>OY754333.1:80893541-85893541 GCA_963573305.1 Pyrrhosoma nymphula | reverse complement strand
CATGTTAAAACAATTAATTAATTAATTAAAGATTAATTAATCATTTCAATTCCACACACTGTAAGCTGAAAGGAATCTGAAAAACATCGGGAATTTCCTGTGTCTCTGTCAGTCTCATTAAGATGTATAAAGTCGATTGGAAACTTTCACCCGGGCATAAGACGAAAAAGCAGAAAATAGTTAATTAAATAATTTTTTTAACTATACCACGATTTTAAAACGGACTATAAAGTATTAAATAATTTTCCCTGGGCCCTTCTAAATTTTTTAGGGTGAATTTTCAGTGGCTATGGAGATATTTGTAAGACTTGAAGAGATAAACGTGAGGCGCAGGCAGTAGATAATAGAAGTAGATAACCCGGATGAATTCACAATCAATTTCAGTGCTTCGCAAATGGTATTAGATATTAATCAAACAGGAAGATATCCAAGAAAGGTGGAGAGAATACGTAGAGGAGCTATACGACAGCGAGAATAGACCCCTTAGCCTAGATCTAGAGGACGAAGGAACAATAGATAAAGATAACCTCGGACCAGAGTTACTTGAGAGTGAAATAGAGAGGGCACTAAGAGAGATGAAGGGTAGAAAAGCCGTGGGAACCGATAACCTACCTTCGGAGCTACTGAAGAATCTAGGTAGTAGGGGGAGAAAATCGTTTTTCGAACTTATTCGCAGGATCTACGAGGAAGGAGTATGGCCAGAGGATTTCGTGAAAACAGTATTAATACCTATCCCGAAGAAGAAGAAAGCGTCAGAATGCGAGGAGTATAGAACAATCAGTTTAATTTCGCACGCAGCAAAAGTGTTGCTTAGAATACTAAATAGAAGGTTGGAGAGCAGAGCAAAGTGCTATTTAGGCGATGACCAATTTGGGTTTAGGAAGGGGAGGGGAACCAGAGATGCGATTGCGGTAATGAGGACACTTATAGATAGAAACATAGAGCATAATCAGGATGTTTTCGCTTGTTTTGTAGATTTCGAAAAGGCGTTTGGCAGAGTAAACTGGGAGAAACTAATGCAGATACTGGGGAAAATAGGAATAGACTGGCGCGATAGGAGACTCATCCGAAACTTATATATGGGGCAGAGGGCTCAGGTAAGGGTAGCGGACGGTGAATCAGGGTGGGCAGTTATAGGTCGCGGGGTGCGGCAAGGGTGCCCGTTGTCGCCTTTACTTTTTAACATCTATGCTGAGGAAATGGTAATAGAGGTATGGGATGAGCTAGACGTGGGAATGAAAGTAGGAGGCCAGTGGATAAAGTCGGTTAGATTCGCAGACGACCAGGCGTTGGTGAGTCGGTCATCGAAAGGTCTGCAAACTTTAGTAGATGCACTGGAAAAGCAGTGTGAGAAATACGGAATGAAGATAAATAATAGGAAAACAAAAGTAATGAGATTCTCTAGGACAAAGAAAGCGAAGCTGGTGATAAGAGTAGGAAGTCACAAACTGGAGCAAGTAGAACAATTTAATTACTTGGGTAGTACGCTAGAAGAAACAGGACATAGTAGTAAAGACATTAGGAGGAGAATAGCGCTAGCGAAGGGAGCGTTCAAAAATAGAAGGGAGCTGATGACGGGGACCTTAAGTAAGGATGTAAAAAAGAGGCTAGTAAAGAGCTTGATATGGAGTGTGGCGTTGTATGGGGCAGAAACGTGGACCTTGAGAAAGGAAGACGAAAATAGGCTTAAGGCTTTTGAGATGTGGGTGTGGAGGAGGATGGAGAAGGTGCGTTGGACGGAAAGGAAGACAAATGAGGAAGTGCTTGACATGGTGGGCGAGGAGAGGAAACTTATAGATGAGATTAGGGGAAGGCAGGGTAGGTGGCTGGAAGGGGTAATGAGGGACGATGGTTTGCTGAAGGTCGTGATAGAGGGAAGGATGTTGGGTAAGCGGGGAAGGGGAAGGAAGAGAATCGGTTTTATGGACGGGATGAAGAAAGGTAGGACTTATGCTGAGATGAAGAAAGAAATACTAGAGTTAGATAGGGCACGGCACGTGTAAGAGTTCGTTGGATATTCTCTGACTTTCATCACAACCTACCTCTAACCGGTAGATTACCTTAATGAATGACTTATGAAAGTGAAGGCGTGGTTCTTCAAATTACGTCATGTGCTTTTAACCACTAGTTTTGATTGATGTAGTGCGATATTAGGCCTAAAACTGGTCCTTATCGAGTGATTTGAGATCTGGATAACGATAACGACAACGCGAAAGAAGGAGCTGTGATCGTGGTTTTTTTTCTACAAACTGCGTTCTTAATCAGATAAACACAGTTGAATTTGAGAATATAAGTCTTAAAAATATATTGCTGTGCCATAATTTAAACAATATTGGTAGATTGGGATAAATTTTCATTCACTTCCTTTTGCACCTACCTTAACCGGTACATTACCTAATAATTAATAATAAGAATTTTAATGCCAATAACAGTAAAATTAATTTCAGAATTATATTGCCAACAAACTACGTTGAAAAGTTTCTCTCCAGTATATTTTCCGGTATTATTTATTGCTGCCAATTCTCATTGCTAGGAAGAAGAGTATATTATGTTTGGAGAGTTCTCCGCTAGGTGTTATGAGTGAGAATTGAAAAATTACGAGTAACAGTAATAGTTTATTTATGAAACAGTAACAGTAGTTTATGTTCTATTACTAATAGAACATAAATTGTACCACACCAGAGTATTGATAAGGATGGTTCGAAAAAAATATTTTTTCAATGGCTTTTACTGATTTTGTCAGGAAAAATAGCAAAAAACATTAAAACTTTATTAAAATTAAAATTTTCGGCTCCAACTACGTTTTTTGCTAAAAAAATAATTTTTTATTGACCATTTGAAATAGATGCATAAGTAATGACAAAATGCGCAAGTATGTAATTTAACCACATCTCTGTGCATAACATTACAATATGTGTTATTATTTAAGTGTTTAACAGAAATATGATGCCGATGCTAACAGTTTGCACCAAAAAAAAACAGTTAAAAATATGGACATTTTGTAAAAACAGGGGAAAATAATTCCTCCAATTATTCCAATCAGAGTCCTCCTGAGACTGTTTATGGCTCAGGAGGACTCTACCAAAAAATATCACAATTTGCACATGAAGAACGATCAGATTCGTGATCGGCTGATCAAAATTCATTGAGATAGGATACTTTTTCCTTCAGCAGGTACTTCGCACCAAAATAGTGTCCTTTGAAAGCAAGGCAGTAGGGCGACGGATGCGATTATACAGATGAGAGAGCAAGAACGCATGAGACTCCTCGGTCATCGCCTTCATCGCCGTCCTCACCGCCCATAAATCAGCCTCGACGGAGTGACTCGAAGGATAGGATTGCGGAAATGAATAGGACTAAAACCGGAATGAATTGCGTTTCCCGGTAATGGAGATCGTTCATTTTCCCGGACGTCAATCCCTGGCGACTGGACCACCGTATCGAGGGATCAGCGAAGACAGAAAGGGAAGAAACTCTCGTCGAAACATATACATCTTCAGCATATATGGCGCGATGTAACGATCTTCAGGTTCTCAATCCATCCCAATTAAAATGAGAAATCTATTGGTTATAGACGGACAGGGACTCAATTATAAGGTATCTTGGATTTATAAGGTACCTTGGATAGAGAGATATCTTGGATTGAACGCCTACCGGAATGTTGGAGTTCATTTAGGTTGTATCTATGTACGAGATAGGTGAATAGAAAGAGTAAAGATAAAACTGCGTTTTCATGCAGCCGTTTTTGCGTTGCCGGACACTGCGTAGCCAATTAGAAGCGAGATCTTCAACGCAGGCTGTGTTGCCGTCGGAGTTGTCTGTCTTTCAACTTTCGACGCAATTTGCGACGCCGCGCCGGAGCTGCGTGATGGAGTGAGAACTTATGGTGTTAGACTTATTATTATAAGAACACAACTTCGTCATATGATTATGTTAGAGTTAGTATTCTATCACCTAGGTGAGGACCGACGATTTCTGCCAGTCATTTATTGGACACGTGATTCTTTCCCGTGGAATTGCTGGTCATATTCAGATTGTTAACAGAATTTGAAGTTAGAAGGTGCAGCCCAACGCCAATACTCCTCGTGAACATACATTTTTATTCAGATACTCCAAAAGAAGGATTGTATCTCCAAAATGAGGGAAATTATGAGCAAGACTGAACGCGTCACAGATTGATACCGTCTTCTGTTTGTATCCGTTGCTGCCATCAAGGAGGTTAGATTTAGGTTAGGTACATTTGATTCTTCAAGCCAATTCCACCATTGCAGTCGGCACAGTTTAGACCTTCCTCTGGCTTACGTGTCCAGCGGTCGCGTTCGATTTTCGTCAAATATAAGTTAAAAACCACAGACAATGCGATGTTTTGTGGCTGGTTTGGCAACACATACCCGGCACAAAATCCTTCCCAAGCACCCCTATTCTTGCTTCACTTTCGCCCATGAGCGTTCACGGTCATGCCTCCTCCATTTCATTTAAACCTCCTTGGCTGCCACTGCCTTGAATGCCGCTGCCGTTGTACGTGTGTGACGCAAAACGAAGCGGCATATCGACACAAAATCGACTGCATGAACGCGTAAATTAATGGTTAAATATGTAAATATGCGTCTTTTAACGATACGTTCACGACCTATACCTATATAGCTGAAAACCTATTTGGTCCACTTGTGCCCCTGAAAATCTTCCAAAACGGCCATAATCTGAGGATTATTAACAGAGGTAGTTTACCGATAAAGGTAAGTTTAGATGGTCGTAGGAATACCCATACAAATCAGTAACAACTGAAGGTCCTTGTACCCACACAATATTTCATTCATCAGGTCGCCATACGTCCTACCTCTCTTCATCCTGTCCATAAAGCCTTATCTATTTCTTCCCCATCCCCGCTTACCTTACACCCTTCCCTTTATCAAAGCCTTCAGCATTTTGTCGTCCCTCACTAACTGTTCCAACCACCTACACTGCCTCCTTATTTCCCCAAGAATTTTCATCTCCTCATCCACCATGCCAAGCACTCTTTCGTTCGTCTTCATTTTAGTCCATCGCACCTTCTCCATTCATCTCCATGCCCACATTTCAAACACCTACATCCTCTTCTCATCCTTTTTCCTCCACATTTTTGTACAGCATATAACGCTACACTTAATACTAAACTGTTCGTCAGTCTGTTAGATCACATCTTCCAGTACAGCTACGTGTATCAGCGTTTCAGCGGCAATAGTTGCTTATCCGTTGTATAAGTCGTCTTCAGGTCGAAGTGGTAACCTCCCGAGTGGAGATAGCAGATTTTTGCTGAAGAATTAATAGTAACAGTTTTAATTAAATTCCAGGATATAGTTAAGTACACGTTGGTGATAACTCAACCATAGCCGCACACCATTGAGGTGGCTTGCAGGGTTCCATGTAGTTGTAATGATCAAGCATGAGAGGAGTGTACTACGTTGGTATTCCTAGGATGCGACAAGAATACTAAGCAGATACATGAGGGAGGATTCAAAGGTAAATGAACAAATGGAGTGAAAAAGACGTCATACAAGGAGAAGAATAATGGGAACCTCACAAGAGAAAGACCATGCATTATGTAGGTAATGCATGAACGCGACGGGGGGGAAAGAAATACTCATTCAAGGACAGTGCAGCATGTGAAAATATAGCTGAAACAGGCGTAGATCCACAACTCCGCGGACAATACGTATTGATGCCAACCTTGGCGAAGGAACAGAACTCTAAAAGGGAACGGCGTAAACGACTTGAGCGTATGTAAAGTCTGGATTATTAATTTACAAAACTTAACCGTTTTTTTCCCTTCCTATACTCTTACACGAGCGATAACTCCACGTGGGTAGTATGCAAATTTTATCTTAAAATCGACTCCAACGAATTTTGATCAAACATCATTTATTGATGGTTTTAGGTCCGAGAAACTCATTGCCCTATGTCGGGAAATTAGTCAACGGACCGAATTTGAGACCAGAAAATATTTCCGAATCACAAAAAGCATTAGGTAAATCAAAGTGAACTTTGAGGTAAAAGTTTTAATTTTGCGACTTTTAAATATGATAAAATAAAAATAAGACAATGAGCCTTGGACTTGATTGCGCGAGACAGTTATTTCTCTAGCGTGCCATTTTGGTTTACAGGCCTATAAATTAAGATTTATTTTAATCTTGGTTGATCTCGATAATAATCAAGATCAAACACACGATTTTTGGTGTATTTATTGTCCTTTTCAAGGGTAACATTATGATAACGGCCGTTGTTTCATTCGAAGTTTTGTGATTGTTCGTTAGTTTACTCGTAAAATAGGATGACACATCCCAAAGCCGGAGAGTTGAGCGATTAGTGGAATTGAATGACGGTGTGATTTTCAACGACGCTAAAAAAATTTATTTGCTGCCCACGCGAGATTTCTTGATGAATTTGCCTGAAGAAAAATTACACTCTGATCGAAGAATGGTCTCCATATATGTATCAATGATTTAGAATGATAAAGGTCTAGTGAGAAATCAAATGTTGAGCGTGACGCTTGGCATATGATAGCGCACCTTGGACCCTAAGTAGGGGAGTGGAGGAGGTAGCTGAGGCATTCGAGATTTGGGTACTGAGGAGGATAAAGAAAGTACGATGGTTGAAAAGGAAGACGGACATGGAATGGTGGGGATGAATAGAAAGCTACTTGCAAAAAATCATGAGGAGGCAGGGTAGGTAGATGGAACAAGTATCAATAAAGGGGGGTAATCAAGGCCGATTTGGATGAGAGTTTGCTGAGGAAGAAATACTTAAGAGTTTGGAAATATAGGGAATGTTGGATGTTACGAAGAGGGGGCTGAACTGAAGGGAGACCATAAGAGGAGGTGATGAGACTCCAGTAAAGGCTGAAGGAAAGAAGTAGTGATCGATCAGAAACTGACCCTATCCGGTAAATCACCAAATAATGATAGTGTTGTAAATTGGACTTGCGAATCACTGCTTGGAACCTTGTGTTATTCCCATCGCCAACATAATTGATTTTAAGGTAGCTGGAGCTGTAATTGTAGGCCATTGAATGCACATGTTAATATTTTTTTATCGAGTCAAAAAAATAATTCTTGATATGAATTATTGATCACATTCTTGATATTTTTAGCAACAATTATCATAATAAGAAATGTATTAATGTGCGTTTAGAAGAAAATCCGTGCATATGTATACGAATCATTACGAAATGTATCTCCTGTGCCACAAGGCTACGTGTTTAAAAAAAGTATTGAATTACCATTAACCAAATGGGCATGATGCAATTTTTTCACTTTTATCAAAATATATCATTAACGAGGATACGTTTGCAAAGTATCACGCAAATTCTTTCATGAAAAAACATCGCTCCAACCACCTTAGTGGTGATTATAGTTTGTATTTCAAATTACCGCATGACCTGGTCTAATAAGAGGTATTCACAACACTGAAATCGCACTTTTCTCCTCAGATAGAGATTCGGACTATAAATTAGTTACTATCAGGACGCTTACTATACATTCCCTATGGACACATTTTTAAGGCTTGCTCATTGCTGTCTTCTCGTTATTGTACTTAAGTCAAGGCAATATCTTAGCTCAAATTTCGCACAAGTTTTTAGAGGACCTTACTATCTACTTTTAGATAGAAAATAATGTTTGCCATTTTTGGGAATTTCAACCCTAGTTTTCCATCTATCCTCTTGCTTAAAGCACCAAATTAAGTGGCTTTGCGAATAAAAAAATGGAAACTTCATCAAACATATCCCCAAAATGTACGACGTATTGACTCCAACAAGTGTACTGGATGCTAAATATTAACATTGAAAATGTGATTCGTCGTTAAGGGTATGAAAAGTAACCGAATGAAATGCTTGAAAGGGTTAGATTAGATACAATTTTGCGACTGCCGGAAGAGAGAGGACGAGAATCGGCTGTAGGCACTTGATGTGTGGAGGAAAATGGAGAATATTCGGTAGACGGAAAGGAAGAAGAGCGATGAAGTGGTTGGTATGGTTAGTGAAGAAAGGAAACGTCTGGATGATGAGATTAGGAAGGGGCAAAGTAGGTGGTCGGAGGAGGTAATGAGGGGCAAAGGGTTACTAAAGACCTTGATAGCAGGGAGAATGTTGGATAAGAGGGGCAGTGTAAGAAAGAAGAATACATGGACGGGATGAAAAGAAGTTAGATGTACCCCTAGATGAAGGAAGTAATTGTGTCAAGAGATAGGGCCCTGCACATGTAAAAAATATTTCCCTCTTCCGTTTAGACCTTCCGTAACCGGTAGACCACCGTAATAATAACAATAGGAAATTTTGCCTACCTGACATATTAAATACCTACTCCTACGTAGTAAAGTTGAAAATAGTGCCGTTTTTACGCAACACTGAAGTTCATCCGCTAAAATATAATATCATCGCGATAAATAAAGAAATGAGTAGTAATCAATAAGAAATACAAATGAAATTGGGAATATCCCAGGAATGATAAAATGTAGGCATGCGATTCCTTTCGTTCATCGCCCTCAGTGCCAGCAAGAATTGTATTTGCAGCAATCTGGATGTGCACTCGACCATTACAACCGAGATATACATCTCGAGATCACCGAGATGTTTATCACGGAGGTCATGGCTCGCCTCCCTCCGACGGAGGAAAATCGGACACTATCAGGAGACAAGAGAAGAGGCTGTTGGTCGCGTGGGGGGCAGAGTATGAGGGGCGGGGTCGTGGTCCGGGCAGACCGTCACTCGCATGAAGTGCAAGGAAAGAGGGAAAGTGAGAGAGAAACTGAGGGAGGGAGAGGCCCTCATTTAGAGCGACCCTACTAACAAGGAGGGCGAGTGAGGAGGAGGACAAAAGGCGGCAGCCGCGCGGAGTGGAGGCGGATTCTGTTGGCAGCAGCGGCCACGCATGGGGGCAGGAGTACAGTTGTCAACTACAGTAGAGTTTACTTCAGTCGATAGAAGCCTTATTGCAAGCAATTAATGCACATGAAAATGAACGAATGTCCCAGAAATGGGGGGTTTAAGGTAGTCTGCGCGATATATCACTTCACCAATAATTTGATTAATTTGAGCTCATTTTAAAGAAAAAAAACTCATACTTTCCATGATATCAAAATGTTAATCCCCTGCCTGAGTACTCTAAGAGCAATTTGCCTACAAATATAAGCTTTTTTGCATTGGATAGAAAACGGCTGAGCACTCCAGAGGGAGAATGTTGAAAAAGTTAGGAGTTTATAACGACAAAATTTCGTCAAAAAATTAACGGTGTGTAGTTTGTATGTTTTCCCAACTATTTATAACAATTAATCAACTGGTCACCGCAGTATTTTTTACAGATGTGCAAATGTAAGGCTGTTGCTAAGGCGATTTCACCGTACGGCGTCAAAAAATGAGTCAAATCAGAGGCTTATGTAGATTTATTTATTTAATTAGTGAGAAGTTTTGTCATATATAACTATATTTGGGGCCATTAATATTACAATAGTTACTACATACTTCTTACAGATGCTGAAATTAAAAAATAAAATTTGTATATGGTCTCCATTATGACTAGGGAAAAATCTCGCTTAAACTACCTTAAGATAAAAAATGTTCAAAAATCAGTCCATCAACTGGTAGAATACATAATGATGATGATTCAATTGAGCACCTTTTGGACTATAATAATAGCCCAAGGCAGGAAATACGTATATCGGAAGGAGATTCATTAGAAGCCACTGTATGAAGATAGCAAGTGTGAAGCAAGGCATTAATGAGAAGGAAAGCAGCGTTAATTTTTTAATATATTATAAGAACTTTTCGGCCATAAAAATATCAAAAATATGAATCTGAACATAGCTCATGCATACCAATGCAAGAAAAAAAAGAAGAAATCTGTTTCGCGAGGAGACATGGTGTCATATGATAAAACTTGGAATGATCCTACGGAAATGCTCACAGAAAATTCAGTAAAACTATTTTTTTAAGAAATTTGCACAGAATTATTTATCCGAGGGAGCCGAGTCAAAGGACACACGGAAGGTTGCCGCGGGGTGAGGAAGCGAAAACTTTTTCGAATGGTTTACTCAAGCATTTATTGGACATCACTTATTGTCAGAGTGACACTCATCGTGGGCAGCTGCTCAATCCCCAAGCTATAGTATTGTCGACCAACGGAAAGACTGTTCGCCCTCTGGACTGTTTTTCTTCCTCAAAACTCCCTTTTGTTTCAAAGTGAGAAATGCTTCCGCTCTGTGAGAGGGCTTATTACTAGTAGCGGTGAGTGACTTTTTAGTTAGTGACTCCGAGACGTGAAAAACTGTTCGCCTTCACGGTCACATGCCACGCGTGTCCAGAAATTCCAAACGGCTCACGTGTTCGCATTCGTCCGCCCACCTCTCAACCTCGTGTCTCCAGCCTCAGACCACTAAAACCTCCTTCACGCCAGGGAACGAATTAATTTCCGGGATGATCCTCATCAGATGTACGCAACCAAATAAATGGCAAACGAGACATTGCTGGGATAGATAGGTTACGAAGGATGAGTTAGATATGACTCCCCGTGATTGAGGAAATTGAAGGCAGAATTTTCTATGTTTTTCATTTTGGTATTCTACCAGCTGATTAGTAGGTTTTTGGACAGTTCTTATCCCAGCGTCCCTAAATCTGGAATATCATATCACTTTTCCTCCCATTGATGACTCGCTATCAGATCTCACTTAAATTCCCCATATCGTCTACCTCTTCTTATATCGTCCAGAATCCCTATCCTCTTCCTTCCTCTTCCACGCCCCCCAAGTATTCTCGCCTCTATTACCCTCTTTTACATAGCATCGCCCTTCATTCCTTACCTTATTCTTCCTTTCTGTTTCCTCCGAACCTCCGCCACCAGCTTCATTTCCAAACATATTCGATAACTCGTCATTCGTCCTCCTCGCCACCCAGCTCACCCTCTCCATCCTTCTCCAAACCCACATCTCAAACGCCTCACGTCTACGTGCATCCTCCCTTCGCAATGACCAAGTTTCTGACCCATACAGCGCCACGCTCCACATTAGAGTTTTCACCAGAATTTCCTTTTCGCCTCTTTTCAAACTCTCATCAATTAACTTCTCTTCGAAAAATTTTCTTCAGCCAAGGCAATTCAATATCTGACTTCCCTACCACTAAAGCCATTTATACGAGATTTTATCAAAAAATACTTGGAATGTTAGTTTTTCTAATAAAATCTTTATTTATTCCACAGTATAAAATTTATCCACTTCAAAGTAGTCCCCACCAGATATAATACACTTGTGCTAGTACTTTCTCCTATATTCGAAGCACTTCTGCAACTCAATTTTCGGTATGCATTTAGCTCATTGAGCGATTCTGTCTTTATATACTCAATGCTGGTAAAATGCCGTCCTTTCATTTTTTAAGGGATTTAAGGGGGGATTTCCGACAAATACGGAAGCTGAGGCACCATAACGGTGTTTTTTTAGCCAAAAATTCATGAACAAGCAGTGAAGCAGTGAGCTGGTGCATTATCTAGGTGCAATTTCCATGAGTTGTTACGCCACAAATATTCGGGCGTTTTCTCCGGATTGCTTCACGCAAACGGCGTAGAACTTCCAAGTAGACATCCTTATTGACCCTACGATCAGGTGGCAAGAATTCATGCTACCCCCCATGGTATTGAAGTTGAAGAAAAAAGTGAGCACAAATCACGCCTTTTTTATCCTACCACATATGCATGCACATTCCTGCTTTTAATTGTCCCTATCACTGGTAATCCGGTCTGATGTTTCTTTCACAACCCATGCGTTCATAATATTAAATCCCATTTAAAGTGCTCTTATGTTATTCCTCCGTAGGCAGAATGTGATGCATAAAAAGGAACAGATGTTTGTCTGAGAAGGAAAAAATTACAAATTTAATTATAACCCAAACAAAATTAATATCTATGGAACTTTGCCAGTGCATTTCTTTTGGAACAATCAAGAAAAAAATATTGTATACAAAAGTGTATTCCTCCCCAATTTATTGTATGGCAGTTAAACCTTGGTATGCCACAACATGTAATGCGGTGTGCCTCTAATTACCGCGTACATTCCCCTACTCTGCCTGCTCCCAATCTCTTCTGGCGACATCATTCCATTGCTTTTTTGTCTTCTCTTCTATCTATGGCCTTCGTACTATAAAAATAAACCAAATGATAGCACAACAAAAAAGGTTTGCCATTGAAAATAATTTATATCCACTTAGCCGTAGTTAATCATATTTAAGTAAGCTAATATTCATTTTCTCACCAAACAAAGCGAAATTAATTTTTTTTCTTGGAAAAGAAAAAGGATCACTCAGCAATAAATAAAATGATTTCACATTTCTCGATTCGTTTTCATGTCTCCTCCCATATTTTATATACCGCCAAATATAAAGACGTCACAATCACTTCAGTCGTTTAAAGGAAGGCTGTACTCCTATTTGAAGTCTAGGGCTTAAGTTAGTCTCCTCAACTTATTGGAGTTATCATCTTAAACTTGTGATGTTATTAAAACTTTCTACATAAATATACATATATGTATGTGTGTGCTTATTATGATATGTGTTAAAACTTATATTTTTGTGTTATTAATATTGAATATTTTAAATTTTTTATCTAAATATGTACTACTTGTTAGCCTAGCAATAATCTCCATAATGCCATATTTTTGTCAAAATGTCATTTATTAAGAGTAGAACATTTCCTGAATTTTCTTTTTTGCTCAAATAGGTTTTACCTAGAGCATAATAAATATTCATTAATTCATTCATATTTTATTCAATCATTGTCTAGTTCCTTTCATTGACTCAAAACATTTATAAATTAATTATAAGTTTGAAGAGCAGAAGATGTATACTGCTTGAGAGGATGAACGTCAGAGATCCTAATTATTACGGTATAGCCTTTAAATTGGGTCCATAATTCTCTTAGGCCTTCGGCTGATAGCACGTTCAATTAGCAGTAAAACGATAACAAACCTCAGCACATTTAATCACCCCTGAGCGCAAAAATGTCGAAACCTCGATGCTAATTGACTATTGATCAGGATAACGCTGGATGCATCAGGATTAAGACCTAACCAGAAATTGCTATGACGTAGTCAGACCACTCAATCTGGCTTATCGTTTTCTCAGTTTACCGCGCGAACAGCCTGATACATCAGGTAAATGAAATTATGAAAAAAGGACTTTTAGTATTACATTGCTGATAGATTGCTGACTTTAAACATTGAACAGGTGCTGCAGTATGCAACGAATTCAGATAATATTGCTTTACAGTAGATATAATTATAGTGAAGTATTGTATTGTGGACCTCTTCATGGAATGTCAAATTTGAATCTCGAGGATAGGTCACAAAATTAAAAATAAATAACTATGACTCCTTGGTGACGTTTCGGTGTGTAATTGACGCAATCTTCAGGGCTACAATAGCAGGTACAACAACATTATTACTAAAGTAACAAAATAATATCACCAGTTTCACCTTAAAAATCAAAGTATCGTTACACGTCATTGCAATATATAAATAAGAATTAACTTTTTCAGAATGTATTGTTCTTTACCGGTTTCAACGTTTAACACCTCATTTTTAAGTGAATTACGTGAAACCGATATAGAACAATAAGCTGTGTGGAAAACTTATCAAATGAATTTTCCCTTTAATATGCCATAATTGATTCCTTACAATAGTAAATGAATGGATAGAATTAACCCGTAGGCTTCCGCGGATGCAATATTGATTTTTTATTTTCTCCGGTATTCATTCCGCGTTTGTTTTTCTATTGCAAAACAATATTACGCTGGCAGGAGGACCAGCGAAATATTGTTTTACAATAGAACAAACGCGGATTGAATCCCGGAAAAATAAATAATCAAGGGATGGATAGATTCGGTAGTGTTATGGCCTTGTTCTTAAGGAACTTTAGATCTACTGGTTCACTGTTCAATCCAAGTCATTAACTATTTTTTTACCCCAGGAGATAGATAATCCTAGAAAGCCCAGAATATCTCCAAAAAGTAATTCCCTAATGTCCCTTTGATCTGGCAATGATGTACTCAATTGATAATGCTGGGCATTTGCACAGCTGATGGGATGTGGTCTATTCACCCGCTTCATGCCATTTTAAGTGGTAGCAAAGCATGGTGGCAGTTGCGAAGAAAGCCCTTTCCAGTGGAAGAGTCCATTTCCTGCGAGCTGCCCCTCACGAGGGAGCATTGTGAGGGGGGAGAGCTAGTCTCTGCGTTTGACCACTAGGATTCTCAAAGTCACAAATCTTCATTGCCAACTTCAAAATGCTCATTTTGTTATTCACGTCAACTTTCTAGCTCTCTATCGCTCTTAATCCAGTTGGTCAGATGGGCTTCTCCGATGGGTTACGAACAATATCAGCGTATTGTGATGTGACTTTGTTTTTTTCGTAAACATTGTAGTAAAACGCGCCGCTAACAGTTTCCGCCCTCTCAAGTTAAATGCAGTTATGTTGGCAGCGTTGCCTACCATGTGATGTCCTCTCCCCTCAGTGGAGTCCTCCCTAGCCTACCACTTCCTCACAAGCCTTCTCCGCCTGAATGCCAAGCGTCGCGGAGGGGAACTGCCGCCATGATTCACTACCACCAGACAACTTGGTTTGTATATTATCTAAGTCGCGAAGGTGTTTTGTCTCACGTGACTGGCCATTTAAAAGACTTACCATTGTTCTCAATTTGCTTCTTTCTAATGATAGATCTTTTTTATAGGAGCTTAAGAAGTCAGAGTTTAGTAAATTTAGATTTTTAATGAACCTACTGTGCCGATTGCCAGATCACAAGATGTTGGGACCTTGGATTAAGAACTTAATGATTTAGGTATTATTGGCTCTAGGTCTAGCTCCCTTTTCTGGCAGTTTATGGAAGTTGAGCAATTTAATTACTTAAGCAGTACAGTGGAAAAAATGTGCAGAGTAGCAAATACATTTATTAGGAGAAGAATTGCGCTTACGAAAGAAGCGTTCAGCAATAGGAGATAGCTGATGAAAGAAACCTTCAGTAATGATTTAAATAAAAGGTTGGTTAAGAGTTGATTGTGAACTGTAGCGTTTCATGGGGCAGAAACGTAGACTCGGAGAAAAAAAACGAGGATAGGCTGTAGGCGTTCGAGATGTAGGTGTGGAGGAGAATGGAGAAAGTACGCTGGACGGAAAGGAAGACAAACGAGGAAGTGATTGGTATGGTTGGTATACCAACCATACCAAGCACTTGCTCGTTCCTTAAAGGAAAGGAAGTTTCTGGATGGCATGAATGAGATGGATTAGTAGTTGGTTGGTAGAGGTACATTATGAGGGGCAAAGGGTTGCTAAAAACCGTGATGAAGGGCAGGATGTTGAGTAAGTTGGCAAGGGGGAGAAAGAGAATGGTTAATTTATGGACGGAATGAAGAGGGGTAGGATTCAAGCTAAGATGAAGAAATAAAAATGATAGATAGGACTATGCACATGTAAAAATCTAGAGGATTTTTACTCCCTCCCATTTCAACCTAACTTAACTGGTAGATTGCCCTAAAAATAATACCACTTGATTTCGAGGAAAGCGTAATATCCGGATCCCCAGAAGAGTTCTACCTCATTTTGTCTAGCTAATGCATCTAGCTTTTCCCGACACACCAGCAACCGTTGGGGTTTGCATGAGGGAGAGTTAAGAGTTATTAATGCCGTTTGAACATTCGTGTGCAGATATGCATAGATCCAGATGGGCCATCTGGCTCTATGCATATCTCTTTAATGGTATGAAGACAATATTACCTGACATACAATCACATGTTTCATCAAGGCGACAGAAAGCTTTGTTTCGGGTTCTTAAGACTCCTGCTGCTAACATGTTAAACTTGGAAACGTCTGCATACCATAACGTGGCCACGTTATAAATGTATATTCCCCATTTCTTGCACAAGAGGCATTGGGTTTTGAAGGAGAGGGCAGTTGGGTTGGACCTCGTAACCATTCTGTGACACCTCATCTTGAAAAAGAGGTTGCACTTTCGTAGTGATGAACGGAAACCATTATTTAACCATGCCACTGGCTTGTACTTACTTTGTGATTCATGATGCAAATGCCATTAGAATATTATGCATTTATTGGCATTCAAGAAGTATAATTTATTCTGTGATAGTTCCAATCAGTGAAAGTCATTCGTGCACAATTTGCTTGTGGACAGTTTGATGTCCTATACAATCACCCTCTTTAGCTCAAGGCTACTCCAGCGTTTTTATTTGACAGCTGAATCCTTCCAAATCTACTTTCAATATAAGGCTCTTAATAGAATATACAGGGTAAAAATTAATGAAAGCTCAAAGAAAAAAACTATGCAAAAACTTAATAATAATATGATTGTGACTACTGAGCTTGACAAGGAAAAAATCCACACGAACTGCAGATTTCCTTGAAACTGAAAATATGCTCTTCCGCTGAAGACAGGCGGATGAGCATGTAACATAAGAGTCGTTTTCAATTCCAAAAACTAACATTTAGTCTGAATTCATACTTAATGGGACAATTCATTTTAGGGACCTGTTTTCTGAAGAAAGAGCATACAAAAGGCGGGCAAACTATGGGCCAAATAATTCTACTTTGTACTTTTTGATTAAAGTAGATAAACTGCACCTAAATATCGTATGACAAACCAATACCAACGAATATTTCTCATCAAAATGCAAATTCCTCACTTCAGCATATTTTTTCTCCCTCAATACCCGAAACTTAATCATAAGTTAATAAACGCATGTGACGAAATAGTTGTACAAAAAGATTAAGTGATACACATCAAAGTATTACAAATATTGTTAACCTGATACTAACTCCCAAACATTCCCCAGTCACTTGTGTCAAAAGACGAAATCCAGCTAAAAGTGGAGTCAATAATGGAGATAACGGTTGAAAATAAGCACGTAATAATTATTCCATAAAACTTTTTTAAAATTTTTTTTACGAAATCGGAGGGACTCACAGCGGGCACAAGTTTAGAGATGATCACAGATGAACCTCACCTCTTCATAAGAACAAGCCATTTTAGACGTGTTTATTTTTGTGACTGAAGACTTGGACGCTCAATAAGGAGTTAATATAGCCCAAATTTTGGATATAACATGATCATAAAGATAAGACTGGCCACAAAAAAAATACGGTAAATGGCTGGCGAGGCTATGATGACGGCGAAGATCGTGACCCACTCTTAATCAATATGCTGCATCACGGAGAATCCTCACCTTCGGTGCCGAGACGAAATTTTATTGTCTCCGGCGTTAGATCGGGAAGTGCGAAAAGTATCGGAAAGGGGACTGAAAAATCATTCCTCGTGATTTCCAAAGGAGCGACCGTTAGGCACTATAATGAACAGTCAGTCGGAAATTCTGATGCGTGTTATGAACTGCTCGCATCGCTCGCCATTCTCGTTGGCAATCCACGAGTTTTTGGATCTGACGTCAGCTCAGCATCATCTACATCTACAAAATACCCTGCAAGCCACCTCAGGGGTGTGTGGCAGGGGGTGAGTAATCACCAACATGCATTACACTATACCCTAAAGTTAGTGTAACTACGACTAATTATGCATTAGCATAAATCGCTAATGCTTGTCATGAGGCGAAGCCTCACAAGCATGCAACACTACACTACAGATGTCATCAAAATGGAGAGTGACCGTCAATATACATGCATTCTACAACTACACAGATGTACAGGGACTCAAGACCCATGTAGAAAACATGCTAGGCGTGCTGTTAGTATGTACTAGGTAACAGATAAGGATTCAAGTATTAGGAGTACTACTACCACTAAGAGCTACACTATCTAACGACAAACCTAGATAAAAGTCTCATTTGCAGCTATTATGGTCCCTTATCGTTCGTGGGAAAAATGACATCTACAACAGCATCGTCAGCAGTCATAATCCGAAGATTCGTTAGCCTCACCTCTCCTCTCCGCTCTCCCACCAGCCAACCACTTCATTTATAAAATACTTTTCACATTGACGTCCCTCATGTTTTGCCTGACGTATTCCATTCCTGGCTTCCGTAATACTTCCCGTTCATTTCTCATTCCTATATTGTTTTAAATGGACTACTGCGTCGCAAAATGTGTCCAATAAGTTTGTCTCTTCTTCTTCTCAGAGATTTCATTGTACCTATATTCTCTTCAACTCTTCCACATCTACATCTCAATACTACCTTGCAAGCTTCCGCAGAGGCGTGTGGCAGGCGGTGTTAGGTCACCAACAGTGAAAGGGGAGGAAACAGGGAACAGGAGAGGGGAGAGGTTAGAAGTAAATTGGGTATTTTCCAAAATTTTAAATTTAAGTTTACGGATCTTTATACGTTACTTAAACTCGAACTAGCTTGCGAAGTGGAAGTAGTTTTAAAATTGATTCAATATTAATTGAGATATTTAAGATTAAAATAGTCGAAATTTCAAATTTTTTTACGCCGCTGCGAAACGAAATCTGATTGGCTTGACGTCATTTTCGCTGTGCGATAGACGGATGTGAGGGAGAAAGTGAGCAACTGTAGAAGATCTACCGTATATTTAAAGAGTTTTCATTGAAAACAAAGACTATGGCGTGCAATGGTTTTATTAAAACCACATAAGATAATTTACCCAAAGTGGATATGTTTATGGTAGGACGAGCGATTTAATGCTGCGGAAATTCGTTGAGCTTAAGTCCAAAAAATGTAAGCCTAAAGTTTGCTTTTAAAATCGTCATTACTGTTTTATATCAATTTTGATACATATAATTATGTATTTGGTGTATGAACTTTATTAAGTGTTTTTCCAATACACTCATAATCATTATGATACTTATTTCTTTATCGAAGTCCATATGAGTCCATGCAACAGTAAACAAACAGTATCTTAGTAACATATCAACATAACACAGTACTTGCCAAATGTTTGTGCTGCCAATACTCGACACACCTAAAACGTTAATTTTTTATTTGCTAATTAGTTATTGTTTGTAGAGGAGGTTTCTAGAAGTGGCTTATCTGCTGTAGAAATGCATAAAAATAGATTCTCATCTCCTAAATGTCTATTCAAAGTTTAATTTAAGTGTTGTTATATTATGAAGCTTCTCGTGAGAGTTATGGTGATAATGCTATAGGATACGTCCAAGTAAAGAGAGATGGACCACTGTGGACAGTCATTGCAAGAATATGTCCAGAACACAAAGTGCGGAGTAAAGCATACATTTTTACGGGTGGACATTGAGGAATCCAAGGAAGAAATTTCAATCATTCAATGCCGTGATTGCGTGAATAAATTTCTTGTTCGGTGTTTCAACCGATGTATTTGTACATTGTGGCACAAAACACCATCTATATCCCTTACTTAGATGCCATTTAAAGGCATATCTAGAAACGCGAACACGTCAGAAACTAATTTCGCCGCATTTGTTTCCACCGTAAGTATAAGGAAACGCCTGGGTCTAAATGTAAACAGCGAAAATGACGTCACAGGCCATTCGGGTGTTTTCGGAGTGTGCTCGGGAGCATTCGTAACCTTCTACTTTCTTTAGCTTTTAAAACCGAAATTCATACAATTTGATAAGAAAATTTTTAGCCAATGCAATAAGTTCAAGTAACTGAATCAGAATATCGATAGTTTGAAATAGGTGGAAAATACCCAATTGTATGTTAACAATGGGGGCTTTCCGTTCAAGGTGTTGAAGTTAGCGCGCATTGGAATACATCAGCGCACACGAACGACGTTGAATGGAACGATATGCGCTGGCGAAACGTTTTGTAACCTACCAGACAATCTGTGGTTGAACAGCAGTCACGGCCGAATTTATTGTGTAAATTTCTTCCAAAATAAGTATTTAAAAATGTAAGATTTTTGTCGCTGAGTGATTAAAAACTTTATAATATGCATACTTAAAGCCTTTACCGAAAATCAAGAAAACTGACAACAATCACGGATGTCATTATCGACGATATTTTGTTATTTAGCACACATTAACTTTACTCTGTTTTGAAGTGCGCTGCCTAATGCACAGGGTCTGTAACGAATGTAAGGCAAGCGCACCGTTGTGTTGCAAAGTGATTAGCGTACAAGAGCTAATGGAAGGCACCCAATGTGTCTTATGTTAGCGTCACGCTGTTTTTGGTAAAATCACTAGTAGTTCGTGGATGATGGAATTTTCGTACCTATCAGTTCAAGAGTGTATCTCTCTTCTTTTGTCGCTTCTATCAGCTCTGACCTCCGAGTCTCTAACGTCTCACAACCTAGTCCCTCCATCAACTGCTCTTCGTAGGACTTCGTTGGGTGATTCTCTCCGTCCATTTGATCTCTACCACTCTTCAATAGCACACCATCTCCATTGCTTCCAATCTCTTTTGCTGTAAGGCTGTCATCACCCAGGTTTCACTACCACATTAGAGTATGCTCCAAATATATGTTTTAAATAAAGTGCTTCCTTACTGACATGCTTGAGTTACTAGCTATTCGCAGACTCCTCATCTAGTAGAATGCCTTCTTTGCTTGGGCTATTCTGCTGACAATATCTTCCCTGTTTATTTCTTCACTGGTGATCCTGCTTCCCAAGTAGCAAACTTCTTTTAGTTGCGCAAGTTTTTGCTGCCCAAGTTTGACGGTAATTCTTCTTCTTGGTTTCTTCCACAAACCACATTAAACCGTGGTATTTTAGATGCATTTCGATTATGGCCCCATCTAATAGAGAAACGGAGCAGAGCACGTGGCCACATGTGTGCTTCATAATATGCATGAAGTCAGTATGCTGCATATTACAAAGCGTGACTGCCGAATAAATTAAATGCAAAAACGAAAGTAAAGAAAATATGTTATTTATAGGGCTGTGGAGAAGAGAGGTTATTTCCACAAGCTATGAGGAAACGAAAATAAATTGTCAGAGATAAAGACATGAGAGACATCCCACTGAGGCGTGAGATATAAAAGGACAATGAGGGAAAGAAGGTAAGAAAAATGTTTGAATGATATGACAGAGGATAATATTCGTAAACTTTGAGCAGTGAGGAAGATATATTTTGATGCTAATGTGTAGAGAAAATCGTGAAAAAATAAGCAGAAGGCTAACCATGAGATAAGTAAACACACTATTACGGAAAAAAAATAATGGCAGAATTAGGACCATTTATCAATTGATAGTTGATCTGAATTTATTTTAATGTAAAGACTGACATTGTCAACACACTCATATTTTACATTTTCTCTTGTACGCGCTTCAATTATTCTTCTGTAACCATTTGAAAATTAAAGGTCTATATCTGAGTATGCCGATTAATTAGGGTAGGGGGTATTCATCGCCAGAAGTGATCAATTCGAAGGTTGGTTACGTGCAGGTCTTCACCCCAGCTTCACCCATTCAGCTACTTGCTTTATTCCTTCACATTTCTGCATTTTAACATCGCCCATAGTTTTATCTGATGAATACCATTGTTAGTCTTCTTTGGTATTTATTCCAATTTTTTGTACCTTTTACTAATTTTTTCAATATACTGCTTTGTCTCAAAATATTTCCAGTAAACTAGTCATTTAAAAGAACGCAACATTGTCCCTTTTCGCATTCATAAATGAATTGTCCCAATTCATTCATGAATTAAAATAACATACACACATACAAAACTACATCATTATTTACTTTGAAGTCCTCCATGATTTGCTTAATGTATTCCATTCTTGTTCTTCCTCTATACCTAATCCTTTCTATTCATTTCTCCTTCCAATGTTGTTTTCGAATAATGGCTTCACTGCCAAACAAGCGCATGCTTCAAGTATATGTGTTAATGAAGTGCTACCATACTTCCTGCCTTGTGTAACCAGATATCAGCAGACTTCTCTTCTGGTAGAATGCCTTCTTTGCTCGAATTATTCTTATTTTCTTGCTTCTTCCGTCGCTGGTGATCCCGTTTCCAAAATAAAATTCTTCTACTCACTCACGTTTCTTTCTGTCCATATTTGAAGGTGATTCTACCTTTTTTATTTCTGCCACAAGCCATAAACTTGGTTTTCTTAGCATTAATCTTCAAGTTTTATTTATTCAGAGTTTTATCCATACAGTTCAGCAATCTCGTCAGAATTTAAGTAAAAAGTTGTGTTATTACGATGGACATCCGTCGCTTGCACGAGATCAAGCAAGAATTGTCATGTGTATTCCTCTCTTACGTCGCAGAGTTTACATCACAATTCTTTTGTCCCCATTCTTAGAAAGACTATTCATTGGTGACTCTTTCCCTCAATTTATTCTTCGCCATCCTTCTAATACAGTACGTTTTAACAGAAAATGTCTGAATTTTGTTTTCCAAGTCTCTTGTTGACTTGGTGGATTTTATATCTTAATTTTTCCATTCAATGCGGCAATCTCGTCCGAAATTTTGTTTCCTTTTCTGCCAGAATCGCCATGTCACCAGCAAAGCGCAGCATGCTGATTATTAAATTTGTTAATTCCAAAAGGAACAATTACACATTTAAAAAATAGTTATGATGAAAGAAGTTAGTTCCCTTTAGAATCAAACGAAATATTAGCCAATTGAGTGTGGACAGAGTTCGCCGCGTTATGAGAAAAAAGGTAAGAGTGAAAATCTTAAATAAATAGTAGGTGGTTCAATTCCTACCCCTTGCAATGCGGGTGATACCTGAAGAATTTATTGAACTTATAAAACCACCCTGTGAGGATTTAAAGCGGAGGTATCAAGTAGATCTCAGCCGAACCTGAAACAATTTCTGATAATCCACCCACTTCCAGACAACATTAAGGTGACTGCTGACGAGAGCTCTACCCACTGGGATAACGCACAGTTAAATAGTGAAATAAAATAGCTAACTTGGAAGCCATATTTGGGAGTGGCACTGTATCCAAGAGAAAGGCCTGAAACAAACAGACAAAGAATTTCTTGAAAATAAATTGCAGGGGGATATATATACTTCAGCAAATAAGAAACCACGTGGAGCATGTCATCCAGGATGCTCAAATCTACGGCTTTTAGCTTCTGGGTGATTTTAGACTGGCAAGTTACTTCCATAATTTTATTCTGCAAGAACTTACGAGGAATTTTACTCTGGCGAAATATTTTTCACGGCTCAGAGCAGAGACAGATTTGTTGCTGTTTAGATTGGCAACAATACGCTTTAAACGTAATAACACATAAACACAAGCGGACATGCAGGGCCATTTGCATGTGCAGTCAAAAGTTGCTTGATGCAAGTAACTTGCATGGTTAAGTTGGGATTGTAAACCCACCTTAAAGAGAAAGAAAATTTTTTATCACTACATTGTTGAATAAATGTAGTAATTCCCTTTCAAATTTTTACAAGAATAATACATAATTACAAATCAGAATTCTACGCGCTGCTGATGACATGGCGATTCTGGCAGAGGGGAAAGAATATATGATGATCACGCTCAATTTAATGGGAAAAAAATAAAAATAAAAACCATAGGAAGCCAACAAGAGACTTGCAAAACAAAAGTAGACAATTTCAGTGGAAATTCTGTGTATTAGATGAATAATGAAGGTTAATGGGACGGAAAGAATCACCGATGAAGAAGTCCCTCCAACAGTGGGGATAAAAGAACGTTTGTAAAAACGCTGCTCTGCTCTGCAACCAGGCTGCACGAATGTATATCTTTCAGCTTAACTCCTCACTCACCATGCAATTCTCTTTGGTAATCGGACACCCAGAGTTAAATTTCTGGACGAGTGATTATGAGAACCCAGCACATAAAGAATTGGCGATAATAAAGAAATGAGAATATTTCTTCGAATCAATGTATTTAAATACCTAAGAGACGCGTTTTTCCCACAAATGCCTGTACCAAAAATTGATTCAGGGACGTTAATAAAGACACCTCACAATGCATGAGAACCAAAGATCATAGGTGCCTGAGGGCAAATGCCATTTATTGGCCAAGTTTTACTGTGAATAACACTGTACTCCATTTCAAATTATAAAAATTTAACCTTTTCTATACTATAACCAACTCGTCCGTTCTGTTAGAGGTAATTTGTAGGCAGATTTCTGGATGTACAATAGCAATGATTAATTCATAACGCTGAATGATCTAGGGATAACGTATCAAATGCTTTTCATTAGTCATTAATCGTATTGGTGTTGCGTTCTATTAATTTACAAACGTTCTCTATACTTTCTGAAAAGCATTTTAGTTACAAGCGTGGAAAAAAATACTTTTCTGCATATGGTAATATACATTCCACAATTACATTCCCTCTCTCCAGGCCTAACTACACAATGTATGAACCCGTACTAGTTCATGCACGAAGGCATCTGAATCCCATCTGAAATATATCGCGTAACCACGACAACTTGGAAAAATGCGTGAATGAATGGCCTAAAAATGGACTCTCCGTTCTGATTCCGTTCATTTAAGAACTGATGCCTTCTCACAAGAACTTGCACGGGTTCATGGAACGCGTAACCAGGCCTTCGCGGCAATATAAAATCACATACAATTACACTTTTCCACAGGATATTTTAAAACTACAACGAGTTTAAACCCTCAAAGTAATCTACGTGCAGCTTTACGCTGAGAGGTTACAACCACAGCCGGTTCTTAGCGTTAGCCTTACCCGGGGGACCTGTGGAGGTTTGGAGGGGAAAAGGTTTTGGGAAAGAGGGAGTTTAAGAATAAGACACTTGAACCTCATAGAGGAGCAGGCATCGTCGCGAAACCCTTCATTGAGACGTCCGAAGCCTCAATTTCGCGAAATTGATCTCCCAAGGGGTGGTGTGTCAAGAGCAATAGTGCAAATTCC
The DNA here is from genome assembly GCA_963573305.1 of Pyrrhosoma nymphula. NCBI lineage: Eukaryota > Metazoa > Arthropoda > Insecta > Odonata > Coenagrionidae > Pyrrhosoma > Pyrrhosoma nymphula. The sequence continues at coordinate 85,868,764 of OY754333.1, read as the reverse complement.
ACATTTGACCCCTCGAGCCAGAAGCCCTTGCCACCTTTCAGGGTCACTCCGCTACTACGGTGGTTGGCGGATGAAAGGCTCTTTTCTCATCAGAACCCAACCGTGAACCCGCCTCCAAAAGGAGTGCCGGGCCCATCGATCTTCTCCGAAAAACCAGTGGACCTTTCTTTAACGGAAACCACTCGCCAGTGCCCATTCAGCTACCGTAAAACGGCACCCAACTAACACCACGGGGAGGCTGGGTTGGCTTCTCAGACTTAGTAAAGGGCCGAACCGGCGGCCTGGGTCCTAGAGGTCTGAGCTTGTTAGATCCTCAAAGTAATCTGTAGGTACAAGACAAATTTTGGAGTTTTACGTAGGTACTTGCTTTCGGTAACACTGATTGCATTTTAATAAAGCGCGAGCTTTCGCCGATCTTTCTGCCGGCTTCGTCAGGAAATAAAATAATTAAAAATAATAATAATCTACTATAATAATCACCTTTGTGTATATATGTATGTCAGTAACTTTCACACAAGATATACACGTGAGGCTGAATCTTCATTTGACTGCAGACCTTTTTTTATTTGCAAAATGAAATTAGAAATTGTGATTTTCTGTTATTGGTAAAGGTACCAATAGAAAGAAAATAAAATAAAGATTCCTTTCCTTCAATCGAATTTTGTATTCCGGTCGAAATTCGGTAATTTGCTTAAACGTAAAGATTTTTCGCAATATTTTAGCGTTTTTGAGTAATCGTCCCCATACGTAACGACCATACTTATTGTTTAAGTCGAGATTCCGTGTATATCCATTAACTCAATTATTCTTTGCACTAAATAAGATGTGAATGGTTTATTACAATCAATGTATATTATAATATTCTTCCCGTTGATATTCAACGGGCACCTTCTCTAGTTATTAAATAATTATTAATCAAATAATTAATTGCCTGACGAAGCCGATGGAAGGGTCGGAGAAAGCCCGCACTTGATTACAATGCAATCAGTTGTTATCAAAAGCAAGAATGTCAAATCATGCAACACATCGAAAAGCTAAAATCAAACTTTTGGAGTTTTTTATAGTCCCCTAAATGTATTTAGGACCCGTAGATAACTCTGTGAGCTGAAATCCATTGCATTGTTAAAAGATCCAGAGGAAACTTGTAATTGTGCGTGATTTCATATGGATTCCATTCCATTTCCCAAATCATTAGAAATTAGAACCATTAGAAAGCCTGAATCTGTTGAACGTTCACTCCAAATTACATCAATCTGAATCCTCTCTCCATGCTCTCCTCGGACGACCGCAAACCAGCGAGTGGTATTCCGCGGCGCGAACGCAGGCGTGTGTGGCACAAAGGAGGCACCCGCGTATGTGTATCGCCACGGTGATTCGCCAAACGGTGGCGCCCGGCGGCGGCAACCTCCCAATCGCGATGGCGGGCCCGCCTGCCGCCCATCTGCCGGGGAACGCGAGCGCCCGGCTCCCGGCTTACCCTCCCGACAACCGCGGCAACGCGCCCCGCGAGAAATTTATCTCCGTCACACTTATTAACGATGAAAAATCCTGTGAAGCGAGTTGATTTTGCGGCGAACAGGGGGATCAGCAGGAATCAACGGAGAGTATACACGGTTCAAACCATCTCCAACTCACAGACACACTCTCATGCAAAAATATCTGGCGGGCAGGTAAAATTCCCATTTCAGGAGCAGTTAACGCTTTCAAATTGTATAACCAGGAAAAATCACATTACACGCATTAATATGTACATTTTTTTGTATAAATTAGTACTGTAATTTGTATATTTTAAGTGTGCAAGTCTCGGGTAGTCTTTAACTTCTCTCCCAGTAAGTTTCTCAAGTTTTTCACACCCCCTTCGGGTGCGGGCGTTTTACTGCAGTGGTTTATTTTTACATGGATATATGCCATTAATCCTGATAATTTACCACAAGTACTGAAATATTTCCTATAATACATATTGTTTATATTAATCAATTTATGACAAATATCTGGAGGGCGATCTGCGCCCGAATTGAAACATTTATTCAAGCAAGTTAATGAAGAAAGCACCCACGTGCTGAGTAAATTAATTTTTGTAATGCCGTTGAAAAAACGTCGTCAGTCCACCAATCCCTCACTTCTCCGTCTACGGAATGTGCCATCCTTCCCCGAAAAGAAACAAACAAAAACGGCTGCGACCATGATGCTAATCCGCTAACCTTGAAAATAGCAGTATAAATATCAAAATAGTGTGTTTGATCTGAATTATCTGAAGTTATAGACCAATAAGTCCTAATCGAACACTAGAAAAGTAAACTTTCAACTTTCTCACATAATTCGCACCAATTTTCATCGTCTTAATTGCATTGTATCATTTTTTAAAGTCGTAAAATATTATGCTCTAATTTTAAGTCCGTATTGATTGCCATACTTTTCATGAATTGGCCAGGAAACCTTTTATGGACTCAAATTCGGTTCCTTTACGAATTTTTCCGAAGATCAGACCTAGCCCAATGAATTTCTCGTGCCTAAGACCTTCAAGATATGGTGTCTCATCAAAATCGTTAGAGCCGTTTCGTGATACATTTTACATGCATACAGTTATAACTCGTTTAAGGGAGGATTTACACTGGAATGTTACTTCCGTGAGTTTCTTCTGATATAGCTTGCGGGGAATTTTACTCTGACGAAAAGGTTTTTACAAGTTAGTGTAGAGACAGATTGGTTGCAGTTTACATTGGCAACAATACGCTTCTGCAAGTGACTCGCCGAAACTCTTAACATTTCTGCAAGCAGACTTGCAGATTCCCCTTCTCCTTCCCAAATTAATTAATTTGGGAAGGAGAAGGGGCCATATGATAGTGCTCCGCGGCTAATGGTTGGGGAGGAGAAGGGGCCGTTTGTGCCCCGCGGGTTAGTCGGCGTTCCGACAATAAGACTAACCAATCGCTTGAAAAACGGATCATATTTTATATATTTATGGAAAATAGTCATATACTCGAGTATCCATAATCATTGATACATTGCATTATTTTTTCTTTGAAAATTACCCATTTATGGAAATTATACTGTCTACTGTATTTATCAGTTTTTGCTATATTATATATTGTTTCACAAGTATGACTAGTTATAAGAGGAATAAGAGACTCTTAAGTCTCACCCAAAAAATTAAGACATTTATCTATACGTCTATCTATCAATCAAACCGTTGAATCCCCATCAATATTCACAAAACATTCCTTTCCCTCATCATTTGTGCTAACTACGGCCACTTTAGTAAGGGAATAATCCGGCTTCCGAACTTTGACACTCATTTCATTCACCTCTTTCTCACTCACCCAACATTCCCCCCTCGATCATTCACTGCAAGAGGAGGTATTGAGTTGAGGCATACTGCCTCCACTCAATACCTCTTCCACCCATTTTACTATCCTCAATATTCCCGCCATCAGTTTCCTTACATCTCGGAACCACGGCAAACACTTATGTGTCGTTCGGTGCATCGGTCCCATCCTCTTCTCCTTACCATCCTCACCGCCGAAGCGAACAGTTTAAACTCGTCCGCTCTCCTCCAACATCAAGTTCTGAGCTATCCCACGATAAGTCCCACATGAGTGTTTAAATTAACTTCATTTATATCTCATCCTCGAGGCCCCTCATAAAATATCAAATCTTTTTAAATGCTCTATTAGCAATCACTTAGCTATTTCATCACACCAAATTCTACCTGCCTCGTAGTAGAACAATCTAATATCATGGCGAGATATGTATTTATCCAGAATGCTCTCATGATGAGTGCATACCGCCTCCTGCATCCGTATTCCGTTTTGTCACCTTTTTACTTTTCTCTCCGTAGGAAATTATGCATGGCATGCTTTTCCTATTGATTTATTCTCATTCTGAAATTCACAAGCTTTATGCACAATTCTCATTTTGATTGGAATATATATAACGCGTGGTGTACTGTCAAAAAATTGTATTTTTCGTTCATCGCGCGTAGTGACAACAATCTATGCTCCATTTTCAAAGTATATTCTACTTCTTTGAAGCCATCGCGGGTCATTATGATTAAATATATTGATCGAGTATATCCAGCGTAATTTTGGGTGATTGTTGCCTGACGATTCGTGGTCTTTTCTGGTCATTTTATCAAGGGAATAAGCCGGCTGACGAACTTTGATACTCATTATATTGTTATTGTTTTAAGAATATTTATTTGGGTGTTATGGGTAAGAGGAGGGTAAGATGGGAAATGGCGAAGGTCAATAAGTTTGAAAGGGATGGCGATTGACTAGGAAAAAGCAAGCATAATCGCAAAGGTGAATAAATTCTTGTTCAAACTTATCTACATACTAACCTACAAGGCGCCGCAGAGGCGTGTGGCAAAGGACACCAGCCATGAAAAGGTGGGGGATAGGGAAAATAAGTGGGGAGAGGACAGGGGTGAATTAACGATGCGTCTTAAGATAGTGTCACGCTGTTTTCGTTATGAACACAAATGGTGCGAGGGAAAAAGTAATTATTTTATCTGTCAGTTCGGTAGTGTATCACACTTATTTTGTCACTCACATCAGTTCTAGAGTTGTAGCGCGGGGTCAAAATAATATCCTTCGTGTTCAATATTGAAGGTGCCAGGACTAGCCACACTACTTGCCTTTACGGATACAACGCAAAAAAACCCACTGGAGAGAAGGACGCCTCGGTAGCTTAACTGGTTAAATGGTAAACTCGGCGCGAAATCGAGGGATACGGGTTCAAATCCCGGTCAAGGTGAATGATTTTTCCTCTGTGGAATATCACATCCTCCGTGTTGTACTGAAACTCGCATCACCGGAGTTTTTAAAGTAATCTGGGCCTATCGTGTAGTCTTCAAGTCTCTAACGACTCCTAACCTAATCCTTTATTCAGCTGTGTGACACTTTGTGCACGCTCGTAGCAGTTTTTAGCAAAGCAAGTGGCTTTTCTTTGCATTTTATTTAGTTCGTGAAGAAAATCTTTCTTTCATTCATTCATTAAAGAAAACTAACGGTTCTAGTTAGTTTTTATTGAAAGTTAGAGAAAATTCCAGATATTTTAACACATGAAGGCCCTTTCTACCTCTAACATTTCTTTCTTGATCTCCGCGTCCGCCATACCCTACTTCATCCTGCCCATTAAAACTATTCTCTTTCTTCCCCTTCCCCGCCTGACCAACACCCTTCCCCTCTATCACGGCCTACAGCAAACCATCGCCCCTCATTACCGCTTCAAGCCACCTACCCTGATTCCACATAATCTCATCCATAAGTTTCCTCTCATCACCAACCATATCAAGCACTTCCTCTTTTGTCTTCCTTTCCGTCCATTCTCCTCCGTTCGTACTCTATCCTCCTGCACACCCACATCTCGAACGCCTGTAGCCTATTTTTATCCTCCCTTCTCAGACTCCACGTTTCCGCCCCAAACAACGCCACACTCCATAGCAAGCTTTTCCCCAGCCTCTTCTTTACATCCTTACGTAGGGTCCCCGTCATCAGCTCTCTTCTATAATTGAACGCTTCCTCCATTAGTACTAGGCTCCTCCTAATGCCTTTGCTACTATGCTCATATTCCTCTAGCGTACTACCCAAGTAATTAAATTGTTCTACTTTTCCCAGTTTGCGTCCCCCTACTTTTATGACCAGCCTCGCTTTCTTTGCCCTTGAGAACCTCATTACTTTTGTTTTCCTATGATTGATCTTCATTCCGTATTTCTCGCACAGTTTTCCAATGCATCTACTTCAGCTTGCAATCCCTTCGATGACCGATTGGCCAACGCCTCGTCGTCCGCGAATCTAACCGACTTTATCAACTGGCCTCCTACTTTTCTTCCCACATCTAGCTCTTCCCATGCCTCTCTTACCATTTCCTCAGCATTGATGTTGAAAAGCGTAGGTAACCAATAAGAGGAGGGCCCCGAAGTAGAGATTAAATAGATAGCAGAGTTAAATATGGTAGAAATTTAAATATAACAATATTATAATTACAAATTACAATACATACACCAGTAATTAACAGAAATCCAACGATTCCCCTGGCCGCATATCCCATACCCACCCCATTGCCCACTGCACCCAAATGAATACTCTAGGAAGAACAACAAATTATTATAAATTCCCCAAAGTTCGGCACTTGGGGCTTATTTCCTTGATAATGTGACCAACAGCGGCCGCGAAGCATAAGGCAACAATCACCCAAAATCACGCGGTGTACACTGGCTTTATATATTTATTGAAATTTAATTAAGCATTCACATTAAATTGGTTGACGATACTAAACGGCCTTTGAGGCATTGTGATAGAGTAATAAAATCGTGTGGACAGGACAATTTTAGAACTACCTTTCTGATTATTCCGTTTGACCTTTCAAACACCTTGAACGTGAACATCATTTACTGTAGTCCCTTGACTGACTGGTTAGCCAGCGCCTGGTCATCTGCAAATTTGACAGCTGACTTTAACAGCTCCCGTACTGCAATCGATATTTTGTCGCAGCTATTTCGGGCGACACCGTGCTCGATGAGTAGGGGAGGAATAACAATAAATATTAACTTGTCCCGGATAGGATCAATGGAACTCGCACCAACTAGCTAAACGAGAACTGTTAAACGTCGAGGGGGTGGAATGGTGTGAGGGGGAGATTTAGCCATCCTCCTCCTCAATGCCTCTTTCTCTATCCGCCCCCCAACGCTATTGGCCGCCCCACTTGCCGCCTCCACCACCTCCGCCCCCTCCATCCCGACCGTCGCCCCAATAAACGCGGCGGCGGTGAATTTAGTATCCGTTGTGACGCAAAAGCAAACCCGTCCATTTCTGCCGCCGCTGTCTTCCCCGCCCTTCCGGGACACCAACTTTGGGGGAAAGAAGGAGCGAAGAAGGGAGAAATATAGAGAGAGCGCCGGAGAGACAGACATAAAACGACTTCGCTCCAGTTTCCATCGGTTTTCCAACAGTCCTTAGCGCTACTGCGAGAAATCGCGCCCGCAGCGTGCATGTCATCTGTTTTCGGTCTTCACTTAGCGAGTGACCGCCGCGATTTTTAGCATTGCCCTCCATCCGAGGCGTGGAAATGTGCATGCAAACTCTACGCAATGCTGGAGATGAAACTGGGGAGGTTTTATTTACTTCATTCGCATAGCAGAAAGTAGATACACTTAAGTACTTATGGCATTTATGTTATATGGTAAAATAATATTTTTCCCCGTGTTTTCCCATTCTTCCTATGAACATTATGTAATTTCAAGCTCTATTTGCGAGAAAAATGGTGTGGAAATGTAACATTTTGTTGTTCACATCAGACAGAGGGCAATTTTCACTACAAGTAGACAGAACATGAATTAAATGGCATTAAAGTCATTTTACGATTGAACCAACTTATGGTGTCTCCAGATTCAAGAGTAGCATCTGTCGATACGTATTTCAACGTGCCTGGGTAAATTTTTGCGGGTAATTAAAGCATTTTACAAGCATGCCCGCTGAATTTCAGATAGTCGATTAGCAAAGCGCACCACTACCGTTACATATCCTCGTAAAAACAGAAGGGGAGACACAGATAAAAGTAGAGAATAGATGTAGTCATGCGATGCAATAGCACAGGGGAATATTGAAGCCATTAAAAATAAGCAATCGGCCTCATTGAATAGATCAGTTTTGGGGTTCACACGCCGAAAATATAAGTATAAGTGGCGGAAATGGCGAAGTACCGTCGTAATTTACCTATAAAAATACATGGTGGAAATAATGTCCAAAACAGCAGTGCACTATTTATAAGTTATAGACTAGTTGCGCGCGATAGCCGTGTTAGCAGAATCATTTTTGGCAAAAATAAACATGCTTCACTTTTGTGCATCAAGACGTCATTTACTCTCTCCTTTGATTAAGGAATGAAAGGATTATTTTTTCAGAAAGAAGAGATAAGAGGAATGGAAGTAATTATAGCGAATGATGGACCAATGGTTTTTTTATTATTTCCCTAGTGGAATTTCCCAAGCCATAACGAATGAACAGGGATTTTTGATAGCTAATCAGGACCTAATTTGAGGGAAGCAATTTTTTTACGGAGACGAGATTGGAAGTCGTTTGAGCATAACATTTTGCTGTCACCGCGCAAACAAAGCGTAAACACCTCGTCACACAGCGTTCTGCCGGCTTGCGGAGGATGTCTTGCGTTATGTCTCTCCTGCTCGCGCTCACAAGGTAAACAATCCTCAATTACTGCGGAGGGAGAAGGGGTTACCACCGCGGGAGGTGAAAATGGGCGGCAATTAACCGGCGGCTACGAACCGCGCCCTCTCTGCAAACCGCCTCCCGACCGACCGCCCGCGTGAACATCCCGGGACCGCGTTTTTGGCTAACCGGGTCGACAATAGAGCGATAACGAGAAGACAAGGAAGAGATAAATATCTCAAAGAACGAAAGTAAATTTGGTGATTGACGGCGCACACAACTTATCACCTCACAAAAAAATCAGTAGAGCTGTACACGAAAAAAAAACTTCATTAATTCCAGATTATTGAGTTTTCTCCAATGATTCCTCAAAGTTGCTGTCAACATGAAAAGTGTAACCTTCGGTGTCATTTTTTTCCGAGCACAATTTCAATTTTCAATGATTTCTAGAGAAAATATTAAACGCAAATAGTAACCTTTTTGAAAATGATATCGAAAATTATGTACATTCCACATCAAGTAGCTAGGAAACCACCCGATTGGTTCGATGACTACGGCCTCAGGAATAATCTTCTCTTCAGGCATCTGTATGTACATTACTGATTTTACGAGTGTTCGGCAGAGAGAACAAGTGTTATCTTCGGGTTAAGTTCTCTATCCTTCTCTAAGTTTCAAAGGAGATGAATTTCTTCATTTTTCGGGTGTTCTTCCGCGTCGTGTGTTGTAAGTCGACCACAGTTTTGCAAGCACTCCTGCCCGCGTCTCCAGATCGAAGAAGTTAGTTCGCGATTATTGCCCTCTTTATATAGGGCCTCCCTTGGCGACATTCCCTCCTTTGCAGATGCTGCTCTCCTGTTGGTGGGTTTTGGGACTCTATTCCACGTGTGGGTCAGGTGGTATCCTTCGTCCCGGTTAAATTATTTGTCCTTGCTATCTCTATAGCTTCTCTAATCAGTCTTGGGTAATATCGGCTTTCTCTAACTATTACCCTGGCTTCGTCAAATTTTATGTCGTGTCCCAGTGTCCAGACATGTTCTGAGATGGCAGACAGCTTGAATTGTTTGTTTTTTGTCGCCCTTCGGTGTTTTTGCATGCTTTCCTTCAATGATCTGCATTTCTCACAGATGTACAATACAATATAATACAATAATAACTTTATTTGCTGTGGGACAAATCTGTCCCTTGGAGCAGAAGAAACTTAAATAGTCAGAGAGTACATTAGTCACAGTATTCAATAAGATACATGGTACATACGTGGCTGTGAACAAGACAAAAAGAGCCATAACAAATAATACAAGTGTGTGTACAGCGCATCGAAAGTGCATAACTTCACAAATAAACTACATGAGAGAGAGTTCGGTGCATATCAATAAAAAATATTTTCGGATATTTTTGCTTTAAATAACTTCACATTATTTATAGATTTTCAAATGTTTGCAAAGAGTTCCATAATTTACATGAAGATGCGAAGAAGGGCTTTTCATACAAATTAGTTCGGAATGATGGAATGGACAGAGTTTCCGTCTTCCGTGTAATGCGTTTTTCTGAATTAATGTTAAATGTTATTTGATTATACAAGTAAGATGGTAATTGGGTTTTAATCATTTTATGTGTAAAGATAGGTTTCATTATGCATCGTATTTTTTTCCAATTTTGGGTCATTTTAACAGTTGGTAGTATGGTGTGACGTGCTCATATAAATTGATATAAAAAACAAAGCGAATACCGGAATTTTGTAGTCGCTGTAATTTCTTATCTAGGTCGCTTGTAATAATGGAGTACACTATTGAACAGTAATCGAAGTGCGGAAACAACAGCACTTGTACAAGTTTTTGCCGTAATCGGACTGGAATGAAATGCCTAAAATGCTCCAGTGGATACAGGGTTTTATGTATGTTGTTAGATACATGGCTTACATGGTCTTGCCACGTCAGTGTTCTATTGATAATAATTCCAAGATTGTTTAAGGAATTAGAATAGTCAATTTTCCTTCCTTGAACAATAACTTTAGGAATTTCATTTAAAGATAAGCTATTTACATAGTTAGAGCTACCAATAATCATAGCCTTGGTTTTTGTTGGATTTAGTTTAAGCTTATCCACTGATATCCATACACAAATTTCCTTAATGTCTTTATTCATTTTCTGTACAGCATTTTCTAATTCGTTGGAATTGCAGTCAAGATAAATCTGCAAGTCGTCTGCATATAAGTGATGGGCGCAGTAATTTATCACACTGGGATGGTCTTTAATAAAAATAGAGAATAATAAATGGCCTAAGATCGATCCTTGGGGAACACCACGGGAAACTGGTAGGAGGTTAGGCATTTCACCGTCAACACCATTGCCGGCTTGCTTACGTTCTGAGAGATAGGATTGATACCAACGGAGGCAACGGAGATTGAGCTGAGAGGGAAAGTTTTAGCTTTCCGAGCCGGCGGATGAGAATGCCATGATGTAGGATTTTCCGCGGGAGCATTTTACCTGGTATTCAAAAAGTAGGAAATTTCGCCAAGGAAGGCCCTATAGAATGAGGGAAATAATCGTGAACCAGCATCTTCGACATGAAGACGCAGGCAGGAGTGCTTGCGAAACTGTTATCGCCTTACAAAACACGACGCGGGAATACACCCGGAAAATGAGGAAATTCTACTGAAAACTCCGCGGAAGCGGGCTCATCCTCAGGGCTGTTGATGAAAAAACAATAGCAAACCACAAGCTACACCTGTTAAGTCTCAAATATAACTTTAAACTACCCATTCAAAAAGCCAAAACCGTGGTATTTTTGGGGAAGGACCCAATAAAAACAAACATTATAATTGGAAATAAAAAACTGGAATAGGTATAAAATTTTAAATTTCTTGGTTGAAACATAGCATATGAAGATGATAAAATACAACTAACAGAGTAAATAGCTATCAAAGAATATGCGGTACCATAAGAATAACACTGAAAGCAAAAGCCACGACAGAAACACAGGTTAAATTCTATGTGATGGCAGTAGGTACCTACATTATTGTATGGATCCAAATCATCAGCACCAAGGCAAAGAGACAAATCGATGCATCAGAAATGAAATTTCTGAAACCCGATAAAGGTTACACAGAATTAGACCATGCAAGAAACTATGACATACAAAAATAGGGTAATACATTACAAATAAAACAAGGAAAGACCATGCCATGTCCCCAGGGAGAATACCAAAGAAGGCAATGGCATATAACCAGTTGAGTAGAAGAAGTGTTGGAAGACCAAGGATACGTTGGGGAGATCGGAACAGGGAGTAGTGCCTAATCCCAAAAAGAGAGAAGAAGAAATGTTCAGATTCTTTGACAGAAAACGCCTATTTCTCTTAAAAATTCTAAAACGCCACTGATTATTTTCCACAAAATTAGTAAAATTAGCAGGTAGTGTGATTTATAGAAAATGACGAAATCTCCTTTCAAAACGTTGACCAAAATGAGGAAATTAATCTGGTATGAAGCCAGGGAAGAAAGAATCACCGCGAAATCACCAAATCCTTCAGTAAAGCAGAATTTTTCCGCGATAGTAATTCCTCGGTACTAGCGTGCAGGTGAATGCGTGCATCTGCGTCGCCAACGGGTTAAGTGGCCAAGTCCTCTCACCAGAGGGGCAGCAAGCCGAGAGCAAGATGAGCCCCCCCCCCCACCTTAATTGTTTAATGGACGCCATAGCGGCAGCAACTAACCCTGAAAAAACCCGACGCGCCTCAAACCCGTTGGCGAAATAATAATACCTAATTAAACAATAACCAGTCGCATTCATTCAACGGAAGAGAGAATTAGAGGAGCGGAAGCAGACGAGGAAGGCGCTTAAAATGTCCGCCGATCAATTTCTGCCGATAGCGTCGAGTGGGGGTTAACCAGGCGAGAGAGCCAAAGGGGAGGAGCGGGGGATGGGGTAAAGGTAGTGGAGGCAGGTGGATTCTTGCTTTTTTGGGGGAATTAGCGCCACATCGGGGAGAGGGGGGGTAGGCGGGCTGTGGCGGAGGGGGGAGTGCTTGAACCCTGCCGAGACACCCAATTGGAGTGGAGTCTCTTCACTTCTAAATATGTACATACAGTTCTGTTTTAAAAAATCATACCACTTTGGAGCCGAAAAATTTCCCGAGTGGACGACGATGTGACAACGCGGCCGAACCACGCCCCCCTGAGCGGGGGTGCGATAAACTCTCCCAGCGGAGCAAGGATCCTTCCTTCCCGTAGCTGAGCAAGGGAATAGACTGAAGGAAGGAAGATTTTCTCGTCAACTCGGAAATTTGAAAATTTTCGGCTCCAGTGTGAAACGACTTTTTTTTAACAGAACTGTACGTGAAAAGAAGAGGGTTGATCCTGGCCGCCGAGTAATTCCACCCGCACTGGCGAGGATTTCGGGCCATTTTGCAGCAGTAGGGAAAGGGGAATGGCGACGTGGGTGGCCGTTTCCCTCCACTCCCAAGGGGCGGCCGGGCCCGTCAGGGGGGGGGGGGGGCGAGATCGATACAGTAATGCGACAAATACCCCGGCCCGCCATGGTAGAGAACGGATGACCACCGGGACGGGATCGGCCCTTAGCTTGCGCAAGGACTAGGAGGAGCGAGCGATAACGAGACCTAATGGGAATGTCCCCAAATTTTCCCCGGAATGTGCAAAACATTTATATATGCATATTCACGAATTCAGGAAGAAATAATAGGTCTGTCTCTATTCAGAGCGTTAAAATATAATGGCACTTTTCCCCCAAAAAAAACTTTACTGTCACGACGCATTCAGCTTATTCAACCACCATCAGTGGCTGTTGATGCACAGACACCTCATCGTGGCAAATTACGAATAAATAATCGTAAAAATAAAGTGTTTTTTTAAAGCGCCCTTTTATTTTAATAACATTGTAGCCTTCCACTCCATCTCGCCTGAGACACAAGATTATTCTCTTTTCATAATTATTTTCTGATCTCCCGCGCTAATTCCATGTATTTTTCTTCTTTTTTCGCTCCATAAATCCAAAAAAAAACTCCAAATCCAATATGCAAACATTAATTAATTAACAAAATATGCTAAAAAAATATAAATAAAGGAATGGAAGTAATACTATGATGAAAAGGCAACAATCCAAAACAGAACTTCTCGATTATCAATATCTAAAATTACCGAGGTAATGGTATATTTTAGTAAGAGTAGTTCTCTGAAGGAACATAGTAATTGGAAGGAAAAAGTAACCACAGACGGTAGGACAGTGTATATAATATTTGGTATAACACTTGTAGTAGGTCATCAACTTAAGACTGAATGTCGAGCTAGTGTGGGATTACTGACAAAAATACTAGTCATTCTAGATAAACACTAAGGTATGAAGGATGCTGAATTTAAATATAAGATAAGGAAAGAGATATTCTCGAGTGGAAAAAAGGGAATTGTCATTTATCCAGCAACATCATCACAGCTAATAATATCGAATAGTATAATATATTCTAGTTTTAAAATTGCGTTTCGATGCTCTGGCATGATGAGATAAATTTGAAGTGAGGTGCAAACCAAAAGGCACGCGAATGTGATACGATGGCGATGCTGTCCATTCACACCGCCATGCCTTCACATTCATTTATATCAGGGATCCTCATGGGGAACTCAATCGTCCCATCGGGGGCGAAAATTAAACTTTGGAGAGTAAAAAAAATCTTGGCATTACAATCAATGTTCCCACAAAACTGTGCGGCAAGATGATACCAAGAGGTGACATTAAAAATAAATATACTGACTTCAAAACTAGAATTGAACTTCTAGCAAAGAAGCATGAATTACAAGGATCCCATTGGATAACGAGATTAAACATAAACTATTTTCTAATAATCTCATGCAATTTCTTGGGAGCGATGAGGAAAACTTTTGTCCAAAACCTTTTAAAGGTGGCGGTAGTAAAAAAAAAAAAAGAAAGGTTGAGAAACCCTGATATAGATATTGCAGTGATTGTACAGCAAGAATTCTCGTTTGTTCCTGGTCATCGAGTTGGAAGCGAAAAAGACAATTCAATTTCACCTCGGGTATGTACGGAGGAATAAAAGAGCACCCGCGTATCTAAGTTATAATTCTTGAACACATTGCCCGACAAGGCAAGTTGCCTTTTCGCTACGCTGAATGGTTGCTTGCTATTGGTCACAGGAAGTGACCTTCTGAAAATCTACTACCTGGGAAGCCATGTATAACAAGGTGGCAAAAAAGAATGATCGTTTTCCAGGTAAACAGTAGACGATGGGCCATTTTCTGGGAAACATCCTTTACAAAAAGATAAAGTTGAGCGCAGGCAGACACTGAAGAATTTGATAGAGTCAGAAGATAGTTCTGCGTGTTAGTTAAGGGTGGATGATATATCATGACATGGCAACGCTTGTGGTATAGGAGTAAGGATACTCCCATGATTTAACACGTCCTTAGCAGCTAAAGACCAATCGTGGTGGCCATTAAGATAGATTACCGGTTTGGCACAAAAAGGCCATAAGTTCAAATTCTACCTCCACCATGAATGTAATAACCTAAGGATGCTCTCAAGTTTGACTTTGGAATTTTATACCAGCTGGTGGATCACCTGCTAATTAAACTAAATATAATAAATAGTTTAAACCCACTTTAAATTACCGTATTTTCCGGATTATAAAACGCTGCGGTCATACAAGCCGCACACAAGCTCTGGCTACACATTTTGGAACAAATGAATACCTTAGTTAATACCCTGCAATATTGTTTGTGGTGAAAATGAGAAGCGCGAATTTTCAGCGAATCATGTAAACAAACATGGCGGCATGGAGTGATTAGGGATGTCGTCATGCTTTGTTTACTTACATCAAATCGTGAGATTTCTATCACACAAATTTCAACTAATTTTGCCATAAAAAAATTGCTGTTACTCATTCTTCTTAGCTATTGTAACCGCTGACAATTGTTAAAAAAATAGGTCAAAAGACAAATCTAAAGTTAACATGGCGCGAATTTCAACAGGATATTTTCGGGATTCAGTTAACCGGAACAGCGTCAACGAAAACACATTTCCTATAATCATATCTCACCAATACAGACCATATTAGACGCTGGGCGATTTTTCGTGCCTTATGAGGTGGAAAATACAGGACGTACGATTTCACCTTCAACAATGGCATTCGACGTTCTCTTTCATCTTTCTCTCGACGGATCTAATCACTAACACTTTTTCTGCCTCTTCGTTATCTCCTCCAGCAACTTTCTTTCATCCTCCTCCATGATGAGAACTTCTTTCGTCTTTCTTTCCGTCAATAAAAACTTCTCCTCAACACCCACATCTCAAACGCTGGTGATAAATTCTCATCCACCAGTGGTCTCACAAATCGCAACACTTCATTGGGGTCATCAATAACTTCTTCTTCACTCATTTATGAGAATTTCATGTCATCAATTCGCTCCAGAAATTGAATGTCACTATTTTATCCAAGGCTCATTAGAATTACCATCCAGCCATGACTCTAACTCCTCTCGCCAGAGACTAACGAGTTATCTGCTCCAGCACTTCCCGCAACCTTTTCAACAAACCTTGCAAAGCCCTTTCGAGATTGCTCTTCTTTCAGCATTTCCTGATTAATATTTAGCACCACTCGTACCCTAAGCATAGTCCTGACAATGAATTTACCCATTCACGCTACTGTGGTCCTCTGCTACGTGCTTTCTTTCATGGTTTCATTATCTCAGATATGCAATGACTTTGCACGGTGACGATCGCGGAGCCCTTCCTCGCTGCCCTGCACAACACCTGCTACATTGGCCTGAGTCCCACAGTCGCCAGGATTTGTCTACTCAATTGACCAATCAATCATATAATTTTATGGAGATATTAATTGAGGTGTAAAGGATTTAAGGTTTTCCCGGTGAATTATATAAGTGAATGTTTCTCGGGTTTCACACCGGGTAAGATTATTTAAATGGATCCACGTTTCGATGGTTGGCTCAGCCATCGTCATCAGGATCAGTCGAGCGAGGATGCTGGCGGTTATATATAGCCGCAGATGCCCCATTGTTGTGGGAGCCGTTACGAGTTCTTTGAATTTCGTCAATTACTGGGCGCCAAGTCCTACTTAAGTTGAAACCGTTGTCTCTATTGATGTTATTTTTCTCCATCTGTATCAATATCGCTTCTTTCGTTATTCTTTCCCAATATTTGGACGCCCGGGAAAGTAGTGTGGAATTTGGGAAATCGACACGATGACCATGGTCAAGGCTATGCTCTGCTAATGCAGACTTTTCCGGTTGGAAAAGCCTAATAATTGCCTAATACTAAGCCTAAACGTTGATCCATTTAAATAATCTTACGCAGTGTGAAACCCGAGAAACCTTCACTTAGATAATTGAGGAGGTTTCCCATTCCTTTCCTCAAGAGTGCTATTAAAGTGTCACCATCAATTGAGACTTAAGAGCCAGCCCCATCGGGTTAGACGTCTTTTTGGAGCCAACTCGCTGAGGTGCAGACACTACCAGTCGGCTCGCTACTACCCTTTGACCTATCTAGCATGGGTAGCCGTAGCAGGAGTAATTAGGTATTATTACTCTCCGCTCCAGTCCAGCTCCAGGGGTCACTGGAAATAGAAAATCCACCTACTTCTTCAAGGCTGCACTCAATGTAGGGGGAGCGCCACAATTAACATAGGAAATAGGCATGTATGCACAATATTCATTCATAATAGTAATCTACCGGTTAAAGGTAAGTTATGATGAAAGCCAGAAAATCCTACAGGTCTTACACGTGCAGGGCCCTATCTACATCTAGTATTTGTCTCCATCTCAGCGTCAGTCCTACCCTTCCTCATCCCGTCCATGAAACCTATTACACCAGTCAGCATTTTGAAACTTTTTGTCAGATGATTTATTAAAAATAGGTGTTCTTGAATCAATTTTTATGCTGATTCTAAAACGGACTTCCATTTTTTCTATAACGTCAGGTATTTACACAAAATAAGAATTATGGTATCAAGATTTTAACTACTGTAAGTACAGTTATATTAACATTTCTTCACGCAATGACAATTTTTGGAACAAAAATGAATGAAGGATGAATAACTCTTCCAATATCACACCATAGTAGCAGCAGTTGTACCAACCTAAGAATTATTAGCTTGGGCTCATTAGCTTGTATTAAGTATAAGTATAAGGCTCATTAGCTTGTATTAAGAAATATCCCTCGCACAATAATAACCCACTTGCATATATAATGCATTTATCAATAAATATTAGTAGTAAAATAGGGTTTGTTCTGAAAAAACTGTACGTGATAGAAGAAAACTAAACACAGCTCTGAAATCAGCATATCAAAGTTAGCCATTATCACTTACTAGTTTTCAATCATCTAATATCATGCAGACTAGTGCTATGTTTCATCTCCTTCCCGGCTTTCCCAACATCCTTCCCTCTATCTTTGCCTTCAACTAACCATCATCATTACCACTTCCAGCCACCTATCCTGCCTCCCCCTAATCTCATCCAGAAGTTATCATTGAGAAAAATATTTGTTCTAAAATATAGTATCCACTCGTGGACTCACAATTTACGTGACATTTAGTTGAGGAGCCAAATAAAATAGGCATCGAGCAAAGGAAGGCGTTGGGAGATGTCCTTTTACTTGAGTGCGCTCCTAACTTATGCAACACAAAAGCGCAATTGCTTTCCATTTGTCTCCGACCCTGGGCATAATAGGTAGCTAACTTCAAAACAGTTGATGTGCAATTGACCTACGATAATCGTAACCGCAATTTTTAGTTGATTTTCAGTGCAGGCGTCCAACATGGAAAATATAAAATTTTAAGCTACTCCGTGGGAAATAAACATACGTTTTTAAATACGTCTTTTGAACGAATAAGATGGCTATGCACAAAACATTCGGTCGTGACTATTGTGTACCTATAAAATTATACCTACCGGCAGTTTACCGAATATTTCATCTGGGAACATCCTTTTATTCATCATCGTCAATGTGCACTGATGTGTTCCAATCTGTTCTAACTTCAACATCTTAAATGGATAGCTCCCATTAATTAAATATCGACGCCTCGTGCGAGCTGTTATAGAATTTGTAGATGTTAAAATGAAATATTTTTATATTAACTGGGCAAACAATACAGTAAATTGCATGCCTATGTAAATTTTGCATATGTATGAACATGTAAATCTGGAATCGAGTAAAATGGATATCGATGAAAATTTTATTTTGATACAGGTGGTATGTTCTCTCAATGACTTTTTTATTTATATTTACCTTTCCAGAAGAAGCTGGTCATGGTGTTTTTAAATAATCGATGAACCTTACTCATTCGCCGACATTCCACAAATTTATATGCTACAGCAGGGCTTTGAGAGTATTTTTTATAAGGCGGGTGCGTATTTCTTTTGTGTAGGTACTTCTTACATTTGGTGTAGATAATTTGATTGGAAACGTCGGTGAATGAGTACATAACATCCATTACTTATTTTTTAAATCAAGAAATATCTCCTCCTAAAAATTATAAATATGTATTTTTATATTGGTGGAAATGAGTGATTATGTTCCTTTGCTTATTTAAAAAAGGACATGAATAATTCCACGTTAAAGTTTAGGGGAATCGTTTTCAGTATTAGATACTAGGCAAAGGTGACCCAAAAAAGAATCAATTGTAGCGATTTCCTTCTCTCTCTCCCAATTCATTTGGCGCCCTTCTAATCCGCCCTCGGATTCAGTGGCGGGCGACCCGGGGGTCGCATCCCTGGTCGACGCAGCACTCTCGCCCCGCGACGACAGCAGGCGCGGCAGCGAGGTGACCACCGCTCGGTCGGTCAGCCGACCGGCCAACCATCCCTGCCGCCGCCGGGGCCGCAGCTCCTCGAGGTAAGGGCGCGGTCACCGACAACGCCCAGTGTCCAAACGCTTCAATAGGGTAGTCAGTGACTAATTTCTTGGAAATTAAAATTTAATTATTCAATTACGAAGCCCAATGTTCACACGCTTCAATAGGATAGTGAACCAGAGAATAATTTCTTGGAAATTAAAGTTGAAGGTCTAATCATTCAATTAAGGTAGTTTGAGCGAGATATCATTTAGCATAAAATTCGATGAGTTTCACCTCATGATAAAGAAAAATATCTCATCTTTCCAATGATAACAAAATATCAGCAACTTACTACACTAGACTTCGAGATATTTTCCAAAAGTACTAGCCGAAGGATTTCAGGTTTTCCCGGTGAAGATGTATGTCAGTGATCTTTCAGGGTTTTCACCGGGTATTTAAGTCCATGGAGGCCAACGTTTCGACGCTCGAGTCGAGCATCGTCCTCAGGACGAGGACGAGGACGATGCTCGACTCGAGCGTCGAAACGTTGGCCGGTGTAAACCCCGGTAAATAAACTAAATATCCGGTGAAAACCCCGAAAGATCACTGGCATATAAGTACTAGCCGTTTTCCATGGGAACTGGTACGGGTATGCACTCCAGAGAGACGTATTTTAAAAAATTAGGTATTTCTAACACATATGTATCGTCGGTCTTTTAACAATTTATAGTTTTTATTTATTATAAACTATTTTTTTAATAAATAAATTACTCACTGCAGTAATTTTTACAGAATCACCAAAAAAATCTTAGGTTTTGAATGCGTTTCCAGCGTGCGGCATGAATAAAATGAGCCAATTTAACACATTACATATGTATATTTAGCCATTTACTGAGAATTTCATTCAGATAAAACAATATTTTTGCGCCATTAATATTACAATATTTACTCCATGCTTCTTACAGCTACTGAAATTTAAAAAATAAATTTCGAATATGGTCTCAGTTATGACTAGAGAAAAACCTCATTCAAACCACCTTAAGCGTCAATATAAATTCGTGACACATCAGGTAAGCCATAAAAAATAGCGCAACTTTCTGAAATTATCACACTCCAAATAACGGGTTACCATGCTTGATGACGTCACTAGGCAGATATTACGCGTATTTGTTCGTCTACCATAGTTAAAAACGATACTGTTGGGACTTGCACCACGCACGAAGGCAAATTATTTCACTAGACTCGAAGGTAATGACTTCAATAAAAGTGAAATGTGGTTGGTGAGATATTGTTTAAATAGTCCAAAATTTGATACAAGACAACAAATTTCCTAAAACAAGGCGTATGATCAAACGTTTCTGAGATTATGGGAGTGAAGGTAAACTCGCATGTAAAAAATAGTTAATAATTTCTATGCGTATGTGTAGTACTGAAAGGTTTAGTGTATAAAAGCGACATATGTACGGTGTTTACCGCCTAGTGACGTCAAAACCAAAGCCAATATGGCGGCGAACCGTTTTCAGCACATTGCCAAAATATTCTCACCTTAAATGTTTTATTTCAAATTAAACATTTTAAATATTACAACTTACTATCATCTTTTTCGGCATGAATTTTATCTATTTCAAAAATTAGATAAAATTAACACAACTCTATTGGCAGGAAAGTTTTAGGTAATCCGTGGAGTATCTCAAAGATTGAATGTTTGTCTAAGGAAGGAAAATTTGCAACACACAATTGTGTACTCCTTCCCACTTTATTGTATGGTAGCGAAACTAAGATATGCCAGGATAAGCATATGAGTGGACTTAATGCAGCGGGAATGGGGTATCTGAGAAGCGTTTGCAATAAAAGCAGAAGAGATGATAGGGTTAGGAATAATTAGATCGTGAAAGAATGTGGAATGCATTTTCCAGTAATGGACATGCATGAAAGGAGTTTGCTTCTTTGGTTTGGCCATGTTGAGTGAATGAAAGAGAGTAGAATAACGAAACATATATATGATAGTAGAGTGTATGGGGTGAGAGGAAGGGATAGACCGCGAAATTCATGGGTGAATATGGTGGAAGTGACCTCTGCAGAGGAGGAATATTTGAAATCTTAAGAATAAGAGGGCGTGTATAAAGCAATGCATGAGAGTAAATGAAGAAAAAGAGGTATGCAGTATTGGGAAGTACAGAGGAAATTTATTAAGCTGAGTGAGCTCCACAGGCCTATAACAGAAAATTTCACCATGTATTTTGACTGTTCCTACCCCGAAAGGGAAAGTTGTATTGGTTATATATGTACGCATGCATGAAGTAATTCATTTATTTAACTTTGCTTCGCTTCTCGTGATGAGTGACCATCTTGTGATCCAAAAATTTTGAAAAATTATATTTCCACAGATATTTATTTGGTGTTAAACCCATTTATTAGAAGGTTCTGTAGACAATCTCTACGCCTAACAACCATTTCGAGATATGTTTAAACTCTGCTACTTACGACAATCTATTTTCCCGCTTTTATATTTTTTTCATGCGTTTGGCTTTCTGTCTCCCATCTCGCCATTCTGAAGTACATTTCTTTCCAGCTAACTAAACATTTTTCCTTAAATCATCCAATTTTCCATTTCCTTTACGCACGTCCTTCTGCCACTTTAACGGCCTCCGTATCTTCGCCACGAATTTCCTATCCTTCAATACCATTCCACATCCAAAACCTCCTAGTTTGCCTTCCTTAATGTCAGAGATATATTTGTCAAAACAATACAAAAAATTAATGCTGAAATTAATAAAGTATTAGAATGACATCAGCGTCAAAGCGAAGGCTGAATAAAATTCGAGATCTAGAGGAGCCAATTTCAATTAGTCAGGTACACGTTATGAACAAAATTAAATGCTACGTGAACATGGAAGAGATGAAGCATATTTAGTAACTTTAATGCGTTCCTACTGAGAAAAGCTCGATTCATAGGAATTGGTTTCGTTTTTCTGCAAGATACATATTCAGTAAATTGTTTAAACATAGCAAAATAAAGTGCGCTATTTATAAAACTCACCCATGAGGAAGAAAAGAGATTAATTGATGAGGATATCAGGAATAATGTAGGTATTTGCATAACATAAATTTCACAGGCAAAAATAATTATTTGTTCAAATTTGATTCCAAAATATTCGATTGAAAAGTTTTAAGAGGTCTACTTTTCACTAACTTTAACATATATCGTAGGTCTTGATGGGGACAGTGTAAACTCTCTTGGGATTGGGACAGGGCACTGCGGGCCTCAGGCCTCAAGTGCCTCGCCAGCTTCGGTTGCTTCTACCTCGACACCGCCCTCCACCTCCTCCTTGCAGTCCGAAGAGGGGAAAAATTAAAAAAAAACCATCACAGCTATTCGCTATCTCTGGGTCGGAAACTTGGTAAATGAGTAAATGCGATTTGCGTAGACTGGACGCATTTGAGACGCGGGCTTGGAGAAGAATAGAGAGGGTGAGCTGGGTAGCAAGAAATACGAACGCTGAGAGTTGGATTTGGTAGGAGAGGAAAGGAAGTTGGTGGCGGAGATTCGGAAAAATTGACTGAGGGCATTTGGAGAGGTGAGAGCATGCTGAAGAGGTTGATAGAGGGGACGCTCGAGAAACGAGCGTGAGATGAAGGAAGAGGGTAGGTATTTTGGACGATATAAGGAGAGGCAGAGATTATTATTAGGGTCTCAAGAGACACCTGATTGTGAGCAATTCTTGTGAGTGAAAGTGAGGAGATGTCCAAGATATGTCAAAGCTTGGAAAATGGCTGTCGAAAAACCGATCAATCAGGCCGTTTGAAAAATGAAATAATGCTAGTCAAACTCGAAGGTCATGAACAATGGGTGGCTCCCATGATATCCTTCCTTAAAAGGTGGAATATGTATGTACCAATCGCAATGGCAATACCTGAGTGTGATGCTTTCAGAGCATGTGTTCTTTTTCTAAAAAAAAAGGTGGTTGGAAAAGTGCTAATTTTATAAAACTGCGCTTGCTCAAGATAATTCTTTTCGTAAAACCGTAATGAACAAGAAATTGAAAATATGACCCAAAAATGAGGAAGTTAGGGAAAAGGCTATTCTAAAAAAACCTACCACTCTGCAGGTAGAATCCCCATTGATAATGTTTAGAGAAAAGGCTGACTCGGTGGATGGACCAGCCATCGGAGTTTTTAAGATTGAAGGTTGTAAAAGGCTGTTTACTAAACAAGTGAGAGAAAAGTTTTCGTTTATCAAATTTTATTAAATGGAGTATAATTTACACTCCGATGTAAAGTGAAATAGTATTAAGTGATGGGTAATGTAAAATAAAATAGGCCATAATATTTATCCTGTCAGGAGATGATAGGCCTTGGTTTATTTTTAACAGAGGATTTAATTCACTCCATAACCGATGTTTTGCAAAATTTTATTTTGCTTATCAGAGCTCCACGAATTCACGTTTTCTACGATTTAGCAATTCACAATTCAAAAATCACAACAATGCATTCGATAACTGTTGCAGTGAATTGCTATTTCGTTGTAAAAAAAAATGTAGACCGATTATAGAGGCTTGAGGAAGCGAAATAAATTTTGCCGCCTATGGAATAAATTGCATTCATTATTAAAATAAACCAAGGGTTATCATTACTCACACGATAAATATTACTAAGCAAGAGGTCGATAAAAACTTAACAGCTGGAAAATATAGATGGTTTGAAATATGAGTCAATGCTGATGGTAAAAATGAGATAATGAGTAGTTTCGAAGGAAAAAGGAGAGCACAGGGTATGAGTAACTAAAGATAGATCTATTTATGAGCAAATAATACGTAGGAAGGTGAAAAGTGTCCCAAAAATGGGGAAGTTAGAGAAAGGGCTGTCCTAAAACCTACCAATCAGCTGGTATAATACCCAGTGATGATGTTTAGAAAAAAGGTAGAGTCGGTCGATGGAATAGCCATCGGCGTATTGCAGTTCGATATAAAAGGCTGTTAAATAAACAACTAGGAGAAAATTTTTCGTGATTCAAAATTTATGAAATGAAGTAGAATATACACTCACAATCAGATGGAAAGAGAAATAGTGTCATGAAATTGATTATTTTTAAATTACATAGATCGTTTGAAAAAAGAGCTAATGCTTGTGAGCAAAATGAGATAATGAGATATTTTGAACGACATAAGAAGAGCAGAGGGTATAACTCAAGAGAGGCCTGATGGCGAGTAAGTAATACGAAGAAAAGTGGAGAGATGCTACAGAACGAGTCAATTGGTAATTTTCCACACAGTTTTTCATACAACTGACCGGTTTCTATCTTTTAACATCGAAACCGGTCGGTTGAAATAAAAGCAGTGCGGAAAATTTCCAAGTGAGTCATTCTTTAACAGCCGCAACTCCACAAGGTAACTTGGTCTACAATCACGTTAAGGGGAAATATGTCCGAGAAATGGGGAATTTTAGTAATGGGGCTGTCCTAAAACGTACCAATCAGCTGGTAGAATACACATTGATGTCGATGATATCCTACATCTACGAAATTTAATGCTATCCACCACCATGGTGTGCGGCACGACGTGATTCCACGCCAGGCATGCAGTGCTAGACCCAGTTCTAATAAGAATCTCGCACGTTCCCCCGGATGATAGGCGAGGACCAGAAAGCAGTCAGACATGCAGTACACGGGTGAACATACTACTACTGATTGTTGATATTTTTAATTAACGGATACAAGAATATATTATTTCATGCAGAAAATAAAATCATGCGTGACATTTCAAGCGAGAAGAGGCCATAGTAATAGTGGTAAGGTAAAGACAGGTGTGAAAATATAATCGACCAAG
This sequence comes from Pyrrhosoma nymphula, assembly GCA_963573305.1. Lineage (NCBI taxonomy): Eukaryota > Metazoa > Arthropoda > Insecta > Odonata > Coenagrionidae > Pyrrhosoma > Pyrrhosoma nymphula. Next base: position 85,843,962 of record OY754333.1, on the reverse strand, counting down.
CAACATTCAGTCTCGTCCTCATACCTTGACAGTCATGCTGTCACACAAAAGTATTACAAAATTACAGAAACATACAAGTATTTAGCGTTCCGTCCAGAAATTGAAAACTGAAAAATAATAATATAAAAAGCTATATAAATAAAGATCTGCTGAAGGAGGTACTGCATGGAATTCCTGAAGGAAAAAGACCCAGGGGAAGAACCCGTCTGAGGTGTTGGGACTAAGTGAAGAAGGATATAGAAAAGATCGGAGCAACAGATAGAGAGGCAGAAGATCAATCTAGGTGGAGGGGATTTGTTGATGCGGCTAAATATCGCCTACGACATAGATGACCCTGGGAGTAAGAGTAAGTAAGAAATAAATAAATAAAGCTACCTATCTTTACCACTGACATTATTTAGGGCTTCGATCATAACTAAATATGTATTATGATCCTTACGGTAGTTTGAGCGAAATATCAATTCACCTAGAATTTGATGAATTTGTCCTCATTTTTAAGAAAAAAAAATCCCATCTTTCCATTGATATAAAAATATTAATCCCTTACAGAACTAATTTCCGAGCAATTTGCCTGAAAATACAAGCTGTTCTACATGGGATAGATGTGCGCTCCAGAGGGAGAATATTGAAAAAATTAGGAATTTATAACACCTAGATTTCGTCAAAAAACTAACAGTGAGTAGTTTGTATGTTTTCTCAACTATTTATAAAAATTAATCCATTACTCTCCGCAGAAATGTTTACAGAACCGGCAAAATACTGTCTGTTCTGAAGGCTTATTAGCCATTCGGCGTGAAAAAATGAGTCAAGTAGATATATTTATTTAATTACTGACTATTTTGATCATGTATAACTATATATTTGCACCATTAATGTTACAATATTTACTTCGAATACTTCTTATAGACGCTGAAATTTAAAAAAAAAATTCGAAAGTAATCTCCATTATGACTAGGGAACTATCTCGCTCTAACTACCTTAATCATGCGCGGAAAAAATGACATATTGTACCTGTCTTGTATACCTTATCTCTGCCAGAAGACCTCCATCAACCCCGCTGTAGCGTGGGAAACGGGGGTTGAAGTCCACGCCCTTCTCCTCCGATCGGGCACCGCCGTTGACGGAAGAGCCGATGTGGTGGGGTGGGGAGGCCTCCCCTTACCCCCTCTCCTGCACGCACTCCATCGCGTCACGCAGGTCGACGCGCATGTTTTCCTCCACGGACACGCACAGAACTCTTCAAGAGGATTCATCGGACGCAACACACGCTCGGAAAGTACGTTACCTCTACCTTGCAGCGGCGGCTGCTGCCCGTCCACCAACCGCATACACGTCCCATCCCTCCGCTCCTCTTCTTCACGCATTCTCTTCCTCCACCTTCCGAGATGGACACGCTGGTCCGCGGGTGGGGGGAGAGGAAGGAATCGCCAACAACGGCTGTGTTTCGTGGGAGGAGAGAGAGAGAGAGAAACACGGGCAGCACTTCAGAGATGAGGGGGAAAAGGGAGAGATGAGATCGGGAGGATATTTTTTCGTGAGGTCGGACGAGGAGGTGGGAGTGATGCGCGGGAGATAGAGCCAGACAGGCATAGGTACAGACGGCAAAACCTCTCTCTCTCTCCTACCTCTTGCCTATCTCCCTCCCTCACTCGCCCGTGGGACGTCCCGAAAGAGATTAATAAAAAGGAGGGAGAAAAATATTTTTGAAAATGACTTTATCCACATAATGACCGCTATAAAAAGCGTCATTTTTTTATGGCTGGACGGGACGGCATATCTTTGCCTTGATGTCGTCCAGCCTCACACACTAACCAAACCCTTTTTCTCTCTCTTTTCTTTACTACTGCCCCCACCACCCACCCCCCTTTCCAACGCTCGAAAGCAGTGGTCCCTCCTCCTCCCCCTTCTTCTGGCCCCTCCCCCCACCGTGAGGGGAGCCACCCTCCCCCCTCCATCCCTCTCTCCTTCTCGGCCAATCCAGAGCCGAGGGAGGGAGAGAGTGAGGGATGGGGGAAGACAGGTTGGGAAGGAAAATAGAGATGTATGATGGTGGAAATATTAAAAGAGTTATGTTTTTACGATTGGATCCGTTCTTCTTCCTTTTCCAATTTTCTTTTTTTTTCTTCGACCTTTTCATATTTTCAACCTGGCCACCTCCACCTCATCCTCCTCCTTCTCCTCATTCCCCAACCCCTCCCACGTTTAAGGTAGCAGCAGATGATGCAGCCGTGGACCGGTCATGCGGCTTCAAGACTTGAAAGCAATCGGGGCACTAACACGCGGAGGGCTCGGCATGGCGACTACTATGTAAGCGTTCGCATGGAGCGACATTAAGGATGGAATGTGGGCTGATTGCAGTAGTTAAATAGCATTAGAAATAGGAAGGGGTTATTAAAAAGGTAAATTTGCATGATAAAGGAGTGTCTCATGTAAATGCGAAACGTTATTGCTAAAATTTTTCAAGGTATTTTAAGTTTGCAGTTCGCCATTAGGAGAAAACTGCGGGAAAGTACACGAAACTAAAAATGCTGAAAGAAAGAATTTGATAAGCTTGTAATGTAGCGAGGCATTACGAATGATTCCTAAAGATGTCTACTGCGGAGAGAATTCGAGAGGTATTATGAGATTCTGAAGGGATTTCGATCATAATTTTGCAAAAAAAAAGGAGAAAGTGAGACGGAATGAAAGGAGGACAAACGAAGAAGCATGGTAGAAGAGGAGAAGGGAGCCATTGGAGAAGTTCAGTGCAAGAGAGAGAAAATGAATGGAGCAAATGCAGAATTAAGGGAAACGGATTATCGGCGATGAAATTCAGAAAGCTGGATATGCGGGGAACTGAATATAGGGTAAATCGTACAGTTATTGAACACCCGACAGTTATTTTATTCATTAATTTTATTTATTTAAAAAATAGACCACATACAGCATGATGCCATTTTATAGTGATACAAGTAACAACATACGCAAAAACATTAACCAGAAGAAGATAAACAAATAATGTAACAGCATAGAAAGCCAGAAAAGATTATTTTATTTGGGAATGAGATTTGGTTAGCGAAGGCGTTTGAAGATAAGGAGAAAGGGTCAATGTTGTCAGGAAGGGAATTCAGGAGAGAAGAAAGTCGAACAATAAGGGAGAGCTTGGTGAGTGATAATCTTGGAGTAGAGATATGGAGCACTGAGTGGGTCCTTGTTGGTAGGTATTCTGAAATTAATGAAGGAAAAAAGGTCAGGGCAGTCAGTGGTCGAGTTTAGAGTGCTGTGTATGAGTTTAAAATCAGTTTTAAGGAAGTTATTATTAAGGTTAGAAACAGAAAGACAGCATCGGAAGATAAGTTGTGGATATGAGGGCCTCTGTTTTTAACATTATTAGTGTCAAAGTGAGTAATGTGTTCCAGAGATTTAATATTTGTTGGGGCAGACGTCGACCATATAGGGGAGCAATTGGAGATAATGGGAAGGACAATAGATGTGAAGTAAGATTATAATGCTCTTGGCTCTTTAATTTCAGTGAACCGGTAAAGTAGGCTTAACAGGGACATATTTCCTTTTAATAGCCTGAATGTGTTCTGAATAAATGAGTTTATGGTCAGTTATTATGCCAAGATTTTTTATTGATGTAACTTTGTTAAATGGGGTAGAGTTGATAGAGTAGTTGAAATGAATTTGGGATTTTTTAATGGAAATACACATAATATTTGATTTACTTGGATTAAAATTTAGCCTCCAGGCATTGCACCAAGCTGAGGTCTTATTCAATGCATCTTGAAGGTCATGGCAGTCAGAAGAGTTATTTATTTGCTTCAAAATCTTGCAGTCGTCGGCGTAAAGGAGGGCATGAGTTTTGGAGGAAAGAATTTGAGATTGAAGGTCATTAATGAATAAATTAAAAAGATATGGTCCAAGGACACTGCCCTGTGGTACTCCAGATATTACCGCGTACCCAAGATGAAGAGGAACCGGAGAGTATTACGCGTTGGGTTCTGTTTGAAAGGAAGCTGGATATGAGTTTGAGACAGTTGCCGTGGATGCTAAAATGGTGATTAAGTTTGTGAAAAAGTAAGGAATGGTTGATGGAGTCGAAAGATTTAGTTAAGTCTAGGAAAACAGCATCAAGCTGAGACGACTTTTCTATGGCCTTGACTGATGGCATTGACTGATGGTGCTGAAATACGGCGTGGTTGATTGAGCAAGATCGGCCCGGGAGGAAACCATGTTGGTGTGGGGATAGAAAAGGAGATGTGAAGTAATATATTCGGTTGAGAATAATTCTCTCACAAACGGAAGAAAGGACAGGAAGTAAAGAGATAGGACGGTAATTGGAGACATCACTTTTAGGACCAGCTTTGTGTATTGGAATAATGTTAGCTGCTTTCCATTGGGGGGAATAGTTCCCATGGAAAACCAGCGATTTAGCAATAGGGTCAGAGGTAATGAGAGAGAGGAGGCACAGATACGAATGAATTTGGGGCTTAGACCATCGGGGCCGGGAGAGCGATGGAGAGGGGTTCTCGTTATGCATTCACAAACATATATCTGTCAGCACGGAGGTTAGACAAAGGTTTGTGTTAGCTGAGAGGGAATAGTCAGGTGGAATGGGAGGGTTTGATGAAGGCTGCAGGCAATCGGAAAAAAAATATGAAAGAGTTTAGGCCTTTCTGATCCTTGAGCATCACTATTACCATATGAAACTGTATCTGGGATATTGGGACGTTTTCGGTGTTGATTCACAAAGGGCCAAAAATTTTTAGGACTGGAGGAAATGAAGTTGGAAAGGCTCAGCGTATACTCCTCATAATCACGATGAATGAGAATTTTAGAGTAACGCCGCAGGTCAGAAAAGGATCGAAGGGTGCTCACATTTGTAAAGGTCTTGTGAAGGAGCCAAGCACGTTTCTTGTTACCAAGAATGTGTATAGTGTCAGCCTTAAACCAGACGGGGATTTTTTTCCTTTTTTAGTTAATTGGCCATTTGGTGTTTTTAAGAGCATAATAAGACTACAGTTGGACAAAATTAACATTATTCACGCTATATATAATGGACAGGGATTTCTGCCCCTACAGCTTTCTTGAAATGACTACCACTTGTTACATTATTCAGTAATACAGGATATTTCGGAGAACTGGTTTTTACAGAGCAGTTTCTTCTCATTTTCTTAAGGAAAGAAGAAACATAAAGGTATCACTACGGCTCTCTCTTTTACAAAACAAATTTTAAATCATTTTGAGAGATTAGTTTAGGTTACTACTTAAGTAGTTATTTGTGATTGATGCAACTTGCCATATCAAGTAGCCCATACTGACGGTGGCCAATAACTGATCCTAATTTACTTCATTTTCAGTTATTAGCCACCCTGGCCAGCAACTGTATTATATTTTTTTTCATTACGCAGCTTATACTTTTATTTTTCTTCAAAGTTATCATTTTTAAATAGTTTTGCTTAATTTGCATTTCTGGATAGAGTAAACAGTTATTGGCCACCCTGCCAATGACTGTAACTCACCTGGCCAATAACTGTAATACCTAAAGAAGTTAGAACGCTGCATAGAACGCTGAAATTTGCCTATGTGTATCTCCTGCGTATGTATGCCGCATTGCAAGAAATGTTATTTGAGGGGGTTTTCTTGAGATCAGTGACTCAAAAATATTGAGTTCCATGGACAAGCCTACATTTTAAATGAAATAAGTCTGGGTTCAAAGATACTAACGGCCCATCACCAGTTCTCTCCAATTAATAATAAAGACGCTGATACACTAAGAATACTCGAAGGTGCACACTGGTTGTTATATTAAGCTTGATCACCACTTTGATGGTGCTACGTTGGTTTATTTAGGTATATTATAGAGCTGGCCAAAAAGAGTTCCACAAGTAACAGAGAATCAATTATTTCCAGTGCACTGGAGTTCTTGATTACGCACCCAAGACCTAATCCATGTAATGATAATCGTCCTGGAATGGGATGGTTGAAAGTAGCGAGTCAGTGTTTTATCTAAAAAAAGGGAACATTTTTGTTAAATTATACCCTATGTTTATTAAATTTAATTCAAAAATTTCATTTGGAAGAAGAATATCACTTCTCTAAGTAATGAAATTTTCAGGAGTGAGTTAAGGTTTATAAAAATTTAAGCATCACTGAAGTTCCAATATTCAACCATTCACCTACTCAAATAGACCATTTTAATATGAAATAAATATCGATGAAAATTATTGAGTTGTGACCCCCTAATTTTAAACTGACGATTTGTATTTTAACTGAGTATAATCGGGTTTCCATAACCGAAGGAAAGTATATTCATTTTGCATTTTTGTGAGTCACAGTTTACCTATCATAAAACCTAACTCGAACTTAATTATACTATATCGTCATCATAACACAATTATACCACTGTAATAACATAGCAAGTAATCTGACAGAATGGTATGGCACATCAGCATGACAGACAAGGATAATTAATTTTCCCCATAGTGTTGCCAAGTCCCCTATCTTTAATCACGTTTAATGTGAAAAAAATGCAATCATGGAAATTATGAAAAACTTTTTCTATGAAGAACAATTATAGCGTGCTTGAATTCACGAGTGTGAATTTTATAACACCGTGCACAATTGTACGCAATTTTAAGAGACGGCTTATTTGACGCAGTGGAACCATTTTAGGGACTGAATGCTGAAATTTTGGGGGTCTCAGATGTGTTAAAATATTACAGAGCAATAGATAAAGTCTGAATACATGGGTCTATTTGGGTATATTTACTATCATACATTTGGTTCTTTATTTTTAGAAAGAATAATGGTTTTTGGACAGTTAATCTAAAGATTCTTATGGAGATACGTTTCAGATTGAATTTTTACGGAAATAAAGAAAAAGGTACGTTGCGGAATCAATCATTCTTAATCATTATACATAACATTTTCATTAATTAAATAATTCTATTGATATAACTCATTATTATCCTCCTTATTAATCATAGATGTATAGATAAAAAGTTCTTTCAATATGATGTTGGTATATATATATCCTATTGAGTATGATATGTGGATTATAGAAACTATTTATTCAAAGCGTCCTAAGTACTTCTTACATTAATCAAGCAATACCATCTGTGACTACGTTAGGCACAAAATAGCTCTGTGAACTATCCTATAGTCATATTGTTCTCATACACATACACAAATAACACCTTACCTACAAAACCAGTGTTCTGTGCAGTAAGATCCAATTTTAAATAATCTCCCAACTATCCCAATGTTATTCACATTTTACAGCCTGCAAATGTGACATTTTTTCAGCCAATCAAATGTGAGTACAATCAAATGCAGCAATCTTACGGCGATAAGCAGTGAGGGATTGGTAGTCAATGTATTCCGGAGAAGTTTTGAATAAGTCGTCATTTTCACCTCTTATTTAGTGTCGTGAAGGACGTCATGGAGTACAGCGCTAAGCCTCAAAGGTTTTGGTGCATGCGGACTTAATTCAATTAATCCTGATGCCTTGGATTATAGTAAATGCCTAGGTACATCTGCCACAGAACAAATACTAGAGTGATGCAAACGAGATAGATGGTGCTATAAAGCAATATACATTTATTGATATCGTTGGAAAAGAAATAGTGGAGAAATTTAGAATAATAGAAGAATTTTGCGAAGGTGAAACTGAGATATCTTAATGCTATTTTGAATCAGGGAATATTTTCAGAAAGGCAACAGCCATGTGGAGCTCTCTTCTTATAGTTCCATACAAAATGCAAATAGTCCATCCTTTTCCGGAGGAAGCAATTAAGAAATGCAACTCTCAATGGAACTGAAGCAAGGAATGATGACCAAAATTGGATTTTGGGAAACAGAAATTTCCAAGGATAGTACTGGCCGGGAAAATGCTACCACAGAAAGGTCAATGAGCTTTAGTATGGTAGATATGAGTGGAACATCATTTGGTGCAAGGGTTGAAGGGACTGATTGCATGAGTGAATTTTAAACATGACCGGAAACTACAAATTGCAAAGGAAAGCTTCAGGTAGAATAAAACCATTTGGTATTACGTTACACATATCGGGTGATGTTAGCAAAGAAACGCATGGCCAGGGCAGTAGAAAATTAGGAGAAAGAAGACATAAAAATGACGTAAAGAAGCAAAAGAAGGTAAGATGAATGAAATCAAAAGAAAATCAAACAGAAGAAATAATTTTCACAAGGAGTATGTGTATAATGAAAGGCAATTCTTACTACGACATAGGCCGCGAGCTAACCTGACCAGACTCAGTACTTAGACCTGTAAAGTGTCAGAAGCTCATTCACGATTTCTATGTGAAAAAGCGTCACAGTAAATATATTACAAATATCGAAGACAATGATATCTTCCTTCGTCGCAATTTTAACAAAAAATCTTTTGCAGATCTAAGGGAAGGCAAAAAGTCATAGAAAATAGTTGAAATACAATTCAGAGGAGCAAGATAATGAAGCTTTAAATGAACTAATGCTTCTCGATGAATATCTGTTACTAATACCACCTTTATTTAAAGTAAGCGACCCGGGTTTCAGTGAATAATCACCATCATCAGGCATTAATTGAGATCTGTTTATCCTATTGTTTCCGTAGTTACGTAACGGAAGGGGAGAAGAAGTTTGAAACGGAGGCCAGAATAGGGGAAGAGGAAGGGTAAAGGTATTCGTTAATTCGTTGTCGTGGTTATTCACAATTCTTAAAATTTCCAACTGCTCTCTTGAATCTAATTCGCGGCGGTAGTTGCATAATTTTAGGATATTCATTGTAAAATCACTCCTGTGGCTGCTACATATTAAGAGTTTAGCAAAATTACTTTTATCCTCTATGATGTTTTTGTAAGCACTTAAATGTTCTTTTCTCCTGGCGCAGAAGCTCCTTCCTGTCTGCCCCACGTAGACACCATTTCAATCGCTGCATTTCAATGAATATACTCCACATCGGTCTAATTGCTCTATCGGGTCCTTACATTTTACTAGCAGCTTTCGGAGTGTGGCATTAGGTCTATAAGCCACGCGGAATTCGTCTCTAGGTAGAAGGTGAGCCATTTTCTGAGATACTTCACCCAGGTATGTCACCGTGCACCACTGCTTCTTTTTACAGTCGTTCTCGGAAAACATTTGGTCGATAGCCAATCTTCTCTGTTTTTTAAAAACTAATCTGTCGTGATGAACTCTTCTCGGGCTCTACACCGGGTGAGTAAATGAAAATTATTTCAAGTTCAATGGTAAATTTTATGAACAGGGTAGTGGCCTCACTATGGGTTCACCTCTTTCCCCACTGCTGGCAGATATTTTTGTTGATGACGATGGCTGAGTCAACCATCGAAACGTTGATCCATTTAAATAATCTTATCCGGTGTGAAACCCGAGAAACTTTCACTTATTTCACCACTATGTATACACACGAAACCATAGGCAGTGACCAAGTCGCGGAAACAATGGCGGATTATCATTCGAATGATTTTTCGATATTACCGTTGAAATCAAATTTGCAAAGGTTTTCATATATATTTACGGAGTTGTTTCGAAATATTAAAGCCTAATAACCAATTAACTAATCGTAGAAAGATATATTTTTTCTGTTTACGCAAAACGACCTCTGACGTCATTTCATCCATCGATCAAAGGCCCATGGTTCGATTCCCGGTGAAGACGAATATTTTTTCAAAGTATTTTCTAAATATTTATACTGCTGCATTTACGGCAGAAGTGGACATCTTCACAAAAGCCTTTTAAAGGCATATTTTAGAATGTATCAGGAAGAAGAGGGAAGAAGTGATAGAAGGAATGACCTCACGGCCGTTATGGGAAGGTTGCCCGTCCATTCAACTTTAGACTCCAATATCTCTGGCATTTTTTTGAATCTTTGAGAGATGATTTGCAAATGATCATTTGTCATGGTCCCCTGCACGATAAATTAAAAAGCAAAATTCGTGATAAACCCCCATTAAGCGCGGATGACTGCTTTACGTATGAAATGGACGTTCAGATTGCATTGGTGATAATTAGCGATGATAGTAAACCAACTGTCCCGCAGACGTCTCCAAACCAAGAGATGATGGGGGCGAGGAAGGAATTGGAATCCGAGTCACACATTTTGGAAGTGTTCCGCGAGGAGCGAAATGGACCGGCCAGCCAGTTATTCTGGGACCGGAAAGGATTTCCGCAGAGATTGACTGGCGAGAGACAGACCCGTAAGTTGGGAAACCGTTTCTCAGATTGAATGAACGCTCTATTTTTGGCGCCAACGCCGTGACCTCATCCTCTAGGTCGATAACTGGGGATGATTATGCGGGATGAAATCGAAAAATAAAAGTGTTCATCCATTGTCTGTGATGGTAATTAAAACGCATACTTTTCAGTCCATAACATTTTAAAGGCGAATTTGGGTTGTAAAGATAAGAAATAATGAATAAATGATGATGATGACGATTCCTAAAGGAGGAGAACGTCTGATTGAGAACCAATCTTCGTGGTGCTAAATGCTACCGCTTTTTGATGGCACCACCAAGCACATCTCCGCTGGTTAGTTAATTACACACCTGAGACATAAGATAAGGATTATAGAGTTTTAAAAAATACGACAGATCGAGTAGGTATTTTTGTGGAATCTGGATTAGGTATTCATTATTAATTTTACCTCAACAGTTATATCGAACCAGAAGAATGGGATTTTCCACCGTGTATAATCCATCGATTATTTTTTACGCCGAGAGGATATTTTTTACACGTATTTTTACACCGCATTAATGAGAATTCTCTTTTCAAAATTTACTCATTTTCAAAAAGATGTGACAATAGTGGATATACGTGAATTAACAAATTATTTCAATTAGTTTTGGTGATTGTGGGCTCTAACGGCACCCTGAAAGAACGTGCCATTCCCTGAAAGTCAAACTAGAGATAATTTTCCCATTATCCAAGACTTAAGGCGGGTTTACACTGGTAATTTTATTGCATACGTTACTTACGGCAAACGACTTTCGACGAAAAATTCAGGTATAAACAAACACTTCTGCAATTCCGATAGCAGAACTTTTTTAAATTTCGACAAGCGGTTTCCAAAACCGTATTGTTGCCAGTGTATACGGCAACCAATCTGGCTCTGCACTAACCTGCGAAAACTTTTTGTCAGAGTAAAATCCACCGCAAGCTCTTGCAGAAGAATCTTGCGGAAGTAACTAGTCAGTGTAAACCCACCCTTACGATATTTTGAGTGAGTTTTTTCCTAATCAGAATAGAGACTATATTCGATTTTTATTTTAAACTTTAGAACAGTAGGAAGAAGCATGAAGTAGATTTAGGGATAATAATTGCGCTAACGTTTTGTTTTCGATAATATAAAATTATTAGTGATTAACTAGATATACATATTGGAGGCTTTAACTTATCAATTAAATAGTTGAGAAAGAATACGAACTACACACGGTTAAAATTTTTTTAAACTATCTAAGCGTCAGAACTTCCTCATTTTTTTAAGGAGTCTCTCTAGAACGTATAGGTGTACCACATTCCGTGGAAAAGTGGAGGTATTTTTGGGCATGAATACATCGAAAACTGGAAAGGTAAGTGGCTGATACTTTTGTATCATTGGTAATATGTGATATTTTTCTTGCTAATGACGCCAAATTCCTATTTACGCTTAGTGATATCTCTCAAACTAACTTTAAGGTGGATGGAGCTGTATCGTGGGTCATTGAGTGCACAGTTTAATAATCTTTTAAGTGAGCCGAAAAAAATTCTTGGTGCACATTTCATTTAATTGCATATGTTTATGCGTTCGAACCATGAACATAGAAAGTTGGACACCATACAGAAAGTAATGGAAATGGTACAAGAATTACATTTTCCATTCTTTTCCTTAATTAAAGCATGTTATGGCTACACTTTTCGGCGCAGTGTTCGAAATTTAGACATATTATATTGAAATATGTTTTTTTTATATTGGACTCGGCGTACCACCTTGATATTTTTTATTATATTACAATAATCATAAATACATTATTTCGCGTTTAGAAGAAAATCTGTAGATATGTAACTGAATTATTACGAAATATATCTAATTTGCAATAAGGCTCCCTGTAAAAATAACATTGAATTCCCCAGAAAACAATTCGGTATTGTAAAGTTTTTTTCACTTTTAACGAAAGATATCACTAATGATAACACATATGCAAAGTTTCCCGCAAATCTGTAGGTAAACAAAAATCGCTCCAACCACCTAAATGCTAATTTTGCACCAAAATTCTCAATTCATGTCGGCCAACAAAAAAAACAAGAAAACAAAGCTGTTCCAGCTGTGTGACTTGATAATTAATAAACTTAGCATTTAATTCGACAGAGCATCGTGCGAGTTACTTTCCTGTAGTTTAAAGGGTCGTTACACGCTAATAAATAAAGAAATATACAACTTTAAAAGTACGCTTAAGATTTCGAGGTAGTTGCAAATTAATAATTTTCTAGAGAAAAGGGGGGACCTAATGACGGCACCCTGGGTGAAGATACGAAAAAAAAAGTCAAGAGGAAAAATCTCGAAAAATGGAATATGGAGAGTGGCTTCATCTGAAGTTGAAACGTTGCGGAAGAGAATTAGAACTGATTGAAATATAAAGTTATAGAAGCATATGTGGAGAAGTTTCGATGAGTGCACCTGGAGCAAAAGAGATATGAAAGGATAGGGCTGCTTGGAGGGAATTATTGAAACAGAGTCAGCTTTCCAGGCCTATCACTGAGAACTACACATTTTTTACTTTGCCCACCTCAAAAGGAAACGGCCTGACAGGTATTTATGCATGCGGAGTGTAGGACCTATGCTATGAATCATGAAGCAGAGTGATAGTATGAAGACAAACAGCTTGAGTCGCTCAATTGGAAAGCTTCGTGCTCTATTCAAGTTGGATGAATTCCGCGTAATGACACTAGCAATACTTGTGAGACTTGGTGCTTTCCTGGCGCACGATGTGAATGAATTCTTCACGGGATTCCCACCAGGTGAGATGTTCAGCCAGAGCCGACGTTTCAATGGCTAACTCTGCCATCGTCCTCAGGGCGTTGAGTGCCGGGTCAAAATTTGTCCGGGTTTATAGATCTTCCGGCCGTGCGTCAGGTCGTTTCTGATTGGCCGTCGTCGATCCTGTGATTGTTTTTTCGCGCCGTCTTAATTATCCTCAGAACTGGTTATCATGCATATCGCGTATTCCGTATCGCGGTTGCAGTTTTTATCCGCCAACCTTAAGTGGTTTTTTTTAATCATTCGGAAGGCGTCCTCATGGGATCTCCCCTCTCTCCTGCCATAGCCAACTTTTTTATGGAGAATTTTGAGGAGACGGCTCTATCCAACGCCTCACATAAGCCTAAATTCTTCTACCGCTACTCAGATGACACATTCATGGCTTGGCCCCACGGGCAGGAATTCCTCTACCACAATGGCCAACACCACAACATCAAGTTCACGATGGAGCAGGAGAAAAATGGATGTCTGCCGTTCCTTGACATCCTAATACATCGAAAGGAAGACGGATCCCTGGGTCACCGGATGTATCTAAAGCCCACTCTTACAGATCTATATTTGAATGGGCGGAGTCACCATCATCCCGCTCAACGAAGAGGGGTTCTGGCAACTTTAGTTCATCGCGCCCGAACCATAGCTGATAAAGAAAGCCTGCCCAGTGAACTGAAACACCTGAGGAAAACGTTCAGGCAGAATGGATTCAGTGAGAGGGACATATATCGCGCTCTTAAGAAACCCTCCGATGAAGACATGCTGGTCCTGAGAAGGACCGATGAGGAAAAAGAGAAACCGGTCGCAAGGGCTTGCCTCCCATTCATCTCCACTATATCCGGGAGGATATCGAGAATTCTGGGAAAACGTCAGATTGGGACAATCCATAAGCCACCGTGGAAACTGTAGAGCCAACTAACCAGAGTTAAGTACAATCTTGGACTGAAGACCCCTGGAGTATACCAAATCCCCTGCGAGTGTGAATAGTTCTACATTGGAGAGACTGGTCGAACTATCGAGACCCGGATTAAGGAGTACAAGACATGCATCAGACTGGCCCACCCCCAGAAGTCAGCCGTCGCGGAACATAGTCTCAGCCGGGACCATCGAATCGTATTCGACGACGCAAAACTTCTTTGCAGATCAAGCGGATACGGGGACCGGTTGACAAAAGAGGCTATTGAGATAAGGTTGGAGGATAAAAACTTCAACCGCGATACGGGATACGCGATCAGCTATATCACCTGATGTACGGCCGGAAGATCTATAAACCCGGACAAATTTTGACCCGGCACTCAACGCCCTGACGACGATGGCAGAGTTAGCCATTGAAATGTCGGCTCTGGCTGAACATCTCACCTGGTGGGAAACCCGTGAAGAATTCATTCACTAGCAATACACCTTAGATCGCAATAATTATGGAACAAAGCAACCAATACGCGGCTGAGAATTGAGCCACTATCACGGCTCACGAACAGCTATTCACAGTAGATATCATTCAGCCGCGACGTGAATAATATGATTATCCTCAAAGAGCGAATCATTTTCTCGCGTAGAGATGAAATTACAAACTGGGAACTGAGGAAATAGAGCAGTGCAGAGGACATTCTCTAAAATAAACTGGGAGGTTAGGGATGAGATAATAAACCGCGCTTTGAGGGGTTCTGAAGGAAATGAATATAATTCCTCAATAATAAAACATCCATCGATATTTTTAATTGATATTACAATGATAATAGGACTATGCTGGCATTGATTTATTTTCCTATGCTTGGTAGATTCCTTCTAGAGTCGAGTAGGTATAAGTCAGTTCGATTATAAGTAAAAGCCTTCTTTTTGGTCCGAAAATATCGGAAAAAAATCCGTGACTCGAGTATAAGTAAGGTAAAATAGCTGATGCATCTCCTTTTTTCGCGTTGGTTATGCTATACTTGTACCATACAATTGGCCTTGTGGTATGCATCGCAAAACGGAAGTACCAAGTGTATTTGTCAGTGCTTGAGCCTAATGTGAAACATAGAACGTAAATACAGCGCATTTCTCGGCGAATATTTTCCGAGGCTTATTAGTAATAGAGACACTTATGGTTTTATGCAGCTGATACGCAGAAATATTGACCCCGAAAAAGTCACATTATTTAGAGATTAGACTATAAGACAAAGGTAGGTTTTCAATGGCCGAAAAAAGGAAGAAATCTCTCAACCTATACTCGCGTGTAGCATACGGTAATCAAATCCGGCGAAGCAAGGTGTTGATGATCCTAGCTATCGAAACACCCTTAAAACTTTACCCACGGTTGAGAGTTACGGTAATTTTAGCGATATTATCGGGTAATATAGTGCAAAAAGACTAAAGTTAACCTGCGAAGGTGCGCTGATTTAGCAAGTTTCTGCCGCCAATCAGTAGTCAGCCTCTTACGCGAACAAGGGGATTTCAGCCATCCATATACACATGTGAAGGCAGATAATACGGAAGAGCAATACTCATCACGCTGTAAACACAGTTAAAAAAACTAACATAGACATTTGTAGCACTGTGACGTGGAATACAACGGGAAACAACAGCATTATTAAGCCACAAGAGATGCAGCACACCATGTCTTCAATCCTTCGACAGTTGCCGGAGGGAATCATCAAAAACAAAGTCTACGAAGAGCCGAAGGGACAGACTTTTATGGCAATGTTGCGAAATGGAAGAGGGTACGAACTTAATTGGACATACTCCGAGAGATAGCAGCCTCCTGAAAACGCCACGGGAGGGAGGATGGATGAAACGAGCAACCATGGATGACCACGAATGAAATTCCTCAAGCAAATTGCGGGAGCTTAAGGTGGTAGGAGCGAATTTGGTTTATGAACATATTTGCGTGAAACTTCGCATACGTGTTCTCATTAGTAATATCTATTGATAAAAGTGTAAAAACTGCATTATGCCGATTTGGTTTCAATGCTATTTTAGCCCGCATCCTTATGGCACAGCTATGTTTCCATGCTATGGTCATCCTTATGTTTCGTTATAATTCGATTAGATATGTACGGACTTCGTTATAAACGCGAAAAATACATTTATTATCTTAATAATAATTTTTGCTCCGCGTCATTCTGAAACTCGATTGTTATTTTAAAGTCATTAAAGCCGAGAGTGTAGCTTCCAGCTCTCCAGTGGCTCCCAACCTAGCCCCTCTATCTATACAACTGATACTATTATAAAAAATATTAATATTTGGACCAGCCATTCTGCCCATAAGTAGAGTAGTAACTACGGCCAAATGGCCATTAAAAGATAAAATTAAAATAAATGTCTTGCCCTAATTTCTTGTTACCTGGCGACCTGGTGTTTTTTCACGTGGATTCACTCTCCGAGTCACCTCCGTGAAGTCGTCGCAAATGGAGAGCCTTATTTCGAGGAGGAACCTTTTCTTTACCTGACGGAAAGTACATAACGTAAGCATAAGACCATTCATTTGAGTATTATACTAGATGATTGTTAGGTTTTCGGAGAGTCCTTATCCTACACCCCAATTTCTGAAATCTTGTCTCGTTTCCCCTACTATAGATTTCCCACCATTAGATCTCTCTTACACTCCAAACATCTTCTATCTCTTCTTATTTCGTCCAGAATTCCTATCCTCTTCCTTCCTCTTCTACGCTTTTCCAGCGTTCTCCCCTGTATTACCCTCTTTTACATGTCCTCGCCTTTCAAAACCTCCTCCATCCATCCCTTCTACCTTCTCCAAACCTCCGCCACCAGCTTCCTTTCCTCTCCAACCATATCCAATATACCTCCTCGTTTGTCGTCCTCGCCGCCCAGTTCACCCTCTCCATCCTTCTCCAAGCCCACATCTCTAACGCCTCAAGTCTACGTATGTATATCCTCCCTTCGCAATGACCAAGTTTCCGACCCTTACAGCGCTAACCTCCATATTAGAGTATTCACCAGTCTTTTCTTATTTTAGAATTACACCAACCAATAATATTAAGGAAAAGGCTCTCATTTTGGAAAATGATGCAACAAGGAGCAGTAAAGCGGTTGGAAACATATCACATCTCTTTCCTGCAAATATCCGTCAAAAAAGAGGTAAACGAGCTAAGTAATACATCACTGCAATCTGCAATTTCTTGATAGGAGTAGCGAAACTTGGTGGTACTAGTCTGTAAATCGTATGACGTAAGTAAGTGTAAAGCATTCGAGTGAGGTGGGACAAATGGCCCCTCCGGAGGTCCCTGCGGGAATCCTTCAGTACATTTACCCGCTCATAAACTTGACCGCTGGATTCACCTTCACTGACATCACACTCTCTGCTGGCGAGTACCACCAAGTTCCGCTATGCATCTAAACCGCGTTGACACCAGATATTTTTCAAACATTTACAATAGTTTGAGAAAACATTCACCACCGGTTCCGCTATAAAACCAATAGCCTTCGACGGAAAAAGGACCCAAGTATTTAAGATAATACAGGTTTGCCATTTCGCCGATATATGTCCTCTTTTAGAATTCGGAATGATATTTCCAACAATAACCATACAGACGGGACGAATCTCTGATCCAGGTGCTTCTATTGGCAGCAGGAAATGCCTTCAAATGTGTTATTTTCGGTGCAGCTCTCCAGAAGGTTGCCCCTTCTCCTCCTCCTGCTACTCCACAGATGGAAGATGTCCTCTCAAAATGTTTCACTGGAAAAGATCTCCAAGTGCGGCGAAATCGGTAAATGCGCCAATAAAACACACCTGCCTCTCGAAGGAGTTGAACTTCGCGGGGATCTCTCATACGGACTTCACGCCCGTGGTGACCCCAACGGGGAGGGGAAAAAATCTCTAAAAAAAACTCCACATAAATAAAATTTGCTGAAGCGGAGCGTTCGAATTTCCAAACTTCTCACGACGAGTTTTCACAAAGAAACGTCCATACTCGGCCCGGAGGGAAAAAAATGAACTAGTGTATATCTCACGGGCGAGCCAAGAAGTGTCGATTTCACTCACTCCGCCTTCGGCAAAAAAACATTAAGCTGGTTCTACCGTAGAATGTTATTTAGTTCATATTCTGGCAACTTTAAGAAAAAAATGGCCCTCTGTTTTATGTGAGCGACAACATTCTACATTTTCACGTTTTTTTCGCAAATTGAACTTGAAGTTACAAGGTGTTATGTGTAAGAATGTGTGAAAAATGGGTGAAATAATATTTTTTATTTTTAATAAACATACAATTTTACTAAAAACTGTTAGTAAAAAGCAATTCCTCCAATGGAATTAACAACCAAATCTAAATCAATCCATTAATAACAGAATCAAGAAAACGAGTTGGTTGTTAATGGGTAAAGTAGCGAACGATATGCGGAGCAACACATTCGGTGGGAAGAGATGGTGGTCCACAGCGGAACATCCTTTTCCCGAAACAGCCAGCAATTCCTTCATCTCCCTACAGTAATGAAAATGCAGTCATGTAGGAGAGAGAGAGAGAGAAAGACCGAGACGAACATGAGACCAAGAGAAGGTTGCTTATGGTAGAATAAAGTAATTTTTCTCTGCTTTTACCTCGAGTACCACACGAGGGCATGTGGTACACGCGATATTACCGTAATTAATACAGAATCAATGAAAAATTTGTAAATTTCACAATAGATTTTATTAAATTCTCATTAAATGGCAAAATATTCCTACATCAATAAGATTTCAACTTGACTTATTTTTTTCACCCCTTACGCTGAAAATGCATTCACAATCGAAGATTTTTGTGCGATTATGAAAATATAACTGTGTAATTGATGTAGTTTTAAAAATAGCTGAGAATTAATACTAGCGCAGTTAAATTTATGACGCAATCTATGTGTTATAAATTCGTCATTTGTGAAATAAAGTCTTTCTGGAGTTCACACCCATACCATTTACAATGGAAACGGACTGGTATTTTTGGGAAAATACCTGTAAAAGTAGTGTGGTGTCTCATAGCAAGTAACTTGCGCTATAAACTTGGCAGTCTAAACCCACCTTAAGATAAATTATGAACTCTTAAGTTCATTTTGATGAATAGCTGCTGATATTTCATTATGTTATTTCGGCTAAAATGGTAATACATTCTTAACATTCATGAAAAAAGACTGATTTCGAATTGAACAGTATCAGGCGTCAACTTGTGGAAATGCGTGACGGAAAATGTATTGCCTTGGAAACCTGGTTTGACGTGATAAATTTTCAGTGGAAATTTACCAAGTTTTCTCTAATATGTTAATATGTTGTCAGGGCCAGAATATGACGAGAATTTGATCTCTCTATTGTATATAATAATATTTTTCCAAACGATAAAGAAAAATACCTATCCCCCCAATTTTCATTGACATTTATTGGACTTGTATTTAGTGAACAATTACTGTCTTTATGATGTTGGCAAAATATTTTGAAAATTTATATACCGGCATAAATGTTGGTATATGGCTGTATTCACTACGATGAACTTGATATTCTAAGAGGTTACTTCGCGAAAATCCATATTGACAGAATAAATTCAAACTTTGTAAATTTCACGAGGGATTTTATTCAATACGACCGGTTTCATCGCAAAGGCGACATCTTCAGGTTAATGATGATGATTCACAAAAATACCAGTCCTTTTCCATTATAAATGGTATAGGTATGAACTCCAGAAAGACTTTACTTCACAAATGAGGAGTTTATAACGCATAGATCACGTCAGATATTTAACTGAGTTCGTATTAATTCTCAGCTATTTTTAAAACTACATCAATTACTCACCACAGTAATGTTTTCAGAATCGCACAAAAATCTTCGATTGTGAATGCATTTTCAGCGTACGGGGTGAAAAAATAAGTCAAGTTGAAATCTTATAGATGTAGGAATATATTGTCAATTACTGAGAATTTCAGTCGTTTAAAAGAAATGTTTTGCGCCATTAGTGCTACGATACTTACTTCATTTACTGCTGCTGATATTTTAAAATAAAATTCGAATATAGTCTCTATTACGACTAGGGAAAAATCTCGCTCAAACTTTCTGAAATGGAATGGAATCAAGTCTCTCTGATTTTTTTTAAGGCACTAGCCCACAATGGAATATCCTTTTCCCGAAACTGCGAGCCATTCCTCCATCTCTCCACCTTGATAAAAAGACAAGCATTTGTGGAAGAGAGAAAAGGAAAGAAACAAGTGCCCGAAGAGAAGGTCGTAGATGATGGAATGGAGGAATTTTTCTCTGGGAAGAGGGGGAGGCGGACTATAATGCCGAGGAGAGGAGGGAAAAAAGATATTATCCTCCGAAGAGAGGAGAAGACCTCCACGGTCGGCGGTCTTTCCGCACGCCTCGCTGGGTGGAGGAAATATGTTTTATACGCCCAAAATTCCCTCTCTCCTCCCACCACAACCCAGTCACACACATACACGCATACGCAGTCAATACATACAAAGGGTTGAACACCGCGCGGGCCGTGTGGAGTGGAGTTGTGGAGAGGAGAGGGGGGAGGGGTATTGTCTCGGTGGAGTTTTTGGGGGGTCCCGGAATTGTCCCGGGTGGCGGTCCACGAGGCGGCATCCCTTAAAAGGGTTTCGTCCCTTCTTTTCACTCTCTTTTTTTTCCCCATCATCTCGTTTTTACGGCGGCGGCGGCGTTGGCGGGAGAGATAGTCCACCGGTGTGGCCTGTGTCGGCGGTGATACGCGGAGATGAGGGCGCATCAGAATCCGGAATGGCCGAGGAGGGGAAGGAGGGTTATTAAAAAAACACGGATATGGAGAAATATATATATATATGATGGGAGGAGGGAGAGAGATAAGAGGCGTCGCAGAGCTTATCCTTTTATGCCTCTCTATTGGAGAGGGGTTCTCTGTCTCTCTCTATTTTTATTCTTCCCGGCCCTCCATCCTTCGGCCACAGCCACAGCGTGGAAAAGGAGCACGGTGGAGTATAACTCGCGCATATACGCACGAGCATGCACGAATGTGGACTCATGTTCAGAGCAATGCGGTGGAGTGAGAAAGAAAAGCGACTGATCACACAGCTCACTCTTCTTCAGATCCACAATTTATGAAGAGAGTGGATGGCGTCTTGACGAAAATTATTCCCATTTTAAATTTTCCTAAATAAATCATTAAGGTGCCCAGATAATACCGCTACTGATACCTATGTTTTTGGCATATTAATTGCACAGCATATCCATCCAATATGGCCGATTGCACATTATAATGGCTTCAGTAGTTCACCGTACCATTAAAATGCGCAACTTTCATATTGGATCATCTATTTTTTCTTCAATAACATTACAGGTACAAGGCGCTAATTATATGGAATCAAGAGGTAAAAACTAGGTGAAAAATCAAAATTGTGAAGGAAATTTGGTGGAGATGAGAATGCGGCGTAATAGGAAAGCTACAGAAAAGGGAATGGGGTGTGTTATGCGCAAATGTGAAAACGTAATCAGGTGGTAAGAAAGAGAAAACAATATAGGACATCACAAGCAGCATGTCAGTCGAACAGGTGATGGTTCACTTCACGAGGAGAGAACATTTAGAAGAATTCTACGACAGACAATATGATAATAGAACATTAACACGTAGAAAAGGAATGTAAAGTTGAGAAAGATAACATCGGCCCACGAATATTAGATAACCAGATAGAGAAATGAAGACTGCTAATTTTCCTAGGGAAGATGATATCTCATCAGAGTTACTAAATAGTACAGCAATATAGGGAGAACGAAGGTTGTTAAAACTAATGCATGTAATATATGAAGAAGGTGTTTGTCAGAATGAATTCATGAAAAACGCTCCAAGAGAAAAACATAGGAATGCAAAGACTACATGATAATCACTTTAATTTTGTTCGCCGCCGAGGCATTACTGAGCTTTATAGACAGAATTCGGGAGAAGACCGCTAATGACTACTCCGGCGAGGACGGCTGAGATAGTGCAAGTATGAATAGAAAAAATTAAGTCCTAGTAGGCAATTATACATTAGGCAGGGAAAAACTGATGTCCTTTAGAACCATTGCGGTTCAACATTTATGTCAAAATGATGTTAACAGAAGCGTGGGAGTAGCGGGATATGGGAATTGAAGGGGACGGTCAATAAGTCGGTTGGATTAATGATGATGATCAGACTTTCTTTGTACTATAAATTACTCATTACTTTTGCTTTCTTATGGCTTATTTTCATTCCGTCTTTGCAGCACTGATTTTTAATGCATCTAATAAAGCTTGGAATCCCTTGGATGATCGACTACCCAACGCCAGTTCGTTCGCGAATCTAACCGACTTTATCAGCTGGCCTCCTACTTTGATTCCCACATATAGGTCTTCCCATGCATCTCTTGCCATTTCCTCGCCATAAATTTTAAAAATCGAAGACAAAAAATTGCAGCCTTGCCATAGCCCGCGACCTATAATATAACTGTTCTCATCGCCGCCATCGCATCCCAAGTCGCCCTCCCCTGTTTTCTTCCTCTTAGGACTAGGCATCGAAGCTGTTTTACGAAGTCCTCAGGCCATACTTTACGTGCGTTTTTTTTCTTTTCCTAGTTCTAAGGAAAGCGTTCTCAACTCCCAAAACAGCTGTGTTCATTTTTAGAAGTTGTCCACCCATACACCTATTGGGTATGTGAATTGGGAGGAGGTAATCTTCTAGAATCCCTCGTTTAAGAATGTTGCAACATGTAGTCATGTACTTTGCCGAATATGAAAAAATTGCAATTACATTGTCGCACAAGATGCCTTATCAGTTAAAAGTCTTCACAATTGCTTTTGTACAACTTTTTCCAATTACTGCATTACGTGCCACGGAAGCGACAAGGAGAATATCACGTTCAGCAGTGGTTTAGATCTCCAAAAACAGGATATTGAAAACACAGAGGCCAGACCGATTAGTTATTTCATCACTCAGCACAATGATTTTCTTATCTCTGAGTGTTTCTGCTGTCCTTTCTTCCCTTCTTTCAGCAAATATTGGTATGCAAGGTTGTATTAGCCAACTTGCCCCAGGAAGTTCATCTATAAAGGAATTGCATGAGATTAATATTACGAAAAAACTTCTAGATTTCCAACACAACTAGGCCTAGGCCTAGAGTTGGGGAGTGTTACATGCTACTAACTGTAAAAAAAAGTCAAGACAACCGAGTTTGAGATTATCTATCTTCTTAGAGAAGGACTAGAATGTAATTCAGTAAAATGCACCTCAAATCTTGCGCTCACATTGCTACACTCACCAGAGTCAATTGCTTAGAGCGGTCGATAATTGATCAACTTTTGCGGAAATTCGAAGTATTGCGAATTGCCAGTGGAAATTCCTATTTTCCGATTAAAGTGCGAGTGAGTATTTGGATTTTTTTTAAATATCGCGTTATTTTCGGTTTTAGGTGGTTTGAGCGAGATAGTTCCCTCGTCATAATGGAGGCCATATTCTAATCTTATATTTTAATTTCAGTGTCCGTAAGAAGTGTGACATAAATATTTTGATATTAATTGCGCAAAAATGTAGTTATATATGACCAAAATTCTCGGTAATTAAATAAATATATCTACATAAGTAACTTGACTAATTTTTTCACTACGCAAGGCTAAAAATCCTTCAAAACGGCAGGTTTTTTTGTGTATCTGTAAACGTTACTGCAGCGGGTAATTGATTAGTTTTTTATAAATAGTTGAGAAAATATACAAACGACACACCGTTAGTATTTTTACCAAATTTAGGCGTTATAAATTGCTAAATTTTTATATATTCTCGCTCTAGAGCGCAGAGACGTAATCTATTCAACGTAAAACAGCTTTTATATTCAGGAAAATTGCTCCAAAAGAAGTTCAGCAAAGGTTTTATACTTTGATATCATTGGAAAGATGGGAGTTTTTTCTTTAAATGAGGTCAAATTCATCAAATTCTAGGTGAAGTGATTTTTCGCTCAAACTACCTTAGCAGGTACTATATTGTTACATTGCATATCGTGCGAAAGATGCGCCATGTACGAATGGAATAAAGGTTTGCAATTTTTTTCGTGAATTCTTCCAAAACGTAATGAATTCTTGTTGTATCTTTTTATGGCCATATTTTCGTGTTTGGTCGCTTTATGGCCAAAAAGCGATTTCCATGGTCCCCAGGTTATAAATATGAAGAAAGTGGGAAAAATATAAATGCTATAGATGAAAGCTTTTTTGCAACTTCCCATGTATCACTTAGTCTGCTGGAGGATGCTACAGGTGGGTCAACAAAAAAATTTCTTACAAAGGAAACGGTTGTAGGGTTGATTTTGTGGAAGTTATCCATTACGGAAGAATTAAAATAACTTAGTTGTACCTCGCCAATAAAGTCAGTGTTTACTTTATAAAAATGAAGAGTTGACTTCTCATCATATTATTCATTTCATTCATAATTGATTACCTTGCGTGTTTCATTAAAACAGTACATATTGAAATTTTTAAAAACATTTTAAGCATTAAATCTTCCAATTGATTCAAAATTCTATAAATAAAATAAATATCTGATTCTACAACGGTTAATCAATTTTTCCTTATTTTATCATCTCTGAAATTTTGTTTTAAAAATTACTCCAGATGGGTCTCTTGGCTCAATCATCATCAGTAGTTATCAATCCGAAGATTGGTTTGCAGCAGCTCTGCATTCCACTCTACTGTCTGCCAACCGCTTCATTCCGGCATAATTATTTTCTTTGACATGCTTCATGAGATGCTTAATTAATTCCATTCTTGGTCTTCCTCTATAATTCTTCCCATTTATTTTCCCTTCCAATACTGTTTTCATTATCGTTTAGTTTAGATTTAAGAGCCTAGAAATTCATTATTGGGAAGATATCGTTGCTCTAAATTTAAAAAATGCGGAAGATATTTATTTTGGCCAGCTTTTCTTTATTTCAGCCCACTGAACGCCGCGGCGTCCCGTAGTTGCCAGGATTCAATTCTCATCGATTGGCTTCCATGTTCAGGGTAATTGATAGTTTAGGGGAGAGCTTCCCATAACCGCTCCCCAGCGGTATTTTTAACATGACACCGTCAAGTGAACTCTCTTACATTTGGCTCCTACCCTTTGACATATCCGCTATGGGTGGTCCTAGTAGGAGCAATTATTACGGCAATCACCTGCCCCGCTTCATGAGTCATTGGAACACTTAAGCCCTTCCACCACGTCAAGGTTGTGGTCCATGGAAAAAGAAATTCTATTTGACATATTACAAACAATTTTTTATATTTACTTTATTTTTTTTTTGCTAGCCTTACGGTGGTTTTCCAATTTCCTATATTCACAGTAAACGGGTGAATGCCAGGCGACACCTCTCTCGACGTTGAGAATAAGAACATCGATTCAGTTTCAAACCCTGAGGAGGCGTGAAGCTCGAGTGGGGTGACACATTTGTTTTGCTAGTTCAACTACAGCGATTGTCGTCACTGCGTTGTGTTACTGTCATAAAGAGCGTGGCAGCAAAACGTATTTTGACATGGCTTGAAAGAGCTTCTCACCGGGGGAGTTTTGTCTTACTTGCTCCCCCCTTCTATAATTCCCTCACGAAGGACTTCCGTTTGGGGCCATCCCCCACAAAGGTGCACGGGGTCCTTTGGAACGGGAAAACGGGACAAAATGGAAAAGATTGCACCTCACTCTCTATGCACTCCCAATTTTTTTATGAGGAGACCACCGGCGTGGTTATTGCACCCTGGGAAAGGACGAGGGCTATAAGGCGTGCGGTTTTGGCGCCACTTTGCTCTCTCACGGGTTGCAGGTACGGATTTGGTGAGTGTGGGCTGACGGTAAAATAAACAGGTGGGCTGGAAGAAAAAAATACTTCATCGCTCCTTTCGGTGTTTTCTTTTTTTTAAGGTATGATCTCGTTTCCACGCTGGGTTTATCCCCGAAAATTGTTTCTCGCAGGAAATCCGGTGACAAACTTTGTTGAGTGTATAGAGAAGACACTCTTGGAGTGGTTCTCCGTAGGTGCGAATTGCTCGCGAATGAGTGAATGAGTGAGAGAGGAACGAAGAGCAATGAGCGAATAACAACGACGAGAGGTAATGTCCCGAGAAAAACGGCGTCACGACAGACGGGAAACGCACCAGTATAGACAACTCACAATCAGATTCAGTCACAAACTTCGGGTAAAAAGTCGTTATTTTTTTACATGCACACCCATCAAGCATTCGCCTTCGGCAGAGGCAAAGTCGAAAAATTCATTTATTGCTGCTACTCCGAGAAAACTGGCTCTCTGTTAATAATTTCCTCCATAAGAACCTACCAATCAGCTGGTAGAATACTTGAATGAAACGCCCTATCCCTGCAAACCTTTGAAGCTTCTCTTGCATCCACGCATTGCTTCATACACGTTCTCCTATTCTTATGGTAGTTTGAGCCAGGGGCGCAACAACGGGGGGGGCAGGGGGGGGCGGAAATACCCCCCCAGAAATCAGAGGTTGTGGCTCACTTTTTAATGGACACAGCCCGATTTGCAAAATCCCCCCTTAGCTTAGCTAGCTTATACAGATTTTTCAAGGAGTTTGCCTACCCAACGATTCGGGGGGTTGTTGCACCCCTGGTTTGAGCGATATATCAACTCACTTTGAATTTGATAAATTTTC
The DNA here is from genome assembly GCA_963573305.1 of Pyrrhosoma nymphula. Taxonomy (NCBI): domain Eukaryota; kingdom Metazoa; phylum Arthropoda; class Insecta; order Odonata; family Coenagrionidae; genus Pyrrhosoma; species Pyrrhosoma nymphula. The sequence continues at coordinate 85,817,385 of OY754333.1, read as the reverse complement.
CCTCATTTTAAAAAACTAATCCCATCTTTCCAATGACAAAAAATATTAACCCTTTGCCGAACTACTTTCCGAGCAATTTACCTAAAAATGTAAGCTGTTTTACATGGGATAGATTACGGCTGTGCGCTCCAGAGGGAGAATATTGAAAAGCACAAGGAACTTCTAGCAACCAGATTTCGTCAAAAAACTAATAGTGTGTAGATTGTATGTTTTCTCAACTATTTATAAAAATTAATCAAATACTCACCGCAGTTAAGTTTACAGAATCGCAAAAATAACCTTTTTTGAAGGCATTTACACCATACGGCGTGAAAAAATGAGTCAAGTCAAAAATGAGTTACGTAGATATATTTATTTAATTACTCAGAATTTTTGCCATGTATAACTATATTTTTGCGCCATTAATATTACAATATTTACTTCATGCATAATAAAGACGCTGAAATTATAAAATAAAATTAGAATATGGTCTCCATTATGACTAGGGAACTATCTCGCTCAAACTACTAATATTCCCCCTCTTCAGAGTCTCTTATATATGGTCTACCCCTTCCTCTCACATTCTCTCCACTCTCGTTCATTCTGCTATCATATACCTGTTTTGTTTCTCGATTCTCATCCATTCTTTCAACAGGCCAAACCAACGAAGTACACTTCTTTCACATATTTCCATTACTGGAGCATTCAACCCACATTCTTTCATGACCCACTCATTTTTAACCCTATCCATCCTATTTTTACCGCAAACACTTCTCAGGTACCCCATTTCCACTGTTTAGCCTCCTCTATCGCTTATCCTGACATGCTAGATGAAAAATGAGAGAAGTCACTAGTTATCATGGCAGATGGAAATGCACTAAATACACAATTTACACATAAATGATTAATTTTATCCTGAATTCATGAGCAGCAAGCATTGGAAAAGCGTTGGAGAAAAAGTTTTTTTGCACGATATTTGAAAGGTATGCCATTAATACTAGCAATGCGTTGACTTTTGGGGCTATTTTTTCAGTGTTTGTTTTTGTTTCGCTTTCCACAAACATTAAATAATAGCAAACTTCAACTGCAATTTTTATGAACCTTTAAAAATTTTAGGAGTCTCGAAATGTCTAAAATTAAAATAAATACGACTCAAAGTGTTCAAAAAGGATATTCCCAGTCCCACCTCCTCTCGCTAAGCCACAAGTGCGGATAGAATGGTATCCCTCCGTTGTGTCAAGCAAGGTTGCAAGGACTCAAAAGGACAAAAAATCTTAACAGTAACGGTATCTATGCGCAGGCAGTTTTTAAAAGAAAAAAAAATTAGTCACTAGTTTCGACATCAAAAATAAACAATTTTTCTAAAAAGTATTAAATTTGTCCCCTGGGCGCAAACATTTATATTTTGCCCCCAAACACTTGAGAAAGTCTTGCTAGCGAGATTAGCAGCACTGAAAGGAACGAGGTCCAGTAAGTGAGAGCCCAACCAAGCCCAGCTTAGCGGGAACTAGAACTGGAGTATCATTTCACTAACTGCGATTTATTCACTGTGAACGTTTTCGTCACGGCTCGATCCCGTGACGGAATTTGCGAAATCACAGCTCTGGGAGAAAAAAGTGCCGTGTTTCTACGCTTTTTGAATCGCTTCCGTCGTTCCGGAACTTCATGAAACATCGTCCCGTGTAGTAGTGCCTTATGTGGAGCGTAGTTCCGTGGTGGTGTTGCTCCGGAACTGAGTAACTTTCGTGACTAAAAGCTGGAAAGTGAGTGACTAAAAAGGAAGTAGCTAATTTCAACGAAGTTCCGCGAGTAAGAAAATGCAATAAAAGCTCTCAGTAAAATTTCAATTCAGAATACCTTCACAGTCATTTAACAAATCAATTTTCAGCCTAATTTTTATACTTATATATTCAAACTGCATATTTAACTAAAATACCTCTAATGAGGATTTAGTTGTAATTTTCCACTGGATAAAGACTTATTGCGACCTATGTTTCGATGTACTACATTATCATCAGGTACCAATTGGGTTCAATTCATGGTATATATACACAAGACCCAATCCTTTTCGGATACAAATTGGGTACAAGTCATGGTATATATACACAAGAAAACAAAGATGGTGGAGTATTGTGTATGCATGCCATGACCTTTACCCAATTTGTACCTGATGATGATGTAGTACAATGAAACCTAGGTCGTAATTAATCTGTATCCACTGTAAAATTGCAACTCAACCCTCATTATGTTGAAATTTCACCATATCACGCCTGAGACTACTTTTTATTTAAATCTCTCCATGTCCTTTAGCATACTAAAAAGGGGAGTGTATAACAAATTCAAATTCGTCTTTCTTTAGCATTATGATTACAATATGTATCCAATCATCCTCAACAATCCAGTAAACAATGATATATTAAATTTTAAGGGACATCCAGTCTTTCCAATGGCCACCAAAAAATTACGCTTGTCTGCAATAATAATCTGCAATATTTTTCGTTAACCTTGACATCAGCTGCATTACTAGTGGAGGGAACGGAAGAAACTGATAACCTTACACCATTGTTCTTCAACAACATAGGTCAATAAACTCCATTTTGAAGAAGTCACGAGCTCCTCCCAGAGTTCCTCGAACTATGGAAATGCGCAACAAGATTTTTCGTACGAGAAAAAGTGTACAGCTTATTGTTACACAGAAAACCTCAAAGAACTCTGAGCCTTCACTGAATAGGTATGCACCGTTGCTACTACTTATTACAGTTTTGCCGAAAACATCACGAACATTTTACAAAATATCGCTGAAACTGGTCCTCTTTGAAGGGAAATATCTCCTGAAATAAACTTTCTCTTGGGGCGACTTTATTACTTGAAGGATTTGCAGGGTTTGAAAAATAAAACAGTATAAAAATTGTTTCTGTAAACATGAAAACTAATTGAGATGGAGAAAAAAGTCCGCGTGTGCCAAACGCGCACCTTTACCCATGCCCTATTTATAATTATACTCCATTGCTAGTTATAACAAAAGCACAAGAAAAGCAATAGCCATTTCTTGTTGACACCCCACTACCTAGGTGGGCGAACCAAGGTATTGTCGCCTAAAGCCCTCGGTTGGACGACGCTACGCTTATGGTTAAAAATATGATTCAATTACTCCCACACAAACAAACGAACCAATCGTGACCAGAGGGGATTCCCGCATGGGTTTTCAGAGGTAACTCATGGAGGCGCTAATTAGCGCTAGCGAACAAGTAAAACACTATTACGCTTCGATTACATTGAAAATCCAGGAAAATCATAAATATGAGTATTGTCCGTCCGTCGCAGAATCATAGTTGGGCATTCAAACCTACGACAAATAGGGTACTGGTTTGCTCACGCTCTTCGGTAAGGTATACATGGCGTGATGGATGAGCCGATGCAATTTCCCATTTTTTTAATTATTTCATTTTTTATCATCTAATTTTATAACAATCGATGCAAAATGTCAAGCATTACATGATTACATATTAGGAAGCTGAACTTTACAATCCAGAACGATTTGTTACTCCTTTCTTCCGGTACTAGTCCACATATCATAGTAGAAGGTCTTCTACAATGAATAAACAATTCACTATGATATCAGGACCAAACTTATTCAACCATGAATATATATCTACATAGGCATAAAATTGGTAAAAAGCACTTAGTTATGACATCAAGCGTCTTAATTGTACATCAAGCGTTACACTCACGATGTAATCACGATCCATCCTGAGAGCCAACTCGATGACTATAAGGCGTCCGCAAGTTTTACCGTCTTTGCTTGTCGTCAGCACCTCGGATTGGAATTGAATATTTTTCATAGGCAATCGTTCTGTGGGATCTGTTTAAAAAGCATAGTGAATGCAACAACTATGTTATACAAAGACTCTTAATGATGTGGTATCACCAAAATATGAAAAATGTTCAGCTTTAGAAAAAGAAACAAATTTCGAAAAAAAAATATTTATCTCGGGCACATATAAGATGCTAATGAATTTATTTTACGAATTAGATCGATCATAACGTATTAGTAGTCATAACTTCTCTTAACCACATAAATGCGGCAGCGTTTGGCAACTCATTAGATCCCTTAACTATAATTAATGCATACATTTTTAAGTAATACAAAGTTTTGCTCATTCTACGGTAACATAGTGACAGTATCGTGCAAAGAGAATAACAGTATCGTCAAATAATGTGCAATTAATACGTCAATATCGACAGCAAACAAGATTCACAAGCTGTAAATATATGTTATGAAATCAATGTCAAACGAAGATTTGATGTTGCTAGAACAAAAATGAAAAACCGCAGGGAACAAAAGCACGCAAGATTGAGTGGTTGTGGCACAAGGGTTGACAAGTAATCACAGAGAACAAGCTTAGAAAATCTTATGTTAAAATTGAGAGCTGCAATACCATTTCCACCATTCTGTACTGTACATCAAAATGTAGAATCAACAATAAAATGGTTGAATAAATAAACCTTGTTACTTTTTAAAACACTTAACAATACACAAAATACCTGAGGCCGATGTAATCTAACGATTTGGAAAAGAAATTTATGAAAATTAAGCAATGTTCTCACGTTCATATGAAGCAAGCAAAGGTCAACATCTTGGCATCTTACGTACCGTCATTTAATTCCCTAGGTATTTACCGGTTGGCTGTATTTATAACAAGGAGCGTGGTGGCCTAGTGGGTAGAGCGCTTGGCTACTGATCGAAGGGTCCCGGGTTCAAATCCGGGTGAAGTCTTTGGACGCCCCGTAGTGCGAAGGTGAAATCCTCGAAGTGCGAGGTGGCCCAGGGAAAGGAACTGGCCCCCCTACCCTGAATTTGTGAAATCACACGCCCGTGGCTTAGTCCGGGTTGAACTCTACCCTCAACTATCCAAACCAACCTTCGGGTTGAATCACTGAGAGAGAGTATTTATAACCGCCAACTGCTATTAAGGGAAGTCTCTCATTAAATATGCTGCATCTATATTTGACAACACAATTTGGCTTTAAAACTTATTAAATCGTCAGTGAAAAAATCACCAACCCCGGGATAATCTGCCAAGAAAAATATAAGGTCACAAAATCACGAAATAAATATAAGAAAATTTTCCAAATACTGAGCAACAACCTCTGCAAGTATATTAAGAACAATAAACAGATTAATAGCCCAAGGAAAAAAGATAGGTACTCCTCAATAGGAAAGGCTAGGCCAAGCATTTGAGGAGTATTGCGAAAGCTAAAGAGGATGCTTCCCTTTCGGGTAATCACGAGACTATTTGCATAAAATTAGCTTTTGCACCATGAATGGGGAATTAAAAAGAATATTTCATGACGAAAGATTTGTCACAAAAGATGGAGATTGGAAGGCAAAATAATTGTAAGATGTTTTGTTACATGAATAAACCGACCCAGGTTTCTGCAGCTGCTTGCCATTCTCAAGATCTTGAGAATTCGTAATTGTAGCCGAAGTTTCCATTCCTCACCCACTATTCCAAGCATTTCCTCGCTTGCCTTCCTTTCCATCTACCGCACTTTCTCCATCCTCCTCCACAACCTCATCTCTAACGCCTTCAGCCAATTTTCGTCCTCCTTTCTCAGAGTCCACGTTTCTGCCCCATACAATGCTATACTACATATCAAACTCTTCGCCAGCCTCTTCTTTATGACATTACCCAAGGTTCCCGTCGTCAGCTCCCTTCTATTACTAAACGCTTCGTTCACTAGCACTATTCTCCCTCTATTGTCTGTGCTACTACACGCATTTTCTTCTAGCGTACTAGCCTAGTAGAGCTCTACTTACTCTAGTTTGTACCATAGAGTAAGTATATGTTTCTTATGTAAATTACTCTATGTTTGTACCCTCCTTTTATTACCAGCCTTCACTTTCTTTGTCCGCGAAAATATCATTACTTTTGTTTTTTATGATTTATCTTCATTCCGTATTTCCCGCACTGATTTCTAACGAAACTTCTTTATGCTATAGCCAATAATTTTTATGCATGTTAAAATTGCTGACAGGAAGCAAATACCTCCGTATGACAGTCGATAAAGAGCTTAGCATTAAAATACCACGAAAAATAACGATTCATTGGCAGGAGTAGATAAGACGACAGAAGTCACTAGTATATCCTAACTTGTCACAGAAAAGTTACTGAGGGGCCACAGACGAATACTGTGAGAGGTGAGAAGGTATTAGGGTATCGGGATGCCTTAAAAGCGAAAATAATTGGTGGAACTATTATGACCATGAATCATGCATCATTCAATATTTTCTCTTTTTCCGTCAATCCTCTCCCATTTTCCCTGGGAAATGTTTGCGGTACATTATGCTGAATACTTAAAGCTGTTTTCAAAGATAAAAGCCAATAATAAAAGGATTGTGCATCCAATTTCATCCCATTTGGTGATACTTTTTTAAAAATAAATCATAAGTGATCATAATCATATCATAATCATCATAATAATCATACCAAGCATTAACGTCAATTCTTCTGTCAGATGAGATATGAAAGTGGGTAACATGGAAATCTGAGACAAATATTATGCAAAGCAACACCTAAGAGAGCATGCATTTTATTGTGTTGCGAAACTGTATATGCTGTGTTGAAAATGTGTTTAAAAAAATGAAATCATTCCATTTGTGCTGACGCAAGTCATTTTTTTACCCGTATCCTCTCCGAAAATTTCAGATTTGGAGAAAAGAATGCATTTTACGCGAAGGAATTCCGAGGAATTTCTTCCAGAAAACCTTTTCTTTATTCCAAGGGGACACGTCACCCCGTACGCACGAACACGCCGCCGGCAGAGAGTGAACAGCTCACCATAGGCGATCGCATTTTAGAAGCCTGGGGGTGGAGGGAAGAGGGGTTTTTCCCGAACGTACCGCCTAAGCGCTAATCATCGAGTCATCACTCCGAGCACTTCTCGCGCAGCTGCGGAGGGCATATAGTACAAAAACGGCAGCCGTTCTTTTCTAGAAAGAGAGGAAACAATGGCCTGACTTATTTTATCTCCGCTCAGGCACGTGACCAGCGGAGGCGGGCACACTCATGCTCATCCCCGTAGATCACTCGAGACTAAAGACGAGATATCTCGGAATTTCCAATGAACAATCAGCTCAGCAAAATACCTACCATTGCCTCATTCTCATCATCTTCGTATTTTCTTACAAATCAACATCTAAGGATGAACTATTATTATAAGTATACAACAAAGTGGGTTAAAATCACCGTGAAAATCTTTTTGACTTTGCCGGTATTCGAACCCGGATCACATAATTTCCGGTCAGGTGTGTTTGCCAGTTACACCTTTAAGCCATCTTAATATCATTATCATTAGGGTGATCGTTCAATTAAGATAGGTTTAAATGGAAGTGAGTAAAAATCCTGTAGATTTTTATAGGCCCAGACCTCTATCTCCCTACACGATTTCCTTCTTCATCTCAGCATGCGTCCAACCTCTCTTTCCCTTCTCCAATTACCCAACATCCTCACCTCTCTAACCGCCTTCAGCAACCCTTCGCCCCTCGTTACCCCTTCCAACCACCTAATCTGCCTCCTCCTAATCTCCTGCGTAAGTTTCCTCTCCACACGCATCATACCAAGCACTTCTCCGTTTGTCTTAGGAAATGCTGAAAATCCCCAAATTTTATAGCTGCATAAATGACTTAATTAATTAGGGCGAGATTGAGATTATAGATTCCTCAATTCTACCTAACCCTTTGTTACAGAGAAGAAAATTATACAAAAATTAATTTGAACCATAAAATGCAGACAAAATTTTAAGCTGGGAATAAGAAATGAATATAATCAAGTTTTCATAAAAAGGAGTTCATCAACTTAAACTTTGTCCGTGGAAATATTCACAATCAGGAAGGAAATGAATTTGCATTGCCAATAATCATTCACGCCATAAGGCATGGTACACTATGTATAGCTAATAATGATAGTATATATATAAAATGTATTTACCAATATAAGAAAAATGAAAAACCTTTGTTGGAAAACAGTAAGGATTTGATTATAATCCTTAAATAATAAAACTAGCTACAGGAAAACACTCCCTCAACGATTCATCATGTCACTTCAGAGGGTGAGTGAAGGAAAGCACAAGAGCGATTGAGAAACATGTTGAGGCAATTGAGAAAACAAGTTTGAAAATATTTTTAAAAATTAAATTCAGAGGATACAAAAAGTCACTTCGCAATTAAAAAAGCTCCATTGACATATTTAGTCCTAAACTACCTTGTTATAAAATCTGTAGGCTCTCGGTAACTTCATCACATAGTACACATGATAACCACTTAGATTTATTATCCCAATTCTCTTTTAATTATGCCCAAATTGAAGCAATGATACCAAGGAATAAAACAAATAAAACCTGAAGAAAATATATCTATTATTTTAAACATTCTAATAAAATTTTGAGGAGGATTAAATTTCAGCCACATCGACATCATGTTAATGATACTATGACAAGCATTATACAGCATCTAACAATATGCAGAAAAAGATGGCGAAAAAGGAAAAACGCATTTATTACACCGAGTAAGCGGTGCACTAGGCTATTGTCAAAATGACTGCAGATCTAAATTGAAAAGCAGCCACTGGAAATTATAAACCTCATAACGCAAACTTTTCTATAGTAAAAAGGCAATATATTTCGCAACATCGTAACCCAATTCGCTCGAGAATGGCGCTAACACATCCGTTTGCTCTCCGTAGTTATTTACTTCCCTGCCTTGCCTTGTCCTCAGATACAAAACTAAGGACAACAAGCAATTATCTCTTTATTTGTTTTATTTCCTTACGTTTGGCCCATGAATTACAAAGGGCATACCTATCAAAGAAATTGTAAATTGTAAATGCACCCCTTTTCACTGTACAGTGGCACAATTTTTTTAATGAAAATCTTTTGCCATATTTTATTTTAATATTAACCTTCAGTATTATTTTAAAATCAAACCATTAAAATATAAACTATTTATAATAATTAAATATTTAAATATGAATGTATTGAATAAATAATAAATTAAATTACGAAACATTCATTGAGTTTCGGCAGCATGTCCTTTCGTTTCTAGAGAAATAATGAGAGTGAACTTGTGCAGACAATTTTATATTTGAAATTAACTGCCAGGTTTAATAAGCATTGTGAAAAAATGTGGTAGTTGATGCTTGAGTACGTTTTACCATCATAAGAGTACTGAGAATTTTTTCACTCATTTAGCTCAATCTCTTGTGAAAGCTATGACTCTTGCTCACAAGAAGTCTTAGCATGGCGAGGGCATCAACGGCTTAATTGCCACTGGAGGTTTCCCAGGTTCATCGACGAGCTGTTTCAGAAGCGTGACGGATGTGACTGTTTCACTGTGAAGGATGAATAATTTCTCGCATTTCCAGACAAGCATTCCAAGAACAACTGCCACTGTATTGGCGATCCTCGGGTAAACAATTAACTTCCGTCAATGACGCTGATTGCTAACATGGCATTCATCTTTGCATCATGGAATTGATAAAAGCTCTACGTGCCAACAAAATATGACAAATATATATGTAACAGAGATTCCCTGCAAAATTAATTTCGAATTATTCCACTACCACAATTCCCTAACGAAACAATAAAAAAGAGAAGCATTTTAGGAGTCGTTCCACCGCATCCGTGTGAGTCAAAATAAATGCTACATTATCTCAATCGTCTCAGGCTCAACTTTGTGGAAGTTCATTTTACAAATGAAAACGAAAACTTAGTCTTATTCCACCAATTTATTTCACGGTACAACTAGTTTCGACGCAGCGGCGTCATCTTCAGGTACCTACTAGTTGTACCGTAAAATAAATTGGTGGAATAAGACAAAGCTTTCCTTTTCATTTATAAATAAAAAATTCTACCTTTTCGTTGGTATTATTAAAAAAACCTCTTTCACTGATTATATGCCTTAGCTATTTGGAAACAAAAGTTAGGAACAAAATACGAAGATTAATCGACGGGAATGTGTTTTAATGAAGACATTTTACATTCATAGGAGGCAACTGCAGTGCCATTTTTGTTGAACTGACGCATTTAGAGTTCGACTATTGCAGTTTTTACCTGATAATTCAAAAAGTAAAACGGAAAGGTCCCTAAAGTATATAACTCTTCAAATTCCTAGGTGAGTTGGCTTCTTATATTTTCATGAAAATGGCATTTATGTTTAATAGAAAAACACTATTTTACCTCGTTTTACCCATTCTCACGTGACATCACCACGCAATATCGAGTTCAATTTGCGAAAAAAATAGCGTGAAAAAATAGTATTTTCTTTATTCATATGAAACAAAGTCTTCCTAAGGTAGCTTTAATATTGAATGAGAAGCAAATTCCATGAAGTTACGCCTGAGGCAACGGAGTTTAGCTATAATATATTTTAAATAACATATAAGTCAATTTACCGTGGAACCACACTAAGTTGTGAAGTAATATTTCTCTTTTTTATACTTCACCCTCGCCCCATTCATGATTGTCTCCCATTTTACACCTTCCAAACGCTTGAAGCCTTTTTGTGCAGATTTCTTATGCAGCATTATCAATTATGATGTAATTAAGAGCATATGTAAAAGAAATGCCAATCATTATTTTCAGACAGAAGTTTCAACAATTTATGTCACGGTTTAATCTCAGCAAAAATCTTTTTAAATGCCAAATGAAAACCAGCATCTTACCTTCCATAACGGCCTTCGGTATCTTATCGCTACTGATGACCTGCTAGCACCATCCACCCGCTCGGCCCACTCCGATTTCCTCAAGCGACACCCTTCTCTCCCACACCCAGCCAAGAACTTCTCCATTTTTCTTCAATCGCTTTCAATGTACTTCGTCCAGCCTTTACCTACGTCTTCTCATCAACTCTCCAAAACCATAAAATGCCAAGCTTCTTATTTCGTTCCCCACTAACCTGTTCTGAACAACTTTAAGGTGAAATATGATTTAGTTTTTTCCCGGCAAATAATATCACAGTTTTACATCAGTTTTTTGAGAATATAATGGTGCAACGCGTGTAAAAAAGAACTATGAGTTTATTTAAACAAAATTAACTATCAATAAATTAAACAACTAAAAAGCTTATCCCGGGCTTAACTAGACCCGATAAGACTTCCTTAATAACTTTAAGGTGGTTCCCCGAAGAAGGACATACATGTCATTTTATTCATATCCTGGATACTTGTAGAAAAATATGCCTTATACTAAAAAAAGAAAAATAGGAAGCAAGAATGCTAGCTCTTATTGGTAAAGGCGAATCGTCTGTGTGCAGTTTTAAGTAAAATATTGCAAAAGATATCATTTTGAGGATATAATGGTGCGACGTGCGCAGCAAAAAGCAACGAGTTTTTTAAACAATTAATTAAACAAAATCAGGCGCTTTGAGTAAGATCGGGGTTTACGATCAACGTTTCCTGGCGTGACGGAAAAGGGCGGTGGCGTTCAGTTTTCGGTCGTCTTCCTGTCAAGGAGGAGTGACTTACGATTGACGGGAGTATCAGCGCTAATTGTTGACTGCTTTTGCAGACGGAGTTCCAAATTATTACAAAGTAGTTATTTTCATGATCTATAACCATAATATCAATAATCCGAAAAAGGACTGACAAACATTGCTTCAAGGAAGATAATTATGTTCCATTGTAGATTTACCAAGTAAAATGGACCATTTTATAAAAAAATTTTGTAATTATTGAAAAAAGAGCTCTCCTCTGATTGGCTGCCGTCGATGTAAGGTGACGGAAAATTTAAACTCTGATAAGGTTCGCTCATCGCCCGTTGAGGGCGCAGTCAACGTCCGGCCATCGTAATAGGCTCAACCATATCAGTCACTAATACTTCGCCAACGCAACCGTCGGTTTCCATTACATCAGGAAACGTCGGTCGTAATTCCACCCTGATGGAAGTATGTGTACGCTTGCCACAATAATTAAACGCGCACTTGACAGACGAGAGTAAAGAGTAAAATGGCGCGAGAAGTTAACCAGCCGAAGTCACGAACGCTCATCTTTCTTCAAAAACGTGAAAAGTCCCCACTCCCGGGAACGATTCTTTCCTCATCGCCGGGCATAAGCACGCAGGTCGTCGAATATTTCATTTACTTAAATGACGGATCGTGACATGGACTCGGTGGAGAACAGCGGGCATTCTATATTTTGAACGGAGCATACGAGGAAGAGGCACGATTTTGTGATTAGACACTGTTTGACACAATCGCGCTTCCCATGTTACTCGTCACGGGGAAGCGAGGGGGGGGGGGGGTAAGGCACCGTTTTCTCAATTGGGTAGGGTGAATTTCACGTGTCTGAATCACGCAGGCGGAAGAGTTTTTCGTGAAATCTCAAAAACCGCCTCTCGAGTGATAATACTCTCCAAAACTCTCCCGAAACGACATGAAACCTATGGAAAATGTATTCTATTCATGATCCACAATTTAAAACTTTAAAAGAGAGCAACTGACAAGTAAATTAAAATTAAAGATTAATCCAAATTGTCAAGGAAAGCAAAGGAGTCCTATGCAGGCATTTCGGTCATCAAGAGGCGCGATCACGATTCTACATAACGCGTGCGCTAGCGTCATCGTTATTTTTCGATTGTGCTCTTAAGATCGATAACGCGATCGCCATTATTCAACTTTGTTAGGTGCTTTAAATAACTAGTTTTAATTGAAGTAGTGCGTTCTTGGGACAGTAACCGTGAGCATTGCCGTTCTAGAGCGGTTCGCGTTTTGGATGACGATAACGACAACGCGAAAGAAGGAAGCGTGATCCCACCCCAGGTGACCATCGACAGTTAAGAGAGCGGAGAGTTTAAACCTCAGACGACGCGTACGTGTTCACGAGATTTAAACACTCCCTGTCGATGGTCACCTTGGTGACCGAAATGCATGCATAGGAGTCTAAATTCCTCTGGTTTTATTCACAACTTGGATAACTCTTTTATTTAACCATGAGCCAATAGCTGAACTAAACAGGAAAATGGAAACTTATTGGGATTATAATAAAGAACGACTGCCAGAGGGTTAACTCAAGTCAGAAAAAAGCCTCGAATGAGACCTCCGAATTCATTTCCAACTAAAACTATACCTGATGATTTTTTGGCTGAATCTGTGACTATAGGGTAAAGATGAAGATAGATGGCGTCTTGGTGCACGAAAATGAAGCCTGTTGTTTTGCGAAAATTGACCCACCAAACACGACTATCGTACTCAATTTGCGTAAATATTTTATTAATAGTGCAGTGTTTTTTAATATTTCCATTTTGTATTCTTCTGGATTAATTATTACCGTGACGCGACAATTCCACAACTAATGCCAATGGTTTCGGCGTACTAACTGCATAACTCATCCATTCAATGTGGCTGGTTGCGCATTATGATGGCTACAATATTCTCCCTTGTACTATTGTTCCGTACGGTTCCATCTATTCTCTTCTTTAATCTATGTCTACGACCGACCCTCGTGTTTTAGCCCTATAGTAAATTGGTGTAGACATTTTATATCATCCTCACGCTTACCAACATATCTCTAGCATGCACGTTTATCACGCACTTGGTAAATCACATACAAAACATGCAAAAATGGCAACATGCATGCATCCTCATAAGTATTCCACGACAGCAAACCAACGGAGGAAACATAAAGAGATGAAACTTCGCCTACAGTCGCAATTTTTTGTGAATGTAACCCTCATTTCAAATTTCCGTTTCTTTTGATGTTAATGTCAACAACGAGAAAAAAATCCAGAAAAATAGTCTCCAACCAAATGACTGATATAGAAAACCTTCTCACAGAACATAAACGAACAAATGAATTCACATATAAACGTGATCATGCGCGTGTCCTTCGCTGGACGCAACCGAAAGGTTTCTTAGTATTGCTGCAGTTCTTATTTCATACAGATTATGATTATTCGCTCCCTAAGCCTCGTTCTTTCTAGAACTACATTGCGAGAACATTAAAGGGTACCTAACCAACGAATCCAAGATCTGATAAAATTTCCATCGGGCAGTAAGATACAATCAGTTCTCGCCATTTCGATACACAATATGTTTAAGCTTAAATAATACAATAGGCACAATAGGTCTCTGTCAGCTTTCGTAAAAATGGTGACGTCCGTGAAAAATAGCAATAACAGTAGTAATGTAAACAATTATTGCTGCATAGATATGTTATAATGTGTGGAGCCAATGAATGGGTAATGGTGACTCAACGGAACCTGCCGACAAAACTAATGAGGTTTGGCAGGACCGCATGTATGAAAACAGTCTATTCACCACTGCATTAATTTCGGAATTTCTATTCTTTTGTTATAAATAAATAAATATAAAAGAGATATTGCGCAAAAGTATTTCAACCCCAAAATTTAAGGCTACTGGATACAACTTCGACCTCGAGTCAATTGTCCAATAACGACTTTCCTCACCGTTTAGCGGCCTTTACAGCCTTTATACCGGCGAGTGGCAATCTGAAGAGGCAAAATCTACGAGAGGTTAAGTCGCAAAGATATCGTTCGCTCATCGCGGCTTCTTATTAAATTACGTTCAGTAATTTCATTTTAACTAATACCAGTTCAAGCGAGAGTAGTTAGCACAACCTTCAATATTAATTTTTGTTGTATAAGTGAGCAATAAACTAATTAAATCCATTTTCACTTCTGCAATATCTCGGAGACAGCGGCAGAAATGAGTTTGAGTGGGTAATTGGCGTAACTTCAACTGCGAATAAACTACATTCAGGTGAAGGGTAGCGACATTATCATACTATTACGTACGTTAAGCCACCATCAAAGGTAGAAGAACAATATGGAAAGGTCTTTGAAAAGTTTCTTCAGTGAATTACCACCCCTTCAGATCAACTTTAGCCTTCCTACGCAAAGCTTGCTCACAGTTATCCAGTTTCCTCTTTCATAAGATCTCCTTGCCTTCAAACTCCCTGAATGCCGTCTACAATCCTAACTATTTCTCGAAAATCAATACATTATTAGTAGCATTGAATCAAGCCATCAAAAAAAACGTAATGAACAGGAAAAACTGCTGATAGGAATGAGTGAATAGGGAATACCAAAATTCATGCAAAATGCATCGATTGAATGGGAGAAAACTAAGCAACAAAACAAAAAAGATCAGAGGTAGCGACAAGTAAGAAGCTGCAACATGCACAGCCTAACGCATAATTGTAAGAGGAATAGCAAAACATGTGATTTCATGTTTTATGCCCGAGAATAAGATGCGCGTTTCAGAACCTGCGCACTAAGCAGCACACTTCAAAACAAATTGGAAACGGAGTTGATGTGCGCAGGAGTATTCTTGAGAAAAAAGAACTTCGATAATAGCATTCGTAATTGTTGTCTCAATGATTTCAATAAGATGAGACCGATGGAGATGTGGGGCTATCGAATGATACGAAACTCTGATGGATATGTAAATATGTATGTTTCTCTTTTTTCTCAGCGCAGCAGAAGTCTGTGTGCTTTCACTATGATTGAGCGGTATTTTCTCTGAGCCCCTACGGATTCCTGAGAGCATCCAGATGATATCGGCAAGCAAAAACACAATTTGAAGCTGTTACCACACGAGTCTTAATTGTGTTCCCCATGACCGCTTCGGTTGAGGCTCACTCGAGATTCCCCAGGGAAGGCCACGTCATGCATAAAGAAGCGCGTCAGTTATGAACGAGCGTGATTGGTGGAGGCACGGCGGTAACAGACCCCGTAAGCGTGTCTTTCTTCACTGAACCCCTTAAGGTTGTTTGAGTGAAACCTCATGTTAAAGAAAACACTCTCATCTTTCCATTGATATCAAAATATTAACTCCTTGCCGAGCTACTTTTTGAACAATTTGCCAAAACA
The DNA here is from genome assembly GCA_963573305.1 of Pyrrhosoma nymphula. Taxonomy (NCBI): domain Eukaryota; kingdom Metazoa; phylum Arthropoda; class Insecta; order Odonata; family Coenagrionidae; genus Pyrrhosoma; species Pyrrhosoma nymphula. The sequence continues at coordinate 85,801,521 of OY754333.1, read as the reverse complement.
TATAAGCTGTTTTACGTGGAATAGATTACGGCTCTGCACTCTAGAATGGGAATTATTGAAAAAATAGGAAGTTCTAAAGCCTAGATTTCGTCAAAACAGTCAAAACACTATCGGTGATTAGTTTTTATGTTTTCACAACTATTTCTAAAATTTAATAAATTACTCACCACAGTAAATTTTTACAGAATCGTAAAAAATCCTTCTGTTGTGGAGGCGTTTTCACCGTACGGCGTGAAAAAATGAGTCAAGTTGGAGACTGATGTGGATACAGTTAATTAATTGCTGAGAATTTCTGTCAAATATAGCTATATATTTTTGCGCCATTAATATGACAATGTTTACTTCACACTTCTTACAGATGCTGAAATTAAAAAATATAATTCGAATATGGTCTCCATTATGACTAGGGAAATATCTAACTCAAACTACCTTAACGCTTCGCATGTTTAGAAATGGAATAGAACTGCGTGCAAATGTTTATTTTACTTCGCATTTATTAATAATTTAGTCTCAGGACTGATGTGGTGGAGATTATACGTAACGAAAGAACATTTGTCGCTGATCACCTTTCCCTTGGGCCCAAGGGCTTGATAATGATTGAAAACATCGAAGCCGGTCGCATAAAATGTTTAAAAGAGTTCTTATTTCGTTGGAAAACGGCAAAGAGTTATTTTTTCGTTTCATAATTATGGTAAGTTTCATGGGCGGATTGAAAGGAAAAGAATTAATCTAGATTGTCGGTTTTTTTTTCGATTTCCATAACCTGATCGGAGTAAAATTCATGGGTGCCGACTGTAATTTGCGGAGCATTTGGGACACATTAAAGAAGATTTTCCACGTTTTGCAAAGACATAACAGCATTATAATTTTTGAAGACCGCATTCAATCATCATGCTTGGCTAACAGGAAAATCTTTTCTAAAATGGTCGAGTTCACGGACCGATAAAGACTATAGGGAGGAGGCCCCTGAGCAAGTTCGCCACACATTGCGCGTGCAGGTTATAGACTGCCGGGACTGGTACCCAAGTCGCAGCACGACGCAAAAATCAACTCTACCCTACATGATGTACGCGAATGGAACTGGTTCCTAAGCCCTTCCACCGCGTCAGGGTTGTAGTCCATGGTAAGGAATTTTGACAATATTTACTCCATATTCCCCTCACGCGGACAAGACATAAAAATGAAATTTATTCGTCTCCCATAATAATTGTTAGTCATTTTCTGGTATACTCTTCAAATCAATATTACCTCATTTTATGTCACTCATTTAAGTTATGTCTGGCTGAACAAGTAATTAAATTGTCCTTTTTCTCCCCTCCCAAATGTACAATTAGTCAAAAAACAGTGATCCTACAGCAATGATTTGGAGTTTTGTGCCGAAGAAACTGGCTAACAACATGATGGATGCGCGCAACAATCTTGGCATAAAATAGCATACGGAACAGCCGATTTGGTCTCTCTATGTATACTCCGTGCAAAGGGAATCAGGGACGCGATCAGGGTTCTCCATAACGCGGGCGCGCGCGTTTTCGTTATTCTAAAATTGCGCTCATGAGATCGAAAACGTGATTGTCATTCTTCAAATGTTGTCATGTTTTTTAAATCACTAGTTTTAATTAATGGAGGGGGGTCATAGGACTGTAACTATGAGCATAGTCCTTCGAGAGCAATTGGATAACAAATTGACAGCGCGGAAGAAAGGAACAGCGATTCCACTCCAGGTTTCCTGAAGAGCGCTACATCTACTACCCTGCGAGTCGCCGGCAAGGCGTGTGGAAGGGGATGTTAGGACACTAACAATGGAAGGGAGGGAGAATAGGGAAAAGAATAGGAAGAAGGATAGAAGTGAATTGTTTGTTCAAGATGTGTTTTATGTTAGCCTCAAGCTGTTTTTTTATGATCACACAAATAGGAATTTTTGTACCTATCAGTTCGGTAGTATATCTATCTTATTTTGTCGTTCCTATCAGTTCTAGAGTTATAGCGTAGGTATAAAATAAAATCCTTCGAGTTGTACTGAAACTCGCCAGAACGGAATTATTTTTTAAGTGATCTCAGCCTAGCGTGTAGCCTCTGAGTCTCTAACGCTTCCCGACAAAATCCTTCCATCAGCTGTGTGGCACTTTCGGTTCACTGTTAGCAATTTTAAACAATGGGTGGGGCTTTCCTTTGTATTTAATATACTTCACGGATTAAATCTTTCTGTGCAGGGTCTCAAATACTCGCTAGGTATTTCAGGTGTGGCCTAACCAGAGCAACATCTCTCTTTCACTTTTTCATCAGAGAAACTTCCTAGTATTCGCTTGATAAACCGTAGTAGTGTACCGTATGTCTCAGAGCCAGACCAGAGAAAAGCAACATCTCTCTTTCACTTTTTCATCACAGAAACTTCCTTGTATTCGCTTGATAAATCGAAGTAATGTTTCCCTGTTCCCAAGGCAAGATGATTTGATTTTAATTGACTCCTTTCTATGAATCTTCCCCGAGCATCCATACAGAGATGTTGTCTTATTGTGCTATCTGAGAATCCATGTGCCTCCATGGGCGGCGTCCTCGGGCTCCCCGTGCGCGAGCCCCTGGATGTGCCGCAACCCATCCTTCTGCGAAAGACCGGGGAACTATTTAGGAAGGACTACACGCAGGTGTCTACGCATAGACCTTGGATATATTCAAGGTCTATGTATATATGACCGTGGGCTACAGATTTTCCCAACCTCAAAAATGTCGATTATATGACGTCATAACGTCGAAAAATGTCAACATTTAAATTACTTATTTGAATTTTTTATGTTGTGACTTAGAAATTTCGCAACTGCCGAGACTAGAACATTCCGAGGCCTTCCCGGACATTCACCTGATTCCCGCTCGCGTATCTTTATTCATAATTAAATCAAATAATTAGTACTTTTCTATAATATTTTAATAGCACGACGCGTATCTCCGATTCACGCCATCGTCAGGTAAGGAATATATTTGTCTATTCTCCGTTTATTGTTGTTGTAGTTACGGGGGGGGGGAGGATATTTGCATAATGATCGGTAAAGGTTGAGGAAGACAGAGGCCAGTAGAAATGTGAGTCAAGGCTTCTTGTCTTTCCCAACCTTCCTCGAATTTTACATTATTTCCTCCCCAACATAACTATAACAATAATAAACGGAACATTAACACACATATGCTGTACCTGACCTATTACTGACAGTACCTGACGATGCCGTAAATTGGCGAAACGCGTCCTACTATTGAAAGTTTGTAAAAAAATGTACTAAGTATTCTACTCAATTTTATGAATACGGACACTTAGAACTTCTACAGAGTGAATTTTGGCACAGTAAAATTTATCCACTCCAGCATTTGGGGGCTCTTTGTCCACTGAATTAGACGTAGAATTGTGCCCCCCTAAGGTGCATTTGGTTGGGAATATGCTATATTCATTGCCACACTTTTTCCTTCAAAGCTCCGGCAAGTCGCTCACAGAAGCGTAGTGTTGCCAATGTAAACGGAAATTCATCTGGCTCTGCAATAACTTGTGAAAAATATTTCGTCAGAGTAAAATCCCCCACGTTCTCTTGAAGAAGAAACCTGCAGAAGTAACTTGTTAGCGTAAACCCACCCTTAATGACGCAAAACATTTATATGACTGAAATTGTCAGTAGTTATCTATATATACATCTTTGAGGCAATAACTTGAATCGTTTGCTTCACGCTTGAGGCTAAAAACGTCTTCACTTTGTCAAGCAAAGCTTCTGTTTAAGATTTTGTAAAATGTATTACGGTGAGTACTAAATTTTCTATCCAAAATGGTTAAGAAGGCATACAAACTACGCACCATTATATTTCTGATGTGATCAGTGCGTCAGAACACACTCATTTTTTTAAATAAAATCTCTCTGTAGCGCATAGCCAAGACCAATCTCATTTGGAAACGGCCTCTATTTTTTGCCTGTATTTCGAAAAGTAGTACGGTAAGATTATGGTATCGTTCGAAGGTTGAGATCTTTTTGATTTTCAATGTTTTTGAATTGATATATCGCTAAAAATACCTAAAGCGAGAAAGAGTATGATTAGGAATCTTTGGCCGTATCAAGGGAGGAAAATTAAGAAGAGATCCGGAGAGAATTGATGCGCGGGAGGTTTTTGACGTGAAATACCTAATTAAATCGAAACGAAAGGGAGGTACCTATGACTGGAGGCGACGCACAGTGGGCTGAAATCAAAAAAAGCTGGCCAAAAATGATTTTTTTCACTTTTTATTTCGAATAAGGAAATAAAATATAATGATTGTATACAATTCAAACTACAACACCTTAAAACCATTTCAGCTTTAAGTGCTTTATAATGTTTTCAGACATCTTTGAAGTTTAGGAAAAATGGCCACAAATTTCAGATCCCTTTTTTTCCCAAATATTCTAAAATACTTCTTGCTCTTTATGCGTTTTGTAGTCACATATAAATTTTTTAAACACATTATATGAAAGTATGCAGTTTATATAAGAGGATGATGGATACATTTGTAAAATTGTATATTGTTTGTATAACTTTTTATTTAACATAAAAATGCACTGTTTTTCACGTGTTTTTCGCATAAAGTGGAGAAAAACATTATGTTATCCCCATTTATCCCCGGAAATGTTTATACCAAAATAAGGAGTGAAGTCTCTTCTACCGTCTGAGAAAAAAAAATCCTGCCCCAACTTGCCTCCCGTCCAATACAGGCCACTTGAGTGTTTAACCAAGAGGCCGCCGTCCGGCGCGGAGTTGAGATGCGGAAATTTCGGATTTGGTTGTACGTAATGTGAACTAGAATAAAACTTAACAACAAACTGATTTTTTTCATATTCAGCCGCAGTGAAGTCTATTTAATATTCTACATTCAACTTTTTTCTTATAAGCACTTTACAACCATTGCCTAGAATGATTTAAGGTTCATCGCCCCGTCGCGGCGCGCCGGATCATCGGTTGCAGGCTGAACCGCGAGTTAACGACTGCTGAGGAATATTTTCACTCTCTCGGGAAACCCAAATTGCCAACTACATATTCACAAATGCATATTTTGGTTTGCGAACATTCAACAGATCTCTGACCTTCAGCCCATTGAAAATAGGAAAGGTTGAGTGGTGGACGCGGACGCGGTCACAACCCGACCGACCGTCATAATCCTTTTTGTGCCCGCAAACCCCCAACCTTTTGTCAAAGGTATATCTCACCAGTATTGTTCAATGTCTCCTTAACGACTGAGTGTCGGTTACTGAGATGTTTTACACTTTGTTGTGCATTTATATAAATGCCGTTTATTGCTTTACTACACCGTCGCGTATGAAGCTGTTAATACGCCAGGAATGGCCGCTTCTCTTGGACACGTGCATGTTCGAGTTCCATGAAATAGCTATAGTGGGTTTTTCAGAAAATACAGTCCCCATTGGCTCAAAACATATCTATCTTTCGCGATCTTCCGGAGCGGTTCAGTCATATATCGCTTGTGAGTGTAGAAGGATCTTCGCGCTTGTTTCCAAAGTAACAAGAAAACGGAGTTTTCTGAAGTTCAACCACCAGCAGTGTGAAAGTAGACGCGCATACGCGCAGACCAAAGGGAGGACATCAGGGATTGATAATAAATATTCTCTCCAGGACAAGATACGCACGTTATAAGACAGTGTCGATTAATCAACATTACATTCTATTCTAATTACATTTGCTGTTGCCGTTTTTTAGATTCATTCCGTCCGGGAAACTATAAATGGACCCCACGAAAGTGACACGAAAAAAAAATTCATCGAGTGATTCTCAATGGAATGACAAAGTCATTAGAGTAAAAAAAAAACTATTTGCCTTGCAATATCTACGTGATAAATTTAACATAGAAGAAAATTCAGATGTAGAGGAAATGTTGGCAGAGGTGATGGTCAGAATTTATTTTAATAACTACTTCCTTAAATGGGAAGAATGTAAGAGGACTAACGAGAGGTTTGAAACAAAATTTCGGAATTGGCTAGAGGGTATTATATTTCCAATGGATAGAAATAATATCTTCCTGGAACATCCGTCACAGGTTAGTACCAGTTATTAGATACCACGTTTCGATTGAATTAATTTTTATAGGTCTATTTTAATACAACTGCCAACTAGTTTTAGGTTCCTCTAAGTATAGAAGTAAGGGAAGACCGAAAAAAGATTTTGAGAGATCTAGTACTAGATCTAAAAGAAGGAAAGTTTTGGATTTAAGAGAGAAAGCGTCAGCATCGGAGCTATTACTTGCAACATCAATGACATTGCGCACCGAAGGGGATAGTGCGGCAGCAAAGATCATTTTGGAAGTGACTAAAACCACCCCCAAAAGAGGAAAGCGGATGCTGACAAAGTGGAGGTCAACAGTGAAGTTCGATGTAGGTACTTATTGTTAGTATAATCTATTCTTATAATGCCCCATTTATTATTTCTCTATATCTATAATTAGCCACATTTTCACCTGAATTCTGTGATATCTCTTAGACCAAAGCTACCAATGGGAACAAAGATGCATTAGAAAAGAGGAAAATAGAAATCCAAGAGGCATTCAGGAAAATAATGGGACTTTTAATAGACATACCAAAGCCTGGTCAAGGAACAACTAATGATGGAAACACTGCTCGACGCTTTTTTTCCAGTCCTAAGCTTTTGTCGGAGATTTGCGGTATGTTAACAATCTATTGCTTTAAGAATATTTCCAAAATTGAATTTCTATGATCAGGATATTACTTATAGATTACCAAATAATTAAAACGTATTTCTGTTCCAATTCTAGGTATTGATTAAGAATTTATTGTAAGATTTTCCACAATTTTTAAAGCCTTATCATCTGGGCTTCAAATAAATCATACCGCGTTCTCTGACTACTGCTCTAGCACTGCTTTTCATTATGTAAAGTTGTACCCATGGTATCGTATGCCTCCTACTGTCCACAAAGTGCTCCTTTATGGAGCGTCTATTGCAAAGGCGGCAGTGCTCCCGATAGGCCAGCTATCAGTGGAAGCCCTAGAATCGAGGCACAAGGACCAGCAAAGATACCTGGTGCATCACACGCAAAAAATTTCGCGATCTGCTGAATTCGATGATCTTTTTCGAAGGCTTCTTCTTATTTCCGATTCGCTGATTTCAGCATATGATGTTCCAAAAAAAATAAAAAAGAAATACCAAAAGAAGCTCGGGACCTCCTTCTGAATGAAATGCCCACCAGTTCCGATGATGATAGTGACGAGTCGGATAACTAATATTTTTTGTGCATTCATACCCATCATTTATAATTATTTTTTGTTATTAACTTTAAATTTTACGTATTCAACAATTAAATTTATTGTTTTTAAACTCATCCTGCTTTTGAATCACTACCCTTTAAGTTAAATTAGCTTTTGATACCCTAACGGTTGAAAGAATCGATTTTCAGATTTTGCCGTCTCCGCCATTTTGTTTAAAACTAGGTTTTCGTATGATCAATTGGCTCAATATTTCGGAGTCTATATTAGGAGCCTAGAAATATTCAACTGTGAAGAAATCATAGTTCTAGTTTTAAAAATGTGGAAGATATGATTTTTGGCCAGCTTTTTCTGATTTCAGCCCACTGTGCGACGCAACAAAATTGTGCATACCAAACATTTCTTTATAACTCAGAAAGTATAATAGACTTCCGAATGGATCGTGTGCCTCTCAAAAGAGGGAGGTTGAAATTGGTTGAGGTTGGTTTAAGTTGTGAAATATTGAAAACCTTTCGGATTGCACGGAAAATGTGTAAATACCCCCAAAATAAGAGAGTGAATGCCTACCAAAAGAGGTACAGGGTAAAAGAATAAGGAATACCTTACAATACCTGATATTTTTTTAATTTAAAACAAGCGCTATGCAGAAGGTAACGGCTTCAGGCGTCACTCGGTGGAATTTATCCATCATGAAGATAAGAAAATAATGGACTGCAATTACACATAAAACATTTATTGTACAATATGGTACAATAAATGTTTCATGTGGAATAGCAGTACCTTATTTTCTTATCTTCATCAAGGACCTTATAATTTTTGTTGAGAAAATTTAAATTCCACTTCAATCAGAAAAAATAAATATAGGTGGGGCCAATTGAAAAGCCAACCAATCATTGGCTGGTACGGCAATTGAATGAGTCACTCCCGATGCCGACATATATTGCCAGACAAACTTGACCCATAACATAAGGTTGGGAGCCACTAGAGACTCGAAGGCTACATGCTAAGCTTAAATTGATAGAAAATTTCAAATCAAGATAGTTTCAGGATGACACTATTATCCGCGATATACCTGTAGAACTACTATAATTGGTGGTTCAATAGTAGAAATGGTTGACAGCAGCCCTCCATTTTTCCTAATCTAATGCTAGTTACCTAACTTCCTGGTAGTTTTTCTTTTTCCTCTGCGTTTGGACCATATCTTTGGTCTGAATTTGGTCCTCTGTATTTGGTCCATATTCGTAGCATGTCCCTTGGCTTTCCCCCGGCACTTTTCCCTCTAATTTACCTTCAATTATATTCCACACACACACATTTTGCCTCTGAGAGTGCTCAATACACCTGGTTCATGTTATTTGTCTAGTGCTCCTTATGGTCCTTTCTTCTACTACTCTTCTGTATACTTCTTCATTCCTTAATGATATATACTAGACTTTACTTAGAACTGATATGCGACAAAATGAGAAATATACACTACCTCCTACTACTCTGGGTTGGGAATTGCTTCCGACCGTCGATTAAAATTTAGACTTAATATATCCAAACCAATTTATTTTCTGTGAAATGTGAGATACTGCGGTAGATCAGATCATGAGAATAAAATTAGGAATATAGACTGCAGAACGGAAAAATTATGTCAGCGTGTCAAATTTCATTTTTCCCGCGAACGATAAGAGACCATAACAGCTGCCAGTGAGACTTTTAACTAGGTTTGTCGATAGGTAGTGTAGCTAGTTAGATGAATTACTTCCTAATGCTTGTATCCTTATCTGCTACGTAGTAGGTACTAACAGCGCGTCGTACGTAACATGTTACCTGTATAACTCTTGCATCTCTGTGCATTTATGTAACTGCAAAAAACATTAATACAATAAACGTCTCTCTAAGATTTGTAGCATACCTATAGTGTAGCCCATGTTTGCGAAATTTCGCCTCCTGACAAGTTTTTTCTAGATGAGTTAGCAAGTTATTGCTAATGCATCAATGGTCGTAGTTACATTACCTTTAATAGGGAATAGTTAAGTGTGTGTTGGTCATGGCTCACCCCCTACTACACACCCTTGAGGTGGCTTGCAGGGATTTATGTAGATGTAAGTGTGAGGAGAGGCACAAACGTGGGCACGTAGCAAGTTCCCATGGACGAGGAGGCAATAGTGCGTCAGATTGCCCGTCTTGTGTGCGTTTCTGAGAGAGGCTCATGAGAGGCGATGCCTCAACGCGGAAGAAGGGGTGAGGCGACGGCGGAGAGCCTCACCCCCTTCCCCCCCGCCCCAACCACTCTCCCACCGCCCCCGCCTCTCTCGAGGAAGGCGCTAATTGGGAGCGCAAACTGGTGTGTCCCTCTACATCCATCCCGCTCAACGCATGCACAACACGCATGCACTCTGATAGCGAAGGGAGAAAGAGCGGTCGGTCGGTTGGTCGGAGGACGGCTGTGGGTCGAGGAGGATTCCTCAGAAGACACGGATGAGGAGGACCTGGGAGACGGTGGAAGGGAAGAGAAGGCAGTCTCTCTCCCTCTCTTACTCGGGAGGCGAGGGTGGAAAATGGACCGAGGAGAGGGTGGGTGAAACGTCGAGTGAACTGGAGAAGAGTACACATTTGAAGGAGTGTGGATGGCAGAGGGCATTCGGGACACAAGTACATACATAAAACTGTTAGTGGACACACATTCCCACTTTCACTCCGCGATCCCATGGAGAACCTCCTTCCAAGCACCACGTTTGCTCGCGGGAGATTACTCTCGACGAACATTTTCGCCAGCTTTGTTGTTTTTGAGGAGGCGCTCTACAAAAGTTGACTGAGGTGGAATTGTATCGTCTTAATGGTTTGAGCAAAATATCACTCCTAATAGAATTTCATGAATTTTACTTCAATTTAAAGATAAAACTCCCGTCTTTCCAGTAATATTAAAATATTTACTTATTGCCGAACTAATAATCGAGCAATTTGCCTAATCATGTAAGCCGTTTCACATGGGATAAATTACCGCTCTGGGCTCCAGACGGAGAATATTTAAAAAATTAGAAATTTCTAACACCTATACTTCGTCAAAAAACTAACAGTGCGTAGTTTGTATATTTTCTCAACTATTTTTAAAGATAAATCAATTACTCAACGCAACTATTTTTACATAATCGCAAAACAATCTTCCGTTTTGACGGTGTATTCACCGTACGGCATGAAAAAATGAGTCAAGGCAGAGACTTATGTGGATATATTTATATAATTACTGAGAATTTGTGTCATATATAACTAATTTTTGAGCCATTTATATTACAATGTTTACTTTACCCCTCTTACGGACGCAGGAATCAAAACATAAAATTCGAATATGGTCTCCATTATGACTTGGGAAATATCTCGATCAAACTACCTTAAATGAATATAGTAGTGTGATGCATAGGCGTGTCTAGAATCGACTGTAGGGGGGGAGGTCACCACATTCCCCCCCTTCTGAAGGGGGGGTATGGAATACCCTCATGTAAAACGGGGGGTCCAGGAATTTTGAAAAATATGCATCTTCAAATGACGTTTTGAAGGTATTCTATTATATTATGGAAGGTGATCTATAGGTGTATTATTAGCATGCGTTAATCACATCATTTTTACGTTATTTTGATTTCAACCCCCAAACCCCCCCCTCTGGATATGCCTATGGTGTAATGTACCATGGTGCAGAAACGTGGACTCTTGAGACACAAGGACGAGAGCATGCTACAGGCAATTGAGATGTGAGTCTGGGTGAGAATGGATCAAATGCGAACCCAAATACATAACCCATGGAGAACCTATGGAGGCGCTCCACAAAGTTGAATAAGAGAGAATTTTATAATCTTTAATGAATATAGTATTGTGTCATGGTGCAGAAAAGTGGACTCTTGAGAAACAAGGACATGAAGAAGCTGCAGGAATTTGAGATGTGAGCGTGGATGACAATTGAAACAAGTGCGGTGGACAGAAAGAAAGACGAACGAGGAAGTGTTTGGTATGGTGGGTGAGGAGAGGAAATTACTTGAGGGCATTATGAGACAGAGTAGGTGGTTGGAACAGGTAATAAGAGGAAAAGAAATGCTGAAGGCCGTGATGGAGGGGAGGATGTTGGTTAAATGGGGAAGGGAAGAAAGAAAACAGTCTTCATGGAGGGGATGAAGAGAGGTAGCGTTACCTATGCGGACCTCTGTAGCGACGATAGTACCGAAGCAGAGATGAAGAAAAAATTGTATAAGTGGAAAGGTGCTTGCGCCTTTTAAAATATATCGAAAATCTTTACTCTTTCGTCAAAAAATGCCCCTACATTACACCTGAAAATAAATAGTAAAAATTATGGCATTGGGAGTAGAATTGGATGAAGTCTTCTCGGGCATGGTGCCGGGTAAGGCTTTCCATAGACGACGTTTCGACGATCAACTCGCTCATCTTCCTCAGAAACAAACTCAGTTTGGCCCTGAGATAGATGAGTAGGTTGTACGTCGAATCGTCGGCTATGAAAAGCCTTACCCGGTGCCACACCCGAGAATACTTCATCCATATCACCCATCGGGAAAGCCTACGGTCTCTAGGTGTAGAATTGATGAATATATAACAGATAGGAGACCTTTACGTGGCCCAGACAGCGCAGCCGAGGACAGTAGATGGAGAATCCGAGAGGGCAGCAGTATGAAGGTGAGTGAGACAGGGCTCCTACCTTTATCGCCCTTTCTATTCAACATTCAGAGTGAAGGCATGGAGGTGAGTGTGAAGCAGGGATAATAGTATTAGGAGAACTACCAAATCTGGTCATGCTTGCTGATGACCAGGCGTTGGTCAGCAAGCTAGTTTAAAGGTTGCAATCCTTAATGAACGCCCCCCAGAATTAGCGCGACAGGTATAAATTAAGATTAAACCATGAGTTGACAAATATTTAGAGATTTTTTAGGGAAAAAAGACAAACTTAATCATGAAATTAGGAGGGCATACAGAGAAAACTGTTTCAGGGTTGAAGATGACGTAAAATTTCATAACCCGGTTAATTTTAATGAAAATCATAAAGTTAACAAAGTAACAAAGAGGTAACAAAGTTATTCACATATCCTGCGAGGAGGGCTTACGCTGTAACATGTTCACTAATTTTTATGGTTAGGAAAAAACCTGGGCGAAAATAGGGATAGAAAAATAAAATTTTTCAAAGAAAATAGCGTAGGCAGAAATCTTCCAACAACATAGAAGTTAATTTATGTCGGAGGCCCTGGATAAGTGGGTTAGGATAAGGTTAGTGAGGGGCTTAAGTAATGTAATCGGGTGAGTCACTCTCGCCGACGATTATTTGCTAAAAATCGAGTTCCCGTAATCACGAGATACCACTCAGTAATGAGAAATTTCTCATCGGTACAAACTGAAATACGTATTGGCGAATCGTTCAGTCCTCAATTAACAACTTTCCGCACAGAGGGTCCGTCGATGTCAGTGAATCATTCCAGCTTCAGAATCGAATCGCCATGGTTAACCCATTCAATTTCCCACAGCTATGACTGCGGTGGGTTAAGCAAAGGTAGTCAAGCGATAAAGTTTGTACCTACAAAGAGAACAGTTACAAAACCTATGATTATACCAAGCGATGATTTCAGGCGTCACAATATGTTTTATTCACGGCGCCGTTATTTAAAGTAATCTGCAAAGTGTTCAGTTGGCGTAATTAACGAAAAATATGCGATGATTGGATTTTTAAGATCCTCAGACGCCATAAATTGTACTACAGGGACAGCATATCTTTATATATAAACATTTAGCCTGCGTATTTTTGTGCACGCAAAACTCGAAATGTAGTCGGTCGATTGACTTGCAAAGGTTTCTGAATGATAAAAATTGCAAATTTTGGGGTTGTATTTACTCCAATATTGGTTAAATTTACTCCCATAAGAAAAGCATTGAATTAAGGTATTTCCTTAGTTGCATTTTTAAATTACCTGTACATAATATAATGGATGGAAATGTTTATCACAGAACGCATAAAAAAATTGTGTATTTAATAATTGAACGTCTGAGTAGAACAACAGTAATATTCCAAAAAATACAAAAAAAAGTTAAGATAGCCATTTTGTAGTTTGAATGTAGTGCTATCGTTTAGCGGAAGAACAGTAATATTCCCGTCCTACCTGTCGTTGAAATAATGCTTTAAAGTTTGCAATGAGTGGAAGAAAAATAACATTCCAGGAATGTTACTCTTCTTCCACTCAGACGCCGCGCCGTGCCGTGCTCGCCTAGTACTCGTTTCTACCACCCAGGGCGCTGTCCTCTCACAACTGACAGTACAATAATATTGTTATTTTCGTTGAGTTTGTTGTTGTGAGGTTATATTGTGGTGAAAGCTGTGTTTAAGTTCAAGAATTATTTAAAGTCCTAATAAACTCTTTATTGTACAGATTGCCGGGAAACGAAAGAACCAAAACTATTATGATTACATAATCAGTAAATGGACTCACATTTAAAAGAAACTCATTCTTCTATATTTTAAAAAAATATGTTTACTTCTCCCTAAACATTATTATTTTCCCTTTTTCATGCTAATTAAAAGAGTTATGTCTCAAAAAGTAATTAAAGAAGCTGTTATTTATTCCTATTTTTGATAAAAACTGTTTTGAGTGGAAGAAAGATAATATTCCGTGGCACATTATTGCAAATAAATATAAAACTAAAATTTTGTGTTTTTTCCCATTTTCAGACAGTATTCAGTGTCCAAATATCTACATATTTTCAATGGTAGGTTTTTTTGTAAAACTTCAAATTTCTTAGTTATAAAGTTTTTTTTTTATTTCCTGAAAAATGAGATTTTGGAATAATACTGTTCTTCCACTCAGACGTTCAATTTCATTCAATTTTCTTATACATTTCGTTTTTGTCCAAGTATTACGTTTTTATCTCTAAATTCATCAATTTTTCTTCCTTTTCAACAGTAGGAATTTCCATGGCAACCAGGCGTGAATATCCATTTAATGGCGATTTCATGAATGGCTATTCACGCCTACAGCATTTTTATAGGCCAGGTTCGGTGGCTAATTTGATAATTGTAGTCAAACGACTACAGTTCCCCATTCGCCTTGCAATTTGTTCCCAAATTCGAATAATTCACTCATTCAATTCACACAAGGGTACTGCTTATATCAAACTCTTTTCTCTCTCTTTCATTTTCGAAAATAAGATGGAATTGAGAGGAAGGAACGTGCTTCGTTCATTCAGCCATTATGATAGAGGACTGAATGTTGTGAGAGAAATGGGTAGACCAAAAAAGTCAAGAGCGAATGTGGTGGAAAATACCTTTACGAGGGATCTTAAAGTCTTTTGTTTAGTCACTTATTCTTCTTCTAAGTTTAGCCTCTCATTAATAATCTTAAAAACAGGAGAGCGTGTATGAAACAATGCAAAAATGTAACAGAAGCGAAAAAGGAACATATTCAAGGAAAGAGCATTATGGAGACATTTTTGAAATAGGGCCAGTTTTATAGGCCTAGCAGCAGCAAATAAATTATCTGACTCTGCCTAACTCGAAAATGAATGGCGTGATGGGTATGTATGTTATGCAATTGCGAAATAGGTGAGCACTTGATGTGGTTGCTCGGTCAATGAAGTAAGGTCAACAGTTGATGTTGAATCAAAATAATCATATATATTATTTCTCAAGGGCATTTTTTTTGTCGGTACGCCATAACTTCCTTAATACTTCATCAATTTTCATAAATGAGGCATCAATTTAACGCTTTTATTAACCGCTACACCGGAAAATTTTTATCAAATTACTCACATTTCCGTTGTTTTTCGAAAAATTACAATTGAAAAAAACTGTTTTTTGAAATCCCACCCTCGACCTATCGATCCTCTATCGAGAATATCGAGATATATCGAAATGAAACCGATTTCGATTTCATGCATCTATTGTCTCATTCCGCATTTAATTTCGACTTAAAATATTGATTTAAGGTATTCGATCTGCTGATATATTTATAAAATGAATTAAATTAATCAAAACTTGAATGTATATTTACTTCCCCAAACCGCTTGATTAGAATTTCTGAACTCATTAAGCCCTTCAGGTTTGCCACCTCATAACCTCATACTAAAAAAGAACGCTATTATCATGTTGATTAGAAACCTAAACGCTAAGCAGGGCTTAATTAATGGCGCCAGATTAGTTGTAACTCACTTGGGCAACTACACTATCACAGCGAAATTGATTAACTCCGGTCAAACTGTCGTCATACCACGCATTAACCTCACCCCTTCTGATCCTACCGTGCCTTTCAAATTGACTAGGAAGCAATTTCTCATAAAAGTTGCCTTTGCCATGACTATAAATAAGGCACAGGCACAGACGCTAACAAAGGCAGGATTGTACTTGCCTGACCCTGTTTTTTCACACGGTCAGTTGTATGTGGCGTTTTTCAGGGTGCGCTCTTTCAGTGACATCTATGTCTGTGTAAAACAGACCCACCAACAAACAATCACAGATGACCATATCATCACTTCAAACATAGTGTTCAAAGAGGTCCTGTAAACATGTAAATATGCTGTAAATATGTAAATACCTTAACCTTATGTTTCAAAAAATATATAATCTAAAATTTAAACACATCTATTCCTTACTTCAACCCACACCTACATCAATGACGCACTAACTACTCGGTACTAACTATACGGTGTGCACTTCAATTAAGTGGGATTTTAGGAGGATACAGTGCGAATGCTTCGCATAGGTCGACTAGTGTTTTTTAAACGAAAAAGTGATCAAGATGGATATTAATTCCAGTTTTCGAGTGAAATGTTGATTGTGGGCTGGCACCGTGAGCGACGGTGGTATATCGAAACGCTCAAAACAAAATAACATGAATGTAAATCCCTTAACGTCGGATTCAAAAGTATTCCGTACTCTTTAAAGGTAGAAAAAAATCAATTCACTTCGACAGAAAAGGGAAAGAGAGTGAAAACTCCTGGGGATATAAAACTGTAAAAATATAGTTATGTATTTCTCCCATTCCCTATGAGAAAGTCAAATGAGAGCTGGGCCTAAGCGGTGGGTATATCGCAACGTTCAAAATAAAATTACGTGAGTGAACTATGAGTCCGAATTTTACGAGCAAAAATGGTACGTACCTTATGGTAATATCATCAATAGTCGTATCCGTCATATTCAAATTAACGTCGTGTTCAACATATTTCGTCTTTTTCCAAGGTACAAAAACTCGGTTCGCTTCAGCAAAAAAGGGAAAAAGAGTGGAAATTTCTGAGAATATAAATTTCAAAAATACATGGGTACACGTGTTTCTTTCATCTCCCGAAAGGAAAACGTCCTCGGTAGGGTCGAAGTAAAACAAAAAAAAGATGCGTTCACGACAAAATAAAACAAGAGGCTTGAAAGGGTTTCGCTCCTCTCTCCCTCTTTTTGTCTTCATTTCTCTCTCTCTCTTCTCTCTCTTTCCCTTTCTCCCAACCACAAAAAACCAGCTCCACTTGGACACATAAAAATCCTCACACAACGCTCCTCAGGGGACGACGTTATTCCACCAGGAGAGAGATTTTCCGAGATGATGATGCGTTGACTCTCATGGATTTTCGTTCACTTCTCTCGTCACGTTGTCTCTCTCGAAGGATATAGAAAGAGAGAGAAAAAAGTTGAAAAACAGAAGTGGGCAAGAGAAGAGGTGAGACTACCAAAACCCGGACGATCTCACGTCCTCTACCTCGAAGAAAAAAAAACATTTTCGAAACAAAAAAAAACAAGAAATGGCCGTGGAGTTTTTAACGGTTCGCTCGTGAGGGCGCAAACATTGGTACACACACAAGCTCATCCACCAGTCCCTCCCTCTCCAAACACTTTTTCTTCTTCTCCATCCCCCCCCTCCCAAGCACACTCCTGTTCCTCCCCCATCCCCGCCCCCTCGCCTCTTTCCCATTGGTCACGACGCGAGGACCCGATACAGAGAGCGGGAGAACGTAAGCTTTCGTTCTCTCTGTCTTTCCCTGCGTGTGTTATCTACGTGCACGCACGGCGAGGAAAAATGGAAAGGACATTGGGAAGCGGAGGAATAGCGAGCAGCGAGCGTGAAAGAGGAAAAATGGTGGACGCACGCCGTCAATGTGCGCCGTCGCGACGCGTCTGGCCGAACGGCGCACGGGTGGTATGGTGCACGGAGCTATTTAGGGTAGTTTGAGCGAGATATTTCCCTAGTCATAATGGTGACCATATTCGAATTTTATTTTTTTATTTCAGCGTCTGTAAGAAGTAGGTATGAAGTAAATATTTTCATATTAATGGCGCAAAAATATAGTTATACTAGCGACAGGTACCCGTTGAAATTCAACGGTTGTGAAAAAATTGAACTGAAAACCACTAAGCCTGAAGAATACTGTCAGCGCGATCATTTGAGGAGTTCGTTAACTATCTTGCATGTTGGTTTCGTTGTAGTAGACACGCTGACCGTTTTCCAGGTACACGGAGAGATGAGTGACTGTTGGACCACTTTCATGCGCGAGAGACCCAAAAATGGGCCACGCAGACTCATTACTACTTAAATAGCACCCAGGTTGATAGATGGTCACCTCGTCCCTCCGGTTCTCTTGAGGCGTCTTCTGAGTGATTAACAGCTTAATCACTTCTCTTGTGTACATACATTTATTTTCATTCAATGACTTAATTGAGTTACGCTATTCTACGTTGATATGAGTGTCGAGTATCTTAATTCGGCTCGGAGAGTAGGGTAAAATCCAGCGCTTGACAACGTCAAAAGGAGCATTTTCAGCAGCAGCCATGTTTTTTTGACTTATGAATCCTACATCACCCGGACTGCGCCTTCGGAATAAAGGGTAGCCATAATCATTGGTTTCGGTTTGCTAAATAAAACATATATAGTGATTCTTAGTGCACTTACCGATTTTCATGCACGGATAACGTTCCATGCACAGAATTTCCGTTCTTCCTTCGGGTGAGAAGCATGTAGTGACGTCACTATAATTTCCGCCATCTTAAAAAAGTTTGAAGTTTCGGAACAGATGGGTCTATATTTGAACCAGATTTATATTTCAATAATTATTATCATCGCGATTGTGTTAAATAAACCTTAGTTCCACTCTCGACCTCGTTCCACACAAGGTTCTTCTACCTTCTACCGGCGGGGTATATCGATCTTGGTTTCTCACACCCAACCATTCACCATGCGTGGAGATTAGAAGTTTTTGTATCATGTTTCTCTTTTAAGCACTAAGTGATACCCAAACGCTTTACCGTGGTTCAACTGTTCCACAACGTGGTCTCATAATTCCATCTCGCCAGTATTTTACCGCATTTGTCTTCCCACTTCAAGAAAATCACCGCGGGTGACGAATTACCAGTTTAGCTCAACCCTAGTAAAAATGTCGGCTATGGTAGGCGTTTGTGAGCTTTTCCATTACTAACATAACGCGGGTATAGAGTGCTCCGCATTATGTTGACGGTATGGGCCTTATGGAGTATGCTGTTGCTAAACTTGTGATCCGTACAATAAACTCTAGGCCCACGTTTGCAACAATTTCCAACACCGCGCTAAATTAAAGTAAGTTACCTAGGGAAAAATAATTGCATATTTGAAGATTCCTCGCAACAGCCAGACCAATACTGCCTTACATGGCAGAGACAATACCAGAGACATATAAAGCAAAAAGCCTTCTAGAAACTAAAGAAATGGAATTCCTTCGTAAAACCTCAGCGAAAACCGTATTGGATAGAATGGGAAGTGAATACATCAGAAAGGACGGGCACGTAGTGAAAATCTACGAATGGGTAAACGGGAAGAGGCATGAATGGAATGGTCGTACATATAGAATGGAAGACGGAAGAATGGTTAAGATTGCTAGAGATAAGCTTCCAGGTGGAAATAGAGGTGTGAGCTGACCAAAGGAAAGATAGCAGGACAAAGTAGAGATGGAATAATCAGACGATATCTTGAAAGAAACAGTCACTAACCTAAAAGAAAGTGGGAAGAACATGTTCGGTTAGTATGCTTCGTAGAACTAAGCTCATTTTCCAGCTGTTATTGGCAGAATTACACCTCCGGTCTTATGCAGATTTACACATAAAAATCTCCATAAGAGCCCATTAAGTCAGTAAAATGTGGAACGCCCAATGGAGAGTTAAAATTTTTGGAATGTTAGTAATGGGAAGGAGGCAATAGGGAGGACGACCGCGGGACCCGCACCAAGCGATATATGCATGCATGCATTATACATTTAGTTCAACAGAGGTGGCGTAACGAACTTCAGGTGAAGCTATTTCCGCCATATTGAGCCGACTCCGCCGGCGCCGACGAGCTCTCGGGCATTTTCCGCTTTGAAGTGAAAAATTTTGTTTTGTTTGCTCGTAAAAATGTTGTTTTTTTTCTTCAATAACTGTGCAATGTATTTTATACGGAAATGCTTGCAATAACTTATAAAAACGCTTTTTCAAAGATAGTCACTCACGCTGTTCATGTAAATAATACTGAAACGGTAGTGTTAGTTGTATTTCCTGATCACTTCCGGTATTTCATTGATTTTAATTTGGAAGACGCCACCTATAGCATAGGATATCCAAGGAACACAATATGTGATTTCCATAACTCTAAGTAACCAATTTCTCCTTTGAGATTGGTTGAAGAAAAAATGTAATTGGCTATCGAAGTAAAGTGACTCATTGTGAAATGATATAAGAAACCTTTTTTGTTGACTCTTAAGAGTTTAAGAGAGATTGAATCCATGAAATTTTTATAGTTTTCCGAAGGAAACGTTAGCGAAGACCTGCCTTTTATTTCCTCAGCGCTCAGCAAACCATATGCAAGAAAAAGTGTTGATGAAGGCTATTTTGGGAAGGGAAGTTTGAAGGATTAGTCGGGGAAGGTGATACACCACAGAAGATAACCCGGAAATCTTCATAGGCATGCATTTTCTTGGACCTTCCAACCAATTAGTAGAATACCATTATCGGTGACTCACGAAGAAGACGAAAAGAAGATGAACGAATCTAAAGCATATTAATCGCAGTCAGATTAGTCTCTAACGGTATATTATTTCCATCCATCGCTCCTTCAGTGCCACCCCTTATAAGTCAAAGGCTATATTTATTCCGTGACATTCTTTTTAGTTAGAGGCATTCATTCTATTCACAAGCTGTTTACCTACCACCGTCGCACTCTGCAGAAAAAAGTCTTTGCTACAAGATTCTTATACAAACCCGGCAGTAAAGAGCAATCTTTTCAATCTTTTTCCGTCAAAATTAAGCAAAAAAATATATGTAAACTCAAAGAGGAATTACTTAAGTACCACAAAAGGTGATCCAAGTCACCTGTTATTCAAACAGCATTTGTGCACGATACAGGGTACCTGTATCATGAGGATGGTACAAAAAATAAAAATATGTTCATCATAATGAGAAACAAAACATCGATTCATGAGAACATTTTACGATCCACAAAGAAAAAACTATAGCTAGGGCAATCACTTATGCCTCTAGGCTTGATATTCTCCTCTGAATGAGGATTCCGGTATTTCCTATCGCATTAAGGCATATCCGCTGTCGCTGAAAAGAAAAAAAGAACCAGTTTTCACGAGATAAACAGCCTGACAAGACCCAAAGAACTAATTGAGACGTTTATAAAATTTTCGGTTCACGTCGTCAAGTTCATCCAGAATGCATGAATTTAAATAAGAAGGGTGAACACTAATTTTTCAGCCACATTCAAGTTAAGGGAGAAAAATAAATTCATGATTCAAGAGCAAAGGTATTATCAAACGGGAGGGGGACACTCCCAGAATTTTTAAGCGATCCACGGCCATTAATTAACGAAGACAAGAGCGAAACGAGGAGGAAATATGGAGTCCAGGAAATATATAAACATCTGTTTGCCGCACGAGAGTACGTGATCAAATTTTTTATCGTCCACCAGGCAACATATGTGATACGCAAAAAAGCAACACCGGATTTATTTCCTTGACGATCGAAATACATATTTCCTTTCTTGAATGCTCTAAAAATCGCGGAGAAGGCTTTTTCACAAAAGGCGGCTGCCTTGCTCCTTTATGCGGCCAAGACCAGCCTAACAACTCCCAACAGCCAGACAGGGCAACCTAAATACGTATTATTTTTTCTCCCGCGGAGGATCGCAAATGAAAAAAGAGAACTACCATAACGCCTCCCCGTAAAAAATGTGTGAATTTTCGCGCGAGAGAATTTCGTGGGCAAAGGACTTTAACGGTGTTGAAGAATCAGTGGGAGTTTGAACAAAGGAAATGCACGGGCCGTGAAAAACTCTAGCAAAGGGAATTCAGAATATGCTTCTCAACAGCGTATTTTTTCGGTGCGCGGCGATTAAGTTTCCAACGGGTAGGAATCGTCCCAATTAAAATTTGCACAGTGTGCAACGTATATGACTAAAGAACTACAAACACCCTGGATATAAATGATCGCACTTGATAACTGAGTACAAATTGAAGCAAGTAAAACAATTTATTACTTTGGTAGTTCACTCGACGAAGATTGACATACAAGTAAGAACATTAGAAGGAGAAATCAGCTAGCCAAGGAAACGCTCAGCAATAGGAGGGGGCTGATTACGGGGACTTAGGGTTAGAAGAAAAGAAAAGATAGGCGAAGAGGAATATGGAGTGTAGCACTGCATTGCACAGAAACCCTGACTGTGAGAAAAGAGGACGAGGATAGGCTGTAGGCGTTTGAGATGTAGGTATGGAGGAGGATGGGGGAGGAAAGATGGACGGAAAGGAAGACGAACGAGGAAGTGCTCGGCATGGTGGGTGTGGAGAGGAAACTTCTGGAGGAGATTAGAAGAGGACAGAGTAGGCGTTTGGAAGAGGTAATGAGGGACGGAAGGGCGCTGTAGGCCGTGATGAGGGAGGATGTTGGGTTAGCGGGGAAGGGGAAGAAAGAGATTAGGCTTAATGGACGGGATGAGAAGAGTAAGGACGTATGCTGAGATGAAGAAAGAAATCATGTAAAAGGATTTCAGCTAGCGCCAGTAAAAATCCAAAGATTTTGCTCGATTGATTTTACTCACTTCCATTTAAACCTATCTCAGCCGGTAGATTATTCTAATAATAATAATAATAACCGAGTGCTATCCATACGGCGCGGCGATTAAGTAAGAAAACGGTTCAATAATAAAGGGATCGTACGATACCCACAATCTATTCTTCACTATTCCCTTCCTGAATCAATTCAGGGAACTTGGGTTTCTAAAGGCTCTTATGTGACAAGGCGCATGAAAAACTTAAATGAAGCTAAGAAAGGTGGAGGAAACAGATGCGAAGTGTGTATATTGAAGGACCTAACTGGATGGAGTCAATAGAAGGAAGGATGGGCATTCCAGAATTAAATGAAGAGAGGTGGGCTTGGAGAGCAGTAGACAAACAATGAGGAAAGGGTGATGAATGAGGTCAGCAAAATTGAAATAGTTCACTAAAACCTCCCGCAAGCTTGTAGAATAATCTACATGGTTAATCGGGATAAAAAGGTGGGTATTTAGTTATTTTGGGGAGGCGACTGACAGCTGAAATTCTTCGCGCCTTTAAGAAGAGGTGAATTTATTGGCAGGGAAAAGATTATTCAGGGAAGAGAGAAAGAGTGCAAAGGAACATGAAGTCGGCATTAGCATTCACTTTACAAAAAGCACCAAGAGGACCATGGTTTAATGTAGCTGGAGCTATTTTTCTATGAAAAAATTGGCTTGAATCTTTACAGACGAGTTCCCATTACTGATATCAATGGATAAACGTGAATAAAATTGCATACTACCGATTTTGTATTTTAATAATTCAATGCTATTTTAGAGAGTAGCCTTATTATACATGAGATATATATTTCGTAGTAATTCGATTACATATGCAAATATTTTCTATTTAACGTGAAATTATAAATTTCATACTATTGTAATGCTGGCTAAACAATATCAAGTTGTCACGCCGAGTCAAAGATTCGACAAAAAGGCATTTAAATTTAATTTTCGCCTAAATTTTGAGTACCGCTCCCAAAACTATCGATAGCTCTGAGTCTTAACATGGCTTAATTAAGGAAAAAATGTAAAATATAGTGCTTGTATCATTTCCATTCATGCATGCTTCGTTAGTCCCACCGCATAAACAGATGTATTACTTACGTAAATGAAATGTGGCCCAAGCATTTTGTTCAACTACTAAAATGTGCACTCAATGACCAACGATAGCCGCTCCAGCCACCTTCAACCTCGATAGTCGTTCCTTGATTTCACTAGGTGGAATGCATTAGATGATGATGATGATGACGAGTCCAAATGACTGCTCGGCGTTGGAAGCGTGAGGCCATTATCGGGAGGCGATAAGGGCGCAGACAGAGAAGAGATAGGATAGGGTCAATCTAAATGATATCATCCAGAATTTCAACAAAATATTGCTCAACATTTTTTATTTTCCATGACGTTTTGCTACATAGTTTGCCAATATTTTGGGAGCTCAAAACGAGGTATGAAATTTTTTTAAACTCCTTAGTTAAGCAATTTTCAAATAGCGGCGCGACTGTTTTTTGGCGAAAATAATGTTATGGAGAAAACCTTATATTTTTTTAATTTACGAAGATAACAAAATAAATCAAAATCATTGCATTTTACAAACAATGATCCAAATTTTTTGCAATAGTTATGTTTCAGCTAATTATTGAAAAAGTTGCTTAAAACTAATACCAAAAACTGCGCTTCTCTTCATAAATCATAGATACTTTTAGCATAAAAATATCTATTGAAGGATATAAACCTTGCTTATATAATTTTTTTGTGTGATAGTTCTCTGACAGCTCAATCCTCAAAAAAAGTATGAAACGAGAGAACTGTGTTTTTTTTTATTTTATATAGCTCGTCAAACATGGCATCTCGGACTAAGTTAGCCCCGACTATTTTAGTCTGCTTCGTCACGCGCGCGATCGAGAGAACAAGAGCGCGCACACAAAAACACAAGAAAGCGAGCATTCCGCCCTCCCTCTCCCACCTCCCCCTATCCGTCGAATGAGAAAGCAAACAGCGATCGCCACCGAAGGGAGCAGACACTATTTTCCTGCTTGGTTATCGCCCCGCGAGGATTCCCCCGCGGGGAGCAACAGGGTGGTAGAAATGAACCGGACGAAAGAGAGAGAAACAATGAGCTGGAGGAGAATTCCCGAAATTCCCCTAATTTTTGAGCCCTTGGCCTCTGACAGTCGGACAGACAACCACGGTCCCCGCTTATCCGGGAACGAGAAGAAACAAGGCGGCCATTGTCAGTCCCTGGACGCCGCGCCGCCTGGTGCGCGTGGCCGGCCGCCAGTGTCCGCCGACACCACGTGAGGGGCTGCTTGGAGGCGACGCGACGGGGGCAGGAGGACCCGGGGGCCGTGGGGGTGGGGTGGGAGAAAGACTCATTTGAATGTCCTCCGAGAGGAGAGAAATGTGGACGGCGGAGGTGAATAAAAAAAAGAAATTATGAAACGATGACTGTCCAGCAGCACCTGCCACTCACTCTCCCTCCCTCCCTCCCTCCCTCGCCTGCCCCCCTCTCATCCCCCCCCTACTGACTACAACCAATGGGGTACGCGGGAGGCAGTCCATCACCTGCCCCCCCCCACCTATCCCCGATTCCCTTCGCCCAATAATCTCGGGCAGTTGGGGACGAGGGAACATGGCAAACACGCAGTACTCGGTACTACCTACGCGACAGTACTTACCGAATCATTTTCTTTTCGCCGAGAAATAATGAGGCTTTCCAAGAGAGAAAGAGGTAGCTCGAGGTGAAATTTACCTTAAATTCTAAATTAATTCTAAGAATTTTGGATAGCACAGCGTTGGACTAAGGATACAAAGGGCTTCTTAGGGGTTTCATTTAGAAAAACATAATTGTTGAATGAAGGAAACGTAAGAAATTTCTTCCCGTCGTCTAAGACAATATATGCAGGATTGTCCTTAAACCTACCATATATTTCGCCTTAAAGAATGACTCTGCTGTCAAAGAATGACTTAAAGAATGACTCTGTATGGGAAGAAAGTTGACGAGGAACTGGAAAAAGCAGATAAAAGTTCATATATTGAAGAGGAATGGAAATTAGTGAAGAGCGCTATCTGGAAAGGGCTGGACGAATGTGTAGGAAAAGTGCAAAATAACAAGAAAAGGAAAGAGTGGGTAAATCAAGAAATGCTTGATAAGATGGAGGAAAGAAGGAAGTACAAAAACAGTAATACTGAGGAAGGCAGGAACCAATACAGAAAATTCAATAATGAATTACGAAGAAGTGCAGATAAAGCCAGAGATGTTTGGATGCAAAACCAGTGTGAAACAATAGAAAACCTGGAGCGACAGGGGAAATTTGAGGAGATGTACAAGTTAGTAAAAAGTTTACAAAAAATAGAACCAATAAAAACAATTAAGAAAGGGATTAAAAAGAAGAACGGAGAGATAACTAATAATGTGGAAGAGAAAAAGGAAGTATGGATGGAATAAGTTACAACGCTGTATGAGACAAACACTGACTATACAAGTGCGTTCAATCTGGAAGATGTAAATGAATGCGATGAGGATAGCAGAGGACCAAGAAGTGAGAAATGGGAAGTTGAAAGATCATTCAAAGGTATGAAGAGTGGCGAAGTTCTTGGCTATGATAAGATTCCATCAGAAGCATTGAAAAATTTAGAAGGAGAAGCGCTGGATAGAGTTACGGGCATAATAAATAACATATATAAAACAGGGAATTGGCCTGAAGAGCTATTAAAAACAATACTAGTCCCGATACCAAAGAAAAACAACGCCAAAGAATGTAAAGATTTTAGAACTATTAGTTGAATATGCCGTATTACCAAAAACATCTCTCGAGTTGTGTTAAAAAGGGTTGAGAAGAAGATTGAAGAGAACTTAGGAAATGACCAGATTTGTTTTAGGAAAGGAATGGGAACAAGAGATGTGATTGGATGCCTTAGAATGTTAGCAGGGAGATTTATGGAAAAGAACAGATCAATGTATATTTGTTTTATATATTGGGAAAAAGCTTTTGAAAATGTTCAATGGAGCATGCTGATGAAAATGTTAAAGAACATTAAAATTGACTGGAAAGATAAACAGTTTATAAAAGAGCCATACACGGGACAGAGAGTTATAATGAAATTAGAAGATGAGGAAACAGGAGAAATGAGAATTGGAAAGGGAGTTAGGCAAGGTTGCTGCATGTCACCAGTCTTGTTCAACCTTTATGCAGAAAAGCTAATGGAAATAGCTCTAAAGAAGGCAAGAGGGGCAAATGTTGGAGGAGTAAAAATAAATACTATTAAATATTCTGACGATCAAGCGATTGTGGCAGAGACAGAAAAAGAGCTACAGAAAAACATGGAAAGTATACATAAGGTTGGAGAGATGTACGGAATGAAAATAAATGTTATTAGGACAAAGGTTATGAGAATTGGGAAAGAAGAAGGGAATGTTAATATCACATTAAAAGGTCAGCGACTAGAGCAGATAGAATCTTTCAGATACCTCGGTAGCCTGATAAATAAAGATAGCAACTCTACTCAAGAAATCAAGAGTAGAATATCCATGGGAAAGAAAGCCTTTGAAAAAACAAAAGCTCTGTTAACTGCCAAAAAAATATCTATTACCCTAAGGAAGAGATTTGCCAAATGCTTTGTATGGAGCGTGGTCCTGTATGGATCAGAAACTTGGACCTATAGAAAAAAAGAAGTTCAATATCCTGAGAGTTTTGAAATGTGGTTATGGAGAATAATGATTTGAGTGAGGTGGACGGACAAGGTGAAGAATGACCAAGTTTTAGAATGGATTGATGAGAAAAGGTCAATCATGAATACAATAAAAAGAAGGAAGGCAAACTGGTTAGGGCACATCATGAGGCATGACTGCCTCCTGAGTAAGATAACGGAAGGAAAAGTGAAAGGACAACGGAAGAAAGGAAGAAGAAAATTTGATATGTTGACGGATTTGAGGGAGAATAGGATTTATCAAGAGATGAAAATGTGGACACAAAATAGAGAAATTTGGAGGAGTTCAGCTGGAACCTGTCTTAGAAAATATCTACTTTGATGATGATATTTCGTAGAATATCAAAAATTATTAATGAGGGAACAGACAGAGTTACACAGCTGATTTAAGGACTAGATTGAGAGCCGCTGGAGACTCGGAGACGACCCGCTCTAATCCATACATTGCTAGTAAAATTAAGAACAAGCGACTCTCAGTAAGACACGGAGGATATTATTTTACCCCGTGCTATATCTCTAGAACTGATAGAAGCTACAAAATACGGAAGATACACTGCCGAACTGAAAGATAAAAACATTCCATCTTTCCATGCACCATTACTGACTAACGAGAACAGAGCGACACGCTGACATAAGACCAACCGTAAAAATGCAATTCACCTATGTTCTCTTCCCCATCCTTTTCCCCACTTCCTCCTTCCTTTGTGTCAATTCAATTTCAATGCATTTTTTTATCCAATTCAATTCCTCCTTTTCACGATGATGGTGTCCTAAACACCCCTGCCACAGACCCGTAGGGTAGAATGCATGCGTAGATGATCTACCGTAGATGTGGAAACAGATCAATATGAATACATTTTGTAAGTTTACAGCAGTTTATATTTTTCCGAAGCGAGTCTCGACACCACGGTGTCATTTTTCAAGGTAAAGGTCCTCATTACCTCGAACATGACATGATAAGATCGACACCTGGATTGGAAAAATAAGAATCGGTAGACATGTAGAGACTACATTTTGAACATGATACGGTTCCACTAGGTGTTTCCGGATACTCGTCAATTAATTTTATTTGATGCTTTACCTGCTGAGGCATGTTTTTGATAGGCCATTGCAACACTCCTATAAACCTAGCGATAGCTGCATTCCCCATTCAGTGCAAAGTGTAACAATTCCTTAATTTTTACTACGTTCTGGCTTTCAATTATGGCATCAGGTATATTTATTGTAAATGGCAACTTATCAAACATCTTTCGTGCCTTTAATACTCGCGCAGTGATGAGAAAACCGCCAAACTTTAAAATAATCTTTCCCAATACTGGTTATTCTTGTGATTGCGCCAGAAGATTGCAAATTTTTAAGGAGGACTGCGTGGTATTACAGTTAGCTCTTCCTCGAAGAAGGTGAACCACAGTTCATTCTAACGAAAAGATTTACATACAGGGAGTACAATTTCATAAAAAGGCTGTTTAAAAACCTTTTTCAAAAGGTTTAGCGATTTATGTTTTCCAATTCAGAAAATGGAGCGTGTAAAAAGCCTGATCGTCCTTGAAAATGGAAGTTAGTCCCGAAACCATGGTCCGTTAGTTTAAATTAACGTGCAGAATATTACCCACTATTCTTATTTATTATGTTTGACTCAAAACAATTCCAACAAGTGACGCCCGAGACATATATATGACTGATCATACAACAGGTATGACTCCAGGAATTCCATATTCTTCAATCAAATCTTCGGAATAATTTATACCTACGTTTTTCAACTATCGGTCAACGAACAAGCAAGCCGGACTGCAATCAAGAGGGGAGAAAAGGTGATGGGATCCAAAAAAAACTCCTTCAGTGATCCAACCTTCAACAGCCTTCAGTGAAAAATATTTTAAAATTTCCTTCTATTTTAGCGTTGTTTACAAATGTGAAAGCGTCATAGTAAAACATAATACAAAACTTCTCCGATGCAAGCGTTCAAATAATTCCAAAATTTCCCTTTTATGTTATCCAAGTTTTCTAGGCTAAGATGAAAGATATAAACCGTTACGTTGTAGGTCGTTCCATTGGAAACGCTACGCTAAATACGATGGCATACAGACCTATTAAGGCTTATAAAACACACCCAATCAATGCCAAAACATGGTACAACACATCTCATGAGCAAAATACGCCACTTGCCTTAACTTTGAATAAAACTTTTAACACACTTTTTGCAAAACTGACTGTTTTTACTTTCATCATTAAGATGACTACTACCACTCTTTACTTAAGCCCTTTTTGAGACCTGCTTACCAGAAACGAGTAATTACGTATTTATACGCATGGACAGATACATAACTGCACGAACGAATCCTTATGATCCATTTTTGACAAGTGCTTGCTCATGAGGTATGACCGTAATTCACACAATCCCAATTTTGGAACCACATCTACCCATATGAAATCGAAATTTTCGAGTGAACAGACGCCAACCCATTGGTCGAGATTCTCGGCATTTTCTCGTCGGAATAGTTGTACCCTTCACATTGAAACGCCCCACACTTCGGCCAGCATTCCATTCCTTCTCATCCATATCCGACCATCTTTTTCAAAAAGTATCACTGTGTTTCAACTTATAATTCAGTATTTCAATCTCGGTATCATTCACTATAACTTAGCAATCAATACCTCGATTGTCCTTATTGAACTAAAATTCTTTTGTCATGAACGCATTTGCCCTCCTGCGTGACCTCAATAAAAATATTCTGGATTTTCTGTTTAGCGAGTGAGTTGTCGGGCAACATTACGTACCATCTGCGCATGAATGAATGGGTAATATCTTCAATTTACAGAGCTACTTTCTTACTAAACCCATCTCCTGCAGATTTACCCTCGAAACATTCAATTGTCAGAGTGACGCAGCACAGCCTTTTTACGTCAGGGTTAATTTCAAACCAGTCACTCAAGGTCACATTCACTTTCATGCTTACCTTGTGCTTGTGACACATATGCATCTCTTTAATAGCTTTTAATTAATGATCTTCCGCACCATGTGTACTCAAAACCTTCCATAACTTACCTCCATAACTCTCGTCATTCGCCTTTCCTGTATTGTCAAATAAATGTAAAATCTCATTATTTTCCTAGCACATACATTTTCAAGAACTTTTAAAATATTTTGATAGTGTATTTGTCATGAAAAGACTACGCTTATAATGGTTTCTCCTTCTTGATGCGTCTTATCTCTGCAAAACATAGCGTGCCTGGTCCGCAAGAAGAGTTCAACTTAAGGAAAGGCCAAAATGATATCTAAGTAGTTTAAAGAGGTTCAGTAATGTTAAAAATATCGCGATACATTTAATTCTTGAACGGAGATTGAAGAAGTGGCGAAAGATACCAGGTATAATCCTACCCGTTCCTATCAAAGATTAGCGACATGTGTTTACCCCTGGGTGACAAGCAACCAACGCAACAATGAATAGCACATGAGTTGACCTATAGTTTTGTGAACCACTCTAAGTAAACCATAGTGTCCATCACTATAACGCTGTCATCCTTCATGGACCATCGGGGCACGACACCTAGTTTCCTTAAATCCTGACAAAATTGCCACGGGAATTAGGAAACCTGGTAAACGTTTTACTCTGTGCACTGACCCGACAGGATTGTAGAATAATCTTTATTATTTCTAGAACTGAAAGTCCATATCTGGAAATAAGTAAGGATTATAATTAGTGGTAATATTTAAAATTCTAAGGCCCGGTTTTATAATGTCTGATTACCGTTAACTGGAAAATGACATGGCCTTTTCGTAAACTAGATGTTAACAAAGAATTATGGTTTTGTATATTTACTTCATCAGACTGTCGCTTTGTTAAATAATCAATGGGAGAACATATTACCTTTGAGAAAATATCTCACCAGAGATTTTAAAACCAGTTCTAAGTTAGCTAGAGTATATTTTGACGCTTCGCTGAAAAGACACGTGCCCACTTTGGAATTGATTGTGACGTCACCTTGGAGTAAACATCGCAGCTCCGTCGTTAAAAACCAAAACGAAAAGAGAAACCCGATACTACCTAGTGATGTAGAACTAAGGTTACCATACGTCCTTATTTTTGCAGACATGTCCGTATTTTCGACTTTTAATGTAGTAGTAGTAGTAGTATTTTTTTAACGTGCTTCGACGGCTAAGGTCATTTCGCACTTACTGCCTGCCACGCGCAGACAGGGGCAACAGCACTCGGGCGAATCGGAGGATCGCCCCTCCAAACCCGAGGCGAGCCCAACGATGCTTAACTTCGGTGACTGATCGGGAACCGGAGTTTCCATCGTGGCAGGCCGTTGGCCCTTTTAATGTAGCGTCCGCGTACATTTTTACGATTTCTGCTAATGTCCGCATTTTTTTATTTTTGGGAAGTAAGATCTTTTGATTTTTGTTGATGGCTGATTCAAAACTTTATTGAAAATATTATGCATGGTCCAAAAATGTTCTTAGCACCATTTTACATGGTATTTCTTAAGCAGCGTAAACTATATTCATTTCTCGTAAATGCCCATAATGTAGAGCTAACGGTCCCGAACACAGTCTACGATAGAAGTCACCTATTTAACCACACACACATTCAGAACTTCACAAGTGGACTTCACTTGGCCACCAATAGCTCATATAGGAGATGGCCGCTGTGAGGGACATGATTTTTTGGCCTCGTTGGCGAAAGAGAGCAAACAAATCTTAAGGACTTCTCGCCCGGAAATGAGACGACAATTGCAAAAGACCCATGACTGCCTTCTCCAAAGCCAATGAATAGTCTATAAAACCTTCTGATTTAAAAGAGTTTGGAAAACCACAGGCACTGCCGTGGATGGAACTTATCCACTGACAAAATGCTATCGATTTAGATGTCTTTTCCTTTGGAAGGGGTAATGAGGGGCGAAGGGTTGCTTGACCGCGATAGAGGGAACGATATTGGGTATAGCTCTCGCAAAGTTCCTGGAGCAGTGCAGCAATTTGGAACATGGGCTATGGAACTTTCAAAATCCTGCAAAATGAGAGAGGTAGGTTGTTTAGTGTGGAGTTCCAGAAAACCTTTCTCATTGCTGCCAACACAAGCGCTTCGAGAAGTGGGATGACTCACCACTTCCTAGCGTTTCATTTCGACTCGTCTCAAGGGTATAGTGTAATGCATGTTGGTGATTACTCACCCCCTGCCACACACCCCTGAGGTGGCTTGCAGGGTATTTTGTAGATGTAGATGTAGAAGATGAAACTTGAAGGTAGAGTCTCTGGTAGAGTCATAGTGATGGGAGATTTTAACCACTTGTCTGGCGTTTGTGTGCCTCGTGACGTTTTTGCGAATTAGTTTGGTTGCCCTGCCTCACACTCTCTCGTTGACTCCTTCTCTTCCCCTAACCACCCCTTCCCTTCACCACCTCCACTTCCCCCTCCCCTCCTTGTCGCGAAGGTCTGCGCCAAGAACTTTTGCGAGATCTATAAGCGGAAGAAAGAGAAAAGGTTTTGTGGACGGGATAGGACGTACGCTGACATGAAGAAAGAAAATTATTGGTAGGTAGGGAGGGCCCTGCACAGGTAAAATCCATAGAACTTTCACTCACTTCCATTCAAACCTACCTTAACCAGTAAATTACCCTGACAATAACAATGGCCTCTGGGCCCAACCATTGTTGAATTTGAGAATTTCCGAAGACGACTCCATATGAAACGGATGTTACATTTTCACTCTTGTACATGTATTTTCCCTACATATATTGCATTCTAGTTATATGTATAGGAACCATAAATACAGATAAATATGTATTTAATGTATACAGTGCATATTGTCTGTTCATGGAAAATATCAAGGGTTTATTTTATAATGTCTTGATAACGAAAGATGAAGTATCCTTCACGTTAACTGCATTGTAACTAAAATTTCGGGTTTTAAGAATTACATTGGAGTGTAGTTTAGTTGTGGATTTTGTTATCGATGGAAAAGATGGATGCTATCGATCGTACTAACTTCTGTTTTCTCGCCGAAAATATACTTAACCAGAAATTATGCAACTTGGGCCTAAATTGCTATGAACAATGGGAGCTTCTCATTCACTCTAGTGCACTAACCTCTTCGCAACCCAACAGCGCACTTGCCTCCATTTGTTTCAGATCCTACACACTAGATAGCGCTAATAAAGGGGATTATAATGCTGCTGTGTGTTGGATGTTACACAATTCTGAACTCACGTTTCCGAACATTTTCAATTAATTCAATTGACTTTAAAGACTTGGGGGCATTCCTGTATGTACATCTAAGGACTGCTCTGCGAGCCGCCACAGAGGCATGGGACAGGGGGTGTTATGACACCAGCCATGGAATAATGTTGGTTTATCGCGGGGGAAAGAAGGAAAATAGAGGAATCTCGGAATTTATGAAAGGAGGAAAAAGATACAAAGAGTATAAAGAGATTTTACCGGGATTTTATACATAGTTAAGGGGTAAATGCAAGAGAAGACCCCCGCGTGGGGGAAATTACCTACTGCCAGGATCGTCCTAAGACCAACTCATCATCTCGAATAATGCCCATCTAACAATAAGATCAAGACGATAGTACAGTATCTCTCTGCTGCCCCCTTTGGCCGCCGTGGCTCCGCCCCCGAGGTGACCCCGCCTACGCCTCCGTGCGAGCAGGCCGCCTCACGCGGTCGGCCGCCTCACATGGCGGCGCGGCGGCGGGAAGGGACGTATGCCGCCCGCGTAGTCGGCCGGCCGAGTGCGTACCGCTGCCAATAATAAGACTAAATGCTGATTTTCTTCAACCTTTTTGGCATGGGTGGCCCTAACAGGAGCAATTATTATTTCTACCAACCAGTGACGTAGCCAGGATTTTGGTTGGGGGGGAGGGAGTAATCTGAAGCCTCGGGGGTCCTCTCTCGGTAAAAATTTAGTCGTTATTGCAGTTTATTTAGGGCCACTTTTTTATAGAAAACTGATTTGTTCATACCTCATCCGCCTCTTGAACCCTTGTATTTTTCATTCAATATAATGCCTAGTAAAATTAAATTAACAATATGACTTGAAATTTCAGGGGGGCTGAAGCCTCTCTGGCTACGTGCCTGCTCCCAACAGTCTAGCTCAGTGGTCGGCAAATCGCGGCTCGCGAGCCACATTTGGCTCTTTGGTCCCTTGAGTGTGGCTCTTCCACAAAATACCACGTGCGGGTGCGCACGTTACAGTGAGATTGAAACTTCGTGATGACTGGTTTTCTTATTTCTGTATTTACATACCTACTTAATTGTTGTTCATGTATTTTTATCTTTAGGCGAGTGCCCTAAAAGCATTGAGAAAAAATTTCCAGAAAGATAAAATGTCAACGCGTATCGTCAAGACGTATCTTTTCATCGTGTTCTACAATGTATTACTTCCGAGCGCGTGTCCCTGCAGGAAATACTAGAATTGTAGTTGAAATCCGCACCCCTTCGGTTTGCAATCCCACCTGCCTCTGTCCGAAGCGCTGTGACATAAATGATACAGCGCAAGTTTCACTTTTTGTACAATTTATTTCATCTACAAGTCCTAAAGAAGATCTTTTAGGATTATTGGCACTCAAAGGCCAAACGCGAGGAGAAGATATGCAAATGCTGTAATTGAATGGATTGAAAAACATATTCCACTCAATATAACTGTCTCAATTTCAATAGACGGGGCAAAAAGTATGACCGTCGTAAGAAACAGGTTTGTTGCTATTTTGAAAGAAAAAATTAATCACGAGATACTTACTTATCATTGCATCGTTCACCAAGAAGCGATTTGTGAGCAGACATTTCCAGAAGAAATTTGCAAAGTTATGGAATTGTTGATTATAGATTATCAACTCCATTATACCTAAAACTCTTAATTATCACCAATTTAAAGAATGTTTAGTTGGAATAGAGAGTGAGTACGCAGATCTTCGGTTGCACAACAAGGTACATTGGTTATCAAGAGGATATGTTTTGAAAAGTTTCGCTTCCTTAATTACACAAATTAAACCATTTCTCCTCGAGAAGGGTTTTCACTATCCAGAACTAACACACGACCAATGTATCCAAAAAGTTTATTTCATGGTAGACGTCACGTCTCATCAAAATCAGCTTAATCATAAACTAAAGGGGAAAGTAAATACAATTTTTTCGATGTTAGAAGAAGTTATTTCATTTAAAAAATATCTCTTTTTACTCAAGATTTTGAAAGATAAACTTTGATTCACTCTCCAAGCCTGTTGAAACATCGACAAGAAAATAATTCTGATGTTTAAATTTGCTTTTTTAAACAATACTTTAAATATGAGGGAAGCCTTTCTCAAAAGGTTTCAGAAATTTAGAAACAGCAAAGCGATGTTAGTTTTTGTTAAAAAAAACCTCTTAATGCTACTGTAACATAATTAAATTTTTTCCATTTGATATTGACATTAGCAACTTTGAAATGCGATTGCTGGAATTAAAAAACAAAGAATTGTGGAGTTCAAAATTTGAACGTCTTTGTGCTGATAGAGAAATATTGGAGAAAAAATGTGAACTTACATTAGTTCACAGCACAAGTGGTCTGATGTGAAAGACCAGGAGAAGGAAGATATGTTGATTTTTAAGACCTGGAATAGTATCCCTGAATCATATAATCAGCTGAAAAAAACTAGCGTTTGCTGTTCTTTCCTTATTCGGGTCTACGTATTCATGCGAACAATTGTTTAGATTGAATTTTTGTTTTATTCAACCTACAGTTTAACTAATTGTAAGACTTAAAACTTTAAGTAAAGTTTATTAAGTTAATTTTAGGGAGCGTTGCGGAGTGAAAGAAGATGTAGTGTCGAAGTTTGAGAAGGGTAAGTTGAGATGGTTTGGACATACAGAGAGGATGAACGAAAGGAGATAGACGAAACAAGTATACAAGACGAGTGTGGATGGGAGAGTTGGAAGGGGTCGACATCAGCGAACGTATGTACATACCTCAATAAGATTGAGGACGTTTTTAAGAGTACCCTAATTAAGTTAATAACAATGTACCTACCTATATAGTTTAAGTTTAAAAAATGTGGCTCTCAAAAGAAATTTCAATCGTTGTACTATTGATATTTGGCTTTCTTGGCTAATGAGTTTGCCGACCACTGGTCTAGCTCAACGGGTCAATGGATCGCGCAAGACTTTCCACCGCGTCAAGGCTGTAGCCCACGAGAGGAGATAGAGCTCAATATTATTCTTAAGTAATTTACCGGTTAAGATAAGTTTAAATGAAAGTGAGTAAAAATTCTCTATATTTTTACGGGTGGAGACCTCAATCTCCTTGCACAATATCTATTTTCATCTCAGCGTACGTCCTACCTCTCTTCATCCCGCCCATGAAACCTACTCAATTCCCCTTCCCTGCTTAACCAACAGCCTCCCCTCTATCACAGCCTTAAGTAACCCTCCGCCCCTCATTACCTCCTCCAACCACTTACTTTGCCTGTTACTATTCTCGCTCAGAAGTTTCATTTCCTCACCCACCATACCAAGAAATTCCTCGTTTGATTTCCTTGCTATGTAGAAAAATATACATGCATGTACCTAATAAATTCATTTAAAAAATCCTAATGAGAGATGGACGCCTCGGTAGCTTTACTGGCTAAAGCACTCGGTGCGCTACCGATGGGTCCGGGTTCAATTCCCGGTCAAGACGAATGATTTTTACCCTTAGGGAATTTCTCACTTGTGTCGGGTCCAGGTTTGTCGGAGACAAGTCAACATTAATGTTGAAAACCGTAAGAGTTTTAACATTCGTTTATGAATAAATTGTAGCTACAGCTATATATGTATAACCAAATTGAGTTATTTCCGCTCTAAACCAGATAGCTTTCTCAAACTTAACATTTTCTGATTATAACCGATCAAATATGTTGTATATATGTACTTAAGGATGCAAATATCTACCTAACTCAATTAGGTTGCTGCTAAAAACTAAATTATCTGAGCTTTCTTCCATTATTCCTCTAGTGCCATATTCCACAGAGGAAAAATCATTCAGATTGACCGGGATTTGCACCCGCATCCCTCGATTTCGCGCCGAGTGCTTTAAGCTAAGGAGGCGTCCTCCCTCTGTGGATTTTGAGGACTTTGTAGGAACAAATTGTTCTGGACTGCCGCAAAAATTATGTCACTGAAGCGTGACTATCCACGTGGATTGTGGCGCTAAGCGCACGCCTTGTACTGCTTCAGTGACATCATATGCCCCGTAATCCAGAACAACTTGTTCATATAAAGCCCTCAAAAATCCACTGGGGAGAAGGACGCCTCGGTAGCTTAACTGGCTAAAGCACTCGGTGCGAAATTGAGGAATTCGGGTTCGAATCCCGGTCAAGGCGAATGATTTTCCCTCTGTGGAATATCGCACGAATGTGCACTTGCGGGTGACTCTGTAAAAGTAATACCGCGCCTACTAGTAGTCGCGGTATTCTCTAAATTTGTCATTATTCCTTTGCCAATCATGACGTTGTCTGCTGCTCGTGTCATTCGGATGACGTCATGCGCAGAACGGACTCATTTTGGTCACGGAAACGTTCTATTTCGTATTTGTAGTACCATGAAGTTATTACACACAAGTTGAAAAATCTAGTCTACCAAGCAACATTCAGTCTCATATCCTTATCTCCATGCCTTAAATCGCTGGGAAGGCTTACGATCCTAATTAAGGATGAAACTCAAGAGGGAGAGACTGCAATTTTCAGCGTGGCTAGTTGAAGGGGGCGCTCTTGTTTATTCGGAGTCGCTGGTAATTCGAAGGCATCACACAAAAATATGTCGGGCCGCCGCGGAGTCGTCACTCCCATCCCCCCACGGATGCGCGACAAAAGCGAGTAGCTTCTGCCCAGAGAGTGATTTATACTTCACGATCCCGTGTTAACAAATCCGTTAAGTACACGGCAAATAGGCGTGTGGGCGAGAGGTGGGGGAGCGGAGGAGGAAGAGTGAAAAAGATGGGCACGTGCTGGAGCTCGAGGCGCGTGTTAATCCAAAATCCAACCTAAGCCGCTTCAAATTGTCTCTCCTCCCGCACTCCCTTAACCTTCCACCGCATCTACCCCCTCAAACGACTGCATCCCCCGCGTGGAGAAGTGAAAAAAGGTACGGGAAATTTGCACCTTCGGCCGAGGGCACGTCAGGGAGCCAGGCGGACAAGCCAGCATGAGGCCGCGTGAGCCCCTGCAGTTGCGTACCAAGGAGTAGAGACCCTATGTTAGCCCTATTTACGTGGTTCCACCGTGAAATCACTTACGGTAGTTAGAGAGAAATGTCAATTCACCTAGAATTTGATGAATTTGACCTTGTTTTAAAGAAAAAAACTCTCATCTTTCCAATGATATCCAAGTATTAACCCCTTGCCAAACTACTTTTAGAGCAATTTAGCTACAAATATAAGGTGTTTTATATGGCATACGGATGTGTACACTAGATATCAATATTGATATTGAACAAAATTTATTGTCCTGGAGCAGCAGCTCTGTTAGAAAAAAATACAGTGAATGAGTAAATGAACTCTCATGAGGATTACAATATTGAAGGTACATAAAGCTATGAATAATAACAAAAACAATTATATGGAAGAAACAAACAAGTAACTGGAAAGTGAATTTTCAATCAAACAAAACAATCATGATTATGACACTCATAACTATAAATAACAATTTACTCTAAAAATTATGATTGAAAAGTATGGCATATTGAAATATGAGGCAATTGAAATGCAAAAATATAAAATTGAAAACTATTGTATAAGTTTATTGCATGAATTATTATGGATAAGGCCGTCACTACTGCCATCCCCACCCATGTTTTTCTTATAGCCCTGCGCTAAAACTGATTTTACCACTATTTTCCCTCTTTTCTCTACTTCACGCATATCAGTATCATGGAATGTACTTGCCACTGTCACATCTCTTTTGTCCTTCCCATTTATGATCTTACCACGAAATGCCACCGATATTTTTCCTTTCTTCAGTTTTGCAAATTTCACGGATTGGGGAAACTCCTTTCTGCTGGAAACCATTGTCCCGACTACGTCAGTTTTACTTTCAACTAGTTTGTCCACCAATCTAGAGCTAGTGTACCAATTATCTAGGTACAAAGTATGTCCCTTTCCCAAAAGGGCATCTGCTAAGTCGAAAATGATACAGACACTAATATTCTCCGCTTTATATCTCTCAATGTACATAGGGTCCTTTCCCATGCAGAAATGAAAATTCCATATATAGCCAGAATTACTTTCGCATACAACAAAAACTTTTACACCATATTTATTCTGCATTGAGAGTATATACTGTTTCCAGGAAATACGACCTTTCCACAAAAGTAGAGGTTATTCTACGACCAATATCCTGGTCAGGAGAGTAAACGATTGCAAATTTATCTCTCAAAAATTGCAAAACTGGGTCTATTTTGAAAATTTTCCTATCGCTAACATTAGCATTGAACGTGCTGTTATCCGCAAAATGTAGAAACTTTAGCAAAAGATGAAATCTATTTTCACTGAATACTTTTGAAAATAAATGAGTTGCTACGCTATCTCGTTTGCTGAAATAAATTCCATAATCTGGTTTCACAAATAGTTCGTAACACTCTAGAAAGCTCTCCCTATCCTCAATTTTCGAGTCCAGTCTTACCTTCAAACCATCAAACTCGAACTTCCCTCTCACTTCTTCATTATAACTCAAAACTTTGGGGTAACCAGATTGATTTGTTATCTATTCCTCCTCCAGGACATCTTCTCCCTCCTATTGCCTCGCTGTCACTGACATCAGTATTGTTGTATTGATCGCTGGAACCACTTTCTTCATCACTCTCTTCTAAAAAAATGAACTATTTATTCCACTGTCGGTTAACTCCGTTTTCTTTTGCTTGTCGAAGCTATAATCAGAACCAAAACAAAATTATTTCAAATGAAATATTTTGTATAAAATTACCGGAAATAACAACAAAACTGCAAAAATATTCCGCATGTTACTCGAGCAAAGGAAATCTCCAAAAACACCGACAACCGCTACTCCAACACTCAACGGATAACTGGGGACAACTCTACTGATTGAAGATTTTCAAAGCAGCTAATTATACATCTCTTATGTGTGAAACCTAGGAGACCACCCTTTGCGAAGGATTAGCAGGGTGGTTTCTTTCGGGAAAAACCCGAGCGCGAGGGGTTTGCCGTCGGGAGTAATAACATGAACTATCCTCCCGTCTTGGTATGTACCATAAAATGTTCCGAGGCCAGGAAAAAGGCTGGCTTTGAGCGCAAGATATTTTAAAATAGCACATACTTCACTGAAATGAATGTTTGGGAACGAGAAAGCTAATATGTTTTCGTGACGACCTGAGAATAAGAAAAGCGAACGAAGAATCCTAGGGGCAAGGCGAATGCAACCCGCAACACAATTACACCGTTTCAGTACGAGACGTAGAGCTTCACAGAATAGGACGGAAGAACTCATCTAACGATGGAAGATTAAACTAAAAGGATGCCTCTAAGGCATGCAAAAGCTCTGCGGCGGAATATCACGGCATTACCTTTGCAAATTAACCGAAAATCGTCATGACGTATATATACGGCATACCTAGTACCGGAGCAACCGTCCATGACGTATATATACGTCATACCCAGGTGAGTGGTTAAAATGACAATATTTACTTCATACTTCTTACAGACGCTGAGAGTAAAATAAAAATTCGAATATGGTCTCCATTATGACTAAGGAAATATCGCGCTCAAACTACCATAAAAGTCAATAAAAACTTAGTAGCTCAGCGAGTATGACAGCGCTCATTCTCAATAGCCATCATGATGGCTCTGTATAACACGATACTGTAGAGATATCATTCTACATCTACAAAATACCCTGCAAGCCACCTCAATGCTGTGTGGCAGGGGGTGAGTAGTCACCAACATTCATTACACTATACTCTATTAAAGTTAGTGTAACTACGACTATTGATGCATTAGCATAAATCGATAATACCTATCAGGGGGCGGAGCCTCGCAAGCATGCACTACACTGTAGGAATGCTACCAATGTTAGAAGGATCGTTAGTATTTTGCAGCAACATAAATGACCAGAGATACAAGAACTATATTGAAAACATGCACGGTGTGCTGTTAGTACATACTAGGTAGCAGATTAGCATACTAGTATTAGGGATTAGATCAACTAACTAGCTACACTACCCATTGACAAAGCTAGTTAAAAGTCTCATCGGCAGCTGTTACGGTCTCTTATCGTTCGTGGTAAAAATGACATTTTAAATCAGTCCGTTCGACAGTCTAGTCCCCTACTTTTATTCTCATGATCTGATCTACCGCAGTATGTCGTATTTCGTAAAATTATATACTAGCGAGAACCCTCCAACTCGCACAGGATCAAGTATCGCGTGAAACGAGCTTCAGATCGTTTAAGGTGGGGCTCAAGAATTGGGTTCTCTGTAAGGCCAACGGTAGCACGTGGAATATGGATTCCATGGATTCCTTGAGCAATCGGGCGAGTCTTATTTTTCGAAAATCTGATAAGTGAAAATCTCCACCCACCAAAATATTCATTTTTACGTGGAAACACGTTTTAAAATCCCGCCGGCGTGCGAGGCCATTAGCCCGTGCCACATGGGGTCCAAAATACCCTACTCCAAAAATAGAATTTTTGCGCCAAAACTTTGGTTGTTTCAGGAGAGCGAATTCCCGTCAAGAACTTTTAAAAAATCGCATATTCATAGTAAACCTTTATATCCATGCCTAGTTTTAACTAAACTAGAAGCTAATAAAATGTGTTTTATCATCTAAATTAATGTTTTAGCGGATGAATTTTGACACTTTTCAGATTTTCAAAAACATTAGACGTAAAAATAAGAAAAAACACACTATTGTGCAGCCTGAAGTTCGCCCAGAATCTAGAAAGTCGCTCTCGGGATCTACATTCGGTAGACTAATACTACACTCACAATGCTAGTGATGTCACAACCGAAGACAATTCATGCGCTTTTGAATGCCATCCTCGTATTTTTTGTCGTATGGATTGGTTTGGATA
Source organism: Pyrrhosoma nymphula (assembly GCA_963573305.1). NCBI lineage: Eukaryota > Metazoa > Arthropoda > Insecta > Odonata > Coenagrionidae > Pyrrhosoma > Pyrrhosoma nymphula. Next base: position 85,759,511 of record OY754333.1, on the reverse strand, counting down.
TGACGTCAAGATGTCGTCACTGCCGGGAATCGAAATTTGAACTCGGTAATAATTTTTGTCAAGTGGATGGTGCACTAGAATTGCCATGCAAATAAATAAGATGAACATATGCATTCGTAAACAAATGTGAAAATGTTAAATTACAATTTATCGCGACTGAATTCCTCCATACGGATTCTACTGATTAGCGGTAGTAATTTGAAGAACACCCATAATCATCTTTTAGCAGCGAGTCAAGTGCGGTTAATAAACATTTTTGAGGATAGTAGTGCTGCGCATTTTCTTATGCATTTGTTAAAAATACATTCCAATTAAATATTCTATCAGATATATTCCATCTCTCCATTCCAAATAATATTCTATAAAATATCTTTCCCTGATATTTTATTGATGTGGGAAATGTAAAAATCCAAGTATCTAATAAATGTGTAATGTGTTTCCAAGTGTTATTATTATATGTTTCCTAGCCATGAATAGATGATATTTATGAGATTCTGTTGATAAATTGTAAATATTTTGTGCTATTAGGGTAAGAGAGGTAGAACGCATGTTTAATTGAAGACAGAGATAGTGATAAGCGAGACCATTTAAAAGAGAAAGGCTAGTATTAATGGCTTCTCAAATCCTAATTTGACAGTTTAATACAAATTAAAATAAAGATAATAAGTTGGCAAAGCAGATATAAAAATGGGGAATAATTAATTATTAACAGCAGATGAGATCGATGAAGGTCGATACTTATGATATAAAGATCGATCGTAAGGATGAAATGTTTCCAAAGAAAACATGTCGAATAAATGAACAAATGGAAGAATAGCATTTTTAAGGCTCAGAGATCGCCTCCTCGGTGACGGCAAAGATGTTTTGTGAGAACGTGAGAAAAGAACTGTGAAATATATCCAATAATAAATTCAATGTAGGAAAACGTTACTCAAAGAACGAATATAGATGTGATTCTGAGGCTCAGGTCACAATCGAAACGATTCAGGCCGTACCCCTTTAAGAGCAGACGTCAATTAATTCCACTTCGCACTCATGACTCGAGGCCTTAGAATGGTTAACAATGCCACCGCGGGCTTACTAAATAAAAAAGTAGGATAGGCAGATGGCACCTCCATTTTGTCCTGCGCAGCAAACTTCCAAAGCGCTATACTCACAGAACAATGCTATGCGAAGGAGAAGAAGGTTTTAGGACAGAGGCGAGTGAATAAAAGAAAGGAAAGGAATGTGCCGCCAAACCAGAAGATGAAATAGCGAACGCGAGAACTATTACATAATGGATGTAGGTGCTAAACGCACGTGCCCACCATGGTCCATGAAATTCCAAAGCGCTGCAGTTTCGATTCGATATCAGGAAAATCCGATGAAATATTTGCAGATGATATAGTAATTTGGAGAGAAGAATAGACAATGTTCAGAATTAAGTTCATATATTGTAAAGCTAAAGTGTAAATTACTGTAAAAAAAACTGTAAAACTGCATATGAAATTAGACGGACTTAAAATCACCGAAGAGAAGAATGAGGTGTTGGTCATTAGATGAGACAAGAAGCTTGAAAGAGGCATCCATTCAAATGGCAATCCACTGAAAGTTATAGAAAACTTCGTCTATTTAAGAACTGAAGTAGCAAGTGATGGTTCGATAGAGCATGAAATTACAAAAATATTAGAGAAAAGAGGAAATCTGTTTGAGGGTGTGTGACATTTACTCTAGGATGGGAAAGCACCAAGAAAGCGAAAAATAATCATATACCAAATTTATTATGTGCCTATAGTTACGCGTGCATCAGAAACACGGGTGATGAAGGAGATAGAATGAAGCAGGCAGCAAGCTGGGGAAGCTCTAGAGAAGTATAGTGGGAAAGAGAAGAGTCGATAGTAAGAGAAATACAGGTGTCAGGAATTAAATTAGAGTCAGTAGCTTGATAAATAGGGTAGAAAGTAATAAATTAAGATGGCTTGGGTATTTAAAAGAATTAAAGATGGTAGAATTACATAAAAGTATTTCCCAGTGTTGCTCCACGGATGCGAAACATGGAAGCTGTCAAAGAAGGAGGAGAAAAAACTAATAGTAGGTATTCGAGAATAAGATATTGCGGAAAATCTATGGGCCCACATACGAAGGACAATGGAGAAAAGAGCACAATAGGGAAATCAGGAATCTATACAATCATCCGGGTATAATAAGTGAGATAAAGTCCAGAAGAATCAGGTGGGCTGGAAATATTCTAAGGAAATAGGATGGATGTCTGCTGAAGGAGGTACTGCACGGGATTCCTGAAGGAAGAAGACCACGTCTGAGACGGTGGGACTAAGTGAAGTAGGATATAGAAAAGATCGGAGCAACAGAAAGAGAGGCAGAAGATCGATCCAGGTGGAGGGGATTTGTTGATGCGGCGAAATATCGCCTAAGATATAGATGACCCTGGGAGTAAGTAAGAGTAAGTCAGAATTACATACAACATCCCCCGACTTCGGGAAGAAGAGAGTGAAAGTGGGAAGAGACCTACAGGAAGGCCACGTAAACGATGTAAAGATGACGTGAAAAGAGACTTCAAGAAGAGGGACAGACCCTGGTAGTGATGAAGTGGGTAGATACACACGAATGCAAGGAATGACAGAGAAAAATGGAGAAGCTTGATCAATACCTAGACCCAGATATGGTGGAGCAGAGTCGGTTATGGGTGGATAAGGAAGTGCCATGCCTTGGAGCAATCGTTACCGCATAAACGATTGGCAGCAAAATAGCCTGACACTTGACACGGTCAAGGGTAAGTCCCTGGTCACGGAACTCGGGAAGTAACATGAAAAAAATTGGGGATGCTAATGAAAATAAAGGCGTTTCAAGAATGCGTCACAAAACGGAATCAAAACAAAACGCGCATTCCCTTCAAGTTCCAAGCCAATTACACCTTTCCACGATGGTTTTTCACCTTAGGGCCTGATTCTGCCAACCAGCCAGAAAAATAGTTGTTACTGAATGAAGCCTTCTCGGGTCTTCCACCGGGTCAGGAGCTTCATATCAGCAGATGTTTCGAGAAACAGCTCGTTCTTCATTCTCGGGACAACAGAATGTCAGTGAAGGTATTCAAAATCCTTGAGAATGAAGAGCGAGTTGTTCTCATAAACGTCGGTAGAGATGGAGCTCCAGACTCAGTGGAAGACCCGAGAAATCTTCATCCACATGATGCGCCGGGAAAACACCAAATCCTTTGTCAAATAGTTGTTCCACTGGAGGTATAGTGACGGACCAAAATAAATACGCTCCAGATAATTGACTAATTTTGTACTTTTAGTGCTATCTTGGTGTTTAACGGGACTCTAATTTGAGGTGAAGTTCACTTGTTTCGTTCATTTATCCTCTTCAACGACATCTCCAGTGACGCAGCATTTTCATTACCAAATAAATCATCACACAGGGAAGACAACAAAGCGATATATCACCAAATTCTGTACTCATCTAATAGAATTTTAAAAATTTGTTATTTAGGTCGGCGATGTTCAGTTTAAGAATTTTTTCAGGGGTTGTGGTGATAATTTGTCATCATTTTTACATCTTCATGTTTCGGAGGAAATATTAGGTAATAGAATCATATTTGTTATGCTCTGGGCATCACCCTTGGAGCAAATGCTACAGCAAACTAAATTTGGCTCAGCCAAATGGTGGAGTACAATATGATTACTTAAGAATACAGATAAATAGATACAAAATAATAAGGATATAGATAATATACAATAGAGGTAACATGCAATAACAAAGTTAATGAATGATTTCTTCATAAATGTAGATGGGTAATTTCAACATTTTCTTAGAACGTAAGAAAACAAAGTTTATGACTTATTTGTTAGCGAAAAATCTCATGTTTTTTATCAAATAATTTGTCTTGAATCATTGCCCTTCATATTCCTTTCTTGGAAGTCGGATTCATAAGAGATTATATTTTCTCACACATTTCAAGCGATAGTCAGCGATTCGAATAAATTTGAAAAATGCTACCATCACAGCCTCACCGTGAAAACTTTCACAATAGTATGAAGCAATAACGAGGCAACGACAATATATTATAAACAAATTAAAGTTATTTTCAATCAAATGCCCTCTGTCTGCAATTACTTAGCGTAGAAACACCATGAAGGTCGTTGTTTGAGCGGCTTACTAACTTTCGCCGCGATTTTGAAGACACTGTGGTCCCAGAACGCATGCCGCGCATCTTTCCCGTTTGTTCATTGCATGTACTTCGCCTAACGCATGCCGCGCATCTTTCCCGTTTGTTCATTGCATGTACTTCGCCTGTGACTCGTCGGCAATGTGTTCTGAATATCCAAGGAACATCATCTCCCCTGTTTCTCTTTTTATTTCATACTTGAGAGGCGAGGGCATGTTGCAAAGGGCGATGAAGGGGAGAACGGTGGGGAAGCGAGAGAGTGGATAGGAATTTTGGGCGAAATATGAAGACTTAATGGGTACGATGCATTAAAAAGAGATACCTGATAGCAAGACATCTAAAGGAGGGAAAGCGAGACGATGTATCAAAATTTGGGATGTTAGGATAAGGCCTGTCAAAAAACCTACCAATAAGCTGTCAGAATACCCAAATGAATATTGTCCTTCATGATATTCCGTCAACACGTTCTCTAGCGAGCAAATAGTTAGCCCTTCCCACAGAGATCGAAACGTATCGAATTTTGATGGGGAGAAATGAAGAGGATTTGTTTGCGGCCGTGGGCGTTTACGGGAAAAAATAAATGATTTTCTCAGAAGGGGAAGAGAGTGGGGTTGGTTGAGATTGGATGTTTCTCTCTACGCGTCCAGAGAGAGGTCGGAGCCGGGTAGAAGATTGAGGTGCGGCGATAGATGGAGGAAAGGAAAGAGAATGGCGGAGAGTATAAATAAATAAATAAAAGAATGTTCGAGGGACGCACGGAGGAGGCGGTAATATTTGCAGTCTTGATGTTGGATACACAAAAGGCAGACTGGCTCTTCTTCTCTTATATATACACACACACATATATATTTATGCACACACACACACTATGGACGTGCGGCGATAGCCACATTCTCCCCTTTTGGCTCTCCCAACATCCCTCCTCCCCCCCCCAGCCAACCCATCCATCCGATGATGGCGTCTCCGTTTTGTGGCCGCGGCGAAATGAATAGCGCAAACTCGTGTTCCCCCCCACGCCTCCTTCCTCCATCCTCGGGACGAGTCTGTTACACACACGTCTATGTGTGTGTATATTCGTGTGTTCTTATGTTCGACTGTCGTGTCGAGGTCTTCTTTTCTCCTCCTCTCATTCGTTCTAGGAATTACCGTCCTCGGTGACCCGACCCCTTCTTGACTTAGTTCCAGGAGACCTTTTCTCGAATAAGGAAAAATAAACATTTCAAATCTTATTTCCCGCACCAAGTGCACAGTGCGGGATCGGGTCGGTGTGAATACTAGAGTACTGCCTCCCGGCACGATGGTTTGGATTCGAATCTGGGCTTCCCGATCAGTCACCAAAGTTAAGCATCGTTTAGCTCGGCTCGAATTTGAAGGGGTGAACCTCCGATTCGTCCGAGTGCTGCTGCCCCTGTCTGAACGTGGCAGACAGCGTGTGCGAAATGACCTTAGCTGTTGAAGCACGCTAAACAAAAAATACTACCACTACTCGAGTCTGGGCAGCGGGCAGAGACTTTTCCGTGGTATCGCCAGTGGTCATTCAAGTATTTATTTATTATTTCACATTCTCCAGAAAATTCTCATGGGTTATTTTCTTCAAGCATTTTAGCAGGTAAATCGGACGAACGCACACAACCATGCCCTGGGAGGAGAAATTCCCACCTAGGAGAGATTAGAACCCGCGACTCTCGGGTTGGCAGGCAAGGTCTTCACTCCGCTGCCACCGGGGCCGACGTGTTGCGTGAGACGGAATAGGGGGGGAGGTGGTTTGGGCTCTTCTTACACTGTCTTACTTACGTTAGATGGAGTGTGGGGGTCTGCTGTCACCTCACTGGAGATTTTGTTTACTTGTGAGATCGTAATTGTATCGCCTTTTCTAGGCTTTCGGACGAAAACACGTTGTGTTTTTTGCTGCAAACATCGCATAGTATATTTAAATAATATTAAATAATATAGTTGATAAAGTTTTCCAAAAGCGTAAGTACCTATATATCCAGTTAAAGTACCGAAAAAAGGGGTCCCTGCAGGGTCGAGGTTCACATTTAGCATAAATATTGGCGTGCCGACCGGGGATTCGAATGTTTAATGTCTCCTGCAAAGGGTCAAAATAATCCAATTTCATATGTGGTGAGCACTAACAATATCCCACAATATAAACCAGTGTATTCCCAGTACCTTCTGACTGCATAATTTCAATAAATTGAGCGAAACATCGCTCATCGAAAAGCTGATCTATGTTAATTAGTTGAAAATTAATAAATAATGTTAATTAACTGAAAAGTTGATATATGTTAAAACGTCCAAATATTTATTTACATAATACGGTTCCTCATTTTCACAATTTGTCCACTGATTCGATTCTGTCCACACCAGTGGTTGCCACCCCGTAGAAGTCAGCGGACCACTCAGCCTGAAATTAAATCATGTACGGACCACCCCAACCCCCCACAATACCCCCTATCAGTAACCCTTCTTCAGTGCCTTTCCCATAACCAAATTCAAAGTTGATTACGCAAAACAGTTTTTAGAACATAATTTATTTGTTATTACTACGTATTAATTAGTGTACAGTACAACTTAATCACCCATCTCGTTCAACGCACACAACTTTCAAAATCCCCATTTATTGGCAACTTTTCTAAATGTCTTGCGGACTACCGGTTGGAAACCAATGGTCAACACTCTCCATTATTCCTAATATCCCCAAACAAGTACTTAACGCTTAATTTAAAACTCATCCATAGCTTTCTCAAATCCACCACCGACTGTCATGAACTGCTCTCCCTCGTTAATTTTAGATTACCAAGTCGACTCACTCGTACCCACACTTTACTCCACTCAATGGCTATTCCCAGAATGTGCAGTGATCAAACGCTCGTATCTCTTCCACCTCTATTCCCTTCATTAAAATTCACTTCCTGACAAAATTAATGTTTTCGCTTTCTTTCAACATCTTTATCACCTCTCTCTCTCTCATCTCTCTCAGAGTAGTTAGTTATATCTCCCTCTCTTCCCTAATTACAGTTATATTTTTTAACCTTGTTTTGTTTTTATTTTGCAGATATACGTCTCATTTCATGTTCTGTTTTTAATTTATCATAGTAAATTGACGAATGTAAAGGCATTCGTGTTGATCGTGGCACTCTATGAATGGGAAACATGGACCATTGTAAATGCAGACCAGAAAAGATTGGAAGCATTCGAAACCTGGTGTTGGAGGAGGATGTAGAGATTCAATGAACGGATAAAATAAGAAATGAATAAGTATGCAGAAGAGTAGAAGAGAAAAGGACCATATGGAACACTCGACAGAAAGGAAGATCCAGATGGATTAGGCACCATGAGGCACAATGGGTTTGTGAAGAATATAATTGAAGGAAAAATAGAAAGAAAAATCCCAAGATATGAATGATAAAATTCCAAAAATCCCAAATGATAAATACATGGACCAAATAAAGAGAAAAGAGCATACAAAGACCTAGCAGGGAGTAAGGGAAGTAGCATTAGATAGGAAAGGATGGAGAGCTGCAGTCAACCAATCTTAGAATCCTAAGATTGGTTAACTGCAACCTAAAACCAATAATGATGAAAAGTAAACTGGCATTAATGCTGTATGCGGACTTTTTTTCGTAAAATTACACTTTAAAAAAATAAGTATGATAGGGAGGGGAAAGAGGGAGGAGTTATTCAAATATTACGTTGTGTTACAAAAAGCGTCGGATCTTACGTAATACTTGAATGGCCGCTATTTGGAGAGTACTTCCAATTCAGTACTCTAATATGAGTTGCAGTACTGAATTAGTGAAATTCCATAAGGAGTTAGGCGGAAGAAGAGACTGAAATCTAAATCTCGACCTAAGAATAAAGACATATTTCTAAAGAGCCGTTGGAAGGTACGTTTAACCGTGAAACTCTTGGCGCATTTCGTTGAGAGTTGGCGAACGCCGGCGTCGGGTTTCTCTCCACCTTTCCTCCTTAACCAAAACATTCCAACCCTCACCATATTTTAAGGAACCATTTCTCCTTTGAGAGGGTAGTTATAACAAAGATGGTCTGTCATGCATATTGCACTGATGGCCTGACTAACCCACTGCTACTCCCACTATTTCGCTCTATACATGCTCCCCAGCTATGTACTTTCCAATAGTATGATATTCCTTACCAATTGATGAACCAGAGCCATCCCTTTCTGAAGAGCAAAAAGGCATTCTTAGTGAAATTGCGTGCCGAAGAAGGGATCGACTTACAAGAAAATTCCATACTAATATAGTTTCTAGATTAAGCAAAGGCTTCACGCGACCAACCAAATTTCACTCCGTTTTTTGTTAACGCTCAATCCTGGATTTTGCTAATGCCGGAAACGATTAAAGAGCAACACTTTCCTAATAATTTTGAGGTGGGCAACATTTGCTCTTTCCCATAAACCTCTCGGGGGATTTGAGGGGGGTGGGAGAGGGGGGGACGTGGTAGGAGTTTACCATGGAGTCTACATACATACTACATAGTATGTAGTATCTACGGAGTTTACTTAAGGTAGTTTCAGCGAGATAGTTCCCTGGTAATAATAGAGACCATATTTGAATTTTATTTTTTAAATTTCAGCGTCCGTAAGAAGTATGAAGTAAATATTTTTATATTAATTGTGCAAAACATAGTTTCATATGACAAATATTTTCAGCGTTAAATAAATATAACCACACTAGTCTCTAACTTCACTCATTTGCTTACACCGTACGGTGAAATCGACTTCACATTAGGGTTTTTGCGATCCTGTAAAAATTTCTGCGGCAATTGATGAGGTACTTTTCAGAAATAGTTGAGAAAACATAAAATCTACACACCGTTAATTTTTGGACAAAATATAGGTGTTATAGCTTGCTAATGTTGTCAATATTCTCTCTGGAGCGCACAGCTGTAACCTATCCCATGAAAACAGCTTATATTTTTAAGCAAATTGCTCGAAAAGTAGATCGGCAAGGGGTTAATATTTTGGCATCATTAGAAAGTAGAGTTTTTTCTTTAAAATTACGTCTAATTCTAGGTGAACTGATATATCGCTCTTATATATGCGAATAGATATACCTTAAGATGTTTCCACCATAAATTGACTCAATTGTCATTTCATTCATATTATGGTTACTTGTACTCTATCTGATATTAATAACAAAGTTTTACGCTTTTTTTTATTGCGAATAGAACTTGAAAGTGCATGGTGAGAAGTGAATAAATACGGGGGAAAATAGTACTTTCTATCTAATATGAATGTCATATTCGCGGGAAAATGTAAATGAGGAAGAAAAACTCCAGAGAAATTGTATAAAATAAAAATACAGGCATCTTGCCACCTTGTGCTACGAGTCATTTGCTAACTAGTGCGATAAAATAAATCAAAAGGAGGTAATTCCATAGAAATATCGGCTCCAATGACTGGAAAAAATGCTCATTTAAAATGTATTCGTAGAAAAATCAGCATATTTTTGTACCTTAATTTTGATTCTCAACAGGCAACGCGTCACCAGTGAAAGCAAGATTTTTATACCAAATTAACAAAATGTTGGAGTTTAGTATTTGTTATGACTCTCACTGTCGCGGTGGAACCTCCTTGATCGGCCCATATGACCAAATATCTAATCACCAGTCAGTAACAGTAACATTACACCCACTTTAGTTAACAATCCACACATCCCTGAATCCCACGGTAATGCTGATTTTAATTCGCAAAAATATCACCAAAATTCACAAAAAGTGCCGTTTTGGCTCATGGTCAGTCACCTTCTTTTGCAAACTGCTCACACTGCCTCCTATGAACGTCAAGGAAATCGAAAGTTAAATGTTCTGCTTCCGAGACATATTTTCCGTTGGCTATTCCGAGCAATTCGCAATAACTGTACGGAAATGTACGACGAAAACAAGCACATACATAAAAAGAATTAAGGAAAGCCATATAGTCCATCTCAAAGAGATGGAAACTCGCCATTCAATATTCGGGTCACGACAACATGAGTCGTGGACATTTTTCAAACTTTGATGATTGCAAAGAATATATAAAACAAAATCAAACCAGTAAAATGAGTTTTTAAAAACGTCAAAGGGTTTCAGAGATTTTCTTTCCAGAGATATTTTATAGAAAAAAGCATCCTATAATCGTTTTAAGTCGCTTGGTAAAATGAAGATGCGGAAACTGCCACTGCACGAGTGAAGGAATATCCAACAATTAAATTCACTCTACAGATTGGAATGGGTTACAAAAATTAGGCGAATTAAAGAAAACCTTATATTGGGGGCTAATTATAGTTACAAGAGCCCTTTAATCCCTGTCGAAAGAATGATTCGAAATCATTTAAAAATCAATTTATTGGCTCCAGTAAAACGGAGTGATATTATCAAGAAACTGCTCCATGGACCTATTTCGAACAAAAATGTGCTCGTTTTAATATTCTCAATACAATTTCACCGAGGTGTTAAAATGTTTCATCTTGCACTTTAATTAAATGACGCGAAATGTTTAACGTAAGCTATGTATTGAATTCGCAGATGAAGTGCGTTGAGATGAGACGGTGAGACGAGACGGGAAGACGAGACGGCGCTTTATCTGTGGTGTCCAGGGAAGACATTTTTTACACATAATTAGCCACAAAATATGTTCTTTAACGCTTTTATTTTTTAAAAAATAGCACGGATGTGCTGTGGAGTGCTCTCCACAGAACACACGTAGAGATTGGAAAAATCATCATCGGGGCCAGTGGCGTAGCTAGACTCCCGGGGGCCCCGGAGCAGATTAACGAAGTAGGGCCCCCTCTACCCCACCGGAATTTGACATTTTTCGTATGTCCTAAAATACTCCTGAAACAATATTGTACCTAAACATGCCATTTTCCTAAAATTTATAATTTTTTAGTCTACAGAATTTTATAGTCTAGTCAACCCTGGGGGGCCTGGGGCATTGCCCCGGATTCCCCATCGTAGCTACGCCACAGTCGGGAGCTCCATTCTCCGCAACATTGACAATCAAGGTGTTGAAGTTAGCGCACATCGGAACGCATCAATACACTTAAGCGCCCACGAACGACGTGGAATGGAACGATGTGCGCTGGCGCAACGTTTGGTAACCAGCCGGTAGGTATTTGGAATTATTTAACCCATTCTATGGGTGCACAACAGTCACGGTCGAATGTTTCGTGTAGCTATCTAATTCGTTCAAAATACAAATTTAAAAACGGAAGCTTTTTACCAAGGAGTAATCAAACCTTTAAATTTTGTCATTGTCTATATACTGTCTTACGCATTTTCGGAAAATCAACACATAAACAACTGTCACGGATGCGATTATCGACGTTGTTTTGTTGTAAAGCACACATCAACTCTGCTTCCGATTTGTTTTGAATAGCGCTGCCTTGATCCAGGGGCGGCTCCAGACCAGAGGTTCGGGGGGCAGCAGGGACAACAGCGGCTCTTGGGGTATGGAATACCCCCCGGAAAAAGGGGGTTTCGTGGGTCTCGTCCTGGAAATTCATAACAAACTATGTGCAAAATGGTTTTTGGGGGGCAATTGCCGCCGCCCCCCCCCCCTTGGCCAATGCCTTTAGCGCAGGGTCTGAAACGAATGGAAGGCAAGTGCGCTGTTGTGTTGCAAAGTGATTAGCGCACTAGAGAGAATGGAAAGCTCTTGATCATCAAAAATCACACATCTGTAAAATGTTCGCTGCCGGGGGGGATCTAACGGATTCAACCAGGCCCCTTGGGTAGAAGGCTAGTGCCCTAGCCTCCACACTAACCCAAATCGAATATTTCTTACGTTAAATTTGTTGTAGAAACATTTAAGGAAATCTAAGCCCATCATACAACTGCCCTCCAAACAATGCTTTCATAAGTATGAGCTATCAAGAAGATCACGAGAGGAAATGATAACTGATACAATTTTATATGACCGGCGATACCAATTGGTACATATTTTCGACAATATATGTTGGTCTACGAATTAGTACTTCGTACTGGAAATAAAAATTTTCGAAGCCATTAATTAATCAAAACAGGTAGTACGTCATTACGCAAATATCGCGATCCACGCACATGAATTTGTCAGTTATGTTAAAAGCAACCTTTTTCCTATAATTATAGGAAAAAGGTTGCGTTAACGCTTTCACGAAGCAATCAAATATTTAACGTGCCACGGACGAGCAGATTGCTGCTTCATTTTTCACCAAAATTTTACTAATTAACTCGGCCCAATGATTCCGACCTATGAGAAAGCTTCAGCTCGAGAGACAGTTATCATTTTAAAAATGCTTCTATATAGCATTTAAAAGCACTGCCAGATACGGAACATTCTTCAACGGAACGCCATCTGTTAACCGTTGTGATGACCAACTGATAGTTAGGAGGAATGGATTTTTTTAGATATTTTATTTCAGCTCTTTCGACAGTTCCTCCAAGGAAGCTACTGTAAAGCAGCCCGCTGCTTTAATTCCATCATACTGCATAGTTGTGACATCAAATTACCATCAGTGACAGTTCACGTCGAAGTTAATAATCGCTCCCCACAGAGGTTATGAAGGGAAGGCGGAAGTAGAGCGATCATACCCCGCCCACGAATCAAAACTTCACCGATCAGGGATTCTCTACCCACTGTAATAGGGCTGCCATTTAACCTCATTTTCTCGGGCATGTCCTCAATCAAGGTGAATAGATAATTTCTCCAATTTCTTTGTTCTTAATTTACACAAACATTCTTGATTGACGGGAAAAATTCATAAATGGCCGGAATTTTAGCGCTTAAAATTTGAAACTTCCTAATCCGCGTCAACGGTTAAATTTCACGACATGCCGGCCGCTGTAGATATTTACTTGGGCGATGAGAGGATAATGCATTGTCGTGAAAACCAGGTTCAAAACCCGCTTCGAGCATGGATGTTGCTTCGTATTATCACAATGGTCTTTAGACAAGACGGTGCAATTTTCAGGGTTGCTACAGACCAGAGATAATGGGATTCCAGAACATTTTCCAGTTTATCCTGGCCAGTGGCGTACGGAGTGGGTTTTAGAGTTAAACCCCCCTCCCCCCCAAAACATGTTTACCTGAATTCGTTTTCGTTCGTTTACCTGAACTAGCATTTAGAATTTTGCATATTGGGCTGAAAAATATAGTTGAATTGTCTTCACGAAAAGAGAATGTTAATTTAATTATTGCTTTAGTGAATTATAATATAAATATCATTTTATGATGATGAACATAAATATTAATAAACCTCCTCCAGAAGTCAACCCCCCCCCCCCCCCAGAAGTCAATCCTGCATACGCCACCAATCCTGGCCAAAGTTTTAATTTTTCCAAGTGAAAATTCCATTCTTAGGAGCGCAATTTAAGGGGCCATTCAAGTATTACGTAATACGTTTTTTTTTTGGGGGGGGGGGGGGGGGGGGGGGGGTTTTATGATCATCTTAAATTGTCTTATGAGGGGGGGAGGGCAGGGAGTCTGGAACCAATTTACGTGATATTTTTGTCCGTCTTCAAACATTGTATCTATCATCTCCGAATTCAATTTAGCAGTGACATGGAGCGTCCACTCGTTAATGGCATATTTTCCGTATCCTCACTGCTACACCAATACTCCTATTCTGTCGCCTGACTGGCTAGCTACATTACCTCCATGCTCAATGAATGTGGTACTCAAACACTGCATAATTAAATGATATAGTGCTCAAAGCTGTACGATGGCTTCTAAGGAAAGATGAAACTGCAGAAAGCGAGCATTTAACGTAGATAAGATACAAATATCTAATGTCTTTCGTAAGACAAGAGGGATGGGGGGGGTAAAAAATCGCATAAATTATTACGTAATACTTGAACCACCCCAAAAATAGGTGCAAGAACAGAAGCAACGTAAACGTATGTTCTGCAAGGGAATCAAGTGTTCCAACAAACCGAGCACCGCCACTATCACTCTAGGGGAAAATCAACTCCCTTTCTGATACTATACTATTCTCAGTTTCGACCACGACCTGGGCCACGAATTATAATTAAATATACCTGCGCACAATCAGAGGAGAAAAAAGTTATCCATCTTCCCCAGTATGAGTTTAAAGAATAGGACCAGAAAGTTACACTAGCAGAAAAATCTGTGTTGAAACTGATCCGAAACTGAGTTGAAAATGTGTTGAACCTGTGTTGCAGACATGTTGAAACTGTGTTGAAATTGAAACACGAATGCAATACAGTTGGAACAACACAGTTTCAGTGAAAGTCCAAGGAGCCATACCAATCGTGGAATTGATAGCAGGTTAGTCTTGAATGGAAGTAGCATTACAGTTTACAGCGATTCTTCATGTATACTCTATGAAAGCAGTGTCGTGTCAACACAGAGCTCAAATCAGTATCTGCACCGTTCAGAGCAACACAGTGAAAGCAGTGTAGTGTCAACACACAGCGAATGAAAACAACACAATTGTAAAACAACACAATTGCAAAAGAGAGGTTGATTTCACTAAGGTTCAAGACAGTTCAAAAGAGTTTCAATCCAGATTTGGCAGTTTCAACACTTTTAAATCAGCAATGCAATATTAAGGACGACCGTACAATATAAATGCAGATAAAAATTGTATGCAGCAAGTACCATGGCAAAGAAAGTTCTCTATCATGAATCGTTAGCCCTCTTTTTTGGGTCAATGTAAGGTTATTCATCATATTTGAGAACCCAACGTGCAACCACAGAATGTAAGAAGTACGTATTCAGGCTGATTTCATCTTCATGACGCGGATCATTATGTTTCAACTCAAAATTCTCCTGTTTTTTGCATGCTCTCTTGATCAATTACCCTCTTAGTGCAGCGGGCCGATATCTCGGCTTGCAAATAAAATACTGTTCAACTTTAAAACACTGAAATACATTTATTTTTCAGACGATGTAAAAAAATGTAAGATTTAAGGCTTTCCCGGTGAATACTTGTGATGTATATTTCTCGGGTTTCCATCCAAGTGATATTGGTATGTTGCACGACGTTTCGACAGCGTAATCTGCCATCATCCTCAGGGTGAATGGTTTTGGCCAGAAAGGTGTCATATATTTATTAGGGAAGTCAAAGAGATAATTTTCCCACCGTTTTCTTCAATTGGTTTAGGGCTGGTTTCCAAGCACTACACCAAGGTTTCCAGCTTAGGCACGGCACCTTCTGGCCAAAACCATTCACCCTGAGGACGATGGCAACCTACGCCATCGAAACACTGCTGCAACACACCAGTATCACCCAGATGGAAACCCGAGAAATCTACACCGCGATATAAACGAATGGTATCAATATTAATTAATTAAATTAATATAAAATTTAAAAAAACCACCCATGGATATCTAAAACAACAACTTCATAATATTTTTCTTCCTAACGTGATATGTACATTTTATTAAAATTACCCTTCGTATTTTTCACAAGTACCGCTGGAAGAAGGCAGCAATAAAAGGGTTACGGTAGATGTGAAGTATTGAAAGTTCAATTTTAAAACTTGCCGGGTAATTTCACGAAATTCACTGACTTTTCCATGCTCTATGAAATTCCATTATTTTACACTGCTCAAAGGTCAGCGGACACCTTTTGCATACTTTTCCAGTTCTTTGATGAATGGTCCACATAGAAATAAAGTTATCAGAATGTTACACTTATCAAATCGTTGATCAACACGGTGATGCCTTGGAGAACAGCACAAGGCCCAAACTCTAATTCCTAAACCCATAGAAATTTTTGTTTGAACAACATAGTACATACATGAACGTATTAAAGAAGCAGCATAAACCCCACATTAGGCATGATGTAACCCACAAAGCATAGCCGATGGATAGAATGTACAGAGATAAAATTGAATAAACAAAGCACACCAATTTATCGATCAGTTTCAAACATGATAGAGCAATAAAGGAGTTATATTCCAAGGAGGGAGTTGAAAAGTGGTAGAAATGTTCTTTCTGTCACTCCAAATATCTCCCACTCATAATAGATAATACACGCAAAATGAAAAAGTTGTTTTTTGAAGCTAAAGCCAACACATGTGTGGATATTTTCAAGGTGGTAACCTTCACTTTAACCGTCAAAGAGATATGTGGAGCATCACCACTTCTCCTCCAGTTGCATAATGACTTCAATTAATAATTCACATGAGAATACCAGTCTTACAAACAAAAAGTGACACCAGCCACGAGAGTTACGCAATCCATATCAGCAAATTGATTCTAAAATCCCACAAACCTAACAACCTGCCAGAGTTTTCATCCTGTTGAAATTTTGTCTTCCACCTTAAAATAATCACAGGCACAAAACTCTCATCAGTTAGTTAAGTACGAGGGTGAGGTGAAAAGTTCTCGGCCTTACACAGATATGGCGTTAGTACCAATGAAATTTTGGTTTTGTTGTGTTCGTACACGTTTCCCAACAATGTAATTCAAATTTCAACTTGAGCTGCCACATAGTATTGTTGACACGACTTTTTGAAGTAGACGCGTTGTTTGTTTCGTTCAAATGGATAAACTGGAGTATCGTACTGTCATGAAACTATTCGTTTTGGACGGTTTATCGCTAACGGATATTCATAAAAAGTTGGTGAAGGTTTATAAGGAGTTTGCTCCTCCATTTTTGACAGTTAAGAAATGGGTGGCAGAATTTAAACATGGCCGAAATTCTCTTGAAGATGAACCATGTGAAGGACGTCCCAAAACTGTAACAACAAATGAAAACATGGAAAAAGTGCACAATATGATATTGGAAGATCGGCGATTAAAGGTGTATAAAATAGCTGAAGCCATAGGCTTATCAGAGGAAAGAAAACGGTACATTTTTCATGAAGAATTAAATATGAAAAAGCTTCCTGCATGTTGAGTGCCGCATTTGTTAAATGCTGACCGAAAGCAAGTGCGTCAACAAATTTCTCAGCAATGTTTGTACCGTTTTCAAAGAATCGAACTGATTTTGTGCTCTCATTTGTTACTGCCAATGAAACATAAGTCCACCACTACACGCCAGAAACTAAATAGCCATCGAAGCAGTGGGTGGAAGCCGGCGGACCTGCCCCAAAGAAGGCGAAGTCGATTTTATCTGCCGGAAAGGTGATGGCCAGTGTTTTCTGGGGTGCAAAAGGGATTATTCTTATTGAGTACCTTGCAAATGGTAAAACAATAAATGGCGAACTGTACGCAAGTCTTCTGGATCAACTGGATGAGAAAATACGTGAGAAGAGGCCTGGGTTGCAAAAGGAGAAAATCATGTTTCAACAGGACAATGCCTTTCCGACAAAGTTGCTTTGGCAATGGTAAAACTGAGGGATTTGAAGTACAAATTATTGGAAAGTTCATCCTATTCACCAGATTTGGCACCATCTGACTTCCACCTATTCCCACATTTAAAACAATTGTGATTGGAAAATGTTTTGAGTCCAATGAAGATACTATGGCAGCCGCAGATGGTTATTTTGCAGACCTACCAGAATCGCACTTCCGTCACGGAATCTACTCATTTGAAAAATGTTGAACAAGGTGAATTGACATGAAGGGAGACAACGTAGAAAAATAAATGCATTTTTGACATAAAAATTACAGTCTTTCATTGCCAGGCCGAGAACTTTTCACCTCACCCTCGTATAAAGGCCATTTTACACAGTGCATTTGTTTGTACAAACTCTTCCATGAACTCTTGTATGAGGCAAAATGTATCGTGTAAAGTGGCAAATTGTATGAATGCTTGTGCAAATGTCTCAATGCCTGAACAGAAAATAGAACCTGTTTTAATTTCGTTGAGACAAACGTACAATCTCACGTACATTTATTTGTACAAAATCTTTCATCGTGTAAAACGGCCTTAACAGAGGTTACAAAAACATGGTTTGGCTTAGGTCAGTTAAATATTTCAATTTAGTAATACGTAGTACTATGAGATGAAATATAGTTAGGTTCAAATTGAGGCATTTTTATTACAATATTACAGGTTAATAAAATAAAATAAATCACCTCGCACTAAAAGTTGATAAAATATAAGTCATATGCATAAAATAATAAATATTGCTGCAAGCTGCAAGGCCTAATTAAAAACTTGATTGGGACAAAAGAAGTCATACTTTGGCGAAAAAGACAACATCATCATAGACAACCTATTAGACCAATTAGGAGTACTTCATCAATAAAATTATTAAAAAATGCACGCAGCTTCCAAGTTCATGCAACTATCACAAGCCACCCCACGTCAGTCGTACCACATGATCTGCCTTTCGTTTCGTGGCTTTGATGAATCCCATAAACTGTAGTTCTGCAACTGCTTGCATGAATCGAGCTCTGAATCACGT
This sequence comes from Pyrrhosoma nymphula, assembly GCA_963573305.1. Lineage (NCBI taxonomy): Eukaryota > Metazoa > Arthropoda > Insecta > Odonata > Coenagrionidae > Pyrrhosoma > Pyrrhosoma nymphula. Next base: position 85,741,036 of record OY754333.1, on the reverse strand, counting down.
TAAGGAAGCAATAAGAATGACCATCACAGAAGAGTATTCACAAAAATATAAATATTTCAAATTGTAAATAATAATAGTGACATGCTCACAATAGAATATAATTAATATGAGAAAGGCTTGAAATTGAGCCACTAATTCAAAATATGCACATGATAATAATACACAAAGATCTAAAATAATTACGTAGTCATCAGAAGCAATTTTCCATACATAATTTTATACATTGTAACAATGTGCTTTTGCTATAGGCACATATGTATATTGCTATATTAATGTGATGCTATCAGGTAAAATAACTAAAGCCAGTAGGTATTGACTGATACTAATTATCTTCCTAAATCACATACGGAACAATTAAATGAAATAAGAATGCTATTATCTTTATTTTACTCTCACTAGCTAATCCTCCATTAACCCGAAGAATTTGAGAATATGTACCAGTTGCTGGGAATACGCAATTCATAAAACATTAGATGCTCATGGCTAAGGGACAACATTCAAAACAATAATTCTGTACGTAGTAGCGTTTTTTATCATTGAATTCCTCAGAAATTTGCTTAAAATGATGAATCTTACAGGCTAACTGGCTAACACACCTACTCTGCAATTGGGAAGTCCTTATTTGTATCCCAGTCAAGTCTAATGATTTTTCATGGTTAACTATACTACAGTGGTTTTGCAAAATTTATGCAAACACTATTTAGCCAGAACCAAATGAATTTCCCTGAACTGAAATATTATGTAATTACGTATTTGAGGGCATATAAGATGTGCCTTTTTTCCAAAATTAGGGCAAAAAAATTATCCCCAGGTCTTACATGTCTAACAGTTAATTTTCTTGAGTGCACCCCACTGAAATGGGGGAGTGTCTTATATGCTGGTGCATCATATATGCTTCCAAGTATGGCTATTAATTCAACTGAATTCATTAGTAACTATTGTTGAATACATGAGCAAAATTGTCAGTCTTTTTCGAAAGGTAAATCAGTTGCTCTCATGATAGAAAAATATCTACAATGCAGTCACATTGCAGGTTGCATAAGGTCTTTACCAAGGTGCTATACTACATGAAATAATAAGATTACTTTTAATTTTTCAGCAGTAAAAAATGAATGGAACATCTTATACTCGGATGTATATTGCATATCTTTTGCTTGCTTCTATGACATTGAAGGAGGTACATAATAATAATATATTGAACTACATTGACCAGCACTAGTTCATGATTATAACAATATCAGAGTAGGTTTTTTATCTCTTGGTGGTGCTGGCTGTTCACCAAATTTTACCCCTAAAACTGCTGTGCTTTGGTGAGGATTTCACAAAATCTTTTCGCCACAATATGTCCACCATACCACGATATGTGTATATGTGGAGGGAATATCATATGCCTGTGCATCTTATATGCCATCAAATATGATATCTCATTACCGTAGGCAGAACAAGGTACAGTCCTGTTCATTAAAAACTTACCACCTCGGAGCCCTGTTCATAAAAAACTTACCACCTCGAAGCCGAAAAATTTCTAAGTCCAAACTTGAGAGCAATGTGACAACACAGCCTAACAACCCCTGAGGGGAGGAGCAATAACTTCTCCAAGCGGAACGAGAACCCTTCCTCCCCCCAGTCAGGCGAGTAGAAAGGCCGACGGAAGGAAGATTTTGGCCCGCGAAAGGATATTTTGTGAGGGGAGGGGTAAAGTCCGGGCTTCCGTTTGCTTTATGAGAGGGCGAGAATGAAAGGGCGATGGCTTGGTTCGGTCGCTCAAAGACCTCTCGCAGTCGACAACTGCTACATGACGGAAAGCCCAACATATCCCCACAGCTCGTTTCATTTTTTTAAATACTTTTTTCTTACGTGAATTTTCAGCCTTAAAAATGATTGAAGTTTTGACGTGTTTTCGTTATCAGTCATTCATTGTGGTACCGACATTCCTATTATTATTATTATTTGTTGAGTTTGTTCTTGACCACTTTTAATTAATTGTAAGTATTTTATGAGGGGTTGGTCAATATGTATGGTCTCTGGAATTTCTTGTTGCCATTTTTAAAAGCATGAATCTACAAGTGACTCTTATTTATTACCCGCAGTGAAACAAACGCGTATTTATACACGCCGAGTCATCGCAGTGGAAACATAATGAAAAAAACCACCAAACGTATTATGGAAATATTTTGTTTTCAATTGTCTGTAAAAATTTAGCATGGTGAGGGAATAAACCTGGCGTAGTAAAATCAGGAAACATAATAAATTGAACAAAGTGGAACAAGAGGGAAAAGTAGGGAAAAGATATAAGGGAATAGGTCATTCTAGGGAGATGTGATTTAAGATGACCATCATTCCTAACTTCAAATTCGCTACTATCGGCAAGTATGTGTGATGATTATACGGTGGCCAACGTGGGATAATAATATGCCCAGCTTCAAAAATTGGTTATTTGCCATTCGTTTGACTTCATATTAATAAAAGGAGTGAAGCAAAGGAGACACTTCACCCTCATATTTTAACAGAACATTCCTCTTCCAACGAATTGTCATGGGGAAATATTTCCTAACGAAGATGGATTAAGAGACAAACTTTCACTAGTTACTGGTTGAGGATGGATAAATAAAATATCCGAAACGTTGGGAGAAGTTTTGCATTTTTTTTTATTTTGGCATAAATTCCTGATATTTACACCATTGAGTGTTAAGAGGTTGAGAAAATATCATATGAATATATAAGAGATTATAGATAGGCATATATGCCTATCTATAATCTCTATCCTTGCAGCTCGTTTGGTTGCTTGCATTTACTCCATTTTTTATGCGTATTCCATAGCACTACAAACTATAGAGTCTGAATGGAAAGGAGTTGTCGCTTATTTCGCTGGGAGGGGGGTAAAGGAGAGTTGTTGTTAATGTCCCAACTTGGTCCTAACATTTGGTGGATGCGGGAAAGTGGGGTACCCTTAGCTCAGCTTAATGGTAATGAATTATGAACTGAATTCTATTTAGGAAAACTAAACAGCCGATTTCCTAAGATGCATAGATAGAGTACAAAAAATCCATTTTTCTATCCACACGTCCCGCCAATTCTCTTACTTCCACGTTATCACTAAAAGATCCGCTATTAGAGAGTGAAATTCCAACGCCTGAACCTCTAAACCGTGACACCTATCATTCACTATCTGCCAGAGTTCTTCCCATTGTCGAATCAGACAAACGAAGATAAATCAGTGTAACAAATACCGGCCTTGAGTTAAGACCTTAATCTACGTAATTTTGCTATCACTAGGTATGGAAAAATGGAGTCATAGGAGCAAAAAATAACTTTCTTGACCCTTTTTCTGAGCCTCGAATTATTACATGAAAAGATTCGCTAATAGAATGTGAAATTCCTGAAATTCCTGAAATTTTAAACTTTCACGTATATTTTATCTTGACAGACTATCATTTTTAAAGACACAAAACAATATGGATTACACTATATTTCACATGAATTTAACAGAATAACAGCGGCAAAGGACTTACTACCTTACAAGTTTTTCTTCGATCTAATTAGGTGCTTAGATACATCTGGTGTAAGTTGAATTACTATATAAAATTAGCTACAATAATATGCGATATTTGCAATGAAAAAATGCTCGTCTGGATGAGATTTAAAAGTGGATCACTCTATTTCACTCCGTACTAACATGTAATGTCAAGCTCGAAATTTAGCACACACCTATCATCGCAAAATATTCTGGAATAGAATTTTTCAGGGGTGATGTATTTATGCGCAAACCATAACTAATTAATGGTTTTATTTTTAAATAGTGATCTTTCCAGAGTATCCAATATCATATCAAGTTCTTTCGACATACTTTTAACTATACGACTGCGCTTCTTTGATTTTAAATTTTGTTTGTCGATGAACAAGGACCGGTATTCACTTCAAATATCTTCGGATTGAAGTAGCTCGATGCTATTTCATTCCAATATTGGAATGCTTAGGAAAACAATTTCGATCCACTCAATCATAAACTTCAGCCAGTTCTCAATTATTGTTTCGCGGTGGAAGTTAGAATACATTTCTTTGTTGCCATAAAAATAACCCGATGCCCATATTTTCCCTTTTCCAGTCTCTTAAATACCTCTTTCAACCTAGTCAGTTAGTGAGTTAACTCTATTAGCGAGGATCTTGGCATAGAGGCAACACTATTTTGGCCCTTCCAATCTTTCCCGGGAGAGCAATAAACATTCCGAACCAAAGGAAGCCCCTTCCATCACCCTCGCTCGAGGAAAGGGCATACTCTGCCAAAAAGTGACAATGGAAGGGGGCAGTGGCTTCTTATTCGACTGGGAGTGAAGAAGCAGTGTTGTGGTTGGTTGAGCTGTTTCTCCACATTATGTGGATGTGTGGAAGCGACCCATACATGGGAATAGATCATCTCTCGTTCACAGCTTCTAGAAAGCGCGGAAATGCAATGCCCACTTCTTTGGTTTACATCCCCACAGCTCGTTTTGTTTTTTTATTTGTTTCCTGCTCGTATTAGTTAGTGTTATTAACTATTGATATGTTGACCCCTAATATATCATTTACATTATCTTGGTCTGGAATTCCTTACAGTATCAAAATCCCTATTACTTTCAAAACGTCGTGATTAATTATGCGCTTTTTACAGGACATGAGTTCAATTTTCTTTACTTTGTCATAAAATATTTCCTGCTTCCGGAATTAGGTTAGGAAAAAACCACAAAACGCACTGTAGGAAGTGCTATCACGAATGCTTTTCCAAAAGATCTCACATGAGAAAATTCTGGCCTATGACGAATGAAAAACGCAGCAATGGCCATGAAACAAGAGGGGGGGGCTAACTTGAACCTGATATGGTCATTGATTTAAGATGTCAGTCTAGTCATACATATGCGATATGATGCCATTAGTGAACACATAATATACACTCGTATGTGAATTTCTGAATTGATAGCAGCAAAACGACCGAATTCACCAAAAGCATGCAATGAGTACGAAAGGTGCATTTTTCAATCTGCACATCCCTCTCTTGAGCCTCGAATTAACACGAAAATATTTGTTAAAAGATCATGAAATTCAAAGGTTATCATTTTAAAATGAAACAGTTGTTTGCGCATAAATATATCGCCCCTATAATATGTTTTCCTAGAATACTTTGCGAGGAAATTTGCGCAGAAAATTCGAGCCTTACATTATAGGTTACCTCAGAGCTTAATAGAGTGATCCAATTTCAAATCCCATCCAGGCGATTGCTTTTTTCGTAATTAATTTCACATATTCTTGAGGCTCATTGTGTGCTTTAATTCCACCTATCCAGGTTTATCTACGCACCTTATCAGATCCAATAAATATGTGTAAAAGCACTTCCTAAAATGCTTTTCATGGTTTACTTTTATAACTTACTTTCAGAAAGAGTAACTAGGTGTGTGATTATAAAATTAAACAAATTGTGCCCAAGTCCGAAACAAACCAAATGGCTTAGAACATATCGCACATTTCAAGTATAATATGGATTGCGATATCACAAGGACATCCAGATAATGAAAATGCGTAAAACATTTCATACAACTTTACGTCAATGAATACGCTTATAAATTAAAATACTCATAAGAAACGAAAGGAACTCCGGGGATTGAGACCCTTGAGATCTAAGATAGGCTTTTGTTTTCCATGACTGCTTGCATCTGTTGTGTGCAAGGGATCTTGGTGCGTCTGAACTTAGCAGACCTCCCTTCTTCTTACATCACAAGAAAAGAAACCTTACCCCTACCCTCGGAAATAATCCTTTTCGCAGGTCATAATTTTCCTTCCATCGGCCTTTCTACTCGCCCGACTGAGGGGAGGAAGGGTGCTCGTTCTGCTTGGAGAGGTTATTGCACCCCCAATCAGGGGGTGGGGGTGGTTAGGCTGTGTTGTCACATTGCCCTCAAGTTCAGACTTCGGAACTTTTTCGGCTCCGAGGTGGTAAGTTTTTTATGAACAGGGCTCCGAGGTGGTACGTTTTTAATGAACAGGACTACACATACGAGGTCTCCCTTTGCAAAAAAAAGTTTCTATCATTCCTTTTGTCAAAAATTTAATAACCCTAAGCAAATATATATATGAAAAACTTAAACTTTTTGGTTCCACAATGATAATTTTATTTGCACGACCCGGGTTTCAACGTACTATTACGTCATCTTCAGGATGTTATAGTATATCGAAGCCCGGGTCGTGCAAATTAAATTATCATTGTGGAACCACAAAGTTTAAGTTTTTCATTAAAACAATGAATAAGTTCCACCAAGTAACACCTGAAACTACCAGTTATACCTAAGCAAATATTTCAAAAAGTTTGTAACTCAAAGTAAATATTTCAAAAATAATGTGATGTACATGTATCTTCCTCCAACATTATCCAGACATAAAATAATTCTGATGTAAGAGAACAAATGTATTATAATAGTGAAGTTTCTCCATTATGTGAAACCCACTAATTACAGTTCTCTTTGTTGTTAGCATTACAACTCACAAATCTCCTTAAATCTAATTCCAACATTCAACCCAATACCAAGCAGATTAATACATGACCCTAGTGATAAGTAGAATTCAGCAACATGTACAAGTACACCATGTAAAACTTCTCTCGGAGTTTTCCGCAGCAATTAGATGAATATTGCATTCTTCTTCCAGGTATCTGCCGCGTAGATACCCGGAAGAAGAATGAAATATTCACTATGTAAAACTCTCAGCAAAAACAGAGAGCATCATTCATATCATTCAAAGGATACTGCATATTCACATCAACTTGTACTTCCTTGCCATCGCCATCATCAGAGTTGACGATTGAAGAGAATGCCTGTAATTAAATACTAAGATTCAAAATGGGGTACTAAACAGTCATGGAAGTACATATAGGGAAACCTCTGATAATGACTTCCCATTAGAATTTCATCAAATGTGGGAGACGGGCTAACTAATGGCAACTTATCATGGCCAGTTACAGAAAATTTGATTTATGAGCAAAGTGATCACAGAATTTCTTCCCCATACTAATAATAGCTACGACTATTGACTAATATTATGTACTAGCTGCCGTTAAAGTAACCATGCACACACTACATCTTAGTCTACACACAGCATCAGTTTCTAATACAACCAGAAAACTTCGGAGGGAGGACTATGAGAAATTGAGATGAGAATAGGCTGTAGGCATTTGAGATGTCGGTATGGAAGAGAATGGAAGAAGTGCGGTGGATTGGATGCCATTCATCTTGTGTTTTTAGGTTTTTAGCAACTTCACCTTTAGTTTTATTTAATGTGCAATTACTTACAGCAATCGTGAGGAAACATATTTTAAAATGGCAAACAAGCGTGCGAGATTATCGTTATCATTGGAAAAAAAAGTCAACATTTTGCAAAGAGAATTGACTCTAATACGGGCACTCGCGTGACCCTGACCTAAGAACTTGTTATACCAGGTTCAACGTGGAACACAACTGTAAAAACCCGTAAATGTATAGATGTATAGACTGCGGCCCTATTGGTAATAGGTGTAATTACATTAAATACTCCAAGTACGATGAACTTATATTGAAGGCATTGTTTCAATCTTCCCCCGAAATAAGGCCGCATAACCACTGCGACAGGCACTCGGCGCATTGATGTCTTCAAAGAATCAAATGGATGTTTACACAGTTTCAAAAGTCGATTTAAATAATGTCTATAAAATCATTTTTGGTGAATCTAAAAGTGTACACTACATTGATCCTGAAACAGTTTCTCACTGGAAGTGCACAACTTTGCATAATTATGTTGATGGCTATGCCTATGCGCTTAAAGACATTTTTTATGTGGACGAGACAGGTCTTTTTTTTAAATAATGCCACACAAGACCCTATAGACTTCAAAGGGGACCCTTGTCATGGGGCCACGCTCAGCAAAGGTCGCCTTACTGTTTTATCAGGAGCTAATCCAGATGGCAGTGTGAGACTGAAGCCCTTTGTTTTTGAAAAGTCCAAAAATCCATGTTGCTTTAAAAATATTAAGAAAGACCTTAGCTATAATCTATGCAGCCAACACAAAGGCATGGATGACATAGACTATTGTTGAAGAAAAAATGTATGCCCTTAATGCAAAGATAAATATATGTAGGTAGACACCACCTCAAATCAAGTTATGTTAAAATATGAGAATACGTTTATTTTTTGTTAACTTTTGTTTATTCATTTATTTATGTCTATTTGGTGTCCCATAAAATATTAAACCACCTGTTAATTTAAATAAAATTATTTAACATTAGGCTATGATTTTGCTTCTATTTCCTACAAATTACGATTTCCCTCGATTTACATTTTCCCGCGATTTACACTTTTTTCCTTCGTCCCCGTCAAAAGTGTAAAAGAGAGGTTTTACTGTAATTAAAACTGCAACAGCCTGTAACAATAGAATAGATATTCAGAAATTAAGAAAGATATACCATTACCTGATAACACCCACAACAGATAAGTCATAACTCATTCATTGCACATAATTGTAATGTATTTGCAAAAAGAAATCTTTCAAATTATTACGCTTTAGCGTCCATGCTCATTGCTACATGGCACATGTATGAATATGTTAGTCATATTTAGAAAATATAGGTAACGAACACCTGGTCATCCGAAAATCTAACAGACTTCATAAGCTGACTAACTACTTTGATTCCCACACCTAGCTATTCCCATACCTCTCTTACCATTTCCTCAGCATAGATGTTTCCTCAGCATAGAAGGAGCAAAGGCAACAAAAAGCACCCTTACCTTACCCCACAACCTATAACTGCCCACCCCGATTCACTATCAGCTACCCTCACCTGTGCCCTCTAGGCCAAATATAAGTTTCTGATAAGTCTTCTTTATCGCCAATCTATTCCCATATTCCCAAATATTCGCATTAGCTTCTCCCAATTTACTCTGTCAAAAGCCTTTTTTTTACTTCATTAAGCAAGCAAAAACATACTGGTTATACTACATAGGTAGCTATATGTTTCTATCTGTAAGTGTCCACATCACCACAATCGCACCCCAAGTAGCCCTCCCCTTCCTGAACCCAAACTGATCATCGTTAAGGAGGTAAACTGCTCTACTCTCCAGCCTTTTATTAATTACTCTAAGCAAAATTTATGCCGTGTGAGAAATTAAACTGATCATTCTCTAATTCCCCACACATTCTGACACTTTCTCTCCCGGATAGGTATTAAGACCGTTTTCACAAAATTATTTGGCCAGACTCTTACCTCAAGAATCCTACGAATAAGTTTGAAAAAAGATCGTATTCCTTTACTACCTAAATTCTTCAGTAACTCTGAAGGTATGTTATCTAATCCCATGGCTTTTCTTGCCTTCTCATAATGCTCTCTCTATTTCGCCATTAAGTATCTCCGGTCCAAGTTTATCTTATCTATTGTACTCTCATCCTCTACATCTAACTTCACAGGTCTATTACCGCTATCATATCTCCTCAACCTATTTTCTCCACCTATCCTGGATGCCTTCCTGTTCGATTAACATATCTCCTGTTTTTCCTTCACATTTGGTATCATTTGCCCTCTCTTACCACCCGACAGGATTTCCACTTTACCATGTAAAGCACACACTTCCCCCTCTTCCTGCAGCTTTTCAATTTCCTCGCAATTTCACTTCCACCAGTTTTCCTTCGCTCGATTGGTCACTTGCCAGAGTTTATTGTTTAACTCCATGTACTTCCTCTTGCCTAGGTCAGTGTTGACATTTTTCCACATCCATCTCTTCTCCATTTTCCTAAAGATTTCTTCTGTAACCCACTGCTTCTATACCCTATTCGTTTTCACTGTTCATATTGTTTTCTCTGCCACTCTTATTATACCAATTTTTATAATCTCCCATTTTCTCTCAATAGCTTCATTTACTTTGCTTCACCTACGTTCTTTTCCACTAGCTCTAGGTATTCCCTCTTTTTTAACCCTTGATACAGTAGAGGCATCAAAAATGATACTAACAACTGCATTAGTATGCAAGCAACATTATATTTCTACATCACCAAAAAAACGTATCAAATATGTACTACATTGTAAGTTTTACAGTACACAATCATACTTTACAATTGACACATACCTGAAGCCAATCATAAAGGTTTATCATGCGCCCACACTCAAGATGAAGCTTGTAGGCAACGGAAACATCTGGCAGTGAGGGAACAATGCTTGATATCTCTGGTAATTCACAGCATTTGCACTGTTGAATGACAAAAAATGGAACAAAATATCTTTGAGATACAATTCTGCAATTCATTAACAAAAAAGTCAGCTATAAAATAGCTCCATGCACTATAAACTGTGCACCGTACATTCAATTTAAATTTTATAAACTTCATCCGAGGTTTATTTGCTCTAGATAGTGGTTTTACTAAAAATAAAAGTGAACTTGCCTCCAAGTATTGTTTTGGGTTGATCAGAATAGAGTGGAGGGCAGCTTGCGGGGATGGGGGGATGAGGTGGCTCCTCACAGTGGCCACACTCTCAAACACAAATAATTCATAGAAGGGAAAGGTGATGAAGGGACGGGGGCCATTGCCAAGCGAGAGCATCAGCGCCCTCTTCATATTCTCCAACACTTTCCCCTTCATCTCCTCCCACTTGGCCTCATCTTGGGCGGCTATAACTCTGCTCTGCTTGGAAAGCATGAGCAGCCTCTGAAAAGTGAATAATAACAACAAATAAGCATACTGCAGACACAAAACAATGTATGCTACACTAAATGACAGGATATTCCCTCCAGAATTCTGCATCAGGCATACTCAATGAGGCTGGTCAGCCGAGTGCAAAGATGTCCATAAGTCTAGCCCCGTTCTGTATCTCCAATGTGAGTATGCCTGAGTCGACCAACTTAATCACCACCAGTGTACCAAATAAGTCTCATACTCGCCAGTCAGACCTTCATGGACTTACATGCATGGTCAAGAAGCCCATGTGTCTCGAAAGGTAGTACATAAATCACCTATCAGACACCAGCAAGTGCAGACGGGATCAATTACGTCCCAAGTGCTCAGGTCTGACTCTGAACAGGGAAACTCCGATCCCTTCACGGTAGCTTAGTGTGCATAGTGCACCCATGTGATTACTGTTTTGCCAGCCAGCCCATCTGGCACCATACTCTAGTGACTTTAAGGTCATGCAGAGTGAGTCCAATGCACAACTCATCCTCTTGTTATCAAACAAAAATGTTTACACTAACACTGCCCTATAGTGGTCACTAAAATGTTGGTGAGCTCGTTAAAATTTAAATTATAATCAGAGAAACCTTAAAGAATTGAGACAAAAAACATGACATAATATTTACACACAAAAAGAAACAGCTGTGGATAGCCAATTAACAGCCACAGAAATTTTCTCTATTGGAATCATAACTTCTGAAAAATTTATCATTTTTCAGCAAAACGGCAGAAATTGGCAGAAATGCTGTATGTGATCAACTTTTCAAATAAATAAATAAAAACTCAAAGGCCCATGTCCTAATGTCAGACTATTGTCACCAAGAACGTTAAAATTAAAGAGTGATGAGTGATGTTTCACCATTTTATCCACTCAACAAGGCTGGAACAACTCAACACCAGCACTGGTAAACATTTCCTAATGCTAGGGTACCCTATATGTAGTGCAAAAGTTTCCCGCTACTGACCAGTCTTTTATGTTCATTGACCTCCTGGGATCAATGAAAGACATGAAGTCAAGTATAGGAAAGTAACTTCAAGGAAGAGAATTAATTTAAAAATAACAAAGACTGGTGGCTATGTGCCACATGCCACCATCACAATTTCAATTTCCAAAACATAATACATAGATCACAAAATACATCACTCTGCAATCCTCTAATATTGGCGAAGAAACTTAACTAAACATATGTGTACCATAATGCCTACATGTCACCCAAGCATAACGTACTAAGGTTAAAAACATCATGATGCATACCAGATTCATTCTAGTAGTGTTGTGGCAGTAACTTGTGCATGGGAAAAAGGAGTGCTTGAATCTCTCTCTTCAATAGTCTATGTCTGTTATGCTTTCACTTTTGTCTTACCAACAGAATCTGAATTATCACCAGAAACCTGAGACTTGCGTGTAACATCCGAGTCTCTTTTGGCTAAGTCACAATTTCTGTTCATTCAAAGGATAAAGGAATAAAGGAGAAGAAAACATCAAAATAACAAACAGGTGAATTTACTCAGTGTTTTGCAGAGTTTGTGAATTCTGTGGTGTGTACTCTGTGGTGTGTACTCTGTGGTGGGTCTCTGATTCTCATATCATACGCAAGACATGCAATATATATCGATGTTATAAATGAAGAAAAAGATGAGGATGAAAACAATTTCCTGCCAGATGTCACCCTAAACATATGAGAACTGCCACTTTGATTACTACTTTTTCTTTCCAATCAATAAGGATCTCATGAATTGATTGCTCTAATTTGCCATTAATTCCACAAACCTGCTATATACTATATTTGTTAGTTTAACACTATATTTGTTGGGAGGAACTTTGTCAAATACATCCCACAAATCCAAGAACACTACATCAATTTGCTTTTATGATAGGCCTTATTTGAGGATACAAAGGAATAGTGTAAGCTGTGTCTCACAGGAGGTTTAGTACAATGATGGTACAGTGGGATACATCACTAGACCAGTGAACTTTTCTTTGAACAGTGTCAAACTCCATGTATCTTCCAACCCTTCCTTGACACCCTTGCCTCTCCCCAAATACCTAAGTCTCTAGATCTTGATTTTTCACAAGGTATTTCTTAAACTGCGTCCACTGCTGGCATCCCTCTCCTCTCCAGTACCTTTGCCTCTTCCTGTTACCATCCCCACCCCTTTCCCTCTCAGATGTGCACATATATACATTTATAGCAGTGGACTAATACTTTAGCATCACTCAAAAGTGATTTAAAGCATTGAAACTAGTGATTGTTTTGTTCTGGTTAATTTTCAGTCCACTTTCTTTCCGATATGTCTCTAGAATTTATTTTATTTTGTTTTCTTCCGTTTGCTTACTATTAATTATTGTAAGAACATCTGCATTCGTAAACTTTTTCATTGATTTGTTTTCTATTTTAATTCCATTTATTTGCATATTAATTTGTGGAGCAATGGTTCTAATTGAATCACATACATAATCATTGATAATGGATATCCCTGTCGTATTGATTTGTTCACTTTAATTTCCCTAGTTTCTACTCTTGGTTTTATCTGGATGTTAATTTTTATATCTGTGTAAAAGATTTTAAGAATATTTTAAAAAGTTTGTGGGAATTTCATTTCCTGCATTACATTAAGTGTTTAGTCAATATTTACATTATCAAATGCCTTTTCAATGCCTATTGCTATTATATTTAGTTCTAACTTATGGTCATTTTTTGTAATTATAATGTCTCTAATTATCTGAAACGGGTATACATAGTATATTCCTGATTATTGTGCTCGTAGCTTTACTTATCCTAATTTTTATCACTTTTTCAATTATTTTATAATCAACATTAGATATCGTTATTGGTCTTAAGTTTTTTAGTTTTTTAGCATCTTTCGCTTTTGGAATAAAAATTATTCTTCCTTCCCTTTTTGTGTCTGTCAATTTTCCTGGTTGAATAGTTTTTTTAAAGGATGCATAGAGACTAGTCCTAACTCAATTCTAGTTTTTCATTATACTAGTCTAATACAACTTAAAACCCTTGCTTAATCTGGTATTATCTGGCCTTATGCAACATTGAAAACTTTGTCATTGATCACTTATTGTTAGTCAACTAAATCACATTCCCTTGAACAATAACTTCAAGAAGGTATTGAGCTAGGAACAAGGTAGTTTTTTCTGTGGTTCTCGTTGATATACTTGTCCACAAAATTCTGACCAGATACTTGCTTGAATAATGAAATTCCTGATCCTTCACCATACCAATAGGTATATGCCATACAAAAAGTTGGTATGCATAATGTAGCAATCTTCAAATCTATCTTTTTTCTCTTCATTAACCTCAAATTCATGATGCACTCAACTGTATTGATTTTCTTCTAGCCTTTTTCTGTCATGACAGCCTTTAGTCCACTTGACTACAATTTGAGAGCGCTGTTGTCAGGAGGATAGCCTTTCTATATTTACTATAGCTCATTGATCTCTCTCCATACACCAGCTAGATAACAACTAAATACATTCACTTAGTTACTTACCTCTCTGAGTTGAACCCTGTCCATCTTCCCTGCACTAATGTCTAATGAATCTCCAGCCGCTTCCTTCACACTGTTACAGAGGTCTTTGCTTAAACCATTTTTTGGTGTTTTTGGCGTCCTCTTCCTTGGACTCTCAGGGGCTGAGCCAGCACCATTAACCCTCTTTGAGGGACTCGCACAAGGTGATTCAGTCCTCAACTGGGCACGAGCACGCTTGGATGGACTCTCATGAGACCCACTAACTGGGCTGTCCAACACTTTTTTCCTCGGACTCAGAGGAGATTGATGCGACACATTGCCATTCAACTTGACACAATCAACAAGTAAAACCTTCATTCCTGATGAGTTTACATTTTTTTCATTTTTTAGGGAAGGACTGTCTTGAAGAACTCTCCCTGATTTTTTGCGTGGGCTACTTTGAACAGGTGATGGATTGGAGATGCTATTTTCTTGGTCCTTCTCCGAAATTCTATTCAAGTCAAGTTTCATTTTATTCACAGCTTCTTCAATAACACTTCCACTTCCTGGGCATGATCTAATTGAATCTGAAATGTGGAGAAAGTAACCTTTGTTTATTTTAGTATTTATTAACACCCGTTCCAGTACTACATAGGAACTACCCATACTTTTATATGTAATTATTAAAAATTTTAAAAGTATTTGGCTTACAATGTGAAAAAATATGCAGGAAGATTCAAAACATATACCTCCACCCAAGACACCAACAAGAAACTCAAAATGAGGGAGAGAGAGAACAAAAATTGAAGAGCAGTCTAAGAGACCAACGTCACAGTTTACATAAATATTTTCAGTTTAGTGGTCTAAGGGTTAAATCTTAGCTCAGTGTATGGTGAAGGCTTACCTTCCACTTCATCTACCTGAATGCATCTAAATAATATTACTTAGCACTTTAAAGAGTGTTGGACACATAGGGGCCTATTACGAACGGCTCACCGCATGCGGTGAGACTCCGCCGGCGGTGTCACTCCGCTCGGAAGCGCGTTCACCGCCTCAAGCGATTACGAGTGGCTGCCGGTCGGAGTCATACGACGGCTAGGGGGTCGGTGTGATACCGCGGCCGGGTACCCTGCCTTTGTGACTCCGACCCCTTAATGGCGGACATTTGTTTACCTTTTTCGGGTCGAGCTGGCGTTTTTAAAGCAAAATATCCGACGATAGAGACTGGGAAGCCCTCATATTTTGTATTATTTATAATATTAATATCTGAGTAAGTTCATTAAATATAAAACTGGAGCAATTGGAAACCAAAACTTTTATAGTAAATTACATCGTTGTGGCAGTCTGAATCACGGCCGTTGGAGGTGGATACATATTGATTGTAAGTTGGTTTTATCGACGATACCTAATTCGTTTATGTAATTAGAACAATTGTGATGTTTTATAATGTCCGCTATGCTTTTATATACAATAACTTCATCAATTTATTCATAGGTACTGGAAAATTCGTCGTTTATGACTGCCTGTGCTTGTATTAATTGTAAGGTGAATACAACTTTTGCTCGCTGCTTGGAGATTTCTACGAACATCTTTTGTGCCAAAATAGTGTTATTTTCAACATGACTACTCCCGTTAATCTACTGCTGATAATCACAGTGCCAGTGGTGTTGTAATGCTCAAAGTTTTACTAGGTTGAAAAATATCGGCCAAGAGTTGTAATTATCAGTGTTCCATCGTGATTGGTATGTGAATAGTGCTATTATTCTATATCTATACTCCCGTTAATCTACTGCTGATAATCACAGTGCCAGTGGTGTTGTAATGCTCAAAGTTTTACTAGGTTGAAAAATATCGGCCAAGAGTTGTAATTATCAGTGTTCCATCTTGATTGGTATTTGAATAGTGCTATTATTCTATATCTATACTCCCGTTAATCTACTGCTGATAATCACAGTGCCAGTGGTGTTGTAATGCTCAAAGTTTTACTAGGTTGAAAAATATCGGCCAAGAGTTGTAATTATCAGTGTTCCATCTTGATTGGTATGTGAATAGTGCTATTATTCTATCGAGATATATCTGACGGTAATTTAAAAATTGCCACTGGCGTGTTCACCTCTGTTATTCACCGTAGAGATGATATTTCACGATCAAGCTATCAAGAGTGAAGTTTGTTTATTCGAGTATATGAATCGTATCAACGAATAGTAGTGAGGAAAGGCACCTGTGCCACTTGCGTGGGTTAATGTAAGGCTTAAAATCAGTGAATAAATAATAGTTTTCATCATAACGAGCCCTGTGATTGTAATGTTTTACGTGATGAAAATAAGAATGGCAGTGACTTCCAGTTTGGATTATTGTATTAGCCTATTTCCCACTATATTTTTATGGTGTGTGCTTCTATATCGTTTGTGGATTTATCTATATTATTGAAATACGTTGTCGCTTGTGTGTGCGTGTTGGCACAGAACCGATTCACGATCACACATATGTATTGTGGGCAGACTGTTTTTCTGTGATTGTGTATTCGTGCAACCAAAGTAAATGGTGAAACTCTGTCACATTATCATGAAATAAAAGTGTATTTTAATAATAATTGCACTTCTTGTGTTTCTTTAACTGTTTATTGGTTTTCACAGATAACTGCTTAAAAGTTATTTTTCATTATTTAAAAAAGTGCCTTTCTTGTGCTCTCTGAATAGCTTTCCAATCCCCATCACTTAAACGAAAGGTATGCAGAGCAACAGATTTTTTGTTATTTCACAGGAATTAAGTGTTTTTGCCTGTGATTAAGGCTCTCCAGCTAAGTGTTCGTTGTGGATTTTCGTACATTTCTTTACGTATGCGCATTGCGGTCGCAGCTTGAACGCGCTCAACTCAGATGTCTGCTGGAGAGAGTTCCCGCGGAATTAAAACACTACAAACGCTTGCCATTGGCTGCAGCTGTTTCCGTGTTGAAGGAGCGCAGAATTTTTCATATAAACGTCACTTCCGCCGCATCGCTCCTCTCCGACCCCTAGTGAAGTCCTCTCCACCCGGCGGTGTGACTCCGTACGTCCCATTCGTAATCGCAGGGGTCGGAGTGACACCGCAGGCGGAACGGAAACTCCGCCTGGCGGAGTCTCAACGCCCTCTCGTTCGTAATAGCCCCCATAAATATCTTGGATGTAGTATATCTGGTGAGAAACATTATCACCTCAATGAACATTATTAATTAGTACCTTCAAACATATTATGGACGCTCGAGAAAACTTTCAAAAACTCTTCTTTGGACAAAAGATGCAGTAGCTTCAAAGCCTCTTCAAAATCAGCTGAAAAAATATTCTTGGTGCTAGCTTTGATGTAGGTTTCATGCAACTGCAAAGAAAAAAAAGCTAATAAAGGTTTGTGAACTTATTAGCCACAGTACATATCATTAGCATAATACACAACACAAATTTGTGTTATGCCACAACACAAAAACCTAATACGTGAAATGATTATGGAGAAAGTACCACATCTTCAACATTCTCCACCTCCATGGGAATAAAACAATGGCATTTCAGGCAAAAACAGGGGCAGCACTACAGAGGTGCTAAAAAGTAGCCTCAAGGGAATGAGGAAATTTCCTTAGGCCACCACTACATGCAAATTCAAATCATGCAGTTTGTAAAATGTCTAAGTAAAGTTTAGTAAAATACAGTTGCCTTGCCACTGCGGGTAGATACATAGATCTGACGGTAATTAGGGCAGGGTAATTACCACAGCCTCATAGCTCGAAGAATAGTAAATGAAGCATTTAACTTTATTAACTGCATGTATGGGACATTTTAACAAAAAAGTGAAGTAATACATTTATATTTAGTAAATACAACCAAGTCTATAGATTAGAAATTTAAGGTGACAAAAATTGACTCTAAAAATCTAACTCTCACATACGAAGGCCAATTTTTAGCCCAACTTTGAAGCTTATTACCACTGATGCACCATCATCACCAGGAGCCATAACTTAGAAGATTGGATTGCTGCAGCTCTCCATTCCACTCTTCCATCAGATAACGATTTCATTCCTATATTATTCTTCACTTAGACGTCCTTCATAAATTGCCCGACATATTCCATCCTTGATCTTTCTCGGGAATTCTTGCCATTCATTTCTCCCTCCATTATTAATTTCAAGAAAACTGCTGTGAAGCAAAACCTCCCCAATAAGCTTCTCTTCTTCTCCTCACGAGTTTTCATCATACATCTTTTCTCTCCAACTCTTTGGAACACTTTATCAGTGATTCTCTCCACCCATTTGATTCTCATCATTCTTCAACACCCCCACCATCAATCTTCTTTCGCCTGAAGCTGTTACGGGCCAGAATTCACTGACATATGAGAGCATGCTGCATATATGTTTTAATGAAGTGCTTCCTTACTTCCACACTCATGTTTCTGGCTGTTATTAAACTCTCCCAACATTAAATCCTTCATTGCTAGGGCTATTCAGCTCACAATCTCTTTCTTGCTTCTTCCAATACTAGTGATTCTACTCCCTAGAAGGCAAAATTCTTCCACTTACACAAATTTTTGCAGCCAAAGTTTGATTGTGAGTCATCTTGATTTTTTTCGACAGGCCATAAGCTGAGTTTTCTTAACATTAACAGGCAATGAGTTTCTACACTGTTTTGTTCATAGAACTCAGCATGTCTTCTTCCTTCTCTACCAAAACTTCAATGTCATGAGGAAAGTATAGCATGCTTTCAGTCACATAATCATCATAGGTAACTCATGATACTTAAAACTATTAGAAAATAAAAACAACATCTCACAACACTTGATGGGAAGCAACTCGACGATTTAAGGTTTTAATGATGAGATGAGAACCCCCATAACAAGGACAAGCTAGAATGACATAGAAGGCTGGAGGGTGAACTTGAAATACAGAGCAGCGAGAAGTGGTAGGAGCTCCCAAGATTCAAATCTCATATTACAATTGCTTAGGTTATGTATTTCATCTAAATCTCCCCCAAGGATGAACAAAAAACTACACCTGTTCCTT
The DNA here is from genome assembly GCA_963573305.1 of Pyrrhosoma nymphula. NCBI lineage: Eukaryota > Metazoa > Arthropoda > Insecta > Odonata > Coenagrionidae > Pyrrhosoma > Pyrrhosoma nymphula. The sequence goes on along the minus strand of OY754333.1, from coordinate 85,721,841 downwards.
AATGCTCCATTCCACTCAAAAACACCCTTTCTTTCCATCATTTATTCCCTTCTTTAGTTTCTCAGTTGATCCCATCTTAAATGGATACCCCTTTTGATTACTTTTTGTCAAGTATTTACCTTCTACCTGAGCATTCAATAGTCCATTTACTTAAATAATGTTCCATTCATCAGCTCCACCCCTAACTTAAACAATACCCCTACTCTCCTTTCCTACCCCATACATGCCACTACAGCTAAGTCTCTTTGTCATGAAACACCATACAGTGAAATTTTGATATTGTGAAATAAAAATTTCAGTCCACCCAGTGCAGAGGAATTTACCAGTAAAATATTCAACGAGGTGAAAGTGAAATATTAAATATTCATCATATGCAGTGAAGTAGCAATGAAAGTCCAGCTTTGGCACACAACATAATGGAATTGTAACTAATACTGCTCACAAGCACAGAATGCAACCTGCGTATTGCTTTAATTTTTCACGATACAGTGATCTCCAGTTAAATAATAGTAATCCAAAATAAATAAGGAATGAATAACATAGCAAAGAAATTTTAAGATGAAAATCAACATACCGCAGAGCCAAATGGAAAGCTAGGAAGGCTCTTAGAAAGGACATTCAGGACTTTAACTCCAGTGTGAAATTCCCACATTCGAGCATGAAGATCTGCCATCATCTTGGGTAATTGTTTCTGTAATCAAAAAACATAACTTCACTCCTGCAACGTTTTAAATAACAACACTTATAAAACAAAACATAAAATTTTTCATCAAAGTTAAATTTCATTTTAATGATTATTTCAAAGTTACATTTTATTTGAATGATTATTCCAATGATACAATTACATGCTAAATATAAAAGCACCCATACAGCACACGACCTCCCTGGGATATCCCATTTTGGTCTCAAATATACCGTTGACGGCCGGGATATCCCTAACACATCCCTGAGATATTCCGTCGGTATTTTCATATATTAGATATTTTTTACGTTCTAACATATATTTATCCGTTTCATGCGTGGATCGCCTCAGAAATTAACTTATAGTTGATATCTACTGAAAATTTGCATCATACTTCTTATATCCTGAATACGTCCCATGGACATCGCTGAGATATCCTGTCGGAATTTTTGTATTTTAGATATTTTTTGCATTCTGACGTATGTTTATCCTTGTGTTTATATCTGACGTATGTTTATCCTAACGAATGTGTGCGAGTAGGTCTACATGGAACTTTAATGTTGATACTGCCAATCAGTTCTGGACAGTCAATGGCAGAGTTGAGGATGCTGTGGATGAGTTTCAGGTCAGATTTGAGAAATTGTTTAGGGAGATTAAGAATAGATAGTGTAGGCATAATAATTTCAGTTGGCATATTTCAAAAATGAGATACTCTGAATTTAACTATCTTGCAGAAGAAAGAAGTAACAGGCTGAAGGGTCTGAATGTTAGAAGGAGCTGATATGGACCAGATGGGGGAGCAATACGTGATTATTGGGATGACAATAGTAAAAAAATATGACCATAAGGTTAATGGATCTGTAATTTGTGTGAAGCGGTAAAGGAGGCCAAGCAGAGACATAACTTTATTTTTAACTGCAAGGATATGGTCAGAGTAGTTGAGTTTGTAGTCCATCAAAATGACGAGGTCTTTAATGGAGGAGACACGATAGAGATTTAGTGAGTTTATAATGTAACTGAAATCAATGGGGTATGTTTTTAGGGAAATAGATATAACACTGCATTTTCTTGGGTTTAATTTGAGTTTCCAGGTATTGCACCACCCTGAGACCGTGTTTAAGACATCCTGAAGATCACAACAGTCCATGAAATTGTGAATATGCTTAAAAATTTTGCAGTCATCTGCGTAAAGAAGAGTATCAGCTTGTGAGGAGGTTCATCACAACAATGATTTTTGTCGTTTCTGTAATTCTACCGAGGTCTGTTCGCGGTCTTGCCTTCGACCAGTGAGATCGATTTCTCTTGCAAGCAATTAATCGGTTTTGAAAATGGAGTCTTACATACAGAGGCACATTGTTACAAGTGCAGTGTTACGGGAACGTGTTTTAATTTATGTTAGCGAGTTTATAAAACGTGATATTAGGAGGAAAGATTAGCCAATGGTTGACTCCGACATATTTCCGGACTATTCTTCTTCTGCCATTGAAAGAAAAACGTAAGAATTTAACATACTCGTTGGAACTTACGATTACAAGTTCTCAGCATCATGTTTAACTTAAGATTTTTATCAACATGTATTTTCAGGCACTTCGCAAGGAAATGGTAATCAGCATCCATGGAGACGATTTATAAAACCTGATTTTCATTGCATCTACGCAACGATGGGTGGTCCTTGGCCTTCTGTTTCCTCAAGGAGTACTGTGTATGTAGCAATGTGATTGTGCCTTTGGAATGTCAAAAAAATTGAACAAATGGGGAACATGATAAAATTATGTAGTTCCCATCAGTGCGTTCGTAATTCTTAACCAAAGAGTTAATTGCAAAGTGTAGCTTGATTCAGTGATTCAGATAAGTCTGTGGTTTTTTTATATTTTAGTTCTGTCGCCTTATGGCATTCAGCAGGTGTGTGGTGGTGTTGTCGGGAAGCTACGTTCTGAGTGTAATGGCTTAACTGGTCTTTTCATGCTAATAAATGCAATTCAGTTTCATTCTCAGTTCTTTACTCTTCGTGAGAACTCTCGGAGGTCAATGAGAATATTTCTTGTTGTTACTCAACAGTCACCTTTGGATTCAGCAGTAGCCGTAGCTGCAAATAAATTACATGTAAAAGGTAGAACTACTGTTAGATTGGAATCTGGAATCTCAATTCTCAGTCTAACAATGACTATAACACATCATGGAGGGACGTCATATGTGCGGACATTTGGATATCCCAGGGATATCACATTTCAGTCTACGCGCGGGACGTACAGAATATCTAATGGAGATCACACCCAAGTAGCAGAAAATGTTGTATGGATATCCATAAATGGTTACCAATATCCAAAAGACGTTAGGTCCAACCTGTAACATTATATGGACATTCTATGGATATTACATCGAAATATCCATACGAAGATATCTATGGAACGTTCGATATAACATTTCCAATTTTTTCCTAAATTGAGACGTGAAAAGTAAATTTAGCATTATGATCACGAATTACATTCTTTACTCTTTGCATTTAGCATGATGTTCACGAATTATAAACTTATTCCCAAGCAGCAGACGATTTCCATCGGATATCTTGTTTATTTGCAGTAATATTACATTTATATGCATACTATGAGGCAATATAAGATAACAGTTATCTGGCATTAATTAATGGCAAATAACTTTTATCAAGGTTTTATGGTATTTCCTCAAACTAACACGGAATTATCATTTAATGATTAGAGTTCTCGAAGTCACATTTATCCACGCAAGTGACTACATATATACGTCTTTCTCAACTTTGTACATTCAGCTTAAGATGAGATTGGGTGCGATTTGTCGTAATAGTTGATAGGTGATGTTGCTAGCATATCGTTAGGTAGGTACGTGGTATTATAAAATGGTGAACTAATGTAAGTGCAATGTGGAACATCCATCTAGCACTTTCAAAATGAATAATGGCAGAATATCTTTTTTTATCTTGAGAGAGCAGCGAAGGCAGTAGAGAGGTATTACGATATTCCGGCTCGTGAACGTTAAGCACAATAACCATATATGTTAAAATGTCAGGAGCTTGAAGTTGGGTTTAAAATGTTCTGCCTCTGAAGTATTTTAGCGGATCAAATGTCACTTTGGATGGCTTATGATTTTTAATTGAGATGATAAGATTCTGTTTCTGGCAACATTTGTTGGTACAATGGGGGATGATACAAGTGTAAGAAAATTTGAATTTCAATAGAATAAACAATTGGGAGGGGTGGTTTTTGGTGCTCCATGAATATTGTATAGATATCCACGCAACTGTGCGATAATGTTGTATGGATGTTAGCACTGGATATTCATTGGATATCTCAAAGTGGGAACTTTGGATATTTTATGGTTATCCATTAAAGGTTATACGGATATGCTGGATATCTTATGGATATTAAGGAAGTTATTTTGCAACATTCTATGGATATTTTATAGACATTATCTGCTGCTTGGGCAGTGTCACAGCAAGATATCCCACAGATGTCCGTGAGACATCCTGGGATATCCCGTGGACATCCTGCGAAGATATCCCAGGGACATCATATGGGCAAACATTTGGATATCCTATGGATGTCCCATTATTGTCTGCGGGACATACATGGATGTCCCAGCGATATCACAATTTCCCGGCAAGATATCCCACAGATATCCCAGGGATATCATCATCCTGACGGGATGTCCCTCAGATGTCCATGAGACATCCTGGGATATCCTGCGGACATCCCGCAGAGATATCCCAGGGACGTCATATGGGCGGACATTTGGATATCCTATGGACGTCCCATTGTTGTCAGTGGGACATATATGGATATCCCAGGGGTGTCACTGTCCCGGCAGGATATCTCACAGATGTCCCAGGGATTTCAATGTGCTGTGTGAGCAATAGTTACAGCTCTGGCACACTATAAACAGAATTAATCTACATATCATTATAGACAAAAAAAGAATGCTACCTAATGTTTAAACTCCATAAGGACAGCTGTACTCGATTCGCAAAATCTCCCTGGCCCTGCGCCTTCTTATCGCCAATCACGTCCGAAAAATAGCCAAAAATGCCAAAATTTCACAACTTTGAGTGCGATGCGGCACGTCTTCCCGTTATCCAATTGCAATAATATTTTACAGGATATGTTTTTATACCAATTGGCATAAATTGAGGGGGTGTCCCGAAAGAAAATCTAAAAATCGAAAAATAAGGACCACCCTAATGGTCACCCATCCAACCTCCATCCCGGCCCAACATTGCTTAACTTCCGTGAACTTTCGGGAGCCGATATGTCAATGTGGCTGGGCCCTTGCCCTAGGTAGTATCAAAGTATGTACTGTAATTGATTTAGATGGATTCATTCATAAAAAAATATCATTTAATACAAATATTTAAATCATAAACAACATCTGTGGTTAGGCATTTCAGACCAGAAAAATAATTTGGTGAGCTGTTGAAGTTGAAATTGATCAGAAAAGGTGGCTTATAAAGGATTGCAATCAAAGAGTGATATAAAATAACAGTTGAATAAAAAAATATAACTTCATACTCTGAGATGACCATCATCTAAAAGAAGAGGAGCCCTTTCCTTAGGAGGACATTTCTCCACGTATAGCCGGAAAGATGGAAGCTGTCGCAAATCTTCGAGGCTTGAGGAAGGCAATTCCTTGACAGCACTTTTTACCTCATTCAGTGGACAGCAGAGAGACTTCAGGGGGTTGGCATAATAATGCTCCATCTGACAAAACTGCAACGAGTACCATCCATAGAATCAATATTAACAAACATCAATATAGATGGAGCAAAGGCTTCCACAATGGCTGATCATGCTGGAGTTAGGTTATCCCAAACAGCTGCGTGAGTCAATTTTCATGACGACAGTTTATCCCCCATTACAGGAGGGGTTTTCAGGTCAAAGTGAAAACCTAGCTCCAGCACAAACATCAATATAATATATACAATACATATTGAAAAAAATACGATACAATTACCAGGAAAGAAAAAAGTTTCATCAAGTTACGTAATTAAAAAAAATTTAACCAATTTTGTTCAAAATATTGATCAAAGGCCAGGTTTTATAATCACTGGTTAAATATTTTCCTCGCATGAAAACCAACCCTAATACATACATATGTTCTTACATTGATAGCTTTCACATCATCAAACAAAGAGTTTAACGTAATTAATAAAGCCTGAATTCGCAGTCAGTATGAATTTAACGAAAAGGCTATGTCATCTTGCAGTTAACATGAACCAGACATAAAGTGAGCCTTAAATATAAGAATGCTGACATGTTTAACCAGCAGTTACTTAGACAAGTATGCAGGCAACCGAGACAACTGTATAACTGTTTTGAAAGGTAGAAAAGTGCTAAGTCTAACTCTATGAGCAGCAGACACAGCAGTATTAGTGACTTCAGTCTCTCAGAACTGTATTATCCCAATCAGGTTTCACACAAGAATATGTATCTCTAAGAGCAGTTCTTCTTGACTGGTTTCCCTGAGCACTACGCAGGGCACAGAATCAGGCAAGAGTGGAAAACTAGTTTACTATTGTGCTACAAAGATAGTCGCACATTTGAAAAAATCACTAACTTTTCACAACATCCAATGGTTTGAATCACCAAATCTTTCTAGTCATTTCATAAAACAGATAAAACAAAGAAACATTGGCAAAGAACACCTACCTGATACATTCTCATAAATCCAGTCAGTGAGTTGTCCAGAAAGTTAAAGGTATTCATGAAAATATTTAATATTTTTCCACTCAACAAGAAGGTCGACTTGGGTGAAATGATTACCTAGGGCAAAAATTTAAAGGTATTCAGTTAAGTAAGGATTTTCACAAATACTTTTGAAACATACCTCACTGAATGAAACTTACCTTTTTAACCAAATCAGACAGTATATTATCTGTCGATTGAGATTCAATAAATTTGTAAGAGAGGTTGGCTAAGGCATGTTCCGATATATAACGTGTCAACAGGGATGGAGAACTTGTAATACTGAACACTAGAATAAATGGCAATGCCTCCAAATAGTTCCTTAAAAAAATAAAATTATTGAATTATCAAAAAATATACATATTAGGTAATAACCAATTTAATAGGTAATATAAGGACTGAAAGATAACAAATGGTGACAATAGGTTTTCAGTGGTTGAAATACAACAACTGACTTATTGAATTAAAGTTAGCTATAGCTGGAATGCCCCCATTTGCATTACTTTAAGAAAGCATCTTCCAAAAGTCATTGAAAATTAGCAAAACCATCCCTATTTATAAAAATAAGGGTGACAATAAAGACATTAAAAACTATAGGCCAATCGCTCATTTGTCACAATTTTCCAAGCTATTTGAATTAATTTACCATAAGAGGTTAACCATATTCTTGGAAAAGTTCGACATTATTAGTAATTCTCAATGGGGCTACCGCAAGGGTAGATCAGCTGAAGATGCACTTTTTGAAGCCAAGAATTTCATATCCAATTCGCTGGATGAAGGTGATACTGTCCTTGCGTAATTTTTTGATTTTTCCCATGCTTTTGACACGGTTGACCATTCTCTGTTACTATCAAAATGCAACAAATTAGGCAGAAGAGGAGTTGCTTGGGATTTGTTACATTCGTATTTGAGTGGGAGATCACAAAAAGTGGAAATCAATGTAAACAATAAAAAATATATGTGGAGCTTCCTCAACGTCTCCACTGACGATCCACAAGATTCCATTTTAGGCCCTATCTTATTTCTTCGATTTATAAATGATATACCATTAATTACAAGCAGTAATAACATGCATTTTGTGGTATTTGCTGATGACACAAATTTTATTGTCTCTAAGAGCGATGTAAAATCTCTTCTAGCTGAAACTCAGGTGGTGTTGTCCCAGGTTTGGGATTGGTGCAATAATACCTAATTCACTTCAGTTAAATTGTAATAAAACTCCATTTCTTCCATTTAGTCAGAGTATTTTACGAAATGAGGGAAGTTTGACAATGGATAACCAGTCAATTATGTTTACAACAGATGCCAAATTCTTGGGACTACATGTGCAGCATACTGGGAGCTGAACAATTCATGTATCCAAGCTATGTGCCAAGCTAAGTTCTGTGTTATATAGTATCCGGTTTCTTCGCAGAAGTGTCTCTATAGACATATTGAAAACTATTTATTTTTCTAATTTCCAGTCCCGTGTGAAACACGATATTGTTTTTTGGGGCTCCTCAGAGAGCATGTCACATAAGGTGTTTCTGTGGCAGAAAAAAATTGTAAGATGTATACTAGGGGAGACTTATCTGACTCCTTGTCACCCATTATTCACCAAACTAAATATTTTAACTTTTCCTTGTTTGCATATTTATTGCTTAGCTGTCCTGGTTAGAAATAACCTAAAAAAATATAGCTTCAACAAAGATATTCATTCGTATCCCACTAGAATTAGTCACCACATCAATTTACATCACTACCAAAGGAAAATATCCTGTAGAAGTCCCTTAGCAATGGGTGCCAAAATATACAATGCATTACCCAGCCATGTGAAAGCTTCCAACTCTATATGTATATTCAAGACGAAGTTTAAAAATTATTAACGAATTGTTACTACTCATTACATGATTTATTTACAAAACAATTGTAACAATCTTTATGAGCAACAATTTAAATTTTAAATGTCTGTACAGGCAGTCTCCGAATTACATAAGCCTCGACTTACGTAAATCCGGACTTACGTAAGTGGCAACCTTACCCAAGAAAAGACGGGAATTACGAAAGTTACAGAATTGGAAGAATGGTTGCCTACTTTTAAGGAGCGCATGTGCCTTAATGTTAGTAAGAGCTGGCCTTACCCGTATTTTTTCCGAATCGACCATAATTTTGAGAGCAGTTAAGAAGTAATTTTCGACTCCTTTTTTTTCGACTTCGTAAATTTCGACTTAGGCCGCTAGCGTTGGAACGAATCTATTACGTAACTCTGGGACTGCCTGTATAACAATGATTTATTTTATGCCTAAAATTTACGAATGTAGATAACTTGAAGTGTCTTATATCTTGTACAAGAAATTTTTACCTGATCTTTGGGCAATAAAAATTATTATTATTATTATAAAGCATTGTGTATCACTCCATTTGAATTTTCAAGGCTATAATTTTTGCCTGCATTTGATTTGACAGGAGAGTTAATCATTAATGGAAGTTATCAACCACTTATAATAGGTTTAAAGGGTAAAAGGAAAACCTCAACTAATCTTTTACAGCCCCATCTCCTGTATCTCCTCAATTGAATTACAGGTAATCCCCGGATTATGGACGAGATAGGTTCCTGAGAATGTCCATAAGTTGGATTTGTACATAGGTAACTTAGATTTTAATGAATATCACACATGAGTAATAAATTATTTCCACTTTAGTTTCCATCGTAATCACTTCGCTGCAGTGGACTCTTTCTTTGAGGACATGGTGATATAAGGATAATCACTGATTCACAAAATCTCATGAACCGTGCAAAACCAATGCGATGCAACATACACACATGATTGCATACACTCCTAGCCTAGCCACTAACGTAAATATTATGTCACAGAAGTTATAAGCTATTTGGATGAAGCAATGTTGCTCCAGAAAACCAAGTTAACCAGCTATGCCATGCAGGTTTGTTTACATAGGGTAGCCATACGATCAATGTGTGTGATACAATGCAGTGTTGGTGTGGCCACCCTGTGGCAGCCACAGCGTTCACAAATTACAATGCAAATCCAGAATTATCATTTTTTTAGAGTCAAAGATTGTAGTTTTCCAAGCTTTTGTAATTATTTGAGATTTAAAAATTGCAAATTCTATTGTTAGATAAGTGAATTGAAAATTTATGGTAATATTCAATAAATAAACCAATGTCAGAATTTTGCGTGTTGAGCCGGTACCCTTTACGTGTGCGGAACGAATTAAAATTTATATTTAGTTTGTTTAATTAATTTAAGTTTAGGTAGGTCGCATTTATTTGGTGAGTAATGTGGCTGTATCTTAATTTAGAGGTCATTGGTTGGCGACCCACCACAGGTGTGAAGGAAAGTAATCTCTGGTTTTTCAGCTTCAGGGAGAACATATAATAATAATAATTTCTCTGTAGTAACAGCTTTTGCCAATTACTACCTATTTATTTTATGTAGATAACACACACAACTCAGGAGGGGATTACTGGACTTGCAGGGGGAAACAGGGGCCACCATAATGTTCCGAAAGCAAAACAAAAAATTACTGATATTAATTATCCTTATGTCCGTAAGTACGGAACGCCATAAGTCGGGTCATCCATAACCCGCCGACTACCTGTACCTATTTTTTTAGCTGAGAAAATGTCCCACCACTCTTCATCCCACTTCTCTTCTTTATATATTCTTCTGCATTTCCTTCCTATCCCACATTATCCATTCCAACCAACTCAGCCACCGCCTAATCTCCTCACCCACCATACCAAGCACTTCCTTGTTTGTCTTCATTTCCATCCACTGCACTTTATCCATTCTCCTCCACACCTAAATTCACAAATGCCTGCAGCCTTCTCTCATACTCTTACCCCTGAATCCACGTTTCTGAACCATGCAATGCTACACTCCACGGGGAGTGCACAGAAAAATCACTCCAAATTATTTTGAGTTTTCTATGTTTGCCTTGTAAAAACCAATTGCCAAAGCCTTCCTACCCTACATCAGAAAGGATTCACCACATTCTTTGATAATACAGCATTAGAACTATTCATTTACCACCAACATTAATAAAGGAACAATTGATGAAAGGATCCAATCAGCCCAAAGATGCCACGAGTCCACCAGATCCTCTGTTAGTGTGGTAGGGTCTATGTGGGAGAGACCGGCCATACAATCAAGACCAGGCTAAAGGATCATCGGAGATATTTTAGATAGATGCAACCAGAGAAGTCGGCAGTAGTAGAGACCATGCCATACAATGGGACAAGGCAAAATTACTTAGCCTCATGCATGGTTATTGGGATCGACTGACCAAGGAAGTCATCGAGATCCACCTTCAAACAAATTGTTTTAATTGAGGAATTTTTGAGGATACTGGGACTAGCCATGTTATTTCTTTCATGGAGTTACCCGCAAGTGCCCATTAGTATAAAATTCCACAGAGGAAAATTCATTCACCTTGACCGGGACTCCGACCCGGGTCCCTCTATTTTAAGCCAAGTGCTTTCACCAGTGAAGCTCACAAAGCAGTCCAAAGCATGTGCTTAGCGCTACAGCCCACAAGGACAAAGCCAAGCATGGAACACAATGAGGTGTTCACTCTTTCGACAAAGTTTTGTCCAGCAGCCCTGTGAAATGTGAAATTTTGACAAATGCCTATCTTTCAGGTATCAAGCTGTTCATTGGCCCAGAGCATTACTAGCAGACTGTTCTGAAAATTCTCATACACCGAGTCACTGCCCATCGAGTTGCCAGCTAGAATGAGAAACCTCCCCTGATACGTAATACCAAAGAGCGACTCAATATGGGGCGATACCTAGAGGATGAAAAAAATCTTGCTCATGGTAGGTGTGTGATAGCCCTCCAGGTACCCCATTGCCACTGCATTTAGCCTACCTTTATGTTTATCCTCACATACCTAGGTTTCGCAGCCATATAATAACATCAGGAGGAATACACTTTTGTACACTGGCATTTTCGCTTCCTTAGACTAGCACTCGTTTCTTGATATGCTCCACACACTACCTAAAACTTTCCTTCCAGCATTCACATGCCTCTTCATACCCTCATCTATCCTTCCATCTCACGCATACATCCGGCCTTAGAACACAAAATCATCAAATTGCTCAATTACTTCACTATTTGTCCTCATCATACAATTATTCTCCCCATTCTCCTTGTCAAAAGCAACTACTTTGGTCATACGCATATTCACATATTCAACCACAAATAATGAGCTATTCAAAACTTCTACAGGAATCATTAATTAATAGTAGCCAAAATAAAATATATAGCAAGGATCTTAGACATTATTACTAAGTAGCAAATTAATGCCACCTAAATTCATTGATTTTTAAACTTCTAGTTTCAGAAGCCAAAATCAGCAAACAAACTAACTCCAAGGGCAATTCATTCCCAAAACTGACCACATTCTCCCACAAAAACTTAAAATACGCACACAATCTACATCTGTGAATAAATCCATGCAGAGTTAACTCACTTTGCGATGTAAATTAGGTCTTGGAGGACTGAGGGAGCAAATCCTTCTATATCTGAAAAAAATATCACCAATGGCTTTCTCGAAGTAGACGAAGTGCATTTACTTTCACTCCTTGAGTTTTCACTCAAGGCATTGTACCAATTAATAAGAGATGGGAAGTTGAGATTGCTTCTTTTTAAACTTTTCACTAATATGGTTTCATCTCCAGATGAATCACTTTCCAAACTGTCACTATCACTCTCAATCTTTTTACTCTTCCTCTTCTTTCGAGGAGTTTTGGGCTAGAAGAAAAATATTTAAAAAAAATTAAAATTGAACTCTGGCAGTCCTATTAGAATAAGGATTTTTATTGGCCAATAAATCAATATTTATTTCTAAGAACTTGAATTTATCCAGCACATTAAGTCTTAGCTTCTAAAGTGGTTTCAACAAACGTAAATTGATTCCTAACAAGAGAGTGTGGGTTTTCTCACAACTGGCAATTTTGAGACAAATTTCTTTAATAACTAATGTCCATTTCCCTCATAAATATTGTCAATTAAGGGATCAATTCACTGATTAATGTCATTAAGGGAAAGATAAACTACTTTGCAACTTTCCAGCTCACAACATTTTTCCAGTAAGAGGAACAGTCAAGAAAATCCAAAATTCCATATGAAAAGAACCCAGGAGATTGAAAAACATATTTGAAGACAGTATATTCACAATTCATGAGATTAAGAAAACAAATTTGCACCTAAATTAATAATCAGATTACCTATATTCTTCAAACAACTACCAATTGATTTCTCACCATAATCTACTATCCATGGAAAAACCATGAAGACTCAAGTTTAAACCTTAATAACTCCACGATTTGGATTTTTGGATTTTTATGTTATTGTGAAGTATGGCATTATGATATTCTATTGTTCAGATAAAGTTGACGGTTGCCACACGAGGTGGCGTGGTTATGGTATCCCATGTAATCTGGTGTCTGGGGCCATGTGGCTTGAGTGTATAGGGTGAGTAATAAATCTGTTAAAATAACGGTGTTGATTATTAATCAGTAAACGGAGTGTCGGGAGAACACGACAGTTATGAACATCATCCTTTAGACAATTTTATCGTATGCTTCATCCATGAGTCGAACAATTTTTAAAATCAAATTTAGGCCATGTTTTCTGCATTGAAATAAACAAAGTTCCTCTTTTTTATCACTACGGTGCCATGAGTAACTTTGACTCTAATAACTGCTAAGCAGAGCGTTCAACAAAGATGAGATTTTAATTCAATATGACTCATAGCTTTATGATTACGTCTGCCGAGTTTCAAGTTCTCAACTTTCTCACAAATTGGAATCCAGTTCAATTTATAAAACTTCTTTTTCTTGGCAGCAATGTATCATGAAGTCATGAGATTAAAACTGTTGCCTTCCTCTTTAAATTTTTATAGTGGATCAGATATGACCACAGATATTGTTCTTTCTCTGAACTATGCACCTTTTTTACATCACTTGTCGTGTTCTCTGAAAAAGCAAACAAGCTGTCACATTGCATTAATTGTCTATGCTGGATACTCAGTCAGATTAAAAGTCAAAGTTTCTCATGGCACTGTAACACTAAAAAGTGGGGCCTTTTTTTAACTGTAATGCCAAAAACACAACCAAAATTTTATATAAAAAATCACTCTACACATTGATTACATAGAAAAACAAAATTATATAAATGATTACATAAAGTAAAAATCCAAAGAGCCATCTTGGAGTTATTAGGTTTAAACTCGAGTCGACAAGACTTCTGCCAGGAATGTAGGCACTGATGTTCATCCAGGCAGAAATACCCTCATGAAAAATTATATCGTTACCACAGTTTACAAAGGGTGTTAAGGAAATATTAACATCCTCCATGAAAGGTTCCATACTCTCCATGAATAGTTCCACATGCTGATGTACAACTAACAGCTTGGACATTTCCTTCCCTCCTCAGTGCAAATGTTAACACCCCCTTCCATAGTCCATGAAGTGTGCACAAAATTTCCTCTAATGCTTCACTAATGAACACTTTTGCACATTTCGTTGTTCCCACATAATTCTATTTGAGAGCATTTGTGAGCATTTTATGACTTAATTGCAAACTTTTGGAATGCATATCAGAGCATTTGAAGCATACTCCATGAATACTTTACATTCCAAGCGAACTTACTTACTATGTATTTTCATTCTGTACTGCATATCTGAACTTACTACCTATTTGCATAAATGGCAAATAAACATGAAAAATTATGGAACATTTCATTGTCACACTATATGCCATTAAGTACTAAAAAGTAAACTGAAAGTGAGCCTTTAATCACTCCTTTATTTGGATATTCCTAGGGCTTCCACCTCAATAGCACTTTGCCAGATTAAGCGACATGAAATCTCATTCTAGAATAAGACTCAAGAGGTGCACTGTTGACTTTCATATTGAAACATAAATACCAGAATCATACTTTGCTTGGTAAGATGGAGGTAAACTGCTGCACCAATGTTTCAACAGCCACTTTGAGAGAAGGGCATTCCTTTCCCTTTAATACTGCAACATAGGGAGTGATTTCATTCCTCAACTTTGATGTCAGTATGGAATAAATTTGAAGGCAGTCAGCCAATGCCATTCCTAAGGATCAATCATTAAAAAAGCAGTAGTAAATAAATCACAAGCAATGAAACTTAATTGCAAATGGAGATAAATCTACCATTGGATGTAAATGCAAAGCAAATAAAACAATAGAGAATAGAGCTCAAGCAAAGCACTGTTGCACAATGCACTAAAACATGGACATAAAAAAACCATTTTACTCTTTACAAATATGTACATGTATGTACCACATATCAATGCAATTAAAAAGTGCAAAGTTTAAGGTATGAACAAAACTACAGAAAATATTGTTCTCGGTGTAAGTCTGAGAGCAAAATTAGGCTAATTCATACTATGGTACGAGGGCAGATCGGAAAGTAACGCACAATAATTTTTTTCCCAAAAAGTTTAATATGTACCAAAACCAAACAAATCACCAATTAACTTACATCTTTGATCTACTTTTCTACATAGTCACCAAATTTCTCAACACATTTCTCCCATCGTGGTACCAGTTTCAATATGCCCTGTTCGTAGAAGTCTGTTTGTTGAGAGTATAGCCATCTGCTGCCTGCTGATTTCACTTCCCCATCTGTTGCGAAGTGTTGGCCGGCCAGGAATTTCTTCATGGGACCAAACAGATGAAAGTCAGACGTTGCCAGGTCCAGACTGTATGGTGGATGCTGAAGCACCTCCCACCCAAATTTGGCGAGTTTCTCACAAACAGGAGCAGCAACATGGGGATGGGCATTGCAATGAAGAAGTTTGACACCATTAATGTTGCGGAGTTTGTCACGAAGGGCACGACGCAACTTAAACAAAGTTTTAATGTAGGCTGCAGCATTCACAGTGGTTCCGTGTTCAGCAAAGTCCACCAATTCCACGCCAAACATGTCCCAGAACAATGTCACAAGCACTTTCCTAGAAGATTGAATCACTTTGAATTTTTTTTTGCTGGGGAACCAACATGTTTCCACTCCATAGAGGTCTGCTTGGTTTCGGGAGTGTAGTGGTATGCCCACGACTAATCACCAGTGACGATTCCTTTCAGAAAGTCATGCCCTTCTGCGGCGTAACGCGTTAAGTGATCCAAGCTTGTCATCATTCACTGGCCCTTGTGGTTGTCTGTCAGGTTCTTAGGTACCCAACGAGCACTAACTTCACGGTATTTCAACGTGTCATTAACAATGTCATACACTGCGCCATAGGAAATGTTGAACATCTGTGATAAGGTTCGCAAGTGCACACGCTGGTCCTTCAAGATTGTTGCCTCAATGGCGCGGACATTCTGCGGAGTTGAAACTGTTACCGGCCGCCCTAAGGGTGGCGAATCACTAAGGTTCACGCGGCCCTCTTGGAAGAATGCACACCACCTGGAGACATTGCTATGGTCCAGACAGTTGTCCCCATACACGCCACGCATGTCCCTGTGAATTTCACTCGGTGAATGCCCTTTGGCCCACAAATATCGAACCACACTTCGCTGCTCTTCACACGTGGATGACAGTAACATGAGCACTATGTTTTTTTTCATAGTTCAGGCTTCTCTCGCTAGAGCAACACATGAAAACAAAATACCCTCAATAGCGCAAACTTCAAACTATATCGTCGTGAAATTTCAACATTCCAGCTGCAATACCAGGGGAGAAAAAAATTATTGTGCGTTACTTTCCGATCTGCCCTCGTAGATGGCTTTACTGATTTTAAAAAATGGAGCATTATTAGATGGTCATAAGGTATTTCCCTTATGGAATGAAGATAAATCATAAGAAAATAAAGTACATAATAAGACTCTCTTGGACAAAGAAAGCAAAGCTGGTCATAAAGGTTAGAGGCCACAAGCTTAGTGTTAAACTACTTGGGTAGTGTGCTAGAAGGAAATGGACATAGTCACACAGACATTAGGAAGGGAGTGGCTCTGGCAAAGGTTCAGTGATGGAGGGAGCTGATGATGGGGATCTTGGGTAGGGATATGAAGAGGAGCCTAGTGAAGAGCTTGATATGGAGTGTCCCACTGTATCAGGCGGAGGAAAGAACGTGTTAAAATCGTTGTTGTCTGTTCTCCAGGTTTTAAGAAATACCATTCAGCAACGTCAGATGGCATCACTAGTGCTCAACTAGTTTGTTGACTAGGTATAATTGACAGATTGAAGGCATTAATAAGACGTTATGTTTAGAGTTAAGCAACTAGCATGGGCAGTTAGAGTAAAAACTTAGCATATGAAAGAAGAAATCCCAGGAGACAGTGAAGTCATTACACATGAAATTTTAAAATAATCAAATAATGTGGTAGGTCCTGTATACAAATTAAACTCTTAACATAAAAAGTATGAGAATGGAGAATAAAAGATTATCATAAAATACTTTCAACTATGCACAAATAAATGAAAAACCTGTGCAAACAAAGTATAGATATTCAGTATTTTTAATCGAGACCTACTTAATAACTGCCAGCGCCATCCAACGCTGCTGAATAGTACTTCTTCGACCGTAGGAAAGAGGCTACCACGATCTCCCATTACACATGCTACCGCCTGCACTGTATGGGGCAGAAACGTTAACCCAGAGAAAGGAGAACAAGAGTGGGTTGCAGGCATTCGAGATGTGGATATGGAGGAGGATGGAAAAGGTGTGGTGGACGGAAAGGAAGACAAACGAGGAAGCGCTTGGTATGATGGTTGAGCATAGGAAACTTATGGATGAGATTAATGGGATGAGATTAATTATTATACTTTTCAAATATATTGGGAGCTAAGAGGCCGGCTAATTCATGGAGGTGGGTAGCTTTCAGGAAAGCCTTGAACAGTTTCGAAGGTCTTTGCTGACAGATGGCTGAGAACTGCCACCGAGAGGTGTGGCTCCAGCTCCGCATTGCTAAGATTACCCCTATACCCCTTCAGTCGGAAAATCAATGAGGCTCACAATGACAGGGCCCATTAGGGCTCACAAAATTTGGTAACACAATTAACAGATTCATAATGTTCACACACCAGAGAAATGAGAGTGACTGTATTTCCAAGAACCAATAGGCCTACTGCATCATATTTGGCTCTGAGAAAATCATGTGCAAAGAACTTTCCTTCATGCATAGCCACAAATTTTAGTTCTGCCTCTAAGCCCCCAAAATATTTTAAAAGAATAATTAAGATCCCCACCACCTACAAACCACTCACCAAGGAATTTTAGCGCCTGACCCTCGACTGTGTAAGGGACGCAGGACACAAGTAAGAGCATTCCTTCATTGTCTCTTATTGGGACAATGAAGAAATGCTTCCCAAACCGAAAGTGGCTAGACTTATGGTTACGAGTAATGTGGACTTTTCCGAAGTATTTCTTTCCATGGTAAAATCAGAGGAAATTAAGGAAAATTCTATAATTTTTCCAACATCACGAATTATGCATGGCCAGATTTTTTCAGGGGCAAGCAATGTCAGGAGATTTCCTATTCATAGTGAATAAAAACACTTGGTAATCTTCCACAGATTTATTTCTTTGGCATGATGCATTTCATCACACTGCGGCATAATCATGTGCAGGGTTCTTTGGTTTAGGTCAAGCATATATAGCTTTCCACCAAGGCATTAGGGAGTGGGGGGAGGAGGGGGAAGGCTAAGGGAGGAGCGGAGAGGGGGGGGGTAAGTGGGGGTGTGGGAAGGAGAGTGAAGCAGCAGGGGGGGGGGGAACTAAGGGTTTGAGTGGACAGAGGGTGGAAAGACATAGGAGAAACAGACTCAGGGGTTGGGACTGGGTGATGATGGAGGCCTCCTTTCCTTGAGAACTCTGGATGGTGAGGGAAAGGAGGGGGTTCAGAGTGTTTTAAATGGCCAGTGCACTGCCGACACCAGAGCACTGGAGGAGGGGGGGGGAAGGAAGTAGAGTGTGAAAGATTTTGGGACATGTGGCAGGAGTTGGTTGGAAAGAAAACGGTTAAGGGCAGGAGGGTAGGGGGGATTTTCTAGTTTTCAAGTAATGCACGGAGGCAGTGGCGGATCTATGGGGGGGGGGGGGCTAAGGGGGCTATAGCCCCACCCCCAATTGGGTCGAAACTTACACTAGATAAGATTGAAATTTTTGGGAGGCCCCCCGAACCCCCCTTCGGCTGGGGGGTATTCCCCAGACCCCCCGGTTTGTCCCCCCTTGATCCAAACCTAGATCCGCCACTGCACGGAGGGATGGTCATCCAGAAAAACTATACAGGTAAAAGATACGGCAAGTCAGCTTAACTCTAGGACTGGAATGTAAACTGACTAGAATGGACCAGGAATACTGGATAGTGAGAAATAAAGGGGCAAATGAAGAAAAAAAGAAGTTTCAATAGTACTAACCTCTTGTCCAGAGGTTAGACAGAGTGGAAGTATAGATTTCCTAGACTTGCTTGCAGCATTTAGGAAGGAGTAAAGCCATAAAACTTAGTAAAGACTGGATTGATCAGCATCCCCAAGAAGAAATAACCAACATAACAAGATTAAGGAACAATAAATATAATTCACATGTGGAAAAAGTGGCCCTATAAGAGTTGTCAACATGTTAGAACCCCTCCATTAGGTTTCAATTAGATCATATGTGATAAGCAGTCGGCCCCCATACACAGTTCTCCATATGCAGTATGTCAGCACATAAGCAGGAAATATGAGATCTTTATATATTTGAACACCACATGGACCTCAACCTGAAAACTTTAGGGTCAGATTAAGGGTTTAAGAGAAAAGGGTATAGGACATAGCTTGGAATAGCAAAAGACACACAAGATTAAACATATGACATAAAGGAGGGAAAAGAAAGTAGTGGTAGGGGTGGTATGGAGAGAGAGGTGGTTGCTGAGAAAGTAGGAGTACAAAGCAGTCTTCTGGAGGAGTTACCAAGAGAAAATGTGACGCAAAAATATAATTGTAAACTAATGATATGCAGGGAACTGCCGTAATCTAATCAGTTCTGTGAGGGTTTTTCAATGCCTTTTTCCCAATTAAGTTCATTACATTTGTCGATTACTCTTCAGTTTCTCCATTGAATCCAGTGAGTTCGTTTTCATCCTTCATTGACAAAATTACTGAATTAATAACCATATTCCAAAACCGATCAATTTAAATCAAGACAAATTGCAACTGGAAAGATCACGTTAACCCACATCATTTCATCACTAGAAAATAATACTGGAGGTTTTCCCATGATGAGTTGACTTCTCTATGTACCAAGTAGGCAATCTTTGACATATCAAGAGTATGCGGACCTGCAAGCGGGGAGTATGGTGCGTGGCATGAGACTTCGGACGGGCTATGATATGTAAAACATATTCCATTCAAAATTACTGAGTGACTCACTTTACTTAACGAGAAAAAGAACTTGGTTAAAGTTTAAACTGAATTTTGACAATAAAGAGAGAAACCAAAAAGCATATAGAAAAGTTAGGGTAAGATGACACCAAATTTATAGGAAGACACCCCACTAGCTAAACGCCACTGGACAAAGCATTACGGCAAACAAGAACTGAATTATATACAACAGAGTTATCCAGATCAGTCACGGTGTAGTACAACAAGGAAGAGTTTCGCATACTATCACACACAAAATGTTTCATTACTGCCCATTTCGTTCTACATTTTAACTATGATTCTAAGTTCCATGATATAATTGTCAGTATCACTAGACAATTTCAGATTAAATCTCAGGTGCCGCCACCAATACACCGACATTCTTCAGTAATCACATACCAGTGTGAATCATGGCTGCAGGAACCTTGCCCCCAGTAGCTTCCAGATTGCTTTCTCCCGACATCCGGACAAATTTCATCAATTCTTCGAAAAATGGTTGATGAACGGAATTATAGAAGTCCTTGAAAACAAATTGTAATAAATTAGACATTATTTTCTCAGCTAAACATGATCAATTGACATTTAACTATTAATATATTTGCATACGTTTTGCTGTTCCAAAGAAAGGGTCCTCACGCTATCATATTTCTTGTACCATGGTCTACCAGTGATATCTCCAATGGAATGACTTCTTTTTTTCCCTGTTTTTTTAAAGGCGAAACACCCCTGAAGGTACAAAATTTAAGCATGATAAAGGCCATTTTAGGGGAAAAGTTACGACAATATGATACTAGAGATTTCGTTTACCTTAGATAACGATATAGTTGGATCCATTGTAGGATATAAACACAAAATAAGACGACAAGTGTACAAATTATTCCCTAAAACTCAATTATATTTGAAGAACTCCGCAACAGGTACCCATGCCTGCGTCTTCCCGCGACTTTAATCAAAATGCGCTTCCAGATGTTCATTTTCATAATTGTACGACGGTACGACACCACACAACAGATGTCGTGCGAAAAGGCGGGGTTCGAAATACTTCACAGACAATCAAAAGAACACTAGAAATCAAATGCGCGATGACATGTTCTATGAGAATAAATAATTATTTTTGTGAGCTGAGGTGCAAATATACTTTCGTTTGGAATATCTTTAACCAATTATGTGAATCATATACATTTTTTCTTATCACATGAAGTCATATCAATCCGAAGATTGGTTTGCGTCTGCTCTCCACTTTACCTTCCAATCAGCTGTTTAATTCTTTAATCGGATTAAAATCCCAAACACAGATTTTAATAAAGCTATATACACTCTTTAATCATGTGATCTGGTTCTGGCGGAAGGGAGGGGTTAAAAAAGTATGGTTAGGGTTCGGAGGGGGAATGAGGCCTTGCATAGGGGGGAGGTGACTGCAACGCACCCTCCTTCACCGAGCGGGGTTCGTCAGATGCGGCCAATATGTAAGGTACGCCAGCTGTCCATCCACCGCCTGGGATCCATACTCCCCCATGGAATCTTTACGTCCTTTCTGACAGGCAGAGAACAAATTCCAGCCTGTCTGACTGAGGGGCGCACGGTTCTCATACCTAAGACCCCTTTCACACGAGCTCTCGTGAGCGCGTCGCGCAAAGGATGACCACGGGCCAAACATGCCGGGTACATGCTTCTTAAAATTCGTTTGCAATTGATAATGAAGTTCGGTGATGAACTACAAATTAAATAATTTCCTTTATTCTAACAAGTGGTAGTCTGTTAGTTTTGAAGGCTAATTTTATTCCCTGTAGGTAAATCTCACCCATAGCTGGGACAATGTCGGCAGTGATTGGAAGTGATTGATTAAAATAATGCGATTACCGGTATCTTTGACCTACTTTTACTAGTAATCACTACTTTTTTTCAAATTGTAATTTTCCTTATAATTTACTCCGAAAATAATCGTTGCATTTGTGTTACCGTTACTCTCAGGGTGTGGGTTGGGGTTGTGTGTGTGTATGTGGGTTGGGCGGGCAAGCTCAGAAATTATCTAAAAGAGAACTATATTTTTACCTGAGTTTTTAAAGTCGGGAATGGCTCACGCTCCGTTTAAATTACTAGCTTTCTACGCTATTAAGTCGAATGCTAGTCACCATCATTAAATCCCAGTAACTCTTGCATGGTAAACAACAACGTAAACAAGTTTACTAGGGATGGCGCTAACCAGCTTTCACACGGAAAACTTTTTACTGGCTTTCGAGTTACTATCGTATGAAGCTAGCTATGTAAACGGGGCATCAGAAACATGTGTTTAATAGGCGTGTCATTGAAATTTGAGTGGAAAATTTGTTTATTTCTCAAATAAGTGAAAAACATTTTTTTTGGGAAAAAAATCAGTGGCTGTAGGGAAGTAAATGGTATTTTTTATGAATTAAATATGTAGATAATAATAAAACCTACAAAATAAGTTTTACGGTGAATGAATCGATCTAATCGTCAATTAACAATCGCAAAAATGTCCCATTTCAACAATGTTGTTAAAGTATGAAAAATATCTTTTATATGTCTCCCCAATTTTGTAAAACATGCTTCCAATAGTGACAAATAATTTTGAAAATTTTCACATCAAAATAATTTACAGTTTTTGCAAAATTATAGTTGTTTATCAAAGGAGGGTATTTTTCTATCAATATTCTCAACGTTTGGGCAGTCTTACGGCATTCTCCGTTGGTGGCTTTTGGATCTTTGATCAATGACTGTTGATTAGAGAATCAAAACAGTACATTTTAAAGAAATGAATTGTTTTAAATTGCTAACAAAGTAAACGATTTGTTTTACTTGAATAACAAATTGAATAACTCTTTTGTTGTTCATTCAATCGGAACGGAATTTACTGCGAACGTTAGCTGGTATTTGTACACGAATTTAAAAAGGAACTCTATACAATCAATATGAGCCAAGTTACAGATTTTTTTCAAAAAAACATTGTGAATTTATGGATTCAATAGGAATATAATTTTTAAGTTTTGGCCTTTTACTTTTAATAATCAACGCTCACATTGACATTACCAACGTTTCGTCATTTTTTATTGATATCTTCAGGGCTAAAAGTTTTCAAAATATATTACAATTAAACAAAACCAGGATATAAAAATGATAACGCAATAACAATGCTGTACAATACAATATTCTATTATTTATTTATTTATTAACATTAAGAACATTTTTTTACGGGGGTCGATAAGTATATACCATTTGATTAAGATGCTCTCAGTGCAATAGTTCAAAAATTGTTTGCGTGAGAGAGGTGTAAAGTTTCAGCTGCTCCGTGATGCAAGTACAATCGAAGGAAACAAGCGGATGAAGGAATTAGTACTGAAATGAAATTGGGCGAATTATGGATGTTAAAAATAACATAATCCGACACTATTTCGCCAAAAACTTAATATTATATTATTTATTAATATCTATTTATTGACCCAGATGCAAACTGCGCCCCGTAATTATCGTTATTTTAAATCCATACGTATAAGGATCCGCCCCCAACAATGGACGGTGAAGCTTTGGGTCCTGCGGCAACCGTTACTAAGGATTCAAATACTTACTGAGGAGTTCATAAGTATTCGTGCGTACAAGCTCAACCATATTCGAGAGTGAAACGATATAGTAAAGTGCGTCAGGCATGGGAAATTTGTTGTGTAAGTAACAAAATGATTTCATTTTCGTGAAATTTCATTGTTTATAGCTGGAGTAACCATTGATCTTTGTCGCAAATAATCGCCTCGGTCGTTTAGTGTTCTTGAACGGCTGGAACTCAACAATATGTCATTTTACTTAGCCTTAACCATACACATCATTAAATGAACCTAGCAGTGGCGTAATTCGGGGGTGGCAGTTGCCACCCCAAAATTGTCCAACCCAGTATTTTGCCACACCAGAATTTTGAAGTAAAAACCTCAGTAATTTACAAACAATTGGAAAATACAATTCTACATTATCGGTTCTTTCTTGATTCTCCATTAATAATGCGTAATTTAGTAGGACCCCCCTTCCACCTGAGGGGGAATTCCATACAACCCCGTAGGCCTTATCACCCCAGTTAAAAAGCTGGAATTACGCCCATGCCTCGTAGCTGAGAACTCGCATGGTTCTCTTGAGGTTCGGCATCTGTGACATTGGAAGACCTGAAATTTTCCTGGATGAGCATAAATCCTTCACGGGATTTCCAGATTCAACTGATCCGGTGGAAATCCTGTGAAGATTCTTGCTAATTCTGTAATTTTTTTCGCTTCCAATTCCAAGCTCTTCATATTATATCCCTCTTTTCGGTCCCTCCTCCAACTAGAGGTAAGGCCCGGAATAAAATTTACACCAATGAATCCGTTTGGGGGTTCTTAACATACTGTTCACTCCCCTTCTCAGCAGAATCACAATCGCTTCTTCCCGACATCAGTTTAACATGGCAGGAAACCCTTAATACATAAGTATAATTGTCGTTGTTATCGGTTCCATGAATTTCGCGGCAAAGAGGATTTAGGACTGATTGTGCTGTTTAATTCTTTCCTCGTCGTAGGCTGCAGGTGTGGTTCCCAGGATGAGGAGGAGGAGCAGCGGCCGCCGCGGGACGGAGGAGAGATGGCAGAGGGGGATGTTGTTTCGAGAGGGGCGGGGTCAGGGTTGGGAGGCGAGGATGGGGAGTTGGGTGTTGACAGCGCAGAGGAGGAGGAGGAGGTGTTGGTAATTTTCCTGTTGGAGATAAGCGGAAGGACTGGAAGGAGAGATGGGCTGAGGGAAAGGAGGGAAAGGCAAAGAGGAGTGCGAAACTGGCAAGATGTGGAGAGATTGATGTCGTGGAACGAAAGGATGGAGCAAGAAATGCGGCGATACTGGTTTGGGGATGGGAGGGACGGGGAATTGGAGATCGGGGCTGGCGAGGGGCGGCGGGAAGACCTTTTCATCGTTGACGAAATATTAAAAGAATGGTGGCAATAATCCCCGTCGCAGGAAGAGTAGGACCCCGCCCCCTATCAAGGTAAGCTGGCTGAAAAACACCGCTACCACACAGCTCACTTTAATTCTGTCAATCTTTGTGGATGTATCGCTGTGTATTCCCCTGTGAACATCAGGGAATATTTTAGCCATGTCGAGTGGCGTAGCCAGGCCTTGGGTCTGGGGGGACAGAAAATGTTTAGGGGACGCCGACTCATAAATTAACCAGTTGAATAAACTTTGCAAATTTTGGTATTGCAATAGGCGGATGGGTTTGTAAAAAATATTTGACAACGTATTACCTAGGAACACACATTTATTTATACGTATTTGAGACAAAAGAGTGGAAACATTCACAGACTCAGGGACGCCAAAACACGGGGCGGGGCCCTCAGGGGCGGATTAAGGTCGTTGTTTTGCGGGGGGGGCGGTTCACTACTTTCCTCGGCGCCTGGGGGGTAGGCAATACATCTCAACTAAATAGATGTCCGGGTGGACTTCCCTCGGAAAGTTAAAAGAAATGAAGCGCTTGGAACGCAGTTTTCGTGTGGCTATATTATATAGTAGATGTGATAAATTATTGAGTAAAGCTCTCTAATCACATTTGAAAAACGTTTTCAAACGATGTAAAGAATGCCATTCTTGTGAAGATGCAGGTCTCCCGGGTTTTACACCACATTCCAATTATATTTAAACATTGTTTATTGAGCTGGTGAAATGAAAACTTCCATTTGAGAATCACCAAAATGATTACCATCTTTTCTATTTTCCCGGAAATTACGGGGGGGGGGCGGCCGCTCCCCCCCCCTTAATCCGCCCCTGGGCGGGGGGGCATTGTCCTCCTCTCCCCTCCCCTCCCCCCCCCCCTTCCTCCCCCATCCCCCCGACTATGCTATTGGCCAAGTCTGCCTCTTCCTATACCTCTATGAAGCTCAACAGTTTGTGATTAATTCCGCTCAGGAAAAAAATCATTCACCTTGACCGGGACTCAAGCCCGGACTCCTCGATAACGCGCCGAGTATTTAACCAGTTAAGGTACCGAGGCCTCCTATTAACCTGTGGCCGCGATAGCTTATAACCGTTTAAAGCACTCGGTGCGATATCGATGGATCCGGGTTTGAGTCCCGGTCAAGACGATCGATATTTTTTTCTGAGGAAATGTGAACTTGCAGGTGACTCGGCAAAGGTAATACCGTGGCTAGTCCCGATATCCTCAATTTTTTTCAAAACTTTCACTTCAAAATGTGGCCCCGGATCACATAATGAGCTGTTCATTTTTTTAATGTAAACAGAGCGAGATATTGCTCTAGCCATAATGGAGGCCATATTTGAATTATATTTTTTAATTTCAGCGTATGTAAGAAGCATGGATGAATAATAACATTTATTTCTCGATTTCATTTCGTTTTATCAAACGTTTTTTAATACTTTACTGCATATTGTGGTTTATTTGGTAAATCTTTGTGATGATTCTGTATTTTCTATTTCATACTCTGATTTTTTGAGCCGTTGATCTAAAAGTGGAAAAAAAATCGCGAAAATCGTGATAAAACGCCGTAATTCGTAGTTATCTATGAATTCGCGCTGAGAGCGGAAAAAATCGCGAAACCCATATTTTCTAAGCCCTAACACTAATAAATAAATGAATAAACCTGTAACCATGTCCAGCTTTTGTCAACCACAGGAAACTTTTTCTGAGAAAATAATTTTAGTAATTTCCTTTAATTATTACATTTAATTTTGATTTAGTTCACAGCTGAAAGAATTTCAGCTGCTTTTATGATAAAATTTCTTTGTGGAGGTTATTCATGCAGGGGCAGACCTCTATGTCATAATAGAATCCATATTTCCCATGTCGCCAGTGTAATAATAATAATAATATTTTTATTTCCCCAAGGACCATGATTTTCTTGGATAATAAAAGAATGGACTTCGAAGACAGGTATCTTGATATAATCGTATGAAGACACCTTCAATGGCTGTGACACTTGTAGCCTTGGGAAAGGGCAAGAATTTTCAAAATAATCTGATACATTTCACTTTTAAGTCAGAAAGTGCCAGAGGGAAAAATGAATGCATACCCTTTTTTCATCCAGCCCTTTTTCTCTTACTCCCTGGCCATAGAGGCCTTGGACCTTGGACCAACTCTCCATTACTCCCATTGGTCGCAGCTCTCCTTACCACTGCCTCTTTCTCCCCCTCTTCATAGATATGATCCCTTGGTAAGGGGTAACCTCTGTCCTCACCCACTTCCATGTGACCCCTTTCTCACTGGACATCAGAGACACGTGCTTAGAAATGTGAATTAATATTGTCAAAGAAATACTTAAACAAATCACCTTCAATAGTAAGTACAATGAGTAGAGATGGAAGGAACAAATCAGGATTAAGAAGTATGATTGCCCAGGCAAAAGGTGCTTTCAGCAAAAGAAGTATCATGTTTGCAGGTGCCAAGGATACATCCCAGTTTTGAGGGGAAACATTGCAGAAAAAAGTAATATCATAGAATCTAAACTTGATTGCTTATTTTTCATTCTTAAGATACTCCATTAATTTATTCTCTATGTGTAATTAATTCTCTTAGGGATTCCTAAAGAAAATATAGAGGGACATGAAAATGGGAAAAGATCCAGGGGAAGACCATGACCGCAATTTTAGGGCAGATCATGAAAGATGTGGGATGCAGGATTTATAATGAGATGGAAAGGAAGGCAGAGAAACATGATGAATGGAGAACCTCTATCAACCAAACAGCTGCTATCCATTTTTCTGAGTGGTCATCAAAGAGAGATATCAAGAGAACCAACTCGAGATTAGTTCCCCTGCCCTCTCCCATTGAGAGCACTGAAAGCAGGGGGGTTTGAGGTCATTACTATGGGGGCAGATTGTGACTTTCCAGAGGTCTGGGGGGTATGGAATACTTAAATACCACCATATTTCCTGTTGTACATACCAGGAATTATTGGGGGCGGCCATCCCCCCCACCCAACCTTAATCCACCACTGATTGAAAAGATGACCCTTAACCCTTTTTTGCCCTTCCTTACCACTCCTGAGACATTTTTGCCTGCAAAGGGTAACCTAGGTTACCCTTTGCAGCTTCATCTCCTCACCAACTCCTTCAACCCATCCTTCACTTACATGCTGGACGTTCTTGAAGCTTCCAATGTTAGGTCATAGACTTTTTTCAAATTGAAACCAAATTCCACTTCTGATTGGTCCATCTTCAGCAAACTTAGACTCACACACTTAGTCCAAGGTACATACATATATATTAGTACATATGCGTATGCTCTGCACTGCATATAAGAATTAGAGGTGGGTAGTAGGACCCCATCTGACACACTCAGATCGAGTCATCCTCTGCAGCTGCAACTGCCTGAAGGCCCTGCCAGGTGCCATTCGCCTACTCTGTGAACCATATATCCTGCCACCACCATCACCCCTCTGACCCACTGAACAATTCAAAAACTCTTAGTTATCTTTCACTTCCCTTGATGTGCCACTCTCCTCACTTTTCCTCTGAACAGAGAATTCAATGAGGCTCAGGGTGAGCTAGGTAGTGAGGAAGATAAATGATCAGGATCCTCATTTGAGATATTTTTTGAAGATTTTGAGGAGGAAATAAAGTTGGCAAAAGTAATTAGGAAAAGGTAGCTAAAATAGAATAAGGAGTTACTGATAAAAGGAAGGGCATGATTAAGAAGTGGAAGAGGGAAACATTTTTGAACCACCCAGGGCAGTATAAGAAAAAGAGTTGGAATTTTTAAGTGGCATAAGGGGTTTCAAAAATATTAAGAAGGTCAAGATACACTTGATTCAAGGCATAGGTTTTGTGCTTTGAGTGCACTGTTGCTCAGGAATGGAGTAAATTTAAAGAAGGTGGGGTCATTCCAAAAACTCAGCAATTTATGTAGAACACCATAATTAGCTGGTGGTGGGGTAAAGTCCTCGCCTGCTAACCCGAGGGATCGTGGTTTCGAGTCCTGCCTGGGTCGGTTTTTCGCTTGTCCAGGGCATGGGTGTTTTTATCAAGTTCTGGTGGTTCGGCCCCTGAGAAACCTGACGACAAAGCAATGGCTTATCGGGATCGCAGGGGCATATATGCGGACCACCAAAATCATCCAGAGAGCAAATAAAAAATAATAATAAATGGTCATTCATTTAAATGAATGACCAATTTATTTAAATAATTGACCAACTTTATATCTTCCTAATAGGTCAAACGTAATTACCAATTTATTCCCAGTGATTGCAACATTTGTCATAAGGTTACATCTGAGAGAGGGGGGTCAACATTCTGATTCATTCCAATTAGATAAGCCTCTAGGTCTCCCCATCGCTGAGCACTTTCTGCCGACTAACCAGCGGTATAAACTAAATTCCGCTTTCCCGAAGCTGGTACAAATACCCCGCGGCATCGGCAATAGTTGCTAAAATTACATGAAGAGAGGAGTGTATGCATGTTCATGTTCCAACCTCTCACTTCTCCTCTCCCCCTCCCCCCCCCCTATCTATCCCCAGACGATTCTCGCGCTCATTGATGCTTTTCGCAGGTGCATACGTTTCAGAGACTTTGCATGGAGATTTATTTTAGCACACCTGTTATGTTACTACCGCTAACTATCGCAACTGCCGCTTCCGCATTGTTTCAATCTTGCACTGAGTTTACGGTGAATATAGCTCCCCCACCCTTGACCCACATTCCATTGGCCCGCTTATGCTCGTTATGCTCTGTCCGGTGCGCTGTCTGAGTTTCTTCCGTTTCTTCGCTTTCACTGAGTTTCTCCTCAAAGGAAAGTGAAGGATCATATGATTGTATCATTTACGAAGTGAGTAAATGTACATTTTTAAATAGTGAGTTACATGGTGCTGATTGTTAAAAATTAAATAGTTGCTCATTAATGCGCTCTTCAGTTTTTTCAGAGTTCAAGAAGATTTAAGTTGACGAAATGACGTAGGAGAAATATTTCAGCGTAGGAGAAAGCAATGTTGATTCTTACGCAGAAAGGTCGTCAAGATGAAAGGTAGGGTTGCGGCGGTTGTGACCCAATTCCAAAAGGAGAAGACAAGCCTCTAGCATTCTGAACGAGACCGTTGCTTGATATGGGTCCATAGTCGAGGAATTGTACAGCCATGGCGCATAGTATTAGTAGTAAGTGCTCAGGCGTTTTGCGTGGGTTAAATAAATCCGTCATCCAGGCTGTTTGTAATTCGAATTGGCTTTTAAACAATGGTCTTCGGAGTACAGTGAATGCAAGTTGTGTCAGCGGTCACATTAAAGGTCTACATACCAGCGAAGTGAAGTGTAGTGTTGGCAAATATGCCCAAAATCCAAAGCCAGATTGGAATAGGGCTGTTTCAGAAGCAGAAAAAATTGTTGGTTACCCAACCTCGTTCTTAAGTTTAAGATGGCTCTTGAGTGATGAAATTGCGAACATAGCCCTTCATTTACGCCAGTTAGTTGGATCCAACCATCCTCTGCTGAAAACAGCCAAGTAGGTCTTATAAAGATGGTATTTATTCGTCGTGTGTTTTTGTGATGTGCATAACGTAATGTTATTTAAATTGCTTTCTCAGAAGTCTGATTTACAATGGCAGAAATAACATGCAAGCCTGGGGGTTAATTGTATTGCTGTTATCTAAGGCTGCTGGGCATTTAAATGCAAATTCTTTGGAAGAGGACAAAGCTGCCGGTGTTCTTCACAGGTATTTCGTTTTAGTATCTCCGGGAATGGCAATCCCAAAGCCTGGTGTTAGTTGGTGCACCTCTTAAGTTGTGGTTTATTTAGCCATTGTCTATGCCTGTTGTTTGGTTTTACCCGGTGTTTTCATCATATATTTTGTTTGAATACATGTGCATATTTTGAGTTCTTCAAGTTGAGGTTTTTATCTTTGCATAGAAGTAGTATGCGCAATATGTAATAATTAACCATGCTATTCAGTATCATGAGAAGGATGACTTTCAGAGAAGAAATAAATTATGTCAGCCATATAATTAGTTATTTCTGTCATCTATTTTCAAAGGAAGCATTCCATTGTCTGGCATTGGCCAGATGCTATTACAGAAGCTATCCTATTTGAAAAGTTTTTGGTTACTTGTAAAGGTCAAAATGTTGTGTGATGAAATGTTCTAAATGACTTTAATGGGAATTTAGCTCTAAAAATTCTCATTCCTTAAAATCTCTTGCAAAATGGGATATTTAATGATTTTGTCTCCTTTTATTTGTAGTCAGAGAGCCCTAGCTGAAATCACGGAGATGATTCGAACTAGTCACCTCGTGCACAAGGGTTTGGTGAATATCAGACCTGGTGAATACACTGGAGACGCTCGAACGCTTAGCGACATGATGTTTGGGAACAAGATTGCCCTCCTTGGTGGTGATTACCTGCTAGGAAATTCCTGCGTGGAACTTGCATCCTTGCGTGACTATGAACTTGTTGAGCTTATGAGCAGTGCTGTGAGGGATCTTGCTGAAGGTGAATTTGTTGGCCGAAGGGATGCACAGAACAATCCTCTGCCTGGACCACCCCTTGATGGCAACACTGAAGACAGCAGCAGTTATGCCTTTTCTCCATCGGCAGAGGAAGAATGGGTCATGAGGAATGTTCTCTCTGCTGGCGGTCTTCTGGGAAAGTCTTGCCGAGGTGCCTTAAAATTGGCTGGCCATGTGGAAGAAGTACAGCAGCAGGGTTTCCTTTTTGGAAAGCATCTGGCTCTTGCGTGGCAGGTAATTCCTCAGTTGATGTTTGTGGGTAAAATGTTAACTGTAGGCGACTAATTTCCAATCAAGATCATGAGTGCCACATTTTATCCTTTTACTGTGAGGGGTTTTTATTAGTGTTAACGACAACGCCGATGGGCAACAGCTTGCAAACAAGTAGCACCTTGCTGTCACAGCTCCTTTTTTTCTGTATCTCAAGCCCTAAGTGTATTTTAGTTTGTAAAACATGACTTGAACATATCACTGAGTCTAAAAGAAAATTCCCTCAGTCTCAAGCATAGGCCTTCTTCCCATATCTTGCTTCAAATAACTCTTTTCCTGTGATGTAGATATGTTACACTCCAAAGATTCCCACTTCTGACAAAAAATATTATGCCACCTCCATCTTACATTCTGTAATGTGATTTCCCTTAATCCATAATTTTTTTGTGTTATCCCATTCAAATGTAGGGAAACTCTTGGTCCTCGCAATGCCAAGGGTTGGTATGAGGGCAATTGTTTACTGGTTGTGGTGTGCTTGAACACTTCTGGGAAATGTACTAGATGAGATGGGTCTTGGTGGATGATGATGATGAATGTCTCGTACATCTCTTTGTTCGTGTATGATTTTGTTTGCTACGTGCTAATTGTATGGAAGCAATCCCCTTTACCTATCTTCTGCTCTGTCCCACGTATGGTTTGAACTGATCATGAAAAAGTTCCTAAAATTTCCCTCTTTTATGGAAATGAGAGTTGGCAGTGATAGTGATTGGAGTGAGTCAAGGGTGTCCACTATTGCCCTTGCTTTTCACATTTACTCAGAGAAAATGGTTAGAGAAGCTTCGTAAGGATTTGAAGAGGGAATGAAATTAAGAAGAGAGCTTATGATGTATAGATGATATGGCACTGGTTATCCAGGGAGACAGAGGACTACTGTCTATGTGATGAATGCACTGGAGATAGAGGGTGAAAGGTTTGGTGTTCAATTGTACAAAAAGACAAGAGGAAATGAAATCCTCCCGAAGGTGGAATACTAGAATATATATTAAGATTGGAGGACATAAACTAGTACAGGTGGGACATTTCAAATATTTGAGGAGTACATATTCTGCAAGGGAATGAGTATTAGGGAAGAAAGTGAGTAGAGAATTGGAGAAGCATGAGAAGAGTTGGAAGTGATAATAATGAAAGTGTGAGCCAAGTACGTGAAGTCAGTTATTTTTGTGGATGATAAGACATAGGTTAGTTTGTCAGCCAAGATACTGCAGTCAATGACGAGTGTGTTAAAGACAATAGCCATGGCTGAATCTCCCAGCGTGCTTGGAGTAAGTACACTTGGGGATGGTGCCTCGATGATGTACGTAGAGAAAGAACCCTGTGACCGGACACTTTTTGCTACCTGCTTTGAAATTCAGATAGGCTTTAGCTGTCTTTGGGAAATAGAAAGTTAGCTTATGGTCACTTGTGTGCTGATAAAGTATGCTTTGTCTCTGCATAGCTCTTATTTTGGCCATAGCTAATGTTTTATAAGTTGGTTTGCATATTGACAATAACAAGACAAAGGTGATGGCATTTTCCTGAAGGAGGAAGGCTAGAATAAATATTAGGATCAGTGGGCAGAAATTTGAACTGATGTAAGATTTCACTTACCTAGAGAGTATGCAGATTGAGAAAATGTTCAGTAGTTAGGACCTGAGGTGAAGGATTATTGTAAATTGCAAAAGAAGCATGTATGAACCCTGACGAAGGGAGTACGTTGTCATCACGCATTATGCTGCATTTTAAACTCGGAAGTTAGTTACAGTTGCCTCAAATACCGCATTGTAACCTTGTAAGATTTGGATAGAGTCAGTTGTGAATCGCGTTGCTGAATCTGTTTCGTGCGTGGGAGGGAGCATGTTGCAATCATGTAGCTATCGCATTGGGATCATCTTGTGAGTATGTACTTTGTGGCCCTGTTTCTGTGCACGAAGAATAACATAGTAAACGCGTAATAGCCACGTTGCCATCCTCCCTTTATTAATATATAAAGAGGATAATAAATATATTATGCATGAATATATATATCGTCCGCACTCAATAACGCTGTTACAACCGTATGCCAATGGTGCTATGCATGTTGTAGGTCTATAGTGAAACGTTCTTAACGTTAAAAAAATTGAAAAAAATCTTGTTTATTCTCAGTAATATTGCATTTATATTCATACTATGTGGCGACATAGGTTTCAATTAATTAATGCCTGATAACTGTTATCGTAATGTAATGGTATTTCCTCAGACTATCTCGGAATTGCAGTTTAAAAATTAATTCTCGAAGTTACATTAAGCCACAGAAGTAGCCAGATATATGAGACTTTTTCGACAGGGATTTTTTGAATATGGGTGTGAGAATATGCGGGTAGAACTGTAGGGTAGCTGAATATGCATGATAGATACATTGTCGTTAGGTAGATACAAGGTAGGATAATACTAAAGCATGCCATCGTAATAGTGACATTCATATCCTTCAAAATGTAAATTTTAATTTTTTTTAGAGGGCACAGAAATAGGGTTACAACGTGCCCACAAAGGACATGAGGATGGCAATGTGGCTATAACGTATTTACAATGCGATTCATTGAGTACAGAAATAGGGTTTTAACGTGCCCACAACGGACATAAACGAGGGTGGCAATGCGGCTATAACGCGTTTACTACGTGATTCTTCGCTCACAGAAACAGGGCCACAATGTACTCACAATGTGATCCCAATGCGATAGCTATACGATTGCAATATGCTCCCTACCATGCACAAAACAGATTCACAATGTGATAGCAACACATCAGCAATGCGATTCACAACTGACTCGGTCCAAATTTTACAAGGTTACAACGCGGTATTCGAGGCAACTGAAACAAACTTCCAATGAGTTTACAATGCAGCATAACGCGTGATGATAACGTACTCCTTTCGTCAGGGAAGGGTGTACATATTTCAGTATAGACATGGAAAAAGAGTAGTTAAAACTCTAGTATGGAGCATTTTATGATTCAGAAACTTAGTCTCAGCTGAAGAAAATATAGAAGCAAAAATGTTGGGCAGTCAGGAAAAATCTAGCTCCTTAAGAGTCCTCAAGAATCCTCAGGAAAAAATGTCTTCCTAGCCTAACTAACTAAAGCACCCGGCACAACTCCAGAAACAAGATGAATGTTGAATGGAGGAGTTTCAGATGTGTGTAAGGAGAAGAATGGAAAGGGTGAGCTAGGTAGAGAGGGAAACAAATGAAGAAATTATGGATATGGTAGGAAGGTAGGAAGTTGATGGGAGAAGACAGCAAAATTGGCTGGAGGATTTATTGAGGGGTAACTAGATGCAAGGATGTTGGGCAAGTATGTGAGGAGTTAGGAGATAGGAATAAAGGACAGTATGGAGGGAGGCAAAGGACTCAAAGAATCGGAAAGGGATAGATTATTGTAAAGTTTTCTTAAGAAGGAAACATTAGAGGAAAGTCCATGTGGTTGGATAAATCATGGCAGGATTGGCCACAGACTTTCCATTTATTTAGGGGAATACCATTGGAAACGATAATTGCAAAAAGGAAAATGTCAGAAAGTATGGAATAATTTGTCTTTTTGGGCCCTCGTATGGAATTACCAGATGTTACGCTCCTACATCGACACTCTTCATGCATGTACTGACATACATAATTTACTACCCTTACTCTCAATTAATGTCAAATAAACTTAAAGGCAAC
Organism: Pyrrhosoma nymphula; assembly: GCA_963573305.1. Lineage (NCBI taxonomy): Eukaryota > Metazoa > Arthropoda > Insecta > Odonata > Coenagrionidae > Pyrrhosoma > Pyrrhosoma nymphula. Next base: position 85,686,662 of record OY754333.1, on the reverse strand, counting down.
ATATTCTGAAGGTAAAGGTAAATTAGATATTATAAAACCAGGCCTTAGGCACTCCCGTTTACATGCATTTCAATTTTGTCCTTTCCAATCCCTTTTCCTGTCCTTCATGGCTGGTGTGCTAACACCCCCTCCACCCCCCATTGGCTCATCACTGGGTAGTATGAAGGTTTTGATGTACACCCATAATTTTGTTATTACTTGCAGTGATGAGTGGAGCCAGCAATTATTTAATTTCATAGCTTAGACGTAAACAGTAGTTTTGGTTTCATGAGCAAGGAATTTTCTCTGTGGTTTGGAATGATAATGTAATAGTATATTACGTTTAAATTGCAAATACATTTTATTTGTCATTACATGGCATGTACCTACCACAGTGAGTGTGAGCCAAGAAAGTTGTCAAGTATTTCCAAATTATCTCTCAGATGGTCAGTTCTTTAATCAAGCTAGTTATTTACATACAGTATTTCATTATGTTGCTACTTTACCATCTCTATACTTTCCTCATGTGGTAATTTAGCTAGCAATACAGTTGCCCCAGATGGTTGATGGCCCTGAAACAATGGATGAAGATTCCTCTTCTCGATCTAGTGATTAAGGATACGCATCTCAGAAATGTAACGTTATAAGCAGTAAAGCCACCATTAAATGTTTCTCAAATGTTGATGAATGGTATAGCACTGCTCAAATTGGGGATTTTGCTGACCCTTCTTACTTAGCCATCATTTTTGAGCTGCTACAAGGGCATATAGGAATGTGCATCATGACATCTGTCTAAGTTGTAGATGGCAGTATGTCTGCATAATCTGTGGCCTACAAATTTTGTTATGAGTTTATGAATTTGCACTTTCATTTTAAACCTTTAAATTGGTCTATTTTATTAATCTATTGAAAGTTTCGGACTTTACTTCCTCTGGATTAAATCCTTCAGTAGTATATATATCTATTGCAACTTGATAGTTTTCAAAATGAACCAAACCTTTTCCTGGTTATAAATTAAAGGAAGATGGTGGACCATTATGTAGTTATTTGAAATTATGTTAATGCTTCTTTAATCATTTTCTGTAGGGTAGCTGATTCATTTTTTGTGCAAGTTGCTAAATAGTTGCCTGTAATTAAGTTTTTCTAAGCTTATCAAGCTCAACTCCAAGATTTAGTAAGGGAAGGGCTAAGAAAAGTTGTTTACATCATTATACAATGAATTAAATGAAAGCTTAGCGAGAATACTTAAGTTACTGGTTTGGGAACTAGGACAATGGAGGTTTAAGTATAACTCCTGATTTAAGCTTCTGGATTAGTTGGAATTATGTGAGCTTGAAGCAGATGCAGAAAGAATAATTCTTGCACCAACAAATGTTAATTGCAAAGATTACAGTGAAAAGTTAGGGCAGCAAAACTATTGTCTTGTTCATTGCTTTAAGGTATTTTTGATGCCTATATGCTTATTTCACTCCCAAGTTTTTACTGTAGGTTTGAATGCAATCAAATGTGTAATCAGCATAACCTTTAAATATTCTTTACAATTCAGCCATTTAGCACATCAAAATCTATGTTCCTTCTATCATTACATATATAGCTCACTAATTGCCATTAGGTTTATCATTTGGAATATAATTTTAATTAATACAAATACCAGTTTGCATTCGATTATTTACAAGGCACAATTTTTTTGTTTCAGGCATGCTTTGATTTGGAACCTTTTACATTGGGCTCTGGTTATTCTGTTGGATCCTCCTTTAACCTGACATCAGCTCCAGTGTTGTTTCATCTTGAGCATGATAGTTCTTTGTATGATGAGATAGACAAAGGATTGGGGTCTGTGGAAGATGTGGATTATGCCAAGGTAATAAATGAAATGTAATACTGACTTTTTTGAGATGGAATGACACTAAATTATAGCAGGGCTTAATTTCGAAGGCTAGAGCTCTGAAGCATTGGGAGTGTTTGGTGGGTATAAGACTCCACTCTAGTATTGAAAGAAGTGCCGAAGCAGTGCTACGGACTGCTCTGACTGAAATTAAGCCCTGCATTCCAGTCTAGTTAGCCTGGTAATGTCATAGTTAATGTATCTTTTACAATGTCTGAATACTTTGCAATTCTAAGCAAGTTTTGAGAAAAATTGTGTATGTTCTATAACTCTAAGTGAGAGGTTGCAAAGATAAGGCATGTGATCATTATTTTTCTCGAACGATTCTTTTAGGTGCACGCAATAGTATCAAGCGGGCCAGGAGTAGTGCGCACAAGAGAATTGCAGAGGACACATTCCCAAAAAGCACTTGAAGTCTTGGAAGGATTCAAGGAGAGTGATGCAAGGACAGCCTTGGCAAACATCATATTTGCTATGGGAGGACTTTGACAGCCGTTTATTTACCACCCGTTTGTCATAATTTTTGTCTTACTTTCATATGGTACTTAATATTCCATCTTGTTCCCAAGATGCAATTTTTATCGATAGTCTTCTGTGGAGATATTGCTGATATTATATGAGAATTTCATTTCTTGTTAGCACAATGGCCATTCACTGTGATTCATGTAGAGCATTTTACAAAGTTTCAACAATATTTTTCTATCATTACATTGCTCGGTATTTTTGGTGATATTGCATCTGTTGGCTTGGGCCATACTGTAACATTCAGTATGAAAGATACCTGTTGATCACTTAGGCCATTTTATTATCTCCAGTTAAACATTTTATTGACATGATAAGGGATGTTGAAATGCTCTCCCATCAGCAATGTTATTGTTATATGCTGACAGATGTACTATTCATAGCTTTAATTTCTGAGTTATGGTGATTTATGGTCATTATTTACCAGACCTTATAAAACGGAGCCTTTGCATAGTACTATTTTTTCACTCTATGAAAATTAGTGGCTAGGTTTAATCATTGCTTTGGATGAGATAAAAAATATGTGCATTAATGGGATGGAGAAATAATGTTCTAGTGTTTTAGCTGGTGAAGTCAATCAACAAAAGTATAAGTTTGTTTTATAAATTTGAAATTAACTTAAAATGAAAACTGTTGAAGTAGGATTTTTAAAAAGAAACCATGCATGTTAGATTTACCATTTCTTATCAAGGTGGCATTACTTTTGTTTGAAAATGTTTTATGATATGATGAACTGTTGAAGACAATACAAAAATATTCCATGCATGTTGTTTAAGCAATGCAATGTTCTTTTTAGATCATTATAATGCAGTTTATGGAATACTACAGGAATATACATCATTTCATGCATTGAACTGTTCAAAATAAAATAATTTTAAATATATTAACATATATATAGACTTAAAACTTCAGGTTGATGTTTAGAACCCTTGATTTGTTGAAATAGCAGTATTTTTGCGATGCACGAAAGATTGTTGACTGGAGTTAGTAAACAATATACCTCTGTGAGATGTACATAATTTTTTTGTATATTTGGAGAGAATAAGACAATTTTATATGAAAAATTGCTATTAATATCTTAGAATCTCTATCCAGTAAAAGTAGTTGAGTTGAAGTATTTAAATTACTTGAGTCCATTGCAATGCAAAAATGACTAAGTTTTTGCAATCATTATAGTTGAATGGTTTCAATTATAAAAATAATGGGACTCTTTGGCAGCACAGCTTATCATCATCAGTCTTTGTTAGTGCTCAGTGTCTTAAGCAGTACATTTGCACTGTTAGTGTCCGGGTAGTTTTGTGATGTCATTTGTTAAGAAAGCCTAGATGAATACTGTTACTGTTTTATAGTTTATTTATTAAATAAATGGTGATGGCATTCCTGTACAATTTCCATTTTCTTATGAACCAAAGGTTTTTACCTCATTTGTTGAATTTTAAATGCCTCTCTTAAGTAGTGTACCTTTTTATGATGATATTTGTTTGAATTAATCATTTATAAGCTCATTTGTAACCCAATTAAGGTTCAGATTCAGTAAAATTATAGAATCTTTCATTGTATGAATTCATATTACCCTAAGTTTGTTTCCATGAAAAGTAAAATTTGTGATGGCACTCATTGATCTGTATTTCATCTGAGGTGAGAATGATAAATTCCAAGGAATGACTCCTTCATGGATGAATTTGACATTTGAGTTCATTTTTTAGTATGAAGAATAATCTGCTGGCAGTAACCTCTTCCTTAGTAGCCTATTGAAGGATTACCTTGTGTAGAAAATATCTTTTCCATTATTTTATGAATATATATTGTGATAGATAGTTCTCATTAATTTTGTCATAAGTATCATAATTGGGGCCTTGAAGGAAAAAATTTTGTCTCTTGGAATGTTGGCAGTTATTTATCCTTATGTATCATACAATCATTTTTTTCTTTTAGAGTTTTTTTGTCTACCATTGTATAGCCTTTAATAATGTATTTCAGTTATAATGCAGAATATAGGTATATTTTTTGTAATGACTTTTTTGTTAGCTGTGCGTATTTAAAAATATTGGTTAGCACACATTCTACTGCTTTGTCAGTATCATGAGAGCATCCTAGCTCTGAAGATGCTGCCATGTGCTTGCCTGACCAATTTTACCAAAAACATATCAGGGTATTTCATTTTAAATGGTGTTGTATGATAGCCATTAAAATAATACATTGTCTTAAAGATGAAAGAAAAATCTTGAAACTAACACTGGTGCTGTAAACGAGGGAAAAGACACTATTTTTATTAACCATCTTATTCTAAATACCTATGTATTACATTTTATATGTTTTGGTACCACGTCAAGGAATATCGTTGAACGTGTGATTTATACCTTGTTGGATTTGTGGATGAATCATATTTTTATACAAATATTGGAATAAATTTTATATTACCCGAATAAAAATCGGTGAACATCTTATTATCATTTATTGAAACTCTTACCACATATGTTTCACAAAAAAAATTATAAATCTTAAAAAATACCTCTGGAATTTAAAAACTTTTTTCTCAGAGGAAAACATTCTTAAGTCAATAGGGGTGGTTGGATTAAATGTTTCATACAAGGACTATTTTTGTTATATTTAAAACTCATTTACTTATAAAGGATTTCAGGTAGAAAAAGGTCTGCTCGGAGTTGCTGAAAATATCTTGCTCCAAAGTAATAACCTTCTAATTGAAGGGGGTACAAGTTTCACCAGGGCAACTTTCTTAGCCTCATGAATCCACTATGTTAATGACAACCAGCCATTAAATGTTCTTACTGCATAAAAAAACATTTTCATTCACATAGTGAATAATAATAATAATCTTTATTCTCCCAAAGACATACAATTACATTTGCATATATGTATAGGATTCGTCAGTTCAGTAAATGCAATAAAAATTCAAAAAAGAAAAAACCTAGTACATTTCTGGCAACAATCTTCAATTTTTGTCACATAGCTCATGCTCATTAACTGTATGATTGTGAATGAAAAGGACTGGCAATTTTCCACAAGAATATATTTTAAATCGACCGGTTTTGGTGTACAACACCATCATCAGGTCTGATGATGGTGTTGTACACCGAAACCGGTCGATTTAAAATATATTCTTGTGGAAAATTGCCAGTCCTTTTCATTCATGTCATTCCACAAAATCAAGCTTGAAACAACAACTTTTATATGTATGATTGTATTTTTTATAAACATTATCATTCTTCATTCATTCACAATTTAAAAACTAAGAAAAAATACAGTTTTGCAAGATTCATTGAAAAAAAAATAATAATACATAACTTCATGATAATCATGATAAAATGTCCCTTAAAGTGGAAATAGATGGTTCTGACACATTATTTTTAATCAATTTCATTTCAGACTTCGGAATAGTGCCAAATAACTGGTGCATGAGGTCTGGCTTAGCTGAGTTTCTTTTGCTGGGAGATTTTTTTGATTTAGCACTACTGGGTCCACTCGAACAGTTCTTGCCACTATTTAATTTCCCTTTCCCTGAACTATGAGGGACTACTCTCTCCGACTTGGCTTGCGTACACACGACAGAAAGTTCCCGCTCAGTATCAATACTATCACTGGTTTCACTAATATCAGTCCACTCCTCTTGGTCAATAGCTTTTAGAGCCTTCAGCAATTCCTCCTTTTTACTCCTATCTATGCCTACCTCATGCTGCACAGCACTGTCATTCACTTTGATTCTTCCTTCATCACAAAGAATAACAGAAGTACCATCACTATTTAGTGTAATGTCAGTCTTATCACTTGTAGATTTCCCTTCATTCTGATCTTTTTCACCCCTGGAATTTGGTAAACTGCTGTCTTCATCAGCACTTCCAGAACCCTTATCGTTATTTGTCCCAAGTTTAATGACATGATGAATTTTAGGAGATCCTTGTGTTAAGTAGTCAACCTCTTTGTATTTTGAACTTATTGTCGTGACATGGTGAATTTTGGGAGGAGCTTCCGTTACATCGTCAACCACTTCATCTTTTGAACTTATTGTAGTGGCATGTTGAATTTTTGAAGATACTCCTGTTAAGTTGTCAACATCATTGGCTTTTGAACTTATTGCAGAATTTTTCAACAAGTCTCTTGATGTATTTACTTGAGATAGTCGTGTGTCATTATTTGCTTGTGCGTTTGCACCTAAAGACAAGTAAAAATTTTCAGATGAGAAGCAAGACTCTTGGACATTTATTTTCAGATTTATATGGGATAACCTTCCATGCATATTTTCTGTTCCTCCTTCACTAAGGATTGGATCGTATTGGTTTGATTTTTTCTGCTCAACAGTGGAAATATCTTTTGGAGAGAATCCTGATTTTTTATTTTTTATTTCCACTAAAGGGCAATATTTAGTTCTCTCATTGGAGATTTTTTTCACACTTGATTCTTTAGTAGCCTCCACTGCATCTTGCTGATTCTGCTGACCCACCAAAGAAGACCTGAGAAATATATGCCATCAGTCGTAGAGTGAATAAAATGATGTCAAACTAATAATTTTCTGGAAGCAATAGCATGAAAGACGGGTTTTGATCACTTATATGAATTTCTCTTTTCAAGTTCGCTACTTAACGAAGTTGAAAGAGAGCATATCTTGCACATAGCCTACTGGAATATACAATGATATTTTAATTAATATCCATGCTATTAAGGCATGTAACTTAACTAATTAAGGCTACTGTCTTAAAATATACTAGATATATGCAATAACATAAGTATAGGTAAATTAACAAGCACAATAAATTAGCCACGGACCTTATGACTGCATTTTGTCAGCATATTATTACCATCTAGAAAAGTCTTAATAAGGTAGCCTGAATTGATGAATTCTAATGCTTAGATGTATCCCATAAATGCTGAAATGAGTAATAAATAAACACGCAAACAGTGCGGTGCATATAATTTATACCAGGAAAGATGTCTTGTGAATGTTGGCATGAAATTATATCAAACGACAGGATTCAGAGTCTCGGAGGTGTAGAGTATGGCAAAATTGGCACGATTGTTACGGGAGTATTTTGTACCTAATACTGTCATCATGAAAATTCTGATAATCTGAAAATGTAGATGATGGCAAATAATAATTTCTGCTGTTTTCCGTTTCATTGGAATGCTTTATTTCACTGGCCTGAATAATTTAAATCTTTTTTCTAAACCACAAGACTTTCTTTTACATCCTAACACTCGCAATTTTAACATAAAACTTTTAAAAAAGCAGTCATCACCACTAAATATCACAAGAGCAAATGTAACAGGTCAATGTAAAGCACTGTTTCCTTCTAATAGGTAGGTACTCGTAGAGTCCTTGGCAAGAATAGCATGCAGCATCACCCACCTTCCCTCCCTGGTAGATGTATGTAATTGATGTAACCACAGACAATCATTAAGAATGTGTCTGTTCAAATTTCATGTGCCTTAAAATAATAATTTTCCATTTGTTTGTATAAGACTGTCTCACATGAGATATTTGATACTCATTAGCTATGCAACCCAGCTCTTCCCTTGGACTACAACCTTGTGGTGGAAGGGATAGTGTGCTCTGATGATCCCTAGAGCTGCACTAGTGGGAGCAATGCTCCTGGTAGGGTCACCCATGCCAGATTGGTCGAAGGTTAGGAGACAGACGAATGGTAGTCCGCGCAGCGTCTGTACCTCAGTGAGGCGGCTGCAAAAGGCGTCTGACCCCAGTGGGGCGGCATCTGAATTGATGGTGTCACGTAAAAAACAGTATTGAGTAAGACCACGTAATACTATCTAAAATAAAACAAAAATATTGAAATTATGGACAGTTCTCAAAAATGATAATGAATCCTGGCATTTACGGGACATGGCCCAGAGGGCCGGGTGTCGTGCCCGGCAGCAGTGGGAGCAAGGCCCCTGCGGTCGTCATCACACGAAATCCTTGCTCAGACGTAGTAGCAGCAGAGGAAAAGAAGATAAAGAAGAAGATCGAAACTATCAGAATAGGCACGTGGAATGTTAGGACTATGCTGAGGGTGGAGAAGCTAGAGAATATAAAGCAAGAAATGGAGAGGGTGGGTGTAGACATCATGGGTCTGGGTGAAGTAAGATGGAAAGATAGCGGGGGCTACTGGAGCGATGGCCATAGAGTGATATATAGCAGAGGGAATGAAAGCCAGTGCGGGGTTGCATTGGTAATGAATAGGAAACTAGGTAGAAAAGTAGTGTATGCAGAACAGGTGAGTGATAGGATATAGTCGTGGAACTAAAGGCAGAACCAACGAATATAGTTATAATCCAGGTTTATATGCCTACCTCTAATCATAAAGAGGAGGAGGTAGATGGGGTATACGATCAGCTAGAGGAAATAATTGGTAGGATACCTGGGAGTAAGCACTTGGTAGTGATGGGGGATTGGGGCATGGTGGTGGGTGAGGGCAGATATGGGAGGGAGGTGGATGATTACGGGCTAGGAAGAAGAAACGACTGCAGCGAGAAAGCTGTGGAGTTTTGCCGTAGAAATAACCTAGTAATTGTAGGTACACTTGGAAGAAGCCGGGAGACACAGGTTCCAGATAGATTATATAAAGGTCCGTCACAGATACAGGAATAGTGCTAGAAACTCGCATCCGTATCCAGGAGCAGATGCAGACACAGACCACAACTTATTAGTCATGAAATGTCGGTTAAAACTGAAAAAGATAAGAGTGGGAAGGAGGGTACGAAAGTGGAATACGGAGGCATTAACAAGGGCAATGAAGAATAAGTATCGAGAGGTGGATGAGATAATGGGTGAGGATCATGGAGTCAGATCAGTGGAAGAGGAATGGGGAAGTTAGAAAAATGGAATTGTAGAAGCGGCGAAAGCAACGGTAGGCGTAGTCAGTGCAATTAAAATTAGAAAACCGTGGATCACGAAGGAGATGATAAGGGAGATGGAGGAGAGAAGAAAATGAAAAAACGTGAACTCAGAACTAGGTAAGAGAAAATACCGAGAATTAAATAACAGGCTTAGAAGAGAAACAAAGAAAGCAAGAGAGGCGTGGTGGAGGGAACAGATCGATGCATTAGAGAAATACCAAAAAGAGGGAAGAGCAGATGCATTATATAGGAAAGTAAAGGAACTGACGGGTGCTAATAAGGGAAGGGGAATTACAACGATAACAGACAAGACGGGAAAGGTGATCGTAGAACCGAGAGAGATCCAGGAGAGGTGGAAGGAGTATGTTGAAGAGCTGTATGGTAAAGAAATAAGGCCCAATAGGTTAGATATAGAAAGAGAAGATGATATCGACAGAGATGGCATCGGACCAAGTATCCTAGATAGCGAAATCAAAAGAGCTCTACAAGACATGAAAAGGAATAAGGTGGTGGGAATAGATGACATACCTGCAGAGTTTTTATAGAGCATGGGAAAGAACGGAATAGGAAAATTTTTTGTGCTTATTCGTAGGATTTATGAGGATGGAGTGTGGCCGGAAGACTTTGCGAAGACTGTACTAATTCCTATACCAAAGAAGAGTAAGGCAAAAACGTGCGAAGACTATAAGACAATAAGCTTAATATCCCACGCGGCCAATGTAGTTCTGAGAATTATAAACAGAAGGCTAGAGAAGAAGGCAAATGAATACCTGGGTGACGACCAGTTCGGGTGTAGGAGAGGGACGGGAACGCGAGGCGCTATAGCGGTGATGAGGACGCTAGTAGAAAGAAACCTAGAGTATGGGCAGGATGTTTTTGCATGCTTTGTAGATTTCGAGAAGGCATTTGATCGGGTGGAATGGACGAAATTAATGGGAGTGTTAAAGAAATTAGGGGTCGATTGTAAGGACAGGCATCTGATTCAGAATTTGTATATGAACCAGACGGTGCAGGTTAGGGTAGCCAATGGAGAATCGGGATGGGCCACGATAGGATGGGGAGTGCGGCAGGGGTGCCCACTATCGCCGCTGCTTTTTAACGTGTATTCAGAAGAAATGGCAATGGAGGCATGGGGGGAGGAGGAGGTAGGAATAAAGGTAGGAGGGGAGCTGATAAAATCAGTGAGATTTGCACATGATCAACCATTGGTCAGCCAGTCTACCAAGGGGTTACAGTCAATGGTGAATGCGTTAGAGGTGCAGTGCGAAAAGTATGGGATGAAGATCAACCACAAGAAAACGAAAGTAATGAGATTTTCTAGAAATAAGAAGGCGGGGCTGAATATGAGGGTGGGAGGGCAGAAGATAGAGCAGGTCGAGCAGATTACGTATCTGGGTAGTATTTTGGAGGGGAATGGGTTTAGTGGTAAGGACATCAGATGCAGAATTGCACTTGCTAAAGAATCATTCTCAAAGAGAAGGGAATTGATGAGGGGATGTCTGAGAAGAGACGTAAAGAAGAGGCTGGTGAAAACTTTAATATGGAGCGTGGTGCTATATGGGTCAGAAACTTGGTCATTGCGAATGAAGGATGTGCACAGACTTGAGGCGTTTGAGATGTGGGTTTGGAGAAGGTGAGCTGGATGGCAAGGAAGACGAATGAGGAGGTATTGGATATGATCGGAGAGGAGAAGAAGCTTGTGGCAGAGGTTCAGATAACGCAGAAGAGATGGATGGAGGAGGTTTTGAGAGGAGAAAGCATGTTGAAGAGAGTGATAGAGGGGAGAACACTGGGGAATTGTGGAAGATGAAGGTAGTGGATAGGAATTCTGGATGAAATAAGAGGAGGTAGAAGATATGAAGAATTGAAGAGGGATCTAATAGCACGCCATCCTTAGGAGGGAAAGCGAGACAATGTTTATGAGGTTGGGATGCAGAATGGGGACTGTCCAAGAACCTACCAACCAGCTAGTAGAATACTTGAATGAAAATGAATGCAACCCAGATGACAACGTTGGTAAAATAGACTTCCCATAGCTATGTGTCAGAAATATCCACACCTTATCAACAATACAATTACCAAATGTTTCATTATGTGAACAAAAATAGTTAACCAATCAGCTGCCATGATGACCTACTTGCTATAAGCCATAGCCATTATAGCAGACTTATCAAACATATAAATAAACAGTGAAAAGCCCAACCAATTTGCATTACTGTAGCAGAATATCTGAGAGAGGATATAACAATGAGGCAAATAAAGTTTGTAATTCATTTACATATATACTGTAGAAAAGTCAAGTATGTATGTTCATCACCATGGTAAGCAAGATGATTTGTATACCTAGATACATATTTATGTAAATTGGTTTTGAACCACATTCAAGATAATTAAGATATTACCTATACTGTACTATACAAACCTGTTACTGGGTGTCCCCTGTATTTTTACTTCTTTGGGAGACTTGAATTGGTTTTGACTCTTACTCTTTTCTATGCCAAAAGTTATTTCATTTTCCTGGAATAAAATGTACACAAATGATAATTAACTTACATATAACAACAAATTTATTTTCTCATTACATATATGGCAAGTGGAGGTACACTATATGCATAGACCAAAAAGGAGAAGGAATACTGGCGGGATTAGGAATTTTGAGGAGCCATTTACTGATGAGAGCAGGTAGAGTTAATCAAGCCTGGAACAATGAGATCCCAGCTTGAACCATCACATTTTTTTCCATAAACCTGCCCAGGAAATAAATTAACATTTTTGTATTTTTAAATGATCTGAGGTTTAAACCAGTTTTCAAGCAGTGATTCATTCAACTTGTACTTTGAATCGATTACATATAAAGTAATGCCTCATTATTTCTGAGTCAAATCAATTATTTGTGATTCCTACCCAACCCTGACAACTGCTCACACTAAGTATCTGCAAACACCATTTTCATTGGATTCGGCCAGTGAGCGCAGAGCCATGCAGTGCTATATAAAAAAATTCTTCTAATTTATGACGCAACCCACTCGACACACCAACCTAGCGGCTGGACAATCTTGAGAAGCAGCATCAGACTGTTGTGACACACAATTATAAGCGGACTAACTCACACAGCTTTGGAGCGAAGAGTATGGGAAGGGTTTCCTCGAGAAAAGTCGTAAACAAACAAGTAGCAAAAGGAGGTGGAATATGAAGATAATGAGTCAGTCTGTTTGGTAGCCAGCAGAGAGGAGCAGTGATAACGCTTAAAAGTTATCACAAACACCAAAAATCATGCCACATTTACTGACAAGAGAAATTGTACAGATGGAATAATAATCAGTCTAACTCAAATCAATCAATTTTTTAGTTGAGAATGTTACATAAAGATGTCAGTTCTTTTGTTGCTTAAAACACCAATAATTTCAAATTAATTATTTTAATGGAAAACCAAAAGAAGTAAAAGAGCAAGTTTATGAGGTAAAACAATGTTTTTATTCTGAATATCTTTAGAGGGGCACCAGTTGAATATGTTTTTAAGCGATAAAAACTGACATCTTTACGAAGAGTAAATGACTCTCTTAACCTAGATTTGTTTTGGTAACAGGATGCATCTTGCCCCTGATAGTCGGAGCCTCTATTCCCACAGCCTTGCTCTTGGTAGAATTAGGTAAAACCTATGTAGAATTAGGTAAAAATCAGGTATGCCTGGGAAAACCACCAAAGACTACGGACTTAGAAGATTGACGCGCAAAGATAAAGCATGCGTAAATTGTTCGAGAGAATCTGTCTTAAGTTTTTAAAGTTACTAATCCCTGAAATCCAAATTTAAACTTTTGGTCCAAGATGTAAATATTAGTGCACAATATAACGGATGAATAAAAATGTAAAAAGTATTCCGTGAAAAAAAAGTTCGCATTTGGCAACAAAAAAGAAACCATTCCTGCTTTTGGGCACACTCAGACAATACAGCAAACTCTGCAATAGTGAATCTGTCTGCAAATGACCATGTCGACCGATCTCCATACGTAAAACCTCCCTCAGGAAAGAGATTACTGTTGAAGAATTGGTGCAGGAGTGGCTATGATTGTGAAGTATATAAGTAGACAAATCACATCTATCCTGGGCATGGTGGGCAGTCACATTCCACCAGTGACCGCATGCTGACCAACAGAGTTTTCAAGTCTCCTCAGAAAAAAAACGGGTTGGGAACAGGGTTGGATCAGAAGTGGAATGATTTTTTTTGTAAGTAGCCATACACATAACTAGAAGCAGAGGCTCTCATTTACTCCATATATCATCATACTAGAAGTAATCCATGCAGGGCCGTTTTAAGAGATGCCGGGGCCCCTGGGAACACAAAAATTTTGGGCCTAGTTGGAAAGTAAAAAAAAGGGAATGACGAGAAAAAATATTTTTCTGTTATGATTTCATATTTATTATGCTTATATTATGTCAATCAGTTTCACCAAATAGCAAATAATACTTATTTATATTTGTTAAAATTTTCACTGTTCACTCTCTGGAAAAAATTGAAAATCTGACGGTAGTTTTAATAGGTATCTACTTGAAAACCGAAAAAAATTGAGCTCCTTTTTTCTTGTCTAAGCAAATATGTATATTGGCATTTTGGGGCCCCCGTGAGGTCGGGGGCCCTGGGCTCGGGCCCCATGTGCCCTTATGGTAAAGACTGTATTGACTCCATGGTGACATCTAGAGCTGTTCCATGTGTAGCAAGAGTCCTTGGAGAGAATAAAAAGTCCCACGTCAAGTTTGAATGGCTGAAGACCAAAAGAAATATAAGCAAAAAAGCTGCAAGGTGAGAGGTCTGGTCTGACTTCATGCATCACTTGGTTTCAGGATAGTGTCTATATAGATAAAAGGGTGTGCACTACATTGTAAGGAGGGAGATAGGCCCAGTAATTATTAGGGTCCGACAATGAACCTTTTTCATAAATGAGATGAACACATGCTAATTTAATGCTAGTAGGGAAATGTACTTCAGCAAAGGATGAGTTCACTATAAGTGCCTATGAGAGTAAAAGAATTGCTGCCTTTGTAATGGGAAAGGAAATTTCATCGTAACCAGAGGACCCATTTCTTATTAAAGGAAGACAATCCTTTGGATTTCATATTGGTCAGTTGGAAACAAAAAAGGGAAAGGATGGTCACTATCTGAAGGTACATTAGAACTACGAGGAATTTGACAGGTTTGGAGGTTGTTGGCTATATCCTGAGTGTTAAGGATTTTAGCATTAATGAAGGGGAAGCCTGGATATTTTGCTTGCATTTACACTGTTTTTCATTATTATGTTTGGGGATTGTGAAATATAGGTGTAATTGCACTCATACAATATTCATGAACACTCTTTGAAGTCAAAGAGGCACTTTTCACTAGTGCCGAGCTAGTTAGGTTTTTCAAATTTGCACAGAGAATGCAGCTCATGGAAGTACTGGCTTTTAGCTATAATTTCCGGAGAGTAGATCTTATTTTTGAACTTCTAAGGGATATTTAGAATTTTATTTCAAGTAAAACAGCATTGAAGTGCATCAAAAAGTGTTCATACAAATTTAAGATGAGAGGACATGTCCACAGAGGCTTCACCTATAATTGAACACTGCATAAAAAGGTTCAGAATTTATAATGTACTCATTACCTCAAGTACAGCCTTAAGTTCATGGATGGTTTGCTCAGCACTCAGAAGAGATTTCTTTAATTCCTTATTAAGATTAATTTCTTGCTGAAGTCTCTGTTGGTTGATTTTCAGTTCAACATTGTTCCTCTTAACCATCTCCTAAAAATTTGACGCCACATAAGCAATGAGATTCTTAAGTTCATGGTGATATTTACAGCAGTGCTTGTCTTAAATAATCAAAGAACTTAAACTAAAAAAAAATACCTTGAAAACTGTAATATACAAAGTATCCTCATTGATAGGTGATGTGAACATTTTAAATCACCATTTTTACCTCATACAGATGTAAAAATATAGTAGCACCTGTAATGTTTTTGCCACAAAAATATATACTGTGTTTATTTTAGAAACTGGAGTAAGTAGAGCAATTTAATTACTTGGGCATTATGCTAGAAGAAAATTGGCATAGTGGTAAAGACATTAGGAGGAGAATAACTTTGGCGAAAGGGGGTTCAGTAATAGAAGGGAGCTGATGACAGGGACCTTGGGTAAGGATGCATAGTAGAGGCTGGTGAAGAGCTTGATATGGAGTATAGCGTAGTATGAGGAAGAAATGTGGACTGAGAAAGGAGGGTGAAAATAGGTTCTAGGCTTTTGAGATGTGGGTGAAGAGGAGGATGGAGAAGGTGCGATGGCCAAAATGGCAGACAAATGAAGAAGTACTTGGTGTGGTGGGTTAGGAAAGGAAACTTCTGGATGAGATTAGGAAGAAGCGAGGTAGGTGGTTGAAGGGGACAATGAAGGGCGAAGGGTTACTTGAGGATATAATAGAGGGGAGGATGTTGGGTAAGCAGGGAGGTGACGAAAGAGAATAGGTTACACGGATGGGATGAAGAAGGGTAGGAAGTATGCTGAAATGAAAAAAAGAAATATTGGTGCATATGTAAATAGAGAATTTTTACTAACTCACTTCGATTTAACTCTACCCTAACCGATAGAATAATAAAAATGCATATTTCCCGACTACATAAATGTTCATAATCAACAAAGACAAGTAAGGATTAAATAACAATTATTAGTTGTTCTCTAAGGAAGCTCTAAAAAACTAGCAGCACAAAGAAAGCATGGTGGAAAGGGAACCAAATGGAAATGTATTAAAGACAGGAATAATTAATAATAATAATAAATTTTATTTCTCCAGAGATCACATTTGAATATGGATATAAGGTATCAACAAAAAAACCTGTACAGTTAAGGTACACAAATAATATGAGAAAATATGAAAATATAAGTAAAATATCGTTAAAAATGTCATATGAGGTAGTCATGGCACAATCAATAATAATATGCGTAGTTATAAGTTATTTACAGTCATTTAAATATCTGTTCATGGAGTAGTACAAATTATAATGGAGAAATATTTTTACACTATGTTTAAATGCATCCAATGATTAAACCTAATTTGATGCCCAGTTCCCTAGGGCCAGTACTGGTAGCACTAGTTTTTACAGTGCCTTGATGAAGATTTCTAGATCCTTGGGTCCCATACTAATAGAAGTCAGCATTAATTGAAAATTTCCTACAGCTTTGTCAAACATGTATCACTGAAAATATTACATATGTAGACACAAGGGAAAGGAATAATATTTTAACTAAAAAAATGGGACTGGATGGAGTGCAATAATACCTATTTCTGTGCAATTAGTCTGACAAGGAATTTTTGAAATTTGAAGATCTTTATTGCATGTGTGGAAGAGCCCCAAAATATTATGTTATATGTGAAAAGAAGATACATACCATAATAAATGGTTAAAAGGACATCTTGACTAACAGTACTGCGTACAAACAGCACAAGATCAGACAGAGCTAAGTTTATTCATGAGGGTATTGATATGCAGTTCCCACGAAAGGTTGGCACTGATATGTATGACAAGAAATTCGGTTGATTTAACCTGTTGTATGGATTGAGCTTTACTAAAAAATACTATTCCATTTTTTCTAAGAGAATAAAATTAACTGGGGTTTTTGAGTATTGAGGCAGACGCGATTCTCTTTGCACCAGATAGTCAGTTTATTGGAGATATTGCAGGCATTTCAATTAAGTTAGGGTATGTAGGGGAGGAAAAAAGGAAGTTTGTATCATCAGCATAAATAAGTAAATTTTAACTAGAGGTGCCAGTAAATGGTGGGCCAGATCTTTTATGTGTATTAAGAATAATAACATGACCAAGTACCCTGGGGAACCCCTTATGGTGAGCAATTACTTACACTTGAGGGGGAATATGCACCACTGGCCTGAAGGGACACAAGGTGCAATTAAGGAGGTGGGATTCTAACCAGTTAAATGGAATGCCAGGGTGAAAGTTTTTTTTTAAGTTGATGATGATTAACAATATCAAAAGCTTTAGAAACATTATAGAAAATACCTAGGGCTTTCTGCTTGTTTTCAAGTGAGGATAGGATGAAATAAATAGCTTCATATACAGCAGTGGTTGTAGATCTGCCCTTCCTAAAACAATTGGTTGGTTTGGGATAAGTAGGGAATTTTTTTCTATGAAGGAAACAAGCTGAGTAGCAAATATAGTTTCAAACACCTTGGATAATGAATTCTGCTAGGTAATAGGTCTGTAATTATTATGTATTATCATTTGGACAGCCTTTGTTTTTGTAAATAGGCACTATTTTAGAGTGTTTATTTGGAGTGTATTAGTTGTTAATTCTTAACTATGCATAATGCTTGTTCAAAGTTTAACACATTCAGCACGGAGCACGTCTATTGACGTGGTCCCATCTATGCCGAACAGCGGGACCACGTCAATAGATGTGGTCCTTTAACTTTAGGCCATTTAAAAAATGGGTTCCATTTCTAGCATCTCCCTTAAATTCGCGACCCGCATTGAATGTGTTAAGGAAACCAGTCCAGGATCCCTCGAGGTAACTTCCGAGCTCCTTGGCTTCAACGATCAGTGTCAACAGGGTCACTGAGCAGTGTAATTTTCACTGGAAACTCAATACCTAAGACAAAGCCCCTTGCATTCCCAAGCTCAGCAAGAATTGTTCTCCAGCCTCATACTGGAATGGTGTAACACCCACCAACTGCTACTCAATAAAATGTCCACAAAGTGAAGAGGATGGCCATGGCACCGCCTGATACTCAATAAGTCAAGCTGGCTCCATGGGACATGAAGGGCAAGCTGAAAATGGCAGAAGAGAGGATATCAAACGGAAAGAAACTCTAGACAGTAGGAATTCCGAGAAAGAGAAACTGAAAATGCAGAACAAGACATTGGAGGAAAGAGTTCTGAATTTGGAAATTGATGGATTGGAGATGAAGTTGGTTAATTGTCTTCATGTCATAAATTTTTGTTTCCATATATTTCTCAATTCCAAGATGGCTGCCAGCGGGAGAACATGCACATCTCGTGCTCCTGAAGTTTTTACTTTTTTTGTTGTTTCTGTGCGAGTGAATTTTTATTTTCATATTTGCGCAGTTTCGTCATGTGAACCCACCTTATCCTTCATACAGCCAGTTCCTCCAGAAATATTCAGTGAAAGAAGATATCTTTTTTCCCCCTTAGCATCCTGTGCTGTCCCTCTCCGGCCTCCATCACTCGGGTCCTGGCGGTACCCTCAGCCCTCACTGTCAACTGCCACAGTGTACCCTCAGAGTGAAGCCATTATTCTGCTTCTAGTTCTCCTTTCGGGTGACGTAAACCTCAACCCCGGCCTTCCCTCAGACCCCCAAGTGCACATGTATTACCAGAATGTGAGGAGGATTAATAACAAGCTATCTAATTGTGATTGCAAAAGATCGTCGAAAGAGGACATTTTAAAGGGCGTGCGCAAAATCAGCACCCTTTAAATTCCTAGCACGCAGATCGTAAAGTGAACCCATCGTAAAACGGGGGACCACTATGATTGTAAAGTGAACTATGTGATAGGAAGGGGTAGACCATAGAAGCCACGGGTAATTGTTGTGGAAGAGACTGAAGAGGAAGAATATGAAGAGTCTTAAGCATCTTAAGAGTAGAAATGTGTACGAAGCAATATATGACTGAAAGAGAAGTGTAAGAGGCATGCAAAGATAGTCAGAGAGAATGATGAGTGTCTAGGATGAATGAGGGGAGGTAGTTATTATTCTGAAGTAAAAAGGGAAATGGTGTAAAGAAAAAGACAACAGATAAGTCAAAAAGGAGAGTGTAAGTAGCCCATCCGTATCTGCTATAACCAGCAGAGTACCTACCCATTAAATAAAGTGAGGGCTACCATTGGTGTAATCACAGCCAACTGATGAAGTAATATACTCAGCACCCTTACCATGACCTTCACCTCCTCCTCCTACCCTGTTGATTTCTGTTACAATAATGACTGTTCGCTATCAGTTTGAAGCCTGTTAAGTGCCTGTTGGAGATTTATTTAACAGAATATGAACAGCCTACAAACAATCTCCCACCACACACAAAAGGAAACAACTTGGAAACAGCCTTCCAACAGTTTGTACTCTGTTTGCAGCTTGTTACTTAACCGGCAGACAACAAGCATTTTGGTGACGATAGTGAACAGACTCTTAACAGGCAGGGGTCAGTTGGCTGTCTGTTTCACACAACTGGGAACGAAAAGACAGCAGTGAACAGACTCTCAACAGGCAGGGACTGATTGGTTGTCCGACCTGTACGTGGCGGCCCGATGTAATGGTGTTTATTAATTATCCTTTTTATTTATGTATCAGTGTTAATTAATTTCCATTATACGTAAATTATATTATTTCTGTGTGTTTATTGGTGTACCGGTACATTCAACAATTTTCTCCTTTTGACATTTCCACAAGTTAGTTACATCTTGATTGAAATGTGAACAAACGTGAGGGCATTGGAAAAAAATCTTGTTTATTCTCAGTAATATTGCATTTATATTTATACTATGTGGCAATATAGGTTTCAATTGATTAATACCTGCCCACACAGTACAATTTCGTTTCAAAACGTATTTCCTTGGTGCTCAAAGAGGAAAATCCCATTTTTCCCCAGAAAACCGAAAGTAACCTCATCGAGAACGTTTTCATTTACTTGTGCGAGCACCTAAAAGAGAATGCTTTCATCGCATCCTCTCAAAAGAGTTTTCATTCAGTTTTCGCTCTGGCAACGAAAACATTCTCAGAATGTTTCCAAAAGTATATGCAACATAAAACGATTTTTAAACTGTTTACAAACATATTGCAGGTCTCGTACTTCTCGCGATTGGTCTCGTGTCTTTGGAAAAATATCGTCAAAGGTGCATTTTTTGGCAAGTGTGTATATAATCTTTGTTGGAAAGATTATACATGTAGGTACTACGCTTAGAATTTTGTGAGATCTAAGGGCAAAAATCATACATACACTGGAGTTTGTGAAGTTATACTAGTTCTACACTAATGGCAAAGTGAAATAAGTGATTATTCTGTGGTGATTCAGAAGATAAGGCTGAACACCTGTGTGTCACTTTTGTAAAGGTGTGATTTTTAAAAATTTTGTTTTGTATCGAGTGACTAATCTCCATTGTATAATGATGAACAAAGAATTGTATGTGAATTTTCTAATATTTTTATAACCATTTTAATTCTGGTTTTATATTAAATCATTAAAGTCATATGCATTCTGAGAACATATCTTTCTCCTGACCTATAGTTGTTAAGAAATACATATTACGTACGTACAGTGTGGTACATGTTGATTTGTCGTGCTGACTTATTCCTTAGTGTCTTAAGGATTCACTCGAGTAGGTATTATGCGTAAAGTAATTATTTTTTAGTGTTACCATTTGCTCACTGCAAATAATTGCCGTTGGTTTGGTCCCAGACCGTTACATCAAGTTGAAGAACAAAAACGCATGTTTAATTAAGTTACTTTGCATAATTTTTTTAATAAAGGTTTCCCTAGTTTTCTATCATTTTATAAAATATGGTCGTTTAATTTCATATTTAGCAGTGACTTGTATGTGATTTACATCTCGGAGTTATGTCGTTGTTCACTCTTCCCATGTGCAAATGCTCCCTGGTTAGAAAGCATGTGATAAAGTGGTTGTAAAGTCATTGAGTGAGAGGTTATAATGGTGAGACCAATAAGGGCGAGTGATTTTAATTGTAAAAGGGCAAATAATTTTACGTGCTCTCGGTCCTGCATTTGTGGCCTGATACCAGCGTAATTATAACGCTGGTATCAAGCCACAAATGCGGCGTAACGTCATTATTATGCCCACATAGAATCAGTAGAAAAACATTTTATACCATCGGGAAAACCGATTTAAAAGAGAAATAAGTATACGTTTTCCACTCAGCTGAAAACGCTTTAAAAACTGTTTCACATGTTTCTATACTAGCTGGAACCAGAGAGGAAACGCTACGAAAACGTGTTCTGAACCATCAAAGAAACGTTTTAGAGACGTAAAGTTGCCAAAGAGTGGCGGACATTTGCACCATCCCAGCAACATTTCAAAACGTGAATGGGTCGGTAGAAAACGTCACCAGAAAGCAGAATAAAAACGTTCAAGAAGTGGTTTGTGCTATGTGGGTGATAACTGTTATTGTGATTGGATGGTATTTCCTCAAACTATCACAGAATCGCCATTTAAAAATTAGTTCTCGAAGTTTCATTAATCCTCGGAATTGGCCACATACACAAGACTTTCTTGGCATGACGTTCAGAATATAACCAAGAAAGAACCGTCTGATGACAAATTAGCAACAGCGCACAGGCTCCTACCTGTTTACTGACTGTGTTTGAACAGGCAATGACAGCGAACTGGCAGTGCATAGTCCCCTAACTGTTCACTGGCTGTGGTCCAACAAGCAAGGAACAGATTATGCTGCTACCCACAACAGGGAGAGAACAGACAAGTAACCCTCTTATTACAGACATGAAACAGACAAGGTGTTCCAATTTACATTCTACCATCCATCGCCTGCCTGTTAACTCTCGGTCAAGGAACAGGGAACCAACAGCCTACCAAACAGACATTATTGTAACAGAAATCAACAGGGTAGTAGTCTTCACCATTTGAATTTTCATGTAACACTTTCACTAGTAGGTATATAGCCCAAACATAATATTCTTAGCTCACTTAAAAATGTAGTTTCACTACCAACCTACCTTATCAAATGAATAAACAAAAATTTAATTGTGAAACTAACATGTTTTTAAATTAGTGTTACTTACATGAAGTTGTACACTATATCAATTATTTTTAAAGTAAAATCTCATCCACCTGAAATTGCAGTTCCATGTGCTGCAACAAATTCTTGAGAGAATCCACTTCATCACGAAGACTTTCTCGTTCTCCAAGATTACGGTCCTTGGAAAGCTGCAGCAAATGTCTGTTCTGATCTTGTATTGCAAGTAGCTCCATTTCTCGATTATGAAGTCTCTTTTCCAAATCTCTATTTTGCGAGTTTATCTTCACAAATAGATTTACAAAATTATACACATATACATGTCGTTACATGCTAACATATTGCATTCCATCAGTTATCCTACCATAATCCATAGGCTTTAATACTAAGATTAACGAACGTTTTCGACTTTTGTTTCAGTTAACTGAAACAAAAGTCGAAAACGTTCGTTCGTTCGAAAAATTTTAACATACCTACCTTCTTGCATTTAGCTTTTAGAGCTCTCACTTCTTCAGAATGAGACTGAATTAGCCGAGGCAACTGACCCTTGGTATCTTCAAATTTTTTTAAGGCATGCTCTTGTCGATGCTGTAGAGCTCTAAGTAATTTATTTTCTGCTTTTACTTCCTGGTTGGGTTTAATTAAAATTAAAATAGATTGAAAACTTTCAATAAAAGACTTAAGGGGCATAGACATACATGGAGTTGTTTTTTTAAAACAGCCATCTCGCTTTCCAGTTCCTTCATTTTAAAGAATTTCGCTGACATTACTCTGTCACCAACCATTCCTTGTTGGAACTTCCGAGGGTTTTTCAGGGCACATAAACGATTTGCTAATGGATATGAAATAGCATACGGAGAGACATCCACTGGAAAATGACATTGTGGTTCACTTTATTACTTGGCTTAAGTCATGCAAAATATTATTCGACAATCTTTTATGCAAATTAAGGGAAAACTAACCAGTCACATCCGATTCAAAATTTTTCTGGATCGTGAAACCTTTCTTTTTGGAAAGGGGAGTCAGATCATTGCCATCCACCGCAGGCTCTCCGGTGCTACGTATGAGTAGAACAATTCGAAATCAATACGTAAATAATTACTTAATAAACTACATTAACAAGCTAATTACTTACCCATTAATTTCATATTTCTGAAACCTTCGACTTTCGCTCTTACTTTCCATCACCGATGACTCTTGAAACAAGCGAATGGTAACAATGGTAATCGATGGATAATGTCACAACATGAATGCAATAAATAGATTTCACGATTCATTAACAGCACCAAGACGTCAAAAAGTGCGTTCCTTCAAACTTTGAGCTAAAGCTCCAGAACACCAATCTCAAACTTTACTTTTAGTAGAGCATTCAAATTGACTCAATTCGAATTTTATAGAATGGAGGGATGCCAAGGAAACCAAACAAACATATATACCCGATACCAGCGCCACTATGCGGAACTACCACGGCGACCACCGCGGCTACAGTCACACGCAGCGCCTGCAGCTGCCCACGGATAGCGCTATCTGTCTACTTGCGGAAAAAGGCATAACTTCCAATGGACATGAATTTTTGAGTTTTTGAGAGGTAAACCATTAGTGTTTTGAGTGATCTCATGGCATCGTCTTACAAGTGAACCTAACAATTAATGTAATGATCCTCTGATATGTAAAATTGTGTTCCTACTGCGAAAGTTGTCATTGAGGAGCTGGTCGGGCTTAGAAGATTATAGTATGTTCAATTCTGTTGTAGTCTTCCAAGTGTCAGAAGAACTTACTCTCTACCTAGAGAAAGGTGGAAGCTACTTTCCACCGAAATATCGGAAGTTTCAATTTGTGAGTGTCCTTTTTTTCTGTTTCTGTATTTTTATCGGCCACCCTCTTGGCATATTATATATATATGTATATATTTCTGTCTCTAAATTTTATATTGGCCATCCTCTTGGCATATTATATATTTATCACCCGAGTGATTCTCCAAGAAGTTATATATATATATATACACACACAAATGTAAATATAGTTTGAAAACACAGGCACACGGAAATTAAAAGGCACTCACAAAATAATTTACGGGACGTTTCGACGGTCAGTCTGTCATCGTCGGCGACAAGAGACTAACTAGTGGTCTGTTACCTCAGCCCCTACCGCTGACCGCGAAGTGTTAAACCTTTCCTCCTTCTCCTTCGATACAAACGAACATTCGGTGCTCAAAAAGGGATGGTCTTTTTCCCCCACTCCAAGAGTAAACCCAGTGAATATTCTCGCTGACGCCTTAAAATTCTGCCGAAACTTGAGATGGCGTGCATTCTGGAAATCCCATCTTGATATCCCCTCCACTCATTTGTCTACTCAACAGCCCCTCTCCAAATTTCTCCCGCCATCTCAATGGAAACCTAAAGCACTCCATGCTATCCATCCTGTTAAAATCTTCATTAAACTCTTCCTCACTAAATTATCTGAAAAGTCATATCTCCAATCACTAACTCCACCAAGTAATTTCACCCGTCTAGAAGCACTCGCTTTAAAAAAATTATCAAACAATAATGAGATCATCATCACTAAGGCAGACAAAGGATCAACGGTTGTCGCACTGGATAAAAATGCCTACATATCCAAAGGACTTCGGCAACTTAATGATCCCTCTTCTTATACCCCTCTCCCCCAAGACCCAAACGCTGAATTCCAGAAAGAAATAACTATATTCCTGGAGGAATTCGGACCAGCCGAAGGCCTCACTCCCTCCGAAATCGCCATCCTCTCACCCTCTAACTTCAAAACCCCCCATTTTTACATGCTTCCTAAAATTCACAAAACCAACAATCCCGGTCGCCCTATTGTCTCTAGCATCAACTCCCCCACTGAACGGATCTCAGCACTGATTGATCATTACCTGCAACCATTAGTTATGTCTCTCCCCTCCTTCATCAAAGATATCTACCACTTCCTCGACCTCCTACATGCCATCCCTATCCCTACTAACACTGACCTTCTTATGGCCACAATAGATGTCACTTCCCTCTATACGAGTATACCCCATCATGAAGGAATTGAAGCTCTCCGTTTTTATCTCTCCCAATGCCCTAAACCACATCTTCCCTCCACCAACTATTGTTAAATTAACTGAATTAGTATTAACTAAAAACGCCTTTTCCTTCAATAATCAAGTTTTCCTTCAGATCAGAAGGACCGCCATAGGTACTCGCATGGCACCTTCTTATGCAAATCTATTCATGGGCCATCTTGAAAGCACTTTCCTCAAAATCCAACCCCTCAAACCTCTCTTCTGGGCCCGCTCTATTGATATGATATCTTTGTCCTTTGGCCTCATGGCCATGAATCTCTATCTTCCTTAATTTCTGCGCTAAACTCTTCCTTTTCAGTTTCTTTCACCTCTTCTGTCTCTGATTCTTCCATCACATTTATGGATGTTAATATCCTACTAAAAAACAACAAATTCATCACCTCCGTCCATAAAAAACCCACTAACCATAACCTTTACCTTCATTTCAATAGCTGCCATCCACCACATACCAAACGCTCCATTCCATATTCCCTCTCTGTCCGCGGCCACAGAATTTGTAACGACGCCCACTCCCTTCAACAATACACCGATAACCTATATAACTCCCTCAGAGAACGTGAGTACCCCAAAAAAGCTTCTTACCAATAAAATCCTGCCCCCCTCTGCCAATTACACCCCTCTAGCCAAAACCCACCACCCCGACAGACTCAGCCTCATCACCACATTCCTCCCTTGCTCCCATAAAATCAGAAACATCCTCCGCGATCTATGCCCAGTTTTAAAGAATAATAATTCCACTGCCCTCCTTTTACCTTCATGTCCCTCAGTATTTTTTAAGCGTCCCGCAAACCTGCGAGATATCTTAAAATCTACGAAACCCACCCTTCAACCGACCGCCCCCTCTCCACCACTCTCCTCATCTTGCAACCATCCGAGATGCAAATGTTGCTCCCTCCTACGCTCTTCTGCTATGCCCTCTTCAAATAAATCTTCCTCAGCAGCCAACTGTACTTCCACAAATATCGTTTACCATCTCTCGTGCAATTTCTGGCCGGCATTTTACGTTGGCGAGTGTACTACCCGGCTTTCAATACGAATGAATGGGCACCGCCACTCCACCACATGTCCTCCCTTCATTGATACCTTTCCTAAAAATACCGCTTCCCATCGTAAAACCTTAAATAAATGTTTCTCTCTCTCTATGTTAGAAGCCCTCCCCGAATCAGCCACAATATTAAATTGAGGACTCGTGAGATGGCATTCATCTGGTTCTTAAGAACATTTGAATCGCCCGGGCTAAATTTGGCCCACTGACCAATAGCAACCCCTTGCTCCTGCTCCCAACCAGTCTCCTTCCCTTCTCCTGTTCTGCCTTCCCCCCCCGAGGTAACTGACCACTAGTTAGTCTCTTGTCGCCGACGATGACGGCCTGACCGTCGAAACGTCCCGTAAATTATTTTGTGAGTGTCCTTTTAATTTCCGTGCACCTGTGTTTTCAAAGTATATTTATATTTGTGTTTTTATTCGCCGAGTGCGTTTTCTCAGAAGATACTATATATATATATATGAATGAATTATAGTGAAAAAGGGTTTCTGGTTGTTTTATCCTAAAAAGGGGAATCTCTTCGTCAAGTCTTTCCTCATTATGAAAGACTTGTGCACCCATTAGGATATGGGTGTACTTATCCAGTATTCTGTTCTGTGGGTTAAACAAGTACATAAGACATCCCCTGAGGTGACGGAGGCATACTTGCACTAAATTAGCAAGGAAACTTTAGAGCTTACCCAGCCAGCGTAATGTAGTAAATAGAACCAAAATATACAGAAACCTTCCATGTATAACAGAGAAACCGTGTACGGAAAGAGAAATATTTTTGTTTAAGTCAGTAGCAAATCAGAGAAAAGCTGGAGATAAAAAAGGGAGAGGTTTCTGAAATACAAAATACTATTCCTGGTGCTTTATTGTTTTTTAGCTTTTTTACGGCTCTCATTGTGTCAATTATGGATGGTGGTTCAATTGTATCTTCTCCATCTGCCACTGATTCTAACCGTGGATCTGGTGAGGCACTGAGCATGTTTGAGCTCGGATTGAGTAGCTCATCGAAATATTACTTCCATCTAGTCATAACCTTTTCTTTGTCTGTCAGCAGATTTCCATTACATTCTCTGTACATGCTAGTGCTAGCTTGGAAGCCTTTCTTAAAAAAGTTAATTTCCTAGTTCTAAGCTTCCCGTGTATTATTCTCTCTGAAATTTTGTTGGCAAATGACATTGGGGAACTTGGGGAAACAAATCACTAATGCTAGTGGGCGCATGGTTCAAATTGAGCATGGCATTATTAGCAAATTCTTGAAATTTCAGAAAACAATCTTGATTGAAACCTAAAATTAAAATTCAGAATTTTGAAAAGAATTTCAATAGGACCGAATTCAGCTAAAATTTGGGATGAAATAAAATAAAATATACATTTATCTAAATAATAATTTTAATGAAAAAACAATACTTTACAGGTGATGCAAAATCCAAAAGTGCGGTGAATATGAAACATAATTGTTTTGAAATGAAAATAAGTACATCAAAATTACTCTTCAAGCTTAGTTTTGTTTCAGTTAAACCATTTAAATTCATATCCTTTTAAGCCATAATTCTTTTCAGTTTCTAATTTCGGTGTCTCTTCATCTGTCAGACGAACTTTGGTCACATTTGGTTGATATCCAAACTCATTTGCTTCGTAAACCACCCGCTGCCCCTCTCCATCCCGGTGATTAGCAAAGTATGCTCCTTCTTTGGAACCACCCTTGTAGCCAGTTTCGTGATGCCCATGGAAACCAACTGTGTAGTTAAACTTGTAATGTGGGCCTCCCTTTTCTCCTGCGGTTAATCCAAGACCCACAGCACCACCAGGCCCCTTCGATAATGAATTCTGGCCTCTGTCACCTGGGCGCTGTCCAGTTAGAGCATTGTTCTCCGGGTTCCGCCCATTGAAAGGAGTACTTTGGTTTATGGATCCTGGCCTAATTGATCCACCCTGACCAGGCCCACCTCTGTTTCCCTGACTGGGTCTACTGCCTGCATCCTGACGCGGTCTACCACTAGCACCCTGGCCAGGTCTAGCACCAGCACCCTGTCCCGGTCTACCACCAGCCCCCTGGCCAGGTCTTCCTGGTGCAATCACTCCAGGTCTTCCTTGGCCCGGCCTGCCTGGCGATCCTTGTCCAAAAGCACCAGGAGGTAGAACGCCGCCACCGCCAACACTTGTCGGTCTGTTTCCGGAACCAGGTGGTCCACCCAAGTTGGCATTTGTGCCGGGAGGGGGCCTTTCTGTGGTGGTTGGCACAATGCAGCTGCTGCAGCCGATCAAGCCACTGAAGGGACCGTTGGGTTTTTTAGTGGTACTTGATAGCTGCACCTGCTGTGCCTGAGGAGGTGGCAGTGGTTGGCTAGGACCGCCGGGCCGAGGCAAGCCAGGGCCAGACTTGGTTGGAGGCTTCTCGGTTGGTGGACCTGTGGACAGATTAACGCGATGTAAAACAGTTTCCTGTTTATAATTTCCCCGCAGAATCTAAAAGAATGAAGGCAACATTTGGATCACTCACAGTGAGTGTCAGTGCCATATGACTCAGCACCAACGGAGTTCATCAGTTTAATGATCAGAAAATATGGTATTCTATTATCTACCTAATATAAATGAGAGTCTCACTATGCCTGCTAAGTGCGGCCATCATTGAGGTTTTGGAAAGCTGCTATATTTTTTACCACGCTTATTTTCAATTGCACTGTTTGTTGTTTTTCTGGATGGAATCTTGTAATTGAAATGTAACCCACTTACAATGCTCAATCGAGCTGAAACTTGGAAAACTTACTTTATCTCGATGACAATACATGAATCAGTAAACAATTACCAAGTTAATCTACTAAAATGAAATGTTTTTTACATTTTGTGTTGCGCGTTGCGTCGTATGGCCCCGTGTTGTGTTGCGGGTTGCGTCGTTATGGTAGTAGAGCGAAAATGTGACTGGATTAGCACAAATTAGGTAGTTTGGTTTAGGGAACTCTGGCACTCAGTGCGTCCTTTTCCTGTCTTTGAATCCTTTACGGAAGCTTTTGGAGCTTTCCTTCCCGGCGCCTACGGCCGCCGGTGTCGCTAGTAGAAGTTAGCATTAATAGCGAGAAGAAATGCTAATACTTTAAATGTCAAAGAACCGTTGCACAATCAATTTAAAGTCTAAAAAGTAGAAAACAAAATAGGTAAAATAACATTTTTTTTAAATACCACGCTTATATTCAAGTGTACTAAAAAGTAAAAAATAATTTTTTCATCACTGAAAATAAAAGCGTGGGCGCTTTATCTTAATCAGCAACAAAGTGGACGCTTGTGGAGTAGATATTGATAATATAACTGACAGATGTTGGATGTTGATTAAGAAAAAGCGCCTGCACTTTTATTTTCAGAGTGATGAAAAAATTATTTTTCATTTTTATTACACTTGAATATAAGCGTAGTTTAAAAAAATATATTTTTACATATTATTATTAAATTTATTGTTAACTTTATCTTTCATTTTCTGAAAACTTGGTAAAAGGCGCTTGGTCACCAGTGGCACTGCGCCGTCCAATGATATTTCCAGGCCTCCGCGAAGCGGTTTCGAAGATGGGAGACCTTTCAGTTTTTTTCCGGTGTCGTTTTGTCTAGTGATATTCCGCAGGCATTCCAACTTGCTTCTTCAGCTTCACGTCATGAGTATCCCTGATGCATTTTAACTGCTGAATACCTATTCTAAAGCGGTCAAAATGAATTGAAGATATTTCTGACCTGATTGAGCGAGCAGGAATACTATTGTGAAACACCGTAACAGGATTAACCAACGCGGAAGAGAACCCGAGAGATCTTCCACAGTTTTACGTAAAAATAATAAAATAAAAAAAACACTTGATGTTCATATTAGGCAGAAAAAAAGTTTCAAAAGCTAGAATTCGACAAAAGTATGCAAAATGATAATATCAAGGGGAGGGGGCGGATTAGCGCGGTGAATGGCTTCATTCAAGTGCCCCGAGTTCGAAACCCGGCGGTGCCGGAAATATTTTCACCGGTTATCCGATCCGATGGGGAGAGAACTTCAACAACAGTCCACCTTCCTTCGGAGGGGTCATTAACCCGTGGTAAAAATGCGGTATTTCGTTAATAGAAACCGTGTGCAGGTACCAGGTTTCTCCCCTCCCTTCTCCCCATATTTCATTAGTACTTTACCTCTCGGCCTGAGGCGCCGATATGGTGGAACTACGTTGGCCATGAACTCCTGAATTAGTTTGCTAAGAAATGCGTAACCGGGGATCGGGTTGGTGAGGTGGCTGGAGTGCTGGCTCTTCATTGCGAGGGCCCGGGTCCGAATCCCAGCGGTAGCGACATTTTTCATTGGAATCCAATCCCTACTTGGGTGCAATGTGGAGCTGTTCTACTTCAGAACTCCGTCCGACGACTGGAGCAATAAGGTGGCTGGAGTGATTTTCGTTTATGAACAGATTTGCGTGAAAATTTGCATTCGTGTTCTCATTAATGTTATCTATAAATGAATGCATCACGGTTTGTTTTTTTTTTGGAAATTCGATGTTATTTTAAAAGGTAGCCTTATGGCGCGTGATACATATATTTCGTCATAATTCGATTAAATATGCACAGATTTATTTTCTAAACGTGAAATAATACATTTCTTATTTTTATAATTGTTGCTAACAAATATGGAGGTGTATTGCCGAGTCCAATATTCGAAAAAAATACATTTCAATGTCACATCGTCTTAATTTAGAATACCGCGCCGAACACTCGAGCCATTTCTCATGTCCTGTTTTCCCAAGCGCTATATATATTTTTACTAAAGGTGATGTGGCCCTTAAAATGTGACATGTGAGTAGAAACAATTGCCCAAATTTTTTTTAAACGAGCCATCAGGTCACGGCAAGTGCACTTCTCGCGTTTTTCATACTACTACGAAATAAGAAAGGAAAATTATTTAGACAGCCACATAAAATACTTTCCAATCCAAAGAGAGGACTGTGAAAAACGAGTGAATTCGGAAGAATTAACTACAATGCAGTATACGGAAAGGTTTACGTTCTACGATATCCCAATTCCCATACGATTCATTCCGAGCTGAAAAGTGGGTTGTGTTCCAACTGGACACCGACTAGGGAGTTATAAGTAAATTTGTTTGTACAATATTCACACTCTCAATTGTATTCTATGGCCCAATTGCAAAAAATAAACGACTAACAATACGCTTGATTGCACTAATAATGTGCAATTTATTGTGCTGCCATAACTGTATTCCTTTCCCTTTTAAGGCTTGTTTCTTACCTATGTACTTTCGACTCCGTGAAAGTATGTGGAACTTCCCCTCTTCATCCGTTGCATAGACAGTGGTGAGGTAGAAGAAATCAGCTGTTACGAAGCCAAATTCTCCCATTATGATTCCTTTTTCATCTGCAACGAACAAGGAGTAAGAGTTAAATACTATTATTTTATTTCGAAATAAGAAATCTTCGCAAGAAAATAATATCCATGAAAAATTAATGAAGTGTATGTAAATATGTGTTAATACATTTATTACAAAAATTTATATTGTTTAATGAGGTTGTGTTTGCGAAAAAATGAGTAATGTACAATTGGGCCAATCACTATTTTTTCATGAATGCAAGCTCACATTGAAAAAATTACCATAAAAAATATTCCAATTATAGAATGTTTGAGGATTTTAAACAGAAGCCTAGAGAAAAAGGCAAATGAATACCTGGGTGACGACCAGTTCGGGTTTAGGAGAGGGACGGGAACACGAGACGCTATAGCGGTGATGAGGACGCTAGTAGAAAGAAACCTAGAGTATGGGCAGGATGTTTTTGCATGCTTCATAGATTTCGAGAAGGCGTTTGATCGGGTGGAATGGACGAAATTAATGGGAGTGTTGAAGAAATTAGGGGTCGATTGGAGGGACAGGCGTCTGATTCGAAATTTGTCTATGAACCAGACGGTGCAGGTTAGGGTAGCCAATGGAGAATCAGTATGGGCCACGATAGGACGGGGAGTGCGGCAAGGGTGCCCACTATCGCCGTTGCTTTTTAACGTATATTCAGAAGAAATTGTGAGGGAGGCATGGGGGGAGGAGGAGGTAGGAATAAAGGTGGGAGGAGAGCTGATAAAATCAGTGAGATTTGCAGACGATCAAGCATTGGTTAGTCAGTCGGCCAAGGAGTTACAGTCAATGGTGAATGCATTAGAGGTGCAGAGCAAAAAGTAAGGGATGAAGATCAATCACAAGAAAACGAAAGTAATGAGATTTTCTAGAAATAAGAAGGCGGGGCTGAATATAAGGGTGGGAGAGCAGAAGATAGAGCAGGTCGAGCAGTTTACGTATTTGGGTAGTATTTTGGAGGCGAATGGGTTTAGTGGTAAGGACATCAGATGCAGAATTGCGCTTGCTAAAGAAGCATTTTCGAAGAGAAGGGAATTGATGAGGGGATGTCTGAGAAGAGACGTAAAGAAGAGGCTGGTGAAATCTTTAATATGGAGCGTGGCGCTATATGGGTCGGAAACTTGGTCATTGCGAAGGGAGGATGTGCGTAGACTTGAGGCATTTGAGATGTGGGTTTGGAGAAGGATGGAGAAGGTTAGCTGGATGGCGAGAAAAACGAACGAGGAGGTACTGGATATGATCGGAGAGGAGAGGAAGCTTGTGGCAGAGGTTCGGAGAAGGCAGAAGAGATGGATGGAGGAGGTTTTGAGAGGAGAAGGCATGTTGAAAAGAGTGATAGAGGGGAGAACACTGGGGAAGCGTGGAAGAGGAAGGAGGAGGATAGGAATTCTGGACGAAATAAGAGGAGGTAGAAGATATGAAGAATTGAAGAGGGATCTAATAACGGGCCATCCTTAGGAGGGAAAGCGAGACAATTTCTATGAGGCTGGGATATAGAATGGGGACTGTTCAAGAACCTACCAATCAGCTGGTAGAATACTTGAATGAATGAATAGCATGTTTGGAATTATCTCTCCAAGAAATGCACAAGTCATGTACGTGGAACGCTAGCGCAACTGACCATGATGAAAACTTGAACTGAAATGAAGAAAAAACATTGCACAAAAATGTATAATTTTCACAAAATTTCTCAAGAAAATTATTATGAGCGCATGTACTTTCTGCATTTTCAAATTGAGGTAGTGGCATCACCTTCGGTTTCTACTTTGAAACTTAACTATATGAACCAACAAATTCCCTTGTACGAATCTGGTAATGATGTAGAGCAATTTTAAGTCGTGACAGTAGAATGAAGTAAAAATGTAAATAATGGAACTTTCGAGAGGAATGTTGCAAAAGGCGAAAATTTCTCAAATGTGACCACTGCTTCTAAGATACTACATTGAATAGTTAACAAGCAAAATGTATTTTTAAGATTCTCTCAAAGGTTTTATTTCACTACTCTAAGAGGAACGTAGCAAAAAGCGTATATTTCTCAAATGTGACCACTGCTTCTAATTAGAGGAGCATTGTATAATTGAATAGATAACAAACACGGATGTATTTTTAAGATCCTCTAAAAAATTTTATTTCACTATTCTAGTTTCGACAGTGATGCTTCATCTTCAGGTGTCGAAATATAGTAAAATAAATTTTTGAATCCCCGCATACCCTCAAAGAGGAACTAACAAAGTTATTCACGCTTGATTTCTCCTTTCCCGCGGAGTAGTTCCACATAATTGTTCCCGGTACTGTGACTTATATTGCCCAGTTATAACACTGGAAAGTAATTAGTAGTATCTATTCTATTATCCAAGTATATTCAGCACGATGAAGCGTCATTCTTTCTAAAATGAGGCCACCAACTTTTCTCTTCCTTCCTGTGATGGTGATCCTCGATGTTGAACTGGAATTTGTACGGTCTCTTCTCGTATTCCTCCTCCTGCTTGGACTTCTTCCTCTGCGGTGCACCGGGCGCCATCTGCGCGAGGAGGACGGCCAACACGAGGAGGGCAGCGATGGGACTTCCCTGGAATTGAAAAGAAGGCGCATACATACAGATTTAGAGGGCTCGTCATATGTATTCTAACATAATAATGTATTTATGACTCCGGTAAAACACCCCTTTATAAAAAATAACTACAAAAAGTGATGTGCTGACAATATAATAAAATAAGAATCAAGTACAGGAAAATAAAGATAAATGCATACATGAGCCGTTGATTTTGAAAGTGGAGAAATTCCATTTTGTAAAAGTCACAGCTAATATTCATTAAAATTACATTAAAATGACTAGTTTTAATCAATTCATTGTCATATGTAAATAATTTACATTGTTATTTATAGATACATAATTGTGAATTGATTAAAAACAAATTTTAAGTCAATTTCTAATGAAATTAACTGGAACTTTTCTTTTACAAAATGGACAATGAAAGTGGGGCAACTACTTTCAAAATCAACAGCTCATATATGCGCACCAATCACAATCTTGCACCACGAAGAAAATCAAAGCGACACAATGTATGGCAGCGAGTGCCTCAAACATAGATAAAAAATACAACAGAAGTGGACGATGTGTCAAGAGTATATTGCCACTAAATTTACGGGTGACACAAAAATTATACGCATTAGGTGACGCTAAGTCAGGGTTACAACGGATCTCATTAAAATCTCAATGCTAAAATGCCAGCAGGGAAAAAAGACAAATAGGCAATTAGTTACTAGGTTCGGCGCAAAATTCAAGTGCTAGACTACTTACGTAGTAAAAAGTTATATAATTTAGATTGAAATACATACAGATGTGTACATTTTAGCGTATTTGAGATTGAGTTCCATATTTCAGTAGAGCTGACTACAAATTATTTGTGATATTTGGACGAGCGATGTGCTGGGTAGTACAGTTTGGAGGGGTCTCTTGTAGTACGTAGACATTCCGATATAAAAGATGACCATTACATAGGCCATATGGATAGGACTCTCGCTGGGAAAATAATGAGGAGCATGTAAGTATAAAATTTGTTCCTCATGTTTGTGTAGTGTACGCGACGATAAAGTTTCCAACGACCCAAAATATATAATCAATTTTTATAGGTCAACCACCTATGAATTTTAAATTGCCTTTAAGGAGTGTCTTGAACAAAAAAAAGTCACGTGATCGAAAACGGAAACTCCATGGTTCGATGTCATCCTACGATAATACTACGTCCTACCACATTCTACGGTCTTACATTACCTATACCTTAAATGTATTTCAACATAAAGGATCAAATTACAATGGTTCATTGTCTTTCAATGAGGAAATGAAATAGATTTTTGTTATGAAATTAGGATAAAACACCTGGTGTACGCATGGAGGGGGCCAGGGTTGCCCAGTAGTAGCATGTTCGACTCCCAATCCGAGGATCGCAGGTTCGAGACGGCAAAAAATATTCCTGGCGGGCATTAAATACGGCCAAGAGTGGGTAAAATATATTCCTGATTTGGGAAAATATATTCGCGG
This sequence comes from Pyrrhosoma nymphula, assembly GCA_963573305.1. Taxonomy (NCBI): domain Eukaryota; kingdom Metazoa; phylum Arthropoda; class Insecta; order Odonata; family Coenagrionidae; genus Pyrrhosoma; species Pyrrhosoma nymphula. The sequence continues at coordinate 85,651,137 of OY754333.1, read as the reverse complement.
AAAAAAAATCATTCTATTTTTCTGGAACGAGACGACGAGCCTACACTACATGCCACCCGGTCCCACGGAGTGGCAGCAGTCTAGCAGAAGGCACTCGTGGTGCAGATCCAGAAGATCTGTTCGGTATCAACTGCCACATCTTCGGGTGAGAGTGTGGTTTACGGAATCAGCCGAAGTACTGCGATGTAGAAGGTGACGGGAAACCATTGCATTAGTCTACCAGAAGGTGCAGTCTTGCAAGCGGCAATGTATGACGTGGTGCACATGGAATCGCGTCACATTACCGGCCGCGATACCGTTCCATGGTGTGATCCGCTGGGTTCCTGATGAGGTAATGTTTTAAACCCGTCAAGAATGCCTAATTTTTAACATGCAATGTTTTTGTAAAACTATACTGTTTGTTGAAAAAATTTATGCCATGTAAAATATAGAAAGTGAACTCCACATGCGAATAGTTTAAAAAAATAATGCAAATTCCACAATCCGTGCATCCAACAGAGTGAAAATGTTGAAGGTGTTAAGTTATGAATTAATTTAACGAGTTAAGACTCTTTTTGAAAACTACTTTAACGAGTTAACTAATTGAGAACTCCTTTTCTGAGTGACACAAAACCGTGTATCTTTCGAACAAATTACTACTCGAGCGTTCTTATAGTGTGTATATATATGTTATTATATATTATATTGTCTGCCCCGAATATTATTATAGACTATATAAATATATTTAGACCCCGCAGACTATATAATATTATATAGTCTGCCCCTAATATCTTTCATGGAGGTGACTCGGAGTAAACACTTCACGGTCTCAAACATTTCCTCGTCGAAAATAGAGGAAAGTTACTCTGGCACGCAGAATTTAGAGTATGCCTAGGAGCGCTGAATACCAACCATGTGAATGGACCACACATTAACATCTGTAAGAAAACTCAATTAACTCATTGATGTCCATAAATATTCAAGAGGAAAAACAAATAGGGAAGAAATTAGCTTATTCAAGAGAAAAAACAAAGCTTTTAATACGTTAGAGGAAGAGGGAAAGTCCATCAAATAAATTCCAAGTAGGCAAAAAAAATATGTAAAGTAGGATACCTAAAATGAAATTCAAGTGCCGCGACAGATAAGAGAATATTAGATGAGAGGAGAGGATTGGAATTAAAACTACATTAATGAGAACGAATGCTGAGCTAAAGAATTAAATAGTAGGTACCTACCGGTAAAAAGGTGTTACAAGTGTTATTGAGGTATGTACAATGATTCGTTCGTCTTTCGGGCAATAAGATGAGCAATTGTATTTCAACCTTCTCAATGATATATTGCTAAACTGGGTTCCTGAGTGCCCAGCTTCAATGATAAGCATGCCGCTGATTGACTCGCAACTTGATTTCTTAGTCCTTAAGGGTCTTAACAACTTCTAGTGAAATATTTTGAGTGAATTGTTACACTTTGAAGAACTGGCTCCACTACTGAAAAAATGGCGTTGTTAAAAGCTTCGTATACCTACAGGATGACGTCCTCGCAAATGCAATACTTCATCACCATCAATGATTATACAACCACTTACATTCGCGACGTGTGAATGTAAGTGGTTGCATAATCATTGGTCGTCATCAATCCGAAGAATAATTCGCTGCACCTATGCACGGCTTTCTCTAATTGTATAGCCGCTTCACAAACGTGCGGAATTCACGATGAAGAAATCTTTTGCCAAGACTATGATTAGCACCAATTTGAGAAATCGAGCTACCCAGGCATTCTCTGCCACTGTGAGTTTTGTCGAAGCTTCAAAGGTACGAGATATTTTAAAAATAAGGACGGCGCGTACAACGCGCGCAATCACCTGCATTACTTCAGGCCCATCGCGACGTGGTGAAAGCACATAGGAAACAATTGCTCGGTGTTGCATTCAGGAGATTACAATTTACCGATTAGTGGGAGTGATAAAGTGAAAGACAAGTGTATTCCACTATGGTTATGTCACACTTTGAGTACACTGAGAGCATTTGGAATCCTCCAGGAAAACGTATAATTTGCGAATTAAAAGGAAATGTCTGGAGACCGATCATCGATCAGATTGTAATTTTTCTTTAACTGGACTGGAGCGATAATTGTGGGTCATCGAGTGCATTTTTAAATAATTTTTTAGGTAAGGTGAAAAACATTCTTGGACCACATTTCATGTATGTGTTTCTGTTAATGCGTCGGGACTCACTATACAAGGAACTAAGGAAATTATAAAAGAATTATACATATTTAATTTTTTTTCCTAAATGCAAGCATGTTATGGCTAGAGTTTTCGGCGTCTTACTCGACATTTAGACTAAATTATATTGAAATATGTTATTTTTTTAGAGTATTGGACTCGGCGTGACACCTTTATATTTATTAGCAACAATTATGATAATAAGACGTATTATTTCGCGTTTAGAAATAACCTTAACGTAGAAAATCTAATTATTACGAAATATATGTTATGTACCATTAGGCTACATGTTAAAATAACATCAAATTGCCAAAAAACAAATCGGTATCATGCAATTTTTCTCTTTTATATCAACAGAGAAAATGACTGAAAACTAATGAGAAAATATTTTCAAAGTGTCCCGCAAATCTGTACATAAAGAAATCGCAACAACCACCTTATGCGAGTTCACGAAGGAATCACAAGTGTTGAGCAAATTTATTTTGGAACCTCGCTGAAATTTACGTTGTCGCATGCCAATCAATCGATCACTTCTCTGATCCTCAATTCAGTCCAAGTCTCATTGCCTTAAATGTACCTTATAGTACCTTTAATGTCGTGAAATAAAATACTCCACATTCAAGTCTCAATTGATTACATGCTTTTCATGATTTGACCCGGGAATCTTTTCTGGGCTCAGCTTCTCTTCACGAATTTTTTTCGAAGACAAGACCGAGCCCAATGCATTCCTCCCACCTAAAACCCTCAGCATGTGGTGCCTCATCAAAGTCGTAAGAGGCGTTTCTGAAGTAAATTTTACTTTCCCACTTGTACAATCGTTCAATAGTATAAAGGTAGAAATGAAAGCAACACGCTTCGTTAAAAACGAGCAAATGGAGAGTATATAACTCAGCTGATGGGAGGTGGGCCAGGTGGGAAACCAACGCACATTATTCACGGTACTTTTTTTAAACTAAGTTTTTTTATATTGAGTGTTCAGTCGCTAAAATTCGTTTTTGCGATGTTCTCTTAAAATTTGAGACGAAGGCCGTTTTAAAGAACGGCGAATGAAAGGAATCGATTGGTCACGCGCTTTGACGCTCGAAGGGCAAAGGAATCCAAAGGTGAGGGGGGGATGGCTTTCGGAGGGCGTTAGAGGTAGCGACCTCCCCCTCCCCCAAACCAAAGAATTCCATCGCGCCTGACCCCAAGGATTGACCCTTCTGACGCTTTTTTAATTCTTGCGGAGGACGCCCGAGCTGGTTTTCCTGAAACGCCTCGGGCGGGGGCCAAGTCTGTTCGGTTGCGCCACGCGCTGTCCCGCGGATTCGACCATGTCTCTTGAGGGTCCTACATAACCTCGCCGGAATATGAATAGTACTTCTCCATTCTCGTCTCCGAAGCGAATGAATGTCTTGTGGATGATTTTGCAAGGGCGTCCAGGAGGGGAATTCGAGGAAACTGCAGGGAATATTTTCAAATTTTGGAAAATTGTAATATCTAACTCAGTAGCATGGTTTGTGCTAAATATGAAAATTTGATTTTCCCGCAATTTCCATCCTTGCATGACTTGCCTGAAATGACCAATAGTTAGTTGGTAACTCTTTCATTACTGTTGCGAGGTAACACGGCTCGTCATCAGAATAAAAGTGCTGAAGAGCTATTATCGAGAGAAAATATTTCGCGAAGCTTATCCGACCAAAGGAAAGTCATTTATTTGGGGTATGTAGGTATACATTTCTTCTCTTACTGTACAACTCTTGTACAAAATTAAAAAAAATAACTATCGTTAAATATCAGATTGAAAAGAATTATTTTATTCTAATTTGGCCCTTTCAAAGATATCCCAATTTATACAAGATAAAGGCAGCGTAGATGGCAAGGCTAAACTTGTCACCAGAAAGCCACACAGTAATTAATAATCCTCCCAGATAAAGAATTCTTCAATTGCATCAATTCGTATTTTCAATTGAGATACTTATGAAATTCCAGAATTTCTGCTACTCATTAGTAAATCGCTAATCCCTTTCACTATTCACAATCGGAATTGACACCCTCTACTTTCCGGAAGTAAAATTTGTCAAATTAGTACAAAAAAGGAAAGGGCTCATTAATTTTATCAATGGATCCGAAGAGACTGCACTGAAAATAAAACATATTGATACAAGTTGGTTGAAAAAAATTTAATCGAAAAATTAGCACTGCTTCCGAGAGTTCATGTTCACAATTCGCTTAACAACATTTTTGTTCATTTTCGGCGACTTGCAATCGCACGTCCTCATATATGGAATCAAATTGTCTCACTCTCAGCATAGGTAATTGCAATAATCATAGAAAGACGAAGGCAATGAAATTTTCTATAAGTAAGAAGGCGGGGCTGAATATAAGAGTGGGAGGGCTTAATAGAGGTGGAAAGTTTACATGCTTGGTAGTATTTTGGAAGAAAATCGCTTTAGTGGTAGGGACACCAGGTGTTGAATTGCCCTTGCTAATGGATACATTTTCGATGAGAGAAGATTTAGATGTGGGGAGCTCTGAGGTGAGACGTAAAGAAAAGAAGATTAAAACTTTATTAAAATAAATTTTTAATTAATTTTAATTAGTGGCGCTATAAGGGTTGCAAACGTCAATGCGGAGAAAGGATGTAAGTAGACTGAAGGTGTGGATTAGGAGAAGAATGGAGAGGGTGAGCTGTGTGGCGAGGAAGATGGACGAGGTGGTGTTGGATATGGTGGGAGAGGAACTAAAGGCCATGGCGGACATTTGGAGAAGGCAGTAGGGGTAGATGAAGGACGTTTTTAGAGTTGTGGGCATGTTGACGAGGGTGATAGAGGGAAGAACCCTGGGGAAGAGGAAGGGAATGTTTGATGATATTAAGGTTGTTTGAGCGAGATATCACTTTACCTTGAATTTGACGTCATTTTCAAGGATCAATCCCATATTTCCAATGATATCAAAATATCAACTCCTTGCCGAACTACTTTTCGAGGAATTTGCCTAAAAATATAAGCTGTTGTACATGGAATAGATTACGGCTGTGCACTCTAGAGGGGGAATATTGAAAAAAATTAGGAATCTCTAACACCTAGATTTCGCCAAAAAACTAACAATGTGTAGTTTGTATGTTTTTTTCAAATATTTAAAAAAACAATCAACTACCGCAGTAACCTTTACAAAATCACAAAAAAAACATATTTTGTGAAGGTGTACTGAGAATTTTTGTCATATAACTGTATTTTGCGCCATTAATATTAAGAAATTTACTTCGTACCCTTTATACTTCTTACAGACACTGAAATGAAAAAATGAAATTCGAATATGGCCTCCATTAAGACTAGGGAAATATCTCGCTCAAACTACCTTAAGAGAGGTAGAGTATGTGAGAAACTCAAGAGAGGCCTGATGGCGAGCAACTAATATGATGAAAAGGTGTCCCACAAATGGAGAATTTAGGGAATGGATTTTGCAAAAACCTACTAAGGACTGGAATAATACCCAATGGCAGTGGCGTACGCAGGATTAACTTCTGGGGGGGGGGTTCATTAATACTTATGTGCATCATCATAAAATGATATTTAGATTACTATTCACTAAAACAATAATTAAATTAACATTCTCTTTTCGTGAAGATAATTCAACTATATTTTCAGCCCAAAAGCAAATTTCTAAACGCTAGTTCAGGTAAACGAACGAAAACGAATTCGGGTAAATATGTTTTTGGGGGGGTTTAAACCCTAAAGCTGTCCGTCCGTTAGTTAGACCGTCCTTACGCCGTCCGCTCAATGTTAAATCCGCTCCGCTCAAAAGTTAGAACGTCCTTACGCCACTGCTCATTGGTGATGATAATATAGAAATAGAATTTTCTCCATTTCAGTCTCATTTTGGTGAGATTGTCGTTAAATAGTAGCCACACCACTCCGCATAGTGGCAGCGATACTTAGTGATACTTGCTTGTGAAGAGCATGACGCAAGGGAGAGAAAAGCATGCAAGAGAGGTTGGACAAAGGGGCAGAGTATGCCATCAGAGGTTCCTCCGGGAGTCCTACTGTACCTTTGCTCGCTCAAAAACGCTGGATTTACTCTCAGAGACCTCTAATTCTCCGATGGTGAGTGCCATCAAGTTTCGCTGTACATATACTCGCGCAGCGCCTCACCTGTACACTTAAAAGACGTTAGCGTAAATGGAATGCTGCTCTCGTAATTTTACTCGCCATTCTGTTTTCAGCTGCCACCTTTTTCAACTGCCTTCGCATCCGAACGAAAACCAAAATAAGTGAAGCCGCTAGATTGAGTATCCCTCATGCAACATATCGGCAATATTTATCAGCAATTCCTCATGACATTGAGTTGTGAAGTTAAATGACACGCTGATGACCACCTGTGCTTTCACTTTACCACCAATTCTAAAAGTTACCAGTAAATTAGTGCTATAAATCGCACATCATATGTATGGGATACTGAATTATTATATATTGAAATAACTTTGAATGCTTGTCTAATAAGATACTGGAGAATAATTTAGCACTCACCAAATTTTTAATAAAAAGATTATATCACGTCAAAATTGCGTATTTATCTTCAAGGAACGGCTTTATGTGACAAAAAGAGAGTACTTAGACTAATGATTTGCTTGGCTAACAATTTAAAAGTTTTGAGCAAGCTAACGTCGAAGTCTTGACTTAGTGGAATCTTATTATCTCCATAATAAAGAATGAAAAACTAAGAGTATATATAATCCACACTATTTAATAAAGGAAAGAAAACCGACCGAAGGTCTTGAAGATGATATAACGTGTCGAAACCTAGGTAGGTTTTATTTATTTTATCAAATAGTGTGGATTATATGCTCTGAGTTTTTCATTCTTTATTAAGGAGTTCTGAGCAATGCTGAATTTTTAAACTGAAGGAAGCATTCCACTTGGAATAAAATTCCGTTGTCTATTTCTTCTACAAAACATTTCATACAAAATGTATGCTTTATTTTTTTTGAGTAAATCTTTTGGTAATTTATTCTTTAGCTATGCTACAATTACATAAAGTAACTTTACCTACCATCACGTAATAATGCTTCATTGTTTTTCCCCCAAATATTCGTGCCCCAAAATTGGGCATTACTTCTTTATTGCAGTTTTACATAAAAACCGGACGATATTCATTAAAAATGGTTGTATAGCATTGTTTTAGCCAAATTAAGGCAAAGACCACTCAAAATGTAAGCCTCAGAACGGAAACGATGACTGATGAAATATTAATAAATTACACCAAAATGTTTAGAAATATAACAAATGAAAATGTTGATCGAGCGAACATCATAAATACCTTAAAAATAATTCGTATAGAAATATATTCGTATTTTCCTTTAGATTTTGAAAATTACTTTATTTTTTCGGTAAAAAGTGAATTCTGTTATCCCGTAATAATTCAAGTAAATTTATTTTCAAATACACGAAGAAGGTCGGTAAAAGTAATGCTAATGCCTTAGGAAAGCAGAAGTAGATCGTTCACGTATCGAAGTCAAAAGAAAAATAATTCTACTGTCCATAATGCACAAACAAACTTGGACACTCATTTACTTTCACAAGGACCGTTAGACACGGATAAAACTGCGCGGAGAGAAATTCAGAGGCAATTAGCCGTCGGGAAGCGATGAGGTCGTTGAAATAGTGATCATTCTTCATTGTGTTAATGCGAGTAGCATCGAGGAAATAGCACTGTTGATTGATTGAACGTGTCTTTATAAAGGCATTATAATGCCCACGGTAATTATGGCTTATTATTCATTGTCCATATTAGTTTTTTCTTGCTTGGAGTTTCTGCTTATTGGAGTGGAGAGAGCAATGTGCTTGGCAGATCTTTAATTTTATTTCATCGTCTGAAAGAGCCGTCGGGGGTCACAGCATGAGTTATACATGTAGAGCTGATAATAATTGTTGAATTAGTTGGTTTTCCTTTCAAGGGTAGTTCTGCGTCAATGTCACAATGTTCGATAATTCACAAGGTCTCATTTCCGGGACTATCTGGACAATTTAGTTATTATGGCTGGGTTGAGGAGTTTAATACTCATGCGAAGGTAAATTTTATACTAATGATTGGGAGTTCTTAATGATGAAGTTTGGCCTACGTTTATGTGGAGATCAGAATTTGTTTTGTTGCCACGTCTTGCGCTATGGAATTCAAATTCTCCACTTCAAGATACACGCACATCCTTCCCATGACTCCACTCTACGAAGAGACAGTCACTCGTTTGCTATTGCTGGAGTAGTTTTCCAAATCAAAGGACGGGAGCTGGAGTGAATCCGTAGAAGCGGACGTATCTATGCTTAGTACCTCAATTTCATCACGTCCATTTATAAGAATTTTTTTCCACGATTATTAAGATCTTAACTATCATTTCTGAGTAACAATAATGTAACCCCGAGGAATGAAGTGTAATCCTACCGAACATTCATATCAATTGAAATGCAAGTCATGACAGAGAGGATGACTCGCAATTAGAATGGCTGAGTTGTCCCGGAATATCGTGTTACAGAAAGCAATGTATTCATATTCTCAGCTTTCCAACGGCATTTATAGATACGCATATATTACAGGTAAATAAGAATAATTTACTGCCATAAATGAAAGGCAAGACTAGCGATTCTCAAGAAGAATCCATTTTGAGGAACTTAATTAGAACCGGTGAAATTATTATAAAAGAACCGAATTTTGTTACCATTCATGGAAAAATGTCGGACCCATTTGACTGCACTTAATTTGTTTAAGCAGCGGGGGAATTTCACGTTAATAAAGATTTGCTGATCCAAGAATGAGACCTTAAAATCTGATATATTTCTTTTTACTTGAGAAAAGCGATTTGCACTTTTGAACTAAATTTAATCAGATGCATCCAAACAGGAAATACTTTCAATTAACCATTTAAGCATTTTTATCAGCTCGAATTTATTTCCTGGTTTTCATATCTCCATCATTAAGTTTATGCATCGTATGAAAGTCTCGTCTTCCGTACACTCCATGGAAAGTTGTCTCGAACAACATGATGGATATTTCCAGATTTTGGCTTATTTTTTGACTCATAATGTCATGAAGCAGTTCTTTTTTATTACAAGAAAAGAAGACTCAAATCTTAGCATTTTCAAAAATCAGCTTTCATGGAATTTTATACCTTTATGCAGTGACGAACCTTACGGAGTAGCCACTTGATTTCAAAAAGTTATATGATATTTGGTAATGCGTAGGTATGAACTTACATTGGAATTTAAAAACTTTTATTAGGCCTTAAATAAAAGATTCAGGGAACCAGCTAATTACGGCGATTAAAAAGCGTATGCCAGACTGCTATAAACCCGTTTCGGCATGTAGTCAAGTGAGATAGCCCTTCATCAATTCGGTAAAATCAACTGTGAGATATGTTCTTTCGAGTCGTTTGGTCCATTCCCTCGATTTCCCGATCAGTAACGACGAGCGAGGAGTCGAAATCCGACGAGCGAAAAATCCCCATCTCCCGTTTAGATGAAGAATCGCTTGAAAAAAACACCAGCGCACATATATTTCGGTCCAACGCGTTTCCTCTCCGGTAATTAAGCGGCCGTGGGTTAATTGGCGGTTACCCAACAAGCTCGCTCTATTGCCTGCCTCTTCTCTCACTTTTCTCGTGTTTGAGTGCATCCGTTTGAGGATATATATAGCGAAAGGTCGACTCGTATTCGGTTGGTCAAAGGAATCAGGAGGTCGCCGCTACCAGAACTTTCACTGTCAGAAAATTTCAGGTAGGATGTGCCAAGGACATTTTCGTGTAGTAGGTATTTAGCTTATAAAAATCATTGCATTTATTTTTTATTCTGATGTCAACCTTTCAGTGATAAGATATGAATTTCCCGGCCAAGGTGGATGATTTTATCCCGGCGGAATCATCGCACTTGTGTGCAATTAGGTGGAGGCTAAGTAGGTGGTTGGAGACGGTTATGCGGAGCGAAGGGTTGCATAAGACTGTGGTGGAGGGCAGGATCTTGGGTAAACGGGGAAGAAGAAGTGAGAGAATTGGTTTTACGTACGGGATGAAGAAAAGTAGGACGAACACTGTGATGAAGAAAAAAATAGTATTGGTAGATAAAGACCAGCACTTTTAAATATTTAAAGGATTTTTATCCACTTGCATTTAAACCATAACCAGTAGATTACCTAATAATTATAATTTGCACTTGCGGGTGATACCGTAAAGGTAATACCGTGGCTAATTCATGGTTTCCTAAAAAAAATCAAAATAGGATATGCATTTGGGAGTTGGATGGTGAAAAATAGTGTATTCAGATTCCATTTTTTAAATAAAATAGATTTACAAATTCGTATTTAAATGCATGCATGAAGCTTCGGAAATAGTAGCTTTATAGAGCAGAGAAGATTATTATGATGAAACTGTGTAGATAAAGTAGTATCATTGAGATCAAGTGGACGGAGAGAATCACCCATGAAGATCTGCGAAGAATTGGAGAGAAAAGGTGTGTGATGAAAACTTCGAGAAGCAGAATAGACGCTCTAATTAGGCAGGTTTTGTAGCAAAATATCCTCTTGAAAACATTTTTGGGAGTTTAATGCATCGGGAAAATTGTGAAGGACGTCAAAGCGAAGACGTTGGTCAGAATGAAGTGGTTAGCTGATAGGAGAGTGGAGAATTGAAGCAAACCAATCATTGGACTGATGACAGCTAATGATGATGTTTTAAATGCATAAAAATGCCGCAGCTTTCACACATCCATCGCGTTTGAAAGACGGAGAGGAATAGAAATGAACTCAACGATCTCGACGGTTAAAACGTGCGCTGCGAACTGAAATTGACTTTATGTCATAAAGGCATGAACAGGAAAGGAGCAAAGTCAACGAGATGAGACACAAAAATGCAAAATATGAAAATGAGTACGATGAGTATGACGATGAGCGTGACAATGAATGCAGCAGTGAGTGTCACTATAAGTGTGACAATGAGTATCACAATGAGTGTAGCGATGAGTATGACAATGAGTGTAGCAATGAGTATGGCAATATCTCTAATTTGCATAACTTAAAATATATGGCCGCAAAACACCGAAAGCCGATTGATAGCCCACTGGGTCGGCAAGTAATCGAGAATTTCTTAAGGGGGTGAGGCGATGACCATCGAGTGGGGAAGCGAGGCGAAGGGGAGAGGGTAGGACAGGTCGACTCTAGCAATAACATTCTCTCTTTCTCCATTCCCAAACATTCATTTTACGCACCTCTGCCGCGAGAGAAAGTGTTTCGTAGCGTTTACCCTCTGGGAAATTCCCAGCAGATATTGAATTAGATAATGAATGGAACCATACGGCACGATAGCAGTGTAGAGGAGTGTAGCCGTTGCGAGAGTATTAGCAGCCGAAACAGGCTGACCTGGCGAACGGGTTGGTGTGGTGGTTAAGCCTGAATCACACGATCATTTTTCAGGGATAGATCCAATGATAGCTCAAGGGATAGCTTAAATGACAGCTCAAGGGATAGCTCAAATGATAGCTATAGCTGTCATTTTTCCGGTCCTACGATCATTTTTTCTGTAGGTGCTCGCATCATTGCCGGGAAATTTGTCCTACCACTTTTACGTTTACCGAGCTCGTTCGACCAGAAGTCACTTGCGGCGACACAATCGCGATTTGTTTCCCTTCGCTCTGATTGGCTGAACTTCAGATTCATGTACGTGTTCAGGGACGGAAAAAGGGACAGGACCAAATGATGGAAAAAGGGATGGCAATCCCTATCATTGCCGCTATCCCTGAAAAATGATGACGTCAGAGCTGTAGGGAAAGCTATCCCTTGAGCTATCACTGGAGCTATCCCTTAAAAATGATGGAAAAAATGATCGTTTGATTCAGGCTTTAGGGAGTAGGCTTCCCACTACTGGCGGGCGGGCGGGCGGGTTCTAATCCCGCTACTGGCGGCGATTTTTCAGTGGAATTCCGATTCCCACTTGGGTGCTATGTAGTGAGCACTTCAATATGCAGTTCGTCCCACGGATGGGTGATCAAACTGTGATCCAGTTAAAGCCTTAAGTGTAGAACAGGTCAACCGTATACGTGTGTCAAACGGGAGAAATATCAGAACTCGCGAGAGTGAACACAAAAAGAGCCTTGCCAATTGAGACCCCACATCCCATTTAGCAAAACACCTCACCTCATCACTTTGATTTAAAGGTGAATATACTACGATTTCAATATAATTGACGTCGCATGAGCACGTTCGAGCAGTGGGAAATAATCAACAAGAAAAAAAAGAAAAACAAATTGTTAAACTACTTTGGGTTCGAATATCACTCCCCCATCCTTGATGTCTCCTACCATTTGAATAGAGCCTGAAGATTTGGCAACAACCCCCTCCCCCTCCTTATCCCCGTATTCGTTCTTTTCTTCCTCCACCCCAATGACGAAATCCGATTGGAGGGAGAAAACAGATGACTTGAATCACCCTACCATTGTCTTGACCTCCATATATCCTTCCCCTATTCCGTCACTATTCACAAATATTCTTTCTCCTTCCATTAAAAATAAGTAAAAATACTCACGATAAACCGGGATTTGGATATTGATCCTGAGATGGCGATGTAATACACCGAAACACTTGTTTTAATTGTAAAATGAAGCGGACAGTACTACGTTGTTTAATTTTCATTCCCCATTAAATGTAGAGTATGTTGATGTCGACGCCGGCTTTACTTTTACTCTTGCATTCCTCTTAAAATTTCTTCCCTTAATCTCCTATCATCGATGGATCAAATGACCCCAGCTATCGCTCGCGTCCCCTAAGGCCGGCCGCACACCGAAGGAGCAATCTGTCTGAAGCAAGTGTCACGAGTCATTTTGTTGGAAGCATTTTGACAGTTTGCTCCTCCAGTGTGCGGTAGCTTGCGACAAAGAGACATTTTGACTCGAGTTGAGAAAAATAGCTAGTTGCCCGTTCACCCTGTTAAGAAGATGAGTGCAGAAGAAGATCTTAATGTTGCCATGTGCTTATGGCAGTTTGTCCAAATGTTGGATATGACTCCAGAAAGGAAGCATTGGGTTCACCCCATTAACAAAAAGAGGGATATAAAATCCTTTGCAATCGCATCCTGATTGTGGTGATCTTTTCTTGTTATGTCGTATATCACTGGCCTTGCCTCAACCATTACCAAAAGTTTGTCCACATCGACCAATTCGTCAGTATCTCGTTCTATTGACATTTTTAAGGAACACATGTCATAAAAGAACACAAACAAACGTACGCCGGCCGCACAATGCTCGAAATGAAGTTAGAAAAGCCGCCGTGCGCATGCGCTGACTCTTTAGCTTCCGACGGTTGTCGCGAGGCATAAAATTTCCACTAGGCGTCCGACACTGTTTCAAGCGCCTCGCAACGTCGCGAGGCGCCTTGAAACACGCGTTCCCTCAGTGTACGTCGGTCCGTTGAAATACATGCAGAAGTAGGTGTCCGACAAAACTGTAGAAAGAAAATGACTCGCGACACTTGCTTCAGACAGTTTGCTCCTTCGGTGTGCGGCCAGCCTAATCAACCAACTTAGCCAAATCAACCAAGGATCGACCGGTTATGCAGATAAGCGAGCATAAAAACGTGAACTATATGAAGGCATTGTTACGATTCCATTTCTCTTCATATAGAGCATAAATATTTCGCAAAATATCTTTTCTATATTTTTACGGCCATTTTGCGTGCGATTGAAGTACAACATTGATCATACTTCTCAGGAAAAATAGTTTTTTTAATGGAGTGCAAAATTTGGCGTTTTTACTCCGCGCTCTTTGAGTTTTATTATATTTATAAGTATTATTTTGGAAAGTTTTAATGTCTGCATAGAATGCTAATTAATTTTAAGTGTTTGTAATTTTGTAATAATGTTTGAGTTTTGCATGACTGCCGAGGAATGAAGACGACACTGAATGTTGCTTGGTAGACTGGATTTCTTACTTGTTTTTACTAACTTACCACTATTACTGTCGCCTCATTTCGCTTGAAATGTCTCACATGATTTTATTTATGCACACATTATTTTCTCGAAGTACTTATCCATGAATTGATAGTAGATATAAGTGATACTAATTAGTTGTAGTGATTTAACCCGGGTACTACATGTTAGAACGTTTTTCGATATAGCACTCCCCTGATTTCTGATTTGCCCAGCATTGTTCTCCTGACTTCTTTATGGCCGTCGCCTAGCGACTGGGGGTCGCCACACCCTGGAGGTGGCTTGCACGGTAATTCATTGAGGCAGATTTACCTATCCTTTCACTTAACCTATGTCTCTATTCATCAAGTTATTATTAATTATTCTCATCCCATTTGCAGCTGAAGGTTTTACCAAATATTTGTCGAATAAAAGAAGACTCTTGTTGACAAGTTGAGCGATGAGAATCAACCTTATTGTAAAACTAATAAAAACGGCAACATCAACTCATATAATTTTGCTTTTTGCGTTATTTATCCGTATTCCACTGATCCGTTCCAAAACATTCCAAGCACTATAATTTTCGTGAAATGAAAAGTGATTGGTAAAATCCGCAGCACAGATTTAATACCCGCCCAGATTTCAGCGGTTTAACGTCATTTTCAAGTGTTTTCAATTTTTTTCCACCTTGAAAATGACTGTAAACCGTGGAAGCCTGGGTTGGTATGAAATCTCAAAGGTGGACTTACCGAAGTGCTTTTCATTTCATTAGCAATGCGAATCCACCAATTCACGCCTCAAAAGATTGAGTTTGTTCAACGTAATGCTGCCCATGCTGGAAGAGCAGTAAGTGAAGAAATAATAGCTTTCACCACGGGTATAATCACAAAAGTCACGCAACAAAAGGTGTGGTCACAGCAGGATGCATTGCCACTCACTTTGCCGACGGCAAAAATGAATGAGTCGTACACTCGACAGCAGCGTATCGAATAAAATCGAACGCTTAGGGCAACGGCCTGCCACGATGAAAACACCGGTTCCCGTTCAGTCTCCGAAGCTATTCTACGACCGTGCTCCGAAGTTAAGCATCGTTGGGCTCGGCTCTAGTTTGGAGGGGTGATCCCCCGATTCGTCCGAGTGCTGTTGCCCCTGTCTACAAGTGGCGGACAGTATGTGCGAAATGACCTTAGCCGTCGAAGCACGTTAAACAAAACTACTACTCGAACGCGGACACCCTTCGAGATTGCTTACTCCCTTCGCATCGGCGTAATCTCATCACTTTCCCAGGGAGAGAGAGCCTCAAATATATAGGGAGCTGGACCTCTTAACTCGGATGACGCGACAATAGCCGCCTCCTAATCGTCTGCTCTGCATCTCAGTCCTCGCTTGGGACTTCGCCAACCCTTCCGCCAACCCACCAGCCCTCCAACCCTTCTCTTCCGCCCCCCATTCCCTCGCCACCCATCCCCCGCCAACTCCCCCCGCTAAGCTGTCGCCTATATGTTCAAATGTCGGGGCAGAGCAAACATCGAGCGTCGACACGAAGAAAAAAAACGGAATCCTCATCTGCGTTTCGGAATCTCATTTTCTCGGGAAAAATTACCGTTATTTTATAAAAAGAGCTGCTTTCTCAGGGACTCAGAGCGTCGTTTGTCAAGGCATCGTAAGACGCGAGCATAGTGATGAGTTCTTCTCGGGTTTCCCACCGGGTTAGGCTTTCCATGATTGCCGACGTTTCGGCAGGAGACTTTCATGCCATTTTCAAGGCTGTGGATCAGCATCATTCGCCGGAAAAGCCTAAAATCATACGCGAGCATAGCTTGGTCTCTACATCCGCAAGGCTACAGTAAAACCATCCATCTTATGGGCAGTAGTGGTCCACAATAATACGTCCTTATGTGAGAGGTGTCCTTGAGTTAGAGGTTTAACAAGCACATTCATTCATACAGTCTGTCTCATGGATGAAGGTGATGTATGAAAATCCGAGAGGAATTTACGACGATGAAAAAAGGTTTTTTTCGTAGAATTGTAATTTAAAACAGATATAGCAATTAAAATTGTCAGGAAAATGTAATGCTATGGTGAAATACTAAAAAACTGTTTAAAGAGTTACGTAGGTTTAAAGAAATCCACCAAAATATGTCCGGTTTGGAAAAAGTAATTTCCTAAAGGTGTCCGTGTCCATAAGTCGGAGTGTCTGTGCATGAGAGGGTACAGCCAAGCATAGTTTCATGCAACTCAGCCCGGGATCTTAATACTTTCTGTAAGTTAGAGCATAGAGTAAGCATATTATAGAGGGCTCACCGCACGCGCAAAATTAGTATACATTTTTTCGTAGTTCGGGAGGGAGATCGTAGATGGCGTCGGAAGAAATTCTGACAAATTATGAATTTCCTTGTTCCACAAGCCTGAAGACATATCTTGAAGCAGAAAGACTCGCTACGTTTAGTGGTGACAATAGTTAGTCGATTTTGTTCATAACAAGAGTTTAAAAAAATATTTCCTTGAATTTCGGGTAGTAACTTGGCTCTTCCGAGTTTATATTCCTAATCCTGTTGCTGGCAGACTGTTCTATTTACTCTATGGTTAGAGGTACCTGTATATCAGAAGTGTCCGTTTAGAGAGATACATAATACTGTATTAAGACACGCACAAGTAGTTGCATTTAGTTTAAAATTCATTCGATCAATTTTCATTTGTTTTCTCAGCTCTACTTCTATCTGCAAAACTTCCGCTGAGGAAAAATCAACTGCCATGTCTGGGACTCGAACCCGTATTTGTCGAATTTCTCGAGCCCTGGCCAGGGCGGACGATTTTTCCGTCTGGAATTTTCGCAATTATGTGCACTTGCGGGTGATTCCGCAAAAGGTAATACCGTGGCTGGTTCGCGGTATCCTCAAAATCTGCCTCTTGTGACTTAATTTCGAGTTCCATTGCCAGGTTCTCTGTGAATGTGTCCTTGAAAAGGGAAATGACCGTGACACGATGGTATCGTTGAATTAACTCTCTGCTTAAGTCACCATTTACCGCAACGGTAAATTTGAACACTATCAAGTTAGAAGTGACTGAATATTAGCTTGGTTTAATTCGATTCTATACGCACAGGCAAAAAATCATTCAAAAATGTTTTCTGGCTATTAATATTAGGGTAATATACGAGTTAAGGTAAGTTTTAATGAGAGTAGGCTAAAATTCTCTAAATGTTTACATGTGCAGACACGGATATACCAACACAATTTATTTTTTCATCTCAGTGAATGTCTTACCCTTCTTCATCCCGTCCATAAAACCTATTCTCTTTCTTCCCTTTACCCGCTTACTCGACATTCTCCCCTCTATCACGGCCTTCAGCATCCCTTCGCCCGTCATTACCTCTTCCAACCACAAAATCTGCTTCCTCCTAATCTCATCCAGAAGTTTCCTCTCCTCACCCAACATACCAAGCACTTCCTCATTCGTCTTCCTGTCCGTCTACCGCACCCTCTCCATCCTCCTCCACACCCACATCTCGAACGCCTGCAGCCTATTCTCTTCTTCTTTTCTCAGAGTTCACGTTTCTGCCACAGACAACGCTAAAATTCATTTGAGACACTTCGCCAGCCTCTTATTTACATTCTTACCCAAGGTCCCCGTCATCAGCTCCCTCCTATTGTTAAACACTTCTTTCACCAAAGCTATTCTCCACGTAAAGACTTTGGTACTATGCCCATTATCTTCTAGCGTACCACCCAGCTAATTAAATTGCCCTTCTTACTCCAGTTTGTGTCTTACTATTATTATAACCTGACTCGCTTTCTTAGTCCTAGAAAATCTCTTTACCTTTGTTTTCTCATGATTGCTGACTAAATGTGTGGTATTATTACATGTGCTGATTCCAACCTCCTTGATCCTATTCGTGGGGATTTCGAAAGCGCACCTCATCTTCATTCTTTCATCTTTTCTCACCCTCCTCCCAAGGACCCCTCGTGGCAGGTCGCAATAAATCAAGCTCCCTCCACCAAGAATGAAGTCTCTCGCGTTGCCAAATGTTTTCGGTCAGTTTGGTCACCTTGTGGTGAGAGGAGCCACGCCCCCTAACCCACCCCACATGGAGGCAGACACCTTACTATTAGTCGCCCGGGGCGACGGAGCACGGGAGAGAAGCGAAGAGCGTTGAAACGCGTACGCGTATTCCGACGGCGCGGCGGCCGTAGTGCGTCGCCTTGAGACAAGACGCGGGGTCGCATCTTCGCGGGGAATCTCGGCTTTGACCTACATTCAATCTCGGCGTTTATTTAAAAAAATGGGTCAAAAGTGTGCTACGCTAGTGACTTAGTAAACTCTTTTTCTCATTGCTGCGAAATCCGCCACGACCGAAGTAAACATTATTTATGTCAAAAATATTATTCATCGCAATTCAAAATTATTATTGACTCCTGGTGTTCTTGTGCCGGTTTAGTGTGATATAGCTGAAACTAATGTGCCTGGTGTCTGCATATGAGTCACATTAGCTTCTCTCAGTAGGTTTTCGCAGTTTTTTCACCCCCCCCCTTTCATACGTGAGTACTTTACTGCAGTGGGTTTTTTCCGTGATGGATACCAGCCAAAATCCTCACGATTTTCCCCACAATAGAACATATCTTTTTACGCTTATTTATGTTATTTCATTGTCTCATTATTATCTTATTTCTATTGTGTTTAGTATTATTTATTTGATTTACATATTGCAGTGTTTGTCATGTTCACTGTATTCACACACTGACTAAGGGATAGATGGAAGAAGGGAATTTTAAAGTATCAATCTCGCCCCAATAGATGTTTTTCTATTTATCTCTAGGGATCTCAATTTTCCAATTCCAGGATTCATTTTGCGAATTGGAGTCAATACTGTCTGAATTTTCTAAAAGAAACCTTGTAGTTATTGGCGATATAAACGTTAACATCCTCATATCATCAAATGCTTCAATCATTACATGAGCTCGGCGAGTTTTTTCTCGAGGTCTGTACAGTGAAATTGACATACCGACCAGAGTAACAGGAAACTCATCCACTTGTATTGATCACGTATTTGTCATAATTTATAATTCCCCTTTGTACTATATTCAGGCATTTACTCGGACCAAGTTTCACAGAGATTTCCTCTTACACGGCGGCCCGATGTACTTATTGTATCGTGTGATACATTTGAATCGCACGATTCCTCGTACGATAAGTTCCTAGTTGCCGGCGAGTCCGAATATGTATCTGAGAATCGGATTCATTTTTTCTTAAGAGTTCTTATGCGGCTACCAATCATAAATAAGAAAAAATACCCAGCGCTTCAGTGGAAAAAGGGAACAACTATAGTATCTACTGGTTGCCATCAACAAACGCCATTTGAAGATCCATTACCACATACTCCGGTGTCCTCCAATCGTGGGATTTCGCGACAGCGGAAATACTGTGTGCGATATATTCTCTGCTGTAAAAATCTCAGAGAACTTGTGCCTTAGGACATGGCCTGTAGTTTTTCACCTTGCTTCACCTAAAAGTGTTGGAAAAGTTAGCAGTCACGTGAAACTGCTCGAACTCTGGTTAAAAAAAAATATTAGTTTCATTAAAACTAGGGAACGTGAGCTCTACGGCCTCTTAAAGTTATAAGGTATAAAATTCTCCAATGGCCGTAATAAATTGGCACCACTCGTCAAAAATACGCCACAATTGCTGTGTTGGTTTGCGGGAAAAAATTGGGGGGGAAAATCCACGCCAGTGACCAACCACAACCTCTCGACCAGAAAAACCCCTGTGGTGGTTTACGGGAATGTTACTTCCTCGCCAGGGACAACCACAGACACACACACTCAACCCAATGAGGGATTCTTTGCCGGGCTAATGAGACCCAACTAAGAATGCCTGGGTTATGAACACAAACACACTCACAAGCACTCACGTCTTTTCTTGTTTTTGTGCCGTTTCTTGACAACGCTCTGTTGTGCTAGATTCTCCCAGAAGTTGGGCCCGTTGAGTGTGTGAGTGAGTGAGTTCTCGAGTGCTTGTGAGTGTGTTTGTGTTCATAACCCAGGCATTCTTAGTTGGGTCTCATTAGCCCGGCAAAGAATCCCTCATTGGGTTGAGTGTGTGTGTAACCCAGGCATCCTTAGCAGGGTCTCATAAGCCCAGCGAAGTATCCCTATTTGGGTTGATTGTGTGTGTCTGTGGTTGTCCCTGGCGAGGAAGTAACATTCCCGTAAACCACCACAAGGGTTTTTCTGGTCGAGAGGTTGTGGTTGGTCACTGGCGTGGATTTTTTCCCCCCAATTTTTTCCCGCAAACCAACACAGCAATTGTGGCGTATTTTTGACGAGTGGTGCCAATTTATTACGGCCATTGGAGAATTTTATACCTTATAATTATAATTAGTTTCATTTACCTGGGCCAGATGGGAAAAAATATTGTCCCCTCTTCCCACAGCCCAAGAATGGTATAAATTGAAACATTGCATTGGGCAATTGTGAAGGAGACGTTTCAGACCTTTGTTTCACAGACAGCTATTGCCAGGCTTGGAGGCCTGTGGAAAATGAGCGCAACTTGGGTGCATGTTATCAAGCCGTTAGCCGAGCTTGAAGGAATTCTAAAATAACGAAAGAAATCGAAAATAACTAAATATGAACTAATGTATGTCGATGCTCTTTTAATGCTATGAATAAATTGAAAGAAATAGTAACTAGCATACTTTTGTGCTTTTAGGAAAAATTGGCTGTTTAAAATCAATCTTCTCTATTTGTACGACAGCAAATGAAATTGCCATCTGCTATAGTAGGTAAAATGAATTTCTAAATTATTGTTTGCGCTGTAAAAATAATGACTAAGATACTTTGATTCACGTGAACAAGCTGTGGAATTCAATGTTCTTTTCTGAAGGAGGCATACTATTGCATGAATGAGATGTTGTTGGGCAAATACCAATTTTTTGTGTTTTATTGGGCATTCCAAATATATTAATGGTTGAAATTGAACAAAGAGTTCCATACATGTGTCTGCGCTTATGTTCGCAACGCAGATTAGCGCACATCGCATCCGATTCGCTTTTTACTGTCGCTGATGACTGCGCAGTTCAAAACACGTTTAAGGATGGTTTCGTCAGCACTTGGTTCCATGGCAACAGTTTCTCGTCAAGAAAGATGTGGTTTTATTGCACGGCTTCAATTTGAACGAGATCAGTTGTTTTCACTTCGGAGGAAAAGTTCTTAATTTAACGAAATTAGCATTTATTTAACCTTCTAATCGATTTTTCAGCACAGTAATATTTTAATAAATCACGAATTAATCATTATAACACTGAGTGCGCTATCAACGTTATTTTTCTAATTCGGCGGCGTATTCCGATACTGCTAGCACAGTTCTGTTCCGTTAATCTGCGCGAGTGAGCCAAATTGTGCTCTAATATACGCTGAAGTGCACTGGTCTGCTCTATTTGCATGGAAAGCACCTAAATTTCTGTAGAAAAATATATCTAAGGCTAGGTAAATTAATGAGATTTTTACTCTGGGGATAGTTTCGATTAGGTCTCTTAGACCGCGGCAATTCACGGGAGTCGGTGGCTGAAAAGTTATCAAATCGAAGGCTATGTTGCGTGGACGTTTATACTTTGGAAAATTGGTTGTTCGTCATGTTTAAGGATGCCTCGACGCTACTCAGGTCCTCGGATCACGTCGCAGGGAAAAGGCAATTCGTAACGACAGTCGATGAAAAAGTGAGGGGTCGTAATACTCTTCGGGGCCGATCCGAGTGAAACTATTGCTCATTGTTTGATCTTCCCGGAGTGCTATGGAGAAACGAGGACTCGCCAACTCGCTGAAGGGAAATTGCATTTATTGCCGGAGAGAATGGATTCACCGTGAGGAGTCAAGTGAATGAATATGGACGGCTCAGATCACCTCCCGGTGCTGGATTGTTGTCACGTCCATTGATAAGTCAATATTACGGCATAATTTCGCCGGTGACTCATTGACAATGCAACCATTTTTCCTTGGGACGTTGAAATGAGCTATTTAGATTTTATTTAGCCACTCTAGTACCAATATTTCGCAAATGTCACTTCTTAATTTTTAGAATCATATCCAATCCTAGCAAAAAATAAAAGGAAGCTCTTATGAAGCCAAGAAGGTAAGGGAAAAAATGGAGGTGACATTGCGCTTGTTTTTTGAAGCCAATTCCGCCATTTAGTCGACACAGCTTAGGCCTTTATCTGATTTGCGTTTCATGGGGACACATTTGATTTTCGTCAGATCCAATTGTAAGTTAGCATCCAAAGGTAATTCTATGTTTTGTGACTGTTAGGCCACGCCCACTCGGCACAAAGTCCTTCCCATTCACCCCTGTTCTTACATCGCCTTCGCTCATAAGCGTTCACGGCCATGCCTCCTCCATTTCATTTTAGCCTCCTGGTATTGAACAAGCTTTACGAAGATCGAATCAATCCGAAGATACATCAATAGCGAAGACCCAAAGAACGAATTAACAATCAGGATTTCTCAGGATGAATAACTGAACCAATTTTTCGAGCATAAGTCGAAAACATCCCATTCATTATCATCTGGACGTAGTGGAGGGGCTTGAGCATTTCAATATCTCATAGAAATAAATCAGGTGAGAGCATTGATTCACAGATTGCAGTTGGAAGAGCCTCTCATAGTTAAGTTATAGTTAAGTAACACAGGTTATAGTTAAGTTTTAAGGCATTGATACGCTCAAAATGATTGGTTGGTAAGTTTATAGGTGAGGCGACCGACGATTAAGGTCATCTGTACCCATCAGGATAGGTGGTTAGGTTGGCAAAAGGAAGGATTATTTGGGGAATGGAGGAGGCATGGAGAGAATCCTGGCGTTGATATTATCGTGTTGTTAATGAAAGACGGCATGGGGTCCACGGTTTTATTTCCCACCCGAAGGCTGGGGTCTTACACTTAAAGTGCTCTCCACGCAACACCCAAAAGTGAATTTCAGCATTCCAATGAAGAATCTCCGCCACTTCTGGGTTTCGAACCCGGGCCTTATGGATGGAAACCAGTATTCTAACCACCTCACTGACCCACAAAAAATGATCCATTTAGGTAGCCTGGCAGTCCAGCGGATTTTTTTCCTACTGCATCAAATGTTTCACTCATCCGAATTTGTTTACATTTTTGACAAACAAACTGAATTGAAGTACTAAAATTGATCCATCATGGGGTGACGAGAAATTAACGCTCTTGTCAATTATTCGCACGAACATTTTATTTTCCAAAGGGGGTCCTCCTTCGCCTTCGAATAAATGCTTGTCGTGGTTTCGATGATTTATGGCGAGCTCTTTGATGTTTCCCTCCGTCCGACGAGTCATTAAATGGAGAAAGCAGCACGGATTTGAAACAAGGAAAAGTGATTGGAAGCATTCCAGGGACGAACCTCCGCCAATTCCGAGATTGAAACCCGGGCCTTATAGATAACGGAATACCAATACGTATTGTTATTCCGTACGTTTATCAGTATCGTGCAATGGATGGAAGTCAGTATTCTGGCCACCTCAACGACCCGACCCCCAACTGATCCGTATTAGACAGAGGGGCATAATGGCAGTCCTAGAGTCCGTCCAAGATAATAGCGCAGCTGAGCCTACAAACCTACGGCCAATATGGCACCGGAGTGCAAAGGCCTTTCGGTGATGCATACATGACGTAGACGCGACGCCATCATGGATGAGTAGCAGTCGGCACGATTGCCAATGAATGGTTTAGATGTCATGTTATTCGACGTTAAACGTCGATAATTTCTTGATTAAACAATTAGCAACTATCTAAACTAGCTTATGAAAACCTATAAGGAAATTAGCAGAGACGAGTTAAAACTCTAGTTTCATCATTGTATACTTTAATTAAAAACATTAAAGGAGCGTCATAATGGCGGCAAAAATTACCCTACTCACTTACGACAACACTAAAAAATATTTTAAATACTATAGCTGGATGAAATATACTGATTTGGCTTAGAAATTATTGAGAAGTTAGCAACTTTTTCACGATAGTATGAACCAAACAAATGTAGGATCTAAGTCTTTCCCGGCGAATGCTTAGAATGAATTGTTCTCGGGTTTCCAGACGGGTAATGGTGTTAAACTGCACCGACGACGTTTCAATGGCGTAGTCTGCCATCGTCTTCAGGGTGAATGTTTTTTTTCCAGAATTGTCTTACATCATTACCCGGCTGGAAACCCGAGAACAAATCATTCGGAACCAAACAAAGGCCACCATATTGTATTCTTCGTCACGTGATTCGATTTGCCAGACGACATTGAAAGTGTTTACTGATTGGCTGCATTTTTAACTGTCAACTATACTATTATCTTGGACAGACTTTAGCGGATTATGTTTAGCGGAGTTTTTGACTTCATTAAATTTAATTTACCTCCGAATTTTGTTTATAATCAAACCGCCAAAATATAAGCGCCAAAAATGATCCATCTCGGGGTGATAAGAGATTTACACTCTTACTAATTTTTCGCACGAGCCTTAATTTTCCAGCGATTCCTCCTCCGCCTTCTGATTAACGCTCGTCGTGTTTTAGTTGATTTATGGCGAACTCCTCGACGTTTCCGTGCACCCAACGAGCCATTAAACGGAGAAAGCAGCACGGATTCGAAACACCTTGCCACAGAACGCCTACTCCCTGGTGGAATATGCTACTGCGCGGGAGAGCGTTCCGTAGATGGGCTGTCGAACGCGAGCTTATCGACGAGGCACGCGTGCATAAGAGGTCGAGGGGAGGTTAGCGGGAAAAGTTGCTCATCTCCTCCGTCTGTGTTTTACCGACCAGCTTTGATTGCCCTGAGGCGGCCTTGCCACCCGCGCGGCTCATGAGAAAGGAAGAGAGAGGGTTAGTCACTTATTGCTATCGCGAATAGAGCGGAGCGACTTAAGACTCCTTCAAGTCACTCACGATTGCGGGGTTACTTTTCACGATACACAGAAAGGTGGTGAGAGCGATTTTTGTTCACGTACAGATTTGCGTGAAACTTTGCATGCATGTTTTCATTAGTGATATCTATGGATTAATTTGAGTATTCTACCATCTAATTGGTAGGTTCTTGGACAGTCCCCATTTTGTATCCCAACCTAATAGAAATTGTCTCGCATTCCCTCCTAAGGATGTCCCGCCATTAGATCCCTCTTCAATTCTTCTTTCTTCTACCTCCTCTTATTTCGTCCAGGATTCCTATCCTCTTCTTTCCTCTTCCACGGTTCCCCAGTGTTCTTCCATCAATTACCATCTTAGATTAAAGTGATAAAATTTCATCTACCAATTTGGTTTCTAGCTAATTCAGTTCTATTTTAGCACTTAGCCTTATGGAACATGAGATTTGTGATATATTTGGTAATAATCGTTTACATAAGTACATATTTTCTTCTAAATGCGAAATAATATATTTCATATAATAGTTTCTAACTAATATCAAGTTGTCATGCCAAGTTAAAGATTCGAAAAAAAAAACATATTTAAATGTTATTTTTGCCTGAATTTCGAATGCCGCGCCGAAAAATCTAGTCATAAACTGCTTTAATGAAGGGAAAAAAATAAAATACAATACTGGAATCTTTTCCATTATTGCCTGTGTGGTGAGTTCCAACGCATGAACAAATACACTGAAATTAAATTTGGTCCAAGAGATTTTTTTCGAATTACGTAAAAAAATATTAAAATGTGCACTCAATGACCCAAGGTTACCGCTCCATGCAACTCAAATCGTTATCCAAGTGTATTTTTTCAGAAGTTGGTTTGTATATTAGATGACTGCATAGTTCGGAAATATTCCGTAGGCTAGGATTTACACAAGGATTAGTACTCCTTATTGGAGCCCAAAAAAATCTGCTTCATAAATCATAATCAAAGTTGGATTAAGGGATATATAGAAATAATTGAACCAAATCAGCTAACTCCGTAGCTGGTACTACATATTATTATACAGTGATCTACCGGTTATCGTAGGTTTTTGATGGATCATCACTACTCTCCTATTTTCTTTTCCAGGGCTGCACTAATTCTTCGCACAATATCTCTCATCTGTTCAGCATACGTACTACCTAATGAAGAAATAACACTTGCAATTTTCCACAAAAATAAATTTTACTTCCTATCCGGGTTTCAGGTGAAGATGCTGTAACAACATTGAAACCCGGATTGGAAGTAAATTCTATTTTTATGGAAAACTGCACTTGTTATTTTTTCATTATGTACTAATTCCACTCAATTTCGCAAGAACCTTCCGATTTTATACGTACTACCTCTCTTCATTACATCCTAAATCCCATCCTCCTTCACGTTACCCTCTTTCCCCAGCGTTTCATCTTCCAAAACGGCCTTCATCAGCCCATTCCCTTCATTGATTGTTCCATTCACCTACTTTTCCTTCTCTTAATTCCCTCAAGTCTCTCCCTCAAGTAGCACTCTCTCCTTTCCCTCCACGACCAGTAATCAATGAAGAGAGAAATTGACAAGTTAATTAAAATTAAAGATTATTCAAAATTGTCAATGAAAGCAATAGGATAATTGACTCCCACGCATACATTCCGGTCATCAAGGTGACCATCGACAGGGAGAGTTAGAATCTCGTAAACACGTTCTTGTTGTCCGAGGTTCAATAGTTCTTTTGAACCTCGGACGACCTCCACGTGTTTAAGAGACTTTAAGTATCTCCCTGTCGATGGTCACCTGGGTGACCGAAATGCATAGGAGTCTAACATCTTATTTCCTTCGTTGACAATTTGGAATAACCTGTAATTTAAAAAAGTTCATTTGAACCTCGGCTATCGCCCACATATTTACCAGATTTTAACTCCCCCTGTCGATGGTCATCTGGATGACCGAAATGCATGCATATAAGTCAAATATCCTATTGTTTTCATTGACAATTTTGATTAATCTTTAAACTATGAGCAGTACTTCGTTAGTCTTCAATTTCGTCCGTCGCACCATCTACATTCTCCTCCGCACCCACATCTCGAAAGCCTGTGGCATCCTCACGTCCTCTCTTCCCATGGTTCAAGTTTCGCTACCGTGTAGAAAATGCTTATTGTGTCAGAGGAAGCGAGTTAAGGTTATCCGATTATTGGGAAAGGGGTGAATAGTTGTATGGGACAATTCACAAGCCTTCTTTTAATGAGGTAGTTCCTCTAGCTAAGGTTATAATTATTTCAGTTTGTTGTAGTGCCACTGATAGAGAGGAGTGATGGAGGAAAAGAGTTCGGTTGGAGCGATTCTAAGGAGGCAGGAGGAGCGGTTGTGGAGTGTAATGAGGGGTTAAGAGCTGTTGAAGAGGGCAGTTGAGGGGAGAATGTTGGGCAGGACGGGAAGGGGTAGAAGAGAAAAGTGAAGATTTTGGAGGGCGTGAGAAAGATTAAGAAATTTTCATTTTTTTCGTTTGGTATTCTACTAGCTGGTTTGTAGGTTTTTGGACAGTCCCCACACAACACATTTCCGTTTTAAAATGTTTTTTTAGTCTCAAAACTGTCAAAAAACCGTTTTATGACAGTTTAGAGACTGAAAAAACGTTTTAAAATGGAAATGTACTGTGTGGGTCCTTATCCAAAAATCCCAATTTCTGGGGCATCTTCTCACTTTACTGCACATTTCTTGCTCGCCATCCTCTTAAGTTAATCGTACTCTCTAAAAGTATTCGAGTGAAATCTGTCACTCGAGCTTCGAGTGAACGCCTCTTTCACTCGTACTCTAGTGAAATAAGCCGTCGAATCACTCCGTTCGAGTGAAACATTTTCACTCGTGCCCTTTGATTGAAAATTTCACTCAAACGGTGCGAGTGAACTACCCCAACCTCCCAACGTTCAAGTGAATCTTCACTCGATTCGAGGGTTCCGCTCAGATAACCCTTCCGGTTATACCAAAGTCATCAAAGATGGCAGGTTGGCGGTATTAGGGAAATATAAACATGATAACACATCGAATAATAACATAAACGAAATATTCCACAGGATATTCGTTCCTGTTGAAAATATATAATGTGTTTTTGTATATCTTAGAGTTTATTAAAAAATTTTTATAGAAATTTATCTTTAGGTATTATAAGTTTAACCACGTTTCCTTCCAATAAAACAGTGGCATTTTGCTTTCCTTATCACTCGTTGTGCTATGATGTTTATATTTATCTATAGATAGTATATGTTGACTATTTCATGTTGTAGCCATTAAAATTGCCTAAAGGTTGATACCTTTCGCTTCTTCCTAGCCCTCACGATAACCTCACAAGAATCCCCGGTCTCAATTTATGAAAATGAAATAGGGATTTAAAACCTACTATCTGCCATATATTTTAATTAACTGGTAGACTGGTATTGAACAGTGGAATGGTAAGTACGGAGTTCGATCCTCTGCAGGGGTAATAATTTTTCTTCTTTTTTTCATAGCCATTTTCACTTGCGTATTCAGAAAATTTGTTTTCATCATCGCATTACCCTTTTAAAAATATTTTTTCGCAATATTTTACTCGTAAAAGCATAACGAGAGACCAATCACTCGATGCTTCGAGTGAATCTTCGAGTCAATCTTTCACTCGAAGCCTCGAGTAACGTTCCACTCGATACGACGGGTGCAGTTTTGTCTCGAAGCTGGAGGAAAACCTCACTCTATTGGAGTGATACTTCACTCGAAGATTTTTAGTGAGTACCCTCTACCTCTCTTTATGTCGTCCAAAATTCCAATACTCCTTCCTCTTCCACGCTTCCCCAGCGTTCTTCCCTCTATCACCCTCTTGAGCATGCCCTCGTCTCTAAAAACGTCCTCCATCCATCTATTTTGCCTTCTCCGAATCTCCGCCAACTTCTTTTCCTCTCCCTCCAGGTGAATAAGTATACGAAGAGTTTAAGATGGGGATAGTTCAGGAAGCACGTATATTGGTTGCGAAACGTGGTGGCGTTTGCGCCGAACACTCTTTTCAGTGGAAGGGTTCATTGGCTACAAACAGCTTAGCTCCGTCCTGGGGAGTAAAGCAGTCTCTGCGTTTGACTACCAGGGCTCGCAAGGTGGCAAATATCCGTTGCCTACTTCTGAACGTTCAATCTAAGACTCACATCAGCTAAATGGCTCTATTTCTATGACTGTTATTTCAATTGTTAAATAGTGGACTTGCAAATAATATGATCGTATTTTTACGCGGCTTTGTTTTCAACAAGGATGATATGATTTTCTTGTAATTTAACATCTTCTGTATTTGTACTACTTAATAATATTTATAATTTTTTCTGTATTTGTAATAAAACTATTGTAATTCTGTATATTAATATGACGAAGACTAATGCAAGTTGTATCTTGTTTTATGTCTAATAAATATTATTATTATTATTATATCATCGACGTATAACGCACTCCTGTCACTTTCCGGCCTTTTCGGGTAAAGTCCGATTATGTTGGCATCGTTGCTTGCCGTTTGCACTCCCCTCCCCTTTGCACCTTTGCCAAGCTCTTCCATGTGCGCTTCCCCCTCGCTGAATTAACGTTTCGCGTTGGCGACTGCCACCAAGCTTCGTTACCACTGCAGTGACTGGTGATAAAATCATATTTGAATGGGACCCATGAATTTGAGCGTGCAGGAGCAAGAGAAGAACTATCCAAGAACTTTCATGTATGGTAACGAAGCCCTCAGCCTTTTTCTCAACTGTGATACTTAGTTTCTTCAGTATACATTCATAAATTTTGTGCATTAATACGTTAAAACTACTATTATATGACAAGACTATTACATCTACATACTATCCTACGAGGCGCCGCAGAGGCGTGTGGCAGCGGGTATTTGAATACCAGCCATGGAAGGGGAGGGAATAGGGAAAAAGAGGGGGAGAGGACATAGGTGAGTTGTATGTTAAAGATTTGTCTCATGTTAGAGTCACGCTGTTTTTGTTATTATGACTAATGTTACGTGGTAAGAAGAAATTTTTGAACCAATCAATATAATACCCTCCTTGTAGTACTGAAACTCGCCTGACCTGAATTTCTCAAGTAATCTAATTGTAAGCCTAGCGTGCAGCCTCCCGAGTCTAACCTAGTCCGTCCATTAGCTGTGTGACACTTTCTGGTCGCTCTTAGCAGTTTTTAACGAAGCGCGCGGCTCTCCTTAGTACGAGTCGTATTTTATTTTCTCCGCGAAAAAATATTTCTGTGCAGTGGGCCCAAATGCTCGCGGCGTACTCAAGATGTGGCCTAACCAGAGCAAATTAGTATCTCTCTGTCACTTTTTCATCTGAGAACCCTCCTACTATTCGCTCGTAAACCCTAATTACTTTAATGCAGCGCCGCAAATGTTCCGCATGTCCCCAACGCTAATTATGAAGTCAAGGTTATTCCCAGGTATTTTACTTCACCTGAGTCCTCCCACTTAATAGATATAGCGTTTGTGTGATATCTTTCGAACGAAGTGGATTGCGGTACATTAACTAAGCTTAAGTTCGAGCCCCCACTCAAGATACTATGAGATAACGTTGTTTAGGCCCCATGAGAGAGCTTCTAAAGGCCGTTTTACACGGTGAATTTGTTTGTACAAATTCTTTCGTGAACTCTTGCATGAGGCAAAATGTATCGTGTAAAGCGGCAAATTGTATGAACGCTTGTGCGAATGTCTCAATGCCTGCACAGGAAATAGAACCTCTTCTAATTTCGTTGAGACAAACGTACAATCTCACGTAATATAAGAGAAAAAATTGCACTTTTCCACAAATTGTGGAAAAGTGCAATTGTTTCTCTTATATTATGAAGAACTTCCACGATATCTCGCCTGAATCTGTTGAATTAATTAATCTCACGTACATTCGTTTGTACAAAATCTTTCATTGTGTAAAACGGCCTTAAGTCAGCATTTGTGGCAATTTCTCGGTAGATTGTCAACGTCGTCTGAAAACAATCTAATTTTCCTACTCACTCTAAAGTTAATGTCGTTTACATAAATGAGGAATAACAGGAGGCCGATTAGGCTTCCTTGCAGGAATGTTTGGACTAATGCCGTGGATAACTAATTTTTGTTTGCGGTCGGCTAGGAAATCGTGTCCAATTCACTATTTTTCGTGTACTCCACATGTTTGTAATTTGAGTATCAGTTTTTTGAGGAAATAATTACATTAAATGACTGATATAGAAAGCCTGAACTCGACCATGGGTTTACATCAACTCACCGAATGTTTTCATGTTCTCTCCCAAGAGTAACTCCGAAGAACTTGACGGGTTTCACGTAAAATAAACTATACAATTTTCGGTATCTACATGATCTTCAAACGAAGCCTTAATGCCAATGCAAATGAATCGCTTCAAATATTGCCAGATTTCAACGAAAAACTTTTAAATGTGTCTCATTATATCGTCTTGCTTTGAATATAACTAATGCTCTTGAGCTAGTGTACTGTACAAGTGTACAGGGCATGCTCATGGGCTGCATTTTAATACTCTGGTATTCTTGAATTTGTGAATACGTGAACAAGCCATCATTATTCCACGAGCAAATTAGCTTTCACTGCCATTTTTCTCTTATTTAACTCGTGGAAAATAGTTCTCAGGAACAGGTGAAGGCATTCGATAGTACGCGAAGGTGGGAGGTATTTCATATTAAATACCGAATAGGATGTTTGAATTAATTTTATCTTGTACATAATAATTTATTTTAGGATTTTTATGGAGAATTGGTCATGAATAAATTGTCACATTACTTCTTTTGCCAATGTTTCTAAACTTAATTTTTTCGTCATCAGGGCTACAGTAACATAAAATACAAGTATTAACAATTGTTTTTTACACGAATGATTGAAAAAAATATATTTAAACGTAGCCATACTTTGAGGTGGAACACTTAGATTACCAATATAGACAATTTTTATGTATATTGATATTTTTTATGGTAACAGCAATGGTATTACGAAGTAATGTGACAATTTATTCATGAACAATTCTCCATATTACATCGTAATATAAAATAGTGGTCAATAACCAACTCTCATCAAGATAATAATTTATACACTTCGCTTCAAAGGTTGTCTCATGATTGCGAGGGTCAAAGCAAATATTACACAATTTTCTTCATGCAATAAAAAATACGACTCTCACTGATTGAAAGCATAATTCCTTGGAAAATGTAAGGTTCAAATATTTATTTTAATGGACGTTATGTTAATTCTTTAATGGCTAACTTTTCTCAGGCCTAGGAGCCTCCTCCGACGCCATTCCTTGCCAAAGCATTATGTCCGCAATTTTAGGAGTCATTTGCTTAAAACTCATTAACTAAGAAGTTTTTATGATAGTGCCATTTTATTTTTTGAGAAGAAGTGTCGTATATCAGTTTTTTTTTGGAAAAATGGCGAGATCTAGTGCTATTAATAATTGTATTTACCTGGGCAACACCAATTCTTTCCCCGAGACACTGTTCATTCGAGCGTAATAAGTTGAAAAAAAGAGAAGTTCAGAATGGTGGCATTCTAATTAAATTAATTAACTGAGGATACTTTCCTCTTATTGCCTGCGTATGTGAAAAAAAGACATAAATTTAATTTTACGTTCCTAACTCCTCAATTAAGAACAATGTACCTACTGTAATTACTTTTCCACAGATGCGTGATTTATGATATAACTCTGCCTTTGCTGGCTCTCTGATAGTATGTGCTCCCGCGATTCTCACCCACAGGAAGATCGCCTCAATGGACTCGCTATCAGACTGTAGACGGGGTGGGTGAAAGCACCTTTTGTCCCGTACATTATTCCCGTTTGTATCGCCCCTTCGCGGTGTGGCAGTCCTCTAAATATGCAGCTTATGATCTATGGATTTTCTTCCTAACGGATTCCACGATTGAATTTGATTGGATCTCATTGATTTCGCGAATGTATTTGATAAACTTTGGACGTGCGTTTCACCCGGAAATCCAAAATTACATTCCACCTTCAGACACTCACTTTACACTCAATTTTAACATAAAAATGTCTCCAAACACTAGGTAAATTTTCTCACGCTAAATGTGTACCTAATTTATGCAGATAATCAATACTATGGCACATCGTCTCAGAAAAACTTTTTATTATACCGATATATTGAAAATGTACTAATCGAAACGCCCGCTTCGCTCCAAATAAATGCACCATTTCGATACGTACGAGCATGGAGTAAAGAATAAACCATTTTCTGATGGAGATATGACGTAACGTCCTTTCAGTTTGTTCAATGGGAGGGATCCCTCCGATTGGGAATATTATTTCATTTAATTTTGATATGCAGGTGAAAATGGATCCTATTTTATTTTTAAAGAGGATTGAAGAAGATTTTTACTATCATACTTACTAGTCACATTGGAGAGATTTACTGCAGACTCAATGATTTGTTTTATATGTGCAAGTGCATACCCGAAATTCAACCTGAAAGTCGTGGTGCGAAATTAAAAGTTTAATACATTTTTATTTCATCTATTTATTTTCAGTTATTAGCCAATGCTATTTTTCACATTGAAAACGTAGCTCATTCAATCTTAATCAATTCTGAGACATGGAAGGGCAAAACGGGAAATTCTGCTGGTGATTTTACGAATCGATCATGGGCGAGATGGGATGTCTTTCACGTGTTCAGCTTCCGCGGATGTCTACCGCATACCATTCATTCGCCGCAGTTCCTTTGAGTCTGCGAGCCTCGGGAGCCGAACGGGTTCTTGGATTTTTTTATTTGAAGAATTTCAAATGCGAGACGCCGAGCGCAAACCAAGAACAATGCAATATAATCGGACGACGTACAGTGCTGTCGTTTTTGCCCCTCTTCTCGATCGCTTCGGACTAATGGGGGACTCCAGTTTATTCCCTACTTGTAAGTCCGGCCGAATAGAAAACTTACTGGAAGAGGTAGTAAGCAGTAAGTGGGTAAGCAGGGTAGTACACAAAGCAAAAGTGTCCCCAAGACTATGCATTTTTTTCTATGGCAAGGATATTAAACCAAATGAGATAAGGGAAGTTTCACGAGCACATCAAAGAGATGAAATTCGATAAAAAGGAGACAGTATCAGAGTTTATGTGGTGGAATTATTTATATTAAGATGAAAATGCTACAAGATGGCTCTGTGCCAATTGGTATAGAGATGCATAGGGATTATCAACAAAATTCAACTGACATACATCAAAAGTGAACCTCCCACGTCACAAAGTTGGAGTGAGCAAAATAGCTATCAGAAAACAAAATATTTTCTAGAATAAATCCTTTGAGTATCTTTTGGATTTGTTCTCAAAAAGGTTGAAATTTCTTATAAAGTCCTCAAATACTTCTCCAGGTAGACTGTTCCTCTATTGTTCTATCAAGGAATGAGTTTTTTCATTTGTCCTTTGTGACCGGCATTTCACCTTACCTTCGGATTTGGAAATTTAGAAGATTCATATGAAACTTCAAGGGTTTCCGGAAGAAGGAAAAGAAGAAAGGAAATAAGACATGGACCGAAAAGAAGAGGAGAAAACAAAGCAAAAGGGTGTGGATTTATTGGGAAAGAAGAAGAAAATAAACTACGGAAATGAATGTGTTGGGTTATTTGACGTGGTCCTTTGACGGCCGAAGTGGAGAGGAAACTAAGCCTTCAGATTTATTATGATGTGAGCATGCTCATATTTTCTCCATGCTTGTGTTCCATCGCGTGTCTTTCTGCATGGACTTATGAGATAATTTTTGTTTTTGCTGGCACTGTACCGATCAGGATTGATGCCGATGATGAATTTGACCTCATTTTAAAGAAAAAATCTTTCATCTTCCCAATGATATCAAAATATTAACTCCTTGCCGAACTACTTTTCGAAAGATTTGCCTCAATATAAAAGCTGTTTTGTATTGAATAGATTACGGCCATTTGCACACAGATTTTTACTTCCAAACTTCCCATTCCGCACAGTATTTTTTTTCCATTTCCATACCCTTTCCACTTTTAAATTACGAAAGCTTCCCTTTTCCATCCCAGCTTATGCAACATTCCCCATTTGAATCGCAGCTTTCTATATATCATCATCTCTAATTACAAGATCAACCCGCCTACTCTGCTTTTTTAATTTCCTCCCAAGATCTACTCTCCTCCTCCCATGCATTTTTGTGTTTCTCTTCCTGTCTCTCCATCGTTTTTACTTAAATGTCACACAGGTCATATTGTGGCGACTTATAGAAAAACCCGTTTATTTTATTTTTTATTTATTTTATTTCATATAACACCAAAAATAGCAACTAAGGCCTTGACATTGGGTTCTATAAAAAATAAATTATATTAATAAAATATATTTAGCAAAGAAAACAAAGAAATTTACATAAAAGGAGACAAAATGAAAGATCCTGAAGTTGGGAGGTGTACTTGTTGCGAGAGGTAAAGAGGTCAAGGGAAGGGGAAGTAATGGAGAGGGTATTGAAGAGAGAAGGTAATCGATAGAATAAGGATCGTTGAGAAATTGGCAGACGAAATTTGGATTTGTGTAATAGCCCTACATTACGAGTGGTACGGGCTAGAATGTGGAGAGAAAAGAATGAGAGGAGATCATAAGAGCGAAAGGACCCATTCATCATTGAGTGAAGATATTTGAGGTCGGAAGTCAGTCAGCGATGAGTGAGGTGTGATGGGCCAAGAGAGAGCAAAATTTCTTCGCGTGAGGAGAGCCTGAGGTGGGGTATGCGATGACGTACTATTGCTAAAAAGAAATTGAGGGGACGGTTGAATAGTTTCAGCGTGGTAGGGGAGGCAGTTCACCAAATGGGTGAGCAATACTCAAGGAGGGGTAGTACACATCCGATTACGACGGATTTTAAAGCATTCGGTTCCGAAACCTACTTCAGACGGTAGAGGATACCAACAATTGACATTAGAATTATAGCCTTATTTGAAATGGTTTTAATATGATCCAGGAACGTTAACTTTTGGCCGAAAGTGACATCTAAATCAGTGTGGGAAGAGGCGGAGGGAATGGGTTGATTGGCAGGTCTATACATAGAGGAGATGGTATAATGTTTCAAAGAGAAGGACATAATAGCAGACTTTCCCGGATTCACGCGTAGACGCCATTTATTGCACCAATTATCGACATATTTAAGAGCTGTAGATCTAGAGAATCAGCCACGCTATCAACTCTTTTAAAAATTTTGCAATCATCGGCAAAAAGGAGAACACCACAGCCGGAGGGAAGAATATCTTCAACAATGTCGTCAATATAGAGGGCAAATAGAAGCGGGCCTAGGACGCTGCCTTGGGGAACTCCAGAAGAAACGGGTAAATAGTTAGAAGAGATTCCTTCGATTAAAACTCTTTGATAACGAGAATTCAAGAAATTGGAGATTATAGACAAAAGAGTGCTATGGATGTTATACCGCGACTGAAGTTTGTGCAAAAGGAGGGAATGATTAATGGAATCGAAAGTCTTTGAAAAGTCAATATGCTCTCTAAACCTGCTCTCTATTTGATGAGAAGAACAAAATTACACCTTTCCTCGCTTTTTTCGCAAGTTGAACTTGAAACTACGGTGTTAAATGCAAGAATAGGTGAAACCTGGAGAACATAGTAATTTTCTTTCTAACATGATTACCATTATCGCCAAAACAGTTTATATGAAGCTAATTATTATATAAAATTGACTGGAAATCAAATTTGGGTACCTACCCGTCTTTTTTTTTGTTATTAGCACATTACTGCATTAATTGATGTAAAAATGCGTTAATCCACTGAATATGGCTCTGAAATCGGCTCCTATGACCGAAAAAAATGTTCATTTAAAATAGATTCGTCGATTTATCTGCATATTTGGAGATTAATTTTGTTTTTAAATGACTAATGCATGTCACCAGTGAAATCAATATTTTTTAAAAATTGTAAAGAAAAAGGTGTAATTTCATATTTGTTTTTATTCATGGCGACCATTGAACCTCCTTAAAGCGTGAGTATCTGATCGATTATATGCAGGAAAGAAACTTTTTGAATCGGAAACATTTTCACAGTATAGGATGTTTTATCAGCAAAGTGGTGGCGTATGAACCAAGACTTCTTCGAACTAACGGGCTCCCGCTATAAATGTAAATGATGGTGGTAGTCCAGTCTCCTACTACGGAGTCATCGCATCCCACGGTGGTTGAACGCAAGCATTGTCAGGCTGCACACCTTATGCGCGTATTTCATCACGTGTGAGAGAGATAGAGAGAGATCAACCTCTTTCTAGTGAGAGTAGCTATATAGGCACACACACACATATACATAACACTGCGCGCTGTGCGACGACCGAGAAATAACGGACGAGTCGCCCGAGTTGAGTTCGCGCAAAAAGGAATATTTGCGAGGCGGACGGACTCGTTGAAGAAAGGGTTGGCACGGCGAGCGTAAAAAACGAAAATTCTTCAGGTCATCACTGTAAAGGGGGGGTTTACTATGGAAAGTTACTTCCGCAAGTTTCTTCTGTAAGAGTATGTGGAAAATTTTACTCTGGCAAAAATAATTTTCGCGACGTTAGTGCGGAGACAGATTGGTTTCTGTTTAAATCGGCAACAACAAGCTTCTGCAAGCGACTTGCCAAAACTTTGAAAAGTCCTGAAAGTGGACTTGCAGAGCCGTTTACACGTGCAAATTACGTAAAAAGTTGCTTGCTGCAAGTAACATGCGCAATAAACTTGCCTGTGTAAACCCACCTCAAGAGTCAAAAGAAACAAGGTTAAGCCTTTTACGTACAGGAATATTTATTGTGCCAGAATTGGGCTGCAATCCTGCGACCGGCCATGGCAAATGGAATGGAGGGAACTGATGGCGAGGTACACTATACCGCCGTGGACACACAATGCTCGGGTAGTGACCAAGTTATGGAAATATTTAAGCGTGGGTGACTGCTTTGCATATGAAATGAATAACTTCAGATTGTATTAGCGATAATTGGTGACGTATTGGTGACCTACAGCTATGCATTATTTATTTGACTTCAGTTAATTTCTCATTAACATTTTATTACCATACTTAGTAATGGGAAACATGCTCTTTGGCCATATATTTGTTCGTAATTACACAGAAGAACAAATAAGAACCCGCAGTAAAATTTAAAAAATATTTTAATACTCGCTGATTAGTTGGATCAAACACTTACATTTCAAAATCTTTCTCTTCGTATAATTTCTTCTCTCTATTCACAAAAAAATGAAGGTGGAAATGCGCAAAACTTTGCTGTCGTAGCGCTAGAAAATTTGAACGTGCTCTAATTCTTTAACACTTTAAGTTGCCATGAATATACGTTGCTAAAGGAATATACTTTGTATATTCCACACTTTTTATTGGGATCGGTGTTTTACGCTCGCGATTTGTTCTCAAACGGGTTACATTTTTACTCATGGTGAGCTCTTATTTATATTTGTCCAAAAGGTGGGAAAGGTTAAGAAATTCAGTGAAATTCAGTCAATGCAGCTTTAGCAAGATTTCACAACACTAAAATTCAATGAATTTGACCTCATTTATTGGTAAAATATCTCAGATTTCTAATTGTTCCAATGTATTAGCCACTCACCGCTATAATTATCGAGATATTTTCCAAAAAATAGAAACCGTTATCCATGTAATGCATGGTACGGCTGCGCGCTCTAGAAAGACATAAATTTAAAAAAATATGAGGAAGTTCTGACTAACAGATCGCATCAGAAATGTAACTGTGAGTGGTTATAATGTTTTTTCAAAAAAATAAAAATAAGTTTACACTCACCGCAATATTTTTTCATAAAATCGTAAAAATGAACATCAGTTGTGACGCCGTTTTCAGCGAGCGGCGTGAAAACGGCCAGTCAAAGCCTAAAATATGTGTTTACTTTTGTTTATTACTGTGGAAGTTCATTCTTGAAAATAACGTTTTCTCGGCATTAATATTAGTAGATTTACTTCATGCTTCTTACACCTGCTTAATTTTAAAAATAAAATACAAGATTGCTCTTTGTTATGAAAAGATATATATTCGTTCAAACTACCTTTATTTACAAATATTCATGCTCGTGTGCGACTCTCATGTAGGGCAAGATTGAAATTCAAGGTGGAATACTCCAGGAGATAGCAGGACCTGAGGATTGCTGCTGCGCTTGCATCCCTGGCCTAACCCTAAACTGTCCTCGAGCTGTCATTCTTAAAAACGCCCGCAACGAAACTCTTGTATACAATGCGACATTTCCATCGTTTGTCTCAGATGTTGTATGGTTTCTGTTTTCTCCTTCCCTTCCTCCACCATCTTCCAGACGTCCAACCCCCCGCAGCGCCTCAACGACGCTCGAAAGAAAAATAAATGAGCAAGGAAACGTTTAAGGAAAAAGATTAATTGCTAACCTGTCCGAGGATGATTCGAAAAAATCGTTTCGTCACTTTTTTTTCGGCGTACTACTTAACCGATTACGCGATTAGCGACCCTTTTCGGCAAAAGCATGTGAAAGTGTTTTATTTTTCGAATCGCGTGGGGAAGAACGCGACAGTCTTTACCCATTCACGACCTGCAGATTCCATTCCAACGTCATCTCGTATTTGCTTGCTTGGCCGAGCAACTTTGCCTCAAAGGCGCTGACCTATTTGCCTCAATAGAAACTATTGTCGGTCGGCCACTTGACAAACAGGTGGGAATTCTCATTCAGAGATCTTTAGCACAGCTGGGATAGTTATTCTGTTGTCTAAAAAAACTGACGCTGTAAAATGAAACAATTCTGCTGGGTTTCATTTTTAATCATCAAAATTCGCGATGTCCTTCTACTTCTTTTCCTTTATGCCTTTGGCGTCGGGGTCTCTATAAACTCCTTCCACCTCCTACTGTCCTTCACCAGCATCATCTCTCTCTCCGTCTTCCCTCATCTCTTTCCATACTTTTCTATTGTTCCCATCCATGTCTCTCTTAGTCTACCTCTACTTCTTCTTCCATCTGGTTTAGCCTCAAGTACTTTCCTGGGGATTCCCTTTTGGTCCATTCTACTGAGGTTTCCATGCCATATTAGCTGGTTTATTTCTATGTTTTCCATTATGGGCTCCTAGAATTTTTCTCTAATTATTGAGTTTCCTTCCAGGTCTCTTTTGGTGTTCGGTATGTGTTATTCTCCCCAAGAATTTCAATTTCTGCCGCAGTTATTTTCTACTTTCTGCTCTGGTTATAACATAACAGCCTTCAGAGCCATACGTTAGAATTGGTAGGTAGACAAATTGTTTTATTTATTTTTTCTATTTTTCTTTTTGTGTCTATTTCTCTTTATCATACTAATGTGTTCTCTTTATCTTTGGATAGTTATTCTGTTGTCTTACAAAACTGACGCTGTAAAGTGAAACAATGCTGCTATTGGGTTTCATTTTTAATCAGCCGATTTCGCGTTGTCCCTCTTGAAATTATGAAAATAAACGAAGATACCTAGTATTGCGTTGAGCATATCAAGGCAGGAGAATGAGAACTCGAGAGCTTCCAAAGGTATGCATGTGTTTTTAGATTTAAGTCTCTGAAGCAAAGATCGTGCTAAGGCCAAATTATACCAAGCTACACAGTCAGTTAAAAACATTTAACGTAACATAGCAATAATTAGAAACTCAATTGCATATGCTCCATCACAGCATGATTGGAAATTACGTTTCAAACCAAAGTTATGTCTAATATGATTTTTGATCACGACTAAATGGACAATCATTCTCATGCACAGCACCTTTGCAATACATCTTTGGGTTTAATGATGAGTTTTAGCCCGGCAATAATGAAATTTAACCTACGATTTATTTTATAAAATTTTGCATCGAATTATATCACTAAATTGATCATGCTTAATAATTTTATTGAAATTTCATTTTACACCCGATTGGAAAATGAACAATTGATAATGCGTTCTAACGTTTAAGTTAGAGCAGCACGAAAAGGACTTATTGCCTTACTCGAATTTTATTTTTAGTTTTTGCTCTGATGATTCATATATAAGTAGTTCTCGAACTGTGAAAAAGGCATATTTGACATACATGTCCATCAATAGAAGCTGGTATCTCAGGCACTGTCAAGGTAACACTTTATTTATTTCAGAGCAGGCATCTGTAGAACCCTATCGTATTTTTCTGAGTGTATAATGTCTTCAGCAAGTTTAATGAATGCTGATGGTCAATCCTGCTTGCACTAGCTTGAATTTTGTACGCTGTGTGCTGATGACGACATAAACACTTTTCGTTCTCAGCGGTCGTCAATAAAAAAAGGCAAGCGAGGAGATATAAGGGTGAGGAGACGCATGAATAGTCTCTGAAATACAATTGTAATAATGGAAACGATGAACACTGTCTAAAATCATTCCATCGTTACATGTCTTCACCTCAGACTTGAGTGGTTTTCTCTCTCAGTTTTTACTATATTATTGCTAAGTTATAAGAAACTCAAGCATTCACAGCTGATAAATATTTTATCAATACCATATACATAAATATAAAACTATTCCTAACGAATAAAATGTTAATTTTTAACTACTGCTTTTTCATATTTTATGCTGCAAATTTCTGAGCACTTGATATATATTTAGTGCATACCTCTCCATTTTGGTAGTCAGTGAAATTCTCGAAAACACTATTTTTTAACAAAGAGAAATCATACACCATGCAAAAATGATTTGAATATCGACACGACATGAAACCAACAGCAATAGCCAGTAGTGCGCCATGTCAGTCGATCGCCTGATCTCAGTTAAAATATTTTTACTACTTCAAACTCGAGTAGAAGCAGACATCAACGCTGATCCTGGTGCCAGGTATCCTGCATTTTAAACCATTACTTGTACCATGCTATCAATAAATAGGCCTCCTGTACTGATTCTTCAGTAATCAATGATGGTGAGACTAGATGATCAGTTCAATTTGATGATATACGCATTTGATTTTAGATGAAAGTGTCCAAGGCAAAGATAATACTTGGGACAAATTATACTA
The DNA here is from genome assembly GCA_963573305.1 of Pyrrhosoma nymphula. Lineage (NCBI taxonomy): Eukaryota > Metazoa > Arthropoda > Insecta > Odonata > Coenagrionidae > Pyrrhosoma > Pyrrhosoma nymphula. Next base: position 85,609,124 of record OY754333.1, on the reverse strand, counting down.
ATCTACGCGGTGAATTAAAAACGTTAAATATAAGACAACAAGGAGGAACTAAATTGCATACATCCCGATAAACGCACGAGTAAGGTGCATGGGCATAAAAATAAAAACCCAAAGTTCATTCTCCTCAGTGGGGTAACATTGGAAAACTTGAATTATGTCCATGTCGAGGCTAATTTTTTCCAGATTTACTAAGAATAATATGGAAACATGCCATTTTTTATTAAGATTTCTATTCGCAAAATCGTTACCATCCATTAATTCCGCTTCAATATTTTCTCCTAAGTCTACCCAAGTTTGATTTGCAATACCTCTCTTCCTCCCAATTTCTCACACTAAAAATGTGGTATGCAGGTGTGAGCACTGGGGAGATGCCGTAAGGTGTGAATGTGATGAATAAAGCAAAGCGAGGAACTTACTCGGGACCCGTTTGAAAGAAGAACAAAAATAGTTGGGGGGGAGTGGAGGATCGGATCAAGTGAGAAGACTTTCCTTCACATTGTGACTGGCTATTTGCGATATTCGAGCTTCAGTGTTTCTTTGTTTATTTGGTCTTTTCCGATCTCCCATCGGAGAGTAAAAAAAATCCCTTCTCCCGCGATGATGCGCCGTTCATATCCTCGGTCTCCCCAACGATTGTAGCTTTCGCCAGGTAGAGGAGCAGGAAGAGTATAAAGGACTGGGGAGTCCCTCGAAAAACAACTATGGGATATAGCACACTTACTCTTGCTGTATCAGATAGGTATAACAAGTTTCAACCAAAGATTTCATCATTCATATTCATGCAATCCAACAAATTTAAAATATGGAATATTTTAAAATGTTTCAGATGTTTGTGGATTATCGGATTAATTGAACTCTTAGGTGAATTATATTAAATTTTCAATCCATATGAGGTATCTACGAGCATCTGATTGCTGATATTATTTCATTTTCAATCTTAGGCAATATTTATAACATGTTATACAGTCCATATCCATGCAAAAAGTCGATATTCCCGGGTTTGAGAGGTCATCCTTCGATAACCAATGAACTCATGGCAATTAAATGGACTGCAGGTTAAATAATTTTTACATTCTGAGATTGCTGTGGGGATTTGAAAATAATATTTTAACAATTTTATGGGGTTTCGTTTGAAAAAATCTCCGTTTTTGCCACCTAAAAATGGGAGTACCACTAAGAACGCTGAGAACGTGAAGATAGAATTATCCATGAATGAGATTTAAATCAATTTAAAACGTATCTATTATCAATATAAATATAGTAGAAGAACGTTGTAACTCGGAATACTGTAACTTCCTCCTCCAACTATCGAAAAATGACGGAAAATATTTACGCCCCTAATTTTTCAGCTAGTGGTCAATCAATTGATGAATTCTGTTCCATGCTCTCCTCCCCCACGTGACAGGGCCGTATTTAATGTGTAATAATTCTTATTAAAAGTTAGTTTAAAACAATATGAAGCCTAGGAAAAGATGTAATCACATATACATAACATATGCTATAGTCACCTAAAATCCAGCTAAAATAGTTGGAGTAATATATATGGGCTCTTCGAAACCTTATCCTGCACAGTGAAGCTACCTATCTGCCAAAACGAAGCCTGGATAACGAGAAGCATTGAAGTCAGTATAAGCTCCCATTCGCATGACAAGATCAATTCTGTCCTGTCAATTCTCTCCCACACACACATACACACACGTGCTAAATATTAATTAAATATTTATATAAAGCATAATATTAATTTTGCTTACTCTGTGTAATTATAAATTATTTGTTACGCTGTAGCTCTTTTAAGTAATTTAGAGCATGACTGCTAATACGCTTAGCTTTGCTCATTTAAATTTTACTCTGATATTTTTTGTGATGGACGAGCTCTAAACATTAAGATATATTAAATATTTCCATTTAAATTTATAAATTGCATTTGAAGATATTTAGTTATTTTATTTACTGTTTTGAGTGGACGGAGTACGCTAATGTCTCTAGTTCATTTATAATCTTGATCGGATGAAACTGATATCAGACTATTAGTCACAATCGTCGATGAATTATCAGGAGCATTATGAATCGGATGTAGCGTAACGTCTCAGTTTCTCACGCAAATTACTCAACATCGGGCGACCTTTTAGCACGTGGAAGGAAGCGATGGAAAGCCGAGACGCTTTCATTTCCCGTTACTTCAAGAGATCGAGAGGAGAAAGGAGTGAGGGGTGTAGAGGGTGAGGTTTGATATTCGATTGAACATAAATATTATCCACTTCCCTTTCGCATCTCACCCCTTGTCATCTCGCACTCTCTCGTAGCATCCCGCCCTGTCATCTCAAGGACTCCGAGCCGGTAGCGATGGAGAGTGTTTTCTCCCGTCCGAGCCAAGCGATGCAAGGCCCTGTGTGCCGCGATTGGAATCGCATTCCCTTGCGGCGATCCCTTAGCACAGCGTGCCGCATTACGCAACCCGGAACCCATCGTCCGGAGCAATTTCAATGGAATAATCACGAGATTCCTCATTAGTTTTTCACTTGAGCTCCGCAAATTCGAAGCTAATATCAACTGTAAATTATGGGGTAGTTTCACGAATATGACTGATTGAAGAAAGGCTTCGCTTTGTGGAATTGTTCCTTGACAGAATTGAAACGAATAATAACGTTCCATGAAGTTTGCTTTCAGTCACCGACCGGTTTCAACACATAAACGTGATTTTCAAGGTACAATCACAAGGGTCGACGTTGGTACAATGTGCCTGCTAGTTCTAGAAGTTGTAACATAAGGTTTGAACGAATTTAAAGGGACAGACTAGTTTCTTGCCGCACCAAAACTATGTGATGCCGACTATTATCAATTTAGGTCCATACTCATCTGAATCGATGGAAATGGAACATACGGCGATTTTTAAATATTTTTATCATATCAGTTCTGGTGAGTTTTCATATCACTTCTTGATGAATGCAATGTGAATTCCCAAGTGTATAAACTAGCAGGAAATCGAATCAATATGAATTTTCAGCTAAATTAAGTCTGGCCGTTTCTAAGAACTAAAAATGAGTCATTAGTCCCTAAACATAGATCAATTTTGAAAACCAGTTTAAGTAAAACTCCGCTAAGAGCTGAAAATAAATTTATGTGTAGCCAAAATTAATGTAACACTCTGATTGTTGTCGACGGTTCGCTTCGCTCACCGCAGCAGCTAGCCAGCGGGACGAAGCGGGGTTAGCCTGGACTTCGCCCCCGGACCCCCACAAGAATTAAAAAAAAACAGAGTTGTGCTGATCTGCCTGAGTTAGGTGTAGGTTGGGTAAGACATTATTTTCTCACATTCGCTCTAGTGTCTGCCCGTCCAGTGGCGCCGCTCAGGTAGGCGTAGGTCTGCATTTTCGTAATTTTCTCTTTCATGAAAATCTGCCCAAATTGCACATACCCTCAAAATGCCCGACATGCGTTGCAATGCCTCTTTTTCTTTCTAAGTAGGCACACACATACAAAGCAGACACATTTCCATGTACAAAATAAATGAAAGACAACGATTTTTTGTGTATTAAATAAAAGTTGAAAAAATGCATTCAAGTGCTTTGGGATTTACAATATGTTTGGTATTACCGCCCTCTGCAAAAACAAATGAATTTTTCGGCTGTCCCGCTCGTGAGCATACAACATATAATTTACCATATCAAAAGCATAGATTTTCCTGATTTTATCCACACATCACTGAAGCTATTGATCTTGTGCCTTGTTGATGGTCATTGAGAAGGAAAGGCGAACGGGGAACTGTAGTCGTTGAGTACAACTATAGCCCCGGGACCCGTCTTCACACGGGAAGCTGTGAATTAATTGCACCGATAATGCATTAAAAAACTGGGCTAATATTCAGCATTTTACATTTTCTTGGCTAAAATAAAATGTATACATGACATGAAATTTGAGGTTAAATTTAGATAATATTTTTAATAGCATATTTTATAGATATTTCAGAAGAAGAGATAAACAAATGGTACAAAAGCCACATATTTGGTGATATTATTACACAACCTTGGTCCAGAAATAGTGCTTAATAATGTTCATAAGGGCAATATGATCATGCCCGTTGAATTTCAGTGGGAGATGTCTTTTACCTTTATCAATAAGAATAAATGCATGACGCGTACTATATTCAGGTACTACTATCTATCATCCATTAACCGCATGTTGGAACTTCGGAGTAATTTCTCATTGAAATTCGCCTATATATAATGATAATCTTATATATAATGATAATCTTATAAATAATGTACAAAGTATGCATGCTCGTGTAAAACTCAAAAACAAAATGTAGTATAATTTTCAAACTTTAAGGATTATAAAATGTCTTTATGCACAGATAACTGACCAATTTTCATGATCTTAAGTTCGATCCCATATCGTTCATTTTTCTTGGAAAAATAAATGTTCCTACGCATCATGATTTTAGGTTCAAATTCTCAGAATATTTTTGATGGTATACATATTCTATATCAATTCCAGAAGCAGAAAAATACCTGGTATACTACTTGGTAATGTGATTTCATACTGCGGCCATAAATAATGCTAATAAGGGCGAGATGAGGATGTCCGTTAAAATTCAGCGCGAGAGAGAAAACATGAAAGCCGTTGTATGTGACTAAAAGAATTAATGTAATGTGCTAAATGCTGATACTATGTAAAATCCATTAAACGCAAATAGTGAGGTTGTGGTAAACACTATCAAATTAGTCACTAAACCTGGCCTTTAAATGCTGCAGGCGTGAATGGCCATCCATGATATATTGACGCCTGGTTGCCAAGGAAATTACTATTGTTGAAAAGGAAGAAAAATTGATGAATTTAGAGCTAAAAACGCAATACTTAGGCAAAAACGAAGCGTATACGAAAATTGAATGAAATAATTAAATACTAAATTCTTTTAAGCGTTCTATGATACAAATTTACATTCAATATCTCGAGTGCAAGTAATTTAAAAAAGCAAATGAAGAAACACATATCCTGAAGTCAATGCTTTTCTTATGGGAGTAAAAGTTAACATTAATGGGGTAAAAACAACCCCAAAAATTATTTATTTCAAAAATCCTTTCTTAGTGCGCCTATACTCCACGGTACGGATATATCCTCAAAATTTCTCGGGTCTATCATCAGTAGTTTGGGCTGTGCGTTGATGAATCAGTCAGTCAGTCAGGACTTCTTTTATATATATTAAAGATCTATTAGAGTCACAATTTGGAGATGCGGCGCGCCATTATGGGCCAACTTCAAATACTCGAAGCGCCCTACCTTTACGTTTATTTATATTAAATATTATTATATTTCGTAACGTCTTTTCGTATCATAGTCTTCCTTTGTGTCAAAGGTTATGTGAATAAATGATGATTGATCCACGAATATGTGACCATTTGGCTGAGTTAGCGTGGATTCGTCCAAGAGGTATCCAAAATATAAAACAGAATTATTTCAAATAAAATTAACAACTAAGTAATGATTTTTCGTGAGATTGGTTTATTGTTTTCAAAGCAGACTACAAAAATTACATGTAAACGATCACATCGTCTTGCTATAAAACTATGCATGCATGTAAATGGCAATCCCTCCCTTGCCTGAATACAGAAGGGAGTAAAAGTATCAATTTCAAATAGGCGTCTTCTTCCTCAAATAGAAGCTCTATACGCATTCATCGCATAGATATCATTATACATCAAAAGCACTCTTTTGATAGCAATGATGTAAAAACCACAGAGTATTACTTTTTACGAATTGTTTTAACAATTAGTTAATTGATTTAGATGGATACTCTGCCGTATGGTTGGTAGAATTTGGACGGAGCCAAAATATGCTTCACTATTTCAATTTTTGATACAGAATGAATATTTTTCTGCAACAAAATTTTCAGTGAACAATTTTCTTTTTCCTTTTCCTAAATAGAAATAACCTCTTAATAATTGTCTTTCCTTGAGGTTTTATATTATTTATTGACCGTTCACTGAAAAATTATGAACATAAAGAACATCATTAAGCGTAGTTCTGCGTCAATGCCACAACATGCGATAATTCACTGGGGCTCATGATTATTTTGACAATTTCGTAAATGTTTGGTACTTTGGACATACTTGGAAATTTGTATTCGAGTGAGAGAAAAATATTGTTCCATGCCATGTCATCAGTGAAAGCAAAATTTTGTAAACAAAGGAAACAAAAGGAATAAATTGAGTATTAGTTTTGACTATCATCGTGTAGCGCTATCGGGAGAAGGAGCAGATTTTCTCGCCGATAACACTCTTGAAAACACAAACTCTTTCCAAGCTCGGGTGAGAAAAATGAGGAAAACGAACAAAACACAAGTATTATCAATCATAAACTTAACTTATCAATATATTTTACAAATCACAAAATAGAACCAAACCAATTACAATAATTTACCCATAGGTCGAGTGCCAGGCGACCGTAATGAAAGTTACCAGTCGGAAAATAGTTTAACTTTAACAAGTACGAGAGGTTGAACTTCTCTCTTAAGTACAAAAGTGACTTAGTCAGCAGGCTCACACAACGGTGTTACCCGGTCGGCGTCTCGGAAGCAATAGAGGCTTAGACATGAGTCAGCTGAGGAGGGGGTCTGTCGACAAGGACGAAGGTGGAATGGGTAAGGTCAGGAGGTTGGCGATTGGTAGCCTTGGAGGGGAGGAAATAATGGGATGGGTGAAAGATAGGGTGGCAGTTTTTAATTGGAGCGCCAGGAACTGTTTTCTGGCTTCGGCCGCAGAATACAGGATCACAGCCTTTGTGCCTTGGTCAGGATGACCGCATTTTTGGTATCCTTCCTCACTTTACTGGCTATAAAAACGGTGCAGGACCTGGTGAGGGAACGGTGCGGCGAACGGTGCGGCGAATGGTGCGGCGAAAGGTGTGGCAGAAGTCGTGGCAGAAGTCGCTGGCAGTAGTCGCTGCATTTTGTAGTCGTAGGCATTTTGGCCGTCGTTGGCGCACATGTCGTTCGGGCAAGTCCTTCGGCTAAGTCCGGAGGATAAACAGTCCGCAGAGGAGAAACTGTCCAAAGAGGAGAATTGCCCAAAAAAACGGGGGGGGAAATGCCACAATCGTCATAGTGGAATTTTCTTATTTTAGTTGGCAGTCTCGGGCTTTACGATATGGCAATACATATTTCATCTTATGAATGAAAGGTGAAACACTGAGGAGGATGCTGCTGCTTTGTAACTAAAACATGGTCACGATCAATAAAATTCAGGGTGGAAATTGCAATGTTACTATTTCACCATTCATTTCTACCTTCTTAATTGATTCAAGTGGAGATTCAACTCATCAGCTGATAGGTATTCAAAATGTGACGGACGAATGGAGGAAAATTCGATGGTTGGAGCAATTTTTGTTCACATTTTAGCGTGAAACTTTGCGTATGTGTCCTTATTAGTAATACCTACTGATAAAAGTGAAAAAATTGCATGTTACCGATTTGGTTTCTTGGCAATTCTATTCTATTTTAACACGTAATCTTATGGCATATGACATACATTTCGTAATAATTACACATGCACGGATTTTCTCCAAAACGCAAAATAATACGTTTTTATATTACTATAATGGTTGCTAACAAAATTCAAGGTATCATACCGAGTAAAAAATACGTACTTAGTTATAATATTCGCTTAAATTTCCAGTGCCGCGCCGAAAACTTTAGTCATAGATATACTCTAATTAAAGCGAAATTTAAAAAATACAATTCTTGCATCATTTGAATTACTGCATTTTTGGTGATTTCCAACGTAAAAACAACGTACTCAAGTGAAATATGGTCCAAGATTATTTTTTTCCCCTTGATAACTTATTAAAACGTGCACTCTATGACTCAAGATTACCGCTCAAGGCACGTTAAAAGCTCGGAACAATGCGTAGTTCACACTCTTTCCTCGGCTCTAGTCAGCACATGAGTGCGTGATTTTCATCTACACAGCATCTTGAGGTCGTTGACTAGATAAAACCACCGAACGAAACGAGGAAATGGACGTAAATGTAGCTTTCTTTGAGCCTCGTTCAACGAGCGACTCACGCAGCCTGCATGTCATTACCGCCTTCCCTCCCCTCACCTCTCCTCCACCCACCCGCCCTCCCGCCTACTCACTCACTATACCACGCCGATCCCCCCTCCAAAACCAACCAAGCCACCCCCCACCCTCTCCTCCCTTCGAAACAACGACCTGCGGATTCTCCCCCTCCTCTCCTGCGTTCACCCTCTCCCCTGGCGGTGACTTAACGATTCCACCTTGCTTAATGAAAAGGACACAGGTTCACAAGTCTTCCCCCTATGGGTTCATCTCATCAGTCACGTAATCTTATTTCCCGCATGTGACAGCGACTGAGGCAAGCGATCCGAAATGCCATTTGAGGTGCTCACGAGTGCCGGAAAACGCTTGGCTCCCTTAAATTAGACGGGAAACCTGGCCTTCTCCTCCACATTACCACACGGGTAATGGAACTCGATGGCATGAATGACACGTGTGAACTTCTTTCTGGAGGAGGAGTCCTTGCTACTGCACAGAAATAAGTTTTCTTTTAGTTCGTAGTTTCCAAAAATCTTGTGAGTAGGCGTTCATACCGGCGATCAGCCATAATAAGTGTTGAAAGTGGTATTTAATTGCTCATATGCGATCATAAATATATTAACATTAAAGTAATCTACCGGTAAAAGGTAGGATTTATCAAAAGTCAGATAAAAGCCTCCAGATTTTACACGTGCAGGGCCCTATCTACCTCTATTTATCTACGTCCTACCCTTCTTCATCTTGCCATAAAATATCTCGTCCTGGATGTCTTCCTGTTCAATTAATATATCTCCTAATTGTGCTTAACCTTTGGTATCTTTTGCCCTCTCTTACCACCTACAGCATTTCCACTTTACCATGTAAAGCACCCACTTTCCCCTCTTCCTGCAACGCTTCCATTTCCTCGCATTGTCACTTCCACCAGTTTTCCTTCGCTCGATTGGTCGCTTGCCGGAGTTTATTGTTCAACTCCATGTAATTCCTCTTGCCTAGGTCGGTGTTGACGTTTTTCTACATTCTTCTCTGCTTCATTTTTCCTAATCGTTTTTTCTGTAATCCACTACTTCTTTACCCTCCTCGTTTGCACTGTTCCTTTTGTTTTCTCTACCGTTCTTACTATAGGTACCTGTTTTTATAATCTCCAAACTTCTCTCGATTGATCCCATCCGCTTTTCTTCGACTATGTTCTTTTCCACTAGCTCTAGGTATTCCCTCTTATTCAACCCCTTCAATGCTCCCACGTTCCACCTCTATGTCTTCCTACTTTTACAAAGCCTTACGAATCTAACATCACAGTTCATCAAGACTAAGATATGATCTGAGTCCGCATCCGCCCCTGGATAGCTTCGCGAGCTTTTTACACTGTTTCTGAATCCCTGCCTTATCTTGATATAATCAATTTGATATCTCCCGGTATTTTCCATGTGTACTTACGCCTGGGCTGATGTTTAAATTAAGTGTTTGTCACTACTAATTAATTTCTTCTACAAAATTCAACCGCCTTCTCACCTCGATCCCCCCTCTAAAACCAGTTCCTAGCCCACCCCTCCCCCACCACTGCATTCCAGTCGCCCATCACTATTAGATTTTTCTTGCCCGGCATTTCTCTCATTATCTCTTCCAGTTGCTCGTACACCCCATCCACCTCTTCCTCCCTATGGTTACTAGTAGACAAGTACACCTGGATTAATACAAAATTCATCGGGCGTTCTTTTATTTCTACCACCAGTAGGGGAGACCGGGGCTAGTTGGGTACAGGGGCATGTTCGTACATGGTAGATAACTTGGCAACTGAGCAAGATAGTGCGTTGAAACTTGAACTGTGTTTGACGGCCACTACCTCCCTCCGCTCAATACACTGTCAGTCGGCTACTCGAAACCGTTAAGGAAAAAGCTTGCGCTGTGTTTTTTTGAGCCGGTAAATAATATTATTCTATCTTAATTCCTTGCTTACCTGGAGGTAACTAACTAAATTAAGGTGTTCAATGTAGTCAAGTTTTAAGGAGAAATTATTTGGCTACAATTTGATATGTTCAAATTTATTGCAATTTGTAACTAAAGTCAGATTGCAGGACTATGGCTTTCGTATCTTCTCTTCCAATAGCCATTGCTTTGGACGTTCAGTCTACTCTCATTCCGCGGAAAAAATATATTTATTTTATGTATATAAAATACTTATGCACACTATTAATAGTCATTCTGAGTAAGTGAACTCGTCATGCGTCGCATAAAAACTCTTTCGTGAAGCAATTAATCTTCCAAGTGGTTCTTTGCGCATCCGCCATCTTGGTTACTTATGGAACTCTATTTAATATCTAACGTATTTAACTTCATTCCATCATGACAAATAGATTACAAGACCATTAATGGAGGCATTAAATTATCAATATTTTTGCAATGCATATTGAACGAATGCCTTCACTTTTAGAACTCATTACACTTATGGGTACATATTTATTGTTTCTGCATCCGGCCATTAGACAGACGGACCCCGAAAGTGGTCAAGGGACAATATTTGATCGCCCGCGCCTGTGGCATCCGAGCGATTATCCCAATCGACGGGCCGGATCATAATTATGACGCAACAGCATAATAATGTTTGCTTAGGTTAATGCAGCAGGTGCCGAGAATGATCTCACAGCCGAAATTGTGAAAAAAATTAAATGGCGAAATAATTGCCCCACGCGCGTGCGTGGGATTGGCACGGTCACGCTTGAATAGCCGAACGAGGCCGTTGGCCAATTCCCGTTCGGGAGGTCACGCGGGATGTCACATGTGTCGCGGCGGCATCCTTTCATCTCCTCCATCGTGAATGATGAATTCTGGAAAGTCGCGGAGAAATCGTCTCACAGCTATGACTTGGAAAGCGATTCTGACGAAAATCGATGAGGTCGGGAATCGCCAAAAATACTGGAATGCTATCATCACCGTGTCATAACTCATCGAGCCGAGAGGAAGGGAACAAATCATTCGTCACCAGCCTATAAATATACTAATCATCTCTTATCCTAAGAGGATGAAATTCACCATGAAAAAGATCGTCTGTCTTAACCGGAATTCGAACCTAATGGCTGGTCAGGTGCGTTAGCCAGTCAAGCCATCTTATTTCAATGAAAATTTCAACCCCCGTTTATACGAACAATGTTATCTTCTTCTGTCAACATTGTAGTGAAGGAGACATAGTTGTGTTTGTTATGCCACAGTTGCCGAGGATAAACCCAACCGTGTCGCTTTAGAACGACTAAACTTTTGATAATATCCAAGTCACTACAATTTAATAAGTCAAATGATTTTTTCGTAGTGAATTTCATCTCTTTGGTGTATGTCAATGTTTATATACACAGGAGCGTATGTCTTTGCACCATTTCACGTGACTGCGAACCATGTCATTTGTACATTCCGCAGTAATATGAAAGTTATCATCCCATACTCTTAAATGAGTAGGTACCTAATAAAAAATGCATTTAAAGTTATCTCGAAAACGGGTAAAACGATTTTGACGAGATATCAAACTAAAAATTCATTGGCCTAGTTTTGATATTCGGGAAAATTCTTTAAGGGACCACTTGTGAGCCCAGAAAAGAATCATGAAAAGCTAGGGAATCAATGGGGCGCTTTATTCAATTCCAAAATGAAAATTTGCTTAGAACATATGGTATCTTCATAAATTCATTTTTAGAAAAATTACAACCCGATCAAAGACCAGTCTCCAGATATTTAATTATTATTAGGGGTAGTCTACCGATAAAGGAAGGATTGAATGAATACAAACTTACTATCGGCAGCTCTCTTTTCGTTGTGATAGGGTGTTTCAAGTAGAATAATTTCCATGGAAAAAATCAGTGTCTTTGCGTTCAGAGCCGAAAAAATTGCCAACTTTTTATATTGCTGCAACAAAAGATAGGGAGAATAAATATTCCATTGGCAACATCAAAGTAGTAGTTATCTACTTCATACATCTAAAGTAGTTATCTACTTCTTTTGTCACTGCTTCCACGTGGTATACTTAATAGTTACGCATTCAGCGCACAGCTTATGCTGAGCGAAGAATCTATTCTTCTTATATGCCGAGACATTCGTTAATGGAAATGGCGCGCCATGGCGTTGCTCCAATGGGTTATCTGGAACCTCCCATTTCAGAGCGAAAATCTAATCTAAATTAATTAATTGATTCTCCTGTTTACCTAAAACCGGTACGTCGTGGACCCACTTATCAATACTAGTTTGAGTAAACCAAGTGCTCTTTCTTGAGTGTACCGTTCTCATCTCACTTAATTTTTGTTTTACATGCAGCCTTATTTGCTTTTTCATGCCATGAACTTATAAAAAAAATCATGCCTTTCACAGGGGTTTTTATACCGTTTTCCATCCACCCCCTATCCTCCTCTTTCAGCGCAATAAAACAAACTTACAGTCCGTCAATTGTGAGGTAATGCTCGAGATCGGTAGCGATATCTAACATCCGTAATCAGGCAGAAAATAATGATAACCGCTTCTGCTTGAGAATCCTGGGACTAATTTCATAGACGAATTAATCTAATGTAGCCGAACGAAACACGTCGGAATTTTTCGACAGTTTCTCGCGGATTAGAAACTACGCATAGAGTGGATAATGCGTGTTAAATTTTCTGTTTACTTTAGGCTCTTATGGCGTTTTCCTGTCTCTATTGCTTTCATTGAGTCAATCAATCACAGCATTGTCCAATGTTTTTAAATAGTTAGGCATTGCTACAAGCAAAGGAGCATGTTAATTTTAACAAAAATCATGCAATAATTCAGTGTAAAGCTTAGAAAACAATTCGGAAATTTTGCGGTACGTTTTTGCAATTCAAGTTAATTTTATTCATACCGCATACGCCCGAAATAAGTCATTCATGCGTTAATAAGCTATTTACGGCTCTTTCTCAACTTCATTACATCATTTTAAAGTCAATTACTTCTCAATTTCAATTAAAATAAACTTAAACAAACAATAAATGATTCGCTGACTTTGATTTCGGACGTCAGCATCAATCGGAGAAAGAAGCCAGCGACGAAGGATGTTCATAAGGAGGAGCATGAGAAGGGAATCGTTTATTGCGCGTGGAGAAGGTCGCGGATGGAGGCCTGGGGAGGGTGGGCGAATGGGAGGAAGGATGACTATAAACCTCACGAGTTGAGTCGGGGAGAGAGCGCTTTCTTGGTGTCGACCGAGCGACTGAGCGCGGGTGCTTTGGGGTCCCATCGCCCATCTCACCGTCTCACATGCCCGCAACCCCTTCACTCATGTGCGCGGTAGAGCGTCCTCCCTACTATTAGCGTAGTAAAACTAGCCATGTAAATACCCAAAAAGAGAAATAAATTCCAGCGCTACCTAAATTTGGGAAATCCTAGTTTAGGTAATGATAAAACATTATTCAACAATCCAAAGTTCCAAAAATTCCGGAAAATATTTTTATAAACAATTGAAATTTTTTTCAGTTTTTTTTTTCAAGTATCTCCCTTATTTTTTACACTTAGCGTTATTTAACAAGAATACATTTTTTGTAGCTTGAAACATTTAGAACAAATTTTATTTGAAAAATATTTTTGTACGAGTAAAAATAAGCACGCTGTGATAAATAGTTTATAAAGCAGTATTTTACAGTGGTTTATGGCTACTCTAGAGTAAGTCGCGCGTGGTTTAATGAATAACGATAACTATTGTTTAAATTGAAATATTTGAATTAAACAAAATGTTAATTGAGAAATTAAATATTACCGCATAAGATTGTTATAAAATTTGTTTACATTCTCTAAATTTGCAAATTATGCACAACTTTAAATATTTAAAGGCTGTTTTTAAAAATAATGTGCTTTTTAATTAACTAATAAATTTTTTGATAAACTTGAATACATAAATTTTTCATGCGGATACTTCTCTTGATCAGTACCTACATGGAGGTAGAAAAATAAAATAAAATGTAGTTTTCAAGATTTTGATATTTGAAAATGAATTTTTTTTTGGAAATTCGAAGGTACTGAAATGAACGTTAATTTCAATAAGTTTTGTTACAATGCATGTAAAGATCAAGGTATATGTACCTATTTGGTATCATTTAAAAGCTCAAATCATGCACTTTTGGATAGTATTGTAATATTCGTGAATATTAATGTTTCTCTCATCGTAATTAGCAATAATTAAAAGGAAATTATACGAAATCCGCTTAACACAAAAATTTACCAAAATATCAATGCGTATACATGTTATAGGGAAATTTTTTATTTGCATGCCACTTTCAGGTATCATTAATTAGAGGTTAAAGTCAAGAAAAAACCCTTTATAAGTTTTTTAAAGATTATTTTTTAATAATTATTGTCAAAAATTGTAAAAAACAGATTTGTGATTCATTGAGTGTAGATTTTATAACAATAATTACTATTAATTTTTTATTAATTTAAAAAAGTTAATAAAAATAAATAAATAATCTTAAATGACTATTATTTATTTTTGAAGCTTATACCACTAATTATTAAAGACACAATGCTTGATCTTTTTGTACAAAATATGTGTACTGATTCTTAAAGTGCAAACGACATTGAGATATTGGTAAAGAAGCTGTATAATGAAAACAAAAAAGATATATTTGTTAAATAATGCTAAGTGCAAAAATATGGGAGATATTAGCAAAAACTGAAAAAAATTCAATTGTTAATAAAAAAAATCAGGATTTTTTGGAACTGTGGATTGTTGAAGAATGTTTTATCATTACCTAAACTAGGATTTCCCAAATTTTGGTAGTGCTGGAATTTATATCTCTTTTTGGGTATTTACATGGCTAGTTTTACTACGCGATATCGACGGAGAAAGTGTACGACCTTGAGTTTGAGAACTATTATCGAGGGAACGGCTGGGCGGATTTTTATGAAATAGATATTGCTATTTAGCTTGTTTCATCCCAAGTTAAATAATTTCAGCTAAGAATTTTGTCAACCCTACAAAGTATGTTTCACGGGTTTAAAGAAAAAAGAGCCCACCTCCGCGAAGCAATGCCCAAATTTCGGGGATTACTACGCTTATAATGTATATTTTTTGCCGTTAAATTTATATACAATAATGCTCCTATATTTGCTAATATTTTTATCAAATTTAAGAATTCTAGTTCAATTTGTTTGAATTATATTATTATTTTTGCGGGACAACTAAATCTCCATTCTTACTGCTGGAATAGAGAGCAGCGTAGCACCGCTGGCTTAATCGGAAGTTGACTACGATTCTTGTATTTTCAAATACACGAAAGTAGAGTTTTGTTTTATTGAGATTGTTGTTCATGTCAAATTTTAGTGTGCGTTTAGCGTGCGTAGAGCCGGGTGGATAGGCACTCGGTACTCATTTCAGTAGGCAGCGAGCTCATCGTGCCCTTTCATCCTCTCTCGATACATCTCTCAAAATCCACGACCCTACTCTGATTGGATCTCTCTCCTTGACTCTGACCCCCGTTAAGTTGTCCCTGGGAGGGAATATTACGCAATCTGGTGGCATCAGGGGGATGCATCGCCGTCAGCATCACCTAATCCGTTTAATTAAGCGGGTTCCAATCAAATGTCTCCTACTAATGGCTATGCATCTGCGAATGGGAGGAGCCCAACATAAGAATGCATGTTTCCCGATCCAGGCTCGCTTGTAACAAAAGGTCATCATCGCACCAACTAGTAACCAACCAGTAATTAATACAAAAATTAACGTAAAGAGTTATAAAAATAGAAGAATTATATACGAGTACATGGATGTCACAATCACAAGTTTACCCTATCGCTTTCACTGATAATAAATTAAGCTAGCAGTGAAAAATATAATTTATTCTTCGACAGCTTCACGGAAAACTTGTTGGCTCGTCGCCCTTGCCACTCTCAAGGAAAATAGCTTAGCACCCGCTGGATACATTGGATTCACGTATTATTCAAAGGAGCAATGCATCGATGGAACACATTTTAATATGGATGCAAAGAAGAATAAAATCAGAGGAAACTGTTCATACCTATTCTGTTGTAAAAATTATATTTTGTTTTTCATAATTCATATAATGCCTATGGTAAATATTTCCGTTCGTATGTAGGACGTTTTATACCATAATATTATTGACGGAGTGACGAAATTTAATCCCCAATCCCAATTTGATGAAACATCTTTCTAGAAGTTAATAGATATTGACTATATTTTATTGAAAAATGAATGCATTTTCGCTTTGGAGCACAGTTTCCTTAAGTAAATATTCAATGCAAAAGAATTCATGTTCTCTGGGCTCCATTGCATCGCTGTAACGACCTCCACATAATAACACTACGTCATGCTTGAAAATGGAAAACACTTCGTACTGTCTCAAATATGTCATGTGATTACAACACGTGTTTCAACATTTTAGCATCATTTTCAGGTACACTCTTCAGTTTACTTAAAGATGATGCTTTAAGACGTTTAAACGCGTGTTGTAGTAACATCCAAGCGGAGAGTACAAATTCTGCTTTTCCTGACCGAAACATTTTGTCGCACCGTGTGACGCCAAGTACCGCTGTTTTCATATATGATTAGTCAATTTTTCAAAGCTGAAAATGTATTATAAAATCTTTCTTCCAAATAATGTACTTCGTTGTCACAGCCGGTTTCGAGGCTATGCAGTCTTGTTCAAAACGCTTGAAATCAAAATGATCACTCGGAGAAATCGGGAAAAGTGATGTAAGTCTCGCAGTCACTACCTGTGAGTCGATTAAGGTCAATTTCTTACCAGTTTTGGATCTCGTGTGTCCGAAAATATTTTTCGTTTAATATGTACGGTTGAGAGCAAAATTGGTGTGTGTCAGTACTATTGTCACATGTGTTTTTTTGTTTTTATTTAGTCAAATGTGCAAAAACATTCCACTACCTGTAATCTTTGTTGTGCATGACTGGTAAGTATAGCTTCAGTATTTATCCACTAGAGAGCATCCCTGGGAATTAAATTTTTTTATTTGCCTTTAAGCCTCATATTTCAAAAGGGGATTTTTTAAATTACAGCATTCTGTTCTCAGCGGCACATATATTAGTACGGGGATTTGTGGACATTTGAGAAGAGAAAATTATTGTACCGTTGACGAAAATTACGTTCAGCTATGTCATACTTAAGCCAATATTAAAGTTATAGATTAGAGGTGTACTGGAGTGTATATATGTTAAAATATTATAATTTTCATTATTTAACATAGATTCTAATGTTTTTACAAATTTACTACTTCAGATTTTTTGTGAATATATGCCCATATGCCTAATGAATCTCAATTGCTTATGCAATTACAAACGGACAGCCATTGCTAGTGCCCAGGTAATTCCAAAACTTTTTCGGTCCCTCGAATCCTGCGGTAATACCTTGATTACATTGCATCGCAGTGCAATGCACTGGGGAGTGCAGTGTAGTGAACTGGGGAGAAGAGTTAATTCTGACTGACAGCGACAATGAACTATAATCCATTGTTTTCTAACAGGGGTTTGTCAATAACGCAGAAAATTAATGCTGGGTCGATGTTATTAATATTCTTGCGTTTGCAAACGCAAACCTTTAACGTTTCAGCTGAGTCATCCAGGATCATTGGTCTCGTGCTGCCCGAGGTTGCGACTATGGTGTGGGATTAAAGAAAGCAGATTCAAGGCGAAGATTTTCAAGGAGATGACTTTACTCTGCGAAATATTCTTGATGCATAACGATATCGGTAAGTACTCTATAACTTTTGGAAATAAACTGAGATAATTGGAAAATTGATAGGGTGAAGTTGGATCAATCTTCTGCAACTTGGAATTATTAACGGAGAACCAACTTTTTCCTCTCCGACTGGTCCGTGTACGCAAATTCGTGTACAGTAACTGATGCAAGGCTGGTACACACATGTTCCTATTACTTGAGAGAGATCGACTGGTAAGAATCATCAATGAGCTTGTGAAATTTCCGTGTACATTACAATTCGTGAAAATACCTGAAAAACACATTTCTCGACATGAATGCCACGAAGGAAAGTTCCTCGCAGACAGCAGTCACGATCAACGTGGGACGTGAGTGATGTCCGCATATTAAAAACGGGTCATAAGCTTTAGGTATATTTAAAAATATTCGGCCTCGTGGTTTAATCAATAAAATTGCGGGAATGTCAAAACAGCTCGTTGGAGGGACACGGGCGGAAGTAAACCGATGACTGTGCAGTAAACCACCAGAGGGAAGCATAATATATTTACAGTATTAGATCTCCGTAGATATCGTATGATTGTTTTCAAGTAGATGTTATACGAGCGATTTCATACCCGAAATTTTATACGTTCTTCCCTAAGGCCTGAAAATGGACGCACTTGAACAAATGGAAATTATCAGACAATCCAATAACCTTTGTAATAAATTATTATTTCCGAATCTCTTGCCACTCCTTTCCGATAAAATTTACCTCTCCCGCCTCACCAGCCCTTGATCTACGTGTCTTTCTCAACCCCGCCCACACATTTGTACTTTTCCCCTGCTCCCCCATAACTACAACAACAATAAACGTATGAAACAAACCTTCTGTACCTGACGATGCCGTAAATCGGTGAAACGCATCGTACAAATAAACATTTGTAGAAAAGTCCTAAGTATTTTAATTAATCATGAAAACTAAGCTTAGGCCCGCTGTTTCAATGTTACTCGAGGTAGGATCCCTCCTGGAAGGACTACTTTAAGAGTCAGCATTCGGTTGCCCGCGATCCAACACCAGGAGGTTTATGTGGTGCAACGATCGAAAAATGTGCTGATATCTCAGAGACATACATCAATGATGGGTTCAATGCCTGGGTATGTTGCTTGGACTGCAGGTGACCATCGATGCGTATAATTGGAGAGGAGCGAGAGCAGTGACGTATCCAAGATTTTGTTTAGGGGGGTCCATGTTGAGTTAATGGTGGGGAGGGAATTACTTTGAAAGTTAAAGGCAAATTTGTAGCCATGTTTGGGCAATGAAGAGTGCGATTGCGGCTGAGGTTTAACTGATATTTAAAGAATTTTAACTCAGCAAACTTCTGTAATAATAAAAACAACAGTGTTTTATGTTATTTTTAATCACAAGCATATTTTAAAAGTTGTTCGAACTGAAGATTGAAGAATTCTACATTCTCAGTAAAAAAATACTATCCTTTATACATAAGTGCCAATTTTTATTTTTAAAATTCAATATTTCGGGGAGGTGGGGGGGGGGGGGGGTCGAACCTCATGGTCCCGCCCTCTCCCGAGCTACACTGCAGGGCGGTAGTATTTGGCAGACAAACAGGCGCGCACTCACAAACTCACACATTCGGAGCCACTCGAGTATCGATCCCGGCTTCGGCTCCACCGGGAAGCACCCTCTACCTCCCTCACTCGCTCTTACCCTCTGCTATCTCATCTCGTCCGTCGCTCGCGACTTTTGAATGCGTGCCAAGAGAGGGAGGGAATCTCCGTCCCGTCAGGCCGTGCGTCAGTGTATCCGTCGCTGCGGACGAGGAACGAACCGATTCTTTTCTCGATCGGCCGAAATGTCGCCGCGAATCCCGCAGGTCACTAAAAAGGCGACGGCTCCGGCGGTGAGCCCACCCATTAAACTGTAACCCCGAAAGAAAAATCACCCTTGTCTCCCAAACGGGAGAACGCTCTGAACGGGGCAATTGACTCGAGCCATGTCCTCGG
Source organism: Pyrrhosoma nymphula (assembly GCA_963573305.1). Taxonomy (NCBI): domain Eukaryota; kingdom Metazoa; phylum Arthropoda; class Insecta; order Odonata; family Coenagrionidae; genus Pyrrhosoma; species Pyrrhosoma nymphula. The sequence continues at coordinate 85,589,404 of OY754333.1, read as the reverse complement.
CTTCGTAAATACATACGTCCCCAAGCGTAGAACCAGACATATTTCACTCTTTCGAAGTCATTTCTGTAGGTTGGATGCTGCACGGTTCGAGCCGCTCACCCGTGTAATGCGTACGGCGAATGTCTTCCTTGCGCTTGGTATGGATGGTAATGGACTTGGTATAATGAAGGTCAGGTCTACCAATCTGAGGACTGAATGAATAATCATTGTGAGATGTCCATCGGATTTCGGGATTACGAGTTACCTGAATGCCTAGCGCAAAATAGTGATTCCATTGGTGACGAAATGCACTCGAAACGGGGTGACGGCCTAAGGGAGTTTTGAAGGCGTAAATATTTCCACCCCAAAAACTACAGTTACTTCTTAATCCAAAGTTTGGTGGTTGCAAGCTAATGAGCAAGCCATAATGGAAATTAAATTGCAATTAACAAGTAAAAGTAAAAAGTTTTTAGAATAAATATTTCGTTAAATTGTGCAGATCATTCCCTATTTAATAAGATCGTTTGATTCGATTTCCGAATTAACCAGAATGTCTCCGAAGAAAAAACACGCCGAAGTCGCATTCTCGTTCCAACACTGTTTGTACCTTTCTTCTTTAGCAAATCCTTCACGGCTATTATGGTCATGATCATTTAAACATGTTTAACGTTATAGTTGTTAGAGGTATTTTATCCATAAATTTTTAATGTAATTGTCGTTAATTGAAGTTGAAAATGTTAATAAGATGCGTCAAAGTAGGTAGAAAAAATATTAATTGGAGAAAATAAAAATAATCATTTACTAAGATGGAAACAAACTGCGCATTTCGCCATGATAATATTTGTAGAGAGATTGGTATAACTGTTATTATATTTTTTCATGCATAAACGTTTTTTCCTAAAGTTTACGCATTGTATCTAATCAGTCTGTTGACTGGAGTTCAAATGGTTGTTATACGATCACGGTGATATGTAAAGTAGATAGGGTATTCCATCAGTAAAACCCTAGAGGATATTTTACTTTCTACCTTTCAAACCTACCATAACCGGTAAATTATCCTAATAATAATATACATGTTTTGCACCGTAACTTGGCTTTGTAATACCTAAGATAAGTCATCAGTGAGAGCAGCATTTTTTTATAAAACCAAAACTGTGTAATTCAGTTGCAGAAAGGTTTCTCGGGTGTTCCACCGAGTGGCTTCATATTCTACATGTTCTACATCTTCAGGGCTTCCGAGTACCGTACTCTCAAAGTTTCGAAGAACGGCTTGTTCTTCATCTTTAAGGCTTCTGAATACCGCCCTCTCAAATTCGACTTCTATTTATAACCAGAAATTAGACCGATATTTATGCCCAGAACTTGCTTATCTCCTAATTGGTTTGATTTTCTCGCCTTCCTTTACATCCTGAATACATTTAATTATTGGTTTTCAGGCACTGCTTAATTGAAAGCCAGTGTCTCGATGAAAATTTCTTTGTTCGAGGCGGACTTCGATGGCTTCTTCGGTTAAGCGGTCCCAATAGCCACGTGTGCGGCTGAGTACTGGAATTCAGTGTTTGGTTTGACTCACGCGGTCGTCATGGAAACTCCTTCTGAGGTCTCTAGTGAATTATCTCTCATCCCTTGGTGCAATCTCTTCGTGACAACTCGCAGGAATGAAGAGAGGGAGAGAGACAAACACGGATAACGCAGGAGAAAAACAAACATCAATCGGACGAACTTCTATAATCCTCAAGAGAGTGTTTCTCTCGCGTTGCCAGTGGTTCTTCCCCTTCCCACCACGTTCTAATCGCTCGACGCGGTGTGACAGAGCGACGAGGGTGCATTGGCTTCAGCCCCGGCCAGAATAGAACGAACGAGACCCCCCCCCCTCCTCTCCTCCCCGCCCCCCACACCCCTCCCCACTCGAATTAAGCCGGCCACCCTCCCACGAGAGCCCTCTCCCCCGCTCACGAAAACGACACATCTCTCGCCCGGCCCCCGCCTCCACCTCACTCACCCCCCTCCCCCCCCAATCTCTCCGGATCTGATCTACGATGCGGCGGTGATAGAGGGGAAAGGGAGAGGAAGAGAGAGGATGCGGCCAATTTGCGTGCGGCCTACAGCAGCACCCAACCCAGACAAGAGGGGGAAACACATGCACGAAACATACGTGGCGTCGCATTAAAGAAACTAGGATTCATCGAGGGGTAAAGTAGGATGGTTCTCCGATGGAAAAGTGCAAGAGAGATGCTACTTTGCTCTGGTTTTGCCACTTTTGGAATACGCTGCAAGCATTTGGAGCACTGCACGGAATTATTTTATTCGCGAAGTAAATATAATATAGAGGTTGTGAAGTCGTGACCCTTTTTGAATTATTTAGTCACGTTCTATAGTTCAAAACCCTTCTTTATTTAATACCTATACTTAATCGATCCTCTCTCTATAGTCTCTCACCCAACAATCTCTTATTCTTACTTAAAACAACAACCTCTTAACAAGCCTTGTTAAAAAATCAACATTCAACTATCAACAAATCATCATTTCTTTTGGAACATAAAAAATTATAATTAATAACTTAAAATAAACGGAACAACCATTAACTAAATTAAAGACATGTAAGAACAACGTAATTTCGATTTTAAACATCATTTTTAGTGGGGTAAGGCACGACACGACTTTACAAGGAAAGCCGCAACATTCATGAAAAACTGATACGGGTAAAGAAAAAGTGTTGCGCAGTTGATGAAAGGGCTAGAGCTAGGGCTAGATGAAAGAGCCGTTGGAGACTCGGAAGCTATACGTTAGGCATAGATTACTTGAGAAATTAAGATCAGGCTAGCTTCAGTACGACACGGTGGATATTATTTTAACCCCGCACTACATATCTAGAACCGATATAAACGACAAAATAAGGGAGATGCAAAAACTAGTTGATAGGTGCAAATAAAACTTCCTTCCTTCCATGCAACATTAGTGAAAAACAAAAACAACGTGACACATATCTTAAGGTAGTTTGAGCGATAATTTACTTCAACTGGAATTTGATGAATTTAACCTCATTTCAAAGAAAAAGCTGCTATCTTTCCATTGATATCAAAATACTAACCCCTTGCCGAACTACTTTTCGAGCAATTTACCTAAAAATATAAGCTGTTTTACATGATATAGGTTATGGCAGTGCGCTCCAGAGGGAGAATATTGAAAACATTAGGTATCTCTAACTCTTAGGTTTTGTCAAAAAAACTAATGGTGTGTGGTTTTTGTGTTTTTTTCAACTATTTATAGAAATAAATCAATTACTCACCGCAGAAATTTTTACAGAATCGCAAGAAAACCTATTTTGAAGGTGTTTTCACCGTACGGCGTGAAAAAATGAGTCAAGTTAGAGACTTTTGTGGATGTATTAATTTAGTTACTGAGAATTTTTTAGCAATATAAAGCTTTATTTTTCTGCCATTAATTTTACAATATTGACTTCATACTTTTTACAGACGCTAAAATTAAAAAAATAAAATTCGAATATGGTCTCCATTATGACTAGGGAAATATTTCGCTCAAACGGCCTTAAAGGTAATATGTTATTGTACGCGGGTCAATATTTATTTAAATTTTAATGATTTGATGAGAAGCTGACTCGAAAAGATATAAATGGAATACATTTGCAGTTCGATGCGTTCATGTTTATTCTTGTGACATGGTCGATGATTTCTAGAGGTGCTTAGTTAATTTTTTTCCATGAGATTTCCTAACACACTCGTAGGGTCCCCATTTTTTCCGGGGAGAATGCCAGCGGAGAAAATAAATTATGGTGGTTAGCCCGGAAAATAATGGAGTGAAGAGCAAACCGATCTTCAGATTGGTGATGATGATGATATTTTGACGAGGGTCAAACTGAGCTTCCGCCAAATGTATCGCACTAATGGATGACAGAATTCATATTATAATTTTCCCTTCATTGCAAACTTGGAGCAGTATCTTCCTCCGTCCTCGTTTCCTATGGCGTAGTGACTCTCAGGTCATGAGACACACTTCGGTGCATCAGAACTAGAAATAGAGATGCCAGCAAAGTTTTAGATTTTCACATTGATGCTGAGTGCTGCGGATCTAAAATCTGTCTTACGATTTTGATCGGCGAAAATCTTCCTGCGAGATACTGCCACTTCGTTAGTCTTGTACCGCAATTGTAATCAATGAGTATAATCCGTAGATTCACGCGAAACTGAGTGGAATTGAAACATGATGAACTGAAATATACCGTGTATATAATATAAATAGAAGGATGATGAAAACCGTGCAATTTGCCACAATATAAACTTACTTTCGACCAGGGTTTCTTCTATATTGATACATCATCGACAGGACTATATTGATATACATCATCTTCACCTGACAATGATGACATCGTCAAGTATCAACATCATGTATCAACATTGAAACCAGGATGGAAAGTAAGTTTATGTTGTGAAAAATTGCTCGGTTTATATTTCATCCTGTTATTAATGATGTGGACACTGTGGATCCAGAATATAAGCCTGTCTCCTGCCACTCGCATCAGTCAGGGATTTTGATACATTATGATTCATGCTCTTGTTAAGAAATAATTTCGACTTGAAAAATGGTGGTGAATAATAGCTTCTATTATCTGCCGATAAACTTCCTCTCCTTGGTTTAAGCCTAGTACAAATACTAAGATTTAAGGTTTAACTAAGATTTAAGGATCTAAGGTTTTATAATCTCTGTATAGATATTTTCTCGGTATGAAAACTGAAGTTCATACGTTAACGAATCATTAACGATCACGTCAATTAACCAAAAGTCTGACGACATATAGAAAACTCAAACTCTTAGTTAACATCAAGTTAACGAAAGGTCTACGTCATATTGCGGTAAAATTTATCCATAAATTATAAAACCGGACATAAAATAGTTATAACTTCACCTCCCTTCCGGAGGGAAAATATTTAATTGTCTGGACATTAATTTCCGGCGGCCGCCAGACATCTTTGCAACGTTCCACATCGACCCGTTGACCGAGCTGTCTTCGAGTTTGACAGAAAGTCGATTCCCCGCTTGAGATGCCCAGCGATCCTTCTTACGCTCGACTGAGTGGAATATGACCACGAGAAGCCCTTCCTCCATCCGCGAAAGCCGAGCGTGAACGCAACAACGGGGTTTGAGTGTTTATCATTAAATAAAATGCAAATATGTCTACCTGAAAACATATAACATCTTCGTCGCACCCATATATTGGTTCCGCATGAGTAAATGTAAGAAAAGCATTGCTGGGATGAATGAATGAGTAACCAAAATTAAAACTGCCTGATACCATCCTTTATATATGCCGCACTATAAATGCTAAAAATAGGTTTCGGCGCGAAAAACGTAGTTCTGGTTAAAAATTGAAATGGTTGTCATATGTCAAAAACTAGGGCAAGCATACTAAAAATAATAAGAATTTTTAAAAGGTTTTTCTTACGATAAATCGTCTCCGTTGAGAATACAATGACCTAAATTACATTCGAGTACTTTCTTTCAGAGAATAACGGAGATATAAAACTCACAAATTGGATTTGAATAGTTTCCAATCAAATAAGAGAAGAATATTTACAAAGTTTTTAATAAATAGTTATCATTAGTACCACTGACTTCGCCCATCGTCTGCCGAAATATTAGAAATTTAGAATGTGCAGGAATTGTTCTGTGAATAGCGGAGAAAATAGAAATATCCTATCATAGTCCTCTGATAATACTGTCTTAAAGCTGGGCTTGGTTTGACCTTCGTGTGTGTAGATTCAAGGAAGAAATAGCGCAGAATAAATTTCTAGCTTCCGTAGCGCCCACAGCTCACGATTCAAAGAAGATCCTGGCTCTAAATAAGTATTTCACGGTCGAAGTCCCATGCGGTGCCGAAAGATGATCTGGCACGCGAGTCGCTTGCGCTAATTATTCTCGGTCATCAAGGGCAACGGAGGGTGGAACAAAAGAGCTCCGCAAACCGGAACAGAACCGGAAGGAGTCCACACGAAGACGAGCACGTGGCCTCCGGGGTAGCTTTAAGAGTTTTTACAAACGAGAACTGGAAAACGTTCGAACTCTCCTATATCGTTCCCGTGCGAAGCTCTACCGATATCTAACCTGCGAGTGAGAGATAATGAAAAGTGAGAGAGATTGGACTCACACAGCTTGTTGAAGGGGCAAGAGACAACGACACTTCTGCATGTATTTGCATTGATCGAGGATCTCCATACTTTAGAGAGTTAAAAAGAATAACTCCGGTCACTCAATAAGCCTAATTGTAGAAGAAAAGTTAAAGAAGACTTAATGAAATATCGTTTCCCTTTGGTATCCATGATCGGTCAACAGTTGGTACCCTTCCATTTGTTTGAGAGGTTTTCGAAAATTTACTGATTTTATTCCCTAATCACAGGGACTCCTCTAACCTAAACCACAGTGAAAACTATATGGTAAACGTCAAAGATCTTTAAAAGCCTTCACATCCTCTATCTTCCTGTATCATTTTTATTATTGTGGTGTCAAAGGTTGAGGACGAAACCGGGAATATAATAATCGAGCATGAAGATATCCAGGATAGGTTGAGGGAACACATCGAAGAGCTATATGGCAGCGGTAGTAGACAAGTGAAATTAGATAAAGATAATGAGAGAAGAGTGAAGAAGGATAACCTTGGACCGGAGCGAAATATAGAAGGGAAAGCAACAGACGAAGGAAAGAAAAGCTTCAAGAGCAGATAACGTCCCTTTGAAGGTACTGAAACATATACGAAATAAGGGGAGATGAAAATTTTTCGAACTAATTTATAGGATTCGTTGTAATTTTCCCTACTCTCCAATCTTCTAGTAATTACAATAATCCTAGCTAAACTTTCGTCGCGTATGAAATCAAGCTAATTGTTCTCTACTCCTCGCATTTCTTTTCCTTTCCTTTTTCTTCTTCGGGATAGGTAACAATACTGTTTTACTAAGTACTCTGGCCAAACTCCTTCGTAGATCTTACGAATAAGTTCGATAAAAAATCGTCTTCCCTTAATTCCTAAATTCTTCCGTAACTCCGAAGGTTTGTTATCTACTCTCACAGCTTTTCTTGACTTATCTCTCGTAATCTTTCGCCCGATTGGTTACCCGCCGGAGTTAATTATCTAATTCGTCATACCTTATATTGCCTAGTTCGGTGTTGACTTTTTCCACTTCCTTCTCACTATTTTATTAATAATTTCTTCTGTGACCCATTATTTCTTTTGTTTGTATCACTATGTTTTTTACTTGTCACGCCTGTGACTCCTTATTGGATATATATATATATATAATACACATAACAGGGGGTGGGGAAAGAGATATAAAAAAGATTTGTTCTTACAGGACGTTTCGGACCGGTTGGTTACCACAGACAGGAGAGAGTCACTGAGTTACAGAGTCACTGGCGAGGAAGTAACATTCCCGTAAACCACCACAGGAGGGTATTCTGGTCGAGAGGTTGTGGTTGGTCACTGGCGTGGAATTGCTCTTTTTCCAGCAAACCAATACAGCAATTGTTGAGTAATTATGACGAGTGTTGCCAATTTATTACGGCGATTGGAGATTTTAATAACTCGTTACTTTAAGAGGCCGTAGAGCTCAAGTTCCCTAGATTCTCACTCCTATTGTCTGAAAAAAAATAGTGAAGAGAGAGCTCTATTGTAAAAGCTAGGAAACCTTATTAAATGCAGCAGAATGAAGCTGAAAGCTTGTTTATTTTTACGTTTACTGATCTACGTGAAAATTCTGTTGTATTTGATACACTTTTACTTAATTTTATTTGAAAAAAGTCTTCGGTTTTCGGCGCGTAAAATCTAACTGCCCATGTTAGAGCGCTTTGTAGTAGTAGAATAGGTCCCCCTTCGCCTTAATTGTCATTTCCTCGGCGCGCGCGTTAATTAGCGCATAGGGACAAGGAAACTCCTTGTCAAACTATTCTACCTAAAGTTACCCATCCGAATGATAAATTTACTACTATATTGGCGCAGAATGAGCCATTTTTCAAAATATTATTGGAGATAAAATCGAAGAAAACAACTAAAATTGCTGTATAACTCAAAGTCGCGATCAGTTTCAAGGAAGAGGTGCTGTGTTCCGAAAAATCCCATGGTCATAAATCCATGGATGAATAGCCCAAACGTTAAAAATGAAAATATTCGCGAATGATTCACGAGTATTTCGTGGTGGTCGACAATTTATGGCTCCCGACAGGTATTCACAATTCAGCCGCGACAAGATGACGAGAAAAGTCCAAAATGGAAAAAGGCCTTGTTGCCTTCATGGCAGTCGTTAATCTCGGATTATATATTCTTTTTGATTTGAGACCAAGGGAAGCAAACACGGTGAGATCCACGAGAATGGCATTCACGACGAATATTCAAGGACGGCGATGATTGGACGTAAAAAGAACTTAAGATTAATGAATGCCTGCTCCTGCTTGTACGAAGTAAAAAAAAGATCTCTCACATCGCAGACAGATTAAGACGAAATCACACCGTTCCTTTCTCGAGTCAAGCGTTACACGATTTGCTAATGAGAGACTGTCACTTCAGCAACACTTGGCCTTTTAATGGTGTATATTTAGGATTGGATTTTCATGCCCGCGACGGAATACAGTGGCCCCCAAAAATATCAAAATTTAGCGTCAATGCCACTCTCTTAATAGTTTTCGGAATGCAAGGCGAAACGATCCAGTCCTGCAATTTCAACATCGCCAATCCCGGGGGGTTTCCCGCTTAAGGTGATTTGAGTGACGTAGTCATAATGGAGACCATATTCAAATTTTATTTTTTGATTTCAGCGTCTGTAAGAAGTATGAAATAAATATGGTAACATTAATGGCGAAAAGATATAGTTATATATGACCAAAATTCTCAGTAATTAAATAAATAAAGCAACATAAGTCTCTAACTTGACTATTTTTTTTCCCGCCTTACGGCAAAAAACCCTTCAAAACAGCAGGTGTTTTTGCGATTCTGTAAAAAATACTTTGGTGAGTAATATATTATTTTTTATAAATTAGTGAGAAAACATACTATCTACACACCGTTAGTTTTTTGACGAAATCTAGGTGCTAGAAGTTCCTAATGTGTTTAACATTCTCCCTCTGGAGCGCACAGACATAATCTATCCCATGTAAAACAGCTTATTTTTTAGGCAAATTGCTCGAAAAGTAGTTCGGCAAAAGGTTGATATTTTGATAACTTGGAAAGATGAGAATTTTTTCTTGAAAATGAGGCGAAATTAATCAAATTCTAGGTGAAGTGATTTTTCGCTCAAACTACGTTAAGGTACACTTTGTCAAACTCAAGTTGTCCGATGGACCCGGGACTACCTGAGGCCACCCCTATAATCCCTCGCCGCGTCCGCTGGGGCTGTCCGCTGCCTAGGTGATGAGTCACCTACTGGCTGTGTTTATACAATGGTACACTTTCTTGTCAGAATAATAATTTAACATTTTTAAAATTATATTTTAAATCTACTGAAAAAGTTATGAAAAATGATACAAAACTCGACCTAGGTATTAGAACATTTAATACGAACTTTATTAAGAATTAATTGTTTGTCGCGTTCTCGCTCGAAATACTGAAGGACTGACGCAATTATAGTTCGAGCTTGGGAATGATAAACTTTACCCCGTTTCTTTGAAGGAGGCATTACAGAAGATGGAAAAAATAACAAACTAAATTGCCTTATAAAATCTTAAACGCTAAACGTCAATAAATGTCAATAAATTAATAAGCACAAAAACAAGCAATAGCGACTGGCCGAATTTCACGTACCTACTCACGATGTGCACCCCTTGACTCTCACTAAACACACTGATCACATATTGCAGTTTTACTAAATGACTCACATCCCCTACTTTCAGAAATATTATGAGTCACCCAGAACCAGAATTGTTACCAGATTTGTTCGTTTATAAACATTGTCATAATCAGATGAAATCTTGTAATACCTAGGTCCAATTTGGTATCATTTTTCATTACTTTTTTAGTAGATTTCAAATATAAATGTAAAAATGTTTAATTATTATTCTGTTAAGAAAGTGTACCATTGTATAAACACAGCCAGTAGGTGACTCATCACCTAGGCAGCGGACAGCCCCGGCGGACAGCCCCGGCGGACAGCCCCGGCGGACGGTGCGAGGGATTGTAGGGGTGGCCTCAGGTAGTCCCGGGTCCATCGGCCAACCTGAGTTTGACAAAGTGATTTGTAATTTTGGTGAGCTTTTTCCCTAGTCATAATAAAACCATATCATAAAACCATATTAAAATGTTATACTTAAATTTAAGCAACTGCAAGAAGCAGGAATTAATATTGTAATATTTATGACGCAAAAAATTTGTTTTAAACTACTGAAATTCTCAATTATTAACTAAATATACATTACCTAATAAGGTTTTAACTTGACTCTTTTTTCACGCCGCACGCTGAAAACGCCTTCACAAGCGAAATTCTTATGCTATTCTAAATAATTACTGCGGTGATTAGTTGATTTATTTTAAAAAATAGTTAAGAAAGCATGCAATCTTCACACTATTAAATTTCTGACGAGATCTTTTAGTTAGACATTCCTCATTCTTGAAATAAAGTCTCTCTGGAGTGTATACCCGTACCATTTCTCATGGAAAATAGCTGGTATTTTTTTTCAAATATCTCTGAAAGTATAATGGTAAGTGTAATGTATGTATTGATATTAATTGTATGGGTGCTGCCACCTATTACATAGTATGTGTCTATGATATTATTCACAGGCGTCACGTTCTGCCGAGGATAGCGCTGGACATCCTCCTCGCTTTACGCGATCACAGAAATTGCATGAAACCTTACGTACTTGAGAATATCTGGATTAAATGATAATTATGAAATAAGCCTTAGCAGCGTCCTTGAAAGGATGCTGCTAGGACCTATTTCATAGTTAATTTTCGCATCGCTTCCTGTAGCCGAGTACCACTCCAGCTAAAATGGTCAATTTTTAGGTTTGGGAAGTTCTCTAATTTTTTTCCCCGATGTTGTTAACATCAAGTACACGCGAAAACAAATAGTAAGTCCTAGTTACTTCTTTCAAGCGTCGAACGGTGAAATCAGATTTTTTTGTCTTTCAGCATGCCACCATGCGAAAGCGAACAGCCTGAAAAGGATATGTCTGGCGTGGCACAGGCCTTACTAATCCGGCTTTACACGTGGATGTTACTTCCACCGCAGTAGACTTATAAATCGCTTGTAAGTAGTACTTAGATGTGTAAGCACGTACTTTTATGGCTGTAGAGGTCGATTGGTAGCAATCGGTATAATATCCCCTGCCACACACTCTTGATGTGACTTGCAGGGTATTTTGTAGATGTAGATATCGGTCACGGTTCGCACTTGCAGACAAAATAGACTGGCTTCTATTTATCCGAATATCATTTTGCATTTCGATTTTGCAATAAAATTGCAACGCATCCGGTGTAATCCTGGTCACATCGCTGCGAACGAAGATTAAAAATGTCGGCATATTAAAACCCTGGATAAGAAATAATCAATAAATAAGTATGTAAATAAATATTTTTATCCTGGAAATGTTTTTCATTGATGAGGTTACCAAAACGTAAGACTTGTAAGAGTTCTTGAATTGAGTAATGAGAAAAAAATTACTCTCATAATTAGTATGTTTTATAGATGAACATGTATATTTAATGTATTTTGTACAAATTTATAAATTCCAGAAAGCTGTGTCATAATATTCCCGAGGTTTATACAATATTTTTCGCATTAGTATATGTCAGATTTGCATAAGTTGCATGACTTAAGCACGCCATATACTGACCGGATTATTTTGAATCCTTAATGTTCCTTCCTGCACTTCAGAGTGTCTGAAGGATAGAATCTCAAAAACAGCCAACCAAGACAAGGTTTCCGGTAAAGATGAATTTCTGATATAAAACACACAAAAAATGCAATCTCCAGGGAGGGTATGGATCATTTATTAGGCCATGATCACGCAATAAAAGAAAGATTCAATGTGGGTATTGAGGTAGATATCATTCATTAACCTGCGTCATGCATGATTCCTCGAGCATGACTGAGTCATCAGAACTATATTTATTCCACTAATGAGGCCGCTTACACCGAAATGAAAGAGCGCATGTAATATATATTAGCGGAGCTCACCCTTCCGGATCTATACGCGGAGGAAGTGAGTGAAAATTGCGATTTATATGATGAATAAAAGGGAAGTTTTTGCTAAATTTTCGCATGAATTGAATATTTGTATTTCTTTGGCAGTTATATTCAGGCCCAAAAGCCCTATTTGAAGCTGAGTTATCTGAAAATCAAGTCGGGTGGATCATGCGATAGTAATATGACGACGAATACGTTTCAAGAAAATATATTCGCTTTTTTCAAGGAAGCCTGTATAAAAAAGACTCCAAAACTCTGTCTAGTGGTTAAGTCAGCCGAAGGAGACATTTCTTTTGCGTGGCGTATTTATTTTTTTAAAGAAAATTAGTGAGGCTGGGGTGAAAAATGAAGAGCATGAAAGGTTAAGCATGGGCTTGTGTTTATCCCCGGAGGTGAAAATAAAAACTTATTTTCGCAGCTTAGTACTCTGCACTGTCATAGAGAAGCCAACCTGAGAGATGGAATCTGAACTGAGATTTGCGGTCACTTTCACATTCCAAAAAGAACCAAAATTCAGCAGGGAAGAGCATTTAATATAAAGAAATAAAGACACCTTTGTACATTGAACTATCTGATACATTAGAATAGGGTTGTGAATCAATGATTACTTTTCTGGAAATTAAGGCTGGAAGTTGAAATTCATCGTCTAATTACACAATTAAGCGTAATTTTTAATATATTGTACATGTAGTACGCAAGAAAAAAACAGCGCAACTTTAAAGAAATAACACGCCCAAAAAAACGGGTTACCATGTTTCGTGAATTCCCCGGCCAGTGTTATGTATGTTTGCTCATTTATCTACTATAATAATCACCGATGTGTATATATATGTCAGTAACTTTCACATAAGAAAATACATGACTGTTGCAGGCTTCACTTCGTAGAAGTTACTAATATCAGTATTCATGATTAAGACTGTTTAGTGCTTTTCTACAATATTACAAAAAATAAAAAGCCATTAAAAAGTATTAAATACACGTGAAGCTTAAGCCCGTTTCACACGACACTTGATCCAGCACAAGGTCTAGTATACTCGCTAGTATGCTAGCTTTCCAGTATCGTGTGAACAGAACCAGTATACTAGCTAGCAAGCATGCTAGCTAGTATACTCGCTGAGCTACTGGATTTCGTACTTGATGCGGTACTAGTTTGCTACTAGACCCAGTAGGACCCAGTGGCCATCTACCAATCACGTTCACGTTACAGACGCTGTGCGATCTTCTCTTATTTAAATTAGTATGGAATCATATGGAATAATTGCTTAGTAGCAAGCACAAGGTCGATGATAGTGTGAAACCTCCTAGTAGGGTTCCAAGCATGCTAGATTCCGTCCTCAATATCTAGTAGCGGCTAGCACACTAGGTCTTGTGCTTAGAGATGGGAAAATTACCTTAATTTTCCTCTGAGGTAAATTACCGTGGTAAATTACGGTAATTTTCGAAAATTACCGTAATTTTCCAGTATTTTTCAGTTTTAAGCATTAAACAGAAAATGTATGGTTAAATAAGAATTCCAATAGCAAAAGGAAGGGGATATGATGTTTAAACCATACTTAATGTAACATTAATCTATTATATATTTTAAAAATTGTAAAAAGAAATACAGCAGCAACATGCAATCTGGCTTTCTTTTGTCAAAGTATGAGAAATTTTGAAGAAGAATATTCATATAATAATTACTGAATAATGTTATAATTTAAGTAAAATGTGCCAAAAATGAGTTGTATATGCCTCAATTTAAAATCAAACACGTTGGAAATGTGGACTTAGCTTAAAAGAACATGTTGGGAATTTATCTGTAAGAAAAATTATCTCAAACGTAGGTGAATTATCTAGAAAATTACCGAAAATTACGGTAATTTTCAAGGGACGCGGTAAATTACGAAAAATGCCATGGTAATTTACGAAAATTACCGTGGTAATTTTCAAAGTGGCCCATCTCAACTTGTGCTGGATCATGTATCGTGTGAAACGGGCTTTAATTTTCATTTGGCTGCAGAACTTTTTTTATATGCAAAATTAAACTAAAAATAGTGGTTTTCTGTTATTGGAAAAGGTACCAATAGAAAGAAAATGAAATTAAGATTCTTATTCCTTCAATCGAATTTTGTATTCCGGCCGAAATTTCGAAATATTATCTAAAACGTAACGATTTTTCGCAATAGTTAAGCGTTTTTGAGTCATCGTCCCCATAACGACCATACTTATTATTTTTAACACGTTGCGCACCGATGGCGAGAATTCTCGTCATTTAAATCCCAACCGTTGCGGACGGATGACGAGAATTCACGTCATTTGGGAGCACCATTTTAAACTATTACGTCGAGATTCCGCGTATATCCTTTAACTCAACGATTATTTGCACTAAATAAGATTCATTCATTCAAGTATTCTACCAGCTGATTGGTAGGTTCTTGGACAGTCCCCATTTTGTATCCCAACCTAATAGAAATTGTCTCGCATTCCCTCCTAAGGACGGCCCGTTATTAGATCCCTCTTCAATTCTTCATATCTTCTACCTCCTCTCATTTCGTCCAGAATTCCTATCCTCTTCCTTCCTCTCCCCCGCTTCCCCAGTGTTCTCCCCTCTATCACTCTCTTCAGCATGCCCTCTCCTCTCAAAACCTCCTCCATCCATCTCTTCTGCCTTCTCCGCACCTCTGCCACAAGCTTCCTCTCCTCTCCGACCATATCCAATACCTCCTCGTTCGTCTTTCTCGCCATCCAGCTAACCTTCTCCATCCTTCTCCAAACCCACATCTCAAACGCCTCAAGTCTACGCACATCCTCCCTTCGCAATGACCGCGTTTCCGACCCATATAGCGCCACGCTCCATATTAAAGTTTTCACCAGGCTCTTCTTTACGTCTCTTCTTAGACCCCCCCTCATCAATTCCCTTCTCTTCGAAAATGCTTCTTTAGCGAGCGCAATTCTGCATCTGATGTCCTTACCACTAAACCCATTCTCCTCCAAAATACTACCCAGATACGTAAA
Source organism: Pyrrhosoma nymphula (assembly GCA_963573305.1). NCBI lineage: Eukaryota > Metazoa > Arthropoda > Insecta > Odonata > Coenagrionidae > Pyrrhosoma > Pyrrhosoma nymphula. The sequence continues at coordinate 85,574,249 of OY754333.1, read as the reverse complement.
CTGCTCGACCTGCTCTATCTTCTGCCCTCCCACCCTTATATTCAGCCCCGCCTTCTTAATTCTACAAAATCTCATTACTTTCGTTTTCTTGTGATTGATCTTCATCCCATACTTTTCGCGCTGCACCTCTAATGCATTCACCATTGACTGTAACCCCTTGGCCGACTGACTAACTAATGCTTGATCATCTGCAAATCTCACTAAATAAGATATGAATGGTTTATTACAATGTATTAGTGTTGATTTTTTCCTTTCCGTTGATATTCAACGGGCAACTTCTCTAGTATTTATAATTAACAATGCGGCTACTGGGACTTTCCACTCGCACAAAAGGCAAATAGTTCCACTGGACTCTTAGGTATTGGATTCAAGAAAAGTGAACTGTGGTTGGGACGAGCCCAATTGTAATAACAGTCCAAAATTCCAAACAAGGCAACGGAGTTCCTGAAACAAGGGGTAATATGGAGCGTTTCCGAGATTATAGAAGTTAAGGCAAACTCGTAATTAATATATAATTAATATTTTGTGTGTGTAGCATTGAAAAGTTGAGAGTGTATTTAAGGGTATAATTACGGTCAAGTGAGCCAAGAAAATGACCGGATGGGCATTATTGCGCTGCAATCTGGTTCCAGTATTTTTCAGGATGCATAATTGATTGAACAGTTACCTTTTTACGTTTCCCCTGAGAAATAAATAAGTAATTTCCCACTTAAATCTGCAAGATATTCAATTAAAGAGTATCCCTGTCACGCTGTTGCGCTGATAATTAGCACCTGACCGCTAGAGTGCTCTGGGTGAAATGTATAACCATTGGAGTAATGTGAGTGTCAGACCCTTGAGTACGGTGTTTACTGCCTAGTGACGTCAAAATAAAAGCCAACATTGCTGTGTGCCTCTTTCAGCGAAGAGTCAAAATATGCCATTCTAAAGTGTTTTATAGCAAGCTTTACGTTTTAAATATAACCACTGAATATCCTAAGTATTTCTTTTTCGGCATAAACTTTTGATTACAAAAATAAAAAAAAATAGTTTACAACCCTATTGTTAAAAAACTCGAGAAAGCTTTATAATTGCCATTCCGGCTAATAAACTTGTAACCGCAAATTTTTACCGCAAATTGATATTAGAAAAAAAGAATGACGTAAGGGAGAATGGGGTAGCCTCGGTAGGTAGTGTATCAGCAGCAGGGTTTGTTTGTGTGTGGTTTGGTTGGTGTTTCACTCTTTGCATCAACTACGAGAACTAACTGCACGACCGTCACGATTCCACCAAAGTTTTCAGTGTAGTTTGTTATAACTTTTGTGAATTTGTTCGTCAATATAAGTATTGGAACTGATTAAAATTTGATTATTTAGTTGTTTTAATCTAATAATTTACTTATTAAGCTTTAGTTTAATGTATCTATCAAGTAATTTATATGGTTCTGTCTAGGTTATAAGCATGATTTTAGTAGACCGTGCATTTTGGGTAGCCCCGGTAGGACGCCATGGGGTAATGGCGGTAGCGTACCGGCGCTCCCCAACATCGTTTTTAATGGTTATTGTAAGCATTTTACAAGGTATGATTTTGAATAGTTTTTTTAATGCTTACTGGGTTGGCACTTTTGTAGATGCCAAGGAAAGGGGTTCTACAGACGACTAGAGGGAGTTGGACTGAAGAAACTATGAAGTCGGCGGAAAATTTATAGAAGAAGGAAATTCAATAAGCGCTTCTAGTAAGAAATTTAATATACCGTTTAGCACCCTCCAGGAGTGAAGAAAAAAAACAAGGATTCAAAACATCACTTAGGACGATGTGCAACGTTTGCGCCTGAGCAAGAAAAGGCCTTATCAGAAAGGATAAAGTTGTTGGCCAACGTGTTCTACAGGCAGACGACAATTGAAGTACGCAGAATGGCCTATGAGTTCGCAGCAAAAAAATGGAATCACGCACAGATTTTCTAACAAAAAACACTTAGCAGGACTAGATTTGCTTCATGGATTTCTAGAACGAAACCAATCTATCAGAATTCGGAAACCTGAAGCCACCAGTGAGAACAGAATTACTGGGTTTAACAGAGAAGAAGTTAAGAAGTTTTATGACAACCTTGACTTAGTTTTTACCAAAACAGACTAAACACCGGATCGCATTTATAATGCGAACGAGACTGGGATTACCACCGTGCAGGCCCCTAGGACGATAGTTGTAACAAAAGGGAAAAATAGGGTCGGCTCTGTGACAAGTTGGAAGAGAGGAAAACTAATCACTGTAATGTGTGCAATGAGTGCATCTGGAAGCTTCATTCCTCCATTGTATATTTATCTTAGAAAAAGGATGAGCCCCTTATTGCAAAAGGATGGTCCAGCTTGTGCCATATATGAGTGTTCGCCAAAAGGATGGACCAATGAAGGCATATTTATTAAATGGCTAAAGCACTTTATTGAACACTCAAAGGCAAGTTTGGAAAGACCTTTAGTCTTGATCCTAGACAATCATAAGAGCCGTACGACCTTAGAGTCATTCGAATTGTGCAGGGAAAATGGAGTAACAATTGTATTCCTGCCACCCCATTGCTCAAATGGGCTGCAGCCGTTAGACGTTACATTCTACTCCACGCTTAAAGCGGTCTTAAATTAGGAGTGTGATATTTATATGAAGATGAACAGGCTTGTGAGAATTACTCCTTATGACTTAACCAGCCTTTTTAACAAGACTTACTCAAGAGTGGCAACAATTGCTGTTGCCACTTCTGGATTTAAAGCAACAGGGATCTGCCCAATCGATCCCAACTTTTTTACTGATGACGATTTTGCTGCTGCAGATATTTTTTTTGATGATCCCAACGATCTCCTTTCGATAATTAAGAATGATAGTGGAGCTACAGATGTGACCGTTGACAAATTTCTAGTACAAAACATACAAAATGAAAAAGAAGAGCAAACAGATAACCAAAAGAACATCAGTGTTCAAATTGTACCTTTCGAAGATCTGATTCCATTACCATCTACTAGTAGAACTAAAAAAATTAAAACTAGGTAAAAAACAAAATTATCCAATGTTAACCTCCACTCCGAAGAAGCTTGCACTTGAGCTAGCCACGGAAAAGAAAAAGGTAAAAGAGCTTATCAAAGAAAATGCAAAGCTGAAAATAATTGTACGGGAACTGTTCAAAGATGCTACAAAATCTGAAGGAAGCCTAAAACAGGTTCAAACTGGTGAAGTTATGAAGAAGAAATTTATCCCTAAATTGCACACTAAAACTGCCAATAAGCCGTGGTCAAAACCAAAATCTAATAAATCGAAATCTAAAGGAGATTTGTCATCAGACTCAGATGACGAAGATAATGAAGCCCAAACAAGAATTATGTGACGACAACGAAATGGATGATTTGTCTCATGGCAGTGTAAATATTTGCTTTATCTGTGACGAGTTTGGTAAATACGGAGAAGAATGGTACAGCTGTACGAGCTGCGGTTTGTGAATTCACACCCTCAGCAGTGCGGCCGATTCTGCTGAAGATTTCCAATGGGACTGCCAGTGCCTGCGTAAATGATATTATTGTACTTTTTCCTCCATATAGCCCGTGAATGCAAGAAAGAGACTGGTCCAAATGTGCTTTTGTGGCAAAACCACTGTTTTAAAGGATCATTGTCCCTAATTAGTATTAATACATATTGTTTATGTTGTCAATTATATATTGTTGTCAATTTATCTTCGTTTACTTAAATAACATGTTTTTTGTGTTTAGATGTATTTTATTCTTAATTCCCTCTGGCTATTTACATTTAAAAGTTCTTTATGTAAATATATTCATACCATAAGTACCTACTAGTATGATTTTGCCTAATAAATGTATAGAGGATACTCCTACCGGTATTACCCCAGGGGTTGGTGAAAACGGGTAAGTGTAAGGGTCTAGTATTATAACTTTTTTAACGACTTTTTAATTTTGTATAATTATGCACATTCCATAAATTGAACTACAAATAATAAAATAGTAAATAAAAATTTTGATTCCAAAAATTTCAAAATTTAGCAGACTTTATAGATGAAACTGCTTAGCCTACCGGCATTCCCCCATTCTCCCCTACTTTTGTAACCCAAAAGATGGAGCGGATGTTGATGACGATCAGTATTCCAAGTTATTCATCTTCCAATTTCTCTTCCATGTACCCATGACACTTGATTTCGTTATTTCTGCCTATATAGCCAAATTTGTGACCAAGTCTCATGCATGCCTAATAGACTAATGCGCAAATGTTAACTAATTAATCATGCTATTATGGAATGGAAAGCGCAATTAAAAACATTCCGCGTTTTTGTTATTTTAAAATTCCCACGCCAAAATCAAATGCAATACAAAATGCAGAAATGCACCTTAATTCTACCGAATTGAAATAAATATCAGTTCCAACTCTCGGTTGTTACTATTCCTTCGTAATGCATATGCGAAAATCGGTGAGTTGCGCGGAATGATTGACTCGTAAACCAAAGGAAAATAAATGGTGACAAAGCGCTTTAAAATGGAGTCAACGGGCCTTTAACGTCACAACTCGCGTCAAACCTTTCATCTGTTTAAAAAGATGATACGGGGAATGGTGCTCGTTTGTCTCCGCAGCAATCCTCTCGGCAATCTTCCCGAGTTCATATCCCAGATCCGCTTATGTTAGTAATGAGTGATCACTTCGTCCTTTGGGACCTTAACAGTGGAACGACCAACCTGTGACCTTATGCATGCAAGCGATGGTGTCGCAGATGAAATAATATTATCCCCCCACGAGCTTCTTCCGTCTGCTCACATCCATCATCTACCCTCTCGCGGAGGTCTTGCTCTCCCTTTCTCTCCGGCCCTTCCCATTCATTCCCGTCTCCCACCTCCCCCCCCACCCATTCAGAGCTCACTCCTTAGCCCTTCCACCTTCCTTCACTCTTCGAGTTGTGTGTGCGCACATAAATATACGACTCCTCCGCTGGAACTCCAGAGGAGATCCACCCAGACGAGACGGAAACTCATCATCCTTTCCCTCTCTCCCCTCCTCCGCCTCTTCCTCCTCCCCTCCGACCTCCACTAACGGAACGCCGTCTTACTTCACAGCAGCGCTCCCCCCCCCCCCCCCAACACCTCATCCCTCCCCCGCTCCTGCCAACCTTAAGATACGACATCCTTGTCAAGGATGCTTGCGGGAGTAGGGGAGGGAAGGCAAGCGGGCGGGATGGGGGAGAATGGGAAGGGGAGTAAGAGACGACTTCTCCTCCCTTACAGCGGCGTTTGGAATAGTCTGCCCCATCCTCTCTATACTGTATTCCTCCTTTAAATAATATCAATTGCCCATAGTACACACGTGTACAATTAAAAAAACTAATCAGAACAATTTGCTGTAGTTGATAATTGAAGGCGAAATCGAAGGCACTAGGGGAGTTAGAAGAAAGATATCTTGAAAGAAAAACATTAAGCAATAGACAATCAATGCATGATATTCAATCGCTGTTACACACCGCAGGAAACATAGGCACAGTGGAAAATGTGATCGTAAACATCCATGAGTGGATATACAATGGAAGAAGAAGTAGAATCAGAACAAACAAAGAAGCTATTGGTGACCCCTAAGGCATATGAATCAACACTGACGAGTACGATCAATTTTATAATTAAAGTATTAACTGTTTTAACATATTTTCAATTACACAAATACAGTGAGCTCGATATCTATAATTTACAGGAAAATGCTGGTCATGTTATCCTAGGTAAATATCCACAGTTTTAAATGCTTTAAATGAGCTTTAAATTTGTCAATCCATTTTATGGTTCCAGATAATAAATTAAATATCTTTAAAAACTTTTATACAGTGTAATTTTTCCTTGGGCAAAACATAAGAAGATTATTTCTTAGAGCATAATAATGTGATTTGTACATGACAATAGGCCTATCACCACCACGAAGGCAGAACGGTTTTAAAGACTTTGAATATGAACACGCGCCTCAGAGGTGATAAGTACTGGTCCATGAAATTGGGAAAGATTGTAAATGAGTTCCTTTCCGGGCTATATTTCTGAATATTTATGTTTATAGTTAATGTTTTTATGTTTTCGTTCATAAATTGCTAACAAACTCTACACCAGACTATCTCTACTGTGAAAAGGTTTATAGCAACCTAAGCATGAATATCGAAACAGGAAATTCTGGGAGACTATTGATCATATTATGCCTCCGAAGTTCTCCATATGATGTCTTTTTTCGTTGCCATATGCGGGAACTGGGCCTAAATTACGGACTTACAAGAAAGCATACTCCATAAAATATTTTCAATACAATACCTTAGAATTTTTGATAAAATTATAATAATTTGATAATTTATTTAGTTAATGTATTTTTGTATTTATTTCAGTTTATTAATGATTTTGTTATTCTTCTAATTTTTCAATGATTGGAATATTGCAAAGTAAAAGGACTATGCAAGATAAATATTTTATTTTGTTGAATTGTGATGTGTTATAAATATGATAATCTCTATTTTCTGTCCATTAATATTATATTGTGGTGTTTCGGACCCTGGAAAACCTGATGACAAGCCAGTGGCTTATCGGAATCGCAGGGGCATACAGACCACCTGAATCGTCCGAGAGCAAAAACAGTTATTGTTAGAAATAACAAATATCTCGATGTGCCAACGCCAATCATTAATTATAGCTACATTTTTCCATAGGATATGTACGGCCCATTGTAAATAATTTGTACACTTTGTATTTCTACACCGTAGTTAAATTAGTTTACCAAGATTTCAGCGTAAGAGCGTCATTATTTAGACAACTTATTAATCAAGGTAGTCTTGATTGAGAAATTCTTGCGTTGAAACCACGGTAGATTTATTTTACCAGCCGTCTGGAAGTAGAAAATATTATAATTATTTTCAATATGCTGAAATTCCACAAAGTTGGCCCGGAAACCTTTGAATTAATGAAAGTTCTAGAAAGTGGAAAAAATATTTTATATGTATTCGATTTCATTCCCCTACCTCAGGGAGAAGGAAGAAGTGGCATGCGTAACGAAATGTTAATCGACGTCCAAACATGAGCAATGTTTGGTGTCGGGGGTGCTTCGCAAGAGAAAGATCGTGGGTGTCACGCGTGTTTCATTCGCATGCACTCAGCGTGCACGAGGGCATTCAATTGGAGGCGGTGGTGTCGGGGGGAGGGGGTGGGGGGGGGGTCTAGTGCATTCGAAGGGCCCCCGTGCCTCGCACGATCCAAGAACCCCCCCATGACCCCTTGGGAATTCGCCACGGAGGGCCATGATTCGTCCCGTAAGACTCCTCCCTCCGATAGAAGACGCAGTGAACTTTTCCACGATTTTGAAACCTCGTTAATTATTCATTAATTCCAGACACGGCGTTCAAATGTTTTGGTTGAACATTTTGAGGCCGCGAGTAAACTCTTAGACGGATGTTTAAAGGAAAAACTCCTTTCTGGCCGAGCAAAATGTGTTCAGTAATGGATTCGCGAGGAATAATTTCTGGAGGCTATATGTCTTTGATTATTAAGGAAGGTAATTTTTTTAGCCCATTTAAATCTTCTTTCATTTGACTAATGACTGTACTCTGGTTTTCCATAGCCTATTCATGGCAACTCCCCATATATATTTGGCGTAAAAATACGATGTTTTCAAAATAATACGGAAAATAGTAGGCAGATCATGAATAGTAGGCTATTCAATTTGTAATGTATATATATTACATTGAACTAGAGTCATTAAAAAGTACCGAAGTTCGCACTGAGGGATATGAATAATGCTGAAGATAGGTACATGCTAAATAATTTTTTTCAAAAAGACCTATGAGTCGCTAATTCTTCTAAATAAGTGATGAAATACTTGAAGAAACCATATTTGGTCCATTTGTTTACCGAGTCTGCGAAATATGAGACGGTTATAGAACATAAAAGGTGAAACGCTACAGCTTTGTCATTCAGCAGCAAAAGGTAGACCTTGAGTTTCGACCTCTCAAAACACTCGACATAGATGGCGGGATATTTTTTGAAGTAGTGACCCTCAAACTTTTGAGTGGACCAAAATGTAGTCAGAAGAGTTATCAAGAAATGAATAGTGATGCGAACTGTGCTACCGAGTGGTGAGGGTGACAATTTTTTGAGGGATATCCTGGATATAAGGCGCTGAAATATGAGCACACAGAATACACTTCCGGGATATTAAAACAGCAATAAAATTGCTCCTGCTCAGTATAAAACAAAAGGAAAAATCCTTAAAAGCATAATAAGTACATAAAAATAACATTTCTCAGTCTTCACTTTATCTCAGTGGTGTCCCAACGATTGAGGTAGGCTTGTATGGACGATGAGTGCTTGAACATGCCTCGCTACAACCGCAAGTAACAAAGGCTTGACATCCCTCCTTTACCTCGACAGTCTTCCTCGATATCCTCATCCGATTCACACAAAAATCGATCTTTTGTTTCTTTTCCCCACTCATCATGCATTCCTCCTTCGATAACGGCTTTCATTATCCCATTGTCTTTTATTGCTCCCTCCATCCAGCCCGTCTAACTGTTCTGAAGGTGGTTGGAGCAGTAATCTTGGGTCGTTGAGTGCACAATTTAATATTTTTTTAAGTAAGTCGAAAAATAAAATTTTGGACCACCGTACAGGCAGTAATAGAAATTATACAAGAATTATATTTTTTCCTTAATTAAAGATTCTTATGATCAAAGTTTTCGGCGAGGTATTCGAAATTTAGACGAAATAATATTGAATTGTGTTGTTATCGATTATTGGACTCGACGGCGTGACACCTTGATATCGCTAATAAGAACGCGTACGCAAAGTTTCACGCAAATTTATGCATGCGCAAAATTCGCTCAGATGTTTCGCATTTTCCTCTCCTAGGCTCACGTGCTTATTAAATATTCTTCGATCATCTTCCTTTCTTGCCATCAAATTCTCTTAACTCTTCTCCAAGCCCAAATCTCAAACACTTCCAGTCTATTCTCCCCCTCTTACATCAACGTCAAAGTTTCCGAGCCATCCAAAATTACGCACCGTATCAGATTCACCATTATTTTCGCAGCAATCTTTCACTGAGTCATTTGTTTTTACTAAAAGAATTTTTACTTTGTGTATTCCACTTTTTTTCATTTCCAACCATGGCTTCGGCAATTATTGTCAGTATCAAGGTCTTGATCATGACAATTGTACAATGATTGTCGAAATCATGGTCGGCAATAAAAAAGTGTGGAATGTACAAGTACAAAATACAAATTCATTTCGTGGCGTGTACCAATTCCATGAAGTTACGCCGGAAACCTTAGATTTTATTCTTTGCAATAAATTTTATTCCATAATTAAGGAAATAATTACATAAACATGACGAAAAAAAGGAAACGCATATTTTCTCTCTTTCTACGCTTAATTGAGCACGATGTGGGGAATTAAACATGTGAAAAAATATACCTAGGATTAATTAAACTGAAGATCTTCCGATAGTAACGATAACAAAATAACAATTTATTCTGCTATTTGAATTGCAAGCAATAAAATCATAAGTTAATTATTTAAATAAGCCTTGATTTGAGTGTAAAAGAATGACTTCGCTGTTATTAGTGCGTCACAACAGAAAAATGACACATTACTCAAATACTCCTAAAGTCTCACTAGTCGGAAGAAAAAACATCGACGCGCTGCAAGAAATTTTTTAACGAGCCTAACAATGTCGCGGTCACCTTACCACCAACAATGCAAAAAAAAATTATTTCAGAGAAACATAATTGCGAGTAAAATGTTACCATGAAAAATGCACTGAAGCTAGAGATAAGGTATGGACCAATAGAAATTCCTGAGTTAAAATATCGCAGTTAAATGTCGCAGTGGATTTCAGGAGGCTCATCTACTGAGGATTCATCGCACCAATTAATTAGTACGGTGGGTGAGGAGAGGAAACTACTGGAGTAGGTTCGGAGGAGGCAGAATAGGTGCTAGGAAGAGATAATTAGCGGCGAAGGGCTGCTTAAGGTAGTTTGAGCGAGATTTTTCCCTAATCATCATAGAAACCATATGTAAATTTTAAATTGAAGCAACTGTAAGAAGTATGAAGTAAATATTGTAACATTAATGATTTTAAAAAAAACCCAGCGTCTCCCTCGGAGGGAGGCTGCAGGTCGCCATTTATATCACGGAAATAGTTGAGGGTATACACTTGGTTTCTCTTTCCTTTATTCCACACTTGTCTATTGTCCAATGTCCAATGTACCGCTTCTGTTTTTATACGTGGGGATGATGATAGGGGAAGGGATGATGGTGATGATGAGTTGTGAGGGTTTGGATGGTTCTGGCATGGTGACGAAGATGAGAGGGTGACCAAAAAATTGTTTGAAACTGCGGAAACTCTCAGTTATGAACTAAATACACTTGGATAGAGTGTTAAGTTGACTCATATTTTTCACGCCATACGCTGAAAATGCCTAAACAACCGAAGATATTTTTTGCTATTCTGTAAAAATTACTGCCGTGAGTAATTGATTTATTTTTTAAAATAGTTGAGAAAGCATACAAACTACACAATGTTAAATGTTTGAAGAGATCTATGCGTTATAAATTCCTCATTTTTTTAAATAAAGTCTCCCTGGAGTGCATACCCGTACCATTTCCCTGGAAAATGGCTTGTACTTTTGGACAAACATCTCGAAAAGTATAAAGGTAAGTGGCTGTTATTTCGTTATCATTGTAAATATGAGATCTTTCTCTTTAAGATGAGGCCAAATTCAGCGAATTTCCTGTGCAGTGATATCTCGCTCAAACTGGCGTAAGGCCATGATAGAGATAGGTTGTTGCGTAAGAGGGGAAGGTGAAATAAGAGAATACGTTTTATATGGACGGGATGTAGAGAGGTGTGACGTATTCTGAGATGAAGAAAGGAATCGTGTAAGGGTATAGGGGACCGCCCGTTTGATAAAAAGGAAGATGAATTTTTATTACCACTTGAAACCTACCTCAACCCCTAATCTAACCTATTATCTTAATACTACGACACACTCTACAAGCATGCTTGAGGTGGGATAAGAACACGCGACCTTTTGGTTGCTAATGGGCCTCGTCACCAGCCTGGTTGCCGCGGGTGGTTGAATGAAATCTGTTTGATTTGTTACACCGACCGAATAGTCCTTAGCGTTTGCCCCGAATAGCGCTCACGCTCCGCGCCTGGCATTTGAGAAGCGCCGCGTGCTCTCCGTCAAAATTGATTGGCGGCACTCGCGATGACATCCCTGGCCTCCACGAATAGTGTCCCGCCCGCGATCTCGGAGTCATATCAACGAAGACCCATCCCCACCATCCCCGTCCACGAAACCCCTTTTTCACCCACTGAAAGAATCGCAGATGGCATTTTCAAACCCCTTTCCATGCCTATCGCCCCGATGATGGGAAACAGGAGTCGGATCGCAGTCTCAAGGGGAGGATTCAGGTTTCTGATGTGGAGGGGGCGGTTGGCTACTTTCCGGGGGGTATGGAATCAAGGTCGTTCGATATCTCGATCGTCTTCCTCCTTCGATTGAGCGTATATGTATAGAGTGATTCTGATTTAGTATGGCAATAGTGATTGGCGATCGCCTGGCAACCACATGTAATTCATCAAATATCTCAAAGCGGTTATTCACGTATGAGCAGTCTGTATCGCGTACACGCAAGCAGTAGCGAATAGCTGTTAAGATATGCGCTCGTTGCTCTTCAATTGTTCGACTCACTTTGGAGAGGAGAGCCACCGATAGCCGGATGTTGCGGTAAATCGAAAGCATTACAGCGTAGCGATCGTCGTCCATCGCCAGCCATCGCCGAAAATCGAAGACACTCACATTTGATATCGATAGACCAACATATTTACGGAACGACCCTGGTATGGAGTACTTGTGTTTTTTTCGAACATTGGACTCGACGTGAAACCTTGATATTTGTTAGCAACAATTATAACAATAGGAAATGTATTACTTCGTGTTTAGAATAAAATCTGTACATGTGTAGTCCGATAATTACGAAATATATGTCATGTGCCAAAAGGCTACGTGTTAAAAAGGCATTGAATTGCCAAGAAACCAAACCGGTAACATACAATTTTTTCAATTTTATTTATATATATCACTAATAAGAACACACAAAGCAAACGCAAAGTATCACACTACACCGTACTTATACGAAAATCGCCCCAACTACCTTAAAGAGGAGTGTCGCGAATGTATAATACTATGCTGTTGTTTGGTATCGAGGAGGGATGGCGCGCGGAAGCCACGAGAAACTTTCAGAAGGATGGCCACCGCGGTCGTTGAGGGTGGGGAGAATTTTTGCTGGCGATGGAGACGACGTGACGACAGCTTTAAAAGGAGCTAGCCCACCGCTCTCTCAAGGACGAAATCCCGGCGCCTTAAATTCAAAGCATGAGTGGCTTTGTACTCCTGGCTGAGCGGGTCGGATGGAGAAGAATGAAGCTCTTTCAATTAGAAGCCGCCGCACGAGCGAACGGAAGCCATTGCAAAAAGGTTATAAAGGTTATAAGACTGATCCCTCGCCACGCCCATTCGATCCCCCATCCTACCCCATTCCGAAAAAATATCTGCAGAGAATGGCACGAACGACTCACACGATGGATAGATTTGCCTTTGAGAGCGTCGTGGAAGGGTATCTTACGCCGTGTCACGCGAACTTTCCAAGAAAATCACTCCAAAGATTCCCCACTCCTAGCGAATAGTCGCCAGAATCACTCATCGATCGCTAACTGATGCGGTTGAGATGCGTCTCCCAAAGAGGAGAGTGGCGAAAAACGAAAGGACCCGCGCATTGAGCTCAAGGATTCACACTTTTACGGAAAGGCAAATCAATGATTAATGCCCGGGTGGTGTTCCTTTAAATCTGTTCACGCGAGTCATGCTGTACGCACAGCTAACAGCATAATTAAATGTGGGAAACTCTGCAATTTGGAATAAACTCCATGGTAAAGAGTTGAGTAAAGAGAACAGACTCAAGGTAGTTTGAGCGAGATAGTTCCCTAGTCTTAATGGAGACCATATTCAAATTTTATTTTTTGATTTCAGCGTATGTAAGAAGTATGAAATAAATATTGTTGTATTAATGGCGCAAAGGTATAATTATATTTGACCAAAATTCTCAGTAATTAAATAAATCAAGATACATAAGTCTCTAACTTGACTCAACTTTTCACGCCATACGGCTGAAAACACTTCAAAACAGCAGGTGTTTTTGCGATTCTGTAAAAATTACTTCGGTGATTAATAAATTAATTTCTGTAAATAGTTTAGAAAACATGCAAACTATACACCGTTAGTTTTTTGACGAAATCTAGGTGCTAGAAGTTCCTAATTTTTTAAATATTCTCCCTCTGGAGCGCACAGCCGTAATCTATCCCATTTAAAACAGCTTATATTTTTAGGCAAATTGCTCGAAAATTAGTTCGGCAAGGGGTTGATATTTCGATACAATTGGAAATATGAGAGATTTTTCTTTTAAATAAGGCCTAATTCATCAAATTATAGGTGAAGTGATTTATCGCTCCATGAAGAATTGAGTGTGTACTGCTCTTTTGCATGGCTATATATTAGGAATGAGTAGGTGATGTAAGAATGTGGGTTGTATGCTCCATTAATGGACACATATGAAAGGAGTGTGCTCCTTTGGTTTGGCCATGTCGAGAGAATGGACGAGTGTCGAATAACGAAACAGATATATGATAGTAGAGTGAATGGTGTGAGAGGAAGGGTTAGGCCGCGAAAGTCATTGGTCAACTTGGTAGAAGAGGGGGATTATTATGAGTCTTAAGAATAGGAGAGATTGTATAAAGCAATACATGAGTGTAAGAGAAGCGAAAGTTGTTTTTAAGGACAGGGAATTATGGAGGATATTATTTAAGGGAGCCAGTTGTCTAGGGCTAACGGCAATAACTAAATTCTTTGACTTTTCCCACACCGAAAGGGAATTGCGTGATGAGTATGTACGTATAATTATAGAAAGCAAGCTACAACAACGAAGACGCAAACCTCTGTCAACATATTAAATGTATTCTTATGAAATTTAGTTGATTCTAGTCGTAGCCTTGTGGAACCTTCCAAGATAAGTCTGAACTTAATTAGTCTGGTATTTAGTGAAGCTCTGTCTTACTCCCAGGCTTCCTCTACCGCTTCACGAAAATTGCAGATGCCTGAGCATAACGCACATATTTTTCCATCATCGTCCACCCTCTTACATCAAATTTCTCCTCCACTTGGTCCACCTAGGCTCCAACAAATGTTTTGACTCTTAGCAGTGCTACTAAAAGTTCAGTCTTTAAAATAAATTGTCCCTCATTTTCGCAATATGCCCACTGATGCTGTTCGGTCTGCACTGTCCATTCCTAATATCCCCAGAGGAATGATTGCAGTTGATTTAAAATTCAACCATATCATTCCGAACTCCACCATCGGTCGTCATGAACTGCTTTTCCTCATAAATTTTGGAGTCACTAATTCGCTCCACTCGCCCGCACTCTTTGCGTCATAAAATACACATTCCCAGATTACTCAGTAATCAAACACTCGCTTCTCTTCCGCCACTCTTCCCTTTTAATTTCACTCCTTGACAAAATCGATTCGTTTTCGTTTTCTTCCAACAGTTTTATCACCCACGCTCTTTCTTATCTCTCTGACAGTAGTTTGATCGTTTAATCTCTTTCATAGTTGAGTATCCCTGAGAAACCTGATGAAAAGCCAATGGCTTATCGGGATCGCAGGGGCATACGGACCACCAGAATAGTCGGAGGGAAAAAAAAAAATATATATATATGTTTTCAATCTTGTTTGTATGTACTTTTACGTAAGGTCTCATTTAATGCTCTGTTTTCATGTACTTTATATAAATTGGCAGTAATGCTGTAGATATGCGAACCATTTTCGTATGTGAAGTAAAATGAAATAAATAAATTTGTATGCTATTGATCGTACAGTCTCGCGCTTGTACATTTGCGATAAAGATGATCCTTAAGTAATAAATCGAGTGAGCACGAAAATTACGAGAAATTACCCGAAGAAAAAATATTCATTTTTATGTCCCATTCCCTATCTGCCCATGCATATCACTTGCCCAAGTACCTACCTATAACGTAGCGTAAACAGGACTTCATGAATTATTACGAAGTTATGGATATCGATAGTCATGTCAACTCACAATATGCTGACATCCGCAGAGTCTTGCCGAAGGTATACCATACTCGAAATGCGAAAGATAATAATTCCGCCGATAGGGAAGAGTTAATAAATTTCTTTTTTTAAGTTTTGGAAAAAGCAATATTTTTTATTCTAGACCTAATTCCCCAAGTGTCGCTATTTTGAGAACTAGAACTGGGTTTTTGATGGCGAGGTGAGAATAATCAAGGAAACTAGGTCATAATAAGATAAAATCGATCACGCTTTGTGTCACCTGCTTCGTATCCACAGTCGATGTCGCCCTCGCGAAAGCCATATGCTCCGGCGAATCCAGCCAAATGTCAACAAAAGGCTTCCCATCAAAGCAGATTAGCCGAACGACATTCATGCATGCCGTAGCCTCAATCACGCCATATCCAGGCTTTCCGGCTCGTGGGGCATGCAGGTTTGTACTATGTAGTACATCTAGGGTTGTCATAAGAGTGAGGTGAAAATTTATGACATCAATTCGTCGTAATTTCATAATAATGACATAATTACATGCATACATAAGACGTACCTATGTGTTTGCAAATGTTTATAATTTCCATATTCAAATACAAAATAAAATAGGCTTAGCAATATTATTTTTTTCTGCAAAATATAGTATTTTAAGTGAAATAATATTCTGAAAGATATGCATTATTTACTTGCACGTGCATGTGATGTAAATATCCCTAGCCCTTAAACCAATCACATTTCTCTAAACGCCTTTTTAAC
The DNA here is from genome assembly GCA_963573305.1 of Pyrrhosoma nymphula. Classification (NCBI taxonomy): domain Eukaryota; kingdom Metazoa; phylum Arthropoda; class Insecta; order Odonata; family Coenagrionidae; genus Pyrrhosoma; species Pyrrhosoma nymphula. The sequence goes on along the minus strand of OY754333.1, from coordinate 85,558,327 downwards.
AATGCATTATTTTTAAATTCATAATCACCATACTGCAGATATGAGATGTCTGTCAAATAATGCTAAATCATTAGGATTGCTCAAATAGATGGAACTTTCAATCTATCCCTGCCTCCAGAAAAGGGGACAGAAAAAATCGCCGGCTTTGTTGCCAGAGTTATGCAATAACGGTGGTATTCATACAATGGTTATTTTTTCCATACGAACCAAAAGCGTCAATAGCGTCACGAGTCCAGCCTTGTGAACCCGATATTAAACAGATATGTATGTAGCGTTTGAACAGTACCTCGGTATTATTTTAATTTGTTTTTAATTTGTTTGATTCGGTATAGTTTTTGTTTGAATGTTTTCATTTATTTTTGTGTTGATTGTTAAAATGTTTTGGTTACGGGTTTTTTGTTTTGGAGAGGAGATGGGTTGTGAAGGGAGAGGGAGACAGCAGGACTGGAAGCTACTCTGATGAATTTAAGAATAAAGAAAGCAGAAGTGTGTTGAATAGGTGTTAATCATTTATGAACATCGTCTGACGCTACAGTAACATAAATTGTTAGCATTAAAGTATTAGAATGTTGGACTCGCTTAATTTAAAAATTTCAGGGCATTTGCCAATTTTCAAAATTCAGTCAGAACGCTTTTTTTATGCGCCTTATTCAAGATAATCCAGCTTTTTCAGGACGCATGACACCCTAAGTATACTAGATATTGGCAGTATATTTATGGTCCGCCACCAAGCACAAATCTAATAGTATTTAAACCAATTGGTTGGTCAAATTGTTGTTAGATGTCAATCAAAATAAACCTAGTGCTTTAATAATGATTTTTTTTAACGTTTCACTACTTATAATTTTAGTAATGGAAAGATCGCATCTTCTTCAGGACTTTTTTGTTGAAAAACGGGCGTCCTTCGCTTCTTCCAAGTAAATCCCTTGAAGAGAGTAAAGGCGGAGGCAATTCTGCTTGACTTCTGGTTCTAACATTTCTGTTGCATCCTTCAGCGCTTGAATTTCCCCCAAATCTCCATTACTTCTCTTTTCACTCTGTTGATGTGTAATGGTCCAAACAATAAGATGCAGTCACTACTTTTAGGATACAATGCCCTAAAGTAAGATAAGGCAGGAACTGTCTCCAAAATTAAAATTTTGTTTGATGTTTATTCTCATCCATTCATTTTCTCAGCCACCTTTTCATGTAGCATGTAGTCTGCAGCCGAAATCACGATTTGAGGTATGGGAGGGAATATGCGCTCTGCGTAAAATAATTTTCTCTTAAATAAAATAAACATGTCGTCCAAGGCCACGGTATTTACGTCAAAAACCCTTAAATCCTCGCGAGAGATAATGGCTTCAAGACGTGAATCTTTAGGGAGGCCTTGGGAATAAAAAAAAACACGACCACTTCAATAGAGAAAAAAGACTAAAGATTAGTGAGACCTGGTAATCAGAGCTTGCAAGAAAAAACAATAATATCCAGAATTTTCTACATTCACTTTCCCCCCCCTCCCCTCTCACCACCATGAGAATATATATTTTGATGCGAAATAAAAAGCAACATTTATTATCCCTGAGGAGGTTTTTGGCAAAGGCGAAAAAACGCGTTGTTTTCTCCCTAATGCGGGTAATAAAAAAAAAGTCCTTCAAAACCTGTTGTATTTTCACGCTGTTGATAGAAGTAAGCGATTGTATCGTGTGTTTGTTTCTAGAAATACTATAAGTGTCGGTTATGTTGTATTCTTTACAGAAATAAACAACAATGTCGTTGATCCTGCCTTTAGTGACTGACATGCTTGCAAATGAAAGTTTATGGGTACTGTGAAAATTAAAAATCGTCAAGAATATGCGCAAATTCTGTGCTGAATTGCTCCCGACATATTTGGCGGAAAAATGGAAGAAGTTAAAATTAAAAAAAAAAATATTTTCGTAGCATTTCAGCGATATATATAAATAGCTTATACGAGCTAATTGTTATTAAACTAAGCATTTTTATAATGGTATCAGAATAATTTTTATTTAGCAATTGTATATGTTTAAAATATTGTATAAATAAATTATTTATTCAGTTAAAAATATAACGCTTCTTTCGTGATGAATCAAAAGAAGGATAATCAACAATAAGGTAGCTTTTGATTTAAAATATTTATGGTAATAACTATTATTGCAGCATTGATATTGCGATCATTCGTAACCTTGCGTAATCATCATTTAAGGGCCAATTGCATTTCGAAAATAAGCCATAATCCACGAGATACAGCGCAAGCCAGCTTCAGGGTTTATGGCACTGGGTGATTCCACACCAGGCGTGCAAAGAGGCTCGGAAGGTCATGCAAAAGAATCTATGCAGTGGAGGGTTTAAAAAAGATGACCACTGAATGAAGCTAGCCATTTTCCTTAATATTAACCTTCGAAGAATTTTCTTATCGCACTGATGTTGAAACAACAACTAATGATCCAGGGCTGCGTATACAATTCTTTTAAACATTAAATTTACAATCAACTGTGCTGAACCGGGCTTAGTCATGTTTGACGCGGAACTAGGGATTGGAAAATCGATTTCGATTATAATCGAAAATCGATTATCACACTCCGATTTTCGATTTAATCGAAGTCGACTTTTTGTTTTGAATAATCGATCAAAATCGATTCTAGCCGATCGATTTTCGATTTTTAGCTTGCTACAGCATTTTAATTTTGCCAATCGAGCTGCGCCAGTTCGTAAACCGCCCTCCAGTCGACCGTAAGTCCAACTCCAATCCACTAAAAGCCTGGAAGAAGATTAAGGGAGAATATCCCCACGTATACAAACTAGCCAGTAGGATATTATCTATAGTTGCCTCTACCGTTCCGTGTGAGTGACTATTTTCTCACGCCGGGTTAATTGCAACACAGGTGCGAAATCGATTATCCGGAAAACATATAAATAAGTTAGTTTTTTTAAGGTCCATCCCTGAGGAACACTGGTTTCACGGCTTTGCAAACAAGAAATAAATAAAATTCTGTTTTTCATTTTGTGGTAGGTATGCCCACTTTTCAATATAGGTACAATTCTTATTGCTACTAAACTATATGTAATTATCTGGTATGGATTATTACTTCCCTGCATACCTTATTAATATCTTTAAAATGATATATTGTATTAATAAATTTAACCGTATTCAGTTCTTATCCCTAGGGCTTCCACTAACCCATATTTTGCATTTTGTTACAACAGCACATCCGTATTTCAGCAGACAAATACTTTACTATTTTAAAATATCGATTTCGATTTTTCTGGACAAAAAATCGAATTTTTAGAAAATCGATTTTTTAAACCAAAATCGAAAGTCGATTAATCGAAAATCGATTCTGGAATTAAATTTCCAATCCCTACGCGGAACTTAACAATTTTTTGACCTACGCCTCACACTTCATGCGCCCTTCTTCAATCCTTCCTTTCCGATGATCCGTTTTTTGGTATTCGAGTGCAGCGCCAAAACACACTCTGGATGGAATAACTGATTGGACAGGCGCACATTACTTTCCTTTTTTCGCTTGGAGATCCAGGGGGGAGGAAGTTGGGTATGGGGTGTTTGGGGCTGGGAGGGGAGGTAGGCAGGAAGGTTCAGAGGTCACCGCTTTTGAGTGCGTCCCAAACATTCTCGTCGACCTTCCACGGATTCCCTCTCGACATTCGAGTGTCCCATCAAAGGAATATAAAAAGAATACACCCAGACTATCATCATCACTTGGGCCAAGCCCAGTCACAAGCCTCCGAAAAGGCGAGGCACCTCCCGAGTTCAAATCGCGCACGGCGTTTTCTCGGGATGAGATTGCGAAGTTTTCCCTTTGCGTGACTGTGGAGGGCGTTGCCTGGATGCGAGCTTATTAATAAACTAACTAATATCACAGCGTAGCCCCCGAGATATAAAGGCCGTAACACTACCGCACCTCCACTTTTATGTAGTGATCCTAAGGAAAGAGCGGGAAATGTGCTTGCTGTGTCTTGAGAAGAATCTTCTCATGACGAGGCTTCAAAAGGTTAGGTAATTATTTCGAACATATGCCGCATTTTAAGGGCCACTTTGTCTTTATTTAAAATATGCTTACATGAATTTGGGAAATCATTAGCACTATTTAGCGAAGCATTTTAGGCAATTACGAGGAAAACGTTTGATTAACTAGCATGTCCATCACTTTCTTGATTAATAAACACGTTCTGAAACCAAATTGGACGTAATAAAAAGCCAATTTTACCCAAAGTAATAGAAGATATGATAAACACATTGGCTTCTCATTGTCCTATGATCTTATGGTTTAAGAGGAGGTAGAAGTTCTTGGTTGAAAAAAGTACGAGACATCTGATAACTATGTGTCAAGAAGTAATACCTACACCTGTTAAAACGATCCTCTCCACAAAACAACGGACTGCCGCTTCCATGATACTCAAGGTACTATTTATTTGAAAGATATGTGATCCAGATAGGTCGCAAAAAATATTTTCACCTGGAATAGACGTTCTCCGTTTTCGTATACTTATGCTGTTATAAAAGCGCATTCTTACGGTTTAAGAATTTCCGCAGCTATCAGCGACGATTAGTTATATTATTTAAAGAAAAGTTACGGTACTAATGAAGTCTTACATGCCATAATGACCTTTAATTTGATTTTTCCTCATAGCTCTCCGTTAGGGAATTAAAGTTTAGGACTACTATTTACATCTACATCTACATATTACCCCGCAAGCCGCCTCAATAGGCGTGTGGCGGGGGGTGTCAGGACACCAGCCGTTTAAAGATAAAAAGGAAACACTCTAATGAAATTACGCCTAGCATTTATTGAAGTCCCTTATTGTTCGGGGTAAAAACGAATTCCCATACCTATCCGTTCGGCAAAATATCTCTCTTAATTTATTGTTTCTGTCGGACCTGGAAATATAGTGGGGTTCTAATATGATGTCCTCCGTGTCGCTCTGAAAGATATCTATTCTCAATTGTTCAAGCAATCTAAGCCTAGCGCGCAGCCTCCGAGTCTCCAGTGGCTCCCAGCCCAATTCGTTTAACATCTGTGTAACGCTGCCTGTACGCCCGTAGCAGTTTTTGACGAATCGCGCAGCTTTCCTTAGTATTTTATTAAGTTCCCGGATTCAGTCTTTCTGCACCGGATCCTATATGCTCGCTGCATATTCAAGGTGTGGCCGGACGAGTGCGAAATAGCACCTCTCTTTTACTTTTTCATCCGAAAATCTTCCCACAATACGCTTGACGAATCCTAGCTTCTTCAGAGCTCTGCCACAAATATTTCTTATATGTGTTCCCCACGATAGGTCCGAAGTTATCGTAACTCCTAGATACTTCACTTCATCTGTCGCCTTTATGTTAACAAGATGCAGATGAAGATCGAAATTCGGGTGTTCAAGCTTGTATTTCTCTGAGCCTATGATCACAGAGGACATAAAAGAGAGGCCAAAAACCACAATGGCTGTAACTGTTTTATGCGCAATTCGCCATGTTCTAAGCAAGTTTCATCCCGGCCAGTAGATAGTTAAGTAGTAGGTAACAATGACAGAAAATTGCTTTTTAAAGAAAAGGTATACCCTGAAATAATGTGGAATGCGAACTTCTTGGTTTATTTTGATTATTTTGAGTTGCATTAAATCATTATGGACTCCAACAAAAGTTCAGCAAATGAAAGGGCGCTAAGCTTGGTGTCTGACTTGTTGCGTCTCATTTTGATGTTTTTCCGCCATATCCAACGATTTTGGGCTCCAACAAGTTGAGCTAAGAAAAGTTATACGCTTGGCGTTTAGAATAATTGTTTTTGTATAAACTGAATAAATATATAATGGCAATATTTATTTCAAATTTTCCTCACGTGAAAAAGTCATTAAGTAGAAAATTATGCGTCGCCTTAAAAAATGTCGGGTTTTCAGCTTTTCTTTTAACCAAAAATATCTGCTTTTCCTGCCAAAAGGTCGTTACTTTCAGTTAGTACTGATTTAACACGACACAATTTTCTTTTTAAACCAACTCCAAATATATACAATGTGTTACAAATCTCTAAGCTTATCATGCCGATGGTTTTATATGCTTTGCGCCAAAGGAACTGGCTAAGAACAACAATCATCACACGAAATAGCATGCCGAGCAACCAAATTGGCCCCCTTTGCATATACTGTGTGCTGATGTGATCAAATCACATTGCTTGCTTGTTCTCATGTGACGCAAATGAATGTACCTATCCTTGTGACACCAAGAGACAACGATTGGAGGAGGAAGAGACCCGAGCATTTAGATTCAACAGAAATGGGAGTTGACAAGGTCAAATGTTTAATTAAAAAATGTCCGCATCTGTTATATTCGACACGCAAATCGTAGCTTTTACAAAAAAAAACTTCATCGGGCAGGAAGTAGCGTTTGAATTCTCGTTGACCTCTACTCGAGTAGCAATATCTGGGCAGCTAATTTATCCAACTGAGCACTTCTGAGGCTGAGAAGTCAACCCTGCCTCTGGAGTGGCCATCATCCAAAAGAAAAACATCAGCGAAGTATAATTAATATTGAATATTTGTCAGCATCAGTTTCAGAGTTAGTATTAGCACCTTTTGAGGAGTTTTGTCGAACTTAAAAAGTGTGACGTCACTTTATATTGACTCCGGTGCCCGAGCGTCATTCGCCGTGACATCAAGGCGTCGAGCCACATAACAAAACTTTCTTTAACTTTTATATACATAATCTTGACCACTTAATTATGATTGAATGTTTTTTCTGGAGCTTTGGTATATTTTTTTAAATTAAAAAACCACCAATTCCCCAACGTTTCACCTTTTTATGCAAGCTTCATCAGGGCTTTAGGTGGCATTTAAAGATTGCTGCTATATATTGGAAACAAACTGTGGTAAACCTTTCACTATCCTCTTTAAATGTTACCTAAAGCCATGATGAAGCTTAGATAAAAAGGCGAAACGTTGGAGAATTGGTAGTTTTTTAATTAAAAAAAATAGACCAAAGCTCCAGAAAAAACATTCAATGATACTTTCTTTTGCATCGCGATAGCCATCATTAACGCGCATGATGCCAGTTCTATTGCAGTTATCATAATCGCAAATGAATAAGTGGACGATTTTGTGTATCTTGGCAAAATGTTTGCGAAATAAGGAAGGCTTGATAAAGAGATTATGAGGCGAGCAAATACCGGAAGGAAAGTCGTAGATAAAATATGAAGTATACCTAGAAATGAGTGTTTGTCTAGGGAAAGGAAAATCGAAGTGTACAAAAACGTTCTTCTTCCGACGTTATTATGTGGCAGCGAAACCAGGGTATGACAGTGAAGGCTTTTAGGGCTTTCTTCCGCGCACCTACTTCCATTGTCGTTGACGATTGTTTCGATAGCATTGCAGCTATCTTCTTCAGGTCTGAAGTGAAGATGCAGGTCTCCGTGACCGTCTTATTAAAAGCCCCGATAAGACGGTCACGGGCACCTGCATCTTCACTTCAGACCTGAAGATTATAGCTGCAATGCTATCAAAACTTTCGTCTAAGACAATGGAAATACGCGGAAGAAAGGCCGAAAAGCCTTCACTGCCATCTCAACGACATCGTAAAAGCTTACGAGTTCAGAAACTAGGATATGTCAGGATAAGCGTAAGAGTGGGCTAACTGTAGTGGGAATGGGGTACCTGAGAAGTGTTTGTGCCTAAAATGGGATGGATAGGGTTAGGAATGTGTGGGGAAAAAATGAGGGTGGGATGCTCCAGTAGTTGATGTATATGAAAGAAGTGTGTATATTTGGTTTGGCCATGCTGAAAGAATGGATGAGAGTTGAAAAACAATACACGTGTATAATACCAGAGTGATGTGTGAGATAAAAGATGTAGACCGCGAAATTCAAGGGTGAATTTGATAGAAGAGACTCTAAAGTGGAGGAGTATTAGGAGTTTTAAGAATAGGAGAGTGTGTGAAGCAATTCATGAGTGTAAAAGAAGTTAAAGAGGAATGCAAGGATAGGGCATTATGAAGGAACATATGAAAAGGGAACCAGTGTTCAAGACTTAGCAGAAATAACTATATTCTTGAATTTTTCCTACCCCAAAAGGGAATGGTGTGATGGGTATGTACGTACGTACGATATGTGCAAATTGCGTTACCGCGTCCTCTATGTGCTAGGAACCAACTAAATTTCCTTTCACTTGAAATTTGGAGGCGAGTTTCGTTTTTTCAGGAGCCGAAACTAATTTCACGGCCCGAATTCCCTAGGAATCCCATAATGCCAATCTTCGCGAGTGAACCTATCAATGGGTGGTGGTGGCCGCGGCGGGGAGAATCGTCGATTCATCTCTCGGACGCCCCAACAATGAAGCCAAATGAATCAACGCCGGGTCGATGGACGTGGGCCCATTCACGACTCCCACTGCCATAGCTACGTTGCCGCCGATGCCGCTTTTGTTGTTTATTATTATTCCTCATTGTGCGCCACAATTTGCGCCGGACAAGCTTTGAAAAATGGCCGACGGCAGGAGGCTCGCTTTTTTTCTCTCACGTCGGTCAGATGGGATGGGAACGCCAGGTTGGGAGTGGGACGATGTGGAGCCAACAGCTGCGCCTTCGTCTGCTTAATTTCCACGTCGAACCTTTCAATCCAGCCAGCTGATAAAAACATGTATGTCAATACAGACTGTTTCAATGTGGATTGTTCCCATTAAAAAGCACTTAAAATGGTTAAAGGTACACATACGGTACATACATACTTTTTGCAGTAGCGGCGTTAGTTTTCACGATACGGAAACCATTTAAAAAATAATATATTTTAAAAACTTTTGCATTTATTTTCGTACCAAAATATTTGCTTTACGACGTGTACATCATTACATAAACATTTATTACGCTGACTTACATAATCATTTAAAGTTTTAATTTAGAGTAAAATACATTATCTTTTTTATTGCGGTTAGGTGGACTTTCCGTTTGCGATATGCAGGTATCTTACCTAAAATCCATTTATCGTAAAATTGCAGTATGTAGATCAGGCGTCACAGGTGACTTTAATTCGACTTCTCAGGTCAACGCCATAGGCAGGTAAAGGCGGAACAAACACTCGATCTTTGAAACCCCCCGCAAGAAAAACTGGAGAGAGGTTATATATGAGGAGCTGGGTAGCCATACAATTTACCCTTCACTACCAATTCAACGACCTGATAAACGACGATCAAGGAATTCCCGGGTATTTGACTGCTATTGAGGTGGTGCCCCATCTAGCTGGTGGTTAAGACCCATCTTGGAAATCTATATTTATAAGTTTTTCTTAAAAATAGCATCTTAACCAAGTCTGTTAGTTACGTACGTATATTGCCATACGTATATTGCCATACGTATATTGCCATTGCCATTTCAAAGTTGTAAAGCCCTTCTTGAGACACCCTGTATTTTAAGAGGGGTGCAAATAAATAAAGATTATGCGTAAACTTGCGGGTAAACTTACTCCGTAAAGGTAATATCGTGGATAGTCCCAATATCCTCAAAATTTACAATAAAGATTATGACTGGTATATGCAAAACACATTTTTCCAACGGTACAAAGTGAAATTACCGGAAGAAAAAAGACACCATGTATAGGTACATACTGCCTAATTCTACTCCGTTTTTTAGTATTTTGATAACGCTTTAACGATATGATCGCGATAAATGCCAGGAAATAAGTATTTCCGAAAATTGAGGTAGATTTTTGAATGAGATTAATGATGTAGCCGATGAAGTCGAGCTAGGAACACGTTGATAATATGGATATTACAATTCCCTTCAGTAATTGCAAAAGGATTGTTCCACTCTATTATCTTCAACTAATTGTCTTTTTATCAATTATTATACTTATTGCAATCTTTTTTTATCTAAAGCTTTTGGCGTCGGGGCAAACTGCGTTGGAAAAGGGCCGCTAAAAAGAGTAACACCGCAGTCTTGACCCGCTAGCCTTCGTGTCCCTCATCGCACTCTTGACGGATACCTGGGTCTTAATATTGTTTTAATCTGTACGGTGATCATTCCGTCTTCATTTATGAGTGTGTGAGTTGAGGAGTTATATGTGAGTTGAGGAGTTACGAGAAAAACGAGTGCCATTTCTGACTGACTATTTCCGAAAAGAGGTTTAAAAACAAACTCACTCTCTTCAATGCTACCTATAACTTTCTCCTAGGTCCAGAAATTCCATTACGTGATGAAAAAGGACCTCATTAGTGAGTTTCGTCTCCAGTGTGGTATAAAAAGCAAATATATAATCTTCCCCTTCTCTCCATTGAAAAAAAGCTATGAACTGCTAGTAAATGAAATGTTTTGCCTGAACCATCAAATATTTGACCATGAGGTTTACCTGTTTTTTTTTCATTTTTGACGAGAGCCCTTTGGTGACCTCACATAAATGAACTTGACTTTTTTTCACGCCTATTTCCCAATTTTATTAGTCTCCTCGCAATCTGAGTAGGAATGTGCATTGGTTCCACCTTCATAAGATTTCCCTGATGCCTCGCTAGAGTGCTAGGAAATGCGTTAGAATTACGTTTATGTAATTGAAAAATGTGAATATCGATTTGAAATACAGAAAACCGTTTAAATATCATATTTTCGAACATATTATACCATTCTAAAAAATACAACAAAAAGATCCTTCCTGAGACTTAGTGAGTCCTGTGTGCGCCAAAGTATTCGTAAAGCATCTCGTGAATTGGCAGAATTTAATTTTCAGATATTACTTTTAACTGGTTAACTTTTGAGGAAATAATTTAATTTAGAATAAGTAAAGATTTATGGCTTAAAGGGCGATTACAATAAGCCTTGACCCCTCTACAGGGATTTTATCCCTTCTTAATGATGACTGCAGGATTATTCCTCTCTAATATAAATCAGAGCGCGTTAAATTTGCCCTACGCTTGTATTAATTTCACTAAGTATGACAATGAGGATAAAAAATAGGACATATGCATGGATAAAATATAATTATTCTTCTTCATGTATCATACTCCTTCTAGAGCGTAGGCGATCACAATGCCTTCAAATATGGTGTTCTCGGGATTTTTTAGCAGTCTTTGAATGGATGTTGTACCAGTCCAGTCTTTAATATTTTATACACAATCTGTTCTTCTTCTTCCCGGACTCCTTTTACCCTGGGATCTTTCCTTGTGTTATGAGTTGCAGGATCTCATATCTTTTCCCCCTCATGATGTGCCCGAAGTATTTTATTTTCATGTCTTTTATCTGCTTGATAAGCGTTGTCTCAGACTTGGACATTTCGAGTACTTCCTTGTTGGACGTTCTTGTGGTCCAAGATATCCTAAGCATCCTTCTGTGGCACCACATCTCCATGGCTTCTAATCCTAAAAATATACTTAAGACAGCGAAATACAGTAGAAAATCATTTTAAGCGATGTTTTCTGTATAAAATTGGGGATATATACGATCAAGTGCGTCTCACCGGATAGGTATTTGAATCGGTGAATGTCACCCTCAGTCAAATATTCGCAATCCGCTGATTTTAAAGTGTGACCAACCAGCTGATTAATGCGAAAAGATAGGATTTGGTGTTTTCTGAATAAGATTTTAGTGGAGAAAGAAAGCCGAAGCTCATTTTCCTTGGCTGATTAATTAGCGACGGGAGAGTGGATTTCCCTCATTCCTTTAAGTTCGACGCCGATCGTAGGAAACCGTTGGGCAGGCTGAGTCGCAGCGCTCACGTAATTTCGCTGGAGAGGGAAAGTGCCGATCATGGGCTTGATAATGAGGGGAGGGTCTTCTGGGTGGGGCGGCTGAGGGGGGGTGGGAGGGCTAATATAATTATAGGTGACATGTGAGCGGAGGGGAACTCCTACGAGAGAAGCGGAGGTCCAGTGATCAGAGGGGGAGGTGCAGCGAAGCAGCCTTCCCTCCGTGAACCAGAGATCTGCATCGCGCCTACTCAAGGAGACGGGACTGCCCAGCGCTAAGCCGAACGATGAGTCCTAAATCCCGTATCGTATCTCCGCTGTGAGCATGGCCGAGTCCACCCGCTTTAAGATGATCGGAGCGAATTTTGTATACATGCAGATTTGCGTGAAATACGTGCATACGTGTTCATATTAGTGATATCTATCGATAAAAGTGAAAAAAATTGCATTTTGCCGATTTTATTTTTTTGGCAATTCGATGCTATTTAAACACGTAGCCTTAGAGAACATGAGATATATTTCGTAATAGTTCGATTGCATACGCACGGATTTTCTTCTTAACGCGAAATTATATATTTCATAATATTATAATGGTTGCTAAAAATATATCGAGTTGTCACGCTGAGTCAAAGATACGGAAAAAATATTTTAGATATAAGTTTTCGTCTACACTTGGAATACCGCACCGAAAACTACCAATAGGTTAATTCATAACATTCTTATATAAGGAAAAAATGTTAAATATAATTCTTAACTCCAGCCCCGTCTCCAGCAGCAGCAGAATGGAAATCGACGTCAAGAAATTCTCGGCGTGGGTCGACTGCTTAGCACACATTGGGCTCTTCAGTCGTTATAATACCTTCGGACAACATTAGCGAGTGCCTTCTACACTCGGATGTAGATTCTGGGAGAATCGACGGTTTTCTTTGGATGCAATTTCACCGCCGCCGCTTTGGAGGTTGGTCTTCATGTCTGCCGGTCCCGGCGCAAGGCCGCACACCGCCCGAGTACCGACGAGGTCTCGTACTCGCCTGTCAAAACTTAGCGGACTTACATGCGTGGTCGGTAATATCGCTTTCCTCAAAAGGCAGGTTATACATATCCTCTCCGACTTCAGCGTGCGCGGCCCCGGCCATACTCAATTTCGTCCAGTCCGCGCATGTCCGATTCCGACTGAGGAGACTCCGATCCCTCCGCGATAGCCTAAGCCCAAGGGTGAACCCATGTGACTACTGATTTTCTATCCAGGCAGTCCGACAGCATTCGCGAGCAACTTTAAGGTTGCTGGAGCGGTAATCGTGGGCCATTGAGAGCACATTTTAAAAATTGTTTTGAGAAAGTCGAAAAAATAATTCTTGGACTACATTTCATTTAAGCATATCTGACTATGCGTTGGAACTCACCAAAGAGGCAGTAATGGAAATTATTTAAGGATTATGTTTAAATTTTTTCCTCAATTAAAGAATGCCATGACGATATTGCGGCGCTGTATTCGAAATTTAGACGAAGTTATATTGAAATATGTTGTTTTCCAACACTGGACTCGGCGTGACACCTTGATATACAGGGTGTTTCTAAATGATTATCGGGGTTTCAAGGCTATGTAGTATTTATACCATTTGACTTATAATTATAAATGATACATAAAATGAAAGAGCAACTAAATTTCTTTGTACACTTGTACGCATGCGCATGCAGTGTTTCCTCCATCTTCCGTTAGAGAGCGCTAGTAGTAAAGATTGGTTAAACGGCGTTGTACCCAACCGCTGGATTGGCCGCCAGGGGCCGGATGACAGGGCTTGTTTCGCATGGCTTCCACGTTTACCCAATATGACGCCATGCGATTTTTATCTTTGGGGGTTCATAAAGGATCATTTGTATGTGCCTCCGCTTCTAGCTGACCTACCCGACTTAAGAAACAGGATTAAATCGGTTGTTGCACCAATTACTCCAGACACACACTGATCAAGGTATGGGAAGAACTCGCCTATCGACCGGATGTGAGCAGTGAGACGAATGGTGCTCACATTGAATACTTGCAGATAAAACAAAAACATTTTGAGTTTCTCTTTCATTTGATGTATCATTTATAATTGTAAGTCAAATGGTATAAATACTACACTTACTTATAACCCCGATATTCATTTTGAAACACCCGGTATATTAGCAGCAATTATAATGATAAGAAATGTATCATTTCACGTTTATAAGAAACTGCACACATGTAATCGAATTATTATGAAATGTATGCCATATGCCTTAAGGCTACGTGTTAACATTACATTGAATTGCCAAAAACCCAAAACGGTATGATGTAATTTTTTTCACTGTTATGTGTCGATGTCACTAATTAGAACACGTATGCAAAGTTTCACGCACATATGTGCATAACCAAAAATCGCTCCAATCGCGTTAAGTTCCGGCGGAGTATTCCCGATGCAGAACTCTGCCGTGAAGCTTCTCTCGGGATTCCTTTGCCGTTGTCGTGTGCGCGTGGACACAGGAGAGAAGTTGTTCAATTGCCTCCCTCTTCTCCCCTGTATTAGCGGGGATCCCGCTAAGGCTGAGACGAGAGGGAGGAGGTCACCAACGTCCCGCACGGATTTGCGTAACAGTGTGAGAGGTCACGCGGAATGCAAGGAGCTCAAGTCTTCACTCGGGCGCTCTTACAATCGCCTTCCTTTCCCACATTCGCCGACTTGATCGGGCAATATTTACCGTCTTCGACCGACTCGTCAATCAATATTTCACCTTTAATTTCACATTTCATGTACACCGCGTCGAGTCTTTAAATTGAGAATCCAACTTCATTTTTTATACTTTTCTCAAAACTAAAACTGTTGTTGGTGTAAAATATCTTGCGTGGCGCTTTGCGGGTCAGAAACTTGGTCTTTGATGAGTGAGGATGTACGTAGACTGGAGGTATGTGAGATCGGGTTTGTAGAAGAACGCAGAAAGTTACCTAGGTGGCGAGAATAACGAACGAGGAAGTCTTGGATAAGGTGGGATGGAAAGAAGTTGATTTGCGAAAGTTCGGAAAAGGCAGAAATGATGAATGGAGGACGTGCTGAAAGGTATGTTGTACAGGGGTAATAGACGGGAGAACCCTATGGGGAAACGTTGAAGAGGAAGGAGGAGGATAGGAAATCTTGACGAAATAAGGAGAGGTGAGGTGATTAAGAGAGACCTGACGAGCAAGTAATATACTCGAAAGTGAAAAAAGATCCCAGAAAAGGGGAAGTTTGTCAAAGGGCTGTCCAAAAACCTACCAATCAGCAGGTATCATACCTTATGTGGTTATGATTCCATCCTTGGTCATTCTTAGGAATTCTTCCCGTCATTTATGGTTCCATTATTGTCTCCAAGAGGCTTTTACGACTCAAAATATACCTAGTTCATTTGTCTCTTCTCCTTTTGGGGGTTGGCGCATGAAGGAAAAACTTCATTAGTAGCTGTGATTTTATAAAACTGGTTATGTTTCAGTGGATTCTTCAGCACTACCATATCCTAACATACAATTCTTTCTTTTACGACATTAATATATTGCTAATAGTATTAGCATGAGGCCTCGCCTACGATCGCCTACTGAGGTAATTTCCTCCGTCAAGAACAATTGGATAGGTAGGCAAGTGAAGGATTATTTCTAGAATGGAGGAATGGTGGAGAATAACTCGACGTCGGCATTAACCTACTCATTAAGAAAAGGCGCAGTGCTCTATCCACGAATTGCTTCGAACCTACCTCCTCTTATGCCCCGTTTCCTTTAATACAGTTAGGCCTGACGCTGGTTACATTTGGTAATGGAAACGCCAGTTAGCGCCAACTGTTGTTGAATTTCTAACCACGGTTGGCTGAACCTAGTTGCCGGTAACGCGGGTCAGAAATCGTAATGGGAACACTAAGTTCTGCATATGCCAATAAGGGACGGACGTATTTCACACGTGGACTGTGGTGCAATTCTGCTACGGAAGTTTCGAATTGAAAGATACACAATCGGCCCCCAGCACCATTCGTTACGTGGGTCACTACTTCCCCCTTGGAACGCAGGCCGGTTACCCAGCATCCTCTAACCTCCGTCAGAAAGAGCGTAGTGGAAAATGGGAATTACCTGAGATTCCTCCGCTTGAGTGTGAAACCAACGAATTACTTTCTCGAGCAATCGCCTATATCATACAAAGCTGTCTAAAGCCCTCAGCACACGGAGCAACTCAACGGGAACGTAACTGGTCTGTGACTGGACTGATAAACTAATTAGTAACTGGTTAGTGACTCGGCCCCACGCTCGATGTCACTCTTTAGTGACGGATTCTTCTCCAGTCAAGTGCAAAGTTTGATGCAGGCAGATGGTTGGCTAGGCACTACTCAAAGTCAACTACTGACACAAGAGACGGACAAGATATGGTTGCGTTTTGATTATTTTTCAATAAGGAACAGAAAAATGCTCTTGGTTTACCCACATATTGAAAGGAACATTCACTGGAGATTAGCCATTGCAGCAAAGGAGCTCGAAGTATGGTGCGGGCGGGTTTTTTAATTTCCTCCGTGAATTTCATATTGGAAACTTGTTAATATGACATTATTAACAGCAAAAGCAATATTCAGCAACGCGTGTAAACTGGGAAACTTTAGAAATTAAACTTCAAAAACCTCCTGGGCGAGTCACCTGGTAATGATCACTAACTAATTACCAACGGGTTTCTAACTGGTAGCGCCGTGTGCGGCATCCCACTGTCTTACGTAGGAAGTGACTCCTGAGTGATCGACAAGAAACTCGCGTTACCAATCAGCTTCGAATGAGTAGCTCCGTTTATAGGCGGCCTAATTCGATCACGCACCTACTTGGTGACTCGAGTCTCTTCCGTTTGCTAATTGTCCCCGGACCTATGAAAATACTTTCCAAGCTCGTCCATTTCAAGAGAATCTATGCCGCGGCAACGCAGCTAAAATATCTTCTTTTCTGAATTCATAGAGGAGGAGTTCTGAAAACTGTTGCCTTGTGTATCAGGAATTGTTAAAGTAATTCTAGCGGCGAACTTCTGCCTAGGTAAATTTGGCAGCTGCCTGCTAGCTATGGGACGAAATAGTGGACATTTATGGTACAGGACACAGAAAATGTCAATATGTCAGCAATAATGTGTAAACACGTTTACCCGATTCTTATCTTTCTTGTATAATCCTACTATCCTATTCTCTAAATTCCAAGTAAGTAAAATCAATAGAATATAGAAGAAAGTGTTTTTAAGTACCAAAAAGGGGCCTCCGGGTCTGTTGAATACCTAAGGATCTTGGGTTTCTTGGCCTGAGTAATCCATCATTGAATCCAATGATTGAACAATGATCAAGGCGTAGCATATCTTCCTTAAGGCCCGAACATTACCAAAAATGATGGATGGCAACGTAATCAGAGAGCCTCGACTTATTCGTGGATACCTAAAGGATAAAAAGGAGAGAGTTGCCTCCAAGTCCATCCGGCACTCGTTCCGAGCGAGTGAGAGAATGTAAAAAAAATGCGCGGAGATATTATGGAGAGATAAATAAACCTTCGCCCAGCTGGTCAAATTTATGTTCTCATGAGGACGAGTAAACCGGTATCCTTTTCCATTTCCTACGTCTAAATATTATCCCGTGCTTCGCCCTAAGGCCGTGTGGCTGCGAGTGTTAGTTCTCGAGTCATGAATGAGTACAAGAAAATAAAAAAGGTGCAGCTGTCGTTCATTTAGCTGCAACGGCATTCCCCAGTTTTTTTACCGCATTTACAAGTGTAACACTCGCCCTCGTGCAAGACGTGCATTCTAATTTTTGCACGAAAATGGCGGAAATTATTTCCTCTGCATTGCGATTGCATTGGAAGCGGGGGATGCTGGAATGAAACATCGAATTAAATAACAGTAAAGGAGAGCATATTTTTTTTCTTTATACACATGCTACTGTATATTATACCGTGCAAGACGCCTGTTTGAGGGACGGGTGAGAGGCATTGACAATAGTGGACGGCGCCCACCAAAAGAGTAGTTTATCTTCGTGTATGATGTAAACATGATTTTAATGCATAATTCCGGGATACAAAATATATAATTATACTTTTGACGAGAAGAAAATACCACCTGCCAGTGGTGGAAAAAAATTCCTACGGTGTTACTATTATTACAGTATCAGATTCTACGAGTAACAAAAACCACATAAAAAACATGAGGGGGGAATTAAGGATGAATTTTCGAATCTATTGCTCGAGTTTTCGAGGAGTCAATTCTTAATGGTACCGAATTTTTGTAAAGATCATGTTTTCTCATATATAGTCCTTAAATATAGATTACATATAAATTCATTTACAACACCTGGCAAGTGCAAGCCTTTTTAATGACGACAAATACTCTTTTCTTCATATGAGCATTTTCGAAGTGGCTTTATCATCTTTGAAGTGACCTTAATCAAGCCGAGACCACCTAATTGTTATTCTATATTTAATACAGGAAGGAAAAAAATCAAATACAAGGGTAAAACATCAGGTAAAACACCCCAAGATCTAATGAAACCCAGCGAACTTCGGGAAATGATGTCCATTCAGAAGGTCGTGGGGTCGTAATTATGGCCGGAGGAATTTTTTTTCCCTCGCTTCCCCTTCCAAACGTGCCTTGAGCGAAATACATGAAAACGAGAAACAGATGAAGGATGCGCTTGGGTTCGAGGTCTCGTCCTTCGGGAGAGCGGGGACAGGAACGTTATGACCGCGGACGAGGTCCACCCTACCCCCGTCGCAAGATCGCCCTTCACTCCCCGGGGCAGCAGAACTCACAGACATAACCGTCTAAAGAGGATATAGAAAAGAGAGAGAGGGACCATGCCGGATGGACCGCTGCCGAGGGAGACCTCTGCCGGCTCACGACTCGCCTCTCCACTCAAAAGACGAAATGCGCGCACTCGAAGGGACAAAATAATCTACGCATCTCTTCCTTAATTCGGCAAGGCACTTGTAAGCTCCTCTCCAACGCTAACCAGTTCCGGTGCTTCCAAATATAAATGTATCCATAGCCGCTCATGTTTCACCAAATGTGGGAGTACCAAGATACCATGGGAGTATTTACGGCGGGACGAACTACACCGGATTGCCCACCCCGCTGAACCGAATTTGTATATTAAAGAACTTTGTAAAGGGTACCAAAATAATTTTTTTATTAGAAAAATAAATATCTTTAAACACTTCAAAAAGAGCTATAAAATTCAGTTTTTTTGTTACAATTTAAAAAAAATTCAAAACACTTAATTTCAATCGAATCGCTTGTTTAGAGGTTAGCAGAGGTTTAAAATGCTGTCCATAACTCGTGCAAACTCCGGAATGTAAACAATTTTTTGCTGTTAAATTTTAGAAATATTTTTGGCTAACAATTTCGAAATTCCGAATCGCATAATTAATATAATCTAAATTTACTGGGTGTCAATCAGTTTCAGTTGAGCCGCCAATTTTTAAGCACCAAAAGCGGTGACTTTTTTCTAACAAAATTTAGTAAAAGTGAGAGTACTGTATAGTTTAGTATAAGTACTATTTTAGTTAACATATTAATAAACAATAAATTGACGTAGAATTAAAAGTTCTATTAGATGAATTTTATTTCATTAAAATCGGATAACTCAACTTGAGTGTATAGCTTCTAAAAACTCGATGGACTAGACTTTTTTTCACAGACAGTCGGTATTAACCAAGTTTCTCTATTTTTTCTGTTAATCCGTTTTCTCTTTACTCACATCATCCGAGGACATGACTCCCTTCTGTAAGTCCCTTCTCACGTCAGCTATCCATCGTTTATGTGTCCTTCCTCTAGTCCGCTTTCCACTTTCTCTCTCATTTTCCCGGATTCTGTATATTATCATATTTCATATTTTCAAGTGCCTCAGCCATCTCAATCTATTACTTTTTGCTTCATTTCTTAAACTACTTATTCCAATTTAATTTATGATGCCTATATTTCTTTCTCTGTTCATTCTACTATTTCCCGCTGTACTTCTCAAGAACTTAATTTCCCCAACTTGCAGTCTGTAGCATTTCCTCTCATTTGTCATTCACATTTCCGATGCATACGTAACTATTGGCTAATTTTACTGCTGTAAATTTTCTGTATCGTTTTTTTTATCTTTCGTGGTACTTTCCTACCCTTGCGTAAATGCCTTGCACGCTGGAACAGTTTTCATCCATTCCGTAATATTTCAAAACATATATTTCCACTAAACATATACCTATTGCCACAAAATAACAATCCACAATAATACACCATGTATATGATAAGGATCTCTAAGGATAAATTTGGATGCGACCGATAGGACCATTCAAATAGACCTGAGCCATAAAACTAGTGAAAATTGATTAATGATCTTCCTGATTTTCCTGGAATCTATTTCCAATTCCTAATATTAATTTTCAACATTAAAACAATCAGGACAATATTAATTCAGAGAAACGCTGCATTTTATGTACGAAAATGTCTTTTTTAAACTTTGGGTACATCTTAAAAATATCAACTGCCGGCTATTAGTGCGCAGAATACTGTTTGATTGCCAAAATTGTCACCTTAGATGCGCGAGCACCTCTTTTGGCCGTGATTGCCTGGAAGGGCGAGGCATCCGCAGTACAGGCCGAGGACGGGAGAGGTCAAGCTACTGCCTCGAGCCCAGGTGCTCAGTAAACTCCATGTCAACTCGACCCTCGTCAAGGATGACAAGCACAAAGTGGCTTGTTTTCTGGATGCCACAGAGGGCCACCTGAAGCTCCTGGTAGGCGGCAAAATGAGATGATGGGGAGATTCCGTTTCTTCCATTCCATTGAGATAATTAATCAGCTATTCGCTAGTGACACAATGGCACACTTAGTTTGCGTTTTCGTGTTTTCTAAGCACGCTCGATGGGGGGAGGGGAAGTTACATAATTCAAGCGCTTTCAATATATGTAAGCTAAAACATGAATAATACCTTGGATGCTATGGCGTGCACGGGTGATCCAATGCATTAAGCTTGGCCATTCAATATCAAATTAAGAGGTTTGAGCTATCTCAGTACTCCTCATAGAATTTAATGAGTTTTACCGCTTTATGATGGAATACCTCTATCATCTTTCTCATGATATCAAAATATCAGCCACTTACCGCAGTACTTTTCGAGGCATTTGCCAAAAATTAGAAACAATTTTCCCTGGGATATGGTACGGTTCTGCACTCCACGGAGACATCTTTTAAAAAATGAGAACGTTTTGACGCATGCACCGTGTTAGAAATGTTACAGTTAACGGTTCGTATTTTTGCTGAAAGATTTTTGCGAACAAATTTATTATTCACCGATCTACTTTTTGTATAATCGCAAAAAACTTGGGTTGTAAAGGTGTTTTTTTAGCATAAGGTGTGACACAATGGAGTCAAGTTAAGGTCTCAGATATGTATTCTTAGATTATGTTTGAAAAGTACATTTGCATAAATTAAAGTTGTGTCATTAATATTACTATACTCATTTCATACTCATCATAAAAGCTTAAATTTTAAAAATAAATTCAAATTTGGTCTCTACATGGCTAGGGAAAAATCTCATTCGAACTAACTTTAAAAGTGGAATATCAATCGCAGGCGGGAGATTTCAATTCGGCTTCACGGCAAAACTCGAATACCCTCTCCCACATCAAAAAGGCCAAAACCTTGCCCTTTTGACCCTCAAGGGATTCACTTTCATTCCCTCAACCACTCCCTCTTCAAAATCCGGATCCTGGAAATAGAATCGCAACTCGGAATGTCTCTCTCGCATTTGTTTTTATATATTTCGTGCCTCGGCTGAGCGGCGCTGATGGATTAACATTTCAGCCAGACTGGCCCCTCACGCCCGCCCCCTCTTCCCCACTAACCTCCTGAGGCATCTCCGCCTTCCACACCACTTCCCTCCTCTCGGAGGGCCCGAGACAAAAGAGGAGGTCCTTCCCATTCCTTTTCAAGAACCTCCCGGAGCAAGAATACACTGCTTGAAAGGTGAAGACAGCTCGTTTGTAAGGTTAAGGTTCTCCATTAGGGAGTTCATCGCATTGTCGTGATTGACTCTTTTGTTTCCTTTGTTCTACTGTCACTAAGAAAAATATATGTATTTTGAAGCATTAAAGCTAGAACACGAATGAAGACGGAAGACCTATCGAGTTTATTTTTAAGCGGTTGGGTTCAACATATTCTTTTATTTTACGGCATGAAAATTCAGCATGAATAAATGTAATAATTCAGTTTTCTTCATATAGATCTCAAAGATTCAACAGTATAGTTTTCTCCAGGGTAGGATTTAATTTTGTTTCCGGAATTTAGGGCAATGTGCAAAATGTTACAAGCAATGCTCATTTTCAGCATCCACCTTTCGGGGAAATTGTACCAAAATATGTACACTTTTGTTTTTTTTTAAATTTATTCTTGAGTTCTGAATATGGAATTCATTAAATTCCGAAACGTTGTGTAGGAGTCCCTGTTTTCAATATCCCACCTGCCATCAAGAGAACTACACTATTAAATTCAGTAAATGTGGTATTGTAAAGTGAAACATGTGAGAACAAACATTATTACATCGCCATTTAATCGCTAAAAAATGAGAGAATGACTAGTCTAATCATCTTGACCCAAATATGAGCTCAACGGGTCCGTCATTGAAACACTGAGTACAGTGTGGAGGAATGGAAGATTATAAGCAGCATTATAAGAGTGAATTTTGTCACCGAACCATGTAATAACTTCGAGCAAAATTAAATCATGTTCACTTTTCTCGTATCTGTTCGCTTGCTCCAAATAATAAAACGATAGTGACAAATTTTGTTGGGGCAAAATTTAAGCATTTTTCAGGAGAAAAATGCA
Organism: Pyrrhosoma nymphula; assembly: GCA_963573305.1. Classification (NCBI taxonomy): domain Eukaryota; kingdom Metazoa; phylum Arthropoda; class Insecta; order Odonata; family Coenagrionidae; genus Pyrrhosoma; species Pyrrhosoma nymphula. The sequence goes on along the minus strand of OY754333.1, from coordinate 85,535,820 downwards.
TGTGGTGTTATAAAATGGCAAAAACGGAGGAAATATAGTTGAATAATTGAAGTCCGTATTGGTGAGAGGAAGTGCATACTTATTCATCCATCCATATCTCTTATGTGCATACCCACGAAAGTCAACCTACCCTTTGCGCATAGTGTATTACCCAAATTTCTCTCTCACATGATTTCCTATAAGCAGTATTCCAAAGCAGTAAAAGAGCAATGGAAGAATGTAAAAACAATTGGAGCATGAATATATGCAGTTGTAAGATGGTGATTAGAGCATGTGATATAACAGAGGTACTAAACGTGGGATGCAACCAACGAGACACCCAGTGGAAGTATCCCAGCGAAGATGGGCAGAATACGTAAAGTGTTGTTCCGGTAATTTCATTAGTGTTACAAGCCTACTGAAACAACTAGGACGGGAATCGCTATCAAACCGTCAGTTAAAATGTAGACTATCTTTTATGACAGTTAAATTTTATCTATCTTTAAGCCGATATATTTTCTGATTAAGCCAAAAACATATCACGAAATCCGATTTACTACACTAGATTAGATCATGAGCATAAATGTAGGGAAATATATTACAGAGCGGACAGATTTAAGATGTAATTTTTCCGTGAACGCCAAAAGACCATAATGGCTACTACTGAGACCTTACAATTAGGGTTTTCGATCGTTAGTGAAGTTAATTATTAACTTTTCTCTCCAATGCTCTCATTTCAGTTTGCTAATTAGGGTAAGCAGCACGTCTCGTATGCTGTATAACTCTTTTATATCTGTTCATTAATGTAGTATCAGGGCATTTCATACTCAAAGTTTCTATAAAATTAATTTCAGATCGTGTAGTACATGCTGGTGAGAACTTACCCCCTGGCAGGTTTTTGCTAATGCGTCATTAATCGCATTTTCAATAACATTGTAGAATATGATGTAGCTCATGTGGGTGAAAACGAACTCCTTGCCACACACTCACGGGGTGACTTGCAGGGTACTATGTAGATGTAGATTTAGTCCTGAAACGCTTAGCCCACCGAATGGCATAGCAAAGGATTTGAAAAGGGCCGTTCTCAGGCCGAGCCTATGAGGAAAAAAGTAACCATTCTTCACGGAAGCGATAACGACACGGATTCATGGAATAAAGTGTTGGTTTCGGTACAATACCATGTTCGAAGAGGATCGGCAAGATGAGGCATGAACAATATTTCAGCGATATAATTATGAGTGAAAAAAAAAACAAATTTACGTGAATCGTCTACGCTAAGTGACTCGCGAAGCAACAGACACTTGTGAATGAATTGCTGCGATGCAGAGTTCGACGAAGTAATTGGAGGAATTAGGATGGGGGTCCCACCTATCACAAAGGAGGAAGGCACTTTCACGTAGATGCGGTACTGGTTATCTGTGAATAACTTTATTTAAACGAGGAGACAGATTCACTCACTTAGTCAGCAGATTGGAGTAGCCGAACGAAATCAAAGGAATATACTCAATTGATTGTTTTTTTTTCTACTCAAACAATTTTTCATCCCGACATTACCACGGAGTTTCATTTCCTATTTTCAAGAGAGCAACACCTAATTATCTTATCGGCATTCCTCCATTGAGTATTCCACATCAGCTAACAAAACCAATAATTAGTGGGTGATGTGTATAGGTATAGCGAAACTTGGTGGCACTCACTAGCGGAGAATTAAAGGACACTGACCGTAAACCAAGCGTTGATGAGCGGGCAAAGTTATCGAAGGACTTCCGCAGCGTCCTCTGGAAAAAAGCTCGGCCGCTACAACCCACATCTCATATATGCTTTTCACTCCTTTGCGTCATGATCTTCACAAGCCAGTGCCACCAAGTTTCGCTACACCTATACCAGCAACTTCTGTTGTATGTCCTTGAGGTGGTTCATGGCGCAAATTACGAATGTGGATAAATAAAAGATGGACATATAGAGTGGCTGACGGATATGGCCTTCAAAGAGTGAGCGATCAAAAAATCTAACGGATAAACCGATTGAAGCAAGGCCAAGAGGGAAAAATGTATAGTAAGCAGTTAGGAATACAGGTTCCAGCAATGGGGTTTGATGATTTTCAGAAAACTCGTACAAGGTTATTTCTGTACGAATTTTAATTTGCAATTTTTAAAGAATGCTCACATAATGTCATTGAAGATGCTGAATTAAAAAATGGAAAAAAAATCCTTCGGAATACGAACAGAATCATCCTAATGGCGGCCGTTCTCATAGACCTATCAGTCATAGCAGGTGGAATTGATCAAATTTCTCAGGTGATAGAATCATAAAGGGTCACAAGAATGAATTGTTTAAAAAAATATAAACCTTAGCTTTCAGCTGGCCCCATAAGACATTATCACATGGTAAAAGCCCCATAACAAATTATCACTCAGTAAAAGCACATAAAAGAACGGGGTATTGAGTGACAAAAATAGGCTGAAGATAAGATTAACTACAGACGTGCTGAGAGCCAATTCTTGGATAGATCGCATGACGATGAAGATTGTCAGGATGCTTTCGAATTGGGAAAATCAGAATTAAAAATCTCTTTCAGTTAGAAGATCTGTTCTGGAAACAGCTCATCTTCCATACAGTAATTTTTCTCATTGTGTGGCGTCAGTCTTAACTTCCCTTCTCGTTAATCATTATCGGGAAAGCCCTCCATTGATTTCGGCACCCGAAATTAGCTGCAGTCCCAATCGACTCAAAGCAATCACTAATCCTCATTCATCACAGTCCTATGAGTGGCCTATGATGGGGAAGGCAAGGGTTGGAAACCATTTTAGGCCATTGTGTCATTTGCGTTCGATCGTTTGCTGCCGTATAAGCGTTCCTTTCATCAAACCAATCCTCGGAATCCGAGTCCACTTCGGCTCCTTGCATTTGAAGCACGTGAGAACATTAACCCCCGACATACACGGTGACTTTGATGAACTACTGGATTCGCACGTGCCTCATTAACGCCCGCCGTTTTAATCTCTATGGCAAGCCATGTCCCTACCGTTTGCGACCATCGTGGTATACATTTTTTCTTCCGTCTAAACGTCGATGATATCCGGCCCAGCCAAGACTTGGAGACCCTGTGACCCTAGGAATTTGACAGATTCAGGGCCTCCTTTTTGGTAATTTGACAAAAAACAAACTTTATTTTTTTATTTAGTGTTCTTTGAGTTTAGAAAATAGAACATCAGACATAGAAAAAAGACATACAAGTACCAATTTTACATATTTTTATTACAAAATTGGCATTATCTTCCGTGTCCTGTGTCCTCAACGTGTGTCATTTCGCCCCCTAGCCTGGACCCCCTCCAAGGTTGAGGCTCTCAGCAGCTGACTACTAGTAGGCAGAAGTTCGCCGCTGCATCCAACCACCATTTCTCCCTTCTCTTCCGAAAAATTGTCATCCCCTAACAACACGGATTTTTAGCAAAACAGGTCACGTAAAATGCAGTAAAACAGAAAATCCCAAGGATGACGATCGGAAATCAGAGAAAAGGAGCAACAAAGAATATCCACGGAATCCCACGCGAACCTCCGCAATGGCGTGTGGCAGAGGTTGGTATGACGCCATTCGAAGTCATGGGCAAGGGAAATAACAAGAAAAAAGGATATTTTTTTTAAAATTGCGATTGCACAAATTATGTGGTACACAGTCACGCGCACGGGTGCAAAGAGGGTGAAATTCTCCATGAAAAAATCAATTGACTTGACCGGGATTCGCACCCGAATCTCCCAATTGCCAGTTAGGTGTGTTAACCAGTCACCCAGTTAACTGTATTGCAGGCCAGGTGTGTTACCTGGCCGGTAATTGGGAGATCCCGGTTCGAATCCCGGTCAAGTCTAATGATTTTTTATGGCGAATTTCACGATTCCATGCGGTGAATGTCCAACTTTGACGATGAAAAAAACATTGATGAGATACCAAGAACTGCACTGACATCGAATAATATGTGCATACTTTACTGGTAAATCTCAATGATCAAGGCTGAGGGGAAATGACAATCGGTGAGTGTTGAAGTAAGCACCGAGAAGTGTTATCTGAGAAGTATTTGCGGTGAAATCAGATAGAATAGGGTTAAGATGGAGTGGGTGACGAAAGAATGTGGAATGGATACTCCAGTGATGGACGAATATAAAATGAGCTTACTTCGCTGGTTTGGCCATGTTGAGAGAATGGATGAGAGTCGGATAACTGGTCAGATATATGAAAGTGGTGTGTAGGGTGTGAGTGGAAGGAGTAGATCAAGAAAAATCATGGATGAATGTGGCGGGTGAGACTCTTAAAAGAGGAGTATTAGCAGTCTTAAGAAACAGGAGGGCATGTGTGAAGCAAATCATGAATGCAGTAGAAATAAAAGAGCTCCGTAAGGATAAGGCAGTAGGGAGGAAATTTTTAAATTGGTAAAAAAGGAAATCGAAGCCAATTTTCTATGTCAAATGCCTAACCCTAGGGCTCTTTTGACTACATTTACCCCAAAAGGTAACAGTGTTATGAGTACTTCAGTGGACGGGACTTCGCGAAAGTGACCCACCTAACATGGCTGTCGCGCGTACTTTGACCATAATTTTATACGAATAATGCCGCGCTTTTTTGGAAATCACTTCCATTTTGTATTTCAATATGTAAATCACTACGATGCCGCGACAATTCCACTACTAATATCATAATTTTCGGCTTAATAACTGCACAACTGATCCACCCAATATTGCCGATTGAGCGTTTTAATGGCTTCAATATTCCAGTGAGCTATCGCACCGTATGGTTCCACCTATCCTCTTCTTAAATCGCCAGATTAAAGCAATAATGTGTAATTCCTCAGGCGGGATTTCACAGGTTTGAGCTTGAAACAATACAGACGGTCGACTCTCGAAATTCTATGAAAACTATCGCAAACAAAAATAGCTGCCGTGTGATTTAGTATCACATACTACAAAACCACTAGTTACTTTACGATCAGTAATTATGTGACGTGACGACTCTAAATGCTGAATGGTGAAAACAATGTGATTTTTATTATTAGGTAATTACCAGTTAAGGTAGGTTTAAATGGAAGTGAGCGAAAGCTCTCAATATTTTCACATGTTCCGAGCCGTATGTACCAAAAATATTTCTTTCTTCACCTCAGCATACGTCCAACCCTTCTTTATCCCGTCCATAAAACCTATTCTCTTCCCTCCCCTTTCCCGATTACCCAACGTCTTAACAGAAAATAGAGGGGTGCAGGGTTGCTTAAGACCTCTATCACGGTCTTAAGCGACCCTGCACCCCTCATTGCATCTTCCAACCACAAATATTTTCTCCGATGCCTCCTGTGTCCACGCGCGTGACAAGGAAACTGTTCAGAATTATAGCGTATTTAAACCATGCGAGAAAATTAGTAATCCCGCACGAAATAGTTATCGTGGTGTTTTGAGAATACACCTCCAGGCCTTTAATCATTGTCATACTTTTCGCGTAATTTTGACGGGTACCTTCCCATCCGCCGCTGGCCTTCCTATCGTTTCAGGGCCCTTTATCGTCATGGCCCCACCTCTTCAGGTGCCCCCTCCCCAGTGTCTGCCGGCAGACGAGCGAAGATACGTCACAGTGACTCGCTTGCCCTTCACGAAGTATGTCACCTTCCCCCCCCCCCCCCCCTAACGTGATGGATTGGTCATGTGACCACGGTCCGCCTCTTCAACCGATTGACACTTAAATCGATACTCGGTTATATTAATGGCTCCTTTTTCGTTGGTACGGCGGACCGGGAAAGGAGAAGGGAGGACATCATTTTTGACGAAACTCGCTTTTTGTTCTCTTGGATTTCGGAATTGCGATCCTCATTTTTCGTCACTGACGTCACTGACTGAGGCGCTAGCCATTGCGCGCTGCGATGGATCGCATCACACTGGTGATTGAAGCAAGTGTCGGGAAAGCTTATCAAAGTGACTTGCTTATGTGTAACGGTGGATACTTGTATTGTGCGAAGAAACAAACGAAAGAAAATACACCTAATATGTTGATAATTCCGATATGCTGATCGCGAATCTGAGTCATCGTTTTCCTGCAAATCGCGTTATTTCGGATTTGAAATTGAGAATATAATTTTTTTAATATTTAATTATACCATGATTTTGTATGCCGATAACAGTGGCAGAGTTGTATTTAATTGGCGCAAATGGTTATTGAAGAATACGTATACTATGTTTGAAATATTCTACGCTAGGTGGTGTGAGTGAGAATAGATAAATTTAAAAATTAAATTGATAGAATATAAACTATAAGGCATTGAAAGAGTTTTGACAACTTTAATACTGAAAATAGTTTTTCCAAAGACTTTACTGTCCCTCACATTTAAAATCATAGCGCAATAAAATATTGTCTTCTTCTTACAGGTAACTTATTCGTGGAAATGCTATGATTTTTGTATTTAAATTTTCTTTGGTACTATTCTATTATACCCCCACAGTGTGGTATGCTAAATCTTATGAAAATAAGTTCTGTTTATTATTTTAAAAAAATATAAAATTTACTTTATTTATTTGTCTATTATTACTAAACAGCTATCAAAATATAAGCAACATTTAAACATTTTTAGGAGTACATACTAAGTTTGAACATTTAACATTTACGGAATGATAGGTATTCTTGATCCATAAAGCCATGTGCCTACATTGATTCGGATTTCGGTCATGGGTCATTCCACGTCAAGTGATCCAATTAAAAAATAATTGGCTGCATTAACATGTTTGAAAAAAATCTATTTTTTGCGCACGCATATTTACATGCATCAGTAGTGGAATTCAACGATTTTAAAAACTTTCTCGCGGCAGACATTTTTACAAGATTGCGCATGGGAATTTTTGAGAATTTCGATGTTTTCTCTATCCTCAATATCTCAAGAACTTATGATGACAGAGGAGAGAAACTGAAACCATACTATTTTTCAAATAATGTAAAATGTTTATATTTATTTTACTCCCCTTTGTTTTTTAAATCGAACCTTAAGTCAACATTTTTTCCTTCGAAAACTGGTTTTCGACTCGAGAAAACTGTACATAGGAGATTTGATTTGTCTCCGATTTGAGATTTTTTGCGCATAAATAAATAAAGTAGAGGAATAGTCTAAGAAAGCTTTGTACGTGTGGAACTGTTGCGACCAATTGGTCTATTTAAAGAATCGTTACCGAAGGCGGGCGACAGTTGAAACACCTTTTTCTAGGAGTGGATTCATGGCGCGCCGGTTTTTTCTCTTCCCTTCCTAAATTACGAAAATAATCCTGCATCTCTCCACCTGCCCCCGTTGGTACAAATACCCTCAGTCGTAGGTCTCCTTCCTTGATTTTCACCGCTCGGTAATCACAATTGGATAGTGCGATGAGGAACGCACTTCTACTAGCTTCGCAACACATCCAACTTGCGATCAAGTCTCTGGTAGTGATGGAAAAATCGATTTCGATTAAAATCGAGTTTTAATAGTCAAAGATCGAGGAAATCGAGATCGAGCCATGATCTACGAGTTTCGATCCAAACTCGATTTTTCAACTTCTATCTTGACCATTTCGTACCGTTTCGCGATCAGAGTGCTGAGTATGATAACGTCATCCGTCCCATGTGAAAGACTTTTCTATAAGGCCGGTAAAATTGGAAAGGCACGCCCCTAGATCATCAAGAAAGCATCTCAAATCAGTTGATCTTTCTTAAAACTTTTAGTGAAGCCGAATGGTTCCAAGCGGTGATCCCCAAACTTTAATGTGCGTGCATTTGTAAATTTTTACTACAAATGATTCAAGAATGTATTCTAAGTACATTTGTAGGGATTTTTTATATTTTTCATATGTGTATAATGAGCGTTTTTCGAATGAATACCATGTTTTTGTACCAATTGTATTTTTTTTTTAAAAGAACCGTCGATTTTTTCGATTAATCGATCTTTTGGTTCAATTTTCGATTTTTGTTGAAAAGTCGAGCTTTTCATTTCGATTAAAAGTCGATTGCTCGAAAAATCGATTTTGACCGACATTTTTCCATCACTAGTCTCTGGGTTCTCTTGTTACTCTTGCCTTGGCTTCTCAGACCACGAGGCGATGGCTCTGGTCACCACTCCACAGAATCGGGCATTTAAGCACACGCTGACTCATTGTAATAAAAAGTCATATTCCCATTAAATGAGACTTAATAGCACAAATGTCGAGATTTTGTCCGAGACACCGGAAAAAATGAGAGGTGGCACATGGAAAATGATTTGGAAGAGCTGGGGATGACAGAGCCTCTTACTCGAGGAAAAAAATTAATCCACTGACGAAGAGTCTGCGTACTTATCTCCTGGCAGGCAATTTTTTTTTAACTCGCGAAAAGTTTTCCCCATAACGCGTTGTGTTATCTTACATAATTCTTGCAATGTGTCCCAAAAAGCCCTTTCTCTCATTGCTTACCAATTGAGTCACCGCTCCCTTCCCTTCTGAGGAGGTACGAGGAGCGGCTGACAGAAGGATTGATTTATTGACCCTGTCCGAAGGTGTCTTATCTGATGAGAGAGAGATAGAGGGGAGAGCAGCGTGCAAACCATGCAACGATATAAAACACACACCAAAACAAATCTCCCACATACCAATAAACCGTTCACGTCACTTCCATCTCCCGAATGAAATACCGGACAAGAAGAACGTATTGTCTTCGTTTTAATTTACTCCAATATTTTCACTCATTAAAGTGCCACTATTTTATTCGTTAAGGTAGTAAAACATAGAGTACCTCATTTTTTAAATGATGCATTTCTGTCTGTTTTCCCAATTCCTAACATCTCCAGGAAAATGCTTCAAACCTGATTTAAAATTCATTCCAGAGGCTGTTATGAATTGCTCTCCCATGGCAACTTTAGTCTCATGCCGACCCATTCGGACACAATCTTTGCTTCGTATGCCTACTCCCAGATCATCCGTTGTACTTCTTCAGTCCCAAGTGATGGTACTCCCGAGGTATGTGAAGGAATCCACTTGCTCTAATTCTCTCCTCTTACAATAAGTGTGGCTTCAGCATTCAGCTCTCTCTCCCGTATATTAGAATTTTGGCCTTCCTCTTTTTTATTTTTATGTTATCCAAGAACTTGGTCCATTACATTTCAGTGATCTTGATAGATCGTCACAATCACCTGCCATGACTACGATATAGTCAGCGAAGCGGAGCATGTTTATTTATTCTCCGTAAATCTTAATTCCGTTCAATCCTATGTCTTGTGCTTCTCTTATTATTCCTCGGCTTATTATTCGCGTAAGTATTTTGATGCATATGACACTAGATACAAGGTTCGGCGCTCTTCACATTTCTAAATCCCTGTCTTCTACGGTATCGTAATCATTACAGTGTATGTAAGCCCTCATTTAATATTCTGTTTCAATGTACTACGGTAAATACGCTATAATGAAGAGAAGACTTTTTCGTATATAAAATAAAATAAATAATTCGTTAATGCTATTGACCATACAATCTCGCACTAGTGGAGCCGTTAAAAAATTCTCCTCCAGCATGATTCGAAAAAAACACGAAAATTGCGAGAATTCATGCACATAAAATATACATTTTCCTAATTGAGAGCATTTTTTCTCGCAATTTTCAATCGTATACCCATCTGTCCACGCATCTTACTTGCTCGAGTACCTCTATGTGTCATGTCAGAAGGACTTCATGAACTATTATTTATGAAGTTAAGGAAATCGGCTGTCATCTCCACACACAACATGCTGACGGCTGAAGTTTAGCCGAAGGCACTGTACTCGATATGAGGTAGATAAGAAATCTGCCGATTGGGAAGAGTGACTATATTACTTAAATATTTTAGACGAGGCAATATTTTTGAAGCCACGGATTTGTGTCTGTCTCTTTCATTACTGTATTTATACTTAAACATTGTTTTTGCTCATATTTGCATGCCATTTTATGCCCTTGTTCAGGGTGTGGACTTTTTCTTATAATAAAAATTAAAGTTTCGGTGCGGATTTTTCGCCGCATGCATTCACTCACTCTCGCGGTGAAGAATCTGTAGATTGGTTTGGCAGTCGTGGATAGTGCTCAAGTCTTGCTGATTTGTTAGACGAGTGAAAATACACGCACTGAGAGTAAAGGGTGGAGGGGGGGGTAATCTCTCTCTTGGGCCACCTGCAGTGCCGCACGAAGTAAGTCCTGGTTTATCGAGAAAATCGATCCGTGGGAATGCCTAAAGAAACTTCAAACGGATTCGACCCCGGAACTTATCGGTCAGAAGCACGGCTCTTGGCTAGAAAACCCCTGGAAGAAGCAAAAAAGACCTTGTGAGCAGAATAGCTCAAGCAAAGAAGTCATTCTACCAGTAGAGTAGTCTGCTGACAGCTGGCAACACAAGCCTGGGAGAAGGACGCACTTTACTAGAACACATAATTGTGCAGTGAAGCCTGGACAACTACAGCTGCGGAGAAAAAGAAATTGGAAGCAATATGGATGTGGTGCTGCCTGGTGGTGTTGCCGAGGAAAGATGAAGATCAAATGGACGGAGAGAATCACCGACGAAGAAGTCCTACGAATAGTTGGAGAGAAAATAAATACCTATGGTGAAACTCTGTGAAGAAGAGTGTCAAACTTAATGGACGCATTTTGCGATACAAAAACCTTATGTCATCAGGCAAATCATGAAGGACCTCAAAGGGAAGAACTATATAGGAATGAAGCGGTTGGCAGAGAGGAGAGTAGATTGGAGAGCTTCTTCAAACCAATCTTTGCATAGATGGCTACTGATGATGATCAGTCAACATATAGGCTAACCTGGGTTAAGTCAATGCTATTAGGTATCAAAATTAAGATGCATTGTTTGAATATAAATATTTTTTTAAAGTAAACAATTTTTTTCGAGCAAAACTGATTTTAAATAAGTTTCTTACGTTTATCAAATAAGTGTGAAATGCACAAATGACATGGTACGCAGTCACACTCACTGGTGCAAAGATATACACCTAGCGAATGAAATTCGCAATGAAAAAATCACTTAACTTGATGGAGTTTGAACCCGGATCACTCAATCTCCGATCTAAAAATAGTGCTGGAATTTGCCGTAAATTATCATTTAAATGCTATAGTATCCCTTTAAATGGAATGGCTTGGTGGTGTACCTGGCTGACGTATCTGACCGACAATTAGAAGACCTGGTTTCGAATCCCTGTAGAATCAAATATTTCTCCATGGTGAATTTCATGCCTTTGGTGTATAAGTTTATTCCTTTTCTCAAGCTATAAACTCTAAACGTGTAATTTCAACGCTTTAAAAAAGAAGTTTATTTAAGGAAATTACAATTGGGTCGAAAAGGATAAAAGTGCGAGAATGCAAATTTTTGTCCCTTGTACGCAAGTAGATAATTGACATTCGCACATGAATCACTTCACGGGTATATCTTCCCCGATGGGATTGTGCAATCACACATTAAAATGCTTGCACGTTCGTTTCAATGGCAGATTAATAACCAGTACCCGATGCAAAAAAAATATTTCCCGGTGCTTGTTTCAGTGATAGGCTTCCAAATCCAGACAAACCAACAGACACTGGGGACTAAATTGAAAAAGATGACATGAGCCTTCAAGGAAGGTTTGCCTCCCCTCTCCCTGTTAGGAATTCTTCAATTTAAGTCTCGGATGTCTTTCATGTCGTGAACGGCTGTTACCACGCTCCTTAATAAGGTGCCATTGGGCTTGAAATTTGAAGTCTTAAATGCTTTCCAAAACACACTTCAGAACACTGGAAAGGTTGAAAAAGATTTTGGGGTCACATTGACTTCGTGCCTACGTGTTTGGGCATCATCCGACGATTAACTGCTATTAGTGAATGAGGGGCCGGGCTATTGAGACGCTACCCTTGAATTAGGCGGATGATAATTTTCACACGAATAGCTATAATATCCGACACGTTTATCTATTAAGAATTGGGCAGATGAAAAAGCACGCATTTAGCATGCTATGTTCGGACGGAGAGGAAACTGAAGGAATGGAGGAAATGGTGGAAGAAATAGTGCCGCCGGGGGTATGACCTAGGGTCGAACCCGAGTAACACCGCATACAAAGAATATCCACTTAGGCCTCCCAATCTTTACGAAACCCGACTTACTACGGTAGATTAGATCATGAGAGTAAAATTAGGGAAATAGACTACAGAGCGGAAAGGTTTAAAATGTAATTCATCCCGCGGACGACAATAGCTGCCATTGTGAAAATAAAATTAGGTTTTTCGATAGGTAATCAAGCCAATTACTTGATTTTCTCTGTAATGGTTGTCTTAATTTGCTACGTAGCACTAATAGCAAGTCTTGCGCGCTTCCTGAATAGCTCTTGTTACTGCGTACCTTTATAAATTTTCAAAATACATTAATACTTATAGTTTCTATAACGTAGATGGCGTATAGTGTAGTGCATATTGGTTTACACCTCCAGGCTTCTCACACATCCACGCACCCTTGAGCTGGCTTGCAGGGTAATATATATGAAGATGTAGTTTCTTCGACTATGGGGAGTGTTCCTTAACGTTACCTTTACAGATACATTGTCGATTTTCTATTGATTCCTTTTGAAACACTGCGTGACGTCTCCCCTGATAGCCTCCAAGATTCCAATTCTTCTCCTCCCTCTTCTACGCCAACCCCCAATTTTGAACTCCCGGGGTTGATTTTAATTTTTCGGCACAGCAGGTGAAAGGCAACGCTGCCCACGTAACTGCATTTAACTTGAGAGGGCAGGTAAGAGTCGGCAGCGTGTTTCAAGTTTATGTTAACGATCCAAGTAATGTTAGTAATACGTGTATTTTTACCATGATACAAACGAAGTTGTGTCAAAATACACAAATATTAATTGCAACCAATCGGAGACGCCTGTCTAAATCATTTGATTTAGGGCTATAGAGGCTAAGAAGTTGATGTGAATATCAGATCGAGCATTTTGAAGTTGGCAATGAAGGCTTGCCATGTTGGGAATCCTGGTAGTCGGACGCGGAGACTACCTTATTCCCCAGTGAAGACCCAGTTAGCAGGCAATGGACTCCTCCACTGAAAAGGGCCTTCTTCGTATTTGCCTCAACGTTTTGTTGCCACTATATCTGGACAGGGAGCGTCCTTAACAGCGCAACGGGGCGCAAAATCATTTCGTTCATTCGTGAAAGCGGCAGACTGTTCGAATTCTCCGGCGCTGAGGATGATGGGAAGAGCAGACGAAAGAGGAGGGCGCTACTTGACACCACGGAAGCAGAAGATGAGACAACACCTTATCTTTGCGTGGGTGCCTCAACCTCAAATCTTGAAAGTCGAAAATCACTCGGCGAAAGACTTTCTTGTGTTCTTTACTCTAAGCAAAGGGGATCCCAAAAAAAGTGTTAAAGTAAACAGAATAGCAGTTTTCGCAGTTTTGTTTGTCGCTTGCATGAGGGACAAAAAGTTTTTTTTTTGCTCTCTGATCGTTGCGAACATATTTTTCGCCTCGATTTCATCACTCGGGTGCACGTTCAAGAGGTCGCCTCCGGTAGCTTTCGGATGTCAAAGTGTCCACTCATCCCAATGAGAATCGTTTGCCAGAGAACCGTGGCTGCGAGGAAGATAAAGACAGCATTACTTTGTCTTGTCAAGAGAGAAATCGAAGTCGAGGAAGAAGAGTCAAAAGAGCATGCCGATTAGAACCATTTAAATAATAGATAAAGCTATAGGTTTCACTGCCTCTATGTCAGAATCTTTATGTTAAATACTGTTAAAATCTCGTAAACACGTGCGTGTGAACCACACCAACAACGGTAAACCCACAAATAAAATAAATTGGACCGTATCTGGCGTTACGTGGTGGAGCAGCATTTCTGTAATAAAATGAAACTTCAGGAGTTGTACTGTCCACTTATATTTAATGTACAATAATACACTACACGTGTTTCATCGCTTAGGGCGTCGTCATCAGGTATGATTGGGGGGGGGAGGTAAACCCACACTCTGAACACTTGGAATTCGGAAAAAACGCACTTGTTTACGAGATGTAAACACTCCCAGTCGATGGTCACCTGGATACCCGAAATGCATGCATATGAGTCTAAATTTCTATGCTTATATTAACATTTTGGATTAATCTTCAATTTCAGTTTAAATTACGGGTTAATTACTCACTTCTTGAATAAAACTAGGAGTTATCAAGTGGGTAGTAGAGAGGTTCTTGAATTAAAAAGCGAAAGAGAGATGGTGATTCGCCCTGAGTAGGTTACATCTCGAATAAGCCGCAATCACTTGGAACCCTGTGCCGAAAGATTTAGTCAGCGAACTAAATAAAATATAAAGAATAAATCAAACGAACTAAATATGATATGATATAAAAAATACGCTCCGTGCGGAACTGCTTCGAGTGAACAGAGATTGTAACACAGGTGATGGAAAGATAAGGTTGGGAGCCTCTAGAGGCGTTGAGGCACAAGCTAAGCTATGATTACTTTAAAAATGATATCAGGCGTTTTATCAGTCCGACACGGAAGATTTTATTTTGACCCCGCACTATATCTCTAGAATTGATAGAAGCGATACAATTATACATACTCTGCCAAATTAATGGTTATAAGAATTCCTTCTTCCCACCCACATATTGTGACAATTATAAAAACAGAGTGTAACACTGAGACACTCAGTTAACATGCAATTCGCCTTTGTCCTTACTCCCTTAGTAATCCTTTTCCCTATTCCTTCCTCTTTACAAGACTGGTCTCCTAATACACCTCTGGCCTACGCAATTGTGGCGGCTCGCAGGGTAGTATGTATGTATATGTATTGTATCCAGACCATAAAGAACCGATTTCTAAAATAAAATCTTAACTAAAGCTGGCCGATTCATTGAAAATCGCTGTGAAAGATCAGAAATTGACACGCAAATATTGGAATATATAGATATGAGATAAGAGGAGGAACGCATATTGGGAAAACGCACGCTATTCTCAATCCATTGGGAAATTTAAAATACAAACAAATGAAATGCACAAATTATAAGTAAGGAATACAATCGCTCGAGTGCCATGCTTTCCTTCAAGAATCATACAAATGCCACACCTCGCTGTAGGGCTAGAACCACAACGAGGAGGAAAGTGAGATGGTCTGCATGCACACAAAACCGGTTGAAAACATTCCTATTCCCGTCTACGGACTAGGTGATCGCAAAAGTTTTAAAATATAGGCAGAGTTATATTATCCTGTCAAATAGGAAATATTGGCCAATCGGTTTCCAAATGCCTGAGTCAATATTGGTGATTTATCATCCCCTTTCACAGCCACCTTAGAAATATAGCGCCGTAATTTTTATATTTAGATAAAAAATCCATTTTTGCCGATAAGAAAAACTATTGTTTATAAACTAATCTCGTTGTTTCCGAGAAACATTATGTGCACCTAGAATTTTCATGAATTCTCTTTAATGCAATTCTCCGCGGGTAAATGAGAAACAAGCTTCAAGCGATAAATATGACCACGAAAACAAATTCATCATTAATTAAAATTAAACTGCACATGATTATGTCTTAACCCCGTTATTTTGGCATAAATATGCTTCCCTTTGAAGCATCATATGAAAAGAACACTAGAACGCACTTCCAACACGGAGAAGAGGAAGTCTTTAGCTATTCCCTGTTTTTTCTCTGGTCGGTAAGCTTTATTAAGTATCACAATAGTGAATTTCGCTATGCATTTTTTAAATAAATAAAACAAAATAATGAATAATATTGCGGGGTAAATCTTAGGAAATCGAAAGGGCAACAGATATGAAAGATTTTAGGTACTGATGAAATAGCGGGGAAAATATTACCCAGTAGAAATATGTTTAAGACTGCAAAAGTGTAATCGTTGTTCAGTCATTTCTTGTAACTTGGGAAACCATACAATTTTCTCGTCTTCCATAAGATTATACTAATGGTAAATAGCATGATGTGTTTGTTTTCGGATACTAAAATTATACGATTGATTGAGCTCGAATTCATTTCAATGAGCCCTAATTTA
Source organism: Pyrrhosoma nymphula (assembly GCA_963573305.1). Lineage (NCBI taxonomy): Eukaryota > Metazoa > Arthropoda > Insecta > Odonata > Coenagrionidae > Pyrrhosoma > Pyrrhosoma nymphula. The sequence continues at coordinate 85,519,825 of OY754333.1, read as the reverse complement.
AGCTACATAACGCAAATCATCATAAACGCATAATTGATTAGTTTTCCGTCTAAGTACTTGAGTCACTAAAATCCAGTAAAATATCTGATGAATTATATTTCATGTAAAAGCATAACAGCTCTCACGTAGTAGCTGATCAATTTTAAAAATTGCCACTTAGTTTGATCATTTTGCATATAATATATAGGAAAAATTATGAATTCGCTTAAAAACCCACGGAAAAAACGAAAGGGAAGAATTAGGAAAAAAATTCATTCTTTTACAGGGAAACAGGTTCAGGGAACTGGTAATCTTTGAGATGTTCACCGAATCATTCTTCAGAGAGATCAATGTGACTGAATTAAATTAAGATTGCAGTCGACAAGTTAACATAGGACCGTAACCATGGACTGCTTCGATTAATTTCAAAGATTTTCTTAGAAAATGATGATGAGCACATTTCAACACATTTCAAAAGAACGCGATTGAAGAGGACAAAAGAATTTGTCAAATTTTCTATTGATAAAAATTTTGCATTCTAAGCTCTTCCTCGTGGCTACTTTTAGCCTTGTTTTCTGTCTGTAACGCGGTAGTATGAGGAATTAGTTACTTTAGTTTGCAAGAAATAAGCTGTAATGGCGCTATTCGCATTTTAGCGCAACTACAGCTATTTAATTTTTTTCTTCGAGAGTCATTTCTTTTCTGGCGGCATCTTACCATTTCAGTTGAGGTCGAGAATATGTTTGTTTTTTAATTTTATCGCGTTCTTATTTTGTATACCGATTCCAGTTTTTATAACATTGGAGAATACTTCAAACATTATGTTTGAAGTATTCTCCAACATAATGTTTGAAGTATTCTTCGTGAGGTAGCTTGAGTGAGAATTGACACTATTAAGCGCTGAAAGAATGTTCACAAATACAGTTATGAAAATAATTTTTCTTTTGCTTTTTTAATAGCGCAAGCAATATTTTAGAAATTGATATTCTCCAATTCAACCACTCTAATCTCAGAAATAACGCACGACGAACGACGATAGGCGCGATCGCGTATCTTTCCTGCACGTTGTCGCTATAAATATCCTAAACCCGAATGTCCATTGTTGCGAACTGTTTGCTGCCGCAGTTCGTGCAACTCGCTCTACGAATGTGAGAACAGTGATTTTATAGAACAGGTGTGGTTCGAAGAAAGTTCATCGCATTTTCCTCATTTATTAAAGCTGTTACAACATAACGATTTGCTATAATGATCCATAACCACGCCCCAGGTTCGTAGTCAGCATATCCACTTTATTAAGATAAGGTATATTGTCTTCCATTTGGTTCCTCGCACTAGAAGAGTGGCCATTGTTAGATCAATTACAAGCTATTAATACGTTCTCAATGGAGAAAGTTGTATCCACAGCAACTATGAGGTGCACGACGTCAGCCGATACATCCCGAATTGACTCCGTTTAAGTGGCTCATCTATTTGGCTAAAATGATGCGCGTTTCCGGGGTATTTTTACGCAACTGAGTACGCGCGCCCGAAGAAGAAAAAGAAATTTTATCTTCCAATTCACGCCTCATTAATTCGTATCAATGGAGCGAAAACCATCTATCTTCTCTTCCTATTCGCAATTTTAGGCTGCACAGTAAAATTTATTTCGTACTATTCGTACTTCACCACTACATTTTCTATACTATAAAGGTGGATATATTAGAATACTAGGGGGCTGTGCCCCATGGCCGCCTATGACGGAGCAGTACCCCTGATTTGCCTCACTTGGCTAGCCAACAATATCGGAGCTATATCTTGGCTAGCTAGCAATATCGGAGGACCGTTCTTTCTAATTTACTTTGGCAAAAGAAATAAAGTCTGTGGGCGATAAAATTGATTTCTCTGTTGATGCTATTCGGGTGAGTTCCTCAATAAATTCTTCAGCAATGGTCAGTGTTGCTAAAGGGTCGCTTAAAAAAAGCGCTGAATTTTAGAAAAGTATGGAATATTTTGTTAAATTTCTCGCAATTTCGAACCTAAAGCAAAATTCGATCGTAAAATTAAGAAACCATGCATTTTACTTTCCTATGTCACTGCTATTGAGTTCGTGCAATCATTATTTCTATTTAAATTTTGCAAAAGAAACAAAGCCTGCAAGCAATAAAAATGAACTTTGCATGAATTTCTTATGCAAGTTGATGTGAATGAACTGGAGCCGAACCCGAGAGTTTAAATTGTGGAAAATGTAGCCTGTTTTCTCCGGAGTGGGCATTTGATAATGGGTAAAGATTGAAAGTTGTTCAACATATTTTTTTAAACTGAGATTTTTAGAAAACGTTGATTGAAAAAGTTGCAGTTTTTGACTTATCTTTTTTTACATAATGCAGGATTACACTAAATAAAGCGGTTCCACCTTGCAAAACTCACCAATTTTACCGTGCTCGACGTCATAACAATGGGTTTGCCGTGGCCCCATGTAAGGAATACTTTGCACGGAGAGCGCGCACACCCTTTATTGCATACATACTTTAAGGGTGACAATAAACATCTGCGAAAAATAAGGGTCTTTCCTTGGCACACTGATCATGGGATTAAGGTGGCTGTAGTGGTAATCTTGGGTAATTGAATACACACAATAATTTATTAAATAAGTAGAAAAAAATCTTGGACCACATTTCCTGAAAGTGCTCCTATTTATTCGCTGGAACTCATCATACTGGAAATAATGGAATTGATACAGGAATTGTATATTAGATTTTTTCCTTAATTAAAGCTTTGGACTAGATTTTTCGGCGCTGTATTCAAAATTTAGACGAAATGATATTGAAATGTTTTTTACATTGGACTCGGCGTGACACCTTGATATTTGTTAGCAACAGTTATAATAATAATAATAAACATTTTATTTTTTCGCGTTTAGAAAAAATCTGCACGTACATACTCTATGTAATCGAATCATTACGGAAAATATTTCATGTTCCATAAGGCTACGTGTAAAAATACCATTGAATTGCCGAAAAGCCAAATTAGTATGATGCAATTCTTCTCACTTTAATCTATAGATATCACAAATGAGAACACGCATGCAAAGTTTCCCGCAAAATCTCTACGCAGGCAAAAATCGCTCCAACCACCTTAATATTACCGCCGAAGCAGTCGTCGATCGCTGATGAGTGCGCCAACCGCTCCGAATCCTGCGGGCCACCGATAAAGTGACGATCGTGGGGACGATGCTAAGGGTTCTCGGTCGATTCGATGAAACCATACAAAAAAATAACCCTTTCATAATTTCTCTGATTCTCCGTCCGGTTGCCGTACACCCATGCCCACTCACCGTCACCGCGAACATAGTGTGGATGTGAAAGATGAGGATGGTCCTTGTCTCGTCTCCGCCTGCCCGTCCGTATGTCTCTCTTATGGGACGATCCCCCGCTGTACTACACACACTGAACACGCTCGCCACTCGGGATGTATAGATAGCTATATGAGTGAGTGAGAGTTGAAAGAAGAAGTATCTCGCCGCCGCAGCCGACCGTGCGTTAATGTTGCAGTGATGATCAACACAGCTTCCCGGAGACTTTAAATAGAGGAGGAGGGGAGAGAGGTGCTTCTCTCCTCCTCCTGAGGTTGGGTGGGTGGGAGGGTGTTGGGGAAGCGGTTATTCATCGAGTGACGGGGGACGCATATCCCTTTCTCTCCTTGGGAGACGAAGGCGGTCCCTTCCATGCTCATCTCCGCGAAAGTCTCGAAGACGTTGAGGCTGTGCGCGACATTCAAGAGTTTTAAGCCCGCCCGTGCGATGCACCGACTGAGGTATGCGACCGACCTGAGAGTTCGTGTGGCGACATCTACGCATTACCCTGCGAGCCGTCTCAAGGGGTGCGTGGCAGGGGGTGATTTTTCCACTAACATCTACATTTACGAAGTACCGTGCAAGCCTCCACTAGGGTGTGTGGCACGGGATGATTTCACACCAGGCATGCAGCACTCGTCCCAGTTCAAATCGGGACCTCCCACGCTCCCCCAGCCGCTAGGAGCAGACCAAAAAGCAGTCAGGAGAACAGTGCGGAGTCAAACTAGAAACTGGGAGATTACTACGTAAATGAACATTCAAACATGCTATACACCGCTAAAGAGACATCTAGTGGTTAATATTACTAATACTATTAATTTATGAATGCTACGAGATACTACTTCATGCAGAGAACAAAATAACATAATGCCGGACATATCAAGCGGTGTGAAGTGTTAGTAATGGTGTTATGTTATTGAAAAAGTGAAAATTCTAACCTACCTAGTGAGGGTGGGAGTTTCATATGATTGATCTATCGAAACTATTATGATCCCTTATTGTACGTGGAAAAAATGACATTTAAAATCTATCGGTTCTGCAATCTGTTTCCTTTGTCATATTCCTGTGATTGCTTTTACCGTAGTACGTTAGCTGTAGCAATATATGTTGAACGTCAATCAACATCCGCCACGCCATATCCTCAGCATGTTATGGAAACCAAGAGCATTGAGGAAGCGGTATAAGTTATTTAAAGAAGACTGAACTCATTTGTATTTTTTTTCTTTTCATTTGCTGTTATGACCTTGTTTTTGTATGATAAAATTTTTCTATTGTACACTGATCACACTACTGGAAATTGCGGTCAGTCAATTTCGAAGCCTATTTTATGTTGTAGCCATATTTATCGCTGGAAATAAAAATTCATTGTTCGATTCATCGATTGATAAATTAGCAAAAACCCAAACGTCCTACCTGTCAGGAGGTGAATTTTCATCAACTCGCACGCACTCGAATTCACTCACACTATATTTCCTCCAAAGCTATTATTTATTTATTTGAAAAATAGACCTCACACAGCGTTATGCCATTTTATAGTGCCACAGATAACAAACAAAAAAGGACACATGCGCAAAAACATTAATGAGAAGAAGGTCGCATAAGATCGCAGAATGGCGAGAAAGAAAAGATTATTTTATTTGGGAATGAGATATGGATTCGTTAGCGAAGACGTTGGAAGAAAAGGAGAAAGGGACAATATTGTCAGGAAGGGAATTTAGGACAGAAGAGAGGCGGAAAATAAGGGTGAGTGATAATCAGGGAGTAGGGGTATGGAGCAACAAGTGGGTCCTGGTTGGTCGGGTAGGTATTCTGAATTTAAGGAAATTACAGAAACTATGAGTACTCTTATGGCGTTTTGCAACAACAAAAATGCACATATATACAAGAGTGATACAGGAAGCATGCGAGACATTCTTTCAGTACAACTTAGCTAATGAAAAAATAAGTGTTAGGGATCAAATCAGATAATTAGCTACACTACCTACCGAAAAACCCTAATTATAAAGTCTCAATGGCAGCCATCATGGTCTTTTGTCGTTCGCGGGAAAAATCGCATTTTAAACCCATCTACAGATCTACATCTACAACATCTAGAACTAAATCTAATACACAGTAGCATGTCAAGTTCTGTAATATGCTTTTGACGCCGTCAGAAAATAAATCCACTTTCGTCTTGCTTAAAAGACAGTCCATATTTTAACGGATATGACGGTCTGATAGAAACATAAGTATGTATGACATAGATCTACTAGTTCATGCGCTATATTTCGTTGCGATATCGCACGACTTGGGGTGTAATGAAATATGCAATATATTTTCGGATGCAGAGCGTCATTTTATATGATGTTCTAAACGATATTGAGTGATATGATAGCATGCGAGGTGCGACATTATATAACATCATGCGACACCAAGCGATATGTTTCGCATAGCGCTTGCTATCACGTGATTTTATCGCATGATGATCGCATCATATCTTTTGCAAAGCGAAATTTATATCGCCACGCCATGCAGAGGGGCTATCGCCAGACCAACCCCTTTCGTCCATGGACTTCTGGGATGACTTAAGGGGGTCGAGATCCAAAAGATGTTATATACATTTTCCCATAATTCCCCCATTTCATTTTCCTATCCACATTTCCAATAGTGCAACCTTTCCAAAACAAATCTCATCAAACCCACATCTATATAGTTTGAGGGAAACAAACTCCTCGTTTAAAACTGGGACGTTCTTTTTTTGCTATCGCACCTGTGATGAGAAAATCGCATTCAAAACGTTTGCCGTAATATCTAAAAAGGGACTGGAATCAATCGAAAAGATCATTCAAGGGTTCTCCGGTAAAATAATATCAAAAAGGTGTTATTTTATCCATTTTTTTCCTCATTTTGGATGCCCCTTGAGCATTTTGGAACCGTCAAACTGAAAGATTTAATTCGAGAATAAAAAAATATAATAACCACGCGTTTCCACGAAAATATTTAAGAGCGATTAAAAAGCGTCGGATGGCAACTAGAGGGACTAGGATGGATGTTGCAGTCATACTTGTCATTACCAAAGAAAATTATGTATTAAAATAGTATTTTAACTTAAAATATACGTACTTATCTAATTGAATATTTTTTAAATCTCAAGGGCCAATGTACTTAAATTATTTTTAAATACAAATTTTGTAATTCATTATATTCGATACTTTTTTCTGCAGATAACCTCATTGTTAGTGCTCAATGGAGCAATACTTAAGGGTATATGCCTATACAAGTATGTACACTTATCTTAAACAATAAAACAATCAGTATATTAATCTAAATTGTGGAGCCTATATTATTGGAATTTTCATTGAAAATTGATTATAACTTTTCGCGGTGAGGAAATTGAATCAAAATGGAATAAACAGCATCAAATGCTTATGGTATTTTAAAATAATATCTGTGAAATGCTTGTGCAGTAAAAATTATTTATTTAATTTATTTGAATAATTTTCATAGTATTTGTAATTTATTTAAATACTTTTGTCTTAAAAGTACTTACTATTTATTTAAATGCAAGTTTTTTACAAGTATTTAATAGTTATTTAAATAACAAACAAGTATTTAGTCACGAGTATGGTAGCAAAATACTCGAGATGAAATGCTAGATCCGATCTACTAGATAATTTTCAAATAGCTAGCTATATAGCTCGAGGATGACGTGGAGCATAGTTGTAGATCTTAATCCGATGTCCTACGGTCAAATCTGGATTCAATTTTTGTATGCTGCCAAATTTTGATACAACATATGTGAACCGTGTGGCATGGTGGAGTTGTATCAAAATAGCTTTTGGTAGTACATAAAGTTTGCATACCTTTTCTTTCGGACCAAACAATAGGAAAATGAACAAAACTTCTATCCAAAACAATGAAACCAGCCATCCTGAGGCCTTCAAAAAAAATAAGCATAGCTATCCGCTTTGTTGGAGACTTGCGATCACGGCGTAAAGAGATTTTGTGGATCTCATAACTCTATTATGTGTAAAATTTGAAGCCGTTTGACAGTTGTCTTACTTTTTTTATTGCGTATCTTACATTTAATACATATTAATGCCATTTACAAAATACTTTAGGCCCCGCTAAATAGAATGAGGCTAGACAAATTATATAGATATATCATAATCCAGGACAACTACTTTTGTAACACTTGATGAGTACAAGGAAAAATTAATGCATGTACCACACAAAAAAAAAGAAAAGTAGACTATTAAAAGATAAAGCTGTGTCCACCGTTACCGTCGCTGTCTAATTATCGTATTTTTCATTTAAATAGACCTTCTAGGCCTATTCCCACATTGAAAATTGCCATGTTCGCGGTTTCTGCCCAATCCGTAGTTTTATACAATTTTATTTAACGTGATCCTACATTTTTATTTATTATCTTTCATTGGGTTCACTTTTTTGGGACGAATATACAGCTCACGATGTTATTTTGTTCTAAATTTTGGAGAAAAGAGTTTTGATGTAAAATTTGTATTAAAAATTGTATTTAAATATCACAGTGGGACATAGGCTTTAGATTATGTACCGACTATAGTCGCCCTCTCAGTGGAGAAAGTTGTCTCCACAGAAACTCCGAGGCGCGTGATGTCAGATACGGAAAATCAGCCGAAATAGCCCAAAAAGTCTCCATTTATGCTTAGTATTTTTTTTGCTAAAATGTATTGCGTCCCCGGGTTTTTTATGCAACTAAGGCTGTCTCCGAAAGAAGAAAAAATAAGTTCCATCTTCGTACTCATAGACCGCTCATTAATTCGTGGCAGTGAAACGAAAAACAGCATCTCTTCCCTTTCTATTAATAATTAAAAGAAAATCAGTAAAGCTTAATTTTATATTAAATTAACCACCATAGTGAGAATACGCTGAGAATGATTTCGTTACGACAATGAACGAGGTAAATGGTTTCCACCGTGCAAAAGAAATTATTCTGACCGCCTGTGACGTCGCAGCAGTTAGCTTGCTCTGACCCACGGTTAGCATGCCCGCACTCTACTGTAGTTCACTCTATGAAGTTCTAGACCCACACTATTGTGCATAGGAATTCTAGATACATATCATCATAACAATAAATAATGAGAATAAACAGCAATAAAACTAAGGTAATGAGAATAGCGAAGACAGAAGGGCTCTTAAATATATGGCTGGAGGAAGAAAAATTAAAACAAGTAAGTTCTTTCAAGTACCTGGGAAGTATAGTTACACAGAGTGGCAACTGTACTGAAGAAATTAAAAGCAGAATTGGGCAAGGAAAAGTAGCATTTAGCAAGATTAAGGAACTGGTGATAGCAAGGAACATCAAGATGGATATTAGGAAAAGATTTGCAAAATGCTTTATATGGAGCATTGTGTTGTATGGATGCGAAACGTGGACGTTGAAGAAGAGAGAAGAAAAGTACTTAGATAGCTTTGAAATGTGGCTATGGCGAAGAATGGAGAAGATTGGATGGAAAGATAAGATCACGAATGAAGAAGTGCTAAGGAGGATTGGAGAAGAAAGAAGTATACTGAGAGAAATTAAAAAGAGAAAGGCAAAATGGATAGGACATATTTAAGGAATAACTGCCTACAGAAAATAATAATAGAAGGGAAAATAGAAGGGAAAATAGAAGGGAAAATAGAAGGGAAAACAGAAGGGAAAATAGAAGGGAAGAGAGGAAGAGGAAGGAGGAGGTACAGAATGCTGAGGGATATAAAAGAAGGAAGGAGTTATGCAGAGATGAAGAGAGAGGCCCAGGACAGAATGCTGTGGAGACAACACTACCGTTGAAACCTGTCTACGGACAGATGCACCAATGATGATGATGATCATCATAAGCACAGGTAATCTTCCATAACAACCATTTACGATTCTATCAAGGTGTTCCAGTAAGTAAATGGCAGGTATATGGACAGTTCTACCAATGATATTCCCGACTACGAGGAGGTCTTCTTTAAATATTTATTTTTTCCTAATCTACTTCATAGTATAAAATTAAATTTAAACTCATCATATTTACACCTAAAAAGTACCCGCAAAGCTACCTCAGGCGTGTGTGACAGGGGGAGAATTTTCATCAACATGCGCTACACTATATTCTCCAAATTTTATTGAAACTATGAGCAGTGATGTATTAGCAAATACCTGCAAATACGTGTCAGGAGTTAAATTTCCACCAACATGCACTACAGTATAAGCTAACAAGGTTAAGGATGGATACTGGCAAGTTTATTGCGCAAGTTACTTGCCTCAAGTGACTTTCGACGTAAATTTCTATGTAAATGGCTCTGCAAGTCTGCTTACAGAACTTATAACAGTTTTGGCAAGTCGCTTGCAGAAGCGAACTGTTGCCAATGTAAATAGCAGCCAATCAATATCTGTACTAACTCCCGAAGAGGTTCTCGTCAGAGTAAAATCCTTCGCAAGCTTGTGCAGAAGAAACTTGCGGATATAACTTGCCAGTGTAAGCCCACCCTTGAAGAAACTGATTATTAATGTATTTTGCAACTAAATAAGTGCAGAGAGAAACAGGAATTATACAGGAATTGTGCAAGACGTGCTGTTAGTTCTGAATAGCAAATTAAGGCGAAAGAATTGGAGAAAAAATCAAATGATTAGCTAAATTACCTTTCTAAAGACCTAATTATAAATTATCAATAGTTATTGAGGTCACTTAGCGTTCGCGGAAAAAAAAACTTGGCATACGTAACTTTTGCTTTCCTTCTTACTGTCCAAAATCCTCATTCTCCTTTTCCTTATTCTACGCTTTCCCAACAATCTCCCCTCTGTCACCCTTTCCAGCACTTTTTGCCCCCTCCAATGCGCCCTTCACCCAACTTTGCGGCCTCCTTATTCAATCTATTCTAAGCTTTCATTCTTTCCACAGCTAATTCCTCTTCATTTGCTATCCTCTTCTCTCAGCTTACTTTCTCCGTCCTTCTCCACACCCATATCATTTCAAACATGCATGCTGGAGCAAAGCGGTAATATAATAGATAAAGCTGAGGAGTAGAAAGTCATGAGAAATTACTTCCAGTAACCATTGAAAAGTATATAACATATATGGTTTCTCCGAAAGCGGGGAGTTTACCTTAAGGTTTTATTTATGAAAGTACGTATTTTTAAAATATTAAATCGCTTTTAAACTCCTTTTGAATGTAAGGTAATGTAAAGAATTGGTTGGCAAAGTGTTTAATGCGGAGTTTAACTGAGTCTGGTGCAGAAACCTAGGCTCTAGGAAAACAGGACGAGAATAGGCTGCAAGCCATTGAGATATGGATGTAGAGGAGAATGGAGAAAGTTCGGTGGACGAAATGGAAGACGAACGAATAAGTTCTTGGTATGGTAGCAGGTGAGTTACTTAAGGAAATTAGGAGGAGGCAGAGCAGGTGGCAGTGGCGGATTAAGTTCGTTGTTTTGGGGGGGAGGGCGGTTCACTACTTTCCGCGGAGCCTGGGGGGTATGCAATACCTCTCAACGAAATGGGGGTCCGGGTGGACCTCCCTCGGGAGGTCCACCCGGACCCCCAAAAGAAATGAAGCGCTTGGAACGTAAGTTTGGTGCGGCTATATTATATAGTATATGTGATAATTTATTGAGTAAATCTCTCTAATCACATTTGAAAAACGTAAGCAAACGATATAAAGAATGCCATTCTTGTGAAGATGCAGGTCTTCCGGGCTTTACACCGCGTTGGTCCATGTTTCCTCAGACGACAGTTTCTGCGGTGTTTCAGTCGGCTTCTTCAGATCGGTGAAGTGAAGGTGCAGCCATTCGTCGTCTTATATATGTCACCCGTTGGAGTCAGATCTGACGCTTGAGATATATAAGACGATGAATGGCTGCACCTTCCTTCACCGACCAGAGGAAACCGACTACAACTCCGACGAAAATGTCGTCCAAGGAAACATAGACCAATGTGGTGTAAAATGCGGAAGACCTGCATCTTCACATCTATCAACCCGCGGCTGTCTACTCAAGGATTGCAAACTTTTCTTCATTAATGCCGTCAAAAATGAAAATAGGTTGGAATGAAATAAAAATATACAAGTATTCAGAAAATACTATTTTTCTTTAATATTTTTATTTTATTAGCAAAAATCAAAAAGATAGCATTCAAATAAGATCTACCAGGCTGCAGAATACATTTGTAATAGTTTTAATAGCGACTAAAAACAAGTAGGCCCTACTAAAATAAATGAAATAACAACGTATAGACTTTTGATTTGAGGAAATGTTGTCACCCTCACAAATACAAATATACGGGCTGACGTAAATTAAGAAAATATTATTTAGTTGTAATGTTTTGAGCACCAACTTTAATGCAAATAGCCTAGGTTTTGACAGTATAAGATTTATGCATACAAATTGCAAGCTCGGTCGCGCCATTTGTGGCCATACAGTGGAATCAAAATTTATGTTGGCACACACTGATGGTTCTAAGAGCGGATACGAGCGATGACGTAAGAATTATAGTTTTACGGAAGAGAGGGAGAGCGACCGTCGAATGGGCGCCCAAAATCGTCCCTTCAGAAGTCTGAAAGAAGTATTCAAAGGTGAATTTTCGTGGCTTACACCGCTCACGCTTGTGATTCGGCCGATACCCATGCCTCGCGACTCAAAACTTCACGCGCTAAGAATAAAGTTCGTATCCGTCGACTGCTCGCTCTTTGTGATCGTTACGAGCTCAACGCTTAATTTTCAGCTTTGCTGAGTTAGTAAAGGTGAAATTTTATTTCTGAATCGACTATTTATGGGAATGTAACATGACAGTATTACATGTAGGATTACTGAATGAATAGTTTTTAAGTATGCTCACCGGTTCATTGAAAGCCAGTATCAAATTGATGTATGTAAAAATCCACTGTAACAATTATTCTGGTTCCGGCGTTGAGCAGTTTCAGAAACATTATACATATTCATATTTCCGAACTTTCATAGATCGATCTCATCCAGTTAGTATTTAGGAGGAAGTGACTGAAGGGATGGGGGTGAAATCTAAGGCAGATCTTCTGACGGCATTCTGTTACTTTTACCTAAATCTCCATCAGCAAACTATATAGACTTTCAAAAATAGAAGTATCAGGCGTGATATCGAGGAATTTCAGCGTAATGAAACACAGAAACGGCCATTTTCCACTAGAAAAAAGTACCATTTTTTTAGTGGAAAATTGTCATTTCTGTGCTTCATTAAGTAAACTTTCAGCTACAATAAGCCTAATTGACATCTCTACATGAATCACGCCTAAAGTGCTCGTATTTAAGACTTAGCTTTCCTCCGAGTTGCATCAAGGTTCAGCAAACTTTATAAAAGGAGATAAACGCCACGGATTTGGAATAAATAATCGCATTTTACTGTTGATTTACCTAACTAGTCCTATCTGAAATATAAAAGAAATGAATATGCATTTAAAATTCATTAACATACATTTATTGTTAAATACCATCATGAAGCTAAGCATTAAATTAAAGGAATAATTGGTCCTCTCATCTTATTAAAAATATAATTTAGAAAACGAAATTCGAGGGACTCGAACAAAAGACCTTAGAGATGACTCGTCAGGACTTAAGTCACCTGGCTATTCTGACACCGGTTATCGAAGGTTAAGATGGAAATTGAAACTCAAAGGAGAGCAATGAGTATTGATTTTTCTTTTCTATTCTAATTGAAATGCAAGAATATTTTAATAGAGGTGGAATATGAATCATTATTAGTGTTATGATTTAGGGATTTTCTCTCTCTCTCTTATTTCTCGAATTATTTTCACGAATAGTTGTTATGCGACTTTATTTATTTTATTTCCGACTCAGCTCTTGTAGAAGGTAGTGATTTCCAAATAGTAATAGCTAAACCAGCCCCTGAAATGGAACGCGCTCCGTTTGCTTAGACTTCCCCTGCAGTTAGAGGATAGGTGGTGGGAACGGTGGCAGCAGGGCTTTCGGGCGCCAGGCCAAGGACCGACAGACCTCGATGCACGACTGCTGACGAGGACTTGGCTATTAGAGATTACGTGCAGGGGCACCCCATCTCTAAACGTGGTTTGGCCTCTCTGCAGCAGGAAACGGGATATGGTTGCATTTATTGGACCTACAGGAGTAGGGTTATTGAAGGAGGAAATCGACAAGACAGGACGAGCCGTAAGCCTCGTCTAAACGAGAAACAACTTGCATCTCGACTTTCTTTCGCAGAGACACATTCTGGGATCTGGCCATCTTTGCGGACGAGAAGACGGTCCAAAGCAACGAGGACGGCAGAATGGAATTATGTACCAGTTAGTTCAAAATAGGTATAGAATAAAAATTCAGTTCGCCAAGGCTTTGGGGGGGGGGGGCGACCACCCCCCTCCCTGGATCCGCCCCTGGCAGGTGGTTGGAGCAGGTAATTAGGGGCGAAGAGATGATGTCGGCCGTAATAGAATGGAGGATGTTGGGTAAGCTGGGAAGGGGAAAAATGAGAATAACTTTTATGGACAGGATGAAGAGGAGTTGGACTTATACTGAGATGAAGAAAGAAATCGTGTTGGGAAATCAATACCTATGCCTATAAATATCTAAAGCATCTTTATTCTCTTCCATTTGTTCCTACCTTAACTGGTTGATTACCTTAATTATAATACCTAATAATCTTTTTCCTCCCTTCATACCACTCATCCTCCTACTACCTCTCCCACGCTTCCCAAACATTCTTCCCATCTTCACCCCTCTCCGCATACCGCTACCTCTCAGTACGTCCCTCTACCCCTATTACTGCCTCCAAATCCAATCAATATCTAATTTATCTTCCTTTTCACCCCTACAATTTCAGACACCTCATTTATTTTTCTCTTTTCACTCAGCTTCCTCTTTCCAACCTCCAAGAAATTCTTTCGCAGAATTAAATGGGACAGCGCCAAGATTATTTGCCGTTCCAACGGTTATTGGGATAGACTGGAAAAGGAAGTCATTGAGATCAGGCTGGAAAAGGGTAATTTTAATTGTGTCGCTGGTTTTAATCTCGGTAACTCTTGGAATTACATTTTAAAGACGATTAAGAATAATAGAACTAATACTCCTTTCCGTTACCGAAATTTTCAAATTTCACCCTCCGACCAATGAGTCGCTTGATTGTTGGACCCAGATTATGAGCTTGCCGTACCAAGCCGTACTTTAATTCAACGGCATTTGCCCTGAAGAAGATGGATGAGTCCCCCGGCCTGAATTTAAGCCGGCGTAAAACCCAAGAAGAAGTTATTTTAATAATAATGTGGACTTGCGGCTGACACTGAGGTAATAACGCAACAAGCTCGCGCGGTATCCTCAAAAATTCTTCCATTTTCTTCTCCAATAATGACGAATTAACTCACTCTTTGCCGCAAATTTAAAGCAAACAAATATTAATGAATCGATTAGACTATGGTTGCAGACTCCCTTATGATTTCACAGACTATTTAGGCATCTTAGACTTCGAGCCTCCCCATAGGAAAAGTGTCCAAAGACCTGAGGAATATGATCGGAAAGGGCTCATTACAATGCCTCTTTATTTTATGAAACTTGGAATATTTAGATAAGTCGACTTGCAATACTGTTTCTTGACTCTTGAGCGAACATCTACAAGGGAGAAGTTGCATCACGCACCTGAAGGTGGAGTAAAAATGCCTGCCTAAAAAATACTGCATCTTCTCCTCCCTACCGCTTTGCAGTGCTCGCTTCCCGGCCAAGAGCGAAATCAACGTTCACCGAAAACGTTGGCCCGGCTGGCGACGTGGATTGAGTCACAATAATGAGATTCGACTCTTGCTTGTTCAGAGCGTAGGTGGTCAAGGGCACATCTAATTTCAGAGAGTTCTCTTTATTTAAGTCCACATGTTTCCCGTTACCTCACTCTTTGTTTGGTCTTATTTGAATTTTATATGAGGCATTGCCTAATAGCTCTAAGGTATAATAATTTTCTTTAGAAACGAATGAGTAAATATTGTGCCTTTGGCCATCATATATTTACGAGTTTTTTTTTTAAATACCAATTATTCTAGTTAGATGCATCCTTTATAATTTTCAAGTTTATTCAAACCCGTTCGCCATTGTTCGTGATATCGATGTTAGAAGACATTTGCGCCTTTCCCGTGTCATATTTTATTTTAAAAGGTGGATATGTCACTAGTTGAGACTCCGTTCAATCATGATCAGGTAGGAATAAAAGTATTATTTTCACCCAAGATTCTCTTTTAAGACTGGGTCAGCTCTGCGGTTCATCTATTTTTGTGAGTAGAGGGTGCTTATGGAATAAAAAACACGAGAACGGTGGAATTTCCCAGCCGAAGCAAATAATTTCGTACTCTCACTCTCGATTATCTGTTGCTCAGTTTCCAGTTATACATCTGAAAGATTTTCAGGCACTGAAAGAAACGGAGCAACAATTACTGCGTCATAAGTATTTCAGAGCATTTCCTGGGCCAATGAGCGGTTTCGTGTGGGCCCAGTCTTGTCTGTTGACTCAATAACGAGCTACAAATCAGGGGCAACTCTTATGAATTTTAACTCTGGTTTGCTAGTAAACGGATGGTTACAGAAAAAGTAGTATTTTTTGTAAAAATAAACTGTCTCTAGCATCTCTACAAAAATTGAAAATGAAATTGAAATGCATATTTAGAGCGACAGACCCCACTGAAAGTGAGCGATGACTCTTGCATTCGCGAGTGGAAAAAATTGACTGCGGAAAGAAATAAAATTTATGAACAACTTATGAACATTAAATGCTGCAAGAATGCCAAAGAAGAAAGGCGTGGCCATTATCGGCATGGCTATATTGACGGACTTGACGAAGGAAAGGCGATCGCTGTTGGTAATTTGAATTTCGCGCGGCGTCGCTGTTTTCCCATTTATCCGGAATGGCAATGGCAATGCGAATGCGAACTAGAGCGAATGGAAGCTTTCCATTCGCTCTAGTTCGCTCTTCACTTCGCAACACAACAGCTCACCCGCTTTACATTCGTTTCGGGCCCTGCGCATTTGGCAGCGCACTTCAAAACAGATCGTGAGCAGAGTTTATGTGCGCTGGTGACAATAAAAGAACATAGAGAACCGCGATTGTTATTTTTGAGTTAATTTTCAATAAATTCTTCACTGTATTTTTATCTGCTGATTAATCCTAAAATATTTTTATTTCTGAAAAAAATTACGTAATACATGTCCACCTGATTTACGTTTACTTGATAAAGACAAATATGTAGGTATGTTGAATGTAATTGATTTATACTGAAGGGCAACGGCCTATCACGATGGAAACACCGGTTCCCGATCAGTCACCGAAGTTAAGAATCGTTGGACTCGGCTCGAGTTTGGAGGGGTGATCCTCCGATTCGTCCGAGTGCTGTTGCCCCTGTCTGCACGTGGCAGACAGTATGTGTGAAATGACCTTAGTCGTCGAAGCACGTTAAGCAAAAATACTACTACGATTTATACTGAATTGATATTTTGTTGGATTCGTACTTTCAATTGCACATGCATGCACTAAAAATAACAACATATGATAATAAGAATATTTATTTGATTTTTAAGGAAGGGAATGAATGAATGAGTGGATTGTGGGTAGTTTGTCATTTTTTTAAATCTTTGCCTGCTTTTGTATTGAACACAAGACTATTTAAACTCCTACTTTTTTCATGTTTTCTCAAAAGTTATTCATTTTTTATTGTATATCTGGTAAACACTTATGTAGAAATCTGAGCAAATATTTTCTCTCATATGTACTTTTCCTTAAAGAGACTGCTCTAAGACAATACATTTTATATCTATTAATTATGGCTAATGGAAAGTTTTTAATTAATTACTCTTCAATAAAGAGCCTAAATACTTATTTTGAACAAATTCAATAAATATAAATGAATCATTCGGCCTTGACTGTTTTGTATCTACAGAATGGTACCTACCGGCAGGTTACCGAAAGTTTCGTCTGCGCACATCGCTCCATTCGTCGTCAATCGTGTGCGTTAAAGTGCGCTGATGTAATGCCACATGTACTTATTTCAGCAATTTGAATGGAAAACTCCAACGCAATCTTCAGTAATGCGTTGCTTATGAAAACCTGCGCCGAGGATATCGAGAACGCTCAAGAAAAATCTTTGATACCGAGACAAAGGGCGAGACAAAAATATGACAGATACCAAGACGGAAATACTAAATCACGAGCTCACTTATGCACTTATTTGAGAGAAAAATTCGTATAAAGCCGAAATAACCGTTCTTCTTGGAAAAAGTACATAATTTTATCAGGGCTTACTCATGATGAAACTTATGGCAGTTACTTGGTTGCCCCTCCAATATCTTCAAGCCTGATGATGTCCAAATGAAGTTGAATCGGGTGGAGGCAAGTCTCCCCTTTTCTATTATTGTCTTCTATATTCTGCTATTCGACAGCCATTGGCTCCGGAAGAAAATATTTAAAGTTGAATGTTCGCAGAAGAAATGAAAATACATGATTGAAAAATATTTAGCGGTAGGGTGAGTAGAGTGAAGTTTTCGAGCTTTTATATATTCTTGCAAATATATTCATCAAGGATGAATCCTCACAGCGTTCTCTTTCCATTTAAATTTGCCCTCTACTCAACGCCTGCATAAATTGTGGAATTAACGTTTTCAAATGGGTACATGGAGTTAAATGACGATTCAGTACGCCAAGCAAAAGCTTAAATTTAGTCTTTTGGAGGTTTTCTCCGTATAATTTCTTTCTCAATGGAAAACCAAAAACATATGGGCAAATTGAAAGGGAAAAACTGCAGAACTATATTTAAAAAATATTTAAAAAGGAATAACCAACTTTATTAGTTAACAGGTTGAGCACATGCAAAGATTAGCGGCAAAGTTTTCCTAATGGCTAATTTAAGGGATCGTCTCGTGAGAGCGAAGGACCCAGTTGGCCTCATGACTCCGGGGGTCTATAAAATACCCTGTGAATGTGGCGAGGTCTATGTGGGAGAGACTGGTCGAACGATTTCCACTCGACTGAAGGAACACCGAAGACATTTTCCACTCGGACAACCAGAGAAATCAGCGGTGGTTGAACATAGCCTCAGTCTGGACCATCGCATTAAATGGGACGATACGAGAGTTCTCTGGCGCTCGGAAAAATTTTGGGATCGCTTGACAAAGGAAGCGATAGAGATTAAAATGGAAAGGAGGAACGTAAACCGGGATTCGGGCTATACCATCAGCAGCTCGTGGAATAGGATCCTAAAAATAATACAGGTTGACAGAGCAAGACCAACGGTCAACGGCCAAATTTCAACGGTAAACGGTTCTCCAGCTCAACAATCGGGGATCGACCAATCCCCCACCGCCACCCTCCGTATAAAACCAACGGACAATTTCGTTACGTGACATTTGCCTTGAAGATGGGTAACGAGTCGCTACCCGAAACGTCGGCAACATTTAAATCACTCACCCGGTGTAGAGCCCGAGAAGAGTTCATCACGGCAAAGTTTTCGTTTTATGGACCGATAATTTAAGGATGCTGGGGCTAGGCAGGAACTGTTCAAGGACAAGTATTAGTAGCAGAAATTTGATGATGAATACAAGTTACAAAGCATAGTTTCATCATTTATTTCGAAGGGTACGGAGGCATAATTCGGTCGAAGGATAAAGGCACATGCAAATTTCCCTTCCTACCACCACTTAATACTCGATAAAACCTGCCAGTGGTCACTTTTGGGTAGATTTACGAATACATTTCTATACAAAAAGAATAGCGAGACTTAAAATCCATGAGAAGGTCCTGAAATACCACTTGTTGAAATAAGGAAAGAAGATAGTGATAATTAAACGTGTTCAAATCTTCTCTCTTACTTATCACCAAAATAAGCGAAGGTAAAAACAGTAATTTATGAGATGCTGTTGTGTTTTTTTTTATATAAGTACGAGAAGATTCAAACCGAACTCGGAATTTTGATGACCCCCGAAGGCAAAAATTAAAAATAAATGCGAGAAATCTCCGACAGGCAGATTATTTTTACGTCGTCGTAAATCTTTGAAGCAGGTAGCCAAGCCGGATGGCATACATTCGAGCAAGAGGCGACACAGCGTTCCCAAACCACTATCCCTCCTGAAGGAACCACCGTAATGTTGATGTGACGCCGTGATGAATGCGACAGCCAAGGCAAGAGGGACTGACACGTGACCGACGGTATAAAAAAATCTTGACCACGATGTGTTTTCTTTTTGATTCCGCAGAAAAAATCTCGTTAGCGAACCGAGGTGAGCTCACTCAGCGGCCGGGAGTGGAGTCACGCCAGCTAGTCGCATACATCCACGGGAAGGCGACAATGACGGCGGCCAGAATCAGTGGCGTAGAGACCGGGGGGGGGGAGGTTTAGGGTTTAAACCCCCTCCAAAAACATGTTTACCTGAATTAGTTTTCGTTCGTTTACCTGAACTAGGGTTTAGAATTTTGCTTATTGGGCTGAAAAATGTAGTTGGGTCATTCCACCCAAGTTCGACCAGATATTTGGCAAAATTGACCCTTGGGGTAATCGATTTCGACCAAATTTGGCAAATCGTCTTCATTTGATTACAAAACAAAAACCCCAAAGCCATTTTGTAATACATGCAACGGTTTACGAGATATTGCAATGTTGTAAAACTAGAATTTTACAAAAGCGTCTTCGCGTTTGACGGCATATCTCCGGAAATAAGGAAGATAAAAATACATGCAATGACTCATTTTGAAGGTCTTGATTTGAGAAAGATAATTATTTGATTCTTTTATAAAATTTAAACAATTAAATAAAGTTTATAACAAATTCAATTTTTCAAATCAATTTTCAACTTTGAATTGTCTTCACGAAAAGAGAATGTTAATTTAATTATTGCTTTAGTGAATTATAACCTAAATATCATTTTATGATGATGCACATAAATATTAATGATCCCCCCCCCAAGAAGGAAATTCTGCGTACGCTACTGGCCGGAATGCGTGATGTTTAGGGAAGGCAGCGAAGGGGATGGGATTTCAGTTGGAATTTACGCAACTTGAGCAACATTACTGACGTTATTCATACTTTTTGTAATATTATTTAGTGCACTCTTGACATGAAATAAAAACCACTTAAATTTCAACGATTTTTAATGGGAAAAAAACTTAACTTTGGTTCTGAATCATACGGTGAAAATTTGGAGTTTGATATTTCGCTAAATCTATAGTGACAAAAATTTGTAGAAACAAAATATATAGTTACGGAAACCTGGAAAATAAAATAAGATATCCAGTGTCTAAGGCTACCTCAGTCTCAGGGGGCTGATAATTTATCTGGAAAAGTAAATGTACGGGCACAGAATGGAAATCGCGCATTATATAAACTATGTGGCAGACACCTAATGCCATACGGTGCAGAATCAAGTTCTGAAACAAAACACGCAAGAAGACTATTGAGGACAACAGAAATGCGGACTATAAGAGCGATCACGGGAAACTCACTTTGGATAGAAAAAGAAACATCAGATTCAAGGCAGATGGTCAAGAGAGCGGAGAAGATACTGCGATGCTCACGTCGGTAGAATGACGGAAGACGTGCTCCCCTGCATTGCAAGAGATAACATCCCCCACGGCAGGAGACCTATGGGAAGAACACCAAAAAGATGGAAAGATAGAAGGTAATCCACTTCCCACGATCAGGACTAATTTCCAGATAAAAACAGGTGACTCGCCTGCAAGACAAGAAGAAGATATTTCACCAGAAAGGAAAGTTATCATTCATGAAATAGGGTATTCTACCAGCTGATTGGTAGGTTTTTGGACAGTCCTGATCCTAAGGACCTAAAATCTGGGACATCATCTCACTTTCCCTCGGATAAATGGATCGCCATCAGATCTCTCTTAAATTCTTCATATCGCCTACCTCCTCTTATTTCGTCCAGAATTTCTATCCTCTTCCTTACTTGTCCACGCTTCCCTAATGTTCTCCCTTCTATTACCCCCTTCAACATGCCCTCTCCTCTCAAAACTTCCTCCATCCATCACTTATGCCTTCTCCAAACCTCCGCCGACAGCTTACTCACCTCTCCAATCATATCCATCACGTATTCGTTCGTCTTCCTCGCCACCCAGCTCACTCTCTCCATCCTTCTCCAAACTCACATCTGAAACGCCTCAAGTCTACGTAAATCCTCCCTTCGTAAAGATCAAGTTTCCGACCCATACGGGTGAAAAGACAAACATGGAGCGCCACGCTCCATGTTTGTATTTTCACCCGTCTCTCCTTTACGTCTCTTAAGGCTCAATTCGGGTGAAACCTAATACACATTGAGTGAATCAATGGTAACTCAACCATTTTATTTTTCTGTTGGGCATTTCCTCATGGGCGACACCCATCACGTTTATTTTGTTTTCATTTTTGGTCCATTTCATTTTAATGTTCCGGTGTGACAATCGAATGTTTAAGTGAAGAGTTTTGGGGTTTACAATAGGTTTGAGAAGCCTAGGAATCATCTCACTCAAGCAATACGCCGGGAAAAACTCAGCTCTTACATCATTCCAATGTCCTCTCCAGCTGCTCTCATGGCCCTCCATAAAAGATTTTACGCACAAATCTGATGAGGAGAGAAAAAGTTTTTAATTTTTCTTGTTCCATTTTTCTCTTTCAAAAGTTTATTAACCGATTCTTGGCAGCCCTTTTATTTCCATTCTCGCAAATAGACTTTGGAGTTGGAGCCGGAGCTCGTAACTGTAAAATTTTCCCGCTCTGACCACCAATTTTTAAATAATATAGTCCACGATGCGGGTAACTGTTCAGCAGTTCAATCAAACAAATTTCATTCCTGTTAAAATTTCATATGCTGAGAATTTCAAAATTGAGTGAATTTCAAGAGTACTTTTGAAAAACTGAGAATTTCAAGAGTACTTTTGATAATGCCGTAATGTTGTTGCCGTAATGTTGTTGTCCTCACCTTTGCATGAAAAACCAAAACGTGAGTGTGAATTTCTCAATTCCTTCCTACTGATTATTGTATTTTTTGCGAACGATTGAAATTATTTAACTCTCACTCAGTGATTCAACCCGAAGGTTGGTTTGGATAGTTGAGGGTAGAGCTCACCCCGGACTAAGCCACAGGCGTGTGAATTTCACACATTCAGGGTAGGGGGGCCAGTTCCTTTCCCTGGGCCACCTCGCACTCCGAGGATTTTTGTTCGGGGCTTCAAGGCTCAAATGCTTCACCCGGATTTGAACCCTGGACCCTTTGAACAGTAGCCAAGCGCTCTACCCACTCTGGCCACCACGCTCCCGAAATTATTTTAAAAGAAATAAATTATAGCAGTGGGAAAGTTGGTTAACTCAGGGAACGCATTGTGTATTTTTACATGAAAACCCTGGAAAATATTTTAATTGAATATATTAAAATAATAATCGGAATTGGAAACAGAAAATTTTGACCGGAGCCGGTGCTGGAGCTAAGAAATAAAACGGAGATTTATGCCGGAGTGGGAGCCACTTCCCAAGACCCCTACGCCTAATCCCTGCCGTATGCCTTCGATATCCCTCTTTTGCATTCCCTTATCCTTCTCTCCTAATTCTTCCTAATCATTCTTAGTTAAACCATTAACGCTGAGGGTACCAAACTGCAGAATGTAATAAAATTTAGTATAATTATAGATATATTTCTTCTGGAGATATAGGTCCATTAATTGATAAATTATTTTATTTCTCTTTTGTCAACTTTTCGCCTTAATATTTATGCTTCTTCAGGGCTTCATTAAAAAAAAGAAGAAGCATAAATATAAATACGAAACTTTTACAAAAGAGAAACAAAATAATTTATCAATTGATGGACCTATATCTCCTGAAGAAACTAAATGGTAATTATATTGGAATAAGAGGTCATGAAGAGGAATCATCTCAATAAAATTTAGTGATTTGAACAGTATCATGTAGGAAAACAGGCATAATTGAAGGAAGAATTGCTTTCGATTACAGGGCCTTATATTTCTTAGGGCCGTTCAATAATATGTGAGGTCGAATGACAGGGACTATGTTTAGAAAAGGCTGGTTAAGTGCCCTTATATGGCACGTAACATTGTACGAAGGCGGAACGAGGACGCTGAGGAAAACGGATGAGAATAGGATGCAGGCATTTGAGAATTGGACGAGGGGGAGAATGGAGAACGTACTTTTGATGAGGCAAACGAGGAAGTGCTCGGTATGGCGGGTGAGAAAAGGGTTGGGGGGATGCAAAGTCTGTTGTGGCTAAGAGTTGCATTACTCTGTGATGGTTGGAACAGGATCCGTAGGATGCTGAAGGCCGTGATATGAGAGGATGCTGGGTTAGCGGGGAAGGGAAAAAAGAGAATTGGCTTTGTTAATGGGATGGATAGAGGTGGGAATTAGGTAGAGTTCAAGAATGAAATGGAGTAAGAAAAAGGTGAAAAAATTAGCAGGGGTAACCGTTTTCTACACCTCAACCCACCTTAACCACGTGACTACCTGTGATAAAATTATAAACGGAAATAACGAGAAATGTAGAGGAAATATTAAGCGCGAGAAGCCATTTCTCGTATAATAAATAATTAGGAAGAATGCGGGGAGAAAGAAGCAGAACAATTAAGTGCGAAGTTAGAAAGAAGGATTAAAGGTGAAAGAATTATTGACTTAAAGAGCAAAAGAAGCATGGCGGAGAGAAGAAAGTGGTAAATAGAAATACCAAAGAGAGGGTGAGAAATAGTAGTGGTAAGGTGAAAATCTTGCCCGTTAGTAAGCAACAAGGGCAATGCAAATTCATCCATCGGGAACATTAGCTGCAAAGAGAGGGTAGCAAACTCTACGCTTTTTGTAAATAATATTTTTACAGAAATCTCTAGACATTTCTGTAGAATTTCCATATTAAACACTTTTAAGGATTTTTTACAGAATTCCCTTGCACTTTCTGTATAAATTTCTTAGCATATACTGTAAAAATCCTTAGCACATTTTGAAGTAATTATTTATGAGATTCAGCATAAATTGCTTAAGAAGTTCTATAGGAATTTCTTAAATTCATATTTTTTTTACTTTGACTAAAATTAATAACACTTCATTTGTAGCTATACAAGATGTCCCAAATTGAACGCTGTAGTTTCATTGTGTTCTCAGAAGAAAATTTTTAGAGATATGGCCAGTTTTTCGAGGAACATGGGCAGCACAAGTTTTTACAAAAATCAGTATACAGTAAAGCTGTTTTGTTGCCGCGTAAGGATTTCCTGAGATGACGACGGCGGAAGTCTTGACTTCCCCGCTCCCGAGTTACAGAATAGGGGGGCAATAAAGAACTTAACTTAAGAACTTAAGAAAAATTTTTAATCCGGGCGAAAGAGTATTCCACCCCCCCCCCCCACCCCCCTTCCCCCACACCCCATTTCCGCCCCACCTATCAAACCTATGCACCAGTTAAACGTAGTAAAATTTTATAATAATAATTTAATATTTTTTCACAATCACAGCGCCCCTTCCTTTGCGGCACGCCGGGCAGTTGCGCGTGTCGCCCAGGCCTGCTTCCGGGAGTATTTCATCGACTTCGAGGGACACGCTCCTTGGAGGCGGTGCCAACATGATGCCTGTCACGGTCACAATTCCAAGCAAGGAGCTATTGTATAACTTCCAGGATACAAAAAACTCCAAAATCATTCGCTCATTCATTTCTAACTTTCGTCGCTCCGAGGCAGCACGTTACGCAAACCCCTTACTCACCACGCGGAAAGACGGAGAACTATTTTGCGGGCGATGGGAAGCAGGCATTTGCGTTGGCGGTTGGTTGCTCGGTCGCGGTTTGGAAAGGGAGATACGGCTGCTACGGCTACGGGGTTTACAACACTTGCTGTGAGGAAACGGAAATCCACTCGAAACTATCGACCGGAAACCGATACTCAACACTCGATATCGAACGGGCCAAACCCACTCTCCCAGGAATATCAGTATATTTTCCGTAAACCAATCCGGGAGGTAGTGATTCTGATTATTTATAGTTGTAATCGACGCGAGAACATTGTTATTCGTTGTAAGAATGGTGATCAAAGTGTACGTTTCTGGAATATCCGGGAACAAGGAGGTAAGTAATCAATTAATTGAAGACCTGGCTTTGCAATATATTACGGTCAATTGTTTTAGATTTTGTTTATAATCTGTGACTTCGTTCTGTGTTATTTATGCGCTATGCATTTTTGTCAATTTTACAATATGTATCATATGAAGTAGTATGCGCGAAATTTCAAGTACTCTCAACTTTCCTTGATGTTAAGCCATCTGCCGTCATCTTTTGTATGAGTCATTAATTTGCGCTGTGTACTCATAGCTGCTAAATATTTGGATGATGCATATAATTCATTCAGGCAAGAATAGAAACATGGGTAGAGTTTGTTCAAGTTTTGACGTAGTCCTCTCTAGGCCTTATCTTTAATTAACCAGTCTCTCCACATTGAGGCTACCGTTCAAATATTATGTGGTGATAAATAATAATATCGAAGTACTTACCTGAGAATTTAGAAGATTTCAATGTTCGTGTTTTTTCAGGTCAAGAAACGGCAGCAGAGGGTTTTGATGATTCTTGACAGCAAACATGTTTCATATGATGTTGTAGACATTACCGAACCGGGGAAAGAACAAGAGAAGGAATATATGCAGCAGAAGAGTAATGCGAAGGACTTGAAGTATCCCTTGCCACCACAAATATTCAACGAAGAGGAATACTGTGGGGTAATCTCCTAGCATCTTTATATTTTCAATCTTGTATCCTATCTACAATTGTTGGTGTAGTTCCCGGAGGTCGTTCATCCTAGAATATTTAGTTTGATTGTTGTATATGATAGTAATCTTCAATTTGGGTTGGCAGGATGTGTTATATTCACAGTAAGTAGTTAGAAACTCACATTTAATTTGTTGTTAACCACGTCACACCATTAAAGTATTCATTGACGCTCATTTCCGTCCGAAGAAAGTGTCAAGAGAATCTAGTGCCGCTAAGATGATAGAGTGACATAAATATTCGTTATTAATCTTTTACACGACTGCGCAAAAAAAACGGAGTGTTATTTACATAGGATATGAACTTGCATATTATTGCCGCATTCAAAATTTCCTGTCGCTGATCAGCTTGTAATATATTTTTGCGCTTGGAAATGCCGGAATGGAATATTTTATGCAGCTGTATTTTGTAGAAGAAGATAGAATAAGTAGTATTGAATTTTTTCTGGTCACTTTGTTATCCTTGGCTTTGATAATATGCTATAAAAAGCGACAAGTATTTAAATGAGTGTGAATCGGTAGTTGACTATTTTCGAAGTCCCTCAATGGTGATACTCGGAATCCACTTGTTCACAGACTTATCGTCTTTCAACTCAATTAACAGACCTGTTTTCAAGTATCGAATGTCAACACATTGTTATCATAAGCCTGTGTGATATGGAATTTTTCAAATCGGTTGTCCGAAGTGACCCCCTCGAGAAAATTTGCATCGGGGGGTCTCCGTTGGCTTTGTTTGACGTTCATATTTTGCCATTTTTGGTGAGGAAACATCGGAACCGAAGGGTATTATATTGTAACGTAATTGCGGAATCTTGCCAACTGTCATTCATCCGCCGTTGACTTTTTCGGCTGTTACCCTGCCCAGTCAGTTTTGTTTTTCTACCTATTATTTGAGGGTTAAATGTTTCGCGGCGTCTTCATCGGTTTGTTTAGGTAGGCGCAGCATTTTTGGAAGAATCCTCTTCGATGAACTCCTTGATTAGCTGAAGTTCTATGTGAGAGCAGAAAATTTCTGTGGGGGAGCCTTGAGAAGGGTCGGTGGTCAGTCACCCTCCATCAGGGGCGATTGATATTAAATTATAAACCAGCTCAGGTGAAGTTGGACGAGGTGTATCAATTTTTATCACAGCGTTAGAGTTATCTAACAATAATAATTTTTTTAAATTTTAGTTTTAATACTATTTGATTAATTAATAATCTGTGCCAAACGATTCGTCGAAAATTCCTTAAACTTTTGTAACTTTGGCCCTTTTTTGTGACTTAAGCCGCATTGCGGCATTGAGGGTAGTTAGTGTTCATTGATTGACACCCTGTGTGTCACAAGAAGGTGACGAGAAGCAGATGAACTTCTTGCCGTCAGCATCGTCTAATAGTGGTAAACCATATGGCCGAACTCAGTGATATTAATCAATCCCCTACCCCAGTTTTTTTTGCTAATTCTCTTGTAGCTTGATGGTTGCGACCATTTTAAGCGCATAATACACGGGCAGTCTTTCAGATTTCATGTGATTTGTTGGCACTTGAATAATGCCTTCCTTGTTTGAAAGTTCATTCACGCAATGTAGCAATCCTATGCCTGGCGGTGAACGTCATAGCCCTGAATTGAGCTTGCTCGAAAATTTATTTTTTGTTGCATAATGCAGAGGCGATGAATGAATTCATTTGCTTCCTTGACTGCCTCCTCAGACGCGCGAAGTCGGAAACGGAAGTGTAATTATTTTGCTATCTGATGTTCTCGTTGGAGTTTCCATTTTGCTCGCTTATCATTCCCACCATCAAATACTTACCGCAAGCATTTTGTCAACAATATTTAGACCGTGTTCCTGTATGCTATAATTTCGTCAGCCACTTAAGGAATACCCACGCTAGTTTCGTCATTGTTCCCTCGCACTAAATTTTACCCATTTTTCATTTCAGCGAAATTGGTTTTCTAGCTTGGAACCCTATTCACGCATGAATTTCGTGTTTGACCTTGCTTGGAAATCGCAGATGGTTGAGTTCCCGCTGTCCGAGTAGTTAAGAATCTGAGAGCTGACATGAGATTTGATTGGGGCGCCCATGCGATATTTCCGAACGTCCAGCGACAACCCCGGCGGCTGGCTTCGTATTTTACTTTAGACATTAACTGTGTAAATGTGTTTTTGTGGAGATAAATCCCAGAAGTTGCTGAAGGAACTCTTGGCTGTTAAATATGTACTCTAATTTCTAGGGAGTATCTTTGCGTCGGAGTCGAGAACGAAAAACTTGGTTCCACACAGTAGTCGCTTTTCCCAGCCTTTCGGGTTTCCATCACTTTAAAATCGTTATTTATCGGTAATTGTAGTTATATTTCCCTATGTAGTATAATCACGGAGGGAAATAATGATGATTAAGTTTTGATCAATAGGTACAGATAAGACACCTCTTTTTTCATCCCCTAGCCGTGGTCAGCGTATAGGGTTTCCCCGCATGGTGGCATCTTTCCAACGACTTTCTATTTTCCTTACTCGACCTTAGCTGTTTGTTTGTGTTGTTTGCTTTTGTCAACTCTAGCTTCCATGGAGGATTGGCGGTGCTTTTATAACAGCAGTGGGTGCATTTTACTTTTTATTGAACGAGTTGCTGACAATTACATCGACTCGGTGTCGATATTTGTTCTCATTGCTACCTAGTATATGTACTCGTATTCAAGTGAATTCGGCAGCACCATCCCGAAGGTTGCAGTTATTCTTCGTCAATTCTTCAACGTCGTGGAATTCTTATTTCACGGAATATACCCTAGTTTTCCCTTCGAATTAAATTCGTTCTTATAGTCTCTCGTGCGCGTCCGTGACTTTCCTTCCAACGCTGGAACGGCCGACTTCTGGAATTGACCTAAAACAACGGGAGTGATCATTTTGAGCGCTGCCTCTGATGTGGCTGATTTTTGGGTTTTAGTTTTCATGAGTACGTACGTGTCAAGCTTGTATTTTTTTTTTGCGTATTCGCGGTCGCGGTTTTGCTTACGAGCGTGTGTGCCTGAGCGGCGTTTGCTGAATTCCTCGGTGTATTCCGAGGCCGAATTCCTCGCAATCGCACAATATATTAGCGCGCATAAAGGCCGTTTTACACGGTACATTTGTTTGTACAAACTCTTCGGTGAACTCTTGAATGAGGCAAAAAGTATCGTGTAAAGCGGCAAATTGTATGAACGCTTGTGCGAATGTCTCAATGCCTGCACGGGAAATAGAACCTGTTCTAATTTCGTTGAGACAAACGTACATTCTCACGTACATTCGTTTGTACAAAATCTTTCATCGTGTAAAGCGGCCTTAAGAGTTGTCGATATTTTTGAAAACTTTTTTCTGATGAATGTGAACACCCATTCTTCACAGTCGGATAATTTTTTAAAATTCCTGTCTTCTAACAATAATGTCGTCTTTATTTCTTGAGCGAATTTGAGGTATTTAGAGACCTCTCTTACAATTAACTCATTTAACGTACAAATCACACATTTAAGTACTGCCCGCCCCGCCTGAGTGGATAAATCCCACTCAGGCGGGACTCGAACCCGCGAACTTCGGATTAGCAGGCGAGGACGTTACCACACTGCCACCAAGGATGGCAACTTCTAATGTGGTAAAACGAGATTCAAGGCCCGTATTTAGGGACACCGTCTATAAGTATTTATGATAATTTACGATTTCTGTACATGTTTCCTCCCAAAATCCTGACTGGGTACTTAATATAGTAAATTATAATTATTTTTGCCTTCAGATAAGATCCTCAGAAGGAATATAGAAAATATTTTGCTCCAAAAAATGACTTTGTCTGCAACAAGCACGAAAGCCTGCAAGAAGCCATGTCATAAGTCAGAATACAACATTTTTTCTTCCTTTCATCACCAGTGGTTAGCATCTTAGCCATTCTATGTGGAGATCTCCGTTTTGAATTTCTTAACAGGTGTTTTTCATTTGCTTATTTTTTTGTCTTATCTATTCTCCAACTCTGGGTATGAAATAATTTCATATGTAGTGCCAGTGAGTGTTACCAAAATATTATTTATGCCGCTAGTTTCAGACTGTTGTGTAGGCAAACCTTTTCTCGGGGACTAAAGCCGTATGAGTCGGTATCTCTTGCGTGCAGTTTGCGATGGAACTGAAATTTTTGTGCCTAATGCATGCCTTTGTCATTGCCATTCCCTGTTCTAAATTCTTTAACTATCTTCTGGGGGCCTCAAATTGCAGTACTTCAATGAAATTGCAACTATAGCTACATTCACTTCCATCAATATGTATTTTTCAAATCAAAGTCAGAAAGTTAACAACTGCGCAAATGAACTGAAAATCATTTTGCAAACAACTCTTGATGGAGTACACAGTTTTGGTTAGAAGAAAAAATTGATATTTAATACTTGCGTACACCTCGCGTTATAGTTTTCCAGGCACTTTCTGTTGGTGGTTGATTTCTTTGGAAATCACAATGGAATTCATTCAAGCATTATATAACAGAGTTAAAGGCCATTCAAGTATTCATGAACAGTCGTCATTGAATGGCCATCTCCAATGGTCTTAAATGAATTTTCGTGCAAAGAGCATTCAAGGCAACTTGACCATGTTCTAATATAAGACACTGTCTTCGGCGTTACTTTGTGGAACTCCTTCATCTTTTTTAGTAATAATAAACACTTGGTTGTTATTCCACACTTTATTGGAAACAAAACGACCCGGGTTTCAGCATGTCATGCCATCATCAGGCCTGATGATGGCATGACATGCTGAAACCCGGGTCGTTTTGTTTCCAATAAAGTGTGGAATAACAACCAAGTGTTTATTATTATTAAAAAAGTTGACCATGTTCCTTGTTCAAGATATCTCGAATGGCGTGAAACAGGCTGTCGAGTCCTTGGTTTCAATAACAACAATGAACAATCAATTTTCGTTTATTGAATTAAGACGTCCTAATTGGAAAAGGAAATATCAAAATAAAATATAAGTGATGAGAGCGGTCATCTTTGTTGCTCACCTCCAGACTTTTTTCTCTTAATATATTGGAGTATTCTTAGTGGTTTTCCAATTTGTTTCCCTAAGAAATGTGGTAATTTACATATCTAGGATATTTGATGATTTTCATTGTAGAACCTTGCACTTTTTATTTTACTTCAACGATTTACCTTCTAAATTAAACGCTTGCGCAGAGAAACTGGAATAGACACTCTTCAATACTGAGAACATGGTTGGCTGAAGATTGTGTAATACATATCATGACAAAACCTGTTGACTTGCTTTCGCCAGTAATGGTGAAGAAGATTAATTTTTTATCACACATTTTATTATCACATAACAAAGAAGGCTTTGTGTGCTCCTTCAGTGCTCGAAACGTAACTAACTTAGCATGGTCAGTATTTTTGCACTTTAAGAAATGCTTTTGCCATATTCAGTGCAACAGAATCCCACTAAATCTTTTTCTATTGTATCTTTATTGCTACGTTAAACAAAATTAGTTCAAATGTGTCAGGATTAATTAGGTGGAAATTCATTTTCAAAGTGAGAGAGAAAAATTTTGTACCTTTCCACTGATATTTGTGTATCAGTGGAAAGATGCTATGTTTTTCTCTCTCACTTCGGAAATAAGTTAGATTGGACCTCAGTGCACTGAATGAAAGTAAAATTAAAACTGTATGTGTGAAATTTTCTGTAGCTTTTCAATTTTTCTTGTAATAATTGGAAATTGTGGAATTTTGGCTTTTGAAATGTGCACCACGGTTGTTCTAACGGGTAGAAAAATATTTTCGATGCAGTTGTGATGCTGGTTGCATCCTATCTTGATTGAGGAGATATTCCTACTGTGATAATCACTATAACGACATCACCATCAAGAAAAATTAAGGGGAAAATTAAAATAGCATTTATATATTCGTTAGCAATTTACTAAGTAAGTGTAAACTTCGTGTGTTATTATCTAATTTCTCCTCTATTTTCTCAGCCACTGAATTTATGAGTGGAATCTTCATGCTTGAAAATGACTGTTTCAATCTATTTACACCCATGTTTTTCCCAGAAATACAGGGCCAATGTTCAGACATGTACAATTTCAATGTTATTTAGATACAATTTCAGTATTTTGGACTAAAATGGACTTATGAGTTGTGTCAACAGAAGTGGTGTTCATTAACAGAAGTGAGGTGATGAGGGAAACCCTGGGTGTACATTCAGTGTTGTAAGATGCAAGGTAGAACAATCTCCATAGTGTAGTTGGATTTGAAGGGGAATGAATGAAGATTGTGCAGCCACTAAAACTTTTAACCCTCTGACCACTGATTGATGCTGTTAGAAACTCCTGAAATGAAGCTGTTTGAAGTCCTGAGTCTCTTGAAGATAATTTACATAACATGAAGGAGCATTATTGGTATTTTTTCGTGCAGTTGCTTCCTGTTGCCATAGCGGAGTTAACTATCATCAGGTTATTAGACTTGCTGTTAATAGTCGCTTGTATAAAAGCAATTGCAAATACTATGTTGAATAGTTGTTGGGGCTGAATGCTTAAAAGACCTATACATTCTCATTGTGTACGTTGATACTCGAGTGAAATTGAGTTTGGAATCATCAATCATGAATTTATAATCAACTTGTTTTATTTTCTTTGCAGGACTATGAGGAGTTTGATCTGGCCAATGAAATAGATGAATTAGATAAGTTTCTTAAAGTTACCTTTGCTGACAAGAAGCCAGTAGAAATTAAGGAAAACAGTGGGAGTGGGCAGGTGAATGGACACATGTCATCCAGTAGGGAGGTGAGGAAAACCATATATTTATGTTCACTGAAGTAGATCACTTGTGGTGTTATTGATAATTACATTTGGCAGCATGTAAGACACACCATTATTTTATAATATTCAGGAAATATATAATGCATACATGTTGTTTTGTAATACAAAAAGGAGTGTGCTGTTGGAAGCTGCAAACATGATCATTGAACTGCCACAATGTTCCATGTATGTAGTTGAAGCACAAAGTGATAAAAACAATCAGTCTTTGAGAGAATTCAACATTTGCATGTAAGACCCGAGAAGCAATTTTTGGAGATTTTTGACTCATCTGATATGCTGTCAAATATAATTTTATGTATATTAGCATTACCTTTAGATCTATACCCAATCATGCCCATATGTATATAGGTCAAAAATTTACAAACTATAACTCCTTGCCAACATTTTGGTGTATAATTGACACCATCTTCAGGGCTACATTATGGTACAACAACATTATTAATGAAGTAACATACAAAATATCACAAGTTTCACCTTATAAATCAAAGTATCATGCACGTCATTACAAAATACAAATAAGAATTACCTCGGATTTAGCCAGGAACATCATGTTTCAACAATCCACATCTCCAAATAAAACTGTATAATATTTTTCCGGATAAGGAGCTATCAGAACCATTTTAAGGAATGGTACATTACTATATTGTGACCATATATCATTATGGGTACAAATTCCATGACCGCAATGATCTTTTAAAACAATTGACAAACAAAATTTAAAAAGTGACATCTATGTATATATCTATGTACGATGTGACATCTATTTTTTGGCTGTATACATAGATGCCACTTTTTAAATTTTGTTTGTCAATTGTTTTAAAAGACCAATGGGCGCATTCAGGGAGCGGTGGAGCGGACCGCTACCTAGAATGTGCTCAGCTCCCCTGAATGGAAAAAACGACCGAGCGCTACGGTGGAACTTTTGAATCGTAGTCTCTCTCCGTCCGCAGATTTCTTATCGGAGATAATTGATGGAACAGACTCATGGTGGTTTAATAAAGCTTGAAATTACCTTCCTATGATTAGTAAGCGCAATGGCAGATGTGTTAATCCGTGCTATCATCATCTAGAATAATTCTTATTTCCAAAAAGGGTGGAAAATTTTCCTCATAGAGCATGCTCTTTAGTTAATCCTTTCCACGAAAAGAAGCGATGGAAGGAGTTGAAGAAATGAACAATAAACCAAGCTTGGATGGGCAACTACCCTTGGTGAGCTTATTGCATTCTCGTAGGTACTTCACTGAGGGAAGACACGAAGACGGTTAATTTTTTGCTGTGCTGCTCTTGCTGCTGTGTGAACTTCGAGCATCGATTGCTAGTTAACTGCTATTAATATATAAAATGACTTGGTTCAAAGGTTATGTACTTTGATAATTTCCTTGGGGATGTTCAAACATGTGATGGTGTTTTACAGGCCACATTTTTTTGTTTTGCGCTACGGTGATATTATACCTTTTGCGTAATTGCATGCGGCGTTAAAAGACAAGGTCCCTCTTTGGTTCCAATCCCCCTCATGGAAAATGTGGACATGTTGGAGATTTTATTTTCTAGAAAGCTATCCGTCAATTATTTGTGCTCTTGAGCAAAGTATTATTATATATTAAGTATATTAATAATGCTATGCTTGTTTCATAAGTGTAGGCTATCTCGAAACTTGTTAAATTATGTCTATCGTTACCTTAGCCCATAGCCCAACAAACTCAGCCCACAAAATATGCATGCATGCATGTTCTCTAAATAATCATGGTCATTTAGAGAACGAACTGTTAAATATCCTTATAATTCTCTCACAAACAATTCACATTAATATTTTTCTTTCATAATTGTACACCGTCATCGATAGACACAAATGTATGGGCATACAATACATCACTGTCGAGACGTTCACTTATCCTTGTGTATTATTTTCCCAGTCATATAATAAGTATAAATATCACAAAAAGCGTTGGAAAAGGAGATACGTCTGGTTTATTTTATTTGTGACAAACATCTCAATAATACCATGAGAATTAAGAAGAGTTCTACACTAATTCCAGCCAACTTTTGCGATGAATGAGAGACGGAGAGCAACTAAAGCAATCATGTTTGCATTGAAAGTGAATTATATTAATTGTATTCCAAGATAAATGTTAATCACATTCAGGAAGATAATTTATTGAATACATATTTTCATGTACCAGACCAGACAAGAATGTAAGGATGATTCATGCGAAGACACCACGCCGAGTAGTAGTAAAAGCATTCGAAAAATCGCACCCTGTCACTGAGCGCTAAGTGCAGGTAGTGGCCCAAAAGACCGCTCCGGAAAATGGCCAACCGCTCAGACGGAACAGCTACGTAGCAGTCGCATTCAAGGGGAATTCCTGGAATTTTGGCTGAGTGCTCCCGGAGTGCTCCGTCCCCTGAATTGTGGTTATGGAATTGGTACCCATAATGATATATGGTCACAATATATGTAGTAATGAACCATTCCATAAAATGGTTCTGATAGCTCCTTATCCGGAAAAATATTATACAGTTTTATTTGGAGATGTGGATTGTTGAAACATGATGTTCCTGGCTAAATCCGAGGTAATTCTTATTTGTATTTTGTAATGACGTGTATGATACTTTGATTTGTAAGGTGAAACTTGTGATATTTTGTATGTTACTTCATTAATAATGTTGTTGTACCTTAATATTGTAGCCCTGAAGATGGTGTCAACTATGCACCCAAACGTTGGTAAGGAGTTATAGTTCGTAGATTTTTGACCTATCCTCGATATACAAATCTTACATTTATTAAGGAGACTTGGTTCTTTTCTGGTGTCATTTAACATGCGTGAAATAGGCATACCAATTTCCAAACCCACTTGCCTTAAATTGGCTGACTGTACCCTCTCAATGAAATTAGTCTTATTTTGGATTATGTGAATATTTGAATGATATTTTGTTATATCACTTTAAATACATTTTGGTAATTATGCAGTTTGATATTTTTTTTTAATGGGGGACTTTGGTATTTTTCAGGCATCAGCTGAGAAAGAACCTGCTGCAGAGGAGCCTAGGTAAGATATTTTTCTACCTCCAATGAATTTTTTAAAATGATTTTTCACCTTGACCATCATCCATTACTACTTGTTCTTTATGTAATCATTCCAGTCCTAGCAACTTATTCATGGAAATAGTTGGGATGGTAATTAACTATTTTTGACAGGCCAGGCTCTAATTTTCTTTAGAGAAAAGTGTCATTCACTCTAATATTAATGAAAGAAAAATCACAATTTATTTATGTAGGTTACCCCAGTTAACTATAATAATTATTTAATTGCCTAAAGACAAGTATAGATTGCATTGTATAAGGTGTATACAATATACATACATACTCAGTATAGTTACCTGATCACTGGATCAATATAATTATGTTTAGTGTCTCATTCTCCAAATGAACGTGAATTCACTTACTTTGAGGGACATCCATATAACCAGCAATAACAGGAATTTCTCACCATGCTTCATTTTAATTTTCATGAAATTAGAAATTTGAGCTCTTATGTCAACCCATGTCCAACAGTGCATATTTGCTACCTTCCATGTACTGTGATAGGTCAGTTGGGATTTTAACAACTTACCAGTCAGCTATCTCCTTTTGTGCAGTCTAGCTGGGGATGGGAGGTTAGAACCTCCTTGCTGAGAATTGCTTCAAGGTGGTTACACACTGGTCAGTAATCAGGATCTTCAACCATGCTATTATGATGCACTGAGAGTAATCTGATCATGAGCTGGTATTAATAATTTATTAACATGTACAAGACCCAATTGCATTATACCTTCATATTTCCATAAATGGAAATTCATGTACATAAAATTTAGGTTACAGTTCTTATTAGACGGACTACCATACTATGAAAAACATGATATATGTAATAGGAAACCATTTCACCTGTAGATATAAAACCTAATATGTATAGAGATACAAAATTCAATAAAACCAAGGTAATAACTCATGTTTTTTATAAAATAGAAATATTTAAAATGCTTATTATACTAAGTGCTGCAATACAATGAAATGTGAAACCATTCCAATGCACTATCAAACCATTTCAATCGCAAAATATAATGCCTATATACATAATCCAGTCTAACTAGGAAAGGAATCACCTTTTATCTAATGAAATGATATTGATCCACTGTGGTTTTAACTATAAAACAATTCTTTGTTTTTAGGTTTCAGTGTATGGATTCTTAACCTCCTCCTAAATGTATAGAAGTAAATTTTTGTATCTCCAGGGATCTTGTGATACTGGTGTAATTTTAAGTGATCAATTCCAGTGGCAGGTTTTCTCATTTGGAGATAAAATTGAGGTAAATCACCATCAAGGTTATGGTTCTTTGACATTAAAGTTGGTACATATGAATTGAACTTAGTTTGAAGAATGGCAATTGTTTTATGCGTGAATAAAGTCTTCACGGGATTCCCACCAGGTTGGATGTTCAGCCAGAGCCGACGTTTCAATGGCTAACTCTGCCATCGTCCTCAGGGCGTTGAGTGCTGGGTCAAAATTTGTCCGGGTTTATATATCTTCCGGGATGTTTTATGCGTGTTTGGGAGAGTAGAATTCTCAGTTGCCTTGAATGATGCCTGCTGAGGGATAGAGAGTTTATTTATGCATCAGAAAAGGGAGGTGTATTTAGATTATGTAGATTTTTTAGGCAGAGGTGGAGGGTTTCCCTTGGTGCACACCTTTAGCTTTGTGATTAAAATAGGTCAGAATATATCTGTATTCAGAATAGTATCAATGGACAACTGTTACAAATATTGTTAGTGAGAAAGTTAGTAGAACTTGGTTCTTTTTCCTCAGTACCAATAAGAATACACATTATGAAACCTGACACTAAGAATATTTGAGATTGCATGAATATTCTGCAATTCTGTGTGTACAATGTGAGGTGTGTTATATATGTCAGTTGGCTGCTTGCTGATTTTCTTTAATCAAAGTACGAGGTCTCTTAAAAAAATAACCCAAATACATACTCTCCTTCTCTAGAGATACACTTATTCCAGTGGTGTTTCCACTTCGCCATATTGTCCTGGAATGCTTCTTTGGGTATCACCTACAGTTTCTGTGCCGAATTCTCTTCAATGTCATCAATGGTGTCAAAACTGTTCTTTAAGCATTGATATTAATTTTCAGAATAAAAATAAGGCACACAGGGCCAGGTCAGGTGTGTAAGAAGGCTAGGGGAGGACAGTCATTTGATTTTTTGCACAAAACACACAAATTGACATGGCTGAGTGGGTGAGGGAATTGTCAGGGTGGATGAACCACAAATTGTCACGTCAAAACCCTGGTCTGTTTTTGCAAATTTTTTAGCACAACATTTTCAACACACCTTCGTTGTATTGGCGGTTTACTGTTTGCAAATTGAAAATGCACAGCGCCATCAAAATCAAAAGAAATGGTGAGCATCACCTTGATATTCAAGTGAGGCGGTTGTGCTTCAAGACAATCATCGACCTTCCTCGTCAAGGATTGTCTTGAACAGACTGACAATCACTTTTGATTCAGGTAAACCATTCATAACACATTGTATGACTAAAAGCATTATCTCTGTAATCATCTTTCAAAAGTTAGAAGATTTCTGTAAAAGATTTTCATAGTGTCACGTTGCAACGTTGCCCCTGTAACTGGGCCATAAATCAGCATGACGACTAAAACACCTTTCACTCAAACAGCAATATTACGGAAACTTAACACAATGTCAAAAAAATTGAAAAATCATGGTTACTCAGGAGGTTTTACAGAATGCAGGGCAGCCATCTAGACGTGGTTAGAACAATCCTTTGCCACGCAGTACAAAAAGTTCAGTTATTTTTTAACAGGCCTCATATGTACTATCACTTTCAAAAGTCGGTCCACACGGTGAGCGCGACCATCTCCGTGTTCTGTTGAAATCGAGCTTCACGTATTGCATACGCGTTCCATGACTTCTGGGGGCCAATTTTACTGCTACGACAGGCACAACTTGAGTTTGTTTTTTACTCGCTAAGAGACCTCGCGTGCCCTTCTCCCTCCGACAACAAATAGCCAAAACAATTCCAACCCCCACTCCCACAGGAATTCGCCAGCCTAAGAACCCGTGAAGGGTTTTCGGCTGGGACTTTCTTGTGGGAGGACTTCGGCCGGTATTTCTTGTGGGAGAAAGAAGGTGTTAATTTCCCGTACTCTCCTTATAACATGGGTCGTCATGGCAATAATCATTAGTCCATCGCAAAGGGGACGGATATTAGCCTCGTTTGCATTAAGGAAAACTAGTAATTCATAAAGTTATAGTAAATACGTTGCCAAAATCCACTGTTGGAAAATCAGCTCGGAAACCTTTACCGACAATGAGAAGAGAAAGATAATGTTAAGAGATCAGAATTTTTATTTCGCACGTAATAAAAATAGCTGAGATAGCTGTTAAAATGAAATCGGGGAAAGGGCGGAAGACTTCCTATAATAATAGCCACTATGTCTCTATTTGCTTCTTAGACTGCTGGAAGACTTTTGACAGAGAACATTGGACGAGAATAATAAATATTACTGCTGAAATAGGGAGTACCTGGAAGTTTAGGTGCATAACTATAAAACCTCACGGGGATGAAGCGGTATACTGGTAATGAATGACGAATCGTTAAGTGTATATGTTGGAAGAAGATTCAGCCCGGGCCATTTCTTATTACCATTGATTTTCGATTGTTCGCTGACAATTTGGTAATAAATGTATGGAAAGGGATAAAATTGCGAAGGAAAGTAGCAAGTAACTGTTAATTTTGGTAGATTTGCAGATGGCCAAGATTTATTTAGTCAGTCAGCCACGGGACTCAATGTCTATTTCGCAGGTGAAAAGGTGCGTGATATGTGGAATGTGAATTAATCATATAAAGCGCAGGTAATGAAGTTTATAAAGTAGTAATATTCCAAAATGAAGGAAAATAAGGAAAATTCTGAGCTGGGGAAACAGGTTACCCTTCCGGGAAGTATAACTACGTCATTCAGTAAAGGATAAATTAATGTATGGAGATTGGTGTTACCGAGGATTTAAAGAGTTGTGTTGGAATAGGAATTTCACTGTTTTCAAGTAGGATGGAGAGAGAAATAAACGAAAAGTCGATAGGAGATATACGAGAGACAGCAAAAATAAAACGTGGTGTTGCCTAAGGTGCTATAGATGGGATATGACTCAACGACGGAAAAGGGGATATTACGGCAAAGATCTATATTAGTGAAACACACGCGGTGATGATAAATGTGCAACTCTATCTCCATAATTGCAAAGTAAAATTAAAACGATATTGCATAGTAAATTAAAACTACACCTTTGAGTAAAGTTTAAGAACAAAACAACTGATATAGCCTTCAAACTTATATCAATAATCAGTGTATTGGAACGAAAATTTGGAGGTTTTGGAAAGCCTCCAGCACACACATTAATTACTGATGCAACGATTTTCCATTTTTGAACTGTAGCAAAATATATTGCTTGGATACACAGACCGTTGAGAATTTCATAAACACCAATTAGGGAAAAATTAACGCCGAGTATTCACCTGGGATGAGTAACTGATGGGAGTCCGATCATTCTCTTGCAATCGGGAGTTGAGATTTATTCAATATTCATTCCGAATTTCCCTCAAGGCTATAACTAGTGATCGGTCACTACTTAATTAATTTTTGAAAATAATCTGGGCATAATGAAAGGAAACAATCCAAGACTGGAAACGTTAACTCTAAGCCTATTATTTGTGCCACGAAAATATCTCAACATTTTTGTGACCAAAGTCAAGTGCACTGAATTTGGCATAGAGCTTTTAAGTACTCTCCCAAAGAGGCACACAATGTTTTTCACAGTATGGCATTGCTTTTACGAGAATGTATTCAAAATGAATTTATTAATTGATTGCCTTGCGATTGGATGTATTGATTTATAAAAACAATCTATTTATGCTAAAGGCTTGACAAATTTAAACAGTTTAGAGTCCCTGATATCTCCTCAGCAGCTCATTTTTCGTCAGTGCGCGTGAAAGTGTAGGTTGTGCGCTGTGCATTGAAACAATCTCGTCCAAAGGAGCATAAAAATAGCTACCTAATTAAAATTACGTCGTGCGTTTGATACCTTGGATTTCACAAACATTTCTTTAGCTAGCATCCCCCATTGCGTGACTGATAGATTCCATACTCAGAGAGGTCAGTGGAGTTTTACGACATCTCCAGAATATATTGCCACCATAGTGAACATAGCTTCTAGAAATTAGAGGTTCGTTCAGGAACGGAGAGCTGAGTGATGGATGATATACTTGCAGTGAATGAATCTTTTCGATTTGTATTAACTTCCTAAACACAGTCGCAGTGCATTTAACAGACCAATAAAAACAATGTAAGACGAATTACAGACTATAGAGCAAAATTAACATTGAAACATGCCTTCGGTGTAACACTGCTCGAAGCTGATTTCTAAATACGCAAAGCGAAGTCATACCTATTTCATCCAACACATATCATTACTGAAAATTATACTTTACGATAATACCTAAAAAAGGATAAAACCCTAATTAGGATAAAATAAATGCAAAACTATGGCGAATGAAGCTACAAAAAGTGGATTGTAATTTATCAGAAATTAATGCGGTCATTGTTGAATGAGTTTTCCTTCAGTGGATATATAATTGATTTCTCGCTCTCAAAGAAGACATGCACTCCATTTAGATATGCCTACGATGAAAAACTGCTCATATATAAAAGATAAGATTTTCAAATAAGCAACATGAAAAATGTTCTCGTTATTTACAATAGATTCGAACGAAAGAGAAGTTGTGGTTTAAACTTAGTTGGCATTCATTTTGCAGGGAAAATTAATGGGAATGAGTCAAGATTTGATAAGGTTAGGAAGAAAAGTATACTAGATAATTTGGGATAGTCATTTTCAGTATATTACCTATGGTTACAGAAATCTAAAACAAAATGTTCATTCACCAGAGAACAACTTTAATATTTCGTAATATCGCCATAATT
Organism: Pyrrhosoma nymphula; assembly: GCA_963573305.1. Classification (NCBI taxonomy): domain Eukaryota; kingdom Metazoa; phylum Arthropoda; class Insecta; order Odonata; family Coenagrionidae; genus Pyrrhosoma; species Pyrrhosoma nymphula. Next base: position 85,477,957 of record OY754333.1, on the reverse strand, counting down.
TTCAGTTGCAGATCGCAATCGTGACTGCGTAGACCCAACTATATGTTCTATTACACGGGGACGTTGGCTTAAAGAATTCCAAACATCCCGTATGTAGACTTATAAAGTTTTATTCGGTTCTTTCTCCATTGTAATGCCACTCATTCACAATGTTACCCTACGCATTCTCAATAGGAGAAAGGTCCGGGGAGTCAGCTGTCCAGGGTAAAACGCAAAGTTGAGAATTATCCTAAAAAAATTGCTTTGTGTTGGTCGGTTCGCCGATCCATTTCCTTGATTTATCATGAATACAATTGAGCCCGCTACTCGTAAGAGTGAAAAACACCTAACGCCTTTCCCTTTTGCATTCTCCGCCTACCGTTGCCTACCACTTGGGAGTCGGGGGAGTTGGCTGGGCAGCGATAGCGGGAGAAGGTCGTACGAGGGTCTCCGTAGTTGAGTGGAAATGAGTCAAGTTGGCCCTTAGTAGTCGCTGAATGCATAGGCAATACCCGAAGTTCGAATTCAGCGAAATGCGAAGTTGGACGCGCTCACCGCGTGGACCGACTTTTGAAAGTGATAGTACATGTACCTGTGTTTTTTTATTTTAGTAAAATTTTCTGCAGTGTACTTCCTTACATCTGAATTGAGTATTTGTCTCTTTGCGGAGTATGTGTAAGAACTATAATACATATTTTGTAACTAGATATCTCAGTACTTTGCCCATTTAAAAACTGATACAGTCAAGGTTCTTTAATCCAGCATCATCAGGACACTATTGAATCTGGAGTATGGATTTTTCTGCACTGTGGGTGTTGCTCAGTAACATGATTTTTAATGGAACTGTATTTCCAATCAAGTAGTTGACGTTTTAATGATAAATTTTATTCTTTGATCCCATTTGTACTCATGGGCATAAAAAATTATGTCAAGGAACTTACATATTTATAAATTCTCAAACAAATATTTGATGAAAATCTCGCAAAGTGAACACTTTCCATGAAAAAAGAATGTAATTGTCTTTTCCCATGTCAGTTCTGTTGTAGGGTGAGTTGAAAATTGTCAAATATGTATAAGTTATATTTTGAATTTGGGTATAAATCGAAACTATAGCTGTGTTTTCAAAATTCTGTAACAAAGTTATTTTTAAACTACATAGTCCAATGCAATATCATTTGTTATTTTTTGCACTGTATACATGCATAGTTAAATGCTGTGATAAGATTTATTTCTGAATGAAATGTTTTACCCTATTCCATTTATATTGGTCCTGAAATACTCAATCCTTCACTTTAGTGCAGTTGAAAAAATTGCATGAGGACATGATATAAATAATTTCATGACCCTTTTTCATAGTACATATCTCTGGTTGTCATCCCTTTCTTTTCGTCACCTAAAGCATATTTTTAAGCATTTTTTTCTTTCTACTTCTTAATGTCATTTGAATACCTGACTCAGTATGTCTCTCGGTAGCACTTCACTGATGTCCTGGTGTCTAGCTTTTTTTATTCACTCCTGATTTCTCAGCAGTTGAAAACGTTTTATGCTGACACTTCATTCCGTTGTCATTACTAAAACTGGTAAGTTTAAAAATTATCAGACATAAACACACAAAGGAAATATGTAGTATCTTTTAATGGAGGTCTCTATGCGTAATGACCTGTGAGTAAGGAGACTAGTGCTAAATACAAGATAAAATTTGCATGCCATTTAAGGTGTTGGGGAGCAACCAGTTCTTAAACCAAACGTGGGCAGGTAACAGGAATATTTCAAGCAATTACATTCACAGCTTGTTGGATCATTAATTAAAAGAACAAGTATTAAAAATGATTCAAAGTATTTTTGCTACGTTTTATGGGCAAATCTTATCAAGAGTGGTGTGTAGCTGTAACTGTTGAGAAATCAATTAATTCAAGAATTTTTCCATTAATCTGAGAGTTGTTGTAGAGTAATTTTTGCAACACTGCCAGTCCATGGGCATTCCCAGATTACAAATTTCCAGATTTGGAATACTCGACTGTACTATAATTTTAGAAATCTTGTTGCTAAGTTTTCATAATTTAGATCTAAAAAAAATTTGAAATTTTTGCATAGCTTTAACATGTTTACATTCTCCAGTTCACTCGCCTATTTTCAGTTGGTGATATGTTTACTGGCATTCATATTTTTTACAGTTTTGATCGAATTGTGGAATATTGGTCTGAAAACTGTCCGATTAGTGAGTGAGTATGATGGTTGTCTGCTTTCAACGGCTGAAACACACTAATCATACTTGAGTGAGGAAAATTTTGTTTTGCTTTGTGATGGTTGCTTCCTTATTTTTTTGTTAATTGATCTTCTATTCTTGGTGACATTCCTAAAATTATACCATAAGGGTTATAGGTAGGGACCAGAAAAAATAGCATAGTTTTTTCAGAATTAGCATACATATATCTTTTATGAAATTAGCATCTATTTTCCTGAAATTAGCATATATTTTTTGTCATCGAATAACCTAGAATTTAACTATCAATTCTTACACAATTGTTTGCATAATATGAAAATATATCATTACTTCAATAATTTCAGTAAAACTCATGCTACCCCTTTTATGACATATTAATTTGCCACAAAGTTTTTAGCTAATTTATATTAGAAAAAAAAATATTATTTCAAAAAGTTGTCACCTAGTTTCGGCTGATTTATTTTAAAATTGTATAAGACTTCATGCTAATACACACCGATCATGTCAAAGATTGTTTCCACGTTCAAGTACATTAGAAAGCAAGTCAGTCTTAGGAAAGGGGAACTTGTGCAAGTAAAAAGAAGGGAGACTTTTAAATGCCTGTTTATTTGCAGTTTCTGTGGGCTAGGAATCTAATCGATTGGATTTTTACTGCTTTTTTGGTAATTGTATTTTAAGTTACAATCTTGCTTGTGATTGAAAATTCTGTCATGAGTTGCAATCTGCACAATCTAGAAAATCCCACTGTTTCAATTTTCTATGAATTGCCGGCATTAAGAATTTTACTCATTATTTTATATATGCTGCATAGCATTGAATTTCTTGTTATCTTTCTTTTTTCATTTCTTTTTCTCATTTATGAGTTGTATATGCATTGCGAATTTTTATATTTTTTCTTAGTAATATGTCCTTGTAAATGCAAGTGTGATTATATATTAAAACTATATAAATAATTCATTTTGTAAATAATTGGTCCATTTACTGATGTGATATAATAAAATATTATATAAAGTATCGATAAATGAATGCTACAGTAATGCAAAATTCAAATGATGATATAATTACTATGTTTACTCTGATTTCAAAAGGAAGAATATGTCTAAAATTTTAAGTTTTTTACAAAAACGATTAAAATAAACGTGTATAGCATTTTTGTTCAATGTGAATGCTTAGCACTTAAAGGCTACTTATTATTTTATTATTTATAGCATATTTCACTCTTTATATTTCAATTTTTACGTATTTGTTTCCGCCCCTCGGAGTTAGGCTACCTGCTTTTAGAATTTCCCATAGTCAATTTATTCATGGTAAAAATGGCGTATATTAGTACGTTTAAGTTGAAAATAGGCTAATTTGTTGCATTCATGTGATAATAATCGTAATTTTAATGAATAAAAATGGGGCATTTCACAAATACAAACATGAAAAGATATTTTTATTGCCATTTCCTTCTAGTTTTTTGTATTCATAACCTCATTTCGCATATTTTTTGCATATTTATTAATTTCGCAGATATTTCGCTTTATCCCCATTTTTTGCTGAAAATTCGCATTTATCGCAAAATGCGATTTTTTCCGGTCCCTATTTATTGGTATTTCAACACGGAGACTCGTACATATATGTTATCCGAAAGTTGGATAATTCTGTATTGCTGATGAAGTTTAGGCCTGACAAATGTTTTCATTCTGTTTTTACTCAGGGTATTAAAAAAAGGAACAGGGTTTCTCTGCAATTGAGCTTTGAAATTAATAAAAGAATCAATGGGCAAGTGGCTGGGGAGGTCATGCGGCAGTCCCCTTAAAATATTTCTGAGGAAAATTCGTCTCAGATTCTAATGGAATATGCAATTAGTGCACAGATGTTGCTTGTTTATCTTTTAATACAGTAATATTCATAAAATGCCCTGCTGTTTTTTTTATATTTTCAAGGGTGAAGGACAATGATAAGAATAGCTTAAGACAATTTCATTCTTTCAAAGTAGATATAATGAATTGTATTTTGGAATGAAAGCATTTGATTACACTTGATTCACTAGAATTTTAGTGGGGAAGATCATATTTTTGGATCATTTTTAAATATTATGGATTATTTTACCCTGGATGACATTTAGTTTGCCTTACTTCCTGCTTTATTTTTTCATTGGCATAGTATTTTGTGTGACGTTTTGTTTGATCAGTTTCCTATGCTATGTAATTGTGAAACACTCTTCTTTCACCATCAAATTTCAAAAGGGAAAACAACTATAATGAGTCTCAGGCTCTACCGGTTCAAAGTAAAGTCTTAAAGTTATTAATGCACTCTGGTGCCAATTAATGATTACAATTTTTTTCTTCTGCAATTATGTACCTGTTTTCTATTCATACAAATCCTCCTCCCTACTGCATCTAGAAATTTCTCTGGCATACAATGCTCAACTCTGGCTGAGCTTCGTATTAGCACTGCCAACATCTCTTCACTTCTTTGCTGTGATTGTATCTGGTCTAGCCAGGTTTTGGATCTAGGGGGGGTCAGAAGATTTTTAGGGAGGGCAGAAAAGTTTTAGGGGGCGTCGACCAGTTTACTAAACTTTACAAATTTTGGTGATGCAATAGGCGGATGGGTTTGTATAAAATATGACAATTTAGAACGTATTAAACTCATTTATTTATACGAATTTCGATCTTAAGAGTGGAAAAATACACAGGCTTAGGTGCGCCAGAACATGGGGCGGGGGGGGGGAGGGGCGGGGGGAGGGGGGGGGGAGGCGGGGGCATTCCTACTACAAGTTACTAGGGGGCACCCTGGCTACGCTACTGGATCGGTAGTGATTGGATGCTTCCCCCTTTCAGTTAAGGCTGATGGCGTATGATATTTAGCCTTTTAAAACTGTTAAAATTTGGCAACAGACCAAATTGTAGAAACACGTATGTTTACCAGCCTCTGTCACATGAAGTAGCAAATAAAGGCTATTTTGCATCATGAATATATTAGCGATGTTTTTTACCTTCTCAAGTGTGTTACCATTAAACTTTTGTTGCTTTATTTCCTCAGTTGTTTTGAAGTATGTTAGTGATAAACTGAGGTATTGAGGACTCTTAAAATTTTGCATGTAGTTGCCTGTGGTTAAACTGCCTTTATCTAACATTCATATGAAGTGAGAATGAATTAATAGTAAAAGGTAACGTGTGTATTATATCAAGCACATGAGCATTTGTCCTTAGGTTGTGTCTTGCACATTATGCTGAGATTTGATTATTTTTCTGCCTGCCACCAAACGGAGCCTTGAGTTCATATGAATACATTCCTTATGCCCCAGCTGTTCCTCTTGGGAAGTTTATGGACTCGGGAGTATGATGCGCTGGTAGCAGTGCAACTGGTCATGTGAAATGATGGTTGAGTATTAGGGAACTATATAACAATTAAACCCCCTACGGTTATTATCTACATTATTCTTTCTTTAAAAAAGTCTCATCTGCTTTCAATTTAGAGTGATTTTTCCTTTATTCTTCTGTATTTTCCTGTACTACGCATTCTTTCTTAAAGCTCCTATTATTTTTACTTGAGAAATTTATGTTTGCCTCATTACACCTATGAGTAGCTTTTTGGTGTAATAGTGTCCTCTGATCTATTTTTAAAAATGAAAATCCACTCTCTCTTAGGACACCCATTCAGCTGAGACGCATAACATTAAAATGAATGCCTTCCTCATGCTTCTTTTTTGTTGCACAGCAGACTTTGCATTGAATGATTTTCATTATTTTCAGCCCTGAATCAAAAGCCGAAGAAAAAGTGGAAGAGGATGAAGATAAGGTAATTGAAAATGAAACTCACGATAAAATTAAGGACTTAGAAGCAACAAGTAAACAAGATGAGGTAAAGAATCTTATTGAAGAAAACTATGAATATTTTGTTGTTAGTTGTTATTTCTAACTCTTTCTACTCAATGCATTTTTTAAAACTAAAATGAGCATTTTTATACATTTTTATACAAGGCATTGATTTTTTATACGACATAGTGAGATTTTTACAGAGATTTTTTAAATAGTGATAATTTTACATCAATAGTGAAATTTTTAATAGTGTGTTGATTTTTTGATTTGGCAATTACGTGACTAATATTAATCAGAATTAACAGTCAGCATTATGATGCTCTTTGTTTTTCTTGTTATTTTGCTCCTTTTCTTTCTGCTTTGCTTTATCTTTTTGCTACTTTTATGTCAACTATTCTTTTCCTATTGTCTTGGCATTTGCTGAATAAAGCTTATAGTTGTGCAAATCTTTACATGGCTTCTATACTTTTTAATTCTTGCTAAACTTTTTCTCATGCTTTTTTCAATTGCTATAATTTTTTTATTTTGATGAAAGAATGGATGATCATCCTGGCATTCCAATTTTCAGAGATAACATATTGAGATAACCCTTTCAAATGCATATTTGTTAAGTTATCATTTCAGGAATGATATGGGGTCACTACCATAATACATACATGCAATCATTATGGTCAAACCAGAGTAATTTTTTCAGGCCTGATTTAGTTGTTCAATGTTTGGTTTACCTGCTCAAAAATTGAACAAATAATTGGGGGTCATCTGGGTTGATAATTCATGGAAAGTATATATGTAATTACAATAAGACTTGCCAATTACAGACTAACATGAGCTGGAAATAAATATTTTCCTTTCCATTCAAAATAAAGAATTTTTTTAATACACACTTATTCTGTTGCACTTCTACTAATGTATTTTGCTATCTAATCGTTCATTCTATCAGTATTGATGCATATAGTGGCTGTTGTGTATGACAAAAGTGAGATGTACCCAGTTGAAATACACAATTGTTTATTATATGCATAATTTACTAATATGCTGATGCAGCGTATGGAAGCTGTGGTTTCAGTGATTTTGGTGGCTGTAATTAGCTTCTGCATTGATTCCTTATTTTTTAAAGCCTGGGATGAGAATATCTTAATGTCCATAATCAAGAAAGAAAGTATGAACAATGATTATGAGTTACATTAATGTATGAATGTGTTTTTTGATGCTTCAATTTTCTAATTTTGTTGCTTCAGTCACATGTGGTTATTTTTCATTTAAACTCTAAAATTGGATGTTCTTATTGATTTTTTATTGCATGGTTATCCTGAAGCTCGAAAAAAGTGATTTTGGTGACACATTTCACTTTTTTGGTAGTGCAACTGGGGCGTGCCATATTTTTGTGAAATAATATTACCTATGGTAATTTTGGGCAACAGGCATATCTTGACTTCACAGTGGCATATTACTTTCATTTCTTGATTTGTTGCTGGAATAATAATGAAAAAGGTTATGAATGCAGGGTTTGTAGATCATTTAAGCCGGAATGGAGTATATATCTTGGTAAAAAAATTTAAAGAGCAACTGAAAAAATAATGCAAACATTTTGTTCTTCTTTCTCAAGTCCAGTGCAGTCTGTGACGTAAGTCAAAATCCAGGAGAGGAAGAATTTTTATAGGATCAATTTCAATGTCTAACAGCGGAACGCTAAGAAATTAGTAGGAACCAGTCAAACTTAAAGAATTTGAAAAAAAAAATTGCTGGAGGATATGCCTTTTCATCAAAGTGTCCACTGAACTTTCAATCTCTCTTTATTTTATGGTAAAACTTAAATGGAATAAATTGACATTGCCACCAAAGGCCAGCTAATTTATGACCAAATGATTTTAAATGCTATAGGATCTAACAAGGGTTTACATCTTGATTGCTGTATGACTATGATCCTGTGTTTGCCCACTCTCACCATCTCCATTATTTTCTTACATTTGCATATTTATTACCGAAGCATTTTATTAGTTTAAAAAAAAAATTTAAACTATGTTTCTTGCAAATCATTTCTAATGACATATCCTCTGAGGTTGTAACCTAACCTCCTGTGGGTAATACTAAGTTTCCTATTGAGAAACATAAATTTGACTTCAATATTTTTTTAGTGTTTCAATTTACTCTTAACTGTAAATGTAGCATTTAGATTTTCTTGAGTGAACTTAAAAGAGTATTCATCAGTTAAATGTAGGAAATTATCCATAGGGGTGTCCTACATGAATCTTGCTGAAGGCAGATGAAACCATTTTTGTATTCACCTGCTTGGAAAAATGGGTTAATGGCAGTTAAAATGAGTAACTTATGATCCAGATCAAATGAGTCAGTACAATATGAAGTGAGTTAGTATGTTCAAGATTAATCCAGCTGAAATGAGTTGATTCTGGTATAGTTCAAACAAGATAATTCAATATCAATAGATATTCGATTTGGGGATAATATAGGACGTGATGCATGACAAAATTGGATTAGAACGGATCAAGGTATCTGAAGGTTGGGAGTTCTATAGTAACTTTTCTTGAATCCTGCAATTCCTTGGTGGAATACCTTTAATGGTGTGCCTTTCCAGCACAAAGGTTTTCACATTTGGCTCCAAGATCTAAAAGGGCGCGGGCTTGGGGGTTGTAACCCCCAAATCCCCCCCCCCCAATTGATAAAAAACCTTAAAATAATGCGTTTAACACATGTTAATAGTACACCTATAGATCACCTTCCATAACATACTAGAACACCTTCAAAACGTCATTTTAAGATTTGTATTTTCCAAAATAACTGGACCCCCTGTTTTACATGGGAGGTATTCCATGCCCCACCTCACCCCCCACTTAAGAAGGGGGTGGGGGGTGACCCCCCCCTTTTCAGATTCTTCTAGATATGCCTATGGGTGGCACGGTGGCCTTCGTTGTTAGATGTCAGTTTAGAAAGAGTCATGGATTTGCACTGTGAGTGTGAAAAGTGGTGACAGTGGATCCAAAGTTTTATGAATACAAATTTCCAGGTTCTGAAACCTGTTGTGTAACCCATGGACATTTCCTCTTATATTTATTCATTCATTAGAGTAATCTACCGGTTAGAGGTAGGTTATAATAAAAGTCAGAGAATATCCAACAAACTCTTACACGTGCCGTGCCCTTTCTACCTCTAGTATTTCTTTCTTCATCTCAGCATAAGTCTTACCTTTCTTCATCCTGTCCATAAAACCTATTCTCTTCCTTCCCTCTCTGCTTACCCAGCATCCTGCCCTCTATCACGGCCTTCAGCAAACCATCGCCTCTCATTACCCCTTCCAGCCACCTACCCTGTCTTCCCCTAATCTCATCTATAAGTTTCCACATCTCGAAAGCCTTCAGCCTATTTTCGTCTTCCTTTCTCAAGGTCCACGTTTCTGCCCCATACAACGCCACACTCCATATCAAGCTCTTCACTAGCCTCTTTTTTACATCCTTACTTAAGGTCCCCGTCATCAGCTCCCTTCTATTATTGAACGCTTCCTTCGCTAGTGCTATTCTCTTCCTAATGTCTTTGCTACTATGTCCTCTTTCTTCTAGCGTACTACCCAAGTAATTAAATTGTTCTACTTGCTCCAGTTTGTGACTTCCTACTCTTATCACCAGCCTCGCTTTCTTTGTCCTAGAGAATCTCATTACTTTTGTTTTCTAATTATAAATCTTCATCCCGTATTTCTCGCACTGCATTTCCAATGCATCTACTAAAGTTTGCAATCCTTTCAATGACCGACTGACCAACGCCTGGTCGTCTGCGAATCTAACCGATTTTTATCCGCTGGCCTCCTACTTTCATTTCCACATCTAGCTCATCCCATACCTCTCTTACTTTTTTCTCAGCATAGATATTAAAAAGCAAAGGCAACAACGGGCACCCTTGCCGCACCCTGTGACCTATAACTGCCCACCCTGATTCCCCCTCAGCTACTCTCACCTGAGCCCTCTGACCCATATATAAGTTTCGGATGAGTCTCCTTTCACGCCAATCTATTCCTATTTTCCCCAATATCTGCATTAGTTTCTCCCAGTTTACTCTGTCAAATGCCTTTTTGAAATCAACAAAGCAAGCGAAAACATCCTGATTATACTCCACGTTTCTTTCTATAAGTGTCCTCATTACCGCAGTCGCGTCTCTGGTGGCCCTCCCCTTCCTGAACCCAAATTGGTCATCGCCTAAATAGTAGTTTGCTCTGCTCTCCAACCTTCTATTTATAATTCTCGGTACAACTTTTTCCTTTTGTGAAATTAAGCTAATTGTTCTATACTCCTCGCACTCTGACACTTTCTTCTTCTTCGGGATAGATTTTAATACTGTTATCATGTAATCCTCTGGCCATACTCCTTCCTCGTAGATCCTGCGAACAAGTTCGAAAAACAATTTTCTCCCCTTACTACCTAGATTCTTTCAGTAGCTCCGAAGGTAGGCTATTGGTTTCCACGGCTTTTCTACCCTTCATCTCTCTTAATGCCCTCTCTATTTCGCTGTCAAGTAACTCTGGTCTGAGGTTATCCTTATCTATTGATCCTTCATCCTCTAGATCTAGGCTAAAGGGTCTATTCTCCCTGTCATATAGCTCTTCTACCTATTTTCTCCATCTTTCTTGGATATCTTCTTGTTCGATTAATATTTTCCCTGTTTTGTCCTTAACCTTGGGTATCGTTTGACCTCTCTTACTACCCGTTAACATTTTCACCTTGGCGTACTAAGCGCCCACTTCCCCTCCTCCTGCAGCTTTTCCATTTCCTCGCATTGTCCCTTACACCAGTTTTCTTTTGCCCGATTGGTCACTCGCTGGAGTTTATTTTTCAATTCCTTGTACTTCCTCTTGCCTACGTCGGTGTTGACGTTTTTCCATATCCTTCTCTCCTCCATTTTCTTTATCATTTCTTCCGTAACCCACTGCTTCTTTACTCTCTTCTTTTCCAACGTTCCTATTGTTTTCTCTGCCGCTGCGATGCCTGTTTTTATAATCTCTCATCTTCTCTCTATTGTTCCCATCCGCTTTACTTTGCCTATGTTCTTTTCTACCAGCTCTTGGTATTCCCTCCTTTTCAACCCTTTCAAGGCCTGAGGTTCCACCTCCTTATCTTCCTACCTTTACAAAGCCTTTTGAATCTAATTTCACACTTCATCATCACCAAGTTGTGATCTGAGTCCGCATCCACCCCTGTATAGCTACGTGAGTTTTTTACCCTTCCTAAATCTCTGCCTTACCATTATACAATCAATTTGGTATCTCCCAGTATCACCCGGCATTTTCCATGTGTACCTATACCTGGGGTGTTGTTTAAACCAAGTGTTTGTCACTACTAATTTATTACTTCTACAAAATTCAACTGCCTTTTCCCTGCGATCATTTCTTCTTCCTAGCCCAAAACCCACTTCTAATCCATCTCTCCCTTCCCCCACCACTGCATTCCAGTCACCCTACACTATCAGGTTTTTCTTTCCCGGCACTTCTCTAATTATTTCTTCTACTTGTTCGTCCACCTCTTCCTCCCTATGGTTGCTCGTAGGCATGTATACCTGGACCAGTATGAAATTTGTCGAGCGTGCTTTTATTTCTACCACTAGTATCCTGTTGCTCACCTGTTCAATGTTTACCACCCTCAGCCCCAATTTTGTGTTCAGTACCATGCCTACCCCACGTTGACTCTCATCTCCCCTACTATAGATTACCCTGTAGCTATCACTCCAATAGTCCCCGCTATCCTTCCATCTCACCTCGCACAATCCCAAAGCATCTATTTTTCCATTTCCTGCTTAATATTTTCAAGCTTCCCGGCCCTCATCATGGTCCTTACGTTCCAAGTTCCTATTTTTACCGCTGTTTTCCTCTTTCTCTTTTTCTTCTTCTCCCTCCTATCCCTTGTTTCCGCCGATGATGATGCTGTGCAAGGATTTGTGTGATGACGACCTCAGAGGCCTTGCCTCCCCCGCTGCCGGGCACGTCACCCGCCCTAGTGGGCGGCATCCCGTAGTTGCCAGGAATCAATTCTCTGTGAATGACTTTCATATTTGGGGAAGTGATAGTTGAGAGGAATTCCCACGCCACTCAACGGCATTTTTAACGTGACACCATCACGGAACTACCTTTTTCGTCTGGCTCCTGCCCTTCGACCTATATGGCATGGGTGGCCCTACCAGGAGCAATAGTACTTGCTCCTGCCAGTCCAGCTCTAGGGGTCATTGGAACGCACAAGCCCTTATACCATGTTAAGTTCGTAGTTCAAGGAAAAATCTCTAATATTAGTGACATTAAAACAATGGAGGTAACTGAGGGCTAAATAGTTGCAAATATGATTTACTATATATATAGTGACATCTCAAACTATGTTGTACTCGATGCAATCCAGCATTTAATGGTTAAAATTCCATCTTTAACTTCTAGTAGCAAAATCGTTGTCAGTTACTGGTTGTAGACAAGATGTGCCTGTTTGCAGTATTTCTTAACCAAGTATTCTCTTCCTTGAAAAACATGTGTTAATGTTCTATGCCTATAAATTAAGGTTAAGTACAGAAGCTACCTTCTCATATTCATCCTTTGTTGAAAGAAACTATGTAATAAATTTTTTCAGTCAGTTACAAAAAAACCTATAAGATTACAGATTTTTATGGTCACGCTTTGTAAATGACAACTGCAGTTCTTTGAAAATACCTATTATCATTAAAATGTTATTTTGTATTTCCAAGGAGGGAATTAAAATTCATGTTAGTTACTTTAACTTGGGAATTCCAAGAATGTCATGTATTGCAATATACATTTCATCATTAGCACTTGCATAATAAAAATTTTTTGTTGTAATTTTTGGGTAACCAAAGGCTGAAGTTTCATCAGATTCAAGAGCAGAGGCTGCTGAAGATGAGCAGGCTGAATAAGGTGCCAGGTATGAATGCTACACTACATGAAGTATACTATCACAAGTGATGCCTGAATTGATCACTAACAAATGTTGCCTTTTTTTCTTGCAGGAAACAATATACACATAACAAAATCCATACAGTTATCATTGGCGCTTATGGCCACCGCTCCTATCTCCCTATTTGGAAAAGTTTTGCATTGTGAAATGTTTTTCTATTTCGTGGCATACTGTTTGTAATTTTGAAGGGAAATCTCAAGAATATTTAAGCACTGAAATGACACCTAATGCTATCATGGTTGGTTGTTACAGTGATAATCCACATTTTTGCTCTCTCATTCTTATCACTCCATGGCTAACACAGATCAAAGAGAAAGTGACATCAGTTTTTAACTATGCACTTGCATGTGTGGATGAACTTGCTCTTCCAATTGAATGTTTTGTACTTTTATAGTCGCGGGGTTTGCAGAAGCAAGGAAATTAATGGTATGACCTTTTGTATATGACCAGGAATCAGAGTGAAGGTTGCATGAAGAAATGATGTGGAAGAGTTGTGTATATATTAATTTCAGAAATTTTATTTTCTTGCTCAATCGCTTGGTTTGTAATGTTGATCAACCCCATGCTTCACCTATGACGCGCAAACACATTGCACAATTTTTACCTTCCATTAATTTCATTATAATTTTACTGCAAACATTTTGCTTGGATTTTAAGTGATAAGGTGACAGGTTATTTTATTATACTGAGGCGAAAGAGTATAACGGCATAATTTCATGTGAAAAAAATCTTCCTCTTGTTTGGTTGATCTTGATTAACTAGGTGAACCCCAAAATTTTTAATGTGTTATTCTTTAAATATCTTAAAGAAAATTGGAAAATTCGTTAGTCAAATGAGGCATTCAGCTCTATATATGTAGGAATATGAATGCTTGATGAATTTACTTCCTTGTCCTGCATAGTCTACCCAAATGTGTAGTGTGAGGGGTAGATTTAAATAACATGTTGCTGGTAAGTAATGAAAATATGATGACACTTTTAGTGTTGGTTAAGACATGTAAGTGAAGAAACAATGTTTTACATATGCCTCTAATATTGAATATTGTTTCCCTTGTGGAAATCAAGTTGTTTGTAAATAAATCATTTGTACAGAAAAACTTTTTCCATATGAAAGTTCTCTTGATTTTTATTTGTCTTGGTTACAGATAAATACATATGTACACATTTTTAAATGCAAATGTATTCAAAATGACTGCAAAAACAACTTTGTAAAGGAAGTTGCATCATTTTATCTTAAATGAGAAGATTGCTAGATCTTGGATTTCAAATTCAGATAATACTGCGAAACTGAGAAGGCCTTAAACATTTAATCTGTTCCAAAATATCTTTGGCCAAAATGATTTGGTGCAACAGCATGGATCTCTGAAGTCAATATCTTCAGCTGTAGCGAAGAAAAAAATGTGATTAATGTACACTTTTATTGCATACCGTAGAGTGGGGTGAGTTCGAACGCATTTTGGTGTATAATCATCAAATACTCGAAAGTAGTTCAATCTATAAATCTGTTGTTCGAAATCAACAACCTCCTTACTCTATTTCACATTGTAAGTAGAAAGAAAAACACGTAGAATAAGTTGTTTTTCTAAAAATTACTAACTTTTAACGTTCGAACTCGCCCCGCCCGGCGGGGCGAGTTCGAACACGCATTTCATTTTTGATCCTCCGCAACTGAAGTCGCTCTGGAGAAGAGTTCTGAATCATGAATTCGATTTATTAGGTTATACCGTCAACAATAACCATCATATTTGTTAATTATTTCGCTGGTAGTGAGGTTTGAGATTTCAATTACGTATTTGTTAATAGGAAAACTATCACCTTGACGCGAAAGTATTTTGAATGCCCAACGGAGAAATCTATACAACCATTCAGTAAATTTTCTTTATCATGATGGAATTAAATGTTTGGGAAGGTGTTACTTTGAATAAAATAAAGAACTACACGGTGATGGAGAAAAGATTTCTATTTTTAACACCTTATACAAAACATAATGGACCAGTAATCACACTCAATAAACGCAACACTTCTTGATTCCAAGTGATGAAATATAATCAAATTTAAGAGCTCACATTTTTTAAACACAAACATAAGTAAAACAGTATAAATTATAAAACTAATCAATTTCTTTTATGTTTTCTAAATCCCTGAAAACTAAGCGGCCCCGTCGTAAGTCCTTGGGTTGGTCAAGCTGACGGATAATTTGCGTGCGGAGCACTAAGCACTCGTCCACAACATCAGGAAAAGTAAAAAAAGTCTCTTTCATGGAATCTTTCTTTCGAAGGCACTGGACACGTAATTTATTCTTGGAGCAAACTTTCATTAATTTTCCAATGAAAAGTCTATCACGATTATCGGTATGAAACTTTATCAACAAATAAGAATTTACAGACAAGGAATGCCCGGGAAGTTCAAAATTACTTTCGTCGCCACTTCTATCAGATGACGGAAGAACGTTGGCCTCGTCATCGTTTTGAGAACTTTCTTCCGTCGCAACACCGTCAAATTCCTTGACAAATGAATTATTTGTACAACAAGGACTCACACTCTTCCCTGGCTCGACAACAATTTTTTTCCCCCGAGATTTTTTCCCCGCAGGTGCTTCGACCTGGGATGTCTGCAGAAACTTCAAAAATGCATCCGACCATGCGTAGTCTTTTGCGGCTTCATCAGTATTTTCCTCAGAGTTTAAATTAGGGACTTTACTGATCACTTTGTTTTCGTCAAAAGGAAAAATTCCAGCAGCTTTAAATCCAGCGCGGATGTTGTGCGACAAAGACGCTCCTAACGACTCGAACGTAGATTTTAACAACCTAGGGAACTCACTTTTAGGAAGAACTCCTAAATGTTTTCGCTTCCATTCATTTAGTTTTTTCCGCCAAGCGATCTTGAGTGGTCTAAAAAAAGCAACGTCAAGAGGTTGGCATAAATGAGTCGCATTAGGAGGCAACATTACAAAGCTAATGCCCATTTTGTCGCAAATTTCAATCACTTCAATGGAGAGGTGACTTGAAAGGTTATCTCCAATCATAAGTTTTGGCCCTTGCTTTTTTTTAAAAAAAGGCACACAAATCGTCATGAACCAGTCTTCAAATGCTGTCATATCAAACCATCCACTTACATTCCTATTGTATCTTGAACCTTCAATGCCACCTTCCACCCAAGTAGGGTACAAATGCACTGCTTTATAAACCGTGTACGGTGGAAGCAACTCGCCACTTGCCGATGCAGCAATCATTACAGAGACACTTGTTTTACTTGTGTCCTTTACGACTAACGGGTGTTTGACCCCCCTCTTTACAATAACCCTAGACTTACCGGGATCGTCGCAAAAGTTAGTCTCATCATAGTTAATAATATTATCAGGAGGAATGCCATTCAAAACTATCTTCAAGTTATTAAAATAGTCCTTGAGCACCTTCCTCGTCACTGCCGCCCGAGCTCTTTTAATGTTCTCGCCAAAACGCACAGTAAGCTCCGTTCGTCTCGACATAAAACCACGCACCCATTCAATGCCTGGACAATTGTCTTTGAACCTCTTTTCCCGTCGGCCAGTTCTATTTAAAAACTCCTGAACAACCAACTGGAGGTCAACTGCTTGCAAGGGAATCCCCCATTCGGCACATCTAAGAATCCCTTTCGCCAGTTGGTCTTCTTCTTTCACGGACAGCACAGATTGCCCCCCAGATTTTCTTGGGTGTTTGTTTTTCAATTTGTCGAAGACAGTGGTCAATGGCACAGCAAACTCCTTACATGCAGCCCGAAGAGTCATCCTTCCACTCTTGACTGCCTCAACAGCTTTTTCCAGACGATCTGCGTCGTACTTGCGCGAGCGCCGGCCTCCGGTGACTCTCACGTAATTTCGCGCCATGTCGATCTCGCCCGGCGGAACTACACAAAATTACATTATGCGTTATATTGACTGACATAATCGCCACACATCAATGATATTTTCCAAAATTAATAATAATAAATAGATCTGTTGATGGAATGAACTCCTAATCTATTCACGTTTACTTACCCAATGGCACAGTAGTTTCTTTCCGGCGATAAAATCCTTCGTACAACTGCCGCGTCGCAAACAGACCACCAGAACTCCGGCAAAAAGGCACGAACACATCGTATTTATAGCGAATACAATACATTGTATCATTTTCAGGCCTGGCGCGAGATTAAATTGTAGCACAATAAGAAATTGAGAAGTTATTACAATGTAAACCCCAGCGGTCGTATTCGTTCGAACTCGCCCCACGCGTTCGAACTCGCCCCACTCTACGGTACTCTGGATTGATGTAAATTCCATTAATATTGGTAAATACCTGAGGAAAAGTTGATATGATGGAATGTACGGCTGGAGGGGTACAGAATAAATTAGAAAGAATAATATTTTCTTCTGGGACACTATGTTCTTTCAGAACTGCTACAGCTTTTATGACAGTATTTCCAGTACCTGAAAGATAAGGAAAATACATGCATATCAATTAATAGATCACCAATGGCTAATGGAATACAAACTTAATTGTTTGAAAGTAAAAAGCACAGACAGACAATGAAGAACACATCAATAGCAATTAATGTCTTCAAATGAAATACCTCTTACCGAGAAGTATTGAAAATTTTGACAAGCAAAATTATGAAAATGGGACTCCTCTCTCACATTTTACTCTTGTGACACATACCCACGCTTTGAGTATTGTAAAACCCACTCAGGTTGGACTAAAAATTCATGACTCCACCCCACAACCTCGGAGGCTGGCAAATAATTCAACCCTGCCAGGGAACAGTGTGAGGAATTCATTACCCCTTTGCAAGTCTGCAGTTACTAAGTACCAGCACTTTTCAAGCCATACAAAAAGCTCAGTAATGATTTTTTTACAGCCTTTGTGGAGAGAAACATGTTGTTCACACTCATACGTATCAAAATATTACATCTGGGGTATAAAAACTAGAAATATAAATGGCAGATGAAGGGAATTCAATATCATTTTGAATATTCTGGTATAACTTTGTTTCTGAGAGATTCATGCATAGCTTTATGCATTTCCATCCACTTCCTCTCCTCTCAAAAATCTAACTGTTAAATTTGCAAAATAAAATATAAATGATAGCTATGAGCTTTGTTAAAAACTGCTAAAAGCTAAGAAACATTGCTTTTGAAAGGACGGATGGGAGCACCTATAAATGTAGATATTACCAGCAAAACTAAGATTTGAAAATTCACAGGGTGGCGATCGTCAGGGAAAACCTGGAATTGTAAGGGAATTTTGAATTTCTGGAAAAGTCAGGGAATTCTCGTAATAGTCAGGGAAAAACTGAGATAGGAAATTCTCGTTATTTTTCTACCATTGCCTTTATCGGCCAGTTATTCTCACCATTTGTTTCACCAAAATATTACACTAACTAAAACTAATGTCCGTCGCTGACGTGCATGGAATAAACCCAATAAATTTGTGGGACATTCAGTGGTGAATCTTATCAGTTGTGAATCAGACGTACAATGTATCCCTTTTGTATATCTGCATTGCAATATTTGCCTAGTAATGTTAAAATTCATGATCATAATGTATTATGCTTATCACAAGGAATCTGAGGATATGTTGTTCGGAAAATTTTACCTCCCTTTTTTTTTTAACTTCCGAGACTCAGGTCGAGAGGTAGCTGGAGCACACTAGCTTGTAGTAAATAATTGCTTGCAGTGTTAAAAATACAAGACGATGATTATTAAAATGGTAACACAAGTACGATCTCACGTGTAAACGCAAGATCATCTTAGATTCTCACACCTCCCCTTCTTGAGACAGTAAGAAGAGCCCTCCTCCCCTCCCCATCTTTCACGCTCGACGGAATTATTGAATGGACCCTTAAGCTCCCTCTCGAAGCAATTTAGTCAGGTCACAAACCACCTCAAATATGATATTCCTGAACATGATGCTGCCGTTGCTTATTGCCTCCTGTTGTCCTCGCTCTCAGTGGCGCGCTTACGTTTTTTAACCCAACTTTTTTGCATTTTTTTGTTCCCTGATTCACATGAATCAAATTGTTATTCTCTTCTGAAGGTCATTTGCGCCATCCGATTTTGATCTAGTCCAACAACTTTTCTTTTGTTTGTATTTTTCGCGCACCTTAGTGATACCTGTGCCGGAGTCCACCAGTAAATTGGCCATTAACTTTCCCTTCGATGTCTTTTCAGTAATCCTAAACTTAACAGAACTACCACAATGCGCTATCTCTTTCTTGAGAATTAGACATTGTCAATTTGTAATTTTACCGTAGGAAACATACACGGCCGCGGAAGGTATATAGCTCGCTCGCCTGAGTCGCCCCAACGCTCACAATGGTTCAGTGGACTCACCATAATGCAAAACTGTTGTATGCGTAATTCAATAACCTGCTGTAGGAAAACCTTGTGTGTAGGGAAATGTTGCAATTTTGTAGACAATAAAACGGCCGCTGTGACGGCGCACAGTGGTCGGAAATCGAAAATAGCCAGACAAAATGGCTTATTTTTAGATAAAGACTTGAAACATGACATTTATACTCACAAATGATTGTTAATATGAAATAGTAAGTCATTTTTTTTAGGTTCTAGCCATTACTTGTATACGGAGGCTCAAACATGACCAACATTCCAAAAAAATACCCATTTTGATTTTTCTTTGAAAATCTTAAAAGTTAAGTAGATAGTAGAGTTGTGGAAGGATTTTAATGAAATAAAAAACAATACCATTTGTGATAATACCATGGTACTCTCCCTGTCCTATGCATGAGTTTAAGAGATTATGGTCGATATTTGGGCACTAAATGGCAGATGTTTTTTCAGGCAAAATTTCACATAAAGTAGTCGTTTTAATTGGTTTCACGAATTTGTCCACAGAGATATTTGTACAGAGTTTTACTTGAAGACTTCTTAAGATTTTTCTAAAAAAATCTTCGAAAAATGTCAGCATCTTTGGGGTAGCGGATGGGGGAAAGATAGTAGTGTCCTTTGCCTTGACAGAGCATTCGGGGGTAGAATGGACCCTCCTCGATGTGTTTTTTCATTAGGATGTACTTAGTAGCTTTTAATGTATTGATTTCAGCAGTTATCATTTTCTGAGTTTTGACGAAAATTTAATTCAGCAGAAATAAAATATTCCAATAATAGGTGACCTTATGGCGATTGGTCAGGGAAATTGGTGAATCCATCAGGAAAAAGTCAGAGAATTTAAAAATTGGATATCAGTAGCCACCCTGATTCAGATCGCAGAAAGTTCGAAACAAGTGATTCACAGTATTTGACCACATATAGCCCCCTCCCCAACTTTTTTTGGAAACAATTACTGTCGTGAGCTATCCTTTACATACAATGTGCTCTGCATTACATGCAGAAAATTGTAATTCACTACCATATTAAACCTGAATTTATGAATACATGAACAAATGACTGAAATGTCAACACATGGCATACATTGCCTACAAGTACCTAAATGTTATTTTATGTATGCATCAAGGGGCTGAGTAAGCCTTCCATTCCTTTATGGACTACATAATAACCAGGAATGACTTAGTATCCTTTTCCACATTATCTCTAACATGACTCAGGAATGAATTTAGCTCCAACATTGATGAAATTTATTGAAGTTGATCAATACTAACGCAAATTTGTGTTTTATAGAGACATAACTTTGGTTTGCACATTACTTTATTTTTACACACAATTTAATCTCAGTTATTTTATTTGAACTCCATTAGCACACACATATCGAATGAAAAATTTGGAATGAATAAAATTTAAGTCGGGGACTAATATTTACTCACATGTCACTAATTTAATTAGTACCTATGTATTTTGTATTCCAAATGATAAGCAAAGTCGTTTGTATTTTTCAGTGGCTACCATGATGTGTGCAAACTATGTCGCATTTGCGTAGCGGGTTGCATAATGTCACACTACCGTGCTATAATCAGGTTCTCAAAGCATCGTCATAAAGAAAAATTAAAGAGAAGGTTACAAATACATAACACGACATAGTTGAATGCATCAGCCAAGTTAGTCGTCCGTCTCTTAAATGGGTACCACGGTTGTTCGTGAGCAGAAAAATGTATACGACACTTGTGACGCAGGTTGCATGATGGTGACCTTACCGAATTGCTCTACTCCTACACGACTTCTTGATTAAGAAAAACTAATGAGATTAAAATATTAATTCCAGAGCAATTTAACTATTTACTGGTCTATGTAACATTCCTGTGTTACCATTCATTTCACTATTTTAAGCCATTAGCCTTGGAATCACCAGGTGGTATATTCGGACACTACAGTAATTTTAGCTCCAAATGATACTTATGGGTCACACAAAAGAAATAAAATAAGAGCTATACATTTGGTCGATTAGTAAAATAATTCTTTTTCTCCACACCATATACTACAGCAGCAAAATCAGAATACAACACACAATTATATAGTATTGAATTTGGATTTTCATCTGTACGTATTAACATAGGTCATCAAAAATGACTGCACATTCAGGGTATTTCTTAATGCTGAAGAAATAAAATTAATATCTATCACTCACAATTCTGTTTACTAAATGAATGGCATTATCAATAGCTCACATACTTGGTGAGAAATCGTGAAAATGGAGACAAAAATGCATAGGATTGTAGACGAAGAATTTTGCTTAAAATGAAGTGGGATTAGGGTTACCAAATCACCCGGTTTGGCCGGGTACTACCCGCTTTTTAACGTCCTTTTTCATCCCACGATTACATGTCTATAAAACAGGGAAACCCCCCGGTTGTTATGATCGCTGCCCAGCCCTGGTAGTAAAACGATAGAAGCTTTTCTTCCATCGTGTAATATTAAAAAAAAAAAATGAGATGATGCCCCTTATCAGGGTGTCCAGTGGCTGCGACTTCAAATTCCCTGACTTTTCACTAACAATTTTCGATTTTTCCATACTAAAAATGGCATCTTGCTGCTAGTAAAAATCGCAGTTTTGTAGAATGTTTGTTTTTGACGTCTGTCGTGTGTACATGGGAGATAAATGATAAAACTTAAATTTTGAAATAAAATCTTTATTTCTTTTTTAAAACACGATTTAATAATATACCATTTCTAGAAAGATGGTTCTACGATGTCTGGAAGCCGAGATATTGCAATATTTACAGCCCGATCCGATTTGAAGATTCATTTTCGATCCCACAGTGCCAGTCGAACGCAGAGCTAGACCACACATGCGCAGCTGACTGATCGCACTTCTCTATCAAGAGTCGCAATTAGACTGTAGTCATTCGTTTTTTTTGCAAACTAGTAAAATCAAAATTTATGCACTATAACTTCAACCATTTGCCTATGAAATGACGCAAGTTTCGGTCCTCAATGTTGTCAATGAAGCTTGTGGTGATTTTTTTAAAAGAAAAACTTATTATAAATATTTATTATTATAGTAAATTATTTTTTACAAGATGCCTAAAAATACCACCAACCAAAATATCTAAACTGTATTCTAACAACTTACAAAATAAAATAGTTATTTCAATTGTTTAATGCAAAAAAATGATACTTCGACTAAAGCGTGTTTATATGCATGTATGTATTTTAAAAAATTAATTTTTACGATAGATTAATATTATTTAAGGTTGTTGCTATGCATTAAGCTTATATGCCAATCCCTACAAGATTGCTCAAAAATATTTGAGCAGCTGTCAGAATAAGCGTCTTGTGGGATAAACAATTACATTATCTTATAAACAGATGTATATTTTCATTTGATTTTTTCAGGGTATATTTTTTATGTCAAGAGCCATATGCTCCATTAATATGAAACCCTTAACTTCATATTTTTATTAAGTTATTACATATTAATTGAAATTTTGTTAATTTTCGTTTATTTTTTAAACATTAAGCAGTAACAATTTATTCGATTTTATTGTATGGCACCTCATTTTAGAGATCTTTTTAAAAGCTACAACTTTTATTTGAACTTTCTTTTCGTAAAATCAATAGTTTGAGATTCCTGTAATAAAACAGATTTTTCTAAATTTCCAACATTATTGCTTCCCCCTTCTAAATGTACCGGAATTTTTGGTCCAATTTTATATATTCTTCATCCTAAACAAGAAACCTAACTTTTTCCATGCGCCAGCCTGCTATTAATTTTGTACACAATTGACCTTTTTTTTTGGTAGATTGACTGGACTAATGGGGAAGAAAGTCATGACACTTTTCCCACATTCCCTCAATTGTTTCAGAAAATAATTGCGTCATTTGGATCCTAAGCATCCATCTTGCGATGTTTCCTTGTTAGCGAAAAGTACGAGATGAATAGTTTAGTCATATGATGTAAATGACAACTTAATCTATTGACCTGTGTATCTTTAAAAGCCTTCACGGCAGCACAAGCTTCAGCCTGGAGCGCGGTGACTGTATTTACAAACAAGCACAGCGACAGCAGATATGCACATATCTGAGAAAAGAACGTACTACGCATTAAACGACACTCTCATACTAAATTTTGAGTGCCTGTAGACTCCGAGTTTATTGCAAGTGATACAATGTATTAGCAGACGGGCGACTTCCCCGCTAGCCTTTAAGTTCTGTAGCAGAACGACAGGTGAGATGAAACTATTCTACATTACGTTACATAGTATACATGCACATACGCTACATTGTATACACATAAAATTTATTTGGGAATTCTTTTAGGAAATACTGTCAAGGAAATATTAAAACTCTATTGCTTTCTACTGGGCCAAAACAGTGTTATAATCGACATTTGTAAAGGCTGCTTAACACGATGCAAGTTTTTATAAAAAACGAATGAATCCCAAACTGTGTACTTGACTGAATGGAATTAGAGCAGGTTCTATTTCTCGTTCAGTCATTCAGACATTCTCACAAGCGTTCACACAGTTTGCCACTTTACACGGTACAATTTTCCTCATTGCCAGCGTTCGCGCAATAGATTGTGCAAACAAATGTACTGTGTAAAACAGCCTTAACAAAGGCAACCATTTTCTATGCCTGACGTGGGAAAAAATATTCAATAGTATCTTTCCTGGTGAATCATCTTGCATCTTAGAAGACGAAATGATACCCTCTGCTGATTTTAGAGCACATTTTGGAGTAAAAAATCTTATGAACTTGGAAATACAGTAGTTTTTGAACAGCTGATTTCAAAATTTCCTGACTTTGGACAAAATTCCCTGTTTTTTCCCTGGCGTGTCAAATTCCCTGACATTTCCCGGTTTTCCAGCTTTTTCCTGACGCTGGATACCCTGCTTATCTTTGTACACCAAAATATGATAAAATAAAAGATTGATTGAGGTTTAACTCGAAACTTTTGGTTGTTTAATCTGACGTATTTGTAAAATTTAGCCCGAATTCTGTTTACATTAAACCACCCTTCTTACAATCTTAGTACATCAATATTAATGCTGTTCGCCGAACTATCTCTCATGCCCTGAACTTCTACTTCATTCAATCACTTCAAAATAATATTTTTTTCTCACTCCACTTCCAAAAACAATGCTCAATTACTCACTTCAAACATGCGGACAAGTTGTCAGGCGGCCTTTATTGTTTGGGAAGTACACCACATGCTCCCACAAGAATGCAACTTAAAGTTGATATGCTAATAATAAACACCAAAACATGTGATCTACACCAAAATACCAATTAAAGAAATTCGACTAACCCTTTTAATGACAACCCCTCAGTTTTTCATTGTAAAATACGGTAATTCCTCCATTTTTTTTTCATTTTAAAATATGGTAACCGTACTGTCAATGCAAAAAGTCGAGATACCCGAGTTTGAGATGTTATATCTCATTAAGCAATAAACCTATTGCAACACAGTAAACTGCATATCTAAGGTAATTTATATGTGTGTCCAACTGCTTTACTTTGTGATTTTTAGTGCTGTTTAAATATTTTTTATTTGAGCTTGTATAAAAAAAGGCACGCTTTTTGCCGGTACAAAAACGGTAGCACCACTTCATACGTCGTCAACTTAGAAACTTACCGCTGTATTCACGAGAAATTTTATATAGGTAAAAACAAGACTATTAAGAGTAAGAATATTGAAGTAGAATGTTATAAAAATATAAATATTATCAGATAAAGTTTACTGCTTTAGCATATGCTATTTTTGTTATTTGAAGGAATACTAGATATTTTAAAGCATTGTTGGCAGCAGATGAAAGCCCATATGGCAAATATATGAATAAAACCATTCGTGTATTACCCTTCTATTTTATTTCGATTTTTATTTATCCTTGATTTTAACGCTCCCGAGTTTCTTTTTGAACAAAATATGTATCAACATTTGAATCATGAATCTGAGAGATTTAACTTCAACTAATAATTAATGGACCCTTAAAATACCCATGGGTTAGTGAGGGATACTAGGGTAATGAAGGATGCTTAATGTAGAATAGACAACTATTTGATAGTCTTTACATTGGATCTGGGTAAAGAGTGGGTTCCAAGAAAGAATGGTGCACATAAGCAAATATAGAGTAAAAGAGGAAAGGTTTTTGCTCGTTGGTTTCCTAATAGCTGATTGGTGAATATCTCCATTTTCGGGTCTGCTTCCTTATCTATGGGATGGTTGATGACAATGATTTTGCTGGCACACCTGCCAGCATCTTTGTCTGTCATCAAATCAGCCAACAAATAGAGGAAGATGGACCAGATAATGGAGAGATTCAAGTGAAAAGGTTGTTACACATAAAGAACATGGTATGAATGCATGCTTGGTGATTTAGTATCCCAAAAGTAGAGAGAATGGGATGAATAAATCGGGAGTGTGATGATAGGGAGAGTTTGAAACTGAATGATAGGGGAAAGTGTACGATGGAAAAGTGGTAGGGAAAATAAGTCGATTCGTGGTTAAATGAAGGAGTGAAAATTGCAGTGACTGAAGAATAGGCATGTAAGAGATTGAAAGTAGCCAAATGTTAGGCAGAGAAAAATAAATAATGTGTACAGAAAGAAATAAATGGATACAAAAACATACTGAAAGAGAGTAAGGAAAATATTTCATGCACGTGGATGATGCTGAGGAAGTGCAGAGTTATTTTAAAGGCAAGGGAATGAATGTAAAGAGTGGTGAGATCATGTAGGATGAATGCAATGTCATGGAGACTTAGAGGGAGTACTTAGAAAAAGTATATAATTATAAAACAGATGTTGAAGGAGGGTCTTTAAACTGAGGACGGGAACGTCAACAGGGAAGTAGTAATTGAGAATCATAGGTCATAACAACACTGAGAACAATGAAATTTAGGAATACTGCCAGCATAGATGGGATATTGATATAAATTTTGAAGTTTCTGTTTTAGTTACCAGCCTATTTACTATTTGAGTAAATAGTATACTTAATTAATGCTTGATATTTTTGAATAATTCCTTAAAATTCATTTAAAGCATAATAATAAACAGCAGGTGCAAGGGATAGTTAGGAAACTGCATACTCATGATGGGGTACATCAGCAGCACTTTTCGGACCGCTATATCTTCAGGGAACCGGGCATACACCACTCTAGCTTCATGTGTATCTGCATCCTTTTCAACAAGGATTTTTCCAATTCTTATGGAGCGACAACAATCCCGAAGGCCCTGAAATAATTTTATACCAATTTAAAAACCAGATAGCTGAATAAAATAAAGGAATTCACGTAACACGACAATATGGCAAGAAGGCAATCCGACATCAAGTGCTATATGGTAAAGTGTGTGATTCTGCAACCCATGAAGAGCTCAGGTAACGTATTGGTAAGGGGCTGATTGTGGAAAATGCCAAGTGCTTACTTTAACCACAATTGAACGTGCACAGTTATATAATCTGTAAGAGCAAGAAAAAATAACTTCTGAACGTACTTGTTCCATTGCCTCGCCACTTCTGACGATGCTGACTCCACAGTTTCCTTTTTCATATTTCAAGCCTTTATACTCTTTTCCAGTAGGCGTAGTGATGGTACATTTCGAGAAAGGTAGCTGGTTTAAGCTTTCTTCTATCACTAATCTAATCTGTATAAACAGACATACTCCTTAAAAACCACTATTAAAGAACAATGCGACAAAAACTGACAGCCAGTCACCTACCAAACGATCTGCGTAGAACTTGAAGTCACTCCTTGTAGTGTTCCTGCAATAATAAAAAATAATAAAATCTGCATATCTACACGTAAAGGATATGCTGCAGAAGTTAGGCTCACTTGTCTCTTATTATGGTTTGAAGTTCTTTGATTTGGTCATTATCTGGAATAACTTTCATGTTGGGGCCAAACTCGCTAACATCGCATTTCTGATCCTGGGATTTCACGAGCATGTTTAAGTCTCCTGCACTACCCATACTAAAAAGTTAAAAGAAGTAAGATATAAATGCTTAATCCTCGTGCGTTTAAGAATTTACTCGATCAGCTGCTCGCCGACTCGTGCACTTTACGCTGTTTTCGCGTTCAATTGTTTAATTGTTTCATCTATCGATTCCATAGCTTCCATAGTATCGCGATATGTCGAATCAACAAAACGGGAATGGCTCCCGTTCTCCTGGCTGGAAGGATTGCATACACTTCTCAAGCGAACAGATTTGTGAGTAAAGGAGGTATAAAATATTATTGGGGGGGTTTACGTAAAGGGGAGCAAAAGCGCAAGTCGTCATCACACGTCAACTTTGACGGCACTTCGAATGCCCTGAAAGCCTCATCCCTCAACAGTGACAAGGTAATAGGTGATGTGTGGCTTAAACTGTAGATTACAGACCGTGTGTGAAGCACATGCCCTTCCTCATGTAGTTGTCGCTTTGCCGCTTCTTCACCATCCCCCATCGTTGAAATGTTGGAGTTGAGTAATTGATGATAAACAATGAATGGCCTTCAGTATCACCGTAGGGGCAGAGCATCAAGACGAAGAAGTAAACGAACATTATGGACGAGGTTGAACAATCTTAGTAGTGACCCTTCTGTTATTGTGCTTATTCAGTGGATGTGCAGTCAGGGTTGGAATGCAACTTGTAAACTTCGACTTGCAAGCAATGGTTTCACAGGTCGAGGGTTACAAGCTGTAAATGGAGTGAAAGCCGGCGATATACTCGTGAGGATACCGGAAAAACTGTTAATAACTGCAAATACTGTTTGGAAACGTTTAAAAATCGAGAATTTAGATGTGCCTCTTTCGGAGCACGGCTTACTGGCTGTGTTCATCTTTGTAGAAACTCAATTGGGAAGTGACTCTCCTTGGTTTCCTTATTTCCAGACTTTACCCAAAACTTTCACTGTACCAGCATATTGTAGTGATGATGAAATTTCGTTCTTGCCGCCATTCATGCGAAATCGTGTCCTAGAGCAGAAAAATACCATCGAATTGTCTTTTGCTAGCGGGTGCGAATTTATTGCAACCCTAATTTCGAATGATAGATTGACAAGCTCAACGCCTATTCCTACACTTTCGGAATTTCAATTCGCATGGGTTGTTGTGAATACAAGAGCAGTGTATATGTCTAATGTGACAGATTACATTAGTTGCAAAATTTTAAGAGATTGCAACGGGAGTAATTTGGCCCTGGCGCCTTATCTGGATATGTTCAATCATTCATTTAATTCACGAGCCGATGCAGGTTTTAACAAATCCACCAGGTCCTACGAGATACGTTCTCAGACCGATTACCCTGCGAAGGAGCAAGTCTTTATTAATTACGGACCTCACGACAATATGAAACTGTGGATTGAGTATGGGTTTTATTTGCCAACTAACCCCCATGACGCTGTCGCGTTCGTGTGGGATGACATCAGTGCAATTGTAAAAATTATCTCCAGTACCTCATTCATTACGTCGAAGAAAATGGATTTTTTGCGGGGTCACGGCCTATTAGAAAATCTGTGTTGTAGCCTTGAAGGGTTGTCGTGGAGTTTAAGTGCCCTTATTTGCGTTGTATGTATCGAAGATAGTGAACAGTCATCATATTATAGGGTTTTTCGAGGAGACTGGATTCCTTTTGAATCTCTTGGTGAAATTATATTTGCCCTGGAGATAGTTGCCTACAAAAAAATGGAATTCATTGAAGCTCGGAAATCAATGGTAAACGTCGAAAATTGCAGTGATAGTTTTCAAATGGCTATTGGAATTTTGGAGGAATATATAAATATATTACTAAAAGCTGAATGCAGGTATAAAGAACTGCACCAAAAAAAGTGTCCTCAAAATGTATGCCACTAGTTACATTTAAGTTCTGTTCAACTACTTCAGTGTTTGTCACAGTTTAAGGTCATTAGTACTCTTTAATTTTATTTTGTATAGTATTTGTAATAATATGTCACCTTTTATTTTGAAGTTTGAGAAATAGCTGTTTCGTAAATTGAGAGAATGAATACTTAGGACATGGCATGTTAATTTAATATTGATTTTTGTCACAATTTATGAGCTCATCAAATTAATTATGTTCATGTATTGATGAATTATACTCCTATACTTGATTTCGTACTTGTTTATACTATTTTATACCTGTATTAAATACTTGTTTGTTATTTAACCTTTCATTTCGATATTTTATTAGATAAACATGAAAATTTCCCTCAGGCTGTAGCTTATCATTCAATAACTGCTACTATCATCCATGACATTAAGATCACTCTAGACAGCTTCGACCGGCAAAAGCACCGGGATTTAAATCGGGTAGATTAAGGTTATTATACTTGAGGGGTGACAGCCTACTCCAAAAAACAATATTATGAATATACATATCATGCATTAGTGTAGCTGTCTCGATTGATGTGATGTGTGACTTTTATGAATAATAGTATTTTGAAAGGGCTAACAGTGATCGTGTACCTAACTAATTTGCAAACTGCATGTAGTGGAAAAAAAGTAAAATGATATTCCATGCTAACTTTTTATTTGACCTGCTTGCAGCAAGGTAGTCATGTTATTATCTTGACTGCTTTTCTGCTTATGTTACCATAATTATAATGAGTCAATAAAAGTTCAGAGTTGAAGATCACTTAAGACTTATTCCTTCAATGTTCTTAATGTCCGATACCCAAAAATATTGTGTTCATATTCATTTGGTTGAAAATTCGTCAATTTTTTAATCTAGTTTCCTTAGAATCAACCAGTTACCAATTTTATTTCTATTTTCTGCTGTTAATTTATTTCAACTGCGTTTGGTAACATAGCCACAATAAGTATTCACCCTCAGTGTCAGGGGGTAAACCTACCATCTGCACCTTTGGGAAAGGTGAACCAGTTGCTGTGCTATGCCTTGATTTTCTGAATTTGGTGAGAGTGTGGAAGATGCTGCCTTATCTTAATACACCAAGCTAATTCCCTCTAATACCCACTACCCCAATTACATTACAGCTTTTCTTGTAGACACAGTGTTGATCCCGGAATAGATGAATCCAAAGGCCACTTATTTATCTAAATTGCATTTGTTTTTCATGGTTCTCACCTGTAAGGATGCTGCTATACACTCAAGGAATTGTACGGTCTTTCTTCTACTTTATTTTAAAATTCTTCCACAAATTCCCTCCATATTAAGTGTACCTCTTTTAGCTCAATTGATAATTTCTCCTTTTTGTCCCAGATTAAACTTAGGTATTTCTTTTCCTGATATTGTCTTCACCTTTGTCTCAAAAGTGTTCATTTTACTCTCTGATAATACATACCTCCCCTTCCCTTGAACTACAACCTTGACGTGGTAGAAGGGGTTGTGCGTTCCAGTGACCCCTAGAGCGGGACTGGCAGCAGCAATTACTGATAATTAAGGCCACCAGTACCAGGTAGGTCGACGGGTAGGAGCCAGACGAAAGGTAGTTCCGTGATGGTGTCTTGTTTAAAACACCGTTGGGAAGTGAGGGTGGAAGTCCTTGTCTAACTGTAGATTACCCAGAATATGATAGTCATTCATACATATGTTCGTGGCAACTGCGGGATGCCACCCACTGGGGTGAGTGTGGAGGAGGAAAGTAGTGGTAAAAATAGGAACTTGTAATGTAAAGACAATGATGAGGACCGGGAAGCAAGAGAATAATAAACAGGAAATAGAGAAAGAAAAAAATAGATGCTTTGGGGCTGGGCAAGGTGCGACGGAAGGATAGCGAGGACTATTGGAGTGCTACATAGTTACAGGGTAATCGATAGTGGGGGAGATGAGAGTCAACTTGGGGTAGCTATGGTACTGAATACAAAAATGGGGATGAGAGTAGTAAACGTTGAGCAGGTGAGTGACGGAACATGTCTGACAAATTTTGTATTGGTCCAGGTATACATGCCTACTAGTAACCATAGGGAAGAAGGGGTGGATGCAGTGTATGAGCAACTGGAAGAGATTATTAGAGAAGTCTTGGGAAAGAAAAACCTGATAGTGATGGGTGGCTGGAATGCAGTGGTAGGAAAAGGGAGGGATGGAGTGGGAGGATATGGGCTAGGGACAAGCAATGACCGAGGTGAGAAAGCAGTTGAATTTTGTGGAAGAAATAAATTAGTAGTAACATACACTTGGTTTAAATGTCACCCCTTGCGTAGGTGATACTGGGAGATATCAAATTGATTACATCATGGAAAGGCTGAGATTCAGAAACTGTAAAAAGCTCACGAAGCTATCCAGGGGCGGATGCGGGCTCAGGTCATAGCTCAGTTATGATGAACTGTGAAGTTGGATTCAAAAGGCTTTGTAAAAGTGGGAGGATGAAGAGGTGAAGTGTGGAAGCATTGAAAAGGAGGGAATAATGCTATTGGGTGGCAAGAGTGGGACTATACCAAGATTAGATTAGATTGGTTGTAGGTGGAGTCCTACAAGGAGGACCTGAGGCACTTAGACCTAATGGTCCATTGTACCAACCACCATGTCTGTAATCACCCATAGAGTCCAGTTGCCCTGCTAAAGGCTAGCATGTCCTCTATGGGGATGCCCCTGACTTCATCTAGTTCCAAAAATGGTGATCCCAGATGCCGGACTCTGGTCCTCATCAAAGCGGGACACTTGCAGAGTACGTGTGATGCTGTTTCGTCCTCTTCCTCACACCATCTACATTTTTCCGAGTCTGTAATTCTCAGGAGATGGAGGTGCCTCATGACTTGATAGTGTCCGGTGAGCAGTCCCACTATCGTCCGAAGTTGTCTTCTGTTTAGTAAAAGAAGCTTTCTTGCCAGCCCCGGTCAGGGTCCTCCTAACAGGAGCTTGCCTTGCCTGAGCCCCTGTGCATTCCGCCAGATCTTAGAGTGTTGAGCTAGGCTCCACTCTTTGATCTTTGAAATCCCTGAAGAGGGTGCGATTGGGATGAAAGGCTCTGGTCCAATTGAGTTCCCACTCGAGCCTTCCTTTGCCAGTTCGTCTGCTATCTCGTTTCCGGTTATGCCTGTGTGGCCAGAGACCCAGAAAAGTTCTGCGTTGCTCGGGACTGTACCAAAGGTGGAGGACAAAAAAGGGAAGACATTAATCGAATGGGAAGATATCCAGGATAGGTTGAGAGAACAAGTGGAGGAGCTATATGACAGCAATAATAGACCTGTGAACATTGATATAGAGGATGAAAGAACAATAGATGAGGATAACCACAGACCGGAGTTTCTTGACAGCAAAATAGGGAGGGCATTAATTGAGTTGAAGGCGAGAAAAGCTGTGGCAGCAGATAAATTACCTTTGGAGTTAGTGAAGAATTTAGGTAGTAAGTGAAGAAATACTTTTTTGAACTTATTCATTTAGTCTATGAGGAGGGAGCATGGCCAGAGTATTTTGTGAAAACAGTATTAATACCTATCCCGAAGAAGAAGAAAGTGTCAGAATGCGAGGAGTATAGAACAATTAGCTTAATTTCACTTTAGGCAAAAGTTTTGCTTAGATATTAAATAAATTATGGGCATTAATTTAGAGCAAATTACTATTCAGGTGATTACTGGTTTGGGTTCAGGAAGGGGAAGGCAACTCGGGATGCAATTGCAGTGACAAGGACACTTATGGATAGAAGCATTGAGTATAATCAAGATGATTTTGCTTGCTTTTTGAATTTGGAAAAGGTGTTTGACAGAGAGGGCACAGGTGAGGGTAGCTAAGGGTGAATCAGGGTGGGCAGTTATTGGTCACGGGGCAGAGCTAGGGTGCCCATTGTGGCCTTTGCTTTTTAATATCTATGCTGAGGAAATGGTAAGAGTGGACTGGGAAGAACCAGATATGGTAATCAAAGTAGGAGGCGAGTTGATAAAGTCTGTTAGATTTGCGGACGACCAGGCTTTGGTTAGTCAATCATCGAAGGGATTGCAAGCTTTAGTAGATGCA
The DNA here is from genome assembly GCA_963573305.1 of Pyrrhosoma nymphula. NCBI lineage: Eukaryota > Metazoa > Arthropoda > Insecta > Odonata > Coenagrionidae > Pyrrhosoma > Pyrrhosoma nymphula. The sequence goes on along the minus strand of OY754333.1, from coordinate 85,444,744 downwards.
TTGGAAAAGCAGTGCGGGAAATACAGGATGAAGATTAGTTGTAAGAAAACAAAAGTAATAAGATTCTCTAGGACAAAGAAAGCGAGGCTGGTGTTAAAAGTAGGAGTGCACAAACTGGAGCAAGTAGAACAATTTAGTGACTTAGGTTGCACGCCAGAAGAAAATGGGCATAGTAGCAAAGACATAAAGAGTAGAATAGCTCTTGCGAAGAACGGGTTCAGTAATAGATCAGGGAGCTGATGACCAGAGACCTTAAGTAAGGATGTATTGAAGAGGCTGGTGATGAGCTTGATGTGGAGTGTGGCATTGTATGGGACAGAAATGTGGACTCTGAGAAAGGAGGACAAAAATAGGCTGCATGTGATCAAGATGTGAGTGTCAAGGAGGATGGAGAAGGTGCGTTGGATGGAAAGGAAGACAAAGTGCTTGACATGGCTGGTGAGGAGAGGAAACTTCTGAATGAGATTAGGGGGAGTCAGGGTAGGTGGCTGGAAGGGGTAATGAGGGGTGATGGTTTGCTGAAGGCCGTGAGAGAGGGAAGGGTGTTGGGCAAGCAGGGAAGAGGAAGGAAGAGAATGGCTTTTATGGACGGGATGAAGAATGTTAGGACTTAAACTTAGATGAAGAAAGAAATACTAGAAGTAGATAAGGCCCTGCAAGTGTATCAAATTTAGGATTTTCTCTTATTTTCCGTATCCACCCGAGATGGCGGCAGAGTCAAGTCCTCGCCTGCTAATCCAAGGGTCGCAATTTCGAGTCACTTCCGGGTTTGTTTTTTGCATTCCCAGGGCATGGGTGTTTCTGTCAAGTTCTGGTGGCTCGGTCCCTGAGAATCATGAAGACAAGCCAATCGTTTATTCTGGTGGTCTGTATGTCCCATACAGACCACCAGAATCGTCGGAGAGAGCAAAATAAAATATGTATATAACCTACCCTGTTAACCTGCGTTAGGGTGTGTGCAAGCAGACGAAACTTGTGATTGCAGGGAAATCTGTAGTAATGGAAATTGGAATGTCTTAATAACATAGCTATTTGTGAGGAATACTTGTGAAAAATAAGTATCATTTTGGAGTTAAATTTTTCAAGAGATGAGTTTGACCATTTCACAATAGAAGTTGAATATAGTCCTGCCATTTTGCAAGCTTTTCAGCATAGATCGGTCCAATAGTCAACCTGAATGTGCGCTCTTGCGTTCCCATCTGCTACAAGGTGCAATAATATATGCAAGGTGATTGGAAAGCACCTGTGGCGATACTCCGCGTATCGCCACTACAGCTGACGTGTTGCCCCAGTGGATCTGCTCTTGCCTCCCATGTGGGCGGCCAGTGTTTGGTTCTCGTTGCCGGCAAATATTTTTTCCTATTTCTTCGGAAAACTTTAGGATTGTTCTGTAGAGTTTTGGTGTGGCGATCCAGAATATTCTTCAGGCTTCGCCACAAATATAAAAGCCATCTCTCCTGCCACTCAAGGCAGTCTTGTAAGAAGAACTGTTGAATAAACATAGTCTCTCAATGAAAAACGACTCTTCATTCCGCGCTGCCTACGCTACACACCCATTGTCCCAAAGTGGTAGGGTATTATATGTTGGTGTCAGATGGCATGAAATATGAATGTTTATAGGGTTCTGCCAATTTTGGTAAGTTCCAGGACACTTCTCTCCCCCCCAAAATCATTGGCCAGTAAAAATCTTGAATCACTAAAAACACCATATTAACCCCGTAACTCTTCATGCTTCCCTCCCTCATTCATGGAATCAAAAATCTCCAGCCTTCTAGAACCTCCTCCCCTCTTGCACAGCATTCTCCCCTCCATCACTATTCTTCATTACACCCTCCAGCCATTTATTCTGCCTCCTTTGAAATTCCTCAGACAACCTCCTTTCCTCCTCCACAATATTCTGCACTTTCTCATTCATCTTTCTCTCCATCAAACTTATCCACTTCCTCCTCCTCCAAACTCGCATCTCAAAAGCCACCAATCAAGGCTCATCCTCTTTCCTCTTAGACGAAGTTTCAGAACTACGCCATGCTAAACGCAGTGTAGCTACAGGCCTGAAAAAGTCATGGAAAATGATAAATTATCCTGGAAATTTGCTTTTCAAAGTTAAAATATGATGAATGATCTAAGATTTTTCCGGGTGAATCTGATATATAAATTGTTCACGGGCATTCCTCCAGGTAATAAGCATCATCTCTGCCAATGTTTTGACAAACAACTTGTTCGTCATCATCAAGGCTTCTGAATGCCGCATGAGTCAAAATTGGCTGTTATTTTTATCACCCATACATTACCCTCCCCTCTTCACTCACCCCCCTTTCCCACCCCACTCCCCCTCCACCACTCCTAAACTCCCTCACTCTTTCTCTTTTTGAATCTGTTTGCACACAGACTTCTGCCATTAACGATTCTGTTATTGCACTTATAAAAAAGGAGACAGTTTATTCCGTTATGCAAATAGGAGTTCTCTCTTTATCGCTGATATAAATAACGGCCAATTTTGACTCATGTGGCAGACTCTTTGGCATGTTCTTTTCTCTGTGGCACTCCTGTCTTTGTTTTAAAGCAAAAAAATAATATTGTGACAGAATTCTAAATCTTGCTTGTTCCAAGTATTTTGAACTCTGCATGTGTTGATAGAGTTGTGTTTGAATAATTATGTTATTAGTTTTGATTGCTCCTTTGAGGTCACTGATGACATATGGGCGAAGCAAAGGTTAGCTTATGTTCAATGACTTATAATATTTCTGTAAAGCCAATTTTGAGGATACCGGGACTAGCGATTGTATTTACCTTTACGGAGTCACCCACAAGTGCAATATACTACAGAGGAAAAATCATTCAATGATCAAGGCGAATGATTTTTCCACTGTGGAATATCGCACTTCTGTAAAGGTTAATGTTCCCTGTCTTGTGCATGTGGTGGCCTTTTATTTTACGTAATACTTGTTCTATTTGTTTTTTTTTATGAAGTGTTTTCTATCTAACTTCAAATTTTCGGATAATCGGATCTGTTAAAATTCTGATCAACTTTTTCAGTAGCTATGTTCAATTAAATGCAAATGATTCAACATAAGTGTTCAGTTCCACTTGTCCATTGGCTGGAGATTTTAATATCTCATATGCGAAAGAATTCTTTGGTTTGTGAGGCCAATTGAAATAACTATATACATATGTGTATGATTCATATTTTCAAAATCTTATAAAGCTAATAAAGCTAAATTTCCAATGCTTGACCCAAAGAACAGACTGTAGATATAACTTTCCTTTTGGTTAAATGCTGGTTTTGAGTTTTCTCGAAAAGAATGAATGAAGATTTTCCAGCAAAACATGTCACTCAAGTACATAGTATATCCAGGATAAATGTAAATTTAAAAAAAAAAGGATTTTAGTCATGTTATAAAAAGCAAAAGTCTAAAACATAAAATTGAAGATTTCAATAGAAACGATTTCCATTTTTTTTGCTTCCTAAACCTTAGAATCGTATGTAGAGAGAAAAGAAGTTGAATTATTCAGCTGTCATGAAAACAGTGTTGCTCCTTTTGGAGGCAGTGTTTAGCATCCATCATGATATTGTGCAACTTTTTTTTGCTGAATTCTAGCTTTCAATAGGTATTAGATGTATTTGTATTAATGTTGTTGTTAGACGATAACTAGTCATTTTGTATCATTCTGATTCAATTATAAGTTTGTAGTGATGTCTTAATGCTGTTGTTAAAATACACGCAACGTGTATTTTAACAACAGCATCACGTTACGTGATGATACACGTAGAGGCTGTTGTTTTAACAACAACCTCTACGTGTATCATCCTGGTTCAGTTATAAATTTGTTATTTTTTGTGACGCATTCTGTAATTGACATTTGTATTTGAATGCCTATGTGCATTATATTTTACCTTAGTGGTCTGCATTTGCTTGTTTGATGAGTTCCTGTAAATTTTGTATTCTACAACATATATCGGCTTGTAATTAGCTAGGAGAGGTGGTTTTTTTTTCATTGTTGATAAAATTACCTGTAATATCTTTATTTCTATGGTTATTCAACATTACTTTTGTGCCTAGATGCATTTTTTAAGAGGTTAACCTTGTAATTTTGTGTTGCTTTTAAGTGTCATAATATGTATTTATCAGTTTGCTAGCTAGCAGATAATGTGGTTTTTTTTATTTCTGTCTTGTCACTGAGGCATTGCTGTTGAGGCTTTCACTACCTTAGGTTTATAAACTCATAAGCCATGAACTTACGGTAGATAAATTGTTTGATCTAATGTTTTTATGTAGACTAAACATCTGTTGAGGGAAATGAGGCTCAGGTATCTAGACATAGGTTCTACGATTTCGTAAGGAAAGTGAATTTTCTCAAGCTGCATGAAAGCTCTGGTCAGAGGTAATAGATCAGCTCATGCATTTATGTTCTATTGATTATTTGAAGAATAAAAGGAGATTTTCGTGTGAAGCTTTCCATTCGTGGTGTTGAAGTTAGCCCAGATCAAAACACGTCAGTGCACATGAGTGATGATGATGAATGGAACAATTTACAGAGGTAAAATGTTCAGCAACCGTCATTTGGTAGATGTCTATTGGTATCTCTCAATAATCTTGGCTAAATGTTTCGTGAATACAGTAAAGTACCCTTATAGTGAAATTGAGACTCCCTTTCATGGTAGGTACAGTCAAAAAAGTTTCACTCTCAGTGATAGGCCTTTAAAGCTGACTCTGCTTGGCTAATTTCCTCCCAACTGCCCTGTCCTTATATACTTATTTCTCTTCAGTTCAGTTTCATTCTTGCATTGCCCTAGATGTTTGTGCTTTTGAAGTGATGGGCCCCAAAATTTTAAGTTTCACTATATTGAATTTTACTATAAAGAATAATGTGCCCTAGCATCCTTTTTTCACACCATCTATAACGTGGCCCTTATATGAAACAAGCTTTAGAATTGATGTTTATCATTGTCAATTGAAAAATCCTAAAGATAAAAAAAATTTACTATCAAAGATTGATTGATTTCACACATTCTTTTTAATGTGTCTTTTTTCAAGTTGATCCCTAATGGCAAGAACTGAATTTTTTAATTGATGCTGGTTTGTGCTACATGCAAGTTACTTCTTTGTCATGCAGTAAGAGCAGGCTGTGTTAAACAATTGGAGACAAAATGAAAAATTTTAGCTAATTTCATAAATAATCTCATACTATTGGTCATTCAATGAACCAATAAATAGTGAATTCTGCTACTTTGAAAAACATATCGAATTGTTTACCCATAAAAGACTTGATTGAAGGGTGGGACCACCATTCTGTTTTCTCGTTGCTGAGTTTTCACAATATCAGGTTTCACTATAAAAAGATTTGATTGTAATTGACATTGTATTCCTTCAGTCTACATACTGAGAAAAGTAATTGAAAATCAACTCCAAAAAACCATTGCGGATCCAAGTTTGTATCCTCCTCAAGTGCACTGCTGCTCAGATCTACTCTACTCCCAATCTGTTTAGACTTGTGCACAAGGTCTGAAACAAATGGAAAGCAACCATGCTGATGTGTTGCATTGTGAGTGGTGCCTGGAAGTGAATGGAAAGCACCCATGGACTGATGCTAATTATGAGTGAACTTTTCTATGGCACGTTTCATAGATGGCAGGTTTCAATGTTGTTTGGATGGAAAAATTCTGTTTATCATCAGTTATCTCACCACGATCATTAGCATCATTTTATGTGTAACGTTATTTCTGCATGTTTTCTCCATTACTGCCAACTTGTGACAGTGTATCTCTAATGCCCTTTAGTCCTTTTGCTGTTATGTACTGTTATTAGAGTGGGATATTTGTGGCATTCTGCGGAACTTGAGCCGAACCAGGCTCAGCGAAGTCATATGGGCATTTGGTTGAATGCCCGTATGACTTCGCTAAGGATGCATTCTCTTCTCTGACATCAATCACTTCTCTCATTCACATTTTTAAGTAAACCATATATTGTTGGTTCAGTTCAGTACACTTTTTAGTGTACCCCTACTGAAGTACGTTTATAGTTTTTGCAGGTTTGCAAAATGATCTTCTTTTGTATAAATCTATTTTTTTGTGGATGTGTTCTTTTCAGTGAGGAGACACTCCAGGTTTCACTGCATCTGATTTAATACAGTATGACTCAGGCTATGGTTCTAATTTTCATTTTTTTTATAAGATTGAATTTGCACAGGATTACTGAACATTGTCTACCCAATAATATGGGTAAATATTTTGTTTTAAATTTGAAGGAATTCGAATTGAATTGTACTTTTCACTAGATCCAGATCTGGCTCTACATTTGAATCCTATCAATTGAGGACTTTTCTTTTTATTGATTTTTTATTCTGATGCTATTATTATTTTTCCTTGAAACTATAGAAATCGGTGCCAGTGAATAATTTATTAGGGAGTTTTGTAGAATCACACATATTTCTACATTCTCTTTTAGGGATAGGAGTCTTGTAAAGTCTTCATTTTTTGACCCGCTTGTTCTTATTTTTAGGGTAAGAGAGTTGGCACCCCTAGTTATGATGTGAAGCACTCCTGTGTACTTAGTTTCCTTTTTAATATTTTTCACCGTATGGTACCCTTTTCTTTTGCATGTTAATTGTTGTATTTATGTAAAACAATGAAGATATCACTTATCTTCTGATGTGGATTATTAGCATCAGGTCATTCCATTCGATTAGTAGACCCCAGGGCTGTCCCTGCTTGGGAGTTTTTAAAATCATCATGTGGAGGTCCCATGTAATTTCTTCTCTTGTAATGTTCTTTTTATTATAATAACTTACAGTACAAGGAAGTACCAGAAGTAATAGTTACTCAATGAAAATTTTCAACAGAATTTTTTGTACATTTGTTTACAAAATTGTTCTGTTATTACTTTTCTCTCAATTAGCATAGCAACATTCCAGTTAAAGATTTCCAATGGCCATTAATATGACCTGAAATCTACAAAATTTTATGGTGATTTTGCTTTATTGAGTTCTTTGAAAACTTTGAAGTTTGTACTTATTTATAGTATGTATTTGATTTTTGAAATACCTATACGTACTTGATTAATTAAAATGTCATGTAGATACTTGTTATTACTCCTCATCGAAATGAGTTCAGTCTAAATATGAGACTTGTTTAATATGCACTAGCATGTATGTGTTTCGAAATTCGTTTAGTGATCCAAGGTTTTGATTGCCATATTTTGAAACATGGCCTCTGTGTCACACACATTCTTGCAGTCCCGCTTAAGGAGTGTGCCAATATGCTACGTGGGTGTGAACTTTTTATTGGGTCGCAGACTTGCATCAGTTGGGCTTGGCGACCCTTTAGGAAGAAGGGATGGATATCTCCTTGAACCATCTTGCAGCAAATGGGGAGGTCGGGGGTCACTTGGATCTAACCGGTGCCTTCGACCAACGATACCCAATGGCTGTTTCCATCCACATTCTGTTCATCTGTCTGGAACGCAGCCACAAGTGGGGCTCCCAGACGATAAGAAAGTCACTGGAATGCAGATGGTGAAGAGTATGCTGTCATATATTTGGCCTAAGGTGAGTCCTAATTGTTGCTTTAACATGGAAACCTTGCCATTTCAGTTGTGGGTGAAGCCAATTAAGGAAACATTGGCGAGGACTAAACAGTACGTAATTAACAGTATTGCCGTCCAGAGATTTCTGTTTTGTTTGGTGGTATCACCAGTTTTTCTATTTTATGGTATATGTATATGCAAATGCTCTCCCTGTGATGAAGTTTTGCAATGTTAACCAATGTTAACTTACAAGCCTTTGAATATGGATGTGTCATGCTCAATTATGCAACCGGCAAATCACATTAATTTCATTATTATTTCTTCTTTCTGTGCTGGTCATGTATGATAAAACTTTAGATGTCTACTTTAAATTAAAGCCTGGACGTAATATGTATCATTTTTCTTTCTGATATCGTAATTATGGATGCAATCATTTTTTTTGCAACTCATGTATTTTACCAAATTTACCAAAATAAAAACCACCCCACTGATTTAACCTGCCTCCCCAAAAATAAATTACATATTTAACTACTCTTCATGCATGGCAGGGAAAGGTGCTACCATTTATGAATCCTACTTTGATTATATTGTTGCTTAAGCACTTGAATTTAAGGCGATGAAATAATTCATTGGGGTGTAATTTCCCAAAGACTACCTGCATATATTTAAGCACATACTGTGCTTAATGAAAATTCAAGTGGACATCCATAGCACCGTGGACAATAGTGGTACTATTGCAAATTAGAGCTATATTTTATTCCAATTGTAATACTTTTTCTGCATCATTTGACACTAATTTTGTGCAAATAGAGAAAAGAAACTTTTATCTTAACAGTACAAATTGGCTTGGTAAGATGAGCTTGAAAGTGGTGTACATGATGAAGGTAATGATACTATGAAAGTGATGTGTTCTGATCATTCAGCTGCTCAATCTTTAGTCACAGGGAGCAGTCTTCACTCCAACCAGGAAATTCCTTGTCAGTTAAGCTTACCACATATCTTCAAGAATAAGTTAAAACATTTCTACCTATTTTCAGTGGACCGAAGTCTTAAATTTGACTTATTGTCAAGTAACTAATTGAGGTGACATTTTTGCTATCCACTAGTCAACATTTGGCTTGCCTAAAATTAGAATGTCTCGACTTTGTGCATAGTGTGCAGGGAATATTCTCCCAGAAATTTGTTGAATTTATAGCCTACTTGTTAGGGATGCATAAGTACGATTATGGTTATCGTGATAATCAATTTTTTGTCTGATTAATCATAAAATTTTAGTTTATTATTGAGAGACTATTTTCATTACATAAACATTTTTCATTATCGATTATTCAGACCAATTATCAACCACTTAATGGAAGAAATTGCACAAGCTAATGGTCATATGTGTTCACCTACATATTGCAGTAATGAGCAGTTAGCCCAAGGAGCTTGGGTTGTATCCAGTTTGGGTATTATTTGGGTTTAACCATGTTAACTTTTCTGACCCCCCCCCTGCTCTGAGTTCACCTATCACTCCTCCCTCCTCTTGTTAACCTTATCCAGACTCTTCCGCCACCTCTCCTTGCCTCCCCCAATCAGTTTTCTCCTTTCCACAGCCACTTTTTGCATGTAAATGTTCCACCTTTCAATGTTATTTCATGTGATGATGTTGCTATGCTACAAAACCATGGTTGTGAGGATTAAATAATTAGTGGAAATAGATTTAACTCTCACTGGAGAGGATCTTTAATATTTCCCTTCATGCACTCCAGGAGTGATGTCACAAGTTATTCTCTTGAGAAATAGGTACAGTCTAACTATGATAAATTGAAATACCCTCTGAAGCTGAGAATTGCTTCAAGTCTAACAAAATTCAAGTTACAGAAAAGTTACTCACTCATTTTACTAAGATTTACTTGTAGTTTGTGAATGCATCTGTCAAGTTGGCTGTAGCCTAGGCAAATTAACTCTTATCAGATTAAACTTGGTTATTCAATGATTTTTTTCTTTACTGTAGGATGACCCCAGCATAAAAAATAGAGTAGTGTTGGCTGTTGGATTATTAGTGGGGGCAAAGTTCATGAACGTAGCAGTGCCATTCATTTTTAAGTACACGATCGATGGTTTGAATGCTGCCATGACTTCCTCTGAGGCAGGGCCAGTACTGTCCATGGATACTGCTCCAGAAGCAGTTTTTGCAGTTTCTACGTCCCTCCTGCTTGGCTGTAAGTTTCTGTTCATTGTGTGACAGTGAGTTACTGCTGCTGTCAAGGGTACCTAATGTGTTTACCTTGGAATTCAAGGCATCTAATGCTTAGCTTCCATTATATTGTCTAATTCAGATATCTTTGTGACTTAGCTTCCTGCTCAGAATGCATTGACTCGGACATGATATTGTAGGAGTGGAACATCACTAAGATATGATTGGTGATGCCTTTCTTTGGTTCAGAATAATGTAAGGCCTTAAATACATTAAAGTCTCTTTATAGGGCAGTTGATGGGGCCTAAAATTTTTCCTTTATCGAATTTCACTATAAAGAATCACATGCACTCTTATCCTTTTTCGCACCATCTATAACATGGCCCTTTAATGAATGAGGCTTGGTATAGATTGGTAACTTAGATTACTAATTAAGTAGAATAAGAACTAATGAGTGATTACGATGGACTACTTAGAGATTGATGAATGATGAAGATTCAAATTTTGTTTACTGACAGAGATTGATTTGTTACACACATACCCTTTTATGTCAATATTTTTTTCCATTTTTATCCCTATCAAGCACATGCACTAATCATGCCTGAATGAAACCATAAACTTAAAGGAATGATATGGGAAATATCATCAGTGATTCATATTACCTCCAGCATCAACAATTTCCTTCATATTAGTGAGCTTTAAATGTCAAATAACATTGTTTATCTTTTTTAAATGTATTCTTAGATCTAATGTGTGCCGGTCCCACCTCGCGACTAGGTTCTCCCCCCCCTCAACCTCCAAATGCACGTGCACGAGCGAGGTCAGCTGGTGAGGCCACACACACGTAATAATTTTTCTATCTGACTGGGAGGCACTACACATACCTGATTCCACCAACCCCCAAGACCAGATGTGGGACTGTGAGATTTCAAGGCGACCAGCGCCTTTTAATTCGCCCAAAGGACTGAAAAAGAATACGAGGAAGAATCGCCCCCCTTAAATAACAGTGTACTAGGCTTCTTTCAGTTTGACAAACACACATTTAATCAATCCAAAATGACAATCATATCTATTAAACCCTAACAAATATAATAATGCCCTAACAATTACAAGAATATGAAGAAAAAACAATAATGAACACTTGAAATGGTGATATCCCGTAACAATACATTTAATCCCTAGCAATAATCAATTCTAATCACCTTCATTAATACAATACAGTTAAGATTGACATAGATTTGTCCCCCCTTTTTTTTGTCGTTCCGTCGAGATTTATGGAGGCAAGGAAACACACTCCAACGCACTCCTATCAACCGTTGGGGAGTAGCACACGGGAAATAAGGGATGGGGTCACTTTGCAAGAATAGCTTACGCGGTCCTCTTTGGGTATGGATCAAGTGCTGAGAGTTCGCTGGCGGGCTGATGGCACATGCGGCCACAAAGCAGCGACAGGAACCTCTCTCCGTAGGTGGATCCAAACGCCTTAGGGAAAAGCGTTGTTCTCTGCAATGACTCCGGTTTTTCCTTTCTCCTGGGGAATCAAGCACTCTCAGGTCTGTGCCTCAGTCCGAGTTTGGGGCCGATCACTCCTTCCCGGAAATGTGCACCACTTATCTCAATGCGTTCGGACTGACTTCTCCCCTTGGTCTCTACTCACTCCCTGGTCTCTCTTCTAAACCCCATAATCCCCTGCACCAGAGTCGTCTGCTAGACTCTGCGACCGCAGTGACAGGGTGTACACTTTTTGAACTACAAAACTTCGTTGCTCTTACCATTCATTCATTCATTCACACTATTATACACATCCATATTTTTTTTAACACAAGCCTCTCAGCTATCATCTAAACGGGCCATCACAAATGAGTGGAAAAAATTCATGACTTGATTGTATCGCAGGCTGCCTAAGGTCTTTTCTTCACTGTTATAAGGCTGCAACATCATCGTCAAGAAGGGAAATTGATTAGATATTGCAAAAGCATGCAAATGTGTGGAACTATTGTTGAATTCATGTGCAAAGTCATTTGTCTTATTTTGACCGGGAGTTTTCCTCATGAGTGGAAAATAAAGACTATAAAGGTTAAAGATTAAAGAAATGGAAAATTTGTGCTGAGTTTCTATGTAATCTCATACAAACCATTTGATGAGCAAATGAATAGTGAATTCCACCCTTTTGAAATCCAAGAAAAAATTTTAGCACATATTTCACTCTTACATGTACAATCTGATGCTCTGGAATGAAAATGTGATTTCATTAAAGCGAATGTTTCACAATATGTGTTGTGTTGTCGTGTCACTATATGTGTGTATAAAGAGACTTTACTGTAAGTATTGATGTATCGTATCATTAGTGCTGGTGTATTGTGAGTGCTGTAGTTGTGCTAATAGAAGTTGTAAGAAATTGCCAGAGGAAAAAGTGTTTCCTCTACCAGGAATCACAGACCTTTGGCTTTTAAGTTCAATTCTGGAAATTAATTTACCACCCATTACTTTCCATTCTGTGTATTGGCCCAGAAAGCTGAAGCTCAATGGCTTCATTCCAGGTCCTGGTATATAATCCTTTTTTTATGCCATTCATCATGGCAGGTGATAAAATCTTGCTCCAAAGAAAAGCAAACTCTGCATTGAAGCTGACCCCCCATAAATATCCAACAGTTTGGAAAAAAATGCATTCTGCAGTTGTTCCTAGAAAAAAACTGTATCAATGCTCAATTTAGAATGCATCTAGGATTCCCATTTTTCCCGATACAATCCCAGTTTTTTAAGAAATTGTCCCAAGAGAGCTCCAAAAGTTTGCCAATTTTTTAAGAATCCTACAGGAAATAAAATGGATTTGATTCATTTTTTACTCTACTTTTTTTATATAGACTTGTGTGTACCTACAATGGGCACTTGCTAATCTGGTCTGTATTGGGAGAGGGGTTGCCCATATTATTCAGGGATTCCTCTAAAGGAATATTAATGGAGTTTTTTTAAATGAAACTCGGTCACTGATGACTTATTAACACTTTCCATGAAGTAGGAGGCCATTATAAGTCAAAATGGTGGCTTGAATATGACAATCATATCTAAAGAAAGTATAGCTATAGCGAAACTTGGTGGCACTCACCAGCAGAGGATTAGATGACACAGACCGTAAACCAAGCGTTGATGAGCGGGCAAAGTTATCGAAGGAGTTCCGCAGGGTCTAATAGAAAAAGGCTCGGCCACTTCAAACCACATCTCATGTATGCTTTCCTCTCCTTTGCGTCATGATGTTCACAAGCGAGTGCCACCAAGTTTCGCTACACCTATATATCACCTGATAATCATGGAAGGTACCCAGACAGCACAGATTTCATGGTATCCACTTTGTATATAGGTACCATCCACTGATAGGCTATGTATTCATCAGATACGAAGTCATGCAATTTCCGCTGCGAATTTGATACGAAGAGATACCAGAGCTTAGCGGCGTAGGAATACGGCACCGGTAATATAGAATGTATCGATAGTAGTGATCGATCGATAAACATTGATTTTTGCTGACTTTGATATTTCATATTTATACTCTTAATTAATATTTGATAATGGAAATTATACATTGCACAGCATAGTAGTAACATAGTACTAAGTGGAAATCCCCCAGGAAAACTTTGCGTATGCTTAATTGATGAAGAGTTTCAACACAAACAACTGCACATAAATTGTACATGAAAACTAATGCCACCACAGCAAATATAAACCTATTTCTCGCTCACATTACGCGAAATATGTTTGCAGGGTACAAAAACAACTGTTTTAAAATTATATAAAAGTAAAAGATTTCCAACTTAATTTATTGGGAATCACTAGCACATAACTCTCACATCACTATGTCAACTAAGGCAAACCACGAATCTGTGACCGCTCAACAGTGAGCCTCCGGGCCTGCAAAATAGTGGTTAACAATAAAAAATAGTTCCCGCGTACAAGCCTGGGCAAAATAAGATACTATAGTGTCCAATCTGAATGAATACCTTTTATCCTATGTCTTAATTTAGTTTTTGTTAAAAAATAGATGCCGTTGCACTATAGATACTATAGAAATGTGCATATTTCATTGATAAAAAATAGTTCCCGCGTACGAAGCCGGGCAAAACAAGATACTAGTATCCTATCGAATGGATACCTTTCATCTAATGTCTTAATTTTTATTTTAGTAAAATATAGACTCAGTTGCACATTGATTGTTGTTATACTAGAGATGTGCATGTTTCTTCTTCCAATGTACGCCAATTCGTCAGTTAAACAATGCCAAATTATCCCCTCAATCATAACACAAACATCAAATGTGAGATTTCTCATATCTTATTCGTTGCTAGATACGAAAATGCCCTATACGGACCCGTGCTATGTGGGTAAAGGCAAATATTAAGTCTTGGAATAACTTGAAGCATAACAATTTTAAATTGTTCGCTGTTATCATAAATACAGCATGATTCTACCTCCTGTAATTGACAACAATAAAATGAAACCTATTGGGAAAACTTTGATTATTGCCTTAATATTCAAGCATATTATATGCCATTCAGTTGATTACTATTTGTCTGCAGCATATCAATGCTGTAGTCTTGTCACGATAAGCCCAGCTGCTGGCGGACAGACCCAAACTCTGTCACATGACCAGCATTTTTATTCCATTTATAGCATTGCCAATTGTTGCAACTTTTCTCTTTGCATGTGCTCTCAGAAGTCTTTGTAGTTTATTGTGATATGAATAGTTTCTTAGAATGTCATAGAATGTCCCACTACAAAGTGGCGTTAGTATGTTGAGTGTGGGTGTTACTAGTTGGTGACACTCCCAGTATAAGTTTCTAGCATCTGTCCTACATGAGTAACCTGAATACATAATTAAAACTGTTGTATTGAAGACTGGAAAGTGGATGTTTTAACCTCATAGGCTGTGGCACCATGTACAGGAATGCGAGTACTTAGTGCTATTTTATGTATGGTATCTTGTGAGAATGTCTATTTCCTTTAAAGCCTTTAAGGAATTCACTTTGGAAGAGAATGCTTGAGTGTTAGTTCAGGGAATATGGTTTCAAGTTCCGGACCAGCTGACTTTTTTTTGTGAATTTTGTGCATGACAAAATTTACACGTCAAGGGTGCCTTCCTCCTTTTCCCCACTTTCAACCCTCTCCAGTCATACTATGCTATAGGAAAGTGTTAAAATCTGCACTTCTGTCATGCCAAGGGTCGTTGGCATGAGGGGGGGATGCAAGCTGATGCCTGGAGCAGAAGGCATGAGTGGACATATGGAGTTTTGGTATGAACTAATGTAGGCAAATAGATCAACTAAAACTTGCACCTATTTTGTTTATAATCAGTTTATTTGTCATTAAATGATATAAACCACAATAGACATTGTCAAGTAGTGGCAATTGGAAATAAAAAATATATACATACATTTCCATGCAAAACTAAAAAGAACATTCTAAAACAAATTGATACATAAAACTATGTACAAGTCAGGTATTACAATAAATTGCAATTATAATTAACCATTTAGTCACAAAGACCTTCAAAGTCCCCTGACATGTATTCTTCTATTGAGTACTGGGGTTTCCTGCATAACCATTTCTGGGCCATGTTTTTAAAATTATTTGAATTTTTTAATTTCGCATCCCTTGGCAGTATGTTGTGTGCCTTAATAGCCATGTTTTTAAAATTATTTTTGGTCTTTGACAGTCTATAGTATGGTGTATCCAGGTCTTCTTTATGTTATTCAGGGTTTCACGCAGTGGTAATGATTGTGGAAACTCACACAGTATTAGTTACGATATAACTTGAACTTGAACAACTTGAAAACACTTGAACACTTCACTCTTTTTCTTAATTACCCTGACAGTAGTGAAACGAGAGAAATCGTCAATGAAGGTCACAAAATAATAGCCTCCCCCCAAATATTGACACTGTGCCCTGCCACTTACATCACTATGGATGATTTCTAATGGACGTTCACAATTATGATGAGCTATTTTCGGAAATGGTAATTTGGTCATTTTTCCCTTCACACAGACCTCACATAACTCGTTGTTCTTCTCGGAATCTTCTTTCTTGACATCAAGATTTTATTCATAGCACCTTCATGGAGATGCCCTAATCTTTCATGCCACAACACACTTCTGAAAGCTTTAGCCTGAAATACTTCAATTTCTGTATCACCATTACACTCATCACTAACAGAAACATTTGCAACGTAATTCTCATCTGGTTCAGTCTCTAAATAGTACACATCATTCTCCACTAAGGCATTGAACAAACCATCACCATCATCATGTTCTCCAATCGCTTCATCCAAACTGAACAAGGTCTGCACACCTTTCCTAGCCAGCTGCCTGACAGACACAAGATTTATATCCAACTCAGGTACCCAAAGTGCATTTGATAATGACAACGTCCAGCCCCCACAAGAGTTAGCTAACTTAATAATGATTGTCCCTTTCCCCTTCACAGTCAGACGTCCCTTTCCTATCTTCACTTCTCCAGTGGCGGGTTGGAATTCAACAAAGCGGTGACGGTCTGACGTCATATGGTTAGAAGCACATGAATCTAGGTAACTAACCTTCTGTCTTTGAGAGCAAGTCAAAGCAAATGCAGAAATGAGTCCCTTGAACTTTGGCTTGTCCCCTCCTTTCTCGTGTCTCTCCCTTGACTCCTCATCTTTTCCTCTCTTCTCCTCCGGCTTCTTGTCTCCTTTTGGCAGTCCACACTGGTAGGAAATGTGACCCCACTCTCCACATCTGTAGCATTTTTGATCACCTGTGCTCCTCTGCTTTAAACCATCTTTGTTATTGTTTGGTCTCGGCCTATTGAACTTCCTCGCTAACAACGCACTGCTTTGCTCGGATGACTCAGCCGCATTGATTCTTCTCTCTTCAAGCAGAAGATCTGATTTCACCGCCCTCGAAGTTAGTGTGTCATCTATCTTCGTAATTCTGACATAAGTCGAATAATGTGGATCTGTCACCAGTCCCGCCATTATAAAGGATGCCTCAATGTGATCTTGGAAAACGATTCCGTTTTTCGTCAACTTCCCACACAGCTCTTGGATCTTCCCAGTGTATGCTGAGATGTCCATTGACTCCGTCTTTTCAATACTGCCCAGCTCCCTGAGACACATAGCTATATCCATAGATGTTGCTCTCCCATGGATTTCTTCCAATGTGTCCCAACATGCCTTTGCTGACTTAAGATGACTGATATCAGTAAGATACTCGGGCCGCACATGTCGAAAAATGTATGCGCGTGCCTTGTTATCCTTACGTACGTTATCCGGTTTCTTCAGGTCATCTGCACTTAGCCCGGGGTTGATTGCGTCCCAGCAGTTAAGAAAAATCAGCGCCGCCTCTGACATAGTCCTCCAATATTCGAAATTCTCCTTGTTGAGGATTGGGTTCATGTACTTAATTGAATCCATCTGCTCCGCCATGGTTTCGCTTTTTCCTTTGTTATATTCAAACTGATCGAAAACTAATATCCCCAACCACACAGCACGACTCCTGGGCCCATAACCTGTTATTCAGGGTTTCACGCAGTGGTAATGATTGTGGAAACTCACACAGTATTAGTTACGATATATATATTCTTAGAATTTCACCAACATACAAAAGGCGCGAACAGGCTACTGATAGCGTGCACCGGATGTTACGCAAAAGCCACAATCGATCGATCGATACAATCGACCGATCGATACAGTCGACCAATCGACACTCCCAAGCATCTTAGCAGACGGTAACCAACAACAAATAAACTACAGAGCACAACACATCAATACTTCAACACTTTATGCCTGGTGTGGTGTGTGTGTACATCAGACCTACACGTCAAAGTTGTTAGGTTATCTTTGGCAAATTTTAGTAGCTCATATATATAGAGAGAATACACAGTCATAATTCCTGATTGAAGGAAGAAAGGCTTGCAGTGATCCTTATGCTTTAAATTGAATATTGTCCGTATGGCTTTCTTTTGTTACAAAAGCTCTTTACTTGCCTTGGGAGCATTACCCCACAATATAATACCGTAACAGATGTGACTTTGAAAAAATGCATAATACACATTCATCAATGCTATCATTGATACAATAGGCTTTAGTTTTTTGAGAAGATACAAAACTCTACTGATTTTATTACATAGTTTATCAATGTGGGTATCCCAAGACAGCCTCTGGTCTAGGTGAAAACCCAGAACATTGACTGAATCTATTTCGTTATATGTTTCTTTTAGTGCGAAGGTGAATTTTAAGGTCTTACTCTCATTTAAGAATAGTTCATTGCCTTTGAACCATTCACTAGCCCTGCTTAACATATTATTGGCCATTTGCCATGTAATATTGTAATCTTTGTTGGATGTAATTAATGTAGTGTCGTCAGTCAGTCAATAAATCCCTGCCGAATGTTTTGGAGATCAGACAACCTCCAGAGGTCTCATAGTTGTTATTTTTTTAATAGATGGTATTGCCAGAGCTGGTGCTGCTGGATTCAATGAACTGAGGAATGCTGTTTTTGCTAAAGTGGCTCAACATTCTATAAGAAAGATAGCACGGAATGTATTTTTGCATCTTCATAGATTGGACCTTCAGTTTCATCTGGGTAGACAAACTGGTGCCCTATCTAAGGTAATTGTTCATTTAAACATCAATAACAATGGGAAAATGCTATATTTTTACATTATTTGGTGTTTCCAAGAATAAACTGAAAAACTTATGACAGTTTCCAAGAATATATGTATTGAAATTAACGTCCTCGCCCGCCAACCCAAAGGTCGCGGGTTCGAATCCCGCCAGGGGAGGATTTTTCTCCTCCTAGGACATGGCTGTTTGTGTTGTCCTTTGTTACAACGTCTGATGTAAAATGGTCCTCGAGGCTGTATTCAGGTTATTGATATAAATAAAATAAAAAAAAATAATAACTCGTCCTAGAGTCATAAATTTGGACGTCAACATTAAATGGAAGCTTGCTGATATTATCCATATTCATTAGCATCAATTTAAAACTGTATTTGGGGCTATGTCGTAATTGTAAAAGACTTGAGGTGATATATGTAATACTCTGTGGGTTAAAGGGTTATCATTGTTCTGATTGCCAGCATTCTTTATTTTAAGGTTTTGACAAAATGCTTTTGTGCTTAAATTGGAACCACTCCAATATAGAATGATAGAAAATGATAGTTTTCCAAATGCACTGCCGTAGAGTGCTGAGAGAGTTTCAATTTGTATGGGTTAATTCACAGGATGAATCTTTAAAAAACTGAAACACTAACTATGTCAATAACTCACTATACATGGATGCTGAGAGTAGTTATTTTTTGTCTCAGTAATCTCTTCTGGTGGTGGCTTTGAGGCATAGATGGTGGTCTTAGTACGTTCCATTTTGTTCCATATTTAACTCTGATTCCATACTCAAATCCCATATCTTACTACATAATCAAATTGTAGAAAAGAGTGGTCATCAAAAATTTTTAATTCCAGTGGATAATAACTTGTACTGCATAAGTCTGTTGTTC
Source organism: Pyrrhosoma nymphula (assembly GCA_963573305.1). Lineage (NCBI taxonomy): Eukaryota > Metazoa > Arthropoda > Insecta > Odonata > Coenagrionidae > Pyrrhosoma > Pyrrhosoma nymphula. Next base: position 85,425,519 of record OY754333.1, on the reverse strand, counting down.
TTCTTGCTTCGAGATAGATTATTTTTTGGCATTACTAAGGAAACCGCTTCTTATTGCAATGAAATTTCTGCTACAGGATATTTTTTCCATATATCTTTGCATGATCATCTACTTTTCAGACAATCGACCGGGGCAGCAGGGGAATAAACTTTGTTCTGTCGGCAATGCTTTTCAATGTAGTACCTACTATTTTTGAATTGGCCCTCGTTGGCACTATACTGGTGAGTTATTAATTAATTTTATTTTTTGTTTAAGTAAATTGTTTATTTCTTAACATTAGTAATAAGGACAAATTAAAAATGCGAAGTTTGAATTATTTCAGAGTGTATTTTGAATCTATGAAAGTACTTTTCCAATACTTGAAGCCTTCTTGCTCAGGAGATTTTCATTGCCATACATACTTATCTTAAGGGGAATTTAGTTGAGTAGTATGTGATCCATCACATGGTTTTTATTTTCACATTTGATGGATGGCAATGGTAAACCTGCATTATTTTCTTCATACTGAAGACTCTTGACTACATATAGTCCACAAACTGGTGCATCATTCTGAATTCAAAGGACTCATGTCTCAAGGAGTTTTAAAAAAAACTCGATCCAGCACCTCACCAGGTAAAACCAAAAAGTTACGAAAGAAAATGTGGGAGAGTTATATGTATAGATGATGAGATTGGTAGTTACATTGATGAAAATAGTAAAGGCTCCATGGATGTTGATGACAATTAATGAAAGAAATTTAGTTAATGCTCTTGAGAAAAGTATCTACATTTTATGTTGCTCAGAAATAAAGTACAGTGTGTCCTTGTTTAACGTTGGTAACTCGTTCCTGAAAAACTACGTGAAGCGAAACAACGTTAAACGATGTAATATTTCCTATAAGAAACAATGTTAAAAATTAAAATCGGTTCCAAACTTACCAATTCTTCATTTCAGCACAATAACGATTTCCGCACAGCCCAGCGATATAAGGTTGGATATGAATTACATTATTGAATGAAGCGTTCAAACTAAATTTCTGAAACATTTTAATGGCGAAACTTAGATATTTTCAGTCACAAAAGAAATTTTGGAATTATTCTATTTCCTGGCGGCACAGAAACTACAGGTGATAAGAACTTACTCTTGATATTTAAAAATACAAGGGACCTGGTTTTCGTAGATTTTCGCTGTTCATTTTAATATTGTTAAGTTTCTTTTGGATTTCTGCGATTAAACTATACTTTTTTAGCAACAATTTTGCTGTGCTATTCTGCCGGCTTCGTCAGGCTTTCAGGGAAAACAATAGCACGGCGAAACTGTTGCTAAAAAGGAATAGTTTAATCGCAGAAATTCAAAATAAACTTAACAAAATACAGGGGACCTGGTTGAAAATGAAATAATCATCAGTATCCATGGGTATAATGCTAAAAAATGGCCAATTTCCTTAAAAATTGATGATTTTATGGACTATTTCGCGTCATTCTCCGCCGATTTATGGTGTATTTTAGTTGCGCCCGGCAGCCGAATAGATGGCGCCACTAGTCAGAGAGTTTCTTAGATGAAACAAACTAAAAAAGCATTTTTAAAACAATAAGCTCCAGGTTTCCCTCCTATACTTCCGATATTTAGTGCTGTTAGGACTGGTTCCCCTCCGAGTAAATAGAAATGTTTGCCCTTCACTGCGGGAGTGCACGAACGCAGTGTAGGGCAAAACTTTTGCTCGCTGCGATTGCGAAAATGTAGGAAATCAATTATAATAGCGAGTGGAGGAGGGAAACCCGGTGCGGTTAACAAAATGTTCGTTATTTCGTAACAATTTTTCCGAAACAGTATCACCTTCGATGATTTACAACAGGGCGGGTTTAGAAAACTTCCTCTTACACACTAATTTAACACGAAAAATACGTTTTCGATTTTCCTCAAACAGCAGTGAATCAACTTTTTCTATCACCAATTTTACCTCATAGCGGCACTGGATTTTAAGGTATTTTTTCACGTAGATATCTGCTCCTGGATCTATCATTCAGAATGGTACACTAACATTGGTTTGAGTTTTAAATCACCCGATACATTGCCCCCAATAACAGCGTAATAAATAATAAGCAAATATAACAGATTTAAACAAATAATGCAATAATTATTTGCTCGGGTGAACCTTTTACACACGCTATGGAGAGTAACATCAAACTCTTCCGCCGAATGGAAATTACGCATCAGACACACCAAAGTCCAATTCGTTATTCATTTTTTTGGTCGCGCATAATTTGAACAACTTATCGTGAAGCAATGACGACATTGAACGATTAAGGGTTTTAATTGTTGGACAACGTTATTGCGAAACAACGTCAAACGAGGACACACTGTATATTCTTTGTGTTGGCCTTATTATGGGAAGAATATACTTTTCATTTTTCAGGGGTTGGGGCATTGTGTAAATGTGCTTTTTTATTTTTGTTTTCTAGAACTAAATATTTTAACTTAAGTTTCATAAAAGCAATGGTTGTATTTCAAATTTTACCCTTTGATATTTCATATTACAATGCAATCATATTCACTACAGATGGAGGAAAAAACTTGACAAAGCACATTATTGTTTCAATGATGAGGTTAAACTTAGTATTTTTTTTAAGAGTCATCCAAACAAGGGATTGTCTTAGATTTGGGTGAATATGGTACCTACATCTTGTGATTCCCCCATTCCCTGTCTACTTCCAGTCTTCTTCCCCAGACCATTGCCTTAGTTTTTTTTTCATCTTTTCAGCACACCTCTTCATTGGCATTTCTAAGTTAGGAACTGTCTTCTTAAGATCTCCTTTGTCTCTGCCTTGACAGGTATATCATTGGCAAAATGCAACATCTTGCTTCTTTTTCCATGGATATGCATGCCTGAATCCATTTCTTTGAATTCATGAACCATTTTATTAATGTAAACATTAAATCATGGGATTAATTATACCTTCTTCGCTCACTCCTTCCCCACTCCCCCAATAGAATGTTTCGTAACAAATGTGTAGATGCTACATACCGTTTAGGGACTGTTTACATATACTGGATACGTAACGGTGTGCTTCAAATGTCCTCAGACTATGTATCTGCTATGGAGCAGTGCTACGTAACTGCTACGCAGTAGTGCTACGTATCTGCTACATAGCAGTGCTACGCATCTGCCACGCAGCAGTGCAACGTATTTGCTTTGCAGCAGTATGCAGTAGAATTTACGCAGCGGTGCTACATAATGTAGCCAATCATGTAGATTGCATAGGCACATATTATATTACTACAGAGCAGGTCCATGGCACTGCTATGAAGTAGATGTACTGAAATGCAACTCATCAAATGATTGTCATAACACAATTGTTACTCACCTTTTCAAAAATCATTTCTCTCACGCCGCAGTCTCTCCTTATAAATATACATGACACGTAAATGGAAACCTGAGTTATGAATAGTTGAATCCTTTGGTGGTGTACTGCAGTCATTGCCACTATCTCACCAAGAGCTACTAGAAGGAAAACAGCTTCTCCAAAATTTTCATGATAAGAAATTCAAAAAGGTATTCCCATAGAAAAAATTGCAATATAGCTGTATAAAGTGATGAGATAGAGTATTCTAGAATGAATATGGCTATCGCGCTTTATAGTGAACGTAGTGTTTATAGAGCTATAATAATAATAATGACTATGGAACAGACTACACCTGAAAATGGAAAATATGGTTAAAGTAATGATGGCACATTCATGGCTGTGACTAGCATTGGAGGCAGAACTCATGTACTTACAATAGGTATGAAAGAGTTTCTTAAACCAAATGCAAACGTGATAAAAATACAATTTATTGAAATTAAAAATGGTTAAAAAAATACTAGGTGGCATATTAAGCTCTTTCATCGTATTTGGAGCACTGATTCATTTCTTTTGCATTCCCATTCTCATTGCTGCTTCATCCTCCTCAGTTGCATATGCTGCAAGAAACAGCTTACGTGAGTCATGATGTCAAAGAGAAACATATAAAAACATGATCAAAACACATTCAGTGCCAGGATGTTCTATTAAATATACATATATTCCCTGATGCCATTATATTTTTCACCAAATAGAGTTTTTATGGCAAATAGTTGTATATTCATCATCTAGTATTTAAGATAGTATTAGCATTTGGACACGAATTTACAAATTTAATATCAGCAGCTATGTCATCCAAAATGAATGTAGAGTTCCTAATTTACTTACGACACCACCAGAGAAAATTTTTCAAATCCCCTTATCAGAAACATGGGCATTCAAAGTTAGTATTTTTACATCGGTCAAATGGTAAATGAGCAAAGAAGGCAATCATGTCTTCACTTAAAACAATTGATACCCACATTTTGAAGAAAGAACACTATTTACTTACCCTCCCTTGATCTAAGATGAAATCAAGAAAATATCTGCAATGGAAGATTTAAATCATTCCCCATCACCTTCCCCAACAGACGTCTCCTCTTCTATTCCCCTTCCTTCATTCTCACACTCTTGTTTCTGATGCCAGCCTCAATCCCACCTCCACATCTCAGTTGAAGCAGGATGTTCTCATCGGATGCCAGCTATAAATATAAGATTCACCAATTCACCTGAAGTTAAGGAAAAAATTTGTAGCTGAGAATGCTATAAATGGATAAGTGAAGCTTACTTTTAAACGAGGAAAACAATGTAACAAATCAAGCACATAATTTGCGATTGAAGCTCATATTCAAAGAATAATAGAAATCAGAATGAAAAATTATCATTCTTTGCAATCAATTTTTTCGCCTATTTCACTGACAATAAGTTACTACTGAACTCCACTCTGAAATAAACTCACAAGAAAAAACAAGATATTGACAGACATTCCCACACTGACAATCACATAGATAATGAACTCCTATATTTTAAAAAATTACCCACATCGCCAATGCTTCTAGCGCCCAATGAGATTACGAATTTTACCACGGCACCTTTCATTGAACAGTGTAGATGGAGTAGACTGGTGAAAATAGGACAAATCGTTTCACTACTGTAATATCTTGAAATAATACTATTACCTACAGGCAATAATAATCTTCTAATTTTACACTAACGATTGTCGTTTTAAAAAACTTCAGTTTCTCTACGACCTTCTGGTAATAGTCGAGTTTGTTACGGAAATTCGAATTCTATTTTTCTTTCTCCAAAATCACTTCTCGTAGTGGTTTGATTTTTTACTCATGAATAACTTCATTTCCAAGAAAAATAATCTCGGGCGGTGATATTTTCAAATGCCTAATCACTACACTAGGCCCCTAAATACAAGGTGCAGATATCAACAAATCAAGACTCCTAAAATATGAGGTTAACTGATACACATATAAGTACAAGCTTTCTCATATCAATGTGGGTAAATCCTCTCAGTACTTTATCAGATAAAATGTACGAGGTAATTACATTGTACTGATGGAACACTCATATCTTCTTACTAAACACACAACTTGAAAATATACCGGTAAATTTAATTAAAATAATTGGACAGAATAGGTTAGGATACTCACCAAATTTGAAGGAAAATTTTTCAAAGGGGGTACGGTTTCTTAAATCATGGTTGGGAGTTAGTAATAACAGATACAGACAGTAAAAACTTACCTTGAATCGGTAAAGCATGGCGGGCGTTGTCATTCATTGGCGTCTCTCATCCAACTGATCGAACATGAATTGCGAAGGGCACTTCAGAATAAAAGCAATGCATGTCCAACCTCGAGTCGCAGAAACGGCACAAGTGACGTTAAGTGACTTTTAAAATGTTGCACCAGAGAATATATAACCAATACCTATGTTTCGTGAATATTTTGTTTGCTGAAGCACGTGTTGTCACGTTGTAAACAAGCAAAATATCATTTTTCTTTTGTTCGGCGCAGCACCTCTTGATGACAGGTTGTTTTAAACAGCATTTTTCAAAACACCAAGTTGTCCGGGCTTCCAGCATAGGTTTTGAATCCCTTAAAACTTTTGAGTCGTCATATAGGTTTTGCCGGGAATACGTGCTTTTAAGGTTTGGTTGATCCATGTCTGATTACAATGCTATAAGTTACGGCTAGAGCCACAATTTTTCGAAAGAATATTACATTTCCGTGACTCCAGTAGTCACTAACACCACAACCAACCCCTTGCAAAGAATTGCATTTTGAACTTGACTTGAATCGTTGCATAACATTTTACGCCTTAGTCATCCATTATATTTGGCATTTTATTTTTCTTCCTGTATTCCATACGAGATTGCTAGAAATGAGGTGATCACAATTTTCATGCAGCAAAGCTACGTAGTGGTGATGTAGATGTTACGCATAACATCAACGTGGAGCCTTATATGTCATTTCGTAGTACTAAGTTTTCCGAGGCAAAGTTCTGTGCCTACTTCTTTCTTCCTTCGTGGAATTCCATAAGAGATCGTTGAAATGTAAACGGTCAAAATTAATTTTTCAGGTAGCAAAGCTACGTAGCGGCTACGTAGATGTTATGTATACCATCTAAGGCATTGAAGAGTTTCATATTTCCTCTTCAAATTCATTCTCTGACTTACCGATGCATTCCTTTCTCTCAATCGCACACATTTAATTCAAGATCAAGGTTAAAATTACGGATTAAGTTTTTCCAATGCATTGATGTTACGTAGTATCCATGCATATGCTACGCATACATGCTAGGTGATATAAACAGTCCCTACTGCTACCTATGCAACCTAAAGACTGCGTAACGCTACGTAGCTGTTCTTTCCTTAAAAATAAGTCTTGAATTGATCTCTGCCTCATGGTCTTTATACAAGGTGTTGATGCTTCTATTGCCATTGTAAATTACGCCCATGTCCTCAAATTACAGAGCATTTTATTCCAGTTCTAATTATGGGATGAATTCTCCATGTTGGATAGTAGCAATAAAGATCTATTGAGCCTTTCCATTTTTCATTTTCTTTGAGGAGAATGAGGGTCAAAATAGCTTCTCTTTTGTCCCTACTTTTTCTAAAATCAAACTGATCTCTCACCAGTAATGTTTTTGCTTTACATGCCATCTTTTTATTGACTATTCTTTTTAATATCACTGATGCATATGACATTAAAGTCGAGATATGAGAGCTTTTCACCTAAATATTCTGAACGTGTCACAAATGATTTTGTAGAACATACCGTATATTCTCGTGTACCACGCGCCCCCGTGTAAGACGCGCACCTTGTTTTTGGGTGACGAATTCTGGGGAAAAAATTATTTTGAAAAAATTGGCAAAGAATAATATATATTCTTTTCGAGAAAAGTAACAGCATTTTCTGAATACAATGGAACAGTATTCATTTTTTCACAGAAAACCAGCAGAACAATAGATCAAAATACAAAATTGAATGATTTAGCGTCAATGTTGTTAGTCTTGATTATGGCCGCCATTATTAGGAAAGCAACATTAATGATTGACTTGAAAATGTACCTGCGAAGTATGATATAAAATATTGATTTAAAACTCATACAAATTGAAAAAGGCAAGGAATATGAGGAAAACAAAAAAATTGATACTAACTTTTAATTTTCGTCAGAGCTACAATCCTCGCTAGCAGAACTCTCTTCATCCTCACCGCTGTCACAAACCATACCATCCTCGCTACCATCACATTTGTTTGAAATGCAGCATTTCTTAAAACTCCGAACGATTAAGTCCTCTTTAATTAAATTCCATGAGGTAATAATCCATTGACATATTTGATCAAGGCCGGCCTTCTTAATTCGTCCCGTTGGTGTTGTTTCATGAACGGCACTTGCCATCCATTCTGAATACAACCTCTTCAGATGAGACTTGAAGGGGCGATTGACGCAAACATCGAGTGGTTGAAGCATAGAAGTCATTCCTCCTGGAATTATCACTTGGTCAGTCTTTCCCTCTTTCAAGCGTGTCTTCACGTCGTCCGTAAGATGGCCGCGAAAACTGTCCAGCAATAACATACTACGCAGTTGAAGAAGGGCACCCGGACGTCGTTCCCACACACACTTAATCCCGTCCAGAACAAGATCATTATTCATCCAACCCTTTACTTGCGACCGGACCACTATTCCTGGTGGGAACTTCACATTTTTTGGCAGTGTTTTCCGTTTAAATATAATGTATGGCGGAAGCTTCTCTCCATCCGCCAATACAGTTAGCATGACGGTACAACGTTGTTTCTCTGCACCAGCTGTGCGTACTTGAACTGTTTTTGCTCCAGCTTCATTCACTGTAGTGTCATATGGCATTTCAAAGTAAACAGGGGTCTGATCAGCATTCCCCATTTGCCCTAACAAATAAGAATACATTTTTCTAAGGTTGATAACGTACCTCTGAAATCTCACCAGCTTTTCTTCGTATGCTTCAGGCAAGCGCTGCGATATAGTTGTTTTCCTTCTTATTGAAAGCCCATTCCTATTAAAAAATCTCAGCATCCAACCCCTACTAGCCTTAAATTCATCGAAGGTTACACCAAGCTCTCACGCTATCTGCAGGGCTTTCATCTGGCACATTTCTGTCGACAATGCAAACCCAAATTGGCATCTGTCTCTAATGTACGCCGAAAGTTGTTTCTCTATGCCAGGATATTTTGCAGATTTTCCTCTAAATGCTCTTTTTTCACTATTACTAGAAAGAAGTGAATCTTTTTTCTCCCTCCAGTCTCGTATACAAGATCCGGCACGTCAAATTTACGTCCTGCTACACGATTGCCGATCTCTTCCGCTTCTTTTATAATCATTAGTTTCTCACGAACACTGAATGAGCGTAGTCTTTTACCACTGTTCATTTTGATAAATGTTCACTAAAGAAACAATTAATTCACTGTTTGAATTGGTAGCCACAAACTAAAGCAACTGCCTTGCGCACCATGCAAACGGGATGAAATGAAGGATAACTACTATGTACGTACGAAACAGAATATGCGTCTCGGAATTTATTCAGGAGGGCCGAGCGCGGCCGAGCAATGGAAACGCAACAAAGTGGTCTCAGCCGAGAGCTTGCTGATTCCATGTTTCAATGTAATCAACTTCGGTCCAATTCTTGGTGGATGCTCGATTTGTACAAATATTTTGTATTATCTTGCGTAATCAATGACATTCTTAATTTTTATAAAAACGACACGAACATGAAACAAAGTAATATTAGGGAAGTTTTTGGCCGTCATGCTTCTTTGGCTAAACATAAATACCATTGAAAATGGATATCCTCGAGTAAGCCGTGCATCCTCGTGTATGACGCGCACCCCATTTTTTGACGCTGATAAAAGGGGCAAAAGGTGCGCGTCGTACACAAGAATATACGGTAGTTGAAGTCTTGTCTCCAACATGTTTTATGAGCTCGGAAACAACCTCATTGATTCCTGGTCTGCCTTGTCCTAACTTAAATGTTTAACTCTTGGTATCAAATTTTGATCTAGGATTAGAATCACCTGATGGTGATGCACCTGGAAAAATGAAAATATTTGCCTGGAAAAACTGGAAAAGTCCTGGAATTTCATAATTTCTGGTCTGTAGCAACCCTAGTACATGTATCAATTTTTATATAAAGTTATACATTCTTTAAAACTTTGCTGCAAAAAGGTAAATATGTGCATTGGAATTGAATTAAATGGAGATTGAGAGCCTTAGGCTAAGAAATCACTTTTTTGGGTAATGTGGGTTACTTTTCTATTACCTCTTGCTCTTAAATTGAGGAAAATTGTTGTATTGCTCTAGCCATAAAAGTCTTATGATGTCTATATGAAAAAGGCTTTCAGTATGTCTTTTGTTAATGATACTTAAAAATTCCTCTAGATTTTTTTGACTGGGAACAAAAGCTTGCCTTGACTATAATAAATAATATTATTTTAATACTCACTTTCAGGGAGTAAAGTGTGGTGCACCATTTGCTGAAGTGGCATTAGGGTGTGTTGGTGTGTACACAGCCTTCACATTAGCTGTTACACAGTGGAGAACAAAATTCAGGATCTACATGAACCAGGCAGAAAATGATGCTGGAAATAAGGCCATTGACTCCTTAATAAATTATGAAACAGTAAAGGTAAGAACTCTGAACAATTAGGTACTTGGGTGTTAGGAATACCATTGCTTATTTTGTTATGAGTTTTTTTAATCATCCTTTGAAATAAACCATTGTGACAGGCAGCTAGTCCTAACCATTCAAACTTACTTTCTGGCATATAAGTAAAAACTTTTCTTTATCAATCAATGGTGTCTGTGATTGTTTCATACAGCATCAAATTCAGTTTCTGAAAATGACAATGTTAGGATGTAATAACCCTAGTGCACCTTGAGTATAAAAGATAATTTGGCCATTTTGTTTTTCAATAAGCTTTATCCATCACAGCACATTGTGTTCTTTCTCAAAATCCTCTTAAAGAATTGTACCACATAAAATTTTCCAAGCACTTTATATGATAATGTGGAAAGTAATCAAACTGTTCTGTTTTCATCATCAGGAGAGTCAGTTGATTGTCCTTGTGTGAAAAGCTGTCTGAAAAAATAAGTTGCTATGTATGAACCAGGGGCAGATTAAGGGGTTCCTCCCCCCCTCCTTCCTGGTAAAATAGAAAAGATCATAATATAATAATAGGTAATCATTAAGGTGGTTCTCCAATGCAAGTTTTTATTTCACCAGCTCAATATCCAATGTTTAAAGATAATTGGAAAATATCTAAAAGCCACTTGTTTAAACAGGCACAGCATCCTCAATGTTTGCAATTGTACTTTTTTAGCTCTTTGGATGAACAATGTTGTGAAAGCTTTGGTGCCATAACATAAACATTATAAGGTGTATACTATGTATGGAGAGAATAGTGCCGCCAGTTTGGGCAGTTGAGCCGTAGTAGGTCTGTGAGAGGGGAATACAGTCTCCACGCCCTCCTTCAGCACTGCCTACTATGCCACACCCTCCCCTCTCTTGCTTGTTGTGGCATGTCAGTTGCCCGGCTCTAGTGAGTGTATTGTTCCAGTTGTAGTGAGTGACAAGTTCAAGAGTTCTTCACATGTTTAGGACTCTGCATCTTTTTTCCTTTATTCTGTGATATACCTGACGTGAAGATCAACCTTTCAGCCAGAGATGGTAAGTTCAATCAATAAATTACAACAACATAACTTAATTGCGCTTTCTCGTGCTCGCCATTAGGGTCGGACGGCCGGCTTCAAGCTCGGGCTCTCATTAGCCTCTCTTGCTATTTATCTGCTTTTTGTTCAAGGAATTGAGCACCCACCTATTTGCAGGACTTTCATTTTCATTGTGTTATCATAGAAATGCTGTAAGAGGTCCACTCACCATAGTTTTGACCTCTCTCCTTTTGATTGCAGTAAAATAGAGGACTTTCTAAGTAAAGCCAAATAATTTTCAACTATTACGCTAGAGGGTGAGAAAATGATATGCTTACAGTGTTTTTTCTAACTCGTCGCAGAAGGAATAGCTAAGGCTTTCTTTTGTTTACAGGCGTCCTCTTCTAGTAGGCCTGGTACAAAGCAGAAACCTAATAGTGCCTCTGCGGACCTTCAAAGCTTTTTCTCTCACGTCGAAAAACAAAATACGCCAGAAGCAGCAGGAGGAAATACACAATTTGTTAACACCATGTCTTCATGCTGACTAACTGACAATGGTCTTTTTACAATCACCTCCACCTAGCCACGAAACATCAACTGAAGCTTCAATATCTTCACTTCCTTTGGCTGAAAATTTCAGAAGCAACAGCCGCATCGGGCTCCTTAGGAGACGAGATGAACGCCCCAAGGATTGCTCAATGGCAATCATGTCGATCAAATGCACTGTTTCAATCTGTTGAGGAATATTTCCGAAGAAACATCTACATCCCCCATTTGGACAGGGTTCTGGAGGACTTCTCTAGATTTTCTGATGTGGTTATGGACCTATTCAGAATAAATATCTTTCTCTCACAGGCCAGGTTAGCTAAGAATGTCGTTCTAAAAACCGCAGACGTTAAAAGTTATATAAACACACTTTTCCAGAAGTATTCTGACCTCTTTGGTCTCCAAAAAGAATTTTTTTTGTTTTTCAGCTAAAATCAGAGTTTGAATAGTGGATAGTGAAATGGAACCGGGATATTGATGATGGTAAAGTTATTCCTTCAACTGTCATCAACGCTTATAATGCATGTCATCCTGTCCTTTTTCCACTAATAAAGAAACTTTTCCTTGTCCTCTTTAAGTTTGCCTGTCAGTATTGCAAGTGCTGAAAGGTCTTTCTCTGCTCTATGCCTTCTGAAAAGTTACGTGCGATCAAGATGCGTTGAAAGTTGCTTAAATGGCCTTGCTATGTTGTACATACATCCACCGTCATATTCATGTAGACCCTGATAATATAATAAACTGGTATTCTGAGCAGAAAGAAAGCAAAATTTTCTGTTGTAATTTGTATACATAAATCTTATGCTGTCAACACCTAGGCTATTTGCATTAAAGTTGGTGCTCAAAACATTACAACTAAATAATATTTTCTTAATTTACGTCATTCTGTATATCTGTATTTGTGAGAGTGACTACATTATCTTAAAGCAAGGTCTATACTTTGTTTATTTCATTAATTTTAATATTAAGTAGGGGCTACTTGTTTTAGTCGTTATTAAAACTATTGTAAATGTATTTTACAGCCTGTTAGTTCTTCTTTGAATGTTATCATTTTGACTTTTGCTGAAAAAATATTAAAGGAAATAGTATTTTCTGAATACTTATATTTTTTAATATCATTCCAACCAATTTTCATTTTGTACGGCTCTAAAGAAGAAAGGAGTTCAAAATCCTTGTGTAGACTGCCGTGGATCAATGGATGTGTAGATGCAGGTCTTCCACGTTTTATACCGTGTTGATCTATGTTTCCTTGGATGACAGTTTAGTCGGCATTGTAGTTGGCTTCTTCTGGTCGGTGAAGTGAAGGTGCAGCCATTCATCGTCTTATATATCTCAAGCGTTAGACCTGACTCTAACGGGTGAGATATATAAGATGACGAATGGCTGCACCTTCACTTCATCGACCTGAAGAAGCCGACTGAAACGCCGCCGAAACTGTCGTCCAAAGAAGCATGGACCAACGCGGTGTAAAACCTGGAAGACCTGCATCTTCACAAGAATGGCATTCTTTACATCGTTTGTTTAGGTTTTTCAAATGTGATTAGAGAGCTTTGCTCAAACATTTATCACATCTACTATGAAAGAAGCCACACTAAAAATATGTTCCAAGCGCTTAATTTCTTTTAGTTTTCTGAGTGAGGTCAACCCGGACCCCCGTTTGGTTGAGATGTATTGCATACCCCCCAGGCGCCGCGGAAAGTAGTGAACCACCCACCCCAAAACAACGACTTTTAATCCGCCCCTGGTATGAACAGGCTGCATTATTTTTCAATAATCGAAAAAGTGAAAAGTTCTCCATGGCAAAATATTTATTTTTATGTGGAAACATTTGTATTTTAAGTTGGGAGGTGTGCAATGTGATTAACTCACGTGCCACTTGTGGTCTAAAATACCCCACTAAGGAAATTGAATTTTTGCCTAAAAAAGGTTATCTCAAAGAAAACGTACAATGTTCTGGCATTTGATCATAAACTGTTTAGGAGATATTGGTGGTCAAAGTGAGGTCATATTGTTTACCATAATGGCTGTAATACCTATTAAATCATAGAAATCAGTCCATCAATAGTTTTATTGTTATGTGGTGTAGATTTAAACTCTATCACTCAAATATCATCACTCAAAATATTGAGTGATTTTTTCTAGTTGCTCCTGGTTATTGTTATATATGTAATCCCCTACTTGTAGCTGAGTCAAGTGATTCTAATGCATTTCTATGTACATTTTTCACAGTATTTTAACAATGAAAAATATGAAGCTAATCGGTATGATGAAGTTTTGAAACGGTATGAGGTTGCTTCATTGAAGACCAGCACTAGCTTGGCATTGTTAAATTTTGGCCAAAATGCTATTTTCAGCGTTGCTTTGAGTGCAATTATGGTAATGGCAGCCAGACAAATTGTGGAAGGTATGTATGTCTAATTTGGAAGTTTTTTTTTTTTTAACTCTGGCGCAGTTTTTTTGACACTTGAAGAAAGACCAAATGATAGACCATTGGGTTGAATGTTGGGGTGCTGACAGGTGGTCCCAAGTTCAGGAGTTCCCTGGGAGGAATTCAGAGGAAACTCCTTGGGCATATACATTGAACACAAGTTGTTGGATTTTATGGGCACCAGATCTTCCTTGGAAACTCAGGTGGTTAATTGATAGTGTCAGCGTAACTGCCCCCTCTCTCCCTCCTAATCTGATAAGTTCTAGTGCTAAATGAGCTCTACCCTGACTAATCGAATTTACTTTTGGCTCAAGGAGTTTGGCTTTTTATAGGAATGAAGATCATCTGATGGCTTAATCGAAAAAAATTTATTTGGATTAGTACAGTGAAATTTCACTGAATGTGACATCCTGGCTAAATGCAGATTCAAATTAATGCTGTTTCAAAATATGTTACAAGATTCACTGAGTACAGGATGATGATTCACCTTTACATAATTTTTTCAATGGCTATTTTCACTATTTTCTCCAGGAAAGGTTGAAGCCTAATGAAATATTACCAATCTCAATTATGTTCTTTTTATTTCAGCTTGGACATTTAGCATATTTTATTGAGCTTTCTATGCCATTTGAGAACTAAACATCGAATGACGTCACTGGAATGCAATTGTCCATAATGCCCACCTCGTTGTACCGATTTATTTCAATGGAATTTTCTCCACATTCTAAAAAAACTGTCCTTATTTGCAGCATTTTTTGCACCATTCACTTCTGAAGTTTCACTGTATTTACAGAGATAAGGGTATTAAAATGGGTTATGAAGAAACTAGAAGAAATATTTGCCAAAAGTGGTATGTAGAACAAAGGGGTATATGGTAGAAAAACTTGGTCCTTGAGGGCAGATAGATGGGAGGTGTTAGAGATGATACATCATGTTAGAATACATGCAGGTTGAGCTGGGTGGGGGTTGGGGAGGAAAGAAAGTTGACGGGGAAATTAGGAGGAGGCAGCAAAAGTGAATCTGAGACAAATAAAGAGATAACAGGTTGTTGTAGTGGGTGATGGAAGGGTGGAATGTGGGTAATTGTGGAAGAGAAAGGGAAAGAATTACATAGACTTTTGGATTAAATTAGGGGAACGAAAAGTATGAAGCACTAAAGGAAGGCTGGATGCAGGGCATAGTATTTTTGAAAGAAAGGGTAAAGATGGTACAGTGTAAATGCAACAGTCAGGATACTTGTAGTAATGATATTCTCCGCTACCCGAAAAATAATTTCTAAGTTCTTTAAAATGTATGGAATGAAGATTTCAGCTGATATCCCTGGTGGCCTAAGCTCATGCAGCCTCAAACAATTGAAACTGCTTAAATATCAAAATAACTAGTTAGGATGAGCCTCTTTGGCAAATATCTTTATTGTCCATCGAAAGCCAGAATTAATTTTAATTGTAATTTTGGCTGTTAGAGGCTGTCTATATATTTTTCCAGCATACAAAACACAGGGAGGAAGAATTCGTAATGAGAATGGATTCATGGAATGAATAGTATAAATCAAAACCAGAATAGTACAAAGGGGACTGCTGATGCCATATGACATCACAAGGAATTCAAGAGTTAAATTTCTAAATATCTCTGTGCCATCTCTCTTCTTGCGCACAAAATATTTCTCATTCATTCATGAATAATTTGATAATCCTTCATGAATAATTTGATAATTGTTAATGAATAATCAGCTCGTAATTATTAATTATGACCATTAAAACTATCATATCAGAATAAAAAGGGTCAGAATGGTTATAAATTTCATTAGTAATGGTTAAAAATGTGATTGATCTTTTGTAACACAAGTTTTACTTCATTTTTGCACCCTTGCAATGAAACACATTTGTTAACTTTCAGGAAATATGACAGTTGGGGACTTGGTGATGGTCAATGGGTTGCTTTTCCAACTCTCTCTGCCTCTAAATTTCTTGGGCTCTGTATACAGGGAAGTGAGACAAGCCTTGATTGATATGCAGGTGATGTTTACTTTGATGGAAGTGGAAACTCGGACCAAGGTCTGTATTCCTTTTATTATAGCCACCATGTATGCAATTTCTGAACCATACTTTGTAATATAACCTGAAGTGGGTGTTTTAATTCACCTTAACCCTGTGAAAAGCATGGGATATTAAAATGTTTTATTTACCCTTTCCTATTTTAATTTCCCCATAGAACTCTTAACCCGTGCTTACCAAACTATCGTATGTAGGGTGACCAACTGTTGAAGGAAGGAATGAGGGACAAGGCAGTCAAAAAAGGGGGACATTCGACAATTTTGGGGGACAGCTACATTTATAGCTGTAATTTTCAAACAACAAAAATTTTAACATATTCAATTACATAATGTTGTCAGTTTCCCTATTTTTTGACCAAAAGTACATATATTGAAATAATAACATGGGCAAACATTTCCCTCATCTTTATTGCACAATTTCTTTTTCAATCTGTGGACTGAAGACCTTCATCTAAATGAAAACATGCAAAAGTCACAAAATTCTGGAATGATAAAATAAATATTGAACATTTTATAGCCTAAATGTTATCACAAGTTTCTTTTAAATTGATAATAGAAGAAAAAATACATATTTGTGGCACTTCTTTGTTTTATCAGTTCTTTGCAGGTTTTTAATGATAATCCATTTTAAAAATCACAAGAACATAAAAAAAACACCAGTTAATACAACATGAAGTTGGAAGGTACATCCGGAGCGCTTCTCCAAAGATGCTATAACCTGCTTCTTTGTACTTCCAAAGATCATACTGTTGACAATGGTCACGCTATGTTTAGTTGAAGCTAGATGGAAGGACTGTTCCATATTAAGAAAAGTCGTACTGATGACAATAACACGAAAATATGTTCTGATAGAAAACGAAACAATTGTGGGACTAATGACGTCCCATGCGGGACATATAGAAAGTACCTTAAAATGTGAGATGTCCCGCAAAATGCGGGATGGTTGGTCACCCTAATCGTATGCCTGAAAGCACCCTTTGTGTCCATATTACATGATGAAACTCTGGAAATTAAATTATATATGTTCAAAGTTTGGGAAATAGGGCTTTTAAATTCAGATGGGAAAGGTTAATGATTAAGGGAAAGGGAAATTTTTAGTGAAATTCAGATATTCTTACCCCTATGGTTTAAAGGCCGTTTTACTCAAGTTGCTTTACTGAACACTCCGATATATTGTTGAATGGGCATTGAAAATTGCATTGTGTAAAGCAGGGACTTGCTAGAATGACTGCGCAATTGCATGAACAAAAGACAGGAAAATAGCCTCTGCGCTAATTCTATGGTTGCGTTCTCGCAGTCTCTGTGCATCAAACTATGCAGCTATTAGTCTTGTATAAAGCGGCCTTGGGAATGCATAGTCAATTATATATTGTGTTTCAGTGTTACCTGCATTGATTACTTTTCATTATCTTAAAATGGAATAGTGAATCTTTCAATATGTAATTTTTAGGTCATGCTTGTAAAATGACTTTGCAATGAAATAGAATAAACTTCCGGGAATTCAGGATATAATTTAGTTGTTGAGAATCAGATAATAAAGAATTTTTTGCTAGAACTACTAAAACTGTGGAATTGTGATTCAGTTTTATGCATAAGATTGGTCCACTTTTTTACACTAGACAGTGGTACTTAGGGTTTCTGGTACCCTTGAAAAAATGGAAAGGATGGCACTCCCTCTTTATGATAAGGAAGTCAATAACCTTAAAACATTTGCTTGTCATTGTCCATTAAGGCTTGTTTTTTATCCAATTATAACATTTATTATTTCTTTTTAAAAAAGGATTTTGTAATAAATGAACAAATTTCTGTAAGCATAGCTAAAAAAAAACACTGTATTGCCCCCTCCATGATGGTGCCCCTGGTGGGGGTCAGCCCCACCACCCGCTAGGCATGCTACTGATACTAGATAATAGTTTTGACAAAGTTAATTTATAATACTGTTCAATATGTCCATTTCCTGTATTTTCCAACCTCAATGGGACATCTTTGCCTCAAGTTCCCACTGTCACTGGAGGAGTCAGTAATCATAAAACTTTTTTCTTATTGAAACTAGGATGATGATAAAGCATTTAGTAATCATAAAACTTTTTTCTTATTGAAACTAGGATGATGATAAAGCATTTCCTCTCCACATAACATCTTCAACATCAAACATATCTTTTAAAGATGTTTGTTTTGAGTATATTCCTGGAAAGACTGTACTTGATAAACTTTCATTTGAGATTCCTGCTGGAAAAAAAGTTGCAATAGTTGGTGGATCAGGATCAGGGTATGTAATGTTCTGTGTGTTTAAAGTACTGTCCTCAATTTATATTTTCATAGTATTTATTATCATTTTTGTGTTAATGGCATGACAATATGTCTAATCACAGACATTTTGAAGATTATGGTGATTTAGGTATATACTAAGAGAGATGTGGAGTCTTCCTGCTTCTTAAGGTTTATGATAAATTGCTAATGAGGTGGCTGGTGGCTTCTGCTCATTTATTAAAGCAATTTTCAAATAGATTGTGACTTGTATTAAGATAACTGTTTGTTTTGGGAGTTTGTGGTAGTGCTTTTAAAATGCCACATTTTTTACCCTGATACATGTGATACTTATTTTACTGATTTCTTTGCCCTGTACATACTTATTGTTTTAAAAAGGTAGTTTTTCTCTTCATAAAATTTTTTTTCAGAAAATCCACCATCATTCGACTTCTCTTTCGATTCTACGAACCTATGTCTGGAAAAATTTCAATTGGAGACAAGGATATAAGTGCAGTTAATTTGGAAAGTTTGAGGAAATCTATTGCAATAGTACCACAGGTGGGTACAAGGCATATTTCTGCTTGTAGGCATGAGCATATGATTTAAGTAGTGCCTAAACAGTGGTGGATCAAGGTGATTGTTTTGTATTTCTACTTTCTGGGGGTCTGGAGGTATGGCATGGGCTATGGATCCCCAGCATGCACCCTCACCTACCTTAATGAGGGGAGGCAAAGTCATGGGATAGGGGACTGGGCTACTTGTGGCTGAGCAAGTTAACCAAGCACTAAAATTGTCCTTAGTGGAGTTCTCGTCTACCTTTGTCAGTCGTCTCAAATGGGGACCCAGTGTTTGACAATGCCCAGGAAAATTTTGTTTTTGATATTCTTTGTTATAATTAGTGTGTATATTACATCAGGGCATTTGGCCGATGCATAAATACAGTATACTGATCATATTTCTAGCTAAAATCCATATGCATAATAATAATAATTGTTTATTTGCCTAGAGATCATGTAAATCATACTATATACCCATGGAGAAATAGGTGGTGGAATCAACGTGGGACCAACGTGGAAATTCCGGTGGAGAGTAGGTGGAAATTTAACGTGGATACCACGTGATTTTGGTCGAGGGATCAACGTGGAACGCACGTGGAAATTTGGTTCATATTCGACTGAAAAAAGAAATCGACTCCGCCCGGGCGCAAACTCATGTTGATACCTTTCATTCTCCCATCCATTACCCACTCAGCCCTAGCGCCTTAACCCACTCGGCCACGACGGTTCTTGAGATTACATGGGTTATGCAAATAACTTATTTCCTGTGCATTCATGGCTAACATGGCCGGGAATTTAAATTATTCTAAGTATTCGTGCTTAATCTAGAGTGAACTGTTTACAATTTTTTGTGCCAAGATATCAATGCAGATGTTCACAAGTGCTTGAAAATGGCTGTTAGAAGCATACAAAAGCAGGTAATATTATCGTTGAGCATAATATTATTTATAGTTCGTTACCATTGTACCAAAATTCATATTAAAGGCCGTTTTACACGATGGATGATGTAGTACAAACGAACGTACGTGAGATTGTACGTTTGTCTCAACAAAATTAGTGCAGGTTCTATTTTCCATTCAGGCATTCGCACAAGCCTTCATACAATTTGCCGCGTTACATGATACCTTTTGCCTCATGCCCAAGAGTTCACGGAAGAGTTTATACAAAC
Source organism: Pyrrhosoma nymphula (assembly GCA_963573305.1). Lineage (NCBI taxonomy): Eukaryota > Metazoa > Arthropoda > Insecta > Odonata > Coenagrionidae > Pyrrhosoma > Pyrrhosoma nymphula. The sequence goes on along the minus strand of OY754333.1, from coordinate 85,405,469 downwards.
AAATATACCGTGTGAAACGGCCTTGCATGCTTGCATCTTGAAATAATATATGTTATATGCATAGGTATATAACATATGTTATTACAGAGATACCTCTTCGTAATCGTTTATTCTATAATATATAAATCTAATCCAGTTCCACGAATTACATAATTGCAAAATGTAATTTCCGACGCATTTTTACATAACTAGCGCTGTTTCAGGATGATAAACCAGATAAACTATGAAATGTCACCAGAGTTTTTTCCACGAAGCAGAAATTACGTTGAATATTTAATATTATTCACCATCACCATAGATCCACTTAAAGTCAACGTGGATCCCACGTTGGTTCGGCCACTCAATATCCACCACCACCGTATTTCCACATATCAACGTGGGATCAACGTGGAACCCACGTTGATGCCACCACCCATTTCTCACTGGGTATCTATATAATCCACAATGTTCACGTTACCTTGCACAAAAAACACCTAACATCAAAAAGCCCCATGGCTATGGGAACAAAAATGGTCAATTCACTGCCAGCTGGTATTAATTCAGTCAACTGTATGAGAGAATATAAACTTTCTTTAAAAAAATTACTAAGTGTTATTACAATGTGAATGAATTTTTAAACAAAAAAATATAGTCACACCATTGTAATTATTTTGTTATGTGGTACATGTCTTATATCTATGTAGTGTTAACTTATATGATCCTTCAGTGGCGGATCTAGGATTCAGGTCTGGGAGGGGCTTAAGAGTTGAGACCTCTTATGTCAAGTTAAGTTGATTCATTACAGTTTACTCATTTAAACTTTTCAGAGAAAACTTTTTTCTTCAGTAAAATTTGTGTAAATACAATTTTAAATTCAACGAATAGAATTTTTATTACGAACACTTTATAATATCCAATTATAAACTCGACAATATAAACGACAGAGCATTAAAATGATAATTGTTCCATCCACTTCGAAGGCTACAATATTTTACTCATTGCACTCTCTTATAATACTTCCAATTAAAGTTTTCACGTTGAGAGAATCATTTACCGACATGTCCAAAGATTTGAGTCGTTGAGGTTTTAATTTTCAAAATTCACATCTAATAATCATCGACCGACCACTCTAAAGTTTCAATTCGTCGAGGCTTCGATTTGCAGAATGTATCCACAACTTCTTCAACCTTTATTCCTATTTCTTTGTGAATGTTTGATAACGCTAAACCGTTGAGTCAATTTTCGGACATGTTGACTCGCAAAAAACTCTCAATCGTTTGAGTGTCGAAAAAGTACGCTCTGCTGTTGCTGAAGTCACCGGGATTGTAGCGAATAATTGTAGCAGTGTAGCGACGTTCGGGAAAAACGAGCCATAATCCTTCGACTTCATGACTTGCAGAGCATCAATCGCTGTTTCAGCTTGTTGGAAAGTGGTAGTCTTGCAGTGCTTGTGCCAAAGGAGAATTTCATTTTTCAGCTCCGTCTCGCTGCAGCCGCATAGATCTCCTTCGTATACTTGTGCAGTTTTTAAGATTTCGTCAACGGCTACTTTGGTATGGAGCGTTGGGATCAGCCCTTCCAGAGGTAGAATCTTCAAAAATTTACCCTTGACCTCGAAGTCAGGGAATAATAATAATAATAATAATAAAACGTCTTTATTGGGCGAGATTGGGACTAGAAAGTCCCATCTTCCATCTAACTCCTTGGGAAGAGATCATATGATCCAAATAAGGGTAAAAAATCGTAGCTCTGTAATGGGGAAAAAGTAATTCGTTAAAATCGTCAGCTTCAGCTTATTTCAAAAATTTTAAGAAGAATAGGTTCGTTCATATTATCATATTCAACACATTATGTATGTAATCCCAAAAGCAGTGTTAATTACTTATAATTAGAAGTTCTCATTCCAGAAATGCACTACAAATGACTTTCCCAGATCAACGTTTTACAATTTTATCGCGAGATAATTTCAATCTAGATTAATCAAAAAACGTGAGGAAAAATATTAAAAATTCAAGCAGATGATCCATTTTTAGCAAGCAAGATATAATAAGACGCGAAAGATAAGTTAGAATAACTCACCGAAAATATCCAAAAGCTGTTTGATGTTCTGTTTAGATGTTAGCTCGATTTTTCTGCCGGCCACACAAGCGAGGGACCTTCAGTTCAAATTCCATCTCACTAGCAATTTTCTCGGCTTTCTGGAAGATTTCGTCGAACGATTTTTCTTCCTTTCTCGTCTCGAGAAACAGCTTGATGGTTTGCTCGATGTGAGCACAAGCCGATGAAATTTGCAGTTGAGAATTTCGAAGTGTCCTACTGACAGTCACAATTGGAGAATTCACATCATTGATTACTTGGAGAGCAATCAAGAAATCCAATCTTTCAATTGCACCAAGTAGTTGTGTCGCTTTCGAAGATGTCTCGATGTCCTTATCGTACTTCAAATCATTCAACACTCGTTCAATATATGGCAGGAACTCACAAACCGCGTTCACACTTTCGTGTTTCTCAACCCAACGCGTGGAGCAAAGTGTTATCAAATGGGTTTTCTTCGATTTCGATTATTTGGCTTTGATTTCGTCTTCGAGTAATTGCGTTCTTTTTGATGAACTTGTGAAAAAATTGATCAACGTCGAAACTGTTCCCAGCATATTTCGGATCTCAGGGATTTCGCAAGATTTTAAAACGCACAGATTCAATGAATGGCTAAAGCAGTGCGTATAAAACGCCAGTGGTTGATCCTCGGAAATTAATGCTTGAACTCCATTTTCTCTACCAGAGAAGTTAGATCCTCATCATATCCTTGTCCACGCAGATCGATGATGTTAAATTCCAAAGCCTTCAACTCATCTGAGATCACCGTTTTGATATATTTTCCGACAGTGGATTTTAATCGTATGAACCCAAGAAAATCCTCGCGGACGACATATTCCTCTACATCAACATAACGCACGCACATAGTCAGTTGCACTATTCTACTTGCATCTGTTGTTTCATCACAAATGAGAGCAAAAAATTTGGATTTTCTGATTTTTTCGACAACCTTGCACCGAATAGTCTGTCCGATGATGTCGATAACTTCATTCTGCACGGTTTTGCTGATCAGAGTACAGTTTCACGGTGCTGTTTCCAAGTGAAATTTCAAATTTTCATCCCCAGTATTTATTCGGAACGCCAACAATGACCGGAAAATACGCTCTCTGCCAGACAACGCATCTTCTAGTTTTTCGGCTGTCCTCATGTCACCGGAGTCTCTGTGTCCATGTAGTGGCAAATTATTGCGTGAACAGAAGAGTACAGTTTCAACGATTGGGCCCAAACGTTTGCAATTGTTTTCGATGACCTTTTTCTTCTCCTTATCAAGAAGCATGTCGACTGCGTTTGAATTCCGGCTATCAATGTTCTTTATAAACTCTAGCGCTTTTTCTTCGGAGAAACGATGAATAGATAGATTGTTGTGTCGGTTCATTTCTTCAATCGCCTTTTTATATTTTGTCAAAGGCATGCAGAAGAAAGTTCTCAAATTCTGTAAGGAATTGAATTTTCTTAGAGTGAATTCGATAGTATATTTCTTAACTTATGTAGAAAAGTTCTCTTAACGAATCTAGTTCACACCGAGGTTGCAGTGGCAAGTAGCGTGGTGCGCTGCATGACGCTTGCCATGCAGCGCAGCGTGCAGCGTTAAATACGTTCACATCGAAGTGGCACTGACAAGCGTCATGTACCTACATCTCGTAGTTTAGGTCGAAGATGTCGTCTGGTGAAGAGCATATCATGTTGCTCTGTGCATTAATAGTAAAAATGAAAAGGAGGAAACGAAGAAGATTTTGGATTCACCCGTATTTAAGACAATTTGGAGGAGCATAGCGCCTATTTAATTTCCATACAACTGAAGCTTGGTCAGACGAAGTTTCAAAATTAATACAGAATGAGAAGGAAACCTTTAAATTGCTGACGTCTATCATGAGACCTATTTTGAAGATCGGTGACACTAACTACCGGACATACTACTTTGAACATGAAAAACAATAAATTAACTCACTAGTTCCATCCATTTCCTTGGTCACAGAATGCCAAGCTCAGTCTTTCATATCACGATCACGGTATTCCATTACTTTGAAATGGTACACGCAAGTGTACTTCATTCCTGGACAAATTTCAAATTAAAATCCTCGTCGTACCTCATTTGAGGATAGCAATTCACAAAACTCCGTATCAATGTCAGTAAACTCCCGGATAGCCGGTAATGCATGACGCTGCGTGGCAAATATAGGTTCGGTTCTATCTCTTCGCGTGGAACGCTGCATGTATGGTCGCGCGATTTTGTAACGCCACTCCTGTGCGAACGGACACATAGTATTACATAAAGTAAGTAGCAGCCGCGCGCTATGCAGCGTGCCACGCTACCTGCCACTGCAACCTCGGTGTGAATGCTCCCTAAGGATCGAGGTGCGAGCCAAAGGCGAGCAACGAGTTTAAAAATTCTTTTACACTAGTCAAGAACGATATTTTGTTTGGAAACATTTTTGGTTGAGTAAATGCGAGTTTCATACGTATATGTGATTCGAGATTTGAAAAAACGACCATTTTTACCATGGATTCCAACAAAATATTTTTTTTCCAACGGGAAATGTTTTCTCACCCTCACTCTTTGATGCAAACAATACACACTATTTGCAAAGAGCTCCATTTTCCTCGCTGTAGCAAGCCATTTAAAACGCTGCAGCCAATTGTGCTGGAACCTTCTGCTCTGTTGCCCTTACATACACACAGGAAATTTGAATGATGATTCTGGTGTTTTAGTATGCATCAAGTAGTTGTAGATTTCGTCCTGCTTTAAATTATGGCGTTTATCTACAGCTGACCCAGTATCATACTTAAAAGTTCAATCAGAGTTTTCGAGTTTCGTGTTTTCTACTTCTCCATGACTCAGCTGCATATCATTATCATTGTTGGCCTGTAATAAGGACCAATTTGTAAATTGTAATAAGGACCAAAATTTTATTTTTAAGCAATTTTTGGGAAAAGTGCCTATTTGAGACAATTACCCTAGAAGTATACGCAGCTGTTGGAAATTACCTTTTGTTGTCCATTTTCTATTTCTGCAGTATTCTCTTGCACGATGGTAGTGTTGGATGAGCCCGATAAGCGTGGCCTTTTCGCAAAAAAGTTTCGCATGTCCATGTTTCCGATTTAATTAACCCGTTAACGCCTGAATTATTTTTTTTATCCATTATAGTTTATATTGTATAATCAATCTTTCTATCTTACCCTAATTTAAAATCCAAAATATTATTAAAATATTCATTATGGTTTCACAGATATAGGGCGTACCATATACCATACTAGGCGCTTATGGGGTAAATTCGCGTTTAATATGACTTCTCTTCATGCACTCCCTTTGCGACGATTTCTTTCAAATTCGATCGCTGTGAAAGCAATTTTTAGCAAGTTTTGCATGTAAATGTCACTTTAAGAGGCTCGCCATATATATTTTTTCATTTTCTTGATTGAGTTCATGAGAAAAAAGAGTGACACATGCTAAAAACAACACTCACTTCAAAAAAACTATCATCTTTGAAACACTTTGAATATCAAGTCTTATAATATAATTGTTCAATTATCTATGAAGTATGAAACTTGATAAAATAGTCAATGCGTAAGCGAATATCACACTTTACACACTCGTATCTTGATTTAGAGCCACAGAGTCCACACCTTTTTCTCTTTCTTTCTGCAATACTTGAAATAATATGATTCAAACCATCTTTACGCATCCCTAACCTGACTATTTATGCTACTCTACCGTGTTGGTGGTCTTCCCGGACCCTTCTCTGCAGAACCGTAACAAGTAAGATAGGCCACCACGATCTGCATTCTAAAATCTAAATGAGGTCAAGATTTTCCAGATTATCTCATTAAAAGCCACGCATTATGGAATGCTGTGTCTATCAACCAGGTGAACAATGGCCACCACCATTTCTTACTTCGAAAACCTATGCGATATTTTGCTATGTTTTCATACATACGATCGGTACCCCCCACGAGCTTATCGTACTGGCTAATTGCATACGGTCAAAAATTTTACTGTCGGACTTCGAAAAAAATTAATTTATCAAAGAAAACAATACTACTATTTGTCAAAACATCCTAAAAAGCAACCAATATTGTATAAAAAGTCATTAAAGATAAAGCTAGCCAAGTAGTTTGCGTTATACCAGCAACTGCGAGGAAAAAATCGGGAAAAGCTTGATATACCTAAAGGATCACATAAGCGCCTAGCGCACTATACATGGTACACCATATAGTTATTGCACATAATCACTACAAAAACGCATACAAGTTATTTATTTCTTCTAAATAGGTAAAACTATATGTTTATTAAATAAAACGTAACAAAGGCGTTTTCAAAGAATAAAATAAACACAAACCTTGATGTTCCCTGTTTTGGCCAGTGGAGAATGACACTCCTTCCTTCAGCCACGCATAATAGAAACTGATCCAAAAAGGTGGCATTCAGACAATATAATACGCGTACAGAAAGTATTCATTGTTGCAGCCACGAAATTTCAGAGCAAACGTTACAATGTAAGCGCGTTATAGCGCCACCGTAACCAAACCTTGCAAAGCGTACCATACATGGTGCGCTAGGCGATAACGGGTAGGAAATGCAGCACGAAAACAAAGTGATACGTGAGAGGGTAAACAATGGCAGACGTCAACAACGTTGTATGTAGCCTAACCTCTTTGTTGCTTATACCAGCTGTTGAGTCCCAGATGCGAAAGATACCACTGAGTTTATATCGACACAATACTTTTAGACCCGTCTTTTCGGCGGTGAATTTGAATAGATTCCACTGAATTCTATGGTATAATTAATGTATGGGTTGTTTTAATATGAAATAGGCACATCAGTTCTTTGAAATTAGAAAAAAATGTCCTTTCAAGACTGAAAAACTTCCTCCGGGGATAAAGTATTCTTGTCTTGTTTAGCGAAAAATTTATTCTGGGATTTCTGGGAATAAATTTCTGTGGCTGTGGGGGGGGGCTATAGCCCCCATAGCCCCCCCCTGGATCCGCCACTGTGATCCTTGGACAATAAACTATTTCATTTCATTTCATTAAAGTTATTGAGCAGAGTGGGAAACTTCACTCTTGGATTTTTATAATCTGTAGGAAGCATTATTGGTGCTGAAATGTGGAAAACAAATCAACAAAAATTTCTTTTTGTATTAATTTTCCTTTTATTTGGTTATTTTTGTATTAAAGAATGGTTGTTTATTTTATATATACTAATTGTTTATTTTCTCCCCAGGACTCAGTACTTTTTCACAACACTATTTTCTATAATCTCCACTATGGGAATTTATCCAAGACAAAAGAAGATGTGTTTGTGGCTTCAAAAATGGCAGAACTTCATGATTCAGTCCTGCGGTGGCCAAAAGGATATGATACACAGGTAACTATTCAAAGCAATTCCTCATCCTTCTTTTTGTATGTCATACATTTTATGAATGGATAATATTTTAATTTCATTTGGTTTGCCTATTGTATCTTAATATCATCACATCATCATTTTCTTTGGGTAAATGTGCCTTCTGAAGTAAATGCTCCCAGTTGATGTGAGAATAAAATTCTTGTCTTTAAAGTGTAAATTTACCAAAACAAAAATTGTTCACCTTCGTGTTGGCAAAAGTATTTTTATGTATGTCATGGTGGATTGCTTTTTTCATACTTTCTTAGACCATTTGGTGCTAATAATTTATCTTTTAAATTCTTTTTCTTGATTTAAACATTGATGAAATCTGATTATTGAAAGGCAGAAGGAAATCATGATTGTGATTGATAAGATATGATCGATAAGATTTTCTTGAATAAAAAAATTCCACATTATCTTCACACATCTTCCATTAAGTCTTTCTTGAACTAAAAGTTGTGATTTAGTTTCTAATTCTACATAGTTCAACATCAAATTGAATGGAATTTAAACATTTTTCTGTCTACAGTTTGAAGGAATGGAGAATTTCTTCAAAATACCTACTTTTGATTGTGTGTTGTGCTTGGTAGTGTTTTGATTGTTTATCATAGTTTTTGTTTTAATTAATATTGATTGTTTGTAAATGTCCCATTTTTAGGCAGTAAATGACAATTTTTAGCATTATATTTGGAAATGCATCAAAATTGTTTTTCTTTGATGTTTTCACTTAGGTCGGAGAGCGTGGATTGAAACTCTCTGGAGGGGAAAAGCAACGTGTTGCCATTGCCCGTGCTATCCTGAAAAATACACCAATTCTTGTTTTTGATGAAGCCACATCTTCGTTAGACTCTATCACAGAAATAGTAAGTTTTAATCATTTTTTGCTGTTTTGTGTTTTGGTACTCATTTCACCAGAAAGTAAGCAAAAACAATGGGTAGCTTATTCAAGGGCGTATTAAATATCCAAGGGCTGTTTTGAGCAAAAAACTTCTTAAGTGATAATGCTATAGTAAGCAATTCATTCCCAAAATTTTGGTGAAAGATCTGACATTATACTAGAACTATGAGAGCCGTTTAAAAACGTTGTTTGCCCTCTTGGGTATAAAATTTACGCCATTTTAAAAAGTTGTTCCTTCATTTGTGTAGAACAATTTACACTGCACAGCATTCATAATGAAAGGGTTAAATGTACTGTAAATTAAATAATGTTATTTAAATTACTAATCGTGGCCTTAACCCGAATTATGATTATAACTGAACTATGAAAAGTGGTAGGAGAGGACATATTTTGTTTGTAATATCATCTGTTGTTATGAGTTAATTATTGCAGAATAAATAACTCATTTTCTCCAACCAGTGATTGCCCATGAACAAATAGTTTTTAAAAAACAAAACAAATTAGTATAAAACTTACTATTTTGTGAGTTAGGGCAAAACAGTGAAATTAATCAAATCTCCAGCAAATGATAAAATCGATGTGCAGTGAACTGTTTAATATCATTCATAAAAATACCAAAAAAATTCTTAATCTGTAAATTCACCAATTTTCTTAACACAAATGCATGCATAACCATTATGTTATCCACACATTAATTCCGGTTCATTTTCTTAGATCACAAGATATACTGAGATTTATGCCTCTGATATAAAATCATATGATATCTCAGTGTTATATTGGCTAAAATGAAGAGCCATAATAGTATTGTCGTTAAAGTGGGAGATGAAATACATTATCTAAGCTCCAACAGAAGGCATCCTAAATAGCATTTCAGTTGTCTTATAAGTCATGTTGTAACTGACTGTAAAAGAATGATAACATGTGGGTACAGCTCAGCAGTAGTCACTACATATATGGTTCCTCCAGGGGTTCCTACTAGTGTCCTTCAGTTCCTCTGTCCATTTTACTATGCGTGCTTCACCCGCCCTGGCCACAAACTCTCTACTGGTTGATGTCACCAAGCTCTGCTCTTCCTATGTATAGGAAACCGTTTTTGGTGCTTGAAAAGAGTAAATCTCGGTTGTTATGGTACATCATAGTCTAACTCTCCCGCTAGAATGGGTACAGAAAATCACTGATTTAAATTTCATTTGGCATTGTTTTGTTGCAGACAAATTACATAATTGATTTTAGCATTTCTGGTATTCCCCTATTTTTTACTGAATTTTTCAGTCTGGCTCCGTTTCCACTACTGACATTTCTACTACGGTAACTCTACCCGTGCAATGCTAGTAATGGAAATGCTCGAAAACGCCTACCTTTGTGGATAGTCCTACTATCATTGAGATACCCTAGTAAGATCAGGGAATACTGGTTACCGTCGTGTCTGTCTTATAATTGGAACGCAAGTTAATCAAAATCCTGGTAAGAATCATGGGAAAACAGTTGAATAACGGAAAGTGTGGAAGGATCATGATTTCTCCACCTGGGCACAATATAAGGATAAATATTTTTAAAAAGACGAATATGGTTAAAGTTACAACGATAAGAGACAAGATGGGAAACGTGATCGTAGAACCAAAAGATATCCAGGAGAGGTGAAAGGAGTATGTTGAAAAGCTGTTTGGTAAAGAAATAAGGCCCAATAGGTTAGTTATAGAAAGGGAAGACGACATCGACAGAGATGGCATCGGACCAGGTATCCTAAATAGCGAAATTGAAAGAGCTCTACGAGACATGAAAAGGAATAAGGTGGTGGGAATAAATGACATACCTGCAAAGTTTTTAAAGAGCATGGGGAAGAATGGAAGAGGAAAACTTTTTTCACTTATTCGAAGGATTTATGACGATGGAGTGAGGCTGGAAGACTTCACGAAGACTACTAATTCCTATAATAAAGAAGAGCAACGCAAAAACGTGTGAAGACTATAGGACAATAAGCTTAATATCCCACGCGGCCAAAGTAGTTCTGAGAATTATAAACAGAAGGCTAGAGAAGAAGGCAAATGAATACCTGGGTGACGACCAGCTCGGGTTTAGGAGAGGAAAGGGAACGCGAGACGCTATAGCGGTGATGAGGACACTAGTAGAAAGAAACCTAGAGTATGGGCAGGATGTTTTTGCATGCTTCGTAGATTTCGAGAAGGCATTTGATCGGGTGGAATGGACGAAATTAATGGGAGTGTTGAAGAAATTAAGGGTCAATTGGAGGGACAGGCGTCTGATTCAGGATATGTATATGAACCAGACGGCGCAGGTTAGGGTAGCCTATGGAGAATCGGAATGGGCCATGTTAGGACAGGGAGTGTGGCAGGGGTGCCCACTATCGCCGTTGCTCTTTAACGTGTATTCAGAAGTAATGGTGAGGGAGGCATAGGGGGAGGAGGAGGTAGGGATAAAGGTAGGAGGGGAGCTGATAAAATCAGTAAGATTTGCAGATGATGAAGCATTGGTTAGTCAGTCTACCAAGGGATTACAGTCAATGGTGAATGCCTTAGAGATGCAGTGCGAAAGGTATGGGATGAAGATCAACCACAAGAAAATGAAAGTGATGAGATTTTGTAGAAGTGAGAAGACTGGGCTGAATATAAGGGTAGGAGGGCAGAAGATAGAGCAGGTCAAGCAGTTTACGTATCTGGATAGTATTTTGGAGGAGAATGGGTTTAGTGGTAAGGACATCAGATGCAGAATTGCACTTGCTAAAGAAGCATTCTCGAAGAGAAGGGAATTGATGAGGGGGGGTCTGAGAAGAGACGTAAAGAAGAGGTTGGTGAAAACTTTAATGTGGAGCGTGGTGCTATATAGGTCGGAAACTTGGTCATTGCGAAGGGAGGATGTGCGTAGACTTGAGGCGTTTAAGATGTGAGTTTGGAGAAAGATGGAGAAGGTGAGCTGGATGACGAGGAAGACGGACAAGGAGGTATTGGATATGGTCAGAGAGGAGAGGAAGCTTGTGGCAGAGGTGCAGAGAAGGCAGAAGAGATGGATGGAGGAGGTTTTGAGAGGAGAGGGCATGTTGAAGTGAGTGATAGAAGGCAAAACACTGGGGAAGCGTGGAAGAGGAAGGAAGAGGATAGGAATTCTGGACGAAATAAGAGGAGGTAGAAGATATGAAGAATTGAAGAGGGATCTAATGGCGGGATGTTCTTATGAGGGAAAGCGAGACAATGTCAATGAGGTTTGGATGCAGAATGGGGACTGTCCAAGAACCTACCAATCAGCTGGTAGAATACTTGAATGAATGAATGAATTAGATTTTATTAGGGGTAGGTTCATTCAAGTATATTGCTAATAATATGAAATGAAGTAAATTTTGTCTTGTCTACAATACTATTTTTTGTTTCACTGTCTGTCCAAATCTTTGGCTTACGAGGACATTATCAAGGCCTTAATTTTATTTTACATATTATAATTATTTATAATTTCGCTTGTCAACCAATGTTTCAACTTGTATATGAAGTTAATATCAATGCCTTGAAAATGACAAGCGTTGAGGGATCACCATTTGGTATATATATTTCACTGTCAGCATTCAATATTTATAACCCATATATTTAACTACGACCTATCGTTAATGATTAGACATCACCTTTTTCAAAGGGAGGATATATTAATATTTGGGACGTGGACCCCTTAATCAAGTATACATGATCAATAATAATATGAAATTAGGGAAATGTTGTGTAGTCCAGAATACAATTAATTATTTCACATGCCAAACATGGTTTCTGCGATTTATGAAGTCATTATCAAGGCCTTTATTTTTGATTTACATACTTGTAATTTCTAATTTTTATTTCAAATTATTAATTCAATACCAAGCCCTTGAAAATGACTTAACAAGTCGAAACCTTAGTCGGCAAGTGAAAAGAAAATTTTTGTGGACAAAACAAAGTTTCCTTCACTTCTTATGAACAATGGGGTACCACAGCATGAAAACAATGTCTATTTCGCTAATTTTTTTGTTCTGGATTATGACAGACGAATTATAAATTCGTCAAAATTTAATACTTGCCTGTAAATCTGATGAAGAAATGCAGAAGATGAAGGCGTGCAGAAAAGCAAGTGTTCAAAAGATGAATTCATATTCTTATAAGTCCTTATATTATTTAGATTGTACTACGATTATTTAAGTTTACCAATAAATCTTAAGGTTGATACTTAACAGGTGCGTGTATAGAACGACATTAAGTGTTAAAAAACACAATCCTGATGATAATAATTATTTAACCTATCTATATTATTTAGGTATCTATATTTAAAATATTTTTCTGGTCAGGCGAGAAGTCGTACACTTTTGAATATCATTCGTCAATTTTCCTTTAAACTGGTATTGCTACGTCACAAAAAAATGCTTCACTAGGGTAAAAAGTAGCTAACAGGGATGTAGGTAGGTTACGATGGCTGAAGTAGCCGTAGTAGAATGTTTGTAATGTAAACGGGGCCTCTCCGTGCAATTGGGGTGAAGTCCTTGCTTGCTAATGACTAAGGGGATCCCATCTGGATGGGTTTTTCACCATCCAGGGCATGGGTGTTTATGTGAGGTCCTCAATGTTTATGTTATCAATCTGATGTAAAAAGCTTTAGGGGCTGTTTTCTGCGCATTTCGATGTAGATGAAAGAAAATACATATGCTGTGTCTGAAAAGTATGGTGTTCAAGTGTATTTAATAGTTAGGCTGAACTTTGTCATTGTTGTCAGTATTCTTTTTAAATTCATGAATTGTAGTGGTTACGGATATCTGGTTCTAATTAACATCACATCATTTAGCGTGCATGTACAATGTAAATTGAGGGATTTTGAGAATAGTAGTATTATGAACCATCTGAGCTCCAAAAGGATCCTTTGCGATTATAGAAAATGATCCAAATAGGTATAGATAGAGGAATTATATTGCCAGTTTTAATTTTAATTCCTGAAATTTGATTGCTATACTCTGTCTTAAATATCTGTGGTAACCATACTATTGCTACTAAGAACACTTTATCCTGCGGTTTGTATTTGTAGTGAATCTCATCTCTTTGACCTTGCATCTCATTAACATTTTTTTCCTTTTCTAATCAGAATATCCTGGATGCTTTGAAAAGGGCTACAGAAGGGAGGACTTCAATATGTATAGCTCATCGCCTTTCTACTATTATGGATGCCGATGAAATATTAGTTTTAGAAGGGGGTAAGGTTGTTGAAAAGGGAAGCCATTCAGAGCTGGTTTCAAATCCTGAGAACTTATATGCACGATTATGGAGTGCCCAACATGGTGGGGATGTTAGTGGTGAAAAACAAGTTTCTGAAGGTGGTTGACATAGAAGTTCTTAGGCATGGAAAATTATCTCTCCTCCTTGTTATATGTTTTTAATATCCAGCGATTGTTGACAATAAACTATTTTGTGTTTCTGCTGTTTTCATTTCTATGCATTCTATCATGTCTTTTTTGTGTTACCAAGGTTAATGTTGCTGTGCTACAAAAAAATGAGCTATATTATGGTACTAGGTGCTAAGATAAAAATTTTAATAGCCAATTGAGTGCTACAAAGCATGCAATATACGCTGTTTTGGATGTCTCCTTTTGTGATTCACCTTTGTAGATAAGTGCAAATTAGTAACTGTTTTGTGGTCAGAAGCAACGTTTAAACCAAAAAAGAAAGTAATTTGTTATTTTCTGAGTGTGACCATTAGATCAATAAGTGTTCTACCAAATAAATGATAGATCGAAGGATGGTCCCACTTATATTATATTAGGGCCTAAGTATCGTGGTATCATCTTGCATGATCTTGAGCAATATTTTCTTAGGGCTGTGTCTGAAGTAGGACAGTACTACCCTTGAAAAAATCAACTGAACAAAACTTAAAAAAAAAAAAAACATGGTGAAATACTTAGTCAGAAACTTAAGGAGTGGTTGAAAGTTAATTGAAACAGTTCAGAAACTGATGACAAAACCTGAGCAAAGAACTTTTGAAAAAAGTTGTTTACCTACTAAAATATAACTACGTGAAAATATTTACCTTGGGAGTTACTGCGATGAAAACACAATTTCTGAAGATATAAACGTAAAAAGGCAATGAAAAAAATGTTTCCCACAGCAGAGGATCACTCCTCAGTCCATCACCTTTCCACAACTGCCTTGAAGGAGGGGGGCAGTGCACGGAGGTTTAATTTTCATAAATTCTAATAGGGATTTGGTTGGTGAATGATAGGACTTCCTCCGATGGTTAATCCTATAGTAATCAATAACTTAACCCTTAATCGGTCGAACTGAAATGCATACTGATATAAAGTTTTCCTCAAATAATTCTTTTTTTTATTCATAGTGACCATTAAAACCCTGCACTCTTTTGAAATGGAATGGTCTCAAATAAAAAGTTGTTTCCTGCCAAGTTGGAAGGAAAATTTTATTGTGTCATCACAATTGTAAACAGTAAAGTAATGTATTCCAGCATCTCTTAAATTATGTACAGCGCGATATGATAAGGTGAGTTGCTGAGCCATAATTCCAGTTATATGCACACCAAAATTCGACCCTTCCTTGTCTAGATAGAAAATACCAGCACCTCTAAACACATTTCTAACATCAATCCAGGGCACAAATGTTTTCCCACTGAAAAGTTGGACTACCTTTGTGGTGCCATAGTATTTTTTTTTCTTCAAGTGCTGGGTTGTCACTAACTTATGAGTGAAAACTGTTGACAAAACTAAACTACTTTTCAGTTACTCATAAGTTACTTTCGAGGTGTCACTAACTTAAGACAAAAACTGTTCAGTGAGCTTAAGGTTAAGTACTTTCAGGCCCAGAAAGTTTCTTTAAAGTTTTCAATAACTTAACAGAGAAACTGTTGAGAGATCTTTAGTACTTACAAAACCTTAAGTAACTTTTGATGGTCTTAAGAGTTTCTGAAGAAACTTTAAGGATGGTTTAAGTTACTGAAGCATTTTTTAAGTAAACTTTGAAATTTAAAAGTAAATTAAGCAATTTCCACAGTTGGTTTTCTTGAGGGTACCTACTATGCTTGAAGTGATCGAACCACCAAATGGAGTATAATTTCAGCATTCTCAGACTCATTAACCTACGGGAGCCTGTCATCGGCTAGCAGTGAAAGTCTTCACTCAAAATCACACCTCTAAGGACACAGGCAAACAAAATAAAATGTTGATATAAAAATATTGTTACGACCTTCGTGACTGACCACTCCGATGATAACTATCACCCGAGGGAAGCATTAAACTATTTGTGAAACGGATCGAAGAAGTCCCGAGTACCTCACATCTGGATAGAACGCATTAACATCATTAGTTACCAGATAAGGTGCGCATGCCAGCTATAATTTATAAGTTGACACGGAAGGAACATTTAAATCTCCACGTATTATTCTTGAAGTTAAATTGCTAGATTCAATGGTGACTTGGGAAAAGTTCCCTATAACAGGGAGTGAAGTGCACGTTAAATAATGAAAGCTACTGCTACTTAACCCTTGCTGAAAAAAGTTACTATGTGCGAACAGGAAAAAAATGTCTCGGTAATACTCTGATGGTCAATGTTAAGTTTTATTCCTTAGCTCTCATACGTGAGATCTTAAACTGGTACATTAAGAAGTTAAAAACTTGGATTGGTGCGATCAATTTCCAGAAGAAAACGTTTAAACGTGAATTGGTGCTGAAGGGTCATTGCAATTGCTGGCTTACCTACCGAAAATTACCATATCAGCTGCAACGTAAATTCGGAAAAAGATTATCCTATAAATACGAACAGATTAGTAGCGTTCCAAGTGAAACAAAATTTCAACTACTTCTGGTTGGATTTTACGCACTTCAATTACGCCCCATCGCAAGTTCACAGCTAAAATCGATCAATGAATAGGATGTGTTGTGAGGATTGGCCGCATGGAGGAGCTAGTTTTGGTTTTGCCGCACGTGATCGGCGCATGAGCAATGCGAGATCCCCTCCATCTCTTCAGTCAAACCCCCTACACCTCTCCTGCTGCATCCTCCACCGTTGTTTCTCCGTGACCCGACTCGTGAGAAAACTTCGGCTGTAGTAGAGGGTGAAAGACGTTTGGTTACCATACGAGTGAATTCCGCGGCATCGTGAGGATCACTAGGCTAGTGGCCCGACGTAACGTTATTGATTTGTTTTCTCTGCGGCCTGTAATTGTTGACTAGCTCTTGGGAGAGGCACTGTTTGATAGAGGACTTTATGAGCAATATAATTCCTGGAAGTACGTTATATTCCTCCATTATTTAGTCTGCTGAGAAGTTGTCTAGCTACTGGCTAGGGTTTTGTGGCCCATCCGTGGCCGGTATCGCAGTGGTTGGTTTGTCGAGTTTGTGAGCTTAGGAGGACAGTAATTTTGCGGATATCCTCAGTGTGCCAAGTAAAGGTGTGGGAGCACTTCGTTATTGGTTAACAGAAGCTCTCGAGTCGAAAACCAATTAATTACAAGCTGACGGATCTTTTCGGCCTCTGATACTTCTGTCATCGAGGGTTTGGAGGCATCGGATAGGACCAACATTGATCGACAGCTTCATCACTTGCTGCTGAAGATTTCTTCGGGAAATCAGCTGAATTCTTGTTGAGATCGTGAAGAAGGAGATACAAAACTTCGGGTAAGGACATGCATTTTTATTCCCTAAAACATGCCATATTACCGTTACCTAAATTTTAAATTCGTGCCCTATAGCAACAAAGTATCAGTTTCTTTAAGAATAGTATTACTAAACCCCTCTGTTTTGACACGCGTTAACAAGACATTGCTGAAGTAAGTTACTTCGGTTCAGTGAAGCTCGTTAATTGGATTAATGACTTATCATTGCCCTAGATTGTAAACCTACGATATCCTATTCATCGATATTTTTACGGAGTATTATTGATGTTATTCTTTGCAGAATTCCCGTGAAGAGATAAATTTGAGGTTTGAGTTCTTTATTAGGGTGTGGAGTATTTAGAATTCTTGAGTTTGCCTAAGATAATTTTCTCATGTTGATAACTGTTGAATTCAACATCCTTAAAGACAGAAGAAAAAGAATCATCTATACGATTGAGTTTTATTTGGGGATGCCTCACTTCGGTGATACATGCATATACGCCTTCAACTTTGTTGTCAGCCAGAGAGAAAGTGTAATCATGACATTTGGTATGCTAGTCATTCACATTGGGAATTGCGCATTTTATCATTATTCGGGATATTGCCGTGGGCCTTGGCTGTTTTGGCACAAGAAAGTTAATTTCTCTAACTTGTGGTCCATCTAACATCTTCCGAATTTGCGCCAGTGAAATGTCTTTCAAGTTTTGCACCAATATAAATTGCATTTCTTTCATATTAGATTTAGCATGGTCTTTTTTTCATCACCAGCCTTTTTTATTATACTTGGCCCTTGTGTTCTTATAGGAGAATTCGAATTTGTAGTTCTGCCATACTATTTTTCGTGCCTATTCAGTTTATTTATATGATCTACCCTGTATGGATATCTTCAGCTTTATGGTTGGTAGAGAATATTTAGGTTTACTTTCTCTCTATTTTTCTAACATCGTAGCTTTGGCAGTGCTAATCCAGTACTTCCTTATTTTTTTCAAGGTATCATGTTCGCGTAATATTTAATGTTGGTTTTCATTTCATCGCGTTAATCTAAAGTAATAGGTGCTGGTTGTAGCCATTGGGAGTGACACGACTTGTGTTTCAATTGAAAGACTTTTCTTGAATTGGAAATTGTTCCATTTTCTTCGATAAACGAGTATTTTCGCGATTTCAGTAAAGTGACTTCCGTTTGTTTTTGTTTGATTTACCCGGCGTTTTATGGGCGCGTGAGCCGTCGGGAGGGATATAGAGCACGGAGTGACTCGAGTACTTGACCAGCTGGGCGATGAAGAAATAAAATCCCCCGTAATTTCGATATAATCGTTATGCTCTATGCATAATGTGTACTAGTGTTGATGATTGTAGTTCGTATTCTCTCTTTTTATTGATGTGGACCATGAATTTACTGTAGGAACTCATTTTTTGCCAGCGTATATTTTTATTTCCATTTAGGATCCTATTATTAATCTCGTCCTTCGCGGATAACTTTGGCATAGCCACGACTCGAATGCTCTTTATGGCTTATAGAGGTGAACGGGTAAGTGCTTTCATATTGTACATTTCTGTTGCGTTGGTTGGACGAAAGCGGAGGGGTTGCTCAAATTTTGTTCACAAACGTGATTCTTTTCGTCCGTCGCGATGGCATTTCTCGAATTTTTGTGCTGTGTGCGAAAGCGTTTTTCTCTGCAAAAATTTGGTCCAATTCATAAAATAATCCGTGGGATTCATGTTTTCCGAATTATACGTGGATCCGTGGTATTCCGCTCGCGATGTGCCGGTAATCGAGGACAGGAAAAAACTTATATGTGCTTTCCTTCTTGGAAATCGATTGTATTTAATGACTATTTTCCTCACAAGGTTACTAGTATGAGAATTTTTTATTTAACTCTTTGATTCACTCTCTTAAAGCCTCGTTAAACGGTTTGTATCACACGTAAGTATTAGAGTTTTACAGTCATAATTTTACGCAAATTGCATCTTTTAGATTCAGATATGATTCTTTTTTATCATCTATCGGTATCAAGGGCTAAAATATTAGGTCTCTATATAAAAAAAACCGTGTCGATAAAGTAATTGATTTTCTAACACCTCTGCCTGGGGCTCCGGTGTAGATGAGACTTTTTCTTCAGGTCTTTGTTCGAAGATTCTCTGTTTATTTAACATGACTCATATTTTTTTCTGTCAGGGACAAGAGAATCGGTCCTAAAGCCAATCATCGATCAGTGTGAACCAATTGTAAGTGTACGCTGCATATTTGATGGTTTTCATTGACAATATAGGTACGGCATGCAACCATCCGCGACGAATCTACTAGTAGCCTCTATAAATCACGCAAGCGCCTAATTTTGCGCTTCTCTCTGCTTCGCGTCGCGTTTAGATTTGATATGCCAATGATTTAAAAGTCTGTTGTTATATTTTTACTAAAAAATTTCCTCAAAACCAATAGGCTTTGGGAAAGTATTCTCAAATTGCTGCCTAAAGTAATTCATTCCATTGTGGCGTCATGGGAGCAATGCGCTTCACCATTCCACGTATGTACACTCTTGACGTGGTCACCTTATCGCATCGGGAAGTCTCCTAGTTTCGTTATCTGTTCACCACCTCTGAGTGATATCTCTCGTCGCTACATTACAATGTCTGGCGCGTAAAGAGTGCTGAGTGAGATTCCCATTCAATGAATCACGACCTTTCAGTGAGCCAGATGAATTCTTGAAAAACCGTGTGTTAATAATGAAGATAAGACAAGAGCTTTCGCGGTATTCTGTCCCGGAATAATGCCTTCAACTGGAGGGCATTAAATGTGCTATAATGAAGATTCAGAACTTGACTGATATTCTTGTCAGATACTCTGTTGGACAGCAGAGCTGAGAATCACTTTGTAAGCCTATTTACATAAGCTGCAGTTAAGATTCAGCATATATTCCTGCTTGGAGCTAAAAATAGTGTTTCGTCGACGTTTAGCTATTTAAGTTTTATCAAAAAGGTCCTACTTTCTTATGGAAAATTCTCGGTCGTCGTCGAAATATAGCCATAATTTCCTCGGTGAGATATCCCACTTCCGGCAATAGTGCTTCCCTGTTAACATAGGTTAGTTTTCCGACGGTGAAACCTATGGAGATTAATCATTATATCAAGATAACGAGTTCCTCTTTACGTTCCAACCAATGGCGCCGATTTATGTAATTAAGAAGCAAGTTTTTCCCTAAAGAGCATTAATCATTCGTTAGCGAAAACGTTTATTTTTTAAGCCCTCTGTCATGGCTAAGATTCTCATCAAATCACCTCTATTCCACATATCGATGACATCGCATTTTTCTGTCGTGATCCAAGTGAAGTAATTTGTCGGAGCGTTCTCGGTCTTTAATTTTTATGGAACCCTGGTGCCGGGCGTCGCCAAAGTTCATTCCGGTTCACAAAACCAGTTTTGAATTCTTGGAATTGGAAGGTGAACTTAACTAATTATCTGCGTCTTGAGGCTGGGTATTTCGTCAATTATTTACGGACCAGCCAATTTTTTCGGGGAAATGCTTGCTTCAAGTCTGCTTACAAGTATGCATATTCATGATTCACTGCTAGCCACCAAAGAGGTGCGTGGAGGTTATGAATCATCACCAAACATGCAGCGCTTTACATGCTATTTGAGGATTATGAACCATGTGGTGATAAACTTTTGTTGCTCGGTTGAGGGCTAGTGATGATACCGCAACAGTCTAGACGAGACAGAAAACGAATATACGAAATGTCTTGGTGAAATTCGAAATGAGACTACTGGGCTCTCGAAAGTCCGGGAAACGATGTAAAAAATATAGGTTAATGGTAAGCAATCCTCGGCATTTCTCCTTTTAGCAGTCATAAAGTTTCCCTGTGTATGTTAACTTAGAAATAACTTGCCCAGTCCACTCGGTAAGGTGTGTGTCTGGCGACCTTAAGGCCGAGAGTTCGAATCCTGCACTTTCGATACATATGGATGGTGCATTGGTCCGGAGTAAAGTTTCTTAGGTGAACCAAGGCGATGTTGGTAACTTTTGACGGTGATGATAATAAAGTCTTACACTACCACTAGTTTTTATAAATATTAGACCTCTTGATAAAAAAACCGTGTGAATATATATATATATATATTCTTTTGAAGTTTTCGCCAATTGGCCACAAATATATAAATTAAAACTTTGCTGACGAAGGACCAACCGGTCCGAAACGTTCCCGTTAGAACGAATTCTTTATCTTTTTCTCTTTCTCCTACCTCCTGTAAGTTTTAATTTATATATATATATATATATATATATATATATATACAATATGCCAAGAGGGTGGCCGATAAAAATATATAAACGGAAAAAAGAACACTCACAGTTTAAAACTTCCGATATTTCGGTGAAGATATTAGCTCCACCTTTCTCTAGGAGAAGAGTAGGAATCCTACTCTTCTCCTAGAGAAAGTTGGAGCTAATATCTTCACCGAAATATCGGAAGTTTTAAATTGTGAGTGTTCTTTTTTCCGTTTATATATTTTTATCGGCCACCCTCTTGGCATAATGTATATTTATCACCCGAGTGATTCTCCTAGAATTTATATATATATATATACACACCCACACACACACATATATATATATATACATACATACATTCATAGGAAATGGAAATGGATAGGAACACATAAAAGGACGAACACAGGGTTTGGTGGGGAAGATGAAAATGAGTCAAATTCAGACAGAAAAAATGTTCACCTTAGCCGGGATTGGTGATCCCGGCTAAGGTGAAATTTTTTCGGTCAAGGATGATCTCTGCATTTTTCCGGGATTTCATCCGCGTGCGTTGTTTTGTGGGACAACAGTTTAGGCAGCGCCTGGAGAAGAATGATCATCTACAAAAGATAAGAAGCTCCTGTAGAAGAGTGATCCGCACCTCAGCCAATCAGAGGTCAGCACTTAGATAAACGCGGAAAAAATGCTTCATGACACCTTCGACCTGAAGACGCTGTCAGGATAGACAGCGAAATCGTTGTCCCACAAAACAATGCACGCGGAAGGAATCCCGGAAAAATGTTGTGAATTTATTTTTTGTAATAGTTATCTACCGGTTAATGTAGTTTTGAATGGAGGTGATGAAAAATCTTCTACATTTTTACATTTGCGGGGCCATATCTACCCATAACATTTCTTTCTTCATCTCAGCGTACGTACATACATACCTTCGACGTCCCGTCCATAAAACATAATCTCTTCCTTCCCCTTCCATGCTTACCCAACATCCTCCCCTCTATCACGGTCTTAAGCAACCCTTTGTTCCTCATTACTTCCTCCAACCAATTACCTTGCCTCTTCCTAATCTCTTCCAGAAGTTTCTGTTCTCCACCGCCCATGCCGATCACTTTCTCGTTTGGCTTCCTTTTCCTCCACCGCGCCTCCTCCATCCTCTCCCACACCCACATCTCAAACGCCTTCAGTCTATTGTCTTCCTCCTTTCTATGAGTCCACGTTTCTGCCCCATACATCGCTACATACCGTATTAAGCCTTTTTTACATTCTTACCCAAGGTCCTCGTCATCAGCTCCCTCTTTTGTGGAATGCTTCTTTCGTTAGCGGAATTGTTTTAATGTCTTTGCTATTATGACCATCTTTCTCCAGCGGGCTACCCAAGTTTGTAATTTAATTGAGAGTATTTTTACTCCCGATTTATGTCGAATTCTGAAGAAAAATGTAGCTTTATCGTTAAATTAAAAACCGTACGGATAATGTGTATAATAAGTAAATTATGTATTTTTAGGCGCATAACGGACCTCTTTTCGGTAGTTGTATTTATAATTAATTTCACTTCATAACAGCTATCAAATAGTTTATAAATAACGTGAGTAAAAATCTTTATCAATTCTTCCGTGTTACAGTTTTATTCGAATATTCTTCGAAGATCGATAATACGAACTAGAACTGCCAATTGAGGTGGATCCACCGTAAAATGACTTCATTGTCATTCTATTCATATTCTGGCTATTCATTGAAAAACAAGTCCTTTGTTTGACGTGAACAACAAAATCCACTCTTGCCACGCTATTTTTTTACATAGACTTGAAATTACATGGTGCTAAATGCGAAAATGTGTGAAACATGGGGAACAGTAGTATTTTTTAAAGATCTTATATGAATGTCATTTTAGCGAAAAACTTCATAAGAAACAAATGTTCTCAGAGAAGGTAATACCCATAATATTTGGACACCTTAATGTCGTATTTTTTTAGCAATGAGCAAACCACTGTTTTGGTTGATGTTATAAAGCGTCATTTCAATAGAAATGACGCTGCAGTCGACACCTGTAGATACTGAACGCGTTAATTACTATATATTCGTTGACTAATCTGGATATTTTCGTTTACTGAAAGCTCAGGTAAGCGTTGTATGGGGCAGAAACGTGGGCTCTAAGAAAGGACGACCAGAATAAGCTGTAGGCGTTTGAGATGTGGGTGTGGAGGAGGATGGAGAAGGTTCGGCGGACGGAATAGAAAATAAACATGGAAGTGCTTAGTGTGGTGGGTGAGGAAAGGAAGCTTTTGGATGAGGTTAGAAAAAGGAAAAGTCAGTAGTTGGAGGGGGTAATAAGAGCGAAGGGTTGCTTAAGGCTATGATTCAGGGGAGGATGTTGGGTTTGCGGGGAAAGGGAAGGAGAAAAGGTTTTATGAACGAGATGAAGACGAATAGGATGTATGCTGAGACGAAGAAAGAATTATCATTGGTTGATAGGGCTCCGCACACGTTAATATATGGAGGATTTATACTCACTTCCATCATTACTTTTATCGAAGTTATTGGTGGCGGCCGTTACTTTGTGGAATTCCATTGTAGGAAAAGGATAAATTACTTTGCACTATTCCACTGGAGAAATACGATTTATTGAGTCTAAGGATAGGACATTGTGATTTATTGAAACTCAATAATCGTATTTCTCCAGAAGAATAGTGCAAAGTAATTTATACTTTTCCTATTACTTTTATCATTTTATTGATTTTTACTCACTTTCAATACTATTAAGCAATCTACCTTAACCGGTTGATTACCTAATAATATTAAAATCAGCTGAGGAAAGTCATCAGCGGAAAGAGTATTTTAAGCGATACAAATACAAAAGTGGAATCCAGTATTTGTTTTGACTCAGTCACGGTGGAACGTCCTTAATTTGTGGTGGTGTAGGAGTAAACACGCGCCTGTAATGTCACGGCCTCGGGAAACGTGAACTTCCAATTAGAAGCGCGTGACATAACAATGCGCGCGCTCACTCCCTTCCTCTTTGGCACCCTTCCCGTCTGGCTCGACCACTACCTCCCGTGAACGTGACTTGACCCCCGCGGAAGCGCCTAAGCACACAGCAGCCGATCTTTTACACGCTCATTTTACGACGCCTTCCCTCCCCCGCATTCCTATCCTTCGCGCATCCGTGGTCCCAGACTTATTTTTTGCCGGCGGCGAGGCGCCGGACGTTCACTCCATATCGCCGCCTCTTTTTTTGTAATCGCTCCTTCCATCCGCGCCCGCTGTTCGTCGCAACGTGAACTCGAGAACGCTATTTTTACTTGCTTTTATCTCTCCACACCTCATGTCATGCGAGGGAATTCAGCTGAAAGCGACGCACGAAACGAAATGAACATTTTGGCTGCAGTTCTCTCGTTCTCAAAACTATTCTCATAACATCTGAAAACTTTCATTATCTAGGTCATGGCACTACTAATACAAGGTAGGTCGTTGTGCATCGTTTGAGTCGAACGCTGAGACGTAGTTTGGATTGCATCAAGCGCTTGCTAGGTACGGAGTGGTCTTTGATGCATGTGTAGTGTTTGGATACAACGGTGAGGAAACATGAGGGAATAATTTTTTTTTAGATATCCCGTTGATACGTCTACATGACGAAGTGGGTCCAGGTTTTCCGGAGCCAAGACAACTTTAATGTTGAAAATTTTAAGTGTTTCAGCTGTCATTTATAAAAGGTTGTTGACAGGGTTGTTTCCGCTGTAAACAAGATGGTACTCTCAAACTACTCATTTACTAATTATAACCAACCATATATGTTGTATATCAGTACTTAAGAATGCAAATATGTACTTGACTCCATTCTGTCGTTGCTAAAAACTAAATTATCGGAGCTTTCATTCATCATTCCTATGTTCATTCTCGAGTTGTCTTCAGGGGGCGATCACGATTCTCCATAATGCGTGCGTTCACGTTGTCGTTATTTTTCAATTGCACTCGTGAGAGCGAACACATGTTCGTCGATCTTCAAGTTTTGTCGCGTGCTTTAAATCACTAGTTTTAATTGATGAATGGTGTTCTTAGGACAATAACTGTGAGCATTGCCCTTCTTCAGCGGTCTGCTTTTTGAATAACGACAACGCGAAATAGGAGCCGTGATCCCATCCATGCTTATGCCATCCGGATGACGTCATGCGCAGAACGGACTCATTAATGGTGGCATGCATGGTACTTCGTTGACGTTGATTGTGGCCGCGGGAACGTCCTATCTTGTATTATTAGTGCCATGACCTAGGTTCTACTTCTATTCATCCCGTCCATAAAATCTATTCTCTTCCTTCCGCCTCCCCGCTTACTTAGCATTCCCCGCTCTGTCACGGCCTTCAGCATCCCTTTTCCCCTCATCACCTGTTCCAACCACCAACTCCGCCTCCTCCTAATCTCCCCCAAAAATTTTCTTTCTTCATCCACCTTTCCAAGAAGTTCCCCGTTTGTCTCCCTTTACATCCACCGCACATTCTACATTTTCCTGAAAACCCTCATTATAAGCGACTGCAGCAAATTCTAGCCCTCATTTCACTGACAATGACCCAAATAGAACGTTACGTAACAACTGCGTAGATGCTATGTACCGTTTAGGGACTGGTTACGTATACTGGATACGTAACGGTGTGCTTCAAATGGTTCCTCAGACTACGTATCTGCTACTCAGTAGTGCTGCGTATCCGCTAAGTGGCAGTGCTACGCATTTGCTACGCAGCAGTGCTACGTATTTGCTACGCAGTAGTATGTAGTAGAGTTTACACAGTGGTGCTACGTAATGTAGCCAATCATCTAGATTACATAGGTACATATTACATTACTACAGAGCAGGTCCATGGCACTGTTATGAAGTAGATGTACTGCAATGAAACTTATCAAATGCTTGTCATAACACAATTGTTACTCACCTTTTCAAAAATCATTTCTCTCACGCCGCAGTCTCTCCTTATAAATATACATGACACGTAAATGGAAACCTGAGGTATGCATAGTTGAATCCATTGGTGTACTGCAGTAATTGCCACTATCTCACCAAGAGCTACTAGAAGGAAAACAGCTTCTACAAAATTTTCATGATAAGAAATTCAAAAAGGTATTCCAATAGAAAAAAATGCAATATAGCTGTATAAAGTGATGAGATAGAGTATTCTAGAATGAATATGGCTATCGCGCTTTATAGTGAACATAGTGTTTATAATGATATAATAATAATTATGGGACTATGGAACAAACTACACCCGAAAATGGAAAATATGGTTAAAGTAATGTTGGCACAGTCATGGCTGTGACTAGCATTGGAGGCAGAACTCATGTACTTACAATATGTATGAAAGAGTTTCTTAAAGAAAATGCAAACGTGATAAAAATACAATTTATTGAAATTACAAATGGTTAAAAAAATACTAGGTGGCATATTAAGCTCTTTCATCGTATTTGGAGCACTGATTCATTTCTTTTGCATTCCCATTCTCATTGCTTCTTCATCCACCTCAGTTGCATATGCTGCAAGAAACAGCTTACGTGAGTCATGATGTCAAAGAGAAACATATTTAAAAACATGATCAAAACATATTCAGTTCCAGGTTGTTCTATTAAATAAATTCCCTGATACCATTATATTTTTCACCATATTGAATTTTTATGGCTAATAGTTGTATATTCATCATCCAGTATTTAAAGAAGTAGTCGTCGTATAGGTTTAGCCAGGAATACGTGCTTTAAAGGTTCGGTTGATCCATGTCTGATTACAATGTTATAAGTTACGGCTAGAACCACGATTTTTCAAAAGAATGTTAACTATTTCCGTAACTATAGTCGTCACTAACACCGCTACCAACCCCTTGCAATGAATTGTATTTTGAACTTGACTTGAAACTTTGCATAACAGTTTACGCCAGAGTCATCCATTATATTTGGCATTTTATTTTTCTTCCCGTATTTCATACGAGATTGCTAGAAATGAGATGATCACATTTTTCATGCAGCAAAGCTACGTACCGGCGATGTAGATGTTACGCATAATATCGACGTGGAGCCTTTTATGTCATTTCGATGTACTAAGTTTTCCGAGGCAAAGTTCTGTACCTAATTCTTTCTTCCTTCGTGGAATTCCATAAGAGATCGTTGAAAAGGAAATGGTAAAAATTAATTTTTCAGGAGGCAAAGCTACGTAGCGGCAACGTAGATGTTACGTATACCATCTAAGGCATTGAAGAGTTTCATATTTCCCCTTCAAATTCATTCTCTTTCTTTCCGATGCATTCCTTTCTCTCAATCGCACACATTTAATTCAAGATCAAGGTTAAAAATACGGATTAAGTTTTTCCAATGCATTGATGTTACTTAGCATCCACGCATATGCTACAAATACATTATACGTGATATAAACGGTCCCTACTGCTACCTATGCTACCTAAAGACTGCGTAACGCTACGTAGCTGTTCTGTTGCGGGAGTCGACGATGGAGTGAAATTCAGTGTGTCGAACGCCTGGGTAGCTTAACTGGTTAAGGCTCGCGGAGCGAAATCCTAGTCCCTTCCCAGGTTTGGGTTCGAATTCCAATCCAGGTGAATGATTTTTTCTCTATGAATTTCACACAATTGCAGTGTTCGGCATTTTGACAAAATTACATCGATATTTTTTTTCGAACATTGGATTCGGCGTGAACCTTGATATTTGTTAGCAACAATTGTAATAATAAGATATCATTTCGCATTTTGGAGATAATCTGTACGTATGTTATCGAATTATTGCGAAATATGTCTCATGTGTCCTATGGCTAAGTGTAAAAAATAGCATTGATTTGTCAATATACCAAATCTTTATGAAGAATTTTTTTTCACTTTTATCACCAATGAGAACACGTCAGCGACACTATTGGGTTTATTCTCCGCGACCGTGGCATATCATGTGCAACAACGTTTCCTTTGCTATAATATAGACTGGGGACAAAAACAACTTGTCCGTACAAACCCCCGCTGAAATTCGCCTTGGGTTAAGATAGTCTCGATCGTCTTGATGGTGTAACTGGCCGGAACACCTGACCGGCAATTGAGAGATCCGGGTTCGAATCCCGGTCAAGTCAAATGATTTTACATGACGAATTCCACTCTCTTTGGTTTACGTGAGCGAAGCTTCACGTAAATCTCTTCTTCAGCAAAAATCGCTCCCACCATCTTAAATGTTCAAGGAGTTGAGTTTCACACGTCATTGTGTTGAAAGATTTCATGAAATGCATATCAGGTAGAGGCGCCGAGCAATCTTGCACTCCGCTCGCTGCTGAGTTTCTTTTCCG
Organism: Pyrrhosoma nymphula; assembly: GCA_963573305.1. Lineage (NCBI taxonomy): Eukaryota > Metazoa > Arthropoda > Insecta > Odonata > Coenagrionidae > Pyrrhosoma > Pyrrhosoma nymphula. Next base: position 85,376,934 of record OY754333.1, on the reverse strand, counting down.
CCCAATCCGTCCCCCACAGACTGCTCAGTCGCGTCGACCCTCGGCTCTTTGAGCCCGTAGACCAAAAGCGTTGGGTGGCCGCCACGTGCAACCAGCGTCCCCCTCTACCCTAGTAGCAGCTCCCAAGAGATACCCTAACCCCAAGCATCTTAACTCCCCTTCCCTTCCACTAGCAATCACTCGCTGTTTCTTTCTCCCTCGCCTTTCCCTTCGTCTTAGTATCCGTTTTCCCCTTAGAATTGATGGAGGTCATCTTGAGCCACATAGTCATAACAAGACTCCCCTCCGGCCCCTGAAAGCGGCGAAATATTCCACTCCTTGAGGGAGGAGCGAGAATCATCTCCGGCTTGACGTTGAAATAGTTTCTGCCTGCCCTTCAGAATTCGCCCCTCTCTTTCCCGTGAGTTGATCGTACAAGGAAGAAATACGCCAGTTTCAATGCAGGTCATACCGACATTGAAACTGAAGTGTTTCTTCTTTTTTAACTAGTTGCCCGGGCCGTCATAAACGACAGCAACACTTTCTGAGTTAACTCATGTTGTTTTTAAGGATTTAAAACATTCATAAAGTGTATAGAGACTCGTTGAGTAAACAAACATATGCATATTAACGACTTCGGCTGTAATCAACATCATTGGTTGTTTTGGGGACGGTTTTTCCAAAAACGCAAACTTTTACGAAAAATCGTTATATTTTATCGAAAGTTTCGCGATGTACAATTAGTCCAGAATAAAACATTCGATGATAAAAATAGTAATCTCTATTTAATTTTCTTTCTTATGATACCCTCCCGATGACTATTATTTCTAATTAAATTTTACAACATAAATAAATTCTGCTACGAAGCGGAAAATCACCTAGGTACGTGTATTCTTATGGAAGCGACTGACATCGGATAAATGATAACGCATAAATACATACACGATGGTGATTATTATATAATATGTTATAACTCGTTCACATAAAACAGTGATGTAGCCTAAAGAATGACCAGTGGTACTGAATAGTGTTATTCTTGCTTACGCGGCCAATTTTCGAGGACGTCTTTCTTCCACTCTATTGAAGCCACATAACCAGCAGAACCTGACCTAGCGTAATTTATCATGAGTCTCCGAGTTCCGTGCTGATGTTCTAGTTAAGCTAGTTAGTCTAAAGAGCTCTCTCGTCTACCATTTAGCGGTGCGGAGATTCAGAGAATACTATCTACTGCGTAAAATGCATTTATGAATCTTCAGGAAAAGATAAAGCATCATCTAAAGTGGGAGGGATATGGTAAACTTAGCCATTAATGTTGGAAAACATTTGCAGTTGAACGAGTAGACACAAGAGGAAATAAATGTGAACAAAATTTTTTGTGTCAATAGATGCCATTCTCATGGTGTTTTAGGCAGAATATTTATTTATATCCACCATTTATGAGGTTCTCTGTGTTCTGTTCTACACTGTTTATCTTGTTTTTTTACTAATTTATTCGATGGGATTAGGGCGATTTTGCAGGTTTCTCGCCGTCCACAGGGCGAATGCCTACAGCCACAGGGCCTATATTGCACTGAATCTATATTCTTCTTGGATATATGAAAACCTCAAATAGCATATCCTCAACTTCTCTATATTATTATGTATACTATCTTTTATTATGCTAACCTCATATATGATATGATTTTAACCTCAACTAGCTTGGATTGTTCTGCCACTCGGGTAGTGCGCCTTTAAACGCTTTCGCCGGGTGCAGTTTTTCGCAGTGTCGTCTGAGGTCGAAGGCGGCCGTTCATTTTTCAACGGCTCAGCGTTCCGGGACAGCAGCTGATGTGCCCTCCCTCATTGATGAACGGCGGATTTAGTCTCCCGCGGGGCGTGGCGCGCGCACGCAAGGTTGGTGTAGTGGGGAGCGGTGGAATTTGGCCGTCGGCGGCGTCTGTTACCCCGTGTGGTGTGAGGGGAAAAGGAGGGGGAGATGCATAGGCATAGCGAAACTTAGTGGTACTCGCTTGTGAAGAGCGTGACGTAGAGGAGAGGAAAGTATACGAGAGATGTGGGGTACAGTAGCCAAGTCTTCTTCCAGGGGTCTCTCCCGGAGTCCTTCGGTACTTTTGTCCGCTCATCAATGCTTGATTTACCATCCGTGACCTCTAATTCTTCACTGGTGAGTGCCACCAATTTTCGCAATGCCTATAATAAACGGATCGCGGCCTGGACATGGCTTTGGCTGTCACGTGAACGGACGTTCGTTTTCGCAGAATGTGTTCTGAAGGAATAATTTATACTTGACGGAGGAGTTCTTGGCAGGGTAGACGAGGAAAGAGAAGTTCTTGAGAAAATCGATAGGTGGCAAAGTAGGTGAATGGAGCGCATAATGAAGGGGCAGTGGGATGATGAAGGCCATTTTGTTTGAGAGGATACTGGGGAATGTGCTGGAGAACCTGAGGCATTTTGGATGTGATGAAGAGAGGTACGAAGCATGCTTGATTGAAGAGAGAGATCATGTGAGGAAGTAATACAACCATATAAAGTGATAATGAAGGAATGAAGGATATCTGAGAGTAGCTATGATTAAAAAATAGCCATAACCGTTAGATCACGGAATAGTTCTGATATGCATATACTAAAGAGAACATGGTGGATTACTGGATGTTCGATTTCATTATCTTTTCTAATTTGGTATTTCCTGAGAATGAAATGCAATGACGTTGATGTTCCCGTATTAAACGTAGTACCAAAAGATCTTCAGCCTTCATCAAGGAGAGAAGCTCAGTGAGGCATGGGATCCCATAATTTCCGGAAGAATCCAAACCATCCCACCCACTAACGTCTCCCCGTCTATTCCATGTCACCGTAAGAATATAAACGAACCCCCGCTATGAACTCATCATTACAACCTTAAAAAAACCTCGGGCTTTGGAGGAGAAACGTTCAACGTCAACCAATTCTTGAAGCGGAAAATATCCCCAAAGTATTTTTTAAATCAGAGATATAGATTGCGAAAGTTTTAATCAGTTATTTGGATTCCTGAACATTTTTGACACTCAGCTTATCCAAGACTTTCTTGACTACCTATCCACCCCTATCTAAATGTATTTCTCCTTTTGTTTCTCTCACTTCGGTTGCGCTTAGGTGCACCTTCGATTCGATATTGTGTCAACAGCAGGCATCTATCCGCTGGTTTGTTTCCTGTTGCTTTCCGCTCCGTTATCCTCAAAGCTAACCATTGTATTTCTTTATAAGCCCTCATTTTGATATCTCTCCTTATCTTTAATATTAATTTACATGATTTATTCCATCCTTGATCACCCCCGGGAAGTTTTTCATTTGTTTGTTGTTCCTTCCTTCGTCTTCGGAAGGCTGTCTCTGCCCAGTATGTTTCTCTTTTTTTCTGCAGAATGTTCATCAAGCATCGCTGGTCGCCTGCTCTATATTGGTCTTCTTCACTGGTGATCATCTCCGTCCTTTTGGTCTTCACCCTTCATCTATAGCATCACGTTTCCACTGCTCAAAATCTTCCTTATTATGTCGTGTTATCGTCCAAGATTCATTGCCTCTTAATAGTAGCATGATACGCACGTGTTTTTATGAAGTGTCTTCCCACTTTGAGGCATGATTTGCTGACAGTTAGTTTTGGTAGAATCCTTCTTTCATCCTTCTCTGATAGAATTCTTCTTTTAATAGATCCTTCTTTGCTTGTGCTAGCTTAGTATGTATTTTTACTTCTCTCATCGCTGGTGACCCTAATTGCCGGATTGAAAAATGTTTCCACTTTCTTCAGTTTTTGTTGTCCAATTCTTTTTGTGACTTTGTCCTCTGTATTTTCCCCTGAATACATTATTTTGCAGGAAAACTTCTTGGGTTTCCCACCAAGTTAAAGACAGCATGTTAACAGACGTTTTTTTGTCTGACTCTACATAGTAACCAAAGTGAAGCCTTTAACCAGGCGGGAAACCCGAGAAAAATTCCTTCATCTCATTCGCCGGGAAAGTACCAGATCATACTACGACATTTATTTTGTTTTTTTTACATTAATCTTAATGGTTGTATTCTTCACGGTTTTTTCCTTATAGTTCAGTATGCTCGCCAGATCTGCCTTTTCTGCCAGGATTGGTATGTCGTCTGCGAGCGTCTAATGGTGATTGTTACTCCATAAACGTGCATCACTGTTTTTAATTTTTTACTTCGCTTGCATTTCCCAAAATTCCTGGGTCAGATCAACATCTTATTCACGCTCTCGCCGCACGTGGATCCTTCGACGAATCGATGGATCGTTACTCTTGCGCGGAGATGCGCTGCGATTTGATTTATGGGTACAACGTGGGTGGGGGCGCTGCTCCCTCAGCGAATTGAAAATAAAAAATAAATCGCCCGCGCGGTATCCTGGGATCGATCACTTATCGGAGCGTGTCACTCACGCGCCGCTCACGTGTCCGAACTCTTGACACACGCGTGCCGTGTGCACTGGTGGCAAAGCCTACCTATTTCATTGGGCCATCAGACCATTGCAATTCAGATTCGTTCATTATTGTGAGTTGCACGCTTTGTTCTCGCTCGATAGTTCGAGTGCTCAGGGATCGGTTTGGTGTGGTGGTTGGAATCAATACCGTGTTTACCATGAGGGCACACGGGGACCAAGCCCAGGGCCCCCGACCCCACGGGGGCCCCTAAATCCCGATATATTTGCTTAGACAAAAAAGAGGAGCTCAATTTGTTTTCGGTTTTCATGTAGACACCTACTAAAATTACCGTCAGATTTTCATTTTTTTTCCAGAGAGTGAACAGTGAACATTATAACAATAATAAATACGTATTATTTGCTATTTGGTGAAACTGATTAACTGCGCCATAATCATAATAAATATAAAATCATAATAGATAAATATTTTTTCTTGTCATTCCCTTTTTTTACTTTCCAACGGGGCCCCAAATTTTTGTGTGCCCAGGGGCCCCAGCATGTCCTAAGACGGCCCTGGTTGGAATACTGGCTTCCTGTAACTAAGACATGGTTTGAATATCGGCAGTAAAGGAGGATTTTTAAGTAGAATCCAGGATCTTAATTTCAGGGCCATGCAGATAGAACTTAAGGTAGTTTGAGCGAGAAATTCCCCTGTCATAATGGAAGACCATATTCAACTTTTATTTTCAAGATTTAGTGGTTGTAAAAAAGCAGGAAGTATATTTAGGAATTAAATTTTACAGGTTTTGTGGTCTACTTTATTTTATAATGACAACACGTGATTTAATTGTAAAATAATGTTTACAGTACAACATCTGTTAATTTTTTATTTTCTAAAATGCAGTTCCACCGCATCCCGCCGAATGCGGATGGCTGTATGTAGTAATACTAATGACGCAAAAACATATTTTATTATACTTAGATTCATGAGTTTATGAGAATTTAGAAACATTATTGAATCCTGTCGTCCCACGAGATCATTTGGTAGCTAAATCAGCCATTGCGGAAAATAGAACGAAGAATATGACATCAACGCTGAGAATAGGAAGACGAAATATTTTTGCGCTGATGAAAAAGGAAATACTGAAATTAAAATACAGGGAACGGCAGATTTTCCTTATTAATTTGACGCCATATTTCTTGCTCTTGCGTACCTAGTTAGATAGATCGGTACCCATCACAAGAAGAAAGACATTTTACGTGCTCAACTTACCGGTATAACTTACATACCTATATTACCTTAGCAGCGGGAGCGCCTTAAACCACCTAGTGTACTACTTACGTGAATCTCTGTAGAAATGACACATTTAGAAACAATGTGTTCTGTTTCTTGGCCCATTCGTTTGTATTAGTGGCATTTACCGAGAAAAAGTATTTTTGTTGGGCATCTTATTCCTTCCGCAGAAAAAAAATTTTATTGCTTATATTTTTACTAGTTGTTAGTTATATTTTTTGTTTAAGTCCATTATTGGATGATTGACTCAACTTTGCACTCTTTTACGTATTTATCGCTTACTAGAATCGTAGTGTTATACTTTTCATCCGTCTTTTTTGTGTATCTCCTCTTGGGTTATGATTGTGGGATCAATTTTTTTATTTACTCAGCTTTCTCTTTTGCGCATAATTATTATTTTAGTTGTGTTTGCAATCATGACTATTTGGTTTATCTTTTGCAGGAGACGCTCGATTTTTTTCTCTGATTTATGGTGTACATATATTTATTTTTGGATGAACCATCCGTAGTCGTCTTCTGGAACGCATGCACGTAGTCAGGGGGGGGCAGCCCAGGGGGCTTCAGCCCCTCTGAAATTTCAAATCATTTTGTTTGTTTAGTTTTAACCAGTTTATATGGGATGAATAATAATTCAATTTTCGATAGGGGAAAAAGGTAAGAACAAAGCAGTTTTATATAAAAAAGTAGCCATAAATAAACTGCAGTAACGAAAAAATTCTACCAAGAGAGGACCACCCAGGCTTCAAATTAAGCCACCCAAACCAAAATCCTAGCTACGTCACTGCCTGGAAGGTCAGTGTTATTGAGTTTAAGTGTCGCTTACGTCTACGGCGTGTGTTACATTCTCGGAACCAACGTATTGAAAGACGTATTTGACCCTGAAGAATCGCATCTCATGTTTTTGATGGTATTGAGGGGCGTCACCCGACACGAGGGTGAAATAGGGAGGATAGTATCCGATCAAAGCGTCGTCCTTCCCATTTTGCTACGTCGCAGCTGTAAATGATGGAAATGTTTCCTAAGATAACGTTTTTATTTACCTGAAAGAGAATTTTTGTCATGTCTCTCTCATTGATCAGGGTGTGTAGATGATTAGCCTCTTCTTTAGTGTTACGCGGTACTTCCTTTAATTGATATTTTCGGGTAGTCCGGATTAATTTTAATAATTTCTCAGGGGTTTTCAGCTTTTGAAATTCCATTGGTATCCTGTGGTTTGCAGCCATTATATAGTTATTGAACTCTCTTTATCATTAAAAAGGTTTCCAGTACCCCAATGACGTCAATTTCTGATGACCGATACCCTTCTCTCCTTTTTTTGGAATGGATGCTTAGGTAGTAAAAGTTCAGATTTTATTCCATTAAGTTGTACCAATTTTTGCATTCCTCCCTCCTCCTTCCCTTCCATTTTCACTTTGGACATATTTCCTTGTGCGAAATGTTTACTCTGAGGACTAAGCCGAGGAAATTCCCGAGGTGTATCCGACATGAACGTAAACGGCAACGTAAACTGCAATGATGCCTTCGACCAAAAATTGCATACGCCACCTTCTGCATCAAGTTAATTTCAACTTAACATAAAATCTACGTCGTCTCGTGTTTATTATTAACCAGACATTATAAAACCGGGTCTTTGGATTTGTATGAGATTTTCTCCCTGGCACGCTTTTCAGCTTTGAAGAGGCTAAACCAGTCTACTGCCACATTTATACTCGTATTAAGGCCGTTTTACACGGGGCACGTTATTGCGCAGGTTAGAGCTGCATTAATTTCTAATATGGCGGGCAATTGCGCGAATGCATGAACGAAATTAGAACAGGGGCTATTTTGCCATCTCGCATCCATGCATTCTCGCATGCGTTCTCGCAATTCACCGCTTTACACGACGCAATTTTGACTGCGCCTTCGGACATACGTCAGATTGCGCAATGACGTGCCCCGTGTAAAACGGCCTTTAGACATATTTCCATGTTTCTCCGCCCTTATGATTACTCAAATGCGATAGTGATTTCAATGGCAGCTTATGAACTGAATTTAGATATGAAATTCGTTCAAATTTTCCTCTCCGACACCACATCGGTAGCTATTCAACTTCTCCAACCCCCTTGCAGACGCGTTTAATCCCTCATTGGGAGTGCGTGCATGTATTCTGTAGCATAGAGAGCCAACTCGGCCGGTAGGTATAACCGCAGTCGCCGCAGCCGGATTGAATTCTTATCGCGCAGTATGTTGTCTGCGCGTTGATGTAACTTCGATCGACTAACAAGGACAAATGCGTAGGCTGTTTGTTTCACAAGGCCGGATGTCTCACTCAATGTCTCGGGGGATTGCGTCTGCGGCAATTCGATGCAGCCCTCGTCCCCGCCCTCGAGTCTAGGATTCCGGAGTGGGGAGTTGTCTGCTGTGATCTCCTCCGAGACGCTGAGCCGATGTCGAACGAGAGAGCATTTCCTGATGAACCATTGTGATTCAGACTCTTGTATTTCGGCACGCCCTTCTCTTACTAATTATCTATTGTTGTCACACTAGTGATGCTGATTATGTACGCGACGGCTTTATCTTTTATTATCGGCTTTATATTATATATCTCTTACGAAATATAATTATGAATTTGGGTAATTTAGTTAAACATACCTGAAGTCCTTCACAGAATGGGTTGTCAACCCGAACTAATTTTGACGATGAAAAAACGTACAGTATGATTTTTTACACAAATAATTAATGAGACACAAGGATAAATATCGATTATTCAGTTAGCGTTCTGCAGTCTAGTTACCTAATATTATTCTCATGAACTAATATACCGTAATGTTGGATTTTATAAAATGGCATTAGCTTAGTTAGAAAATAAATTGGTTTGTAACTTACATAATGCAATAAGTCCAAATTTTTATCGACGCGACACACAGTGGGCTGAAATCGAAAAAAGCTGGCCAAAAGTCAAAAAGTGATTTGCTTTCAAGCCTGGAAGCTGAAACTTTGCATAAATATTTTCAAGAGACATGTGCATGCAATGACTCAAATCATTTTCCTTAGTACTCTACAATTAACAATTTGCAAGAGGTCAAAGTTGCACAAATTTCGCTAAAATGGTCTCCACTCAATTTTCTCACGAAATCTTCAAAATCAAGCCCTTGCCTTTATGGGTAAAGAATTGCAATAAAAAGTGATGCAGTAAAATAAAACTGTTTTTCATCTTTTTTTAAATGTGAATGACGGTCTGAAAGTGATTCCCATCCCAGTTGTTGCAAAAGATCAGTAACACAAACGTGATTATCATAAATGCCTTTAATGTATCTTGCCGATCTTTGCTGCACGCATTCTTACTCAGTTCTTAAGCCTATCTCATAAGGATCCTAAATACTGGCAATGTATTCCAAGTGGGGTCTAACAAGGGAGAAGTAGCTGATTTCCCTAACTTTATTTTTGCACTTACCAATTACTCTTTTAACAAATCACAAATTTAGATTAGCGTGACCAGTTATTTCCCGAATATGTTTACTCCTCGAGAGATAATTATTGTTTAACTTCGAGGTATTAAACCGACTATGTAGTCTCTGATTGGTTATGCTGTATGCAATAGCGGTAATCAGGAGTTTTTCCTTTTCCAAAAGTTCATTACAACACTTTTTTTTTCAAATGTAATTCTAATTTCCACACATCGCATCACGTTTGGATTGCCTCGAAGTCCTTTGTTAGTGCTTGATTATAATTTTTGCTACGGATTTCCCTATACACTACTAGATCGTCCTCAAATAATCGAAGCTTACTGTTAACTACCTCACCGATATCGCTAATATACATAAGGAACAGAAGTGGGCATGTGGCACTCCCCTTTTGGACACCCGATGTGACTTTTACTTCATTAGGGATAGCGCCGAGTAATAGAATCCTTTACACGCGATTGCTTAAGAATTCTATCATCCAGGAAATTTCGTCGTCATGTAACCCGTAAGATTTTAATTTTATAAGTAAATTTCTATGGTACACTTAATCAAATGCTTTTTTTAAATTCGTTGTTCGTCATATCGAACTCCATTTACTTATACAGGGATGTATATCGTATGCAGAGCAGTCAGAGGGCTCTGTAACTCAGAAATAGATCGAATACACCGGAGAGCAGCAAGATTTGTAAAAGGTTGTTACGATAAACTTAGCAGTGTTACCAAATTGTTGAAAGAATTAGGGTGGAAATCTCTATCTGATCGAAGGGAGATTACAGGTTAAATATGTTGCGCAAGTTCTAAGAAGACTCTTTTTACCGGACGTTCAACATATATTGCTAGAGCCAACGTACTACGGTAGAAGCGATCATAGGAATAAGATAAAGGAAATAGACTGTAGGGCCGATATATTTAAAATGTCATTTTTCCCACGTAAAATAAGGGATCATAATAGATATGAGAGATCACTCATATGAAACTCCCAACCTCAATAGGTAGAGTAGAATTTTCTCTTGTGCTTAATAATATAGCATCATTACTAACACTTCACACCGCTTGATATGTCCGGCATTATTTTATTTTGTTCTCTGCATGAAGTAGTATCTCATAGCATTCATAAATTAATAGCGTTAGTGATACTAATTACTAGATGTGTCTTTAGTATTGTACTGCATGTTTGCATGTTCATTTACGTAGCACTCTCCCAGTTTATAGTTTGACTTCGCACTGTTCTCCTGACTGCTTTTTGGTCCGCGCCTAACGGCCAGGGGAACGTGCGAGGTCCCCATTTGTGCTGGGACGAGTGCCGTATGCCTGGTGTGGAATCACCCTGTGCCACACACCCTAGTGTTGGCTTGCACGGTACTTCGTAGATATAGATAACTCGGCAATGACTATAATGACCTGATGGCAATGCACAAAATAATGGTGCTAACAAGTATGAATTTTTAATTTATATATTCCTGACAAATTCTGAAACTGTGATATAAATATGTGATGCTGAATGACTCAATGAATGTATTCTAAGGTAATTATGTTATGAATAATTAATGACGTATTGGTGTAAGAGCTGTGTTGTTGTTGACCATCTTATATATTTTTATTTAGCCCTGAAGATGGAATAAAGTATGTTCCGAAACGTTGGCGAGGAATAGCTGATATTTTATTTTTAACCTTAACTCGATATACATCCCTGTATATGCTTTTTTAAAGTCAAGAAAAATAGCGTCAACTGGAACGTCATCTTCACCCGAGACTAAAATATCGTGAGCAAAAAGTGATAATTGAGTTTCACCAGATCTTCCCTTTCCTAATTCGTGTTGCGTTTTTATTAGCAAGTTCTGCATATCGAGGTGTCTCATAACTGAACTTACAATTATAAGTGATGATAGCCAACGTCCGGGCTATATAAGACAGAAGAAGTTTGACGTACTACTCTGTCCAGCGGTAACATCATGGACATTGTATGATTTAAGAGGCACTGCCATTTTACTGCTATCCAAATAAACTTGAGGCAGGCGTACGAAATTATACTTCAAGGAAAGAGGGCGCATTTTATTGGAGCTAGTTACGGAGGTAGTGTTAAGGTTACCTAATTACCTATCTGCGTAAACAGCGAAGTATTTCTGACTATGGGAACTAGAACTCATGTGCTCCAAACCGAAAGGAAAGCAAATCTTTATATGGTTAGTCGGGCAAACTCACTTGACGGTCGCAATCCTCTTTGTGACCATTACGGGCGTTTTACAAAGTTGGTGGTACAGTCAATACGATCATTTGTGTAAAATTGGAATGGAGTGTGGTAGCGGTATGCTGACGTGTCTAGAGATGCAATGATTTTTCGAAGGCGGTCGTAATGGAAAGCAGAAAGTGTGAGGCAAGTGTAGACGAGTAAGGGAGGGAACATGGAATTCGTGAGGGTAGGAAGTCAATGGAGGGCTCGGGGCTATTCGTCGATTTAAAAGCGCACAATACCTCTTTAGCACCCCGTTAAAGTTCTTCATTCTTCGTCGCTTTCTTCTCCCGTTCGCTGGTTATTTGTGGGCATTCGCGAAGGCCAACACGCCACCATTCCGAGAACCGCACCTTTGGTGCAGGATTGCCCGATGGAAATTCTCCCGCGGCGTCCAATTGTAACAACCGTGTGCCCGAGGGCTTCTGGTGCTCAATCTGAAGCGTTGCGTGTCTTGTATATCTCGACCTCGTTGCCCTCTGCGGCTAAAAAAATACGACGAGGGCATTAAGTGCTTTCGCTGGCTGTGAACGCTCTTGTTGTCCGTATTTGTCGATCGCGATTCTAATTTCACTTTTTAAGGACGGACAATGCCCCGACGGAGAGTGTCCAGTCCCCCACTCCCATTCCCGTGTTTCCTTTTACGAGCATGCACGTACAGAGGAAAACGTTCTCCTCTCCATTCGAGGTGAGTATTCAATCGATAAAGTAGAGGAGCGAATCCGCGGCCCTTCAAACAGGGGATTCTCGTCGCGACCTTTTGTATCGGCGGCGAGTGCCCCACCCGCGTTGTAGCGGATCCAACTGCGGGAAGATCCCTCCCATCCGGAGAAAGAACCAACTGCGCGCCTGTTTTTATTGCGCCATAATCCACAACGGCCATAAAAGCCTGCTCGATGTTTCGCAAACATAACTCACCCATAAACGGGGGTTAATCACGATCAAAAGTCAACAGATTTGTCCTAATGACCTGATGATTTATTTATATGACCAGCCGTGGAAGAATGTTCGCTTTTCCGTCGTAACTTACCAATCAGTCCGCCGCGCTTTCGACTTCGAATTCCGCCACCTTAGTCGTTGATCTCCTTTCCGTTGGACCAAATGGCGTCAAGTCCAATTTCATCTGTGACTCGGGAGGAAGCTTGTGAGAGAAATTTTGCGGTATCTTATCAATGACTTCATGTTGAAAATAGTCTATTTGGCAAAGCGCGGGTGCGTAATTTCTCTGTATTCAATCCTGTTGACGAGTTTGAATTCGATTCACCTCATGAATATTCAGAGGTAATAAAACGTGTTTTTTGTCTCATTTACGGTGGCTCCCGGGTAATTGGCCCCATCTCTCTCTTTGACGTCGTAATTTTTCGAACGACGACCGCTCTGAAGGGCAATACATGTTTTCATGCTCGGTTATGAAAGTGAGGGGCAATTCCCTGCCCAATTGGTTGTACTTGGAATAAAGTGTTTCTAAAAATACCCTTGAATTTTAAGCCTCTAAAGTAAAACATTTATGACTGCATACTTAATTCCTTCGAGATCTCGTGAAATCGCTTCACTGTGCCTTGTCTGAGAGATAGATTGGAAAATAATCACAGTACTGTGCGTTTAAAGGTGTTGTTGAATATTGCCAAGAAAATGAAATTAAAATAACGAAATATTTTAGATGCGGAATTATTTATGATATTCTGAAAATCAACTCTCTAACGATGTACTTTTATAATGATATGAGTACATTTAATATAATTATGACCCTTATAATTACCCTTGACTGTTATTATCACGCAAACGCAAAACGCAAAATTTTTCGAGCTGGAGTAAGCAGGGAAAGTTTCATGGATTACTTGTCTGTGTGGTACTGGTAAAATGTGTAGCAGAGTGTCGGCACTCTAACATAGGCGCTTGAAGTTAGCCTGTTTTAATTTGTATGGGCTATTACGCAAACTAAGAAAAGCTAATCAGTCATACGAATCCATTTACGTGATAGTCTTGATTAATCTTAACACGGAAAGTTCACAGTACCTAACTTTTTGTGACATTGGGATTTGAGTGGAATCCATTTGCAGTGCGATATTTGATGTGCGATGTCCCTTCAAGAGTAGCAGTAGGATGCTGATGTTCTCTTGTGTATTTGCTTGTTATCTTTTAAGATGCTCGGACAGAGTGCGGGATTTTAAAAAGAGGTTATAAGTTCGCTGGATATTCTCTGACTTTCATCACAACCTACCTCTAACCGGTAGATTACTGTAATGAATAAATGATATGCGTCTGGTGGGGAATCGTCTAGTTTGGGGTTATTTTTGATATGGATTGCCCAATCTGTGCCCAGACTTCAGGTCCTGGCGTAGGCCATTTAAAAAAAAAAACGGTATTCCAATGCCTTTTTGGTCGTGTGGAAAGTACGTCAGGTGCGGTACTCTCGTCATATGGTGATTGAATAAACGTCGCTTTTCGATTGACTCTTTGTGGAAGCTTTCCATTCGTGTTGAAGTTACCGCAGTACAGAACACACAGCGTACTTTAGAGCACACGAACGGCGATGAGTGGAACGATTTGTGATGGCGAATCGTTCGATAATCTCCTGGTAGGTAGCATTCTGCGGGTACTCAATATTCACTGCCGAATTTTTGTGAACAGCTAACGAATTTGTTCATACTATTTTCTGAAGCAGGAATTCTTAATGTACATTGAACTCATTGAAAGCTTTACATTATCCATGTTATACTCTAGACGCCTACGATGAAAATTAACACATCAACAAAATAGCGGATGCGATTTTCGACGTTCGTTTCTAATCAAGCACACTACAGGGCCCGTCAATCCTGCTTACGATCTGTTTCGAAGAACGCTGCCTATTGCGCAGGGTATAGAGTATTTTATTGGAGAATATGTTTTTATATTTATTATACTCTGGGCATCACCCTTGGAGCAAATTCTATTATAAAAATTGAAATAATTAGCTCAGCAAAAAGTACTAGACAAATTTGACAGCATTTTAAGCGGTTAATTTACGCAGTTCAGCAAAGTTTGGCAGCAAAAAGTACAACAAAAAATAAATAAAAATTAATATAGGCTCATCGAAGAAATAGGCATATGGTAGTGTAGCATAAAGTGAATGAAAAGTGTGTTGTTGTGTTGCGTATTGAGCAGTGTATTAGAGCAAATCGATGGCTCCCTGTCATATCCATGTTTACAAAGTATAGTGCTTTCATTGTACCGTTGTTGAAATAAATATGTATATTTTTAAACGATTTATCTAATGTACAATCGATTTCGTAGTATCCGCCATATTATCAGGTACGGAAATTGGTCAGCATTTGATACAAATGAACCCTTTCATCCATCCCCCATTGGTGACGGCAAATAACGTCTTTACCAACGACAATTTTATCACCAAACCCTACCACACCTTCCCACCCTCTAGTTCCGTCCCCCCTCCTAAACTCCCCCACACCCCCCAAGAAAGAGTACATACGTATTGGCATACCAAATGCAGACCAATTTCTCTGCTTCTATTTTTTTGCAAATATTTCGAAAACTAGTGCAATAAATGGCTGATATTTAATAAAAATAATATTATCTACATACCTAACAGCCGAAGCCCATTACTATATTTATTATGTGGACGAACACACACAACCATGCCCTGGGAGGTGTATATTTCCTACCCAGGCGGGATTCGAACCCGCGACCATCGGTTTGGAAGGCGAGGACTTTACCCCGTCGCCACCGAGGCCGGCAATTTTCGTGTAACATTAGTAATATCAGATTTTTTTCTTCATAATTAAGCCAAGTTTATTGAATTACGTATGTGGTGATGTCTCGTTGAAACTACTTTTAATATTATTAGTCGGCCCCGATGGTGGCGGGGCAAAGTCCTCGCCTGCCGAACAAAAGGTCGCGGGTTCGAATCGTGGGTAGGATTTTCACTTCCCAGGGCATGGTTGTGTTCGATAGTCTATATCAAATATGTGGTAATTGACTTCGGCTGTTACCTATGGAGACATTATTTATTTATTTATACATCGCGTGAAATGTAAATTCATATGAATTTTCAAGAAGTTGAGTTCGAGACGATTGAGTCCATTCCTTGTCCCGGCGATGATTTGGCAGTATGGAGAGCCAAGAGAGAGAAAGAGAAGCATCCCTTTCAAAGCCAGCGAAGCCGAAAATATCCTCCTCGTGATATCCTTGTCGGGCGATAAGAGTCCATCTCCTCCCATTGGGCGATTCGAGTTTCTCCGTCGCAGGCGAGGAAAATCAGTTTCGTGTGTTGACACACCTCGCTCTGCGGCATACGGTGCGGGCTCTCGTTCGTTAATCTCCCTCCTCCCGCCAGAGGGCGCGTCCTTGGCCGAGAACTTGAACCGAGCATTTGCCTCTCTCTTTTTCTCTCTTCCCCAGTCATGTGTTTCGTCTCTTGTTCCCTTTGCTCACACTTAAAATTCAGATAGGCATTCGGCGATGCGATTTCTGTTTATTATCTATGTGATTCGTTGTAGGTCTAGTTGCTGTTTGTCAACGATCTTATTTGACGTTGCGGGTTGAAATTATTCAAGGTATCCATTTTTGTGATGTTTCGTGTTGCGTAGGTATGTAGCTATTATCGATCGCGTTTTGGACTCCTGCAATGCGGAGAAAGAGATGACTCCTGAGGGCCTCGGGCACAGGTGCTACACTTGGCACGCAACTAATTTGTATTAACTTAACTAAGTGGTTAGTTCATCTGCCAAAAATTTCTAATTATATCGTGAAAGTATTTTTCCTAGTTCTAATATCGAAAACGTTTTGAGTGGGTTCAGGTGGTGTGATCATTATGTGGTTGAGTACCTCGCAAAGGCTGTTATTTGGGAATATTTTTTATCCAATGACAGATATTTAATCAAATGGTTGCCCGATGGTCTTGGATGCAAGGTGTTTAGCCATTAGTATTGTATTCTATGCTACCTTTCCTTTATTATTCCTGGGACGAGTAATTAGCGTCTCAGCTGTGTTATTAGGATTGTTCCCGTGATGTATCCTGTGAATTGTCATCAGAAATTTTTTAAATTAGGCTTATCAATTGCAATACGTTTATTTAATTTATCGATTTTTGAGCAATACATTCACTTCCCTCAGAAATTAATGTTCCCGTATCGTATTCACGCTCATTAATGTAGTGCATATTAAATTCTCCGAGGTATTAGAAATGTGAGGAAAAAATCCGTTTCCTCTTGGTTATTTGTTTCGCTTGCTCTCTATAAAAAGGTTATATTTGTTAGACCTGATATGTCACTGTTCCTGACTTTAGCGTCAGTTTTATTCTTGAACTTTTGAGCTTTAAATGCTATTCGGAACATATTTAGCATATTTTTGATTTTTTTTGCATCAGTCCACTTTCTTTGATTGTTAAGTGAAGTCCAAAGGAGCATTGAAAGCCTAACTGTATTATCGGTTTTCTACTTTCCTGCCTTTTTTCCTCCATTAATATCATGTTCTTCGCAATATTTTCCCACAACCATTGCCTGTTGTTTGTATTTTCGTAGAGCTTATCGAGTCGTAATGAGATGCTCTACTTCCCAAGTCAATCCATACGTCATAGCGATCCATGTTTTAAAAATTAAAGTTACTACCGAGCAAGTTTTATTTTTGATCCATGTTTAATTTCTATCCTTTAAACTATCTAATAAACATTCATCACTGCGCGGGCGCTGTTCACAATATCCTCCAGTTCTCAAGCCCATTAACAAACTTAATAAGTTATAGACTGCTATTGAATATTCTTTGTTTGAACTTTTTGTATCAGCCACAGTAAATGCAGGGTTGCTACAGACCTGGAATACCTGGAAATGTTAGGGAAATTGAAAATGGCTCTGGAAAACCTGGAAAAGTCAGGGAAAATGAGAACTTACCTGGAAATTTGCATTCCCAATTCAAAATCTGTTTGTTTTCAATAAGTGAGCAGTACCATTTTAGGCACTTTGTGTGTGTGTGTGAGTGTTGGCTTAGTGCTTTTAGTACCTTGCCAAAATGAGGCACTGAAGCTCTTATTTGGTATTTATCAATTAATTATATGTACATAAAATTAAATTTCAGGTCCTATTTTGTACACTCATGCTGAGGATGTTGGAATATTTGTTTCTCCTCAGATTGTGTATGTACAGGCAATTCCTTGCTAGCCACTCCCAATTCATAATAGCCTCCAATACGATTCATTAAAATTAAAAGAAATGAGCGAAAGAATTTTTCGTCAAAGGAGTGCCCTTATTTCCCTTTTTGTGGGAGTATTAGGACTTGAAAATATGAAGAAACATTATTTTTCCTTCGAAAGCCTTATTACACATGTTGAAGAAATTTTTCTTTGGCCTTCTTCATTAGACGCTTTAATCCTAAAATATGTTGTTTTAGGTTGTCCCTCCTTTTCTTTCGAGTTCTTAAGAGGATTCAATCATTTCTTACTCTACATACACTCCAAGGCCTTGATAATGGCAGGAAAGTCTTCTGCCGAAACGTCGGTGATCATGAAGAGCCTAGCCCGGTGGGAAACCCGAGAATAACTCATCAATTTCCTACTCTTCTCCTTGCCTCTTCATTAATTGATGGAGCAATCCACTTGTTAGCCCAATTGCATATCTTTCCATGTATAAATTCCTCGGGGATGATTTTATAAACAGCTACTACATATTAATTTGCATGAAATTCTAAGATCGGTTCTCCTCATTCATTCTAACGTCCTAATCCATATTTACCCTTTGCTCTTCCTTCTTGACTTTGTGTAATAATGGCTTTCCAGTGTCCAATCATTATTCAGTTATCTTCTTCTTTCACATTTTTTAATTTTAAGATATTTTTCACGGAGTACTTTGATTGCTTTGTACTTCGTCATAGCCATGTAGGCTTGTACAGTTATTGTGTCTTTCAGCTTAGTTCTATCATAACAATGGCTATCCTTTTTTCACACTGGAGGAAGCTTTTAACATGCATTCTAGTGCTCTTCTTAAGCAAAATTCCTACCCCTGCATGTTAAATGATCCAGTATGTGTGATCCTGTTGCTTCCCCTACAAAAGTCTTCTACTTCAGACCACTTAATCTCTCTAATTTTCAAATGTCAAGGCCCATCCTCCACTTTTCTGCTTGTGTGTGGTGTGAAGTGATGTTACATTCCATGTTCCAATCCTGAATTGACCATCAGGTATAGTTGATAATCTCCCTATATGGTTAACTGATTGGGAAACTATTTATTCAACGACGTATTTTTCTCTAGGAGGTTCCATTAGCTCTTGGCTTGATAAAAAATTTAAAAGAATAAGTGTTGGTTACAGGAAGCTCCTTGAGATTGTAATGTGGTGGATTCTCCTTGTCTTCCACATGTCAAAGCAACAAAGTATCTCAAAGTTACATGCGAAGATTTTATAGATATTCCTGAAGTATGTATGCAACCGAAAACAATCTTTTTTATGATACTAAATTTTCTGCGTCTATTATTTAAGAAAATTTCAAGTGCTATGCGGAAGTAAACAGTACAATTAACGGCCCTCGAAAATGGAGCTATATAGTGGTACAGTGGCCGATACAATTGGAAGTTGTCCCCCAGCCACGCAGTCTTTGAAATACGATTGAGCACTTAATGTCGATGTACGTCATAAATGAAGCTTTTCAGTATAATCTTTCCATAGCTACAGTTCATTTTTTACATAAAAATTACATGAAATTCCTTTAAGGAACATGAAATGTAACTATTTGTTCATAAACAACATTGTTCGTCAGTTTATGTAGTCATGAGAAAACCACAACTGCAATGATTTTTATGTCGTGGGAGTAAAGACAGAGGAGATGCTTTTATTGAAGGTTATCTTTTGTATCTCGCCTTCAAGTTTCTGTCTCAGCTGGAGAGAACATGCAGAAATATGCTCTCCTTGAATTTTTGACACTTCTGCGTGTAGGTAGAATGTTCTCAGAAATAGTTCTGTAGGTGTGCAGGGGCTTAGGTGTAGCACTAGTGGTCATAACACAATGGTTAGATTCGGAATAATGTTTGATAAAAGATTCAATCCAACCTGTTTTTCATGTATTACATATTTAGCTATAATACATATTTTTATCTTTATATGGTGTGCATGTGTTAATGTGTTTTTCTCTTATTCTTGCTCTCTCTTTATAATACCCGCTTATGATAGAATGGGTATTTTAACCTGGAAAAATGAAATCTTTTGCCTGGAAAAGTACTGGAATTTCGTAATTTCTGGTCTGTAGCAACCCTGTAAATGGTTTGGTAGAAATTTAATCTCGTGGCGCGATTCTATGACTTCCACATTAGGCAGTTCGTTTTATGAGCTGCCTAATATGAACTGGAACCACTGTGTCTGTTCAGCTAGAAACTCCTTCATAAGCATCTGTCAATCTCGTGGAAAATTTTTGGCCTGGAGCGGGTGGGAAGTGCGAAGGTAAGCATGGGAAGACACGTGCCCTCTGCTAAACGCTGAGTGTTGCTTCTGAGCGGTGACAGTAGTAAGAGTCAGCATAGTTTGCGTGCTTGTATGCTCTGCGACCTTTGGCCTCATCTCGGAAAAGCCGCAGGAGCACGGAAGCGGGATTCAGGTGGAACGACCAGAACGTAGGAAAGATAAAAGAGATCGAGAATATTTAATACGAACTTGAGAATTTGTTGTATTCTCCGTAATTCTCTTATCTTATTATCATCATCATCATCATGATGTGCTTCATTTGTATAGTGGCTGGTTTGAATGCTCTTGAGAATGCTTCTAGACCAGTAATTCTTAACCTTTTTTTGCTCAATTCCCTCCTTTCATCATATTTCAGAATATAAATGGGTGATTCTCTGAAAACGGGGTACTTTTGAAGTTGGATAATTTTTAAATAAAAAAATTCAAATTCAAATAAGAATATATTTATCAGGTTCCTTAAATTAGTTATAATATGTACCAGACTGCAGCAGAGATCAAGAGTGATTATTTTCCAGTATTTTAGGAAATTTAGTTTTTGCTGTCATCGGAGTGGACCGGAGGTGACCTCGAAGTGGGCATATTTTAATTTTTTAAGAGTTTGAGCTATGTCAGTAGCTTCAATGTTGACAATCAGATATATTTATACTTTAAAAGTAATTGCACACAAAATCTGCCCACTAAAATGCATGTGTCACCATAATTAAAAAAAAATAATTTTATGTAAAATTAGTTAAAAATGGGAAAATAGTAGCCCAGTAAATTATATTTGTAAATTGTTCATAATTTTTCAACCCATAACAGGAAAATCAGTGCTTGGAGTCCACTCCGTAGCTCTTGGAATCTACTCCGAAGCCAATTTTGGCTTCGGAGTGGACGGCTTCGGAGTACACAAATCACACCTTCAGCCAGGCCAAGACAATGATTTTGACGTTATGGGGTACATCTTATGCAATTGACTCATTTTCCCTGAATACCACATCATATCAAAAAGACAACACATGCAATAACATATTTTAGATTTTACAGAAGCCACGGAGTATACAACCAATAAACATAATAACCTCAATTCAGAGTTGTTGTAGGTTATTCTTTCACTGATGATAGCTGAATCTGCATGTCACTCATTCAGTTGCAAGAAAGATGGCTGACTTTCTTCAGGCCTACCAGTAGGAATTTAGCAGTTATACCAACTTTTGAGATTTTTCACTATTTCTCTTTGGCTTCGGAGTGGATGCTTGAACCCGGTTGCAAAACTTGGTTCAAAATAATTCTTAAGTTAAGAAAATATGTCAAAATAACAACCAGGGGCATTACTCAGGAAGGTTTTGTGAATTAATTTAACCTACTTGAAGACATTTTATTTTATTTTTTCTCATATATATAACACCATTTATAAGTGAAACCGTGCTAGTTGCAGGCTTCGGAGTGGACTTCCGAATCCTTTGAGACATTATTTTCAGTATACTCAAATTTATTTGTTTCTTTAACTGTTTGGGGCCAAGTTACATACATTTCAATAAACTGAATACAATTTTGTTTTTAATTTTTAAACTAATAGTAAAGGAGATATTCTACAGTTACATGAAAGTACCCCATTTTGAGAGAATCACTCAAATGCCAATTTAATTTTTAAGTAATAATTCAATGTCGAAAATATTTTAGAGTAAATGGTATGAGAAGACGGGGTAGACCGAGGAAGTATTGGATTAGTGTTGTAGAAGAGACCCTTAAGATGAGGAATACGTGCAGTCTTAAGAACATGAGAGCTTGTATAAAGCATTGCATGAGTGTAAGAGTAGCAAAAGAGGTATGCAAGGGTAGGGCAGTATGGAGGAAGTTATTAAAGCTGAGTCAGCTTTAGTGGCATATCACTGGGAATTAAATTTCTTTGACTATGCCTACCCGGAAAGGGAACGGCTTGATTGTATGTATGTATGTGTGTAAATTCCACAAATGAAAGGAATGCCCATGTTTTAGAATAGATTTTAATCTGTGGCTTCCACTAAACCTTTTTGAGCGTCACAGAATACATTTTTAAAAACTACATTTGTACAGATAACAATAAGTTTACATAATATACTAGACATTATATTTTGCTGAATAGTGGTCCCAATTCTCCCCTAAATCCCCAGGAATTTCATCCTAAGGGGGGAATACCCCACTTGTTAGTTAGTTACCCCTATTCTAGAGAATGCGTTCCACCCGCTAACACCACTGACCTTGAAGGATTTTATTCTCCGGCTCGGCCTTCTAGCATTTCTCTATCCAGTTCAAAATAGCTGTTCCATTTCTTCACCTCCTCCTCATGCCTCTTATTCCCATGTATCGCTGAATGAAATATCGGGTCGTGATTGAACGGGATTGGGATTACGTTTTGTTTATCCGCTCCATCCACCCACTCTGCCTCCTAGTATCATCCTACAGTTATCTTGCCTCGCCCTAAACGCCAAGCGCTTCATCTGGGGGGATGTGTGTCATAATTCATTTCAGCCTCTCGAGATAAATTTCGATCGCGTAACTAAGGCACTGGCACATGGCACAATAGCGAACGGTTCGAGATTTTGGTGTGTTTTAATCGTTCGGATGGATAACTTACGCGTCTGGAATGTTGATTATTGCGACTAATCGAGATATTCGACTAAATCAACGAAAGCCCGGTGAAAAAACCCGATTGGAATGGCTGCGTGAGAGTTTTGCGAATGGTTCAAACAAACCATTATCTCGAACCGTTCGTGATTTTACCACGTGACTCCCTTCGTGATCAAAATAATATCGAGCGCTTCAAACACAACCCCCCAGGGTGCATGCTACTGAACCCTCCATTTTTTATTATTCTACAGATAAAAACTTGATTTAAAAATTCAGTGAAAAGGTGTCCGCTTTTCAGGTGAATTAGGTGCTATTAAATAAGTTCGATATTATACAGAGGAAAAATTACTCACTATTGAATAACTAAGCACAATTTTTATTTCATTTCGTTTCTAATTAATAATAACTTAATGCTCCTTGGTACAAACCCAATTTAGAATATTTTAAAGCATCCTAATCGTAAATAAAATAATTAAGGCAATTAAAACACCTATTTCCTAGGATGTGTTAAACCACCTAGCAGGAACTCGAACCAGCGACCTCCAGAATATCTAGCGGGGTCTTTACCCCGCCGCTACCAAGGCTGATGCTTTCTTATTTCTTTGACCGTGATCGATTTCCATAATTCTAAGAGCCACCTTTGAAAGATACTCTTTAAGAATGCATTTAGGTCCTCTTTGATGTATAAGCATTTGAAAATCCGTATGGATGTGCCCGGTTGCTCTCAGGGGCATCGTTCAAGTATAGTCCGTCAAAACATTTTTCATGTCTCCCGTACTCACTGATCGGGCTTCTCGTGTTTCTCGCTTGGATGGTTCCCCCAGGATGGAAGCCGCTAGCTGCGAAGACGACGCTCGTGATGATGGAACAAATGTGTTCATAAAAAAATGTACAGCTTGGGAAATTGGAAGGAATGCGTTAAAACCTCTTTGTGGAAGAGTGTCGCGTGATGGTTGACGAAGAAGACAGGCTGGGAACTCGCCCCAGTTTTAGAGTTTTTTTTATGTTAGAGTCTGCGCAGTACTCGCGTCTATTATTATGCCTTCGTTCAGAGGTGCTGAATGGGTATCACATCAAGAACGTAGTCAATTTATAGTGCTTCTTATAAAAATGGTCTTATTTGGGCCTATTTTTACATTTAATGCGTTATTTCATCTGAAATTAGTTTTGTTTTACCGATTAAGGCTGCATTGAATGGACTGAAAACAAGTTATTTCCTTATGACGCGGTTGTATAGCATGAAGCTATTGTGCCTTACATTACGCTCAACGGCTATGCATTCATCCTGCCTCTCTTCACGCAATTCAAGAAGACTATCTTTCCTCCTGTTACCCGCTTGCCCAACGTTCTAGCTCCAGTAGTAGTATTGAGCATCCACTTATTGACT
This sequence comes from Pyrrhosoma nymphula, assembly GCA_963573305.1. Taxonomy (NCBI): domain Eukaryota; kingdom Metazoa; phylum Arthropoda; class Insecta; order Odonata; family Coenagrionidae; genus Pyrrhosoma; species Pyrrhosoma nymphula. The sequence goes on along the minus strand of OY754333.1, from coordinate 85,353,174 downwards.
ATTCCACCCTCCTCCTTGGCGATCTCCTCCAACAGCCTTATATCCTCATTCAATCAATGAGCATCGCTTAGCGCTTGTTCGTTTGATTTCTGTTCCGTCCGTCTTACACGTTCCAGTGTTTTTACTTAACTTCGTACTGGTCACTTTTTAGCGAGATACTCACGAGTACTGCAAATTGAAGCTCAGCCTGGTCACATCCAATCTTTTGTTAAAGGTCGAAGCTGAACATTTTTTTCCGGACGTTCAACATTTTGCTAGAGCCATCGTAGTACGGTAGAAACTATCACATGCATAAAATAAAGGAAATAGATTGCAGAACCAATAGATTTTAGGTCATTTTTTCCGCTTACAATAAGGGATCATAATAGCTGCGATGGATAAATTCTATGAAACTCCCACCCTCACTAGGTAGAGTAGACTTTCTACTTGTATTTAATAACATAGCATTATTACTAACACCTCACCCCACTGGAAGTGTCAGGCATCATGGGCGTGACTAATTTTCCGGGATTCCCTCTCGGCATGTTTTTGTCCGGCATGATTATGTTTTCTGCATGAATTTGTACATCGTAGTGTTCATAAATTAATAGTATTTCTAATGCTAATCAGTAGCTGAATCTTAACCAGTGTACTTGATTTTAGCATTTTCGTTTACTCAGTACACTTAGTTTCTGGTTTGGCCATACGTTGTTCTCCTGACTGCTTTTCGGCATGCGCCTAGCGGCCAGGGGAACGTGCGGAGTTCTGATTTAAACTGTGGCGGGTGCCGCATGCCTGGTGTGGAATCACCCCATCCCACACACCCTTTTCCTGACTTGGACGGTGCTTCGTATGTATGTAGACGTTTATCGAATGGGAGCTCGAGGCTTTCAGCTCATCGTCCACGGGATCGCCTCGTCTGAAGTGTCCAGTGGACCACGCTGTCCACCACTATTTGCTACGTTGTGGACGAGAATATATACATGTAGATAATTAATTAATTTATTTTTTCTCTCCGTGGCAGCGTGATCTGTTTCCTTCAAAACGGCTTAAAGTATCTGCGTTCAAATTTTGTGCGGTAGTTAAAATGGCCATCACTGTTCTAAATGTTTTCCACTTGGACGGTTTCTTCATATTTTTCATCGCATCGGTAAAGAGATAGCACTCCCGGAAAACATATTTGTGGCAATTGGAATTCTTTGGTCTTTATCTATTATTTTAGCATTGATAAAAAACAGTAAATTTTCCGTTGTGAGAAAACGCCGACGGGTAACAATTGCGTAGTGATCTTGTGACATCCGCTACGTATGACATGATGCAACTAATATTACGGTAGGGGAGTTCGGCGCTGAAGGAGCGTTAGCGCGTTGAGCGTGTCGCGAGGAATGCAATAAAAGAATGGACCATGGGCAGTAAATAAAGAGTTTGAACATTTAAGAATCAATCGTGATATAAAAGGATAGCACGTGACTTTATTAGGCGCTGTAACGCTTCTTAAACTTTTGTTTCGTTACAAATTGAAAGAGCCTGCATCTGCTATCCATGTGTTCATTTTTATTTTATCCACCTTGTAATGGGCCAGGAATTGTATTTCTATGTTTTCGTGGGTTGCGCTAAAGTTTGTTGGCCTTGCATTAAATTGGAACACAGCTTCCACTACGTCACGCATAGCCCGTTTGAAAATGGCCGTTTTATTTTATTCACTTGTAATTGAACATGATTCGTTTTAATGAAGAAATGTTGCGTGAAGTGAAAAAATTAATGTTCTCTAACGCCTCGCCACATTCAAATCGTGTTTTTTTATGTAGGAACCTAACCAATTTGCATCACCTGATTGTATTCTAGTAGGAAGTCACAAACTGGAGCAAGTAGAACAATTTAATTACTTGGGTAGTACGCTAGAAGAAACAGGACATAGTAGCAAATACATTAGGAGGAGAATAGCGCTAGCGAAGGAAGCGTTTGATAACAGAATGGAGCTGATGACGGGAACTTTAAGTAAGGATGTAAAAAGAGGCTGGTGAAGAGCTTGATATGGAGTGTGGCGTTGTATGGGGCAGACACGTGGACCTTGAGAAAGGAAGACGAAAATAGGCTGAAGGCTTTCGAGATGTGGGTGTGGAGGAGGATGGAGAAGGTGCATTGGACGGAAAGGAAGACAAATGAGGAAGTGCTTGACATGGTGGGCGAGGAGAGGAAACTTATGGATAAGATTAGGGGACGGCAGGGTAGGTGGCTGGATGCGGTAATGAGGGGCGATGGTTTGCTGAAGGCCGTGATAGAGGTAAGGATGTTGGGTAAGCGGGGAAGGGGAAGAAAGAGAATAGGTTTTATGGACGGGATGAAGAAGGGTGGGACTTATGCTGAAATGAAGACAGAAATACTAGAGGTAGATAGAGCACGGCACGTGTAAGAGTCCGTCGGATATTCTCTGACTTCCATCATAACCTACCTCTAACCGGTAGATTACTCTAATGAATGAATGAATTGTATTCATCGAAGATCTTCTGTGTTATCTGACATTTTAATCAAATTGATGATTTGTTTCAAGTGAACAGTTTGTTCTCATCTTCATAAAACTTCGTTTCATCAATTATGGTGGGGTGTAGTCCTTGCCTGTTACCTAGAAGTCGCTGGGTCGAGTACCGCTTGGGTGGATTTTTCACCTCCCAGGGCGTGGGTGATTGTGTACGTCCGTTGCTACTTGTCAAAATATCCTAAGTAAATGACTTGTGTAGCTATTTTCGGGGAAATGGAAAATAAATTGAAATTAACTATGTAACTAACAATAAGTGTTGTAATATCAATACTACGCATCTCTGTATTTAATAAGAGAGTGAATTAGAATTCACGGAATTATTTGATTGTCGGGACATACATTCTCCGTCGTGAAATTGAAATCTCATTCAATTTCCTTATTTCAGTGGAAATTTCAAGCTTCGAAAGATTTCACAATTCTATTAAGAAGAACAAACACGTCTCCAATCTTCAAGTTCGCTTCCCTTGTATTCCTAACTCCACGCCCATTCATCTCGTCTCATGCACTCTCGTGATATCGCGTGAAAGAGGAGATCCGCTTTTCTCTTATGTTGGTCGCATGCTTTGATTTGTGTACGAGTCGTCACGAATGTCGTTTTCTTAAGACGACATGATTGCTCCACCGCGGGAACTGGACTGGGAGAGGGGTGCTTGTTTCTTTTGGATGGGCATCTCGAGGAACCTGAAGTATTGTGGGTCAATGAAACTCAACCCTGTTGCATTTTCTTATGATTATGACCGAATTCAAATTAAACGAATAAACCAGTTACAATAAGGAGAGTATGACGGGGTATTTTTCTCACCCTGTAAGAATGACTGTGGTAAGCTTGTATTTTATGTTGAATTTAGATAATTTTATATAGTGGTTTGCCTGAAAGGAAAATTGAAAGATTTAACGCATCGCAATGTTAATTCTGATGCGTGAATGTGCACGCAACATCCCTCTTGCCGTCTTATCCTCCCCTCGGATGCCGTAACCCAAGGGTTGACGACACTTCTTTTAAACTTCATCTTTTAATTTGTTTCCTGAGGATATCAACGATAAAGCGAATCAACGTAGTGATACCATCAGCCTCTGAGAAGCAAACCTCGTGTCTTTCCGTGTTGTCTTAACTTCATTTATTCACCCTCTTGTGTTGAATGTTATTTTTTGCGGCAGCCAGTATGCGAAGAAAAAAAGAGTTCGTCGATATGTTGAACTTGACCGAGTGTGTTGAACTGTGTTTTCATTTTGTGCTTTATCTGTGGAGTAAGAGACGGCGCTATCGCGATTGGCCTATCGGAAACGCCACTTGCGTAAAAACCCGGGCGCAGATGGTCCCATCATTCTTTCTTATCAAAGCAATGGGACGTCACTCGATCAAAACCGATTTCCATCACGCTCAGATTAGTGGGCAGCATACAAAAATATTTTTTTCCCACGCTATCTCTGATGAAAATTGACACACACACCTGTGAACCGCCAGTTTTCCTGTTAGTCACTTTGAGCAACCGAGAAGCGATTTCCTCTACTTGTACAGGGTGATAACAAAAGAATGCGTCGGTTTCAAAGATCTGTATTTTTCAAATTGTACAAGCTACAGAGCTGCGTGACCTCTTAAAATGACCGATACATTATCTAGTTTTGTTGAAAAAAATAGCATAACAATTGTTCAATATGTCCTCCTTGAGTAACCCGAACAACATCAAGTCGATATTCAAATTCCTCTCACATTCTGTGACGCATGTCAACAGTTACTGTCTTCACAGCCAAAGTTATGCGTGCTTTCAATTCCTCGTTCCCAATGAAGGCACAAAGACTTGACCCTTGACATATCCCCACAAAAAATCACATGGTGTGAGATCAGGTGACCTCGGAGACCACAGATGAAGGGCGAGGTCTTGCATTGCAGATCAACCAATCCATCTTTGTGGGTAGGTCTCATTAAGATGAGCACGAACTGAGAGGTGCAAATGGGGGGGAGCCCCGTCTTGGTTAAACACAAAATCATTGGAATCTGCTTCCAGTAGAGGAAAAGCCAATCTTAATTAATGCGTACTAACAGCGAGGAATTGAAAGCACACATAACTTTGGCTGTGAAGACAGTAACTGCTGACATGCGTCACAGAGTGTGAGAGGAATTTGAATATCGACTTGATATTGTTCGGGTTACTCAAGGAGGACATATTGAACATTTGTAATGGTTTTTTCAACAAAACTATAGAATTTATTGGTCATTTTAAGAGGTAGCGTAGCTCTGTAGCTCGTATCATTTGAAAAGTGCAGATCTTTGAAACCGGCGCATTCTTTTGTAATCACCCTGTATTTTGGTTATGGTCCCGTTTTAATTCACTCGTTAGTAAATTTGCGAAATTTTAATATGTATTGCCAAGCAGGCGGTTAAAAAAATATAAGGCGGGTAAGACGGGATGAAGATGAAACGTAAGGAAACTAAATTAATGAGATTTTCGGGGACAAAGAAAGCGAGATTGATCATAGAAGTAGGTGTGAGCAAACTAGAGCAGGCAGAATATTTGCATTACCTGGTTAGTACGCTGGAGGTGAATGGGCATATGAGTAAATATATTAGAATGAGAAAGCGTTAGTAAAGGTGACGTTCTAAAATAAAAGAGAATTAATGACAGCAACCTTGTGTTAGAATGTTCAGAAAAGACTCATTGTAGTCAAATCTCCGAGAAACGAGATAAAGATGTTTCATATTTTGAGCAATTACTTTTTTGAAAATGCATTGAATATTTGAAATATCGTGTAATGGTGATAAACCCTTTTAACTATGATCTTTTAACATTTAGTGTAGATTGAATGAACGCGTGAGGGTCGACATTGACCCCAAGTTGCTCCTCGGCTTGGAGAAGCAAAAAGACGAGCACTTTTTCTACTAGCATTGCAATAGCACAGAATAGATAAATGCTTTGTAACTTTTCTTTACAATCACTAAACGGGAACAGAACAAGCTACACGCTGATGTAAATTTCTTGAAAATCAGCCCAGGCGTTTTAATTCTTGAAGAGTTCAAACTCGAGTGCACATAATAAAAAACCCGATGTATTATTCTTGCATGGAGTCTAGCGTTGTATGGTGCAGGAACATAGATAGACTCTGAGAACGGAGAATGAGAATAGGTTGAAGGCGTCTCATATGTTGAGCAGGATGGAGGAAATGTGGTGGACGTAAAGAAAGAAGTACGAGAAAGTGCTTGGTTAGGCGGGTGAGGTAAGAGAATTACTTGAGGAAATTATGAGATGCCAGAGTAGGTGGTTGGAAGAGGTAATGAGGGGCAAAGGAGTGTCGATGGCCGTGGTAGAGGGGAGGAATTTTGGTAATTGGGGGAGAGAATGAAAGAAAAGTGGCTATACGGATAGAATTAAGATAATTACGACGTATGCCAAGCTGAAGAATGAAATGATGTATGGAGGCAAGGGTCTTAAGCTGTAAAAGACGAGCATTGGTATTCCTACTTTCACCTAAACCTACCTTTACCGGCAGACTACTTCTGATGATGACCCCTTGTATTTATAATTTCATTGTATGTACATAATTGGGTGACTGATTGAAATATATGAGCAATTATGATCCTCAATATGATTTATCTATATATGCGACCCGAATTGCGTCCACCCTTGTATTGTCTGCCGTTACTTAAATCACCGGCATCATACTTGTGACCTTTGGACTAGTGAACAGCGTTTCTTTGTGACGGCGTCGTCTATCATGATTTATTGTTGACTTGTTGATGGAGACAGAACCTAAGTGTCTACTCTGCGTATGCCTCCTTAAATTTTCTGATGAGCCAAATGACCTAATAAAACACTGGTCTCTACACTCGTTAAACTTACCTTCAAGTTGAAGACTGCGGTTGGTTTTTGTCTAACCTGTGGCATGGAGACTAGAAATTTGTCGTCCGTTAGTTTCATGCTTGGACAATTCTAATTTTTCTAGCAATACATTCATGGGGTAGGATCACTTTTCCTTCTTTCGCGTTGTCGTTATCGTTATATGCTCTCAGTTACTGTGTCCTTAGAGCGCACTGCGTCAGTTGAAACTTGTGATTGAAAGCACATGACCTAATTCGAAGAATTACGATCTCGTTTTCGCTCTCATGAGTGTCATTGAATTACAGCTATAACGCGAGCGCACGCGTTATGGATAACTGTGATCGCGCCCCTGACTTCTTATGACCTACAGTTTACCCGGCGCATATTTGACCACCAGGGTTGTGAATACGATTCTTTATATTGTGTGCGCTAGCGTTATCGTGATTTAGCTACCGATTTATGAATAAGAAATATGCGATTCACGTGCTTCAAACTGCGCCTGTTATTTAAATCACTGTTCTCGTATTTTTGGAGCAGGTCATGGGAACTGTGACTGTGAACGGTTCAAAGCAAAGAAAAATGACGTTCACGTTTTGGTTATCAATAGCGAAAATCGTGTCTCAGTCAATTCAACTGCTCTTCTTTCATCTTCCCCAGGAGTAAATTGGGCAGCCCAGCCATGGCGCCCGTCCCTGATGACCCCGTTGACTCTTCCTCCTCCGCCGAGTCCAAGTGGTCTCTGCCGGCCAAGGATGGTCTCTACGACCCGCAGCTCGAGAAGGAGGCCTGTGGCGTGGGCTTCATCGTGTCCATCGAGGGCTCCAGGTCCAACAAGGTAAGAGGGGCTCCACACTACTACGCCGCACCGACTTTCACCACCCGGCTGTCAGGGACTGCCGACTCGCAATAGCGCTAAGCATGCAGCGAAACTCCGCCGTATATTAATTCATTAAAAATCAATTTCGTGGTTTGAGCTAATGATGGGGATGTTTTTAGACTACTGTTGCGGAGAACTTCAAAACAAGACCAAGATCGTGTTTTTGGGATCATCCGATCCTAAGAAAAAGTTTTTTTTTCACAAAATTGATTAGAAAGTTTATTGCTTTTTAGAAATAATTGAAGGCTAAGTATCTCATTTCTAAACATTTCACCTGCACCATGCGAAGATTTCACTGGGATCGGACTGCAAGTATTTTTAAAATTAAATTTCAAAGAGAGCGCTTCATATGAAAGCGCAAAAACTTGTTATTGTTCTCATCGCGATAAAAAAATCGAACGTGGATCGAGAAAAATAGTATAATTTGACGCAACACAAAAAGCTAAAGTTAAAAAGTTGGTTAGAAATGTATTTCATGCTACTAGCTAGTTTTAATAGGAATCCAAACTCGAGTCCCGAGTAGTGTCATAGAGTAAATATATTACATGTATATAGTATATATATATATATATACGAGTTCGTGGAAAATCACACACGCGATAATGTAAATAGACTATGCCACAGGTGGGGCGGAATTAAATATAAACACATAAAAAAAGAACACTCACAATATTAGTTGATATTTCGGTTGCTAGAACCTTTCTCAAAGGAAGACGGATACAGAATGTATCCGTCTTCCTTTGAGAAAGGTTCTAGCAACCGAAATATCAACTAATATTGTGAGTGTTCTTTTTTTATGTGTTTATATTTAATTCCGCCCCACCTGTGGCATAGTCTATTTATATATATATATATATATATATACGAGTTCGTGGAAAATCACACACGGGATAATATAAATAAACTATGCCACAGGTGGGGCGGAATGAAATATAAACACATAAAAAAGAACACTCACACTATAAGTTGATATTTCGGTTGCTCTAGAACCTTTCTCAAAGATAGACGGATACAGAATGAAAGATACAGACGGATACAGATATTCATTCTGTATCCGTCTATCTTTGAGAAAGGTTCTAGAGCAACCGAAATATCAACTTATAGTGTGAGTGTTCTTTTTTATGTGTTTATATTTCATTCCGCCCCACCTGTGGCATAGTTTATTAATATATATATATATATATAATATATATATATATATATATATATATATATATATATATATATATATATATATATATATATATTCATCCATTCGAAAATCAGACGCTCAAAGACGCGAATAAATTCATACAATCATAGGAAATTTTGAATTTTGAACCCGGATTTGAAAACCCGGGTCTGGTGCTGACAGGAAATGCCTGAATTAAGAGATATTCGAGTGCTTTTTGTGATAATATAGCTCAGCCTCAGGTTTTTTTATTTTTTAAGCAATATTGGATTTGAACCCGGATTTGAAAACCCGGGTCTGGTGCTGACAGGAAATGCCTGAATTAAGAGATATTCGAGTGCTTTTTGTGATAATATAGCTCAGCCTCAGGTTTTTTTATTTATTTTTTTTAAAGCAATATTGGCTCTTCTCTTGGACTACAACCTTGTCGTGGTTGAAGGGCTTGCGTGCTCCGATGACCCCTAGAGCTGCACTGGCGGGAGCATTGCTCCTGGTAGGGTCACCCATGCCAGATTGGTCGAAGGTTAGGAGACAGACGAATGGTAGTCCGCGCAGCGTCTGTACCTCAGTGAGGCGGCTGCAAAAGGCGTCTGACCCCAGTGGGGCGGCCTCTGAAGTGATGGTGTCACGTAAAAAACACTATTGAGTAAGGCCAAGGAATACTACCTCAATTAAAACAAAAACCTTGAAATTATGGACAGTTCTCAATTGATAATGAATCCTGGCAACTACGGGACTCGGCCAAGAGGGCCGGGTGTCGTGCCCGGCAGCGGTGGGAGCAAGGCCCCTGCGGTCGTCATCACACGAAATCCTTGCTCAGACGACGCAGCAGCAGAGGAAAAGAAGATAAAGAAGAGGAACGAAACTATTAGAATAGGCACGTGGAATGTTAGGACTATGCTGAGGGCGGGGAAACTAGAGAATATAAAGCAAGAAATGGAGAGGGTGGGTGTAGACATCATGGGTCTGGGTGAAGTAAGATGGAAGGATGACGGGGATTACTGGAGCGGCGACTATAGAGTAATTTATAGTGGAGGGAATGAAAGTCAGCGCGGGGTTGCATTCGTAATGAATAGGAAACTTGGTAGAAAAGTAGTGTATGCAGAACAGGTGAGTGATAGGATAATAGTCGCGGAACTAAAAGCAGAACCAACGAATTTAGTTATAATCCAGGTTTATATGCCTACCTCTAATCATAAAGAGGAGGAGGTAGATGGGGTGTACGATCAGCTAGAGGAAATAATTGGTAGGATACCAGGAAGTAAGCACCTGGTAGTAATGGGGGATTGGAACGCGGTGGTGGGTGAAGGAAGAGATGGGCGGGAGATGGGCGATTACGGGCTAGGAAGAAGAAATGACCGGGGCGAGAAAGCTGTGGAGTTTTGCCGCAGAAATAACCTAGTAATTACAAATACATGGTTCAGACATCATCCTCGACGTAGGTACACTTGGAAGAAGCCGGGAGACACAGACAGGTTCCAGATAGATTATATAATGGTACGTCACAGATACAGGAATAGTGTTAAAAACTCGCATACTTATCCAGGAGCTGATGCAGACACAGACCACAACTTGTTAGTCATGAAATGTCGGGTAAAACTGAAAAAGATAAGAATGGGAAGGAGGGTACGTAAGTGGAATACGGAGGCATTAACTGGGGCAATGAAGAAGAAGTATCGGGAGAAGGTGGATGAGATAATGGGTGAGGATCATGGAGTTAGATCAGTGGAAGATGAATGGGGAAGTTTGAAAAATGGAATTATAGAAGCGGCGAAAGCAACGGTAGGCGTAGTGAGTGCAACTAAAATTAGAAAACCGTGGATCACGAAGGAGATGATGAGGGAGATGGAGGAGAGAAGGAAATGGAAGAGTGTAAACTCAGAGCTAGGTAAGAGAAAATACCGAGAATTTAATAACAGGCTTAGAAGAGAAACAAAGAAAGCAAGAGAGGCGTGGTGGAGAGAACAGATCGACGCGTTAGAGAAATACCAAAAAGAGGGAAGAGCAGATGCATTATATCGGAAAGTAAAGGAACTGACGGGTGGTAATAAGGGAAGGGGAATTACAACGATAACAGACAAGACGGGAAAGGTAATCGTAGAACCGAGAGAGATCCAGGAGAGGTGGAAGGAGTATGTTGAAGAGCTGTATGGTAAAGAAATAAGGCCCAATAGGTTAGATATAGAAAGGGAAGACGATATCGACAGAGATGGCATCGGACCAAGTATCCTAGATAGCGAAATCGAAAGAGCTCTACGAGACATGAAAAGGAATAAGGCGGTGGGAATAGATGACATACCTGCAGAGTTTTTAAAGAGCATGGGGAAGAACGGAAGAGGAAAACTTTTTGCGCTAATTCGTAGGATTTATAAGGATGGAGTGTGGCCGGAAGACTTCGCGAAGACTGTACTAATTCCTATACTGAAGAAGAGTAAGGCAAAAACTTGCGAAGACTATAGGACAATAAGCTTAATATCCCACGCGGCCAAAGTAGTTCTTAGGATTCTAAACAGAAGGCTAGAGAAGAAGGCAAATGAATACCTGGGTGACGACCAGTTCGGGTTTAGGAGAGGGACGGGAACGCGAGGCGCTATAGCGGTGATGAGGACGCTAGTAGAAAGAAACCTAGAGTATGGACAGGATGTTTTTGCATGCTTCGTAGATTTCGAGAAGGCGTTTGATCGGGTGGAATGGACGAAATTAATGGGAGTGTTGAAGAAATTAGGGGTCGATTGGAGGGACAGGCGTCTGATTCGAAATTTGTATATGAATCAGACTGCGCAGGTTAGGGTAGCCAATGGAGAATCGGGATGGGCCACGATAGGACGGGGAGTGAGGCAAGGGTGCCCACTATCGCCGTTGCTTTTTAATGTGTATTCAGAAGAAATGGTAAGGGAGGCTTGGGGGGAGGAGGAGGTAGGAATAAAGGTAGGAGGGGAGCTGATAAAATCAGTGAGATTTGCAGATGATCAAGCATTAGTTAGTCAGTCGGCCAAGGGGTTACAGTCAATGGTGAATGCATTAGAGGTGTAGTGCGAAAAGTATGGGATGAAGATCAATCACAAGAAAACGAAAGTAATAAGATTTTCTAGAAGTAAGAAGGCGGGTCTGAATATAAGGGTGGGAGGGGAGAAGATAGTGCCGGTCGAGCAGTTTACGTATCTGGGTAGTATTTTGGAGGCGAATGGGTTTAGTGGTAAGGACATCAGATGCAGAATTTCGCTAGCTAAAGAAGCATTTTCGAAGAGAAGGGAATTGATGAGGGGGGGTCTGAGAAGAGACGTAAAGAAGAGGCTGGTGAAAACTTTAATATGGAGCGTGGCGCTATATGGGTCGGAAACTTGGTCATTGCGAAGGGATGATGTGCGTAGGCTTGAGGCGTTTGAGATGTGGGTTTGGAGAAGGATAGAGAAGGTTAGCTGGATGGCGAGAAAGACGAACGAGGAGGTATTGGATATGGTCGGAGAGGAGAGGAAGCTTGTGGCAGAGGTTCGGAGAAGGCAGAAGAGATGGATGGAGGAGGTTTTGAGAGGAGAGGGCATGTTGAAGAGAGTGATAGAGGGGAGAACACTGGGGAAGCGTGGGAGAGGAAGGAAGAGGATAGGAATTCTGGACGAAATAAGAGGAGGTAGAAGATATGAAGAATTGAAGAGGGATCTAATAACGGGCCATCCTTAGGAGGGAATGCGAGACAATTTCTATTAGGTTGGGATACAAAATGGGGACTGTCCAAGAACCTACCAATCAGCTGGTAGAATACTTGAATGAAGCAATATTGGCCTAGAGCCCACTACAATGCTTTGAGTTAATTTTTGCCAGGACTGTTCTAAGTGTTTCCTTATCCTCTCGCAGGCTGAGGAAGTAGTTGTCCGTTTATGGCCAGTATTTCGTGGCTTTCATGCCCGAGAAACAGTTTTAAAAACGTGGATGATTATTGGTGATGTAAGAAATTTAATAGACAGAGCTGATTCCGGATGACCAATAATTGTAAGTCAGTCTTCCTTAGGACTACATTGGTTGTAGAGGAATTGCTAAGCTATTGTGAGTCAAGTGTGTGGATTGGCGAAAATATAAATAGCAAAATAATCTGAACCGGTGATATTTCCAACGTTTAGGCCAACGTTTCGACGAGTGACTCCCTCATCGTCATCAGGGCTGAGACTGATTGCCGAGTTGGTCCATGCCGGGTTTTTATAGCTGGCCAAAGGCGGTTGAAAACCCATTGACCGGCTCGTTCAAGGCGGTTTGATTTTAAATTGTATCCGCGGCCGTTTAATTTGACTGAGTTGCGGTCTCCATATTTGGCTGATGTACTGCCCTGAATCTCGATTTAGCTTCTTCTCCTCCAAACTTATCTCGATAGCCTCTTTCATTAAACGATCCCAGTATCCATTTGAACGGCAGAGGATTTTGGTGCTGTTAAAATTGATGGAGTGCGCATAATCTAGAGTCTAGACTATGCTCTGCCAAGGCCGATTTTTTCGGGTTGAAATAGTCTTATATGCCTCTTGTGTTCCTTAATTTTGGTTTCTACAGTGCGTATAACCCAATCCGAAACCCAATATTGCAAAATGCGTGTGAGTGCGTGTGATATTTCAATCCGAAAAATCAACCTTGGCAGAGCATAGTCCAGATTATGCGCACTCCATGAATTTTTCAATCGTCTATAGTTAATGGAATCGGTAAACGCCGTTTATTGTGATTGATATTTTAATAGTTATTCCTTGCCGTCATGTCTAGATTTCCAAGCAGTATATGCATGTCTTTTGATGTAATGGCTGAAAATGTCACCCATTTTTATATTTCTTACTAACAAATTTGGGGCCTCTAGAAGAATTGTGGGCCCGGGCACCGTATGCATCCTAACGTGGAGGAGGGATACGTGGACGGCCCGGGTATAATGTGCATGTTTACCTTATAATCTTCGTCTAGAACTCGCTGTCAGCTCACGGCACATGAGAGGTGAATCCATAGAAGTGGGGCGCTTTGATGTGCGCAGATAGCCGAGCGGCGCGGCGTGAAATAATGTGAAAGCCAATTTTCCGTAGTGCCCTTAAAATTCCGTTGTGTGTACTGAAGTTTAAAAAACACTTGCATAGCGGAGCTAATTATGGCGTTCTTATTATAAGGTTCAGCAGTGATTTCGTTTGGAAGTTTTCATTTTTTCGTCTCCTTGTCTTTATGATATTGGGAACAGGGCGTTAACGAGAATTTCTTTAGAAACGAAGCACGAAATATTCCGTAGCGTCAACGCAAAAGTATATGACGCCCAGGATCGATTTTCGCATTGTGGCTGGGACTTAAATTCACTGCGAGGAGCTCAGAATTGTCTCGACGGATAAGGCCTTTCCTTTCACAAGCGTAGGAGGAAATAAAGCGCTGCTCAAGAGGATGTAAATCTGATTGCAATAACAGGTAGTTTCAGGCGTTACTTGGTGGAACTTATTCATTTTATAAATGAAAAACTTAAACTTCGTGGTTCCACAATGATAATTTTATTTGCACGACCCGGGTTTCCACTCACAATAAGATATACGATGTACTACCTGAAGATGACGTTATAGTACGTCGAAACCCGGGTCGTGCAAATAAAATTATCATTGTGGAACCACAAAGTTTGTTTTTCATTTATACTGATTGCAATACTTAAAGAGTCATCCGTGGTCAAAGGCTTGCTTTGAAGAATCCAGTGTTCTCGGCATTACATAACTATTTTCATTCGAACGCTTGCCTGAAATCTCGTCGTCACCCTCACTCTTGTATTATTGTTATCTTATTTTGTCCGCTGTAGTTGATTAAATATCTTAGCGGCTTTTTGCCCCTGATAATGCTGAGAATGCTTATGCGTAAAAATGAAAAAAGCGGGAGAAACTGCAAGCCCCTCCAGTAATAAAAGAAATACTTCAGCGACTTAACGTCGTTCCATTTGCGCAGTCCTCTCATTTCATTTGGGTTGGGCGGGTTGGGCTCGCATTCGCTCAATACTCTTTGACTCGCGGAAAGGCACAGGGAGACACGGTGAAAGGTTTTTTCGGTGGCGCAGTGGATTTATTATTTCCTCCGAGTGTAGTATGTTTACCTTCCTTCCTATCTCCGGTCTAATCTGGCATCTCATTGGAGCGTTATATATGGTCTCTTTCTCCTCAAACCATATTTCCCTTTACGGAGGTTCATTTTGTTTCCTCCCACCATTTTGGTGCTTTGTAGCTCTGGAGAGGCCCGAATGTCAATTATTCTCCGCGTCTGTACAGTTTTAAATCATCAAAACTGTTGCCTCTTCGAGCGGGAATAGTTTCCAGAAATGCCTGGTTTAACCTGGATAGTATTTTCTAGTGATTTGTCATATCACGGGCAATGCGTTTTAAATAAATTAACTGTGGTGAGTCAATAAGTGAATTCAAAATTTTATCAACACGAAGACGAAGTTTTAGCGAATTAATTAAACGTCGTATTTGCGAACGTACTTAGTTTTAGGCGTGACTTTTGGGCAAAGGAAAAGTCCCCTTGAGTGGGCTATCCTGCTATTCTGCCGCTAATATCCTTGTTGCTCTGCCTTTTTTCCTCCAACATACCACCCAAGAATCTTAGTTCTCCCACCTTGTCAATTTGTTCCGTCCTACTTTCATCATGAACCTCGCTAGTTCCCTTTAATGAGTAGGTATCATTGCGATAATTAATTAGTAATTAACTTTGGGTCTTTATTCATAGCCTTAATTTTCCAAAGCATGTAATAACGTCATTTAATTTTTGGCTAAATTGCTAACCAACGCGTGGACGTAAGTTGATCCATTTAACTTGAACGGCACTCCTCTTATTCTTAAGGTTAGATCTTCCCATGCCCTTCTTACCATTTTCTGGGCTCATGTGTGAGAAAGTAATGGCGATAACGAGCTATTCAGTCGCACCCCCTGACACAAAACTTACCAGTATGTCTCTCTATCCTCTTTCATCTATCGCCCTCCTAAGGCATACACAAATTTCAGTTAGCTTTCTTTCATCCTACTCCATTACCAAGCATCTTTAATGTTTTCGCTGACTTGTCTAATTTACTATCTCGACCGTCTTCTCGAAATCGACTTGAGAAGAAAATGTATCCCGATAATATTCTCGACTGTAGTTTCTTTTTACTCTTGTGTTCTTGTTTTCGAGTATGGGTTGCCCTCCTCTTTTAAAAACTCGAAATGATCATCGCCTAATATATGGTTTTCTTTCTTCTCAAGCGCCCTATTAATGATTGGGAAAGTCACATGACTCGTGCCTTCTGGGAAATAAAGCTTATTGTTCTATAGTCGTCAAATTCTAGCGCTCTTTCCTTTTTCGTTGCTGACGTCAACGTTAGTGTGTGTGTGATCGAAGTTGATATCTCTAAGAGGGGTCCATTTTTCCTTATCGTTGATTAATTTCACGATGGTGATGATGATTAGAAGCCATCCAGTGCTTCCTCATCATCGGTCATCGTTCGATTTTGAACGGACAAGAGAATGTTTATTGCCTCGTAAATTAAATGACGTGCTTAATGTTGGTAATGAGGTCGTAGCTGTACGTTAGTGGTAGATTAAATTTGTGAGACGCTTATTTTTTTTAGGCAAATTTGAAACTAAAAACATAGATAAAGAAGAAAGATATCATAAAATTTCTTTCTCCCGATCGAGTTACGGTCAGTAATATCCCGTCGCCCCACATGCTTTCTGTGAACTTAAGAGATAAGAGCGACTACTTATTTCCCGCTGGAATGCTCTCGTAGCTGAAGACATAAATGAAATTGGCGACTGGTTTATGCACATCACGCATAGCTTGTTTTTGGGTGGTCAGCCAAGGAAAAAGTCAATTCTTTGTGACTCGCAACGAAGGGTTCCGTTACTCGGAACATGTTTTTAGGCAGCATTAATGTGCGTTCTGAACTTGGACAAGAATAATTCTCTGCTTAACGTTTACGGTTTTTTTTATATTGTGAGTCAAATATGTCTTAAGCTGTAATAGTTACTTTTTTCTTGGTGTTTCGGTAGTGAGTCTGTTTCCATGGAGATGTTGTTAAGCACTACTGAATTATAGGTATAGCGAAACTTGGTGGCACTCAACAGCGGAGGATTTGAGGACACTTACCGTAAACCAAGCGTTGATGAGTGGGCAAATTTATCGACTGAACTCCTGTTGGGTCCTCTGGAAAAAGGCTCGGCCACTTCATCCCACAGCTCATGTATGCTTTCCTCGCCTTTGCGTCATGATCTTCACAAGCAAGTGCCACCAAGTTTCGCGGCACCTATACATCTCCCCATCCACCTGGTATTAACTGAGTGAGTGTTAAGATCGTTTTACACGAGGCACTTAATTGCCCAATCTGATGTACGTATGGATGTGCATTGAAAATAGCTTCGTGTAAAGCGGTGAACCGCTGGAATGTATGCACAAATCCATAAACGAGAGATAGGGTAATAGACCCAGCCCTAATTCCAAGCCTGCATTCTCGCACTGCGAAAACAGATGCTGCTTCAAATTATGCAATTAAGTATCTCGTGTAAAACGGCCTTTACAGCTGGTAGAAGTAAGTCTCACTCACTGCAAGCGCCTTCCACAGATCAGCCGTAGACTCGCCCCTTTCTCCTCCTGGTTATTCTTTGAAACGAATGTAAGTGATGCAATGGGCAAAGCCTTGGTTTCCCTCAATTAGGGTCCAGTTTTAATGGGTTGCGGGTTTTCCCGGTCAACCCGGTTGCTAACCTCGGTTCGCTTCCCGATTGAGATGAAATTATTCAAAATCAATACAATTTGAGTGCCGTACATTTTATCAAAATCAACAATGGTATTTTGCCCTTTTATCACCTCATTGAAATGTTGGCGTAAGTGTAAGTAGATTTGCAGTGCTGAATTTTGAAGTAAAGCTTAAATCCTTCTAGTAAAATAGTTTGGTATCCTTATGATCTACCCTAGTAAAAGTAGTGCCCTTTCAACTTTGCCAAGATACTTTGCAATGTATTTTCCTTTTTTATAATTACCTAAATATTGCTTTTTATTGATTTCTTTCATTTTTTCCTTTCCCTGAAGCATTTAACGACTAAAAGATGCCCACTTAAGTCCGGTGGTAAAGATAATGACGAACGTAGTCGTAAATATATTAATCTTTGCTTATAATTATAAAATTTCAATCCGGGTTACCGCACGTGTCCGCACGCAGAAGATGATTCAATCCGATCATATAGTCGATTACACTAGCTTAATAATGGTTCAAGGTTCATAAGTATTGCAGCTTCAGGTTGGATCTGTTGGAAGTTTTCGGTATTTATTACGATTCATGAACCCCAAAAGCTATACCACGTACTCATTATTAGGATATGTAATATATTAAGAGTTTTCATAATGTCGGTTGAACTTGCCCGTGATCCAGTGGAACTGGTGTAAGCATTCGTGAACTTGAACGGCCTCAGTCGCTCCCACCTTGGATCTCGCGGGTTAATGGCTTAAGTTGAAAGGAGTGAATGCTTGGCAGTGGCGATGGAATCCCGGCGCTACCTTCAAGCTCTCTGCCAGTTGCCTCTTCTCATTGAGTGGCCGTTCGGTCCTTCACATAGGAGTAATTTGTCTTCAGAATGGTAGTGATGTCGTAGTTTTAACATGGAAAATAAATGAGCTTGTCATCTATAGGACGCAAACTTCCATCTGACTTGTTCTGTATTTCGTGGAACTCACTCATATCTTTTTGTCGTGCATTGTAATTTTATCTGATTTCATTTTGCTTGGGCTTCGATTTCACTTGTGTTTGTCAATAAGGGGTTAATGTAACGTCAACAAGCTGCATTTCTTATCAATAGGAAATCGTTAATCTGCCCTGCATGTTTCCATTTCCAGTAAATTAAACTAAACCCGTGCTGCCAATGCTGTGGAAATTGATATTGCTTCAAATTATCATTTTGATGCGCTCTTATTCCCCCGCCAACATCTCTAAATGAGGCTGGGGTTATTCTATTCAGGGGTCCCCAAAGTGGTCGATATCGACACCAAGGGGTCGATAAGAGTTCTCCAAGGGATCGATTAATACACGAGGGTCGAAAGTTCACACAGACACGGGGTTTTATTAATGTTATTGGGTGGCTTTTTTAAGATATGGGAACTATAAATTCTTTCGTTGGGTTGTTATGCGTGTTTCCTTATTGCTTAACATCAGAAATGTAGAAAATGATTTGAAGGAAAATATTCTATCTAAATATTCTAAATGTTTGGGGACCCCTGCTCTATCTCTTGCACACTGACGCCTCTAATGAGCCACGCTCAGAACGCCATTCCTTCAGATAAGTTGCCCTTATTGTGCCTCTTATAACATAGTCGTCGTTCTCGTGTCTGGATTTTTATTTTTCCAAGGTCTGTTGTTAACTTTGATACATTTTGGTTTGTATTGTATATAGCTGGCTAATTTTCCTTTAGTGGCGTTTTTTTGCGTTCTTAAACAAATATCATGTGCAAACCAAGCATGCATCGTATAAAACAGTTAGTTTACAAAAATATATTTACATAGGATGCAAATATTTAAAACGTGCCAGAAACTTCTTGTTTAATTGTTAAAAAATGTTGCCACTTTTGTTGTTTATTTACGGCATCACTGAGCGCCTTTATGGCGTGGTGAAACGAAGACACCTCTTACGGCGATTGCACGTGTTAAAATATTCCCATTTTTGAGTGCATTTGTATACCCTTGATTCCCAGTACTATACCATCTGGACTATAAATATACATATTATTGTTTTGCTTGCTTGATTTTGTAATTCTGTTGATGGTGCTTTATACTTATCTACTGTTTCAGCTATCTTTTCTATATAGACATCGGATTAGGGCTGTTCACTGTCATAGAAATTAGCAGATTATTGAAGAAAAAGTCTGCGGCTTCAGGAAATTTTGAAACTGATTTCCTTGGCAGAATAAATTGGTTACATTTTTAATTTCAAAGGCGATAAAGGGCCCTTTAGCAGTATTGCTGCATAGGTGTTAACTAGCTGAAAGTGCTAATAGTTACTTGTGTTTGCGGAAAAAAAAACAATTTTAGATGCGGTAATTCGTGAAAAATTACCCAGTGCCTGATTTCCTTTTGCAAAGAGGGAATGGAAACCAATTTCTCCGGTGGGCAATGCTAAACCTTGCTTCTGGTGTAGCGGAAAGTCAATTCTCATCTTACCCTCTGAGCCTTAACACTGCATGGAATGATTAAAAGGAAAATATGTAAGAGTTCATAATCTGTTGATATAACCGTGTGGTGTCGAGAAACCTTTTTTGAGCGATGATCATTTTTTTTCTTGTGTAAGTTTTTAACTTTTTAACTCTGGCTATGTAACTCGGAAGATTTTACGTCCATCCGCCGTCTTCATGTGCTCCCTTCGTTTCACTTGATTTGTTTCTCTGCGCTGTGTTGTAAGTCCAAATCTCTCTCCCCAATGTCCTCCCGCTAAAAATAAACAAGCGGCGTTCCCTCCCTCACTTTCCTTCGCTAAGTGGCCGAAGGTGACCGCTACGCGTCCATGCGTGTCTTTGAACTTGCTTCCGTGTCTCCCGTTCTTTTTTTTTATTTCTTTCCCATTTCTCCTTTCGGGCCTCCTTCGAAAACCCGTTCCGTGACACCCCCCACGTTCGCATGTTGTATCGCTCACGGTCACCCGTCTTACGGCACTAAAGGTTTCAAGCAAGAAGAGTGCCAGGCATAGGGAGAGAGTGTCCGCGCTCAAAGGACGTGACTATGGGTTCACTAGTGACGGTGAATTATTATTGGCCGCACATTGGAAAATTTGGCCGTTGAGGGAGGGTCTTCCACCTTCTCAACCTCGCTTGGGCCTTTCGTTGTAATTTACATCTACTTAGTACCCTGCAAGCCTCCTCAAGCGTGTGACAGTGGGGGTGTTTACTTTTATCAATGTGCACAACACCATTTTCTCCTGTAGTTAATGTAGCGAAGACTATTGATACATTAGCAACAACCTGCAAATTCCTGTGATGCCCGTGTCAGGAGGGGAATTGCCATCGAAATTCACTAAATTATATCCTAACTAATATAAAACTGAATTTATGGATAAAATCCACAGTTTCAGGTTCTACTTTGTAGCATCTTTTTATATCCATTTCAAAAATGTTTGTACTTTTCTACACTTTATTTTTTCACAACGCGTTTCACCAATTTTTGGCATCATCAGGTGCAGTAGAGTTTGTTTACAAGTTATTGTTGTCGTTGTTTGATAAATACAGTACCTTTAAATATTTGATTTTAAGAATGTTTACATTCAAAAATTACGAAAAGGAAACAAAACAAAAATAAAAAGGAAGGCAAATAATATTAACATAATAATAATAACAAAATTTATATACAATGCTTGGCAAAAACAATCAAATCAAGGGGTTGTGATGTGAAAAAATTTAACGTTTTTTAAAGCTAATTTTTCATAAAGTAGTGGGGAGGTATATGTAAAAAGCTGCTCATTACATAGATTTGGAGAATGCCTGATAATTTCGATTTGTTCTAATGCATCCATTTTTAAACCTTTGGGAAGGAACAGCCATGATAGAAAACAACTTAGTTTTAATCCACACAATTTATTACATACGACCCGGGTTTCAGCAGCTTACACTTCGTGCCATCTTCAGGAGGTCATCGTTGTAATTTACATCTACTTAGTACCCTGCAAGCCTCCTCAAGCGTGTGCCAGTGGGGGTGTTTATTTTTACCAACATCCACAACACCATTTTCTCCTGAAGTTAATGTAGCGAAGACAATTTCCTTCGAGGACTTCGAGCCATCTTCAGGCCTGAAGATGACACGAAGTGTAAGTTGCTTAAACCCGGGTCGTATGTTATAAATTGCGTGGATGAAAACTAAGTGGTTTTCTATCATGGATGTTACCAACTTCCACAAAGTTAAGCCTGAAAAGATTACTTATGTTTGGGAAGGAAATATGAATTTTAAGGATTTTTATTCTACTAAAGTGCTCAGGAAGAGGAGAATCGTATAGGAAGCATGCGTTAGACGTGCTGTTAAAGTAATTAATTAAGAAAAAATTAGAGAACAAATGAAATAATTAGCTAATTATCTACACTGCCTCTCGAAAAACCTAGTTATAGTGTCAATATTAGCTTTTATGGAAGCTTGTCACTCGTTGTAATAATGACTTTTTAAACCTGTCCGTTCTGCAGTTTATTTCCCTAATTTATTCTCATGATCTAATCCACAATGATTTAATTTAATAATAATAATTTCACTATGGGTAGTAAATGTCGCCAATTACTACGTATTTATTTTATATTTACTCGAGTACTTACACAACCATGCCTTGGATGGTGGAAAGTCATCAAGGCGGTAGTCCAACCCGCCACCTTCGGGTAGGCAGGCGAAGACGTTACGCCGCCACCACCGAGGCGGGTATTTTTTTCTATTTCGCGGCCGTAATTCTCCTCATCGACTAATAATAGATAATACTCCGCATTCGGTGTATTATCTATTCTAAATTAGTATTTCGTATTTTTTCTTGTTATGTCACTTAAGTGAGCGAAATGGGGGTCTTGAGCCATAATTCAGTGATTAAATAGACTTTGTGAGACAATCATGATGAGGATTAATTATTTCTCTAGTCTCGACGAAGGGCGTGGGTAATAACGCGAAAATTTTAGAGTTGGAGGAAGCATAATTGAAACAAAGAACTGTATGAATTTTTCCAATATAAAAGTCACGGCTTTCTCTCTCTCGTAGGCCCGGGTTCGCGAGAAAATTGCTTCTCTAGAATTTCGTTCCGTCTAAATAATTTGCGTTACTCCATTATATACAAGGAATGCCTTGGCCGAACCAACCAACATCACATATGTTGGTTGCGCCCCATGCTTTTATTTTTAGTCAAAAATAATCACGTTCTGCCTGTTGTAGGCCAGTTGTGACAGCTCAAAAATTAATTTCTACTTTTTAGTACATTTTTTAATAAATTCATGTTTTTTAAACTTTTTACTTATTTATTTTTTAATTATTCCAATCACTGAAAACTTCGACCTCTGGAGACATGGCTACATTGACTACAACCTTTGCTGGTAAGACAAGAGTGGTTAAAGAAGAGAGGAAGGGAGACTGTCGAACAGAATGGGCTCAAAGCTTTTGCGAACTGGAATTACTTCTTCCCTTGCACTATTCTCGACCGCAGTACTCTTACGGAACGATGCCCTTATGCGCTCAAACACATCTCCCTCCCTTAACTGTCCTCCTCCCTCCTCGTCTTCTACTACTCTCATCCGCACGTTAAAGTGGCGGCTTGCAGGGTTTAATGAAAAACGTTTGTCAACAGTGCCACCCAGTCATTCAACAGTGCCACCCAGTCATTCCTACGTAAGAGCGTGGCATTCATGGAGCCGCTTGTAAAATTAAGCCAGCGAGAGGCAAGAATAAACTCATTTCTGAGTGCGAAGCTTGCCACTTACGTACTACTTAGGCTAATGTTATGTTTCTACCTTATCTCTCGGATTTATCGGTGGAAGCCGACGACGTTTGCAGTTTGTGTCGAGGTGTATGAAAGTGAAATATCTTATGAGGTAAAATATATCAGGACAGAACTTTGGTCCTTCTAGATCGAAATCGCGTCTCGGAATATAGTCGAACGCAGTAGATGAGTTATTGCGCGTGCTTGTCTCATTTCTCGGCTCAATAAACAGAAGGTGACTAGCTTGATAACGGATTCTAGAGTACCTTCGCCTCTAATTTTGGTGTATGCAAATGCAAAGTCATTGCCCTTCGAGGGTCATTCTCAAATTATTGAAGCATGGAAACTATGTCGAAAGGAGATAGTACAGTTGTGTAATGAGCAAGCAACGTAGTTCCTTTTAATTTGTATCGGAGATGTTGAGATGAGTCACTGGTGCTTATGGGACTAATCTGACTTTCTGAGAACATTAAGATAAAACTTTCGGTCGACCGATCATAAAATGTTGCAAAATCCATCACGTTATGTAAAAGATAACATATCAATCTCCACCTTAAATGGCGTATTTGCTTACTCTTTTAAATGGAATGGGGCGTATTACCTTACTGATATTTAATTTGTTATTCTATAGTTATTCTATATTCTTACTGATTTAATATGTTATTCTATAGTTTTCGTATTTGATATACAATTTTTATAACTCAATATTGAATAATGTTGCGATTACCCCTCAGTCGGGAAAATTTTGCGTTGCATCTCCATTGCGCAAAACAGATACAACGCGCGCATATTTACTTTCCTTTCGACATTCCAGTGGCACATGTCACCTTGCATGTCGACCGTGAATTTGTCGCGTCAAGAGCCTCTTTGTGTCCCTAAGAAACTTACTTTTTTCTCGGTCATCGACATCCAATTGTTTCTCATTGTCTCTTCCATCCACATTTCTTGCCAGCATCTTATTTCCTCCAAGAATTTCTCCTTTCATGCCTCCCTCAACTTTCATCTTTTTTCTTGCCCTTTACCCACTATTCTAACTCATTCAATCCATTTCCCTCTATGGCGGAGTCTAGTCTAAGTAATCTGTTTCTTTGTGATGCCATAGCGTCAAGTACTTAGGCGTTTAATTACCGAGTACATGATTCTGTTTCTCGATTCTCGATCCCTCCAAATATGTGCTGTGATCATTAGTCGATCGGTCGAAGCTTAGGAAACTTGGATGTATTTCCGCCCCTTGGGGTATTTAGAAAGACCTACACTGAATATAGCACTGCTGCGTTTAAAAGTGTATTTCAGAAACAGGATCGCAAACCAAGCTTCGAAGCTGAAGCAATTCCACGTACCGTATCAAACCCACTTCTCATGCATGCACCAATATTTGCTTTTCGTCGTTACTTGAGGTCCTTGTCGTCACTTATCTCATCTGTGTTATATGTCTTCGTCTCAATTTTCCTCTTGATACTTGTGGATTTTTAAGACAATTTGACCTCCTTAGATCTTTCTGATTCTCCTATCTCTTCCGCCTGCTGTAATTTATGGCTTTATTTTTTAGACATGTCAACATTTGTGCAGAGCTAAATTAAAAGTACCCATGGATATTATTTCAGTAGCTATGGGGCTCATCATCTACATATGCCTGTCATTCGTAAATATCCTCTTAAGCTCTTATCTTTTACCTTCATTAATACCCCCTTTTTCTGGTTTTATCTCTCATTATTCCTTCAATCTTCCTCTTCAATATCCCGGCATCTATCAACTATCAATATCCAACTCAGCTGATATCCGGGGCATTAATTTAGCCAAATGTTAACTTAGAGAACATATGCTTCGTGTTTGTCCTGTGGCTATGACTACGTTGCTGACTTCAGAGTGGAAATGATGTATTTTTTTCTCAATTCCTTGAGATTTTTAACTTTCGACTAGGTGGTTATTAGCTTTCGTGTTTTGTGCTTTTAATGGAAAAATGGAATGAGAAACGTTCGAACTGGTGCTTGTCTGGAAAAGGAATATTTCTGATGCATTTTCCCAGACGCAAATGGAAACAATTTTCGCATACCTATTTGGTGAAGTCATTGCCCTTGTATAAGCGAAGGTATATTCCCTAGAGCGCCCGGTGATGCCATATGGCATCAGAAAGCACGTATGCTCTTTATTGTGATTTATAATATTCATTACACTAATCCAGTTTTGTTTATAGTGCGTCCTCCACGTGTTTCCTGTGTATGGGAAAGATACTGAGAGTAACCCAGCGCTGTTAGATCTAGGTTAATGCACTGAAACTGGAAAAATATTAAAATTAATTCCGCCTTTCGTGTGTTGAAAGAATCGCCCTCTTTGAGTCAACAGATCTTTTGGGAGTTAAGTAATGGAGGGGACTCTTTAAACTGATCGGCCCCACTGCTGGTTTTGCTACCGAAGAGAGCAGGCATATTTAAGAAAATAGCATATTTTCCATTCGGGGGCGTCATTGTGTATGTTGCTTTAATCTATCCGGGTCGTCACTCAGGTCGGTTGGACACGGAATGAAACCCTTATACGTCGGTGAGGGCGTATACGTATGTACCTACCCCACTCTTTTCTCATCGGCTGTCTACCCTCAGGAAATCTTCCAAGCCCACTGCTTTGCTCTCTTCGCGGGCCGTGTTGCCACATTCTCCTATTGCAGATGGTAGCATTCTCCCCTCGTGTCTATCTCATCACCTTCCACCCTATAATCTCCCCGCATTATTCCCTGCTGTGGGATCTCCCCCGCAGGCGGGACACTGAAATCGCTCGGTCTTTCTCTGTCCTTTCGAAGCAGCTCGGCCCTGCTGCGCAGCCCGCAGCGGTGCGGATCGAACACTCGCAGATCCAGCCATGTGTCCCTTGAACCATCTCTTTGTCTCACTCCCCCCTCTTGCGTTGCTCGCTCTCTGAGAATGTAGATCGAGTTCGCTGCCACCGCCGGGGCGGTAGGTGAACAGCAAACATTCGTTCTCCGATCTGGGGGGGTTATTTTGTAATCTTACCTTTTTAATGACTCTTTGCGGGAAGGTGGGAGACCCGTTTCGCTCTCTTATGATCGGCTCTCGATCGGCCAAGATCCGATGGTGACTCCATTTCACCTTCCTTACGACAGGTGAGATGGAACTATTGAAAGGCGGAGGCAAATTAAACGGATCAAGAGTCGAAGGATTCGGATCAAGTGTCGAAAGAGCGGGTGAGTAAAATAAAAGACCTGCAGATCACCACTTGAGGGCCACCTGGGTGGTAGAGTGGACCTACGAAAAATTACGTAATTTTCCGTATTTTATGACGAATTCTCACTGAAGTGAGATTACAAAATAACCCCCCTAATTGAAGTTCACTCGTACTCATCAGCCGTTACGGCGGGGTTACACATGGAAGTTACTTCTTTAAGTGAAGAGTTATTCCCCGTTTGCTTTACTATAAGCTTTCTGAGCTTGTAACTCGAAATCTAGTAACCATCATTCAACCCTAATAACTCTTGCGTGGTAACCAAAAACGTAAACAAGTTACCTAGGGTTGGCGCTAACTAGCTTTTACACGGGAAACTTTTTACTTGTTTTCGAGGTACTAGGGTAGAAAGCTAGAATGTAAACGGGGCATTAGACGTCGCTTGCAACTGGTACTTCGATGCGTAAGTACGAACTTCTATGGTAGGGGGTCGATTGTGGTAGTAATCGCTTGCGGTTCGCACCTGCTGGGAAAATAGACTAGCTTCTATTTGTCCTGCAAGCAGCATTTCGATTCTGCGATAAAATCGCATCGCATACGGTGAAATACTGATCACATGACTGCGAGTGGGGACTATTAAAATGCGGGAGCGGGGATGTTAGCAAATTAATATTCCGGAGGCAGACTTTTTTTATGCAAGTAAATACTTATATGTGTTCCTGGAATTGATTTTATTTGTTAGAGGTTACCTCAACGTAAGACTAATATGACTACTCTTGGTTTGAATAATACAAAATAAAATTAAATCTCATACCTAATACACTTATAGATGCATTTATATAATATTTAACTTTTACACATTTATAGACTACGATTTTCTGTGGAACTCGAATAGTACGACGCGACAACGTACAGACACGTTGATTACAGAAATTGGCCGATTGTTGACATTGTCATACTCATTTTTTACTTCCCTTATTCATTTTTGGGGAAAATGGAAGTATGTATTGTGTAAGCAGAACGGTGCCCTGCAAGCAGCGATACCCGTCGAGACATTGCTACCCTCGCTGCTTCCATAAAAGTCGATATCTATGTATAAAGCCGCCTTTAGCTCCCAGTTGACGCGAGCTGAAGGCCAGAATTTATACGATAGGAAAACTATACGATACTGTCTACTTTGTTTTTTTTATTTTAAAGATATATTTGAAATTAACTAAATGCTAGTTGACTAGTACATTTATCTTAAGCCACACATTAGGTCGATGAAATGACTTCCCCAATATCACATGACCACCTTGTAATTATTTCTGCATCACGCCGCTGCGAACGTACGATTCGCAATTAAAGTATGCCGTCTTAGATGTCGGTACATACCATATACGTCCGCTTCTCCTCGGGAAAAATTATTTACGAATTATTTTGGGTCATTCGTGTCGCTGGATTGAGATGTTGACATTTCAAAATTTGAAACATGTATTGTTTTGGGTTGCCTGATTCGGGCCTCGGGGAGGAATTGTTTGGCCTGAATCGGGACTCAAATTGTACGGCTACACCTTGATACCGAAAAGCTACCCAAAGAAATGTGCATCATTGGATGGGAGTTAGTAGCTCCATTATGTCCTTACTCGGTATAAAATGTAAAAAAATAGATAAAATGAAATAAATGCGTCTCTTTCATGCTTACTTAATTTTTCCCATGTGCGTCCTTAAGTTCATCGAATTTTCTCTAACTAATTTAGTCTTGGCTTTGTGCCTTCATTG
Source organism: Pyrrhosoma nymphula (assembly GCA_963573305.1). NCBI lineage: Eukaryota > Metazoa > Arthropoda > Insecta > Odonata > Coenagrionidae > Pyrrhosoma > Pyrrhosoma nymphula. The sequence continues at coordinate 85,325,432 of OY754333.1, read as the reverse complement.
GATCGTGGTGAATGTACCAAGCCCGTGTTTAATTACGAGGGCTAATGGATATCGGATTGGTGAGGTGGCTAGAGTACCGGTTTCCCATAGTTTTGAGTCAGTTTCAAATGCCGGCGGTGGAGCTTTCTCAGATCAATACCGATCCCTGCAGTTGGTGCTACGTGGAGAGCACTTAAAGCGAAGTGCTATAGTGTAAGGTACTTACTTAAAGTGTTGTGCTTCGTCCGTCGGATGGGACGTTGAACTGTGGACCCCATAGCACCTTTCTTTAAGAGTAGGCTAATGCAAGCCCCATGCTTTTATTCACCTTTCTTTCATTCCCCGAATAATTCTTCCTTTACCAATCAATAATTCTGTTCTAAATTATGCAAATGAAGTTTTGACGAATGCTTTGTCGGTCGCCTCTCCTAAAAGACCAAATAGTACACTTTTTCATATCACTTTTCATATTCGGAATCAGCTTAAAAACTGTTGCTTTCATTCAATATTTTCTATCTTTTCATTACCTTGTGGGGTGCCTTTTGCATTTCTTGGCCTCGGTTTGTTTGATCTCTGGGAAACGTCATATAACCCTTTCCCTTGACTACGTCAATGCGCACCCAGCGCCTTTTTCTGAATCAGCAGGAAGTGTGCTTTGCACGTCCTCCTTCGGACTTATGTCTACTGATGTTAGAAGGGAGAAGTGTGTTAATTTCATCCCTGAGCACAGATTTCATTCTCCTTATTCAAGGGAAGAGAAGGTTTACTGCTCGTTTTTTCATTTCTGGGGGTCAATTCTCGAATTCCGTGATATTTAGAGCGTGATACTAGAAGTGTCCCACTCTGCAATTTGCGATCAATAATTAAAGAATGCGGTCAAGATGTGATGCCTCCAGAATGCTGAATAGGCGAAAATATGCGATGATATTAGTATTTGCGCACGCAGTGATTATCACGGCATTTGTAGGATATACTTGGGTGCTCACTTATTAGCTTTAGGGAGTATGGAGTAGCATTCCGTGATTGCTAAATTTTTAATTATTTATAAATGCTGCGAGAACTTTTTATTTCATATATGTATTTTATCTGTGTTAACTTCGAAGCAGCGAGGTATCTTGGCGGAAGCGATTTTATATGATAAATAAAGGGGAATGCTTAAGGAAAATCGCTTCCTGTAATCGATTTGACGAGCCAGATTTGCACGAAAAATAATTTACAAATAATAATAATTTACCCTCAATGAGTGGGCCGATATTCATTCTGCATCAGACAGTGACATCAATCAGGATACCTTACATTAACAATCACATGAATTTTGCTAGGTACCAAAACAAATTCCAATAAGAGGAACATTATTTTGTATAATTGTTAGTGTTACTGTAAACAAAAAATACCAATTTGAGGCATAAATCTTTACAAGAAAGGAGTCGGAGAAATTCAGGAGCAGTATTGGCTGGTTAAATAAAATTCTACGAATGTAAATCTTACTAACGAAGTGGATTTTAAAATTTTATTGCATATTCCGGGGCTTTGATAGTTTGAGTAGTAGCAGAGAAACGTTATCGATTATATATTGGCGTCACCATAGCTTCTTAGCTAAGAATGTTCAAACCCTTGCCCAGGAGATAAAAATGACCGGCAAAATATTTTATCTACACTTGAACTTCCTCGGTTTTTGTGAAACACCTTGAGTTTTAAAGGTTATCAATAAATGAAGATCAACAAACTTATCCACTAGTAAATATGGCCTAAGCGTCCAAAATTGCACCATTAACTTCTCAACTTATATTATCGCTATTGAAAGTTCGAATACATTGAACGTTCTCAAAGTAGGTTTTAAAATACTTGGTAAACCAATGAACAACTGAAATGGAAAGATTTATGTCCACAACATGATACGCACGTGGTCATCGCATATAGTCAAATGAACATTTTATCTTGCCTAAGCTTTTTGCGTCGAGTCTATAATTCAATTGGAGGCGTTATCATAGCTGGTGAATCATCAAAGCAACCGATTAATCGCATCGTGTTAAAACATTTCAATCTTCTCTCCTAAGTCTATGGGTAATCCTTGGGTAATTTTGAACAATTCTCTTCAGTTCACTTTTAAGATGTAAATGGGCACCAAAGAGAAGCGGTATGTAGTATGTACCTGTCAACTGGCGTAAATAATCATTGAATGGCTTCAAACCTCTGGGAGCGACAAATCGACAGCAACATTTATTTCAACAAAAAAGGATAATATTTAAATAATCAACGGAAAAACTACCACTTTCTCATGATTGCCTTCGATGATTTTTCCCGATGAATCAAGGGACAATTGCATGTTAAAAAGAAGGGCGTTTTTTGCGGGAAATGTCCAAATAGAAGAATTCACTTTAAAACACCCAGCCGAAGAGGATACATGCATGAAGCGAGCGGAAGCGGGCAGAGCCCAATGACGTGTTCCACAGAGTGTGACGAATGAGCGCTAAAATGAAGTTTTTATTTTTTATCCACGTGAGCTAACTTTTCAAACACATAAAGCAATAATGACGCACATTTTAAAAGCATTTTTTACTGACTGCGTTAAATAAGATTATGAGTGAAATTAGGGAAATAGACTGCAAATCGGACAAGTTTAAAATGGTATTTTCCCGTGAACAATAAGAGACTAATAGCTGCCTATCATACTTCATAATCAGGTTTTTCAATAAGTAGGAGGTCTAATTATTTAATTTTCTCTATGATGCTTTTTCCTTCATTTGCTACGTAGTATTAAGAGCACGGATCGCATGCTTCCTGTATAATTCTTGTATCTCTGTGCATGTATGTAGTTGAAAAACAAATTAAATTAACACACGTAGTTTCAATGACATATGGACAGCATATAGTGCATGCTGCTGACATTTCACCTCCTGACAGATATTTGCTCATGGATTAATTCTCGTAGTTTCATTAACTTAAGATATGGTGAAGTGCACGTTGGTGAAAACTTACCCCCTGCCAGTGAGGTGGCTTGCACGGTACGATGTAGACGTTTCATTGAAAACAATATGATAAAACTGACTCATAATCGAACAATTTCTAGGAAAATAGACTGCAATTTCCATATTTTTCTCTGCATTTAAATTCGCAGAAAGCTTATAGAATCTTTGCTCCCTGCATCGTTGCGTAAAGAGAGTGAAAATCACGCCTCCGAGGCATGGTCCGCAATCCACGGGAAGCAGGAAAAAATACAGCACGCATTTTCTTCCCCGCCCCAAACGAGTTTTTGCTTCGCGCGTGGACTCCAAATGGAGTTGCGAAATATCACAAAGAACGCCATTTGAGTAAAAAAAAATACGCTGTGCATTGTGATCGCTGTATTTGCAACGGAAACTTGCGCAATGGGCTTCGCTTTCGACCGAACCCGACACGAAGTCTTTTTGGCACGCGGAAAAAAACATGCGGCCGAATGCCTGCGGAGAAATCCGCCGGCTTCGGACCCGTTGCCCTAATTTGCATCGGGCGGCGGTCGTTAAGGGGGAGAGAGGACCAAAATAGATATATACCTCGATTAACGCGCGCGGCGTTTAACCTCTCCGCACGCACTAATGACAAGCCCCGCGGGGAATCCTCAGAGGCCAATCACCGCCTTCAGTCTTCGAATCGCGAGCGAACCGACGCGCTTGCCGCCGCAGATCCGCTCGCTGACAAGTGAGCGCGGATGTGCGCGCCTTGAAACGGGTCCAAGTTCCATCTCGGGAGGGTAATCTTTACGCAAACACTCGCTTCATTCATCGTTTATCTCCGTCAAAGAGGAGATAATAACCTTCCGGGATATACATACGCAATCTATCAGTGGAGTAATGAGAAACGCAGACGGGAATACGCGATAACGACTGAATTATACTCTCCCACTACACTTTGTGTTACGAGATATCTCGCGCCAATATTTTACGGATCACTTGGTGGAAAAAATGCTAATCGGGGTAAAAACAGCCGGTCGCGGAAGACTCCGCTAAGACATGATTAGAGTTCACTTCACTTTGTATTTTAAAAGAAACGCACATTCCTGCGTGTCTGATTGGGAAATTCGAGCCTCACAAAGCATGGAAAATTACGTAATTGCTGACAGCTTTCGTGGAAAATTACTCGTTCCGTGCAGTAGAGATGAATAGGCTGAGTTTTACGAGTTCTTCTTTCACGACATCCGTTTTCATGAAGCCCTAAGTAATATTAAATTGATTACATACGGGGCCTCACAAGTAAGCCAATACCAAGGACATTACTGCAAATTATTCGTCTAAGTACAGTACCCGAATATATATTCTCATGAGGTTGGTTTTCAATGGATAGAAGAGTTTAAATATGAATCGAAAACTGTTCACTCGCAAAGTGTAAAAAGGCAAAACATATTCGTGTTGAAACAAGAGAAGTATCATCTACCCTCAAGCCTAACTACTTATTTACAATGAAAACGCAAAACTTAGGTGAAAAACCCATTCAATATCCATTAAAACTCCATCCTACCCACTTCTATCATCCACTCCAGAATCCACACTACCACCAAAGTATAAAACAGTTGTCAATTAGGCATTCATTACAAAGTAGATTATTTAAAATAGAGTAAAATTGACAGAATCCACGTTAAAACCCAAAATACAAGAGAAGATTACTTCTCAGACACCGTGCAACCCACGAAAGCGCAGCAATGCCACATGTTACCCACTTATTGGCCATCAATTTCAAACCACTCCGAAAATTCGAACCTATCCTAGGAGTGCGCCAAATGTATTTATTCATCGGTATTTGAATACCCGAATGAATACCTGAATACCTGGACGATTACATGAGTACTCGGATGAATACATTAATACCTACACGAATACCTGGGCGACTACTCGAGTGCCGCGGTGAAGACTCGAATACCTGGGTGAATACCACTGAATACGAATGCCTGGATTGAATACGCCGGCGAATAACCGAGTACCTCGATGAATACACTAGTCTCGATGAATATAACTATTCTCATTCGACTACTCGTGTAGTCTTAACTCTCCCATGATTTCTCTCTACGTCAGTGTCCCGAGCACTCAGAGCCTTGAAGGAACCAGATGAATGCCAGAGTTTTCGGGGTGGCCATTCGACCACCTCGATCAAATCGAGGACTGGACGCTCATAGACAAACATCCTAGACCCAATATTGCACCACTCCCTCGGGGTTGCTCGCCTGAAATTGGGTAGCAGGAAGTGAATATTCGCTTTACATTCCGTAGAACTTAGTGGATGCGTGGAGAGCTCAGTGTATTCAACCTGAAGAAACCTATAATGGCAAATTCGGCGTAATAATCCAGGAATTAGCTTCTTGGATTCATTTACTCAATGCGTGCTTCTTGCGTCTATGTATTCATATTTCCATGTTTAGTACAATTTCTTTCATTTTATACTTTGCAGAATGCATTGCGTGGCTATACAGAATCTGATTATATTCCCTGCCAAATATATAATACGTGACAAAAGAGAGATAAAATTCCTCCTAATCATTTAGGCAACTTCAAACTCGTCAGTCTTGAATTAATATGATAGTTAATTCATATGCAGGCTATAGTTCCTCAAGAGAATTAAAAGTTTGACAGAGTAAACTGGGAGAAACTAATGCAGCTATTGGAGAAAATAGGAATAGATTGGCGTGATAGGAGACTCATCCGAAACTTAGATATGGGGCAGAGGGCTCAGGTGAGGGTAGCTGAGGGTGAATCAGGGTGGGCAGTTATAGGTCGCGTGGTGCGGCAAGTGTGCCCGTTGTCGCCTTTGCTTTTTAACATCTATGCTGAGGAAATGGTAAGAGAGGCATGGGATGAGCTAGATGTGGGAATGCAAGTAGAAGGCCAGCGGAAAAAGTCGGTTAGATTCGCGGACGACCAGGCGTTGGTCAGTCGGTCATCGAAAGGATTGTAAACTTTAGTAGATGCATTGGAAAAGCAGTGCGAGAAATACGGGATGGAGATTAATAATAAGAAAACAAAAGTAATGAGATTCTCTAGGACAAAGAAAGCGAGGCTGGTGATAAGAGTAGGAAGTCACAAACTGGAGCAAGTAGAACAATTTAATTACTTGGGTAGTACGCTAGAAGGAACAGGACATAGCAGCAACGACTTTAAGAGGAGAATAGCGCTAGAGAAGGAAGCGTTCAATAATAGAAAGGAGCTGATGACGGGGATGTAAAAAAGTAAGTAAAAGTAAGGATGTAAAAAAGAGGTTGGTGAAGAGCTTGATATGGAGTGTGGCGTTCTATGGGGCAGAAACGTGGACCTAGGGAACGGGAAACTATAATAGGCTGAAGGCTTTCGAGATGTGGGTGTGGCGGAGGATGGAGAAGGTGCGTTGGATGGAAAGGAAGACAAATGAATAAGTGCTTGACATGGTGGGCGAGGAGAGGAAACTTACAGATGATATTCGGGGAAGACAGGGTAGGTGGCTGGAAGCGGTAATGAGGGGCGATGGTTTGCTGAAGGCCGTGATAGAGTGAAGGATGTTGGGTAGGCGGGGGAGACAAAGAAATATATTAGGTTTTATGGACGGGATGAAGAAAGGTAGGACTTATGCTGAGATGAAGAAAGAAATACTAGAGGTAGAAAGGGCACGGCACGTGTAAGAGTCCGTTGTATTGTCTCTGACTTTCATCATAACCTACCTCTAACCGGTAGATTACTCTAATGAATAAAGTTTCCGCGAGCCGAAAAAAATCGGAGACTACCGCTCTATACGAAGCGTGCAATGGCTCCTGCAAGCATCATGAAGGATTTTCACATGAAATTTGGCATATTCGGATTTTCGGGTTTGACGGGGGGGAGGGGGCTTGGCTGGAGATTAAAAACGCTGACTTAGCACTGCGAAGGGGGCCGTAACGTTTTCAAAGCGTCATGCCAACGCTGGCCTGGTCAGAGTGAAAGGAGAGGGATTATTTTACATGTGTACTTCACCGCAACAAAGGGGAGCAATGAGGGCCGCACAAGGCCGTGCTGATTTCAGCCATTTTTCCAACCAAGTGCTTACAGTGCAAGTCCGGATTTCCAAGCAATCTACCACGAGAGGGAAGCGAACGCAACATGGACGAGGCTTTAATTCGGATATCTGAGGGTATTTGACGCTATAGTTATGCAGCAGACGATGAAATGGGGGAACAACGGTGAGAATTAAAGTGGTTCGTCCGTAAAATGACCTAAATATCATTTAATTCATACTCTGGGTACTTTTAGAAAAACATGTCCTCCTATCTGATGTGAACAACACAATGTTACCGTTCCACGCTTTTTTTATCGCAAATTGAACTTGAAATAACATAGCGTTAAATACGACAGTGGGAGATACACGGGGAAAATAGTATTTCTCTACCTAATATAAATGCCATTTTCACGGAAAACTTTATAAGAAATTAAAACTTCCGGGAAGTCGACTAAAATTAAATAGATGCTAACCTCACCTTATGTTTTGAGTTATTAGCTAAATACTGCGATAATTGAAATAAAAATGTGATAATTCCGTATACATGGCGCTGAAGTCGGCTTCTATGACCTTAAAAAAGTGATAATTGAAAATATATTCGTGGGATAATCTACATATTGTGTACCTTAATTTTTCTTTTAAATAGCTTACGTATGCCACCGGCGAAGAGATTTTTATGATCATTTAAACCAAAAGTTAGAATGCAGTATTTGCTTTGACTCACCCAGTCGCGGTGGATTGCTCCTCGAAGTGAAAAATGCATCAGACTAATAATTAGGCCATATGTGGTCTTTGAGCGCCAATTATTTCCATTTGATGTCATACTCCCTCAATACTAGAATAACCGTAAAAGAATGATTCCCATCCGTACGGTTTTCCGCGGTACAGTCCCGTCTATATGTATTAAAATGCCCTAGGTTATTTACATAAGACCGTCTTTCGCAAAAATATCCTCCTGAAAAGAAAGATAAACGGATTTCATCCAATTTTTATTAACAATTTCTGTTATAATGTTGAACAGCCCAAGCCCATGATATGATATTTTTCTACCAACGTAACTCTGTGATTAATAGTTCTTTTATAAAGTGAATCAAATGCCAACGTATTCATCACAGTATTTAAATTACAGTGCTATTGACATATTTTAATTTTTTTTTGTTTTCCTCATTTACAACACCCCATGTGTTAACAAATTACGTAGGTTTTTAAGTAAAAATTTCAGAATGTTCCAGATTGTTGCAAAACATCATAGAGATCTTGCCTTAAGGTATTGTCTGTGATACATTTTCAAGATCACCTAACTTCATTAGGTTTACATAATAATGTTGCAGAAGTTGTAACATTTCTCTTTTTAGAATAGATATATAAATAGAGAATTGGGTTGATGCTTTCTAGGTTATTTTATCTATGGATAGCCGACTCACCGGTTAGTTGATGTATTTTCCTTGACATATTTCAGCAAATTTGTGCGTATTTGAGTAAAATGCGGAGAAATATTCATGGCCCATCGCTTCATCGCATCATAGGAAAGGGAGAGAGCAGATGATCGAAGATGAATGAGAGTATAACGGATAAATATTGAACAAAAGGTTCGAATAAAAGAAGAGAGATCATTACTTATTGAAATTAGCCCCACGACAATACGCTGGGCCTTGTCTTAAAAATCCGGGAGTCAGCTCTAACCCTCGAAAAACTGGTATTTTCGCTGTCGTGCTAAACATCCCGAATGAGAAAGGACATGAAGTAGAATTTACCCTGTTTCGATATCTCGATAGTTTCATCTACATCTACTAAGTACCGTGCAAGCCACCGCTAGGGTGTGTAGCACAGGACTCACAGGCCCAATTAGGTGGAAATTCATACTCATGAAATAATAGAAATGTGTGTCTCTCCACAAAATGTTTTTCCTGAGGTATTACTAGTTTCAACGCTTCTGAGTCACCCTCCGGTATATAAACAAATTAGATTCGCAAGGCTGTAGAGGTTGGTTTTGCCTGATAAGTTTAATTTTGTGAATAATAATATTGCTCTCCTCATCATGTCTCTCAAAATTTTGACATAAAACAGGCTGCCCTAGTGGTGTACGTACATCCGGCCTGTCAGTAATCTGAGGTGAAATTCTTGCTTTGGTTTTCCTGCAATGAATCCTTTGTGTAAGATAGTGTCCCTTTTGCACTTTTATTAATTTCGCTGTTCAACTTACATATCTTAAAAGAAATCGTACCGGTAACAGTCAGTGTTAGTATTTGCAACGTAAGAGATTAAGACGCTTTAGTTGGACATATATCGACAATGCGCTGAAAAAGGCTCACCACCTTGTGGGCTTTGATTTTGACCTCTATGGGTAGTTAACAGCGCATATCTCTTCTATAATTTTAAAGGAAATCGTCTCAGTCCCTATTTTATGGAATTTTTTCACTATGCAACAATGAAAGCATCACTTTGCAATCCCACGTTGATTTATATAATAACGACCGGTTTTGTAAGAGTTAAACCTTCAGCATTAACATGTAACTTGTTTCGAAACAGGCCTTTAATATAGAATTCAGCGATTAATTTCAAAGTGATACCTACAAGTTACATCGAATGTTAAGCTTGCTCTAATTATGCATGAGCGTAGAGAATACATTACCGACCTATTATTTAAGAGTTTGCTTTCGCTTCTCTAATCTTGGCAGCGTTCAGTGTTTTGCATTGTTTTAGGAACTGCGTTGTCATGTCTCAAATCTTGGAATATCCTTAGAATTGGCATTTTTCCAACCACAGGCCAATTTCCTTGGAGCCATAACCTAAAAGACCCGTGAAATTATAATTATTTTTCGCGTGTGTGCTGGTTCCTAATCGTATCAAATTGCTGATGATGAAATAAACACACTCGCTAACTGATTAGTGAAGTCATCAAACGTGGCAACTCGTTTTTTTAGATGCGAAATATTTGGAAATTTCCGTGTTTTTTCCTTGGTACTAAATAATTATAATGTCGTTTATTTACCAAAAGCTGTTAAAATTATCAATTACATTTGTAATTGTGAATAAATTAAAATAAAATATTGACACGCTAAGTTGAAAATAAATGTGCCAATATCTTCAAATATTTGCCATACATCCAGTAGGTACACATTTCATTCCCACAAACTACTTCTGCCCTCAGTAACCACACATTTTAAATTATAAAAATGTAATATGTTCTCAGTACTTTGCAACCGTTCTTAGCAACCATAATTTTAACATCCTTTAAATGTAACCAGATTGAAAATGTTTTTTTTTTAATTCAGCCTTTTAATTACATCATTCTTTACGATTAATAAATTGTATTCTAAGCCTTTTGAAATTACGCATAACTGAGTAACTAGACAGTGCTCAAAATAATTTATGGGCTTGACTGCTCTATTTTCAATACCAAGGATGATGGTAAATATTGCAGGAGTTCAAATAATGATTATTTACTAATGAGGACATATCAGCTTTCTTTTAAAATGCGTGAAATCGTATTTACGATATGTTTATTTTCATGTTTTTGTAAAAAATATTTGTGATTGTGCAAAAAATTGTTACGTTGCTAATTGTAGCCCTTCGTTTGTTGTAAAATACTGCACAAGCATTAAATATAACATTTATGTAAATTATGTAACTCAAGAGACATATTCACAGTACTATTTTTGTATTACGATTCCGTAGCTCCAAAACGGAGGTTCATTTTCTTCCTATTAGATATTTGATGGTTGCACTTCTGAATGTGTAAAATATGTTGAGGAATGATTTTTATTTTAATTTAAATTTTCAGATAGTTAAAGACTTATTCAAAATCCTTTTGTCCTTATCGTTTATGAGTAGCATGGCTAAGGACAATCCTCCTCTTTCACCTTTGTTCGTTCTCACGCTTAACTCGTTACCCTTCTTCCCTTTCCAGATTGTCCTGGACGCCAAAGAGTTGTCCCGGAGGATGAACCACCGTGGCGCCTGCGCCTGTGACAACGACACCGGGGACGGAGCCGGAGTGCTCACGGCCATCCCCCACACCCTGTACGCCAGGATACTCAGGTGAGCGATTAATTATTCCCGTCGGCGAAATGACGAGGGAATTGCCCCTGCCCGTTGACGACCCATCCACCCTTAGAGGCCGGGAAAGTGACCATTAACTGGGCGTACCCTACGTGGAGCTAATTTGACTATGCCTGGATGCCTTGGTAGCGTAGGATCGCGGATGGGATGACATTATCGATAGTATATTTCCTTTTAATATTAATATGGTTTGTTGACAGAGATTAGTTGTTTAGCGCCGGAAAAATATCCGTTATCGTGATTAATCTTCATTGCGTACTTCGCACACTAATTTCCTAATGCTTGTACCAATAGTTATAGGCGGGGACCTACAAAAGGTGAGGTTATTTTTTTGTGTAAAACGTTATTGTTCCCCATAAGTGGTGTCGTTGTTCGAAGAAAGGGGTGTTATTTTACGTCTTCCCGGTATGTATGTACATTTAAAGATAATTTTGTTCTCACAAACTTATCGATAATGTTGCCGTTAAAATAAAAGAACAGAAAAATATATTGGTCTATTAGTACACAAATTTAGGATTTTACCTATATTTGTCTCCCGAGTGAGAGGTTGGAGGTGCATTCTAGAAGGAGATAATGGTTGAATGAACAGATGAAGACACTTTAAATCACTGGAAAATGTGAAAATGATACAGTACGCAGTTCCAGATATGGTTTGAGAAGTAGGATGTGATAGTAGCATGAGACAGGTTGGTAAAACAGGGAACAACCCTCAAAACAGGCTCAAAAATAATGTGGCAAACATTTTTTAAATCTTCAAAAGAAAAAATAGCCAAAGTGGCGAAATTACTCTTTTTCAATGTTATTCTCTGGTAAGAACTCTATTATAAGATGAAAATGACCTCTCTGAAACTACGTTGGAGCAAGGTTGCCAGATTATTTCAACATAACCCACGGAAACTCCATGTCTAAAGCCTCTTCACTAAGGGCCCATAAATGTTTAGTTCATCCGTTTTAGGCAGGCCTCAATATATACTAATTCACCTTCGCCCTCTCAATTATTTATTTTAAGAAGCCCTGGTCAATACCAGGTGTTGACGAAATGTGTGATGCAATAAACGACGCCTCGATGAAAGTCAAGCCCCGATTGAGGATTGCAATTTTTCCTTGGCTGTGAGAAATTTCTTGTCAGATTGCGATTGATATCAGGGTGTACTTGAGGAAAAGTCCTTGGGCTTTGAGGTTGTCAGCTAGGATTTAACTATTTTTGGCCTGAAACTAATATTTAAAAATTGCAATCATTATGTATTTTTTTTTAATGTGACGCGATACATTTTATTTCGGTTACATTTCCAGAGTTTTTGTAGAAAATGGATGCTGTGTGGTGAAAAGTTGCCTAACCTTAAATTTTACCTGAACAACTAGTAATTGTATAAAGATAATTATAAAAATGAAGGTAATTGTAAACCAGTGCACCCAAGTACACACTTGTGTTGTCAAGTGACAGCTCTGCAGAGCCCAGAGTCAGGGAGGTGAAAAGTCTCTGGTACGCAACCCGCACGTCACCGGGCGTTGCATGTCACGCGCAGTCATGCGCTTGCCAGTATCTCAATGAAGGCGTCAAAATACGCCGATAGGATTGAAATCTTCGTTCCTTCGTTATTAATTGACGTGTTTACTATACGGACGGTTTTTTTTACAAAGAAAGATACCACATCTTGAATCGGCTGAACTTTGATCCTGACGCTGGGCTACGGCGCGGCGGGTTAAACAGCTTTCGGACTGGAAAACGTATGTTTTCCCACCAAATTGATCATTTTTAGCGTATGAATTTGTCTTCGAATTAAGAGAAATAAGCGCCGCCCTGCTCCAATACACGTGTTATCTCGCCGGAGTGGTTTCACATACGTAACACCTTGCAGTTTCGGTGGCCCTAAGCCAATGTCTTTGTATTAATGGCGACTCAACCTTTTTCCCTTTATTAATATAATGATGTATAGGCAAAATAAAATTTATCATGTTGAGACAAAAGCTTTTTCCAAATCCCAAATTAACGAAAGTATTCAACGAAGTTATAAAATTAGCTTAAAAATACTATTGGCTCGATAGGCGGGAAAAACGATGTTCAAGCTTCGAGAAGTATGGTGTTTGATCATCTTCAGGATTATTGCGGAAGGATTACGATGCAATTAAACGCGATTATTCAAACAGGAATGCGTTTAGAGGGCCTTGATAAGTAAGGGTTGAAGACCTCGAAAATCGCCGTAACTATGTGATGGAAAAACGAAGAGAGGGCTATCCCAGCTGTCAAGTTGATACAAAGAAAAAAAAAGCTGTGGAAGTTTTAATGGCATTAAAAAACCACGCAAAGCTTTCTAAGCAAGAAACGGTGGGCGTAGAAGGTTGTTGCGAAGAAAATGCCTTGTTCCGCTTTGCCGAATTTAAGAGCAGCGTCTTCTAGGTCATTATGCAGAGAAGTTATGTTACAAACTTACAAATAAAGCACATCTACCTTCTTGGGCAGATGGGAACTTCCGATCAAACTCCAGTTTGTTTTGATATGCTAGTAAAGGTCAGCGTTAATACTAAAGGCGCTAAATCACTGTCGTGGCAAATCAGTTACTAGGGAAATGAAAAAACTAGAAACATCGTATTGGTTGCGGCCACAGCCTAAGGGCGAAAACTGACCCATTATGTAATTTTATGGGGTCAAAAAATAGCAAAGGGAAAGCTATCGTCAGGGGGAAAAGGTTATGTACGAATATTTAATCGGATGATTTAAATTTTTTTACAAAATATACAAATTTAAAGCTGGAGCATTAGGTTGTGGCTTCTGTCACTGCCATCTGACGATCTTTCATCGCAGTTGATTCATATCCCGATTAAGACAATAATATGTCGCTAAATGACAAAAATATTTCAAAATCGTGTTATTTTTAATGAGCATCGAAATTCGCGTTTGTCGCGTAAAAATGCGATACTCGCGCAAAAATTCGCTTTATCACAAATGCGAAAAATGTAGATTCCTAGTTATTAGAAGTAGTGACTATGTAGTTTTTCACGCCTTTTATTTTTACCTCAACCGGTTGCAAGGTTTACACGTCTTTTTCAAGTGGCAACGTCTTGAAAATGACTAGAAGGTGATAAATGGTGTGGAAAAAACAAAGTAAATACTTCTTTTTACTATGGATCATATTGTACAAAGTCAGTACGTCCACGTTTAATGTTTTGTCATCTACCAATGCCCGCAGTCCTTTGGATGATAGACGATTGGATGCGACCAACTTCATTAACCGTCCTCCAACTTATATCCCTACATCTAGCTCTTCCCTAGAGATCACCATATTCATCAATTGCAATCTCCCGGTTGATTGATTGATCCTCGGACAGATCCGCCATAAATCCCTTCTCCGTCCCGGTGTCATATCTAACCTTTCTCACAAGTGTTTTCCCTACATTAGGTTCCCATTGAGCTCGTCATATCTTCTGCCTCCTCTCCTGGCCTCAACGTTCTTTACCTTCCTCTCCTGCGTTTTTCCAATATCTCGCCCCTTATCACCCTCTTCTCCCAACCCTTAGTAACCCAAACATCCTACCCTTTTCTACCATTTATAGTACTTCCTCTTTTGGTATTCATAATTCAAATAAAATACTTTGTACGTTTAATCTTTAAATTTGACGGCGCGTTTTGCCGACTTACTGCATCATTAGGAGCAAAACTCAAGAGTATGTTTGTTTATTCCAGTTGTTTGTTGTCGTATTTAGGGGCGAAAAATTTACAAAGGTTCGGGGAAGGTTGAGGAAGGCAGGGGTCAGTAGAACCGTGAATCAAGAGCTGGGAGTGCGGCAAAGGTCATTGTTTTTCAAGGTTATTTTGTCGGGAAGGAGTGGGGAGGGATACAGGATTATTTTTTTTACTGCATAGGTCCATGGAGTGCCTGACAATTTCGATTTGCTCGGGAGCGTCCATTTTTAGGCCTTTGGGAAGGACGGATTTCGGGGGGAAAGTCGCTTACCTGATTGTTCTCATTCAGGTGTTTTGCAAATAGTGAGTTGGAATGCTTATTTTTGTAGCTCCTGGAGTTTTCTTTGATTCATGTGATGATTCTTTTTCCAATTTTACTGATGTTTGCCTTATTGCAGCTATTGCATTTAATTTAGTAAAACCCTGGCTTGAAGAATCTATCCAGTGTGTCTTTGCCGTTAACAAGAAGTGTGGAAAGGGCTATGGGAGTGTAAAATACTACTTTTTGAAAGCTTGGTAGGTGGTTTGAAATCCTAAAAGAGATGTTACCTAGGAATGGGAGAGAGAACCACTTAAAATCCGTTGGTCTTTTCTGTCTCCGCGAAGGAAATCTGTTTTATAGCTAAGGATTTTTGTTTTTCAGAAGAATTTTGTGGACTAAATTTGGATTGTAGCAGTTTATAGCGGCTAAAGAAATTATTCTCAGCGTTCATTATAGTAGTTCATGGGTTTATGGATGGAAGTACACTATATACTTCTTCTCTTGTCATGCGCGCCACGTAACCTACTCTTTTCATTCTTCTCCCTTTCTCCATCTCAAAATCCTTCCGTCTTCGGACCTCCTCGTTACGGAAGTTATCGGACCTCCTCGTTACGGAAGTTATCGGACCTCCTCATTACGGAAGTTACCGAACATCAGAACTATGTTACGCG
Source organism: Pyrrhosoma nymphula (assembly GCA_963573305.1). NCBI lineage: Eukaryota > Metazoa > Arthropoda > Insecta > Odonata > Coenagrionidae > Pyrrhosoma > Pyrrhosoma nymphula. The sequence goes on along the minus strand of OY754333.1, from coordinate 85,309,807 downwards.
GTGAAGGTTTCAGCTATTCTCTATTCGCTGTTTTTTAATATATTTTTATTTATTCGTTTTGCATTTGTTCCATTTCATCCTTCATAGCTTTCTGTCAATATCGTTCTCAAGAATACCTTGTTATCCCAGTCGATGTGGCATTTTGATTCTGGCTATAAGGCAGTAGGTCTTATCTTGAAGTCACATCTTTGACTCATTATTTCCACCTTAACGGAGTCTTTCACGGTTCTACCATTAACTTTCCTCTTTAGTTGCATCGTTGGCACTATCCTGCTTTTTATAGCTTCGTAACAGGAACAGTATTGATATGCTTGCCAACGAGTCTAAGTTGTAGCCCTTGGTGATATATTTTATGCACGAATTCATATAAATGCCCAAACTATTTTATTTTGATTGAAATTTAGACTTGAAAGACTATTTAATCTTATTCCGCTAGTTACTCTTTTTTATATATTTGAGCTTCTCCGTTTTCCGTTGCTATTTATTAAATTTCCGCCTCTCATCAGGTTTGAAAAAGTATTTCGACGAAAGAAAGCTGGCTGGTAGTCCTAAGATACTGATTTGAGAATTGACACCTTGTTTAAGGTTATATACCCATTTTATAAGGCAATAAACGCGGTTAAATATTTTAACTGTAATCATAAATAATAGAATTGAGCCCTTGAGCACACGAGAAAGTGGTCAAAAGGTAAAGTAATCGAGTGTGAGCAAAGTGGTGCAATCGCTTCAAGTTCAAGCTACTGGACTGGTTTGAAGTTTTTTTCATCGGCCGTTTTGTTATTTGACCTATTTAAATGGTAAATATTACATGTTTTTAATTTGTTTATCAGAAGTTCGTTAGAACTTTATTACATTTTTCACCCACAAATGTTGACCTTATATCTCTGAGCCCGCGGAAACCTCTATTCTTCTGGTCAATCCTAAAATGATCAGATAATAGCCGAGGTTGTAATTTCGCTCCACTTTCTATTAATGCTAGTAACCCTCCGCAAGAAAGTCCCGGACCAATGTGCGCTGACGCGAACTCTTTTAAGGTGGTTGGAGCGATTTTTGTTTACGTACAGATTTTTGTGGCACATCACATGCGTGTTTTCATGAGGGATATCTTCAAATAAAATTTAAAAATTGCAGCATACCGATTTGGTCTTTCAGCAATCCAATGCTAATTTAACACATAGCCCTATGGCACATAACATACGAGGGGGTACCCAAAAGAAACCGAACTTTTTTTTTAACTTTTTTAATTTAAGTTTTTAAACAAAATACTTTCAATCCCCTTCAAAGTACTCTCCACTGGCACTAATACATTTCTCCAATTTTTATTCCATTGTTCAAAACAATTTTTAAAATTCATTTTCTTGGATGCCCGACAGCGCCTCCGTCGTTTTTTTCTTCACCTCAGCAACGTCGGTAAAACGCTTTCCTTTCATGTCTCTTTTCATTCGGGGAAATAAAAAAAAGTCACAGGGGGTAAGATCAGGTAAATAGAGGGGATGATGCACAGGGGTCATGCCATTTTTACTCAAAATTGGCGCACAGTCAGGGCTGTGTGAGCAGGGCCGTCATCGTGGTGGAAAAACCAGTCGCCCGACCGCCACAAATCAGGCCTCTTCCGCCGCAAACTGTTTCGTAATCTTTTCAAAACTTCCAGGTAGAAAGCCTGGTTAACTGTCTGGCCCTGCGGAACAAACTCTGAATGGACTACTCCTCTCACATCGAAAAAACAAATCAGCATTGTTTTGACATTTGATTTCACTTGACGAACTTTTTTGGGGCGAGGTGAGCTTGAAGACTTCCACTGGCTTGATTGCTGTTTCGTTTCAGGATCGTAGCCACAGCACAATGATTCACCACCTGTGATAACCTTGAAAAAAGTGTGGGTCATTTCGAAACTCTTCTTTCAAAGCACAGCATGCTTCCACACGATCTTGTTTTTGTTCAGCAGTCAGCAGTCGAGGCACGAATTTGGCAGCCACCCTTTTCATCTTCAAATCTTCCGTTAAAATTCGCTGTACTGAACCGAAAGTCACTCCAGACAGCGCCACAATTTCTTCAATTGTCCTTCAAGGATATTCCAGGACGATTTCGCGAATTTTTTCCAAATTTTCATCATTTCGGGCCGTGGAAGGACGACCCGAGAGATGCTTGTCATCAATTGACATTTCACGTCTTTTGAAACGGGAAAACCACTCAAACACTTGAGTTTTTCCAATTGCATCATCTTTGTAGGCCGTGTTTAACATTTCAAGTGTTTCTGTGCCAGTTTTTCCGAGCAAGAAGCAAAACTTTACGGCCACCCGCTGTTCATGATAATCAGGCATTGTAAAAACGACGAGCACACAAAACAATTGTTGCTAACAAATGCTTATAAACAAAACAGAACGTTCCTTAGCAACGACGCTTGCCTTGCTGACTCAGAAATGGTAGCTCTATATGCCCCTAGCGGCAGAACAGGGTACTTCAAAAACTCCGCCCACCACAACATGAGTTCGGTTTCTTTTGGGTACCCCCTCGTATATTTCGCAATACCTCGATTACATGTGAACAGATTTTCTTTTATACGCGAAAAAATATATTTTTCATTATTTTTTAAATTGTTGCTGTAAAATATCAATTTGTCTCGCAGTCTAATATTCGAAACCAGCCTACTTCAATATGTCGTCTATATTTCGAAATCAGCACCGAAAACTCTTGTCATTTAACAAGGAAAAAAATATAATTGAGGGCCTGAGAGTCAATGTAATACAAGTAACATAAACACGAAATACGATATGAGTGCATATGTTCTTAGTTGGTACCGTCGGGTACCGTCAGATAGCTACAGGAAAAGGAATAAAAGTGTTCAAATGGTGCTGCGATCTAGCCGCCGAACACTTAAGCTACTTTGCTTTTTGTCTTTTATTACCGAAGTAAATTGATACAGGTGACACTGGACGATGTTTGTTACTTGTATTACTTTGACTCTCAGGCCCTCAATTCTTGTATCATTTCCTTTACCTCCTGTATGGTGACTTCCAACGGATAAAGAGATGCACTTAAATGAAATGTGGTCCAAGAATTTATTTTTCGCCCTGCTTGAAAAATGATTAAAATGTGCACTCAATGACCCACGATAACCGCTCCAGGCACTTAATTGTGTCACCCCCTTCCCCAACTCAGCAACTTCAATGAAGGATGTCGTGAGTAGGAGTAGGAGGCCCGTTACGTGCTGACGTCACATTTCTCACGACATCCGTCCACGATCCGTCCAGCCTCTTAAAATTCCTCTCGCGTAGAGGTCAAGAATCCCTTCGAGTGATGCGTTGGATGGATACTCCCGCGAGCGGAAGGAAAACATTTCGACGTGTGCCCCTCTCGGTTAATCCCTCGCGTCAATCAAGTCGATGTGGCGTATTATTGCGTGTTTGCCTTTGGTCTTTTTCTCTCTCTCTCTCTCTCTGTCGATTGACTCGAGAGCCGCTGCGGACGATCTGCGGCTACCACCCCCTACTGCCTCTCCCACCCTCCCCACTCCACCACCCCAATCTCTTTCGACTCGGCCCCCCTCACCCCCGCGATCGCCAATGACTCGTTCCCCTCCTCCAGTCAAGAATCCGTGTGTCCACGTGAACATCTCACGGCGAGATTTCAGCGTTCATGCTGCTAGCACTCCGTATCCTTGAAAAGGATCTGCTTTATAGAGATACGGTAAATCAGGCGACCTTTCCAACGTCAACTTGCTTTCGGCTGCTCTTCGTTGAAATTAGGAGACATGGTAAAAGGTGTATCTTTTTTTTAGTTTCGTTGGGCCATCTTCGGAACTCGTGCCAATTGAAATTCTTTATCAATGGTTGTTTTCTTTTCCCTCACTATTCTTTCCTCTTTTCACTCTCTGATCTCTGAACCACTTTGAGCTTATTTTTTTCTCTCTTCTACTTTGGAATCCTTCCACCTTTAAAACATTTTCTCTAAAAATATCTGTTTCTGTTGCTTTTTCTTCGTTTATATTGTTTATTTCTAAATTTTTCTTAAATTCTTGTATCCAACCAATTGTTTTATTCCTTTCCTAAAGATATTTGGCGTTGCATCGTTGGCCTTTTCTTGATGCTTCGGTCTATTCCCCTTGTACGTGTTTAAGGAGAATTAAACTATGCTCCGAAACTCCTCCGAATGCTAATCAAATCATGAAAACCTTTGAAATATTACACCATTCTCTGACTGTGGAAGCCTGCTTAGTTAATCTCTGCCTAGAGCAGTTTCAGGTTCTGCTCTTGAAGAAGTAATAGAAAGAAAGGGCGAGGGAAATGATGAGATAGAAGTATAATATGTCAGTCTTGAAATTAAATTAAAACGAGCAACAGCAACAGCTCCGCAAGAGAGAAAACTGTCGGTGGGATGGGAAAGCCGAAAATAATTTTTACTTTGAACAGAAATTCAGTAGTCAAGACGCAAATAATAGCGATCATGGTAGACCTTTTTCTCCCCTATGTTATTGAGGAAGACACACTGGTACCTAACCGTGCCGAGTGTAGCAAACGAGGCTCCTGCCTCAAGTTTAATTCTGTTAGGGGCGCCAACAAATAAAATAATTGCCAACGTTTTAAATTTTATGTTTTGAGTATTTAAATCCGATTTGACGAAAGTAAGGCGTCGCAACACGGTGAGTCTCGTCGCAACTCGGTCACAACGCGTGAGGAAGTTTTAATACCTGTGTAACAATCAAGACTGATGTTAATATTAGTCCAAAAAGTACCATATACCTACATTTCAGTAAAACTTCCATGTAGAATAGAAGTTTAACTATTGGTGTTCCAAACGAACTCCTTCACAAACGGATTGACTCCCGACCGTTGGTAATTTCGTCGTCCTAATTCGGAGGAATGCTACATAAACCTATCTTAGGTTCTAAACGTAATCACGTAAGTGTTTTTAATTATTTTGTAACCCTTGTATTGTTATGGAAACGTCACCAGAAATGTATTTTAAATGTGCTATTTTTTAACACTAGAATGCCTGAAAGTTGCGCACACCCTTGGATGCCTGAGGGGTCATTTTTGACCCCCACTGTTTTTTAATTATGTCGCTCAGCGAATGCGTCGTTTTTTTAGTTTATTATGTAGTATTTGATGCCTTTTGATATTTTAATGGATTATTATGACAATTTTCGGAAAGGGTTAGGTTAAGACGCAGCAAAAAAATTAAGAAAACTATTTATTTCCAAAGCTACAAATAATTCCACGAGACTTTGCAGGCAAGTAAATTATAGTGTATGGCATTTGTTGTTTTCTTTATATAAAAATAGCCTTGCCCTTTAAATTTTCAGGAGCAACATTAAAATGTTCAAGGTGTGATGCAGTTTAGGCAGTGAATCACGTAAGTTTCTTTGCCAATGTAATTGCTGACAGACAGATGTTTTGCAAAACTTGCATGAATTACTAACCTTTGTACCCGTCTTACATTGCAATTTTACCAGACATTTCCTGCGAATTTTTGCTGTTTCAAGATTCATTTACGTCTACATCTACAAAATACCTTGCAAGCCACCTTAAGGGTGTGTGGCAGGGGCTGAGTAGTCACCAACATGCATTAAACCATACCCTAAAGTTAGTAATCGATTAGCACCGTCCGAATCGTCAGATGCAGTGAGAGAACCACCCTGCCGTGAATAAGAATTTTCCTGAACAAGTCCCTCGCCAAGCTGCACCGGGTTTTGAAGGGTATAATTGCACATCAACACTTATATGAGGCCCTCGGATGTAGCAGGCTTGACAATTTTCAATAAATTTGTTTCAAACCTCAGACATGTACCGGCGGCGGCGGGGTAAAGTCCTCGCCTGCCAATTCGAAGGTCGCGGGTTTGAGTCCCGCCTGGATGTGTGTTCTTCCACTCAGGGCATGGATGTTTATGATTGTTCAAGTTTATTGTAAGAGAGGACCTAATGGTCTTAAATACGCTTGATTAAATAAAGACGGAAGTATTATTATGAGAGCAAACTTATCATTCTGCAAGCGGTTGGATCTGGTGGACCTAGCGTCAAATCGTAAGAACCTCAGAATTTATTCAAAGTGGTCCCGGAACAAAGCTTTCTGAATGAGAGGAAAGCCATATTTCGAAGACCAGAGAGATCTTCGTGGCAAAGATCGGTCACCAGTCGCTGGAAAAAAAAATTGCTGGTAACAGCTAAGTCGAAAAAGCAAAAGGGGTCAAAATAGACCCCTCCGGCATCGAAGGTAAAAGTACAAATTTCTTCGAAAGGGTGAGGGCTACATGAACTATTTTTTGAGGGAATACTCATTGACTGAAGGGAATAAAAGTCACCTATCAAAAATACGATTGAAAAAAAATTGGGGGAAACAGCCACGTTGAAAAATCAAAAGGGATCAAAAATGACCCCTCCGGCATTCTAGTGTTAATATCTTAGGGTAGGGCAAAATTTCTCGTCCTTGCCTCTGGTACTATAATGTCTCGGCACTGCTACGTAAAACGTAAGATCTGACTGTTGTATTTTTATCCATTCCAGGGAGACTCAGAACTTGGAGCTTCCTCCTTTTGGGCGCTATGCGACTGGAATTTTTTATCTCGACAAGACTCACCACAAGGAATGCGAGGATAACTTCGCCAAACTTGCTGAGACTTGTGGATTAAAGGTGAGTCTGTGGTTCACATAAATAATACACCACATCACATAATGCACCACGTTCTTTATCCAAAACTTCGCCATTTTTATTGATGTCTTCTACTCAAAATTGAAAATCATAATTTGAAAGCCGAATTCAAGATAATAAGACCTTTCATTATTTTAATTATTTTTAGAAATAACCTTTTAACTCGGAAAACAGCGATACATCTGTAAAATCAATGCTATCACAATATTTCTTCGTGGCACGAAAGATTTTGGAATTTCGTTATTGTACGCACGTTTCTCACTTCTACTTCTTTATTGGCTCAGTATCTGCCACTTACCTGATACCCTGGAAATTTTCATGTAAAATAATCTGTACGTGAATGAGTACCGACATGCTTTATTTTATGACAAATAATGCGAATTTCCCGATGCACACCTGAGGGTTAAAACTGAAGGCCAGGGTGAACGTCTCCGATAACCGATGACGTAAAACTTCGGTGTTGGAATGGAAAGTTTGAGAGAGGAAAAGGTTGAAATTTTCTATCTGAAACAAATTGCGAGCAGATAACTATTCACATGTTTCTGAAAATATTTAGTTCAGTTTTAAGGCTATTTTCAGTTGAAATCTAACTTGAACTTTCCCGTTTTAATGGTACCCAGTTGAAACGCACCCAACTTCAACCCTAGGAATCCTATCGGATCCAATCTTCTTGTCTAGGGAACCCTTCTTTATCCTTGAAAATGTCAGGAAAGGTCGCTGGGCCCGATTCGAATTTTTTTCGAAAACACATAGCTTTCTGGTACAGGGATTATCGACAATTGGAACAATTAATACTTATCGAGTGCATTCTGTACTACACATTGTATACTACAAATAATAATATATTTATTTTTCGTCTACATTAGTCAAGATCAAGGCATTGCGTGCCGGCAGCGGTACGCCACTCCCAATCAGCTGATGGCTGCCCGACAATATGCTCTCTGATGGAAAATGAACAAACGTTGCAAGTTTTACTATTTCATTTTTTATTCACGACCCGGGTTTCGACAGTTTGTCATCTTCAGGTGAAGATGTCATAAACTGTCATGAAGATGTCATAAACAGGTTCACCTGAAGATGACATAAACTGTCGAAACTCGGGTCGTGAATAAAAAACTAAATAGTGAAATTTGCAAAGTTTGTTTTTTTCCATCATGGAAAAATTTCACAAAGTTACCCCAGACATCGTTCGTTTTGTTATTATGCTCTCTATATACCGTATGGCAAACAATTCTGATTCCGTACTAATTGGTTTTTAAATTTAAGTTTTGCAATATCTTACCAACGACCGTTGTAAAGGACAACGATAGCCGGGAGATCGTATTTGTAACAGTTGACGTTCATGCTTTTGACCGTATGAGAGAGGAATCTGGTGGCCAATTTCATTGGGAAAACCTCTCTTAGACGATGGAGACGACAAAAACTGGTGCTGTTGCGGGTAAAGTGGGAATGCAGAATTAAATGGGGGATGTAAATACAAAAAAGTGACAGAGGAAATGCAAAACGTTCCATGTTACTCGGCATTATGCGTCAGGCTTATAAAATAAAATACAGGTTTTACGGAAAATCAATTATGTCGTTATCCCGGTCACCGCCATGTCTGGAAAAACAGGATTTTATTGTACTTTTTTTTATCAAGAATTCACGGGGCTTAATTGGCGCTATCGACTCTTTTTGGCTTTTCATGTACACTCGCTGTTCATGTCGTCCCCCATAACCTCGCTTGGTTCTAAAAGTAGTTTTGGATGGATATTATAAATAATTACCCTCTTCCTGTTTTTATTCCTCGTATTGATTTCCTTAGAATGTTTCCCTCTTCGTCTCAGCACACTTCTGACCTCTATTCGTAATTGGTCAAAGTAGCATCCATTCCCTCCTCCTTACTCGCTAATCTTTTTTTCTACCTTATTTTCGTATTCATTATCCCGTTGTCTCTTCTTTGTTATCTCCTTTGTACACTTTTTCTTTTGGCTTCAACTTACCTCCAATGGCTTATTTTTTCCTTGAAAATTCTTAACACTTATTTTTTGGCCTTTCTTTCCTCTTACTTCGTCTTTTACACCCATCCTTAAGCACTCATCTCAATTGTTCGAATCGATTCTCATCCTCCTAAGCCCAATGCCAGGTTTCGGAAATTTGATAAGGAGCACTATATTTGCACTGATGCGGTTCCCGTCGTCCGTTGTTGGATTTGACCTCGAAAGTGTTTCACATGTTGAACATGTGGTGTAAAGATTGCCTTTTGTCTGGGTCCCATACTTCGAACTATCTGTAATTGGTAGCTCTATCAGCAGTGCCGTCCCTGGGGTAGTGCGGCTGCACGCGGCCCCGCGCCTATATGGGGGCCCCACCCGGGGTTGCCTCTTTCAGACGGCGCGGGAAACCCGTCTATTACGTTACGTTGCACTAGTTAGAAGCGCTTCTACCGCCCGTTAGCAGCACCACGCACGCGCGTGCGCGTTTATGAAAACGCCTGTTCGACGCTCGTTAGTGGCGCTGCGGAAGTGCCACTAACGAGCCACTAACCAACAACTTAGAAGCGCTACTGAGTGGCCTCGTGTGAACCCGGCCCAACTTCTTCAGTCTCCTGACGACGTTCCCAGCATGAGGAATGAAACGTTGAGCAAAAAATTTCTCCACGCAGCAGTTAACCCGGAAATGTGTAAGAGCTACTGTGTATCTTTAGTCGTTCTTCATTATTTCATTTCTTGTGCTTAGATTGTGAGCCTTTCATCAATTTATACTACCTCGGGTATGAATATTTTACGTCTATACATAATAAGTGAGAACTAATGAGATTGCATAACTTCTAGCTATATACCACTGAGATAGGTACCATTTTAGAATAAGAAAAAGAATTTTATGTATTGAAGTAAGAAGCAACGGCATTTGTGTAGTTAGTGATTTTGTGCGAAAAATCCATTTAAAAGCCGAAACTCCCTTACCTTATCAGCCACATTCTTGTTTCCCTACTTCTTGTGGGGCATTAAAACGTAATTTCCTGGTCTCGTCAACTACTATAATCAAGGATGGTCTTTGATGTATTTTTTTAATCCTTCATGAGATGAGTGTGCGACTTGAAACAGTGGGACTGAGTAATAATGGTCGAAGTGGCAGTTTGGCGTTCTGTTGTATGTACGAAACCATGGAGAAAGATGGACGGCCGTATAGAAACGGAACGGCATGTTGAAGAAGGCGATAATGTGGAGAATTGTGGGTGATTTTATCTAGTATTAATAGGGATACAAATTTTATTTTTAAATTTTAGCAACTGTAAGAAGCATGACGTAAATATTTTAACTTCAATGACGAAAATTTTTGTTTTAATAGCTGAAATTCTCAGTAATTAACTAAATATACATATATATAAGGTTTTAACTTGACTCATTTTTTTCACGCCCTATGCTGAAAACGCTTTCTTAACCGAAGATTTATTCGTGGTTCTGTAAAAATTACTGGGGTTAGTGTTTTTTTATTTTTAAAAACGTTGATAAAGCATACAAACTGCAATCTGTTAAAAATATTACAAGATCTTTTCGTTCGAAATTCCTCATTTTTAATTAAAGCCCCTGTAGCGCATACCCATTCCATTTCCCATGGAAAATGGCTGGTATTTCGGCAAATATTTAGAAAAGTATAATGGTATGTGGCTGATATTTTGTCGTCATTGGAAATTTGAGATCTTTTTCTTTATTATGAGGTCAAATTAATCGAATTTTATGTGAAATGATATCTCGTTCATACTACCTTAAGAGAGATTTACTGGTTAGCCTATTGGTTCATGAGCAGTAACCTTTAAAGATAACCCCGAAATGAAGAAGTTAAGGAGATTACACTTTGATTGCGTGTGTTTAAAATATACTAAATTCCACCTATTTGTTTGTCCGTTTAAAAAACTTTGCTTTCACTCCTATGACATGCCTTAGCCGTTAAATAACAGAATTAAGGTCGAATATATGCAGAGGACCTAATCGACGAATGTACTGTTAACGGACACATTTTTTCCAACCATTGGATCCGATTACTGCGCTATTTTATATTGAATCGATGAATTTCGACTGTTTGTGTTGTGATTTGCTAATAACTAAAATAATAAAAGTTTTAGGTATCTATATTTTATTTTTATTCAATTAACTCGGAATTTTCGCTTCTTATGGTCAGGTTTTTCAGAAATATCGTTGAAATTAGATTGAAAAGTACTTCTTTTTACCCTGTTTCTCCCATTCTCGCATTTATAACCATGTAATTCATTCCAAGTTTAGTTTGCAAAAAAAATGGTGTTTAAAGGTGGGATTTTGTTTTTCATATCAAACCGAGGACACGCTGTTCTATGAGTAGTCGAAGTAGAGTTTTATAAAATTTAAGATATATTACGGTGGAAGCAGCATAAGGGAGGGCTTGTCGATAAAACTAAATATCAAATGATAGAATACCGAATGATGACGTAAAAGGTGACAGTCATCTCACGGCGGAAGAAGGATTAATTTTTACTTTTTTTATTGAGCTCATGACTTGAGTCGGGGGAGGAAATGTTTTTCACGTTTTTCTTCATTTCCAATCACGCCGGAAGATGATTTGGCGGCCCGATATCTTTCTGTCTCTTTCACTCACTCCGTTCCTTTCTTCGCCCACACCGTCTCTTCTCGTCTTTCATCTCAGCGTCACGTGATCGATATCCACCTTCCCGTCCCTCTTTCCTCTAAACCGGGTGCGCCCCGCACTCACTCACAAGAGTTGTCATCTCTGCTGCCTTATCCTTCTCTCTCTCTCTCTCTCTTATGGCCCAAAAGACCACACCTCACCCTCCCTCCCTCCCTCCCCCCACGCCATGCGGTTCCGCCCACGCACTCGGAGTGCGCGAAATTCCCTGGAGCGCTGCCAATAGTAACTCACCCTCTTTATGGTCGCCCCCACCCCTCCCCTCTGCCCCCCTCCTTCCCTGTCAAACACCCGTTAGCGATCTCTCCCCCTCTCTTGTTATCAACGGCGTATCCTCCCCTACATCCTCTCTCCTCTCCCCACCCCCTCCCCCATTTCGTACCGGGGCATTCCACCCCTTCGCCCCCTTTTGGGGGTGGGCGGTACTGCGCGATGACGTCCGTCCTTGGCGCTAGCCTCCCTCGCCCCGTCTTCCATTGTCCATCCCCCGCCACTCATCCCACCCTTCCCCCTAAGTCATCCCTCCCACCCTATTTATCGGAAGCCGGCCAAGCACTGCTCTATCTCTCTCTCTCTCTCCAACCCCCCTTCGACCTCTCCGGAATCAAATCCGGCTAAAAAAGATTGGCACGGATTCTTGGTGAACGATTGCCCGGATGGATAGTATTTGCGCACATGCATGCGATTTGAATTTGAGCTGGGGTCAATTCAATTAATAATGCCATCGCCAAGTACAGCCCTACACTTGCATGCGGGTGACGTCGGTTGCACTATAATCCGTCTTTCGCCTTTTAAGGGGTTTGTTTACCTTCAGCCTTGAAGTTGTTATTCACTAATTCCAGTTTGAATACCATGTCGATGTAACCACCGAGTTAAAGTTCATTTCCGGGCTTAATTCTAATGCTACACTTTCTGTAGTTGTGAATAATTGTAACTGACGAGTTCTATTCTGTCTGTAGATGTGAATATTTGTAATTCTATTACCATATGTTCGGGAGGTTTATTAGAGGGAATGGCTTTGTTAACGTGAGCATGGAGAATTAAATTCCTTCGCATAAATGGGAGTCGACATTGGCATCATTACAATAGTGTTCACCAAACTTGTAGTTCAAAATATCATGGGGAAACTCAGTTTAAATTCACAAAGGAAGCTGTGCAATGTGTGATATGACGAGGCATTGTATAATTAGTGTATCTATAATTTCAATTTACTTTTTATGGCATAGAACTGAAGCTGATTTGACAGTAGTTGAACTCTTCCTTCGCCGCATTTCCCTTTTGGACATCTCTTTTCCTGCCGTCTCATCTCATTCTTCAGCTCGACATAGTTTCACTTCCTCTCACCAATACATTCCAGATTGCCCGCATCCCCGTCTTCTGCTTCCCGTAACGTAACTATCTCCGTTCCATCACAAGCTTCTTCATATATTCTACCTCATATTATCTTCCTTCATTCACCTATTCCTTCTTCCTGGTGTACCATGCTGAAAATTTTCAGTTTCCAACCATGCGTGGTACATCTTCATTTGACCTCCTTTCAGTCGTGTTTTCTCCATCCTTACTACCTGCGTACGAGCAGTGGAAATACCCAAGTCGCTGTAACGTTGACCAGGCTGTCGCCAATTTTACGACAAGTTACCATCCTACATATTCATGACGTGTTTTAAATGATTTGAAAGAAGGGCATCGTTTTATTATTTCAATTTATTGCTGCTATTGGTAGCCTTGCATAGTGGAGATACTTGAAAAAAGAAAAATGAGGACGAGACTAGGCTTCAGGTGTTCGAGTTGTGGCTGTGGAGGAGAATGGAGAAAGTCTGATGGAGGGAAAGAATGAAAAACGAGGAATTACTTGGTATGGTGGGTGAAGAGAGAAAACTTCTGGATGAGTTTAGGATAAGGTTGACTCGGTGGTTGGAGCAGGTTATGATGCGTGAAGGGATTCTGAAGGCCGTAATAAAGGGGAGGATGTTGAGCAAGCGGGGAAGGGAAGAAAGAGAATAGGTTTTATGGACGGGCTGAAGAAGGGGAGGAAGTACGCTGAGATCAATAAAGGTATTGTGTAAGAAGATATGAGCCTGCGCCTTTAAACCCAAAGGATATTTTTACTGTCTTCCATTTCACTCAATGTTAACTGGTAGATTACCCAGTTAATGATAATTGACTCATGAAAAATACATGGTTACGCAAAAGAAACAGTTTCTTTAAAATATTTCCTCGTGTAATAATTTAGGCTCTGAGCTTTAAACAAATTAACCCCTGTAATATCCACCATGGGAAGCTAACACATCAATATAGCAGTTGTCGAGGTGGAAACCGAAGAGTGGTCTACGCCTGAAAACACTTCGTAAACACGCTGATATTTCACGTCGTAGCCCATGCTACCGAGGGCTATAAGATTTAGTGAAAAGGTTGAAGAAAGTTCGACTATTTCAGAATACGGGTATGCCGTTGATCATCGGGTTATCATCGAAAGTTGCACTTGATAGTAAATCAATACTAGAACGCCTAAATGACAAATCCTAGGAAAACAATCAGCGAGGCGTATACTCGATAATCTGGTCGTGTCGTCACCTTCAGATGCAGGGCTAATGAACAGGTCCAAGCCCATTTTGTTAAATAAAACCGTTCCAATAGTTCCAAAAGTGAATATCTTAAGACTTGAGTCAGTTTAACGAATCGTTTTACTGTAGTATTCTATTTATTAAAATTGATCAATTTTTCCTAAATTTCTGTAATAGCAATGGTGTTCTTGCCTTTGAACACGCGTAAACAAATTCACGTGAAACGTTTAATAGCGTGATCCGTCATTGAGCGATTTGACTTGAAATAAAGTTTCCTTATACTTTTCACTATAACTTACCGTCGACACGATGTTTCATTGAACGAGCAAAGGATAAAACAGTGGTTATGTGTGATTAGTGGGTGAAGCTGGAGTAATTTATAATCCATATCCAGAATTAATTTCAATCCTTTGTTTGAAATGCTGCTATTTTAAGTATCCTGATATCAATGTGGAGTTTGCTGACGTTCCAAATGTCCTCTCAAGAAGATTGGAAACTCGAAAATTTGATGTTTTTTTATAAATCTCACTTAGGCTCATGAATGACCTTCCGCTATTCATAGTTCTTTACGTATAATATGTCAGGTAAATTATTACTTTATCTCTTTCTCTGCCGGTTCAGGCTTCACACAGAGTTTCTCTTCGACTTTTTCCATGTCTATTTCAAAATTAATTGGCTATAAGATACTATTCATTCGGATAATATGTATCTATTTTTATCAATCCGGTTTCCAACACAATGTGGCATCGTCAGAGCGACCAGTTCCGACGACCGCTTACGTCACGGCGCTCTCGAATCAATGAGGCCGGCTTGCAATTGGCTGGGCGGTTATCGTCGCGCTTGTGACGTCAGTAGAGTGGATGCATGTGGTCACGGCTATTTTATCGTTCGTGTGTATGCAGTGAAAAACATTATAATGATGCGCCGTTTTTGTAAATGGCATGGTAAAATCTGTAAGCTTTTTAAGGTTTTAAACGTGTAAGGTTTTAGCCTGTAAGACTCTAGCTGTGGTCATCCCATAGAATTTTATAGCCTCATTTATTACTCGGTTAAGTTTAAATGATCGACATCGTCTTTCGGCGACTTTTTTAAAGCAATATCCTGCAACAATTTTGGTAATTGTTCTTACTGAGTGTCCTTTTGAATTTCAGATGCAGTTCTGATCTAAGGTGCTTAGTATTTTCCTCGTTTAAAATCATCACACGCTGTCATTTATTTATGGTTGATGTTTAGTGCACCTTTCTTATATTTTTGGATTGCAGATTTTTTCTTTAGTCTCTACTTTTATAGAGGTTGTGTTACTCATGATACCATGTCGTACTTGCATTATCACATAATTGGTGGGTGGCTGAAGTTTGTTCTCGGGTTTAGGATGGATACAAATGTTTTAATGATATTCGATCTGAGTAATATTTACTGGATCCAGATGTGCTGCTCTACCTTAAAAATCGTGAAGTGAAGGGAATCAACCCAATCAAATCTTAATTGTGGTTAATGTCTTAATGGCATCACTTATTCTGTGTTAAGTTATTTTTATATAGAGTAATGCACCATCAAATACTTTCGATTGTTAATAAAATGGTTTCTTTCGTTAGAATTTTTGTATTTACGGCTTTGCATCCCAATTTTTACTTTTAGGTGTTTTATTATGCGATGAATGACCTACTTATTGATAAGTACACATTCTGTGGCCAATCTTAACTATTTTATAAGTAATACAAAGAAGTGGTTTTAAAGGAAGTAGAAATACCTATGCTAATTTCCAGCGGAAGGCCCTTGTCTCTTGCCGTTTCTCTCTTTATCTCAGCATACGTCCTACGATTCTTCATCCCGTTCATGAAGCCTATTTTCTTTCGTCCTCTTCCCCGTTTACCCAACAGCCTTCCCTCTATCAAGGCCATAAGCATCTTCACCCCTCATTACCTCTTACAACTACCTATTCTGTCTTATCGTAATTTCCTCAAGTAATTTCCCCTCCTCACACACCATAACCAGCACTTCCTCGCTCTTCTTCCATTCCGTCCACTGCACCTTCTCCATTCTCCTACACATCCACATCTCAAACTTCTGCAACCTGTTCATATCCTCTCTCCTCCGAGTCCATGTTTCTGCTCCATGCAACGCTACACCCCACATAGGACTCGTAGCCAGTCTGTTCTTCTCATTCATCTTACCCAAGGTGAAAATCGTAATACACCCTCTTAAATGGATCCTTATGTTTGAAATTGGCATTTATAAATTAATAATTTCCTAATTTAAGGAATTTTTAAAATCTGTGTTTCATATCAGGTAGCCTATTCCCACGCATCAATGAATACGTGTCGCGAACAATGGTGCTGCAAGATACATTTCACAGCTGGTCTAGGCGAGCGGTGGAAGATCTTTCCCCTTGGCGGCTAGGCAACCCACACGGAAACTGAGACGTTGCCGTGTTGCATAATTGTCGGGAGCCGGGCGGGATCTTCGTGCGCGCCGGAGAGCGAGTATGCACTTCAATTGCGAGAAGCCACCATGCACGCTTATCCGTCGTTCGCTGTCATCACGTGCGGGAGGAAATTAAAACGGACTTCTCTTTTTCTCCGGTCCCTCTCCGCGGGATGCGCGGCAACCTACGGCACCGCAGCTGACCGCCGCCGCAGAAACCTTATAGCTCGGCGGGGAGCCTCGCCTCGCCTGCGTCGCAATTCTCGAAACCGCAACATTGCCTCAACACGCCTCTGTGAGCACACCTCTTGTCTGCAAATGGCCTCGGGACTAATGTGATTTAAATCGCAATTTACGGCAACATGTCTTTCTCTCCCCTCTCCTTTGATTTATTGCCAATAAACCAGAGCCTGCTTTTTGATCTTCCCAAATTTGCCGTGGCACAGAGGCTCGCAATGACTGACTCTCCCTTACTTATCTTGATGCAATTGTCGTGGCAATACGATGACAGTGGGAGGAGTAGCAGTGCTCATCTATGCATACATGTTAGTGTCAGGGCCAGCCCGAGAGTATGTGACTCTCTGCTAGGTAAAGAGATTTTAGGCGTCCCTATAAATCGTCTCTGTCAGTCTTTTTCATTCTCACACGCAAACATATCTACAGTCACTTATGTGGATATTTACAGTAGAAATATCTTTATAAACACTTGCAAATTATTGATCAACACTAATACATCTGCTTACATAGATGATTACTCTTAATATATGTACAATAAGAACCCCCTGACGCCCCAAAGTCTTAGCGCCCTTAGGCGTATGCCTATATTAGCCTAATGGTAAAGCCGGCCCTGGTTAGCGTGCGAACCGCCTATAGGGCAAATGGCAAGGTTTTTTTATGCCTACACCGGTTATGAAGAAGGGAGGTAATAGACAAAAACAGTTGAAATTGTAGAGAACGAAAAGTGAATTGTGTGTTGATGGGTTGTCTTGCTCTGTTTTCTCGCTCGATATATTTTTGTTAAAGCCATTAATGGTGCTTGAGAAGACGTATTTCTTTTACTGTAGTGTTCAAATGGGTATATATTTTCTGGCAGTTGTAATTATCTCGTGCTACGATCAAATAATACCGTCCGTGTCACTCAAGAGTTCGCGTAATTTGAAATGTTCCAGTGATTTAAGCCTATAATGTCACCTTCCAGTCTCCAGCGGCTTCCAACATAGCTCTTCCATCAGCTGTGTTATTTTGTGTTCGCTCGTAGCAGGTTTAAACGAAGCGTGCGGCTTGGCCTCCTGTGTTGATTATATCAAGTCTTCAATCCTCCTGCCCTGAGTCCCTTATACTAGCGGCGTACTTGAAATGTAGCCTAACTAGAGCAAAAGGTTATGAATACGAACTATATTTTTGGAGAACCGAATGTATTACAAAGTGTTCTCAATCAGCATCAGGGAGGTGGGCTATATCTATGGTAAGATGGCTATGGTCAGGTAGAAAATATGATGTGTCATGTTTTGCAAATTTGGCAGGAGAGCAATTTTAGTTTAGTAGGCTCTGAAAAATCAGAATCTCAAAGTTTAGGTCATATTTTTTCGTAATAAATGTACAAAACTGTGATCATTTTTTTTAACTTTCCAAATCCAACGGTATTGGCACTACGATTCCAACGGTATGCATAACTCAGTTTAAAAAAACGGGCATATCATGTTTAGCCATGTTACTACAGATGTATATGTGACAATGCTCATGGCAGATGCGTTATTCCCGAGAAAGTGATTATAAAAATGCAATATTCTTTTAAGGTGTCGGGTTGAGTTGGTGGCTAGAGTAATAGCTTCCCATCCCTAACGCCTAGGTTCAAATCCCAGCGGTGGTGGAGATTTTTCAGTGGAATCCCGAGTACTTCAAGTACAGTTCTCACTCCGTCGGATGGGACGTTAAACGGTGGTCCTCTTGCCGCCTTTCGTTAAGAGAAGGCTAATGCCGATGCCGGGTTTATCTCCACTATTCCCCTGCTGTGTTGGGATAGCTGTGTTATTTTGTGTTCGCTCGTAGCAGGTTTAAACGAAGCGTGCGGCTTGGCCTCCTGTGTTGATTATATCAAGTCTTCAATCCTCCTGCCCTGAGTCCCTTATACTAGCGGCGTACTTGAAATGTAGCCTAACTAGAGCAAAAGGTTATGAATACGAACTATATTTTTGGAGAACCGAATGTATTACAAAGTGTTCTCAATCAGCATCAGGGAGGTGGGCTATATCTATGGTAAGATGGCTATGGTCAGGTAGAAAATATGATGTGTCATGTTTTGCAAATTTGGCAGGAGAGCAATTTTAGTTTAGTAGGCTCTGAAAAATCAGAATCTCAAAGTTTAGGTCATATTTTTTCGTAATAAATGTACAAAACTGTGATCATTTTTTTTAACTTTCCAAATCCAACGGTATTGGCACTACGATTCCAACGGTATGCATAACTCAGTTTAAAAAAACGGGCATATCATGTTTAGCCATGTTACTACAGATGTATATGTGACAATGCTCATGGCAGATGCGTTATTCCCGAGAAAGTGATTATAAAAATGCAATATTCTTTTAAGGTGTCGGGTTGAGTTGGTGGCTAGAGTAATAGCTTCCCATCCCTAACGCCTAGGTTCAAATCCCAGCGGTGGTGGAGATTTTTCAGTGGAATCCCGAGTACTTCAAGTACAGTTCTCACTCCGTCGGATGGGACGTTAAACGGTGGTCCTCTTGCCGCCTTTCGTTAAGAGCAGGCTAATGCCGATGCCGGGTTTATCTCCACTATTCCCCTATCCGTTATAAAATCCTCTCCCTACCTCCTATCCACCTGTTCTCAATGGCGCAATTGACCTCAGTTGTTGGTCGCCTCCCCAAATACAATAACCAACCAACCTATATTCTTTTATAATGCCCTTATCATACCTTCAGCGTTATGCATATGCGTTTGACAGCACCTTACTATTAGTAAATGGCACATCATATGCAGCTATTGCGAGCTTTAAATTTAAACACCATGTGCATGTCTTGTCGTCAAAAGCAAAATTATTCCCCGTAGTTCCACTAGGGGTGGATTCCGAATTTCACAATTGAATGAGATAAGAGAGGATTTTAAGATAAGATAAGATAAAGTTTATTTACACTGGGACTATATAATCCCATGGAGCACAAGTACACGGCATTTACATTTATTTATATTTTAAGCTGCTGATAAGATTTACAAAAACAACGTAAAGTAATAGCTACATAATGACATGCAGGAGACATAATATTAGAGGTTGGTATTGTCTCTGGAAAAATTACATAAAAAGATTAAAGGCATAACTCTTACAATGCTTTGTATAAACAGCCAATAATATCACATCATTTACAAAAAATAAAACAAAAAAATAAGTAAATGTTACATTTTATATACTAATATTTAGAACATAAATACTGTTTAAGAGCTCTCTTGAATGCATGCACAGATGTCAACGTCTTTATATTCTGAGGAAGAGAATTCCACAATTTACACGATGTTACATAAAATGATTTATTGTATGTAGTTGTTCTATGGCATGGTATTATTAAGTTCATATTATTTCTAGTCATTCGCTTTTTTGTCATTATTATATACGTATTGATCATATAAATACAATGGAATCTTTACATTTAATAATTTAAAAATAAATACACCATTTTCAGCATACGTCTTTCTTCAATTTTTAACCAATTTAACATTCCATAATACGGGCTGACATGTTCATCGCGTGAGATCTCCTATATATATCGTGTACAACAATTCTGTGATCTTTGTAGTATGGCAATTTGTTCTTGTGATATATTTGTGAACACCAGCGAGCAGTAATCTATATGTGCTAAAACTAAAGAGGTTACCAGCTTTTGGCGTAGCGGAAAAGGTATTAGGTGTCTGAATTGCTTCAGCTGATAAAGTGTTTTCAAAACTTTATTAGAAGTACTATGAACATGTGAGTTCTAAGTCAAGGTTCTATTTATAACAACACCGAGATCGTTTACTTCATCAACATAATCAAGTTTTACTTCTTCAACAGTTACTTTAGGGAGGCAATCAAAATTAAGAGAGTTTATAAATGAAGGACATCCTATTATTATTGGTTTAGTTTTTTGAAAGTTAAGTTTTAGGTCGTTGGCCGATGCCCATGCATATATAGCGTGAATATCCTTATTAAGCAATGAAACTGTTTCCTCAATTCAATTACAATAACATTCTACGTAAACTTTTAGGTCATCCGCGTAAAAATGGCACTGACAGGTGGAAATGGAAAAAATGGTGAATCACATTTGATAATTCCTGGACATAAATATTAAATAACAATGGCCCTAGAATGGACCCTTGAGGTACTCCGCAAGGCAATGGGGATGGATCAGAACAAACGCCTTCCAAACCCTTCACCGCCTGTTGGCGATCAGAGAGGTATGATTTAAACCATGCTAGGGCGGCATTAGAGCACTTCAGCTTCCGTAATCGTGCATTTTTCTAGGTTCTTTGAACCAAGCATACGTTTAGCCGTCTGCAAAAACGTCTTCTATGGGTTTTCCGCCCGAAGTTGAGGATCCACGATCATGAGACTTCGAAATGTTGTAAGTTCCTGGAATGCCTTGCATACCATTGCATACCTTAGCGCGTTTGATGTCGCGAAAAAAATGGCAGTGGTTACGTAGTGCATTGTTGCGTAATGGTTAATGAGAAAATCCCGAAAAATCAGGGCAGTCAGGTAAAATCAAGCCAACGATGCGTAGGCTGACTGAGCGCTAATTAACTTCTAGTTTAACTCTTCTCTGTCGCTAATCATTTTAATATGCAGACGAATACAGACACGATAACAGACAGCTTTGTTGTTCCTTTTTCACTCCATATGATACAGCTGTTCTTGAACATTTATATCACGTTAGATGAAGATTAAGGCGGAACAACTGTCCTTCAACATCAAGTCACGGTAGATGAAGTTAAGAGGTAAATGAATGAGGGAGGCCCGAAAACCTTTCACACAGACCCCCTTATGTTTTCAGCCGTGTATCCTTTTGCTCCTTTTTTCCGTCCTCTTTCTCCTGATAATGACGGCAACTAGTGCGCGAGCCAAAACGTGAACACAGATCAAAAGAAGTTCCTATTACTTGTGGGCGGAAGAGACTGGGATGACTGAGAGACTTTGAAAGCTTGCGTTACATACGTATATCAACCTTTTTTCTCTTTACATGAATTCTCCTTGTAGGTAATATTTTCACTTTAAATATGGTGTAATTTTGTTGTAAAGGGATTTATTGCCAACTCTGATTGCGACAGCATTAATTGGTAATTGAGAGATTAAATAATAATCAGCATGCCAGACGTAAAGATTGAGGATTAATTGGACTTAATCAATTACCTCAATGCCGTTCATTGCTGACCCACGAGGTATCATTTTATGTGCCAATTAATCTGCGAAATTCTCAGTGAGAAAGCCATTCGCCTGGGCTGGGATTCGAACCAAGATCTCCCTAATCTGCGCCGAGTTCTGCGCCCAGTACAACCCGAGCGCCCTCTTCCTCTGGTTTAAGATCTACTCACGAACTCAGGCGGTCTTGGCTCGTATCCCTGAACTGGCGAATGATTGTTTTCAATGTGAATTTTTGAACATTCGTGTGCACCCATAGCGGGTGGACGGCGGGTCCGGGTCCGCTAAAACGTAATTTCTTCGGATTCTGCATTTGCAAGGTGCAAATCTACAGCTATCCAAATGATGGGGCGAAGCCTGCTAAGGAGTAACTTAAGAGGTAGGTAGGTACATACCTTAGTGAAGGAGAGTGGATACTTAATTCGAATATTTTGCATATGGAAATTTACCAAGCTTCATATTAAACATTTTTGACGCCTTGCTGAAAATCAACTCATAAACAACTATTGCGAGTGCGATTATCGAATGTCTTTTGTCTACTGCAGTGATTCCCAAAATGTGCGCCGCGGCGCCCCAGGGAGCCGCGGCGTCTTCACAGGGACGCCGCGAAATATTTCAGAAGCTTCATAATTAATCAGTGTCTAATTAATTACAGAAAAAGAAGCCATTACATGAAAAGAAAAGAAATAATTTCAGAAAAAAGAAGTTGTTTACAGGAAAATAAGTCGTTTACAAAAAGAGAGGTCTTATCTTTTTGCTAAAAATAATCGAACTACCACAAGATGCGTAACTGCGTAGTTAAAAACTACAAAATGCGCCAAAGAAAAAGAAAAATGTTTCAAAATTTTACGATTTGAGAAAATGTGCAGTGATTTGCAGGCTCATTCATCCCATTAATTAGTAATTCAATGTTAATGAAATGAATAACAAATGAACGAACTAATTTGTTCAATAATGCAGGTACACGAGTTTTATTTATTTTCATCTCTTACTTATAAATAGTCATACTTTTACGTAGGGTAGGGCGCCGTGGGAAAATCTTAATTTAAAAAAACGCGACTCGAAAAAGTTTGGGAACCACTGGTCTAGCGCACATAACTCGGCTCCCGGTCTGTTTTGAAGTGCGGTGCCATGTGCGTGCGTCTGAATCGAATGGAAAGCAAGCTCACTGTTATGGTACGAAGTGAGAAGCGCGCTAGAGCGAATGGAAAGCTCCATATGTCAGTTCACGTGCGTTTTGTATGTTTAAGCGCCAGCTCATGGTGGCTCTTTGATTTGTACCCATTTGTGTTTGCATGTATTCGTATGTACTATAATCTCGTTTCCATCCACACAGGTGCTGTGCTGGCGCACGGTTCCCACGGACAACGCGGGCATAGGCGAGGTGGCGCGTAGCGGCGAGCCCTTCATGCGTCAAGTGTTCATCACGGGCGACTTCGAGGACGAGGACAAACTACGCCTACAAGTGAGTTCGCGAACACCACCCCCCTCCCTCCAAAACATCAATACCACCACCACCCATTCACGACTCCTTCATTATTTTTCTCTGAACAATTTTAAGGTGAAAACTGCTCATTATGTTTAAAATGTGTGTACTAACCGACTTGATCGACCCATCTCGCCCGTGAGTTTGGATCGAATCGCGTTGGTGTGCGCCCCTGATTTTTTTTACATCTTTGATGACATCTCTCTGGATTTGCTTGAGATCACTGCTGCGAACCATATCTCAGTTCTCGCCTGCTAAGGTTGCGTTAACCTTAGTTCGGCGCATAGTGGGGCGTTTGGTGTTGTGCGGAATGACATTAATGTTATCTCGAAGATAATGCGTAAATTAGCCGTTCATGCTTATGAAGTAGCGTAATTATTGCAATGTGAATCTTTTTAAGCACGGGTAAAAGCACATGCAATTTATGTGATCAAATGAATAATAAGGCAAATTAATATGAACTAAATTAATTTCAGTGCTATGAGTATGCCGTTAAGTTCCATGGAAAATTTACTCAATAACTTTGGTGTTGAAATCTCGCTACATACTGTAAAAAAATTATATGCTCTAACCTTGCTGTCGCGAATATTTTTGTGCACCTCAAAGCGCTCTAATTATTCCGTATATTGTAGCAGGCCATCTTCATGATGGAGAAAAACTTATAAATTTTTTCTCACTTATACTGACCACCGACCAAGGTTCTACACGAAATACCATCACCATGGTGATGGCATAACGAGCCGAAACCTTAGTCGGTCGTCAATAAAAATGTTGGAAACTTTTATCAATGCTTATCTGCCTTGAAGATGGATATCTATCGTTTCTACAATGTACCAATACTCTTTCATATGTTCAGAAGCAGTGGTTTTGAAGCTCGATGACTATTTTTTTATTTCTTTTAGTTTTATCATAGTATTTCCTCTTCGTGAAGTTTTTAGCGCCCGCGTCGTGATGACAGTACAGTCTACCGGAATGGAATCGTTATTCCTATGCTGATTATTTTTATTGCTGTCACTGTATCATAGAATGTACTTCTTGAATCAAATACTGAAATGAGAAAACACTCTCTAAAATTAAATACATGTATAAAAATGTTAGCCGCCACTCATTGCTATTTTAATCACGGGTAAATTTGTGATTGGCTTCCTTTCCTCATAGACCCACGAGAAAGGGCCCGCTGATACTTTCATTAAGTCTCCGTTAGTGGAGAAATCATTTGCCCACAGTTTAAGATAGCAGATAAATGGGAAAAAATACAGGACTAGTAGAGTAAAATCGATGCAATTTCCCGTGAAAGCAGACATTGTTTCTCAGCTTGGCCGTAACTCGGCCTAATTAAAGAGGCGGCATGCCCCAAATTTCCGCTGCTTTAAACGCTACAATCGAGATGCTCCCTGGTACCAATTAAAGACGTCTTACTTTTTTCGATTAAAAGCCTTATAGTGGTCAAATTGTCAAGATATCCCAGGGTACTGAACGACCCTGAGAATGTTTCTTATTTTTACTTGCAAAAATTAAATGTGTTCTACGGAAAATTAAATTCATTCTATTTCAATTCACGGTAAATAATGGAATTTGCGTGTGACCTCTTTAAAGTTGACGTCAAATCTTTCGACAAATAACCGATGTAAAATGGAAAGCCTACGCACGAACTTAATTGAATATCAAAACGGTCCGTCAGCTAGTACTCACCCTATTAATCTTTTATATTGCATCAATTTACTCGCTCATTGAATATTTGTTTTTGAACCACCGAACCCGATGTATGAATCCACTGTGGTGAATTTGCGGAATCCATCCTCGTTGTTGGAATCAGTCTCTTAAGATGGAATGCAGTGCTTCATACTATGTTGAAATGTGCAGCTTCTTGTTCAGAAAAAGTGAGGGGGTGGCATATTTGGAAGTTAATTTGATAACCTTAACTCTGCCATCTAGACCTGAAAGGTTGGCTGGCGGCTGCCTTGAATCTTTGAGCAGTATGGCATCCTGCCCGCTGGAAGGAGCGATTTGGAAGAGTCTTCGAATGGCTCTCCAGGAAGGAATCGAGACGGATCTATTACGACTTAAATGCCATGGCGAATCGTGAAGCTCAGTGTTTATTTGAGGGCCTTATTTATCTGACTTAGCCATTAATCCATGTAGCCGAATTGGAATGGCGTCAGACAATTTTTTCTTTTTTGTGCTGCGCAGCTAGCTTTCAAAAAGGAAGAGGCATTTTGCAGAGGTTGTTACGACAACGATAAGAAAACACATACGTGCGTGACAAGTTATAAAAATCTCCAATGGCCGTAATAAATTGGCACCACTCGTCAATATTAATGTTAAATAAATATTGACGAGTAATATAAATAAATATTGACGAGTGGTGCCAATTTATTACGGCCATTGGAGATTTTTATAACCTGTCACTTTAAGAGGCCGTAGAGCTCACGTTCCCTAGATTTACATACGTGCGTGTCATTTAAGTAAAGATACTTACAAAGAGATTAATTTGAGGGAAAATTATATTATAATATGATCGCTTTTGGCTTAGAAATCACCGGTTGGCAGTAAATCCGGAAATTCAACTTGAATTTTGTTGCTAATTGAAAAAATCAGCGCATTTCTAATGCTACGATTATCTGAGATTATGTAAGACGTATATCTGAGATTATCTGAGCTTAGACTCTTAAGTGGAGGAATATTTAGGAGTCTTAAGAACAGGAGGGCGTGTATGAAGTAGAGTATGATGGTAACTGAAGTAAGAGAGGTATGCAAGAATAGGGCTGTATGGAATAATTATAAAAGAAAAGGAAGCTTTACTGGCCCATAACCGAGAGTTAAACTTTTTTGGCTGTGCCTACCCCCAAAGGGAACGGTATTATGGGTAAGTATGTGTGTATGCATCTAAATGCTCCCCAGCATGTAGATAGGTAATCTCAGATTAAGAACTCGATATTCTCAGGCCTAACTTGGTGAAAATTCATGATGACTGAATCAGTTTAATAACTTTGTAGTTTTCACTATAAACTTATTTGTTGTCGACCGGTTTTATCGCAAACGCGACATCATCAGGTCCATCTGTAACCAATCGACAACAAATAGATCTAGAGTGAAAATTACGAAGTCCTTATACTGATTCAGTCAATCTCAGACAAGTTCCTGAAGACGCTGCCGCCGACTCTCCTTTATTTTGTTCCCTCCTTCAGTTTCGAGATTCTTTACGCACGTAGCTTACAACAAACAAGTTACGTTTCAGTGGGACATGCAATGAGAGTAGGCAAGCGTGTGACGACCATCAAAAGCGTCCTTTTCACGTGTTTTCCGCGTGCTAGTCTCCTGCCGAGTCCCTCGCCGCCGCGAAGATTTCCCCTCTCTTGATTCTGGTCCAAGCGTAAACGCGAGAGGTTAAATCTCCACCCAAGCATTTGTATTCTAAGAATAGCGCCGCAACCTCTTCCTTGTTTAACTTAGCGAGTCACTAAAGGATGGGAAAAGCTTGAATGGGTTGGATGTATATTTGTCTGTTCGGTGCTGTTATTAGCAGTCTGTAGTAGATACACGCGAGTATTCTGTTGACATGTATAATCATAAATTTTGGGCTTTACGTAAAATGGAAACCGAACGATAATTAAGTGGATTGTTTTGTTTTTCAAGGTCAATGTTCAGTGTAAAATATGTTAAAATTTATTATGTCTAAAACAAAGTAGCAACGATCGCGATCAGTCAGTTACGATTTAGGAAGCAGTCCTCGTTTGTTTTTATGGAAATACGGATTTCTTCCATTCTTAAGTCATATCTTTTGCGTATTACAACTTGTATAATCTCTCTCCAAACTCTTAATGCTTTGTTTCTAATTATATGAATCGTGGATTTTAAGGCATGATTTTCTGAATGTATCGGCAAGCCCCGCTCAAAAACTCGCTCTTAAATATGGAAAAAGTAAATTCGAAATTATAATTAAGGACTTTTGCGATGTTTATGACATCGGTTATCTTCGTCGCTGTAAAATATTTCATTTTTATCAATGATTGTATATTAATTTGTGCTTCATTAATTAGTCGTAGGCCAACTGTTACAGCCTTCTGCATCTGACGGGGAGGCACTCGGTTCCAATTTAATTGATTGATTTGGACACGCCGCATAAAGTCTATTCGTGTGCTTTGAAGATGTCGTAACTTTTTCAAAACCAGCAATGGCACAGGGAAAGGAACTGTTTCCCCGTACCTGAAAACGTATATTCCACTCGTCGTGGAGGCCATTCTCAACCATCAAAACCGACTTTCGTTCAGAAGACTGCTTGGATAGAGAATGAAAGCCTTGAAAAAACACGTAGGGCTGATGACTTAACAACCTAGCCTATTTTTACAGCTAAAGACAGAATGCAGCTTGTTGTTTTTCGAAACTGATTGTGTGTTCTTGCTAAGATGACTATTTAGGCGAAAAAACTGTTCTAATGTCCTTTTTGTGATGCATGTATCTCCATTTTTGTCACACCCGTGTCTTGGACACATATATCTGATCACGTGAGTATTATTTTACGAACATCTTTCACATTTATCTACGCTTTTTCTCAATATCATTAGTTAATCTCTGTAAATTTGCCACAATGTAATTCATATCCTCATTATTTATGATGTATTGTCGGCAAAATTGTCCTAAATGTGTGCGAAATACCGACGTCAGCTTGGACTTGCGATACTCCCATTGATTTTATTTTAATGTCGATGGAAATTTTTTGTTGCCTATGTGTTTGAAGAATATGGCCATCTTAATCACAATTTATATTTTTATGCAGAGTCTTAGTTTATGCCAATGTTAGCCTTGATTTGTTCCTATTTCTACAAGAATATTCTTCCTTCAAGTTCATCGCTTATTATGAACTTTAAAGCATCTACTTTCGTGCATCAATTTTATGTGGTGAACCTGACGGCATTTTTTTCAAGTATTTCTTGACTTCCAGTTTCAGGCGTTTTTCTTTGTGATGTTGTTGTGGAAATCGTTCCATTTTGTGTATTATAAGCGCTCTTATTCTCTTAAAACATTTTTTTAGCAAATGAATGGATGTAATTTTATGCTAATAAAATGCATGGGTGAGCGAGAGAGCATGTGGGCCCCTTTTCGTGTCTCATCGGGAGTCTGTTCCCCTTGCGATTCGTGTGATAGTCGAGGTGCTATCCCTCATCTGAGGTTTGACACGTCCCCGATCGATGCGGCACCCCTCTGGTGTTGGTTCGTGGAAAGAAGGGAATAAAGATACATGCACGGAATGCCCACGTGGTCGATGGTCGCGTGACCGCGCCTTCGACTGACTGTGAGACGGCGTCTGGAGTTAAAAATAGGCCCCGCTTAGGAAGGCGCCTCTCCCTCCCATTGCTCTCTCTGGGCCGCCTCCACACCTCTCTTCGGATTCGAACGCTGCTACGAATAAGAGGGTGCTTGCCTCCTCTCTGAAGCTGAAGAGTGTGTGGCGTATTTTGGACGCCGCGCCGTTCCTGAATGCGCTCGCAAGAAGGTACGCGGTCAAAAAAAATCCTCCTCTTGGAGTGTCTTTTGCTTGACTTGCGACTATTTTAGATGAAGGTTTCGTTGAAAAAATATTGAATATTTGTATTGAAAAATTATCTACAATTGGACCCTAGGTTTTTGTTTTGTTTTGTTTTATTCGAACACTTAAGCGGATTGCGGATGCTATTACATGATATGGTGGTGAAGTGCAGTGCCAAAACAAAGAAAAATTGTAGGTCATTAGCTGTCTGTCGCAGAATGTCCTTCTAAATAAAAGGATTTCTTAAATATTACAATTACAAAACGTTTATTCATATTACTACAGTGCTAAAAATACCGAAAATCGTCGCAAGTTGACTAACACGTCGCAAGTTGATTGTTAAGGTAAATAAATCGTTCCATGTGGACTGATTTCCCGTCATTGGCGTTATCAGCCGTGTTAGTGCGTCATTTTATAGCACTATCTGTTTTACGGAGCACTCATGGTATGGCAGGGAGTTCCTAATTCCACGTGATCCATTTATCATGGTAAGATAACTTAAAAGATAAAGTTTGGTAAAATGGTAGTTCCCACTTTTTTGTGGAAATTACAAAGTGATACGTCATTTAAATTATGATAACGTGATTCGTCTTGTTCTGTTTTCCCTTAGTCGACTCCGCCGAAATACCCACTTGATGTGGTCTACTCTCCTTTCTGGCAAAACATTTTGCGTGTGAAGTTCGTGGAATCTTTCTAGAATATTTTTTTAATTCCATCGCCTTTTTAATAATAATAATGCCTTCTATTTTATTTGAACAAATGTAAAACTATTCAGTCCTTTCTTACAATTAACTCATAAGAAATGGCACAGACAGTCATGTCCTGGGAGGTGAAAAACCCACCTAGGCGGGACGCGAACCCGAGATCCCAGCATTAGCATGGAGGACTTTACCCCGCCGCCACCGAGGTCGGCAAAGTAAATTTTTATTCTCGTACGTTGCAGTGGTGTTACGCTGGGGGATTAATTGAAGCTCATTGTCTGGACGATGTAGCACACGTTTTTCATCGCTATCGTCGTGTTCTCAATGCAAAGTATCAGCGGCAGTAAATTTGTTGTCGTTTCTTTCTTTTCTTTCCTCTCGAAAGCGAGTCGCCGTTGGAGCGCTGTAGCCGTTTTCCCGTGACAGCCTCACGATTCTTTCTCCTAATTACCCACATTCGGCGGCAGACAAATGTGAGGCTCGCCAACCTCTGGCCGGGAGACTACTTTCGCTTTTATGCGCCCCTTCCCCTTTCTTCCCCTTCCCCCCCCTGTGGGCGTTCTTCAACCTCATTATCCTCCGTCGACTCCCCTTCCCTCTTCGTTACTTACTTACTCCCCTCGTACCTCCTCACCCAATTCCCCTCTCCACCCCCCCTCAGACCCACCTCGTCTAAAATCCACCTTGTACCCTAGCACACTGGCACCAGCCTCTTTGAACGACACCTGTTGTTTACGAATGCCTCCCTATTGAAGGGAATGCTCCCAGGGACTGGCCTTGCCACCAAAGGATTGCGAGAAAAAAATTCTTGATATCGTTGCCAAGTATTTAAAAGCAATATTTCGTCTCTCTGCTCTCCTTGATAGTCAACTGAAGAATCTTAGAAAGTACCGATTCCGTTCTACTGTTGGGTAGTGTCATGTCATGGGCACACTTGTGTAGGAATTAAGGTGTTATTCAAGCGAAATCCCCATCATTTCGAATCGCAGAACTTCTTCTCCCAAAGGGAAGCATTACCTGTTGTTCCTTGGTGCCTGGTTTATATTCCAGCTTTCATGTGTCGCAAAACCTTACATTTTCCTAAACACTTTGTACGTACCTCGGCTCTTTATTAAAGTATAAGCGTGGATAAGTTCTTACCTATGGTTTTTATTAAAATGACTTAGTCGCACAAAGTTAGGCCTGGATCATTCGTAGTGATAGTGCGGCAGAGAAGGCCAAGTTATACTGGAAGCTGTCTGTAAAGTGCCGATTGAAAAGTCTCAGAATCCAATAATGTTGTCTCAGGACTGATCTGAAAGAACTTATGCATGAAGAAAGAAAACTTCTTTGTAGTATTCCACTGAGAAATATTTAGTGCGACCGGTTTCGATGTTTTACGTCATCATGAAGCTAATTGGCTTGATGATGACGTAGATATCTAACAATAAGTAAGAGGAAGATTACGGAGAGTTCTTCTCTCGTATCAACATCTACCTACTCCAAATCCAAGAATTTTGATTATGATAGGCGTTCACTCAACGTCGTCGAGCATTGACGGCACCTAGTTTTTTTTACAAGCGTGATTGACTTGACCACTGGAGTTTTGCAACTCTCGAAGCCTTCAATGTGTCGTACTCTTGCACCAACTGTATTTCACTGGCAATCGTACGACTGGCTAGATACACTGCAGGAGAACTTCTCAATGGCTTCATTTACGTGAAATCGTTAATGGCACCATCAATTAAGTCCTGCTACCTATTTTTTATTCCTCGTTTTAGAGAACCGCCCAAGGCAGTCATGAGCGGTTTCTCGGTGCTGTTTCGAAACGAGGGCGCCTCACTGAAGAAAAGGCAATGCCAATTGCCGACTACAAAAAGTAGGTACTGCATGGTTCGATTGAGCCTCGTGGAGTGGAACATTTGATGGCATATTTCAGTGCGCAAGCATCAAGACAAACCTTTGGCTTCTGAATGTTTTAATTCGATTTCGAAACGAGAGTAGTACCTAGCAATCATGGGTTGTGAACTAGAAATCAATGGAGTGTACAAATGTATAGTATAGCTTCCTTAGAAGCGTGGCGAGTTGAAAAATGATCAAAGTGCGTTTCAGGAGAAAATGTTTCATGGCTCTGCAGAAATTCAGTTTTTTTTAGAGAATTTTAATGGAGTGTCAATTTAGTACCACCACCCCAAAACGTTTTGGCACCCTCGTTTAGGGAAAATGCTTTGATTTTTTATGGAAATGGGTTGATAAACACCGTCAGCAAAGTATTTCTTGGTTTGGATTTTATGTCGCGTGGCCATATCGCAAGGGCTGCAGTCGGGGTCGGCCATTCGCCAGATGGAAGCCGCCGCGGGAAGCCCTTTTTACACGGTACTTGATCCAGCGCTAGCTATAGGATGTTAGTTAGTGTGATAGCTCTGCAGTATCGTGTGATACTTAACCAGCACACTGGCTAAAAAAAACCGCTTCCAAGCATGCAATCCTCTTCCTAGTTCAAATTCGAACCTCACACGCTCCTCAGGTCGCTAGGCGAGGACCAGAAATCAGTCAGGAGAAAAAAATGCTAAGCCAAACCATATACCAAGGGAATACTACGCTGACAAACATACTAACATGCAGTGCACGGGTTAACTTACTACTAATGGTTTGCATTACTGACATATTTAATTCATGGGTGCTTCGAGATACTAATTCGTTCAGAAAATGAAATCATCCGAGACATTTCAAGCGAAATGAGAAGATAGTAATAGTGGTAAGTTGTCAAACACAAGTGCGAAATTGAGCGTACCAAACAACATTCAGTCTCGTCTCAAAACCACGACAGTCATGCTGACATGCAAAAGTTGTTACAAAATTACAGGCACGTCAAATTAATTAGTATTGCATGCAGGCATTGGAAAAATAAATGAAAGAGCTAAATAAATAAAGCTACCTATCCTTACCAATAACATATTTGAACGCTTCGATCGTAGCTATAGTAGTTCTTAATATACGCGGCAAAAATTAATTTCAAAACTATTGGTCCTGCAATCGATCTCTCTAATTTTTTATTTGTGATCGAGCGCACCATAGTCACACGGGGTCATTTATGTTCTATACACTAAGTTCAATGATGGCTAATTTTCTACTGGATTCCGTTCTCAATGCCAAGTACCGCCTAGCGTACACCGGATCAAGTATCGTGTGAAACGGGCTGAAGCGTCATCTCTGGCGCTCGCTGTCGATGTAGGCAGCTGCTCGCTTCCACGGGCTTCCGTGGCCAAATTCTCCGATTCGATTGGGTCAATGAGGGGCGAAGGTCACTCCGGTTTATGGTCAGTTCATCCGCTAACTCCTGCTGTCGCGCCAGAGTTAAGTTGGTGCATTCCATAGTGTCCCTTCATCGTCATCCACTTTCGTCTACGATGAGTCCCGCGCAAGTTTCCCCCATGAGGAACAGCATGTTGGCGGCATTAAGGTAGTTTGTGCGGGATATCACTTCACATAAAACTCCAAGGAAATGGCCTTATTATAAAGAAAGATAACAAAATATCAGCCACTCACATTACTACTATTAGAGATATTTGCCAAAATATACAAAGGCGTTTTCCATGGGAAACGGACGGGTATGCACTCCAGAGAAACTTTATTGAAAAAATGAAGAATTTCTTACTCAATGTATGTTTGTTTTTTTTCGGGTGTACCCCGCGCACTGTGACCAGGTGTGATACCCGACGTTTCGTGCGGGGTACACCCGAAAAAAAACAAACATACATTGATAATGACCCGCGAAAGTTTTAACCAAGAATTTCTCACTCATCGATCTCGTCAGCAATTTAAAAGCGTGTAGTCGGTGTTCTTCTTCAACTGCTTTGAAAAATAAATCAGCTACTAACCGCAGTTATTTTTACAGAACCGCGAAAAAACTTTCTGTTGCGAAGGTGTTTCCACGGTACGGTGAGAAAAGTCTAGTTAAAGATTTATGTATATGCAAATTTAGTTAATTACCAAGAATTTAAGTTATTTTAATAAAAGTATTTGCGCCATTAATGTTCCAATATTCATTTCATGCTTCTTGCAGTTGCCTAACTTCAGAAAATAAAATTTGAATATGGTCTCAGTTAGGACTAGGGAGAAATCTCGCTCAAACCACCTTAAGTTCCTTACTTTACTTTTTAAATTATTACTTTACTTTGTTTTTGTAAATCTTATAGTATCAGTGTAGCTTAAAATATAAGTAAATGTAAATGCCATTTACTTGTGCTCCATGGGACTATATAGTACTAGAGTAAATAAACTTTATATTAGCTTATCTTAAGTAGCGATCGAATTAATGATAGCTCTGCTGTCCTGAAATGTATTTTCTTTTCCTTGGAGGTGGCCTGTAGTACTTGGGCAAGTTATATTGCGTACGATGAGGTTCTGTTTGAGGAGCTTTACCCTTCGAATTTTGATATCATGTTTCCTCACGATTAATGATCATATAGGATCATTTTGGCTCGCTGAAATTGTTTTTTTTCCAACTCCGTAATTCGCTGCAAGTGATAAACTGCTGCATCACCCTATGCGTACTTTTTATTTATCTCTCTTATGTTCCAGTTGTATCCTCTGTGTCAAACTAGCTAATTCAAAGCCCTAATCCCTTCCACAGTCATTGACTCATCAAGTCTTCAGTTTTGTTGATTCCGCATCACAAAAGCGTCACAACCGCGGCCACGTTGTATTGTAAATTCTTGAAAGACTTCGCTATCAAATTTCTCTTCCCTTGATCGTTCATAATATTTTCCGAGTATTAGATGGTTATCAAGGGCCTTAACCTACGTATAGTGGTGGATTTCAGACTGCCAAGTTTATGATGGGGGACTTCGGACAGAGGGGAGTAGTGTTATGCGAAATATTTACTCAGTATTTCTTCAATCATATTCTTATGGTTTATTTTTCACATGTGACATTTTGTTTATGATTTAGATAGGTGTGCTTAAGAGTTTCATACATATTATGATTATAAATTATAACTCTGTGAAAGAATCATGTGATAAATTAGAACGAAGAAATCGGAACTCTCATGTGGTATTTACTTCTAGCTTACTTCAAACATGATGTTATGGTGTAAAATCATTAATTGTGTATTTCCGCCAATCGCAGTATTGCTTTGTACATCTATATACTACCCTGCGAGCCGCCGCATAGGCGTGTGGCTGGAGGTGTTAGGATAGTGTGGAAATGACTTAATTCACTTCCGTTCCTCACTGGAATTTTAATATTTGAATGAAATCATCCGATAGATTCCTCTTTAGTCTCTCAAGTTATCCCTTCACTCAGGAGCGGCGTGGGTGCTCAGGGGCCCGGGCCGCTGCACGTCCAGAGGGGCAGTTTTTGTGAGCCCCCTCCCCCCTACTGAAAAAAATTGTGCGTTAAAAACGCGTTTAACTTCAATTTAATTGGTATTTATGTACAGTATGACAAAATTTTACTTTCACTCAGAGATGTTTGGTCTGCTGGCTGTTCAAAGTTCGGGGCCCGGCCCGCCGGGCCCTTCGGACCCGAGCCCGAAACCTAGTGCGTGGCCTGGGGCCCGGGCGGGAATCCCCGCCCTCCCGCCCTGGCCACGCCGCCCCTGCCTTCACTCAATTGGCTTCCGAGTATCGTTTTCGTTTCATCAAAAAGAGAGAAAGGCGCCTCTTACCATTAGGTGCAGGGGGAAAATCAACAAATCAACCGGCGAAAAACTGTATGCGCAGGAATTAGCACATCCATCCGTCCTCCGTACGTCCTCGTTTATTTTTACGATCAGAGAAATGAGAGAATCATCATCCCGCTGATAGCATGATTGATCACAATGCCGGGTCCGTCTTACACCAATTGTGGTTCCTCTTATTGTGTCACTTTATGTTCGTATAAGTCGTCATTTATTGTCATTGAAGGTGAATGAGGGTGTGTATTGAATGCAAGAGAACGAGTTAAGTAAGGCTGTTTCACTTCTGATAAGCATTGACTGCTATTGCAAATAGCACTAGGCCTGTGTATCACAGTTAATTTCAGTTGGGCGAAGATCCTCCAATCATGTTTTGGTGTCATTTGAAAGTGCTACTAAAAGAAGGAATCTCTCTTATCTTGTCTCCAGTCCTCGCTGACCACTTCATCTAAGCTCCACTTCCGAATTATACAGCGCTGGATCCTCACTTGAAATCTTACGCAAACACTTTTTTGTTCTTTTTCAGCGTGCCAAGCATTTCTGTAGCTTATCACATATCGTGTCGCTTATTTTTATGACTACTTCCAGTCTTAGTCGCTATTCGTGAAAGCACTAAAATTCAGAAAATAACATGTTTATTCGACAACTACTATGTATGATTTGAAGTATTTCATGGAGTTTTCCATTTTTTTAAGGGAGCAAATGGTGATTTAATGGAATAAACTTAATTTGGAGCTAGAAAATATATTCAATAAGATACGTTTGTGACTTTCAATCCAATTAATAGAGTAGATCGTAGCTTGAGCGCTTTACTATTTTCTTCGTTTACTGACTCATAATTTTAGGCCAATGAACCCTTCTTTCCTGCACATAATGCTTGTCGTCTCGCACGTTATTTAGCCTTCTGAAAGAACCTTTTTATTTGCAGCAAATAACAAGAATGATTCCTTTCACATTACCCCTCCGCTCGATTGGTCGAGGCCACGCGTCTCTCGTCTGTTTTTGTCTGCGAGCGCGTGTATTTCCGCCGGTAGTGCACGGCACACTGGCACCAAACGGACTTTCCGTGGACATTTCATTTATCCAAAGGCAATATTTGGCCAAATGAGACATTATTATTTTTTTAATACGTGAGAATGATTCTGACAAAGATTCCCCTAGGCCGGATTTCGATTTTACATTTTCACGAAATAGGGCACCACCTTAAACATGATTTATATTTATATGTCCATAACCTAGTATTTATCAGTATGAATGTAGTCATATGTGTGTACGTACACATTTAATGACTGATACCAATAAATTTGAAAATATACATACACAAGTGCATATAAATACATGTGTATATATGCATGTATGTGTATATATAAATACGGTGCTTGGTTATGTATCCAAATTTATAACTGTACATTTTCTATAGAGTAATAACTGGAGAAAAAAAGGGGAAGTATCAGATATTGCCTCTCTCTCTCATATAATCGGTACGGAATATAACGTAGGTATATACAGGGTATATGGCTTTGATTTCAAATGTATATCCATACATTTCCTGTACTGTATTTACAGAGGAATGTGTATGCACACGCTTATATATGACTTGGTTTCTACTGATACTAGGTGATTGGCATATGCATATAACTCATAACTTTAAGGCGAATCCTTATTTCGATGATATGGACACTCGAAATTCGGTCTCAAGGAATCTTTTACAAAATTAATTCCCAAGTATGTTTTAAAAAAAGAAATGTCTCGTTTGGTCTAACATTGCCTAAGGAAAGTTGAAATTCCTACGGAAAGTCCGTTTGGCGCACGTGTGTGGTGGGGAGTGAGAATGTGGGGGGAGAAGGGGGGAACACACGAGTAGGCTAGGGAGGGAGGGGTCTTGAATGGGCAAGAGAAAGAGAAAGGGAGGCGGTGGTTTTATCTCTCCCTCTGCATATCTGCAGCGTTTGTTTGCGAGGTGAGCACCCTCTCGCGAAACGTAAACTCGCCGAGGCGAACGAGACCTCCTTCGAGCGTTGGCATACTCTCGTATACGTAGTCTACATTACAGCTACTATTTAAAGGCTTACTTTATTTAAGTATACATGTAAGTAAAGATGGGATCTTCGTCTGTACTTTAAACCGAAGACATCCCCACCGAAAAAGAATATCATAACGGGTGCATGTAATTTAGCGACATTTGTATCTAATTCCGTGCCAATGGTGAGTTACTATCATAATTTTCTCGTTATAATTTTTATTCAATACTCTTTCTTGTGCTCATAATATTTCCCCACAAGTAATTTAGATGAATGGATCAAGGCAATGATATACACCTAACGATGGACCTGCGGGGTTTACCCTAAAGTTAAATTCATCCTAACTTAAACTACCTTGACATCTTATAGATCAGCACTTAAATTGGTCGAGTCATTTAAAGCTCCATTTAAGTGGCTGATATAGACGAGGCTATAGAGAAGAGACGCGAAGAAGTTCTGCATCGGGCGTACATACTAAATGAGGCTGGACTGGCGAGAAAAAACCCGAGCGTTAGTCCAGTCTCGTATCTTTACTCTCCTGTAGGACCTGTGCGGGCTTACATGTCCGGCGGCAAGCCCGCATTTCTCAAGGTAGTACTTGTGTTACCTATCGGACTCCGGCGTACGCGGACCTTCTCAATTTCGTCCGCTCCGCGCAGGTCCGATTCCGAAGGAGACGACTCCGATCCCTCCGCGGTAGCCTATCTAGCGAAGTGAACCCGTGTGACTTCTGCTTTGCTAGCCAGCCAGTTCAGCAGCTGAAATGAAATGTGATTTTTCTTGCAGATGCACATTACAACATGTTCTAAAGAGGCATTTATTTTAAAAATTGGGCGCAATACAAGGATTTAGTCACTAGTGTATACGAATGTGGAAAGCGAATGGCCAAGGACATGCTACTGTAGGTCAGCGACCCCCGTTACGTAGGCGGGATTTCACTTCTCCCTCCAACCCCCAACAAATAGCGAGAGAGGAGTGATGGATAAATAGGCCGCAGGCTTGAAATGCGCTGCTGCTTGTCTCGCCTCTGTCTGCGCCCCTTCCCACCCCTATTCCCCCCTGCTGTGTTGTTGGCAGCGCTCAGCCCCGGGGTGGATAATCGTGCGTTGCGCCTTAGTAAACACGGTGAACACCCTCTCCGTACTCGTCCCATTACACTCTCAGGCTGTGCGGCTGACGCGTCGACATTCGTTGACCCGCCTGCGATAATGTAGGGCGCTACCAGCCAAGTGGAACTTATGCGAGATGCCATTATTGGGCCTACCGAAGTCGTTCATTTTTAATAAGTTTTTCTTTCAAGGAGATAATAAAAAGATGGAGGCGTCATTCCATCAGATTGAAGTCAATTCTGCCATTATGCCCCGCCATTACTAGCCTTTTACCATTGTAGAAACGTTGGTAAGTTTTACCCGCATTCGCACCTGTCTTCAATCACCGTGTTGAACTGGTATTAACCAGCTTTAGCGTGCACCATAGTTGTTGCTCATCACCTACCGATTACCAAGTTACCATGGTCGGTACCAAACGAGCATTCGCATTATTAATTCTTACCCTTATAATTGATTACCATGGTTAAAAGCTAGTAATGCGAACTACTAGCAGTTGTTACTGTCTAGGGCTAACTCTGGCTTACATTTTCAGTGAACGAGTTTGATTTTTGTCAAAATCTCCGAATGACATTCAAAGGGAATGGAATGTCTTGTGTATGGTGGGCCTCGCCCACTGGGCACAAAACCCTTCCCATGCACCCTTGTTTTTGCTTCACCTTCGCCCGTGAGCGTTCATGTGCATGTCTCGTCTATTTCATTTCAACCCCCTTGGTCTCTTCACGTTAATCCTCCCATATCAATGCCTAAATCATACCTAAATGGGAGAGAGTTAGCTATTCCATGGTCGACATTTTTTGTCGCCCCTCAGCAAAATTTGAGGGCCGTGCCGAAAGTCGTATATTTGGTGAAAGAGTTAAGGCATTGGTTAGGCCCCCTGCACTATTGGTTCTCTAAACTACCCCCAAGAAATTTACTTAACGTTCATTGAGAACAGTGACTGTAAGGAAATCTCGTGTTTTTTTTTTCATTTCTCCTCTCAGTCCCCCCGTTCCATTTTGCTTCCGTATTTTACCCATACATTGTCTTTAATCAACCTTTCTAGCCTCCGAATATTCTGAGTGAGGTCAAGCTTTGGATGCTAATTATTGCTTGAAATGATCTTTATCAATCAATCCAATTAGTCTCCATAGTTGGCTGGTTTTGGTAGATTGAGCACCACCACATAGGGATGTATCAACGTCTATATGCGCGTCATCTCTCGTGAATACTTAATCAGAGCCCGAGGGGGAATCCGAATCTCCAAACTTGAATTTGCATATTTAGACTCTGGGACAAGGCAGTCATGCTCCACTTAACAACGAATCTCCTGCACCATGTCTTCCGGCCTTTCCTATACCAGCAGGCCTCTTTTTAAGTTTGATCACGTGCAGATTTGAAAGGGTGTTCATTACGCAGAAAAGGGGAACATGACTTGGTTTTGTTTTTTTAATATTCCCTGTAAAAGCCTGAATCAGATTTCTCGTACGTTCATAACAGTTGAATTTTCTGTGCTTCATCATTTCTCGTGAATTTATGAGCGGAATTTAGTACGCTTAGTGATTAATGTAAAGACTAAATTTTAGTAAATACAAAAAATTGATTTGTATAAACTTTGTCATTTAATGGTAAATGAATTAGAAAGTTTTTGTAGTTCCCCAAAATAAATTCTTTAATGCTAGTATTGCATATACAGTTCGTATCTTCGCATTCCGGTAAGACTTG
Source organism: Pyrrhosoma nymphula (assembly GCA_963573305.1). Classification (NCBI taxonomy): domain Eukaryota; kingdom Metazoa; phylum Arthropoda; class Insecta; order Odonata; family Coenagrionidae; genus Pyrrhosoma; species Pyrrhosoma nymphula. Next base: position 85,269,910 of record OY754333.1, on the reverse strand, counting down.
GGAAGTATGTTTCGCTAATGCACATAAATTCGGTCTTCATATGCTTTGAACAGTTTGAGCGCATTTAGCGTGTGGTGCACCGTTGTCGCAGGTTTGCGTGCGATGGTATTTCAGTGATGATATGTGCTCCTTAACGCGATTTCATTGGATTTTTAGACTCTTGGAGTTGGCACCATACCGAACTGAAGGCACTATAAATTTCCCTGTTTCCGTAAAAACAAGAAAAATATCTGTTTCAAATTAACACTATATTTAGATGGCTGACATTTATGAATGTTCATTTTTTTTACTGGTGGCAGCTAAAAAATAAAATAAAGACCTTTGACTTAAGGCTCACATAATTTAAGGATCTAATTCCTTTTGGCAGGCCTTACACAAACTCGCGAGTCTCTAGTGATATGGCTATCTGCCTCCTATACATTATGTTATCAAGAGCGTAATCATTCCTCCTTGCGTGTGCTGTCGAAGGTTTATATATACTATTTTCCTTCGGAATTCGAGGGAGATTTAAGAGAGAAATTTAACGTTCACAGATCCCCGTGTTACATCCTTTTGTCATTTTCTATCACTATGGAAGGCATTATTGTTCAAAGGAATAATGTTTTACTCGAAATTACTTACTTCCGCATCGCATATTTTAAAATGGCTGATGATTCGATGAGTATATATTTTGCTTTAACCTCTCTTAACTGTAAGCACTTACGTGAATGCAACTCCATTTACTTTTCATTCATAATCGTACGTATTTCTTGCATTCTCAGCAATGAGGAGCTTCTTTTCAGTAATATAATTGCCTTTTCAACTTTATAAAAGTACGTACGTTGTTCTTTAAGTAAACTTTATATCAATCCCTGTCATTATGTATTCGCTCGTTAAATAAATAGCTCGGGCTTAACTTATAGCGTGTGCTTCAGTCTTGAGTGGAGTCTTCCGATACTTTCTCATGAATTCCGTTTGGGTATTCGATAAGAATACCATCAAGAATGTATTTGTTGATATCCTTGTCCAAGCTGTGTACCGTAGTGCGAGCTGTTCGTTCGGCTAGTTACTGACATTCACGGAATTTTATTAAGTAATTATCCTGGTCATTTATTAGTGGATCCTAAAATAGTGTCCACGAGTTCATGATCGTAAACGGAAAGAACGGAAGTGGGTTCTTCTTTCGTCGGAAATTCTCCCGTGAAAAAAGAGAGTGGTCTGTCACGGTGAGTCATTGCGACGGAGCTGCTACACGCCCGTGAGTTTCCGCGGGGAGTGTTCAGAAATAGGCGGGCGCGTGGAGTCCCAAATTTAGTAGATGGGCTGTGTAACAGCGGAGGTCCCTCTCTTTAAGGTTCCAGCGGTGATTGTGGATTTGTATGGCAATCAACCGTGCGCGATTGTTTTTAGACCTCAGACTGTGGTGGTTAACCGCAAATCTAGTCGATACACTCCATCCGTGACTTAGAATACGTTAATTTCAGAAGGCAATGTCTAAATTACATTGCGGGAAAAAGTCTATTATTTTTGTCTATTTTTTCAATCAAGATCATTTTATTACTTCTAGATTATTCTTGTTTAATGAAAGACAATGAGTCAGGATTATGTGTATTTTTTTCATTTAACATGTGCATAATGGTATCCATGGATTTTTTTACTGCCGCACACCTCTTTCATTCTTCGTGGTCTCAGGCCTGTCTCTTGGTGGAACCTGTTCATACTTCAAATTGAACACATAACCCTTTCACTGCATAAACTGCTTTCTGGTTTCACTTATAATATTTGTCGATTCTCCACAAAAAGATAATATGTTTTTTCTATATTAAATAATAAAAAATCGTATTATTTATAAAGAAATGGCGAGAATAATTGTAATCCGTTACTGTATTGTAATAAATTTAGTACTTTAGTGTACAAGACCTGTGGGGATTTTCGCATTAGAAGCAAAACAACAAACCTGGGGTCCACAGTTTAACGTCCCATCTGACGGAGGGACGGTTTTATAACCTATGGTAAAATAGAAAGATCTGTTGCTTTCCCGGGGTACGAATTTGGTGAAGTCTATTCGAGTTCTCCATCGGGTCATGGTCAAATATTTTCTCGATATGAAAACCTAAGTAAATAGGATTTTCCATCGATAATGCTCACGCCAACTAACTGACAGCCTGATTAATTTACAAAATCCGAACTCTCAGTTAAGGCCAAGTTAACGTAAAGACTACGTCATCTTGCGGTTAGCGTCAACCAGACATAACAAAACTGGGCATTAAATTCCCCCCCACATGACACCCAATTAGGTATCGGGACTCCAATAATGAAAAAAAATCTGCCACTGCCGGCATTGGAACCAGAGTCCTCAGGGTGGGAAGCCAGTACTCTAGCCACCACACCAACCCGATCCTCCCTTATTTCTTTTTTACAACTTTAGTGAGGATTGGTCACTGAGCATCCTCCACTTGATGTCCATGTTTTGGTTGTTGGTCCGTGTGTCTTGTTTTGCACTATTCGTCACAGAATTGAAATGGTTTATTTATTTAAATGTTTTTATTTTGCTGTAGCAGGTGTGTTGACTTATCTTCGGATAAATTTGTTCCAGTCGTCATTTTTCTAAAATTAGTCAAGAGGTTATTTATAATGAAGTACGTATTTTGAATGTGAATTAATTTTTTAAACGTATGTGCAGTTTGAGTAATATTTTAAAGCTTTGAAATTGTGTTATCGCATCTTAAAATTACTCAATAAATGACTATAACTTCATTATCTCCTAAATTCTTCCCTGAATAATTGCCCACCGTGTTTTTCCTTTGGATATGGCGAGGCGCTGAGCTGATATGAATAGTAGTACCTGCATTGTAGTCGAAGAGGTTTGCCTTGGAAAATTCGAATTTCATTTCATTTCGTCGCCGGAAAAATGCACGAGGGTTAAAAACCCGGAATCTTTTATCTGGGGAATTAATGGCTGGCTCGCCGCGATGTCAGTAATCGCGCGCCCAAGTGTCTCCGAAGGCGGCGTGATTTAAAGCCGCTTCTCTTAGCGTCCATTTGTCTTCCTTCATGAAGTTGCGTGGAGTTGGGAGTGTAACTCCAGTTGTTGGCCCGCTTTCCACGGTTGGCAACTTCAGTATTAATGTCGGCATTTATCTTACGTCCCCTTTATCTTATGATCTCTTCGTGAATCTTAAAGGTCCGCAAACGTGTCTAATAATAATCCTTGCGGTCCAAGAGGTTCTGAAAAGAGTCAATTTGAGCTCTTTGAGTTCTCACAGGTCGTGAAAATTATAGTTGAGTGTACGCTATTCGGGGAATCGCTCCCTTCGTTGAGGGTTTTTGTTGCTTTGTATCGGGAATGCTTGGATTTGGATGACTTTTGAATAATTGCGGAATTTTAAACGTGTATGTTTCAATGGCCATAGGGTTAGATAAGTAGTATCCATTTTCAATTTCAAATGCAAACCACTTCCGTGAGTTTGCGCTTGTGGAGCCATGGGCTGAGAATCGGTGATCTGCGCGAAGTATTTTTGAAAAACCTGAGGTCACGTTTTTGAAACTACTCTAAAATTAGTTTCTAATTTTCGAATTGGCTTCAGTGTAATTTTAGTGCCATCGTTAGCTTTCAAACCGGAAACTGGTGGAATAACCATCTCGTGTACCTCGAGGTACCATTAAATGTCTTTCTTAAAATTTTTACTTGACATTCGAGCTATCGGTTGGATTGGCTATTCCTTGAATTCTTGTTGAGCATTTGTTGAGTATTTCTCACATAAGCTAAGAATTCGTATTTAACACACGTTATTGGCAGATCAATATCATTCGCCTTTGATTTGCTGTTGTGTTATTTTAAATTAAAGATCAATCCAAATTGTCAATAAAAACAGAGGAAATTAGATTCCATTTTATTAAATTGAATTACAATTTTGTATTGTGATTACTGGGTGTGTTCTCTCCATTATAACGTTGTTGCATTTAGTGATCTCTTCTCCTTTGTTAGATGCCCTTGTGTTCTGTATATATACCACTTCACAATCCACTCTTTCATCCTATTATACCGAAGATCCATTTTATCTTTTGTGTTGGTTAGTCGTTCTTTTATTCAAGGATGTATTCAGCACTTCTTGCGAGTTTCCCCCTTCACCTTTTATTAAGTACGGTGGGATGGGATTTCGTCCTCTTTTCATCCCTTTGCTGAGTGAGACTCGAAAAATCTAAGCCTTGAAGCTCCTTTCTCTTGTTTGACCGCGGACGCCACTATGAGGAACCAACCATCTTCTTCATGCTTTGTTAAGCAACGATTTTCCGAGTCGAGCTCTTTAACTTTTGAAGTTCTCTAGGTGAAGTTATCTGTTTTGCATTTTTGTGGAATTTTTCGACTAGGTATCGAAATGAGTACATCTGCATTGTACCCTACGAGCCACCACAAAGGTGTGTGGCAGGGGGTGAGTTATCACCACCATGCACTACATGGTACCCTAATAAGGATAATGAAACCACGACCATTAATGCATTAGCAAAAATCTGTAAATACTTGTCAGGAGGTGAGACTTCACCTACATGCTCTACACTATAGGTACGCTGCCAATGTTCTTCGTCCCATTAATCGTAATCCAGACAGGCGGTCGTATTCTCACGCCGATGGACATAGGAGACATTGGACCAGGCTAGAGAAACTATTTAGATTTATGTATTTAGTGACTACGTAAATGAACAGAAGTACAAGAGTTAAATAGGAAAAATGCAGATATGAAAGAAATAACAGACTAAGCGCCTCTCGTTTCATATCGTGAGTCTCCCGTAGGAAATCGTTTTTACGGGCCACCTCGCGCCTTGATGTCAACATGAGTTTGGCTAAATATATGTGATGATAAGGGGCAAGAATAAAGTAAGAAGATATGAGAAACTGATTATTTCCCCTGCGTGAGCGAGTCACGCTCCAATTATTAGATATCATGCGTGCTAAATTCTTTTTTATTGTAGCCTAGCCACGTTGGTCGTTAAATGTCAGTGTGAATCTATGGCTAAGTCGCTTGTATTGGAGATGGGATGCGATTTCACGAACTATGATTTTGTCATGGTGACCTCTACTCGGTGCAGTATTAGGATCCACGAAATCACAGCTCCGGGAAAAACACCGTTCCGTGTTACTCCGCTTCGTCCCGGATGAGTTTTTTCGCTCCCATCGTTCGGGAACTGTTGGCTTCTAACGATCCTCGTTGCTCTCTTGATTTTTCTCGTTCGGGAGCCGTGTGGCTCTCATGCCTGTTCCGCAACGGTGTAAGCCTCTGAATATATACCTATAGCTTGAAATTAGAATCACTCCCGTGATAAAATCACAATTCACAATTTGTCGTCTCTGTAACTGGATCGGAGTTGTCAAAATGGTAGCTTTGATGAAAAATCCCCGTCATATTCCATTTCGGGAGGCCAGTGCCGGCTGATCTAGTCGCTGTTGATTCGATGTAGCCTGCGGCGTGCGTTTTTAGGTTTATGCTGTTACGTCATAAAGTTATACTATAAAGCTATACTGAGTCACACACATGCACTTATTTACCTCACGTATGGCTATATCCCTCGCCTTTGATCTTGTGTTGTGACGAATGTATATGGCTTCCCCTTTGTTTGCATATATCAGCGTCTACCCCCGCCTTTCTCCCGCCCTCAGTCGCAGCTAATCCTCTGTCTCTGCGGCATCTGGATTGGGATTACGCTGCCTTTCCGAGGGATTAAGTATTCGTCCAGTCCTCCGGAGGACTATTGATTTATGTTAAGGAAACGTGGATACAAATAGTGGTTGAAGGTTTTAATGAAAATACTATCTTCAAGAACAGTAAACGATTTTACCTTTCGTAACTTTGGAGGCTGAAAGGGGAACCTTTCAACCATTTTCTTTCCCCTTTCAGGCTTAAACCTTTCAATCATAGTTTTATTCTTCAAAGTAACGAAATGTAATATCGTTTACTGATTTTGGAGATATTCTTTTCATTGATGTTGTAAAGTGGTAAGAGCTCACCGTTTTGTCTGCCAGTGGTTGAAGGCTTTAAAGATTTACTTTTCCCACATCTCATTGCATTTGCGCCTTGTAGTATTTGAAAGGTAGTGGGCCAGTAAGCTTATGTATCTCACCACCTTTTTTATGAACGGATACATATTTTTACGATACTGGAAGAATTTTTGGAACGTTTATAGGGATAGACTCTCATTTGGTTTTCGGAAGCCTTGACCTTAAGCCTTAACGGAAGATTTAACCTCTCGGGTGGCACTTTAGCAAAATTTATACCATCGCTTTAAAATAACCATTTTACTGTCAGTATTTTGTATTTGAAGTAAATCTTAGAAATTATTGACTATCTCAGGAAATAGCTAATGATTCGTGCCCTTGTGTTGCGCGAGAGAACATGACTGCTGTAGTATCTCGATCAAAATCGGCGAAATACATTGTGAAATTAAAAATGAACTGTGGAGGCGAGATGCTATCGTTAATCACTTAATTGCTGAAGCGACTGCCTCTGGTGGAAGATGGTTTTGGAACTCTCGATATGTTCCGCTTCTGATCTAAATGTATTACGCAATAGTGTCTTATCTCTATTTTCGAACGCTAACATGCATGGTCATCTTCCAAATAGAGGCCAGATTAAGTTTTTCAAGCGATAAAACTCCTCTGCGAACGTCGTACATGAAGGGTTAGATACTTAAAGCCTGCATGCATTAATGCAAATAACCGTTCTTAAACTAATCGTATGCGTTTACGGATGCCTAAAATAGTATTCTTGTTAGATTTCTACCTTTTACCCTCATAATAATTCTTGCTAATCTTGCATTTATTTGCTTGAGACGGCACTCCCATTAGTTATCCTCTTCCTCCATGTAAATGCATACCTTTTCATCTTGAATATGCCTATTTCACTTGTAGTATACCCCTGTAACTATTTCGGATATTGGCTCCTTTCCATTGCTATCACGTTTCTTTCTTATACACTATCCTCGTTGTCTCATTTTGGGGTCACTAACGTCAATTCTGTTCTTCATTGTCCTATGAAAGCACACTTCTTCATGCGTGTTTCCTTGTCACTGTGACTTTTAATATTCGGCCTCCTGGGAGTTACTGCCACCACATTCATCCATAATTGTCTCACTTTACCTATTATCCTCGCTGTATTGATTCCCCAGTCATGTATTCGACTGCGAGCGATTCTCCCCAACATGGTGTAAAGCCTTTTTATCTATATCCGCGAGTCTCTGACCTACCTTATCTCGCCCAGATTGAAGGCCTCACACCATTCCCTTACCTCAGCTGCACAGATAGTCTCCCAGGTAAGGCGTGCACGCTCTTTGTTATGTAATGGATTATAATATTGATACAATTGTTCAAGTGCCTACACTCAAATACAAAGCATTGCCTCGCATGCCGGTGTAGCTTCGGTTCGTAGTCCACTTCTGTCCGGCTCCCGTCGGCTGACGTCTCCTTGGCCGCTCCTGACCGTCGTAATACTGCTCCCTGCTACAAAACCTTTGGTCCCTGGGCTTCCAAGGAGCTTCCCTTTATCTCGACTCCCTCGATCGCCTCGATCGCCAGCCTTTTTTTCTCGACCGCCTCCTCCGCTGGTTAACGAACAAGTCCCCTTAGTCCACTCCCTCGATCTCATTGTTAATTACCCCTTCCGCGGGCGTCGGTTTTTCGGAGCTTTGTCGTCACCGCCCCTCTTCCCCCTAATTTTCCCGGCCGATCCGCGCAACAATAAGTATACGGTTCTGAAGGTATTTCAGGGCTACCATGCGGCAAATTTAATCCACTGCCAACCTAACATGTTCGGCTGGACGTGTTACAATGGCATAGCTGGTGAAGCATCTTGCATGCTTAAAATAGTATTCAATTTCTATCCCTTTGTGGCTCACACATTATTCTGTTCCACTTCTTACGAAAATGTTTCTGTAACACAACCCATAAGAATATCCTGATGTATCCAAGCTTGTCACTTACTGGATAGTATGGAATTCAATTACTTCCCACTATTTTTTCTCTAAACAAACAGAAGTGCTTTGGTCAATTGCTCTCGCTGCCGACGATATTTCTTCCAGAATTCTAATATGCTCTAATTGTGTTCCTCTATCCTACATTCTTTTTAAATACGTCCTGATTATAGACTGCACGTCACTAAAAATGTAGCGCAGAGGAGTTATGGCATGAATATTGTTGATTCACGCATTTTGCTGAATAAAAAAATTCATATTTTGCCCAATCTCGTCATTTATCTCCCATCGACTTTGGATACTCTTTTTACCCCAAATCCATTTCTCCCTTGTTAATGACCGCACCCAAGATGACGGCATAGTCGCAGTATTAATTTTCTCAGGCTAGGTGACGATGCAGATGTTTGTGTGAAATTCACAGTAAAAAAATCATTCGCCTGGACTGGGATTCGAATCCCAGTCCAGGCGAATGAATTTTTCACTGTGAATTTCACACAAATGTGTGACCATCAGCGGATGACTCCGTTAAAGTTACTGCGCGGCCAGTTCCGCAGTTCTTTGGACGATGCAGATGCGTTCATAATCGTCAACAGTCATCAATCTGGAGATTTCTTAGTTGCAGCTCTCCACTCATCTCTCCTATCAACTACTTAATCGTTTAGTTCTTATACAGATCTTGATTTTGACGCCATTTGTTATTTTCCTGATGTAGTCCATTCTTGGTCTTCCTCGATAGTTCTTCCCATTCGTTTCTCCGTCCATTATTGTTTTCTAGTGGCTGTTATGTCGCAGTGTGTGACCATTTCATTTGTATTCTTTTCTCTACAATTCTTAGTAGGACTTCTCTATTTCTCCTTTGGTCGATTTCTACCTCTTCTCTCAATCTGGAGATTCTATTTCGGCAAGATGTCCACACATAAGTTAGTGACTTCTACTTCGGAGCGTTTTCATTAAACATCTTTTCTACCCAATTCTTCGTTTAGGCTTTTTCATAAGTGATTCTCCACATCTATTTCATCTTTGCCATTTTGATAATTCTTATTTAAAATATTTATTGTAATTAATGCTCTATAACACCGCATTCCATTACACGTTCTTTGTCATATCTTCTTTGTTCTTCTGCTGTTATCACCTAAGCTTCGATGCGTTAGGAGCCAGGTTGGGTAGCGGTATTTTGGGGAATTGCAAGATCGATTCTTTTTCCCCGTCGGATCTTCAGCTAAGGAGTTATCACCGCGACTGCGTGAGCCAAAGCAAGTGCTAAATTTCATCTCTTTGTTTAATTGGTTTTAAAATTCCTGATTTAGTTGATGCCATGCGTTGGTTATTGAAAACTAAAATTAAGGCACAAAATATGCAGAGTATTCCACGTAAATATTTTAATGAACTTTTTTTGTAGCCATGTATGCCGACAACAGCGCCATTCCTATGTAATTGCCACATTTTGACTTCAACTATCGCAGTAATTAGCTAATGACTCAGAAAAATAAGGTAGTAAGATGCATTTATTTCATTTTTAATCATTTTTCCGGGAATTTTCGCTTCTAATTACCAGTTTTCCTTGAAAATGGCACTTATGTAGGATAGAAAAATACTATGTATATATTCTCCCCGCGTCCTACCACTGTCGCAATTAACACCATGTAATTTGAAGTTCAATTTGCGAGAAAAATTGCGTGGAAAAGTCAAAGTTTGTTGTTCATTTCAAATAAGAGGTCATATTTTTTCTAAAAGTACCCAGAATGTGAATAAAATGGTATTTTTGTCGTTTTCTCAGTGGAATCACCTTAAGAGTGAGCAACCCGTGACGTTTCTCGATTGTTCCCCACCTCGTCGTCGAAGAAATACGCTCCGCCCCTCCCTGTCTCCACACGCTCCCCTTGCCCCCTCGCCGTGTCAGATGCATGGTGCCGTTGAAGCGCTCGCTTGTGAATGGGAGGGCGCGACCGCTGTGAAGGGAGCAGGAGGCGAAAATCATTTCCCAGAGGGCGGGGAAGAGGGAGGACGTGTGCGTGTAGATACCGCCGAGTGACGTCATTGCGACCTTATGGGGTTGGTTCCGAAAGGGGAGGGAGCGGAGGGATTCAATTTCGCCCCTTCCCCTCCCATCCCGCTCTCCCCTTACCTATGTCGGTGGGTCGATGTTAAGGGAGGTTATGGGTGCCCCGCTGCCGGGGATGCGGAAGGGCCCAAGGGCGAGGGAAGCAGGGAGAGGGCCTCCGAGGTGGGTGCGTGAAGGGTTGTGTTTCTGCTCCTTTTGGGGCGGGAGGAAGGGAAAGGGGGTGTGGTGGGGGGGGAGGGGAGAGAGGGGAACCTCCCACGCGCATCGCCCTCTCTTTGCTGCGTTGCCTCCTGTAGGGCCGAATGCAGCAGCCGGCGGAGGAGGGACACACTCGGCTCTTGAAACTTTCGGATGAGGAGAGAGCACATCCTTCACCCCCCACCCCCTCGAGCGAAAATCGATACTTCGCAGCGGCCACCGGGAATGTAGAGAGCGAGAAGGAAGAAAGAGCGGGGGAGACCTCTCCCCTGCTTCCCTCCCATCCATTAACCACTGTACACACGCTCGTAGATGACCTTTCCTTGGGATGATATTCCCTGATGATGATACTCCTCTTGGACTGGAATCTGTCGAAGATGATAGCGCAGTTGAAATGTGCTGATTTGGCTTGGGAAGGAATTAAAAGTAAACATTTTTTTCACGATCTTATGATTTAAACAAAGGCCACCATCATAGATTATTCGGTCACGTGATTCCCTTTCCCACATGGCATTGGAAGTGTGTACTATTTGGCTGCATTTCTGTCAACTGCGCTATTATCTTGGACGCACTCTACAAACTTGACGCGGTGCAAGGGCTGGCTTACGCATTCCAGAGCTGGGCTGGTAGGAGCACTCATAATTGCTCCTGGAAGGGCCGCCCATGCCAGATAGGTCGTAGATAGTTCTCGCGAAGGTGTCACATAAAAATTTCTTTGGGATGGACAATGGGAATCGTCCCCCCACCCCCGCTCAACTAATCAATTTCCCAACAAAATGGAAGTCAATCATAGAGATTGGAATCCTGGCAACTAAGGGACTCCTCCCACTAGGGCGGGTGTCGTGTCCGTTGCGCACCAACAAGAGCAACAGCTGATACAAGGACTATGACAAAGGTGGAAACAAGGAAAAAGAGGAGGAAAGCAGCGGTAAAAATAGAAACTTGGATCACTAGGACTATGATGAGGATAGGGAAGCAAGAAAATGTTAAACAGGAAATGGAGAAAGGGAAAATTGACGCATTGGGGTAGTACGAGGTGAGATGGGGGGATATCGGGGACTATTGGAGTGATAGTTACAGGGTAATCTTTTGTGAGGGAGATGAGAGTCAACGTGGGGTAGCTGTAGTATCGAATGCGAAATTGGGAAAGAAGGTAGTAAACATTGAACAGGTGAGCGACAGGATACTAGTGATTGAAATAAAAGCACAGACTGATTGCGTCATGGTCCAGGATACAAATTAATTTAGTAACCCTAGGGAGGAAGAGGTGAATGGGGTATGTGAACAACTAGCAGAGGTAATTAGATGAGTCCTGAACGGGAAAATCCTAATAGTGATGGAGAATTGGAATGTAGTGCTAGAGGAAGGGAGGGGTGGCATTAAAGTGGGAGAGTATGGGCAAGGGACAAGAAATGACCGCGGTGAGAAAGGAGTTGAATTTTGTGTGAGAAATAAATTATCAATGGTTAACACTAGGTGTAAACATCATCTCAGGCATAGGTACTCATAGAAAATGAGTACCTATGCCTGAGATGATGTTTACTCCAAGATGCCTATACCGAGTAACACATAAAAGAAATTATGCTCTTGCCAGACAGAGGCTTAGGAACAATGTAAAAAACTCGCGCAGCTTTGCAGTGTCGGTTGCGCTCTCGTAGTTTGAGACAAGTTTCAATCGGTATTGGCCACCGTCATTCGGCGTTTTAAACATAATTAGCGTGGATGATACGCGTAAATGAATAAACATTTTTTTTTAATACAGACAAAAGACAAATATAAAAGTAAAGACTCACTTTGTGAGGGGCCCTCCTGGTTTGTGACCCTCCCGGTCACGGGCGAAGTCTTTTGTCCCTCAAGAATACCTGTGAGCGAATGGAAAAGTACAGCCCGATCCCTTCGTCCGACCACTCCTGTATGATTTCCTCTCCCTGGCTTCACGCGGTACGCAGGCGAGTGCCGCTAAGTTTAGCGTTACTGCGTCGTTGTGATTGAGAGTCCCTGGAGATGCTCAATGTGACGCGTGACTTGGAAAAAAAACTGATCGTGGGAGCGTGCAGCTGAATATTTTGAAATAATTCTCGCCCCGATTGACAATTCGTAGAACTAATTGTGAGGTGTTCGAGGACGAAGAGGGTCTAATTTTATAGTTAAAGAAAATCGTTTTTCCCGCTTACTATTCTTCATTGTAACTGGAAAGGAAACTCTTAGCACTTTGAGTGCTGGCCATTTTATTTGTTTCTCCTGCAACAGTGCTGGCTATATTTACTAAATTTCAGGAATATTTGTAAATTTTGCCTTAAACATATGAAAATGCCAAGTTTACTGTCTTTTAGTTTATAACTTATGTATAAGTCACAGTTTTAGGCTTAACTTTGTGGAAACGCGACATATGAAATAATTTCTCGCTTTCTACATTGCACACTTTTTTATTTTTATTTTGAAAATTACATTTTATGTCGAAACCATGGTTGGTGAAAATAAATAAACTGTGAAATGCACAAAGCGAGAAATTATTTCATTATAACTTCATGTTTATAACTTTATCACAGTCGTGTTATTCCTCGTATTTGAGTTATTGTTTAATGCGATGCCTGTATATTATATGCTAAATATTAGTTATAATTTAAAAGAACGTTATATTACGTTGCCAGCAGTTCTGGGGAGATTTACGGCAGTATAATATAACGTCGTTAGCTCTCCAATATATAATCTCCCTCCGCCTCCAGAAACACGAATATAACCACACTGATAGTTATTCTTCATGATTTAGTACCAATTTCATACCATTATTTACGACCACAATGCAATCCTAAGCTTCCTGGCCCACGCCCCGCGAGCGAAGTGCAGGGTATCACGTAGACCCACCCCCTGCGGTGCAATCCCCCTTCGTGAAACTTCCCGCACCCCTCCGCCGTCCCTTTTCTGTGTCAGGCGCAACGACCCTACTCACCCAATGTCGGTCAATGAACGACCCCCGCGTGGGGGATTCTGGCCCGCCGTGGAATAATGGCGTCGAGTGGTGGCGGGGGTAGTTTTAATTCGCCTCAAATTTTTACCCCCCCCCCACCCTGTTAATCCCTCCCGGGAGGGGACATGCCAACTCATTCCTTTCTACCCCCCGGCGGTAACAACATCCTGGATCGAACTTCCCTGGCGCAGAGAATTGAAATCAATGCTCTCTCCAGGATATCACTCCCTCCCCCCACCTCACCTCCTGCCCTGAATTCGAATCTCAGCTTGGGGAGGTTCGCGGGGGTGCCTAGAGGGATGATCTTTTCTTTAAATCATGTGCCTCGATTCTCGCAATGCAATGGTTATTTCTTTCGGTTTCCACATTCCGAAAGTATTATTTAGATTCTAGTCACTCTACTGGTTTTATTTAAGTATTCTACTAGCTGATAAGTAGTTTCTTGGACAGTCCCCACTCTGCATCCCAAATTCTGAAGATAGTCTCTTTTCCCTCCTAGGGATGTCCCGCCATTAGATCCCTCTTCAATTCCTCATATATTCTACCTTCTCTTATTTCGTCCTGGATATCTATCCTCTTCCTTCCTCATCCACGCTTCCCCAGTGTTCTCCCCTCTATCACCCTCTTCAGCATCCCCCGGCTTTTGAAAATAACCAGCTTAATGAGGACTGGGCAGTGAAACACCCAAACGTGTAGGCAGAAACTGAAACCAGGGAGATAGTGTTTTAATTGACAGATTACACGGATGGGAAACAAAACTTACAAACGTAAAGAATTCAAAAAAGATATGGTACTTTTTTCACAGATTTTTATTTAAAGTCGACCGGTTTCGTCGCATAGGCGACATCATCAGGTACATGATCATCAGGTTCCATATCTTTTTTGAATTCTTTAGAATGGATTTTCGCAAAGTGAAGCCTGAAACCATCGAGTTTACAAACGTAAGTTGGATCAGTTGTCGTCCGTAGATTCGCAAAACTCTCTCTTATATCTAGCCTTCTCGACGTTGAATGTCGCATTGAAATCCCTAGTTCCCATTCTTGATTTCCAGTTGGGTAAGTTTTACGTGCTCTGTCGCCCATTTCCAGGTGATTAGGGCCGCGGTTAGGAAACTTTTTCCACTGGCGTAACCCATCAACGGCTCATGCCCCTTAATCGTACCCCTTTTGGAGGAAAAGTGCTCGTAAGTTGCATTTATCCCATTATTTAAACCCTTATTTCGCTATTATTCAACTTTTTTCGCCTCCTTCTTAACCATGAAGCACGTCCCTTCCAGTTTATTTCCGATATAATAGGGAATGAAGAGGCATTGTTCAATATAGCGACTCGCGTCTCGTTTGCATTCAAATTACCACTAACAAGTGCCCTTTGAAAACTTTCAGGTACATACATACAATGTATGCGAATGTGTTTGAACTAACAAGCACATCCCCAAACATGTGTTGGGCTGTCGAGTCATAAATTTGACGTGCTGTGTCTGCCGCCTTAATGCAGGGAATAAGCTCTCTCTGAATAGTCATTTTAGCATAGCATTGGCTCATTACTCCAGCAGGTGTGTGGAACATTGTGCGTTCAGCATTCAATCGAAATTTATTTGAAATGAACTAATATTAAAAAGCCATTCTAGAACTATTGTGAAGATATAATTGTTATATGTTAAAGTATTTTCATATTATCAGCCGTAATGGTTTACAGAAATCCTCACTGTTCAACTAGTTACATAAAACCTTTCTTTTCTCGTCGCTTAAAGTGGTAATATTTTCGCCCTATGGTTTACCGTGCACTTGGTATTCTCTATCACTCATGTTATAAGGGGAGATGAAATGAAGTTCGCAAGTTTATTTTCTGAGCTTGAATGCAACGAAAAAACTCTCAATGGTCCCGCGATCCATAAAATCTTCGTGTAGCCATAAAAATACTCTAATAATGAAAATTCGATGCACAGAACCCACATCTCGAACTTGAAATATAGGGAACTTATATTTTTTTATTTTTCGCTGGCTATTTCAAGGGGTCGAAGAACCTACACACGCCTCCGCCAGGTTATGTAACTTCACCCACGTGAAACACCCTTGGAGACGACTGTCCTTCTGGAAATAGCCTAGCGGAAGTGAAGGATCGCGGTGGTCTCTCGCGGCTCTCCCTGTACACACGCGATTTAGGACGTTTCAATACCGAGCCTATAAAAAAACCGTCGAATCGGAAATAGTTCGCTTCCGTCGACTAATCAAGGTTGTCTCCCGTAGTTTTTCCGGAACAATCAGTCCTGAAGTATTCAGTGAATATTGCCGACTAAAATTAATTTGTAAGAATTTCGTATTCAAGTTCGTTACGGTGAGGTGTCGATTATCCGAGGCATTGTGAAATCCCTGTAGGATAATCTTAAAACTCGGCTTATGTGCGAAAATATTTCGCGACAAAAATAGATATTTCTATGCTTTGCCGTAATTAATTTTTTGACATGGTTGGGAGAAAATATTTCAGTGAATCACCTTTTATTTGGAGGTCGAACTGATGCCCGAAGTGGGACGTTTTTTTGCATGATCTAAACATGCTTGCTACGGAATCATCTCAGATGATACGGAACCTCCGTTGATACGAAACCTCGGTAGTCGGAACTCGGATAATCGAGACTTCTTCATTTTTCTTATTTCTGTGGAGAGCCTTCTCATCTATTAGTTTTTGATACATTTATACCCTATTTTATTATACCTGGTAAAATATTTATGTGTTTGGAAACAGAAGTTAATGTGCCCTCCCATCGATAAAACTCACATCAACTAACGGACATTCGGATAAAAATACTATACCCCAACTTTTGAAGAAGCTGGGTTGTAATTCTATCCTTGAGATGTCCTATCTCTGGGCTATTCCAATTGTTGCGTAGGTGCTGTTTGCGCTTTTAGGAGCTCTATTTATGGTCTACGGATCTAAAAATATGTATCGTGCTTTCTCTAATTTAAAAATCCATGCTCGTGAACCATGTTATCTACCTTGCTCTCAACTGTTCCTTTTCCCAACAGTGTGTGTGTTTATACTTGATTGTTGCAGGCTTCACTTCGTAGAAGTTACTAGTACTCATGATTAACACGGCTTAGTACTTTTCTACTATATTTTATTATTGCACGATGCGTTTCGCCGATTTACGGCATCGTCAGCTCCACAATATATAATATACTGTAGTTTGTTATTTGAGTTTGTTATTGTTGTTGTAGTTTCGGAGGAGGAGGGGGGGAACCAGATATTGGGGCAGGGTTGAGGGGAAGAAAAATAAAAGACACGATGATTAAGGGCTGGTGACGCGGGAAAGATTAATTTTATCTTAAAGGAGGGGGGAGGGATGCAGATATAATAATTCGTTGCAAAGGTGTTTTGACTGTCTGATAATTTCTAATTGTTCCAGTGCTTCCATTTTCAGGCTTTTGGGAACAACGTGTAAAATTTAGGGTATAAAATCGCTCGTGTGATTGTTATCCAGAAGGTGTTTTGCAAAAGGTGAGGATCCATATTTCTGTAACTTCTGGCGTGTTTTTTGATAAGTGTACTAAAACTTCTACCAGTCTGGCCGATGTATGCCATATTGCAACTATTGCATTTAATTTTACAAATACCAGAATTTAGGAGTCTATCTTGTCTGTCTTTGCTGTTGACTAAAAGTTTTGAAAGGTTTAGGGGGGTGTAAAAAGCTGCTTAAGGGGAGCTTGGTAGGCGGTTTGAAATTCAATAAGAAATATTTCCAATGAATGGGAGAGAGCACCATTTGAATTTAATAGGTCTTTCCGTTAATGTGGGACAAATTTGTTTTAAAGCTAGGACTTTTTGTTTTTTCCGAAGAATTTCGTGCACTAAATTTTGGTTGTAACCATTATTTGTTGCTATTGACATGATAGTCAATAGTTCAAATTTGAAATTCTTGAGTGTTAGGGGGATGTGAAGGAGGCGATGAACCATAGAATTAAAAGCTGCATGTTTGTGGGAAAAATGGTGAACTGAATTGCTTGGTATGATGTGATCGATGTAAGAAGGTTTCCTGTATAATGAAAATTCATGTTTTTGCCCAGTAATGGAGATTGACGAATCGAGGAAATTCAGAGTGCCGTTGATATCGCGTTCCATCGTGAAGGAAATGTTTGAATGGAGGGAGTTCAGATGGTTGAGGAAAGACTGCAATTGGTGGTTAGTTCCAGTCCAAAGGCAGAGGATCTCGTCCACGTATCAAAACCAGTATTTAACAAGACTAATGTGTAGGTTGCCGGAATTGAATAACTTTTCTTCCAAAGAGTTGAGGAAAAGTTCTGCTAAAATGGGGGTAAGGGGGGAACCCATAGCTAGGCCATCTGTTTGTTTATATAAATGTTTGTTGAAAGTGAAGTAATTTTGATTAACTGCCAATTTAATCAGAGAACTTAATTCTGTATAAACTTTGTTCGGTATTGAGAGTAACTGAGTAATTCATGGGCCTTTTGTAAGTCTTCTAAAACAGGGATACAAGAAAACAGGTTATTAATGTCAAACGAAACCAGCCTTGCCTTTCGAGGAATATTAATATCTTATGCGAAATGAGTCGTGCAATAATAAAATTTTGTAGAAACCTACTAAGCTGTGTTAATCATGAGTGTGTGTTGTTTGCCTTATGAAAGTCATAAATTCCTTATGGTTTATGCCATCCTGCTTTGTTACACATCAGTAGCCTTTTTCTGTGCCCATATAGTCTGTTCATTTGACTGTGCAAGAATTTAAAAAGTTAAATGGATTAAGGCCTCCTGTAATTGCTGTTGTTCTATGTCCATGCTTGGATCCTGTACGATGCTAGCTTGCCCTTAGATTGAAGCTTGCAATTATTCTGCAAGCAGGCATTTCTAAGTTGTGTAGTAAAGAAAAACAGCTTTTAATGCTTAATTTAATATGATGTGGTGCATAACTTAATGATTTTGTTGGATTTGCACACACTTACATTCTAATGACCTGATCAGTTTCATTTTGATAGAGCATCTTATTTAGAAAGCTTTAATTCATTAGCTAGAAAGCTTGTGGAAAAATGGCTGATGTTTATTTTTTGGGAAAATACTCCATGATTTTGCGAATTAATATTATCAAGTGCTGATAGTGCAACAAGTCAATTAATGAAATATTGAGGTAATAATTGAAAAGTAGGCAGTTATGCTGAATTTTTTTCTGATTGAAATATAGCGTAGTTCCATTCTGAGTTCCTAGTTATATCTTACTTAAATGGTGAAATGGCATTTTAATACCCTGAGATTAAACAGTTAATATGAAACAGGCTTTTAAGTATTTTTAAAGAATGCTAATGGTAACTGAGTATGGTGATTGAATATTAGGGAAAACGGTTGTTCCATAATTCAAGTTGTGATTCTCTGAAGACTTCATCTAACTGCAAGTTCAAGCTTAAAATTCTATCCAAGTTTGAGGTAAATAATTTCATTGAAGTTTTGTTATATGTACCTATCGTAATTAGTAATTGGAAAATCAAGAGCGCTGGCTACTTGAGTAAGCCTTTTTGTCTTAAAATGCTAACTTAGGTGTATAGCTATTTGTGACATTTCGTCATGCATCCATGGACAATAAATTAAAATTTTGAAAAATCCATCATGAATTTTATTACAAGGCATTAATTTAGGTATAGTTCTTGACCCAATGAGCTATATGAAGATTTGTGGTTTCTATTTATTGTCCTTTAATTCAAATTTTAGTTGTAAATTTGAAAGTCTTTTCTCTCCTTTCAAAGCCTCAGTTTCTCCAGTTATTTTTAAAAATTCAGTGAAAAAGATCCTGTCCTTTGAAAAATTTGAAAAGTTTTCTCTATTCAATTACAATAGTAGAAACTAAAAGTTGTCTCCATAAATTTAACTGAGTCGTCCTTGTCAGCAGAGTCATGTTTTTAATTCCATGTTATAACCTGAAAAATCCTCATATACTTCATGATCCCTATAAATTGCCTATTCCTTATAGTTAAGGTATTCACAGGATAATCTAAGCATTGCGTCAGCTGCTCAAATGCGTTCTGAATAAAGTTTTCTCCTGCTCTGCATCTTTACGTTGAACTTGTATCATTATGCTGAGCATTATTTCTTAATATTTATTGTTTTAATAAGTGAGCATAAATTGTCCAAGTTTTGGGCAACCTTCCCGATCAAAAGCATACTTACTATTCCCTTCTTTTGTGACCAAATATGTATGTCCATTGTTACTCTTGTGGCCCTTTACCATTGCTGAGTAAATATTTCATTTTTAGAGAATGTTTGTGTAGTGTTTTATGCAGTTTGCAGTTTTTTCAGGATGTGCATGCAAAAGTGAGATATTTTGAAGAAAATATTACCATTTTCCACCAAAGCATGGTCTCAAATGATTTATCGGCTTCATCTCTAAATTTTTAGTGTTTATTTTAGTTTATGTTTTAGTGTGTGGCAACTTTTTATTTTTAACAGTCAAAAAGATATTTGTTTCGAATTTCATCTTTGAAATGTATTGCTCAAGTTCTTTTAACCTAAGATTAAATAATTACATTTTAATTTAAGCCTAAATATGTAACATCTGATTTAAGAGTTACATTTTGGGATCTATGTATGGGGAACAATACTATGTTTCAATTAATGATTGTCAAGCTAAGGATTTGATGTCTTTGTATGAGGTCATCACATCCTCTTCTTCTGGCATATCAGCTTTTTAAAGTTTAAAAAATTATCTTGTTAACGTGGAGTTTATTAGTATTTTAGCAAGATTTTTACTTTTATTGATAAAAGTAAATATGTAGTTCAATGAAAACTTGTTTCATTCTTGCTTTGGTGGGTGAATCATCTACAGTTATTCTGAAGGACTTAGAAAATGTATTTTGAAAAAAATAACAATGAAAAGTACAGGGTTAGAAGCAAAAGTTTGTGTTCTCAAATAGTGAAAAATTTTTAACATTGATTTTTTCAAAAAGTTTGTTGCTTATGACGGTTATTTTTTATTTGTTGGTTAATTTTTTGACTCTGCTACTGATGAGTTCTTTGACTTGGAACATGCAATGTCCGGCCAATTCTTACTGAATTTGGCTCACTTCCTTAGAAAGGTTCCGACTCCTGCCCTACCCCATGGACTGGACTGTGCGTCCCACGTGCTTCCAGTGTTGCTGGAACACCAAAACATTCCACCTGGTAATAATAATACTCTCGATGTCAATCTGAGAGAGTATTGTGTCAAAAGCACTTTTTCTCCTGTTTTAGATGGAACTCCATCACATTTGCCATTAAAATTGTCAAATTTTAAAGTAAAAAACTACACTCAGTAAAGAATTATGAGGGCCTTTACCTAAAATATATATCATGCTTTTGAGAAAAAACTTCAACTTGGATTATTGTATCATGGTTGAAGCTTCTCTTTGTCTCTAAGGAAAATTCATCCCATTTTATGCTGATGTAATTGCAGCATTTATTCATGTCTTAGTGGAAAACATCACAGGATGATTGATGCATAATGCTTGTCATCACATATTATATACATGCATTATATACAAGCATAAGTAGCAGGGTACTTAATTGAATATTTGCATGCCTCAGTTCCCTAAAACTCACTCTTTGATGGCTCTAGTTATTGCTATTTGACTGTTTCTTCATGTCTCTCAATTGGCTCAGATAATTTTGTTGAAATTTTTCCCTTGATAATTACAAAAATAGATGATTTGAGTACATACCAATTATTATTATTGGTTAAATGAAGATTTTAATCCATAAAATTCATAATAGGGGTGTCAGTTCACTTGAAATGTGGTATTTCCTACCACACTGGTTTGGATTGCATTAGTTTTATGCTTTTGATTTCCCACCTTTATCCTTGCTTTCATTATCTGCTGGCTTGTTTTGTACTTTTGTCTGCTGCAGGGAGCTGTCAAAGAATTAATGGGGTGGGATGGTTGGCGCCACCTCCATCCGTTAAGTCTCCTTGAAGTTCACCTAAAGAAATTAGGTATTCAGTTAATAGGTGTGTTGTGACCTGGAAATTGGTGGTACAGGTTTCCATCTCTTTTAGATGGACTGAGCTGTTTTTCAGTATTATTCTGCATGCTTGTAGCTTTTTGTATTTGTATATTTATTTACTGTTATTTGGGATTGTTCAGGATTGCAGGACAAGGGAAACTATGCCTCTTGGGAGTGTGACCTTTCACTTTCATTGATGATCTATACCTTTCTGTTCTCCTCCCCCAAATCCATTGTCACCATACCAAAATAATTCTTGTGTTAGCTTCCTTATAAAATGGCCTGAAGAGATATGTAAATGGTCAGTCATTTACGGTCAGTTATTAATAGGACATTCACTGTCAGTCGGACAGTCATGTTGCCATAACCATAGTTGAAGAGCGGTCGCATTACCATCCATCCGTGCCTTCGCCTGCAACTTCGTTGTAGTAATATTCTTATTTGGCTATTCTAGAGGCACATGCTAATTAATTTAAATAAGTCAATTGAATACTTAATTTAAATAGAGGAAAAGCAGCACAGTCCATCTAAAAGAGATGGAAACTCATACCACCAATTTCCAGGTCACAATAGGTAGGTACTCAAATTCTTGGCTATATAAAGGAGAACTTGTGGTAGTATTCTCACTTGATAATATTGGGTGATCACACTGATAATTATGGTTTGGCATAAAAAAATTGTTGCTTTTCATTAAATATTTTATGGAATGCTGCTAATTGTTTTCCATTATGTTGCTGAAATTCCTCAAAACCACACAGTCCCCTACCGTAAAGTTCATCTTTCCTACATTTTTGCTGTAGAAGTTGGTTATATTATGAGTTTTTTAAGGAAAAAGAAGTACCTAAGTACATATTAAGGCATTATTTATGTATGGATGTATGTAGTTACTTTAATTATTAGTAGATGTACAATTTGAAAGTGCAATAATTTTTTTCTACAGTCTTTGGGAATCAGCGAAGTACAATTTAAAATGACATTCAGCCCCTTATATTTCACCTGTTCACGGTTTAAAAAAATCAAAAGTTAATAAAAAGTGGTCAGAGGGTCATTATCCATTTTTATAAAGTGACAGTAATTCGTCCACTGGTTAGACCTGGGCCTGAATTTAAAGGGGTGACAATTCACTGGTTTCATAAACTGTAACTGCAATTTAATGAAAAAAGAGCGATTTCCACAAGTATGACATTTATTGCACGACCGGTTTCGCTTTTTACAGCATCTTCAGGTAAAAAGCGAAACCGGTCGTGCAAGAAATGTCATACTTGTGGAAATTGCTCTTTTTTCATTAAATTGCAGTTATGTTCCATTTCCATTCCATCACGCCTGAAACCTCAGATTATGTTCATAAACTGTTATCATTGTGACCTCATAATTATTCATGTTTCAAAAACTTTCATCAATATAAAATTTTCAATTGCATATAAATTTTTAAATTGCTAAGCAATGTTAATTTTTGATGCAATAAGTTTTCATTGATTGCATGAATGTAATTTTTAGATAGCAAAAAAATCGTAAATAAAGAGTTGCATCAACTCAATTCCTACTTAATGTAGTAAAAGTAGATGCCCTTTCTCTTTCTAATAATAGCAGAATTGTGGTAATAGGCACTATTCCCTGGCTGCTATTAAAAAGGTGATCTTTGTCCTGGCGTTGATAATAATCAGAAATTTTCTTCTTTAACCAGAAGTTGAAATTCAGACTCGAGCCATTCATGATATAATTTGTTTCCACTTTTTTCATGATAGAGCCTGGAAATTGGAAAATAGAAGTTATTAC
Source organism: Pyrrhosoma nymphula (assembly GCA_963573305.1). Classification (NCBI taxonomy): domain Eukaryota; kingdom Metazoa; phylum Arthropoda; class Insecta; order Odonata; family Coenagrionidae; genus Pyrrhosoma; species Pyrrhosoma nymphula. The sequence continues at coordinate 85,246,989 of OY754333.1, read as the reverse complement.
TTTTGGGCTTGAAATAAAATTTGTCTAAATGTAATCTCCATCTTTTGGTATTTTTTAAGCTCATGTGATAAGATTGGTGGGATGTTTCTCATGGAACACTTCAAATATTTCTTGCGTGATCATCCCTGAAAATAATAGTTTCAGCCTTGGGTCAAGCTAATTTTCTTGCAATCCTTCATCAAGCTGCCTATTAATTAGCATTTATATATTTATGAATGTAATTAAAGACATTTCAGTTAACTTTTAACAAAAATAGAATCAAATTAATGAGAAAATTAATTAAATTTAGATTTTCCCTAGGCAGTCACTTCCTAAAGTTGCCTTCACCCTGCTGGACTTTTTCATCTCAAGTTAAATAAAATTAATCTTACTCTTTGACAAGAATATAGCATGTGTAGTAAAAAATGCATTCTTGCTATGGAAAATATGTGAACTGAGTCAATCACAGCATATTTCTGTCAGCATTGGCATTTTAATCTCCCCTTATTTAGGGGCCATTAAAATATATACATCTCCTGGTGTTCAAGTATGTGTGAATGTTACCCAAAGACTTATACATATAAAGGAGCTGTACTGAAACGAGAAAGTCTTAGGAATGATGACATAACATTCATTTGAAAAAAGAGTACTGTTTGTACTGTCCATTTGTTTGTGCAAATACATTGTGCAGTTTTATGCCTTATTAGGTATATTATCTAGGATTGCAAGTAGCTGAGAACATTATTAATTTTGTTTTATTACAAATTGCATGGATTTGTCATTACATGATGCATTCATCATGAATAAAACTATGATCACACAAGAAAAAAATAAGAATACAACATTTTACAGTATTCAATGTACAGTAAATGCTTAAAAATGAAAATGAAAAATAAGTTCTTTATGGTATGCTCAAAGCAGTATTCAAAGAACTCATCTTGTTGGTACATTAGAAGGAAGGGGGAAGAGTGGGAGAGGGAGGATAGTTTTAAGGGGGTAAAAAGGTAAAGGAAATAGCAAAGATTAGTGGGCCCTGTTCAGACCCTGGGAATTGAATCTTTGAAAAAGACTTATGTTTGTCTGCTCTAGGGTTTTGAGTAGGGAGTGGGAAGGCTGAGGGTGGGAGAGAGGTAAGGATGCCTACAATAAATTGTAGGGTGAACTTGAAGTAATGGGTGGATTGCTATAGAAGTAGATCAGAGGATTGGTTCCCAATGGCTGGTTCTTTCAGTTGAGCGAGAGATGTGACTGAAGGAGTGACTCCATTAGTTGCATCATTTCCTCATTGAGGGAGCTCTAATGTGAATTCTAACTTGCTTGTGCAGGCTATTATTGTCCATTCTCAATTTTTCCTCCTACTAAGTGGGAATATAAGGTTTTTCTTTTCAAGTTTTCCACATTATTCATTCCTTCATCCATAGGGAATTTCTAATTGTGAGGTTTTGAGGATATACCCCTCAGAAACTCATCCAAAAAGTCAAAATTTTCCCGACATACTGATTCTCATCCCTCAAAAGCCCTCAGTTAACCAAGTGCACCTCTGTCCAACCACACCAGTATGCTCATTATGTTTTTTCTATCTAGGTAGAGAGTGATAGATATGTAGAGGTGATGTTTGAAATCAATGAAATAGAGAAGTTTAGTTTTATTCATCTTATCATTGATTATCTTTGTGCTTCATGAATTGCGCTTTGTATTCAAATGAACAAGTGGATGGTACAGAATGTCTTCTTTATTGTAAACTTATCCTGTTGCTCTTCCACGTCACACTGAACATATATGACTTACAAGCACAAGTTTCATATTTATGATTGCGAAATAAATATCCTTAAAAAGTGTGTTGCTACATTGCAATTTCTTTGTATTCAAAGATTTTTGTTTGGATATGTTATGGCAGAATATCATCCTGTGATGTCCACACCAAACTACTTTCTCTAGCATTAAGAAAGTAGTTTTATGTAACATTGATTTGCCTGGATACTACCAATTTTAAATCATCGGAAAATAATTGTTCAACTTACTGTGTTAACATCTGTCAACATTTGTATGGTACTATGTAGAGTAATTACATTTTTGTAAGCCATAGTCATTTCATTTTTTAAATGTTGTTGTGAATGAAATGACTATTGCACTTATGTCATTCAAATTTGCGTTAGCAAATAATGTAGTGGCATGTATTTTTCGTGCCCTGGAAATGTTCAGTTTCACTGGGTCTGCTGTTTCAATGCTGTTCTTCTGAGACAGTGATGTCTGTCTTTTCCATTTTAAAAAAGTAAGGTAGCTACCTAAAATTTAACTACTGATTAAAGATTACTTTAAGAATTTATTAATCATGAGCATCAATTTTTTGTTGTTTGCACTTCCTGAAAACTGTGAAAGGTTCTCCTGAGTTTGTTAATAATTAACACTATTGGGGGATATAACGAATCAGTATGCTGTTAAATTATAGCTATCTACTTGTGTCTTCCCTTAATTTATTTGAGCAAAATTATATTTGTGTGTTAGTTGCAAGATACCTTCAGCTACGACATAGGTAGGTATATATTCATCATTGGCTCATTTAATGCATTACTTGCTCTTACTGCAGTGGATGAAAAAGAATTAATGTTTCATTATGTATTGGATGAGTCAGGCCAAGATTAGACATAATTATCCATCTCATAATGCCATTAAGACTACATATTTACTAAATTAATTGTGAGCCCTTGGACATATTGACAGTCTTGCCAATGATTTTTCCAACCTTGGCGAGTTCTCTTTGACATTTATTATTATCTCTATTATTCTCTTCCTGCAGGAACCAATCACTCCCTTGCCTGCTTCATCACATCATAACTTCTCTGTTCATCCTATGTCCACTTTTGCTACCTCTGTTACAATTTTCACATCAACCTACTTAAATATGTATGGTTGGCATTACATATGGTTGAAATATCAATCATAGTCACATCTCTATTAGACATTCTGTGTTTCATTAATGAAGGTGTCCACTTTGATTTCCTGTATACTAATGTACTGCCTCTCTCACCTTCATAACTGTCATAGTGGTGTTGCTAAAACAATATTTAGTCATAATTCTCCAGTAGACACCCGCTTAAGCCACTACAATGTTTTAAATGACTAGGTTGGGAAATATGTACCTCTAAAAACCCTTATATGGTTTACCCAAGTCAAAAAATATGAAGCTCTTTGTGATGGAGTTTGTGACGCCGTAATGGAATTATATTTTAATTCAATGAAAGATCAGTCAATTACTACTACCTTCTGTAGATTTTGCTATTTTTTTAAATAATGAATAATACTGCTTACCTTGCAAGGATGTAGATAATGCATAATAATTGAAAGCATTATTATCCAAAGTAAATTTAAAAAATTCCGATTAAATGTCCTCAATAAATAAATATGCCTGGCTGATGATACTGTATTATCATCACAAAAAGCTCAATGATTGCAGAATTTTATAATGTTCTCCTTTTTGATAGCCCTCATTGTCATGTTATAGGAAATTATTTGAGGACACTAAATTCTTAAAAGTAGGTCTTTCTGCTGTGAACTCATTTTCCCTTTTCCCCCAATGGTAGTTGATGTCTTGCCTTTCTTAGGAGACCTTTCATTTGTTCAGTGATGGGAATTGTGTCATCAGTGCAAATTATGTGGTTTCTTTTCTGGCCATCATTTTGGTGAGGGTAATAGTATATCATATTTAAAAAAAAGGATATTACTATAAATCACCAACTTATCTTTTGAATAATTATTTTAGGATTGATAGTGATACGATAAAAGAATGTGACTGAAGCTAACATACCAATTTATTTTGCTAATGATAATTAAGTGTACTTTTAACCAGAATAATGATGAAAATTTGAAAATGGATTTTTAAGAAATGCTTATTAACACATATTAAAAATCTCATTAATCATCCTTGCTCATGCTTTTCACCTATGGAATATTCATTAATGGTAGATTTTAGATGAATTCTGTACGAATGAAAATCATTTTTGAAGTTCTTTCAAATGCAATCACATATTTTTAATGTCTTTTAAAGGTGTTCTTTCTTCGCAAGCAAGCCACTCACACTATTGCAAAGCCAGGTGCACGCTTCTACATATGCTCCCTCTCAATATATACCATTGTATACAAAGGCCAGCTGACCTCAGATCAACTTTGGACTTATTTTCTTGACTTGAAGGTGAGATCTTTTCTTTCTATGAAATCCTATGCAATCCATGACTCAGGTAAGCTCCTTAAAAATATCATGCTGTATCTCTCTGAGGGAATAATTTCATTTATTCCTTTCAAACGTATCTTCAATGGCACATACATTGTAATGAGTTTCTTGTTGCTGTGTACTCTGATAGTATGATCAAATTTAATCACTTGGTGTCATTATCTCTTAGATTTTTTATCCATGCCCATTCATATTAAATCATGTAGTCCCTATTCTTGTTATTTTAAAATTGTATTTTTGTTGAGTAAATTAAAGGAAGTTATTTTTCTTTTGCAAAAATTGTGTTCTATGTATTTCAGAATCCAGAGTATGACACATATTTGGCTCTGGTGCACACAAGATTTTCAACCAACACCTTTCCGAGTTGGGAAAGAGCACATCCTTTGAGGTAATTACATTTGAAAAAAATTATTATTATAAGAATAAAACAAGTTCATCTGGATTATATATACGTATGTATACATATTTATCATAGATACTTGATAACTTGAGTGAAAAATAGAGAAAGACTCATGAGAATTTTCAATGTAAAATATCTTATTTTTAATTTATGCAATATGATGTCAAGTATGCCATTTTATATGTATTTTATACTACCCAAGTGGAAATGAAAAGTCAAAATTATGTCAAAATGGCGTCAAAATAAGGCCATTTCTCAAAAGTCAAAATGATGTCAAATAGGGTGCCAATTGTGACTATTTTGTGACATCCCCTATTAAAAATTTTGAGTCCATAATCAGTCCCATTGCCAAGTTCCTGCTCTGAATTATATACATACGGGAACTAGTCCCTTTTGAGGGTCAATATGTGTCATTTTAGACCCTACTGGGCACTAGTCCCACAGAACTGTGAATGGTACTGGTCGAGAATGGGTTCCCAATTGATGAAGTACTGGTCGCACAGGAGTCCAGAAATAATTATGGTACTAATCCCGGACAGGCTCTAGATTGATTCTGGGACTGGTCCAGGGTAAAATTGTAACATTGAAATAATTTCCTTTCTTGGATTCAAAAATAAAAATGTTAATTGATTGTCAACATATAACATACCTACATATTGATTCCCACTGCCAATTCTTGACGTTAACATATAATTTGATATTATTCTACCTACCCGATCGCTTAATTCATTGTATATCTCATGTCTGCCTACGACGTATAACTCGCAACTGAAGGTGGCGCTTCAAGAAAGTCATATATATCTGGTCCTTCCCGTGCGTAAAAGTAACTGCAAGAACTAACTTTTAAATGTCAATGCAGTGATAGTTTGAGGAAATACCATCCAATCATGATAACAGTTATCAGACAATAATTAATTGAAACCTATGTTGCCACATAGGCAGGGATGCCACCTGTCCTCTTTTAGAGAAGACATCCTCTTTTTCAGCACTTGTCCTTTCTGCTCCGTTGTCCTAAAAAAGGACCAGGACAGTCCTCTTTTTACCACTTTAAAAGAGGACACAAAAGAAATTGGGTAAAAATGGATAATTTTAAAAAAACTTCCCGCTGAAAAGTTTGATAATATTACCACAGATGTCGCAAATGTATTGAACATGAATTATTAGTTCTAGTTTTGCTTACTAGAGGCTGTTACCTGCTAGATGTACAAAAAGGGCGTTTTCAGCAAGTAAACATCATGTCTCTTTGGAGAGGCATGTGCAAAAGATACTATTTTCTTCATAGTTCTAAATGCATTTCTGCGTGAAACTACTTTTGAGGAGTTTGCCAAAGAATTATTCAAAATGTGATCGCTGCATGGACAGCACTGAGCATGTGTGGCTATTTTCTTTAGTTCTTGAATGGCACCTTTTGTTTCAGATGCCATTACTGAACAACTGTTGACCCCAAAACCTACGCAAAATTTCAAGTTTAAATCAAGGATCTTGGTGATGTCCTTGGCGATATGGCCTGAAGTAACTCCAGTCAAGTGACGTTCTCTTCCCTCTGAATCAATATCTTCCTCTCAAATCGTATTGTGGGCATTAACAAATGCTCTGAAATCTTCTCTCAGGACACGTTCATGAAGGTATCGCAAAGAAATACTCAATTGGCAAATACAAGAAATGTCTCTTGTCTATTACAGAGAAAAACTGCCCTTCCTTAACTCTTCTTAAGATAATACTTTGAATCTCTACCTTACAACAATCAATAAGTTCATTTTGAGTGTGCTTGCTGTGTAGCAATGTATGTAGTATTCAATGAAGCACTCTCCAAGTGTCTGCGTAGATTTTTGTACCAGCATCCATCCTAAACCGAAGCAACTTCATGAAATTTCCTTCATGTTTACTATGCTGCATTTTTCATCCCTATTTAGAGGATTTTCAATGTTCTTATCATCCCTGTGACTCCTAAAGTAATGTTTTGCCTACCACATATAAAAATTGTTTAATTTACAATAGAAATCAAGCACTGCCTTTTTTCCTCTACTTGTGCCATGCGCTGTGAATGAATTTGATTTGCTATTTCTACTGCTGGATTGCGGTTTGTCAAGAGAAATCTTTTCCCAGCTACAACAGTATCAATATGGTACTGGTTTTCCTCATGTACAACCAAATCGCCCTTTTCCTCTATGAGACCAAATGCGATCAATTTTCTGGCAATTTCACAATCGTTTTTCCGTGACAAAAAAAATCAGCAAAGATTTTTGGGGGGGGGGGGGGGGGGGTCATGACCCCCATGATCCCTACCTTGTATCTGTGCCTGATTCATGCAAAAGTTTAGTCGCACTGACTGCCCCTAAGGGACAAGCTATTCCATAATAATAATTTATTTGCCCTGAAGATACATTACAAGAGTTAAACACAAATGCAAGTACATAAGGCACGTCATGAAAATTGTTAGAAAGCACATTAATATTTAGAAGTTAAATAGTCATTGACAGTATGAAAACATATGGAGCCTCCAGTAAATGCCCATCCTCTTCCTGACCACAGTGGGGTGGCCTCGTAAGTGATGGTGTCACATAGAAATCACTATTGAGGAAGGGAATGGGAAACCACCTCAACATCCCTTGGCAATATCCACTCTTCCCAGTTGAATCCTGTGGTTTAATTTTTTGCTTGTTTTTTGGCATGAATAATGTCGCTTTAATGCATGATTTGTTTTAGTCACAAGAAGGATGACCACTGATTACATCACAGAATGTTTAAACATTAGATAGTTACTGGCAGATGATCAGTAGCTAAAATAGTTAAAATAATATTTTTTTATACACCAAAGACTGTGATAACTTCACACCCGTGCGCACGACTGCGAACCACATCATTTGTTTAATACAATGATTGTAAATTTAATATTTTTTTGTTATTCATTCATTCATTAGAATATTCTACCAGTTATAGGTAGTTATGACAAAAATAAGAGAAAATCCTACAGATTTTACACGTGCAGGTCCCTATCTACCTCCAGTATTTCTGTCTTCATCTCAGCATAAGTCCTACCCTTCTTCATCCAGTCCATAAAACCTCTTCTCTTTCTTCCCCTTCCCCACTTGCCCACATCCTTCCCTCTATCACTGCCTTCAGCGAACCATCCCCTCATTACAGCTTCCAACCACCTACCCTGTCTCCCCTAATCTCACCCAGAAGTTTCCTTTCCTCACCAACCTAGTTAGATCTTTTATCATGTCAGGTACTTCCTCATTATTTTTTCCTTTCCATCCACCGCACCTTCTCCATCCTCCTTATCCACATCTCGAATATCTACGGCCTATTTTCATCCTCTTTTTTCAGAGTCCATGTTTCTGCCTCATACAACACTACTCTCCATATCAAGCTCTTCACCAGCTTCTTCTTTACATCCTTACTTAAGGTCCCCATCATGACCTCCCTTCTATTACTGAACACTTCCTTTGCTAGATCTATCCTAACTCGACTAACCAATGCTTGGTCGTCCACAAATATAACAGACTTTATCAGCTGGTCTACTACTGACCTACTACACCCGCCCTAAGAGGGTGGCATGCTGTGGTTGACAGGATGCAGATCTTTATAATGACTTTCATATTCTGGGTAATTGATAGTTGGGAGGTACTCCCACCCCCGCTTCCCAATGATGTTTTTAACAAGACACTATCACTACCTACCTTTACTCTACCTTATAATTACCTTTCATCTGACTCCTACCCTTCGACCTATCTGGCATGGGTGACCATACCAGGAGCAATAGTAATTGCTCCTGCCAGTCCAGCTCTAGGGATCATTGGAACATACAAGCCCTTCCACTACATCAAGGTTGTAGTTCAAGGGAAGGGAATTTTTTGTTATAAGGGTTATAAAAATATAGTGGTGGCAGGTCAATAAATAAGAATTGAATAAGGAACTTAGTCATGTTGAATGTTTAAATCTTTATTATTTTAATTTCCTAAGGTATCAGTCTCTCCTATGGTGAAATCCCGTGGTATAACTTTAATCCTGCTGTTCAGTTCAGTATAAATGATTACACAGATTTTAGTGGTTGGGAAATTTATGAGCTCTTATAGTCATCTGCTTAAGGGTTGGGAATGTCAAAGCCAGGTCATTGTACTTTTATTCATAAGGTGATGTAACATTTGAAGCTGTTAATAGAATATTGTCTATTTAATATTTTAGGGTTCTTGCTCATAATGGGGAGATTAACACATTGCGAGGAAATGTAAACTACATGAAAGCTCGAGAAGGAGTAATGGAAAGTAAAGTTTATGGTGAGAAACTGAAGACACTTTATCCTGTGGTTGAACCAAACCTATCAGATTCTGGTGCTGTTGACTGTGTTCTTGAGTTCTTGGTGATGGCTGGACGAAGGTCACTCCCAGAGGTATGTTGACAGATTGGCCCTATCTTTCACATCGGTGACTTCACCTGATGAACTATACTGGCCTCACCATTTGCCCAAGAGGTGCATTGGTGTAGCTGCCATTCTTGAGGCTATTGGTGTCAATTGTATGTGAGCTTCCTGCCTCTTCGGGTGTGGATGTCCATACTCATCCTTGTGGCTCTCATCCATCTTCTACTATTTGGATATTTGTCAATGAAATTCAATTTATCAGTAATTAATGTGCTCCCCAACGTACTTGATGAGGTTTCAAAAAATCTGACAACCACTGGTTCTAAATTTGTATTGTTGTTAAAATATAATGGCAGGGTGTTTTAGGGTAGTAAATTTTAAAAAAATAATTACAGAACTACACTGAATATTTGCTAGCATTTTTGCTTATGTTGTATGCAGTACTTGTTATAAATAATTGTCTGTTAATTATTGGTCATGATAATGAATTATATGTATAACCAATTCAGTATTCTCAGTAATGATTTTTTGCTTGTCCTAAACAAATTGTTGTCTATAAAAACTGGTAATTAATGCCCGAGTTGCACAGTACTGACATTAATTTTAAAAATTGTGTAGGAGTAAGTATTGAAGCTTGCAAATGCATACTTGGGGAAAAATTATATGCTGCTAAACATGTATACTCAAGGATGCCAACATGTTACAATGTAAAGCATGAAAGGCATTATGACCAAATTTTAAAACTTCAAATTTTCTAACAATGTCAGTGCTGGTTTATCCTGTTATTCTTTAGGCTATATTCTAATCCACATCAGACTGATCTTGTGGTGGACCAGACTCAAGTTGATAAAATTCTCTTTTTTGCATGATTGTTTTTAACTAGGCTGTGATGACAATGGTTCCTGAAGCTTGGCAGAATGATACCGTCATGCCCAGAGCTAAATATGACTACTACAAGTGGGCAGCTTGTGTTATGGAGCCATGGGATGGGCCAGCTCTGCTTGCATTTACTGATGGGCGATATATTGGTGCTATTCTTGACAGGTATGCCTTCTAAAATCAGTAGTGCCTGATAACATCTTTTTGAATTACAGTGATTTTGCTGCTGGGCAAATATATATCATACATGTGAATGTATGTCTTCTTAAACTTAGTTGAAATAATTTTTCAAGCCTAATTGTATGAGAATATACTAATGGTATGTTGAGTAAACGATATTATAATTTTAATTTGTTTTAGAAATGGACTGAGACCCTCACGCTTCTATGTGACCAAGGACAATATGATGATCATGGCCTCAGAAGTGGGAGTATATGACACTCCACCTGAGAATGTTATACTCAAGGTATGATATTTTACTTTGATTTGTGATTATTTCGCTGAAAATGGATATTTGTGAATTATTATGACCATAAAATATAATTTCCCTGAGTAACCGTACCAAATGTAGTAATAAACTCACAAACCCATAGTGGTGCCATATATGGAATCAGCATCCAAATTACAAAATTAATTCTGGCTTTTGTGCATTAAGAGTTGACATTTTTCCTGAAAAATGAGGACCTTGTAATAATAATATTAGAGTAATTAGAAGATTCGATTCACATTGTTTGCAGAGCCGCTTGAAGCCTGGACGGATGTTACTTGTAGACACCAAAGAAAAGAAAATCATTGGTGATGTGGAACTAAAACTGAAGATTTCTGATAGCCGACCTCATTCTGACTGGCTGAAAGAGCAGGTTAGAAAAATATGCATTTGAGAAATATTCATTTCATAAAGTAGAATAGAAGTACCTATATTATTTTAACTTTTTTTTAAGTGTTTCACTAGACTGACCAATGTATTGTTCGACGCAACACATTTGATGTCATTATCAGTTCAAAAAGTATGTGATTTCAGTTATGGAAGTACATAGTTTATTACAAGTAATCCCATTTCTGGTAAAGGTTACATTTGTCTTACTTTTACTTGTAATGGTTCCTTTTCTTCAAATCTTAATTTTTCTTGTAATCTACGTGCTCCCAAAATTTGTGCAATCATTTCTCTCAGAATGGTTTGTAATCGGTGCGTACTTGGTCAGTGACAATATCGGTTTCTCAAGTTTTCAATTGTTATAGACTGCAAGAGCATTTTTTCATTAATTATTTATTTTGACGGCTTGTTTTGACCATTAACCCCTTCAGTACCTTCAGTACATTATCAATCTGGGACTCCTCCTGAAAATTTTTCCAAATGACATTGTGCCACAATGCAGTTGTTTTTAAGTCTAATGCTCGTAGAATTCTATGTAGCGGTAATCTCTGAGTTTGTGATTACATATAGATTAATTGTAATTGATTAATGTTACTGAAAGTAATTTTTACTTGTACCTACTTGATCACTTTTTTGCTGATGTAATTGTAATGTGCCCCAAAAAAATTTTTTTGAGTAATTTACCCAACATTGTGGGTTTTATTTTGCTTGAACTTTGGTTGAGAGAAAAAGGAAAGCCTCTCCAGGAGTGTGTATCTTCCATGGATGAAAGAGTTGAGATTTCATAAAATTTTCAATAATATTTTTGGAAAATGGCAGTGCATTTTATTAGTAAAATAATGAGAAAAGGACACTCAGGTCAACTAAATGGTTGTTGTAACCATTGTCAAAGAAAAATATTAATCTTTCACAGATCATGTTGTGCAGAAGTTGAATTAAATTTTGCTATTTTTTTCTTGAAATTGCATTACTTTGAAACTCCGTTTTTTCCAATGCCAGAGGCTTTTTCTGGGGTAAGTAGGCTGGTCAGTGTGTGTAGGTTTTATAAACTTCCCAATAGCTGATGGAATAGTGGAGATTGGGAAAAATCAAGATAGAAAAAGTGAAGTGAATGGCATTGGAGGAAAAATGTTGGATTGTTAACAAAAAAGACACGGGTTAAACCTCAAAATCAACTAGCCTCTCTCATTTCAAATAAATTCTCTAGTAAATTTCGGTATTCTTTTTCAGCCAAAGAGCTGATCTATCAGACCATACCATGTATCAGACCATGGTGAAAGTGTGCGAAAATGGCCAAGGGCTAATATATTGGCTGGCATTTATACACAAATAAACATTAATTTGCCAGTTTTAACTAATGTCAAAATGCAATCTAAAAGTGTTATTTTTCACCATTAAATTTTCCAATATGTTAAGTTAGTACATATTGGAAAATTTAATGGTGTAAATCCAAGTACATACATCAATCCAATACAGGAGAACATTACTGGTCATGCGGGTATGTCAACGATATAAATTTTCAGGTTTAAATAAAGGAAGTTAAATCTTTATTAGTATAAACTTTGTACAGAGAACAAATATAAATATGTTTACAAATTTAATAACTAGAATGTAAAAAACTACTAAAAAATGGGCCTGGTAGTCTTCCCACATCCTGCCTGAAATTTGCTAACCATGAAAGGATTAGCCTGATATATGGGCACCTCAAATTTTGCATTAGATTTTTCCTAAGTGGAAGATTTCTAAAATATGAAGGAAGAGTATATTGTATATCATGTAGGTAGCAATTTAAAAATCGATGTGCGTACATTTGATGAATGGCTCAATTAATATCTTTTTCCTGTGCTTGCACCCACATTTTCATAAAAATAAACTTTTTAGACTTCCAAACTATGCAAACAATTCAATTTTTTAAATGATGAATAATAAATAAATGACTAATATGTAGATGGTATTGTTTCACCCATAACCGGGGCACGTGTTGAATTAATGTGGAAAGATTTTCATGACTTGAGTTCCCGTACCCACCAGCTCTAATGCTCCTGAAATAAATATCTGTCTAAAAAGGATTGAATGTTTTCCCGGAAATTACTTAGTGTAAATTCTTCACAGGAATTCCTCCAGGTTGAATTTGCAAAAAGTTCCGATGTTTCCACTGATGCCTTCAAGGTTAATACTCCGGCATTGGTGGAATTTCCAAGAAGAATTTATGCTAATACATATATATGCCTGTCTTCTTCCTCCCTCCAATCACTGAAAGCTCATGAGTTCATAATTATTGTTAAATCAATAAACTTTAGGTAGCTGTGGCCATTCAGGGAAATTTTGAAAATGTTGTTTGAAGTAATGTTTTAATTTACTTTTTGACATCAGCTAGCTCTAATTTGCATTATTAGCATGTAGGAAAAATGGGTTCTGTGCATTAATGAATGCTTTTTCAAATTTCCTGAAAAAAACTTTTATGGGAGAAATCCATAATGAATAAAATGTTTTTCAATAAATCCAATAGGGATCAAGAACAATGCAAAGTTTCTGGTTGTATCATTCGCAAATGTTTTCATGATTATTACATAAACATGTTATCTAGCATGCATTGGGTGCCTTGTATTATGCTCTTGAGGACCTATTTCAGATTCTTAGAGTAATTAAATTGGGCTGGTGCATCTCCTAGACAGTCTCTCCAGCATGACCACCTTTCTTGCAGTTTTCTCCCTCTTCGTTTTTCTTTTCATGTTGTGATTCAATGATGAAGTCCAAGTGATCTGCTTGTGAGTTGGAATGATATTGGTTATGCTCATGCCCACCACTAACAAGGAGATATTGTGAGACTGATGTTCGGGATCCAAACAATGCAATTATTTTCTGAAACTATAGAGAGAATGCGGGAAAAGTGTCACGGCTTTCTTCCACATAGGCCCGGGTTTGCGAGAAAAATGCTATTAAGGAATCTTCCTCCGTATAAATCCCTTGCAGTTCACGCCCCTCTCAACAGAGGTCGTAGCCAAGTGGGTTGATGTGCTGAGCCGGTTATCCTCATATGGTGACTGGGGTTCGATCCCAGGTTGTGGCAAATTTTTTCCTTTCGAATATGTTACTGAATCACTGTAAATTGCCCAATTCCATACATTTACGGCAGTAGCAACAATTTTTAAAAATTTTCAGCCTGTTTGCTGGATTGTCAATCAATCCCCTTTGGAGACTTTCGAAGCTAGTTTCGGGATTCTTGTTCAGCTGAAAAGAGGCTACATATGCTGTAAGACCTAATATGTTTAGATTTTGAAAATACAAGGATACTTCCGTGAATAGGATTGGCTTCGATTGGTCGTGGGTCTTTCTCAAGGCCGTAAAAAATGAACGGATTATTACTTTTTAATATTAAGAATGAAAATGGTAATGCTACCATAATGTGGGGTGACTTTGTGCAACCTGGTTGAGTACAAATGATTGCTACAGTTTTTCTCCGATGTGGGGTAATGCAGTCCTTGCATCCTAAGGGTATAGGTTACAAGGTATATCTCTTTGTGAGGTATTCATGATTAAATTGCATCAGAAGGCAAGAGTGATGAGGACACTTAGTTTAAATGCCATTAAAGGTTATATGAAAACAGGTTATGTATATATTTATGTTCAAAATTTTATATTTATATATGTTCTAGAATTTTTTAAGTTAACAGCAAAATTAGGTAGAATTCATGAAAACGTCAAAAGTGTGTAAAATAAATATGTAGTTTTCAATTCAACCTGTATATGATCTAATATTTTTTTTATTTGTTGGTGGTTCTTTTTCCAACTTAAATTGTAAAAATAACATATACCAATAGTGTCTTATCTATTGCATCAGAATATTTCCTTTTATTTTAACAAAATTCTAGACCCCTGTTCCAATAACCCCTATTGGGGCAAATAGAACATTTTTGACCTGGGCATGTTTGAAAGTACTTTTTTCCATTATGATATTTAGTGGAATACATCTTATGTGATATTCTGCTTAAAAATATCCTCTTTTTATCTAAGAAAATTTTTCTAGATCATGCATTAGTTTTGTTATAACCTAGCAAAATAAAGATCCTTTTATCTTGTTCCAATTACCCCATCTTCCCCTATTACGATCAGCTTGTACACAACTTCATGCATTTTTAATTATTGGTTGTTGAGAAAGGGGAACAATAGTTATTACCAATCTCAAATTTTCCCCAAACAAGATTTGAGGATGTTGCCTATGTGATGGTTTGTTCGTCTTGAAGTAAAACCATAGTGAAAATTACAAAGTTATTAAATTGTTTCAGGAATTATATTTTTTTCTCCCATCTGTGGAATATATGCATGTGTAGCAATTCTTTCATTGCTCCCATCTTACTAAAGGTTCTCTCATTTTTTATTATGAACACATACATTTACACTGTAGATGTGTCTTTCTGAAAATTTTTGTTAAACATCCATTTTAATTATTAATGAAACTTTCATCAGCTGATAGTTACGTTAAATCCACTAGATTTTTCCTTAAAATTGTTGATTCATCATCAGATTAACATATCTAGTTATTGTTAAATAAATTCTCTCAATTCTTACCATACAAACATTAGGGGATTAAAATTTAGGTCATTCAGAAGTCTTAGTTCTTGAAACTTTTTAAATGAAGCACACCTTTCACTAAACCCTTATGACCATAGATTTTAAAATTAATTCATAAATTTTATATCATTTTCTGACGTTATTGCAGAAAATGAAATATTTCTTTATGCATGATAACATAGATTAGTATTAGATAATAATGCACTAAAATAATTTGGTCGATGAGTTGGAATATTTTGTCTTTTAGAGGCCTTTAAATTAATTTGGTTTCTGGGTTACTGGGTAGATTACTTGTGTATTATTTTGAAATATACAATTCAAAATTATGATATTTAATAATTAAAATGAGTTTTTCCTCCATATATTCGCTACCTGGCTACAATGAAATATTGGTTTTCAGTTGGTGAGTAAACTATTTGAATTTGGTGTTAGTTTCTCTTAAATTGTTTTTTCAGTAGGTTGTTTTTCTCGATGCGCTTAATTTGTAATAGCATGCTTTAGAAATATGTATGTAGGTTGTTTTATGTTTTAGCCATTGAACTAGAATAGTAGTTTCATATTTAGCTAGTGTAAAAACTCTGTAGGCTTTTCTAAAATTAACTTTGTGTTTAGTGAGTTTTTGTATATTAAACTTCATCACTAATTAGAGATGCTTTATTGGTTTCTATTGTCCCTGATTACATTTTTGTAACTTATTGATGTGTTCAACGATGAAGTAGCTGTGGAGATAATAGACCATCATTCAAAGAAGCACTGTGATACCTTGATGAAAAATATCAAGATTTTTATCATCCCCACCAACACACTAACATTAGAAAAACATTAGCATTATGTTTTTTGGTTAACACATGCCAATCTCGTTTGATTTTATAACCACCTTAACTGCCAAATTTGAGAGCCCCATCAAGTGGTTTGAGAGAAATACAAAAATAACGTTCGCCATGAACCTCCATCAATTCGTAGAGAGGGCTGGTCCTGGGCCTCGCAGCTCTCCACCAGACTTTGGTCACCTTTGGTCTGAATCACTGACTCATCCCAGCTTGGGTTTTCCAAATTAGCAAAATTTACAGAATCCTTTCTTTTGTTGTTGAGCTGTCACCATGGGAAGTTGACCTGTACTTCAAATTTATTACCTTTGAAGATGCTGTGGATGAATGAATAAAAATTTTGGCATGCGTTTGACCAGACTTTGGCATTACCAGCTTGAAAATCAAGGATATAACAGGACATGTGCCCTGTTTCCACCCGTGTAACCCAATCAACTCGTCCCTGGCTGGGAATTTCCACAAAATTTTGCAGGCTCACTTCTCATTCAGCATTCATTGCTCCGTGATGTCTTAGTAAGCTGGTGATTTCTAGCTTTTGAACTTTGCTTTTAAATGCGTGTGTTTTGTGTGAAGTCCAGTGCTGGATCCGGGTATGTGAAATATGCATTTACCACATCCCATTGATATTTGTATTTAAAAAAGATCATATAATTAACTACTCACATCCAATGCCTGGATTCAGGTTGAATTTATCCGATTTTGCTTAATTCCAATGATTACTCATTCAGAAGAGTTATATTCACATTTTTCAACAATGATATTTTAACGTTATCCCCAAATGTTTTTGTTCAAACTAGAAGAAAACGTTTGGATGATCGGACATTATAACTTATTTCAAACCACGTTGGTTTGAACATTATACTAACGTTTTTCAAATGTTGGTTTGTTGGTGTGGATGATGACCAGCAAAGAAGAGTGATATTCTTTTAACTCCTTCATCATGTAGCATTATCAAAGCAATATATTATCAGCCTGATCTCATGAGCTAAGAGGTGAATTTGTACTGACTAGTTAAAATATTGAAAAATACATGAGCGGTAAATATTTATTTAATAAATGAAAGTATGTATATATATATATATATATACCCAATAAGGAGTCACAGGCGTGACAAGTAAAACATAGTGACACAAACAAAAGAAACTCACACGAATGGTTGTTTAATTTTCGACAGCAATCAACTGTCTTCTTCCGAACTGGAGAGAGTACTGGATGCAGATGTGGGTAAGGAGAGAAGAAAGAAGAAAGGAGAGGCGGGGCAGGCAGGGGAGGGCAGGTTGGGCCAGGCTGGGAAGAGATTGGAGGAGAAAGAGGGGAATAAAGGGAGGGGCAGACAGGAAAGGGAATGGAGGGGGAAGAGGGGAAGGGAGTTTAGTGAAAGACATTGATACCCGGAGTTTGAAATGCTTTATACAGCCAAATAAAAGATAATTCCACCGATTTCAGTTCAAGGGGGGGTGCAGTTGGGGGGAGGGAAAAAAGAACTGAAACATTGTAGCAGTGGTTGAAGGATTTTTTGTGGAGGGAGGCGTGTATCGCAACGGGAAGAGAAGCAGATTGGGAAGGATTTTTACAATTAGCACGGTGATTATTAATACGTATATTGAGGGGAGTCGAGGATTTACCAATATAGTAAGCTGGGCAGAGTTTGCATTGCAAGTGGTAAACCACATTGCTGGTGATGCAAGAGGCGGGAGGAGGGTGAGGGAGAGAGGGGATGGAGGCGTTGGGAGGAGGGGGTGTGGTAAAGATAGGACATAGTTTGCATCGAGCACGATTACAAGGGGAGGGAGTGGGTTTGGAAGCAACAGGGGTTTTGGAGAGGGGCTTGGTGGATTTGAAGATATCGGACAAGTTAGCCGGCCGCCTATAGGTGATTGAGGGGGGCTTAGAGAAAATTTTGGTGGTGGAAACGTGGTTTTTAAGGATGGGATAGAGGTCTTTCAAGATGGAATTAAGGGACTGTACCCCTGGGAAATAGGTGGTACAAATGGAGAGGATGTGGGAGTCTTTGGTGGGAGGAGGTTTGGTGGAGCCGAAATTTTTCTGAGTTTTTTGAATTTTTTGATGAAGGAGGGATTCTGGGTAGCCACGCTTAAGAAGGGATTGATGAAGGTTGGTGAGGAATTTGTCGAGGAAATCTGGGTTGCTACAAATACGATGGCCACGGATAGATAGGGAGTAGGGGAGGGAGCGTTTGGTATGGGAGGGGTGGCAGCTGCTATAATGAAGGTATTGCTGCTTATTAGTAGGTTTGATGTGAACCGAGGTGTGGAATTTTGAGCCTGATAAGGAAACATTAACATCCAAGAAGGTTATTTGGGAGTTGGAAATCGTGGAGGTAAAGGAGACGGAGGCAGAGGTATTGAGGGCGGAAATGAAGGTATTTAGGGAATCAGTACCATGAGGCCAGATGAGAAAAATGTCATCTATGTAGCGGAGCCACAAGAGGGGTTTTAATGGATATTTGGACAAAAAAGATTGCTCTAGATGGCCAAGGTAGAGGTTAGCATAGGAGGGACTAAACCTACTCCCCATAGCACAACCTTTGGTTTGTAAGAAGAATTTTTTATTAAAAGAGAAAGAATTATGGGTGAGGATGATATTTGTGAGCTCCACAAGAAAATCAGTGCTAGGGATATGCGGATTGGGACGTTTGGAGAGGAAAAACCTGAGTGAAGACAGACCTTCAGCATGAGGGATGCTAGTATAGAGGGAGGTGACATCTATCGTGGCCATAGTGATTTGGATGTCCGAAGGGAGGGAGGTTGAATGAAGGGTTTTTAAGAAATGGTAGGAATCTTTTACAAAGGACGGTAAGGCGTGCACCAGTGGCTGGAGGTGGAAATCGACAAATGCCGATATTCTCTCAGTTGGGGAATTGCGGGAAGAAACAATAGGTCGGCCAGGATGGTTAAGTTTGTGAATTTTGGGGAGGATATAAAAGTGCGGAGTGCGGGGGAAAGGAGGGGAGAGCAAGGAGATCTCGGCGGTGGATAAACCCTCTGATGGGCCTTTTTCTTGGAGGAAGCAAATTATTTCTTCTTGAAAAGTGGGGTTGGGATCATTTGGGACTACGGCATAGGAGGAAGTATCGGAAAGCTGTCTATTAGCTTCAGCAATGTAGTCGGAGGTATCTAGGACCACAACTGTGGAGCCTTTGTCTGCTGAAGTGATGACGAGGTCAGGGTTATGAATTAATTTTTTGAGGGCAATGGATTCAGCTGGCGAGAGGTTTGATTTGGGATTAAGCGAGTTTAAAAAAGAAGAGCTGGAGATTTTAGACATAAGGAGATTGATAAACACTTCGGCGGGGTGGTTTGAGGCAAGGGGTTTCGGTTCATGGGAGGAAGGAGGTCGGAACTTAAGTAAAGCATTATGAATGGGTTTGGGAGGTGACTGAGGTTGGATTTGAGAGTCCCAAAATACTCTCCATCTCAAGTTCCGGCAAAAGCATAGGACATCCTTGAGGAGGGAAACGCGGTTTACTGTTGGGGTGGGGGAGAAAGAGAGACCCTTATTAAGCAGGGACAATGCTTGCGGGCTCAAGGGAGTGGAGGAGAGATTTACCACCGCATGCTCGTCTGGGATATCTGGGTTTTTCGGACCTTGAGAAGGGGTGGGCGGTCTCTTCGGACGGGCGGGCAGCCCTTGAGAAGCGGCGGGCAGGACTTTTATTTGAGGCATGCGTGTCGGAGAGGTTCGACACAATGGTGGGGGAGGAAGGTTTAACAGTGTAGCCAGGTCAGGCTTGAAGAGGTAGAGGGGAGGGGGAGGAGAGGGGGGGGTAGCTAGGCGGAGAGGAAGGGACAGACCAGCGCGGAAATGGGAGGCACATAGGGAGGAAAGCTTTTTTAGAGATTTACCACGACGAAGTTCAAGAAAGCGATGGGAAGACTTAAGAATTTGGCTAACGGTGGAAAGCAAATTTGGGGCTGAAGCAGATATGATGTTGATGAGAGAGTGAATTGATTTTTGATACGTAATGGTAAGCTCGTGATATTTATCCCTTACGAAACAACATAGAAGGAAGGATTGTTGGAAAGATAAGGAGTGGAGGAAAGGGTGTAGTTGGGGCGGGAGGCCCGTGAATGGGAATTTAACGCGTAGGCCGTTAGGAAAAATGCCCAAGCCGATGCAAGAAGTGAGGAACTCAGAGTGACAGGTAAATTGGGCAAGTTTGAAGGATAGTTTTCTAATTTGGCGCAGCCATGCAACAACGGGATCAATGGCATTCATGTTGGGAGAAATGGTTACGGTTATGGAAAACTTAGAAGGATAACAGAAAAAAAGGGGGAAGGATGAACAGTAGTGAAAGGAGAAGGATAGAACAATGAGGAAGCAGTTGCGACTCACGGCACAGGAACCGAAGATGCAGCACGTAGATAGAAGAACACAGGATGATTGCGATGCAACAATATATTCAATCGACGAAGTTCACACGTGGTGAAAATATACCCAATAAGGAGTCACAGGCGTGACAAGTAAAACATAGTGACACAAACAAAAGAAACTCACACGAATGGTTGTTTAATTTTCGACAGCAATCAACTGTCTTCTTCCGAACTGGAGAGAGTACTGGATGCAGATGTGGGTAAGGAGAGAAGAAAGAAGAAAGGAGAGGCGGGGCAGGCAGGGGAGGGCAGGTTGGGCCAGGCTGGGAAGAGATTGGAGGAGAAAGAGGGGAATAAAGGGAGGGGCAGACAGGAAAGGGAATGGAGGGGGAAGAGGGGAAGGGAGTTTAGTGAAAGACATTGATACCCGGAGTTTGAAATGCTTTATACAGCCAAATAAAAGATAATTCCACCGATTTCAGTTCAAGGGGGGGTGCAGTTGGGGGGAGGGAAAAAAGAACTGAAACATTGTAGCAGTGGTTGAAGGATTTTTTGTGGAGGGAGGCGTGTATCGCAACGGGAAGAGAAGCAGATTGGGAAGGATTTTTACAATTAGCACGGTGATTATTAATACGTATATTGAGGGGAGTCGAGGATTTACCAATATAGTAAGCTGGGCAGAGTTTGCATTGCTTTGTAAAAGATTCCTACCATTTCTTAAAAACCCTTCATTCAACCTCCCTCCCTTCGGACATCCAAATCACTATGGCCACGATAGATGTCACCTCCCTCTATACTAGCATCCCTCATGCTGAAGGTCTGTCTTCACTCAGGTTTTTCCTCTCCAAACGTCCCAATCCGCATATCCCTAGCACTGATTTTCTTGTGGAGCTCACAAATATCATCCTCACCCATAATTCTTTCTCTTTTAATAAAAAATTCTTCTTACAAACCAAAGGTTGTGCTATGGGGAGTAGGTTTAGTCCCTCCTATGCTAACCTCTACCTTGGCCATCTAGAACAATCTTTTTTGTCCAAATATCCATTAAAACCCCTCTTGTGGCTCCGCTACATAGATGACATTTTTCTCATCTGGCCTCATGGTACTGATTCCCTAAATACCTTCATTTCCGCCCTCAATACCTCTGCCTCCGTCTCCTTTACCTCCACGATTTCCAACTCCCAAATAACCTTCTTGGATGTTAATGTTTCCTTATCAGGCTCAAAATTCCACACCTCGGTTCACATCAAACCTACTAATAAGCAGCAATACCTTCATTATAGCAGCTGCCACCCCTCCCATACCAAACGCTCCCTCCCCTACTCCCTATCTATCCGTGGCCATCGTATTTGTAGCAACCCAGATTTCCTCGACAAATTCCTCACCAACCTTCATCAATCCCTTCTTAAGCGTGGCTACCCAGAATCCCTCCTTCATCAAAAAATTCAAAAAACTCAGAAAAATTTCGGCTCCACCAAACCTCCTCCCACCAAAGACTCCCACATCCTCTCCATTTGTACCACCTATTTCCCAGGGGTACAGTCCCTTAATTCCATCTTGAAAGACCTCTATCCCATCCTTAAAAACCACGTTTCCACCACCAAAATTTTCTCTAAGCCCCCCTCAATCACCTATAGGCGGCCGGCTAACTTGTCCGATATCTTCAAATCCACCAAGCCCCTCTCCAAAACCCCTGTTGCTTCCAAACCCACTCCCTCCCCTTGTAATCGTGCTCGATGCAAACTATGTCCTATCTTTACCACACCCCCTCCTCCCAACGCCTCCATCCCCTCTCTCCCTCACCCTCCTCCCGCCTCTTGCATCACCAGCAATGTGGTTTACCACTTGCAATGCAAACTCTGCCCAGCTTACTATATTGGTAAATCCTCGACTCCCCTCAATATACGTATTAATAATCACCGTGCTAATTGTAAAAATCCTTCCCAATCTGCTTCTCTTCCCGTTGCGATACACGCCTCCCTCCACAAAAAATCCTTCAACCACTGCTACAATGTTTCAGTTCTTTTTTCCCTCCCCCCAACTGCACCCCCCCTTGAACTGAAATCGGTGGAATTATCTTTTATTTGGCTGTATAAAGCATTTCAAACTCCGGGTATCAATGTCTTTCACTAAACTCCCTTCCCCTCTTCCCCCTCCATTCCCTTTCCTGTCTGCCCCTCCCTTTATTCCCCTCTTTCTCCTCCAATCTCTTCCCAGCCTGGCCCAACCTGCCCTCCCCTGCCTGCCCCGCCTCTCCTTTCTTCTTTCTTCTCTCCTTACCCACATCTGCATCCAGTACTCTCTCCAGTTCGGAAGAAGACAGTTGATTGCTGTCGAAAATTAAACAACCATTCGTGTGAGTTTCTTTTGTTTGTGTCACTATGTTTTACTTGTCACGCCTGTGACTCCTTATTGGGTATATTTTCACCACGTGTGAACTTCGTCGATTGAATATATATATATATATATATATATATATATATATATATATATATATATATATATATATATATATATATATATATATACATATATATATATTTAAATGGAAGAAAGAATACATCAACATATCTTTTACAGCTGCAGCTCACCATATTCTTACATGATTTCTTTCTTCAACTCAGTACACGTCCTACCTCTCTTCATCCCATCCATAAGGCTTGTTCTCTTTCTTCCCCTTTCCTGCTGACCCAACATCCAACCCTCCAACCACCTATATGCCTCCCCCTAATTTCTTCCATAAGTTTTCTATCTTCACACTCCGTATCAGGCACTTCTTGGTTGTCATCATTTCCATCCACTACACTTTCTCCTTTCTCCTCCACACCTATTTTACCCCAAGCCCTCAATGACCTGAGAGTCTAGTTGGGAAATTCCTGCTGCAGTTTATGGCTTTTATCTAGTCTCCTTTGTTTGCTCCTCTGTCACTCTTTGACTGGTGGATTAGTACCACTGTATGACCAAATAGGTGGCAGCTACTATTGGTAGTTCTGGGCTAGGCTATTTACTCTTTAATTCAGATTATGAGATATAAAATAAAAATCCTATTAAATAGGTTAACTTTGGTTTTTTCTGCCTCTTCAGTAATGATAACTCCTTGCCTATTTCCTTTCTATTCGTTCATGTTTCAAACCCAGTAGTAATCAATGCCAGAGGGCATTTAATATAAAAGATGCATAGGTGTGTCATATTATGTCGAAAATAAGGAGCACTCATTGATATGGCTCATAGTAATATGTCAAAAACAGGTAACTGGTGAATGTGCTTTTCAAATTGATTTTGGCTGTAAGATTCATATCCCTTATGCATTAATGCAACATTTTTTTCCAGTTTTATATGATGGTGATCAGCTTTTCAGTGACGCCTATGTTGCAAGAAAATTGCATGGGTCCAATTGTTTTGCACAATTTTATTGTATCATGTTCATATTAAAGACTGTTGATGCAGAAACCATCCAAATAGGTATTCATGACAATGTTTGGAGCTGCACTATATGTTCAAAGTGTCCTTGTTTGATAGATCATCATTCATAATGTTTATGGTTAAATACCCACTTACCATACATTTTGCCTAAACATGTGGTGTATTCTCTTGTAATTTGATAGACCATGAAAAATTTGGCCTCCAGCCTCAGTGTCAATTGACAGTTACGTTCAGCCGACTTTTGGCTAAAGGTAGCTGTCATAAACCTCTGCTCTTGAGCAATTAAACTGGCAAATTAAAAAGAGTAGAACAGCTGGCAATCCATGCCTTTTGAGACAAAACCCGAAAATGTACAGTTACACATTTAAGAATACATAGTATGCATTCAAGTCCATTTTAGGCACCTGTGCATCACATTTAAGGCACAGTTTAAGATCATTCTGAGAATGCTTCAAAATTTCCCAGTTGACTTTCGCTTGTATTATTATTCAGCATTAATTATTTTAGTAGTGGTAGTGCATGATGTGTTGTAATTAATCACTCCTGTATTTTTATTAAATAGGACTATGTTTTTATTCTTATTTATTGAGTGCAGTATTATTTGTTTAATTACTAATTTTCTCTCTCTCTCTCTCTGCTGTAGTGTACTATGTTATATTGCAAGTTCATAGTTGTTAAAAAAACAATGATTACGTATGATGTTATTTCTGGACATTTTTCTTTGGTATACCTAGTAAATTGATGTAAATGACTAACAAAATGCTGACATTTAAGTGAAGTGCCTATTAAACTGTTAAAATATCCTGGAGAAATAGAAATAGGTCCATAGGCACTTATACTTTCTGGTTCATAAAATGCTTTGAAGATTGTTTAATTTAGGTAAATTATTTAATCGATGACTTAAAATGATGGCAGTCTCATTTTTAACAGATACTCATGTCAGAAATAAGGGCAGAATATAACCAGACAAAGAAGCCTGCCCAACCTACCGCAGTTAATGGCACAACCGCTAAGTCCAGTGGTGATGCAGGAAGTGGAGAACTGACTGAAATCCCTTTCAGAAGAATGTGGGGTGGAGACAAAAGACTGTCGTTATTTAATTATAACATTGAGACCATCAATATGCTTTTAATCCCCATGTTGCAAACAAAGTAAGTGCATCTGCCTTTGGTGTATAGGGTAGTACCGTATTTGTCCAAATATTTTGCCCCCATTTTAATATAATCCCCCCACCTTTAATCTATATTTTTTGAAAATACTTATCTTCTACCCATATTTCATTTCATATCATGAATTCCCTTCATATTAATCTTCATTCAAAAACAAATTGGTTGTCTGTTACCCCTGGATTTAATGTGAGGAAAATATTTGTGACTCAACTGCATCGGAGTTTGCTTACAATGATTTTTCTGCTGTGTAGGAGGGCTATGAAAACAACATCTTCATTGAAAATTAATGGGATAATGCAAATAAGCAAAGCAATAAAGCAAAGAAAAAATAAGCAAAGTTATGTATTGAAATGAGTAATATTTGCTCATTATTTTCTATTTTTCTTAGCTATTTAGGACCGTTAGACACAGACTTTTTGAGAGGTTTTCCCTCTTCATACTAGAAAATAGCCCCCCTTGCACTTTTGACAACCAATATTTGGCCAAATATGGGGTGAGCTTATATTCAGTCATCTATGGTAATTTATTTTTGGATTTTTTAAATTATTA
This sequence comes from Pyrrhosoma nymphula, assembly GCA_963573305.1. Classification (NCBI taxonomy): domain Eukaryota; kingdom Metazoa; phylum Arthropoda; class Insecta; order Odonata; family Coenagrionidae; genus Pyrrhosoma; species Pyrrhosoma nymphula. The sequence goes on along the minus strand of OY754333.1, from coordinate 85,221,392 downwards.
TAATGTTAATTTGTATTTTATAGTATTTTAATGATAACTATGAGTGACAAAACAGTTGTCTTTGCTTGATGGAGATTCAAGTCACCAATCATCTATTGGATGTGTCATCTAAGGCCTACTGTGAGTTAATCGAGAATTATTATTTATTGTGTCATTAATGTTATGCATATACTTTTGTTAGGAAAGAAGCTCTTGGGTCCATGGGAAATGATTCACCACTAGCGTGCCTCTCTCAATTCCAACCATTACTATATGAGTACTTCAAGCAGCTATTTGCTCAGGTTTGTACATTACATTTTCTGATGTTGATAGTCATAAGGGGATACCATTAGAGTTGGTGGCTAATATATTTTCTGGTATTTTAAGTCCCTCATTTTCATGCCTTTATAGAAGTTTATGGTTACATGTACCATAGAGTAAGCATGCTAGCTCTATGCAATGTACTCAAGTAAGAGTCCAAAAGAAATTCAGATGCACAAAATAATTATTGTTGAAGATGCATATAATTGATATTCTTGCTTGGACTGAGGTACATACAGTGCAAAACAAACAACTAGGTTTGTGAGTAATGTTCATAATTACAATTGTTTTAGGTCACCAACCCACCAATTGATCCATTTCGGGAGAAGATTGTGATGTCACTGGCTTGCCCCATTGGTCCTGAACAAAATATACTGGAACCAAGCGCGAAACAGTGTCATCGTATTTTTTTGGAAAATCCCATCCTTTCACTCAGTGACCTTGAAGTGCTCAAGCAAAACACTCATCGAGGATGGAAGGTAATATTTCTCTTGTCGCATGTCTTGATATTTTGGTGACAATGACGTGACAATTTATTAATAATTACCACTAGTTTTCATTTTACACTAAAAAACACTTAAGCCTGATATCTTTGAGTAAAGAATATTTATATTCTTTACTTGTATGCTTTATTTATATTTTGAGCTGACTTTGTACTTCACCTAAATAGTTATATAAGCATAGTGTAATGGAGAGTGTATTCCCAGCATTGGTAATTTGATAGCCCACCAGTATGAATTGAAATGAGGTGGTGCGATTAAATGATAGCAATATTTTAGTCCAAAAGCACCAGTTATGAATGCTGATTTTTGTTTGTAAGTAAAAGAAAATTCTTTGTAAAATCCAGGGTTTCACTGCTGGGCTATACAGTCTTCATCATTTTGTAATAAATTTGAATCTGTCATTTTTCACAATTGCCTGAATCTGCAGATGACTTGAATGTCTAAGACTCATTTGTTATCTATCATTTTAGACCAAGGTTATTGATATCACCTTTGGCCGTGAAGAAGGACCAGCAGGGTTGGTAAAAGCATTGGACAGGATTTGTGATGAAGCCTGTAGTGCTGCTAAGAATAACTACCAGCTCATTATACTTTCTGACAGAGCAGTTTGTCATGAAAGGTAATTCTCACCATGCCCTCAAACTTTTTTGCCTTTGCCTTCGGAGTATTTCCTGGAATCTTAACTTTCTAAGACAACTGAAGCAACCTCAAAGTATTTACATTAACTGTTACAATTTAGTGATTGTGTGAAGCATCCTCTTTATTATTCCTCTGAGCCTCTTGTAAGGATATACATATTCCCTGCCCCAGAATTTTTACAAGGGCTATTTCCTCATTTAAACAGTGTCAATTCATGGCTTTCGTTTAATATTTCATTGCTATAAAATCTCTTCTGAAGCACTCTCTGCTGGCCTTGGTAGTGGTGTGGTAAGGTCCTCACCTGCCAATCTATAGGTGGCAGGTTCAAGTCCCGCCTGGGTGGAAATTTCACCAATTAGAGAATGGGTTTTTAAGTGATGTAAAATGAGTTAAATATAATAGAGGCCTGTGAGAATGCAATTTTACTCAATATTTTTATCAGGGTGATCTACCGGTTAAAATAGGTTTTAGCCATATAAAGTAAATATCCTCTAAAGACTTACAGGCACAAGTCCCTATCTCCTTAAACCAGTGCAAGTTTCTACCTTGCATAATGCTACACACCTAATTAAACTCTTTGCCAAACTTTTCCTTGCATTCGTACACAAATACCCCATAGTCATCTACCTTCTGTTGCTGAATGATTCATTTGATAGTAAATCTCCCTCTAATATCCTCTGTACTATACCCAATTTCCTCCATTGTACTATGTAGGTATGTAATCAAAGTGCTCTACTTGCTCCAGTTTGTGTCCTCCTACTTTAATGACCAGCCATGCTTTCTTTGTCCAATAAATTCTCATTACTTTTTTGGATCAAATATTTCAATGTTTTATGTTTTATTACAGAATTCCTTCAAGCACACTTTTGGCTCTTGGAGCTACCCACCACCATCTGATTGAGGAGAGGCAACGTATGAAAGTTGGGTTGATCCTTGAAACTGGAGAAGCAAGGTATGTACTTTCAAAAAGCCTATTCCTTTTGGCGGTCCTTCGGTTCCTCTTTCATATTTTTTATTATAATTTAAACGAAGCTTCTGGATTTCATCTTCCTTGGAGACTCCTAATTGGAGCGATAGGCTAAATAATATGAATGCCATGTTGGCAAATTTCTGATCATGAAATACAGCATGATCGACTGAGTTCAATGCAGCAGCATACAAAGATGGTAGTCACTTGCATTCGGTATAAAAAAGTGTGGAATATTGGTATGCGTAAAAACTTGTTTTAATGAATGGCTGACCCAGTAGGTTCATTAACAAGAAATACTTGCAATTTTGGCCTTTATATCTCCCAAATTTATGGCCACCAACCCTGGACCACCCTATCCAGTTTGCAGGTAATCAAAACTACATACGTATTGATTTTATCTCTCATCATTTCAGAGAGGTCCATCATGTTTGTGTACTCCTGGGGTATGGAGCTGATGCTATTTGCCCATACTTGGTGTTTGAAACAGCAGCTAGTCTTCGAGCGGAAGGGGTCATTGACCACTCGTTCACAGATACCATTCTTTTTGAAGTGAGTATGATGCATCCAAAGTCTTCATTATTTTTAGTTAGTATCAAACTGAATTTGCAGCTTATGTACCCACATGATTCAGAATAAATCTGATCTGTGATTTAGCTCCCTAGGGTCTAAGCCACTTGTTTTAGTAAACTTGTCAGTCGTGGGATTCACTTCATATATGTTCACTATGTTTCTATTCATGATTAATTAAAATACTTAGTACTTTTCTACAAAATTTTATTTGTACGATGCGTTTCCCTAATTGAGGGTACCTGATGATGCCGTAAATCGATGAAATGCATCATACAAATAAATTTTTGTAGAAAAGTACTAAGCATTTTAATATATCATGAATACAAACACTGGCATCAGCATGAATTCATGGCCTTCATGCAAGCGAATGAGTTATTTTCCTCGTGAGCCTAGATGTCCACATTAGAGGATTAGGGGAAAATTGAAAATGAATGTTCACAGCACCTACTATGTATTTTTCAGAGTACCTATCACCCTGAATAGGCACACCTTATGGGTTCTTGATTTGGGAATCTTCAAGATAATGATTTAGTAAGGCTTACATAGTTAGGTTTTAGTGATAGAACCTGTTTTGTATTACAAATGGTGAATTTTGAAGGTCACATATTCGTGGAACTTAAGTTTGACCAGTGTGACAACAGTGTAGTCAGGTCTTTATATCAGTATCTGATGCCTGGTGTTGATTTTAAATATTGATTTGGTATCGAACATTTATTGCAAGTTCATTTTTAGCTACCTTTCCGTACATAGCAGAACTGGAGTATCGTATGCATATGCACAATAAAATGCAGAGTAAATTTTTCTGTGATTATGATGTTTACCTTGATTCCTATTAGTTGAGTCAGTAGAGCATTTTTATGAAATAATTTAAAGAAGCAAGCTGTGATGAGTTTTTCAAGAGATATTGCTGAGTATGTGTGTAAATTCAGATAATTTAATAAAATAGTAAGGATAATTTTGCTAGGAAAATAGCTGTGACATTCCGAATTACTTAACACTTTCAGGACCGCCCTGAATATGGATACCTATCCCCAGGGGCCAAAAAAAATAAAAAATTTAATACGGCATTTAAACACACTTCTTTAACACACTTCAGGACCCGCGGACGCACACGCTGCATCCGCGGGTCCTGGCGGGCGCACGCCAGGACGCAGCGTATGCGTCCTCGGTCCTGAACATGTTAATCCTTTGACAACAACAGGTTATGTGCTGTCATATATTTTCCTCTTGTGCGCTATGGATAACTCACACTTTTTCCTAACCATTCTTATGAAGTGCCTTTGATCATGCTTTTACTGGATAAATCCTGATCATTTATATGTTACCTGTAATAATAATAATTTTTTTTAATCCCGGGACAGAAGGGTGGATGTCTGTATAGAATAAGTCAATTAACATAGTTCAAACAAATCTACTGAGAGTACATAAAAATATACAACTTCTGTGCTGTATACATAAGAAAACGTCTTTTTTAATAAAATACAACATATTAAATTAAATTTGCTTTAAATACTGTTGCAAAATACATGTTAATAATAATAATTTATTTAATGAATACAGGAAACGCCAGTAGTACATTACAATAAAATTAAAAAAACATAACACCCAAAAAAAAACATCTCACAAATTACACATTGTATTCTAAGTAATTAGCAATACCATAAATCTTCATTTTAAAACCAGGAATTGGAGACATTAAAAATATCGATACTCCGGTCAATTTTTAAAAATTCGTCTCGAGTCCTTAATATCCACACCGTATGAGAGTACTTTCATATATTTACCCTCCCAGCTAATTCTTTGAGTAGGAGTATGTCTAGATCTCCTCAATGGTGTGTTAAAATAAATAGCACTTAGTAACTCACTTGATGCAATGGAACCTGTTAAAATTTTTTGGCAGAAAACGCTGTCAATAACTTAACGCCTAGTCTCTAGCGTGTACAAGTTATATTTGGAACACAGATTCTTATAATCGCACCTATGATATGTAACATTTTCCTTCATGCGCAACCATTTCATAAAGTGTAGCTGTACTTTTTCGATCACGTTAATTTGGTTTTTATGATATGGATTCCAGACGACCGTAGAATACTCTAAAATAGGTCACAATTGTGCAGTAAGAGTGAATCATAGTTTTTACTGAAAAGCTGTCATATGTACTACGTTTCAAAAAGCCCAGAAGCCTAAATATGCCTTTGAACATATTTCACTCACATGATAATTAAATGTCGAATTAGTGTCAGAGTTCACACCTAGGTCATTGATTGTAGAAAGTTGCTCAAGAGAATCTCCTAACAATCTATAACTATAATTAATTCTCTGTATAACTATAATATTTAAATGTTGCTACTTGAAAAGTTAAGCTATGTACCCTTTTCACGTCAAAACATAGTTTTTGTCCAAAGAAATAAGTTTTACTTTAAACGCTCTGATATTTGTTTCAAAAAAATATGTTTATGCAACAAATAAAATATGTATTGCCTTTGTATTCACTATTTAATTTGATGCTACTTCTCCAGTGCTGGAGACTTTTCTCGGCAGAATAGTGGTATCTAGCTCTGAATTTTGTTTTTGTAGTTGTGAAACAGGGAAATAATAATCCAATATTCTTTCATTTTCAGAATTATTCTGCAGCAATGGATCGTGGAATTGCAAAAGTCATGGCAAAGATGGGAATATCAACCCTACAGTCTTACAAGTGTGCTCAGATTTTTGAAGCTGTGGGACTTGCTGAGGAGGTTATCAACAAGTGCTTTAGGGTAAATCCATATGTTATGTCTCAATTATATTCTTATCTGCTTCACATAATGCAGTAAGCCTTTAACACACATGATCAATGTATTATATAAATGTCCTCACTAGTTGGAAACTGCGAAAGTCAAACAGTATTTCTTACCCATTTTTTGGTCAGTGTGATTAGCTGTACCATTTTTCCTACCATTAGATTCAGTGATTCGAGAAAAAATTTCCTAGGAAAGAGCTGTTTAGTAAATCAATTAAAATTGAACTTTTGTGACTGGAGTTTTTTGTCTTTTCAAAATATATTTAAGGAGAAAATTTACTTTCATTGATGTTCATTACATTTTATATGCTTTGCCTACTTGTGAATTCTATTTGCCCCATAGTATTTAACTCGATGCATTTTGTGTGGTCCTGAGATACTTAAACATTTATTTTAAAGGTTGATAGTACCTACATCATTAGTCATTCAATCCCATGATTGGTTGACTGCAGTCCTCCATTCCACCCTGTACCCTGTGAACTCCTTTTTGTCCTTGTAACTATTCTGTTTCATATCCCGTTTTACCCGACCTACGCATTTGTCCCTCAGTGTTCCTCATGGGACCTTACCTTCTGTTTTTCATTCTATTCCTTACTATTTGTTATTTATTCTGTTATGTTTTAATTTAACTAAAACACTGTCTAAAGTTGAACTTCTTCGTCTTCCGGGTGCACTACCGCATTTGTTGTTGTGGCGAAGATGACAGTTCTGCTGGCACTACTGCCAGCATATTCAGGTCAAAGATGCCGGTTCACTGTGCGACAGAACTCAATGGGAATTCATCGTCATGAGTAAATTGACCGAGGCAGGTAGACGGAGTCGAGCAGAATAAAAAAAAACAGCCTTAAAATGGGATTGAATTCCAACAAGAACATTTATATTTCAAAAATATAATATAACTCAAGTAAATCCCTAGGCTAGGTACATGTACCATGAACTCTTGGTATAGCCACCACGCCTTCAGTAGAATCTCTGCGATGTAGTCTTCTGTCTGGTTGGAAGGAAAAAGGGATCTTCCACTGATGGTACTTTTCACCTGCCTTTGAGGGGAAACAGCTGTTTAGTGGAGGAGTGGGGAGAGTAGGGTAGGTACTGGCTAGCTGTGGGTTGTTGGGAACATTCACTGCTTGACTTGAAAGAGTGTAAAAGGTGGCAGCACTAGGATGAACCGTATAAAAGTCCAGTAGGCGCAGCACCCATGAAGACAAGCGATCTGGCAGACATGAGCGAGATCGCACACTTGTCCTGGCACTTTGCGAGACCGTGACAGTCTCCTGCGGTTTTTGAGTCTCCGACGATTTCAAGTCTGCGAGGTGTAGAGTATGCCAAAATTAGCACAACTGTTTTGACCCTCATAATATCGGGCCTCTTCCCACCAATTCCAGGTGCTGCTCTCCCATTGCTTTGTTTTAGGATTCTCCTCTATGTGTAGTCCAGGTGGTATCCTTCGCCCCTGTTGACAAAGTTTCAGAAGTGACTGTTTCAACAGGGGCGAAGAATACCACCTGGACTGCACATGGAGGAGAATCCTAAAACAAAGCAATGGGAGAGCAGCACCTGGAATGGTGAGGAAGAGGCCCGATATAATGAAGGCCAAAACAGTGAACCAACATCTTCTACCTGAAGAGTGAGTCGCCACTACAACAAACATGGTAGTGAACCTGGAAGATGTAGAAGTTCAACTTAGAGCACTGCGGAAGCCTTCGTTCTCACTGTCCTCAAGTTGTGCAAACATAATTTTTATTTTATTAAATAGTCAAACCTTTGAATTAGAACTTACTCCAAAAGTGAAAAAAATATTAAATTTGTTACAGTATAATTTTCTTATGAATGCCTGTACATAATTGAAGAAGTCATTCTCAAATACATAGAGGAGACCCTTTCTCATCCGGACTAGATGGGGCAAGGGGTTAGATATGGGGTGAGGGGCAACATGACTAATTTTAGTCAGCTGTTTGTCTATTTAGAACTTACCAAAGTTTTACTGTTTTACTCAGTCCTTTTTTCCACCTTGTATTTCCTTCCCCTACTATGTTTTTTTTCTCTCCTATCTGTCATATTAGCATTTCATGTTGAGTGTAAGTTATGCAAACGTAAAAATTATGCTCTCAGTGATAAGCAATTTGTTGAGGCATTGAAAATTAAGAGAGAATTTTAGGGTTCAATCATTTTATTAACTTAATCTGTCATTGGGATTATGCTGATTAGTTGGATGTCTTTTGCAAAAATGCCATATCGGCTGAGAGCTGAAGTATTACCATTTACGATGCTATTGTAGTGATATGTTTCCTATTAGTAATTCTAGTATTTATTCTGGGTATTTAAGAGCCATTTTGCATAAATAATGTAAATTAATGATGTGTCCTGGAAGGAATATGATTTAAAAATATTATCATGAATATTTACTTAGGTCATTGCATACAGTCGCCACGGCGAAAGAAGTCCAATGACAGCTAGAGCAGCCGAGTAAGTGGGAGGGGGCAGTGTTGCCAAGTGGGAGGTGAGCGAGAGCGTCAAGTTCGCGCGAGGGGACGACGGGGATCCAACTTTTTGGGAAGAATTGCTAGATTAGTTAGCTAAAATTGGCAAATTAATCACAAAAAAATAATAGGCCACATTAAAGCGTAGAGTGTTTCAACCTAGGAATTAACTTTGCTTATAAAAGTCTCATATTATAATATGATATATCGCTATATATGGCTACAATCGTAAAGGAATAAATGTAAACAAAGAAGTGCTTCTGACTTAATTTGTATTATTTCAAGCTAGTTTACAAGCAAATGCAATAATAACATGTTAACTCATTCATTTGGAACACAACATATTTTTGATTTCCCAGTAATTAGTCTAAAGGGTATATTCCTTCAAGCTCCCCTGGTGAAGAAGAACGTCGCGCTGATCTGAAATGCAGAATAATCCATTATTAGTAAAATTCCTGCCTGAAGTTATCTTGGTTTTTAAACATACAGATATTTTTATGATTACGTACCGTTTTCTGGGAGAGATTATTTCCCCGTTCTCTGATAGAGCAGATTCGTCACCTGTCGTTCCACTGTTGGAGCTACTGTCACTGCTGCTATTTGGATTAATTATCAAAGTTTGCACACTGCACTCCACAATACCATCAGTATGAATGGCCTCATCGATGATGGACGAAACTTTCCGGACAACATTCTTCCAATTTAGAGCACTCACGTTAAGGATGGCTTCCTGCGTAAGCAATTTTTTTGTCTTGTAGCTTAAATGTCTTATTTCGCTCAGCTACATACCCTTTCACTTGTGCCCAAATCATTTCAATTGCATTGAAATGACAGTGATATGGCGGGATTCTCAGGATGTGATGCCCATTTTCCTTGGCGATTTCGTACATAGGAAAGCGAGGCTGGTGAAATTTGGAAAGAGCCAGTAGTTCCATCTTATTCATCCCCGGCTCCAATTCCTTCACATCCTTCCCTCGTAGCCAGTCGACGATGTCCTTCTTTAGCCATTTGCTGGTGGGACCCTTATTTATTCTAATGCTATGGTAAGGAGCGTTGTCCATAACAATTGTGCTATTCGCTTTGATATTAGGCAGAAGCTGGTTAACGAACCACTTTTTAAAAGTTTCGTTCGTCATTTCTTGATGATAGTCCCCCGAGTTTTTATTGGCCTTGAATAAATGTGTGCAATTCGGGATAAAACCCTCTGATGTTCTGGCATGAAGAAGTATCAACCGGGATCCCTTTCCCACAGGGGCTGGCATGGTTCCTTTTGCCGTTTCATCAGTCCAGATGACACTTTTAGAATGGCCTGCATTTACCCACGTTTCATCCAGCCATACCACATCCTCAATGTTCACTTTCTTTATTTCTCTAAGAAATCTCCCCCGCCACGCCACTATATCACCCTTCTCCATCAAAATTTTCCTGTTCCCTAAAAATTGTTTCCACTTGAAACCCAGTCTCTTCAGCACAATCCTTAAACTTGTTTGAGCACCTTCGAAGAGATCTGCTTCTTTCAAAGAATGCAATAATTTTTGGACTGTCGGATACTCCTTCTTCTCGTAATATCCATATATATGTCTCCTAATGGCTTCCTCGCTGAAATTATCCAGGCAGGTTTTCTGTCTTCTTCTCGGTCTCTTCTTCAAAGGTGTCCGCAGTACAGCACTCGGCTCCTTCTCGCCATTGTTTTCACCGTACTTCTCTTTCAGGATTCTCGACACTGATTTTGAGCTAACCCCGCAGGCTTGGGCAGCTCTTTCCATCACTCGTGCCACAGGAAGGATTGGGCCACCATTAACCTTCTCTTTTTCAAAATATTCATAGATGCTCACAATCATCTGGCGAGTTTGCGAGTGCAATGTAGCACCACGACCGCGTTTATTTCCGCTCATTCTATTGAATAATATAGAATGAATAACTACTGCACAATCAATGGAGCGGAAAAGTTTAGAAATATTACTATACTGCACTCTAAAAGCACGAAAGTATAATAATCTGTACACTGCACACCCAAAAACTGAAGCACTAGTCACCGAAAACAAACTCACGAGCGAGGATTCATAAAGAGATTAAAAAGTGAAGGGCATGTGACAACGTCGTCAAGGTCGGCAGGGGGATGAGGTGGTGAAGGGGCTCTTCTATTGGCCCTAGGATCCGCGTTGCTCCGAAGGCACCTTTCACTTTTTGAGCTGTCATCGGACATCTTTCGCCGTGCCGACTGTAGTATTGTCTCTTTCAGATGGAATAATCTGGTGTCATGATTTACGGCATTGTTTTGGGGAAATACTCTTTCCATGAAAGCTTTCTCACTCCAGAAACAAGCTGTTAAAGCTATCAGTAGAGTCCCTATTGACACCCTAGGTAGACGACTATTTGTATCTCTTGGTATTTTAAAACTCCCTTCTATCTATATACCTGTACCATGTTTGTAAGAAACTATCCCCATTTTTTCCCTGTGAACTCTAGCTTGCATAATCACCACACTCGCTCTAGAAATGACATACATGGCCAACAATATTCCTACAGTCTATGTCTGAACGGCCCATATCATTCCATTTCCACAGTAAACAACAAGATTCCAATAGAAATTTGCTCCATTTCCTCATCATCATGCTTCAAGTCCAAATTAAAAAATTTGTTTATTCATAAAAGTTATTATAGCTTAAGTGAGTATCTATCTAATGATTTTCATTAATTTTATGTATGTATATTTGTTCTCAATTTTCCTTAATTTAATGTATATTTGGTTTCATTTATTTATTTATTGGCAACCTTTGTAATATACTTGCCAAACTGCTTGGAAATACAGTGCTGTAAAAATTTGATGAAACTCGTGCATGTTATATCCCAGTGATGTTAATAAATTTCATTTTTTTTACAGGGATCTCAATCTAGAATTGGAGGAGTGACTTTTGAAATTTTGGCTCAAGAAACATATGAACGCCACATCCTGACATATGAAGACAATCAGTGTGACACCCTAGTCCTCCGCAACCCTGGCTTTTTTCACTGGCGAGCTGGTGGAGAAAGGCATATGAATGAGCCACTCAGCATTGCCAACTTGCAGGTACCTATTTGTATGTTAATTTTATCAAGGGGGCCAAAGAACTATATTTGACGGCATATGAGACACCTTTTTCCCCCACTTACTTTAACTTGCCCTGTTTGTTGTTTTTCTAGTTGGAATCTTTTAACCGAAATCTAACCTACTTCCCAATGTTCAATCGAGCTTAAAATTGGCACACTTACTTACTCTCGTTGACAATACATGAATCAGTCATTATATTCACTAATTACCAAGTTAATCTACTAAACTTAAACGGTTTTTGACATTGTGTTGCGGGTTGCGTCGTATGGCCCCGTTTTGTGTTGAGGGTTGCGTCGTATGGCCCCGTTTTGTGTTGATGGTTGCGTCGTATCGTTGGTTCGTATCGTATCGATGGTTGCGTCGTTGTGTTGATGGTTGCTTCACTCTACTACCGTTTTGGTAGTAGAGTGAAGATGTGACTCGACTAGCACAAATTAGGTGTGTGGTTTAGGGACCTCTGGCACTCAGTGCGTCCTTTTTCTGTCATTGAATCCTTTATGGAGGCATCTTGAGCTTTACTTCCCTCTGCCTATGGCCGCCGGTGTCGCTAGTAGAAGTTATCATTTATAGTGAGAAGAAATGCTAATAATTTAAATTTCAAAGAACCGTTGCTCAATTAATATAAATACTAAAAAGCAGAAAGTAATAATATGTAAAGAATACTTTTTTTACAGTATTTTTTTACCACACTTGTATTCAAGGGAACTAAAAAGTAAAAAATAATTTTTTCATCTCTCGGAAAATAAAATCGTGGGCGCTTTTTCTTAATCAACATCCAACCTCTGTATTTATATAAATATCAATAATATTTCACAAGGTGGGCGCTTGTGGAATAGATATTGAAGCACCCACGATTTTATTTTCTGAGTGATGAACAAATATTATTTTTTACTTTTTAGCTCACTTGAATATTTATTAAAATGTTTTTTTTTACATATTATTATTTTTCACAAAATAATTGTTCATTAATCACCCACAGGTATTGTATGCAAAGTTGAGTCCCCACACAAGCTAATGCCACCCCTGATGCTCTCCATTGTAGGCAAATTGTACCTCAGATGATCAGTACTGCTCAGTCCTTCGCCAGAATGTTATTATTTACTTCAATGATGTTGTGGTAGTTTTAATTACTACCGGTATTATTGTTGGGAGCAGTACTAGAGTCAATATATGTCTATTGTTTTGATTGCCTCTGTAATATAGAAGTGCAGTTAATCAAATGTCATATTGTTGCCATATAAGACTTTGGCGAACCATTCCCCTAACTTGTAAAACCAGAGAGAACTAACAGTACAATCTCCAAATGATTGGCATATTATTGCGAAATGGTTTGTGACGCACTTGTAATAACTTTGCCAAAAAAGTGTCACTTGTATTTTGGTACTGTTACGAAAATGTTTCCTAATTGAAATCTGTTTTTCAAGTAGACCCTTCTACATAGTCCTTAAATCATATACTGCCATTTTATTCTGCTAATGCTATGCCGTTTATAGTACTTCATTCCTGCCTCTACCATTGCCCATCGCTGCATTCCAATGCCTCATTATGATTATGGGCTTTTTCCATGAAACTATGCACAGTAGAAGCCCTATATAGCAAGAGCTCTCGGGATCTGAAAAATTACTCGCTAAATGGAACTCTCGTTAATACCGAAGATGATTAATAATCACTCCACAGCCAATTCCTACAACTGTAACGCTAATTTAGCCATTATTGTGGGAATTTTTGGTGAGTGGCGAAAACATTCTATTGAGATAGCTATTAAAAATCATATTTCCGAACACTTCAATTACTTATGATTGTATTCACTATCGATGACATCAAATTCCATGTTAGATGTCATTTACTGGAATATTAAACGTCGAATTTTGGCACTTCAGGACATGTGTACTGTACTGCGCATTGCTTTATTGTTATTGCCCTGATATTTTGGGTGCACCAAATATGTCGTGGCTGTAAGTAATAGCAATGCAACGGACTATAAACGGCAAACACTTTGGAAATGAGAAAAAATTTCATGCCTCCTACCTCTCTAAAAAGTGTATAAAAACGGATATACAGTTCGGAGAAAGTTCTATTAATTGAAATTTGCTAAAATGCTAGATAACTTAATGACTAAGATATAACCTACGGGGATTTTGTTCCATTCAAGCACCGGCCGGCTGCTATCTTCTCCAGTTAAATAGTGGAAATAAAGGAGAGGCCTTCAACGTCTGTAGGATCGCCTCAGTAAACAGCTGACTTCGGCTTTTCAAAATCATAGAGCCCAATATCACCAGCATTTACAATTAGCCCTTTCAGTACACTGTTGTTTGTGTTATTATTACAATAATTATGCGTGGAATACTCTCTTGAATTTATGGAAACATAATTGTTACAAGCAAGTCCACATATGACAGTTGTAAGCATGGAGCGGGAACACAACGCGGACTCTCAAGGATCGACTGCATTTAAATAAGATGTGAAACTTTTTACCACCAGCAAATACGGTACTGGCTTCCGCGAAACATGTATTTTTCAAGCGATAGTGCACGTTGTGGCAGCTAGGTGGAAGGGCTCATCAACATTTTTATGGCTCACTATTTTTTTAGGTATTCCATGGTACATATACGTGATTTGCAGTGAGTTTCGATCCCGAGGCAGTAAGTAAGTAAGTAGTTTATTGGTCCAGGAGACATAAAAAAACATATGTATAGGACAAGTCAAGGAGAAGAGAAAAATAAAATTAAAATAAATCCTCATCTCCAAAGGAAACAAAATTCATAAATACAAATCCTCACCTACAAAGGAAAACACAATACATAAATACAATCACTTATTCAAGAACTCATCGACTGAGTAAAAAGCGTTGTTCAATAGAAGTTCTTTCAATTTCTTTTTAAAAACAGGAATACTACGAGTCTGTGTGATCTCACTAGGGAGACTGTTGTACAACATGCAACCTGCATAAGACGGTTGCCTTGTGAAGGACACTAAATTGTGAGACACCACTTTAAAATCACCATTTCTTCTGGTATTATATGAATGAACATCATTGTTCAAGGGCAATCCAAGAGCCAGATGATGCTCTTTAACATACATAACTGTATAGAAAATATATATACATGGGAATGTTAACATGTTAAGTTCTTTAAAATATAATCTGCAGCTAGTGCGTTTATTTAAACCGACCAGAATTCTTATGGCCCACTTCTGTAGTTTAAACAGTCTTGTTGTTCGATGGGAATGACCCCATGCACAGACACCATATTTTAGTTGACTGAAAACACAAGCATAATACACAGAGAGAGCAACAGCTTGTGATCGGAGTTATTCTACGTAGTAGGTAACAGCTCCTTGCTACTCGTGAACATAAAAAATCAATATGTGATTCCCAGTTCAGAGTATCGTCGAAATACACACCTAAAAACTTTGTAACAGAAGACATAGCAATAGATTTACCGTCTAATTTCAACAAGGAGGAAGAAAACAATTTGCTTTGATGCATGTGAAAAAGCATGAAAGAGGATTTTTTTCTGTTCAACACAACCCTGTTATCAGTGCACCAGGATAACATATTATTGGCCTCTTGCTGGGAAACTACATTCACATTATTGGCACAAGAAATGAGGTGATTAGTACCATCTGCATACATAATTATTTCACCCTGTCTGACACGGGTAGGAAGGTCATTAATATATAATAAGAAAAGTAGAGGGCCCAATACTGAGCCCTGTGGTACACCTTTGGAAATGTGTGTTTTTTCTGAGGAAACCTTAGAAGAGTTTATGTAAACAAATTGGGTTCGACCAAAAAGAAAGGATTTCAGCCAATCATTGGCTATACCAGATATTCCATAATAATGCAGCTTCTTCAGCAGAATTACATGGTCAACACTGTCAAAAGCTTTTTTTAAATCATAAAAAATTCCTATGGTCTCAATATGTGCATCCAAACCCTGAAGAATCAGATCAATAAATTTATAAATGGCTGTTTCAGTACTTCTTCCCTTTAAGAAACCATGTTGAGAAGAGGAGAAAAGTTTGTTATACAATAAATGAAGAAAGTCTATTTAACATTGCATATTCAAAGACCTTTGAAAAAACAGAGACCAGGGATATAGGTCTATAGTTATATTTATCCATCTTATCACCCCCCTTGTGCAGAGGGAGAACTTTTGCAGTTTTTAACTGGGGAGGGAAAACACCAGATGAAAAGGAGACGTTAACTAGGTGGACAAGTGGTGCTAGCAAATGATTCGCAACAGCACCCTTCATGATACTGCAAGGGATATCATCAAAATCTGAAGAAAATTTTAAACTTATTTTGGCTAAAATCTGGCTAATCTCCTTTTCTGAGACTGGAAAGAGAAATATGGTATTAGGAATTTGTGATAGCCCACGAGTAGAAGACACAATACTAGAGCACGGCATATGATTGGTGAGCTGAGTAACAGTGTTGACAAAGTGTTTATTTAATAAGTGGGCGACCTCTATGGGTGATGAAATTACTGTATTATTTGAGATAAGAGTTAGTTCAGAAGAATTACTTTTGTCGGGAGTAGACACTTCTTTGATTATCTCCCAAGCAGTCTTAATAGGATTGCTAGCTGCAAGAATTCTACCAATATGGTAATTTCTTTTGGCATCTGCAATTAGCTTAGCAAAACATTTCTTATTTAATTGATACCTTCTTTTAGCTGATTCACAATTGCAATATTTCACATATCTATATTCCACCTTTAACTGATCAGCTAACATTCTAATCTCAGGAGTAATCCAGGTCTTCTTAGCTTTCAAGGTGGCATATTGGATTTCCTTCAGGGGGAAATTTGAATCAAAATAAAATTTAATAATGTCAAAAAAATTGCTGAACTTCTCCTCCGTTGGGATTTCTGTAAAAACTGAATCCCATTTCTCTCTCTCAAGATCCTGAGAAAAGGATAGCTTTGAAGCATCAGAGTAAATCCTCTTATATTTGTAATTGGGGAAAGAATTTTGGGTGTGGCAATTAACCTGAAAAATTGCAATTTGGGCAGGGTCAGACCAGAAAACATCAATAATCTGGGTATCTATGAGAGGAAGATCGGAAATGATATTATCGATGGTACTTGCTGTGGAGTTGGTAACTCTTGTTGCATAAGATATAGCCGGGTTCACGTTAAAAACACCAAAAATGTCCAGGAGGTAAGATTTCTGAGCACTTGGCTTTTGCAAATCAACATTAAAATCACCACAAACAATGGGTGTTCTGAATGGGTGTTCATTAAAATCACCACAAACAATTCTGAAGGTTGTAAGTTCTGAAATGAATTCCATCACGATACACATTATATCTTCTGCCATATTTACATCTAGCGGGAACTTGTTGATAATGAATACCATTAATACTGACTACACTCCCTGCTGCGAGATAGACGTATGATTTATGGTACATACCTTTCCTGCATATCAAAATGAATCATCCTTGACCTGTTTTCAATATTTATAATCTTTGAAACAATTACAAAAGACAATACAATACATAGACAACTTAAAATATAGGGAATCCTAATTCATAACAATTTACGTATTCAACATCGGAACATTTAAACTTGTCAATACCGAGCCTCTCACTTAGATACTCGGCTTTTGCCTTCATCAATGGGCCATTTATCGGAATTCAGGCTGCTCTCTGCTGACAAAACCACGAGAAAAGGCCAGATTCTAACTGCATATGTCCTCCTGGCTGCAAATGTTTCTGGCTGCTTGGACGTCCTTCTTGAAGCACTGTGGCATGAAATTTTTCCTTATTCTTCAAGAATTGTGAATAAGGTCGAGGAAGATATGCCAAATTGCCTCCCTAGCTCGCTTTTGGACCCATCGCCACTTTAGCATTCATTGATAATTTGTATTTTAGTTTTCAGATCCAACAACTTTCGTTTCACAACCATGATGTTGTATCAGTTGGACTGAACTTGATAAAAAAGCGGGAGGATGAAAAATGAAAAATGAACAATGAAATGCAAGGACTTATGAGGAATTTATTGGTTGAATATGGGCATGCCGTAAATGTCCGAAATGTGCATTTGAACGTCAAATTGTGTGGAAAAAATACTGCTAGACATATCATTGCAATGACAGAGGACATGAGTGCAAGTTTGTGCACGTTTGCCGAGATTGAAGCAGACATTTGCCTCTCGTAATAGTAAACGACTCCAGTGGAGGCTGGTTGGGTTCCTCGCTAATATGTACCGATTTATTTTACATGTAAATCATAGGGTTTTCAACCATTCTTTGGCAAATTCGAGCTTCTCGTTATATGCCCTACACATTATATGGGGCTTCTACTGTATCTCTAACTATTGTCCCAGCTCGTCATGCTCAGCATCTAGCTTTTCCCTCTCTGCCATCGTACCTGAAGAAATGTTATGAGGCAAGATCCTTAAATTTGAGTTATAACATAAGATTTTAACTCTTATCTTTGTTTTGTATAGTATTAGAACTGTTCAACATCTACAGCAATAGTTAAAACGTATGGGTATTCGTTTGTAGTTCTTGTTTAAAATTGAGTGAAAGGGATCAGGTTTACTTCTCCAAAAGCAATCATTTGCTCTAATTCCATCTATTTTATTTTTCTATTCTAATGTTTTCAAACTTGCATTTTCTATTTTTGCAGGAAGCAGCTACAAGAAAGAACCAGACGGCCTACGACAAATTTTTAGAATCAAGCATGAATAGTGTAAGGGCTTGTACTCTTCGAGGCCAATTGGACATTGTATCATCAGACAAACCTGTTGAACTGTCTGAGGTGGAGCCAGCAGCAGAAATAGTCAAACGCTTTGTCACTGGTAATGGGGAAACTTTTTGTGCAATATATATATATATAATTGGTCATAATAAGTTTAATTTTTTCTGTTGAAAATTTTTGCCCACTTCTAGAATATTGTTATGAGTTTGTGCAATGAGCTCTGTGATTAATATTTCTTATATTGTGTGTTAAATTTTAGGTGCCATGAGTTTTGGGAGCATATCCCTTGAAGCCCATCAAACGCTTGCCATTGCAATGAATCGAATTGGGGGAAAGTCAAACACTGGTGAAGGGGGTAAGTTTTTTTGCATATTCATTGGCACGATTATGATTGGGTTACAAGTACTTGTATTGCACTCATGAATTGCATCTTAATTGCAAAAATAAATACTTATGTACTGAAATTGGATACATGTGGCTTTAACTTAGTGATCAATTTAATCAAAGATAAATTATTATTATAGTAAAGTTGTAAAATGAAAAAAGTTGCAGTGCTTACCTGCAAGTGAACAATTTCATGATCGAAGATGCTGACGAAATAAAAAAGTTATGCTGAAAGATGAGAATTATAATGTGTCGTGATATTAAGGGTTCAGAGTAAGAACATTGTTGCACTTACTGGTACTGGTGCCAACAGGGAAAAAACCACCCTTATGCTTCCCTTTAGTTGAATCTTTTGGAATCTTTTATGAACCACGTTGTTTTGTCCAAAGATCGCTCTTACCAATGAGTTATTCCTATTAGGTGAAAATGAAGAACGGTACTTGAACCAAGATACAGATAACAATAGGCGGTCAGCAATTAAACAAGTGGCTAGTGGAAGGTTTGGTGTCACCAGTTCCTATCTGGCTCATGCCGATGACTTGCAGATAAAAATGGCCCAAGGTGCCAAACCTGGGGAGGGAGGAGAGCTTCCTGGATATAAGGTGAGGACAGATTATATGCATTTTTCTATTTTAAAATAATAATTTTCAGTTGTTTAATGATTAACATGATTTTGAACCTTATTATTGAATCATGCATTAATTTTCATTTCATCTACTAATGTTGAAACTTTTTTTTCAATGCTCAAAGTGTAGATGTGAATTTGAAGAAGTACTCCTACCTAAAAGCCCTCCCCTAATTTGTTGCCGGTGATGGATAATTTTTCCAAAATGTTGTATTATTATTACATAATTGAAACGTAATTTTCACTTCTATTATGGCACTTTAGCAGCAAAGGTAGTAGAAAATTGTCTTAGAAAATGTGGCCATTCTCATGGTTGTGGCTCATTTATTTAAGCATTATTCTACATCTACGTCCTCCCCTGTGAGCTGCCACAGAGGCGTGTGGCAGGGGATGTTAGAACACCACCCATTGAAGGGGGGGGAATTGGGAAAAAAGTGGGGAGAGGACAGAGGTGAATTTTATTAGCAAAGTCTATTTTAGTGTCACGCTGTTTGTTATAATCACTAATGGCGCATGGAAAGAAGGAATTTTTGTACCTGTCAATTCGGTGGTGTATCTCTCTTATTTTGTTGCGTCTATTTGTACCAGAGTTATTATTATGTAACTGGGTCTAAATAATATCCTCTGTCCATGTTGAGAAAAAACAATTTTGTAATTACTACAAACTTTATTTTGCTGGCACAATGCACGCTTCACCACACTGTGGCTTATTGGGAGAGGAAGCTCTTCAATTTAATTCGTAAACCGTGGTCGAATATGATGTGCCGCAGTGTGGTGAAATGTGCGTCGTGCCTGCAGATTAAAGTTTGTGGAAATAACAAAGTTGGTTGTTCTCAACATGGATATCCATCATTTCCACAATTCCAGGCCTGATATCATCAGTTTTAGTATCCTCAGTGTTGTACTGAAACATGCCTGCACAGATTTTTTAAATTAATCCAACAATAAGCCTAGCGTGTAGCCTCCAAGTCTCTCATGGATCCCAAGGTAGTCCTGCCATCAGCTGTGTGACACTTTCTCTTTGCTTTTATGTAGTAGTTTTCAATGAAGCATGCAGCTTTCCTTTGTTGTGTTTTATTTACTTTGCAAATTGAATCTTTTTATGTTGGGTCCCAAATACTCTTGGTATATTCGAGATGTAGCCCAACCAGAGCAAAGTAGGATCTCTCTTTCACTTTTTATCTGCTATTCTGCAGTGTGGTGACAGGAAAACAATGTATCAACTTAAATATTTGTA
This sequence comes from Pyrrhosoma nymphula, assembly GCA_963573305.1. Classification (NCBI taxonomy): domain Eukaryota; kingdom Metazoa; phylum Arthropoda; class Insecta; order Odonata; family Coenagrionidae; genus Pyrrhosoma; species Pyrrhosoma nymphula. The sequence continues at coordinate 85,201,103 of OY754333.1, read as the reverse complement.
TAATGTGTTGGAATGCTTATCTCATATGCCTAATCCAGAGGCATGCCAAATCGTTGAAGGTGTGGTTGTAGTAACTCTTCGTGTACTTTCAGTGGATTTTTAGGCAAAGCTGTAATTCAGACAAGCATTCTGCATGTTATTTTTAGAACAACCAGAGGTATTAGTCAGATTTTTTAAATTATTTTGTTTGAAGGGTTTGATTTTCTCACAGGGAATAGTTGAGGTAAATTCTTCATGGGTTTCCATCCGGGTTAGTGACTCTGATGACCCTGATGACGAAGGATAAGTCTTCCTTCGAAACGTCAGCAGAGAAGAAGATTGAGTCACTAACCCGGACAGAAACCCATGAAGAATTCTCCTCAATTTTGTTTGACTTAAGCTGTGACTAAAAACTTTTTCACTGGCTAACCTTTATTTTAGTATTTTGTTTTAGAGCTAGCCTATAATGGGAAGTTGTGGTTTGAATTCTCCTATCCATTATGCTGCTCATTTTTCTAGCACTGAGGAGAGTTAGCATCACTCTAATTTAAAATAGTGTATCTCAGCCATTTGGAATTTAAAGTTTGTGAATAAAATTATGGCTAAAAGAGTTCTAAAACCTCTTCTTATATAAGGATGCAACCAAGGGTTTCTTGGTTTATTCTACGCATTTTCGTATTTTATTCCTGGTTTTCATGATGTACATAGTATACCAACCTTTTCTTTCATTAAATTTTTTCAATAGTGTGATGCTGTAAAGGTAATAATACGACTAATTAAGGGTATACTAAAAACAATTTTCATATTTTGGAATTTAACTTGAATACTCTGCCTATTCTTTCAATGAAATTTCATCATTCCTTGTTGCCTAAATATATGTTCTGTTAGGTAAAGAAGTATTTCAGTAGTTAGAATGGCTCATATTTAATTAATTTCCCTATTCAAATAAATAGCAAATTTGTTTCAGTGATGTTTAACGGTGAATAATTCAATTTTAAAGATTTGACAGTTTAAGACAAGGGCTTTTGTTTTTCATGATTTTATTTAGCCACCTCTCATGTGAATTCAAAAATAAAGCAACTATTGTACCTATTTAAAATGGTGACAAATATTACACCTGAATTAATTGATAATTATTTGAGTGTTTCATTTATGCATGCATTACTAAAGCATTAATTGATTAAACTTTTCACTCACCAGGTCACAAAAGACATAGCAGCTACGAGACACTCAGTGCCTGGAGTGGGTCTCATATCACCCCCTCCCCACCATGACATCTATTCTATTGAAGACTTGGCCGAACTGATTTATGACTTGAAGTGTGCCAATCCAAATGCTCGCATCTCAGTGAAACTCGTATCTGAAGTGGGAGTTGGGGTTGTTGCAGCCGGAGTTGCCAAGGTATTAGCAATTTCTTCATGGTTCATGTCTTTATCGCCAGTGCACTAGATAATTATGACACCATCGAGTTGCATCCTTGCTGAGGCCCTAAAGGGATTCACTCAATTGGAGAATAAAAATTTTCTAAGAGTTACTGGTGAAAAACAGAATTAGTCTAAATGATGCATTGGACGGTTATGAGGGTTGTGTGCGCATGCACTTTAAATTTAAAGTGATATTTTAAGTGATTAATAACAGTTTATCTCACTTAAACATATGCCTTAATGAATTTTCGCACAAATTATGAGCACTTAAGTCGTAAATCAACATCATGACCAGAGATGAATAATCCACAGCAATATTTCAAATGATAAAGTTTACCAAGTGGTATGCCACCTGCACTACCAAGATTAGAATATTTTTTGGAAGGATTCAGTCAAATGTTGAATCCATGGATTTTATGAGATTTGATAGAATCTTGAAAACCTGACCACATCACTACAAAAAGGAATAAATACAATGCATTCTTTTCTGAATATTTTTCAGACAAGAATTTTATAGCTTATGCATGAGCGAATACATAATTAATGAAGTCTGGTGCAAAGCCCACTAGTGCAGAGCTTTAGACATAAGCTTGGTTGTCAGATCTGAAGGGCTCGACTGATTTCATTTAGTCGTAAGAAGTCAGCCTTTCCCTAGCCTTACTTTTTTGGTCTCCAGAAATACAGGACTTGGGATGTGGGCTGTACTAGCAGGATTTAAACTTGTCTCGTAAGTCTTAAGTTTGTCTGCCTTGCTTGAAAAAAGTCATTTCACTAGACTGGAATTTTAAATTGGAGATTTCTGAAGTTTGTAAAGTCTGCATTAGATTACTGCACCTCCAATTCTGAGGAAGGTTATGTGAACAAGATTTTTGAGCTTACTTCCCACATAGTGAAACATTGTAATGTAGTTGGCCAATACACATGTGACATCAACAGTTTGGAGATGCAGGTTTGAATGTCTGTCAAAGCATCTACAGCCCTGGTGATGAGAGGAAAGTCTCCTTCAAAAATATTGGGGAAAATGGTGGGAAACTCAAAAAGAGTTCACCCATACAATTTTCCAATAAACCCTTAAATCTTTCATCTAAAATAAAATGTTTTCATGTTAAATTTCTGCTTGCTCTCCTGTATATATGAATTCACTCCAATGTGTGTTTGTACAAATATCACTTTGACTTTATTTAATATATTACTCTCTATCTGGTAATAATTCAAGACTGTCTCTCCCACCTCAAGCCAAATAATGGTAGAGATCCGTCATTCTGTTCACCTGAAATCTACATTGAATTTCTTCAAGCATTTTCTTGTTTTACTTCAGGGGAAAGCAGAGCATATTGTCATCTCCGGACATGATGGAGGCACTGGTGCCAGTAGTTGGACTGGTATCAAAAATGCTGGGCTACCTTGGGAATTGGGCATAGCAGAGACACATCAAGTCCTGGTCTTGAATAACTTGCGATCCCGAGTTGTTGTCCAAGCTGATGGCCAGTTGAGAACAGGTGAAAGGATGGTTATTCACAGATAAAATAGAAATATGTCAAGCAGGATGGATGAATGTGTAAATAAATAAGGGTTGTCATTTGATGAAGCTGGTCCTTTTAAAATTTGTTAATGTGGCCAAGAATTTAGCCACTTGTTCCTTTTTTTGAACCACTTAATTTCAAGGCAGTAAAACTTGGGTAGGCCAGGCTCTCTAGTACTAATAAGTTCTGTTTATCTTTCCTTAATATGTACCTATACAATAATTTGTGGCTATGAAGTGGATGATTTTTTACTCCCAAGTATTTTAAACTGTTGGTATTCAATTTGTTGATTTTAGTGACTCCTCCTATGTCTCCATTAAAAATAATCTTAGCATTTTCATGCTCTTTATGTTTCCTGAAACTGAAATACATATTTCTACAATTTTCATGACTTGTCAACAGGATTTGATGTCATAGTGGCAGCTCTGCTTGGTGCTGATGAATTTGGATTCAGCACAGCTCCCCTCATTGCCATGGGCTGCACCATGATGAGAAAGTGCCACCTCAATACTTGCCCTGTTGGCATTGCCACTCAGGATCCTATTCTGAGGAAAAAGTTTGAAGGAAAACCAGAGCATGTTGTCAACTATTTGTTCATGCTCGCAGAGGAGGTAAGCCTTATTTTTTTCTAGGCATTATATCTGACTCCAGTTAATAATCAGTTGTTAGCCTTCTCCATGGATGGATTTTGGAAAAGACTATTGAAGGGAATATGTATATGGTTGTTCAGATAACAATGATACATCCTACACCATGTACATATTATTCTTCTATAGTGCAACTATATCAGATATACTGATTTACTCTCTTATTGGCTGGTATTCTGAATGAGACAGCGCCTATGCTATTTGCCCAGAATAGCATCAAAGGTGCTTCTTTTCCTGAGAATAGTCTCAGATGCTATTTGCGATTCTAAATGCTGAAAATATCACCCGGAAGTTGCTATTTCATTTCTAGGGTGCTTTTTGCGATTCTGAACATCGGATAGCATCCGTGGGGGATGCTACTTCATCTAAATCTACATACTACCCCGCAAGCCGCCTCAATAGGCGTGTGGCGGGGGGTGTTAGGACACCAGCCGTTTCCATATGAAAAGGAAACGCTCTAATGAAATTACGCCTAGCATTTATTGAAGTCCCTTATTGTTTGGGGGAAAAACGAATTCCCATACCTATCTGTTCGGCAAAATATCTCTCTTAATTTATCGTTTCTGTCGGACCTGGAAATATAGTGGGGTTCTAATATGATGTTTTCCGTGTCGCTCTGAAAGATATTTAATCTCAATTGTTCAAGCAATCTAAGCCTAGCGCATAGCCTCTGAGTCTCTAGCGGCTCCCAGCCTAATTCATTTAACATCTGTGTAATGCTGTATGTACGACCGTAGCAGTTTTTGACGAATCGCGCAGCTTTCCTTTGTATTTTATTAAGTTCCCGGATTAAGTCTTTCTGCACCGGATCCCATATGCTCGCTGCATATTCAAGGTGTGGCCGGACGAGTGCGAAATAGCACCTCTCTTTTACTTTTTCATCCGAAAATCTTCCCACAATACGCTTGACGAATCCTAGCTTCTTTAGAGCTCTGCCACAAATATTTCTTATATGTGTTACCCACGATAGGTCCGAAGTTATCGTAACTCCTAGATACTTGACTTCATCTGTCGCCTTTATGTTAACACCATCCACAGCGTATGAATGGGAAAAGTTGGACGACCTTCGCAAGAAATGTACCGCCGTGCATTTGCTCAGATTAAGTTTGAGTCCCCACTCTTGGCTCCACACATGAACGTTATTTAAATCCGATGATAGAGTTTCAAAGTCAGAGTAATCACTAATTTCACGATAGATGACAGCGTCGTCGGCAAATAAACGTATTTTACTGCTAATTCGAGAGCATAGATCATTTATGTATATAATGAACAAAAGGGGGCCGATTAGGCTTCCTTGAGGGACACCTGATGTCACTTTAACTACATCAGAGCTAATTCCGTCAAGAACTACTTTTTGCTTACGATCACTCAGAAAGTCGCGTACTTGAAGGCACCCTTCTGAATTCCGGGCTATTGGGAAAGCACCCAAGATTTCTGCTAATTTCCGTGCGCAACATGACCATCATATTCATTTTCACGTCGAAGTCTCCTTCTTTTTCACTAGTTCTGTTATGGGAATTCTGATAAATGTTCATTGAGATGTGCTATATCACACTATAATGGGTATATTTTCCTATTGAATTGAAAAAATATATATAATAATCATGGAGATAGACATTTCAACATCAATTACGTAGAGCATAAAGCTCTCCGTCTTATTTTAAGTATTGCTTAAGCTTGTATTGGTCTGGCTTGACAAGGAGGAAAATTTGGAAATGTGAGCAAAGTTCTTGGAATATTATAAAAGTTGAGCAAAACAATGAAGTTGGCCATTCCATATGAATTTATATTGTGCAAACGATATTTCTCCTCGCCTTGCCGATAACAATTTGGACCTGGCATTTCTCGATGACCACGTTACTTTTCTCAGCCTCTGTAAAACTCATCGTATTCATTCTCGCTCTTATGATTTTCATTGCTTTTTTCAGTCTACCGACTTAACTATATGTCTCATCTCACAATATTTATATATTTCCCATCTTGCGTACACACATATATTCCATCATCACATTCCCATTCGGGCCCACAAATTTTCCTTGTGATGCTCCGCCACAAAACACCCAGATATATTTCCAATAAACCATCACATCATTTTGCTTATGGATTGAATATGCTAAGGCATGCATTTATCCACTTCTCATATATCCAACTGGGCTGCTCCATCGAATAATATGTGAAGTTCAAATGGTAAAGTTATAACCATACTCATACATGAAAACAGTACTCTATTTTGAGGTGAGCTGTCAATACAGATACTATAATTTTTCTCTCTCAGCATGCTAACCGTTATTTGTAAATGTATAACACTAAATGTCAATTGAATTTTCTAGGGAAATTTTATTAACAGAAGCAATATCTCAATTGATGAATCTAACAAAAAGTATCCGATTATCACTTAAAAACTCCAAATGAAAGAATACCGTGAAGATATTACTACCCAGGGATGAAGATAGATGCCAAATCACGAAGAAAATTAGTCTGTAGACATCGCGTATTACTATATAATATAGGCCCGTCAACATTCAAGTTATTGTGTACATACAAATAAATGCAATGGCAAACTCAATTAGTCAACCTATGTGCTTTTGGGCAAAGTAACAGATACTAATAATGCTATGTTTGTTTCATAAGTGATATGCACAATTTAACAAGTCTCGTTACCTTAGTCCGTAGCCCAAATAAGCATCCCACAAAATTTAACATGTATGATCATTTAGAGAATGAACGGCTAAATATTCTTATAACTGCTGTTGCAAACCACTCACATTGATATTTTACTTTCATAATAGTACACCGTCATTGGAAGACACAAAAATTGATGGGCATACAATATACATGATCACTGTCGTGATGTTACGAAATTATTACGTTCGCTGATCCTTATGTATTATTTTCGCAGTCCTAATAAGTATAACACACAAAATGTTGACAAGTGAGGCACGTGTAGTTCATTTTATTTATGACACACAACTCAATTGTGAATTTTAAAAAGAGTTCTACACTAATTCTAGCCAGCATTTGCGATAAATGAGAGACGGAGAGCAACTAAGGCAACCATGTTTGCATCGAAAGTGCATTACATATAAAAATCGTATTGGAAGATAAATGTGAATTACATTCAGGAAGATAATTTATTGAATACATATTTTCAAACACCCAGACTCACGGCATCCATGGCAAAGGTCCTTCCAGCTGATTACTAGAATGTAAACATTCATGTTACACAGCTCGTCATTGGCTATCTGAATTTTCATTACTGTACCGGAAGGTTTTCATACAGGAAGGGGCAGAACTTGAAATACCATCTCGAAACCGATGCCTCGGATATCATACCCAGATTCAGAATCGCAGCATATGCTATTGTGAAGCGAGGAATAGCATCTTCCACAAACAGCGCCCTCAGATTCAGGATAGCAGCCATTACCTTTTTAGACTTAAATATCCTTGGCAAGTTTGCTATCTTTCTTGAGTCAAAATGCTCTCATTGTTACTTCTATGGGTAAAACTGTCCATGCTCAGCCTGGACTTTGGGAAAAGTTTTGAATTTTTACCCTTAAACTCTGAAGCACATTCCAAAAATTGTACTTTCTGTGTGGAAGACTCACAAATGTTAGTTGTGAATGTATTCTTTCCAGGGGCGGATGACTCACAGTGTGAGTCAAGCTCATAATGACATTTTGTATATTTGTGTTGTTCTTTCCACAGGAACACCCTTAAGAAAATCACTGCATAGGAGGTTTAAGGAAGTTGTTTCATAGTGTAACTCTGTGTTTCTCTTATGGCCGCCTTCACCTAAGCTTTCTGTGATGTGCACTTGCATGCTTATTTAGATTTTTAAAAATGTAATGAGATTTATCATCATAAATGTTTTGCTTGTATTTTAAGGTAAGACAGTACATGGCATCGGCTGGGATCAGAAAATTCCAAGACCTTATTGGTAGAACTGATCTGCTCTGTGTGAAGGACACGGGGAACCCCAAGGCGAAGACGTTGAACTTCACTCCTATTTTGAAGAATGCTCTGCATATGAGGCCAGGAACCAACATTGTTGGTGGTTCTGAGAGCCAGGTAAACCCTCTTCTTATGTTAATAATAATAGTAATATTTATTAATGGGTGAAACCCAATTTACAAAAATTTGTGTCACAAAATCTTTTAAACAATAGAGAAAAAATGTTCTTAAAGTACCTGCTTAAATATGTAGGTACATAATCAGGGAATTCATATCTACTCCTAAATGTTGCTTGATATAAGGTTGCACAGACAATCCATACCAACTGAAACATCCTCCACCTGGAATCAATTCAAGCATTCAGGGTTTGGATTTCATATGAAATATTTCAGTTGTGATTTTGCTCTTTAGAAGTTTTATCGCACAATGCATTTTGATTTTTACATAATTTTCAAGCCACATTGCTAGTGCATCCAAAGAATATACATCGTAGTGAAGACATATATGCTTTAATTAACAGGTTTTTTTTTAAAGTGGTAAAATAGCTACCCAGTTTGGATGGATAATAGCTGTAATACCTTAATAATAAAAACTTCTTCAATAGAAAGATTTTAATCAATGGCCATGTGGTATTTCAAAATTTTAGAATCAATTACAGTATATGCTTATCCATTTTTGTGCCTCCAATTTTCAGGACTTCCAGCTTGAGAAAAGGTTGGACCAAAAACTTATGGAGTTGGCTGCTCCAGTCATTGAAGGAAAGCAGTCTTCCATAAATATAGAGATGGATATATCAAATGAGTGCCGGGCTTTTGCGTCAACCCTAAGCTATACCATCTCCATGTAAGAGCCATTTACTCAGCTATGTTTCCTGGTTATCTCCCTTGGTACATTACTTTTTAATTTGTTGATTTGATGATCATACTTATCATTCCAAACTTTCATATCATACTTTTAGGAAATATGGTGATAAAGGTTTACCCCCTAATAGCATTAATATTAGTGTGAAGGGATCAGCTGGCCAAAGCTTCTGTGCCTTCATGACAGAAGGTGTTCATGTCACCCTTGAAGGGGATGCAAATGACTATGTTGGAAAGGTAAGAAAGAGGTCTGAAAATGAATGTCAAGAAAGGAAAGCTATATAAACACAAATATGTATTGTAATTCCAAAACACAGTTGGCCCTTCGCTTTCTGGAATGTATAGTGAGTGATCTACCATGCATACATGAATTTTGTTGCTTGATTTCTCTAATCATCTTAATAAACATTTTTCAGGGACTATCTGGAGGAGAGATTGTGATTTATCCTCCAAGAAACTCTCCAGTTGAAGAAAATTCTGGTCAAAATGTAATTGTTGGAAATGTATGTCTTTATGGTGCAACATCTGGTCGAGCATTTTTCAGAGGAATAGCTGCTGAACGTTTCTCAGTACGAAACTCTGGAGCCATTGCTGTTTGTGAAGTAAGTATTGCAGATTTTTGAAAAACTGATTAAAAATTTCCTCACATTCTATCACCAGAAATTAGCATGTTGAACTGATAGTATGCTGGAACACCCACCTCATTAATAGACCAATTTCAAATGGCTTTCTGAGAAATCCCTAGATAATTATTTATCTCATGAGTTCATTAATCTTCTGATCATGTTAAGCCTCTTTTCCATTACCTGTCATTCATCTACATTTTACCATTATTTTCCAATTGTAATACACACTTATTAATTCCATGTTTAGGAAGGAGAAGAAAGGATCAGAATGTGAGAAGTGTAGTGCAGTTCAATTTTATGTGGTACAAAAGTTTTACTTAGAATTGTAGCTAAAAGATTGGAGACCAGAGCAAATTACTACATACTTAAACGATGACCACTTGTGGAGTTCAGGATAAGGAAGGCAACTTGGGATATGATTGTGGTGATGAGAACATTTATAGAAAGGAACCTAAAGTATAATCAGGACATTTTTGCATGCTCTGTTGATTTTGAAAGGGGATTGGATAGAGTTAATTAGGAAAATTTAGTTAAGATATTCATGAAAATAGGAATAGATTGGCGAGATTAAAGACTCATCTGTAACTTATATATGGCTCAGAGGGCACATGTGTGAGAGTGGCTGACGGAGAATCTGGGTGGGCAGTTATAGGTCCTGGGGTTGCTCATTGTTGCTTTTGCTTTTCAACAAGTATGCTGAGGAAGTGTTAAGGCATAGCAAGTGGTGGATTAAGGTGGGTGTGAGGAGGGGGGGGGTCAGCCCCCCTGCACCTCCCATCATTCCTGGTGAAGTAGGAAAAATGGTGGTCATAAGATACATATTCCATACCCCCAAGGAATAGAAGTTGGGAGACAGCTTATAAAGTCTGTAAGATTAGCTGACAGCCAGGCATTGACTTACAGCCAGGCATTACTCGGTCATCAAGAGGATTGCAAGGATTGGTAGATGCGTTAGAAAATCAGTGCAGTAAATATGTATTGAAGATCATCAAAAGAAAACTAAAGTTATGAGATTTCCCAGAACAATGAAAGTGAGGCTGTCCATAAAAGTAAGAGGGCATAAAACTAGAGGATGTAGAACAATTACCTGGGTATTATGCTTGTGGAAAATGGGCATACTAGTAGAGATATTTGAAGAAGAATAGTATTTGCAAGGAAGACATTCGCAAATTAGAGAGAATTAATGACAGTGGCCTTGTGTAAGCATGTGAAGAAAAGACTGGTGAAGAGTAGAAAATGGAGTGTAGTGTTGTGTGGTGCAGAAACACGGACTACTAGGATAAAGGATGAGAATTGGTTGCAAGTATTTGAGAAGTGGGTGTGAAGGAGGGTGGAGAAAGTGTGGTGGACAGAAAGGAAAATTAACGAGGAAATGCTTGATATGGTGGGTGAGGAGAGAAAATTACGTGGGGATTTGGAGGATTCAGAGTAGGTGGTTGGAACAGCTAGTGAGGGGCCAAGGGATGCTGAAGGCCATGATAAAGGGAAGGATGTTTAGTAAGAGGGGAAAGGGAAGAAAGAGGTTACCTAGCAAGCACAAAAAATACTTGACCCGATCATTACCAATAAATTACCCGGGTAAGACAAGGTATAACATGGAAACCTTACCCAATAACGGGTAACTTACACGGAAGGAATTTGGGTAAAGAACGGGTAAAACAGTGGTAAATTTCAGCACTACCTATCACTACCAAAAGAAACTACTTGCTCGACGGGTTAACTATCAATTAGAGCGCTACGATCGATATTTATCGAAAGGCAATCGATTTTGAGATAGTTAAGGATCAAGGTAAATATAAGGAAAACAATAATATCTGAAACATTTATTTTAGCCATTTTCCGATACAAATATGCCAATGATGAAATAGTATCAAATACCAATCACAATCACTTGCATAAATAGCATGGAGGAGCACATCAATAACATAACTGAACATAATATGAATTATGTTTCTGTTTAGAACTTCATCCACATCAACACAATTTTACCGCACTTACGTAATAACCCTTCGCTAACAAATTATGACTCATGATGTATGTATAACAAAGACTCACTCACTCAGTGATTCAACCCGAAGGTTGGTTTGATAGTTGAGGGTAGAGCTCAACCCGGACTAAGCTACAGGCGTGTGAACTTCACACATTCAGGGTAGGGGGGCAAGTTCCTTTCCCTGGGCCACCTCGCACTCCAAGGATTTTTTTTTGTTCGAGGGCGTCCAAAGGCACAAAGACAATGGGCATAAATTCTAGAGCCAATGACTTACCAACAGAATCAAGAGTTGATTCGAAAGCAAACAATGCTACTGAACACTACCAAGCAACAAAACCATTGTTTAATTATAGTAGGCAAAATGAAGTACGCTAGGTAATGCTAAAGATAGATGAAAAGTATGCATATATTATTTGAGCCATTTTCATCACAGGTCAAGCACAGTAAAGCTTCCGGTAAACAAAACAGCATGGAGCACATCTTTGTGAGAAAACATTATCATTTATCCAAATCTCAACTGAAAGATAACACAACACCACTATAATTTTGAATCAAACAACGAATCTACATGTTCACAATATTCACTACAGGTAAATTTCATGAAGTCTCACTGGTTTCACAAATAACTGATTAAACACACCAATGAATAGTGGCGAAATAAATGCAATAGAACACATTAGGTATTATACACTGCACTTGCGTAATTAGAACACACGTGAAAAGAACAGGATACCAATGATCTCAGAAATTTATTTCCTTTGATTTGAATTATTTGGACAATGCGAGTCCTAAAATGCACAAGTCGAAATAACAGCAAAGTGTGAAATTTGGAGAATCACTGGTGCAATTCCCGTGCTCAAAGTTGACACCTGATGGAAAGTTGATGAACAACGTCTCTTTTTCCTAATTTCTCACATCCTCCGATAGGAGTCATGGGGGTAAAAGGGGGATAAAGTCCTGGTAAAGCAGGAAAGTGTAAAAGCTCCCTGTTATACCAAAATAATTTCCATCTAGAGCTTCCCTTGTGCTAGCTGGGTAGGCTTTAGGATGGGATTAAGAGAGGTAGGACTATGCTGAGCTGGAGAATGGAATGATTATTGTTGACAACCTTCAGCTGTAAAAGATTAGTACATATAGGTATTCATACTTCCATCTAAACCTACCTTGAGCTGTGTCCTCCTGCCTTGTAACAGAGATCACTGGAGCATGTAGTGATTATCGCTGAAGCTCTAGGATGACTGTGGATGTTTTACTGCATTTATTTTGGGTACAGCAGTGGATGTTGTAATCTTAATGATGTTAACTTTCCAAACACCAATCAGTATAAAATGAATATTGGTTCTGAGGCCATTGTCTTCTATTGTTTCAATTGTGGTTCTTTGATCAAGAACCATTGGAGTCGAGAACCAAATTTCCAGACAAACCCATCCTTCATCACTTCATTCTAAAATGCAGCAACTACCTAATTGAAGCATCTTCAAAATGTGAAATTGCCTAAAAGTTTTGCTGTATCATTTTTTTCAGGACTATGTGTAATTCATTAGTGTAATATGATTGATATCAAAGCAATTTACTTTCTTTATAGGGTGTCGGTGACCATGGTTGTGAGTACATGACAGGTGGTCGTGTCGTGATTCTTGGAATAACTGGAAGAAATTTTGCAGCTGGAATGTCAGGAGGGATAGCATATGTCCTGGATGATTCTGGCATTTTCCCAAGGTTAGTTGTTAGTTTCCCTTGAATTCAGTGAAGTTTTTTTATTCGGTACTATTTTAACAATCACATTACAAAATCCTGATGGTTCAGATTTAACTGTCATGCTTTTTTTCTTTCAGGAAAGTCAATCAAGAGATGGTTGAGTTGCTTCCTTTAGAGAAAAAAGAAGATCTTGACTATGTACTTTCATTACTGACAGAATTCCATGAAAAAACTGGGTCAAAGATTGCCAAGGGTTTAATTGACGAATGGCCCAAACCAGCATCTCGTTTTACTAAGGTTTGTGTGATAAGATGTGCATATTCTTGTTAATATTGGAAAATAGATCAAACATTAGCACTAATGGGACAACCTGTTCTTCAATTCCTCGGTTCCACCAGTTCTCGTAAGAACCTAAAGAACCTGAATGGTTCCATTTATAATTTTATTTAACTTATGAAGAGTAAATTTTGGTGAAAGATAATGTTTGTGGAATTCTTTTGGGGCCCTGAAGCATTGCATATGTTATAAATCATTCTTCATGTCTTCAGAAAATCTTATAAGATGGAAAAACAGAAAGCTTTATTATGGGAATAAAAAATTCAGATTCAAATATATGTAATCATCAACAGTTGGTGGATAAACACCTTATAGATGGCTCAGAAGATTACTCGTGTTTTGGCCACCACTTGTTATAGATGGGTCATGGATGCAGTCACATTTACATAGTACATTTAATATTTATATACCTGGCCACATGGGAAAGTTACAAAAAAATATATGGTCTCTAATGCATTAAGTTATGTAATGTAAATGTATGCCAATTTTGAGTTTCTGGCCACAAAAAGTAAATGTTGAAAAGATAAATATTTAATAACTATTTCTAGCATATATTACCCCATTTTAAAGTCTGCTGTATTAGTGGTGGTGTAAGTGTCAATATTAGAGCAGAAAAGGAACCATGAAGAGCTAGGAACAGATTTACAGAACTGGAACTGAGAACCAAAACTGGAAAAAAGTTGAACTCTCCCTTCCCTAAACATAAGCCAATCATACCTATAATACCTACCGTTTCTAACAGTTTTGTTGAAGTTTCTGACAAAGAGATTCCTGTAGGGTGATTACGTAAAATCCCGTGCTTCATAATGCGGTGTTCTGGAACACCCGAAAACTTCGCCCCTTGCGATTATGTAGCTTCAGGCGAAGTTCTCATTGTTGGCTTTATCAGGACACTAACGAAAGTATGAGAAAGTTATATTTCAAACTCATTCCACTCGGCCCGTCCCTTGTTCGAATCTTTCCATCCAATCCGAAGGAGAGAAAATAGTCATGTGACTGAACTTCGAAAGCAGAAGACAAGAAAGGAACTCAGCTGAGGAAGAATGCACTTACACTACAGTCGGATCCGGATTTAATGTCTTCGCATTTAACGTTTTTCCGCATTTAACGTTTATTTTTTGAGGTCCCGATTCATTCCCTATAAAAACAATGTAAAAATTGTCCTAATTTAGCGTCTCCGCATTCTGTGTTTTTCCGCATTCTAGGTTGTAAAAAATTTTCCCGCACAAGGTTTTTCACCCGATTTAAGGTTTATTCATGACGATTCATGTAAATGATTATCCATACATCAGTGATGACTATCACCAGCATTAATGAACATACGAACATAAAGATAATGTGTGCTCTTGGTAATACATACATAAATGTAAAACAGCATTTTCCCCGATAGTAGGTTTAACCCAATGATGATATGGCATATTACGCAGTTGAAATCGTCGAAATTTTCCCGGGAGTTGTGTAGAAAAAATGAATGTCGAACTGCGCACCATGAGAGAAACTTGCATGTGCAACAACAGCTTAATTTTTCGGAGCTACAAATCAAAATTGATTGCTAAATAAGGGATTCTCATAATGTCGTACCATCAGTAATTTTCTCATAATCGGAAAGTATCGATATTTTGCAAAATGTAATGTCTGTCTTTCGCTCGTCTTTAATGATGATTTTTCGAGTACATAGCCGCCTACACCTCACTCATCGTGACCTCACTTTTATAGAATAAAATGGGTGTAAAAATGCTTCGAGACCACTGAGAAATGCGTAAAAATGGAATTTTTAACGTTGTTAACTGTCCACACTAATATTCCCAGTGTGAATTTTCCTTAACTCCATTTTTCTTAGGAAAAATGTGTTTTGTCTGAAGGTTCAAATTACAGCATTTATGAGTTAGGGTTGGATGGTCGGTAGTAAGGGTTTATTTCGTTGCGTAACAGATTTAAAAATACAATGTATTACACAAATACTATTTAAATAAAAACACTTGGAATTCAGAAATATCGTTCAGTGATTTTGTTGAATGTGATGATGACCTGCAGACCAGTGGCATTGTTTCAATATGGGAATGGTGTGGCACATCAAATGAAACAGATTCTAACTGCAATGAGGATGAGGAAGTGCAGACAGTGGCTATGTTTTCGGAGGCTGTGGTTGGACTTGAAAAATTGAAATCATACTTTTCATCCATTGAAAACAATCAATCTACTTTAGTGATGGTTTCAAAACTGGAAAATGAGCTACTTCTTAATTACAGTAAAAAAAATAAGCAGAGTAAAATTTCAGATTTTTTTAAAAAGTAGCTGTTCAGAAATATAATTAGTCTCTCCTAAAAGTTTTAAAATTGATAATGAATTCCTGAGTAGTCAGAAGGCTAATGCATTGTATTTTTTGTTAAGGCATTTTCATTTTTGGTTCATTTTTCATTTATTTTCGTTTTGTCACTGAATCCAACCTTCTTTGGGAAGAGCATATAAAACTAATTAAAAATTTTTATTGTTGTATGTGACCCCTTTTATTGACTTGAAATTATATTTCCTTTTCGTACAAAAAACTGTTCTAATCATTATAGACCCTAAACCCTCAAAAAAATGACAAGTCCTCATTTAGTGTTTTTCCGCATTTAGTGTTTTAAATTTTGTCCCCCCTGAAAAACCTTAAATCAGGATTCTACTGTATATATATTTGAAATAAATGGTGGTTCTTAATATTCTGTGTTCTTCAGGAGATGTAGTTTGTGACAGTTTTTATTTGGCCAGCCCAGTCTTCATTGTTGACTATTCAAGATCTCTTCTTGTATTATGGATTTTTTATGTGGTAATTGCAAGTATCTATTGAATTTGGCAGGTGTTTCCATATGAATACCAGAGGGCTCTGCAACAGTTAGCAGAGGAATCTGCTGCAGCAGAAAAGGCCAAGCAAGATGGTAAAGCAGTCAATGGAGCTGATGTTGCTGATGCTCCTAAAATCAGTGCTGGTGAAGCAAAGGTTCAAGATATTGAAGATACAATCAAAGATGGAGCAATGGAGAAGAAGAGGTTGGAGAAAGTCTTGGACAAGACCAGGTTAGGAGATATAATGTAGAGAGTTCTATGAGAGCTGTCGAGGCATCTTCACATTGCTCTCTATGTGGAGAATACATATCACGTATTGACTTTTTCAATTTTGGAAAAACCTGCACAGGTGGTCAGTTTTCCTAAGCTCATAATAATAATAATAGTAATAATAATGATTTTATTGTCATTCAGCCTTTACAGCAATAGACAACGTCAACCTTACATCTACAGAGATTATAAAAAGAATGTATTGTAGCTATATACAAGTTGAAACCAAGAACATTACACAAATTCAAATACGATTTCCTTTACACATTGACAGCACTTATAAAAAACAAGCAGTCCCATCATCAACACAGTATGTAATTTAGGTATAGTGAATTCATGGTTTAAAATTTGGTTTACACACAGATTAAGTATAAAAGAGCAGCAACCTATACATTGTGTTTCATTTTATGAACACAAAACATAACCCATTAACCCCATTTGTTGCACCTCTAGACTTTTGTTTCAAAAAATTCCTGCAAGGAATAAAAAGGTCTTGCAACCTGGTCTACTACTATCTGCTCTAATTTTTACTCTTAAAATTCTTAGAAAATGGCCAGTTCCCTTTCAATATTGAAATAATTATATGAGTGGTGTTACTAATATTCCCTCAGCATCATTGAATTCAGGCATAATGAATGGAAGTAAATTCAACAAAAGGATTCTATATGAAACCCCCGTCATGTAAAACTTTGGACCCCATCATGTAAAACTATGGTCTCCCATCATGTAGTGCATTGCAGGGTTATGTAATTAATTATTTGTCGCAATGAAAAACAAGTAGGTACATAATTACATAGCCTCTTCAGTCTGAGAGGATAGCTCCAAGGGTAGGAACTAGAGTTACCAGAGATATCATCTGGATATGAACCCAGTACTCACTAAATAGTTGTCATAGGAGCTAATTTATTCTCGTAGCATGATATTACCTTCACCATTTGTAAAATTTTTGGCTAATCCTTTCAATGAATACTAACATTTGCATTGTGAGTGGTTGTGAGGTTTCCAAGGTGTTCGGGGCTCAAAACTCCGTCACATCACTGGAAATAACACTGAGAAGGGTTGCTGTCAATTGAAAACTGAGGTAGGGGTGAAAATAAGATAATATGATAATAATAAAACTAATTATATGATGGCTTATATTTTCATTGGTTGCAAGATTGCAGTTTATAAATTGTCAGTTTTTGTTAGTATCGTAGAACAATTAGTATAAGTACTATCTAAGTGACTAATACCTGCAAAAAAGTAAAAATTTACATGGTTAAGTACCCTCTCAGCACTCACAATTTACATGGTTAAGTACCCTCACATCACACCAAGCATGGCGTCTTTGGTGAGTACAAAATGCTGGAAAATATGTGAGAGACAAAAATCAAATATGTATTGGTTGGTTATTTGTGGGAGATGACCGACAGCAGAGATAATTTGTGCCATGAAGGATAGGTGGGTGGGTAGTAAAGGGAGGAGGTTGTAATTCAAGGATTGGAGGAAGGTTCGAGTGGAACATAGCATCTCAATTAGCTTACTCTTAACAAAAGGTGTCAAGGGCACCATTGATTAATTGGTAACGAGGAGCTTTGGTAACTAGAAGCATTTAGGAGCTGAAATCAATACCTTTAACACTTTGGGTGCTGGGTGTATTTTGCAAGGTCTATCCCTCAGTGCTGGCTATTTTTTGCACTTTTTATAGCGATGTTATGAAAAAACTATTTAAGGTACACCGGAAATGTTAACATTATTTTAAATATAACATATTTATCTTTTAAATGATATATATTTTTATCACATTAAATTATGCACAAAGGAACAGCTTGCGTTTAAAAAAATCAATATTTTGAATTTTCAAAAAGTTGAAAATTTATTTTTTTTGCTAAATATATTTTGAAAGTAATAAAATTACATATTTTGCATTTGAACGGGTTTATCAACATGAAATAAAATAATAAAATGGAATGTAGAGACAATCAAAGCAAATGTACTCCAAGTAAAATAAAGTAAAAAAAGTATAAATACAGTCATTTTGAGAAGTTCTTCCTCGTGTGAAAAAGCTTGAAACATGGTTCTAAGCAAAGACCAATTTTACAGGCATTACATTGATAGGACGTGCATTTTCTAGCTGCTTTCCCAGTAATGTTACGTCCTTTTTCAGAGCACACCTTACACCTTTTTTGGGCCTTCTTTTGACCTGCAGGTATAGGAATTTTTTCAATATAATGTTTTTCTGAGAGTCGAGCTGTTTGCGCTCTTCCCTTATCAAGGGTGGATGCATCTTCTATGGTCACTAACTCGGTGCATATTTTCTGCATGAAATGAGTCACTGGAACCGATTTTCTATTCAACTTATTGAACATGATAGTTGCATTCGTGATTGCCATTACGATAAGATGAAATGCCAACTTACGCCACCATTTCACTGACCGATGATCCAGTGCACCGTAACTCATGAGTTGGTCACTTAGGTCGACACCAAACTTTTTCTTATTGTAGTCTATCACTACTGCAGGTTTCGTTTTTATTCTTCCTCTTCTATCGTTGAAGGTGATCATGTCACTCGTATGTCGAGTGGAAAGCAGAAACACATCGCGCTTATCTTTCCAACGCTGGACCAATATGTTGCCATTTCGTGTGAAAACTTGCTCTCCTCGAGAAAGGCGAGCATTTTTATCAGCAATGGAATTCCAGCTCTATTTTTCATCAAAGTTCCTACTAAGCCCGTTTGAAGGCTTTCCAATTCACGAGCCAGGACAAGGTTTGTGTAAAACCTGTCTGTGTACAATGTATGCCCATTACCGGAAAGTGAACGTAATAGTCTCTTGACTATAGCCAATCCAGAGTTTTCCTGGCCATGAAAAACATCTACATTCCAAATATAACCACTACTTGCTTCTGAGAGCATATACAGTTTTATACCATATTTATTAGGCTTCAGAGGCATATACACTTAGTAGCAAAACCTACCACGAAAGGGACACATTCCTTCATCTATAGTTATATCCTCTGCTGGTTGGAAAGAATTTTGAAATTTATTTCGGAGAACCTCAAGCAAAGGACGCACTTTGAATAGGGGATCATGACCATCTACTCCTTTTTCCACGTATAGTTTGTTATCTGCGAGATGGAAATTTCCTAAGATTGAAAGAAATCTATCTCTTGGAAAAACACCAGGACAAAAACCACACGCCACAACGGGATCAGTACTCCAATGATCAGAAATACAAGGACGTTCGCTAATACTCATGTGCATTATGACGGCCAAAAATTTTTTTATGTCCGCTTGAGTAACTGTTTTCCAGGACTGCAATCTGCTGTTTGAGGATAGTAAGTTCCTGCTTCTCAGTTTTGCAATTCTTTGCCTTGCGTATAAGTTGGTATGTTCTTTCATATGATTTATCAAATCGATATCGAAAAAATGTTCAAAAAAATCCATCATCTCACTTGAACAATTGAGCCCAATATCTGATCTAACACCATGGCCACCAGTAAAGACAGTGATGTTGGGAACGGAGTCAATTTCACTCCAAACATCCCCCGAGCCTGCTCCGTTGGCAATAGATCGTCTTCCTCTTGGTGCACCCCTGCGACCACGTAACATTGTCTGTGCTCTGCCTCGCTTATTTGGTGGTAGAACAGTTTCAACTTCATCCATAGCTTCAGATTCTTAAATAAATATAATATAAACAATGAGAAATAGCAATTAGATAAAGTAATGTCACGCCAAAAATGTTGTGAAACGAATAGGCACACATGCTTGTATTAGGACAATACGGGCAAAAATGAAATTACCTGATGAACTATCTTCTTTGGGGTTATAATCAGCATCACGATCCGAGTCGTCAAACTCACTCTCACTACTTCCACTATCAAAGGAATTCAAAACATTTGCAATATCTTCTTCAGCTAGTATACGCTCCATGCCCACCGGCAGCAGAACACACGGATGAAAAAAGTTCGGCAAAAAGTTCGGACAGCTCGGACAAGGCATGACTTGCAAGAAAAAAATGTCAAGACATATGCCATCCAGTGCCATTAAAGTGAACTGAAAGAGCTCTTCTATGAATCCGAGAAATACGAGCGGCGTAATTTAGAGGCGGTAGCCGCTACAATGTGTACAAAATGCCCGTCGTAATATTACGCCGCCCGCAAATTTCGCAAGAACACGCGCGGCGTAATATTACGCCGTTAGCACTCAAAGTGTTAATTGATTTTAGTTCTTAAATGATTCACTGGCACCCATTAATTAAGTATATGCTAAACAATCTTTATTTGTGTGGTCCTCCAGCTTATCCTTTATTTTTGCTTTCGTTTTAGAGGTAGCATACACATCAAGAGAGTGGTTGTAATGTAAGAATGAAATCATTCTGATGATAAATTTCATGCAGTAACAGCTTTAAGCCACCTCAGTTTTTTCTTCTGTTTTGAGGGTTTCTTTTGAGAATGGTCGTACATTTTTGAGTTTTCTCGCTGGAAAAAGTTTTAGATAAGGGAAATTTCATTGTTTTTTGTCTGCTCTGGGTTTCTTCCTCTTTGAATTGTCTTCTTATAGTTGTGATATCTTTCAGGGGTTTTGTAAAGTACAAACGTGAGATGGCTCCCTATCGTCCTGCTGAAAAACGATTGAAGGACTGGGAGGAAATCTACGATTCTGCCCATGTCCGCAAAGGTTTGCGTGTCCAAGCTGCACGTTGTATGGAATGTGGTGTGCCATTCTGTCAGTCTTCCCATGGTTGTCCCTTGGGGAACATTATTCCAAAATGGAATGATCTAGTATTCCAGAACAATTGGAAGGAAGCTTTAGGGCAGCTACTTCAAACCAACAATTTCCCAGGTAAGATATGGTCATTCTTGGTGTAACCCGATGGGTCGGATTTTTCTTTTTATTTCATTTTTTTCGTCTTTCCACAATTACTTCCACGCTTCTTCTCTCACCAATTCTAACTCTCTCTGTTACTTATTTATTTATTTTCCCGTCTCCTAGTTTCGCCATCTTAAACCTTATTTACGTTCGCATCCCCAATGTTGCATTGTTACCCCCGAAAACACTGCTTATATCGCTATTAGTTTATTATACCCCCAGAAAACACTACTTATATTGTTATTAGTTTATGGACGTTGGGTTACATTGGGTTACAACAGCATCTAGAATATGGACTGTAAAGTATATATCACAATTGCATATATCATAAAATTGGCCCTTGTCTTATGGGCCAAGGGTGAAGCTATGTTTCTGTGCATCAGATTTTGCATTGTCGTCGTAGGTGCCCATCTCTATGCTTTTACTGCAGACTGCATTGCAGCAGTGAGAAAAAGGTGCACTCTCCATCACTCAATCGTTTCTGGGATTCTATGACAAGTAACTTTAATACAGTTTCTATTTTTGAAAGTTGACAATCTCTCTTTCTTTCTATAAATTGTTAACATTAATGGATGATGACTGTTATAATTTACTACGATAATCTAACGTGAAAAATCACAGTGCATTTTATGGGCCGGTGTGTTCTAAGGGCTAAGTAATATGGTTCATATTTTCTTGGGCATCTATGGGAAAAATGTAAGTGTACAAATGACTCACCTTTGTCCCTCTTCTAGTCACTTTCGTCCACTCTTGTCAAGGGTTGAGGGAAGTGGGATTATGGAGACGGAGTGAGAGAAGGGAGTAGGGCATGGATGGGAAGCAGTGGCGTAGCCAGGTTTTGGGTCTTCGGGGGGGGGGGTCAGAAAATTTTTAGGGGG
The DNA here is from genome assembly GCA_963573305.1 of Pyrrhosoma nymphula. NCBI lineage: Eukaryota > Metazoa > Arthropoda > Insecta > Odonata > Coenagrionidae > Pyrrhosoma > Pyrrhosoma nymphula. The sequence continues at coordinate 85,179,246 of OY754333.1, read as the reverse complement.
GGTGGGGGTGGGCAGAAAATTTTTAGGGGGCGCAGACTCATAAATAAACCAGTTTACTAAACTTGACAAATTTTGGTGACTCAATAGGCGGATAGTTTTGGACAAAATTTGACGGTAAAGAAGAGTTAGGGTCCAGTCTGGGAGAAAATTTTTTGTGAGGAACATAGAAAAGTGAAGGGTATCAGAGAAATGTGAAAGGAAAGTGAAAGGATTGCGCATTTCATAAATGTAAGAAAGAAAGTCGTGAGATTCTTAGTTTTTGAGAAAATAAATGTTGAAAATGACCAAATTCGCGTATTTTTGGTGATATTTTGACGCCATATTGCGAGATTTTCTGAAGTCCCGGTAGAGGGATACGGACTAATTTCACGTCTGAAAGATCACATAACAAATAACGTTGCGGGTCTGAGGAGTGGAACAGGGGTACTAGGGTGGGACGGTACGCGACCTCAAAAAGGCCATTTCCGAACGGAAAGATAGGTTATTTGGCGAATAGTTACGTTTTATTTTCACGAATACCCTTTTACACCAACGGGGCGGCCCTGCGGGCCGCCCCGTTGGTGATTATACAACCCACCCCAATGGTGATTGCTTTGCGTAAAATTATGGCGAGAGGTGAGTTGGTGATGAATTTTCCGTATGGAGGAAGTGGAATGAGGTACCTTCAAAGATTATAGGGTAGCTCCGAGAGGATACCCGTCCCTCTTCAGTGTGATAAAGCCATCGAAAAGCGGGAATAGTTTTAAGTTGAAGGCGGGAAAAATCATGGGTGGTGAATATAGAAAATGAAGAAACTGCTTGACCGCTGCGTCGTCTGGGGGAACTAGGAGGAAAACGTCAGTATTTCCAACATGGCGTCGAGAAATTGATTCACATCACAGGTTTAAGTAAATAGTTTACGAAAGAAAAAGGATTTATGAAGCAAATGAAAGGTTAGTATAAATGCGCATATGTAGCGTAGCAATATAAGTGAAATAGGTGGTATAAGGTGATCGGGAAGCAGGTGAAATTAATTTTCTCCCAGACTGGACGCTAACTCACCTTTACCAATTTGACAATTGACAACGTATTATACATATTTATAAAAATGTGTTTGTGACTTAAGAGTGAAAAATACGCAGGCTTAGGGGTGCCAGAACACGGGGCGGGGGGTGGCATTTGCCCCCCCTCCCCTCCCCTGGCTACGCTACTGATGGGAAGGGATACCCTGCCATGTTGCAATTTTCCTCTCCTCCTTAACCTTCAACTCAAGACTCCTTTTCCCTATCCTTAAACTCTCTCCAACAGCTTACTTGCTATCACCACACATGGATACTTAATTCCATTTCCCCTTGTAATTTTCTGATGCCATGGGTTATGATAACATACCACAGTAAAATCGGGGTGTTAGCATGCTAAAATGCACATCATAAACCAGACAGAGCTCTGATTCTTAAAATATTATTAATATTGTTTGGATAGAAAAACTGGCTATCTCAAAAGTGGTAAAACTTGATGGTTAACAATTTTCATTTTAATGTCATGTTTACTGTTGCCTACCTTAACACCCTTGTTTTGTTTAACCTAAAGACTTTCATTTTTCTCCAACCTAACTTTATTAATAAAAAGTTATACTAGATGGTTGTCCTGGTCCATTAGATGCGCCTATTTTTTTCTCAAAAATGTGTTCTAAAATCAGCCTGTGACTAATGGGCCGTGGGTAAAGCTCTGTTTTCATGCACGAATTACGTGTTACTGTTGGAGCTGCCCATCTCTCTAATTTCACCACAGACTGCATTGTGTCAGCGAGCTAAAGTGGTGTTGGTAAAGGTGCACTCTCTACCATTCATTTGTTTTAGGATTCTCCAAAGAAAAGCTTTCATTCAGTTCTTATTTTTGGAATTTAACAATTCCATTTTCTTCCTAAAATTGTTTTCATTAAGAGATGTCAATTATTATTGTTCTTATAAAATCTAACTCTTATAATAACAGTGCATCTTACAGGCCAGTCCATTCCATTGGCTGGGAAATATGTACAGTAGATGATACCAGTAAGTTATGCAATCTGGCTGACATTGACAGTGAAATGCACTCATTTTGGCGATATGGCTGAAATATCCGCCCTTAATGAGCAACAGAAATTTTTATACTTTTCACCAAAGTACCAACAATGGTCTAACAATCACTCTCTCTGATCTCCTCATTGCTGTAAGATCTACTAATTATAATGGATTTACACTGTTTACAAAAACTTTTTATCTGGCCTTGAGAGTCTCAAGATTGTCATTTGTGGGTCCCTCTACCTGTAGGCCTTTGGATTAAATTTGTAATTTATGTTCAGTCAACTACTGAAAAAATGCTGGATTATTATTTCGTTTAGAAACCTCTTGATTTACAATTTCAGTGAAACTATCCTATTGATATGATAAAGATGAAGTGCAACATCTTAGAGGTCATATGTATTAGCCTCTTTTTTAGTTCTTGGTTTGATGCACAAATGTACTGGGAGTAAAGTCTTAGAAATGAGAATATTCCTGTTTTCTTTTCTTCTAAAAGGCACTATGTATATGCATTTGGATTGAACTCTGAAATCATGCTACAGTTTGTTTTCCTTGCTTGCCACAGAGTTCACTGGGCGGGTGTGCCCAGCTCCCTGTGAGGGTGCCTGCGTACTGGGGATCTCGGAGCCCTCTGTCGCCATCAAGAGCATTGAGTGTGCTATAATAGACCATGCCTTTGAGCAGGGATGGATTCGCCCACTGCCACCCTGCCATCGCACAGGGAAGCGTGTCGCAGTGGTAGGAAGTGGACCTGCTGGCTTAGCAGCTGCACATCAGCTTAATAAGGTTTGAAAGTTTTAGTTTAATGAGGACTATTAACTATAGGAGAAGCTGTCGCCTTAATTTTGGTTGTGTTGTTGCTTACTATGAGGCATAATAAAGATAAATGCCTATTGACTCACTCTTTGACGGCCATTCTCTCTCTCTCTCTTAGATGACCAATCTGAAGATTGGTTGGCAGCAGTTTGTTGATAGACTTTTTCCATCCTTCACATTTCTTCGCCTTTTTATCTCATAAAAATTCCTACATTCCACATCTTTCATAATCTTCTCTACCACTTTTAGATGTATTCTTCCTCTGGATCTTTTCTCATTCACTTGTCCCTTTAGAATTGTATTCCAGTCCTTGATGTCTTGATATATGATGGACTCTTCTGTTTATGAGTTTCATACCGTGTTCATTCTTCAAAGCATTTTCACATTAGAAATCTTATCAGTCCATTTGATTTTCAGCATATCTATAGCACCGTATATCAGATGAAAACAGTTTCTTCTCTTCTTCTTTCTCTTGAGTCCAAGTTGAGTCTTGGCAGTTAATTTGGAGGTAATTTTCTTTATCTTTCTGCTGAAAGCATCTCTTGCCTGGGCGATTCTACTTCTTTCTTCTGCTCTATTTCTTCTATCTCTAGTGATATTTCTTTCTAGAGAAGTGAAGGAATCCATTACTTCTGTTTTTGCTTATTTATTTTTATATTGCATCCTTCTTACTAAAAATTATCCATTTTAATCAGTATGGTATCAAGGTCTTTTTAACTCTCAGCTAGGACAGCAATGTCATCTGTATATCTTATCATGGCTATTCTTTCATCATGTATTATTTCTGTCATTACCATTGATTAATGAATAGTCCTGCTGAACTTATACAAAAAAGTTTGTATCTTGAACCCATTGTGAAATACCCCTCTAATATGAAAGCCTTAGTATGAAATGTCTTCTATGAAAGTAGATGTGATTATTTAGACGCCACTTTGATGCCAGTTTTTCATTTTTTCACTTCTCTCTTCTTATCTCTTCAAGGCCGGACACTCTGTGACTGTTTTTGAAAGAAATGATCGTGTTGGAGGGCTTCTGCAGTATGGTATCCCAACGATGAAGTTATCCAAGGAAGTTGTACAGAGAAGGGTGAAGTTATTACAGGATGAGGGTATTGTTTTCAAAACAGGAGTCAATGTTGGAAAGGACATTTCTGCCAAGGTGAGTATCCTAGCTATTTAACCTCTATCATCTTAAAGATAACTTTTGTTCCCAACAAAAAATGGGTCCTGTTTTCAGAATAGGAACTTTAGAGACCACTTTATTATATTACTTTAAATTAAGAACTTGGAAAAATTCTATCCAGCAGGACTGTGAGTCAGAATTTAAATTACAGCTTTTACAGGTTAAAAAAAGAGTTATAGACTAAAATTGATGTGGTGTCTCTCTCTGTGCCGTTCATGATTTTAAAATTTTTTTCTTGAACTCTTGTATGAAGAAGCTTTTGAAAACTCTTCTGTTGGTCAGTTTTGTTATGTTGCAACCCATTCTCAACTTTCGGGGTGGGTATGCATTTGTTGTAGCAGTCATATATTGTGGATGCTTTACAAGGTGTGGTCATGTTGTGGGTAGGAGAAGAGAACACTTGTACTTAGCAAGGCAATGGGAGATTTGGAAGATTTTCTTGGTAGGAGGAAATGACCCAGAATTCAAACCCAGTTGTTCCAATTTACCAGTCAGATTGGATAACATCAAACTCCAGGCTGCCACCTTAATTCAAGGGGAATTTCCCTAGGGGTTAATGCCAACTAGATATTGAGAGAATGCACAATCACCTGCCTCCTATGCTGCAGATTAGGCTTGGAGGTTTAGCTCCCTCTTGATAATTTACCGCAAACTAAGATGGCTTGGTGGTCTGCCTGGCCAATACTTCCTACTGACAATTGAATATCTGGATTCAAATCCTGATCAAGTAAAAAAATTATTTTTTTAGGTTAATTTCAGCTCCTAATTTTAGACCATAGCACAACATTAGGAAACTAGCCAATTTTTGCTGTTGATGAAATAGAAAATTCATCTTAACTATGATTAACTATGCTTGTAAATCCTTAAAGATCAGATTATTTTTGGCAGTTTCATCTTACTTTTGTTGCTCTAATGCTTGTGGGGGAATATTGACTTGAATGCCATTCTCCACTCAGTAATACCAGTCATGGTTACTGATAATGTCAAGACAACAGGTTACTTACTATCTTTTTGAAATTTTGAGTGGAGTAATATGAATTCTGTTATGGTTGAATCAGTTTATATACACTGTGGCAAAGAGAACTTGTATGTGTATCACAAAGTTGGTTAAAACGTTTAATGCAGTTAGTTTGGTCTGGCTCATTCCTACTAATGATTTATGGACATCCGTGAGAAGAACTGCCAGCTTCCAGTAGTTTTTTGAGAATAAAAATATTTTTCAGGAGCTGTATGAAGAGCATGATGCCTTGCTTCTCAGCGTGGGAGCTACATGGCCTCGAGACCTTCCTATTCCTGGGCGTCAATTGGATGGCATTTACTTCGCAATGAATTTCTTAGAAACTTGGCAGAAGAAGCAGATGGGAAATGATGTCACTCTTGGCGGTCTTTCTGCAAAAGACAAGGATGTGATTGTCATAGGAGGGGGTGACACAGGATGTGATTGCATTGCCACTTCTTTGCGTCAGGTAAAGGCTTGGTTGGTGCATCAATCAAAGGCTGAAGCCTATGTGGCTCCTGACACAAAGTTTCAAGTACTGGCACCGTCCTTAATGACATTGCTGTTCCCATTATCTACCACGTATTCATGGTGATAATGTTCAACCTAATGCTAACCATCTGTTGACATTAGGGTATATTAGGTATTGTTTGACTGATGTTGTACTGATAGACAATGAATAGAAAGAACTGTTTCTTTACTTTGGCAATGTTTCTTTTCCACCAAAAATTTTCTATTTTGAGTAAGGAGTGGACATCAGATAATTTAACACCGCAATGCGTTATTTTTTTTGTCTAGAATAAATATACTTTACATGTTTTACTTACCAGTGGTAAAATACTATGTAAAATTCCTCATTAATAGTATTTTTTTTTAGCTTTTTAAAATCTAGCTTAAGATTTTTTTCCTTGCTTTACTAGTTTCAAGAAAAATGCATCAAACTGCATATGTGGCTCGGTATGCAGTGTTGAGTTGATTTGCTTTGAAAATTCTCACTGGAAAAACAATACAGGTGTTTTTGGTTGATTGGTTGTCGTGATTCATATTTAGCTTGAATGATTTCCAATGCGACTGTTAGACAGTTTATTAACATAAACATATTACATAGTAGAAATGACTATTACGTGACACATAGGATACAACACCATTGCACAAAGCCATCTCCTTAACTGGCTTCTTACATACATGACAGTGTGTCCACCTTTAGTTCGCATCAGTATTGCCAACTCTACAACAACAGGTATGCCTTGACTTGCGTAGTTTCAAGATGCATTGATTTTTTGGATAATTAATGGATAAAATAGGTCAAGATACGTCACCATTATGGAGCTTGTACAAAAATACTAAAATTAAAAAAATACACTTGAAATAATAAAAATAAAATAAATCAAAATGAAATGAAGTAGGTAAAAAAATCATTTTAATTCAAATAATTAAAAGTAAATTATGATACAAGTATAGCAAATATATTAAAACAAGGAAGTTAGTGCAGATTAGAATGCATCATCGAGCAGGAGGTATCATGGATGTGGGAATTCTAACTTAGTTTGAAATTAAACTCTTGTTTCTCTTGTTTGCTGCAATTACTGGATAAGGCAGCACAGAATTATAGCTATAATGCCAATGTAGTGGAAATACGTGTGGGGTTTTTACATTGGTCCATACAACTGTTATGGAAACGGGGCACAAGTAGAAATGGGAAAATTACTGTAATATTCATCTGAGGTAAATTACCGTGGTAAATTACGGCAATTTTTGAAAATTACCATAATTTTCCAGTATTAAGCATTAAACAGAAAATGTATGGTTAAATAAAAATGCCAATAGCAAAAGGAAGGGGATACGATGTTTAAACCATACCTAATGCAACATTAATCAATTATAAATTTTAAAAATTGTAAAAAGAAATACGGTAGCAACACACAACTGGGCTTTCTTTTGTCCAAGTATGAGAAATTTTCAAGAAAAATATTCTACTAATAATTACTCAAAAATGTTATAATTTAAGTAAAATATGCCAAAAATGAGTTGTACATGCCTCAATTAATAATTAAAAACCTCGGAAATGTGGACTTGGATTAAAAGAACATGTTGTAAATTTATCTGTATGAAAAATTATCTCAAACATAGGTGGATTATCTAGAAAATTACCAAAAATTACGGTAATTTTCAAGGGGCACGGTAAATTACGAAAAATACCATGGTAATTTACAAAAATTACCACGGTAATTTTCAAAGTGGCCAATCTCTAGGCAAAAGTCTATGGCTACAAGTTTACCAAACTGTTTTGAAGTGCACTTTCTAGTGCACTGTTATGCACATGTGCCTTTTTGGTGACATCAGAGACGGAATTGGTAACACTGGGAGGTTGGTGAGGTGCTGAATGGCTTCCGGTGTTCCACCGCCTTGCTTGTCTTGTGATGACGACAGTTTTGTCCTTGTTCCAGAGGACATCTTCAGGTCGAAATGATTCCATTGAGATTTGGCCAAGTAGATGTAGGCACGTTGGGCAGGTCAGCTGTGCTGTGATTGGCCGTCAGTTCCAGCATGTTCTGATTGGCCCTCTGGTCTGTGTCTCCAAGGTCCTTTTCAAGACCATTGCTCTTGCTATGGGTGAGCTGAGGAAGCCAAGGCCCACACCGGGCTGTAGAGCTGTGGAAGAAGAAGAATGTGCTGGAGGGGGCATAACTGTCTTCCCTGTTTCCCTGTTGATGTTGTCTGAGTTCTCTGTAATTTCTACGTCTTCCTGTATTAGTCTTGGGAAGAGCCAGTTTTCCCTTGTGTTGATCTTTGTAACGTGAAAATTGATGTCATGGCCGGGTTCAGTCCACATGTTCAGCCGCTGCCGACAGGCAGAATTGCTTCTTGGTTAGGGCCCTCTCATACTCCTTCAGTATGCATCTTAGAGATCTCCCAGTTTGGCCAATTTAACATTTCCCACACGTGTATTGGATCTGGTAGACTCCTTCATAGAGGTCATGTGGTAGCTTTGGGAAGCAGGTCACAGATTTTCTTGGCAGGGCTGAATCTCATCACAGTGTTGTGCCAGGCAAGGATCCTCAAATATCTTTTCTTTAGTGCCTGCTGCATATGGAATTGTGGCATATGCCATTGCTTCTTTATCCTCCTCGGTCCTTTTTGAGGCCACAACTCCACTTTTCTTCCTGGTGATTTCCTTGAGGACCCTCCTGGAATATCCGTTCTTCTCCATAGCAGCCCCTAGATGCTCTTTCTCTCATGGCAAAGACCGTATCGGAGTTGGAGTATGCTTGGTGTGGCTGAATTTTCAGAAGGGTGTTCTTTAAATACTTGATTCTTTCAGCCATCCGATAGTAAAAATTTCAGGCCTATATCATGAGTGCAAGTTTAAAAAAAATCAAAAAACCAACCTCTGCAATGATTCCAATGCTTTTCTAATGAGAATAAAATATAGGGGCCTGAGGGGTTCAGGGGCCCTGAGGAAATTTTAATATAGCCTGTACCTTTGTCCCAGTACATTCAATTACCCACGTACAAAATTTCAAAGTACTCAATTGGTTCTGCTGCTTTTAATTCATGCTGGATATATGGACATGCTGGACTCAGAGATATGCTGGAACATACTCGGAGATATGCTGGAACATACTCAGAGATATGCTGGTACATACTAGAGATGGTTTTAGTTATTTTTTAAATTTTAGCTTATTTACTTCCTGTAGTCCTGCTATTTCTCTACCTTGATCCATTCAGCCCTCCATATCAAAGTATGCCAGAGTTTCTTACTTAGATAATTGTCTTACAAATACCTTGTTTTATTTTTCCTTGACAGGGAGCAAAGTCAATTACTGCTTTTGAAATTCTGCCTGACCCACCTGCAAGCCGTGCAAATGACAATCCTTGGCCCCAGTGGCCTCGTGTCTTCAAAGTTGACTATGGACATGAAGAAGTCCGTGTGAAATTTGGCAAAGATCCTCGACTGTACAATACAATGAGCAAGGTCAGTGAAATAGTCAAATCTCACAGAGGTATTGTATCTTTGAAGCAAGAGGTATATGTAAAATTAGTCATGCAAGAAAAGAGGTGCATGGCAGTAATATGTATGTTGCAATCATGCTAGTCAGATTACTGACATTTAAAAAATGGAGCTTTGCCTTGCTTGCTTTTTATTACTTATGCTTATATGTTGTGAATAGCCAGAACCAACTTACCATCAATTCTCAGATTCATGAGTAAAATACTTGACCATGTGTCAGGGTTCACATGTTTTTCTCATTGTACTGTAATGTGTAATAAAGTCCCCATCAATGTAATCATTAAAAGTTAAAAACATTTGTCATCTGTCATGAACAAATGCTTTCTCCATGGCAACATTAAAAAATAATGTAAAATATTTCTTGCTACACAAATTCTATTATAGCAGAAAAATTACTTGAACTGCGATTGATGTTGAAGCAGACAATCACTCAATATCCTGTTTTCTTCCTTTATTTTTTTATGTTTACTTGACTTGTGTTTTACTGCTGTAAATGTATATTTTCTTTTGTAAATCATCGGGAAAGAAAATATTCTTACTCTTCAAAGGAGCCGAGGGTTATGCAACTCCTGAATTGCTTACTTTCCTTATCCTCCCTGTATGCTGTGTATTTACCCATATTTGTTGTTTCTGAGTTTTGGTTACTATGATTGCATTTATTTTTTAGGAATTCATTGATAATGGAAAGGGACAGGTGTCTGGCATTCGAACAGTTAAGGTATGCTGGACAAAAGATGAAATAACTGGCCGCTGGAAGATGGATGAAGTGGAGGGATCTGAGAAAGTCTTGCCTTGTGACTTGGTGCTGCTAGCAATGGGCTTCCTTGGACCAGAGCGCTATATTGCCACTGAATTAGATCTTCCATTGGATCCTCGCAGTAACGTGGAAACTGCTGAAGGCCAATACAGTACATCTGTACCACGCGTCTTTGCTGCTGGAGGTAATGTATACTCTCATGCTGTACATCATTGAAATCATGAAACAGTATTTAGATTTAATCTTTCTTTAGGCCCATCACTTCCTTCATTTTAAATACTTCTGCAGCGGGTGCACTTCTTTTCCTCACAATTGACCCTTTCTCATGTGCATTGCCTCCTAGATGAGTGCACTTTGTCACTCACTTCAATTTATGCTCAGAACCTAAATGTATATTACATATATACATATTTATTTCATGATCAGGTTTTTGTACAGATTGACATACATGATATCATTGATGTTACTCCACAGCAAACTTGGTTGTGAAATTAACATTCAAAATGTGGAAACACTAAGTTCTTATCATGATATTGTCATCTACCCTTCTTTTTTTGAAAACTTAATTGCCTCTACCCACGCAGTACACAAACATTCGCAGAACGTTACGTGAATGTTCGTTTCAAACCGAGGGAATGTTACGGAAATTAACCGCAAGAACGTTCCCAAATGGTTCCCACGTCGCCCGACTGGAATGTTGCACGAACATTTGTGCCGTTCACATTCCTGTTAGGGACCATAGTTGCAATTGGTTGCAATGCCGCTCCGCCCGAAAGTTTCAGGTAAATATTCCTGCCTTGAAACTAAATTGAGACTGACGTTTGTAATAAAACTCCCTTGCCCACAACACTAAAACTCTCTTGCCTACTCCCCTGAAATTCCCTTGCCATCTCCACTGAGTCTTCCTGTCCTCTCAAAAAATAAAAATTTAAGTTTTACAAATGTTACTATAGTAACTATGACATGTATAAATGCAATGTACAATCCTACCTTTCATCTAGCTAACGACCCAACGGCTCAACGTACATACGCATTCTTGCACCTCAAATCAAAATACCAAGCTCAAGAAAGTCCTATATATATGTGGCTACTTCTGAGGATTAAGAAGTAATTTTTAAATGGGAATTCCGTGATAGTTTTAGGAAATACCATCCAATCACGATGACAGTTATCAGGCATTTATTAATTGAAACCCATATTGCCTCATAGTATGAATATGAATGCAATATTACTGAGAATACAAGATTTTTTCCAATTCCCACTCGTATGTTCACATTTCAATCAAGACATAATTAACTTGTGGAAATGTTAGAAAAAGAAAATAGCTAAATGTACCAATAAACACATAGAAATAATATAAATCATAACGGAAATTAATTACACACAGCTCCCAGTGAAGTGTTTACTGACTGAACTAAAGTCTATCCGATTCGCTTGCAAGCTTCCTATTTCTGCCAAAATTTCGATGTAGATGCAATAGATGGTGCTGCTCTGTACCGAATGCCAAAGGTTTGAATCACAACGTTCCCCGAACGTTCTGTTGCAACATACATGCAAAGGAAGGCCAGCAAACATTCTCCGAAGTGAACTGTAGTGGTCCACGGCCCATCCGGATTAAACTTTGGGCCGAGAGACATGCGTACAATACAAAAAAAATATATCCTCGCGAACCTCTCCCGCACGAGATCCGCGGGGCAAACCTGCGTCACCTAATACAACACGAAAAAAAATAATTAAAAGCCTCTCTTAGGGAGGATAAGCGGGTGGGGGGTCCCCGACCTTGCGTAACTTGACATGCTCCCTGGCTTTACCGCCGGGGTAGGGTGGAGATGGGTCGCTGGTACTGGGTTTATAGGTTATTCGGCTTGCTAGGTAAGAAGATTAAAAAAATATACCTTTTCCATTCAACAAAACAAGCATATATTCAAAAAAACGACTCACAATTATCTCAAACAAAATGCCCTTCTAATAATTAGTGAAGTGATGGGTTGATAGATGAGGGATGAGACATTTAAATGGTTGAAATGAACCCTTCATGAAATGAATGAATAAGATGAATTTGAAAATGATGATAAACACATGTAATAGCCACAAAAAAAGGCTTATCCTCGCACTCAGGCGATTTACTTAATTAGTCCACTTCCAAATAAACTGGGGGAGAGGGAGGTAATTACTAGTCCTTCCCTTTTCTCTTGCTGTTATGGTATAATTATCTATTTTGGGCGTCAATCACTCGCCATTGAAGAACACTGTCGTAATGTGGGGGCCCATCGCTGACTTGATGGCTAGGAGGGGGAGGGTTTGTCGGGTCGGCAACCTTACGTGACCATTGACACAGGATTCTCGGCACGGGGCAGGAAGCGTGGCAGGCACTTGGTTGTCCAAACTGGATCCTCTGATTCCCACAGTGGACTCCAGGCTCAACACGCCACTCATGGTCTCCGTGTCCGTCGAGAATATCTTGGGGGAAATGTGGTCCAAACAGCCGACGTGGTACCTTGTATGTACCTCTCGGCCGCTAGCACTTTCAAGTCAGCTCTCCCAGCTCGAGCAGCGCTTCCGCACAGTGATATCGCTTAGCGTATTCTTTTTTTCTTTCCTTCCGCGATCGCCTTTTATACCACTTTGTGGAGGGGAAGGGGACGTGGCGGATAGGGGAAACTGAGGAAAGGGGAACACAGTGGGGGATTCACACATCGCTTTTTTAACTTAAAATCAACCATACCCTGTGACTCATTCATGCTCCTCACTCCACTGCGTTTTACTCCATTCACTCGACCTTGTCACTTATTCCTCGATCTCAGACACGCACACATTCACTCGATTTCCACATGCACACCTCCTCCCACCTCAACAAGCCAAATAAAGGAAGGCAAAGGAATAGGGGGGGAGGGGAAAAGAGTGGTTTGGGTGGAAGACAAAAGGTGTAACGGCTTGGACCGTTACAGTACATGCAACATAAATGTAAAGGACGGCCAGCAAACGTTCCCCGAAGGTTCGCGTGCTGCGTGGGTACTTACTACTGAATTTACTTGTTTAGGTACCTTTAGTTTGCTGAAGAAGGCCACCTTGTGGCCAAAACAAATAGACCATTTCGAGCCATTAGAGCTTTTTTCTTTACTTTGCTAAATTAGAGGCCGTAGAGCTCAACCTTCCTATATTGAATCAAGGGTTTCACTTGGAAAGCTTTTCGCGTAAAATTATGATGCAAGATTGAATCAAACTCAACATGTCAACATTGTCACAACTAGCCAAAACTGAAGCTTTCCATTAACTAACATGCTACCTGAGGGTGGATTCTCTACCTTCAAAACCAATGTCTAATTGTATTTCCTTTTCACTTCAGATTGCCGCCGTGGTCAGTCTTTGGTTGTGTGGGCCATTTCAGAAGGTCGTCAAGCTGCACGAGAAATTGATGCATTCCTCTCAGGCGCGTCAAATCTTCCTGGACCAGGGGGTGTGGTGCAGACTATGAACCTAATAAGCCAGAAGGGTTAAGTTAACCATGGGATATGGAAGACCCATATTTCCTGTAGCAGATGTAATGTTACTGTAGGAGTTGTTTGACAACAGATTGTATGTGATAGTATTGTGTATATGTGTGTGCATGTAAACCCTGAGTGTCTTATCAAGTAAGAGGTCAAATATAGGAAATGTTACGGAGTTGAATCTGCGCTTCATTATAGTTTACCCTTGAGGGTAAATTTTTGAGTGCGTACAAGTTGAACCTAAGATACAGAAGGAAAAATGATCTCCCATAAAAATGCCTAGATGTGATTGAGGTCCATCCATAAAGAAAGCTTACCTAATGGTAGATCTTGCGTTAGAGCCCCCAAGTGAGAAGCCATGCCATAGCTGCATAGGTTGGAAATAATGTCAAAAAGATGAAGTTAGAGAGAACCCTTGAGTGTAATGTACTAATGTCCAGTATTAGTAATCTAATGGTGCAGAGATTAGTTGTAAACTAGTGAGTCTACATGCAATGAGCATAATTCAAGGTTGAGAAGTGAATGACAATATTCAAGTGAGAACATTCTAAAACAATTGCATTTGAAGCCCCCCATAAGTAGGTATTGCTGTATCATCCTACAAAATAAGTTAATGGGAGTTGAGGTCATTACCTGCTTAAGTTTAGTAATCATCCTCTGACTTTGGAATCTGTGGGTTTTTCTGAAGTCATGATTTGGAAATTATGACTCCTTAGCTTTGCAACTATTTATGTAGCATGCAGCTATCAATATAAGCTATGATAATTAAGGTCATATTTCCAGTGAAATGACACAATGAAATGGTTCTGTGATAGAGGACTTACCTAATTGAAGATTTGCATTTTATTTTAATGTTTTCCTTTTATAAAGTTATTTAATTGTATGTTGTTCAATCATTTTGTATGTTGCTTGCAGTTTTTCTACAGGAGACCGTTCCTTTTTTATTACTATTAGCATTACTCATTGCAGAGTGAAGCCATGTCTGTATTTTAGCAAAAGAGGAGTTTTAACTTTAAATATGGCATGTGCCACGTATGGAGGAGAATTTCCGACAATATTTTTAATAAGAGCATATCACAATATGTATCAGATGAATTGATTCGCTGAACATCTCTGACCAGATAGTTTTTCAGGGTGCAAGATTTCAGTATTCTTCCACATGATGTAAATATGTAATAAATACCTATTTAGGAAATGAACACACTTGCCCACACCAGATTGGCTTTGTGAACAAAATTCTCTGTGGTGTATGTACATATATGCTTGTCATTCAGTATTCATGTAAGGTCAGAGGTCGGTAGGTGACCGAGTCTTTCTGAGCAACAAAGACAATACTTGAGTGCTTCCATTATTGTAAATAGTGAAAAATGAATTAAAATATACAAGTTAAATGAAATATTCTTCATAAAGTTGGCTTCCTGCCATTTACTAAGAAACTGTCCACTTTTAAACAGGTATGTAAATTAATGCTTGAATCTAAACTTCACGGTGAAGTCTGAAAAAATCTCTCTTTTAATAATTCATCATGCACTTTAAATTTAAACGTTTTTATGCTATTTTCTATGCTATTGCCAGGAATAAATGCTGAAGGGAAGAATAAGTATTCTTTCCACCTATTTTAGCTCTAAAATAATTATTAATAGGCATATTTCAGTTTATTTTGCGAATAATCTATGAGAGATTAAAATCTTTGAGATATTATGTACACGCTTTTCAATATCCTTTATACACTGTATAATATTCACTGCAATGGACTTATTTTTTTAATTTATTGCACTTTTAAATTATCTGCAAATTGAATATGAATAAATGTGATAGATATTCCAAATACCAAAATATTTTGGAAAAAAAGGCTGATTGTTTGAATTTTTAAATTGTTGTATTTTCTCTTCCTCAATACCTATACATAATTAATTTAAAGTGTTAAGTGTGTTCTAATTTTAATGTCAGTTACATTGTTATTGTTCCATGCTGTGTCAAATCTTTTACTCTTCAGTGAATTGTCTGATGATAATTATTCTTTCTTATTTCTGATATTATATTTGCCATGAACTGTGTGTATATGAAGTATATATCCTAATAGGATAATAAACATGTTGGCAATGTGATTTTTTCTGTTGTTTTATTTTCATTTTACCCATGGTTGCCTGTTGAACGCAACATGATGAATGGAATGAAAATCACAGGAACTTTAATAAGTCAAAATGTTTTCATCATCATCATCATGTCTTTCAATATGAAGATCGGTTAAAACCAGCCCTCTATGCCAACTCCGTTATTTCCCTGTATCACTCTTCCATCCCCTTCCCGTCTCCCTCTTTGTCCTAGGTAGGTGTCCCCTGATATTTCATGTAGGACTGTCCCTTCTTCTCTTCTATCGTGTTACTGACAGCTTTACTGTGTCTTAAGATGTTCCCAGTAGGGCAAGGCTTATGTACTTTTTGAACTGGAGACACCTCATATGTACATACATAATTCATATGCTGAATGATTGTTGGCGAGAAAGCATGTATTTTTCAGTCTCATATCTTTTCAATCTACCATAGCCATGCACCAGGGGTCAAAGGTCTCGTGGTTCAAGATGCACATTTTGCCGGGTGAAACAACCTGTTTACCTCCATTATGATCTTATTAATTAACCATAAGAAGACAAAAATAAGGAGGTTCTTCTGAGTCAGAATTGCTAGAATAAATGTGGAAGAAGGAGGGTATAAACTAGAACAGGCAGAACAGTTCCCAGCGGTAAGGACCTAAAAGGAAGGACATATTAGCTAAGGAAGTGTTTATGAGTATATGGGAATTGATTACAGGAAATATGAGCAAATATATTAAAAGGCTAGTCACAACCATAAAAGGAGTAAATTTAACATGGTATGGTTAGGAAACTAAGTTTTGCATAGATAGGGTTACCATATTCTAGTGAATGAACTCTTCTCAGGTTTCCAACTGGGTTAGATGTTTTGATGACCGACTCGTGCATCGTCATCAGGGCTGTTGAGTGAGCCTTGATGACTGAGCCCTGATGACGATTCAAAAGTCGAGCATCGAAACATCTGCCATTATGGAGAGTCTAACCCGGTTGGAAACCTGAAAAGAGTTCATTCATCAACTACCTCGGGAAAGCACCAAATTTGTCCCAAAATTGGGATATTGAGGATAAAATTTAAGCTAATGGTATGCATGTGGCTGCAATTTTTTAATTATTAGATTGCATTTCAAAATAAAATTGTTACTTCCAGCTATGGTGACTTGTTCTAGTTCTAAACTCTGGAATACTGAGTTCGAATCTCGCTACAATTCAGGTGGCTGAACCCTTCTTGGCCCCTGCCAAGTAATTCCTCTGGGCTCACTGGAAAAGCTTTTGATGATGTGCGATACAATTTGATACAGCGTTTTATATTTACACATTTTTTGCTGTGCAGTGAACCTAATTGCAGATATTCCAAGACATTTCTGTGTCAGCCATGGCAAATTTTCCATCCGGGCAGGACACCTAGACAGACCATTAAAACCAGAACAGTCCTGGCCTAAACAGGACGTATGGTAAGTCTATACATAAGGAGGGTGAGTGTGGACCAGAGGAAATTAATGTGTTAGGAGGAGGACGAAAAGAGTACACAAAGGCTAGGTGGGGAGGAATTACAAAAAAGGAAGTAATAATGATAAACATGCAATATGTATGTACATGGTATGGGAGAAAAGGGTTGATGGAATTGAAAAATCTATATAGAATGGGGTAAAGGAAAAATGGAAGGAATTTGAAGGAGGCAACATATGTGGTTGGGGGATTTACTGACAGATAAGTCAAAGAGATTGGTAGATTGTAAAATGTTAGGTGAGGACGGGAGGGAGACAAAAAAAAAGTTTTAATTTATATGAAGGTAGGTGAAAGATAAAAAGAATTGAAACTAAGAGATTCATGTAATATTTCCAAAGAAATGGTTCTACACTTTGAGAAATAATAGGCAGGAATGTGCGAGCAAAAACCAAACTTTCATTTTTTTAAATACCAGTGATGATATTCCTCGTGAGAATGTAATACACAGAAACATTTTAAGGACGAATATATACTTGAAATTTATTTTCTCTGGAAAATGTAGAATCATGTCAACTATGAAAGTGAAATGATGTTGCTTTCCTTGGCCACAAAATATTAATGACCCCAGAGAGTATGTATAGAATAGCAAATAAGTTCATAATTGAAGGTAACTATTAGGTGGACTATAAAACTGAAGATAGTATAGTATCATGATGACGGTTTACGGGAGAAGCTATAGCAAGAGTGGGCTTGACAGGGGAGGAAATTCAGGCTTGAAATATAAATGTCGGTGGGTGTTTACTCCCTCAGGTGGAGAATATCTTCAATCTCAGACCTTATTGCAGAGCCCCCCTAAAGCATGATGAGCCCTTGGATCCCTTGGGCAGATCCCAAGGTACGATCAAGTGCATGAGGGACACTGTGAATCACTTCTCCCAGGATCCCTTGATGTTGTTAAGCCCTAACTAATTGACATATTTTATGCCACCAAACAAATGCCATCATCCTTGAAATTTCAGCTAAGATGCATCATCTACTTGCTTAAATCAATGATATTGTTAGCCAGAGACCTTGAATCCAAACCCATATGGGGTCCAATATTGGATACCTCTTTCGGAAAGGCCATAGTAAAATTCAAGATGTATGATTTTCGAGGTACCTTACTTACTGGGATATTACACGTAGGCAGGCATCACTTCCCCGCGGTTACTCACTCCCCCTTTCCATCCATTTCTGCATTGATTCTCGTCCCGTAACTTGCACAAACTGCCTTATTAATGGCCCTCTCACCCCTTTGAGTGAATTTTATTCATCGTTGAACCTGGTGAACTCCACCATCACCAATCAAACCCATATTCCCGTAAACGATCATGTTTTTTAAGTTTTGATCAAGTAATTATCAAGAATAGACTGGATTTTTGCTCAAATATATAGGTAAAGAAACTTCTCCCTAAATTTCCGTAGGGCGCCTATGTATCGATTACTTTTTGGTAATAAAATAAACAAATCTAATATCTATGCGAGAGTTTGTATCATAGTGTTGACTCACTCAATCACATAAATTAACTAAATGTTTGTTTCTTTCTGGCAAGGTCCCTTGCTTTCTGGATGCTTTTTTATGGCTTTTGAATACAGCGCTCATGGCGTTGCGCAAAATTGTTTCGTTACTCATTTGTTGTATTCTAATAACAAATCGTGCTGCTCTCTTTCGTCAGTGGTAGATTTTATCCTGATACAGTGAAGCCCGTGAAGTAAACTGCAGACTCGGATTATGTTTGTCATTAGTTTTCTGCGTCGCAGCAGTTTCGTCGTTCTTGCTGTTGAAAAGCAATGGAAGTGAGACATTGAAGTTTGGCAGTTGAAAAGGTGCGTTTCGCGTTTTTGCATCGTCAATGAATATTTCCTGATACTCAGTATTGAGGTATCATTTGTAGTACGCTAAGAGGGACCAGTTTTGTGTTAAGTTCCATTTTATAATCGTGTGTTGTGCACTAGGTATTTACGTGCGGTTGAATTCGCAATCTGAGAGAACTTACTTGTATTCGACTTCATTATTCCTACTCCGGACTCCTCGGTAACTTTCTTCTCTGACCATACCAAGAAACCGTATCAGTGCGACCGGATTGCGTGTGACGTAAAAATATCTTAAATCCTGTTGAGTGGGATCTTAGCTTCAACTCAACAACTGGCCATTTTTGAAGAGTGAGTACTTGTGCGCGAGTGAGCAATTCGTATTATAGTAGTCATTTCCTGTTGATTAGGTTACTTCGTCTCATCGTCAAGGGAGAGGTTGATGCCATTTTATCCTCTTGCCATGAAGGAAATTTGGATCCGTTGTCTGAAGAACCCTTGCAGTCGCTGTAATCAAGCTTGTTTTAGACTTCGTGGGCTTCAATTTATATGCAAACCTTCCACCTGGATTGCATTATTTGAGTGGTGCAATTGAGTTTGTATTTCATTTATATCTCAATGTCTCGGCGAGTTTCACTCACATTATTCTCTTTCCTTCGGCAAGAGTTTTCGTAGCAGTTATTATATGGCTTTAAAAAAATTATTATAAGGTTGAGAGAGAGGTTATTTTCATCACAGTTGCGTTTTAGAGGAATATGTGCAATAGGGAAAGGCGATAATATTTTGGTCATTAGTAGGTATCATGAGTAATGTTTATCATGTATCAACGTGAAGTAGGTTTCTAAAGAACATTAGTAACATTTAATCTTGAAATTTGGAGGAAAAGTTGGAGGAGGTTTGCATCTCGTGCTGAATGATAACGCTTGCATTTCTGTAATTGCGGAAATCAACTGTGTCTTGCTTGATTTTTCGGCAGAAGTTAGTGCTAATAATTCTAGGCAGCTGGAATTTGTTCAATATTTTCCCAATACTCACCTAATCCATACCATTTTCTTCTGCTGACTCAAGTGAAATTCGATGACTAAATATTTTTTTAAAATACATTTACTAAAGTTAACACTTAAGCATTATTATTTATCTTTAGTGTAAACACTAAGGTGTACATGTTTTGTGCGCCAGTAATCTGTAGTTCTTCAGCTTAAAATTTCTCTGCATGTTAAGACCTCTGCATTTTTAATGTATTTGTTATTATTATTGTTTCATTGTCATTCTTCCCTTAAGTTTTTTGTGAGAGTTTAACCCTACTAGAAAAAAATCACTGGCTTGATGACCTAAACTTTTGGTCATGGGTTTGCAAAATCTTAATCAGAGTCACTTGCACTGGTCATTTTCTGTTATATATACCATCCTGGTGTCTTCTTGGACCAATTTGCTGGATTCATTACATAGGTTTTCATTTTTCAATTCCATTGTGCAAGCTAGTAGTGTTTTTTGCATTTTTAAAAGGTCTACATGGTTATTATCAGTATTGTATTGTCATTATTAGTTACTTTTAAGTATATGGGTAGTTAGTTATTTGACCCTCAAACTGTGACTTGAAAGAGCTTCACATGAGTTGATGGTGGTCTCACAGACCTCTAGGGGGCTATTACGAACGAGAGGGCGGTGAGATTTCGCCAGGCGGAGTTTCTGTTCCGCCTGCGGTGTCACTCCGACCCCTGCGATTACGAATGGGACGTACGGAGTCACACCGCCGGGCGGAGAGGACTTCACTAGGGGTCGGAGAGGAGCGATGCGGCGGAAGTGACGTTTATATGAAAAATTCTGCGCTCCTTCAACACGGAAACAGCTGCAGCCAATGGTAAGCGTTTGTAGTGTTTTAATTCCGCGGGAACTCTCTCCAGCAGACATCTGAGTTGAGCGCATTAAAGCTGCGACCGCAATGCGCATACGTAAAGAAATGTACGAAAATCCACAACGAATACTTCGCTGGAGAGCCTTAATCACAGGCAAAAACACTTAATTCCTGTGAAATAACAAAAATCTGTTGCTCTGCATACCTTTCGTTTAAGTGATGGGGATTTGAAAGCTATTCAGAGAGCACAAGAAAGGCACTTTTTTAAATAATGAAAAATAACTTTTAAGCAGTTATCTGTGAAAACCAATAAACAGTAAAAGAAACACAAGAAGTGCACTTATTACTAAAATACACTTTTATTTCATGATAATGTGACAGAGTTTCACCATTTACTTTGGTTGCACGAATACACAATCACAGAAAAACAGTCTGCCCACAATACATATGTGAGATCGCGAATCGGTTCTGTGCCAACACGCACACACAAGCGACAACGTATTTCAATAATATAGGTAAATCCACAAACGATATAGAAGCACACACCATAAAAATATAGTGGGAAATAGGCTAATACAATAATCCAAACTGGAAGTCACTGCCATTCTTATTTTCATCACGTAAAACATTACAATCACAGGGCTCGTTATGATGAAAACTATTATTTATTCACTGATTTTAAGCCTTACATTAACCCACGCAAGTGGCACAGGTGCCTTTTCTCACTACTATTCGTTGATACGATTCATATACTCGAATAAACAAACTTCACTCTTGATAGCTTGATCGTGAAATATCATCTCTACGGTGAATAACGGAGGTGAACACGCCAGTGGCAATTTTTACATTACAGTCAGATATTTCTCGATAGAATAATAGCACTATTCACATACCAATCAAGATGGAACACTGATAATTACAACTCTTGGCCGATATTTTTCAACCTAGTAAAACTTTGAGCATTACAACACCACTGGCACTGTGATTATCAGCAGTAGATTAACGGGAGTATAGATATAGAATAATAGCACTATTCACATACCAATCATGATGGAACACTGATAATTACAACTCTTGGCCGATATTTTTCAACCTAGTAAAACTTTGAGCATTACAACACCACTGGCACTGTGATTATCAGCAGTAGATTAACGGGAGTAGTCATGTTGAAAATAACACTATTTTGGCACAAAAGATGTTCGTAGAAATCTCCAAGCAGCGAGCAAAAGTTGTATTCACCTTACAATACAAGCACAGGCAGTCATAAACGACGAATTTTCCGGTACCTATGAATAAATGGATGAAGTTATTGTATATAAAAGCATAGCGGACATTATAAAACATCACAATTGTTCTAATTACATAAACGAATTAGGTATCGTCGATAAAACCAACTTACAATCAATATGTATCCACCTCCAACGGCCGTGATTCAGACTGCTACAACGATGTTTACTATAAAAGTTTTGGTTTCCAATTGCTCCAGTTTTATATTTAATGAACTTAGATATTAATATTATAAATAATACAAAATATGAGGGCTTTCCAGTCTCTATCGTCGGATATTTTGCTTTAAAAACGCCAGCTCGACCCGAAAAAGGTAAACAAATGTCCGCCATTAAGGGGTCGGAGTCACAAAGGCAGGGTATCCGGCCGCGGTATCACACCGACCCCCTAGCCGTCGTATGACTCCGACCGGCAGCCACTCGTAATCGCTTGGGGCGGTGAACGCGCTTCCGAGCGGTGTGACACCGCCGGCGGAGTCTCACCGCATGCGGTGAGCTGTTCGTAATAGGCCCCCTATTTGATACTTATAATAAAAATATATCATTTCGCATTATTATGCATATGGTTGTAGTGATCTACCAGTCAGTTTTGGCTCATTTTCACCAGTGTACCTAAATAATAATCAAAGCCTAATAATGCTATAGGCCCACTTTCACTATTCTCCTAGAGCTAGAATCTATTCTGAAAGGACTACCTTTAGAGTCAGCATTCTGTTGCCAGCAATCCATCACAAGGAGTATGTGGTATACTGACAAACAAAGACACCACAGGGAGAATGAACTTGGGAGTAAATGCATACAAAACCAAAGTAGTGGTTTTGACAAGGTTGATGAGAAGAGTTATATTATGATGAAGTTGAATGGTGAAATAGGAAATATGGACAATTTTATGTACATACATTGGCCAAATGTTTGTGAAATATTGTCGGATTGATGAGATCAAGGGGCATGGAAATGCTGGAAGGAAAGATGGAGATAGATGTGGAGCATATCAAGGAATGAAAGTTTATCTTTCATTATGTATCAGGGTAATCGACTGGTTAAAGTATGCTTGAATGGAAAAGAGTAAAGAATTCTGTAGATTTTTACAAGCAAAGGCCCCTATCTCCTAGCACGATTTATTTGTTCATCTCAGCATGCGTCCTACCTTTTTTCATCCAGTCCATGAAGTTTATTCCCTTTCTTCTCCTTCCCTAAAGCCTCAAGTACACGGGGTGAGTTAACAAGCTAACAAGCCGGCTTGTAAAAAGCCGGCGAGTCAGCGAGTATGCTAGTAGTAGAGTACACACAAAAGTTCCCACTTGCTCAGTAGCTAACTAGCTGGCGTGTGGAAACCATGTGTTGTCGTCTGCTGACCAATGCTACTAGCAACTTGTGCACAAGCTACTGTGAGTACACGCGGCTAGTTTACAAGCTAGCTCACTCAAAAGCCGGCGAGTGGTGTGTAAAGTCGCCGGCAGTTCAACTTTTTCCAGAGCGTTTTTACAAGCAGCTAACGGAGCGAGTCCATCGAGTACACTTGACTAGTTTACGAAATGCTTGTGAAAAAGCCAGCTTGTAGCTTGTAAACTCGCCTCGTGTACTTGAGGCTTTAGGAAGCAGAAAAGGTGGTGCACAAAATTGTGCTCCTCCACTATTCATTGTATGGTAGTGAAACTTGGGTATGCCAGGATAAGCATAAATGTAGGCTAACTGCTGTTGTTATATGGTATCTAAGAAGTGTTACCTGAAAAATACCTATTTTCAGCTAACTCTCCTAGGAGAGTTAGATATTAGGGGGTCATAAAAGAATATGGAATGGATGCTCCATTATTGAGCATATATGAAAGGAGCGTGCTTTGATAGTTTGGTCTTGTTGAGAGTGGAATAAGAAAACATTTATGATAGAGTGGTGTTAGAGGAAGGGGTGAATAGAGAAAGTCATGGGTGAATATGGTGGAAGAAACTAAAAAGGAACAGGAAAGAGAAGTTAGAGGTATAGAGGCTGTGCAAAGTGAGATGGAGGAATAGCAGGGATTATTTGAGTGAAAGTTATTGGGTAATTTATAGTGGGGGAGATGAGAGTCAAAGTGAGGTAGCTTTTGTATTGAATACAAAATTGGAAAAGAGGGTATTAAACGTAGGATAGGTGAGCGACAGGATATTAGAAGTTGAAATAAAAGCACATCCGATGAATTTCGTAGTAGTCCAGGTATACATGCCTGCTGGTTATCATAGGGAGAAAGAGGTGAATGGCATGTATGAGCAGCTAGAAAAGAATTAGGCAAGTTGTGGGGAAGAAAAACCTGATAAAGATGGGGGATTGGAATGAGGTGGTGGGGGAGGTTTGGGTGGAAATTAATTGGGGGAGTATAAGCTATGGACAAGGAATAAATGCATTAGAATTTTCTCGCAGAAGTAAATTCGTAGTAACAAACACTTAGTTTAAAAATCACCTCAAGCATAGGTACTCATGGAAAATGCCGGGGGCACTGGGAGATATCAAGTTGATAACATTATGATCATGCAGAGGTTGAGGAACTGTGTCAAAATTTTTCCAAGCTTTCTGGAAGCGGATGTGAACTCAGGTCATAATTTAGTGCTTACGAAATGTGATCTTAGATTCAAAAGCATCAGAAAAGGTGAGGAGGATGAATTAGAGGAATATTAGCACCTAAATGGAGAAAAGCTAGGAGCTGGTGGGCAGGAGAGGAAACTACTGGTGGAGATTGATAGGAGGCAAAGTAGGGGAGGATTTAGGGTAATTGGGTTGGAGAAAGAAAGAGAATAGGCTTAATAGGTGGAATGGAGAAAGAAAGGACATATACCGAGATGAAGAATGAAAACTAATAAGGAGAAAAAGGCCTTCAGCTCTAAATGTTCAGTAGAGGTAACTCATTTTCCATCTAATCTGACCTTAATGGGTAGATTGCATATGATAAATAATCATCGAAAAAAGTTGCATAGAAATGGGAAAGCTACAGTAAGAGGGGGAAGTGGGAGTGTTATATGCTTATGTGAATATGATTAGGAGCAGTAAGAAAGGGCAAACAGTACCAAATGAAACTGACAAAACAGGAAAGATACTTATCGAAAAGGAATACATGTACATATTCAGGCCAGAGTTACCTACTGTGTTTCCAAGCCCATAACGCCCACCTTTATTGGTTGCAAATGCATCCTAAAGTCTGCTTGCATCTTATGGGGTGAGGGTAAAGGTGCGTTTTCATGCATCCAATTTTGTGTTGCCATCAAAGGTGCCCATCTGTTTACTTGAGCCAATGACTGCATTAAGCAACAAACTACAGTGTCTCCAAAAGGTGCGGTCTCCAACAATAATTTTTTTCTGGGATTATACTATGAATAACTTTAATGCAGTGCCTATTTTTAGAAGTAAACTCTTCCGTTTTATTCCCTTTAAATTGTTAATGTTAATATGTGTCAATATTTATTTTGGTCCTCTAAAATCTAACAAAAAAATCAGTGTATCTTACGGACCCATGCATCCTATGGGCCAGGAAATTTGGTCGTAGACCTGTGAAATTTAATATGGAGAAGGAAAATGTGTAAGAAAAGGATAGCCATGGACCAGAGGTACTTGGCAGCAAAATAGAGAAGAGATAGAGGCAAGAAAATCTCTGGGAATGGTTAACATCCCCACTGATTGTCTAAATAATTAAGAAAATTACAAGAGACAAGCATTTTATGATATAATTTGTAGGATCTATGAGGAGGCATTATAGTCAAAAGGACTTTGTGAAAACAGTATTGATGCTTACCTTGAAAAAGAAGAAAGCATCAGAATGAAAACCCTAAGGAACAATTAGTTTAATTTCTGATTCGGGATATTACATGTTCTAGCAATCATAAATAAAAGTTTGGATACCAATTAAAAAGTGGAAATCTTTCATTGTAAAAGGAAATAAAAAATTAAATAGTATTTATCCACTCAAATTTATTTATACCAGCCAAGGTTTCAACAGGTCACTGTCATTTTCTTGGTGTTTAACAACTGCAATTCACCTGTATATACTACATAAATGCCTATTGTAAGGGGGAGGGAAGAGGAAATAGGAGTGTGGAGTAAGATTGGAGGGAATGAGCAAAGATAGGGAGGTGGGGAAAGTTTGAGTAGAGAAGAAAACAACCTATCTGGGGAAGGGGGGGTTGAAGGTTGAGGGTGATGTGAATCAAGTACACCAGATATGTACAGGTAATTCAAACTCAGAAATTCACCAAAAATATGGTAATGGGTGGAGGATAATGAGATTTTTATGGAAAAAGAAAGTGATGCGGGTCATGAAAGTAGAAAGGCCCAAACTGAAGAAATTGCAGTAAAATTTCGATTATCTATTTGTGGATTATCTGGTTTGGGGATTATCCATGCCACTCTCTCCCTCCTACACTTCATAAGTTTGATAGTTCGGTGATATGTTTTGATCTGCTCATACTTAACCCTTCGAGTGCCAACCAATTTCCTAGGTATTATGCTAAAAGTGCTGTGGAATTTTTGGTGATTTTGCAGTAGTTTACGAAAAAAATTATTCTTCATACATAAATAAAATTACATTTACAAAAAATTTAGGAAAACTTAATTATATTTGGTTTTACGTTTGACATATTGCATTTAATGATTTTATCGTATGTTAATATTTGAAAAATATTAATATACGAAATAGTGATGTTGCAGATGGAGCGCGATAGCGCTCCCGGCACTTTTGGCGAGAGACGGGAGGAGCACGATCGCGCTCCCCGGCACTCAAAGGGTTAAGTATGTTGAATGGAAAGTTCCCACATTATTCTGACTGCATGTACTGTTTTGTCATTCACTCTTTGCCTAAATAATTGCAGTCACTTGTAAGTTAAAATGCTTAACTCCATACAGGTTGAATTGTGTAATTCATTTATATCACCATATTTTCCATGTTTTTAGTTAACCATATTTTTCAATTATCTGTGCCGCGCCATAACCATTCACACTGATAATCATGAGTTTACTGTGGAACTATTTAATTAATTTGGCATTATGTTGGAGGAAAATTGGCATATTAGCAAGTACACTAGAAGGAGAATAGCACTAGGGGAGTAGGTGTTCAGCTTTAGGAGGAAGCTGATGATGGTGAGCTTGTGTAAGAATGTCAACAAAAGGTAGGCAATGAGTTAAATACGGAGTGTAGCATTATTTAGTGCAGAAATGTGGACTTGGGAAACTAAGGTGAGAACATGGCTGCTGGCATTTGAGATGTGAGTGTGGAGGAGAATGGAGAAAGGGCGATGGACAGAAGGAGATTAGGAGGAGGCAGAGTAGGTGGTTGGGACAGGTGATTAATGGACAAAGGGAAGCTGAAGGCAGTATGGGAGGGGATGTTGGGTAAGGGGGAATGGGAAGAAAGAGAATAGGCTATATGGACAGGATAAAGAGGGGTAAGACATGTGCTAAGATGAAAAAAAATGTTTAAGAAAATAGGGGCCTGCACTTGTAAAAATCTAGATTATTTCTTCTTTCTTCTGTTTAAACCTACTCTAACCGGTAGAAAACCATAAGAATATAGTAATAATCTGTTTGAAAGTACCTATTCAGAATTGCGGCAAGTGAAATGTTGAACCCGATGCATATTCTCATGTGTAACTTGGTGAAAATTCATTTTGACTGAATCAGTAATTTAACTTTGTAATTTTCACATTGGTTATTTTTTGATGACTGGCTTCATCGCAAAGGCAACATCATCAGGTCAAGCAACTCATGTTGTCATCACACCTGAGAGACTCCTGAGCACATCAGGCACCTGATGATTTCACCTTTGCAATGAAACCGATGGTCTACGAATAAGCCAATGTGAAAATTAAAGTTGAATTACTGATTCAAGTAAAATGTTGATGTTGGATAGTATTGGGCTAGCCCTAGTGGGGAATAATGGTGGGATTAAACCTAGTTGAAGTATTTTAATGTGGAGTATTTTTCAGGTATGTGCGATAAATCTTTTAAATATTTGTGTTAAGCTAATTGAATCTCATCGTCAATAATTGTGTTGTTTAGCAATGAATACTCTAGTTTTGAATGCTTAGTGATGAAATAAGATTTTTAAAAGCTACATTGCAAACATGTTAATGCATTCATGTGAGAAAAATGAGAATTAAAAATTATCGTAATATCCATCAATTGAAAAAATGGAGAATTAGTCTTCAAATTCTGCTCTGTCTGTTTTTGCCAAGGTCTTGGGATTCAACCTTTCATCAAGTAGAAGTGGGTCTGCAAAATTTGCCAGTTTTGGATGTACGTACAGTATTGTTGGCCCATGAGACGTACTGTGATTTTTTGGCTGGATTGTAGAAGAAAATAATAATGATCAACATCTGTTAAGGGTATGTCCATTAATTTTGTCAACAATTTTTTGGCAATTTTTACCTCCCCCCTTCCCCCTTGTCAACAATTGTCAAATTTTTAGGGATATTTTATATGGCTGGCTTTAGATGCTATTTAATAGAAGTCCATGGATAGCCATACTATTAGATGGCAATGGCTTAGTGCAGTCTTTGAATTTACTAACAGCTTCTCTAAAAAATCTATCAAATGAATGATATTGATCTTCAGATTAATACCATATGTGTCTACAGTCCAATATTTGGTACATTGAATAAAAACAAAATATGTATGATGATGCAAGACTATGACTTCCTTGGCAAGAACTCAACCAGTTTAAGGTCAAATAATTTACTGTAAAAAGTAACATTGTTGACATCAATTAATCTTGAACTCCCCCCTCCCCCTTGTCAGTAATTGTCAATCTTCTTCAAACCCTCTCCGCCCCCTATTTTGTTGACATAATTAATGAACGTCCCCTAATGTTAACAATAGAAAAATGGCATTATTAACTGCCAATAATAGCATTTGTGTATTAAAGTTGGTATTTTAGAATCCCAGAAACAAATATATGAGTGATGCATAGTGCACCTTTAGCTTGCTGCAGCAATGCAGTCCACGGTGAAAGTAGAAAGATGAGCCCTTCCAACAGCAGTGCAAAATCAGATGCATCAAAAGTTATTAGCTTTATCCTCAGCCAATTAAGCCTGTTTCACACAATACATGACCCAGCTAGATCCAGATCTTAGTGTACTAGCTGGTAATAGATACTGAGGATGTAATCCAGTATGATTGGTTCCGTCCAAGAAGGTTTCATATGATCATTGAAATGGTACTTGTGGGGAAGCGGTATTTTCATTCATAACTTAGCACATGTCCTCTATAATATTCAATTAACCAATCAATGACTGCTGCAGGTGACCAAAATAGCTGTTGGGACATTTTTATGTATTGTTGATTTCAAATCCTGAAAATTACCAATAACCATAAGGGGTGTAGATGGTGCTTATTTCAGAAAGTGAATATCACACAGCATCTGTAAAAGCTAACGTGATTGGTCAAAGGCTTCTAGGTTCTACTGGGAGCAAGTAGCAAACTAGTACTGCTTCAATTATGGAATCATAAAGCTCAGCCAGTGTAATAGCAATTATGCTTGTTAGCCAGTATGCTGGTTCTATATCACAGGATAGTGGAAAGCCAAGGTTCTTAGAGTAAAGGTTGCCTCATTCACGACTCGGGCTCCTATTGGTTTGACGTCACTGACGACCCAAACTCCTGCGCCATTTGAAATATCATGTTCTTCCTGAGCCAATGTCATGGCTTCTTCTGTCTCGTTTGTTGTAGGAAAATCTAATCTCTTTACTCATGCAGTCAACAGCCTCAGTACGACATAATTATTATGTTAT
This sequence comes from Pyrrhosoma nymphula, assembly GCA_963573305.1. Classification (NCBI taxonomy): domain Eukaryota; kingdom Metazoa; phylum Arthropoda; class Insecta; order Odonata; family Coenagrionidae; genus Pyrrhosoma; species Pyrrhosoma nymphula. The sequence continues at coordinate 85,149,679 of OY754333.1, read as the reverse complement.
TCTATCCAATGCAAGACAATATGGTTTGGAGGAAATTAAACAAGAGCAAAGAAGATCCGATAAAAATGTGCTCCGAAAGGTTAAAATCCATTTTACACAACCCTTGATTCGGCAATTAAGCTTTGCTGTTGTGACATGCAGGGCTACCTCAGAATGGAAAACTCTGCGGTGAAATCGTATCTGAGAAGCAAGTAAGATGTTCTATTCAAGCATACGCAAAAACTAATGAAATACGATGGTAAAAATACAGGTTCAAAAGAGAAATAGTCAAATATCGCCCAAGACAACGATATAATTGTTGAACGTTAAACAATGTTTTGCTCTCAAACTTTTTGAGCGGCACCAAGTTGATGATTATGCAGAATCAACTCGGAAATATTCCTTGACGTAATTTATAATGTGAAATAAAAGAAAAATCCTCAGTTAATGGTGAAATACTTGAAAATTCCCACATTCCAGAGCAAATAATTTCAAGTGATTACCTGTTTTGAAGGAGTGGTCAGTGCACTAGCATGACAATTACCCGATTGAAAAGTAAACATCACACAATCTTATACCCAGAGGATCGTAACCATATACGTAGATGTAATATCTTGTAGAGGAGTAGACACCCACTTATGAAGAACTATGGACGCGAAGTACAAGAAGGAGAACGTACGTTCACTTTCTTTTCACCATCATTGACGTCAGTTTTAGTGAAAAACAAATTCGTAAATTTTACACAGAGTATAAAATCGATGAAGGAGACATAGTGCAAAAATTCCTTGGTGCTTAAACGGTACTTACATGTTCTTGGTTCTGCTGAAAAAAGTGATTCCTTTGTCGATGTTCCTATACAAAGCCCAAGGTACCAAACCACCCAATGAACCAATGAACCACCCAAGGTACCAAAGAGGATTGACTCTGAAGCTGCTGCAAAACTTCATGAGTGTAACTACCCAAATGAGGATGAGACCCCATGAACTTTTTGGCAATCTATCCACCTAAATAGCTCAGGGCATCTGATGAGACTTCTGGTTTGTTTATTTCTAAACACTCGGATGAAGATGGAATGTCACATCTGAATTCAGATTCACACATAGGAGTTTCTGAATCAATAACTGCTTCAAAGTCAGCCCTGTCACTATTAGCAATAATTTTCACCTTTGTTTTTTCTAAAGCCTGAGCCAATATGAACTCCTCATTACAACCCTCTCTAGTATTCGTACCAGACTGCACTGTTCCAGCATTTTTTCCTAAAACGATCAACCTCAGGCGGTGCAGAGCCAGTAATGGTGAAGGGTGATCATTCATACCTCCTCTTGTTCTAATTTGCGAAACTAGATTCTCCAGGCTATCCTGGTTACATTTATCAGTTAAAATGTAATCTACTCCATATTTTTTCGCTTCCTGCAGCAACAATCGTAGGGACGTGATTGACATTAAAATGCCCTTTTGGAATACTTGAAGAGTGCTCTTCCCAGGGCATCTCATACATTCAATCACATGGAAAACCTTATCCAATAACATATCTTGTTCTTGGATGTGCTTCCCATAGGCAGCTTTAAAATAAATATTTTGTGAGGAACATAACTATTCATTAATTCAAACCAGCTATTTACCATATCAATAAAGTTAGCTGTATCCTCTGCTACTTTATCACCTGACTGATACCTTTTGAGGGCAGAAGCAGTGGTGTGAGACGTCATCTCTGCAGCAAGTCTTACATTTTGCCTCTGAACACCTGTGCATGTCACATGGAGTGTAGACAATTTATGGCAAACACTTAGCTCAGTTTTTGTCTGTTCAACTAAGGCTAACAATGGTCCTTTCCTTATTTTCACATCACCAAAATCAAATCCTGTGTACAACAGCCAATTTTTTGTCAGCTTTAACAGGTGTGGTGCATCTGGAATGAAATATATGTTGCCTCCAGTGTTGGGATGGGAAAAAGAGTTACTAACCATGACATTGATCTGGAAACTTAAACCCAACTCCTTCCATAAACCCTGGTTTCCAGCGCCACAATCACTCACTCAAGCCGCAACAATGTACCCTGCACAATACAAGTGGCTCACAATGGTGAACAGAAGTTGCTTTGTCACTTTTCGGTTGAAGTCAACAAATATGGGTTGCTTCCATGGGGGGCACAATCCTCGAGCCATCACCTGCATTTGGTTGTGTCTGCCCACTACTTCGTCATGTCGTTGATCATATTCAAATTTGCTGCAGATTTTCATTTCATCAAACTGCAGTACAGTCAATCTATCTTTAGGTCCCAAATCCTTGGCAGCAGTTTCCATTATTTTTAGGACATCTGTAAGCTCTCCATTCCTCATCTCAATCTTTTCTTTAAGATTAAATTAATTTGATTTGGGGTAAACACTTTACCCAAGACCTCTTGGACCTTTTCATCAACTGCTCTTTTTCCATGTTTTTCTGAGTTTATTCGCCTGATTTCATTTTTGAGGGAGACAGCAGTCTGTTTCAGCTCCTTTATTTCCTCTTGAAAAATCAGATTCTGTCGCAAACACTCCTCATAGAGCCCTTTATAATCCAATTCCACATTTTTGGTAGTATCATTGCTGCCATCAGCTGCTGTTGGTGGACATGCTTCTTTCATTGCTGCCTTGAGTGTCTCTTCATGCTTCCTCTTCCTTGACTTATCCTGCATCCTAACAGATCGGGCCAGACCAGAAGCTGAAGGATCGTATGATGAAGGGAGGTTTAAAGATGGAATGGCATTAGATTTCAGATTCCTCTTTGGAGTAGTTCCCAGCAGTTCTGTTAAAAGATCTCTCTCATAATCAGAGGGCAGAAAATGATCAGAACAAATGTGACATGAGTCAGGATCCCATTTCCCATCTCGTCTACATTTGATGACCCTGACTTTCTTATCCCAGGATCTCTGGGAAACCTGTGAATGGAAATATATCATGGTTATAGCCATGTGCTTCAGCATCATAAGCATAAATGTTCATGAGATTCGAATGTATAACACTCAAATACTAATATTAATACTGATTATGGACCATAGAAAATTTTCAAAAAAATTAGAATGTCTTTACATAACTGTGATTTTTCGATTCGGGACAAACTTTGGGACTAGATAATGTTTGAATATTTTCGTTAGTTTACTACAAGTTCTGCGTTTTATAAATGTGTTTCTATTAAACATATCTTTAATCATTCTTGCAATTTTTGGTAAAAGGATAATGCTGTAGAATTATTTTCTTTTACCTAAAATATGTTACAAATACATCAAGTTGAGAAAACAGCTAATTTTAGGGTGCGTGGAGTGAATTATTTCATGAGCGTGTTAACATTTTTGAAACTGTCAAAGAGTAAAAATGAAAGCTAAAATGGCTATAAAATTAACTTTAAAATGATGTATACTATATTGCATTAGCATAGAGACAAATATGATAATTTAATTATTATTTTACTAGGTACAAAGATATCTCCACGAACTGATTAGCTTGGCATTTCCTTACAGTTGAGGAATTGGCAATTGGGACAACAATGCCATGATTAATATGTGTTGTGGTAATTGAATGTCACAACTATCATATATTTTTAGGCTGCACATTCAAAGTGAAAAGGAGGTCCTAAAAAACTCATAGATTTCATTCTATCTTAAGGTTCACCAGCTCACGTAATTGTTCAATTTTCCGAATTAATGCACAGTGAGACATAACAGTTGCTAAAAAAAAGTAACAAAGAAACATGGGGATTATTAAATTAACATACATGTCTGTGATATGTTACAGTCCGCCCACAACTCTTCGTTTTTATAAGACTGTTGGTGCATGTTGCCACAGTACAACGAACCCCCTGCATATCTTCGTTTCGTTTTAGGCAATGAAAGACGCAATTTTCCAAAATAAAAATTTTTATCTCAACAATTACAGAGTCTTAGCACCATAAATTGCATGATTTTTAATTAACATGCAGTAAATTTGCACAAATAAGCAACAGTCTAAATGCCTCTGAGACCTTCGTACAACACGTCAGGGTATACAGGCACAATGCAGATGGGTTCTTCCAGTCATCAGTGACGTAGCAGCGGCTCTGCTTGCACCTGCGCAGTGACGAATGAGGCAACCTTATACTTTAAGAATCTTACTTGAAAGCTACCATACTAGCGAGTGTCCTCGAACTTTGCTGGACCAAGTATCTTATGAAATGGGCTTAGATGCTAGATGATTTTTGAATGCAATTTTGTGTAAAGAGAATTGTGTCTAATGAGTCAGGAAATATGGTGCATTGCAAATTAGATAGGATCATTGTTACTCTATTTTGCAGGAGTTTTAATGTGGTCTGCCATGGTTGCATGAAGGAGGAGGGTGGGATCCGCTGCCAGACCTGTTGTTTCCCACTATGGGAAATGTGATCAGCCACTTCTTCCAGTCAGGCAGTGCCCTCCTCTCGGCGGCCGGTGGGATCCATCCAAGGGGTGGCTCAGTCTCAGATGGAACAAGGGCTGGGGTGCACGTCTTATTTGATGCTTTAAGAGCCAACCCTGCTGTGTCTACGCACCAACTGGAAGGAATTCTTTCTCAGTTACCCAAGGTACTGCATGGAGTGATAACATACTTGTGTGCAAGAGTTTAAGCCATCTATTTAAATGCCCTAGCTTTGATAAAGATTTCTTAAAATACCATTTCTTGGTGCCAATATATCAGCTCAAAAATAAGTTCTTTTGTTTAAACTTCGTTAAAAAAATTCCTGCTGAATCTCTTTATTTTAGCAGCATTTTATAATGAGCATCTAAAATAAATTTTGCATAAGTACTAGGTGAAACAGTTGACTCACAAAAATATTTAAATTAATTATTGAAATTTTCACAAATTAGCTATGAGATTTCTGAGAGAAATAGGAAAATGTCATGAGTACCAAAGGGTTCCAATGAGTACCAGCCAATTCAATTTAGTGATACCCACCACTGCTATTAATGAAATTACCATTCATTTTCCTTTTGCATTGAGTCACAGCAGTCTAGGTTTCTGATTGAAATTTTCCTCTCCAATAGCTGTTTTGACATCGGGAACCAAGAAGATAAAAATTTAAAATTTATAAACCCATAACTATTAGTCCAGACTCCATAACTGTGATCTCGATCATTTATAAGTCCAGTGATGACTTCTTGTGCATGCTCATTAGCCAATATTTCTAATTGCTTCAAATGTTTTGGTGCTGAAAGTATGGTGTAATTTTTTTCCTCCTTTCTCAGCATGAAAACATACTGCTGGTGCACAATGAGGAGGGGTACAACTTGTTGCAAAAGTGTGTGGGGATCCATAACTTAGAGATGGTGCGCTGGATCCTCTCGAGGCATGCTGACGTTAACCGGGGAGCGTGCTCATTGCCGCTTCACATAGCCTGCCTCAAAGGGTTAGATACAATCCATCTTCTCAAGAGATAATTTTGCATTTGCAAAGGCTTTACTTCTTATTTGCTCAACTCATTCACCCTTGGTTTACAACTGATTTGAAATAGAAGCAAAAAGTAAATCAGTTGTCTATTGGTTTCGAACCAGTTTATAGTAGCATAGATACTCATAAAAATTGTGTGTAATTCTCATTCATACTGATTTACATTACTTTTTATTTTAGCAGCGGTAGTGGGAGGGGGAATCTAGTCTCCTTATAGGTGCAATTTTTAGCATAACTTTTTAAAAAATTGCCTTAACTGGCAGCATATAGTAGATGCACTTTTTTCCACAAAAAATATAGTTGAAAATCATTCCCGGGTCTTATATTCTAAGGCGAATCTTTACACAGGCTTAAGTCATCCCCGATTCACTCTAGTGTTCTCAAATTTTACCCCCGATGTTGAGGTACTTCCAGCCACTCTCCAAAACAGTATTATTAATATAAATGATACTGTAGTTTGCATAATTAGTACTAGTATTATTGTTACGAATGGTAGTAGGGTCAATATGCAATGTTTTGTTTGTGGGTGCTTTCAGTTTGTGGCAACAGATGACAATCACCACACTGTGGTCCTTTTAATTTAGTGGAATAGCTGGCTGTCGGTGGCTATCTTCGCTGAGACAAGCCAAACAAATTAGGAACCATGTGTGCATTAATTCACAGCTATCTGCTACAGTTTATATGCACGGTAGAGGGACTACGCATGCATGAATAGCCACTTGGCTACGTTGCATTTCATTTGGCCCCCTGGTGATCGCCAACTGCTGCTGCCAATGACTGGCTATTACCAAACGTAAATGAGGAGCACCCTGCTTCTTCAATATGTAAAATATCAGATCATTGTTGTATAAGATTTTGGAGTACCATGCCTGTTACTAGGAAAAATATGGCAAAACTCACAAAACAATCTGTAAGTGTATGTGGTATATCATTCTAATATGGATTGTGACACACTTGTTAAACTTTGCCACAAAAGTTAAATATGTATTTTAGTAATTTCAGGAATATATTTTACCATAGAAACCAGCTTTTTAAATAGACTGTTTTAGTCCCAAGCCTACTGACATTTTTACAGCATCGTGCTTTTGCATGGACTCATAATAGAACAATTTTTGCTGGAAATGTGCCCATATAATGGGGATGTGTTTCATATGCCAACAAATATGGTAGTTGCTAAAGAAGTTAAAAGTTCAAAACATGTCTGTATTTACAAAGTTGAATATCTTCTGCTAAGTAAATAACATTATTACTATGTATCAGTTAGAATCAATTATCATGCAGGCTCGAGTAAATAAGAAGAAAAAAGACCTGAAGAGCAGGTGTAATGGAGTTGCATTGTAAATCATCTGTAGATCAGGGCAAGTAAATGAGTTTCAAACGAGTCTGACATTGACTGTGAGGTGTAAATGAGTGTAAGGAAAATGTAATGCAGAAGTAAACCAGGTAAATCAGTGTTACATGAGATGTAAATTAGTTGTAAAGGAGATTATTTTCCCAGAGTTTATTCTAGAGCTATTATTTGCATATTTATTTTCTTTAGATCCCTTTCCAAACTCTCCTCCCCTCTTCACGTAGTGGGTTGCTACAAGCCTGAAAAACCTGAAATGCCTGGAAAAGGAATGGAAATGGGCCTGGAAAATCTGGAGAAGATGATAAATGAGTAATTAGCCTGGAAATTCTCTTGTCCAAGTCAAAATCTGAATTGTTTTCAATTAATGCCATTTTAAGCTCTGTCTGTTGGCCTGATAGAGGTTTTTGTACCTTGCCTGATAGTGAGCCAGTGAAGCTCTCATTTGGTGTTGAGCAATTAATTTTGACCCAAAATAAACTTTCAGGTCGTAACCTGCCCCGTGGTCACTTCTTTTTTTTCTCTAGATATCTACTTAGTATTTTCCACAATCACTTTCTTAACGTTACTATCCCGACCAGTTCCACGATCCGGAGAGTCACAAGGTGTGGTCTTTGTATAATTAAAACATACACAAATACACATGTGACACTTTAAAATGTCCAAATAAATTTATTTCTTTAATTTAATTAAGTTAACCTTTAGCGTCCGTGCGGTCCCTTTAGGGACCACTGAGACACACTTCGTTTAAAATCGGCTTATCATGAGTTTCGTTATTTATAATTAACTGGAGAGCTGCTTATATTTTAAACCTAGGCCATTTAAATGCCTGGCCATGCAGTGATACATCTGGGATTTAAAGCCGTCCTTTAAAGGTTAAAAGAACTATTGGGCCCAGAATCAGTTATATATGCTATTCAAATACAATCAAAATTATCTTGCCTTACAAACTATCCACATGACATGATGTAAGGAACTGTTCCTCTTTTATTCCTTCCCTTTCTCCCGTCGAAGATCAACCCTCGTAGTTACTTACTGTTGTGTGATGACACTCTCCACTGTCGCGAGTCTCCAACTGCCTATTTCTCAGATCTCTTAATGAAGATCTCCCCGTTGCAATTTATTTTCGCCGTCTTCGCCAGCACGTCTCCTCCTTCCAGCCACGTCCTTTCTATCCCATTGTCGTCCTTGTTGATTCTTTTATTCCCTTGGCAGTGTTTTAATTTTGGTATATTATTGATAAATATGATGAGTTTAATTATTTATTGCTATATGTATTTATGTGTTAAAATTGTTGAACTTCTGCTGTTTGATATTTATTTTAATTTAATGATGAATATTGCAAATTAGGTGGGTGTTGATGCCATATCTAGGGCTTGTTTACTGTATGGACCGGGATCTAGAAAACGTAGTGTTACAAGGGATGCGTTCCGTTTCACACACCAATCGCATTGATGCGCTCCAAGTTGTTCCGTTTCACGCATCGGGCCATTTCGATGCGAGCTCTTTGAGGCCCCACAACAAGCATAATGTGCACTCCAAGCACTCCTCCAAAACACTGGTGCAGTTGATGCGATGACGTTTCGCATTTGTTTAAGAATCTATGGTGACCTCAGAGTAACTCTGAGATGGTGACCATGAATTCTGTCAAAGTAATTTTAGATAATGAAGTAGACCTTTTTTTAATTGACTACTCCTTGTTTCGGATCCACTTTACATAAAATATTTTGTGGAGTGTATAATAATGGCCTTCTTTTCGTCGTCCATTTTATATCCTTGTACTATTTGAAGTTCTCTTTCGATTATCTTCTTTTCTCCAAAATGTTTGTCAACAAACCATGGCAATGCCTTGCCACCATTATTCAAAAGTTGCCGCCCGCACCAAAGGCATTCCGTTTTGATTATTGCACCAACTGCTTCAATGCACGAAGATGAAACGGAATGAGCAATGGTGCGGTGGCGCATCAAAGCGGTTAATGCATGAAATGGAATGCACCCAAGGTTCTATTCTTTAAACTAATGCTGAAGGAAATGGAATGTTTGTTTCTCCTGTGACTGTGCACAGTTAATTATTGGCCCTCGTTGTGACTGAGACCTGAAGGCCATTTTACATGAGGCACTTTATTGTTAGTGGTGGCAGTAAAAGAACACAACAGTTTCATTGCAACATGACAAAACAATTTCAAAAGGAAACAGTTTCGTGAAACACCCTGTTGCATATATCAGCTAGAGGCACACCAAACAGCGGGCAATCGATCGGCACTGTTAGAAAGTTGCTGGTAGTTCTGTATATTATGTAATAAGAAATCTTTCACTTCAATAAAGTAACAATTTCATTTGGATTCATGAAAGGTACTTAAAAAGTTCTAATTCTGTCTACAACGATGGGTGTACATGTGTTGGCTAAATAGTCTAGTAACAGCCTGCAACAGGCTCAATTCCAACAAATTGTAGTTTATAATCACAACGCAGCCACACGTGCAGTGAAACTGGAACAAAATATAAGACGAAACAGTCAGCTTCAGCTATCAGTTGCCGCTGCACAGCACAGAGCGCAACGGTGCGGCTGCAGCATGATCACAAAAGTAACCTGTTGTTTGCAGCAGTTATTTGAAACAGTTGTCGGACAGAAAAAGTTGTGGCTGCAGCCGTTTTGCTCCAACAACACTTTATTCCACCTCTATTTATTGCACAATTTGTTATACAGAAATTTCGAGAACGCAGGCAAGGAATTAATGCAGGGGATATTTTCCCATCTGTTGTTTATGCATTGGCACATGCATTCTAGTGATTCCCCGCTTTACACGATGCAATTTTCAATGTGCATCCATACATATATCAGATGTATGTACAATAAAGTGCCTCGTGTAAAGCGGCCTCAAGAATAGTCTGTCATCAGAAATAGAAGTCTATTTTCCCCTAGAGTGATAGTGGTGGTACTCCCATTTGTTGGGAAAATTAATTCCCCCGTAGAACATCAATGTTTGGTGCTCCTGTTATTGTGTCTTTAAAGCACATTCCATAGAATGGAATTTTAACATGGAGAAATTAAAATTGTGGCCTCGTAAACCGGGAAAAGTGCTGGAATTTCTTAATCTGAGGTCTGTAGCAACCCTACGTAGTGCATGCTTATGATTGTCAGCCTCACACAAATGAGAACATTTTGCAGGCTCTAATAATTAATGACTATCCATCAGGTACGTTGACATCGTAGAGGTGCTTCTTAAGCATGGTGCAAGAATTGATGTGGAGGCTAGGATGTGCTGGCCTGGACCTCATAACCAAAACTGTGAAGAAAGGGGGAAGTATTGTGGTGAGTTTATTGAGGTCCTTATAGTGGTTGTTGTTCAGGCAGTAGGCATATTTTTGTGTTGGTTGGTCTACGATGCGTATTTGTCAGCTTGGAGTTCTATGAAAGGATGTCATCTTGTGTTGTAAATTTGGTTGAATGGTCACGATCATCTGCTTGATTATATCATGATGGTTTCCAAGTCTTTCATTCCATCATAAAAATATCTCACATTTTACTCATTTGGTATGGGGATAGTTTTTTCACTGTGCTTATAATTTAGTATACTTTGTTATCAAATCAGGTTTAAAAGGAACATGACACTGTTATTATAAAATATTGGCACAAAATGAAGTTTAATGCATAATGGTTCAGTTTTCACTTGAGTAATTTGTTATTTTCTGGAATGGTGCCGCAGTGGAAAAAAATATAACTTTACTGCCATGAAGGAATAATCATTACAATTGAGGGAAATTTTGAATGCACCTTCTCAGTTCCCACCTGTTAATATGGAACATCAATTTGTGTTTTCCAGGTATTCATGATGAGCCCATTGCGGATAGATCAAGTGAAAAGCTTCAAAGTGCAATATTTTATGCCATTGATGGAGATCAGGTGAGAAATCATTTGAATATTTGATTTGAACTTCCCAGTGTTAAACACTCATAACATCTATGAACTCCACATCTTAATTGTAGCCTCTGACAGGGTGGCCACATGTCAGTGAAGTCAGGGAAATGTCAGGTAAAAGAGGTTGGCTGTTAGGGAGTCAGGGAAATGTCAGGGATTTTCATGTCTTGTCAGGGAAACTCGTAGTGGTCGCACCTCTACAAGTTGCTTAGCTCATGTTCCATATACTTCTTTCCTCTCCGCCTCCGTCAAATTTATGCCAGGCCACTCATTGCCAGTTCTTTTTTCCTCCCTTTGGCTCTGTCTGGCCATTCCCGGCTATCTTTTCAAAGATCTTGGCTGAAAGGCAGGCCTGAAATGTTTGGGGATGGGTACCTTTCGGGAAACCCCAGAACAGTTCGAAAGTCTCCGCCCTGCTCCCATCTCTGTGTTCGCCCGCTCACTGTTACCAAGTTTCCATTCGTAGTTTCTCCCTCACTTGCACATCCCTCTTTGAAGGTGCATCATAACATATCAAATTATGTATCGAATGCTTATGGTGCGAGAATGCTCAGACAGCCATGTACCAGGAGAAATAGTCGTTGAAAGCTATCTAGCATGAACCATGCATTTCTATTACTTCGACCCTTTTGGAATTATTTCCACCACTTGTCCACTGGCCGTTCAGGTCATTCTGTGTACGCGATGGAGAGAAGTGCTTTGCCCCTCGCACCACCTGCCTGCCTACCAGCCATGTTTTCTTCATAGTATTCCTTATATATTGCACTTTCTTCTCAGTCTTAGCTACGCAATATTATTATTCCAGGTTAGAGTTTTAATATTGGCCATTAAATATCTTTTGTTCTATAGCAATATATGTTACTATTACGTTCTGTACTTTCAACATTTATTTAAAAAATAATGACAATTCATAAAACTGACTTTTGTTTTCTTTTGAAATGCACTGATAGCACCTGGATCTCAAATGTAGCAATGCATTTTATTATGTATTGTGCCATCATTAAAACAATAAAATCGTAAAAAATTGCTGTACACTTTGTTTCAGGGAGTCATTTTGTCAGGGAATTTCGTGGAAATGTCAGGGAATTTTAAAATTAAAACTTTGTGGCCACCCTGCTCTGAGATGTACAGGCCAACATAACACTAACACCCCAACTTTTATTTTGTAGTCCCATGAAAAGTGCGGGAAATGTGCATGCTGTGTGATCTTCTTATGGCGAGGTTCAAAAAAGTTTTTGCCTTTTAAAAAATGATTTCTTACTACATGTATGCCACATTTTACGGGCCTCTTTACTTTTATTAACAATACCTATGCATTTAAGAAAGAATTAGCACTATTTTAGTAAGGCATTTTTAGGCAATTATGTATCAGGAAAACTTTTGGTAAATTAGTAACTATATTTACATCACATTCTTGATCGATAAACATCCCCTGACACCAAATTATATGTGATACAGACAGTTTTACCCAAAGTTATAAAATACATATATGATATATACTAACATTGGCTTCTAATTTTCATGTGATCTACGTGCTTAAGATACAAATATTACAATAGCAAGATATACATGGTGTATCAGTATCACAGAATCCAACATCATATTTAACAAAACTGCAAAATTATAAAAACACATCAGATTTTGTACAGTGGAGCACAATATTTAGTTCACTTAGATGAGGAAAAATGCTAATACATATTTATTAAACATACCTCATACATACATACATTCCTCATGGAATGAAAAAAAATTCATTTTTTTCTGACCTCTGGGAGATAAGAAAAAGTGTCTCTTTTTAAGTATGAATATGCTCCATCAAGTTATACCTGAATCCACAAATGTGTGCAGTTACCTCTCTCCACATGGTTGTGAGTGCGTACAATATTCCTTTTTTCCCTTCAAGGAAGTAAAAGAAATTTTGGTTTCCCCTCAGTATGTATGTTCAAATTGGCACCTTCTACAAATCAAGGGAAAGGAAATGAAATTTCTGATTAAATATGCACATGATGGAACTTAGTTTTGGAATGTTTAACCTTTGTTTCTTTCATCATTTAAATGGAGTCTTCTGTGTGCTGCACATATTGTACTATTGATACTCATACTAATATAAGAAGGGCAAGGGCCTAGCCACGTTGACACACCGGTTCCCGTCAGATCACCGAAGTTAAACAACATTGGGCCCGGATGGAGGTTGGATGGGTGGCCCTTCTCCATATCTCTACTGGGGTGGATGGAGGGGTGACACTCCCTCCAGACTGATACCGGGAGGCCGGAGGGATATATACCCAGACCAGGACGGTGGGAGGGAGGACTCCCTCCATACCTGTACCGGGAAGGTTGGAGATGGCCCCTCCTTCATACCTCTATCGTGGTGCTCTTGTCCCCTGTCTGCAAGTGGCAGGCAGGTTAATCGTGGGATGGCACAATGGACCAAAAGGTCTGAGTGCCAGGAAGGCTCCAGAAGGCCCTCGCCCACCCATACAATCTAATAGGGATGTGTCGATTCTCGATACCTATTCTCGATACCACCGATTCCTGAGACTTAGTATCGGTATCGAGAATCGATCGCCTAAAGTCGATACCGATACCGGCGATACCTATATGAAACATGACTGGTAAAGTACTTCACAACGGCCGGTTGCCATGGTGATTGCCATCTTTTTTGTTGTTCTAAATTCATTGTTTTGTATTTTTATGCTGATGAGTAATGAAACTATTGAACTACTAATGACTGCCATTCAATTTTCGGTTTCTTTGGTTTGGATAATTTATATGATTATTTGTATTATTTTGAAGAAGTTTGACTTAGATACCAATAAAAATTAATCAAGTTTAGTACCTTACAATGTATTTGTTCGTTTATGCTGACATTTGTCATACTTTAATAAAGAGATCACGGCTCAATTCAATCGTAATTTAAAATCGAAAATATCTATATAATACGTTTTCTTATTGGTCGAGACGTGACATATCGTGTTACGGTCAGCCAATCTGTGTCAGCCTTCAAAAGACCCAAAACACCCAAAATGAAAGTTTTAAAGCTGAAATATGCTGTGGGTGCTGCGTGTTGGTTACGAGAAATACGGAGTTGAGCGAGACATTTAAATATCATATTTGATTGACGCACCAAATCTTGCCATCGGGATACTCATTCTGCAAACATCGTACCGCTTAAATAACATCGCATTGACTAAAATATATCTATCACTTCTTTAAATGGAAGACCAATGTGGTTGGATTTGATGAGAGTTCAGTCTACCAAAAAAAAACTGATTTAACTTGCCGCATAACCTGCCGATATAAATTTTGAAAATATGATTTATTACGAGAATGTTTTTTGAACAACGACTTTTGGACTCAGCTCGATGTATAATTATTATCTGGCATTACGGCAGTTAAACATTACGTTATTTTTTATGGACTTTCATTCCTGGATCCCATATAAGCTTAGTCAACGTAATGGCTTCAGAAGCTTGGAAATATTATAAAATCGACCCAAACAATGACAAGTTTGCAAGATGTGGCATTTGTGACAAGTTAGTTTCAAGAGGTGGCACTAGTAAAACGACAACTAACTTGTTAAAACATTTGAAAACTCATAAAAATCGTGGACAAAAACTTGAAAGTGAGGTATATACTAGGCCCAAACCTAGAATTCTAACTCAATCAGTGTCAAGTGAACCAAGTACAAGCAATGCAATAAGACATGGATCTGTTGTAATTTTATTTGGTTCTTGGAGTGGAAAACATTATTATGTATATATTGTGTTCGTCATATTTAGTTTGTCATTTGTTTTATCATCGATGAGTAATTGTTCTAGTTGTTTTAGTTACGGAGTCGTTTGATGAGAATTGTTTGTTGGGTTCATTGGGTTGAATGAAAAGTTTATGATGTACTCAAATTAACTGAGTTGTTAAAGATAATGGAATAAAGTTGGTTAAAAACTACAGGATCCACTAGTAAAATAGTAGCATTTTTCAAGCCCCAAATTGAAGACTCCCCTGGAAGTACAAGCACTCGGCCTAACTTTGATACTAGCTCTGTAAGTCTAGAAAGTGATGATCCTGATGACCCAGATGACCTATCTGAGTTGAGCATAGAAGTAAGTGACCACTGTGATCCTTATACTGAATCTGGATCTGAACTGCCACCCTATTGAAAATGCCCCACTGGTTTCCTATAGGAATTATGTGAATTCCTATAGGAATTACAGTTTCCTACAGGAAAGATGAAGCTTCCTATAGGAACAATAAATTTCCTATAGGTACAAGAAAGTTTCCTATAGGAACGAGAAATTTTCCTATAGGAATGAGAAAATTTTTCTTTAGGACGAATATTTTCCTATAGGAACGAGGAATTTTCCTATAGGACGAATATTTTCCTATAGGAACAAGAAATTTCCTATAGGAACAAAAAGTTTTCCTATAGGAATGAGAAATTTTCCTATAGGACGAATATTTTCCTATAGGAACGAGGAATTTTCCTATAGGACGAATATATTCCTATAGGAACAAGAAATTTCCTATAGGAACAAAAAATTTTCCTATAGGAATGAGAAATTTTCCTATAGGACGACTATATTTTCCTATAGGAACGAGAAATTTTCCTTATAGGACGAATATTTTCCTATAGGAACGAGAAATTTCCTATATGAACGAGAAATTTTCCTATAGGACGAATATTTTCCTATAGGAACGAGAAATATTCCTATTGGACGAATATTTTCCTATAGGAACGAGAAGTTTCCTATAGCAAGAATATTTTACTATAGGAATGAGAAAATAACCCTCTAGTTATGAGAAATTTTCCTATAGCATGAATATTTGACAATGGAAAAAGGTTTCCTATAGGAATTAGCAATATTTCTATAGCACAAATATTTATTATAGGTACATTAAGAATGTTTCCCATAGTGCGAAAAATTCTAATTAATTCAAAATTAAAAAAAGAAAACATTTCATTTTATCAATGGTTCTGCATTGTCACAAATATAATGCATACATCACCATACAAGACAAGTTTTTACAATATTTCATTTATAATTAAAACATTATTGTCAATAAAAAATTTTTAAGAAAAAGTTAGAAATTCATTAAAAAATGGTTCACCGGTATGGAACTCACATAGTCAGTTCCATTCCAATTCCAGTGTAACGCAAACTATATCTGGCATAACACATGAAGTTCTTCTCCCTTTGTCATAGTCCGGCGTTTTACACGGGGCATGTACAATCTGATGTAAGTACGAACGTGCATTTCAAATTGCATGGTGTCGTGTTTACACGATGCATTACCCGCGCGGGTAGATGCGTGAATACAATCACCATCAAATTTTCACCGTGTAAACACTCCAAATTGTGCAAATGCGTTGATGCGTGGACAGAAAATAGCCCGTTCTAATTTGGTGAATGTGTTCACGCATCTGTCCAGCCACGTACTTGCACGGGTAAATGCATCGTGTAAACACGGTAAGCCCTGAATTGCAAGAACGCATGCATGAACGCGAGGTAGCAAAATAGCTTCTGCTCTAATTCGAAAATGATTGCACGCCCGATTGAGAAAAAATGCAGTTTGAAGTTGTGCAATTTCGTGCCCGAGTAAAACGGCCTTATGACTCTGTAGGTGTGCAGCAATCCTCTTTCTCTCTCTCTCAACTTTGAGTTCTTTAATCACAAAATACACTACCCCTGAAATTGATTCAAGTAATATATATATTGATTGTTTGGGCAAATGCACGGTATTTGGACTGTAGCGTCCAGTAATTCCCGTCAAGTACTGTACCGCACTTTTTTTCTGCGTAATCTTAGCATGCCAAAGTTATACTTATGAGATCGCTCTCTCATCAACTCAGTCAGTTGGTGTAATCGTCAGAGTCGGCGACTCATGAACTGAAGGTCCACAGATCTAATCCTAACAGTGGTGTTTTTTTTTAAGGTTATGTATATGAGACTATTTTCCTATGGGAAAATTATTTCCTATAGGAAAATTATTTCCTATAGGAAAAAATTTCCTATAGGAAAATTTCGAGTTCCCATTGTCAAATTACTGTGGGAAAAAAAATTCCTATAGGGCATTTTCAATAGGGCAGTAGGCCAAAGTGAATACTCGCCAACATCGGATACATCAGGATCACCATCACTTTATCCAAAGGTGATCAAGATTAAAAAGAAGAAGCAGCTTACCCTTGAAGGCACTTTTGAAAGGGTAAGCAAATTTTCTCCGAATGATGAAAGGGCAAAAACGATCAACAATTTAACTGCAGAAATGATTTGTATTGACCTCCAACCATTGACAATTGTTGAAAATAAAGGGTTTTTGAAACTTTTGAAACATTTAGAACCAAGGTATGCTTCAAGGAAAACTTTTTCCAATAAAATTTTATGTGAGATGTATACTAAAGTCACAGGTGAAGTAAAGAGTGAGCTCAAAGAAGCAAAATATGTAGCCATCACCACTGATATGTGGACTTCTATAGCTCAAAATGACTTTATGGCTGTTACATCCCATTTTTACAAAGAAGACAGAAATGCCATTACCTTGACCCACAGATGTTTGGACGTGGCACCATTTCCTGAAGTATCACATACAGGAGAATGCATTATAAATTTTCTCAAGTTAGTTTTTGATGAGTGGGAAATTTCAGACAAGATTTTTGGAGTTGTTAGGGATAATGGGCCAGATATCACAGCTGCTTTGAATAGAAGTACATATGAGGCTTTTTCATGCGTTGCCCACACATTGCAACTAGTCATTAAAGATGGCTTCCTTGACAACCCAAAGATGAACAATCTCATCAAAAAATCAAGAAAGTTAGTGGGGAATTTTAAGCACTCTGCCAAAATCTCGAAAAAGTTGAAAGCTGTCCAACTACAGCTAGGCGTTCCTGTGCATCGTATGGTACAAGACGAACCTACCAGATGGAACAGTACTTATTATATGTTGAAAAGGCTTTTGGAGTAGAAAGATGCAATTGTATTGTTGTCAAGCAAAGGTGATACAATTCTTTCCGTGGATATGACCCCTGACGACTGGAAGACAATGGAATTTGCCGTGAAGTTGTTGGAAATATTTGAGACAGCAACAAATCAACTAAGCAAGGAAAATTCAACAATATCTGAAGTAAGTATGCTTATATTATTTTCATGCAATTGTAAAACCTTGGCAAAAACTTACTTAATGCAGTAGGCCTGTAACCTAAGTTATAGTAATTAATATACATTTTCATTTTTTACTGTATGACCAATGTAAGGTATACTTCGTATCCAGCATAAATGCATCATAATTACAAAATCCTGTTACCCTACAACTTATATAATTAAATTTGTTACCAATTTTTTTAAATTGAGGGTAAATTAGTTCATAGCAGTGTACTTCTTTGTGGCTGTGGACCTTCCTAAGACCTCATATTAAAACATAAGAATATATTTCAGAATTTGCAAAAAAATTAATGCAAACAATAAATTAATAATAAATATAAAATAAAGGCAATTAATTTTTTTCCCAGGTTATTCCACTGATCCACACAGTTATGAAAGTAACTCAAAATCAAGATGTTTCTGGCTCTGGTCTCATGGGTCTAAAAAATGATTTAATTTCTTCAATGAAAAGGAGATATCCCTCAGTTGAGGCAAATTTAACCTTGGCATGTGCCACCATCCTTGATCCAAGGTTCAAGGACCTTCTGTTCCAAAGCCAGGACCATTTTCAGGCTGCAAAAAAAAATTGCTAAGGGAAATGGAAGGGGAAGGTTTACATACTCATTCGACTGAATCTTCTACAACGAGTGGTGTCTCAGTCTCATTAGAAGAGTCAAGTAAGGAACAAGGTTTTTGGGCACAATATTCCAAGATGTTTATCCAGTCATCCCCTGTGCAGCAGCCAACATTAGTGGAGTATGCAGAGGAGCTTAAACAATACTTGCAAGAGCAACCACTTAACCCAAATCAAGCCGACATGTTGGGCTCTTACTGGTTTTCCAGTCCTCATTTGAGACTGAAACAAGTTGCACAAAAATATCTGTGCGTGCCCCCCTCAGCAGTATTTAGCGAAAGACTATTTTCAACAGCAGGAAATATTTGTGATCAAAAAAGAAATCGCCTTGACCCACAGAGGATTAAAATGTTGGTTTTTCTAAACAAAAATCTGAAATAGGCTTACATGTAAGTGCCATAGATGAACTTGTATAGTTCATGATTTTCACACTAATCTCACACAAGCCTAAGCAATTTTGTTATGTTTTTGCTAGAATTAAAAAATTAAGTTAATATTGCTATCCATTTTATACCTATTTTTATCTGTCTTTGCAAAGTATCTAATATTAATGGCATAGGTGTCGTTAAGAAACCTTTTCAAGTTCTGTTTCAAAATGTAAGTGAAATATAATAGTGAGCAAAAATATATGCCTTCTGCCATAGATGGCTGAATGGAATAGACCACATTGTTTGTTCATCAATATTATGTAGTTATATTTTTTTAAATACTTATTATCATTATAACCTTGGACAAATGTTCTCATCTGCATTAATTACTTGTTCAGTAAAGGCAAATGGTCTATAAATCCTTGTATGACCTTTTACTTTAAGTAGTAGTAGTCTTTTGTACTACCAGTTTAGGTTCTTCTGATGTTTTCCTTAACCTTAACTGATTCATTACATTATTTTTGGGTTACAGAATAATAAGTAACAAGATTATTCATCTGTTCTCTCCATCTATTGTTTTGCTTCATGCATAATATATCCATTGTTTGGTATTTTTATGCTGATGATTAATGGAACTATTATACTATTATCATTATGACTGCCATTCAGTTTTCGGATTCTTTGTTTTGTTATTTATGTGTGGCAGGAAATAAAAGTTTTCATGACCAATATAACTGTTTTTATTTTTGTGAACATCTTAGGACTATTTTTTTATATAAATACATAGATGTTTTAAAAGCAATTGGTAAAATTAAGGGTTTTTAGCAAAAACTTAACAACTATAAGTAAAACATTGATGGTATCGATGGTATCGGGAATCGAGAATTTATTTTATAGGTATCGGAATCGGTATCAAGAATCGATAAATTTAGGTATCGGCACATCCCTACAATCTAATATAAGAAACTTTTTTTTTCAACCAAGAATATGTAATATATTTAAAGATACTGTTCTGGCGTATTGTTTAATACTAATATTTTTTTCCCAGGTGGATATACTGGAAATGCTGATTCAACAGCGAGAGGATCATTGGCTACCATGGCAACATAAGAGGCCCCTGCTTCACATAGCTTGCGAGCGCGGTGCTTGGAACTGTGTCAAGTTTCTGGTCCAGGTGCGGTCTGAAGAGATAAATGTATGCTATGATGAATATTATCCTATACACCATGCATCTCTTCATGACCTCAAATTCCTTCAGCTGCTCATCAACTCTGGTGCTGAAACGAGGGTGAGTGTGATTTGCATGTTCTATAAGTAGGGATAGGAATTTTTCGGTGGTTTGAGAGGGAGAAAAGCGGTACTTTGAAATTAGGAATTTGGTACTTTCAACAAGAAATTTCGGTGTTTTCACAGTGACCACAAATTTATATATTTTCACATAAAATTCCGATTATTTCCAAGTCTAGAAAAGGATCACTAATACTATAGGTTAACCCTATATGATCTGGGTTATTATGCGACACTTCTCCTTCTTGCCATGTTATGACTGAAGACAATCACCTCGGTGGCGGAACCTGGAAAAGTGGTACTAAATTTAAAAATAAAATTTAATACATTTCGTGTATTGACATGTAACTTTAGAGAATTTCCATCCTTGTGAAAGTTTGCTGCAGTAACGTGCTTCGAAGATTTAAAATTTTTCCAATTGAGTCTTTCCCAAGCAACCTGACAATTGTAGAATATGTACATGACCGTAATTTTATCGATACGACAAAATCCATCGTTTTGATACTGAAAAGCCCGGTCTCTTGTGCATAATTTTGCATTCGGCATCTCAATAACTTGTCAAAATCACTTGAAAGCACAGAAACAAGGAATAAAACAGGGATACTTAACAATTGTCACTGGAAAACAAACAGTCATTTGACGGAAATGGCCAAAACTAGAGATTCAAACAATAAAATCAATCTTGGTGCCACACAATAAATAAATATATCGACAATTATATTGATGTCGTAGTTGGCCTTGATTTGTGCTTTATAGCCAGCTATGCAACCATTGCAATAAGGCCGTTCACTATGATGCGAAATTGCAATTTAATTCACGAATTCCGTAAAAGAATTGGAAAATATATTTTCGGTGGAGACAAAATTCTTCTATATTCAGCCACTCACTCTTAAATCAAAAACAAAAATTCGCGAAACTTGCCGCCCACTCATAAAGTTCGTAACAACATCAGAGATCCGGTTCAGTTTCTAATTTGCTCGCAGGAAATCGAGGGAAGGGGAATACTGCATAGCGCCCATCGTGATTGGACAGAGCAGCGAGTGACTTCAAAACTTTTCATGTTGGTTCTTTTACGTGAAAAGGTTAAGGACCCAGATTTTTCGCCACCGATAATTCGAAAAGCAGGCGACGGATTAAAAAATGGAAAAATACGTCTCTCTTTATTTTTCAAACACTATCAGAATTGGCATTTTAAAAAACTCTTGGCGAAGAAGCCCATTGAAATGAAACAACTCAAAGCCGCTATTCACGCATGCCCAGTCCGTATCGTCTTCAAATCCGTAGTAGAGTCTAATGAACAAATCAGAACAAAATAAAAAAATTGGAAAAATACGTCTATCTTTAGTTTCAAAACTATAATTAACTTCCGCATACCTCAGGAATGTTTGCACGCGTGTTCGTTTAAATCGAATTTAGAACATTTGCTAGCAAATTTTAATATTTTTCTTGCGTTTGAAATGTACTTCCAACCATTTTCTCATAAAAAAATGAAAATTCGCATTTTGGGGCACAATTCGCGATATTTCGCGAGTTTCCCAGTCAGTATGGAGTATGTTGTAACTAATTACCACTCCTAGGACATTTTTGTCTAAATTCGCGATCGCGAAATTTTCCTATCCCTATCTATAAGAGATTGGTTCACTGTAGGGATTGGGCTAGGCCTAAGTAGCATGCTACCAGAGTAGGTACCCTTGGGGTAGCCCCTGGTACAACATGGGGATTTTACAAATCTTAAGACTCTCTGTGAAATTAAATTTTAAAAATGGATCTCATCACTGGTTAGCACTCCAATTTATTTTTAGTATAAAACTGATGATCTCAGGCCTGACCTCGTGGAAATCATGGATATTTTTAGTATGTTTTTAGAAAAAAAAATTTAGCACTTACCATGTGGTAATCTGTTGTAAGCCAATTTCAGGATGTGATGCATAATAATATGTAGTGTTACTGCAGATGATCTGATTGTATCTTTTGACTTTGGTGTTGTGACCAGGTTCGCACTTCAACCCAGCAAATGACGTTGCTCCATGTGGTGTTTCTTCTCGGCCGGAAAAGTGCAGAGGGAACACTTGCGTCTGCACGTCTCCTCTTGGAGCATGGCCTGCGTGATCTCATCAATGCTCCAGATTCCCTCGGGAACACTCCTCTGCACGGCCTGATTGTGCGGTATGCCCTCGAAGAAGCTCGCTTTGGCTATGATCACCAGGGGGATGGGGGAGGCCCCCCGTGGACAAAATGGGATGCTCTAC
Source organism: Pyrrhosoma nymphula (assembly GCA_963573305.1). Classification (NCBI taxonomy): domain Eukaryota; kingdom Metazoa; phylum Arthropoda; class Insecta; order Odonata; family Coenagrionidae; genus Pyrrhosoma; species Pyrrhosoma nymphula. Next base: position 85,127,324 of record OY754333.1, on the reverse strand, counting down.
ATCTTGTGAGTGCTGAATTCTTCTCATCTGTCTTATAATAACTGCATTTGTTGAATTGGCTATGATTTTAATGGTTTCATCATTCGATCCTGTATTTTAATGCAGTTTTATGATTGTAAAATTTGAAATCATAAGTGGCCATAAAATATGTGGAAATTATTTTGAGGAAATTATCAACCTTTGTTGTAGTTGAACCACAAACCAATGGCTTGCTGGGCTAGTGCACAGACCACCACCCTATCCAGTCTTCCTAATTCTTGTGGAATTTTGGAGGATTTAAGAGAACTGTTATCCTTTTCAAATATCTTTGCGACTGAGAGGCAGGCTTAAGTTTTTTGGGGGTGAGGGAAGAGAAAGTCTCCCGGCACGTGACTTTGCAAAAGCCAACTAGAATGCAGTAGGTGGAGCCTAGCCTCTCCAACATTCAGTCGCTCTCAGTTCTCTGTTGTGTAAACTTTGTGAATCTGCTAGCTGTGTTGCCAAACATCTGATGCCTTCGTTTGCTTGGTGTGCCGATTCTGTCCACACGTGACCCATTAGGTTTTTCTCTGGGGGTTAGCTGGGTGACTCACAAGTTGATTTTTTAGCAATTATATTTTTCCTTGATCTTCATCTGGCATACTTTTAAATATACTAACCATTCCGTCGTATTTTAGCAAAAGAGCATGGCAAAAACTTGGGGATAGAAATCTTTGCGCAATCACGACAATGGTCAGAAATCAACGAAATTACATGCCGTTTGGACTTATTTTAATTGGCCGATTTCAAAGAAACTGAGATTAATGTGTTTGTTATTTTTTTCATCATATAAAAGTTACAACTTCAGTTTTCAAAAGTCTACTTCTGAGTCACTAACCAAGCGCTTCCACATGGCCCATTCGTTCAAAGACCCTTGAGACTGGTCAAGATAAGAAGTCCCTGTGGTGAGGGAAAGGGATGAAAAGGAGTAATCCCCTCGACCGCAGCACCAGCCTGGCAACTTTTCTGCCCTTTCAACTGGGCCACGTGGTGAACCCCTCGTGTCTGTCACAAACAATGCCTACGAGGAAGCCTTTCATTTCCATATGAATCCAAAGTCGTGTACGTGGCAACGTCGAATCCAAGTTTACTCTCTATCTTCCCACTCCACCTCCGTGGTACCGGAGGCCCCACCTTCCTGCTGCGAAGCCCCTCGAACCGTTCCAAGCACGCACGAAGGGCCAGTTGCAAAGATATTTGAAAAGGATAATAGGCAGTATGCCTTTGTGGTCTATCAAGGATGCCAATGCAAGGGAAAGGAGGATGCTTAATAGTACTTATAAGCATCCTCTTTTCCCTTGAATTTATAAGATGCCATCATTTTCAGGGATAGGGGCAGTGATAGGGATCCCTATCCCTCTTTTGATCACTGGTGACCATCCTGTATTCCAACCCTGAACACGTACATGAATGGAACTGCAGCCAATCAGAGTGCACAGCAGCAAATAGAGGATGTGGGCTGAATTTGAGTTTTAATCAAAATCTAATGGGGATCGTAAAGATTATGGAAACTATGCCCACAGGTACAGAAAAAAATAACCATTCGGCAGGGGGAATTATGTCTTAAGCTATCATGGAAAAGGAAAGCTGAAATGATTTATGCACTTTTACATGTAAAATGACTGTCATTTAGGCTTTAGCTACATAATGAAGTAGTTAAAATCTTGTTAAAAATATGGTGATAAAGTAAATATAAATTGCCATAAGAAGAAATCCAGCTGGATGGGGCATTGAATTGTAGACCTTTGGCTTCCTGGACCTGTGAACAGACCACCAGCCTATACAGACATGGTAATTCTCGTGGAAATTTTGGAGAATTTAGGGAAACTAGGTGTTTAAATATAACTGGCCATAAATACTAATGATGGGATGGATAGAACAGTTCTTTCCGTCAATGCCGGGATCCTCAACCAGTGGCCCCAGTTTCCTAATCCCCCCTGGGGGAAATTGGGACCACTTCAGCAAAATATGATGTTTTGTAGATTATGTAAAATTGTAGTTTGTTTTTATTTATTCTGTGGTGTTCATTAAAGTTTATTGAATGCCATTGATCAAAATCATTTCTTAAAAATTTGTTTTTTTAAATAGAATTAAATTAGTATTTTATAATTCATATTGGGTTGGGGGAATGATATTATGAACTATGGTGAAAGGGGAGGAATTGAGCGAAAAGGTTGAGAACCACTAAATTAGGTTGGTCTTATAGATTCCGCTCTCAATTTGATTTTGCCTCACTTTCCTACTTGTGTGGATATGCTTAATAATATCTTTAAAGCAACATTCTTCCTTTCCTTTAGGTGAGGCACCTTCTTCGCAATGGAGCACGTCCAAGCATCAATAGGCCAGGAAATGGTGCTCTGGCTTGCGTCCTCCGTCATGTGCGGGACTGGGAGTTTCGCTTTGAGTTGCTGCACATGCTACTCCAGGAGGGCGGGGATCCCGGCGTGGCCGGAAGAGATGGCTCAGTTCCACTCATGGTTTGCCTAGTGCCACTCATTAACAAGGACCCCTTGCACCATTTCACCCACACAATGAAGGTGAGCCCTTGAACTAATGAGTTTGATTGAAGATTTTTGATGGCATTTTCCTATTCTAGCCTAAAGATTTGTATTCTCTGAGCTGTGATGCAGCTTTGCTTATCTTGCCAAAGAAATTGTTCATCATCACTCAACCAGATTTCAGCCAGTTTTTTGTTTGTTGTGTGTGAATGAAGTATTCTCATACAGGGTGTCCAGCACTCAGGAAAACCGGGAAATCTCATGGAATTTTATTTTCTCATTGTATTTTCTGTTTCCTTTCCTTTTACCTTCCCAAACAAGTTATTATTTGGGTCTGATGTAATCTTGTACCTGAATACCAGCATGATATGTTTAATACAAAGAAAGTTTTGTGGTCTGATTTTGTTGTAAATTATATGAATGTGTTTAATGACGCTGAAATTTTTGTTTCTTTTCCTTTTACCCACCCTAGAGGATTACCCTGAAAAAAAAGTAAATTCCTTTAGTTTTTTAAGTTAATGATCATTTTATATCAATGCTATTCATTGCAAAGTCTGGTTGTAATGTTCCGGAGCGCCAGCATGATAATGTTTAACTCTAAGAAAGGGTGGTGATGTGATTTTTTTCATGAGCTATATGAAAGTGTTGTATGATGTTGGATTTTTTTGTTTAATTTACTCCAAATACGCATGGTTTGGTTTATTTTGTCCAAATATGCAAGATTAACAATAATCCTTATGTTTAATCACACAAAAACATACCCAACGTTCTCTTATACTTAACGAGAAAAATATCAATATTTCCTCTGGAAAAATATAAATTGTCTGGAAAACCTGGAAATCTAAGGGAATTTTCAAATACCCAGCTGCTGGACACCCTGTCATACAATCAATGCCTAAATGATTTGGTTTGGCTGGAATATGCATGCTAAGATTTTATGTTGTACAATAATTGGCTGGACTTGTTTATTATGAAACATATTATGACTTCTGTGAACATCATGCATGTGTCTGAGTTTTACCCTTTACATTGCCCTGGTTATAAAACTGTCTTCTTGTTCGGAAGACAAAATTCTTCCAATTCTTTCACAAGGTTGAAATTATTTCATTATTCATAAAAAAATTTTAGTGATGTATTTTTTAGGCTATTACATTATTTTAAAAGTAAAAAAGCCAATGTAGAATTTCTGGCTGTTTTATATCATCTTCCATCCTGTGTCTTGATAATGACCAATGAATTATTATTATATTAATAATGCATCACTTTGTAAACTTTCCCTTTAAAAATTGTTTGTAGGTGCCTTTTAGGTGTAAATTTAATCTGTAGAAAACATATTTAACATTTTGGATCTCTTAAGTGCTTTTTGTGAAAATTAAATGCATCAAACTGAGAATTGGGTTATGACACTCTAATTTCAGGTGTGCTACCTCAACTGCGTACGGATATTGTGTAAACATGGGGCAAACCCAAATTGCTCTTCCCGTTCCAATTTGACCCCATTACATGTGCTTGCATTCGCGGCTGGAGAAAACATAGCTCTCTCTAGGCCTGAAGAAAAAGAGCAGAACTTTTTATTTGTTCGTCAGCTGTTAGAACTTTTGTTAAGGCATGGGTTGAATCCAAATGTTAGATTTGGACAGAGAACTCATCATGTTCTTCACTCTCTTGTGGATATGGTCCAGGTGAGTAATTCTTGGCTCTATTTTCTGCTTTTTTTATGTTCTAAGAAGTACTTTCCAGTGACTGTGAATTTTATATATTTCCCAGTCTTTTAAAATCATCTCATGTTTATTATTGTCATCTCTGCCTCACCCAGCACTCTCCAGCATAATAGGAGGATTTTGCTCTTTTATTATAATATTGTGTTTAATCCTTTCGCTATGAATGCTGGAAATATGCGGCAGTAGGTTTCCTGACCAGGAAGACGAATGTCGAAAATTTTCTATGAAGATTTTCCTACGCAAGCAAATGAACGTCGCATATTTTTGTCGCTATGCTTTCCCCACTTTCTGGCGCTCGCAGGTTCTATGTTTCAGGACCCAACGTAGCGGGGATCAGGTCTTCTCTTCGGAATCCAGGGACAGGTACCGGAACATTGTATTAGCACCCTTATTACGGCAAGGGTACGAACAGCGGTCATATGATTGTTTATTCAGTGATTTTTCTAAATAAATATTTATTGCTTTCTCAAATGGTATAAAATCAGAATTGAACTCCTTGTCTTTTTGTGAGTGTTTAAAATTTTTTAGCGAAATGCTACCTTCAATATTAACTGATATCTTGATTTCAATATATCAGTTAAGATATATTACATTGGAATTGGTTTTTTTCATTAAATCCGTTAATTTTGATGGAAGATTTTCATTTAAAATTTGTAAATGCACAGTATTAAATGAGGAATTCATTTCAAAGTCTACAATTTGTTAGCAAGCAACAATTGTTCGTGTAGTAAAACCAATAAATTAACAATTAGTTGACTGCAAACCCATGCCACTGGGAAGGTTGTAAACCTGTGAAGGGTTGAGCCTAACTGCTCCCAGAGTCCGAGATTATGGTGAGATCCACTCTAGGAGGGGACCATAAAGTTAGGACCTGAGTGTGTTTACCTGCGAGAACTTTCTCCAAGGATGCCGTACAAAATGGTCCATACAGAGAGGAAGGAAGAGTCTCTTGGTACTCAGATCAGTAGACATGCATAGGAGAGAATACCGCAGTCTCGAAAGGGTTAAAAGAGTATGATTATTCATTCGATTCAATGTGATAATGATTTAATGGAAAATAATTTTCTGTGATGTTAGAGAAAGCATTAGCTAATCTTGTGATAATAATAAAGGGTGAAACTTAAGAGTAGAAGCCCTTTTTAGCAAGAGCTCTCGGGATCTGAAAAATCACGTGCTAAATGGAACTCTCGTTAGTACCAAAAATGATTAATGATAATCACTCCACAGCCAATTCCTACAGCTGTAAGGCTAATTTAGCCATTATTGTGGGAATTTTGGTGAGTGGCGAAAACATTATATGGAGATAGCTATTAAAAATCATATTTTCGAACACTTCAATTACTTATGATCGTATTTAATTTCGATGACATCAAATTCCATGTTAGATGTCATACACTGGAATATTAAGCTTTGAAAAGCGTTACTGCATATGTTCTCCTGGCCTTAAATGAATCTGGCTGCTTGGACATCCTTCTTGAAGCACTGCAACACGAAATTTTTCCTTATTCTTCAGAATTGTGAATAAGGCCGAGGAAGATAGGCCAAATCGCCTCCCTATCACGCTTTTGGACCCATCGCCACTTAAGCATTTATTGATAATTTGTATTTTAGTTTTCAGATCAAACAACTTACGTTTCCCAGCCATGATGTTGTATCAGTCGGACTGAACTTGATAAAAAAGCGGGAGGATCACAAAAGAACAATGAAATTCACAGACTTACGAGGAATTTATTAGTGTAAATACGGGCATGCCATGAATGTGTGAATACGGGCATGCCATGAATGTCCGAAATGTGCATTTGAACGTCAAATTGTGCAGAAAAAATATTGCTAGACATATAATTTCAATGACAAGAGGACATGAGCATAAGTTTGTGCACGTTTTCAGAGATTGAAGCAGACATTTGCCACTCGTAATAGTAAAAGACCCCAGTGGAGGCTGGTTGTTGAACTCCCTAATACCGATTTATTTTACATGCTAATCATAAGGTTTTAAATCGTTCTTTGGACATCCCTCACAAATTCGAGCTTCTTGTTATGTGCCCTACATGTTATATGGGGCTTCTACTGTAGTCTCATTTGTTTATACCTTTCACTCCTCATCATTTTGCAGAGTGTAGAACTTTCTGATAATGTGATTGTAGCCCCATTTCAATTGGAGCTCATTTACTTGGTCGCAAACCTTACTCATCTCTAACACACTTAGGATTTCAATCAATGCTGATAACAAAGAGTAAAAGAATAACTGGCAACAAAGAATAAAAAATGGCAACCTTTACTCTCCTTTAAGCTACCACCTTGTAGGAATTCGTATTATCCAATTCCTACCCTTGTTGTTATCTTCTTAAGCTTGGATCCTCTGTCCCATGCATTGGTTACGTTGACAAATCCTACTTAATGAGAAAACTGCAGTATTATTCAAATTCGGTGAGCCCCTAAAACATACCCTTTGGTTAACATCTCATCTCCACCTTCCCTCCTTGTTGATGACCAAAAGATCACCCACACAGACATTGGTTGTGCCATCCCTCTTTATCTTCATTACGTTGCGTTTTGCTGAGTGTAAAAATATAACTTTTTTGCCCTAATATTTTACATTGTTGTGGCTTTAGTTGCACTTAGTATGTTGTTATGTGGAGCAGTGAAAATGTTTCCCCATCTACTCCTCATGAAGGAATTTCACCAAATGCCGCTGGAAGTTTTAAGTTGTCAATTATCAGAAATGAGGTGCAATGACAGAATCATTACTGTATTCAGTGTATGTAGTACCAATTTGATCAAAATTTACAGATTTTTGGCTTCTTCCGAGCCAAAGAATTTTTTTATTGGCTTCACTATTTATATTTTCTGCAAGCTTCATGCCTTTTCATGACAGAAACATTTACAAGTCTTTCTCTCAAGAAAACCATGGTTAATATTTCACACAAAAGTACGGTCCTGTTCAAAATGATCTTACCCCTTGTGGAGTCGAAAAATTTCTAAGCCTCGAGTTGTTGACCATGTGACAATATGGCTGACCCATGCCTCTGAATGTAAGAACAATAAATGCTCAGAATGGAACTAGGGCCCTTCTTCACCATAGCTGGCGAAGAGGGCCTACCTACAGAAGGAAGATTTTGACCTGTGAAGGGATTTTTTTGGAGATGAAGGGTGAGATTCCAGTACCCCTTTTATGTCTAAGGATGAGTGAAAGGGAGATCTGATGAGGTTTGTTCACACCAAGATCCCTCGAAAACAAGTTGCTATTAGATAGAAACTGAAGAAAGCCCATCTTTGGTCTCAATCCCCGCTGCATGTTTCACATAATTATTTCTTTGTATGTGTTTTCATCAATGTTACAAATTATTAAAGTGTTGACATTTTAATTATCTTGAATTCCTTGCAGTGTTGAAATCCCTTATTTTTTTTAACCCTTTCACGACGGGGATGTGGAAAACTTTTTTGCTTTGCCAGTACGGAGCTTTCACTATGCTAGGATCTTCACCGGTACCTATTTCCCTAACTTGGGTCGGGGGCCAGAGGGGTGTTGAATCTTTTGCTCGGCCACTGGGCTGAGATAATCTCTGCCCTTTTCCGCTTGGGGTGCCCATTACGGCATGTGGTCACGGTCAACTATTTTTTATGCGATGGTTTTGCTAAAAATATTGTTGCTACAGCCTCGATATTTATTTAATCAGAAATGAATTCTTGTTTTACAAGGACTTTACAGCTTTTAAACAAAATTGTATCGTTAATATTAAGCTCTCTAGCATCAAAAATTGTATCAATGGTAAAGATTCCTTTACACACAAACTACGTTCAAAATAACAGTAGAACTCCGTTTTAAATTTGTGGTTGTAGAGCTAAACATAGGCAATGCACTTATAATGCTCAATTTGCCAATAACACAAAAACCTTTAAGTTTGTTATTCCACAACACCAGCAAGCAACTGACCGCGGACCCCTACCCCTGCTGTGAGTGGGGCTCGCACTGCGAGGAAGGGTCGAGGTAATCCCCTCCCGCGAACTGAGAAAGGGTACCGACGGCATCCCGAGAAGAAGTCCTTTATAACACATACCTTTTAGGCTTGCTTAGGGCTAGCTTAGCGGCATGACGTGCTATCACATCGTTCGTTCGTTTGCGTCCAAAAATTTACGCCGCTCTATCACGTCGTTCGTAGGGAAAGGGTTAATGCTATGATTAATTCCATTCTTAAGGATTTAGTCTGTTATGAACTTTGACTCAACTTTTTAATTTCTCTCTTAATAAAGTCACTGCCTAGGCCAAAAGTAAGTTGTATATGTAAACCACAAAATGCATTTTAGAAAGTGATTTAGCTAGAGTTTCTACTTAATTTTGCTTCTTTTTAAATATGTAAAATGCCTTCTGGAAACTACCTTCAGTCTGCTCTTTTTCATTTTCTTTGGGGTGAATTTTCATGCAGATTTCTTGCAAGGACCACCTGCTTGTAGAACTAGTCAATACTAGCGATACTAGTCAATTGGGATGGATAAAGGAAGAGAATTTTTTCATTTGTACAAAACACTTTTTATATTTAGCCCATACTAAATCTTCGAAAGAAAGATCATCTCTGTTGTTTCTCAAAAATCATGACTCTCACCTTTCTGTAGAGACAATTGGTTGAGGACCTCATTGAAGTAAAAAAATGTGTTCTAGATCCTAATCGCATATTCTGGGTGTAAACAAGTGAAATGAGAGCTAAATGTATTCATTTAAGTTAACCTAGTCTTCTAAAAATTTTCAGAATGCACGTGGACCAACTGATCTGGACTATATATATGATCTGACCCTGACATTGCTCCGCCATGGTGCAGACCCAAATGTTAATGTTACGTCAGCACCTCCCTCACCGCCTTCGTCAGGGAGTTCTTCATCTTGCCGACGGGCTGATGATGATGTCATTTGCCACTCGCAGTCATCTCTGTTCCTTAGGAGGGGCAACAACCAGCCATCATCATCATCGTCCTCTCGTGGTGGCTACTCTTCCCATGGCTCTGGGGATGGTAGGCCCTCTGGAGGGCGCTATGGGCAGATGCAAGGCTCAAACCAGAGAAACCCGGCAGAGTATGTGCTGTGCCAATATGTTCTACTTCTCTGCCGTGGTGGCAAAGAGGAGTTTCTCCTCGATCCTCAAATGCGCTTCGCTAATCTCATCTGGCTGTACTACCTCAGCATGGGCCATCAAGAGCTATATTCATGTTTAAAGGTAAGTTATTTCTCTAAGGAACTGTTCAGAAGTTGTTGAATTTGATCGTTGGAAACTAGTCATTGTGGGAATGGCAGCTTCTTGTGCATATACAGACCTGTGGAAAGAAATATTACCTCATTGATCTTTATGTTGATGACAATGCAACTTGTCCATGCATGTGAGGGACATGTTGAAGCTCAAAGAACAAAAGAAGGCCACTTAAAACACCCGCATGGCAAAAGACCAGAATCCACTACAGTAGGAACTCGAAAATACGAAACTCGAAATTTTGGTTTTACGAAGCAAAATCTTCAGTCCCAACCAAAAGGGTATCTCAGTGTATGTAACAGTACGCGATATTATGAAACAACGAAGTTTTGAAATTACGAACCTCTGGTCTCGGTCCCGACGTGAAAAAGTTACTCATTTATGTGAATAGTCACTGATCACAGTAACGTTTATAGCTGATCCTTGTCAGAGTTAAACATCTAATTATTCATCGTCGCCGAATATAATATGCACTGAATGCGAATTACCTGAACGATAACTCATTTTTTAATGCTACAATAGTAAAGGTGTGGTTTCGCTGGGGCGTCCCACGGCTGGCGTCCGCGTCCAGCAGTCGGAAGTCACTACCGTACTCATCCATTATATATCAAATGGGCACGGTTTCGCTGAGATGTCTCAGCCGTCGCATTCTACTGCTGACGCCCGATGTCTGAGTCTCGACTGCTTCGAGAGCAGTCAAGACACGGACGCCTAGTCTGGCAGTCCCAATTTTAGGTAATTATTCTGCTCTCCTCTCTCCACATTTTATATAAAGTGTCCTTTCCAGCTCTTTTCCGTAAAACTACATGCAACATTTGGTCGTCCTCTTCTTAGTCTTTCTACAAAAGCAACAATACTAAATCGTCACCATCCATTTCAGCTCAAAATCAACTCACTCTCAGGAAACGCAAACCGATACTAAATTCGTAATTAAACTAAATACACATTCTCTCACATTGCTCAGCCATGGAAACGGGATGTAGATGCCTAAATGAAACCACCCGGCCGCCAAGTCCAGTCGCGACATCCAGACGCGGCGGTTGGGCGTGACCGCTGGACGCCCTAGTGAAACCAGACCTTAAGGACGACTTTGAATCGTAGGCATTGTAGCACATAAAATATGGAACCGATCGGACAAAAAATGCATTCGGCTGTGTTACCAAGAGTCCTCTGAGCTTCCAACGAGTAAAAAAATGTAAATTAGTCGTGTACGGATATACCCATCCGCGAGAGACTAATTGCTACATGGTGCTATGTTGTTCGAGCGTCGTGAATATATCCCAAGGAATCTTTTTTTCTCACTATTTCAGACTGATTACACTCAACCTTGCTCCACAGCATAATTATTCCGGCTGGCAATAGCTATCATCGAAAGGATCAGGTTTAATTTTCCACCCTAATTGGGCGTTTTGATGTAGACATCGAACAAGGTATTGCCCTTCCCTTCTTCCCTCACCAACAGCCAAGAAACCAGAGAAAATACGAGTTTGCTTGGTTCATATGACCAATTACTTTGACACACATTAATTCTAAAGTATGACTAGCGCTGGGCACATGCATAATCAAAGGGGAAAAATGCTCAAGCACCCATTTATATTTGTATCAGAAAATGGTGTACCTTTCTCACCTTTCGCTCCAACCCAGTGATTGAAAAAAATATCCTAAAAGAGAGCTCACCTACGTTCCTGCAGATTGATAAAGAATCAGATAAGGGTTTTGTAGCTTAATCCTTATTAGAGATATAAACAAGAAAAGGATAAGTGGAACAATCCTATGAGATACCGAAAGTCACGCCGTCGGAGAGGGGGCAGAAAACCTTGTCAGCATCTTTGTCCAATTGGAAGTACTTTCATCTCTTCCTTGGGTTAACGTACGATATACGAAAACATCAGGGGTGGGAGTTAGTCGTTACCTACCAGTGCGGAAGCAGTGCACCGGATTGTCCAGGATCTTAGGGTAGAGGCGTTGAGGCATTAATTGTCACAAGTTGGCAGTTTATTGGCTGTAACCCACAGCAATTTCAATCGATAGATCACGATCTCCAAGCTTGTGACGAAAATGACCAAGTCCTGACTTCTCCTTTTAAGAATGAAGTTTTGCTCTCTCTGGATACATTACATCGATTCCAAATTGTTAATAACATCGAATCCCAGTTCAATTTGCATTATCCAAATTAAAGAGGGTGAGAACAACGATAGAGCGAAGCAAAATGCAAAAACATCTGATATTATGGTAAATGAGTGATTCTCTCGACAGAAGAGCTAAATTATTTTTTTTTATAATAAACTCGTTTCGTTGGTCGTATTTCTTCTTGAATTATTATTCACTGATTCTCTTTTCTGAGACAGCCCGAATGGATTGGAAATTAAGAAAATTTGAAATGGAAATACCCACTCATTCCCATATTCTTTTTCCCCCTCCTGGCAATCCCCTTCAGGAAAATTCACCCAGCTTTCCATCTCCGTTGCTCCAAAACCTCGGCTTATTATCCTCCATTACCTTCTTTCTCACTTCAGGCAAACCTATCAAGTGCTTCTCTCCCATACAGATCATATTTCCCCCTCAAGTGACCCTCTGCGTCCCCATCCTTGCTCTAAGGGTGGGCACGAGCCATCACGAGGCCCCTTCGAGTACCTCCTCCGTCCCACCCCCTCAACACTAGGTCAGGATGCGATGTCCCACACTGACTCTGCCAGCCCTCTATGCCAAACTCTTGGGTCCTTTAAGTAAAAGCCCCCCACTCTCCAAAGGCATGTCCTCCCTCTCAGCTGACGCAGCCGGTTGAGGTAAGGGAGGAGGAAGATAAGATGTGACTGTGCATCCCTTGGATTTGGACTTGAGTCCCAGGTAGATCAACCTCACAAGTGATGCACGATACTACGAGATCATGGGTCTCGTAGCTGTTTTTGTGAGAGGGTGAATGGAGTAACCCCCGCAATGATGGGGAAAGGAGGGAAAGACAGCCGATTCCGGCCTGGTGCGTGGCCTGACTTGGAGCTGCAATCCTCTGACGAAAATTTCCTTGCTCGATCAAAAGCAGAGGAAATACAATAACCAAAAATATCCCAAATTTTAGTTCAATATTGAATCTATAAAGGAATCTTGAGATTTAATGAATAAAGAGCAGGCGACCAAATCTGAATAACGCCACAAATGAAGCTTTCGCATAGTAGAATGGAAAACGAAAATTATTGATTTGTAGTGATAGCATCGTTCGTAGCCGATGAAGTGTAGAAGGAGTTATATCGCCTGCGCCGTTGAAGTGCGTGGCTTGTATGTACAATCTACTTTTGAAAGGAGGTACATATTTAGTTGGACTCATCTATAAGCTCCATCGTATCGGAAATAACCACGCACAAATAAGATTAATCCAAGGGAGAATAACGATTATTTCGCGAGATTAACGGGCATATCAGTATTTGTACAAAATACATAATATGCTTCCATCGCATGGCATCCGCTAGAGAATCTTATTTTCACTGTTTTCAATATCCGGTGCAAATGATCGCACAAGTCGCACACTTCCTTTAAGTATCGATAAATCAATATTATTGATGATTATACATAGCTCACGCTAAAGTGACGAGTTCTCCAGTTAGGAAATAATACAGAAAAATGCACTAAGAAGCTTCATGGGCTTAACCCAAACTGCACGAAAATTGTGCAGAGATACTTCATTACCTAATAATTTATTGGAGAAAAGAAGGATTAGTTAGTCGCCGTGATGTAAATTTCCGCGAAGGATTAGTTAGTCGCCGTGATGTAAATTTCCGCAGGGCTTGGATGGAGGTTGATTCTTCCGATTTTCAGGATTTCTGTCACGAATAACCGAAACGACGCAGTGGAAATCCCGAAAATCGGAAGAATCAAACTTCGACAAATGAGTTGTGTTGAACTGTGTGCACCCTGTGGGGATGAATACACAGTTAATTATAGGTACTTTCATGAATTATAACTTCGTAAATCATGCAAGTACGTGGCGAGAGTACATCTTAATTTAAAGAAACAAAAAAAGAGCTTCATCACGAGGTTTTTGAAAGATACTCGTTCTTACAAAATTTGATATTACGAAGTGCCGATTTTTCCGGTCCCGTCGACTTCGTAATTTCGAGTTTCTACTATATAAATTATACATGGGTTGAAAATTTCTTATTTTCTAAGCTCTTTGTTGAGTTAATATCTATGGGAGTAATTATGAAAAAGAAAATAGGCTTCTTTTTTGTGCTTCTAAACTAATTCAGTGTACAGTAGAACCTTGTTTTCACGTTACTTGATGTAACGTAAACTTTGATATAACGTCAGCTGAAGGAAGGAGCCAACAAAACCCCTATCTTTACCAATGTAAAAATCTTGATGTAACATAAAATTTGATATAACGTTATAATGTAAAGCCTTCGAGGCACCACCAGACCTCGTTATTTCATTATTATGCCAACCGGATTAGTTTCCACATCGAGTGTGGATGGCGCTGAAGTAGTGAGGCGTGGGGGAATACTGCCCGATTCAAATCTGCGTACGAGTATTTCTTTAATTGAATTTTGGATTAATAGAGTACACTGAACCCAATGAATGCGATAAAAGTTTTTAAAGTAACATAACCAGGGGTAACTGTGTCAAGTAGAACACATTTTAGAGGTTAACTCAATTTATCACGTAAACAAGAACACTTGCATGGTAGAGAAAGACTCGTTTTCAAACAAATCACTGGTGGAGGGAAATACCATGGGGTCTGTTCTCTATCTCAAAGCTACCAATGCGGTAGCTTCAAATACGCTACATGAATTGTCTGCCAACCATATTCTCGTACTCGATGGAATTTTCTCAAAAACGTAACTGGAAGTTGGGAGAGGTTTGGCGAAAGGCGGGTATGAGAATATTTTAAGCAAATTCACGGAAACTCCATTTCTGGTGACGTCATTCATTGAACCAATAGAATAGCTTTTATCAATGTTTTTTCCGTGGATAAATTGGTGAAACCTGTTTTAAGTCCGTTTTAGATGGTGAAGATGTTCATGCATCGTGTTTAGTGAAATATTCCATGAATTAAAAATCATGTGAGCAAAATTAGAACATGTTCTATTTTTCCTCACATAATCTCGTGAACAATCGCATAATACGAACGCATGACGTCATCTTGACTGTTTTGGTTAATTGAAATAAGATAGTTCATAACTATATTCGTGAATTAGGGTTTATGTCAATGATATGATTCGTGCTACTTGCTCTCATCAATTACCCGTTGCTTCTAATAATTTAAATAATATACAAAGATGATGGTTTCAAAATAAATGCTAAGGTGATACTTACGTAACCATGGCCCACAAAGTATCTCATTATGGGCTAGAATCACGCCACCTACCACTACCTACCGAATATAAAGAAGGTAAATCTTGCTTTCCGTCACTCCAGCTAATACCCTTTTTGTGAAAAACTCCCTTAAGTGGTGAAAATGATAACATAACCCAGTGAAAGTGCAAGGAATGGGCATTCAAGAAATGTAAGAAACAGACCCGTGTGTTGGATAGTTATAGAGAGATAAGCGTTAGAAAATGACCAATATTTAAGCAGGGTATTCAGAGGCCGCACTTAGTGAGGCTACCGTGGTAGCCTATTGGAGCTATGGAAATACCTTCGTGACAGTTACAGAATACTGGTAGGAGCCTAATAAGCTACCGGTAGCTTTCCGCTAGCTGCCATGATAGAGAATACCGATGGGAGCAAATAGCTTATTGAAGCATCTTTTTGCCTGAAAGCTCCGTAGCTTCGAGTTAGAGAATAGACCCCCATGAAGCCGTTAAGCTAGACAGATATTCAAATTACACCATGCACAAGGCATATTGCCAGTACAGATACGCATTAACAATGCCCTTGGAGAAGTGATTTTTGTTTCATGATGATGGAAGCATCTTAAATAATAACACCTTTAATCTTCAAAGTATTTCACTCAAAAGCCATAATAAATCTTTTAGGTGCAGCACAATCTATTACTTCGAGAAAACCTCACAAAATAATAGGTAGGTAAATACTCCGACTGCCGATCATTGCCATCATGGATGAACTACCTCTAACGTTTCGCAGCTATTGTGGGCAAACACAAAGAAATGAACTCTGAATATTGTTGCATAGTAAAGGAATGCACAGAGTAAGACAAAAAGTTTTTTAGCTGAGTCTATTCATTGATAAATGGTTTCCTGATATTCGATTTTAACCTTTCTTAACCAGTAGAATACTTCCAGGGCTTCAAAATTTACTGAAGAAAAATTATGATGAAATCTTGTTATTACATAATTTGTTATAGTGTAAAGGTACATTTCATATCCCCTTGCCTTTACGTTATAACTAGGTTCTACTGTATTTGGTGGAAAGCTAGCATGTAGCAATGGGGGGTTTCATTCACTTCCTATTACAGCTTAATTTACAAAAATGTGCTACCAGTATGATTCCATGAAAACTCTTTGCAATGGTTTCCTTTTTCTCGATTTCAACGGAATGAACCAACTTCACCAGACTGGAGTAAATAGGGTTTTTGGTTTTGCATATATTTTGGAAAAACAGTATTCCAAAAATGTGAGTGTATGCTTGAGAGAGAGGATTTGTGTGCTGTTGCCCATTCAGTCAGTGGCCTGCAATTTTTGGCTGAACCTTTCATCCTTTATTATCCTCATTGCTCCAATTCTGCCCTCACTTTTCTGGAAAACTGCCTTTACTGATCAGTGCACTTTTTTGATAGCCTCTAGCTTCCTGCAAGTCTGATGCTGATCAAACTGTGAATCTCTGGAAGGGGTATTTTTTCAACCTTGCCCTGGTCTCATTGATGATACTAGCATCCAAGTGCTCTTTTAACTTTTATTTTAAACATTTTTTGCGCGTTGGCAGTGCTTTACAAGATGCTCTTCTTTTTCTCCCAGGTGCTCTACACACATACAGGGGCTGCAGTCGCTGCTCCCGTCAGGGGTGTGTTGTTTAACCTAGTGCGAGAGTTGTATCTGCGGCCTCGAACGCTGAAGCAAATGTGTCGTGTGACTATTTACAATGCTATTGGTAGGTGTCCAGACATGCATGTGTCTAAGCTCCCCCTGCCTGCTTCTTTGAAGGACTACATACTCAACTTTGTGCCCTGATGGAATATCCTCCCAGCACTTAGACACTCTCTTTTGTGCATATTTTAGTGCTGGGGGCATCCTTCACACTCAACTATTGGTCGGGACATGTGTCTTTGTAATAATTAAGAAAATTGAAGCTTAGAGGAGAAAAATAATTTGACTGGATATTATGGACGGATTACATTGCTGTGAAAAAAATTGTTTGATCATGAATATAGTACATAGAGGAATGTCATTGTTTTTGGCCAAGACGTTATTTTTAAGGGTAACAGCCCAAATTAGAAAACTTGCATTGTTATTTGGGTGGATAATCACCCATGGCATTGCGTCATTGGAATTTTATCTTTTAAATTTTCATGCTCTCCTTGAATTGGGAGTTCATTTTTTACTTGTGTTCCTCAGCAACAGAGCTGAAAAGACCCCTTTTGTGACACATTTACATGCCTATGTTTTTTCCTTTGATAGTCATTTTATAATTGGTTGAAAAACTACACTTTTCTTCTGGCTACAACGGTTATTCATGCTCTTTACGTCAACTAAGAGAATGTATACCATTGAGTTTTTTTTACTTTGTACAAAAACTGGGGTCATACTTAAAAGCATAAGTGTTCCAGATTTCGCAAAAGATCATGGTCGGAGTTATATTTTCTGTATAAACCAAAGGGTAAAAATGTTTTAATATGTAGCAGTCATGATAGTGATTATAATAAATTAAAATGGATAAACATAGCAGGTATACCATGTTTGTATAATCACTTCTTGAGAACAACAAAAACTAGGAAATACATTTCTCAACTCAATGGAAGGGCAGATTGAAAGAATCAGGTGAAAAAAAACAACCTGGACTGGGTTGTGAGATCTGGAAATGCTGGATTTCTCGTGGCTATGTATTTGTTTCTCATATTGTTATAAAAATAGTTAATGCTTAACCTCTTCATTCAGAGCACAACTCTTTAACCCTTTCGCACCGGAGTCTCACGTTATAAGAAGCTTCTCCCCTCATGAATGCCACTAAAATTTCTTTGCACTCCCTGTACAAAGCTCTTGAGAAACTAGGAATAGCTCAGGTATGTGTTTCCTCGACTTGAGACTGCACTCAGCTGGGCACCAGAGCCTTAATTTCCTCGGCCAATTGGCTGAGATAATCTTCGCCCCTTTCTGCATCCAGGCCAGTAGCAATCAGGTAGCCAGTCCATTATGACATGTGGTCATGGTAACTATTTGTTTATTCAATGGTTTTGCTAAAACAATAGTGTCTGCACTCTCAAGATATGTTAAATCAGAATTGAAATCCTTAATTTTTACAGAGACTTTGCAGCTTTTAAATTAAGTTCTACCATTGTATTAAGTTCTCCAGCATAAAAACTCCAAAATTTGTTTGGAGTTTCCTTCACATACGAACATCATTAAAAATGACAGTAGAGCTCCATTTTATATTTGTAAATGTTCCCCATAAACATAAGGAATGCACTTATATGCCTCTATTCCCAGAGTACTAGGAAACGTTTACTTTCAGTATTTCACTGCATAAACAAGCAATTGACCGTAGACACATGCTGTGAGTGGGGCTCGCACTGTGATCGAGGTTACCTCCTCCCTGGGGTTGAGAAGGGTACCCGATAAGTGGGCATTTATGACACCTTGAACCTTTTTTGTTCATTTACGTCTCGCTTGACCGCAGTGCCATTTTAAAAGTCATTCATTCTCTTGTGTAAAATATTTATGCTGTTTTAAAAAGTTGTTCGCTCATTTGCATAGAAAAATTTACGCCATGCTAAGTTGGTGTTCATAGCAAAAGGGTTAAGATATCATTCCATCATTCCTAAAGAGGAATGGCCTTACATGATTAGCTAAGTTGAACATTTCACCCTTGGTGACTAAATTTTTCCATTGATTTTGCAATTTGATTTGCTTAATGCTTGCTGTTAGTTACACTAATTCATTCATAGCATCAAACATTATGTATTTCTCTTAATAGTTTGAATTTCAGCTTTCCTGCTGAAAGTGTGGTTAAAGGAAAGGAAGAAACACAGTAAATGAGAGCATGGCTCTTGTATAATACTTGATATGTGCATGAAAATATTTTTACAAAATCCAGGGATTTGTATAATTTGTAAAAAGCAAAATATGTATACATTTGGACATATTTCAGTCAAAAATTAAGTGTTTTGTTTTGTGACATTATTGTTTTATGGTGCTTTTTCTGCGATTACTTAAATTAGAGATGTATTTATGCACCATGTTTCTTTCAAAAATGTCATTTTTATAGCAATTATGAATTTGTTAGTTTTATACATGGACCCTAGATTCCATCTCGCTGCCAAAATTTTATTTACCGAGATTTGTTTTGTGGAAATGAAATAGGCCTGAGTAAAGTTATTTGTCTCATCCAATTCTGTGACTAAGAAACATTATTCCGTGGTGCAATTAAGGGTGCTACAAGAGACAAAAGTTGCGCATAGGGAAGGGGCTAAAACAAGCACTCGCTCAAACTACACAGAGGTTTTTCAAATGTCTTCATGAATTACCTTTTCTCTTGTCTGAAATGAACTCTTGAGACTTAAAGCAATTTTCAATTTCCACAGCTATTCTCTCTACCTATCCATTGGAGTAAAATGTTGAGGAAAAATTCATTTTCAACATCATGTTTCCTATTTATGTCAACTTGTGAAACTTATCTTTAGGTCTGTTATTGTTATTTGTAAACTTTAAAATTTGATCTGATTTTGTTTACTACCTTCACTGTACAGTGAAACCCTCCTCTTTTATGCTCTTTTGGGGGATTAAGAAATTTTGAAGAGTTAATTACTCAAACATTATCAATTTATTCAAGTTAAATTCATTGTGAAACAGCGTAATGTGGAGGAAAATGTGTATATTTTATTGCTGACATGATGCTATATTATATATAATTTGAGATGTAACATAGATTTGTCCCTGAAGTGTAACAAGAATTTTTATTTTACCTACTATTGTTTCCCTTGAAGGCACGAATTACTACATACTTTGTTTTTTTTGTTGGTAAAATGAATTAAAATGAAAGTTGCCTGCAGTCAGTATCTAAATTAAATGGTGAATTATACCTGCAACTAATATGTATATATGTATGTATGTATATACATGTAACAAAATTAGAAAACATTTTTTTCCAGTACTATCATGTTGTACATCAAAGTAATCAAACTCTCCGGCTTTCATGCAGTGAGAAAATTCATTCATGAATGTAAATATTCCACTTAATATTTTAGCATAATTAGAATTAACTTTTCCATTGACCTTGAAATCATGCCATCCACAGCACCATATTCATCCACTGATACAACATACTGCAGGAAATTTGAAAGGAAAATAATGGATTAAAAATAACAATTCTGTAGAAACTCCTGAAATGCAATGCAAATGTTGGGGAAAAAATAAGATTGTAAAAGTGAGGTTTCACTGCACATTGAGAATTTTTTTGGTATCAATTTTTATTATTGTTGAAAGGATTTGAATGACTTCATAACTTTATTGCCAAATTTTGCATGGAAGCCATATCACATTTTCCCCCCTGCATTTACTCAATTCAGCAATGGACTGTATTGGTGGATTTTCAATTGAGTATTTGCATTTGATGAAATAAGTGGTTGTTAACCATTACTATCTAGTCAATTGTAGTTTGTTACATTTATCTCTAGAAAATCTTTAAGATTAAATGTAAAGTGTATTATAAATTGTGTTAATGTCAGTAATTGTGTATGTATTGCAGTTCAAAAAATGCTTAATAATGCATACACAGCATATCACTCACATTCCTCAATGAGTAAAAAAATATTTGTCAGAAATGGTAAACACAGTAGATTTCCTGAAAGCATTTGATATGGGTGAACAATTTTGTTTTACAGTTGGCCAGCATTACTTATCATAAAGTAAAGATAAGGTTGTCCTAGCATATTTTTATTCCTCTTGATATATTGATTTTGTACTCACAGTATGAGAGTTTTTTCCAACCCTCACTGCTGGTCAATATTTACATAACTTACCTCTATTAATAAAGAAAATTCAGTTGTTGAATAATCAATGTACATACTATTATGGAAAGATATATTTTTTTATATGTTGGAAAAGGAAATAACTGACAAGTATATGAGAGGTGTGTCTGTGATTTCTGGTGAGAATAGTTTAGTGTGATGCTTAAGGGTTGCACAGTTTTTTCTATAAGACAGCCCTTTGTGATTTTTTCAAAATGTTTTTGGTGAAATAAAAACACTTGTCTTCCTGGTTTATTGCAACTACCAAAGACTTGCTGTTTGCAAGTATAAAAAATGTTGAGTGTACTGAGCAATATTGTGGTTTTTGGGCCTGCCATGTTATTTGAATTTCATTGAGTTTGTAATTTTGAAGTAATTTCTGTTGAGCTGAATCTCAAAACAGTTACTTTTGTAGACCCCTTCCCAATTCAAAGGTGACCTCACAAAAAAGACTGCTGAGATGTTTTACTTCCCTGTCATAATCTTTATTGTATTTGTTCGCTATTTTTACAAGACCATGTAATTGTTGAAATAAATTACAACTCTAAAAGGATGATTAATCAATCATACTTTATTATAAAATAATATAAACTTTTATCTATCTTATCACAATAGTAGCATCCCAGTCACAACATGGCCAACTAATTGTGGCATATTGGAAATAATAATACTTGATTCGATACTAATGCATGAATATAAAATTCTGATCTTATTTTTTTAATAGATTTTTAAGCAAAAATATCATAACACTCAATGAGAAAATTTAAATGTTAGATGAGAAGATTCTTAATGCACATTTCTTCTGTAGCTATAAGTGTTGCATCACGGATACTGGGCACACATTAGTAAATGAAAACAATAATTTACACAACCAACTAGTGTTGAGGACTTATCTTTATAGGAACCAGACTCACAATAAATATAATTGTTGTTGATAATTGTTTCAAAAATGTTATTTCAATTATTAAAATATGGTATAAAAGTTTTACTCATCGTAAATGCTGTAAAACGCATCATACATGGAGTTGATTTCCTCAACTTCATCCATTTGCTCTTCTGTCAAAACCATGGACTCTGGAGCTGTGCTGTCAAGCCCCTCATAAAATCTATGAAAAGCCAGAACTTCTGCAGCAGCTGCTTCTAAGGCATTAATTTCAGATGCCTTTTTCTCCCAGATCTGGCTTGACAAGTCCTCAAAACTAAGAGCTAGGTTTTTCCTTTTTTGTCGATGATCTCTCTCAAGATAATCTAATTTTTCATAGAAGGATTGCCTAGAATGAGATAGGTAAGGCAACATGAAAAATTAAATAATAAGGCATGTATAATATGAAATTGCAACTCCATTACATAGCAAAAATTAGATATAACACCTCTATACATGGAATTTTTCATTATATATTACTAAGGCCCCAGGAAATGTTATCTAAATGCAGACTAATTACACTGTGGAACAAATCGAAACTTTTTTCTTGCTTCCTGAATGAAAAGTGGTGTTTCTTTTAGATTTTTATCTCCTAAGCCTAAATCTGCAGTCAAAAATCAAGGTTTCAATCCCAATCAAGATCCTATGAATCAAATCAAATCAAGACCCAAGGTTTTTGAGAAACAACCATTTTATTATTTCGTGAAATTTTACTTACGCATTAATTGCCTGGAGGTAATAAATATATCATTTTTCAGTTAAAACGGTGGAGTTGAACTTGTTGACTGTAGGTATGAATGAAATAAGTTAGAATATAATAGACAAACAATAAAAAGAACTAAATTTATCCCATTTTCGTTAAATTAAAAAATATTTTTTATTAAAAAACTCCATTCTGCATGCCTAAGTAGATGTTTTTGAATATGTTTTCCTCCTGTATGCCTGGGCAGTATCTCTTTGAGGTGCCAACAGTAGTCTACTAGCAAAGCAGGGATCCATTTTCCTTGGTAAATGTTAGAGATATCCTGGTGAAACATCTCTCCTTGTTCGTCGGTAACAGCCCCAAGGTTTTCTGAAAAGAAGCCAATATGGCTATGAAGAAAATGCATCTTCAAGAACATATTGCAACCCATATTTTGATATGCCTCAAGCATGTTTTCAACTAACTCCTTGTGATTGGGATATTTGTGTTTGCCGAGAAAGTTAGTGACAACCAATTTAAATGCTTCCTAGGCTTCTTTTTCTGCTCCCTGAAGCAACTCATCACTATGCTCATCTTTCATAAGATCTCTAATCTGAGGTCCAACAACTATGCCTTCCTAGATTTTGGCTTCACTTAGGTGAGGAAACTTCTCTTTTAGGTAGTGGAATGCCCTTCCATGATTCATGGCCTCAAATAATTCTTCATCAAACCAAGTTTGATGTGTAGGGGAGGCAAAAATATGCTATTTGCGTCTACATGTGGTTCATGTTGATTTTTCTTTGATCCAGGATTATACTGAGTACGTACAGGCCACTCTGTCTCAGTGCAATGGGATGATTTTGCCCTGATATCAAACTAACGCAGAAAACAATTATACATATTTGGTGTAACCAAATTGCATCCCCATACGCAGTGCTATTTCTTTGAAATCGCCATATATAGGTATACCAGTTGTAAATTCTATAATTAACACAGTCAAGCAATACTTTCATTGCCTCATATGACTTTTTCATTTTTGTCAAATGAAAAATGGGCACACTTAGACGTTCATTTCCTATATGCAGCAAAACCCCTTTCTAGCTCGTCTTAGAAGCACCAATAAAGAGTCTCCATTCTTCTGGCTTGTGATCACATCCCATATACTTCATTACTCCAGTAATGTCTACGCAGAAGGCGGCACTTTCATTGGAAGAGAAGAATGGTAACGTATCCTTTTCGCAGTTCCGATAAAGAGATATCTTGAGACGTTTTTCTACAGTAGATGCCACTCCAGTACTCTGGAAGAAAGAAGTTCTGCTTTGTTCTTAGATTAGACAAGATCCCTAATAAGGTTATTCAATTCCATCTGAGAAATCATGAATGGATAAGATGCTGGTGGTGAATAGTCCACAATTGGAGACTCGTGGTCCTCTGATGGATCCTCTCGTTCTTCTCTCTCGAGATCTTCGGCTGTTGGTTTCTTGGGAATAGGTAATCCCTCACCAAGAATCACTGGTCTGAAAGCTGAAGTTACATTTGTAAGTTATCACATGTTTTATTTTTTATGTATAGCCAGAAACCTGTGTCAGGCAGTAGCAATCTGAAACATGATCTTGAGATTCCCTCCAGATCATTAGTACAGCGAAAGGCATCGAGTATCTTGCCCCATGAAGCCAGGACCTAAGGTCAGTTGCACAAGTTGAAAACACATATGCGGGGCCCATTGCGTGTCTTGATCTCCAACTTGGCAACCATATAGTAAAGTTTATATGCTTTCTTTATCATTGAAGTCATTATCCTTCTTTGAGACTTAACCATAAATTGTCCACAAATGTAACAAAATACATTGCTGTTATTCAGGCACTTCCGAGAAGAAGACATCTTGAAACACTGTAATTCAGTGATGATGATAATGGTGTTCACAAATGCTTACTTTCTTTTACCATACTCTGCTACAACAGAAACAAATAGGATTAACAAAATGGAATCACAATACATAAAACACACTATTCCAATTTATATCAATTAGTGACTGCATTGCCTTTCTTATTAAATTATATTATTATCATTATTAAAATGAGCCTTTCCGGACAGATGAACAATTGTAAACTTAGGAGAAAATGAATGTGACCAAACCCATGGAAGTGGAACAAGTGCATTCCAAACCATAAAAATTTTGAGGTAGCGAAGTCGGAAGTTTCTTTGAAGTCTAGTTACAATTTGCTCATGTGTTTTCAATTGAATGCGAGTAAAAGCAGAGCGAGGTTGCGGTCCTCTAAGACGACTTTGAAGTTCATTGCGGAGGTAATTTTTCTCTTCCCTTAGAAAGACATTCTCAAAACTAACTTATGCTTCTTTTCGGAGGCTCAGCATTTTAACATTTTGTCACTGGGCAACAAGTCATCGAATTTATATATTTATTATTGCAAGTTCAGGATTATCAAGGATGGAAACATATTGTTTGCGTGATTCAGTGGCAATACAAATGTGCAGTGTTGTGCACAACTGTTGGCAGTATCCCAGAAATATCAAAGTTCCTTACAACATTCCACACTTGGTAAGGTTTTTCTTTGTAAACTACAGTAGTATTAGGTACTTATATTTTTGGTGATCTGAAATATAAGCCCTTAAGCCGAAATTCAAAAATTAGGACGTACTTTTCCACATCGCAATTCCCAAGACAGAGACCAGATTACATCGTGCGGTATTAGTTTCAGCACGTGAGCGTGATGCCCAATCTTTCTAATTTGGTGGTAAAGAGTATGTATCTACACAAGAGATTAGGTCTGGTTGACATATTGTTAGAACTTGTCACTTCTGCCAACCCACTTCCATAGAATAATGTAGAGAAATAATCATCATATGTGGGCTGAGGTAATAATTATATTATTTAAAAAAATTCTATAAAGAAATTAAAATATTGACATAAAATCATGTAAAATCCCATATATGCGAATATTTCCTGGCATTAATTACAGCAAAAATGAGATCAAAAAGAAATTAGAAAAAGTGTACTCCAGTACTCTCGATGGGTCTAAAAGTGGTAAATCTGTCTAATATTTTGTCAAAACTTTAGACAGAAAAGCTCGGAAAATTAATCAGTACAAAAATATAATTCTTAAGTCAGCTACATGGAGTGAATAGATTCATCGATTACAATTGACAAAGTTATAAAAAAATTATTTGAAAAGGGGTTTGGGTCTGATCGACCCATACGCAAGTGCTCGAGGGTAAAATCAGTTTTCTTAATAGGCCTATTTCGTGAAAACTGTGGGTGACTGGAACAAATAAAAAGTATATTCAGCATCAACTTATTATGTTTTCTCAATTTCAGGTAAAATTTCTTAGGAAGCAAATTCTTTGTTCCACAGTGTCATCAGCAATGCAAGACAAAATTGTATATGTATACTTGTCTCAATTTATATTCAGGCTTTATGGTTAAGTTCCCTTCTCTTGAACTACAACCTTGACGCGGTGGAAGGGCTTGTACGTTCTAATGACTCCTGGTGCTGGATTGGCAGCAGCAATTACTATTGCCCCTGGAAGGGCCATCCATGCCAGATAGGTCGAAGGGCAGGAGCCAGACAAAAGGTAGTTCCATGATGGTGTCACGTTAAAAACACCATTTGGAAGCGGGGGTTGGGGACCCTCCCAACTATAAATGACCCAGAATATGAAAGTTATTCATAGAGATTTGAATCCTGACAACTACGGTACGCCACCCACTGAGGTGTGTGTAGTGCCTGGCAGTGGGGGTGGGGGGCAAGGCCTCCGCGATTGTTATCACACGAAATCCTTGCACAACAATCATTGAAGGATACGAGGAAGAGGAGGAAAGCAGCAGTAAAAATAGGAAGGAGCATAAGGATGATGATGAGGGCCGGGAAGCTAGTGAATATTTTATATAAAATAGAGAAAGGGAAAACATATACTTAGGGGCTGTGGGAATGAGATGGAGGGATAGCGGGGACTACTGGAGAGATAGTTACAGCGTAATCTATAGTGGGGGAGATTAGAGTCAAAGTGGGGTAGCTATGATACTGAATACAAAATTGGGGCTGAGGGTGGTAAACATTGAACAGGTGAATGACAGGATACTAGTGGCAGAAATAAACGCACACCTGACGAATTTTGTATTATCCAGGTTTTAATGCCTATAAGTAACCATAGGGAGGAAGAAGTGGATAGGGTATATGAACAACTAGAAGAGATAATGAGAAAAGTCCCAGGAAAGAAAAAGCTGATAGTGATGGGCTACTGGAATGCAGTGGCGGGGGAAGGGAGGGTAGGTTTTGAAGTGGCAGGGTATGGGATAGGGACAAGAAATGACCATGGTGAGAAGACAGTGGAATTTTGTTGGAGAGATAAATTAGAAGTAACAAACACTTGGTTTAAAGATCACCCCAGGCATAGATATACATGGAAAATGCCAGGTGATACAGGGAAATATACAGGATAAGTGGAGAGAATATGCTAAGGAACTATATGACAGCAATAATAGACCTGTGAACCTAGATATAGAGGATGAGAGAACAATAGATAAGGATAACCTCGGACCAGAGATACTTGGCAGCGAAATAGGGAGCACAACGAGAGATGAAGGCAAGAAAAACTGTGGAAGTGGATAACATACCTCCGAAGTTACTGAAGAATTTATGTACATAATATGGGAAGACTATCTTTTTTCACACTTATTCGTATGATCTATGTGGAAGGAGTCTGGCCAGCGGATTTTGTGAAAATGGTTTTCGGAAAAAAAAACCCGAAGAGAAACAAAGCATCAGAATCAGGGAGTATACCTAGAACAACTAGTTCACTTTCTCATGCAGCAAAAGTTTGACTTAAAATAATTAATATAAGTTTGGAGGGTAGAGCAAATTACTATTTGGGCAATGACTAGTTTCAGTTCAGGAAGGTGAGGGCAACTCTGGATTCAATTATGCACTGTGGTAAGAACACTTATAGATAGAAAAATAGAGTATAATCAGGATGTTTTGGCTTGGTTTGTGGATTTCAACAAGGCCTTGGACAGAGTAAATTGCGAGAAACTTATGCAGATCCTCAGGAAAATAGGAATAGATTGGTGAGGTAGGAGACTTATCCAAAACTTATTCATGCCTTAGAGGCACAGGTGAGGGTGGCTGACAGTGAATCAGGTGGGGCAATAATATGTTGTGGAGTAAGGCAAGAGTGCCCGTTGTTGCCTTTGCTTTTTAACATCTATGCTGAGGAAATGGTATGAGAGGCAATGGAAGAACTAGATGTGGGAATCAAAGTAGGAGGCCAGCTGATAAACTTGGTTGGATTCACGGACAACCAGGCGTTAGTTGGCTGATCATTGAAGGGATTGCAAGCTTTAGTAGATACATTGTAAAAGTAGTGCAGGAATTACGGAATAAATATAAATCATAAGAAAACAAAGGTAATTGGATTTCCTAGGACAAAGAAAGCAAGGCTGGTCATAAAAATAGGAGGGCAGAGACTGAAGCAAGTAGAGCAATTTCATGACTTGGGTAGTATACTAGTACCCTTACTACCTAGATTCTACAGTAGCACCGGAGGTAGATTATCGGTTCCCATGGCTTTTCTACCCTTCATCTCACTTAATGCCCTCTCTATTTCGCTGTCAAGTAACTCTGGTCAGAGGTCATCCTTATCTATTGTACCTTCATCCTCTAGATCTAGGCTCAAGGGTCTATTCTTGCTGTCATATAGCTCCTCTACATATTCTCTCCACCTTTCCTGGATATTTTCCTGTTCGATTAATATCTTCCCTGTTTTATCTTTAACCTTTGGTATCGATGGCCCTCTTTTACCACCCGATAAAATTTTCACCTCGGAATACCAAGCGCCCACTTCCCCCTCCTCCTACAGCTTTTCCCTTTCTTCGCATTGTCCCTTCCACCAGTTTTCTTTTGCCCGATTGGTCTCTCGCCAGAGTTTATTATTCAATTCCTTGTACTTCCTCTTGCCTATGTCGGTGTTGATGTTTTTCCAAATCCTTCTCTCCTCCATTTTCTTAATCATTTCTTCCATAACCCACTGTTTCTTAACCGTCTTCTTTTCCACTCTTCCTGCTGTTTTTATGATCTCCCATTTTCTCTCTATTGTTCCCATTTGCTTTGCTTCACCTATGTCCTTTTCTAACAGCTCTTGGTATTCCCTCCTTTTCAACCCTTTCAATGCTTAACATGGTTCTACCTCTTTATATTCCTACCTTTACAAATCCTTTTGAATCTAACTTCACACTTCATCATCACCAAGTTATGATCCGAGTCTGCATCCGCCCCTGGATAGCTACACAAGTTTTCTACACTGTTCCTAAATCTCTGCCTTACCATTATATAATCAATTTGGTACTTCCCTTATCACCCAAAATTTTTCATGTGTACCTACGCCTGGGGTGATGTTTAAATCAAGTGTTTGACTCTACTACATAATTTATTTCTTCTACAAAATTCAACTGCCTTTTCACATCATTTCTTCTTCCAAGCCCAAACCCTCCAACTTCTAATCCGTCCCTCCCTTCCCCCACCACATCATTCCAGTCACCCATCACAAACAGGTTTTTCTTTCCTGGCACTTCTCTAATTATTTCTTCTAGCTGCTCGTACACCTCTCCCTCCCTATGGTTGCTTGTAGGCGTGTATACCTGGACCAGTACAAAATTCTTCGGGCTTGCTTTTATTTCTACCACTAGTAGCCTGTCACTCACCTGTTCAATGTTTACTATCCTCAGTCCCAATTTTGTATTCAGTATCATACCTACTTGACCCTTGTCAAGTAGGTATGATACTGAATCCCCCAGGTCCCCCACTATAGATTACCCGGTAGCTATCACTCCAGTAGTCCCCGCTATCCTTCCATCTCACCTCCCACAATCCCAAAGCATCTATTTTTCATTTTTCCATTCCCTCGTTAATATTTACAAGCTCCCCGGCCCTCATCATAGTCCTTACGTTTCAAGTTCCTTTTTTTTACCGCTGCTTTCCTCTTCCTCTTCTACCTCCTATCCCTTGTGTTCACCGATGATGATACTATGCAAGGATTTTGTGTGATGACAACCGCGGAGGCCTTGCCTTCCCTGCTGCTGGGCACGACTCCCACCCTATTGGGCTGCGCCCCGTAGTTGCCAAGAATCAATTCTCTGTGAATGACTGTCATATTTTAGGAAATGATAGTTGAGAGGTACTCCCACGCCAGTCAACAGTATTTTTAACATGACACCACCACGGAACTACCTTTCGTCTGGCTCCTACCCTTCGACCTATCTGGCGTGGGTGGCCCTACCAGGAGCAATAGTACTTGATCCTGCCAGTCCAGCTCTAGGGGTCATTGGAACGCACAAGCCCTACCACCACGTCAAGGTTGTAGTTCAAGGAGGGCATGGGGTAAAAGAGAAGTTATATTCTAAAATATGAGTGTCGGGTGAGGAAGAAGTCTAATCAGAAAGTCTTTGGTGGTCTTCTATGGTGGAAGAGACTGATGTGAAACTATTGTCACAAAAAAGTGTAATTGAAGTAAACATAAATATATGCATTGGAAGCAAAGGAGTCATGCACAGAGAGGGCAGTGCATAAGGAACTGATAAATAAGAGCCAGTTTCCTAGGTCGTCAAACAATAATTAGGCTTTCTTTCACTCTGTGTGCCCCAAAAGTTATTAGGTACAACAACCCATTTAAAACATTACAAATTAAAAATACATTAATTAATCTCTTATGGGCTTGATATTTTTTTCAAGTGCCTAATTCTTTATGATAACTTAAGAGAACACAGTTACGTCAATTATGGTTTTATAGAGGCTAAGTAAATATCTTAAAAAATTAGCAGATCATGCAATGGAAGTTATCCCTGCTTTTGAAAATTTTTTACTGCTCAGGCTATCCCAGCCCTGGTGAAAAATTAGTGTAACAAATATGTGTATAAATATGGTACATTATGTAAAATTACACATTTACTACACTTTTCTACTCACAAAGTTACACAAATCGTACAATCGTACAGTTGTTACACCCTGTACATTATTGATACCACACCCGTACTCAATTTGTTGTATCAGATGTTACACAGATTATACCACTAAGTTACCAGTCTATTGAGACACCAGAAGTGTACAAAATATGTGCACAGCAATTACCATTTTTGGGTACACAAATGTCATCACAATTGTACCACTGTGTCGCGTTACCAATAATTTACACTCATAGTACATAAATATCACCCTCGAAGTGTATACATTGTGCATCTTTTCTACCTCTCCTTACACTTTTTCTGTGGTTACCGGCCATTCACACCAACTGTACACATTTTTGGTGCATGTCGTGTACCACATTTTTTTGTCAAGTGTAGACCAAAACTCAGTGTTACAGGGAACTTTTGTTGCAAAATTGCAACTTTTGTTCTGTTGTTACCCCCTAGCTACGACGCTGAAGCTAGTGTGCTGGAATTGGAAAAAACTTGTTTATTCGCAGTAATATTGCATTTATATTCATACTTTGTGGCAATATAGGATAGCAGTTATCTGGCATTAATTTATGGCAAATAACTTCTATCAAGATTTTATGGTATTTCCTCAAATTGTCATGGAATTATCATTTAATGATTATAGTTCTCGAAGTCACATTTATCCACGGAAGTGACTACATATATACGTCTTTTTTCATCGGCTATACCTTAGTAATGTGTGCGAGAATAGGTGCGTTGAATCGTAGAATAGGTAATAGGTAGTTATGCTAGGTTGATACGAGGAAGAATAATACGAAATACTATATCATGTCATTGCGCAATAAGCACATTCAGGTCGATTACTGGCAAATTGATCATCAAGAGGGAGTAGAGGAGGCAACAATTGACTATTTATAGACCTTCTTCATTAATACACAGCAATAAAGATTGCTTTTTAAACTTTCCTGCATATATGTTTTTAATTTTAATCCTAATTGCATGGAATCCTTGTTACCATTATTGTACACCTGTACACTAAATGGTGTTCTTGTGTACATTATGTACACATCATGTACCACAGCAGACTCAGTACACACTGTACACAATTCAGCACCAATTGTTACACAAGGTACACTGGAGTTATAACTATGTACACTATAGTTACACACAGAGCCTACACAGAGTTTACCATTTTCCTACATTAATGGTACACTCCAAAGTTACCATTATGTTACACAAACGTTACCATTCTTTTCTGCCAGGGAGTGTCTCCATGAGATAGACACACCAGGAAATGAAGCCATAAGTGACATACCAAATGACAGTAACCACTTCCCCGAATGTAATTATGCCCACATATAATCTACTCTTCTCTCATTTAGATTTTAGACTCAATACCAAAAAGTATGATGTCCCAGCAGCAGCTAAGTACTTCTGATAATTTGGAAATAATTTCACTTGGTGCACATTAATGCCACAGAAAGTTTTATTTCTTCCGACCCAGGGTTTCGACTATCACACAGTTATTATCAAGGTCATGGGACATGGGTCAGGTCAAGGGACTGTGTAATAGTCGAAACCCTGGGTCTGAAGAAATAAAACTTTCTGTGGAATATTACAAAGTGAAATTATTTCTAAATTATCCCATGATAACCTGCATATAGAGCCTACTGGCCAAACTATGCCCACAAATAATTGTGTATGAAGGTTAAATGAGAGTGAAATGTCTTCACATCCAAGAGGAAGTGCCCACACATGCTGTGCTCAGACTAAATGCTGATTAGGTGGTTACACAGAGCAGTCCCTCGGCACACACACACAGATGCTTCCACAAGGATAGGACTTTATAAGCCACACTTCATTCAAATATTACAATCATACTTACCCAGTATTTAAGCACCAGTTGGAAAGTGAACGTTTCTCATATAGGTACTCCTTCTCCAAGCCTTCCAGGGCATACATTCGTTTCCTGTCAATTTTGAGGCACTCCTCACTCACATGACGTCGAAGAGTAGCTATCTTCTCCTCATAAACACGGGTGCATGACACAGTTCGCACCCTTTTTTCGGTGTTTCTCATTTCTCTGCCCCGCCTCACAGGGCTGTCCACGGTGCAAGCAGAGAATGTCCGCTTTCGTCCCTTGTATTGGTCTTCCTCAGGGGAGTTTTTCAAGTCTTTTGGTACAGGTTCTTTCTTTAGATTCTAAAGGGGGCACATAAGGGGAGACAAGGTGAATGCAAAACTATGGTAATGAAGAGAAACTAGAAATGGCACAAAATAATTTCCTGCGAGAGTTAACAACATGAACATAAGCTGGTAAAAATGTCATTAATAGTTGAAAATTATAATCTATAGGTGTTTTGAAGGGATAATGTGAGAAATGCTATAAGACAATAAATAAAAATAATGCGAAATAATGCTATAAAAATATGGTAACAAGCCACAAACCTTTGGCTCCGAATAATTTTTCCTACACCAGGTAAAACATGTGAGGTCTTTGTTTGGCTCCGGAACGATCAGATTTCTCCACCTCTCTCGAACTGCCTTATACCGCTCCTCATCGGTATCTAGCTTCTGAAGCAATTGCCAATCAGGATTGTTGTTGTCCGCATTTTCTAATGGGTCTTTGGAAACATAATCCACGTCCAGTCCACTACTTTTTTTCGCTGGCTTTTCTTCTTCCAACTGAGGTGGTGTTGAAGAGGTTTCAATTACTTCTACAATTGGACTGATAGCAGATTGAGCATCATTCGCCACAAGCACCTCGTCTTTCACCAATCCACTTTTTTTCTGAAGCTTTTCGTCTTCATCAAACCCAGCATGCGGTGAAGATATATCAATAACGTCAATCACCGAATTAATTTCATTCACATCATTTGTCACTGGATTTTCCTCTTTTCCTAACACAGCAAGCGGCGAAGAGATATCAATAACTTCTATAAATGAATTCTCAGCTGAATGTGTTTCATCCACGATGATATACTCCGTGTTTTCCAGCAGACAAGTCTTGATATATACTTCGGGATTGAGGGTGGCCTGTACATCAGCCCTATCATCTTCACTGGGGGCACCTTCCTCGGCTCCTTGCTTGTCTTGGTTCTCATCTGGCTGCATGCGATATGTACAATCGTAACTATTAAAGGTCAAGTCTGTCACGGCTTCGTCTTTTTTTGGAGTGGTTTTCAAATTACGAATCAATACTTCTCTTCTCAAATCTTTGTCAGTTTTGAAGGGCGATGCTTTCACTGGTATAGAATCCAAAACGTTTTTCTGCTCATCAGCTTCCGCTTTCCGTTCATGTGGTTCACATTTACTTGGGCTAGTGAGTAAGTCTTCTCCGTCTTCCAGCGTTAGAGAACTTTCTAATTGGACTGACAAAGCGTCCTCATCGACTTGGTCGCTCATTGTCAATCAGGAGGGATCACTTTTTATTTCTTAAGCGGAAAAAGATAAATTAACCCACTAAAATGACTCGCCTGTCATTTAATACTAAAAGTTTTACCGCGTCTTGCGGTTTGGATTATCATTCGTCAGCTGTTCCTGTAATATATCGATTGGTGCATTTGAGTACGCGGTTGTTTGGTTAATGAATATACCTGTAATAGTCATGGTTTGGTTGTTTGGAGCCTTTGGAGCATGAATTTACATAGGTATATATTAGTTTTCTTCATATTATTTTTGCATATATGTTCATGGTTTCAAGCTAATAGTTTTTTAGCTGTTATTTATTATCGCCGTACTTGTTATTATATGCGTATCATACATGTTTCTGGTTTCATATTCAAACTTACGGTATTTATTTTTATTATTAAAATGTATATCCTTTTTTTTATTCCCCAGGGTGCATCGTTTACCAACAGTAGGTGAATATAACTGCAAATAAACAGCAAGAAGAATTGGATTTTCACTTGAACATGCGATATGAAGACTTTTCAAAGTTTCTTTTCGGAAGAGGACATGATTAAAGGTAGGTAACTAACTTATTTGAATAGGTGAGCTATGTTAACTTTTATTCCCACCATCAGGGTACCTTTGCATGTCCACGTCAGGACTCTCCGCAAGCGCTATGAAGTTGGCATACGTTTGAAATTAGTTAAAATATCGCAAAATATCGTATCAGGGGTATTAGGCAATGCCAATTTTGCTACCTTACTGATGGTCAACGCACGGAAAATTATCTGTTTAATTTAAATGTGTCTTATTACAGCTATTGTGTAGCAGACATATTTTAATTTTACCTCAAGAATTATGTATAGTATGGGAATCCTACTTAATTTATTAGAAGTTGTACTTCAAACTGGAAATTGCACGGAAATCCCGATCACCTTGGAAGTACTTATTCCATCACAGGGTATTTTCCTCTAATTTTCACTTACTTTCTCAAAGCCATTCTGTAGAAGATATATTCTATTATAACAAAAAAAAGTTGGAATAGTATTAGGTCGCCAGCTTACTAGTAATTGTACTTAAAAGTGGAAAATGTCCGGCCGTCCGCCGACTTAAAAGTAGTTTTTCCACCACACGGGAAATAGATCGCTTATTTGCACTTAGGTACTATCTCTTAACCTAAATGCACTCCAAGATAAGCGCAAAAAATATTAACAGTATGAGATAACTAGTTACTTTACTTCAAAGTTGAAATTGTCAGGAAATCCTCCAAGCCAAAAGTAGGTACTTTTTCTAACACACCGAATATAAAAAGTGATGTGAATTTGGTTCCGATATCTTTATTGTAAGTGGGTGAAATTTGCGAAAACGCTGGCGGGACGAAAGCTCACCTTTACCGCATAATTCACTGGTTATTGTACTTTAAGTTGGAAATTGTGAGGGAAATTGTCCAATTTTAATGTACATTTTCTATCACTCGGAATTGCACCCACTCATTTACATTTACTTTCTCTAAGTCATTCAGTATAAAATACATTTTCCTATAAGCACAAAAAGCCTGAATGACTTGGCATGCCCATTTTCAATAGTTATATCGTACTACTAAGTTAAAATTATCCGGAAATCCTCTGTTTTAAAAGTACTTTTTTATCACACCGCTAACCGCTAATTCTCTCTTATTTTCTCAATGCTCTTCTGTAGAAGATGAATTCAGATACATTGCCCTATAACCGCAAGTATCTTGAATAGCATAAGATGCCTAGTTTACAAATAAAATGCGGAATATTTCCCCGACGAATTCTGGATTTTGCAAATTTGTAGCCATACTTTTGTGTGCCCTCATATCCAGCACTTCCCCTTGAAACCTGTGACAAAGTTTCATATTACCCCGTGCTTACACCCCTA
Organism: Pyrrhosoma nymphula; assembly: GCA_963573305.1. Lineage (NCBI taxonomy): Eukaryota > Metazoa > Arthropoda > Insecta > Odonata > Coenagrionidae > Pyrrhosoma > Pyrrhosoma nymphula. Next base: position 85,091,896 of record OY754333.1, on the reverse strand, counting down.
CGAAAATTGTATACAATGTATACATTTTTTATACAATTGTTTGTATACAAACTATTTACTTATTAAATACCTATTCTATTTATATTACAATGTATATTACATTGTATGCAAATTGTATAAATGAATACATTTTATAAATTTGTAAACAAAATGTGTACATTCTATGCAACTTGTGTACAAAATATCTCTTCCTTGAACTATAACCTTGACGTGGTGGAAGGGCTTGTGCGTTCCAATGACCCCTAACCCCTAGAGCTGGAATGGCAGGATCAAGTACTATTTCTCCTGGTAGGGCCACCCATGCCAGGTAGGTCGAAGGGTAGGAGCCAGACGGAAGGTAGTTCCGTGATGGTGTCACGTTAATAATACCGTTTAGTGGTGTGGGAATACCTCTCAACAATCACTTCCTAGAATATGAAAGTCATTCAAAGAGGATTGATGCCTGGCAACTACGGGACGCCGATTACTAGGGCGGGTGTCGTGCCCGGCAGCGTGGGAGGCAAGGCCTCCGCGGTCGTCATTACACGAAATCCTTGCATAGCATCATTATCGGTGGAAACAAGGGATAGGAGGTAGAAGAAGAAGAAAAAGGGAAAGAGGAGGAGAAAAACAGCGGTCAAAATAGGAACTTGGAACGTAAGGACCATGATGAGGGCCAGGAAGCTTGAAAATTTTAAACGGGAAATGGAAAAATAGATGCTTTGGGATTGTGGGAGGCAGTGGCGGATACATATTGGGGGCGCGGGGGGCGCGCGCCCCCCCTTGCGGGGCCGCTCGCATTGCCACCCGCGCCGCACAGTGGTCCGGATCCGAAAAAAGGCGGACAAAAGTCATTTTTTCGACTTTCTTGAAACTAACTTTAAATATGCAGTTCTTGTAGCAAAATGTCCGGGGAATCCTACCGCACACTTAGTTTTGCTTAAAAAGTTTTGTCAAAGTTAGTAAATTGCTACAAAGTAGAGCTAATTTTAGCTAAACCGCGCTCTTTAATTTTTTTCGAAAAAATACACTTTTGTAACAAGTTTTTTGCTCTATTTCGTATTAAAAATTGATAAAATGAGTGTGGACTATAATTATATGGACACTTTACCATGATAAAAACCAGGTTTCAATCTTGTAGTGGTTGTAATGATCGCTGAAGGAGTTCTTCAAGAGGAATCATTTTTTATCGCAAATTTCGCATAAACGTTGGATTATAAAAAGAGTGACACCGAGTGACACAGAGATTCTTATAGTGGCAAGAGTGGGTTATATTAAAAAGATATTAGTAAAGGATTTAGCTGGAAATATTAGTAAATAAGTGAATTACAACGACTTATATGACTCTCTGCCGCGGACGTGAACGTCGGGACTAGACACGCGAGCTTCGTCACAGTGGAGACACATTGTAAAATACGTCTTTTCCAATGTTTTATTGATTAGGATTTTAAAAATGAAGAAGTTTATTTTTTTTCTATTATATTCTGTTCTTGGCAGAATTTACTCTAGAAAGAGCGAGAGAATGAATTTCAGACTGCGATACTAAGCGAAATTGTGACGCTGGAAGAGGAGGAAAATATTTTCTTCGATCTTTTCAGTACGATTCCCATCGAATTTTGTTCATCGTTGGAAGTATATAAGACTGGTTGTATGCACTGCTGCTTAGAAAACCCACCTCTGGCTGTCCCTTTCCTCAAAGCCTAAGTGACAGGAGACCCGTTACCCGCACACGTGCCGGGCCCAAGGGTCCTTAGTCGGGATATTTTACTATCCCTACTTAGCGCACCACCCAACTTGTGTTTATTGCCTAAATGCGGTTTCTTTGACCTGCAAGTGAAATTGTACGTGTTAACAGATGTGGTATTTACCCTCCAGGTGCATCTTTCCAGATGGGTTTTATTGGAGGGCTGCCGCTGGTACGCATTTTTCACAAAATTCAGGCATTGCACATTTCTCTATATGCGGTCCACCAAAAACCCTCCTGGTTATCCTCGGGGGTAGACCCAGGTTCTTGGGGGTGGTGGGAACTTCTCTTTTTAGCCTCCTCCATGCTTCAGTCGAAACATTTTGGTGCTCTTCAGTTGTTCCTTTTCCATCGATGAGTACACATGCGAGTTCTTAGTCGTTGGGTACTCGGTTGGCAATAGTCTTCGTGATTTGAAGTGATCTCTGAAGTAAGTATTAGTTTTGTGATAATTCGAAATAGTGTTGTGATTCAATGATTTTTTTGTTCCTGGCCACCACAGCGATAAGGATAATTAATCAGGTATGCTATTTCTCTTTTATTTCCGTTTTTGAAGTTGATCTAGTTCGGGGTACCACACTAAATTTTGCATTGTTTTTGCTTCCGTTTAAACTCCTAACTTTCTAGAATAAAGAATATTGTTCAGTATTTAACGAACCAATTATTCTAATTTTTAACTCACAGCTATGCCGTTAACATTTACGTGGAAGCAACTTCACGGTAAAATGCAGGAGAAAAAAGGAGCCAATGGACGACCGGAAAAGTAATTTGACGGGACTTATTGAGGATTGCCTACATTTTACACGGAGATGAGAACGCAAAAAATGAGCTCAAAAATTTTTTGAAAGTAAATTTTTTTGTTGGTTACGAGAAAAGATGGCGAGATTGCTCTCGAACGAACTCTTTTTTGGATGCGACTTGGTTGGATCAAATCGTTCATTTCCCTGATGTTGTGTATCGTAACTTTCCAAGCACCTCAGGGTCGTATTTTCCCTGTGTTTTAATTGTGATATGACATCCCTTGGGGTATTGTCTAAGTAATAAGCCTTTTTTATCAAGCACATACAATAAAAGAAAGGGTAGGCCAATCAAACAATTTTAGGATGTCACTATCCGATCAAAAAGAAGGAAAACTAAATTCCTTAGAGAAAATACTTTCCCGTCAGAACTGTCTTCTGCTACAGCCATGAATCTAAGAGAGAGAGGACATAGCGCGCAGAAGCGTCTCTAGTTAATACGATGACCCCCCCTACACGGATATGGTATGTAAATGAGTATTGAAAAAGTGGAAGAGGGAAAAGGAAGAAAGTACTTCAGGAGAAATTTAAAAGTAGAATGGGTCTATTAGTTGATCTACCAAAGCAAAAATATGGCACATCGAATGATGGCAACACAGCTAGGCGCTTCTTCAAAAATGCCCGCCTATCGGCTGAAAGCACTGCTAAGGATCCATTTATTTCACAAAAATCTTCTTTTACTTCAACGATTTTCACATGAAATAAAATATAAAATTGATTTTCAGTCGTAGAAAAAGAACTTATCATTAAAATTTCAAATATTTTGAGAGCTTCGTCATGCGGCCTTCTAATTTAACCCCCAAAATTTAAAGAATAATTTATGGACACGGCAAAATGTTATGTTAAATATTATGAGTGGTTCTACATGTCACCCACAGTGCATAAAATTCTGCTGCATGGTGCAGATGTGATTGAGTCAGCTCTTCTTCCAATTGGAGAGCTTTCGGAGGAGGCTCAGGAATCGCGGAATAAAGATATAAGAACTTATCGCATCACGCAACAAAAATTTAAAGATTCCACACGACTGAGGACGTTTTCCGGAGACTGATGCTGACCTCTGATCCATTAGTCAGTAGGTACATTAGGTGCTGAATTAAATAAATACCGTGGCCTAAAAGATCTGCCTAAAGAGGTCCGTGAGCTCTGGCAAGAATATCCTGACTCAGCGAGTGAATGCGAGGAAGAGGAGTGGAATTCAGGAGAATCTGATTTGGAATTACATAAATTGTAAAGTTAATAAGATACTAAGTATGTTTTTATCTACATAAATGAGTTAATTTGCACTAAAAACAGTTTTAATATTTATTTAATAATTACTTATTTTTTAGTTTCAGCGGCACTATCTCTGCTAGCTGATAATCGCAATCACTTCAACGTTAGAATCAATTCCCCTAACTGCCATACATTTACCCATTTTTTAAATAATTATTTACTAAGTTAAAGGTCTAGAAGTCATATTATGCAAATAATTTTTATATATTTGCATATTTAATAATAACAGGCGTTTTCTATGCAGTCTCCTCATTATCGGTTAATTTAGCATTAAAATTCCCAATATCTTCTAAAATAATTATTTTTTGTTGAAAATAACAGTAGAAATGAACTAAGAGCGTCTTCAAACATATAAATGACAATTTTCAAATTAATCTGACAAAAATATGATTTTTGTTCCTCTTTTTCGCGATCCGGACCACTGTGCAAGTCCCCGAGTCCCTACTGACTAATGGATCAGAGGTCAGCATCAGTCTCCGGAAAACGTCCTCAGTCGTGTAGAATCTTGGAAGCCCCCGCCAGTCAGCCCGCACGCTGTTCGTTCGTGTCTTTCGTCAGTCGACTCTGAGTCGAGTTATCGAGTAGTTGTACTTTCTTATGTAGCACGCGCGCGCGTCCGCGTCATCATATATTATACGTTTCTGTCTGGCGCATAGATAGCTAACCTACGAGAAAAGTCGCGGCCATTCTAGTGATCTCGATACGTTATTCTGTCTGGCATTTGTTCGAGAAAAGTCGCGAATATTCTACTGTTTGTATTTGTTCAAACTCCTTAAAAGTCTGGAAGCGAACATTCTGGCACCGAATGTTCTCGAAACAACCGAGCTACATATATAAGGGAAGCAGAGTCGCTGCCAGGCAGTCAGTTTGAAAGCTACAATCGTCGCGATAACTTGCGCCCCCCCCCTTGAGTTTTTTCTGTATCCGCCACTGGTGGGAGGTGAGATGGAAGGATAGCGGGGACTACTGGAGTGATAGCTACCGGGTAATCTATAGTGGGGGAGTCCAGAGTCAAGTAGGTATGATACTGAATACAAAATTGGGACTGAGAATAGTAAACATTGAACAGGTGAGCGAAAGGATACTAGTGGTAGAAATAAAAACACACCCGACGAATTTCGTACTGGTCCAGGTATACATGCCTACAAGCAACCATAGGGAGGAAGAGGTGTACGAGTAGCTAGAAGAAATAATTAGAGAAGTGCCGGGAAAGAAAAACCTGTTAGTAATGGGTGACTGGAATGATGTGGCGGGGGAAGGGAGGGACGGATTCGATGTGGGAGGGTTTGGGCTAGGAAGAAGAAATGATCGCCGTGAAAAGGCAGTTGAATTTTGTAGAAAAAATAAATTAGTAGTGTCAAACACTTGATTAAAAACATCACCGCAGGCGTAGGTACACATGGAAAATGTCGGGTGATACTGGGAGGTACCAAATTGATTATATAATGGTAAGGCAGAGATTTAGGAACAGTGTAAAGAACTCGCGTAGATATCCAGAGGCGGATGCAGACTCGGATCATGACTTGGTGATGATGAAGTGTGGAGTTAGATTCAAAAGGATTTGTGAAGGTAGGAAGATGAAGAGGTAAAGCCATGTCAAGCATTGAGACGGTTGAAAAGGAGAGAATACCAGGAGCTGTTAGAAAAGGACATAGGTGAAGCAAAGCAGTTAGGAACAATAGAGAGAAGATGGGAGATTTTATTTGCTATTTATTTATTTATTCTTTATTCCGTAGAGGTCGATTAGACATTGGAATGTGTCAATACAAAAAACAAAATACATATTCCAAAAAAATACATATTACAAAAAGTACACATTACAAAAAAATAAAATACATATTATATATTTTTTTAGTGAATGAGAAATTGTTAGTTCCCACTATATTCAAAGCTATAAAATGTCTGTTCAAGTATGAAAGCCTTCACTAGTCTCTTAAACTTACTAATTGTAGTAACCTCTTTTTAATTTGTGGGGTAGGTGATTATAAATTTTTGCACAAGCAAAGTGTGGGCCATTTTTAGTGAGACTTGAATTGAACATTTTGAGGTGGACATTATTGTTTTCACGCGTAGCATGTGAGTAGGCATCGCAGGAGCGGCAGAGAACACATTAGAAACGGTGGAAAAGAAGAGGGTTAAGAAACAGTGGGTAACGGAAGAAATGATTTAGAGACTAGAGGAGAGAAGGATATTGAAAAACGTCAACAGCGACGTAGGCAAGGGGAAGTACAAGGAATTAAATAATAAATTCCGGCAAGTGATCAATCGGGAAAAAGAAAACTTGTTTAAGGGACAACGCGAGGAAATGGAAAAGCTGCAGAAGGAGGGGGAAGTGGGCGCTTTGTTCGTTAATGTGAAAATGTTCTCGGGTGGTAAGAGAGGGCAAACGATACCAAAGGTTAAGGACAAAACAAGAAAGATATTAATCGAACAGGAAGATATCCAAGAAAGATGGAGAAAATAGGTAGAAGAGCTATATGACAGGGAGAATAGACCCTTTAGCCTAGATCTAGAGGATGAAGGATCAATAGATAAGGATAACCTCGGACCAGAGTTATTTGATAGCGAAATAGAGAGGGCATTAAGGGAGATGACGGGTAGAAAAGCCGTGGAAGCCGATAACCTACCTTCGGAGCTACTGAAGAATCTAGGTAGTAAGTGGGAGAATCCTTTTTCGAATTTTTTCGCGGGATCTACGAGGAAGGAGTATGGCCAGAGGATTTCTTGAAAACAATATTAATACCTTTTCCGAAGAAGAAGAAAGCGTCAGAATGCGAGGAGTATAGAACAATCAGTTTAATTTCGCACGCGGAAAAAGTTTTACACAGAATAATAAAAAGAAGGTTGGAGAGCAGAGCAAACTGCTACTTAGGCGGATACCAATTTGGGTTCAGGAAGGGGAGGGCCACCTGAGACGTGATTGCGGTAATGAGGACACTTATAGAAAGAAACATAGAGTATAATCGGGATGTTTTCGCTTGCTCTGTGGATTTCCAAAAGGCGTTTGACAGAGTAAACAGGAAGAAACTAATGCAGATATTGTGGAAAATAGGAATAGATTGGCGTTATAGGAGACTCATCCGAAACTGGGGCAGAGGGCTCAGTTGAGGGTAGCTGAGGGTGAATCAGGGTGGGCAGTTATAGGTCGCGGGGTCTGCAAGGGTGCCCATTGTCGCCTTTGCTTTTTAACATCTATGCTGAGGAAATGGTAAGAGAGGCATGGGATGAGTTAGATGTGGGAATGAAAGTAGGAGGCCAGCGGATAAAGTCGGTTATATTCGCGAACGACCAGGCGTTGGTCAGTCGGTCATCGAAAGGATTTCAAACATTAGTAAATGCATTGGAAAAGCCGTGCGAGAAATACGGGATGAAGATTAATAATAAGAAAACAAAAGTAATGCGTTTCTCTAGTACAAAGAAAGCGAGGCTTGTGATAAGAGTAGGAAGTCACAAACTGGATCAAGTAGAACAATTTAATTATTTGGGTAGTACGATAGAAGAAACAGGACATAGTAGCAAAGACTTTGGGAGGAGAATAGCGCTAGAGAAGGAAGCGTTCAATAATAGAAGGGAGATGATGACGGGCACCTTAAGTAAGGATGTAAGAAAGAGGCTGGTGAAGAGCTTGATATGGAGTGTGGCATTGTATGGGGCAGAAAAGTGGACCTGGCAAAGACATTAGGAGGAGAATAGCGCTAGCGAAGGAAGCGTTCAATAAAAGAAGGGAGCTGATGACAGGGACATAAAGTAAGGATGTAAAAAAGAGGCTAGCGAGGAGCCTGATATGGAGTGTGGCGTTGTATGGGGCAGAAACGTGAACCTTGAGAAAAGAAGACGAAAAGAGGCTGAAAGCGTTCGAGATGTGGGTGTGGAGGAGGATGGAGAAGGTGCGTTGGAAGGAAAGGAAGACAAATGAGGAAGTGCTTGACATGGTGGGTGAGGAGAGGAAACTTGTGGATGAGATTAGGGGAAGGCAGGGTAGGTGGCTGGAAGCGGTAATGAGGGACGATGGTTTGCTGAAGGCCGTGATAGAGGGAAGGATGTTGGGTAATCAGGGAAGGGGAAAAAATAGATTAGGTTTTATGGACGGGATGAAGAAAGGTAGGACTTGTACTGAGATGAAGAATGAAATACTAGAGGTAGATAGGACACGGCACGTGTATGAGTCCGTTGGATATTCTCTGACTTTCATCATAACCTTACCTCTAACCGGTAGATTACTCTAATGATGATACAATATGTATACATTCTATACAAATGTATAAATTATGTATACATATTGTATGCATTTTTTAAAATTTTATCATTAATCCAGAAAATGTTTGTACCATTGGCTATGAAATTTTTATTTACGGGAAGAAATTGAAATTATTGAAATAATTCCATCTCTTGGATCCCGAAAGAAATATTTTTTTATTAATGCCACTACTACAGAATCAAATTGTCGATATGTAATTTATTTTTTCATGTCTTCGTACTGTCGGTCCTCAATTTCAATATATTAAACAAGTCTACTAGCTACCTACTCAAACGCATTATTCGACTTGTATCTCACGCCTACCTACTACATGGCTAACCCGTTATTGAAAATCGCGCGTAAAGAAAGTCGTATATATACGGCCATTCCCGTGCGTAAAAGTACTTCGAGAACTAATTTTTAAAAGTCAATATGCTGTGTAGTTTGAGGAAATACCATCCAATCGCGATTACAGTTTTCAGGCATTAATTAATTGAAACCTATGTTGCCACATAGGATGAATATAAAGTCAATATTAATGAGAATAAACAAGATTTTTTCCAATTACAATCCGTTTTCTTACATTTAAATGAAGACGTAACTTACTTGCGAAAATGTTACAAACATGAACATACATGTATATGCATAGTGAAAAGGAGTAAACAGATGAATTTACCAATTAAAGCATAACAACAATCTAATGAACAACGGAAAATAATTACGAAAAGATATCAATGTAGTGTTTACTGGCAGAACCTGTCCCTCCGATTCGTTTACAAGCTTCCCATCTATGCCAAATATACGGTCGATGGATGAACCACAGGCTAGTATGCGATGAAAGTTTAGCAGTTGAATGGCGATAAGTGGCATACTATCTTCATTTTTCCATGATTTGGCGATAGTAGGATAGAAGTTCGTGATCATGAACATATAATTTGTGATATATCGCCCATAGCATAGCATCATTCTGGACAAAAGATGCACGTAGACACCAAATGCGCACAAAGTCTTGTATTCTTTACGGCCTTACAATTGTAATAAGATGGGTTTACAAATTGTATATCCCTGGTATTTTGATGATCTATTACAATAGTATTGACACTGCTTTGTATGAAAGATGCTGGAACACGATTGTATTACAATATTTTTTTAATTATGAAAATCGTAGCTGTACAACAGATTTACAATTTGTTTACCAGTGGCTGAGCTGTCTGCTAAATATGCACTGCCAAGACATGAAATGTTTGTGAAGAATGCCTAAAGCCGGCCGTACCAGTCGTAGGTACTTATTCATCATGGCGTCCACAATGGCTTGGGTTGAGAAATTCTAGGAGGCTTATTTGAATGCATATTAACTAATCTGCTATTATTAAGTTTAGAAACTGTAATCATGTTCCAGCATTAACTTATAATATTTTATTTGCCAGTAAAATTTCATTTCTAGGCTTTTTCACGAGACCAGGTCTGCCCCATCTACACACACTTTTAATTAAATATGTAATTAAGTAAAATATGTGATTAAATACATCGTTGTGTTCTACACACGGATAATTAAATCAACTACAGAGTTACCAACGCGGAGATCAAGAACTAAGGTTAAGTTGACTATCGGTGAGCGCCAACGCCGAAAATAAGCGTTAGGAAATGCCCACGAATAATTAGCCATGGAAATGCCAAACAGAGAATAAATAGCGTACAGCTGGAACTCAAAAAAGTTACGTACTAGTGAGTTCTACAATACTAGAACTCAAAAATGCTAGTCCGTAGCTTTTTTGAGAAGGAAAAATAAAACAGAACCATGTGACAGAATTAATACAAAAGAAATGGTCAACGTTGCTTCCGTTAAATATTTAGGCATCATAATTCCTCAGGGTACCTGTCTTGGAGTAAACATACCTACTCGAGAAAAATTTTGACGAGCAAAAAGATAGCATTTATTTAAAGAAAAATAGAGAAATGCGATGAGAAAGAGCGATGCTATTCTTCGCTGGCTAAGCCCCACCTGGAATACGCGTCTGGCATTTGGAATGCCAAACGAAGCAGGATATCAGAATTAGATCGTATTAGTTTAGTAAACCTTACTTATAATTCCTGGGTTAGGAGAATCAAATAAATTTTCGTTGTGAAACGTACTCTCAGAATCAGTGTGGTCAAACTTGTTACAACAACCGACTCGTTTTATTGTTACAATCGATTGGTACATAGATGATGCATTCGATTTGCGGCGATCGCTGGCGATAGACGGCGATCGCCACGCCGCGGTGCTTTCGATTTAATGAAATAGCCGTCTATCTTCGGCTATCGGTGGCTCTTCTCTCCGAGGTGAGCCGAGCAATTGAAGAGCTCACGATGGAAGAGCTTCAAGCGTATTTCTTCACAGGTATTCGCTACTGCCTTGTGTTTACGCGAGACGGACTGCGCATGCGTGAATTTTTTTCTTTGAATATTATCTTTGAGCCGTTTTATTTGATTTGGTCCACTGGCGATCGCTTCCGTCAATAGCCGGCTATTGCCATACTAAATTGAAAGCACCCAGAGTGAAAACATTAAAATTGCCTAATCCAACAGATCGCGTGAAGCGACGAGCAGATAGGTTAATTTGCACGAAGGTTTTATGGAAAGTCTTGTAGTGAGTCAGGCTATCAAAAGAATTGGCATGGGAGCCAATGTCTCAGTATAAATCAAAGACTTGGCTTAAACTCCAGAGAAAATTTGAGGCGAGATACTTCTCCAAATATGTAAAGAAAATATTAAACGCGAATAAATATAGAGATACTTCCTAAATACTACAAGATGTCATGAAAATCATAAAATTTGGTCTTATACATATTGTGTGATGGCTGTTGAGCTCTCCTGTTCCTCCCGATATTTCAATGGTGAGGGGCATCTATACGGTGTACTTAATTGAAAGGTGCATTTAAATGTATAATTAACTGGTCAGTGTAGACGAAGCATAACCCGCTCTTCCTATGAGAGCGGCGGCCATCTCCGTGGGAATTCGGCGTCCGATTCCGTAATAGAGGGTGCGGAGCGAATTGCTGGGGATACCTTCCCATTTTCTTTCATCCGGGAAATCTTCATCCACCCCACTATAAAGCGCCCGCAACCCCTCCCCCAATTTGATGCACTGCCCACACACAAACCCTGCACCTGGGAGTGAGGTCATCACAGCTTCCCCTCCAACACTCACACGAACACACACCTGTCGCCAGCCACAAAGAATGATGCCCCTATCGCACTACAGACTTACCTACCGACCATCGTAGTAACCGTTGTAAAAGCTGAACGCCGTGTGAATGCGCGTTCATAGCCATTAGTACTAATATTCACGTAATGAAAATTCACAGAGAAAGGAAAATCTCGTCACATGAAAAGTCGTGCGAAAACCCTTACAGAAAAGTACACAGTTCTATTAGTTTCTAACGCTGCTAACTTACTACCTTGGGGCCTGTCCACCGTTACTCTTGTGACATTTTGACCCATTTGACTCCATTAAAACTGTCAGGGTTATAGAAATATCAGATTTTTCATAGGAAACACTTTTGAATGAATTAGAATACATAATGTTTATTAATTACAATTGAACATTTAGGACTCAGGTCATCAATTTAGTATATAAAAAGCACATAGAAATAGTGTTATGTCTTGTGACAAAAAAAAGACACTTGAAATACACTATATAACATAAATCAATTTTCTCTTCTTTAAATTACAATATACCATTAAAATATTTTTTATATTTTAATCTAGTGTCTTAGGAATGAAGTACAAAAATATATAATGTATAAGTATATAAAGAGACAGACAAAAACAAGGTTACAAGTAGAAAAAGTGGTTACTCTTGTGACGGATCGTCAAGCATGCAGTGAAGGCACATACAGCAAATTCAAATTTGTTCGTGAAGTTTAAATGGTAGGGATAGCACTTCAGCAATGAAATGGCAAATTAAAAATGAAACTAAAAAACTAAAAAAAAAGAAAAATAGGAAAATTATCACTCGACCATGAAAATCTCTTTTTTCCAATTTGTCCACTTTCTACTGGACGTACCCCTTGGTAAGCGCTGGTGTCGGGTGGAAATCGGAAAAGATGGAGCACGACAATCAAACAATGCGAGTAAAATGTAGAAGGGTAAAGTGTCATTTCGATGAATGAGGAAAGAAGAGTGGCATTTGATTTTAAAATCATTTAGAAAGGTAAACATAGTAACAGTGATGCGGGAACTCTGATTTCGGTCCAACTTACAATTAGCTGCATGTTGTTCCTTTTGGTGGTGCCGATTCTTGGTGATGGCAGTGCAGAATTACAGTGTCAGAGTCCTTTGTACGGCATTCTCAATTCTACTCCCTCACCAGGAGGAGCCGTCGCAGGTGGCCATTTTTGTTTACTCATCCCCGTTAAAATTTTGTGGGGAAAAGGGCAGAAATGTTTTTGGATTTCGGATGATTATACGGTAAAAAATAAACTGTCCGGAACTATTAAGAATATCACATTATTAATTTAAAAATGGAAATGATGAAAAACGGAAATAACGAATGCAATACGCAACAGAGAGGTTGACGATGAAATGCAAGAACACTTCTCTCGATAGGAAAAAGTCATAATCTTCAACAGTTACTGTAGTTTGAGCGAAAAATCACTTCTCCTAGAATTTGATAAATTTGGCCACATTTTAAAGAAAAAACTCATATTTCCAATGGTATCAAAATATCAACTCCTTGCCGAACTACTTTTCGAGCAATTTGCCTAAAAATATTAGCCGTTTTACATGGGATAGATTATGGCTGTGCTCTCCAGAGGGAGAATATTTAAAAAAAATAGGAACTTCTAGCTCTTAGATTTCGTCAAAAAAACTAACGGTGTGTAGATTGCAAGTTTTCTCAACTGTTTATAAAAAAATAATCTATTACTCAGCAGTCATTTTTACTGCATCGCAAAAAATGCTATTTTGAAGGGTTTTCGGCCGTTCGGCGGGAAAAAATGAGTCAAGCTAGAGGCTTATGTAGCTTTATTTATTTAATTACTGAGAATATTGGCCACATATAACTATATATTTGCACCATTAATATTAAAATATTTATTTCATACTTCTTGCAGTCGCTGAAATAAAAAAACTAAAATTAGAATATGGTCTCCATTATGACTAGGAAACTATCTCGCTCAAACCACCTTAAACTAGATAACTCAGTTATCAATTATATTACTCTGTCATGTTAAACTTATTGCGTTGTGTATCGTACATACATTGTAGTTATTAAATGACAATCCAGAGTACTCTGACAATGGCAACTTTAGGAGTCGTGTGAATGCATGACGGCTAATTACGTTGGTGCGCAGGATGGTAGTCAGAACCCTGAACCTGGCGTGAAATTCGTTCGATCCCTCATCCATAGCCAAGTTCACCTCCCAACCTCTCCCTCTCCCCTCCCCCAAAAAAACACCGTTCCCCCTCCACTTGCATTCCACTCTCGGGGAAACACCTCATCGCCGCCATCGAATCCTGCCGTGCTCCTCGCTCCATGGGTGACGTTGGTTGATTATTATTGCTAGATGCTACTATTTGTAGCCGCACGTTGCTCACAGGGAAAGGAGTGCCAAAAGAAACTTTGAGGAGAAACCAGAAAGGGGTTACAAAGACTTGTAACGGTAAACGTATATTTTGAGATTTATTTTCTATCTAAAAGTATTCCATGTATAAAATAGAGGAAAACCTAGAAAAAAAAGGAGGGTTACAATATGTAAAACGAGTGTGTATCAAGATTTGTCAGGATATACTGTACATATCGTGACATTAAATTGAATCCTTCATTTTCAATTCAGGTTACATGGTTGAAGAAATTGTCGATGTGACACCCATTTGCCCATCCAGGTGAACAAACGAGTGAGTGAAATTTCGTTATGATAGAGGAAAAAAATTGGTTACACTCGACACAACACATTCACTTTGGCATACTACCGAATACCAAATGGTGCCATCCACCCAACTCACCACACCTGATGTGCTTTCTTCCTCCCCCCTTCACGTCATTTTCCCATCTCCTTCACTCCATTTGCCTAATGGTTTCCCATCTGCTTATACTTCCCCTTCCCCTCTTCCCACGAAATGCTTTTGCTTGCCACTTAATAATGACGGTATAATGGCGTTAGATTGGTAGCTAATACGGACAGCGTCTGCATCAATTGCCCGATTGCCCTACTCCTATTTTCTTGCACATCGTTAAAAATCTCTTGACCTCGTACTTTCCGTCTCCGTTCATGCCTTCCAAAGGTCCTGATCCTCTTCCGCACTTACCACGCACTATCCCGTAAAATGGCATCCTTTAACATTCCGTTCCGTGTCAATACATCCCCAGACCACTTCTGTTGCTTTCTCCGTTATCTCCGCAACCAATCTCAGAATATTGTGTGGAACTGAAGAAGGTAATATTTCGTGCAATTGAACAACGTGATAATCTATTTTATGTGAGCGACTTACATTATTGTCCTAACCTACATCTCTAAACCTTCTACCTAAGCGGGGTCCGCGGCAGGGGGTGCTAGGATACCAGTCATGAAAAAGAAGGGGGAATAGGGAAAAGGAATTGGAAGAGGGAAAGGACGGAAGTGATATGTATGTTAACGGAATTTATGCGTCTCCCTATGTTTTTGTTATAGTCACTTATAGTGCGTGGGTAGATACTATGTCATATCAATTCGACAGTTTACCTCTCATATTTTGTCACTTCTATCAGTTCTTGCGATATAGTTCGCCGTTAGAATAATATCTTCTATGTCACCCATTGACACAAATGATTTGAATTTTCCAAGTAACCATAGGCAAGCTTGTACCCACCGAGTCTAAAGCGGCTCCCAAGAAGCAGTAGTAGCACTGTCACCGAAATAAGATTAGTAAACATATGGTAAAATTACGGTTTACCAAAAAAATATTTTATGTCCTTCGTGTCACCCAGAAACCCAAGTGATTTGAAAATTTCTAGTAATATTAGCTTATCGGGTACCTCAACGTCTCTAGAGGCTCCTTCCATCAGCTGCGTTACACTCTCTGTTCGCTCGTAGATAACGAATTATCACCAAGGTAACCAGGTATTTTTTTTAACCGAATAGTATTGTGGTGCCGGGTAATGCACAAAAAAGTGTTGCTTCCGACATAGCGGTCCATTTTATTCTCTTTTCAACAGTCCAACAATCCCCACTGGCTACCATGTGGCTCCTTGTTATTATTCATCTACATATATTTTATACCCTGTAAGCCACCTCATGGGTTTGTGGCAGGGGATGAGCTGTTACCAACATGCATTACCCTTTACCCTATTAAAGTTAATGAAACTACGACTTTCAATGCATTAGTATACATCGCTAATGTTCGCCTCAAGAAGAGCATCACAGAAGTAGCAGAGGTACAACTAGCAAGCAAGCCGGTCGAAATTGAGAAACCATGGATGACGGAGCACATCATAGCCCTCATTGAAGAAAGAAGAAAGTATAAGACTTCAAGAAATGAAACTGAAGAAGTACTGTATAAGAGGTTTAGGAATTAAGTTATCAGAGAATCGAAAAAGGCCAAAGAGAAATGGATTGAAAGCTGCTGCGAGAACATCAACGAAAATATGATGAAGGGGAACTCAGAAACGGGATACAACCTAATAAAGAGGCACTTCGGAGAAAGGAAACCAAGTTGCAAAAACATCAGAGATTCGGATGGGAAACTGCTAATGGAAGATAGAGAAATCGGTAATAGATGGGAACAGCACATTGAAGAGCTATACCGATGCCCAATCCCCCTAGGAGAAGCATTTACAGATGACCAGAACCAAGTGGAGGAAGTACACCGTGGACCAGGGATACTAAGAAGCGAATTTGAGAGAGCAGTTAGAGACCTGAAGAATGGAAAGGCGCCCGGAGAAGATAAAATCAGCGGAGAAGTAATCAAAGCACTTGGTGAAAAAGCACGAGACACACTATATGGAATAATCCAAGATTGCTACGAATCCGGAAAGCTGCCAGAAGACTTCAAGAAGAGCTCAATGGTGACCAAACCAAAGAGAGCAAGGGCTGAGAAATGCGAGGAGCACCGAACCTTGAGTCTAGTGTCACATGCCTCCAAAATCCTTACTCGGATAGTAGGCAGAAGAATTGTAAGAAAAATTGAAGAAAACCTGTCAGAAAACCAATTTGGATTTAGAAAGAACAGGGGGACAAGGGAGGCAATACTATGCCTAAGACTACTGGTAGAGAAAATGATCCACGTGAGCAAGCCATTGTATATAGCCTTCTTGGACTTGGAGAAGGCATTCCAAAATGTCGAATGGAATATGATGTTCAATACTATGGAAAAACTTGGCTTGGACTACAATGACACAAGAATCATCTACCAGCTATACAAAGACCAGGTGGCCACAATACGCACGCAAGATGGAAGAAATATGGAGGCAAAAATTAACAAAGGGATCCGACAAGGATGTAACCTGTCACCAGCACTCTTCAATATGTACATGGAGGATGCAATAAAAGAAATAGAAGAGCAAGGAATCAAAGTGAATGGAGAGGAAATCAACATGCTACGCTTCGCTGATGATATCGCGATCGTAGCAGAAAACGAGGAATACCTACAGAAATCACTGAACACAATTGAAAAAGTGTTCCAGGAATACAACATGAAAGTCAATAAGAAGAAAACCAAGATACTTGTGTGTGGAGGAGAAAAAGTAGTGGCCGACGTCCGCCTCAAAGGAGAAAGATTAGAGCAAGTAGAATCATTCACCTACCTCGGGAGCCCCCCATTACCTGGGATGGAAGAAGCACGACATACATCAAGCGTCGAATAGCCTAAAGCCCGTTTCACACGACACTTGATCCAGCACAAGACCTAGTATGCTAGCTGGTACTTGATATTGAGGACGAAACCCAGTATACTAGAAACCATACTAGAAGGTTTCACACGATCATCGACCTTGTGCTTGCTATTAAGCAATTAATCCATATGATTCCATACTAATTTTAAAAAGAGAAGATCGCACAGCGTCCGTAACGTGAACGTGATTGGTAGATGGCCACTGGGTCCTACTGGGTCTAGTAGCAAACTAGTACCGCATCAAGTACGAAATCCAGTGGCTCAGCGAGTATACTAGCTAGCATGCTTGCTAGCCAGTATACTGGTTCTGTTCACACGATACTGGAAAGCTAGCATACTAGCGAGTATACTAGACCTTGTGCTGGATCAAGTGTCGTGTGAAACGGGCTTAAGCTAAGACGACATTCATGGCTAAAAGGCCGCTACTCTGCTCGAAGAGGATAAGACTGGAGACAAGGAAACTACGTGAAAAAATTCGTGTGGGCAGTGGCACTCTACGGATCAGAAGCATGGACCATTGGAAAAACTGACCAGAAAAGAATAGAAGCATTCGAGACATGGTGCTGGAGGAGGATGCTAAAGATCAAATGGACGGATAGGGTGAGAAACGAGGAGGTATACAGAAGAATTGGAGAAGAAAGGACACTGTGGAGCACCATACGCCAAAGAAGAACACGGTGGGTTGGCCATGTTATGAGACACAACGATTACATAAGTAGCATAATGGAGGGAAAAATTGAAGGGAAAGTCCCCAGATGAAAACCAAGAGACAAGTACTTGGGGCGAGTCAAGAGGGATACGGGGAAGAAGAACCATAGGGAAGTGAAGGAACTGGCATGGGATAGGGCGAAATGGAGGGCTGCAAAATACCAATCCTAGGATTGTAATACTATGATGATGACGCCAGGAGGAAAAACCTCACAAGCATGCACTACACTATAGGTATCCTACCAATGTTAGAGAAACTATGTTATTAATCTATTTAGTGACTACATAAATGGACAGAGATACAAGAACTATACGGAAAAAATGCACGGCGTGCAGTTAGGAAAGGTTAGCAGATAAGGAAACAAGTATTAGGGAGTATATCAACTAACTAGCTGCACTACTTATGGACAAAACTAGTTAAAGTCTCATTGGAAGCTGTCATGATCTCTAATAGTACGCGGGAAACATGACATTTTAAATCTGTCCGTTCTGCAGTCTAGTTCCCTAATTTTATTCTAACGATCTGATCTACCGTAGCATGTCGGATTTTGTAGAATACTATGAATATCGTCAGAAAATGAATTGGTTTGGAACTTACATAGTAGATTAAGTCTAAATTTTAATCTTCGGTCTGATTCCCATCCCAGTTGTTGCCAAAGGTTGCCAAAGGCCAAATGGCGTTTAACGTTTTCATTTCTACTCATGCTTTTTGCCATTACACATTTTACATAAATTATTTTAAAAATTAATCATTAATATACAACCACCCAAAAACATGTACAGGCACAGTATTTAAATGGTATTTTCTTGGTTTTACCACCCCTTTAAACCACCCTCCCCCTGTCACCTTTCCCCAAACACAAAGAATGAATGAGATTCGTTCTACTTACCCCTCCCCCACTCTATACTCGCCTACCCCCCGCAGCACACCTATTTCCTCCCCAAAAACACACTGCTTCCCTCACCCCTCCGCATACCCCGACCCTTTCCAGAACGAAACACCACCCCCTCACCCCCCACACTGACGAGAGCACACCCTTGCCGCAGCAGCAGCCACCGCCGCCGCCGACTCCTAGAACCCTCAAACCCCTCCGCTACCTTCTACCCCATCCCCTCCGGCCGAGTGATTCCGCCGAAAACCCCCTGCCATACTCCCCTTTCGCCCCCTCCACACCCCCTCTTCAACGCACGCACACAGAGACAGTAAGGGCAGCACCCCTCGCAGCTGCGGCAACTCCCACTGAGTCACAAAGGATTAACTAGCTTACTGTGATGAACACCGCTTCGCAGAGGATTAACCCCCAGAGGTTCGCAACACGACCTCTCCCTCCCCAACCCCACCTATCCACCCCTCTCTCTCTCATTAACACACCCCCACACCAGCACCTCCCTCCCTTCGCGGCGAAAAACCTCATCCCGTTTCGCCACGCTCCACGACAACCGCCCCACCGACAGGCGAGGCATACAAGACTCTCGTCCCCATTCCCTCACACATCCTCTCTCATCGCGTAGTCAGCATGTGTGTACCTACGCAAGGTGTGTGTTATGTGCACGACACTCTTGGCGGAGAGGCGCGACATGCGATGGTGTTGACGCGGGCGGGCGTCTCGCGAGTTGTTGCTCACGATGCACCGCCGCCTCCGATGATGATGACGACAATGGTGCTTTCATTTTTGTTCGCGGTGTCCCCGCCATGAGTATCCAGTAATTGCCGGTGAGGGGGCGTCAATCGTTACCGCCTTGCAGTGCGTCCATGAATTGGGTATTTTCCAAAATTTTAAATTTAAGTTTATGGATCTTTATATGTTACTAAAACTCGAACAAGCTTACGGAGTGAAAGTAGTTTTAAAATTGATTCAATATTAATTGAGATATTTAAGATTAAAATAGTCGAAATTTCAAATTTTTTTACGCCGCTGCGAAACGAAATCTGATTGGCTTGACGTCATTTTCGCTGAGCGATAGACGGATGTGAGGGAGAAAGTGAGTAACTGTAGAAGATCTACCGTATATTTAAAGATTTTTTATTGAAAACAAAGACTATGGCGTGCAATGGTTTTATTAAAACCACATAAGATAATTTACCCAAAGTGGATATGTTTATGGTAGGCGTTTTAATGAAGAAGGACGAGCGATTTAATGCTGCGGAAATTCGTTGAGCTTAAGTCCAAAAAATGTAAGCCTAAAGTTTGCTTTTAAAATCGTCATTACTGTTTTATTTCATTTTTGATACATATAATTATTTGGTGTATGAACTTTATTAACTGTTTTTCCAATACACTCATAATCATTATGATACTTCTTTCTTTATCGAAGTCTATATCAGTCCATTCAACAGTAAACAAACAGTATCTTAGTAACATATCAACATCACACATTAACACATTACTTGCCAAATGTTTGTGCTGCCAATACTCGACACACCTAAAACGTTAATTTTTTATTTGCTAATTAGTGATTGTTTGTAGAGGAGGTTTCGAGAAGTGGCTTATCTGCTGTAGAAATGCCTAAAAATAGATTCTCATCTCCTAAATGTCTATTCAAAGTTTAATTTAAGTGTTGTTATATTATAAAGCTTCTCGTGAGAGTTATGGTGATAATGCTATAGGATACGTCCAAGTAAAGAGAGATGGACCACTGTGCACAGACATTGCAAGAATATGTCCAGAACACAAAGTGCGGAGTAAAGTATACATTTTTACGGGTGGACATTGAGGAATCCAAGGAAGAAATTTCAATCATTCCATGTCGTGATTGCGTGAATAAATTTCTTGTTCGGTGTTTCAACCGATGTATTCGTACATTGTGGCACAAAACACTATCTATATCCCTTACTTAGATGCCATTTAAAGGCATATCTAGAAACACGAACACGTCAGAAACTAATTTCGCCGCATTTGTTACCACTGTAAGCATAAGGAAACGCCTGGGTCTAAATGTAAACAGCGAAAATGACGTCACAGGCCATTCGGTTGTTTTCGGAGTGTGCTCGGGAGCTTTCGTAACCTTCTCCTTTCTTTAGCTTTTAAAACCGAAATTCATACAATTTGATAAGAAAATTTTTAACCAATGCAATAAGTTCAAGTAACTGAATCAGAATATCGATAGTTTGAAATACGTGGAAAATACCCAATTCTCCACGAGTGCGTCAATCAGCCTTCATCGTCGACATAGTAATAATTTGCTTTTCAACCGATTAAAGGTTATCAAAATGAGCCTTTTTCAATTCCGTTATTAACCGTAAAATTTAGGGTTTCCGTGCACTGAGAAACTAGTCAAAAGAATAATGAGAATGGCGCTTAAATAATAAAATTCGGTATTCAAACGTATTAATTATTATCAGTTCATACTTCTTCGAATGCTTTTTTTAACAGTGTGAACTCTTCTCCGGTAACCTACCGGTTGATGTTCTCCATTACTGCTGACATATCGAAAAGAAACTTTCTTTCGGTCATCGGGACTGTTGATGATCATTCTCATTTTCTTAGTCTCCCTTCGAAACATCGGCAGGCATTGAGAACATCACCCGGTAGGATTCTCGATAAAGGTTTACATCAATAATTCCTCCGGAAAGCATCATGTCTTTCATCAGTTTTTAGGGGTAATGAGAACCCATCTTGAAGAAATAGAAAAAGAAACACTGGTTAAAACTTCAACACTTTTAATTAGGCCACCCTAATGATGGCATAACGTGCCTAAACCTTGGTCTGTGGAAATTAAAAATGTGGTTTCAACCAGTGTTTCTGTTTCTCTTTCTGCAAGACGGATATATTATGTTTCCTCAAACTCAGTGCCAATATTCTTGTACATGGTTTATGAGAAGAAGATATACTAGATTAAATCACATCGATTTTTTTAACCTTTCAAAGTTGTGAACCTGACTCTCCTCAAAAGAGCAAATACTACCTTAAGGTAGTTAGAGCGCGATATTACTTCACCTAGAATTTGATGAATTTGGCCTAATTATTAAGGAAAAAATTCCATCTTTCCAATGATTTATAAAAGTATTAATCCTTTGCTTGATTAATTTTCGAGCAATTTGCCTAAAAATATAAGTTGTTTTACATGGGATAGATAACGGCTGTGCGCTCCAGAGAGGGAATATTGAAAAAAATAGGAATTTATAAAACTCGATTTCGTCAACAAACTAAAGGTTTGTAGTTTTTATGTTTTCTCAACTATTTATAAAATTAATCAATTACTCACAGGAGTAATGTTTACAGAATTGCATTAAAAAACTTTTGTTTTGAAGGCGTTTTCACCGTACGGTGTGAGTAATTGAGCCAAGTTAGAGACTTATGTAGTTACTTATATTTATATATAATACTGAGAATTTTTTCATATATAACTATATATTTATGCCATTAATATAAACATTTTTACTTCATAATTCTTGCCGACGCTGAAATAAAAAATACAATTCGAAAATGGAATTGCTTTCTCAATTTCTGCAATGCAATTCTCCTCTAATGTCTTTGCTACCATGTCCATTTTCCTTCAACATACATACATACATACAACCGAGGTAGATACATTTCTCTACTTTTTAGAGTAAAATTTGAAGATGTATTAAAGTTCTATTCACAATAATGATCACGTTTTCCCCCAAAGGGTCATTCAACTATTACGTAAGACGTTTTGGGGGGAGAAGGGGGTTGAGTTTTCCTTGCGTTGCCTTACGAATTGGAGTGAGGAGGTCCGAGACAGTATTTCGTAAGGTTATAGTCACTTCTGAGATCGATCATTTTTTCATTATTGTCGGACAGAGAAAAATTTCTTTGTTTTTTTGGATTGGAAATTTGGATTACCGCGCGGCACTTCTCCGGCGGCAAGCTTGAATTTGCGCTTAACTACAGAATGACGAATGATCATTCCTTTGCGATTGAATTTACTGTGAAACGCAAACTCTCAAAAACCGATATCAATATCCGGCTAAAAAAAATATTTCTAAATTTATCTATCATTATGTAAAAAATAAAAGCACCGGAGGGGGTGACTTGAATTTTTGCACACTTGGACAAGGAATCGCCCAAAAGTATATCGTTATACATGCGCATGTTTCTAAAAATATGTGACAAATTACGTAAGATAGGGAGGGGATGGGTTCATGAAATCTTACGTTGTCTTACATGGGGTACGGGAGGTGTTAAAAAGCGGCCAAAATCGCCTTGCGTAAGTAAAACTTGTATTGCCTCAAAGTACAAGCCATGAGAAGAGAGCTCCATAGATTTTCGGGACGGGTAACCGGGTCAAGTAGGGGACAATACGAGCGTAAGCCAGGCACCGCAGCGCGCCATGTCGTTTGTCGTTAGCGAATCGAAGGACTGGAGTGGCGGGGGGGAGGGGAGGAAAAGGAGGGGGGAGAGGGGAGGTTGGCGTTGGGGAACGGAGATAGGAAACAAAACACGGCACTGCGACGAGCGACGCGGACAGGGGAAGGCTGGGGGCGGGGGAGTAGGGAATGAATGAATTGAAGAGAGGCAGAAGCAAGAGAAAAGTGTGGGGTGAGAGGGGGGAGAGAAGCGATTTTCTCTTTCACGAGTATTAGAAACGTACGATATTGAACGTATTTTTGTGTACATATAATTTATTTCTGTTTCCATAAACAATGGCCAAAGAATATCCGACACCGACAGAATTTTTCAAGCAAAACTTGAGTACACTCGACGATAAATTATTCGAATACAATACTCGGTAATCCGAATTTACGACTAAATGGTCTTGAAAATGCACGGAAGCAATCCACCACACATACAAACATTGGATAATTTTATGAATCATAATTTTGTGATGCGACAAATGATGGGAACATTGATGACGATTAAATAGACGGTGAGATTCACCAATGAAATAGCCCTGCGAGGGGTTGAGGAGAAAAGATGTTACTTGAAAACACTCCGAGGTGTTGAGGACAAAAATATTGAACATATTCTGCAAAACAACAGCCATAAGAGAAAAATAAGGGAAGGAGAAATAAATTGGGAGAATTACAAGGGAAGACCGGGAATGGAATAAATCAGACAAATTATGAAGGACATCAAAGTGAAGAGTGAATCATGCAAGGTTAAATAAACTGCTCAACAAAACGTAGCGTTGAATAGCAGATTCATTGTCCATGCCAGGGTGGATTAAGAGGGGGTGCAGGGGTGGCAGCCGCCCCCCGTAATTCCTGGTAGAACAGGAAATATGGTAATCATAAGGCATTCCATACCTCACCAGACCCCCAGAAAGTAGCAATACGCTCCTCCTCAAAAGAACAATTTGATCCTCCCCTGGCCCATACCACGGACTTAGATTTAACTAGATAAGAGGCCCATACTGACCGAATTCTCATGACTAAATTACCCGAAACAATGTTATTAACTCCAAAGGTGATCGTGCCCGAAGAAAGGGACCTTATTGATGAAATCCTGATTTTCTGAACAACGCGTTTTGGTAACAGTGAAAGTAAAGCTCTAGATAGCCATTGATTGGTAATCTAGAGCTTTAAGTGAAAGCCGGTTTGAGCGACATCTGTTGGTTGAAAGTGGTTTAAAATTGTCTGAAACGTTCACTGGCGCGTTAAATTGCATTTCATAGTGGAGATTTTATAGATTAAGAAACTGTAAAAACCGCATGACCAGTTGTTTTTTTTGCTATAAGATTCCTTCTTTCTGTCACTGTCACAAATTGAACCATGGAACTGTGTAAAGAGTCATTGGCTCTCTACATTCCGCTTCTCCGATTAAGAATGACACCTCTGAATCCCATGAGGAAGACTTTCTTACAAAACACAGTAACCGCTGATGAAGAATGGTATTCCGGTGTTTCCACCCCAGGCGAAAATATAGCGTGAAGGGGGCGTCAACGAAGCTCCTATCGGAGAGTAAAGGAAGAGTTTCCCAAACAACAAGGGAAGGTGTACGGAGAGTATGGGGAGCGTCAAGTGGAACACCGGAGAGTAAACGAAGCATCCTCTTGGAGTGTTACCGGAGCGCAGACGGGGTACAAGTCTACTCTCGCCTCTATTTATATTTTAAAAATTGCCTAAAAATAGCTTTCATTGAAGTATCGATGGTAAGAACACAATATATAAAGATTAAAACAATAAAAACCTAGGAAAAGAGTGTAAAAAAGTACACCCTGACAGGGTATCGATCTCGAAACGTTTCCAATCACAGACGCTCACCTTATTCACTGGACTATCATCTCTGTACGACTTAAGAGAGTTTCACTGGATTTAAGTCTAATTACATGCCGTGGCATGTTTTTAAAGTGGTTTTTAGATGCTTGGATTTCCGAGTTTTTGCTTTTCAATGACCAATTAATATAATTTCCTATTAATAACTGGGGATAATTTTGAGGAATAGTACCTCTATGTTTCTTATTGTTGCCTTTTCCTTGTTAATGTCGATGTTGTTCTACATTTTACTTTTCATGATTATTATTCCTCAAGACCTTGCTCATCCTCCAAGCATTTTCTTGTATAAACGTATAAATGAGTGGAAGATGAACAATATATGTCATAATGACTCTATTATTATGCATAGGTATGCCCATGAATGTAAATATGGATCTAAATCTTCGGCACCCCTGAACGGGCAGCAGTGCTGCCTAGCTTTCCGCAAAAGATAGATCGCGCTGCAACCGGCATTGCTGCGCTTCTGTGTCAAAAATGTCCGGTTTAATTGGGAGGCCAATTCCGGGTCCTTTATTTCCAGTGTCTCCATTTGAATCAAGGCCTTTCCTTAATTGGAACCACCTTCTATAGAGTGGCAGCGCTACAATCTGCTTGGTCCTGATTTTTCGGCGCATGCAGAATATTTAGCAACACCCACTGGGGGGAAGTTTAGTATCCATATTTATATTCATGGGTATGCCATTCTCATTGATTACCGCGACCATGGTACTACTAATACAAGGTAGGTCGTTTCCGTGACCAAAATGAGCCCGTTCCGCGCATGAAGTCACCTGGCTCCCACAAACAGACGAGAACTCGCGAAACTTACGGAGCTGGTCGAGAATTGTGTAATGTGTAATTGCAAGTAAGCAAACGTCCGGTAACATGCCATCAACCTCAATGGAACTTCATTTGAATATATGAATTTTACGCAGTAGGTACATAATGCACATGTTTTTAATACGATGTGGACATAATAACGCATTTTGGAAATGTACGAACTGGCTATCTACCAATTAATTAGTTAAATCGTATCTTAATATTCAATTCCTATCAAATATTACGAAGCGATCATTACCGTAGGTTTGTTATTTAAGTTTAAGTTGTCCGTCAACGAAGGTACATCATGATATTAACTGAAAGTATTGCATATTATTGGGACGTTTGAACAACCTGCTTTTATTAGCTCAAGCCAATTCTTAGAGCAATTTTTTCGTAGTAGTACCAGTGAAATCGAAGAGCAAACAAAACCATCAGATAACTATTCGTTTCCTTGCCCGGAAGCGTTTGAGAAGTGTTGACGGGGAGACGAAAAACGAAGCGTCAAAGAAGCCGTGAGGTACTCTCCGTTCGCTCTTGCGGAAGAGTTCGGGAAACGTGTTTGGAGTCAAAAATCTCGGAGAATAATCGGGGAGTAAAGGAAGCTCCTCCAAGAGTATAGAACTCCCCATTGACGCTGCCTCTACGCTGGGGCAAGCGTCCGATTTTTACCAGGGGCGGCGCCTGCCGTGTGTCGCCAACTCGCCCTGGATTCTCCGGGAGATTCCTGGAGTGGGTAAATGATTTTTAAAATCTCCCGCCTGCTATATTAAGGCGTTTACCTCCCGCTTTTATTGAACAAGGCGATCTTCTTCCGGGTTCTCTACTATAGAGTGTTCCGCATGAAGTTGCATTGTGGGCCTAAAGAAGAACGCCGTTGCCAAACTTACGCTTATGCTTACCGCTCCGCCATGTAGACAACCATGTCCAAAACCACGCAAAATTTAAGAGTTACTTTAGGCAATAATATTTGCATATTTGCTGACTCAGAGATATTCATTTTGTATACTGCAGGGCAGAGTATTAAAGCTGGAGACGGAGCTACCCCGAGCTCCAGATTTTGGCTGGAGCCGGTGCTCAAAATTGTACAATTTTCCCGCTCCGGCTCCGACCGCCGATTTTTTTATTAACCAAGTCTACAATGCCACACTAAAGTAAAGTGCCACTGTGCCACACTACAATAAAATAAATTTAATTCCTGTTAACATTTCGTGTGCTGAGGTATTTTGAATTACTGAAGAGCATTTTTGATAGCGTCAATGTTTTTATAACCTTTTTATGAAAAACCAAAACGCCAGAGTAACTTCTTCGACTTATTTTTTTGCGTGATATTTTCTCAAGTGAATTTACCTCATCATTTTCTCTATCGAGCCCGAAAAAGAAATTTACTACGTCCAAAATCTATAATCGCGTTTACTTTACCCTTTAGGGAGTATTGCGAGTGCGTAAACTTTATGGGTAAGCAAATGAACTAAAGATGTACAGCGCCAATATTGAGGGGTACTTAAAGCCCCGTTTTCAGGTCCGGGCTTTTTCATCAATAAATTATCTCAATTCTCTCGAGAACATCATGATGCCATCCTTATCTCTAAATGAATTAATGAATCGAATCTGAGAATCCTACAGTCTTTAAATCTCACGTAAATGTATTCGGTTGTTATTTCCGTAATGAGAGCCTTGTCTAATTTTATCAAAATGTCTTTGGCAGCAGTCTCCTCTTGCACTACGTGACCCACTCATCCAATTTAACTACCTATTCGTGATGGATGGATTCTAGTAAAGGTACGCAGAAAAATTATTGGAGAAAATTCGAGCTATTACGAAAAAACTGTTGGGTGCCGAGTACGGTTTCTTTAGCAAAGAAGCAGAACAAAATAGTTGGATTGCGAAACTCGATGGGGCTCAACATTTCACACAATTGAGTAACTTCTTGCTTAACGTCCATTTTAAATGAGTAGCAAAAGTTATAACAAAAATGAGAGAAGAAACAAGGAAAATTTGCGGCTTCTATTTCGACAGAGATTTTATACATGTAGTTAGACTTGCTCATTGCGAATTTTATAAGATAATTTTCTATCTGTAGTTACGCTTGACTTGGTGCACACTATGTATTGTTTTCTTAAAATGAGATTTTTGTGAAATAAATTAATGCAAGCTGTTTAACACAAGGATATAGTACGGAGTCAAAATCATTTTCATGGCGAATTTCACCGTCTTTGGTAAATATCTTCGCACCCGTGCGCGTGACTGCGTACCATATCATTTGTGCAGTCGCTATGATTGGAAAGTTATCAAGTTAGTCGTTCTGGTCGAGCAACAATGTTGGGTTTATTTTCCGCGACTGTGACATACCATGCACGACGTCTCCTGTGCTGCAATGTAGACTGGGGACGAGAACCACTTGTTCGTATAAAACCCCGCTGAAATTCGCCTGGAATTAAGATGGCTTGGTGGTGTAACTGACTAACACACCTGACCAGCAATTGAGAGATCCGGATTCGAATCTCGGTCAAGTCAAATGATTTTTTTCATGGCGAATTTCACCGTCTTCGGTGCATACCTTTGTACCCGTGCGCGTGACTGCGTACCATATCATTTGTGCGATAGTAATGATTGTAAAAATGTCCACATATTTTCCCCAATGGCCTCGGTCGAGGACAAACCTCCGTACTTTTCTAATCTAGAGATTTGCCCGACGTCCACTAGCGACGACGCCATGCGGAACAAAAAGCAATCAATCGATTCGTCACCAGAAACGTTTTTGTCCGCCGACGCGCGCGAGGGAAGATCCACATCACCACCGCGACCGTCCGAAACCGCGCCTTTTGTTTTGAGAGGAGACCAAAACGCGAGAGAGCACGGGGGGATGCGGAGGGTGTACGGAGATACAGTGGCGGTGTGACCACCCCCCGCGGATGGGGAGGGCAAAGGAAGGGAGAAGTATATAAACTGCGAGGCGACATTCTCTCTATCTCTCTCCCTTCACGCTCTCTAAAACACATCCACACACACCCACAGACATTCGAACAAGAGGATTTGACCTGTTGGGGTAGAAATCCGCGAGCTTCGTTGTTATGATAAGCCGCGGGCCAATGTCAACAGCGAGAATGGGGTTGGGACCACAGCACCCCCGCCCCCATCATTCCCTTACCCTCCTCCCCCCTCCCTATCCCCACAAATCCCTCTCACCCCACCCATTTTCCCACCCCTACCCTTCCTCCTCGGAAGGAAGACGTGCGGAAGGGGATAAGCCTTCTCCTTCCCTCCCTCCCCCCTCTCTCCCTCTCCCTCCGTTTCCATTAAAACTCTCCGGATACGATTCCATCCCCCGATGGGTGGAAAAACATCACAGCTCAACGTTTGCTTATTTTTGAGACACTATGCTTGGGAATTGCATACATTGTTACGCCACCTGTTAACGAATGGGTGCAATATTAAGTGACGTTCCTCCAGTAGTTTGTACGAGATATGTCCCTAGTCATAGCGGATACCATGTTCGAATTTTATTTTTTTATTTAAGCGTCTAAGAAGTATAAAGTAAATATTGTAATATGTATGGCGCAAAGAAATAGTTATATATGGCATAAATTCTCAGTAATTACATAAAAATATCGACATAAGTCTCTAAATTGACTCATTTTTTCACGCCGAACGGTGAAAAGGCCTTTAAAAATATTTTTTTTGCGACTCTGTAAAAATGTCTGCGGTAAGTAATTGATTATTTTTTATAAATAGGTAGTTGATAAAACATACGAACTACAAACCGTTAGTTTTTGGTGATACCTAGACGTTAGAAATTCCTAATTTTTTCAATATTCTCCCTCTGGAGCGAACAGCCGTAATCTGTCCCATATAAAACTGCTTACATTTTGAGGCAAATTACTCGAAAAGTAGTAGGACAAGGGGTTAATGTTTTGATGTCTTTGGAAAGATGAGAGCTTTTTCTTTTAAACCAGTTTAAGTTTATCACGTTCTACAGGAACGTGAAGATATATGTGAAGAGATATGTGATGTGATGTGAGAGATGAATATCTCTTCACCTGTATGTGAAGAGATATTTCAGAATTAGAATAGGAGAGGATAAACATGAGCGGGTGCAACGACTCCGGTGCTGGGAGAGCATCCTAGACGAAAATGGACCTAGGGAAAAGAATGTAAGGAGAGAAATGTTGAAACAAATAGGTGAGTCTATTCACAGGGTCGAGATAATGAAAAGTACCTCTTGCTGAGACATGGAGAATTGGACAGTGAGGAGCCAACTCCTGAAGATTTGTTTACGGAGGAATTTCGTTCCAAGAGTAAGAAATGCCAGTAGAATATCGAGGGCTTTGTTTCTAAGTGGGCCAAGTCATATTTTCCATTTTTTAACTAACAATTGCGTTGGAATGCTTAGAGTTGAAAATTGTTTAGAGCAAGAGAGATTCAAGTCCGAAATTCGAATATTTGTCTTTAAAAGGCAGTAGTTCTCGAGAGCACGAAGTACGGGATTTACGGGAAGAAGATACGGAACTTAAAAAGCGTTTTCCTCAAAACTCACTTTTTAAAGTTTTAATTAAAGTTTAACATGAATTAAGTTAAAATCCTGTTTATAACTACCATTGAATTCGTAGAATGAGCAGAATAAATTTTAAAATTTGCTCACAATTAAACTATCTCTGCCAACAGCTACTTCAATTTTAATCATATTTATCATCTAATATCATTTTTCAACCTTTGAATCACGAAAATTTGAGATATATTCACAATTCTGTGATATTAGTAACAATTAGTCCATGAAAAGTATTCTCTTATCCAAACTTTTTTTTTACAAATTCTAAGCACAAGCTTAGCCGCGTGTGAAATTAAACCTATTGTTCTATATTTTTCTTATTCTGACGCTTTCTTCGGGGTAGAGATCGAATCTGTTTTCACGGAGTCCTCTTGCCATGCGTCTACCTCGTGGATCCAAGGAATCAATTCGAAAAATCTCCGCCTTTCATTATTTTTCACATTCTCCTGTCTCTCTGAAGGGATATTATCGACTCTCACAGCTGACATAGCTTTCATTTTCCGGAGTGCTCTCTCTATTTCGCTATCCCTGGTCCGAGATTATCTTTTCCAATGTGTTTTCCTACTCTACATTTAAGTTAACCGGCATAGTGTCACATAAGCTCTTTTACGTATTCCTTCAACTTTTCTGGAATCCTTTCCCATTCGGTTTGTATCTTCCCTGTTTTCTCCTTAATATTGGACATCATTTGACCTCTCCTGCCTCCCGAATAGAGTTGAGCGGTATTTCAATACATTGGTTTTACAATTTATTTCATATTAAAAGTTCGCTATCGGCATATTGAAATTTAAATATCAAATATCGGTATTGAATATTGATCCAATATGTATCATACATAAACATGGAATAATGACAATCAGTATTCCAATGTATCAACCGGGCTCGCTGATAGTGTAATAACTTCTGTACTTGAGGGAAAATGCATATTTGTTAATTTTCTGTGCAGCCAATCATGATTTATTCCTATCACTTTGCGATGTCCTTGTTGCCGTCATGTATAATATTTTTTCTTCGCTACTTTTATCTCCATTCAATGTCATAATCAAGAAGACAAAATACATATTTTCAGTAGCCATGCGTGACTTGTGTCAATGGGCGTATTTATTGGGGGGGGGACTGTGTCATGGCGAATTTCAGCCCATTGGTGCTCATCTTTACACCCATGCGCGTGACTGCGTACCATATCATCTGTGAATTTCGCAGTGGTTTTGGGAATTGCAAATATTGGCTACTATCGACGCTTGTAGAGGGAGAGGCTAGCAAGGTAGCAGTAATGAGACTGAAGGGAAAGATTTACTCAAGGATGGAGCAGAGAAGGAAAGCATTAAGAAACAAAAGTGTGATTCCAAGGTCTATCACAAATAACTGCTTGTAGTATTCTTGAATTACAAAAGCGTATCTTAGATAACACCTCGTTTGATCATTATCACTTTAAAACTAACAATCAAACCCTCAAGCAGTGCTTGGGCTCCTTTAGACGTAAGCTGTGGTGCTCTAGTTAAAATTTACATCACTATCACGCTTGAGGTAGTTTGAGCGAGATTTATCCCTTGTCTAGAAACCATATTCAATTTTTTTTATTTCTGCTGTTGGAAACATGAAGTGAATATTATAATATTCATGGCGCAAAAATATTGTATTTATGTGTCTGAAATTCTCAGTAATGAACTAAATATGCACACACAAGACTTTAACTTGACTCATTTTGTTCCACGCCGTACGCTGAAGACTCCTTCGCAACCGAAGATTATTTTTGCGATTCTGTAAAAATTACTGCGGTGAGTAATTGATTAATTTTTTAAAACCGTTGAGAATTTAAACAAACTAGATATTGTTAAATATTTGACGATATCCATATGTTAGAAAGTCCTCATTTTTTAAATAAACTTTCTTTATCCGAGATCTATGCGTTATAAATTCCTCAATTTTTGAATGAAGTCTCTCTGGAGTGCATACCTGTACCATTTCTCATGGAAAAAGGCTGTTTTCTAAAACAATTTTATTAGGTAGAGCTCTTGTCTGTCTGTTCGGTACAAATTTTACAGTCAATTTTAAACTAATTTCCCGATAAGCTAGAGTCTTGAAACTTTAAACATAGGTCAGAACTGGAAAACAAAGAAATATGTGTAATAATATATATTATAAATGATACATACTATATATACATACTTTAATATAATATAATATAATATAATATAATATAATGTAATGTAATGTAATGTAATGTAATGTAATGTAATGTAATGTAATGTAATGTAATGTAATGTAATGTAATATAATATAATATAATATAATATGATATTATATAATATAATTTTTAATCTAAAATATAAAATGTAAAAAAAAACGTTTTTACCGTAAAAAACGTTTTTTCCTATAAAATTATTTGATGAATATCTCGAAAAGTAGTGCGTTAAGTAGCTTATATTTTGGTATCTTTGGAAATGTGAAATATTTTTCTTTATGTTCAAGCGAAATTCATTGAATTTTATGGAAGTTATATCTTGCTTAAACTGCCTCAAAAGACAAGAGGAGCGCCCCTCTGTACTCGCGGCTTATTTTTTCGTGCGGTGTCCGATTGCAAGCAGCGGCGGTGGCGCTGAGACCCTTGGAGAGAGCTGCTGATGGAAGATGAGTACAATTATCCTCCCTCCCCCTCACCACGGCAACGATGGCAGGGGGAGTCGGAGGTGTGAAGGCGCCAAGGGGGGTCTCTGGGGGGCTGAGGAGGGGTGCAAGAGGGAACAAAAAAGCCGTATCCCACGCGTCTCTGGGGGGGGGGGAGGGGTTAGAAAAAGGGAGGAGGAGAGTGAAGAGGACAGAAAAAGGGCAGGCAATCATTTCTTCTCACCTCTCTCACACACCCCGTCCTGCCATTCTTGAGTTGTAATTAAGTTAGCCCCAATAGAGGGGCGGAGGAGAGGTGGAGGGAGAAGGAAGGCTGAGTGAGTGATTGGAGGGAAGGGGGGGGGACGTTTCTCCCAGGATTCCTCCCCCCCCCCTCACCACTTGCCTTGAGGCACGATGAAAGGACGGAGGTGGGAATGGGGAGAAGAACATCCCCCACTGGAGCAAGACTTACCTTCCCTTGCTCTCCCCTCCTTGGCCATAATCTTCAGCTGGCTTCACACGGTACATAATCTATCACAAGACCGTATACTAGCCGGTACTAAATATTGAGGACCGAATCCAGTGTGATTGGTGCCGTCCTATAAAGTTTTACACGATCATTGGACTTGTACTGGCGGTGAAGCGGTATTTTGATTCATATCTTAACGCATGTCTACTAAAATATTAAATTAACCAATCAATGACAGAAGGCGACCAAAACAGCAGTTTGGAAATTTTTATTTACTGATGATTTCGTTGTCTGAAAATTACTGGTAACCGAATGGAGGTGTAGATGGCACCGAGATAAGAAAGTGAAGATCGTACAGCGTTTGCAAAAGCTAACGTGATTGGTCGAATGCTGCTAAGTTTTACTGGGAGGTAGTAGCAAAGTAGGGCCGCATCAATTATGAAATCAAGTAGCTCAGCCAGCAGTATGACAGCGATTGTGCTTGTTAGTTTGATTGTGATTGTGCTTGTGTTGGTTCTATCACATGATACCGGAAAGCTATCATACTAGCGAGTGTCCTAGAACTTGTGCTGGATCCAGCATCGTGTGAAACGGACTTTATATCAATTCACGAGGAGTTCTACGGCAGAGACGGGGGAGGGGCAACAGGGAGGGTGAACAGAGGGGGGGGGGGAGGGTTCGAGGGTGTGCAGACGATTTGTCCATTAGTATTCTCACTAGAAATCGATTGTTAATTATAGCTAGGTACCTGCTCATCTTATATTTTGACTTATTAACGAATTATTGCAATAATTGAAGTCTACATTTGGTGATCTAATAGCAATGGTGCTAAAGTCGGCTCATATGGCTGGAAAAAGTAAAAAATTTATTAAAATATCTTAATATAAAATATAAAAATATATCCGTCGACTATTCCGCATATTTTGTACATTAATTTTTTTCTAATGCTTATGGTGCGTATGGACCATGATTTTTTTCTAATGCTTATGGTGCGTATGGACCATGATGAGGGCCGGGAAGCTTGAAAATATTAAGCAGGAAATGGAAAAAGGAAAAATAGATGCTTTGGGATTGTGCGAGGTTAGATGGAAGGATAGCGGGGACTATTGGAGTGATAACTACAGGGTGATCTATAGTGGGGGAGATGAGAGTCAACGGGGGGTAGGCATGGTACTGAACACAAAATTGGGACTGAGGGTGGTAAACATTGAACAGGTGAACGACAGGAGACTAGTGGTAGAAATAAAAGCACGGCCGACGAATTTCGTACTGGTCCAGGTATACATGCCTACGAGCAACCATAGGGAGGAAGAGGTGGAAGAGGTGTACGAGCAAGTAGAAGAAATAATTAGAGAAGTGCCGGGGAAGAAAAACCTGATAGTGATGGGTGACTGGAATGCAGTGGTGGGAGAAGGGAGGGACGGATTAGAAGTAGGAGGGTTTGGGCTAGGAAGAAGAAATGATCGCGGGGAAAAGGCAGTTGAATTTTGTAGAAGAAATAAATTAGTAGTGACAAACACTTGGTTTAAACATCACCCCAGGCGTAGGTACACATGGATAAAGCCGGGTGACACTGGGAGATACCAAATTGATTATATAATGGTGAGGCAGAGATTTAGGAACAGTGTAAAAAACTCTCGTAGCTATCCAGGGGCGGATGCGGACTCGGATCATAACTTGGTGATGATGAAGTGTGAAGTTAGATTCAAAAGGCTTTGTAAAGGTAGGAAGATAAAGAGGTGGAACCTTGAAGCATTGAAAGGGTTGAAAAGGAGGGAATGCCAAGAGCTAGTAGAAAAGAACATAGGTGAAGAGAAGCGGATGGGAACCATAGAGAAGAGATGGGAGGTTATAAAAACAGGCATCGCAAGAGCGGCAGAGAAAACAATAGGAACGGTGGAAAAGGAGAGGGTTAAGAAGCAGTGGGTTACAGAAGAAATGATAAAGAAAATGGAGGAGCGAAGGATATGGAAAAACGTGAACACCGACGTAGGGAAGAGGAAGTACAAGGAATTGAATAATAAACTCAGGCGAGTGACCAATCGGGCAAAAGAAAACTGGTGGAAGGGACAATGTGAGCAAATGGAAAAGATGCAGGAGGAGGGGGAAGTGGGCGCTTTGTACTCCAAGGTGAAAATGTTATCGGGTGGTAAGAGAGGTCAAGCGATACCAAAGGTTAAGGACAAAACAGGAAAGATATTAATCGAACAGGAAGATATCCAAGAAATGTGGAGAGAATACGTAGAGGAGCTATATGACAGCGAGAATAGACCCCTTAGCCTAGATCTAGAGGACGAAGGAACAATAGATAAAGATAACCTCGTACCAGAGTTACTTGAGAGTGAAATAGAGAGGGCACTAAGAGAGATGAAGGGTAGAAAAGCCGTGGGAACCGATAACCTACCTTCGGAGCTCCTGAAGAATCTAGGTAGTAGGGGGAGAAAATCGTTTTTGGAACTTATTCGCAGGATCTACGAGGAAGGAGTATGGCCAGAGGATTTCGTGAAAACAGTATTAATACCTATCCCGAAGAAGAAGAAAGCGTCAGAATGCGAGGAAGTATAGAACAATCAGTTTAATTTCGCACGCAGCAAAAGTGTTGCTTAGAATACTAAATAGAAGGTTGGAGAGCAGAGCAAAGTGCTATTTAGGCGATGACCAATTTGGGTTTAGGAAGGGGAGGGGAACCAGAGATGCGATTGCGGTAATGAGGACACTTATAGATAGAAACATAGAGCATAATCAGGATGTTTTCGCTTGTTTTGTAGATTTCGAAAAGGCGTTTGACAGAGTAAACTGGGAGAAACTAATGCAGATACTGGGGAAAATAGGAATAGATTGGCGTGATAGGAGACTCATCCGCAACTTATGTATGGGGCAGAGGGCTCATGTAAGGGTAGCGGACGGTGAATCAGGGTGGGCAGTTATAGGTCGCGGGGTGCGGCAAGGGTGCCCGTTGTCGCCTTTACTTTTTAACATCTATGCTGAGGAAATGGTAAGAGAGGCATGGGATGAGCTGGACGTGGGAATGAAAGTGGGAGGCCAGTGGATAAAGTCGGTTAGATTCGCAGACGACCAGGCTTTGGTGAGTCGGTCATCAAAAGGACTGCAAACTATAGTAGATGCACTGGAAAGGCAGTGTGAGAAATACGGAATGAAGATAAATAATAGGAAAACAAAAGTAATGAGATTCGGTAGGACAAAGAAAGCGAAGCTGGTGATAAGAGTAGGAAGTCACAAACTGGAGCAAGTTGAACAATTTAATTACTTGGGTAGTACGCTAGAAGAAAGAGGACATAGTAGCAAAGACATTAGGAGGAGAATAGCGCTAGCGAAGGAAGCGTTCAATAATAGAAGGGAGCTGTGATGGGGACCTTAAGTAAGGATGTAAAAAAGAGGCTAGTAAAGAGCTTGATATGGAGTGTGGCGTTGTATGGGGCGGAAACGTGGACCTTGAGAAAGGAAGACGAAAATAGGCTGAAGGCTTTTGAGATGTGGGTGTGGAGGAGGATGGAGAAGGTGCGTTGGACGGAAAGGAAGACAAATGAGGAAGTGCTTGGCATGGTGGGCGAGGAGAGGAAACTTATAGATGAGATTAGGGGAAGGCAGGGTAGGTGGCTGGAAGGGGTAATGAGGGACGATGGTTTGCTGAAGGTCGTGATAGAGGGAAGGATGTTGGGTAAGCGGGGAAGGGGAAGGAAGAGAATCGGTTTTATGGACGGGATGAAGAAAGGTAGGACTTATGCTGAGATGAAGAAAGAAATACAAGAGGTAGAAAGGGCACAGCACGTGTAAGAGTTCGCTGGATATTCTCTGACTTTCATCACAACCTACCTCTAACCGGTAGATTACTGTAATGAATGAATGGTGCGTCATCAAGGAAAGCTTTATTTCTTTAACAATACAAAGGAATAGGTGGAGTTAAACATTTCTTGGGACTCGCTGTGGCGGTGAAACCTCCTTAGGAAAGCCCGCTCCTTGTTATCAACCTCATATTATCATCTCTCCTCAGAGGTACCTTCGTGCAACGATATCCGAACTTCGGAATTAATTGATGTTCAGAGATTGGAAAAAATAGTATTCCGCTTGAAATGATGATTATTTGCAATTTGAAACATAAAACTCTCCCTTTTTAAGCAAGAAATATTTTTATTTCGTCAAATGTTTCTCGCGAAATTTTCACTGTGAAAATTTCGTTTGCTACGGTTCAGATGCCCAGTGTCTTTTATTAAGTCTATTTTATTTGCTCTTGTCATTTGTAATAGCTAAGGCCTGTATTATCGGGTTGGTGCCTACACAAACAAATATTCAACCAATAAGAAGAGTTTCTCAATATACAATATCGCTAGTCATCCAACGAACTCATGGAACAGAATTTTCTTTCCCACCATTTCTAAAACTAAAAGTTCTACCACTTTGGCATTTATATTTCAGCATACACATTGCAATAAATTAACTATCCTACTTCAACACCGACGCGACGTAGGCAAGAGAGAGTACAAGGGATTGAGCAATAAACTCCAGCGAGAGACCAATCGGGTAAAAGAAAACTGGCGGAAGAGACAATGCGAGGAAATGGAAAAGCTGTAGGAGGAGGAGGAAGTGGGCGCTTTGTACGCCAAGGTGAAAATGTTATCGGGTGGTAAGAGAGGGCAAACGATACCAATGGTTAAGGACAAAACAGGGCAGATATCAATCGAACAAGAAGATATCCAAGAAAGGTGGAGAGAATACGTAGAGCAACTATATGACAGTGAGAATATACCCTTGAGCCTAGATCTAGAGGATGAAGGAACAATAGATAAGGATAACCTCGGACCAGAGGTACTTGACAGCGAAATAGAGGGAGAAATTAAGGGAGATGAAGGGTAGGAAAGCCGTGGGAACCGATAACCTACCTTCGGAGCTACTGAAGTATCTAGGTAGTAAGGGGAGAAAATCGTTTTTCGAACTTATTCGCAGTGTCTACGAGGAAGGAGTATGCCCAGAGGATTTCGTGAAAACAGTATTAATACCTTTTCCGAATAAGAAGAAAGCGTCAGAATGTGAGGAGTATAGAACAATCAGTTTAATTTCGTACGCGGAAAATCTTTTACTCGGAATTATAAATAGAAGGTTGTAGAGCAGAGAAAACTACTATTTAAGCGATGACTAATTTGGGTTCAAGAAGGGGAGGGCCACCAGAGACGCGATTGCGGTAATGAGGAAACTTATAGAAAGAAACGTAGAGTATAATCAGGATGTTTTCGTTTACTTTATGGATTTCGAAAAGGCGTTTGACAGAGTAAACTGGGAAAAACTAATGCAGATAATGCGGAAAATTGGAATAAATTGGCGTGATAGGAGACTCATCCGAAACTTATATATGCAGGCAGGGGGCTCAGGTGAGGGTAGCTGAGGAAGAATCAGGGTGGGCACATATAGGTCGCGGGGTGCGGCAAGGGTGCCCTTGTCGTCCTTGCTTTTTAAAATGTATGCTGAGGAAATGGTATGAGAGGCATGGGATAAGCTAGATGTGGGAATGAAAGTAGGAGGCCAGCGGATAAAGTCGGTTAGATTCGCGAACGACCAGGCGTTGGTCAGTCGGTCATCGAAAGGATTTCAAATATTAGTAGATGCATTGGAAAAGCAGTGTGAGAATTACGAAATGAAGATTAATAATAATAAAACAAAATTAATGAGATTCTCTAGGACAAAGAAAGCGAGGCTGGTGATAAGAGTAGGAAGTCACTAACTGGAGCAAGTAGAACAATTTAATTACTTGGGTAGGACGCTAGAAGAAACAGGACGTAGTATGCAAAGACATTAGGAGGAGAATAGCGCTAGCGAAGGAAGCGTTCAATAATAGAAGGGAGCTGATGACGGGGAACTTAAGTAAGGATGTGAAAAAGAGGATGTTGAAGAGCTTATGGAGTGTAGCGTTATATGGGGCAGAAACGTGGACTTTGAGAAAGGGAGACGAAAATAGGCTGAAGGCTTTCGAGATGTGGGTGTGGAGGAGGATGGAGAAGGTGCGTTGGACGGAAAGGAAGACAAATGAGGAAGTGCTTGACATGGTGGGCGAGGAGAGGAAACTTAAAGATGAGATTGGGAGAAGACAGGGTAGGTGGCTGTAAGGAGTAATGAGGGACGATGGTTTGCTGAAGGCCGTGATAGAGGGAAGGATGTTGGGTGAGTGAGGAAGGGGAAGAAAGAGATTAGGTTTTATGGACGGGATGAAGAAAGGTAGAACTTATGCTGAGATGAAGAAAGAAATAATAGAGGTAGATAGGGCACGGCATGTGTAACAGTCCGTTTGATATTATCTGATTTTCATTATAACCTACCTCTAACCGGTAGATTACTCTAATGAAAATTTGGAAGTAATCTAAGAATAAACCGGAACATATTAATTTCAATACCAAACTATGAAGATTAGAAACATTCATTCAACTACCAGGTACCTAACATTTACTTACAACCACCAAATGCAATTTTTTCTTTTTAATTGGAAATAAAATTTATCAGAAATCTATGAATGTGATTATTTTTGCTAAGTGATATTGAGCTATAATTAAGTATTTGAGTTCACCTCAGTATAAGTTTAATTGTCAAAATTGATTCCGCAGTAACTCAGATGATTTCTTTGGTGCTGTTCACGTATTGCATCGCTTTTATTTGTTTTTATTACGCTATCTTTGCGGCATACTATTTTATGTGTTTTTTGTAAAGACTCACTTTTCATTTTCTGTTGTCTTACTAAATGACAAGGTTTATATTTTTTTTAAATGAACTAAGGAACATCTTCATAATCATGGAAGGACAACCCTTTATAAGAATGTTTTCTTCATAGGTGCCTAATTGTTGTAAATATTCATGCATACAATGATATAAAATTACTATAATTATTGTTTTTATTGTTACTTGTTCTTCACGTTTTCGCGATCTATGCTAATTTTGACTTTTCTATTATAATTTCCGGGATCCTTCGCGTTGGGTTGCTTTTTCACAAAATAAATTGGTTAAAAAGAAGCCAAACGCGATGGATCCCGGAAACAATAAGAAATAAATTAATGAAAATTGTTTAAAATTTATTACGGTTGGACTAAGATAATATGATACCCGCGTTCAGGAAAGGTGTGTCCTTAAAGGTCCACCGCTGTGCCTTCGTGTTCTCCGCTCGTCTAATCGACTCCCACAGCTTCCTCCTTCCGCCGACCCTTTTCAGACAATGGCGCCCACTAAGGCAGGCAGGTAACATTCGTGCGTACATGTGTTGAGAGCATACGCGGATGTGAACCCGTCCGAAACATCGGATGCTCCCGCCGATAAATAAAAGGAGGGAGGAGAGAAGGGGGGGGGGAGCGGACCATTTGCGACCCCCGGAGGCGAGGAGGTGGAGGTGGAAACGCGAGAGAGGGATGAGGGGGGGGGGGGGGAGAGGGCTGTGTTGGGATCGCTTTGAAAAGAGATGGAGGAAGAGGGAGACGGGAGAGTGAGTGGAATTTGGTGAATGTGTGTGTGTGTGTGTGATGTGCGTGAGCCCGCGTATCCGTGTGTGGTGGGAGACCGGAAAGCTGTTGGACATTTGGGAGGCGGGGAAATGGATTCTGCGGAAGATGGAAGGGGGAGGGGACGTGTTTTGGGGGGGTCAGCGGCGAGGTGTGAACGCTCTATGGTGTGGGCTGAGTGGAAGAGGCAAAGGCTTCGGACGCGAACACGGATGACTGGAGACGGGGGGAGGGGGGTAGGGGGCGCGCCACTCTGTGAGACCAGCAAGCCACCCCCCCACGTACACACGCACCAGAATGGGCAGGGGGCATGTTTGGTGGTCGATGATGGCGATGCCCTTCGGATGAGGGGGGGAGGGGGTTTAGCCTTCGCCCTCTAGTTCTACCCCCCTCCGCAAGCTGTAAGGTGTGCGCAGGGGGTGGAAAGGGAGTTATTTTCCGTTCTCTTCGAGGGGATGGGGTTGGAGGTGGGCGGTATTGTGGGGGTAGGTGAGGGGTCCATCGGCGGCCGCCCCCAACACATGGGCCCGTTCTCAGCCATCACTCCTCTCTCGCCCTCCCTCCGCCCCCCCCCCCTGTGCCTCCCCCTTTCTGCCCGCGCGCCTTCCCAGCCTCTGGGCCGCCTTCCCTTGATGATCTCCTTCCTTCCCGGACCTCTCCTCTCCTTCTCCCAACTCTCTCTCCCCTTCCTGGAAGGGATTCTCTTTTCCATCTCTCTCATCCTCGTCTCTTTTCTTCTCCCTCCATTTCCGATCTCACTCTCTCTCTCTCCTACCTCTCCATCTTTCTCGTTTTAGCCGGGAGCACGAAAGAAGAGGGCTAGTCGGCCTTGTCCAGGGAATTCGGGCGTAATTTTCAGGATTGGTGTGCTAATTCCCGGCGGGTGAGGGAGGAGAGACAGCCCCTTGTCCCCCAGCCTCCTTAGCCTCCAC
Source organism: Pyrrhosoma nymphula (assembly GCA_963573305.1). Classification (NCBI taxonomy): domain Eukaryota; kingdom Metazoa; phylum Arthropoda; class Insecta; order Odonata; family Coenagrionidae; genus Pyrrhosoma; species Pyrrhosoma nymphula. The sequence continues at coordinate 85,050,281 of OY754333.1, read as the reverse complement.
ACAAATTTGGACTCGGGACTGATTCTCTTTTTTTTCTATCTCTCTCCCTCTCTTCTCCACCTCCGTGCGCGGAGCGACATTGAATGCAAATGAGGAGGATAAATTGAAAATCGCATCCTCTCTCGTTTTATTTCCACGTCGCGTAATTTTAGAGCGGGTTTCGTTTTGCGCGACGGGAATTCCGAGTCGTTTTTGTAGCTTGGTGGTCGCATTCGATCGGGCGGAACGGACCGGAAAGTAAAAGAAGTTAGTGATGACGTTTCTATCATATTTGCATGCATAGCAAATTTAAGTATACAAACAGGGATTTTCCCGAAACAGCTTAAAACGGCTCTTGCAATATCAGTTTATAAAAAAGGTGGCAAACTGGATTTGAACAACTATAGACCGATATCCTTATTGCCTGTATTTTCTAAAATATTGGAAAAAATCGTCAAAAAGAGAATATTAAGCTTTCCAAACTCCCATGAGTTCTTTAGTCGTAATCAATTTGGTTTTTTAAAAGGAAAATGTACGGAAGATTCCCTGCTTAATTTTTGTTCTAATATACATGATGGACTCAATAAAGGTAATAAAGGTGCAGGATTATTTATAGACATAGCAAAAGCTTTCGATACCATTAATCATAAAATTTTATTGGAAAGATTACAGCAAGCTGATGTCAGAGGAATTGCCTATAAATGGTTCGAAAGTTACCATAGTGATATATATCAATGTGTTCAAATTAAAAATTGTATTAGCTGTAAGACTCATATTACCTGTGGGGTTCCACAAGGTTCTGTTTTGGGACCAATATTATTCAAAATCTTTGTAGATAATCTATGCAATGGAAAGTTTTATGGAAATCTTACCTCATTTGCTGATGACATGTACTTTGTTACGCTGATAAGAGCATGTGCGCTTTACATATGCATATGCAAAGTGACCTGGATAAATTGAAGTTCTGGTTTTCTGTTAACTCAATGGTGCTCAGCAGCAAAACAAAATACATCTTGTTTAATTAAAAAAAAATGTAAATATAGGAGACAACAGTTTGATTTATTATAGATGCTTGAAATGTTTAAATGAAAATGCCTTGTATTGTAACAAGTGTATTTTAATAGAAAGGGTCAGTCGTATTAAGCATCTGGGAATTTACATTGATCAACGATTTAACTGGAAACAGCATATAAGTAAACAAAGATCGGAGATGATTTCTATAATTAGAAAACTTTACTTGTTAAGATATATTTGCCCAGTATCAGTTCTCAGATTAGTATACTAAACTTTAATTAATTCAAGATTAGAATACGGAATTGCATGCTGGGAGGGGGGGGGGGATACGTAACTAATATTCAATCTCTTCTAGTATCCCAGAAAAAGGTATTAAGGGTTATTCTACGGGTGCCAAATAAAACGCATTCATTTCCACTATTCAAACAAATGAATATTTTACCTTTAAGGCATTTATTTGTCAATAAGGTTCTCAGGATTTTTTATAATCGTGGTGGTGAATGGAAAACACCAAGAGTACATGAGCTGCGTAGCAATTGCAATGTAACCATACCTAGACCTAGAACAGAAACTTCTAAGCACAGTTATGTATTCCTAGAGCCTAATATATTTTGTGCATTACCGGAACCTATAGATAATATAAAAAAATAATGTAAATTTTGTAGAAGTGTGAAAAAATGGTTATTTTCTATTGATGATATTTCAATTTTATATTAAAAATTGTATGAAATGGTAGATCTCATAGCATTGGTAATTATCTTTGTACAGTGTGTAACTATACCAGCGTTAATACAAAGTTGTTATTATTACTAATGTTGTAACACATTCAATATATTTTTTTGTTAAGTAAAAACAAGTCGGTAACCCCAAAACGGAGTTTCTCCATAGGGATACCTATATTCCCAATGTTAAGGGTCAATGTGAATGTAAAATGTGTATGATGTTGTGGAATAAAATTTATTATTATTATTATTATTATTAGGGCCCCCATCCGAGAGTGGCTTGTGGGTGGCTTTCCTGGTTATCTTTTTTGGAACCAGTTTAACCGCGTGTGGGGTGGTTAGCCCCACACGCAGACGTCCACCATTAGCCGGCAAAAGCCGTTACCAGGTACGCCACGGGGAGGCTGGTGGTCCGGCTTTCGTACGTATTATTATTATTGAAAAATTACCAATCTCCAACACAACTCACAAACCAACAAATTACAAGCGTGTTCTTCTGGTTTTCTACGCCATCCACAATTAAGCGCAAATAATTATGAGCAATGATACTATATAATAATAATACATTTAATCGAAAATTTAATCCAGAAAATAACTCGTCGTCGAATTCCTCGTCCAGCGTAGAAGGGCGGCCTTCAGTTTATCGAAAGAAGGGGTCAAATTTGATGCATACAGCCCGTCGCAATCCGGGCGAGGGTACTCCTTACAGGGGGAGGTGAGGAGCGTTTTCTGCCCGTCGAAGGGAATGGGCATTCACCCTCCCCCCTCCCTCCCCCGAAAATCCCCTTAAACCCCTTCCCTCACTACTCCAATAAGATCCCTGTATCTTCCCGCACTAAAAAGTAAGAAAGGAGGGTAAAATGAATAAAAATTGGGTGGAGGGGAAATCATCTTTGGCACACCCCTCCCCTTCATCTCCCTCTTCTCCTCGGCTTTATCTCGATCCCATTTCCTCCTCCTCTCCCGAGTTTTGTGACTCCAATTGGTTTCTCGGCCGTCCCTTTGATGGCCTCGTGCCCTTTCCTTCGAGAGAGGTCGGGTGGGCGGGCGGGGGAGGGGAGGGGCAGTGGGCGGGGTCTAAAAGGGCGAGAGGAGAACGCGGGACGGAGGAGGGAGGAGGATGAGGGAGGGGGAAGATTTCCTCCTCGGGGGCTCCAGAATCCCATTCAATTCCGCTCCACCGGATGACCTCTTCTCCGGAAAGAAGAATGGAGAAATGGGAAAGAGATAAAAGAACGATTGAAGATGAAGATGAGACGTAAGGAATATAGATAGAAGAGGGATAGGAAAGGGTCGGTATATGATGGATAGAAGAAAGCTAAATTTACACACTACACTGTGAGCCACCACAGAAGTGTTCTAAAGATTTGTTTGAAGATAGTGTCATGCTATTTTTGCTGTAATCACAAATGGTTCGAGGAAAGAAGGAACTTTTGTACCTGTCAGTTCGGCGGTGTGTTTTTCTTATTTTGCTTCCTATATGTTAGCCCCTCCCACTTTATAGATATGGCGTTGATGTAATTTCTTTCATAAGACGTGTACTGCAGTGCATTTACCAAGGTTAAGTTCGAGCCCTCACTCAAGACACCAAGAGTCAACATTGTTGAGGTCCGGTGAGAGAGCTTCGAAGTCAGTATTTGTGGCAATTTGTCGGTAGATGATGACATCGTCTATAAGGACGAGAGAAAAGAAAACAATCTTATTTTGCAACTTACTCTAGAGTTAAAGTCGTTTATATAAATGAGGAATAAGAGTTGACCCATCACGCTTCCTTGAGGAATGCCGGATGTCACATGAGATAGATGATATATGGAAGAGGGATTGAAGATAGATTTTAGAGAGATGGAAGAAAGATAGATGAGAGATAGAAGAGGGATAGAAGAGTGTTACATGAGAAATAGAAGAGACTGATGATAGATAGAGTAGTGATATAATAGATATGGGTAAGAGAGAAGTAAAATAGTAGCAAGATAGAAGTGGGTTTTATGAGGGACAGAAGATTTCCTCCTCTGGGTTAGAGGTAGATGGTAGATATAGGGATGATAGGAGAGAGATGGAAGAGAGAGAGATGGAAGAGTGATAGGAGAGAGATGGAAGATAGATAAAAATTGTGAAAGAAATGGGTTATATGGACGATGGAGAGAGATAAGTGGTAAATAGAGGAGAAATTGAAGAGAGATAGAAGTAAAATGGAAGAAAGTTAGACGACAGATAGAAGAGGGTTATATGAGCGATAGAAGAGACGTAGATGATAGATGGGAGAGTGATAGATTAGTGATATAAGAGGGATAGAAGAGCGATATAGAAGGGATAGAGTGGAGAGCAGGGGTATCCAGAGCGTTACATGAGACGGAAGTCCTCCTTTTTCCTTTCCCAGTCTTCCCTCTCACAGATCGGGGAGATCAAGCGAAGGTAATGCCGTCAACGATTCTCGCGAGAGAGATAAGGAGAGAACTCACCACGTCGCCGATGCCCCGGGAAAAATGACGAGGAAAGGTTAATAGCATCTCTGACCGTTCGTCAATTCACGAAAGCACTCCCATCTCGAGAACAAGATCAATTTACGTTTTTCGTCTGTTTCATATCCACCACATAACCTGCCATTATATTTATTTACTTATAATTTGCACACAAATTACTTCAAATATAAGAATGCAAATTAAATTTTCAACACCATCTGCATTTACTTAGCGAGCCATCTCGGTGGAATGCACTGCTGATGTTGTCATCCTACCGGAATTCGATTGCCTGGCTGTGGACGATTGACGTTTGCCAGAACGGCGTAGCGAATTCAGTCAAACAAAGAGCCCCTTTTTGGATCAGGTACAAGCTTTTTCAGTGTTTTTCAGTTTTTGGGAAGATCCCATCAGTTCTTCCCAAACATAGGAGGAAGACTAAAATGTTCATTTGAGATGAACCAAAAATTAACGGAGCTTTTAACTGGACATGGAAATTTCATGTCTTACCTAAAACGAATCGGAAAAACACCAATGCAGCTGTCAAAACGGAGAGGACACAGTCCACCATAAGATTTACGAGTGCACCAAATACGAAGAAGAAAGAAATCGCCTAATCGAAGTTGCAGAGCAAGACCCACCCTCGTACGAAGACGTTGGAAAGTTAATCCAAAAATATCCACAGCTGATCACCAGTTTCATTAAAGAAAGCTTTCAGGCTCAGGCCTTCCCAGATGAGTGAAGATGGAAGAAATACGAAGAAGACTTTATATAAGGCCAGAATTGAAGAAAAAGATTTTGATAATTTACTTGATAATTAACATTGTTAGCTTACTTGGGGGTGGAATCATAGGAACCCCAAGATTCTGTAAATAGGCCCTAAGGGACACTCAGAGTCTGGTGCAAGACAATATTGAATCGTATTCTCAGCACTTAGCCAGCTTCTTCCAGCACCCAAAAATTGCTGTTTGTTGCTGTATCCCCGCAAGACATGCTGTCGCATGACCCGCAGCGTAGATCTCGTTTCTGTCCTTTTATGAGCTACTCTCTTTAAGAACGGTTGTGTAATGTTTTTGTGTTTGAGTAATATATCAGAGTAATGAAAATATAATTTTTACCGTTTAAGTTCTCTATAACCACGGAATAATAAAAAGATATCTTCTCATTTCTCTATGGTAATATTTAGCTTTAGGTATTAAAAAATGTTAAGGTGCTTAACTTCGGTTTTGTTTTAGCCGCAAGTAATGTGAGTTAGGGATGAGTGTTAATGTGTAACGATGCCACAGTTTATGCCTTACATTTACATAGTGTAGGAAACTCAAATCATGCGAACATTTGTAATCTTGAATGATATGTTTGCAAAATAAGGAATGGGTTCGGATCCATGATTATACAATTGCACAAACACTGTCGCACTTATTTTGTCTGAAAACGTATCTTTTTCGAGTATAACCAACCTTCGTAAGACTTTATCTAGTTTTAATGCCAACGTCTTTTTTGAATGATCTTAAATTTATTCCGCATTACATGTAAGTGACTTAATTAATTACTGTAGTGTAACCGTCTGCTTTCTTCATTACAGTTATCTACGGTTCGTTGTAAATCCTGGCTTATTTAAAGCGAAACAGCCTATTTTTTAGATGCGCGTGCCTCAGGATACAGTACAGGTAAGATTATATTTTCTGCGCTAACTGTTTCTATTTTCAACTGAACACCGTCTTAATAGCATTGGAAGTTTTATTTTACTTTTTCTTAGCAATTAGGTATTCTGATTGTGAGACTATTTTAAGAATTAAATAAGTATTTCATATTTATTTGAAGGTTTTCGCAGCTTTTCTTATCTATGTAGGATGATGCTTATTTATAATTTTAATAGGGAGGATGGATATATCCTTAGCAGGGTTTGGAAAGGGTTCTTGGCTCCAGCAAAACCCTACGGCGAACGTCTTCCGAAAAAAATTCAAATCGGCCCAAATCGGTAATGGTGCAACGGACATCGATGCTATATAAGAGCGATCTAAAGGCGGCAAACACTCAATCTCCTGAGGACGCTTCCTGTAAGAGAAGCGAAACGTTGAGATTTTCATAATGAACAAAACGCAGAATTGCCCGAAAGCATTATCCTACATAAGTATTTCAAACCTGCATTGAGCAGAGGCATTATTCTACACCATTCTACACTACTCTACACTGAACTCATCATAAAAGTTTTAGGTGAAGAAAAATAGCTTCACCCATTATTTAAGTCTCTGATAACCCCATTGTAATTCATCTAGTATATTACGAATATTTCGTGTATTATTTAGCTCACAGTTTACTTGGAAATATATTGAAAATATTGTGAGGAATAACCTTGTAACTACTTCCTCGATATGTTCTGCGAAATCCATTAAAGGCATCCAGAAAATGATATTTACTTAAAAATATATAAGGAAAGCATATTAAAGTGTTTATTTATATGTTTCTCTCCTCTTATTGCTTGTAAGGACATCTAAAGAGGTTTTATAAAAATGTTGAGAGGGATGTTTGGCCACAAAATGCTTTCATCTTTGAATGCTTTTTTAAATGGAAACATTTACGGTACCAATGTTCCTTTGAGCTTGGAAAAATTATACATTTCCATTTAGGTGATGGTGCAGATTGTGAAAAAAACTACTAAGTGGCCATATTCAATTTGAAATTTATTTGTAACTGGCTAAACTGGAAATATTTACCGAGCTTGTCAAAATGTTCGGACTTCATTTATGTGGATCGTCACTCGTATTATGCCAGCCTGAATATTAAATAGAAATCGTAATGGACCCTTATTTGAATTCCGTTATAAGAATGAATATCTGCCGGGATAAGCGAGAGTTTGACAAAGAAAGCTGTGAAATAAACGGTTGAAGTTCTCAGGATTCACCGAATCGGTACGCAAAGACGAAATCGTTGAGGAATCCCCTTCAAGTGCTCACTTGGCATGGGAAAAATCAACATTACCCCATAAAAATAAATCAAAGTACATTTTGAAGTACACCGTGACCAATTGCTTTTTTCTGCAATAAATATTCTTCTATTAAAATCCCATATTTCAAGATTCATCCTACCGGAGTACAGTTGAGCAGTTGGATTATCAGCCGGACAATGCTTTTCTCAGGACCAATTTAGAATACAATCCCACATACACGCAAAATTCAACCATTGAACAGCAGTTGGTGAACATGAAAACAAAAACAAATACCTACACTGAGGCAATTAGACAGTTGATTAGTTATCGTTATCTTTCAATTCCAGAGCGAATACTCAATCGCCTCTCTTAAAATCGTGTCCAGTGTTTTAAATCACTAGTGTTTATTGATGGAGTGCGTTTTTAGGGCAGTAACAGTGATTATTGCGCTTCGAGAGCGATTTTCGTTTGGGATAACGATAACGGAAATGCGGAAGAAAGAACTGTGGTCCCACTCCTGATCTATAATTAATGCATTAATGCACTACACTTGACTCGGTGTCCTGCGACGAACACCTTTTCCGTGGTTGCAAAGCATGTGACATTGGAAAAAATCGTTTTCCCTTTATATTATGTAGTTATATGGGTTAAAGCTAAATTTCTCGCAAAATCTCTTCACTGATTAATGAGATTTACTACTGGTTAAGATAGGTTTAAAGGGAAAGAGTAAAAATCCTCTAATTTTTTTTGCTGGCGTGGGCCCCTATCTCCTTACACCATTTCTTTCTTCATCTCAACATACTGCGCCCTACCTGTTTTCTTCCCGTTCATACAGCCTATTCTCTTTCTTCCCCTTCCCCACTTACTCAACATCCTCCTCTCTTCCACGGTCCTTAGCATCCTTTGCCTCTCATTACCTGTTCCAAGCACCTACTTTTCCTCCCACTAATTTCCTCCCCTCATTCACCATACTCAAGCACTACCTCGTTCGTCTTCGTACCAATCCATCGAACCTTCTCCATTCTTATTCACACCCACATCTCAAATGCGTGCATCCTATTCTCGTTCTTTTTTCTCAGTTTCCACGTTTCTGCAACGTAGCAACACTCCATTTTAGACACTCCCATTTGTTTCTTCTACCGTAATTATTTCGAAATGTATGTCTAATAACACGTCCAGTAAAATTGTATTTTCTACTAGGTACGTGTTTTTTATTGAATGTCTTTTACCTCCAACTCTTCGTAGGACTTATTCATTGGTGATCCTTACCACCTTGTGGTCTTCATTATTCTGTAACACCAAATTCCATTGTTCATTTTCATCTATGTACAAGCGAAGTTTAAGCAAAAACTTCAAAATTCATTGCGTTGTAGTGATGATATTTTGTATTCCATAAATAGACCTTGTGTTATAACGAACTTCATAACACAAATGCATGGAATGTGTTTAGCCTCTCATTCCCTGTGCTCTTTTTTAAAAGCACCGTTGGCGATAAATAAAACTCTCACAACTTGTCAGTGGAAAGAAATAATTCGACGCTGCAGCAGAAAGATGGTCAGGAAATTAATGAAATAGACGATAAAACGCTGAAGGTTTACTGGTATACGTTGCGGACCAACTAGCAGGAAAAAGCTCTTCTTTCCAGAATCTGCGGCGTAAGAGAAGCATCGTAAAAGTTCCACATTTTGACGTAAAAACGCACGCACAGAAGCTGGAACATCTCTGTAAATAGTTTTTCCTCACTGATGTGTCTCCCAGGTTCGTAGGGCCTGCAATCTCTCTTGCATCTCCATCTGGGGACTCCATGAGCATGGACTGGAGTCTCCTCTCGGAGCCGATCAGCAGGAAAGCTGCTTTCTTTGCGTTCTCGGCTCAAGGTTTCCTCGATCGCTGTATATAGTACATATCTTCCATTGCCTCTCTCCGTTCTGTAAAGTCCGTTGTCGGTCCACTCCGTTGTCTCGGCCAGGGAAAAAAGGATGGTACTAACTAATACAGGATACATAGGACGTTCCCGAGACAAAAATTAGTCCATTCTGTGCATGACGTCATCCGGATGACACGAACAGCAGACGGCTCGAGGATGGATGTTTCTCCGATGGAGTATCTCCGATAATTTAGTTTTTTGCGACGACAGAATGGAGGCAAGTAGATATTTGCGTCGAAAAGTACTGATATGCAACATATTTTATCAGTTATAAATTAAATGTATAGTTTCAGATTACAATCTTGTTTATAGCGGAAATAAACCTAGTAACATTATATTTACAAATAGAAGTTGAAACTCTTACCATTTTCAACATTAAACTTTTCTTGTTTCCGGCGAACCTGGGCACACTTCGCCCGTGTGGATGTATCAATGGGATGTAAAAAAATTATCTTCCCTCATATGCTTCCTCGCATTACTGATGTATCCAAAAACCACACAAGTATCAAATACACAATGCACTCGGTACCTAGCTAGCGCCTGATGTAATCCAAACTACGTCTCAGCATTCGACCCTAACGATATATCGAATGGATTACGATGTGCAACGACCTACCTTGTATTATTAGTACCATGCAAAAAATGTATACCGGGGATGTTACCAATACTTAAGGTACGACGTAAATTGAGCAAATATTCGAAATGCGTCGTGAAAACCTACCTCAGGGTCAGGGTATCTTCTCATATAGCGTTCATTCATTTGGAAATCATTTCACTTCCATGCCATTTGTTCGAAAGCTTAGTTAAAAGGATATATATCCATTGACGACAGATTAAAAAGTTCTCATCCTTTTCTTGACACTTTCTCTACCAACATGAAAGAAAGCTGTGCATAAAAACTGGAAAGTCCTTTTTTATTATTCGGTATCTCAGTGCGTGTTTTTCATTTCTTCGAACAACTGCCAAACTATGGGACGAAATATATTGAACTAGTTCGAGCGAGATATTTCTCTAGTCACAATAGAGACCACGTTAGAATTTTATTTTTCAATATAAGTAGTTCTAAAAATCACGAGTAATGTTGAACAAAATGTTGCACGAAAATATTATAATGTTAAGGACGCAAAAAATTATTATATTTGACCGAAATTCTCAGTATTTTCCTTATTCTTATATTTAACTTAATCTTTATTCATTCATTTCACGCTGTACACTGAAAACGGCCTTCACACCGGAGGTTTTTATTTGCAAATTTGTAATAAGTATCATGGTGAGTGATAAATTTATTTTTTAATAATAGTTTAGAGTGCATAAAAACTATACACAACAAAATTTCTGATGCGATCAGTGCGTTGGGACTTACTCATTAAAAAAAAAAATGAATTCACTTTGTAGCCCATAGCTGTGCCATATCCTATGGAATATGGCTAGTATTGTTTTGGTAAATATCTCGAAAAGTATTGCCGTAAGTGGCTGATATTTTGGGATCATTAAAAATATGACATCTTTTCCTTTATAATTAGGCCAAATAATTGAATTTTATATGAAGTGATATCTCGGTCAAACTAACTTAACGTGTGGTTGAGCAATATTTGTTTATGAGCAGATTTGCCTATAACTTTGATTGCGCTTTCTCATTAGTGATATAATTAGATAAATGTGAAAGGAATTGCATCATACCGTCTTGGTTTTTAAGCAATTCAATGCTCTTTTAACACATCCTTATGGCACATGAATGCATGAATGAAGATTTTATGAGTTAATGATGAGAAATCTAGTCATAACATGCTTTAATTAAGGAAAAAAATGTAAAATATAATTCTTGTATCATTCCCATGACTGCTAGTATGGTGAGTTCGAAGCCCAACCTAAGTTCGTGGTTCCAAGGCATATACGCACTGGCTCTTAACATATGCTATATTTGGAAAACTTATTTCAATGTTAATTTTAAATTTCCGATTTGACTGATTTAGTTTTTACTTTGGTGATTTACTTTCATTCTTTAACTGTTACCACCTGGCAAATAGCCAACTTGTAACGATTTGTATAATAATAATATGTATGCATTAAAATGAATTGAGGTTAAAGAATTTTTTTCCGACTTAAAATAATATTTTAATTTAAACTCAATGGCTCACGTTTTCCGCTCCAGCCACCGAATTTATCGTTCGGAAAAGACATTTTTAAGCGACGCATTGTATGCAAATTGTACGTACTGTGCAGTTGATTAAGGAGCGCAAGTCCTCTGGTTACCCTGGTGGACAGTGCCTTTCGCGCGGAAGAAGCAGAGGGTGGTGAGCCACCTCTACCCCCTCTCATCCTTCCTGCCTCCCCCTCACACAACGCCCCCTCCGCCTCCGCCCCGACACGAGAGGCTCCATCCCCCTGAAGTGGGATAACAAAGGACTTAGGGGCTTTCGTGTTGCGCCCCCCGGAAGTTCATAGTTGTTGCGTGTCCGGTAGTTGTCCGATGAACTCCCCGAGCATGTTGCCGGACGTTTAGTAAAGAATTAGATACGGGGGGGTGGGTGGGGGGATGCGTTGGTTGGTGTAGAGGGGGAAGGTGGATGGCAGGGGTTGTTCAAGAGGAGAGGGTTGTTATGAGGGTGTTGGCGAGTGGTGGGTGAGTTATGCGTGGGAGAGTCGGGAGATGACGAAGGGTGGCGGGGATTGCGGGGGCGTTCGGTGGGGGGGTGGATGGAATAAAGGGGTTTGTAGGTGGTGGTGGAGGGTGTCCAAAAGAGAGAGGAGGGGAGGGTGCAGTTAATCTGGTGGGAGGGAGGAAGGGAGGGAATGAGAGAGGATGATTGTGTCCACTTTTCTCTATACCTCTCCTGAGTGGGCAATGGTTCGCGTGCATGTCCCTCTGCTGCTGTCGTGTCCTTTCTCTCTCTTTAACTCTTCTCTCTGAGTGAGCTCACGTTTCTATCCACTACCGAAATGATTTCTTTCCCTTTTGCATGTCTTTCTCTCTCTATCTCTCGAGTATTCTCCTCCTCTCCCCCAAGAACGAACGAGTTCTCATTCTGACCCTCTCTCCTTAAAAAAAGGGCTCGTTTCTTCAGCTGTTCAGGAGTTTCCGCCGCGACTGTTCGAGTCAAAGCAAATATTAAATTCCACATTTTTGTTTATTTGATTTATAAATTTTTAATTCCAGTGATTACCTGCGTTACCTATTGCAAACCAAAGTTACGGTACAAAATATCCAGACTATTCCGCGAATACACTTTAAATTAGCACTTTTTTCCAGCCATAGGAGCCGACTGCAGCGTCATTTTTATGGAATGACCGCATTTTGACTTCTATTACAGCAGTAATTTGCTAATAACTAAAAGAATGTGGTTAAGTTCATATAATGTACTTTTATTCGATTTATTGGGGGTTATCCCTTTAAACACAGTTTTCTGCTAAAATGACATTTATATTATATGGAAAAATAATACTTTCCTCTGTGTTTCTCTTAATCTCCCACTGAACACCGTGTAATTTCAAGTAGGATTTGCGAGAAAAATAGCGTGGATAGGTAATATTTATCTGTTCATATGAGATAGTTGACAAGTTTTTCCATAAGTAGTCAAAACATGAATGAAATGACATTTAAGTTATTTCATTCATGCAAACGTTCTTTTCGCTCGTAGCAGTTTTTAACGAAAAGTACGGCTTTCCTTTGTATTTTATTATTTTTGATCTTGTAACAGACATGCTATAACTATGTATAACATTTTATAATTATTAGTGTTAGAGTGAAGTTGACGTCGATATTCTCATCGTTTATTTGTGTCATTTCATAAATTTGTTTAATCTCATGCAAGTCCCTGACCCATAAGAGGAAACGCCACGCGAGAAACATCAACAGTAATGTTGGGGACACTACCTGTTAGCTTTTTGTTTACAAGTTCTGTGGGAGGCAGCGGAAGAAGAATGATAATGGTGAACTGTCTACAAGTACATATTGGATGGGCAGAGGGCTCTGGAACATCAGGAATTGAGAAGAAATGAATTACGGAAAAGGAATTTATAGAGGAAAAGTATAAAAAACGAGATTTATTTTGATTCATTGATGAAGCACTTCAAAATATTCTTAACATTTTTATTGCATTTGATGGCAGGTCTTAACCATGAAACGTTAGTGAGCACACCCGGATTTGACCTGCGGTTGCCAACTCGGAATTTGAACTTAATTAAAATTAAGCTTTTACGTAGGTACCTACATGCTTCATAAATCGTGTCTAAGAACATAAAACAGCCTCGTTGAATATTCATTCATTTCATTCAAGTATTCTATCCGCAGATTGGTAGGTTCTTGGAAAGTCCTCATTCTGCATCCCAACCTCATAGACATTGTTTCGCTTTCCCTCCTAAGGATGTCCCGCCATTAGATCCCTCTTCAATTCTTCATATCTTCTACCTCCTCTCATTTCGTCCAGAATTCCTATCCTATTCCTTCCTCTTCCACGCTTCCCTAGTGTTCTCCCCTCTATCACTCTCTTCAACATGCCCTCTCCTCTAAAAACCTCCTCCATCCATCTCTTCTGCCTTCTCCGCACCTCTGCCTCAAGCTTCCTCTCCTCTCCAACCATATCCAATACCTCCTCGTTCGTCTTCCTCGCCACCCAGCTCACCTTCTTTATCCTTCTCCAAACCCACATCTCAAACGCCTCAGGTCTGCGCATATCCTCCCTTCGCAATGACCAAGTTTCCGACCATATAGCGCCACGCTCCATATCAAAGTTGTCACAAGCCTTTTCTTTACGTCTCTTCTCAGACCCCCTCTCATCAATTCCCTTCTCTTCGAAAATGATTCTTTAGCTACCGCAATTCTGCATCTGATGTCCTTACCACTAAACCCATTCTCCGCCAAAATACTACCCAGATATGTAAACTGCTCGACCTGCTCTATATTCTGCCCTCCCACCCTTATATTCAGCCCCGCCTTCTTACTTCTAGAGAATCTCATCACTTTCATTTTCTTGTGGTTGATCTTCATCCCATACCTTTCGCACTGCACCTCTAACGCATTCACCATTGTCTGTAACCCCTTGGCAGACTGTCTAATCAATGCTTAATCATCTGAAAATCTTACTGATTTTATCAGCTCTCCTCCTACCTTTGTTCCTACCTCCTCCTCCCCCATGCCTCCCTTACCATTTCTTCTGAATACACATTAAAAAGCAACGGTGATAGTGGGCACCCCTTCCGCACTCCCCGTCCGATCGTGACCCATCCCGATTCTCCATCGACTACCCTAACCTGTGCCGTCTGTTTCATATACAGATTCCGAATCAGACGCCTGTCCCTCCAATCGACCCCTAATTTCCTCAACACTCCCATTAATTTCGTCCAGGCCACCCTATCAAACGCCTTCTCGAAATCTACGAAGCATGCAAAAATATACTGCCCACACTCTAGGTTTCTTTTTACTATTATATCGTCCTCATCACCGCTATAATGTCTCGCATTCCCGTACCTCTCCTAAACCCGAAGGTCGTCACCCAGGTATTCATGAGCCTTCTTTTCTAGCCTTCTGTTTATAATTATCAGAACTACTTTAGCCGTGTGGGATATTAAGCTTATTGTCCTATAGTCTTTGCACGTTTTTGTCTTGCTCTTCTTTGGTATAGGCATTAGTACAGTCTTCGCGAAGTATTCGGGCCACACTCCATCCTCGTAAATCCTACGAATAAGCGCAAAACGTTTTCCTCTTCCATTCTTCCCCATGCTCTTTTAAAAAACTCTGCAGGTATCCATATCGTTGAATATATTCCAGATTTTTTCTTTAGCTCTAATTTTCTCTTTACTTTAAAGTATAACTTTACGTGATACATAAAACTATATAATCGCACATCAGAACGATGTTTTCAGTAATTATGAATTAAGCCTTTCCTTAACGCACAACATTTACTACTACGTTATTAAGATAATTTTCGACTTGTGAAACTCTCTACTTGTCGACTTGTTAGTCAATGTACTAGAATTTTATTGTAACCGATAAATTATTAAAATTTTGGATTCCATAACGTACTTATTTTACTGATGTGGTAATTTTTTACTGGTTACTTAAAATATTTGATTTTTTTACTTTCTTTACTCATGACATTGAAAATCCAATATTCCTCCGGTAAGGACCAACTGTGACAATGTAGGTAGAATGGCAAGAGCCTGACTAATGGCAAAATATGCGGCGTCGGTAATTATACACTTCAAAACTGCTCCAAAAAGGACCCCATTGAGACAGGGCTATAATAGTGACCATGCTGAGTGAACTTTTACATGATAGCGTTAGAAATATGTAATGGTGAAGCTCACTTAGACCCTACTTTGTTGGGTAGTTATACAGATAATCACTTATTGCGATGTGACAGCGATGATTCAACTAGTGTCGATAGGTGGTAGCAGTCCATGCCTACACTTTGAGAGAGGCTGAGGCCGTGAGTACAATTTTCAGTCATTATTAGCCTAATGTGGACACCATTGCTCGTCACCAGAAAATGTTTGGTCCTCTCCAATCATTTTGCGTCGATTAGCTCGACATCATAGCAGATGGAAACGCAATAGCACACATTGAGTTTGACGATTGAAATGATCTGCGCTGAAGTGTTTACAAGATGGTGGAACAATATTTTACTTCTTGGTTAAAACTTTCGCGGGTCATTATAGATGTATGTTTGTTTTTCGGGTGCACCCCGCGTACTATAACCAGGTGTGATACCTGACGTTTCGTGGCCGTTGATGGCCACTTCATCAAAGGGAATGAGGTATCTGTCGAGTTGGTGGAGTTTATATAGGGGTTTCATGGAGGGAAAAGGATGGGAAGGGGAGGAGTGGAAGGAGAAGTCATTGCATTTTTATTTAGGTTCAAAGCAGGGTCCCACGTGTGGCTGACTTGGAGGCCACAGTCCCTATTGTAATTTTGCTGGCATTTTCTTATTTCCAAATCTTCGCGGATCAGCCGGGACTTGAAGTTTTTTTTATTATTACTAAAATAGTATAAATGACAATATTTTTTTACAATGGAAGTGGAAAAAGATGGTAAAATTCCATTTTTGGACGTATTGGTGCAAAGGAGAAATGATGGAACTCTGGGACACGCGGTGTATAGGAAACCCTCTTCCACCAATCGGTACCTCAAGGCAAATTCACACCATCATCCCGCACAGCTAAATGCGGTACTCAACACCGTAATTCAGCGTTCCTGCAGAATTAGTGACGAGGCCAACTTCCCGGCCGAAAGACAGAAAGTGGAAGCCATTTTACAGAAGAACGGATATTTCAAGAGAACCATCTCCAAAACATTTTACAAAATCATGGCCATAGATGAGGACGGCCCAAAAGAAGAAATTGGGACTCCGGACGCAGACAACCTTGCACCCAAGAGAGCCTTCCTTTCTTACGTCCGGGGCGTAACGGATAGAATAGGAAACATCCTCCGCAAACATGAAATCAAAGCTGTGTTCAAGCCACATTTAAAAATTAGAAACTCCCTGAGGAGTGTGAAGGACGCAACACCATTTCAAGTGGAAGGAGTGTATGAGATACCATGCCAAACTTGCAAGAAGAAATATATCGGCGAAACCGGACGATCCGTCAAAACCCGCTTAGAAGAACACGAGCGGGCTATTCGACTGAGACAACCCTTAAAATCAGCAGTAGTGGAACATTCAGCCTCGGGACACGCGATTGACCTTAGACAAACAAAGATAATCGCCAAAGTGAAAAACTTCAAGCCCCGGCTGATCCGCGAAGATTTGGAAATAAGAAAATGCCAGCAAAATTACAATAGGGACTGTGGCCTCCAAGTCAGCCACGCGTGGGACCCTTCTTTGAACCTAAATAAAAATGCAATGACTACTCCTTCCACTCCTCCGCTTCCCATCCCTTTCCCTCCATGAAACCTCTATATAAACTCCACCAACTCGACAGATACCTCATTTCCTTTGATAAAGTGGTCAGCAACGGCCACGAAACGTCAGGTATCACACCTGGTTATAGTACGCGGGGTACACCCGAAAAACAAACATACATCAATATTTTACTTCTCTGCATATGTGGTCCAACTAATCTCTCGAAAGACAAAACACCTAATTATTATTATTAATGTTTTTTGTAGTAATCATCACAATTATCTTAGACATCGAAGTTTTCCCGTTTCTACTGCTATGCAGAAGTTTCTTCTGTTCTCGCACGAGCTAACGCAGACGAACTACGGTGAAGACGCATTTGAATCTGACGCACAGATGACGTCACAAATGTGATTGGAGCACGCTGTGCGCTAAACATATTACAACAGTTTAGCTCAGATGCGTCATTGGAAATCATCCTAAACCATCGAAAGCAGGTCTATAAGTTTTGTGCAGTTATTTTAACCTGAAAAGGTTTTTATTTTAATTATATCTATTTTTTTGATTGTCTCGATGACGTTTCATGCTATTCACTTTCCAGTGAACAACAATTTCCGAATTCTTGACACCCTTTTATTTGCTTCTCCAAAGAGATTCCCTCGCCGGAGAAGCTCTATCAAAATAATTTTGCCTTTTTCCTTCTTCTTTTGTTTCAGCCGAGCGAAAGGGTGCCTAAGGGTGCCCATCTTGATCGGCGTGTGGTGGCTCTGGTGATAAATTGGAAAAGGGTTCAGGTTTGATTTTTATGAATTCGTCCGATAATGGCCCTCTCGGAAAGTCAACGACAAATGAACCGGAAGAAATTCCACCCCTTCTGACGATGATTGTGAAAAATATCCCGGAAAAGTGAAGTGTGGTGCAAGAACTAGGTGAGTAATCTTCCGCATTATAACTTTTTCTTTACACCTTCCTTCTTTTTCATTCTTGTGAGAGTAGCAGTTACCAAACGTAGGGATAAGCCATGACAAGAGCCATTTTGCTCTCGTACCACGGATCATAAAGGAAATGTAGCCTATTTGACTAGAAAATTTTTGGCGTAATATAATATCACTCCTTTGCAAGTAAATGCAGTATAAGTTAGTACTGATGGTAAATATCAGAATGTGCGAGGATATTTACGAATTGCGTTAGTTTGAGTCTAAGAGAAATACTTTTTTTCGCGCCTTGTAAACCTAAACGGCTGGAGTATAATGAATTGAACAGCAATAGGCAAATTTCATTAGTGACATCTATACTATTTGACGAATTTTTTATGTGAAACGTGCGGATATGTTAACATAACATAATTATTTATTAATATAATCCTGGGGAAATGGCCGAGGAAGGTAAAAATGAAAAATGAAAATTTTTAACGTTTCGCAAATGCATGTAAGTCAGATCCTTGATGCAGTCTTTGTGTCTGAATCATCCGGAGTATTGTGCAGGCTCACTGAATTAGCATGAAATGCCATGGTCAACGTAATAGCGTGCCTGGACTGCCCATGGACATGTTAAAAAATAACTTTTTTCCCTTGCTCATGTTTTTGACCCATAGAGCAGCACTCATATACTTCTCTTCCGCATGAGAAATGTTCTTTTTTATATCTGCAGTAACACAAAAATAGCACTGATAGCACTGCCATACTCGAGGTGGAGGCTCGTTGTGTACAGCGCAAGTGTAGTAATGGACGAAAACCTTCTGGTAAATCAACCAATAGAAGTCGTTCTCGCTTGTACTAGTGGGGGGTTACACTGGAGGCATACGTCTGCCCCTGAAATGGCCGTTCCGACGCCTGATTCAAAAGCTATTTCTCCCATACGCCCTTATGGCGATCTTCCCCTCTTTCCCCTACTATCTCACACAATTCCTCTGGACACAATTCCCTCCCTAGCTCCCTCCCCTTCAATAGTTTCACCCCCCCTTTCCTCTCTTTTTGACCCCTTACCCTCCCACCCTTACTCCTCCTCCACGAAGAGGGCCGTTATAAATATGTGTGCGCTACACATCACATCGATCTTCGCTCCCTTGCTGCGGCGGGTTTAAGTTGCAAAAGGGGCCGTACGTATTCCAAAAGGAGGAAATATATATTCGATATTTATTTCCGTCCTCAAAATCCATGGGGCATATTTCAAAGCCGCGACCGTCACATCCACCCCTCCTTTTTTCCTGGAAACGCCGAAAGTCTTCGATTGTGTGACGATCCGAGTTTCCATTCGGAATAGAATCGAACTGCACGGTTGTAAGAAACCCACAGTTACAAAATACATTCGACTGGGCTGGAATTCAAACTAAGATCGGATTCAATTCGGTAAATTTTCGGAAAGCCTTGAAAATCATCGTTTGCGAAAGTAAGTAATGATCGCATTGTTACATTTCAGCATCGTGCGTTACACATCTATTTAATACATACGAAGCAATTAATACTGCATTCGAACGTTCAGAAGCAACTATGGAATACAGAATCTATATAAACAAAAAGGCCCTGTGGCGCAATGGATAACGCGTCTGACTACGGATCAGAAGATTCCAGGTTCGAATCCTGGCAGGGTCGATTTTTTTTATCGGCCTCGGTGGCAGCGGGTTAACGTCCTCGCCTGCTAACCCAAAGGTCGCGGGTTCGAATCCCGCCTGGGGAGGATTTTTCACTTCCCAGGGCATGGTTGTTTGTGCTTGTCCATTGTTGATTGTTAAAATACCCCGATATAAAGGCCCATATGTGCTGTTTTCGGTGGTAATATATAATAAATAAATAAATGAAATTATTAATATCGCATGCGATAATTCAGGTGGTCGGAAGCAACGAGAGAATACAGAATAGACGAAGCCACGAGATGAAATTGTTCATATCAAATGCGATAATTATCGCACGAATCGAGAATTGATCTTCAGTTGTCCTATTTAGGAAGGCCTCATAATTTATTGTTATAGCCACGAGAATGTGGACGTCAAAACCTCGAAAAATGCAAATAATGCCGTTTAAAAATCGAGACTTTTCGCGGCGACGATATCAAGGTAACGACATAGTCGACTTCGATTTCTTCCTGAATAATTCTGGGAGTTCCTGGGGTTTCGAATAGATAGATAGACTCGGATAGATATGTCGGGGTGAAAGATTTTTTTCACCAGGAACCCGCACCTTCGTGTGCCTCCTTTTGTAAGTTTATCCCGCTGAAGTTTGCTTCATGGAAGAATCAAATTAACGTAGTTTACCCCGATTAAGTACTTAAATGGGTGCGATTTATAGGTATAATTAAAAATACTGGCCTTTTAATAAATAAGAGGTTTCTTGATAGCTTTGATAATGGGAAGTTGGTACTTTGGGAAGGATGGCATTGACAACCAGTGAGGAGGAATGAAGGTTGACACATTGATTTTGAAGTAAAAGTGGCATTTCATCATGATTAGGAATGGAATCAGTTTTAGAAATTGCTCCCGACTCTTGGGGTAACTGTTATGTGAATCTTCTGAAAGGGGTTCCGGTTTCTGCTTCGTCTACATTTGTTTGTTTTGAGCTTTGCTTACATTTCAGGAAGTATCATGAGAGTCAATGACTTGATTTATTATTCCGAAGGATTGTTATACCTCGGACTCGGACTTTCCCTCGGACTCCTGCGTCAAGGTGGGTCGGTCTCTATCCCCTAGGTTCTCCCTCCCATATTTCCCGGTTGGTTTTGTTTTCGGCACTCGTGCATTACCAGTATTTAACTCTTCAGCTCGAGAATATTGTCTCGAGACATGCGGAAAATTCTCTCCCAAGTAGTGCCGAGTAATGGCGTCGTCTCTGTTGAAGTTTTGCGGCCTTTTTTTTCGAAGCGTAATATATTTGTAAGCTTATTCATGAAAACAATGATAGCTTAGTATTTTCCAATTTTTTAATTTATTACTGACCATGGTTTCAGTAGTTCCTTTCCATTTTAAAGGCCAAGTTTCAAGGCAATGAATTATAGAAACCATGGTCGATGATAAATTATATTGTCAAAAATACCATAGCTAGCGCTTTCATTAATAACGGCTTGTTTTCTCATAATTGGGCCAATATCAGTAATATTTTTCAGTTTAAATTAAATCCCCTTAGCCCCGGCTTTTCAGTATCATCTCAGACCGAAAACTCCCCCTTAACCCCCCCCCCCCCCCTCATCCCCACAAAAACAACGGAAAAACAACGAACGCAGAAGAAATCCCGGGAAAATGCAGTCATCATTCCAGCTCCGCGGAAACCTTAGAACTAACAAATTAACAAATTTTTGAAGTTGTTTCCTTCATTCTGTCAAACGTCCCTTGATCGCGAAAATACTTGCGGAGCATCACTGCGAGGCATTCTCATTCAGTTCTTGGAGCAGCATAACCACATCCGACGTAATTCTCTTCCCCCTGCATCCCAACCAAAACGCTGCCAAAGGCTCTTATCACTCCCCAAGGGGTGAAGGAAAGAGAGAGAGAGAAATTTTCCCAAAAACCCTTCGGGAGTTGGGAAAAGCTTCTTTGGCGTTTAACATCTTGGAGGCTTGCAGCATCGATCTTGGGGCGTGCAGATGCGGAGATTGTCTTTTTAGTCTTGCGCGAGCACTTGCGCCTCCTCCGACCTCCCAACCAACCTCCCTATTCTCCACCTCCCACCACCTCCTCCCCACTCTTCCCTTTTGATATCTGCAGCCGTGGCCGCCAGGGAGATGCGGAGGGGAGGGGAAAGCGATTGTGCACTCTACGGCCAAGGGGGAGGGGGGAGAAGGGCGGGGGTGGGCAGGCGCAGTGGATAGGGGGAAGGGGAGAGTAGGTGGTGGAGGGGAGGAGGCAGGGGGGGGTTAGAGGTCTGAATGGTTATTCTCGCCTGACCCGCGCACCAAATCCCCTTAGCCCCGGCTTCTCAGTATCATCTCAGACCGAAAACTCCCCCTTCACCCCCCCCCCCCCTAACCCCACACAGTTAAAGAGAGTATCCCTTCTCTCAACGATCTACCACCCCCCCCCCCCCGTATATAGGCCCCCCTCTCTTCACTCGCCCCTCTCTACCGCCCCCTCCCCCGGCCTTCCGCTACCACTTGAACAGTTGCGAAACTTCACACACAGCCTCCTCTCTCTCTCGTGGAGAGAGAGAGAGAGGGAGGAAGTGAGAGAGAGAGATGAAAGGTTATCCCCCGGCCTCGGCCAGGCCCCGTGAAATGGACCGGAAAGCCTTTCTTGCGCGCCAGAATTTATGTGCAGATTCTGCTGCGTGGAGGGGGAGGGGGTGGATGTGGAAAGAGGGTGAGGGGTAGGTGAAGAGGGACGGCGGGGAGAGGAAAGAGGGGAAGGGAGGAGGAGGAGGGAGATATCGGGTGGAGAGGGATAGTTGGAGTGGGAGAAGGGGGTTTGCCGAGGCTTTGTTATCTTTGCGGGAAGGTGGTGGTGTTGGAGGGCGGAATATTTTTTTCATTCTTTGGCCCAGTCGGATCTTTCACGTGTATTTTTTTGACCAGTCTTTCACAAAAGTTCCACTCTCGTTCCGTGACGCTTCGGTTTTCGTCACTGAAACAAGGGAGGAACGGATTATGGCGAAATCTTCATAAAACTATTTACCCAGCCACTATTCCGTCTTACAAATTTGCTACATTTCATTCTGTTCACTGAATTTTCTACTTTGAAAAATCCCTAAATTTTGCAATTGTTAGTTTATCTTTAATTGCTAGTTGTCGATTGGTGCATTAGGTTTTTGCTGTAGATACCCCTCTACTCATAATTTTGCTTGATTCCAGTAGGTTAAGTGTTCTTTGCGTAAGGAAGTCAGTCACATGACCACTCTCTTGTTATCTAAGATGGCGATGAGGAGGCTGTGGGTCATTATAAAGTGATAATAATCATTCGGTGGACTTATTCGTGGATGGATGAAATGAATGAAATAATGATATATGAATGAAATGGAATATTCCTATTTTTAATTAGTGGTAAAGATTTATAAAGAAAAGGTGATTAAAATATGCATCTAAAATCAGAAAAAGTTGAAACTCTCCCGCTTCATGAAACTTATATTACGTTATTTTGTATCTCCTATGAAAATACTCTTTTTCGGAAAAAATTCATTAAAAAAATTGGACATTGAGAAAAAAAGAATATGGCAAAAACAGCTTGGGAGAAAAACTTCAATCCTTTTTAATCTTCGATATGAAATATTTCTTCCAAGTTACGTCAAAACGGTTTCTCAATAAAGTCAATCACACACTACACGGACTTTAATGCTTCAGCATCAGTTCTGGATGATTATTTACTTCAGATGTGGTGTCCCTATTTTATTAACACAACATTGGTGGGTTGAGGGACTAAGGATTTGGAAATTGAAGGGATGAGGTAGAGAAGAGGACTATTACTTGATAATAGACGCGTATTATTACTTTTCCTTACCTACCTATATTTTCCCGAAGGATAATAATAATATTTATTGTCCTAGAAGTGGCACTCCTTTGGAATAGGAATTAAAATACAATATACTTAAAATGAATGGGAACAACACATATAGGTAAAAACCAACAACTTAACAATGCTTAGCAAACAAGAAAATAGTTATTCATGCATTCATAATTCAGACATAACATTTTAGGTACCTATTTATTGAGTATATATTGCATTTGTGTATTGTTATTGTATTGTTATTTAGTATAAGTCCTTGTAGTCTGAGGAACTTGACACTGCACGTTCACAACAATACAACATCTCAATTTTTCATTCAATGTCACAAGAATATTTCAGTTACAAATTGGCATAACTAAATAAATGGCTGCAAAGCCTCTTCCGAAATATTTCCTGTGACGAACTGTCTTTAACTTGCTTTGGAAAACCACTTCACAACTTGGATGCTGCATTTGTGAATGATTGTTGAAAGGTGGCTGTCCGAAATGGACAATGGCGAGCGAAATCTTTTAACATTCTAAGGTGCTCTAGGGCATCTCACTTCCGTTAACAGTTAAATAAAAAATATTTCCATTAAAATCACAATGACTACGGACTAAAAGATCTGGGAAAAATGATATTCCCATGATTATTTTCAAATATTCATTGTATTTCTAGTCTTTTTGTTGGTATTTATTGTTTTTCCAGCAAGTGTGCAGAATTCAAACTCGTGGAACTCCAACATACATAAATGTCTCACAGTCTTCCGCTAAAGCAGCGTTCAGTACAGTCTTTGCTCTTTGAAAATGTGGTTATTGAAGCAACAAATTTTTGAAATAGATATAATATAGAGATTTATTTGAGATACTATCAATATTATCTCATGAATAACGGACATAGAACCATTTTTCTCTCTTTCTTGAATATAAAACTCTATATTGCTGGCGGTATGAGGTGAAATTAAGTTCTGAGTTCCTGAAATGTGGCAAGGCAGCGTTCAGTTTCATCATAACTTTCCGTAATTTTTCTCCCATAGGTAAACTTTTCGATGGACTAAGGAAGGGCCTATGGTGGGGAGGAAAAAGGTACCAGTAAATATTTATTATCATCGAGTTTTCGATGATGTACCAGGGTTAATGTTGTGGCCAGTGGTATCACTTGAATATCTCTCGAACATTCCAATTCATAAACTGACACATTCGCTAACCTCCATTTAGATGTCCGCCATCAATACTTTTCTGTAATCTCCCTCCCGGACCGTCACAACGACTCCCTTATCGATACTCAGTGTTTGGCAAGCTCTAAACTCGCCAGTAAAAGCAACCCACAGCTTGATTGTTTTGGTTAGTATTTTCGAAATATTTTCCCAGTGACCCTCTGAGGTCCTTAGGTCTTGCCATAGAGTGTGTACCCCACAACAATGTAAGTAAGCTCAAGTATATTTGATATCAAAAGAATAATTTATGTGAAAAATGAGATGCTACGGATAATTAAATTCATTCATTTCAAGTTAACATGCCCAGAATTACTCCTACCACTCTCTTCTTGTCCAAATTGTGAGGAATGGAAATTTTTGTAGGACATAGTTCTATTTTCTGTGTCACTGTAGGTATTAAATCGATAATCGTAATTCACATCAATAACCGAAGTATCATAGCAAATTTACCAAACTAAACCACTTTTTGTGGTTGCATGCATTAATTTTTGCATTGAATCTGCATTTGTATTTTTCAACTGTTTTCCTGATTGCGTTTTAACTTTTTTCTACTGAAAAATTATTTTCAATGAAAACTTACGGAAATGGTTTGTTACTTTTACCTTAATATTGGGATTTTCCAGCTGTTCAATTAATGTTAAATGTTGTTATTTGATTTTTTCCCCTTATCTTTTGGATAATATACCACAGTTCACGGTTCTTATGATTGATTTAATGCATATATTTTTGAATCATTATCTATTGTAAAATCTTGGCTAAAGGGCAATCCCCCGATGAATAAATATTCCATTCTATTTCGAAGACACATGCGTTCTTTTCTTTGTGCATCTTTGGAGACGGAGGGATGCTTGGTTCCGGTATTATAGTCTCTGATTAAATTTTTTTTTAATGGAAATCGTGTTAACACGTTTTTCCATCTTCAGCGCTCACCTCAATTAACTGGAAGTCGGATGAAAAGCAGAAAGGCCGAATTTTCAGTTTACATAAAGTTAACGAAAATGCTAGTTCATTTTGCGATTAACGTTGACCAGGCATTATAAAATATGGCCTTGATGATTTTTTTGCCTTGAAGATCCTCCTTAATTGATTTTTATCCTGCATCTCTGATGTCAGTTGAAGGCAGTGAATTATAGGAAGCGGGAACTTTTGAGTGACATCAACAAAACAGGGATCGAATAATAACTTCCTGCCATTGTATTTGTATTCCTAAGCTGTCCGGCTGCTAGTGTTGCAGAATGATGGAAGATCTTGTTTCTGTTGTCGAGCCACCCTCCCACCCACACAGCAACGGCGACAAACCTTGATGGCGCCGCTTCGAGCGGTGGGGAAGCGTATTCGGCCTGTTTCCCGTTTGCTTCTGTGTCCTACTGCTCTGTCTCCACTTACCTCGTATCCACCCACGGGCTTCACAGAATGGAGAGGAGGATAACTACACGAGCAACCTGGTAAATGCGCCTCTTATCGGTTACGTTTTCAACTGTGAGGGACCATGCGCCTCCTGTCCGTAATTTAATTAACTGCGGGTAACATGCGCAAGAAATCTGCTAAATTTCGTACGGGATGATTGTATTCAAGCATTCTGTGGTAATAAATTCAACATACTCAATGCTAAAATATAAGCAAATTGTTAGCTTTTATTTGTTTCATTTTTCAACGCAATCTATATTGAAAAAAGAATATCCACACTTACCATCACAACAAATGGGTTATCTAGATACAGGGATACACTTTGAAATACCTGTGTTTCTGTATACAATATCGCACGAAATATAAACAAATCGATGATCTCCGATGCCTTGCTGCGTCGGAGACGCATGGATAACCTTAGAAGCAATCCGCCCTTTAAAAAAATCCTATGAAACGTAAACATATACGTTGACTTTGAGACACTACTTCATATGAGATATGGAATAGCCTTCCTAGCATTAGGTATTTCTTATCACCTTATTGCCGTATCTCTGAAGACGCAAAGTACTCCTTTTGCTCTCTTTTTTATATTTTCTTCCTCACACAGGTTGCATTGTGGGTTTTCACCAGAGACTTTTATTTTTCCATTTCATGAATTTTATTCTATGACTTTCATGACTTTTATTTTCCTTTTTCATGACGTCTATTTTTTGAAATTCGGAAATTTCGAGACGCTTTAGCCATAAGTATGACATTTATTATGCTGTAAATTAAAACTAATATTATGATCCGCATAGTTACTATAGGGCAAGTGGTTCAAAAGAAAGTATCCACATCACTTCTCCTATTACTCATAAGCACCAGGATTTCTGTATGTATACGGATGTAAAAATGATCAATGTACCTGAAGATGTCACTGCGTTATGAAACCTGGGCCGTTAGAAATAAATCAATACAGTGGACCATTACAAAGTGTAATTTTTATTTTCCGATATGGAGAGTGGTATTTGTATCGAAGCGTCCAGTCTGCGAATTCGTCCAATTCACCTGATTTACGCTCACCTTCAACACCTACTTCTCATATTTTGCTATGCTACATATGCGCAGTAATACTAAACTTTCATTTTCTTCAATAACCCTTTTCCTTTCCAATACCATTCACTTAAACCTGTCTTTGAAGTGCACGTCTCGACGCCATGTTCGAAAATTTGACATTTTCCTCCTATTTCCCCGAGATGGCGCAGCGGTCGAACAGTTACTCCTCTTCGCTTTAAACACCTGACCCATGACTTTTCCCACCTTCAACTTTAACTATCCCCACTTTACGACTCGATTTACACAACCTCTTCCCCTACCATGTCAGCTACAACTTGGACCACACCAGAATTACACCCCCCTCCAACCACCAACCCACTCCGGGGGATTTCTTTCTTTAAAATAATACCCTACAACATTTACGAAACTACGACATCACCAAACCACTCGGAATTTTTTATATATATGGCCATTTCCATTAACCTCCTGGCCATTTCCTCAATTTTCCCCATTTTTCACCGCTGAAAAATGTCAATTTCCGTCTTCGCGTTTTCTCAAAACTGCATTTTGCCTTTCCTCATCACCCAGAAATGCCTTTTTTGCATTTGAAATCGGCCATTTCCAGGCCGCGCACCGTCCCTCACTAGCACCCCTATTTCACTCCATCCGCCCGCAACCTTGTTGGGATATGTCCATATATTAGATGTGCAATTAGTTCGTATCCCTCTCCCATTTCTAAAAACATCGCAATATAGCGTCAAAATGTCACGAAAATATCTACATTTTCAATCTTTCATTACTCCAAAACTAAGTATCCCACGGCTTTCTTTCTTACATTTCCTAAATACTCATTCCTTTCACTATCCTATTCAATTTCGCTCTTTTCCCTCAGTTCCCTACATTTCTGTCAGAAAATTTTCTTCCTCACTGGACCCTTCTATACATGTACCTTGAGAGGTTCCACATACTTAAGCCTGAAGTTGTTACTACCATTTTATGACGTTTAATCCGCAAAGTCGCATTTCATGACCTTTTTTCATGATAAAAACCTTTGACTATGATGTTTATATCTTTTTCCTGTCTCTGGTTATCTCTGTATGTCAGATGACTTGAAGTGCCAAATTCAACGTATTTGTTAAAGTTTCGCTGGATATTTTCTTGATGAACACAGGTTGCCTTTAGGGTCATCATTGCATCTCATTAAATAATTTTTTTGGCTTTCTGTATACTGATACTGCTATATTTTGAAATTGTTTTCTCGAAACCAACCAATGCCTTATGAATAAAATTGACCTAATATTTCTATTTTGCCCACGAATTTGATAAAATTGGGAGCTTTCTAGTCAAAGTGTTGAATTTAGCGCAGATCGGAACACATCAGTGCACTTAAGCGCACACGAACGACGTTGAAAGGAACGATGTGCGTTCGATAACCTGCCTTTAGGTAGCATTCTGTGGATTCACAGCAGTCACGGTCGTATGTTTTGTGTGCAGTTTTTAAATTTGTTCAAATAAACCAAATTGTGTGAAATTCACGGTAAAAAATCATTCGCCTGGGCTGGGATACGAACCCAGACCCCTCGATTTCGCGCCGAGTGCTCCAACCAGTTAAGCTATCCAGGCGTCCTCTCTCACGGTGAATTTCACATAATTGCGTGACCATCAGCGGGTGACTCCGTTAAAGTTACTGCGCGGCCAGTTCCGCAGTTCTTTGAACAAATAAACTAATCTTTTTGCCACAGAGCAGTTAAAAACTTTACAATATCCACATTTATGACGCCTTTACGGAAAATAAACACAAAAAGATCTATCGCGGATGTGATTATCGATGTTCTTTAGCGCACATCAACTTTCCTCCCGGTCCGTTGTTAAGTGCGCTGCCTAGTGCGCAGGGTCTGTGACGAATGGAAGGCAAGTGCGCTGTTATGTTGCGCTAGAGCGCACACTAGAGCGAATGGAATGCTCCCATTTGAAAATTCGCGGCCATTTGTTTAGGGATAGAAGAAGTAACTCTACAATTCCACATGGTAATTGATTTATTGAATTTAAAAAACATTTTAAAAACACACGACCGGTTTCGCCGCAGAGCAGCATCTTCAGGTGGCATCATCTGAAGATAATGCTCTGCGGTGAAACGTGTCGTGTGTTTTTTAAAAAGTTTTTGAAATTCTATAAATCAATTACCATGTGGAATTGCAGAGTTACTTCTTCTATCCCTGATATCAACGAATTCCACCAAGTGAGGTCTAAAACCATCAGCCATTTGTTTATTTAACGCGCATTCCGGCGTGACGGGTCGCTTTTCTGATTATCCCTTTCTCCATTCGGAACGACTCCTGCTCCCACAGACCGCCTCTCTCACGCGACACGCAAAGCAGAGGAGAATGAAGATTTTGTTCTCGCCTGGGCACGGGGGTGTCTGAAGTGATGCGTGGGGGTTGGTAGAGTGGGGGACGGAAAGTGGGGATGGGAGTGAGGGCGACGACGTGTTATGGGGGTGGGGTGGCACGAGTGACTGACTGGTGGCGGTGGTTGGCTGGAGGATGGGCGTGAGCGCTCGTTGGTTGTCGCCCGAAAGAGAGTGAGAAGGGGGTTGGCTGGTGGCACACAATTGAGGCGTGACAGATATATGCGTGTGTCTGCATACGATCCAGACAGAAAACACTCTTCCCCACCTCTTAGGAGGACTCTACTTGCCCCCCTCCATCCCCCCTCCCAGTCCAAGCTCTTATCAGCGTCACTACCTGGCGAACAGACAAGACGGCCGCCAAGGCATCACTTAAGGTAGTTTGAACGAGATATTTCCCTAGTCATAATAGAGACCATATCCAAATTTTGTATTTTAATTTCAGCATCTATAAGAAGTGTGAAGTAATTATTATAATATTAATGGTGCAAAAATGTAGTTATATATGACCAAAATTCTCGGTAATTAAATAAATATATCTGAAACATTTTTACTCACAGGGTAGTGAAAACGGAAACTTAAGGATTACACTTCCAAAAAATAATCATCGTTTTTTTAGGATTTAAGTTTGCTGTTAAACATTTTTGTTTACAAAAAAACAAACAATTATATTTCTCCCGATCACATAAATGGCGAACTCATTTAAAGGAGAATATCTTCCTCAAGCCTCTTCTTAGCAAATGGTTGACAATTTTTTTGCAAATCAAGAGTTTTGTCGACAGGCATTCATGCATTTTTCGATTTTCCTCTGTCTTTCATTATCTAATTCGTGTGAACCGCCCAAAGGTGTTTTTTTAAGTGGAACACTTCTTATGAATAGGGGGTAATCTCGCGAAAAGCCAGAGTCCCGCGACACCCGACTCCCGGTCGGATCGACAGTTGAGTCGTTGCATGGTTATACGTATCTTCAGGCGCTTCGAATTAATGCACAATACTATCACTAGAGGTATAGTGTGATTTAATATGAATATATAAATTCTTTGTGTATTTCATGTAATTATCATTAATGTATAAATTCATTCATTACAGTAATCTACCGGTTAGAGGTAGGTTGTGATGAAAGCCAGAGAACATCCAACGAACTCTTACACGTGCCGTGCCCTTTCTACCTCTAGTATTTCTTTCTTCATCTCAGCATAAGTCCTACCTTTCTTCAACCCGTCCATAAAACCGATTCTCTTCCTTCCCCTTCCCCGCTTACCCAACATCCTTCCCTCTATCACGACCTACAGCAAACCATCGCCCCTCATTACCCCTTACAGCCACCTACCCTGTCTTCTCCCAATCTCATCTTTAAGTTTCCTCTCCTCGCCCACCATGTCAAGAACTTCCTCATTTGTCTTCCTTTCCGTCCAAAGCACCTTCTCCATCCTCCTCCACACCCAAATCTCGAAAGTCTTCAGCCTATTTTCGTCTCCCTTTCTCAAGGTCCACGTTTCTGCCCCATACAACGCCACACTCCATATCAAGCTCTTCACCAGCCTCTTTTTAACATCCTTACTTAAGGTCCCCGTCATCAACTCCCTTCTATTATTGAACGCTCCCTTCGCTTGTGCTATTCTCCTCCTAATGTTATTGCTACTATGGCCTGTTTCTTCTAGCTTACTACCCAAGTAATTAAATTGTTCTACTTGCTCCAGTTTGTGACTTCCTACTCTTATCACCAGCTTCGCTTTCTTTGTCCTAGAGAATCTCATTACTTTTGTTTTCTTATTATTAATCATCATCCAATATTTATCGCACTGCATTTCTAGTGCATCTACTAAAGTTTGCAATCCTTTCGATGACCGACTGACCAACGCCTGGTCGTTCGCGAATCTAACCGACTTTACCCACTGGCCTCCTACTTTCATTTCCACATCTAGCTCATCCCATTCCTCTCTTACCATTTCCTCAGCATACATTTTAAAAAGCAAAGACGACAACTGGCACCCTTGCCGCACCCCGCGACCTATATCTGCCCACCCTGAATCTCTTTCAGCTACCCTCACCTGAGCCCCCTGCCTGCATATATAAGTTTCGGATGAGTCTCCTATCACGCCAATTTATTCCAATTTTCCCCATTATATGCATTAGTTTCTCCCAGTTTACTCTGTCAAACGCCTTTTCGAAATCCACAAAGTAAGCGAAAACATCCTGATTATACTCTACGTTTCTTTCTATAAGTTTCCTCATTACCGCATTCGCGTCTCTGGTGGCCCTCCCCTTCCTGAACCCAAATTGTTCCTCGCCTAAATAGCAGTTTGCTCTACTCTCCAATCTTCTATTTAGTATTGTAAGCAACACTTTTTTCGCGTGCGAAATTAAACTGATTGTTCTATACTCCTCGCATTCTGACGCTTTCTTCTTCTTCGGAAAAGTTATTAATACTGTTTTCACGAAATCCTCTGGCCATACTCCTTGCTTGTAGATCCTGCGAATAAGTTCGAAAAACGATTTTCTCCCCTTACTACCTAGATTCTTCAGTAGCTCCGAAGGTAGGTTATCGGCTCCCACGGCTTTTCTACCCTTCATCTCTTTTAATGCCCTCTCTATTTCACTCTCAAGTAACTTTGGTCCGAGGCTATCCTTATTTATTGTTCCTTCATCCTCTAGATCTAGGCTAAGGGGTCTATTCTCGCTGCCATAGAGCTCCTCTACGTATAGAACTCTTCTCGGGCTCTACACCGGGTAATTGAAATGTTGCCGAAGTTTCGGGTAGAGACTCGTTACCCATCTTCAAGGCAAATGTCACGTAACTATTAATTACTCACCCGGTGTAGAGCCCGAGAAGAGTTCATCACTGCAATTCGCCGGGAAAGCGTGAAATCTTATTTAACTCTGGTTCGAGTTTATCCTTATCTATTGTTCCTTCATCCTCTAGATCTAGGCTAAAGGGTCTATTCTCGCTGTCATAGAGCTCCTCTACGTATTCTCTCCATCTTTCCAGGATATCTTCCTGTTCGATTAATATCTTCCCTGTTTTGTCCTTAACCTTTGGCATCGTTTGACCTCTCTTACCACACGATAGCATATTCACCTTGGCGTACAAAGCGCCCTATTCCCCCTCCTCCTGCATATTTTCCATTTCCTAGAATTATCCCTTCCACCAGGTTTCTTTTGCCCGATTGGTCACTCGCCTGAGTTTATTATTCAATTCCTTGTACTTCCTCTTGCCTAAGTCGATGTTCATGTTTTTCCATATCCTTCTCTCCTCCATTTTCTTTATCATTTCTTCCGTAACCCACTGCTTCTTAAATCTCTTCTTTTCCACCGTTCCTATTGTTTTCTCTACCGCTCCTGCGATGCCTGTTTTTATAACCTCCCATCTTCTCTCTATTTTTCCCATCCGCTTTGCTTCACCTATGTTCTTTTCTACCAGCTCTTGGTATTCCCTCCTTTTCAACCCTTTCAATGCTTCAAGGTTCCACCTCTTTAATGTATAAATATAGTTTTCATATTACTATTTTCAATCTATTATTTAAATCATTCATGCTCATTTCATAATAATGAGAAATATATTTATTTATTTAACCAACGAAATAATATTGAGTTTAAGTCAGGAAATTATATCGGTAATTTTTATTAATTTATTTATTTTAATAATAATTCAATAGTTATTTTAATCAGTTATTTTAATTATTAAAATAACTGATTTTATTTCCTGATCTAAACTCAATATTACTTCCCTGGTTAAATAAATGTGAGGTCGATATGATAACCAACGAATTATATTTATTTATGTTCTGTGGCGAAGCCACCTAAGAACAACAATGGGCATACAATTGCGATTTTCGCAGCGAGAACATAGAGAGAGAACAAAAGAAAACTAATTTTAATAGAAATCTAATTTATATATACAATACTGTTTACTCCCCACTGCCAGTCATATCCATACTCAGTGTTTCACTTCTGTCGGCCGTCCAGCAACGGCCGTACCTATATTATCGCAGTATGTATTTAGATAATTCCCCCAGTGGAAATGCGCGTGTATTTATCTAATTTCCTTCCCCGGCTTTTGCTTCCCCCAATCTCTTCTCGTTTCATCAGGGGAGTCTTCTCTCGGTCCCCGTCGATGGGGGAGAAGACTCCTTGGCGGAACCTTTTTCTCCTTCCCTCACCGCCACCAGCCAGCCCCACCCTTCCCACCAACCCCCTATTATACGTCCACAAACCAGCGCGGCTGTATCCCTCCACTACCCTTCCCATTCAATGCTCATCCCCCGACATGTCCTCCTTCCCTCTGCCGCGCAATCTCTGTCCATCTCATTTTCCCATCGAAGCAAGAGAAATAAAAAAAACGTGAATCCCCAGCCAGAGGGTGCTAATTGCTCCCTGCTGAATGACCTGCGGATTTGATTACTTTACTAAGGCTGTTTTTTTTTGCCTAAGTTTGACCCTCCGTCAACACCGGATGGGATGTAATTCGATATAGACCATGAAATATTCACTTGAGATTAATTAAGTGACGTCTCATTACCCCAAATTAAAAACTTTTCTTTCCATATCAGATTTTAATGATCCACCTTTTAATTATTCTAATTTATGTTAGCGAAAGTCGCTGGCGTAACATTGTGGAAAACTTATGCTCCAAACACTATTAAATAAGACACTTTGTTCTATTCCACACTTTTATTTTAGTAAAAACCGACCGTGATTTTGGCACTATTTACCATGAACAAACCTTGATAATGGTACATAATGCCGAATCCATGGTCGGTTTTTAGTAAATTTAAATTGTGGAATAGAACGAAGTGTCTTATTAAACAACGTTTGATGATAAATTATGTCCTTTTCCCTCAAGGTCGCTCATAATGGCGGCATCGTTTTTGGTATTTATATTTAGCATCATTTGACAAATACGCACAAACAGAAACACATAAGAAAATGTTACATGAAGGTCTAGTGTCGTAAACCAGCTTCTCCATTGAAAGTGAATTATCTTTCTAACGTAATTATTTCCTCATCCGACCTTGCAGTCTTTCGCCGTCGAGGCTTAATTGTAGTCGTCTCATGTGTGGTCAATACTGAATGGGGTGACATGAACTACCCTTGAGTCTACAGAAATTCTACTCACTACATAAACTTCATTCAATATCCCTGACGGACAGAACATTTATTTACATCTTTATAGATTTTTGGTAAAAATCTCGGTATCCTGAGATGGTACCGGGATAGTAACCGAGTGAATCCTCTGAATTTTCGTAAATAACGCAATAGTTTAACCCTGATGTGGTGTACGAATTTTTTCGATTCTTCAAAATTGGAGAAATCCTGCCGTGTGGCAAAGAACATAATCACATTCATTACCCGACCGATCTCTCTTATGCGACCTGTTGATCTATGGGTATGTTTCTCGCTTTGAGTGCGAGAGATCCCGAGTTCATATCCCAAACATGCCTTTTTTTGGTGACTATAACAAAAACAGATCTTGGCACTAATATAAACGCGCCGTTAATGTGCAATTCACGGTCGTCCTCCTCTCCCTTTCTGTTCCCTTTTCTCTCCCCTTTCATGGCTGGTGTCCTAACACCCCCTGCCACTCGCACCTGCGGCGGCTCTTATGGTAGTACATACATGTAGAATAACTAGTCCAATGTTGCATTGTATTATAATTTAGGGAAGTCTTTGTTGTCAGTTAAGGCCTCTTGCTCTGCAAGGAGAACAGTAAACTATTAACCATATTAGGTAGTTGTAATCCTTCATCTGATAATTTAACTCGATTTACTTGTTTCGACAGACAAAAGTAGGCATTAGAAGACATTTTCTGCATTGAATGATCCCTGAAACAGAATTTGTCCGAATCATAATAATTTTTATAATAGCCTAAATTTGTTCGAGGATCTAAAGAAATGTCTGCAAATAAGTCATGAAAAAATTGTTGAAAAGCTGTAATGGTATTCACTAAATTAAGATAATAAATGTAATTAATGTATTTTGGTCAGATTTGATTCATGTATATTTATTTTGCATTGTTAATTTTTACCTTGTCAGTCAGTCAGATGAACTTTAAAATAGAAAAATTAAATATATCGATACCGGATAAGACTTCATGAGACAAACCTTCACGTAGATTGAAGATTAATGACACTTACGTTGCAATAACTATCTTGCGCTGCTGAGCAGACCAGCGAGGGTTGATCGTAGTCGTCTCAAATGCTTTCACTGCTCCATTGGATGACGGGAGCCGCCCTCGTGTCAAGAGAATTACTCGTCCCTTGTGATTTTCCCGATGAACAGATGACGGGAGGCGAGATACATTTGTCTCCTCACCTGGAGAGATCGTGGGTGCTCGCCTCTCCCGGGCAGGGTAAAAGGCGAATCGTGTACATATGTAGAGATGCACGGCCATGTGTTACATATATATTCACCCGCTGCTGTCTTCGTCACCTCTCCTTCGGCTCACGTCAGCGTCAGAGGGTCTCTCTCCTGCCTCTTTATTCCGGACCATCAGCTCCGCGCGCCACCCTTTAGTGGGTGTGTAGCGATACACCCTCTTCCTGGGGAGAGGGGGAACACCAGCCCCCCCCCCCCCATCCTCGTCAGATGTGCGCGTCAAAACGTACCCGCTGCTCCCCTCAACCCTCCACACCCACCTCCAAGAATACCTCCTTTGCGTATCAACCCCCCTACTCCCTATTTTGTCTCCCAATGGCACCCTCTATCCTTCTCCTCTCCTGCTTGTATTCCACTGGCAGAGACACACAGAAGGAGGGAGTGAGGGAGACAATCACCACCACTTTGGCGGTCCATTATAAAATGGCGACGAGGGACGAGGTTGTTCCTTTGCGGTGCGCGAGAGTGACGCCGGGAGTGGATGACGTGGATTCGGCGGGAAGGGCGGGAGAGAAAAGTGGTGGAGTGAGGCTGGGTTTTGGGGGGGGGGGAAGAGGAAAGAGAATCTGAAGTGGCCGGAATATACATATATATATGTATATATTCGCTGGGGGTGGGTTGAGGAAGACGAAGTGGAAGAAGAAGATGGAAGGTGGGTGAGTAAGAGGTTGGTTTGGAGTGGGAGAGAGGCATTAATATGTTTGCATACGCGCTTCTTGATGGATGGTGTTGGTTGCCGGATGGACGGAAGGGAGAACGGGGGGCGGGGGGCGTCGTTGCGTGGAAACCTTTCCACCGTGCCAACGCCGAGTGTTGGAGGAGGCGCTCTCTTTGGGAGATGGGGGTGGGTGGGAGAGATTGCTCTCTGCGCGAGATCTGATGGCGTGGCCACCACCGCCACCTCACCCTTATACTGCTCCACCCTCCTCACCCCCCAAGTGAACAGAGCGGTGAGTGGAGGATGGGTGTGGACAGATATGCCCCCGCCATTTTCCTCCCCATTACTCCCCTATTCTCTTTTTCTCTCCCTCTCCTCTAACGCGACAAGGCGCCACACAGTAGGCTGAAATCGAAAAAAGCTGGCCAAAATTCCCAAGATGCTTTTTTTTTAGTCTAGAAGTTGAAACTTTGCATGGTAAATCCCGATTGATTTTTGCATGTGATTTTGCAATTTATTTTCCATAGTTTTCACTTTTTACAATGAGCAGTGGATCAAAGTTCAACCATTTTGGTGAAAAACGCCGCCCGTCTTCGATTTTCTCTGAAAATCCCCGGATTCAAACTGTAGCAGAACCCCTTTGGAATTAGCACGTGGAATAAAAATATGTTTTATTCTGTTTGAAAACTTTCGTTTTTAAGTAAATTTAATATTTGTACCATTTTCATTAAATTTGAATTTTCTATAAAACAAAATGGCGGACAATGTTTTAAATAAAAATATTTTTTATTTCAGCAGTAAAATAGTTTATCTATGCACCATCATAAGCCGAGTTACTCATACACGACATTCTTCAAAGCTTTCAAAATGTGAATCCGAAGAGAAATTTTGCGTCCATTTGCGTCCCCGAAAACGAAATCGAATTTTCGATGGCGCGGAGGAGTTGACACTACCCGCAGGCACTCGGCTAGTGTTTGGTACGCTACTGACATATAGTGACTGCAAGGGTGACTTGGAACTTGGCATCTCTTTCTTCCCAATCTCAACTTCCTTGAGCGTCGACTCCTCCTTCCGCGCCTAGGGCGCCCACCTTCTGCCCACAAATCTCCCTTCGCACTCCCCCCGAAGACTCAGGCCGTGTTTCAGTGAAGGTTTACCAACATATTAGCCTGTTACCCGTCCTTTGTATGGGGAAGAAAACTTTGTGTGTGGTTATTAGTGAATGCTTTCAAAAACTACCGCATGAAAATCCATGACCCTTGCCACATCGCGTGCCATCATGAATTATTGTTAATATTATTATAATTAAACAGTTACAAGTAGGCCATTGGCCAGGTGGTAACAATAAAAAACAGCCGAGTAAAAAAGAATAAACTTTGATAGACTTATACTTTTTAACCTATTTTTAAAATAATTAATTTTTTGGGAAGGGCTCAAATAGTTTTGCTGGTAGGTCGTTCCAGTCCCGTATGTTCCTATTCAAGAAGGAGAGCAGTTTTACATTTGTCCTCTGTGATCGGCACTTAATCTTTAACTGGTGATCATTTTTCCCCACAAAGTTTGGTTTTACCATGTCCTTCCCAAATTCATCCCATGCTTTTTCTCACTCACTATTTTATACATCCCAAAATTCCCACATAGCCTGCTCCTTTTCCTCCTAACCTGTAAACTCTCCCTTCTCAGTACTCAAAGAATTTCTGTAACACTCTCTGTTTTATTGTTTTTCCCTAGCACATACCTAGCCGCATTTCTTTGCACCATTTATTAATTAGTATGATCAATAGTATGACCAATGCTGCCAGTAAGCGTGTGTTGACTTATGTTTTCCTGTTATGGCCCTCTCTTGGCCATGAATTTAGCCGCTGTATTGGGATCACTGCATTTGAAGAAAAATAACTACGACTAGTCCGCTGCGTGGCGATCGCCGTCCATCGCCGGCTGTCGCCGTACGTCGAAAGCACCCATTAACTCTGCTCACGATCTGTTTTGAAATGCTCTGCCTAGTGCGCAATGTCTGAAACTAATGGAAAGCAAGTGCGCTGTTGTGTCGCGAAGAGAACACCGCACTAGAATGAATGTGAAGTGCCCATTGACTCTTCATCTTGCTGTTGCGATAATTTGTGGTCGTCGATTCGGGATTATGGCTTATCTGAATGATTAATTTGATTTTCAACTTTCTGTTTTATGCTCCCTGAATATTTAACCTACGTCGTGAATGGAACAGCCATTGTTTTTAGTCTAGTATTTTATTTGAGTTAAGAACTACTAAAACCTCTCTTATCCGCAGTTCTTTTTCTCCGGTACTTGTGGATTTATGTATCTGGGTCCATCCGGCGTGCAGGATCATGAAATGCCATGCTCATATATTTGAGAAAGACCGAAAGGGATCCTTTGCATCCAATCGTACTCTTGCACCACATTGATGCTAGCGAGTGGCACATAATTATCATTCTCAGCACCAACCCCACCGTGGCACTCTGATATTTAAAGTGCAGGAGATAATAAAAATAAACTACTACTTTTACTTCATATTTTGAAGTCCAGATTAACATAAATGGCCGAAGTTTGTTCACTGTATATCCTGAACATATTGGTCTAAAAATATCTCTTGCGCACAGAAGGAAAACCACATCGCATGAACCTATAATCGTAATAAGATGCAATCCACCCTTATTGTCAGACTATTTTCCGCGCTGGTGAAGTGAACGACAGGTTTTCAGGATAAAAATGGAAAACAATGGGTAGAAAGTTACATTAATAGAACAATCCGTTAGACTGCGACGCAATAGATTTTGATTCATATCCCGGAAACGATCGGTACGACAGGCACATAATAACTCCCCCCAGAACAGCACTGGGTATGAAGGAATTGTTTCCATGATCTGAAAGATTCCCTTTTCGCCAATGTTGTTTCTTGTTGGGTTTCCAGTTTCGCTTCTGTTCATTTCCGCCGCTGTAGGAGGGAAGCAGTCGGGCAGCGGAAGGGGTAGTGGGAGAAGGATGTACCCATAGATTAAAAGAAGAGAATTGACAGAAGCAAATGGCACGTTATCACAGGGGAATATTGAGATCATTAAAGTACGCAATCGGCCATATTGAATGGACCAGTGGTGCAGATGATGCGTAGATGACATAGATGGTATTTATAGTGGTACATGTACCACTACTATTTATCGATAAAAATGTAAAATTGAAGCAGTTTACTGAAAAGCACTGCGTTCATAAAATTTACCGCCGAATTGCGCACGTTAGCCACGTTAGTCGGATCATTATCAGCAAAGAAAGAAATGCTTCACTTCCGTGCACAAAACGCCATCTGCTCTTTTCTTTAATTTCTGAGTGTACCGCTAGTGAGAAGGTGGTGGGAGAGTGTGCAGGAGGTCGCGAAAGGTGACGTAATCGTCACTATCGCAGCGGAAAGTCTTGGCATGGAAATCGGGAACATGTTGTGCAAACATCCTAGTTCTGAACGGACGGTGAAAAAAAACACTTGTCTTCTGCTGAAAACTCCTTTTGGAGTGGAAATCATTTTGCTGCGCGAAAAGAAAAACTATGGAAAACTTCTGCCGCCTTCTATATTTTGATAAAGAGACTCATGTAAATATTTTAAATAAAACACCGCGAAGAAAGCGTCAGTGTTTTTTCATTGGTTTATGTTTGCCTTTATTTACGTTTTGGGGACGATGAAAAGTAAATATTTTGGGAAAAACTTGCGCGGGATATGATAAATCACCCAAGATTTATAATATATTCATTCATCGGACATTTACTAAATGTCTGTGTGTTTCTGAGGCAGATTCGTGTAAGTGTATCATCGCCCTCTCTCTTCCTTGTTTTCGGGGCCACGCCCTTTTCATGAGATACACGTGCCCAGTTACCTGATTGAACGCGCGACCACCATTTTCCTACAGCATTACTATGCTAATAGTCGTTACTATTTGGGACCTACGCAAATAGGTTATTATGCCAGTTTTCTCTTTATTAATGTAAAGTTACTGCAAGGTAAAAGCTTTAACATCTGATTCATTCTTTTTGTGTATGTATAATATTTTGTGACTATAATTCCCAGAACGTGCTATATATCTGTCGTTGGCATGAGAGGTAAAATATTCTGAGACGATTCAATCTCATTCATCAAACGAGTATTTTTATGGTTCATACATGCAAGTCCATGTTTTTCAGATCTTAAGTGAACTCAAATGCCCTTGTGACATGCATATGAAGTGTCTCCTTTGCATAAAAAAATGGCGCTACTCATTTCAATCTTCATTACTCCATGGAATGCGGATTGAAATCTATGCGGCGCGGTATGGCAGGTTATGTTCCAGAAGTCATGCGCATTGGCTTATTACTTTTGAGGCTTTGGCTATTAACTTGAGAGCGCTGTGACAGTGTGCCGTTTTTCCAGTTTTGCCAGTTTTTATTCCAGTAAAAGCAAATGCCTCCAAAAGCTATCCACCAAAGTTTTTCATAGCTCCTATCAATTTTCAGGACAACTTTGATGATACACGCCTAGAATTTGTCCTTGATTCACTAAATACGAACACATGGCTTACAATCCGCGCTAACTTTCATCCATGAATGCTCCAGAAGATTCCACAACCACTGTGTGAATCAAAACAAATATTGAATTCCACCTTCTCGAATTAAATGTTTAAAAAAATACTAAATTCACTGGTGACAAGCTTTAGCAATTAAAAAATGAAATATGTAAATTATTCGACGAATACATTTTTAATTAATACTTTTTTCTACCATAGTGGCCGAATGCGGCGCAATTTCTATTGAACTAACGTATTTTGACTTCAGTTTGTAGTTGTTTTAGCTACCCTAAGATAGTTTGGCTCCTTAATTTATTACTCACTAATTCCCTATTAAAATTCACCTATAAAAACAGTTTTTGCGTGGTATTCATATAAGATAGAGAAATATTATTTTTCATCAATGTTTCATCCCTTTTGAAATTTCACGCAATTCTAATTTAAGTTCGTTTTGAGAAAAAAGTATCGTTTTACGGTAAAATTTTGTTTTTCATATCATAGAGAGAACACGTTGTTTATACATGAAGCTGGAATATAGAAAATGAACGACATTTAAGTGTGTAATTTCATGACGGAACAACCTTAAGTTGTTAAGATAATTTCACGTTAATTGCTTGAATTATTTTTGTGTTCATTTTTTTATTTTAGCCTAGCTTTACTCTCTCGTTGTTATAATTGAGAGATGACGGTCTGTATATGAGGTTCTTGTGGTCTCACATAAGTTCCCACCCTCGTTCGTCGCCACGACTCTGCATTGAAGCCCCATCCGTGGGGGTTGGTGTGGGGGATTGGAGGCGAGGGGTGGCGTTGGGCGGTGGGGGATGCGGTAAGGAAGGGGGCGTTTACTGAAGAGTGTAGTCTCCCTCGCTCCACACGCTGGAGGGATGATGGCGGTGGTCTCGAAGGAGGAAAGCCGACAGCCCCCACTTTTTATCCCCATAAAGAATGGAAGATCACAGGCCGCGCATCAACTCTCTGTCAATACTTCTCTGATATTCAATAATGGAGCTGGCGGCTCCGACATTGTAAATAACTCTAAGGGGATGGTGGATCCATTGGCGTAAAGACCTCTTCCTTCCCCCACCCTCACCCTCCCACTGTCAACTCCCCTGCTCCTTTTCTCCCCCCCCCCTTCTTCCTATCACACCCCCCCAGTCTCCCTCCCACCCCCTGCCTCTTTCATCGCGAAGTATTCCAGCCCATCCCTTTACAGAGTCTTCCACAGTGCCGTCCCCCCGCCCAACCCCCAAATCCGCAACCCGCCGGAGAGGCCACAAAAGACGGGGTGGAGTAGACCGCGGAGCAGGGCGCCCGCGCGGCGTCGCGTCGCCCTCGGCGCCAAACGCGGTCGTGACGGTGATCGCGGCAAACCGACGCTCCCTCCGGTCGTATTTTCTTGTTGGCT
This sequence comes from Pyrrhosoma nymphula, assembly GCA_963573305.1. NCBI lineage: Eukaryota > Metazoa > Arthropoda > Insecta > Odonata > Coenagrionidae > Pyrrhosoma > Pyrrhosoma nymphula. Next base: position 85,007,975 of record OY754333.1, on the reverse strand, counting down.
CACCGTCGGAAAATTTTGAAAAAAACTTATTCATCCAGCTTTAAGACAGCAAAAATGCACATGCATGATTCCTGAAATAGTCCATTTCCTCGCTGCTTATGTTAGATATTTATGCTTTGGGTTTCATCGGCGAGTGCTGGAATTGAGGTTATAGTTGGCGAACTCACCTCGTGGATTTGTGGAACATTCTAAAATCAAAATAATGATATTTCGTGTGTTAAACACTTGTTTGAGTAACTCGACAGGTTTCATAGCTATGCCCACGTCATTATCAAGAGGTCTAAGCAAAGGAGAATACTAGAAGGTCATCACTAAGATGCAGACATCTTAATATCTCCTAAGTAAAAACCTCTAAGGTCTTTACTAAGAGGTTAACCTGTGAGAGGTTTACTAATAGTTCATTAATGAATGGGAATAAAGGAATGGAAAAAGTTCATAAAGGAATGAACGTCCATGCAATGACGCGTGGATAGCGTTGAAACCGTTTGAGGTACTCAATATTGCCAGGCTTATACAAAATATCATTATTTTGATTTTTTGCTGGAATTTAAGTTTTAGTTAATTCGAAAATCCACTCTTATGTACTTATTTACATTCCGAGTCTGTGATTCATTTGATCTAATTCCCATTAATAGAAGCTTAAATACCCCATAGTTAGATGAGTGGAAGTGAACCTCCGCTCCGGTACTCCAAAAACGTATAGCATTTAAACGATGGCTAGGTTAAAAATGTGAACTGGGGTACTAAGTCATCATGGAAAAATCTTAAGTTGATTTATCCTACAGGATTTATGGATAGTTAAAAAATAGTTTCAAATAAACCATTTATCTATACATCTATTATTAACTAAAGTCTGTTAAAATATTTTCCATAGACAATTTTTACGTATTTTCATGCATCTATGCTTTATTAACTAAAGTGTCAATTTGTTTTTCCCAAGGCAATTATTATATATTTTCATCGCCGGTTTCGGCAGAATTGAAAATATCGTCATGCGTAGCTAATCACGTAATTAGTGATGATACAGGATTTATCCTCACGGATAGTGGCCACTTTGAAGTCCATATTCCCTCACGAGTGCGATCCTTGAGGGGCAGAACATCTAGTTTCCCTAAATCCTTCCAAAATTGCGTTGGGAATATAGAAACATGACATGTATGCATGATACATATTTGCACGTCATGTAACGGGGATTCTATCATCCCTATGCAACGATCTTCATTTTTTCCCATTCCCGTTGGTCACCCTCTCTTAGTTGTAACACAAAATGGTAATAAATAATTTGACATAGCATCCTTCAGAGATCCGTATCTTGTTTAGGTCGCCATGATCTTACAGCATTATCATTAGATCAAGAGAATAAAATTAGGGAAGTATACTGCAGAACGAACAGGTGAAAAATGTCATTTTCCAGCGAATGATGCGAAACCATAACAGCTGCCAGTCAGACTTTTTATTTAGATTCGTCGATATATAGTTTAACTAATAAGTTGATTTTCTCCTTAATGCCTGTTTCTTAATCTGCTACGTAGTAAAAACAGAACCTCTTGACTTTTTCCTGTATGACTGTAGTATCTCTGTGCATTTATGTAGTTGAAAAATACATTCATATAAATAGTTTCTCTATAATTGGTAACGTATCTATAGTCAGTGAATGTTGGTTGAATATCACCTCCTGACAAGAGTTTATAGGTTTTTGCTAAGGCATTAATAGTCGTAGTTTCATTAATCTTTTTAGAGGATTGGGTAGTACATGTTGGTGTTAACTCACCCTCTGCCACACACCCGTGAGGTGGCTTGCAGGGTATTATGTAGGTGTAGATAATTAATAAGATAATTGTCACTAAAGAGTACAATGACAGTCTCTGGTATTCACAAAATAATTTGCTTACAATCTCTGTCTTTTAACAAAAAAAAGTGGCGTGTAAAGTCGCAAAGAAGTCGGAATAGGTTTCAAAAAGTCTCAGGAGAATATGAATTATTATGAGAACTGGAGAATTAATTTAAATCCACGGTCTAATTCTACTCTCTCAATTTACGATGTCACATAATTTTTGGAAATTTCCAAGAGTACTCAAAGAGTTCATATTAAAATTTGCCTAAATATTTTGGGAAATTTAGAATTGCAAAAAAGAATGTTCATTCCCTGTTCCATAGGTACCATGCGTAAAACCCAGTCCCTTAGCAAAATATATCATGGAAAAAATCAGGACTACAGATGTAATGAAATTGGGAATGAATAAATTGAAAACTACATTACTGCCAGCATAAGTAATCAATACTAACGTATTTCTGTTTCAAACGTCTCTTTGCGGAGTAGGAAAAACGAACTTATTGAATAAATAAATAGAAGCGTAGGAGTTAAATAGTGGTGTATTGTAGAGTAAACAGTAAAATATGTGTAGAAAGTAATTGTAAAAAGTAAATGAGATTATTATGCAGATTTGACCACTTTGGGTCGGTAGGTTTGGGCTTTAATGGCCCCCTAGGCGTCAGAGGACATTGTACAACCTTGACTTTATTGAATAAAATTTAGGAGCTATTATACGAACCATAATATGTTCATGTCATAGATATAAAAAAAATACTCATTAGTACAAGGAAATAGGATTTCCTTCTAAAAAGAATGTTTTAACATGCTATCGATTTGGGGAGTGGTCATTGGCTAAAACAGCTGGGTCTCTTGAGACATCAAATCGTGATTTTAAATCGTCGTAATAAGAGAAATCCAACAGCAACTTTATTATAGTAAAGCAGGTATATATAAAATTTTCCGGCCTAATTTGGTGGCACTACATTGTGATAATTTGGAAATAATTTTACTTTGAAATATTCCTCAGAAAATTTTATTTCTTCCGACCCAGAGTTTTGGCTAATACGCAGTCATTATCACCTTAATTATGACTGTGTAATAGACTAAACCCTGGGTCGGAAGAAATAACACTTCCTGTGGAATATTACAAGGTGGTGGAATTATTTCCATATTATACTAAAGCGAAATTTACATTTATTACTCAGGGGTGCACCTTTTCCGAGAATATATATGTAGGAGTGAGTCAAGGCCACCACCACTTATTCCACCACTTATACATACAAAAATACAAGTTTACAATTGATCAGTGGAACGAGAGACACCCCTGAGGTAAAAGAAAACCTGTGTTGGGGTTGTCACCATTTAACTTTACCAAAAATAACTGGCTGGTGCGAGGCCACAATATAAAAAATATTACAATTCATTTTGCAGTAGAGTCAGTATTTTATATATGAAATTGCATATTAAAGTGTGCTCACACAATCATACACCAGGAAACAATGGGAAATAAACATATGTACTAAGTTGGTGGAACATTATTAATTGATCAAATACATTCCATAGTTACAGAAATTATTCTTAAAGTTAACAATAATCTCCAATATTTGTGACAGAAAACAGCCATGTTTGTAATTCTTTTAGAAATATTTTAACCGACTCAGATGAGGCAATGTGGCATGGTAGGCGGGTTAATATGTTGGGAGCACATTAGCAAAAAAATCTCTTAAATGCCTCATTATTAGGTTTGGGAACATTAACTCACTTTCGAGGCCACAATCCATAAAACGGGACGTTTATAAATCCTGTGACATTCCCTCCTCTGACATAAAACAAGCGTAATACTCAGAAAATAAATAAGTACTTTAATTTAATGTATAATGTTTCACATGATCATTAAACTTCGGTCAGAAAGTGGTATTTTTATTCATATCGTAGTGCATGCCTACTATAATTTTAAATTACCGATCTATGGCAGCAGGAGGCCAAAAAAAGTGTCTGGATGTTTTAATCTATTATTGGTTTCACGGCCAGAAAATTAATAATAGCCGCAAGGAGGCACAGATGGTGCTGATTTAAAAAAGTGAAGATCGCGACTTAATAAGCGGTCGAGAGCTACCAAGGGCCTAATTCAGTAAGGACTCGAAATGGTCGAACCTTAACTTTTGAATGGCGCTATTTGAAATTTTTGAAGCTGTGACGTCAAAATTGTATCATTTTTGCGGCTCGAAATTTCCGAGAGCATACAGAATAGCCCCCTAGATCCTAAAAGTAGCAAGCTAGTAACTCATCAATTAAGAAATGAAATAGCTAAGCGAGTAGCGAGAGTAGCGATTGTGCATGTTAGTCATCATGCTGGTGCAGTTCACACGATACTTTAAAGCTTATATACTAGCAAGCATTCTTTTGATATGTCGCCAGAAAGGCTTTTCGCTGGGAGCGTGCTCAGATCGGCGCGGGTGACTGGGACTGGGGCCACCGCGTACGGCGGGACAGGCGGACGTTTGAAATTAAAAGCTCATCGTTTTAAAATTAAACAATGGTTTGCGCAGAAATACATCGTCCATAGAAAATGTTTTCCCTTAATGCTTTGCAAGGACAGTTGTGCGCTCAAATTCGAGCCTGACATTATCGGTTACTTCAGAGAAAAATTGAGTGATCAAGTTTCGATCCACAATATATATCACCATTTCAAATATAATATAGATTGCGATATCACAAGGACTTCCAGGTAACGAAAATGCGTCAAAAATTTGAATTTTTTTACATTAATGAATACGCGTATAAATTAAAATGCTCATAAGAAACGAAAGGAACTCCGGTGATTGAGACCTAAGATTGGCTTTTGTTTTCCGTGGCTGCTTGCATCTGTCGTGTGCGAGGGATCTTGGCGCGCCTGAACTTCGCAGATCTCCGTCTTCCTTCTTACTCACACATCACAGCAAAAGAAACCCTAGCCCTCCCCTCGAAAATAATCCTTTTTGCTGGTCAACATTTTCCTTCTGGGGGTGGTTCAACCCGCCCAGTTACGGGCAGGAAGGGCCGCTTGGAGAGGTTAATGCTCTCTGAGGGGGGCGTGGTTCTGCCATGTTGCCACTTAGTCATAAAAATCGGACTTAGAAATATTCAGCGGTAAGATTTTTTTGAACAGAACTGTACATCGCGAGGCATGGGTGTGTGTTAGGGTAGTTTGAGCGAAATATCACTTCACCTAGAGTTTGATGAATTTTACCTCATTTGAAAAAATACTCACATGTTTCCAAAGATATCAAAGTATTAACCCCTTGCCTAACTACTTTTCGAGCAAATTTTCTACAAATAGATCTATTTTATATATGTTGTTTTTACGGTTGTGCGCTCCAGATCGAGAAAATTGAAAAATAATGGGGTTTTTAACTCCTAGATTTCGGAAAAAACTAACTATGAGTAGTTTGTATATTTTCAAAACTATTTATAAAAATTAATAGATTACTCACTGTGGTAATTACTACAGAATTGCATAAAACCTTCTATTTCTAAGGCATTTTCACCGTACAGCGTGAAATAAATGAATCAGAGACCGTCCTAGTCGACTATGATTAAAAATAAATATAATACTACAGCAATAGTTACAGTATTATTAGGATTATTAAATAATCTAATAGTTATAATTGACTCATTATTTTTAATACTGATGTTTAATATTTCTTCTGAATTATTATCTAATAAAATAGGACGTGCTTATATTTAATGACTGAGAATTTTTGGCATAGTTGACGATATTTTTGCGCCATTAAAATTACAATATTTACTTCATACTTCTTACAGACGATGAATTAAAAAAATAAAATTCGAATATGGTCTACATTAGGACTAGGGAACTATCTCGCTCAGACTACCATAAAGAGTTTTCCATAGAATGAGTGAGACGCTTGTCCATTCATGTCTTTGGCGAGCGTCTCGGCGCCAGGGGGATTTGGGCGCGGCCGGAGGTCCTCGTTCCTTGTACCCGCGAGATGTTCCGCTATCTACCCAAGTCAGTGCCGAGAAGTGACGGTCATCGGTCCCGAGAAGGGACGAGGGAGGAGGTGCGGGACCGAGGGGTAGAGACAGGTACCCGACCCACGCGTGGCCACGTGTAAGGGGATGGCCATTTGGCCATCCCCGTACGGGGCGAGCGACCGCCACCCACACCACCTCTGTCGAGGCCATTCATAAGCCTCATTCATTGCTTCCAAACACATTCGTCGTTTCCCGTTTGAAATTTGAATGTCTTCCTTGAGGTGAGGGTGAAGTTCCTTCTTTGTAAACTTGGTGAGTCATCACTTTTGAGGACGGACTTAGATTTTTTGCTTCTGGAAAATTAGGAATTTTTTTGAAAGCCATTTCTGTTGATTTTATGTCAGCTTTCATGTTGATTTTATTCAGCTAATATGCTTTTTTCGGTCTACATTTATTTAAGTAGCTTGGAAGCCGCTTCATCTCCTTCCTGCCTTAAACGTTATGGATGCTGCGAATGAGAGCGTTTCTGCGGAGTAAGAATACCGTAGACTCTGTTTTCCTTCTTTTTGATCGATCACTGGATACATTAAAATGTTTTTTCCCGACGTCCAGGCCTAGTAACTTTAAAATTCAACTAAGCAATTCGTGTCTTGGTGACGAAATAAGGAGGCTTGTAATTTTAAGGTCACAAATGAACTGAAAATTCTTCGAAAATACAGGAAGGCGTTGAAGGAGGCTAGTAAATATAAGGCCACAATTAACTAAAAATTCCTCGAAAATACTTACAGGATTGCGTTGAAGGTAAGTTTTGTAGCACAATATCTGCGAAATCAACAAGGGCGCTTAACCATTTCCAATACCGTTTCAAAAACTGTACATCGTTCCTACTACTCGCTTCCCACCTCTTCAGGTAATGCCCAAAAAAGCTGTGGCCCATGTAAATACGAAGACCCTCTATCGCGTCTTTACATCCTCTCTAGTAAAACTTTCTGAATAGGAAATCCACTATACATTTATTCTTATCAGTCAAAGATTTGTGTCGAACCTCCATCATTTTTAATGCAGCAAAATACGTGTAGTTCCTTTGTGTGCCATTCTTTTATACGGAAATGATAATAATATTGCACACGAAAACATAGTTTCACAGTAAGAAAAGACAAATATTTGACTACACTTTTGGACTAAATAATCACTGACGCATGGACTGGAAATATCAAAGATTAAGAGAAAATGTTAGAATTACAAATTCAAGCCGAAATTACGAAGGGAAAGGATGTATTTGACTATCGTCCATGATCGCCTAAATGCCAAAACAGAAAGCGAAATAAATTAACTTATTTGTATTTTTAAGAGCTACTTATTTAAAGGTGGCTACTGGCGAAAAAATTGCCTCCTCCTTGACAAGAATATGATCCGCAGTCCGCAGTCTCCCCACGCTTCACTAAAAATATCCTGAAGAAGCTAAAACGTTCCTTGAACCAGACGGTCACGACAACACAAACAAGTGTTCTTCTCCAAGAATAAACCAAAACTGAATTCCTATGGACTTTCCGAGCCAGCCATCATATTTTCTTCCAAAAATAACCCTCATAGACCTCAAGGTGTTAAAAGGAATTAGTATAGTATTCTATCACCTTGCATAGACCTCACATGAGGTCTTACAGGGTCATAAAACGACCCTTTTCGCGGGGCCTATCTGCCCGCGAAGCCGTTCACGAGGGGCCCTACCTTTTTAGTTTAGGGGCGGCATGCGACATCAGCTGCTAATAGGTGATATACGCATTTGTTTGACATTTGGTACGTATAACCGACAAACCGAAAAAGACCACGCGCATCTTTCAAGACGGCCAAAACATAAGAGTAGCGTAGAGATATGGCTGGATTCCCGACGTCCAGGCCTAGTAACTTTAAAATTCAACTAAGCAATTCGTGTCTTGGTGACGAAATAAGGAGGCTTGTAATTTTAAGGTCACAAATGAACTGAAAATTCTTCGAAAATACAGGAAGGCGTTGAAGGAGGCTAGTAAATATAAGGCCACAATTAACTAAAAATTCCTCGAAAATACTTACAGGATTGCGTTGAAGGTAAGTTTTGTAGCACAATATCTGCGAAATCAACAAGGGCGCTTAACCATTTCCAATACCGTTTCAAAAACTGTACATCGTTCCTACTACTCGCTTCCCACCTCTTCAGGTAATGCCCAAAAAAGCTGTGGCCCATGTAAATACGAAGACCCTCTATCGCGTCTTTACATCCTCTCTAGTAAAACTTTCTGAATAGGAAATCCACTATACATTTATTCTTATCAGTCAAAGATTTGTGTCGAACCTCCATCATTTTTAATGCAGCAAAATACGTGTAGTTCCTTTGTGTGCCATTCTTTTATACGGAAATGATAATAATATTGCACACGAAAACATAGTTTCACAGTAAGAAAAGACAAATATTTGACTACACTTTTGGACTAAATAATCACTGACGCATGGACTGGAAATATCAAAGATTAAGAGAAAATGTTAGAATTACAAATTCAAGCCGAAATTACGAAGGGAAAGGATGTATTTGACTATCGTCCATGATCGCCTAAATGCCAAAACAGAAAGCGAAATAAATTAACTTATTTGTATTTTTAAGAGCTACTTATTTAAAGGTGGCTACTGGCGAAAAAATTGCCTCCTCCTTGACAAGAATATGATCCGCAGTCCGCAGTCTCCCCACGCTTCACTAAAAATATCCTGAAGAAGCTAAAACGTTCCTTGAACCAGACGGTCACGACAACACAAACAAGTGTTCTTCTCCAAGAATAAACCAAAACTGAATTCCTATGGACTTTCCGAGCCAGCCATCATATTTTCTTCCAAAAATAACCCTCATAGACCTCAAGGTGTTAAAAGGAATTAGTATAGTATTCTATCACCTTGCATAGACCTCACATGAGGTCTTACAGGGTCATAAAACGACCCTTTTCGCGGGGCCTATCTGCCCGCGAAGCCGTTCACGAGGGGCCCTACCTTTTTAGTTTAGGGGCGGCATGCGACATCAGCTGCTAATAGGTGATATACGCATTTGTTTGACATTTGGTACGTATAACCGACAAACCGAAAAAGACCACGCGCATCTTTCAAGACGGCCAAAACATAAGAGTAGCGTAGAGATATGGCTTGAAAAGTTAGGTTTAGCTTTTGCATTATTTACGCAAAAACTGGCTTAAATACCTGCCACCAAGGCAGGCATTTAAGCCAGTACTACCCATATGCGTAAATAAGTTGGGATTTTCCCATAATTCCTTAGATACTATATCTGTATAGGTCCTTTTTAATAGCTTTATAATTCCAAGTCGCCATTGCAACCACTAGATGTCAGAAGCGTATCAACTCACATAACGGGGGCGCTCGGCCCCCGACAGGCAAAGCCGACTCCGTCGCGTCATCGAAAATTCTATCTTGCATTCGGTGACGCAAACGGACGCAAAACTTCTCTTCGTAATCACATTTTGAAATCTACCGTAAAAAGTTTAATTCCTACACATCGTATATTTGAGCGAATTGTTGATATTATATTATTTGAGGTAGTTTGAGCGAAGCATCACTTCACCGAGAATTTGATAAATTTAACTTCATTTTGAAGGAAAAACACCCATATTTCCACCCCCCCTATTCTTCATCACGACAACACCCTCCACCCATATCCCTAGGATTCCTCGAAATTCACGGCCCTTATTCCCCCTCCCCCACCCGCTTATCTCTCTTATCACCCTGTCTCTCCTCCCATCTCACGGCATAGGGAGAGAGTTGTCTGTCCTCGCTCGCAATCATCCGTTGACGAGGACTGCGGAGGAGACGGAGACACGGCGCACTTAAGTGAAACAGGAGGCTGGGCGTGGTGTTTTTTTCCCCCCGTGGGGATGCATCTCCGGATCCGTCCCTGACGGAGATGAGAGAGAGAGAGAACGCGTTTGTTTCCTTTTGTCGCTCGTGGATCGTGAAATGCGGCGTCGCACGTCAAAACGCGTGGATGCCCTAGTGTCTGGATCATCCGCGTTTTTCTCTCTCACTCAATTTTGTTTCTCGTGGTGCGACGCGAAAGGAAATGCCACGGAACGGTTTCCCCCCCCCCTTTCTCTCTCTCCATTGGGGGAAACGCCCTCTCCCCATCATAACCCCCCTCCCCTCCCATGCCCTCCCCAAAAGGGGATGTACTTGCCATCTACATCTACATAATACCCTGCAAGCCACCTCAAAAGTGTGAGGCAAGGGAGTTATCACCAGCATGCATTACACTCTACCCTGTTAAAGGTCATGTTACTATGACTATTGATGCATAAGCAAAGACCTGCTAATACTTAGAATTCTTGGTGAGAAAAATACATTACAAATTCCACTATTGTTTATTTCTGTCGACCTGTTTCGACGTCTAAAGCGTCATTATCAGGACGCTTTCGACGCCGAAACAGGTCGACTGCAATATAAAAAATAGTGGAATTTTGTACTGTGTTTTTTTCTCATAGTGAATTCTATCAATAATTTCCTCCAAGTATCGCCACAATCGGTTAATTTGACTGCTAATACTTGTCAGGAGGCGACATTTTACAAACATGCGCTACACTATAGGTATGCTACCGATGTTAGAGAGACTGTTTCTATTAATATATTTAGCAACTACGTAAATGCACAGAAATACAAAAGTTACGCAGGAAACATGCAAGACGTGCTTTGAGTACTACGTAGTAGATAAGAATTCAAGAATTAGGGAGCAAATCAACTAACTAGCTACTCTACCTATCGACTAACTTATTACAAAACCTAAGTGGCTGGTAAAATGGTCTTTTATCATTCGCGGGAAAATAACATTCTAAACCTGTCCGTTCTACTGTCTATTTTCTCATCTCCCCACGAGTCCTTCCTTATTCCTTCTCCTCAATATATTCCATTGCGCGCGGCCCCTTCGTGGGAGCCGACACTAAGATCATCATCAAAAGTCACCAATCTGAAGATTTAGTTTGCTAATTTCTAATCATTGTGGTTACAAAAATGATCTGATACGCAGTCACGCGCTTGGGTGCAAAGGTATGCGTCAAATAGGGTGAAATTGATCTCCCAATCGCCGGTAAGGTGTTTTAGGTTTGGAGATGTAATTGGTGGTGTTTTTTCGTCTCTTGAGCTACAGTGAAGACTGTGGAGGAAAACATGTAGTTCGGATAAAACCCCCCGCTGAAGTACAACTTGAATTAAGATGGCTTGGTACTGTACTAACACACATGACCAGCAATTGGGAGATCCGAACTCAAATCCAAGTCAAGTCAAATGATTTTTCCATGGTGCATTCCTCCTTCTTTGGTGTATGTATATCTAGTTCGCTGCGGCTCTCCACTCACTTCCTTTCCAGCTAACCGCATTATTATCATTTTGGTTATCTACCGGTTGAGGTAGATTTAAATAGAAAAGAGTGGGAATCCTCGAGATTTTTACTTGCGCTCGGCCGCTTCTTCTTACACGATTTCTTTCTTTACCTCACCATACGTCCTACCCGTCCTACCTCTTTTCATCCTTTCCATTCCACCTATTTTCTTCCTCCCTCTTCCTCATTTACCCAACATCCTCCTCTCTATTACGTTCTTCAGCATCCCTTTGTTTCTCATTACCTGTTCCGATCGCGTACTCTGCTTCCAGCTTATCTCCTCCAGAAGTTTATTCTCCTCACCCAACATACCAAGCACCTACTCGTTTGTCTTCTTCTCCGTCCACCACACTTTCTCCATACTCCTACTCACTCAAATCTCAAAAGCCTGAAGTATATTCTCGTCTTCCTTTCTCAGTTCACGTTTATGCGCCATAGAACGCTACACACCATATTGAACGCTACGGCAACCTTTTCTTAACATTCATGCGCAAGGTCTCCGTCATCAGATCTCTCCGATAGCTGAATGCCGACTACGCTGACGCAATTCTCCTGCTATTGTCCCTTCTACAATACAATTTTTCCTCTTCTTCCACCGTTCCACTAGTTATGAAAATTTTGGCCTGAAAAACCTGGAATAGTCTTGGAATTCAATAATCTTCCTCTTTCTTTCCTCCTCCTTTCTTTCCTCCTCTCCGTCTTCAGCAACCCTGAAATATGTTTTAGTGTTGTCTCTCCTTTTTTCCAAATTTGTATCACCTGCTGCCATCAGACGTTTCTTCCAATACTTATATTGATACAGCTATTTATTGGAAAATTAAGTGTTGGGGTGGCCCAAGGTTAGTGCGCCGGACTATATGAGATTATTTGTTCGAACTTTAGCGCCTTCGCGGATACTATTTTTGGCGTGAAATTTGGAATGCTAGCCACACCCGCGTTTCTATCAGGCATCGCACATTGTCAGGATCTTCCGTAGCAATCGAAGATAACTCTGATTCAGGATTTGCGTGGGGTGATTCTCAGCTACAAGAGCTTTAATTTGCGATGGTGGTGATGTCGTTGCGTAAAGGGGAAGGCCGCGGTGGAGGATGTGAGGTAAGACTTTGGCGTCTTGTTGCACCTTAAGTTGCGTTGTTCCACTGGAGAGTAATCTGCATGTCAACACAGTAATTATTAACTGATATGGTGACATGTAGATTGTAGATGGCTCTGTTCTGACAGGTGACTAAGGCGATCGGGGTGGCGGCGCTTGGTGGTGCTAATCCATTCAGCAGCTTAGGAGATCTTGCATATCTTCGGTGAATTGAACTCGGGAGTTGAAACAGTTAACCTTCAATATGCCGTCCTATCAGGATAGTCGGGCTAGGGCCTTTGATGAGATGCTTTTCTAGCTATATCAGGCATGTAATGAACTCCAGAGAGATCCAATGGGCCTTCCAATGGCCAGATCTAGGTCAATGAAGGAAAATATCCGATTAGAATCAACTTAGTGTTCAGATCATATCATCCCTCGGCACCACGTCATAGGTCCTCGATTTTTTATTTTTATTTATTTATTTCCACAATCCCAAAAACAGCTCAACTGGCCTTTTACATCGGGTATTTCAACAAGTGTCAACGGACGAACAAAAAACACTCATGTCCTGAGTGGTGAAAAATCCACTCAGGACATGGGAAGGCTGCGAATTGAAACCAACGGATCGACCCACTTTCGCATTTCTGATCTGTTTCCCTTCAAAATGCAAACCCTGTGCGTCATCTGCACCCTGTTTTCGACTGAGGCTCTCCTAAAAAATCATCATCTTATCTCCATAATACCGTTCGGAATTCCTATTCTCTTCCTACCTCGGTTATTCTCTCCTCTTTCGCCTTTTTCAACGTGTAATTCTCTTTAAATTCGCTCACCTATCTACTTTAACTGTTTTTTCTAAGCCTCTACTATCAAATTACTGAACTGCTAACGGTAAGGGACTAAGGGAGCCTGACAGCTCGCACTTGTCCAAATTTGTGATTAATTTTGGAGCAGAAGTTAGAATAAGATTGGCTGAACCTTTGATTATTGGTTTGTAATTTGACTGCTGTTGTAAAAGATACCAGCTTATATTAGTCACTCATCGATAATATGCAGTTTCATACTGAGTTCCTCATTTTACTTAGCTGAGCTTGGAAAGAGTTTGTTTCTAGAGGGGCGATTTTGGCGAGAAAATTATTTCCCTCTCCCGTTACGCTTCAAAAGTGCTAAAACCTACTAAAAATCCAGCATCTATTCGTTCGTCTTCCTCGGCGATTAGGCTTTCGAATTCATCCTACTCCTCATACTTTCTCTTACTTACTCTTACTCCTGTGGCGATTGGAAACCAAGTTGGTTTTTGGCCTCACCAACAAACTGCCTCCACCTTCTTCGGTCTTCTGCCCTCTCCAGATCTACCCCGAGCTTCCTTAGATCTTTCTTTACTTCTTCACTCCAACGCATTTTTGGTCTTCCTAAAGGTAGTACTCCATTTTGTTTTCCTTTCCATACCTTACTGATAATTGTGTTTTCATTACATCTATGTACATGTCCCAGCCACCTTAGTTTTTTACTTCTAACTTTTCCTATAATGTCTGATTATTTATACACTTCTCTTAATTCTTTATTCTCCCTTATTCTCCAAGTGCCATCTTCTTGAATTGGTCCATATATTCTTCGTAAAACTTTGTTTTCGAATGTTTTGAGTTTTTTTCGGGACTGTTTTGTGAGGGCTCATATCTCAGATCCATATAATATGACAGGTTGTATTATTGTTTTATATTATCTTATTAGTGTATTTTTGGATAGCATCTTACTTTTAAATAACTCTATAAAACTCCAATACGTTCTCTCTGCTGCTTTTAGCCTTTCTTGAATTTCTGTATCTTCCCTATTATTCCAAGAAATGTGTACTCCTAGAAATTTAAATTGATGTTTCTTTTCACAGATTCGATAAATTGAAATTGATCTGTTTTCTCGAATCTGTGGACATAAACTGATCAATTTAAATATCTCCTACTCCACAAGCACATATCTAAAGACTACACTCAACGCATCCCTTCATTACGAAATGGCCAAATTTCTGAGCCAAATAAAGCTACTATAATAATAATAACAACTGAATCACTAAGCCAAGCAACTGAATCATACGCGTAGCCTTTTAAAGCGTAGATTTTCTCCTCTATCGCCTCTTGCTTAATAGACCGAGCCAATGTCTATTTAAATAAATAAAGCTACGCTCCATTTCAGTTTTCACTCGTTGTATCTATTCAAAGATCCTCTCAAGAATACTGTAGGAATAAGGATTTATAAAACAAAGAAAGCGAGTTTTATCGATTAAAAAAACACTGGAGCAGATAGAGAAAATTAATCACTTTAGTAGGGGGAGCTTTCCATTCGCTGTAGTGTGCTGATCAATTCGCAAAACAACGGCACACTTGCTTTCCATTCGTTTCAGACGCTATTTAGAACTATACCGTAGCCTCATCTACATCTATATAATACCCTGCAAGCCATCACAAGGGTGTGTGGCAGGGATTGAGTTATCACCAACATGCCCTAATAAGGTTAATATATTCTACGACTATTAATGCATCAGCAAAAACCAGGAAATTCTTGCCAGGAGTGGCCTTTCACCAACATGCACTACACTATAGGTACGCTACCAATGTTAGAGAAACTATTTATATTAACGTATGTTTCATCTACATAAATGCAGAGAAGTACAAGAGTTATCAGGAAAAATGCAAGAGGTTCTATTATTACTACGCAGAAAATTTAGAAACAAGCATTAGGGAGCAAAACAACTAATTAACTACACTACCTATCAACGAAACTATCGTAGTTTAAAGTCTTATTGGCAGCTATTATGGTCTCACGTCGATCGTCGATTGTCATATGTTTGGAAATAGAAGTCCTAAAATTATCAATTCCCTTACGGAGATAAGGGGAAGAATTTGGATTAGAAGGTTATTATGCCATGTACGATTGGTTGATCCCATGCATTTTCTTTAACTAAGATAATGAATGGTCACTGTTAGCTGCAGAAATGCTTAAACCGCTGGAATGCGCCGTTATAACAGTTTAAGTGCACGAAAACTGCGGACGCTTATTCCAGGAGAAAATAATCTTTTCTTCATTCCCGTCTAATCATTGCTCATCCACTAACCCCGCCCGTGCTGCCTGATCCTTTCTGACCCGAATTAAGGATTGCTATTAGTTTACTTACTCTGAAGTTAGGAAATTAATAAAAAATTCAAGTTCCAATCGGGAATTTATTCTCATCTAATTGAGGTAGCGTGTGGACGTATATCAAATAGCCACATGTAATATAAAATAAAAAGTATATCAAAGTTACAGTATGCTTGCTGCTACTTGTCAGTTTATTCAGCTTTAGATTTATGATTCAGATTTCATGTTTATTCACCAAGTAATTTTACACATCAACAATTTATTTTCCACAGAAGCAACCATCACTTCCCTGTGACTGGAGGATATCAGTCATTCTCAGCTATGTGAAATACACACCCTCCCTGGAATGCCAAACCATTAGCATCTTGTGGTAAGTGTTCACATTTCTGCATTATTT
This sequence comes from Pyrrhosoma nymphula, assembly GCA_963573305.1. Classification (NCBI taxonomy): domain Eukaryota; kingdom Metazoa; phylum Arthropoda; class Insecta; order Odonata; family Coenagrionidae; genus Pyrrhosoma; species Pyrrhosoma nymphula. The sequence goes on along the minus strand of OY754333.1, from coordinate 84,992,188 downwards.
TGGCTGAGTGAGTCCAAGAGCTACTTTTTGAAAGTGCGAATAAATGCAATAGCATAAGAATCTAATGTCAACAATTTGCTAAGTTATCTTTTTAAAACGACATCATTGTTTTATATTTTTTGTGTATTTATAGCCGTAAATTCAAGTTTTCGGGATGAACTTGGAATTTAACCTAACATCACACTTTGATAATACCCTGGGATTTCCGTGCCAAATGCAATATTTTAACGACCTGAAGCCTATACGTCTTTCGCCATTACCTTCCTTCAAGGTTCACGTTTATAAGGCAGGGTCATGCTTCTAAGACGTCCCTGTCAACCAGAGTAAAACTATCACGACGTGTGGTTAGCATTAAATTGTATGATGCACAATGTTCCCCGACGAGAAGCTATCAAGAACGTTAAAATTTATCTAATAAATTCGCATATTTAATGAATGTAAAGCTTTTTCTTGGATGCGCTAACATAATTATATGCAAGAAACATTTAAAGTTGCTTCATATTGATGAGAAATCTTTTCCTTGATCTACTGGACATAAATATTCCGTTTTTTATCGAATGTCGAATGTATGCTTTTCAGAATCTGGGTGAATCTACTTTGTGTTTCATGGAATTTACTACTTTGTGAACAATGGAATCAGTTGTCACTCAAGTGAATAATTTATTCGACCCAATTCAAAATTGCCCTCTATGATGGCCCGAGTCGATCTTCGTTTATCCTTCTCCACTATAGAACTAGGCAAATAAAAACTTATTTATGTACTTTCTATTTTATCATCGTGGTTCTTCAAATTTTAAAGAATGCATGTTATTCTTGCAAATAAAATAAATTTTGATTCACAACATTTTTTCCTGGGTATATTTACGTTATGAAATACGAGAGGGAAGCAAGAGGGAACCATAGTATGAAAAAAGATGAAGTACAACTGATGTAAGGGGATATCTTGAGGGTACGTTAGCCTCGTAGTTAGCGCTCTCAGCTGCAAATGGAGGTGAGTGATCGATTCTCGTAAGTTTTCGCCCTATGCTTTTGTATTTGGGATCCTCATGAGGTAGACTTTAAATAGTTTGAGCGAGATTTTTCCCTAGTCATAATAGAAAGCATATTAAAATTTTTAAATGCAAGCAGCAGTAAGAAGCATGCAGTAAATATTTTAACGTAAATTACGCAAAAACATTCTTTCAAATGACTGCAATTCACAGTAATTTACTACGTATATTAGATTTCAACTTGACTCATTTATTTTCACGCCGTTCGCTGAAACCACCTTCACAACCGAAGATTTTTTTCGATTCTGAAAACATTTCTGCGGTGAGTGGTTGATTTATTTTTTAAATGGTTTAAAAAGCATACAAACTGCAAGCTGTAATATCTCGGACAAGATTTAATCGTTAATAATTCCTCATTTTTCAAATAAAGCCTCTTTGACGTGTATACCCGCGCCATTTCTCATGCAAAATGGCTGGTATGTTTTGGCAAATATCTTGAAAAGTATTGTGATAAGTGGCTTATATTTTGTTATCATTGAATAGATGAGGTAATTTTCTTTAGAATGAGGCTAAATTTATTGAAATTTATACTAAGTGATATCTCGCTTCAACTACCTTAAATCCCGAGTTAGAAGGCGTACTGAGAATATCGGTGAGACTCGAGTATAAACGTCTTACGTACGTAGATGTTCGATACAATAATTTCATTAGTGTTTCAAGCCTATTGAAACAATTAAGATGTGAATCCCTATGATACTAACGTTCAAATTTAGATTTTATTTTTTAAGTAATATCCAAGCCGATCTCTTACCTGATGATGTCAAAAAACATTTTTCTAAACCCGACATACTCAGTTTCCAAGCCTATCTCATAAGGATCCCAAATACTGGCAGCATATTCCAAGTGGGGTCTAACGAGCGAGAAATAGCTGATCTTCCTAACTTTATCGTCGCACTTGCCAAGTACTCTTTTAACAAATCCCAATTTACGATTAGCTTGACCGATAGTTTCTCGAATATGTTTACTCCACGAGATCTCATTAGTCAGTTTAACTCCGAGGTACTTAACGGATTCTACGGTCTCTAATTTGCTGTTTTTATGCAATAGCTGTTACAAGGAGTGTTTTTCCGTTTCCAAAAATTCACAAGAACGCATTTTTTCAGGTTTAATTCTAGCTGCCACGCATCGCACCACTCCTGTATTGCCTCGAGGTCCTTAGTTAGCGCTTCCTTATCATAAAGGCTACGAATTTCTCTATACAAATAATCTAAGCTTAATATCAACTGTTTCACCAATGTCGTTTATGTACAAAAGGAACAGAATTGGGCCTATGACACTTCCCTGTGGGCACCCTATGTGACTTTTACTTCATTAGAGATAGCGCCATCTAATACAACTCTTTGCAGGCGATTGCTTAAGAATTCTTTAATCCAGGAAATTACGTCGTCGTCTAAACCGTAGGATTTTAATTTCATGAGTAGCTTACTGTGGAAAACTTTATCAGATGCCTTTTAAAAGTCAAGAAAAATTGCATCAAATGGAACGTTATGTTCACCCGAGACTAACATATCGTGGGCAAAAAGTGCTAATTGAGTTTCGCAAGATCTTCCCTTTCTGAATCCGTGTTGCGTTTTTATTAACAAGTTCTGCATATCGAGGTGTCTCATAACTTAACCTACAATTATATGTTCAAGGACTTTGCATGAGATAGAAGGGTTAGAGGTACAGTGCGAAAGGTATGGGATGAAGATCAACCATAAGAAAACGAAAGTGATGCGATTTTCTAGAAGTGAGAAGACGAGGCTGAATATAAGGGTGGGAGGGCAGAAGATAGAGCAGGTAGAATAGGTTACGTATCAGGGTAGTATTTTAGAGGAGATTGGGTTTAGTGGTAGGGACATCAGATGCAGAATTGCCATGGCTAAAGAAGCATTTTCTAAGAGAAGGGAATTGATGAGGGAGGGTCTGAGAAGAGAAGTAAAGAAAAGGCTGGTGAAAACTCTTATATGGAGCGTGGCGCTATATGGGTCGGAAACTTGGTCATTACGAAGGGAGGATGTGCGTAGAGTTCTCTACATCTACAAAGTACCGTGCAAGTCACCACTAGGGTGTGTGGCACAGGGTGATTCCACACCAGGCATGCAGCACTCGTCCCAGCACAAGTCAGAACCTCGCACGCTACCCCTGGCGCTAGGCGCAGGCCAAAGCAGTCCGGAGAACAGTGCGCAGTCCAACTGGAAACTGGGAGAGTGATACATAAATGAACATGCAAACATGCAGAACAATGCTATACACAAATCTAGTGGTTAATATTACTGATGTCGTTAATTTATGAATGCTACGAGATGCTACTTCATGAGTTGAAATGTGGGTTTGGTGAAGGATGGAGAAGGTGAGCTGGTTGGCGAGGAAGACGAACGAGGAGGTGTTGGATATGGTTGGAGAGGAGAGAAAGCTTGTGGCAGAGGTGCGGAGAAGGCAGAAGAGATGGATGGAGGAGGTTTTTAGGGGAGAAGGCATGTTGAAGAGAGTGATGGAGGGGAGAACATTGGGGAAACGTGGGAGAGGAAGGTAGAGGACAGGAATTCTGGACGAAATAAGAGGAGGTAGAAGATATGAAGAATTTTTTTCCTACGAAATACCATGCAGGCCACCACTAGGGTGTGTGGCACGGGGTGATTCCACACCAGGCGTGCAGCACTCGTCCCAGCACAAATCAGAACCTTGCACGCTCCCCCTGCCGCTGGGCGCAGGCCAAAAAGCAGTCAGGAGAACAGTTCGCAGTCCAACCGGAAAGTGGGAGAGTGATGCGTAAATGAACATGCAAACTTGCAGAACAATGCTATAGACACATCTAGTGGCTAATATTACGAATACTGTTAATTTATGAATGCTGCGAGATGCTACTTCATGCAAAGAACAAAATAAAATAATGCCAGACATATCAAGCAGTGTGAGGCGTTAGTAATGATGTTGTTTTATTAAGCACAAGTGAAAATTCTACTCTGTCTATTGAGGGTGGGAGTTTCATATGATTGATCTATCACAACTATTATGATCCCTTATTGTACGTGGGAAAAATGACATTTTAAATCTACATCTACATCTACATCTACAAAATACCCTGCAAGCCACCTCAGGGGTGTGTGGCAGGGGGTGAGTAATCACCAACATAAATTACACTATATCCTTAAGTTAGTGTAACTACGACTAATTATGCATCAGCACAAATCGCTAATGCTTGTCACGAGGCGAAGCCTCACAAGCATGCAACACTACACTACAGATGTCATCAAAATGGAGAGTGACCTCAATATACATGCATTCTACAACTACACAGATGGACAGGGACTCAAGACCCATGTAGAAAACATGCTAGGCGTGCTGTTAGTATGTATTAGGTAACAGAAAAGGATTCAAGTATTAGGAGTACTACCACTACTAAGAGCTACACTACCTAACGACAAACCTAGATAAGACTCATGGCAGCTATTATGGTCCCTTATCGTTCGTGGGAAAAATGACATCTTAAATCTATCCGTTCTGCAGTCTAGTTCCCTAATTTTACTCTCATGATCTGATCTACCGGATCTATCTACCGATCTATGGTCCCTTATCGTTCGTGGGAAAAATGACATCTTAAATCTATCCGTTCTGCAGTCTAGTTCCCTAATTTTACTCTCATGATCTGATCTACCGTAGTATGTCGGATTTCGTAAAATATTATCAACGTCGTCAGAGAATAGACCGGTTTGGAACTTACATGATAGATTTAGTCTAAATTTTAATCGACGGTCTGAAAGCTTTTCCCATCCCAGTTGCTGCAAAAGGTCAGTAACACTAACGAGATTAGAGACCCAATCTTTTGGTTCTGCAGCCAATTTCCTTTATCTTATTCCTGTGATCGCTTCTACCGTAGTACGTTGTCTCTAGGAGTATATGTTGAACGTCCGGCAAAAAACTGTCTGCTCCGAACTTGCGAAAAAGATTTAACCTTTATTTCTCCTTTCGATCAGTTAGAGATTCTCACCCTAATTCCTTCAACAATTTGGTAACATTGATAAGTTTATCGTAACAACTTTTCACAAACCTTGCTGTTATCCGCAGTATTCTATCTATTTCAGAGATTAGTCCTACTTCGTAAGGGTCCCATATGCTAGCGGCAAACTCCAAGTGAGGTCTCACGAGTGAAAAATAACATCGCTCTTTAACCTTCTCGTCGCATTTTCCTAATAATCTTTTGATAAATTCCAAATTGCGACAACCTGTCCACAGATTTCCCGGACGTGTTTCCCCTTAGACAGGTCCTGAGTAAGGGTCACCCCTAACTATTTAACTGACTCTACATTTGAAAAGTTGGTTTGCTTAATTGTGTACGTTTCGTTGACCGAGTTATTCTATTTCCGAAAATGCATAACAACGCACTTTTTGAAATTCAATTCGAACTGCCAAGTACTGCACCATTCATTTACAGCATCTAGGTCTTTTTTTAAACGCAATCTTGTAAGACTCATTGCCTAGATCCCTGTATAACACTGCGTCGTCTGCGAAGAGACGAATTTTGCTCGTAACAATGGTAGTGAAGTCATTAATATACAAAAGGAACAATAAGGGATCGATGACACTTCCCTGGGGTACAGCTGATGTTACTTTCACTACATCTGAACTAACGCCGTCTAGGTCTACCTTGTGTTCGCGGTCGGCTAAGAACTCTCTTATCCAACATATTACGTCGTGGTGTATTCCGTAAGCTTTCAACTTATCGAGTAACTTCGAATGAGGGACCTTATCGAAAGCTTTTTTGAAATCTAGGAATGTTGCGTCGACGTGAACAAGCTTTTTTCCCGAGGAAAGAATATCGTGAAGGAAGAGGGCCAACTGGGTTTCGTAAGACCTGCCTTTCCGGAATCCGTACTGATTTTGCGTTAATAAGTTTTGACTATCGAAATTCCCATAATCTAACTGACAATTATATGCTCCAATATCTTGAACGAGATAGATGTAAGGGAAATCGGTCTATAGTTACTGAGCTCTTCCTTATCACCGCTTTTTAATATTGGTGTAACGTTTGCGATTTTCCAATCGTAAGGAACACGATGTTGTGTTATAGATTTTTCAAATATAATTTTCAGGTATGGTGTTATATTTTATGGTAATTCTTTATAAATTCTGGCGGGAATTTGATCGGGACCGGGTGAATTTTTGGAATTAATGGATTTCAGATAACTTACTATTCCACGAATAGTGATATTAATAGACTGTATTGGGTGTTTATATAGCCTAGGCATTGTCGCGGTGTCATTTGGAGTGCATGTTGTATAGATGCTTTGAAAAAAGGTGTTTAGGATATTTGCTTTATCTAATTTGTCGTTTGCTCTTTCCCCTAGATTGTTCTTTAGTGATGTTGCTGTTGATTTGCAGCCTTGAACCTACCTCTGGTATGACCAAAATGCCTTTGGGTTATCCTCTAAATATTCGCCCAATATTTTATTTTTGAATTCCGTTAATGCTTTTTGAAACGCCGCCTTAGCTGCTGTTTTCGCTTTCTTGTATTTTTCGCATAACTTCTTATACTCCTCTTCGTGGAGACCCTGACGTACGATCTTCATTTTTGCGTGCCAGATTCATTGTCGCTTGAGAGATATCCGGACGTCTGTATGATACCACCTAGGTTCAGTATTGACATTTTTAAGTTTACTTGGTATTGCGCTAGTTATGGCTAGTCGTGTGATACGAAAAGTATTCCGTGTATAGTCAGTACAACGGTTTACACTAATATCACAACATTTTTTTACGAGGTCAATAGTTCTCGTTTTAAACCTTCGAGATCCGCCTTGTGAAATATGTATAACCTCCTCTTTATGGGTGCCTTTTTTCATTACTAATATGGAGTCTAGCTTTTTGCTCTGTGATCACTAATTCCGTTCACTGTTACTACGTTTAGGACGCTTTCAGGTATGTTGGTTTCCAAAAGATCTAGAACGTTATTTCCTCTGGTCAGTGTTGTGACTAATTGATGTTGCAGTTTTGATCTGGTCAGTGTTAATTTGCCGGCCTCGGTGGCGGCGGGGTAACGTCCTCGCTTGCTAACCCAAAGGTCGCGGGTTCGAATCCCGCCTGGGAAGGATTTTTCACTTCCCAAGGCATGGTTGTTTGTGTTGTCCATTATGAATTGTTAATACACCTGATGTAAAGGCCCAATGAGTGGCTGTTTTCGGGGGTGTTGTCAAATAAAAAAAAATAATAGTATGTAAAGAATTAGATGTGAATGTGTGGGGTAGAGTGTCGCACAACTCCTTATATTTACCACCATTTTTGAAACTATATGTCTTCCAGTCAATCGAGGGAACGTTGAAATCACCACCAATAATAATGTTATTTTCGTTATTTTGACGTGTGAGACGTTTCACCTGTTTATCCAACTCTAGAACTAACTTTTTACACTTCTCCCGTGTGGTCTTTACACACCAATTATTTTTTTTCGCGAACGATGAGAGACCATAATTGCTGCCACTGAGACTTCATAATTATGTTTATAGATAGGTAGATAGTGTAGCTAATATTATTATTTGTTTTTAATGCTTGTGTTTTAATCTGCCGTGTAGTACTAACAGCACGTCTTGCATACTTCTTGTATTACTCTTGTAACTTTGTTCATTTATGTTGCTGCAAAATACATTAATACTGATAGTTTCTATGACGCTGGTTCGTAATTTCAATAAAATTTGCAGGGTCTAGCGTGATGCATGTTGGTGACAACTCACCCCGTGCCACACAACCAGGTGGTTGGCCAGATGCTATGTGGACGAGCCGTTTCCCCATATCCTCTTTCTTCCAAAGAGTACCTCAAATGACTCCAGTTTTTTTCTCACCATCAGCACTCAAGTCCATGATACAGTGATAAAAAACCCACGCTCCGTTTCACTTTCCTCACTAATCTTTGCTTTACATCTCCTCTAATGATTCCCGTCACCAACTCCCTTCTAATCGTCAACTCTTCTTTCGCAAACGCGAGTCATCTCCTTTTATATAAGCCTTTAGTATTTTGCCTTGACCGCGAGTTCGTATGAAGCAGATACAAGCTCGTGAGTTGCAGGAAAAGTAAAGAATGAATGCGGTCGCGCTATCCAACAAGTTTTCGTAATCAAATGTGTTTGTGACAAATTTTCTCTGCCACTCTGTCAGCCATTGGTAGAGAGAGAGAAGGAGTGAAAATGCGAAAATGACTGCCTCTCACTGCTCTCTTCTGTCGTGGGAACTCGGCCGCGGAGTGTTTGACTTAATTCCATGCCGGCCACTTGCTGTCAAACACATACTCTCGCTCGCACACACGTTCGGAATCATGTCACGTACATACAATCATCGCCCGGCAACCCACCTTTCCACTGGCGCACGATTTGCCCGACCACCTCCCCTTCTCTTCTCATTGCCATCCACTGCTCTGCTGATGCCATCGATTGCGGCGAGCAGGGCAGACCAGAGATGGTCTAGATCGGAAAATATATCGGCGTATATAAACGAGAACCTTAATATTAATTTATTCCTAATGGTGGATGAGTTTGATAAAAAAATTGACGAAATTGTTCGATTGAAGAAATGAATCAAATAGCATTCCGATAAATCAGCGAACGTCAGTCTTTTTTCAAATTCACTTGTTCATCATGGTCGCTCAGCCCTAATATTGGTTGACTGCAGCCCTCCATCCTTCCCTGTCTATGCCTAATGATACATCTACACATGTTCTAGCTTCATAGGCAGATTGCCCTCTTAAGTAGCATGTAGAATATTATGTGTCATCGTACATGTGTGTCGTGCATGTGGGGATTCTCTTGCATGCTGCATGATGGTTTTTAGTTAATGATGGAATTGGTTAGTATCCTTAATATTCATGACCGTGCGGTGTGCATGTGGCGGTCCGCTTGCATGCTGCATTTTGGTGACTTGTCACCCCCTGCCAAACACCCTAGAGGTGGCTCGCAGGGTAAGATGTAGATGTAGATGTACCCTGTAAGTCACCTCAAAGGTGTGTGGCAGGGGATGAGTAATCACCAACATGCACTACACTATAGGTATGCTACCAATGCTACAGAAAATATATGTATTTTACAACTACATTAACGCATAGAGATACGAGAGTCATACAGGAAGCATGCAAAACGTGAGGTTAGTACTAAGTCGCCGATTGAGAAACAAGCATTTGAGAGCAAATCAACTAATTAGCTACAATACCTATCGGCTAACTTAAAGTTTCATTAGCAGCTATTATGTTCTCTTATCGATAGTGGGAAAATGACGTTTTAAACCTGTCTGTTCTGCAGTCTATTTCCCTAATTTTATTCTGCTACTTCCCTTACTCCCTAGCAGTTCTTCTTGTGCACTTTCCACTTTATTTGGTCCATGTATCTATCCCGGGAGCGTGGTGGCCTCGTAGGTAAAGCGCTTGGCTACTGATCAAAGGGTCCCGGGTTCAAATCCGGGTTCAAAACCTTTGGACGCCCCCGAAAAAAAAAATCCTCGGAGTGCGAGGTGGCCCAGGGAAAGGAACTGGCCCCCTACATGAATGTGTGAAATTCACACTCCTGTGGCTTAGTCCGGGGTGAGCTCTACATTCAACTATCCAAACCAACCTCTGGGTTGAATAACTGAGTGTGTATGTGTGTATTTATCCCTTGGCATTCCTCTTGGGACTTTTCCCTCTATTTTTACTTGAATTATATTCTTCATGAACCCATTATGCCTCAGGATGTGCCCAATCCATTTCGTTCTTTATGTCTGTACATTGTTCCATATGATCTTTTCCTCTTCTACTCCTCTGTACACCTCTTATTTTATCCATCCATTTGATCTTCAGAATCCTCCTACACCAGGTTTCGAAAGCTTCTAATATTTTCTGACCTGCTTTTCACATGATATATATTCAATACTCCATAATGTTCTTTCATGTTCAGGGAAGTTGATAGTTGAAGGTACTTCAAATTGTCCAACCCAACAGTATTTTTAACGTGACTCCATCCCGTGAACTACATTACGTCTAGCTCCTACCCTTCAACTTATCTCGCATGGGTGGCCATACCGCAGGAGAAATAATAATTTCTCACACCTGTCCAGTAACGGGAAAGAAAGAGAATAGTCTTCATCTACATCTACAAAATACCCTGCAAGCCACCTCAGGGGTGTGTGGCAGGGGGTGAGTAATCACCAACATGCATTACACTATACCCTAAAGTAGGTGTAACTACGACTAATTATGCATTAGCATAAATCGCTAATGCTTGTCACGAGGCGAAGCCTCACAAGCATGCAACACTACACTACAGATGTCATCAAAATGGAGAGTGACCGTCAATATACATGCATTCTACAACTACACAGATGGACAGGGACTCAAGACCCATGTAGAAAACATGCTAGGCGTGCTGTTAGTATGAACTAGGTACATTCAGATATAAGGATTCAAGTATTAGGAGTACTACTACTACTAAGAGCTACACTACCTAACGACAAACCTAGATAAAAGTCTCATGGCAGCTATTATGGTCCCTTATCGTTCGTGGGAAAAAGACATCTTAAATCTATCCGTTCTGCAGTCTAGTTCCCTAATTTTACTCTCATGATCTGATCTACCGTAGTATGTCGGATTTCGTAAAATATTATCAACGTCGTCAGAGAATAGACCGGTTTGGAACTTACATAATAGATTGAATCTAAATTTTAATCGACGGTCTGAAAGCTTTTCCCATCCCAGTTTCTGCAAAAGGTCAGTAACACTAAGGAGATTATCATAACGGCCTTTAACATATCTTGCCGATCTTCGCTGCACGCGTTCTAACTCAGTTTCCAAGCCTATCTCATAAGGATCCCAAATACTGGCGGCATATTCTAAGTGGGGTCTAACGAGGGAGAAGTAGCTGATTTCCCTAACTTTATCGTCGCACTTGCCAAGTAATCTTTTAACAAATCCCAATTTACGATTAGCTTGAACGGTAATTTCTCGAATATGTTTACTCCACGATAGATCATTAGTCAGTTTAACTCCGAGGTACTTAACCGATTCTACGGTGTCTAATTTTATGTTGTTTATGCAATAGCTGTTACAAGGAGCGTTTTTCCGTTTCCAAAAATTCACAACAACGCATTTTTTCAGGTTTAATTCTAGCTGCCACGCATCGCACCACTCTTGTATTGCCTCGAGATCCTTAGTTAGCGCTTCCTTATCATTAAGGCTACGAATTTCTCTATACACCACTGCGTCGTCAGCAAATAATCTAAGCTTACTGTCAACTTTGTCACCGATGTCGTTTATGTACAAAAGGAACAGAAGCGGGCCTATGACACTTCCCTGTGGGACACCCGATGTGACTTTTACTTCATTAGAGATAGCGCCATCTAATACAACCCTCTGCACGCGATTACTTAAGAATTCTCTAATCCAGGAAATTACGTCGTCGTCTAAACCGAAGGATTTTAATTTCATGAGTAGCTTACTGTGGGAAACTTTATCAAATGCCTTTTTAAAGTCAAGAAAAATTGCATCAACTGGAGAGACTAAAATATCGTGAGTAAAAAGTGCTAATTGAGTTTCGCAAGATCTTCCCTTACTGAATCCGTGTTGTGTTTTTGTAAACAAGTTTTCTATATCAAGGTGTCTCATAACTGAACTAACAATTATATGTTCAAGGACTTTGCAAGAGATAGATGTGAGAGATATCGGTCTGTAGTTCGATGGCTGTTCCTTATCACCGCTTTTGAATATGGGAGTGACATTTGCAATTTTCCAGTCCATGGGTACTTTGTGTTCGTTGATGGATTTACTAAATATATTCTGCAAGTAGGGTGCTATTTCACTAGCTAATTCTCTATACACGCGGGCAGGAATTTCTTCAGGACCTGGGGATTTATTTGGACTTAAATATTTTAGCAAGTTTTCTATTCCTTGAGTGCAAATATCGATAGGCGGCATCTTTTGCTTGAAGTGATCATTTAACTATACGGATGTAATTTGCGATGACTTGGTGAACACACTTTGAAAGTAAGAATTTAATAAGTTGGCTTTGTCCGAGCTGCTTATTAATAATTCGCCATTTTCGTTTCGTAGTGGAATAACTGTTGATCTATTGCCTTGAACTTCCCTTACGTATGACCAAAATGCCTTTGGGTTGTCCTGTAATTGTTCTCCTAATGTTTTTCTTTTAAAATCCATGAATGCATTCCGAAAGGCTTCCTTTGTAGTGGCTCTAGACAATTTGTATTTTTCAAATATTAAATTTTGATCACCAGTGGACAAATATCTACGGAGTTTTTTCATCTTGGCGTGGCATACTCTCTGACGTCTTAACGATTTTCTCACTTCTGCATTGTACCATCTTGGTTCGCTGCCCTCTTTTTTTTACTTTACTTGGAATGTATTTTCTGATCCCTTAATGTACGATGGAAAGGAAAGCTTTCCAACTACCTTCCGTGTCTAACTTTAAGCTTGATTCCTGGAATTCGGGAAGAGAATTTTTTAGATGACTCTTGAACGCATTGAAATCGGCTTTTTTTTTAATGTAGAATTTTCTTCTTTGTTTAAAACTTTTAATGATATTCAAAGAGAACTTTGCGGTAGCTACTCTATGGTCACTAATGCCCTCAACAGTGTTTACCTTAATTACTTGTTGCGGTATATTTGTTGCCAATAAATCAAGAATGTTGTCCCCTCTGTTAGGCGTCGTAGCTATCTGATGTAGGGCATTTGATGAGAACGTGTGCAGCAGGAACTCGCATATATCTTTGTCTCTTCCTCCTGATATGTAACTGGAATGGACGGGATGAAGAGAGGTAGCGCGTATGCTGATATACAGAAAGAAATATTGCAAGCAGATAGGCCTGTAAATGTCTACGGGATTTTTATTCTCTCCAATTTAAACCTGGCTTAATTTGCTGCCAATATTTGGGATCCCTATGAGCTAGACTTAAACACCGAGTAAGAACGCGTGCTGAAAAGCTCGGCAAGATACGTATGAGGTCGTAATAATAATTTCGTTAGTGTTGCAAGCCTTGTGCAACGATTGGAATGGGAATCGCCTTCAGGCCGTAGATTAAAATTTAGACATAATCTTTTATGTAAGTTCCAAACCGATTTATTCTCTCACGACGCGATGTTTCTAACATTTAACGAAACCCGGCATACTACGGTAGATTAGACCATGAGAATAAAATTACAGCACTCTACTGGAGAACAGATGTGTCTTAAAATGTAATTTTTCCCGTGAACTGCAGGAGACAATAAAAGCTGCCGATTAGACTTTAAGTATGTTTTTGGATAGATCCTGTAGGTAATTAGTTGATTGGCTCCCTAATTTTTGTATTGTTATTTGCTACGCAGTAACAGCACGTTGTACATTTTAACTGTACAATTCTTGCATCTCAGCGCATTTACCTTGTTGCAAAAAATTAATACAAACAGTCCCTCAATCACTGGTATCATACAAGTGTAGTACATGTTTGTGAAATTTTTCCACCTGGAAAGAATTTGCAGGTTTTTGCTAATGCATCAATAGTTGTAGTTACATTAACTTTAATGTAATGCTTCTTTGTGATAATTCACTCACTGTCACACACCCTTGAGGTGGTTGCAGGGTATTATGTAGATGTCATTGGTAGGTAACCCTATTGATAACGATAGTATATACTTCTCCAACATGCACTGCACTATAATTATGCTACTAATGAAATGGAAATTATAAGTACTAATGCGTTTGGCAAGTACATGAAAGCACAAAAATACAAAAGTTTTACAGGAAGCATGCGGTACGTGTTGTTAGTACTTCGTGGCTGACGAAAAAGCAAGCAGTAGAGAGAAAATCGAAGAATTAGCTTAAGTATCAATCGACAAACTAAAGCAACGATCGACATCCTAAATACAAAGCCTACAGTCTATATTTTCATTATCATGATCTAATTTTCCGGACTATATCGGGTTTTGTATAATGTTTTTGACGCCAGAAAATGGATTGAATTCATGTAGGACTCCCAATCCTGCATGAATCTACCTATCTTTTTTTTCATCAAATGAAGAATTTATTTATCACGTTTACAGTAACAGTACAGTAAAATAGTAAAATTATAATAATGAATACAATGGTAAATACAATGATGAATACAATGATTAATGATGAATACAAATTATCCTTTTTTTAATAATGTTTCCTTGTGGTCCTGCTAAGCCATAGGCTTGTCAGCAGGTGCCAGGTTTTAACAATTTGGGTGATCGGAAAAATAATGCTTAAATACAATTGATTAAAAATAATCACAAGAGAGAAACAGTTACCAATTTACTTAGTATTCCGTAATGGAAAATGAAACATTTAACATTTAAATATAGAGCTAACCTAATTTAAAATAACATGCTGCTCTCGCAGTTACAACAACCTCAAGAAACATAAAAAAACAATACTGTTCATGATTACCATACATCCTCCAAAATAGGAATAATATGATACCACTGAAAGATCGAAAACAAATGTCTGTCATCAGATAGATTCGTACAATTTTATTGAATTATCATTGAATTTTAATTCATGTTGACTTGCAGTTTTCAAAATAACAATACTTCAAGAAATATATAGCACAGAATAGTAATGCAACTCTTTCATTTACCTGGTTAATAAAATATTATAAGCAGTAGGACCCCGATAAGTAAACTAGCACAATTAGCCATCATAATTAGTTCAAGATAAATTATATATTTCCGAGTCATGTCATAGTTTATTATTATTGTATATTTTTAATCAGCCAAGTTTTAACTTGTGTTTTTAATACTGAAATATTGTCTATTGATTGTATTGTCTGTGGTACGTTATTTAATAGCTTTGGAACTATGTATTGTAAAGCTCTCTTTCCATGAAGGTTGGGATATTTCGGTACATTATATATTTCTACATCTACATCTGCGATGTACCGTGCAAGACACCACTGGGGTGTGTGGCACGGGGTGATTCCACACCAGGCATGCAGCACTCGTCCCAGAACAAATCTGAACCTCGCACGTTCCCCCTGGCTCTAGGCGCAGGCCAAAAGCAGTCAGGAGAACAGTGCGCAGTCCAACCGGAAACTGGGAGAGTGATACGTAAAAGAACATACAAACATGCAGAAAAATGCCATAGACACATCCAGTGGTTAATATTACTGATACTGCTAATTTATTTCAGCGTGACGGAGTCCCATTCTATGTTCTGTGTTCTGACTTGTTTTAAACCTCTGGCTGAAGTAATTATCACATATTGTTACATACTGGAAAAGATCAAAGATCGGTAATAAATCCAGCTTTTTGTAGATTTTGGACACATTGCTCTTCGAGGGATCCAAATCCAATATCAGATTATTTTGTATTTTCAATATATTAATTATTAGACTCCGGTTAGCCGTGCTCCAAATCGTTATGCCGTATCGCATAATGGCTTCAGCCATTCCCTGATAAACTATATTTTCACTTCAATTGGCAGGATGTATTTTAAATACGATAATTGATAAAGGATGCATCGGAGCTTGTCACACAAATACTTTAAATGCAATTTAAAATCAAATTTCTTATCTAATATCAAACCTAAATGTCTAAAATTATTTACTTGAGCTATTAAATAACATGAATATAAGTGGCAACTTTTCCTTATATGGCATCCCTGACTTAAATGTAAGCATAAGTGGTAGTGGAGTACTAGGTTAATTGTTTTTCTTAGTTCCTTAGTATTAAGAAATGGCATTGTTACTGTTTTTTCTCATTAATGACTAGTTTATTATCGTGACACCAACTTTGGATGGCACAAAAGTCTTGCTGGAGTCGTATTTTAGACATTTCAAATGTTTTACTAATCGAAAGTAATGCAATATCATTGGCATACATATATATTTTACAATACTTAATATAATCTGGTATATCATTAACGTATATTAAAAAAAGAATTGGTCCTAAAATATAGCCTTGTGGTACACCGGTAATGCTGTAGATTTTATTGTACTACATTGTCATTGTACTACATTGTATCTACATACAACAACTGCTATAGTACAACTATATGTGCTACTGTAGGATTGAAACAATAACGAAATTATCGCATCGACATTTCTCAAATCTGACCGATCTTCGCTGAATACGTTCTAAATTTAAGCGCACATAATAAGGATTGAGTGTGAGTGCCAGAATCCAGGCGAGGAAATATTGACATGCGCTTTTGCTCTGCGTGCCCGCAGCAACTCTGACGTGAGTTAGCAGGTGAAAAGGCGGGAAGGGAGATGCGCGAACGTGGATAGGCGGGATGTGGAAGCCCCCAAGCGAGCGAAAGAGACGGGAGGACGAAATTCGGACCGTTGGGAGGGGTGGCTGGAATTGGTTTTGGAAAGCCGGACCAATCTCTCCTGCAGAGGAGGAGGCAAGGCTGAGGGAGAGGAGGAGAGCAAACTGCCGTCGCCCTCAGCACAAGCACAACTCATCTCGCCCGCGCTGCACCGAGAGGAGCAAACAATGGCTTCGGCACGTTCGGGGCCGGACTTGACGCTTTTTCGGAGAGGGGATTAGGTAAGCCTGCCGTTCGCTCGCTCGGCTCGCCATCTCGCCCGCTCCTAGGTGGGTGGGTGAGTGGCTATGGTGGGAGGGGCGGGATGTGAGTTGGTGACCATGTGGGAGGGGGATGTGTGGATTGGGATGTCCATCCGGGGAAGGGGGGATCATCATGCAGGGAGTGTCGCAGCATCTCCCTCTCTCTATACGCTATCCGAAGGGTGTCTGCGCGCGTGTTGTTTCAAGGAGAGGGAGGGAGATTGAGCGGGGTGGAGTGGCGATGTGGATTTAACAACTGAGAGGGAGGGATTATCAGGCGGGCGACACGACACGGGTGGATGGCAATGTTTTTCACGGCTACAGGGGGGGGGGGAACTCGACAAATCGACGCGCTTTCATTTCCCCGCTCCGTGTGTTTCATTTCCAAACGCGGGCCAACAAATTGATTCGGGACTTCAGTCGTTCACGAGTCTTTCCTTTCTGAGTCTCGGATGGATCATCCACGCTTGACTCCGATCGCCAGAGACGCCGTCAATCTCCCACCACCCTATCTAATGCTTATTCCGATGACTATGAGGATGTTACATCTACATCTACGAGTACGTAGTAACGTGCGTGCCACTCTTAGGATCTACATCAACAAAATACCCTGCAAGCCACCTCAAGGGTGTGTGGCAGGGGGTGAGTAGTCACCAACATGGATGGCACTATACCCTAAAGTTAGTGTAACTACGACTAATCATGCATTGGCATGAATCTCTAATGCTTGCCACGAGGCGAAGCCTCACAAGCATGCACTACACTGCAGATGTGCTCCCAATGGAGTGGGACCGTTAGTATATATGTATTTTGCAATTGCACAAATGGAAGGAGACTCAAAAGTTATGCTGAAAACATTTACGGCGTGCTGTAGGAATTAGGTAACAGATAAGGATTCAAGCATTAGGGAGTACTACTACTACTAAAACCTACACTACCTATCGACAAACCTAGTTAAAAGGAGGTGTGGGACGGGGTGATTCCATTCCAGGCATGCAATGCTCGTCTCGTTTAAATATCGATCCCCACGCACTCCCTGGGCTGCTATGGCAGGGCCTAAAAGCAGTCAGGAAAACAAAGCAATACTTGACAATAAAACTAGGACAGTGCTACGTTATCAAGCGTACAAGGAACACCCGGGCCCAGACACCAATGCCGAATGATTCATTACTAATGCATTCGAAGAACATACCATTCGGGGTGAGGTGTTCTACATAATACTCTGCTAGCCACCTCAAGGGTGTGTGGCAGGGGGCGTGTTATCACCAACATGCATTACATTATTCACTATTAAAGTTAATGAAACTTTAACTGTCAATTCATTTACAAAAACCTACAAATATATATCAGGATGTGACATTTAACGTAATGATGACAATAAATATTAAATACTAGTACCTACCAAGTCTATTCTACTATATCTACATCTACAAATACCCTGCAAGCCACCTCAGGGGTGTGTGGCAGGGGGCTAACTAATTGTAAGCGGAAGTAATTATTTCATGGGAAATATCTATCACACTTGATTTCCAAGTTTCAGCAGAAAAAAGCGTACTTCAAACTTTCAGTAACCTATTTCATTTATCTTATATTTGAGATCCATTCTACAAAAATCTACATCTACATATTAACCTGCAAGCCACCTCAAGGGTGTGAGGCAGTGGTCAGTTATCACCTACATTTATTACCCTGTGTTATTTTGATGCATACTAGCTTTCTGTTAGCTTGGCGGCTTATTTCCCAAACCACAATCACAGAATACATGCTATGACATTTTTAGGATTCACATTGTAGTACGAGTCAAGGAATTGACAAAATACTTGCATACATGAATACAAAAACGAAAAAAAATCTCAGCGAGAATCCGAGATATGCTGCTAGTGGTAGTTGTGAATATATAATAATAATAATAATGCGTACAAATAAATAAGCTAAAGTGATCCACCCTACTGTTTCCTTACCACCATGTTTTTGATCCTGTCGACCGTAGTATTCTTGTTTTGGAATATTTTTAATTTATAAGAAAAAAGATCGCCTTCGAACTGAACTAAGGACCTATAAAGCTTCCTTGAGGAATTTCATGGTCATGGTGTCTCCTAGCTGTCATCTTTTTTCCTGTTTTATTATATTTTCTCCTCATAATATCTCCAAATGAAATGAATATTAAATTTTATTCTGATTCATTAATTTGTTTATCCGTTCTATCAGTAATGGTTAGCATCAACTTACGTATTCTTCAGATCTGTAACCTTCATGGAAAGCATGAGTATTTCCCGTATTTGCATGATTTCTCGATTCCGCAATATCTACATCTACATCTACATATTACCCTGCGAGCCACCTCTAGGGTGTTTGGCAGGGGGTGACAAGTCACCAAAATGCAGCATGCAAGCGGACCACCACATGCACACCGCACGGTCATGAATATTAAGGATACTAACCAATTCCATCATTAACTAAAAACCATTATGCAACATGAAAGAGAATCACCACATGCACGACACATATGTACAATGACACATAATATTCTACATGCTACTTAAGAGGGCAATCTGCCTATGAAGATAGAACATGCAAAACATGCTGTAGGAAACACCATAAAACTCAGTAAACATGCTTTAAGAAATACATAAGTTAGAAAGCTACACTACCAGTCAACTAATCTATTTCTAAGTCCTTACACAGCCGTTATAGTCTCTTATCGCTCGCGGAAAAAAACATTTTAAATCTATCTGTTCTACAGTCTATCTCTCTTATTTTATTTTTATGATCTAATCTACCATAGTACGTTGGCGGTCGTAAAATATGATCAACTTCGTCGGAAAATAAACTACTCTTGAATTTACATAATAGATTTAGTCTTGTTTTCAATCTACGGTCTGACAGTGATTCCCATCCGAGTTGTTCTAAGAGGTCAGTAACACTAACAAGATTATCGTAACGGCTTTTCACGTACCTGGCTGCTCTTCTCTGTACACGTTCTAACTCTGTTTTTAAGCCTGTTTCATAAGGATCCCAAACACTGGAAGCATATTCTAAATGGGGTATAACAAGGGAGAAGTAGCTTATTTCTCTCACTTTGTCGTCGCACTTGCCTAGAATTCTTTTAACAAATCCCAATTTACGATTAGCTTGACCTGTTATTTCCCGAATATGTTTATTCCACGATATATCATTATTGAGCCTAACTCCGAGATATTTTACGGATTCTACCGTCTCTAATTGGGTATCATGAATGAAATAGCTCTGTTGTGGGGAGTTATTTTTCCCCCAGAATTTCATTACTACTATTATTAATATTTTATCGTCCACTGTGCTTTCTTCTCCACCTTGATTTCACCCTGCTCTCTTTCCTCCTAAGATTGTATAAATTAGGGGAAGGCAGGGTAGGTGGCTGGAAGCGGTAATGAGGGGTGATGGTTGCTGAAGGCCGTGATAGAGGGAAGGATGTTGGGTAAGCGGGAAAGGGGAAGAAAGAGATTAGCTTTTATGGACGGGATGAAGAAATGTAGGACTTATGCTGAGATGAAGAAAGAAATATTAGAGGTAGATAGGGTACGGCACGTGTAAGAGTCCGTTGGATATTCTCTGACTTTCATCATACATCTACATCTACGATGTACTGTGCAAGCCACCACTAGGGTGGGAATGCATGTATATTGAGGTCACTCTCCATTTTGATGACATCTGTAGTGTAGTGTTGCATGCTTGTGAGGCTTCGCCTCATGACAAGCATTAGCGATTTATGCTAATGCATAATTAGTCGTAGTTACACTAACTTTAGGGTATAGTGTAATGCATGTTGGTGAATACTCACCCCCTGCCACACACCCCTGAGGTGGCTTGCAGGGTATTTTGTAGATGTAGATGTAGGGTGTGTGGCACGGGGTGATTCCACACCAGGCATGCAACACTCGTCCCAGAACAAATCGGAACCTCGCACGGTCCCCCTGGCGCTAGGCGCAGGCCAAAAGCAGTCAGGAGAACAGTGCGCAGTCCAACCGGAAACTGGGATAGTGATACGTAAAAGAACATACAAAGATGCAGAGAAATGCTATAGACACATCAAGTGGTTAATATTACTGATACTGTTAATTTATGAATACTACGAGATGCTACTTCATGCAAAGAACAAAATAAAACAATGCCGGACTAATCGACCGGTGTGAAGAGTTAGTAATGATGTAGTGTTAAGAAGCACAAGTGAAAATTCTACTCTACCTATTGAGGGTGGGAGTTTCATGTGATTGATCTATCGCAACTATTATGATCCCTTATTATGCGTGGGAAAAATGACATTTTGAATCTATTGGTTCGGCAGTCAATTTCCTTTATTTTATTCCTGTGATCACTTCTACCGTAGTACGTTGGCTCTAGTAGTATATGTTGAACGTCCGGCAAAAAACTGTCTGCTCCGAACTTGCGGAAAAGATTTAACCTGTATTTCTCCCTTCGATCAGTTAGAGATGCTCACCCTAATTCCTTCAACAATTTGGTAACACTGCTTAGTTTATCGTAACAACTTTTCACAAATATTGCTGTTCTCCGCCGTATTCGATCTATTTCAGAGTTTAGTAGTTACTACTTCGTAAGGGTCCCATATGCTAGCGGCGTACTCCAAGTAAGGTCTCACGAGTGAAAAATAACATCGCTCTTTAACTTTCTCGTCGCATTTTCCTAATATTCTTTTGATAAATCCCAATTTGC
This sequence comes from Pyrrhosoma nymphula, assembly GCA_963573305.1. NCBI lineage: Eukaryota > Metazoa > Arthropoda > Insecta > Odonata > Coenagrionidae > Pyrrhosoma > Pyrrhosoma nymphula. The sequence continues at coordinate 84,970,918 of OY754333.1, read as the reverse complement.
GACTAGCCCCTGTCACACACCCCTGCCACACACCCCTGAGGTGTCTTGCAGGGTATTTTGTAGATGTAGCCTGTCCGCAGATTTCCCGAACGTGTTTTCCCCAAGACAGGTCCTGAGTAAGAGTCACACCTAATTATTTAACTGACTCTACATTTGATAAGTATGTTTGATAAATTGTGTACGTATCGTTGACCGAGTTATTCTTTTTCCGAAAATTCATAACAACGCACTTTTTAAAATTCACTTCTAACTGCCAAGTATTGCACCATTCATTTATAGCATCTAGGTATTTTTGTAACGCTATCTTGTCGGACTCATTGTCTAGATCCCTGCACAACACTGCGTCATCTGCGAAGAGTCGAATTTTTCTAGTAACAACGGTAGTGATGTCATTAATATACAAAAGGAACAATAATGGACCGATGACACTTCCCTAAGGTACACCTGATGTAACTTTCACTACATCTGAGCTAACGCCATCTAGAACTACCCTCTGTTCGCGGTCGGCTAAGAACTCTCTTATCCAACATATTACGTCGTGGTGTATTCCGTATGCTTCCAACTTAACGAGTAACTTTGAATGAGGGACCTTATCGAAAGCTTTTTTAAAATCTAGAAATATTGCGTCAACTTGGACAAGCTTTTCTCCCGAGGAAAGAATGTCGTGAAGGAAGAGGGCCAACTGGGTTTCGTAAGACCTGCCTTTCCGGAATCCGTGCTGATTTGAAGTTTTGACTATCCAAGTACCCCATAATCATAACCTACCTTTAGCCGGTAGATTACTCTAATAAATGAAGATTGTTTAGAAAAGGATAGGTTCTATTTAAAGCCTTCGTCTTCGCCCATCGTTAACAAATTTTCTAATTCTTCCTTTATTTTCCTGATATTTTTCCGTAAACCACCAGCCGTTTCTTATCATGGATTACTATCACAATATTTATGATGTTCCATTTAAGTTCCCCAAAAATACGACTTTTATTTTAAATGAAAGATATGGATGTTCACTTTTACGTTCATGTTTTATCTTAATATCCAATCTCTTGCCAGTATGGATTGCATATGACTTACTGGTTGCCATGAGACGTGGTCCACTCACTAGTGTCAAGGCCACGGTGTCGTAATGACGTGGGCAGAAGAATCGAAATAACCGGGGAAATCCACTGCCACTCTAGATCGGCAACATCAAAGGGTGTCATTATGCACAAGAATGCCTTTGTTCTTGCCGCCGAGCAATTGTCCACCACACTCATCGTACCCTGACTCGGGTTGCTTCAGGCCGATAAGGGACCTCGACTGTTGCGGACACAATGGCCCATAGTTCCCCTGGCTTACCCGTTCTCGGCTGGGGGCGAAAGAAAAGCCGTAGCAGGTGATTAAAGAACTCTTCCAGTCCCTTTCACTTCAGGATGCTTGCCTTTAGAAGGGGTTGGGGTGGGCGCTGGTGGGCACGAGGACACCCGCGGTGCTCGGTTCAGACTCCAGTTTTGGCGTGAGGGCCGGCTGGGTGTGAGGAGGGTATATGGAGAGGGATAGGGCAGGGCGCGAAGGGAACCAATAGTGGTTAAGCGGCTATTTTTTCAATGGCGCACGCCTTGACTAAATTTTGGTTTTTCCGGTCGTAAAAGGTCTTTGGCTTTCCACGGAGGAATGGAATGAGGGAGCTAAATCAGGCGATCTCCTCTCGCATATCCTCTGAGCAGAATCCCCAATGACAGAAAGGGTTTTGAAAAGTCTCTGGCTTAAGGTAGTTTGAGCGAGATATTACTTCATATGCAATTTCATGAAATTTACCTCAATATAAAAAGAAATATATAATTTTTCTTATGATAACAAAATATAAGCCACTTACCATACTAGTTTTCGAGGTATTACCCAAAAATAACATAACGATTTCCATGGGAAACGGTACTGGTGTGCACTCCAAAAAACGATAAGTTTGTTACGCATTGATCGCGTAAGAAATTTAACAGTGTGTAATTTGTATGCGTTCTCAAGAAAGAGAAGTTTTCTTTTTAAGAATGAATCTATGACTGACCGATTTTTACATACATAAAAACTCGGTTTAGAAGACATTTTCAGCGTATGGAGTGAAAAAATGACTCTATTAAGATATTTCTGATGACTATATTCATGATGTTATATGAGTATTCAGTTAATTACTGAGCATTTCAGCATCGTACAATAAAGTTTTGTGTTATTAATGTTACAATATTTTCTCCATGCTTCATAGATTAGCTTAAGTGTTACCATTCCATGCAAGAACTGAAAAAATAAATAAATAAGCTATACATGTAAATAAATAAAGCTACCTTCCATGCAGATATTAAGAACTGAAAAAATGCACAAAAAAGCTACATATTGATAGTTAAAAGCACAATCATCGTAATTCCACTTTTGTGAATTTTCGGAAAAAGCAAAAAAAGATTACGAACATTGGGGAAAACTTGCCGAAGACGCCTAAATACTCAACAGTCCCATTAATGCATGCAGTAGATAGGATTTTATTAGACAACAGTAACACTTTTAAGCTTATTTTCATTAGTTCTGCCTACTTTACTACCAACATCTAATCTTAGCGAAAATATGGACATACAATGATTGTGCTTATAGCTATTGATATTTAAATAAATAAAGCTACCTATCCTTACCTCTAACGTTATTGAATGCTTCGATCGCTATTGTGGTGTTATCGTAGGCGGAATAAATGACATTTTAAATCTGTCGGGCCTGCAATTTATCTATCTCTCTCTCTCTCTCTAATTTTATGCATACGATTGAGTCTACCATAGTAGCACGGAGTTTTTAATATGCTCTTTACGTCTTCGAAGAAATAACTCGCCTCAAATGTTCTCACGAGATTAAGCCTAATCTTTAATCTATGCTGTGTAGTTCCCTTTAATCCCAGTTCTTTTAGTAAATAAATCAATTAATTTAAAATATATAATTTAGAGCATGTTAGTGAAAACTAACTCTCATTATAACATCCGTGAAATGGCTTTCAGGTTACTACATACATGCAGATGTCAGGACAGCGTTCAGTCTCACCATTCTGGTGTTCATTTGAGAGTGTGCTTTTGGATCCCTCGCGTACAATAAGGGACCATAATAGTTGCTATACGTTAATTCTATAATAGCCCCACCCTCACTAAATAGACTTTATACATGTGTTTCATAACATATCGCAATTACTAATACCTCACCCCACTTGAAATTTCCAATGATTTTGTTTTCTGCATAGATAAGTATCTCGTAGTATATAGATACGTATAAATTAATAGTATTAGTTATAGTAACCAGTAGTTGTATCTTAACGAGCGTACTGCATGTCCGTCTATGTAGCACTTTCCCAGTTTCTAGTTTGACTGCGTATTGTTCTCCTGACTGATTTTTGGTCTGCACCTAGCGGCCGGGAGAACGTGAGAGGTTCTGATTTCAACTGGGACGACTGCTGCATGGCTGTGTGGAATCACCCCGTGCCACACACCCTAGTGGTGGCTTGCACGGTACCTCGTAGGTGTAGTAGTAGTACCCAACACCCTTTTCTCTAACGCGCCCTTCAGCAAACCATCACCCCTCTTTACCCCTTTCAGCCACCTAACCTGCCTTCCCCTAATCGCATTTGGAAGTTTTCTCTCCTCACCAACAAGGTCAAGCTCTTCCTCATTCTTTCTTTCCGTCCACCGCACTTCCTCCATCCTCCTCCACACCCACATTTCGGACACCTGCAACCTGTTCTAGTCCTACTTTCTCAGAGTCCACGTTTCTGCTCCATACAGCCCTACTCTCCATATCAAGCTCTTCACCAGCCTCTTTATTATATATCCTTGCTTAAGGTGTAGATGAGGGTTATTATTTATTTTTACAAAATATACTGTTAATTAATGCAATTGTGTGCATTGCGCCGTCCCCCAATTGAATTTCTCTCCATCCACTCCCAGTATCTATATAGAACCCCTCACCCACTGCTGCACCCCCCCTGCTCTCTTGGAAAAATGTTCTTGCACCCCTCTCCCCATCCCCCACCCAAACCTCTGGCATCCCACCCTTTCCGTCGCCACAGTCATCATCATCATCATCTCCCCCAACCCCTCCTGCTCCCCCCTAGCCTGCCCCCTCCCCCCGGGCGCACTCGTCCCTCCCCCCCCCTCCAGTCACTTTTGGCGAGGCGGGGGGAGGAAGGTGGGGGTGGAGCGCACCTGCCCCCGTTCCCACACTTCGGGAGAGGGGGACGATGAACGGGGTGGGGGTTGCAGTCAGCGGGGGCCACGAGGGGGAGGTGTCGTGCAGCCACCCTCTCTCCAGCCATCTCCAGCATCAAGGATGGGATGGTTGTGAGGGGTAAGGCGTGGTGATCATCGCGGTGGCTGGAGCTGCATGATGACGTGAGGGGAAGGTATAGTTATAGGGGGGTAGAGGAGTGTGGTGAGGGGGGGGGCGGAAGGACTGCCCTCGTGACGCTGACTCTCGAATAACCGGAGCGGCGCTGAAATATGATGGTTGCGAGATTTTTCTTCCCTAATCGCTTTCACATGCGTCCCCATTCATTCTCATCCAGGAATTATAATACATTTTCAGGATTGCTACAGGCCTGAAAATCCTGGAAAAGTCATGGAAAATTAAAATTTAGCCTGGAAATTTGCTTTTACTTATCAAAACCTGATTTTTTTTCTGAGTGTTTTTAGCAACTTGCCTGAACGAGGCAGGTGCTCCTAATTGTTTTTTTTATCTATTGACCGTGCCCCTAATGATGAAAATAACGAGAGAGATGGATGGAGCATTTTAAATGCATACTAGATTAACTTCGACTGCATTTGGAGGTCAGCGATGAGAACACGTGAAAGAAGTCCATGTTTCCATAATAGATTACATGTAAAAAATAAGACAGGTAGATTTCGGGATGGACAGGTTTAAAAAATCATTCTATTCCGCCTATGATTGGAGAATATAATAATATTACTTACATTCGTTATATTAATTATATATAATAAAATTATATACATGCGACTGTAATTTGGTAATTATTTTACATGACTTGCAAGTTAGCAAGAATGAGCTTAAACCAATGGTCCTCGGGATGCATCAGTGAAATGCCTATCCTGCATAAGTAGAATGGTGGTCAGAAGAGATATTGCAAGTAAAGTCTCTTCACAGTTGCGTCAATTAACTTAACAGTATATTTATAATATTAGCTGATAACTGTATGCTAGTATTTTTGACGGTTAGTGCATTCCTGGTGCAGTTACACCCACCGCCAAATACCCCAGCCGTGGCTTGCAGAGTACGGCGTAGACTTAAATGATGTAAGGAGTTTGATGTGAATGTATGGAGGATTTTATGAGATCTTTAGGTCTTTTTATTCTTTTCCGCCAGAATAAAAACAACACTATCTATCGTTAGCATTATAGGCAGAATAACTATTGTGGTCTCTCATCGCACGCGAAATAAATGACATTTTAGCCTATCTACTCTATCAAAATTAAAATCAATTACTCAATGTAGAGTAGCGTTAAATATTTTGGAGTGACGCTAACTCACGACCTCTTTTGGAGGGGAACACATGCGAGTAATCTGCAGGTAAAATAATCGTAAATTGGGATATATAAAAAGAATTCTTGGTGAATATGGCGAAATGATACATCTACATCTACAAAATACCCTGCAAGCCACCTAAGGGGTGTGTGGCTGGGGTGAGTATTCACCAACGTGCATTACACTATATACTAAAGTTAGTGTAACTACGACTAATTATGCATTAGCATAAATCGCTAATGCTTGTCACGAGGCGAAGACTCACAAGCATACATTACTACACTACAGATATTATCACAATGGAGAGGGACCATTAATATATGTATATATATTTTGCAACTACACAAATGGACAGAGACGCAAGACTTATGTAGGAAACATTCACGGCGTGCTGTTAGTACTAGGTAACAGATAAGGATTCAAGTATTAGGGAGTACTACTACTAAGAGCTACTCTACCTAACGACAAACCTAGATAAAAGTCTCATTGGCAGCTGTTATGGTCCCTTATCGTTCGTGGGAAAAATGACAAATTAAATCTGTCCGTTCTACAGTCTAGTTCCCTAATTTTATTCTCATGATCAGATCTACCGTAGTATGTGCCACCCTGCCACACACCCCTGAGGTGGCTTGCAGGGTATTTTGTAGATGTAGATGTAGATGTCGGATTTCGTAAAATATTATCAATGTCGTCAGAGTATAGACCGGTTTGGACTTACATAATAGATTGAGTCTAAATTTTAATCGACGGTCTGAAAGCTTTTCCCATCCCAGTTGCTGCAAAAGGTCAGTAACACTAACGAGATTGTCATAACGGCCTTTAACGTACCTTGCCGATCTTCGCTGCACGCGTTCTAACTCTGTTTCCAAGCCTATCTCATAAGGATCCCAAATACTGGCAGCATATTCCAAGTGGGGTCTAACGAGGGAGAAGTAGTTGATTTCCCTAACTTTATCGTCGCTTTTGCCAAGTAATCTTTTAACAAATCCCAATTTATGATTAGCTTGACCGGTAATTTCTCGAATATGTTTACTCCACGAGAGATCATTAGCCTGTTTAACTACGAGGTATTCAACGTATTTCTAATTGTCTGTTGTTTATTGATTGATACAAGAGTGATGTAATTTATCCCTCGTAGACCTCACTTTGAATATGCTGCTAGCGTGTGGGACCCCTTTTTGACATCGCTGGTTCATTATTAATAAAGCATGAGTACCATTTTTGCTTCGGTTGGAAAAGATACGATGGAGCGAACTACTAACATTAAAGTTTTGTTTCAAACTATGTAAAAGAGCCTCAGAGACAATGCAAGTGTTTCAAATTGTTTATAACATTGAAGCAATAAGTGGCATGCTAGATTGTGTGACATTAGAAGGCGCTTTGAAGATCGTCCTCGGCCAGGCCCGTCACTAAGTTGGGTGAAGCGATATTTGTTTATGCACAGATTTGCGTGAAACTTTGCATACGTGTTCTCATTAGAGATATATATAGATAAAGTGAAAAATTGCATCATACCGTTTTGATTTTTAGGCAATTCAATGATATTATAACATGAAACCTGATGGCATATGACATATATTTCGTACTAATTTGATTACATGAGTAGGTACAGATATTCTCATGAACTCGAAATAATACATTTCTTAATATTATAGCTGTTGATAACAAATATCAAGGTGTGACGCTGAGTCCAATATCCGAAAAACATTTCAATATAATTTCGTCTAAATTTCGAATATCACGTCGAGAACTAGTCATAACATGCTTCAGTTAAGGTAAATTTCTTTTATAAATATTCTTTTATTTTAGATATAATTCTTTTATCATTTCCATTATTGCCTGTATGGTGAGTTCCAACGTATTAACAAATGCACGAACATGGAATGTAGTCCAAGAATGTATTTCGATTTACTTGAAAAGTTATTAAAATGTACACTCAAATGACCCACGATTTCCGCTCCAGCCACCAGTTAACGCCTAACGGTCAGAGGAGCGTGAGAAGTTCGATCTTGAACTGGGACGTGTGTTGCATGCCTGGTGTGGAACACCCCGTGCCACACGCCCGGGAGGTGGTTTACACGGTATTTCGTAGATTTGACATTTCTAACTGAACTCTACTCGCTTTTTTCTTTGGTTCAAGAGGAAATTTCATAAGGAATACTCTTCTACTGCTACATCTACAATAGTGCTTTGAATCGTTTATGGGCCAAAAGTCTTCGATTTCGACCGTAATAGCTGGATCATTGACAATGTTCCAGCGCACAAAAGCAAGATCGTAAGTGATTTCTCGGCTAAAAAATCATTGTGGTACTCTATCATCTGGATATTCATCTGATTTGGCTCCATGCAACTTCTGGGTGTTCCCGAAACTGAAATTGACGATGACATGAAAGAGTTGCGACACGATTTCAGGCATACATAAGGCTTCGACCGTCATTTTGAAAGCGATTCCGAAAAAATTGTTTGTGTATTTGCTGATCCCGTTCGTCACAAGCCGTAATTGTGTGCTCGAGACACGGATGGGCGGGTACTTAGTCATCCATAGAATTGAATTTGGTCCCAAAGACATTTTAAAATGGAACGGAGTGAAGAAAAAATCCTCTCATATCAAGTCCAGCACGGATCCTTATTGTTGTTACAACGCTTTGTGTGACGTTCGTTCGAAATGCAATCCAGAATTCCCAGCTTCTGCCGATAAACATGATGTTTGAACTTTGTTGACGTTTAATTGCCCGTCGAATGTACAAATAACATTAGGATGAATTAGACTAAATTGATTTTTTACCCTGCCTTTAAACTGTACGTTCAATCTCCTTAATTGAAATAAATCTGAAAACAAAAATTAATCGAACTCCATCCAGGCGTCCAAAGAGCTTGCATACATTTGCATATTAATTCACTCTGAACGTATTCCATTGCGTGAAACTTTATTTTGATACGGTTGATTTTCAAAAAAACGATTGGTAATGGCTGCAATGACAAACGATAACTTATAAACGAGCGATGCAATGAATAAGCGACGAATGTCAAGATAGGAGTTCATGTAATTGATAACCAAATTAAAGGAACTTGATTAGTTTCATGCACAATGAAACCAAAACAAGGATTAGTATGAGCACCAGCAGAATTTCAGTTGAGGGCCTGGAACAATAATGCCTGAAACATAAAAGAGCTTTTAAATGGAGTCATTTCTTCTGTGGTATCTATATCTGATTACGAACGATGAATAGATGTATCATCTTAGTTATCAAGAGATATAGTGCAAAATCATTTCATTCTATTGATCATAGTTTAATAATCTTGTTCTCCCGGACCTCTGCATTTGAATGGATTTATCATTTTTTACTTTTCTTTAACTCTATTATTGTTGGCGCCTGTCAAATTTCGTTCGTTCTTTTTTTCATATCTAATTACCGTTTTGTATTGTTGCATTGTTGATCTTATTGATCTAGTACCGTGACGTTAAAGGGTTGACTTCAAGAAAAAGATTGTTAAATACTTTGAAATACAGTCCACTATTTATAATCAAGTGCTTTATTCTTACGCTGAATTTTCCTCACAATTAAAGTCAGCAGGTTCCCCGGTTAACCTATTACAGCGGAAACAATTATTTAACCGAATGAATAGATCTTCTGAGGGTCTGGTTTTATAACTTTATCATCAATGTCGAAGGACCGAAGAGCGGAGGAGAGGAGATATTTCGGCAATTAAGATTCGAGTTAAAGAGGGTAAAGTATAGAGTGTGTTGCAATGATGCCCTAGATCTGTAGTCTTCCTAGTACTTCTCCTGACTGCTTTTGGCCTGCGCCTAGCGCCAGGGGGAGCGTGCGAGGTTCTGATTTGTTCTGGGACGAGTGCTGCATGCCTGGTGTGGAATCACCCCGTGCCACACACCCTAGTGGTGGCTTGCACGGTACATCGTAGATGTAGATGTAATCTAGTTCCGAGGAATGATCGTGGTTCTCTATTATGGCGTCGATTGGAGTACGTCAATTGGGGACTACATCGATGTCGTAAGGATATTGGAGCATCGTTCTTCGACATTAGACCGACATTTCGTCATCATGTAGAGATATCTAAACCCACTATGGAGTTCATTACTAGCCTCATGTAGTCAGGCGATTAGCGGGCAGAATAATTTAGCACTCTAGCAGAGCATTTTGTTTAGGATAGAAGTTGGGTGAACAGGGGGTCATATGGTGGGGTCAATAATTCTGCATTACCAGACAGCAATTCAGCATGAAGTAATCGGAGTAAAGGGTGGAAAAATTCAATTGAAGTGAACAATTTTGAAATTTCCCAAAACCGAATAAATGATAATTGCGAAGCTATATTTGCTGCAGCAGTTCATTTCCATAGTAAAAAAACGAGATCCAGAATTTTACAATTTTATTTATAGCCCTGAGGCTAATGTCATTGTTGGTACGGAAATTTGGTTAGCAAAAAATACCTAGAATATTTTTAAAATCGTTTGTGGTATATAAAAAAGACACCTTTAACCTCACTCGAGGTGGTGTATTTATCTATAGCTGTAAATGAGGCAATCTTCAGCCAAGTGGAATAGTTCCAGAGACTATCGTAGAGGCTCAATGGTGCTCAGTCAGATATCCTTAATCAAAAACATTTTTGTGCTCGTACTTAAGACCACCTGACGTCTATTCCTATTTTAGAACTCGAAACACAGAAAATAGCAAAATATATTGTAATCCCAAATGAAATTTGATTATTGATGGAGATTTCAATGCCATGTCTATAGAATGAAGGATCTGGAGGTACACACATGGGAGCGAGAGACAAAGACATCATCGTGTCTCTGATACACATGTACACATCAAGCGGCTTACTACTGACGGCTCCAGTACTTAATAGACGGGAGAGAATTCTTTATTTATCTGAAACAAATTCCGCAACTAGTGAAAAGGTTTGAGCCCATTGAGAGAAATAGTGGCCATAGAGTAGGTCCCGCTTTTTTCTCAGTTTCTATCAATAAAATGTATGAAAAAAATGAAAAAAATTACCGTTTAAGAAAGCGAATTTCAATGCGTTCAAGAGTTGTCAAAAACTTTTCCGACCTCCAAGAATCAAGACTTAACCTAGGCACGAAGTTAACTTGGAAAACTTACCTTTCAATCACGAGATCTGAATTCATAAAATATGTCCCTAATAAATTTAAAAAACAGAGCACGGAACCAAGATGCGGAAGAGAAAAAATCGTTTGGACGGAATCGGGAATATCATGTCGCAATGAAAAAAAACTTGGTTCAGATTTGCCCTCCACTGTCCGTAATTTAATAATAGACCAATTTCTCCAGAGAAGATAATATAGTTATAGAAACATTAATATGGTTTTAAGTAGCTGTGCAGGAATTATCAATGTGTTCATGAAATTTACAGAAAAACAATGCTAGAACTTTAAGAATACAGGATAACCCTAAAGCCTTTTGATCATTCGTGAGGAAGCTCAAGGTAATTGAGCCGTTAATCCTATAAGAAACGAAAAGGAGTTAAATAATTACAAGCAGTTTGGACCAAGCTAATTTATCAAACGCTTTTACTAAGTCCTTGCAGATTACATCCGTAAAATGAAGCCAAATGATCATATCCAGCGAAGACGCTGTGAGCATTCATGTATTTTGAAACTTTATAAATCCACAGGGATACAAGAGTTATACAGGAAGTATGCGAGACGAGCTGTTTATATTACTAATAAAATGAAGAAAAAAGCATAAGACAGGAAGTTAAGTAATTAGATTATTCATCTATAAAAAGCCTCATTGATATGGGAATAAAGCGAGCGACACGGAGCGACACGGAGAACATCATATTAGAACCCCACTATATTTCCAGGTCCGACAGAAACGATAAATTAAGAGAGATATTTTGCCGAACGGATAGGTATGGGAATTCGTTTTTCCCCCGAACAATAAGGGACTTTAATAAATGCAAGGCGTAATTTCATAGAGCGTTTCCTTTTTATATATAAACGGCTGGTGTCCTAACACCCCCCGCCACACGCCTATTGAGGCGGCTTGCGGGGTAGTATGTAGATGTAGATGTAGATGTAAAGGACAAAGGAAGCATGATGAAAGAGAGAAATAAGGTGAGGAAAGAGATATCTGGTGTTGGATTTGGAAAATTGGATAGAAATTGTCTAATAGAAAAATCACGCATAATCGGTGGCATACCAATCTCATTCGACATAATACCCTGCAAGCTACCACAAGGGTGAGTGCAGGGTATCAGCTTTCACCAACATGCACTACACAATATCCTACAAAAGTTTTTGAAACTACAGCTATTAATGCATTATCAAAAACCTGCAAATACCCGTCAGGAGTACCTAGAAATTCAGCAACATGCAGTACACTGCATGCTACCAATAATATAGAAAACTATGTGCATTAAAGCATTTTGCAACTACATAGAAGCACAGAGATACAAGAGTTGTACAGAAATCACGCGAGAGGTGCAGTTAGTCCTACGTGGCAGATTAAGATACAAGAATTAGTGGATCAGATCATAAGCCTATCGACAAACCTAATTATAGGGTCATCGTGGCAACCAGAATGCTGTGTTATCGTTCGCGGGAAAAATGGCATTTTAAAATTGTCCGTTTTCCCGTAAAATTCCCTAATTTTATTCATATGATCGAATCTACTCACCCCTGTTACACACCGATGCTTATGGTGATTCTTTCATGCTCGCGATCTTTTCCATTACACTCATTCCATAAGGATCTCAGCACATCTACATTTACAAAATACCCTGCAAGCCACCTCAGGGGTGTGTGGCAGGGGGTGAGTATTCACCAAAATGTACTACACGATACCCTAAAATTAGTGTAGACTAATTATGTATTAGCATAAATCGCTAATGCTTGTCACGAGGCGAAGCCTCACAAGCATGCAACACTACACTACAGATATTATCACAATGGAGAGGGACCGTTAATATACGTATATGTATTTTGCAACTGCAGAAATTTACAGAGACTCGAGACTTATGTAGAAAACATGCACGGCGTGCTGTTAGTATGTACTAGGTTACAGATAAAGATTCAAGTATTAGGGAGTACTACTACTACTAAGAGCTACACTACCTATCGACAAACCTAGATAAAAGTCTCATTGGCAGCTGTTATGGTCCATTATCGTTCGTGGGAAAAATGACATTTTAATTCTGTCCGTTCTGTAGTCTAGTTCCCTAATGTTATTCTCATGATCTGATCTAACGTAGTATGTCGGATTTCGTAAAATATTATCACCGTCGTCAGAGAATAGACCGGTTTGGAACTTACATAATAGATTGAGTCAAAATTTTAATCGACGGTCTGAAAGCTTTTCCCATCCCAGTTGCTGCAAAAGGTCAGTAACACTAACGAGATTGCATAACGGCCTTTAACGTACCTTGCCGATCTTCGATGCACGCGTTCTAACTCAGTTTCCAAGCCTATCTCATAGGGATTCCAAATACTGGCGGTATATTCCATGTGCGGTCAAACGAGGGAGAGGTAGCTGATTTCTCTAACTTTATCGTCGCACTTGCCCTCCACACATCTCTCCACTTGGACCGTGGCTAGGGGAGGAGGTTGAGAGGTCGGAGCAGGGGTGTGCGTTTTGGGCCGAGAGAGCAGCCTCTGGACATCCCGGAGGTGAGAGGGGAGGAGGGAGGGAGAGAGAGGGACTAAGCGACACGCGGAGCAATCCTCGCTGGTGACGGGGGAAGGTGCCTAGAATGTAAAGCCCAGTCGTTTTGGTGGTGGTGTTGGCCAAATTTGGTGGGGTGGGGTGGTGGCCGGGGGCAGGAGGAGGATGGTCACTGTACCATGGGGGCGAAGGGGTCTGGTGGGCGGAGATGTGGAGTGAAATGCAAAAAGGGGTTTGAGAGGCGAGAGCAAAGTGGGTGGTGTCGTCTCCATGTCGGGGAGTGGGGGCCGGTCGGCGGTGGTGGCGGAAGTGTAGCGGGGGGGGGAGCGCTATGCCCCCTTGTCCCCCTCTCTCTTCACCTACCCGGGGGCGACGACGGAGGCACACACCCGTTGCGCAGGCTCCGGGGCCCGCCCCCCTCTGGTGGAGGGGAAGGATGGCGCTGCAGGAGTGGGGCGGGGTCCTACCGTTTTTAAGCTTACTACGGGGGCGGGAAGGCGTTTTTGCGACCGAGTGCCTCCTCCTCTTCCTTCAGTAAGTTTAGTGTGTGTGTGGGGGAGAGGGGGTCTCGTGCTCGTCCGTCCACCAGGAGGGGCGGGGGGGAGTGCGCGCGAGAGAGGGTGAGGAGAGGGGGAAGGACGGAGAGTTTGACGGCGGGAATAGTCGGTCGACTCGTGAGCCACACAACAACACATTTCTCCATCGGGTGTCGTCCGAGTCACACGCCAGTCTCGTCGCAAGGAAGTCCGGAAGTGTATTTGCACTCCGTATCCACGGAGAGAGAGCCATCGTTTTTTCCGACGGGGGCACGAGCTGACAAGCAGGGGCGATCGCCCGCCCCCTCTGCGCCCGTTCCACGGAGAGAGAGGTCCATTTCTTCGCCGCCGCCCGAGAGATTGAGGGGAAGACGGGAGTCGTGATAGCGGGGGACCTGCTCACCTTCGCGGCCGCCGAACCGGCCTTACCCTCCTCTCATCTTCAGGATTCCCCCAGCGGCCCTGTAGGATGGGCACGGGTGAGTGTGGTCCACTTGTCTCCCGCTTCCCTTTCGGATCGCGGTGGTCTCTTCTTCATTTCCGTCACTCTCGACGAACTGATCGCTGCAGTTTAGTGTGAGGAATTAGTTCGCCTCGTTGTCGTCCCACCCACCATCCCTCCGCGGTCCGCCGGCCCCGTTGGCCAGGCCGGGGATTCTTGGTGTTATCATGTTATATGAGTACCCCATTGTGATATGTGGCATGCATTGTTCATCTTGCCGTGATGGTGACTCTCACATACTTAAATTGGTTTAATTCCTCCATGATAAGGATAGAGAAAACACTGTCAAGTCAAGCCGTTATTATCACATCCCGGTCATCCCGGGATTTTCCTATACTGCTTTCCAGCCGAGACGTTAGCAGAATATTCACATGGTCATCATAGTGGGGGGTTCACGGTGTCCTGGGTTAGGGAGAGTTGGCTATTTTCATAAGTTGGCATAGGGAAGATTTGGGATGTGGGAATGAGACGGTTGTTACGGCCGAGGGATGACTGTTCCATTAGTTTAACACTAATAGCGCTGGAATATTTGTTCACTCTTGTCAACCTACGTTTAGATGGATGTCTCAAAATGTATTTTCATCTCGCAAGGATGCGTAGCATTGAAGTCGTGGTAGTCTGAATAAATATTGGAGTGTTTCCTTTACCCTTATTGCTGTGCCTTGATTTTAGTTTCATTGCACCCTGAATTTTTTGTGAGTAGATACTTTTGAATATAACGTGCTCGTCTCATTTTATCTTCTAGAAGCCTTCTCCTCACCCAATGTGTGTAAATCTTTGTTATTCGAAAAGGCTTATACATTGCATTTTTGTGCAATTGATTGCCCGTTTGGTGGTAGTTTGTAATTTTCGCGATGTTTTTTCTCTTTGTCACAGTGCATAAAACTAACCAAATACGCTTTCGATGTTTCTTTATCACTTAATTTTAATTGCCATTCACCATTTTTTAAACTTAATTCTATATCAGTCGTGTACTGCTCATAATGTAAATTAGATTTTCACTGAAAACCTTAAACCTTGTCTTGTGATTTGACACTGATTTCTACATCCATTCACTTTTCTCTTTGATTTATTGGGTTTAACTTCTGGTTTAGAGGTATATCCTCTCACTATTGCCCCTTTTCCATGTTTGTCTTCTGTGGAGTGAACACGTATATATAGCATATTTCTGGGGCTTCCACACCTCCGTTGCTAATCTGTTTATAGCTCCTGTCGAGTGGATGTTTGCTGTTCTTTGGACCTTTCAACTAAGAGGACTTGGAATTTTTATGAAGTAAATAGTTCTGGTAAATCTGTGGAAAGAAAAAACATAAAAAGCAACTTAAAGTTAGCCTACGAAGGGCCAACTAGCTAATATGTAATAAGCGGGAGTTTTATGTAACATTACTATTTTTCGTTATTTTCATCCTCTGGGACAAACCAATTTGCTTATTTTTCGGACTTGTAGGAGTACTTTTAATGTAAACTGTTATAAATAGGTGGATCACAAATCTTTTCTTGGAAACGGTATACTTTTACATTTATTTTTTATGAGCTACTCTCTTCCTTTAATTATGCATTCATTTCATCTCTGCACTCGTCTCAATTTTCGCCATGATAATACTACATTACGCATTTGTGTTATGATTATTGCATTCTCAGAAAATCAAGGTTTAGGTTAAAGCTTGTATAATTGTCATCGGTGTGTCATAATTAACTCCTGTCGAATAAAAACCGGCTGGTGACACATAATGAATTTGAGTCCTGTGACGTGGGCCACTTAAGGATCTAGGATTCCTTGGAAGTTTCAACCCTCTTGGAAAAGAATGGTCTGATTTTAATCTTAATATCAGGAACAATGTGTCGAATCCCTCCTCCGTTTACCTAAAAAATGCCTTAAAAGGGGCATTCTTAGTATATTTCCATTTGTACTGGCGATCCCCTTCTTTTATCGTTACCACTTCTCCGTATAACCAACTAACCAAGGAAGAAAATTGCAAACAGCGGTGATAAATAGCGGTTTGGACAATAACGAGATTCATAAGCTTACTAACTACATTGGTAGACTTGATTCTAGAGGAAAAATATGGAAATTAAGCAAAGCAACTGACAAGTAATACTCCTTTGTTAATAGCGCAATACGTGACCACATACGAACCACGATAAAGCAAGCGTAAATATAAATAAGACAATATAACCCAATGAAATATGAGTGAATACTTTTTCATATAATTAAAAAATGTCATAGTAATTGCCTTTGACTCTGCGCAGCACAGGTTTAAGTACAGGCTTAATATCATGAGTAAGGTTGAGGCTTACATCTTAGAGCACTTTTAGAACATACCTATTAAAAACTCCTTTGTATTACGGTAGGCTAGATCTCGAGATTAGAGAGATTGATTAAGGGACGACAGGTTTAAAATATCATTTTTCTGTTTACGACCATGATAGCTGTGATTAAAGCTTCCAATAATGTAGCGTTGACGATCAAGTTTTTCATTTCTGTATGTATTAAAAAATTATGCATGTATTGTGTGCCTGTAATTTTGTTATGGTTTTGCATGGTTAGCATGGCTAAACTGTTTCTAATGGTCCCCGTGATATATGAGAGCAGTATACGAGTCTTCACTTCCTTCCGTTTATACCCCACATATTGTTAATGTGATTTTACCTTCCATTCAGTAGCGTAGCCAGGGGGGGGGGGGGGGGTGGCAGGG
The DNA here is from genome assembly GCA_963573305.1 of Pyrrhosoma nymphula. Lineage (NCBI taxonomy): Eukaryota > Metazoa > Arthropoda > Insecta > Odonata > Coenagrionidae > Pyrrhosoma > Pyrrhosoma nymphula. The sequence continues at coordinate 84,954,009 of OY754333.1, read as the reverse complement.
CATGCCCTCCCCGCCCCGTGTTCTGGCGCCCCTAAGTCTGTATATTTTTCCACTATAAGTCCCAAATACGTATAAATAAATGTGTATAATATGTTGACAATTGTCATATTTTGTACAAACCCTATTGCATCACCAAATTTTTAATGTTTAGCAAACTGGTTAATTAATTAGTCGGCGCCCCCTAAAAATTCCCTGCCCCCCCGAGACCCAAAACCTGGCTACGCCACTGCTTCCATTATCCTTTCAGAGAATGATGCTTGCTAGAATATATGTTGTACTTTTGTTTAAATACTTCCCACTATTACTATTGCCCCATCTCTCTTGAAATGTCCCGCATGCTTTAATTTTCTGCACGAATTAATATCCCGTGGAACCATTAATTAAAAGTGTTAGTAACACCAATATATTAGTATTATTAACCCTTGTACCAGCATGTTATTAGCATATTTGTCAACGTAGCACTCTCCTAGTGTCTGGTTTGCCCTTTCATTGTTCTTCTGACTCCTTTCTGCTTGGGGGCCGTTTATTATTAAGTATTACGTAAGACGATTTACGCCATTTTTGACCCTCCCCCTCCCCATGTAAGACAATGTAAGATTTTCCCAACCCCCCCTCCCCTCAGTGTTACGTAAGGCGTTAGATATTTGTTTCTACTCTACGTTAATTGCTCGCTTTCTGCAGTTTCATCTTTCCATAGCAGCCATAGTACAGTTTTGAGCTCTGGATATCATATAATTATGCAGGGTTGGAGTACCACATTCATTGAGCATGGAGGTAATGTAGCTAGCCAGGTGACAGAATAGGAGCATTGGTGTAGCGGTGAGATTACGGAAAATACGCCATTAACGAGCGGATGCTCCATGTCACTGCTAAATTTCATTCGGAAACGGTACAAAGTTTCAAGACGGACAAAAATCTAACTTCCAGAAAAATCTAACTAACCTTAAAAATCTAACTAACTAATTGGTTCCAGACCCTCTGCCCCCCCTTTATAAGACAATTTAAGATGATCCCAAACCCCCACCCCCAAAAACGTCTTACGTTATACTTGAATGGCCCCAAAGACCGAAAGATAATTTCTTAGTCCTCTTTTACCGCTCTTCCTCCAATTTGTGGCGCTCCGGCTTGTGAGAACCGATTACGAGAACCGATAAATAGGGACATACAGTACATAAATTCAGGCGTACCGCCGTGGCGGAGATCCTTAAAAGTAAGGTTATTCCTCCGAAAATAATTTTAATAAGTGATAAAAATAGGAATTCAGAAGTGATATATCTTACGTAGAACTCTCTCGGACCCCCTCACCCCCCTACGTAAAACAACGTAAGAAAAGCCCAACCCCCTCCCTCCCCAAACCGTCTTACGTAATACTTGAATGGCCCCTTCGCCTATAGGCTGGGGGAGCGTGCGAAATTAGAGCTTGAACTAGTACGAATATTGCATGCCTGGTGTGGAATCACACCGTGCCACACTCCCAGGAGGCAGACTGCGCGGTATTTCGTAGATGTAGGTGAAGAGTTTAAAACATCTACTGAACGTTTTCAGCGAAATAGTCTATTTCGAGCTTACGTAAAAGTTTAAACGTAATATTTGCACTTCAGGAAGAGTATTGCAGATAGCATCAGGGTGAGATTCCCAGCATGATTCGTCTAAACATTTATTCGTACTACTGAGGTAATTATAACAAATGTATACGAATTTAGCTGCTCTCCGGCTCAATATATCTATTTCAGAGTGTGTGTGTGGCCAAACTACATAAAAGTATTACATTTTCTTCTTATTGTAAAATTTCCCTTTTTGCTCTCTTGAGGTCCTGATAATTGTTACATTTGAGGTAGTTTGAGCGTGATATCCTTTCGCGTAAAATTCAATGAATTTGGCCTAATAAATGAAAATATAAATATCACTTTTCCAAAGATACCAAAATATTAGGCACTTACTGCGCTACTTTTCAACGTATTTGCCAAAATAAAAGAAGGTGATTTCCATAGGATATAGTCCGGCTATAGGTAGTACGCTACAGAGATAATTTACTTTTAAAAATGAGGAATTTATAACATATAGATCTCGTGAGGAATTTAACATTTTGCTTTATCAACAGTAGTTTGCTTTATCAACTTTTAGTGTGTAGTTTTAATTTCGTAGTAGGTATGATTTCTCAAATATCTTTTAAAATAAATCAATTACCACTAATTTTTACAGAATCGCAAATAATACTCGGTTGTGAATGCGTTTTCACCGTAGGGCGTGAACAGAATGAGTCTATATAAAGACTTATGATGCATATGCATTGTTAATTACTGAAACATTAAGTCATACAAAAAGATATTTTTGCGTCATTAATATTAAAATGCACTCTCCATACTTCTCACAGCTTCTGAAGTTTAAAAATAAAATTAGAATGTGGTCTCTATTATGACTAGGGAAAATTCTCACTCAAAGCACACCTACAGTATTTCCAAAGCTATTGGCTGAACCTGCTAATATTTACAAGCTATGGCAGCTGCTTGAGCTCTGTTCTACTAACGCTCAACTCTTCTAACTTCTAATAGTAACACTCACTGTTTAGCTCGGCATACGTCTCTCTTCCTCCCGTACATAAAACCTATTCTCATTCTTCACCTTCTACATCTACAACTACGATGTACCGTGGAAGCCACCACTAGGGTGTGTGGCACTGGGTGATTCCACACCAGGCATGCAGCACTCGTCCCAGCACAAATCAGAACCTCGCACGCTCCCCCTGGCGCTAAGCGCAGGCCAAAAAGCTGTCGGGAGAACAGTGCGCAGTCAAACCAGAAACTGGGAGAGTGATACGTAAATGAACATGCAAACATGCAGAGAAATGCTATAGACACATCTAGTGGTTAATATTACTGATACTGTTAATTTATGAATACTACGAGATGCTACTTCATGCAAGGAACAAACTAAAAAAATGCCGGAGTAATCGACCGGTGTGAAGAGTTAGTAACGATGTAGTGTTAATAACCACAAGTGAAAATTCTACTCTACCTATTGAGGGTGGGAGTTTCATGTGATTGATCTATCGCAACTATTATGATCCCTTATTGTGCGTGGGAAAAATGACATTTTGAATCTATCGGTTCGGCGGTCAATTTCCTTTATTTTATTCCTGTGATCACTTCTACCATAGTACGTTGGCTCTAGCAGTATATGTTGAACGTCCGGCAGAAAACTGTCTGCTCCGAACTTGCGAAAAAGATTTAACCTGTATTTCTCCCTTCGATCAGTAAGAGATTCCCACCCTAATTCCTTCAACAATTCGGTAACACTGCTAAGTTTATCGTAACAACTTTTCACAAATCTTGCTGCTCTCCGTTGTATTCTATCTATTTCAGAGATTAGTCCTACTTCGTAAGGTTCCCATATGCTAGCGGCGTACTCCAGGTGAGGTCTTACGAGTGAAAAATAACATCGCTCTTTAACTTTCTCGTCGCATTTTCCTAATATTCTTTTGATTAATCCCAATTTGCGACTAGCCTGACCGCAGATTTCCCGAACGTGTTTCCCCCAAGACATGTCCTGAGTAAGGGTCACACCTAAGTATTTAACTGACTCTACATTTGATAAGTCTGTGTGATTAATTGTGTACGTATCGTTAACCGAGTTATTCTTTTTCCGAAAATTCATAACAACGCACTTTTTAAAGTTCAATTCTAACTGCCAAGTATTGCACCATTCATTTATAGCATCTACGTCTTTTTGTAACGCAATCTTGTCGGATTCATTGTCTAGATCCCTGTACAACACTGCGTCATCATCATTAACACCTTCCCCGCTTACGCAGCATCCTCCCATTTATTACTTCCTTCAGTCTCCCTTCGTCCCTCATTACCACTTCCAACTACCTACTCTGCCTCGTCTTGCTATTAATCTCCAGAAATTTCCTCTCCTCACCCACCATACCAAGCACTTCCTCTTTTGCCTTCCTTTTTATCCACCGCACATTCTCCATCCTCAATTTTCCCATTTTCCACACAGATAAATAGCAAATTGAAGAAATAAACACGACTTTACTCAAACTCAACGGTCCCATGTTAAATTTGCATAGAAAACACGTGGCTACCATCCGCAGCGTTGAAGTTATCACAGAGGTATATATTTCGCCAAAAATAGCAATGGCTCTCAGATATTAGGCTATTGATAGTAAAATAACCTACACAAAACATAAATAAAACATCCATACTAATAAGATTTTCATGAGTGGGCGTTTAGCCAGTCATTTTTTACGATTTACTAGCTTGTACATAATAATAAAGTTCATTCACGTAGCACTCTCCAAGTTTCTGGTTTGACTGCGTACTGCTCACCTGACTGCTTTTTGGTCTGCGCCTGGCGGCCGGGGGAACGTGCGAGGTCGCGATTTGTGCTGGGACGAGTGCTGCATGCCTGGTGTGGAATCACCCCGTGCCACACACCCTAGTGGTGTCTTGCACGGTACTTCGTAGATGTAGATAAGGCAATGGCACAGTAGTAATCGCCTTCGAGGAAAACGCGAACATGCCAACTCAGAAAAGTATAGCAAGGGCTAGCTTTGTAAGATAGATTGCGTAAGAAAAGGTCTAAGCATTTAAGATATGTAAAGGAATGAGATTTAGGCTAAATTTCCAGACTAAAAGAAAACTGATTCGAAGAAGATGGAAGTCTTGCCAGGTACAGGTTTGGAAAACAGTGCTATAAAACTTTTAAAAAAAATATTTTTTTGCTCATAAAAGTATTCATAGGAATACAACAGTCGTAGTTCGGGATGGATAAACACAATCCAGCTACAGACTTACTAGCCTTACAATCTGAGCTTAAATGTAATCATATATCCACCGCGATACTAAACAGAGAACATCACTTCCGGCCAATCGTTGAATAGTTGAACTAATATGGCAGAATCAATAAATATTTTAAAGAGGAATCGCGTTAGTACAGGGGGCCGCAACAAGCAAGAGATAAGTTATGACAGGACTCATGATGGAATTCCAAGGATAGGCGAAATTTCAGCGTATGAGCCGTAGGAACCTGTGGTAGTTTCAACCTAGTAAAGGTGGTATTGAATTGATTCGAAATCCACTCCTTGGGAAGTTAAGATGAGAATTACTGGGATAGAAAGGGAAATCTGCGGGGAAATGGTCCGTCGAAATCAACTTTAACCGTTCGGATACTCATCATAATTGCAACTACAGAAACTAGGATATATCAAGCGTATAGTAGGAAGATCCTCGGATGAAACAGTGGAAGAGGGGTGCTACTTCGCTATAATTAGGCCACACCTCGAATACGCCGCGAGCTTTTGGGACCCTGGACAGAAATTTTAATTCGGAAATTAAATAAAATGCAAAGGAAATCTGTGCGCTACGTTAAAATCTGCTACGAGCGAGCAAAGAGAGTTTCACTGCTTTTAGAGGGATTAGGTTGGGAACCACTAGAGACTCGGAGGCTACACGCTAGGCTTAGATTACTTGAGGAGTTTTGACCAGGTGGGTTTCAGTGTGGCAAAGAGAAAAGCATTTTGACGCCACACTACCTCTCTAGGTCCGATATAAAAGATAAAATAAGAGAGATACATTTCCGAACAGATAGGAACAAAAATTCGTTCTTCTCACGCAAAATAAGAGACCATAATAAAAACTGAGATCCACTGAAAACACTGTCGAAATACACTTGACTTTTTCACCTCCCTATGTGTCCTAACACCCCCTGCCACAATCTCATGCGGTGGCTCACAGGGTAGTATGCAGATGTACAGGGCGATAATACAATAAAAACACAGACATTTAAAAAATCTTGGGAACCTTACAGAAGAAACATTTCAGTAAAATATGCCGTAATGTATTTCTAGCGTATTCCCTGAAATTGCCGATACCCGTGCCGCCGGCGCCGCTTACCCTGCGATACAGCAGACAACTCGTCATGAAGGCATGTCGTTTGTCGTGTTCTGCTGCGGCGTCGCTTGAGGCCTTTTTTTCCCGGGAAGAGAGGCGGAGCTCCCCTTTGACAAGGAGGCGCAACAACAGCGAATGCCAAACGCATGCGGCAGGAAGAAGTCGCGGTCAAATACCGGCGAAGACTTTGATGCTGCACTAAGCCGCCCAGCTAAGGGGGAATGGAGTAGCATAGGTCTGTGATAACGCATCTTCCGAGAGAAATACGCGCCAACTTTCGACAATGAAAGCGAAGCAGAAATGAAATCTGCTGAAGCTTCCTATCATTCACTCGGGGTCGTAACGATAACCAACGAGAGCGCGCTTTAGCACTAACCGGCTAAATCTACGAAAAGGGCAACCATCGGCAAAAAATCAGCAAGGAAACGGCAGGGTGGCCAAGCGATCCCAAGAGGTGATAAACCAGCCAATTGATTAAGCTGATGAGGACAGCAGTCTTCCTGGACATCAACATGAAATATAAACATGATTCAGGCATTTGTGTATACGCATGTAAACATTCCACGAACCTGCCGTACGTTTATTTTCAGTAATCTAATGAACTGACACATCTCGCGGGTTGGTAAGGACTATTGGACGAAGACAACGGAAAGCAGGCAACAGGGCACGGGTGCTCAAACGGGGGAAGTTGTATTGTCTTCCCTCGGAATAAATCATCAATAAAGTATTTGGCCGGTTAAAGGCAGGTTTTAATGGTTGTCACAAAAAATTCTCCAGACTTTTTACACGTGCAGACTACCTGCCTCTAGTATTCCGGAAATCAAACTGATGACTATTTTTAACTCAGGAATCCTTTTCTTGAGCCATCTCTATCTCATAGTGTTTTTTTGCTCTAAAAGATGCAATAATTCATTCATTACTTGAACGCTGAGATCGGCAGCCTCTCGTAATATTTATTTAGCTTCTCGGAGAAGAACGTTTCCAGCTAGCGATTGATAAGAATGACAAAATTTTAGGTTATTTGATAGGAGTTTCTTCCTTTTCTAATGCCCACCACTGACCTAATGGTGCGTGATTCCGAATGTAGCTTTTAGAAAAAGTAGATTATGAAAGCGTGATTACTCTAAAGTGATGTTATGACGGACTCTTTTCGTAATCTACGATTTTCTATCCTGCTTATCGTCCTTCTGCTCGTCATTTGTCACGCTCATCACCGCCATGAATCTTCCATGACTGTCATGAGTGTTCCATCCCGTCTGATATTGGCCGTACACGTGATTTTCGCTGAGCAGCGACGCATTCGGACTGGCCCTTCGGTGTCATTATTCAGCCAGGAGGTCGCGCGCGGCAAAAACTCTTTAATTAGTCATTCGGGTCGGCGGAAAGGTTAAAAGGTTAATCTGCGCGTCGCATCGGCTCCGGGCGTCCCCAACGCAAATACACCTTAATCGGGCGGGCACTCGTAATGCGGTAATCTGTGACCGCCTTCCCATCGCTGGAACCAATTATTGACCCTTTTCGACGACTCCGGGCATCTTCCGGGCAACAGCGAACCAATCTTTTGATTTCGAAACGCGTCGCTGAGGTGTGACTTATCCCTCTCGAGATGAATGGAAAGCACCGCCTTCCCGCATCCCTCATTTGCACAGCCGCGGCACCGACCGAAGGTTTTCTTTTTCTGTCGAAATGAGCGGGAGAGAGGGATGTTGGGAGACGACATTAGCCTGAAAGAGAGGAAGTGAGTTAGTTTTTCCCTTTTCGAAGGTACTCAGTATACGCGGGCAACGTACGGCCGCAGTTTGCTTTTACTCCCTGCTCTCCCGTTTGCATTTAATTGTGATCTTTCGGATCCGTTCCATCCTCTCCGCACTTTGGCTTTGGCCGCTGGGCACAACTATCTACTTCCTGACAAATTTTGAGAATAATGTATAATATAGCCACGGTATAACCTTTTTCGGAGTCACCCGAAAGTGCACATTAGTGTGATATTCCACGCAGGAAAAATCATTCGCCTTGATCACCTTGGTGCACTTTGGTTATTTTTATTAAATGAGAAAATTCTATAACGTAGATCTCGTCAGGAATTTACCAGTGTTGAGTTTGCTTTCGTAATATTATTTGTCAACTATTAAAAAAAATAAATCTATTGATCACCACAGTAATTTTTACAGAATCGCAATAAATCTTCGGTTGTGAATGCGTTTACAGCGTAAGGCGTGAATAAATGAGTCTAGTGAAAGACTTATGCATGAGTATTTATTTAATTACTTAGAATTTCTGTCATACAAAACAAAACTTTTGCGCCATTAATATTACAATTTTTTTCATACTTTTTCTGAAATTAAAAATAAAATTTGAATATGGTCTCTATTATTACTAAAGAATAATCTAACTTAAAACAACTACAGCGTTTAATAGGTTTATTACTCGAAAATTCAATTCGAATTCGTTAACTGTCATTGAATGCATTACTTTTCAAAGTGGTCATAATAACTTCTACATCTGCATAGCATCCTGCAAGTGTGCAATACTATTTCCATTGCATTTAATTTTTATCATCAACTACGTTGGGTTAAGTCTCTACCGTGTCTACTTTAGCTTTCGTTTGCTTGAGACTCTCATCCAAAATTTTGTAAGAAAATCATAGGAATTTTCGGCTAAAAAGAAAGTTAATGAGGTGTGATCTTTTTGTGCCAACACCTGGTCAAACGGATTCATTAACAGCCGTGTGCACCGGCGGAAATTTATAAATATTTAGTTAGCAGGGGAATAAAGGGTGAATGACATAATAAAGTAATAAGTGGTGGTCTTTCTCCTCCGCGACTATTTGTAAGTGTCGAAAGCGTAGACCCACATGAAAGAGGCTTGATTATGGAGAAAATTTAAGAGCAACATAGAAGGACCATTTTGGTATAGAGACTTCATGAGAGTCATAAGTGCTGTCAAATTGTTAGAACTAAGGGCGGAACATGTAGAAGCGAATCAAAATTTCTGCGGTCATTCGCGTAATGATACTTGATTCTAATGGAAGTATCAATGCTAATGGCAGTATCTTGCATGAATTCGCTCGCTGATAAGGACAAAAATGGAAGAACTTCAAACCCCTTCTGAACTACAAAATGCCATGAGGCTTTTACGAAACCTCTGGTGCAATGCTACGGCACGGGATCCTCTTCCCGCCTTAGGCGAACGATTCTGTCCTTCGACACCACGCAATTTGCTTCCCAGTAAAAATTCCGCAGACATTCCCAACATCCTTCCATCTAACACGGCTTTGAGCATACCATTGCCCCTAATTGCCGCTTCCAGCCACCTGCCTCCCCCTGATCTCCTCCAAGTTTCCTTTCCTCACCTACCATACCGTGCACTCCCTCGTTTGTCTTCTTTTCCGTCCACCTCACCTTCTCCATTATCCTCCACACCTAACTCTCGAACGAGATGTGGATATCCCTACACATAAACAACTTCATCCTACTCCAGGATAGAATGGTGACGTAAAACTGAATACGCCTCACCCGCGTGAAGGCCTTAAGGTAGTTTGAGCGAAGAATCACTTCACTTAGAATTTGATGAATTTGGCCTCGTTTAAAGAAAAATTCTCATCTTTGAAATGACAACAAAATATTAACACTTTGCCTAACTACTTTTCGAGCAATTTTCCTAAAAATATAAGCTGTTTTACATGGGATACATTACGGTTGTGTGCTCCAGACGGGAGAATATATCAAATAAATTAGGAACTTCTAGAACCTGGAGTTTGCCCAAAAAACTAACGGTGTACAGTTTGCACGATTTCTTAACTATTTATAAAAATTAATCTATTACTCACCAAAGTAATTTTTGCACAATCGCAAAACTACCTGCTGTTTTGAATGGTTTTCAGCCGTCCAGCGTGAAAAAATGAGTGAAGTTAGAGACTTACCTAGATGTAGCTTTATTTATTTAATTACTGAGAATTTTGGCCATATATAACTCTATCTTTGCACCATTAATGATTAACCAACTTAATTAACAAATAATAAATTAACCAACCACCACCAACCAATTATTTATTTCACACTTGTTACAAACGATGAAAAAAAATTAATATGGTCTCTAGTATGACTAGGGAACTATCTCGCTCACACCGCCTTAAGACTCGTGGATGCTTCGGGTTGGGTTGCGGGCGGAGATATGCCCGCGCCACTTGCTGACGAACGAGGCACTGATTGCGTTTCACGTTCACTGGCATCACACACGGGACATGCAAATGTATGACGGGCACGGGATGCGGTGGTGGTGGGCGAAGACGGAGATCTGTGTAAGGGAGGCGAAGGACCTAGAGAGGGGGGGCGTGGGAAAGATGGGCAGAGGGTTAGCGCTAAGGGGGTTGGAAGGGGACGATCGGCTTGCGCGCGTAGGGGCGGCAGGGGGGGGTGCGTGATGGAGGGGAAACGGGCGAGGGGGGGGGGGAGGAGGGAAAGACGGACACGGCGCGTCAGCTGTCGCTGTGCTCGCTTGATTGCTTACTGACAAGCGTTAAAGAGATAATCGATATTGACCAGGGCCATCCCCCGCCCCCCTCATCGTTGATTAACTCCCCGTAGTCGGACTTGTGACCTCACACAACCCCTTCCTACTATCATTTGCCCCTATGCCCCCACCAACTCGCGCGGAGCCACGCCATCCACTCATCCATCATCAATCCACCCTCTTTTCCACCCTCCTCCGCTCCCGGCATCCGAAATCGGTGATGGGCGGACCCGCGCCAATCACCGTAGCGATCCTCCAAAACTGAGAAGCGATACCTCATCATGTCCACCACGCCTCTCGCGGTCGCAAAATCGTCCGTGCGCCCCGAGTCCCCCTATCGTCTACGCGGTCCGCCGAGAGCACCTCGCGTCCGCAACGAGGCCGATAGACCCTCGGCGACGCCAAGTGCATGCCATCGCGCCTGCATCAGTCGCTGGCCCACCAAAAACACCACCGTGGGGAAGCCTGGCAAAAAGGAGGCACGATATGCACACGTAGACGCCAGAAAGGTGGTTGAAGCGATTTTCGTTCATGTACAGATTTGCGTGAAACTTTGTATACGTGTTCTCATTAGTGATATCTGTTGGTAAAAGTGAAAACAAATTGCACTATAATAATTTGTTTTTTTTGCAATTCAATGCTGATTTAACTCGTAGTCTTATGGCAAATAACATATTTCGTAATAATTAATTTACATATGTATGTATAAATTTTCTTTTTCACGTGCAGTGTATTTCTTACTATTATAATTGTTGCTTATAAATATCAAGGAACACCGAGTCCAATATTCGAAAAAAAACATACTTCAATATAGTTTTCTCTAAATTTCAACTACCAAAATCAAAAACACTGGCGATAATACGCTTTAATTAAGGCAACGATATCAAATATAATTCTTGTATCATTTCCATTACTGCCTGCATGGTGAGTTCCTACTCACAGACAGGTGCCCGTAAATACAATGTGGTCCAAGAATTATTTTTGACTGACTTAAATAAAATATTAAAACGTGCACTCAATGCCCCACGATTACCGCTCCACCTAACTTAGTGAGAATATTGGCGGAACAGATATTTTGTTAAATCAGTTATTCAGAGCACTCCATCGAACAGAGTTGGTTTTAGGTTTACTCAAAACTATCAAACCAAAACTTCTGCTGAATGGCAATTAAGCGTGAAACTACAGCATCAAGAATTTATTTCCTTTTGCAGGTGACTGGCTGCGCAGAATATGTAGAAATGTGCTCAATTACTTCGGTTCAATATCGTCGGAAAACAAAAAAGAGACGCCAGAAATTGTCCCAATAGGAATTGCGAAGATTTGAATGTCTCAGATTGGTGGGAACGCATTATGTAAATAAGTAAACACATATTCTGACCAGTTCCAATGCAATGTTTCCATAGGCATTTGCACCGTTATTTGTAACCTAAGTTCAAAGGAGACACTTTGAAAAACGAGAAAGTCCAAAGAAGATGTGACCAAAAATTAAGGTGTAGTTCTCGGCTAAAATAGAATGGAGACACTACACCGACGATGAAAGGAAATGATGTTTAGGTTTCAGATGTAGGCAATCCGAGTTAATTTGGTAAACATTGCGTCTGAGTCTGAGTTTAAAGGAATTAGATACTAGGTTGAATGTAATAAAGATAGTCATACCCTCCGAGGTGTGGAAGAGCCTCAGAGCCAATTGCCACGGTGAAAATCTTAGTTGAATCTTGGCTATGGGACAACTATTAACCGCCGAATCTACAATATTTGCGGACTATATTTTGCCCACATTAACCAGAAATGACTCTGAAATACCAGCTTTGACGACTGAAATCCACCGAAACAATATTGCCAGTCAAGTCCCTAGCTCCGGTGAGTCCTGAAGAAGAGCTAGGGCGAAGCACTGAAGTGTGTTTGTACTTTCTGCATCTGCTCTGTGGATACCGTACGCATTTAATGGGGTTACTTCTCCTTAAAAAGGCAGGTGTGTTTTGCTAGTTTTCAAACACTCAAGGGTGCTTCTCATTTGTACTGAAGTTTCTTATTATGCTTTCTTTAAAGTAGGCGAAGTTTTTATTGGCCTCATTGGTGCCGATTCCATTAACGTATGTACAAAACAAAATTAAGGAAAGGGTGTTTTCGACGGAATGAATGAATATGTGAATAGACGGAATGATTGTGGTCAAGTCTACGTGGGTGAGACGGGTAGAACAATTTCCACGATACTGAAGGAGCACCGCAGATATTTCAGGCTTGGTCAACCAGAGAAATAGGCGGTAGCTGAACACAGCATTAATTTGGACCATAGATGTAAGTGGGACGACACTTCTTTGGCGTTCAGAAAGTTTTTGGGATCGATTAACTAAAGAAGCCATTGAGAATCGGATGGAGAATAAAAATTTCAATCCCGATTCCGGTCTCCGAAGTGAACAATCGGCTTCCGACCGATCAAAAAAGACCTAGCCTTAGTATATATCTGGCTGAAATTTAAGATTTGCGACATTCTTGCCTTGAGAATGGGTCGTCCCTCGAAACGTCGACAGTCATGAACAGTTTAAACCGGCGGAGAGCCCGAGAAGAGTTTACTCGAATGAATATGCATGTTTGCTCGTATTTTACCGACACGTTTTTATTTAGCTGGTTTAGGTGCAATGCGGTGGGGATGCAGATGTCGTTTGGATTATTTGACGGTAGTGTTTTGGTTGGAGGCAGCTGCTTTGTGCATGATAATGAATATTTTGAGGTTATCCTGGCTGTACTTTTGGAGATGATCGAACGAGTATCTCTACCGAGGCCCTCAGCTACCTACTCCTACCCCTTTGTATCCTTACTTGTTGGCGATGGCGGTGCACCGGTGCGGGAGTTCGTTGATTGTCGCTCTCCCTGTGAGTGCGGGCCAGCCGGAGTGTTTTTATGCGGGGGCTTTGGATGGGGGGAGTGGGCTCCCTCCCTTGAGTGGAGTAGAGTGATTAGCGGGGTTGAGGAGATGGAGGGTAATTCGCGGTTCCCACGCACTTCTCGTCCGCCCGGATGAAAGTGATGTAACACTTTCGGCGATTTGGACTGCGGCAAGCGGAACTGGGAGGCGGGTCCATGGTCCTCCAACTTGTAATTCCATCAAAATTCACTCCTCAACTTCCATAATTGTAAAAGTTTGGGGTTGAGTGATTCGTCTTCAGATTTATTTTATCAGTTCCCATTCTCTTTTATATTTCATGCATTGCTCATTTTGGAGAAACCTTAGCTTTATCTACCTGTAGGTTTTCGCAGGTTTTTCACACTCCCCTTCGTGTGTGCTTTTTTCCTGAAGCGGTAAATGATACCAGCTCCTATATATAATATATGTATATATATATATATACATAATATATAAAAACTTCGTCACTAGGGTGTAAGCTTTTATAAACGAAGTTTTTATATATTGTTGTGTTCACGCTCGTGTAAGCTTCCAATTATTATATATGTATATAGACCGCTGCTTCACATTGTTCACATTATTTCTTTCGGGCGTTTTCTCTCCGCGTTGAATAACATAATCATCTTCATTGGTCGTTCAATTCTAAGATTGGTTGACTGCAGCCCTCCATTCTTACCTATCTACTGTTTGTTCCCTGATAGTTTTTCTTACTTGCTCTACACATTGTTTAGTCTTTTGTTTTTATCCATTGGCCTTCCTCTAGGGACTTATCCCTCTATTACTCTTTCCTTTATATACATCGTAATCGCCGATCCTCAATTACTCCGTCCCTTCTCCTCCTCGAGGTATCGCTGTTCCGTTGTTTGTTAGGTTCTAAGTGCTTCTATACATCGAGCGATGAAAACTCTACTGGTTTTCTCTTAGTTGAATTGGAGTATGTATGTTTGAGGGAAGCATTAGTTATATAATGGGATACTTTGTGAATGACGCGAAGTACGCGCTACATGATGTCTCCAGCTGATTGGCAGGTTTTCGGAGAGTCCTCGTCCTAACTTCCCCATTTCTGGGATATTTTTTCTGTTTCCTGCTCATTACTTGCTCGCAATCATGTCTTTGAGGGTTTTAAAAAGCTTGTTTTACCATGTTCTCTAAAAAAGTGCGTGTCTCTAATACTTATAATGATTACCACAATTTTCCTTGGTCTCTTAAGAAACTTCTTCGTTCAATTTTACCTCAGTGAATCCGTGGAGGACTATTAAGATTATAAAGTAAAAATTTATATTGAGTAAGGTTCAAGTTTAATTATATGTGATCATTAAGTGCTTGCAATGATGTCTTTAATGCACGAGCTCTTCGATAGAGTTCGATGAGCCTTTAAGAACATCAAATTCACGGATGATTTATAATTACTATAGTCATGAAATAACATAGTTCTTTCGTGTCTCCTTGGTTTAGTAAACAACATCGCGAGTATCAATGATGATCAGATAATGGGTGCATATTTAATAGATGCGTTTCCCAAGGATAAGTCAAACTACCGATTTCTTTGTTTACCAATAGGATCACAAGCTGCCTTCGGCATTCGCAGAAGTAGGTTTTGTATGTATTGATTGCCCTTTGCTCCACTTTGCATGTCAAGGCTATTTTGTGAGCTTGGACTTCCGCAAACGAATGTTTGTTTTCGAAACTCGGATGGCGCCTAAAATTGCGAGTTCTATGAAAACACTGCCCTCTCGCGTTTGGAACGAGAGAAAGAGTTTTCGGGAAGCCATCGACGCTTTGATTGGCGAGAGTTCGCGGGCGGAATACGTGTGGGGGCACACCTTCCGGTTGACAGCTTGTCCTCGCCCATGGTGGAGATGCTCCAAAGGCGTTTTCCTCTGCTTTACTCAAAGCTCAAATGCGACTTATCTGAAGTTGTTTGCGTTTGCGAGTCCAGCTCTCTCGGTAACTTTTCATCACATCGTTTGGGGACTTAGCAATTGATTCCGAGAGGTGTTGTTGTTTAAGCTAACTCAGTTAAACCCAATCGTTACGATGGCGTCACGACGCCACGAATCCGTGCGTGCCTGCTATGTTGGCCGATGCTCGTCTTCTGGGGTCGTTAAAACCACTTAAATAGTTTGGAGAGGATTGAATGTTCCTTGCTGTATTAAACAGCTGTGTTACCCTGTTCTTCAGCCACGAGTTATGTATGTACCTCGGAGCTGATTGCTGCGAAGGTTGGAGATTCGCTGAGAAATTCTTGATCAGCCGCACTTCGCTCTTAGGGATTAAATATTTTGTGTTGGGTGAAATCACCAAAATTGCACTCATCCTAGACAGCATAATATTTCATTGCTATATAGGGGCCATGCCCGCTTTCATGTTTGTTCTTTCGATGCTCAATCTGACAAAGATTGCGTAATGTGGAGGTCGCTGTATAAATTACATTTTAATGTTTAGTTTTCTATTTGGAGGTCGCTGTATAAATTACATTTTAATGTTTAGTTTTCTATTGGCATACATTTGCGCGTCTGTGAGGCTGAAATTGATCTATTTGGGTTAATATTAATCAAAGAATGATTCTTATAAGTCGTTATTATAAAATGTCTTCTTAACTGGTGTTATAGCATCAATCCAAGGAGAATTACTATTAATACGATTAGGAAGACGCTGGAGGCGATTTGGGTTAGATTAGTAACATGCTTGGTTTAATTTTTGCTTGAATAAAAAAGGTATGTACCTACTTCGGATTTTGCTTCCCCAAAGGTTTTTTGCTTTGGAAATAATTCCTCTAATTATAGAGTGAGATAATAGTTACTACATAGAGTCTAGTATCTGTTATTTTTGTTGAATATCTCTTGTCGCCAAATTGTGGCAGCAGGAAAAGAGCTCGTCAGTTCATTTTACCTCAGGGAAAGGCCTCGTAATCGCGAGAAAAAATTATTTAACTTATATCAATTAAATTTATTATAATTCAAATTTATTTATGGATGCAGCTGCTACTTAGTGAAATTTCTTTGTTCTTTTCGATAAAGTATAGTTAATTGAAACTTTGTATTTCCACTGTATTAGATATATTTATTTCAACTAGTTTTTCTGCGCTGTAGCATCTTCAGGAATAATTCAATTAAGGTGTAAGAGTTATTTTTGGGTTGACGTCACTCTGAAGATCCTTGGGGGGAAGCAAAACTAGTCTAAATAAACACATCTGAGACGGTGGGCCGCTAAGTTTCAATTGCCATATTTCTCGTCGGAACTTAAGTTTGTAAGCTTTCTCTCGCTCCTGCTTCTACATTGAATTCCCTTTAATTTTGCGACCTTGCATCGAACTAATTTGCGTGGTGCGAGTGGGCGACTCGTCGCCGGTGCCGAACACCGCTAGTTGACAGGATATGAACAATGTGACGCACAGTGGGACCGATTGGAAAATAGTTGGCCAAATTTAATTACTCTGTCGTTTTCGGATTTAACTACGTATTTTGGACGTTCTTGCAGTACTTTGAGCAGCTTGATTTCATCATTATTTTTTCGGTATCTCTTTTGCATTTTGTGCGAAAAAAGAAATATTATAACTTAAAACCCGCAAAAAGCGTTACTCGTTTGATGGTTCAGAATCCCTGTTGAGGATTTATTTGAATATATAAGAAGAATTATAAGTATAGAAACTAGAGTAGAATTAAATTTTCCGTTAAATATGATACAATTAAAGATAACATGCTTTAGATTGAATGTAAAATAATTCATTATTAATTCATAAATTAATGCACGGCATGGGTAGAATTGAAAACATCTACATACTTGTTAATTACCATTACATCATATTACGAGCTATTTTTACGTCAAATATTTCTATCCTTACGTTACCCTAAATATATTTCGGAAATTACATATCTCTATTATATAATCTATATTTATAATTTAAAAGTTTGCTTAAAAATTCTACGCTTATGTAAATAACATTCGCTAAAATCTCGGCACATCAAAGGTATCATAAACTAGCAAATAAATTTTAACTCGTGGTTAATAAAGTATAGCTAGATATTATTTAACATTTATTGTGAAAAAACTATTTTTTCATATGAAATTAAGATTAAATGACACATACGAGCACCAGCAATACGTAAACCAATTGCTATTTTCACTCCATTAATTCCTACTCCGATGACACGTCATCACTCTCCTAGTCGTCCTTTTCTTTATCCTCATAGACCAGTAACCTAGATACCTCCGGGTCAAAATCTTCTTTCGACTTTCTTCTTCTGAATGAAATGGAGAATATCAAGGGATTGGAAGTAAGAAGCAACCTCCGAAATAAATCCCTCCGTGTGTGATGCTCCCGGAATTTCATCATGTTCTCATTTCTTGCTTCTAGGGCCTCTTCCGAAATCTGTCCGATAGAAAGTATCGCTTCTTTTGCGATATCTGCACCATGAATTAATAGCTTGTAACAGTGGGTGGCGTAGCTTAACAGTGGGTGGCATGTAATACTAAGGTTACCTATTGCTGCACGCATAATTTATCGCTGGAGGCAGTATTCGCTAAATTCACAGTGGTTTAGCGTATGTCCACTGAAAATAGCTTTCAGAGTGTGTGAAAGGCTTTAAATTAAGTGTTCATTTATCTCTGAAAATCTTTACAAACAAATGGCCACTTCAGTCCCAACATGACAGCAAAAGCAATGGGATGTTTTGTAATGTTAAAAATGAATGACTATTATTGAATGAAAAGTTGTTACATTCATTAATAGAATGACAGATTACTCTTACCTGTAATTACTCCCGACAGCTTAGGGTTCCCAAAGAAACGTCTTGCCGTATTGCCATAATTTGTGGTCTCATATTCCGAAATGTTTCTTTTCACTTGTCAATAGCCCTTTTTTCTCAACGATTTTCTCATGAAGCCGTAGCCTCGTCATTTTTCTTCTCTCCATGGCTTGTTATACTTTAAAATCCTAAAACTAGAGAACGAAAGAGAAATTTAACGGCAAATCACTGCCCTCGGCAGTAATAATAGCATGATAGCATTCTTTTATAGATAATAAAAATAAGTTTACCCTGAAAATAATACTGAACTAGTTTATAAAATTTTAAATTTCACTTACCATCAAGGCCAAAAACTACTTTTCGTGTTTTCGGAGCACTGAATTTCGACTATTTTCGATTTGGAAGTTTTTCGACAGGAAAAACTGTTCCTCAAGGCGGGTTATTTAAGGAAAATGCGAGTGTAAAAATATATTTTTTTCAAAACCTTCCGTGTTGCACAGCTTGGATCACTTTCAGTAGATATTCGTAAATACACCACGCGAACACAACCAGAAAGTCCCCCAACGAAGTACAGCGAAGAGTTCCGTTAGTGTGTGCAAGCGGCAACAAGGGTGGCCAAAAGGAAGGAAGAGAGTTGTAAAAGAGATCCTTGGAGAGTAACCAGAGGATTAGAGTAAGAAGAATGGACTGTAAAAACCCAAAGGGTGAGCAAGTAGACACATGTAGGAGAGCAGATTATTGCCCAGTTGGCGCCTGCCGCTGCACGTGCCTGACAACGATCTTCCCCTGCCCGCCCCCACTCCCCCCTGCCACGGCACGCCTTGTGCCTGTGGGCGATCATTAGGCCATAAGAGCACTTTGTAGATAAGGTTAATCATACAGTGTCTTTAATTTCGTGTCTCTAGTCTCTTTCTCCTGTAAACTTTATGGCCAAATGGTTAACCGGGACGAAACTATGTGACAAGAGTATTCTCGTTTACCAATTCAGTAACCTGTTACAAAAGGCATGGGTACGGGTACTACCTGTATATTATTTATTGAAGATGCTATACTGAAATTCCTTTCCGTGCATATTTATAAATTTCACCATTTACCCATAGATAGGTAAATGGCGGCCCCCGCCATTTGCCTATCTATGGGTAGCGGACGAAGCGACCGGGACAGTTTCGAAGAAACAGTTGGTAAAATGAAAACAGCAAAAGTACGCAAGAATTTTCTTCTTAAAACTGTTACATAGACTTTACCCTATCACGCAGTATAGGTAACTCTGTGTCGACAGGTGTCGGTAAAAACGATAATTGCCATTTAAACTCAAATTTAATGTAAAAACAGCAATTTCTCAATGAAAATCTAAATACGTTAAAACAAACGTTAAACAAATGAAACTTAACTCACTATATACGTAAAGGTAGTTTTATTTTGCGTAAAATTTAAAGAAAATCCAAAATATTGCATTGAAAATTTTCAATGAAGATAAGAGCATTCATGTTTTTGACGCGAAAGTTACGGCAGCCAAATTAACACTAACATGCTGTTCTTTGACAGGTCGTACAGATTATCCTGACGTATTCTATGCTCCGTGTAATATACTATCTTGAAGAGTACATATTCAATAATATTTATCATCTATTTTCGGCCTATCATCTATTCAATAATATTTATCATCTTTACGTGAACCTCATTTGTCGAAATTTGGCCAGCTTTTTCGATTTGGTCCCACTGTGCGACGGGGGATTCAGGGAGCTCCGGTCAGCTAGCGGTGTTAAACAGGCGTGGGAGTGGTAAAAGTCCGCGCCTCGTTTAAAATAAAACGCACGCCAACTCCGACCGTAATGACAGGGCAAACGGTGGAAAATTGAGTGCGGGCCAATGCGAAAGTATTGGTGGCAAGTCATGCCGTGAACAGCTGTGTGTGTATTTGCGATAGAACAATTCCCGGTCCACATACCGCGTTTAAAAATCGCTTTTCACACAATTAGCGAAAAAACCAATTATCTCAGGTAAAAAAAAGCTCCTTCCTTTGGGCATTACCGCAACTGATGTTAACGTCAATGGCGAGCACATATCGCTTATCACGCGAGGATAGTCTTGAAATTCGATTGACATATGCAAAGCACCACCAGTTGGCTCTAAGCATTGAGCTGCGGTATTTAATTTTCCGGAGCATTTCTTGAAACTCATCAATTTTCAATGTTGCACTTCCACCATTTAATTTCTCGCTCGTTGGCCGAATTCGGCGACTGTGCCATCGAAGTGTCGGGCTCGTCTCCCGTGAAGCGGGCGCTCACCTCGTGCCTGACCGCGGACACTTCTAATTGGCGGTCCATGCATCGACATAATTACCCTCTGTTTTTGTGAGCACCCTCCCAGTAAGAGAGACAGAGCGTGAAATTCTCATATTGGCTCTTTATTCTCGGATGCAGCAAATGCTAAAGAGTGATGTAAAAGTCACTGCTAAATGTCAACTCAATTCGGATTGATGCGCAAAAGTGGGTACTCCATCTAAGTAAGGATTGGCTATGACGAATATTTACGAGGAGTAGTGAGCATGGGAGCAATATTCTTTTCGCCGCAGTTGTCGCTGATGTGCTTGTGACTAGCGTGAAGTTGATGAGTTTTCAATATCAGTATATGTTTATGGTATATTTTCAAGTTCATTTCTTTTATTTTATTTCACGCTGATTTTTTGCCTTTTCCTGCTATTCATAGAATGCTTATTATTGTATTTTGAGAGACTATCCACTGCAGTAGACGCATTTAAGTGTCAATAAGGGCTGAATATTTTCAATTGCTAGCCAAACTCTCTTTTGGTTTCAGTGATCTTATTATAATTAATTAGGGAGAAAAACAGGTATCAAAGGGTACAACCAGGGTATTCCGGCTCATGCAAAATCACATCACGAAAATTGAATCTCCTTTGGCATTCAGTAAACGAGGTAATTTTTATTGGGTGCGGCAGTTTGGTATGGGAGTTGTCCTACAACTGTGGTAATACGCACCATCGCGGCTGGGTGATGCCGGCATTAATGAAGGTGTCGTATGAGAAAATTAAAGGTGTGTGGAGAAAAACCCTGCCTAGTGATAACGAAAGGCAGCAAGCAGTCCCGTCATCCATGCGGGGAAATGCCCTCACTAAACTAAATTAGGTGTTACTAAATTGGAGTTCGAAATTCTCAATGAAATTTTAGTCAATATCGAGCCTCGAATCTGGGCCATCGGAATGGGAAGCTCGTGTACTAATCACTTCCCTTATTATATCTTCTTCAGCAGCATATACGTTACTTGCGGCAGTTTATTTCGAGTTATGAATTTACCCGACGAGCTTTTTGCTTCTAGATGGTGTTTTTCACAAAATGTCTCTCTATAGGTGGAAACTTTGCATTGCCACCAAATTCGTCGCATCAGTGTGTCGTAGAAATACCGGTTGTTTAGACACTGGAGCATGTTAGAACAAAGGACTCTATCCCTGCTCGAGGCGGAATTTCCCCCGCAGTGTATTCGCCGTGCCTACGTCAACGGTTTCGGCGCTGCATTTCCCCTCGGGGCGTTACTTCCCTCTTCTTCTGGGGAATGGAAGAGGGAGGGAACTTATGAATGGGATGGAGATGCAGAACCATAGTAGAGTCACAGTCTACAGAATACAGTCGTCTCGCTCCCGTAAGACCAATGGGGAATCCTTTGGAAGAGTCACACCCTACGTTAGCCTCCTTATGATCAGTCCTTCGTTGCCACACTTGCGATTAGGAAGAAATTGAAAGCGGCAGCGTGGCTCAGGCGGGAGTTAGAGAAGTTGGATTGGAATGAATTCGAACTTCACTACTGCTGCATTATTCTGGGGGCAGATTTTACGTTTTTGTAAGAGTATATATATATATATATATATATATATATTATTTTATATTAATATACATTCTTCTTGTTTTTGTTTTATTCGCTCCAATATTTCATTTCAATCAATTGCTTTAGACTGTGGTAGAGTGTTAGAGAAACATAGTTGAAGTCGCAAAGAAGGATCTTTTCAGTGGAAGTGTATTCCTTACGTATTGGCTCCTCACGGTGGAGGTACATACATACTTGAGGCGTTTGACTACCAGGGTTCCTGCCTTTGTCGAAAATCTGCTCAATGCTGAATCTGCTAGTTACGTCGACTTTCTAGCTCTCTATAACTCTTTATGCATTTGTTTATATGGGCTTCTCCGATGATTTGCGATCAATATAGGAGTAGCTTGATCAAGTTTTGTTTGGATCGTAAGCACTGAGGTGGAACGCGCTGCTGACCCGTTCCCGCCCTCTTAAATATGCAGTTATGTTAGAAGCGTTGCCTAACATGTGCCATCTCTCCTCTGCTCCTCAGCCGACCACTTCCACGCGAGCCTACCCCTCATTAAGGTGGTTGAAGCGATTTTTAATTATTCACAGGTTTGCATGAAACTTAGCGTGTGTGCTCTAATTATTGTTACCTATATGGAATAAAATTGCATCATTACGATTTCATTTTTTGCCAATTCAATGTTGTTTTAAAACGTAGCCTTATGGCATAAGACACAATCGTAATACACCGATTAAATACGTAATTATTTTCTTCTAAACGCAGAATAATGCATTTATAATTATTTTAATTGTAAACAACAAACATCAAGGTGTCACGCCAAGTCTAATGTTCGATAACGGTACATTTCCCTATGATTCCATCTAAATTACAAATACCGCGCCGTAAACAAATGCTCTAATAAAGGAATTCATTTATTCATTACAGTAATCTACCGGTTAGAGGTAGGTTGTGAAGAAAGTCAGAGAATATCCAACGAACTAAGGAGTTATAATTAAGGAGTAAAATTTAAAATATAGTTCTTGTATCGTTTCCGTCACAGTTTGAATCGTGTGTTCTACCGCGTAAGCAGATTCGGTCAAATACAATGTGGCCAAAGAATTTTATGTTTGCTTACTTGAACAATTTGTACCCCCAATGACTCAAGTTAACCGCTCCAGCCACCTTAACGCTAGCATTAAGCGCAGGTGACTGAAACCATGTTTTGCTGCCACTATACGACTCCTGTCTCATTTCTTCACGCTTTCCTCTCCTCGGTGGAATGAGAGCGAGAGAGACTTGACTGTTGTTCCGGAGGATGCGCGGAGGGTGTGGGGTGAAGAAGCTCGTGCGACAATGAACACCTGATGTCGCCGGGCGTGGAGGAGAAGAGGATGTGGGGGAGGTGAGGGGGTGATGAGAGAACCGCCACCCCTTTGGTGGTGGCGGGATGTGGGGGTGGTGGAGGTGGGGGTGGTAGAGCAGGTAATGAAACTCGTGGGGGTAGGAGGAGCGATGGAGCATCCTCTCGCAAATGCGGCACCTCCCCCACACATCCTCCTCCGCCCTCCCGCCTGCCTTGGTGACTGTACGCGCTTCACGGGGTTGGGCGAGTGGTTTTCACCCGATGCCTTCTTCTTCTTTATCGCCTTCCTCTCGCGGCTGTCTAGAGGGGAATTTTTCATAGCTAGTGTTCCTCGCATGGCGGAGTCAAGTGTTACCGTTCTTATAACTTCCACCGCGGCTTCTCACCGACAGCCAGGAGGTACTTTGTCATTATAGTTTTTCTAGACTCTAAAAAATATACATATATATATATTTTTTATTTGTTTATTTCTATGCGGTTCAAGGATGGGTTGCTGTGGTAATTTTTCACCAAACACCTTATATGGTGCGATATTGCATGCGTTTAGATTAGGGGCAGTCTACCGTTTGAGTTATGTTTACATAACAGATAGTAAGATACCTTCTCCTCACAGGATGGCTATCTTCATCTCAGCTTACAGCCTACCTCTGCAATCCCCTCCATGAAGCTCAATCTCATTCTTCCTCTTCTCCGCTTACCCATCATCCTCCCCTCTATCTCGGCCTTCAGCGTTCATTCGCCCCTTATTACCTGTTCAAACCACCTACTCTGCCTTTTCCTTATCTCCTCCAGAAGTTTCCTCTCTTTCACCATATACATTACTTGCTCGTTTTTATTTGAACCAATATGAACAACACCCCTAATCAGAACCTAGATGCTGTAGTTAGTCATATAATCATCGTGGGATTTAAATACTCTTCGAGCATCTTGGGCACATTTATTTTAGTAGCGTCTCCTTCGGATTTCCGTGGACTCCTTATCTTGCGTCGGAATAGCGGCGTCTTCTCCTTCGTCTCCTGTGCCACCGCCCAACATTTCCCCTTCCCTCTCTGGCCGTTTTATGGCAGCTAAATCCGTAGCCAGTCATTACAAATACGAATCACTTGACAGCTGTACAGAAATTAAGTTATTTACACTAATTGGCTTCTAAAGCGGACTGTGAATGGAATTGTAAAGCATTGCCTTAGGTGTTAAGAGCTAGAAGCCAAAATATCACAACAAATTATATTCTGTTTCACGAGTAAAATGTGTTGAAATAGATAAACTACTTTTAGTGATGACATTATGCGCTAAAGTTGAAACCACATCTTGGAATTTACATACATTGGAACATTGAACGTAATTTGTATAGAAATACCAAGTTCCATGGGTGTCATAAAGTAATTAAATTCGCTGGAATACGATTGGAAATACATGAGAATACTAAAACGACTGGTTAGGTTTTGCTGTGTTTTACGTAAGTGAGAGTATACCGTATTTATTTTAATTTAGGGGAGTTGTTATTACGTCATCGGTGGCTTATTGTTGGTCCAACTCCTCACATTCTGGCATTGCCATCCTTTAACAGATAATGGCCCCTGCATTCTTCCCCGGAAAGCTGATACATTTTCCGACACAATTTCTTACTCAGCCTTGCATCACTAAGGCGGCCATTTCCTCCTCCCGAGTCTTTTGCCGGGAGGACTTTCGACTGCGGAGAGCATTCTTTCATCACCGGGGCCACATAACTTTGAGACTCGTTTTTTTTATCTTTTTGGATTTCCCTCTGGGAGAGAGCTGGAGAGTGAGGATGCTAAGGCGTAAAAAATTTAAGGCGGAGAATGAATCCCTTTTCCAAGTCTTTTGTCTCCCCCATCCCCCCCATATCCCCTTCATATTCCCACTCTGCTCCCATGGCCCAAGGGGGTAGGGTTTTCAAGGGGTAGAGGAAGTGGGGTAGGTATGGGCGTGCAAGGGGTTTGGTAAGGGAAAAATGGGGAAGTCTTTTAAGGGTGGGGAGGTGTCACTATGCTGAGGACTGGTGATGCAATGCTTGAGCTTTGTGGGGGCGGAAGACGATGTAATCACAAGTCTGGATGCAAATATTATTATTATAATGGTATTATACCGGTGAACATTTTCCGTTCAAGTGACATTATTATTTTAAGGGTACCGGTTAAGGTGATTAGAGCAATTTTTGTGTATGTACAGATTTTCGTGAAACTTTTCATAAGTTTGTGATTATCTATAGATATAAGTGGAAACATTGCATCATGCCAATTCGTTTTTTTGGCAATTTCATGCTAGTTTCATGCTTTGGCTCGTGACATATGTTTCTTAATAATTCGATTACAATTGAACACATTTTAATCCAAAGGTGAAGTATTATATTTCTTAATATTATTGTTGCTAATAAATATTAGGTAACACGCCGAGTCCAAGGTCATATTTAATACATAAAACACATTTCCTTATAATTTCGTCTAAATTTCGAATACCGCGCCGAAAATTCGTGAAAAATTATGACACGCTTTAATTAAGGAAGAAAATGTATAATATAATTGCTGTATCATTTCCATTGCTACCTGTATGGTGAGTTCGAAAGCATAAACAGATGCTATTAAGTGAAATGTGATCCGAAAAGTTTTTTCGGCTTAAATTTTTATATGTTTAAAATGTGCAATCAATGACCAATAAAATTGCTTCTCCAGTCACATTCAATGTGACTGGAGGTATCAATGAAAGATACAAGGTATCAGTGAAAGAGATGAAACATCTTCCAGATTTTTACAAGCGCTGACCTCTTATCTACCGACACAATTTCTTTCTTCACCTCCGCATGCGTTGCATCTTTTTCATCTCGTCCATAAAGCCTTTTCTCCTTTCCCTTCCCAGCTTACCCAGCATCCTTACCTCCATCTCGCCCTTCAGCAACCCTTCGACCCTTATTTCTTCTTCCAACCACCTCCTCCTAATCTCCTCCAGAAGTTTCCTCTCCTCTTTCACCATACAAAACGGGCACACATATTGACATGCATTAAGAAGCATCCTAATGGAAACCTCATCCATTGGTTCAACAGTCGCCCATTCCCCGGGCGAAGAATAACTCGCCCCAGCGGAACGAGATCCCCTAGCCCCAGAAACACCAAGCAAGGATCTTACCTCGGCTGCAGAGAGGCAGCAGGGTGTAATTTCCCATTCTACTTCATAAAAAATATCACATTCATCCTCTGTCCCTTCTATCGTGATCTTCGACAACTTCTCCTATTTCATGGCACTCTTTATCTTCCTATCGATACCTCTACTATCATATCTTACTTGGTGTTCTAGTCTGCATTCGACTTCGTTACATCGACTTTCTTCGGGAGTACATCTGACTTCTCCACTTGTCATGGCTTTTGTTCATCACATTTTCTCCGAACTTCCAATACAAAAACTCTTATGCTTCTTTGGTCCTTAATATCGTCTTCTTTGCTCATAGCTTTCCTCGAGATCCATGTTGCTAGTTTCTACCCCTCCGTTACTTCACAATTCGCTGGTTAAGTCTCTTAATTTACTCTTGATGAATGCCTAGTCTTCGAAAGCACACTTTTCTTTAAGTGTGAGGAGCTTTTCGAACAAACTCTATGTTGCAAAATGTAATGCACGATTTAATGTATGATAAACTGGAAAACTAAGATCGTCCGCATCCAGAGCCTTGATAATGACAGGGAAGTCTTCTGCCGAAACGTCGGCGAGCATGGAGAGCGTAGGTAACCCGGTGGTAAACCCGAGAAGAACTCATCAGTAACAAAATGAAGATTTAACTTGAGAGAGTTATCTTAATCATCATAGCCATAATAGCACCTATGTATGTAATTTACGTATTTTAATTTTACTTCTATGTCACGACATTCGCTGGAGTTTGCGTACAATATGTTTCCCCGAAGTTGAGCAAGACTTTCTGATTTATGTAGAATGGCGTTAACTGGTTGCAAGAAGAATCGTTCGAGAGCGCTTCCGAGAGAAGTGGTGGAAACGAAGGGAGGGTGTAAGGAGGCTTTGGGAGGGCGGGTGGATGGCGCCTCTGTGTGTGTGCTTGGCGCCGGGAACGGGAATAGAACGGGGGTGATGTAAAGCGCCGGCCCCCCTCCGTCAGAGTGGAGTTAAGGAGTTGAGCGCGGCTCGTGTGTCAAAGGGGGAGAAGTTGGGAGGAGCTTGGCCCACGGAGTGGGAGGGAGATGTGTTGAAGGATGGAGGGAGGTTTGCGCGCGTGTGTTAGTTGGAGAGGTGGAGAGAGAGGGCGGTGAGGGGGCGGCTGTGGTTTTCTCCGCGAGGTGGCGGGGTCATGTGTTGGCGGTGAGGGAGGGTGGGTCGTGTGCCCTCCGCAACCGGGATGTGGAGGGCTCTCTCACTCTCTGGTGTCGGAGATGCCGCCTCCTACCCCCAACACCACCCCTACGTGTGGGAC
Source organism: Pyrrhosoma nymphula (assembly GCA_963573305.1). Classification (NCBI taxonomy): domain Eukaryota; kingdom Metazoa; phylum Arthropoda; class Insecta; order Odonata; family Coenagrionidae; genus Pyrrhosoma; species Pyrrhosoma nymphula. Next base: position 84,926,344 of record OY754333.1, on the reverse strand, counting down.
TGTGTGTGTCTGCGGGTTACGTCGAGCAGAATGGGGCTGTGTGTGGGTGGGTGGTCGGGCGGCTCTCTCCGGGTTCTGGGAGATTTTGTGCGTTTATGTGCTCGCTCTCGTGTGAGAACTTTGGCGCGGGGGGGGGGGGGGGGGTTGGAGGGGGTGGATGCTGTGAGTCGTCGTCGTTGGAAGGAGGCTTTTGGGAATAAGGGTCGGGCCGGGAAATTCCCGAGGCCTCTTGCCACTACAACTTCTCAACTTGTGTCTCCCTTCTTTCCTCCGTGCGAGATGCCTCCTACTCTCTCTCTCTCTCTTCCCCAACTTCCCCTCCCCCCACCTAGCACCCTCACTTTGCGCAGCCAACCGACCGCCGCCGCCCCCTCGCATCCTCCCACCTCACCCTCTTCTCCGCTTCCTCCTCCAACCCTTCCCTCCTTCTCCCCCCCCTCTCTCTCGACCTCCTCTCCGTCTCCCTGAGGAAGCAGCTTTCTCATCTCCTGTGTCTACTCTTATTTTTACTCCTTTTTTAAGGTGGCTGGAGCGGTAATCGTGAGTCATTGCTTGCACATTTCAATAATTTTTAAGTCAGTCGGAAACAATTCTAGGACCGCATTTCAATCAACTGCATCTGTATATGTATTGTAACGCGTTGTGGGCAGAAATGAAAATGATACAAGAATTAGGTTTAACATTTTTTCCCTTGATCACAGCTTGTTATGACTAGAGTTTTTCGGCGCGGTATTCGAAGTTTTGACGACATTATATTGAAATATGTTGTTTTTAAATAATGGTCTTGGCGTGACACCTTTATCTGTTAGCAAAAATTGTATTAATAATGAATGTATTATTTCGTGTTTAGAAGAAAATATGTGCATATGTATTCGAGTTATTACAAAATATGTGTCATGTGCCATAAATCTACGTGTTAAAATAGCATTGGAATGCCAAATAATAATAATAATCGGAATGATGCAATTTTTACACTTTAATCTATAAATATAATTAATGCGAACACGTATGCAAAGTTTCATGGAAGTCAGTACATGCATAAACGAACTTCGCTCCGACCACCGAGCGGGTAAAATTTTTCCCGATACACTTCTGCTCCCCGCTCTCCTCAATGATCTCATTCCGGGTCTCAACTCCTCCGCTTTCGTTCGCTTGAATCACCCTTCACGGATGGTGGATGAGAATTCCCTTGTCGTTCACGTGCAGATGAGTCAAACGATCCTCTTCCCCCATAATGTGCACCCAGTTACTCTTCATTCATTTAATCCTTTGTCTGCGACATTTACTTCGTACTTATGTTTTTCTTCAAAGTTATTGTTTTTTTATATGTCCAGCTAGGGATTAGTATGGAGCGAATCCAGTCTTCAAAGACCGAATGTAAAATACAGATCGGGTATGATGTGGTTGAACCGTTCCATAATGACAGGCACAAAACACTTGCAGTTTTCCACTAATTTCAGATTTCATACAATAGTTTCGATGTTATTACAACATCAGACTTGAAGATGACGTAGTAGCATCGAGACTAGTCGTATTAAATATTTTATAAGTGGAAAACTGCCAGTGTTTTGTTTCTGTTATTGTTTAAAGATCGAGTTCCAGTCGCCCCTAGGCTAATGATGTCATGCGGTATCCGCACGCAATTCAGTACCGCCTTGGTTGTGATTTATACAGTCCAGTCAACGAATTCTAATGCCCTTACATGTTCTACCTCCCCGTTGCATGAAATAATACTTCCAATCTCTCCGTGCTGTAAAATCATAATAATTATATAAAAACTGGAAAAAAGACAATATTGAATCAGGATTTTATAGGTTGATGCTACTGATATTATTTAAAAAATGTTTTTATATTCTGCTTAGGACCCGAATTTAATCCAGTAGTCTTTATACATACCTTGTGGATTCTTTGTCAGTCGTTTAATGTACTACTTCCGCCATCATTGTATATATTCCTTGTTGATCAAGAACCCTGTTTCCCCATTATGCGAGCTGGTAGGATAAACATTTTCACACCTCGCATTTATTCATCGGTTAACAATTTTGAAAATTAAAAGTACCTGAGATTACATATTTCCCTCTTAATTTCTGCTTTCGCCAGTTTCTTACATTCCTCAATATTGGATATAGGGTGGCTGTTTTAACAGAAATACTGTTACATATAACATTTTCACTTGCTCATAGGAAACTTTGTGGTTTGCATGATAAAAGATTTTTATTCAAATATTTACACGAACCACAGGATTAAATTCCATGGATAATCATAATCATCACCCGATGATGAAGATTATTCATTGAAACCCGGGTCGTATGCGAATGTGAAAAAATCTGTAGTTTGTGTAAAATTTTAGATAAAAATCAGTTAAATATGATTCAATTAATCAGTTTCACTCGATTGATTAAGTCCTGTGTCTTTCGGATATGGACCTTATGACTTCGGATGAATGGAATTTTGAACTCAGCCGTCCTAGGGAATGATTTTCTCAATAATTTTGTCTATATTATTCACGCAATGGGCGTGGACATTGATTGTTAATCAAGTGGAACGCTTAATTCTTCCCTTTCTACACCGTCTAACGTTCTCCATCGTCGCCAGCGTTTCGAATTGTAACCTCTTCATCTACATCTACATACTAACCTGCGAGCCGCCGCAGAAGCCTGTGGCTGAGGGTGTTAGAACAACATCCATGGAAATAGGGGGAGAATAGGGGTAGGAGGGAGAAGAGATCAGAGTTGAACTGTGTGATTAAGATATGGACACGCTGTTTTTGTTATAATCACTAATGGTGCAAGGAAAAAAGGAATTTTTACTTATCAGTTCAGCAGTGTACCTCTGTAATTATTTCACTCCTATTAGTTCTAGAGTTTTTCAAGTAATATCATCCTAGCGTGTAGCAATCGAGTCGCTCACGGTTTTCAACCTTATCCTACCATCAACTGTGTGTCACTTTATATTCCCTTTAACTCGTTGACGGAGGTATAGGACTATTGTTTCGCTAAATGTGCCTAGTAAGTTTATATCTTCTTGTTCTCAGAGTAACCAATATTATAATCAATAACAAATATCGTTTTTTTGCTCCTTTAAAAAAATTCTCACTTTTGTTAATTGTCTGAGGGGGCGATTCGATAATCTCGTATACAATTGTTGATGCTTGGTACAGTTTTCTCGTCGTGAATTTGATCCACGATCGTTTTGATACTGGCTGTCGATGAGGATGCCCTGTATCCCTCCTCGAGTCACTCACTATTGTACACTAGATACTGTGGCTATTTTATGCTTCTTTTCTTTTCCCTTTCAAGAAATTATCTTTTGTGCGGCAAAACAACTTTTTATGTCGTTAAAATGCTTTTGTTGACGGCTGCATTATGCGTTTTAGATTTTTAAAAATTTGTCTTTAGCGTCATAGATGTTCCGTGTAACATACAAAAGCATGTCAAAACAATCATAAATACTAAGTAACTCATGATGTTTCCAAGTAATTGAATAATTAGAAAAAAATCTAAATGTAATAATTCATATGTTCCATTCGACACGATTTCATCTCCTCGAGCGTCGATTCGTGATAATTGCCTTTTCTCTAAAAGAAATAATGGGAGATTCTCTATTTTCAGCGGGGGTATTCCCGTACTCTGATGGACACTTTCAATAGATATTTTAGTCCTGGCTTCTACATGTTAGACGCTTTCGATTATGAGGGAGAACGGGCGTATTTTTTGCCGTCTGACCGATCGTTCATCCACTCATTCTCGCTCGCGCATAACCAGACGGGAGCCCGAAATTCAACACATCCACTCAGAAATCCCTTAGCAGGTCAAAATCATCCTTCGGGGGGAGGGTCCTTCTCGCCTAGTTCGCTCGCTCGCCGAGTTCGGAATGAGGGCACTTATTCCGCTTGGAGAGTTTGTTGCTACCCCGCTCAGGGGGGCGTGGTTCGACCGTGTTGTCACATTTTCGTCATCTCGGGACTTTGAAAATTTTCGGCACCAATTTGGTACGATTTTTTAAAACAGGACTGTCCCTCACATCACCCTCCATCCCCGGGTGGGAAAAAATTTCGCTCACCCCTCACTTCTGCAGAGTCCACCACACCCGGGGGGAGGGGAGGACGGCCAAACCGCACCCGCTTGTTCGCTCCGCATCCCCCAAGGGGAGTGGGGGACACGCAAGAGGGAGAGAGGTCCCCCGACCACCTTCCACCTCCTCAATTCAGCCTACCTCTTACTCCCTTCCCTCTTTGCTCCGACACGCAGTGGTTGTATGTGTGCGCGCCTTCTCGCTCAGACTGTCTATCAGGGGCTCCCTACTGGTCACACCAAAATCTTGTAGACTAGAGTTAACCTTAATAGATCCGAGACGGTTCATTGAAATTTTACGTTATGTTCATCATCATTTAAGTGATTTTGTTTTCAGTTCAATTCGTGAGTAGAATAATTTAAAAAAACGTATTTTGGACCTTTTTTGGCGTTAGTGTAAAAAATTTAATTTTATTTTGCACTGCGGTGCCATCTGACACGTCTAATATCTGCAAAACAGCGTGTTCGGCAAAAACAAAATTTTTACAAAATGTGACTAATAACTTTCTAATTACGTCTTCAGAGTTTGAAGTTTTGAACTTTTGTGCTCATGGGTATACTGTTCAATTTACAAACTTACTTTTGCATCATTTGCCGGCCTCGGTGGCTGTGGGGTAAAGGCCTTGCCTCCCTACCCTAGGGTCGTGGGTTCGAGTCCCGACTGGGTAGGTTTTTAACCTCCCAGGGCATGGCTGTGTGTGATTTTCCATTGTTATAAAGAAAAAATGCCTGATGTAAAAGGCCCTTGAGGCTGTTTTCAGGATTATATCAAATACATTTTTTTTAATATTAAAAAAATCATGGCACCATGAGACTAAAACTGTTAGTATCTTCCTCTTGAATATTTCGGAGCGAATCAGATATCAATATTTGGCTGATGGTGGCAGCTAATTTCTTATCATGCGTACCTTTCTCTCTCCTATTGCACATTCACTGTTCTAATTGATTCTGGGAGAAGATATTATTGAACATCACGCATCGTACTAAGGTGGTTCCACAGTAAAATGACTTGAATTATGTAATTTAACTTATATTCCGGCTAGTTATAGAAGAAAGTGTTCTCCATTTGGTATTAACAACCAAAATATGCCTTTCCACGCCATTTTATTAATATATTACACTTGAAATTGCACCATCTTAAATGCGAGAATAGGGAAGCGAGGGGAAAAATAGTATTTTTGTTCCTAATATGAATGCCACGCTCGCCAAAAAATGTGTAGAAGTAGAAAAAACTTTTGTAAAGTTGAATAAAACTTTAAGGCCTGTTTCTTTGTTATAAACAAATTGCTGTAGTTATCTAGTTCCAAATTCGATTAATTCAACCTGGTTCCCTGGTTCTTACCTGATTAAGAAGCAATCGCCGCAGCACACCTTTGTGTTGGCTTTCGTAGTCGTCTCTCTGTAGATGAATCACCGCAGGAAACGAACTCGAGTAGGGGAACCACGAATTGCCCTGTGGCCGCTCATCTGGTCCGTCCCCCACCCTCTAGGGCGGGAGTCTCTGTGGGGCGTTCCGGCGAGGTCTGATCCGGTGAACGTGTTAACTCGTTCGAAAGCTTGAGTTTCGGGTCTGGGTGAATATTTCATCATTTGTCGGGCCCTCCCGATTCACTTGCTTCCCACTCTGGTTGACGCATCGACACCGTTGTCAGCTGGGCAACAGCAGGGTGACGTTGGCCATTCAAAAGCCAAAGGCAAGCTACATGGGACCTATTCGTGCGTTTTGAGTGCGGATTTTTGCCTCGGTTCCCCTATGAGCACCGCCAGCCATTCCCGCGGTCCTCCCAATCCAAGGGGTCATCATCATCAGGCGGCGATCATCACAGGTGCCAAGGTGTGGGACACTGGAAAAGGGATCGTAGTTCGTTCTTCTTCCAAAATATATATTAGCAGGCGTGACCATTCCTCTCACTCCCCCCTCATATCGCCCTCCAGATTCCCACGCAGAATCATATGGGAGCGGAGCGGTAAGGGCGAAGGTAAAATCCGACAGCCATATGCCACGCCGCGCTCAATTCGACGCGGGCCCCACGGAGGACAAAGGGAGCACCCGTCGATGGAACTCGGTCACGTCATCACATATGAGTGCGTGTGTTTATGGCGCATGCTTCAAACCGGCTCTGGTATTCACCTTCTACATGGTCCAGCATCAACAATGGCGTTAGCGGTGAATATCGCCTAAGGTGGAGTTCATTAGGTGTCCAGAGGGTTACTTGGGCCTTATCCATATTGCCTTGCCTCACTTTTTCTCCCCATGACCATCGCTTTAGGCACGCTCCTGCTTATTTAGCGACAGTGGCTGCTGATAGTAGCACTTGCGGTCGTCTGAAGGACCTATTTAAATTAGGGAAATAGACTGTAGGACAGACAGGTTTGAAATGTCAATGTTCCCGCGAACGATAAGAGACCATGATAGCTGCCAATTAGACGTTTAACTAGATTTGTCGATAGGTCGTGTAGTTAATAAGCTGATTTGCTCCTTAATACTTATTTCTAAATCGGCTACGTAGTACTAACACAGGCTCTTGCATTTTTCCTGTATACCTCTTGTAATTTTGTGCATTTATTTACCTACTTGCTAATTGCATTAATATAAATAGCCTATCGAACATTGGTAGTACACCTATCGTGTAGTGCATGTCAGCGCCTGACAAGTATTTGCAGGTTTTTTCTAATGCATTAATAGTCGTGGCTTCATTAACCTAATTAGGCTATAGTAGGCTATGTTGCTGGTAACTCACCCCCTGCCACACACCCCTGAGGCGCTTACAGGGAAGAAGATGTAACAGGGGCACGGTGGACAATGGTAAAAGCTTCACGATAATTCAGAGTTCACTGTCCACATATACACGGTACCCTGCAAACCATCCTAAGGTGGTTTGGCTAATGATTCTTACGGCTGATACACGCGTCGTACCTACTGTGGCTATAGCATTGTATGGCTTTGTAGCTATTGCATTGTAGTACCTGAGATCTACCCAAGAGAAATTGTCGGCAGGTTAAGTCGCTATCTCCAAATAAATTTTTCTATTAATTTTTTTTAAGATCTTCTCTATGGAAGCAAGGTCTCTTTAGACAGCTGTTTATCTTGCCTTAGTTTAGCTTAGCGGCCCTATCGCGGATATAATAGCCAACCCATTGTACTAATCCAACTCTTGTGGAATGTTTTTATAAGTAGTTTATGTTTATGTATTTTGCATTTTGTTACAAATAGAGTCCTATTGTGAAATTGGTGTTTTCAATTAAAATTTTGAGTTTTGAATTTAAGTTTTCAAAAAATCAATTTTGAGGATACCGGGACTAGCCACGGTATTTTCCTTTACGTAGTAACCCGCAAGTGCACATTGGCGCGATATTCCACAGAGGAAAAATCATTCGTCTTGACCGGGATTCGAACCCATATTCCGGTCAAAGCAAATGATTTTTCCTCTGTAGAATATCTCACTAACATTTTATCGTTATCGATTTTATCTTTTGCAGCGTCAGTTAATGTTTAACCAATTTAACCGGGCTATTTTGCAACGCCGACAGGCTCAAGAATAGAACATTTGGACTACATCTGTTTGTGAGGAATGATTAATGCTCGCTGTATTGTCTACTAGTAATGTCTGATCGTAAATCTGCCAATTGGCCCGCCGGAAGCATCTAAACGTTATTGTCGATATACTGGTCGTCTAACATCCAACGCGGAATAACCTTGTGCCGTGGTTTCATTTCATTATCAATGGAATGCCATGCAATTGGGATGTAATTGAAGATGAGGCACGCGAAATTTGTAGCTCTTGTGTTTCCCTTTGCCGGTTGAGAGGAATCCATTTCGGCTTTGGGTAGAAGGAGGGGGGGAAGGGTTCTCCCGGCGATGGGAGGGGGGTGTTAAAAAGGAGTGGAGTGGGTGGGAATGCGGAGGGAGCGCGTCGGATGTTGTGTGTGATGGGGCGCTTGGCAGGGGGTGCTGCGAAGGGATGGCAGGGAATAAAGTGGGGCAATGTGGGGGGGGGGGGGGGGGGCGAGAGGGAGCGGTTGAAAGGGAGCGACCACCGGGGGGGGGGGCAGTTGAGTAGGGGTAACATCGCCCCCCCCCTCCCTCCACCTTCTTCCCTACATCCTACGGGGGTAAGGAGCTCAGGGATGGTGTGTGGAACGGGGACTTGATCCTCATTCGACTTCCTCCCAGTCCGATCCCACTCCACCCATCCTTTTGACGGTCCCAATTACACGCTTAGCCCCCGGAGGCGGCGGCCCGCCTCCTTCCCCCTATATGTGACCCCTAGGTTCCCCTCGGTCGTTGGGAGAGAGAGGAATGGTTTGGTCCTCTCACTTACCGGGGGCAAGTTGCGTGAATTTCGAGTGGGATAAAGCGGCGGGGAGTGTGCCCTGTGTATACATTATACACAAGTATCCTCTCTCTGCCATCTCTAGTGGACCCATCTCCCTCCCCTCACACAAGCCCACACACCCTGGCTCCGTGCAGTTATCCGCTCCAGTCACCCGGTCCAGGGGATTTCCCCCCTCCTTCCGCCACAGACGCCCTTGTATCGAGTGCGTATTCATTCCCTTTCTGATACTGACTTGAACGCGTCAGCACCTTCTTCTGTTTTATCATCTGTTTTGTCTCTCACGCCCCGACGCGCCCTCTCCTACAAACCCCTCTCGTACCCCCCCGCCATCACGCAACAATTCGCCCCCCTGCCCTATCTTTCCTCTCGATGTGGGAAGGGTGGTCTGAGGGGTTGGGTGGGCTGCCGATCGCATAGTATCCATTGTCTCCACCCTCCTCATCTTCAACCCCGCTAATATTTTCATTCTTCTTCCATTCCTCCCACTCCCTCCAAATCCTCCCCTGATTGGTCATCAAATTTGTTTCCTTTTATCCCGACCCTAGTCTTTGCCTCTCGATCCTTATCACTCAAAGGTATGGACCTCGGGTCTCTGGGGGACCGAATAGTACATTGTTTTGTACAGAATGTACGTTGTACAGAATTTTACATTTTCAAAAAACCATATCAAAATAAATTTTTCGCGGACTCGCTACTTGACGTATTCCCAGACAGTCATATCGGGAGATTGAAATTATCAATAAAAGATTTTTAATTCAATGAACCGGTATCATGAGAATTTATATTTGTTAGTATTCTCGGGTACTTGGCTCCACGGGCAACAGTGTGAAAATATTTTCGTTGTTATGATCGGGCATTGCTATGTTAAAATCGTCTTACTCTGCTCGCCATTCCAATGCATTTTTGCACTGAGTGTAGTATAATCACCGTATATGTTTTTGCAATGTGATAATTTTATAACGTACATGAAGATAGTATCAAAGTCTTAATTTTCTGGTTACTCGCAATATCTCATCCTTTCACGCCACTCTGTTTTCTTTCCTATTCTACGGGGGTATATTTTTGTTTGTTTATGAGACAAATATTCTCAAATCTGTTATGCTCCCTTCAATAATCTTTCATCTACGTCACTTACTTTCTCATAAAAGTGTATTTAGTAAGATTGCAGATAACAGTTTGACGGTTAGTACATGCCTAGTGTAGCATCACCGCCTTACAATCACACTTGAAGTGGCTGGCAGGGTACCGCATAGACTTACACGTATTAAGGAAGACTTACACACCAACAACAAACCTCTTGGACCCAAGTGACCTCTTCTGATTCTTAACTTGGTTCTTTTCAAACAATCCTTGAACGAATACTCGCCGGGGGCAAAGATAAAAGAGTTTTTTTCGAGTAAATCGAGGACTGTTGTTTTTGAGCCAAAAATCGGCACCTCGCAACGCTAACATTCCTGGAGCAGGGTCGATGGTCGAGAGCAGGAGTTTTTCTTTCGAACCAGGGGAGCCGCACATGGCACACGGGACCCCTTTAGGGCTCACGAAGGAGTGGGCTGAAGCTGTTCGGGCGAGAGGCCCGCATTCGGCGCTGCCCGGCGCGGAAAAGGAACGTAGTCTACCTCAGGGTCACCATGGATGCGGGGAAGAGCCGGAAGGGAGCGGGATGCCTGATGCTTTTGTTTTGTCCGACAACAGTGGCGGCCGAAGCAGAGGCTAATTAGTTTTTAGTCTCCTCGAGCCCTCTTTGTCCTTCCTGATTGGAACCCCCCCCCCCCTCTTTCCACTCCGCGACAGACTTGGCCCGCCCGCGGCTGTTATCTTTATTTCGCCAATAGTTTAAGAGATTGTACCAGCGGGGTTCGTCTGCCACGCTCGGGATAGCAGTAAGTCGGCCTTAAGCCTACGCCGGATATCGTGGATGCTGAATGAATGGGGTGGGTGGATGTGCATATGTGATGGCACATCTGTGTAAGCTGAGTTAGTTCACACTCATCGATCCCTGGGTTCCTTGTGAACCCAGCGCTCCCAAACGGATATTAGCGTTACTATTTCCACAAGATTAAACGTTTCGAGCCCCACACAATTGTTTTTTATTTCTGTTCGTTGCACTGTGACGTCACCGATGTCTCTGCTTCCTTCCTCATTAATATTCTGTTTAATAAATCCTCTTGGCTTTGCCGTTAGTGCTACTCAATGCTGGTTCAATTCTAACAATTAAAAATATGTAGAGATTGGACTGGCAGATGTCATTGCCCCAGGAGATGTCGCATGAAGGTAATAATTCCATTGATGTGAAAACGTTTTCCTATTCAAAGGGAAGGAATTATTGATGTGGATTAAGGGATCTTATCTTAGTCCTCCTTCTCAACAACTAGGCACCACGGTTCACCAGATATTATTACCATCTATCTTACCTACGCCATTTCAGGTTCCCCGAAAAGAATCTGATACTCGCAAGTCGCGAGAAAAATGTGCATCCAAAGAAGCCTCATGTGCATATAAACTCCAGCCAGTCGGGTCTGTTAACAAACACTTCCCCGTCGGAGATCTTTCGCTGTTTTTTGAGGATGGTAATAGTCAGGAGAGACCCTTTTTTATTTATAAAAAAAAACTACTACTAGGGCCATTATTCACGAATATTCAGCAAATTTTATCCATTTGTGAATTATTATTTAAATGAATAATTACATTCCAGTTTAGAAAAGTTTGCGCACTTTTTTTATTCTCCTCAGTAGTAAAAAATGCGGGTGCGCAAACATTATTTATGAAGACGAGACTGAATTTTGCTTGAAAGATTAGATTTTCTTCTTGTGTTTAACAACGTACCTCTGTTGATATCTCTTCATATCGCTTGAAATGTCACGCATGATTTTATTTTCTGCCCGAACTAATAATAATAATCTTTATATACCTAACAGCCGAAGCCAATTACTAGGTGTTTAATATCTTCTGGTATCCATGAGTTAAAATTATTAATAATAGTAATCAGTTCTAGTATGTTCACCCGTTTACTGCATGTTAGCATGTTTGTCAATATAGCTTTTTCTTGGTTGATGTTCTCCTGACTGCTTTCTGGTCCTCGCCTATCGGCCGGGGGATCGTGCGAGGTTCTGATTTGAAATGGGACGAGCAATGTATGCCTGATGTGGAATCATCCCGTGTCACACACCCTGGAGGCGACTTTTACGGTATTGTTTTCTCGGCATAAAGCCGATTTTGACACGTTATCCTATCGATAAGACTAATCGAAAGTTCGTTGTTGCATGAACCCTGCTATCGTCCTCATGGCGTTGAGCTATATAAAACAACAACTCTCAGTTTCTGCTCTCAACTGCCAGTAAAGATTGCCTCATCCGTGATCCCCTTGAAATCACGCGAGAGCGTTGAAACCGGTCGGGGTTGCTAATAAGAAGTGTGGAATATGGTTAGTTTATTTCTTTAGCATTGACTACAAAACTCAAAGTAGACTGCCGAACTATTCAAAATTTTAAATTAAAGTTAACCGTTATGCTACGTTGTCTTTTGATTAACGTTAACCAGGAATAATAAAACCGAGGCAAAGGGTTGATTTTAACTGGCATTTTTCTTCTTCAAGTTTCTTCTGCAAGAGCTTGCGGGGAATTTTACTCTGACGAAAAAAATTTCACAAGCTAGTCTAGGCTATTTGGCGCAAAAGACCTGGCGTCTCCATCGTGCGTCAAGATGCCATCTACTTTATTTTATCACTTAAGGTGGTTCCACCGTGAAATGACTTAAATGTCATTTTATTCATATTCTGTCAACTTGTAGAAAAATTTGTCCTCTATCTGATAAGAACAACAAAATAATAACCTTTTCACGCTATTTTATTCTATAATTGGACTTGAGATTACCTGGTGTTCAATGAGGGAATGAGAGAAACACGGGGAAAATTAGTATTTTTCCATAATATATAAATGCCATTTTTGCGGAAAACTATTTATAAGAATTTTATAATCCAGAGAAATTGAATAAAAATAAAATTTTGGCATTTTACCACCTTATTTTTTTAGTTATTAGGGAATTACTGCCGTGATTGTGAAGTCAAAATGGCAATTCGTGGGAAATGACGCTGCAGTCGCCTCCTCTGCCTGAAAAAAAGAACTCGTTTAAAATACATTCGTGGAATAATCTGCATATTATGTACCGAATTTTTAGGTTTCTATAGGTAACGCATTTCATCAGCGAGAGCAGGATTTTTTGGACAAAATATAAATAATGTGGAATTTAGTATTTGTTTTGACTCACACAATCGCGGCGGAACCTCCTTAAGTTTTAACCGGTATGAGATGTCCTAATCTACCAGGAAATTGTGCTGAAAAATAGCTTAGAACGTTGAGCCACATGCAATATAAAACCTCTACAATCAATGTTGTATTTCTTAAGAGTGGGCACACGGGCAAGTTACTTCCGCAAGTTTCTTCTGCAATAGCTTACGGGGAATTTTACCCTGGCGACATATTTTTCACAAGTTAGTCTAGAGACAGATTGGTTGCTGTTTAATTTGGCAACAATTCACTTCTTCAATCGAATTACCAAAATTTTGAAAAGTTCTCCAAGTGGACTTGCAGATCCGAGACAGGTGCAATTTACGTCAAAAGTCGCTTGCTGCAAGTAACTTGCGCAATAAATTTCCAGTGTAAACCCACCTTAACAGTCTATTCCATTTTGTTTTAGCCACTATTTTTTTCTGATTGAGTGATTGGAGGTGTAATCTTATCCCATCGTGGAAGAGAATTCAGAAGTACGGAAGAAACGGGGTCGAAATAGCCACTCACGCTCTTCGCTTATGGAAGGGGTCGTTCCCTAGAACGGGCATTCAGCTCTCATTTTTCTTCGTTCGTCAGGTCTTAAGTCCCCTCCCCGATCTTCCCTGAAAGCCTCTCCGAATGCCTTACCCTGTCCGTCCCTCCCCTCCCTCGCTCGGTCTCATCTTAATCCGCCATGCAATCGCTTTCGCCCGATCCCCTCTCCGCAGTCGATTCTGCCGACGTCCCATTCCCCCTCGGGGCGTTTAAGGGATCCACGGATTAAGACGCTCTCCTACGAGACACGAACCCTTTTTACCCTCTTGACGCCTATCTCTCCCCCTCCCGGTGGTGCTACGAACCCCTTCACCACCAACACCACTCCAGTTCAAGACCCTCCCTCGTTCCCTCGTTAGACCCCACTTGGAATACGCTGCCAGTATTTGAGATCCTTAGGAGGTAGGCTTGAAAACTGAGTTAGAACGTTTGCAGTGAAGATCGGCAAGATACGTTAAAGCCCGTAAGAATAATCTCCTTAGTCTTTTGCAACAACTCCAATGTGAATCGCTTTCAGACCGTCGATTAAAATGTATACTTAATATTTTATGTGAGTCCCAAACATATTTATTTTATTAATTATTCGATGAAATTAGGGACAAACAAATAAAATTAAATAAAAACTATACTGTAGAACGGACATATTTTAAATGCTATTTTTCCCGATAAGAGACCATAGTAACTGCCAATGAGACTTTTAACAAAGTTTGTCAATAAGTAGAGTAGCTTGTTTGTTGATTTACTCCCTAATACTTGTGTCTTTATCTGCTACCAAGAACTAATAGCACATCGTGTATGTTTTCAGTATAACTCTTGCCTCTGTCCATTTATATAGCTGCAAATGGATTAATACAAACAGTCGCTCTAGCATTGGTAGCATGCCTATAGAACAGTGCGTGCTTGTGGGGATTCGCCTCCGGACGAGCATTAGCGATTTATGCGTATGCATCACAAGTCGTAGTCACATTAACTTTGATATGGTATAGTGTAATGCTGTAACTGGTAACTACTCACCCCCTGTCACACACCCTTGATGTGGCCTGCAGGGGATTTTGTAGATGTAGATGCAACCACCTGCACAGGCGTGTTCGCCGGGGACTGCCAACTCACTGCTGCATGAAATTTGTTGAGTCTATAAATCCTGAAGGGCTGCAAGTAATCATGTACGCAATGTTTCTTTCTCGTAAAATTTGGGGCAGTATTTTTTAGTACGAGGAATCATGTATGTAAGCTTATGACGGAGATAATTTTTTTTATAAACTGGCCTGGCCTTCCCTGGTGAAGAATAAATATTTGTTGATGTTTTCGTTCCATCATCCCGAAGTTTTGGATGTACATTCTCATAAAACGCCATACAGCCCTCATAATACGTTGATTCTTGATCCAATTTTTCCACTAGAACGTGATAGAAAGTATTATTTGTTCGATTTAAATGCTTAAATCATGTGTATCTAAGCCTTTCCTATTATAGGTGTCACCCTATGCTTATATTTAAATCAATATTGTCACTAGGATACTAACGGTCTATAAACCAATGGAAGAGACTGCTTGTGGTGACGATGCATATATTCCAGATGGTTTGTTTGCTTTTTCTTCTCAATTTGTTCAGCACACTCAATACCTTGAAAGTGCACCAGAAATAAGTTTTTATTAGCGAAAGAAAGAATTGTTTGAAAATGGCAACTTTTTTATAAAGTGGTAGTCATCATTAATTAATTAATTGGTTTTATTTTCTTTTGAGATTCGTTATTTCTTCTTCTACTCCGTTTCCCACTTCTGTTTTTCTTGGACTCCGTTTTCTCATTATTCGATATAGGTCTGTATGGAATAGCATGCTTATGAAAACGACTATCCAAGAGTTCCATGCACACTGCACAGTTCTATAGAATTTTAACACACTACGTCAGCGTGTGACTGCGCCGAAAATTCTATCACGCTCTGATAATTCCTTAAAAAGTAGTTGGTTTTCGCCGTAATTTCCTCGAAGCCAAAGCAACTGTTGTTTTGTGCAATGCGCCATTTGCTTTCAAGTGGCAGGGACTATTTATCTTCGCTTTTCTTACGCTTAAGCCATTTAAAGGATTATTGACGTGGGAATTCTTTTTATGCGGGACGCGTATATGCCGAGGGACAGCGTTTCAGCTCCTTCGCCGCGAACTACCCCGCTCTGAAAGACTTTTTTCTCCCCCTCGTCGTCCTCCTGAGCTACCGAAGCGAATAAAAAAATCCCTTCGGAAAGAAATCGGATTAGGGGCGTTTCGCTGAAAAGAACAATGCCGCCTCAATCGTCTTGAGATCGTGCACGAGGAAGGGGGGGGTGAGAGGGGTGTGCCTGACGAAGGAATCCTCGAAGGGGGGAGGAGACCCCTCCCCTCAGTACCTCGCCCATTTTTCCCTTGTAATGAATTTGTCTAACGAGTTCCATCCACACGCCGGAAGGCGAAAGCACAGCATGTAGATCAGGGTAGTTTTTCAATCGTCAGGATAGCGTGTGTTGGGAAACCACTTAAAAAATGACTTAACTTAGATTGTATACAACATTTTGTATTTTGTTTTGCAATGATGTACAGTGGCTACATTTTTAATGTAAATTAGTAGAGAATGTGAATAGGTTGTTCATAGAGGAAACCAATTTTCAGCCGAAGGTTGGATTGAAAAGTGGTTTTCTACGTGAACAAATGGGTTTCGCAACGAACATGTAGTTTCTTCCTATTGGGAAGTGGTTTCCTTTCAACCCAATCTCAGATTGGGTTGAAAGGTATTTGGAGTTTTCTTGAAATGTAATCGGATGCGCTTTAGTATAGTAAATTAGGTCGATGAGTCTCTATTTAAACTCACTCCCAGTGGTGGAATACCATTGGTTATTACATATTATGAAATGACAACCTCAATGCGGAAAAATGGTAATAAAAAAATGCATCAGTATACCACAGAAGGGCACTTGGACTCCCAAATGGCTATTTAAATACACCTAAATGTGATACTTGACAGTTTTGAGTGAGCAGAAAGTACTCAAGGTATGCTAAATAGAACTTACAGATTTCGATTGGCGCTGGAACCTATGAACTCAGTGATAGAATTTCGATTTCGATCGATCCGATCACCGTTAATTCGGATTGATAATTACAATCCTTTTTTTTTCTTAGCCATTTTTCGTTTTTTCACGCCATTAAATGAAATACTTTGAATTGATAGTTTTTAACTTAGAGTTTAGCATTTTTCGTTGTTTTAACGCCGACTCCATTGATACACCTTAGCTCTCTACTCTCGCTTTTATCCTTGGACGCCATAAATTTGCCTTTTCCGTCAATTAATACTCAATTGGATTTAAATTTTAAGATCCTAATGTACCGTAGAATCCTATGATTAATTGAAGCGGCAAAAGGACTTTTTTAGCATAATGACTTTTGTAACGTAAAAGTTATTCTTCACCCTTGGCAATAACTCATTACTCTTCAACTAAAAGATATGTCTGTAATTTACTGAATCTCAGATGGATAATCCATTTGAGATGGCATATAAATTATATCCGTTGTATTTGCTATTGGGAACCATTCTAGCTGCCTTCAGGGCAGGGGGTTGAATTGTGAAAGGGTCGTAGAACAATGTTCCGGGTAATGTCCTGATATTACACTTAGGTAAAGATCAAAGGGGCTGGCCTTCTCTCTGGATTACCCTTATTCGGGCAATTCTCCGACTCACCACCTGATGGGCACTGGGTAAACATGAGGGCTATTTGTTATTGGAAGTTAGGTTTATCCGTCGGGGAGAGGACACGACTGATACTCTGCTTAGCCCCACGAATAAACTTACTCTAATTACTTAAGGTGCTACATATTTCAACCCAGTAAAATAAGCAACAAAAAAACGTATAGTTCATCTTAATAAAACCGAAAAAGACTGTTAATCCCGCATGATCAGCATTTTTTAAACCATGAATTCATGAATGCCCATATTTATAAGGATTGATTACTACTTTTGCGTAATTCCTGAATGGTAGATACCTCGGATATTTGGTATCATTATTAGGTAGAATGAACTCGGAGAAATGTTACATAACTGATAAAAAGCTGGTGTGATAATTTTATGTCTCGCGAAGGACGTTGACCTGTCTTTTCAATCACATTATTGACTTTATGTCGGCATAATGTGGCTTACATATACGTAGGTGACAGCATAGATTTTCTTTTGAATAGGAAACTATACACTTCCTAGTGGATTATCAGAAAATACTTTCTACAGTTAATAAAATTTTACCTTCTAAAAAACGTGCCTGACCATCCCCTGAAACATTTGCCAACAGCTGATTTTTGCGGTCAATATTTTAAGGCTTGCTTTCTCCTTATCTTACCGTCATTGCTATACCCTAAGATTTTTTTCAAGTATACTGTGCGTTATCTCCTGGTAAAAAACGAGATTACAAATGAGTAACGTATTAAAGTAATGAGCTTCCACTTACCGACAGAGATTTATGATAGCCTGTATTTCCTGAGTTGATTCCCTAGATCTTACTTTATTATAATTGCAATAATTTAGATAACTCATGGTTGATCTGGCCTTCAAATACCGGCACGATTAACATATTTCTTCATGTGAACTCGCTAATGATCTCACGGGGTATTTTTTGGTAAATTTAAAATTGAACATTTCCTCTATGTGGATACTGAAGTGGAATAACTCCTTCGTATGATAAACGCGCTCTAATAAGTGTGTATCATGAGATCATGAGAATAAAATTAGGGAACTAGATTGCAGAACGGACAGATTTAAACGTCATTTTTACCACGAACTATAAGGGACCATAACAGCGGACAATGAGACTTTTATCTAAGTTTGTCTATAGGTGGTGTAGCTCTTAGTAGAAGTAGTACTTGAATCCTTATCTGTTACCTAGTGCTAGCAGCACGTCGTGCATGTTTTCTACATAAGTCTTTACATCTACATCTACAAAATATCTGTACAATACAAAATCTGTAGTGTAGTGCATGCTTGTGAGGCTTCACCTCGTGACAAGCACTAGCGATTTATGTTAATGCGTAATTAGTCGTAGTTACACTAACTTTATGGTATAGTGCAATGCATGTTGGTGAATACTCACCCCCTGCCACACACCCCTGAGGTGGCTTGCAGGGTATTTTGTAGATGTTGATGGAGACGTTGATATATTTTTAACGGAATCAAGCTTGTTGAATTAACAAAAACTCAGTATTCCACCAAATTTGAATGATTTCAACTTTTAAAAATATTGCTTAGGAATTGCTTTTAATGGCATGCCCGGTTATTTTCCTGCATTAATGACATTTAAAATGTTGACACCTGTTAACATGTAGTAGAAACTCTTTTTCCATTGAATAGCATTAATGGATTAGGTGCAAGCATTTCCATTAACGTTACATACACACCTTCTGTTTATATAACCCAGAAGAGAGCAGAACATAACAATCAAGGGTAAATATTTGGGAACGTATTTTACAGAAGTAAGGAGATCAGTTTGAGGAATAGAAGATGACTAAGACGTTTTTCTTGTTAGCCCTGACTCTTTTGCCTTGGTGAGTGGACTCAACGAATGCTTGTGAGGCTTCGCCTCGTGACAAGCATTAGCGATTTATGCTAATGCATAATTAGTCGTAGTTACACTAACACTAGGGTATAGTGTAATGCATGTTGGTGATTACTCACTCCCTGCCACACACCCCTGAGGTGGCTTGCAGGGTATTTTGTAGATATAGATGAAGTCTCAGGTAATGTTTAGAGTGATTGTTAAGATAAGTTCCGAGTTTGTGTAGAGGGTCAAGGGCAATATGCTAAAGGCACACGATGTGTAATAGTAAAAACTTCACGACAATTCATAGTGTTCTGTCTACGCCTACATGGTACCCTGTACACCGCCGTAGGGGTGTATGGCATCCTCTTCAGCTACATATACGAAGTACCGTGCAAGCCACCACTAGGGTGTGTGGCACGGGGTGATTCCACACCAGGCATGCAGCACTCGTCCCAGCACTAATCAGAACCTCGCACGTTCCCCCGGCCGCTAGGCGCAGGCCAAAAGGCAGCCAGGGGAACAGTGCGAAGTCCAACCATTAACTTGGAGAGTGATACGTAAATGAACATGCAAACATGCAGAACAATGCTATAGACACATCTTGAGGGTTAATATTGCTAATACTTTTAATTTATGACTGCTCTGAGATGCTACTTCATGCAGAGAACAAAATAAAATAATGCCGGACATATCAAGCGGTGTAAAGTATTAGTAATGATGTTATGTTATTAAAAACAAATGAAAATTCTACTCTACCTTGTGAGGGTGGGAGTTTCACATGATTGATCTATCGCAACTATTATGATCCCTTATTGTACGTGGGAAAAATGTCATTCTATATCTATCGGTTCTGCAGTCAATTCCCTTTATCTTATTCCTGTGATCGCTTCAACCGTAGTACGTTGGCTCTAGCAATATATTTTGAACGCCCGGCAAAAAACTGTCTGCTCCGAACTTGCGCAAAAGATTTAACCTGTATTTTTCCCTTCTATCAATTAGAGATTCCCACCCCAATTCCTTCAACAATTCGGTAACACTGCTTAGTTTATCGTAACAACTTTTCACAAATCTTGCTGCTCTCCGGTTGTATTCGATCTACTTCAGAGATTAGTCCTACTTCGTAAGAGTCCCATATGCTAGCGGCAAACTCCAAGTGAGGTCTCACAAGTGAAAAATAACATCGCTCTTTATCCTTCTCGTCGCATTTTCCTAATATTCTTTTCAAATCTCAATTTGCAACTAGCCTGTCCGCAGATTTCCCGGACGAAAATGTATGTCTTACCACCAAACATACTATCACACTGTTATTAGCTATTTTATATCATACATTTTTATGTCAATTTAATGACGCACGTCGGACTTCACATGCAATTCTGCTGCCAACCATTATTCCACCGATTCAGGATAGACACTTCATTCGTACGTCTCGGGGATCATTTTTTGAGAGTTCTGTCAAATGCTATCGTGTTAATATTACAAACACATAAAATATTAGTTAGTGTCTCATGCAGAAATTAAGTTAATAACATAAAATAAAAGATAAAAATAACACTACCTATTACTATCATTAAAACTGTAGGTGACGAAGATCGTTGCAATTTTGGTCTCTAATCGTGGGCGGAAAAAAAAAGCATTTTAAAACTGTCCGTCCTGGAATCTATTTCTCAGTGTGGTGGTGATGGTGGTTTACGGATATGAGAGATGCTTATTTTCACTTTTTCACACTCCATATCTCAATGTGCTCGGGAAAATAGCATAGCTCTGGAAATGACATAGCTTCAATACCTGCGACAATATGCAGAGAAATGTTTCTGTAAGCTGTGTGTATAGAGGTGTTGTGAAACGAGGAACGTACCTGTAAACTATGTAACACATACGTATTCCTGCGAAAAGTTTCAGTATTAAGCATCTTACACTTATGTGATCATTTGTACACCTTGGCTAATGCAGTATTATCAATAAGAGAAAGATTTGTGGTTTTGAACAATCCAGATTTCTGATTGTTCATTGCAATCTGGCAACAAGTAATTCCTGCTCTGGGAGCACTATTTTTTCATGGTAAAACTTCATGTAATGACGAACCGAGAGTTCGTCATTACATGAAGTTCCTTGAATTTTCGCAATACTCTTCATCGATTTATACTTGCAAATGCGCTTTCGGAGATCAGTCTCATTGATAGATCAAGGAAGAGAGTAGATAGCGTCTTGATGCAAGAAATTGAAGCATGTTATTCTTTTGCAAAAAAAATTATCCACCTGTTATGACTATCGCGCGCAGTTTGTCCATCAATTTTATGAATAATGCAGTGATTTTGAGGAAATGATTTCCATTTTACATGTTTAAAGATATATCATCACTGCCACGTGATATTACAGCTACTGGTAAATATGTTTTCCGCGTATTAACTGCACAACTGACCCTTTCAATTCGTATTGTCCAGCGATGAGGATTAATGATTACTGTCAACATCAATGATCATTGTCAACACTTCCTTTTATTTTTCGCAGAAAGCGACAAAAATTAATATCTATCTTTCTTTTTCTAATCGAATTTCACACAAATAACCGGCATTACCTATCTCCTACGCAGCTCATTAACAAACAACAAATTGGTGTTTTACATTATACACGCGCACCGCAATTGAACAAAAAATAATGACGAACAACGATTATAAACGAAAATAATAAATTCGTTGCTAAAAAAAGAATACGGAGGTGCTCTGAGTTATAAATACGAAACTGCTCATTTACCATCTGGACATACGTCAAAATACAGCCAATTTCGATATTTATTGCCTTCAATATTCCCCTGTTCTTTCGTGCCGTATGGTTCCACCTCTTCTCTTCTTTAACCTGCGATCTGTGCCCTGCCTTTCTTTTGGATCTTTTGCAGGCCTCGGATTAGGTTTTGCGTAAGGTCTATTTTGGAGCCCTTTCAGAAACCCTTAGCTTCTTCTGCGTGATCGTATCTGCGTCAGGGCATGCACAATAGGAGCTCAAGGTTGTTCCCTGGTGGCAGTGGGATGGCGAGCCCCCCGCCGCGCGGAGGAAGCTACCTCGAGTTCTGCCCTAACCGCGGGAGTCCGCTGCTGACCCTGCAATGCATTAAGCAGGCAGCAACCTGCCATTAGGTGGTTGGGTGTGATGCCCATTAGCGGCAACTGGCAAAGGAATCAGCCCCTTCGTTATCCACTTCTTTCCTGCCAAATTAGCAGTCCCAAACAACGCCCAAAACTAGGTACCAAATGAGGTCTTCGTTGAATTCGCTCACCATCGCAAATTACCCATCTGCGGCGTGATCAAACGGAACTTATTTTTCCTTTTCCACCTTTCTCTTACAATGCACTTCTTTTCCAAGCATCCTCAATCACCTTCAGGGTTTTCCCTTGGGTCCTTAAAGCATTTCATGAGGGAACCTATTTAATGAGTATGTACATTTGGTTTCTTGCCTGCTATAACTTGCGTGGTTTTTCAAACTCAGCAACTGAAATGAACGTAGGAGTACATTTCATTTTAACTGTTGTCTTTAATGAAGGATCAACGTTTATCTATTTAAAATACTGTGAAAATGGGTAGGTATAGGTGTAGAGTGATGAAGAAACTTTCAGAGACATGCAAGCCTTCCACAGGTTACTGTTACCCTCAACAATATCCCTTAAAATTTGTATTATAGCCGAGTGCAATAATAAAAGTGTAATAAACTAGGTTGACTTTGTGGACTTATTTCCCTGTAAAAACATTGTTTTATGTAGTACCGTTTAAACATGAGCTTGTGGCATGGGGAATCAGGGTTATTTCTATACCATTTCTTATGAAACTCTCAAGTTGTAGTGCATGCTAATTAGGACTGAACGGTAGCCCGTCCGTTGGATCCCCAAAGGTCTTCGAGTATTATTTATGCCCGAATTACGAATGGTTTTTAAACTAATGAGTGCATTACTGTAATATCAGGATTTATTCTTCTCTCTTATGCATTTTCACATTTTACTTGTTTATTTTGTACGATCCAACATGCGTCTTACTATTCCACTGCCTAGTTTGCAGACTTCTTAAAGAAGTTTACCTTAAATAAATCTACCCGTGAATGCTACTTTACTATTGCTGCTTTTGTTTTTTATCTATAGCTGTGTTCATATTCATGATCTTGGTGATAATACTGTTTGCTGGAGTGAAAGAAAGTCTGTGACACTTAGGTTCGGTTTAATGTTGTCTCTTTAACGCTTACTAGAAGGTGACGTAGCTTGCTCGTTAACTTCCAGTTAACGTAATGTGCTGGTTTTGTATGATACATTAGACTTAATTAGTGGTCGTGAGTATTATCAATTTAACGTAATAGCTTCAGTTTTCAGAACGAGAAAATATTCACCCAGGGATTCCAAAACCGGGGCTTCGAGACGTTAAATGGGGAGAGAATTAAAAAGAGGAAGTTAAGGGATAGGAATGATGACGAAAAAAAATATTTTGGTGGCTAAACAATGGTTGGCAAAAGTTTTGTTACGATGCATCGGTCTAAAACTTACCTTACGTCGGCTTAAGTCGGTATCACACGATGCGTCTTTCCTCACGAGTTTTCCTTGCACAGAGATCTGTGTACCATAATCGAATTCGAAGTACGGAAATCATCGAATGTTTTCAAGATAGAAGTGTTGTTCATTTTC
This sequence comes from Pyrrhosoma nymphula, assembly GCA_963573305.1. Taxonomy (NCBI): domain Eukaryota; kingdom Metazoa; phylum Arthropoda; class Insecta; order Odonata; family Coenagrionidae; genus Pyrrhosoma; species Pyrrhosoma nymphula. The sequence goes on along the minus strand of OY754333.1, from coordinate 84,902,908 downwards.
TTAGCGTTCATCGGAGTGTGATCCAATCAAAGCAGAAAGCCAGTGAGATCACGCTAGAAAAAAACGAAGGGAAAAATGCGTCGTGTAAAGCCAAACCTTTTGGAGCAAAGTTAGGCAAATGATGAATCAGATACAGTTCAGTAGAGGGGTGGAGAAAATGAGATGAGTGGAATGGAAAGAAAGTGGGGAAGAAAGACAAGGAATAACCATTTAAAACGGGGGGAAAGGGAACTATTAGGCTTGTTGCTGAGTGAGAACGAATAACTTAAACCACCTCAGGGATGTGTCACAGATTTTAGATCCTCCCTCCCACCACGGCCTTAAACAATAAAAATCTAAAATCTGTGACACATCCCTGAGGTGACTCGCGGGGTGAATACTACGAAAATTTCAAATATTATAGTGCATCATATTGTTTAAGTCCATGATAAGCATAAGTTCCTTTTGATGAAAATATTGTTAATATATTTCTCCTACACTGCGGTATTGGCCTTTTGATTCTGCCTTCCCAAGGAAATGAATTTTTCTGCCATTTACGTAAGATTCTTTCAATTTAACTTCTGATATTGGAAATACATTCATAAGTAAATATGCCTAGTTTGCATATGCAATCCTTTCACGGGTAAAAAAGCATTAACCGATACTTGGGTTGAAGATATCAAGCAAAAATCAATAGTCTCAGCATAAAAATACTAAATTTTTGTTAAGTTAAGAGCTAGATAAACATTTTGATATTGTGTGCTGATTTATTTTATGTTGTTACATTCCACTTCCCAAGGCATTACCGTGGTAGTATCTGCATTGCGGAAAAATATTATTTTAGCCTTTATGGCCTTTTATCTTAACTACTGTATCAATTATGTCAACTTATCTTGAGCACATCTTCTATTTTTATGTTTTAAAAGTATATTTCATTTTTGCGTTTATTGGGGAAAAGTATTTGATCTTAGCAGTGCTCCTTCATTTTCATGTTTGTTTTTCCCTTCTCGCTGGTATAATACTGATTTTAATTACAATGCTCTATTGAAATTAGTCTTTTACTTTTTTGTCTATCCCTCAATTTATTTTTGGATAGCACGTTTCATTTTTCAATTTTCGCAATAACTTTGTAAAGGAGTTTCCATATTTTTAATATTTCGTCTCTATTTGGTGATATGTGAAATTCTTGTAATTCTTTCAATTTTGATATCTTGTCAGCTGTATTCAAAGTCAGAGAAATAAAAACAATGGCTCTCATTACTGTGCAAAAATAGCCTCTTGGATCTATTGACTTTCGGACGTTTTGTTGACTTGCGAACATTCCTGAAATCCATAATATGTCTGCCATATCCTTCTGCTATTTGCCATATCTTTAACTGTTTACTCCGATATTGCAATTTTCCTAATTAAGTTGCAGCGTGAGTGGTGGAACTAGGCCGCATTGATTGAAGACGAGAGATCCATATTATATGAGATATTATATCCTTTTTGCCGAGTAAATGCACTCCTTTCCCCTAATGAAGCAATTTTAGGTGTGCATGTAGTGAAGCTCAAATATAAAATAATAAGCCATTCATAATTTTTTTCATAGTCGCTTGCCTTAAATTGTCTAAGCGATCAATTTATTGAATAATCTCAGCTTCGAAGTAATTGTTTCGTGAATCTTGCGTGGAAATTGGTTGCCGCAAAAGCAATTAATTTTTTTTGCAATAAATCAGCCTTGAAAGAATCATCGCAATATGAGGTAATAGATGCAAATTCTCTGGAATGGTTACTAGTCTTCTGAACACGTCCTATAAGAACCAAAAATCGTGTTTGTATTCCACTCTGCGCGTTTGGTATTGATGATTGAGGTGACCCGAATGTCGAATGGAACGGCAGCTTCTCCAACGACATGGTGAAATCAGCCGTAATGGATAGTGAATTCATTTGCACATGGGGTGAGTACGATACGCGCAAATATCAGCTTGGCAAGTGGAGAAACCTTTGCATAATGCATTTCAATTGCATTCCCATGCTGACTCTTGTCATTAATCCGACGAAGCAAGTGTTATTACAGCACTGCGGCGTTGGATGGTGTAGCTCCTGCACGGAACGTTTCCCCTGAATGTAACACAGCCGTTCAAGCGTCTCAGTGTTGCGGGAAGCGTGAGTATCGGGGGAGAAAGACCGTAGCTCTTGAAGGTGGCTGGAGTGATAGTCGTGGGTCATTTGAGTTCACATTTTACTAAACTTTCAATCAAGTCGGCAAACATTCTAGTATCACATTTCATTTAAGTATATCTGTTTGTGAGGTGGGGCTCAGTATACATGCACTAATGAAAACGATTCAATAATTATACCTTATATTATACATTTTTCCCTTTATTAGAGCATTTTATGACTCGAGTTTACGGCGTGGTAATCAAAATTTAGGCGAAAATCATATTTTGAACTTTTGACTCGGCATGACACCATAGATAAAAAGAATTCTTTCACTCTCATCTATTGACGTCAAAAATGAGCAATCTTATGCTTAGTTTCTCCCAGAACTGTGGGCAAAAAACTCGCTCCAACCATCTTAAAGCTAGTTATTTTTCTGTCCTCCCAAGTTGTCCTATAGTCAGAAATCTTCCCGAATCAAGGAATTTTAAAATTATATATAGTTATTTTTCCTTTTCTTCCGTCGTTTAAGGTGGTTCCAATGTAAAATGACTTAAATCCCATTTTATTCAATTAGTGATGTCTATCTGATATGAATATTTCCACGGTATTTTTCTCGCTAATAGAACTTGAAACTATATGGTGTTAAATGGAAAAAGGAAAGAAACGCGAGGAAAAAATAGAATTCTACATATAATGCAAATATCATTTTCGCGGAAAACAATTTATTAAAGTAAAATAACTGATGCATTGAATAAAAACAAAATATAGGCATGTTACCACCTTATTTTGTTATTGGCCAATTATTGGCCAATTACTGAGATACTTGAAGTCAAAAGGCGGTAATTTCATTGATATGTTTATGCAGTTGGATCTTATGACTGGAAAAAAGTTAATTTAAAGTTCATTTAGAATATATTCGTGGTATAATCTGCATATTTTGCACGTCAATTTTGGTTTTCAGTAGGTAACGCAGGTCATCACCGAAAATAGGGGCTCTAAACCAAACAATTAAAAAGGTGGAATTTATTTTTTTTTTTGACTCGCACAGTCGCGGTGTGATCTCCTTAACTTTTCTCGTGCTCATTCATTCACGAAACTATTTTCCGACCTAAAAGTTGGCGAGAAACACCATTTCTTCGCTTCGACCTACCAGTGAAATTATTTCTAACCTCAGCACTATCAGAGAGAGTAGGGCACGATTTCCTTTATTTTCGGGGTTTCCGTCGAAAACCTATCGAAAATATCGTGAACCAAATATGGTGGCATATCAAGGATTGATAAAGATTTACTTTATCTACGAATCATCATTCAATGCCACCAAGTTTTAATAATCTTTTATGAAATATCTCAGTTCTCTCTTGCTTATTTTTAATTTAGTCATGGAAGAAATTATTTTGAAAAATTAATTATTATTAAAATAAAGTGCTACATGTTGGCGGGGTAACGCCTCGCCTGCTAAACTGATGGTCGCGGGTTCGAGTCCAGCCTAGGGAGGATTTTTTACCTCCCAGGGCATGGTTTTCTGTGCTTGTCCATTGTTATTAAGTTACAATGCTTGATGTAAAAGTCCCTTTGAGGTTCTTTTCAGGATGATAATAAATAAGTAAATACAGATTTTCAACAAAATTCAACTTATATTCATTAATAGTAAACCTCCCATAGTACAACGTTGGAGTCAGTCAAATAAGTATTAATAAACCGCAAATTTTATAAAATCAATCTTCCAAGATATTTTTGCACCTTTCCTTTAAAATATTGACATGTCTTGGATAGGGCTCAAATAGCTCCGCAGGCAGACAGTTCCAATCCTCAGTTAATCTATTTAGGAATGCAATTTTAACATGTGTCCTTTTGGACTGACTGACCTTACCTCTTTTTAATTAATTTTTTTGGATTGCTCTGCCCCCAGAAGAAAATGAACCTAACGGGGGTTATCGTTCGAAGTTATTGTAATTAGAATTTATGTTAATTTTTCAGTTGCCCAATTTTAGTGGACGTACAAGTGCAGGAGGCAATATCGGCTGAAATATTTTTGGTAATTATTGCTCGAAAACATTAATGCCATTTCATGTACACTAATGATGTCCCCTAAACATGGCGATAAATAGCAATGGCAATTCGAGTGACCAATCTGTTGTGTCACCTCCCGTCCACGCTTCCCGCTCCGACACACCTCGCGTGACCTAGGTCACAGCCGCGATGCCCTGCATCATCCGTGAAGCACGGAGGCATTGCCGCGCGCGCCTGGAGGCAGTAATGTCAACGGGGGCGCCATGTCCCGTCCTCCCCGCCCGCCGCCGAAATACCCCTGTGCCTTGCAATCCATGTGTGTGTCGGAGTGGAGGATGGAAGTCCTGCGGCGGCGGCGTAGCGGGCGGAGAGAAATGAGCCGCGCTCGACTACCTCTCCATGTCACCAAAGGTCATGTATGGCATGAGGGGTCGCCCTGGAGGTGGAAGGGAGGGATACGAATGCGGGGGATTGTGGGATACGCGGAGAGAGAGAGGGAGGGGAGAGTGACAAGGGAGCGAAAGGCTAGTCTGCCCTGCAGCATATCGGACACATGTTCTGCGGAAGGTAATCCGCCTGTAGCCTGACGTCGCCGTTCCGTGTTCCTGTTTCTCTCTGCCCCTTCCAACTGCCGCCCCTCGCTGCCGCCTGCCCCCGGGCGGTCAAGCGAGGATGTCACGGGTGGAGGGGAGGGGTGAGGGGGGCGTGTCCTCTGCACCCCCCCGCCCTTCTCGCCCCTCGGAAGAGTGCGGAAGTGGCGCGAGCTAATTGGTTGACGGCCCGAGAGCCGCGGCTATTGATTGGTTGCCAAGTGGACGCTCTCTCTCACGGAGGAGGAGGTTAGGGAGGAGGGGAGGTTGGCGGGTGGGTGGTGTGAGGGATTTTGAGTGTGGGGGATGTGGGTCGGGCGTAGCCGAGCCATAGTGTGCGTGAGGTGTTCTTTGTATAGCGAAAAGTCCTGTTTCGGAGGCGGAATGGTAGTTTCCATGGAGATGCGGAGAGGGTGAGCGGGGTGGGTGGGTCGGGGGAAAAGGGGGATTAGCGGTGTCTCTCCCCCCTCCCCTCTTTTCCCTCTCCGCCCGACTCCCGTCCCTTTCGAGGGAACGGCCCGAAGGGATCTTTCTATCCCTCTCTCTCTTTTCTATCTCTCTCTCTCCTATCTCCTCCTCCTCCTCCTTCTGGGTGCGGCACGGCCAAGAGTCGAGGCGCTGTCGTGACGGGAACGGACATGTTCAGAAGCGGAAACTCTGATGTTAGCTCCTCCTCCTCTTCGATTCTCACAAGAGACTGGGTGGTCTACGTATCATCCTCGACACTGCGGATCTTAACCCGTAAATATTTGCCACTCTACGTTTCCAACAGATTGGTGACCGCAGTAAATGACCTGTGCCTTCTCTTTAAAACACATTTACTTTACTCCAAAGTCATCAGAATTTTGCTTTTCTAGTGTTGAAGTTTAACGCAGATCAGAACACATCAACGCACACGGACGACCGATGTGCGTGGACGAAGCGTTTGGTAACCTTCCGGTATGCAGCATTCTTTAGGAGAACAATTTGTCACGGTTGAATGTTTTGTGCACAGTTTTTGAATAAGCTCAAAACATAAATTTAAAAACTTAATCTTATTACCGCACAGCGTGAAATAATAAATCAAGTTAACACCTTATTCATGTATACTACTTAGGTAATTAATAAGAATTTGAGTAAATTAAAACAAACTTTTTGTGTCATAAATGTTACCATATTAACTTTATTCTTCTTTCAGTTGCTCAAATTTAAAAATAAAATTTGAATATAGTCTCTATTATGACTAGGAAAAAATCTCGCTTAAACTTCCTTAAAGACTTATGTATGCATATTTAGTTGATTACAGAAAATTTCAGACATTTTAAACCTTATTTTTGCGACATTTATATGACAATGTATACTTTATGCTTCTTACAGCTGCTAAAATCCAAAAAGTAAATTCGATTATGGTCTTTATTTTGACAAGGTAAAATCTCACTCAAACCATCTTTAGTACTGTCTTACCCACAAACACTACGATTACTAATATGGCAATTATTTAGGTCTTTACTTTTTGATTTAACTCTTATATTAAATTGTATTTTGATTTCCCAAATCGATAGTGTACAGCAAAGAGCCAGTAAATTGATTCTTGTTAGGCGTTTTGTAATAATGTTGGGCCTAATATTAATTAATTTGATGATTTTCTTTTTAGCTCTTATTTTTCTCATCATTTATTTCAAACAAATTAGGACCAAATTTATACTATTCGTCCTTTAACGTTGCCTCGTTTGCTCCAATGCCCGTGTCTATCTATCTATCTATCTATCTGCGTGTAATAGTTATGACTGACGACAGAATGTATTGTGCCGGGCGTATGGCACACTAGAAAACAGATCATTGAATGCTACAAAAGAGTAAGAAGCATTTGGATATTTTCTAATGCTCTTTTGTTGTAATATTTTACGTAAACATTTAATGAAATTCCGTAGCATCCTTGGTCATGAAATATTTAGTTTTTAGTTGGTCATTTCATCAAGATTATTTAATAATCGCAACAGGCCAATTGTTCTACCAGACCTTCTCTCAGGTCTATGAATTAATTTCCATATTATCTTCATGTGATTACATTCAAATTGCTTCTTGATGCGTTTAAAATAAATTAAAAATTAAATGTGATGATCAAGGTCGTTTTCTTCATCACTTGCTACTGGTGCAATTTATTGAGTCTATTTCGGAGAAAGAAGCACAAAATGCTTGCTCACCATCAAATTATCTCTCACGGAATGATCCTACCGCCCATCAGGCGAATTTTTGTTTAATAATGTGCAATCATGACTTTTAGTATATTTCATGATGAAGTCAATGTCTATATGACTTGAAACCTCCATGTGATGCTAATACTACTTCTGGGGGGCAATTGTTTTCTTTTTACCACCTGTTTAAAAATATCAATAGTCTCCCTGTGCGTCCTAAATCGACACTGGCGAGTCTCTAAATCTCATTTTCGAAAGCACGGCGCGCCGAGTAAACCCCACGAGTACCAAATGTTACATCAGAATTTATATTGTTTTGCAAACTTTTTACTACGTATTGCATGCAATTTTACATATTTTCAAATTTTGACAGCAGATTCATTATCAGCCTCCTATAAAATCCCCGAGCATCCATTTTGGAATAATTTTATATGTTGGACAACTTTTCCAACGTATTCAAAAATATCTGCCACTGATTTACAATTTTATCTTACAATTTTAAAATATTTTTGTACAGTGAGCATTGACATCTGCTAAATTTTCTCATTGAGAAAATGTGCGTCTAGTGTGACAGGGTTACCATAAAACATTACGCGTACGCCACTAGAGCAAAGTGTCTGTTGGCCCTAATGTGAACGTTTACGGTCGTTTTTATCGATGGTAGACAGTTCTAGGATCTGGGTAAGCGGTTGCACTTGAACTAAGCGTCCATAGTCTATCATTTGTGAGTATTGAGCAACTTAAATAACGTTGAATGTCAAGAAATATGAGGCCTACAGACTCGCCAGCTATTATAAATGGCGCAGGAGAGGCAAATCAATGGGCGACAAAAGTTACAGACTTGCCCTTTTGGTGGCGCTACACTCAATATCTCATTGATTTACTTGGTGTCTCCATAGCCATAATGAGGCATTCGTAGTGCATTATGTTTTCCTTAGCATTCGCAGGTTGTTGTGATTCATGTAGTATATGTGTTAATTTTTCTGTGTTAATCCACTCTTCTTTTTCATGGGGCGCAGGAGATCGCCTTCTCGACATCCCGTGCAAAGTTTGCGGCGACAGAAGTTCCGGGAAGCACTACGGAATTTACAGCTGCGACGGTGAGTGAAGAAACTCTTTTTTTCATTCCCAATCAGTCTCCTTGGGTACGATGTTGCGTCTCAACGGCATGTTCACGTAACCAATTATTGCTATTGTAGATATGTTATTATAATAGTGCAGATCTGGGGCGTGAAAACGGATATTTATAGCGATTGCGCTTGTATTATTGTTAATTTGCTGCGGCTGTAATGAATGATGCGATGAACGTCCTTCAAACTACGCCTGTTCTTTAAAATCATTGTTCACGCATATGTAAAAGGGTCATTCCTTATCAAACGATCCAATGATAGTTGCATGACTATTTTTATAAAAATCCAGTTTTGCACGCGCGGGAAATTGAATAAAAATTATATCGTTGGCAATCCCATTTTATTGTTATATTTTTTCTCTTTGTTGTACTTTTGCATATCTTTATATTCCGTAGGCCACATTTTTAATAGCACCACAAACGGAGAAAATGTCCAAAAATGGCTGATTTTGAGCCCTAAGGCATTTTTGATATCTTCTAGAAGAAAAAGAAATTTTTCAACATGTGTAAAAGTTTATAATATTATACTACTTTATTACATTTTGTGCAAAAGCACTTAAATCTGAAACTTCCCTCCTTCGTACCGTTTTCTCCTTTCGAAAACCAGTTTTTGCATGCGTCATCTTGGAAAAATGACTCCAACGAGAAAACGGCGAGGAATAAATTTTTCAAATCGTTCCATTCAACTGCCAATACGTGTAGGTAGGTATTTTGTATCTTTTTGAGGGGGCCTAAATCTCCGATGTTTTTCTTCACCTCGATATATTTTACCCTTGATTTATCCATACCCCATTATTATCATGCAGATTCTGTATTCTTCCCCCGCCTCCCTTATATCTTTCCCTCCATCCGTCTATCCCCAGCACAAATCCTTTTTGTTCCGCTCTCCATCCATCGGATCTTTTTCCTACATCTCCATGACCTCGGGTCATATCTAATATCTGTTATTATTTAAAAAACAGGGCTGAAAGGGCTATATCTTAAGTGACCTCAACTGCTCATAGTTTTCATAAATAAAATTCGTGCATTTTTTACTAGCTCGTTGTAGTTATGAAAATTAAATTTCCTTCAATCGCCGCATTCTTGCGGAAAGACCACAAACCCATGAATTACAAGAGTTTATTTGCCTTGTTTTTTTAGTTTTTTTTTCTACCCTGCCTCCTCCTAATCTCATCCAGAAGTCTCCTTTCCTCACAAACCAAACCGAGTACTTCCTCATTTGTCTTCCTTTCCGTCCATCCTTTATCCTCCTCCATACCCACATCTCGAACGCCTGCAGTCTTTTCTCGTTCCTTTTTCTCGGAGTTCACGTTTATGCTCCATACAACGCTACACTCCATATCAAGCTTGTTGTTTATATTTTTACCCAAGGTGCCCTTCATCAGCTCCATTCCATTACTAAACGCTTTCCTCGCTGGCACTATTTTCCTCCAAATGCATTTCTTACTATGCCAATTTTCTTCTGGCGTACTACCTAGTAGTATTGAGTAAGTATACTAGAGGGATAACGGCATACGCGGAAATAGTATCGCCTGTTTCAATTCTCAAAGAACAGATGGATGTCCTCGGAGTTGCGAGCGAGAGACGTCTCGCATCAAGGTCGTCGCCTCCTCTCTCGCCTAATCGCCTCTCCCCTCTCCTTCCCTCCCTCCCCTCCCTCCCCTCTGCCCCTCTCCGTAACTCCCCATCAGGGTTTTATATCTCCAACTTCTCAGTGTTCTCAGTTCTCTGGGTTCTCTTCCGGCTGAAGAACCATGCAGGCAGGCAATTTCACTGCGCAATAGCGCATTTTTCTACGTCCTCTCAGCTCTCGCTGCTTGACATTCGCATGATATGGAGTTTGAAGGACCGGATAGCGAGTACTACTCGCCGAGTAGGATATGATTTTGGTTCAGGAGTGTGTTTCTTTGTGGTTATCTATTGCAAATTTTGTTCTATTGTACTTGAAGTGGGGATTTTTCTCGTATTGCCATATATTGTCTATTTTTTTGTTCCCTAAGTTGCCGATTGATTTGGAGAAAGATGTAGCTATGGAGTGGAGGTATGTCGCGATGGTGGGAATATTAAGGTTATTGCGGATGTATTCGTTACTTGCATACCAGGGGGAGTTTGCGATGGTTATTATTATTTTATTCTGTAGAATTTGTACCATTTTTAGTTGCGTTTTTGTTGCCGTGGCCCAGGTAGGATATCCATAGCACAGGAGGGGGTGGATCATGGATTTGTAAATGAAAGTTATTTTTCTATTACAAGGGGACTATGGCGTTTAATGAGTGGGTAGACGGATCCATACGCGCAGTGGGCTTTTTTCTGGCAATATCGGTATGGGTCTTCCAGGAGTCTTTAGTCAAGGTGAACTCCAAGTAATTTAACTGTTTTTTTCTTGGCTATTGCTTGGTTGTTTAACCCTGCAGTAGGCGCGTGACTTGTTGTAACACGGATAGGCGTGTGGGCTACCATTGTGGCCCAAGAAATAGTTTGTTTCAATCATAAAACTATTTCAATAATTTATTAGTTTTATAACTGTTGTGTGTTTCTCAGCTATTCAACACCATGCTTATTTCTTTTTTTTGCTCTTTTAAAACAAAATATGCTGGTAAATAAAAAAATAACTAACATCCGTTTTTTGATAATTTTAAGTCTATATTTTTTCGTGACTTTAGGGCAATGTAAGTTAAATATATTCCAGGGTAATAAGTAAATTAGAAAACACCATTGAAAAGAAAATTTTATTGCCAGCGCAAAAATATAAACATGAAATGAAATATTTGTTCGTGGAGTAGATAAACTAAGTAGAAAATATTTTGTTACACATTTCGAAATAAGCTGCGTTTTATAGCATTCTAGTGAAATCGTGTTGTAAGCAATTTTATCTCCTAAAACATGGAATGGCGGATGAAACAAGGTTGAAATATACAAAATATGAACATATGTTCCTTTTTACCTCTTGCTTCCCCATATAACTCCCCTCCCAAATCCCTATTGTCCTTTCAAATTTTTGCTATACTTTGAAGAACGTTATCGTCTTTCATGCATCTCGCTTGGTATCCTCACTATAGAAATGAAAAACATTCCACAAAAAAGTGTTTCTGTTTCCAAAATACTACATTGTAACGTAAATTGATTCCCAGGTTGAGCAAAAAAGTACTAATTTCACATTATAATCAAACTTCTAGTGGTAGATAAGTGATTGATTTTAACAAGAAAAATTTACTCTACACAATACTCAAAACATATCTAACAAATGACTGAAGAATGCTCAACACATACTTTGTGGCCACACTTTTTCCTTGTTGATTTATCTTTTGTCCTCGCACACAAAAAAGCAACTGCCAACACTGCTGTCCTGAGGTTGATTAGGTCCGTTTACATTGCCCTGAATTTCAAGAAGCCCCTTTCCCCTGTTCTTCATCTACACTGGAATGGCGGCATTCTTCATTCTGACGAAGATCATTCTGACGAAGCTCCCAGGTTACACGCTGAACGAATACTTGTCTAAGCATCGACTTTACTTCGGCGTTATTGAACTTAAAAATACACAAAGCATTAACTCTTGAGATGTTGAGCAGGTCGAAAAATACGACCAATGGCCAGCATCTTGTGTTACGAGCAATATTGTACTTGGCACAAATTTGGTCGAGGACATATACACAAATTTTCGTTCTATTATAAAATGTTACAATTTCAGTTTTTTGCTCTGGCCCAGTTGATTCATTTATTGCGTTGTCATGATGCATTATTTACAGCAAATTAATTGCCTTTTTCGGTTTCGTGCAGTAGGACACAAGGGTTTTATTTCTCTGAAAGGCAAAAAGAGATGACCGAGGTTTTCGTTGGCTGTTTTGTCTTAGTTCATGTGGAACACCAATACGTGTGGAATTAATTGTTCCAACTATGTAGCGTGATTTTCTTCCCTTTAGCCAGTTTTTAGGGCAATGGTATGGAGGTGAACCAATTTTCTGTTATGGTGTTTCGGTTTGTGTTGGCTACAAGTTCAACTACTCTGAGCGTCACTTGCTCTGAGAAGTTGGATTGTTTATATGGTCCATCTGGCTGTGTACCGGCGTAAACCTCTAAGTTTGCTGTATACATAGATGTAGCACACACAAGATCATACATTTTAATGCCATACCTTGCAGGTTTTTTCGGAATATACATTCGAAATGGGCACTTTCCACGAAAGGCAACCAGCTGCTCGTCAACGGTACAGTACTCGCTTGGAGTGAATAAACGTTGAAAGTTTTTCACCACAAGTTCAAACACCCTTCTAATAGGGGCAAGGCAATCTAATTCCTTTCGTGGTGACGATCTCTAATGTCATCAAACCTAATGCACCTCGTGAGAAAATGAAACCTTTTCTCACTCATAGCAAGGTAGCAAGCTTCTACTCAGAACCTGTGGAATTATCCCATGTATGTTTATTTTTTTTGCTGTTACTTCCTAGTACTCCAAAAAGTAGTAAAATACCTAGGATGGCCCTCATACGTAAAACAATTTAAGACGAGCCGGAAGAACCCAACTTCCTCCCCCTATTCACTTTCGACGTAATAACTGAATGGGCCATCACTCATCCCGCTCTCAACCAAACAAATCAAGGTGAACGACCCCCCTCTCCCAAAAATATGATGCTACTAACCTCTTGTGTTCGTTTGCAGTGGCGCGCTTAAGAACTGATAACCGAATATTTTTACAGCTTCTGTTACCACCTGTATTAAAGTGGATATGGCCGTTAGCGAAAGACAAAAAATGCATTGTTTTTCAGTTTAGAGGTTCTATCGCGCATTCCTATTTTAATGTATTTTTCCAGGACAGTAATAACTTATCACTACGTCAACAATTTCGTATTAAAACTTAACGTTGTAAATAACATTTGCACTTCACCAACGTGAGGTCATTCCCAAAAAGGTTTTCCTGACTAAAGTTTAATTGTCCGAAGCAGACTACGCGAAATCTATTTCATTCCATATGTTGATCGTTCGTCGAAGCGATTAACCTCAGTGGGATTTATATCAGGGGCTCAACAACGGGGGGGGTAGGTGTTTGCCCGATACTGCCCGATTTGCAAAATCTCTTTCCCCCCACCTCCCCCCGCTTAGCTAGTTTTTACAGATTTTTCAAGGAGTTTGCCCCCCCCCCCACGATTCGGGGGGTTGTTGCACCCCTGATTTATTTCGTTTTTTGAAGCGAAAAATTCTTCCTTCGCGAAAAATCTTTTCCTCGTCAAAACAATAGCCTCACCCCGCCAACTTATCCAATGGCAAAACGACCTCCTCGGGAGGTGGGAGCCTTCAGTGGAGAACTCAGGCCAGTAAGGAAAGCCTGACGAGGTGCGGCAATCAAAAATTCATAACTATCTTTGTAATCGATATGAAGTTACAATTCTTTCACCAAAAATAAATTTATAGTTTTATTCAAATTTCATACGCAGCATATATGGATCTATATCGTATGATACGACAGTTAGTAGGCGACTACTTCCTACCTTCCCAAAATCGGAAGTTTTGGTCCAAAGATACTTAACTAAATATAACAACGTCGAAACTCAGCTAAAAACATAAAAAGGTTTACTGATATGGGAAGTAAGGCATTAAAAACTTTTCCTGCAAGTTTTAGGCTGGTGTTGAGAACTGTTAGCCGGCAGTTGAGTGAAGAAGATAACCACGGAAAACTGCCACGAAATAGCAAGCGGCTGAAATAATGACGTGGTAAAAATATTTGAGAAAATCAAAAATTCGTAACTCCTTTCGTATTCGAGATAAAGTTACAATTTTTTCGCCAAAAAATACATTTATAGTTTTACCCAAATTTCTTACGCAGCGTATATGGAACTATATAGTAAGATACGAAAGTTAGCAGTAGATCGCTTTGTACATACCTTGCAAAATTCCAGATTTTTCGTCCAAAAGATATTTAAACAAACATAACAACGTTGAAACTGAGTTGAGCACAAATTAAAGTTCACCAGTTTGGAAAAAATATACAATAAACGTTTCCTGAAAATTTCAACTTAATACTGAGAACAGTCTGCCGGAAACTGGATTAGGAATATAAACTTGGAAGAGCCCAGTTACTAGCCGAAATTCAAGGAAATATTTTTTATAACTCTTGTTATGAATAAAATTGACTTACTATTGTCACCACTAAACGTAGCGACCCTTTCTGCTTCAGGATATATTTTCAGGCCTGTGAAACGAGCAAATTCAAAAATTTGTCAAAATTTCTTCCTCGCCATCTCCGTTACCCTTCCGGAACTACATCAAAGATATATACGGTTTTTGCGCGTGCGGTGAGTCCTCTATATATACTTACTCTATGCTAGTAGCTTATGATTTCCTTGGACAGTTTGTTTTATTGGTTTACATTTGTACAATGATCATTTTAGAGTCTAAATTTGGTTTAGGTTAAGATTGAAAACAGTTTTACTCGTTCCATGAGTTAAATTAATTTTGAAGAATGATTTCAAATCGGGCTGGTGGTTAATATTTTTTTATAAGCATGAACTGTGGGTTGATATCTGGTGAGAAAACGGAGAAAACTATGATTCTTTTCATTAATTTTATCCTAACATTGCACCACTTCTGGCACGTTTTAATCTTGCAATCTTTTATCAATCCTCTTGAGGTGGTTCTACCTTAAAATTGCTTCAATGATATTTCATTCGTAACTGGGCTAATTTAAGGAAAAACCTGTTCTTTTTTATATGGACAACAAAAAGCTACATTTCTACACTGTTTTTTTAAATTGAACGTGAAATTCCATGCTGTTAAATACAACAATGGGTTAAAAGTGGGGAACAATAGTATTTTACTGTCTTATATAATTGGAATTTTTGTGAAAAACTGTTATTGTGTGAATTCCCCCTGAGATTTTAATATCGGTACCTGCAAATGCTATTTTTTTTAATTCGTTTGCAAATAACTGCCGTTATTAAAGTCAAAATGCATTAATTCGATAGAAATGGTGCTCATTCGTCTCTGAAGACTGGAGGGATTTAAAAAAATTATTTTTACAAAAGTTAGGAATTCAGTATATGTTTTGACTCTCAGTGTCGCGGCGGAACCTTCTTTAATATGCAAGGTGGCGTGATCATAAGGCATTATAGGCTCGTTTGGGTGATGTGGATGCCTTAATTTCCTTTGTGTCAAGGGCTGTGTAGTTCCTACCTCCCGAGGCCTCCGCCTCAGATCGCGGCGGCCATTGCCGCTCTCGTCCGCGGTCTTGCAACGCCGCGTTCATTGGAAGTAGGTAATCGATGGTCTCTGGACGGTTTATCGGAGGGTCGTTCGAAAGCGTTGACCCCCTTGGACTTTCGTCCTAGAAATCCATTGAGGTCAATGCATAACTTCCCTACAATGATCTGTCATTGCTTCCGTTTCCGCTTGCCGAAAAACAATTTTTCTGCATGAAAGACCTCGATGTAGATTCATTTATTCTGACCTATTGGGGAAATAAGGGGAGGCAGAATAGGCGGTAATGGAAGAGGTATTGAGGGGCTGAGGGATGCTGAAGGCCGTGATTCAGGGGAATAAGTTGGGTAATCGGGGAAGGGATATATGTAGAATAGCCTTTATGGGCGGGGTTAAGATAAATGGGACGTATGCCGAGATGAAGAAAGCAATGTTGCGGGGGAATTGGGACCTACGCTTGTGAAAATAAGGAGGATTTTAACTCTCTTCCGTTTTAGTTTACCATAAACTGTAGGATACCCTTGCAATGTTACTTAAACAGAAATATCAACCACTGTGCCATTTAATCCCTTGTTAATGACGAAATATCTTAATTTGGAGAAGACATTCGCGACAGTTGATTCAATCATGCGCTGTAGATTAGCCTGTAACGCTTTGCTATTCCCGCTAACTGGATCAGCCACGGTCCAATTCTCTGCTGCTTACAATTGCTTCTAAAAATAGGTGATATGACAATCGATTTATGCTCCGGATCACCCTTTAATGAGTATAATACTTGCCCGCTTACAATTACGAAAAACGGAGTGATAATGAATTCCCTCCCTCTCCACGGAGCGAATTGATTGTGTGCACATCAACGCGAGTACCCAAGATCAGAATGGGTATGCGAGCCGTTGCATCCGAGGGTGATCCTTACTCACCATGGGTTGCATTTAGTTAATTCCCTAATATGTGATTCGGACGCCGAATCTATTTCGCCCCTCCCCATTGTAAACATCTGCAGCAGCACCGCTACCTCGGGGTCATGGAATCCAATTTCGACGCGGGACCCCCGTTCCCCCAACTAACCCTTCACTTCCTCGCCAACTATTTTGCTACGGCCTCCACTTGAACACAACCAAGCTCGCTCCGATTACTCGATTAACTGATTTGCAATTATTGGTTAACGCTGACTCTAATTGCAACAAAACACTGGAACTGGCGGAATATCAACTGGAGGTCAAACAAAAATACCTATTAGATGTATACATGCCTATATGTATTTGGATAGGGATACAGCATTCTCCTGATTGTTATGCAAATCGCAGTGCTGTTTACACTTCCCCTCGTGTATATCAAGGTCATCGAAGAAGGCTAATTCGTAGAATAATCCTTGCACATATATTTTGGTATTTTTCTTGAAATGTTTATGGTTTTGCAATGCATTTCGACAGCAATGCCTTTTCAGAAAATGCTGAGTGAAAATTTGACTAACTTATGAATTGAATCTAAGAATTTTCATGTTGCAAGCTGTATGCAAGCCCTACATGTATACCCTCCCATTCAGTGGCGTAACTAGGACTTGGCTTTGGGGGGATGGATCAGATTGAATAGCACACCACACCGGGTAATAATACACGAAATTTTGCTTTATAACATGATTGTATTTTAGAAAAATATGGCTACATTTAATATTTGTTACAGAAGGTTACAAGTCTTTTATTTTTTTTCACTTAAGTGAAGACGAACTATCATAATAGATAGGCGAGACGAGAGTTGAGGGATAATAGATTTTATACATTACAGGACAAACTTAACTTTTCTTGGTTTTTTGGCCATGTCATCAATAACTTCGTCCGATGAAATGTCGATTTTTCGGTGAACACTGAGTAATGCCAGTCCGTTTAATCTTGTCTGTAATAAAATAAATAATAAGGGAAGAACATGTTTCACAGTTTAACCGTTTAACAATTTTAATATTTAGTTTTAGCATAACATTGATTGAATTGATTGTTTCTTACCTGTCCAGTAGTATTTCTGAGGTACGTCTTGACTCTTTTTAGAGTTGAAAATATCCGTTCTGGGGTGTATGTAGTCACAGGCAGAGTACATAGTATTTTAAGCAATCTGTAAATATTTGGATATAACGTAACATCGGAACAGTCGAGTGCGCTAGTTGCGAACTTGAAAACATCTGCCAGCGCCAACTCTTGCATCTGAACTTCATTTTGCCATAACTTCAATTCAATAAATGTGTCACTTGGGGGTGACTGCATGTATTCGCAATAGAAATTGACCAAATTGTTCAAATTCTCTTTACAGCTATCGTCAACAGGCTCAAATAAACATTGAAAATCCAGAAACAGTGACTCATGTTGGTCAAATCTCTCATTGAGCTGGTTGATGAAAAAATCCATAAACCGGATAAAACATTTATTTTGTAGTAAGTTTCTGTGCTTCTGCTTGATGTTTCGTTATTGGGTGAACTAACAACATAACTTCGGCTTATTTGTTTCCCACAAACTCTTGGAGTTTTTAGGTCTACTTCCTGGTCGTTTGCAACTGCTTGTACACATTTGAAAATACAACCAAATTCATTTTCAGAGTTTTGCCTTAAACTTTGCAGTTCTGCCAAGCATGTCTTGGAAAGATTAACCATTTGTTTCAAGTCAATAGCTTCCTTCTGGAGTTTTTTTCACAATGGTAAGCAATAAGCAAATACCGTTGAAACAATATGTACAGAAACATTAAAATCAGAATTTAAAATTCCCCGCTTCAAATGTAGTTGCATCGCTGCCATCGTTCCAGGACGATATTATATTTGTTTGTTATTTACCCGGAGGGCTTTTTTTATTCCTGGCTTTCCGCAGGTTGCTCAGGATTCTTCAAGCGGAGCATCCACCGGAGTCGCGTCTACACGTGCAAGGCCGCCGGTGACCTCAAAGGCCGCTGCCCCATCGACAAGACTCACAGGAACCAGTGCCGGGCGTGTCGACTCAAGAAGTGCTTCGAGGCGGCCATGAACAAGGACGGTGAGTACTCGGGCCCCCTTCCTCTTCGAGGGATCCGAAAGGAAACCATTAGCACGTCTCTCCATTCAAGCCCTTGACTCTTCTTCCCAAATCACTGTTCGTATAGGTATCTACAGTAAATAGTAAACGTTTATTGCCGTAGGCCGACATTGGCCTCTTAGACATTTTTTGCATTAATTACAAGAAAATATTGGAAAACAAAATAGGAAATACAATAATAATTGCAGCAAATAGAAAAAAAATCCCAAGATACATAAGCAGAAATTAAACGCCAGACATTTCATATTACACTTTCCCTCACAAAAACATCTAGTAGAATGAATTCCAAAAGACGCATTTATATAAATCAATGCATATCAACGGAAACAAATGTTTAAAAACAAAACGACCATACCACGCTTCGAAGAAATTTTCGATAAACATCAAACTCTGTGTCTGTAATAGAGTAGGCAAATGAAAAAGCAGTAAAATAAATAACAATCACTATATGCACAAGGACAATAATATACCAGTCAAAATTCACATACACAGCGAACTGTCCATCGTCAATTTCGCAATTGTAAGTTTTATAAAATATTGATTTGAAAATTTTTCTTTTGAAATATGCTACAGACCGACATGCTTTTGTCTTCTCTGGGATTGCATTCCAATTTTGCGATATTGTGGCTATTAGAAGTACTACGCCATCGAGCAGGAGGCCCCTCAGGGGTTGAAAGGGAACGTGCAGAGAAACTCATACACCAGGCTGACACACATTAATTAGATCTAACCCCGAGTACATCATGACGCCGACTGCAGAAGTAGGCACGTGTCTCATCTCCTTCTCAACACGTACCTACCCTCGTGACCAACACACCTGCAGCTCATTGGCTATTAATGCCATCATAGTTCCACTTGGACTAAGGGTCCACTTTACCATACATGGGCAGCTTGGAGAGCCCGAGGAGGCCGGAAGCGGTTGGAATGCGTTAGAGGAGGGGACACTGCAAACAGTGTGATAAGGGTGGGAAAGCTTCGAGGTGTAGGCGAGGACAATTCTTAAGGAAGATTTCCGGCAGCCTCTTACACTATGAAGGATTTATGGTACATTTCTGTTTTATGTTGAAGGATCTGCAGGTCTAAACGGCGGAATCTTTTTAAGTGATTTTAAATGACTCTTTTGAAAATAAATGATCTGAAGATATAAAGAGGACAGTTTGTATTGAAAATTTTTAAGGGGGAGAGTAGAGACAAATAAAACCGTTTTTCTCTAACTTAAAGCCATTTTAGTTGATGTAGGTGTAGCAAAACTTGGTGTCTCTAGTTTGTAATGATCGAAAGCATACAGGGTTGGTGGAACAAAGGGACAAAGAGTCCCTCAAAAGGTCCCTCCGGGTATTCTTCGGTACCTTTGCCCGCTCATCAACGCTTGATTTACCCTCCTTGATGTCTAACTCTCCGATGGTGGGTGCCACCAAGTTTTGCTGTACCTATAATTATAGTGTGTGCATTTAGCAGTTTGTTTCTATCGTTTTTATTATGTTCCCGCTTATTTTCAGCTGTTCCCATTCTATTCCTTCATTCAAGGAGGTAACGGTTGGCTTCTGGTTTTTCATTCCTTCTTGTAACCATTTAATCTTTAAATTCCATTCCATGTTCCATTTTTGCTTCCATTTTCCTCGTCTAACCTATTCTTATTCCATCGGGTATTTAATTGCCACTAGCTCCAGGAAAAGTCTCAGAAATTGCGATGTTCCTCAATCTATATTTAGCGATTACCATGCCAATTTGATACCTCCTCGTGTACGGACGCTTACGGTAATTTTTGAACCAGTGTGCTAGTCTGTACCTATACTAGTCAATATTTCGTATTAGCTTAGTCACCCTCTCGTGGCCATGGAACGCGCACGCAACCGCCAATAAATTTTGTTTCTTCTTTAGTGGCAACCACTTACGCTTGTAGATGTTTGAGCCGGAAAGAAGATATCTATAACGGACGAGATAATGATATGCTACGCTTCTTTTTCAATGACGATAGATTTGCCTATTTATCTATCTCCTATTGAACATTACGTTCAGTTAAGGGACTCGGGGAACCTAACCTTAGTGTATATTTTCACAGAATGCGTTTCTCTATCTCTGGAGAGTCGAGCACATATGAAGCCTTTCGTCGGAAGTACCATCTCATAATAGTAATCTTTAAAATGGATCTAGTAAAAAAATTTTCCTGTTTTTAATGCTTAATGTACTATCCGATTCAAAATTATATAAGTTCATTTCAACGAATTCTACAACTTAGTCGAATCTTTTGAAATATTGTGTGATTGTATTGTTTATTGGATGAACTGAGGCCCCCAATGGCTTGCGAGTCTAGTCTTTTTTGGGCTCAGACGACGGGCACATATCATGCGGTGGACCAACGTTCAAAGATATCGTATTTTGATCTCCAAAAGATTATATGCCTCCCGGGGCCGTAAAAAAGAAGAACACTTCCAAGATCCTGTCTCTCTCCCTCAGATCTGCGGACGCAATCTCTTTTCCATTTGTTCATGTTCCGAATAGCAATTTCCGCGTGCATTGTGTGTGCTCTCGAATATTTTCCACGCGTGTGAGGAGAGGGCACCCCCAACTGGGCGGGCATAATTTCTTTCTCCCCCTAAAAACGGACGAGGGCCTCGTGCATTGACGCTCGGAATGATGGCTCGACTCCTCTCTCGCCACGAGCCGGAAGCAGTTCCGGCGACGGAGGGGATCTTTCCAATCGCACGAAGGAGAGATAACAAAAGAAGACTCCGCCCACATGACACAATTCGTAAGAGGCGCGGTGTGTAAATATATATAAAAGGTGATTTACGGAGATGGAACGCGGCGCAGGTATTGCACGCGTGTTGGGAGAGTGGGTAGGTAAGTACACTAGCGCTGCAGCGGCGACGCCACCCTTTCGTGTGGCGTTATGCCGCGTCTACGCTGACCACTTAAGTATGCACTTAAGTGTATTTTTCACTTAAGTACACCATGTAGACGCCCTCTCACTACTTAAGTTACGGGTCCAATTAAGTGGACCCGGGGACCCCCTTTTAAGTGGACTTGGATGATATCGATAGTGTACCGTCGAGGTGGTCGAAGTCTCGTCATCGATAGGCCGGGGAATTTCGATAACCATACACATCATACATGTGTTTATATCATTTATATGAGGAGTTATGCAATTTTCAAAGTGTTATTCTTCTTTTACATTTGTTTATAGGGTTATACGAGTCTATAAAATATCTTATGTTAATTCTCGGGCTCATTGTTTTTTCGCGTTACAAATTTTTTCCCTCATCACTAGGTAGCGTTGAGGTAGATATAATATCAGTGTGTAGTTGCCCACCTGAATTTAAAGACTGCACTTAATTACACCCAACTTAAGTGCACTTGTAGTGTAGAGGAGGCATTAGAGGCTGGGAGGACGACGGAGACGGCAACCCCAACCGAGGCACCCTTCATGTTAGTCCTCTCCGAGGGGCGCCCGTCTCGAAAAGTACCCGCGGCAACGCGCCGCAGTTGGAGTCCTTGCTCGGTCCATTTCGCGCCTCGTGGGGCGCCTCTTAATATCTCACGCCGCTTCCATCGGCTACTGTTTTTTTTGTGTCCATGCGATTGGATTTTTTTATCGTCCCATTCCTTTTGTGCGTTTAAATTAGTTTACGATGCTCCGGTAATCGAAAAATACAAAGCACTCACGCATTCCTTACAATTTAATCTCCAAATATTTCTCTTAGCTGTGGCGGTGCAAACCATATTTAATATTTTATTAGAAAATTTGTTGGATGGGGCATATCTCTGGTAGCCCACCGAAGTCTTAAACGAACGAAATCTGGAGATACCTTTGTTGAGCGATGATCTGAGAATCGAAAGATACACAGCACTCGTACAATCCTTACAATTTATTCTAAACATTTTATCCTAATTGCAACGATGCTTAGCACATGCTATTTTTTTAATAAATTTGTTGTATGGAGAAATTCTTCAGTAGTCCACCAGAATCGTATCAGATGAGGTATGTATATACCTTTGTAGTACATTACCGTGCATTAGCTTTGAATTTTCTTCATTTATCCATTGGATTGGATATCCAAGCCTGTTGTTAAAATTTCCTAAGCGTCAGTTCCAGTTTAAATCCATTTTTAACGTTACTGGGTGGGTTTGCACTGTGAAAGAGAATATAATAGCTTATTTTTCAAACGCATGTGTATGAAAATCATCTGGTATGTGAAATAGAGGACATGGCATAGTCGTTTGGAAGATTCCTACAATCAAAGGTACGACGTTATACTTCGCCTGGAATGTATTGGGCAAGTGGCCATTCAAGTATTACGTAAGACGTTTCGTGTGGGTTGAGCTTTTCTTATTTTGTCTTACGTAGGGGGGGGGGGGTTGAGGGAGTCCAAGACAATCTTACAAAAGATTTAAGTTAATTCCGAGATCTTATTTTTATCAACTTATTAAATTATCATCGGACGAAAAATCATACTTTTTAAGAATACCGTTGCGGTAGTACGCCTGAATTAATGCTAAACTATAAAAAAGTATGATCAATTCTTTGCGTTTATTGGTGAGGATACATCGCAATTGTGAATATATAGTGTTTTGCGAGTCGCCCCTACTGTGAATCGCGAAATATCGAATATCGTTATCGATATCTGACTAAAAATACATATTTCTACCTTTCTCAAAAGGGCCTATGATTTTGTAAAAAAATTTAAAGACCGGAGGGGGTGAGTTGAGTTTTTGCACACTTGGACATGGAATCGGCCAGGTATTATTATCAATGTGAATTCTTCCAAAAATGTATGACAACTTACGTAAGTTGAGAGGGGAGGGGTTCATGATATCTTACGTTGTTTTACATGGGGGAGCTGGCGGTTCAAAATGTTGCCAAAATCACCTTACGTAATTCATTAATATATATTCCGCTATGAATATTAGATTTATCAAGTAAATTAAGTCTGTAGCATAATTATATTAACAATATAATAGTTTCGCAGCATATTAAGCTAATTACGCAGAGCTCTATGAGGCAATAATCTGGACTCGTTAGAAAAGAGCACGAGAATAGGTTGTTGTGTGTGTGAGAGGTGGATGAGGAGGACAATGGAGAAACTGTGATTGACGGAAAGGAAGGTAAACGAGGAAGTGCTTGATATGGTGGATGAGGATAGGAAACTTCTGGATGGTATAAGGGAAAGGCAGGGTAGGTGGCTGGAACAGGATAGGTGGTAGAGTGTTGGATAAGCAAGCAAGAGGAAGAAAGAAATTAGGCTTTATTAGTGCGATAAAGAGAGGTAAGATGCATGCTGAGATGATGAAAGAAATGGTGTAAAAAATAGAGGAGCGGGCCCGTAAACATCTAGAGGATTTTAAATCTCTTCTATTCTAAACAATACGGATTGGTAAACGACGAGATGTATTCACAATTAAATCAACCCTCGGTAGAGCTGTTTCAAACTGTGATAAAATTGTAGAATTTATTCTGCTCATTAATTGAGAATTCACATTCAATGGTAGTGAAAATCATGCTTTGAACAATTTTTTCTCCCGGAATATCTCACTTTCCTCACAAAAGACTTCTCCAGGAATTAGCTCTTCAGGAGTTGGAAACCCTCACTTACGTCCCTTGGGGGTCGCATCCGGTTGGTATTTGGCAGACACCAATCCCTCCCCCTCTTCGGGGATGCTCCAGAGGCGAGCGAACCAACACGAACGTAACGGGGTCCGACCCAGGGATGTCGGACCTTCTAACTTCCGACTCGCTGATTCGGACGCGTTCCACCATTACGCCCACTCCCACCCATCCTCCTCCATCTCCTTACGCGCGTAAAAGGGAGCAAGCCTTTTCTCCTTTGATGATGGCGAGAGAGACGGGAGTCCTTCTTCCGTTCCTCAAGACCCTCGATCTCGTCACTTGTTCGTTTTCCCACGCCCTGCCCCCAACCTCCCCACCCTCTCAAACCGAAAACCATCCCTCCCTCCTCCTTGCCCTCCACCTCCCTCCACCTCCCTTTTCACTCGCTCTTGACTGGCTCCCCTCACTTACGCGATTACCGAGGCAAACAACCGTCCTCGGAAATTAACTTGGCCATTTCGTGTGCCTCTCTTTCACGAGATAAGGGAGGGGAACGGTGGGGAGGGGTGTTCGGGGTTTCGCCAGACCCATCTCCAACTTCGCGATGCGCGGGAGGTGGGGAGAGAGGTATGTCGAGTCCTCCCTCCCTCCCTGCTGTCCTCCCCCCTCCTGTCCTCCCTCCCTCCTGTCCTCCCCCCCTCCTGCCCTCCTCATCTTCTCCGGGCGTGTGAGGGTGTGCCAGCGAAAGGGTTTGAAGCTCTGGAGGTCGGGGGTTGGTAATCGTCTCGCACCCCCCTTCCAGCCATCACCTCTTTCGCTTCTGCTGCCTTTGGGAGGTTCCGGAGGAGGAGTGGCAGGCGGCTGGTTAGTCTTCGCGCTTTAGCTTGTGGGTGGGAAGGTGGGGAAAAGGTTGTGCCTCCATCTCGAAAGTAGTTTGCATCACTCCTTCAACACGGCTTCCCCCACACCCTCTCTTTCTCGGGAGAGATGTTTTTGAGATGTTTTGTAGCGGATCTGGAATGGAGGGAGGGTGAACGGTGGGTGTAAAAAGGAGAAGACACTCCTTGGAACGAGGAGAGGAGGAAATACAGGGAGGGTGGTTGGGAAAGTTAGTTCCATTTGGTTATTAGAATTGGTTTGCACGGGGAAGTTTATTGCGCAAGTCCCTTGCGTCAAGAGATTTTTGACGTAAATTGCTCTGCAGGTCTGCTTTCAGAACTTTTTAAAGTTTCGGCAAATCGTTTTCAGAAGTGTATTGTTGCCATTGTAAACAGTAACCAATCTGGGTCTCCACCAACTTCTGAAAAGTTTTCGTCAGTGTAAAATTCCCTACAAGCTCTTGCTGAAGAAACTTGCGGGAGTAAATTGCCAGTGTAAACCAACCGTTATAAATACAGTAATATATGTAGAGGTTTTATATTGCATGCGGCTCAAAGTTATACCTCTAAGCTATCTTTCGACGCAATTTCCTGCTAGATTAAGACACTTCTCACACCGGTTGGAACTTAGGTGACAGAAGAGATGGTGTCTTGACGCACGAAAGAGAAGCCTGGTTTATTGCGTTAAAATGGCCCAGCTAACATGAACCCGCGTAAGATTCATCCTAAAATTATAGGAATAACGCAGCGCTTTTTGGGAAATAATTTCTAATTAACATTTTTATTGGTGAATCATTACAGTGCCGCGGTAGCTCCGCTACCAAAACCTATATTTTAGACGTTAACTCCACAACTGATTCATTCAATATGGCCGATTGCGCATTGTAATTGGTTCCGTTTTCCTATGTTTTACCGTACCATATTTTTCCTACTACTCTGTTCTTTAATCTTTGGGTAAACATGTGTTTTAATAATAATAGTAGCGTTTAATTAGCCGTAGCTATTCAAATAATTAATTACAGTATACATTACAAATACATTTTCCAAATGACAATATTCCAATTGCAAAAAAATAATGTTACATAATCTTCAAACAGAAAATTGTCATACTTTCAATACTCATTTTACATTTTGTTCTTATGAGTTCATTACACGATACATTTTTACACCTTAACTTCAGTTTTTTGCGTGTAGCAACCATTCTTTTAAAAGTATCAAAAATTAGCTCTGAGGTCATCGCGTTGCATAATAACAATCCCCTATAAAAGAGTGAGGCCTGTGATGTCTTCTTTCTCGTCGGTAGGTGGAAATTACTTTTTAATCTAGTGTTATAATTATGAAAATCATTGTTGGTAAGGAGAAATTCGTCAAAGTACCCAATTGGGCACTAACCCAATTTTAATGTTATGGATAAAGGTTAATACATTGTATTCTAAAGATTGACTGACATCCATCCATATTAATATTTTTAACATAAAATCAATTTTGGTATACCTATCACATTTAAGTATCAGACTCATACCTCTGTTCTGTAATACTTGTAACCTATTTCTATCGGCGGTATTGGCTGAAAACATGACTGTTGCGCAATAATTATAGTGCGGTAGTATTATGCAATTATATATTAGTTTGGTTGTCTAACATGTTAAAACTTTATTGATTCTGCAAATGAAACCCAACTTCTTTGCAATCTTTTTACAGGTATAATCAATATGCTCCTTAAAATTCAGTTTCCTGTCAATTATCACTCCTAAATATTTTATAGACTCAACTATTTTCACCTCGCAATCGCCAATTTTTTCGCAATCACAATCTTTAATTTGTCATTTATAGTACTCAAATATTGAGATCGTGTGCCAATTATCATTTCTTTGGATTTTTCTGCATCCAATTTCAATTTATTAACAATAAACCATTCATTTAACAAATTTAAATCATCATCATGTATCTGCGTGATTACTTGCCTCGGATTCTGTCCTGCAATATATATCAATGTATCGTCTGCAAATAAATGATACTTACAAAATTTCATGTTTTTCCCAATATCGTTTATATATAACAGAAATAATAGTGGTCCAACAGACTTCCCTGTGGTACCCCCCAAGTCTATTCTGGTTTTATTTGATACATAATCACCACATCTCACCACCTGATAGCGGTCTATAAGGTAACTGCTGATCCATTTAATAACCACCCCACCTATCCCATATTTCCTTAATTTCATTATTAATCTATATCTATCAATTGTTTCGAAGGCCCTTTTTATATCTAGAAACAAAGCACAAACTACTTCGTTTCTATCCATGTACTCCTTCCATTAATTAAGTACATATTGAACAGCTGTCTCACAACTGTTTCCAGTTCTGAATCCTGACTGATAAATATCCAATAGCCCATTTCTTACCGCAGTAATTGCTTATACACTACCTTTTCGAAGATCTTTTCCATAGAACTCAACATATTTATCGGCCGAAAGTCTTCCGTCCAATACTGACTCCAATTTCTGGGAATTTAGCCATGCGCTAACACTACCCTTCAACTTCTCGTCGTCTGAAAACCGCTGTGACCTTATCCATTTTTTTTAATAAGGACAAGAAAAATGAAGGCCACTAGGACCCAAATCAGGGGGGCTCGGGGTATCATCAAACAGCTCTCGTTATAAAATAGCCATTAGTTTTATGTGCTTGCAGCACTATGCGGTCATGCACTGTCACGGCCTAACTCCCAGGTGGCGGAGTTTTGCGACAAGGGAATTAAAAAATCTCTGTCACAGTCTAGATAAAAGTAGATATCGCTTCACATAAAATGCAATGTATTTAACCTTATTATACAGAAAAATATCTCATCTTTCCAATTAAAACAAAATGTCAGCCCCTATACTTTTCGAGATATTGGCCAAAAAATACAACCAGTTTGCCGTAGGAAATGGTACGTGCATGCACTGCAGAGAGACTTTATTTAAAAAATGAGGAATTTCTAACGCATTGATCTCATCATAAATTTAAGTGTGCTATGCTTTCTCAACTATTTTTAAAAATAAACCAACTACTCACCGCAGTAAGTTTAACAGAATCGATAAGAAAACTTCGGTTGTGAAGAAGTTTTCAGCGTATGGCGTGAACAAAATGAGTCAAGTGAACAACTTCTATATGTATATTTAATTAATTTCTGTAACTTTAAGTAGTTTAAAATAAAGTTTTTGCACCGTTTATATTATAATACTTACTTCATACTTCTTGTAGTTGCTTACATTTAAAAACAAAAAATATGAATATGGTCTCTATTAAGACTTGGAAAAAATCTCGCCCAAATTAGCGTAATTGCAATTAACTTGTGTAGAATATAATGCTGTGCATGTTGGTGAAAACTCACTCTATACCTCACACGTCTGAGGTGGCCTGCTGGGTATTATTTAGATGAAGATACATATTCATTTATTTCATCAAATTTATCTACCGGTTAGAGGTAGGCTAGGGCTAAAATAAAATAAAATATCTTGCTAAAACTGCCATAATATTGCATAAAATAATATTTGAAAAAATACTTGAGAATGGTAACTTATGTTTATTAGGTCTCATAGAAGTACATGTACATTCTCTCGGTGCATTGGTGTTTCTTTTAACCAAACGGAACTTACTGATTCACCGTGGTAGATCTTTTTTCCCAACTCCCTCTCCTTCTCTCTGGCTTCCTTTCAGCCCGCTCTACGTGATGCAAAGAGCAACTGACGCATCCGTCGAAGGCCAAGTCCTGGAACTGCTTTTCCGTCCATGGGTAACGTCTTGGTTGGCGAACGTGTGTGTCCGATACAGTAACCAGGTGTATTAGTTAGCTAATATACCCGATTAAAAACAAATCCGTACGCCTTATTTTTTGCTGCTGAAAAAGAATATGAACATGTACCTCAACATTTCTTGATGTAAATTTGTTCTCCTTTAAATTATTAATCAATCTTTAATTAACATAATTGGATTATACATTTCTTGCATTATGACTCATTGTGCGTTGAGGATTCCAAAATAATTTCATATTAGTCATTAGATAAAGTTATAATTTTTAACGATTCATACGCTTGGAACTTTTATTTCAATTTTCATTTACTGTGAAAAAGTTGATTTTCCTAGTAAAGTAATAGAATCAACTAATATTCGTGAATTTTAAAGCCTTTGTTATAACCTTCAAGGCAACCATATATCGTAGGTAGTATTTTAGATAATGTATTACAATTTGTTCACTTGTTAACATTGAACTAATAAACTAATGCTAATATATGCGTTTATAAATGCGGAAAATGTAATGAAAGAATAAATGGTTGCTCCGGTAATTGGCATGTATGAAATGAGCGTGCTCAGTTGGTTTTTGCCATGCTGAGAGGATGGGTGAGAGTCGAATAAAAAAACAAATTCATGATGGAGGAGTAAATGGGGTGAGAGTAATGGGTAGATCGAGAAAATTATGGGTGAACGTGGTGGAATGCACTCTTAAGAGTAGGAGCAGGAAGCAGGAGCTATTAGGAACAGGATGGTATGAATAAAGCAAAGCATGAGTTTAGCTGAAGCAAAAAAGATATCTAAAGAGAGGGTAGCTTGTGGGAAATTACTAAAGCAGAGTTAGCTTTACAGGCCTATCTCCGAGAATCAAACTTTTTCACTGCACCTACTCCGGAAGGGTAGGACGCGATGGGTATGTAAGTCTGTATGCATGTATGCTCTTATTCGAAATACACGTCACCACGTAGTAATTGTAAATATGTTTTTAAATTCAATCCCCTGACATTTCCTATTATGGAAACGGGCGAATATCAGACTCAACTCTATCAAATTGCCAATAACAGCAAAGGACTTTTGACTCCTATGCATGCATTTCGGTCATCCAGGTGACCATTGAAAGGAAAATGAAAGTGAAAAATCTCCTAAACACGGGCTTGTTTAGGAGATTTGAACTCTCCCTGTCGATGGTCACCAGATTTACCGAAAGAATGCATGCAATCATTCATTTATTAGAGTAATCTACCGGTTTAGCGTAGGCTATGATGAAAGTCAGAGAAAATCCATATTTTCACACGTGCAGGGCCCTATCTACCTCTTGTATTTCTTTCTTCATCCTTGCCTTATTCATCCCGTCCATAAAATGTATTTCACGTGAATCAAAATTACTTTGATTTAATTTACAATTTGGATTAATCATTAATTTAAATTTACATGTTAATGGATCTCTTCTTGAACTCTATGAGTTACCAATCGAAGCCAAGGGAAGTCCACCTGTGAGCGTATCAATATCGTAACCACTGCACTTCTTGCGTCAGCGGAGCATTTACGAATCGACTCTCTAGGTCGTGTCTGGGTTGAGGGTTTGCCGTTCCCCCCCCCCCCCCCCCCACCTCCGACATATCTTCCTCTGCCCCCCTGGCTGGAGATTTTGAGGTGAAATAGTATAACAAGAGTAGGTGAAAGGTAGGTGAATCCCTTCATCCATACTTGGCTGCGGTAAAAGGGGAAATAGGGAGGGCGGTCGCCAAATCCTCTATTGCCTCCACCCCAGTTTGTCAAAGGCCAGGAAAGGGGTTTGGATTTTAGGGTGCGGAATGGGGGGGGGAGATGTGGGGCTTTGCCCGATTATGCTCCGCTCTCTCGAATTGCGTGTCAAAGGGCAGGGGAGAGGGTGGTGGAGATGAGGAAGGAAGGAAGGGGGGTGGCCCGTTTGATGCAGGCGCGGGGCATCACGGGACGTTTCCGCGCATGAATGGCGGAATAGAAAAAGGGATCCGTCGGTCGGCTTATAGGATTTGATTCATCGCCGTGGGCGGCGACGGTGTGGTTCTGCGCGCGGTGTGATGACCGCGGGGGCGTGAAATCGCGGGACTACGGGCTCCGGTCTGCCCATGCATGCGCACCATTCGATTAATTTTCGATTCGCTAATCACGTCGAAGCGCGGAAATCTGTTTTTGGGGAGTTGGCCTTCCATTCTGGGCGGAGAGATAGAAAGGGAGCGGGAGTCGTGAGAGTGGATGGGGCGCCGATCTTTTGCTCGTCATGCAGGAGATTTCATTCCCCTTCCTTTCCCTATCCCCCTCCCCCCCAATGGAGCGGCCTTTGAGGTACCACGCCGCTGATCAGGGCAGCTGGACGAGGGGAGCTTTTGAGGGCGGTAATTCCGCGTGCTTTTCCAAAGATCGCAATGCCCAGAAAGACGAGCCGGTTATTGTCGCCTGTGGAATTCCCGTTTGAATTCCGAGTCTTTATGTAGAGGGAGATATTCCGCGTCCACATTGTGTCACACGTGGGCCAATGCCTCTCGGATGTTATGACACGAGTCATGTGAAAGAGGAAATAAAGTAATCTGGAAGCGGGGAAAACTGTTTCCCCCTGTGAAAGCGTTTCACTCTTTTGAACCGTAGAACCTCTGTGAATGACGGTGGAATAAAGAAAGAAACGCAAATACCAGGAGATACTATGTGATTGCCTCTCTCTCTCCCCCTTTCTCTCTCTGAGTCTTTCTATCTACGTCACTCCCTCTTTGGTTAGAACTATATTATTATTAGGCCTAATCTACCGGTTATGGCAGGTTTACATGGGAGGAAGTAGAGAGTTTGAAATGTGAATAGTGGAATATGTACCGCAAGGTGGGAGAGAATATTGACGTTTGTCAAAAAATCCTGGTGGAAAAGGTGCTCGATGAATTGGCGTCCCCGCGTGACTGCAAGTATTCTTTAGCCTTATTTGGAAGATTATGCTCCAGTCTTGCTGAGTCACGTGTTTACCTCAGTTGTCCGATTTTCCTTATGATGTCTATAATGGTAATTTTGACTAAATTAAATGCAAAATTTCAAGGCTATTTTAATTCACTCAGCGCGAAATCTATATTCTTCTAATGGGCAGATTTTGCTTTGGGCAATTCGCTGTAATTTTCCAAAATAATGGTAACAAGCAATCAGTTTTGGTAGGTGATTGATAGTGAGCCTTTTTGTGAGCTGCTAAAGTTCACTAAATTGGAATACTTCTGGTCCATCTTGATATAGGTTTAAATGTCTCTAGGAAAATATTCAGTGGACTAATTTGTACACACGCCAGGTATCCTGTTCGCAGGCGATTTTTGCAGTTGGTTCTTCTAAAACTGAGCTTTTTCTCTTTCTTAAATGATAGTTTTTTAAATTTCTCTTCTAGAATGGTTACATTCCTAACTTGTAGTTCTTTTTGAAAATAAATGGTTGTGCCAAAAACAATTCAGCATTAGGTATATTACTAACTCATTTCTTCGGGACTGATCGTGCCTCGTTGCAGATGTAAAGATGGTAGCGTAGGTAATTCAAAATCGCAAAATTAAATGAATCAATTAAAACTAATTTACAGAGTAATTAACTTCCTGATAGTTCTGATTTGTGGCCTGAATTTATGGATTTAGAATGTCTCAACTCCACTCCAACGTTTCCCGATAGTTGATAGTATTTCCACATTTTATCTTTCCACATCGCTGGCAAAATAACTAGAAACAACCTGTGCTTTGACAACCGTATTCTTATAAAAATTACACATTATTCACCTTTTAACAGGGTAATGGGAGACTAAAAGCGGTGTCCTTTGAAATTGATATTTTCAATATATCCCTTTCCTCCCTAAAACAAATACTAACAAGGTTGTCCTAAATGTAAATGACAAAGCTAAATTCATGCCCTAAACCTATTCATTATAGTTTAATATTTCTAATGCATATTAATCTTTTGATTCAATTAAAGCATGTAAAATTTTTATTTCAAAGGTATTACTGTTACTACCAAAATAAACTTGATGATTTAAAAAATCTAAATGAGCACTTTATTGGATGAATGTCATTTTCTAGAACAATTTTAACTTGTATGAAAACATTTTAAAGATATACAAGAAGAATGATATACTGTTTTATAAATAAATAAAAAATAAAAATAAAATAATCAGTCGAGGGTTGCTGCGTCACTGTATGCTAGAGTTTGCATCATCACCCATCGGGTGACGCGAAAAAGTATACAAAAGATTTGTCCCTCTCGCTCCCTCCTCTCACTTCTCCACACCCCGACCTCCCCCATCCCCCGCTCTCCACCCTTCGGGAATCCCTGGAATACCAGGATGTCCTCCCCCACGATCCTACACCCCTCTCTTGAGAACTTTTCTCCCCTGTCGTGGGACATGGGTTATTGTCGCTGCCGCCATATTCCCCCCGGAATCCCGGAGTCTTCCAATCATGCAAGTCAAACACCGTTGGCTGGCTGCTACAGAGAGCCACCCACCCTCCCCCTTCCTCCTTATTAAGCCCCGCCCCCCCTTCCCCCTCCTCAACGCAACCCCCCCACCAACCTCTCAGTTGCACACCCTTTCCTCCCTTGGCCTCTCTTGCACGACCCTTTTCATGATCCCTTCACGCCTCTTTCGCTTTCCTTATACTAAATATATACTACATTTCCTAAGCCTCTCCATCAGTATAAATCACCGCTTCACGTGGCACAATGATTCTACGGTTGTCAAATCCTGAAGAGTTGATTCTCAGAGAGATCTGCTCCAAATTGAGATAAGGTTTGATTTCAAGAACCGTGATTTTGAAAGCTTTCCATTCGCTCTGGTACGCTGCTTACTTCGGAACACAGCAGCGCTAATGCTTTCCATTCGTTTCGGAACCTGTGCACTAGGCATCGTGCTTCAAAATATATGGGAGTCTTTGGAAGCTTATAATAAGCTAAGGAATATATATTTTGGAAGCTTTCCATTCGCTCTGGTACGCTGCTTACTTCGGAATACAATAGCGCTAATGCTTTCCATTCTTTTCGGACCCTGTGAACTAGGCAGCGTACTTCAAAATATATATGGAAGTCTGCAGTGCGCTATAAATGAAAAGAGCGTCGATAATTGCATCTCACTATTTTATTTAGGCGGATGCGCAGTTGACCATTCTGATACTGAAAGGAAAATAATAACGTAAGAAGGAAAAGCCTTTATATAAGTGACCCATCAAAACCTCCTTTTTGTCGTTAGATTTACATAGAAAGTTGTTCAGAATATATTTTGCCTGTGAACGTTGCTGTGAGATAATTACCATAACCAGCCGAGAAGCTATGCCTCATCATCCAGCAATGCAAACACCAAATATTATGGGATTTTGTCACTCAATAACGCCAGTGAATAAAAAGTTCTTTCTTAAACATTTACTTCCTGTATGATTTCTTCTGCGAACCTTTTTTTCTACAAGCATACGATGAATTATCTTCCTTCATTATGGATTGGAAACAGGTCGATCTCGTTGATTCGATGACTATAGACGTGTAATATCTGGCGTAGTTGATGTAGGAGTTATTCTCGGGTTCTCCAACGGGTCAGGTACGACCATACTTGCCGACGTTTCGGTGCTCGACTCGTGCGTCTTCATCAGGGCTGTTGAGTGTTTTTTCTAGATTTAGTCTTCATTTTTATGCCATTCTCGCTAGGTCAGATGCCTCGGGAAGTGGAAATCTGTGAGCCTTCGTCAAGCACCCTCCGTTTTAGTTGCATCATTCGACTTCAGTCATGTTGCGTACTCAAAAGTGATTCAAGCGAAGGAATTTCATTTCATTGGTGGACAACCCCCATTTCTTACCGACCGGGAATCGATCCGGGTTCCGCGAGAATGAACGGTGGCAACGAAGGGCGATGCAAATCTCCGTCTCCAGCGGGAGGGGGCCTTGCCTCCCATCGACCGTGTTTGCCCAGACTTCTTGTCTTTCATGTGCCGGCGACGGAGGGCCCGTCCTTTCTTCCGGGGACGCGCCCCGCCCTCCACCGCCGATATGCGGGCCCCCCTGACTCCCGCTTTCTTATTTGCCCTCGGGCTCCGTCGTCGCCTGCTCTGTCTACATCGCCCCGCGATGGAAGTTGCCGGGAAACATTTCGCGGAGCTCCCTCCACCCCCGACCGCCACCCCCAAACCCTTTCTCTCCCGCTCGCCCTTCCTTAATCCGCACCCCCTTTGTACCCCATCCTCCGTTGGGGAGAAAACCCTTCTTCTTTCTCAGCGTCCCCCTTTTTGGAGGATCCCGTGGGAGGGGGGGGGGAGCAAGGATGGATTTATTTGGATTTCCGGCGTCACCCGCGACAGCGAGGGTGACACTGATTTCCACACTTCGTCGGAACTGCGCGATCTGCCCTCTTTCTTTGACCTTTTCTGGCAATCTCGGAAAATGAAGGTCTGTCGTGCAACCGTCTCATAAGACGTACCCATCTAACCACTGTTTATTTTTTTGACATCAGAGCGGCGATATGAATGTTACATCTGTCGCTGGCCAATAGTTTCAACATCAGCACTACATAGTTTTGCAAGCATTCGAGTTATTTATTGATTCTACGACTAATGCGCTCCGCGGCCCCTATTTGAAGAAGAAATATTATCCATCAATTTTTCCTGATTACCTGGAAATAAAGGAGGAATTTTCAACTCCTTAGAACGCCAGAGTTTTATTGAAAATTGTCTGTAATTGACTAGAAATATGTTTACCTAACCAAGGTGTTACTGGTGATCACACGATAGGTAATATTATTTTTAAAATATTATGTAACTAACAGCGAGCACTATATTGTTTCATATTTATAGTAGACTTCTTCTATACAGTTTTTTCTTTAAAAAATTGCAATTTAAGAGCTTAAATCCAACTTGTTAGAATTATTAATGGCTTAGGGACAAGATAAATCCTCACACAATAAAACCTATTTATGCTAAATTGATATGCGATTCTTTCTGATTGGAGAATTTTACCTACAATAATTTTCACCATTTAGCTGTAGTGTTGCTGTAGCATCGTTTGTGTTTCGGGAAGATTCATTGTTTAAGGTAGAAATTCTATACCTATCAGCTGGTTGCTGCTCTACCATGGCTAGGGCGTCGTGGATTGTCAGATACAAGCAATTGAATGTTTGCTCGCTAGTGCATCATAACAGTTTTAATCTTATCCTAAAAGAAATTATTGGCATATTTGGTCCCATTTTAGAGTGTATTTTGGAAAATTAGACGCCGAGGATTCTTTTGAGCTCTGCTTTCGAGGAAGCAAACCTAAATGGCATGTAATCTTACAATATAAATTCGTTAATACGACGAGATATTTATTGGATCCGTATGTCGCTGCTAATTATTCTGCTTTCATTGGATGAAAGTAAACTTAATCTTCACAACACCATTTAAACATTTTTGATATTTTTTTTATATTTTAAAAGCTGGGTTTCTTTCATAATGTGTATTCCCCTTGCTCTACAAAAGCTAAGAGTGAGATTTTTTGCAACTCATAATAAAGACCATATTGGAATTTTATTTATAAATTCAAGTTGTTTTAATGAGCATGAAGGGTAGTAATATTATTCAAACAAAAACTATGTTATATGACTGAATTTATCATTAATTAGCTAATTATATACATTTTAGTCTTTGACTTAACTTGTCTTTCCACGCCGTAGGTACCCTGACGATGCCTTTACAACCAGAGGGCTTTTTTTATGGTTATGGAAAAAATATTACGGTTGATTATGAATGTTCAATAATTAAGAAAAAGTTCGAACTACCCGCCCTTACATTACTGACGGGATTTGTGCGTCATAAGTCCTTTATTTTTTTAAATAATGTCTTTTTGAAACGCACAGCATTACTGAGCCCCATGAAAAACTGTTTCCATTTTTTAGCAAATATCTCATAAAATTAAATATAAAACTAAAAATAAAAATATTTTGGATGAGACCAAAGTCATCCAAATATATGAAAAATGATGTTGCTAAAATTACCGTTGCGTTCGAAAATAAGGGGCATTCGAGTTAGTGACTTTCCTTATTTAATCTTAAGTTGAATTGCCCTAACTATTCATGTGATGTTAATAACTCGTTGCTGGGTCATTCCATGTCAAATGATCCAATGTGGAATAAATTCGTTGCATTAAAATTTTTGAAAACAATTATTTTTTGTACACATATACATACATGCACTGGCAAGTGAATGGTGAATGCGACGATTTTAAAATTTTTATCCCTCCTCGTTTTCTCTCGGCAGCCATTTTCCCAAGATGACCCATTCAAATTTTTAAGAATTTTGGTGTTTACTCTATGCCTAATATCTCAAAAAATAATTATGACATATGAAATATGCTGAAATCATACCATTATACGCACATTACAAGCAGACATTTCTTTAGATTTTTCTTTTTCCTTATACATTCCTTTATTGTTGAAATTTAACTTTTCCTTTATTGTTGAAATAAATTTTGAAAAAATTTATTTCCCGCATAAAACTGGCTTTTGACCCGAAAAAACTTTACGAATGAGAAAAGTCTCAGGTTTGAAATATTTTTAAACGTAAGGTAATAAAGTTGAAGAGTATTCTTTGAAAGTTTTATTCGTGTGACACTAGCTCTTTTTTCTCCTAGAAGCAAACAAGAATGACCCTGCTGTATTGCGTGCGTAAGGAATTATGACAAGCATTCAATCTTTAGTAATACAGGTGGTACTTGATGGTGAAAAGTGAATTTGGGAGCGGGGTGCTGTTGGCATGGATACACTGAATCTTCCCCCAACTGCACGCGAGACGGAAGACGCAATACGCATCTCCTTCCCCTCCCCCTAGCCCCATATAACATCCTCATGCATCCGAATGAATACGCCTTCATCAACAACAACATCCGCCAACCCACCCCCTCCTACAAGGGCCCATCCATTCATACCTCCCCCTTCCATCCCCGCCCCTACTCTCTTCCCCCCCAAAGTGTCGACTCATCTAACATCTTACCGTCGCGTCGTCAAGGAGCCTCACCGCAGAGAACGGAGTGGAAGGGGTGGAATATAAGACGCCAAAAGGCGGCGTTACCTCCTCCTCCTCCTCCGCCACCTGCGAGAGAGAAATGACGAGATCCCCACCTGATCCATTCCCACGCAACCCACCCCCTGCCACTTCCCTCCCTCCCTTAGCGCACCGTCCCCTTCCCCCCACCCTCACCTCTGAATGCACCGATTAAGGTGTTTTGAGCGATGTATAATTTCACATAAAATCAATGAATTTGGCCTCATTATAAAGAAACTTCCCATCTTTCTATTATTAACAAAATATCAGTCATTTACCATTATGCTTTTCGAGTACTTTGCCGAAAAGCACGATCCATTTTACCTGGGTAATGTAACGGACTTTATTTTAAATATGTTGAATGATTAACGCGTTGATGTCGTCAGAAATTTAGAAATGTTTGGTTTGTATGTCTCTTCAACTATTTTTTTAATAAATCAATTAATCACCGTATTAATTTTTACAGAATCGCAAAAACATCTTAGGTTATGGAGGCGTTTTCACCGTATCGTAAAAAAATTAGTCATATTTAAGACCTTTGTAGGCATATTTACTAAATTACTTTGAATTTCAGTCTTATAAAACAACAGTTTTGCGCCATTAATATAACAATATTTATTTCATGGTTCCTACAGCTGCTGAAATCAAAAAAGAAAATTCAAATATGGTCTCTATTATGACTAGGGAAAAATATCGTCGTCTCGAGCTGTGTGTCAAAACAAATACTTAATTCAACCATT
This sequence comes from Pyrrhosoma nymphula, assembly GCA_963573305.1. Lineage (NCBI taxonomy): Eukaryota > Metazoa > Arthropoda > Insecta > Odonata > Coenagrionidae > Pyrrhosoma > Pyrrhosoma nymphula. The sequence continues at coordinate 84,864,670 of OY754333.1, read as the reverse complement.
TTTTTTTAAATTTCTTATTCTAAAATCTACATACTTTCGTATTGTTTGAAAGATAGGTCTTCATGAATGACATTCCTTAGCTATTAAAGACATAACTAAGCAACAAAAGTATGTAGATAGGTCGGTGAATATAATTTTTATTGTGGACTTTTTCCAGCCTCCGTGGCCGATGTCAACGCCATTTCCATTTATCTAAGGCATTTGACTTAAATATTTAATTTTATTCGCTAATAACTCAAAATATATGATGGTGAGATGCTTACATTTAAATACCATTCAATTTCCTGAGATAATTCAGTAGGTAGGTATATATTACTTAAAAATAGTTCTTCGCTTCAATGCACTTAAATTAGGCAGTGAAATACGATTGCTGACGGTTTTTGTGGCGTTCAGATTAATTAGGCGAGTTTCCGGGTTTCCTCCGCGTAGCCATCATGTTGATGGCGAAGTTTCACTAACTCTGCTGCAGGGGTCCTCTTCAGCCCCTGACCTGAGTAAAGCCCTCTATTTAAATAGAGGGATTTAGATTTGAGGTACGCCTACGCGGAGGAATCCAGAAAACCCACCTAATTCAGAGAGACATGATACTATTTTCCCCTTGTTTCACCTATTCTCGCATTTATCACCATAAAATTTCAAATTAGCGGAAAAATAGCATGATAGAGTAGGGTTTTGTTGTCCATATCAAATATACAGGACACTATTCTCTTTATGCCGCCAGACTGAATTAAATGACAATAGCAAAGAGTCGACATGCGTATATATTGTATTCATGGACATTATCGTTTCACGGTGGAACAGCGTTAATGTGGATACAGCGGTAATCCTGGGCCATTGAGTGCTCTTTTAAATAATTTTTTAAGTGAATCGAAAGAAAAATTCATGGACCACATTTCATTTAAGAGCATCTGTTTATTGGTTGGAAATGAGACAAGGATTACATTTAAATATTTTCCATTTATTCAACCATGTTATGACTTTGTGTATGAGTTTTCGGCGAGTTATTTGTAATTTAGACGAAATTATATTAACAAATGTGTATTTCGAAGATTGGACTTGGTGTGACACCTTGATATTTGTAAGTAACAATTAAAATAACGAAGTATTATTTCGCGTTTAGAAGAAAATCTGTACATAAATGTACCTAATCGAATTGTTACGAAATATGTTATGTGGCATTCAGTATGATGCATTTTTTTACTTTTATCTATGAGTACCTATCACTACTGGGAACACGTTTGGTGGATTCTGTGCATGAGCACCAAATCGTTCCAACCAGATTATTCGAGCATTAAGTGATCACAAGGCCGGGTCACCGTTATTCCGGGTCGTACCAGACTTAATTTCCGTCCGACAACATTTCCGGAATGACTGCGTCGTTGACAGGGCCCGTGCACGTGGTCGTTCATACGTGTGTGTGAGGGAGGTATCGGATGTTTATTTCCGAGTCTGCCGAGAGAGGGAGTGAGAGAGAAATAATTCACGAATGCGATCGAAGTTCAGCGCGAGGCAGGGATGCCGTTGCTGGGGTGCCGCAGCCAACCCTCTATTCTAACACTCCCGCACTCGTCTCTGCCGGTGTGTGTATAGTGGTAGCGAAACATGATGGAAGTCGCCTGCAGGATTGGCGATGGTGCAATGTAATGCGACGCGACGGGTTAGGGACACCAGTGATTTGTGCTTTGGCGGCCGCGTAGTGGCTGCCGACGACAAAAACTACACGAGAATGCGGTCGGCAATGCGAGAAGGGTTATCGGGTGGGATTGGCACGGCGAGTTGACGACAGCACGATTGAGTAGGCAGTCAAGAGAAGCTAGGCTATAGTGGTAGTGAAAATTGGCGCCAGCCGCCCGCCCGAAGCGGGATGTCAATGAGGGGAAGGCGTCGGCTTAGGTGGGAGTAGAAGGGAGATTACAGAACATAGTAGGCGACGCTGCCAGGGAAGCAGGGAGGATTATATCTGCCAACAAGCATGGGCAGAATAAATTATCATACATATTGTTAGATTACTGAGTCATGTAAATAGGTAAGTTCTTTCGATAGCTCTTTCATGGCCGACGTATGAAGAGGAATTCATGACTCGAGTGATCTTCACTGTCAATAGCTGGACTTTCGACCCTTTTTTGTGATTTTCAGCGACTTTTCCAGTTTATAGCACGATCTCGCCTTCTTTTCATTTTCGAATATTCGCTCGAGCAGTATAGGCGCGCATGATAAACGATCGAAACACCCAAAACAGGAAAGCATGTGCGATGATGAATCGTGCTACGGTTCCACCTCTCGGGGACGGACCTAACCGCCCCCGGAGGTGGATGGGGACCGAAGAATGGGGTGGGGGGGAGGTCGGTCAGAAAGAGGAGAAACAACGAGCTCAACTCGGGCCGGTTTTTTGGTCGTCCGAAAGGTGTTTTGTTTGATGTCACTGCTTGTTTTGCCGAGTTTTGTTTGCGTTTGTCGGCATCGCCCGTCTCTGCGGGGACGGAGCAGGAACGGGGGACAAGTGCAGGCGGATTGTCGGTCGCCGCGGGGGCGGGAAGGGGGGGACGACGCCCCCTCTATCTACACACACCTACGGCGTTTTTTTTCGATGGAGTGTTGTTGTGACAACCGCGTCGCTTTTTTTCCCCTTCTCTCTCTGCGGAATTTTGATTGCGTGCCGATTTTTGCGAATTCTGTCTCTTGACACGCTCTATTTTTCGGTCGCCGGTGCCGCAGCGACTCTCATCTCCACGGATCGCTGATTTTTTCCGCGGGTGACTCCTCTCGCGATCGGTCCAAGAGCGCCTGGCACGAGCTGGCTGTAGCGTCCCCGCCTGCCCGCTCTCTGTTTGCCTCTGCGTCGTGTTTTGACAGAGAAACCGACGACCCCCGCTATCGCCCGCGAACAACAACCGGCGATCCCTAACGCGTCTTACCATTTCCACGGTCCACTGCACCATTCACTTCTCCCCAACAATGTGTATCTCTATTCTCCTCCTCCCCCACATCACGCCTTTCCACAATACGACGATGGGGAGGACGTGAGCGTTGTACTGTTTGCTGTTTTTTTCATCTCTAGCGGTGACGCGAAATGAAAACATTGCTCGGATGCAAACCGCATGGCAAACTTTTTTTTATTATTTTGCAACTCATTTGAATTGATTGCGTTTCTTTGCGATTAGAGACGGCGGTGTGTGCGAAAACGACTGGACTGCGCGGGATGTCAAAATATGAGCGCATTCGTTTACTTTTTTTATGTACATACCAATGCTTTCAAATGAGGCTCGAAGTCAAACAATCCCGATACTTGGGATGCATGATTCAAGCCATTTAGGTCCAAAAATTTAATGAGGCCCTAGAATCTAAAAAGGGAATACAATTTTCAATTATCAAGGAACAAAAAATTGCGTGTAGGTGTCAATGAATGATTGCATGTTCGCTGTGCTTAAGCTTGCTCGCATTTCACCGTGATGTATCAATATTATTGAAGAGAGCGTCACGAAAAAATAAGTTTGCACCCCAATGGGTGCAGAACTTTCATCGTATTTTCAAATTCACTTCTCTTACGCTTCATATTTCATGTTTGATTGTTATCTCCAGCATTACATACTTAATACGACGGTCATTACGAAAAAAAATCCCCTGAAATCATGCTCACATTTGATTGTGTTGTTGTGACGCATTGTTGTCTGCGTCATCGAGTACCGAACGCTTATCGTGATACAAAAATATGTTTTATTACTCTTTCATTAAGAAAATTCAATTTTTTTAAAGGACTCTAAAATTTAATTTCCCTAGAATTAAATAATTCTGAGATATACACGCCGTGGAAACGCGGAAATGGAGAATCATTCATCTGAACGCCGCGGAAACCTATGATGGAATATCGAAATTATTATATTGTTGAATGTGTAAAAACATTTAGGCTACACTTATTGCATATTTGTGTCCGTTTAAGGCGAAGTTTAAGAAAAATGATTTTCAACATATTAACCTCACGGTGAGTCTCTATTTATTTCGGTCTTGAAAATTGATATAGACGGATGTAAATATAGAGAAGCAAATATTTTTCGCGAAAAAATTTGATGAAAAGAGGAGGCGTAATGCACAGTGAGGCGCCTTTAAGATTCAGCATCAGCTGCGATTACAGAAGTTGTGATTTTATTACATGCTTCATGTTTATCATTGAACAGAAATACCTAAAATTGCGAAAAAGTTCACCTTGTATGAGTAGAAATTCAGGGGCTGCGTTCCGACAGTATAATAAATATAATATCACAATTTGGATAAAGACGCGATAAGCGTCTCATGTTTCGTAAGTAGCATTTGAAGTATCGAAACTTTGGCGATCGGAATATCTTCATTTCGTTCTTCTGTCAGTCATATCATTTATATTCTTCTATTATCTGTTTAGTTGAAATCTGTTATTATGCCCTTGAGATACTACATGCTTGTTCTTATTTTGCTACTCTCTCCATCCATTTTTAATTGTATATTTGTGTTTTTAGATAGCTGTTATTTCCAGTTCGACCAATGAGCATGTCTCGAGATTTAGCAGTGTGTTCATTAGACTTGTTTATTTCCCTCATCTTCGTAGGGCACCTGAACTGGCACCTCAATGCTTTGGTCTTCATCCTTCCCCCATATTGCCTCATTTCCGTTGCATCCAATCTCCATGCTTTTCTGTTGGAATCGGTAACTCTACAGAGAAGCCAGGAATCCCAAATACTACCGAAGAACATACTTCTCATGTATACTTCAATCAATTGCTTCCCGGATTCCAAACGTTTGTTTGCTGCTGCCAATAAACCCTAGTAATTGAATGTATTCTCTTTCCTTAATTCCCCTAACTTCTAAACTTTATTGTTATAGGCTTCTCTTAGTACAGGTATGAACGTTAATATTAATAATTAAATAAAATACTTAGTACTTTCCTTCAGTATAACTTTTCCGCTGTAGGTATATTGGTTCTAAAATTTTATTTAGTTATTAATGTAAATCCCCTTATTTCCTATTCAATCACCTTTCAGATATCAAAATATCTCCTCCAGTCCAGCTTTGTTATTATCTTACGGTGAAGTGGATGCAAGAATAGAATCTTCTTTTCGGATTGAAATTTATTTTCAATTGCAATACAACGTCAGAAAATATAAATATATGTATAGTGAGGTCTCGATTACTTTACTATCCGAGGTACCAAGTTTCTGTATGATCACTGATATTAATGTTATGGCTGTATAAACAAGCCACTTCAGCTCATGGAAACAAAAGTCAGAATCCGGCAACGGATTTGAACTTCATGTAGAAGGGGTTTCATGCCACTATTTTTTCAAATGTGAGTCACAAACTGAACACGGAAAAAGTATGGAAATGTCTTATTTTTGTCGTAGCTCGTAATGTTGGAACACAATCCTTTCTTACTATCCTAATTTTTTTAGTATCCTCAGTCTCTCAGCCTCATTCCATATTACTTTGGGTTAATCGAGACTACACTGTATCGTAAATTGACAACTTTTAGCCGGCCTCCGGTACATATTAATGAAACTTTTAACGCTGATTTGCGTCAACCTATATTTTATTCATCATCGGAATCCGTAGTTTGACACTTGACATAATGAGTCAGAAAATTGAGATAGGTAGGATAGGTTCTCATTGGCAATGGAAGGACGCAGTGATTAATTGCAAGCTTGTTAACCCCGTGATTTTTTTCGCATTTCCCCTCTTGAATTCATAATTCCTCATGGGGTACATTTGAAGTAGGTAACTGAACGACTCGGTCTTTCCCTGGCCATGACACGTGGTGGCACGCATGTATTTTTGTCTACAAAAATAACTCTTTTCAACGCGACAGTCGCAGAAGAAAAATCAGCTACATACTGGGATACGTGTTTTTGTCCGGTCTGTGCCTATACGTTCCTCGTCCTTTGTCCCCATCGGATCCGATGAAACGAGAGATAGAGACTCACGGTTGACTGAGTTGAACATTCCTGGGCCGAAGCGAGGAAAAAATAACACGATACATCCGCGCGTTGCGTCGCGTCACCAAAAAGGGCTTTTTCATTCGGAGAGGGACCGCGAGAGCCATCATTCATCTCGCGCGCTCCACTCGATCGGAAAAATTTCCCCTCGCCAAGACACATATTCATGGGCTTTGATGGCGATGATGATTGAGCGCGGCGGACGTGCGTCGGGAGGGTGCCGATGGAATGCCGTGCCGAACAAGCACTTCTAATTTTCAGGTCAATTTCCGAACGCAGCATCATGTCTCGGACGTTTTATTCCCTACCTTTTACGGATCGCGTGTAACTCATGAATAGTAGCACGCGTGCCTATCGTCATGAATAAACATGTGAATTTAACTCTTGGCTGTTTCTAGGTCGGGTCAGCGTGGGGTATCGTAGTAGGTGTAGGATGTGAATCGGCTTTGCGTTGAATTTTGCGTTGCTTATGTTTGGATAGGGTTCGCGCGTCCGAAAGCAATTTCCATAAAACGTGTGTGGAGTAAATTACTTCTGTTGTACGATCAAGGCTTCGTTTTTGCGCTGAAGTGGTGGGGATCAGTACTAAGGCTCTCCAATGATCATCGCTAATCTACCAGGTCAGGATCGATGGATCACTCGTAAGTTTAGTTACATCACGTCGAATTCGTCGAGCTCTAGTTGTGCACCGATTATCCGTACCGTGGGGGGGATAATGAATTCCTGGTACCGGTAATATCAAGCTGGGTATTTTGAATTATCCTGCCTTTAAGCGCTTTAAATCCACAGGAAATATGTTCATTAATTGAGGAATAATATTTGCAAATAAACGGTCGAGCGAGAGGTTATTTGGCAATTTTTTATAGCCAGTAATTTATTTATTCCTCCCACTTTGTAGACATCCCTCCGAATGCCTTGCTGTTACCTTTAGAATTATAATCATACGTTCCGGGGATACTCTTCATTGCATTCAGCATGAAATTGATTCCTCAATTTGTCTAGTATGCGTAAAACTATTATATTTTTTTATTCCAAGCATTATGCGGAAGACATCTATATCTCGAAACCAATTTAGCCTCAGAAGAACATATTTTTAATCTTTAATGATCGTATCATTCACTGCTGTTTAAATGAAATCTTAAATCCGGTTATTTAACTACCAATTCGATTCCTTTTGCCAGATTTATTCCAATGCTTTCTCACAAGGTTTTCATCTTTTTCATAATATCATTTGATTAACTGTACCCGAACTATTAATTTACTTTATATTTATTTATTATAAAAGGCTTTACGTGATAGAAGGCACTTCTTTTTTTATTAATATATGCACGATAAATGCCAAAGTCCTGAAGGATAAAAGAGTATTTCAAAAGTATGAAAGAGACGATATTTGTCGTAATAGCGGTCATTTGTGCATCGAAGGTTAGTGGTCATTTTGCAAACAGTAATATTCTATTCTAGGGTTTTAGCTCTATCAGACGTGGAATTTATATTTGCATGAATTATAAGCATGAGTTTATTATGGAATACAGGCAAAAACATTGCATTTTATAATTTTTACTAAAGAGTGTGGGAATATTCAGTCTCTTTCTTGTGCTCAAAATGTTGAACGCTAAACATTTCCACCTAGTGATGCCTAAGATATTTATAAAATGGATAAATAATTACGGTACTGCCACAATTCTGGTACTAATACCTAATTTTTTTCACTTGTTAGGTGCACGACAGATCTATTCAGTAATTAGTAATAGCTTCAATAATCCCCAGTGCTTTCTTACTGTATGGTTTCATCTATTCACTTCTGTAATCTATGGTCCAACCTTATTTCTTACGGAGGCACAAACCTTGCAGGGTCCATGTTGCTCAGAGGCGTGGTGGCAGAGGGTGGGTTAGGGTGGTTGCGTAGGTGGAGTGGGAAGGGTGTTGGTGTGTAGGATGGCGGGTTTGGAGGGTGTCTTAGTTCAGGGATGGTTGGCCCGCCGTTTTGTGCTTTTGCGCTGCACACGCCTTTTTTTTACTTTTCTTCCTTCCTTCATCCTCTCTGTCGCCTTATCGGTTGGAGGAATTGACGGTGGCGGTCTCTCTTGGAATGGTGCCGAAACCCCTCCCCCCTACCCGCCCGTTAATGCGATAGCGGGGGGCACCTGCCTTTCATTTCCCCCCATTTCGTTTTCACCCTCTCCTCTGCTCTCCCCACCTTACGACCGAACCGATAAAAAAAACCTGAAGAGATAGAAAGAGACCCTGGTTTCCGCTCAGTCAACCGCGTCGAAAGACGTAAAAAGGAATGGGATTGGAGGGAGATGTGGGAAGGGGCTGTAGGGGGGGTGGAAAGGAGGGCGGGGAGGGGGAGAGAGTGGAGAGGAAAGGTAGGTGGGGAGGGAGAGGGGAGGGAAGCATCGCGGTCTCCCATTGGCTGACGTATTCTATACGCGCGTGTTGTTTTTGTGTGTACGATCCTCCTCCTTTCATGATTTGTCTCACACCCCCTTAACTACCGAGAGTTCATGTTTTATTTTTATTTTGGACGTGTAGAAAAAATCGAGGTGGGGGTTCGCCATTGGCGTTGGGGGTCGAATGCATGTATGCTCGCTGTGGTGTGGTTTCTCGGGTTTACGTTTCGGGTGGCTCGTGATCATGTTTTATTTCCACGCGCGCGCGCGTTAACTCTTTGACGGTGGCGCTGTGTTACAGGGTCGATGGGGGATTAAACGCGGAAAGCCGCGTCACGCACTAATGATTTCCGCCTCGCATTTACTTGCGCATTCGGAGATGCATCTGTTGGCGGTATTCACTCGGGGCGGCTCGCGGAAGTGAATGTCGTCCTCTCGCAGGACTGTTTTTATTTTTTTTTAATTTAGGTTTACCTCGGGTTGCAGAGTAAGCCAGCGAATTGCTTTTAATTTGTCAATTCAGATTGGGTTCCGAAGGCGCGTGTTGATTATTCGAGGAAGACCTGTCATATATTGCTCGGTTTAAACAAGCTTTGTGTAGATGAGCTCTACGGCCTCTATAGATTAAACAGATAAAATATTTCTCCAATGGCCGTAAAATATATCTCCAATGGCCGTAAAATTTCACTTTCAATCTCGTGTTGCTAGTTTTTTTCCCTTCAGCTCGCTGAAGAGGACCACTTTGTGGTCGAAATACGCGTATACGAATTTCACCCTCGTTCCCTGTTTGTTGTTTTCCTATTTGACAACGCTCTTTTTGAGCTGTTCTCCCAGAAATCTGGGGCCCTGCTGTGTGTGTGAGTGAGTGTTTTGTGTGATTGCGTGTGTGCTTGTGTTAATAACTTGGCAGCCTTAGTAGAGTCACTACAGCTCTCCGAAGGATCCCAGGTTATAACCCAGGAATCCTTAGCTAGGTCCCATTAGCCTACAAAGGATTCCAATTGGGTTGTGTGTGTGTGTCTGTGGTAGTCCCTGGCGAGGAAATTATTTTCCCGTAAACTACCACAGGAGGGTATTCTGGTGGAGAGGCTGTGGTTGGTCCCTGTTGTGGAACCTCATTCCCGCAAACCAACACAGTAAGTATTTAATTTTTTGACGAGTGGTGCATATATTTTACGGCCATTGGAGAAATATTTTATCTGTTTAAGCTTTGTGTGTCTGAGAAAGAAAGGTGGAACCTTAATTACTGAAGTATATTTTCGAAAAAAAACGAATTGGTACTTCGTATTTCCAATCGATAATATATTGGTCTACCGCGGTTCCGACGCTGTAGCGTCTTTTCAATAACAACTTTTTTAATATCATTAACAAGAAAATTACGTTGTCTTTACAATAACGCAGTAGCGTCGAAGTTGAGTTGACCAATAAATTATCGGATGGAAATACACAAAGTATCCTTTTATTAGAATACTGAAATTCCACAGAGCGATGCCTTTTCCTGCTGACTTTTTTTTCCAATTGAAGGGCGTGACTCAATCGCTAATTAATTTTCGATTCGATGATTAATTTAATGTAAGTTAATTAGCTAAATGCATTAGCTTTTTATCAAAGAGTTATTAGTTATAATTCTTAGGTCTTGGGAAATATCCCGCCAAGTGCTAAAATGTTTCTATCTGAACTCCAGCACTATTTCATTAAATCAATTACTTTCCGGGTTTAGCCCTTGATTACCTACTCTCAGTAGTATGTTGTAGTAATTTCAGACAGTTACCTGCAGTTGCCACCCTGAAAACATACTGACTGTTGATTGCTTTCCGTGCTCAGCATTGCTTCACATTTGATATCGAATTAATCGGATGTTTACTTATTTGTAGCTCATTATGTCATTCGCTAAAGGAATACTCGTACAATTACTGTGCCCAGTTCAAGGGACTGATTGTGGGTTGTATTTTACTTATACTGGTGGGTGTTCATTTTACTTTCATCGGCTGCACAGTACATCACAGTACAGTGCATGTGACAGCATGTACTTTCATCTCAATGGCAATTTTTAAAATTACTACCACTAAGGTGAATCGGAAAGATTGGAAATATTATGACGTCAACAAAAAATAATATGTTATCGTAGAGTTTTGATCATATGTGAATTGCAGCCATCATGGTAACTCTATTGGAATCAGAAGAAACATAAATAACAAATGCTCAAATTTTTTTCGTAGATATTCGCAGTTCATTTTAATTTTCGTAAGTTTATTTTGGATTACTGAGAATTATAATAAAATTATATTTCGAAAATATATTGCAAATAAAAGTATAATTATATCGCAGTAATCCAAAATAAACTTACCAAAAATGCCCAAATTACTAAATAATTGAGCGAAAAACAAAGTTGTTTGATTAACTAATCAGAAATAAATTGTTGCCAACAATATTACATTTTTATTTCCTCTGGAGATTAATAGTTCTGATTCTCGCCTTTGCAAGCCCTGAATTAGGTACAGCATTATCATACACATGTATAAAAATTAGTGGTTTCTGTGTGGGTGTGTGTGTATGTTACTCAATTACGCAAAAACCACTGAGTCGAATGGGCTGAATTACCTGACTAAGTTCTGGCTGGTTCAAAAATTAGCCGTTTATAAATTATTCACTATTTCAACATTACGGTCATTTCCAACTTTTTCGAGGAGAAGGGCCTCTTGTTGCATATGTTCGTACCTATAATTTATTCTTTTGCGGAAGATTGCTGTTTTCAGTAAAGGTGAATAAAAGGTAAGAATTGAGACTTTTTTAAGTTCTCTTTTGGATACATTGGAATTGATTTTTATTCACATAATTATTACTTTCTAATGTTTTTCGTCATTAATATATAAATAAGTACCCTCGGTATGCTTCTTACAGCAGCTTCATTTCATATAAAAGTTCGAATATGGTCTCTATTGGTAATTGGAATGATTGGAAATGGCATGACGTCAGGCAAAGAATAATATATTATCGTAGAGTATCGGTAGAGTATCTCAGAGTATCGTAGAGTATCGGAACTGGAAAAAAACCTCGCACAAACTGACTTAAGTGAAAATATGCTCGAAGCTTATGACGATATTTCCCACCCCCCCCTCGCGAAACTTAAATATTTATTTTAGCTTTACTGTTTTAAAAATGAAAAATTTCAGTGAAATTGTTTAACAATGCATTATCAAAATGCATGGCTTTTTTCCACTTAGTAAAAAAAACTAAGATGAGAAATCAGAAGTGAGATTCGCTTCTGTAATAATAGAACTACATTAGTATTTCTTACTTTATCTTTCCTGTTGAGAATCGATGGGAATTTCTGCTAGTAAAAAGATACAACATTGCTAGCTTGGACTGACTCTTGATATGTGGCTCCTCTGCAATATAACGTGATATGGGGTAGAAGTTGTAGATTTTGGTCGAACTGCTTTTCTTTTAATTTGTTCATAATTGGACCTTATTGTGTCAAAACAAAGGGATAGCTATTTTGCGAATTAATTAGACGGGTCAGTGCCTTTAATGCGCGTTAAACGGATTGTATGTGTCGTTAATTCCAATGAGTGTAATGGATAATAAATATCGGCACGGGTGGAGCGTTCCTATATGCTACATAATCATTTTATTCGCGAAAATTGGATTAGATTTGTTATTTTCTCGTGAAATTCGAATTTTGAAGTCAGCATTGGATATGATAACATCGGCTCTTCCAATAGGCTTATTTAGTGCGTGTGCAAATGCGCATTTTATTTACATGCACGTGAACGGATCGACTAATTTCGGTTTTTTTAATTAACTTCGCGAAAGGATTATTTAGCGGGATAAGTAAATAGAATGTCAAAATATCAATCAACATATCGTTGTCGTTTACAGCGGCGACTAATGTTATCTTTCTGATGGAAAGGGGGGTTTATTGCGCAAATTAAACGGCAATTGGTTATAAAATTCGTTTTCCTTGGGAATTGGCGGTCGCGTCCGAGTGATTTATTTTTGTTTTCATGCGTTTTGTGTTTTGGTCGTCGATTGAAGCAAAGCGGCCATCTTTTTACTTGCAAAGCGCTCGGAAAGAAGGACGGCGAGGCGTCCGTCGAACGTATTTGTGTACAAAACGAAAATGGTTCCGCCGTTGTTTCTGTCAGCGCGACGCCGCCGCGGTGAGTGTAATGATTCTGTCGAGCAGTTCGCGAACCCAGCGAGCTGCGAAATTAAAACTGTGCGTAGACGGACAGAGATGAGTGTGGACGCCTTTGACGTAGCCGCGAGGATTTCAAGGTGTCTGAGCCAGTAATCGTGGGTCAATGTGTGCATATTTAATAATTTATTTAAAGTAAGCCGAAAAAATACTTGGACAACATTTTATCCAAGTACATTTGTTTGTGCAGTGGGACTCGCCGTACATGTAGTGATGAAAATGATACTAGAATTATGTAAAAATATTTTGCCTTCATTAAAACATTTTGTTGGCTTTTGAGAGTTTTTGACGCTGTAGGTATTTGAAATTTTGGCCAAAAGTATATCCAAGTATGTTTTCTCGAACCATTGACTCGGTGTGAATACTTGATATTTTTTACCAAACGTTATATTAATATAAAATGTATTATTTCACAATAAATGAAAAGGAAAACTTTGTTTTATTCCACCAATTTATTTTACGGTATTACTAGTTTCGACGCAGCATTGTCATCTTCAGGTACCTTCAGGTATTATTTCGCGTTTACAGTTAATTCTGTGCGTATTTAATCACATTATTGCGAAATATGTCTCATTTTCCATTAGGTTACGTGTTTTTCACCTCTATCACTATTTTCTGCACTTATTGCAGTATAGCACTTGCACTTATATCTCAAAACGTCCTCCATACAGCTTTTCTGCCTTCTCCGAACCTTCACCAACAACTTACATTCCTCTCCCATCTCCAACACCTCCTCCTTCGCCTTCCTCGCCATCCAGCTTACCCTCTCCAGGGAAGATTAATTCTCCCATCGTGTCCTTCTTCATTGTTTTATTTTATCATTTGCGTTGTTTTTCAATGCAGTAATGGCTCTGCTATCACACTCATCATAAAAAATTTGGCTATCACCGGTACAAATTGGATTTTGGGTCAGGAGGACTGGCAAGGAGAAGCTAGTTGCTGCAACCTTCCGATCTGTAATCCTGAGTCCAAGTTGCCCACCATTCCCGGTTGAGGAAAACCGTTTATTTTTTTTAAATTCATGAATCTATCAATTTTATGTTACATTTACGGTATTTCACTTACATATATTATTTTGTTGAGGAGAGATTATGGATAACCTTGTTGTTGGAGAAGGGATAAGCTTTAGTTGAATAGGACTGTATCTAGGGAATCCGGGTTATTGCAGATACGGATGAAGTATGAAGAGATATTAGGGAAGGCATCTTTTGGTAAAGGAGGAGTAGCAGCCATTATAGTGGAGGTATTGTTGTTAATTGGTGGGTTTGGCGTTGACTGAAGTCCTAAATTGAGGGCTGTAATGAAAGGATATTAACATCGAGGAAGGCATGAGGTGACGGTGGACGCGAAAGAGATCGAGAAGAGAGTTTTTCCCAATTTAAGTTCTCCATTTACTTCTGTGCTGAGAATTTTTTGCTAGGGCTCCTCAGAGATAGGATAATTGACAATGTGTTATCCCAATTGAAGTTCTCCATTTCCTTCTGTGTTAAAAATATTTTCTACTGCCCCAAAGAGAGAGGGTAATTGGCAATGTGTTTTTTCCAATTGAAGTTCTACATTTACGTCTGTACTGAAAATACTTTCTACGGCTCCACAGAGATTGGATATTGGCAATCTTTTCCTACTTTGAAGGTAGACATGTTCCATGTTTATTCTCATTGCGTCCCTTTTTGAATGCCGGAACGCCATCGTTGTTATTTTCCTTTGGGTGTGGAGTGTGAATTTGTTGATAGTGCTCTTCGCCAGCTTATCCGAGTAGTTAAGTCAAACTAACACTGCTTGCCGAGACCATTTTGCTGTGAGCACTTGCGTCGGAAGTTTCTTGTGTCATCGGAGAGGGGAGGAAATTGATGGATTTGGGGAGGAGGAGGAAACGGAATGATTCCCTTTGCGTGCGTGCAAACGATGGCATGGCGTGGAAAAGCCCCGTGTAAAGAGCGACCCGGTTTTTAATATTTTTCTGTTTTCCATCACTCGGATCCGTCGTCCGTTTTGCTTTGTAGCGTTTGAAAAACGTTCATCCCCGATCAGTCGCCACCGTTATTTTAATTCTGATCGTCGACGTTGTCGGCTGTTCCTTCATACTCAGCGCAGAGCTCTTGTCGTAGTAGATGTATGTGTGTGAGCACACTCTGAAAGAAGCAAACTAGATGGACGCAATTATGAGTCCCCAAAAAAAAATTAATTGTATCATTCGCTGTAAAAAAAATATAATTACAGTGATTGACGAATTGTTGCCTTAAAAATCCTTTGCATTTAAATGTTTTTCAAAAGGGTGTCGTGTTTACAGCTTGCAACTCGCAGAACGTTTGTTACACGGAAGATATTTCACTCTGGTAAACAAATAATACGTCAAATGGCATTCAAAAGAAGCCTTGATCGCTCGTTTGAGCTGGAATAACTTTGACACTCGTGATATGTGCGTTTCCACAAGTGCGTTGTGGAAAACACATCAGCAAACTAGCCTGTTTCTTGCTCTTCGTGCGGGAAGGAAAACATTGTGTACGGTTATTTATGTTACCCGAGAAACACCACGAGTTGGTGGCCGTACTTCGTTTATCATTTTTTTAAACTTTATTTTGCAAAATTTAACAAACATAGCACAAAGAACATTAGAAAAACACAATGAACATTTTTCAGTTTTGCAAAATCAGAAAACAAAGTAACACAGCATAACATTTTTAAGAAGACAAATGCGTCATTGTGATAAGATCAAAAATTATATTTATAAATTTCCCAGGAACTAAATTATTATGAACTTTTCTAAAGAATTAATTGATTTGACGTTTTAAGTTAATATTTGTAGAAAATTTAAACATCAGCTTTATTGAAACTTCGGATTTATTTTTACTTTATATTTATTCGTTCGTGACTATTTTATGCTTGTAGAAAACTGATCATCAGCAAGTGAGCGAATGTTTTGCCTGCGCATATCGTTCCGTTTATCGTCGTACGTGTGCGCTTAGTGCGCTGATATGTTTATATGAGCTAACTTCGACTCCATGAATTTGAAATCTCCCGAAATCTGCTGTATAAAACAAGTAAAGCTACTAGTGACCAAGGCCTTAATCAGACAATATTCACTCCACTCTAGACGACTGAGTTGCATTGCCTGTAAATATATTCATCGAGGGGAAGTTGAAGGGAGGAAATCGGTGAGTTGAATAAGGAAGAATAAGACAGCAGTAGCTAATTCAATGCTCAAAATGTTCTCTTTGAAAGGATATAATAGTAGGTAAATAAAGCCATGAAAGTCGCGCCAATTATGACCAATTACTCCAGAGCTTACGCGGCTACGTACCCACGGAGAATCCCACAAAACCTTTTGTACCACCTACCGTTGGGTAAGAGTCCCTCCTGTGTTAATTTATCATGAAAATTTTATGCCTTTCCTTTTTATTTTATATCTTTCTCCTGCTATCTTAAGTCTAAAAATATAAATGTAAATTTCGTCATACAATATCGAGAACCCAGTGTTATGCAGCTCGACTTCGGATATTCAATAATAATTATACATACATCGAGGGTAGGTCTAAAATTCAAAATACCTATTCCTTGCCGACGTTTCGGAATTTAATAACTTCCATCTTCAGGGCTACAATTACAATACAGAAGGTCATCAAACAAAAACATCAACCGCCAATACTTATGCAATTAAAATAGATAATTCTACCGTCAGTGTTACTTTGGAATTACTTTTTTTTACTTCACTTTAATTGGTTGTTATATGTTATCGTCTCCCCTGTTACTTAATACATTTCGTAAACTGTAAGACCGAGTTCACATTGATCCGGAACAGGTGCGGAAAGCGGAACGCTGAAATGCATCTTGCCAATCACAAGCAAGGAAGTTGCGGAAAGTTGGAGTGTGATTGGCTAGATCATTTCCGAGCACCGCATTCCCTACCCTTTCCGGATCCATGTGAACTTGACTTTGCATTTCTTAAATAGTTACCATGAGCACTACAAATATAAGCATGCATATGGTCTTCTTGACAGTTACACTCAAGTTGGTGTTACAGAGAACTTTACATGCTCATAGAAAATGTTTACTACATTTTGACATTCACTTCCTAAAAATATCGAGAACCTCAAATGATATAGCGTTGCAGTATGCCGGTAAAAAAGGCAGTGTTGAAATATGTATATGTATTAAACTGTGAATTATATGTAATATGAATGGCTACATTTGGTGTTGGCGGCGTGGGAATCGTGGGATTTTGGGACTGCAGTGGTAAAGAGAGGGGGAGGAGGGCGCTTGGCCGTTTTGTTGGTTGGGTGGTCCGTTTGTGGGTCGATGGTGGCTTGGATTGGTGGAGGGGTGACCTAGGAAGTGGTTGGGGGTAATGCGAGGTGGTGGTGGGTGGTGTCCTCGCTTTGGGAGGGGGGGATGAGTAGGAAGGGATGTGGGGGCGACACTTATATCCTGGAGGGGAGGAGGAGGAGGGAATTTTCTGGAATGGAGTGGAGAAGGAGATACTGCTTGCGAGGCAAGCTTACCTACCTATACATGCCTACATACATATATATATATTCGCTAAGAGAGAGAGGGAGGAGAGGTGCCCCATTTGATTAATGGGGCATTTAATCCGGGGTTGATGGCAGCGGGACCCCCCTTTGGCGGTGGTAATGGAGGGAGTGGGGGTAAGAAGGAAAGAAGGTTGGTCGGTGGTGGAGGTGGAAAAATGCGGGGGACGGGGAGGGGAGCGTATTGAGAGAGTGGGGTGGTTTTGGGGGTGGGGGAAGAGAATATGGAGGCTAAGGGGGGAAGTTCACGGCTCTTAATGATTCGTTGGGTGAAGGATACGATCATTATGCGAGGATCGTCGATGCATTTCTACGTGGAAGGTGTTTTCAAGCTAGTAGGCTTAACTCAAAACAAAAGGCTTGTTTAGCCATTAGGCCAAACTCTTGAATTTTCGGTCTTTTCCTTTAAATTTCTGACTTTATTTTATTGTGGCCTATTTAAATGATAAGAAGATGGATGCTGGGAGCTATCCATTCGCTCTAGTGCGCTAATCACTTTGCAACACAACAGCGCGATTGCCTTCCATTCGTTACAGACCCTGCGCACTAGGCAGCGCACTTCAAAACAGATTGGTATCAGAGCTGTTGTGCGCCAAAAAATAACAGAACGTCGATAATCTCCTCCACGATAATTTTTTTTAGTTGATTTTCCGTAAATTCGCCAAACATGGATATGGTAAAGATTTTTTAAATTATTCCGTAGCAAAAAGCTTGTTTTAAAATACGTGTTTTGAAAGAATTCGATGACTAAACACAAAATATTCAGCTGTGACTGCTGCGCACCTACAGAGATGGCTACCTATCGGTAGGTTACCAAACGTTTCGCCAGCGCACATCGTTCCATTCGTCGTCGTTCTTGTCCGCTTTAGTGCGCTGATGTGTTCCGATGTGCGCTAATTTCAACAACATGAATGGAAAGCTACTATAATGAGATTTTTATAGGAGTTAGAAGCCATGGCTGAATATAAAGTGGAAGGGCATGAAATGAAGCGGGAGGAACAGTTTACGAAACAAGGTGGCATATTTGAGGAAAGTAGCTACCTTTAGAGGTAGGAAGTAGAGTGCTGGGGACATCGAATGTAGAATTAATTGCCTTAGGCAAGCAATAATTTAAGAAGAGAAGTACTTACAGCGTACTGTGTATGTTTTCGCTATAGCTCTTGAATCTCTGTCCATATTTGTAGTTGCAATATGCATAAATACTAACGGTCCCCCTAACATTGGTACTATCTACGGCGTAGTTCATGCTTGTGAGGCTTCGCCTCGTGACAGACATTAAGGATGTATGCTAGTGTATCATTAGTTATAGATACACTAACTTTAGGGGATATTGTAATGAATTTTGTTGGCTACTCACTCTCCCCCATACACCCTTGAGGTGGCTTGCAGGGTACTTGGTAGATGTAGATGAGGTCTAAGAAGTTACAAGAAGAAAAAAAGATTACTGATAACTCTAACATGAAGGGTGGCGTTGAGTGGGTCGGAAACGTAGTCAATACGGAAAGAGGATGTAGGTAGACTGGAGGCGTTTGACATGTGAGTTTTGAGAAGAATAATAAGAGTGAGCTGGGTAACGAGGAAGACGCGCGAGGAAGTTATGCGCATAGATGGGGGGATTGGAAAGGAATTTGGTGACGGAGATTCGGAGAAGGCAGGAAAAAAGGATGGAGGGCGTTTTGAGAGGTGAGGGCATGTTGAAGAGGATGATAGAGGGGAGAACGCTGGAGAAGCGTGGAAGAGGTAGGGAGAGGATTTCGGGCGAAAAAATAGGATGGAGAAAGTATGAGGAACTTAAGAGAGACCTGATAGCGAACAAGAAATGTACAGGAAAGTTAAAAAATGGTCCTGAAATGGGGAAGTTAGGGGAAAGAGTCCACAAACCCAGCAATGAGCTTGTAGAATAATGAACTCCCTACATATCTTTATTTAGCCCGCTTCCTGATATGTGTAACAAACCCAGCCTACGCCCATTAACGGATCACTCACTTTCATGCACACTGGCGGTAGCGTACGGGCAACATATTTATTTTTCTTCTTTGGCTACTGCATTCCATCCTGTTAATTAGTTTTTTCTTTTTAGCGGCTTAAATTAAAGTTTAGCGTCAATGTCTTCGATGTGATGTTTTCAGAATGTATGTCGTGGGATGATGGAGGCCTAAAGTGAACTGCGGTCGTGTACCTCACGCTTGGGGAGACATCTTCTCGTACGCTCACCCACACTGCCGGAAAGATTAGAGGCTCCATCCAGTCGTAGCTTTGAAATCTGTTGAATTTCTATCTGCATGCATTTACTACAAGGGTGATGAGGACTTCCGCAAAGGTTCTTATCAAAAGGAGGCTTTCGTTTTCAGTTGATTTAAATGCTTCGGTCGGAGAGGGATCAACAGTGATGGAGAAAGTTATTATTAGCACAATGGCCCAAGCAAAGAAGGTATGCTACTGAAAGAGGAGTCTGCTTACAGCTAGTAACAAATACCTGAAAGGAAGCACTTTATTGAAACATACATTTGAAGCATGCTATTATGTGGCAGTGAATCCAGGACAATAACAGCTGCGGTGAAAAAGAGATTGGAAGAAATGGTGATGCGGTGTCATCGGAGAATAATGAATATCAAATGCACGGAGAGAATCACCATTGAAGAAGCTAAATATCCAATGAGTAGTTGGTAAGAAAGTAAACGCAATGCAAACGAGAAGAAGAAGAGACAAACCTATTGGAAACATTTTGCGACACAATAGCCTTTTCAAAAAATATTGTTGGGAGAAAATAAGGAAGAATTGCGAAGGTGTGCCAAAAATTAGAAACATCAGACAAAAATTGGGTAGTAAGAATTACATAGGAATGGAAAGGTTGGCGGAAAGGAGAGTTAAGTGGAGACTTGCAGCAATCCAATCTTCGGATTGATATCTGCTGATAATATTTTGACGCCGAGACGAAATAATTCTCGACTGACTCGCTATGCTATTAATGAGAGTAGTGTGTGTCATTTTGAACTTATCATTCTGTGATAAGATTATTTGGCCGGCCAGCCTTAAGGTAAATTCCTCGCCAGCTAATACTAGGGGCGTGGGTGGGTATTTCAACATGTCGGACTTAGTAACTTAAATATTTCACTTTTGTTTTTGCTATGCAACGCCCGATGTAAATGAACAAGGTACCGTATTCCGCTTAGTGGTTAAGAGGTAAGTAAATAAAGGATAAAAATTAGTTGCAACTAAATACTGTTTGTTAATATTTAAGTTCTTTCGAAAAAATTTGTGGATATCTAATTGAATTTCATTTTATTCAAATTTTGCCTTCAAATGCTATGCTTTAACCCGTTCGATCAAAATTTTTCATTCGTTTTCGTACGGTTTGATGATATTTTGTTTTCTCGGAGAAAATTAATTATTTCATTTTACACAAATTCTGCCTTCAAATACGACGTCTAAATGAACATTTTTTGTCAAACGTTCTGACCGTGGGACATCGGCTTTGTATATTGGGAGGGGGAGGGTGGAGACGTAAACGCTTGGAACCGACCTCCTCCGCCGCGGAGATGCTAAAACCCACCTCCTCCCTCCGATTCAAACCCCCCCCCCTAAATCCCCAACCCACCGTGCCCACCCCCGCGGTCCCCTCTTGGGGGGGGGGGGGGAGTTTGTTAAGGAGTCGACGGCTCGATATTTTATGCCACCTTCCCCCACATCCTCATCCCCGCCCCTTTTTCTTTTGGCTGCCCCCCATTTTCTTTCACCCCACGGGATCCATCGGGGTGGCGGAGGAAGGGTAAGGCTTCGGGAACGGAAAGGGTTTTCCCCCGGAGCGGCTTACGAGGTGGTTGGCATGGGGGGGATGTGGGAAGATGGGAGGAGAGTGGCGCAGGGGTTGTGGGGATGGCGCTGATGCTGAGAGGCATTACTGGAGGCGGAGGAATATCGGTGAGAGGGGAGGTGGGGGAGTGGGGGCGGAGGGTAAACGGATTTACGGAAGGAGGCTCCCTCTTTCCCTTTTTCTCTATTTCTACCCCCCATCCCCCAAATCTCCCCTCCACTCTCTCTCTCTCTCTCAGTTTAATTCTCCGGGTATTTCCCCACTCTCTTTGATACGTGTGTAGAGACAGAGAGAGAGAGAGAGAAAAAAAGGAAGTGAGGGGATA
Organism: Pyrrhosoma nymphula; assembly: GCA_963573305.1. Classification (NCBI taxonomy): domain Eukaryota; kingdom Metazoa; phylum Arthropoda; class Insecta; order Odonata; family Coenagrionidae; genus Pyrrhosoma; species Pyrrhosoma nymphula. The sequence continues at coordinate 84,843,454 of OY754333.1, read as the reverse complement.
CCTAACCTTAATGCAGGGGAGGGAGAGATAAGCTGCGGGATACGGGTGCGTTATTTTTTTTATATTTTCAATGTGTGGTGCGGTACTTAAATGGTGTGTGTGTACAAAGGAAAACGCTAGATTTCGGTTCAAAGGGGAGCCATTTTTACTCCAGTTTCTCTCTCATCTCCCGTCAAGGGAGGGGGAGGGAATAATATTTTCGTTCCCCTGAGGAGGCAGTTCCCGGAGTGTCATCGCCGAGGCATCCAAAGCCAGACAAAAGGGGTCGCCGTCCCCTCTTGTTCAGCCACCGAGAGCTGACCTCACCCCTTCAAAAGAGTGGAAGGTCATGCTCCCTATCTTGACCGTTTTTTTATTTTTCTAGCTTGGACCTGGGAGGGGTAAATCTCTTCCGCTTTACGTAAACCTCAGAAAGTTTTGATGCTAAAAGAAGATATGGGAAATTGGTTGGGTCGAATAACCTCAACTGCTAAATAAAAGTTCTTAGTTAATGGCTCTTGAGTAACCTTTTGATAAAGATAGGGTTATGTGCTTATTGTGTCATATTAAGCCCAATTTTCAACTGGTAATTTAATGAAATAAGCGTTCTTCATTCATTGCGCAATGGTACCTATCTAAAATTTCCAAAATTTCAAAATGAAGACTGTGTGCTTTCGTGAATTCTCTGTAGGATTGTTTACAACTTTGAATAAATGCATGCCATTAGCATTACACTATTATGAAGTGATTCACGTCAATATGACTTCATAGCCAAATTCTGTAAAGTAATTTATAGTCCATTAATTCGAAATTAATCCATCGAGCCCTTAAGGTGGATTTGCCCTGGCAAGTTTATTGCGCAAGTTACTTGCAGCAAGTGAATTTACGTAATTTGATGTTTAAAAGGATCTGCACGACCGCTTGCAGAACTTTTAAAATTTTAAGCCAGTCGCTTGAAAAAGCGTATTGTATCCATTGTAAACAGCAACCAATCTGGCTCAGCACTAGCTTGTGAAAAATTATTCGTCGGAGTAAAATCTTCCGCAAGTTTTTGCTGAAGAAACTTGCAGTAGTAACATGCCAATGTAAACCAATCCTAAGACAGGAATTACAATTTCATCTTCCTCGACCTAATAATGTTATTGCTAAGAAAAAACTGATACAATATGTAGTTGATAGCACGTTCTTTAGAAACATGAGAGAGAGTCTTGGGAACCCGGGAAGGATAAAGAGCATTGCTGGAGATTAATTTATTAATTAATTTATTTTCAACTACTGCTTCAAACAGCACTAAAGGCCTCTTCTATCAGAGTTTTATAACATGCAACAAATTACACACACAAACACCAATGCCGGACATTCCTCAGAATGAATATGAGTGGGCACTGAACTTGGGATGAGCTGATCTCAGGAAAAGTCCGTATCTAGATTTATAAATTCATGACTATATTTTATTATATTTGACGGCTTAAAGATGAAACACTATTATGAATACCATTAAATGTGTATTCTTTAAAAATTAGCTGCATAACTTATGTTTCTGTATCGTAAATGATCTAGCTGCACCAAGAGCTATTAACCTTTAGCGTCCGTGCGGTCCCAAAAGGTACCACCTAATGTTTTCGTTTATGGCCTGCCTTTAGGGACCACTGAGACACACTTCGTTTAAAATCGGCTTATAATGAGTTTCGTTATTTATAATTAACTGGAGAGCTGCTTATATTTTAAACCTAGGCTATTTAAATGCCCGGCATGCAGTGATACATCTGGGATTTAAAGCCGTCCTTTAAAGGAACTGTAATCAAATTGTACCGTCTACCATCATGTTATTATTAGAGTAATCGGGTTAAAGGTTAAGGGAGGTTAAAATGAAAGTGGGTTAGATCCTTTAGATTTTTACTGGCGTAGAACCCTATCTGCCCTCACGATTTCTTTCTTCATCTAAACATGCGTCCTACCTCTCTACATCCCGTCCATAAATCCTATCCACTTCCTTCCCCTTCCCCGCTTATCCTGCCTTCTATCATGGCCTTCAATAATTCTTTCCCCTTCATTACCTGTTCCAACCACCTACTCTGCCTTTTCACCTCCTGATCTCACCCAGAACATTTCTATCCACACCCAACATACCAAGCACTTCCTCGTTTGTGTTCCTTTCCGTCCACCGCACTTCCTCCATTCTCCTCCGCACCCTCACCTCAAACGCCTCCATTCTACATTTCTGCACTATACTACGCTTCACTTCATATTAAACTCGTCAGACTCTTCTTGATATCCTTACCCAAGGTCACCATTATTAGCTCCCTCCTATTTCCGAACGCTTCCTTCGCTAGCGCAATTCTCATTCTAATGTCTTTGCTGCGATGTCCATTTTCTTCGAACATACTTCCCAATTTATTAAATTTCTCTACTTCACCAGCATGCACTAGTAATTTAAATCACGAAATGTTGAGACACACTTTTGTGGTGTTGGCAGAAATTAAAGCGTGAACAAAAGTTATAACTCGCTGCAAACGCTAATATCCGAAATATTAGTTAATGGATTTTTGTGAGCACTTTAAATGGCAGGAATACGGTCCAAATCGGAAAGCGGGACATTTTAAGCAGTGTCGTTCAAACCTGGGAGTCTTCCGGAGGACCCAGGAGACTGCCGGAATCATAGTCAGCCATATTTGTGGTTCGTTTCGTACCAGATGAATGAGGGTATGCTCCGAACCACTCTGGCTTTCACGTTTGCGCGTTCAATTGACGCTCGGGTCGAACGTTCGTTCGGATTTATGTGACGTCGGCAGTCTATGAGGATAGGGAGAGGGGGGGCAGGATATATCCCACACCCCCACCAAATCAACCCCTCACTCCGACCACCCCCTCCGATCCCACACTCATCTGCACCCTCTCCCCCCAATCCAACCATTTAGGGGGAGATGTGCTCCTTCGTCTCACCCACACCACACCTCGCCCCCTCAAAACCTTCTTATTCCGTCATCGGCGCCGCACCTTCACCCATCCGCACCCGCCCAATCATCCATCCACACCCGCCTTTTGCCGTCGCCCAGCCGGAATCCAAAGCCTCCTTACCCCCAAAAACCTCCTCCTCCTTCTACCTGCCAAATGGAGTGGAATAGCGGCGATTTAGCGAGGTGGTGAAGAGGGGGGAGTGGAGGGGTGATGGGGGGAGAGAGGGTGTGGCGAAGGGATTTGGGGATCAAGGAGACGAAGGCTGAGTAGTGCAGGGGGAGGGAGGAGGGTGGCAGGTTATGGGGGTTACTTCGGAGGAATTTCAGTGTGAGAATTGTGGGGTGGGGGGAAGTGGGAATAAAATGAAAAAAAAGAGGGGAATGCCTTGCCCCCCACATTGTGGGAGGTGTGGAATAAGGGGGGGGGGCGGACCGTAACCGTGTTCTTATCTCGCCCCTCGTTTTTCCCCTGCAACTGGGGCGAATACCTATGTGGTAGAGGGGGTAGCGCCGTGGATGTGTCAAGTGAAGCCTTGGTAAGAGGAGTAAAAGGCAGGGGCCTCCTTTTTATGAGACCCTCGTTTGGAGTGTGAGAGAGGTATTAAGAAGTAACTACTGTAAAAATACTATCTTGCGGACAGCAGCAGTGGTCTTTAAGAATATGTCCTTAAGTGAGAAGTTTCCTTGAGTTAAGAGGTTTTACAAGTACATTGACATACACATTGTCTCATTAATGTAGGTGATGTATCAAAGTCTGAAAGGATTTTTTGGCCACCCGAAAGGTTTTTTCCTGGAATTAAATGGGAAACAAAGAAAGCAATTGCAAATTGTCACGAAATTTTAATGCCATTTTAAGATAATATACAATTGTTTAAAGAGTTACGTAGTTTTGAATAAATCCACAAATATATGCCCGGTTAGGAAAAAATAATTTCCTAACGGTGTCCGTATCCTAAAGTCGAATTGACCGTATTTTAGAGGGTCCGACTGATTTGCAGATGCATAAATTTTAAGCCCGGGATTTGACTCCTGTCTGTGAGTTAGAGGTGTCTGATAGTATATCCTTGTACTACATGTATAGTATTAATATGTACAGGAGGATTTTGGTGGCAGGATTGAAGTCCTGCTCCTATTAGATTGCCTCCCGGAATTGAGCTCCTGCTCATATGCACAGATTTTCTCGGAGACGCGGAATAAAATTCATATTATTATAATGGTTGCTAATTAATATTAAGTTGTCACACCGAGTCAAATATTTGAAAAAAAATTAAATATAACTTTCGCCTAAATTTTGAATACAGCGCCGATAACTCAAGTCATAACATGCTTTAATTGAGACAAAAATGTAAACTACTACGGAAATGTAAAAAAATATGTAATTATGTACTCTTCTATCATTTCCATTACTGCATACATGTTGAATTCCGCCACATGAACATATATGCTTAAATGAAAATTGGTCCTAAAATTTATTTCCGATTTTACTTCATCATATTCTTAATACCGAAATGTTAAAACGTGCGCTCAATGACTCACGGCTACCGCCCCAGCCAGCTCAACGGCACTTCCTCCTCATCCAGGGTGCTACCTCTTCTCCTCGTAAGTGGAAAGGGGGGAGGAGATTGAGGGGCTCTTCCCTCTTCCACACACTCATCGCTCCCTCCTTCATATCGTGGAGAGCCGTCTTCATCTCGTCACCCCCTCTGCCACTCGCCGCCGAAATCACTCCATCACCTTCACTTCCCGCCTCCTCTCCTCTTCCGCATTCACCTCCTCCGCCTCCCCCACCTCCCTCTCCTCCCTCCTAGGCAGTCCTCCCACTTCCGCCATCCCATCCCTCCGCCTCCTGAGGTCTCCCCTGAGGTCAATCAATAACGACGATGGATCGGTGTTAACTTTACCCCCTGATTCTATTTATATATACGTATACACTACACGTTGCATGTGGAAGTTGCTGCCGCGTAAGGTTTCAATGAAGTTGATAAGTTGCTTCGGGAGAAGAGCGCCTTCAGGCGAAAGGAAAATGGAGGATGGTGTGATGCTCGAGGAGTCAGCATTCCCTGAATCCATTTATCAAGGTTTCCGAGGGATTAAATTACGGAAGATGCATTTCATTCATAAAATATCTCGGTATTTAATGGAAAAAAATTTCAATGAAACAACCTGTCTTGTTTAAAGCTGAAGTAAATGTCAATTATTGATTTCGACAAGAAAGCAATGTTACACACTCGATGACCCCTGATTACCGCTGCAGCCACCTTGATATTGACATTTCAATGGGCGCCCCACATTTTTAATAGTATTTTTTTTAATATTTGAGAGTATGGACCCTAAGAAGAACGCTCTTGTCTAACCAACACTCCGTGTGCATACCTCTAGGACACGGGGGTAACCATTTACAACACCGTGCAAATGTTCAGTAAGTTGTTTTTGGGGATTAAATTAACCTATATTTAAGTGATCAATCGGTTTAAAGGTGGGTTTCATTGAAAGTCAGAAAAAAACCTCCAGAATCTTACACGTGTTCGGCCCCACTATTTCCCCCTTCATCCCCGCGTACGTCCTATCCGTCTTCATCCCATTCATATAAACTATTCCCTTTCTTTCCCTTCCCCGCTAGCCCAATATTCTTCTGTATATCACGGCCTTAAGCAGCCCATCGCCCCTCATTACCGCTTCCAGCTACTTACCCTGCCTCCCCTTATCTAATCCAGAAGTTTCCTCTCCTCACTAACCATGTCAAGCACTTCCTCATTTGTCTTCTTTTCCGTCTATCGCATCTTCCCCATCCTCTTCCACACCCAAATCTCGAAAGCCTGTAGTTTCTTCTCGTCCTCTTTTCTCGAAGCCTACAATTCTGCTCCATGCAACACTACACTCCATATCAAGCTCTTCATTAGACTCATCTTTATATCCTTACCCAAGGTCCCCATTATTAGATTCCTTCCATTACTGAACTCTTCCTTCTTTAATGCTATTTTCTTCAGAATGTCTTTGCTACTATACCCATTTTCTTTTAGCGTATTACCCAAGAAATTAAGATGCTATATTTGCTCCAGTTTGTGCCCTCCTAATTTTATGACCAGCCTCGCTTTCTTTGCCCGAGAGAGTCTCATTACTTTTGTTATCTCATGATTTATCTCTTTCCGTATTTCCTAAACTGAAATTCTAACGCGGATACTAATGCTAGTAATCCCTTCGTAGATCGACTAACCAAAGTCGGTCATCCGCGAATCTAACCAACTTTATCAGCTGGCCTCCTACTTTGATTCCCACATCTAGCTCTTCTCATTCTTCTCTTTCCATTTAATTAGCATAGGTGTTAAAGAGCGAAGACGACAACGGGAAATCTTGCCTTACCTCGCGACCTATTTTCATTCAAGTATTCTACCAGCTGATTGGTAGGTTCTTGAACAGTCCCCATTCTGCATCCCAATTTCATACACGTTGTCTCGCTTTCCATTCTAAGGATGTCCCGCCATTAGATCTCTCTTCAATTCTTCATATCTTCCACTTCCTCTTATTTCGACCAGAATTCCTATCCTCTTCCTTCCTCTCCCATGCTTCCCCAGTGTCCTCCACCCTATCACTCTCTTCAACATGCCCTCTCCTCTCAAAACCTCCTCCATCCATCTCTTCTGCCTTCTCCGAACCTCTGCCACAAGCTTCCTCTCCGACCATATCAATCAATACCAAATCAATACCTCTTCGTTCGTCTTTCTCGCCATCCAGCTAACCTTCTCCATCCTTCTCCAAACCCACATCTCAAACGCTTCAAGACTACGCACATCCTCCCTTCGCAATGACCAAGTTTCCGACCCAAACAGCGCCAAGCTCCACATTAAAGTTTTCACCAGCCTCTTCTTTACGTCTCTTCTCAGACCCCCCTCATCAATTCCCTTATCTTCGAAAATGCTTCTTTAGCGAGCGCAATTCTGCTTCTGATGTCCTTACCACTAAGCCCATTCTTCTCCAAAATACTACCCAGATACGTAAACTGCTCGACTTGCTCTATCTGCTGCCCTCCCACCCTTATATTCAGCCCCGTCTTCTTACTTCCAGAAAATCTCATTACTTTCGTTTTATTGTGATTGATCTTTATCCCATACTTTTTGCACTGCACCTCTAATGCATTCACCGTTGAATGTAACCCCTTGGCAGACTGACGAACCAATGCTTGATCATCTGCAAATCTTACTGATTTTATCAGCTCCCCTCCTACCTTTATTCCTACCTCCTCCTCCCCCAATGCCTCCTTACCATTTAAGCAACGGCGATAGTTAGCACCCCTGCTGCACTCCCCGTCCTATCGTGGCCCATCCCGATTCTCCATCGGCTACCCTAACCTATGCCGTCTGGTTCATATACAAATTCCGAATCAGACGCCTGTCCCTCCAATCAACCCCTAATTTCTTCAACACTCCCATTAATTTCGTCCATTCCAACCGATCAAACGCCTTCTCGAAATCAACGAAGCATGCAAAAACATCCTGCTCATACTCTAGGTTTCTTTCTACTAGCGTCATCATCACCGCAATAGCGTCTTGCGTTCCCATCCCTCTCCTAAACCCGAACTGGTCGTCACCAAAGTATTCATTTGCTTTCTCTAGTCTTCTGTTTATAATTCGGAGAACTACTTTGGCCGCGTAGGATATTAAGCTTATTGTCCTATAGTCTTCGCACGTTTTTGCCTTACTCTTCTTTGGTATAGGAATTAGTTCAGTCTTCGCGAAGTCTTCCGGCCACACTCTTATCTACTCCCACGGCTTTTCTTGCCTTCATCTCTCATAATGCTCTCTCTCTATTTCACTGTCGAGTATCTCCGGTCGGAGGCTATCCTCATTTATTTTTCTCTCATCCTCTATGAGGTTCAGCGGTCTATTATCGCTATCATATAGCACCTCCACGTATTCTCTCCACCTCTCCCGGGTATTTTCCTATTCGATTAGTAAATTCTTTTTTAGTCCTTAACCTTCGGTATCATTTGCACTCTGTTACTAACCGATAGCCCTTTCACTTTACCGTATAAAGCACACACTTCCCCACTTCCTTCGGGCGTGTTTTTATTTCTACGACTTGTATCCAATCGCTCACCAGTTTAATGTTTACTACCCTAATCCCCAATTTTGCATTCAGTTGGTACCATAGCTACCCCACGTTGACTCTCATCTCCCCCACTGTAGATTACCCCGTAATTATCACTCCAGTAGTCCCCACTATCCCTCCATCTCATCTTGTACATCCCCAAAGCATCTATTTTTATCCATTTCCTGTTTAATATTTACCAGCTTTCCAGCCCTCATCATTGTCCTTATGTTCTAAGTCCCTATTTTTAACGCTGCTCCTATTTTTACTCCTCTTTTTCTTCCCTCTCTCCTGTTAATTGTATCCTCTGATGACGCTGTTGTGCAAGGGCTTCGTGTGATGAGGACTGCGGAGGCGTTGCCTCCCCCGCTGCCGGGCACGACACCCGCCCCAGTGGGCGGCGTCCCAGGATCTCTGAATGGCTTTTTTATCCTGGTTAATTGGTTGTTGGGAGGGACTCGGATCTCCACTTCCCAATGGTGTTTTCAACGTGACACTATCATGGATTTAAGGGAATAATGTTTGTGTACCTTTGGAATACTGCTAGGTGTGCAGTTAGTATCCTGCATAGCTCCATGCTAATTTTCGTGCTGCTAATAGCAGCATCGGACCTCTGCTTAAATGGGAAATTACTCGGGAAACGAATCTCTAAAGTAGCTAATACTGACAACTAAATGTGGAACGTCCTATAAAGCTCTCGATGATTCCTCCTGGCACACTTTTTCTTCCTCCTTTGAAAATCCCACTCTTCATTCCCTTAGGTAGGATTTTCACTTCCTAGGGCATGGCTGCCTATGCTAACCCGTTAAAAGGGTTAACATTTGTTAGTCCGTTAAAGAGTTAAATGTAATAGAGGACTAGATAGTCCTAATTTCGCTCTGGGCTCTCGCCCATTTTGTTATTCCCTCGGTGGCGAACTCCTTTCTCTTCTTTTGACCTCTTCCATTCTCCTCCACCCCAGGTTCTCGTGCCTAAAAATGGTTTGCATCAAATGTTAATAAGAGAGGAATAATTAATTTTTGAATAATTTACTGTGTATTTTTAATGGTTGATACCACTGCGTAAGTTTTATGTTTTTCTTCACGCTATCATTTCATTAAAATATCTAGGGTCGTCTCTCTGTCTCTGTCATGCGTCTTAAGGCCTTGAGCAACAATTGATACATTTTCCAAACTTCTATTTGCATCAAAAAGTAAGAAAAACCAGAATGCAGCTCTCTTTTGGAACGCCAATAAAAACTTGCGAGGTTTTAAAAAATATTTTTATTCCTGAAAAATTCTTAATTAAAGTCTGATAGTACAACTTTTCTTTTTTCCCTCTCGCTGCGAGTTTTTTGGATTAAATAAATTCGGAAAATAATTGGTTTAAAACAAATTTTATATTTTAAGTTACGATGTCCTCCTGTGAGTAATTTTATCGCATATATTTTGAAATAACGCACTAGCCTTCTGCCACGGTAGTTATTTGTTCTTCTTAAGGTTGCTGGAGCGTCAATCATGGATCGTTCATTTCACATTTTCATGAATTAACACGGAAGTCGAAAAACATTCTGGAGCTACACTTCACGTAAGTGCATCTGTCTATGCGTTGAAACTCACCATACAGGAAACCATGGAAATTATACAAGATATATATTTAAAAATATTTTTAATTAAAGAATGCTATGACTTTATTTTTCGACGAAATTATGTTGAAAAAATGTTTCTTTTGAATATTGGACTCGGCGTGATTTCTTGATATCTGTTAGAAACCATTATAATAATAAGAAATGTATTGTTTCTCGTTTAGATGAAAATATGTGCATGTGTAATCAAATTATTACAAAATATATGTCATGTGCCATTAGGCTAAGTTACTTCATAAAAGGATATTATTGATATTAAAAGAGAGATAATCATTATTTCGCAAATCATTATTGTCCTCTGCTCGTCTCAGCAGATAAGTGGAGGATGGTGGGGAAGATTGGGAAGAGATAGAGGGCGTTCTCGACGTTATAAAGGAAATATTGGGCTTAGGAGAGTCGAAGGGAAAATCAAGTAATTGAGGAGGGATTAACGCGATGGAGGCAACCATTGATTCAAAAGTAGTGGGTACTGGCGACCGTCGAAATACCTTCGCGACTATAGATAAAAGCACAGATTTACTGGAACCACGAAGTACGATAGCACAGGGGGATATTCAAACCATTAATATGCACGATTGGACATAGTGAATGGATTAGTTGTGCAGTTAATACACCGAAAACATATGAAAACACCCTGTCCAAGTTAATAGCTCTGTTGACAGTTAGAAATACAGCCAATTTGTTAAAAGGTCCAATGCCGTTTGGGGAAGGGAATCACGTGACCGAAGAATTCATGATGGTGGCCTTTGTTTAAATCATACGATTGTGAAAAAATTGCTTACTTTTCATTTATTTCTGAGCCAAATCAGTATTTTGCAACTGCACTATTATCTTGGACGGACTCTAGTTGCAGAATTATCGCAGTACCGTAGTAATTCATCTAGAAAAATGCAAAATTTTAAATAAATCCCAGCGAAGTACTGAATTTTTCAAAAAATTGTTAGGTGGATAATTTTTCGCGAAAAATAACAGGCTTCAAATTCTTATGTCTAGACGCCATCTACTCTTATCATTTATCTGCGTTCTCGACATTCGGTGGATTATTGACTAGGTCTTGGCAAAAATATGAGACGGACCACTCACACTCACAGATTTCCTCCGCCGGACCGCGCGTCGGATTTCCCTCAACTCTCAGCGCCCCCTCCCCACCGCTCTTCCTCCCCTCCCCCCTCTTCCGCACTCCCGCCCCCAACCCCCCGTCCCCCAACACCCAACTCACCCCACCCACCCGCCCACCTCGGCCAAATCAATACTCAACTCTTCAGAAAGCCTGAGCTTTTCTGTTGGCTGAAGGCAAATGGGGGATGGGAAGGGTGTGGGAGGAGGCTTTGGCCTAGAGTCGAAGGTGGATGTGGGAGGGGATGTAGGGGGGTCACGCCTCCCACCCCGTCCTCCTCCCTTCTACACCCCTCACCCCTCGCCCCCTTTCGCGCTAAAAAGGATCCCGGAATTGCCTCCAGGGAATTGCTTATCTTTCCCATTTGGCCTCTCTTCCTTTCCCCACTCCCTCGTTTTATTACGCACGCCCCCTTCCCGCTCCTCGACCTAGGTCTAGCGAGTCTAATGCATGTGAGTTGTGAGGGAGGAAAGGTCAGGTGGGGGGTGGGTGGGAATGGGGAGAGTGGGGGGAGGGGCTGGGTTGGGGGCAGGGGAGGGGGAGGCCGACGTAGGCGCCGTAAGCACCGGCGACCGAGTCTTCAAACTGACGAATCGTGCTTTTGACGGGAATTGTTAAATCTACGTCCGTGCGGGAATTCAACGTGGAATATGCATTTGCTCGGAATGAGCGAAATCGAGTTGATTTTCCTCCGCCCGTCGATTTAGCTTGTCTTTTGTGATTGTTGGTGATGATGTTTGAAGATAGTAGGCTCTTTTGACCGTGCTGTACCAAAACGCTATTTATGCATTTGACGAAGAACTTTGGTTAATCTTCCGTAATTTTCTCTCTCTTTCAGTTTTTTTTCTTTTCCTCGTTTTGATGTTGAGAGTGAATTCATGAGTGAATGTTTCGAAGAGATTATATCCTTTTCCAAAGTCTTGAACCTGTGCATTTCTCAATGTAATTGCCTCGAATATGCATGTGAAACTTCGTGCCATCAAAAACATGTCCTTTAAAATGTCCATGTCTTTATTAACTATGAACCACCATTAACTCGATTTAATTGACGGATTCCAAAAAAATTAATATTAATTGAGCAACAGACGCTTATTTACTTAACATCTCACATATATTAATGTGTATATTGACGTTTAAATGGACAAAATAATAAACATTTTAACTACATTGTCGCACTTCAGGTACATACGAAAGTAACGGATTTTATGATTTTATCTTTTTTCCAATTTCTGGTCGAACGCTTTATTTGTCACAAGTTGCGTCGCCAAAAAGTTGAGTCTTCTATCAGTTTCCTCCAAGCTTTTTTTTCTATTTTATTATTTATAAGCTACCGAGTGCTAAAGCATATTGGTTTCTGTTTACATTGGGAACAATACGCTTCTGCAAGCGACTTGCCTAACCTTTTAAAAAGTTATGCAAGTGGACTTAGTAGAGCCGTTTAGACGTGCATTGCACTTGCCTAAGCTTCTACAAGTTCTTCAAGCGGACCTGCATAGCCGTTTACTCGTGCAATTTGATTCTCTTCCTGCGACTAGCTTGCGCAATACACTTGCAAGCGTAATCCCACCTCAAGGGTGACTCGGTGCGAGGGCATCGAGTGTGTGAGAGTTCACGGGAATATCTCCGAATCCGAATGAAATATGGATTGGAGACGTGGATTGAGACGCCTAGGATCGAGCGAAGACAATGCGATTTTCAATTCGGCGAACACCTTTTTACCTCATACTCTTCGGCGACACTTGAAAGCTCAACGCATATGTAGATTTATTCCTAGGGGCTTCCCGTATGAGAAGAGCTGGAGCACTTATTCCCCGGATGCAACGACACGTCCATGTTCCTTCAACGCCGCTGCGCAATGTGCAATCATTCTAAGCCTACCCTCGCCGCCCCCACCACGACGCGGTAAACACCTTGCTCCTCCTCAATTGCGCATCACTTGTTTGTCCACCTCCTTTCAGCGAACCTCTGAGATGTACAAGCCTGAACACACCGAATTTCGATCGTCATCTGTTTGCAAATAGTAGTCCTAAAATTCTTAATTCCCTTGCGGAGCTAAGGGGAAAAAATTCGAATCGAAGGCTATTGTGGCATGTAAAACTTGGTAAGTTCCGCATATTTCCTTTAAATTTGATAATGAATCGTCACTGATAGTTGAAAATTTCTTAAACTGCTGGAATTCGCTGTGATGTACATGGAGAAGAAATCTGGGGACACCTGTTACAGGTGAAAATATTTTTTTTGCGACTTATCTAATATCACATACCTAAAAAATTAATAGCGCCTTGCATGTCATGAAAGCGGCATTCGGTTTTGTTGCAGAGGAAAACGCTTAAACAGCTAGTTGACTTATTGACAAATAGATATCAATTGAATCGTACTGCTTTCGAATAAGAACGTCTACGTCCTCTTAAACTTTTATATTACATGCTAATCAGAAACCAATGTGTTTATATTTGCTCTTGTATTATTTTGTGTCACATTGTCGTTTTTTACACCCAATGTGGTGTCAGGACGTGTTTATCGATAAAAAAGTAAGAGACAAAATTAATAATTCATCAAAGATTTTCATATTAATTGCCTAGATATCTCGCTAAAACCCTGATAATGTTTTCTTGAATGAAAATACGTATATTGTTATTAAAATTAAAGTGGCGCTTAAAATACGGCATATGGAAAGAAATAATTGCTTAGCTTTTGGAAACCTCGCCATAAGAAGATCACAGTAAGCGGATTTCCCGCGCTTTTTGGAGGACTACTAAATAGAAAGGTAGTTTTACGGCCTGTGCATCTCAGAGGATACGATCTAACTCAAGGGGGCAGGGCGAAGGAGGATGAGAAATCTTCATAGCACCATGCTAGCCAACTCAAGGACGTGTGGCAATCACCAACAGACAAGGGTGTGTGAGCAATTACCAACACACAGAGGGCTATATCCAACAAAAATTAATGAAACTACGATTATTGATGAATTAGCAAACACCTGATAATACCTGCCAGGGGGTGAAACTTCATTCATCAGTACTACTCGCTACCAGCGATATAGAAACAATGAGTATTAATGTATTTAGCGACTTCATAAAGTCACAGATATGCGATTGTTAGACAGGGAGAATCGATACGTGCCGTTAGTGGACACTACGTAGAAATTTTAGGACGAAAGCTTTAGAGATCAAATTCCATGATACCGATTTGGTTTTTTTGGCAATACAATGCTATTTTAGCACATAGCCTTTTGTAATATGACAAATATTCCGTAATACTAATTCCATTACATTTTTAGAGATTTTTTTCGAAACTTGAAAGAGTAGGTACATTTATCATTATTACAATTGTTGCAAACAATTATCAAGGTGTCATGTCGAGTCTAATATTCGAAAAAAAACATATTTAAATACAATTTCGTCTAAATTTGAAATACCACGCCGAAAGTCATAGCATGCTTTGATTTAGGAAAACTTTAAAATATAATTCTTTTTATAATTACCATTACTGCCTGTATGGTGAATTTCATTGCGTAAACAGATGCACTGAAATGAAATGTGGTCCAAGAATTTTTATCGAATTGTTTGAAAAATCATTAAAATATGCACTCAATGACCCGCGATTACCGCCCTGCAGCCACCATAAGTAAGAAGGTCTTCCAGGAGAACTGAAGCTGGGCCGCTTTGGTTTGGGTGCGAGGTGGAGACTCGGGCGGTGAGGCGGGGAGAGTGGCATTCACTCAAGGATTTGTTGGGTTGGTGGAGCCTTACGATGCAAGAGTGGTCGGTCTTCATTCTATTCCCCCTTTTTTTTGGCTCCTCTTGCTTCCTTCTGTGCGTGTGTGCGGTCGGCAAAGGTGAGAGGAGTGTATAAGAGGAGGGCGTGTAGGCCGAGCGACCGCCAGGGGTAGGCATGCCCTTCCGCGCGCGCCTCACACACCTGCGTCCATTCTCACGCGAATTCCAACTTTGGGGCCGCCACGCCACCCCCCCACTCTCTTGGTATATACTACATGCTGAAGGGAGAGCAGTAGTCCACAATTCCTCCTCCATTTCCTCCTCTCCCCCGGTTACTTCCCCCTCCTACCACCCTCCCCAGGTCGAAAGAGGCCGCAAATGCGTTCCAAATACGAGAGATAAGAGGTCAAATTTCACGTTGATTCCTCCCCACCTACTCTCTCTCTCTCCTACTCTCTCCTACTTCCCCATCCACTCTTCGGCCGCGCAGTCTCTCCACAGCACTCCCTTGGCTCTCAGACACGAGACGGATCTCTTCTTTTGCTCAATCTCTTCAGCACCGCGAGCGTCTCTCGTTCGTTTTTTTCCCACTCCTTTTCCCCGTCGTTCCTTCAATTTCCTTCCGGATGATATATAAAAAATATAATTCGTGGCGGCTTGCACTTGAGTGGTGGTGAGGTGTGTTCGGAAGGGACTCCTCTTTTTTTCCCTTTCTCGTCTTCCGAGGAGGGAAATGAAATCTCGGTCCATCCCCCTTACTACTCCCCCCGACCCTTTCTTGGATTGGCCCATTCCCGCACAGCCCCGTCCCACTCCTTCCCCCGGTTCCTCCTTCTCTGTCGGTGTGCGCAGCGGCGCCATCTTTGGTCGGGCGACTACTCGGTAGTACCGCGAAAGCCCGTTACCTGGGTAGATGCAGTGAGGCCAAATTGGTTGCGCCATGTGCCATTTTAAAGCCGTGCCCGAAACGAAGGGCAGAAGTGCGTAGGGGGCAAGTGTGCCCTTCTGCCCCCTTTCGCAAGGGCCCTTCTCAAACCCCGAGTTGACGCTTAAGCCACCTATGGCGAAAAAATGTACTGAGAACAAATGAAGTCCGTTACTTCTCTACGACCGTGGGCGAGGTTTCTCCTCGAGGATGTAGGGTACGAGTTCGGACGTCCCTGTGCTTAGTGCTGCCATCAATGGGACAAAAATATCAAAGAAAAAAATTGAATACTGAAAAAGCAACTGAATTAGAATGTATGCAGCATCCCGCTAAACCCAAATTAATCGTTTTATTTCGCTGATTTAGCCGTGCTAATTGTAAGTTTAGTTACATTTAGAAGTTTAATCATTTCTCATAACAGAGTGTCGTACACATTTCGGTGTATAATTTCTTGTGTTATTATTTTTCAAAGTTATATTTGCGGTTTATTTTTTTAAAGTTGTTTGTTTTTTATATTTAGCCTTGAATTTGTCGTATAATTATATTTCCAATCTTGAAATGCCTCCTATAAAAGTTATTTAGATTTAATTTTTATTTAATCCTCTGTGTTTTCTTACCATTTCATTTGCGGTAGGAGTTTGTATTAAGTTTAAGAAATTTGAAGGAAGCACTTTTATTTACCAATTTAGAAAAATATACTAACTCCCAAATAGAAACTACACCGGAGAAACCAAAGCTTAAATAAAATAAAAGTAAAGGGTAGTGTTACGTTGGCGAAGGTTAACTAAAAGCATCGAACTATAACTAAACACACCTGCAATAGAAATCTACCACATATTTTAGCTATATTAACACTATTGTTAGTTAGATATTTCTTAATTAACCTTCACATTTGTTATGTTTGTCTTTAATTTTATCTCATTTAAACAGTTTTTCCGGTACAACTTAATTTGGAAATTTTAGTTTATCAATTTGGTTGTCTCTTTCTTTAGGTCGTTGCTTTTCGCTAGCTCTTAAGACATGGTACACCACTACGTGAAATTGCAATGAGGTAAACTAGATATTCATTCGTATTATGAAATAATACGAAAGAATTATGCCGGAGAAAAATTTTAAAAATCACTGTGCAGACATTACGCATTCGAGGTTATTTTTTTATACAGGGCTTCCTTCTCATTCCTAGAGATAACTTTAACCAACAAAACCGTTGCCACTTTAATATAGAGCACGATTAGAAGCAGAAGGCAACAATATTATCACGGACATTTCCTAACTTCTTGAGGAAATAACACATTACGCAAATTCTGTGATCTGTTCTAAATTCTCCTAAAAGGCATAGGAAACAAATGCAAAGCGTGCTGCGCGTCCCCCGGATGTATTTCCAAGGTTCGACATTCCAAAATGGCGGCCCGAGGAAGCGTGGAAGTGTGCACCCAATGCATCTTAGGCCCTCGCACGGATCCTTGGGAGGAGACTCAACCAATTCGGACATCCTTCAAGATGGCCGCCGTCCTCGGAAGGACATATATGCACACTTGGAAGGATCCTTACGGCGAATTCGGACGCGGCTTTAAGTTGTGATTGTTGCGCGCGTCCGCCATGTTCTTAGCCAGATCCTTAGGCAAGAAGTAAATTCACGAGCGATTCACGAACGGACAATTAAATTTAAGAGCGAGATATCACTTCACAAAAATTTCGATGAATTGTGAATTAAATGTGAAAAAAAGATCTCATTATTCTAATGATAACTAAATATCAGCCACTTACCATTATACTTTCATAGATATTTGCCAAAGAAAAGACCAGCCATTTTCCGTGGGAAATGGTTCGCTAATGCACAGCAGTTAGATTTTATTTGAATAATGAGGAATATCTAACGCATACATTTCATTCAAGTATTCTACCAGCTGATTGGTAGGTTCTTGGACAGTCCCCATTTTGTATCCCAACCTAATAGAAATTGTCTCGCTTTCCCTCCTAAGTTATTAGATCCCTCTTCAAT
The DNA here is from genome assembly GCA_963573305.1 of Pyrrhosoma nymphula. Classification (NCBI taxonomy): domain Eukaryota; kingdom Metazoa; phylum Arthropoda; class Insecta; order Odonata; family Coenagrionidae; genus Pyrrhosoma; species Pyrrhosoma nymphula. The sequence goes on along the minus strand of OY754333.1, from coordinate 84,826,046 downwards.
TCTTCATATCTTCTACCTCCTCTTATTTCGTCCAGAATTCCTATCCTTTTCCTTCCTCTCCCACGCTTCCCCAGTGTTCTCCCCTCTATCACTCTCTTCAGCATGCCCTCTCCTCTCAAAACCTCCTCCATCCATCTCTTCTGCCTTCTCCGAACCTCTGCCACAAGCTTCCTATCCTCTCCAACCATATCCAATACCTCCTCGTTCGTCTTTCTCGCCATCCAGCTAACCTTCTCCATCCTTCTCCAAACCCACATCTCAAACGCCTCAAGTCTACGCACATCCTCCCTTCGCAATGACCACGTTTCCGACCCATATAGCGCCACGCTCCATATTAAAGTTTTCACCAGCCTCTTCTTTACGTCATTCTCAGACCCCCCCTCATCAATTCCCTTCTCTTCGAAAATGCTTCTTTAGCGAGCGCAATTCTGCATCTGATGTCCTTACCACTAAACCCATTCGCCTCCAAAATACTACCCAGATACGTAAACTGCTCGACCTGCTCTATCTTCTGCCCTCCCACCCTTATATTCAGCCCCTCCTTCTTACTTCTAGAAAATCTCATTACTTTCGTTTTCTTGTGATTGATCTTCATCCCATACTTTTCGCACTGCACCTCTAATGCATTCACCATTGACTGTAACCCCTTGGCCGACTGACTAACTAATGCTTGATCATCTGCAAATCTCACTGATTTTATCAGCTCCCCTCCTACCTTTATTCCTACCTCCTCCTCCCCCCATGCCTCCCTTACCATTTCCTCTGAATACACGTTAAAAAGCAACGGCGATAGTTGGCACCCTTGCCGCACTCCCCGTCCTATCGTGGACCATCCCGATTCTCCATTGGCTACCCTAACCTGCGCCGTCTGGTTCACATACAAATTCCGAATCAGACGCCTGTCCCTCCAATCGACTCCTAATTTCTTCAACACTCCCATTAATTTCGTCCATTCCACCCGATCAAACGCCTTCTCGAAATCTACGAAGTATGCAAAAACATCCTGCCCATACTCTAGGTTTCTTTCTACTAGCGTCCTCATCACCGCTATAGCGTCTCGCGTTCCCGTCCCTCTCCTAAACCCGAACTGGTCGTCACCCAGGTATTCATTTGCCTTCTTCTCTAGCCTTCTGTTTAGAATCCTCAGAACTACTTTGGCCGCGTGGGATATTAAGCTTATTGTCCTATAGCTAACGCATACATCTTGTCAAAAATGTAACAGTGTATGCTTTCTCTATTATCTAAAAAAAATTAATCAACTACTCAACGCAGTAATTTTTACAGAATTGCAAAAAAATCCTTGGTTGTGAAAGCATTTTCAGCATTCAGCATGAAAAAAATGAGTCAAGTTAAAACCTTATATTATCTACCTATATTTAGTTAATTATTAAGAATAAGTGTAAGTAGTTTAAAAAAAATGTTCTTGCGTCATTTATATTAAAATATTAAATTCGTGGTTCTTGTAGATGCTTGAATTTATAAACAAAATTTGAAAATGGCCTCTAATATGACTAGGGAAAAATCTCGCTCAAACTGCTTTAAAACAATTGCCCTGCGCTTAGTGATTTTTGACGTAATTCATGATAGGAGGTGGTTATAAGTAATGTTGTGTTAATCGTTTACTCACGCTTAACTTAAATCATTGCTCTGTGAGCAAAAAGAGGAGGCATTTCCGATATATAGAGGATATTAGAAAAATCTGAAAATTTGATAATGTTTTAGGGTGACGCATTTTTTTCTTGTTCATGTCTTGTGCACGTGAGGGAAATATGAAGGCTGTATTGAAAAACTAAGTCATTCTTTTCAACGTCCATGCAAATCACTTATTCAAATACCAATCTTATATTTTTCCTGTCGACACTGTGCTGGACTCCAGGCGTGACTCATGTTAGTGAAAGTTCGTAACATTCATGATTAGAATTAAACTTGGTGTAAATTCACACTAATTAAATAAAATCCAACCCAGGTTTCAGCAACTAGGTATGTACCATTTGCAAGGTCGGGTGACTGGATATAGGTACATACATGTAGGTATAATAGGTATGTATAGAGGTCAGAGTGGAGGGAGTCGAACATTGTGGATTTTAACCAAGTTTAATTTTAATCATGTCATGCTTCATTTAATCATGAATGGCTATGATTTTTTAATTTTAATTTCCCTCACAAACGTCGAGGTGACTCATGATGCTAACATTGGACATAATTTCCGAGGAAGCTTTTCTCGTTAAGAAGCTATTTTCTGTCACTTATCGCCACCAGGTACTAAATTAGTGACTGACCGTGGTGGAAATGTTTTAGAAGATGGCGAGTTGTGCAAAAAATTATTTTAGCTGTTTTTACTTTTGGCCTCTCCTTGCACTATACATTGTAACCGTGTTGTATAAACTAAGCAGGTTGTCGAGTTCAATATCACGTAGTGTCTTCCCAAATCCCCTCACAAAAGGCCGTACGATGCTGTAAAATTGGCTGTGAACTATCATAGGAGGACTTGTTGTTACTGCTGTAGATACTAAAAAGAAAAAAATAACGAAACGAAAATTAGGCGAGGTCGAGTGGTTATAGTGAAAGGTTCGACAAGTAATCAGGAAGAAGAAGGAGAATTAGGATAATTTACGCGGAAATTAGTAATATTGCGAGAATATATCCTTTTTCTATCACTATGGAATCTGTTTGTCATACCATTAAAGCAGCGTTAGCATGACGGCAAAATACTTCTAGTTAATTTTACAAAACTAAACAATACTTTAAACGCCTAACTTCGGTTATACCTCCTGATTTGAGAGTAATGACAAGTAAACAATATCCTCTCCACCACGCGATGCAAACCAAGGCCATCTCGACAGCGTCTGTGACGTTATACACTTCCCTAGCCGGCGTTGAAGAAGTTTTCTGATTGGCTGCATTTCCTATTGCGCCATTATATTTTCCTTTTGCTGTATTGATATATAAAAAAGTTAAAAATTGTTGATAAAAAAGCAAGATATTATCCGTGTATATAGAGTATTGGCATGTGCAATTATTCAAACTGGAAAGAGAATTTCCACAGTATATTCGATGTAAATTTATATTTATTCTTTTATTTTTATTTTTCATTCTTTTCAAATTAGCTATTTTTCTGTCATGTAGTGATTAGTAGAATTATGTATTATTATTAGCAGTAGAAATAGTATTAGATCAGAAATATATGTAGTGATTATCGGGGCAGGTTTTATGGGCCTTCTCATGGGCTAAGATAGATGGGCTACAGTAAGAAAAGCTTTTATTATTATTTTTATATGTGGAGTAATTTTTTGCGTCAGAGGAATCCTTTATCTATCTCGCTCTCCTTTTTCTTGCCAACCCCTGTGCAGCAGTGCAGCATGAGCGGGGTCCTCGCAAGCCGAAGCCCAAAGACGGCAGCCACGGAGGAGGCGGAATCTCTGTCGGCGGCCACGCGGCCCCGGGAGAACACCAGACCACCATGCTGGGCGGTTCGGCCGGAGGAGGGGGGACGCCGGGAGGCGGCGGCACCGGGGGCAAGCTCATGCCGCCGCTCCTCTTCCCTGGGCCCCCGCACGCCCTGGGCTTAGCCACGCACCACCACCACCACCACCACGGCCCTCCACCCCCGACGCACCACCACGCCCACCACCACCACCACCAGGGACCTCCTCCCCCGCGCCCGCACCACCACGCGCACCATCCGCAGCACCACCACCCGCCCATGCCCCTGGCTCCCGTGCCCCTTCCGCCCCCCCACGGTCGCCCCGCCCCCCCGCAGGCCCTCTTGGCGGGGGGCAGCCCAGGGCTGGCCATGGCCACTTCAACCGCAGCCACCTCGTCGGCCGGGAGACAGCAGCCGGCGCCGGGGGAGGTGCCGCCCCCCGGTGGGGCGGCGGCAGCGGCCGAGGAGGCGGCCGCGGGGGCGGCGGGGGCGTCGGCCGCGGCGGCGGGTGTGTTCGGCGGCGTGGCGGCGGCGGCCGCGGCGGCTGCGGCTGCCGCGGGGGCCATGGGACCACTCTTCGTGGGGCAGCACCCGCACCCGGAGCTGCTGCAGATCCTCATGTCGGCCGAGAAGTGCCACGTAAGTTCATCTTCCATTTTCCCGTCAGTTTACTGTTAAGTTATCCGTAGAACACTTTGACAAATTGAGTTTTTTTTATAAATTTAAAATGAAGTATAAGGAAGTTTTTACTAGTAATTACATTTTTGGCTGTTCTGCAAACTATGACTTTTTTAACGTAGTTTTTCAAAATATTGGAGGAGTTCTTAAAATATTTTATGTCCTCCATGTTAGGAACAGACAACTTCATTTAGTTCAGTGTTTAAAACAGTAATTCCTCTCCTATAAACTTTCTCGCTCTCTATATTCTAGTAATATTAAAACTGATCGCCCAAATGCGCCGATTTATTTCCACCATAAATGTTTCTGTTTTTGAATTTCGTCTCAGAACAAAGGAGGTATTAAACGAACCTGAGAATTTAACTGCTCGTATCTGTATTATTCTATAAAAAGGTTTCTTAGATGTGGAATAAATTCTATTTAATGGAAAATAAACCTCCCGCATTTACGGTAGTTTATCACTGATTAAGTGCACTGTCTAGAGTTAGCGGTTTTAAATGTAATTTTATCAAGAGGCCAATTTAAAAAATATTTCGGTGTGCTATTATAATTCAAATTCTCATAATGTTTGGCCATTTCTGAAGAGTTATTTCTGGGTAATGGGCGCTGAATGAGGCCGCTTGCCGCAGCTCCTCTACCCTGGGTAATGAACGCTTTTTTCTTAATTCTTAATTGTCGTATCAAAGAGTAAGTGGGTCCTTGATTAAGTAATATTATTTTATCCGTTGGAGTGATTCGGGGGCAGTATTTGATGATTTTATTAGGATACTACTAATTAGGATTAGGGTACTGTCTCTGTTTTGGGTATTGTTTTGCGAGAGCGGAAGTAATTGGATTTAAATTCTGGAAGCCTATTTAAAGGCAGCGATATAATTCAGGGAATTTTTTTCAGCGTTCCCATTCTCAATTTATCATTTTTCCGTAGCTACAGCGAAGATTGGGATGTAACCAATTATCTCAGAGACTTACCTAATAGCTTTTATATTTCATTGTTTTTGGAAAAATAAATTTAAATATTTATTAAAATCAGTTATGCCCACTCAAGGAAAATTATTTTCTGAAAATGCATCAGTTGATTATACTGATTTGTTTAAGTTTCTCAACTATCTCTTTTTTCCGGATACTCAGTTGACAAAATTTAACTTCTCTTTTAAGTTTCGAGCTTCATCGTTTTGATTTTACCCATTACAATGAGTCCCTTTTTTGCTGCTTGAATCTAATTTTTATCCTTGCCACTAGTCCTGTTCATTGCTGTGTATAACCAGGTTTTTATTAGACCAATTAATTTCAATTTGTCATTGTCCTCTAACTTCTGCTGGTATAGTGGTAGCGAAACATAATGGAAGTTGCGCAGCAGACCTATTTCCATGGAAGAGTCAATTCCCTACGATCTAGATCCACACGAGGGAGAAAGAAATTTTCTGCACTTGACCACCAGGGTTCTAAAAGCCACAGACCTTCATTTTCAACACCAAACTTCTCAATCTGTTTTTCACGTCAAATTACTAGCTCTCTATACCAATAAATATAATTGTTTAAATGGGCTTTTCCGATGGGTTACGAGCACTATCGATGTACAAAATATGTACTTACGTACTTATTTTGATGCAGGTTTGTTTGGATCGTAAGCATTGTCGCTGCTGACACGCTCAAGTTAAGGCAGTTCGAGCGCGATATCATTTCATATCCAACTCAATGAATATGGTCTCATCGTAATGAAAAACATCTAACCATTCCAAAGTTACCAAGGTATATGCCACTTAAAATCATACTTTTCAAAATATTTGTCCAAAAATAGAAGCCATTTTCCATTGGATATTGTAAGTTTTAAAGAATGAGGAATTTCTACCGCAGAGATCTCATCTGACATTTGACAGCATGTAGTTTGTATTTTTTGTGTATTTTTATAAATAAATCAATTTCCGCAGTAATTTTTATATAATCGCATAAAAAATTGTTGTGAAGGCGTTTTCACCGAACGTCCTGAATAAAACGAGTTGAATCAAATATTTATATAGGTACATTTATTTAGTCATTAAAAATCTCAATCATATGAAACAATATTTTGCGCCATTAATATATTACAATATTTACTTCATGCCTCTTACAGTTGCTGAAATTAAAAAAAATAAAACTCGAATATGGTCTTTATTATGACTAGGGAAAAATCTCGCTCAAACTACTTTAAATGCGGATATGTTGGCATCGTTGCCTACCATGTGCTATCCTCTCCTCTTCACTCCAAAGGCAACTCCTTCCACACGAGCCTTACATTTCTTGACCTCACGCTTCGCGTAGTCTACTTCCACTAAGGTTCACTACCACTATATCCAGGCCTGTTTCAACTATGTACATACATACCCTTTCGTGTCACCATCTACGTGACCGCATTCCCGCAGAGCTTTTGGCGAGACCGGCGAGTCCGCCAAGGCTATCTCTTGTGCCCCTCACCCGTCGCGTGACATTACATTACCACCTTGGAGTGCACCCCCTCTCTTGCACTCCAGGGCCACTGGAGAATGATACTGAGCAACCGTCCTCTCCAGGATTACGCCTGGAACGGAAAGGCGGGCAGCGACTCCAGCGACAGGATCCTGCACCCTCACTTGCCGCACCGCCCGGAGATGTCGCCGCCGCCGCAGCTGCCGGCCTCCCTACCCGCTCCCCCGCCGCCCCTGCACCTCGCCCTCTCGCCCACCTGGGAGATCCTGCAGGTGAGTACACGCCTAGCGCTGGAGTGGGTGTGGATATATATATATATATATATATATATATATATATATATATATATATATATATATATATATATATATATATATATATATATATATAAAACTTCCAGGAAAATCACTCGGGTGATAAATATACAGTATGCCAAGAGGGTGGCCGATAAAAAATATACACACGGAAAAAAGAACACTTACACATAAAGATTTTCGATATTTCGGTGAAGTCTAGCTCCACCTTTCTCAAGGTTTAAGGTAGGAATGAAGAAAAGGAGAGAGATTGAGGTATGGGAGGGGAAAGAGGGGGAGACGAAGGTGTAAGAGGGGAAGGAGGGGAAAGAGGGAGAGAGGAAGGTGTAGGAGGGGAAGGAGGGGAAAGACGAAGAGCGGGGAGAGGGCGTGGAGGAAGCAGGGAGAGATGAGATGAGGGGGAGGGAGAAACTAGTGTGATTTATTGAGTCCGGGGGGCGAGAAAGCCTGGTGGATTAAAATACAAGAAGATTCAAGATCTTTGAGCTGAAGGGGAGAGGAAGAAGGGGGAAGGGAAGCAAGTAGACCGACTTTAAAAGTGTTATTGAAAGTGGAGTTGTGGGAGGAGACGTGAATGGCGACAGGGAGAGAAACAGAGAGGGAGGGGCAATCGTTACAAGACGAGCGGTGCCCATTCATTCTAATATTGAGAGGAGTGGTGGATAAGCCAATATAGAAAGAAGGGCAGTATTGGCAGAGGAGGATGTAGACAATGTTAGGCGTGGTGCAGGAGGGTGAGAGGACAGAATTCTGTCCTCTCACCCTCCTGCACCACGCCTAACATTGTCTACATCCTCCTCTGCCAATACTGCCCTTCTTTCTATATTGGCTTATCCACCACTCCTCTCAATATTAGAATGAATGGGCACCGCTCGTCTTGTAACGATTGCCCCTCCCTCTCTGTTTCTCTCCCTGTCGCCATTCACGTCTCCTCCCACAACTCCACTTTCAATAACACTTTTAAAGTCGGTCTACTTGCTTCCCTTCCCCCTTCTTCCTCTCCCCTTCAGCTCAAAGATCTTGAATCTTCTTGTATTTTAATCCACCAGGCTTTCTCGCCCCCCGGACTCAATAAATCACACTAGTTTCTCCCTCCCCCTCATCTCATCTCTCCCTGCTTCCTCCACGCCCTCTCCCCGCTCTTCGTCTTTCCCCTCCTTCCCCTCCTACACCTTCCTCTCTCCCTCTTTCCCCTCCTTCCCCTCTTACACCTTCGTCTCCCCCTCTTTCCCCTCCCATACCTCAATCTCTCTCCTTTTCTTCATTCCTACCTTAAACCTTGAGAAAGGTGGAGCTAGACTTCACCGAAATATCGAAAATCTTTATGTGTAAGTGTTCTTTTTTCCGTGTGTATATTTTTTATCGGCCACCCTCTTGGCATACTGTATATATATATATATATATATATATATATGTGTGTGTGTGTGTGCGTGTGTGAACGATTGAGGACTTCAATTGATTCATTCCTGCCGTTCGAGGGTTAAGTTGGTTTGCATCTCCTGGGAGCTTCGTGGTCTCAGGCGTGACTTAGGGAAACCGATTCACACTTCAAATGAAACTCTGAAACTTGGTGATTCCACAAGGTTTTATCGAAATGTAAAAGGTGTGGCCCTCGTGGGAAGGCCGACAGAATTGGAGCACTGAGTATTGATACGACTGGCAGTGGGGAGTAGATAGGTATTACGAATCCTACTTCCCTGACTCCCTTCTTGCTCATCTTATGTACGGTGCTCTTTATTCGGTCCATGTATTTATCCCTTGAGCTTCCTCTCGGTACTTTCCCCTCTATTTTTTCCTACAATTATATACTTCATACACTCATTGTGCCTCATGGTGCGCCGAATCCTGGTTCTCCTTTTCTGTACCTATAGTATTCCATGAAGTCCTTTCCTTTTCTACTCTTCTGTAAACTTCATTCCTTATTTTATCTGTTCATTTCATCTTCATCATCCACCTCCAGCACCAGGTTTTGAATGCTTCTAATCTTGTCCGGTCTGATTTTCCGATGGTCCATGTTTCCGATTCATAGAGTGCCGCGCTTCATACGAATTTTTTCACGTACCTACTGTTTCCGAGTTCGTAGTCCTATTATTTTGGGAACAGCTGTCCGTGGAACTTTTCAGGTGATGCTCAATTGGAGACTGTGGTGTCTTCTGGTTTCGTTTTCCACGTTCACGCAATGATTTAGATATTTTCCTTGCCACGGTGGAACAGCTACGTGTTTCAACTGCTACGCAATCCTCGACAGTATGATGAACATATTGTCGGAATTGTTAAATTATATCTACATCTACACAATACCCTGCGAGCCATCTCTAGGGTGTGTGGCTAGGGGTGAGTTATCACCAACGTACACTACACTTATGTTTGCTACCAATGCTACAGAAACTATTTTTATTATACAACTGAACAAACGCACATAGATACTAGAGTCCTGCAGGAAGAATGGGAAACGTGATGGTAGTACTGCGTTAATGATTGAGAAACAAGCATTAGGAAGCAAATCAACTAATTAGCTACACTACCTATCGCCATAGGTTTATCGTGGGGAAGTTTCTCCGGGGTAAGAAAGAAAGGTGAAACGGAGGGAGCGACTGACGGGCGAGTTCTTAGTATGGTTAATAGTCAATTAATTTAAAATTTAATTGGGTATAGAGCCCGTTTCTCTGTTTAACATATTCTCCTAACGCCAGAGGATTAAAAGAGCTAAAAGAGGACCTTGAGCTAGTGGATGCAAATTTTTTCGCGCTGTTGCTCTCTCTTTTACCCTCCCCGTGATCCAGTGGCGGATACATATGGGGGGCGCGCCCCCCCCCCCTTGCGGGGCCGCCCGCATTGCCACCCGCGCCGCCCCCGCCAGTCAGCCCGCACGCTATTCGTTCGTGTCTTTCGTAGGTCGACTCTGAGTCGAGTTATCGAGTAGTTGTACTTTCTTATGTAGCACGCGCGCGCGTCCGCGTCATCGTATTTTATACGTTTCTGTCTGGCACATAGATAGCTAACCTACGAGAAAAGTCGCGGCCATTCTAGTGATCGCGATACATTATTCTGTCTGGCATTTGTTCGAGAAAAGTCGCGAATACTCTACTGTTTGTATTTGTTCACGCTCCTTAAAAGCCTGTAGGCGAACAATCTGGCACCGAATGTTCTCGAAACAACCGAGCTACATATATAAGGGAAGCAGAGTCGCTGCCAGGCAGTCAGTTTGAAAGCTACAATCGTCACGATAACTTGCGACGCACCCCCCTTGAGTTTTTTCTGTATCCGCCACTGCCGTGATCATGGAAGGCCAGTTCTTATGGATTCAATGATGTCTGGGGAGATGAAGTGGAAGAGTATCAAGGCCTTAAATACATGAAAAAATAGTTCTTTCCAATGAATGCGTATGGTTATACAATGTAAAACAATAAGTGCACAGAACTAAAATTTCATTTATCGCCTTATAACGTGTCTTTGGGACGGAGGACTTAGTACTGAGAGGGCCCGAGCAGTGCTTGGCTACGACGAAAAGGAAGAGAAAGGATTTCGCGCGAATTTGAAGGATTATGTGCATGAAAAGAGACTTTCGATGTAGATGAAACAGTTTTGCTAAAGTGAAGCAGAAAGATGCGCGCGCGATGGGGAAAATCGTTGGTAGGGATCGGAAGAAAACCTCGTTCAGCAGAGTACCCATGATGAAGTTGGTATACATACATAAATCGAAGAGAAATCGCCGTGCAAGGACGGTCCCTTCCGAGAATGTTTGATGGCACTTCGGAGGGGCGTCGTCTTTGAAGAGAGGGGTTGCCGCCAATCGGCGTCATTCAAATTGTATTTATATATATAAGAAATGCGTCGCTGACTTTTGGGCTGCGCAGTGACTGACTGGTGGTGGGGGATCGCGTCTGGGTTGGCGCGCCCTCCCAAGCAGGGAAAGTGGGTGGACGGCGACGAATTGACTTTCCGGAGAGCGATTGAAACCACGCCCTGCCGCCGACGTGGCTTCGGGGGCTGACTCCCATTGGCTGAGAGAGGGTTTTTCCATCCCTCCTTCCCCGCCCTCTGGCTTCAACCCCATCCACGGCCACTCTGGGGCGTCCCCGCTGTACCCCACACTCCTCCTCCCTCTCTCTCCCGGACAGACGGCCGGCTGCTGCAGCCTGCCCCTGGGGAGTGAGGGAAGGGGGGGGGGGAGCGAGAAAGTCAACTTCCGCGCCGGTCCGGAGAGGAAGACAAGGACCCCCCCTCTTCCACTCATACGTCAAATCGGTGGCACCAACCACGATTCCCCTGCCACACTCCCCTCCCCCCTTTCACTTGGGATATTGCCACCAGAAGGAGCGAGAGAGCAACTTCTCTGCAAAATGCTTGTCATACTTTGCCTCCCTTACCCACGCCACAAGTCATAAGAGTTCGTCCAAGATTACTTTAAAGCCAAAAGACAGTACTTGGATCAAAACCTTCCCTTTATTGCCTTCACTTATGCTCCTGAGGTGAAAATCAGGCAAAGAATTATTTTTATGTAATGTTATAATCACCTTATTCACTGTCCTCATCTACTTGTAAACATCCTCATACGTCACCTCATCTAAGCATACGTCTTACCCTTTTTCATCCCGTCCAGGAAGCCTATTCTCTGTCTCCCTCCTCCCAGCTTACCCAGCATCCTCCCCTCTTTCACAGCTTTCAGCATCCTTTCACCTCTCATTAACTGTTACAAACACCTATTCTGCCTTCTCCTAATTTTGTAGAAGATAATAGCGCAGTTGAGCATTCAAACCTACTAGCAATATGATGCCGGCGTGCAAAGGCCTTTCGGTGATGCAGGAATGACGTAGTCGCGACGCCATCACAAATGAGTAGCAGCCGACGTGATTTTCAATGAATGTTTTCGATGTCATTTTATTCGACGTTAAACGTCGATAATTTCACGATTAAACAATTAGCAACTATCTAAACTAGCTTATGAAAATTTATACCTTAATATTCAAGCGAGTTAGAATCTCAGTTCCACCATGGTATGTATGTATGTACATACATACTATTCATTGCAGCGTCATCATGGCGGAAAAAAACGCATAATTAGTTGATTCAGCACTAAACAATATATAAAATGTCATAATTTTAAGAAACATACTTATTTGGCTTGGGAATTAATGAAGATTAAACAATTTTTTATCGATCATATGATAGAAACCAAGGCCACCTTCTTCGGTCACGTGATTCGCTTCCTCAGACGGCATTGAACAAAGATTAAATGCACAGGACGGCAGTGAACTTGTTTCCTGATTGACTGCACTTCTTACTGTCAACTGTGCTATTATCTTAGACGAACTTCATGATATCTTCGCTGATACTAGATATATGTCGCACACAAGTTCTCGCCGGCCTGAGGTAGGACAAATGCTGAGATGAAAAAAGAAATTGTGCTAGGAGATAGGGGCATGCGCTTATAAAAATCTAGAGGATTAATATTTCTTCGTTTTGAGCCTACTTCAATTGGTTTAATACCCTAATTATAATAACTGTCAATATAACAAGTCTTGAGTCTCTGTCCATTTGTGTAGTTGCAAAATACATATATATTAATGGTCCCTCTCCATTGTTATAATATCTGAAGTGTAGTGCATGCTTGTGAGGCTTGACCTCGTGACAAGCATTAGCGATTTATGCTAATGCGTAATTAGTCGTAGTTACACTAACTTTAGGGTATAGTGTAATGCATGTTGGTGAATACTCACCGCCTACCACACAGCCTTGAGGTGGCTTGTAGGGTATTTTGTAGATGTAGCTTTAGATGTTGATGAAAACGAGAATACCGCGCACCTTTTATTGTGTTTTAGGCACAAGGTCAGCTCTACCCGCACCATCATCCTATTTCCCAAATCTTCTTGCTGGACTGGGACTGAGTGAGCGCAGGCGGACTTAATATAATTGGCATTTCGTGAATGGAGGTCTCAGGGGATGATCATATACCTAGCGTGGAGATGCTGACGTTCTCAGATGATTCATGACTAGCCCTTTTTTCAGAAATCCTTGGCATTCGATTTTGAGTATGACCTATCATGGAATCAGTGCAAACCTGTGATGTAAGGGACCTTTCCATTCGCCCTAGTGCGCAAATCACTTCGCAACTCAGCCGCGCACTCGCTTTCCATTTCCGAGTTGACGAGCGCTAAAAAATAATAGAACTTCGATATGCATATCCGAGATTGTGGTTTTCGTTTTTATTTTCAAGTATGGCTTCCAATTTATAAAATGTAAAGGTTTTAATTACTCTGTGGTATTAAGCTTACGTTTTTTAAAATGTGTTTTGAACGATTCAGCAACTATTTACATAATATTTGGCCGCGACTATTATGGACCTGCATGAATTCTACCTAACGACGTGTGACCGAACGTTTCTCCTGCTCACATCGTTCCAATCATCGTCATTCGTGAGCGCTTAAGTGCGCTTGAATGTTCCGATTTGTGCTAATTAGAATACTTTGAATTGAAATCTCCAAAAAATCTCGATATATCTTTTTCCAGTGGCTCGAGGTCCTGGGCGACGTTGTGGCCATCCGTTTATATGAATCCTGAGTGCACGAATTGCATTATGTTCCCAATTATATGTGCACCTCAGTCACTGTCCTAAGAAAATCCGCTTACTCATTAAGAGTAAGCGGATTTTCTTAGGACAGTGACTGAGGTGCACATATAATTGGGAACATAATGCAATTCGTGCACTTCACTGAACTCTCAGAGCTGAAGATGACGGAAATATTTATATACTTAGTATTCTCAAATCACAGTTGGAGAAGGTCCAAAGACTTTCGCCGTGTGTAAAATGTGAAGGCTGCATTCTCGGAGTTTCCAATGCATGTGTTATTAACCAGTTCCATAAAAGGTGGAAAAGATTTTTTCCAGAAAAATTAGCCAATAACAGACCATTCAACCACTCTGTATGAGAATAAACAAATTTCCGCATCTTCGCTTCAGCCTGAAGACAGCCAGATGAAACACTGACGAAACTGCTCAGTAATGAACAGCGTGCGCGTTGGAAAACTCGAAAATGCAGCCTTCACACAATTGGATTTTTCAATATTTTTTCCTGTTCCGTAAATATTTTAAGTTCCTGTCAACTGGACGCTAATCACTTCTCACTTTCACAGGAAACCACAGCGAGGCTCCTGTTCATGGCGGTGAGGTGGGTCCGTTGCCTAGCGCCCTTCCAGACGCTCTCAAAGAGAGACCAGGTGAGTTAGCGATTGGTCCATCATCTCCGCACCCATTTAGGGGCATCATCTCTCGCGTGCGTGAGTGATTTGCAAGCCTATATTCTACCATCAAATACTTAATGCAGAGAGTGTCGGAAGTTATTTCATATTCCACGCGTGGAAAATCCAACTTGCATATACATCTTAAAAATTGAATCAGAATAAAATGAATGTTTTATTTTGCTATCATAGGGAGATAGTATTTAAATAAAAGATGTATTTTTTTAATTTTCAGCATAAATTATACATGATATGCCAACCATTGCTTTGCCCGTCGGAAAAATCATTACTAGCAGTCGCTTAACTAGCTTTTTGCCATACCTACAATGTTATGGTATTACTGGATGCAACTAAATGACTTGTCGTATAACTTTTCCCGCGAATCTGAGGTTTGAAAATCTCTCGGGTTTTCCACCGGATAATGTTCCTCAACATTTCCAAAGTTTCGACAGGCCGCTGATCTATCACTTGATGATGACGGAAAAGTAGCCTGTCGAGACGTTGGAAGATATGAAGAACCTTACCTGGTGGAAAAACCGAGAGCTTTTCAATCAAATGGGCTATTATATTATTTATAGTAATACCATAAAACTATAATAACTTATAGTGTATATAAAAGTAGCGCTATGCGTATTGTGTGATCTAATTATTTTGCAATAACAGAATTGAATAATTTATTTTTTAAGTACATTTACTGTCCATACTTTACATGCATAGTGTAATTTATTCATCACCTTAAGGAATGTTCCACTTAATCTACAAATTATGCTACTTATTCTATATATATTACATTATAATCTACGAATAGATATAAAAATATTATGCCTGTAATGACCCAACTCCGATTATTATTCATAAAAATATTAGTTACAGCATTTTTTCCATTTTCATCTCTGAATTCACCAATAAATATTTCTGCGTGCTGGCTTTACTGTTTCTCTCGCATTAAATTCTGGCTTTTAATGGAGCGAATTTTCCGGCGTTCCTGATATCTATATATTAATCATTTATTTTTCGTCCTTCGCTGCAGCTTTTGCTGCTGCAGGAGTCGTGGAAGGAGTTATTCCTTCTTCACTTGGCGCAGTGGTCCATCCCGTGGGACCTCTCCGAGTTGCTGGGCGGCGTCGAGGCCCGAGGCCGACTACCCCCAGATCACCCCATCGAACAGGAGGTCAACACCATCCAGGTGAGTGCCACCAGCTCTATCGGCGGTGTGGAGCAATCTTCCAACCGTTGTGCCAATTATGGCATGTGTATCTGGTTGTAACACCATGAATATCCTAGCGTTAACGCATGTTTTAAATTAAAAATCGTAATTTAAAACAAAATTCTTCAAGCAATTTAGAAAATAGGATGCGCAATGTCACCGTGGCACTGTAATGATTTCATGGATAAATATTGAGAGATATGCATATAGTTAATGTCGGTGTAACTTTTGGGGATGTATGTGCGAGTTCAGTGTTGCTGAAACTACAAGCCAGGGGCGGATTAAGGTCGTTGTTTCAGAGGGTCTTCTTTTCGGAGGTTTGCTACTTTCCGGGGGTCTGTAATACCTTATTACCACCATATTTCCTATTTGATCAGGGATTACGGGGGGCGGCCGTCCCCTTCCCCCCCACTTCCCTCCCCCCTGCCACCCCACCCTCACTCCAAAATTCGCTACTGCTACAGGCCTGGAAACCTGGAATAGGTACCTGGAAAAGTCATGACCAATGAAGGTGGCCTGGAAAACCTGGAATAGTTATGGAAAATGATAAATTGTCCAAATGGAACATTTTAATTCTTTTGTTAATGGAGATAAAAAGTTTATGTTTGCTAACCATCTAAATGATGAGGATCATACATATAATTTTTCTCCTAAGCTATTACATGTATGTAACAGTGGTATGACACTGGACTTAATAGAAAATTTTGAAATTTTATCTTATCTAAATGTATGTAGTAACCATCTGCTTAGCGACCTAATTCCGTCAATCTCCTCCACCTTGTTCTCCTTACCGGTTCCCCCACCTCCATAGTCTAATGCGGTTTGCCCTTGTGGTTGGTTGTTCCTTCTGTATTGTTCTTCTTTATCTTCCTCCCTACCGTCCCCTTTCTAACTGTTTTCGGAAGAAACTACCCTCACCCCCCCCCTACTTGCTTCGGGGATATATTCACGTCACGTCACTCTCTCTCTCTCTCTGTCCTTACTCCTGATGATGACGTGTAAAGGTTGAAACCGGTAGAGTCAAAATAAATTGTGGAATCAACCAAGTATTTTTACCACGTTTTTAATAAGTCGCATTCTTGTTTGTTTGTCCTTCCGGGCAAGATATTGCAACTCAAATTTAACCCACTTCCCGATTAGCTATCGACTTAATATTTTCAGTACAGATCGGATCCAGATGACAATGCATTCTTACGCTGTATCTAACTCTTCAGAGGCAATATGAGCCGCTATTTTCGACAATTTAAATTTGTATTAATCGCTCAGCTGTTTGATTTGACAGCCATTTCCTCGCGTTGCGAGGTGGCCCAGGGAAAGGAACTGGCCCCCCTACCCTGAATGTGTGAAACTCACACGCCTTTGGCTTAGTCTGAGGAGAACTCTACCCTTACCTACCCCAAATCAACCTTCGGGTTGAAGCACCGAGTGAGTGACTGAGCCATTTACCACGTTTTTATTAAGTCGTTTTCTTGTTTGTTTGTCCTTCCGACTTGCCACCCGACAAAAAGATCGCGAGCGGAAGGTGTCTGCTGCTCGAAATCGAAGTGAAAGCGATCAAATTTCTCACCTTGCTAAAGATCGAAAGCGAAAGTTCTTAGCTCGAGTGAATGAGTCTCCGGATGCCTAAAAAGAAGAAAAATATATAATGCAGTAGATAAAAAATTAATCTAAAAAGCTACGTTTTTATTTAAACTAAAAAGAATGAAATAAACCACCCTGCCTTGGCCCAAGGTCCCACGATTAAATTTTACAGGCAGGAGACTATATGTTCAAAACCAAAAACGTGGTGCGCATCAATTTCAATATCTTGAATCAAATTCTTTCTCTGTAAATATTCATTACAATAGTACAACTAAAATCTCAAATATACGATGATGAATTTATATCAATCCACTGTCAAATGTAAAGCGTCATAAAATTTGCTTCAGAGTTGAAGCATAATTTTAATACTTATGACATTTCATATACCTTTGCGACAATACGATTTTAATAGAGACAGGAGATGAACATGAGAGAAAAAGCAGACAACTCGATTCCTTAAAGCTACTCCTGTGGAAGTCACTTAATCATCAAGGCAGCTCAGGGATATAATAAATAGATATTGAAATTGATGCGCACCCCGTGTTTTTTTTTGTTTTGAACATATAGTCTTTTATCTGTAAAATTTAATCGTGGGACCTTGGGCCAAGGCAGGGTGGTTTATTTTCTTCTTTTTAGTTAACGTGGTTTATAACGTGGTTAAATAAAAACGTGGTTTTTTAGATTAATTTTTTAATCTACTGTATTATATATTTCATTATTATTTCTAAATTCCACCATGTAAACTTGCTGACCATCGATTTACCGCTGAAGTTTGTTTGAAGCAATGCATGCATGGAATCGAAGCAAAAGTTGCAAGCGAATGGAGAGGGAAAAAATAATTAAAACTTAGTCAGCTAGTAAGGGCCGACCTCCGAGAATTATGTTGACTTATTGATTGTGGCCAAATAATATGTTATGCACTTAACGGCTTGATAGACTTGAAAGATATGAACTTGATTGTAAGCACAGGTTGTTAAAATAAAGAGATAACTGATATAATTGGATTAGGTTCCAATTGCTCCTTCCAGTTTTAGAATTGAGCTATTTAAAAATTAATATTCAGTACCCATTAGCACTCCACGTCAGTGTGTCTATACGTGAGTGAAATTAATTAGACTTTATGCGAGTAAATATATACGCTACTTGGTTCCAACAATATTCGGTGTTGCTTTATAATAAATTCGTGAATATAGTATCCCTTGAGTCACGTCAAGCTCATGTTTCCCTCGATTCTGAAATTACTTGTGTGAATTATGTGGTAGTACGCAACTATGCCATCATCGGCGCAGGATTTTGTTACCTCTCCGCAAACGCTAATGGAAGGTTTTCTTGTTCTTCACCAGTTTATGCAAATTTTCTTTAATATGCACCCTGAAAAATCGATAATGGCATAACACATAAAATAGAGGGAGAGCATTTTCCAGATCCTTGCTCGCTTTCCATCCTTCCGATTTTACATGTTTCCATAAATATAAAACCTTTTTATTGGTACCTACTTCCGAAGAAAAATTACGAACTGTGCTTTTCATACTTAAATGTGAGGCGGGGATCTAAATGATTTGCTATTCTTCCTAATGTGATAAATTCATCATTTTTAATATAAAATGTGATGTTGCCAGTGGCGGATACATATGGGGGGCGCGCACCCCCCCCCCCCTTGCGGGGCCGCCCGCGCCGCCCCCGCCGGTCAGCCCGCACGCTATTCATTCGTGTCTTTCGTCAGTCGACTCTTGAGTCGAGTTATCGAGTAGTTGTACTTTATTATGTAGCACGCGCGCGCGTCATCGTATTTCATACGTTTCTGTCTGGCACATAGATAGCTAACCTACGAGAAAAGTCGCGGCCATTCTAGTGATCTCGATACGTTATTCTGCCTGGCATTTGTTCGAGAAAAGTCGCGAATATTCTACTGTTTGTATTTTTTCACACTCCTTAAAAGTCTGGAAGCGAACATTCTGGCACCGAATGTTCTCGAAACAACCGAGCTACATACATAAGGGAAGCAGAGTCGCTGCCACGCAGTCAGTTTGAAAGCTAAAATCGTCGCGATAACTTGCGCCCCCCCCCCCCCTTGAGTTTTTTCTGTATCCGCCACTGGATGTTGCCTGTAATGAAGTAGAAGGGGGGAGGTTGACGGAATTAGGTCGTTAAGCAATGGTTACCACATACATTTAGATAAGATACAATTTCAAAATTTTCTATGAAGTCCAGTTATGAAATACACCTGTTACATACATGTAAAAGCTTAGGAGAAAAATTAGATGAATGATCCTCGTCATTTTAAATAAGAGGTACTGACTCGTAATTGCTATTATGAAATCATTCTGCAGTTCAATAGAAAAAATTATAGTTGTCTTATTCCATGATATTCGAAAAAGAATTTCCTTAATATTTTTATGGCGAGGCAACGGTATGGTTGCCTTTTCGAGAATCGCAATTAATCCGAAGTAAGCCTAAGTGGAGTGTATTAAAAAGGTTAGCCCGCGAGGGCGTTTGCATCCCGGTCTCAGGTTCATTATTGGTACGGAGCAAGTCTGGAATGTTCTAGAGGGAGACTGCGAATTATTGAGAACCAAAAATGGCACTTAAATAAGGCTGGCCGTAAGAACCAGTGAAAGACGCTAGTGTTGAGATGAATAAATTTATGGTGTTTGGAGCTATTTTGTGTTCTTCTTTGAAATACGTACGCAACAATATTAACCTTTTAGATTTAAAATCATCATTTTCGAAGACAATCTCCATGAGCTAAAGAGAAAAGATGGAGCCTTTTGCACCTCCAAAAAAATTGTATGCCGTTAACAATCTTCGTGAGTGAGTCAAAAAGAAAGACATTTCCAACTGTTCGCATATTGATGTTGCCTTTTCTGGGATATTGTGAATATTTCGTTATTTAAGCTTAGAATAATGCCACATTTTAATAACTCGGAGTTTCGCAATGAATAGAGGAAATGAAAGTCTCTCTCAAATGTCCAATTTTCATGGAAAAACGGAAATTTTACTCATCACGTGATTGTTTGGGTACACATTTCTCCATTATAACATAAATGTCCTTCCCTAATTGCAGGAAATAATGGGGAGGTTCAGGCAGCTCTCACCTGATGGCAGCGAATGTGGATGCATGAAGGCGGTCGTCCTGTTCTCTCCTGGTCAGTATTGAACATTTTTATGATTATTATTTTTTATTGTATTATTACTTTATTTATTTCATATTCTATCTGCCCTTTTACTCTTCGCTCCATGTGCACGTTTCCGTATTATGCAACGCGATGCACGTAATTATATGTACATATAGAAAATAAATATATCTTACAATAGAATTATGGCCTCGTTTTCCCCATTTCTGGAATAGCAAAGAATCGTATTAAATATACATTATATTTTTAATGGAGATATTGTTGTCGTTAATGTATCGTTTCTTATCTTTATATATAAAATTTCTTAAGATGGCACTGTTCCCAAGACTGTAAAAGCCATGAATGACGTCACTGTTGAATTATAGGCGAAAACAATAGATCGATCTGTCAGTCAATAAAATACAGAGTTCTGCAAAATCAAAGCAAATGCAATTATGGAAGGGCCGTTTGGGACTCGGAAGCTACGAGCTAGGCTTCAATTACTTGAAAATTTCAGAACAGGCGAGTTTCAGTACGACACGGAGGATATTATTTTGACCCCACGCTATATCTCTACAACTGATAGAATACAAGAAACATAGGAGATATACTACCAAACTGATACCTAGGCACAAAAATTCCTTTTCCCACGCATCATTTGTAATAATAAGTAATACAACGTGACATTATATTAAGGTGGTTCCACCGTAAAATAACTTAAATGTCATTTTATTCATATTCTGTCTACTTGTAGAAAAAGATGTCCTCTATCTGATATGAAAAGCAAAATAATACCTTTCCACGCTATTTTATTCTATAATTGAACTTGAAATTACATGGTGTTCAATGGAGGAATGAGAGAAACACGGGGAAAAATAGTATTTTTACATAAAATATAAATTCCATTTTTGCGGAAAACTGTTTATAAGAAAGAAATAATCCGAAGAAATTTAATAAAAATAAAATATAGGCCTCTTACAATATTTTTTTAGTTTTTTTAGGGAATTACTGCCGTAATCGAAGTCAAAATGCGGTAATTCGTAGGAAATGGCGCTGCAGTTGGCTCCTATGGCTGAACAAAATTGCTCATTTAAAATACATTCGTGGAATAATCTGCATTTTTCTACCTTACTTTTGGGTTTCTAATGGTAACTCATTTCATCAGCGAAAGCAGGAATTTTTGGACAAAATATCAAAAATGTGGAATTTAGTGTTTGTTTTGACTCACACAGTCACGGCGGAACCTCCTTAGACATGAAATTCACCTCTGTCCTCTCCGCCCCTCCTTTCCCCTATTCCCTCTTACACAGCTGGTGTCCTTACTCTCCCTGCCACACGCATCTGTGGCGGCTCGAGGGGTAGTATGTGGATGTAGGTTAACACAAAGATGTCCTCTAAAGTCAAAACGGTATTATCTATCAACGAGAGAAGTTTTAGAAATTAGCGGCTAATGCTGGCCATGCAAATTATTAATTCATTCAAGGTGAATTACGAGCAAGCAGATAGGAGTGATGCTCTGAAATTTTTAGAAGCTAATTGGTAAAGGTTGACGTGGTAGAAGGGAATATGGTCTAGTGAACCCTAGAGCTGGAGTGTAACCTTGACATTTCACGCTTAAATTTTAGCTTTCATAAGGGTTATGTGAAATATATGCAGAAAGACTTAGCAAAAAGGATCGTGATACCTAGTGTTCGATTTATGTAGATTATATTTGGATTAACTATTTCTTTCCTGGTAATAAAATTGGAATTTAGTTAGAATTTGTGCATAGGATGAGAACAGCTGTGATTTTTTGTTCTTTACTCCCTCAAAGAATGAGGTAAACGCGAATTTTCTTCTTCAGCTCTGCAATTGTCCTAAAAAGCCTACCCTGTTTTCGAAGAAAATTACACCAGGCATCAATTATTGGAATAGTTTAATCAATCTCTTGTGACTGCTACCATTGAAAAAATAAAAATGCTTATTTTTTTTCTCTCTCGGTTGATTTCAGCCGATGCTCTAGAGCGGGAGTTCCAATTCCTCCTGAGTTCCCAAGTGATATCGGAGATTAATTTTGTGTCGTTTTTATTTTGACGGAAACCTCTCCTCTTGCAGAGACTCCTGGTTTGGCCGACGTGCAGCCGGTCGAAATGCTCCAGGACCAGGCGCAGTGCATCCTGGGCGACTACGTCCGGAGCAGGTTTCCGCGGCAGCCGACGCGGTTCGGCCGACTGCTCCTGCTCGTGCCAATACTGCGCTCCGTCCGCCGGGACACGGTCGAGAGGCTCTTCTTCAAGGACACCATCGGCGACATTCCCATCCAGAGGCTCCTCGGCGACATGTACTCCATGGAAAAGGCTTACGTTGTGGCGTGAGGACTGCTGGGGCGATGAAAAGAGCACCTCTCTACTCAATGTCGTCTTCTGTGAGCTGAACTGCGTATTTCGTTCACTCTAACGCACACCGCTCTCTTACCGCGGAACGGTTGGCCGGCAAATTATGTGTTCCGGGAGCAACCTAGTGGGCGAATCGAAGAAGACTTAATAATACACAATCCCAGAAGACTTAAGTGTTTCCTTTTTGACTGAAAAAAGACTGGTTTCGTGCTTTCGTGGCGATTTAATGGTCGTTTTCCTCAAAAAGGACATTATTAGCTATTCACTCTTGAAACTTATTTCTACCATCTGAAATCCTGTGATTGAAATAATTGAAGAAGCAGAGTTGAACCTGAGTTAGATGTTTCCAGATCCATTGTGTTCCTAAAGTTTATCCCCGGCGGACGATATGGACGACGGCCGCCTAACCTCTCATTACGCACGTGCATTAGCCCACGGTGTCACTTGAATTTGAGGTCGTTACGTTCCTTTTAGTGATCGGCCATAGTTGTGTGACGAGGAAAGCGTATTTTTAAGCAAAGCGAATTTTCATGACCGGAAGGCGATATATCCATAAGCTTTTAAATATTTAATAGCTTAATTGTTGCTTGTGATTTTTTTATATTTATAATATGTACCAAAGATGAATTCCCTCTATGAGTCGCTAACATAAAATTGCTGATGAGGAAACATAAACTAAGTCTTTAGCATGGCAACAATTTAATTACGAAATGCAGGTAGACACTTCACCTCCTCGCCCCAACGGAATACTACCCACCCTCCCCGTTCACTCATCAAAGGCAACGCCCTCGTTCCACCCTCGCTCCAAAGGATGTTTGCCCTCCTCAGCCATCGTTTCCGGCGACATATCTTTTTTTTAAACTACGCGGAGTTAATTGAATCATGCGAAGATGATTTTTACGCGTTCCGTAAACAGACGCTCTGGATGTCGTTCTGTAGACATTTCACATTCTCCCTTTCCCAAAGTAGCGCGTGAGGACGATGTGACCAGGTGTGTCGCGGAGATTTCAAAACATTTTTCCCGGCTTGAAAAAGTAAGAAAACTCCTAGTGGGCCGAGTGCCTGCGACTGAATGTGGGCGCAAGAAGCAAAGCGACTCCTGGGAAACCGGGTTACCTCGGCAACTGTTTTGATAGCGATGTATCGACTCAACGGATCTTTTTTCGCCCCGCTCACTCCAACCCCTATTATCTCAGCAAATCGTCAACTAATGAGGTCGTAATTCAAAGAAAACAGGGGGGGGGGGGAGGGAAGAAACGGCGCTATCCCATATTCCCCCTTCCCACTCCGTGCGAGGCACCTACGCCCCCGGGGACATACGCACACACAACACTTAATTTGCATGGCAAAGAGAAAGCAAACACGCTCCCTGCGCTGTGGATATTTTTTATCGTTGCGCGGAACGTTTATTTTTTCCCCCGGGGATGCTACGTGGTGGGAGGGACCTTCTTTAAACCTCATCCAATCCCTGCAAAGAGGAGGAGGAGATGGGGACTAAGTAAGATGCGGTAGTGAGCGCCCGAAGAGTAGATACTATCATGTGCCCCGCGAGATGAGAGGGGCAGTTCGGGTCATGTTTTCTTCGCCTCCTGGCTCCAGGACGTGAAAAAGCGTGATCGAGAAAGCATTCGTGAAGCGCTGACTGTTAACTCATCTCCTCAAGGATGACCTGAAGCCTGCACGTATAGTTCATTTCAAACGGAAAGATATGGGTCGTACTGTCAGCAATTGCGACGTTTATGGAGCAAAGGTTCGCTATTGAACGAGGGAACGATCGATGCATTTAATTCTTTGTTATTGCAATCGGTATAGTCATTTATAAAGCGGGCTTTGTTTACTTTGATATTAATAAATGCGTTTGTTGTTGAACAAAATAATATTATACAGTTGCCAGCTTAAATTATTGATTAGCCTACCTCTTTGAAGACACGAAAAGGCATACTAGTTTTTCATCCATTTCGACTGCCAATTTGAATGTCAAATGAGGCAGTTGATATGAGTTTGTTTTAATTAAAATATTTTAAAATTATTCTCATTATTATGAACGGTTTCCAAGTGTTATTTATCTTTAATCAACTGTGCAATATTTTACCATAATAACTAAAGTTTACCAAACTGTTATTTTTAAATGCGTTTTTTCAATCTTGAAAAGGAAATTTACTATGTAAAAATGCACTGTACCTACTAGATATTTCCATGGGTATATTGTGAATTGGTTTAATCGATTTTCATATAGATATTGTTTTGTTTATTTTACTTAACTTAATTCATATTTAACTTTGGCAGTATATAGTTATCAATCAAGTGTTTTTCACAATTGACACTTTGTGATTCACTCACTCTGGGATAAGTTCCGAGCTGAGAATTTATTATTATCCTATAGGTTTGTTATCTCCAAATGCAGTGAATTTCCGGCAAATAAATTCCAGTTATAATTAATTACCAAATCTGACACTCAGGAACATTACTATGACATTAATTCGAGGTGAAAATTACGGATGGGATCACATAGTAATGAGAGTGCGTAACTCCTATGGATAGTCTAAGAATAACAGAAGTAGTGAAGGGCAACTGCTAAAATCATAGAATTACATATACTGTTTTTTTCTAGCTGAGTGAAAACTGTTGCGGTTATTAAGATTTAGTGTGCGTTGTGTTGGAGAGGATGTGACTCATTCATATTTGAGTGATCATTTTCGTGTGTGATGAGTGAGCGATTTTGGACGTGAGTTAAATTTTTTAGTACTACCTTACCTAGACAGAGGAGAAGAAAGAGATTCCATGCTCTGGGGATTGTAAATAAACCTTTGTTCTGCAGCAGAACAAGCTGTGATATCATTAACCTTAATGAAAACGAGTTGATTCATGGAAGCCAAAGATAAAAACGGTGTTGTTTTTGTAATAATAATGGTTAACTGAAATGCATAGATACATAAGTGAATGAGAATTCTCAAAATTGTGTAAATATGAAGCTGGAGATGGATGGTGTAAATATATAGACATCAGTTTTAACCTGTATTACATTGTATAGTTTAGAGTATGTGAGAAATGGGTTCTTTGCCAAGAGGAGTATATTATTTAATGTTAATAATTTTTTCATCAAAAAGTTGATGCTAGCAATTCATGAACAAAACATTCTATTTTATGAGTTCTTGCGGTTACTCTATTGTATATTAATGTTCATAAAATAAAACTTCTTGAACTATGTGTCTGTAGATTATTTTTAAGGAGATATTTGTTGACCTTTTCCTTACACCTACTTCATGCTGGTGAGAAATTAGTTATTTCAAGTATCGAAATATATCTTACAAGATAAAGAAACATGCGTGAAAATAAGTGCATGGCAAGTTCTTCGCTCAGTTCCTTTTCAGGGGTCACAAAGAGACAAAGAAAACTTACTGGTTTCACGAGAAGGAAGCTTTGTCAGATTCGTTAATTTATTCAACACTGCTGTGTCTTTGCATCCTCCTGTCGTGATTCTTTCGTAATCTCCCTTGTTCTATAGACTCCAGAGAAGCATAACATAATCTTAAGTTAATTTTTGGAGGACTCAACTATGTGCTTGCAGTCGACGATAATACTGTCTAAGATTTTAGACTCTAATGTGTCTGAGCAAGGTCTTCTGGTAACCTAACCGACCAAACCCATCATTGCATGTGGGTAGGTAAGCTGATGCATGTCGAGCGACGGGCAGGGAGAGAAAGACCATTGAAATAGGCTGGCTAAAAAGGTGGAGGTATTCAAACAATTATTCACCCACCAGTTTGGTGATCTAACGTTCCTCCGAATCTCTAAAAAGTTATACTGAGCCAATGAGGCTCAGTAAAACTTCTCCTTGGCTAGGCTTAATTCCTACTCTGCATGTACGCATGAGAGAAGACGATAGGCTCCTGACAATGCATCAAAAATGAAATGTAATAATAATTCATGAAATAATAAATGTGTTTATTACGGGCAAAGCCCAATTTCTTCAAAACGGTTAAAAAGTAATTAAAATGTAAGCATAGGTACCGGGTAACACATCTGAAAATAGAAATCAAAATACAATTTTGGAATGGAAAACAAGAAAATACAGGAAATATTGTGAAATACATGTAAGTATATATTATTACACTCTTCAAAATGAAGAAGAAACAATAACTACAGGTCACTGAGGAAATTGTAGTGATACTGTAATTTCGTGTCGTGCCTTGCCCTTACAAAAATGATCGCGTTGATATGTTTGAAATCGAAGTTTGTTTTTTTAGTTTTTCGTAAATTATTTGATGGTTGTTCGTTTATTTTAAGTTCCAAGATTGTTTTCTTATTTGTTCGTAAATTATTTGTTGGTTGTTCAGTTATTTTTAGCTATTAATTATAATTTTATTTATGTGTTTAAAGAAATGATGATTTATTGATTGTTGAATGTTTATTTTTTTTAAAGGGATTGTTAGGGGTTTGTTGAAAGGGAGAAGAGGGGGTTTTTGGGCGAGAGAGGATCTATCATGTATTGGAAAAATAAATAAGGGTTTTTTTCTAAGAAAGTTAGTGAATAATTTCAAAAGGGTCAAGACATCACACCATGTGAATC
The DNA here is from genome assembly GCA_963573305.1 of Pyrrhosoma nymphula. Lineage (NCBI taxonomy): Eukaryota > Metazoa > Arthropoda > Insecta > Odonata > Coenagrionidae > Pyrrhosoma > Pyrrhosoma nymphula. The sequence goes on along the minus strand of OY754333.1, from coordinate 84,799,104 downwards.
ACATTTCAAAATCTAAAATTCTACGGTTTCATTTGCATGACAATATGTCAAAAATTACTAAGAAATAACAATAGGTTCTTGTTTGAGGGCGTAGCCACATAATATTTTCAGAAGACAATGTTTTCCAAATAGTTCGATTTTCCCCATACACGTCTCCGTAATCTCGTGAAAGAGATTAAATTTCAGATTACTGCAAATGTTGTTTTACCCCTCTACGCACATCCCGACGGTATTGCTGTTTCGTCGCCGTGTTTCGTTATTTGGCAGTCCACCTCCACGCTTGGAACCTTTTTAAGATATTTACGCTATTACTATTTAATTACCAATGGTAACGTAAAAACGGAATTATAATTGTTAATAATTTACCCATGCACTGTTTTCCGGGCAATGTTACACAAACAAATAAAAACAAAGTAAAATGTATTTTTTAATTATTCATAAATAATTAGCGAATGAACCCTCATTAAAAAAAAACAGAAATTATAACAACTTGGCTATGAATTAGGAAGGAAAAAATCCCCAGCTGAGAAACTAACACGCCAGACGAAGAGAAAATCCAGAATATCCGTAGTTCAGCATCAGGTGCGAATAACATGCTAGGAGGTATCCCCGTAGAAAGTATCATTTGACTCAGCTCCGGATACCGCGAGGCATACTCACACTCCTCCCTCGTTGACTGCTGCCTTTTGGCTCGACTGCTAAGTGGGCGGAGCATACGGTGGGGACTGCCAGCCATTCAGAGCATTTTCGCCGCGTTCACGACTGCTGAATTCTACGCAAGCAAAATTCACGGGATTGGCAGGGCAATTCTTATTCCTTCCTTTGCCCCTACCACCAGCGGGCGTTTGCCAATAGGATACGAAGGATTGGGGAGGAGGTTTGTAAAGGTTCCCTGCGGTACTAATAGCCCAAGTCAAGTGGGACATCTTACGAGGATACCTTCTCGCATGTTATTCAGGCCTAGTACGTAACTCCGGATAACCACCGTTTCCTGCACGCTCAGTCGACCTCAGAAACAGTACTAAGCTAGCTATCCTGCCCGGTCTTATATGATTATCTGGAGTTAAGTATTAGAAGTGAATAATAAGCAAGGAGGTATCCTTGTGAAACGCTCCACTTGACTCTTATCTCCCGGTGCAGCCAGGTTAGGTTACCGCCCCCTCTGATCGTATTATTGGCTGAGGTGCCAGGTGGGAGGAGTTGTGGAAAGAAAGAATGCTCTTGAGCCAATCCGGTGAACTTTTCATTCGGGACGTTAGATTGCTGTGAAAAAACCTGATTGGCTAGGATTCTCCCCCACTACTACGAGCTCAACCAGCCAATGGAATGCTATCATCCAGAGAAGAGTGTGAGGCAGGGCTTGCCGATACCAGGAGTGAGTAGTCAAGTGACGCCTTCTACGAGAATACCTCCTTGCACGTTATGCGCGCCTGGTAGAAACCTTCGTGTTTTCAGTCCACCGTTCCTACGTACGAGCGTCTTTTTTCGACTTTCTATGAACTTAAACTGTTTCTTTTGTTTTCACTGAATCGGTAGGTATGTTCCATCTTTAGAAAACTTTGCATTAATACGCTTTTTGTTTGTAATATAAATGTTTTATGAACCTAGTAGTAAAACAATATATGTAATGAATGCACACTCTTCATTGTAAATTTCGGCAACATAAATGAACTACCTACCTCATTTTTCATACTGTCAAGGATAATATTGTATCCTCGTTATGTTCATGGTATAACAATGTCTAGTGAGCTCCCTCTCATGCAGTGTTTCTCGGACCCACTCCCCCCCAGGTTTGACCTTAATCTTATCTCACATTGGTATACAATTTTTGTTGACATTAACCCTCTCCCAAAAAATTAATTTTATGGCACACTTATCATGATAACAGTGTTGTGCCTAGAGTTTCTGGCGCCCCTGGTAAAATGGAAGGCCCCCCTAATTATATCTTACTCTATATTTTCCTCTTTTTCATACTTTATTAGCTCTGCATTCTTCAATTTTAATATTCGGATGATTTTTTACTATAACAATACCTATTATTGGGAAGGAAAAATTATCATGCAGTGATTAATTATCATGATGGTGCCCTTGGCGGAGACCAGGTCCACCACCTGTTAGGTAACCCCCGGCATCGTGACTCCCCTATGTGGGCTCCACTTCAATCTTACCTAGTTATATTGGCTGGAGGACGCCAGCAGGATGACTGGAGAAACTGTTGTCGAACATGGACATCATACAGAGGAATGCCCAAAAGCTGCTCCACTATGAAACTACTTACCTCTACAGTTGTCTTAAGGACGTTCGGTGGTTTCACTCAAATTAAGGCAATTCGGCGAAACTAGCTGGAAGCATTAATTATGTATTCCTTAAGCTAACTGAATTTTTTCAAAATTATTTACTGCAGATTTCTTAGGATATTTGATGTGGAAGTGGGCATGAAATTACATGGGTTCCTATGGGAATGCGAGGTGCGACTAGCTTTATTCATCGAAAAGAACATTTGCTAGTTAAGAATAAGAAAAACAAAAATAATTTAAATCATCAATAGAATAATGTATGAAAGTAATTTGATATACCTTATTTTGATTATTTTTGTTTTTCTTATTCTTAACCTGAAAAAGGTCCTTTTTGATGAATTAAGCTACTCGTACCTTGTGCTCCCCTAAGAACCCATGTAATTTTTTGTCCACTTCTCGATCAAATATCTTAAGTAATCTGCGGTAAATAATTCTGAAAAAAATCAGGTAGATTTAAGATAACATAAGTAATGCTTCCAGCAAGTTTCGTTGAATTATCTTAAGTTGAGTGAAACCACCGAACCTCCTTAATTCACTTGACTATCCTCCTCTTGTAGTCCTTTACTGGTCGCAAGAGTTCATAAATTTAAGTGTGTATCTGCCCTTTTGAGATGCATGGAAGATCATTTCGGTAATCCCATTTTTCACTCCATTGCTTCATGCATTAACAGTAACATTCATTAAAATAAAATCCAGATGTTTACTACAGAGCAATTAATAGATTATTTGAAAGAGAATTACAACACCACTATTGCCCTCCAAGTGATATTAAAATCATTACTTGAGTGCATCGTATATAATTGACCTGTTTTTGCTTACACGTACTTAGGTTAACTTTCTTATGCTACAGGAAGAGATGCTGTGGTCAAAAAGGTCCTGATCTCCATTGGCATTCAGTGCCACTTATTATACCAAATGATTGCTTAGTTTTTCTGGTTTAAAATCTTCAAGAAAAATATTTATTGATTGCTATTTTAGAAAAATAAGATGGATATTCCTAAAGTAGCTGACATTTAAAAAAAATCACTATCCATGTTAGATGAAGACAAAAAGCATAGTGTTAAGACAAAAAGACTTCAAATCCTCTCTTTTTTAGCCAAACAACTTCCCTAAATGCTTGAACCCCACATGGTCTTAATATTTAGGAAATGTGTAGTACCTAGTAACCATCGTTAAATATTATACAAAGATGATTTACATACTAGTTTCTATCCTTATTGAAAATTCTTAATTCCATGTTCCCAAGTAGAGTACATGGAGAGTGATAAAGATTTCAACAACACTGGAGGAAAAACATCTATAAAGTCTATATACTAAGTTGTAGGTCTATATAATTTTTTAGTGTATTTTGCCATGCCTATAATATATATATATATACATATGTACACCAACAGTATAGACTGGTAAAATGATTTATTAAAATTCTTTTCACCTGGCAAATGAATATATCCCTACTTTCTTTATGCAAATATGTAATTTGATAATATATTTCTATTTTGAAAAATACATCCAGCAAAGTTAGAGAACCCATTACTGGGGTACTCCTCTCTCTCAGGTAAAAATAATAGTAGTGTGTACATGGCACTATGGGAAAATTCCTTATTTTCCCAAAACATATGTACTTACCTGAACACCAATCAGCATTGGTACAGGTTAATTGTGAAATCCACCATTTGGCTAAATCTTAAGCATAATGGTAGGTAAAAATCAAAAGTAGTGCTTGGAGAGTTGAATGTTGCTCTCCTAATTTTCATGAATATGATTATCAAATTTAGTCAATGCCTACATAAAAAGAGGGGAGATTGAGGTGAATTTAAGCACTATGGACAACCCAAAATATCTAGAGACAATTGCCATGTTACTTTTAACTTCCACATGAAGGAATATGCAGATATACATAGCCATTAGCTAATCTGAGACAACGTAACTTTGACTGATTTAAAGTTATAAGGGATGTGTGAAATAAAAGGTTGATATTTTCTAAGGAAAGCTTGCATTGAGTGAAGTAAGATCTGGTACTTTCCCACCAATCAACTTAAATGCAGGAACTGTTCTCTGGGTTCCTGCTGGGAGCAAGGCTCCATTCTGGGCGACATTTTGATGTCCGTCTCAGACATCATCTTCAGGGTAGTCATGTCTTCAGTTGACAGCCGTAAAGATGATGTCCGAGTCGGACGTTGATACCTTTGCCAGCATGGAGCTTTTGACCTGGTGGGAAACCCAAGAAGAGCTTCTGCATCTGGAAAAGATTCCCCGTCATGAAATCACATTCCAGCCATCCATCCCAGAAACATCTCAAAGTTGTGACATTAACCCAAGTTCCTTATATGCTCAAGATGTTCTGACAACAACAAAAAGAATATTTAAGTACCAACCATTTTTAAGGGCAACTGATTGGCTATAACCAAATATCCACTATGTATTCCATTAATTTGAAAAACATTAGAAGCATTACAATGATATATAAAGGCTTGATGTAAATTTTCAAGACAAAATAGACTACTGTTACCACACAACCAAGCCCATGACACACTACCAATTACATACATGGAGAATTCACATCATGGAATGTCTCTGGTTCCGAATGGGCAGCTGGTAGAGCTGAGCTGAGCTGGCAGCTCTCTATAAATTATTTCTATAGGTTTTATAAATAAATAAACAAATTAACAACATATATTTCATGAATTTTTTTATATTCCATTTATGTAAATTCATGGAAATTGCTAGCACAAGTGATGCTACCCTTTCCTGCATGAAAATAGGCAGGATATTAAAGCCCAAGATAAATGTGGTAAGCACCAAAGTGGAAGGATATCAGCACAAGTCTGAAGTAATGCATAGATTGGCCCCCAAAATTTCTTATCCAGCACTCATGACTGTGGTTAAATGAAATCTGATACAAATTTCATATAGATGATTTTATTTCCAAAACACTTATTTCCAATCAGCATTACAAAGATGCCACAGAATCAAGTAATCAATGCACTTCCTTCCACGATATTCACTCGGTGCCAATGGAGATACTGCCGTCATGTGACATGGTAGAACAGCCCTAAGCACAAAAAGTGTATTTGGGCCGAGGTAAGCTTCAAATCATGCATAAATTGTTGGTGCCTAAAATATTCAATGCCATTACATGCATCCACATGTTAGTGCTGTTCTCAACAGAAAGAGTCCACAAAAAGTTTGAGCACAATCTGGAAGATTAAGCCTAAAAATTAATTCAGGCAATGAATAAATTCACCACTTGTAATTCTGTAGCCTCAGCTGATGAACCTTAGTCTGAGGAAAATGTGAAATCACAAAGGGTAAACAAAAGCAACAAATTACTTCTTTGGTACACAATTGAATTTAATTGAACAAATGATTACCTCTTCCAAAGTGGGGTAGGCCACTAATTTCTCAACTCAGAAGTTTTAAATAAAGGAAAAATTTTACTTAGGGGGCAAATTGTATGGCAGATACGCTATCTGTACAGTATTTATATAAATTAAAATCAGAAAATCCTAGGGAACAAAAACCTCACAAATCCCCAAGATCCACACATTCAACATCATCAGCAAGCCCTTCCAAAATCTCGTTTTCCGGCAGCCCATCCACTTCATTGGCTTTCTTTTCCACGGGCTTCCGTGGCAATGCGATGTCTGCCCACGAACCAGGCTCTGCTTTCCTCAATTTCACCTCCACTTTTGTGGCCAGGAAACTGGAACCACTGCTCGAAACATCCACCACCTAAATGGAAAAAAAATATAGCACTTCCGTCAATATGCAACCACAACCTACCATATTTCTTAGCACATAAGATGCACTTTTTTAAACTTAAAAATTTATTAAAAAATCGGCCTGCACCTTATGGGCTAAGGGTAAAGCTAATTTTCACATATCCAATTTTGCATTGTGGTCGGATGTGCTCATCTCTTAATTCACCTCAGACATGTTGCAGCAATAAACTTGAAGTGTACTCTCCATCTTTAAATTGTTACTGGGATTCTACCATAAATAACTTAAATACAGTTGCTGTTTCTCAAAGTAAACAAACTCACTTTCATCTGAAAAATTGATAAATTGTATCATAATATTTTTTCTTTCAAAATCTAACACCAAATATCACAGTGCATCTTATGCCATGGTGCACATTTATAGGCCAGGAAATAAGGTAAGATTTTCTCAGGTTCCCTCAGAATCCACAGAGGAAATTCCAGGATTGACATAAAATTGCTTTTAGTTCCAGGTGAGTCCTTACAGAGTTGAGAGCGTCAGTAACCTAAACCGCTAGCTTTTCCATTTTTAGACTAAACAGGGTGACTCACAAGGAATCTGCATTAATTCTAGAGGTGAATGGGGATGGATTTTTAAGCATTCTCTTCTCTAATGAACATGGGGTTGAAACTCCTCAGATACCAACCTATGGCAAAGCAAGCAATTTGTCGCAAGCATTTTGCAGTTACCACGAAAATGCCAAAATTCAGTGGCATGCATTCATAGCTAAGAATAAAAACTTGTGTAAGTTTTGCTTAAAGACTATAATCTTTCTATTTCTGCCAAAATGTATGCATGTTGCTTCTAATTTTAAAGAAGAAGACCAAAATTGGAAAATGTTTTCTTCTTTCAAAATTTAATTTTAAAATAACTTTTCATTGACAGGGAAAATTTAAAAAATTACATTTTACAAGACAAAAAATTTAGCAAATTCCATTTTCTCTATGCAGCAGGCAAAAACGTTTCCTTATTTTAATTTGTAGCAGAGACACTGCATCTTTCCTGATACCATTACATGAGCTCATTGTATACACCAAAGATAGAGGATTCGAACCCTGATCTCCCAATTAGCAGTCAGGTGTGTTAGCCAGTTACACCACCAAGCCATCTTAATTCATAGTGAATTTTGGTGGGGGTTTATATGTATGAGCAAGTTGTAAGACCAATTCAAATTATTCTTTCATGGCAAATTTCACCCTCTTTGGTGAATATCTTTGCACTCGTACACATGACTGCATCCTATACCGTTAGTTCAATGGCAATGATTGGAAAGTTGTTAAAAGTTAGTCATTCTAAAGCAAAAATGTTGGGTTTCCTCTCCACAACTGTGGCACATCACGCACGACCACATCTCCTGTGCTACAAAGGACAATGGGAATGAGAACAAGAATTTATTTAGCAGAAAAGACAATGAAAATCACAAATTTAGCTTGCTTAATTTCATAAAATGTTTTTAAAAAGTATAATCAACCTCTGAAATGGTAACTATCATACACAAGGACTTTTCACGTACTATCATTCAGTGTTCAAATATTTTTTGTTAGGTTTTTTTACAAGAGATCTTTCCTTTATACCCTGCATCATAGGGGGATTCTCACTTTTCCCTTACAGGAACAATATCTCATATGCGCAAAGTACCTGTTAACTCTGCATGTATGTATCTCAACCTATCATCAATTTTCCTCAAATTCCTGTACTTTATTATCCGCTTCCTCATTTACCCAACACTCTACTTGCCCTTCTGAAACTCATTTCGACAAAGCCACAACTTTTCAATATGCCCGCAGCCTACTTTTTGCTGTCTCCTTCCTTCAACTTTCCACTGATCATTTTCTTTTCTCCTGTACCATATTTAACAAATCGTTGTAGGATACCTTTGACGATAACCTATGACCAAACGAACATAATAACAAAAATGGCTATGTTTAGCATAAAATTTCCTAGTAAATTAATAAAGAAATCAGACAAAAATTAAATTTGTTTCATATGTGCAGTTGTGTGTTACTATGAAAGTGAACAGCATGCCCTCTCCATCAAAGAAAATGTGCAGAAATTCAAAGTGTATTTTATCTCCTCAGGATTACAGTCATCCTTAAAATCTTGCCTGGAAGAACATCACTGACTTTTACTTAAAATATATGAGCCAACAAGTAAAATGTACATGTAATTTACAAATGTCTCAGCAAAAAAATAAAAAGCCTTATACTGAAAATCTGTGACTTTGTACTTAGCTTTTTAATGGCTAGGTAAAAGTTAAGACTAAAAATAGTCATACGAATATATCAAGTGAATGCCTCAGCAATTGTTTCAACTTTGTTTAAATTGGGCTATGCAAAGGAAATTCTCAATAAAGAGATTTGATTTTAACATTTTTCACTAGCCCATTTCATCTTAAACAACAGGTTTATCTAAAAATACAAAATAAAAAAGAGCATTGGCAAAATTTAGGAGATGGCTGAAGATTAGGTGTTATTACTTATTGAATATTTCAAGTGCATATTCTTATTCAAAGTTAAACACCAGCTAAGGCATTCAGTAAACAACGCCATATGATGTCTTAGGCAGAAACAACAACATGATAAATAGAGAAAATATTGCCACTCATGACAAGTTAATAATGAAGATATTATAACATGGGGATTATGTCATCTTTTACCTAATAAAAAATTAACTTCCATTCATAATAGACCAATCTTTAACATTACAGCATTGCCCTCAAAAAAGAGGGAAGAACAAATGCATAAAAGGTGAAATCTACGTCATAACAAGAGCTTCAGCACTCTGGGAACCCCATACACAGTGAGTTACAATTAGAGATATAGCAAAGTTAAGAGAAAGTTCCACTCATTAAGACACTGGTTTTTTCTGTACCGCGTAGATGAGACGAAGTGCTCATAGATGAATAGTTCATTCTTATTTTTGTTTCTGAGATTAGCTCTGTGGAGCTCAAAATGCTCTATGGTTCCAATTTAAATTCAAGAATATTTCGCTGCAATTTTATATTCAATCACACATTTTACATAAATTGAATGTCACTACTACTCACAGTGGAAATAGTGCAGAGAAGATCAACCATTTGTTTCAGATAAAATGCTCTCCAAAAGATCTCCAACACTTGGAGAATCTTATGAATTAATCCGAAGATCCATTTTCATAAGTTACCTAGTTAGATACATATATAAAAATGTATGATTCCAATATGTCCATACGTCCATAAATGTACATTTCCAATTTTGACACTTTCATTGCTGTTGCTTCCCTTTGTTGAAACCAAAGTTGAAATAATATGAATAATTTTACAAGCACTATGCCTGGTGAGTTTCGTTGAAAAATAATACAAACAGAAATTTTAATAAGTGCATATAGGACTATTAAAAAAAGAAAAAAATTTGGAGAAAAAATGATGAATTTCTAAATCAGGGAAAAACTAACATGTCCAACGTCTAAACAATAATGAAGCATTTGGGTGAATGTTTACAGCAGAAAAGTTGAAAAGCAAAATTTTTGGTATTTTAAGATTTAAGCCCACAGGACTTTAGGTACAAGCAAAGGTGTCAGGGGTCTCAGGCCATGAAAAACCTCTTACACAGAGCTTATTAAGTTGTTCCATGGCTATGTTGCTAAATTTTCACCTATGGAATCCCAAGAAAAAATCACCAACTTACCCCACGAAGAGGAATATCAAGGTCAAAGGTTTTGGCGGTAGCAGTGTCCCGTACACTAATGACAAGACGGACAGGGTTAAGCTTGACGGTTGTCCTCTCAGGATCATAATTCTTGGCATACACAGCCACTACCACATGGGTGCCAGTTTGATGCCAGTCAAAGCGGTAGTGCAACTTGGAGCCATCGCTGTTACCCCCACTCCCGTCTGCTCCACTATTCTGTCAGCATGGCATGCAACAAGAGGTGAGAAATGATCATTAGTCATACAAAAGCACGATGGTGAATTTTACAATGACATTAACCACTTCCCTGATGGGTTTTTTTTACAAAAGTGGTCAAAAAAAAGTCATATTTTCTAATTTCAGATTCAGAAGCATTAAACGGAGGCAAATCCAAATATTTTTTGCTTAATTTTTTATTCCAAATAACTAATGAATTATTCAATAATTTCTGAATGTTGCCCCTTAACTTAAGATTCTTAGGCCACCTGCATATCAGTATAACTTTGCCCGAGTATACTCGGGCGCGTCAGGGAAGCGGTTAAAAAGAACAAGAGTTCCCAAGTGATATGACTCATGATGGGTGCTTGACTCCACACATTAAGGTGGTTCAACTTTGACCTTGCGAATCAAAACAATTAATAAGAGATGGTGATTTTTAGCATTTGCGATAAACGCAAAATAAAAGTGACATTATCAATTTTTGCAAAATATGGAAATGTGTTTAGGTTTCATTAAGTCCACTTTCACCTGTTAAGGATGCTAACGCAACTTGAACCTAAGTTTGATCTAATTGTAAGTTCATGCAATGCACTTCTTTTCCACACTTCGTCGGTGGGGACACTCCATCATATTATCCATATAATGAGACAGATTTTCATGATGCAAGTCAAAATTAATTTGAATTTCAGATTTCTGAATATTCATTATATTGGTTTACGATCGGTAAACCCAGTAATGACTTCCACTCACAATCCACCTCATGGAGATAAAAACACAGGAACCACTACATTAATATTAAAATTAATTTAGCTCTAATTAACGATATGTTTTTGAAATATTTATTTATTATTGAAAATTATTCATACCATTCTTTGTTGTTTCTACCAGTATGCTACAGAATGCAACATTCAAAATTTGTTAAAGCTACCTAATGAAAAATCTAGAATTCATAATGTTGCATCCTTCATATATAAATGCTAAAAATAACCATCTCCACAAATAATGAACTCTACCTGATCGTTTGTATTGTTTAAAAAACAGTTTTCACTGACGATAATCTTTATCAATTAGAAAACAAAATTAAGACAAAAAATTCAGATTATTCAACAAATATATTTTTCAATTGACATTCTTTCCAGAAGTAGGAGCAAAATGTAGAACCACTTCTATTAAACTGTTGCATTAAGATTTCAGCTCCTGTAGTTACAATAAAACCTTGATTGTACGGACAGCAATGCTCCATAAGAATGCTTATCCTCTTGTGTGAGAGGTGCCCTTGATCTAGAAGTTTAACAAGCAGACTGATACTTAAATTCTGTCTCAAGAATGAAAGTGATGTAGCAAAATATGAAAGGAATTAAAAACTCACCAACATTTTTTCTTCGTGAAATAATGTTTGAAAGCAGTGCATCCAAGATAATAGTGCAGTTGACAGTAGGAAATGCAGCAATCTGCAAAACGTTCACTGCTGGCTGGGGAAGTAAATGATGTGACTGGAGATAGAGTCACGTGATTTACTTCCCCAGCCAGCAGTGAACGTTTTGCGGATTGGCTGCATTTCCTACTGTCAACTGCACTATTATCTTGGATGCACTGCTTTCAAACGCTTAAATCACGTGACTGGAGATAGAGTCACGTGATTTACTTCCCCATCATCCTTCTTGCTGATCCTCCTGATCATCATCCTCTGTTTACATCATGTGATCATTAAAACAATGTTTACTTTTCGTTACTTTCTTCGCCAAATTATTTATACTACATCGAAATATGATATTTAATGTATTGTTCAGTGTTGTTGTAAGTAATTATGCATATTTTTTCCACCATGATGATGCTGTGTTAATGTTTTGATGTATAGTACCAGAGAGTAAGGATACCATAGATTACCCTGTGATAGTACATAATCGAGGAACTGGGATTTTAACTAGTCTCCACTACATTTCCATGAAAGTTTTCATTAGCTCGTTCTCCCCTAACTTGTCACACATTTCACTATAGTCACCTCGCATGATTGTCATTGGCAGCCTTTTTATTTAGGAATTTGCAGTGATCAAAAATTGTCACTCAACTTTGATGCTGTTGTAAGATACTATACAAACTTTAATTACAGATTTTAAAAACCCAACAAAATTAACCACTTCGGAAAAAATTATTCCTAAAAGGAGTCAATGTCCTTAAATCAGAGTTTCCTCAAGTGGGAAGATACGGCCAGGTAAAGTTGCTCGGATTTGAACCCTGTCCATTAAGTTAACTGTATATATTTCAGAGGCGTCCATTTATTGAGGATAATACTGTATTTGCATATCACTCAAAAACTAATTGTCAGTAAAAAAAATTTATTTCACGTATTTATGTTCCTGCAAGTGCAAAATGCACCTGCTGTGTGATTGCAACAAAGCAATAGATAAATGTACCTGTGATCAGCCGGTTAAAATCGATTGTTTTGCCCTGTCAACAGGAAAGTTCCTGTGGTAGAGAGAAAATTTCTTTATGCACAGCGGCATCACAGAATTGGCAAGATAGGAACAGTTGACCAAAAGGAGAGAGAAAAGATTAAGAAGAGGCTGGCAAGAAAAGCAAAACAAGTAAAAAAAAGATGGTGTTAATTCTTCTTAAACTAAGGTGATATAATTCATTGTGTTAAGAACTCATTTAAAAAAAGAAACAATATTATTTCAAATGACGATAATCATCTAGGCTATGGTTTTACTTGAATTGATTTCTATGTATATTAACTATCAAAATTGAATGACTGCTGAGTAAAGGAGTTAAAACACACAGGGTCTGTCCCAAAAGTTCCGGTAATGAATTTCCACAGCAGGTCACGTATGCTTGCTCAGCGCGGTTCATGACGGAATAAGTGGTGGGGGTCTTGCCTAGAGAATGCCATTGTCCAAAGTCGTCGGCGAGCAGTGGTTGAGTAATGATCGTGCTTCCTGCAAAGTGAGTAACCATAACCTCAACGAAAAAACAATGGCACAGAATTTGGAGCAGGGTTATGCACTTAAATTTTGCATTAAACTCCATAAAAATGGCACAGATATGCAAAAAATGCTTAGGCAAGCCTTCAGGGAGGACGTAGTATCACAGAACCGAACTTTTAAGTGGTTCAAGAGGTTACAGGAGGGTCGGGAGATCATCGACGACGACAAGCACTCAGGGCGCCCGTCAATGGCAAAAACTTAAGATACAGTCGAAAAAGTGCGAAAAGATTTGGACATCGATCGACGATTTGAGTGTCCGGATGTTAGCCGAAGAAAGTGGCGTGCCCAAATCAGTTGTTCACCACATTTTAACTGAGGGTTTTGACATGAGGAAGGTCTGCGCCAAGATGGTGCCGAAAGTTCTCACTGGCAACATGAAGGAACAGCACCTGTTGAAGTGCCAGGAATTGCTCGAACGCAACGAAACCGAGTCTGAAATTTGCAATGGCCATGGAAACGCTGCCCCAGTGGCCGTACAGCCCCTATTTGGCACCACCGAACTTCTTTTTGTTTCCCAAGATAAAAAGAACTCTTAAAGGACACCGCCATGGGATTCTGGAGGGGTTAAAAGAAGCTCCGACGGCCTGTCTACGAGAGGTCCCCGTTGAAGCCTTCCAGGGAGCTTACGAGGCATGGGTGACGCGTTGGAAAATGTGCATTGTGTCGGGAGGAGAGTACTTTGAAAAGTTTTAAAGAAATTGTAAGGTTATGATTTAAAATAAAATTATGAAAAAAAATACCGGAACTTTTGGGACGGACCCTGTATGTATATCAGAGTTATATGTGAGTGTATCCTAACCCCGCTCTTCCACCCAGTATACCCTGAGCAGCCGGCACAGCATTAAGGTAAGAGGAAAAGCGGCTGGAAGATAAAAGAGGGATTAGATTACAGTTCTTTTTAGTAAGGGGGGGAGTGTTACAGTGCCCAAAATGGAGTTCCTCAATTATTGAAAACAATCAAATTTTGATTTTGTAAAATTAATTTATAGACTAATTTCTCCTTTGCCATGACTGTTCCAGGCCCGCTTTTAATTTCCATGACTTTTCCAGGTGTTCCAGGCCTGCAGGAACCCTAATACGTCCAACTAATCCTAAGATTGACTACAAAGTACATCATTGACGTGGCACATAGTCATTTTGTCTTTGATTAAATTGTTTACAGCCAACCAATATCTTCTGAGATGTACATCACAAAAACTGTCTGTTCTTCTTCCCACGTATCCATGGCACAAGTTAGACCAAATTTAAATCTAAGTACACATACCTTTAGTGTGTACATAATTATTGGTCAAAACTAATATTATGCAAGACCTGCCCAATTTCAAATAAAATGAAGACAACCAATATGGTAAAACATTCTTATCATTGATTTTACATGCCACCAATTTTTTGGCCCCTCAAACAACCTAAAATCAAGGTTTTACTGTAATATTGAGTGGAACTGAAATATCATCAGTTGAGCATTATATAAATTAATTATCTTCATTTGGGTATCCTAACATCCCTAAATCAGGGACATAATTTCACTTTCCCTCCTATAGATGGCTCGCCATCAGATCTCTCATGGATTCCAAAAATCACCTACCTCTACTTATTTTGTCCAGAAGTAATTAATTTAATACATTTCAATTTTTGAAGCCAAATTCAAAGAAGACATACGTAAACAATAATTATGCCTCTTCACAGTAAATTAATTCATTATCTCTACTCTTTAGTGCATTTGAAATTTACACATATAAGTTGATAGATACCTGAACATGGAGAGAAATAAGTAAGAGTGGAAAGTAGTTCATTCCCCACTCAAGTGAGAATTAAAGTTTATAAAAGAAAAAAGGCATGAGGATCAACCTATTTCAGTGTAATTCCTACATATTACCTTATCATCAAACCATTTGTGCTTCCCAATATTGCAGCCCTGTTGCTCCAGGAAAGCATTGAAATCAGATGTTCTACGGGTGCAACAACTCCAGAATTTAAGTCCTTCATGAAACACTGGAACCCCAGGATGATATGTACAATCTTCATAGTTACTATTTTCTCCTTCATATGTCTGAAAAAAGTAAGATTTATTATAAGTATTCCAACAGAAAAAGAATTATAATACCAAAATAAAAATTCAAAACCCAAAAATGAGTAAGTGGATCCAGGATGGTACCAAATGCAACTGAAAACATTAAATCATTTTTTAATGAATTACTCCAAAGTGATACCACCACAAATAATGTAAACATACTTGATTTTAGCCAAAAAAATGTAATCATGCACTGCAAAGAGCTTAAATATGTACAGCATAAACATCCAGTGGACCATTACCACTAGATAACAAGCTACATATTACATATTTTTAAAAAACTATATAGTAACTATGTCCAGACTCAAACTGCTATTAGCATTTATAACTATTTGAAATATATTATAACAAGGTGAAATTTCAATTCTTGGACTTGTTATTGTAAGCATTTGCATTTATTCATTGCTTACATTCCATTTATTTCTAGCCACTAAAAGTTATTAAGCAGTTTTCGGACTTTTAGTCTCTAACATTTCCCTTAGTGAGAAATTTCATTAACTAATTTTAGGTGAGAGGAAAAAATCAAATATTATTAAAGAATGATCACTGTACGTTGTCAATCACATCACTAGAACCCAACACCAAGACTTTAATTCAAAATTTCACCTAGATTCTGATGATGTGCAATTTGAAGATGTACATATCTCCCTTTTCCTCAGATAACTTTAAATTTGTGTTAAACCCTAATATATAACACATGAGTAAGCACGAGGCAATGCCAAACGGTGTTCAGAGCAATGAAACATTGTACAGTAATTCTTTAAAAAATGTGAACTCTGATTTCAAAGACCACCTCAGTATTTGAATGTTATCCATGGAAAGGAGAAATTTAAATTCATAAAAAAGTAATAAAACTGACTACCCCAGTCAAAATACATATGAAATATTTGTGAGAAATTACTGATAAATGCATCAGAAACTGTGATTTAGTGAGAAACGTTTTCAAAGATCGTGAGGCTTTGTGAGTTGAGAAAGTTGTTGAGGATTGCCCTTTCCTGATATTTCAGGGAGAAAAGTTGGAGACACACATCAAGCACAAGATATTTGCAAGAAAAGTGTCCCTTTTCTCACATTTTTCCCATAGCATTTTCTCATCTCATGGACATATTTTGACTTTGATAGTCACCCAAAAATATAGTAGATGGTAGCCGATACTATCAGAAAATATTAATGTTTAAAGTATGTATGTTCAAACAACCTATAATACTGTCAACTTCTTTAGCATATACTTGTGGGAACCATGTATACATACATAAAGCAAGTACAACTCCATTATTCTATAGATACAACCACAGCTTCTGTGGAGATAAGAATATAGGAAGGGTCAAACGAACACCTTCACATACCTTCTTACAGCCCTTATTCTTGCAAGGCATTCCAATCTTCAGCTCATTCTGAACAACAGCTTCCTCGGGAGAAGTGGATGAGACTTCCTCAGAATCTGATGGTTTTAAAGTTGATGCGATCACTGCTGGCTTAAGCTCCACCTAAAATAGCATGAAATATTTTAATCAATGATACTCCTCACTCAGCCCAACATACCTTATAACAATAGTGATGAATAGGGAATAATACTAGTTACTCAACTTTAACAGTGGAAAAAAGGTGAAATGGGATGGCAAGAAGAATGCAATGTAATGATGGACTGCTACAGCCAGGGGGGAACAATATATAAATCTTCACATAATGATTGATCAAGATACAATATTCTTAGAGAAATGACAGATAACCAAGTAAGATTCAATAATTTAACTTAAATATCATTGCAACTTCCGGGGCATACCATGGAAAAACGAGAATGAGAAGACAGCTGTTAAACTCTCAAGCCATTTCGACGTACACGTGTACGAACCCTATTTTCTCTCCCAGCAGCATTTTGACATACGGGTTACATCCACTCGCCTTATACATCAATTTAAATACCCCCTGAGGAGAATTAAACTCAAATATTAACTTCACGCTTGGGGGTTAATAGAGCTATAAAGACATATCATGTCTCATCAAAAACTGATAGTGATTGAAGTTAAAATTATTTTTGAGGTAAAATTGATGGGGAATGACATTTTAAAATCAACAGTAAATTTCTGCATTATTATTTTTTTTAAGTAATAAATAAATGCATAGGCTGATGATATAGCAAATCTGGCAGAGAAGAAAGAAGACCCTATGTGAATGCTGAACAGCAGGGATAAAACTATGAGGAAATAAAACTTTTAGATTAACATTAAGAAAACCATGATTTGTGCAAGAAATCAAGAAGCCAGAATCACTGTCAAACTTTGGCAGCAAAAACTTGCACAATTGGTAGAATTTGCTCTCTGGGAAGCAGAATCACCAGTAATGGTAGACGCAAAAAATATGTCGTGATCAGAATAGCCCAAGCAAAGAAGTAAGGAAGCACTTCATTAAAACATATACTTGGAGCATTTTCTTATATGGCAGTGAAGTCTGGACAAACAGCTGAAGAGCAAAATGAAATTGGAAGCAATGGTGATGCAGTGCTATCTAAGAATGATGAAATTAAGTGGATGGACAGAATCACCAACGAAAAAGGTTCTACAAAGAGTTAGAGAGAAAAGAAGCATGATTAAAAGTTTGAGAGGAAGAAAGACAAACTTACTGGACACATTTTGACACAAAACACTACTTAAAATAATAATTGATGGAGAAATGAATGGGAAGAATCATGATACGACTAAGACAGTAGTACCAATTCTTAGTTGTACCATGGGGAAGAATAACAGTGGAAGACAAGGATTGGAATAAATCAACAATATTATGAAGTCAAAGTGAAGAATTATGAAGGGATTAAGCAGTTATCTGAGAGGAGAGTGGAGAGCTAACGTAAGTCAATCTTTGCATTAGTGACTACTGAGAGGGAAGCGAGCTGAACAAACAATATAATTATCAACCTTTTTGTAGATTTACTGACACCAAATATCAATTGCCATTCACACATTTTTGCAGCCAATTCCTACGTATCGGTGATCACTTTGAGGAGAAATAAAAAAAATAAAAACTCGCTCTCCTTCAAGAGCTTGTACGTGGAAAGAGGCATACTACCATATAAATGGTGTTTAGACATCCTTTGGAAAAAATGGAAAATAGTGTGAGGATAAGGAGTACACGAAGCTATGAGAATTGGCGGTTACAGCGGTAATAAAATACATAAATGTAGTAGCATTTGCATTCAGGAGTGGGCTTTGTTCGTTCAGGAAGTGTGAATAGTTTTTGAAGCAAATATTGAGTGAAAGGGCGCACCAGAAAAAAGTTTGGAAAGTCCCCCTGTACCCATTTCTTCAATATCAACCATCACACACCATTGGAGAATCCAGAGGAGGTCTTTTAAGTGATGGCTTCATCATGAGCTGAGGTGCTCTGTATTCTATCACTTCATCAGCCTTAGACTTGTCTACTAACGGCTTATCCGGTTCCGGTGGTTTAACATTGCTATGAAATGATCTTTGGCAACCCTACAAAAAATGAAAGGAACAAATAATAGACGGAAATCCATACATGAAATTGTGCTACTTTAATGCTATTAGGCTCATTAGTAGGAGCTTCGTCCTAGGTTACAAGGTAATTACCTTGATATTGAGGAATTCCGTGAAATCGGTACACTTCTTTTTGCAACACGACCATCCTTTGTAAGCGTCATGAAAGAAAGGCGCTCCTGGATGGTGAAGACATGAATCTAGAACCGATAATTTCAATATTAGGAAGTATTCACCAAATACCGATTTACAATTTACATTTATATAAAGAGCACAAACTAGTTTTCTAGAACATTCTATCAAAAGCAGGTCACCACAACTACCAAGTTTTAGGAATTGTTTGAATACAATGCACAATTTGTGATTGATTATCTATCCTCCGACCTACCTTCCCTATTTTCTTCAGGATCATATTTCTGCCCACATCCTAAATTGTAGCAATGTAACAGCCTTTTTTCGCTATCCGTCGGCATTTCTGCTCGGACTCAAACACACGAACAGATGTTTACGAAATTCTGTCTAATTCAGTTTTCCACCGCTAGGGTAAAAATTGAAAGCAGGTAACCGCAAGGGCGCATGACTTATTTCGTGAATGTGCGTAAATGTTTGGTCGCGTGGAATGGTACCATAAGCAGAATGTTTAAATTTGTCGTTGTGATGTAGCAAAGTTAAGTATTAAAATTAATTATAACCACAGTGTCATTTGCTTCCCTTCTTTGTACGTATGTTTATGTTTGTTGATAAAAACCCAACTTCCTGTGGGATCTGAAGAATTATTGAATTTTACTCTAAGTTCATTATTTTGTTGTGAATGTCCTGTGGCCAGTTGAACTTCAGTGGCATCATTGTACGCATCTGCTGAGTGCATGACATTAAATTAATTGTAGCAATAAGTTCTATTATTCTTTCTATCACATACATTTGTAGAGAACCCTTTAAAGAAAGAAGTAGAATCCCGTACCCTTCTTTCCCTAATCGTATATCTGAGCTCACTTTCCCTCTTATGAAAGACTTTCTCCCCTCTCTCCTGGCATTTTGTGCTGGTCTGAGGTACTGTTGCTTTTCATTGCCTCACTGAAGCGAGCTCTTCAAACAGTCCACTCTCTCCCTTCCAAGAGAGATGTTATTCTGTGTGCTCGTCGTTAGCCTTCTTCAGTTAGTGCATACTTCTTACACCCCTACGCGAAGACAAATTAGATATGGTGAGTACAATAATTCCTAGAAACTTAATGATTAATTTCAGCAGAATAGGTCTTAGAATACCCGGCAGGAAGCGCATTTTTTGGCGCGGACGATCGAATCAACGTGTCATTTACTGTATATCAACTTATTGAACATATCTGTGTTAAATTAATAAGTGGATAGTTTTGAGCGCATAATATGGAAAATTTATTAACGGAAAGAGAACACCATTATGTCGCGGATGTTTCAATGTTTAAGGCATCAACGAGTAGGTTTTTATAAAACGCATTTTATCGTGCCAGGGTACCTACATTTGGTTTCAATTCATTAAGAATGACATTCGCCAAACTTCATCAAACTTGATTTTTTAAATTTTATTAAAGAGTAATTTTATACCTCTCACGAGCACGATCTGCATCCGAAATATTTATGTAAAAAAAACGTAAATGAGTATTTTACGTCTAAAAAGTTTAACGCAGAAATTGTGCCCTTCATTGCCCATTTAGCAACAAATTAGTCTACATTGCAATTAGGTATTTCAGATGTGCCGAGTATTAATTAGTTATATTTAGCTTATATTAAAATTTTATTGTGAATTATCAAACCTATGTTGGATCCCCAGTCGTTCGGAAATTCCACTAACTTTTGTGTAGCTATCTGACTTATTTTACAGTCAAAAGCTCGATGGGAATAGACGATGCATCTATTCTTTCTATGTTTAACCATAGTCATAGGGTTTTAAGGTGAAAATTACACCTCGTATCCTTTTCTTTCCATAAAAATATGGGTAGACCTTCCTCGTGTCATGTACGCAACAGTAAGGATATCTTGGCCTAAATACACAGAAGATGCTGTGTCGTACATAAGGCTGATTTTTCCTGCATGCGCCCAATTTATTTTTTAAATTTCTTTGCTGTCAAATATTTTATCCCTTCCCTACCGCTTTTCCATCTTCCTCCCGGTAATAGGCTCTTTTGTCATTACAAGATAGAGGTTTATATCTCCTTTGATTGTGGCATTCCTCAGCGGAGATTTCCTTAGCGAGAACTTTCATCAATCGTTCTTTTAAAGTAGGATATTGTGACGCCCTTCCATGCTCCTCCCGGAAAGATGAACAGATCTTCCGGATTATACCGTTAGCGGCGTATAACGGCTGCCGTTGCCGCCCTCCGGACCATATCGCGGAAGAACCGGTTATCCCGAGAAGATGCTAGACCTTTCTCAACTAAGTTAACTTGACCCCTGCTATAATCAAACGTACGAACTCATAATACTTGCCCATCCTTCTCCAAACTGCTCTTTCACCTGCTATATAACCGAGAGGTGGAAAGATTCCTCGGCGTGACCCACATGTCCGGGGTTAGCCGCTTTTTTATTTAGGACGAGTCGTATGTATCGAAGTCGCAAATAAAACATTTGGGATGTCAATGGTTTAACCGATGTTAAGCTCCATATTCATTAGATATTTCATTCGTTCATATGTCGTCGGAAAAGAAGACAAAAGATGAACATTTCAAGTGGAATGTCTCGATGAAATCTTATTTCTTCGAAATATCTACTTCGCGCGTGAAGGCGGTGTTTTCTAAATAGAATTCCCGGAAGATGAATCAGGACCCGATGTATTGGTGGAAAAAAATACATGAAGTGTGTATTAATATTTAATGCTATTGCAATTACTCAAACCTGGGATAATTTAAAATGCCAGGAATCGGACCCTCTAGCTCTTATCCAAAATTGACTCCTGACTATAAGATTATAAAGAGTGCCAGAGGAATGCCGTATTGATTTCTAAAGTCAAAATATGTAATAAGTACTGTGAATATAACACACATTAATAGAGATGTATCAATTTTGAATTTTCTGCGAACGAATTTTATTTCATTCATCGTATTGCGAGCCCAGATTAACAGCGTTTGTAAAAATTTCATGTTAAGCCTCCATATTGTTAGAATGGTCGAGTCTGTCTGTTCTGTCCCGAATTTTTTTCTTCGAAATATCGGCAGTGATATTCAGGTTTGCACAAATATCTTAGTCAATGCTCTTCTAATGGTTGGTTCCGCGAACAACTCCAGGATTGAACTTCGCGATCGAGAAGCGTTCCCATTACGACATGTCGGGCTCGGCTTCCCGCGGACTGGGAAGAATTAATGGTGTTCAACTCTTGTTTTGAGTGCATCTTCCTAAGCGTAGATTAAGTTGTGATTAAATGGTGGGAAGATCTCCTAGATCATCAAGAGCTTCATTCAGTTTACAACCCAGTGGCTAGTAACCGAGTGAGCGCTTTTTTTGCGAAATTCGCACAAATTTCCACGGAAATAGAGGAGGCGGGACGCCTACTGATATGCAGTTCTCGTTGAAGCGAACATGAAGGCTCCCGTTCGTCACGTAATCGTCGCCTTCCGTATTCCCGAAAGAATCTGTAGCAATGCGGAAGAATATTCGTGTCCGCTTGTTGACCCGTACTTGATGCAGTGGCGGATTCAGAAAAAACTCAAGGGGGGCGCAAGTTATCGCGACGATTGTAGCTTTCAAACTGACTGCCTGGCAGCGACTCTGCTTCCCGAAAATATGTAGGAAAATATGCTCGGTTGTTTCGAGAACATTCGGTGCCAGAATGATCGCTTCCAGACTTTTAAGGAGTGTGAACAAATACAAACAGTAGAATATTGGCGACTTTTCTCGAACAAATGCCAGACAGAATAACGTATCGAGATCACTAGATGGCCGCGACTTTTCTCGTAGGTTAGCTATCTATGTGCCAGACAGAAACGTATAAAATACGATGACGCGCGCGCGTGCTACATAAGAAAGTACAACTACTCGATAACTCGACTCAGAGTTGACTGACGAAAGACACAAACGAATATCGTGCGGTCTGACTGGCGGGGGCGGCGCGGGCGGTAATGCGAGCGGTCCCGCAAGAGGGGGGGGGCGCCCCCCATATGTATCCGCCACTGACTTGATGAGGTTCCGCCGAAACTGTGTGAAGCAAAGCAAATACTAAATTACCACTCCTTGTGTAGTTGGTTTAAAAAAATCCTGCTTTTGCTGATGACAAGCGTTAGTAATTGAAAACTAAAATAAAAGTACAAAACAGACAATTCCACTAACACATTTTAATTGACACTTTTTATTGCCATAGAAGTCGACTTCAGCGTCATTTCTATGGAATTACCGCTTATTGACGTCAATTATCGCAGACATTAGCTAATAACTCGAAAAATGTGGTAATATCCATTTATTTTATTTTAAATCAGTTTCTCGCGAATTTTCGCTGCTCATGAACAGTTTTCCGTGAAAATGGCATTTATATTGAAATGAAAAATACTATTTTTACCCGTGTTTCTCCGATTCTCCCATTTAACATCAGGTAACTTCAAGTTCAATTTGCGAGAAAAATAGCGTGGGAAGGTCAAATGTTTCTGCCTATATCAAATATAGGACATTTTTTTCTATAGTTACCCAGTATATGTATGAAATGACATTTATGTCCTTTTACGGTGGAACCACTGAAAGAATCCCAGGGTCCCTCAAGGTATTTTTCAGCATTGAGGCTCCCGATGTAGTGATTTAACGTAAAAAACAACTTTATTTTTATTTTTTATTCATTTAACACAGGTGGATACTATGCATTTAGAAAATAGAGTAGTTGAGTTAGAAATGAAATAGACATACCTACTATACATTTATACATTTTTTTCATATATACAATTTTTTTTACATAAATTACATTATTTTCCGTGTGGATGTGTACCATTTTGTCCCCCTATCCGAGACCCCCTTACGAGGTTGAGGCCCCTTTCGCAGATTCCTAGTTTGCCAATGCAGAGTGGCGAACGCCACTACTCGCGTGGTGATGCTACAGGCTGTCGGAGCGGAGAAAAATGAAGGAGCGATAAAATGTTAAAAAGAGGCGACGAATCCAGGGCGGGGAAAAAAAGATGAAAAATAAATTATCGCTTCCTCGAAAAGAAAAGAAAACATGCACGAAATGCGTCGAGGAGGGAGGGTCTCGCCGTCCTCGTCGAAGGACGACGCCGAGTTGACCTTGATGCCGAGGTTTTAAGTCCTCCAGCGAGAGAGGAGGGTTAAGTGGGGAGGGTGGGAATAGGGAAAGTCGCAGCGGCGGACGACGTAAGATTCGAGGAGTGGAGCAAAGACTCCTTCCAAGACGGAGTCTTCTTAACTCAAACGTCTGCCGCGTGTTCACGAGCCCCACTTCCTCCTTAGCGGCAATAGGCAAATGTCCGTTTATGATGCAGCGATCGCAAGGCAATAATCCATTAGATGAAGACTTCGTGGAATATTTCCATGATAAATGTAGTTGTAGTGAGATATCACTTCTTGTAAAATTAGATGAAATTGGCCCCATTATGAAGAAAAAGATCTCGTATTTTAAATTATTACAAAATATCAGCCACCTCCCTACTTTTCGAGATAATTGTCAAAGAAATGCCAGCCATTTTCCATGGGAAATGGTACGCGTTTGCACTCAAGAAACTTTATTTTTTTAATGAGGAATTTTCAACGCATAGATCTCGTCAGAAATTTCGCAGTGCATAATTTGTATGTGTTCTCAATTATTTTTGAAAATAATTACTGCAATAATTTTTATAGAATCGCAAAAAAATCATCGGGTGTCAAGTCGTTTTCTCCGCGCGGCTTGAAAAAAGGTAGTTAACTTTAAAACTTATAAATTGATATTTAGTTTATGACTGAAAATTTCAGTAATTTATGACTAAGGTTTTGAGCCATTAGTATTGCAATATTTACTTCATGCTTCAAACAGTTGATCAAATTCAAAAATGAAATATTAATATGTTCTCTATTATGACTAAATAGGGATAAATCTCGCCCAAACTACCTTTCATTAACTCATCTGTGTTTTTCACTGATTTATTTTTAACAACTACCCGTTGCGACTGTTAACACCACATCAGATACAATTTGGCCATCATCAGGTACAATCTAACAGACTTCTAACTATATAACTTCTAATTTGATCATGGCGTAACTATTCCAACAGATTGGATCTTACTATCGCGTAACAGCCGAAACCGGAAGTCCTGTGAACAGAAAATCAGTGGAATACACAAAGTAGCGTTTTAAACAAGGGTCTAGGTTTTAGTAGCTATCGACTAGAAAATTGATTTTGGGAAGGCGATCGATCATTTGGGGGCCATGGAGAATAGTTGGGTAGAGGGATAGGGTGAGGTATGTATCGGAGAATGGAGTAAGGGTGGTGAAAAAAACGCGTCCGCGTCAGCACACTCTTTGACGAAATTGACCAAGGTGCCCGGTGTTTAAATAAGCTTAAGCGTATCGAGTGGAGGCTTTTGAAACGTGGGCATAACGAAGAAAAGTGACCTGGGTAAGGGGAGTAAGGATTGATTGATTGGGTTAATCTACTGGTAAGGTAGGTTTAAATGAAAGAAAGTAAATATTTCCTCCAGCGGGCCCCTGTCTCAAAACACGATTGCTTTCTTCATCTCAGCACACGTCCTACCCCTCTTCATCCCGAGCAGGCACATAGCCAGGGGGCTTGAGGGGCTTCAGCCACCCCCTGAAATTTCAAATCATATTGTTAGTTTAGTTTTACCATGTATTATATTGGTTGAAAAACACAAGGGTTCGAGAGGGGAATAAGGTAAGAACAAAGCAGTTTTCTACTATAAAAAAGTATCCATAAATAAACTTCAATAACAAATGAAATTGTACCAAGAGAGTGAACACCCAAGTTTCAGATTAAGTCCCCCTCGCCCAACCAAAAGCCTGGCTACGTCACTGATCCCGACCATAAAGCCTATTCTCTTTCTTCCTATTACCCGCTTACTCAACATCCTCCCCTCTTGTACCGCCTTCAGAATCCCTTCGCCCCTTAATTACCTGTTCCAACCACCTACTCTGCCTCCTCCAAATCTCCCCTAGAAGTTTCTTGCGAGTTCATGTATGTGTTTTTTTTCAATCCTTGTTCCCTAATTAGAGTTAAGTTCTTTAATTAAATTATTTATGTTTTTACAATTTTATTTGTGTTTTAAAAAGACAAAATATGTTATGCTTGAGTATCTGCTCATGCGCCAGAGATCCTGGCTACTTCACTGATTTGTTTGAGCTGTTTTTGGTGCCAAAGCACAGGTTTCTTTGGCGCCAAAAACAGCTCAATGTAATATTAACTATATGTATGAGTATCTTATTCAAAGCAATGCCTTTATAGCAGTGAATTTTACTTTACTTAGTAAGGAGAGGAGGGCAAAGGAAGACGTGTTAAGGTAGTTGAGTGGGATATCATGTCACATAAAGTTCAATGAATTTGTCCTTATCATAAAGAAAAATATTATCTTTCCAATGGTAACAAAATATCAGTAACTTACTGCTATACCTTTCGAGTTATTTGCCAAAAAATACGAGCCTTTTTACATGGGAAATGGCATGGATATGTACTAATGAGAGACTTTATTTTTAAAAAATGAGTGATTTATAACGAATAGATTTCATAATAAATAAAAAAACAGTGTTTCGTTTTTATTTAATCTCAACTAATTTAAAAAATAAATCAATTGGTCACCGCAGTAATTTTTACAGGGTCGCAGTAAAAAACCTAGGTTGTAAAGGCGTTTTCACCGTGCGACGTGAAAAAAATGAGTCAAGCCAAGGAATTATTCACTCGTATTTTGTAAATTACTGAGGATTTCAGTCATATAAAACAATTGTTTTGCGCCATTAATTTTACATTACTTACTTCATGCTTCGCTTCTTGCAATTGCTTAAATTTAAAAATAAAATTCGAATATGGTCTCTAATGTGACTAGGGAAAAATCTCGCTCAAACCACCTTAAGTACTGCAGGGAGGGAGGGAAAATCAACGAGGAAAATCCGAGTTAGGCAGAATAATTGGCCTGAGGACAATTTAAGGGGTTATGCCAAATGTGTGAGTGTTGGAATGCAGCAGTGGTGTGGGTTGCGTTCAGCAAGGGGGAAGAGATCCGGGATTCTGGATGGAAGGCGGAGAAGCATGAAGAGCTCGGAATGGACTCGAGGAAGTAGGGCAAGTGGAGAGCCACTGCGAGTAAGGGGGGAAGCGAGTTTCTGCGGACAATGCGATGACCAGGCAAAGGACGCACATTGTAGGATGGGGCTGCTACCCGAAGACTCCTCGAAAGCTTTCAATGGCTCATCTACATCTGGGACAGAAGGGCTAGTTTGGGAGCCGTTAGAGACTCTGAGGCTGCACACTATAGGCTTAGATTACTTCATGAAAATGCAGATCAGGCCAGTTTCAGTACGATGCGGAGGATATAATTTTGACCCCGCGCTATATCTCTAGAAGTGATAAAATAGAGGAATACACTGCCTAACAAATGGGTGCAAACATTCCTTTTTCCAGGCACAATTAGTGATTAAAGCGAAAAACAGCTTTTCCATAAGACAAATAATTTAATATACAAACTGCCCTCTCCCCCATCCTTTTCCGTATTCCCTACACGGCTGGTGTCCTAACACCCCCTGCCACACGCCACTGCGGCGGTATTTGCTGCGACATTTGTCATCCGAAAGTATGCAATTCCACGCCATGAATGAAAATTTAAATTCCTTCAATTGAAATAAACATGAGGTGGGAAAAGAAATAGTGTTATCATTACGTGATATTTTTTTGTGCTGGAATATCTCCCTCTCCCCCACGATACAGGCTTCGCTTTAATATAATATGTTGCTCCGCAAAAAGGGCATAGCAAAATATTTTTACATAACCTCGGAAACAGTTACCATCTCTTTTTTACCTATATCATGTTCACTATTGAACAAGAAATAGAGTTTCAGAAGTCATTACTCGAACGCGGCTCCTGGGAAATTTTAAGTGATTACATCGCTCCTAATTAAAAAATAATAATCCGTTAATTGCTTACGGCCTTGAGAAAGACCAAGACCAATAAAAGCCCATCCTATTCACGGAAGTATCCTTATATTTTCAAAATCTAAACATACTAGGTCTGTCAGCATGTGAAGACTCTTTTCGGCTGAACAAGAATCCCGAAATTAGCTTCGAAAGTCTCCCAAGGAGGTTGATTGAAAATCCAGAATATTGGCTGAAAATTTAAAAAAAAGTTGTTGCTACTGCCGAAAATGTATGGGAGCGGGGAATTTACAGTAATTCCGTAAAGTATTCGGAAGAAAAAAAACTCCGCAACCTTGAATCGAACTCCAGCCACCATATGAGGATTACCAGCTCAGCGCCTCAACCCTCTGGGCTACGAACCCTGTGGAAGCGCCGTGAACTTTAAAGGATTTATACGGAGGAAGATTCTTTAATAGCTTTTTCTCTCGAACCCGGGCCTATGTGGAAAAAGACACTTTTCCCGCATTCTCTCTATAGTTTCAGAAAATAATTTCCTCGTTTGGATCCCGAACATAAGTCACGCGATGTTTCCTTGTGAGTCTTTCCCAGTCACCCCGTCCACCTGCGATGAAATAAGACACCAGTGGAGGGTCTGGCGTGGGGATACTGGTATGCAACCAGATAATTTTATGTGGAGAAACTTAAGGGGGGTCAGGCCCGATGATGATCCTGGGACTAGTCATATTGAAGACCTTGGGTGAAGTTTTTTTCCCCTTCGTTAGGGCCGTAGAAATAGGGAAAAACTATCTCAAGGAAGGATTCTAAGAACAAATGCAGTGGTATGGTAGCATTTGTCACGGAAAGGGATTAGTTTGCAATTTTTATTTCTACTGATTGTGAGTCCAGGTGCATGCAACCGTTAGTTTTTGCCGTACATCGCTCGCCGCGAAGGTACGCTGTACTGAATAGCCTTTGCACATGAAGTAATCCCGCAATCTATTGATCTATCTGATCAACTTTGACATGAAATTTCAAGAGAGATTTGTTCGTCACAAAGGGAGATTTCTATTGTGACGGCCCAATAAGCTCGACAAACGGCTTTCAGTGTTCCGTCTCGCTCCGCACGCCGTTACAGGGCACCTAATAAACGGAAAAAATAAATATGTAGTTTTTCTAAGTGGAGCGATGGAGAATATCTATCACTTAACTCAAAAAGCATATCGTAATGGTAAAAAATAATTCCACTTGGGTGCAACCGTGAAATCGAGACACCAAATTTTACTGCGAAAATAAGAAATGTCGCATATGTTTTTCAAATTATTTCTTGTTGGGAAATTTTAACATTTCAGTTGAGCCGTGCATTTATTGTTACTTTTCGAAAGGATTCATATTTAAAAAATCTTTACTCTGGAAACTTTTTTTGATTTGACCTCTCTCAAATATTGTTTCAACAATCATTGCTTTTTCCCTTGTTTATTACTAAGTAAATGAATGTTGTTTGAGTATATTCTCCAGTCAACAGATCAGAAAATTCCGGCCAGAAGAGGAAGTTAGTCTATATTTTCTTCACTTCCTAAAAAGGAAATACGCCCTGCCACAAGTCGATCTCAGTCAGTCCATTTTAATTACCTTATATTTACAGTAGAATGTGCATCAAAGATAGTGTTCGCTTCCGGGGCATCTCCTCGCTGACTGCAATCGCTAGGCTTAGATTAGGCTTAGATTGCTTGAACAATTGAGAATAGATATCTTTCAGAGCGACACGGAGAACATCATATTAGAACCCCACTATATTTCCAGGTCCGACAGAAACGATAAATTAAGAGAGATATATTGCCGAACGGATAGGTATGGGAATTCGTTTTTCCCCCGAACAATAAGGGACTATAATAAATGCTAGGCGTAATTTCATTAGAGCGTTTCCTTTTTACCTTTAAACGGCTGGTGTCCTAACACCCCCCGCCACACGCCTATTGAGGCGGCTTGCGGGGTAATATGTAGATGTAGATGTAGAATCGTTTCAGCCTTCGCTCACCCAATCGGTGTATACTTTTAAAAGGGCTTCTTCCGCGTATCATTTTCCACGCAGAATAATGCCACTTTAATCCCAGCTGGAAATCAAGCTCTACACTGGATGAGAGTAGGAACCCCTTTTTCCGCAGTTAACTTTAATACCTCCCACAAACTTAGCCACCAAAGACATAAAATTCTCGCCAAAGTTACTGGTGTCATTAGTGTCCAACATATTTTATTTCATTATCAAAGGCTTTAATGAATCATTGACTCTTTATACGGCATTCATTTCCTTTTTGTATTAAACCTTTTCCCTCCTTTCTTGATTATTACAGCAATATGCTTTGTAATGCGAGTGGTTGTTGAATACGTGCAGCGGCCTGTTTTTTAGATCCTCAACAAGTGAGTCGTAGCCATTTTTTTTAAAGAAATGTGGAAAAATGCTCCTCGGGCTGATCTTTACAGCCTCAATGTCGTGTGCTTGGTTAGGGTTGGTCTCAAATCTGGGTGACTATCAATAATTAAAAAAAGGGATTTACTGTAACATTTCACCGCATGATTAGCGCACACTAGTTTTTCACTTATCTTCCAGATGAGACGGATTTACGCACCCTCTTAAAACACTGGAATCACCATCGGCAATGATGAAATAGTAAACTAAATCGTGCATTTCCTCGCTGCATCTAAATGCCTGGACAACCATATCAGCATCCATACCGCTGGATGATCCAATCCAGTTCCGGAAGCCACTTTCGTGTTTCATTTACCTTCCACGTTTATGCAGATACTGACACATGCTGCAAAAATTGTTCCTTACGTCCAGATAGTTGAGAGTAGTTTCTTAGTTATGTAGCCAAAATGCAAACCTCTCCTGAATTTGCCGCATACCTGTGGCCATGGCTTCGATGCGACAATCCACCGTCCGCTATTAGAGGTTTAGAGAGAGGTCTGAAAAGTTTGATAGTAAATTCTTTATCCTTACTTTGGCATGGGCCGGGGGATTTTATGTAAAAAAAATTTGAAAAGTATGTGGGTACGCGTGTTTATTGTCACAGGGCGAAGGGAGATCTATGGCGATTAACGTACATGTGCAGTCGTTACTCGCTTGCACGAACGGAACATGAATTCGAAATAAAAAGTTCAGAAACAGTGAACATTGGTGCGTTTCGTTGAGCGGGGACGACTACCGACAGTCGGTGAAATCGGTTGTTGAAAACACACTGATTAATAGAGCTCCTAATCTACATAATTTCCTTGTGGATTACACAGCTTGAAACTGATGTGAAAAAAATTATTTTCGCACTCGTTGTTGAACATGATTCCAACCTTCTTCTTATTTCCAGATTAGTAAAAAGTTAATGGACTAGTTTTATAACGACGGGTATAAGTTTAGTTTAGACAGTAAGACAAAGTTTAGATATTGAACTTAGTAAGAGCATCAATATTTTTTAATAGAAATGCTAAATAGTAAAACTCATGTATCTAATCTACAAAATTCGTTGTTGTTGGTTACTTACTATCAAGTTGTTGGATGTTAGCTTAGTGCTTTCAATATTACCTATACTTATACATCAGTTTTTCAGCCTCCAATTACAGGACTAAATCTATCAAATATTAACTATTCTCGGGGTTATACTATCAGCTACATCTTGCGCCCATCGTATTGAATGAAAAAAAATTGGTAGAATAAAAGACAAACTTATTGAACAGAAGCTGTGGTGTAACAACCTTTTGTCAATGGTATTGGTCGAAAAGTGGAAAGGAAGAAAGGAACTCGGGGTGGACAAAGAATGGAATACATTCCTGAAATTATTTGGCAAGAAAGGCTCTGGATGGAGAAAGCCGTTCACTGAATAGGAAATACAGTGGAGAGCTACAACAAACCTTTATTCGTTCAAGATAATAGAGTATTTGGAAATTTATACTTACGACTAATTGGGTACCAGCTCGCTCAGGCGTATCTCCTTAGATGTACATAGGTTGGTCGTAGTAGATCAATCGTTGGTGAGTTCAGTGGGTGGAATACATAATAATATAAGATAACTCTTTGTATTTTCCACACTACTTTTAATACTACCACAACCGGTTTCGACGCTTCAACGTCATTTTAAAAAGGAGAAAATGAACTCCTCTTGAAAATGACCTGAAAACATCGAAACCCGTTGAGGTAGCATTGAAGTAGTGTGGAAAACACAAAGTGTTATCTTTTATTAATTGGTTGGTCGTAGGTTTAAATGCCCAAATGATCTATTATCTTTAACGGATAATAGTCTTTGTAATCAATCTTGATAACTGCTGATAATGATTTTCCATTAATATTTATTTACTAGAAATTCAGAGTCGAGTTAAAAGAAGTTCATTTTTCTTTCCATTTTCACACCCTAACATGGGTTAAAATAAACTATTTTGAAAGAAACTCCAACTCTCATAAATCCATTGATCTACACAGTTTACGATCGATTATTTCAGGCAGAAGAACTTCGTTGTAGAAAATACTAATTTAGGTTGCATTTTCTCTGACCAAAATTCGTCGTCCCTTAAAATTCTGGTAATACTGCAACCTTTCTTAGTCCATACCACAAAGTCGCATAATGATGCACCTGTGACATGCAGTTGCCCTTGAACCTGGTAGTAATAATTATGACATTTTTATTGAAGATTTTGGTCAATACAAAAGTGCTTAATATTTTTTGCTGCCTCTTCCAACGTAAAAGTTTCAGCAGACTTGGGACATTTCACTTCAATAATGCCCCCATCATCGGTTATGCCATCCGGAGAAGTGGGGAAGAAGCTCTGCTTCAGGTCAATTATGGAGATACCTGATGTCCTGAGATTTTCTCGTACTGCCTTATCGCTTCCTTTTCGAGAATCTGCCCATTGTGTCCCTTCATTACTAAACTTACTCTAGTACAGTAGACGTTTTACAATCGGGGCGCATTTACTTATTCTACGCCTTTTGCAGATAACTCCAAAGTTGGATGCCGTTAAGCTATTCTTTCTCTCCTCCCACCATCTTTCCTTCTCCGATTGATCTTGCGTGTCTTTCTTTACTCTGTCTCCTGAAGCTGGAGTAATTTTCAATTTTTCCATTAGTGCGTCCACTTCTTTCTCGAATTCTTCACGGTCCATGTCCAATTTTTGGCACATTTCGCCGTAGTCAGCCTCATCATTCTTCTTTACAACATTTTTGTTTCTTTACGCCTTGTTTGGCTAGACATCTCCTCACTGCTTGCAAACACTTACGCCTTCTCTGGCAAGTGAATTTGACTGCGTTGTGGGGACTTTGGCCTGCGAGAGCTTTCCAAGCTGAATACCTCCATATAGGTCCTAGCTGGATTCAATTTTTTTAATATGCCTACCATATGGCACTCTCTTCCTTGAACTACGACCTTGACGTGGTGGAAGGGCTTGTGCGTTCCAATGACCCCTAGAGCTGGACTGGCAGGAGCAAGTACATTGCTCCTGGTAGGGCCACCCATGCCAGATAGGTCGAAGGGTAGGAGCCAGACGAAAGGTAGTTCCGTGATGGTGTCACGTTAAAAATACCGTTGAGTCGCGTGGGATACCTCTCAACTATCACTCCCCAGAACATGAAAGTCATTCAAAGAGATCTGATTCCTGGCAACTACGGGACGCCGCCCACTAGGGCGGGTGTCGTGCCCGGCAGCGGGGGAGGCAAGGCCTCCGCGGTCGTCATCACACGAAATCCTTGCACAGAATCAGAATCATCATCAGAAGATACAAGGGAAAGGAGGGAGAAGAAGAAGAAAAAGAGGAAGAGGAGGAGGAAAACAGTGGTAAAAATAGGAACTTGGAACGTAAGGACCATGATGAGGGCCGGGAAGCTTGAAAATATTAAGCAGGAAATGGAAAAAGGAAAAATAGATGCTTTGGGATTGTGCGAGGTTAGATGGAAGGATAGCGGGGACTATTGGAGTGATAACTACAGGGTGATCTATAGTGGGGGAGATGAGAGTCAACGGGGGGTAGGCATGGTACTGAACACAAAGTTGGGATTGAGGGTGGTAAACATTGAACAGGTGAACGACAGGATACTAGTGGTAGAAATAAAAGGACGGCCGACGAATTTCGTACTGGTCCAGGTATACATGCCTACGAGCAACCATAGGGAGGAAGAGGTGGAAGAGGTGTACGAGCAAGTAGAAGAAATAATTAGAGAAGTGCCGGGGAAGAAAAACCTGATAGTGATGGGTGACTGGAATGCAGTGGTGGGAGAAGGGAGGGACGGATTAGAAGTAGGAGGGTTTGGGCTAGGAAGAAGAAATGATCGCGGGGAAAAGGCAGTTGAATTTTGTAGAAGAAATAAATTAGTAGTGACAAACACTTGGTTTAAACATCACCCCAGGCGTAGGTACACATGGAAAATGCCGGGTGATACTGGGAGATACCAAATTGATTATATAATGGTGAGGCAGAGATTTAGGAACAGTGTAAAAAACTCTCGTAGCTATCCAGGGGCGGATGCGGACTCGGATCATAACTTGGTGATGATGAAGTGTGAAGTTAGATTCAAAAGGCTTTGTAAAGGTAGGAAGATAAAGAGGTGGAACCTTGAAGCATTAAAAGGGTTGAAAAGGAAGGAATACCAAGAGCTAGTAGAAAAGAACATAGGTGAAGAGAAGCGGATGGGAACCATAGAGAAGAGATGGGAGGTTATAAAAACAGGCATCGCAGGAGCGGCAGAGAAAACTATAGGAACGGTGGAAAAGAAGATGGTTAAGAAGCAGTGGGTTACAGAAGAAATGATAAAGAAAATGGAGGAGAGAAGATTATGGAAAAACGTGAACACCGACGTAGGGAAGAGGAAGTACAAGGAATTGAATAATAAACTCAGGCGAGTGACCAATCGGGCAAAAGAAAACTGGTGGAAGGGACAATGTGAGCAAATGGAAAAGATGAAGGAGGAGGGGGAAGTGGGCGCTTTGTACGCCAAGGGGAAAATGTTATCGGGTGGTAAGAGAGGTCAAGCGATACCAAAGGTTAAGGACAAAACAGGAAAGATATTAATCGAACAGGAAGATATCCAAGAAAGGTGGAGAGAATACGTAGAGGAGCTATATGACAGCGAGAATAGACCCCTTAGCCTAGATCTAGAGGATGAAGGAACAATAGATAAGGATAGCCTCGGGCCAGAGTTTCTTGAGAGAGAAATAGAGAGGGCATTAAGAGAGATGAAGGGTAGAAAAGCCGTGGGAACCGATAACCTACCTTCGGAGCTACTGAAGAATCTAGGTAGTAGGGGGAGAAAATCGTTTTTCGAACTTATTCGCAGGATATACGAGGAAGGATTATGGCCAGAGGATTTCGTGAAAACAGTATTAATACCTATCCCGAAGAAGAAGAAAGCGTCAGAATGTGAGGAGTATAAAACAATCAGTTTAATTTCGCACGCAGCAAAAGTGTTGCTTAGAATACTAAATAGAAGATTGGAGAGCAGAGCAAAGTGCTATTTAGGCGATGACCAATTTGGGTTTAGGAAGGGGAGGGGAACCAGAGATGCGATTGCGGTAATGAGGACACTTATAGATAGAAACATAGAGCATAATCAGGATGTTTTCGCTTGTTTTGTAGATTTCGAAAAGGCGTTTGACAGAGTAAACTGGGAGAAACTAATGCAGATACTGGGGAAAATAGGAATAGATTGGCGTGATAGGAGACTCATCCAAAACTTATATATGGGGCAGAGGGCTCAGGTAAGGGTAGCGGACGGTGAATCAGGGTGGGCAGTTATAGGTCGCGGGGTGCGGCAAGGGTGCCCGTTGTCGCCTTTACTTTTTAACATCTATGCTGAGGAAATGGTAAGAGAGGCATGGGATGAGCTAGATGTGGGAATGAAAGTAGGAGGCCAGTGGATAAAGTCGGTTAGATTCGCAGACGACCAGGCGTTGGTGAGTCGGTCATCGAAAGGACTTCAAACTTTAGTAGATGCACTGGAAAAGCAGTGTGAGAAATACGGAATGAAGATAAATAATCGGAAAACAAAAGTAATGAGATTCTGTAGGACAAAGAAAGCGAAGCTGGTGATAAGAGTAGGAGGTCACAAACTGGAGCAAGTAGAACAATTTAATTACTTGGGTAGTACGCTAGAAGAAAGAGGACATAGTATCAAAGACATTAGGAGGAGAATAGCGCTAGCGAAGGAAGCGTTCAATAATAGAAGGGAGCTGATGACGGGGACTTTAAGTAAGGATGTAAAAAAGAGGCTAGTAAAGAGCTTGATATGGAGTGTGGCGTTGTATGGGGCGGAAACGTGGACCTTGAGAAAGGAAGACGAAAATAGGCTGAAGGCTTTTGAGATGTGGGTGTGGAGGAGGATGGAGAAGGTGCGTTGGACGGAAAGGAAGACAAACGAGGAAGTGCTTGACATGGTGGGCGAGGAGAGGAAAATTATAGATGAGATTAGGGGAAGACAGGGTAGGTGGCTGGAAGGGGTAATGAGGGACGATGGTTTGCTGAAGGCCGTGATAGAGGGAAGGATGTTGGGTAAGCGGGGAAGGGGACGGAAGAGAATCGGTTTTATGGACGGGATGAAGAAATGTAGGACTTATGCTGAGATGAAGAAAGAAATACTAGAAGTAGAAAGGCCACGGCACGTGTAAGATTTCGTTGGATATTCTCTGACTTTCATCACAACCTACCTCTAACCGGTAGATTACTGTAATGAATGAATGAATGGCACTAGTTCCCTTACTTTCTTCATTACGCTGGAGTTTTCGTCTCCAACAAGATAATGGCCGGCCGGTTTCTGTGGCGGCGGGGTAACGTCCTCGCCTGCTATCCTAAAGGTCGCGGGTTCGAATCCCGCCTGGGGAGGATTTTTCACTTCCCAGGGCATGGTTGTGTGTGGTCGTCCATTGTTAATATTGTTAAAAACCCCGATATAAAGGCCAATGAGTGCTGTTTTCGGTGGTTATTGAAAATAAATAAATAAATAAATAAAAAATAAATAATGGTACTCTAAATCATGAAGTTGCTTGCTGGATCGGAATGCTTGGACCACCATATTAGGTTCCTCTGCACCTGTGGAGGAATCCTAGTTTTTGTAGCAGTTTTCATGTTTGGTCGATTTCCCTAATTTATTCGCAGTATTTATTTTTTATGTCTAAGTGGTTTAATTGTTTCGTACGATGCCCAATCACGCATACAACTCCTGAAAGAGCCGTGTACCGATGTCCGTGACTTCCTTGAGCGAAGGCGCAATATACATCAATATAGCCAAATACTTAGAGTGTCTACCAGTTGGGAAAAGTCGGGAAAAAGTCGGGAATTTAGTGATGTCGGGAAAAAATCTGGCAAAAGTCTGGAGTTCGCTGAAAAATAATCAAAATTCGGGAAAAGGATAGGTGATGGTTGCTTGCAAATCGTCACGATAAAAATCGGAACGGCAGACATAGCATTACGAAAATAAATCTTCTGTTTCCCTTTTTGTCTATCTGTCAGTATCAAGGAGGTGTTCTTTTACACTTCTCTGGTCAGTATGTGTGAGTTTGCGACTTTCGCCGTTCGATTGTTTGACTAGACGTGGGCACCGTTTCCCGCATGCCACCGCGCGACAAATCGGCTCGGTCGGTTGCAGGCTGAAGATGGTATGCTTAACTCCCGCCCATGAATGATTACATCGAAACAATGACCTTTTCCGCGGTTATTACAACGCTACTAAAGATTCAAGCGATCTATAGATCGTACTGTAGTACGATAGTGACATTTTCCATTTTGCGTTTTTCCATGTCTCTGAGGGTGCAACTCTGTTGAATTCCACTAGATATATTGTATTTAAACCATGACGTCCTAAGTATCTATGCTGCGCATCATCCTCGGGTGAAATAAATTAAATTTACTGTGGAATTGCAGCGTTTTATTCCACCCTCATCATGAAGGAATTCCATTAAATTAAGCCAACCGTTTGCCATTTTGTTATTTGCATTTGTCATTGAATTCTGATGCTTCATTACGCCATAATTTTAATATTACGTCTTCATGAAAGAACATAAATCCGTCCCTGGAAAGTAAAAAATTATAATACGTCGTCGCCGATGACGCCGTATGTGCCGTATGACGCCGTATGACGCCGTATGTGCCGCCGCCGCGCCGCGTCGGAAGAGGTCGGATTTGTTGGTGTGTTTAATAAATACTTGTCAGTGAATCATTTTTATAAGTGATGGTTTTGAAGTCAGTCAATTCTTTATGAACAACACAGGCAGTTTGCTGAAATAATATGAATACATACAAATATATTTTAAGCCATTGAATGAAATCAGTTTTTTGTCATAATAAAATTAATTTCATGGAATCTTGTTTAATAAGTTTGCTGGCCTATCTCATTTTTTTAAACAGCGGCAAATGTTTTAAGTTGATATTTAATGTTTTTAAGTGATGATGTGACTAACATTGGACATTTAAATAAATAGGGACATATTTTTATAATATTTCATATACAGAAGATTAAAGAAAAGGATAGGTATCACATAGTACTGGATGATCACAACAGTGGTGTGGAGATAGTAAGATGGCCAATTCCAAGTGAAAAATTAGACAGGACTGAGAATCGAATTATTGGCCTTCACAATAACGCATTAAAAAATTAGCCTTTTTGGTCGGGAATTTTAAAATATTTGTCTTGAAAAGTCTTGAAAAAGTCTTGAATTTCTTTTTCATATATCAGTAGACACCATGTTACATTAACAGTCACTTCCTTAGACTATCAACTGATTTCCTTTTTCGTTTGGCCGACAGAAACAGCCTCTCCTTCTTAATTCTACGCTGATCTTTCACTGTCGGAGTTTCAATTGGTATCTACGTAGTTACATATAAATTAAGAACAAAAAAGATTTGTTTTCCATCCATGAAACGAGCTCTCACAATACGATACTGTCAGAAATCCCTAGAGGTCGAGATCTGGCCCAGCAAGGCAGTGCCGATGAGCGTTGTCTTCCCAGCGAAAAAAAATACAATTTTTCCGTATTTCACGTCCCTCTGTCGTTCACTGTGAGTTAATCACTCTGTCCCTCCCATTCTATGCTCTCTGCACGAGGAAGGGGAGTGTAGCCCTTCCCCTCTTTCCCCTTAAACGGCTAACCGTCACCACCCCTCCAAATCCCCCAGCAGCTCCCTGAGCGCCTTCATGTTGTTCCCCTGATTTCGCCGCCTGAGTCACTCTCAGACGGGGCAGTTTTATTCAATTCTAATTGTTCAAATGACTTATTTAGTAGTCGGCGTAGCCTTACTTTTTAAATTGAAATTTCACATCGAAACAATGCAAAAAGTCTCCCAGGTTTTATTTTTTGTAACAAAACTACATATTCAGCCAATATTAACCATTTATAAGTCTTATATAATATTATTATAAAATTTAAAGGTAAGCGGACAATTTTAGCAGTATTTTAAGCCATATATTTAAACATTTATGCTGATATCTCAATTCCTCACGCTACAGGGCGTAAAGCCGTTTTTATGGCAATCGTATTTCGCCTAAACCTTTAATGCCTTTGCCCTGCAGTCCCTTAGGTATTTTGAGTTAGTTTTTCATTTAATGTATTTAAAGTCATCAAACAAAAGTAATGAGATTCTCTAGGACAAAGAAAGCGAAGCCGGTCATTAAAGTTGGAGGGCGCAAACTGGAGCAAGCAGAGAATTGTAATTACTTGGATAGTACGCTAGAAGAAAATGGGCATAATAGTAAAGACGTTAGGAGGAGAATAGCATTAGCGAAGAAAGCGTTTAGTAATAGAAGGGACCTGATGACGGAGACCTTGGGTAAGGATATAAAGAACAGGCTGGTGAAGAGCTTGATATGGGGTGTAGCGTTGTATGGGGCAGAAACGTGGTCTCTCAAAAAAGAGAACGAGAAAAGGCTGCAAGCGTTCGAGGCATGTGGGTGTGGAGGAGGACGGAGAAGTTGCAGTGGACGGAAAGGAAGACAAATGAGGAAGTGCTTGACATGGCTGGTGAGGAGAGGAAACTTCAGGATGGAATAAGGGAGAGACAGGGTAGATGGATGGAAACGGTAGTGAGAGGCGATGGTTTGCTCAAGGCCGTGATAGAGGGAAGTATGTTGGGCAAGCGGAGAAGGAAGGGAAGAAAGAGAATAGATTTTATGGACGGCATGAAGAAGGGTAGTACGTGCTTGGAGACGAAGAAAGAAATACTAGAGGTTGGTAGGGCCCTGCGTGTGTAAAACTCAGGAGGATTTTTTCTGACTTTCAATAAAGCCAACCTTTAACTGGTAGATTACTTCAATGCAATGGGAATCAGTGTTTGTCTAGGGGAGAAAAAAATCACAGTCGTATTTCACACAGCTTCTCTCCTTCCGAATTTAATATATGGTAGCTAAACCTGGGGAAGTCAGGATAAGTATGAGAGTATGATAAATTTAGTGGGAATGGAGTACCTGAGAAGTCTTCGTGGTAGATGGGGTTAGGGATGAGTGGATGATGAAAGTATGGGGAAAGGTTGCTCCGTTAATGGACGTACATGAAAAGAGCGTGCTTCGTTGGCTTGGTCATATTAAGAGAATAAGTGAGATTTGAATAACTAAGCAGATGTATCAAAAAGAGAAGTATCAGGCGCGATATGGTGGAGGTTCAGCATAATGAATCACGGAAATGGCAATTTTCCACTAGATAAGATTTAATACAATCTTTTAATCAATCTAGACAAGTATTAAATCTTATCTAGTGGAAAATAAGATAGATAAGATTTAATACAATCTTTTAATCAATCTAGACAAGTATTAAATCTTATCTAGTGGAAAATTGCCATTTATGTGATTCATTAAGCAGATATATGACAGAGGATTGAATGGCGTTAGAGGAAGGGGAAGATTGAGAAAGTCATGTGTGAATGTGGTGGAAGAGACACTAAAGAAGAGGAATATTATGAGTTTTAAGAAAAGGAGAACGTGTATGAAGTAATGCATGAGTGTGAAAAAAGAGAAAGTGGTACGCAAGAATATGGCCTTATGGCAGAGATTATTAAAAGAGGGCCAGTTTCCTAGGCCTAACAGCAACAACTAAATTCTATTAATTTGCCTGACCCGAAAAAGGAATGGCGTGACGGGTATTTGCGCATGTATGTAGGTCATTGGATAAAATAATGATTGGTTTTCTGAGAAAAAAGAAACGCATTCCATTTCCCTATGGCGGCTGCGTAGTAACCCAAAGCCGTGTCCGAGGAAAAATTCTTCTCCTTCCTCTGTGGGTACAAAGTTCAGTGGACCTTGGCCTCTTTCACTAATCTTCTTCAGGCGCCTCTAGGCTTGTGCGATGAGTCGATTAATCGAAGTCATCGACGATGATTTTAGTCGTCGCGGTGCGATGACTGTAATCGATGATGATGAATGTCATCGACCATCGATGTCGATGAGTCGATGAGAATCATCGATGCCGATGAGTCGATGCCAATCATCGATGTCAATGAGAATCATCGATCCCGATAAGTCGATGAGTTGATGCGAATCATTGATGTCGATGAGAACCATCGATGAGGATGATCGATATCCTAATATCACTAATTTTTCTTCTTTTTTCCATTCATTTGAACGCCTTAGATCTAAAATGTATGTATAAAGTATAAGCACCCCAGCTATTGCGCCTTGAGGACGATGGCAGGGCCACAGTGGGATGTTTGGAATTCATGTTTTTCCTCAAGTTTGTGGTAGACGATACAGAAGTAGCGATCACGTTCAATCACAGTTAATACGCAGTAGTAGTGGTAGCATTGTATTCGTTGGTTGCACTGGTGCAGTTGGTAGCAGCGGTAGCAGCCTGAGCTAAATCGGCAAAATTAACCGAATTTACAGTCACAGTGATTTCGATTATTTAGTCACAGGCTGTGATTGCTACTTTTCAATATCGGTGATTCAATCACAGCGATATATAGCTCATCACTACTGCACAGTTCATCGAGAGTCATCGATCATCGTAATTCATCGATCATCGGCATTCATCGATCATCGACATTCATCGATATTCATCGATAGTGATCGATCATCGTGTACACTCTATACGATGATCGATGACAGCCATCGTCATCGAAACATTTCGATGAAATTTTTTCATCGAAAATCGATGACCAAAATCGGTCATCGCACAAGCCTAGGCGCCTCTATCAGCAGCGACAGTCCTCCAGTTTTTGACAGACATCTTTTTCAAGTGGGCAAGTCAGTAACTTGTGCCGCCAGTCGACAACGTTGATATTCTCCCCTGCGGCATTTCACATAGTTGGCGAGTCTATAAAAGCCTCATTTTTTCTCGACAATCGCAATTTTTGGCCTTATCGACTATTAAATGAGTGGCTATGGACGCTTATCTTTACTTTAAAGTTTCTGACCCAGTTCTTGAAATAGTCGCTGGTCGTTAAAAAATTAGGATTAATTCACATTGTGTGCACACAGACCTTTTACTCTAGAGGCGTTGGTTTTTGTTAGCTGTTGGCGAATTTTATATGATCACTCTCTCTTGCTAGCTGCACATTTCCGCAGTTGGAAATTGGAAAAGGTATCAATATTCACCGCACATGATATTTTGCAAAATGGTGTCTATAAAACAACATGTGAAAAAATTTGTGTGAAGCGTGGCTGTATTTGGATCGAAAACATGGAGCATTGGAAAAGCAGGCCAGGAAAATTTATAGGTCACCTGTTGATGGTGAAGTAAGCCGAAGCATGTAGTGCGAATAAAGGTTTTTTGTGGAAAAGTTTTAACTAATTTTATCAGCATGGAAGCCTTCCACTACAACTTGCCTGAGACTATTAACCTTATAGGATCTTTTATGTTACCTGCTGTTGGAGGCGGATGCTGAAGATCAAATGGACGGGTAAAATAATAAATAAAGGGAAGAGGAGTAGAAGAGGAAAGAAACAGATCTATTGGGCACCCACTGAGGCACAATGGGTTTGTGAGGAATATAATTGAAGTAAAAATAGAAGGAAAAGTCATAAGGGAGCATGAAAATATTTTATTTTTACTTTTGTGTGTTTATCCACGTAAATCCTGAAAATACGGCGAATGCTGGTGATGTTATTTGGATTCAAGTTTTCCATTAAATAAGATTTCACCCTCTTTGGTGTACATGAGATTCTAGTACTTCAATCGCTCGGATACGTAGATTCAATGAGTCTACTTACTATGAAAATAGCAGGAAAACAACTATTCTAGAACAATCATGACATGAAGGCGAAAAGAAACTGGCCAAAGGGGGGATTAAAATCCATCGCCATGAAGGAGAGGTGAGCGGATTTCAAGAATGAATTCAGCAACTGAACGCGTTACTCTGTGACAGTTACAACTACTTAACAAGTACTTTGAATCACATTGACTTATAGAATAGAAAATCAGTGATAAGGTGGTTTCCTAAGATGCTAGACCTGCGAAATCGAAAGATAATGGAAACTACTTTTGCAGAAGAATATTGAAGCCTGCTTTCATCGCAGTGAAGCGTTTATTCGTGACAGCCACTTCACGCTGTGTTGAGACCGTTTATGTGTTCAGTCAGGTTGATCGGGTAGCGCCTGACGTAACAAGCGTTGCCGGATCGGAGATTCGTCAATGCCAAGGTCGTTCGAGAAATTTCTCCTCCTTTCTCTCGCCAGAAATTCCTCAATAAATCATCGGCTACTAATTTGAGATATTATCTCGAAACAAATTGGGACAGGTAAAAAAAAACAATCTGTGCTACCAGCACACGAGTTTCTGTATCCTTCCAAGTATGTGTGCGTTCCGCACGGATAATTTACTCTCTCGGCGTCATTATTTTGAAACTGTAAAAGGTTCATTGCCTTTACTACCCGATGGCACAGAATATATATGAAAAACTACGTAACCTTTGATACTTAGGTGAGCAAATTTAAAAAAAAAATTATTTTTAGAGCACACTCGTCG
This sequence comes from Pyrrhosoma nymphula, assembly GCA_963573305.1. NCBI lineage: Eukaryota > Metazoa > Arthropoda > Insecta > Odonata > Coenagrionidae > Pyrrhosoma > Pyrrhosoma nymphula. Next base: position 84,755,685 of record OY754333.1, on the reverse strand, counting down.
GACTGATATTATAAGTTACTTCGTGATATACTGATTCACGAAATATTCGCGAACTAGGTTTATTTTACTAGCTCTATTCAGAAATTATGTTTTTGATTGAAATTTAATTTTTCAAATGTCCTTTAACGGAATGACGCGGTCTTTTTTGCGAGTTTTTATGATCTAAACAGAATTCCAAGGAATTCCGAAATCGAGAAACACATTTTTACAGTATTTTGTGTAAAAGTAGTTGAATATTATCCCGCAATACCAAGCAAATCTATTAATTGCTATTTTTCTGGAGTCACATAAAGTAGTATGACGCGATAAATAACATTGGTTGTACATAGGTACTTTAATTTCATATAGCAAAGTCTAAAAAATAGGCAAAAACATGCGGCATGCAGCAAAAGTCTACTCCCACGATTTTTCAGAAAGTGATCTATGTCTCAGGTGAAATAAAAAATATCAATTTTTTTATTTCAACTTTTATCAAAAATTCCAGAATTGATACGTGGAACTTGAGATATTTTGTGTTCTAAAGTTTTTTCGTTTTCTTTACTCGATGTCACACCTCTGAAACCTTCATCAGAATTCCAGATCCATTAAATACTAACTTACAATTAGTTCAGGTAATCCGAAGTAAAGTCAAAGATAGCCGCCTCCTACTCCATCTCGAATATTTAAAAGTTACGTAGTTTTACCCTTGCGCTGGGAGGCTATTGATTACTCCGTATGTTTTAATCCAATGATTGTTGCGCGCATCCACCATGTTCTTAGCCAGTTCCTGCGGTGAAAAGCTTGTAATCATTGCCGTGCGCTCCATTATTTTTTTACGAATTGTATGCTGGGAAAGAGTGCCAAAGGAAAAATGTGTTAATTCTTCATTCAAACCTGAGGAAGACACGGATGAAATATTAAGTAACTATTTCATTAGTTCGTACTAAAGCTCTCATTCGAACACCAAGTCTTCTCTCAATGACATCTTCGTTGAACTTTGGTTTGAGTCAACAATTTCTGAATTGGACTAAAAAACATGGAAATGAGACATGATGATTACGTTGGACAATTTCCGAGTAACATTTCCTCATAACTCGCCATTTACTCTCTCTGTTCGCCAATACTGACGATTGGCAGAGATGGAAGAGCATGAGGGATCTCACATAAAATTATTACAACGATGGTCGCTTTTGGTTTCTCTTTGCCCTGGATTTGGTCAGTAGAATACCTTGCGGAAAGCATGTAAATTTTTCGCGTGTATTTTACCATAGGATATTTTCTGCAGAATGCCGGTTATTACACAATTACACATTCTTAACGTGAAAATCAATTAGGGTCTACACCCGAATGAAAGTCAGGATCAAAGATCAGGATGAATGGAAAATTTTATTTTGAAACGGCATTAAATATTTTGGTACTCTTCCAGTATGTGATCAACCGACCAGTAGGTGATCTACAGCCTTGATTTTATTTACTATTACCTGACAGTGATCTACTATCATATTATGGGTCATCTGGCTTACAATTAGTAAAATATGTAGTCTGAAGGGCTGCATATTTTATATTGGCAGAGTTAAGGAAGGATAGTATTTATCCAAATAATATGTAGCAATTAAAAGTTTTTACATCATACGGTTTGAATTTTTATAATTGTATTTAATTGATTTGAATTAAATTAAAATTCTTTAGAGTTAACATATAAAAGAAAGGAGAAAAATATGGCAACAAATAAATAAAACTAACGATTTATGTTACATTAATATATTTTAACGATATTATTTAAGTAAAGAAGTGAACAAATCAGAGTCAAAGCAACAAATCAGTTCTCTGGTTCTCCACCAGAGGGTTGTGGGAGTGTAATCACATTAAAGCTCTAGATTGGGAAGGTACGGACCGACGTGGTACGTATATACGACCGTGGTACGGACAACGCAAACAAAACAGACCTGTCCAGTACATGGGGAAGATTATAGGGATTAAATATTTTTCTACGGGGAAAAATGTATTTCCAAGTATTTAGGCGAGTTTGAATCATGTGATGCAATCAATTGTGATTTTTATATTATACCACAATGTTTTAATGCCAAATAGCTTTCCCAATTGCCTTGGCTGTCGGTATTGCCCCGTTTACACTACTAGCTTTCTACGCTAGTAACCAGAACCCTAGTAAAAAGCTCGTCGTGTGAACGCAAGTTGGCGCTAACTTTAGTAAACGTTTTTACCGCTATAACTTTACTAGGTTAGGCGCTGGTTACCGGCATTTGAAACGTGTGTGAACGGAAGTCAGTTGAAGTACCAGTTGCAAAATGGCCTCCAAAGTCACTTAGTAAAGTGGAAGGATCGGAGCGGAGGCAGCAATTTCGTGGGGAAGACATCGATATGCTTCTGGACATTTGGACATGAAGCGCCCACCAAAAATCCCACTTGATCCGCAATATCCATCTTCTTCAACCGTGTATATAGCCTTATTTCTTCAATTAGCTGCGCGCGTTGGTTGTTTCAACTGTTTTTACCCTTCACCAGAGTTTATCACCATCTCTACTACAGTAGACTGGAATACGTGTGAACGCAAGTTAGTTAAAGCCGCCATATTAACCATCATTCACACCTAGTAATGTAAACGGGGCATATCGGTCGAGGGCAAACACGTTCCATATCTACTACTTTATCATACTATCTTTACTTATCTAGAGCTTTAAATCACATACTGGAAGAGTATCGACATTTTATTTATGAAAGATGTATTTATTTCTTTTTCAACGTAAATTGTTTATAACTAGCCGTGTGTACTCTGTGCCTGTAACGATTGGTAACGATTCACTCTGTGGTCGAATGAACAGCCTTGGGCTCGTTTTTGTATCCACCTCCTCGTCGTGGGTCGTGCGACTATGTTCTCTTATGGACTGCGTCGGAGTTTACCGAGCCGTCTGACCTCAACCCTCAGTAAGACCCAATTCCTGCCGCCATGAAAGCAGAATAGTAGGCAAGCTTAAGTCGTTCGCTCGCAAGGATGACATTTTTTTCCCAGTTTTTATTCGTGCCAACAAACGTTTTTCGCGAGAACTTTATGCGTCGAATCCAGGCACCTACAGTGCCAAGGGGATAATATTTTTAATAACTTTTTCAGGGATTGTTCGGGGAAATGTTCACAATTGAGACTTAAAAGATGCTCATTTCGAAAATATATCTCCACTAAACGACCCGATAAAATGGTTGAATTATCTATCTTCAGCATCCATCAGAAATGCATACACGTAATTGGTTGTAGTTTTAATGGCGATAGAGAATGGAAATGAAAAAGAAAGACAGAAATCTCTCATTATTTCCAAGTCGTAGAGTTAGCATATCGCGATAGGTTTTCATTTTCAAAAGAGGAATAAAGAGAAAAGCAATGGTACAATTCCACACTTTTATCGATCAATTGACCATGGGTTCGGCACGTTATGCCATCATTAATGGATCAGTATTGCAGTTGAGGTAGTTTGAGCGAGATGATAGCCCTAGTCATAATCGACACCATATTCAAATTTATTTTTTTTTATTTCAGCGTCTGTTAGAAGTATGAAGTAAATATTGTTACATTAATGACGCAAAAGTATAGTTATATGTGACAGAAATTCTCAGTAATTAAATAAATATATCAACTTAAGTCTCCAACTTGACTCATTTTCTCAGGCCATATGGTGAAAACGCCTTCAACACAGAAATTTTTTTTGTTATTCTGCAAAATTTACAGCGGTGAGTGTTTGATTAATTTTTATAAATACTTGAGAAAACATACAAACTACATACCGCTGGTCCTTTGACGAAATGAAGACGTTAGAAATTCCTATTTTTTTCAATATTCTCCCTCTGGAGCGCATAGCCATAATCTATCCTATGTAAAACAGCTTATATTTTTAGGCAACTTGCTCAAAAAGTAGTTCAATATGGGGTTAACATTTTGATATATTTTGAAAGATGAGAGTTTTTTATTTAAAATGAGTCCAAATTCATTAAATTCCATTTAAAGTGATATCTCGCTCTGACTACCTTAAAACGCCGTAATCGTGCGTATCAATGTTGGCATTATCGCGGTAGTATGTATTAATTTGTATGTACTTGTGTGTATGATTTGTGTATAAAAGGAATCATGATATAATGAATAAATTGAAAAAACTTGCAAGTAAAATAATTTCCAAAAAACAGAACTGCCCTATTCTAAAACGTTATGGTCAAACTGCGCGCGCCGGCCATGGTTGGTAGATCATTGTTCGTAAAAATAACAGGTTTCACTGTCGTGTGTCAAGGCACCATATGCTCTCTTCTTTAATCTATGCATGACAAAAAATCAGCTATCGTTTACACTCCCCACAATGAAATCTAAGGTGTCCAAAAAATAGCAGTGGGCACGTCTGAATTGGTTCGTCTCGATTGCATGCTCGATGGTTGCTCAAGTTTAACGTGCCGCGCCGGAGAAGAGACGCAGGTAAGAGCTTTCACCTCTCTCATTACTCCGTAAAACGACGACCACTCCGACCGATCACATTTTAAACGCCTGGCATTTCCTTCTCTCAACCGATTCATTCGTATGCCCTCGAGCGAATTGTTGCATACGCTGTTACACTCGCACGCGCGCGACGCCATGTTCGAGAGAAGGGTGGACACCATTTTTGGGCTCTCGACTGGAAGATGCAGAGCACGCGTTAATTTTTTCATGCGTGTACCTACTACTCGTGGTGGAACTTTCATTTATACATAAGACTGACGACGAGACTGCTTTGCGTGAATTCTAATCAAGGCATGGGTGGGTGGGCGAGCCCAAAATACGCGTCCGTTTTGCTTTCACCGCTGACTATGCAACATGAGGGGCGTGAGTGACTCCGAGCACCCATTCTGTCGGACATCGTCGCCGATGCTCCCTCTTCCAGTCCCTCCCCACCCTCACTTTCTCTTCTGAAAACGTGCAAAAAGTCGGCGTTCGAACGTTCGCCCATGAAGAGAATTCATTTTAGGTGGTTCCACCGTAAAATGACTTTAATGTCATTTTATTCATATTCTGTCTACTTGTAGAAAAAGTTGTCCTTTTCTCTCTTTTTTTGTCCTATGTCCATTCAGAGTTGAAGGTCAAAAATACATCGCTACGCACCTGGAGTCACAACTAGTCTAGGAGAGAGTTCCATCTGATGAGCCTAATCATTAGCGACAGGAGTTCGACAAATACTAGGGGTTGTCTATATATATATATATATTAATTTCGTAGCGTGTCAGTCAGTCATTCTGTATCCATTTTGTTTATATCTCTCTCAAGTGTTGAGCTAGAGAAATGAGGTTTAGTGCATTAAATGTGGATTCTCTGTCTGTATGATGTGGTAGTAAATTTTGTTTGGTAGGTGGCAAATTCTGGGGTTGTTTTTACCCCATTACTGTTAACATTGACACCCATAAGAAAATCATTGAATTCATTTTCTTCATTTGCTTTTTTAAATTACTTGCACTTTGGATTGCACTTGCAATTGGATGTAGATTTGCATCATAGAACGCATAAAAGAATGCAGTATTGAATTCTTTCATTCATTTTACTTATACGCTTCGTTTTTGTCCAGGTACTGCGTTTTTATCTCGAAATTCATCAATTTTTCTTCCTTTTCAACCATAGATATTTCCTTGCCAACCGGGCTTGAATATTCATTTAATAGCGATTTTATGAATGGCTATTCACACCTGCAGCCTTTAAAGGCCAGGTTCAGTGACTAATTTGATAGTTGTAGTCAAATGACTACAGTTCTCCGTTCGCCTTGCCTTCTCAATGACATCAACAAGGGTGGATCGCTTCAAGTGCGTGGATTAAATCTGAAAAATCCATGCTTTTCGTGTGGTCAATTATATGTAGCATGCTCACGAGTGGGACAGATCAGTAATGCCAAATTCAACACCAACTGATGAATACAACGCTTGCCTCAAAGCGTCGTATCTTTGGAGACATGTACAGAAACTCAACGATCAATATCCGCGTAAATCAGCGCAATTTGTTAACCATATTTTCAAAACAGCTGTTTGACATCGGTAATAGAAAAGTACCAGTTGATGCCGACACAAAAAATATTTCAATTCCATTGAACTTTTATATCATTGTTCCATCGATCGAACAATAATTTCAGAAAGTTATTCCACAAGTTGTCACCAATTACAAAAAATCACCGATGGCTTTGCGAACGTGATATTTTGGTAGCAAAAATCACCAACGTCAATGCAATATCTATTACGCCATTCACGAACGAATTTCGGGTGAGTCTGTCACCTACAAATCGATTGATATCGTCACGAATGAGGACGAGATTTTTAACTATCCAATTGAGTTTTAAAATTCGTTGGATCTTTCTGGTGTACCACCGCACAAATTGTCACTCAAACTCGGCGCACCAATAATTCTTTTGCGCAACATGCACCACGAATGTGCAATGGAACCAGGCTCACTGTCAAATCACTGATACCAAACGTCATTGAAGTGACAATTCTGAATGGAAATTCAAAAGGAAAAGATTTGCTCATTCCACGTATTCCCATCATTCCCACCGACATGCCATTTGATTTCAAACGACTAAAGTTACCCGTTCGCCTTGCATTCTCAATGACAATCAAAAATGCACAAGGTAAATCGCTTCAAGTGTGTGTATTAAATCTGGAAAATCCAGGCTTTATACACGGTCAATTATATGTTGTATGATCATGAGTGGGACAGCCGAAAAAGTAAATTGTTTTTGTAGAGGGCGGTAGGACCAAACATACTGTGTATCTGAAAACACTAGAATGAAATTTTCAAATCTATTTTATTACACAAAATATCATTTTCTTTCAATAATACTGAACATGTAAATGTTTCTGCTTTGTATATGTGTGCTTACTTTAAAAGAAAAAGAGGCATTACAACGCATGCTGGGCCCCGCCGGCGATCGCGCCTCAAGTTCGTGCCACCTTATTTCTCTCTCAAGTTTGCATGGGATGGGAAGGCTTAAAACAATGCAATTGCTGTTTTGGAGAAGAAAAATTATTCTGAGTGTTTTTTTTTCATTTTTGGGAAACATATACACTCATTTAGCTACATCTCCCACTGCTTCCACTTGAGTAGTGCCAAAAAAAAGAAAAATACACCAAGTTCACTTCAAGAGCACACCAGATAGAGACTGCCTGCAAAGCAGGCACCAGGTCTGCTAGTAATATTATAAATTTTAAAATTGGAGTTGTACAAGAAGCAAATTACTCACTGCAATTCAACGATCCTTCATGCTACTCGACGTCAACTCCAATCAAGGTTTCAGTTTTTCCTGAAGAAGAGTTCTTAAGTTTTCCACCGAAACGTGGTGTTGGGAAATACCAACTTTTCGTCTGCCAAGCGAGTTCGAGCCAAAATAACTTGGCACAAACTATATCTCTCCACGGAGACGATGGCGAAATCATCCTCAAAGACGTCGCTTACCTAAGTTCCGACGCGGCGGGGAACTTCTTGAACGACTTTCGAACTCTATTGGTGGTTCTTCGGATTTCCGACCGGGTCAATCTCTGCTCCATTTCTGCGGACGTTTCGATGAAAGATGTTTCGGTAATGCATGTGCTTTTTCCAGTTTTAGTGTAAACCAGTTTAAATGTAAAAGTGTCTTTGCCTCTTATATAAAAATTAATGTAAAATGCGTTAAATTTTTATTTCCCATTGATTTAATTCTTTTGTTGAATACGTAAGCTATACATATTACTATATTCTACAAATGTAGGTAATTAGAAGACTATCGCGCTGTACTTCGATTTAGACATTTTTAAGCAGGTACATACATAAGCACCTATTACGAAGGTGTGTCAAGATGTAAGAATTATTAAAAATCCGAGGATTCATTCGAGATGGAGTGGAATTTGTCCATACTGGAAAAATCATGTGCAATCTTCCATAAAAAATAACTTTTAATGCGACCCGGCTTTCAATATTGATACATCTTCGTCAAGGTACAAATTTTGTTAGGTGTAGCCAATATATACATCTTTTGGGAGAGAGGAGAGGTGATGAGTGGAAAAACCGAAGAAGGAGGTGAAAGGGGAAAAGTTTTCGGCTCCGTGGATGGCCCGTGACGGGTCAAAACGTCACTAGGAACGGCTGCGTGATAAAAAAGTGCAATGATTGATTTATAAAAGAAACGGTCAACTCAACTCCACTTACCATTCGGGAAGAAAAAGTGTATCTCCTTCTTTGATTCTTTCAAGGAATGGCTACCGAGGAACGCGCTCCTCACTTGTTAGGATATCCATACTTGGCCTGCAGAGTTCTTGGAAATCATTCGATAGCCTCGGCGACATCTGTGGGTCTCATTATTTCACGCCACGCTTTTATTGTGCTGCGGCAGTGGGCTGAGACCAGGCATAGGACCACGATTGGGCTCGCAAACATGTGGTCAATCAAACGGTGTGAAAAGGCTTTCGTCAAATGATCACCGTAAACCAATGACGCCTGCTCAGGTGTGAGCCTTATTCTTCTTTCCTGCGAAATATATTTGGAACAGTTAGGGGAAAAGTTTTATGAATTAAAATCGATATCTGAATTGAGTAAAATCATTGATTACTGGAGTCTCTCGAGCATAGCAATGAAAACAGAATGTTGTAGTGCATTGCTCCTTTTAAGTCAAGTGCTTGGAAGAGATGTTTATCTCTGAGTCATCTGCTGTGTGGACTCATTTATATCATTGACCAGCTATCTTTCCGGGGAATATGGAAGGTTATGGGAAAATTTATAGTAAATTTAGTTTTACAAAATTGAAGCTTGAAGGATGAAATTAAAGCCATCCTATCGTCCATCCATCCATCCATCAAAAACTCTAATAAAAGTAATTTACAATAGAAGCCACTGATAAACGCAAGCTTTAACCAAAATAATTGAAATCACATAACAAATGGAAATTACTGAACTGAAAAATCCATTTCAAATTGATACCATATGGGCTAGAATTGAATTCTCCTGGGAATGAATCGGGGATACATTATAAAGTGACATTTTAGTGAGTATAGCCATTGCATATTTTCCCATCAAATCAATGTCTCTAAATGAATTCTACAAATGTCGTTATAAAAGTAAATAAGACCGTTGATATTCCATAATTATTCGGAGACATATTTTGCTAAAAAATGGGAATCAAGGAAAACTTATACAGAAAAATCACAACAAGTAATATGGAGACTAATTGTAGCACAGTAAATTCTCGATTATCCATGTACAAATTAACTGGTTTGCGGTTTATCCGTGGATCTCTCTCCTTCCTTCACCCAAAAATTTCGATATACCCGAGGCAAGGGCAATAATAAATGCACCGAAACTTCAAAATGTTTAAACATATTCTTGCAGCACTGTATTTGACCATTCATTTTCTATTCTTGTTATTCAAAAATACTTCAAACGAACTGAATTGAGTTATCCATTAATATCACCACACCTCATTTTGCGTGTGTATCCTTTATCCGTGCCTCATTCATTACCAATCGAGAGTTTACCGTAGGTTGTTCGGAAAGAGTGCTTAGGCCAGCTTACCTCTCTTCCGGGGCGGGGTCCACACCTCACTCCTGCGGGGAGACCCCCCACCACTCGCCAAAAACCTCCCCCACGGCGTAGTGGAGGTCTCCCCGCCACCCATCCCCCGCCCCCACCTCCCTGAACCCATCCCCCAACCCCAACCTGCCCCCCCCTTGCCAATACCTAACCAAAATATCCTCCCATCTTCTTTCCCACACCCATAACCCATACCACTCCCTATTATTCCCTCTTTGCCTCCTTCTTCTCTCTCTGCTTCTCCTCCCCAGTCTCCTCCGTCTTCCGACTCCCGGCACCGCCAACACTCGAATCATCTCCTCCTCCGTTACCCCTTCCCCCCCAACCCCCCTACCCACCCCACCAACGCCATCTTCTCCTCTTCCTTCCTCCACAACCCCCCTACCCTCCCCACACACGCCCTCTTCTCCTCTCACTTCCTCTGCAATCCTCTCCTCTTCCTCCTCCATCGAGGTGACCTCTTTCCTGCACCGTCGACAACCTGTGTCGAGAAAAGAATTGTTCAGTGAAATCAGTCTAACCCCTTCGTCGCGACAAGATGAAATTACTTCAGGGCAAGCAGAGCTTTCCACTGCTCGATGTATCCAAAAGGTAAGTTTCCCTCATCTTTACATCCAAGTACAAGCGGACGCAGGAAGTTCTCGCGTGCATGGAATTCTAGTTATTGGCTTAGTGAGCAGCGCTCACATCCCGTTCGGTGGCCGTGAACGTCTCTAAAGCATCGGTAACGAACATAAACAGCCATGGAGAGACCACTTCAATTTTTCCGCAAGATTTTATATAAGCATTGTCATTCGTTTATTTACTGCAAAACGTGAATCCGCCCACGGAAATGCATCGTCAGCTTTGCATTTGGGTGTTGGGGTGATTTACGGGAGCGTAGGAACGACTAGCGGGGGTTGAATGTATTCAGGGGTGTGTAGGGGCATAAGCGGCGGTATGGGGTGTATTCGTGAGAAAGTGAAGTAACGCGGAGAGTTGGAGGGGGACTTCGAAAAGAAAAAGATTCACGAAGGGGTTTCTCAAAGGATGGCGAGGATTCGAAGGGGGGATATTCACCTTAATCACTTTCTTGATCACTGGCGATGAATTTCCACATCCAATAAATTCTTTGCTGTAAATAAAAAAATGCCACTGCGTAATTCAAAGCTGTCGGTAAAACCATGAGTACTCTCCATGGCTTAAGGCTCACTACCGACGCTTAGGAGCCGTTCACGGCCACCGAACGGGATGTTCAATCAAAAACTAAAAATCCAAGCACGCGGGAACTGCGGGCCTTGCTCATATTTGCATATAAAAATGAGGTAACTTACTTTTCTTAATGGTTTTTGCTCCGAAGTCGCAACTGATATTTTATAAATTCGTGATCAACTGAAGAACTAAGGACAAATGACCTCTGGCAGCGGAAATGTGAAATGGCAAAATGAAAGCTTCAAATGTAGAAGGGGCCAAACATGCGTAAAATGTAGCGGGGAATTATTCAGCTACGCGAAAACACATAATTAAAATGCACTGTCGTACCTAATTGATGATTATTATCCTCCGAATTACCACTCAGTGTGTAAGCTGCGTTAGAAGATGGGCATATTACTTTAATGTAGTCTTATTATGGAATTTATATCGAGCCAGCAGAATTCCAATGCCACGAAAACTCTCCTTCTGCTAATATCTATTGACTCGACGTGCTAATTTAGTCGCGAAGAACTCTTACAAAATAATTCTTGAAATAAACAATTTCAATAGCGTGCATGCGATTTCATAGCAAGGTGATGTCAACAGGAATGCATCAAACAAAATTATTGTAAATCAATTAAACAGCTCTGCTCATCGGATGAAATATGTAGGATTATAGTTTTAGTAGTAGAATGGCTATGCTCTTGGTCGCTAGCCTTTCAAGAATTAATGAGAAATGCACAATTTTTGCGGAAAATAAAGATTATTATTAAGCCTATGAACCATAAATGCAATTGAATATACTTACATATTAAATTTCCCATGTTTGCGGTGGTTTCATCAGCTTTTACAGCAAATTACTCACAATAGAAATCTTTCAGAAACGGTTATCTATTCTAGATTCCAACAATGTTACCTTAGTAACGGTTACCGCACATCTCATAGCTCCTATCTCTATTGTTGCGCGTAAATCTTATGAGTATGCATAACATTTATTATGAAATGCGAGGCACTAGTTTAGATATAGGCATATGAAAAGAATGAATAGGCATACTTTGAAGATTTTTCGTTGTATATTTTCCTTATCGAATTACGTTTTCTCCGAAACAAGTCGTGGCCTTATGTACTTCGACAAAATTAATGCCAGTTCTAATCTTTCCTAAAAATATTTCCACCAATTTGTACACTTTTTCTTTTTTATTGTCATCATCGGCTGAGAGATGTAGCTTTTTCGTGATGTCCCCGAGTCATTCATTTCCAATTTGACAGCATGGTTCCATTCAGAGGTTGCTGTAAAATGTATCAATGACCATTTTGGACGTTATAATCGTCTAATTTGTTACCTTATGAAATAGTTTATCCAGCATCGCTTCAAATAAATTATTGAGTTGTTTTTATTACTTTATTATTCAAAACAGACATTGAAACAGGTAAAAAAACATTGAGTGACTGATTAAATATGATTTCCAGCAGTAGGCATGACTTGAGTGAAAACAAATAGTGAATTCCTCGTTTTTGTTTCATCATCAGTGGACATCCATCCGAAGATTTTTTTGCAGCAGCTGTTTACTTCACTCTCCGCTTCATTCCTATGTAATTATTTAGAAGTCCTAAATAGTTTCCTAGTTGTATTCCACCCTCACCCTTCCTCTATGCTTCTTCACATCCATATCTCCTTCTAATATTCTACTCATTAGGAATCGCAAAATGTGTCCAATAGATCTGTCTCTACCCCTTTGCAGAGATTGAATTAAACTCCATTTTTCGCCAATTATTCGAAGAAATTCTTAATTATTTTTTACCTCCTTCCTCTACGTTCATTTGGCCTCCAAAATTCTACCACAGCATCACACTTAAATTCCTTATTTCCCCAGCTTGTGTTACTAGTTGACAGAAAACTCCACTTACAGTTACATAGCCTTTCTGCATGGTTTATTTGTCTTTCTTGCTTCTTCTATCGCTGGTGATGCTGCTTCCAAGATATCTAAATTCTTTTATTCGCGACAGCTTTTTATGCCCAAGTTTGACAGTGATTCTATCATCTTGATTTTTTCCGCAAATCATTAGCTTGATTCTCTTGATATAAATGTTGGGGTTGAATTTATTTATAGTTACTCCACAAAGTTCAGAATTCTCTCCAAGAATGCTTGGGATTCTTTATTTTCAATGCAGTTGTATTCCCGTTTTTAATTTTAACTTATTATATTCAAGGCTTCTTCAATGTATGATTTTTAAGGTCATGGTCGAGAAAACGCGAATCCTTGTCGTACTCTTTTCCCCACTTCTGATTCCTCCCAATTACTGACACATTTAATAACTGCCAACTCTTCTTCATGTTGCCCTCATACTGCTCTTCTGCCATAAAGTAACATTAAACTGCTCTTCAGTATAGTTAGCATTCTTTTCAATCGAAATTACTTAATTATTTTCCTCGGTCGATATACCTACCTATCTACCTACTTAAAGTCTACGCAATTCTCAGCTCTATTCTTCATCAGGATAGGTATATTATCTTCTTTTTCAAGGCAGTTTCTCTTTTCTCAATTGAATAAATATCGCTTATCAATATGAATGGTTCATTCAGGGTCCTCACTTTTTCATCCTGAACCCAAATAGAACACTGACGTCGGGAAGAATGTTTAAAGACGTAATATGGGTTTTAATAATTTCGGTCCACCACTAGGAGTCCCTGATGAACTTACTCAATTGTCTAAATAACTTCTCCTCTATCCTCTTCACATCTCGTATCTCTTCCTATGAAGACAAGTTGCTTGATTTCCATTAAGGACAATCTCACCTCCGAGCCCTCAGTGCACATAAAGCCCTCCAACAAACAACTGTCACCCCATACACACAAAGTACTCCATCCCATACTCGCTATTGATTTGGAGTCACGGCATTTACAATACTTAATTAAAACTTCATGAATAGGGAAACCAAGTAAACTACAAAATTCTTTTATCAGTAGAAATACCTAGAGCCACTATTAAATTCATCCATTTTGCCGACTGCTCTCAATACACGAATCAAAGACAATTCCCCTCACGCACTCTATCTCCACACCACATATTTTCGAGGCCACCAAAAACTCAAGGCTGCTCCCAAAGAGTGATTTCTCATTCAAGAAACTAATAGATCACCATGCCAAAAGCCTGAATGCAATCCAACAAAACCTTTCGACCGATCTATTACTTCAATTGCCCCAACACAGGGACCCCATTCGCAATTTAACCCACTAGTTCGTGAAACAGCCTAACTTAGTGCACATCCGAATATTTAGCCACTGCCCCATATTCTTCATCAGTAATAGCATTACAACTCTTAACTTAAAGATGAACAATCACCAATATGCTTGCAAAGATCCATCCTCCATCTTCCAATACCCCACCCACACACGAGAGGCACAATTTAAAATTTGACAACTATACCGTGTTATTTCAATACACCTTACCGAGAATATTTAGGGAATGATGTCGTTTACCCTATGAAGTAACTGTAGAGAATTAAACAATTCATATATAAGTATTTTAAGGCTAAATGTCCTAGGAGGTGTATTCACTTTCCACTCCATTAATGTGAAATAAAGGAAATCATGTGTGATGAGCCTGAGCTTTGAATATCAGAAATAAAGTTATAAATATTTGCTATTTTCTATCAGCCACACTATGTGCCTATTTGAAGTGAACATTAATTTATTTTAAGTGCCTAAATATCCTTATCTCATACTTAATTTAAAAATAATTACATATCGAAAAAAGTAAGTCAATCCACATATACAATAACATAATGCAAACATGCAGTTAATTAGAAACCAAAATGGGGTATAGTACAATACATACAAGTAATTATCCATGGCATCATTATTAACTCAGTCCTCATACATCAAAGCTGAAAAATCTACTTAACTACGTAACGGGTAGGACTTTACTTAGGAATATTCTACACGCTCTCTCATGTTATTTAAACTTAAATGTTTTGTATTTTGCATTTCACCCTTCTATTAACAATAGCAAGGCTTCTTCTTCTAACGTCTACTTCAGAACGAGTTTCACTCACAGACTTAATCTACTAAAAACCAAAATCTTCAACTATCGGCGCAAAAAAAGTAGACCGCTGAACTTTAAGCATTTGTATGAAATTTCGCCGGAGCTCCATAGATTCGTGTAGTATATCGTTTTATTCCCTTTTATTTGACTACAAAATGCATTCATTGAAAAGTGTATAAATGTAAAGATTTAGCTTCTACGGTCGAAAGAGTGAAGAAAACACACGAAAAACTAGGAGATCGGCGAAACGGTCGCCTTCTTCATCTCGTCGTGGCCAAAATATTTGATTGGTGCACTTCATGTTTTTGTAATTGAGGGAACGACATCTCCGCATTAAAAATATTCTTTAAAAATAAATATTATTCATTCTTTGATTTTTAAAATGGCCGAAAACTAGATTTCAATTTCCGAAGTGTAGAAAAGTATGTAAATATCGAAGTTACGTATGCTTTATGGAAAACAATTTGCAAAACGTTTCATGTAAGGAAATGTTGATATTCTTCCTCTTACTTAAAATAAACCACAGAAGAAAATCGCCCTGCGGCAAAGCACACTACCATTACGCAGTTGGTAATGATGAAACTCCTGGCCGCGCGCGCCTCAAATCTCTGGTAAGACGTCCATCGAGCGCTGTGGACGAAAAATCACATAAATATAATCTATTTAAACACTTAATACCTACAGTCAACTTTAATTTCACATCATTTATCCATTGAAAACGTCTTCATAAGTAACGAATATATGATGAATCGAAATACATTGTAGCGTCGGACGGTGTGCACAAATAAGAAACACCTAGTTTCAGTTTTCTTTATTCTATCCTTCTTTTTACTCAAGCGGAGAAGCTTCCAGACCTGCTCTCCTTCTTCCTTAACAACCCCTATATCCCAAGAATTTTAATGAAGCATTCAGTCATATGGGTTAATTCAAACGGCTCTCTAGTACTTGATGAACGTGATGGAATTGTCTCTAGGGATTTGAAAATAACTTTGTCCTTTATCAATTCTTCGAACTGCTACCACTGAATCTTCATCCCCGTAATATATCAAACTAAAAAATTTACCACTTCGTAAATATATCTGTGCAAGGTATTACGAATCTTTTACAACCGAGGTCTCAATGGTAAACCGTGTCCATAAGGAAATTAATTAAGAACTAATCACTCTGTAGCATTATTCCTAAACAAAATATAATGAAGCCTTTAAGCGTTTCTATTTCTATTTAACTCTCATTCCGCTGAATTCTATTTCTGCCCAGAACAATCCTCTTTCAAGAACGCTCTCTCGTTTACCTACACATATGTAAAATGTTTTAACGTGGATTCAAATTTTCCGAGGTGTTTCACGAAATTCCCCGACTTTTCCATATCGATGAAATTTCGTGACTTTTCCCGGTTTCCCACGTCAACGAACACCCTGACTCGCGTAAAAGGAGACTCGAAGAATTCATAAATGCGTGATGAATTCTTTGAATTACGAATGACTTGAGTAATACTGGTTTTACGGGACGATGTTGGTTGCGAAAACAGTACTATTAGGATGTGGGCAGAAAGGAATAGTTTGTTTTCATAATGAACCCAACT
Organism: Pyrrhosoma nymphula; assembly: GCA_963573305.1. Classification (NCBI taxonomy): domain Eukaryota; kingdom Metazoa; phylum Arthropoda; class Insecta; order Odonata; family Coenagrionidae; genus Pyrrhosoma; species Pyrrhosoma nymphula. The sequence continues at coordinate 84,739,343 of OY754333.1, read as the reverse complement.
CATCCAGACTGTTGAAAAACCTCAAATCACTAGCACGTTAAAATTTAACATTATATAGTACAATTAGTATGCCGATTCGCATGAAATCAACTGGCGTATATCAGTCGAGGAAATGACGACGTTTGAATTCTTCACTCTTCTTGACAAAGATGAGTGAAAACATACATGCAAGGTTGGCATTATATTAGCCATTTATGCTCGCAAGTAGCCGCCGGGAAAGCCTTAGGTCTTTCAATCTGTGGAACTCATTTCTCTAAAGGTGCACATACTCTGTTCACTTACATCCTGATACGATATGCTAAAGAAGAAAAGAAAAAAATTAATGGAAAAATGAAGAAATAATCCTGTGATAATAATTTAACGAGGTTTCACCGCGACTGTGTAATTCAAAACAAATGCTCAATTCCATCTTTTCGTTTGTTTGGTTTAAAAACATTCTGCTTTCCCTGATGAGATTCCTTAGCCAAAATTAAGTTACAAAATATATAAATTATTATTATAAATTATATTATAAGTCGACTACCGACATTTCTATCCAATTGCCAGATTTTGACCTCAGTTATTCCTATTTGTAATTTAGACTTCAATAATTGCTGTAATTTTTTAATAAATTTTAGATATAAGATGCTTAGGTGCCAATATTTTATTTTTATTCAGTTTCTCGAGTTTTTTTCCCTTCTTATAAACAGTTTTTCACGAAAATGGCATTTACATTAGTTTGAAAAATACTGTTGTTCACCATGTTTCCCCCATTTTCGCATTCAAAAACATATACTTCTAGTTCACTTTGCGAGAAAAATATTACATGGAAAGTTAAAATTTTGTTGCTCATATAAGATAAAGGACACGTATTTCTATGAGTACCCAGAATATGAATTAAATGACATTTAATTCAGTTAACGGAGGGTATTTAAGGTAATTAATCTAATAGCCGTAAACAATTACCGTTCTGGAAGAATGAGTTTTAAAAAAGAGGGGGCTGTTGGGGGGGATTAACCCGCGGCAGAGATCAACTCAACAATATGGCAGACCACGCGACACCGAAGCGGTAATCAATTACTCAACTGGCTTTGACTGTTTTTTTTCTGACGAGGAGTTAAACTCTCGTTCAAGAGAAACCCACGCCGGACCCACTCAAGTAATGGATTTAGGAGGAACGTAATCCCACACCAGTGACCAACTTACTCCAGGAACACACGACTTCACAAAGTGGTCCACGAGGTTGTTAATCTCCATGGTAACCGGTAACTATACTTTGTCAATTCCACACAATTTTAACTGAACTGACCCAGGTTTCGACAACGTATGTCATTATCAAAGTCACATATATCATTATAAGTTGTCGAAACCTTGGTCGGTTCAATTAAAATTGAGTGGAATTGACTAAGTATATTTTTTTTGGTTACCATGAGTATTACGCTGTTCCACAAAGTGACGCCTTCAGTCCTATGTGATGTTGTTAATCTCGATCACCATCTTCGTGGAGTACAAACACACACACTTTTCAAACAAAAACACCAAATGTAGATTCCTGACGCCGAAAGTCAAACGGTAAGGGATAATCACAGGTCGTAAACAACCGGCTTTTCTTTTCAACTACCTTTTCAACTACCGGCTTGTGTTTTTCTGACGAGGAGTTAACCTTCGTTTAAGAGAAACTCACGCCGTAATAATTCAAGTAAGAGGTCCTTCCTCCAGTCCCCTCCATTTTTAACCCATTCTCGCAGAAAGGTAATTATTTGCGTCTATTGGAGTCATAAATCTAACTACTAAAACTAGCCATAAGAGCTCATTTATTTGTTATAACGGAGGGTAATCTGAAGATAGTATAGTGTGATGCTGTAATATTTTCATGAAGATAAAATGCTAACATGTAATTGGAATGGCCAGCGCAAAATATCTTGAATATTTTAAGAGCCATTGGGAGAAACGGAAAACGCAGGTTTTTAAATTTGATGCACATTTCAACGCCACAGAATCTGCGACGCATAATGTTTTTCCGCATTAAAAGTGGTAAACTTTAAATATGCTGTTGAAATTATTTCATAGCAATCGTGGTATGCCTTTATGCGCTTTTAATCTGCAAATGGAGAAGAGAAATAAGGTTATTTTAAGGGCCTGATTCGAGAATCTTATTTCGCTAAAAATATCCCATTTACCAACTCTTTCTTCACAGCTACATTTTAAATATTCAATGCAAAATATGATGCAAATGGTGCAATTTGGGAGGATGAATGTAAGTTATTATCCCTATTCGTTCCTCCCACTGTAACGGAGAGTAAAATAAATGTTTGTTCCCGAAATGAAAGGATTAACATACATGGAATAGGTAACCATTGCGAAGTAATTTGTTTATCTTCGAATTTTGTTGGAAAATATATAACTTGTTCATTATTCTAGAAACCTTTAGGCTTTTAATTAAAAAATCTAAAGAATTTTGTAATTTATCTTCTTGTTATCTAGCAATCGGTATTAAAACGGAGTTAAAATCATAATTTGTCCCTAGAGAGCGATCAAAAATTTCAAAATTAAGATATATACTAAGCAAATAATCTACGCCAGGAACAAAATATAAATCTTTACATCGTTGTGAAGAAAAGCACGTTAATAGGTTTGCAATGCACGTTGATTTTTGCCGTTTTGAACCGATAGTGAATATTACTCCGCGTAAGGGGTATTGAAGTAGCGACTTGCGATAATTTTCTACGGCTTTCTAACTTTAATAACTCGCCTACTTAAGCATGTGTTGGCTTAAGTAACCATGTATTCATTCAATTTAAATCTATGCCCGATTCGCAAGCGCATTCGAAGTTTTACTTTTTCAATGTAAAATAGAACTAGTGGAAGAATTTTCTTCCTTATGCTTCTTATGAATATATTACCTTCTCGAGGCAGAAAAGGAAATTGAATGGGTATATAAAGAAAATATTTGTAGTTCAATGCAATTTTATAAGTTTATGTTCAGTAATTTGCATATTCATTTAATAACTTTCCATGAGCAAAGCCTTGCCTTCAATTTGACTCCAAATTGGTTCATAAATAAGAAAAATGTTATACATTTTAGGAATCACTGTCAAAATTGGAGGTACGCATTTGGCAAGCAAAGTTATTTTTTAAATGTTTACTGAGGTCATTTTTGGTCAAAAAATATTTGGTGGAAAAAATTAATCTGAGTATAGCCCGGATGCATACCCTTGCGAGAAAAAAATTGAAGAAAATCCGTGTCGTGAGGGCCCGATTCTTTCCTCAAATTAGATGATTTGACGTGGAATGACCCTATATCACTTTACAACCGTATTTTTGAAAGCAGTAGTATTTCAGATAAACGTGCTTCGATGGCTTGGGTCATTTCGCACATATTGTCTACCACTTGCAGAAAGGGCCACCAGCGCTCAAACGAACAAGGTGAGGACTCCTTCAAATGCTAGCCGAGGCCAACGATGCTTAACTTCGGTGACCGATAGGGAACTGGTGTTTCCATCGTGATAGGCCGTTGTGTATAGTAAAAAAAGGTAGGATACTCCTTATAAAAGTAATCTGTAGTTAGTGTTAACTATTCTGCCTTGACTATAAAACTAAAGCAAGGGGGAATTTCTTTTAAGTATACGATATTGGTGAGAAATTAATTATCAAACAAAAATTAATCAGTTAACATTTACATACACAGAAATTTTTGTTTTGTAACTCGTCAAGCCGCTTTGCAAGTGGAAAATATATCACAAAGTGTAAATAAACTGTTAAAAAACTGTGATAGATGGTAAGATGTTGGGTAAGCGGGAAAGAGGAAGAAAGAGAACATTTTTTATGGACGAGATGAAGAAGGGTAGGACGTACACTGAGATGAAGAAAGAAATATTCTATAAAAAAAGCTCTGCACATGTAACAACCTAGTGAACTTTTACTCACTTCCGCTTATCCAAACTTAACCGGTAGATAACCTTAACAATAATAGTAAAAATGTTAAAAAACTACCTCCAGCAAACATTTTTTTTTGCTAATGTACTTGATATGTATAGTAGATATAAAAGGAGCCATTGTTATCGTCTTTAGCCGTGATCAAACCTATTCCTTTTCAGACACCGACTTTGTTTCTTTCCGCTTGGCACATCTCGCATTAAAATAATCTTCAGCTTACGAACGGTATAGCATAGTTTGAAAGTAGCCGAAGTTTTATGAGGTCAAGTAACTCGACAAGCGAGAGCTCTATTAGCACCCAGCACATACTAAATGACTCCGATCTAAAAAAAATCACACTTTCTCTCTAAAGGTTCGAGAATGTGAGTAAAAGTGCAGGGCGCTAATTTCAGCTGCCTTAAAAAAACACGATCGGGTACATCGATTAAGGCCATTGCCATCATTAAATAAATGTTCACGGTCATTGCTCATTAGGCATCTGCGAGGAGTGAGAAATATATACACAGAAATTAATTTCCTGGGCATGTGCCGATGTACGGTTCGCAATTCTGTCTAATTTCTATGAAGCATGAACGCACTCGTAAATGAAAATGAATAAAATGTAGGAAAAGGCGGAGTCACTACCGCTGGGGTTTTTGGCGGAAAACTGCTTACCTAAGCGGTTTTTATGGAGCATTGTGCTTGCAGGGTTGGTAAGAGAAAATGTGTTAAAACGCTGAATCTCGATTATCAAAGGCTACATCTGATTGCGTTTTGTCACATTCCATCGGTTCCACCTCACTATAATTTTAATAGTGACGTTTATTGCCTGTGAACTTGTTTCAGGTATTGAGGCATTCGCTCGACGGCTCGACTGTTGTTCGCCTCAAATTGTCAACGCTGCCTCATCAGTGGCGTAGCCAGGTTTTGGGGCTAGGGAGGGGCAGAAGATTTTTAGGGGGCGCCGACTCATAAATTAACCAGTTTACTAAACTTTACAAATTTTTTTGATGCAATAGGCGGATGTGTTTGTACAAAATATGACAATTGACAACGTATTATACACATTTATTTATACATATTTGGGACTTAAGAGTGGAAACATTTACAGACTTAGGGGCGCCAGAAAACGGGGCGGGGGCGCCAGAAAACGGGGCGGGGGCGCCAGAAAACGGGGCATTCGCCCCCCCCCCCCGCCCGAAGCAACCGAACCGACAGCAACCGAAAGACTTCTTTGCTGCGGGCTATCAAGGACTTGTAAAGACAGGTGCTTGAATGCACAGGGTGAGCATGTAGAAAAGTCAAATAAATTCAGGAATTTACTTTGATTATTATTGCCTCTATCTAGTTTTTCGACTTATTTATTGACTTACCCTCGTACCTTCTTGTTTTGAAGGTATTTGGACGTTTCAAATTTTCGAGAAAAATAGCCCAAATTCAAGACTTTATCGGTGTGTAATTTTTCAATTCCTGCCACTATTGTACTATTAGGAAATTATTTTAGAGTATTTATCAAGTTCAGTCAAACGACATGGAACATAAGATCCTAAACGTACGCGCTCTCAAGCTATATCATCTATGAGCTATACTAATTTATCCGGTCGGAAAACCGTTAACATTCCGCTTTAAATTGAAATTTGCATAAAATTTTTACGTCTTTGTTATATTAAACCTTATGTAGTTTATTTGGATATGCGTTATACTTTTAAAGTTGTTCAGATTTTTTTGGTATGATACAAAATCTTAACATTGACTCTCGCATACCGGACGCGCGGTATTAGGCGATTTCCGTAAAAAAATGTGGGTATACATTTTTCAAGAACATAAATGTGATACATTTAAACAATTGATAATTTCCTCTGGTCCATTCCGTTAGGATAAGTAGCCAATGGAGGCCAATAGGAGTAATAGATTTTGTAATGAAAGAGAGCGGAATGGGACGAATTGATACCTCTTGTCAAATTCAGTGTTCCCTTTTTCACAATATTGGAAGAAAAATAACTTCTCCTATTGAATATATCTCTTATTGAACAAAAACTTGAGGGAAACCTGAGTTTTTTCACCTGTATATTCCTGGCCTATTAACCTACATTTTCTCCAGTAAAGACGCCACTTTTTCTGTCGTTCCGTCATTCATTTGAGTATTCTACCAGCTGATTGGTAGGTTTTTGGACAGTCCTTATCCTGCATCCCAATTTATGAAACATTGTCTCGTTTTCCCTCCTAAATATGTCCCACCATTGTATCCTCTTCTAATTTCGTCCGGGATTCCTATCCTCTCCCTACCCTTTCCGCGCTTCCCCAGTGTTCTCCCCTCTATTACCCTCTTCCACATTCCCTCTCCTTTCAAAACGTTCTCCACCCATTCTTTTCTGCCTTCTCCGAACCTCCATCACCAACATCTTCTCCTCATCAACCATATCCAATACCTCATCGTTCGCCACCCAGCTCACCCTCTCCATCCTTCTCCAAACCCACATCTCAAACGCCTTAAGTCTACGTACATCCTCCCTTCGCAATGACCAAGTTCCCAACCAATACAGTGCCAAGACTGCGAAAATATGCTTCTGCAGTTCACTCAATTTCACATTTTTCGATTGTAAAAAATGTATTTCTCCAAAAAGCTACATTAAATTTATCGAGCATTGAATGCCCCCATATTCTTGGTCACTTGCCTCACAGTTGAAAGATCCAGCATGCCATAGCCGTGCTATCGTGGGAAATTTTAAATCACACCGTATTTCCCTGGTCACGGATTTGCGGAGTATAACTTGAGCTTGAAAAATGGGGATGAAATTGCACGTCTTATTCCATTTTTCCTTAGAATCAAAGAACTGCGGCTCACGTCACAACTATATTGTTACACCATTTTACTGTACCACGAAGCTTGGAATCGGTGACATATTATTAGGGGTAGTTCAGCTATGTGGATTTCTCGTGGCATGATACACACGGTCCTTTTTGAGAGGATGCAGTTTCCCATAAAGCTTTTGAAAATCACGGAGGAAGAGCACGCCATGGAGTAGTTTGGGGGACATTTTTCCCTAGTCGTAATGGAGACCATACTTGAATTTTATTTTTAAATTTAAGCATATTCAAGAAGCATAAAGTAAATATTGTAAAATTACTGTAATAAAAATATTGTACATAGGAATTGAAATTCTCAGTTATTAATTAAACATGCACACATGTCTTTAACTTGATTCATTTTTTTCACGCACTACGGTGAAAACGCTTTCACGGCCGAAGATTGTTTTGCGATTCTGTAAACATTACCGGGTGGAGTAATTTATATATTGTTTAAAATATTTGAGAAAACATACAAACTATGCACATTTAAATTTCTTACGAGATATATGCGTTTGAAATGGCTCATTTTTTAAATACACTCTCTACAGAGTGCATACGCGTACCATTTCCCATGGCATTTTGCTGGTATTTTTGGCAAATATCTCGAAACGCATAATGGCAAGTGCCTGATATCGTATTAAAATTAGAAAAATGAGTTTGTTTCATTAAAATGAGACAAAATTAATGTAATTTTATCATATGTGATATCTCGCTCGAACTACCGTAATACGCTGAAGCATCCGGCGCTAATTCTGGGGATATGGGTTTGTATCGGAGGCGAATGTTTTTTTCCCACAATGAATTTCACATATTCGTGCATATCCACTCACGACTATGTGAAATTCACAGGGGAAAGTGTTTCGCACATGACGTGTGACTCCCACTCAAGTTATACTTCTCGGCAAAACGATCCCGTCTTTCTTTTAAGTCCTTTTAAAACGATACTTAATTCAGCACGAGACTTAGGGTGCCAGCCGGAACTTAAATGGCCGGAATCCAATATAATTTGAGCCGCCCTAGAAGTTTGACACGACTATTGAACTGGCAGTGGCGAAGAAGCGGCATTTTTATTCATACTAATACCTAAGTGAAAAAGTTAGGTGAATGCTCCAACGTAGTCATTCGTACTAATTCAAGAGCAATTTACAAGTAAATTTAAATTAAAAAATTAATCCGAATTGTCAATAAAAGCAACAGGAATTTCGATTCCTGTGCATACATTTCAGTCATCCAGGTGACCGTCGACAGCGAGTGTTATAATCTCGTTAACGTGTTTACGAGAATGCATTAATAGGAGTCGAAATTCCTATTGCCTTCATTGACAATTTGGATTAATCTTTAATTTAAACAATCCTACTAGTTGCTCCTAGTTTCTGGTTTAGCCGTGAATTGTTCCCCTGACTTCCTTTTGGTCCGCGTCTGTTGGCCAGGAGAGCATGCGGGGCTCAACCGTGCTCAACCATGAACTGGGACGAGTATTGCATGCCTAGAATGGAATCACCCCGTGCCACACACCCTAGAGATGAATTGCACGGCACTTCGTAGATGTGGAAGCTAGTACGGATAGGGTTAAATACACCTTCTTCCCTCTCTTAATAGAATTACTACAACACAACCATACATTAAATGCTATGCAATGTTTAAATATCCCGGGAGCGATCCTCGACGTTTGAATCACTAAATCTCGTTAGTCCAACAATGGGGGATTATCATTCGAATGCTTTTTCAATATTACCGTTTAAATCAAATTTACAAAGGTTTTCATATAGATTTCAGATAGATAAAGTTTGACGTAGTTGCTTCGAAACATTAAGGCCTAATAACCTTAATAACTAATCGTAGAAAGTTGCATTTTTTCTGTTTCCGCAAAACGCCCTCTGACGTTATTTCACCCTTCGATCAAAGGCCCATGGTTCGATTCCCTATGAAGTCATATTTTTACAAGGTATTTTCTGAGTACTCTGATGACCTGCTGAAACAAGCTAAAATATTGGCGAAATAGCTAAAAAGTAATGAATCAAGTAAATAATTAAATAGAAAGTAATGTGTTTTTTAACTTTTTAATAAAAACAATATGTGTAACTATGGTAAACAATATACATAGCAGAAAACAGTAGCAGTAAACAGTATACCTAATATCTAAATGACAGAGAATTCTTTATACACGACATTTTTGGTGTGGCAGGTGAGCTGTTACTAAGCCATTTCCCTTCTGTGTGTATTATGAAAAATGTATTCGCTCGCGCCATGTTTCAGTAGTGGAGAATGAAAATGGAATTCACTTGCCATCTATTGGCGCACATCTGAATCACTACGCCTACCAACAGAATCATACGTAGTACGTACGCGTAGCCTTTCATATAGTAGATGTATGCATTTGGGAAAGCATTAGCACTATTTTAGCAAGGCATTTCAGGCAATGTTTAGGAAAACTTTTGATAAATTAACACCTGTGCGTCCATCACATTCTTCATTCTCAAACATGTTGTAGCGCTATCGGGAGAAGGAGCAGATTTTCTCGCCGATAACACTCTTGAAAACACAAACTCTTTCCAAGCTCGGGTGAGATAAATGAGGAAAACACGAGTATTATCAATCATAAACTTAACTTATCAATATATTTTACAAATCACAAATAGAACCAAACCAATTACAAGAATTTACCCATAGGTCGAGTGCCAGGCGACCGTAATGAAAGTTTCCAGTCGGAAAATAGTTAAAGTTTAACAAGTACGAGAGGTTGAACTTCTCTCTTAAGTACAAAAGTGACTTAGTCAGCAGGCTCACACAACGGTGTTACCCGGTCGGCGTCTCGGAAGCAATAGAGGGCGAGCTTAGACATGAGTCAGCTGAGGAGGGGGTCTGTCGACAAGGACGAAGGTGGAATGGGTAAGGTCAGGAGGTTGGCGATTGGTAGCCTTGGAGGGGAGGAAATAATGGGATGGGTGATAGATAGGGTGGCAGTTTTTAATTGGAGCGCCAGGAACTGTTTTCTGGCGTCGGCCGCAGAATACAGGATCACAGCCTTTGTGCCTTGGTCAGGATGACCGCATTTTTGGTATCCTTCCTCACTTTACTGGCTATAAAAACGAGGCAGGACCTGGTGAGGGAATGGTGCGGCGAATGGTGCGGCGAAAGGTGTGGCAGAAGTCGTGGCAGAAGTCGCTGGCAGTAGTCGCTGCATTTTGTAGTCGTAGGCATTTTGGCCGTCGTTGGCGCACATGTCGTTAGCGCGCATGTCGGGCATATAATATGTATCGTATATATCATGTGCATATAATCGAATATTTACCGAATCGTTTGTAATCGAATTATTACCAAATATTTGTCATGCACCATAAGGCTACGAGTTAAAATGGTATTGAATTTCCAAAAAAAAAACAAATCGGTATGATGCAATTTTTTCGCTTTTACCTTTATATGTATCACTAATGAGAACACGTATTCAAAGTTTCTCGCAAATCTGTACATGAACAAAAATTGCCCCGATCACCTTGAGGAATTCGAAACTTTTAGGCTTACAAACAGGTGGCGATCGAAATTCAGATGTTCAGGCCTGTATATCTCAGAGGCCTCGTCAAATACCCCAGCCCGCATCAACAACGCTATCCCGATATTTTGAAGTGCGCAGGGTCTGAAAAGAAAGGAAAGCCACTTTGTCGTTGTGTTGTAAAGTGAGCAGCGCACTAGAGTGAATGGAAAGCACTCCATGTCTCTCCTAAGATTGTACTGACACTCATGTGAACATATTTTCCGCCAAACTTGTGAAATTTATTGGAAAAGCTCCCACGGAGGACGGCATAATTTTCAAAAGAAATTCCCCCTCTTCCTTTTTAATTCTTCAAGAATAAAATTTAAGTAATCTAGGTATTGATTTTTTACTAATTCGAGTTATAGATAGAATAGATAGAGAGAAAGAACCTCTAGTCAACGGTGAAGAGCAGCATATCGGTGAGCGCCTTCCCCTTCCGCTTCTTTCCTCCCTACCACTGCGCTCCTTTCCCGCCTTGTGTTTTCTAATTTCTTTGTGTTTACGTACGTCGTGTGTATCGGCCTCTAATTACTCAGGCCACGCGCGCGTACTCATTTTACTGTTCCAAATCACAAAATATTTATATTTTACGACAAGTTGTGGAAATGACTCATATGCCTTCTAAATTAGCATAGGTGATGATTGAAAATCTTTTCACATCCCACATATTGATGTCTTGCTTTATATCAGATATTTAAAAAGTTCCTTGAAAAAAATCAAATAGATTATTATAAATTTGGGGGAAGATTTTAAAAAAATTGTTACGTTGGATACAGGGTTTTCACTCTCCGCATACCATAACGGAAAAACATGGGATGGCCTGAGTTTCATTTTCTCGCTAAAATCATTTTCTGATTTTTTAAAGCTGAAAATACAAGTGTGTTATTATTTGCCTAATTTACCTAGCAACATTTGAGAAAGATGGAAGGATAGATGAAGAGATTAAGAGAATGCCGGAAGGAAAGTCGTAGGTGTGGCACGTGGAGCGTATCAAGGAATCAGTGTTTGTCTAGGGAAGCGAAAACCGCAGCGTGCAAACGTAACGTTATTATAAAGCAGCGAAACATGGGTATGCTATAAGATAGTCCAGCTTTGGGCTAGCGCGCTTATTCAGAAAATATATAGTTCTATACAAAAAAGGTGGTAAATTTTCAGAGCGAATCAGATATCATCATCATTTGCTGAAGTTACAAGTGTAAATGATGAAGATATCTAATTGGCTCAGAATATTTGAAGAGGAAGATAACATCTTTCAGAAGTTTCATGGCGCCATGATGCTTAATTTCCGTGAAAAAGTAGGTTTATATAATTGAAAAGCATACCATAAAGTACTACAGTTGAAAATTTGCAGACGTAATGATCAAGTTATGAGTCACATTGCGATCAAATTTTGTCTTTGTCAAACGCTCTGCTTTGCAGTTATAAGACGTTAAAGTTACACATGGCGCCGTGGTGCTACAAAAAATGGGACCATTTTTTACTCTTAACGCCAAAAACAGTTCAAATTTATTTTTAAAATTATTCTGAACATATATTACTATTATAAATTACGTTTTAAACTCGAGCCTACAATATTTTGGCGCGGACAGTATTTCATTCAGACAAAATCATGCGGGATATTTCCATCTGGATGAGGTGTTAGTAAATTTTATCAGTTATGGAACACAAGTACAGAATATTGTATACCTACACCTTCAAGCCACCTCAAAGGTATGAATCAGGGGGCAAGTTATCACCAAAAAGCACTACACTATACCTATCGAGGATGAGAATTTCATAGAGGGTTTAAATCTGAGTCAGGACGGAATATGAATCTGAGGCCATAGATGCCAAAACTTCGTCTTATCAGGGCCAGAAACTGGTCCCCTCGCTGCAAATAAGAGATATCCATGAATTTTTGAGCTTACATTATAGCCATGGGTCAATTCTACCCAGACAAAAAAAGCAACATCGGGTATCGTTTGATGATCGAAGGATACACAGGCATGGAACATATGGGAAGTCTCTCAATGAAAGAATGAGCTTCCCAAGAAAAAGAGCGTTAATCAAATTCATCACAAGTACTGAACGACAAGCATTTTGTGTTAGAAAGTAGAATCACACCATGAATTATTTCCGTGAAGTCACACTTTCTTGCTACGCTTTCTGCGTGCCTAACGTAAAATAAAGTTGTGAACTTCATCTGAACAAACCTATGATGAAATCTCATTTTAAAAAAGAAAGCATGGCGTATCTGATTATACGTAACTTTTACTTTATAAACTGGCCATTTCTAAGGTTATTTCTAAATGATTATGACAAAATCCTTTTCGGTATTTTTAGATACGTCTTCAATATATCAGCAAAGCTGTAAAAAAATATCCCATTGAAATTTCTTGTCTGAGCTCTACACGGACCATAGATCATTATAGAGTCCTTCTTCAGTGGAGAAAGTTGCCTCCATAGCAACTACAAGGTGCGCTACGTCACATACGGGAAGTAAGCCGATAATGCAAGAAACATTTTCGTTTAAGCCATTACTAGAGATGGTGATTTATCATTTGCGATAAACCTGAAATAAACGTGACATTGTCGATTTTTTTAAAGAAAAAATGCGATTGGGTTACAGCAAGTCTATACTTTCACCTATTAAGGATGCCAATGCAACTTGAACCTAAGCTTGGTCTAAGTCCATGCGACGCACTTCTATTGCAACATCCGCTGTAATTTCCCTATATAATGAGGCAGATTTCCATGATGCATTTCATAATTAATATCAGATTAAGGTTTTTGGAGCGAATTATATTTAGGACATATTTGTGTGGAACTTAGCATCCGTGTCCTCATTAGTAATATCTATAGATAATAGTGACAAATTTGAATTATACCGATTTTTTTATTTTTTTGCAATTAAATTTATCAATAACACGTATTTGACGCGTAGTTTTACGACACATGACTAGGGACGGACAAATGCGTGTATTGCAGTAAACGTGTATACGCTTGTTATTCAGGCGTGTACACGTCTTACCTTTTCCGACGCATACAACATTCTCTGGCCCCGCATTCCGTTCTGCGGTGGGCCTACAGGTATTATGTACGCCTAGAGTGTTGGAGTCCCACACCGATGCTTGCAGAACGGCAGCCTGCTAAGGTCAAACTGTGTCACAGGGAGTAAGATGTGACTGCAGGCGGTGACAGCAGTCACCAACTGCGTTCAGATTCCAGGAAGTACCGTACACGATTCACAACGATTTACCTTGACTCAAGTCATACTAAGTGACCGGGGGAGGGGGGTGCAATTCGTGATGAAAGGCGGACGATGCCAACGTGTATTATTTTGCAAGAAAAAGAAAATGTGTACACACCTCCAGACGTGCAGAAGTTTATACGTCCCATCCCTACACATGACATATATTTACTGATAATTCAATTACATGTATACAGATTTTCTCCTAAACGCGAAATAATTCATTTCTTATTTTTGAAATTTTGATTTTTTCGAATATTCGACTTAGCGTGATACAGGCAAAGTCGAATATTCGAATAAATATAACATATTTTTATATAATTTCGTCTAAATTTCGAATACCGTGCCGAAAACTCTGGTCATAACGTGCTTTAAATAAGGAAAACAATTTCAAATATAATTCTAATATCATTTCTAGGGATATGCGCTATACATAGCCAAACGCATGTATATGCGTTTGGAACCCCTTTAATTATGTGGTTAAAATTACAAATAATGCGGCTAATATGCGGTAAATATAGTGTTAATGCGGCCAAAATGCGCATCAAAGGCTTTCAGAATGCAAAATTATGCATAATCTCGGTCTTATTTTGTTGACTCCTTTACTTTGGTGATACATAAAGTACGCCGCAGTATAAAAGACAGTAAGAGGTATGAAGATGGGAGTTACATTAAATAAAAGAATAAACACTTTAATTTTGAGGATACCGGGACTAGCCACGGTAGTAACTTTTACGGAGTCACCCGCAAGTGCACATAAGTGCGATATTCCACAGAATAAAAATCATTCGCCTTCGAAAGAGCGAACACCTCCTTGTGTTCTATGTACGGCTTTATCCTCGCGGACTGTGGCGCTTAGCGCACGACTTGGACTGCTAATGACATCATATGTCTAGCAGTCCTGACCGCCATGCTCCTATAAAGCCACCAAATAATCCACAGGGGAGAAGGACGCCTCAACAGGCGAATGATTTTTCTTCTGTGGAATATCGCAATAAACACTTTAATAACTTTGTGTTCAATAAACAACATTTCGCTACGCCACAGCTCTTTTCATTCAAGTAGCGCACCCTTTGTCGTACGATTGATGCGGTCAGGGTACTGCCATGGATGCGGTGCTCTCGAGTCCAAGAAGGGCAAAGCCCGACCGGCAACGAGTCTAGTCAGTTAAGGTCGTCCCAACACGACTGTGTGAGTCAAAACAAATACTAAATTCCACCTTTTCGTTTATTTAGTTTCTTAACCCTATTTCCGGCGATGAAATGCGTTACCCATTGAAAACCAGAAACAAGGTACAAAATATGCAGATTATTCCGCGAATTTATTTTTAATGAACGATTTTTTTCCAGCCGTAGGAGCCGACTGTAGCTCCTTTTCTATGAAATTACCGCATTTTGGCTTCAAATATCGCAGAACTTGGAAAATAACTCACAAAATAAGGTGGTATAAGATGCGTATATTTATTTTAATTCCATATATCAGGAGTTTTCCCTACCTATAACTGATATACAGTGTTCCGCATAAATGGCATTTGTATTACACGGAAAAATGCCTAATATTTTCCTCATGTTTCTCCAATTGAACACGCATGTATATATACATAATTTCAAGTTTTATTTTCGAGAAAAATAGCGAGGAAAGATAACATTTTGTTGTTATTATCAGATAGGGGACAAGTTTTTCTACAAGCAGCCAGAATAATAATAAAATTAAATTACACGGTGGAACGATCCTGCGGAAAAAAACCGAGGACAAACGAGTTGGATTAATCTCTTTTTAACTCGATTTATCTCTTAATTTCATTCAACTCGTTTCATGTCGGTTACGGCCGCTTTTTGCTCATTTCAACTCGTACATTGAGCTCGTTTCGCCTAGAGCCATCTTGTTGTAACTTGTAGTTACTATTTCTTACCAGCTTGATTCTCCCCGTAACAACTCGTTTTATGTAGCAGGGGAATAAGTCGGTTCATCTTGCATTTCATGGATTCATGTAGAATACGTTAAATTGTTTCATCTCGCATCTACTTATTTAAACTCGACAAAAAGCTACTTGTCTCGTCTAGTGTCCACATAAAATGGATATCCAAATATCATGGATATCCAAGGATAACCAAACCATCGTTGGGGGAAGTAAGGAGAAGGCAGATGAGGGACATACTTCGCGGCAAGAGGCCCGCCAATTGGAAATTATGCACATATTTTATTGTGTTACTTTGCCACGTATGACGTACATATTTTATTGTGTTACTTTGCCACTTATGACTGCTGTGACATGTCATCATAAATTACGGAAAGCATAAATATTATGCTTCATCCGCATGATGCATGAATATATGCCATGAGTTGCATTCATGCTTTTGTGTAATGAGTGTT
Organism: Pyrrhosoma nymphula; assembly: GCA_963573305.1. Taxonomy (NCBI): domain Eukaryota; kingdom Metazoa; phylum Arthropoda; class Insecta; order Odonata; family Coenagrionidae; genus Pyrrhosoma; species Pyrrhosoma nymphula. The sequence goes on along the minus strand of OY754333.1, from coordinate 84,723,465 downwards.
GTCTATGAATTACCGCCACAGGACGAAATCTTATGAAAATGCCAAGCAGATAGAAAAGAGATTATACTTTATTATACAATGTTACATAGAGCGCGTCCTGCACCCTCTTCCCGCACTCACATCAGGCAGCAAATACACTCTCTGCTCCCGCGAAAGTCATTTACGAGTGTTACATCGTCACTCACCCCCATACATCATTCACGTCCCGTACCATGCATTTGACCGGAAGCTCCGTGATAGCTGAAGCGCTGAATAGGAGAGCTTTAGTGATAGCGCTATGACAGCGCCTCCAACAACTGCTTCGAATGCGCTGCAGGCATGAGCTACGATTGCGCTACGAATGCGTTTTCCGGCAACAACATTTGGGAGAGCGCTGCAGCAGCGAGTCAAACAACATGCGCTGCCGGTGGAACTTCTGACATCCCTCTGCAGCTATTCGTGTTTACAGGGATATATTCACCTTAAAAGGAGTTCTGTGGTTAGGCGGACTCTCTCCATTCCCCATGATGACACGCACGTGCACTGAATGCATCTCACGGTTGAGTTCCTCCAGCGGGAGAAAGTGCTTTAAATCTTTTCCGGAAGGAAGGGGAGGCTCTGGACTCGCGCCCGGCATAACATACGTAATGGATGAGGGGTTTCCGACGACGCATTCGCCTGTCCTTCGTTCGCATTCGACCACGCCCTGAGCAGAGTTGGTGCCAGCAAGACGAATCTAGGACATGTTTTCCCGTCTAGAGAAACTTTGTCTCTAGGGGCACTTTGTTTGCGCAACATGTGCCTCTGCAGTATCCAATGAAATGAGTTAGTATATTTGAGTACCCTGATTACAACATAATGCTAGAACGTGTTGCAATAGAATGATTTTCTTCATTTCATAAAAGTTTAATGAATAATTACTACTACACTTTATTCACAGATTTAGGATAAGAACCACTCGCCTACAAAACCTTTTTAAGAATGTACCTATTAATTTCACGTATAAGTTCCCACTATCGTGAATTTGTCAGCAATTTTATAAGATACCTACGTTAGAACAGGAAAATTTGAAATTTTTATGCCACTGTAGGTATGCTGAGAAATTAAAAAAAATAAAATATTAATTTGGAAATCTCATCGTCAGAGATAAATATGCATAATTGATTACAAGTTGACAAAAATGTTAAATATATAGTACAGACAACAGCCTAGTGGCGTATGTATTGGGGGGACGCCCCCCACCCCCGAAATATGAGGCCGTGGCGAGAGGCGCATGCGCGGATACCTAAACTACAGCCGGTCGCCAGTCTCCGCTAGCTAGCCGGTCTTGCCCCCCTCTCCCCGAAGTTATAAACCTACATGCGCCACTGCGGGCACAGTCATCAACCCAATTGTAAGGTACTGAATATCATAGATGACTGTTGATATTACAAGTTTAAATATAATTAACTATTACAACGTTACCTAGAGTTTACTTATCAGTAAAAATATGTTTATGGCTCACCTTGAGTTTTTAAATTATTTGAGGGGCATGTTGGCTCATCCGTATAAAAAGTTCGCCAGCTCCTGGTCTATTGGAAGCTGTCTTCAAACTGAAGTAAATATCCTCAGGAGTAGGTATTAAGTTCATGGTTAAGAGGTTTTGAAAAAAATGTGAAATACCGCAGAACAATTATGGAGAGGGGGTATTCCAGGTGAAATAGTTAAAGAATCACCATCTGTCCACCACACTCTCCAGTTTTTTTTAATGGCATCAGTTGACAGGATTTACAGCGAGAGTGTTTAAAACCTGAAATTTCAAGAAGCATTTCTCTGTCACTGTTGACCTCACGAAAAGTTTTGCTGTATTTTCAGTGGATTCACTTGTTCGTCGATGGGCTCCCTTGGTTTGGCTGGCTCCAGGAGAAAGATTCTTCCCTGGTGGAGTGGAACAGTTCTTAGAAAATGTTGCCCCTACTCCTTCAAAGCAGGCATTCGAGCTTAAAGAGCTGCTGAAGAATGATCTCAGAGAAAATGAAACAGCTGCAAAAAATGAAAGTACAGCATGTGACCAATCATGCAGGCTCCACCTGGTAAAGGCAGCCGGAGAATACCAAAGTCTCCCTCTTGGGACCAAATCTAAGGATTGGTTTCTGTTAGCAAAACAGGAAATGGGTAATATATGCATCCTTCACAGCATTTTTGGTATTTTATTGCATGCAAAATCTCAAGACATTTTTACATGCACAAATGTGTTTAATAAGTGGGCTAGCCATATTTTCTGGCACCTGTATTAAAATTTACTTCATTGAAATCCACACTTTTCTCTCAAACAAACATTAGTAAATATCATTTATGAAAACTCATAGGTACTAGACACATCAAAACACTGATATATGTACTCAAAACAGGGGGCCAAGAAAGAAAGAGGTAATTTTGGTGGCTTTAGGATCAACCTGGATAATTTCATTACGAGAAAAAAAGTAATAGTACATTAATTTTATATTAGTATGACTGGTTTGCCACATAGGAGACAACTGAGGGGATTTCTGGATGTCACTTGCATGACATAATTGGTCGGTGCATAATGAAAATTCTGTGCCACCATGTTATCCATTTCTTAAAGATATAAGTTAGACAAAGTAGTCTCCTCATTTTCTCTCCTTTACTCAAACTACACTAGGAAATATTATCTCTCTTCAGATACAACCTTAATTGAAAATATAAATGAAAAAGGGTTCTTCTTACATAAGATGTATTACTCATCCTAAGGGTCTATTTGTGCTCCTTTCCTGGATGGATTACATTTATAGCTGTTATACAAACTGATGATTTTTCTCCTTGATTCCAGGTCAATTGCTAAAGAACTCTTCTTCATTTATTCATGGCTACAATCCTCTCTTGTACTCTGTGCCTGTTTATGCTCTTGTCACCCACTGCCCATCCCAAAAAAAGGTGAAGCCACGAAATCCATTGCCTGTCCCTCAAACTCTGCAGCATATCCAGAAACAAAGTTATTGGACATCATTTAAAAAGCAGGTGGATGATGTTTCAAGAGGAACTGCTGAGAAGTACAACAGAAAAAAGGATGAGGAGGAAAGAGCCAATGACGAGCACAAGGAAGAGATCTATCCTCACATTTTCACAAACCATGACATACCAACCAAATCAGATCAGATGGATAAACCTCATCATGACACTCCAGCCATAGAGGAAACTGAGGTTGGTACAAGTTAGAGTTAACTAGGATGGAAAAGGTTATTTCTCTGGTTTGACTCTTCTAAACCATTCTTATTAATATTTTAAATTATCCCTTTATGTCTACAAAGATTGCTAGTCATGAAGAATAACAGTGAGCCCCTTCAATATATAATAAGGTGTTCATACTGATGCTGATTGTGTGAATTACAAATTTATGTACAACCAAGGGGATGAAATTCACCATGAAAAAAATCATACGGCTGGACTGAGATCCAAATCCTGATCTCCCCATTGCTGATCAGATGTGATTGCCTATTACGCCTCCAAGCCATCTGAACTGAAGGTGAATTCCAATCGCAACTGGCTAACACTCCTAACCGGCAGTTGGGAGATCTGGGTTTGAATCCCTGTCACGTCGAATTATTTTTTCATGGCAAATTTCATCCTTTTAGTGTATAGCTTTGCTCCAGTGTGCATGACTACATGCCATATCACTTGTCCATTATTAGCGGTGACTTGGACATTTTTGCATTTTTGTCATCAATGATTTCCCTCTTGGTCCTCACTACAGGATGGGAACAAACTGGGACCTTTCACTGTCCGTCTGAAGAAGAGGGATGTCCCTAAGGATCAAGCTCCAACTCCCAGTGGGCCTGATTTCATGGTCACGTACTGGCTATTCTTTCCCTTCAGTGAGGGTAAGGATGTGTGCGTGGTGGAAACAGGACCCCGACTCCTGGGACCCTGGCCGCTCCCTCTCGTTGGAGGCCACTGCCTCGGGAAACGCCGTCGCTATGGCAGCCACCTGGGAGACTGGGAGCACTTGAGCATACGTTTCGTGGTGAGAACAAAGGGATTAAATTAGTCCTGCATTGCATTCCACTTACTCTATTGAATAATTATTTTGGTGACCACCCTCTCTACTATCATTTTTAAAGAAAAGGCTATGTGTCAACTATCTGTTATGTATGTATTAGGAAAAGACCAAAGTACAACATTCACCCAGTGATTTCACCCTGGGAGGCCTCCTTCAGTAAACTGGTTGTTAAAAACTTATGCTTTCTGAATACCAGTTTTTACTTTTTTATGCATATTATTACTAATGTATGTATAAAATAATTCTCAAAATAAAATAATAATCACTCAGTGTGATTCCTGCTGTCTATATCATTAAGTGGGACATGTGACTACTTACATGACATTAATTTCCTTCAGAGTGAGAACTTCCAAGGCAGGTTTATTTACAGTTCACTTCATAAAGTCTCTGTTAAAGATTAAGTGTGATGAAACTTTATTTTTTAATTATCCATGAAGTTGTTAGCCTCCAATCAGATATGCTTAAGTAAAAATTATAATGTGGTCTTCAGCTAAGTTTCCCCAAAGGCTTTTGTGTATTAGTGAAGAAATGGTGGATACTTAATTCTTGGTATTATGCATTTGACAAGCTTGAATGCCTATTCAGTCTTAGTGCTAAAATTTAGTAAACCATTGAAACCAAATCAGGATGACAACAATGTATTGTTAGGCCCAAAGGAAAGGAAGGCCATTCTATGCTTTTTGTTATATAAGTTAAAAAAAAATGTTTTTGAGTATTAAACTTTGAATACATACATACAATATATAATTTAAGTTTGTTTTACCGGGTGCGGCAGAATGACCTCCCCGATTTGTGAACGGCGTAGTTAGGGGCCGGGTGGGGGTATTGCTTTGGCACGTATGCAGAAAGACAGCTCTGCTCATGCCATTTCCAGTCCACTCATGGCATGGTCAGGAACACACCACACTTTGGATATAGAGGAAATTATTCAAATTATCCGGCATCGACAAAGCTTTCCTTTCGTATTTTCTTCACGCTTGCTCGACATGATCCCATTCCCGATATTAAAACAATCCATGTTTGGGTGTCAAACTTCAGATAAACAGGTAGAGCATTAAAATGGATATCTACTGGTTGTCCTCGGACTGCAACAGTACCGGAAAATGTGGCTGCTGTGAGAGCTTCGGTTGAATAATATCCACGGTGTTCTGCACGGAAACATGCGGCTGCCCTTCAGTCATCAGAGCGAAGTGTTTGGAGTATTCTGCATCGAGAACTTAAAATGCACCCTTACAAAATTGCAGTTGCACAATAACTGATTGAAAGAGATTGGGAAACCCGTACCACTTTGTGTCGAGAACTTCTAAACCTTCCTCACAGAAGAGATTTGCTCTTAACGGACGAAGCACATTTTCACCTTGTTTCCTGGGCACCTTATCTCCTCGCGTGGTGACATCGGGTGGCCTCCTCGTTCTCCAGATTTGACCCCATGCGATTTTTTTCTCTGGGGCTACCTGAAATCCAAGGTGTACCAACATCATCATCAAAAGTTGAAGCTCTTTAAGGGGCAATGACCCAAGAAGTTGCTGCTTATTCCACCCAAAATGACCCGCAGGGTCGTGGAAAACTACTGGGAGAGGCTGAACCAGTGTATAGCCAATAACAGTAGCCACTTAAGTGATGTCATTTTTAAAATACAGCAATCTAAAACCGCATTGTGTGTACTTTTCAAAAATATATACATTCTTTTTGTATCTTGCTTCGTTTGGTTTTTATTAGCTTCCCAAATGGGAGGGGGGGGGGTCATTCTGCCGCACCCTGTATAAGAATAGACTGACCATATATATCATCTCCTGACTATTTTTGTTTACTTAGTTTCTAACAATGAAATTATCTCAAATTTTTATGTCTAAATGTGATATATGTGACAATGGAATATGCCTAACAAAGCTTTTCAACAAAATAGTTTAAAAGTCTAAGGTTCAAATTCTGAATGTTGGCATTAAAAATAGTAATATGAACTCGAATTAAAAGCTTACAGAAAAAGCATGGAATTCACAGATTCAACTCCAGCATAATTTATTCTTACCATAAGCAATCTAAAACTATTTCATGGCATGTATGTATGTACTTAAACTGCACTCAAACTGTATACCTAGTTTACCTAAACTTGGTTCAATTTCAAGTAATCTTCACCTGATTGCAATCATTTACTTTGTTCAGAATGGACATCCTCACAGTCTCTACATATCCACCCACAAGCTGGGAGCCTACTACAAATACATCAACCACCGCAATGGGCTCTTTACGCTGTACAGACATGAATTAAGAGAGGGTGGTCGTGTTGAAGGGTGGCTCCAAAGACCAAGGTTTCCTCCCGTGGTCCACCTCACAAAGCCTCTGCAGGCCACACCTGGGCCCAATATTCCAAATGCATCTCGGATGAGCAGCGAGACGGAGGTGCTCAGGCCAACACTGTTTGCATCGAGGGGATCACATGGACTCTGGGCTGCTCCAGGCAAGCAGAATATTAAAACTGAGAGACTCATGTGCTCACATTATACAAAATTTCATTTTAAGGCCTCTACTCCTGAGTGCATCTTCTCTTTGATCCTTTTTAGAGATGAAGAAGGGAAAAGAAATTATTTGCACCTGGGAAGATGAGTTGAACAATAAATTATCAAGAGTAATGATGGAGCATGCTTTCTGGCCCCAATCACTATATCTAAAAAAAAGTATACATACATAGTAAATTGTCAGCTTTTTATAATCAGACTCACTGAAATGACAATGCTCAATGATACATTTACATATTGAAACATATTCTTATCAAAAAGATAAGAGCTGTTAGTATGGTCAGGGCATGCTGAGTATGTACATACCTATCATCATTGAGGGATTTTGTATTCTGGTCAGAATATTCATTTTCTACCAGGAATTTTTGAGCTATGGATTTCTAAGTGAACATTGAGATCAGGGAATCTATTACACAAGTTAGCAGCAGTACGCATCAAGTGATTGGATATCAGCTTTTTATAATCAGGCTCACTGAAATGACAATGCTCAATGATACATTTATATATTGAAACATATTCATAACATAAACCATTGTTGCCACATTTCATACTCAACCAAAGTTATCTTGAAGTTATTTCCTCAGTGACAGGATAAATGTGGCAAAATCAGAAGCAATGCCACTCAATACCTATTAATTGCGTAGTTCCATAATTATGGCAATAGTTGATCCTTATCACACAAACAACTGCACCCTTGTGATGGTGGTAGTACATAATAATAATAATATCGTAGCCACTCATCCGATGGGCGTCTGATGTGGCTGCGATTACTGCACAACCCCTCTCGAGTCTCCGGCCATTATGACGGCAATGAAACCCGATGCTTGCCGGGGACTCGGAGGGTCATGTTACAACTGTAACAATTAATAATATAATATTTATTTATTGTTCCTAGAGATCACAAGTAAGTACATGTGACAATGGAAGTCGTCAAAATAATAATAATAGTATAAAAAATTAATAAGATAAATGAAATTGTTACAAGGAATAGGTATCAAATGGACAAAAAAAGAAAACAAATCACTCAGAACCCATCATGAAGTCCTTCAGGCTGTAGTAATTTTTGCGCAGTAAATAGTTCTTCAAAGCATTTTTAAATGGTACAGGTGGGAGACATTTGATGTTGGATGGTAAATTGTTGTAGATTTTGGATAGGGAGAATAGGGGTCCTTTTTGGCAGAGAGTGCTGTGGTAGTCTTTCAAGTGTACGTCATTATTTGTTCTGGTTGAGTGATGATGAACGAAACTATTTTTTGGGAAGTACTCAGGGTTATTTTTAACAAAAGTGGCACAGTTTAGTATGTACAGTGATGGGAGAGTAAGGATTTTCAGATCTTTATACAGGGGTGAGCCAGGTGATCGCATGGAAACTCGGGCTATGGCTTTCACAGCACGTTTCTGCATAGAGAAAACTTTGTGGCAGCAGCTAGCATTACCCCAAAAGATGATGCCGTAGGTTAGGTGTGGGTATATTTTGGCATAATAGATCATCTTCAAAGTATCAATGGTAGTTACTTCGGCCAGCTTTCTTATAATATATATGCCAGTGGACCGTTTTTTCATTATATAATCAATATGTGCTGACCAGTCAAGGTTATCAGTGAGGATAACACCTAAAAACTTAGTTGAGTGCGCCTGGAGAATCGGATGAGGGCCAATATTTAAGAGCATACTAGAGGCATGTTGAGATCGGTTGCTATGGAACTGAAGGAAGACTGTTTTGTCATTGTTTACTTGCAGGGCATTATCGTGACACCATTCAGACATGCTCTTGATGGTGCTTTGGGTAGTGATAGCTAGGTCATTCATATTAATCTCACTTGAGATGATTGAAGTGTCGTCTGCATATAGAATAACATTTTGGAGGTTGGCTTTGTCTGGCAGATCATTGATAAAAATTAGGAAAAGCAATGGTCCTAAGATAGAACCCTGAGGTACTCCTGCTTTAACCGTCATGGGATTTGATTTGACTACAGTTACACATTCAGCTGTTCTAGAGGTATATTTGACCAATTGTTGGCGGTCAGTTAAGTATGATGACAACCAGGAAAGAGCTTTTCCTAAAATACCCACTGACTGCAGTTTAGAGAGCAGAATTGAATGATTAATTCGATCAAAGGCTTTGCTTAGATCAAAGAAAACACCAGCTGCTAATTTATGCTCCCTGGAAAGCTGTACATAGCTGGTCTAACAGCTGAAAGATGGCTGTACTTGTGGATCTAGATTCACAGAAACCATGTTGAGAATTTTTAAGTATGTTAAAGCGTTTTAGATAACTCATTACACGATGGTAAAAGAGTTTTTCAAAGATCTTCGAGAAAGCTGAGAGCACTGATATAGGTCTGTAGTTTGTGGAGTCATTCAGAGATTATTCTTTATAAAACAAAAAAATATCAGGACTCCCTGCATAGTGCAATATGTACTACACACTTGCAAATGCAACTACATGATGCAAATGCATGATGCAACTGCATGAGTCCCTACATAGTGGGCAAACAATGATGGATATGCAGAGAATTAACGATAATACTAATTACATATAACGATCATATAAATTGCTCTAGGGCTTCACTCCGGGTGAGGTCTTCCATGGTGACCGACGTTTTGGTGGGAGACTTTATCACTCCCTTCAAGGCTGATGAAGGATGCCAATTCTCAGCAGCAGCAGTATTTATACCCTCCTCCTTTCAGGTCTTCTTGGTTGTGATTGGTGGATTTGGGTGTCTTTTTCCCACCAATTTGAGGATTGGATTCCACATTTTGTTAAGCTGCCATCCTTGATCCCAATTGAAGTTGTTGGAGGCAAGGTGGCTTTCAATGGCGTCTTTGGTTAACCAGCCCCAATATCCCCTAGATCAGCAGAGCAATTTTGTGTCTTCCCATCTGATGTCATGCTGGAGGTCAATTGAATGTTTGGGAACCGCCAACTCCTCTGGTTGACACAGCCGATGGTTCCTTTGCTGTTCTTTCAACTTCATTTCAATCGTTCTCCTGGTCTCGCCAATGTAGACATCTCCACATTCAGAAAGAATGCAGTAGATGCTGGACATCTCCAGGTTGATGGGGTCCTTGGCTCTTACAAGTGAGCTCCTTAGCTTGGTGGGAGGTAAATGGATGGTCTGGATGTTGTGTTTCTCGTGTATCCTGGGAATGCCAAAAGCATAAATCCACCAATCACAACCAAGAAAACCTGAGGAGAGAAGAATATAAACTGACCACTGCTGAGAATCATCATCATTCTTCAGCCCTTAAGGCAATGGGAAAGTCTCCCGCCAAAACGTTGACCACCATGGAAGACCTCACCTGGTGTGAAGCACGAGAGCAATTTACATCAGCCATTAACTGGGAAAGCATCAAATCATACATATTAGGATTACGGAATATTTTTACATTATACAGGATAACAACTAACAAACAAAACAGATTTTTTTTGCTCTCGGACGATTCTGGTGATCCATATGCCCCTGCGATCCTGATAAGCCATTGGTATTTTAAGGACCTACTTCCTTTAAATCAAGGAAAAGAGACTTGTACATTGAGCCATCTCAATTATCCTTGGAAGGTGTATAGTGAGGATATGTGAGTCCCACTGCATTTGTTAATCCCTGATTCCCGAAAGTGCAATAAGTCCACATCCAACCAGAAATAAGCATATACAAAAGACACTCAATATAAGGTTTCATGGTAAGAGGCCCGACAGTGCATCCAGAGAAATGGAAAACTTAGCAAGATATAATGAAAATGATGGCCTAAATAAATGAAGTTGTGACCAAGAACACATTATAACTACTAAGAATGCACAATGATTCTTAATTAATTTTTTTTTAATATGGCATAGTCTTAAGTTTCATATTGTTGCAAATTATGTTTCTATGGGTATAATATGATAGAGTTAACTTTTTATGTTATTGGAGACAAGCATGGCAATGAAACAAAAAATAATGCTTATCTTGCCATATAAATATGAGTAAGCTAAGTGATTGTTTAATTTATTTATTATCTTAAACAACCAAAAATGGCACAATTGCTAATTACATTGGTCGATGTAACAAAATAAATAAACATAGAACAACAATAACGAAAAACACAAAGAATGAAATAAAAAAATTAACACAAAAACAAAATTAACTCAAATTTGGGGTTCCACACCCAAGTGCCGTTTGATGAATGATTTGAATATGTTGGGTGAGGAGAAGAGGCCAAGGGAAGGATGCGCTGAAGACAATATGTTAATTTTGGAGGGGATTCCGTGAAAAGGGAACACTGCGATAGGGAAAGCTGGAATTTTGGGATGTGTAGGAGATTGAAGTTTCGTTTGGGGCGAGGAGGTACACGAATTGGAAAGAGAGAGAGAAGGTCGCAGGAACGAAGTTGTCCATTCATTATACTGAGTAAGAATTTCAGGTCAGATAGCGCAAGGCGATGGGAGAGCAGAGGAATTCCCAGGAAGGACGAAATTTTTAAGGCTAATTTTCCGGTATGTCAACCGCATCTATCTTCGTACGACAGTTTTGGTGGTGTTTCAGCAGGCACCTTCATACCTGAAGACGCCTGCTAAAAAAATAGTTCCCCAATCAGATAACCAGATGGGGAAGTACATCAACTAAGCCAGATGGTCAAAATTCATGATTGGAACACGGAATGCAACATCACTTCACACCTGTATAAGAATGAAAATTCTGAAAACAGAAAAGTGGAGGGCGGGCCTTGATGTTTGGAAGTCAGCAAAATTAAGTGGTCTGAAGTAGAAGACTTTTAGAGACGAAGCATCAGGATCATACGCACTGGATAATTTAACATGCAAAGGTAGGAATTATGCTTAAGATGAGCACTAGAATGCATGCTTAAAGCTTCCTCCAGGGTAAAAAAGGGATAGTCATTGTTAAGATAGCAACTAAGATGACAGACACCATAGCTGTACAAGTCTACATGCCTATGATGGAGAATGAGGAAATCGAAGTACTCAGTGAAAACTATCTTTGAATTTAAAAAAAATGTGAAAGAAGAAGACAACTGAATAATGCTTGGACACTGGAATGCCATTGTTGCACAAAGCCAAGAAGGAAGAACAAGGGTAAATATGGATTAGGACAATATAATGAATGTAGAGAACAGCTCTTAGCATTTCAAACAAATTAATAGTAGCTGTTTAAAAAAACATCCCCGAGGAATTTAAACATGGAAAGATATACAACTCGTTTTTCATGCGGATTGATTAATCAATTAATGAAGAGGCACTGAGAAGAGGAGAAGATAAAAGTATCCAATGAAGACAGCCAGAAGCAGAGTAAGACCTCAGCTGGGCAAGGGCCTAGCCACGTTGAAACACCGGTTCCCATCAGAACACCGAAGTTAAGCAACGTTGGGCCAGGACGGTGGTTGGATGGGTGACCCTCCTCCATACCTCAACAAGGCATGGATGGAGAGATGACACTCCCTCCATACCTATACCGGCAGGCCGGAGGGGCCAGGCCAAACCGGGCCGGTTGGAGGGAGGACATCCTCTATACCTGGTACTGGGGTGAGGCAGGGGGAGGCCAATCCTCCATACCTCTACCGAGGTGCTCTTGTCCCCTGTCTGCAAGTGGCAGACAGGCATGGGGTTGACACAATGGATCAAGAAAGGTCTAAGTGCCCGGGCTCCTGACGAAGGCCCCCCAACAACAATCTAAGACCTCAGCTGAGATACATGAAGCAAATAATGAATTGTGAGGACACAAAGAAAGCCATGTCATATCAACCATAGGGTTGATGACCAGCAATGATGATCATGACAAAGGCACGATTGTGATTTAGCAAGAAGAGCACATTCAGAATAAATATTTCACAAAGAATGAAACATAATATGAGGCATGTACAAAAACAACTTGAATCCTACTACCCTTATTCATTTGAGCTCTTTACAGGATGTCACGAATCACCTTCTATTTTAATCATTAACAATAATTCCTGCACTTCCGGTGTACCTCAACCTCTCAATGAAAAATTTCTTCACTACGTGGAGTAAGGTTTTCGAAGGTAAAATCAGTCCTTATACTCCCACAAAAAGGGAAAGAAGGGCACTCAATGGACCAGAGATTCTGTTGCTCATTCCTTTTGATTTTACTGACTCATGCTGGAGGTTATGTCACCTAGGAGTAGCTTGCAAAGAATTACCTGCACATACGCAATCTGGGGAGAAATAAATATTCTATCACCCTCAGCATGAGTGTACAAAATAAGACCTGAAATTTAATTTTAGGTGCAAATAATTAATTGATAAAGACCAAATAAGAGCTCCAGAGTCTCATTAAGGCAAAGTAATGACGCACTAAGCCAACACACACAGAAAGTGCCTAAAATGGTACTGCTCACTTATTGAAAACAAACAGATTTTGACTTGGGAAAGAAAATTTCCAGATAAGTCCTCATTTTCCCTGACTTTTCCAGGTTTTCCAGAGCCATTTTCAATTCCCCTGACTTTTCCAGGTTCTCCAGGTTTTTAGCAACCCTGTCCTAGCACTAATTAATGACCAAAATCTTTTTGAATTGTCCCGAAGGCCATTGGTTATTTCTGTTATATGCATAGTTTTTTTAGTCCTGCCTAAGGAGAAAGCAAGAATGTCGCCTTAGGGTCACAAAAGATGCTCCGGTGTGAACGTTGGGATGGCTCTTCCACAGTTTCTAGGCCCTTTGTTTGTTTTTTAGGGCAAGGGTAGTTTCCTGGGAGTGCCAAATAGGTCTTTTCTTCGACACGCAATGTGTAGGGATGAAGTCTTCAATGATACTGTGGAGGAGGTCGTAGAAGAGATCCAGGGTCTCTTCAGTGGTACCGCACTCAAGTAAGCCCCAGGGAAGGAGAGAAAGGACACGGTTTATTGCCGGCCAGTCGGCTCTCTTCCAGGTCCGCAGGGCCCTGGGTAGTTGGGAAGAATGGGATATTGGGGGGAGGGCAAGAGAGCACTCAAGTGACTCGTGATCAGAAGATAAATGTTCTTACCCACCTCCAGCAAAGTAAGTGGAAGGGATGACAAAACCGAATCAAGAGTTGTTGAATTTCTTGTTGGAAATGCATTGCACTGGTTAAGACCAAGCCCATTGATGAAGTGGTCCATGAAGTATTCATCATCGGGGGTAACCACATGGCCTTCTGTGAGAAAAGTCCACTGGATGGACAGGTTAAAGTCCCCAAAGATTATCACGTCGCTCAAAGAATGAACGTGGAGAACAGAATTGATGAATGCTTCGAGCACAGAATAATTACTATAAGGCGGGCAATAGACGCAACCAATGAAAATCTTTCTCGCACTGGTGTCTCGAAACTGAACTTTAACCTCAGTCCACAGAATCTCACAGTCAGATTAAAGGTCAACCCGTCAGGTTGCTGGAATATTCTCTTCGATAGCTATGAGAGCGCCTCCTCCCCGAGAGCTACAATCGTGGCGGAAGATTTGATGCGTCGATGAAAAATCCATTTTGGAGTAAGACACATTAGCATTGAGCCAAGTCTCTGTCAGGGCTATTGAAATGACAAGAGCACAGAAATGTGAGAACCAACCACAGAGAGCTTGTTGCAAATGCTCCTCACATTCTAATAGTAGCAATTAAATGCTGGTCCGGGGTTCATATTCACATCACCAGAGAGCAGAATGATTATAGCGAAGAACTTTCAAGTCAGGATGGGGTGCTAAGGAGACGTGGAAGTAGAGCGGGGGGTTTGATGGAAGGAACGGGGCAAGTCAAGGGTGGAGACAGGCATAGAGTTCCCTGGATAATGCACATGGAATCACCATAAGAGGGTGTGGACGGGTGACAGAGAACATTTCGGGGGACAAGGGAGCACAAAATATCTTCAAGAGCACAATAAAACATTTGAATGAAGATTACTGCACAAGGTAGGGGATCGGGAGCACTCAGTAGCACAGGGAACACAAAAACAGGCGAAAAGTGAAGTTGCACCAACAAAAAACTAGCAAGGCAAACGCATGTGTGACCATAACGGTGGCCATCTTGGCAACCTCGGTTTACTTACGGTGCTGAATTCAACATTTGAGTGTTAAATTCAGAACCAGAACTGAGAACCAATGCTAAGAACAGAACTGGAACTGACCCATCACTACAAATTACATTTTACAACACTTACTTTCATATGAAAAGTATAACTTTTTATCATAATAAAAACATATTGGAAGGAGAATATGATCATTATACTGATTATGAGAATGAAACCCTTATTAATGGAGATGTGAATGTTTACGAAGTAAAATGATGTAAAATAATTGTGTGAAATTCACAGTGAAAAAATCATTCACCTGCACTGGGATTCGAACCCAGACCCCCCCGATTTTGCACCGAGTGCTCTACCAGTTAAGCTACCCAGACATCATCTCTCACTGTGAATTTCATGGAGGCTTTAAGGAGCGAGATGTCTTCACAGGTACCGTGCATACAATGCCAAAGTACCCGTGTGCGAATGCTAAGCGCTACTGTCCATGAGGTACTAGTAGTTCTGGGTCCACGAGGCCTGGGTTCGAATCCCAGTCCAGGCAAATGATTTTTTTTTCACTGTGAATTTCACACAATTGTGTGACCACTAGCGGGTGACTCCGTTAAAGTTACTGCGTGGCCAGTTCCACAGTTCTTTGAATTTGTAAAATGATGTAGTTTGGTGGCAAAAAAGTTACACCATGATCTGATCCCTTCCAGATTCTGCAGATTTTCAAATATATTTTATGTCCACAATAAAGTTATCACAAAATCCTCTAAAATGTATCCCGGATATATTCTCTGAGATTCATTATCAGTTGAACATCTTGAATTTCTCTGCAGGACGCCACCAATATGTGAGGTACCCCAGATTAGAAGACTGGACCGGATATGGAATCCCTTGGGCCACATGGACAAACCTCCAGATACTTCACCAAATGAAGGGCCCTCCCTCAGACTGCATCCTTCAAAAGAGCAGGGGCCTAAATTCGAAAGCAAGGCATCCTAACCATCAAGAGACAATGAAAGGCCTTGGTAGAGATCACGAAGAAGTGGGGATGAACACCCAAAAAGAAAACATTGTGCTTGGTGAAGGGAACATGAATGATTGTGGCCCTGGAAGAAATGACTGGCCAACATGGATGGCCTATGAAGGTCACTGGGGTGAACCACGGAATGGATGCCATGAAGCCCTTTCCAAGTTAGGAGTGGGAGGCTGGTCCTGTGAATACAGCGATGGACCGCTGGGGATCCCAGCCAAAAGAAGCCGTTTCTCATGCAACTACCCTCGGTGAATGCTATCAGGGGAAATGTTATCGAATGACCTGAAATATTTTGTTCCATGGTATTTCAAAAAAGTACCTTTCCATGTAACATCAGAAAAGAGTTTTGCTGGTTAATACATATTTTGTATGCAAAGGTAGTGCACATTGCAAATGATAAGATTAATTCGGGCAAGGCAATGAGCACGAAAGACTTTCATTGGCATAAAAAACAAAACAGCTATCATTTGAGCAAACTGTTATGTTGATGACAGCAATCAAACTTGAACCATCCGAGGCCTATCTAGAACTCACAGAAATATGGATTTAGATACACCTTTTGAGGGGAAAACTTATGAGAAAGCCAAAGGTCAATTATAGGGAGTTTCCATTAATTCAGAAGCAAAAATATGTAAGATTCTGGAAAAGACTATTAAATACCACCTACGACCTAAGGTGTATTCAAGAATATGTAATCAACACAAGAAGTGTATTCCATTGGTTCTTTCATTCAAAATGAATGCTCAAATTTGTATTGTCAAATATGAAATCTGCTAGCATTCTTTTTATTTTGAAATTAGAGCAAGTCTCATCTTTGTATATGTATATTGTACATAGTTTTGTTAAGGAAATGTTTTGTTGAAGAGAATTGGTGAAGAAACAGATTTATAGAAAAGACATTATTAAGCTCCCTCGAGACTTGATTGTCTTTTCTATAACAGAATGTCCTAACACCAAACAAATGACTCCATGATATGTCCCAATATTTGTTCATAATGTGCCACCCTGTTTATGCAGGTAACTGTGTGAAGTTATTCCCTAAATATATATATCCCATCGGCCCCGGTGGCGACGGGGTAAAGT
Organism: Pyrrhosoma nymphula; assembly: GCA_963573305.1. Lineage (NCBI taxonomy): Eukaryota > Metazoa > Arthropoda > Insecta > Odonata > Coenagrionidae > Pyrrhosoma > Pyrrhosoma nymphula. The sequence continues at coordinate 84,706,822 of OY754333.1, read as the reverse complement.
CCTCGCTTGCTTAACTGAGGGTCGCTGGTTCGAGTCCCGCCTGAGTGGATTTTTCACCACTCAGGACATGGGTGTTTGTGTTCGTCCATTGTTACATGTTAGAAACACCCGATGTAAATCCCGTCCATTGTTACATGTTAGTGCTGTTTTCGGGGATGTAGAAATAAATAAATATATGTTCACTTAGCCAATTTTGTGCCCACAGTTATCAGTTATTTAACACATCCAAGAAATTTTAATAGTAAAAATGCAACTCTTAAGAATAAAATTGTCAAAGCCTAGGGTGGCATTCATAATTTGGAGGGGATAAATGAGTTACTTCACAAAACATTGTTCTACTTTTTAGGTCTTTTAAGTCAAAAGGAATAGATTACCACACATAAAGTTGTGCCACACCTTCCCTAAAATGTGTTCAAGAGCCTCAAAATCGGTGCTAAATGAATTGAAATTACATGAGACCAGACCCTAGCAATATAAAAAAGGGTGCCAATAGATTGTTGCAAATGTGGTAAAGATAATTTCACAATTATAATCACTAATTGTTACAAAAAGATGGAAACAGAATACATACAACAAATAAAAAGTGGGCTCGATTCCCTTGGAATATGCGTTTGTAAAATGCTGAACCTTTACTGGTGTAGAAGACTGCACTTTTTCATACATCGTGAGAATGTGAATTTGTACTGTGAACATACTTGTTTATTCTAGTGGATTGGATCTCAAATTCTGTATTAACTTTTTAAGTTGGTATTTTATTTTTAGGTATTTTACAAAATTTTATTTTTATTTAATAATTATTGATTCATAATGCCATAAATATTTATTGTTGGTTCTCTATGAAAACCATTAGTCATTTATCATAATTTTCTGCTGAAGGTGGTAACTTTCCTGTATTGCAGTCATACGAGTATACATACGTATAGGTATATGTCTCATTCTCTAAAAATGAGTAGCATGTCTGATGCCCTCTGAATCCTAAATGTATTTGTACTTGTATTATAGCAATAAGTAATAAACAGAGTGTGCAAAAAATTCATGAATTATGACTTCCAACCCAAGGTCCTCTTCATCTTTTTTTGTCAAGGATTATAATTAAATATGGGAACTAAGATTTTTCCTCAAAATTGACTCTACATACTTGCAAAACTGTCAAGACTGCTCGTACTTCCAGAAATGTCCATTCCAAAACAACTACAAATATTCCCCTAACTGATTTCTATTCCTTTTCCTATTCATCCCCAAGTCACGCCAAAGGACAGAAACAATTTTCTTCACGAGAAATGACGTGAAGACCTCACTTAACTGTTTGCAGACCCCAAAGCCTACGCCTCCATACCAAAATGTGGTTAAATAAGTAGCTTTTCAGGTAAATTCTTGGACCTTACTATTTTTGCCAAAAGAGTTACCTATTGTAAAATATTTGATAATTACTAGCTTTCATAAAACTATTTTTCCAATGAGATCTATTCTGATGTGTACATGGCTAACGATCAATAAATTATATTATAATGAAACATAGCATTACAAATAGGATAGTAAACTTGCACCAAGTTTGAAGAAGTCTGGCAAACTTGTTGTAGGTTTCTTTGCAAAAGTCAATCGATTCTTTTGGGAGTACTTACAGGTATGTAATATTTACGATTTGTACATGTTGAAGAGTCATTTGATCTACATCTACACACTACCCCGTGAGCCACTGCATGGGTATGTGGCAGGGGGGTTTGGACACCAGCCACGTATAAGTGTAAAGGAGAATGTTATAGGTAAGTGAAAAGGTGAAGTGTATTTCGGCAGTGTTTTCAGAGGATTTCAGTTTTTATTTTGGTCACTTATTGCGCGTGGGAAAAACGAATGTTTGTATGTACCTACCTATCTGTTCGGCAATGCATTTCTCTTATTTTATCTTTGCTGTTGGACCAATACATGTAGTGTGGCATCAAAATGATATTCTCCGTGTGACACTGAAACACACCTGTTCGAAATTTCTCAAGCAATCTAAGCCTCTGAGTCTCTAGTGGTTCCCAACCTAATCCATCTAAAAGCAGTGTAACACATTTTATTCACTCATAGTAGTTTTTAACGAAGCCCACCTCTTTCCTTAGTATTTTATTTATTGATTTAAATCTTTCCAGGGTTCCAAATGCTATTGGCGTATTCGAGGTGTGGCCTAGCCAGAGTGAAGTAGCACCTCTCTTTCACTTTTTCATCCAAGGATCTTCCTACTCTATGGTTGATAAATCCTAGTATCTTTAAGACTGTGCCGAATATGCTTAATATGTGTGTTCTCCATGATAGGTTTGAAATTAAGGTAATTCCCAGATATTTTACTTCGTCTGACGACTTCATGTTTTCTCCACCCATAATGTAGACATGGCATTGGTGTGTTGACTTCCACAAGAAGTGTACTGCAGTGATTTACTAAGATTTAGTTCAAGTTCCCTCTCCTGGCACCACGAGCTAATGTTGTTTAGGTCCGATGATGGAACTTCAAAGTCCGCATCTTTGCCGATTTTGGGGTTAGATGACCATATCATCTGCAAATAATCTAAGGTTACTGCTAACTCGAGAACTTGTAATTCACCATCAGTAAAAAAAAGGAGAAGAAATATCTTAAACGCTAGTCCCCTCCACTTGCCCAATCTGCTTTGTTTCTTCTTCTAAAAATCGATTTTCTATCATTTTTATAATCCCTCGCTCAATAGCATGTTTTTTTGGAGCTGCCAACTTCAGTAAAAACTACATTTTGTCATCTAGAGAATTATTCTGGGTAAATTTTGAAAAATCACCAAACACAAGACTTCACCTCATATGAATAAGGACATGATTCATTCATGGTGCTCTACCAAGGAGTAACAGTAGACTGAAGGACTGTTCTTGACTGTCAATCCTCAATTCCCTAGGTCCATGCAAATCCAATTGCATCACCATTCACCACTCATGACCAACATTATCCCCATGCTTAACTCTTCAATTCTCATACCCCCTTCCAACTGATCCAAAACCCACGCTCTCCTACCCTTCCATTACCCTTCTTCATGGTACAGGTACTCAAAGGCTTGTAACCTTGCATAATCTATTACAACCTACTCCAAAACGTCAAAGAATAACCTCGGATGGCTGAAGACATGATGTGCGGTGAAAGCTGTAATAGGTTGGCCCATCAAGAGACGGACATAGGGATGTAAAATGAACAATTGATACTTGGCAGGTGAGAGGTGCGCATGGAAAAGAGAATGGATTGAAAAATTAAATAAAAATGAGACTAGTGGATTTTTTGTTTGTTTGTGAAACCAAGCGCAAGGGGTGGGATGTTTTTGATTGATTGACTGATTTATTAGCCATTAAAAAAAACAAGATTACTTGTATGGGTCTCGTCAAGTACCTATATAAAATTACAAAAAAATTACAAAAAGTTGTTACAACTGATGACAGTGGGATAGCATTGTGGTCAGGAGTTGAAGATGCTATGCATTGCAGTCAAGGTGAAAGCTTGATTGTTAACAAGAGTTAAAATGCTAGCAGGGAATTACCAGTTGGTATCCCCTAGATTGCTCTGGATTTGTATGAAAGCAGGTATTCAAAGAGTTGTGATTGTAGCATGTTATGCACCAGTGGACGGAGAAAGTGAAAGAGTAAAAGATGAATTTTGGGGAAAACTGAGAGACATTCTTCATGAATGTGACCCTGGTGAGAGAAAGTACTAGATGAAATGAATGGCTGGGTTGGTGCAAGATGTGATGCATCTGAGACTGGTTGGGCCTTTTGGTAACCCTTGGGTGAATGATAATGGTGAAAACTAGGTGAGTGTGGCTTGGGAAAAGGATTGTTTGTCAAGAATAAATGGTTTAAGCATGAGAAAATTCACATGCATACATGGCAAGGGGGCGATTGTAAGAGCATGATTGATTTCACTGTGTATGACGAGAGATTGATGCTTGAGGATATGCTATCTTTGAAGCAGACTGAATGATGCATGGGTGAGTTTAAGGGAAATGATTATAGAATGTGCAGAAAGTGTATGTGGAAAAGGGGTTTGGGAAATTGAAAGGCATTACATAGCGGAATAAAGGATTGAAAATTGCTGTGAGTGAAAAGAAAGAGGTGTATGTGAGATTGATTGCAGCCATATCTTAGGAAGAGTGAAAGAAGGCACATGATGAATACTGAAAGAAAAACAATACATGCAAAATCGTTGTGAAAGAGAGCAAAGTAACAATGCATGCTGATGAGGCTAGAAAAATCTACAGTGATTTTGAAGGCAATTATTATTATCAGGTGATCTACCAGTTAAGGTAGGTTTTAAATGGAAGTAAGTAAAAATCCTTCAAACTTTCACATGTGCAAGGTCTCATCCACCAATATTATTTCTCTCTTCATCTCAGTATATGTCTTACCCTTCTTCATCCCGTCCATAAAACCTATTCTCTTTCTTCCCCTTTCCCGCTTACCTAACATCCTCCTTTCTATCATTGGCTGAAGTAAACTTTTGCCCCATGTAATCCCATCCAACCACCTACCTCGGCCTTACCTGATGCCATCCAGAAGATTCCTTGCCTCACCCACCCTATTAAGCACTTACTTGTTCATCTTCCTTTCCATCCACCGCACCTTCTCCATCCTCCTTCAGACCCACATCTTGAATGCCTGCAGCCTATTCTTGTCTTACTTTCTCAGAGTCCACGTTTCTGTTCCATACAACACTATGCTTCATGATGCAATAATTAAAACTTTGTAATTGAAGGGGTAATGGGTGATATTGAACCACTCTTCAAATAATATAAGCGAATACAGCGGACCACGTTTATTAATGCTCAGATGTACAAGGGCGTATATGATTAGCAAGTCTCTTGTACGGCGGCAGCGGAAGTACGTTGCAGACTCTCTCTCTCAGTCGCGGTCGTAACGGTAACTCTCTTCCTTAACTTCCCGAGTAGGTGGCGCTTTCTCCTCTCCAGGGGCCTTCTGAACCCTGGCGGGAGCGCCAGGGACCCTCAGGCTGTGGCCTCAGGCAGGTGGCGTTCTCGAGTGGCGGAACTTCGAACTAGAAGCTCCGCCACATCACCCCCCTGGCAGTAATATACCCTAGTGTGAAAAGAATAAAACAAAAAGAACAACAAAAAATGGCAATTGGGCTTGAAAGAAAAAAAAAGGCTTTAAAAAAAAGGTTATGGGTGTGAAAAGGGTAATAGGTATGAAGGAGGGTTTATAATTGGTAGTCCAACAGGTGTCGGGGGAAGTGGACGTGTCTCCTAGGGCGGCCTCTGGACAGTGTGCCCTCTGCAGCTGGAGCAGCAGCGGCAGTCATGGGACCACTGGCAGGCAGAACAGCTGCTGGTGGCAACTCCTGGGCTGATGGCTGCACCCTGGTGATGGGAATGATAGTCTCGTTCCTTTCCACAGGGGTGATGGGCTCTTCTGAGATGATGTAGGCTGGTTTTAGGCGGTCGATCGTGATATTGGCATCACGATTAGGGAAACGAACCTTAAAGGTTTTGCCATCCCGCCGCAGGACCTTGTATGGTCCATCATAAGGTGCCTGTAGAGCACCGTGGCATGCGTCGTGCCGCACAAATACATGGGTAGCAGACGGCAGGTCCTTGAAAATGAAGGCATGTTGGGTGCCATGCCGAGCTGCTGGTTGAGGACTCAGGCCTCGAAAGTGCTCCCGGAGCTGGGAGACGAAAGCAGTAGCGTTGGGGGAGGGGCCGCTGGTGGGGGAGAGGAACTCGCCTGGGAGGCGTAGGGGCTCACCGTACACGAGCTCTGCTGGGGTGGCCTGGATATCCTCCTTCAGCACCGATCGGAACCCCATGAGGATGACTGGCAGCATGTCTACCCACTGCTGCTTATCGTGGCAACGGATGGCAGACTTCAGCTGACGGTGGAAACGCTCCACCATGCCATTCGCTGCTGGGTGGTAGGCCGATGTCCGCAGATGAATTGCTCCTGTCATGTTGGAGAGCTGGCGGAAAAGGGAGCTCTCAAATTGCCTGCCCTGGTCGGTGGTTATCCGTTGAGGCATGCCGAAGCGTGACAACCAATCCCGAAGGAAGGCACGTGCCACGGTTTCGGCGGTGATGTCCACCACTGGGATAGCCTCTGGCCATCGCGTGAAGCGGTCTACGCAAGTGAGGCAGTAGCGGTAGCCATTACAGATGGGGAGGGGGCCAACCAGGTCGATATGCACATGCTCAAATCTCCTACTGGGCAAGGTGAAGTCTTTGAGGGGTGAGGAGACGTGCCGTGAAATCTTGGATCGCTGGCAGGGGATACAGGAACGAGCCCACTGCCGACAATCTTTTTTAATGGACGGCCACACAAATCGAGATTTTACTAATTTAGTGGTGGCTCTCACTCCGGGATGGGCAAGGTTGTGCAGTGAGTTGAACGCTTGGCGACGAAAGGCTGGAGTGACATATGGTCTCACGTCAGAGGTGGAAGTATCACACATGAGTTGCACACTACACCCGGGGATTGGCATTTTCTTGAGGTTGAGGGAGGTTCCCGAGTTAATGAGGGAGGCCAGTTCCTCATCAGTCTCCTGGGAACGGCCTAACGCTTCAAAATCAACCGATGATGAAACTTCCTCGATGCGGGACAATGCATCAGCAACCACATTCTCTGCCCCCACTACATGACGGATGTCAGTGCTATACTGACCTATCAGGTCAAGGTAGCGAAATTGGCGAGGAGAGCACTTATCAGGTTTTTGGTTGAAGGCGAAAGTCAGAGGTTTGTGGTCGGTGAAGATGGCGAAAGTTCGTCCTTCCAGCATGTGGCGGAAGTGACGAACTGCACGATACATCGCCAACAGCTCGCGATCATAGGGGCTATAATTCCTTTCCGTGGCACTCAATTTTTTAGAAAAGAAACCCAACGGTTTCCACCCTGAGTCGGTCAGCTGCTGGAGAACCGCACCCAGGGTGAAATCGGAGGCGTCAGTGAAGAGGCCTAGAGGGAGGGAGGTTACGGGGTGGGCGAGGAGGGTGAAGTTTGAGAGAGCGTCTTTGCATTTATGGAAAGACAGGCGCAGCTCGGGCGTCCATGTTATTTGATCACTTCCACGAACACCACCACGTAACAAGTCATTTAAAGGCGCCTGCAATGACGCAGCTTTGGGCAGGAAACGTCGATAAAAGTTGATCATGCCCAAGAACTGACGCAGTTGTTTAACTGTCTGTGGCACGGGAAAGTCGAGAATGGCAGACACTTTATCGTTTAAAGGCGTTGTGCCTTCAGAATTCACACAATACCCTAAAAACTTCACTTCCGACGCACCAAAAACACACTTAGAAGGGTTAATGAGCACACCAAACTCACTCAATCTAGCGAAAAGAGCGGTAAGGTGGCGCTCATGTTCGTCCTCGTCACTGGAGGCGACCAAAATATCGTCCAGGTACGCGTATGCGAAAGGAAGACCTCGTAGTGCTTCATCGATGAATCGTTGAAATGTCTGCGCCGCATTTCGGAGTCCATAAGACATATACGGAAACTCGAAGAGTCCAAATGGCGTGGTGATTGCTGTTTTCGCGATGTCATCAGGGTTCACGGGTATCTGGTTATAGGCCCGGACAAGATCGATCGTCGTGAAAACTCGGGCACCACTTAGGGAGGAGGCAAAGTCTTCAATGTGGGGGACGGGGTAGCAGTCGGGTATAGTGCGCGCGTTTAACGCACGATAGTCGCCGCAAGGGCGCCACTCATTACCTTTCTTTGGGACGAGGTGGAGGGCCGACGACCAGCTGCTGTCCGAACGGCGGGCTGTTCCCATCCGCACCATCAGTTCAAACTCCCGCTTTGCCGCTTCGAGTTTATCGGGGGCCAGGCGTCGAGGCTTGCAGGATACTGGCTGGCCGGGGGTGGTGCGTATAAAGTGCACCGTTGAGTGCCTTGTCTTCCCGGGCGTACCTGCAGGGCGGGTAATCTCCGGGAAACGAGACAAAAGGGTGTGGAAACGGGATTCACCGACTACCGCTTTTATCTGGTCCCCGGAGTGGATGGCGACGCTGCCGATGGCGTGTAGAGAGGTGGCGCCGTCAATGAGTTTGGCGTTTCTCACGTCCACCAGAAGTCCGAAGTGGGTGAGGAAGTCGACGCCAATGATTGGCTTAGACACGTCAGCCACTACAAATCGCCAAGTGAAATCTCGGCGTAAATTGAAATTTAGGTTGAGCGTTTCCCAGCCATAGGTATGAATTACCGAGTCATTCGCGGCAAAAAGCTGGTAGTTGCTCCGCGTTTTTGGGCCCTTTATGAGTGAGCGGGGATAAACAGAGAGATCCGCTCCGGTGTCCACCAGGAATTGCACCTTGGTGCACACGTCTTTCATAAAAAGGCGGCTGGAAGGAGGGCAAGAGTCGGTAGCCGCACTCACCGACTGCCCGTGGAGTTTCCCTGGACGTAAGAGCAAGGGGGGACACACTTGCGCGCCTTGTCACCGAACCGCCAGTGGTACCAACACTGGCCGGATTCCCGCTGGGTTGGCGATGCATTGCGGGAACCTCCGGAGCTGCTTCGATGGCGGGAGTGAGATCTGGGTCTTCGGTAGGGGTGGTCGACGGAAAGGGCGCCAACTTGCCGGGTAAGCTCGTCCATCCTAGCGATGATTGAGCTCATCATCTCCGAGCAACCAGCGGTGCATGCTCGGGCGCCGGGGGCAACCTCACTCACAGTGGGGGCATGGTAAGTCGCAGCACGGGGGATCACTTCATGAATAACGTCTGCTAGGGACGCGAGGGCGTTCAAGTCTGTGGCGTCGTGCGCTGCCAAAATGGCGTGCAAATGGGTAGGCAGACGCGAAAGCCACAACGATCTTAAAAAATCGTCCGTCACTGAGGCACCGGCCAAATCCTTCAAATGACGCATAAACTGGGAGGGTTTTCTATCCCCCATCTCCTCGTGCTCTAAAAGGAGCTTTAACTTCTGCTGCTGCGAGGCAGATAGTCTTTTAATTAACTCGCCTTTGAGGGCGCCATACTTATCTGTGGCGGGGGGGCAAGATATTATGTCCTTCACCTCCTGAGCATATCTGTGCTCCAACTGTGTAACCACAAACCAGAATTTGTTATTGTCGTCAGTTATTCCCGCCAGATAAAACTGTCCCTCTAATTGCGAGAACCAAAGAGCAGGTTCTTCTGGCCAAAATGGAGGTGCTCGTACCGCGATGCCTTGCACCGCGGGTGACGCTGGGACAGGATCAGGCATTTTTGCACAAATATACACACGCACTAAATGAAACTGATATTTACACTCACGAAAACAACATATCACTTGAAAAAAATAAACTGCGCGTCACGATGCAAACGGATGTCGCGGATACAGGCGGCGTGGTTATCCTAACGGGACATTAAGACGGCGTGGGTGCTCGCATGGTCCGAAAAATTATTTCGCGAAAAGAAATCACGTCGCTGGGTCACCACTGAAGGGGTAATGGGTGATATTGAACCACTCTTCAAATAATATAAGCGAATACAGCGGACCACGTTTATTAATGCTCAGATGTACAAGGGCGTATATAATTAGCAAGTCTCTTGTACGGCGGCAGCGGAAGTACGTTGCAGACTCTCTCTCTCAGTCGCGGTCGTAACGGTAACTCTCTTCCTTAACTTCCCGAGTAGGTGGCGCTTTCTCCTCTCCAGGGGCCTTCTGAACCCTGGCGGGAGCGCCAGGGACCCTCAGGCTGTGGCCTCAGGCAGGTGGCGTTCTCGAGTGGCGGAACTTCGAACTAGAAGCTCCGCCACAGTAATGTTCCACTGTTTTTATTAATGGTACAAGCCTGACCGGTTTAAATGTTAACACATCATCATCAGAGGCTAAAATTACTCCCTTCCCACTTTTTTAATTTCCCGGTAATTTTAGCCTCTGATGATGATGTGTTAACATTGAAACCGGTCAGGCTTGTACCATTAATAAAAACAGTGTGGAACAGTACAAAGTTTTAATTATTGCATCATGTCGAAATTCCACAAAGTCAACCCTTCAATCATCTTGTACTATGCTCTTCACCATCCTCTTCTTTATATCCTTACCCAAGGTCCCTGTCATCAGCTTCCTTTACTGAAAGATTCTTATGCTAGTGCTATCTCCTCCTAATGTCTTTGCTACATTGTCCATTTTCTTCTAGCTTACTACCCAAGTAATAAAATTGTTCTACTTACTCCAGTTTGCACCCTCCTAATTTTATGACCAGCCTCGCTTTCTTTTTCCAAGAGAATCTCATTACATTTGTTTTTATATGATATATCTTTATTGTGTATTTTGCACTTCTACTGCAAAAGCTTGCAATCCCTTCGATGATCAACTAACTGCAGGTTGTCCACAAATATAAGCAACTTCATCACCTGGCCTCCTACATTTAACTCTTCCCATCCCTTTCTTTCCATTCTCTTAGCATATTTGTTAAAAAGCAAAGGCAACAATGGGCACCCTTGCATTAACCCATGACTGTCCACCATGTTTCACTATCAGCAACCATCATCTGTGCCCTATGGGGCCATTTATGTAAGTTTTGGAGGAGTCTCCAATCTCGCCAATAGATTCCTATTTTCATCAGGGTCTGCATTAGTTTTTCCTCATCAACTCTGTAAAATGCCTTTTCAAAATCAACAAAGCAAGCAAAACCATCCTGGTTATACTCCATGTTTCCATCCATAAGTGTCCTCATCACCACAATCGCATCTTGAGTACCCTACCCTTCCTGAACTCAGCTGGCCATTGCCCAAGTGGTAATTTGCTCTACTCTCCAGCCTTTTAATAATTATTCTAAGCAAAATTATTATAAAAAGTCAGTTTGTTTATGGTGATGATCGTGTTAATGAAGGGACTCAATTAGCTGAATAAATTGGATGGCGGTAAGATTTAGTCCACCATTTCAATATCGACATTTGTAGTTTTTTTCGTTTGAAAAATTGATTCTTATATTATGCACCATTGTATATTTAATCCTGAGTCGACTAAGGCTCGAAATATATATGTGAATGTTTTGTCGGCTGACTATCCACCTCACACTGACATGGTGGGTGCATTGGAAATGGAGGATGACAGTTAAACTTTATAAAATATAAAGAAATCCCTTCTCAAAGAAATATGATATTGTTTGTATGTATACTTCATTTTTGCATGACAGTTAAACTTTATAAAATAAAAAAATCCCTACTCAAACAATATTGTTCATATGCCTACTTCATATTTGCATTTATGAATACAGGCGGTCCCTGAGTTACGTAATAGATGTGTTCCGACACTAGCGGCGTAAGTCGAAATTTACGTAAGTCGAAAAAAAAGGAGTCGAAAATTACTCCGTAACTGAGTCCATGCTCTCAAGATTACGGTCGATTCAGAGAAATACGGGGAAGGGCAGCTCTTACTAACATTACAGCACATGTGCTCCTTAAAAGTAGGCAACCAACCTTCCAAATCCATAACTTTCGTAATTCTCATATTTTTTTGGGTAAGGTTGCCACTTACGTAAGTACGGATTGACATAAGTCGAGGCTTATGTAACTCGGGGACTGCCTATAGTATCACAGCTGATGTCATGAGAAAACCATGATCCCTCATCATACATTGTAAGTACATATAAATTTGTCTTTTATTCATTGATGTTTGAAAAGGCAGCATTTCACTGCCTGATTGTCACTTTTTCCTTGCCCTGGAATGGAAAATATACCGTGTAAACACACCTTTCTGATTCCTTGATTGTGACGTCATCGTCAGGCGTCAGGAATGGAAAGGAAAAAGGAATGTGTGAACAGTAACTTACTACGTAAGTGTTCTCTCATATACATGCAGTGCCCCTATGAGAGCTACTTTGAGAATAGACATTGAAGAGTATACTTGTTGCAAATATGCATTGAATATATCGATTACCCCCTGAAGCAATCTATCATGGGGCCCTTCGTTTGCAGATTTTCTTTCTACCTGCTATCATGAGCCTCCAGGAAAACTTAAATGCCAGAGGCGTGAATATCCATTGAAAATCAAATCTCTGGTTGTCAAGGAAATATGCTATTGTTGATTTCAAAGAAAAATGTGAGATTTTTCAGCAAAAAAACATGATTTTCAGACAATTGCTAAGCACAGCAGAAAATCAATTGAAAGAATTAGAAACTTCATTTATTCAACCATCCGATAAAAAAATCCCTGCCCTCTCTCGAGTGAAAGTACTTTTAAAAAGCAAAAAATGAAACCACTGCACCGAAAACAATGCTTAGCATTGACCACCAGGGGGGGCCTGAGGGCTTTTTAATATAACCTATGTTACTCCGAGAGTCATTTTCTTTCTACATGCCAAATGTCAGCTCGATCTATACAGTAGTTTTTGCGTGATTGAGCAACAGACAGACAGAGAGAGAGGCACCATTACATTTTTATATATTAGTATGATGTAAATATTTGCTGGATCATTTTCTCCTTCTGAATGATTGATGTACACATTTGAAGTACTGGAACTAAAAATAATTCCAGGCAAATGAGTTTTTTCAAGGCAAATGAAAATTTTTATAATTAACACCACTGTTGTAAGGGAAGCAGTGATGCAATACCTGGGTGTGGATCTTAATGAGTGCTGATGCTTAGTCTACAAATCATTTTATTAAAAATATAATCATTACTTGAAATTCAAACAATAATACCCATTTAACAACAGTGAAAAAAACTTTCTCAGAGAGAATCACATTATTTCAGGGCTCCCATAAATGCTGAATCACTCCTTCTTACTTCAAAGTTAAAGATTCAGCAAGTTCCAAAATAATGGACAATTTTTAATAAGGGCGATGTCTATTATCATGCCTTCTATCTTCATGGTCTCTCCTGTGATACTCACTGCGGCGGTAAGAATCGTGACCACTTCTTTCATTGGAATGATTTCGAGAGCTGTAATTGTTTCGATGGTCATATTGATTTTGTTTATCATAGTTCCTGTAGCCGCCACCTCTTCCACGACTGTAATTTGGTGGCCTGCAGTACCATGGGCACACAATAGGGGGTGAATGCGAATCTTCATGCATTAATGCAGCAAATTCTTCATCATCTTCTGTGTACCTGGAGCCAAAGTCTCTCTCACATTCCTGCAGGAATTGATTCAAGTCATTTGGCAGGCTTGTATCAGTCTCCACAGACTCCAACTTATCTTCAGATGAGCTCATTATGCTATATTTTAAGGAAAAAAAGCACATTCAATCACTCTGAGCATTATATACAATAATTGTGAATATTGTGATAGGCATAAACTAACTTTATTCTGTTAAATCCCAGGATCTAGGGTTTACACTCCAATATTGCTGTTACAATATTGTTTAAACAAAAACTATTTTTCCAGCCCCTGATCTTTGAAAAGGCAGGCAAAAATCGTGGAGTATTGTGAAATCTCATGTCAACAGTGTCATATGAAAATTTAATATGTAGCTACTTAAAGGTCTAACAATTGATATAGACTCAACTATGTTGCAATACCTATTCACAAATATGTGTATTTTGTAACGTTCACAAAAACGTGTAGTGTCAGCTCTGCCTCATCCTGAATGGTCACCCAATTTGCCTCGCTGTGGTGCGTCGTACGTTGGTGTGGGCTTGAAAATCTTTTTCCACATACCTGAGAGTGAAAAGCCATTTTTTCTGTTGCAACTGTCTGGCCATTTTATTTCTATGACTTCCCACATTACACTAGAAAAATATTTATACTCCTTTTTGATGATTCTCACTTTGTCTACAGCCAATTGAGTGAACAGGCTCGATCCAAAGGAGGGATTATATGAGTTGGAGTGCATGTGCAGGAAATTCTATATTGACCAGACTGGAAGATCCATTCAATGTAGGATTTGTGAGCATCAGTGGGGAACGAAAAATGACCAGTTTCATCTTCATTACTCCATCACCAAGCTTGTATGGACTGAGCGTGCCCACTCGATTGATTTAATGCGAGTCTTCAAAAAGGAGAAAAAATATTTCCCAGCATGATATAGGACCAATCAGGACAAATCAGAGGCAATGAGGAACCTCGCTCCTCCCTAAATAAGACCAACAAAAATCCTGCATCACCACTTCTCACCTGAAGATGTCAGCAAGATGGCTGGTGAAACTGAGGTCGATCAGACACATCCCAACGCAGGGGAAAAACCAGGAGTCCAACATCTGAAGACATTGAGGCCCTATGGATGGCCATCATGGGTTGCCTATCTTACTGAGGGTATGAAAAATATCTTGTCGTGGATTATATTTGCGTTGATCATTTCTCCACACATTTTAACCTCCAACATCCTTTGGTATCATATGTTTTTATTATCTGTTCCGTTTAAGAACGGTGCTGTCGTCAACTGTCCGGTGGTATCACAGGCTATAACATATGTATGTGTTTTATGTGTCAACTATTTTTACTGAGTGATAATCACTTGTGTGGTTTTCTGCAACTTGAAATTAGATGAAATTGAAGTTTTTGTCATGGCTGTGCAAAGTATAGGTAATTATTATAAATGTTTATACCTATTATTTTTTTCTTGAATATGAGTCATTCCATGTCAAATGAACCAGTGTATTTACCTGATCCTTTGAGATTTTGATGAAAATTGGCAAAATTGTTCGCCCTACAGAGAAACTAAATATTACCAAGTATTACACCCCTGGGCCAAATACTTTGTTAGAAAATTGGGTCTAAAAATGGACCAAAAATCAAATTTTAGGTCTGCAGTGCACTTTTTGAATTGCCATAATAGAGAAAATTATGAAGATGAGATCATTAAGCAGTTGAAAGAAAAATTCAAGTACAAGCAAGAGTGAGAATATTCAAATATTAACCATACTTCCTCTAACCCGATGCGTCGCATTTTTCTTCTCCCTCTACGTCTTCTTTTTCTTTTTATTTCATTGTTTTTTCACCCGTCTTTCCACGTTTACTTCAGTGCTTCTCTCACTTTCTCACCCTCCTTGTTAATTTGTTTATTTATATCTCTCATCTCCTAGATTTCGCCATCCCAAACGTCTCATTACCCATCTCATTTTTTTCATTTTAAGTTTACTTTAATTTCCTCCCTTCAAACTTATTCTCATTGAACTTCAATGCATTTTGTCATTTAATATTACTGCATTTTGCACTTTAATGGCCATATGGAATTCAAAATTACTCCGAAATTTTGGTATCATCATATGATGTAATGACGAATGTTGTTTCTCACTTGTTTCAGTACTGAAAGATAGCGTCATTTTGGAGTTGGTTGAGTGTATTGATCCTAATTCATCAGATATTGAATTAGATGATGATGAGGATCATGGTGATGACATTATAGTTCCACTTGCCCAGTGTCATAGCTAAGTTTTGGGTCTGGGGGGGGGGAGGGGAGGGGGGGGGGGGTGGCAGAAACGTTTTAGGGGGGCAGAAAATTTTTAGGGGGCGCTGACTCATAAATTAACCAGTTTACTAAACTTTACAAATTTTGGTGATGCAATAGACACATGGGTTTTTACAAAATATGACAATTGACAATGTATTATATACATTTATTTATACATATTGTGACGGCAGCGTGTGTTGTCGCTCGAAAGATGTCATTTTCCTATTTTTATAAATTGCAGAGACCAAGCTTTCCTGTGTACGTCCCTAGATAAGTTTTGATTTATGAATTATTTGAAATTGTTAAAATGAATGTATTTTGTTATGTGTAACAGTGATTTGTGGAGGTGAGAGATAAAAAAATCCCAGAAGATAAAAGTGCGCTCGCTCTGCGGAAGATTTGCTTTCCGCACAGGCATGAAGTGGGGCACTTTTTGCCCGTATTTTGTTGGCCAAGGGGCACGGCAGGTGATTCACCTGGGCGCCGGCTCGTGTAAGTGGGGCCTGGGGAGCAAGAGAGAGGCTCTCGCTGCTAGACGTTCGAGGAAGCAACATCTCCCACCCTCCCCGATTGGGACACATTTTGGCAGAAGACCGACACAATGCGGTGGCTGCTTCCCGCGATCTCATGCTGCGAACATAGGCATTTGAGATCATTGGAGAGCCAATTCTGGTCTTTTTTCAACGAGAATTTCCGAGACAACGCCACCCCTGCTGTTTCCAGACTTGATTACATACATCCACACGGACTCCCAAGTCACGGTAGAGTCGCAGACCCTACCTGGCAGAAGACCAGCTTTTCCTGGCCCCGCAAAACGAGAAGTAAAACAAAAAAACCCCAGACTTCCCAAGCGTCGACCCCCAGACCACGTGCTCCCCCCCCCCCTTCAAGTGATTTCACTTATCTCCAGTAAGGTCTCTCAACCCCACACCTTCGTTGCAAAGGAGACAATTAAGAATTGTTAATTCAACGGACAACTTAAATTTTTGTATTGAAGAGTTTCATTCATGTATTTGGCTACTTGGGCATCAAGGGATGCAATCTAACCCTAAATGTCAAATTGTTTAACTTCACAGAATTTCCAAGCGAAGAGCTTACAAAGTGTGAACGAGTGTTCTATTTTTGTTCTAGAGTGTAATATTATATGTCTATGTTTTAGAGTTAAGATCCCACTAACCCCAAAATATTTCAAAGGAGAGTCTTGCTTCGCAATTCCATCCGCACGATGCAGACGATAAATTCTGAAGTACGTGCTTCTTTTGTTTATCTAATCTGCCTCAGTTTTGTTCAATAAAATTGTTTTTTGTGAATGGAATTCCCAATTTCTCTAATGCGGCAAGGACTATTCCCTCATTCAGCTCACCCCCCTTCTCCCCATCCTGAGTCGTCCAAACAAAACTCGTTGGTTTGACGTCGCCCACGGCCCTGAGACCATATCGAACCAAACCACCCTGAAAGTGCAGACGAGTGTCCGTCACAGTATTTGGGTCTTAAAGAGTTGAAAAATATACAGGCTTAGGGGTGCCAGAACAAGGGGTGGTGGTGGGGCATTCGCCCCCCATGCCCCCCCCGGCTACGCTACTGCACAATTATTGAAAAAGATTCAGATGATTCTGTAACTCTGAGCCAAAGTCAGCAGAGTGGGTTACACTGGCTTCATAAAAATAAATGAGCTATGATCATAATCTCTTATTGTTCTTGATATATAATAGGTAACATGACTAATCTAGTCGATTCTCCTCTAGCTTCCAACCACCCCTGAAACAACTACGACATCTTGTGCTACCATACATCCTGTAAAAAAGCTATTTGAATATTTTTGTCAGTACAGTAAGTCCTCTACTTACGCGGATCTGAGTTACACGGATCCGGAGTTACACGGATTTTCAGCTAGGCTGGGTACATGCTTGCATTTTATCCACATTTCAGTTGCCGTGACAGAAACACCGGGTGACGACCCGAGACTCAATATCAAGCGCGCAAGGGTTGATGCCCCACTACGGGCATTCGGAACGCCCAATCTACTACCACGGCGTGATAAGCAGTGACACGTCCGCCAGTCCTTGGTATGAGGAGGGTACGTCGGCTATTTGTCGTGTCGCGCCATAAACACAACATGCAGAGTTTTCAAATTTGTCACTGGTCGCAAGCACGGCCGGCTCCATAAGAATCTGTGTTTGACCTTTTACTAGCTATCACTGCATATCTGTCGCGGCAAAAGAAATGCGAAGAAAACGTGAGCTTGTCACCGGCCCTACACGGCATCAACGTCTTTATTCGGCGTAGTTTGACCTTCCTGCATAAGTCGACGCTTAGTTAATTATGTACTCCATAGATGCCTGTTATTCAATATAGCAAAAAAAAAGAACACATACGTGCAGCAGACAGACGAACTTATATTTCAGTTGTGATTAGATCATTGGGATCGTAATTTAACAAGTTCAAAAAAGCTTTCTCATCAAAGCATTAATATCGTCTTATGTGTTTGTTTTGAATGTTCACCCTCACAATGGCTGAGAAACATAAGAGTGGTGAGATATCTATGAGTGGCAAAAAGGAAAGGCAGGCTATAAGTTTAAAAACGAAACTGGAAATTATGACGAAGACATGACAAAGACGAAAAGTTTGTTGAAATAGCAAGTGCTTATTGGATTGATGAGTCAACAGTTAGAACAATTGTACTTGATAAAAGTCGAGTTTAAGAGCATATGCTATTTATTAAGAACTTTATGAACTGGCATTCACATGAGTATGATAGTTTGAGCAAATTTTCAATTTATTCATGTTTACGTAATTCTACCTATTTTACAATTAAATATCCAGTGAAATGAAGATTGAATTGGTGTAACTCTCGGAAATTTTGGCTCTGCTCTCGGAATTGTCGTATTATGTTAACTTAACGGCATCTCAAAATATGGCATTTTCTCTAATCGTCACAGAATGCCACCAATCACAGTAAAATCGGCACCGCTAATGGTTCAAAAATGGATAGTTAAGTTGTTGTGTTTCGACTTAGTGGATTTTTACTTACGCGGAAATTTTTGGGACGAATTAACCGCGCAAGTCGAGGACATACTGTATGATGAACTGGCCTTTTTCCATGAAATGGCTCATTTTAAGAATTTAAGATATGTTTCTTTGACTGGAGACAATGAGCTGCAGTGGCGCTGAAATGCAAAAATAATGGGGGGTTAGTATAATTACTACACTTTTGGGTTTACCCAGGTAATTAATGTGTTGGGAGAGAAGAACTCGCTTCACTCTAATTACAGATCATATGACAAGGGATCGGGTTTTATACGCTTCGAGATAATTTAAGGCTGGTCGATGGTGATGCTGTATCTGACAATGAAAAGCAGGACAGTTAATGGAAAATATGACCACTTCTAGATCGCATCAGAAATGCTTGCCTTAAACATCCTCGGCCAATAGAAATTTCCATGGACAAGCAAATGATTCCCTTCCATGGTTACGTGAAGATGCGACAATATGTTAGGGGAAAACCACAGTCCATTGGTCTGAAAAACTTTATAATGGCATCATCTTCAGGTCTTCCTCTAGATTTCACACTGTACCAGGGAAAAGGTAAGGATATTACCTCAGAAAAAAATCCCTGTTCCTGAGAAGATCGAAGTAGGTGGACGAATTGTAATGGAAGGGCGAGCCTTGAGGACATTACTATGTGTGCCCCCCTTGACCCTCCCACTTTCCTCCCATCTTAACCCCCTCTCACCCTCCCTGCTGGACCCTTGACCCTTCCTTATGACTCCTAGCACCACCCTCCCTTTCTCTTTCCTTGTCACCCGCTCCTTGGAGAACATACCCTGACGACTTTAAGATTTGTGCACCACCCACTCCTCCCCCTCCCGATGGATGTTCGAGAAGCTTCTAACGTTCGGGAAGGGAGCCAACAAGCAATTTTCAAAATTCCAAATGACGCCAACCGCTGATTGGCTAATTTTAAACTGACCCAGCCCACGCTCCCGAGGTCTGGCAGTATATAAGGGGAGATCTTCGCGGCAAAGAGAACCAGTGTGGGGGCATCACCGGCTCCTGGCCCTCCCCTGCTTCATCACCGGTGTCTTCCACCACCCTTCCTACCCCAATGCAATGGTCACTGGCACATCCATCCCACCTCCACGCAATGGTCACTGGCATCTTCCACCGACCTTCCTACCCCTAGGCCCACATTGCAAAGCACTGCCTACGCTGCTGCCACACTCACCCTGCCAGAGGCTCTCCGCACACCCCGTCGCCACTCCTCGAGACACAGGACATCACGACACCTAAGGGGACCTACCATTCCTCTCCTCCTTTATTTCTGGGTTCCAATCCCCTTTTCCCTAGTCCTCATGGTTGTTGAAATAACCAACCATTTTTAAAAAGAGAAATCTTTATTTTATTCCTTGTTTCCCAGTCATTCCCTTAAATAAGACCTGTACTCCAAAGTCAGCCTCTCCCACCAGTTCTCCTCAGGACAGCGAGCAGAGCACAGCTTCTCCTTCACTCGATTCCACCACGATGGAGAAAGCCCAGGAGGGAGTGAGACAAGGCAGACAATGAAGTACCATACATTTAAATTAGATGTAGCAGAAAAATTAATATTCTTCCAGGAGCCATTGGACAAAGGGATAAGTAGTGAAGAAGATGGTGATGTTGATGACATTGAAACCACACAAAAATGTCCAAGAACACCAACAGCACTGCCACCAGGACATTCTAGGATGGTGGATGCATTGCATATACTGTAAATGTTGCACCATCAGCAAAAATGTAGGTGAGGCTTTCAGGGTGCAAGGGCCTTACATTTGTTCCATGTACTAAATGCAAAGTGTTTCGGTGCTTAACCACTGAGAGAAATTGTTTTTAGGCATTTCATAAAAAATAATTTCTCGATGCATAAATATATCACTATATATGCAAAATTGCTAGTGGTATCATATGTGATACCACTAGTAATTTTGTAAAAAATGAATTAATATTTTTATAAAATATACCACCATCTAATTAAGTCTAATGGACTAGTAACACTATATTTAATTTTTTTTAAACTTAAATCAACTTCAGGACTCGGGAGTTTAATATATTTCCGGTAAGCGCAGCAATGCAGCACAGAATTCAGAAAGCATTAATACTTTACTTTAAGGGGAAAATTTATATCATTGATTGGATTCATAATTAATTGTATATTTACAGTGAGACACATACTTTTGAAACCTCAGCACAATCGGGAATAAATTACCATCACAGCTAAAGGGTTAATCAAAAAGGATTTGTTGGATTTGATATTTGTAGCACATTTATTAGAGCATTTCACCAGAAAAAAAGAATCCACTCACCTTATGTTTCCCTAATTTCCAGTCACTACTGCTTGTATCTTTGGTGTGTCCTTTGGCCTTCTCCTGACTCAAATCTTTGGAAAAGCGATCAAGGAATCTGCAACTGAAGAAATTCATAATGTGAGAATGCATTAAAGATAATAATGAGCTGTTGGAAAAAATATGACAATCGGACTGGGGTACACACTATGAATTCATCCTAAAAACTGTATCATTCACAGTATTCAGCAAAATCAATCTGAGGCCTAGATCAAATTTTAACGAACGGGCCAACATAATAGCATAACACTTCACGCCGCTTGATTTGTCCGGCATTATTTTATTTTGTTCTTTGCATGAATTAGTATCTCGTAGCATTAGTAATTTAATAGTATTAGTAATATTAACCACTAGATGTGTCTTTAGCATTGTAATGCATGCTTGCATGTTCATTTACGTAGCACTCTCCCAATTTCTAGTTTGACTGCACACTGTTCTCCTGCTACTTTTTGGTCTGTGCCTAGTGGCTGGGGGAACGTGTGAGGTCCTGATTTGTGCTAGGATGAGTACTGCATGCTTGGTGTGGAATCACCCCATGCCACACACCCTAGTGGTGGCTTGCACCGTACGTTGTAGATGTAGATGAATAGCATTTTCATTAATTAAGGTGGGTTTAGTAATGGTTTGAGAAGCTATCATGGGGTTGCAGACCTTCCAATAATTAAACACAGTAAAACCAGTATAATACTGTTAGATATGGATGATAGACAAGATTGGGGAAAATTTGGAATGATTCACAAGCCTCCAGCTAAACAAAGGAGCCCACTCGTCAGAGTGAAAGACAATCTAGGGCAAAAAATTCCAGGTTTGCAAAGAAATAAACTTTGTAGTGTTAACTACAAAGTTTATTTCAAGAGGTTAACCTCTTGAAAATAAAGAGTATTCGTTGAAACCGATTGAGGAAAAATAAAAACACAGAAAACTACAAGGTTTATTTCTTTCCAAGCATGGAAAAGTTGCACAAAGTAAGCCCATCGACAATTAACTTTATATTTCAAAATTCCAGGTTTGTATTGGATCTTTTGCAAGAGCAAAGAGAGGCATACATAAGAGAGACAGGCTGGACCGCTGAAACTCGAATCAAGGCACAAAAGAGGTGTATTAGGCTTGGGTATTAGGAAGTCAGCAACACAAGAAATCAACCTCGGCCGAGACCATCTGATTTCATTAAATGACACTTAGCTGATCATCGTTATTTTTCCACAACCTGAAGTTTGACCTGATGAGTTTTAAAATGCATCGTCACATCAATAACAAGTAACGCAGTGCATCGGCGCGCGCGAAAAGAGAATCAGAACTTCAATCGGATTGTTAACCGGTAGCTTTTAAAAAATTGATGGCCGGTTTTCATAAAAAACCACTGTAAAATTTTTTTCACAGTAAACGGTTCCATGCAAAGGTTTTTTTACCATGGGAAAGTCCAAAATTTCGCACGTAATTCGCGAAATAAGGGCAAAAACACTCAAATTCGTGGAATCAAGTAAATTTTGTGCCATTTCGCAAAAAAAATGTTGCTTTAATCAATGCCAAATGGTAAGGCGAACATAAGAAATGAAAAAAAGTGAAAATAGGATACACTTCGTGGTATCGCAGTTCACGAAAATTCGGTGCCTCTAGTAATGAGTCATTACCATGGTTGTTACAAATCTGAATTTTTAAATTCCCTGACTTTTCCAGGTGTTTGGCAACTTTTTCCCGGACCTTTTCAAAAATTAATAGTATTAGTAAAACACCAAAATTAGGTAGCATTAATTATTCTCTGGGGACCAGATGTGTTTTATGTGGTTTTGATACAGGACACTACCTTCCTCCATATATATCTAACATTTCCTTATGCCTTTATCACATGCCTCTCTACAAATGCATTTCTATGGCTCAGTATTAGGACCTTGAGAAGGAAACTGACAAGGAGATCAGGTGAATATGAATCAGACAAAATTTTCATCCAGAAATGATCCAGCCTCTGATCCTTTCTGTCAAAAGTTTTCATTACCTCAATGACTGTAAGATAGGTAATAATATTTTTGAATTCATTTTCAATCTCATCTCAATCCTGACCTGTTAGTCAGTTCTTTTCTTGAAAAATATTTAGCGTTATATCCAACCGCATCAGTGCACAGTCAGGAAAATCCTTGATCAGGGATGGATCAGCAAATGTAATCCCTTGGCGTAATTTATATTTCAATGGTGACTTTTCAGTCAATTTTAAGCACATTGTCTTCAAGAACACCCTGCATTCTTTCTTGAATGCAATTATTTCGGAATCTTTAAGAACTACACGGCGTAGCTCAGCTCTGACTGAATGTCCTAATTTTAAACGTTTTACTGGGACTAGATTGTCACTCATTTAAATATGGTCAATACTGCTGGCATTCTTGAGTATGTCTTCCTTCACAAACAAAGACATTCGATCCACCATAAGACGAGTTAGTTCTGTGTACAGAAAGGGGTAAAATGGATCATTACTTTGGAAATATCAAAGGAAGGGCTCCACAATGTGAGCAACATGAGAAAAAAAGCTAATCTAGGTCCCATGAGTTTGTCCTTTATTCCTTCGCACATTTCCTTATAGCTACGTGAAGTCACCCTTTTGCCATCCCTCTCCATGGCACTAACATATTTCTTCAAATTTGGAAGAATTTTCAACGTAGTTTCTACCACTTCCGCATTGTTGAGCCACCTAACTGGGCAGAACTTCTTAGGGAATGTGCAACTCTCTGTATACTATTTGTAGTCGCTCCTCCTCGCAAGCATATCTTTGAACAAATTATAGCAAGCTCTAAGAAAGGGTACCATATTCTATCCAGTGGTTTTTTTCCAGGTTTAAAAGCATTATGTACAATATGAAGCCCACATGAGCCCATAGAGAAAAGCAAGGGAGCATTAACATCATGCATGGATTGAAGGTGAGCCTGCAGGTCTGTCATAAATTTGAAATTGACAATGAGACTTGGAGGAGATTCTCTAAGTTTAGACCAGAATGTTCTTTCAAAACACCTTGCAGCAGATCTGTAGCTGTACTGTGACCTAAGATAGAAGAGCTGAAATAACAAGCAGAAACTTCATTTTATGCTTTGCTCCAAAAACTCAGACGAATTAAATGGGAAAACGGCATTATTTATGCTTGATACACAATCTAAGAAAATCATTTATATGCTAATTTCAACCATTTGACAAATTGTAATATAAATCACGGGATTATAAAAATGACGTGGATAAGGTTGAAACTTAAAGAAATTTCAAGGTCGCATTAAAACATTCCGACTTTTCCATGACCATTTTTAAATTCCCTGACTTTTCCCGGTTTTCCAGGTCTGTGGCAACCATGATTACGCATGAATATTTGGTTGGATGATTTAGAAATCTATAGCTGGAGCTTTAGGTTGTGGCTTTCGTCACTGACTTCTGATGATCTACCATCGCGATTGATCTATAATATAAGGGATGGGTTGGTTCCACTTTTTTTTTTGTTCCAGATCGGTTCTCAATTCTTAATTTAGTAATACATATTTGCATATATATTACTCGATTTTCAATAGCAAGAGAAGTTTTTCTTTGTTTGATTATCATGCATATCTAGATTAACGGATCAAGCTACCCCTACGCATCATCTCTATCTTATAATTGCATCCTAAGGATCATAAAATTTGCAACATTATGAGACAAAACTATGCTATATTTCTTTAAATTAGAGAATCCAGATAGCTAATTCTCTTAAAAAGAAAGCAGGCAGAGAAAAGATACATACAAAAATACAGCAGTAAGCATTACCTTCTCGTAAAAAAAGGACTCCTGAATATTCCTTCAAATAGTTCAAAATTTTACACTTCTGTATTTCATTGAAATACATACCTATTATTAAATGTTTAAATAGCTGATTTCTGAGAATGGAATAGCCTCCAAGCTCTTATGCTGAAGATGGAAACCTAGGTCTGATTCTTCATGAAAGTGAACCGACACGGATAAGTAACCATTGTTACTCACAGATGTTCACAAACAGCTACAAATTTAACATCTTCCAACTTTGCTCTCAAATTCATACTGTTAATTCATAAGTTTCTGGAGTTAATTTATTAAAAACAGTTCTCCCTGTTGAAGGGGTTGTATAGCAAGGTTCAAAGTGAGTAAGTGGCCTACTGAAGCCTATGTTTTTACCACTACACTAAATGGCTGCAGATCTAAGCATATCATTTCTGCATTTAATTGTTTAATTGCTATAGCTCATTGATCTTGCTGTTTAAATTTATTTACTTTATCGAAGACCTGTGCCAAAGTGGACTGGTGGTATGATGTTGACTTAGGCCCAGGTTTAACGAACTTATGTTAATGAGCTGCCAAAGTGGAAGCAGTTGGTGAATATGGACTTTCCAGAGAGCTGCTAGCACAATGGAGTCCAAGGCTAATGACAGGTGATGCTGGATTTTAGCTGGAAATGTTTCAGCGGTAGTAACAACTTTAACAGTTGCAAGGGGATCACATTTAACTACACATAATTCTTCAACACTGATGGCACTCGGCTTATGATTAGTGGTCATAAACATTTTCATCGCATTTAGTGAAGTATTCCGTTTCTCTGGAGAGACTATTGGAATATTACAGTGAAAATGTATTTTATGCTTTTTAGGTTAGAAGTGGACTTACAAGCAACATTGGATATTAGGGAATGACAAATATTACACTTCACATTATTAAATTGCATGATACGTGTTATTGACCTTGTTGGTGAGGAGAGAAAACTTCTGGATGAGATTAGGGGAAGGCAGGGTAGGTGGCTGGAAGCGGTAATGAGGGGGACGGTTTGCTGAAGGCTGTGATAGAGGGAAGGATGTTAGGCAAGCGGGGAAGGGGAAGAAAGAGATAAGGTTTTATGGACGGGATGAAGAAAGGTAGGACGTACACTGAGATGAAGAAAGAAATACTAGAGGTAGATAGGGCACTGCATGTGTAGGAGTCTGTTGGATATTCTCTGACTTTCATCATAACCTACCTCTAACCAGTAGATTACTCTAATAATGATGATGAATGAATGGACTAATAAATAAATAAACTATATACCTGATGACACCTGTGCCTTGAATCTAGTTTTACTTTATGACTATAATAATTGAATATCACAGGGAAGATTAGTTTTTGTCTGAATGAATTAATGAAAAATGAATTTCCACATTGCAAAGCCTGAAACCTTTGAACTTATGAAGGAATAAATTGGTTACATGGAAACTGCCAAGAAAAAAAAATCAACTTGGATGAGGGATTCTATGAAGGACCTTCTCAGTGAACAGACCATCTCACCTCCCAGACTTTAATGGTGAATTTACAAGGCTTTACAGAGGAATTAGATGCTCTTCCTGTACAATCCATCGAGGATGACAATTGTGAGGGAAAGAATTAGGTGAAAGGTGTATAAGATGAAATCCTACTTCATCACTTTACTATATTAGGCTGGATTTGCTGAAGATCACATGGACAGATAAAATAAGGAATGAAGAAGTGTACAGAAGAGTGGAAGAGGAAAGGACCATACGGAACAATGTACAGAAAAGAATAAACAAATGGATTGGGCACACCCTGAGGCACAATGGATTGATGAAGAATATAATTGAAGGAAAAATTGAGGAATAAGCCCTAAGAGGAAGGCCAAGGGATAAATACATAGACCAAATAAAGAGAAAAGAACTTTAGGAGAACTACCAGGGAGTCAGAGAACTAGCATTAGAAAGGGAAGGATGGAGGGCTGCAGTCAACCAATCTTAGGAATGAACGACCAATGACGACCATGTAAACTGAATATTTACAACACAGCCAAAAATATGGCTGTTATAAGCAAGGAAATTGCTGTTAGGAAAAATCCTCATGTATGGAAATTGTATTTTTGGCTCATTGGGCCAATGTGCAGACCGCTGGCTTCCTTTCACCTTTCCAGGACAGAGTAGTGGATGAGTCTTGGTGTTCTTACCTTGTTATAATTCAACACTCACAATCAGTGCAAAACTTCACACAATGCATCAAAAAAGTGTCAACAGTAATTTGTTTATTATTAAGTTGTAATTGGCTCACGGGAGTCAAAAAATTATGGAATTGCATCAGTATCATTAACTGTCAAGGAATAGGCCATTTGGCTTTTACTGCTTCAGATCGGAAGCTGGTCCCTCCATTGCTTCTTTGGTCATTCCCCAACCACTTTTTCCAGATGGTCAGATGTAGAGGTGTCTGTAGCTGTGTTTACACGATGCATTTACCCACGCAAGTACGTGGCTGGACAGATGCGTGAACACATTCGCCAAATTAGAACAGGGGCTATTTTCTGTCCACGCATTCACGCAATTTTGAGTGTTAACATGGTGAAATTTTGATGGTGATTGTGTTCACGCATCTACCCGCGCGGGTAAATGCATCGTGTAAACACGGCTTGTGACTTTATGTTGCCTGTATTGGTGGTCAATTCTGATTTGGTTCATTTGTGTTTCATGTTTACTTAAGTAGTTCGTTTATCAGTGTTCATTTGTTTTTCCTTTTGAATCACGAAAGTGTTTTGTTTTGTAACGGTTCGCTAGTATGGCTGTTAATATGCTTGAAGTGAAGAAGAAGGTCACGTAATTGAAGTGTAATGACTAAAAACAAATAAAGTCAGACGTGATTCCCCTTACAGAAGAAGTTGTTATTTGCCCACCCATCATAACTAACAATAGGTCATGGGCCCAGGAACATTTGAGAAGAATATGAAGAGTTAAGAAGTGAGAAGAAACAAGACGAAGCCGAGAAAGCCGGGCATAACAAGATGGCGGAAAAGTCAAATGAGTTTACATCTACATTCTACCCCGCAAGCCGCCTCAATAGGCGTGTGGCGGGGTAGAATGTGTAAAGTATGTGGTGTTAGGACACCAGCCGTTTACATATAAAAAGGAAACGCTCTAATGAAATTACACCTAGCATTTATTGAAGTCCCTTATTGTTTGGGGAAAAAACGAATTCCCATACCTATCCGTTCGGCAAAATATCTCTCTTAATTTATCATTTCTGTCGGACCTGGAGTTTAAGAGTGGAGTACCGAAATTGAATGGTAAAAATTATTACGCGTGGTCTAAGCTGGTACAGTCTGAATTAGTGGGAACCAATTGCTGGAATGCAATCAACCCTTGTTTTGAGGAGGAAGAAGAAAACGATTTAAATGTGGATCATAGAAGAATCAACAGGAAGGCACTCAAGTTTCTTGTGGAAGCATGTGTGCGAGGAGTATATTGAAGCTATTGGAGATTGTGCGTTCGCCAAAGATGCGTGGGAGATATTGAAGAACATTCACACTTCTTTCTCACTGACGAAGTGTTTAGCAGTGACAAGGTAGATATACAACACCATGAAGAAGCCGGATCAGACCATGCACAAGTACATGGCCGAAATTCAGGGCCTGAACTGAGTAGTGAAGAGTGCCGGTTATGGGTTGGAGTTAAATGATAAGCAGCTGGCTGGATTATTTCTGGATGGACTCCCTCAAGAGAAGCATTGGATGCCAATCGCTATCCTGGGAGGAGACAAAGATTTAACCACCAAGAAAGTGAAAGCAGCCCTCCTTCAAGAAGATTGTGTTTATGAATAAGAACCAGTCCCGGAGGCCCTGGTGTCGTCGTCTCATCACCGCCGCGGAGGCGGGAGTGGTCGAGGAAGAGGTGGCTACGACAGACAGAATCAGCGTAGGCCACAGTCAGAGCGAAGCGGAGAGTGGAGTGGAGAACCCAAGAACAATGAAGAAAAGAAGTGCAACAAGTGTCATCAGATAGGACATTACTACAGAAATTGCCCAGACAATAAGTGCTACAAGTGTGATCGTTTTGGACATTTGGCAAAAGATTGTAATTCCAGTGATAACAAAGACAGTGTCAACAGCAGTAACGATAAAAGCAAGTCAGGAGGTGAAAAAAGAAAAACTAAAAGAATAGTGGCGGCAGTGTCAGCTGTAAATTTAGCAGCAAAGAGAGCAGGTAAAGATGAGTTGATAGTAGATTGTGGCTCGACAGACTATATTTGCAACAAGAAGTCAAAGTTTGTTACAATAAAGCCAGCTTGTGGTTATGTGTCCATGGGTAGAGGGATTGTGCCTGTACAAGGAGTTGGAACGGCAGTATTTGAACTGACTGACGACTGTGGTGGAATTGTTTTCAGTTTACAGGAAACTTTGTATGTTCCCGAGTTCAGTTTCAATTTGCTATCAGTTTCAAAGCTTGCCAAGAAGAAAATCTTTGTAAGCAGTCGTGAGAATGGTTGTGACTGAGTGCAAAATGGAGAGGTTATTTTTTCAGCGTATGAGAGAGGACTTTACATTCTGGACTTAGTGAAGGGAAAGGAAGACAATAAAGACAGTGTGAGGGTGATGGCGTCGGAAGCAGAAGATGTTTGCGAGAGTAATGTGAATGAAAAGTGCGAAGACAAAGCTGATGTTGGTATACATGCAACGGCATTGAGAAGTGTGGAAGATTGGCACAATCGTCTAGGCCACTGGGCCACTGGCATGAAGAAGGCATCAAAAATATACCAGTGTTAAATGTGAAGGGAAAATTCTTTGAGAAGTGTGATGTTTGTATACTAGGCATGGCAACTAGGAAAGGTTTTCCTAAGGAAAGTGCTAGGCAGTCTACACAACCTTTAGAGTTGGTGCATAGTGATGTTGTTGGAAAATGTGTTGTGTCTGTAGGCGGCTCTAAATATGTAGTAACTTTTGTAGATGACTACTCCAGGCATTTGACAGTGTATTTTCAAAGGAAGAAGTCGGAAGTTTTTCAGTGCTTTAAGGATTATAAAGTTCAAGTTGAAAATAACAAGTATGGAAGGAAGATAATTGCTCTACAGACTGATGGTGGTGGAGAATATGTATGCAGTGAGTTCAGTGATTTTCTTAGAAAGAGTGGTATTACCCGGAGAAAGGCTGTTAAGTATTCGCCTGAACAAAATGGAGTGACAGAACGTGTCAATTATACTCTAGGCAACGGTGTTAGATGCATGTTAGTGCAGTCTAGCTTGCCATTGACCTTTTGGGCAGAGGCCATGAATTACATGTGTTATGTTAGAAATGTATGCCCATCTAGAGCAATAGACAATAAGATTCCACTGTCTCTGTGAGAAGGCAGGGAAGTAACCTCCAAAGATTATGAATTTTTAAGACCTTCTGGCTGTAAAGGAGCAGTTTTTGTAGGGGGTACAAGCAAGTTTGAACCACAGGCAGTAGAGTGTGTATTTGTGGGAGTGGAGAAAGGGGTAAAAGGGTTTAAAGTATGGATACCATCCCAAAGAAAATTTTCTACTGTGCACAATGTAGAGTTTAAGGAACATTGTTTTCCCTATGCTGAAAAGAAACCCTCTGGTGATTTCATGCCAAATATTAGTGTATTTCGTGAGCATGAGGATGTAGTACATGATTTTGAATTTTTTGGAAAGGATAATGATGATACCGAAGGGGAGTGTAGTAAGTATACCTGGGGTGAGACTACAGAATATGGTAGTACTGTGTCTGATGATATATGTGAAGAATTTGTTGAACAAGATGTGCCATTAGTAAATCTTGGTGAAAATATAACAATGTAAACGTTGAGCCAGTTGATGGAGGCCTGAGGAGGAGTGCTAGAATCCGTATCCGTCAGTAATCCCTTGGTCCCTTCAGCTAAGAAAGGAAAGGAGGGCGGAGGAGGGAAGGGGGTTTGTTTACGGTTAGAGCTTCCTGAGGCTCCGTGACGCAGCGTTGTCATATTTCCAAAATCTTCGGACTTTAAAAATTTCGGCTCTGCAGTGGTAACTTTTCATTGGAAGTGCCTGAAAGTGCCTGTGCCAGTGGAAGTGCCTGTACATTCCATGATACTGATATGCGTGAAGTAGAGAAAAGAGGGAAAATAGTGGTAAAATCAGTTTTAGTGCAGGGCTATAACAAAAACATGGGTGGGGATGGCAGGAGTGACGGCCTTATCCATAATAATTCATGCAATAAAATTATACAATAGTTTTCAATTTTATATTTTTGCATTTCAATTGCCTGGGAAACTTAGTAAAATGCACATGTTTTTCTTCAATTTTACGTGGGTAATCCTTCCTTAGATGTATTTTTTTTAGTGTGATTCTTTTATTTGAATAGAGGTTAGTGATTGAATTCATTGCATGATTTACTGTAACCCTTATACATTCTAACAATGTGTACTGTGACACGCTGGGTGTGATGGGCAGAGGAGGGAGGGAAGTTTAGTAGGGAGTGAATGGTGACGTCAAGCTGCAGTCGAGGCAGTTGCCGCCCACCGGGCGTCCGGGAAGGGAAATATGCAGGTTGGGTTCGTGCAGGAGAAAGTGGAGGTTCCATTGTTTTCCCGGTAATTCAACAAATATTTCACAAGAAATAGTATTTTTTCATGATTTTTTTCCTAAAAATATTTTTTCAACACCTACTGTACCTATATTTTCAAAAATATAGCATAGAGTAAAACCTCTTGGTGATCAATTATAAATAAACAATTTTTAATTGTTATTCATTTTTTAAATTAATAAATACTCTCTTTAATCATAATAAATCTTCATTGATGTCTTTACCTATTCCATACATTCCATTTTGAAATTACTACAAATTTCTGCATATTATCGTTGAATATGTTAAAATTGAAAATTAGTCAGCAACAATTTATGGCATTACTAAAATGTTACTCCTTCAAACTATATAATTCATTATTAGTGAATCAAATATGAACTATACAAGTCAATATACAATGGATTTATATCATATTGTCGAAGATTCTATCATTTTACATATATATTTACATATTTTTAATAATTTATATTAATAATTTTTGTAATTCATTAATATTATTATAAAATTACTTCATTGTTGTTCAATAATCGGTCAAACAATTGGCTAAATTTTATGAACTAGAAATTATTTTGACCGCTTAAAACTTCCCATTAAAAAAAGGTAAAAATACGCCTCGATTCTAAATTAAATACCCACCAAGGGTAGGAAACCGAGAATTTAAATACCCAGATGAGTGGTTAAAGTAAAACAGGATCAAGAAGGGAATATTGAACGTTTTAAAGCCAGAATTGTTGCTAGAGGATTCGCTCAAATAAGAGGAGTTAATTTTGATAAAACTTTCTCTCCAGTTGTGAAAAAGAAGTCTGTAAGATTGTTGTGTGCCATAGCAGTGCTTAAAGGCTGGCAAGTTCAACATCTAGATATTCTCACAGCCTTTCTTAATAGCTCTTTAGAAGAGTTAGTGTATGTTGAACAGCCAGATTGTTTCAAGTCAGAGGAAGGAGATAAAGTATGGAAGTTAAACAAGACACTGTATGGTTTAAAGCAAAGTGCTAGGGAGTGGCACAAAATGATTGACAATATTTTTTCCGAGATAGGTCTAGTCAGACTTGTGAAGGGCCGATGTGTGTATACTGACCCAAATGGAGATCTGACAGTGTTCATTCATGTTGATGATATAGATGTTTTGGGTTTGAGGGAAAATATTGATGCGTTCAAAGTCAAGCTCAGTTCAAAGTTGGATGTTAGAGACTTAGGATTGATGTCAAATTTTCTCAGATGGAAAGTCACTCAATGTGATAATATGATTTCCTTAGGTCAGAGTAAAGCTATTCAAGAACTTATTGTACAGTTCAAATTCGAGAATGCAAACCCAAGGTCAGCACCTTTAATGATCTGTAGTGATGATAAGACCGAGACAAGCAATCAAGACAGTGACAAAGTTAGATACCAAAGAGCAGTAAGAAAGTTGATGTATATCTCTACTTGCACGAGACCTGACATATGTTATGCTTGTAGTCATGTGAGTCAATTCAATAGTGATCCTAAAGTCAAGAATTGGAATGATGTCACACATGTTGTTAGATATTTGAAAGGGACTACTGATTTGTGTCTAACATACCAGAAATCTCAACCAGTGATTGAAATATTTTGTGATGCCGATTATAATAAAGTTGGAGGTGAGCGTGTATCTAGATCAGGATATGTTGTCAATGTAGCAGGAGGAGCAGTTTCATGGTTTAGTTAGAAGCAAACTCTAACAGCCCTTTCTACGGCTGAGTCTGAGTATTATGCCTTATGTGAAGTAGTTAGAGAAGTGTTATGGTTAAAAATGATGTTGCAAGAGTTGAGACTTCCTGAATTTATTAAAAAGCCAATTATTATGTATGAGATGAGGGAACCAGGATAAGTGAACTTATCTTCATATTGAAACAAGTTACTTTGCATGATTCCACATTTGCTGAGTACACTAATCAACCCATGTTTAGTTATGTTATACTATTTTCAAGGTGGCATGGTGACCAAGGTGACTTTGAAAAAGGCATACCATGTCAACACCAGGGTTGGTTAGTGCAATAAAGAGTGGAATCATACTGAGTAACTAGCTTCCATAAGAAGAAAATGAAAGCATTCAATAGAGTAATGACAGAGACTGTATCACGGGGTAAGTTAAAGTATCAAACTGTCCTATTCCTTGATTATCAATGACAGGTTTTTTTTTAATTTCCACCATCCAAATCTCAGCATAAAAGTTGACATGCATGTCTGCTTGTAATGTAATCAATAATCGGTATGTCATCAATCTGAAGAATGGTCTGCTGAAGTTCTACACTCCACTCCCCTCTCAGCTAATCGTTTAATTCTAAGTCTCCACTTTGTCACAGCCTTTGTGCTCCTCTCCATTGTGATAATATCTGTAATGTAGTGCATACTTGTGAGGCTTCGTCTCGTGACAAGCATTACCAATTTATGCTAATGCATAATTAGTCGTAGTTACACTAACTTTAGGGTATAGTGTAATGCAGCGGTTCCCAAACTTTTTCTTTCCGCGACCCATTTTAGCCCATACGTTTTAGCCACGACCCCCTAAAAATAACAAACAATGTGTATATTCAAATGATATTGTTTTTAAAGTAATAACAATCCTCATCTCGCGACCCCTTTCCGAACGGCCCGCGACCCCCAGTTTGGGAACCACTGGTGTAATGCATGATGGTGAATACTCACCCCCTGCCACACACCCCTGAGGTGGCTTGCAGGGTATTTTGTAGATGTATTATGAGATTTGCCTCGTGTATTCCATCCTTGGCCTTTCTTGGTGATTCTCCCAATTCATTTCTCCTTCCATTATTGTTATCAAGAGACTGTTGTGTTTCGCAAAAAGTGACCAATAAGTTCACCTCTACTTCTCCTCAGAGTTTTCGTTAAACAACTTTCTTCTTCACTCTTCAAAGAACTTCTTGATCTTTGCAATGTTTAGTAAGAACATAAGTTTTCAAAGGAGTGATTGCAGCAAAAATTTGTCATGTGCCAATGAAATTCAAGTTTGCATTTGAACTTTCTAAATACTATTTTTACAGGAAATTGCATGTATGAATAAAAAAATTGCAAGTTCATTTAATATGCTTTGCCTGTCCTAAAATCATGGATATGTCTTACCAAGCTAATACAGGGATCCATGGCAAAACATTTGAAATGCATATGCAGTATTCACCACTACTACACAGAAAAAACAATGAGATTAGAGGAATATTAGAGAATATATATTCTTCATTTCGCAAAGGAAAACACTAGAATTCAAAATGAATACCAGTGATCAAGATTCAGAGAAGCTTTGTTCTGAACCTATTCCTGAATGCCAAATTTTTCCACAGGAACAAGATGCACAGTTGTCATACAGATTGCCCCTCAACTGCATCACAACATTGAAGGGTGTAGCAGCTAATGTTTGCCACTAGAGCCACCTCAACTTGTGGTCAGAGGTGAGGATACTCTAATTTTTAGATTTTTGACAGTTCACATCCTGACAGGAAGTGTAGA
Source organism: Pyrrhosoma nymphula (assembly GCA_963573305.1). Taxonomy (NCBI): domain Eukaryota; kingdom Metazoa; phylum Arthropoda; class Insecta; order Odonata; family Coenagrionidae; genus Pyrrhosoma; species Pyrrhosoma nymphula. The sequence continues at coordinate 84,672,305 of OY754333.1, read as the reverse complement.
GATAATTCTTCATAGATGGGTCAGAACATTTTTTGAAATGGTTAAAGATTAAAAGCTGAGAATAATGCCAAAGCATAGTTAAGGTGGGGCAAGGCTTGGTGAAGCATGTATAAAAATGAACTACCATCTAAGGAGACAAGAGTGGAAGTACTGTATCAAGTTTATATTCCTTCAAGGGTAATCACATGAAAGTGAAACTTATGATTGCTTGGATATTTACGAATGACATTAAATTAATTTGGCATCAATCGATCCACCAGCTACCTCGACATACATTCTATTATAAATGTTAAATTCAAAGATAACAGGACTAGCCACAGTATTACATTTACAGAGCTACCTGCACATAAGCGTGGAAATTCCACAGAGTAAAACTCATTTGCCTTGATTGGGACTCGAACCTGGATCCCTTGATATCGGGCCGAACAGTTTAGCCAGTTAAAATACTGACAAGGAGGCATCGCGTGAATGATGTTAGGGATCCAAATGACGCAATTATTTTCTGAAACTAGAGAGAGAATGCGGGAAAAGTATCACGGCTTTCTTCCATTTGGACCCGACTTTGAGAGAAAAATGCAACTAAAGAATTTCCCTCCATATAAATCCTTTGAAATGCGAGTGTTAGTCAACAGAAGCCGTGGCCGAGCAGTAAGAGGCGTTGGACCAGACTGTGGCGCGGGTTCGAATCCCAGTACGGTCAATTTTTTTTCTTTCGAATATTTTACGGAGTCACTGTACATTACCCATTCCCATACATTTATGGCAGTAACTACAATATTTTTTAATTTTCTACCTATTTTCTGGATTTTCAATCGGCCCCCTTGGGAGACTTTCGAAGCTAATTTTGGGATTCTTGTTTAGCCGAAAAGAGGTTTCACATGTGGAGAGGCCTAAAATGTGTAGATTTTGAAAATACAAGAATATTTCCGTGAATAGGATGGGCTTCGAATGGTTGTGGCTCTTTCTCAAGGCGGTAAACAATGAATGGATTATTACTTTTCAATATACAGCGATGCATGCACTTCAAATTTCCCAGGAACTGCGTTCGAATAATGACTTTTGTGACTCAATTTTTCGTTCAATAGTGAACATGATATAAGTAGAAAAGAGATGGTAACTGTTTCCGAGGTTATGTAAAAAATATTTGCTATGACCTTTTTGCGGAGCAACATATTATATTGAAGGGAAGCCTGAATCGTGGGGGAGAGGAAGATATAAGATTCCAGCTAAAAAAATACCACGCAATGATAACACTTTCTTTTCCCACCTCATGTTTATTTCAATTGCAGAAATTCAACTTTTTACTCATGGCATGGAATTGCTTACTTTCGGATGATATTCATCGTAAAAACATAAAGCAAAGAATATTTCTGCACCAAGCCAATTTGTTTTCTGTCCCCAGAACATTTGCATCTGCTCGGAGGCATATCCGTTCTACAAACTCCAGACCATTTATTTATATTTTCTCGGATTTTAAAGCGAGCCAAATTCTTTTACTGCGGGAGAAACACAGGAACAGGTGCAACTCCTGGAAATGCGTCCTTCTTCGCTTGAGCCGCTCTTCATATCTGCTCCCTCAGCCCCTACACATCTTTATGATCTTATTCACCCAAACTAGTTTCCCTCTCTCTCTTTAGGGGTTGCCAAGACAAACGACCCTATATTTCAATGGTTTGTTCAAGGGGTTCTCAAAGACCTCTTTGTCTAGCGTTCGCTCCAGTTCTTACCTGGTTGGGGTGTCCCATTGAAGGATTAGCGAGGTTCAGCGGTGGAGGAAGGGTTGGGGTTTATTTGCCAGAAAATAGGAAGAAAATTAAGAAATATTGTTGTTACTTCCATAAATGTATGGGAATGGGTAATGTACAGTGACACCGTAAAATATTTGAAAGAAAAATAATCGACCATACTGGGATTCGAACCCGCGTCACAGTCCAGTGATTGTCGGTACAACGCCTCTTACCACTCGGCCACGGCTTCTGTTGACTAACACTTGCATTTCAAAGGATTTATAAGGAGGGAAATTCTTTAGTTGTGTTTTTCTCTCAAACTCGGGTCCAAATAGAAGAAAGCTATGACACTTTTCCTGCATTCTCTCTCTAGTTTCAGAAAATAATTGCATTATATGGATCCCTAACATCATTCACGCGATGTCTCCTTGTGAGGTGTCCTCCTCCCCTGTGGGCTTTCATGGACTTAACAGGAACAAGGTGCTCAAGACTGCCGGGCATATCTCAAAGAAGCATGAAATTCGCTTCGCCATTCACAAGGTTTAAACACACTTGGAACACATTAAGGTGTTTACTCTTTTTAGACAAGATTTCAGGACTAGCAACAGCATTATTTACGGAGTCACCCAGGGGTCTTAACTGGCTAAAGCACTCAGAGCAATATCGAGGGATTCAGGTTCGAGGCTCGGTCAAGGCGAATAATTTTTCCTAATTGGAATTACTGTACTTTGGTGCACTTGCGGGCGATACAGTAAAAGGTAATACCATGGCTAGTCATTGAATCCTCAAAACTTGTCAAAGAGAATGAACACCTCGTGGTGCTCCAAGTTTGGCTTAAAAGCCTTGTAGATGATTAAGCCAAGCGCACACTTTGACTGCTTCTTGGGCATTACATATTTGTGTGACAGTCTTGAACATCTTGTTCCTTTACAGCCCTCAAAAATCCACAAGGGAGAAGGACGCCTTGGTAGCTCAACTGGCTAAAGCAAGCAGCATGATATTGTGAGATCCCGAATTGAGGCCTGCTCAAGGTAGATGATTTTTCTTCTACAAAATTTGCGCAGTTAAATACAAAGCATTCATGGGGAGAAGGGAATTAATCATGGGGCTTTAGCAAAGACGTAGAGGAAAAGTAAATATTGTTCACTTTCTTCAAGCTGTCATTGATTAATCTTCAATATTAAGTATAGCATTATGAGGTTGTCTTGGCCATAGCAAAAAGAGGACAAACATAAACAAGAGGCTGATGATATGTGTATTTGAGACAAATGGTGAGGATATGGATGGGAAGCAATACAAACAAGGAAGGGTTAGGAGACCATGGGGGAATAAAGGAGATATGGGAAAGCCAAAAAAAGTGGATGGAGGGCATATTACAAGGGAACAGAATGTTGAAGGGCATGATAGAGGGGAGATGGGAAAGTGCAAAAGTGGGAGAAGAATAAGAATTTTGAATACCACAAGAGGAGTAAAATAGCATGAGGAGCTTATGAGCAACTTAACCGTGGACAAATAGAGAGCCATGAGTAGACATGTCTAACTGAAGACAATGGGGATTGGAAGATGGAGAGAAAAAGCAAAAAGGAGAGCCGAATGGGGGCATATAACTGAGGAAGCCAAGGCCCACACCAGGCTGTAAAGCTGTGGAAGAAGACATATCTAAACATCATCCTAAATTGGATAGATGACCAAGAGAACAAAAACCTACCATTCCATCAGGGGAATATCACAGATGCATGAGATGAATGATCTACCCTGTATGAATTATGGTAGGTAAAGCCTGTTTCACATGATACTTGATCCAGCACAAGTTCTAAGGTGGTAGCTAGTATGATAACTTTCCAGTATCGTTTGATGTAGAACCAGCATGGTTCTGGCTAACTAGCATGATTGCTATAATTATTGCTGAACTATGTATTTGATTTCATAATTGATTCCGAGAAAGGTTTCTACTAGCCCCTAGTAGGACCCAGTAGCCTTAAAACAATCATGTTAGCAATAACAATCACCGTGCAATCTCCACTTATGGAAATCAGCACCCCCTCGTCTCTTTTGCTACCAGTAACTTATAGGCTACGAAATCAGCGATAAATAAAAATATCCAAAGTTGTTTTAGTTGCCTGCTGCCATTAATAAGTTCATTTAAAATTATAGTAGACACACACTAAGATATGAATGAACATACAGAATCCCCACCGGTAGAAGTTCAATGATCATGTGAAACCATCTAAGACGGCACAAATCACATTGTGAAGAATATGCACCTACCAACTGGAAAAACTAATCACTGAACATTCATCTCATGAACACAAAAAATATATGAAAGTGGATAGGAACTGTGAACATTGTATCAGTAATGGTAAAGAGCTGAAATACTCACATCTTTCACTAAGGATCTTATCAACAATTAAAGCGTAGAAGGAATTGGATGATTTGTTATTCCCTTCTGATACTTCAGAATCTGGCAGAAACACCCTGTGAACAAAATAATTAAATAAGAATGTAATTTAATGCTAAATTAATCGGGTAACCCTTGGATAAATTCAAGCCTCTGTGGTTATGGCCAATTGTCAAAGAGTTTACTTACGTTATTTGCAAAGGCGTACTTATTTTTCATTTAATAATTATTGATAATTTTCTATAAATTGACAGGATTATATTCTAAACATTAGTGTTTTCTTGCAGAAGCTTAAAACTGAAATATTTTGGCCCACAGCATATCTAATACTAATTACGTGCATTAGTGCATGCATGCATGAATTTTCTCCGATTAGAGATGTTTCCAAAGTTGGACACTACTCATTGATTAATGCATACCACCCTAGTTGTCTTCCACAGTGAATACAAAAACAGTTCCTCCAAGAGTATCCAGGAAACCAAGTGTCTTGACTGCTCCACTAACATGAAAAGAGATAGAACTTTAGAAATATTGCGGTCACAATGATTAACTACAGCTAAATTAACACAAAAATCGAGCTATTTATATGGTCAACAGTACGCACATCAACGTGAAGAGCCACAATTGATGTAATATTACTGCTAATTTCCATCGTCATTTATAACTCAATGGACACACCATGAGACGATACATTATTTACTCACAGAACCTCTTCCTATACAGCCAGCCTTTTCCAACGTAATTAAGTGAAAACGATTCCCATGCGGATTTTCTAACAACTGCACTCCAACATTTTGTAATCCATAAACAGATTGATTTTTAAAGGATATGGCTTCGGGACTAATTAAATAATTGAGGTAGCTGGCGTCCGCAGTATCGGACCCACAATATCTGCATAAAAGGTATTCTGATGAAACGAAAATAATTTTGTTAGAATAATGGTATTGCCTGAAATTTGTGTAAACTCAAGCTTCTTCATCATTGATTTTGCTTCGCTGTATACAAATTTAAGCAAAGTGAAAGTAGGTAAAGGAAAAATATGTTACAATGGAATTTACCTGGGCCAAATTCTTTCCTTGCAGCAAAACTTGGGTGAAAACAGCAAATAAAAAATATCGTCCAGCACAATCCTGTGCTGCTACGCTTAACTTGTCGCCACATCACCAGATGACGTTACTGGTCACATCGAGTAGACGAGAGCGACGAGAGTCATGGCGGCCTTGGAGAAAGCCAAAAAATCTGTCAATAGTACAGTTATATCTTCGATTGGCAGATTTGATTCAAAGCATAACAATGTGAATGACGAAGATTTTCAATATTTGGAGTTTTTATACAAGCCTTGTATAGAGATTAGAGTATTGAGCGTCTGCATACTCTTAAAAATTTACGTAATTTTTGAGGTGAGTTGAACTGGAAGATCGTGATTCGATGAAAGGTAGATAAAATAATGTTTTATCTTGAAATATGAAAGAAAATACTGCTTACAAGTGTGCTTGAGGATTATTGTGCCATTATCTGGGGCCTCGTATGCAGAATTCGCATCCGTAATAGTTGATGTCTGACGCGAGGCATAGCCACTACCGGCAACTCTTACAATCGGGTGTGACTATTGTCCTAAGTTAAAACTTTAATGTTCATCGATTTCCTGGCTAGATAATTTATTTTAAAGTACAGATGTAAGCTTTTTTACGAGAGTAAAGTCCGTTAAGCGGAACGGCTGGAGTGTCGTACCATCCATTACAACTAGGTCGTAGAAAACAGCTGATCGATATATTATTTTATTGCCCCATTTAAGTCACCTTGACTGGTTTTAAGTTTGATATCTAATAACATATTATCGCCCAATAAATATCATAGATTGTCAGTTATTAATATAGTCTTATTCTCCTGGCAGGATAGAATTTCGTAGATTACACACGTCTTCGCCGTTCCAATTTAGACTACGCACCCCTACACAACAAGAAGCAGAAATACACTTTGGAAAGGTTTTTGATTTTTTATTGTAAAATTTGCATGTCACCATTTAAAAATTGTTTCCATTGCATTGTAATCATGAATAACTCTGTGATTTTACTCTTTATAAACCTTTCCTACGGATGTTAAATTCGTATTTGGTATACATATTTCTATGCCGGCCGGCGTCGCAGTACATGGGATTTTGGGGGGAAGAGCCGCAAATGGAATCGACGTCAACAAGGTCATTGAGTTGGTCTTTTATCTCATCTCCGAAGCGATTGTTGGTTAAGAAATCCCAAAACACGTAAAATTGCGTCCTTAGTAATATTGGCATGTATTAGAACCTAAGTTGCTCATCAATTAACTAAATTTTGGATCCAAAGTTATAGCAGCTACCGAGGTAATATTGTTGAAAAGACGACGAAAAATGTATATGTCAACGCTCGTCATTGCGTTTATTTCGCTGCGAAAATTTTCCCCGAAATACTCGTCGAAGAATTCCTCCGCCATACTGTTTTCTGATCATCTCGGAACTCCCCCGGCCTAGCAACAACATCAGCTTCTAATGGTCGGTTGTTCCCGGGGCCCTCCTCCCTTTCCACAACTCCATGGCTCTCCCGTGCTTCCCCTCCCTCTATCGACTCTCGCTCTATCCTTTCCCCTCTGTTTTCCCCCACCTCACACCCGGGGCGACCAATGGGAAATGTAGGTCAGGCAAGAGTTGTGGCCAATGAGATTCCGAGTATAGGGTCACGTGGGTTTGTTGTTATCTGTCAGCTGTTCTGGCGTCGACTGTCCTCCCTTCCCAACGGCTGGCCGTCAGAGCAGCTGATGCTTTGAGAGTGTACGGACGCGTAGAGAGAGTTCTTCGCCTGGTCAGCTTGAAAAAATTTCTATATATAATTTTTTTTCTTTTTTGAGTGGAAAGAAGGCCGTGTCTTCATGAAGGGGAAATCTTCGACCGGCGTTTTATTTACGTAGTTCCTTTCGGGAAAACTAACCGAGATTTTTGCCGTGTTACTTTCGGTATTTTATGTGTCGGCGTTCGTGTGATATCTCGAAATCCCACCCCGTGATTCCGACCTACGATGAAATCCGCTGTGCCTGTCCCCGCCATCACTAGTTCTTCGTCTTCTCTCTCCTCGCCGGGGAGGGACCCGCTTCGGATCCTCTTTCAGACGGTCGTGGATTCGATCCTCAACGGCTTAAGGTGAAAGGTGTGCCGCTCGCCGAAGAAAAAAGTGTTTCTCAGCCCACGAAAATATCTTTTCAGGGAAGTGTGTTTTTTTCTTGTTCTCACAAACCGTGTCTCTTCAAGGAATATTTTTTTATACTCCCGGCTGCTGTGGTGTGTGGCGAAATGAGAATTATCTCCGAACGTTGCTGAGATTTCATTCAGCTAATGACGTGCCGTTCGTTCCATCAGCCGTAAAAAAAGTGCCCTTTCGTCGGGAGTGAATATTTTCACAAAAAAGTGCTGGTGTCTCTAAACTCGTGAGAAATATTGGAAGAGAAAAAAAAAGGATCCTTGTGTGTGTGACATTTTTCGACTTCGACTCTTGGTGTCTCTTCGTATTCGTACTAGTGATCAGTGTTCATCTTCGATTCGTCGACGTTCGCTTACGTAATGCTATTGTGATTCTCAATTTACATTGTGTAGTACGAGTCGATATATATATACGAGTAGATTTTGATTTACGTTCAGCTACATTAATTTACGTACCTACGCTTGGAGATTGTGCGTCTTGATATTTTGTGTTCATATCATCATCCTTCAATTTGAAAATTCCTGCAGTCGCTTTCACCCGGTCGCTCCGAGGAGGCAGATTCCTCTTTTAACAAAATCTTTTTTAAATTAATTTTTCATATCCGCGTGTGATCAGTGCATCGCGGATGACCGTGCGTTGAGCGTGCGGGAGGGACCTGTCTCTTCTCCTTTTTTACGGAGAGTACCATGTCGACAGGAAAGCGGTTGGCAAAGCGTTCCATTATCGGCACGCGCGTCTGTGCCCTCGGCGACGACCACCTATACCACCCGGGCGTCATCAACGCGGTGAGGACGACCGCCGCACCGGCCGGCTCCGGCCCCGGTGAGAACCGTTACTCCGTCCGCTTCGATTCCTCGTCGCCACAGAGGCGCAGTGTGGGGACCGCCGGTCTTCTGGTGGCCAGGGAGTACCGGGACTCGGAGATCGTGGGCCCTGGGTTCCGATCGGTGACCAACGTGAAGTTGCGCCCGGGCCAGAAGGTTTTCCTGACGCACAACGGGCGGGAGGTCGCCGGGAGGGTCTTGGAGGTCGGGGAGTGGGGAGAGGTAGAGGGGGAGGGAGGAGTGGTGGTGGGTGCAGTGGGAGAGGAGGAGGAATTGGAAGGAGGGGGAGGAGGTGTGGAGGAAGAAGAGGAGGAGGATTACGAAGAGGAGGTGGCGGCCGAAGAGCCCGGGGTCGGAGGGGGGCCCCTGAGGGTGCGTAAGAGGGCTGCAGGAAGGATGGGCCGCCGGGGCCGAAGGCCCCTTAACGCCCAACACTTGCCCAATGCCCCCAACAATATCAACAACAACAACTCGCTGCCCTCGCAAGCCGGCGTCGACGTGGTCGTGGCCATATTGACTCCAGGACATGACGTAAGTGTTTTTCGTTTTTTACCAATTTTTTTCTCTCTCCAATCCTTGGTTCCGGCACGCATTTACAATCCACAGCTCTTTCTCCGGCATGTCACGATTGTGGAGATCACACCAAATATTTTATAAATCTACCGCAAAATATTAATTTTACTCGACTGGGATACGAATTCGGATCTCCCTATTGGCCAGTGACAGCAATGGCAATTGCTGTTTTTTTAGTTTTACCAATTCCTTTTCTCCCTCCAATCCTCCGATGATTCCGGCATTTATTTACAATCCACGGTTCTCTCTCCTGCGTACTACGGTTGTGGAGATTACACCAAGGACAGTAGAAATCCACTGCAAAAATATATAGTAATTTTACTGGACTGGGGTACGAACCCGGTTCTCCCCTTTTGCCGGTCAGGTGTGTCACGCAGTTACCGATGGCAACTCTTGGTTAAGTGTTTGTTTCCCTTCTTTTCTTTTTACCGGTTCTTTTTTTATCTAATCTTCCATGTTTCAGGCACGAACCTATTTTCAATCCTCGGTTCTCTCCAGCCTGGTACGGCTGTGGATGAAACGCCAAATATTGTAGGAATACCCCGCTTTAAACCATAGTTTTACTCCACTGGGATACGAACTCGGATACGAACACTTGTCGACTTTGTTATTTCCCGGTATTAATGCCGGTTTGGTGTGTCGGCCAGTTGCAGTGGCATTTTGGAGGTCCGGTTTCGAATCCAGTCAATTTATCTTTTATCTTGGTTAATTTCCACACGTTTGGCGTGTTACCTTGTACCAGAGCGCGATATTTCGCGAGCTATCTCTCTGTGCAGCGCATTAGTTATCATAATTCGGAGGAATCGAGTATTAGTAGTAAGATTTGAACAAAAGCACTTTGGAACGTTATACAGATCCAAGTTCATGTCAGCCTAGAATAAGGGTCCATCGGAGTGAGGTTACAACTAAATTTTATTTTTGATCAACTTTATACTACATGGTCTCTTATTAGTTATGGTAGTTTTACCGAAAAAAAAACCATGAACAAGCTTTTAGATGCTTTAGGTTACTTGCGAAGACAATGATCTTTGTGAAACAATATGAAAACTGACGTCTAGTTTTGAGTTATGGAATTTCTGTAATTATTGGGCATTATTAGTGTTAGATTAGTTTTACCTCGCTGTTGTGAGAATACTGGGATCGCCCGAATGCCAGGGCATCGTGCTCTCCCAGCCTGGAGACTTCAACGGAGATGACCCCTTACATTTGCCCCTGTTGGTTAGACAACGCCTCCGTGCTGGCCGACTCATGAGACTGTCCGTGATTTTTTTATCCAGCGTCTTCTTTCTGTTTTATGTTGGTTGGAGAGAATGCTTTTTCTGTTTTTTATATTTATCCTACTTTTCAAAGGTTGGTCAGTGTGGCATGATTTGATACATCTCTCGACCGCTATTATTTCGTTCGGAGCGTTCCACATTTAGTTGACTGCCTCTCTTGGAGGTTCATTTCATGTGTGAATTCCCCTTAGACGGGAGGTGCGATGTTGCCAACAGCATCAGGAAAATTAGCATAATACCTCGCAGTACACTTACTAGGCATCTGGGTGTATACACAAGTGAGTAACGATACGTCGAGGTATCTTCCAATATGCAAATAGTATTCCTTAAAGTAAATTAAACTTGTAGGGTGTTGGAAATGGTTGCCTACGTGGCATAGAGGTGAGCGCACGGAGCGTAAGCTTGGAAAAGCGTTCTCCGTAAGCACATACTGTTAACTATATGTGGAACACTCTGTAAAACTGATTTACGAGGTCCTTACCTCTCGTCATGTTTTAGGATAATTACTGCCTTCGCTGTGCAGTTTCATTTTCTACCGGTGTCGGAAAGAGTTAAGGAGATTGAAAATTTGAGCGGTTGTATGTACTTGAAGTGTGGATTTATGCCACAATCCTATGAATAGAGTATGTTCTCCGGCCTGATGAACAGGAGCATTAGTTTTCCCTGAACGCGGCGCTCCAACCGAGCACCCAATGGTCCCTGTAAATGGAACTTAACCTGGTGGAAGAAAGGCGAGAATTTACTTTGATGAGGATTCCCTGGGAATGTTTGATGTTTTAGCTTTTTATGTTAAGATCTTCCTCTCATGGAACTAACCAGTCGATTTATAAATAGACTTCATTTTTCACGCAAGGTCATTGCCGATTTATTTTCTGACTTCGAAGGCATTTTGCGAGACCAACTTACCTACTACGGCAGATTTGCTCATGAGGATAAAATTAGGGAACTAGACTGCAGAACGGACAGGTTTAAAATGTCAATTTTCCGGCGAACAATAAGAAACCATAATAGCTGCCAGTGAGGCTTTTAACTAGATTAGGAGTAGGGGAGAGGAGGAGTGTAACTAATTAGTTTCTTTGCTCCGTAATGCCTGTTTCTTTATCCTCTACGTAGTGCTTACCTGCATCACGGCTGGCATGTTTCCTTTATAGAGCCGTGCGTTTAGGTAGCTTGTTGCTAAATACATTGTTACAAATAGTTTCTCTAAAATTTGTAGCATACCTATGGTGTTGTGCTTGTTGGTGAAATTTCACCTCCTGACGAGTGTTTGCAGGTTTTTGCTAATGCATTAATGGTTGTAGTTTCATTGACTTTATCAGGGTATAGTGTAGTGCATAGGTATTGCTGATTTCTTACACCCTGCCACACATCCTTGAGGTGGCTTGTAGGGTGTTATTTAAATTTATATATGTCCTCGTAATCCCCTCCCATCTCATTAACCCTCCCCCCCACCACCCCCCTCAAGCACTGCGTAACCCACATATCACGTTTTCATACCCGCTCTCTCAACTAGCGTGCTCCCACCGGCCCACCCTCCTCTGCGACGCAACCACCCCCTTGGTGGCAGTTATCCCCTTGGTATGACGCGCGTTCGACCGCGGCAACACCTCCACACAACGCAACACAACCACCCTTCACTCGTCTTATTAAAGCCCATCCAACTCCACCACCCCACACCCTCACTTTGTTCACTCCCACCTCCAACCCACCCGGTATTAACCTTTCTCTCGTAGCCCTTGTTTCGCAACAATCCGAGGGGGAGCCTTGCGAAATGCACCACCCTCCTCCTCCCCCTACTCTTTCCTCCCTCCTTGTATGTGGCTGCACGTTTGCCTCCTTACCGGTGCTGTCGCTACTCTCCTTCAAGAGAGAGAGAGAGAGAGGGAATTGTTCTCACATTCCTCCTCCTCCCCAATTTACGCGTTTTGAGGTTCTTTACTTCTCTCCCCTTCTCCTGCAAAAAGACACTCTCCCACACCCTTGCATTTTTGTTCTTTCTCACTCACATATACTTAAGCATGTCGGGAAACAAGTGTTTTGAGTTGTCCGGTCATGTCACTCTTGGTCGGTTAGTCGGGCTTCGAATCTCTGTCTCAAGGACTTGGCCCGTGGATTAAAGAAGAGAGAGTGAGTATATTCCTCGTTCTGTTGCTTGGCGTAGATGAGGCGATTGATTCTCAATCCAAAGCCACTTTCTTTCATACAACCCGTGTGAAAAATCACGGCTGGAGTAATGAGTTGCGTGTAAGGGATTTGAATAACTTCGGAATTTATGACGTATCGATAACGTATAATTTTGTATCAAAGCCTGTAGTGAAAAAAAAAATTCTGTATTTCGCCGTTCCTCATCATTTCAACCCTAATATTTGTGAACTGCAGCTCTGTCCCCTGCTAACTTAATAATGTTCTTGTAGCTCTTCCGATTTATATCCCGTTTAGTTGGAACATCTATTTGTTCCTGGATCTTGTTCTTGGGGCTTTCCCTTCTACTATGATCCTTACAAATTCGTTGTACCTATCTGAAAGTACGGCTTGTCTTCGGAATATGCGTATTCGTTTTAAAACATCTCGTTATTTGCATGGCAAATCCCATCCTCAGCCCTTTCCATAAGTGTTCCTATTCCTTCATCCATCCATAACTGTGTTCGGATGGCTGTTATGTTTCAGAATGCTTTCAATAAGGTTTTCATGCGATCCCATTAGGATAACAAATTTCGAGGAACTTGGTGAGGGAATCATGGGGATTTTACCTCTCCGGCTACCTTCCGTCACCTATGGCCCTCATTTGATCCAGGTGGAAACGAGTCATTATTTCTCTAGGGCACACTCCTCTACGTGTAATCCTTCCCCGTGGAATTCACGTGGAACTTACCTCTCTTGATACCTTCAGTCACCTGTGGCCCTCATCTGAGTCAGGTGATGGCGAGTCATTATTTCTCCAGGGAACACTCCTACGTATAATCCTTCCCCTAGCCGGGAGTCCCATCCAACTGGAGCAATGATTGAGAGGGGGTGTTGGTTTGGACGGAGGTTCGGGAAGGGGATCTCTGTTTGTTGTGGGACGCCAGCGCCTCACGTCGGCGGGATCTGGAAGCTCGGACGAAAACAAAGAGGTGGGCTAGGCCCATGGAGAGAGAGAGAGAGTAGGAGAGAGGAGGGGGGGAGGTGGGACAGCGCCCCTCTGCTTGCCTCTGCGTACAGATTCGAACCCTCAACCCCCCTCCATCGCTTAGCAACAGATACCCTTCTCAGCCTTCCTCCCCCCTTTCCGCGTATAGTGTGCGCAAGTCTTCTCACTATTCGCAGTCGTGGTGGTTTTTCCATGTGGGGGCGTCTTTCAAACCTCCCTCCCACCAACCCCTTCCTCCTTTGGTTTACATCCGCGGGGGTTGACGGCCCTGCTGGCATTCTGTGGGTGAGGGATGGGGAAATAGGGGTGCAGTTCGTTCCCTTAGCGACACGACCCCTCACGCACCAAAACAACCGAAAAATAGAGGGCCACGCCCCCCTCCCCCCCCCCCTGGATTCCCCTGTCCCCCCTACCCCAGCCTCCCTGGCCGCACTTGCGCGCGGCGTCCCGACGCTCTCCTTTTCCCTCTCTATTCTCCCCCGTCCCCCCCTTCGAAGCAAGTGAAAGTGGCGTCGGTCGGTTGGTATGTGTACTCCTATTGAGCAGAGTGACCGCAGCAAGGGATATATTTTGGGTGAAGTAGAATGGTGACCATCTAGGGTGAAATTGTCGCACACCGCTCTACTCTTATTGTTGAAGGTGTATGGATAGGTGTGACTGCCTACCGAAAGAGAAGATAGAATAATGTCAGTATTGTCAGCTGAAATATGCATATACATACGCCAACGATGCAAAAGGGTTTACATTCCGATTTTGGAGGAAAAATGCACCATCAGGTTTGTTATACCTATACTCAACTGTACGGGTGAATTACGATTCGCTTTGCAAGTGTTTGTTCTGTAAAATAAACCTCTCAGTCATTGATCAAAAACGGTTGTAGTGCTATGGTGGCTGTGGAGAAGGAATTTCTGCAGATGATTGAGAGGAGGCAGAGAATGTGTATGGAACAGGCAGTGACGGATTAATACACTTGGGGGCATGTAGGAAGTACAAGCGACGGAGCCTACATTAATAATCAAGTCGCAAGAGAAGAAAGGGGAAAACTCTCAGGGCCCCTCCGGGGCTCCAAAAGCCTCGGAGCCCATAGGCAACTGCCTACGTTGCCTTATTGGTAATCCGGCTCTGGGAACAGGTAATGAGAGGCGAAAGGAAGCTGAAGGCCGTGACAGAGGGAAATATGTTGGTCAAGCGGGGAAGGGAATGAAAGACGGATGTCTTAAAGTTGGTATGAAGAGAAGGACGTATGCTGAGGTGAAGGAAATACGTATCTGTCTTACAATTGCAAGAAAGTAACGGCGGAGTGAAATATATAGTCGGGATCAGTCCATTCTTCGAGTTATAGCCTCTAAGCGGTCAACAATCAACGTCCCATCCGAAGGGCAAACATCGAATTGCTTTCCACTCGCCACTAAAGTGACGATTAGAGATTCCGTTACAGCAAACTCGAGGACCCTCTCGTCATTCGAACCCTGGCCCTCAACGGGACGGATGGCCACAACTCTATAGCCTCCACACTCCAACCGGAGAGATCATTTATAAACCTTGCATTCCCCGGATGGCACACCTCCGCTGCCCGCCTCATCGGTGGCAGTGCCTACGAAAGCTTCCTCTTAACGTATCGCATCATATCGATCAGTGCCACTTTCATTCCCCGGAGGATGATTGATAGATTGCCGGGTTCCCAAGGGGGATTACTTCCCGCGCTTTCTGACCCCAGATCGGTTTTCATTTTTGGAATTTGGGATGGGAAAGCCCCGAGGAAAGTAACGAGCATCCGAGGATGTGTTGAGACTCGGAAATTTAGGATTTAATATTTATTGAGCACGCCACGTCTAGAAATGCAGTTTAATGGAGATGCGGTATTAGGGAATGAATGACAAGATCATCCTCAGACGTGTGCTGAGCACACGGGAATATTAGTCTCGTGTCTACTCTGAAAAGATAATCGAGGGTAACTGTATAGTCCTTACCTATTTAGTTGACAGTATGGGTCTTGTGGAGAGCGGTGCTGCCTAACTTACTCTCCGTGTGATTACCTCTAGGCCACGCAGGTAACAATTTCCAACACTGCGCCAAATTTGAGCAAGTTATTTTAGGGAATTATATTTGGATACTGGAAGACTCCTAGAGGTGCATTTAGTAAATAGCACAGCGCTATGTAACTTTTCCTGATGCAATCGGCAACATCGCACCTCTGACCTGATGGGGATTTATACAGAAGACGAATCTGCATGAGAGCCCTTGCCGTCAACTAATTGTGGAATGTTGCTTGCATTTCACGATGGCGAGGACGACATCAAAGAAATTTTTTTAATCGCGTTTATCTCACTTCTCTTCATGGGTTTGTTGCCATGGAAGCCGTGTTTGGAAAGTAAATCTGTGAATTTATGACATCAGTTTTGTCGTCTTGCGCATTAGCATTTCCTGCAAAGCTGGTTCCCAATCGCTTCGCGTGCTGCTTTTTAGCGATACAACCGATGCTAAGCTCGCGACGCACACTCGTCCTTATATCCCTATTTTGTTCGAAATATATGTTTCTGGCAGAATTTGTAAACTTGTTTAGGATTCGGTGTTCTTGGTGCGCTTGGAGTGATAGGCAATATTATCGGGATCATTAATCTTTTTGCGTTATTAGATCCTAATCTTTCATTTCTCCTCTCTTCGGGCAGAAGAATTTGGATCGAGAGGATTTGCAGCACTGCAGAAATAGGAGGAAGAGGCTCAAGCATTTGTTGCCCTCTTGGCGTGAGTGTAGGAATGGATAACGCGAGGATTGTTCATGTACGAGGATTTTTTAGACCCATTTGGCGATTTGGTTTGCGTCTTAGATCCGCGCCAAATAGGAGTAGGTATATACATTTGTATTATGAAAGTTTCTCCTGACACGTCGATCGATAAAAACAGTCTGACGTTATATTTACTTCTCTTATAATTTACTTGTCGTGTTCACTTCGTATGACTGTCAATGAGGAGAATGTATAGAAGAAACACGTCAGTGCGTGCAAGTAAATCATTGATGAGGGTTGGCCAGTCCCTTTTTCGGGAAGGTTAGCGTGTCTTTCCCGTCTCTTCTCGGCGATCAATATTTAATCTTGAGGGGAAGGGGTCCGGAGGGATGGGGGGCGGTATAGGGGAGGGGTTTGCGGGGGTGGAGGAGGTGAGTGGGAGTAAGGGGGGAGGGGAGGGAGAAGAGAGTGAAAGCGAAAGCAAGATTCCCTTGCGGGTGGGAGGAGACGGGGAATCAGCTGCCCTGTGCGGGGGAAAGTGGTGTTTTCCGACTTATTTCTAATCAGCGGCTCTACCTGGCATTAATTTCCCGGGTTGGTGGTGGTGTGCAAAGACCTCATTAACGTTTATTTCTTTATCGTGTGGTTTTACCCATCAGAATAAATTAGATTTCAAAGAGATAACAAAAATATATATCATGAATTTTACATGAGAGTCACATTAACAGTTGTATAGAAACATCTAAATTTAAAATCTAGTCTTTTAAGGCGTCCGTTGGCATTCCGTAGAAATTCCCATCACATGCCCCTGTCTTGCATTCTTCTAGTGTATGCAGGATAGTTCTGTTTTTCTGATTCACAGTCGCATTTCGGATATGCAGTCTTACTCCATTTATGAAGCGAGTCGGTACACCTACCGTGGTTACTGCGTTCTCTATTGATGACTGACCAAATTCCTCGTTGTTGGTCAAAAGCTGGCGGTTTTTCTGCAATGCATGGGAGGCCCTGGCACTGCGGAGGGCATTTATCTTGCCAGTATTATTTCCAGGAGTGTAGAAGCCGGAAGTCTGCCTCCTCATTAAAAAGGCTCCCGACGTGAAAGTTATGGTATTCTGCGATACGCAGTGGAAGGAAGGAAGTTGTGATTGAATGTATACAAGCTTGAAATGTTCAACAAGACTTATTTAATCAATTAAGGTGGTTTCTCTGTGAAATGAGTTGAATGTCATATTATTCATATCCTGGTCATTTATATAGAAATGCGTGTGCAATATTAGATATGAACTGCTAAATGCTAACTTTGCTCTCTGTTTTTTTTTTCGAGAATCGATCTTGAAATAACGTGGCGTGAATAGCGAAAATGGGTGAAACGAGGTGAGAAGTACTTATCATGGTAGGCGCCAACCGGACGTTCGAGTTCTTACCCTTGAGATGAATTGCCATGGTAAAGAGCTAGTAATGCAAACGGGGCATCAGCGTCAAATTCCATTCGATGAGTGTTTTGCATCAAAAGGAATTCCTGTTCTGTTACACTGAAATTAATATGTCTCCCGAGATAATTACGCGAGAAAGTAACTAAAATCGTCTTTAACCTCGCACCCTAGTTTTATCTTTGCATTACTGAAATATGAGTGGCTGAAGGTAGTCGGGATGCGATATCTTTAGTCAAGTTAATCCCTCTCTCTCCTGAGGAGTGCAAGGTCCTTTATTTTTGCTGCTCCGGTTGTTTACCTCTTGCAGATATTTCAACAGGAAAATGGAAGCAGATTGCCCGCGTATAAGTCAAGATTTTTTTCCCTTGTTTATTTTCCCAACTCCTCTCTTCGTAACTTTGTTTTCGTAACGGCCACGCCTATTCTTGGCAGCGGCAGGGGGGTTTTTCGTTGCCATGGCTGCATTAATTGTTAGGGTGCTTGTGTCATGGCCGCATTTACAGCTTTGCCGCGGAACACGGAGAAAGTCTTCCACTTCCAATGCTGTGGTCGGATATTGATTTCATGGTCTCCCCCAAGGAATTGAAACAGAGGAAACATGATTCGCTGCCATTTGTTTAGGTCGGTAGTAGTCAGTTTAATACCTGAACGGGGTTTTAAATATGTGATATATCTCGACTAAGTATCTTCATGTTCATCCTTCAATTCTATTTAGGTGTGTGTATTGCTCCGTAGGTAAAATACTTATTTTTTACTGTCGTTGAAATACTCAACTTTTAGTCACTTTTTTAACTGTTTGGAAAATTTCTCGTATTACTACCGATAAAACGGTGCTTATCCTCCACTACAGTGCCTTATCAGGCATTAAAACGTCTTCTATGCTGGTGTGGACGAGTGCCATCGTGGCGATACCCTATGAACCTTATGTTCATGTTGAAAATGTACACGTTGATGCTACAATGCGACTCCATGGGGTGTCACGACATCCAATATGGAAAGCACTGGTGTAGACTTAAGACGAGAACTCCTATTTCGCATAAAACACCACGAAATTTCCCTTGAGTTGATTTAGCTTGGTGGTGTAATTGGATGACGTACCAGTCCTCCTGGCAATTGGATGATTCGGATTCGTATCTCGGTTGAATGACATGTTTTCATTTTCGTGGCGTATTTAACTGTTCTGGTTTGTTCTCCCTCTGAGTTTTTCCATTGCTATTTCGACCTCAAATGGTGCCCAAGAAGGGATCAGTAATCCTTGGAAAAACCTCATCGATTCCGGGATTTGAACGAAGAGTATAAACCAGAGCGAATTTCATCGCTCTGGTTTATCCTCTTCGTGAGTGTTTCCAAGCCATTTAAACCTCAAAATGGTACCCCGTGCAAGAATTTGGATTTCGTGGAAAAAACCCACCGATTCCCGGGATTCGAACCCAAGTCCTTGGAATTGGATGCCGGTACTTTTATCCACCACACCTCGCAGCGTTTTTTTTCCTGCTCCTTCTACGCCCTAACACCCAGAGTGCGACGAGAATACCCACTCCCGCGAGGGTGCGAGATCCTTGGAATGCGAAGGTTGCCCTCATCTCCGGAAATGAATCCCTCCTTCCCTCCTACCCCGCCCCCCCCTTCTCCTCTCAACCTGCCCCTCCCCTCCTACTTCGGCCATCCCCCGCCCGCTTCAGAAAGAGAGAGAGAGAAGGCCACCTTCCTTGTGAACGCACCCAACGTGCGAGGACATACGAGAGATTTCTTTCCGGGATTGATATAAAATATGATGGAAATATGTGCGATTTTTGATGTACAGATTTGCATGAAAATTTGCACGTGTTCTCATTATTGATATCTATCGGTGAAAGTGAAAAAAAAATGCAGCGTATAAATTTGGTTTTTTGTCAATGCAATGCTGTTTTTAACACGTAGGCTTATGGGACATGACATGCAATTTCGCAAATTTTCTTCAGATCGCGGAATAGCGCATTTCATAATATTGCAACTGTTGCTAACAAATATCAAGGTATCTCGCCGATTCTAATATTCGAAAAAAAAAACATATTTCAATATGATTTAGTCTACATTTCTAACACCACGTCGAAAACTCTCGCCATAACATTTTTAAATTAAGGAAATTAATATAAAAATATAATTCTTGTATCATTTCTATTAGTGCCTATATGGGGAGTTCCAACGCATAAACGGATGCACTTAAATGAAATGTGGCCCAATAGTTTTATATCGATTAAAAAAAATATTAAAATGTGGACTGAAATGACCCACGATTACCGCTCCAGCCACCTTAATATGTCAAGTAAATCTTTCGGGCGAGCAGATAGCATCGCTATCGGTATTTCAGCCGAAATCTAGTTGTTCGAATATTGCTCCCCATTATCACCCGACCTCATGCCAACTCTGCTGCAAAGTCCTGTGGTGTCTCAGGTGTATGGAGCGTTCCACATTTAGTTGGTGGCATGTGCTCTTTGGGAATTCATTTCCTTCGAGAATCTGCATAAGGCTGGAGTTACGATGTTGTCTGTGGCAGCGGAAAAATTAACATAGAGATGTTGATGGAAACTGCTCATCGAGGAAACTTCCGATATGCGAAGATTATTCCCTAAAAGAAGCTCTAATCCCGTCCCCGACAGTGTCCCATCCGACTGACGGAGTGCTACTCTTGGGAGTGCCCTCCTCAAAGAACCCTAGTAGGGATCTGGATTCCACCGAGAAATCTCCGCCACCGCCGAAATCCGAATTCAGACCCTCGGATTGGGAAGCCAGTACTCCAACTACCATTCCTACTCGATCTCCGGCTCTAGTTACAATGAAAGGTTCGAAGGCAGGATCGTTGCCGGGAAGTGTTGCGCTTGTTCGGGTTGACATGTGAGCGTTGGTTTTAGAACGCTTACGCGCAGTAGAGCGACCGTTGATCCCGGGCCCATTCGGTAATGTCCCCGCTTATTTTTCGCTCCCTCCTCCTCTGCCGTTTCCTAAATAGATCTCCCACTTCCGAGAACTCTTGGCGAACCCTTTTGTTGTTTGTGCCCCCGCCGAGGATTAACCTGTTGCGCGTCGTCTCTTGCGGAGATGGAATGTTTTGCCTCCCTTGATCTCTCCCTCTCTCCACCTTTGTGGCAGTATTGCGTATTGTTTAGAGCTTCCCTCCTGCATTCTCTTGGGGATCGAATTTTAGTTGTGTCCGGCAGTGCAGGGCAAGGATCAACGAGTTACTTTCTCATGGCCGATTGCACAAACATTTAGCAATGCGATCGTTAGTTATGATATCCAGAAAGTAATGGACCTTGTGAAGCGTGGAAGAAAGTGAATTTGTTTTATGTACGGAATGAAGGTGGTTAGGACGTATGATGATTTGAAGGAATAAATTGTGGAGGTAGATAGGTCCCAGCACATGTAAAAAATCTATAGGATTTTTATTCACTTCCATTGAAACCCCCTTAGCCAGTAGATTACTCTAATAATAATAATGGACCTTATTGCTAAAGTCGGATTGCAAGAACTATCGCCTTCATAACTTAGCTCCCAATAGCCTTTGCTTCGAATGTTTGGTCTACCTCTCTCCTTCCGCTGGATAAAGATAATGTATCGAAGCCGGTCGTCTTAGGCATGTTAATTACTTATGCACATTGTAAATAGTCAGTATGAGTTAATATACCTGTCATTCGTCACATAATAACTCTTAAATCGAGTAATTAGCCCTTATAGCGGTTCATTGCGTATCCGACATCTTGGTTACTTAAGGAACTCGTGGGTATTAATTTTATTCCATCAGAACAAGTTGGTTATGTGACCATTAACGAAGCCAATAATGTGTCGAATGTTTCTGCAACGAATAAGCATTGAACAAATGCTTTGAATGATAGAAATCATTACTCATTTGAATGCATATTTGGTCTTTTCTGCAACCGATCATAGGTGGTGCAGAAACAGATAACATACTCTAGGATGTGTAATTCAAACCGATCTGTTGTTTGCATTTACGACCTGTTTCGATTTTGGCATATTTTCGATGTCACGTTAAAAAAATATCCCTTTTCGAAGGGTTGAATATACATTCCTAAAATGATTCTCTCTCCTTTATGTTTCGATCGAAACTCTTTCTCAAGGTGATTCTGTCAAAAGTGATGGGAATAGGACCCAGTAGGCATTAGCTTTCATGCTTCTCGTAACTCCGCCGCCGAGAAGCTTTCCTTTCCTTCTCTTGACGTGAACGTTGTCTTACCGAGGCTTTGGAGGAGTGTGACTCATTTTCGTCGGAATGGAAAGATGAACAGGGTTATAAGGAACGGAGAGGAGTATGCGCGTCGAGTCTCTTTGGTTTCACACGCTTCGCGCCCGGCCATTGCCAAAATCTAATTTTGAGATTCGCAGTTTCTCCACTTCCTCCATGGGCGAATTCTCCTCACTAATGCTCGGTTTCTCCTCCTCACTCGGACGTCCTCTCCAACGGCGCAAGAGATCCTTTCCTGATGTCTTGGCAACGGACCCGAGTCTCATCCCCCCATAAAACATACCTGAACTCCGTATTCCCACATAACTCATTCTGGAGTGCCAACGACGTAGCTTTTGTTCAAGTTTTCCATCCGAAATATCCTCAGCGGAAGAGGAGAGGTTTTTCCAGGAAAGGTCGTGAGGTTTTGGAGAAATGGATGGATTGAGAAAGGTATTGAATGAGTTGCTTGAAGCCTCTCGTGTGCCTGTGATGATTGAAATGATGGCGAAGACATGTAAAGGAGAATGGGGTCAGCGAAAGAAGTGTTTGAGAATAGGAGGGAGCTGATTAAGGAGATCTAGTTTGAGGGTGTAAAGAAAACGCTTGCAAATTGTGTAATATGGAGTGTAAAGCGTTGTGAGGTGCAGAAACTTGGGCTCTCGAGAAAGGAGAACGGGAGTAGGCTGCAGGCTTCTGAAATGTGAGTGTGGAGGAGAGTGGAGAAAGTGCGGTAGACGGAAGGGGAGGCGAAAAACGTTCTTCTTTAATGATTGATGGGGAAAAGAAACTACTGAAGGAGATTAGGATGAGACAGAGTAGGTGTTTTCACTGGGTAATGAGGGGCGAGGACAGGCTGAAGGTCGTGATAAGAGGGGAGTATCGAGAATAGGGCGTCCCGCAGACTACAGTTTTGGATCACGAGACTTTTTCAACTATTTTTCCTTACTCTTTTTAAAAGGCAATTTAAAATTCCAGAAGATGTCTCATATGCATATGTATTATGTATGCTGGTGGAGATTTCTGCTGGTATTTTTTGCCGCGAGATGAAACAATAAATGCCAACGTGAACTGTGAGACGCTTAGGAAGTTGTGTCGCGCAATACAGAAAAAGCTCCGAAAAAAGTTCTCTCACGGTATTGTTTTGATGCATGACAATGCCCGCCCTCACACTGCAAATATGATAGTAACTCTGTAAGAGGGATTTCGCTGTGAACAATTTCACCGCCCTCCATACAGCCCTGACCTTACCCCTAGCGACTTCCTTCTCTTTTTGCACCTAAAGCCGTTCCTTGGTGGACAGAGGTTCGATGACGACGACGACGTGACAGAAGCTGTTATCGCATGGTTGACATCACCGGCGGCAACTTTTTATGAAGAGGGCACACAAAAGCTCGTGCCCGCTATGGCAGGTGCCTAGAAAATGGTGGGAACCACGTAAAAAATAGTTTAAGGTTTGTGGAATTGTTTGATGACAAATTTTATTTTTCTGTCTGTACTTGCTTTTTGTATTGGCAAACGGTATCTACTTACTTTGTATATGCACTGTTTAAATATGAGAAATAGATTTTGTGCACCGGCCGGCATAATAAGGTTTCCTTCTCAATATTCGCCATCGCCGATCAGATGACGAAAGGGAGAGTAGAGATTTTCGCCGACGACTATCCTTCCTTCCCCTCCTGCCCCCTCCCCTCACCATAATTCACCCCTCCCGTTTCTTCACCCTTCCCCCCCATGTTGCAATGCGCCTGCGCCGGAACAGGCGATGCGCAGATTTCAAAGTTGTGCGTAGTCCACGCGGAAGTCAGTATTCGCGCGGGTTTTACAAGTCGTGCACGCTCCTGCACAGCGACCTTGCTGACCTTGCTTCACTTGCCGCTAACCGAGTCCCTCTCCAACTCCTCAGATCGGATATTATTAAGGACTCGTCTTTAAGTGAGTAAACTTATTGCATTTGTTAGTGATTATTTTTTGTTCTCCTAATTTCGAACGTTCTTGCGCATTGTTTACGCGTGCGATTCGTTTCTTCTGAACGCAGCGCCGCTCTCGAGAGGCTTTTAAAAAGGTGAACTAAATTTGAAAATAAAAGTGGACCATGTGCTTTTTGTTTCATTCCTTTATTCTTCTCCTCAAATTTTTATGTTCCCTCCATTGTTGTTATTGCTTTGTAAATATTCGTTTATAAGTATTGGCGAGGGAACAATTTAAAAAAAAAATAATTTTGAAAATATTTTATTTATCAAGTCCATTTTATTGTGATGCTTTCCGAGGTTGAAATGGTGGGATATCGCGGCCTTAATGGATGCAAGCTTTATTATCCGTGAGGGCAAGTTGTCTGTCTGTGACCGTTATCCCTAGAGATAAGATGTTTATCGTCGAGTCATGCTCGGCTTTTCGTACTAATGACTCCATATTTCCTCGGTATGCAGTTGTCTGGGTAGTGGTGGGGTATCCCTTTGTTCACGCGTTCTCTCTCACTATCGCCGGCATCGGAGGTGCGACTCAATTGGCCAGCCGATGGCGCCTCCCCCAACCCCACTTTCCCACTCCCCCCGGGCGCCCATCGTCACGGGGTCCTTCCCACCCCCTTCCTCCATTGCAGTGCTCAGTGTCCGGCATTTCCTCCTCCCCTGGTGCGAAGGTAGGGGATGTTGGTTGATGACCAGAACGTTTGGTGGTGCCGTGGGTGAACTGACGGGAGGGTCGTTTTCCTCTTTGCCCCGGCCTACAGCATCGGGGGGAGGGGCCGGGGAGTTTTTGAGCGCCTCTCCGCCTCCCTTCGGCCGACCCCCACCCCCTGGCGCCCCCTCTCCCTCTAGTTGCCATGCTTGCATCGATTCCCGTTTCCTCTCCCACCCTCCTTCGTCGCCCACTGCCCTCCTCTTGCTCCCCACTCCCTACTACCCCCCCCCCACCCAGTGCATCAACAATACCCTCTCACTTCTGAGGAGCGGTCAAATTTCCAGTTGTTTTTTGTTGCTTAAAAGTTGTATGTACTTCTGGTTTGTATTGAAGTGTTGATGGGTAGTATAACTCTTCTTTGATTCGCCATCATTTTCAATCACTTCCTCCCGTTCGCTAGCGCAATTCTCCTTCTAATGTCCTTGTACAGTCCTGTTCAAAAAATATTACCTCCTTCGAGCCCAAAAATTTCTGTCCCAAGTTGACGACAAGGTGACAACGCTGCGGAATGATGCCCCCCGCGTGGTAAAGCAATAATTGAAACGGAGCGGAACAAGGACCTTCCTATTGCTTTCCCGCGCGGCGGGCGTGGTTCGGCAGCGTTGTCACATCACCGTTAACTTGGGATTTTTTCGGCTCGGAGGTGGTAAGATTTTTTTGAACAGGGCTTTTTGTACAAATGCCCCCTTATTTCCTACTCGGAACTTATTGGTTCTTATAAAATATAAAATTTCCCCTCTTTCTACGTACCATTAATTACAGGAACTGAAACAGTGCATCAGCAATACCCTCTTCAGAGGTTCGGTCAACTTTCCGGTTTCGTCAACTTTCCGTTTACGCCTGAGACAACGGAGTTTCCGATTTCTTTTGAAGACCTTTATAGTTGTATGCACCTCTGATTGGTATGCCTCTTCTCTAGTTTACCGTGATTTTCAATCAATTTCCCTCGTTCGATAGCGCAATTCTCCTTCTAATGTCCTAGTACAATGCTACAATTTTCCTCCTAAACCGTAATGATTATTGTTATTGAGGCAATATTCCGGTTAAGGTTGGTTTAAAGGGAAGTGAGTTAATATCCTCTGGATTTTTACATGTGCCATGCCCTGTCTACATGAAATATTTCTCTCTTCGTCACAGCGTACGTCATGCCCTTCTCCATCCAGTTCATAAAACCTATTCCCTTTCTTCCTCTTCCCCGCTTACCCAACATCCTCCCCTCGGTCTTAATGCCACCCCTTCACCCATCATTACCTCTATCAACCACCTTCTTTGTCTCCTCTTCAGCAGGCACGCATAACATTTCCCTCTTTCTACGCACCATTAATGGTTAGAACTGAAAAAATAAGAGAGCAACTCTTTCCGTCAGAACACACGTTACACTTTTCGTCCTGTGTCTGCCCGAAATGTCCTTTCTTTATTTCCTCTCTTTTTCATGAGCGGTGTCTTTACGCCTCCTTCCACTCCCCCCTTTCCGCGGCTCGGAAGGGCGTGGGTGTGGAAAAATGGCAGTGCTCCTCGCCGGAAGGAGAAGTACGGCTCTCGCACTATTTTACGTCTTTAGGTGCAATGTACTCTGCTTCCTTCGGTTCCGGATATGGCGCGATTCACGTCTTTTAATTTATTTTTCCATCTGCTGGGGATTTCCGAGTTGACTTGACGTCAAAATTCTATCTCGGTATTCTCACTGTCACAAGAGCGGCCCGCGCTCCGTTCAGTCTGGTTCAGGCTCGGTCTGGGAGTGTGGTTGCGAGTGCTGTTTCCGCCAATAGGATTCAGCTTAGCAAACGCTGCGACATTAAAGTGTTTCGTTCGCCTCATGACTTACTAATAGTCTTGAGGTCGATTGTAAATGGATTGGTTCCATTGCACCCAACGGAATGAAATCCATGACGGGTAGGTGCCCGTTGGGGAACCGGTCCAAGAGGCGTGGTGAAAAACCCCTATTGATAGGCCCTCCACTGTCACAAGAGCGGTGACGTCCTCACGTCCGTCAGCCGTGGCATTACAATTAGAATCTTTATAAAACGCCCACCACTCAGGATTCAACCGGCGAGTCTTGTCTCCATGTTCCCGAAAACGATGACCTCTTCGGCCGATATTACTCGGACGGGGTCCTTGTTTGCCTACGCCGGAATCGGTCGTCACCGCGCAATAGCTTTGCGGTCGAGATGATACAATGTACTT
The DNA here is from genome assembly GCA_963573305.1 of Pyrrhosoma nymphula. Taxonomy (NCBI): domain Eukaryota; kingdom Metazoa; phylum Arthropoda; class Insecta; order Odonata; family Coenagrionidae; genus Pyrrhosoma; species Pyrrhosoma nymphula. The sequence continues at coordinate 84,645,908 of OY754333.1, read as the reverse complement.
CCACCCCGATAATAACTCTGTATGCATTTTGCTTATTTGTTAAATATGTTTTGGTTCTTGAAACTCAGTCGCGCCGCCTGTTTTCTTATGTATTCCGGGTGACGGTTTGATTATGTGTAGCTCATGTCATCTCGCGTGCTATTAGTTAATTAAATGGATAAACCTGAGCCGTTTGTAGGTTTAAATGCACGGCGATTGTCTTAACCATTTGCTTCGTTTTATTCATATGTCGTCAGTATGTCGTTGTAAATTATAATTCCTTTTATATGTTCATGAAAACTTTCAATAACTTTAATTAGGTCGTCTCAGGACTAATGTGGTGGAACTTGTGTACGACGAAAGATAATCTCTTTTTGCAGTTTTCCACTGGTATTAATATTTAATGCGACCGGTTTTGATATTTTACATCGTAATTAAGTCCTGATTATGCAAAACATCGACACTTGTCGCATTGAAGTACATTATAACATTGGAAAACTGCAAAAAGAGTTGATCTTTCTCGATATATTATTTATTATGAATTGAAACATTTATGAACCATTTTGCAGACGCAGTGGATATTTATTTCGTATCCCTTTGATAGAGAACGTATGTACGATGTATGTATTGTGGGATCATCATCATTATGAACTCACCCAGTGCATTAGTAGGTTGTTGGACAGTTCCTTCCTCACCTTACCTTCCCTCTTTCAAGGTTTTCCATTCGTGTCCCTATCTACACGTTACCTGCCCGCCATCAGGTCTCTCGAAACAATGATAAAATTCCATGTGGTCCATACTGTTTTCTTTCTTTATGAGTATAGGCGCTGTTCCTGAATGCGTGGCTTGATAGCTCTCCCCATAATGATGGTCTATTTAAGGTCGACGAAGTCAAAACTCTAGTGGACGTTAAGAGTAATCACAGAAATCCTTAAGTGGTGCTTAAAATGTCTTTCGTATGTTCTTTCAACCTGCACGAGCTGGTCGAATGGGAGGCGACCCCCTTAGGGGGAGGGGGGCGGGGTCCCGCCGCCGCAAGACCGCAGCCCTAGCCGTTGCCATGGGATGCGAGAGGGAAAAAAACAAGATAAGGATGTTTTGATATGGGTGGGAGACGCTCTCGTCTAGTCCGATGCTATTAGAGTGCGAACAGTGTTCCTCGGTCGTGTTTCCACACGTCACCTAAGGGCGACACTCGTCAATCTAGACAGCTATTAAAAGGTGCGCTCTAAAACGGTCCATTAGGAACCTCCTCCCCTATGGTCAATCTTGGGAAAAATTATGGGTCGATATCCTTCTGGCTGCTGCACGTTTAATCGATTTTCGGTACGTTTTCTTTCCTTAATGCCCGCATCAACCGAGATCTTCGAAGAACAGACAAAACTCCGGAGTAATTTTCCACTAACGTAAATTTTTAACTCACGCCTCGAGTGTCTGAACGCATTTACGGCAACTCGGAGTCTTTCTATGTAGGTATTTTCCATATTACAACATATTTGACAATCAATGAATCAACAGTTTATTAATAAACAATCAGCAACAACAGCGATAAATCACCAAACAATTAACAATCAGTGTCAACTTATCGCTATCGTCATTTGTTTTCTCATGCACTCCTTTTTGTTTTCATTAACATTAACTTTATTTCTTAGCGCAATGCAATTTGCTTTGACATCTTGTCCTCACATCTATTCGTGTCTAGAAAGTTTTGTAATAATACTATCTTGGGCACCATTGATGTCTATGAAGTCGAAACGCCCCGACAATGAGAGTCAGCTGTCATTGCATTTCAGCTCTACCGCACCGAAGTTTCTAGCGCCGTGAAATCTACACCGGTTCATAGTAGACACTTGAAGTGTCTCATGTATCTGCGGCGGTTACTTCACATTGTCTCAGAGCTGTTCAAATCGTTGTAATTGTGATCGTACTTTCATTAAGTTGTTGTATTACTACGAGGAATTTTGTGGCAGAATGTTCCTTATTTGTGCTTTGTCGATGGTATTGAAGTTTGCGCTGTCATGGCCAAATTACGTTCTCATTTGAACGAACGCATCTATTTATGGCGGCTCCTCAATTGCCATCTGTTTTATAATGTGGGTATTATTATGACCTCCTTTTTCGCTAAGTATAGTGTTTGGAATCGTATCAAGTCTCGTATGTTTTACCTTAGGTCCTACTGTGCGGAAGATCTTTATAGTTATTATTTTTTCTTTGTTGTGGTATTATTTTATCAGCGTTGGTAAATTTGAGTATAACTGGAAAATCTTAGTATAGTAACACTCATTTTGTACTTGTAAACGATGAATTGACGATAGCACCGTTATTCATCTTATCGTATTGTCTTTTGTTTCTGTGTCTTGTCAAAATTGAGTTGGGCAGCGAATGATTTGATCTGCACTTGCTCTCTTTGTGATGTGAGTTCATGCCGTTCTAGGTCATATGGGTTTGGTATTTTAAGGTGCAGGTTTTTCGCCGTTTTTTTTGTTTAAGGTGGCTGGAGCTGTAATCGTGTGTCAATGAGTGTACAATTTAATATTTTTTTAAATAAGTCGAAAAAGCACTCATGAACCACATTTAAATTAAGTGTATATATTTATGCGTTGGTATTCACCGCACTGGCAGTAATGGAAATGATACAGGAATTATATTTTATTTTTCCCCTTGATTAAAGCATGTACACTATACATTAGAGTTATCGGCGCGGTATTCCGATTTTTGAAAAAATTACATTGAAATGTGTTGTTTTCGATTATTGGACTTGATATTTGTTTAGGAACAAGGTATTATCTCGCGTTTAGAAAAAAATTTGTACACATTTAGTAGAATGTTTATGAAATATATCTCATGCGCCATAAGGCTACGTGTTAAACTAGCAATGAATTGCCAAACAACCAGACCGATATGATGCATTTTGTTTTCATTTTTATTTATATATATTTCGAATGAGAACACACAAAGTTTCACGCAAATCTGTTTATGAAAAAAAAAATCGCTACAACCACGTAAAATCTCACCCCATTTCTTAGCTGCATTTTTTCGAGACTCGGGGTGGAGGAAGGGTCCAGTTGTTTTTTTTTTGTAGGTACGAACGTATCGGAAGAGTGCGATGTGAAGAAAGAGTGTTCAATGAAGGACCGATAGCGTTGTCTTCGCCCCGAGAGTGCGGCACGACAGCTGCTGCACGTCCCGGTCTCGTGATCAGCTGATCGGAGAAGGATGAGTAGGAGGGGGTACCTACGTCCTCCCCTCCCCCTTACCGAGCGAAGGAACGAGGGCATTATAAGAAGGCGGTCGCCATCCATCCAACCCACCCCCACCCACCCTCCTCATCTTTTGTCTTCCTCCTTCTCCTCCCCCCTATTAGTCCATTGCGAAACGACTCATGACTTCCGTCGTTTGTCGCCGAGCTGCCCTCGACTGTTTTTGAGGTGCGAAAGCGCCTTGTCGTGCCGGGCGATGTAATCGACGCTCGGGTAATTGCCATATCGCCAAAGGAGGTCGGCTCTCTTAGCTCCCTGTGAGTCAAAAGGCAGCGTGTGGGAAATCCCCCAACTTCTTAATTAATGTCGTTCTCCGAGAAGGTAACTGCTTGTGTCGTTAAACTCGGCGTGTCCATTGAATGCTCGAGCTAGAAACTAATGTGCCTGTAATTCATCGAATTTATTTTCAAGTTACTCACTTGATACCCGCGCGTGAGCCTAAAGTAATGGTGCTGTTACCCAACGGATTTACTCTGCTGCAATATGCTGCGAGGGAAATCGGCAAAACCTCACGCAGGCTTTGGAGGGATGATTTAAGAAGTAAAATAAATCATTCTGTGGGTTCTGGAAGGTTTGCTGATTAGAAGTCTTTTTCCAGGGGAGAGACATCGGTGAGGAGATATAGATGTTGCAAAACTTGGTGGCACTCGCTTGTAATCGGAATGAAGTCAGGGAGAGCAGAGTATGCATGAGAGGAGTAATAAAGATGCTTAGGCTATCTCATAAGGTTCCCACCATAAGCCTTCGGTACCTCTGACCGCTAATCCACGCTTAAGTTGGTTTGTGCGAAATTTTTCCCGCCATAATAGAGGCCACATGAAAATTTTATATTTTTAAATTTCAGCATCCGTAAGAAGCATGAAGTAAATATTGTGATATAGATATCGCAAAAATATTGTTTTATATGACAGAAATTGTCAATAATTAACTAAATATGCATATATGTATTTCACTTGACTCCTCTTTTCCCGCCGTTCGGTGAACACACGTTCACAACAGGTTTTGTTACAATTCTGTAAAAATTACTGCGGTGAGTAATTGATTTATTTTTATCAAAAGTGGATAAATTATACAAACTGCTCATTTTTCAATTTCTGACTTGATCTATAAGTTATAAATTCCTCATTTGTCAAATGAAGTCTCTATGTAGTGAATACCTGTTCCATTTCCCATGGAAAACGGCGTCTATTTTTTTGGCAAATGTCTTGAAAAGTAAGCGGCTGATGTTTTGGTATCTTTGGAAAGGTAATAAAGTTTTCTTAAAAAAGATGCCAAATTCATTGAATTCTATGTGTGAAAAGATATCTCGCGCAGACTACCTTAATTCGCCGTCAGTGACCTCAAAACTTTCCGCTTGCTATGCCTTATAATCAGCGCTTGGAATATCTCGCGCTTGGGGGAAACTCTGATATTCGGAAATTCTATGGAATATATTAGTAGACCGTCGGCACCGAGCAGTCTGTTACAGTCTCCGCGCCCACAATCTCCCCCTCCCACCCACGCACGATAAGTGTTTATCTCTCCTGAAGATACACTTATCCCTCCTTGACTCCCGTCTTCCAACATATTTCTCTCACGGTCTTTCCAGACCTTGTTAATCTGGAGGGGAGGACTAAGTTTGTTAAACTCTCTCCATCTTTATCTACCGTGTGTGTTTTCCCAGATTTCGAAATGGCCTCCCGTCATCTGGTGCTATTGTATTGAGGCTCCCCATCGATTCTCCTTGAAAGTTCGTGGTTTAGTCATCGGCGATATCTGTCGATGAGTCTAAATATAATCTGTACTTTTTTTTCATATTCACTTCGCATCCCGTCTTTATTTGTAATAGCCTATATACTCGAATATCGATACTGAAATTCCCTAGTCGGCAGATGATTACTACCATGAACAAGATTATGTGAAACTAGAGAACGATATTTCTATTCTTCCTCTCAATCTTCCAGAGTTGCTCCTTTTCTCCTCGAATTTCGTAACTGCTTGCTCAGAGAAGATATCATGGGGATCATAATTCAATCTCCACGGTGTTGCACCGTTACGGAAGCTGTGTTGTTTATGGTTCTTAATCAAGGTTCGGCGTTCTACTGAAAGTAGTCGAATGCCCTGAGTAATCGGCATTTGAAGCAAATGTTCTCATCAATTTTTTATGAGGTAACTACTTCGGGAGCTAATTTCTCAGGAACGGTTGTTGAGAGTTGTTCGATTAAAAAGTTTTTGCGTTATGCATGTGAGTGCCGATACATTTACTACTATATGCGATCCGGTAGAAAATATATCAATTTTTAATATATTATTTCAGTACACCGATTATATATGCCTTATCGCCCTTTCCCGGCACCAGGGTTGGGAATAGTCTTCCTTATACGTCCCCCTTCTTTCGCATATCCCTCCCTCGCACCAGTAACCCACAGATAGTCTCTATCGGCGTCGGAATATGGAGAGCTTAAAAGTCTTCATCTCTCTCTGTCTCCTATTGGCCTTGGGAACCACCTGTTCAAAAATGGAGTTTTGACTTACTGTGCGTGTTGTGTGTGAGACCTTTTGTTTCCGCATAGAGGGTTGTCTGCTCGCTTTCATAAACAGGAAACAGTTTCACCTTTCCGGATGACCCGAAATCAGAAGATTTAGGGATGGAAGGGGGGTGAACAGCTGCTTCCCTTGGGCCTTAAACCTTAGACAGGATTTTCGACACGATTTTATATCCACAGGAGCCAGTTCATATCTCTACTTTTAGGAGGAAGGGCATTTTAAAGAACACCTTTCGTGATGGCGCACTCTGTAGCTATAGTGTGTGCCTGGTAGGACGACACTTTCGTGTTTATGACTCGGTTGGAATATAACGGAAATTTTTAATTTGAATATTAATCCTAATTCTCAACGAAAGCAAAGGATTTTTGGCTCCTATGCATACATTTTCGTCATCCAGGTGACCATCGACAGGGAGAGTTTAAAAATCTTAGATGTCCGAGTGTGAACACTTGGACTTGGAGCCTCGGACAACATGCTCGTGTTTACTAGATTTAAAATTTCCCTGGATGACCGTAATGCATGCATAGGAGTCAACATTCCAAAGCTTTTATTGAAAATTTGGATCAATGTTTAATTTAAATTTATTTATCAATTGCTCTCTTCTGGAATCACGGAAAAATTTAGGAATCAACCAGATGAAAGAAAGCCATGCGGACGTTCAGCTCCCGAGTGTCTTCGGCCATGTATATAGAATGAGACTTTGGTGCCTTTCGTAGGAGACATGCTAAGAACATTTGTTTTGTCGTTATAATTAATATTCGCTTACGAATGAGAAAAATGTTTGGACCATTCAGATTTGTGAAGTCAATATAGTTTTGAGTGGGTGCTTTATTTTTTAATGTATCACCGATTAATCACGATCAGTGAGCGATTGAGTGTAAAAATAATAGGACAGTCTTATTTAGAAAGAGCTTAGTCTTAGAGTGTTGCAAATGACTTATTTTGAAGATGGGTTTTATGTATCCCGAATACTACATGGTCCATGTTACATTATTTCCACAAATCCTATGTTTAATAGACGCTCTTGTTGCTGCTCGGAGGGTGTTTCGTATATTAGAGTGCGGTCCTAATGGTTGCCTTTTTAGTTATCTTACTAATATACCTAGCGCCCTTGAAAAGTCACGATGTCTGATAATTGCTGCTTTATAGCAGATAGATTTTAATAAATTTTTCTCGTTAATACCGTCATCAAAGACATTAATGCTTGCGTGTTGCATTTCAAATCAAGAAAACTTCCGTAGCAATCCACTGAAAAGGAAACTGTCAAGTCACCTCACACGCGGCGAAGTTTCAAGTTTTAACCCAACCGTGAAACTCTCGGTGAACATTTCTTGCGGGAAAAACAATGGAACTTTCAAAATATTTTGTGCCAAATCTATTCAGAGAATTGGATTAAATAGTGTGAAGGTACATCATACAAGTTGTATTCTATCATTCGGCACGCGGTTCATCGCATGTCGGTCTTCTCTTCAGGAAGAGACCGGTTCTTGATATTCTACGCAATGCATATGAAAGACCCATGGACCGTCTTGCATGTAGTTTCCCAGACCGTAGGATTTCTTCTCTATCGTTTTCTCCCCGAATCTGTCAATGCTGTGATGATATCCCGGCTTATCATCTGATGAACGGTTTCCCTGGCATTTCATCGGATCAGGGGCTCCATCTCAGCCGAGGTTTCGAGGAACGATTCGATCTTCAATCCCGGGGCTTCTGAATGACTGAGAAGTTTTGAAGCCTTGAGGATGAAGAGCGTGTCGTTCCTCGAAACTTCGGCAGAAATGGAGCCCGTTGATCCGGTGGAAAACTCTAAAAAAAATCTATCTTCACGAATGAATCAATTTTTCCGAATATTGAATACCTTTCAAATTCTACGCATCAGTCAAAACTTCCTAAGTATTCTCTTATCTCATCTGTAATGAGGGGCGAAGCTTTGCATAAGGCTGTGATAGAGGGTAGTATTTTGCGTGTGTAAAGGGGAAGGAAAGGAATAGGTGTCATGGACATGATGAAGATGGGTAGGACATATGCTGAGATGAAGAGAGAAATTTTATTGGTAGATAGGGCCCTGCACATGTAAAAATCCAATGGATTTATATTCTCTTCCGTTTAAACCAACCTTAACCGGCAGATTATCTAATGATAATTAGTGCTTGGAGTGGCGAGTCCCGCGGTATTCGGCTGCTGCAGACCCAGGGAGACTACTCGCTGAAGACGGTTGCGCAGTCTCGGGAGTATATTTTGGGGGAAATGCTTTTGGAGCAAGTTCAGATCGCACGTTCCTCTTGGCCGGCCGCCCTTCCCCAACATTAACCCCCCCCCCTCACAGCCGTATCCCGGTAACTACCCCCCCCCCCACCTAATCCCACCCTCTGAATTGCGAAACGCCTCTCTCCCCCAAAAAATGTCGACTCCCTTTAGTTTTAACGATTTGTTCGCTTTAAACGACGTGACGAAGTGGGGGGGGGGGGAGGGGCTGCGTGTTTTCAATACTCTCTTTCTTACAGCCCATCTCCTACCTCCTCTCCTCCTCCGTCATCTTGCGCGCTTAGTGCTTCTGCTTTGCTGCTACTTTGGAGGTCTTCCCCCTCCACTCCCCCTTCCTCTCTCTCTCTATCGTGGCCAAAACAAGATTGCGTCACCTCTTCATTTGTTTTCCTCGAATGCAATATTTTTTCGCCGCTCCCTCTCTTTATGGAGGTCCATAGTTTGATTCCCAGTCCAGTAGATATTTTATTAGACATTTACACATCGTTATTCGTGGCCACACTTTCGACTCTCTGTATAGCATCTGCTAAAGTCTCCTGTTACCACTATTTTCTACAAGGATTCGGCGATTGTTTCGTTTTTATATCGATAAATTTATGGATGGAATATGTTTTCGGAAGGTATAAATGTGTGTTTTCTTTGGACTGTGTAGAAGATTTCAACTCCTGTTAGTTCTCTTAACTTTCTTGTTCCAGATTTGTAATATATTTAGAGCATAATATGAATATTTGAACGGAGGAGTAAGGCACCCAAGAAGCTTCTGTTGAGTGTCCACCATAACTCGTTGGGAAACATTTTTTTAAGAACTGCCGAATTGCTTTTTAAGAACTGCCTTGCATGCTTATGTTGTTCCATCCGCAAATCCGAATCGTGACTCCCACGTTAGTATGCTGCCGCGTATGTTTGATAAACTTCTTGTTTTTGGAGTGTCTTGTGAAATATCTATGCCGTTACTTACTCTAGCAAATACACAACGAGTCTATCTTAGTTTTCAAAGGCTTCCTTCTGGGTGTAGTTATGGGTAGTTTCTCTATTTTTTAACTAGGAGATTCCGGTTAGAGGTAGTTCAACTTCTATAGCTGAAATTTTCTGCTTTGTACTACTTTGCTAGTACTTTGAATGGAGTTTGCCATTAATAAGGCGTTGTGTGAAAGAGAGTAAAATGATGGTATATATAATGAGATGAATTAACGGTTTCAGGCTTAACCATTTGGCATTGATTAATCTAGAAGGAAAATGAACTACGTAGATTCCATGTAAATGTTTTCTTTATTATGACCTAGATGTCATTCTGAGGATGTTTGTCATCCTAGGTTGTAATCAAGGTTTCAAGGTTAATGGCATCACGACTGATAAGAAGTGGAAAGAAATCCCCTCTTATTGTTTCACTCCGTGGGCTTTCTTGCTATTGTGCTCAGTCTCAATCCAGTAATAAGAAATTGAAAAGTAGCTGTCACAATCCAGTAACAATAAATTGAGGAACATCCCCTCATGGAATAACTCGAATTTCTCTGACCAATAAGGTGTGGTGCGATATATCGGTTTGATAACCAATGTATCGGGAGATACGCTTCAAAGGGATTCATGAAACTGCGAGGCATAGTCGTTTGCGGTTCTCAAGCCTTACCGTTATACCGGTCGGTATATCGGCCGCGACAGCCGATATTTAGACGATTGGTCATAATGAAGCAAATATTTAAGTTAAGAGTCCATATCTTTGGTGTTCATTTTCCACCTTGATGGACTGAATTCATGAACGAGTTCGTTGCCCACGGGTCTTTGTCGCTCATTGCCCTCTTTTCTCCCCTTCGTGTCTCAGTGCGCCATTGTTTCTTAATCGTTGATATGAATAGTGACGCAGATGCACTTTTAATTCGTATACGTTGAGACAATGAATAACGTCAGGATTTTATCATCTTGTCCTTGAAAATGCCGATAGTGTTCCAAATTGCGTCCCTCATAGTCATCAAAATAACCTGGACTGCGGCAGTTTTCTTCGGTCGATGGACTCACGCAATTGATGAGCAAAGTCGTTATGTGTCTACAGATAATTCCATCCTCCAGTCGGGCGATAAATCGAATCGAAGCTGAAATACTTGGGAGTTAACAATGGCCGAGCGAGAACGACGAGAAGTCACTTCGTATATCGCATTACGAAGAGAGCAATTTTATTCCTCTCTCCCTCTTGAACGGATTCGGAGTACGATTTTCTACGGAATAAAACGTTTTTTTTCTCTACGTTTCTCATTGTTTACTCTACCAACTTGGTATCCTCTGAGCAAAATTACATTTTGTATGGACTTAATAGAAGTGAGGGAAAATTGCGTTCATCGGCCCCGAAATAAGAATGATTCTATCCTCTCTCTTCGTAGTTTGCCCTCGAGAACCCTCCCTTCAAATTAACCTGAATAAACACCGTCTTTCCTTGCTGTTAAGGGCCCAAAGTTTCGCTGTAATTGCGTTATCGACTTCGGGAAGGCGAAGTGGGTGAGAAATAGATGATATTTTTCACTCTGCTTCAATCAGAACTCATCTCCGGATGCCTCTCTTGCCATATCAACGGGTTCCATCTCAACCTCTCCTTGTCCTTCCTATCATTCTCTTCTCCACTATCTTCGTTCTCTAACCATAGCTTATTTATCACCTTTTCATTCAATTTCAGTCCCATCTTTCTAATTCTCGCGTCGTTACTTTCTACTTATCCTATAAAAGAAGTCTAGTTCTCGGTTTTAGACCTGTGAAGATGGCTCTGCTTTAATGATTTCCTTCATAATTTCCTGTCCTTGCACAGCCATATGGATCAGTTTTACTCATGTATTGCTTCGTAATCGCTTTCCTGGTATTAAGACTATTATTATCTGTTCCGTATAGTTACAGCTTGTGGCCTCTAAATGAGAGATATCTTTTCCCCTTTACCAGGGAAGAACTGAGTCGGATCCAAGAAGTATCACGATGGTCCGATATCTGTAGCCCCCCATTTCGCATTTGAATATCTTTCAACAAAATCTATTTTTCGCGAGTATCAATTCTACATTTCGGCCGGATGATAGGTTCCGTGATAAGTCCAGCATATGTTTTTCAGGCCCCTTTTCGATCGTCTTCGCAATGTAAGCTAAGTGTTAGGCAGTTCTTCATTCTTCTATCTTCATATTTTTGCTAAGCCACACCAGAGATTAAATTCCTTCATCGGTAGGAATTTAATCTCTGGTGTACCTATTGGTGAATGCAGTATGCAAAAGGAAGTGCGTTACGGTAGTTGTGACAAACCATATTTGTTGTTAAAATACTAATTTTTGAGCAAGTTAGCTTTTTATTCCATGTACATAATGGGATTTCATATTTTCAAACTCATATTTGGTTATTAACTTCTCAGAGTTGGTTCAAGAAAAGCCATTAATCCTTTCTAACCGGTAGATTCCCGAAGAAAACATTGCCTATTTTGGATGATAGAGTGCATATTATTTAATTAACGTGATTTTAATGCATTGTTCCGTGATTATTTTATATTTATGTTTATCTTACACCAGAAGACAAAATAAATAGGCGGAAGAAATGATCAGTTGAACAAAATTTAGGTCTGTAAGGCTAACATATATTATTTTTTGCGTAACACGAATCCTGAATTCTTTTATCTTTGACTGCGCTTTATCCCATTTTTACGACCTTACTCATCTAGTGTGGTTTCGTCACGAATGTTATGGGCAAGATGTTGGCTTTGAGGGCGTCTTCGCTGATCCTTCCTTCTCTCCCTCCTGCCACCTCCCTCTCATTTCCCTCCTGCCACTTCCCTCTCATCTCCCTCCCCTTTGCCTATTCCTCCGTTAGTTATGTGCTTTTCTCCTTTCCCCCTCGCCGTGGGTAGCTGGGTGTGTGTCGTCGGTGAGAGAGGGCGGGTCGGCCGATACGCTGGAACTCCCAGGGACCACGGGGATGACGGTGATCCGCTTATAGCTCTCTCTCTCTCCTCCCACCTCCCCACTCCTTCAGCAATTTTTCCTCTCGCCTCTTTCTTATTCTCCTCTTTTTCGCCTTCTTTACTTTCTCTTCTGCTGTATTCCTTCCTCTCTCTCTCTCTCCGTCTCTTTCGGGTGTTTCCCGGTCCTTCCCCACGCACTCCCGTATTCATCTCTGCCCTTTATCTCTCCCCACACACCTCTGTTTACCTATGGCTTCCTCTCGCTTAGTCACTCAAGTTTTCTCCCCTATCTTCTCCCTTCCATCCACAAAGCTCCCTCAACGCTTTCTCTCCCCCTTTCCAACTTCTTCACCTAAGTTCTCACTACTCCCAGAACTCCTGTCCCTTCCCTTTTAGCCCTTGATGACTTGATAACCATAACATATCGTTTTAAATGTCTTAATCAATGACATTGACTATATTGACGTTTCGGGATGTGAAGAACTTCGATGTTATCAAGTTCCTGGAGAAAATTTCTTAGTTTACAATTTGCGCTCTCATGGAGATTCGTTTCTCCATTGGGCCGGATGTGCGAGGTTGCCATTAACAGCAGGAAGAATTCGCATATTGTTATGATGTGTGCTAACTGCATATCTGCATGCAAATGTAAAAATCTAAAGTAATTTGTTTAATGATTGCGTATGTGGCCTAGAGGTGAGTTCACGGAGAGTAAGTTTGGCAACAGCGTCCCCTATAAGGTCGATGCTGCCATATTTATGAGGAACGCTATAGAGCTGCCTTTACCTCCAACTACATTTTTGGAATTCAGTTATGCTAAGTAACATTGATTCGGTTGTCCCTTTAATTATTTACCAGTTATGTTTTTTAAATTATATATTTGCCTGATTTCCTTCAGCAGCACTCCAATGCATTTACTATACTGCTCTTACGGGGAAACCTAGTACACAATACACGTTTGTCTGTTCTACGATGGAGTGTATATTATAATACCATTTCTCCCTTGGATTTACATTTGCCTCTCCAACTGTAAAAGTTACCATCGATCGGACCTTTGAGTCATCCAATCAGAAAAAACTCATGAACTGTGTGCAATCAAAGAATGTTTTCTTTTCCCGGAGAGCGCCCATGTTGTTTGCTCATAAGATTCTTGTCTTCTCTTTCGCTCCTATCTTTCCTTCTCTTTTCTCTCCTTTATCTTCACATTTTCCTCTTCTTTTCACGTGACCCTCCCTTTACTCCTCTCCCTCCCACCCCTGTTCTCACCCTTTCTGCCAAATTTACTTTTCCCGAATTTTTCCCTCGACCCCTCCCCACCCCTCCCCCCCCGACGCCTTCTATTCTGGAGCGTCTATTTTCGTTCCGTGAGTCCCATTCACAATTTTATTTTTTTTACATATCTCTCTCTCTCATTTTCCTCCTCCCTCTCATCAATCTTCTTCTCTGAAGATTTTTAAGTGCGGCCGAAATGACAGTCCTCATCTCCCTTGGAACAACAGCATATGGTGTCCGAGGATCGTATTTCGGTGAAGTAATGTATTGAAATCGGTGATCGTCCGCGTTCCAAGTTCTTTGAGAATCGATTATTTTCTACTTAACCTTCTCTGACAATCAGTAGTTGCCCATATCGCTCTAAAGGATGTATCACTGCATGTTTGCATTCTGAATGGTGGAAATAGGTTTAGTTGTACTGAGTCATGATGCGGGAGCGCTACTTCTGATTTTGAGATGGATCTGTTGTTTTGTCCTATGTTATATAAATGTTGTTGCTAATAAAACATTTACCTTTATGTGGTTATTCTGAAGAGTAGGTAGGTGTTTTTACTTTTTATGGTCTTGCACTTTTTCCTGCATTCATTGACGTATTTGGGTCATACTTTGCATGAAGCCGTTACATAGTCCAAGTCTTTCGTTTCCGACTATTTTTTTTACATTCCTAAAAACATAGCTCTTGGCCGATGCCCACAAGTGCTTGTGTCCGCTTTCGCATGGACAGGGCGATGAAATTGTTTGGAGCTTAATATTTTTGTGTTTAAATATTTTACTTTCGTTCTCGCCAGTCCTTTTACCATTCGCTTTTCGCAGTTATCTCTATCTCATACTGATGTCATGCTTCTTCTGTCCTTCTCCTGTCCTTCCGTTTCACGGTGATTCGATGCAGCCTCGTGTGAGCTAATACGCGTTCAAGAGCTCGCAGAAGAGTGATGGGGTGCCATAATTATTATTTTTTTCCGCGGAAAGGTCACGCGGGGGACAAGTTTACAGCTTCATGGTTGATTTTTTTATTCGTGGTCATTCGTGTGATGGGTTTCCTTGATTCTTGACGGAACGAGCACGCATCATTGAAATTGACCCACATTGGACCTGGAGCAAGTTACACGCATTACGCCACATTGTGGATGCGTGTTTCTGCACCCATGGTGATATTCCAAAGCACCATTTCACCATCACGAGCCCTGAGAGAAAAATACAACTAAGTAACTTATCTATGGAGGGAAAGGCAAAGAAGTCGTAGAAGAGCATTCGTGTTACCAAGTGAGTGTAGTGATTGAGCTTCCTTCTATATTTTTCTTCATATTCATGCTTGGTAAAGGAGGCATTAGCGATATGCGATTTCTTCAACGCTAGTTTTCTTATTTAAAATTATATTATTTTTGAAGTTATACTTCTTTGGGCCCGTTGGAGACTTTTGGGATGGGATGTTGGTCGAGAAACCGCGTCACGCTCTTTTGGGTGAGAAAAATCCACAATTGTACTCATTGATACGAATTCCTGGGTATTTCTAATCGAGCTAAAAGGATGACATTTTCAGGGAAGGGTTCAAATTTGGTGTCGAGTCAGGAAAAAATCGAAAATCCCAATATTTTTCATTGGTTTCGAGTCCAGATAGGATTTTGTTTTTTAATGGGTTTAAATGGGAAAAACGAATAATTTACGTGTAGAGTAATTTTCATTCATTCATTAAAATATGAAATAATTTAGATACAAGTTTCATTCTTTGACTGAAATGAGGCCAAAAGATCAATGCATTTACTTCTTGCAACCGATGTTTCTCTATCGATCGATAAATTGAAATATTTGAAGTTTAAACGCAAAATTAATGCAAATTTCGATCTTTTTTCATTTTCGTTGCTAAGCAATTTTTTCATTGTTCCCGAGACTTCCAGTACCTTATACGCGTGCTATAAAGATTAAACTTAAAGGAATATAACATTCTCCGTGCGTATTTCAATCGCTTTTAACGATATTATGCCTTAGAAATATACTTTTTACAATGTTTTATAATTATATACATAAACTGTTTCGTAGCTTTGACACTCCTCCATTTGCTCATGCCTACGAAATCCGTTGGGATCGCTCCAGATTCCTCCATTTTGTTTCTGAAACACTCTTTACACCTTATTCCGGGTTTCCCTCTCTCTGTTTTTCCAGGAAACATTAATCCTTGCACCTACTTTCTGAAATGTACCTCGAAACTCCATTCTACAAGTCAAAACCATGTAAAATGATAATGTTCTATGATGCATTATCTCTTGGATTTTGAAATTATAATAGAGAAGCAGGCCCCAACATTTCGAAGATAAAAAAATGTCTTTTATTTCATTTATATATCCTGTCTGCCTGTGTGTGTGAGCGGGTGTGTGCGACCGGCCAAAGAAGTATAACTTCCACCGTCTGGTCCGACGCAGACCACGTTTTTTTGTTACTTCTTGAGGATCGTAGAACTGGATCCTGACATCACCATTACTGTCGGAGTATCGTGTGACGGTGAAATTCATGAAGTTGATGTTTTAGAGGGCTCATTCTCCGAGTAGCTCCTAATACGCTAAGCATACTCCGTGTGTGGCTTGCTTTACGTGAAACTTAACGATTTTCATTTGGAAGTTGTGCTCACAAAATAAAATTAAAATTATTATTTTCACGAAGAGTACTAAAAAGCATTCAAAATTACCTATGCTAAAAATGTACGTATGATAAAAAAATCTTCATCATGAAGGTTTTACCGCTGGTGAAGAGTTTGAGATAGTCGGCTTGGATAAAAGCTTGGTCACTAAAATGTGACAATTTTCCTGGGCTATTTTGCATTCTGTTAAGGAAGTTTGTCCATTACTTGCGTTCATTTTAATGATCAGTTGTGCATGCTGTCTAAAAGATTAGGGAACCTCGTGGAACGTTTCATGCCTTTGCACTGAGAGTGCGTGTTTGTTTTTTCCTTTGATTTGAAACCTGCGCTTTAGTTTCCTCACCTTTTCTTCTGCACAACTTCAACTAACATAAGCGAAACTTGCGTGAACAAATGTTTTCTCCGCAGTATATAATACTGTTGTTTTATCACATTCGCGGCAGGAAAGACTTCGTACCCTGCATCATGCGTCCTTATTCACCATTGATCGAGTTCTTTGGGTCATTAAAGGGTGCCTGTCTACTCCTTATATAGGGCATTTATTTATAGTGTCACACTTTACGAGGAAGCCTAAAGTTCAATCCGATCTCGAATTAGAAGAGGCGCTTCCACAGCGCAAGTTGCGCTCCGTGTAGCGAAGTCCCAATTCTCGGACGAATTTAGAACCTACGGGCCTGGAGTTCCTGTTTTTTCTATCATTGCTCCAGTTCTGGAATCTCCACTATTCATATCTGTTTACGAAACTTTGCTCTATACTTTTCCTTCTCTGGCTTCCATCGACATTGTTCGGAATCCAAGTCCGTCTCGAATTTTGGTAGCAAGTTAGCATTTTGATTGGAAAATTATTCTCCTGCTTGCTATGATTATTAAAAAGTATATTATTTTACTTGCACCTATGGGTCTAAAAATCCTTTTATTCCGGTTAAAATCATATACATTTAAATTATATGCCTGTACATAAGACTAATATGTGTTTTTCATATGGTTCCCTCGTGGTGGTAACATAATTTTGTAATGACGAATTAAAAAATATAATTTTTAATGCCTCATGATTGATTGCGAATTTCAGTCGATAGCCAAGAGTGACATCATTTAAACCAATTGGTGTTTGGCAGAACGTGATAGAATCGTCCCTTCACACAAATAAAAAAACCACAAGACTCGAGTAATTCATAAATTGCATAATTCTTGATTTCGTTGCTGTTTATGTCATCAGCCTCAAATCTGCCGTAAATTTTCTTTTTCGTGATCGGCTTACGAGATCCGTTCGATGCTTCAGCCTGTCATTCTTCCTGTGAAAGCCGAGATACATTTATGAAGGAGGGAGTGGTGCAAAGGGATTCCGTTAAGGTGGTTTTAGCGGCATTTTTCCCAGGCCATAATAGAGACCACATTAAAATTCTATTTTTTAATTTCAGCAGCTGTAAGAAATGTTAAGTAAATATTGTATTATAATTGGCGCAAAAATACTGTTTTATATGACTGATATTCACAACAATTAACTAAATATGGATACATAAGTCTTTAACTTGACTCATTTTTTTCACGACGTACGCTGAGAACGCCTTCACAACAGAAGACTTTCTTGCGGTTCTCTAAAAATTACTGCGGTTAGTAGTTTATTTTATTTAAAAAGTTGAGAAAGCGTACTTAGCACACGCAGTTACATTTTTGACGAGAACTAGTAGTTAAAAAGTCCTCATTTTGTTAACTGGAATCTCTCTGGAGTTACCCGTGCGTTATCCGAGGGATACCGGCTACTAATTTTCGGCAAATATCTCGGAAAGCTGTACGGTGAGTGGCTGAAATTTTGGTATCTTTGAATAGGTGAGATACATATTTGTCTTAATGATGAGGCCAAATTCATTGAATTTCATTTGAAATGATATCGTGCTCAAACTAACTTACCAGGGATTTGTGATTAATTTTGTTACCGGTGGGCGGATACGCGGGACCGGCTGGACAGGGCCCTGCTGCGGTCTAAAAATAAATTGTCGTCGCTCCGGTTTCTCTCTCCCGGACCGCAGGTCTGATTGTAGAATGGAGGCAGGGTTGGAGGGGCGGACGAGGAAGAAGGAGGCGAGGGGGGCGCTTCTGTGCTCTCGGAGGCGCTGACTGTCACGGGGATTAGGGGAAGGGGGGACAGGGGGAGATATGTGCATATGCACCAATCCATTTGAGGGACTACTAGCTGGCTAAATTTTCCTGAAATTCGGGAAGTGGTGTCTTAACCTTCGGACCTTTAGACTAACTTCACGACCGCGGAAAGGGCTTGTACCGGGGTAGTAAGCGGAAGACCTTATTAGAAAGCCTAGCAAAAACATGGAGGCTTTTTAGGGCAGTATTCCAATATATGTTAAGTTGCGTGATAGCCGAACTTAATTTTCATTGAATTAAGTTAGTGACATCGCAACCTCAGCATTTGGACTAACTTCACGACTACGAAAACGACTGATAATAATAGGAAATTGTTAGTAAAGAGATACTAAACAGCCGTACCAGTTGCTTCTAATTTATGATGGCGTCCGTTATAGCAAGGACCTTGAACTTCGTTAGTGATCGTGAGGGCAACCGCGACTAAATATACGGTCATTATTTTGCCATTTTTAATTCTGAAAATTGTTTCAATGTTCCTGCGTGACCTAATAAACATCTCTTTGGCTCATGAAACATCTGTTCTTTTTGTTTCACCAGAGATTTTGATGATGGCTGCGATCACTCATTTTTTTAACGCCATTTCCCAACACAAGTACGTACAAAGGGCTTCGTTCGTCCGTTATACTTCGGTAGTACAGTCCAGACTCGTACTTACTTAAGAATACGGTATGTCCTAAGGTGGTACACCTGCATTGGTTCTCTGCCATATATTATTACTACACAGCGGCTAAGGAGAAGAAGGAGATACAGCGAAAGAGAGAAAGCATAGTTAAAAGTTACCTTTCACCTGCCTCCATCCACTACGCTGCATTCTCCTCACTTGATATCTCCGCAGTTTTTTATCCTCTCTATCGATATGAGACTCAGTCCCGGAATGCGGCGGGCGAAAGTTTAATAGTGTACCATTCCGATTTCCCGGAAAAGGTTTTCGAAAGGAGGTCATCGGTGCACCTGTGTATTATTTATAGTTTATTTAACAAATTAAGTGCAGTTAGTCACGAGATCAGGTGACGCATTATCAATGTCCTAATATTATTAAAAAGAACTATGTACTAACAAAAGAGGAAAGGAAAGAAAATATAAGTAATTGCTCTGTGTACTAAAATATAAACAGCTGAAACAAAAAAAGACCAAACAGGCCTATTTTTTACAAAACCTACAGAACCTACTGATTTTTTTACTCTATTTTATCTGTTCTTTTATTAAGAGAGTCGTTTTTTTACATTTCAGCTCTTCAAAAACAACACTAGGGCATCAGAATGTGTTGGTTTCATAGTTTTCGAGCGTTGGCTGCCTGCGCATTCCATCTGTGGAATCAGTCGTTGGCTTGACGGGTGGGAGAACTAAAAAATGATCGAATTCGAACGAAAAATAAAAAAATGTCTTTGAGGAGACTTTGTCGTTCCCGCATGGGCGGTGGCGCTGTGTAGCGAATACCGGCGCGAGCCTTCTTATCGAGGTCAGCGTGGGAGAGTGACTGTTTTGCGCAAAGGAACGGGTGTTTGAGGCCGCAGACCTTGGGAGGAGTGAGTGAAGGGCCCGCCCTCTGGACATTTAAACCTCTTCCTCCCCCTCCTGCAACCCCAATACCCCACCCTCTTCCTCAGCCTCCTCCCCTCGTCCAATTGTTATCGGCGTTTCATCACCCCGAGATCAGCTGTTCCTTCCGAAGCAAGAGACAGCCGACGCTGCTTGGTATAGGGCGGTGTCTTCTCTTTATGTCACGACGCTGCGATCGCTCAGCTTCGTTTTTATTTTATTTTTTAATTTTTCGTTCCCTGTGTCATTCATGGCGCGCATGCATCTCCTGGCCGGCATTGGAGAGTCACTTCAAGTTTTACATACGACGTTTTCGGTGAAGGGTTGTTGGGCTGTTCTTGCATCGTCTTAAAAAGGGGAATGTGGGTGTCCGAGATAATCTTAAGTAGGATTTGAGTTTCCCATGAGATCTTCTATTAATCACTCTTTGAATTATTGACAAAGGAGACGTCGTAGTTTTTATTGCAGCGGACAGTGCGTAGTTTCTTTAAGGAAATGTTTGTGAAAGCCTTATTCGATTTTCAGATGAAGTACTGCGAAGTAAATGAAACAGCAGTTGCTGCCGAATCTGTTTCAGGTATAGTGGGGTGATAATTAATATATGGCGTGCAGATGATAGAAATATTCTGCAGAAAGTAAAACTATGCGAGACATCTCAAGCGAGATGAGACGATAGTTAGAGCGGTAAGTTAATCAACTGAGGTACAAAATCTAATCTACCAGTTAACATTCAGTCTCGTTTTCATGCCTCGACAGTCGTGCTGACATGCGGAAATCATTGCAAAATGATAGACACGTAAAATCATTCAGCTTTCCATGCAGACATTAAAAACATAAAAATATGTTAAAGAGCTAAATAAATGAATGCTACCTATCCTTACCGCTAACATTGTTGAAAGCTTCGATCATAGCTACTGTAGTCCTTAGTCGTGCCCGGAAACTCCCTCTTCTCATTCTGCTCACCGTCTCTCTCTGGAAATTCGAGATGTAATCCTTCTTTCCATTTTCGGGTGACCTTGCACTGTCTGCAACCCACGTGCATTCGTCTCTCTCTCTCTCTAAAGGTCGCTTCTCAAAGACTGATGCCGCCTCGGTACTTAGCGAGTTTCGCAAAATTCATTAGTTACCACCGCCACCTCTTCCTAGGTCTTGAGGGGGAGTATGGGGAGACCGTAACCTTGCTGCTTATTCCGGAGACGAATTCTGTTTGCTCGTAGAGGCGTCTCTTCGGTTTGAAGTCATTAGCGCAGACATAGGCGGGGGGAGGGGGAGGTGTTTTGGGGGTAGGAGGGAGGTGCTGGAGATAAGGAGATGTTGGAGAGGGGGCTGTAGATGAGGAGATGTTGAGAAGACGGAAGTTGGCCGGTGATGGAGGTCCCGAGGTGTTGGTTTTCCTTCTCTGGGGCTCTTCCATGCAGCGCCGCACGGTGTGGGCTGAAATAGCTGTTTAGCCCGTTTACTATTACGTTTATATTTCGTGCAATACCTTAAAAATATACAATAGTCAATTCATGAGGTATGAAAGACTCTGGATCGTGAAGTTCTGAGCGATTTATTTCTGTGATACAGGAGGAAGTTGGGCATGTCAAGAGAATGGATCGGATCAGAATTGGATCGCGAAGCAGATATATGAGAAACCACATTATTTCCTCATCGTATCTTATTTTACTTACTTTATTGTATAGTAGTGAAAATTTTGGATTTACCGGGATAAGCATAAGAATAGGCTAAATGCAGTGGGCATAGGGTATCTGAGAAGTTTTTACGGTAAGAGCGGGTAGGATAGGTTCAGGAGTGTGTAGCGAATGAATGCCGAAGGGGCGTGCTTTGTTTGTTTAGCCATGTCGAGAGAATTGATTTGAAAATAATTTCATTTTGCGAAAATTCCACAGTACTTTTTATTTATTCCGACCAAAGTTTCGACTTACACAGTCATGTTCAAGGGCCATAATATATATTTGAGAGAGTAGGATGGGAATCGAGTAGCGAAGCACATTCATGGTAGAGGAGTGAAAGACGTGAGAGGAGGGAGGGGGTAGACCGAGAAAGTCATGAGTGAATGTGGTGTAAGATACTCTTACAATTAGTAGAAAGTATATTAGAAAAGCCTTAAGAATAGTAGGGCGTGTATGAAGCAATTCATGGGTGTCACTGAAGCAAAAGAGGGATAGGGAGGGATTTCAAGGATAGGGAAATATGGAGGAAATTATTAAAGCATAGTCAGCTTTACTGACCGATCATCGAGAATCAAAACTTTATTGACTGTCCCTCCCCGAAAGGGAATGGTGTGAGTAGTAGGTATGTTTGAATGTGATTTATTTGGCCCTTTAACCTGGATACCTCCAAACGAGTTTCATTGCCCATAGTTTCGTGTGGCCACAGTAATATGCTCTATCGATTCAAAATGAATCCTGTCCACCACAAGTGAGGACTGCATCATTGAAAACCCAAGACTTTGGCGTAAAATTGTGTTCAGATTATAGTAATTTATTTCAGGTGTTCATCGATTTCGGCCATTTTTTAAATATCAAATGTATTTCAAATGATGCTGATTGTTTTCTGTATTCAAATCAATAGTTCTCTACCAGTGGTCAATCCTACCCCAGCTGAGAGGAATTTAGGGGGTTTAGAGAGGAATTGAGACCACTATTCAGCAAAGTGTAAAATCTGTAAAATTGTTGTTTGCTTTCGTTTGTTCTGTAGCGTTCACTTGAATGAAATTTACTGAATGCCACAGGTTTAATCGAATCTTAAACATGCGCGTTCTGAAGCATGCATATTTTCGGTTTGACTGCCTTGGGAAGGGGGAATAATGTTTTGGACTATGGTGAAATGGAGGAAATGAACATAAAAAGGTTGAGAAACACTGGTTTACACACTGAAATTCAGCTATGTTAATGGAAATTTGGATATCAGTATTGCAATTAAAAAAAATTGAAATCGAATTTCTCTCTCTTTGAAACGTGCTTTACAAAAATTTGTGGAATGCATTTGTCTTGTTTACTGATGAAATATTTTCTTCCTTTACAGGTAAGTGATATTCTTGGAGTACCTTTGAGTTTGACTGAAAAATCCTGTTCTCCTTCGGTGAGTTTTTTAATTTTGTCACTTACTCACAGTAAGGGAACTCTTTTGATTTCCCCGGTCTCACGTTACCCGTGGGAATGAGAAAGAAAGCTGTCACGCGGTGGCAGATAGTTAATCATACCAATTCAATGTGCGCTTTCTCGCGAATTGATGTTGGAGCGGCTGGCCCGCCATTCGTTTTGTTTCGTGTAGTTGAGGAAAATGTCGATTACCCGCGATAATCGCTCTCATCTCTTACAAACGTACTGCAGAACGGACAGATTTAAAATGTAACTTTTTCCGCGAATGATAAGAGACCATAACAGCTGCCAATGAGACTTTTAACTAGGTTTACCAATAGGAAGTGTAGCTAGTTAGTTGATTTACCCCCTAATACTTGTATGCTTAATGCTACCTAGTACTTATCTGCTACTTAGTACGAACAGCACGCCGTGCATGTTTTCGGCATAACTCTTGTACTTCTGTCCATATATGTAGATGCAAAATACATTAATACTAACGGTCGTTCTAACGTTGGTAGCATACCTTGCGAGGCTTCGCCTATTGACAAGCTTTATCGATTCATGCAATTGCATCAATAGTCGTAGTTACACTAACTTCAATAGGGTGTGCTGTAGTGCATGTTGGTGACTACTCAACCTTTTCCACACACCATTGAGGTGGATTGCAGTGTATTTTGTAGATTTAGATACTTCTGGAAAGTGTTGAATGTTATATCCGGAGAGTATGGAGCTCATCTTTTAGGGATTCCCTCCGCGTTGCGTTTTCCTTTGATGACGACATTTTCCCCAGCCACTCTGCTGGCTTCTGCAGGTCAGGTCACTTTCGATTCACTGACTGTATCATATCCGACTCCTGGTGGCTTCAAGAACGAGAATCATTCCCACGATCATCCTTGATGGATATCTCCGAGAAAGTGATGCGTTTACGATTTTCAACTCCACAGATTCCAAATCTCTTTCGGGAATGCGGTATCTTTCGATGGCGTCTGTATTTGCGTGGGTGTAGATTCGTTTTTGTACCTATCTCCTGCGTGGGACTCACCCCTTGGTATGTATAGGGGGAAGGGGTGGGCGGAGAACCCGTCTTCAACAGGGCCCTACCCAACCCTCATGGCGATCGTCTGCAGCGGTGACGTCACCCCTTGTGCGTTGGCGTCCCGGCGGCATTGTCGCGTGGGCGACGCCCTCCATCGTATTGTAGATAGGGCAGGATTAGCTTTACTGATTTCTCAGAAAGGGGTGCTCATTTTTCACCGTGCAACACAGTTCTATCCTAGATAAATTAAGAGCCGTTTCTAAGGAGACCTATTCTCAGTCTCTTATTAAAGAAATGGGTTACTATCTCATTATAATGATATGACTTACAGTTAAATATTTTGTGTTATATGAGTCCATGAAGGCCTGTTGATCTCAAAACCTTATAGTAAGGTCCACTGAGGCAGAATTGTCCCCTATTAGTGTAGTGAGATCGTTCTCTACACACAGTTTCTCTGTTCCCGAACAGTTTTAATAGTAGGTTTCTCTATTTTCGGTGTTTTACGCATTCCAAAAATATTGCCTGAAATGAATAAAATATTTCACAACCCTGTGATATAGTTTATTATTCACAACCCTGACCGATTTCAATGCTCTTGCGTCATTTTCAAGAGGAAATTTAATATGTAATTACGATCGTTATAACTCATTACGAGTGAGATTACGATTGTTATGTGTAACTACCTTGAAAATGGCGCGAGAACGTTAAAATAGGTCGAGGCTGCTAATAATAAGTGTCAAATATACAAAGTATATTTATCGAAGAGTATCTATGGTACTCCACTGAATTAACTCCCAAACCATTCATGTTTGCCACTAATATCTGGTAAGCCATTTGAGGGGTATCGTATTCCTCACATCGGGGTAGATATTTCTGTACGGTGAAGAAATACCCTAGGGTTCGAGCACGGAGACCAATCCTAAGACGTGTTGTTGTGAGACTTTCCCTCCGATCACTCCTCACGCATGGCGGCGCCAACCGTTTCAAGTACAAATCCCCTAGGGGTTATTTTGTAATCTTACTTAAGATAGTTTGAGCGAAAAATCACTTCACCTAGAATTTGATGAATTTGGCCTCATTTTTAAGAAAAAAAACTCTCACCTTTCCAATGATATAAAAATATCAACCCCTTGCCGAACTACTTTTCGAGCAATTTGCCTAAAAATATAAGCTGTTTTACATGGGATAGATTATGGCTGTGCGCTCCAGAGGGAGAATATTAAAAAATTAGGAACTTCTAGCACCTAGATTTCGTCAAAAAACAAACGGTGTATAGTTAGCATATTTCTCAACTATTTGTATAGAATAATCTATTACTCACCGCAGTAATATTTACAGAATCGCAAAAAACCTGCTCTTTTGAAGGGTTTTCAGCCGTAAGGCGGGAAAAATGAGTCAATTTAGAGACTTATGTAGCTTTATTTATTTAATCACTGAGAATATTGGTCATATGTAACTATATCATTGCGCCATTAATATTGCAATATTTATTTCATACTTCTTACAGACGCTGAAATAAAAAAAATTAAAGAAGAATATGGTCTCCATTATGACTAGGGAACTATCTCACTCAAACCACCTTAAGTGAGAATACGTCATAAAATACGGAAAATCACGTCATTTTCGTGGTTCCACTCCGCCACCCAGGCAGCGTGACAATATTCGGCTCTCAAGTGGTGATCTGCCGATCTTTTCTTGGACTGACCCGCTCTTTCGACTCTTGATCCGTTTCATTTGCCTCCACCTTTCATTAGTTCCATCTCACCTGTGGTAAGAAACGTGAAATAAGTCCACCATCGGACCTTGGCCGATAATTTGAGAGAGCGAAACGGGTCTTCCGCCTTCCCGCAAAGAGTCATTGAAAAGGTGAGATTACAAAATAATCTCCGGTTATTTCGATCGCGTAACTTAAGTAGTCACGTGGTATAATCACGAACGGTTCGAGATTTTGGTGTGTTTGAACCATTCGTAAAAATCTCACGCAGTCTTTCCGATCGGGTTTTTTCATCGAGCTATCGCTAATTGAGTCGTATATCTCGATTATAGTTTCAATAATCAACGTATCGGACGCGTAAGTTATCCATCCGAATGTTTCAAACTCACCAAAATTTTCGTTCAAAAAAACCGTTCGTTATGGTGCTATGTGAATCCTTAGTTACGCGAACGAAATTATCTCGGGTGGTTCAAACACAGCCCCCCCTGGGAGAGAGACGTTTGTCGTATCATCCGACCTGAGGAGTTATGAGGCTGCATTTTACGTTCCTTACGACAGGTGAGATGGAACTAATGAAATGCGGAGACAAATGAAACGGATCAATAGCCGAAAGATACGGATCAAGAGACTAAAGAGCTAGTGAGTCAAATAAAAGACCTCCAGATCACCACTTGAGAGCCAAAGATGGTCACGCTGCCTGGGTGGTGGAGTGGAACTACGGAAAAATGACGAAATATTCCGTATGCTATGACGTATTCTCACTTAAGTGAGATTACAAAATAACCCCCCAGGCCTGGGTGGCGGAGTAGAACTACGGATAATGACGTGATTTTCCGTATTTTATGGCGCATTCTCATTTCTGTGAGATAACAAAATAACCTCCCTGTGAGAGAGACTCTAGTCGTATCGCCCGACCTGCGCCACGGCGGCGTCTCATGTTCGAACGGAGTAAGCAAGGGCGACCCATGAGGTGGAAGAAGGGGCGTCGTGCGGCGGAAATCGACGCTATTCGTACCCATACATCTCGGAAGTGAAAGCGACGTCATCCTGCGGCGAGATCGTGGGCGTCGCGTCGGCGCGGCATCGCGCATAGAGGCGTGGGAGGATCTCGCTTGCGTCCGTGTGTGCAATGGGTGGATGGGTGGGCGTGTGTGTCGTTGGGAGATGAGGCAGCATTCCTCCTCGAGCGTAATTTGCGTAAGGTCGCGCGCAAGTCTGCCGGATGAAATTGCAGCGATCGCACAGTTTGGTTGCTGCTTACGTGCGCGTATTTTAAGTATGCACGCTGTCGCTACGCTAAAGGTGCTTCACCCCAGATAATTCGAATTACGGAAAAATTGCTTAAACTTTGCCATTCCTACGTTAGGAACTCATCTTCGATGATAATTGAATGGATTGTAAACCAAGGCCATAGGTTTACCATGATGTCGCCTAATGTGATGCATTTGTATTATTTACTGATATGATTGAAAATTGAATTTGGAAAAGTATGCCTGTAGTTACATGTTACACGAAATTATATTGAAATATATTTGTTCGAATGCTGGATTCCGTGATATTCGTTAGACATAATTTAAAAAATAAGAAATCTATTATTTTGCGTGTAGAAGAAAATCTGTTCATATGCAATCGAATTATAACGAAATACATGTATATGTCATGGGCCATAAGGCTACGTGTTTAAATGGCATTGAATCGTCAAAAAACCAAATCAGTATGATGCAATTTTTTCACTTTTATATCTATAGATATCTTAAATGAGAACGCGTATGCAAAGTAAGGCAGATCTGTTCATAAACTAAAATCATTCCAACCACTTTAAATCTTTCGATGAGCGATGATAGTACATATATGACAGCTGCGAAACGCGAGTTTGCCACAGCGCTGCATAACGCAACCCGCAGACCCTCTATACAACCATCTCTCTCCTGAAATTCTCTTCGACATTGCTTTAAATAAATCCTCCGCGCATGTAGCAGTAGGTGGGCGTGCGGTTGCTTAACTTCGCTTTGCGCCGACTCCCACGATGTCATAATGGGTGGCCGATAGAAATAATTTCCACCTCTTCTTCTTCGTGCGCGCTCTGTCCCTCTATCCTCCCGGTTTCTCTATTTTAGACTCGGGAAGAAGGGGGTGCCCGGTCAGCGTTGAGCCCGCCCTTTTGTTGCCGTTCCATGCGATCGGTTTTATTTTTAATGCTCGCAGTTGTGCAGAGGGCGGTTTGAGGTGTACACGAGGCAGTCTTTGCGAGGGGGTTATCTTCGAAGATGACTGACGTCCCGTCTCCATGGAGTGAGGGTCCATTCCGTCGAGTGCAAGCCCTGGCAGCATGTACCACTCCCTTCCAAGGCTCCTGGCTCGTTTTTGGATGACTGTAGGTGTTTGCCAGGGGCACCCCGTCGTTCACTGACTAATGTATCTCTTGCACGTGTCTCCCAAGGTTTCAGGTTCAACTTAATGTAGTTTGGGCGCGATATTACTTCAAATACTATTGAATGAATTTGGGCTTTTTATATAGAATTACATCTCACCTTTCCAGTAATACAGAAATATTAGCCACATATCATCATACTTTTCCAGATATTTGCCTAAAAAAATGCAAGCGGTTTTGCATAGGGAATGGTACCTACGGGTATGCACTCCAGAGAGACTTTATTTAAAAAATGGGCAACTATTTTAAAAAATAAATCAAGTTGCAAAAAGTCTTTGGTTGTGAAGGCGTCCATAGCGTGAGGCGTGAAAAAATGAATCAAGTTAAAATCTTATTAATGTATATTTAGTTAATTAATGAGAATTTCAGCAGCTTAAAGAAACGTTTTTGCGACATTTATGTTGCAATATTTACTTTATTTGCAAGACGGTTCAAGACTGACGAGATTCATGTACCTACCTTTACGTTACGAAGTCTTCTATTTTCCCCAAGCAACCGAAAGTTAAACATGATTCAGATGAGTTTACTTCACATTTCCATTTGTATCTATCGTCAGTTAACATTCAATGATCCAAGTAGTTTCAATTCAAAGGTTATTGCTTGAGATGAACAACATTTGATGATGATGGCAGCATGTTGCGGGTTTTAATGTACTTGTGTACTGATACTGTCAAAGTTCGCCACCTCACTCCCAGTCTTCTCGGTCCTTCGTCTTCGTATACCATATGGGAGTTGGCGGATGACCCGCTAGGCCACCCAGGTATTCCGACACATCGCCTCGTGCAAAAATTATTAAAAAAAATAAAGTAAAAGTCAAGGCCTCGGCCAGTACAGCTCGTACCTCTGCAACCGCTTTTATAACTCGGCTCACCTCTTTCTTAAAGAGAGAAGCAATTGAGAAATAACATGTTGCAGCAATAGAAAAAAAGCACAATTGGTCGTGAGTGTTTAGGAGAGCATTGTTTCTGGAGTTTTCCTACGGTTTTTGTTTTTTAATGGGTGAGCCGGAGGCGGTATATTGAATATTTTCCCACGGCGGCACCTTTTCTCTCTTCTTTACACCGAACTAACTCGTGTGGCGTTGCACGGGTTGGTGGAGGAGTATTATCCTTTCGGGAGGGAGAAGGGATGTCGCAAGGAGACGTGATTAACTCTTTAGCCGCGCGGAAGGCCGTCAAAATGTCCGAGCACCGCTCGAGAGCTCGACCCCAATATCTCTCCTTCTCTCCCACGCAGAGCCCACGGACGAGCCCCTCCCCCGGCTTAAAATGGGAAGATACGAAGAAACTGTGTCATCTATATCTCGTGTCGCGAAAATTAAGGTGGTTGGAGCTATGTTTGTTTGTGTGCAGATTTGAGTGAAGCTTTGCGTACGTGCTCTCATTAGTGATATCTCTTGACAAAAGTGGAAAAAAAAATCATTTTCACTGATTTGGTTTTTGGCCATTCAATGCTATTTTAACTCGTAGTCATATGGCTCATGAGATATATTTCGTTATAGTTCGATCACATGTGTACATATTTTCTTCTCTACGCGAAATAATAAATTTCGTATAAATATAATGGTTGCTAACAAATATCAAGGTGTCTCGTTGGGCCAAAGATTCGAAGATGCATGTTTAAATATGTAATTTTCGCGTAAATTTCGAATACTGCGCCGAAAAATAGTCATTACAAGCTTTAATTAAAGAACAAAGGTTAAATATACTTCTTGTTTCATTTTCACTGCTGCATTTATGGTGAGTTCCACCGCATAAACAGATGTATGTGCTTGCATGAAATGTGGTCTTAGAATTATTTTCGACTCATGAAAAATTATTTAAATTTGCGCTAAATGATCCCACCCACCCGAAAAAAAAATGGTATTCGTGCGTATTATAACTTTTTCCCCGATCACCATGGCGGAACAGTGATGTTTTGGACGCTGGATAAAAATAGAAGGACGTGCGAGATCAGATGTTGACTGGAGACTAAATTGCTACTAAAAAGTGATCGGAACTGGTGTCTTGCTTAACGACGAATGTTATTATTTTTGTGTTTCATTGTACTGATGATTGTTTCTTGATCTTCCTCTGTAATTTTTCCCATTTGTTTCTCCATACATTATTGTTTTCGCGAGGTTATTGTGTCGCTAAATGTGTCCAATTAGTTTGTCTCTACTTCTTCGCAGTTTTTATCATGCTTATTTTCTATGCAACTCCTCGTAGGACTTCTTCGTCTCTGATTCTCTCCGTCCATTTGATCTTCTTTATTCTTCGGTAACACCACACCACCAATCTCTTAGCAGCTGATATTTTCCAGGCGTCACTGCCATATTAGATCATGCTCCAAATAAATGCTTTAATTAAGTGCTTTCTTATTTCCTGGCCTGTGTTCCTAGTTGTTAGCAAACTCCTCTCCTGGTAGATTGCCTTCTTTGCTTGGACTATTCTGCTCGGATTACCTATATTGTTTCTGCAGTGTGTTTCATTTTTATCGATACTTTTGAATGGCCTCGATGATATCGAGCGATGTGGACAAGCGTTTCTCGGATAGGTGACGAGTGAAGCTTCGGGAGTGCCAATCCGTGTTTTGTACCTCGGTTTGTAACAAGGTGTCCTCGGGACTGATTGTGTGTTTGTATGTGCTAATGACGCTTCGAAGTGAGTGTGTCGATTGGTGTTCATTATCGCCATCGCGGGCGATCGGTGTCGTTTTAGCGTGTCCGATTTGAAAGGACTCGACGGAGAGACGTCCCCATAAAGCCCTCGACTCGAGTGGTGTTCTCTGACGAGAAACGATATTTATTTGTGTTGGGAAATCCTGTCGATCTTTATGCTTAACCGATAAAAGACTCTTCATTTGATAATTTGACGTCAGAACTTTCTCTTTAGAATATGGACCACCTTCAGCGTAGTCTTTAAATAATTTCCCCGATCATTGCGATTGCACAAATTATATGGTACGCAGTCCGCGCACTGGTGCGTAGATATACACCAAATACGGTGAAATTTGCCATTAAAAAAAATCATTTGACTTGACCGGGATTCGAACGCAGATCTCCCAAACTGCAAATGGCTAACACACCTGACTGGCAATTGGGAGATCCGGGTTCAAATCCCGGTCAAGTCAAATTTTTATAAAACTGCCCGGGGGGGGGGGGGGGCAGTAAACTGAAAACTGTAGCTTCGTCACTGCGGAGGGGATTGGTATTGCTGGAGAGAGGCGGTCTCCGTGGCGAAATGCAATCAATTGTTGCAATTAACCGGCGGGGGAAACAATGCGGGGGGGAGGGTCGTGGATGGGAATTTCGCGGTGGGTCTCACGTTCACTCAACAGGGAGTCATGTCGCAAATTCAGGGCGGGAAGGGGCAATCGCATTCCTTGGCAACTCTTTTTAACGAGCGGGAGGAGAGGGAGCGTTGCGAACAAGAAGATATCTCTCGAGTTTGCAAATCGTTCTCTGCCGCTGCCAGGGGAGACCCCTCCCTCCCCACCATTCCGTACCCTCTCCCCACCACCTCCTCCGCCCCCTCCTCCGTCTTGCGAAACGGTGCAAGCCAGGAGGGAGGATTCACTTCTCAGCTGTTCTCCCTCCCCTCTCTCTCTCTCCCTTTCCTTCCAAGTTGCCGGCCGGCCGGGGTCTGTTGAAAGTGACTCTCCGAGCCGTGAC
The DNA here is from genome assembly GCA_963573305.1 of Pyrrhosoma nymphula. Taxonomy (NCBI): domain Eukaryota; kingdom Metazoa; phylum Arthropoda; class Insecta; order Odonata; family Coenagrionidae; genus Pyrrhosoma; species Pyrrhosoma nymphula. Next base: position 84,614,443 of record OY754333.1, on the reverse strand, counting down.
GTCTTCTGCATGCCTCTCCTCCCCTTTACTAACCCCCCTTCCCCGTCTTCTCGTTCTTCTTCTTCTCCGGCTCTCCTTTTATAGAGGACCGCTGAGTGAGCGTCGGATCGCGTTGGGAAACGAACCCGGGCGCACCGTCGGGTAATCCATCGCCGTATCACGAGAGGAGAGAAAGGGCATTTAGGTGGCTGGAGCGGTAATCGTGGGTCAATGATTGCACATTTTGATATTTTTTTTTAGTGAATCGAAAAAACATTCTTGGACAAAATTCCATTGAAGTACATCTGTTCGTACATTTGAAATCACCGCGCAAACAATAATGGAAATGATACAGGAAAAATGTTTAACATTATTTTCCTTAATTAATGCATGTTATGACTAGAGTTTTCGGGCCGGTTTACGAAATTTAACCGAAATGATATTGAAATAGGTTTTTTTTCTTCGAATATTTGATTCGGTGTGACACCTTGATATTTGTTAGCAACATTCATAATTAATATAAAAAATTTATTATTTCGCGTTTAGAAGAAAATCTGTTAATATAAAATCGAAACTAAATGTAGGTCATGTGCCAATAGGTTACGTGTTTAATTGGCATTGATTTGCTAAAAACCCAAATTGGTATGATTCCATTTTTTCATTTTTTATCAATAGATATTACTAATGAGAACACGTATGATAAGTTTCGCGCAAAGCTGTACATAGATTAAAATCACCCTAACCACCGTAAATGCAATCCTCACTGCACGCCACGCCATTATGCAAGTACTCTTTTTGAGTGTAGACTTTCGCAGCTGTTCGCAGATGGTGATGTGGCTTTCGATATATGCTGCGTTTGGGACATGTTTGGATCAAACGTTTGTCTCTCGTTGCAGTGAGTGTCTTCAGGAGCGAAGTGAGTGTTGCTGTTGCAACACTCATTTCGCTCCTGAAGACGCTGGCTGCATCGCCAGAGGTACGTTTATCCAGACTTCCTCTAAACACAGCGTAACTTGAAAGGCACATGAGCTTTGCACAAGTACTCTCTGAAAAACAATGATTCATTTGGGAAATGCGCAGATGAACTTTTGTACGAAAACGTGTGTCCACGGGTGCAAGCACGGCATGTCTCCGGACAAAGTTCCTGATTTGAGTCAGGCGGGTTTCCAACCCGGATCTCCAAATGTCCGGTCTACCGCATTATCCAATTACCACCCTTTTGAAGTCGCCGTGAGCTAAGTTGGCTTCCGGACGTGAATTGAAAAATCCTCTAGATTTTGTCCGACCCAGGCCCATATATCCTTTTCTCGATTTCTTTCTTCATCTCAGCATACGTCGTGCCTCTCTTCATCCCGTCCATAAAGCCTATTCTCTTTCTTCCCCTTCTCTGCTTGCCCTTCATCCTTACGGATCACGGCTATCGCGGTCGTCAGCATCCCTTTGCCCGTAATTACCTGATCCAACCACCTAATCTGCCCCCATCTTATCTCCACAAGAAGTTTCTTTTCCCCACCCATCATACCAAGCTCTTCCTCGTTAGTCTTACTTTCCGTACACTGCACTTTCTCCCTACCTTCTCCTCCACACCCACACCTCTAACGCCTGCAGGCTATTTTCGTCCTCTTTTCTCGGAGTCCATGTTTCGGGGGTAGGAAATTCTTCATTGAAAAAAATGCGACAAAGGTGACGCAAATGAAAATGGAATGCGACGAACGTGACGCAATGTTGATTTGGTAAGCATTTCTTGCCCTCCCAACCGTTTTATGAGGTAGCGACCTCGTTCATCAGGAGGAGAAGAGCACTTGGTTTGCTCATAGTTGTTCGCCTCTCCTGTCGATGAACTTGAGCAAACTTGCTGAGCGGTGCACGAAGAATTCGTACCGTGATGGGCATTCCGCATTGTGTTCTCCTTCGCTTCGCGTACAAGGAGATCGCATTCCGATTGCTTCGTCTTGCGCTAATCGCGTCGCACCTGCCTCGATTCTATGACATACACCTTTTACGTGTTCGCGCTGTTGCCCGAGGATAAAAGAGAATGATGGAAGAAATAGAGTCGAAGGTGGTAGGACGTTTATGTTCCAGTTTTGACACACTCGAGCACGTAATGGAGTCGGAATTATTGTAAGATGACGAGTCAAGTGTTTTCCCCGTTTGCGATCGCGTCTCGTCGCTTGCAAACTGTTTGCAATTCGCGAGTCATACACATTCCTTGAGAGACGCGTGCCTTTTCTTGTCGCCTCGAAAGACAATCGACACTCGCCGAAGGCGAATGCGCAAAGCTGGGAAAAATATTAATTTAGCTCGTCGCGTGACTTCGTTTGATCTTTTCTCCGGAAGGGAATACATCATTCTTCCGTACCAACCTTAACACTTGCGGTAGGCTGACGTTTCTCATCGATAATCCGAATGAAAATGTCACATTTCTGCACGCTTGGTTCATTTGTGCCATCTAGAATGTTAGTCAAAAGGTTTTGGAAAATTAGGTTTAAGTAAACTAAATAGAAAAATACCCTGTAAGTGCTGCTCACTGGAGAAACAACACGGAAGTTAGACAGAAGTATCACTCTGAAAAATGAATATAGGTGTAGGAATTTTCCTTCTCGCCTTACTTAAATATGGTCAAAAAGGCTGACAGTTTTTCGCTCAACGGTTCATTTCGCTTCATATTTTTATTATTATTTCAAATATAAATTATTTATCTTGGCGAGGGATATAATCAGCACATTTAATAAAAATAACGCAGGACCTCCGGCCCTTTTTTCCTTATGTTTTCTCTCTCGGTCATCGTGCTTCTCACAAGGGAGTTTCATTTTTTTAAATTAATTTTTGGTAGAAATATTTCCTCTTTAAGCATTATTAGATTGGACGAATTTGTAAAATATTTTTGCTAATAATTTGGCCGCGACTATTGTGTGCCCAGAGAATGCTATCTACCGGCAGATTACCGAACGTTTCGCCTACGCACGCGATTCAATTCATCGTCGTTCGTGTGCGCTGATGCATGTATTCCAAGCTGCGCAAACTTCACACTCCTTGAATTAGTGTTGCACACATCGGAATGAACTATCGAATAGTATATATATCGATAATATTACAAACATTTTTATTCACACTTAATATATCGAAGTGGAAATATCGAATATGTGTCACATCGAATACAATTAGTAGTGGTATGGCTGGGTCAGCCAAAAACGTTCAGCATCAAAGAAATTTCTGCTTAAAATAAGACGAAAGACCCAGTAGTATTTTTAACGTGACATCATCACTTGAACTACCTTTTGTCTGACTCTTACTTGTCGACATATCTATCATGGGTGACCCTACCAGGAGCAATTATTATTGCCCCTTCCAGTCCATTTCTAGGGGTCAGGGGAACATACAAGTCCTTCCACCGCGTCTAAGTTGTAGTCCAAGGGAGGGGCAGCTGAATATCTTGCCACACATTTTAAGATAACTGTCTGTATGCTCCCGAAATGTTCGAAATGAATATTTTATCACAATTCATTGGGATATATTTCTAAAAAAATATTATTCATTACTTTCAAAATTTCGCTCGGAAATGTTTTGAATATTCGATGCATCGATATCGAATATCAAATCTAAAAATTTCGAATATTCGATAAATCGATATTGTTTAGCATCTCTACCACGGTCGTAGAGAAGAGAACCTCTACCTTAAATGGGAAGATGTCATTGTATCACTTTGTTATTGGCGAGAAGTGTCTCTCTCTCTCTCTTTCCGGTATGGGTGCAATAAGATAGAAGGGAGATCTTCCCTCCGTCTACTCCGGCGTCCCACGCACCGCCTCGCGCGCCACCACCAAAAAAGAAGGAAAAAAAGGAACACCGCTTGTGTCGCGTCGCTATGCTGTGCCCATGGATACCACATACGTATATAGACTCCACGGCTGTGCCGTTTGCTGCGGAGGCGATCCTCATCGAAGAGTGAAAGACTGTGAGTGGGCCACGTTTGGGGACTGCGAGATGGGATGGCGAAACAGATCGACGTATTAGAGAATATTTTATGTGGATTCTCAAAATTATTTTTTGTTAAACCACACTCAATTGCACTTTTCCACAAGATATTGTAGTACTGCTACGCGTATCAACTCACAGAGTCATCTTCAGGTACAATACATATTTTGGAAAGGAAACGGCTTGATGGGTATGCGTGTGATTTGCTATATTTGCCCGTTTTTTGTTTTTGTTATTATTAAGGTAACCTACCGGTTAAGGTAGGTTTTTATGGAAGCGAGTGAAAATCCCCTAGTTTTTAACATGTTCAAGGCTTCTTATTTACCTGCACGAATAATACAAGTTATCAAATCGCTTGGAGTCGATATATCGCACATCCAAGGTTGCTACGTGTGATGGTGGTTTGTGGGCGATTGAAGGATCGAGAGATATAAAAGGAATCTCGTGTTCCGACGTGCGTGTTTCCAATCTCGCCTCTCAGTCCTCCTCCGCTGAGAGCCCTGAGCCGTCCGGCTTGAGCGTATGTATATAAGTAACTACACATGTGTATGTTTATGCGTATGTATATATGCATATACATATATGCTGAGGAAGGATAGCGCGCACCTGGCTAGTTATACGGCCGGCCTCACCGGTCGGCTTTTTCTTTACCACGCCTTTCGCCGCTGCAAGGTGGAGGGCTTGCCGGCTCACGTTGAATTTTAGGGAGTAACTCAAGGACGTTAAGTTATTAAGGCTGAACCTAAGGATGTGAGTCAAATGCAGAGCATTTTCGACGCGTCTTGTGAACAAAATGCAGACGGTAGTGATAAGATGAAATTATGTTTGACTTGCCTCGAGTGGAGATACAATTTATGAATCCCTGATTACATATATTTTTTAATTGCAGTGCTGCCGAATTTATTCCCACTTGACCTAATGGTCTTGCAATGCAGTGTAAAACCTTAGTTTTCCCGGTTGGATTGTCTTCCCAGAAACGTTCATTTCGACATGCCTGACTATTCATTTATACACTTAGGTCTTAGAATTTTTCTCCTCCCAAATGAAGTGTTCTCTTAATTAAAATAAATATTGTTCGAAAACCTATAAACCGACTGGTTTTTTCTTCTATAAACATTCATTTTGATATGCTCAAGTACCTGTTTATATTTACAGACATAATTTTCAGGTGATTAAATATTGAGTATCAAATTTCCCCAAAAATGTACGTAAAACATTTATTACAACCTAGGCTTCGATGTTACTTCGTCATTTTCAGGTCGGAGGATGATGTAGTAACGTATAACTTAGGCTGTATTTTAAGTTTTATTTATTTTATTCGTGGAAGATTGTTCATTTAATCACAATGTTGAATTCCACTCTTTATCGACGAAATGCTCCGAATTTTATAGTTTTCAGAATTTTTCTCTGTTCAAATGACGCGTTCTGCAAAAGAAATTTTTGTTTCTGTATAGATTTTAGTGACATTTCGCATAATTGTTGTTATTGGTGATATTTATGGGTAAAAGTGAAAAAATTACATTTTACCGATTTTGTTTTTTAAATTCATTTCTATTTTAACCCGCGACCTTAGCGCATGAGATATATAGTAATAATTCAATTAAATATGCACAGGTTTTCTTCTAAACGCGAAATAATACATTTCATATAAAATTATGGTTGTTAACAAAATATCAAGGTCTCACGTCGAGTCAAAGATTCGAGAAAACGCATTTAAATATGATTATCGCCTACGTTTCGAATACCGCGCCGAAAACCATGTTTAAAATGCTTTAATCAAGGAAAAAAATGTCAAATATAATTCTTGTATCCTTTCCATTGCTGCACTTCTGGTGAGTTCCACCGCATAAATAAGTGTACTCGAATGAAATATGGTCCTAGTATTTTTTTAGCCTTACTTGAAAAATCATTTAGATGTGCACTCAATGACCCACAATTACCGCTCCAGGCACCTAAAATAACACGAAAGACGGTGAAATTCGCCGTGAAAAAAATTATTTGACTTGGCCGGGATTCGAACCCGGATCTCCCAATTGCCGGCCGGATTTGTTAGTCAGTTACACTGTAACAGATATGTTAGCCCTGACCGGCAATTGGGAGATCCGGGTTCGAATCCCGGTCAAGTCAAATGATTTTTTCATGGCGAATTTCACCGTCTTTGGTGTATATCTTCGAGCCCGTGCGCGTGACAGCGTACCATATCATTTGTGCAATCGCAATGATTGGAAACCTGAAATAACATTGTGTTCGGAAAAAATCCCAGAGCACGATCATGCAGCTGAAAAATTCCCCCTCCTTTTTCCGGCTGATCATCCCAGGGGGGATTAGTTTCAGGCGATGCGAGACAGCAGTGCGATAGCGAGACCCGCCCGGTCGTTAACTTGCTTACGTGACTCCTCTCTCTGTCGCGTGCTTGATCGTTTCTCTCCCACCTCGCGTTATACTAAGCATACACACGATCTGGGACGGTGTGGGGAGGGAATGTAGGTCGAACTCGATCGCCCATGCAATATGTATCGGAAGCAGTCGCAAGCTCTGAAAGACAGAGAAAGATGGAGAGAGAGTGAAATAAAGGGTGAGGGGGAGGAAGAGGAGGGATCGCAGGAAGCGCACGCCTTAGGAAAACAAGCGAAGCGTGAAATGCGATCGCGTGACGTCGCCACTGCCCGAATCCCGACTCGCCCACTCTTTCGAGAAGAAAAAAAATGGCGTCTTACATTACGCTCCCCCTCCCCACTGACTGGACATCAAAAAGTGAAAGCTTATCCCTTCAGAGGAGAAAGGATAATGCTAAGGGTAAGATATCGGGAGTGTTCCTTTAAAATAATCGCTTTCGTAATGATTCTACACCTACGAAGTTCGGTGAAAGCCAAAAAATAGTAGATTGCTGCGTTAGCGAACGTGCCAACGTGCAGTGCACTCGTTAAGGTACAACTCCTGGCTAGTGTAAGTAGTGCTATTAATTTATGAATACTAAAAGATTGATGCAGAAAACAAAATCATGCCGGAAATTTCAAAAGGTGTTATGTGTTATTAATGGTGCTATGTTTTTTAACACAAGTACAAAGTCTACTCTATATAGTGATGGTGGGAATTTCATATAATTGATCTTTCGCAACTATTATGGTCCCAATATTGTACGCGGGAAAATGAAATTTTAAATCTATCGGTTCTGCAACCTATTTCCTTTATCTGATGCCTGTGATCGAATCCACCGTAAGACGTTGGCTAAGGTGTTAATTGTGATTTAGGTGTAATCAATCCGAAAGACGTTTTGGGCCGGAAATATTCGTTAGTGCACTCTCAACAAGTCATTTGTTTACAGGGGAAACTTCGATTCGGCTAGCGACCCCAACGCGCAATCGTAACCTACAATAGCATAAACATTTAATGTAGGCTTTCTTAGCTGTTCGTGGATGGTGATTTGGCTTTCGAGTTATGCAGTGTTTGAAGTATACTTGGCTTAACGTTGCCCTGAGCGATCATCTTTAGGAGCGAATTGAAGTTCTCGCTCCCTGCAGCGCGAAAGAAGAGTTTTGCCAAATATGCATGCAAACGAGGTACATAAAACTCGCAAGCCACATTTTCCCGGCGTAAGTCATTTGCCGGCTTCACCTTATATTTCCCCGCTCTGCTTTTCCATCATTATCGTATTGGCCTCGGTAGTAAAGAGAAACGATAATGGAAGTCCTGCCTTGCGAAATTCTTCGTGAATAGTCCCTCCACCATCCGACATGGATATCCGTCTCACTCACAGAATCCGATTGATCGGAATCGGAAAAGTGAAAGTTATCGTCAAATTGCACCCTCTCCGAATGAATGGACCGCTTATTCGTTTTAAAGTGTTAAATTCTAAGGACAAAAGATTCCTGGTTACACGAAGCCCCGCATCATGGGAACAGTACTGTTCTTATTGAGTGTTTTTTTTAATTGACCCAAATTACTCTCGGCAAACTTTCGGCTAAAGTATCTTAAAGATCGGTTACTTATCATTCTCCTGATTTGTGTCAAAGATAAAATTTGCGAACGATGAATTATGCGGCTTAGGCTTTGGCGTCTTCCAGCTTTTCAAACTTGAGAAGGAGACTCTAAGCAGCCAAAACAGTATATGTGCATATATATCGCTTGAAGTTAGATTAGAATTCTCGCTTACCCTACATCTTCCTTTCTATCACGGCCGTCAGCATTCCTTCACCCCTCATTGCTTGCTCGAACCACATACTTTGCCGAACCCAAATTGCTTCCAAAAGTTTCCTCTCCTCACCCACCATATCAAGCACTACCTCGTTCATCTTTCTTTCCGTCCACTGCACTTTCTCCAATCTCCTCCACACCCACATCTCAAGCGCCTGCAGTCTGTTCTCGTCCTGTTTTCTCAGGAGTCCAGGTTTCTGTTTCGTGTTTCGTGGAAACAAATATAATTTATGAAAACATTTGCATTAATGGAACAAAACAAATTCATTATAATCCTAAAGAAGTAGTCTACTCTAGTCATCGATTGAATCAACATTAATATCTTTAGTGTGTCTTGCTAGATGGAATTTCATCTGGACACTCCCGCCAATGGAAATATGCTACCGTTTCTCTAAGATATATTACCACGAATTTATGTAGCTAGTTCTCTGGATAGTGTCTTTTAATTTCAAAATATTCAGACCATATTGTGTGGAATTCGAACATTATGGATGGATAAAACTATGCTAAATTTTTCGCAAAAAATAAACGCGACTTCAATGTCGACCCAGGTTATTATGTACTACATCATCGTCAGGTCGTTAAGTTTTTCTACCTGATGATGGTGAAATACATCGAGATATGGGTCATAATTGAAGATGGGTGTATTTTTGTGGTAAATTGCGCATCATTTCATCCATTCACCGGGCCCGTTAGTTTTTCCGTCTTCATTCAGTTCTCGGCTCCCTGAGGGATTTCGCTGCGGGCAGCTTTGGCATGGATAAAGCGGTGAAATATCTCCCCTCTATCGCTTCGCCGGGTGACTCGAATGTGTATGTGGGTCACACTCACTCTTTCACGCACGCATACTCGCGCAATGTCGTACTTTATTTTCGAGTGGACTTGTTTTCGAAACCTCGAGGTGACCTCGTCATTCGCTGGAAAAAAGGACGTTTTCGGGATCAATGGAGTTTCTGTCGATCACTTTTTGGAGAGAGGTTATTGAGAGCAGGACGGGGCGAGAGTTGAGACTCATTTTTTTGCAATAATTTCGCGTCTTTTTTGTCCCTGACTTGTTTACTCTCTATTTTGGTTCCTGGGTAATTTTTATCACCCGTCAATCAGTCAAATTCTATATTCGGCGTACTGACGAAGCATGTCGATAAGACGCCCCAAAACGCCGTCGTTCGTTCGTCGCATTTACATTATTCATCATTGTTATGTAATCTACTGGTTAATATAGGTATAAATAGAAGTAAAAATACTCTAGATTTTTACGTGTGCCGGACCCTATTAATACATTTCTTTCTTATTGTCATAGTACTGCAAGGTTCCTGAGACGAGCAAAAAAAATGTTATAAGTAGATAGGGCCCTGGACAAGTAAAAATACAGAGGATATTTACTCACTTCCAGTTAAATCTGCATTGAACGATGAATTATCTAATTAATAATTATAATTGGTTATTGACTATCAATAACCAATTTGAAGGCCGTGATAGAGGGAAGGATGTTGGGAAAACGGGGAAGGGGAAGAAAGGGAATAGGTTTTATGGACGAGATGAAGAAAGGCAGGACTTTTGCTGAGACGAGGAAAGAAAAACTAGAGGTAGATGAGGCACAGCGCGTGTAAAAGTGTGTTGGATTTTCTCTAACTTTCATCAAAACCTACCTTAAACCGGTTCATTACTCCGATGATGAAGATGATTGACTATCAATTTGAAACATTTAAAAGTGAATCAGGCTTAATTTGGTGGAAGAACGTTACATCCATGGCGAAAAAAACACAATATTAACTTCCACACTTTTTAATGTGACAAATATAGACCGACCCAGGTTTCGACACACTGTTTTCGACAACTTGATAATGGCACTGTGTGTCGAAACCTGGGTCGGTCTATATTTGTGACATTAAAAAGTGTGGAAGTTACCATTGTGTTTTTATCGCCATGGATCAATTTGAAAATTTCGCCCAACTCGAGACTAATTGTGTCAAGAGTACTGCGTAGTTTTTGGTGTCCTTTCTGTTGATGTTGTGGCCGGTCCTTGCTGGTGTCGTCAATACGCTAAGAAACCTTAGCTTTATTGAATCCGCCTCCGCCGACCGGCATGGATGGTGCAGGGGGGGCGGAGGCGGCACGTGTGAGTGAGTGTGTGGGACTGAGTTCGCCACAGTGCATCTCTCGCTCGGCGATCCGCGCATCTCTCTCCTCCCTCCCAGTCCGCCGGCCGGCTTCCCGATGAAGGACGCCGCCGGGAGACACGTGCGCCTCCTCCGCCAATAATCCCATCCCCTCTCCCTTCCCACTTCCCATCCCTTCCCCCCCTCCCCCCGCGCACACCCACTCACTCCCGCTCCCTTCTGCTGCTCCTCGTGCGTGACCTTGCGTCGGACGCGCAAGTCCTCGCTTTTATAAACAGCCGGGCGCGGCCGGACACACTCGCGAAAAGTCCCCCGACTATAATTCATCTTTTTAAGATGAGAAAGGGCGGTCGTTCAATTTCTAAAGATTGAGGTCGTATGCGCCATTGATAATCGGTGACTCTATTGTGACCTAAGAACCCGCGGGAGCTGTTTTCCGGAACTCTTACCCCAATTCATAACTATGTCTCGCTTTAAATAGCTAGTTAATTACGCCCATTTAGCTTCCGAAAATTTAATTAACAATTTAAGCACAAGCACCCCAAAAGGGAATTCGTTTTGTTTGCCTTGTACGTTAACCAGAAAATCAGGCATTTACCTCGATGTAAGGCTGTGGGTGTGAGAGTAAGGCTGTGGGTAGGGAGTGGGAGGGAGTTTTTAGGGAGTGTTTTGTATTAAAAATTGCATGAATAATTACTTATCCATATTCAGCTTCATAATGTGTTTTTATTTCTGTTCCTTTTCGTGTCCGTTACACCAACTAAACTAGTTGTTTACATATGTATCGTTAAAAATAAACTTGGACGTTTCGACGGTCAAGCCGTCGTCGTCGGCGGTAGAATAAACATTTTTGCCGACGATGACGACTTGACCGTCGAAAAGTCCAAGTTAATTTGTGTCTTTATTTACGCATTTCTGTGTTTTTAAGCGTAGCAGTATTTATAAATATGAAAATATGCACATATATATTTTTTTACCTGGCACTTATATCTCTGGAACTGATGGAAGCGACAAAATCAGAAAAATACACTGCCGAACTGATTGGTGCAAAAATGACTTCTTTCCACGCACCATTAATGACTATGACAAAAACAGCGAGTGACACTTTCAGACACTCCGTAAAACAAACAATTCGCATTTGTTTTCTTCCCTTCCCCAATACATTTTCTCTGTTCCCTATTTTTTTCAGTGGCTGGTGCCCTAGCACCTCCTGCCACACGCTTCTGCGGCGGCTCGAAGGGTAGTATGTAGATATGAATGAGTGTATGACGAGGGTTGGAGAATATAGGGAGGGAATTTGTTCCTCTTGCTCCCTCGGGTTTGATTGGGGTGTGGTCGAGTAGTTTGGAGGTGAAGGAGGGGGAGGAGGATAAAACTATGGAGGACGGGTGAAGAGGAAGGAAGGACGATATGTGTGGACTGGCAAAGAGAAATTTTCCCCGCCTCCTTTTTCATGTCTCCCGCTGATATATGTTTGATGCCAACTTCCGTCCCACGTAGGACCGCCTCGGTATACGCTCGAAAATTGTAATTTATCGCCGGGTTGTGAACTAGAAGGCCAGAGGCTTACAGCTGATTGCCAATGTTCTCAGTTGCGGACTCACGCGGCCTATGGGACCGCTGAAGTCAACTCAAAACCATGAAACTATAATGCGTAATATGTGAAACATGTTTGCACCGACTCAACATTTTCTATGATGTCATCAGCAAATATTATCGTTTTTGGATAGTAATATTTGTGTGAAAAATATTATCTAATACCGTACCTTTGTCAAAACCTTTTAGATAAACTCTCAGCATTAATCCCCATCAAATTATAAGAAAACTCATCGGTTGAAATAAATGAAAATAAATAATTGTTTACGAAAAATACTAAGGAATCCGTGTCTTTTTCGAGGTTATTCTTATAGCGAACATCTGGTTTTCACCTGGTCATGGTAATTTAAATTTGAATCATGACACAATAGTCTTCTTATTATTTCAGCTTACTACCTTTTGGTATAGAGCTCAAATCACTCACGACGAAGGAATTATTGAATACAAGTTCAACTGTTTTCGTTTGGAGACGTCCGTGAGGAGAATTTTAAGAACTATGGTGACGAGGTAATGCAGTTGAAAATCTTGTGACATCTCATCTTGAAATGGAGATCACGTATGCAGAAGTTCACTTCCAGAGTGATAAACGTTGCTGTCGTTTATCTTACTGACAGCAGCGAAGACGGCGCTAACTGGTGAAGTGCTATCCACTCAAATTACGTGATTTTCGTATTGAGTCTCGCTCTTCTGGCCTCCCCCCCACCAATAGGTTTGAGTGAATTTACTCAAATGCAATCACCTGCATCTTCTTAAAAATCCCGCATGCTCTCATCGTAAATCGAGTGATGCTCCTGTTTGATGTTGGGGTGCTCAATATGTTTTTAGTGTACACGTCGGTGTTTTCTACTTGCCACCCTTCGCAAATCTCGTGAACTTCTTTGCTTTTTTTCCTCGAACCTTTATAAAGCAAAATTTTCTCTTATAGATCCCAAAGAATGTGCTGTGTAATCTAAAAATGGATCTTATAAAGTAAAATAAATTCATCATCGCAGAAAAAATTCTTTCCCGTTTAATTTGGCCAAGTTGTTGCAAAATGGATCTGCAATATTTATCAGAAATGTGTGATCTATTCAAAGTTTTTGGGTCCCACGTTATTGGGTAGCTCAAATTTTAATTTTTTTGCATTCTCACGTCCTACTTTTACGTATTGCCTGTTGTTACATTTCTTTGGATTTTACTTCACTGTCATCCTGCCTCATTTCCTTAAAAAAATAAAATTGTTATCCGGTATTTCATACCGACGCTTACCCTTTAACTGTTGAGCCCCGGTAACCTATACACCTACTATGTGCTGTTGACGTGTTCCACACAGAAACGAGATGCGAGGAAGAGTGTGTGCAGTTAATCCGCTGAGTGTCATTGAAAGATGAGCTCCCATGCTTGGTATTATTTTGTTCCTGTTATTTGGCCGCTTCACGGTTGCCGCTGCCGTGCGCGCGGGGCTCTACGGCCTCAGCAGGGAGGAGAGATATGCCAAGGTTGACGAGGTGGTGGGAGGATGAGGAGTCGGCTCTTTTTAACGGTACCATGCAGTCGACAAGGCTCTTTTTCCTCGAAAGAAATCAGATTAGATCAGGTGTAATCTATCGGTTAAGGTAGGTTTTAAGGAAAGAGATTAAGAATCCTCGATTTTTTTTACAGGCGCGGGCCCTTATCTCCTTACGCGATTTCATTCCTCATCTCAGAATACCTCCTACCTCTTTTCATGCCGCATTTTCCCCGGGAATGATAAAGAGACCATAACAGCTGCCAATGAGACTTTTAACTAGGTTTTTGGATAGGTAGTGTAGCTATTTAGTTTATTCACTCCCTAACACTTGTATCTCCCTTCTAGTACTAACAGCACACTTGCTGTGTCACTCCTATATCTCTCCATTTATGTAGTTGCAAAATACGTTAATACAAACGGTCCTTATTACAAACATTGATATAAACAAACATTGGTAGCATACCTATAATGGTGCATACTTGTGAGGATTTGCCTCCTGATAATCATTATCAATAGTCGTTGTTACATAAACTTTAATAGGGAATAGTCGAATGCATGTTGGTGACAACTTACTCCCTGCCACACACCCTTGAGTTGGCTTGCAGGGTATTACGTAGATGAAGTTGCTGATGATGCCGTCCATAAAGCCTATTCTCTTTCTTCGCTCTCCCCGCTTACCCAACACCCTTGCCTCTATCACGGCCAACAGCATTCCTTCACCCCTAATTGCCATTTGCAACCACCTTCTCTGCCTCCCGGTTATCACCTTCAGAAATTTCTACTCCTCACGCACCACACTAAGCTATCGAGTGACTACTCACCCCCTGCCACAAAGACTACTCCTTGGTGACAACTCACCCCCTGCCACACACCCTTTAGGTGGCTTGCAGGGTATTTTGTAGATGTAAGCTCTCTTTCACTTACCTTAATTTATACCACCGAACCTTCTTCATTCTCCGCCATACTTACATCTCAAACGCCTGCATTCTATTCTCATCCTCTTTTCACAGAGTCCACGTTTCAGCACCATAAAACGCTACACTCCTCATTAATGTTTTCGTAAACCTTTCGAAATACATTCAGTTCCACTTTCTCTGATCGTTGATTTGAAATGGACCGTACTTTCATCGCTTAAGGAGGCGGAAAGGAGTATGTGGTCATCTTTGACGTGCTAGGAGAGGCTCGAAAAAATTCATATTCAATTTTTATGAGCGCATGATTTTCTATAGCTCGACATAATACGCTTCTTACATCGTTGAACAGCTTTTATGACTGACTGGATTGATGCTAACCTAAAAGATCTAAGGTGTTGTGTCAGCTGATTTCAGGGGCCCCAAACAACATACTTGCTATCAGTCAAAGCTTTCATGCGAGTGGATGAGTGATTTCTGTACCGGACAGTCCCTCGGGCAAAGTTGTGGTATTGCGGAAATTTTTCCTTAGCCTCCGATAAAAATAACAAAAATAGTTCACCCATAAACTCACACTTGCCGCGCCTATGATGAAGCAGGTTCACATCTACCATCTTACGTAACTGACGGACGATATAATCTAGCCGCATTTCGAAATAATCGTCAAGAACTCGTGTTTTGGTTCTCATATGCTCAATAGCCGTGATTTATTACTATATAGATATATTAATACATATGACATGGCTGAAACTGAATAAAATACTATTAAAAAGTTACGGATATCAAGATTAATGTGTGAGAAACTTGTCCTATAAATTTTAGTTTGATGATGTGAACCGTTTATTGACAACCGAGTGGTTTTACATTAGATTAAAATAGCTACCTCACTCGCGGATATTTACGGAAATATTTTTAAAACTTGTTAAGCAAAATGCACTTACAATATCACCATTTGATGTAACATATCTTCCTGATTTAGGAAACATATTTTGCATACTGAACAACACTATTTTTGGACAGCATTGTCAACTAGGTGTATGAGGAACACTTGATAGTATACATTCGTTTACCTATTTTTTTATTTCAGGGTTTTGCATTGGCAAAAAGAATATCAATACTGTCTCAAATATTTCTCTTAACGAGTTGTCAATTTCTTCTGCTTTGTAGCGTCAGAATATACGCGACGCTATTATTAATACCGGGAACATCAACAGGCATTAAAATTGGGACCTCTGCGGTTTCGTTTTGTCGTAATGTCAGTGGATATAAGAGAGAAAAACTTGTCCTTGTGTGCCTACCAGCGTGAGTCTACCGGCATACTTTTCCATGTCCTTTTTTATGAAATCATATCAGTCAGCAATAAATTTGCGTCGCATTGGCAGACATCAAAGCGACCCTCTGGCCCAGGTTACAATCCATCAACTGGACGTGGATGGAGGAGGTTATTGCGTACGAATGACGAACCAAGGACGTTTCATTAACGGGAGGCTGGCTCTCACCTGTTCTGAAAAATATCGAAAGAGGGCACTAGATAACTTTGACCTCAATAGTCTGGGGTCAAACCGCTGCTGATGTTGAGTACACAACTCCTCCCTTCCCCTTAGTCATGCTTAGTGTATGTTTGTGTATGTTGCGTCCCTGGCCGTAGCCTCCTTTTCCACTTGTGTTTTTTCATACGCTCGCAGAGGTCGTCCTTCAAGATAAAAAAATCAAAGCCAAATTATCGTTGGCGCGTGGACTTCTCGTGAGCTTCCTGGGTCCTTACGACAGTGGCGACAGCAAATTTGCGTGAAACAAACTGCTGCGTTACGGGGAAAAAATAGTTTAGGTTTTGGTCGTATTTTAATTCGCGTGAAATAAGTTTTCGAGCGTAGTTGGCGTACCTGATTTTTCATGGTGCTTTTGTCCTTTGTGATTTGGTGGATTTTCGCGTCCATCATGGAGGTAAAATGTGAATATGGGGAAGATTTCCAATAAATGTAATATTCCTTACAGCGATTTTGTATTGAAAATATCTTAGAAACCATGACCGGTTTATCAAAACAACACGGACGATGCATACTCTTGGCGTTGTCATGCATTCATAAAACGCGAACAGAAAGACATTCAGGGTGTCGATTCTCAAAATTATGAGTAACGCACGCGGAAATATTAAACTGTCATATAATTTCGTAGAAGTATCGCATGCTACTTGGCCACTCGATGTTTGCCAATCAATAATTGTCGCTTGCGGACAATATATGACGACTCGAAAGTTCTGAATCGACGAAAAAATGCGATACAATTTGTATTTTGGCATGCGAGAATTATCACGGCGTTTCGAGAATATACCCGCAGACCGCGCTAATTTTTTCGTCAACGTATCTTAGGCCTTACGTTGATTTCCCGTTTAATGCTTGAGTTAACTTAATGACTGTCTCGTTTTGCCACCCCCATCTCTCACTTTTCTTACCTAATAGCTATTGTACCTCTTCACAAGTCGGGGAATCGTTTGGCGGTATGGTATCTGTTTTGAACTCAACCACCCCGCACTCCACAATTATTATTTTGTTTTTTATTGATGTATCTTTCTTTCATTAATTTCTTTATGTCATGGAATCTACCCGAACGCTATCATCGAATAAAATTGATCAGTATTTCCCGATAATTTGATATAGCCGCAGGATTTTTTTTTAAAGTTTGCCACATTACGGGAAAGACTTGTTTATAATTAGGGGGGCTGAACGAGTTAGTGTCGCAGAAAAAAAGCAAGATATCTTTGACAGGCGAGCCACACCGGATTATTTCTCTTCACGGGGAGAGGGCCCTTTCATGGGTTCTCCACCTACTAAACGCATTCTCCCCACCCCTTCCTATGGTTATATTGTCAGGGCCCCTAAAGCGCATTTCCACCCAGAATCTCATTTCCCAGAAAACAGTTCGGCCAAGGAGGCTCCAACCATGTAATCCGACACAATGCCTATCGATCATCGTCCCCCTTGTAAAAATTAATTAAATGAATCCCTTTCGGAGAACATTATGAGGGTTTGCCTGCCGTTCACGGCGTTCCGGTCTTTGCCTTCCCTCGAGAAATATTCCGGAGAAGAATTCGATCGCCGAGAGAATAGAAACTGATAGCAGCTTTCTAGAAGTCTCGAGTTAATCATCTCGCTTTCTCAATTGACGTGAATCATAAGTAAAAGATCTTCCCGTAAATGGGAGTTCTAACGAGAATAAGAGACCATCAAAACGACAAATTAGGAAGTCTAAGCTGTTATTGGGAGCATGAAACAAATTTCTTGAAGGCGAAAAGGTCACCCTGCACGGTGGTTAAAAGAAGAGATCAGCAGTGAAGACTAATAGAATGAAGTAAAACTGCCCGAGAGTAATTGCCACCTCGTATAGTACATACCTACAATTGAGCAGTGAGATCAGGGAAAAATTCTCTGAGAAAGAAATGTTTAAAATGGGGTGTGCAAAGCGGAACAGAACATGTCACCTCATGAACCAAATTAATGTCAATGGAAAACACATTAGGTCTGGTTTTATAACCTGTATAAATTTTTTCTCGTTGTGAAAACCAAAGTTTACTCATCGATAACGCTCTCTTTAACTAACCAAGAGTTATGCCTATTATGCAAAGCCCTAACTCTCAGCTAACATCAAGTCAAAAAAAATGCTACAGCATTTTGCTGTTAACGTTAGCCAGGAATTATGGAAGCCGACCGTAGTGGCATCTCAATCAAATTCCCTAGATATAAACTTTTCCATATGAAATGAAGGCGAATGTGAGTGCTCAAATCAACGCGACAGTTCTCATCTTATTTTTCTCTAGCCGAACATTTACCCGGAGGAAAATCACTCCCCACGATGTCAAATTTACACAATTTAGCAGTGACGTCAGGGGAAAGCTCAGAGAAGGATTTTTTAAGGAGTGGTTTAAAAATAAACAGAACATATCACCTCATGAGCCAAATATCAAGACATGGATAGGCATCTTAATCAAATTCCTGATGCTTGTTTCACTCGGAAATTGATTCAGCACGAGTTTGATGATAACTTTCCAGTATCGTGTGATATAGAACCAGCATGCTGGATAAAAAGCACAATCGCTATCATAGTGTCTGAGCTACTTGATTTCATAATTGATGCGGTACTAGTTTGCTGCTAGCTCCCAGTAGGACCTACTATTAGTAGCCGTCGACCAATCACGTTAGCTTTTACAGCCGCTGTGCGATTTTCACTTTCTGAAATCAGCACCATCTTACCCTCCTTTCGGGTATCAGCAATATTCTAGCTACGAAATGAACAATAAATAAAAATGTCCCAAATTTAGTTTTGTTCACCTTCTGCCATAGGTTGGTTTATTTAATATTATAGAAGACATGCGCTAATTTATGGATGAAAATACCGCTTCCCCGCCAGTACAGGGCCAATGATCGAGTGAAACCTTTTAGGACGGCACCAATCATACTGGATTCCGTCCTCAATATCTATTACCGGCTATTATATGTACTAGGTCTTGTGCTGGATCATGTATCGTGTGAACTAGGGATTTAGCCTTAAGCATTTTTCATTTTAAATATGTTCGATTTCACGAGTGTAAACTCTCGAATCAACACAACAGCTCTCATCTTATTTTTCCAACCGAATGTTTTTAGCCAGAGGAAAATCATTCCAACCAAACGTTGAATTTTCAGCCAAGAGTCTCACTCCGGCTCCTTTCCAATCTTACGTAACCCTATAAACGCAATGTTTACCTCTTAGGCGCTCAACTAGAGGCAGATACACACACGTGGAAGCATTTCGCAACAATGATCGCGCCACATCTCCACGCAATAATACCTCTTCTTGGTCCCGCGCGGTGGTCGACGCCCACGTTTCGAGAATAAGAGAGCGAAAAACAAAAGAGTCGACAGCGACGCTCGCGCACGCATCCAATTTCTACCTCGCCTTCGCACACCTTCCCAAAAAAAAACGAGTGGACGGACGAGTATTTCTGGAAACAACGAAGAGAGGACACCTTTATATTCTCCTTTTCCCACATTCTAACCCCTCCGTGCGTGACCGCCCGTCCGCCCACGGATATGCGACGAAGAAAGGTGTCACACGTTCCAGCCTCGGAAGAGGTGGAATGTGGGGACATAGAAAGCATGTGGATAATTGGAGGAAGGAACATCCCGATCCTGTCCGAAAGAGGTCATTCGGTGGAGGGAACGGATTGTGTTCCAAATCTGAGGGCCACCTCTATCCTGATTTTCGTCCTTTTTCTGTTAAATTTCTGTTCTTGAAAATACACAATGCTGTTATACTATGTGATCATTCCCTATTTTATTACGAACTAACTTCTCAGTATAGGAAAATCGTGACAAGGTTGAATAATGAAAGCATTTACAATATGAAATTAGTGATTGGACCGTGTGAAAAGTACGAAGGTGCTCAATATTAGAAACTCTTGTGACTGCGCGAATGCACGAACAAAAGATAGGAAAATAGCCCCTGCTCTAATTCCGTGCACGCGTTCTCGCAATTTCCAATCATCAAACTGCGCAATTAAGTGTCTCGTGCAATACGGTGTCAAGCCTATCCAACTAACCAATTCATGGTGTGATTGATTCATCCCTGTACATAACCGTCTCCAAGTGTTAGTGATTACTAAATAGTTTCTCTTATAAAAATTGACAACTTTTTAGCCGCTTCGCGTGGCGCTGTATGGGTCGGAAACGTGGTCATTGGGGAGGGAAGATGTACGTAGACTTGAGGCATTTGAGGTATGGGTTTGTAGGAAAATGGAGAGGGGAAGTTGGCTGGGGAGGAGGACGGACGAGGAGGTATTGGATATGGTTGGAGAGGAAAGGAAGCTGGTGGCGAAGGTTCGGAGAAGACAGAAGGGATGGATAGAGGAAGCTTTGAGAGGAGAGGGCATGTTGAAGAGGGCGATAGAGGGGAGAGCATGGGGAAGCGTGGAAGAGGATAGGAATTCTGGACGAAATAAGAAGAGGTAGAGGTTATGAGGAATTTAAGAGGGATCTAATTTCGGGTCATCTATAGGAGGGAAAGCAGGACGTAGATGTGCCAGACTTTGGGATGTTAGGATAAGGACTGTCCAAAAACCTACCAAGCAGCTGGTAGAGCTTGTGTTCGACGTCAGTGAGCTCACTGTATCCCTTCGGCTGCGACGCGTGGCAATCATAAGAGAAGAGAGTGAGTGACTTGGAACGGAGGATTTGAGAAGTAGTTTATGCATTCTTGTCGAGGCCGACTTCCCCTAGTAAGGACTCTTGATTAACTGTCTAATTATGATGTTGTTGATGATTATGATGGCACCCTCCCCTCCCCACTCCCCTATGCCTCCCCCACCCCCCGTCTATCCTCCTCCCCCCTCCACTCCCCACCCTTCGTCCCGTTCGGTTCTAGAGCGCCCGCTGCAGCGGCAGCAGAGGGCTTTAATTCGCTTTTTGACAATCCCATAAACTGACCTTGACGGGGCGAATGCCTTGGCCAATCGCGACACGATTCCACTTCTCTGTCCTCATATACCCCCTTTTCTCTTCTCTCTCTCCTCTTGTGCCAACTTCCCGAACCCAGAATGTGTGCATTTCACGCTCTCGACCGCTTACGACAGAGCTACGGGTATAGACTCCAATGTGTATAAACTCTTTTAAAAAAACTCGGCTAATTTGTATATAAACGTGAATTTTATTATATAGTTTAAGGTCGAGATTACGATAAGAGTTATCTCCTGGTTGAGGTAAAATTAAATGGAAAACTGTAAAAATCCTCTTGTTTTTGTATTTTCGCTGGTTTCTATCTCCCATAACAATTTCTTTCTTCGTCCCAGGTTACTTCCCACCTCTCATCTCCCCGTCCATATAGCCTGTTCTCTTTCTACCCCATCCCTGCTCACCACACATTTTCCCTTGCATCACTTGCCTTCCATATCTTTTCTCCTCTCATTATCTGTTCCAACCACCAATTTATTAAAACAAAGAAATATGATATAATAAAACAGCGGAGCGGAGTGGGGACCTACCACTACTCGAATCGGTGATTTGATCATCTGATCTTGAGTGAACACTTTGTGATATTTCATCGATTTACATCTATTGATATATTTATCTATTTCATATTGTATCAGAGACTTATAGTTAATTTTCTTCAATAAATCTGACCAAGGACTCATTAATCAACATCAAAGACAATTGAATAACTGTGGTCGATAAGCAACTACGATATTTTTCATTATTTATTGCAGAAAACTTTGTGCTTATAGATATGCTCTTCCGTGGAGGGCAAGTCTTTGAGCGCCAAAGGATGATGCATGCACGATAAACGTTTCTGTTGAGTTTTGAGTATGATTAAAGTTGCTCGCTCATTCGAGAGCGACCCCTGGTTTAGAACGATTGAGTCGGGAGCCCTTGCTCGTGTTCTCATTCCATCCACGCCGCTCGGTTATGCGTCCAAAGTGCGTGAAGTGTCACGGTCAGTTTAAGGTAGTTTGAGCGAGATATCACTTCACATAAAATTCGACGAATTTAGCCTCATAATAAATAAATTAAAAGATCTTGTATTTATAATGAGAACAAAATATCAGGCACTTTCCAACATATTTTTATAGATGTTTGCCAAGATATAGCAGCCATTTTGCGCGTGGTATGGTACGGGTATGCACTCTAGGGAGACCTTAAGTATTAAATGAGGGGTTCCTAACGCGTAGATCTCGTCAGAAACTTAACAGTTTGTAGTTTGTTAATTTTCAACCAATTTTGTGACCATCTGTGGGTGACTCCGTTCAAGTCACTGACCGGCGAGTTCCGCTGTTTTTTTTAACTTTTCCACTGTTTTAAAAATTAATCAATTACTCACCGCAGTAATGTTTACAGAACAGCAAAAGCATTTTCGGTTGTGAAGGAATTTTCAGCGTGCGGCGTGAAAACAATGAGTCATGTCAATACCTAATACATGTATATTAAGTTAATTTATGAGAATTTCAGCAATTAACAAAGTTTTAGTGTCATTAATGTTCAATATTTACTTCATGCTTTTGAAAGTTGCTTGGATTTAAAAATATTATGCTCTTATGACTAGGGAAAAATTTCGCTCTAACTACATTAAGATGACAAGAAACTCATCCCTACGTCACGTATCCCCAAAGGTTGGCTGCACTGCTTGCGAAATTTCTCTGTGGTGTTGGCGGCACCGAGACGATGATGCCCGGAGAGTGGGAGGTGGTAGTAGGAGAGGAGGTTTTATGATTCTCCTCTTTATTTTTCTTCTCTTCCTTCTCTCCGCGGCGAGAGGATCGTGGGGAGGAGGGCGCTGTAGAGTGGGGCGAGCGTGACGGAGTGCCTGGTGCACGGAAGGGGCGATGGGGGGTGGGCGGTGGGAATGGTAGGGGACGTGACTTTACCCCTTCTCCCTTGTGTGTGGCGTGCACGTCAAGTCAATGAAGCAGAGAGAGAGAGAGGAAGAAGGGGGGGGGCAGGAGGGGAAGTGAGGGGGGAGTGATCTCTCGCGTGCTCCCTTCCCCTCTCTCTCCTCCCTTGTTGCCATGACGACACAGGTGCCCGCATCAGCTGGCCGGTGAGGGGGTGGCGTACATGCACGAGAATGCTACTCCGTATATTTCCACCCTCCCCTCCTCACTCTTTCGCCTTTACATCGCCTTCCCCTTCCTCCCCACAAATTGGTTCCCTCGCCCTTCCCCAGTCGCACTAGGGCGGGATTACGATCGCCGTTCTCTGACGTGACGGCGGCGGACCGTGATGGTTTGAGAAGCTTGGTGATTGTTATGTAGTGGAACCTAATACGACGGCCTGACGTTGATGGCACCGTCATGGGACGACGAACGAACCTTGTCAAAGTCTCTTTAACTTTTCCATCGCGCTACGTCAACGGCAGGCAATCAGAAGAGAGCTCTTTTTTCAATATTTGCTAAATTTCATATCCAGATTGTCCATCTTTTATCCAGGTTGTCAACTTTTTAACAATGAAACATGATTAAACTTCTAGAAGCACTATTTGTTAGTAGGTACTGTTTGCGGACTCCTCAAATTTTGTTTTGAAAATGTGAAAATAACCATTCTTTTCGCAACCGTTCACAACTCCGTTTGCAAAAACGGTAAACAATTGGCGATGATACTCCTGTCAATCTTAATACATTCGTCCTTGACGGGAAGACTACGGGAAACTGAACGCCAACGTCTGTTATCATCACGTCAGAAAATGTCGATAGTAATCCCGCCCTTATTCGCGTTCAGTTGAATCCGTTCTCTTCCCTGCACTGCTCTCACTATACTCGTTACTATCGTTACTCTCATGCAGGCTAGAGAGAAGGTGTTGATGGACCACATCTATTCCTCTACCCTCACCGCTCACTAGAACATTCCTGCATTGTTCTTTTTCTCTTCTACTCTCCGTTTACCTACCTCGGTACTACTTTGGTAGTAAATAGCTTTAGTTATATAAGCGACGCTAGGTATAACAATACGCCATACATGGAAGAGCCTTCCGAATAGGAGGAAGCGTATTCGATGAGCAGGGGCTCTGAGGAGAGGCGTAAAGAAAAGATTGGTCAAAACTCATGCGGAACGTGGCGCTGTATGAGTCAGAAACTTGGTCATCGCTGAGAAAGGATGCACTGGAGGCGATTGGGACGTGGACTTGGAGAAGAATGGAAAGGGTGAGCTGGGTGGTGAGGAAGATGAAAGAGGAGGTGTTGAGTGTTGTGGGAGAGGAAAGGTAGTTGGTGGTGGCGGTTTGGAGATGACTGAAATGGTCGATGGAGGACTTGTTGACGGGTGAAGGCATATTGACGATGGTGATAGAGGGGAGATCGCTGGGGAAGCGTGGAAGAGGATAGGAATTTTGGCCGATATAAGGAGAGGTATACAGTATGATGAATTTTGAGAGAGAGCCATATATAGGAGGGAATGTCAGATGATGTCCCAGAAATTGAGATGTTTGGGTAAGGACTGCCCAAAAACCTACACCAGTGTGTATATCGGCTACCGGGTGGAGTGTTTTGAGGGCTAAATGTGTATAAATGTTTTGCAGGATCCGCGAATCAAGACGCTTCTCTTACTAAAAAAAAAGACCACAAGAATTTTATCCTCACCTCACACATTCTGTCCCTTCCACATCCCTCGATCCTCGCTTTCCCCTCTTGTTTGGAGTTCAAGGGGAGGGCGCATGTAATAGGCACATCATGGGCAGAAATTGCCGAGGAAGTTGGCGCCGGTAGTGTTTTTTGCCTCTTGTCTTTCTTTCTCTTGTCTTAATTTCTTATTATTTTTTGGTATGGAGAGGAAACTTCTGGATGAGATCAGGGGGAGGTAGGGTAGGTTGCTGGAAGCGGTAATGAGGAGCGATGGTTTGCTAAAGGCCGTGATAGAGGGTAGGATGCCGGGCTAGTGGGGAAGTAGAAGAAAGAGTAAAGTTTTTATGGATGGGATGAAGGAGGGTAGGACTTACGCTGGGATGAAAAAAGAAATACTAGAGGATGGGAGGCTGGAGCTATCAGAGAGAAGTCTTCTGGAAAATGTAGACGGAGCCATGCCTTACGTATGACCGACAGTTTCAAACTGGATTCTAAGTTGACACCCGCCCGCCCGCGACCGCCCGCCCGCCCGCGGGCGGGCGGTATTTCCGCCCGCGACCCACTAGCCTCAACCCTTTACCCTCCAAGCTACCCGCTACCCACCTACTGTACGACCTAAGGTTAAGACCACAAACTCTCCCCACCTAAGAAAGTCATTTTTATAACTATTTTCATCAGTTAGTCATATTTTCTTCCCCGCCAAGCTTCGTCTCCATATAAGTTTCCTTCCGTCCTTTAGTGCCTATTAAAAATTCGGAATACCTTAAAATAAGGTTTCTAATAATATTCGGAATACCTTAAAATAAGGTTTCTACGGTAATTTTTTCCCGATTTAGGAAATTTTCGATTTTAATTGTGCTTTCTCCTTCTGATTACTTATTCTGAGCCTACAAATGCGATAATTGAGATAAAATGTTGAAATACTACGGGGACGAGAGTGGGTTCAGAGCATTGCTTAAGCCTCAAGTTAAAAAGAAGGAGCCTTCCACTCCCTTATGCCTCCCACCAACACTACCCTCTCCCTATCCATTTCGTGCATTTTTTCTCACTTTCACTTTCTCTCTTCCCCTCTCTTCTCCTTTTGAAAAAAATACAACTCTCCCATCTTCCTCTCTCTCCCAAACCTTTCACTTTCGTCCGTGTTTTTTTATTATTTTTTCTTCCGTACTACGTGTGCGCATTTCATCGCTCATTTTTTTTTCTCGCGACCGTGCCCTCTCTTTCTCTCTCGCGCGAGGGGAATCATATTTTTTTTCGTCGTCGCTCCGTAGCGCGGAGAGAAATACGTCCATTTTTTTAATTTAAGTTTTTTTGTTCACACCACTCCATCCTTTAATCCTCCCTCCCCTCCACCCTCCCAAATCCTTCGCACCCTCCCTACTATTCTGGCGTTGAAGAGGGAAGAGAGGTGGAGGGAGAGGTAGACCTCTTTTAGCGCCCAATCCCTTCTCCTGTAAGTGAGCCCCTTCTACTGCCACCAACCTTCGGCTTATCTCCATCTCCCCTCAACTTGCTGCTTTCTCCAACACCCTTTTTCGTCTCCTAAACACTCGCGACGAATCCAGCTCGCCCTGCCATGCCACCTCCCCTTACAACGGAGCACAGCACCCATTCGCCCTCACTCTCCGTCGTCCCTTGTTCCATTTAAATCCTCCTCCTCTCCTTCTCTCCATTCAACTTCAAGACTTTAGGTACTCCCCCCTTCTTTACCCCTCCCTCTCTCTTTCTCATACGCTCAATTTTTTTTTATTCCTCAAAACACCAGTAATGTGAAGGAGGTATGTGTAAAACGATCCCATGCCAAAATACTTGCGTCACAATTGATTTGCTACTTTCATCACGTAGGATCCGACCCATTATGCCCAGTGTTAGTGCGTAGGTTTCCAAGGCATCAATCAGTTGGAGTCCGCATGGCTTCCCGGTTTCCACCGCGCTCGTTGGCTTGACTAGACCATAATTTGGCTGACATTCCAGTCAGCGTCTTCAGGTCGAAGGTGAGGGACAGTGGTTGATAAAGGAAGCCGTAGAAATGTTCAAAACACCTCAAAATTTCAACAGGGACGATGGCTACTCTTTACACGGCACCTGGAAAGGAATCCGCATGGCTTCCCGGTTTCCAAGGTGTTCGTTGACTAGACCATAATTTTTCTGACATTCCAATCAGCGTCTTCAGGTCGAAGGTGAGGGACAGTGGTTGATAAAGGAAGCCGTAGAAATATTCAGACCACCTCAAAATTTCAACAGGGACGATGGCTATCATTACACGGCACCTGGAAAAGAGTTCTAAGAAAAACGGCCAATCCTAGAGCGGCAACAATACTGACTTTTATAAGGCGGGCTGACTTATATAAGACGGCTGAAAACCACTGTCCCTCACCTCCACCTGAAGGCGCTGACTGGAATGTCAGCGAAACTGATGTCTAGTCAAGCCGACGAACGCGGTGGACACCCGGAAGCAGTGCAGACGCCTTTATGCCCAGTTTCATTGAATAGGTGGTTTACACTAACCGTGGGATGACGTATAGTCTTTACATTGGTGACGTTAACTGAGAGTGAAGAAATACGTGCATACATTCCCAGCACTCTTTCCATTTCGGGGCCACAGTCAAGAAGCTTAGTTATTGCTGTTAGGCCTAGTAAACTGGTTACATTTCATTTATTTCCTCCTCCTTGAAGGAAATGGACGTAATTTTTGAAGCCAATCCGTTAAGGTGGCTCTACACTGAATATGTGAGTCAAAACAGATGCTAAATTACACGTTTATATTTATTTGGTTTTGGAAAATCCTGCTGTCGCTGATGACTTAGGTTACCTATTTAAAGCCAAAATTAAGGTACAAAATATGACGATTATTCCACGAATATATTTTAAATGAGAAAATATGTCCAGGCATATGAGCCGACTACAGTGCCGTTTGTATGTATCTGCCGCATTTTGAACTCAATTATGCAGAATTGGGGCTGTCCAAGAACCTACCAATCAGCTGGTAGAATACTTGAATGCATGACTTCGCTAATGTAATTCGCTAATAACTTCAATAAACTTCTTCTTACACCATTCACGCTACTATCATAAATCGCCAAACCAGCATTTAGTCAATCAGATCAGCGCTCTTGTGAAAGCCGTTTAAAATAGTTCCAACGTTAGCTCGAGTTGTAGCCAGCTGATGAAGGCAGGCGAAGTTTTGTGGAATGTTGCTACGTTAAGCATGGTGAAAAATAAACCACTAGGCATTATTCCACTTCAGTTTTTTATTCCAATCGATTTCAACATCTATGCGACATTATCAAGTGTAAATTGATTAATATAACAATTTTATCTTGAAAATGACGCAAAGACGTAGAAAAATTGATCGAAGTTAAGAACTGAAGTGGAATAGAACCCAGTGGCTTCTTTTCTCCATGCCTAACGTTTGAGTTTTTTCTCAGAATTGCCGAACTTATTTGCATCTTTTTCCTTCCCCCGAATTTGAAGATATTTCCTCACCGCCACAGTCGTTATTACCTTAATCATCTCGACGTCGCATACGCTGCGATCGAACACTCTTCTCTGCTCACTCTAGCGCGTTCTTCTCTTCACAGGGTCCCTGCTCGCAACCCTAAAACATTCAACCGTGCGTACTTTTCGTCATCCGGTCACATCCTATATTGCACTTTATGTACTTCGCGATCATGTCTGTCTCCGACTTCCTTTTTTCTTCCCATTTCCAGTCACTCTTCGCCTCCTGGTTTCGCTTTAATCGCACTCGGTCCCCACATCTTCTCTTCTTTCTTCTTCTTCCGCTTCTCAGGGTCTCGCCGTCTTGTCTTTCCGTCACGGCCCCTCTACTCTCTCCCTACTTCGCTCGTCTCCCTGATCCCGGACAAAAAGGGAATCCACCGTAGTCGACCCCTTAAGCCCGTCTCCGAATTCTCCCGAAATGAGGATTCATTGTCGTTCCCCCGACCACCCTCTCCCTCCTCGCCGTGCAGCGCTTCTTCTCTTTTCTTTTGTTTGTTCAAAATCACAATAATATGTGTGCATTCACAGTAGTATATAAGGGATTCGACCCTCTGTTGTGCATCCATGAGTGAACCCATGGAAATTCGTCTTTCTAGGAGGTCAAAGATGAGTTTTTTGTAAATGTCTGTGATCTTACCCAAGGGCCATCTAACGTATTTATTTATATTTACATTGCATGAAAAACGGGTTGCCTGACGGTGAGGATACATTTTGATGCCTGTTACTAATCTAGTTATTCTAGTTGAATCTTGTTCTTAAATATTGGGAGATGAAATTTTACGGATTTGAAGTGGATTGTTAATTGAAATGTAGAATTTTTGAGTCGAAAAAGTCTTGCATCAAGTATTTCGCCAATTTTAGGCTATAATTCGTAGCATTTAAGTCGATTCGTTTTTAAAATTTTAGAAGTGATTTTAAAAAGCCTGAAATCAGCTTTTTAAAGGTTAAAATTCGTGTTAAAATCGAGTTTCCAAACGGTGGAATGCGTTGCTTACATCCGGGGCCTGTAACCTTTTTATTGTCCTCATGGCCTAGTTTATCATTCTTAAAACATTATCTAGTTTGGTACTATAGTACCGGGAGAACCTAAAATATCGCGATTGTTGGAATCGGGTCAGAATTGCAGCCAAGCAAACATTTTAAGGTCAGGGATGATGTTGACTTGGTTAGTATAATCCCACCAAAATGACTGATCATTCGCTTTGTGAAGGTCGCACGCGCCAAAGGGGAGGTTATCTCGAAAAAAAGTGCCAGCAGCAGATGAAGTACGCGTGTATGCGTCCCCAAGCGATAATCTGTCTATCTCGCACTGCTTCTGACGGGGGAATGTGGATCGCAGCTGGAGGAGGTGGATTGAATCGAGAGGAAGAAGAATGCAACACTTAATCAACAGTGGAGATGAATAGGCAAACAATAACGTGTTTGAAATATCTAGAAGGAATATCCTGGATCAGAAACCGAAACATTCAGTTTTCCGTGCCAGTCTGCGGTCAATTACGTTATCAAGGATTTCTTTTAATTTATTTATTTTTTTTGAAATCGTCCACATGTAGCAGTAACGCCAATTAAAAATACCTACGTGTAGCAAACATAAAATAAGGGGCAAAAAACATCAACAAAAGTAGTTTAATATTATATCGCCCAGCATGGAAAGAGGGACAATATTTTTGAATTAATTTTTCAGAGAGATTCGATGCATCTTGACTGGTGAAGATGTTGCATGATAGAGATGAAGGATCGATGTATTAGAGAAGGAAATTCAGTGGAGAGGAAAGGCGGAATATGCCCAAGTGAGCGCTTCGTCAGTGATAGTCTAGGAATAGGTGTATGGAGCAAGGGGTGTGTACGCGTAGGTCTTAGTAGGTATTCTGTAATTGACGAGGGAAAACAGTTGACGACAGTCAGTAATCGAGTTCATACTGTTATGTTTATGAATTTTAATTCTGTTTTAAGCCTGTGATTTCTCATTCTAACAGCATTTTTTTAAGGTAATGCGGCAACTTGCCGTTGTGAACCATTACGCTTCATCTACTAGGTAGAGTTATGCTTCAAAAAAGCCGGAAGTAAGCGGTTCGACTGTTCCCTCTGACGATTTCCACGAGTGGAAGCCTCTTGTTGGCCACCTCTGGTGGTGACCCCTAATTTGTGCATTCCATTCCGGACTACACACTAGCGCATACCACTTTACCCTAGTTATTTTCCAACGGGGGGGCGGAAGAGATTAGGGGGGAGGGATGGTGGCAATTCCCCGCGTCCCCTTCTCTGTCTCCCTTCATATCCACCCAACGACGGAAACGCCACTTCCTCCTCCTCCACTAATATCCTCTCCTTTCCAGACGAACCCTATTTCCTCTCTATTCCTTCTTCTACTGCATTCCATTCTCCTCCCACATATCCCTCGAACATCCCCGTCCCCTCCCCCACAATCTTCCCCTCTTGGGCGTACGCCCCCTCCTCTCCGGGAAGGCGAGGCATTCAGACGAAAGTGGCCCTTCCCCTCCTCCCTCCAATTGAAAGAGGAGAGTATTGCCCCCTCCAATCTCCCCCATCAACCCAACTGTACAAGGAGGGTGATAGTGAAAGAAAGCCCGAGTTGGTAATTCAGCGTCTTGATTCTCCCCTTCTCTGGGGTACAGTCGGAAGTAAGGAAAGGAATGAACCCTCCTTCCCCCCGAATCGACGTGATGCTTTCATGATTGTAGAGTCGCTGAGGCCAAGTTTTTATAATGCATTGTCAACCTCAACTGTTAGAAAACGTATCTGTCACTCTAATGAGATGTTAAACTATCAGAGACGCGATTATGGATCTTTCCTGAGAGTTGTCGGTATTGTAATCCAAAACGTGAACGTCCATTGTTGCGAACTACGGAAGTATATCGTGCTTCTTCAAATCTGGTGAGCTGGTTTTAGCGATCTAAAAAGATCTGCGATTGGAATATGGGGTGTATAATTTTACACCCGCCCCTTTTATGGAATGTTCCGTATAATGCTAATTAAAAATACATACTTGGACCGTAATAATGGTGTCATTAAGTATGTCGAATATTGTCAGAATGACGCATTTCAATACGGAGGATAGGATAGCGTGGTGCTTGGTTTTTTTTTAAGAATTGTAATTGGCATGGTTCATTCACTTTTGAGATGCCGTCGTGCGCTCGAGTACGGGGGTACGTTGAAATCAATATTAACGTGAGACTAAACTTACCCTTTTTCTGCTTTAAATGTTATAAATATCCTTCACTTTAAAAGTTTTAAGAATATAAGAGAGTGTATCGGTGAAGATTCCGGAAATGGGTCCTTCGGTGCTTCGGGAGCACATATTGTCTTTTGTTTCAGTATTTATGTCCCGAAAGTTGAAAAGCAATTACTTAAAATGTTATAGCAGTAATGGAAGCTGGGTTTTCACGGTGGATATGAAATTTCAGCAAAGCGGTGGAAGATTTAAGAGAACTTCTTGCGACCTTTCACTTCCTGCAATCGTCCTCTGAACGTCCGCGGTCAAAGCAAGTGTTCCTCATGCTCTTCTAGCTGGCTCAGTTAAAGTAATGGGAGGACCGTGCTGAATTTGTATTTGCGGTGAATAAATTAATGTCGGGCCATATTTTTAAGAACAAGGCACGAGGCATCAAGGCATCTCGTCTCTTCGAGTCATTGTGAGAAGCTCATAATAAGAGTGTGTTGAAACGAAATTCGTGGACATTGCTTCCAGATTTATTGGTGCGTTTACCGGCACGTGGAGGTATTGATCGACTTTGTCGCGTGCTTGGGGCGCCTTAAGTGCTTGTAAAACATGTAAAAGCGAGGAAGTAGCTTCTTAGAGGCACTAAACGTATTTACAACCCTCAGTATGCTTTGAAGCAAATCAATATGTGGGGAACTTTTCTTCTTTACGAATGGCTTCCTCTCCTGCCTTCGCTCATCGTTAGCCTCTGGGGTCAGCAATTATTTTGTTTTGTTAAATATCGACCTCATTTATTACCGTTCCTGCAAATTAATTGTGTTATATTTTGAAAAATTGTCCACCTTTTTTAATTGGCGTAGTTACTTGCACAAAATGCGGAAGATTCGATATCCGTGGATGAAAAATGTCAAAAGCAGCATGATCTCCATGTCCCCTTATTTTATTTGATAAAAAATTGCTGTAGTATATTCTTTTGATGAGCCTGTTAAATTCATGTTTCACATCCTTCACGTGTGATTTCCTATCGGAGTAGTTCAAGTTAATGCTTAGAGGAGCACTGTAGTTAGTGGACGGGCATAAGAGGGCGCAGCTCAGAATAGCTACCGTTTACATTTTTAATCTCTATAAGCTTAGCTAAAGGACATCTCACGAGTGACCCGTTATGACATTGACCAGTAGTTTTGCTGGATCTGGTGAAAAATATGCTTTTTTATGACCAAGCCAAATCAGCATTACGTCAGGAGTTGTATCAGCATTACGTCACAAGAAGAGCGAATGTTACGGCTTAGCTGTCATGTAAGGGAAATGAAATAGGCCTTAGTTACCAATGCATTTGATGATTTACTGACTGAAAGTTGAATCCAAGGGAGTGGATTTGTAGTGGTCTGAATAAAAGCGACTGAAATGTCTCTTCTTAACGAAAAAAAAGCCGTTTAGTTTTTAATGACCAACTATTAGTTTGCACACTTTTCTCACCTGTAGAAGTGGATACAAGATTAATTTCCCTTGAGTCTCATCGGTATATTTTTAGTCTAATTCTGAGCATCGAGTCACGAGGACCGCGAATATCACCCTTCCCTCGACAGTTGAGGCTTGATTACTCATCTGATATAAGTCGAATTTCTATGAATCGATTTTTTTCATCTCGCACTGCCTACACTTCCCGAGAGTCGGGCTCAGATATCCGCGACCTTTCTACTCGTTCGGGCCGAAACCTCCGGCCCGTGGGAGGAATCGAAATCTTCTCTACTTCGCTCTCTTTTTTTAATCTTCGCCGATTCGCAACTTTCTCGTTCAGTTTTGAGTCGATATGTTTCTTCACGCGCTCAAGCTTACTGTAGGTTCACCCTTGAAGGTTCGGGAAAGCGAGACGAAGCGACTGGGACGGCGGCATGTTTTACGATCGTGCAACCGGATCGCTGCGGTCGCCAACACACACTAACACTCAAAGACAGTGTGTTATGTGCGATGCGCTTCCTCGTCGCTAATTAATGAACGCGAGATCGATAACAAAAAAATAAACCAGACGCGAGAGTGCTAGGGAAGAGAACCTCGCTCTTTTATTCGCCTTGCCCCTCCACCAAGTGTTATGACCACTTTTTGTGTTCACCGTTTGTTAATCCTGCCCGTCTGCGGAAGAGGAAACAATGGTAATTGAAGAGCGTACTCCCTCGCATGCCGGGATGAGTGTATATGCTGGTTGAATAAATTTAATTTTGGGGAAGCAGTAAAAATAGGATATATATTGGGCAAAACATGAGTGAGTCATGTTTGAATGGTGTTAATGAACGAGTATGAAAAGAACGATAACCATAAGAGTAGGCTAAATACAGTGGGCATGGTTTTTCTGATACGTTTTCGCGGTAAAAGCAGAAGGGATAGGTTTAGGAGTGAGTGGGTAGTGAAAGGTTGAGGAATGATTGCTCTGGTAATGGAAACGTATGAAAGGAACATGCTTGAGCGATGCCGAGGTAATGGATTAGAGTTGAATAACGAAGCAGATTTATGGTAGAAAAGTGAACAGTGTGAGAGGAAGGGGTTGACTGAGAAAGTCATGAGCGAATGTGATGGAAGAAACTCTTAAGGTAGTTTGAGCGAGATATCACTTCACCTAGAATTTGTTGAATTTGACCTCTACTTTCCAATGATATCAAAATATTAACCCCTTGTCGAACAATTCGCCGAAGAATATAAGCTGTTTAACATAGGATTGATTGTGACTGTGCGCTTCAAAGGAAGAATATTGAAAATATTAGTAATTTATAACGCCTATATTTCGTCAAAAAACTAACGGTATGTAGCTTGTATTATTGCTATTCTCAACTATTTATAAAAATTAATTTCACCGTTAAATTCAGTTCGGCGTCGCAAAGACTCGGTCAAGTTTGGAACCGCATCACGGGCATGACGACACTTCCCGAAAGAGTTCCGCCTGAATCGCTCCGCGTCTTTTCTTTCTCACGTTCCGCGTCGTGCGACCGATGTAAGGGGCGAGGCGGGGGCGTGCGGGATCGGGTGGGGAACTCGCACAAGGACGCGGAGAACTCGCTCCCCCAAGACAAGCCGTTTGTGTATACATACATGACATTTAAAGAGTGAGAGGGGGTGGAAGAGGAAAGTAAGAAAGAATGAAGTAAGGAAAAAAACACACACACATCCAGCCCTCTCGCTACTGCTCCGCAAGAAAGATGTGGTCCCCATACTCGCCGAAATTTTGCGAGGGCGGCGTCCGCTTTTCTCCTTTTTTTATTTTAAATGCCAACAGCGCCGAAGGGGGAGAATGCGGAAATTTTGGGGAGGGCGAGTACGGTGACGCTCGGCGGGTGAGGAGAAGGTCCTCGTTCGGAATTCGAGAGGGCGCATGTATGTGTCCCTCTGCGCGTGACCGTTTTGGGAGAACAGGAAAGACTTGACGCAAGTCGGTTATAAGTTCCTGAGGATGTACCTCTTCGTGGGAGGCGATGAGTCGACAGAATTAAGAACTCAACAACCTTCACAAGGAGTCCTTTTTCTAATCGCGCGAGGTATTCTGTGAGCCGGTGATCTTCGTATCACATATTTATGACAGCTGCCACACTTTTGCTGTCGCATATCTAATGCATTTCCTTTTATCCTGCGGCTAGGATTATTATTAGAGTAATCTACCGATTAAGGTAGGTAGAAGTGGAAGAAAAAATCCTCTGTTTTTTTTACATACGCAGGGCCCTATCACCGTTCACAATTTCTTTCTTCATCACAGCATACGTCAAGCCCGTCCATAAGGCCTATTCTCTTTCTTCCCTGTCCCCACTTACCCAACATCCTCACCTCAATCACGGCCTTCAGAATCCCTTTGCCTTTCATTGCCGGCTGCAACCAACTACTCTGCATCCTGCGTGTAGGGTAAGAAAAGGGAAATTGGGTCGTATTCCAACATTCTGCAGACACGCATGACGGAAAGGCCGATGGTTGGATTGACCCATGGTCAAAAAAAAACTACTCTCAAGAGGACAATTAAATGAGCAAATTGTGGAAAAAAGTATTTAAAGCCTGAGAAGAAGAACCTTTGCCTTATCTGAAAAGAAGAACATTTTTTTATTTTACCTTCCTTAGTTCTGGGGGCAATTTTTCAAGTCTACTTCATCGCGATTCCTAAAATTTTCCTCAATATTACTGATCGTTTTTACGGTGTAAAATTAATCCTTGTATCAAGCACGATCCTTCCATAGTGAAAACAGGAAATAGTGACGATCATTACGGAGTTTCTCAGTCATTTTCGAAGGATTGGTAGGGTCTTCCTCGTGAATATCCTTAGTTTGAGATGAAGTTATTGCAAAGTCCCTTGAATTTCTCCGAGTTTTCTGATTCCCTGGCGTAATTCCTCGATTTCTCGTCCATTTAGCTGTCTTGGAATCAATTGTCGATCATCGCCCATTGGATCAAAGCTGGTGAAAGTGACGAAAACCTCGAGAGGTCACCTTAGTAAGCGAAAGTGAAGATATTTGAAGTGAGTTTCGGACTAAGGGACTCATAGAATGGAAATCTTGCTATGAAAGTCTCGATATATCCATGGAATGGACGTCTACTGCCCCTAGTATGTTGGAGGAAGGGTCGAGGATGGGTTCCACGATGTCGACCTCTGTCAATGGGAAGAGATGGGTGACCGAATAGGGGGTGGGTGGTAGGGAATCCCCGTCACGTCATCTCCCTTCAAGCCCTCAACCATCGACTCAACTGATCCCAAAATAGTATTCGAGATGAATTTTAAGGTATTTTCCCTTAACTCGATTGAGATTTCTTGGATTGTTTTAAGAATGAGTGTAATAAGTTGGTTGGAGAGGAAGACAGGTGAAGAAGTGCTAGAATTGGTGGGAAACGGGGGTCAATTGTCATGGAAACCTATAGTCAGAGGTAGAAGTTTATGGACGTGCTGGACTTAATGAGATGGACACTTCATAGACAATAGTAAAACTACCAAGGGGGGTCCAGACCCCTCCCCACCCACCCCGAAATTTTTAATATATTTTTTAAAGTGGCGCAAGTTATACATTTTTTTAAACTAAGAACGTTTAAGCCATTTTTTATTAATTTGAAACAACTTTTTTAAAAGATATGTTCGTAATTAAATAAAACTGGGTCTTTTGAATCCTTTAAGAAGTTTGCACAGCTAAAAATCTTTAAATATCGGCTGTTAACACCGCAGTCGCAGTTGCTCTCTTAATTGTCTAAATATATAAATTTTGCTCCTAATACGAAATCCTGGCTACGTCTTGACGAGCGGAGGCGGACTTTAGGGAGGACGTGTAGCATTCACTGACGGGTTAAGTCCGTTTCCGCTCCCGTTTTGATGAAGGCCCTGACAACCAATCACACACGGCTCGCGCACGTAAGCTGGCTTCTTGCAATACGCTCTCCGTAGTAAGCGTGGTGAAGTCGGCCCGAGCCCGCATGTCGCCCGCTCGCGTCCTCTCCTCCGTCGGGCGTCGTATTTAGGCGCCGCTGGGCGGGTGACCCATTTCCCGAAGGTGGCCGGCGTGGCGCAACGTATCCGCGCGTGTAATCGAGCAGCGAGCGAACGGATGAATGCTGCTCAATTCTCTCCTCTCCACCGCCGCCCACGTCTCACGCGCCGATATCGCGAGAGACAGAGAGAAAACAGCCAGGGAAGGGGAAAAATGCATAAACTTTCCCAAAAGGACTTGCGCAACTTGCTGTTTTCACCGTCCGCCAGCCACGAATGCCCTCCCTACTCCTCGCCGTCAACCACCTTTCGGCCGGCCGGCCAACGCGCTCTCCCACTGCCTTTTGTCTTTGCACCTCCAAGGACGGCCGTCGAGATCACGGATATTAAAGACTACCAACGGGCGAGCCAAGTAATCAAATATGCTTGCAATTGTATGTCTTATCAAATGATCTTTAATTGGATTTCAACTTGTCGAGTAAGAAAGAAGCCTTGGTTATTTTCGCACTTTTTTATTTTTAACTGACCATGGTCTCGGTACTATTTACCACTATCAAGGTATCACCTTGATTAAGGTAGTTAATGCCGAAAACATGGTGGGTAAAAAATTTCAAGGTGGTTTGAGCGATATATTTTTCCCAAGTCATGATGGAGACTATATCCAAATATTATTTTTAAATTAAAGTTGCATTAAGAAGCGTGAAGTAAATATTCCAACTTTAATGCCGGATAAAATCTGTTTTAGAGCACTGGAGTTCTCAGTAATGAACTAAATATACACCTAAAAGGTTGCAACTTAACTGATTTTTTCACGCCGTGCGGTGAAAACGCCTTCACAGCCGAATATATTTTTGCAATTCTGTAAAAATTACTACAATTATGAGAAATTGATTTATTTTTTAAACGATTTTTCTACTCGACATGTGAACGCTAAACATTTCCACCAAGTGACGTCTGAGATATTCTCTAATGTCCATTGGATTTTATGGCATGTTTTGTTTCAGAATTTTAAAAATAGATGTAGGTTAGATAGCTGCATACAGTTTAAAAAAATCACAGAAATCAAGCTTTTCTTATAAAGAAAATATAAGACTCATGCATTTAATCTTGTTTGGTTGCAGTGTGTCGTTTTTCGTGTCTTGTTTCAGTGTGTCGTTTTTTACTGTTTTGAAACGTTTATCCCGTCTCGAATGGTGAATCTTATTTTCTTTGTTTTTTAATGCCATCATTCAAATTGGCATCATCGAGTGCCGTGACAAGATTTCTCAAAATTTAAATAAAATATTATTTACCCTGTCAAAACTTCATTTTTTCGTTAGAAAATACTCTATTATCAAATAAAGTGCTTTGTAATCCATGAACCTGGTTAATCATTGCTTACTAATGAATACTCATTTTTTCTTTACAGGTAAGTGATACCTACTCTTGGAATATGACTTTAAGTCGAGATCATCTGTGGTGAGTTGTTGATTTTTCATCTTGCGTAAAGCGGGTGAAGAGCATGCTTATTTATATTTACCCATGACATTAATCACACATGGAGAAGTTTGTGTTTATTAAATTTCAATATCAATTTTCGGTGGGAGTGCATGGCAAAGTAGGGTTCTTATGATTTATTGTAGTATTCCGTTTTTTGTGCTGTCTTGCAAAAATTTCCTTCACGTACGTGCGAGAGATGGAAACAATTCCTTCGGTTGTTTGCAACAACTGCGGAATGAGTCTCTTTTTCGTGAAGCCGTAAAACATTTTCTCTCGGAATGTAATGCTCTCAACTTCTTGTTAGGGCATACTCATATTTTTTCAGCATTCTAAAGCATCCAACGCATTGGGAGACGATCCATCCATCGTTCATACCGAAGTCTTTGTATTTTTTTAAAAGATTAAAATGTTTTTGGTGGGATCTTAAGTCAGTCTAGGAAATTCGACCGGTCATTTTGAGAATGATATCTGTATCATTTCACAAATTACAAAAATTAATGAATTGCGTCTCACTTTGATTGTTTATGCGATGAAAAGTAAGTGCATCGTTAAAAAATACACAATAATAAGAGTAGAGTGTAGTATGAGAGTGAAAGTAGACTGATTATTGACATATCCAAAGATTACTACGCGTTGTTGTTATTTTCTCTAAGAATTTCATGTTATTTAAAAGTTGCCCGTGGCAATTGTGAAAGGTGATAAAATTAGTCGATACGGCTTTAAAGTGGCTCCAGCGGTAAGCTTGTATCATTGAGTGTACATTTTAATATTTTATTAGCAACCAGTAAAAAAATATTTGGCCCATATTTCACCAAAAGGCATTTGTTTTTGCGACGGAACACACAACACAGGCTGTGAATAAAATGATACAATTATTATATTGGAATATTTTCCTAATTTGTAGATACATGTAATGCGGAGAGATTTAGGCGCGGTATTCGAAATTTAGACGAAATTATGTTGAAAGATGTTTTTTTAATTTTGGTCTCCTTGATATTTGTTAGCCACATTTATAATAGTAATAATAAGTGTATTATTACGCATTAAGAAGAAAAATCTGTACGAATGTAATCAATCGAATCATTACGAAATAGATGTCATGTGCCACAAGGCTACGTGTTATAATAACTTTGATTTGTCAAAAAACCAAATCGGTATAGTGCAATTTTACACGTATGTAAATTTTCACGCATTTATGAACGTAAACAGAAATCGCTCTAATCACCTAAAGAGAGTTCAAATACGAGGTTTTTTTATGTAGATGAGTTTGAAAAAAAAATTAACTCCCACGCTTAATAGCTTTCTTTCTTAACGTCAACGCGCCGTGGACCATTACGTATGCCTGCATGCTTAAGCATAACGCATCGTGTTTTTCGTGGACGCATCCCCCAGCAGATGAAAGTTATGGAGTTCTTTTGTGTCCTCCTCCCTGGCGATCTAGAAAGTAGTTCTCCTCCTCCTCTTCCGCTCTCACTCCCACACCTCCATCTGATGGATGGATGCATCAATCCCCCTCACCTCCTCCTACTCCCCGCCCCCCCCCTCCAGCCGCATCACTTTCGCTCGCTTACCGCTCCCCTCCCCCCCCCCCGCCTCCTCGCGAGAGATAGTGGGGGAACGAGGTATGTGGGTCATGCGGTTGGGTTGGTTGGTCTGCTCGCTCGCTTTGCCGTGAGCGCGGGGCGTTCATGACATTTGTTCCCCATTCGCAGTCTCGTCCCTAAAACGCCTGAAAAAGCGGGTCGCGGTGCCAATTAGACACCCACCTCTACATATCCCAAGCGACTGAAAGGACTCACTTCAACATTTTTTCCTCGCTTATTTGCTCAGTGGCGAACTCCTCTTTTTGATGACGCTTGTAGTTAGCGGTGTGAGTTGCTACCGGTATTCGTTTAGCTAACGCCCCCCTCCACCCCCGGCCTCTTTTAAAATATGTATTTTATTATTTCTTTCACCAAGGAAGTCGAAAACTGGCACTTTTCGTATTGGCTCGTCACTCTCTTGTTGGGGGATGGAATAGCTGGGCGAGCACGTCCATAAATTATTTTATCGCTTCTGTCGGCAAACAGTATCTGCCAATGTCGTTACCTTTTGCTCGAGCTCGCGATAAAACGAGGGAATTTCTCCCAAATGTGTTTTATTTGTGTAACCTATATAAAATAACCTATATCTTAAATGCGTCATACTTAAACAATCTGTTAAAATATTCGTGAAAGACTTAAGACTTTCCCGGCGACTGGTTCTGGTAAATTCTTCTCGGGCTTCCCACCGGAACAATGTCTCCATGACGGCCGATGTTTCGACAGGAGACTTCCCTGCCATCCTCTGGGCCGTTAAAATAATCAGCTTGAAATTAGAACTTTTAATTGGTCTGGTTGATAGTAAACTGCGGTAGCGAAAATATCTGCGAACATATCCACCAGAAAAGAAAACCTGTTTTGCCTTTTTAATCTCCTAGGTTCTCTCCTTTGTGTGTTCATTGAACTCAGGCTGTCAGAGGAGAATGGAAACAGCTGACTGGGCTGATGATAAGGGCTTAAACTCGAAAGTGGCCAGCTCACAAGTAGGTACTGATAGTATGAACAATGAAATTCCCAAACAAATATGCTCGTCCTAATTTGATATAGACGAATTCCGACTCAAATCAGTATCATTGGCCAGTTGGTCAGTAAAGTTAGGCTCTTTGTATTGCCATCCTAATTTTGGTTGACATATCTCTACTAAATGTGAATATCCATAATGTTGTATCAGCAGATATTGTGGACATGATATACTGTGTTCAATTCTAAATGAATGCTTGCTGTTCAGAAAACCGAACGATGGCAAAACGTTTTGTGAAGTTTTCGTGCGAACATATTGCTCGGTAACCGCAAGTTCCGGCGACTGTGTGAGTCAAAAGAAACAATTAATTCTACCTTTTCGTTAATATTTGTTTGGAAAAAACACCGCTTTATCTAATGACTCGCCTTAGCTATTAGAAAACTCAATCATGATACAAAATATGCAGGTTATTCGACATATATTTTATGAACAATTTTTCAGCCAAAGGAGCCGACTACAGTGCCAATCCTGTTGAACTACCGTATTTTGACTTAAGTTAACTTTGGGCTATTTGCCAGTTACTCAAAAAGTTTATGGATTGGTGCGTCAATTTTATCGCC
The DNA here is from genome assembly GCA_963573305.1 of Pyrrhosoma nymphula. Classification (NCBI taxonomy): domain Eukaryota; kingdom Metazoa; phylum Arthropoda; class Insecta; order Odonata; family Coenagrionidae; genus Pyrrhosoma; species Pyrrhosoma nymphula. Next base: position 84,573,339 of record OY754333.1, on the reverse strand, counting down.
ATTCAATTCCCTAGGAGACCTTGCGTCAACTTAAAAGTTTTTCGTGAAATAGCGATTAAAAATGAAAGAAAAATACTAATTTTCTCCATGTTTCACCCATTTTTGCATTGAACACGATGTCATTACAAGCTCAATTTGGGAATAAAACAGCGTGAAAATGTAGGATTTTGTTTTTCACATAATTAAAAGGAAAATTTTTTCTATAAGTACCCAGAATAATATTAAAATGTCATTTGAATCGTGTTGCGGTGGAAGCTCCTTATGGAGGAACTTCGATGTTTTTTTATCGGATAATGAAGTTCTGAAGTCGGAATGTAGCATAATCTTGAATTATTTGACGTGAGTTTTGATGCCTGAACACGTTTTGGACGGAGGGTTCCTGTGAAGTGGTTGCGAGAATGCCGCTCCGCACCCCTCCATACTCCACTAGACCAGCGGTATTCAAACTGTGTTCCACAGAAACCTGTAGTTCCACACAACTTTCCCAAAGGTGTCACGAATTGTTGTTAATGTTACTTTGTTACTGTCTGCACATTTTACGAGAATATTGAAGTAAAAATATTTTTTTCACATGTGCCATAGAATTTTTGCGAACATTTGAATTTATTTTCACGAGGAATGGTTCCATAAAATATTATAACGTTCATGAAGATCTCTTGAACCTAAAAAGTTTGAAGACTACTACTCTATATGGTCCGCCATGATTCTTCTCCTCTATCTCTATCATTCTATTGCCAAATGCGGCGGTTGCGCTCGCTTTTATTGCTAAGATAGTTTGAGCGAGATATCAATTAACTTAAAATTCAATGAATTTAGCCTCATTCCTAAGAATAATTCCTCACCTTCCCTTTGATTCCAAAATATCAGCCCAGTTTTCTGCTCTAAATTTCGAGATACTTGCCAAGAAATATCAGTCATTTTACATGGGAATCGGTACGCGTATGCACTTCAGAGAGACTTGATTTAAAAGATGAGGAGTTCCTAACGGATACATCTTGTCAGAAATTTAACAGTGTGTAGTTTGCATTAATTCTTAACTATTTAAAAAAATATTCAATTACTCATCGTGGTAATTTTTACAGAATCGCAAAAATATCTTCGGTTGTGAAGGCTATTTCAGCGTACGGCGTGTAAAAGTTGAGTCAAGTTAAAAACTTATATTTAGTTTATTACCGAGAATTTCAGTCATATAAAACAATATTTACGTCTTGCGTTTTACAGTTGCTGACATTAATAATAAAATTCGATTATGGTCTCCATTATGACTTCGGAAAAATCTCGTTCAAGCACATTTAAAGTAATGCAAAGCCACGACGCGACGTGCACCTCCCAAGTCTCGTGTCTCACGGCTTTAAAAACTCTCTGGCCAAGCGGATTAAGCCAACCGTTAAGATCCGTTAGGGGTTAATGGAACGCCGCGTGCCTTGCGGGAGACCACGGCGTCTTAGCGCACCATCTATGTCCAGGGGCATGATAGCTACATAGAAAATAGCTTTGTTGGATCCGAGGATCATAGGATCTCGATAAATCCAAGGATATTATTTTGAACCCTCACTATATCTTCAGAACTGATAGATACGACAGAATGAGATAGATAAACTGTCGCATTGATAGGTACAAAAATTCCTTCTTTCCTCGCACCATTAGTGATTATAAAAAACAGAAGGTGGCACACGGGTTTTAGACGTAGTAAAACGTGGTGGCATTCGCTTGTGAAGAGCATGGCGCAAAACGGAGAGAACCATTACAGAGATTTGGGCAAAGTTTCTTCCTCCAGAGGTCCCTCCGGGAGTCCTACGGTATCTGTTTTTGCCCATCAACGCTTGATTCATCCTCAGTGACCTCTAATTCTCCTCTGTTGAGTGCCACCAAGTTTTGCTATGCCTATACACAAACTACACTTTCATCATCTCTCCATTCCTTTCCTCTATTCCCTCCCGCTTTCATGCTTGGTATCCTAACATCCCCTGCCACACGCATCTGCGGTAGCTCGCCGTGTGTAGTATGTTGATGTAGATATGTTTGTTCCTCTGGGTTTAAATGTGCGAAGTTAAAAGAGTGACCATTGATCCCTATTCGCCCTTAAGTGAGGGTGGAACTTGATAAACATCTATATTTTGGACCGCAGGCGGTTGTTGGTTGATATCGGAACCGGAGCATGGTGTTGGGACGCGCCCTGCCTACCCCTTCATAATCATCAATGTGCTGTCAATGACAGCATTCTTTTTCATCGATATCTTTGTCCTAAATTTCTCCGCTCGCGAAACCACCGAATAATATTCGCCATCCGTTGAGTAACGCGGGAATGATTTTATAGGCGTGGTCAATTTAAAACAAGATATTCATTTTTTTATTTCGCTCTCATACTCCTCTTCTTCTCAACCTCTTTTTTTTGTTATTCCTTTTCGTCCTGGAGCTAGTTCTCGAGGCTTTTACTTTTTGAGCTGTCCTTCCGGAACGACGCGGGCGTGGCCGTGATCAATTTAAATATGCACAAACCCCTCACGCCCTCTTATGCGCGTATATCAAACCCGTCAAAAATAAACGAAAAGGTCCTCTTTATTGGCCTCAGTGATGGTTTTGACGAAGTGCCTTTTTGATGGTGGTGATTAAACACTAGAAGAAGATTGGGTGGAGCCTTAAATTATAATTAAAGAGGAAAAAAATTACAGTTTAAGTGATTTGAAAAATAAGACGACTTGGTTTACATAGCATAAAGCGCGTGCGAAACAGATGTTGGTGCTTTGTTGTCATGTCAGTGATGGACGTATTTTGACCACTCTTATCTCTATTTGTACTTGAGAATTTGCCATTCCTAAAGCCCATTGCTTCCCTCACCCCACCCACTTACTTCCCTCTCATTGAAAATTGTGGGATATAACTACACGTTATATGTATCTATATAACGCTTATATAATGTACTTCATTCTTCAGTGCACCTTGAAAATTACGTTTATATGTTGACACCTGTCGGCAACTCAAAATGAAGCGTAGAACATTACTAGTTGTTTCGTTTCTATTAAGGAACAATGCCACAAAGTGAAGCCTCCAACAATCAGTTATATTCTGTGATGGACCCCGGTAGCTCGCGTACTATCGGCATCTACAAAATACCCTGCAGGCCACCTCAAGGGTGTGTGGTAGGGGGTGATCTGTCATCAAAATGTATTACTCTCTACCCTATTAAAGTTAATGAAACTACGACTATTGATGCATTAGCATAAGACGTTAATGCTTGTCAGGAGGCGAACTGCACAAGCATGCACTACACTATAAGTATGCTACCAGGGTTAGAGGTACCATTTGTAGTAACGTATTTTGCAACAACATAAATGGGCATGTATATAAGAGTTATACTGAAATCTTCCACGGCGTGCTGTTAGTTCTAGTGGTGGTAACTATCATTAGTCATGTTCTCGATCTGGCTACAATGTTCCATGCGAAACAATTTGATGCCTTCCGACTATTTTCTTGATTCTGAAAATTCTCAAATGTCGGAGCAAAAAGTATCAATACTCACATCTCAATTTTTTTCCGTTTGAAAGGGAACATTCGGGCGAAAGGATGAGGAAATATTGTGGACAATCACACGTATACATCCGACGCGCCCCGAAAACCATCTCGTCCTTCCCCCCAACCTCACGTCCTCTTTTGTTTTAATTATTCCTTCTTCGCATAATCTCTCCTCCTTCTTTATGTTTTTCATCTCCATCCTTTTGTTTCCTCCGAATCTTCTTCCGCCGCGTGACCCACTTGCCTCGTCATCTCCCGGCGCGGATCACTCACAATCGGAGGTGCGCCCTCCCCCGGCGAAAATAACAACCGACGCGAGATGGATGAGGAGTTCATGAGGGGTAAGAAGGAAGTGCGACTTTCAGACGCACGAGGCTGGAGAGGAACATATTCCAGCTCAAGACCAGGCTGCTATTGCCCGAGTATTGAAAACAACCATTGAGATATATATAAGGCTTTCCCGGTGTGTTATATTGGTGAATTCTTCTCGTCATTTCCACCGGGTTAGGTCCTTCACTGTCGCCAGAATTTCAAAAGGAGGCTTTCAGCTAGTTTTCAGGGCTTTAAGTAATATGAGAAATGAGAACACTTCACTCTCAATGGGATGCATTCCTCTGCAATGTCCAGTCACCAAATTGTTTCCAATTGCAAGTTAAAAATTGACTACCGTTTTGGAACTTGTATATTATTATTGCGTTGGTTACACTATTGCGATTTTATGAATGTCACTCTTCTTAATGACTCGCCAACTGAACGACTTGTCTTAAGAGATGAACGAGAGCCATCACCTGCACTATATACTTACGGTGGTTATTTAACACAATTTATTTGGCTATCATACTCAGGCTGAACCGTCTTCAAGTCACGCTCTAATGATCAGCGTTAACCGTCCATAAGTCTTTGGTACAGAGCTTGGTGAAAAAACTAGTGGCCAACCCATTTCGCGGTTCATGAGATCACTCGTTCAAGACGCATGTCCCAGACTTTACGGCCCGCATTTATTTACGTCTCTTAAGTGACTCCCAGCTTTGGGAAACACGTATAATTGCTTCCAAGGTGGAGTTAACTATGCCTTCTGAAATTAAGTATGGAGTATTTTTAAGCATACATAGTTCGTCCAAGATAATAATGCAGTTGACTTTTGGAAATGCAGCCAATCAGTAAACACGTCCAATGTCGTTTGGGGAAGTAATCACGTGACCGAAGAATCCATGATGGTGGCCTTGGGTGGTTTCCGGCGTGACTTTATGGAACTTACTATTTATTGTCAATGGAGGCAGGCGATACTTTGTGGAATTTAGTTGCACTGAACATGTTAAATGAAAGACTTTGTACTATTCCACGATATGATGTATATTTTATTCCCAATCGATTTCAACGTCTTAGCGTCATTGTCAAATGTATACCTTGACAATGACGCTAAGACGTTGAAATCGATTGGGAATAAAATATACATCATGTCGTGGAATAGTACAAAGTCTTTCATTTTAAATGTTCAGTTTCTATTTATTTTTAATAAAAAGGTTAAACTTTGGTTTTTCCTCATTAAATTTTAATTTTCACGACCATGGTTTCGACAGTTATCTAACGCCATCATCAGTTCGTCTGATGATGACGTTAACCGTCGAAAACATGTTCGTGAAAATTAAAATTTAATGTGGAGAAAATAAAGTTTAACCTTTTTATTAAAAATGGCGGCCTTTGTTTAAATCGTGCGATAGTGAAAAAATTGTTTATTGTTCATTTATTCCTAAGCCATATTTCAACTATGGTATCATTTTGGACGGATTCTAGTCGCGCGTATTGCGTTACAATACACGTTTGGTGCCTTGTTATTTTGTGCCATGCGTACGTTGAATGACAAACTCCGGATAGCTCAAGCGTATCGAGGGCGTGGAAGGAAAAGCGTGCGTCGAATGATGGCGATAGCATTGCTCTCGTGACGAACGCGATTCGGCATCCTCCACAGCCTTTTACCATTTTTCCATTTTGGGTTTATTTTTTTCTTTCCCGAAACGCCGAAACGGACGCTTTCAGCACGCTCTGATTCTTGCGTATTCTTCGGGTATGCGTTGTCGCGATGTCGCCCCGTGACACAGTGGGAGTAACTGAGAGGATCCAATCCAGTTATCAACGGGTCATTTTGGGAGAGAAAGAAAAATAAACACTTTGGTTCTTCGGACAACTGGTTGCTGAATTTAAGGAGAAAGTAACGGAAAGGCGAAGAATTTTATGTAAGTTTGGCCGTAGCTGGAACATGCAGGAAGTAACCGGGACCCATCCGAGAAAGAGTTGGTTAAAAAAATCGTAAGAAAAAAGCATTATATAAATATTTTTATTCCATGGCCTTCTTTCTCGCCCCCCCCCCCCTTCCCCATCATACACCATTCCATTTCGTCGATTCAAAACAATCTCTCCTCCCGACCAATCCCATCCCCCCTCTTTTCACCCTTCTCTCGTCCCATCCCACCCCCTGCTTTAAAAAACAGCACGCCCCCTCCCCTCCTTATGGCGCAAGTAGTTTTTCCATCCACCCGCCCGCCCGCCCGTCCAATCCCCGCCTCTCGGCGAGTGACCCGCGGGGTGTATAAGTGGGTCAGCGGGGCTTCGAGAATAGTGTTATGTTGGGGAGGGGAGGGATTGAGCGCGCGGGACGAAACGGCGGTCTTCCGCAAGAGTTTCCCAGGCGCGACCGACAGACCAGCAGCAGCTAGCAGCAAGCCGGCCGGCATGACAGGACGGCCTCTACCGCAGGATCAACCGCGAATTAAAATTTTGACATTCCCGAGGACTGCGGGTGTAGCAGCATATCTTTACTCAGGAAACAGAGGCGGACTTCATGCACTCACTCATGGTACTAACATATAACCCTTCATATGTGTACCTCATTGAATAAAATTTGACATTCCCGAGGACTAAAAGCGTAGCACATCTTTAAACGGTTAACAGAGGCGGATCTCATGCACGTATTGATGGTCTAACAAATATCGTTTCATTTGTATACCTTATGGAATAAAATTCACATTCCCGAGGGTGCAGCCTATCTTCTAACATGAAACAAAGGGGAATATGATGCACACTTTTATGGCACTAACACGTATTTTTCCATGATTAAATCTCATATGTCTGAAAATTTTACTGTAATTTTGGGTAAGCACGGGAGAGGAAAGAGAAGAATAGGCATTATGGAATGTTTGAATGGAGGCAATATGCACAGGAAAATTTAAATACATTAAAATTGGAAGGAGAGATTTGTGGAGAACACTTCAGAGAAGACACTCCCTAGGTAGAGTTAATTCTAGGCAGGACTGTTCTTTGACTCAATACTATTTGTTTGACGGAAAACGAATGTTAGATAAACGTTACAATGGAAGGTGCGCGTCATTTTTCGGCAAATAATTTCATTTTTTTTAAAGCGATGTCGAATAAATAGCATTTTATGCATGCGTTTCAATTTATTTTTAATTCGTAAGGTTCTGAGGTAAAAACATCATCTCTAATAGCATATGATGTAATAATGGAGTCATGCCCTATCGAGATAGACCGTGAGGGAGTTCTTTGTGTCTGCAAGTACTCTTGTCGTGGACCGTAAATTGCTGCCTGCACATGGGAACCGCTGTTCGTGCGGGCGACGCTACTCTCTCTTTCGTTTCTCCGTCAATTGACGGTGCGGTAAACCGACTCTCCCGGCTCTTCCCCTCCCCCTCAATCACGCTTCCCCCAATCCCTACCCCTCCCAACAAATTCCCAGAACTGTGCAAGAGTGACGCTAGCGTGGAACTACACTTGTCGGTGCTCGCGTATCCCCAGAGCTCTATGGTCCATCGGCGGAATGATTCCCTTCGAGGATTAATTGGAGGCATCGATTGGACCGAGCCGTACTTTAAAACCATCGATCGAGGCGGGAATTCATTCCATGGAATTTTTTTTTGAAATTTGACCCGACTCTCCGTCAATGTTTGACCATCGAATTAAATTGTGTCAGCTGCTTTTCAGAGTAATGGCTTGTAGTGGATGGTCAATTTAGTAGATTCAGGACCTCCGTCATCATACTGTAGAAGCGTCAATTAGTTTTGTGGAAGCTTTATTTTTAAAAATGCTAGTATTACATATTTAGTTCACAAGTTTCAAATTTAGGACTTGAAATGATTTCGCAAATTCAAAATGAAAAAAAGGCTCCTTCACTACAATTTATTCCTCTAATCTATTTGTATTCTCTTTAGTATTTTCATTATTCTATCGGCATAAACTCTGTCAGACGCAAAACAAACAAGCAAAATTCAAGAAGAGAGCAATTTACAAGTAAATTTTAATACAAGATTAATTGAAATAGCTAATAAAAGCAAATTAATTTAGACTCCTATGCATGTATTTCGGTCATTTTAATCTAGGACAGCACGCTCGTGTTTACGAGATTTAAACACTCCTTGTCGATGGTCTCTTGTAAGACCGAAGTGCATGCATAGGAGTCTAAACTAATCTGTTTTCATTGAAAATTTGGATTAATCTTGAATTCAAACAAGAAAAAAGTCCTTACTATACATGAGGCTCCTTTTTATAAGTGTTGTCTGGTACACAAATGCAGAGACTGGTTCACACCCCCGTGAGGAGAGCTAGTTTGTTGGGAATGAACTCTTCAATTGAAGAGGGTCTTCTGCGCAACTGCCACCATATCGCCATGTATCGCAGCCACTACAATTTTCAGGACGCCCCCCCCCCCCGGCAGAGAGTGAGGAAGCGGAGAAAACATGAGAAAGAGAGACAGGCTGCACGCTTACATACCAGCACGCGCGCTCCAAGGCCCCTCTTGACTATTGGGGATACGCACGCTATTATGGTGGCAGAAACTCAGTATGAAATCCACGGACCTTGGGCTCAGCTCTCCCCGGGCGAGGCATTTAAAAATGGCGGACGACAGAATTCCCTTCCCCTCCATTCTCTCTCCACCCACCCATCCAACACCCTTCTCCTATGTCCAACACCCGATGTGGCCGATCACGCGTTCACCGCAACGGCTGTACGGCAGACGTGACTCGTTATGTCCACAGCACGGAAGACATGCATGTTACAAAAACCGGAGGCGTCCACTGGTCATGGGCAAACACCAAACACGCTCATCTCCAGTGAAAAAAATTACGAAATTATTATTATTAGGGTGACCTACCGGTTAAGGTCAAACCAAATTCTTCTTGTTTTCCAACGAGGGGTACTAACAATTAGCCCGTTTCACGCAATAGGTTCTTGGTCCAGCACAAGACCTAGCATTCTAGCCGGCACTTGATTTTGAGAAAGAAGTTCAGTATGATCTGAGCTGCACGTCAAGGTTTCACGTGATCAATGAACTTGTACTGGCGAGGAAGCGGTGTTTTCATTTATACCGTGGCGCATGTTTACTATATTTTTAAATTTAACAATATTAGCAGCAGGCGACCAAAACAACTGTTGGGATATTTTCATATTGTCGGTTTCACGACAAGATAATTGCTTATAGCCAGAAGAGGTTTAGATGGCCCTGATTGCAGAATGTTTGTTGCAATGCAAATTGTATAGCGACTGTGAAAGCTAACGTGATTCATCGACGTCTACTAGGTCCTACTGGGTGCTGATAGAAAATTAATACCGCGTCAATAATGAAATCAAGTACCTCAGGGAACATTAAAACCAACATGTTTGTTACCCAGCAGGCTGGTGAATATGATTGCTTTACAGCATCAAACGTTACTGCAAAGCTATCATACTTGCAATTGTCATCGAACACGTGCTGGATCAAGAACCTTCTGAAAAGGGCTCCGGAGAGGAAAATGAGTAGTATGAGTCAGGAAGTATGGCAACGAGAAGAGTTCGTTCATGTGAATATTCGCATATACATATGTGTCGGCCGATAAACTTGCTGTTTTTTTCCGACCCACTTCTTAATGTTATCCGAAAGGAGAGCTGGAGAGAGAATAGTTCAGTAAGAAGGGGTCTTGACTTCAATACTAAGGTGACTGGGAAGAAGATTTCCCAGATTCCGAATCAATCTGGAGTTGAAATAAACAAGTGAGGTGAAATCTCCGGTGAAGCGCCCGGGCAGGAAGGGAGACCTGGACTTCCCGGAACCTCACCGAGGGAAAAAAATATATATAATACCTTTCCGCCACGGCCTTCTGTAGTCATCTGTTTCCTGTTTCCCAAGGCTTTTTTTACTCTCTCTCCTCCCCCTCCACCTCTACCCTTGCTAGCTTTCGTGGCCGAGGTGGCCCCGTATATTATTTCGGCGACCGTTTTTCGAGAAGCGTAGAGCCTGGTTCTGAATGAAACGGCTTCCGCTGCTCTTTTGTTATTTAGCGGCGAGAAATAAAAAGACTTTTGTCATCTCAGTAAGGGAGAGACCTCTGCAACATGGACACGGTTTGGCGACTCTAAATGCGAACGTTTTTTTAAGAAAAAACAAATTTAGAAAAATAAATAACGTGCGTACCGCGCGCAATTCTCATGTAATGCCAGGAATGTTTAGCATTTCTTTTTTATAATAAACATCTTAGACAATATTTACCACACTCTAATCAAATCTAGCAAACTCATTTCACCTTTGTGGTAATCTATGGTATTACAATTAACTAAATAAGCTTCCATAAACCTGTGGTGAGATTATTACCCATTAAAATCATGGCCATGAGTTTTTTGTAAATAAACCAGGGCTCCCATGGCCGCAAATCATCATTGTCTACTTCTAATTCTCCATCTGTCATTAAAAGTAACTTTATAGCTCTCTATGGCTCTTAATCATATTGTTTATAAGGGCTTCTCCGATGGATTGCGAACAACTTACAAATCAACAATGTATCGACGTACTTTGATGCTGCTTTGTTTTGATCGTAAATATTGTCGTGAAACGCACTAATGAAACTTTCCCGTTCTCACAGATGAAGTCCAAACATGTTGGCTGGGCTGCCTACCCTGTGCTATATTCTCCCTCCGCTCCTTAGCAGATCCCTTCCACACGAGACTTCACCTCCTCAAAGTCACGCTTCGCGCTGATGACTGACACCATGTTTCGTTACCACCATACCGGAAAGTTAGCTGGGATATATATTTCCCTCACCGAGAAACAAAAAAAATATACGATGGAATTTTTCGCAGCCATCTTTCGAGACCGGTTCCTTCACGCTTTTTTGTTTCCTTTCTTTTATTTTCCATGTCCCACGTTTTTGGATGGTTTCAGGTCCGGAGTTTTATTGAGGATATTGACGAAAAAGTCAGTGGGAAGATGCTGCTCGTGAATTGTTTTTCGTCAGAGCGGTTGGTGATGGGATGGCGGAAGATAGCCATCAGTGCCACTCTTGATTTTTTACGAGGGAATGTGAAATATCCCTTCGAACTGAAGATGCCTGCTTTGTCCCGTTTTATTAACTGTCCGTGTCCGCCTTTCAATTAATCATGGTGATATCGAATGATTAGTTTTGGAATAACGGAGAATGTTCTGGCAATTCCAAACATTTGGGTGATTTTTCTGCTTGTTGAAGTACTTGTGGTTCGGTTTCGTTGTGGTGATTGACTGCACTTCACAATAAATCTAGAAACAATGGGAGCCTTTTCCATTTGAGATGCTGAAGTTTGCCCAGATCGGAACACAACGGCGCATTTTAGCGCGCACGAACGATGAAAAATGGGTTCGGTAACCTCCCGGTAGGTAGCATTCTAATCGGTCCAGAATAGTCACGGCTAAATGTTTTGTGGATGGTCATAAGATGCGTTCAAATAAGTCTTTAAAATTTGATCTCTTTGCACGGAGTATATAAAAACTTTAAATTATCCACGTTTGACTCCTTTAATCGAATTAACTCAAAAACAACCATCGCGGATGAGATTATCGAAGTTTTCAAAATTGTTTCCCGCACCTCAACTCTGCTCCCGATTTCTTTTGAAGTGATCAGTGCGCAGGGTCTGAACGAAAGGAAAGCAAGTTCGATGTCGTGTTGTGAAGTAAAGCGAATTGCGAATAGTGCGACTAGTGCGAATGGAAAGCTCCCTTTAATAAGTATTAATGAGTCCCATCTTCACTCGGGGTCTTTTGCTCACGTTCGGCTGTTCAGTTCATGCATTTACGTGAGGGCGCGCATGCGAAACGAGTCATTTAACCTATTATCTTCTGATTCAGTAATGGGAGGGGATTAATGTTGGGAGTGTGTGGTTAAGAGTTTAGAGGGGGAAAAATTGCCAGCATCTCTTTAAACGAAGCCGGGAGTGTGGGCGTGTGGCGTTCCGAAGTCCGTTGCCATGGTGCTTGTTTTTTTTTAAACTGAAGCACGGCCAGCGTCAGCTGAGCTTCCCGTGGATCTCGTTTTGGTCTCCTTCGCGTTCGGAGGAGAAATCGAGGTCACGAGTGGTTAGCGGCAATGCAAGGGGTGTTGGAGGGGGGGGGGAAGAGGAGGGGGGAGGATCGGAGGAGAAAAGGGGAGGAAGGAGAAGGAGAGGGGGATAACGCTTTATTGCATCTTTATTCATGTCTTGCATTCGCTCTTTTGATTCCATGTCCACCTCTCTCTCTCTCCGCTGAGCGGAGTGCAAACGAAGTGTTGAAAACACGATTCAAATAGAAGAAGCATTGTTGATGCTTCACTCAGTGTCAGCCACATCAGTCCACCCATTGTTGAGGGGTCAAGTTTAAAAATGATTGCCCCATTTCTGTGACAATGGTTTACTTTTCATAGCTCCTGATCATTAGCGATATTGTTTTGTGCATTTAAGAACGAAAGCTATGAAACCGATGGTCCTGAAATATTAATACAAATATATATTCTTGATGTATGGAAGAATAAGTATTATTATATTATAATTAGGTATATCTAATCCTTCCCCAATTTATGACGGTGCATTGATAATGATGTCTCGGGAATTATGTGGTGGAACTCATGCGTAACCAAAAGAAGAACTCTTTGCAATTTTCCACGGATGAATGTTTAGTGCGATAGATTTAGATGTTTTGCATCATTGAGGAAAATTGCAATGAGTTCTTCTTGCGTCACGGTACATTGCCTAAAGAGAAAAGAAAATTTATCAGTGAAGAACCTAACCAGCGGAAACGAAACGTACCATGAACAGGAGATTATTGTTGTCAATTACCTCACTTGAGCGGCAGTAATAAAAATTATTCAGAATTACTAATTCTCTTATGATCTTAATCTCGAGTAGCGAGACAGTGGTCATTGACGTGAAATTTAGATCAAACTTTGATGATGGTTAGCCATGCTGAGAGTGGGCCTTGTTTTCTTTGTTGTGTTTTTACAGCGGTCACCAATACGCTCCTTTTGTATTTCTATCCCATATGTAAACCCCAGGCAATAGAAACTCTTTCTTGCGCCTGTGGCCGGAATCATCCAAACCTCTATATCGCCGATTTCGAATCTGAGTAAAGAAGCAAGATAGAAGAATACTTTGAGAGGCCAGGTGATCGAGGAGACGATTTAAAATTTTTACAATCAATGTAATAGACTTAGCAAATGTATAATTTGATTACTGTGCCTACAGCTGCATGACGACCTTTCCGATCTCTGCCTTTGTAACTCTTTTCTCGTTATCACTTCTTTCGATCGCCAGGTGCTTTAAGAAATAGCTTCGACGCTTGCCACATTGGGTGTCAGTGCCGAGATACATATCACGGTCTCTTGAGGTTGTGAAAAGTCTTAAACTCAACCGCAACTCTATTCAAAATAGTGTTTCCTTGGAGAGATGTATGTCGAAATGTATGTTTCTAACCAGGTTACACACAAAGGCCGCATAGTCCTCACTGTGGCCATTTTAAAAATTAGCGTTGTTCACATTTCTTGAGCTCTGCGGCAGGTTTGCCCGGGATCTTGTTATAAACGTTCATTTCATAATTAATGCAGAAGTTTCTCTGGACTCCTTCAACCGAGCCGACTTGGTTTTTTGGTATTGTGGAGATTTACTCAAACTTTCTCCAATAAATATTCATGGCGCCGGATCGTTCTTAAGTGATTTTGTATACACCTATCTTTTTCTCTCTCCAGCGAGTTACCGTGGAGTGTCTCGCCAGCTGTGAAATTTCAAGGGTTCCTTTGAAGGCCGCCTGATTTTTCAGTTTTCGTTTTCACCAAAAGTGAAGTAGCCTGGAACTTATCCAAATTCACGCCCCTTGCAATTATAATTAGAGACACTAGTTGATTTAATCTCCTCGCAAGCGCATCTGCAAAATGAAATAGGAAGTTTTTGTTCCGTCCAACGTGTATTTGAAATATAAAGACTGAAACAACCCGTTTTTCTGGTGTCACCTGAAAATGACGAAAGTCGTTGAAAGGCCTTGTGTCACTCTTTATATTTCAAGTGAACGGTGGACAATAAGGCTTCTTATTTCGTTTCAACCATGAAATCTCACCAGAAACCGTTAATCATCAGTTATATGGACGGAATTACTGTCCAAAAATTAATGCAAAAGGCTCCTTACTTGAGATGTTGTATGCGTACACAAGTTTGCGAACGATTAAGTTTCTCTGCTCACTTTCTCCACCTTCATCACCCAGTTAAAACATTTAATTTTTTTTCTGTTATCATCCGACGGCCGATTGGAATTCCATCGTTTTGAAATTGCCTCCGAGCCGCTTTTGAGAAACCACCACAGGCTGCAAACGACTTGCAAGTCCTCCATTTGCTCCTCGATGAATGTTCTTGATTCGCCCCCTCCGTTCTTATCTCCAGGAAAATAAATTGGAGCTAAAATACGGGCCCCGTGCACGTCGGCTTTTCATATATTGGAGAGGGAAAGTTTCCTTCACTTTCATTTCTGCCGTTCCACTCCATATATTTTCTAAGGGAACAATTTAATTTAGTCTAAATAAAAATAAATCAGTCTGCGAATGTGCGAGGTATTGCGCTATATTTTATCAAGCCTTGTGTGTATGGACCATCGGATGTTGGTGATTAGAAACAGTTTTGTTGTTAGTTTTGCCTTATTTAAGTTATTTTCTTAGAGAAGAATCACCAATCTGCCTTCAAGGTTTTCACGAATGCTTAACAAATAACTAATCAAGCCGTCCTTGACCTGCGTGCATGGTGACCGACAGCCAATCGGAGTGAAGAAAATTACGACTATATCAGCATTGAAAACAATAGGAATCCTAATTTCGACTAATGTTCATAGTAGGATGAACTCCAACTAAAAGAAAAAAGTAGGAGGAGGTATGTGTTGGAAGCCAATCCCTCAAATTATGAATACGTTCTAGGGTGACTTAGAAGAACTATTATTTTTACCCCACAGATAGAACCTGATAGAAGCGACGAGATAAGGGAGATGCGGTGTCGTACAGATTGGTACCGAAATTCCTTCATCCCATTCATCACTGGAGGCTAAAGCAAAAAACAGAGCGAAATGCTTTGACGCGACTAGTAGTAGATGGTAGCTAAATCTATGGTAGATGTAGAATAAGTACCACCCCCAGTTGCCCTATTCGGTACGGCCTCAGAGATTCTGAGCCTCGACAGTGATGGAATTTTGACGTCACAGCCTCGAAAATTTAAAGTAGGGCAAATTCAAAAGTGAGATCTGTTGGGGGCTGTGACATGGCATCCACGGATTTTCCGAGGTTAGACCGTGTCGAGTCCTTACTGGGGCTTTATTCAGTGAGGGATCGACACGGTCTGTGTCGTGGATGTGGCCTCAGCTCCCGAAAAAATCTCAATTTTTTAATTTGCCCTATTTTAAATTTTAGAGACAGTGACGTCAAAACTTCGTCAATGTCGAGGCTCCCATATTCCGAGGTCATTCCGAATAACCCCTCATACTGAATAAGTTCCCAGGTACCCTTTTTTTGTATGGCCTCGGGATATCAAGGAGGGTTATTCTGTAATTCCACTTCCGAAATCGCTCTTTCGGAAGAGCACCAACTCAAATGAACGATTCATTTGATTTATTCCGCTCTCGAAGTACTCATTTGAATCCCAATTCTACGACCAAAAGAACTGGAAATGAAAAATTCTCGGCATAAATGAACGAGTCGATGGTCTCGCCGTCTGGCGGGCACGGTTTACAACTCCACTTTCGGTAATATTCGCCATATAAGGAGCGATCCATGACGTCATGTTCCGTGAGGTAAAATTACAGAATCACCCCCCAGAGTCTCGACAGTGACGAAATTTTGGCGTCAGCCACGAAAATTTAAAAAAAGTTGCGATTTGTCGGGGGGCTTTGACGTCACATCCACGGATTTTCCGAAGTTCGACCGCGTCGAGTCCTTACTGTATAAGGCCCCAGGTCTAACCGGATTTTCACAGAAATTTGAGCAAATGAAACGAGACTATTTTTAGAAGAATCCAGGAAAACATGTATGTATCACCGGCCGCAAGGGGGTGAATTTCGTGTCCCGATTTTGAGCCTTCGGTTCATTCACTCTGGTGCAAGGGGGAAGTTCAGTTTTTCACACTGCGCGGAGGTCCCTTCCCTCCCTTGGCGCCTCTCCGTCCTTCCTTTGTTGGCGCATCACCGATGGAGGCGCCTCCGGCCCCAACCTCTTTCGCTCTCCTGCGCTTGGCCTTGCGATTTTAAAGGGCCTTCTTGGCACCCTCTCTTCCCCATTCCTCTCGGGTTTTCCTCCTCCTTCTCGTTGCCGTTGGATGGAAGGACGTTTCCCCGAAAGAGTTTGACCTTTTAAAGTATTAAGAAGGCTGAGTCTCACGACTGCGTGTCTCGGGGAACTCACGTTTTTTTGCGAATGCCAGTTCGATGTGCACCGGTTTCGCCGATTGCTCGCCAAAGTCTCCGGAAAGTAAAACTTTTGAGGACTAACCCAGGCACTTGAAGTGCGTGATGCATCTTA
The DNA here is from genome assembly GCA_963573305.1 of Pyrrhosoma nymphula. Lineage (NCBI taxonomy): Eukaryota > Metazoa > Arthropoda > Insecta > Odonata > Coenagrionidae > Pyrrhosoma > Pyrrhosoma nymphula. Next base: position 84,557,017 of record OY754333.1, on the reverse strand, counting down.
AAGGGCATTGTTTAACTAATGACTCCAATACTAAATTACGAATTAGGTGCAAACATGGTCTCAGACTTAACTTTGCCGAAATACTTCGTCCAAAGAGATTTAGGAGAAAGGATAGCCGCCAATTGCCTCACTGTGCATACACTACCTTCTACGCCTTCTTCCCTTCCTACAGTCCTCTTCTCATCCCCCCACTGGGTATGTATACAACTCATTCCACCCAAAATAATGTAGCACCTTAAGATGACGCCAATGCGTTGAATCTTGTTATGCATCAATAAAATTATGTGGGAAATACCTAGTGTTCTTATTCATCTTTGAAAATGAATTTCCACGGAGTCACGCCTGAAACCAACCGAGTTAACCTATTGCATGTTCCCGGCGATTGAGAAGTAGAATATCCGTGTAATAATGCGGTGACCACCAGCAGCTGGCTGGGCGCACATTCGGAGTAGGGAATGGGTTCATAGCGTGTACTATAGAACGTTCCATATTTATTTGGCAGTGTGGACCTTATGGAGAAAATTGTTGCCAAACTTACGCTTCGCATGTTCACCTCTGGTCCACGTAAGCAACAATTTCCAACCTAAATTTAAACTACTTACTTTAGGAAATAATATTTGCAAATTGAAAGAGTCCTGAATGTGCAGCTAGTATACAGCGTAGCACTGTGCTTATTTTCTCGCTGCTAAAGCGAGATGATGTACCAGAATTTGGGATGTTAGGATAAGGACTGTCCTAAAACCTACCAATCAGGTGGTAGAATACTCAAATGGATGGAGAGGATAGGAAGCTGGTGACGGAGGTTTGGATAAGGCACAAGGAATTATAGAGGACGTTTTTAAGGCGAATGCATATTGAAGAGGCTGGTAATAGAGGGGAGAACGCTGGGGAAACGTGGAAGAGGAAGGTAGAGGATAGGAGTTCTGGGTGAAATAAGAAGAGGTAGACGACATGAGAAATTTTAGAGGGATCTGATGGCAAGACATCTATGGAAGAGAAAGCGAGATGACGAATCAGAAGTTTGGATGTTAGGATAAGTACTGGCCAAAAACCTACCAATCAGCTGTTAGAATACTCGATTATATGAAATTTGGCAACATCGCACCTTATGGAGGTTTATTTACACAGGAAACGAATCTCCATTAGAGCCCATTCTGTGAGCTAAATGTGGAACACACCATATGACGCGGGAATATTCTCGCGGGTGACTCGTATTATCATTTGTAACGAGGCATCGCAATGCTCAGCGCACATGCCAGGGTCAGTACGCAATTTGGCGCGGAAATGTACTGTGCAGAGGCGGAGGAAAGGAAAGCGCTGCTCCGTATAAAGGCTCGCTTTTGCCGCCTCGATATGCCTGCCCGTGACATGAGCGACACCGCCCTCCGAATGCACTTGCTTTACCTTCTGTCCCGTGCATTCTTGTCTCTGCTTCGGGGCCGTTGTGAAATACATTTGTCGCGTTGCTGCATTCCCAATCGCCACGCACGTTGTGGCTCAGGTGTTTCTCTCGCTTCTTGCCGATTGCGCTGGTGTGTGTGTACAAGGCGGCTTCCTTTCGCAGCCAGCAAGAGAGGGGAGATCTTGAGAACAGCGCCGACTTATTGTTCACTAACCCTTCCCCTCTCTCCCGGGAAATCAGCAATTGCGCTCGCTCGCCCTCACCTGGGATGTAAAAAAAATACTTCCTTTCTTTCCTTGCTGTTCACCTCGAGTCGGGAGCTTTTAAGTGCTCGGAAAGGGTAGGTAAAGGGTTGCCCGATCTCACACTGATTGTGGCGCTTTCTTTGAGCTTTTATGTAACTCTATGTAAAGTGTTATAGGGGAGAATTCATTGTCTATGGTATTCAATGAATTTGGCTTCATTATTAAAGTTAGGGAGGGTGGCCTAGTGGGTCGAGCGCTGGGCTACTAAACGGGAGGGTCCCGGGGTCAAATCCGGATGAATCCTCTCTAAACACCCATCCGAAAATTCTCGCGGTGTGACTTTCTGATTGTCAGAATTTCATGGAAAATGTAGGCCCAGGGAAAGGAAATAGCCCCCCTACCCTGAAGGTGTGAATTCCACACGCCAATGGCTTAGTACGGGGTGAGCTCTACTCTCACATAACAAAAACCAACCTTCGGGTTGAACACACTGAGTGAAAGTGTTTGTAATAAAGTAATCTACCAGTTAAGGCAGGGTTAAATGGAGGTAAGTAAAAATCCTATAGATTTTTACTCATGCAGGCCGCTATCTACCAATAATATTTCTTTCTTAATCTCAGCATGTCCTACCCTTCTTCATCCAGTTCATAAAAGCTATTATCTTTCTTCCTCTTCCCAGCTTACCTAACATCTTCCCCTCCATCACAGCCTAAGTAACCCCTTTGTCCCTCATCACCTCCAACCACCTACTTTGCCTCCTCTCAATCTCATCCAAAAGTTTCCTTACCTATCCCACGATACCTAGCACTTCCTCGTTTGTCATCCTTTTAGTCCACCGATTCTTCTCCATCTTATAGAAAACATCTCAGCTTTCTAATGCTACCGAAATATCGACAATTTATTGCACTACTAGTCATTTCGTTTGCCAAAGAAATAAAGGCCTTTTTTCCATGATATACGGTACTGCAGTAAGCTTCAGAGAGAAATTATTTACAAAGAGTGAGGTGTGAGAGGAAGGGTTAGACCGCGTAAGTCATGGGTCAATGTAGTGTATGAGACTATAAAGAGGTGGAATATTAGGAGTTTTAAGAACTAGAAGGCAGTGTATGAAGTAATGCATGAGTGTAACTGAATATTAGGAGGTATGAGACAAAGAGAGGAAAGGGCAGTTTGGAGTAAATTATTAAATCAAGAGTCAGATTTACAGACCATTCACAGGTAATTTATCTTTTTTTAGAATCCCGAACGGGAACGGCGTGATGGGTATATATATATAGTTTCTTTTGTTTGTGTCACTATGTTTTTACTTGTCACGCCTGTGACTCCTTATTGGGTATATTTTCACCACGTGTGAACTTCGTCGATTGAATATATATATATATATATATATATTCAATCGTATATGTACACTACCTACATAGGTACAACGCAGGGGATGTAAGGGGGCGGCCGCTACGGCTGTTTAGCTTTCCCCAAGCTTTTCGAACAATTTTTTTCAATCTAAAAAAATCCTTTTAAAATCCTAGAATTTGTTATTATCTAGCTCGTAGTTGAGGTTTTCCGATTCAATTCTAAGCTTTCACTAGAACCGAGGCCCCGTCTTTTTGGGGTGCCGCATTAAATGAGGGCTCCTTCAGCACCCCCTTCGTCATACACTTTGAAGCCCTTAGCAACAATTGAAGGGGGGCAATGTACCCTTGCCTCCGCCCGTTGTCACGCCACTGATAAGGAGTATTAGTAGCAGGAGGGCGTGTACGAAGTAATTAATGTCACTGAAGCGAAAGAGGAATGCAATAATGGGGCAATATGGAGGAAATTATTAAAGTAAGATTCAGCTTTACTGGCCTATCAACCAAAATTAACATTCTTTTTTGACCGTGCCTATCCCCGAAGGGGAACTGCATGATGGGTATGTATGCATGTAGCATTTCCTAGATAGCGCCTCCTGCGTATGTTTATCTGCATGGGAAAAAATTGTTTTTAAGGTGGTTTGAGCGAAAATTTTCCTTATTCATAATAGAGACCTTATTCAAATTTTATTTTCTAAATTCAGCAGCTGTAAGAAGCAAGAATTTCATATGGTAATATTAATGGCGTAAAAATATTGTTTTATATGACTGAAAATTTCTGTAATTAAATAAATATGTCCATATAAGTCTTTAACTTGACTTATTTTTTCACGCCGTGCGGTGAAAAAGCCTTCACAAAAGGTATTTTTGTTCGATTACTCAAAAATTAATGTGGTGAGTAATCGATTTTTTTTATAGTTAAGAAAACATTCAAACTGCACACTGTTAAATTTCTGACGAGACATAATTGTTAGAATTTCCTCATTTTTTTAATGGTGTCTCTTTGGAACGCAATACGCGTACCATTTCCCATGGAAAACGGCTTCTATTTTTAACACGCTTTTATTAGCTTCACCTGTATGTTTGTTTGTTTGTAACCGACTCCTTTGGACTCGATTTTGACCCACTTTGAACGATCAGATTTCCTTTAAACTTTGTAGACTCATCAAGGACCGATGACAATACAATCATTTGATAAGATTTTCTCAATATTCTAATCAGGATCGCCAGGATTAATAATTTTATTCAATTGAACAGATCCTTTGCGTGAGAATTAGAGGGATAGAGTAAGCACTATCAGTGTGTAGATCGGATGGTGTAGTGGTTAGCGTCATCATCTCTCACCGAGGGGGGCCTGAGTTCGCGGATCAATGATGGACGTTTTCTTTGTTGTCTTTAATTTGATCGTTTAACGGCCAGTTATAATTTTATTTTAATTGCATCAAGCTTAGACGGGAGAAGAATTTTTTATCGTCGTATTCGCTATTCGTATTTGCTAAATTTGTTTGTCTATTCGATTGTAACCGACTCGTTAACACTCAACTCCGAAATAATTTTTAACGTTTTCACTTCGAAACTAAAAAACACTCTTTAGTGATAACTCAAACTAAAAAGTGAAAAATAAATATAGTTAAAAAAAACTAATAAACAAGCTTTTGAGATAACTCAAACTAAAAAGTGAAAAATAATTCTTAATATAGAAATAAAAAATAAATGAAAAATATTAATATTATCGTGAAAAAAGCGTGGGGTGCTCGATATATCAATTCTTGAAAATATTCAATCGGTACGATTAGTAGAAAAATGGTACTAAAAATATGGCTCAAAGCATAATCTTTTCCCGCATTTTCCATTCAGTAATTTGGGTAAACAATTACAAAAGGCGTATCAAATTAACTAAGCAACGGAGCACCCCACGCTTTTTTCACGATAGTATTAATATTTTTCATTTATTTTTTTATTTCTATGTTAAGAATTATTTTTCACTTTTTAGTTTGAGTTATCATTAAAGCGTATTTTTTAGTTTTTTTAACTATATTTTTTTGCGTGTTTCTCGGAAAGTATTGCTTTCAAGGGGCTTATATTTTGGTATCCTTGGAATAGGAGAGATATTTTGCTTTGAATTGAGATCATCAGAGTCATTGAATTGTATTGTGTGAAATGATATCTCGCACAAACTACCTGAAAAAATCCGTCTGTTTGCCGGCGTGCTGTTCCTGGGTGTACACACACATTCTCCGTTGCTAATCCCCCCCTTACCCTACCTCCCCATTTGCAGAAGCGGAGGAGAGCGGCAATGTTGAAGAGGGGAAGTTGGCCTCGCGTCAAGGTCTCTCTCTCTCTCGCCCGCTCACTCAGTATTTCCCCCCTCCTCACTCACACACTGAGTGCCTCCTGCTCCCCCCCCCCTGCTGCTCCTTTCGAAATCGCTCACTCGGCCCTTTAAATGGTAACTCTTTCGTTATTTTTTTTTCTTTTCCTATTCGCGAAGGACAACTGGATTTCACTCACCCACCAACCAACCGGGAGGTTAATAAAATAAAAGATTACAATCGGTTTGATGGCGGAACTCCCCCCCCCCCCACCACCACCGTTAGTGCGTGTATTTTGTTTTTATTGATGTGATTATTATTTATTCACGCATATGTAAAAAAGAGGATTTCATCAATTCGCTTGTTTGTGTCGCGTACGATCATTTAATCCGAAAATGCATTTTTACGTGTTCTCACCGAAAAATGAATCCATATCGCCATTCGTTCCAAGAGGACAAGGTAAACCATCTGTAAGAATAGATATTTGGTTTCCCCTTTGGGAAGCAGTGTCCTGCTCAGCGTCGACGTTTCATGGGCTAAGCCATCTTCGTTATTCACTCTGATGGCATACCCTCAAAACGTCGGTGGTAAACAACACTTTAACTCGAAAGAAAACCCGAGATATTTTCCTTCAGCCAACTCTCCGGGAAAACCTGAGCTCCTTCAAGAGAAAAAATTGTTTTTTTGGCGAAACTCTGATCATTTAGTAGTTTTTGCAGGTTTTTCACACTCTCCCATCATATATAGGTGTTTTCCTGTAGTAAGTTTTTTTCGGCAAGGATGTAAAAATAATAATCCTTGAGGTTTTCTCACATATGCACTTATATATCTTACTGTATTTGAGGATATTGTTTCATATGCAAAATTTGATGTCATATTGTCACTGTAGAAATATTCCTTGTACCTAAATGTTTTGTTTATGCCTTAAAAATGGATTTACTTATTTTTATGTCATGTCTACATTAACGAAGGATTAGATGTTAGAGGGGACTTCAGAGTCTCAATGACCACTTGTTAAAACCGAGTTATTATGGTTATTATTCGAGCATACATAGATATGTGTATTAAGACTAGCTAATTTTCTGGAGTTTTTTTTTTAATGTGCTGCACAGTATTTTTCTCCAAATACTGGATCTCTTTTCTTTACACGATCGCCTATCTGTGTGCGTGTGTGTATAGAGTTGCCCTGACCACCTTTTCACCTTTTGGGCGAAACAATTGCGCAACGCGTGGCGGAGCACAGGAGTTGCTTGCTTGGCTTGTTTGCTGGGGGTGGGGAGCGTGAGGGGGGAGGGAGGGCGTGAGGCCCGAAAAAAAGGCCACTGGAGGAGGTAGCTGCGCGTGCGTCCCTGCTTTGTTGTGGAAACGAGCGCTAAAAATAGAGTGCTGGCCGAAGGTTATTATGAAAGGGCGGAAAGTTTCTCGCTGTGGTTTGGGTGAGATCGCTTTATGCATTATCAAAATTTTTATTTTTGGGGCCAAGATGAGGCTGAGCTTATTTCTCTCTCTCTCTCATTCGAAATGTTTGCGTAGTATTCCTTTCGTAAAAAAATATATCCGAGATGAGTAAAAGAGAGAAGGGTGAGTAAATGCTTTCATTAAAGGAGCGAGCGTTCAAAAAATAAAATAAAATCAGCCACTTTCTCTTGACCCACTTGGTGTATTCGCGGGTCCACAACTTCTTTTCTTAATCATTTAGGATCCAAGCTGTTTCTTGCCCTCGTCTTAACATTATCCCTGGCATTTGGTCGGAGTTTTGCATCTGCTTAACTTAACATAATGAACACCAAGGATGATCCAGCTGTTAGTCGGTTATTCGTGGACAATACTGTTCCGTCATCGCTTGTCTTTTTTGTTTTATAGATTGAGATTTCTGTTTTTTGTCTGATTTAGATCGATCTATCGGAAAGATTCCTCAAATCTCAGGCGAGAAAACTCGCTTTTTGTTTGTTTTCAGAGTCTAGACGTAAATAGATTAATTATTGTGCGTTGGATTAATTCCTGCGTAAATCAGAATTTATTTTTCTGCTTTCATCGTCAATTCATCAACTTTCTAGCTTTCTGTGGCTCTTAAATTAACTGTTTATATGGGGTTCTTCGATGGGTTGTGAACAATATCAGTGAATTTTGATCCAGCGTTGTTTGGATCGTGAACATTGTGAAGCTTTAGCTCATCTTATTCAGTTCTCTCCGGTACTTGCCCGTACTCAAGTAAAAAAAGTGTTACGAAGGATCTTAGATAACATATCTATCTAATTCATCATAAGTCGACAATGGAATGATAATTGAATATTTAAGAACAATCAAGATAGGTACGTGTTTCTCTGAAAAGAAGTGTTAAGTGATACGAATTATCGTGTATGGTTCTGGTATCCATAAATCCTAGACTCTTAATCCATTTATTTAGATGGTATTTTCCAAAAGGTTTCGACCAACATCAGCAAATTTCGATCCAGGAGCGTGATCATGGTTCTCCATAACGCGTGCGTTTGCGTTATCGTTATTTTCCTATTGCGGTCATGAGAGTCAAATCAAGTTTTGTCATTTTGTTATTTTCTCAGATGCTTTAAATCACTAGTTTTAATCGATGGAGTGCCTTATGATTACATTGTGTCTGAGCATTGCCCTTCTAGAGCGTTTTGAATAAATATAACAAAAACGCGAAAGAAGGAACCGTGACCCCACCCCAGCTTTGTTTGGATCGTAACTATTGTCGTGAAATGAGGTGATGAAACTTTTCGTCTCTCTAAGGTAAAGGTCACTTATGTTAGCAGCGTTGCCTACCATGTGCTATCCTTTCCCCTCCGCTCCTTAGCCGACCCCGATCCTGGTGGCGGTGGGGTTAAGTCCTCGGCTGTCCACCCAAAGGTCGCGGGTTCGAATCCCGCCTGGGTAGGATTGTCAACTCCCAGGCCACGGCTGTGTGTTTTCATCCAAATGTAAGAGATGACTGGATAGTCCTTATTTCGTTCTAAATTTAAAAAATAAGACCCCTTCCACACGAACTTCCCCCTCCATTAAGTCTCGCTTCCCACTGTCGACTGCCACCAAGTTTCGCGACCAATATCCTTTGGGGGGTGGGGACTCTTTAAGGCATGGGTGTCCCCTCTATCCACCACTCTCGATACATATTTTGCAACCATACCTTCTCTCCGCTTCCAGCGTTGCATAAAAAAATTTCCCTTCCACCCACCTCGGCGCCAGGTAGGTATGTATGTAATGAGGCAACGGTTTTCCCTTTTCATTGTTTTTTTTCAAATCTCCGTCCCCCAACCCACTACTTCGGGAATTCCAGCCGTTCGTCTTCGCAATTCCAACTCGCGAAAGTCTTCTGTTCTTTTTTTAATATATTTTTTTTTTGTTTTCGGCGAAAGGGGGCGAGGCCGTGACCTGGAATGGAATCGGGGTCCCCCCCCCCCTCCCGCGGTTGTGTGCCCCCAAACACGCCGCCTCTCCGCTGTGCTCTTTAAAAGTGACGTCACGCCGGAATTGAGTGCACACACCTGATAGGAGGACGGGGTCATCTACTAAATGACGTCAAAGTCACTGCCAAGGAGGGGTCGAGAGTATTTTTTTCTCATAGATCGTAGTATTAGGTTCATGCATAAGTTCTCAGCGTTACTTTTATGGCTGTGTTAAAAGTTTTTATTTTAGATGAATAGCTTACGGAAATTAATCAGAAATGTATTCTCCTCCATCATAAGACTCCCAACGCTGGGGTAGTTTATTGTTTCCCCATCTGAAGAAATCTGCTGGTTTGGAGCCGAAGAAGTAGTCAATCACAGTTTATAAAGCAAAATAAACCGCTGCGAACTTTTGCATTCGCCCAGCGTAATTTGTCTCTGAGGTGAAGCGAATTGTGTCCAAAGTTTGTTTGAAATGACGTTTTTCTACATATTTTTTTACTGTTAAATACGATCCAAACTTCCTAGTTCAAGCATTGCTATGTCACCTTGAGGTTTGGATGCTGGAAATGGTCATCATATTTGTATTTTACCCGGAAGCAATGGCTAGGTTAAGTAGCTATAATGTTTGTCTCTTCTCATGACTAAAGGGATATGAGAAAATTACAAAAAAGCTAAAGAAAGAGTATAAAAAGCTGAATGCGATGTGCGATGAAGAGTTTTAAATGGTGGACATTCAATTTCCTGCTGTTGGTAATTTGTTTTAAAAATCTGAGTGTCGCTTTTATAAATTTTAATTGCAAATATTTTGACCCTGGAAATCAGAATGTTTTCACTGCAGTATTTGAATTACTGTTACGCTTTCCCAATATTTCTCGATGATTATTTTCCTAGCATAGACCAGTTACATAACGTTATCCTTTAAGAGGTGCGCCTTGGAAATAGAATCGCATCTAAATGATAGAAGATTATCACAAAGTTCCACTGTGTAGTGTGCAGTACTGGGGAGAGTCCAAATTTTACACAAGAAGAAATAGATGCAATGAACGCGTTGTAATGAGATGTGTGAACATAATTTTTTTTTCGAAAATAAATTATGGGTGGAAGTTTTTTATTAGGTGATAATAATCCTGTTTTAAAATACTGCTTAATGGATAAATCTAGGTCATTCATTGGGTTAAAAAGTATTAATATTTATACTATGCTCTTGTACTGCAAATAGCCTGTAGACCGAATGCGACGTGAATACCGTGTGTTTCGAGGGAGCATTGCGGAGCTGACCGCGACCTAATAGCAAGACGCGATGGTGGTTGGTGTCCTCGATGAGGTGATTACATTCTCTCATTGGGCCAAGGTGTTACGGGCTTCCCCTTCAGCTGCCCGTGACTCAGATTCACTAGGCGGCGAAAATGATGATGCGATCTTAATCCGGCTTCTTTTGAAGTATTTACTCGGTGTACTACATGGTTATAATTAATGATCATCTCCTTATATTGACAACGGCAATCAGCTTTGGCGTAACTGGCAAACATTTCAGTGGGGGCCCATGTCCCCCATCCCTCGTCAAATTTATAAGGGGCAAGGCCATCCTCTTATTTCTTTTTCGAATCAGCGAATGAGATGTGCAGTTACATGAAAAGTTGATAAGCCCAGCATTACGTAACACTCGGTAATTTAAGAGAATACGGCTGATTCTCACCCAGGAGAGGGAAACTATTTTTTCCAAGGTGAAAAGGCAACAAATATTCACTCATAAAATTAAACTAATGATATAAAGCATTTAATAGGTACTGTGAGTAACCTACATTCTAATACAAACTTAAATACCGGGCATTAATTTTGTTTTCTCAAAGTAGAGAAAGGTCCTCATGGTTATTATGGCAGACTACGCCGTCGAAACGTCGATGCAACTCACCAACATCACCCGGATGGAAACCCGAGAACTCTACATTACAAGCATTCACCGGGAAAGCCTTAAATCTTACATAGAGAAATATATACAGTATACCTCCTTGCAGCTGAGGCAATGGTCACATAACTTCATGGAATACCTACCAGATACACGAATGAGAACCATTTATTTCTCATACACTGTCGTAAAATCAAGTTAGGTACCTCTGTTGGAGGAATATTGAGTAGGCTATCAAATTGATCAACAAAACCAACGCGGAATAATACCAAAAGCCGGCCTTTTTATTGACGAATTAAAGGATATCAGTCGTCTTTCAGTGTGATTTAAGCGTCTTTTGTCTTCCTACCTTGCCATTTCTTTCATTATGTGGTATCAAGAATGATCGAGCAGTATCCAACCCATCATAAGATATGAGATAAACATTGTATAACCCACAATAAACTTTTATTCGTCTTGCCGACCAAGGTTTCGACTCATAAAGTCATTTTCAAGGCCTTGTTAAGTAAAAATGTATTTATTAATTGGCAACTTAGATAAAAATTTACCATGGACTGTACAAGATTAATCTTATTCTTCATGGAAAATGGAGTACCTCTAAGTGATGCCAGAAAACATCAAGTCCATTCAAGCTGACGTAGATAATTATTTTTAAATCTTCCCTCCCGGTTTCTTTTATTCCCAAAGCTATTTCCTTTCACTCTAAGCTTATTATCCATGTGCTTCAATCTCTCCTTTCACCTGTATTCAACACGTCTTGGCACCTTTAGCAATACGACATGTTCCTCCAGAATCTCCCGTGTAATGCTCCGCTGTGCCGCTGATTAGCATAAGAAAAAGATAGACGAATAGCGATTTGCTTTGAAGCGTTTGTTTGCGTTCCTCTCCGTCTTCTTCAATTAGACCTGGGCGATTTCACAGTCAATCGGGCGTTCCTACTCCTCGGGAGACAGACAGCGCACATGTCGTCCTCCTTCTGAGCTCCACTACGCCGCACTGTGGTCCAGATTCCGAACCTGACTGGACTAAATCCCAAAAGTCGGCTTCCTAAAAGGTGAGTTTACACTGGCAACTTTATTTCGCAAGTTACTTGTTGCAGGCGATCTTTGATGTAAATTCCACGTGTGAATAGTTCTGCAAGTCCGCTTGAAAAACTTTGAAAAGTTTTTGCAAGTCGTTTGCGGAAGCGTATTGTTGCCAATGTAAACAGCAGCCTATCTGTCTCTGCATTAACTTGTGAAATATTTCCTCAGCGTTAAATTCCCCGCTAGCTCTTGCCTAAGAAACTTAAGAAAGTTACTCCAGTGTAAAGTCAGCATTACGATGTCTTTGATATTTTATTTATCTAATAGAAAAGCGGTGAAACCCTAAGCTGACCATTACATTGCACAGTACGACGGTAATGTACCTATCATGAGAGAGTAAAATATGAGTCATTTGTTTTGCTTGCCACTCCTTATCTTGGCGGCCAGGATTTTAGCGCTCAATCTTTGAGTGTGATATTAAGATTCCTATTCAAGATCATTTCGTATTTTTCCACTTTATTGTCATCCTTGAAGGTATTTATTTTATTTTTTCAAATTAAAAGAATGAGCATATTCATTTCTATATACATACATATTTTAAAAAGTACACAAATGCTAATAGTAATTTTTGTGGAAAAATATTTGAAAATATGTTTCCACAAGCTTTAAATATAAAACTCTCTCATATTCCGCCATAATTTTACGCACATGGAAGGGTCATACGTCTTAAGTGTTCTGAACTAGCAATTAACAAGACGCGCGTAGCCTTGTTCGGTCGCGTACCCATGCGGCTTAATCCTTGATTTAAATGCAGGTTGGGGAAGTAGACGGCCATTACGGGAAAAGTGAGGTACATAGGTTCGTCATTACCCCTCTAATAGCTTCGTGAAAGATTTTTTTTAAAAGTGTACTCGCAGAGCCTACAAAGAATTTCGCAAACTGAAAATAAATGTCCTGAATTGTTTCCTCCAACATTTATTTCTTTTCTGTCTCTCAAACAATGGTCGGGAGGCATAAATCCAAGAGTTAGACATCCTACAGCACCGACAAGTTCTTCAAACGACGACGAAATTAGCATAAAATTCCATTGTGACGCGGGTGTAACAATAAAGAAAAAGAAAAAGCGCTTTTCCCTTTTGGGTGGGGGGGAAATGGGGGGTGGCAACCGATCTTCCTTCCGCCTCAGGGGTCCCATTCCCCCCGCCCCCCCTATATATGTGTGTGTGTGTGTAGGAGATGGAGGAACTCTCCTTCCGGAGTAAGCCATTTGAATAATAATGAAAAGAGAAGAGGCGTCACGGAGACCGTGGGATCGTCACCATGACGACACGCGGGCGCGAACACAAACGCGCACGTGACTTGGGAGGAGGAGGAGGGATAGAGTGAAACTTGGTCCAACGCCGCCGCTATCATACAGAACCCAGTAACTTTTCCTTCAAAGCCAAGGAGGTTAGAGTTAAGGCGGATTAATATCAACGTTTTGTGACGTGACGGAGACTGACGATAGCGTTCGCGAAATTATTGATTGTTGACGGCGCCGTTAACGTCCGGCCATCGTAATGAGTTCAACTATATATCAACCAGCAAACTTCGCGAACGCTACCGTCACGTTCTGTCGCGCCAGAAAACGTTGATCGTAAGCAAAATTTCTCAAACTTCTCCTTCACGCCACGTCAACGTCAGACAATCAGAGGAGGGCTTTGATTCAATTTTCTCAAAGATTCATTTCCAGATGGTCTATCTTACTTTGTAGCAATATTATGAAACAATTAACTCCCATGAAGCAGTTAGGTATTTATTTGGGTTATTTGTATTTTAAATATTAAATTAAACAGCTACTTCGCAACCGTTTATAGCTCTGCGTGCAAGAATGGTCACTAATTGGCGCCGATACTCCCGACAATCGTAATACACTCTTCCTGGATGGGAAGACGACTGAAAACTGAACGCCGCCATCTGTTATCATCACGTTACCAGACGTCGATCACAATCCCGCCCTTAAGATGGAAGCGACATTCCAATAGATTCTCGAAGCCAATGAAGAATATGTATATGGCCAGCTAAATTTAATTCGAAAATGTCTCGTATGTTTTCGATACCGTTCCGTGATATCGTCGGCCGGATTCTCGATGACGTAGCGTATTGACGTCCAAATGCGCGCGTAATTTAATTAACGAGAAATGCGTTTATAAAACGTTTTTTGTTGATAATTCTTTTGTCATTTTTTCTTTAAGAATGTGAAAATTCACCTGCAAATAGGTTTTTTGTAACAATGCATGTTCCTCCGTTCCACCTTAACAGTCGGCACGGTATTACATATTCGTACTTCGGCTTATTTTACCGGTTTTAGCATTTCATTTTTTTTCATATCCGTAAAAATACACATGCAAAGCAACATTTTGTATTTTGTTGGCCGTGCCTAGTCAGCACAATGTTCTTCCCATGCACCTCCTCTGTTCTTCTTTCACCCTCATCCACTAGCGTCTACCAGCGTCTAGGACCAAGTCTACTCTATTTCATTCTTTTATTTTTCTCCCTTTCTATTTACACACAATAATTTGTACGCGGTTTCCACTCTATAGCGTAATTTTCAAGACAGGAGACGCTAAACTGACGAAAGCTGACTGACGCTCATGTTGACGGGCCGTGAATATTTGGCACACGTAAACATGACGTATAGACAAAGTATTTCTCTTTTCTCAAAAATGTATAAATTCCACAAAGTAATGCCTGAAACTTGTGACTTTATCTTCCTTGTTCAAAACGGTTCTCTTCCTCCTCTCCGTCTCCACAACATTTCTGGGAACTATCACTCCTCGCAGCCTCTCGTGCGCGAAGATAGCGCCGCGTGTTCCCTCTTCAGTTGTTAAAAAGTAGGCCACCAAAAGATTCTCTTCCGAAACTGCCCCATTCCCCAACCCGTCCCACTCCACCAATCCTGCGTGCGGACGAATCTCCTTTCACTCCTCACACCACTCTAACTTCGCGCTTTTTCAAAAAAATATCTTTCCCCCTTCCGCCCCTCCATCATCATACAAAACTTCAAGCAAGTCCCAAAATTCTCCCACCACCCCACCGAAACAAAAACTTCACACAATTCTTCTCCTCCGAGAACTGAAAGCGAGTGGGTGGGAGAGGTTCCTGAGTCGAACCATCGTGAAGTCCCTGGTTAATCATAGGCAGTTTCTTTCATTCTGTTTTGTTTCTGTTTTGGTCTACAAATCTTTAAAATTCTCTTTAAGTTCTATTAAACAACTTGAAGTATTTATGCTCTTTTGAAATATTTCCTCATTACATCCTCATCCCTATGATCAATTATTGAAACCCGGGATTTAAACCTGTCTTGGTGATATATTGAATTGCTGAAATTTTTCCTTTATTTGTTGTGCACATGGTCTACGTTTCAGGCGAATTCGGTTCCGGGACCTTTTTATTTACACTCGAATAAGATGTTAAGAAATTCGCTTTTTCTTTAAGTAAATTGATTTTTGCACATATATTCCTATTTCATGTTCTAAAAAGATTGTTACAGACTTATATAGAAATAGATTGATTTACTGAAAATATCAGTCATATGAAATAATACGTTTGCGGGATTAGTATTAAAGTATTTGCTTCATACAGTTGCTTAAATTTAAAAATAAAATTCGAATATTTTCTCTATTATCACTAGGGAAAAATCTCGCACAAACTAACTTAAGCGTTGTCATCCACTTGCTAAATGGAAACAAAATAATAACCCAGCCCTTTTACCGTTTCCTCTTCCCCTCCCCCTATACCCTAGTCTTCCCCTTTCCTCTCCCCCATTTCCCTCTCCTACCTCCTTTCCTCACATTTCTCCCAGATTCGCGTCGGCGCGTAAGTTATTCGGGGAGGCGAAGGCTCTTCTCCTCACTCGCATCACAGATGTAGAATGAGGACTCGGAACAGTTTTCGTCGCCGCTATCCCTCTCTTTTTCGACTGAGGTGCAGAGGAGGCATGTACCGGTTAGCTCCGGTGGGGCGTCGGCTATTTCGGCCCCCCCCCCCCACACACTCGCGATGTCAAGAAGGACCTGGATTCCTCAGCCCTCTAAGAATATACTTACTCCTTACCGCCGGAGACGTTTTTCCGTGTTAAAAAACACGATCTCCACACATTTCCGACGCCCATCACCCTTCCTTCTCACGCTGCCCGCGCCGTCTTCACTCCTCCGAATTCCAGTTACAAAGACCAGTGCCAATGCAAAATACGTCACGCCATTTCCTTCAGGAGGTAGACACAGTTAGTGAAGTCAGTTATCGCAATTAGGCATGGAATTCTGGATTTCTTTTGTTAATTTCCTTCAACACTCCCTATCCTTGCAAACGTTTTCGCTCTTTTCTTACACTCATGCACTCATGCATTGCTTCGTACGCGCTCTTGTATTCTAAAGATTCCTAACATTCCTCTTTACGAATTTCTGCCACCACATTCACCTATTATTTTCTTGGACTACCCCTACCTCTCACACCATTCACTTTTACTGTCATAAATCTGTTTCGTTTTTTGACTCTGATTATCTGTTTCGCCATTGCCAAATCACCTCGATAGTGACACAAGCTGCCGAAACCTTGGTTAGTTAGAATTAAACAGTGTGAAAAGAGTAGAATAATTTTTAATTTATTTCATCGTGGATTACTTTATTATTTACGTGGATTACGTGGATATTCACAGTAATTCGGCACAGAATTTTGAACGATGCCAAAAGAATGGACATCGTTTGCATTGAGGGGGAAGAATGAGGTAATCGCTGGTCATTTTAAATTCGATGTTAAGAGGCAGGGGCTTGGGCAGGAGTTACCTGCGTATAGATGAGGACAAATACGATTGAGCATAAGGTAGCCCTATGAAATAGTTTCCGGTGCCCAAACAGGACGTCGGAAACTATAATTGTTAAGACCTTGCAATTGAGCTCATATCCCTTCTTACACCGATTGAGATCTCACACCTTCCTATCTAATACCGGTCGATTGAAAATTGATTTGCCGGGCAAGGCAGCTAATAAAGATTTTAAAAATAGTCCAGAAACCGTCAAATCCGCGAATCGAACAATGGAATCTTGTTAGACTGTATTTAAGAGACGAGTATAAAAAAACAAATAGGATAGATATTTTAACAAATATCGCCGTGACGGATAAAATAATTTCCTCACCACAATTTGGGGTAATTGTAAAAAAAACTCTCCTATCACGCTTCAAACTCATCGTAGGGATACCAAAAAAAAACAAAAAGTAATGAAACCTCACTCCAAAACTACCCAGGTAAGGACTCCCGTGGCCACGGCTACATCAGGCTAAATTAAAACGATAACCGATTACTATTCCCGGCATTTATTCATCGATTTTCAACTTAAAGGCTATATAGGAGGTTCCGATAGTACCGGAAAACGACGTGATTTTGTATCTACATTTCACCTTCGACTAATCCAATGATCTCGTTAAGCAGTACACGCAGGTGCCTTGGGCGCTCAAACACTTTCCATATAGAGAGCTCCGTAACTCCGCTACGGCACCCAATCGTCAGTGTTCATCTCAAAGATCTCCAGTTTGACTTCATTGAGCAAGAACAATTTTCCTTTAGCTCTTCACTTTTAGTCTCTCAAAGATTAAATAGGCACTCGCGAGAAAGGTGTTTCACATGTGTCACTTACATGGCATTAAAAGAGATCACAAATTTATTTTTATTAAATTTAAATGGTCACTCTCTTATAGAGTGATTAATCGTGGGAATTATCTTCAGTCGGCAGGGAGTGAATAAATTAGGGAAAATTTGCAACGGAATCGACGTAAATAGTTGGCGAGGATGATAGTAAAAACAGGTATTAATAGTAAAAACTGCTCAGTTTTCTATATTTCAATATCACCATTGAGGTTTTTAAGATCAAATGTTTGAATTGTTGTTCATTCAAAGAAATACTTAACCTCAATTCGGGGAAATATTCTTTTCAAACAACACTATGGTGACTGCAAAAGAAAATATTCAATAACGGAATAAAAAAGGCTAATGTGTAACGCAAGCACGAAATGACAAGTAGCTTATTTCCCCGAATATAGTGTGATGTTTTTTCTTCTATGGATCCATTTTAAAGTCACATTCGCACTATATATTTGAGAATATTAGCAATTAAAAAAAACAAGTGCGTATTTATCGTCTCCGAACCCGTTATCGTGCGTCTATTTGACATATGCTACATAGTAAACATAAGTAGGCGTTCATATTACGATGCTACATTGTATGAATACACAGAAAAATCAACTCAGAAAAAAATGGGTCACATCACAAGGTGATAAGTAAATGGTCTAAATTTTGCTTGCTTGCTTTCTTCTAAATTTTACAAAACATCGAAATGTATAGGGTCGCAGTATATTCAGGTCAATACAGTATTGTGCGCCCTGGAAACTCAGAGAGAGACTTCTTGGCAATGATACTGCCGAAGAGAATGCCAATGCAAGGAGAAAACTCGACCCAAATAAGTGGGTACTCACGCTGGATATCCTCGATGCACGGGGGACAGTCCTTGCAGTTCCGGATTGATTCACGACGCGTGAAAATCCACAGACCTCCGAAAGTCAGCCCGAGGGCACGGCGAATGTATTGTGGTGCGAGTCTTATAAGCACATCTCGCGAATCCGTTTGCAAAACGTGCCCCGAGAGCATGTTACGGCGAGAGTGGGGGTGGGGGGGGTCGGACAAGTCGCGGGAATTCCTTCCAAACTCGCGAGGTTAAACGAAATGCGGGAGAGCCTCCTCTCGGACGAGACAAGACTCGACCGGAATAACATCCAGAAATACGCTCGAAGAAGATACGATGCGGTAAAACACACGATTGGGAACTTAAGGTCGAGGATACTCGCAAATGCGATAGCTTTCACGTGTCGTGTGATAAAGAACCATCATTCTGGTTAACAAGCACGATATTTATCGAACTCGCTGAGTTACTTGATGTCATTATTAATTCGGCACTAGCTCCGTACTAGCTCCCAGTAGAATCTAGTGGTCGTCGACCAAACTTTTACAGTAGCTGGGTGATCTTCAATTTCTGAAATTAGCGCAATCTTTACTTCCTGTGGCTATCAGTAATCTTTTGGCCGCGAAATAAACAATATATGAGAACAATATATGTGGTTGTTTTTGTCACATGTTGCCATAGATTGATTGATTTAAAATGATAGTAAATGTGTGCTGCGATACGAATGAAAATACCGCTTTCACGCCAGTGCAAGTTGAATGATCATGGGAAACCTTCTTGGATGGCTCCAATCATACTGACTTCCGTCCTCGATATCAAGTATCGGGGAGCATACTAGATCTTGTGCTGGATCATGTATTGCGGTAAATGGGCTTAAGGCAGCGTCAAGGACGGAAATGTGCGAGACTGAAAAAATACTTATTAGGAATGCTGGAGAGAGATTGAGTAAAACCATATAGTAATAATATAACCTCATTAAAACAAAGTTTTAATGATACTCCCTTTATTCTCATATGAATTACGTCACGTTTTAATGTCTCATATTCTCAGTGCATTTTATTATATATTTTTTCATTGTTTTATGGTATATTTGCCATTAAATATTGTATTATCACACTGACGATAAATTTAATTTGTGAAAGGAAATCATTCTATCTTCACTGATATGTCAAATTATTCAGACATTCGAAAACCATTAGGAACATTTGTAATTCGATATGACATTTGGGTCATTCCACGCCACTTCGGACAGGAGTTGACCATTGACCTCTCAGATTTTGATGAAAATTGGTGAAATTGTTTGTCTCACCAAATAAGATAATAATATTTCAGGCTACTTGTATGAGCCACGGGCAAAAATTACAAGCTGTGTCCAATAAAAAGTAATAAATGTTTGCTTTTAAGGTAAAATTAATATGGAAAGATTTAAATTAAATGCAATCAGCAAAGCTTAGGATATACAGCTTATTATTCCTCATTTTTGACACGTAATTATGACTACGTAGACAATCATGTAAATTCAATTTGTTAAAGTCTGTGTAACTTGAAGTCATCGGCTACGCGATCTTTTTTCTCAGGACAACAATGTTCCATTTTTTGCTAAAAACATGGCTTAAGAAGTTTTTGGTGTCAAATTTTCACCATATATTTTTTAAATCTAAGTTCATCTGCCGTTGGTCTGTCTCGCGGAAGCATGAATTCGATAGATAAGTGATAAAAACTAGGCATATGTGGAGTTATCTTCGTAAGCTGACATCAAATGGTCGTTGCAGGGGAAAATTAAAAAATATTTTTCTCTCTTAAATGGAAAAACACCCTCTCAAATTTTTTATATAACATTCATAATATTACAAGGTACCACATTTGAAAAAATGAGGGAAATTAAATGTGAACAACTTCAAAAGTTTAAACTTTTAATTGTTTAACATTAAATTATTTAAACAAATGATCATTTTATCGCTACTTTTATGGCAATTTGAGATTTTTCAAAGAATTTTAATTGGAAATGAGCCATCAAATGCTTTTTTACCTAGATTCTTACCCGTGATATATGATAACGAAAGTTTCGTGACATCTAAAACAGCCATTTTGTAAAATGTCCGTTATTCATCTGTTTTTTCGATTTTCGCAAAACGCTTGAAATTATATTTCTTATTTGATGAGACAAACCATTTCACCAATTTTCATCAAAATCTGAGAGGTCAAGGGTCAACTCCTGTCCGAAGTGGCGTGGAATGACCCATTTATATTCATCGTTGAACATTCAATAGCGATAATCACAGTTGTTGGCTCACCACGGTCCATCTCCCACAACGTCTAAGGGCTAAGTGCTGGCTTTGATCGCCGTCATTAATGAATAATTAGCGAGTTAAATATTGCAAAAAAAATTTAGAGGGTAATGCGATGATGAAAACAAAATTTCTAAAGATGTAAGTGAAAACGGCTATGAAAAAAAAAGAAAAATAATTTCCCCAGCAGGGAATTGAATAGCATACCTTCCGCTCCAATGGGTTTGTACGTACACAGAAAAGCAGGCAAGCAGACAGACAGCTTGAGCTAATATAAAGGGAGTAAAAAAGTGGGTTGATAACGTTTTGAAATACACATTTTGAACGAATTCGATATATGTAGATACTCAAAACTTCGACCGTGAGTATTATGAACCTAAAGAATGCTGATTACTGGCATGTTACCGAACCTTTCGCCGATGCACATTTTTCAATTTATCCTTATTCGTGTAGGTATGTGAAAGGGCGCTAATGTATGTTCTGATTTGTACTAAATCCGACGCATAGAAAGGAAAACTCCCAGTACCTTCATTGAAACGGCAGCATCTGTTTATGCGTCGTTAGTCACCATACAGGCAGTAATGGAATTGATACAAGTATTATATATTTTTTTTACTTAATCAAAGCATATTATAACGAGAGTTTTCGGCGCGGTATTAGAAATTTTGACGAAATTATATTGATTTTTTTTTCTCAATATTGGACTCGGCGTGACACCTTGATATTTTTCAGCAATAGTTAAAATAATAAGAAAAGTATTATTTCGCGTTTAGAAGAAAAACCGTACATATGCAATCGAATTATAACGAAATACATACAGTGCCGGATTAACACACTTGGGGGCCTGAGGGAGTACAAGCAACGGTGCCCTTGTTGATAACCAAGTCGCAAGAGAAGAAAGGGGAAAAAATTCTCGTGGCCCCCCGGGGCCCATAGGCAACTGTCTACTTTGCATTATTGGTAATCCGGCACTGAATACATATGAGCCATAAGGCTACGTGTTAAAAAACATTGAATTGCCAAAAAACCAAATCGGTATGATGCAATTTTTTAAATATTTTATGTATAGGCATCGCTAATGAAAACACGTATGCAAAGTTTCACACAACTCTGTACATGAACAAAATCGCTTCAACTACCTCGGAGGGGCGGATGTAGAGAGATAGTGGTGACAGGAGGGGTGAGAAGAGTAGAGCGTGAATCCCACGGCGGCAGGTAGTATACACTATACAGTAGTTATAGGCGGTGGCGGGCACAGTGCGGGCAGGCGGGCGTTAACGCACGTTCCGTAACGGCGGAACGAGGCCAAAATGTTTTACCGGAGAGCGCGCGGGAGAGAGACCGTTTCCCCTCAATTCACCCGCTAAGTGCGTCGTGGCCACCGGGTGAGGTGGAGGGAGGAGGAGGAGACTACCACCACCGTGAAATCAGAGTCCCCCCCTTCCCTCCACCAACGCGGACAATGCCCCCTCACTTTGAAACTCCCGGACAACACCCCGCCCCGCCCCTCCGCGCGCGGAAAATTTCGGCGGACGAGAGGTTGAGCGATGGGGGGAAGAAGGAGAGGGGCGAACGTTTGTAAAAAAAACAACGAGAATAACAGAGAAGAAGAGAGGAGTAGTAGTAGGGAGGTTGGAGAGGATGGATTGGAGAGAGGGGAAGGGGCAAATTGGCCCTAACGGTTTTTTTTTACGTCGGTGCTGTGGTGGAGGAGAGGAATAGGGGTAGGATTGAGAGGGGAGGACGGGAGGAGGTTGGCAGGCGGTGTGAATCACGTTCTCTCTCTCTCTCTTTCGGTGGAGTGAGGAGAGAGAGAGAGAACGGTGGTGGTGGTGGATTGAATTGGCGGGAATGGAGAGAAAAAAAGAAGGGCCTGCGCGCGCAGCACCGCGAGATCTTCAATTGGACGCCAAAAGGCAGTCAGAACAGAAAGTAGAGTTACTCCAGCAGAAATAAAATTCTTGATAATAATGATAAATAAGACCAAAAGAGAACTGGAAAGAAACACAAGAATTGGAGAAAAACTCTAGGAGGAGCCCTTTAATGAAAAATAGAAAGAAAAGAGCTAATATGGCATGGAAACCTCAGCAGAATGGACCAAAAGAGAATCCCCAGGAAAGTACTGGTGGCTGAACTAGACGGAAGAAGAAGTAGAGGTAGACCAAGAGAGACATGAGTGAGAACAATAGAAAAGTATGAAAAGAGACGAGGGAAGTCGGAGAGGGAGATGAAGATCATGGTGAAGACCATAGGAGGTGACCGCCGCCACCGAGGTCGAACATTGGGGCCGAACTAAATCTTCAGCCGAAATTTATCTCAACCCATCCCATGTCGTCGCTAAAATTTAAAATATCGGAGCTTTCATTCATTATTCCTGTGCTGATTCTCGAGTGTCATCCCGATGACGCCATGCGCGGAATGAACTCATTTTAATCACGGGAACTTCCTACCTTGTATTAGTATCACCATGGACGGAGGAGAGGCGCGGTGCGTGTTGTTCGGTTGTTCTTAGTCCTCCTGTAGGGAGGTGGCGTATACGGTAGCCGTGAAGGGGAGGGGGAGGAGGGAGAAGAAGAGTCCCCGTTTTAAAAATAAAACGATCCACACCATCCCTCCCTATAATTCTGTTCTCTCCTTCTCTTTTCTCGTCCTCTCTCCTTCTTCAAAAGGAAGGAGGTGGAGGGGGCGTTCTCCTTCGCCTCCTCCATTCCTTCTCTCCCAATCCCGGAAGTGTGACACGCACATACTCAACACAACTCGCGCTTTGAGGGCGTCCGAGAGAGATATGGGGGGCAGGGGCACGGCGGGGGGTGTGGTGGTGGGGGGGGAGGCGTGAACCGTTGTCCGATCGCGGAGGGAGGGAGAGACGATTCTTCGTCCTCCTCTTTTGGTGAGGAGTAAGAGGATTGAAGGGGAGTGATGGAGAACGTAGGTGTTGTGGGGGAGGCACCCAATGCTTTCTGGTGCTCTCTCTGTGTGGCACCTTTAACCCTTTAACGCCCATACCCTTTTCCCAACTCATGGCTGGTGGACGTCGCAGAGCGAGTAGCCAATGGAAGGCGTCTTCCCGTTCCACCCCAGTTTCTGGCTCCCGGCGGCCGAACAGCGCTGTCAGTTCATTAAACCCTTTAACGCCCATACCCATTCTTTATAATGAGGCCAAATGCATTGAATTTTATGTGAAGTGATATCTCCTTTTATTTTTTGAAGAGATATGTTTTATATCTTAAACTACCTAAAGGTGGTTCCAGCATAAAATGACATAATGTGTCGATCATCTAACCTTTATTATGTAACCTAAATTAAACATTTGTGCTAATGTTCTCTTTATCTTACTTTTCAGGTGAGTAACCTGGTATCCCTAACGAGTATTCCCGGAGATAGCTTAAGGAGTTGATCTGTAAGTTGTGCAAATATAATTTTTCGAAAATCCTACCCACCCTTCAAATTGTCGAGAGAGTCGTTGTATCATTATACATTGATCGAATCTTGTACGGACTCGAGTCTCACGACTAATTGGGCATTTATTTTTTTTTAATGGTGTCTACTTTGTGTGAACAACAACATCATAACTTTCCACTCCATTTTATTCTCCAATTGAACTTGAAATAAAGTGATGTTGAATGCGATTTTGGGTTAAACATGCGGAAAAATGGTATTCTTCTATTTAATATAGGTACCATTAAAAAAAACTGTTTATAAGAAGCGAATTCTCTCTGGGGAATTGAATAAAAATACTATGAAAGCGCCTTACTAATTCTTTTTAAGGAATTTGTGAATAACTGAAATAGTTGCGCGGTAAGTGATTAGAAATGGTGCTGATATCGGCTACTGTGGAAGGAAGAAAGTTTCCATTGAAAATACTTTCGTCAAATAATACGCCTATTTAGCTTATTTTAGCTTTGTCATTTTAGTAGCTAAGGCATTTCATCAGTGAAAGGATTATTTTTTTAACAAGACAAACAAATTAAGGTGATGGTTATGGAATTCACTTTGTGGAATTGAGACATCATAAAGTCAAATATTCCGTGTATACCACACTTTAATGAGCACTTCGACCGGTTATTTGGCCAAACCTCTTGTTGATGACGCATTTTAGCGGCGCGGAACGCGGTGATAGCGTTTAAACCGGTCGAGGTACTCAATATAAGTGTGGAATATATCAAGGATTTAATTCTTAAGATTTATGAGAATACAAAAAAATGTGAAATTTAGTGTTTGCGTTGACTCACAAAAATGTAGTGGAACCTCCTTGACCAGCTTATGCGTACATTTAGTTTGTTTTTAATAAGCTAAGTCATATTATTGGTGTGAAGAGCATTTTTTTTCAAACAAGACCAACAAGAAAAGGTGGAGTTAAGTTTTTGTTCTGACTTGCTCGGTCCCGGCGGAACCTCCTTAAGGATTCTGCCCGCGCGTCTTAATGCGTCTGCTTGTGAGGAGTGGTCGGAAGGTGGTGGGGGAAAGGTGAAGAGGAGCTGATGATGATGATGATACCACGGAGGATAGCGGAGTGAGGGAGCCCTGCGTTGTGTTTCTCGCGGGGAGGAGGAGTAGGAAGACGATTCTGATGCGCGGGAGGTGGTTGGGAGGGAGTGGGGTGGTCACGGGTGGTTTGGGGGCAGAGGAGGAGAAGGCGAAGGGCGGACGAACACCTGTGAGAGTGAAGTTGCGGTGCGCTCATCTCGCCTCTTTTTTTTCCCTCACTCCGTGCCAACATCTTCGATCAATTTTTCCCCGATCGCCAGGTTCTTTAATTTTCCATCCACGATGTGAGATTGCTTCCTTATGTTTCTCCACTCGTCGAATTTGGATTCACTCGAATTTATTATCAAGTAGGTGGCTGAAGCGGTAATCGTGGGTCATTGAGTGCGCGTTTAAATATTTTTTTAACAAGTCGAAAAAAAATTCTTGGTCCACTTTTCATTGAAGTGCATCCATTTTATGCGTTGAAATTCACCGCACAGGTAGTATTGGAAGTGATACAAGAATTACATTTTAAAATTTGTAATTTTGCATTTCATTTCTTAAATAATAATGTTACGGCTGGAGTTTTCGGCGCAGTGTTCGAAATTTAGTTGAAATTATATTGAATTATGTTTTTTTTTCGAATATTGGACTCCTTTCGAATATTGGACGCCGTGAAACACCTTTTTTTAGTAACAATTATAACAATAATGATGTATCTAATGGCGCAAGAGGGTGAATGTATGTAACTAACTAATTTCTGTACATTTTACATCTCAAATAAAAACTTTTATCCAGACGAAAAAACGATGCGAACGTATGCATCAACTTAATCATAAATAAGACAGGGGTTACCTCCGTGGGTGTGTTTCATTTAGACACAGGGGCGCTGAGAATTACTAATTTATATGTGCGCGGAGGAGTGTACCGCGAAAGGCAACAGCATATATATACAGAGCGAGAGGTTGTGTACCTCAGGG
Source organism: Pyrrhosoma nymphula (assembly GCA_963573305.1). Classification (NCBI taxonomy): domain Eukaryota; kingdom Metazoa; phylum Arthropoda; class Insecta; order Odonata; family Coenagrionidae; genus Pyrrhosoma; species Pyrrhosoma nymphula. Next base: position 84,531,145 of record OY754333.1, on the reverse strand, counting down.
CACCGTTCTTGCACCGCCTCCCTCCTCCTCCTCCCCCATCGCACAGTTGTTCCCCCTCCCCCACACCCCTCTGTCAACTCTCACCCCTTCCCCCACCATTCCTTTCCCCTTTCGCTCTTCCTCAAAACTTCCTTGTGACACAGAAATCAAAGCGACGACGCAGACAGTCATGTCGCGACACGATCCAGACGCTGAATGAGACTCAATTCCTTCCACACTCCCTCCCCTGCCTCCCTCACTCCTCTTATGAGTCGTTGGAGACGAACGGTGTGAGGAATGCGTAAGCAAATGAGTTCATGTCTGGCTCTCGCTTGGAGATTTTTTGGAGCTGTCTGCGACCGATTTTCTTGTTGGATTCAATTTTTTCATTGAGGTGACTGGAGCGATTTTTGTATTTGCACAGATTTGGGTGAAACTTTGCATACGTGTTCTCATAGGTGATATGTATAGATACAATTGAAAACACTGCATCATACCGGTTTGGTTTTTTGGCAATTCAATGCTATTTTAACACGTAGCCTTATGGCACATGACATACATTTCGTAATAATTCGATGACGTGTGTAGAGATTTCCTTCTAAATGCGAAATAAGAAATTTCTCATCATCACTTTTGTAGCTAACAATGATCAACGTGTAACGCCGAGTCCAATATTCGAAAAGAGCATATTTCAATATAATTTCGTATAAATTTAGAACACCACGCTCATAACATGCTTTAAATAAGGAAAAAAATTGAATTATAGTTCTTATATCATTTCCTTGTACCATTACTGCCTGTATGGTGAGTTCCAACGCATAAATAGATATACTCAACTGAAATGTGATCTAAAAATTATTAAAATGTGCACTCAATGACCCACGATTACAGCTCCAGCCACCTTAATAAGGTCCTCCTATCAGAGTTCAATCTGTTTCCTTTTGAAAGACCAACCCCCATCCTCCCTTCACCTTATTTCCCCGAAATAATTCTTTCAACCCCCTAAGACATTTAGTTATTCATTATTAATTATCTTAGACAAGCAAAAGCGTCACAACGGCTAATTATAACGATCGATTGAGTCAAAATAAACGCACATATATCAGAAAAACAATGAAAGTGTACTAAGATGAATGAAATGAAAACAAGATGTAACGCAACGAAAGCAAAATCAACTCGAATGTGATAGAATTGGGGTTTAACAATCCAAGGGGCGTTTAAGAAAGGCAATGATTTGATGAGTGAGGTGAAGAGGTATAGGGAAGGATATTTTGAGGACAGTGAGTTAAATTCAAAGGGGAATCGGTGAGATAGGGAAAGCTGAGACAAGGAAAGACGGAATTTCGTGATGTGTAAGAGATTACAGTTTCGTGTAGGGCGAGGAGGGACACGAAATGGAAAAGGAGAGAGAGAGCGATGGTCTCAGTTACGAAGTTGTCCATTCACAATACTATGTAAGAATTTAAGTTCTGAAAGAAAATCCGGTGAATAATTGCTCTGGCCAAAGAAGCATTGTCAAAGAGAAGGGAATTGATGAGGGGTCCTCTGAGATAAGACGTTAAGAAAATATTGATTAAACTCTTTGTACGGAGCGTGGTGCTGTGTGGCTCGGAAATTTGGTCATTGCGGAGAGAGGATGTGCGTAGAAATTGGACTGGAGGCATTCTAGATGTGGATTTGGAGAAGAATGGATAGGGTAAGATGGACGGCGAGGAAGGCGAACGAAGACATATTGGATACGTTGGATTGGAACTAGGAGGACGTATTGGATATGGTAGGAGAGGAAAGGAAGTTAGTGGTGGAGGTTCGGAGAAGGCAGAAAAGGATGGATGGAGGACGTTTTGAAAGGAGATCGCATGTTGAAGAGTGTAATAGAGAGAGGAACACTGGGGAAGTGTGAAAGAGGAAGGAATAGGATAGGAATTTTGGACGAAATAAGGAGAGTTAGAGAGTACGAAGAATTTAAGACCCAATGACGAGCCATCTATAGGAGGGAACGTTAGATCATGTCCCTGAAATTGGGATGTTTGGACAAGGACTGGCTAAAATCCTACCAATCAGCTGGTAGAACATTCAAATGAAGTACCCTTTGTTTTTATGAATTTTTCATTCCCTTCGCTGTACGTCGTCCCCTCTTTTTGACGTGAACTGACCCACGAACTCATATATCTCTCCCAAATGTCTTCTCTTCTTCCTTACACTATAGAGCAGCTTGTGTGGACACTAGTGTCCCGACTACTGCGGCCCAGGAAGCCACCCAGAAGCCCTACAAATGCTCTTCCCAGGGGCGGGCCGGGAGAGAGACTATACGGCTCCAAAAGTGCTCTTTCTCTCGGGTTGCCCCAAGTAAAGGGGAGGGGATTATTCGAGAGTAGTATCTGGACTCGCTAAGGCGGGGGCGGGCCTATGTGGGTGGGGGGGAGGGGGCGGACTCTCGTGGCTTCTTCTTCTGGCCGTGAGGAGAGGACCCACAAATGACCGAATGGATTAGGCCCTCGTCAATCGAGCGCGCATAAGATTTTTCTTCCGATTTTGCGTGACGTCAATCGTTTTCGTGACGACAGGAATGGGAGTGAATGAGGGAGGGAGGAAAACGGAGAAGGGGAAAGGAATGGGGCTCAGGGGAATGGGATCTCTGCCTTCTGGCGTCAACGAGAATGGTAGATGAAGTAAATTGTTCACGGGTTACCGTCTGGGTTAGTGGCTCCATCTGCTCCTCTGCCGACGTTTCGAAGGATGACTCATCCTTCATCATCAGGGCCGTTGATGAGAATGGTAGATGTTCTCGTCACAATTGCTGCGTGGAAATTACCATGAAAATAAAATAAATGTTAGCGAAAGTCTCAGGCTTAACCTTGTGAAACCTTAACCTTAGACGTTGTTCAATAAGACACTTCGTTCCATTCCTTACTTTTATTTTTTGTGAAAACCGACCATATTTTCGACACTATTTACCTTGATAATGGTGCGTAGTGCCGAAACCATGGTCGGTTTTTGTGAAATAAAAGTGTTCAGTAGAACCAAGTGTCTTATTTAACAATGTTTGAAATATTAATGTTATTAGGTTATGAATAATCTATGGTTTTCCCGGCGAATCTGATGCAGAAAAGTTTCTCGGGAGTCTAGCTGTAAGGAGGCTTATTACCCGGTGGAACACCCGGGAAACTTTTTTTCTGCAATGTTGCTAGGTGTTACGTAGTGGAACCACTGCATTATTGAAGAAAAATACACATTACACTTAGTTGAGTTTCACAAAACACAAATAACGTATTTAAATTGCACCATCGTTTTCGCCGACTTTGGTATCCTTAGGTTCAGATGCGTGACTGTAAGTGATGGCTGTGTTTAACCTTTTTACATACTAATGTGACCCGTGTACTTGAGGATCCCATAGTTGGTGAAACCGGTTGAACAGATTTTACAAATTGCATCTCAAAATCAACAGTCTAATGCATATTTTTCTTCAATTACTAGACGTAGTGGTGCAACAACGGTTGTCTTTTCTGGAAAAAATTATATTTCATCTGAAAATAAAAGCTTTGTTGATATCACAAATGGTCTATTTTAAGCGCCACTGTTAGTACTGACTACGGGTAATTATTCAGTCTCAACCTGAGATGTTACTTGACTCAGAAAAGATGTCATTCTTCCATTTTTCGTCTGCCCTTTACGTAAAGACACTATCCAGCGTTTTGAATCTATGACTGGACGCGTAAAGTAGCTTAAGCGGCTCATTTTCATGCTTCGTTAGTTATATTTATCGATCACATTGCTTATGCCAGGTGCTCCTGCTACTTCCGCACGTCCAATGTCGCGAACAGAATGATTACCGACTTTTTGTCATTTCCATTCACACTTTTACATCGAGATATTTGAGAAATATAAATGTATCCTGTCCGGTTGAATTTTCTCGTTGATATTGAAAGGGAATCAGTGAATCATCCTCCCGACATTGTTTTGCGATCATCTGATCAGATTTCTTGGCTTACCAAGTCGACGAAATCGATTCTAGTGGTTGCGTCAGGTGAAAACAGCGCCTCGGTTTTGACTCCAGGGTAGACATGAGGGGAATTGAAGTGGAAAGGATTTCCGGTTTTAAAAAGAGATCAGTATTTTCTGAAGTTGATGAAATATTTTCTCAGTCGACATTTTCAATTAGTCTCGAATTATTTAACTGCTTTGCTTCACCAGTATTCTTGAAAAATTGCTCATTCCGTCTGGATTTTAAGCAATGCTTACGTAACATTGTGGATCGCTGTTCCGTTACTCGTTCCGCAGTTTGGTTTTTCGACGCTTGAAAGTTGGTTTCCATGTCGGAAAACAACTTGGAAACGAACGAAAAATTCAGAGGCGAGGGGGATGAAGAAATTTAATCGGGTGGGATCGTGATTCCTTCTTTCACGTTTTCATTATCGTTATCCAAAACGCGCTCACAGTTACTATCCTAAAAATGCACTCTATCAATTAGAACTAACTATTTAAAGTACTTGGCAAAATTTGAAGAATTACGATCTCATTTTCGCTTTCATGGGCGCAATTGAAAATTAGCGATAACGTGAGCGCACGCGTTATGGAGAACCGTGATAGCGCCCTAAGGGAAGGTGGGGTTTGAACCGTTAGAAATAACTCCGATCTTGTAGCTAAGGAATCACGTGGTACAATAACGAAATGTTCGAAATTTTGGTGGGCTTGAAGCACTCGGATGGTTATATTTAGGTTCTGATATGTTGTTTATTGTTTTCTAATCGGGATACTCAACTCAATCAGCGATATCCCGGTGAGAAAAACTCGATCTGGAAGATTGAGTGAGTTTGTTACGAGTGAATAAAACACACCAAAATCTTGAGCCATTTGTGTTTGTACCACGTGACTCCTTAGTGACGTGATCGAAATGATCTCGAGTGATACAAAAAAACCCCATGGTGTTGAACGCTGATGTTTTAGGTTCGTGGCAGTCTAAAATTCACTTGTATCTCTGTCGAACTGGAAATAATAAACGAAACCCACAGCTTGCATGAAGATTTTCCGCGCAAATTGATTGCTGCCGTAGTAATTGAGGAGCCTTTATGATTGAAATTAATGATAAAGCATACCTAGGTGCATTAAAACTAAAAACTAGACATTTCCGGTTTGCAGTAACAATATGGCAGATCTACTCCCCCAGTGTGTTTATTGATCATATTTCTTCATACTTTAAGTAGACTAGGGTTTAATTCCAATCTACCTTAAGGTATACTTCCCGTACTTAGTGGCTGATATGAGTCAAGACTTACTTTCTGCCGTGAGTAATCGTTATGGGTTAATTTGAAAGTGCATGCTAATTATTTTGCCTTTTTTTATTTCAAACTCGTTCCTGCGTGACCTAATACATTTTTCCTTTGACTGGGCACATTCAGTTCTTAGCGTCCTCACGAGAGATTGTTAAGATGACGGCTGCCATCGCTGATTTTTTTCTTATAATTTTCGCTCATATGTCCACGCGGGCGCTTATTGTCGGTTGCACTTTGCCAGTTTGGCCCAGACTCACACTGAACGTAGTTTATGTTATATGCCTAGGTGGTATATTTAAATTGGTACACGGCCTATGCAATTCATTTTGTCGAATACTTACCCGTAAAATGACTTCCCTATGTCTTTGTCAGTCTGCAGGGCTCATCCCATCGGCACCTGGAAAAAATCTCAATAGACAAGTTTTTAGGGTCGATGGATATTTGGATTGACCAAGCCCATTTCTGTATTCCACGCCGTGTTATTCGGAGGGAAGCTCAAAAGCTTTACAGCCATCAAAATCTTCAGATTACGGGTTCTCCAGGCCGGCTGTAATGAGGGCTTTCCTCGGAAATTTCCTTATCGGCGATGGTCGTTAAAGAGAGTCGTCCTACCCCAACGGCGCTCTCCGCGTTTTCGGTGGGAGTGGTGTGTAGTTCTGACTGCGATTGAGAGATATTGTCGATTTTAAAAAGTGCGTGAAACGGAGATTTCCAAGATCTTTTTTCGGTATCCCAATTCCCGGTCATTTTCACGAATCCATTTTTCTGTACACGCAAATACCCAAATGTTTCGGGCTGACGTATATATGGATTGGTCGAGACCGTCTCTGTATTCCACGCCGTATTATTCGGAAATATTTGCCTCCATCATCCTTACACGTAACAAAGCTGGAGGTTTTATTATTGCTGAATTTATAAAAGTCATACGGAAATTTTGGCTCAGGGTGAATGTATTCGCAAAATAATATTCGGGAATTTTGGTCCTGGAAAATGGTATTCGTTATTTTTTTTCGGGAAAACATTCATTCGAGCAATTGGATGTTCGGGAAAATGGATTCGGAAAAATGACCCTAAGCCTTACTGAAGCACGGAAATCTGCCGTCAGAATCTGGTCGTATCATTTTAAAGGAAGAAAGAGCAAGTCATATAATAGGGAAAGTAACAAGTGCTGAGACTGTATCATAGAGTATTTGCACGTGTGAGGTTGAAATCTTTAGTGTGAATTGACATTGTAAACACTGCACTTACGTTGAAATGATCTTCACAGCAGAGTAAATTTGGATAATGCCATCGTCTTCAGGTCCTTCCGAGCTGCAATTCACCATTTCCTTCTCAAAACTGGGTTGTCTGTAACATTGAAAACATTTTTGGTAAGTTTCTTTTGGATTTCTGCGATATAATTATGGGTTTTGAGCAACAGTTTTGCCGTGCTATTCTGCTGGCTTTGTCAGGCTTCGTCAGGCAAGCCGGCAGAATAGCACGGCGAAACTGTTGTTCAAAAAGTATAATTATATCGCAGAAATCCAAAATAAACTTGTCAAAGTTAAAATGAACTGCGAAAATCGATGAAAATTTTTTTTAATTGTCTCCGGTTTTGACACATGCGTGTTTCCACAATTTGGTACAAAAAATATTCGTTCCTGATATTCTGAGATTTTCCGAATTTACTTTCCTCATCACCCATGGCAAAGACTTTTGGGCAACGGTGTACTGATACACAATAAATATGGTATCAATGGATGATCCGAAAATAACGACTTGTTGGTTAATTTACGTTCGTTCAAAACCCACAGGTTCGTCGGGCAGTCGACCATGAGATTGTACGTCATTGGCGATTTAAAATGGTGGTGTAGTGTGTCGGTGCATCGATAACTTAAGTAATTTTTATTTATTAATATAAATTTAACTCATTTCCACAGGACTATAAGATTTTAAATTTCGTTCACGTGTGACAAACTGCTTTTTTAAACCGGTTTAGCCAAATGCGTGCAAACACACTATACTTGACCGTGATATCGTGACTTGAACCTTGCCCTTTTAGACGCTTTAAGGGGGGGGGTACTGAAATAAGGGAGGGGGAGAGCGAAATAATGTGACCGAGTGGGCTCTTACAGGTGGGCTGGCTAGGGGTTTATGGGGGTAACGCCCCCTCCCCTCCCACTCCGCAGTTTCAAACACACTGCTATCTGTAAAAAGGGGAGCTCCGATCTCGACCACGGACCCTGCGTGCACATAAGTATATATGCGTGAGTGCGTACATGGAGTTTTTTTTATTAATATTTCTCATTTCATTATCGTGTTTTTTTCTGTTGTTTGAGGGCGGGCCGGTCGGGAGGTGAGAGGAGGGGGAGGTGTAATAATGGGAAGAGAGTGGGAAAGGGGGAGGGGGCGTGGGGCTGGGGGTTAGGTGGGGGGGGGGCAGGAGGCAGTGAGGGGTTATTCACTCTTCTGTGGAAGGGCAGTGACCCCTGACCCACACCTTTGCCGCCTCCTCTATCCTTCTTGCCTGCCCCGAGGCTCTCTTGCTCTCTCAAGTCCCAGCTTGCTTCTTGATCCAGGAGAGGGAGGGAAAGAAGGTGGAAGATGGATGCTGAGGGGGAATACCGTTTTTTGTGAGACTGCTGCGGACAGCAGGAAAGAGGGGGAGGGGATTGGGCAGCTGACTTTGCTTCTCGATGGAAGCAGAGCCGAACTCGGCATCACATCCTTCAAGCATGCATACAGTGTAGGGCAGTCCAGTCCAGGGAGGAATTAATACCTATAGCACTGCTCCGGGCGCGAGCTCTCTACAGCCGTTGGGTATGACTTTGGTGCAGTTCTGGGTAAAGGGAAGAAGGTAAAATTTGTATGAGAATTTGGCGGAGGTTGAAACTAGAGTGGAAGGGACTCGCTGGAAAAGGCAACGGAGCGAAGAGGGAGGAAGTACAGGAGTAATTATTTGGAAATTACACGGCGGGAGATTATAGAAAATAGTGGTCCGTTGGGTCACCCATGCCAGATAGGTCGAAGGGTAGGAGCCAGACGAAAGGTATTTCCGTGATGGTGTCACGTTAAAAATACCGTTAATTGGCGTGGGAATACCTCTCAAATATCACTTCCTAGAATATGAAAGTCATTCACTGAGAATTGATTCCTGGCAACTACGGGACGCCGCCCACTAGGGCGGGTGTCGTGCACGGCAGCGGGGAAGGCAAGGCCTCCACGGCCGTCATCACACGAAATCCTTGCACAGCATCATCATCGGCGGATACAAGGGATAGGAGGGAGAAGAAGAAGAAAAATAGGATGAGGAGGAGGAAAAAAGTGGTAAAAATAGAAACTAGGAACGTAAGGACCATGATGAGGGCCGGGAAGCTTGAAAACATTAAACAGGAAATGGAAAAAGGAAAAATAGATGCTTTGGGATTGTGCAGGGGTGAGATGGAAGGATAGTGGGTACTATTGGAGTGATAGCTACAGGGTAATCTGTAGTGGGGGAGATGAGAGTCAACGTGGGGTAGGCATGGTACTGAACACAAAATTGGGACTGAGGGTGGTAAACATTGAACAGGTGAGCGACAGGATACTAGAGGTAGACATAAAAGCACGCCCGACGAATTTCGTACTGGTCCAGGTATACATGCCTACGAGAAACCCTAGGGAGGTAGAGGTGGAGGAGGTGTACGAGCAAGTAGAAGAAATAATTAGGGAAGTGCCGGGAAAGAAAAACGTGATAGTGATGGGTGACTGGAATCCAGTGTGGGGGGGGGAAGGGAGGGACGGATTAGAAGTGGGAGGGTTTAGGCTAGGAAGAAGAAATGATCGCGGTGAAAAGGCAGTTGAATTTTGTAGAAGAAATTCATTAGTAGTGACAGACACTTGGTTTAAATATCACCCCACGTGTAGGCACACATGGAAAATGCCGGGTGATGATGGGAGATACCAAATTGATTATATAATGGTAAGGTAGAGATTTAGGAACAGTGTAAAAAACTCACGTATCTATCCTGGGGTGGATGCGGACTCAGATCATAACTTGGTGATGATGAAGTGTGAAGTTAGATTCAGAAGGCTTTGTAAAGGTAGGAAGATAAAGAGGTGGAACCTTGAAGCATTGAAAGGGTTGAAAAGGAGGGAATACCAAGAGCTGGTAGAAAAGAACATAGGTGAAGCAAAGCGGATGGGAACAATAGAGAAAAGATGGGAGGTTATAAAAACAGGCATCGCAGGAGCGGCAGAGAAAACAATAGGAACGGTGGAAAAGAAGAGGGTTAAGAAGCAGTGGGTTATGGAAGAAATGATGGAGAAAATGGAGGAGAGAAGGATATTGAAAAACGTCAACATCGACGTAGGCAAGAGGTAGTACAAGGAATTGAATGACAAGCTCAGGCGAGTGATCAATCGGGCAAAAGAAAACTGGTGGAAGGGACAATGCGATGAAATGGAAAAGATGCAGGAGGAGGGGGAAGTGAGCGCTTTGTACGCCAAGGTGAATATGTTATCGGGTGGTAAGAGAGGTGAAACGGTACCAAAGGTTAAGGAGAAAACAGGGAAGATATTAATCTAACAGGAAGATATACAGGAAAGATGGAGAGAATATTTTCCATTAAAACCTCCTTCACGGGTAGATTACCCTAATTATTCCTTTGTAAATAAAATATAACACTCGGACTTTGAACCTCGGACAACACAACCGCAATCACCTATGCCGATTGTTTACGAGATTTAAACTCTCCCTGTCGATGGTCTCCTGGATGTCCGAAATGCATACTTTGGAGTCAAAATACCTTTGATTTCATTTAAAATTTGGATTAATCTTTAATTTAAATATACCATAATGAGTCTGAAATGCGCTTAAACCATACAACAGTATTATCAACACAAGAGCTGTTCTTTAATCTCTTGCGCTGCCGAAATCTTTATTCTTTCATTCTGGTCAATTCCAAGATGTATTTGTTAAAACGTTTTAGTATTTGAGCCGGAATGGTGGAGTGATTTATTGATCACACCTCTTGTACGACCTTCCTATAAAATATCGTCTAAATCCGAGATCCTCTTAATTGGGGACTCTCCATTTGTGAGATATCGTCGAGGAACAGGCACGGACGTGTCTGAACTCGCGCGTCCGGGGAAACTCGATGTCTTGGCCGTCGTCATAGCAATCATCGTCATCTCAGAGTCGGAACTTGAGGATTCCGAACGAACGGTATAAACACGAAAGGGATGTGCTTTTGAGGAGGAGGAGGAGGTAGGAGGGTCAACGACCGCCCTTGAGGACTTGTGCACAGCTCATACATCCTTCCACCCTCGGGGAGGGAAATCACCTCCTCCCTGGGAAGAGTCGTCTCCACCCATACCTAAGCCTACCGTCAACTTCCTCCTTGTTATTACCTCAATTGATACCCAAATATCAGCCACTTAACTTTTTCCTTTGGGTATGGTTTCAATATACGCTACGGTGTGAATTTATTATTTTTAAAATGAGGAAGCTCTGACGCATAGATCGCATTATAAATATAACGGTATTCGTTTGATTTCTCTACGAATAAAAACATTTATTTCTCACTGCAATACTTTAAAAAAATACCAGCCATTTTCGATGGTAAATAGCACGGGTATGCACTCCAGAGTGACTTAATTTAAAACATGCGGAATGTCTAACGAATAGATCTCGTAAAAAATTTGACACTGTATATTTTGTATTAATTCTCAAATACTTTAAAAATTAATCACTTACTCGCCGCTGGAAATTTTTCATGGTAGTTAAAAAAAAAAAGGCTTTTGGCTGTTAAAGCGTCTTCAGCTTACGGCGTGAAAGAAATAAGTCAAGTGAAATCCTAACAGATGTTTATTTAGATAATTACTGAGAATTTCAGTCAATTGAAACGAAGTTTTTGCGCCATTTATTTTACAATATTTGATTGATGCTTCTTACAGCTCCAAAAAAATAAAATTTTAATAATGATCTCTATTATGACTAGGGAAGAAACTCGCTTGAACCGCCTTCAGACGAAAGCTAGTATTATGAGACGATGGAAAAACAATGAAGTGACTCTATATACGGAGGCGTTGGCTATTGCATTATGTTGGAGGCGAAGTCGGTTTGAGGAAAGAGAAATGAGAGAGGGGAGAGGAAAGAGATTGCTGTCAAACGAAAGTCGGTTCGCCCTTCCTCCTCCACTCTCATGCGTATGGATGCACGTGTGTGAGTCTGTCCATTCACCTTTTATATTCCCTCCTCGCCACGGGCAATTCTTTGTTCGACCCGGCCGGTCGGCGGCGTGTATAATTGTGGCGAATTATCATAATGTTGTGTGTGTGCGCGCGCGCGCGGGCGGGGACGACTTTTTCGTGTAGCGGGCAGAGGGCTGAGCGGTCGGTCTGCGCGCTCGTCGGGCAAGCGCGATAGCAAGGGAGTTTTTGTGCGTGTGGAAGTTCATCGCCCGTGGAGAAAGAAAGAGAGGGAGATAGATAGAGAGGGGGCCAGTCGCTTCTGTTTTTTTCGACCAGATTTCTGTGGCCATGTCAGAGAGCGTAGGAGTCTCGTTCGAAGTCGAGGTCGAATTTCTTTAAAAAAAAATTATGAGGATGGGATGACGTCTTCTCTCGTCTTCCTCTCCAACTCAAGAGAGGTTTCATTTCTTCCGACGTTTCGAGGTCTCACTCGTTGGTTGGTTGTTTGGGAATGCGTTCGGCAGCTGAGGATATAAGTGTGAAATTCCACTGAGGGGTTATAATCAACCGCCTTGACCGGGACTCGAACTCGGAACCCTCGATATCGCGCCGAGTGCTTTAGCCAGTTAATCCAATGAGGCGTCCTCCTCTGCCCTTTGGTCCGGGACCAAAAATCCACTGAGGAGGAGGACGCCTTGGTAGCTTAACTGGTAGTTTGTGCGATAAATCAATTCACCTAGAATTTTATGAATTTGACGTCATTTTATAGAAAAACTCCCATCTTTTTAGTATCAAAATATTAACCCCTTGCCGAACTACTTTTCGAGCAATTTCCCTGAAAATATAAGCTCTTTTACGTGGGATAGATTACAGCTGTGCGCCCCAGAGGGAGAATATTGAAAATTTAGGAATTTATAGCACCTAGATTTCGTCAAAAAACTAACGGTGGATAGTTTTATATTTTCCCAATTATTTATAAATATTAATCTATTATTAACCGCAGTAACGTTTACAGAATTGCAAAAAACATCTGCCTTTTTTGAAGGCTTTTTAGCCGTACGGCGTTCAAAAATGAGCCAAGTTAGAGACAAGTAGATATATTTATTTAATTATTGAGAGTTTTTGTCATACATAACTTAATTTTTGTACCATTAATATTACAATATTTACTTCATACTTCTTACAGACGCTTAAATTTAGTAATGAATTTTCGAATATGGTCTCTTCTATGACAAGGAACTATCTCGCTCAAACTATCTTAAGCACTCGCGCCATCAAGTATACGTGGGTAGGTTGATTCGGTAAGGATTATTTGGAGGCAGAGAGAGAAGGAAGGGTTGAGAAAAACTGGGCGTCGGAATTAGCTTGCTCTCAACGAAAGGCGCCAAGGGGACCACGGTTTAACGTCCCATCCGACGGACGGAGTATAGGTGAAGCGAAACTTGACGGCAGTCACGTGGGCGAAGCTTGACGTCTGGTTAAATATACAAGAGAGGTGAGACAAAGGGGCTGAGGGTCCCTTCAGAGGTCTCTGCGGATGTCCTTCCGTACATCTGTCCAACAATCAATGCTTGATTAACCCTCTTTGACCTCAGAATCTCTGCTGCCGAGTGCCACCAAGTTTCGCTATACTTATACTTTGCTTAAAGTGTTCTCCACATGAAATCCAAGTAGGGATCGGGATTCTACTGAGATATTTACGCCACCGCCGTCAGTCGAACCCAAGTCTTTGGTATGGGAAGCCAGTACTCTGGCCACCACACCAACCCCATCCCCGTCCGACTCCTTCATAAATGATTCCGATTGATCATTCTGATGCATGCAGTTACCTAGGCCGGATTTCTCTCCACCCTTCTTCCATTCGCCAACCAATCCTTCCCTTGAAAACCTACACTCCTGTCTTATATGGCGGAAATTTCCTCAGTTGTTGGTCGTATCTTCAGTATATAACCAACCAACTGGTTCAGATGAACTGTTTTTGAAGTGGATTATTTCCTATGGATGGGGTGGAAAGCCTAGCGTCACGCGACGCCAGACTCCCCGACTGTTGATTCGTTTCGTGGTTACGTACACACAAGCGCTTCGAATTAATTCATAATACTATCATTAGAGGGATATAGTATAGTTTCATATGAATATTTCAAGACAGGTTGCATGATATTGGAAGACAGGTTTCGTCGTATAGACGACGTCATCAGATTTCATCGCAATATTTGTCGCCATGAGTTTTCACAAAGTTGAGCCAGGAGCAAACATTTTTAAACAAGTGTTACTAAATATTTATGCTCGTCATTTCTTCTGGATCGTAAATACAGAAAATGCTTAACTGTAGTACCTTCGACATGTTTCGGATATAGATATATGAAACATTGATCTTAAATTTTCGAACAAGCATACAAAATGACTATATATATATATATATATATATATATATATATATATATATATATATATATATATATATATATATATATATATATATATATATATATATATATATATATATATATAATAAACTATGCCACAGGTGGGGCGGAATGAAATATAAACACTTAAAAAAGAACACTCACACTATAAGTTTGATATTTCGGTTGCTCGAACCTTTCTCAAAGATAGACGGATACAGAAGCATTCTGTATCCGTCTATCTTTGAGAAAGGTTCGAGCAACCGAAATATCAAACTTATAGTGTGAGTGTTCTTTTTTAAGTGTTTATATTTCATTCCGCCCCACCTGTGGCATAGTTTATTTATATTATCGCGTGTGTGATTTTCCACGAACTCGTATATATATATATATATATATATTTTTTTTTTTTGTTGCTGCATCCGTTTTTCCATATCTCCAGCTCTACACGGCTTACTTACAAGCGCCGCGCCGGCTGGCTGGCCGGGTAATACGTGAACGTGAACCGTTTTTGTGGATCGCCCCACTCACTATTTTGCCCAGGCGAAAAACATCAACTTTTCTGCCATCTCATCCAATTGTTTTTCTTATTTTTCGCGATTCCATCCCAAATCATCCGGCTGACCGAGTTTTTCGTGAAGCGGCGGCGTCCATGGCGTTTGAAATAAATAAATAAATAAATCCCTTTTCCCTCATTGAGATCGGAGAAGGGAGAGGCACATGTAGGCATTCTGAGGGATGCATTCGGTTCGGCGGACGGCGACACAGGGATTTGGGAAAAGGAAAATAGAAAATAAAGGGAAAAAAACAGATTCATCGTCCCCAAAACGGTGTTCAAAGGGACTCACAGCTCCAACAAAAAAATATTCCTTCCCACATGAATGATCATTTTGTGGTCCCTCAAAAAAATATCATGGATTGAAATTTTTTATATTCTGCGGGACGAGTTCAGCACTCGCGTTTTGATCGCCCTCGTTTGTCGGTGAAATCTCTTCCTCTTTTGTGTTTTTGCGTCGTATATATGAAGAGGGACACTCTCCCGCTCTTCAACGTGTGCCGCCGACTGCAATCGAATCGATTATATTACGAACGAGGTAATACTTGAGAGAGTTTCTTATCTGCACCCTCTGTCAACAAATAGGTATGACTCGGAGAGCGTTTTTTTATACCCCCCTCTACTGACGGGTGTCAGCAGTATTTTTCCCCTCCGGTTTGTCCTTGGACGTGATCCTTAAATCCAGTTAATTGATAGTTTCTTTGCAAGGAAACATTACAACCAACATTTCTCTTCTTTAGCAATGAAATTGTGACTTTTTCAAGTTATCACTGTATTTTCTCTGTAAATTATCATATTTGGAACCGTATTTCATGAAATATTTTCATCATTGGGCATTATACCAGCCGATTAGTGGGATTTTGGGCAGTCTTTTTGGTAACCTCCCCATTCCTGGGTCATTATTTCACTCGTCCTCATGTTAATTCCACGCCATCAGGTCTCTCTTGTATTCCTCATACCCGTGTCTCACTTTGTCATCCAAAATTCATATCCTCTTCCTTTCTCTTCCACGCTTCACCATCGTTATCACCTCTATCACCCTTTTCAAAATGCTCTCACCACTCAGCACATCCTTCATCCACCTTTTCTGCCTTCTTCGAACCTCCGCCAATATGTTCCTTTCCTCTCCAACCATACCCTACAACACATCGTTCATCTTCTTCGCCACCCAGCTTACCCTCTCCCCTTCTTTTCCAAACCCACATATAAAACGTCTCGTGTCTAATTACATCCTCTCTCCGCATTGACAACGTTTCCAACCCACACAGCGCCACGCTCCATTTTAAAGTTTTAATCAATCTTTTCTTCACGTTTCTCTTCAAATCACCATTCATTAATTCACTTCTCTCCCAAAATTCTTCCTAAGCTTTGGCAATTCTACGTCTCTTCTTTTCCTATTCCTTTTTACTGGTGCGACATGGGCGTTTGAAGTGAACAAATATTAATTATTTATACGCAAGCTACAGCGTTTTTTTTACCGTGAAGATACTCATTTGAGTCATCCTCGGTGTCACATTTCCGCGTCAATGAGCGTCGATTTCACTTCAAACCGGCTGCGTCATTGCCGCTAAAGACAATTAATCTGTTTGGGTGGGTAACTTTCTTCCTTGTGTGTCCCCAGATATCGCTGACTTATCTCAACTACCTCACACCATTAACCTAGTTAGTTTCATTTGTCATCGCGTTTAAAGAACCTTATTATCTGAATCACGTTGCTGTTATCCTGATGCTGTTTACTGGGCATAGTTGTTGGATGATGCGTGTGTATTTAATGCACAGATAGATAGTATGGCAGAGCAAATGTAGCTTGACCGATCGCGGTGCGTTTTCTCAGCTCTTTTTTGGGAAACAATTCCATCTTCAATCACTGCTGAAGTGAAGAGTACTCTATTAATGGTATCACTGGGCACGAAATCTGAAAATAAATGTGCAACTTTTGAATTAGCTTTGATGCTAAACTCTGCTATCACAATTTTAACACGGAAATTTACTTGTTCTTCGTTTATTCGGAGGGCAAGCAAACTGTTGTTTGTTGATGCTGTTCCCACTACCTGCGCAGTCTCGTGACAAGTGACGCTGTCATTCAAACTTCCATTAATCCAATGACAGAAAGGAAATCACGGAGATGAAACCAATATTTTCCAAATAGAAATGCATTGACTTGGTGTGTAAATTGTTGCGCTATATTGTGGAGGATGGTGGAGATTTAAAATTCATAAATGAATATGTTTTAGACGCATTTCTGCGTGATATGCAAACACTTCAGTGTGTTCTTTTCTATAAGCGATGAATGAAAATAGACCATATTTCTCAGTACAAGTTGCAAGGGCTCTTATCTCTTCTCTTCCTGAAAGCGAAATTTATATGTATATGTTAATTTCGATGGCTGAAAATCTTACAAGTTGACGTGTAAACTAACAGAGCGCGACTGGTATATTATTCACCGCAATGTATGACTCAGCTCCTTCCTTCGTATCCAGTCCCCGCGTGAATAAAGAAAAGCATGCACCACATCGTCTTGTTCACACACGTACAAACAGCCATCCCTATTCCTTTCCACGTGTCGGATAATCTTTCCCATTCAATCTCTCCTTCCTTTCTCCCAGAGAGCCAGTCTCCCTTATCTACTTCACTGCTTCTTCGCATCTCTCTCTCTCTCTGGCCTGAATATTTCAACCTTCCCTGATCACTGACTCTTCTTCGTCTTGAGCCCCGTCGTAATCACGGCGAGATTTAAGATGATCGTAGAAGCTAGGCGTAATGCACGCGGTCTTTCAATATGCATACATCTGACGGCATCCTTTCTATTAAGACCCTTCTCCTTGGCGCGTGTTCAAATGCGGCGTTAACTCGGCATTAATTCTTCCTTGAACTGAAAATAGGAAAAAGAGGTGATTTAACTACGAATTTCTTTGCCATATATGTAGTGATAGTATTTTAATTTAACGTACTTCTACGGAAAAGGTCATTTAGCCTTTTCTGCCTGTCACTTGCAGACAGGGGCATCAGTACTCTGACGAATCGGAGGATCACCCCTCCAAATTTGAGCCGAGCCAAACGATGCTTAACTTCAGTGTCAGATCGGGAACCGTTGTTTCCATCGTGGCAAACCGTTGGGACACCATTTAAGTTGTACATGGGTGGGAAAGCACTTGAGTATTTGGATGTAACCTTTCCTCCTCAATGGCTTTTCAGGTGAATAAACAATCTACATTTCGATATTTGATCCTCTAATGTGACTGGTTACTAATGGCTTGGATAAATGTGTAGTAAAGTCATGATTTTTCTGGGCAGTCTGTTTGTTAACGAATCATCAGCATATATTTTAGTATTCATGGGCCCGGTTAATAAACTCTCGCTGTTTAAATATTTTCTCGGAATGAAAACTGATGGTAATACGTTTTTCCGTTGATAACACTTACGTCAATTAAGTGACTGTCAGATGTCATGTGTAAAACCCCCACTGCCAGTTAACATCAAGCTAACAAATATGCTTATTATCTTGCGGTTAATCTATCAAACTAAGGATAAAACACTCCAACGGCCATAAAAAAAAGTTTAAGCACCACACATCAGATCAGGCACATAGAAGAAAATGAAATTATTCCCGATCAGCCTAGCTGTCACACCTCACAAACACTAAAAAGTTCACTCCATCAGGAACAAATTAGTTAGCGGAAAACTGATTAAAAAAGAGCGATGTCAACGGCATTATCAAGAGCAAAGCTAATTGAGGGACGACTCAAATACTTCATTTAAATGACGAGGGTGCGAATTGAATACGCGTGTTTCGGACACAATGTGGCCCTATTCAGTGAACTTAAGTTAAACAAGCACTTGCAACACAAATCTGTGAGGTTTTCCCTACTAGTATAACAAGTTTTCCCATAAACTACCACGGCTAGGCCAATAAGGAATAATTTTAGTTTCTGGTATCTGCCTGTTCTCACGTATGGTGTTTAAGCATTTTTACGGCCATTGAAGAGTTATATCCTCGGGTTCATCTACATCTATGAAGTACCGTGCAAGCCACCACTAGGGTGTGTGGCACGGGGTGATTCAACACCAGGCATGCAGCACTCGTCCCAGTACAAATCGGGACCTCGCACGCTCCCCCGGCTGCTAGGCGCCGTCCAATAAGCAGTCAGGAGAACAGTGCGCAGTCAAACTAGAAACTGGGATAGTGCTACGTAAATGAACATTCAAACATGCAGAACAATGCTATAGACACATCTAGTGGTTAGTATTACTAATACTATTAATTGATGAATGCTACGAGATGATACTTCATGCAGGTTGCTGCATTGGAGGCTGAAGAGCTCATATTTACTATATTTACACTTGCAGTTAATGTTAACCAGGATATATAGAACCGGCCATACGATGTTGGCGCCAGGTTCCTAGCCTACGTTGTTTCCTTCGTTCAGATGAGGAAAAAGGAAAGAAACAATAGAAAGGGACGGCAGAAATGGTAGTTCGTCCATTCTCCTGGTCCTTCTTAAAGCATTTATCTTTCCATTTCAGCGTTCCTCCCATTGTTAGGGAGCATAGGAAATCTCTTTCTCGAGTAGTGCTCCCACATATTGTGGCCGAGTTCAGCTTTACACCAATGCCACGCGCGCGTCCTACATACAAGAGATTAGACACAGCAGCAGGACCGGTCCTTGTCCAGATTAATATATGTGAGCGACGCTCCGGTACGATGGCAGCAAGTGGAGATGGGGCTGGGCTGGTCTTAAAAGGGATTTGTATGGGGGGAGTGAGAGGGGGGGGGGGGAAGGTTCGTGAGTCCGAAATCTCTGAAGAGTTGCTTCTTTCTCGCTCCACCCCGTCTCCTTCCGGGGCGACGAGTCCTTAACGACCCGAAGAACGTTAAGAAGAGATCCTTATCGAAAAAAAACGAGGAATTGTTTTCTTAGGAGAAATGCGGACGCTCCGGTACTTACTTGCTGCTGCTATGAGGAAGTTTTCCCGTGCGCCATCGTTTTTTTCCCTTTCTCCCTCACTGCGGGTTCAGGAAAGGGCCGGAATTCTGTCTTTCTTCTCTCTCCGATTCCACCTGATAGTCATCTCTTCCTCTCGTAAATGGTTCTCTTTCACATTACGGTAATGCACGCACTCACACACATACATACGTCGTTCTTAAAAATGCGTGCGCTCAGTGCTACTCATCTCCACGATGACGGTATGAAATTCAACTCGCGTCGGCGATTTCTAGATATCTCCGCCCTCCATCAGCTCATCGTCTCGCTAGCTTTAATTTTTTTTAAAACAACACCTGTCATTTAACTAATCCCGGAGCGAGTAGTGCTCGAAGGAGAGTACATAATACCGGTTTTGCGCTGATATGGTGGAACTGTTTACAAAGAAAATTTTCATTTTTTATATCACCATTCGAAATGGTTTAGTTTCGAACAAATATGATAATGATACGTGACGATGATGCATTTTTATCGAAATCAGTTGCCATCAAACGCACTTGTAAAGCTTTAATATAGGAAACAAGCTCTGTCATTTGACAAATCCCCGGACGAGAAGTGCTAAGAGAAGGAGAGTACATAATATGGATTCAGCGTTGTGATGGTGGAACTGTTTACAAAGAAAAGTTGCATTTTATATCTACATTTGAAACTGTTTAGTATCCGTCAACTTCGACAATTAAAGGTTACGATGATGCATTATGATCGAAACCAAGTGGACATTAAACACACTTCTAAGGAGAAAACAGCAACTTCTTTGTCGTTAATATTACTAAAAGGATGATTTGAATTGCCTTTAGAGTAATTAGCATCATAAACCTTAGCCTGAGTCAAGCACAAATTAGTTACCTACCTTGTATTTCTCCCAGTGATCGTTTAATGTATATTTTATCGCTCCGGTCGTTAAGCGTCAAAGTGAAAAGCAATGTTTTCTTGTCAAAGTTGGCAACTCGAAGAGAAAAGCTCGAGTTATCGCTCTGAAGAGATTGGTATCAATAAAGGAGTAATGCAGCCAGAACGTAGTGCTTCGGTACAGGATGTATTTAAGCTAAACTGCGTGCTGATAATTATGTGATCACGGCAATGGAATTGGATAAGAGTGATCAATGAGCAATGTATATTGCTTCGACCTTTTGTGTTTTCGGAGAATGTTACAGCCTGATGGCATTAGGGTACCTTCGGATTTCTCTATCGCATTAACTCAATGGTTGGCTAGCCGATGGCACCGCGTCTGAGATGAAAAAACAAAGTTTTAATACTTACTGTAGTGATTTTTAAAAATCCATGTTGTCAGTGCAGCACAGGCCACCGTAAATTGATTGATGTGATTTCCTTATTCCTCTGATTGTTCTATAATTGGAATAATTTATTTAAAACCTTGGTATAATCGTGTGAGATCAATTTTTCCTTTTTTGAGAAAGTGTTTTAAATGCAATAATCATTCATTTCGGTACATTATGATTCTAATATTGTTACAGATAACGAATATGTGGATGTGCTAACGTCTATAATCAATTATATCTACCTTTTTCTATAGGATTAATAAGTCCTGGAACATGAATAAATATTTTCTCTTCCCTTCTGAATCACTAGACACCCTTGCGAAACGTATCGGAGAATTAGCTTAGCAGAATGATCGCATACTTCCCCAAGTTTAACATTAATCCTAACGAAGATGACGACGCCAATCGTCGGAGGAGAGTCACTCCTCTCTCACTGTAAAGCGGCGATTACACACAGGAGTTGACTCCTAGTCGAGTCCACTTGGAAGGTGAAACTTGGACGTGTATCATACTTGCTCCTATAGGAGTTCGCCATCGACAGTGGCGGAATTCGATACTTGGATGGAGTAGCCGCCATCCTAGTTGTGGTTCCAAGTGGAGTTCACTCGATATAAATCGATCAGATAGGAGTCAACTCCTGTGTGTAATCGCCGCTTAAAACCAGTAAAATCGATAATGATGCGGCTTTCGAGTTCTCCTGCGTTTGTAACATATTTGGCTCTACGTTTCTCTCGCGTTCGCTCCTGAAGACGCTGACTGCAACGCGAGAGTTACGTTGAGCCAAGAAATGCTCCCAACGCAGCAAAACTCGAAATCCACATCGGCATCCATCAACAGCCTGCCAAAGCCCTGCACTCGAGATTGCCAATGAAATAGAATCGATCGTGTGACTTCCCAAGGCATTCATGGCACCATGAGCGCGGGTGCGCCTGAGTGTGGAGGTAGGAATATATGGGTCGTGTAGGTAGCCGCAGAGAATCTTTAATTTGCTTTCAGAGATGTCACGCTCCCTCCACGGTGGCGGCGAAGGAGATGAAAAATTACGCCGGGAGGAGAACCGGAACCCAAACTGGAAGACGTAGTAATATGGGTAGCCGATGAGTGGATGGGAGATACTCCCTCTACGGGGCGCCCGGTGTGGGGATAAGGGTGGGGTAGAGGAAGGGAGAGGTAGCGAGGAAGGAGGATGGTGAGAGGGGAGGTGATGCCGCCTCTCTGTCTTACCAATGGAGCGAGTTTGCTAGTGTGTATGTGTGAGTTGAGAAAGAACATTTCGCTACGTTTTCCATGCACCCGTTTTTTGCGTTGCCGGACACTGCGTAGCCTATCTGAATCTGAATTTTCAACGTCGGGCTGCGTTGCCGTCGGAGTGGCCCATCTTTCAACTTTCGACGCGGCCTGCGTCGCCGGAGCTGGTGAAGGAAGTGAGGACCGACGCCTTTTGCCCTTCAGTTGTTGGTCACGTGATACCTCCCCGAGGAATCGTGGGTCATCTTCAGATATGCTGACAAAGATTGAACTTAGGTGGTGCAGCCCATCGGCAATACCCCTCGTGAACATCCATTTTTCTTCAGAAACTCCGCAATCTTTCTCGCCATATCCCGCCATCGAATCCCTTCCCTTAGAAACTTATTAAAACAATACATCCTTTCTTCCCTTTCAATCCCAAAACTCTCTCCGTACATATAAAAGCATATTAGGTTGAACTTTGTGGAAAATCTTGACATCCATTTCGAATGAAAAAGAGTAACTTTCCACACTCAATATATTTTAACAAGTTAAGTATATTTTAACAAGTTAACTGACCCTGGTTTCAGCACCTAATGCCATTTTATCAATGGTCATGCTGGTCAAGGTCATTTTATCAATGGTCATAATGGCATTAGGTGCTGAAACCATGGTCGGTTAACTTGTTAAAATATATTGTGTGGAAAGTTACTGTTGTTTTTCATTCGAAATGGATCTCTCTCTCCGTCATGTACTATGCGACATGAAGTTCCTCCATAGCATTTGGAGTGGCTGTCTCCGTACCAACTGCCTCCTTCCTCTCTTTCCTCTTCATGTTCCTCCTCGTTCCCTACGAAATAACTCCCTGCTTGACATTCCCAAATTCAGACTCTCAATAGCCCAGCGCTCCATATTCTACCGTATCCCAAAAACTTTCATCTCCCTAGCCTCACTGTTAGAATATTTTTCTGTTTCCCTGTGATTCCGTTATGAATTATCATTCAACGTTTCATGTCCTATACTGGGCGCTTAGTCTGGAACAACATTATTCCTGACGATGCGACAAATCTTGAATGTAAATTTTACGAAGCCACAGAGAAGCTGAAAAATATTCTTCAGAGTATGAATTATATCTGTGAAAAACTTAAAGGTTAATGTATTTTTTATTTTTTTATTTATTTAATACTATTTCGTTGAAATTAGGCCACTACCCTGGTGATCTTCAGGTAGTACATGTACTTGAAGGAGGTTAAACAACGAAACCGGTTGGACGTTCTCAATTAACTATGGAAGGAACAAAGTTCGTTAAGTAATCATGACGATTTTACACCAAGTTAAAGAGTCATAATTTGATTTTTTTTCTAGTATATGTATGTTTTTTGGCATGGGAGTCGGTTTGAAAATTATTTTGTTTTTTATTTTATATTTATTTATTTATGAGTGATAAAAGAAGGTCACATATGGAAGGTTGTGCATTAGAAGGGCTCTCTTAAAATGCGTGCTCCGTGCGTTGAGGGTCAATCTGTTGTCGTTACATTATTTTCTTTCCATGGGTGTGGTTGTTCTCTCTCATTCCCTCTCCGTCGCAAACCTTCGTCCTTTATCCCTTCCCCTCCCACTCAATTGCCCCCCTCCTCCCCCACCACTGCTCTGCCTTTCCGGAATGTTTAAGGGACGGTATGGGTACGTATACGAGAAAGGTAATACGCATAGGTATAACTCGACACACAGGAATAAGCCACCTACCCCACTCACCAACATCCAATGAAGAAACTGGCTTCCTTCGCATTCTTTCCAGCGCATTCACCGAGGATCCCACTAAGTTTGGATGTATAGTGGTAGCGAAACATCGTGACAGTCGCATGCGCAAAGTGTGTCTTGCACTGATCACCTTCCAGTGAAAAAATTGGCTTCCTTCTCATTCCATCACTCACCTCCGCCTTGGATCCCACTGATTTTGGATGTGTAGTCGTAGCGAAACATGGTGGCAGTCGAATGCGCGAGGCGTTATGTCAAGGAGGGGAAGGTCCGTGTAGAAGGGGTTGGCTTCAGAGAGAAGGGAAGAGGACAGCGGATGGAGCCAAAACTGCCAACATAACTGTATTTAACTTGAGAGGGCGTTTAAAGTGTCGGCAGCGCGTTTAGCGACGATGTTTAAGATCCAAACAAAGCCAAATTAAAATACGCTGACACTACAACTGAGAAAATTTTAATTATTGTGGTCGATAAGCTGATAGGATATTTATTACGAGAACCATTTCCTTTTAACTAGCTCTCCATGTCATCATTCGGCTAGATTAAGTTTAACCCAAGGAGGTTAAAATGAAATGGAGAAGGCATGACCGTGAACACTCATGGGCGAAATTGAAGCAGGAATAGGGGTGCTTGGGAAGGAATTTGTGCCGAGTAGTTGTGGCCAAACAAGTCACAAAACATCGCCTTGCTTGTGGTTTTTAACTTAGATTTGAGGAATATCAAACTCGACAGCTTGAAACGTAAGCCAGAGAGCAAGGTTTCAACTGTGCCGACAGTAGTGGCGGAATTGGCTTCAAGAATCAAGCTGAATGTCGCCTCCATTATTTTCTAACCTCCTTGGTTTAACCTTTACCCTGGCTTTTGCCGGACTCGAAGTGAGGTAGGTAAACATCTTAGTGTTTTTATTTTTCCGAAATGAAATGAAATTTCCCGGAAGTGAGAACGAAAGGTCTTTGGATAAATTGGGTGCAAGTTTGTGACTTTTCGGTGACTTTCCGCACGCGTCCCCTTCTTCGGAAATCTAATCAATTATTAGGTTTTTCATTTCGGGATGATTCAGTGTGTTTTGCCGATGTAAGAAGGGGAAAGAGGGTGGCATACCTCCTTCAGACGACGGTCGACACGTCTCCCTCTGGTGTTGTGACACGGAAATTGACTCCGCTCAGGGCGCAGCCCCTTTGCCCTTTCTGCCGCAAAATCCTGCTCACCCCTCTCTATCCCCCTCTCAATTCCGCTCAAAACCCTACTCTTGTTTGTCTCCACTCTCCCCCGGGGCACATCACTTCCTACATCATTTCCTCCCTATACAGAAATCTTGTGTGCAGTCGCCTTGTTTCGTAATGAACGCTGGGTAAACTTTTTGTCTCCCACGTGACTGGTGGCTTCCGAATATTTTTATCCACAAGCAATAAGGGTCAGTAATAGTTGCAATAGATATTTTCTATTAAAATTACCACCTTCGCTTAGTAGAGCATAGTGTCAATTCTCTAAATGTCGTGATAAATATCGTATAGGTTGTAGATCATCGCACGGTTTCGTTTAGTATCGCATGCTACACCGCACTTGACAATTTTCATACAATAATTATCACATGTGGACAGGATGTAACAACTCAACAAATAGCGAAACCATGCGATGATAGTGTTATTTTCGTATACGATAATTATCACGGCGTTCGGGAATTGACTCCCAGACTTTGTATTTATGTTTTTAATAAATTATCAAATAACTCATTTAAATATGGGGTTCTAGCAGATTTTATCACGATGTAGTCAGCGGTGCGCAGCTGATGGAAATGCATGGTAATATATGCATAACTACGTAAAGAATTTGGAATGAACGTGTATCTGACGGTATCATACATTATCTGATTCCTAAATATTTCTTTTCGAGATAAACTCATTTCTTTTTCCATTATTAAAAAAAATATGTTTACGCTTGATATCACTATGTACGTAAATGTAAGGAAAATGTATTCCATTTCGTCTTCCAGGAAACACTGAACTTTTCATCTAATAATTTCTCTTCTTACCTCCCAAGGTTTTGTTAGTCAAGGTTCTTTAAATTTACAATACTTTTGATTTTACATGGTGGTGTTTCTGCGCTGTAATGTTGAAAAGACCAACACTCTTTGGTTAAGATGTACCTCATACTTCTCAAACGAAAATTCGAAGTTATTCATAGAATGATCCTTAACCAAAACTGTGCTAAACGACTTCCAGTGGACACTGAAAACAGGACAGCGTGAAAAAATTTCTTTTTTTTTGACAGCTATAGAGGAAATTGCCTATCTAGAGTGGTTTGCGTTTTGGGTAACGAAAAAGCGAGAGAAGGAACAGTGATCCCATCCCTGAATTATTTTTTTTAAGCAAACTGCCCGTATTTTTTGTTTCTCTTGAAGTCGTCATTCCCCTTCGTCCCGTGTCTTGTGCTAAGGTAGTTTGAGCGAGATTCTCCTCTAGTCATGATAGAGACCATATTGAAATTTTATTTTTAAATTTTAGAAACTGTTAGAAGCTTGAAGTAAATATTATACCATTAAGGACGCAAGACCTTAGTTTTAAATTGGTGAAATTCTCAGTAATTAGATAAATATACGTGTATCAGATTTTAACCTGACTGAGCGGTCGGTCGTCCGTGAGCTTCTCAGTCGAACAAAGAGTAGGATTAGGAAGGTCGAAAGAATAAAGCCCAACTGACCATCGGTAGATCCCCAGAAAATCGAAACTAACCTTAAATTTTTCATGCCGTACGTTGAAAACACCCTCACAACCGATGATTTCTCTAGGATTCTGTAAAAATTACTGCGGTGAGTAATTGATTTATTTTAAAATAGTTGAGAAAGCATACAAACTACGCACTGTTAAGCTTCTGACGAGATCTATGCGTTTGAAATTCTTTTATTTAAAAAAATGGAGATCCTCTGGAGTGCACACCCGTACCGTTTCCCGTGGGAAATGGCTGATGTATTTTGGTAAATGTCTTGACATTTATATTGGTAAGTGGCTGATATTTCGCTGTCATTGGAAATATGAGATATTTTTCTTTAAGATGAGGCCAAATTCATAGAATTTTATGTGAAGTGATATCTCGCTCAAACTACCTTAAGTAAGTTGGAACGCCTTCCCCCTCCATCATGGCTGCCACGCGCAATGATGCTTCCGCTTACTTTCCCCCTCTCTATCCCCCCCCCCTCGTCCCACGCTAATCCCCCCCTCCGCCACAAAATCCCTCTCTCTTTCTCTTTCAATCTACTCTTTCCACGGTAAGCGGACTTTTATAATCTACGACACTTTCCCACCGCCTTGGCAAGTGGGCCAAGCGAAATTGACTTGCCTCAACTGGCACCGGCGGGAGGGAAAGGAGGGGGAGAGGGAGAGGGGGAAGTAAAGTGAATATTGGGATGGATTGGGGGAGAGGAAATGTTTTTTTCTGGCGGGGGCACGGCGACGGGGACGATATTTTGGAGTTTTTTAGGGGTTAGGAGGAGGTGGAGAGAAAGGGGGTGGGAGTTGGGAGGATGCAACGAGTGTACAGGGGAGCGAGATGGCAGGAAATTACGCGGTGATTGACGGAAAAAAATACGCGAAGTGAAAAGTGAGTTCCGACGGGTAAATATTTTCCTTCGCTTCGGTGATGTAATTATTCCCTATATTTGAAGCGGATGGAGACCGACGCTGGTGCATGTAACCGTGCAATATAAGTGTATTTACACCGAAGAAACTAATACGATGGAGGAAAATTGTAAGAAAGAAATAAACAAGTAAATTCGCAATTACAGTAATATATGATATCATTATTGAAGTTAATATGTATCTTCTTGTAGAAAATCGTGTTTCTGGAAAATGTGGCTTCAGATTATTATCCTTCGGATGCCTTTTCGCACATGACTAGCCTGTTGAGTGGATGTTTGACGTAAGAATTGCAATTTCTTCGTATGAATGTTGAACATTTATTTTCTCTAGGGGCTGGAAATGGATGTATCATATTTTGAGGAGAAAAGTGCGTCAAGTATTTTGGAATAATTCAACAAATTTTTTTTAAAGCGGAAATCACCATGTCATCTACATACATGAATGTTGATAGCTTAGATTTTGCAAAACTTCCATTCGTTTAATAGTCTTCCATTGACAAAAATTCTTCAAGCTGACCGAGCCGCAAGTGTTGGGGTTATTTTTGTGGAACCGCAATACAATGAAATTATAGAAGGCATTAATTTTCTGAGAAAAAGTAAATAAACTTGCGATTTGTACCATTTGCGTCATGTGTACATCACGCGATGGTGTCTCTAAAGCCATCAACGCACGTGAAAAAAATAGGGAAGTCAGTGCACACGGTTTTTGCAATTTTCACGTGACTGTGACATATCGGTGAAATTAGTTCCACTGGGTACAGTGCAATAACACGTCTGGATCGTTCCACCACCGCATGGAATAGCTCCAAAATCTCCGCAACGCTGGAGGAGAAAGGATGTGCATTTGGGGGAAAGGAGGGAAGGTGGAGGAGGAAGCGTAAGACGGGGGAGAGGTCTGGGAAGTGAGCGCTCTCGGTGAAAGGGAAGCGGCGACGGGCACGGCCCTTGACGTACCCCCCCCTATCTCTAAACTCGATACCCGTTCTTTTCTTTTTGCGTTATTATTTTCATTTCGACCCGTGGAGTCTCGTACTCGTGGATCGGGGCAACCTTTTGAAAGGGGTTTTCGTCGCCGTGACTCTCAACCGCCCATGCAAAAAGTCGAGACTCATTCGAGTTTTGAGACGTCATATCTCAATAACTAACGATCCTATTGCAACGAAATAACCTTCGTTTGAAATATAATTTTATTTTTTCGTTCCGTGATCGCGGCGAAATTTAAAAAAAAGATATATTTGCTCTTAAAGTAGGTTTAGGAAGACCGTGC
Source organism: Pyrrhosoma nymphula (assembly GCA_963573305.1). Lineage (NCBI taxonomy): Eukaryota > Metazoa > Arthropoda > Insecta > Odonata > Coenagrionidae > Pyrrhosoma > Pyrrhosoma nymphula. The sequence continues at coordinate 84,502,637 of OY754333.1, read as the reverse complement.
TGCTCTCTTTATCCTCCCCTCCTCTAATTTCCATGCCCCCCCCCTCCATTCCCTCCCCCTTCCCTCCCCCAGCTTTTTCCTTTCACCGCGACGACTGGGTCGAGAGATTTCTCTTTCCTGCGCCGGTGGTAGTGGTGGTATCGAAAAATCGGAAAGAGCTTCCTCCTCCTATCATGCTGTCCTTTTCTCTTTTTCCTTCCTCTTCCACTATCTCGCCATCCCCTTACCCCCTTCCCTTGCTGCTGCTCCCTCTGCCTAGAGTTCTATAACTTCCAGACGTCCAGACATTTCCGGTTTGCATATATATACTCCCAATTCATTCAGCCACTATACGCTTTCCCAGACAATAACAGCTGCAGAGCAAAAGAGATAGAAAGCGATGGAGATGTTGTGTTACCTAAGAGTGATGAAGATTAAAAGGACGTAGAGAATCACAAATGAAAGTGTCCTGCGAAGAGAAGAGTCCTGTTGAGGAAAGAAGCATGAGGAATACTCTGCGAAGAAGGAGAGAGAAACTTATTGGACAAATTTTGCGACACAACAGCCAAATGAAAATAATATTGGTAGGAGAAATAAATGGAGTTGTAGAGGATGACCAAGAATGGAGTGCATCAAGCAAATCCTGAAGAACTTCAAAGTAAATAATTATGCAGGAATGAATCGGATGGTGGAGAGGAAAGTGGAATGGAAAACTGCTACAAACCAATCTTCGGGTTGATAGCTAACTAATATGATGAAGCTTTCCCAAAAAAAGGTCAAAATACCATCACTTACGAGAATCTAAATCTACACGATACCGTGCGAGGTACCTCAAGGGTGTGTGGCAGGGGGTGATTCGTCGCCAGACCTCCTCTAGCCGAAACACACTATCATAATGGTATTCACTACCATACTTATTAAACTGTTAAAGTGTTACGGGATTTCACGTGCAATGCAGTTTCTAACTATTATTTTACTCATACGGGATGGACGCATCGCCCGCGCCGGGACCATTAGTTAGAGTACATTGAAGCAAGCATGTCAAAAATTGGAGCAAGTAAATCTCATTTCCTTTTTTATATGAATGGTATTGCTTCGATGAATTTATTTTCTGGACCACAATCAACTTTTCGTTCAACTACCTTCTTTCAGGGATAGTTGAAGGTCCCAAGGATGGTAAATCCTACAACCGTGTGGCTTATGCCGATTCATAATCAATATCCATCCCTGCATCCATTGAATTTTTGATTTATTAATTTTATTTTCCGGATAGGACGTGGCGTTGCGGTAGGAAAAAGTTCGAGTACAAGAGAGTAGTTGCTATTTTCCGTGGGAAACCACTCCCAAGTTGAGGAATTTTGATGGATATAATTTCTCGGTCGACGCGAGAGAAGCATCGGAAATGTATTTGTTTTGTACCGTTGGTTAATGTATCTCAGAAGCAGGCTCAGTTTACACGCTCCCTGTCGGCTGTTGACACCTATCTTAGGTCAGTAATAAATGGAGAGGATCGGGATTTCCTTTGTTCGTTACATTGGATTATGCTCGTACAGTTAAATGCAAAAGGAAAGGTAGCCCTTGGCTTGCATGGAGAATAAATCGCGGAATGCTAACCTTTCTCTTTGGTGAAGGAGTGAGAGGAAAAAATTGAGAGTGCTTGCTCGTGGAGTGGAGTAGGAATCGATACCCAGTAACAGTGGGAGGAAAAAATTTACAAGATCGGCGTTGAAAAGGTCTGAAATCCTTCTTACTTGGAGGTGCCGAAGTGAATCTAGCTTGCTTGAGCAAATATCACGGCATTTACGAATTGCCGTCTCGGATGAGGGCGCGGAAAACACAACGGTAGCTAAACACTCTTTAAGAAAAAAGTACTTGGTGGTATTTGCAATTGTTTCCTTCACTCCGTACTTATTTGGTGCCTATGCATGTTTGAGAGCGTCGTGGTCAAAGTAAGGCGTCTCTGAAAGTCCTTTTTGAAAGTCTTTCTATTAATTACCCGAAAGTGTAAGAATGGAAATCGTTTTTTTATTAGTTCGCGCCGAGAACGCTTTGACTCTCTTGAGCTAATTCAAATTTGAGAGAAGGAGCACAATGAGGAACTTTCTGATTTTTTGGAGAAAAAATTGAGGCGATAGAGGGTATTATGTGCAGCACAATGTTGAAATCCGGGTCAAATTAAAGCCTAGTTTCGGAGATCAAAGTTCGCTAAATGAAAGCAGTGTATGCGTTACTCAAGGTTGTAATCATTATGTTTCCATTGTTGTGGGAGGGGGCTCTAGGAAACTTTTTTGTGATACGTGAAGATAAGTATTGCTAAAAGAAGGAGCAATGGTTAATTTTGCCAGTTCAGTGGAAACTTAGCTATGTCGGGTACTATTTTTTACTTGGAGTAATGTTTTTGAAACCGAAATACCCCTAAACCTATAGACTTCCGTGCTTTTATGCCAGTATTTTATCGCCGTTAAGCGGAGCAGACAGTTAAGCCAAATATAACGTGATGCAAAGGCAGAGGTGGGTGATGTGCGACTGTAGTGGTAGTGACTTGGGTGAAATGTAAGTATAAACCTGATAGGCGATCTTCATCCATTCTGTTTGAGCGCGCTCTCTTCATTGCTTTTATCAGTGGATTATCTCTCTCTATGTTTTTCTTATGTGTTTTTCGGTCTCGGTACACGACTATGCAAGGGGATTGGGTTAGTGTGATGACTAGAGTACTGGTTTACCATTCCGAGGGTACGGGTTCGAATCCCGACGGAGATTCTTCAGTGGAATGCCGATCCCTACTTCAGGGTGCCATGCGGAGAGCACTTCAAGTTCAGTCCGTCGGATGGGACGTTAAACTCTGGTCCCCTCGGCGCCTTTCAATGTCGTCGCCGGGTTTCTATCCACCCTTTCACCATTCCCCTGAGAGCCCTCCGTTATCAACCTCCTATCACTCATGACGCAAAAGACCTCAGTTGTCCATAGCTAACGCAATAACTAACTAACCTACGGCTGTGAAATATTTTTGTGAGTAACTTGAATGTTAAAGGACAGCCATTAACTGAATGGGAAAATATATTTTTTAAATTGGAGTAAAGGTACGGCGTGAAAACAGAGTCGGCCACTTTTTTTCCTCCAATCCCTGTGTAGAAATTCGTCGTCCACGCTCGACACGGACTGTTTCCGTAGAATATTTGGAAAATTTCCCAACACCGAGAGCATTGTGATCGTGACGACAGCGCGATGCCAAAGGGGATAGCAGTCCTTTTAGCAGCGTCTCTTTTTTATTATATCGCAGGGGGAGAAATCTCCTTCTCTTTCTCTCACTCGGAATTGTATGGTTTCGAAGTGCGTCCTATCGTTACACTCTGCTTGGCAAGTCGCTCTTTAAATGGCAAAAGGCAGCGGATTGGTGCGGGGGTGAGTAGGGTGAATAGGAGGGAGAATAGAAGGCCAGCCGGCAAAATGCAACCGAAGAATAGGTACAAGGCATAGGCATACACTTCCCTCCCCCTTTATCCACTCACCCCCCCCTTCCCCAATCATTTCAGCGCTCCTTCTGATTGGCTTCAATTTTTTTCTTTCTTTCGTGTAGAAGGGAAAGGGTTTTCAAACCCACTCGACCCCCCTCAGCCCCCTACCCCGCCTCCATCCCCCTGAACTTACCCCCTTCCCATCCCATAAGGGCGCTTCTGGCACACCCACCCCCTTCCCTTACCCTAGAGCCTCCCGCTATCACGAAATGCCACCACCCGCAGCACTGTAATTTTTGCTGCACATATCGGGGAAAAGGACAAAAAAGGGGAATTTATTTCAGCGAGGAGGATAAATGTCGCGGGCCTCAATAGAGTGCCGTTGATCGGGATTGAGGAATGATATATTCTTGATATTCTTGGTGGGGAAATTTCATCGGCAATAACTCTTCAGCGCACCAAATTGACGTTAGCCTGACCTTATGCCGTGAGCACTTGGGACCCTGGACAGAAATATTAAATCCGAAAAATATATAAAATTCAAAAAGCGGTGCGTTTAGTTAAAAACTGCTACGAGCGAACTGTGTATCACAGCTTTTAGAGGGATTAGGTTGGGACTCGGAGGCTACTAGCTAAGCTTAGATTGCTTGAGAAATTCAGGACAGGTGTGTTTCAACGTGACACAGAGAATATCATTTTGACGCTGTACTACATCTCTAAGTCCGACAGGAAAGATAAAATAAGAGAGATACATTGCCGAGCAGTTATATACAAAAGTTTGTTCTTTCCACGCACAGTAAGTGACCATCATAAAAAATTAGATCCACTCAAATCACTCCCGAAATACATTTCACCGTTTAACATACCTATAACATTCTCATTTACATCTTTACACGGCTGGTGTCCTAGCACCCCCTGACACAAGCCCATGCGGTGGCTCGCAGGGTATAGATGCAGATTGTATTTTTGCTGCACGTATCGGGAAAAGGACAAGAAAGTGAGTTATTTCAGTGATAAATTCATCAGGCCTTTTGTGCTGTTGATTGAGATTCAGAAATATATTATTGATACTCTTTGTGAGGAAAGTTTATCGGCATTAGCTTACAGTGTAACAAACGGACGAGCCACTGTCCTGACGCGGATTGTATTTTTCTGATAGAGTCGAGGAAAGGGCGAGAAAGGAAAGGTATTTCATTGAGGAGGGAAAATGTCGCGGTTATAGTGGCATACTGATTCGAGAAATCGAGATTAATCGAGGTTAATCGAGATGGGGTAATACAGTCTTGATGCTGTCGGTGAGTTAAATTCTTCGGCATCTGCTTACTGTGTACCAAACAAACGAACGCCTGACCTTGTGGGAATGTTTCTCTGTAAAAAATAAATCCCCTTAGTACCTATTGTCTGTCCAGTCCCAATTGTCACTCCTGGACAATAGTGTTTGTCAAGGACAGAGGTAGAAATCGTGGCTAAAACTATGAACGCATTAACCTACGCGGAGGGATTATAAATGTGTCCATCCTACTAGTTACAGCCGTACTTGTCCGCTATAAATGTGAAATTAATAGAAGGTAATTATTTAAAACTCCATCCTCTTCCCTTTAAATCGTATTGCACTCTATTGAGCAACCTTCTTTCTCGTATAATCCATTCCTATGCAATCCTGAGTATTCTTCCTCAATGCAGGAAACTTCAAGTATATCATTTGGGGAAAAATCTGTCGTAGGTGAAAGGAAAAAAATAGCCGGCAAGGTGTTCCGCTTTCACTGAGATCAGCTCACGGGCTTCTCGCTTTTGCTCATGCAGCCGGGAGTGATTCAGTGAAGGGAATGAAAAAGAAACCAACTCTTTAACTGTGACACGAGCAGCAAGCAATTCAGTCGGGGCATAAGTTTCGGATTTCGAATCGCCTTCAGCCGTTCGTGGCAGGCAGCTTGCCTCATATTGAATGGACTTTCGTCGAATCTGTAGTTAAACTACTCTTAAAAACAGGCGAAATTTAACCCATTCATTTAAAGCACACTTTCTCGTGCCATTTATATAGGATTACTCTATGGAAAACATTCGCGTGTAATGTTTTGCAAATAAAAAAATGAAAATATGTATTCAAATAATTTCCTTTCTGGGTGATGGCCGTGCATGTTACATACTTTTCCCTCGATATTGTCGCAGAAAACTTTCTTGTGGTCTTGATAGACCCCACCGTTCATGCAATGCGTGGGAAGTGTGCTTTGCTGTCTTAGCCAATTTGTGGTAATTTCTTGGTAAATAAAAACCAGGGAAACCATTTCGAGCATTTCGCATGCCTCCGAGTGCTAGCTATAAAAAAGTGTGTAACTAGAATAGAAGAGAATTATGTATTGTTTTGGGTGCATGCCTTTTAGAGTAAAATGTATGATGACTAGTTTTGTTTTCACAGTGAAAAACTAGTATTCTGAATACCTTGATTAGCTATTTTAAGTTGACAGCGTTATAATTATGTTGCTTACAGTAATTAGAGAATAACATTGAAAATATGATACAGATATTTATGTCATGAATAAAATTTTTCCAATGCAGAAAGCGCTAATAAGTGGCACAAATACCTTGTTAAATAATTACATGGACATTTTTATTATTATGCATAGATTACAATCAAATTAAGAATACCGTTTGAGGTAGCTTCTGCTTGATATCATTCAACATAAAATTCGATGAATTTGGCCTGATCATAAAGAAAAGTATCTCATATTTCCAATGTTAACAAAATATCAGTCACTTACCGTTATGCTTTCCGAGTTATTTGTAAAACAAACCAGCCAGGTTCCAAGAGAAATGTTACGGGTATGTACTCCAAAGGCTCTCCATTTAAAAAATCAGGAATTTCTAACGCATATTTCTCGTCAGGATTTAACAGTGAGCAGTTTGTATTAATTCTCAACTATTAGAAAAAAATTACTCACCGCAGTAATTTTTACAGAATCACAAAGATATCTTAGGTTGTGAAGGCGTTTCCAGTATACGGCGTGATTAAAATGAGCCTAGTTAGGAAGTAGTTGGCTTATACATGAATATTTAGTTAATTACTGAGAATTTTAGTCACTTAAAGCAATATTTTTGCGCCAGTAATATTTCAATGCTCCATAAAGCTGCTGAAGTAAAAAATAAAATTCGAATATTGTCTCTATCATGACTAGGGAAAAATCTGGCTCAAACCACTTTGAATCCTGCGTAAGAGAAAACTACTAGTGTCATAAAAAATTTAGGATCTAAGTATAGGCTTATTATTTTGAAATTTTAATCAGATCGTCTTGTTTCCCCACGAGAGAGACATTTTTATTCGTTACGAGCGGCGAGAGTTCAACCTGAAGGTGAGAGAGGGCGAGTGTGTATGAGAGGGAAGAGAATAAATGTGAAAGAATAAAAATGTTATATTCCTTTATAGCTATATTGATCCTGTGGAAGGGGAGAGAGTAGATGCGTTTTCGCTCTGGAAACGATAGGATCGGCGACTGCGTCACTCTTTTGTGCTATCGACCACCTTGCGGCCCTTCGCCTTAACACGCTCGCATTGTCCTAGGTCGGACCATTTCCCTCCTGTACCTTGGACCCTTCCTTTGGGTGGAGGAGGAGAAATCGCCCTTCGATTGGAGTGAGTGTTTGACAAATAACAATGTATCAGCCACTTACCATTATACGTTTCGTGGCATTTACCAAAAAATACCAGCCTTTTCCCTCCATTTTTTTTCTAACCTCCTAGATTTACACTGACATTTCCATTCTACCTATGTTAATTCATTGATTTTTCACTTTGAAGACGATGGCGGACTACATCATCGAAGCGTAGCATTAGATTAACATCATCACGTGGTGGGAAACCCAAGAACTCTTCAACCTAATTTTGTTTCAAATAACTGCTACTGCGTTATACATGCTTTAAAAAGTTTACTTTGTTAAAAAATTTGAATGCATTGGTGTATTGTAGAAGTTAATTTGAACGAAACGATTTATCCAGCATGTATTCATTCTTTTTAAACTTTGATCTATTCCTTAGATACTTTATTATAGTCTTATTATTTACGTTTGTGCCCTGCTATGAGGACCAATGAGCGATTTTGAATTTAGTCGACGTTACGATATCGAGATTTACGCCTTTCTTTGAGTTCCAGAAGGTACGTGCACAAATCTGTACCGATGAGAAGTGGTCACCTTTACCATTCGGATAAAATAGAGAAATTGGTATTGACGGGGTAATTTTTGGCACCGTCCAATGTAATGCTTGCACGAAATGGTAAACTTACAAACTTAGAGCAAGTGTTACACTTAAGTTTCAATTAAGGCTTTTGATTTTTTTTTCTTTTTTATATTTTTACCACTTTCATTGTTTAAATTACCGACAATTAGACATTATTCTGGCACCGGGAAAAATTTATCCGATATATGTGCAACTCGAAAAAGTGGTCATTGACGCTCTATGAGGCTGCCTCTCTCACACTTCCTTCTCGCCGAGGAAGTGTAGGTCTAGTGACTGACTGACTGCTCAAGAGTCGCCGCAATCGTTTTAATTTCCGCGTGTTAGCAGTTGTCGCGAGTTGAAATGAGGGGGAAGAAAGCACAGCTGGAGACACGTTGTCCTCGAGTGCAATATGCGTTTGGTCACACGTCTCCCAAGTGTCTTCCGCGTCCCCCCACCCCGTCCAGCAGCATCAGCGGAAGACGAAGAAGTAAACCCCCCCCCCACCCATTTTAGGCGTCCCTTCCTCTTGATTGCACGTCAAAAAATGGACTACAATTAACTTTTTGGAGTTGTAATTTCATTTGCATCTGCTTTTTGCTGGTTTCTAGAGCTCAATGCACTCGGGGCGCATTTGCGCTGATAAACGTTCTTGGCCTTTTTTTAAGTGTTGGCATTAGCGAATACCATATCGTGAATTAATCATCCGAAATATAATAGAATGCATGAATGGCTAGTGAAAGAATTTCTATGCGACGACCAAGAGTGGTGTTCAACAGTGAAAACTTTCATGTAGGAAATTTATTAATTTGTCAATCTAAATAAAGAAATCAGTAATGTATTATTAATGGATATAATTATATCATTATCTACATCTTATGACCGTCTCAAAATCTTCTCCACTTTTTGCTGAATTAATGGTTTTTCTTTTCATTAAATGCTCTCTTTCCCAACTTAGATAACGCCTCCTGTTACACATGTATCCCGTTTGGATAGTAACGAATTTACCGTGATTGCAGTAGACGTGAATTTTTTGTGTGTTTTAAGAGAATCCCCTTTTGTTACAACAGGAATAACTTTGTTATAAGCTTAAATTTGCAAAATGTGTCATATTAGGTACACACATTTATTTACACACATGAGGCAGGCTCCCAGCTTACTTAATTATTTATTCATGCAACATGCTAATGGTGAGAATAATGTTTTTATTTCATGAAATACTAGTGAAGGACAAATATATTTATCACTTGTGAAAGAAACTTCTCACTATTGATACTATGCTCACTATACAAGCGTCAATGCAACCTATGAATTGCGTCGAGGCTTATTTAGAGAATTTTCTTTGTCAATGGCCGGGTGCACAAGAATTTAGCTATCGGATCGACAATTATGAGATCCAAAAAGTTATGGATCTCATAAATAAATCCGGATTGCAGGAAATCTCGCTTCCCTAACTAATGATGTAGTACAGTAATTATTAAGTATTACATGCTTATCTTATATATTAAATTACTTATGCTCATCATTTAGTCAGTATGAGTCATTAAACTCTTCATTCGTCATAAAATAACCCTTTTATAAAGTAATTAAGCTTCCAAGAGGTTAATTACTCGTCCGCCGTCTTGATTACTTAAGGAGCTCACAAGTAGATATTAAACTCCATTCCATCGGGCCCAATAAGTTATAACCAATATATTTATTAACCAATTTATCTAACGTATCTGCAACGCATATTGAGCAAACTCTTTGACTTGTAGGTTTCACGACTATTTTCGATGCATAAGTGTCGTTTCTGCGTCCAGATATTTGAGAATAATGAAGCCTTCATAAGAATATTTTTGGAGCGAGGCTCCATTGAGTGGGGTAGATACGTAAAAAATGGGAAGTCGCAATATTCTTCAGTCAAAGGCCGAGTTAGGGAGTGAGACGGTTGCGGTCAAAGTTTAACGCGGCCGCGATGTGAATCTGCTGCCAGTGGCCAAGGATGGGGTGAAAGTTATAAAAAAACGAAAGGGCAATCTTCTATCCGATGTATCTATCAAGCCAGATGAGGAGAAGTGAACACGGAAGTGGCGCAATGGACGAGCGAGCGAGCGCTGTACTATTAAAACTCACTGCACCGTGAAGTTGGAAGGAGGCTACTGTTTCAAGAAAAAATACTTCTTCTTCTTATGTGCCTCTTTTTTCCTCCAACTCACTCTCGTCATTCCGCCCCCATTATCTGCTTCAATCTGTTTCGGTGTGCGAAGGTTAGAGGATGGGCGTATTATCGTGTAATTCATCATCAGCCGTCATCATTCCGAAGATTGGTTTACTGCAGCTCTCCACTCACTTCCGCTGTCGGGTAGTTATGCCGCATGCGGTGTACAGGGTTGTTGACGGTCTACAATTGTGCGTAGTAATTTGAAGAAAGAATGAAAGTATTTCAACTGAATAAATAATTCTTAGTGACACAACATTTTTACGGATAGGTATATTATAACCTGATAAAAATGCTTTATAATCTCAATGTTTAAAAAATATATAATTATTAGTATGTTAATCACCTTCTATTAACTATATCGCAAAAATGCTTTAAAAACATCTTTTTTTGTTTGTAACCCCCAATATCATTCTTCCAAATGCTTACGTCGGCAGCAATTCATCAGAGGTTCCGTGCATTTTTTTACGATTTGTCGTAACCACTGTCGTTTCTTCGGTTAGAATTTTTCTAATTTTGTAGAATTCCTTCGGATGGTTGTCAAACAGTATAGGCTGGGTCAGTTACATTTTTTTTCTTTCCAGAAACAACGCATCAATACCGTAGCATATTTCTACAAACAGCGAAACCGTGCAATCGCGTATTTCTATGGACAGCGTTGCTAATGCACTTCAACTCTCCCCTTACGCGCACTTTAACGGTACGTGAGTGACTTATACTTCGAGCAATCGCTTTAGATTTTATCGATGGCGTCCTGGGTTAGTTTTTTTCCGATTCTCACTGCATATGATTGTGTCAGAGCCGGCTGGCTCAATCTTTACGATTAAGTAATTTTAGAATCGAATGAAACGATAAATTTTCTCCACTCTCCCAGTGACCCGGATTCTAAATCCGATAAATTCGTTTTTCAGGTCGCGTGTAGGAGGAGGTAAGCGTGAAAGCGTTTCGCTTATGTTGCCACAGCAACACAATTATTTATATGATCCCTTCTGTGGAAGTTTTGTCCGTCTCAGTGTTAACTCACCAATAAATTTGTAATTGAATATGCATTGGCATGAAATTACGTTCTAAAAATAAAGTTGCAATCATTCTTCCCGATGCAGCTAAAGTGTTTCGACCGCGATAAGTGTTGAATGCAACGACCTATTAAATTATTATACTCTACTTGAGTTTTGGATTATTTTTTTAAATTCAACGCATGATTGGGTATTGGTGATTAAAGGTAACGATGAAATTCTGCGGTCAAATTTATCCATTAATTACGAGACTGGAAAACTTATTAGATGCAGCATGAGATAAAAGCATCTTTTCCTTTTTCTTTAGCGCTAGCAACCTCATATTGAACTTCAATGTATAGAGCATAATTGCAAAATAAAATTACATGGGCTGGGAATTTTTGTCGTAACTCATAGGCGAACATTATAACGCGCTTTTAATTGACATTTTGTTTTTAAATTTGGTGAAATATAAGCAGGAAGATGAGCTCCAACTAATGTTTTGTTCATTACTACCTTGTTTTCAACTCCTCATGTCATTCTCAGGTTAAGAAATCAAAATTTAAAATAAATATATTTCCTTTTTCTGAGGTAGGAGGTATTGAAACCTATGTTGTATTAAACATATCATTCATTGAAATCTATATTGTTGGTGCTGATTTTCCTCCTTGATGGATCAATTCCACAACTTCAAGCCTGAAACCGTTTGAGTCATCTCATACATAACTTCATGACACAAAGAGTGAAGAGATTTAATTCTTAGAAATTGCAAACGACTTCTGTGACTTCCATCGTCGTATTTGCGGCAGTCATGAATATCTTCATTCGTGGCCTAGCACGGAAAAAGTGCTAGTATAGGATGCAACCGTATGGGTTGTGGCTTCTTTGAAGTCCTCTGCTACCTTGCGTTTCCATCTCTGATGGACCGCAAGGGTTTAACATCCAGTTCACTTATATCTTCCTAAAATTGCCATGGTAATTAGTAAGCCTGGGTAGCGTAGTGGTCTGTTCATTGGCCCACCAAGATAAAAAATCCGTGGTTAGATTCTCTGTCCAGGCCAATATTTTCCTATGGAAATTTCTATGAACTAAGAGCATTAATGAAATTAAAATCACAGGGACTGAGAATATTCTTTGTTCTTCACAGGAAAACATTATAAAGTGACATTTTGTTTTTAAATTAGGTGAAGTAAGACGAGAATTTAGTCAATCGGAAATGTATGTATTTGTCAACGTGAGTTATTCCGTGGACATGCCCATTTTTGGGTCGGTAGCGTTTATGGTCGGCGCCTTTCACTATTCCGGCGCCACGCGGGAGGGGGGGTGATAGGCGCCAACCCTCCCTCCCCCTCCACTCTCAGCTGGAGGGAGAGGTAAAGGGGCCTTTAAGGTGTGGTGGCGCCCTTGGCCCAATCTATATCCCCCTCCCTGCCCCACCCTTTAAAACATCCACACTACCCCTTCATGTGATCAGCTGTCACTTCCACCCTCCCCTCACGGATCCGGGCGGGGGGAGGGGGTGCATGGCGGCGAAGGTCAATGGGATCCGGTCACTCTATCCCCCTCCCCTCCCCCAAAAATGAGAGGAGGAAATAAAAGAGGGAAAATAAAACACAAATCTCACCTTTCCGAAGGTTAGGTTACTCCGTCGACTTTGTATTGGTTATGTACGTATCTGATGAAGGAAATGGGAATTTTTTCTCTATCCTAGTCAGAATAGAAGTTGGCGAAACAATGACCAATGGTCTATTGTTCTTCTTCTCCCCAGCAGAAAATAGGCGTAAAAATGTTATGGGCCGATTGTTGAGAGATGGATGGAACTCGTCCCGGTAACGCAATGGGTCAAAGCGTCTTAAAAAGCGTATTAAAAGCGTCATCTCTCTCCATTGGAAGCTTTCGGAAATTCTGGGGTTAGCTCGTAAATGGAATGTAGCCTTCCAGAAAATTAAAAAAATTAGTAATTTTTGAAAACATCAATCTTGAGGTTACTTTTACCGTACTTTATTTTTAAATCCTGAACAATAGTCTCGTTTTTCATCACAGTAACTACTATCATTAAGAAATTAAAATGATTTGATTTAAGCTACATGCTGGAGCCGATTAATCGCGGCCCGTGACACTTATCGCTTGAGAAGCTGAAAACGATACATTGGGCTTAGAAGATTAATCTTTTACTACTGCCCCATCTATTATAATATGTTGCCTGTAATTACATTTATTTGTCGATAGATATTTATAATGTTTTTTGTGCTAGAAGTTTCCTCATGGATCACCAGGTGGAGACTTATAGCACCTCTAGTCAAGATAGCAATGATAAATGCAAAACATAATAATACTTTATGATATGTGGAATACTAGCTACAGTAGTATACTTAAGACGCGTAAACAAGGAGTGCGTTCTTGCATTACACTGCGTAACGAATATTGCCTCTTGTGCATTTTACTACCAAGCATTCGAATGACTACCCTGATTGGTGGACCGCTTTCATGCCGTGGAACTAAAAAAAGACGTGAAATCACTTCAGTTGTGGATATTGGCATTAAAATTATTTACGACAGCAGTGGGAGAGAAAAATTACACGTTTAATTATGATGCGAAGTCTGTCTGAATAATTTTGAATAATTGACCCGGCCTCGGAGCTTGTGGATGGGGGAGGGAATTTAGGGGAGGTGTAGGGGGGTGGGGGGCAGGAGTAACAATGTGGGGGCGGCGTTGGGGGGTGGGGCGCGTCGGGGGCAGGGCCTTGCTTGTAAAAAGAACGGGACCTTCAGGAAACTGGGAAGAAAAGCAAAACACACGATCGCCCCCGCCCTCTGTCGGGAGAAAAGGAAACAAAAGAAGGACAACCGGCGCTTGCGTGAAAATTGCATCTGAGCGAATGACAAAGGGTTTCTTCGTTTTTATTTTTCATTTACGATCGATTGATCACCTGGTACTCGTCGTTAAAAAATAGGTAGTGTGGCGATTGTCTTGTCTGCCCATCCTCTGTGTCTCTCTGCCCTCTTACCTTTCCAATATTGTGAAGTATTGTTTGGCAAACAGGCTCGGTTTTAAGTCATCACAGAATTTGGTGGCACTCGTCTGCCGTGAACGCTCATGCTTTCAACACCGCAAATGCATTTTGGTAGCATTTAAGTATTTGACGCGTGAGATGTTTCGCGTCACTCAGCCCTTCCAATGCGTAAACTAGTTTTGAGTTTCACTCCTATTAAATTCCAATTGTCCAAATAAAAATTTGCACCATTCTATGTATTGTAGAAAAACAATTTGCATCGTTTTATGCAGAAATTGCTAAATTATTGTAATGCGTTATTCCATGGTAGTAAAGTTACCACTGTAAATACATCACCTATGGGCATGTATGTAAGCAATGGAGATGTGGAGTTATCGAGGAATGATCAGGATCAAAGGAACGGACAGAATCACGAACGAAGAAGTCCTACGAAGGGTTGGAGAGAAAATAATGAAATATAATTAGAACTCCTGAATCAAAGAAGAGACAAATTTATTTGGCACATTTTGCGACACAATGACCTCTTGAATACAATATTGGAAAGAGGAATAAATGAGAAGAATTACATTGGAAGACCAAGAATGGAGTACATCAGGCAAACCATAAAGGACGTCTAAGTGAAGAATTTTGTGGGAATATAGCGGTTGGCGGAGAGGAGAGTGGAATGGAGAGCTGCTGCAAACCTATCTTCGGATTGATGACTGATGATAATGGCTGCTGCTGATATAAGTACTCGATCTCTGCATTAGAGGTAAAATATTTTTTGAATGTGTGGGGTGAAGTCGCACTCCTCAGTATGCGGGTGAAAATGTATATGTAAATTCATTCGGAGTATATGTGAACGAAAGTCGCAGCAATAGGGTTAAGGGCATTCGCAATGACTAAGAGGTCGGAGGGAGAAGCGAATGAGGATTGTGGCCAAAAGAAGATTTGACTTGCCTTCGGTTTATTCGGTGGAGTATTTTATCTGATTTTCCATTCCTCTCCTTATAAGGAACTCACTAAGATTTCACCTTGCCTGACGTAATCTTCTTTAACAACTCTCCCTCACTTTGAAAACTGTCTTGGATGAGATGTATCACACGGTACTGTAAATGCTATCATACTAGCGAGGACGCTCGAACTTGTGCTTGTTGAAGTACCTATCGTGTGAAACAGGGTTAAACAACCAACCCGCTTGGCCTAGAGTGGGTTTACTCTGATGAGTTACTTCCGCAAGCTTAGTCTGCATAAACTAGCGGTGAATTTTACTCTGACGAAAACTTTTGCGCAAGATTGCCGTTTACACTGGCAACAACACGCTTCTGCAAGCGATCCGCCGAAACTTTTAAAAAAAGTTCTGCAAGCGGGCTTGCAGAGCCGTTTAAACGAGAATTTTACCTCAAAAGCAGCTTGTTATAAGTAACTTGCGCAATAAACTTGCCAGTGCAAACCCACCTTAACTTATTACGTGCACAGTCGCTGTGTGCATCTTCATATATATCCACGCTTTCTTAACACCTTACGTCGGAATTCTCTTGGCTTCCACCTGTGGGGTCGCCTGAATCTTTCAACACCCCCCCCTTTCATACCCACCCCGCCCCCTCCCTCCGCCCGCACCCCATGCGCCAGAGATGCTGTGAGCGTGCGCACGGCGCGGTCTCCTTATAACGAGGTCGAAGGTCACGTTTTCGCGCTCCCGTGACCCTCGCCTCTGCACAGCTGGGAAGTAGTGGTTGAGGTCAGTCGCTCTCAGCTGTGGCGGCGCCAAGGGCGGCCGCGCTGTCTCCGCCGCATTGCTCTTGGCGCCTCCCCACCCCACACACCTCCCTCCCGCCCTCCTCTGCAGCGCAAGAGACCGCCTCTCCATATCTGCCGCCCCCCAGTGCATTCCGGGAATGGTATGCCCTTCTCTCATAGCCACCACGCTTTCTGATATAGTTCCGTTATGGTGGATGATGTTGGGTTTGCTTGGGGTTGGTTTAGGCTAGTGATTTCCGAAGTGAGCGCTACCGCCCCCTGGGGGCAAAAAGAATTAAGGGGGTGGCAGAGAGGCGTTGGAGACAGGGTTGTAAACGGTGACTATGGGCGATGGTCTTAGGTGACCTTCCTATTATACCTTTGTTAAATCAGATAAATAAGAACACTGCGCCTAATGGTTTTCAGATGTGGAGAACAATTTAAATTTAACATTATTCTCCACACTTTTTTCGCTTCTGTGTAAAATATGCACATATGTCTTTTAAAGTACTCTATTTACATATAATAAATAATTATTTTGATAATTTATTTTTATGTAACTTTGATATTAGCACTTGAGTTTCATTTATTTTTATATTCGCCTTGACGTTTTAAATACATGTACATACGACTGGAGCGACTAAACTATATATCTGTAGGATATGGAAGATTAATGGAAATTGCTTTTAATGTCATTTTTATAATGTTCTTGATTGAGTCATGTAGTTTATGATTTTAAAGCTTGCCGTTAGTGGGCATTAAATATTTACGTAGCCAAAGAAAGTGGCTCGAAAACGTTTTGGGAAACACTGGTTTAGCCCTTATATCAATGACCAGAATTCTTAACGTTGTTCAATATCCGGGCGCCAACCTTCAGTATTCTTATGTAATAAACACATTTTATCTCGATTGCCTATTTTTTCACATTATACATGTCGGCTGTTACATCTGAGGTGCTAATATATTTTAACCAGCCATATTGGTCATATCAGGTTAATAAAAAAGAGCTTTGTACAGCTATCTCAAATAAACCTATGGTTTGTTTTATTATACGATTATACGTTCTTGTAGGTTCATGCGGGCTATTCCACAGTCGAAACAGGACGAAAATATTAGGAACATTGCAGTTTTTAGTATTAATGTGGTATTGTTAATTATGTTTTACTTTATAATTTTTAGTAAATCTAATGTTTCAACTGGTGGACCCGGTACCCAGTTATTGAGAATAACATCGTAAATATTTATCCAAGATTTTTTTTCGAAGGGAATATAATAAAAATGAAAGAATATTTATATTTAAAAAAAAAGTTGAAATCGTGATGAGCCTGGAGGTTTTTGAAAAAGATATTTAAACTTTAAAAATATTTTTTTAAAAGGCTAAAGTAGGACACCAGGGTACCCAGTTATTGACATAAGGATTAGGTATCTCTCTTTTATCCAGTATTCTGGTATTTTTTCGAACATCCGCTACGATAATGCATTGGATATAAATAAGAGAATGACTGGTGTTTTCCGTCCACAGATTTCTCTTATCTTCGTACAAATTCCTATTAATAATCGCGAACTAAATCATATCTGTTTGATAAAAGGACCTTTTTTCTTGTACGGATATTCTCTTTTTTTCAATATCTCTCACATTCGCTTCGTGTCAACATTAAAATAACTAAAATTGAATCATTTATCTTGTGTCAGTGGCTTTAGCAAGAAAACCACGATTGACTCATTCTTCATTTTTCTTTTTTTTTAAACTTTCCTCTTGCTTTTCGGGGCTGCTTTTTCGTATAATGATGATGGCCGATATTATTTTCGTGGTGCAATTAGCCTGCTGGAGGATTCGAGGAATTCCGAAACGTTCAAAGAGGTTCAGCTCTGTCAGTCTCTCACATATCCGGGTACACCTGCATAATTTTGCGTTTGTGTTTGCATCCCTACTGGATCTTCATAATACAGTATGCTGCTGGTTAATAATTACCATCGCACTTCGACTTACGAACCACTCCACATACGCACTTCACGCGATACGATTTTTTTATATATCGTTTTCCCCTCGAGATGCGAACTTAATCTCGAGATATGAACTGTGCAATGATGATATTCTGATGCAGCATATCACAGAATACTTATAGTGAGCAATAATGTTGTAAACTTTGTATAAAGGTGCACATTTTCTGCAACGCGAATGCATTATTAATTCTTCCCAAAATGTATGAGTCTGTGAACGGAGTTATTGTTTCCCATAAGTTGAATGTAAAACTGAGTGTCAAGATAAGAAATTTTGGAGATTCAAACCCCAGGAGATAACGAATTACGTTCGCAAGTCGAGGTACCACTGTACTCTCCTTCTCACGTGGGAATCTCGGAGGTTGAGCGCTTGGCGCAGTAATTCGATTATTTGTTGGCCATGGACCACAGGGTGCACATGCCCTGAATGAACCTCAGGTTCAAACCATCACCATTGATTCCTAGCATCGAGTCGCCATGCTGTCGACGCCAGGTGTTCTCCAAGAAAACACAGGTGGCACGTTTGTTGCAAGCGACGCCCGCTTCTGAATGTGTCAAGTTCACGTTCCCTGCAGTGGGCGTTGTGAGTAGCTATTGATTTATATTCAAACCGGACTCGTGGATTGACATGATCGTGAGTAACTACGGTGTTGAGACGGATGTTGGGTCGACAAATAGCCGAAGGCTAGTAATTAAAGGCATATTTTCCGTGGATTAGATTGTGGTACAAGGTCAGCTCCCTCGAGTATCTCTCGTTTAGTGGTCATAGGCTCGTGTAATTAAAATGCATTATCATCATCCTGCTCAGCGTGACCTTTTAGTTAGATCCTCTGATTACTTATTCCACAAAGTTGCGCTGAAATAATATACAGCTGCTCTTAGTACTCTGCGAATTGTTCTTCGAAAGCCGATATTCTACGTACCTACCTTCTTCTTATCACTGAATACGCTTACTCTAACGCCTTATCTTCTTCAATGCTCTCTAGTTTCTATCATTCCTTCCTTTGACCATCTTACGAAGTATTCTCCCCTTCATGATGATGTGTCCTTTATTCGATTCACGCAACACTATCGGACTGGAACGTATTCAGTTGTGAGTTAGCTCAAAAGACGCCCTATGAGGATTACAGTAAAATAGTGCATTTTGTTTTACCGTAGATAAAGATAAAAACGTTTCTGCATTTCTACTGTATCGAAACTTTTATTTCCTCTGATGATATTGCGTAATTTTCAAGTGATGCTACCCAATTGTAATGCATAATCATTGAAACTTGCGGGAATGGGTTACTTACTTCATAAAGTGCAGCTCTCCGATTTCTTTTGTTAATAATAATGAGCTGATGAGAGCAAAAGTGGTGCGAGTCGGATTTATTTCCGTATGTAAGTTTGGTGCACAGAAGCATTCTTCAGTGTTTTCTGCTTTATGCACAAGTTTTGATAGCCTAACTTCCGTGTTTTCCCGCTAGAGATCAGTCCTTAAGGATTTCATTATTTTATTTATTTTACTTTAAGCCTCATTTTCCAAAAAATGACGTTTGTGACTGAAACCATTCTTGCTCTCTATACGACTCAATAATGAAAAAATCACTCAAAATCACTCGCGATTCAGAGTGGGAGTTATCCATTCGTCTTAGAGCACTGCTCACTTCGTAGCACAACAGCGCACTTGCTTTCCATTCGTTTCAGACCCTTCATACCAGTTTGTGAGCAGAGTTCAAGTGCGCTTAAACAACAACAGAAATTCGACAATCGTATGTGTGATTGTTGCTTTTTGATGATTTTCAATAAATGCGTCAAACATGGGTAAAATTTTTAATTTGTTTATGGAGAATTTTTCTCGGACTTACCACTGGGTTAATCTCCGAATGATGGCGTTTCTATGTATGACTTTCCCATCATCCTCAGGGTTGTTGATGCCAGTTTTCCGTGTTGTCCGTATGCCTACTGTCTCCTTCGACCTTGATCGCTAATGATTGATGAAAAAATTGACTCGGTGGGAAACCCGAGTGGAATTCACCGGAAAAATTCGCCGGGGAAGCCTGAAATATTTTCATTGGGTACTTTGTGGTAAAAAGCTTACCTTTATAATTATGTTTGTATTTTGAACGATTTCGTGAACTAATTTACAAAATGGCTATTGTGTACCTGCAGAAGGCTTACGTACCGGGGCGAGATAAAGAACGTTTCGCTTTCGTACAACGTTCCATTCGCCGTCCGTCTTGTGCGATTGTGTGTGCTGAAATGTGCTGATCTGCCCCAACTGCTAACAACATGAATGGAAAGCTCGCAGTGTTCTATTACTTTAATTTTTTAAGTTTTTATGTTGGTTTGTATCTTTGTCCATTTATGTCCAACTCGTAGTTGCAAAATACTAACGGCCCTCCTAACATTGGTAGCATACCTATAGTGTATTGTATGCTTGTGAATCTTCGCCTCCTGACAAGCAAAAACGATCTATGCTAATGCGTCAATAATCGTAGCTACACTAACTTTAAATGGGTATAGTGTGATGCGTGTTGGTGACCACTCACCCCATGCCACACACCCTTGAGGTGGTGGCTTGCAGGGTATTTTGTGGATGTAGTTGTATTTTCATTCGACCCATGTGTTCCGGTGGTATTGTTTCTTCTGATTTGACTTTCGATTTTGATTTATTATTTTTTTTAAAGCGTCTCTCCTCTTTTTCTCGTCTATTGTTTCTCTAGGCGCCGCTCGAGCTGCGCAAGCGTCAGGAGGAGATCCGGCTGCTTGAGTCGCGCAAGTCGGCCCGCCTGATGGACCACGACACGGACTTCGCTCGCTTGGCGGACATGGTCGGGGGCGATCGGAGGCGGACGTCCTCGCACTCCATCGACGTCCCCTCCGGACCCCCGTCCTCCTCATCGTCTTCCTCGTCCGCCTCGTCGTCCGCCTCCTCCAACTCGCTCAACTCGCATCACTCGGGGTGAGTACCTGTTCGCACGCACTAAACTTATGTCCTACAATAATAGTTTGTCAAGGGTAGGTCAAAAATCGAAATAGCTATTCCCTGCCGACGTTTCGGAAGCTAATAACTCCCATCTTCAATGCTGCAAACAAGAAACAGAAGGTCAGCAACAAAGTCATCAACCACCAATACCCATACATATAAAATATATAATTCTGCCGTCAGTATTACCTTGGACTGATTAAAAAGTACACCTTAATTAGTGCTTGTTCTCATCCAAATGTACTGAAAAAAGATGTGTAAATTCACAAGCATATTACTACGTAAATCCATTTTATAAACGGTTACACTTTAGTTGTCGTCCGCAAGGAATGACTAGTTTGATGTGAAACGAACATTTAGAATAGAATATTTGTTTTTACTCACACTATCGCAGTGAAACCGTAATTCACGACTCTTACTGCCTCGACTGTTGATCGGAAGTTAAAACACTCAATTACTCTTTGCTATCATTTTGGAATTTGATCATTCGACCTTTAAGGCTAATGAAAATATATACCTTCAGGTCAACTATCAAGTATCGAAAAAATAACATCGTGCAAAATATAGTCACTTTGTTATTACCCCAGAGTAATTATTGTACAACATCCTTATCATTATGTAAATTTGCCGTCCAATATTCATTGAAGGTGGATGTAAATATGATCCGAGCGTATGACTAAGATTCAAGAGCGTGACAAATTTTACTTAATTAACTCCGGTACGCGGTCTGATGTGATGCCCGATCGGGTTCTAATTGACAGTACACGGCAGGAGAATTGTTGCGCGCTCATCGAATGGGAACATCCCATAATGACTTCATCTGTTTTTGACTCCACCCCTTCATCATTATTCAGGCTCTCCCCCCCCCCCCACATCTCGTATAGCTATTAATTTCTCGACTAAAACATAAACAAAATTGGCTGGTCTCCCCCGAGGGCTGCCGCCACTCCCCCACACAGTTATTTTCAATGGCTGTATCAACTTTATTTGCTCGGGAGAGTGTTAGGACATGTCAGCGCGTGAAATTGGTCGTTTTCTTTATCTGAATGGTCTCTTCTGAGAGAGATAGAAAGAGAGAGATAAACGCATCAGATGCGTGGGCTCTTCGGCCTTGAGTCGAACTGCTGCTTTTTTGCCCTTCTATCCCCTCTAGTCCAATTATATTATTTGTTGAGCTTGGGGTGTGATGGGGAGAGATAACGGTAGCTGCGCTTCGTATTATGTTGGGAGCTCTCGCCGGCAAGCAATGCGGTGTGAGGAGATAGCGACTGTGACACATTGTGTGTTTGTTCTTGCGTGTTTTGTGACGGCGGTCTGCATCGCTTTTTCGTTTCGTGATCCGTGCCTATGACTTCCGGTTGGCTGCACGGCCGGCTGATTCTCCCTCCCTTCCAGTTTTGAGGCGTTGTCAACACGCTAATCTAAATTTAATGCGCCAACGATGACTCCCAATCCTCGCGATATTACTTTTGCATCTATAGTCCGCCTTTCTCTCCATCCATCCGTCCTTGTTACACACTTGATGCATTTCCCAGACAAGGAGTAAATCGTGGCCAATTAAAAGCAGTGGTGGTGTGTTCCGTAGAGGTCGACAACTGTATGAGTCAACGTTGTTGCCCTCTTATAGTTGATGTAGTGGCTCGAAGCGGGGTTTAAACATCTCGAAAGTAGTATTCGTGGAATCTGGCCAACCTTGTCGACTGGTGTGAGCAGATCATAGTTTGCAATTGTCTCCATTTCGGAGGATAAATTTCTCCGTTGAAAAGAAGGAAAGCTTATATTTCTGCTAACAATAAGTTATTGAACTCAAAGTCTGAACAGGGTCACCATTCGACACGGGCCAACTCATGCGAGTCAAAATATCACGGCTGTAGCCCTAATCACGGCCACGGTGCGCGTAAACCGTCCTCAATTACGGCAGTAGTAGTGCTTTTGTAGCTACACTTGATATTCATAATGTAATTAATTCACTTGGCAAATTCCCAAGACAAGGCATTGGTAAAATATTTCTAGATGAATATCCATCATTTGAAAAAACGTGACGCCTGATACCGTTTCGCTATATTTGTTTGTCCTTCACTAAACGGGGCACTCATTTTTTAATCATACAATTATTACCTAAACCGTGCATTTTCTATAACTTTCCAATTGATGATAAACAAATACTTTATCTAATAGTTATTCTCCTGATTATTCTTTTGCGAGAAAACTTACTTTCTTTGGCCTGCCCCTCATTGTTAGTGCCTGCTCGAAAGAAATCCTTTGTATTCGGATGCATCCGTTCAGTTTTAGTTAATGACTAATTTTATTTTTCAAACTGTTCTAGAACACCTCTTTCTCCCTTGATTTTTTTCTGTTACGAAAATATTGTCATTTAGTTCTTTGGAACCTACCCAACTTTCGGCTCTGACCTGAACGAGTTGGCCCTAATGGCAAAATGGAATGTGATCGAAGTGATATGAAAGGTTATGTGCTAGAAGCTTCCTAGGCCGGCCGGGTTGAAATGCTGAGAGCAGCAAACAAAGATTTTATGGTAGTTAACCAGTCGTTTGCACGATTTTGCGTATTCCTGTAACTTCCTATAACTGTTGCTTTTCTGATTGTTAGGCAAAACTTTTTCCTCCAAGTTTAGTTCAACTGTACTCATGAAGTGCATTTGCGGATTGGATGCAAGCCCCGCCTGTTAGTCAGCGCGAGAGCAACAAAGTGTTTACTTACCATTTTCTCAAGGTCTATGTGGGGGGGGGGGGGGGACAACAGCCTCTCTTAGTTCGAAAACCTTATTTGTATTCACGGTGTCACTTCGATAAATACTCTTTTAACGCGTCAACAGGCTTTCACCCTTCGGGGAAGTGGGAGGGAATGGATAGACGGAGAAATAATTGAAAACCCGTAACCGTTTGATCGTGACCAGTAGATTTCGCGGCGTAAACAAACGCTCTTTGGTGACGGGAATAGTCGAGGAATGGCCGTTCAATTTTCTCTAGAAAAAGGTTGTTGATGTGACAAAGTTTTCAGTGACCTTTCAGCTTAGTTTTAATATTCATAATATCGGCCATTAACGTATCCTAAAGCTAGCCAGGATCCATGCCTTTGGGTTTATTTTGCTATTCGCCTGCCTCTGATTTCTTGCCATACTTTCGGTTTCTATCTCTCTGTAGTTGCTAACGCCCATTTTTCCTTTTGCTAATGTAATGAAATGAGCGAGCTTCGTTGGCTTGGCCATGTCGTGAGAATGGGTGACAGTTAAATAACGAAAAGGAAGGAATGTTAAGAATTGGAAAGCCTGTATGAAGCAATGAATGTAATAGAAGCGAGAGAGGTATGCAAGGATAGGACATTATGGAGAATATTTTAAAGGAGAGCTAGATCTAGGCCTAACGGCAATAACTAAACCTCCTCCGGAAAGCAGTGGCGCAATGGGCGTGCATATATGTATTGATTTTTTGTACAAGTACTACAACATAGGTATGCCACCAATGTTAGCGGGACCGTTTGCATTTATGTTTTTTGGAACTACATGATTGCACAGAGATACAAGAGATACACAGGAAACATACAAGGCACGTTATTAGTACTACGTAGCAGTTGAGGATACAAGCAATAGGGTGCCAATCAGCTATTTATGTATTCTACCTATCGACGAACCTACTTAACATAAGAGTCTCATTGGAAGCTGTTATGTTCTCTTATCGTTCGTTGGAAAGATGCCATTTTTCTGTATACAGTATTTACTAACAGCTAATTTATGGCGAGTTTAGGCGGTATCTTATAATAGATATAGAATCCCTTAAACGGCATCATATGATGCCGTCCTGTGGAGCCATGATTTGGTATTTTTTCGTCGTGTCGAACTGTCCTTTCGTGGTGGCTCGCGTTTCCTTATATAGAGGGAGCGAGTGTGACAACTCCCTGAGGGCAATAATATTTCGGTTTCGTTTTCAGGTGAGCGCCTCGCTGGTATGCCTAAAAGCTGCTAATCAAATTAGGACACCCACGTGTTTGTCAGTACATGTATCCAGGCTGGGTCAAGTGCTTTCGATGGGCGATATGCAGTCTTTTAAAGCATTCCTATGGTATCGGGCGACACGCTATCCATCACCCTTCAGCGTTTTCCTTTCGAGTCGCTAAGAGGTTCGCTTGAAAGTGTCGCGTTATGACGCATAAGAATTTAGATTCATATTTTATTGTAGAATAATGAATAACAGTCACTATTAGTCATTAAAACGTCCATGATGAAAAGTATACTACAGTGCTCAAAGAATATAGGACTACGAACGAGGAAATAGTACGTGAAAACATTCGTGTGGCGCTTGGAACTCTATGAAACGGAAGCATCGATCATCGGGAAAGCAGACGAGAAAAGATTCGAAGCATTCGAAACCTGGTGTTGGCGGAGAATGCAGAAGATCAAATGGACGGATAAAATAAGAAATTAAGAAGTTAATAGAAGAGTATAAGAGGAAAGGACAAAATGTTACGCTATATAGCAAAGAAGAACCAAATGGATTGGGCACCCTGAGGCACAATGGGTTTGTGAATGATACAATTAAGGGAAAATGAGGAAAAAGTCACAAGAGGAAGGCAAAGGGATAAATACATGGACCAAATAAAGATGAAACTACTTAAGAAGAACTACCAGGAAGTAAGAGAACTAGTATTGGATAGGGAAGGATGGAGGGCAACAGTCAACCAGTCATAGGATTGAACGTATAAATAAAATAAGGTCACTGGTAACTTTGTGGTATTCCATTATGTAAAACGATTTATTAAAAAACTTTTACAAACCACAGAGAAATATATGCACATTCGTACAAACACGACCCGGATTTCGGCGCTGAGCACCATCATCAGGTGACCTGAGCACCTGATGATGGTGCTCAGCGCCGAAACCCGGGTCGTGTTTTACGAATGTGCATATATTTCTCTGTGGTTTGTAAAAGATTTTTAATAAATCGTTTCACATAGGATTGAACGATCAATGATGATTAGTCATTCATTCCTAAGATTATTTGACTGTTGCCCTCCATTTTACCCTGTCCCCTGATAACTCATTTATGTCCTCGTAGTTCTTCTGTTTCATATCCCGTTTTAGTTGGCCCATGTATTTGCCCCTCGGTCTTCCTTTTGTCTTTTATTCGATTGCCCCTTCTATCATGTTCCTGCTAGGCAAGCGGGGAAGGGGAAGAAAGGAGAAAAGGTTTTTTGGACGGGATGAAGAAAGTGTAGGACGCATGCTGAGACGAAGAGAGAAATAATATTATTGTCAGATAGTTCCCTGCCTACGAAAAAATATGGAGGGTTTTCACTCCCATCAAAACCTACCTTAACCGGTAGATTACCTAGTAATAAAACGCTGCACATTGAAATTTAGCCACAAATTACTCTGTCCGTTTAAAAACTTCTTTTAAAACCAAATGTTGAAGCTCTAACTTGGTGGCAGATCTTCATGATTTCCAAACGAACTTTGCTACTTCCAAAGTTTATTGAGAACGGATGGAACACCGGTCTCGGCCTTTGAGACATCTTCACGTGCACGCATGTCCGTTTGCGAGATGCTCCTAAATTAATCTTATTTTCCTCCCCTCTTATCACAGCCTTCAGCAACCCTTCGCCCCTCATTACCTCTTCCAAACACCTTGCTTTTCCTCATCCCAATCTCATCCAAAAGTTCCTCATCCCAATCTCATCCACCATTCCAAGCACTTCCTCGTTTGCCTTCCTTTCCGTCTTCCTACGGCGTTACAGCGTAAATAAATATTTTTATGTCAAATTAGCGACTGGTTCACAGTCGTATTGCGCCGCTTCGAAGACACCGACAGACGAAGAGTGCGGAGATAAGGAATTGTGGAGGAGGGGCGGGAGGGGGAGGTGAAGGGGCGGAGGGATAGGGTGGACGAGGCAGCGCCGCCCATGGCCTACGACAACTCCATGCGGATCTCCATGTCTTCCGCCTCCTGCGCGTCTTCCCTCTCCTCTCCCGATGAGGAAGCCGAAAGAACGAGAGAGAGGGAGAGAAAGAGTAGGAGAGGCTTATCTCTGGCGCTTTCTCACGCGAAGGTGTCTTGTCCTTCCTCTGCCCCCCCCTCTCCCCACCTATTCCTGCCTAAGGAGGCTCCACCGCGACTCAAGTGATTCAAAACAAATACTGAATTCCCACGTTATGTTTATTCGGTTATAAAATTTCTGCTTTCGCTGATGGCAGGCGTCGGCTATTGAAAACCAAAATTAAGTACAAAATATGCAGTTTATTCCACGAATGTAAGTTTTGAAGAAGGAATTTTTATAGCTATTGGAGCCATTTCTATGGAATTGCCGCGTTTTAACTTCAATTGTCGCAGTTATTAGCTTATAACTAAACAAATAAGGTGGTAAGATGAGTATATTTTGTTTATTTAATTTCCCGGGAGTTTTTACCTCTAATAAACATTTGATTGCGAAAATGGCATATTATTAGATAGACAAATAATATTTTTCCCCGTGTTTTTCCAATTCTCTCATTGAACACCATGTAATTTCAAGTTCGATTTGCGAGTAAAATAGCGTGGAAAGGTAACGTTTTGCTGCTCATATCAGATAGAGGACACGTTTTTCTATAAGTCCCCAGCATACGAATTAAATGTCATTTTTATCATTATTCGACGTAACCACCTTAACCATCCATCCATCACGTCTTTAATTCACGCCACCCACGTCTCATATATTCCCCCTACCCCCCTTTCTCTTTAATCCTTCCACAATCCTACCGGGATGCATAACAATGGATGCGTGAGGCAGAGAAACACATCGCTAACGAAGTGTGCAACAATACCATACATACATCAAATCGTGGGAAATTATCGAAATAATCTGGCTCCGAGGATTAAACTTCCTTATTATTTGCTTTCAAAGTGTCACGGCAACATCAAGACGGACACGGCCGACAAAAGCGTGACTACAAATGCCTCACTTAATTATTTCTTTTACAATCTCTGGTCAAATATTTTCTTGCAATGAAAACCAAAGTTAGTGCATTCTCCCAATCTATGACGCACACGTCAACTAACTGTAAGTCTGACTTAATATACAACACCACAGCTGTAAGTTACCATCAGGTCAACGGAATGGCTACGTCATGTTGCGGTTAACGTTAAGCTGACTTTGTAAAACCTAACCTTAACGGCTTACGTCCATACTTGCGGTCCTTATACAAGCCCGTGTAGTAAGTCTCAAATTCATGGGCGTAAAAGAATCGAATCAGAGCTTTCCAGTCGGGAAGTGTTTTGTGAATAGTGATTTGATGACTCTCGGTGAAAAAAGTCACCTGTTTCTTGTTTTAAACTCTAGGTTGCCAATTGATCAGAGAATAGCCTTCTATCATGGTCTGTATTGACCGTCCAAGCATGAGGGGAAAGTCTTCAGGCAGCACAGCGTATCAACATCACTGGAGGAGATATCTTTTGTGTTTGTGGAGGGGAAGTCGGAAAGCGTTTGAATTTTGTCGTATGCATCTGCCTGGGAAAATAAAAAACTTCCTCCGTCACCTAGGCAGCCTTTATCATCACGTTCATGTCCTCAGTGATGTGAGAGATATTGAGGCCACTTTGAAGTCTATAAGAAGAGATATGAGAATGATTTTTTTTCCGGATGGAAAATTTCCTGTCCGGGATGGGCTAACGAAGATCTGCCGGACTTGATATGCAATGAAAAGTATAGAATGATAAAATCAGGAGGATGAATTAAGACCTAGAAAAATTTATTTTTAATAGCGAGAATTAAAACTTTTGTGTATATTTCAATACTTTATTCAAAGATTTTTAACTTAAACAAGAATCTGGTAAAGATATATTCATTTCAGGTCTTATGTACGAAAAACGTCTTTTGAATTGGGAGAGGTTAAGTTTGGGTATGGCAACCTGGGTTTTGCGTGAAGTAAATGCAGAATATCTATACAAGCATAACCTTTTATTTAAAATTCTTATAAAGAAGGATCGTAATGCTTGATTATTAAATTGATGTCTTGCTAGCAGGAGCAAACCTAGATGAAGATAAAGAGGATAAGAATGTTTAAAACGACTCTTTTAAAAGTATTTTTCGTATAATTCTATTTTGAATATGGATGGCATGCCCATCAATTGCTTCCTTAATTGGTGTCTGATCACTAATAATAAAATTATCAGCTCTGCTCGGTATCATCCGTATCTTGTCGTGTACCTTGCAAAATATCGAGTCCTCTGCTTTTCTGTAGTGTATGAAGTGTGAAAAATCGATATTCCTTCGTTAAGTCGGACCTGCATTCATATTGCAGTTTGCTGAGGGCAACGAAGAATAATATTTCCTCTGTTAAGTAGCTTGTGATCATTCTCTCCCATGCCTCAACTGTTGACTCATATTAAAACCTAGACTTTACGATTGTTTCCTCCGATGGCGTGATACAATGAATCATTCTAGCGGTTACGGGCACGTAGAGAACGGACAAATAAATGTCCCTAGGGACATTTATGAGCCATTAAAATAAGTTCGTAGGCCTTAAGGCCTTTTATGTGGTCATATTTTATTTTATGCGCCAGAGCTTTGCGCCTGCTAAGGGACGATTTGGCTCCTTGTTTAGTTATAGCGCGGCATGCATCGGCTGACAAGAATCAGTTTTTAGAAATTGTTGGAGAATCACTCACTTAAAAGGCTGCGTGCTTTCTGCCGGGTCTGCGCGCCATCATGTTGAGCTACCGGCTATTATTGGACGGCTTTTCTTCATGTGCATCTCGATTTTGGCTCAACGCCCCGTAGCTGTCTGGTCGATATCCATATGGTTTGTGTCGCTTGTATTTATTGTGTCAGAAGTTGAAAACTTGAGACTTTTTTCCTTCATCGCCTGCGAGATCACGCGAGGGAGTCAGTTGTTATAAGTGCACACATTGTCGCTATGTTTCAGTTATATCCGAAAGTTTATTATTTCGAAGGGATACTATTCTTGGAGGCTATTCAATCAGTCGAAAGTTGATCATACCCTTCGCAAATGGCCGTGTTTCGCTTATTGTAAACAAGTAAAGGGAAACCATGGACCAGAATAATTTGCTTGATGGGTTCCAATCTTGGTCTTCATCTGTAATTCTTCCTATTCATTCCTCCTTCCAATATTGTCTGCAACTGGATGTTGTGTCACACAATTCGTCCAATAAATTTGTCTTTACTTCTTCGCAGAGTTTTCATTTTACTTCTATCTCTCCAACTCTTCGCAGGACTTCTGTGTTGCTGATTCTCTTCGTCCATTTGTTCTTCACCGTTCTTCGGTAACACCACATCTGCATTGCTTCCTATCTCTTTTGCTCGGCAACTTTTGTTGTCCAGGCCTCACTACCTATATTCTCTACTCAATGTCCAGGCCTCACTACTATAAGACAGTGCTCCAAACATTGTTTTAATGATAAATGCCTAAAATTAATTTTTTTGACCAATCTTTTTTTTAATTTCTACGCGTAGCCCTCAATTTCATCGTCTATAATCTCAATTTGAATACAGAATTCGTTTGTGCAGATTATTATTTATTTCGCCGCTCGGCGCCATCCAAGCTGGCCGTTGTTGATCTTGTCTCGGTACATTTCAATGCGCACGCGTGTCAGAAGCATTAGTACTCGGAGTAAACACGGAATATGCCTCGTCCTTGTCCGGGCGTGTGTGTGTTTGTTCATACACTCGGGCTGCCGTCGCGAGCACGCGCGGCGGGCCAACCTTGGAAGCCTATGTGAAAGAATTTTTCGTGTTTGCATTTCGCGAGAGATCTCAATCCGGTACGCGTTCGTCCTTGACGCGAGAGAGAAAAGACTTTTTTACTGTGTTTGTTATTCATTTTTTCTCTTCTCGGCAGCAGCGCGCGTGCCTTTACATCCGAATCGCTTCCCTGCCCTCGTTTGTGTTATTTTTCTTCCACTGCGTGCTTAAGACGATTCTCAAAATCAGCTGTTTGGCGTCGAACCCATATGAACTTCCTACGTGGCGAGATGAAAGGTGTCTCATGTTCTCCATTTAATGACGAAAATTCCAAGTCAACCACTGCAACGAAGTGGAATGAAAGTTATAGTTAATGATGTTGCCTGGTAAAAATATGGTAATGATCAAGCTGTAAAGCGAAGCCTGTGCGTTCAATTCGCAGGCATCGTGATCAGTACCTACGTGTTTCTTTCATTTTTATCTCATTTTTCATCATCGCTTATGTATGAGTGCATTTACTAAACTTATTAAACGTCGACTCGTCGTGAAAATCATTGTTCATATGTTTGACTGGCTCTTAACCCTTTAACTGCTCCCATCGTCTATTTGCGATTTGAAGTATGGTTTATGGTTTTAGTAAAAAAAAGTTCAACAATTCGTATTCAACAGTAAAATCAGACGATAATTACTCATTGTAAATTTTAAAACTAATTGTCCTTAAAATAAAAAGTGACAAATTTTAAAATTACGCAAAAATTTAGAAAAAAAAGTTTGCGTTTGGGGAGAGCTATATTTCAGATTATTTGCGCAGTTAAAAGGTTAAAAGAATCTTCGTAGCCCTATTAAATGCAGTGTAGGCAGATAATTTTACATATTTATACAAACAGCCGTATGATATTTCTGTGGAAGGACAGTGATCAATTTTAGTGAAGGAGAAGCCATTCGAAGCATGATACATTGCTGTTGAAAAACTATACCCACTAAGTATATTTCATTATTATCTTGTAGTTGTGCTATGTTTTTAGCTTGCTGAAAACACATGCGTTGGGTTTATGCTCCTGAAAGTCGAAATAATCTGCTCACACCTGGGTATATTGCTCTGGAACCTTCGTAAAATTCTCTGCCAATGCTAATGGGGATTGTTGAATTTTGTCGTCACAGCTGAGAAAACATGGAGTTAAAATTGCGCACGACGGTACTTTGGAGCGTGTACCAACATTCGTATTTCTTAATTCCCTTTATCTCACGTCAAGCTCTACAAACGCTTTTATCGGCGATATTTTATCTTTTGCAGAATTCGGAAGGAAATGACATCGATCATCAAATCCATCTAATTCTCTGATCTTTTTCTCCTGTTTGAGTCATTGTAATTGGGAATATGGGAATGATGAAATTATTAAATTAATGTTTTTTTTTCGTTAAACTTTTCTTCATAATGCTAAAACTTTTTTTTCCTATCTGCGAGCGTGGTGAAACTTAACTGCCAATCACTTCTGGATCGTATCATCTATACAGTTTGTTCAAGTAATCGACGAGCTTGTGTACGTAATGAAAACATATCCAATCATACCGTAATTAGGTTTGCGGGATTCTAACCAGGATGGTCTCTCGGTCATTTCCGGCGAACCTGCAAGCGTAAAAGGACCTTGATTAGCCTAATGCAAGGAGGGGATACAGTTATACCGCATGAAAATTTGCAAATAAAGCAAGGACGACTTATAATTTATATATTTTTTGACTCGCATCTTTAGCGACCCCGTACCGGAGATAATTGCAACGTTTTGAGGCGATCAGGTCCTTGCTTCCCAGAGGCACTGACCAAGGCTATGCGTGCGTAACGCATTCGTATTGTGCGCCCCTATATCTTTCAAGGTCCCCACCAGTTAAGCGGTTTCATTGCGCGGCCCGTGTGACCTCATGCGTTGAATGTATGTATAATTGACGAGGTGCAATGGAAGGGCCCATCTCGCTTTGAGGTCGCTCCGCTGAGGACATGCAATTACTCATACATATATATCCCTTTTGCTTCTTTGGACTGCAGCTTTTTTCAAAACTCAGCGCCTTAAACCGACCTACCTTGGGTGAAGATTTCTTTTAAAGAGATGATTTCATGATGTGGAGCAAAAGAGTTTGCGAGCGATTTCCATATTTATTGCATAAATCTCGACCTTAATGTCTCTTCCCCATATTCGGGTGAATAATTTCTTGCGTGCCCTGAGCGGCGGCTCAGTTGAAATCGGACGAGTTGTGTTGCACACCTCCCGAGCGAGAAACTCGTTGATTGGCTCACCTGACAAATTTATTACTTCGCGTATTTTAAGTCCTTAGAGCTTTGAGCTGCTCTTCCCTTACCCTTACAGATCTCTGGTAATGTTATTCTGTAATACTAAAATCTGAATTCATTCATTCATTACAGTAATCTACCGGTTAGAGGTAGGTTGTGATGAAAGTCAGAGAATATCCAACGAACTCTTACACGTGCCGTGCCCTTTCTACCTCTAGTATTTCTTTCTTCATCTCAGCATAAGTCCTACCTTTCTTCATCCCGTCCATAAAATCGATTCTCTTCCTTCCCCTTCCCCGCTTATCCAACATCCTACCCTCTATCACGGCCTTCAGCAGACTATCGCCCCTCATTACCCCTTCCAGCCACTTACCCTGTCTTCCCTTAATCTCATCTATAAGTTTCCTCTCCTCGCCCACCATGTCAAGCACTTACTCATTTGTCTTCCTTTCCGTCCAACGCACCTTCTCCATCCTCCTCCACACCCACATCTCGAAGGCCTTCAGCCTATTTTCTTCTTCCTTTCTCAAGGTCCACGTTTCTGCTCCACACAACGCCACACTCCATATCAAGCTCTTCACCAGCCTCTTTTTGACATTTTTACTAAAGGTCCCCGTCATCAGCTCCCTACTATTATTTAACGCTTCCTTCGCTAGCGCTATTCTCCTCCTAATGTCTTTGCTACTATGTCCTGTTTCTTCTAGCGTACTTACCAAGTAATTAAATTGTTCTACTTGCTCCAGTTTGTGACTTCCTACTCTTATCACCAGCTTCACTTTCTTTGCCCTAGAGAATCTCAAATAAAGAAAGCAAAATGAGTGCGCATAAATGACATTTTGAAATCTTCTCTTTACTTAGCCTGTGCGGTTATTGGTAGTTTCGGAAGCGAGAAATGTAGACTTATTCTAACTTCTGAGGTTAATATTTCAAGCCTAACGATTCGGAAAGTGCTCTTCAGAAGGTCTCTCTTGCGTCATTATTTACGCATGCGAAGTATTGCCTCCAAGACATTCTTTGACCTCGCGTTCGATGTGATGCGAATATGATAATGTCCTGAAGTGGGTTCCGGAGTTATCTCTTCGCAGAAACACCTTCAAGACGCAGAGCTTGGTGTGGTATTGTTCAGAAACTTGGTCACCCGTAGCCGGGATTGGCAGAATTTGAGAGATGTTGGTGTGGAGAAGGATGCAGAAAACAGGATGGAAGTTCAAGCAAGACAATCGAAGTATCGGCCATGTAAATCGGAATCGGAGTCGAAAACATCGGGGTTGTATCGGGAAATAGAATAATTTGGCATGATTGGATAGGAAAGGAAGTTGAAAGTGGGGGGATTAAGGTGAGCGAGACCCAATCTACCGTATTTAAGTCGGATTTCGGTAAATATTCTCGACTTATGTCTTA
This sequence comes from Pyrrhosoma nymphula, assembly GCA_963573305.1. Classification (NCBI taxonomy): domain Eukaryota; kingdom Metazoa; phylum Arthropoda; class Insecta; order Odonata; family Coenagrionidae; genus Pyrrhosoma; species Pyrrhosoma nymphula. The sequence continues at coordinate 84,468,724 of OY754333.1, read as the reverse complement.
AAAATGTCGGCCTTGGATTCGCTAATGTCTGTGCAATCTAACCATTCCTGTGATGTGGAGGACTTTACGTCAATGTTAGCTATGATTGAAAATGTAGCTATGTACTCCCGACGGGAGTGGCAAATTCCCCCTGCCCATTCCTGTAGCAACTGGGATGGGAAACATTTCAGACCGTCGATTAAAATTTAGACTTAATCTATTATGTAAGTTCCAAACCGGTCTATTCTCTGACGACGTTGATAATATTTTACGAAATTCGACATACTACGGTAGATCAGATCATGAGAATAAAATTAGGGAACTAGACTGCAGAACGGACAGATTTAAAATGTAATTTTTCCCACGAACTATAAGGGACCTTAACAGCTGCCAATGAGACTTTTATCTAGGTTTGTCGATAGGTAGTGTAGCTCTTAGTAGTATTAGTACTCCCTAATACTTGAATCCTTATCTGTTACCTAATACTAACAGCACACCGTGCATGTTTTCTACATAATTGTTGAGTCTCTGTCCATTTGTGTAGTTGGAAAATACATATGCATAAACGGTCCCTCTCTATTGTGAGCATATATGTAGTGTAGTTCATGCTTGTGAGGCTTCGCCTCGGGACAAGCATTAGCGATCTATGCTGATGCATAATTAGTCGTAGTTACGCTAACTTTAGGGTATAGTGTAATGCATGATGGTGAATACTCACCCCCCGCTACACACCCCTGAGGTGGCTTGCAGGGTATTTTGTAGATGTAGATGTCCTGTCGCCCCGAGGCCGAGGGGCCTTCTTCATCCCCGTAAGAAGAAGGTTTGGTTCGAGTGAGTGAGCAGAAGGCACTCCCAACTGCGCGCAGCTGACAGCGTGACCTTCGCGACACAACTTATACCTACTCTCTCGCGTCCCTCCGATCGAAATGGAATTTTAAATCAACTCATTGTTTTCCTTTCTTGTCGCATAGAGACTACTCCCTGTAGTCCATACAGGTCTAACTAGCGGCCCGAGGGCTTAAAGGTTGTTGGAGCGATATTTTTCCCTAGTCATAATGGAGACCATATTCGAATTTTATATTTTTATTCCGTATGATGTAAATATTGTGATATTAGTGGGGCAAAAATATAGTCATATAGTATTACAAAAATTCTCAGTATTTAAATAAATATCTCTGCATTAATCTCTAACTTGACTCATTTTTCACGCCGCATTGTGAAAACACCTTCAAAACAGAAGTTTTTTTGCGATTCTGTGAAAATTACAGCAGGGAGGAATTGATTATTTTTTATAAAAATTTGAGAAAACGCAAAAACTACACACCGTTAGGTTTTGGACGAAATCTAGGTGTTAGAAATTCCTAGTTTTTTCAATATTCTCCTTCTGGAGCGCACAGCCGTAATCTATCCCATGAAAAACAGCTCATCTTTTTAGGCAAATTCCTCGAAAAGTAGCTCAGCAATGGGTTCATTTTTTTATATCATTGGAAACATAGGAGTTTTTTCTTTAAAATGAGGACAAATTCATCAAATTATAGGTGAAGTGATATCTCGCTCAAACCTCCTTTAGCCGGCGGTTGATTGGAAAATTATTCATCGTAACCCGACAAGAGTTTACTTACAATATTCGCGGGGAAAGAATTAGTTTTTACTATATTCATTCAAGTATTTATATTCGATATAGTCAGGCTCAACTTTGAGAATTCTCAACGTGATGTAAGATTTTAAAAACTTGATGATAAGGCACCTGTTGGTGTCCACTGTTTGATGAAATCAGTCGTAGTCGTAATAAAATTTTGTGAATTCAACAAAGGTTTTATCTTAAATCATTTATTTAATCCTAACTTGCAATTAAGTTTCCAACCAAGGTGCAAGAAAAAATTATAATAGATACATAAATACTATCGCTTGGTACCAAAATGGACTAGATATGATAGTTGTAGTTATGTACAAGAACACATCATATTGATTTTATCTTTACATTGTCCTGTTTTTAGCGTACCTACTATTTTTTTTCAACAAACATACTTTTGGAAATAAAGGATTCAAGAACTATCCAGGTATATCCGCTGTATTCCTTATTACCCCCGTAAGCAGATGACTACTCGGTAAAGTCACTTTTTTGTGAAAAGTCACTTTTTGAATTCTGATACTGGACTTTCTTACTCCGATCCACTGTCATTAACCTTTTCTTAGCGCGTGAATGTGTATAATCATTTCGTGCTGTTCTCCCTTTATCAAATCTTCCGAGTATGTTGGTAGAATATGTCGACCTCAAAGTTCAAAGTTTCAATTATTCTGTCGATTTAATTAAGGTATCGCTTGCGTTGTAAATCATAAGTGATGCTGTCTTGTAAAAAATATTGGACAGGTTTTAGTTTCCACTTTCATTTCAACGAAAAAAAGTCACTTAGGCCACTGGTTCATCGAAAAAAATCTTGTGCGAATTCGAAAGTTGTTGAAAATTCCCATTAGATTTCTCGTTGAGAATTTCCCGAGAAGTTTAACGAATATACTTTTTGTTAAATTTCGCAAAACTTGATCTATCTAGTTCGAGTCCGTGCTGTACGATGTCCGTATGCGTGAGAGCAAAGAATGAGCTTTTGTTTCATTCTCAAGTCCTCACCGGAATGAAATCTTCACTGGGGGCGCGAGAAACCGTTAGGTGCTTGCCCGGATATGTAAGTAATGCTCAACAGTGTATTTCGAGTCGTTTCGTCATTCACTCTCCCTAATTCTCTCCTCCTCCTATTTCTTCAACCCCCTCCCCACCCCGTTCCCTCCCCCTCTCTCCTCCCCTCTGCTTTTATTCCGTCAGTGACATCACACGGGCTCGTCCGAATATTATATGAATCAAGATATCTCCATCCGTTCCTCGACTCAAACGTCTGTTTACCTACTCCTGGAAAAATTAATGCGATCATAATGGTGAAAATTTTGACTTGTGATACTGGTTTCATGAAAAAGTTCTGTTTATTTCATCCCAGTTAAAGTGGGTCTAAAGATAGTAAAAAGCTTCACCTGATTGGTAGTGTTTTTGTCTAGGTGACCTGCAGCTGTGGCAATTTGCGACATTAACACTCCGAGTACGGAACTCAGTGGAATCTATTTGAGTTCGGAGGGCCCATGCAATAGAGTCATTTTATTGTGACAATTTTCAGCATCCAAGTAAATTATATGAAATCTAATGAATTAAAAAAGAATGCAGATAATAAAAGTGCAACCAACTGCTTTGCCCGACAACTCTGAAAGGAACGACTACGAATCCCCTGCTCCACCCGGGGTCTTTAGGTGAACAGGAACTCACTGAAAAGGGATTTCCATTTCTCGTTCCGGCTGTAAATTCTCTTATTTTCACCGCTGAAGAAATATTTCCCTGGGTAACCCAGAATCTCTTGCCAAACGTTTCATGTGCCAGTTTAGGGGAGAGTGTCGAGCCCCTTCAAAGTGTGAAATGAATGCCTCTGGTGTGTTCTTCACCTTTCTCCGGCTGTGGTTTCCGCGCGAGTTTGATAACGCAGGAATTCATACAATCTGGAATCACCTGGGCGTTTCCAAAAGGGCTCCTCCTGGAATTGGAATCAGGAAACCACTCTGGGTGGAAGCCATGAACAGTAACCCCTGTCCTACCTCGTCATATTTTATCATAAAAAAGAAGTTCTTGCTTCATTGTAACGATACAACCGAAGACCCAAGTTCCAAGATATGTAGAGGAGACCACATTTTCATTTTTATCAGTTTAAAATAGCTAATGTTATCTCGTTGGATAAACTATTAATACAAATCGACTGATTTGTATAAAATGTTCTACATTCGCTTATGTCGTCCTTCCTAGGTACCATGCCTTAAAGTGCATCAGTAACTACTATATGCTTGTTTAGATAATAATTGGCACTAACGTTATGCCATCAACCTCAAAATATTTTTTGGGAAATATATTTGCAGGCGAAAATTTAGTATCATTATAGCACTCAACGAGTAACAATAAAGGGGATCACTGCCACCGATCCGCAGTTTTTATTCTATGCTTGGTTTGCTCCAACACTGAACCCAGATACCTTGACAACTAAGGCTCTGCTAAATGGAATGAGGTGAATTTGAATTATAAATATAAGCCGGAAAAGGAACTTTTTTGTTTGTGCTGTGATAATTTCTGCGCGGAGTAGGGAAGCTCACAATGGCGGTGGAAGGTCCAAGGTGGATAGGTTGAAGATGAGTAAACGAAATGGATGCCTCTCCGTGTCCCGCTTGCCCCTAATGAAATTTTACGACTCTCTCGAGAGCAGTGGCGACCACTTGACTTGGAAGGCTCCTCGTGGGCAGAACGTTGCTGAATTGGCGAGACTGCGAAATGCGTCGCGAGTTGTTTTGGCGAAGCATTTCGTTCGTATTAATTTATCCGGCGGTCGGCCGTCAACAAGAGGACATTACTGAGGAAGGGAAGAAACATGCTGCGGAAAAATACTGTCTTGCAGAGTTATTGTTTGTTGCACTGAATCATTGGTAGATTTACCTCTGGGCTTCAAAGTGATATGTATAACTTTCATATAATGGCAGAATATTAGGGTAGAATGCGAGGAACCTGTATCTAACGTACCGAAGTTCCAGGGCACATCCAGAGGTTTATGCTGCCGTCGTGACCTGCTGCACTCAAATCTTCTCGGGTGCAAGTGCTCAGTTTGACGAAGTTTCCTTAAAGGGATGAAATTTGCCATGAAAAATATCATTAGACTTGACCGAGATACGAACCCGGATCTCCCAATTGCCTGTCAGGTGCATTAGTCAGTTACACCACAAAGCCATCTTAGCTCAATGTGAATTTCAGCGGCCTGGGTATCCTTGTTTGTTTACTGGGTAAAATTCTAGCCTTGTGCTTCGCACCAGCGTAAATTATCCGTTTTGAAAAAATATAAATTATGTATTCTGGATTTCAAGTCTGAATGCTTTGAATTTAGCGCGCGGCACTTGTACAAATGCTGTGCCCTACTTGTGTCTTGTTGTTATTTTATAAATTGTGACGTGCGTGACGGACAAAAGCTTAGAATGAGAAAGCGCTGGATCCATATTTGTCGCTAAGTTAAAGTGCTGTCGCCGAGGAAAGCTTACGAGTCTCTTTTTCTCCCTCCCGGTATGCATCATACCTGAGGCATCTCGTGAACCTGATATGAAACTAGTTCTCCGTCCTTGAGGTCTTAAGTTTGAAACCTGATTGTCTCACCGCTCGTTACTTTGCCACGGGCCAGCCAGGTTACAAGAAACCCACGCCCAGTTACCTATGCGTTCATTTCTCCTGATAAGGTTGTATATTTTTTTTTAGAATTGGTGAATCAGGGCAAGTAGGAACCAAGTTTACGTGTCTATTTTCGGTTTACTGTGCTTAGCGGCATCTGTTAAAGACATACAACGGAAAGCGATCTTTTAATTACCTTCAAGGTTTTTGTTTTTTTTCTGTGATTCGATATCGTTTTTAATTTCCTTGTGAATTATTTTACAGCATTGTAATTAGTAGTAAATTTCGCATTTATAAGCACGAATGAGATACTCTTTTCATGAGCCTGTAACCCTTAAAGACATGCTAACGATATCAATCGCTCCGTTATCTTTACAAACTACTTGCTATTGCAATTCTTTAAGTTATTGGGATCTTTCCATTCAAGGTGTTGAAATCAGCGGAGATCAGGAACACATCAGCGCAAATAAGCGCACACGAACGGCAATTAATGGAACGATGTGCGCTGGCGAAACATTTTGTTTATAATTATTAATTTCGTACAAAATATGTATTTAAAACGCAAGTTTTTTTCGTAGTGAAATCAAATTGTTAAAACTGTCAATGCTTGACACTTCTTCTGAAAATCAACTAAAAAACAATCGCGGATGCGATTATTGAATTTTTTGTTGCTTAGCTCAATCCTCCAGCTCTGCTCCCTATCCGTTTTGAAGTGTGCTGCCTAGTGCCCAGGGTTTGCAGCAAATGGAAAGCAAGTGCACTGTTGTGTTGAGAAGTAAACAGCGAACTAGAGTGAATGTAAGCTTCCGCAGTCAACTATTTTTATAAAATGATCAAATATTTTCCCGGTGAATCTGATGTATAAATGTTTCGCGGGTATTCCGCGAGGTAATAGGCTTCATATCTGCCAACGTTTTGACGAACGACATCATCAAGGCTTCTGAATGCCGCACGAGTCAAATTTGGCCGTTATTTATACCCAGAAATCCAGATCAGGTGACTCTTCATTGGGGTTCGTTTGCCTGATTGGCCGTTGACTGATTCTCTCGTCTTCCCTTACATAAAAAACGGCCACATTTGCCTCGTGCGGTATTCAGAATCCCTGATTTTGGAAGAACAAGTCATTCGTCGAAACGTCGGCGGATATGAAGCTTATTACCTGGTAGAATACCCGTGAAACTTTTATACAACTATTTTTACGCTTGTCAAAATTAATTATTGGTTAAAGCGACAAAATTCGTATTAAAGTCAATAAAGAGCTGAGTATAAAAATTACCGGGGAGGAAAATGACGATTCACTGATTGGATTTGATGGACGACGGAAGTCTCTAGCATGCCTTAAAGGGATACAGAATAGCCACCGACGAAAATACCACCGCTGCCATTCGATATGCTCCTTGCAACACACTCCCATTTTATCGCCATGTCCGCGCTGCACGCTCTGCGGAGCCGGCCGGCCGGCCTGGGAGAAAGGCAGCCTCCTCCCCTCTTAATTCCGTGACATCAGCTGTTCGCCTTGTGGCGGTGGAGTGAGGGAGAGGGCGGAGGAAGATAGGGGAGGGAAAGAGAGTTGGGCGGAAGGAAGGGGAGGTGAATTGGAAGCCGTCTCTCGGTCGACCACGATGCGACACACAAGAAGAGCACAGCGGCCGTACACCCGCTCGCATCTCCCTTCTTCCCCCAACTCCCATGTACACATTTTAAGGGGTTTCCAGATACCAGTATTTCCGATGCTATTCCCCTTCGGTAGTGTACTTGCCGATACTCCGAAACTGCCTATCCGATCCTGATGATTTCGTAAATATAGAGAGCCGTCCGCCCATGACCGTTTGTGGTAATAGGTTCTTAGTTGATGTCGGTATTTCTAGGTGGCTTACGTTGATCAAAACGAAATTGTGCCGGTATTATGTTTCTTACCGATCTAAGATTATGCTAAACATTAAATATTACCTATCGCTTCGAGTAAATGTTAACTATGTATAAACTAACTCATTATTGAGGGGCGTTTTCCTGTGATATGAAGTTTTTACTATCACTGATAATTTTAACCGTAGTGCGCATGTAGGATTGAATTGAATGTTTCCTACATTTGCATTGGATAGTAGGCTCAGCTTCTTGAAATCCCATCGTTACATTAAATATTATCTTTTGTGCAACTTCCTACATTCTTTTCCGACATTACTTTCTTTAGATTGTTATTTCAGGCCTGCTTCACTGAGTTTTGTTCTTATATATTAGTATTAGTAGGCCAATGTCTTCGCTCTTTTTATACTAGCTATTCCTCACCCTAAGCCTAAGATGTGCATAGTAACTACATGTACGTGCATGTTCCATGTCTTTTGTGAACATATGTTTCTAATTCGACTCAATTTCATCTTCTCCGCCAAAACCAGTGTCCGTCCTTCTATGTTTCTCTATCCCTTTCCCATTTTCTATGCTTGAATGTTTTTATTTGCGCCTTGAGCTTCATGTTTCCGAGTCGTCATGGATCATCTACCAGTGAGTGTCCACCGATTTACCTATATATTCTTCCCCAACCTCAACGCCTTATTGCTTGCGTGTTTGTTTATTTTTATTTCCTTTTCTTTACAAAAAATATAGATAACTCGAACCCCTTCAAATACCACACGAAATTCTCCGTCGGGCCTAAGCTGTGCATAGTAGTTACACATGTACGTGCATATTCCATGTCTGTTGTTAAAATTTGTTTACATCAAACTTTATTTCGAATTTGACTCAATATTATCTTCTCCGCCAAAACCTGTATCAGTCCTTTTATGTGTTTATTTGTGCCTTGAGCTTCCATGTGTCTAAGTCGTCATGGATCATCCACCAGTGAGTGTCCACTGATTTACCTATATATTCATCCCCAACCTCAACGCCTTGTTGCTAGCACGTATGTTTACATTTATTTCCTTTTCATTAAAAAAATATAGATGTATATTCATTTATTTATTCGCCCACACATACACGCGCCACGTGTCACGTGACCGGCTGTTCGCTCCCGCACGGCCTTGGGTGAGGCGCGTCACTAGCCGCGGTGGCAACAACCGGTTTTCTGTGGTTGGCATGGTGCGGGAAGAGGGGAAGGCGGAGAGAATGGGAATAGAAAATAAAAAAATGAAAAAATGTAAAAACATGGGACGAGAGAAAGGGATAGAGAGATACAGGGTGTGTTCCGTGTGTGCACTGTGTGTAGCTATGGCCACCGGTCGGTCGGAGGGGGAGAGGGAAGGTTGATGTTCCCTCTTTCTCTCGCTGGGAATGATGGGATACGCCGGCCGGCCTCCCGTCTGGTTGATGCTTTCGAGAAGAGAGAAAGCTGCAAGCGTCTATAAAACTATGGAAAAACCTTACGAGCCGGCGCGGGGACGTGTGGGAGGAAGCCATGAGATTTCCCTATATTTCCTTCTCTACACCAGCCATGAAAAAAGGGAGGAAATCGGAGAAAGGAAATGAAATATGGAAGGAAAGAAGGTGAATAGGGGTTGTGTGATAATTTTATTTTTGTAATCGAAAGTTCGTGTCGAAAAAAGAGATACAAAGCATAGTCAGTGGTTATAAATAAAACGTTTAGCCAGCTCTAAAATGCTTCAGAATGAAATATTTTGACGCTGTGCTGAAAAAAGCACGCCGCCTTGTTGGCTTAGATTTTGACGCAATTAGGCAGTAAACACTGAACCTTAGCACTTTAAAAAACACATTAAATATCTACATATTGTACATACACGTGGAATATACTCAACAATTTATTATTTATGAGTTAGCCTTAGCTCCTAAAATCTGGCTAACTGAACGTCTTTCGCCTGGTTTTAGGAACTCCGTTGACTTTGATCGAATTTGGGACTGTTATTAGAACTGGGGTTTTCCCAACTCCAGTTCGGATATTTTCTCAGTACTTTTCTTCGAATCAGCATTCTTTAAGGGCATTTTTCAAAGAGTTGTCAGTGTTTTCAACCTTTCCAAGGTTGTTTCGTTTCTTCTTCGTTCTGTGGCCATCGCATACTTCGGTGTATGAAGCAAAGTACACCACGAAGTTGATGATATTTCATGCCCTATTAATCAATCACAGCGCGGATCTACACTCACTGTACCATGAAGGTAAAAAGAAGATTTACCCACAGTCACGGGACGGAGGCTCGTTACAATAGCAAAACTGCAGTGTTTTTTCAGACCAGCTGATGATAATTAGCATCACCTTTCGTGCACACAAGAAAGAGATCATTTTCCTCCACGGCTTGAATTATTTTATTGTCACGCCACTGTGTTCTCAGCTCCCTCAGTGCACGCGAAAGGAAAGGCGTAATTTGAGCTGCAACACCATTTCTAAGAAACCAATGCGATCGACCGATCCCCTCACCCCCATTCAAAACACGAAGAGGCGATTAATATAATAATAATGCTATCATCATCGCTATTGTGAATAATCTCCTTTTTTATGGCCACCCTGACCTCGCTCACTACTGCACATTAAGTGCTCCTTCCCCTTCTCTTCCTCCTTGTCTCGGTGTCTGCCTTCCCTCACACCTCCACCCATTCCTCCTCCTTCTTCAAATCTCTCCCTCCCCCCCCCCCACCCATCTTTCTCCATTCCAAGGGCAGAGTAGAAAGAAAATTACCTTGACAGTCAGTGTCTTCCTCCTCTATCAAACTCGTCTTTCCTGGCGCAGGAAATTTTAATCTAGAGAGAGAGAGCCGCAAACGAGGAAAAACGAACGCAAGAGAGGCGATCGGTCCCTCTAACTTGGGCGAGAGGGAGGAAGAAAAAATATTGGAGACAGAAGAAGTCCCTTGGGGGCCAAGTGTGTAACTTTTGTCGCTGGGCAACGTCAATCGTCTCCTTTGCGGTCTAAATCGACATTGGCGAGTCTATTAATGTGGTTGTAGTGATTTTTGTTTATGTTCAGATTTGCGTTAAGCTTTAGATATCGGTTCTTATTAGCGATATCTATATATGAAAGTGAAAAAAATTGCACAATATTGATTTGGTGTTTTGGCAATTCAATGCTATTTTAGCACGTACCCTTGTGGTACATGACATAAATTTCGTTATAACTAGATTAAAATTGTACAGATTCTCTTCTAAATGCGAAATAATACATTTCATTTGTGATAATGGTTGCTGATAAATATCAAGGTGTCACGCCGTGTCAAAGATTCTAAAAAACGTATTTATATATAATTTTCGCTTAAATTTCGAATACCGCGCCGAAAACCCAAGTCAAAACATGCTTAAATTTAGCCAAGTAATGTAAAATATAATTCTTTTATGATTTACATTGCTAAATGTATGTCGAGTTTCACAGCCAAAACAGATGTAATTAAATGTGGTATGATCCTAGAAGTTTTCTGCGGCTTACTTGAAAAATCATTTAAATGTGCAGTGAAAGACCCACGATTACCGCTCGGGCCACCTTAACCTCATTTTCGGCGACGTGGCGGGCATCGCTGATCTCATATCACATTTAAAACATGTTTTTGCGCAGTGTGTATTTACATAATTTTAATTTTATCATTGTGTAAATGTGCACCTAGTGTGAGAAAGTGACCGTAAAACATTTCGCGGACCCAGTGTGAAAACTAACGCCGATAGAGTAAAAAGTCTGTGTGCATCTAATTCGCTCATATATCCTCATTTTTATCGGCGGTCGGCTCTTTTAGTACCTGAGTAAGCGGTTGTACCTACGTGAAATAAGTGGCCATAGTCGCTTAATTAATTGTTGACATCGCCAAAAATATTGACGGTCGAGAAAAATGAGGCTTACAGACTCGCCAACTATGTTAAATGCCGCAGAGGAGAAAATTAATTAACCTTTGCCGACGGGCGGCGAATGTGAAAGCATTGCCCACCCACCACCCCCATAAGAGGCATAAACATTTCAGTGATGGGGAGTTCGTCTTTGTAATTCATTAGGGAGATCGTCTGTTGCTGCCTGCCATTATTCTGCCGACTGCACTCCTTTTTCATGTTATTAACTCTTTGGGAAGTGGACCTCATTCCGACCGTTTCAAGCAGAAAAAAAGCGTAGCCATGTGCATCACAAAACCAAAACAAAATTTGGATCGAAAGGAATTAAGTCGGAAAATGGTAGCGGAATGGTTCGGCACGAGAAAGTGTATGTAGTTAGGCATTTCGCTCCACATTTCTTTACCAAACGAAAGAACATTGAAGTGCCGTGCACATGTCCACCCGCCTATGTCCCGATCGACATGCGATGAATTTACGACAATGGGTCTCTCTACTCCGTGGAGAATGAATAAAAGAAAAGAAATTCACGTCATCTTCTGTGCGTGTTGCATTTCTTTGTTTTTTTAATTTCATTTTTCCTCTTCCTATCCCTTCTTGAGACGTGCTTTCTTTCACCAATTGAATGAACCCCTCCCCTTCTTCCTTGTCATCGCCGGGACTGCAGGACCCCGCCTCCACTATGAAAACGTCTTGTCCCTCGGTGCGTCCTTTCTTCTTCACTTCTTCTGGCACGTCTTCTACTTCACTCTGCGAAGATGCGAATGGAGATGGGGGGTCCGGAGCAGTTGTTGCTACGGGATGGTTGGGGAGGGAGGGATCGTTGCTTAAGTTTTAGGGGAGTGACTCGGGTGTTTCGTCCTATCAGCTCCGATTGTGACAACTCCAACCAAGTCACTGCGTCAAAAACCTGTGATCGTGTTACGGGTGTGATTTTGGACGAAATCGATATGCATGTATATAAAGACGTATATTTCGAGACCGACCGCACTGCCCGCACCGCCCGCTACTAGAGCCGTCCAAGGTAATAGCGCAGTTGAAATATACTGATTTAGCGTAGAAATAAATGAAAAGTAAACAATTTTTTATCTATTTTATGATTTAAACAGAGGCCACCATCAATGATTATTCGGATACGTGTTTCCCTTCCCAAAACGGCATTGGGCGTGTGTACAAATTAGCTGCATTTCTAACTTTCAACTGCGCTATTATCTTGGACGCACTCTAGGCATGAGCGCGATACTGCTCAGGAGAACGAGAAAAATCACGCTATCGACACGCGAGAGCTGTGGTGAACTGAAATAAAACTTAAACGATGTATTTTTTACACAAGTTATTAGATTACTGAACCCTACCGGTTTCGACTCTCTCGTGTCATTCTCAAGGGTACTCTGACATTCTCTCAGTGTTCATGACAAAGGCGCAAAGCTGGATATTTTTTAGAAACCTTCGAGGTTATATCATCATCTAAGGCTTTGGGACCGAAATTGTTAAATGAAATTGTACCGTTTAATCGGTCCCAATTTTGTCATGTACCTGTCCCACCTTTAACAAGCATCATCCTGACCTTCAACACATTCCTTATTTACTTAATCATACCCTCTAAGCTACCCCAACAACTCCTGCAGTACCCTCCCTCCCTCTTCGTGAATATGTTTATGGGCTCGCCTTTGTGAGAATGTCAGAGTACCCTTGAAAATGACACGAGACTGTCGAAACCGGTAGGGTAAATAATTTAATAAATTGTGTGAAAAATACATCGTTTAAGTTTTCTTTCAGTATGTCACTTTTTTACAAAACATCGCCTTACTCGATTCAATGTAAAGCTGTGGTGAACGTTAGAGGCACACGGCTCAAGAAAGACAAAACTCCACCGGTAAGGTGCGGAGGAGCAAGGAGCAAATGTTTTTCCCGGAGAGCTGTGATGTGAAGGAACTGCTGTGGTCTTATCTCCACTGAGGGCGTCTCTATGAGCTATAGATTCTAAGTGTGTGTGTGCTTGTATGTGCACGGCGAGTAGTCACAGGGAATGACGGGACACGAAACGGGGTAGGAGAGGTGGGAGTGCGTTGGTTTGGCGTCCGACTTGGGCATGAGAAAGGAGGCCGTCTTGCCGGCCGGGGGATCGCCATATGAGGACGTTGCGGAGGAATAGCGGTGGCAGAACGGTCAGTGAAAGTCTCTTCCTTCGCCGTGTCCTATTAGGGGAAAGGGAAGGAAACTCGGCGTCGAAAAGCGACCCACTTTTTTCATTTCACGTTCACAAAGCGCGGCCTGCTTTGCACTCCCCCGCGAGCCTAGTTCGGAAGAGGCTCGAAAGTGACGAAATTTTTGACGTCACAACGGATTGAAAATCTTGATTGTTGCCTAAGATCATTTGTATACGCACTCGGTGGTCAAATTTGTTTCCACGTCAACCGCAAGGCAATTGACGTCAGTTTCGGAAAATCATCAGATATAGTCCGATGTGTTGAAAATAATGTAATAAAAATATGACTAATTGTGTCTTCAACCGTTGTGTCGCTAGTAGCTACTAACTGGGGAAATCCTTCTTTAAAAATTAATGCTTTTGAAATATTAAAATACGATTTTGAACTTTGATTCCATTGAGGGAAAATAGAGGACTAATGCAAATACCTCCATTCGTCATGTTTCTGGTCGCACTTATTGCAAAAGAAGTAATTTTGAGCAATCGCTGAATGCATTTTCATCAGGGAGTTCCGGCGAACGATGCCATTGGAATTTGCAACAGGTGGAAGAAACGAGAATTTTTTTGTGAAAAGGCAATTGCTTATGAAAATACTCAGTAGAACTCATGACCGTGCAAGTCGTTATGCAAAATTCTTTAATAAAGTAGCCCTTTCTTTGTAATTGTTGCTGCTATAATTCTTGATAGCTTCGCTTGTTGGCTTAACTTATTCTCCACTGCAATCCTCACCTCACTCACAAGAGCCGTGTCTTCAGTGAGTGACGAATTCACGTACTCACTCTATTCTGCGGCTGCTATTCCGATATCATTTAAACTGAAAATCACTCCGCTACAAAACTTTGGGACGACACATCTACAAAGAACTGATAGATATAATATTTTTGGGTTTTAGTATTCTACTATGAACTTCTGGAGGAGATTAAGGGAAGGCAGAGCGAGTTGGAACAGGAAATTAGGGGCGAGGGTATGCTTAAGGTCGTATCAGAGGGGAGGATGTTGGATAAGCGGGGAAGGGAAAAAAATAGGCGTCATGGATAGGATGAAGACAGGTAGGGCGTAAGCTGAGAAGGAGAAGAAAATCGTATCAGGCGATAGAGGACCGCGCCTGTTAAAAAACTTGAAGATTTTTACTTTTCCTCGATTTTAACCTACCTTGACCGGTAGATCACTACTACCAATAATACATTTTGCCGTGATAAAGTCAGGCACCGAATTTTGAACCAAGTGCTTTGATTGTCAAAGTAGATAAACCTGAAAACCGCAAAAAGGAGTCGCTACTTCCGAGTTGTTCAACTTGGCTCGGCTCTTAAACTCTTGAAGCGAAATGAGCGATTCGTTGGCTGTGGAATCTTTTGAAAGCGGTCTATCTTGTCCCGAGCGAGTTGCCATTCTCTCCTTCGTGTCCCATTGGGTATTATTCTCCGCAGTGAAAGGAATAGTTTAAGGATGCGTCAATATAAAACTACAATCAGGGGGCGTCGCGTCGTTAGCGAGACGGCTTGCTTCCATGCGACGGGCATCACATGCTCGCTCGCAACAGTGCACCCCGGCGCAACAATGCAGGCGCTCCTCCCATTCTCGTGGCCCCGAGTGCGTGAGCTGCGTCGCAATTGTTTTCATTCCGATCACGGAGTCTCTCTCCGCCCGCCGCCAGGGGGACTGTCAATTGCTCTCGAGGAGGAATTATGGCTTTCCGATCTTCCCATTTCATCTTAACCGACACAACCCGTCTTCGCAGTTGTTGCTTTTTTTCTTCCTCATCGATTGTTTTCCTTATCACCTCTGAGAAATACGGGCAGTAACCGCCGGAGATACGGGACTCCTTGGTGTCAACGGTCATGGTCTTCATGCGTCATACTCCTACTGTGGATGTCGTTACTTTTTAAGAAATCGCTTTCGAATCAAGACGGGTGCCAGTGACGAGGAGTTCCGGGCTAAAAAAAAGTCGAATTCTCGTGAACGTGGTCCAATTTAAAGAGTAAAAACTCGTTGATCACTAAAAACAACTTGAGTCGTTTATGATGTTTACTTGATGAATGTTCACAATCAACTAATCTGTCGACGATGAAGCCTTCACTTTCCTCTAGTGACGTTTCCATATGTCGCATTTAAGGTAAATATGTTGGATCTAAGTGGAAGAACAGTGGATCATACTCCTACACAATGTATAGTATTGTTGGAGGACGTGTTGATAGGTAGCTGTACAGTTCAGTGTAGTGCATGCTTGTGAGGTTTCGCCTTCTGAGAAGCATTAGCGATTTATGCTAATGCGTCAATAGTCGTGGTTGCATTAACTTTAATAGGGTATAATGTAATGCATGTTGATGACAGCTCACCCCCTGCCACACACTCTTGAGGTGGCTTGTAGAGAATTATGTAGATGTAGATATATCTGGGGTGAGGAGAGGTGAAGGGGATATGAATTTGGGATGAAGTAAGGAGAGGCAGAGGGTATGAGGAACTGAAGAGAGACCTGATGGAGTGCAAATAATGTGCAGGAAAGTGAAGAGATGTCTCTGAAAATGAAATTAATTGTCCAAAAACGTACCAGTCAGCTGGTAGAATACCCAATGATGAGAGAAGGAGGTGTTTTCAACTGATTTTCAAGTTTTCTGTTCTCTCACCTTAGAGTACGGAATAATAAATCGTGTAATATATTAGCAGTGTGTGTCCTTCCATCAAGACTAACTCATTGAAAACATCTTCCACGGAGTTAGCCTTCGATGGATTGGTTTCGCCGTTTGTCCGCATTATCATATTGTGACCGGTGATCATTATTGGAAGGCCGGATGCTATCGAACCTCGACAGTTACGTGGGTGGCTGTGACGCAGGAATCTCGGCCAATCCCAGTTACCGAACTCAGCAATCGTAGTCTAGGTAGTGACGTCGAAATTTTACCGTCACTCATGAGGCTAATAGTGACAAGCGTCGAGAGAAGTCCTTCCTGAATTGCCCACCGCTTCCGATAGTGGGAAGAGAGAGATGTATTTCCATCCCCATTAAGCCCCTTTTTGTGCGTTTGTTTGCATGTTGTGTGTGTGTGTGACTGTGTTTTTTTGTGTTTGATGATCATCTCTCTCTCTCTCCTCTCTGCATTTCCACCCTTCCCTTTCCTGGGAGAGACCGCGCCCATTCGGCCAGCGGCACAATTTTCGACCGTAGAAAGTGGGGGGAGATAATCACATAGGTGGAGTTGTGGGGGTGGATAGAGGGTGGGGGTAGTGGGAGGCGGGGGTGGGTCGAGGATTGGGGGAGAGGGGAAAGGGGGGAAAGAGAGGAGGGGAGTGTGAGGCTGTGGCTCTCACATCGCGTGCCTCGCGAGGCACACCCAGTGGCAATTTGCCCAGAGTTAGTTCCTCCTACTCTCTCTCTCTCTCACAATCACCCCATCCCCACTCCCCCTTTCCCCTCCCGGTCTTCCCCACCCATCATTCACCTCCCTCCCCCCACCCTATTCGCCGGCCGTAAATGTAAAACGCGGTAGATTGCTTGCGTGGTTCCATTTCCCCCCTCCTGTAGGGCGGATCGCTTCGAACAAAGATGGGAAGAACGTTGGAATTCGTAGACAGCATAATTATTCAAAAGGTTTACACGGAAACAATTTCACTTGCGTTAAAATAATATACCGGTTAATGGTTGGTTTTATTGAATGTTACAGAAAATCATCAACATTTTGTACACCTGCAGGGCCCTATCTACCTCCAGTATTTTTTTCTTTATCTCCGCGTACGTCCTACTCTTCTTCATCCCATCCAGGAAGCCTATTCTCTTTCTTCCCCTACCCCTCTGGGACAACATCCTTCCCTCTATCACGGCCTTTAGCGAACCATCACCCCTCATTACCTCTTCCAGCCACCTACCCTGCCTTCACCTAATCTCATCCAGAATTTTCCTATCCTCACCAACCGTGTCAAGCACTTCCTTGTTTGTCTTTCTTTCAGCCCATCGCACCTTCTCCATCCTCCTCCACACCCACATCTTGAACGTCTGCAGCCTATTTTGGTCCTCCTTTCTCAGAGTCCACGTTTCTGCCCCATACAACGCTACACTCCATATCAAACTCTTCACGAGCCTCTTCTTTATATCCTTACCCAAGGTCCCCGTCTTCTACTATTACTAAACGCTTTCTTCCCTAACGCTATTCTCTGAATTTCTTTGCTACTATGCCCATTTTCTTCTAGCGTACTACCCTTGCAAGTATAATGCTCGACTTTCTCCAGTTTGTAATTTTAACTAACATTGGAAAAAATCACTCTTCGATAACTTACTTGAAATCAGTGTGTTTACTTCTTGAAAATGAAATATTCGTGTATATTTTTTATTTTAGTTTAAATTAAAAATAAACCGTATTCCCAGCAAAAATAAAAACGATGTAAAATCGAGTTGAATCAATCAGTACCTACCATACGTTTCAAAAGTTACTTAGCTTAAGTTTTCAGCAGAAGGTAGATTCTTGCTCTATACTCGCTAATGCGTCCACTCCTCCGTGCAATCCAAAGGCATGCAATTAAAGAAAAGGGGAGCAATGTGGTGGATATTTCGGTTGGATGGAATGAGTTTATCGAGTTAAGGTCAGAAACAATCATCCACAGCTATTCTTTACCAACTTTTTGGAACATACGTTATTCCATATTCAGGGCTAAAAATATAAAATATACTGAATGTCAGTAACAACAGCGACAAATGGTGCTAACAGTCATGGGTTCCATGGTGATCTAAAGAAATGTTACAAGTTGTACTTTGTGATGTGATGTTTGATGATTTTAATGTTTTTATTCTAAGGTAATTGATATGTGGATATGTTTTGAGGACAAGGTTTTGAAGTGTCTGTTGTGTATTTGGTCGTTGTTGTTATTGACATTCCGTATATTATATATATTTTTAGCCCTGAAGAAGGAATAAAGTATGTTCCGAAACGTTGGCAAAGAATAGCCGTGGTTGATTGTTTCTGACCTAAACTCGAAAAACTCATCCCATTCATAATGGAGGTCGACATTGTGAATACAGATATTTCGGTTGTCAGGTTACAGTTTGATGACGTCGTTCCCTCTCCGTCTGCCTCAATGATTTGGTGCTTGACTTTGCGTGATTGCGCACCCATTCATTTGTTTCGCAGGGATTTGAATGTAATATTGTGTTTTCGATTCGTTTGTCGTTGCTGCTTGCATTTTATTAATCATAACTTTTTTCTCTTCTCTTTCTCTCAGCGTGTCGCGGAAGCGTCGCCCGAGCGAGGGTTGGGGCGGCGGCGTGGACGACGCCTGGGGCGCAGTGGACGACGCCGGCCTCCCCCCTGACGAGTGCATGGACGAGTGCACCGCGGCGCTGGTGCTCATGCGGCTCTCGTGCAGCCCACACTCCCCGCACCGTTTCGAACGTGAGTACACAGATACTCTGTTCTTTGAAAGCAATTAAATTCACTGAGAGACCACATTGGTTTCTCCGCATTATGTTATTTTCTGCAACTGGGTTGTTCGGGTACGCCGGTAGCGCCCCTCGCAACCATTTAAGTCCTTCGGCCGAGATTGTCACATAAACAACAAAATTTTAATAATCTAAAATCTAATTTTATTTTCATTTAAAGCTTCGATTACAAAAAACATATTTTTAAAGCTGGAAAACGTCATTAAAAACAGCATTTGTCAAATATTCTATTATCTTTTAGTAGTGGTCCTTGTTGGGGACTCGGTTGATTTTTTTTAGCAATTCAATGCCACTTTAACTTGTACCCTTATGGCACATGACATGCATTTCGTAATCATTCGATTACATATGTACAGCTTTTCCTCTATACGCAAAATAATACATTTACTATTAGTATTATTTCTACAAAATATCTAGGTGCCACGACGAGTCCAGTGGTCGAAAAAAAACATTTCCGTATACCTTCGTCTGATTGCCGAATACCGCGCCGAAAAGTCTAGTCATAACATGGTTTAATTAAGTGTGAAAAATGCAAAATATAATTTTTGTATAATTGCTATTACTACCGGTATGGTGAGTTTCATCGCAAAAACAGATGTATTTAAATGAGCTATGGTCCAAGAATATTTTTCGACTTACTTAAAAAATTGTTATGTGTAATCAATGACCGACGATCATCGCTCCAACCACCTCAAGTGACAGATTGCAGGTTAGAAATTAGGTAAGTAAAGAATGAATAATGAAAAATATTCAGTTGTTTCTCTTATTCAGTTGACGGCGGTGATCACGGCATTACTTACGCTTCAGGTTCATATGCGTTACACGTTGAAACCATTCTAAACTCTTACAACACGTCAAAATCCTTTGACTTCTGTTCTCAGATATGACTGAAAAGTGTTAGTGCGTTCAAGAATTGATCACTTTAGGTTCACAATCAAGTCAAGCGACATGAATAATTCAAGTATTACGATTTTTGTGAGTCATGTTGCCATTGTGTGAAACGAGCGATGCATGCATGCATGAAAGTGCCCTGGCCTCATCGTCTCATTTCTGCCCTCTCCGAGGGTAGCGGGTAGAGGGACCGCACCTACTCCATAATTCTACCCTTCCTTCTCCTCCGCAGTATAATCATTTATAAGACCCCAAGACTGTTTCAGACTGACTGTTGCTGAGATCCTGGGCTCCCGCTGACGACGCTTTGCCATAGGTACCTACACCGGCATTTGGGATTTTCTTCCATTCTGCCCTATCCTTCCTTTCTTCTTTTTTCTTTAAGTTACACTCATGCAATGCTTTATACGCGCCCTCTTGTTCTTAAATGACTCCTAATGTTTCTCCTCTTAAGAGTATCTTCCACCACATTCACCCATGTTTTTCGCGGTCTAACCTTTCCTCTAGCACCAATCACTCCACTCTTATAAATCTGATTCCTTATTCGACTCTCAGCCATTCTCTCGGGAATAAAATGTCCTGAATATTTTATTAACAAACTCAGGTTATTATTTGATAAACAACCTAGAAGTTTCTATTCGAACATGGCCAGTTAAGGGGTGTCTTCAATTGATTTAGGCAAATTATTCCATGAAGGTATTGGTGGCGGTCGATACTTTGTGGAATTCCTTTGTAGGAAAACGAACATGTTGACTCGATTATTAAAATTTCTCCACTGGAATCGTGCAAAGCATTTATTCTTTTTCCTGAATTATTCCATACATAATTATCTGCAACGGAAAAACAATTTTTCAGTGTGGAGGTCCGAGACTGAGGGACACGTAGGTAGTTCGGGTCTATTCTTGTACATATCAGAGGATAGCATATGCCAGAGGATATATATATATATATATATATATATATATATATATATATATATATATATATATATATAAATAAAAATAAACTTTGCCACAGGTGGGGCGGAAATAAATATAGAAACACAAAAAAGAAGAACACTCACACACTATACGTTCTGATATTTCGGCAGCCGAGCTGCCTTTCTCACAGAAGGAAGGATACAGAATGATGGATAGGCATGGGACAAGGGGTAGAGTGAGGTAGGAGGAGAGTCTCCTCCTACCTCACTCTACCCCTTGTCCCATGCCTATCCATCATTCTGTATCCTTCCTTCTGTGAGAAAGGCAGCTCGGCTGCCGAAATATCAGAACGTATAGTGTGTGAGTGTTCTTCTTTTTTGTGTTTCTATATTTATTTCCGCCCCACCTGTGGCAAAGTTTATTTTTATTTAAATTATCGCGTGTGTGATTTTCCACGAACTCATATATATATATATATATATATATATATATATATATATATATATATATATATATATATATGACGAAATATATAAGTATATATACTTCGTCAATTGGGTGACTAAAAAGAAGGAATCTTCCTTTACCTCTCGCTGAAGAAGGTGGCGGCGATCCACCGAAATATTCAAAACCCGTTTGAGTGTCATTCTTAGTGTTCCTTCATTTTAGTCACCCTAGTGACGAAGTATATGTACTTTTGTGTATGTATTTGAGAAGCAGTATGGCTTAGGTTTTGAAGCTAGTTCGAGAATTGTTAAGGTTATATATATATATATATATATATATATATAACACCTTAACAATTCTCGAACTAGCTTCAAAACCTAAGCCATACTGCTTCTCAAATACTTTAACCTCTTGCTTGTGCTTCTCCGACAAGCGTTCACGCCTCCCTGGAGAGCGGCTTGTAAAATGAGAATGAATTAAATACCCCTCTTTTAGAGAGTGCAAAAGACAGTAATTTTCTACGATTTATTTACCCCTTCCATCCCATCTCCTCCTCTCCTGGTCCACCAGGAGGCATTAAGAGATCCTTTTACCCCCTTTCCTAGGGTGTGGGTTTGAAGAAGAAGGGGTAAAACGAGAGATTAAAAAAAACAATCACATCTTTGTCTGCGCAGTGATCGGAAACAATGGGGGAGACTCTCCCACGGAAGTCACTGGGTTGCAATTTTCGCGCTGGGAAGAAGAAGGGTCCCCCTCGCTGTTGGAAAGGGGCGTTGGCCGCGTTTCCACCACGCAAGAGTGCAGCGAGCGACGTAAAACTTAACGTACGTTACGAGCCAAAGAGAGAGAGGTCACTGAACCCTCACCCACTCACCCACTCATCATCCCCGACCAACCTCGCCATTATTGTGTGGCATTATGCGAGAGGGATCGGTCTTTTGTCGAGTTCAACTGATACATTACCAAGGTCGTTCGCTTGCTTGCCTTTTGTCCCAGCCCCGGAGCAGATTGTGTCCATCTTAGCAGGGGAGGAAAACGCCGAGCCATTGTGAAGACGGTAATAGGAGCAGGGGTCCCCTAACTTCGCTTGACCGTCGACCGCCTAAGAATCTCTCAACCGTATACATCTCATCTTCACCACTATATAATTTGATAGTAAAAAAAAAGACACATGTGATTGTTCAAATTGTTTATTTTGACAGAGTTTATGGATACATGCGTATTTACCCAACTCAACATTCCCTTTCGGAGTAGGCAAAGTCAGAAGTCTCGGTGATAGGCCTGTAAATCTGGCTCTGTTTTGATAATTTACTTCATGTTGCCCTAACCCAGTGATTCTCAACCGGTGTGCCGCGACACACTGGTGTGCCGTAAGCCTCTGCCAAGTGTACCGCTACGCTCATAATACATCAATAATAACAATAAATTAAACTATTAAACTAACAGATACTTTTCAATTTTGTTATTTTTTTTAACGATAAGTTTTTTATCTTTTTTTGTGTATACTTTATTTTTTATAAGTGTATTAACCTTTTCTTTGTTCACTGGTGTGAAGTCAGCATTTCCGAACACCACAAATGTGCCATGGTGCCAAAAAAGTTGAGAACCACTGCCCTGACCTTTCATACGTCTTCTTCTTCAGTTATACTCATTCCTTGTTTCGTTCGTGTCCTTTTCTTAAGATTCCTAATAATCCTTTTCTTAGGACCATCTTCCACCACATTCACTCATGACTTTCTTGGTCTAACCCTCCCTCTCACACCGTTCACTCTGCTATCACACACCTGTTTAGTTTTTCGACTCTCATTCAATCTCTCGACATCACCAAGCCAACGAAGTACGCTCCTTTCATACGTGCCCATCACTGTAGCATCCATTATATAATGCTCATTATTTATCGAAAAGTGCATGTGTGATGTATTTTTAAGTGAACCAACAGGAATTCACTGGCGATCTTACCAACTTAAAATATTAATTAAAATATATTTACTAGTCAGAAGATAGCGTTAAGTGATGCTTTAGAAGTCTAAATGTAGGATATAATGTAATAATATTAAACTATTTATAATCCAATTGATTTTTGTTACCCTTTTTCCATCGTCCACCAAGCCCATATTGATCCCTCTGTGTTATATTGACTCCCTGGGGGGAGCGGGGGGGGGGGGGGGTGTTAAAACGACTACCCTAGGGACCCCTGGTACAGAGAGAGAAAAATACTTAAAAGTCATCCACGCCTAATGTGTGCCCAACAGACATCTATACTATCTTCCAATTCTTCCTGCGAGTGTTATGTAACACACCGCTACTCACCTCAAAGTAACTTGTCAAGGGATATAGTGTTGCCCAACAAACTAAATTCCAAGTACGATGGCACGTACTTGCTGTTACAATCGTGCTCTTACATCTGCTGCAGAAGAAGTGACTTATTTTGGGGAAATCCATTTCGCCGTAGCCAATTGGAATAAAAATAAGGAATCGTGTGAACTAATTTCATGAAGATAAATTAGGTTTTTTTTAATTCTTGCGGAAATGTTAAGAAATTCGCTATTCCTGGTTACCTGATCTGTAATACCTTCGCTGAATAGACGAGCCGAGACCTTATCTCGTAGTTGTTCTTTCCTTCCCAAGCAAACATTGACCTCTTGATTGTTGATATATAGGATGAATTGCATAATCATTGTTGAGCGATTGACCCACAGGATAGATTGTATAATCATTTTATTTCGTATTTGATATGATATGAATCCAGGAACAGCCTTCGCAGAAACGATAAGGTTCTTTATTGAGCCCATGATATGATTTTTAGTTGGAAGGAAGTGTTTCTGATTGTTCTTTTATAATATTGATTCTCCCTTTCCTTTTTAGATGAATACTATTTATATAGACACGAAATCATAGTCAGAAAACATTATGCAAGAGAAAAAATATAAATGTTTTCTCTACTATAAGAATAAAATTTTCTAGCGCTGGATGACAACGGAACTTCAATGCACAGAATTTGAATTATTCCTACCTGACGGATTTTATTCGAGACTCCTTCGCTTAAAAATTTTATGCCACGTAAATTTTCGAGACCTTTGGTTTTGGTAATCGATAGAGAATAATTCCAAACTTAGACTCTCAACAGTGTCAACATGAGGGATCGCTTTTCAACATTCTTTTCGATGAAAGGCTAGGTGTTTAAACATTTACTCCTCTCAGGGAAAGGATAACTGAATTTGAATCGGTTTGGAAAAAGGCCTCGATGTTAGAGGAAACAGAAGAGAACACTTGTAAATATGATGGAATCACATTTGATCATTTGCTCTAAATACAAGTTTTCAGCTGCAGAAGAGGAAAGCAGATGTCATGGCAGTGTCATTGGGCGCCAATTGTTTGTCGAACATGTCGACGAAAAGGTACGAATAATCTGAAGGGAATGCAAGACATCGCTCCAATGGTCATGAAACGTTCTGGTGGCTCATTGCTCTCGAACCAAACTAAATTCATGGAACAGAATTTTCGCTCGTTGAGAATTTCGCATCAGTGGGTCACATTTTTGCGGCATTTTTTGGTTGAGAGAAAGAAATACTAAGCCCTGAGGCCATCCTTATGGTTCCAGAAACTCCGGTATTGAAAATGCAAGGTGATATCCAACATGAAGCTGTTGAAATTTGGGCTAGGACAAGAAAAAGAAAGATCAAGTGGACAGTAATTGAGACGAAAGAAGTTTAGAGCGTGATGGAGGTGCAAAGGGAAGAAAACATCTCGAGGGAATCAGGAGACACGCGTATGGAACAGGTTAATCAAACCAAATCTACATTTTAATCGGTAGAACACACATCGAAAGAATAATAAGATCTGTCTACAGTGATAGGCATACTACACTTTTTTAAGGTGGGTAATCAATCAGATCGGCCATCTGTTTTGAAGACTGTGGTGGCTTTTATTTTTATTCCTCACAGGGGTGTTTGCTTCGCTTCCATAGAAGGAAAGAACAGTTACTTCTCCATTTCAATTTCCTGCTCGCGTGCGCCGAAAATGCTTCTCCTTCCTTGCTTACGCGTGCCTTCTCGCCTCGGCCGTTTCTGCCCCTCCCCCTTCTCCCACCGACGCCTAATCCATCTCAATATAACGGGTCTCATCTGCATCCACGTAGGACCCTGGAAGCCACCTCAAGGGTGTGTGGCAGGGGCTGAGTTTTCACCAACATGCACCACACTGTATCCTACTAAAGTAAATTAAGATACTAACTGATAAAAATTTCCTATGTGAAGTGCAGCAAGTTTTTATAGGCAATGACAGGTGTTTTGGGTATGTATTGTAAATATACCCATTCTATCGCTACAAAAATTTAATTGTAGTTTAAATTCAAACTGCCTCGGAAGGTTTTGTTTTATGGGATACTACGAAGAAAATTTGAAACAGCCACGGAAGGTTTGAATACCTGCAAATACCTGTCAGGAGTTGAAATTTCAACAACATACACCACATCATCTGCTACCATTGCAATAGAGCTATAAGTATTAATGCATTTTGCAACAAGGTAAATGCATAGAGATACAAGAGTCATGCAGGAAGCATGTGAGACGTGCTGTTAATACTACTAAGCAAATTAAGGCTTAATCATCTGAGTGCAAATCAGATCTTCTTCTTCAGTTTCAACCCTTTAGTTGGTTGGCAGCAGACCTCTATTCATATATCTTCTTAGCTTTCCGTTTCAGGTCGTAATATGTTCTGCATTGCATATCTTTCATAATCTGGCTCATGTAGTCTAGTCAGGGTCTTCCTCTGCAGTTTATACCCTCAATTTTTCCTTCAATTATTCTTTTTACTTGAGTATCGTTCCGTAGTAAATGTCCAATAAGTTTAGCTCTTCTTTCTTTAATGATTCTTATTGTACTTCTTCTTTCCTCTTGAGCTCTTTCGAAGATTCCTTTTTTTTCCTTTCCGTTCAACTTACTTTCATCATCATTCTGTAGTACCATGCTTCAAAGGATGTATTTTCATTTCACTTTCCCCTACAGTCCACGATTCGCTTCCATATAGCGCGACACTCCAAACATAGGTCTTCATTAAGTTTTTCCTTATCTCCAAACTAATACTTTATGACGTTAGTAGAGTTTTCTTTTTATTGAATCCTAGTAGTTAGCTAGAATCCCCATCGTAAACACTTACTTTAACCCTCCTTACTATAAACTTACTATAAGTGGATGATAGTTACGGACCTTACTTGCTGGAATTCCTTGATATCAGGGATAGAAAAATTACCACTGCGATTCCACATGTTTACCATGTGAAATCTCAGTGTTAATTCTTCTACCCCTGAACTTTCTATATCTCAGGTTTCAGTGGCTGGATAGTTCATCCCGACCTTGCAAACCTGCATCCGGATAATCATCCCTCTTTAAATTTAACAACTAGTTGACAATCCTGCTGAAACAGGCTAAACTATGGCGAAATAACGAGAAATTAATGGATAATGTAAATTATTAAATATATATTAATGTGTTTTTAAAATCTTCAATGAGAAAAATATAATTTACTATGAAAAACGATATCTTATATCAAAATTTCAGAGATTTCTTAAAATACAAAATTTTTGGTGAAGCTGGTGCAGCTGTTACCAAGCAGTTTCCCTTGTGTGTATTTAAAAAAAATGCACATGCCCGCGCCATGTGTCAGTTAGTGGAGAACGTATATGGGAGCTCGCTTGCCATTTATTGGTGCACATCTGAATCCTAGCGACTGCATCGTACGTACGTACGCGTTGCCTTTTATATGGGAGCTATTTAGTGCATAGCATTGCTGGAAGAAATTGCACTTCGTTTGCGTTAACGATCCAAGACTACGGCTCATGAAATGAACCGCAGTGTTTTCATTGAGTGAGAATTGTAAGACGTTGGGCATTGGCCAATAGTCCACTTCATTGGCGTTCGAAAGACGTCGAGACTCTGACATGGAGCCATTAGTTGGCTATGGGCGCAAATCCTGTTTGCCTGCATGTTGCATTGCGAATGATTTGATGCAGTTTCAGTGTGGGTCGGGGAAAGGAAATTGGAAGGCTCAAATAAGAGACGAGCTGGAAATGGAATATGGGTGCTTGGAACAGAGGGGCAACGCCTCCTTGGGAAAAAACGTTGGAATCGTACTGATATTAATGGTAACATGAATGACTTAATTCTGAGTGAAATATACGTCGGAAAAACTTTTAACAGCTAGAAATGTTCAATTTATATTCTGTTATTAGTTCATAAGTGGTATAACTGCATGAATATTGTGTTCTGATACGAAAGGTTATGATAGGGAAAACTGATGCAAGTTGCGGTGTTTTGACAAGATTTTCGGTGTGACTCATTGTTTGTATGAAGGACTATTATTTTAGAAATTTTCGCTCATTTTAGAACAGTTTAGTATATAAATTTTATGCCTTTGAAGAATGGAAGACAAATTCAGTGTGATAGAATTGGACGAGCCAAGATGGCGGACTTATGACTACAAGAAAACCTCCTAGTTGGCGTCTCCAGTATAGTTCAACCTCCTTGTTTGTGCCAGAAATGTTTTTTAAATGTTGGTACGTACGTATTCCAACAAATCCCATTTCACCTGTGCCGATGATGGGTTTCCGAGGTTTGTTGGAAACTGGTTTTCTTCTCAGAGGGCCTGAGTCACGTTAAGAAATCGGTGATTTATTCCTTGTCTCCACTTATTTATGCACTTTGAATGTTAATGGCTTAAATATGTTCGCTCGTGCCACGTTAAGTGTCTTCCGATGGGCGGTTAGCTATGGTGAGGTTTGGTGGACAGAGAGAAAGATTTTGCGGAGGTATTTGATGTTAATGTGGAGTATGGAGATAGCTTTTTAGAAAAAATCTGTGTTGCATTTGTTATGTCTCCAATTTCGCTTATTTACTTAGCCATGGCAACTTCTCCCTGAGAAGTTTTGGATTGATGAAATGGGAAGTCACTGTTGTAGGAGACTGCATATTGATTGTGGTGATACCAAATGCACTTTCCACTCGCTCTAGTGTGCTTAAACAAAATTGCAACGACGTTATTTACAGTAATTCTCATTTGCAAAAATTCTCATTACAAAATTTCAGACACATCAAACATAAAATTTATGGACTGGTAAAGTCGTGACCTCAAATTATTACTTGCCAAACAACATTTTCCTGTATATTTGGAATTGACTTCACATTTATTTGGAAAAAGAATACTTTGGTAACCAATTGTTCGTGACGTCATGTTTTACCAGTCCATTGGCATTCAATGCAGATATTCAAAGTTGAACTTGAATAAAGTAAAGGTAAAAAGGAGCATGAAAACAACGCCACATATCGTTACGGTTAACGCAATGGGTTGTATCGTTTGTGGTCCCGAATCGTGCGCGGGAAAAACCAAAATTTTAAACTTGTCCTTCTTGCGTCCCATGCATGGAAAACAAATTTTATAAGTATTTCGACACGAAAGGGGATTCCCCACGGAGTAATGTCCGATACCGTTGATTCGGTCGGTGACGTCGACTTAAAGTCGTCTCCGACTTTCCACAAAAGTCGTCGCCTTGTATGGAGGGTAGATAATAACGCAAGAGCAAGGGGAAAGGGTGAGAAAATCCTTCCTGTAAGGATATGGGGTGAGGAAGGGATGAGAGGGGTGGATAAGGAAGAGGAGTGAGGTGGGATTGTTGAAGTGGGACGGAGAGCGTCGACTTCCCACTTTAGCGGGCGCAGTAGCAGAGCCACTGGCAGTGGCAGTAGTGGCGCGTGTACGTGTGTGAGTAGTATATACGCGCGTTTACCGTTAAGCCCCGTCGCCACTGGCGCCCAAGGCGGATTTTCGACCTCCCAACCACCCTCCTCCCCGCCTCCCTCCCCACCCCCAACCCACCCACTGCCACCGCCGCGAGAAACGGGGAGGTGTGTCCGTTAGATTGCATTCAGGGAGGAAGCTACATAAAGCGGTTGGCTGGCTCGGTTTGGGGATTGGAGTTGGAGGAAGAATAACAAAGCAATTATTTCTCTCTCAGAAAACACTTCCTTCATCCTTATACTCAGCTTATTGGGCTGTCTTTGACCTATCTACGATAACATCATGTAAGACATGAGGTAAGGACGGATAATAAGATGTGCAATTTAATAAAAAAGGTACAACTTTAATTACGTCCTAGGTTTGAATGTATTAATGGGGGGTTAGTTGACACTGTCATAAAATAATTATGTTCAATGTCATATATAGGTTACTCAGCTACCCTGTACGTTTGTGGGCTCCTTTTTGCTAGCGCATGTCGCTCTTGTATCATGCAATGAGCACTTCGACAAAAAATCCCCATTTACCCGCTCATTGCATCAGGAAAATGCTTCCCTATGAGATCTTACACACTTGTGTTTATTTTTTAGCTCTGGCCATTGACTCTTAGATCGGTTTATTATTCCTGGAGCGAATATAGCCGTGTCAATAGCTATGTTAATCACCGCTATAAAAAAGTTCAAACTTTATTTGGTGGATAGCCCGGTCTGTCAGTTAATTCTTGCCCGTCTCAGAGGAAGGCAAAACTTTGAAAGGTAGGCTACCTTCCAATACGAAATAAGGCTCCCGTTTTTTTTAGGATAATTACGTTTAATAACCAATAAATTGACACCACTTTAACTGTAGGAGGACACATTTCATAAACACATCAGAATTTCTTTGCTAATATTTTGAGTAGATTTTCCTGAACTAGTGTGGCAATTTATTGATAACCTTAGCTGTTACATATTGTGGATGTTTTTCATGTAGTGTTAACCTATGTGTAGGGTACAGTAAATTTATTTGCTCCTTGTATCATGGCTGTGTGCATGCTGAAATGTGTTATATCGTTCTAATTTGTTCAAGCCATAATGGATGACCTCAGAGAGATACAAGGAAGTAAATGGCGGGATATGATAATGAAGGCAATGTCAAAGAATTCTGGGTATCGTGAACTCATGGTAGCAGGCACCTGTATTCCTTTCCCGGGTTTCTCTATGTAAGCGTAGCCGATGAATCATCCTCATGACTTGCGGCAGTACCTATTTAGTGATTTCCCCCTAGAGAGGGAATCCGTTATTGCGGTATCCTGTTGCTCTAGTCAACACTGATGAATCATCCGTTTAATCAGCATGGAAAATTAAATTCCTCTCAGTCACCCAAATCTGGAAATGTTGGTGCTTGTTTAAGCGTGCGTATTTAAGCGTACGTATAAGTCATATCTACAACATGGGGATTCAGACGAATGGTGCCGTGATAGCAAGATGAAGATTGCAGTGCATGAATATCGAACTAACTCCTGTGCTTAGTCGATACTCCGATCGTGATTTATTTGTCGTGGGTATATACCGTAGATTTTGAAGAATAATTTTGTTCTTCCTAACTTCGGCTTTACTAGTGCATCATTTCTTTCCATTCGAGCGACGTAGGTATTAGAATCAAAGGACACACCTGTGTATCTAAATGTCATAGTACTCGCGCTATGTCTCTTCGATCTGAGGTCATTTGTGAGACATAACCCCATGCCGCCGCCGCCATTCCCTGCCGTGGAACCTCCTTAATGATCGTATGTCATATCCATTTGGCGAGTTGCATGTTGCGAATTTTCTACTCGCCGCTCCTCTTTCGTCTTCGGAGTAGTGTTTTCTCTGTGTCTCAAGGGAGAGGGAGAGGTGATGAGGAGCTCTGTGAGCCCGGCGTGAAAAAAACGGCGAACCGTTAGTATTTCCTCAACTCGCCACGCCGCCTCCCATCTGCGATTCTCACCCCTGCTCCCCTCTCGTGGAACGAGAAAAACAAAGGAGCGTGTCTCACTTCAGAGGGAAGAAATCACTTCGTCAGAGGGAAAAAATCACTTCGTCGCTCCATTTTTATTATACATCTCCCGGCCTCCCGTGAGACTCCCCTCTCAAATGCCTGACCACGAGAAGATATTCAGCAAAGAGACTTAGTTGTGCCCCTGTGGGCTGTTTGTACAGGTAAGTTGTCTCCTAAAACCCCCTGCCACACGCCCATGGCGACGGCTCGCAGGGTAGTATGTAGATGAATGGCTCTCTTAAGCCCTGGTTACACGATACATTAACACAGTACAAGTTAATGTGTGAATGCATGAACGCGAGAATGAACGCGAAAATTATTTGTGTAACCACACCAAAATGTACGAATACATGAATGCGTGAACAGAAAATAGAACCTGTTCTTATTTGGTTCATGCATTCGTACAAGTTGCGCTCGTGCTTCAGTGACACCTGGTGGTAGATAACGGAAATAATGTTTTCTGATCGTATGGTGTTTGTATACTTCTAAATTTCGGTTTGTTTGTGTTTGACTCAGCTATTAGTATTTATTTTGACCTCTGCTCCATTAGGACTTCGCTCTACTATTTGAACTTGGCACTGTTAGCACTTACTGGAATACCTGTGCGCTACGTTTATTGACCTCTCGCTATCGTTGGACCTCTCCTGTTATAGACCATTGCCCCTTACTTGGACTACCCTCCTACACATTCCGTCGGCATTAGTAAAATAAAGGTTCAAATGCATTAATTAGAAGATCATTCCTTGTATTTCGCGTACTTATCTATTTCTTTTCAGAGCTAAACGCTTTCTCAGCAAGGTCAAGAATGCCGGGAGGGCTAGACCAGTAGAACAGTGAATCTAATACAAAATGCCTTGTTTGTGCGGTAAATATTTGAGAAGCTCGTGCCACAAATGTGTGATTGGCCGTTAATTACTTAGTATTTTACTTTAACAACAATTTATGCTTGTACGACTCTCACATTGTTATATTCTCTCGGGTAGTTAGTTCACTGACAGAGCATCCAAGAAACAGCTTCGTGCTCGAAACTGGATCAGCTGTTTATATATTTGTCCAATTCTACATGAAAAACTTAAGTAGGAACCGGAGAGATCATATTTAAGATTACCGTCGTGTACATGAGGAAACAATATCCATTTAAGAGCAAGTTTTTACTCTTGCGTACAATACTAACACCGACTTCACCTTTTCCAAACGTGCCGAGAATAACTTAATCTATGTTTTTACGATCCATTATGTTACTACCCATAATAGTTGAGTTTATTCATAATTTGCATTCAATATGTATTCACAGGCGTTCTTATCGATCCTCTATAAAAAGGGTTTTTATCGCACTTTTTCTCAATAGGGAATACCTCACATGCCATACAGCTAACATTTAAATAATATTTTGACCCAATGTATTCGTTCTACTACAGTTATTTGATTTTCGAGTTAACAAATATACCTCACTATAACTGCAATATAATTCCCGAAACGTATAAATAGGAATTTTGCAAGTCCATTCGAGTATCTTTCATTTGAGGAACTACCACTCGGAAAACAAATGCGGAATTTGAGATAATTACCGCTGAAAATCTGAATTTGAATATTAAGTATAATATAAGTATAGTCTGCTTTATAGTAGGTAGTCTATAGGAAGGTTGACTTTATGGACGCTTGAGTAGTTTGAATGTTGCGCTTAGTCAAGAGAAAAACAACAAAAATCGCAAATACGCACCCTGAAAATTGTGCGAATGCATATGCGGTTTCATGTACCGTGTAATCACTGATTCATCCATTCATTCTGGCAAATGTACATGAATCCGTTCACGCAAACGTACATGAAACCTTTCACGCGAATGTACATGAACTCGTACGTGCCAATGTATCGTGTGACCAGGGCTTTATAGTCTAGAGCATTATTCCAAGTCCGTGATCGAGAGTGAACATTAGTTAAGGCTCAATGCACCAACACCACAGGTATCTCTGGCCTCGCGTGCCGTGGGCGACTTGGTGCCGCTGCTGTCATCTTACGGTCGATACATTTTTTTTATAATCTTCATATCTGCACTTCCTTCTCCTCGTCAAGGACGCCCGAGTTCTCCTCCTCCCTCTCTCGCACCCCCCCTCTCTTTTCCTCCCCCTCCCTCCGATCACCCCACCTCCATCCATCCCCCATTCCTCTGTCCCCATGGCGTCGCTATGTTTACCCGCGTCTCTCCACGGCGACTGCCCCCTCGTTAGTTCCGCAATCCGAGGCTTCGCGGGCTGCCACACTCCTCACGCACCGATCGCGTTTTGATCGCCACTTCGGGCGCGTCGAAGCTCCGGAGGGGAAAAAAAAACTTCGCGTTGAATGTGATTCGCTCAAGGGGAGGTGATGCATTCAAGAGGGCCTTGTATGCCTCTAATGTATGCTGTAGAAGAATATTATACAGGGTGTTTACTCTTCTATTTAAGGTAGTTTTTGAGCGTGATATTTCTCTTGTCATAATGGAGACCATATTCGAATTTTGTTTTTTTTAATATCAGCTTCTGTAAAAAGCATGAAGTAAATATCATAACATTAGTGGCGCAAGAATGTAGTTATACACGATAAAAATTCTTAATAGGTAATATAATAGCTATATCTTCATAAGTCTCTGACTTGACTCATTTTTTCACGCCGTACAGTGAAAACGCCTTCACCACAGGTTTTTTGCTATTTTTTTTAAATAGCTGCGATGAGTAATTGTTTATTTGTTGTAAATAGTTCTAAAAAACATAAAAACTACACATTGTAGTTTTTGACGAAGTCGAAGCGTTATATATTCCTAATTTTTTCAATATACTCTCTCTGAGGCACATGCCGCTATCTATCCCATGTAAAACAGCTTATATTCTTAGGCGAATTGCTCGAAAAGTAGTTCCGGAAGGGGTTAATATTTTGATACCACTGGAAAGATGAGTTTTTTCTTTTAAAGAAGGTCAAATCCATCAGATTCTAGTTGATGTGATATCTCGCTCAAACTACTTTAAACCTATCTCAACCAGTAGATCACTATTGACAATGATTGCACAACCCTGAGACACGATACCCCTTTCTGCGCTACATGCGAACCCTTAAAATCTCTTGAACTAATTTAGTACTTAAGGCGAGAGGATAGATCACCCCCATTTTTCGACCCCCCCCCCTTGTGTGTATCTCCGTTCATTACGTGTATAACTGCTGAGAGGGAAATCATTCAATTAAAGGCGTGGCTTTGCAGTGGGCAGGTCCTCCCTTATATGCTTTCTCTTCATTGCCTATCATTCAGGTTCCTTTTGGCCTTTTTTATATTCCAAGGGTACCCCACGGGCCTCATCCCAACCCCTTAATGAAACGAGACGCCCAATGATATCTAAATCGTTACATATATTGATTTTTTTCTTCGTAGCTATGGTAGCCACTCATCTCCGTTACCCAATTAGGCTCGCTCGTTATATCCCCCATCGCTCACCAGTGACGCTCTGCTCCTTGCAGAAGAAGCGACTCCGTGGCGCAGCCATAAACGATCGCCATGCAATAAATCTATCCATTTACTATCTATTTATTATTCCACCTCTCCCCCCTCTCTCTTGACTATACCTCGCATTGTGGGCGTATAAATATGCATATGAACCAAGTTATATATATGTTTGTATGTCCATCCCAGCGAAACGTTTTTCACCGGCCTACTTAATTCCATTCTCAAACGCTCTTATCTCCTCCCCGCCATCTGTTACACGGAGTAGAAGCAGCAGCAGCTCATCAATCGTGTTCCTTTTAGGGTGGCTGGGGCGGTAATCTTGGGTCACTGAGGGCACATTTTAATGATATTTCAAGTAAGTCGAAAAAAATTCTGGGACTACTTCTCGCGTAAGTGCATCTGTTTATGTGGTGGAACCCTTGCCACTCATGCAGTAACGGAAATTAAAGAAGCATTATGTTTTTAATCTCTTTCCTTGAATTAAAGTGTGCAATGACGAGTTTTCGGCGCGGTTTTTCGAAATTGAACGAAATTTTATTGAAAAATGTTGTTTGATTCGACGTGAAACTTAGATATTTGTTAACAGCAATTATAATAATAAGATATGTATTATTTCTTGTTTTTGAATAAAAACGGTGCATGTTCAATCGAATAAAATATATATAATTCATGTGCCATAATGCTACATACATACACTAAATCGGTATGATACAATTTTTTCATTTTTATCTATAGATAGCATTGATAAGACACTTATGCAAAGTTTTTCGCAGATCTAATCTCATGGACAAACTTGCTGGAGCAACCTTAATTCTCGAATACCTTTACCCCTCTCTTTCTCTCTCCTTACTCCGTCCCTTTCCCACTCCTTCGGCGCATCAAGGAAAACAAATGCATGCAAACAAGTTCAAGTGCGCATGGCTTGCGCCGCCGCTGCTATTAATGCGTGCGTGCGTGTAAACAAGACTTATGTTCGTTTATACACGCATTTTTCTCCACCCCCTTCTTCCCCTCTCTCGCCTCTTCTCGTCTCCACCCCTCTCCCCGCCTCCTCTGTATCCTTTGCCATATTTCCGGATCTGTATTCCGGCTGCATATGCGTCGTTTTTCACCATTAACGGAGTCGGTACTCTTGGAAAGATGGTCGTATCGCCCCGATGCATTAAGGAGCGTTCTCCTGAGAATGATTAAACGACTGGAATCACTTATACTTCGACACTTTGGCGCCGTCGTGGTGTCTTCAGCATTGAACAAAAATTGCTGGTTGAGGATCTCTCTCATGTTTCCGAAAGGAAGTTCTTGCACTATATTTTTCTCAACCCAATCGACATTTTCTGCTACCCGATCATTCTTAGAACGTTTTTTCCCACCACCACTTCTCTCTTACTGAAGTCCTTTTTACTTTTCCATCACGTCGTAAAATAATTTCTCACGCATGCGATGCGATGTGTGGTATCCCGGTCAAGTCAAATGTTTTTCTCTTAGTGAACGTTATCCCCTTTGGTGTATATCTTTGCACACGATATCTGCGTGCCTAGTCATTTGTGTATTTCGCATTCATTTGGAAAAAAAGTTCGCCGTTATAAAGTGACAATGTTGGGTGTACCCTCCTCGACAGTGGCTTTTCAAGCATGACTACGTATTCTGTGCTACGTTGTGGACTGGAGACGAGATTAGTTCACTGGAAACCCCCATTGAATACGTGTTGATTTTAGATGGCTTGGTGCTGTCACACCTGACTGGCAATAGAGAGATCTGGGTTCATATCTCGGTTAGGTAAAATGACTTTTTCATGGCCAATTTCATCCCTTTGGTACATGTGCATATGTAATGAAGTGCAAGAACCTAAGAAAGTGTTGCATAAACATGATGTAATCCCTCCGTAATTCATAATATCTACTCTGTCATTTCTTCCCATCTAAATTTTGACTTCGTTCTCTGGTAGAGTTGGAAAGTCGTTAATGGCGTGCTGAATGAGTTGTCGGGGAGCGACGTGTCCACGCCTGCCTTCTTGCGAATGCTCACCAGAATATCGCATCCCAAACATTTACACTATAATATACTAGAGTTATGTGAAAACCGTGCGATGGTTATACGATGGGATGAGTTGCGTTGTCGCTTTAGCGGTTGTTCTTGACCTGTCCCCGAGCCATGAGGACCTAAGGTATAACGTACCGCTATTGAGCGGGTCGCAAAACTTCGAATGAGTCAATCGATGGAACTGTTTCCGTCTAAATATTTTATGTTAAATTAAGTTTAGATGTGCATCTGAATTAGAGCCTTATGGAAATGTCAAACCTGGAGTCATTCCTTCGTGGAGTTTATCCTTTTTAATTTTGAATTCGTATGTAACGCACGATTGCGGAGAAGAATTAGTCTATGGGAGACTTTCCAGAATATAGGCACGTCAATTATTCCCACCCAGCATTTTCGTCGTATCTACCACCTTCAGCGGTAGCTTTATTTTTTCTTTCCCTGAATATCATTAAATTCATTTCACTTCATCGTAAAAGAACGGCTATAACTGAAGATTATACATCAAAGCCAAACGCAAAAATGTGAAAGTTGATCCCGCTTCCTGACGCAGCTTATGGAAGGAATTGGCGTGAAAATTTGTTTAAAACGATTCCAGTTTGCCGATTCACACGAAGACGAATCGATAACTTCCGGACTTCGGAACCATCAATTGAATACCTCTCGGATATCAGTGCTCATCCTCACTCGTCGGATCAACGAACCATTTCCGAGATAAGGAAGCGACGTCGAGTCGCAATCTAAGGAAATTGACGCATTCGAGAAGCACCGATGTAAACAATAAACGGGAGAGACCAGAGTCCGGTGATGTGCGTCATATACCAATATATGTCACCTGAATAGTGGCGCATTAACATTTATTCTTCTCTTTCGTCTCAAAGCTCTTCTAAGACTTCCTCCTTATTCTACTCCCCAGCATCATTTCTTCCTCCTTCCAGCCCCATCTCTTCGTCTAATATTGTCTACGAATGCCTTTGACCTCATTATTTTCACTCCAGCACAATTTTTTCTCCTCCTAATATCTCTTGATATTTGGTTTACCCTACTCGTTCCCATCTGATCTATATTGTTAACGCAAAGTTCTAATATAAGTTACAGTTTCAGGCTTACCTTTGTGAAAGCGCGACACATGAAATAATTTATCGCTGTGTACATTCCACACTTTTTTTATTTTTACCAACCATGATTTCAACATGTTATGTCATTTTCAAGGACCTTGAAAATTACATTATACGTTGAAACCATCGTCGGCTAAAATAAAAAAGTGTGGAATATACACAGCGGGAAACTATTTTCAAAGTTTTTACCGCAAAGAAGTATTTATTTTAGAGTGCTCTACTGGTTAAAGTATGTACCTTTAATTGAAACAGTAACAATTCCCTAGATTTTTTAAAAGTGCTCTCCCTGATCTCTTTACACGATTTCGTTCTTCATATCAGGATACATGCTATCTCTCTTTATCCATTCCATAAAGCCTAATAGTTTTCTTCCTCTTCCACGCGTACCCAACATTCTCTCCTCTGTTAAGGCCTTCAGCATCCCGTCGCCTCTCATGACCCGTTCCAGCCACCTGCTCTACATCCTCCTAATGTCTTCCAGAAGATTTTTCACCTCACCTACCATACCAAGCACTTCCTTGTTCATTATTTACGTCCATCGCACTTTATCCATTATCCTCCGCACCCACGCGTTAAATGTATATCACAGGTAGGTGTTAACATTCTTACCGTTCTAGCTTTCGTATCATTGGAAGCCTTGTGAAGAATTATCATAAATTTTAATTTTAATCAACTTTTAATTTTTAAATCCTCCTCTATGTGGCTCCTGAGTACTTCGTGATGCAATTACAGGCTTCGAACTGACCTCGCCTGCGACATTCTTCCCCTTTGATTACACTATGGGAAGAGCATTTTGCGCTTTTATGGGGTCATATAATCTTAGCGATCCATTACGTCACTCTTTTGATGGGAGAATTATGGGGTCACGGATGGCGTGGCGTGACGGACCGTGACATTCAGGGCTCTCGGCTATACCGTCTTGACCCCGCGCTCGGCGAGTGAGGAGTTGCTTCACGTCTTTATCCCGGTCAGCAGCGGCAGGAGCAAGTCTCTGTCAATTCCTCCACTGGCGCCTCTCTCTTTCTCTCAAATTAGTCCGGCTCCGGAAGTAGGGTTGAAGCAATTTTTCTCCGGGCTCAAGGTTTCACATTACAAGGTTTCACATAACATTCTCCGGGCCAGTGTTCTGGTGTGAAATATTAAACTGCGAATATTTGTCTTATCAGATATTAAGAATGCTCTCAGAAAATTTTTATTGAAATAAATAAATCCAATTATTACGGGTTTTTATTGGAATAGCAAAGAGATCCTGGTCGAAATATTCCATTTCCATGTGACTTTGTGAAACTAGTACATTTATTGAGCTCTCAGAGGAGCCAAGGTAACTTTTCGTTTAAAAAGTATTGTTTGCATTTGGTTTTTATGTATCAAGCCTATACTTTTAACAATAAGTAATACAAAAATTATAAGGAAACCAAAAAAGGTCATTAATTAACGTCAATCAATCTGTTGCCACGCATATAGCTGCTGAAACTTCGTAGCCACGGATAAAAGGGCTGCCTACTGAAATTATCTGGGTTGCAGACCAAAATATTCGGGTCGAGAAAGTCTTGCAGTTGTTAACCCTAGCTGAAGCTCACAACATCCTTCGATACACCTTCGGAAGTTCAAGGAACTAAAAATGATACGTCAAATAAAATGAAAAAGGATTATTTTTTCTTTCTCGGAATTTGACCGAGTGGGGCAGGCACAGTATTGTGATGTGACTCCTCGTGCTGCGTGATAGGGTGACTAACCCTGGAGAGTGAAGGGGTCAGATCAATCGTTCAAAAACAGGGAAAGGTCGCCATAATTGAATGTTCTCTTATCACGAAGGGCACAGTATTTCTTCCGTTCCTTGGTTCAGCCGTGAGAGTGTCACGCGTTCGTGAAGGTCCCTTTATACGGAATGGGCCCCTTAATTATGCCCGCCATTATCGAAATCGTTATCCCTATAATCGCTATTTTCCCTTTCATAAAAATGACAACGCTGTTCTCCCTTTCATTA
The DNA here is from genome assembly GCA_963573305.1 of Pyrrhosoma nymphula. Taxonomy (NCBI): domain Eukaryota; kingdom Metazoa; phylum Arthropoda; class Insecta; order Odonata; family Coenagrionidae; genus Pyrrhosoma; species Pyrrhosoma nymphula. The sequence continues at coordinate 84,429,464 of OY754333.1, read as the reverse complement.
TGAATTACGTCTTGGATCCGAAAAGATATTGGGGATCGGCTTTCATTCATCTCTTCTGACGTGGGGTGACGGACACTGCAGCATTGCTGATGGTTATCCGAATCCATGACATTCCAAGCAATGACAATAGAAAGGTGAGATGTAGTTCTACGGGGAAAATATTTGTGTTGATTTTCGTTCTCCTCAAAAATTGGGAACTAGTATGTCGTGGTCTACCATATTCATACACTGGAACCTGGTATGACTGGATGCAAATGTAAAAAAATGGCACTTTTTCTTAGAAATGACTATTAGATATATTAGTTGCGGTATTCAAGCACTATATTTTCCATTTTTCAAAACAGGAAATAAATTTCATAAAATTGAGTGCGACTTTTTTATGGATAATTAGAAAGAACTGAAATTTCAGAATTACATTAAGAAATGTTTTGTGCATTGCATAAAAATATCATTACGATTGAACGCAAAATTTCTTCTCGATGTAATAATAATGATGTAATAATGTCATAGAGAAAAAAACGCAAAAAGCCAACTCTGTTTTTGTTCTAGCGGTGATAAAAATTCGAAGATGTATTGTAAAAAAATCAATAAGCATGGTTGAACGCAGAATAAAATAAGTTCAATCTAAATTGCATACATGTAGGTGCACTAAGTTATTCATAATCGGTATTCAAACTCAAGTCTACGTTATTTGTACCCCGAGAGTGGTTGGGGGACAGTGGTGGCTCATTTCGCCTTCTTTCCATTCCGCGCATTGATTCCAAAAATAATGTACCCTTTCTGAATGGTTCGTGCATGGGAATTTCGGAGTAACAGTCCCAGGGTTAGCTCCACCTCCGTGCAAGGGACTCGTAACCACCTGGGATGGTTGTTTTGAGTGTGTCAAATACCCCTCCCGGGTGGTTATATATGTGTAGGAGGGTTGCGTTGGAGGGTGCGTTTGACTCCTTGGATAGAGGGTAGAAAGGGGTGGAGGGTGGGGGGGGGGAGGGGTTGGGAGACACGACGCGCAGACGCAACGCCGCCCTCTACGAAGCGAACACGATCGAAATTCTGCGTTTCGCGCACGGCGCCAAGCCGGTTGCTAAGGGGACACAGCTGATCGTTAATGCGTCATCTGCTGCCTTGCTCACTCAGCTTGCTCTTAACCGTCGCATCGCGTCAGCCAGTTTCAAAACAACAACGGAACATCGCGGGCAGTTTTGTGTATAGGAGCGAAAATCCTTTTCGGAAGAAGAAACGCGTGAAAGGGAAATGTCGCGATCAATCGGGAAAGCTTGGTATATATATTTACGTCCCATTTTTACCCTCCAAATCGATTGGCCCGTCCTCGCCAGCAGACAACAGTGCCAACTGCGTCGCCATTTGCACGTTGCCAAGGGAAGGGTATTTTTGTTGATCAGACAGGCAGCGAGATGGCGATATGTTAAGCGAGGGTGTAGCGAAATTACAAGTACCTATTCTCCATCCTCTACGGGAGTAATCCTCATGGTCCAGACGGTGCAATTTGCCCTCGTAGTTCTCATGCCTTGACATATATTTTTAATGCTCATGCATTGGCTAAATAGTTTACAGAGGTTTCTCATGGATGAGTGAATCGTATTTTGAAAAATTAATTCATAGTCGTAGTTTCTGTGACACTTTTGGCATAAAGTGTATTAAATGCGGGTGAAAAGTCACCCTCTGCTATATTTGCATGTGTTTGTATTTGTATAAATACTCAAAGTTTCTGTAATATTTGCTGCGTATAGTGAAGTGCTATTTGGTGAAAATACCCCGTCACATATTTTCGTAATACATTGATGACCGTAGTTCTTATGGCATTTGTAGCGTATAGGGGTTGTACATATTGGTGATATTTCACCCCCCGCCTCACATATTTGTGTATTTTGCGACATTAAAAAATGGTCTCGGTTTTTATGACATTTGTAGCTTTTTGGGTAGTGCGTGTAGGTGGAAACTCACCCTCTGCCCCTTTGGGTGCTTGCGTGGTCACTATACAGATTGTAGGTTATGTATATGTAGAGAATATTATTGTTTAGAAAGTACTCTGTGGAAGTTGAGAGTAAAATTAGGGAAATACACCACAGAACGGACGGGTTTAAAATGTCATTTTTCCCGCGAACGATAAGAGATCATATTAGACCAATGAGACTTTTAACTAGATTTTTCGATAAGTAGTGTCGATAAGTTGATTTGCTCCGTAATGCCTGTTTATTAATCTGCAAAGTTATACCAGCAGCACATTTCGCATGCCTCGTGTATGACTCTTATATCTCTGTGCGTTTATGCGGTTGAAAAATACATTAAAGGAAATAGTTACTGTAACATTGGTAGTATACCTATATTGTACCTCATTTTGGTGAAATGTCACCTCCTGGAAAGTATTAGCAGGCTTTTGCTGATGCATTAACAGTTGTTGTTTCAATAATTTTATTGGGGTGTTGTGTAGTGCATTCTGGCCAAAGTTTCTTCATTCTTCGGTGATATCAACATTTTTTGGGTGACGTCCGCGTATTTTGTTTAGGAGCACAGCAGTTTCGCCAGCTATCCTGCTGTCGTCCTCGGAGAAAGGTGAAGGATGAGGACGCCAGCAGGATAGCTATCGAAACTGCTGTGCTCCTAAACAAAATACGCGGACGTCACCCGAAAAATGTTGATATCATCTGATCGACGCCGCGGACACCTGCGAACGAACTAACCCTTTGGTGGCTTGCGTATGCACTATGCAGGTTGTAGATGTATTTTCCTTCCCCTGTCCCCCATCCTCCTCCTCCCCATAACCCGGGCAACGCGAGGTCGTCACTTTTTGCGTGGGCGGAGGAATACAGTGAGCGGGAGGAGGAGGGGAGGGAGGTTGGGGGTGGGGGATGGTGGAGTGGCGGTCAGGGGAGGGAGAGAGAGAAAGAGAGGGGAGGTAACAGTCAGCTGGTAAGGAGGAGGAGGCAAGTAGTGAGAGCAACCACCCACATCCAGCCAACACTCTCTGCTCCGTAGTGCATCGACCCCTCATTCTCACCCACCCTCCGACCCGCTTGCAACGCAACGTGACGAATCGTACTCACTCGAAAAAATCGCCCCGGCGCCGGCCGGCGTCCTTGGGGAGAGAGAACTTTGTTGACTCCATCCCTCCCACTCCCTCTCACTCTTCGCGCTGCTGATCGTAACCACATTGTTCTCTCCGCTCCGCTCCCTTCACTTGTTTCTCTCTCTCTCTCCTCTCCCCGTCCTTTGCCCTGCGCCTGCACCTCAGAGCACGTGTGTGCAATAGAGACGCTGTCGGTGGGGAAAGTTGTCTCCAGAGCAACCCCTAGGCGTGTGATGTCAGACACGGTAAGGCTGCCGATAATGCCTTGAAAAACTTCTTGTGGAAGAAGCATCTTTGTCATCAAAATTAAATCTTGTGTGTGGCGTTATTGATGTTCATTTGTCGTTTTATCGTGAGAGAATAGATTTATGGACGGGGTGAAAAAGGGTGGGATGTACGCGGAGATGAAGAAAGAAATACTCGTACTAGCGGTAGATAGGGTCATGCACGTGTAAAAATCTGGAGGATTTCCTCTGACTTTCAATAAAATCTACCTTTAGCCGGCAAAAAGATTGGTTGACTACAACCCTCCTTCCTTCCCTATGTAATGCTAGTTCCCTCACTCCCTGGTAGTTCTTATTTCATCTACTTATGTTTTTACCCCTTTGGGCTTCTCCTTTGGACTTTTCCCTCATTTTTTCCTCCGATTATATTCCTCACAAACCCATTATGCCTCGAAGTGTGCCCAATCCAGCTGGTTCTTCTTTTCTGTGTAGTTTTCCATATGGTCCTTTCCTCTTTTACTCTTCTCTATATTTATTCATTTCTTCATCACTTATTTTATCCTTCCTTTTGGTCTTCTGCATCCGTCTCCAGCACCAGCTTCTAATCTTTTCGCAATGTATTCGAGTATTTGTAACTTAAAAGAGATAATTTCCCGTCTCCATGCAAGCGTTTCAGCAGTTCTATTTAATATTCTGACAATATATTAATTGGGCGTTCATGTTACGATGTCACATTGCTTAAATTTGCTGGATACGCGCCTCGAGGAGAATGTAAAAAATATAATGAGTTAAAAAGATAAAATATAATGGACTTTTTTTCTGATTTTCACCTGAAAATAGTTGGGGGTCGCTCTACGTTCGAGATGTTATTATGTTCGGGTTAATACGGTAACTCGAGGTCGCATTATATTCGGGTTGATACGGTAAAGGCTGTCGGCGATCCTGAAGGTTGTTGTGGGTGGGACTCTATTTGCACTCTCTGCGTAATTTCGTTCAAATCTCTCTCCCTCTGGGAGAATAACACTTCCAGGAACTAATTTGGAATACTAAGAAAGGACGGATGCCATTTATATATATATGCGTATATGTATGGAATCGGGCTTGGGCAAATAAGTGTCCCTATGTCGCGCGTCACTCCACTTAGATTTGGAGTGGGCCTTCTTCTTAATATTTACGAAGTTATCATCGTGGAGGAATATGAGATGGGCTTATCGGGGAGCACAGCGACGAGATGATAAGGGGAAGGGCGAATAAACTTCTCGCAACTGTCATTTATTTTTTTGGCTCGTCTCCATGGGAAAATATTTTTTCCAGGAATGAAGTTCACTTTCTGAGAATCAAAATAAAGAGGAACTGTTTGCAACTTCTTCTTCATGGCCTTCTCCATTACCCTCTTTCCTTCGGGACATCTCTACGTGGCAGACGATCGGTCTTTATTTGTTCATCCCTTGAGTCGTGCCATGCCATTTGAACTTTCCCTCTTTTGTCGGATTGTTGACTCGCTATTTCATGTTGCTAAAGTTGGATGCGATGCCCCAAGTGTTTTAGGACTCCCAGAAGAGGTGACCCTCATGCTTCCCAAAGGGGTCGTGTTTTGTAAACAAACGCGGGCGGCTTGAATGCTAAACGAGAATATATCTCACAGCGTCTGGGATTGTCTATAGAGAGGAGAATTTATGGAAGAATAAAGGAGTATTTAATCTCGATCTGTCTAATCGACAGAATTACGAGTCCAAATTTTGGACGCTTTTGGCGGAAACGCTTACAAAGCTTCAGGAAAAGTTGGGCTTAAAGTCAGAGATGAGAAAACCAAATATCTAGTGGTAGGCAGGGATGCGGATGCATTCACAAATCCCCTTAAAATTAACAACCATACCTTCCAAAGGTGCTAAGATTTCAAATATTTAAGGGTCACAATTGATGAGAGCAATAATGAAGAAGCATAAATCAAAATCAGAATTCTTCAAGGAAATAGATGTTACTGGGCCCTCCAAAAACTAATGAAGAGCAGGATTCTATCAAAGGAAACCAAAATAAGACTCTACAAGAATATAATATTACCCGTGGTCCTTGGGTCTGAAATTTGGGCATTAAGTAAAAAGTCAGAGAAGAAACTAATTGTGTTTGAAAAAAAAATCCTACGAGCTATTTTTCGCCCATTATGTGACCAAGGCACCTGTAGGATACTGACCAATACAGAATTAAGGGACCTATACCTAGAAACTGACATCATTGCCCAGATTAAGAATAGAAGGCTTAGATGGGCTGAACATGTGAGCAGGAGGGAGTCGGCCTCTATACTCAAGATGGTGGCAGAAAATGTTCCACGAGGCAGAAGACCATTGGGGCGACCAAGACTGCGTTGGGGAAACCAAGTGCGGAATGACATAGAGAGATTAAATGTTGTGCCTGAGCTGATGTAAGACCGATTTGGATGGCGGCAAGCTGTTGGTGAGGCCAAAAACCTTCTTAGGTTTAAGTGGCCACGTAGGTAAGTTAAGGTTGGCGGAGATAATACCAAATTTGTGGAACTAAGCATAAAGTACCTCTAGGAGTCCTTCAGTTTAGAAGAACTTTATAGCTAGAAAGGCTAACTTGTACTAATTTTGTAGAGTTACCTGTGGTACTGGAAGCACCATTGTGTCTATGCTGAAATCTGATCTATTTATGACCAACAAAAGTATATATAAAATGAATTGAGGTACATAAAAATCCACTAATTAAGAAAACATATTGATATTGATTATTTTTGACGCAGAATTTTTTATAATTAATGGTAAAATGTGTTGAAATAAAAGTAGGGCAAAATTCAATAAGGGTGTAAGTTTTTTCGATTTTATTCCTTATTTTTTTTACAAAATTTCAGAATAATACCTCATTTAATTGTGCTTTGGTTTTTATTATGATGTTCCTCCCAAGTCTTTTAAGGATGGACGCATCTGAAACCGCGGTTAAATTTTCTAGTACCTAAAGCCTCCTGGGAGGCATTTCCTCTCGATGATCCATCGTTTGGCTTGCCTTGTACCTGCTCCTTTGGTCGCATCGCATCATTTGGCGCTCAAATTGCTACCGTGCAATTTTTTTCAATTTGCCATCACACAAAAATATACCACACACATCCACAATCCCCCCTTCCTCCTTCTTCTTTCCGCCTTCCCTCCAACAACGATTCCACAATATAGTGGTAGCGAAACATGGTGGTAGTCGCTTGGCTGTTTCTGATCAGGGGAAGACTCCACTGCCTGCTCTACTCAGGGAAGTAGCTAGTTTCTGCGATTGACTTCCAGAGTTCCCTGGGTCATAAACCTTCGTTGCCAACATCATAATATCCATTGTGTCATTTACATCATCTTTCTATGGCTATTAACCCTTTGAGTGCCAACTGGCAGAGCGACGCTGACAAGTTTTCCCAGAAGTGCTAGCGTCGCTTCCAGCGACACTTTTTCCGATGGCTATAATTGTAAATAACAATGGAATAATTCTTATTTTAAGTTTTATTCCCTTTTTTGTACCTCAAGTTTATATTTTTATGCAACTTTTTCTCATTCTGATCCATTTTTAGAATTTTTAAACCCTTATTAATTTACTGCTTTTTTAATTTAAATAATCTTAAAAAAGTTTCGCACAGATTTTATCAATTACGCTTGGCACTCAAATGGCCGATCAACTTGTTTAAATGGGCATCTCCGATGAGTTGCAAACAATATCAGTCCATTTTGATCCAGCTTTGTTGGGATCGTAAGCATTGTCGTGAAACGCGCTGCTGGCATCTTCACGACTTCTTCAAGTTAAGGAGTTCCCGCCCTCTTAGTATAGTTATGTTGGGAGCATAATTATAATAATTTTTCACTTCATCCAAAGAATTATACATATATATTTAATTAAAAAACCTTATAGGTGAAATTAGGCACCCCTGAAGAAACTTATATTGGGGTAAACGTTAATGTATTAATATTTGTTTGGCAGGCGTTTATTTTAGCAACATAAAAATATAGGGGTAGCCGTAGGGTTTTTTTCTGGTAAAAAAGGTGGTGGAACTCAATTTTCCATAAGAGTTACGAAAAAATTCAAATGACCTTAGACTGATTTATACGAGTTTAGGGAATTAACTTCGACCAAAAAAGGTGCCGGAACGCAATTCCGCCGCATACCGCCCGAAAAAAAGCCCTGGGGGTAGGCATTATTTGAGCGGCACAAATATGTGCACAGTATAGCATAATTAGAAATAAATTTATTGGGTGAATTTTACAATAGAATAATGAGTAAGTAGTGATTTGGGTAATGTAATAAATAAACATGTAGGCACATTCATAACTGCGCTGCCAAACATGTTCTATATTCTCTCTCCTCCGCTCCTTAGCCGGCGAGCGTTCCACGCGAGCCTTCCCCTCCTTGACGTCACGGTTCGCACAGCCTAGTGTCACCAAGTCTCGATGCCACTATTCCCCCCTTACGTGATCCCAAACCCTATGCGCTCACTCGCGCGGGTAGCATGTTCCGTGCGGTCGAGTGGAACGCGAGCGGAATATAATTCACGGAAGGTGGAAAGAGTGTTGTAGGGGGGTTAAGAGAGGAAGGGGAAAGGAAGAAATGCTATAGAAATAAACAAGCAAGAAGGAGGAAGAGAGAGAGAGCGAGTGTTGTGATGTGGAGGGAGCCGGGTGAGCAAATAAAGCGTGGTGAGTCACTCGCTCGCTACTGAGCCGGTTCGGAGTTCGTCGGTGAGAAGAATATGGAAGAGAGTATAATATTTGGTTGTTTGTGTGTACGCCGAGCACTCCCAAGGTAGTTTCAGCGAGATAGTTCCCTAGTCATAATGGAGACCATATTCGAATTTAATTTTTTAATTTTTGTCTAAAAGAAGTATTGTAACATGAATGGTCCAAAAATATGGCTATGCACGACAAAAATTCTCAATAATATAATAAATATATCTACATAATTCTCTAACTTGACTCATTTTTTCACGTTGTGCGGTGAAATCGCCTTGAAAATATAAGTTTTTAAAAAATATTCTGTAAAAATTAATGCGGTGAGTAATGGATTAATTTTTATAAATAGTGGAGAAAACATACAAACTACACACGTCAGTTTTTTGACGAAATAGTTGTTAGAAGTTCCTAATTTTTTCAATATTCTCCCTCTGGAGCTCACAGCAGTAATATATCCCGTGTAAAAGACATTTTTAGGCAAATTGCTCAAAAAGTAGTTTGGGAAGGGGTTAATACTTTGATATCATTGGAAATATGGGAGTTTTTTTTATTTAAAATGACGTCAAATCATAGGTGAATTGATATGTCACGCAAACTACCTTGGGCGAGCGTGGTGGTTTGAGCGATTTTTGTTTTCTTACAGATTTACGTGAATATTTATGTACGTGTTCTCATTAGTGCTATGTGTAGATAAAAGTGAAAACAAATTGAATAATACCGATTTGTATCTTTGGCAATTCAGGGCTATTTTAACACGTGCAGTTATAGCACATGACATATATTACGTAGTAATTCGATTACATTGGTGCAGATGTTCTTCTAAACGTGGAATAATACTTTCTTATTATCATAATTCTTGCTAACAAATATCATGGTGTTACGCCGAGTCCAATATTGGAAAGCGACTTAAAGCGACTTATTTCAATATAATTTCGTATAAATTTTGAAATTTGCGTCGAAAACTGTACTCATTACATGCTTTAATGAAGGAAAAAATATATAATTCTTGTGCCATTTCCATTGCTTTCTGTATGGTGAGTTCCAACATAGAAACGGATGTACTTAAATGAAATGTGGTCCAAGAATTTATTTTTCGACTGGCTTAAGAGATAATTAAAATGCGCACTCAATGGCCAACATTACCGCTCCAGACAACTGAAGCAGTCGGCGCATGAGTGAGTTGCGTCAATATGTATTTCCCTGCACGCGTGTTTAGGTACATGTTTACTCCTCGGCATCGCTGCATGTGCGCGTAAATAACTGTCGCGTCGCTTGCACATGCACGTAATTATTCCACATCCCATTTCTGATTCGCGCATGTTATTTCAGATTTGCGTATGTTTTTATTATTTATCGTGTGAGATGTCGAAATAGACGAGATTATATGTCGATAATTCGCGAATGTTTTATTTTTTACTTTTTTTGCTCGTTATCGCGTGAGGTGTCGAGATAGGCGAGATTAAAGTTCGGTAAATAGACTACAGAACGGATGAGTTTAGAATGTCGTTTTTCCCGGGTAAGATTAAGAGACAATATTAGCTGCTACTGAGACTTTATAATTAGGTTTCGATTGGTGGTGGAGCTAATTATTTGATTTGCTCTCCAATGCTTTTTGTCATTATTTGCTATACAATACTAACAGCACCTCTCGCATGCTTCCTATGTAACTTTTGTATCTCTCTGCACTTACATTAGTTGCTAAATGCATTCAAACTCACAGCTTTGATTAAATTAGTAGCATTACATAGTACGGGGCTTCCGGGCACAACACCCAGCCCGTCATGCAGCCTCTTAGAAAGTTGAAAAGTCATTCATTTCTGACCAGGTAAATGTTTCTTCTAAATAGAGATGAATATTTTGCTTAATTGTTATTAGTTATACATCCATTGGTTTAACAAAACCTATCTAGACCGTATTCACCTGGCATTCAGGTATCGCAGTACGAATAAAATTAAAAATAACTTTCTGCAATGTTGAATCTAAGTAATGCTAAGGGTATCCTCTTTCGCTGTCCTTACTCAAAAGGGTTTATTTTCGCTCACGTGATCTCTATGTTCGCTCCATTTCCGTTATCGGTTTTATATTTCTCCATTTTCCAACTCCTTCCCATTTGATTCCTCGTAAAAAATACCACCGCCATAAAAATATACATGGGTATGTGCCAATAATATCAGCACTAGTGCCAAAGGATTTTTTATTACGGAACTTGGAGTTTGTCGAGGAGCTGTCGTAGCTGTTGGCTGTCTGTTACCGTCGTTGAAATACACGTAAACTTTAATTGCTTCTCACTATAATGTTTTGAAGTAGCTTACAAGAAATACGAGGAAAATAGTGGGAAGAATTCAGTCGGGTAACGTTGTAGATACCGCTATTGCAATTATTATATTTGGAACATACGAAACGTTATCAGGAATCACTTTGTGCAAAATGTGAATATGCACTTTGAAATTAAATCATTTGGTGATTTTCCACGATTATTTTAATTGACAGACTCAGGTTTTTGCTAAGAGTGCCTTGAAAATGGCTCTCTGTGCCAACATGTGCCAGCCATGCCATGCCAGAAAATACCATGCGGTTTTATTGCAAAATTGACATAATGTTTTTTGGCATTATCATTGTATCCCTCGATTACTTTTACTGAAATATTGTCGGGGGAAACAGAAAATGCCTTAATGAAGAGCTGAATATTGACCTCATTCGATACTGAATAGTGGCCTATAGACACATATTATGTAATAGATCTTCTTCCATAGCGCTGATGGAATTGTATCGAGAAAATGAATCGGTTTGGAACTTGTATAAAAATTCAAGTCTTAATGTTAACCTGCGGCCTGAAAGTGACTCCCATCTCAGGGTAGTTACAGAAGGCTCGTAACACTAACAAAATCATCACAATGATATTATAGTTAAGCACGCGTGAGCAGTGCTCACTCAGCACGTACGAATTAAGGTCCCTTCACCATCTTTCCAACATTCACACGACTCAACTCCTCCGTTCTACCTTAACACGCATATAAACTCACGCGCACATGCGTCTACATATAGAATATATATGTATAATTTGTTTTATGTCTGTGTGTGTATATATATATATATATATATATATATATATATATATATATATATATATATATATATATATATATATAAACTTAGGTGTCACAGGCGTGACAAGCTAAAAAATATATAGGCGCACTAAAATAGAAAACTCACACTTTTTTATATTTCGGCAGCTCAACTGCCTTCTTCTGAATTCTTTAGAGTAATCTAAAGATTACTCTACTCTAGATTAATTATTAGATTACTTTAGATTACTCTAAAGAATTCAGAAGAAGGCAGTCGAGCTGCCGAAATTTAAAAATAATGTGGTGTTTTCTATTTTTTGTTTGCCTATATATTTTTCAGCTTGTCACGCCTGTGACACCTTAGTTGATACATATTTTCACCACAAGTGATATATATATATATATATATGCATATATAGATAAACTTTGCCACAAAGACAAAAAAAGAACACTCACCAAATAGGTTCTGATATTTCGGATGCTATAGCAACCTTTCTCACAGATGGAAGGATACACACTAATTTATCTCTCTCTCTCTATATATATATATATATATATATATATATATATATATATATATATATATATATATATATATATATATATATATATATATATATATATATATATATATATATATAGATAAATTGGGAAGGGACGCTGTTGTTGGCTACTGCTCTCTGTGTCGTGGATTTTCGCCTATGCATGGGGCGCTCTGGGTGGAAGGGTAAGGTCATTGACCCCCAGGAGCATGCCATGGGGGAGGGGAGTGGTAGAAGGGTGTAGAGGGGAAGATAGGGAGCATAGCAGCAGGAATGAGGGGGGGACAGAAGGGGGAAGGATTTAAAAGGGTGTGAGTGTGAGAGTGCCTGCCTTCTCTCCCCTTCTTCTCTACACTGCCAACACCCTCCCCCTTCCCCCCTTATAGAAAGCGTCGTGGTCACCCTCTCCCTTACATTCATTCCCTCACCCTTTTGCTCCCTCAGCTTATTCCTTCTCACTCCTCTTTCTTTCGGATTTTTTTTACCCTTACATCTCTCCCCTCCTCATCCTCCTATTCCTTCCCCTCTCCTTTTCTCCGCAGTTCTCAGCAAGCAACCCCTGCCGTCTCCCCTCATGACTGTTGTGAAGGCTTGCCCAGAAGAACCCCTCACTCTTATTTGAGTAGTTTTCGTGATCGCTCCTGTTCCGCCATTAGCTTTCCGTCGATTTATATAGTCTTTCTTTGTTAGTTTTTGTTTTGTGTTTTTTCCTCAAGGCGCGTAAAGTATATATGTACGCGTGTATGTGCGTGACTCTTATGTTTCCAGAAGGGAATGGAAGTTGGTAGCATTTGGGAAATAAAAAAATGGAAAGAGAGAGGACTTAAGAGAAGTGTCGAATGGAGAAAGGGATGAATTAATGAATGAAGAAGCGTCTTTCATTTTTTTCCCTTTCGGATGTCGTTAACAAAAAAAATTCAAAGGAATGGATCCATTTTGTTTTTTGTAGAGCACGGATGCGAGTGATATGTACTCGTTCCTCTGGAACGACTGTATTAGCTTGACTTGGGGCTCCCAGATGCGAGCATAAGATTTAGAGAGTTTGGTCAGCGCTCATTTGATTATCAATAATTGTCAGTAGTTTGCTCGTTTGTTTGTTTATTCCACAGAGAGCGGGATGGAGGTTTCTGTGGCAACAGGTCCCGTCCTCGCTTTGGTGCAACTGCGACCGGGAAGCACGCTCCCCTCGTGACCTCCTGGATGACCCGTGTCCGGCTGTGTGTTTTGCCCATGACCTTCAGTTCCGAATACTACGCCCTAAACTACTTCCAAACACAAACACTTCTTAAATAGTAAATAATATGTTCTCCTCTTACAAATACGCGATTGGGAGCCGGTATAGACTCGAAGGCTTCGCTTAAACCACTTGAAGAATTCAGATCAAGCGAATTTCATTATGAGACGGAGGGTATTATTTTGGCCCCACAGTATAAGTCTGCGACAAAATGAGAGAGATACTCCACCGAACTGAAAATTTGCTTCTTCCCTCGGATCATTTGTGACTATGAAAAAAAAACAGAGCAGACGTCAAGACAATGCGTTGCGTTACTTATAGACCCTTATTGGATACTTATGTATTGTTTCTGCAACCAGCCATTGAGGGTTACTCTTCACTTGAGACAATGTTTTTCATGTCTCGTGGTGGTTGGTGGTTGATACTCCTCTTTCTTTTTTTAAGACACATTTTTCTGTCTTTGGTTTAAGAATTTTTTGGGTGGGTCGTTAAATTTGACAGATTATTTTTTAATCCCATTGCATGCATCGATTTCGTTTTATGCACTACTTCTTATAGTACTTAAAAGGTTCACACGAGTAAAAAATAACAATTACTACGCTTAATTCCTTAAAAGATTTTTTATTTAAAAACTAGATGTCATCAGTATCATGTTCTGTTGTTGAAAACTTTCGCCGTGAGTTATGAATGTCTTTAGTGGTGTAGAGCATAGTTATGATTTTATTTCGTGTCTGCATGGAATAATTACGCATACTCTGGCCTGAAACGATTTTGTCGAAAACCTCTATCGTTTCATGCCTTTGGTGAAAACTCTGATTTAAATCAATGATTGAAAGTGGAAATGCAATTTATTGATACCAGCGGCGGTTGAGGCCGAGACTTAGTTGAATTGCAATTACAAAATTGAGGGCAATTCAAATAAAAACTCAGCGACTACACTTTTATTGTTTCAACCGCTGGTTTCGCTATTCTATAGCATATTCAGAAAATAACTATCGTTTCCTAAAGATGCTGCATGGTAACAGAACTTACTGAAGCAATAAAAACCATATTCAATGGAAATTTTCATTTGAAGTTCTCTAAATTATGGAATTTTATGTTTGATGGAATTGTACGCACGCATGCTCTTAGATGGGTGGGTTCCCCGAATCTTCCGGGCGTCATGCTCCCAGCAATTTCATGCTTCCTCGAGCTCATTTTTTGTATTCGTCCTCTCCATAACACAGCAAAAAGCAACCTAAATTCCCAAATCACAGTTCACGTATTGGATCTTCATCGCTCAACAATCGCTCCGGAACCCTCTCGCCCATGGCCGACTAAAGTTTCTTTTTGTACGTGAAAGAAAAAAACCAAGGAAGTTATAGAATGTCCACGTCGACCACTCAAGAATAGCTTCCCTCATTTGATGATTCGCCGTCTAATCGATATTCGTGATTTTCTCTCCCCCCTTCATTCATTTGATTATTCTTCCAGCTGATTGGTAGGTTTTTGGACAGTCCTAATTCTAACATCCCAAATTCTGGTGCATCATCATGCTTACCCTCCCATAGATTTCCCGCCATCAGATCTCTCTTAAAATCCTCATATCTTCTACCTCTTCTTATTTCGCCCAGAATTCTTATCCTCTTCCTTCCTCTTCTACGCTTCCCCAGTTTTCTTCCCTCTATCACTCTCTTCAACATGCCCTCTCCTCTCAAAACGTCCTCCATTCAACCCGTCTGCCTTCTCCGAACCTTCACCACCAGCTTTCTCTCCTCTCCAACCATATCCAATACCTCCTCGTGTGTCGTCTTCGCCACCCAGCTCACCCTCTCCATCCTTCTCCAAACCCACATCTCAAACGCCTCAAGTCTACGTACGTACATCCTTCCTTCGCAATGACAAAGTTTCCGAGCCATACAGAGCCAGGCTCCACATTAGAGTTTTCACCAGTCTTTTCTATACGCATTCATTCAAGTATTCTACCAGCTGATTGGTAGGTTCTTGGACAGTCCCCATTTTGTATCCTAACCTAATAGAAATTGTCTCGCTTTCCCTCCCAAGGATGGCCCGTTATTAGATCCCTCTTCAATTCTTCATATCTTCTACCTCCTCTTATTTCGTCCAGAATTCCTATCCTCTTCCTTCCTCTCCCACGCTTCCCCAGTGTTCTCCCCTCTATCACTCTCTTCAACATGCCCTCTCCTCTCAAAACCTCCTCCATCCATCTCTTCTGCCTTCTCCGAACCTCTGCCACAAGCTTCCTCTCCTCTCCGACCATATCCAATACCTCCTCGTTCGTCTTTCTCGCCATCCAGCTAACCTTCTCCATCCTTCTCCAAACCCACATCTCAAACGCCTCAAGCCTACGCACATCCTCCCTTCGCAATGACCAAGTTTCCGACCCATAATCAACCCTTTATTTAAGTCCGCGATATCAGTCGGTATTTTTTGTGATTCACGCAGTCTCGGTTGAATATCTTTAACTGATACTTTTAGTTCCTGTGGCATAGCGGATATACTCATGCCATTTCCCTTATGCCGCGTTTTCGACCGCAGGGAGTGGCGGAAGATGAGGGGCCTGAGGGGGAGGGGGCGAATTTTATATTTTCGCACTGAACATCATGGGTAATAATAGGGATCTACGCAAATTTCGAGCATAATGTTTAAGATGTGCAAATTCGTACCCTTTCGCCGATATATGTTGCATAGTTGTCACCTATTTTGTTTAGAAATCCTCGCGGTTAGCTACTGAATCTATAGGGCGTTTCATATTAAGTTGAATCTTAAGAAGATTCGTTTCCTGTGTGTATTTCCATGAGGTAGGATGTGCGATGTTGCCATTTAACAATAGGAAAATCAACATAATGCTATGCACTATCCTAACTGCACATCTGGGACCCTTCCAATGTTCAAATATTATTGCTAAAATAACTTATATAAATTTAGAGTGGTTGTAAATGGTTGCCTGCGTGGCGTATAGGTAAGCACACGGGGCGTAAGTTGGCTACATCGTTATTCATTAAAGCCCACACTGCCTACTAAATGAGGAACGCTCTTTACCTATGTTTTTATTCGGATCCGGAAAGTTGCAAAAACCCCCACTGACTTAGGCAATGCCCTCAAGCACCCAACTTCCATACTTGCCCCCACAGGCCCTGGAGGTATACGATCGTATATATATACATTTAATGATATCGCTCATCCTTCTCGTTGAAGTGTTTCGGCTACAACGTAGGGCAGAAGGCACAGTCCCCAGTTCTCATTTCCTCTCTCCCGAGTGTCGACGCATATTGAGCGGCTTAAAGTGGTGGTGAATATTTATGCGCATGCCGCCATCCCATTGAGGTGGTGTGCTCGAGTTTACACTCTTAGGGGACGGGGGAGTTGGTTGGTTGGTTTAAGAGGGTGAGGAGAAATGTACTTGAGGGTTTCCTCATTGGTCGTTCAATCCTAAGATAGGTTGATTGCAACCCTCCATCCTTACCTATCTAATCCTAGTTACCTTACTACCTTCTTCCTATGTACTTTCGTCTTTATTTCGTCCATCTATTTGTTGATTTACACAGTCTTGTGGCCCTTGGCCTTCCTGTTGTGACTTTTTCCTCTATTTTCCTTCAATTATATTCTTCACAAAATTATTTTGCCTCAGGGTGTGCCAACTCCATCTGGTTCGTTTTTTCTGTACAGTGCTCCAAAGGGACCTAACTACCCAGTGTAAACCCCGAAAGATTGCTCCAAAGGGTCCTTTCATCTTAAATTCTTTTGTACACTTCCTCATTACTTATTTTATCTGTCCATTTGAACTTCAGCTTCCTCCGCTAACATCGTGTGTCGATTGCTTCTAATATTTTCTGATCTGCTTTTCATATGGTCCATGTTTCCGATCCATAGTTCTCCACGCTCCACGCGAATGTTTTAACGTAGGTACTGTTTCCTCGTTAGTAGTCCCATCGTCTTTGAACTCAGTAGTTGCCTTTTCATCATGAACGCTTTCTAATCTTGGGCTTTTCTATGCTTGATGTCCGCTGTAGTTTGAGAGTATAGGGGTTATAATTTCTTTTTGAAGAAGCGAGAGGGGGTTGGTGGTGGCGAGGGGGAGAATCTCGGAGAGGGAGGAAGTCGGTGGGAAGAAAAATAACGCCTGAGGTGGTTGGGCGTGGTCAGAAGAGGAGACGTGGGTATGAACAAGGCAAGGCATTTTTTGGTCCGCGCCCTGTAACCCTCTCCTCCTTCGTCATTGTTTTCTTTGTATGTGGAGCCTTGAACCCTACTTGGAAGGAGAAAGTCATGCGTCTCCTTTGGTGGATACGAAGGCAAAAACATCTTCAGGTGTAGAGTTCTGTAGAAGGATGAAGAAAGTTGGTTTAGCTCTCGCAAAAGTTCCTGGTGCATACCTACGCGGAAAGGAGGGGAGGCATAAGTGGAGTGGGTGAAGGGAAAGGAAGGAGAGGAAGAGAGGGGCAGGGGAGCCAAACTACTTCATGTAAAAGGCACGAGGCACATACACGCAAGGCAAGTGGTCAAAATCACCCATTGCTACTTTACCGGGGATCCTATCTTGAGGTCTCATTGTGAGACGAGTCGAAACCAAACGACGGTTAATAGTGTCATCCCTCTTCTAGAAGCGCTCGTGTTGGCAATTAGAAAGGTTTTCTGACTTCACTCTACAATAAAAAACCTTCCTCCCCCTTTTCGCAGTGTTCTGAAAGTTCCGTAGCCCGTGTCCCCAAATTGTCTACTGCGCAGCGCCAGGAACTTAGGCGAGAGCCATACGCTGGACCGACTGAAAGAGAAACGATTGTTTAGGAGCGAAGTACCCGTAATATTGAAGAAGGATAGAAGATTTCTGTGTACATAACATCAGGAGAATAAAGGAAGCATTACAGTTTAACGGACGATGTATTTGGAGGCAATGGGATGTTTCCGGTTGGAATAGATGGGAGAGTGGAACCATGGGAAGAATAATGAAAACTTTAGGGATGTTGTTTGATTGGATTAGAGGGAGGAACGTGTGATAAAGGGTCCTCGACCTATCTATATGGCACCGAGCCGTGGTAGCTGGTGAATTGGTGTGCCCCAATCAAGTGTACTATTTTCCCTCGCATAAAAGTGGTTTATGAATCGCCATTTCTGTTCAGTGCTACTTAATTATGGAATAATTTGCCAAATGCATTAATCAATATGTGTAGAGTGTATTTGTTTAAAATCAAATATTGTGAATATCTTCTTAATGATTCATTATTTATTATCTTATTTTAATAAAATACTCTCACTGCTATGGTGTTAAATTTTTGCTTCTTTATTTATCATGTTGTGCAGGTGCTTTCTTTGTGTTATGTACTCCGCAATGTGGTTGATATTCGAGATACATTATTGTCACTTCCTTCCCTCTTTGTGCCGACTGTGATTCGCTTTGTGATCTACGCTGTCGTCGGTCTTAGGTATTTACCCGCAGAACAATAAGTAAAATAAATATCGGCGAAACAGGTAGCTTATTAATATACACTACGATCTCTTGAACCGGAAGAGCGTATTTTTCTCTGTCGACCGCTTGCGTGGCAAGTGGAGATTGACCCCTCTCGGGCGGAATAAAGCACGACAGGTGCTTGCGCCCCCCTCTCTAACTCACCTGCCTTCAACCCCCCTCCGTCAAAACGGCCAATCGCACTGCTGACACCTCACCACCCTCCATCCTCTGCCGAGTCCATTCTGACCATGAGTACACCCCATCCATCCTCCCCCATTGACGAAGTAGCCGATGCATCCGGGGGGATACAAGGCGGGAGCATTTTTCGGAGATGGCATGACTGGAACGCATGCTGGCGAGTAGAAATGCCGGAGAGAGCATTGAAAAAAACGTGCCCACCCCTTCCCCCGGAATAAAAAGAGAGGCACTTAGGGATGAAATGGAACGTGAAATAATAAATTCTTCGCTGCCTAGAGGGTGAAGGCAGGTTTTGGATACGACACGCTTTCGTGACTCCCGATGACGCTCTCGCGAGAGGCAATTCATCCGGGTGGGGGGTGCGTGCGTTCATATAATGTGTGTGTGTGTGCACTCAAGTGTGCGTGCGTATGCCGTCACGCCGCTGTTAACCCGTGACGTCACTCCACGTCCCCGCCTCCCGCCCCACCCGCGCGGTTGTCGTCAAAGAAGGAAGTGGGTGAAGAAGGAATGGAGGTGGAGGCACTGCGAAGGCATCTCCGTTATCCCGAGGGGAAGCGATTCGATGTCGGCGGGTGGTGCACGCGATGTGTCCGCGAACTGCACTCGACCCTACACCGTTCTCTCCCCACTGAGAAACGGTGAACATAATTCTGGAATAGTTTGCGTGTAAAAAATATGCCGGTAGGAGACATGGAATGGGAGTCATAGTCATATTTATTTGGCAAGTTTCTGTACGAAAACGAGAATTGTTCTAATGCTATTATCATTATTGTATGGTGACACGGAGGATATTAATTTAACTCCGCAGTATATCTCTATAGAGTTGATAGACATGAAGAAATGAGAAAGATACGGTACCGAACTGATGGGTGGATACAAAAACTCCTTTTTCCCACACACAATTTGTGACTACAACAAGAAAACATAGTGGGACTCTTAAGACACGCAGCAGGCATGGAATGGGTGGAACAGTTTTGCTATTTTGGCAGGTTTCTGGACCTAAACGAGAGTTTTCGGAAAGCTATCATTAATACTATATGGTGAAACAGTGCATATTATTTCAACCCCACACTAATCTATACGGCATACTACGGTAGATCAGATCATGAAAATAAAATTTGGGAACTAGACTCCAGAACAAACTGGTTTAGAATGTCATTTTTCCCGCGTACGATTAGAAACAATATCAGCTGCCAATGAGACTTTTAATTCGGTTTGTTGATAGGTAGTGTAGCTAGTTATTTGATTTTCCCCCTAATACTTCTATCCTTATCTGCTATCTTGTATTAACAGAACCTCGTGCATGTTTCCTGTTTAAATCTTGTATGTCTGTGCATTTATGTAGTTGCTAAATACATTAATATAAATAGTTTATCGAACTTTGATCGCCTACCTATAGTGTAATGGATGTTGGTGAAGTATTGCCTCATGAAAAGAATTTGTAGGTTTTTGCTAATGCATTAATAGTCATAGTTACGTTAACTTTAATAGAGTATAGTGAAATGCATGTTGGTGATAACTCACCCCCCGCTACACATTCTTGAGGTGGCTTGCAGGGTAATACGTAGATGTAGAGCTCTATATAGAGTTTATAGAAGCGAAAAAATAAGAGAGATTCGTTGCCAAACTAATAGGTGTGTACAAAAACTCCTTCCCACGCCACCATAAGTGACTAAAACAACAAGGTGAGACACCAAGACACTCCGTTAACCTATGAACAGTTCACTTTCGTCCTTATCGAACCGAATGTTGGCGTTTCTTTAACAAGCGGAGCCGTTCAGTCGACGCGCCCTTACCTTGGACCCCATTGCGTGTCTACCGATCATAGTATTTTGACTGAGTTGGCCATGTGTGTTTTCTTTTATCGATTCTTGGTTCAAATAAATTCCCTCTTTCCTAGAATCTTCCCAAATCAGCCGGAAACGTCGGTCGGAAATTCCGGTAGTGGAGGACATACAACTTCAAAAATATTTTAACTGTATGCCTCGTAAGCCTAAACGTGATACAGCACCTCGAAAGAATTTCACTCTCGTTCAAATTTATGACTGGTTTTCCAACTGAATTTTAATGCCAAGAACTTCTTTCTTCCCAACTTACGATTACTTTAACTTTATTTACGGTTTTGGGTATTACTTTATCCTATTCCCAGTGTAAATGTATACCTAATTTTTAAGCGTGTAATTTCCTCTGTTGCAAATATTTTTCAGTTCGTTTCAGGGACTTTGATTTATCGAATTACGTATAAGCTTCAATGTTCAACCATGGAGCTGAAGCATACATTGTTACATTAAGGTCCGGTTTTATGATATTAGATATTTTAATAATTTTAATAAAAAGGTAATATTTTCTAAGCATGAAAACAGAAGTTACTTCGTTCTTCCATCGATAATGCTCTATTCAACTAACCGACAGTCTGATGCAATATGCGAAACCTGAACTCTCAGTAAACCTCTAGTTGTCGAAAATGTTACGTCTTCATGCAGTAGTCGAGTCTTGATGGCTTACACCAATACTTGCTTTGATCAATTATAGCTTATTATTATTACTGTTCCTTAGGAGTTTCAACTTATGCATTGCCTTTGACCCCAGTCTGCCTCATTGGGTACCTTATTCAATATGGATTCGAAATATCCGAGCCTCGACATTGATGAAATGTTTACTTCACCGCCTCGTAAATTTCAAATAGGGCCATTGAAAAGTTGAGATTTATTGGGGACTGTGACCTCACATCCACGGATTTTCCGAGGTTCGACCGAGTCGAGTCCTTCCTGAATAAGACCCAAGCCTCCTCCTAATCGAAAATGCTTCCATAACTCGCCTTATTCTCGCATAATGATTGCATCAACACCCCGGCTTCGCTCTCTTATCAATTAGCTGATCACGACCCGACATTCTGAGAGAATTTCCGAGCAGAAATTAACAGTCGCTGTATTTGAAGGCATCTTCAAGGCGCGATGGGTTGGCAGACCATTGCGGATTGAGCGATGCAAGGTGTGGTCCTCATCCAGATGGGTTCCAATTGAAAGAAGCTCATCTCTTTTCTTTGGGTCCTGAAAAAATCTTCCAAAAAATCCTCCTTGCGCTAGCTGGATCAGTGGGCAAGGGAAGAGGGTTGTCCTCCTTATCCATTCTTCTTATTCCTGCCCCTCCCCTCCCATCCTCAGCTCTCTCAAAGGAGATCCAGATCCCACAAACAAAACGACCGTTATGTCTTTAGTGTCATTATTTTTCTTTTCTCCTTGACGTATTCAGCGATGGCGAGGAGTAAAGCTTCTCTGTCAGATTTCTTTCTCCGGAGGGTTTGTTTTTTTCCGGTTTCTCATTGATGTGGCACGGAATGAATGCATCCCAGATTTAATCGAATGAGACATGTATCGTCGAGAGGTAGCTTCTAAAATTATCCTCTGGACTCAGTGTAGTCATTGCTTGGCGTAACTGCGTACCAAGCGTACCAGGTCATTAGTACATTTTGCGGTGATATTGGTTTGAAAAAATATAGTCGTTCCAAAGCGACAATGTTGAGGTTTATCCTCCGCGGTAGTTACGTATCAATCAAAACTAAAACGTCTCTTGCTACATTGTGGACTGGAGACGAGAACATTTAAGTTCCCAACAAACCCCCGCTGAAATTCGTCTTGAACCGAGATGGCTTAGAGGTGCATAAAGATAACTCGCACTACCGGCAATTGGGAGATCTGGGTTATAATCCCGAGTGATTGTTTCACGGCGAATTTCATCCCTTTTGGTGTGTATAAACTAGTAACCTTTCCTTAATACAGATCCTCTTTCCAGGGATAACAAAACTGATATGATTGGGACTATCATCGAGTTGATTGTGTGAACGCAGCGATTGTCTGAAAACCAACAGTCTTGATAGTCGGTACTTTGGATTTATGCCACGCAGAAAACTGTACTTATTTTTAAAATTAAATTAAATATGTGAATAAATTTACAGGTAACATTATCCAAGTTATCGTAAAATAGTGGTAAAGTATTTCAAAATAATAATACAAATTCTAAAAAAATACAGTTTCCGGCGTAATTCGGTGGAAATCTTTTATATTATACATAATGAATTCACAAAACTGTGTGGAAATAGGCAAGTGAATTCATTATGTATAATACAAATTCTTTATCATGTTATGCCATTTTCCAGTAGTTTTCTCATTCCATCATTATGCCCTTCCGCAAAAGTATAGTAATCCCTTCTATCCAGCTCAATAATGTCGTTACCTCAGGTGACAAAAAGTCTTGTATCTAATGTTTATCTTACCGTTACTCATTTTTCCGCACACATCCAGTGCGTGAATCACCTCTGCCAACCAATGACAAAAAAGTACTCAAAACCCGCAGCTATCCTCGGAACATAACAAAGTTTTCACTCCACTCGAGGGTGGAAATGGGATGAGAGTAGGCTTCGGTTCTCTCTCATGGGAGGGCAGGAGGGTTTGTTTTCTGCAGGGGGTTGGGAGGAGGCGGCTGTGACAAAGAGACCGTGAGACATAGCGTCCTTCAAGCAGTGCAGCACCGAGAGTGAGTGAGCGCACTTGAACACATGCAAAGCGTTTCATACGGAAGCCCATTTGCTTCCGCCCAAGGTCTCCCAGATAAGACTCGCATCCGGAAGAAGAAAAAAAACACGAGACTCGCATTTGCCAGCCTAGAGAGCGCACGCTCTCTGTAGGCCACTCACGCCAAACGTTTACGAGACGCAGAAATAAAAATTCGCATTCGCTCTATAATAATGCCATTTCATCTATTCGTGTATTCATTCCTGCCTTGGTTCTCCTTCTAAAAGTGGTTTTCAGCTCATGTTACTACACATTTCGCGGTAGGTTTTTCAGGTTGTTTGAGCGAGGTACCACTTCGCATTAAATTAAATGAATTTGGCGTCAATATAAGGAAAGAGCTTTCATCTTTCTAATAATAACAACATATCAGACTCTTCCCACTGGAATTTATGACTTATTTGCCATCAAAATACCAGGAATTATCCATGGGAAATGGTACGTGAAAAGTATTCTAAAGAGATTTTATTTAAAGAAATGTAAGTAAAATAATTTCTAACGAATAGATCTCGTCAGAAACATAACATTGTAGTTTGTATGCTTTCTCAACTAATTTAAAAAACAAATCAATTACTCACCGCTGTAATTTTTACATAATCGCGAAAACGTTTTCGGTTTTGTAGGCTTTTTCAGCGTACGGCATGAAAAAATCCAAGTGCCTCACGATGTAAATTGACACTTATTTTTTTAGCTGTATAAACGAATTTGCCCGTCGCACGTCCATTCGTATGGTGGGTGTGAGGAACGAAGGGAGGAAGGAAGAAACTCTGGTTCGAAACCAAGGCGGAGGAGTGGAGGAGAGAGAGAGTAGGGGAAGGGGAATGTTTTGAAAAGAAGTGAGATGGACGGGGGAGGAGTGATGGAGGGTGAGGAGGCGATTTCAAAGTGCGGCGGTGCGTGGTGGGGCAGTTGTTCCCCGGCGGGGAATGAGACTTCCTTTGGAGTGAGGAAAAAGAAGAAAAGAAAAGGAGAAGCAGCATGTGCAGTGCGTAGAGATACATAACTCACCTCCGAGAGTTATCCTGCCTCTCTGCCTGGTCTTCCAAGGGCATGTGCCCACTGCTCAGCGCTTCGCTCCTCCTTTTCCCTTTCTCCATGCGTGGGCGAGCCCTTGTTTTTTTTTCTGTTTTCATTTCGTCGGTTGCCTTCGGAGGGTGGGAGGGATGATGCTCCTTCGTGAGCGGTGCGTGCTTGCGTTCGTTCGCCTGTGCGTGAGTGGTGCACCCTTCTCCTTCTTCTCTCTTCACGGGCGATGCACTCTTCTTCTTACCCTCCCTCCCTCCGAAGGGCCCAAAGGGACTGTAAGACGAGAGAAGGAGGGGAAAGGGATGATGCATCTTCGAGCATTAAAAGAGGAATTGTATACCGTGTGTGTGTGTGCGTCCTCCGAAGTGATACTCGTTCGTGTGAGAGGGGGGTGGGGGGGAGGAGGAGGAAGAGGAAAACCGGACTGGGAAGAAAGGGAACGAGAAAAAAAATGAAGAAACGAAACGGAGAGGAGCGCACGCGGGGAGCGACCGAGAGTCGAGACCCTTGGGAAAGGGGAGGGATTTTGTGAGGGGGGGGTCGAGGATTCACTTTTCGGAGGGGTTTTGGGGTGGGGTATAAAATGCTGGTCTTCAGGGGTTAGGGGGGGGAGACGTGTGGGAATAGGGGTCGGGGTGGTTAGATATGTTTCGGCAAGGGACAAGGGAAAGACAGGAACGAGGCTGTTTGAATGGAACAAGGGCGAAAGAGACATTTGCACCGCGTATGTTTTATAACATGGAACCTGATTTATGAAAATCTCTATAGGTATTGTCGTACGTTGACAACAACACTGAGAATTTTACCTAACTATCAAGATTTCACCATTACCTAGGATCGTCAGTGTGGCATCCCTCGTGAGTGTTGATGGAATTGTTGTTAATCTTTCAATGGCAAGAGGAATCCAGACATTTTCCCCTAGGATAATTCGTTAGCTCATATTCCCGATCTATAGTCATGTTGCTCTTTTGGACCATCAGTAGGATGAGAAAGGAATGGAAAGAGATGTCATGGACTCATCTCTATAGCTGAGCTTGTGGAATTAGCCCGTGTGAGAAAAGAGCGGAAAATATCCTAAATGGTAGTTGGTGAACAGACAGACTACTCATTCCTGAGAGGTAAAGAGACTTTTTTAATTAGCTGTCTGACGAACGGTGCGTGCATTTTAATCCTCGTTAAATAGAGAGTCAGGCCGGTTAAAGAGAATCGGGTAAGGATAGAAGATTGATGTGTTAGATAAGGAGATGAGCATCTTCCCTTTGACGCGTAATAGTCCATGGGAATGGGAAGAGATATATTAGTCGAAAGAGAGAGAAAGAAAGGCGTGTTTATCATGGGTAAAGGACAAAAAAAATAATAAGTCGGGAGAGAATCTAGGGAAATATCTTACTGGAAAGGTAATGGGGGTGGGGATTGTTGAATGGGATTTATTATAACCCTCTGGGTACAAAAATCTCCGCTACTTGAAACGGAAACAAGGAACATCCGTAAATTATACGCGGAGGATACGAGTGAACGCGCATTCAGCATGGTACACTGAGGGCATCGCATATAAGCCAACCACATTATTCATTTAACAGCGTCTCGACTCCAGTGGAAGTATTCATTAGAACTTTGGATTTCTTATCGCTCTAAAAATTCGCCTCGGGCCTACATGAATAAATATTGCTTCCTACGAGAAATGATGCATTAATGTCCTTGGAAATCTTTCCTCTAGGAGCTGTTCCACACCCGTGGACCATCACTAGGTACTTTACTATCCTGCTCATCTGGAGATTCTGATGATACCGAACAAAGAAAGTACGTGATAAAAAACGAAAAGAATTCGTATATTGAATAGGGTTAGGCTTTGTTTTCCAAGACATGTTTGCGGGAAACATTAGATTGAAGTAAGTGAACCAGGATCGTATTTCTCGCTGTACCCTTTCTGAATAACGCAAGGGATTAGACGTAATAGCAGGTGCTGTAAGCATCGATCAAATCACGGTACCTCAGCCTCTGTAAGTCGGTACCGATAATGGTGTCGATTTATTATACCATGACCAGCAAGTAATCTCAATCGATAATCTGTCTCCCATAGCCTGATATCTGAGGTCATGGCCGTTATAAATATGGCACTGCATTTGAAATAGAAAAAAATGAATTTTTTTACGGAGCCGTAAAGAAAACTGCGGATTTCTGAATTTTACAGTCTTTGCATGCATTTGTTCCCTCGGCTGACATATTCTCCAATTGAAGTTCCCATCGTTTGAGGCTTTCTGCCGGCAAACTTCGCGGAGAGTGGGGGTTCTAACATAGGCTCGCGTGTCGGTCGAAGGAGAACCAGGATTTCTCCCGCGGTTGATCAACTCACGTATTGCAAACAAGTGAGTCCACTTGAGCGTGTCGAAAGCAGAAACATGCTGTATAGCAATCCAAGGACAACATTTCACACCTGATGTTTCTTCATCTCTTTTTTGAAATTTTAAGGGGAGATTTTGCGTCTACTGTTTACATCGATGCCTTTCTTACAATTAGTTGTGAGGAAGGCGAATGTATGAATAGTGCTTGAGCGAGCATACTATAACGAACCGAGCTTTTGCCAGATAATAAAGGCCAAGTGATAACCTCAATGCGTATAAAACTGTTTGTGATTACTGATTATATTTCCAAAATTATGGTTATTTATTAAATGAAATCAAAATCAGTGGTAAGAATGCAATCAGACGTTTCATAGACGTTTAAGGATTTATATAAGTAAATCAGCGTTATAACAAAGATAAAATAACTTTCTTGCTTGCTGTGCTTTCAATAACTTCCATTGCTTTCCTCGTAGTCCATTCACCTTTCGAAAGACACACTTGCAAGTTTCAACGAAAGCCTTGCTAAAGTGTTTTTCGTAAACTAAAAACAGTTGTCTCCCATTTCATCGAAATCCTTTAGCTCGTCTTGGTAGAGTTTACTAAGTTCTTTATATGCATATTTGGAGAGAGTATGATATATGTGTATGCATGTGCATATGTGTACATTTGAGTATGATATATGTGATATGATGTATGGTATGAGGAAGGCTGATATGCTTTATGTTCCCACGTCATCGGAAACGCCTCCCAGGAGGTTCGTGGGTTGGTAGATGTCGCTGCAAGAGCTGCAAGGAGTTTTAGGACTTCTTCACTCTGTCTTCTGTTCCTTGGCATCTTTAGAGTGGTTTCCGTGAGAAGCACGGCATGGTCTCTCGGCCGTACTAAATCATCGGAGGCTGCTGTTGCCGTTTCTCGAGAGGTATCTATTTTGAACTTCCTCCACGGACTCCTTCCAAACTTTGGTTTACGTATACTTTCCTCCATTGGAATTTTTTTCCTCCTAAAAAGATGTGAAAAACACTTGGATCGGAATGGTTAATAAACGTACTCACAATAGCCTAAGTTATTCCGGGAATGTATTTCTATGTTGCTGCGAAAACAATGCCACCTCTGGTGGTAGAATACACGGTCATTCTGAAAGAAAATTACGTAATGATGCTGTATCATGTGCAATGTACATAGGTTTCGAATAACACACCAAGTCTTTTTTTAAATGTATTGTTTTGTATGTATCTCTAATTATTTTCAATAACCTCGGGCTGTGTGATGCAATGTTTGGAAATATAACTGCACTACGGTGGATCGATGACTTCCTAGAGTTCAACTTGCGTACTAGTGTAGAGATGTAATACTTTTAATAAATTTAATTTTGAGAGGGTCGTCAAAGAAAATCTAAAATATCTGTTAGAAAAGAAACTTCAGTAGTTTAGAGTGACGATGACGCCTTTGAGCCTACACGGTACAGACATCCTGCGATTTATGCGGTAGCATCAGGCTATCCCAAAATAAAAATTTCATTCCTTAACATTAGACATTAAAGGCCGACTGATTTAAAGGTCACGCAGAACGTCTAAATTGTTGTAGCAGTTTTGCTTAAAACAGCAAAACACAAGTTTAATTATCAGTAGCAATAATTACATACAACATTGAAACATTTCAAAACATACAAATACCTACTAACCTAAATAACCTAATGCCAACTAAAATGCCCCCAGTTTATTTGGCCAGTAGGTGATCTTCATTACCTCTCCGTCTTTCTCTTTTCTCTATCATTATTCCTCTATATTATTTCTTGCTTTCTTTATTCCTCCTTATTCCCCATCTCTCGTCCCTGCCCTTCTTGCCGCTTCCGCGCACAAAAGGTAATTGGAAAAAGGCATTCTTCTTTTTCTATCCACCTCGTCGTCTTCGGCAAGTAATTGGACTAATAAACTCCGGTGGCATTCAATTATTTCCTATACTAACGGCGATTGATGATGATGATGATAGTTGTTTCGGATCGGCGAGGAGGAAGTTGGTGGCGTACGCTTCGATATGCGCATCTTTTTTATTTTTTTATATTTTTCGACTCAACTTTTTTTTCATGCGTGTTCGATGGATGGGATATCTACACGAGGGGATATTCATGAAACTCTTCAAAACGTGAAGGCAAGTGATACGAAAATTGGTTTTGATGTGACTCTTTGCTTCATTTCTCTCGCTCTCTCCCTTGGTATATCCCTCAATTCCAACGATAATCAAAGGGCATTACGTGAGCGAACTCTTCGATTCTTCACTTATATTACTAAGATTGTGATTGCGATTTTTCTTTAACATGCAGCCCTGAGACTAAGGAAATCCGCTTTGAGGTTTAAGTCGTATCATTTTAATACGATCAGGACAACCTTCCGCGCTAGGTTATCGCTTTTCTCTCAGGTCTCTTGTGCATCGCCGTTTTCAATCGGACATCTTTCCCTTATACATTCTCTGTGTTCACGCTGTTACATTTGTCTAAGTTCAATCTGGGAATAAAATATCGTGAAAAGTTATTATTTGGTTTTTCATATCAAATAGAGGAAACTTTTTGCTTTAAGTAGCTAGAAAATGAATAAAATGAAAAAAATAAGTCGTTTAGTAGCGGCACCACCTAATGAGGTAAATCTCTTGAATTTCGAAATACCACAGTAAGTAATAATTGGAATGGAACATAACATATTAACGTGGAATCCTAAAGAATAATTATTATTCTTTAGGATTCCATGGTTGCTAACTTCCCTAATCCTCACTTTGCCGAATAATATTGCCTAGTTAACAACTGCTGATGTGGAATTGAATGCTATATGAATTGTAGTGGAAGTTTTCTTTCAACAGGTCTCTAATCCTTGTTCCTTGGGAACCCTTTCTCAAAGCCTCCCTATTTTCTGCCAATGAGGAGAGGTCATCTATTCTCTCGCGACAAGCCTTTGAGTCTTAAGTTTGCAACAGCATAGGACGAAATTTTTATTGCGTGCAATAGGAACAAAGAGGAAAATATAAGAAAGACATGTGATAGTGCCGAAGTTGTTGGAGGCTGGCCGATTTTTTTTTCTTCATAATTCGAAACAAAAACGTTCACGAATGAATAGATTAATCAGGTGACTACGCGTACTCGGATGAAGTACTTGTTACGCGTAGATGTGAAAAGGGAAAAGCACGCATGAACTTTCGGCATCTTGATGCGATTTCAAAGGTTGTACAGAGCATTTTTGGCTCATTATATGCTGGACTGATTACGTTTTACTGTCGCAGTCGCCAGCAAAAATCTCAATCGATGCCGTCCAAAATCTTATGCTGTTAAGTCGCTGTCGACAAGTGTTTCCACTTGGTCTCGTTTTCGATATCCCTCAAGATTGCTTAGTAGTGCTTGGTTATTTATAATTTAATGCCATACACTTGCATTGTGGCTAACCGTGCTTCTAATTGACGTTCAAGGATTGTTATCGGTGAAGAAAACTACGAAAGGGGTTTGACTGTTGCACAGTCGCAGTAGCGTTGCTCCTCCTTATTTCACCTCCTCTCCATTCAACTCTCCACAGGCGTTCTCCTCCATTTAAGAGGAAGTCCTCAACATTTCCACACTTCGTTTCGGTCTCGATTTGTGAGTTTCTGGTCTAAAATTATTCATTCTCCTTTTGCTTCTTGGGACAGGACCCAAAAACATCGGGATTCGGTAACTCATGTCGTATCTCTTGCATCTTTTTCTTATTTTTCTCTGACAAGGTTTATTTATGCATTTTTTTACGATTCTGGAAAGGGAACTGCTAGTAAGAAAATAACTTTCTGCACCTTATAATTCTCGAAAATACGACCAAGCCACGTGTCAAAATCTCGAATATGGTATGTTGAAATTGCCCGGAAGAGTATGAAAACTACTTTAAGTATTCTATAATTATCCAAAAATTATTGTCTTCATTAATCTCCATTCCATCGACCGAAACGCTCTATGCAGTTTGGTTTGAGTGTTTAACTGTTCGATGTCATATTTTGATGCTCATTTTATTGACATTTTTTATCGACTCATGTGAAAGTTGGTTCTGATGCCGATTGGCAGATTACAAATCAACTGACAAGGAGAGACCACGTACCTTGCTCCGCGCACGGGAATGAAGTATGTGTTGTACGATGCAGGTCATTCATTACTTATCAACCGTTCCTGGGGTTTCAGTGAATAGGCCTTCGTTTCGCCAGAAAATAATTCTTTCATCAGTATAAGACATTATAAACAAATGTGTATAGCACGCTGTCCATTCCAGCTGTTCTCGTGGTTAGCATCTTGATCTGTGTAACTAAGGGTGTGTTCGTTACTCCATCAATTCAATCATTTTCCTCCATTTAGTGCCGTCGTATTTACTGATTATTTATTAGTCAAGTTATCATATTTAATACCGTTGATTGGATTTATTATTTAAGCAAAGCTAAAGCCGAAAAATCCCGGTCAGGAGCGACGCGTACTGAATGTCCTTAATCGTACAAAAATATGCTTCATTCCGGTTGGGGGAGCAAGATAGGTGTACGAAATATGGAGTAGGCGTGCATTAAAGATCTCAGTGAAGGTGATTATTTACAAACATCAGAAAAATAAAGATTCATGGATGCAAGTGAATCCAAGGGAAATTTACTCTGCAATTCATGATTAACTTGATAGAAACGAGTCATACTGCCGGAAATAGATGTTTTTCTTTTATCTAGTATCTTTTACTACGGTAGATTTTACTATCAGAATAGAATTAGAGAAATGTACTGCAGAACAGACAGGTTTAGGATGTCGTTTTTCCCGCGAACGATATCGTGCCATTATAGCTGCCAATGGTATAACTAGGTTTGTCGATAGGCAGTGTAGCTAATTAGATGATTTGCTCATTTGCTTGTTTCTTAATCTTTTTCGCAGTACCGGCAGCATACAACCTCTTGTATTATTCATTTATTACTCTTGTACCTATTTATGTGCATTTACGTATTTGCTAAATACATTAATGTAAATAGTTTCTCTAACATTGGTACCATACCTATAGTGTAATGGATGTTGGTGAAGTATCACATCCTGACAAGAATTTGCAGGTTTTTGCTAATGCATTTATAGTCGTAGTTTCATTAACGTTATTAAGGTAGGATGTGCTGCATGCTGGTGATAACTCAACCCCTGCCAAGTACCCTTCAGATGGCTTGCAGGGTATTATGTAGATGTAGAGGTAGTGTGAATGAAGGAGGAGAAGAGTATTTTAGGGCGCTGAGGTGAGTAGCAGTGTTCGAGTTAAGTTAACGGTGGTCGGTGGAGAAGGAGGTGGTGGGAGGTGCTGGAGAGGATAAAGAGAGAGAGGGGGAGATGTGCTGAGGTGAGATTGGAGGTTGGGCAGTGTTCTGTGATGAAGGGGGGGGGGAGGAGTAAGAGGGTGAACAGGAAGAAGGTCGTCTGAAGAGGTGGAGTGGCAGCCGGGTGTTGTTGGGCGCTCAGGTGGAGGAGGCGGGTGTGCATGCATGTATATGATGAGCATCCCTTCAGGCGAAGGGTGGGATTAAATGGGATGGTGGTGGTGGAAGGTGGGTGGGGGGGGGGGGGTTCGGAGGAGTTGATAAGGGTGGAGAAGAAGGGAAATGGGAAGTCACAATCGTCTTGGTTCTCCGCACTCCTCGGTAACTGTGTCTTCTGGTTGAAACTTTTTTATTGCCTTGCATTCGTACATGCAACATTTCACTCACCCGTGACGTAATATCGAGGTCCGAGAATTGCTGATTCTTGCATATGAGTGTGCACAAAGTTTTTTTTTACGAGTTTACCTCATTTTATTTTAACCGCCACAAATTAATGTTCCTGTCGTTGCCCCTAAGAATACTAACTGTGAGTCTATGAAACATCGCTGGAACTTTCTTATACATTTTCAACTCTTGCAATGTTTTTTTTCGAAAAAAATTATTCTTTTAGAAAAACATTGCATGAAATATTCGAGTGAAATTATTTCATTAAAAAGCTATTCACAACCGCTGACGCATCTACTGGTGTTCTCTTTCCTTCGTTTGCCTCCAACTTTCTCTGAGATCTGCTGGTTGATTTGTGAGTGACCTCCGCCGAAAAAAGGATTGGTTTGGAAGTTAAAGGAGGGGAAAATGAGGGAATTGGGGATTCTGGAGGCTGTCCCTCCGTGTCGCCAGAGACACTCCCAGCTCCACCAGAACGATATAAAGGAGGATTCGAAAGGAAAAATAACATTCGAATGACACGATACTATCGAGGAAGAATATTTCACTCCCAATCTCATCCCCACTCGCTCTCACCACGTGTGTGTTTCTTCTCTATTTTTTTACAACTATTTATTTACTTTCGAGAAGGCGTTTCGAAACTGGCTCCGGAACGAGATTAAAGAGTTCTCTTTCTCAGCTGGTTGGAGAGGAGAAAAAAAGATGGAAGTAGAGCTTGCAATGTCCTCCTCTCCCCTCGTTGGTGGACATCTGGGAGAGGCAAGACAGATAGATGGAGGAGAGAGCGATAAGCTGTCAACCTGGAATCGTATGTCGCTCGTCTTCTTTTTCTCGACGATGAGGAGAAAGTCCTGCAAGGAGGACGCTGCACTTGAGTGCGCGTGATATGTGCGGAACGAAACTTTATTTTACGCCCACTTCGTTTTTTTTATTGTACCGGTTTCCTTTGTCGCAAGGAGCCTGCTCTTGGTTGTTTCTCCTCGCGCTTAGGTTCTCATCAGTCGCCAAAGTTTCGAAGGGAAACTTTCCTCTGTGGATGCCGGATTGTTTAATTGTATTGCATAGAGATCCACCAGTGAATGCACTTAAATGGAACGTGGTCCAAGAATTTTCAATCACAATCAATATACTTGAAGGGAAGAGCATTTAAGCAAGACGACTTAAACAATCTGACATCTGCCACCT
Organism: Pyrrhosoma nymphula; assembly: GCA_963573305.1. Classification (NCBI taxonomy): domain Eukaryota; kingdom Metazoa; phylum Arthropoda; class Insecta; order Odonata; family Coenagrionidae; genus Pyrrhosoma; species Pyrrhosoma nymphula. The sequence continues at coordinate 84,396,116 of OY754333.1, read as the reverse complement.
TGATGACTAGAGAAAAGTCTCCTTTCGCAACGTTGGCGAAAATGAAGGACCCAACCACAAGAAGAATTCACCAGTATAATTCGCCTGAAAAACCTTCAATCTTTCATCACAAGGCTGCTCTCGTTGACATATTGAGTTTGCTCCATGTAACCTCCTTCTAATATTACTACCAAGGTGGGTATTCCTTTTTCATCTTTGACTTCAATATTTTTCCGCCTCTTCGTAATTTTTGCCGCCGCTAGCAGAATTGGGACACATACTAAGCCGGTATTGATGCTCATGCTGGTCCATTTCTCACGATATGCCTACAAATTGAAATACACACTTCGATCTCCTCCGCGAATCTTGGTGTTTTGTATATGTTTTGTGACATGATGTCTTCCGTCTTCGTTCTTCGAAAAATTAGGTGCTGTCTAAGCCCTTCAAAACTCTCAACCACAGTTGTTTACCGAGAAAGGTTACTTTTGTTGCCATGATTGCTCCAGCGTTTAGCAAGGTTTTGAATTTCTAAAGTACCTACCCCCTTTTATATGCGCTGCTACTACTGGGAACTTCTCGTTACATCCTTCCGTAACTTATAATTTTCTCCTGAGGACTTCTTCGTTTGCCTTCCTTTTTACAATCTATCTTATTCGCTCCAGCCTTCTCCAAACCCTCATCTCAAAATGCCCATTTTCATCCTATTTCCTTATTGTATTCCCCTATTTCGCAATCGTGCAGCGCCACGCAACACAACGGTCTCTTCATCATCCTTTCCTTTGCATCCTCTCCCAAGGTCCCCGTCATCACAGAGACGTTGTTCATAAAATCGTGCCTCGCTCCGCTCCATTATCAACGAGGCACGCGGCGTCAGCACGGCGGTCAAGGGTCGTAGGGTAGAGCGTGCCAATGGCAACGTGACATCGTAGTTTTCGGAGGCAAATGCCATGGAGGAAGGAGGTGATTTTAAGGAGGTGATTGGCCCGCACGTCGACGAGATCTCAGGAATAGGCGCTTCGTCCGGAGATTCTTCTCCTGACGATTTCGAACGATGTAAAAAAATGGGTGTGTGTTGTCGGGTGACCGACCTCCTCCTTCTCCTTCCGCGGATCGGGGTGATTAATTTTTTCCCTAAAGGACTTAGTGAATTATAGGGGGTTGGGTCAGGTAAAAGGGGTGGTTGCCCCCTATTATCCGTGTTGCCAACTCATAATCACATTCAGTCGCTACCTACAAGTACAAAATCGCCAGTGTTGCTAGATGGAAGATGATAGAAGTCACTAATTTTGCCGCTAGATGGAAATTCACTCTTATCATCACTCTTATTCACAATCATTAATAATAAATTTTATCGTGAACTCACCAGCAGCGAGCCTTATAAAAGTTTTGGTGATATAGTTTTTTTCGAAATTCTATGAGTCCTTTTAAAGGTTTTTAAGAATGGAAAAGTCCAAATTTTTAATACAAATCAACCGCTCAAAGTGTACAAAAATGAAATTCCCACTCCCTCTTCCGCATGCTGTCTCAAGTGCGGACAGAAATGTGGAGTTGTGTGATGGAAGCAAGGCCCCCACAGAAGAACAAAAAATCAGTGTTATGTATAAAGTAACGATATTGCTGTACAATCAGGTTGTAAACGAAAAAAAGCCCCGAAGTCACTAGTTTTGTCGTCCAATAAAATCACTTCTCTTCAAAGTTGCTAGATATGTCGTAAGGCACTAAAATTTACATGCTACTACAAAATACTTATAAAAGTCACTGGATCTAGCGACAAGAGTTGCTAGCTTGGCAACACTGTACCCACTCCCTCTTCCTTCCCAAAGAAGAATAATCACGTCCGAGGCCTCACCCGCATGCAGCTTGGTGCTCCTTAATTACGGGTGGTTCGACTTCATTAAACGATGCGCGGGGGAAATAATTGGATGAAAAAGTTGGAAAAAAGGTGTTATTTCGCGATCTTTTGAGCTCCCATCGCATCGTGAATGGGTTGTATGTGAGCATTCACGAGAACCATCACGGTGAAAGATATCATTTCCAAATCGAATTAAAATTCAAAACGGAAATCGCTCTCGATCCGTTGAAAATTGACGACGATGGATGATGTTCAGGGGACGTAGGAATAACGGTTTATTCCGCGATTATGGAAGACACGAGAGCCTGGGCACGCCAGAATCTCACTGGAGAAACACAACTTTTGTGTGATTTTGAGTCTGAATTCCGACTGAATAGCTTAAAATTCCGGCATAAATCGGCGAGAGGAGATCGCGGTGAAAAGTTGCGGCCTACCTACTGCTCTTCAAGACTTGAAATGAAAAAAATACATTCCTCTCACTAATTGTGTTCATTCTATTCTCAGGATACAGCAGGGAGTTAGTACTAGAAGGGTCATTACGAATCACCACCCATAGGGAGTCATAAACCATATTATCATCACAAGTCATTCTATCGTAAGTTTCGTTGTCGACAATTGTAGGCACAGTAAAGCAAAGTCTTCATGCAGCCGTTTTTGCTTTTTTTGCCGCTGCGTTGTGCGTCACACACAAGCCATGTTTTCATGGCAGCGGGAGCATCGGATGAAAATAGGAGACGGTGGAAAACCGTGACGCGTTCAGTCTCCCTAATTATTCCTGTTCTTTGTGAAGGTATAATCTTTGGAGTATTGGCGACGGGCTGTACCGCCTAAGTTCAAGTCCGCGGGAATGAATCACATGACCAGCAAATGGCAGGATGAAAGCGTCGGTTCTTCCCCCATGCCGCAGCTCCGACGACGCAGGCTTGAAAGATGCTCAACTTCGACGGTAAACGGAGCCTGCGTTGAAAATCTCGCTTCTGATTGGTCACGCAGTGTCCGGTAATGCAAAAACGACTGCATGGAAAACGTAGCTTAAGACTCTTGAGGTACTCATGTTTTTGACATAGAGTTCCGATCGTTACACTGATGAACCACAATGGCGCTTAGTCACCTATGACACTGAGTCATCCAATTAGCGTCTGAAATGCGATTTACGGATGAGGAGAACTCCGGAAACGCATCGACGAAGATCAAGATGTCTCCTCCACGTGGGCGATTGGCAAAGGAATCGATAGGACCCGTTATCTACGGCGGGCGGCTGCTAATTGGGGAAGTCGGAATTGCTGCACAAGTACCAAAGGGAGAAACTGCCGTAGGTCACCGCTTTAGCCTTGGGATAAGGATGTTTGTGTTTCGCTGGAAACGATATATCGAAGAATTCCGAGAATTCTGACACAACCTTGGGCTCGGGGATATTAAGCCACATGCCGCGCCGGTCCTGCGCCTGCTGACGTTTGTCGCGGCGATGCCGATACCTCTTCCTGCCACACTTCTGTCGTACCTACTTCTGTAGGCATGGCAAAAGTTGGTGGCATTCGCCAGAGGAGAGTTTGAGGTCATTGATGATGAGACAATCGTTATTGAGCTGGGAAAGGCACCGAATGACTCTCGCTGGTACTTCTGGAGAGACTCTCGAGTTCTTTGTCCCACCTCTTTTGTATGATTTCCTCTTCCTGACGTCTGCTCTTCACAAGCGGTTGCCTCCCAAGTTTTTCTGCACCTATACATCTATTTAAAACCCTACGAGCCACCCCGTGGAGGTGTGGCAGGGGATTTTAGGACTCTCGCTTTGAAAAATGAGGAAGTACGGAAAAGTAGGGAAGATACTTTACGGAAAAGTAGAGAAGATACTTGAAGATAGCAAACCTTCTACAGCCCGTTCCGACCTGTTCTTCCCTTTATATCTGTCTTCATCCAGGCCCTCGTCAAATTTACATTCTGAGTGAAGGATTGAACCACGAATACCACCCAACAAACCATTTCAAACTTACACATAAACAAGAGCCGGTTGCACAGTGTCTGGAAACGACCTTAGTTACCGCTGAAGTCTCCGTTATACGGTAGATTCCTCTATGACTTCTAACTCTGAGGCCCTACTTAGTTACTTTGCAACTTAGCTTTAATAATCTACTGACTTTTTGAAACTGCTTCGAGTGTGTTCCAAATAAGTGCGGCCAAATGCAATACTTTCGCCCGCCAAAGTGGCTCAGAAAATCCGAACTGTTGGACACAATTGATATAAGAGGCTTCCGAGGAGTTGAGTCTTATGTTGCTTTCAAGTTGGTTGCTAGCCGTCCCTACTCCCCCAAATCCGTTTAGGACGGGAAATCGGAACGAAGTATACAGCGGTGGGCCACCACTTAGCGCCGTCACGATCTCGAGAGTCGATAACGAGCGTCGATAATCTCGAAATGGCTGCACGATCTAAGGAGAGGCTGGTGGATGGGGATTGTACTTGTATTCTGCCGAAATGGACGATGAAGGAGCCTCTTTTTCCCTCTCAGCCTATTTGAACACCTCGTGAGGCTCCAGATTGGTTATTTGGCCCGCATCAGAAGCGTTAAAAAATAAATCGAGGGACTGAATCGTGAAAAAAGTTAGACGTTTTTTCGACACACGCCTGTGCCATAATAGTCTTTGAAAATGCCCTCGGCGAGAAGATTGTTAATAAAAGTGAATCGCTGAACATAATAAGAGTTCCGTGAGAACACTCATTCTGAGGTTCCACCGCGATCGTGTGACTCAAAGCAAGTACTGAAATCCCCCTTTACGATTGTGTTGTCCAAAAAGCTCTGCCTTAGTTTACGACAAGCTTTAGCTATTAGAAAACAAAATTGAGGTGCAAAATATTATTTTTGCAGATTATTCTACGATAGTAATTTAATGAAAAGTTTTTTCCAGATATAGGAGCCGACTTCATTGCCATTTTCATTGAAATAATGCAATGTGACATCGGTTCCTGTATTTGTTTTGTTAATAACTCAAAAAATAAGATGGATTGGTGCCTTAATTTTATCAAACATCGATTTCCTTGGGGAAATTTGCGTCTAATAAAGTTTTTTTCGAAAATAGTATTAATATTCGCTCAGAGTTGTGAGTGATATTACGAATAGGCACTCAATGATATTTGATAGCAAAACACGTAATTAAAACATTTACATTATCCATGATTTTACGCCTTCAATGAAAACCATTGCAAAAAAAGCCATCACGGATACGATTATCGAATTTTTTTGTTGTTTGGTACACATCAACCGTGCTCTCGAATTGTTTCAAAGTACGTAGGGTCTGAAACGAAGGGGAAGCAAGTGCGCAGTTGTGTTGCGAATTCAGCACCGCACTAGAGCGAATGGAAAGTTTCCAATTTGCTGTTCGCCTCAAGTGCAGTGTGATGCGTCAATTTGTCACCAATGAAAAGTTTTATCGGGACAGCCACACTCCTTGCCCGCTCGGAAAAGTCTCCGTCGAGTGCCCTTTCGTTCGCTTGTGGAGACCTAGCAGGACGCACGTTCGCTTGACTACTAGAAGGACGCACGGCATGGGATTCCACAAAAACGCCGCCCGCCCGATCGCACGGTGACCCGTTTCCCGAAACGATTTCTTCGAACAATGGTCCATTCCGGAGGAGGGTGTGGTGTCGCTCTCTGAGGGTAGGGTGGGGGGTGTACTCGTCGACGCGTGTAATAAGAAGGCGTCACGCTCCCCCTCCCCTCCTCCCCCCCCCTCTCCCCCGCAGTCGATCATGGCAATACCATGTGAGCCGGTGACGATGGCTCTTGACGATACCAGAAGGCGGTAACATCTACCGCAGAGTATCAAGGGATAAACCTTGTGTAACCATCTCATGATCTCAAGGAATACATATAGTGCACGCGACCGCTAATTTCTCCGTCGTGTCATTGCTGCAAAGTAGCTTGTTGTTCCAGGGACTGCCGGCTGGCTTTTGCCCTGTCATTTATTGCGCCTTTGCGCTTTAATATTTTTTTGAGTAGTATTCTTTTATTTTACACTCAGGGCGTTTATATTTGTCTGCCTTGGAGCCTTTTAGGGTTACCAAGTCTTGGATTAATTTGTTAGGGTTCATTTTTATCTTTTCAAAATAGGTCTATTGCATTTGTTTTAAGATTTTTCTTATCAGAGTTAGGCCCGTCGTTGCGTATAAACCTTCGGTTTTCTTCCGTCTGTTAATATTAAACCTCTTATTATTACTGTAGTGGAACACTTCTTATGGATGTATGGGGTAATCCCGCTAAAGCCTAGCGTCACGAAGACACCCGAATCCCGAAGTTGTTGAGTCGTTCCTTAGCTACGCATATACAAGCGCTTCGAATTTACGACGGCCACACCCTTTTTAAGCGATACAGCTGAAGCACTGGACACGTATATCCCTTAAAATGACATTGTGAAGTCGAAGCGTGGGTTTTCGTCGTTATCATCAGTTTTCCAACCCGGAGGTCGTTTCTCTGCATCCTTCTAGTCCTTCCGATTCAATGCCAACTCTCGCACACGAAAACAAAAATTCACTTATCGCATCAAATACACAAATAAATACGTACCCAGCCACGCGTGAGGGTGCAAAGATATAAACCAAAAACTCAACTGAGTGGTAAAACCTGACGAAAACGTGATGGATAAGGTTACTGAGTGGCAATTGGGAGACCCTGGTTGGAATATCGGTCAATTCAAATGATTTTTTCATGGAAAATGTCTTTTTTGTAGTACAAATTAAATTTTTTTATCCTTTCAAGCTAATGAAAATTGTTAGTTTGTACACACAGATATTTCCTTCTTCAAACGTCCCTCTTTGATTTTTTTTAGATTTATATCTTGCCCTTGATCTTCCTTGCTGGGCATTCTCCCCTACTCTGCCTTCTATAAAATTTCTTACTAATCCGTTCTGTCGCAAAAGTGGTCACTTACAGATTTCATTCATCTGTAAAATCCGTCTTCGAGAGGCTGGAAGGGAACGATGACCTCTCGAATTGGAAGGCAACACAAAAGAGGCTTTTCCCCTTCCTTTGGATCCTCATCTTTTCTTTTCCCGAGGATTGCTTCCTCCTCAGCTAAGAGACACAGAGAAGGAGAGAGGGAGAGGAAGACAAGGGCTTCGAGTTTAGGTGTGGCCGAAGATTTCCTAAATGCGACGTTCCGGCTCCTCGCGTCTCCATGGGGTAGGAGATTAGACTTGACCCCCACCCCCTCCCTTGAGATGGGAGGAAGAAAGCGACGCCTCTGGTTGCATCGCGGAACCTGCAATAAGGCCCTCCTGTTGTGATGCCCTCTTCAATAGAGTGACTACCTCCAATAGGTCGGCATCATCAAGTTTTGTCACTCATTTCCAAAACACTGCAAAATATTTGTTGAAAATACTTGCAGAAAACTGTACAAGAGCGATTCAATTTTTGAGTGAATTGGTTGAAAAAAAGAATGCTGTTTTTAGTGAAAGGACTATTTTGCCCTCTTCGTTTCCTGGATCTACACGTTTTTACACTGAACATTTTGAAGAAGCTATGACTTTTGTCCGTCGACTTGGATCATCAGACTTCTTTATCTCAATGACGTGCAATCCTGAATGGCCCGAATTTGCGGAAGCAGCTCGTACAACTTTTGAAGATGGATCAACCTTGCAACAATTTGCCCAAGAGCTCCTGACTCAAAATCTTCGACACCCGGGAAACGTTGCATGGAAAGAAATATTGAATAATTTTTAATCTGATTATAACAATAATCTGTCAATGATCATTGGATATAATGAAAACAATGTAATCATTGAAGTTATTGATGATTTCAGAATTTCGTTAGAAGAACATTCCTGTGTTAGTGGGTTTTTTTAGTTTGCTTTATACTACCTAATTCCATCATCGCTGCTATATTAAAAAAAAATAAATATCCGTTATGCTTTACAAAATTTGTTTTATTAAAACCTTTAATCGCACTATGTAAATGACCAATATAATTGAAATAGACAATAAGTATCAGAATAGGAGCACACAAGTTCTTAGTACACCAAATAAATATCGAGCAAAGCTCGGTAACCAGGTACTATCCAATAAATCACTGATTATTTGCACCGAATAAGAGATGAATGGTTTATTACAATGTATTAGTGTTGATATATCAACGGGAAGGAATAAAATCTCACTCCATTCAACTCACTAGTTTTATAATCTTTTGCGCACGGTAACTATCGTTGAAGTATATCCCAGAAAAAAGGCCAATCATTCGCGAAAGTATGCACATCACCGCTCCTGCCGTGTCCTTCTCTCCTTATTATCCTCGACTCCTCTTCCTCCTCCCTAATGCTTAGCGGAGGCAGTAGTAATGAAAGCAGTGACTTATAGAGGAGGGATGTTCTCCTTTCCATCTATCTCTTTTCTTTCTCCAAGTGTCTCGCGAGTGGATATCATCTTGCATTCATTCGCATTTCGCTTGCCCACCTGTCCCCCGGTCGACCGGTCCGCCGCCGACTTGTTTGTTTATGTCGGAGGGCGATTACACCGCGAGGAGTCAGAGAGGGCAATGACCCTTATCTGCTTCCCCCCCTCTCTCTCGAGAGAGAGGAGGTGGGGCTGGGGGGAAGAGAGTGTATCCAGCCGGTTTGGGGAGGTGGAAGTGATGCGTACTCGATGGTCGCCGAAAAAAGACGACAATTGCCGAAGTTACCAGGTGTGTATGTGAGTGTGTGTGTACCTACTCGAACTCTTCCCCTCCCTGCTCGTACCCGAAGAAGGGAATGAGTTGAAGTTGGAGAGGGAGACTTTGCGTAGTAGTAGAAGAAGTGTGTGTGCTGGGTGAGAGGGTGGTTTCTTGCTCCTCCTCTCTTTTAAGGTGGACGGAGCGGTAAATCGTGGGTCATTGAGTACTCATTTCAATAATTTTTTAAAAAGTCTAAAAACATTCTCTGACCACATTTCACTTACGTACACACATGTGCTTATGCGTTGGAACTCACCACACATGCAGTCATTGAAATGATTCAAGAATTATATTTTAATTTTTTTCCTTTCTTAAAGCATGTTATGACTAGAGTTTTCGGCGCGGTTTTCGAATTTTAAACGAAATTGTATTGAAATATGACGTTTTCGAACATTGGACTCGGCGTGGCACCTTGATATTTGTTTGAAACAATAAATTATAATGATAAGGAATATTTTATTTCGCGTTCAGAAGAAAATCTGTGCATATGTAATCGAATTATCAGGAAATATATGTCATGTGCCATAATGATATGTGTTGAAATAGCATTGAATTGGCAAAAAAACAAATCAGTACGATGCAATCTTTTCGCTTTTGTCTATAGATATCACTAATGAGAACATATTCAAAGTTTCACGCCAATCTGCACATGCATAAACAAAAATCGCTCTAACCACCTCGAGTTGGAGTTGGGTTGTAGGGGAGTGGTTTTAAGGGGAAGAGGTTTGAGGCGGGAGGAAGGGGAGGCAGGGAGGACGGCCCCAAGTTCTGGAACGGAACCTCTGGCGGGCGCGCCCACTGAAGAGAGGGTTTAGGGAAGAAGCGGAGAGGGGAGAAAACGCTTCTCGCCCGCTTGTTTACTAATATTCGACCGGCCGGCCGGTCTTGAATGTCTGCTGTCGGGGGAAAGGAAAGGAAGCCGGCAAGGCAAAAGATTTTGCGACGATCCCGTCCCGACATTGAAATGAAATGAGAACACTATCTGTAAAGCACCCAATCTACTTAGTTAATCGCCCAGTATCATCACCACTCTCCATCTCTATCTCTGTTGCCCTAAGAGACCTTAACCAAGTAAGTCTTAGCTCACTCAACTTTTTTATCATTCTCTTTTTTTCGACTTTTTTCTGTCACAACGACGGTGCTAAATGTTCAAGTTGAAATGCATTGACCGCTAGAGATGACGAGTAAAAAGCTTACACACGGTCGATACACCTTCCGTCATTCGAATTTACTACACCATCATTATTGATACACTCATTGCGCAAATAGGACCTGTCTTCAACTTGTTAGACGAGTACTCATGTTTTGTATAGTAAATTTATCATTGCTGTCTGAGCTGCCCACTTTACTTACTGGCTATAACGTTCGAAGCTTTTTAGGTATTCGATCGCCCAACAAGATTCGGTGAACCAGCCATGTTGAATTTCAATGTATAGTGTACTTCAACTTCCGCGTCTGATGCGTGGCTCTTGTCTTCTGTCTCCGTTACGAGATGCTGGGAGGTACTTTCCCCGCTTGCGTTGACTTCTGAGATAAGATTTAGGAGACGTCTTCGGCATCAAAAAGCCTTGGAACGGTATTATACCTGTCAACAAGAACCAAGCGGTGTATCGAAAGCATAGCAACAGTGGAAAGCGGCTGCTTTCAGTGCAAAAATTATGTAAACTCTAGTTCGGATTCTTTTTAAAAATTAACTAGTAAACCAATTAGAAAGCGAATTGCGTCAAACTTAAGTTTATTTTTCTTGCAGTCCCGGGAGACCGAGCTTTACTTGGTCATACATACATTTATTCAGTCATATATCGTATAGGATTACACCATGCTTACTTTTTTTACAATACACGATCGATTCGCTATCGCGATGAGAACACATTATAATGAAAGACATGGTCTTATCCTGGCGAATCTTGTTAAGGAAGGTTACTCGGGTGTTCCACCTAGTTGGAGACTCCATAACTCCCGACACTTCAAAGAACGACTTGCTCTTCATCGTCAAGGCTTCTGAATCCGATGACGGAGTCATTCCTCAATACGTCGGCAGGTATGGAGCCTCATAACCCGACGGAAAACCCAAGGAACCTTCCTTCTCAAGAACGTATTGTATGTAGTTGCAGTGATACCTATTCCAGTAGTTTAATAACATATTCTAGTAGTGTCTCGTCTTGATATTCTGGGAGTTACCTACATATTCTTATCTCGGGTCATCTTACAACGTATTAGAAGTCGACAACTATTTGTATGGGCTACATGTATTACCGTCGATGACGGTTTTTGTTTTCGTTCCGATTCCGGTGAACGAGGATATTCAGTCCACATCGCGGAGTCGAAAGTCGCTCGGCCCCTCTGCTTGAGGCGAACGGCGGAAGATCTCAGTCATGTCAAGGTTTAACGACCCCTTCGGTTGGAGGAGGAGTGTTCGATGAGGTGGGTGAGGTGCGGTAAGGGGATGGAGGGTGGGGGAAGGAGGGAGAACGGATGGGGGGAAGGGAGCAAGACGGTGGTACTCGCACGCCGAAGGGGGGGGGGAGGGCAGAGCATCCCCCTCCCACCACTATGCCCATTCCATCTTCCATCTCGGATTTCTACTCCTTGTCCAGTCGCGCGCGAAAACGCCCTCGGGGCCCTTCCAAGCTCACCTTGGACTCCACTAGACCCAAGGATCAGCTCCATTTTGAGCATCCCGTCCACTTCAGTCCTTGGACAGGGCTTTGCCAGGTCGAAGGATCAACTCATATCCTTCTCTCGCAAAGCCGTGTGCTTTCCTCTTGGTAAATCCCTCCGAAACATTACGAATATAATCTTTCAGCATACATCCTGTATAAAAAATAACGTATTCTCCTCATCATCGGCGCTTTTCTTTAAGCATTTTCCGCCCAATCACCCTCTGCTGTGTCACCATCGCTCAATACTCTTGTATCCAATTTTGATTTACCTTCAATTGCCATTGCCATATTTCCTTCCCTCCCATTTACATTTGAGTCTTCTTTTCTTGTACTCGTTAGCTTCAGACGTGACTACGTGGAAATTCATTTTCAATTATGAAAAAGAGCGCTAGGTATTTTCCACAGAATTGTATGGTGGCACTACTAGTTTCAACGCTGATGACGCCTATGCGTTGAAATTAGTGGTAAGTACTTCAAAAAAATTCTGTGGAAAATGCCTAGCGTTCTTTTTCATCATTGAGTCTTCTTTGTTTTCTTCATCGTCCTCTCTCTTATACCACATGTAAAAAAGAGCAATCTGCACCAACCTTCACGATGTAAAGCTCTTCGCACACAACCAATTGAAAGTTTCGGGGCCATGCTATTGTTATTTATTATTCTGCGCGCTGGAGGATGCAAACGGATCTCCCGGGTGACGAAACTCGGGCTATCATGATGTATGGTTAGGAAGGACTTTGGAATTCATCAGTCTCATTAGTCTTCAGGTTTTGATGTCAAAACCTCATCAATTCGTAGTGTAATAATTCAGATAATTCGGCACCAACCAAGGCCCCAATGCGTTGTAAACAATATCACTGTGATTTGCACGCCTAACTTGGTCGGCAGTGACGCGCACGAGTGTAAAGATACACTCCAAAGCGATGAAATTCGCGATGAACATTTGACCTGATCGGGATTCAAACCCGGATTTCCCAGCTACCGGGAAAGTATGCTAGCCAGCTACATCACCAAGCCATCATAGTTCATGGCGAATTTCAGCGGGGGTTTATCATAACTAGATGTTATTGTTTACTGTTCACTAAAGTAGCACAGGAGACGTTGTCGTGCTTGATAATCCACTTTCGCGGAGGATTAATCGAAGCATTGTCGCTTTGTGCATACGTAACTTAATGAAACGTTTTGCTTTTGTCCCGAAATGGCCTTGTTACTGTGGTTAGACCTCTCGGTCCTCCTCGCAGATATACCGTGCTCTTCATACAGCCTCTCCTTCCATGCCATGTCGGTGATGCATCTTCTCTCTCATCCCTTCATCATCCTTCTTGCTACTTCTCCGGCTCTGGATGTCAATGACCTTGAATCCTCCTCCGCCCCCTCTCCCTCCGATATTTCCCCTCCTCCCATCTCCTCCCCCCCTTTCCTCTCCCTACTGCCGATATCCCGGGCGATTCTTTAATGACGCAAGATTATGACCGTTGGCAAGGATGGCGCCCAAAACAACTGGATCCGCCCCGTTCATCGCCTCCAACCTCAATTTTCTGTACTCTCTTTCTTTCTTCCTTGTTTCCCATCGTAAGGAAGATAAGGATAACGCCAAAGGGATGAAATTCGTCGTGAAAAAATTCATTAAACTTGTCAGGTATTCGAATCCGAATTTCCCAATAACTGGCCAGCTGCGTTAGCCAGTTACGCCCATCAAGCTGCTCTTGTTCGCGGCGAATTTCAGCGGAGACTTTCGCTTTGAACTAAGATTTAATTCGCCAAGTAAATAGAACGCTAAGGAAAGCCTGACGCTTCGTAAGCAAGGCTGCTACGAGCGAATAGAAGGTATTACACAGCTGATAGGACTAGGTTGGGAGCCGTTGGAGACTCGGAGGTTACACGCTAGAGTTAGATTACTTGAAAAATTCAGATGAGGCGAGTTTCAGTAGACATGTCGTGAAAGATATTATTTGGACCCCGCGCTTTGTATCTGGAAGTGATAGAAGAGTACAAAATAAAAGAGATACTCTGCTGAATTGATTCATTCATTCATTAGAATAATATACCGGTTAAAGGAAGATTATGAAGAAATCCAGAGGAAATCCTACAGATTCTTTCACGCGTAGGACCCTATCTACCTCTTGTATTTCTTTCTTCATCTCAGCGTAAGTCCTACCTATATTCATCCCATCCATAAAACCTATTCTCCTTCCCTTCCCCGATTTCCCAACATCCTTCCCTCTATCACGGCCTTCAGCTAACCATCGCCCCTCATTACCGCCTCCAACCATCTACCCTGCCTCCCCCTAATCTGCTACAGAAGTTTCCTACCCTCACCAACCATGTCAAGCACTTCCTTATTTGTCTTACTTTCCGTCCATCGCACCTTCTCCATCCACCTCCACATCCACATCTCGAACGAGACACAAATATTCCTTCTTTCCACGCCCCATTAGTGGTTATAACAAAAGCTGAGCGTGACACTAATACACTCTGAGAACGCAATTCACCCCTGTCTTCTCCCCCTGAGATGATGTCATAACAGCCCCTGCCACACGCTCCAGCGGCGGTTCGCAGGGTAGTAAGTAAATATAGATGTAGGATGGCTTAGTGTTTTAACTGGCGAATACACCTGACCGATTATTTGGAGACTCAGGTTCAGCTTTCGATCAACTCAATGGATTTTTTTTCATGGTGAATTAGGTCCCTTTGATGTATACCAGTGGTTCCCAACCCGTGGAAATCTTTGGACTCAGTCTGAAATAAAATCATGTACGGACCACCCCCACCATACTCCCTATCAGTTTTAACCCTTCCTCAGCGCCTTCCCCATAACCAAACTCAAAGGTGATTAAGTAAAACAGTTTTTTAGAACACATTATTTATTAATACCACCTGTGGTCCGCGGACCACCGCAACGGTTGGGGACCACTGGTGTATCTTTGCACTCCAAATACCTTTGCACAAATATCTTTGCACTCGAGCGCGGGCGCTGCGTACTTTGTCATTTGTGCATTTCGCAGTGATTTGGAAGAGTGGGATTCTAGTCTTACAACTCGCCTCCGGTGGTGATCCACCTTCTTCTCGTATTTTTTTCCCTCCTTCCTCAACTCCACCCCTGTTCCTCCCCTCATCTCGACCAAGAGATAAAAGAGACGTTGACATGGCTGCAAGAAGGGATTGTTTTTCCAGCTGCGAGATATAGTAGGAGGAGGAAATCTCCTCCATCTCTTTCTTTTTCTGTGTTCCTTCCTTCCTCCACTATCTTCCCTCACCACCTCTCGTGTATATCTCGTGTTGCTGCTCCCGAGTTTTGTCTCTCGGCTTTTCTGGAAGGGCGCCTTCCCCGCCCGGAAACCTTGCGGTTCATGCTAGTTTATTTTTATGATGGTTGGATAAATTTCCAATCCTTTGCCTTTTTATCTCTCTCTCTCGCCGGCGCACAAACACACATTTATGTGTTTTCCTCCTTTTTTGTTGCCTTTTCTCTTGTTCTGCGATGAAAGGCGAATGATTTCGGACGGGGAATGAAAGAATTTTTTTACTGTCGAGGCGGAAATGATACTTGCTTGGACAAGGTGGGAAAAAATGCGCAAGGCCATCTTTTTTTACGGCAGAGCGAATGTTTTAAAGACATTTCATAAAAGATTTTTTTCGGAAATATTTTGTTCTGAGAAGAATTGAGTGATTTCATAAGCGGATTACGGCAGCACCTTCTGGGCTAGTGCACCGGGTCATTCATCCACTTCATTCCTATCATTAGATTTAGCTCCAGGAAGCCGTTGAGGATGGTAAGATCCTCTGATTGCTATTACTGGCTTTCAGTTTTGATTTCCCTTATCTCTGCACATAACTAATGCCATCATAACTAAGGTAGCGGACGTAATATTTGTAAAAAAAGCCTTTATTTGTTCCAATTGGGTTAAAATGCTTTGTTCTGGAAAAAGTCGTTTTCTCTTTGCCTGAATAAAATTATGTGAGTCATGGTTGGGGCCGAGAATTTGAGGAACTCCATTTAGAAATTAAGAAAAAATCAATGAAAAACTTTGCGATTCCGCTGAGTACAGTTTTTGTTAGACAATCAGTTTATAATTAATAATATCATGGGTATTTTATAGCAAGTCAATATATAATTATATAATATATTATTTAATAAGAAAATATTCCTTAAATGTCTCTATGATACTATGAATAAAATGAGTCCTTTTCATACGCGTTTGCTCTTTGATTTCTCCGAAGTTTTTATTTACAGGGAGAAGCCTTATAAGCAATTGTAATGAAATAATAGTGCAGGTTCAGCGACTAATTTTTTCGCCACCAGTTGTATGTGGAACTTTCTAGAGTCGTGTGATCGAAATCGTTTAAGGATTTAAGGATTGGGTCAAAGTATAGAAGAACCGCCGTTGCATTTCCATCCTTTTAAGTTCGGCGAGCGCGCATACTCTTACATGCATTTATCCCGTTGGAGCCAGCATGAAAAGGCTTCCGCCTCCGTTCTTTTTCCCCGGATCGATCCATTCATTGGGTTTGTAAGTACTTGTTGATCAGCCTGCCTGCATATATTCTTTCGCGGGGTGATGTTATACGCCTTGCAGTTGTTTACCCCTCGGGGGCGCGGCGTCTTGAGTCGGTTAGAGAAGGAGGAAAAACGAGGGTTGAAAGACTTTGGAGTGTTTCCAGGATCATGGCAGGCCTTGCCCGACTTCTTGGATACAAAATAATTTCCCACCAAAATAATGCGTTATTTACTTTGACCCTTCCCTTGAACTAGGTACAACCTTGACGCGGTGGAAGGGCTTGCGCGTTCCAATGACCCCTAGAGTTGATTGGCAGGATCAATTACTATTGCTTCTTGCAGGGCCACCTATACCAGATAGGTCGAAGGGTAGGAGCCAGACGAAAGGTAGTTCCGTGATGGTATCACGTTAAAAATACCGTTGAGTGGCGTGAGAATACCCCTCAACTATCACTTCCTAGAATATGAAAGTCATTCACAGAGAATTGATTCCTGGCAACTACGGTACGCCGCCCACTAGGGCGGGTGTCGTGCCCGGTAGCGGGGGAGGCAAAGCCTCTACGGTCGTCATCACACGAAATGCTTGCATAACAATGTCATCGGAGGGTACAAGGAATAGGAGAGATAAAGAAGAAAAAGAGGATTAGAGGAAGATAGGGGACTGCTCGTGTAAAAATCTTTAGGATTTTCTCTGACTTTTAGTATTACCTACCTTTAAACGGGAGATTACTTTATTGAATGAATTTACATTTAATCTTTCCCTTCTCCTCATTGCCTTCAGCACCCGTCCTCCCTGGTCATGTGGAGGAAAGGAAGTAAATGCCACCATTATATCCCCTCCACATCCCGTGTTCCCTTGCTCTATCTCCCGGAAATGTCCCACCCCGGAAGTAGTACCCCTCTACCTCCTCAATTTTTCTTCCTCCCTGTCACCCCCAACCATCCGCGAGACACCACTGATGGTGGATTCGGGAAATATGGGAATAGATAATTATTGACCTATCTACCGGTTAAGGTAGGTTTAAATGGAAGTGAGTCAAATAGATTTTTAGACGTGCAAGGCCTTATCTACGTACCTCTAGTATTTTTTTCCCCTCATTACCTCCTCCACCTACTTTGCTCAACGCCACCTCAGGATTAGGGATCGAGAAATTTACACCATAACCTGAGAGGTCGGCAAAGTGTATCGATTAGTGACTATGCGTTGATCAGTGAGTCAATGACAGAGTTTTTTACGGATGCAACCTTTTTCAATTGAATTTACTTTAGAAGGGTGAATTAGACGAAAAGGCGTCTTATTGCGTGTGATAATTTATGTGACGGCAGAGGTTCAATGTATATGACGTGACTAAAACGGTTTTGTTAACGTTATAACTAGTCTGGCCATAGTAAAACCCTTATTGCAGGCTATCTAACATATATCGAAGCGTCAGGCGACGGACAAACAGCTGCGGGAAGACTTTATCATATTCCGATCTATGGCCTTACGTGATACAGGTTAATCCACCCCAACGATGCCCGTGTGTCGAAGAAAAACTGATAATAAAAGAAACTAGAAATAATCATAACGAGGACTCTTGGATTTAAAACAATGGGCAGCATAAAAGATAAAGAAAGAACAATTGTTCAAATAAACTGGCACTATATTCACATAAGCAGTTCTAAGCATGCGCTTACCGCCACCGTCCTAATCATAGTTCCATTTCAAACTTTGTAGATAAGTTTCATTGGTGGGCAATCTGCCCTTGCTTACCATGTTCTGCTATGTTTACTTGCGGTCAGACTCGCAAGTGTTCAAAGAGGAGGGACCTTATGGTTGCGTGCTGTGAAGCTCGTACAGTTCTCAGAGGTTCGGTTTGCCAGAGAGGCGGGGGGAAAGTGGTGTGCAACTCAGCACCCCAGGTGACGCGAGCCAGGGCATTGCTACCCTGTGATTGTAGCAGTGGGGTGGTACAGTTGAAACGGGTGCATATGACGGCGGGCCAAGGGTTCTCTCCCCCTTCCACCCCCCTTCGCACTGTACCCTCCGGGGTGGCGAACGGGGGAGGGGAAGGGTAGGAGATGGTGATGCACTCTCTTCTCATTCGTGGAAGGATCGTAAAACTTGAAGCTTATATGCCGTCAGGGAATCGGATGAAAAGGTTGGTTGGGGGAGAGAAAGATTTTTCGGCTACTTCCTAAGCGGGCCTTGTCTCCCGGGGAGACGACCCGGTTGAATTTACGAACGCGCCGCACAATGGTCGTGGCAGGAGGAGACACGGTGAGAGGGGGCATTGTTGAGGACTGCGCACTGTTGCCATAGCTGCGGGTGGCTGTCTCATCAGTCCTCGTGTCCTCAACCTCCGATATGCTTCTTTTGCACCACTAGCTTTATAAATGTATAAAAGATAGATAAAAGAAGATAATAGATGGAACCAAATTGTATGCTAGTACAGAAGAATATTAAAGCCATTCGAAAGGTGCAATCGGTCATCTTGAATTAATCCGTTTTGCAGTTAATATACCGAAAATATACGTATTAGCAGCGGTACCGTAATGCAATTTATGTTGTAAAGGGAAAAATGAATGTAATTTACAAAAAAACTGCATCATTCACCAAATTCATGGAAATATTGTGTGCGTTAGCAATTTTAGGTTTAGTTTAGTCAATTTTAGCACTATCTAAAATATTACAGACTTCAATTTCGTGCGTCAAGACTCTATCTACTCTCTTTTTTATCCATAATGTAAAACTTCTCTAAGTTCTTCTCACATTATCACCCATCCTGAATTTTCATCACTATATATCCAAGTATTTCTTTACGTGACCCAATTTTTTTTACTCATGAAGTCCCTTAGGCCTCCCTGGTTACATGAAGATGATGGTGATGGTAACTGTTGTAGTTGCACAACCAAGTTAAATTTACTCCGCAGCCATTCCATTGGTTCCGGGTTTGACTTATGAGCGTTTAATTTTAAATTTTCACATAAAATACTTCAACTAAAATATAATTATTTAGTTAGCCATAGAAGAATGTAATTTACAACTTAAATTGCAATTTAAAAAAACAACAAGCACCGTTTTAATTGGAATATAACTGTGGTTCCGGGTGTGACGCACACAAATGACACTTAATAACATAGACTTCTTTTTCGTGTAAACTCTGTGAATAACTTAAATATTAAATATTGATATTAATATCAGTAATATAAGAGTAATTGTTCTTCAGTTTAAATTAATGGAGAAGTATCCAAAAGCATTATTTTTGTAGTTATGAATTTTTTATAAACTCCGGGTGTGACATGGTAAATTTCTGGGTGTGACCTAATTACTCTTTCTGCTCTCCATGGTGAGTAAAATTCAATTTTTCTTTCAAATTTTGGTAATGGCTCAGTATATTTGATTGATTAAGCTCAATTTCACCTGGCTAAGTCGAAATGTAAAATTGTAGAACAAAAACACTTATTTTTATTTTTTCCATATTTGGGCTCACTTTAATTGGAATGGCTGTCCGATAGAAAAAAGTCACCATCAAGTCGACTCGATCCGAGTGTTAGCATCACTAATTATTCCCTCGTAATAGATTACCATGGCAAGAGGCTGGTTGTGCAAATGGGTTGTGCGAAGGATTTATTTTTCTCTCTCTCTCTCTCCCTCCAGAACATTCACTTCGCGGAAATTCAACCGTGGTGGATTTTCGAAATTGGATCGACTGCGCAATGTGTACTCTCTGGGGCCGTGTTCTCTCGACCGAGGAGGGAAATTAATTGGCAGAAGAGGAGATTGAGGAGTGTATGTTCGACCGAAACACAAACGCCGAGTAATTGCATCCAGCGCAACATAAGGTTAACGGATAGAAATTGAGTCCGTGAACCTTGACGAGGATGGTTATCCGCTGGTGGCCTTATACCGTTAATTTTAATTTAATAATTTTCTTTTCTAAAACCAGAGCGAGTGGCCCAGTTTTGTTTGATGAACTAATATCGTTAATGCTGCGCTCGTGTGCCCATTACTTTTCCGTTCCGGCACGCTCAATCCCGGAATTCGCGAGCAAAAAGATCCCTTATATTCTCCATAGTTAATTCCTCCTCCGCCTCGAGTCGTGCCTTTTGCGGTTAACTTAGTTCCGAAACGGTGGACGTTCGATATGAGGAAAATATCAAATCGATGAAAAGACTTTTTACTGGCGATAAACTTATAATACCACGGGCAGAAAGGGCGAAATTTTCTGAATCGGTAATGTATCACTCCGATCGAGCAGTCGATTAGTCGAGTTCTCATAGTTCGATCATCGACTACGTTCGATCTGAGGATAATATCAAATTGATGAGAGGACTCCTTTTGTGGCGATACATTTATTATACCTCGAGTAGAATTGGCGAAATTTTCTGAATCGGAAATATATCGCAACCATTGAACAGTTGATAGATCGTGTTCCCATGGATAGGTCATCTGTCTATCATTGCATTGCGTATGGAATTCAGGAACCTACACGTAGCATTGTCCATTTTCCGCATCTAGATGGAGGATATAAGGAGGACAGACTTGGTGGCTGGGGAAGTAATGTGTGGGAAAGTGAGGAGATAACGGGAAAATGGAAAGTTGGAAAAGGGACTGTCCAAAAACCTACCATTCCGCTGATAGCATACCATTTATGAATTATTATTTGAAGAAGAAACTTACCCAATATCAACGCATAGTTGTAGTTACACTAACAGGATCATTATAAGAGTGAACTCCAACCGTAAATTAGTAGAATCTTTTATCTGTCAGCTTCCGCGAAGAAACTAACATTGATAGTAGTCGATGTCTTATGGCGTGATCGTCTTTAAAGGTGGTAAGGGAAAGCGGTATGTTGCTACATTTTATTTATTATCCAATTCCCTGGTAGTTTTCACTTCTTGTAAACAGTTTTTCGCGAAAGCTGCATTTGTATAGGATAGAATTAAATACTATATTTGCCATATTTTACTAATTCCCGCTTTTAACATCGTGTTATTTCAAGCTCAATTTGATATTATTTCAACGTGGAAAGGATTAATTTTATTGTTCGTATAAAATAGAGGACAGAGTTTCTCAAAGTGGCCACAATTTGGATTAAATGACACTCATACCACGGTGGAGCCACTTAGCTCGTTGGCCTCCGTAGTGCAAGTGACGTGGATGCGCCGCTTACCGTTTATTGGAGCCCAAAACAATTGAACAACGAAATGCACTCAATAAGCATGAAAAAATACAGATATAATTCCAAATACAATACCCTCCCCTTTCAATATGGAAAATCCATGGCAGTATAAAGAGACTGAGATACGTTGAAAACATGGAGTATAAGCAAATGCATGCAGTCATAATTCAATCATATCATAACACAAAATATATACTGCAACTGATTCACTTTAATCAATCTCTTCCTCCCTTTCCAATCAGTTCCTGGGAGGAAGAGGAAGCTCAACCAACCTACTTAATACGAGAACAAGGGAAAAAGAAATAGATAAAGAAAATTACCATTTTCTCGTTTTCATCCTACATCATTAAAACTTTTACAAGTCTAAAATTACTCTCGTTTTCCTCCCTCAGTGGGTGCCTCCTCTCTTCGACTCCACGATTGTAAGTTTTAGACCTGCATATTTCCCTTCCAGGAGTCCCTACGTTGACAGTGGCTCCGAATACCCACTTCCGACTTCCTTTTACGTTTATTGGCTACCAAAACATTTGAACAACGAAATGCACTCAATATGCATTAACAATAAATACAGATAAAATACCGAGTGTATTACACCACCTTAAGCGGAAGAAGAAGAAGACTAGCATCATTTTGTTATCCCGCTCTACACAGTCACCGTGGCAACCCTGAGTATGGAGACTATGGGCTAGGGTATGGAGACGGGGGAGGAAATGCGTGAAAGGGGAACACTGAGGGTGCGGAGGGGGGAATGAATTGGGAGTGGATGCGTTTTATATGCACCCCTCTATACCCCGAGTGATGAAGGCTACTGATGTGCAGTTGATTTGGGGGAGTGGATGAAATGTCGTTCGCTTCGGTCGTTCGCTACACGCAGAGATCAGAACTAAATAGCGATTGCAAAGGGAGGCCAATCAATCCTTTCGGTTTCGTAATTTCTATCGGGAAAGACGGAATGGAGTGGAAAAAGTACGATCATTCAAAACTAAAGCAATTACAAAGCAAAAGGTTACCAATTGCACCAACAATCATCTGATGCTTAAGTCTACCGTTATTGTAGTTATTTATTTACTTGAAATTGATTTCACTTTCGTGTCGTCCGAGCGTGTAAATATTTTGTGCAGAAATTACAGTTTTTCATCTGGATTACATTAACCAATCAATGTCTATTATCGTGTCTTAAACGATGCGAGTTATTTTATGTTTGTTTTTCTTTTCTTCATTCTGAGTTGCACTGTTGTAATGTATGCTTTCTTTCTTTTCAGGTAAGTGTCGTTTTGTGACCAACTTTTCACCTACGGTTTCATCCCTTCATAATAAGGGTGGGTGTGGAGAGTAGTTGGTGAGTAATAGAATAAAATTTATTTGTAGTAGACCATTATTCTAGTGCTTTTTTTTTCAAGTTGTCAAACATTGACATTAATGGCGTTCGCCGAATTGTTTACCCGTTTGACTTATATGTCACATATGCCGTGTTTGACTCAGTTTCACAGCATGGTGGAGATCTTACCTCGCAAGTGAACTGGGCTTTGACCTGCGAAGTTTTAGTGTGGTCACTCGCAAAACAATTTCCGCTGAAAGTGCAGGGTATAGAAAGGAAGAAAAGTGATTAGTATGGTGGGGGAGGAAAGGAAACTTCTGGAGGAGATTAGGAGGAGGCACAGTACGTGGTTGGAACAGAGAATGAGGGACGAAGGGATGCTGAAGGCCGTGATAGAGGGAAGGATTTTGAGTAAGCTGGGAAGGTGAAGAACGAGAATAGGTTTTATGAAGAAAGGTAGGACGTATGCTTTGATGAAGAAAGAAATCGTGTGAGGAAATTAGAGGCCCCCGCCTGTAAAAACTCACGGGGATTTTTACTTTCTTCCGTTTAATCATACCTTAACTATTACCCTGATAATAAGATGAATGGGCATGAACGATTAGGTTAAACGGATGAGTAAAACTATCGAGTAGGAGATACACAATTCAGTGCACGGCGTTGAAATGCTCGTAAACTATGTTGAAAAGGATATCGTTCTCCCAAAAGGTGGACTTTTTTGTCTCCGTGACAGTGACACGGTGAGGAGGAGTAGGAGGTAGAGATCGGGTCACTGGAGTGTGGTGCCGGAGGGAGCGGGAGTGGAGGGGGGGTAACTGATATGGAGGAAAGGGTTGGCGAGGTAGTAGGAGGGTAGCATGGGGAGGTGGATATATGGGAGGGTTTGGTAACACTGACTCCATTGTCCGATCGCAGTGTGTGCTTGAAAAAAATAAACAGTGGACACATTGAATGGTTGTTGCGAAAGAAACGCCGAAGATAGGAAGGAGGGAGGGTATGCCCGTTTTTTTTCTCCAGTCCCTTGTTTTTTATTTCAATGTGTCACCGATGGTAGGGGAGGGATCCATCCAGCTGCTTGCGACTTTACTAAAGGCTGTTGGAGGGAAGAGGAAGGAGGAAGGACAAAAAACACTGTTGTTTACTCATCGGCTTTGAGAGAGTGCGAAAGCTCGCTTGAAATCGAAAGAGGAGGGCCAATTATCCGATCGCGATATCCCTTGCACATTTCTGTGTTCTCGTCACAGTCGAAGACGCAACAGTTAGTTAATAGTTTCTCACCCACACATCGTACCCCGCACCGCCTAAGTGACCACCCTTTGTTGGTGGGGGAGGGACTTGAGGGGGGGGAGACGGGGGAGGGGGTAGGGAGAAAGAAGGGGGGGATGTGATGTCAGACAAGGAATGCTCCACGACTCAGATGGTTTCCTCATGCGCTCCGTGGGAGACACGTGGGAAAATACGTCAACTGGAAGTGACGATATATGTTGCAATGCGTTGAGAAAAATGCTTGGGTTTAAAAGGATGGGGATCTTCATTATATTTCAGTTTTACGAGTAAAAACTGAATCATAAATGAGCACAATACTGGAGTTACTTTTTTTGCGCTTTGCTCTTGCTGGGGATTTTTTTTTACCATCAAACTAACGCTTAAAATTTTTATTTCATTCGGGAAGTATCACAAAGTTGAAAATGATTCCTATGGTTGGATTTTAAACTCTTCAGCCAGAAAATACGTGAACTGGAAGTGACATTGCATGTTGCAGTGCGTTGAAAAAAATGCTCAGTTTAAAAGGTTGGGGCTTTATTGTCTTTAATTTCTACGAGTTAAATGAATCTCAATTAAGAAATGCTGAAATTATTTATCTCCTGCTTTGATCTCAGTGAATTTTTGAGTTGACTATCTCCGGCGTGAAAAGTATTTATTTTTTTCCGGATGTATCTGGAAGTCACTCAAAAAGAATTGTTCCTTTTTTTGGATCTTTAACACTCTTCTTCAACTGGCAAAAACTCCAAAAATTTGAACTGGGAATATGAATGGTTATAGAACTGGTTCGGCTATTCAAATCCTTTGCGAAGAAAACTTTCGGATGTGGAAGATGAGTGAATTCAGTCAGATTTGAGCTTGATTAGTACCTGCCAATGCTTTCTTGTGTCTACAGAACTCAAATTTTCGTTTAGTGAATAGAACATCTCCCTCAGTAATACACCAGTGGTGGCTGGGTGTATTCGTAAATTTGATTCCAGACGTTGGACTTTTACCGGTTTAAAACAAATACCGACGCACTCAACCATACGCCGTAAATTGCATCGTTGCCCTGCATTCGTCTCGTTTGTGCCTTTGCCTTTTTCCACCTCATTGCCCCGATGATGCGGCAGCCATTTATTACCCCGGGCATATCCACTGCATTGTCAGGGAACTGGCGGGATAAAAAAATAATTTAAGTGGATACATTAGCAAGGAGAGAATGTGGAGGTCACATATCTAACCTCTATCCAAAGTGCAATTGTCGAGCCGTGGGCTTTGTTGCAATGGGTCTGCTATATCCTTATTTGGCGAAGGTGTACAGTCGGAAAATGGAAGGTATACTCCCTCAGTCGGGATATCAGAGTCTTCTTAAAGGTCGCTGGACTGGGATAATGGGATGTTATGCGGAGGGGAATGGCTGCTCGATAGCATAGAAGAGATCAAAAGTGGCGGTTGGCTTTCTCAGGACCAGAACTTCTCATCACTTGACAACCCTCTCTCCAATATCACCAGCTTGCCGCAGCTGCTGTCTTGTCTTTCATGTTGCCCATTGTCCAACAATCCTATGAAGACTTTCTCCAAGTCCCAAAAACTAATTACTTCGCTCATTGAATACTAATTTTTTTCCAGTGCATCTGCAGGCTGACTTTTAAATTTCGACAATTTGTCACCTGCATAAATAGTTTTAAAAAATGTGCTAGACTATAACAAAAAGATTATTCTTTGTAAGACTTCGAGAATTTAAGGTAGTGTCCAGAAAACGTATGAAGAGGACGATTATGGTTGACTCTTGAAGCAATACGGTATTCGATCTGGGGGAAGCTGATAGGCCTTCTTGGATTTCCAACTTTTATTTCCTACTACTTTCCTATTTTGATCTTAATCACTGGTTAAAGGTCAACGTTTTAATATCGATCTGTAATGCAGCGCAGTAGCCCGTGCCAGGCTCTGGCCTTACTCTTTTGATCTTGAAAAAGTTTGAGCAAAACTGAGGAGGGCAGGGACAAACTGTGTGAGACATTGTTTTTCAATGTTTGGGAGAATTTTAGCTGGCTTTCGCGTGCAATATTGAACTGCAGTACCATCATTTCTCTAATTCAACAATTGAAAGTAAGGGGCCTCATCTGCAAAAATTGTCATTCGTCAGTGCGTAGGAAATCCCGAGACCAAGAGCTTTAAATCAACTCTTCAGTTTAAGCCATTGCGTTTTGCAATCTAAATGGTCAATTGCGTCGCTGGAAAGGAACGGTCTCCACGAAGAGTGTTTTTCGGACAGTCAAGTTATATCGATTGCTCTCCTAGTCCGCATACTTTCCTCTTTCGTGTTTAATTAATCCTCCTCCTCTCCCGGCACGGAACAATTCTTCTCTGTCGTGTCAGTTGCCGAGAAAGGCCCCCAGTGGGCCCCGAGAGGCCCTATGGACTGTGGAGCGGCCCCGCCCCCCCTGCCCGGCTCGGCCGTTGATCCTTCGCGTGCTCGCGGGGCCTTTACCTCCCTCCTCCAACCGCTTAAAACAAAAGAAGTCCATTTGGCGGACTCTGAGCGATTTCCTCTATCCCGAGTGTGTCCACCACTCCCTCTCTTTTAACTGTTACCAATCGCCCTCCTGCGGACACTTTTCCCGTGCAGGCATTGAGACATTCGCACAAAAGTTCATATAATTTGCCGCTTTACACGATACGTTTTGCCTCATGCAAGAGTTCACGGAAGAGTTTGTACAAACAAATGTACCTTGTAAAACGGCCTTTAGAAGAACGACTTATGTAATTGCAATTAATGAAAATAGAGCAACTTCCACAAGTATGTAGAGTTATGTTAAGTAAGTTCTCCAGAGGAGATCCATACTTGTGGAAATTGCTCTTTTTTCATTAATTGCAGTTATGTTCCGTTTCCACTCCATCACGCCTGAAACCTCAGATTATGACTTATGTAATTTTGTACTTTTTCTTTTGTGCTGTGAATGTTTGTTTTGGTCCTCGAATGAAGTATTACCTTCCTTGAAAGAGTGGGATTTGAACTTGTTGGACCTGGAAAAGTTAGTATGTGTGGGAATCTTCTAGGTGCGGAGAAGAGCGGTTCCCCACTGCCAAGTTATCAAACGACGCGACGTATACCGTGTGAAGTCGTTAATCTTCCAGATCGGAAGAAGGAAATGGGGGGGGGAAGTGAAACCGAAGAAGGAGGTGACTCCATCATCAGATGTCGACTCTCCTCCCGCCGCCCTCCAGCAGCCTCCCTGCCGGTTTTGTTTTTTTTCCTTTCGCCGGGTAGAGTGCATCTCCAGAGGAGATCGCCCGTGACAAACGCCGCCTCTCTTGTTATGTATGGAGTTACTTTTTTCTTCTTCTCGGGCGCCGCTTAGCGAGAGAGGTGAAGGGGGTGGTTGCCAGACCTCGATAACGAATGGGGCAAGGAGGTAATTGGAAGCGAGGAAGGAATTAGGAATGCAAAATAGAAATTATTATCATTATCGAGTACATACCCTCTATAGTAAAATATACAATACATACTTTTAACTGCCGTGATAAAAAATTGGTGTTCTAATTCCTTGTTTGCTATTTTAATTTGAACTATGAAAAATTAATGTTAATTCCTATAACTAGAGAACAACTTTGAAAAAAGAACTCGAAGAATTACGATATGGATACAATCTTTCCATAGTTAAAAAACAAACAAGTGACACCAATGCCTAGGTAAATTATATGCCTGGACAATTTGAACATTACACATAGTTGACCAACAAATAAATGATACCATTTAAATCCTGGATACAGAAAATAACAAAACGAGTGTCACCACATGCTTAATAGAGCATGACAGTTGGGTAAAATTTCACCAGGCGTTCACTAGTCATTTATGTCTCGAAAGGTTTTGGAACTACCTTATAATACTGGCCTTGTATTTATAGCTTGATGAGATGTATTTATGCGACACGATGTTAGAATTTTGAAAAAAATGCTTGAGTCGTGCTGATAGTTGAGAAACCAGTTTTCAGTCCCCACGAAAGATTCTCTTTCTTGCACTAACGGCAGCTTTTTCTGTTTCCGTAGTTGTACGCCGAGAGAAAGTCACATACACTCCTCGGTCCGGATTATGCTTATAGTAAAACTCTATACCGAAGCCTGACTTGAGTTCGCAAAAAACGTTTCCGACGGAGTCAAGAAAATAGATTGGCCTCAGAGTTGACTTCAAAACATTTTGTGCATATGTTAAGCTACGCGTTCCTTAGTGATTCCTCTGCGAGCTCTTTCATTGCGTTCTGGACTGAAGGAATGGAAGGAAAAAATGCAGGGTGGAAGTCAAGAGAAAGGGAGATATAGAAAGAAGAGGAGGGGATCCCGTCTCTTTCATTGCTTGAATGAATTATCCACGATCGGAGGCGGGGGTGGTCCCCTAACTCTCCTTCGCTTTTGTCACAACCACCCCCCTCCTACCCACCCCAAACACATCCTCCCTCCGGTTACGTCACGGCAGCAGAGAGGTAGGGGAGGAAAGTGGGGGGGAGATGGGTGGGAATAATAGTGGAGGAGTTGGGAGGCCATGTGGCTTACAAGGATGTTAGTTAAAGAGGATTGTGTGCTAGGGCGCGCTTGTGGTTGAAACGAGGGAAATGGAGCAAGGGGGTGATTGGATTATGAAAGCATTGTGGATCGGATGCTCTCATTGCGAAAGGGACTGTCACTGCCTACTGTGTGTGCTCCTTTGACTTATACCGGTGTTTGCACGCCGCGGAACAAATATACGTATATGTTTTCGAGCGTTGGCTTCCGCGGAGTAGTTCGTTTTTGAACCTCTTTACTTTCCGGGTCTTCTCCCGGACTTCTCCTGGTCTGTGGAACAGTTTTATCGGCACTCCTGCCGGCTTATTGAGGCAGAACATGCTAGAGCACGTCAAGTCAGGTGGGAATCTTCAACAGTTGAAATGGAAATCACTTTCAGACTGTCGATTAACATTTAGAGTTAATCTTTTATGTAAGTTCCTAAACGATGTATTATCTCACGACGTCAGTTACATCTTACAAAACCCGTTATACCACGGTAGGTCAGATATTGAGAATTAAATCAGGGAAATAGACTTCAGAAATGACAGGTTGAAAATGCCATTTTTTCCGCGAACGATTGGAGACCATAACAGCTATCAATTAGACTTTTAAGTAGGTTTGTCGATTAGTAGAGAAGATAATTAGTTGATTGGGTCCCTAATGCTTGTACCCTTATCTGCTATGTAGTACTAACATTGGGTCTTGTATATTTCTTGTATGTATCTAGCTCATGTATCTCTGTATATTTGTGTAGCTGCAAAAGAAAATATACACACAATCTCTCTAAAATTAGCGGCATACCCATAGTGTAGTGCTTGTTGGTGAAATTGCGTCTCCTGACCAATATTAGGAAGTTTTTTCTAATGCGTTAATAGTCGTAGTTACATTAACTTTGTTAGGGTATAGTGTAATGAATTTTGGTGATAAATCACCCCCTGCTACGCATCTTTTAGGTGGATTGCATGATATTATGAAGTTGCAGGTGTATAAAGGTTAGGGGGTGTGGGTGGGAGGGTGTGGGGCAGGAGGCGGATGCTAAAGGTGCAGGTTTGGTTGGGTGACTCGTAGGCTGATATTCTATTAGGCGGTTTTGGCTATGTCAATGGGGGCGGGGAGACGGATCGTCTAAGAGCGAGGCGACAGCCGAACGGAATGAGGGTAGTGGAATTTCGACGAAGACGAAGCGACGAAAGGAAGGAATTCGGGCGAATGACACAGTTGGCAGGGCGGGTGGCTGTCTTTCTCTCCCACATCTTTCCCATTCTCATGCCTCGGAGTAAATTTTCCTTCCTTCTCCTCAAAAACGATATTTCGAGTTCTCGAGTCAGCGAGATGTGACGGAATTCGAATTGAGGATCTAGGAGGGATCGTTTGAGCGTCTTCCCATGACTCTCCTCTTCTTCCCACGCCTTCTGCCTCATCTCTATGTATGTCCCAGAACGCAGTAATGTTCTCTTCTTGTAGATATATTTTCCACCAGTTTTGTTATTAATTATTCACAAGTCTTCAAGCATGTTAAAGTGGCTGGAACTTTAATCGTTGGCCATTGAGTACACATTTTAATAATTTTTTTAGTAAGTCGAAAAATAATTCTTGGAAAACATTTCAATTTAGTGCATGTATGCGTTGCGTAGTATGCGTTTTGAATTCGCCATAAAATCAGTAATGGAAATGGTACAAGTATTATATTTTAATTTTTAACATTACAGTTATGGACGAGGAAGTGCCTAGTGTGGTGGTTGACCAATAGACATTTTTGGAGGAGATTATGGGGTGGCAGAGTAGGTGGTCGGATCAGGCAATGAGGGGCTAGGGGATGCTGAAGGTCCTGATAACGGGGAAGATGTTGGGTATGCGAGGAAGAGAATAAATAGGTTTTATGGACGGGATGAAGAAAGTTAGGACGTATGGTGAGTTCAAGAATGAAATAATTTATATTCACAATGACCTGAAGCCGGAATTTGTGTAGGCATTCATGCTTCCATCTAAACCTACATTTTGCAGTTAATTTTTTTATTCCATGCAAACTCACTGTTTATTTGTTTTGAACAGATTTTACTCTCAGCTGTTTTTTTTTGAATTGGTAGAATCTGAAAAAAAATATAGTAACCCCGATCCTTATTACTTATTTTACGGAAGTTGTTTTTCCAAATCTCTGTAATTTTTCACGAGCTTCAATCGGTATGCAAGTGAGACCCTGTCCCTTAAACCGGGGTTCGAGTTGACATGTGGAGCCAGCCCGTGGCCGAGATCTCAACGGCGTGTACAAATCACACGTCAGGGAGATTTTGGGGGGTGGGGGAGATGGAAATAATTTACTATCGGCCTGTGCCTCCCGTGGTTTCCCTGACAAGATTTGACACGCTCAGGAAAACGTTTACGTATTGGGTCCAGAGGCTGGACGTGTGCAATATTACATCACTCCGTTCCACCGGTCACGAGGGACCGTCCGGCAAACGTCTGTCTGTACGTTCGGCTCTCTGGACCATCTTGTGCCTGACTTATAAATTTTGATGTATATGCCATGTACCTACAGTTTAATCATAAAGCTTTCAACATTCTGCTGCCAACATGCTCACTGTTGCTAAACTAAACGCCCCATGGGATCACCTATAGGCCACTTGGGCAATGATTACCAACACCGCGCTTTTTTTAAGAAAGTTACTATAGGAAATGATATTTGCATATTGGAAGACTCCTCAATTTGCAGTCTGTATGGACGCAATGTAACATAATCGCAAAAAATAAGGATACTTTGTAAATATCCAAACTTGAGTTTAATTCGCCGACCTAGCTCGGTGAAATAAACTGTGTGTGGAATTTGACATGTGTTTGATTGTTCATTTTCACTAGTACTGTCGCCTGATACTTTAAACTTTACCCAATGCAAACAAACTATGCCATGTTTTTTGGTATATGTAAGTGATATCATGGTATTTTTATTGTTTTCAACAATTCTGAACAATTCCTCGAGAGATTATTTTGGCCTTGTTATTTTGGTAGATTCCATCGCCGCCACTGGTATTATCTCGAAACGCTCGACTCGCCTGCTGGCCTGTGATTGGTCGTTGGATTCAAGAATCGGATGAAAATAAGTATTATACTTGTTTTTCTTTTCAGTACTGACAATCAAATTCGATTTCGTGATCGTATGCGATCACGCGCTTCACGCGATATGATTTTAAGCATCCTTGAGTTCAGTTCGATTTTCAGTACCGAAATAAGCATTCCGTGAAAGGGCCTTCACCTCTGCCCACAGAGATGTGCCTTAGAGAAAAAGTAATTCTTGAATCTTAGCCTGCTCGGACGCCCCCTCCCACGTGACCCTGATTTCTTGACCGAATCCATCCCCACTCACTCCTTGCTTTCTTCGTGACCCTCAGTACCTCTGTCCCTATCCTCTCCTCTCCTTTCTCTACAATAAGCAGTCGCTCATCCATCAACCAGTGGTGACGAAACGACCACACCACAGCATCCTCCCTCCTCTCACTCTATTCGGCGGACAGCAAGTTCCATCGGGAATGACACTTGCACGGGACCAGGGGGGGTCTTCCGAGGGACTATGGAGGGACCCCCCACCTTATTCATTCATCCTCCGCTTCCCCCATCCGTAAATCTAGAATAGTTTCTCAATGCGGAGTTGAGCAAACTTCTCGAACGGGTGCCATCTTATTGAAACTCACCTTAGAACTCGGGATGAAAGATTGTTATTAATCATGACTCGGCAATGCAACTGATCGATCACAGGCGAAAAAAACGTCCTACCTTCGTTGATTTTGTCTAAAAAACGTTGTTTCTGTGCGCGAAACTTCTGACTGTACCCACACTAACGCGTTAGTTTTTATATGGAGAAAATGTTTGTAAAAAATGGTGATGCTCCCAAATTTCTGTATTTATAATTCGACCACCGTTTCCTTCAAATCCGTCTATCCGTTTTGTATCAAATGTACTCCTGTCGAAAATCATACGCTACTGATACGTTACGAACGATACGAGAATGTCTGCCTGAGTTGAATCCTTAGCTTCTCGTGAGATCGGAGCATTAGTACATGGCTCCCTTCTTTATGCATGGTACGGATCCTCTCGACGAGACCCTGAATTAAGGAATAAAACATTCATGTGGGTAAGAAATGACTGCATAAGAGTGTATTCAATGTCGAACGCAACAAACACCAAATACACAAATGACGTTGATCGTACAAGTCGAGACAAATCTAAAGGACATTAACACAGCAAAGGATAGAAGGAAATTGAAGCTGGAAAGAATTCAAGAAAAAAAAATCGTAACTTTTAGGGTTTCCAGTAGAAGATAAAAACGAAAAGAGGTCGTACATGGAAATAACATAGAAAAGATCAACAAAGGCATATAATTAAAAACGGAGAAAATACGGAATATATTATAACGAACGGAACGGAATATATTATGAGAAAGGGAGCATATTTTATGCATAAAACGCTGTTTTACTTTGGTCCATAGATGACCAATACCGAAGAAAGTAGAAAGTGTGAATGGCGATCATGGAGCGTACGCAACGTTTTCTCTTGTCCTCTCGCTCGCATACAGGGCGGTTAGGAAGATTTCCATCCTCCCTCCCGCAATCCTCTGCTGGGTCCTGTCACGTTTAAAGGGACATGCAAGGCGATGTGCATTCGTGCCAATGGATCGACTACCCGTTTTACGCATATAATATGCTCCGCAGAGCTGTTGAGCAACCAGTCGTAGACCCCTTTGGCCCACATTCGAAGTTCTCTCTCTACCTCCTTCTCCCCCTTGTATGATAATCACGGGCGATATTCGGGGCCACTCTTGTAGAGGCACCCGTTTTAAATCCCTGTCCACCGGTTGCCGCCGCTCCTACCCCCCCCGGTCGCTTCATTATGTCCCCGCGGGAACACAATCGAGCCAGGGAATGCTCGTGCGGGGATTGGACGAGGAATACGGCGTGGGGTGTCTTCTTCTCATTCGTTTATTTACCCTGGAGCTACCCCTCAGGTGTGGGGTCCAAGGGTCATTTAATGTTTTTCAAAGACCTTTGGTCGAATTTGAATACCGTCGCCGTTGAATCATCTTCGGCTTACCGTCCAATTTATTCGTCTCATCTCATTCGTCTCTACGTTTGTGTGCGTAAGAACTGGTCATGATCTACATTACGTCACCAGATTTGCTTCAAAATTGTTTCTTGGAAAAAAAAGAGGAGATAACTGGGTTATTTCCTTCCCTAGGACTACAACCTCGACGCGGTGGAAGGGCCTGCGCGTTCCGATGGCCCCTAGAGCTGGACATGTGGGAGCAATAACGATAATGATCCTTTCAGGGCTACCCAATAGTATCCATGCCAGATATGTCGTCACACTTCAGCGGTGTAATTGTGGTTTCAGCGAGGGTTCTTCGCAGGCGACAGTTCTTTTGTGGTCGCCCGTATCGCTACCGGATGGGATTATTTCCTATCTCTTTCATATTCCTGAGTGTTCGTTCGTCTCTGCCTTCCTTCCTGCCCGCTTTTAACAGTTGGAATTCTAGCCGTCCCAACTCCCGTACCCTAAACCAGTGGTCCCCGAAGTAGCGCCCCTTGGTGGGCGATGCTTTAATCTGGGGGGGGGGGGGCGAAAAAAACAAGGGGGCAGCAGGGGGGCGCCGGAGGCAGGATCCTGACCGAAGGGTGGCTCAATATACATGTCCTGGAATGAATAAACTATCAATCTATTGGGTTTGAAATAAATATTAATTTAACCATAAGTGTTTTAACTATATTTTTATAATATTCCTGATGTTTTTCATATTGTCTGTAATTTTAACGTTTAGCGTAGGAGGGCGTTGGACATACGTTTGTTAAATTTAGGGGCGGTGGCTGGAAAAAATTTGGGAAAAACTGTCTTTAACTTACCTACTCACCTTTCCTCCCCCCTTAAGGAATTACTTACCCATGAGGCAGTGCGAAGAGCGACACTATATTCCGATTGGTTGGTAGGATGGTTGGTTCTTCGAAGAGGCGAACGACAACTATGGCCATTTGCGCCATTAAGATAGGCGGGAAAGGAGGGAGCAAGGTTGGGGGGAAACACAATGCCGGCAATAGTGTATTGGTTCTTACTTAAAGCCACCCAGGAGTTTACATTCTAATGCCCCATCCGAGTGAAGGAGTTTACGCTTAAGAAGCACTTAGAAGATCTTAGCAGGAAGCACTTAGGTAGTTTGAGCGAGATATCACTTCCAATAACATTCGATGAATTTGGGTGAACTTTAAAGAAAAAGATCTCATCTTTCCAATGATAGCAAAATATCAGCTACTTTTTAATATACTTTTCGATATATTTGCCAAAAAATACTTGCAGTTTTCAATGGGAAATAGTACGGGTATGAACAACAGGGTCTCTTTATTTTTAAAAAGTAACGAATTTCTAACGCATAGGATTCGGGATTCAACTTAAAATCTCCGCATTTGTCGAGATTCAAACTTGTTATTCTTTGGTCATACGCTTCAGCTATATCATGGTTTGTCTTTCCCTTTCCTTTTTTTAGATTTGCCCTCTTTTTAAGGTTACCTCACAAAATTTGGCCTTCCTGTAGGGTATCTTCCATGGGGCAACTGCTACATCTACGTTGTTGTACATGCGTAAACGGGTGTACTTCCTCGCGAACAATTTTATTTTGGTTGCGTCCACACCTTAAAAAATATTTTCCCCCTGTGGGAGGCTAAGGTGCGGAAGTTCGTTGACCGATACAAGTATGTACTTCCGGTAAAAAAAACTTCGATAAGGTGTTGTATTTCTTCACGGCCATTTGTATGTCGCAAAGTCTGATTTCGCATGGGTTTAGATAAGAATTGCAAAAGCGTGTATTCGTATCGCCTCTCAGCGGCGCACGCTATTTTTGGTTATCTATCTATACTTGACTGGTTAGAACGTGTGCAGAGTGCATACTGCTCCTTCGCAGAGAGATCGCAGGCGTATCTTAGCAAACGTATTTCAAGGGCAAAATAGTAAACAGCTGGGGGCTGTTGAAGTTATGGATCCAGTCAACTTTGTGGGGTAGCGATTCATGATTCAGTGAACGCTTGGAAAATCCACTTATATGATTTAATTAGAATCATGTTTCGACGCTTAGCGTCATCATCAGGTGAAATCACAGGAAATTTTTAAACTTATATGATCTTCTTTTGTGATTTCTTTTGTAAATTTTTCCTCTTTCCATAATTTCACCAGACGATGACACGTAAAGTGTTGAAATCTGGTCGTCATTAAATCTTATGTGCGGAATTTCCAAGTGTTTCATTTAATCAAGTCCCTTGGTATCACAATTCGTGTCGAACTTCCAGCATGTGGTGAAGTACTGTGAACCTCCCCTGTCACTTCTCGCCCAGGGTAGGTGTCCACCGCAACTCGATATCTGGTAGCGAAGGGCACCGGGAACTTCCTGCGAACTAGCCTCGGGGTGCCCTGCCTGCTGGGACGGTGGTGACAAGACAGTGGAGTCGCCGATACGGAACACCCGCATGCTTTTGATGCCGTGTGGAATTTCGCACGTTTCGTTGTTCCTTCTGTCCAAGACCAGCACCGTATCCAGGAGCCCACCCACCCTGCAGAAAAAACCCCGCAAGGTGTTCTCGCCGTGAACACTTCAACGGCTGTACTGGGTCGGGTCTTTCACCCTCGGAATTTCCTCCGTATCTCTTTTCTCGGAATCGCACTCGCGCATGGAGTCTTCCATTGTCTCCAAGTCTTTGAATGTTCCTTTGTTCATCCGCCCGGGGGAGCCCTCTCGGAACGTGGGTTACTTTAAGTACAGCAAACTTTCGATTGTCCGTTTGCGGATTATCTGATTTGCAGGTTATTCGTCCAAGTCTATCCTCCCTGCATCTTAAAATTTCGATATTCCGATGGTAAAGACAAAAATAAAAGCTTCGAAACTTTGAGACACTTAAAAATATTCTAAAAGGACTATGTTTCGCCATTTATTTGTTTTTTCATTGTTAGTTAAAATTATTAGGTTTCTTCGTACGAATTGAATTGCGTGTAATTCATATCACTACCACATTTTTCGTGTTTTTCGGTTTTCAGTGTTTTTCAGTTTTCAGTGGTTTTCGGTTTTCCGTGTTTTTCGATTATCCGTGCTTCATCTTGCATTCATTATCACGGATAATCGAGAGTTTGCTGGGATGAAGTAATGGAAGGATAAATTGTGTTGGTTTGATTAGCCTTGTTTGTCACAATGTCATTAATTGTTTATTATGTAGTAATATTTTGTTACCATTGTTTATTTAATATTACTTTTCCTTTTCTTTTCTCAGACAAAGGTATGAGGGTTTAATAATTAGCTGGGGAGATAAGGATGATGGAGGGGTTTGAGTTTTATTTCCCAATTTGTCTGGAAAGGGAGGTAATAGGTGTGACGGTCCATGGGAGCGTATTCCGACTGCGCTTAAATACAGCTGCAACGAAGGGAGGAAAGCAGGTGAAGTGGGGGGATGTGGGGGGGAGACAGAGTGGTGCATTCTGCTGCTCAGCTCAGGCTGGAGAGGGAGGTACAAATTGGATCCTGAGTTTCCTTGTTCCTTCATTTATTTTGCAGTTTCTCGCAGTTTCATTTATTTTCCCGGCCATCGTACGATCTGGAGATTATGTGGAGAAGTGCATCGGATACATTCCAGGAACACTAAAAAAATTAATTTCGCGGGAATCGCTCGGGAATTCTTTCTCCAGCTGAGAGAGTGTTGGCTCCGTTATCTCCGTGTCCTTGTCTTATTTTTTTTACGAGCGAGTGAGTGAAGTCTTCCGCCCCTCATATCATGTTTTTTTACGGCATATCCGCGTCGAGATAGTAATTCGACACGAGTTGGCGTTAGATTTCAGAAATGTTGGGCCGCGTTCAAATACGTGGAAAGTCCTTGCCAGTTCCAATAAAAATCGACCATCCCTTGTGAAGGAGTACAGTGCTTGAGCATGGTATTGGTGAGGAATTATGGAAATCAGTTATCATCATCTCGTGCGCTGTGAAATGAGAAGGAAGCTGACGTGCAGTATTCCGATGAGGGCTCGATTCTGAATCTGAAGATGTACAGGCGTATTCATTGATCATATTTTCCGGATTGATTGTGATCATTTGCCGGTTCGAATTGAGGAAAGGAAATATCCTCTAGAAATTTACAGACGCGGACCCCTATCTTCTTACACTATTTCATTATTTATCTCACAGCATACTTCCTACCTCTCTTCATCCCGTCTGGCAAACCTATTCTCTTTCCTCCCCTTCCCTGCTTACTCAACATCCTCCCCTCTGCCCCGGCCTTTAGTATCCATTCACCACTCATAACCTGTTCCAGCAACCTATTCGCCCTCCCCCTAAACTTCTGAAGTGCCTAATTTACTTTCTTCGTCCACCATGCCAAGCACTTCCTCGTTCGTCTTCCTTTCCGTCCACCGCACTTTCTCCATTCTCACTTCTTTTCCTATACTCGTCTAGATCAGATGTCTTAGTTCAAAGGGAAGTCTGAGAATTAGCCGCAACTACGAATGCCATCGCCATTTTGGATGCATTGAAGCCGCCAATACAATAATATTTTTATTTATAACTCTCGATAATTGTCGCTGATTTCATCATGCATGTTCAAAATGTTGCTGAAAATGCCGTCACATTGTATTATTGCTGTTGTAGAAATCAATAAAAGTGAATTTACGAATATGCAAATATTTTCTTTAAATGTATACGATATGATCCGCTGTCCTAGCGATTGGCTATTGCCATAAAATATGACACGATGAATGTAAACAATATGACGCATTTAAAGAAAGATTTTTTTATTCGTGGGAAAATTCATTAATATTGGCATGTATCCTTGCAGAAAAAAACCCACTGCAGGAATACGCCCGCACAGGAAGGGTAAGCGTGAAAAACCTGCAAACATTACTGGCAGAGAAATATGAAGATTACCCTAGAGTATTACCAGGGTATGCACTGTTAAAATATACAAATTACTACAGCAAGTACGTCAAATGGAAACAAATAGGAGAGGGAGGAGGGAAAATAAGAAGTAGGAATCGACATTGTGCTCCACTTTTTCTCTCAACTGGGAGGCTCACTTGAAGCGGTGAGCAAATGTGTTTTTGTTCCTCTTTCGCTCGGAGGACTCCTCCCCGTGCACAGTCACGTGGGGAAGGAACCCTTAGCGTGCTCACCTTGGCCGTGAGTGAGTGCATCAGCCGGTTACGACACGTGAAACAGCGAGCGTTTCCTTCCCCTTTGTGTAATGATGGGGTGGGGTTCGGTGTTTATATTGCTGTGCGGCCGTTTCGGAGAACAACGTTTCTAGGAAAATAGTAATGTTTTGGGGTGCCTACACGTGTCAGTCGTGACGATGGGGAAAAAACTGGGCCACTGTCAAGAACTACACTAAAAACTATGGGGGAGGAAGGGATGGGGAAATGATAATGGTAGGATGACGGACTCTGGGTCTAGTACACGTGTTTTAATTTCTGATTCGGAAGGGCTTAAAAGGTATTAAAGGTATCCATTCCGTGACTGTGTAATCATCGCGTGAGGAGAGTGCTGTTAAGTCTTTCAAAAGACGCCTCAAAGATCATTAAATTCCCCGCTATGGTGGTCTTTAAGGAGTGAAAAAATAAGTTAATACGTTTCTCGACCCAGATATGTTTGAATGCTCATAAACTGTGTCTTTCCTTGCTGTAAGGCGAGGAAATTGTATGGTCTATTAATTTCAAGATGTTAACATTTGGCTGTTTTACTAATTGGCGTTGTTTTAACCTCCCCTTTACATGTTTACATGGCCGAGGGTTGAAATACACGATAGATATTTTTGAATGGTTATAACTACTTTTCGTCGTTGAAGGAGCAATACCTCCTGACATTTTTTATTATATTATATCTGAAATTTTTTGGAAAAATTAGGTTTTAGCTGCTATGGAACCATCTAGAACTCGCGCCGAATTTGTAAATGTATTACAGCAAAACTCTCTACAGATTGCAGCACTATACGGCTTTGCTTTTCGCCCGATGTTATTCTTACGAATAAAGAGCGCAGGTTTTGCTTCTCTTGAAAAGTTTATGCAATGTGAGATAGGCGGCATTGTTCTTTCCATGACTTTATGTCCTCGAGAAGAAAATGGATGTTCTCTCAGTTACAAAATATTAAGATTAGGCTATTTTACCAATTGGGGCTGTTTTAACATCCCCTTTATTGAACACATGGTTGGAAGTTGAAATACACGATATATATGTTTGGATATATATGTTTTGAATGGTCAGAATTGTCTTTGATCTTGTAACAGGGCGAAGAAATAGGATGTCTTATTAATAAGAAGACATTAATATTAGGCTATTTTACTAAATGAGGGTGTTTTAACCTCTCCTTTCTTGCATACATGGTCGGAGTAAGGAATATGAATATGGTTTTTCTGCATTCGAGAGACGCATAATTTCTCCTACTCGATTCAACCTCTTTGATGGAGGCACGCAGGTTCAGGAAAGGAGGAACTCGCTTCGATTGGGAGAGCGACTTAAACGGCGAGATGATTCGTAGAAAGATATGGAAGTGAGGGGAGAATCGTCGTAGAAGAAAGCATCATCATGGCCATCGTTAAACCCATAATAATCCTCTCGCATAATGACAGCGTCTCTCTCTCTCTCTCAGTAATCGCTCCTAGGCCCTGATTCACGGCACCTCAATCGACTTTAACCCGATAGTAGGCCCAGGTCCTTCCACCTGCCCTGTTGAGGGTATATATATACTGTGCTAGGGAGTGGAAACAATGGTGGTATTCCACCCCTTGAGAAATTATTACTCGAACCAACCCTCCTCCTCCGCCCTCCAGTCCACCCTCCAAGGCGCTAGTTATCCTCAACAATGGAGACCCGGGACTCTCTTACCCCTGCGGCCTAAAAAGGAGGAAGACGAATGAAAGGGTCTCTTTCCTTCTGAGAGGAGACGGTGGAGAAAATCTCCTTCTAGGAATGAGTGGCACTTTTTTTTGTGCGTTTCCTTCCCACTCCTCCCACGGAGGTCACTCGAGAGAGTTTCATTTCTTTTGCCTTTTTCTTCGCTTTCATTTCCCATGATACACCGGGACGATGGATAATCGCCCACACTCGTTCTGAAAGAGGTGGTAGGTAGTGACCCTGGCAGGAGTTTATTAAGGGTCTGCCCGTGTCTCTTAGCTTTTCCATCTACATCTATCATCTACAAAGTACCCTCTAAGGGTGTGTGGCAGGGGGTGAGGTTTTGTATAAACCAAATGCACTACACTACATCCTGCAAGCGTTAATGAAACTACGGCTATTTATTCCTTGAACAAAAACCTGAAAATTCTTGTCATTAAGTGAAATTTCACCAATATGCACACGCTATATACTAGAAATGTTATAGAAACAAGGAGTATTTTTGTATTTTGCTACTGCATACATGCACAGAGATAGAAGCATTATACAGGAAGTTTGTGAGAGTTTGCAGAAGGAAAGAGACCGTTCGTACATACTATGTGGCATATCAAGACAAATATTTTAGATCAAATCGGATTATTATCTACACTACCTATCACAAAACCTATTTATAAAGTCTCAGTGGCAGCTGTTATGGTCTCTTCGTGCTCGCGGAAAAAGTGACATTTTGAAACTCGGTTCTCTCTATTTCCCAAATTTTATTCTCATGATCTAATGTTAACGTAGTATTTTGGGTTTCCTCAAACCTATTTTGACGTCGTTGGAAAATAGACCGGATTGGAACTCACTAAAAAGATTAAGTCTAAATTGAAACGGACCATCTGATAGCGATTCACATCCTAGTTTTTGCAATAGGCTTGTAACACTAATGAAATAATCGTAACAGTACTTTATGTATTCAGATTATATTCGCTGCAAGCGTTCTAATTCGGTGTTTAAGCCTACCTCACCATAAAATCCATTCGTGGGACATGAATCTGGTACGATCACTTTAACAAGTAGGCTGTTACTTTTCCCCTGGAGCACTTTTTTTTCACGGGCGAAGGAAATCAGTGGCCGAGGGGATAAAGCCCCCTTGAAATCACCCACTGATCGCCCTTCCTCGACCGCGTGTCATTATCTACCCGAGTTCAGAAAAAAGTACGAATAACTCTTGGGACGTTTGTTTCCCTAATGACGTCTTGCTGAACTTCTTCCGTGCAAACGAGGCTTGTTCGTGGAACGTGTCGCAACGTTACGTAAGCACCTACGTCACTCTTATATTGAAGTAAAAAAACCCTGAGCTCAGAGACTTCAATGTAAACCCCCTAGTCTTGCATCCATTCATTTCTACGAATTTCTTCTCCATTCTGAGCTCACTTCACATTTTCCGTAATTTACTTTAGGGTGTTCCACAGATGACTGTATGGGCTCTTATGGAAATTCGTTTCCTGTGTAAATCTACATTAGGCTGGAGGTGCGTTGCTGCCAATTGCAGCATTTAAATTAACAAAGTGCTATTGCGTAGAGCTGCACACCGATATGCGAATATTATTCCCTAAAGTAGTTTGATTAAA
The DNA here is from genome assembly GCA_963573305.1 of Pyrrhosoma nymphula. Taxonomy (NCBI): domain Eukaryota; kingdom Metazoa; phylum Arthropoda; class Insecta; order Odonata; family Coenagrionidae; genus Pyrrhosoma; species Pyrrhosoma nymphula. Next base: position 84,354,655 of record OY754333.1, on the reverse strand, counting down.
TTTAGCGCGGTGTTGGCAATGTGGCCTAGAGGTGAGCATTTGAATCGTAACTTTGGCAACACTGTTCGCTATTAGGCTCAACGCTGTGAAATAAATGTGGAACTGTCTAAGTCCTCTCCTTTCCACTACCTCACAACTTGCCTTCCTTTGAGTTTTTCTGCCCCCAACTATTTCATAAATTTCTATTATTCATTCCCTTATAAGCCTCGAATTAATGTTCTTTTGCCTTCCTTAAATTTAATCCTCCATCCCGTGAACCTTTTGACCCTACACTCTCTCTTCACTTCATCATTTCTTTACAAGATTTTAAATTGGTTTCCTATGGCGGTACCCTCCTTCTTACAAATGATTCAAACGCTTCTTACCCTTGATCAATTCCCATGGTCATTTCTCCGGACCTATCCGCTTCAAAATATTAATAACCGACTAACAGGAGGACCCCGTCTGCTCTAAATCCTGTGTAATCCTGCGACGAGAGCTAATCTTTTCCGCGCACTCCCCCAAATGAAGCCTGAGGATACACTCGAGTGAGTGTTTCGGAAGGTGTGTCGTGCTTCAGGGACACTCAATGCACCCCGACGCTTCGGGGTGCATTGGGTGTTTGAGGGGCAGAGGGGTGAAACGAAAGTTGGAAGGTCGTCTGGGAAGGGACTACAAGTGTAGTAGGGGTTGTAGAAGAAGAGCAGGAGGGAGGGAGGGAGGCGGGGAAAACCCTACATAAGAATGGTCGAGGGTGGTTGGGAAGGTGGGGGCGAAGAATTCTGTCTTCCTCCCACCTCTCTCCGGGGGCAGGTTTTTTCGAGTTTCGTATGGTAGGAACGGGGTTGGCAGCTTGGACGACGGATCCTCGTATATGCACACTGCACAGTGGCTAAAACGAAAACCAAAATTTTGGAACGCACAAAATTGATAGAATCAGGCCTGGCTTGGTGGAAACGATGGATATCAGTATTTAAAAAGAATAAACTTAGTTACTTCCGTGATTATTTCAAGGCAAAACGTCAACAATATCCAAATTTTTCCCTCAAGTGCAGTTACAATTACAGTTTTGTGTTGAATGCATTACTATAGGCCTTCACTTGGAATAAACACAATTTGTTTTATTCCACCGAGAGCGCACTGAGTCTTCATATGTATTCGTAATAAATGTCGAAAAATTGCACCTGTTCCAGCCTTAAGAAATTATATTTCCTATAAAATTTCGGATGCTTGACTTGCTTGACTTTTTATTACAATTTTCGTTGTCCCCGTCAAGTTGTAGAATTTTGTAGTATATTATAGTAATAATACGGTTATTAACGATGAATTGTTTGGCATGGTGGGGGAGGAAAAGAAACTTCTGGATGAGGCAGTAGAAACAGGTGATGAGTGGCGAAGGGTTGCTTAAGGCCGTGATAGAGGGGAGGTTGTTGGGCAAACAGGGAAGGGGAAGAAAGAGAATAGGTTTTATGGACGGGATGAAGAAGAGTAGGCCGTATGCTGAGATGAAGAAAGAATTTGTGTAGGTAAATTGTGCCCAGCACATGTAAAAATCCTGAGGATCTTTTCTCATTTCCATTAAAACCTACCTTAACCGGTACATTTCCTCGATAAGATGCCATAGCTGTGGATATCAGATATGGATTACTTGGGACAAGACTCTATTCGGCAGATTCCGTGCCCGTGCGGAAGTCACATTATCCTCAAGTACGAACCGAATGACAAAAACCCCTTTGGTCTCGTGATCTTAATTACTCCTCCGAATCCGCTTTGATTTCGGTACAATTTGAGAGACAGTCATTGACCTTCGAGGAGGGAGCTGAAGTGAACGTATACCATCATCAATGGCCTCGTCTTTTTATCGCCCGATTAGCATTCGAGGGCCCAAGGGCGTTGTTGTCCTTTTCTCTCCGTTGTTCACCCCTCCCCAATCTCCACCGCATCCGCTTTAGGTAATATTCATGCCTCGTCTCCACCTCCAAACTTTTATGGTGTGCCATTACGTAATGCGTTTATGGCACCAGTACCTTAAACGCAATAATTTTTCTTTCGCTCCTGTTTTGAACCCGAAGCAAGTTCTTCTCTCCTCCTTCAACCTTTTGCCTCTCGGTGGTTGAAAACCTTTGGCAAGTCTCGTCCTGGTGTAGAGTAGGGGGGCGGTGAGGGGTTGAGGAGTGTCTGGCCCGAAAGGAAAAGAAGGGGAAAGTGGAGGGGGGGTGCCGTGGGAAGGACGTGTAAGAGAGACGATAGAAGGGGGTTGGGAGAGGGTGACCGCCGCCCCCCCCCCTTGCCCACCCTTGGGGGTGGTTAATGTTTTCCAGAGTGGGCCAGCCGCACGAAGAGGGTTAGAATTCGGCAGTAGCCAAGGAGAGGGGATGGAGAGGAAAGGACACAGCCAGACACGTTTACGAAAAGGTTCCCCTTTCTGTCTTTTGTGAGGGGGGGCCGCCGTCTCCTCTCGTCTGGAGGCGTTCTTCTTGTTGGGTTCCACCTTCGTCGTCTGCGAGGGGGTGTTTATACACAGGGATAGGGGTCGTGGAACGTATACAAGTTTGGTGCATTCCGTACATTCGTGCGTAGGAACGGGAGGTTTCCAATCAAGTTGTTGACGTTAGCGCAGATCGTAATAGGTACATCAGCGCAGCGCTAGTTTGAGCGATATATCATATCGGATAAAATTGATCAACTTAATTCATTATAAAGAAAAATATCTCGTCTTTCCAATGATAATAAAATATCAGTCACTTACCTTGCTATTTTTCGAGATAATACCTCATATTCAACCCCCGTCCAATTCCTGCGTCCCAAAAATGTCCCATCCTATCTCTTTTTTTCTTTTCTATCTCATTAAAATAGTTAACTCTTCCCTACCCGGGAAAATGTGAGCCCCTCCACTGTGATAATGTTTTATTACATGTATGTATTGCTATACTTTTTCTTGTTTCTGTTGTGTGTGCGGGGGATAACTTGACAGTTGCCGCGTAAGGCCCCTTTTACATTACTAGCTTTCTACCCTAGTAACTCGAAAACCAGTAAAAGGTTCCACGTGCGAACGCATGTTAGCGCCGACCCTAGAAAACTTGTTTACGTGGTTGCTCACCACGGAAGAGTTACTAGGGTTTAATGATGGTCACTAGCGTTCGAGTTTCCATCGTAGAAAGCTAGTAATGTGAACGGGGAATAAGGGTGTTCCTCCCGCAGCGCACCTCTCATGTGTAGTCCCTCTCCTCGCCGAAATCGTAGGTACGTATGTATCTCGGTTACCTACCGTCCGTTTACGACAAGTCGGTTACGAGATATCGATTACAAGTTGTTTGCTTACGAACAGACGTGGACCCAGTGATGTCTCATTGTCCATTCCCCTCGGATAGCTGGGAGGAAGACCTAGTAAGCACAAAACATTTGAAAAATATCAACAGTATCTTTTAATATCCCACACTTAAGAAACATCAAGTAATAACTGATGGACAATTTTTAAAACATTTTATGTATTTGAAAGTCTGGTTTTCTTTCATCCACATTTTCCTGAAATTATTTCATGTGTTCACTGGTTTTTTTTTGTAGAAAATATTGCATTAGATACACAACTACACTTTCCCTGGAATATTTTTGTCTACTGAAATTGTCTCACTGCTACAAGCTGTTTTTCTGTCATTTCTAACTCCTGAGATTAATCCAGCCGATGTAAGTCCCCCATCCACCCTTCGCCGGAGAATTCGAGTTGTCGGGCGCTCCTTTTTTTTAAGGCTTCTTCCCCCTCTTCTCCGCAATGTCCCCTTCCGCCTCCCTCTCAGTTACCCCATCTCATTACTCCCCCTCTCAGCTGGTTTAACGAAAGAGGTAGGGGGCAGGGTTTGGTAGGTGGACGGCTTGTACATACTAAGGGGACGATTTTCTCCTTCAGGGGTATGTGGGCTGTGAAGTATGTGAGGGAGGAGACTTTTTTCACTGAGATTTTTTTTCTGCATTTCATCGAAGCAAGCGGATCATTTCCGAGGACAGATTTAAGGTAGTGTGAACGAGATGTCACTTCGAATTAAATTCAATGAATATGGCCTCTTTATAAAGAAATAAATTCTACCTACCTTTCCAATGATAATAAAATATCAGCCACGTACCATACCATTTTTCGAGATGTTTGCCTAAAGATACCAGCCATTTTCCATCGGAAATGGTAAGGGAATGCGCTCCACAGAGAGAGTTCATGTAAAAAATGATGAATTTATAACGCATAGATCTCGTCAAAAATTTAATAGTATGCTTTCTCAACTATTTAGTAATAAATCAATTATTCACTGTAGTAATATTTAAAGAATCAAAAAAAAATAATTTAGATGGTGAAGGCATTTTCAGTGTCCGGCGTCAAGTTGAAACTTTATAGATGTATATTGAGCTAATTACTGAGAATATCAGTAATTATAAATAAATAGGTCATCAATGTTACAATACTTACTTCATGCTTCTTTATCTTGCTTAAATTTGAAAATAAAATTTGAATATGGTCCCTATTATGGCAAGGGAAAAATCTCGCTAAAAACCAGCTTAAGATGGTAGAAATGAATGAGGCACTCCACCTGCAGTATTAAGTAATAATATTTTGTAGATTTAAATCTTCCACTCGACCACGGTATAGACATTTTTGAGTTTAATACCCTAATGACCCACCTTGCGCTAGCTTTTTCTTTGTTTTACTGCGTCGGCTCGTTCACCGCTATGCATGATACTCACCCGTAGTTCACTTGGATTGAAAAAACGGTCAAAATTAATCATAAATATGCGGAAATTACTAACCTTGAAAAAATTCCAATTTTAAGGAAATTGGTAGCACTTCGTAATAATTGCGCGCAATTCCCTTCCCAAGCGATTAAATGATTTTAAAGCTGAAAAATATGACCCTGTTTTGGAAATGCGTATGTGCATACATTTCCCTTTCTCGGCCGTAAATTTTGGAGATCAAATGATATGGATATAATTTTGTATATCATTGATGACTCAATCAAAAAGCGTAAAAAATAACAATAAATAGGTAGGTACTTGACTTGTACCTTCTCGTTATAGGATTTTGCGATTGTCATAAAAAACAGCTTTACCGAAGGGTGTCCGTTTTTTTTAGTAAGAAAATGAAAATATTTGAAAATGGAAAACATAAAGATCATAATTCCCGCCCGGAATGCTGCATTCCAAATTCACACATTTCTGCTTCTTTGTGTCGCCTTAGTATGTGAAAGGCATGCGCAGTTTTATGCTAGGGAATATGTGAAATAAATTTAATGTCATTTTTTCCTGCGTTTGTAATCCTCTGTAATCTGCCGTCCAATGGATATTGAAAACGTTTTTCCCGATAGCATTCCAACATCGTGTCTATCTGGCAGCGCCCCCCGGTGTCAGGTGTTCGAACATTTGCTCTCCTTTTGTTCCTTCAACTTCGCGGAAATCTCTCCATATCCTGCAATTATTTATGAAGTAATTCCGGCATCTTGCATTCATTTTATTTTTTGCTCTGCGCGACCCCTTTCACGGAAATTAACCTCTCTCTCTCTCTTCGTTTTTTCCTCTTGCAATTGTCGGAGAAAAATAAAAAGAATTAAAGATTCCTCCCCTCCTCCCCAACAATAAGTGACGAGGATCACGGAATGCCCTCTCATGCGGCGGGAATTTTCCTATCGGTGACGTTGCTGCTTGAGTTCTTTTTAGGCGGCTTCACAAATGTAAGTTGACTCTTATGGAAGTAGCTGGTGTAGCGTTGTCTTGAAGTATATTGCTACTTGCAGGGCATCGTTCTCCGTGCACGCTACCTCCGGTTTTTCGCCCAAGAAATAAGTGACGCTGTTAGACAATGAATATGACTATTTGGAAAATCACATAATTACGGCCATCGATGCGTGTGTACATCGCTCTGTGTAATTTTTTATAAATTGCATTTAACCTGTATGTGCGCCTAATATATGTCTCCTCCTTAAAAGTGACCTGAAATTTGTTCACGACATCCTTAACTCCATCACAGACTGTCCCGATCTCCTCTCTTCTATGAATTTCCGAGTACCCTCCCGGCCTACGCGCACCCACGATCTATTCCATTTACCAATTCCTAGATTACCGCTCGCTCAACGCTCACTTTTTTTCCGCCTCCCCTCCCTTCTTAATTCCCTTCCTGAGAGCGTTGATCCCTTTTTTCTATTCTCCAACATCTTTACAAACTTAGCTCTCTCTCATCTTTCTGAAAATAGCTAACAATACTTCTTCATTCAGTTTCTTTCCGATATTTCCTGTTTTGTTATGATATCATGTTATGTTTTTATTGTATCTGTTTTCTTTATACGTTTGTTATTGGGCCACTTTAAATTGGCAACAGTTGCTGTATGTGGACATTTTTGATTAAATAAAATAAATAAAGCGTATCACGGTTGGGGATTGTTATATTTCTCATTATTATCCAACTCTAGAGTAGTACAACAAAAAATATTTACTGGAAAAAATATATATTTACGCATGTAACAGTAAGTTCTGCTCCAGGTAATTAATTCGTCGTTTATTTTTTTAATCCACGCTTGCCGTCATGTGATCAGGATTTCTCTGTATGAAAGGCGATGCTATCGCAGAATCAAACGCTACTCGCAGGCGTGAGAAAAGCAAATCCTGTCAATTTTCCGTGCAAATGCGAACTGTGGTGGATTACTACCGCTATCAACTCCGACTGCAATAGAAGTCCGTGCTTACATGTCGCAGTACCACTTGCAAATAACTTCGTAGAATACTCTGATAGAAGTCATTTTCCATGTGTTAAGCCATCTATCCATCCCATTTGTCCTGTCACACGGGATGTTTTATTTCGCCTCCGTGTGAACACATCTTTGTGTGTCGAATTGCACCGCGTGCACCCACCCGCCAGTCGTTTTTATATCTCCGTCAATCATATCCGTCCGAGAACAAAGTATTCCGGAGGAAAGAAATATTTAGGCATATCGATTATCTTGCTTGGATTCTCTGACGTGCCATTTCATATATCTGCATTTCTTTTCTCGTGAAAATTGAAGGAAAAAAAAGAACTATAGGGTCTTGTTCTTTCGTGTCCCTCTCCGTGATTTGTCGACAAAAGTCTTGTCCTCCCCCCCCTCTCCCCCTCCCCGGGGCATCGAATGACTCCCCCGCCCCATCCTAGCTGTGGGAATAATTCGTTTTGCAACGCCTCCTCTTCTGGGAAACGTTTTATGTCCTTCCATTTTCCCGCAAAGCCAGCTTCGGTCAAGTTTTTTTCCTTTTTTGCTCTGTTCTCATTTTTTTTTTCGTTTTTTTTCCTCTATTTCTCTCGTAGCCTATGACCTCTGCCATCCGCATGCAATGTCATCGCCTATTTTATATATGTGTGTGTGTGTGTATATATATTCTACCGCCGACGATGACGGCTTGACCGCTAAACATTCCACCGCAGTGTCTATGGATGTCGTTTCGGAGTAATTGGTTTTTCTTGGCTCTGTCCTGCCCCTCACAGCGGGTCTGCGTGAGGCGATGCATGCATGCAGTGAGTCTACGTGCCTCTGCCCTCGGAGACCGCAGACTTTCACTCTGGCGAGCTGGATCAAACGGGGTTTGGGGAGGGGGGGGCGTGTGTCCCCTCCCCTTTTCCCATAGGAAGTTCTTCATTCCCCTCCGCCATTCCATCGCATTTAATCAACACTTGACGCCACTGGGAAGGAAGTACCTTCTTATTGAGGGGTATCTTTAATCATTTCAGCCGATGGAGCCAGCCAATTTTCGGGCGAAGTATTCTCAGGATTTTCACTGGGTCAGGAAGGTTGCTTCTGTCAACGTTTCGATGGCCATCTCCGCCCACCTTTTTGTATCGACAGTCCACTGATACATCGCCACCAGCTATTTCGTTAGTTTAGATTTGATGGCCCTTCCCTTACTCGCTTTTTTAAGGATGTTCCACCGCGACTGCGTGAGTCAAAACAAATACTAAATTCCAACTCTTTATTTGGTGTAAAAAGTTCTACTTTCGCTGATGACTTTCGTTAGCTATTGACAACCAAAATCAATGTACAAATTTTTTCAGATTATTCCACGAATGTATTCTTAATGAACACTTTTTTACATCCCTAGACCCCGAATGCAGCGCCATTTCTTTGTAATCATTACATCTTGAGTTCAATTATCTCAGTAATTAGCTAATAACTCAAAAGATTAGGTGGTAAAGATGCATTTATTTAATTTTTAATCAATTTCCCTGGAGTTTTCGCTTCTTATAGTGTTCCGTGAAAACGGCATGTACATAAGATAGAATAATACTATATTTCCCTGTGTTTCTTCTATTTAACATGTAATTTCAAGTTCAATTTGCGAGATAAATAGCGTGGAAAGATAGCATGTTGTTGTTCATATCAGAGGGTTTTTCTTCTATAAGTATCCAGAATATGAATGAAGTGACATTTACGTCCTTTTACGGTGGAACCAACCGCCTTTCTTCCCCTGAAGGCGACACTAGGGTTGACCGGGTTCGGACACTCTCTCACTCCAATTTTTTGTGGCACATCTTGTTGCACTTTTCCTGGCGCGGTGGAGGGGAGAAGATGACCATATCCTTTCCCACATGGGCGACACCCACCTTCTTGTATTTTATAGCTCAAGAATCGGCGAGAACTTCGGGAACTGTAGATCCAAAGTATTTCTTCTGGGCGAAATGTATTTTGAGTTAACATCCTAAATAACGCGGAGTTCCGCTGTTCTAATCCAATTAAATTACTCCTTTCCTTAATATGGATTGCGTAAAATGTGTTTCACAGAGTGTATGCAGCGTTTCCCCTAAGATTTTGTTCAATGAAAAAACAGAGTAAACAGTCGATTGTTATATAAACATGATTTAGTCATTTAGTAAATGTTCAGAATGGAATTCAAAATACATTATGCAATGAAGAAATGAAGAGTAAATATTTAGCGTGAAAAGAAATTTCGATTATACGCAAAATGTGGTTAAATAACATAATATAAGTTAAAAATTATTTTTACAAAAAGGCATTTTGGAAAGGTTTATTGCGGCAAAAATAAAAAAACATTCTTTCTGTTTTTTGGTACCAGTGCAATGACTCATTTATATATACTAATTTTCCGAAATTCCATTCAAGTGTTCATAAAACTTACATCGCTGGAAGTGTTCAAAGTTAGTCCAAAAGTTCGATTTCCGAGGCAATTCCCCCTTAAGCGTTAGCGAGCCGGCCGGAGTCTTCTCTGGGAAAGAGGGCGGAGGGTTTGGGAAGATAGGGGTAGTCAGAGAGGGAGGGGGATGGATGGAGGGCGAGTAGGAAGAGCAGCAGAACCCAAACAACTGGTCGGGAGGAGGCAATGAACTCTCTCCCTCCTCCTGGCCGTAGCTCGGGGAGTGAAGGAGAAGGACTCCCTTGCCCCCTCCACTCTCCCCTCCCAACGGAGCCACCAAACACACGGACCAACCGCTCACTACTCATGCGGGAGAGAGCGCTCGTGAGCAGTAAACCCCCCCCGCCCCAGCAAGTCCTCCAATGCTAATGCTACGGAGGAGAGGGGGAACCTCCCCCCCTCCACCCCCAAATCTCCCATCACCCTTAAGCTTCACTTCTTCTTCTTCCAAGCGAATGAATGCGGGGATATCACAAAGGTAGGTGGCAGCGACGTTGGATGACGACGCTCCAGCGACGCCCTTCCCACCGGCATCCATTCCTAAGCCAGCTTTCGTCGCGTCGGAATGTTGGCCCCGGTGTATAGAATTTATGTAGTTTCTAAATACATTAATGTAAACAGTTTCCCTAACATTGGTAGCGTACCTATAGTGTAGTGCATGCTTGTGGGGTTTCGCTTCCAGATAAGAATTTGGAAGATGTTTATAATGCATTAACTGTCGTATTTCATTGACCTCATTAGGGTATGGTGTAGTTCATGCTGGTAACAACTCACCCCCTGCCACAAACCTTTGTGGTGGCTTGCAGGGTATTACGTAGTTGTAGAGTCGAGTATGGGCTTTCATTTAATTTTTGGCTTGTGTTTCCCGAAATTTGTTCTTTCTCCTATTCCATTTTATTGCGTGTACATTAAATCTTTTAAATTTAGTGTGCACTATTTAGCACCCGCTCACTAGTAGCCTTTCATCCACTTCTCCTTCACTAACACCGAAAAGGTTAAACTGGTCCCTTCACACTGCATCGCTATTTTCCCCCTGCGTGCGAATTGCGAACCATTTTCGCTGAAGAGGTGGACTTTAGTCGCACCATTACAGCGCTCCAAAACTTTGGGCCGAGGGCCCTGCCATTACCCGGTGTCAGTGTATCATCAGCACCGAGCTCGCTGTATTAAGCCTTTCGGGCGTCAATGGCCGATACATTGTAAACATAATTGAGTTTATGAATTGAGCCATTGAGAGCAAGAGTGGTGTGAGTCCGTTTTTTGACATATTTTAGATTGGCGAACAGAAGTATTTCTCTTCCTGTATTCTATTTCGTACATGAGTGGAATGAATCTTACTTCAGTGGTAAGTTACTTTGAAAAGTGGTCCACGTACAGCGATACTGCCAATTTACAGTGACCTCGAAGCAAATCATCAAGTATGAGACTTTCACACATAAAAGAAAAGGGAAACAACTCCTGCTCCATGAAAGAGAGATAGGTTCCAATTTATACTTTTAATCGGCAAACACAAAGAACACAAACACAGTGATGCCTCTTATAGTATCAAAACATTAACTATGGTCTGTTATTTCCCATTCCGTTCGAAGGAATTAAATTTTCTTCACCATGTCTTCAATGTGTATATAGTATTTCGTCCCCGAGTCCTCAATGTGTACTATTTCGACCCATTACGGCTGGGGCCCTAGACAACTGCCTAGTTTGCCTTGGCTGAAGATCGCTGCTGCGGTTGTGCACACTATTCAAGGCTCAAGTGTTCAAGGCTCTTTTTTTCACGCTCGCAATCGTTATCTCTCACGCCATAGATTCCTGATTTCGTTTCCCAACGGCGAGCATGTCGGTTTCGCTTTTCGTTCGCGCGCTAGAGAGTTAAGTGGGTGGGGGTGGGAGGAGGGGGAGGAAAGGGAGGTTAAGGGGCTGTTAATTGCTCGATTGCGGGATTGCTTGGTGTCGCTGTCACGACAATGTCGCCGCTTGCTCTCGCGTCGCGCCTCCTGCGTCCGTTTACCAACCGACTTGAGGAGAGTGGACATTGCAGTTTTTTTTTTACATCGTGCGCCCACTTATTCTTTCGAGACATTGGGTGCTTTCCATTCGTTCTATTTCCATCCTACCTTTGCAGCACAACTGCGCACTTGCTTTCCTTTCGTTTCAGACCCTGCGCATTAAATAAAACAGATAAGGAGTGGAGTTGATGTGCTCTAAACAACAAAAGAACATCGATAATCGCATCCGCGATTGTTTTTGACGTGATAATTTTCATCATAGGCGTCAATTGTGGATAATGTGAAGTTTTGGATTACTCCGTGGAAATGTGTTTTTAATGAAATGTGTAATGATGTGCTTTAACGAAAAAGTGAACAATTTACAAAATATTCGGTCGTGACATACATGCCACCTATCGGCAAGTTAACGAACGTTTCGCCGGCGTACGTCGTTCCGTTATTCGTGTGCGCTGATTAATTCCGATCCGCACTTTCTTCAGCTCTGCACTAACTTCAGATCATGAATGAAAAGCTCGCATGATCTCTTTCGCTTACGTCGTTGTTGTTTTGTGAATGTAATGTACGCACATTCTGGACCGCCGAGAGACGAGCACCGTGCATCGGCATCCCGCCGCTGTGAGGCAGCACTGTCCCGGATGTTTTTTTCTCAACCCTCCCCCTCCCGCTTCCTTCGTGCGTGCCACGCTTGATCCGTGGAGGGGGGAGGGGGAAGGAGGGGAGTGAACCACCGCCTGTTTCTCCTCCCCCCATCGACCCCTCTCTCCCTTTCGGATGTTCTCCCGAAACCTCACCCTTCCCTCTCCACCCCCTCCCCATGCTACCCTTTCCGTTCGAGCCGGCAGGCAGGGCTGCCAACCCTACAGCACCAACCAATGGTTAGGAGAGGGGGAATGTCCGGAATAATGTTGGTAGTACTGGAACCAAAGGGTTGGTTGTTCAGTTGGGAGGATCATGAGGTGTGTGGGCGGGGTTCGATCCCAAGTCCCTCACTCCTTTTGCAGTGTACATAACTACTAGTAGCGAGAGTGAGTGGGTGAGTGAACCTCTTTGCGAGGCACGTCCTTGAGAAGGAAAGAAAGCGATAGTGTGTGTTGTTGTGTGTGGCGGCGTTTTATGCTCCTGTGTTTCGTCGGCTCTTGGCGCGGAGCAGAACGGCCCATCGTCAGCCGTATAAGGGCGTGCGATATTCGATCTGACTTCCCACCCGATCCATTGATACACCTACTATCGGTGCAAAAGTGATGTAGACTTGAGTTTTGGTACCGAATAAAAATGAACTGTAAAACGTATACGAATGCATGCTACATCAAACTTTAGCTTATTTTCTTTTGGGTTTAACCATGTTTACTGATAATTTTTATAACGCATATTTGAATTTTTATCGCGATGAGAACAAAAAAGTGCCGTTTTTTTGGAGTTTTCTAAGGTAATGCTCTCTTTGACATCTCATAGACAAGCATAAACTTGACGTTCAATCATAATGAAATTTCTTACCCGCAAAGAAAATCATATTTTAATATTAATCTCAAATTCCAGGTCTTTTTTATTTTCCATAAAAGTTGTTTATGATTAGTAGGTAATAAATTAATTTATTAATATTTTAGTGTATGCTTCCAGGTGGTGAAAATTAATGGCGTTTATCGACTTCGACGATGTTGTATCGGGCTCTTTTTTTATGCAGAATTACCGTATCAAGTCATATCTATGTTATGTAAGAACTGATCCTTTCCCTGCAATTGTTGAATGTAAATTCTTCTCGCATTACACACCGGGTCAGGTGCTTCATCTCATATGATGTTTCAAATTGCGACTCGCTTACCGTCTTCAGAGCTTAGGAACATCTACATAATTCCCCGGTAGTCAGCTCAATAGTGTGTGGCTGGGAATGAGCTATCACCAATATGCTTTACACTGTAGGTACCCTTATTAGGTTAATGAAACTACGAATATTAATGCATTATCAAAAACTTGCAAATTCTTGTTAGAAACAGGCATTATGGAGCAAAACAAGTAATTACTATCTCTATCTATCGACAAACCTAGTTAAAAGTTACATTGACAGCTAATATTTTCTCATATAGTTCAAGTAACATTTCGTCTTCAGGGCCTCTGGACTTCATCAGAGACTTGGAGAAGAATTTACATATGTCAATGTTATTTTCAGCAATCAAACAATATATGATAAACCAGGGGAATTCATTCCCTGGGGGAAATTTAGGATATTTATTGTGGAATTTGGACTACTATTCAGCATAACGTTAAGCTCAGCAGATCATGTAAAAATCTGTGAATTTTAGTTTATTTCAATTCATTCTGTCACGTTCAATAAAGCTGGTGAATTGAATGCAACAGATTACAATCGATTCTTAAACATGCGAATTCTTAATCATGCGTCTTGTGGATGGGGATGATGTTCTGAACTGTAGTGATTTTGAAGATTTGAGCAAAAAAAGGTTTAGAACCACTGTAACAAACCCTTTTTAAAATCGATGTGTACACTAATTAAGTGTAGTGGATTGAGTGACTTCATAACACCCCCCACTTCCAAACGTCCCTCCTCAAGCTGTCAATCGCATTAATTAATTCGTTTCATGCCTCCTTGTGCTTTCTGGTGTATAACCACGTGACATAATTTCCGTTCCTTCTGATTTAGCCATTTTAGTGAAACAATACGGATTATATTTTGTAAGAACGCCGTCATTTTCACCCAGCTCCAGTTGGGCGACAGACAGAAGAGATTGAAACTTGATTGAGAGAGATATATTCGACAATTGAGGCTTAGACTTCCATTAAAAAAAAATTATTTTGCTTCAAAGGAGATGATTTTCTTTGACATTCTTTGGTCACTTCGTCGAATACTAGCGACAAAATTGGTATTCATGCGCAAAAGAAATTTCCCCCTCTCCCCCTATCGTATCTATATATTGTGCTATTTTCGTGACGGCGCTTGGTAGCCCAGCGAGCCGGGGGACGCTCGGCTACCGTTTTGACTTTGGTTCCGGGTTAAGATCCGGTGGACATCCATCGAGCTGATTTTTACTTTATTTTTATTTCTTGGAATGCCGGAGCCACAAGGGAGAAGGCGCAATTGTGAAAAGGGGCTGCTACCCCAGAAATTCAGTGAACACTTTTTCTATACCAGTGTGAAATGGTCTAACCAAATCACACACAATTGCACTTTTCCGCAACTTATTCTAAATAGTATTTTTTTAGAATCTAATAATAAACAAGTACCTAAGTATATGGGACGTATAATAATGGGACATAGCTACCAAAATGTGACAGCAATTTGATTAGATACAAGTTAGCAAAATATGCCGTCTATATCTATACAAGTAAACTGTCAATTATTGACCCTTTTTGAAAAAGAAATCGGGCTTAATGCCTTTTTGTTGAAAGTGGATTGAAAATTAGACACCTTTGGCTCAACAAATAATATAATTATCCTAAAATGTACCATTGTAGACGTTGGCAAATGTAACAATTCCTTTCGTAAGCTGATGAAGTAAGGCTTGTCCACTACAAGGATTTTGTTACCATACCCCAACATACAAGACATTTGGCCTGAACAGTGTCATGATAGCCTTCTGGGCGAATGTCTACCTACCTATTCCCGATTCGAAGTAGAAACCGATCGTTCTCCAGCTGAATCGTATGTGTGCCCGCATTGTTTTCCTCTTCACAATGTGGACCACTCTATTCTTCCCTTGTGCTCACCCCTTCTCCCCTTCGCAATTTCCCGTGCCGTTCTGGACAGGAAGGTGTTCCTGCTTCCTTGGAAGCCGAAACGTTTCCCACCCTGTTCCCCGGGTTGGCCTCGCCAAGGTTTTCTAAGCACGGCTGGTTCTTGGGTCCGCCGAAGGAAGTAAAGAGGTGCCCCGTCCAGTTCAAAGCTCAGCCCCCCCTCCAGTCCGTGTTCACAAGGTGTGCTGTGTATATTCTTGTGTGTAGAGGTTGTCATAACTTCTACAGTCCGTCTTGGGGTCGAGGGAGGGGGGAAATCACGAATGATAAAACACATCCCAGTCGAATATACCACATGCGTTTTGATAGTTTTTATTCTGATAATCCGATCTTTATACTGACTCTGAAGATACTATTTGCCAAATTAATGTGTACGTGAGATGGGCTTTGGCTTTTGATTTATTTACCCCAAAATTCTTCTTCGAACTCAGCACTCTCACTGGTACATTTTATGCCGGTGATAATTTGTAACTCCTTACAGACACGTAGCTGAAGCCCCCTCCCTCCGAATTTTTTTCCCGGTGTGGCGACTGTCTTTCGCCGAGGGAACCACTAGCCAAGGGGCACTCATGCCCTGAGCTAGACTTAGCCCCCGCCGAAGCAAATTTCTGGCTACGTGCCTGACTCCTTATGAAAAAGACAAGCAGTTAGTAAAATATGATATGGTTCACATCGTTGAACAATTCTTAAAGATCTTTTTTTGACACCATTGCCGCTCTTGCCGCGATTATTACCACACAAAATTGTAGTGAGTGTCTAATTTTTACGAAGAGATTTTGGGTCTCCATCTACATGGTACCCTGAAAGCCGCACATACCTCAAGGGTATGTGCCAGAAGGTGAGTTTTCATCTACATGCCCTACGATATATCCTAAAATGTTATTGAAACTATTAGTATCGGTGTATTTGCAAACACATGCGAGTGTGTGGCATTGGGTGAATTTTCACCAACACACTCTACACTTTCTATAATAGAAAATATAAGTGATAACGCATTTTAGAACTAGATATCTGGATGCGGTGAATGCATGGGTCAGGGAAAACTACATAGCAGAATAGGAGTCATGCGTTAACGTCAATTGAAACCTGCTGTGATCATATTATAGTTTCGGATATTTCTTTCAAATTACACGTAGGTAAGGGATTGTGTTTGAACCGTTAGAGATAATTGGTATCACGTCAATATGGGGTCACGTGGTACAAAAACGAACTGTTTGAGATTTTAGTGAGTTTTACCAAATCGGAAGGATAACTTAGGTGCCTAATATATTGTTTATTTCGTCTCTAATAGCGAAATTCAACGCTATCCACAATATCACCGCGAGAAAAATTCGATAGGAGAGCCTGCGTGACAATTTTACAAGTGGTTAATCAAAATCTCGAACTCTTCGTGACTGTACCACGTGACTCCTTAGTTACGCGATCGGCATTATCTCGAATAGTTCGAACACAATCCCCCAGAGGGGGTTGTGTTTGAATCACAAGTGAAACAATATCTGGGTACGAGTAGAAGGCGCGAGTGATGATTTGAGTTTTAATCTTTTTTAATGGTAGGTACGACGGCAAATGTGGCAAAGGTGGTGAGGAAGGGGAAAACAGCTCTCTCGTCATGAAAGCGAGGAATGTAATGAGAGGGGGGGAGAGAGAGAGTCGCCAGCTGATGGTGCTTTAGCGTGCCAATCGCCGTCGTTCGGTCTAGCACCATTCATAGGAGGAGAAAGCAGCCGGCAAGTTACCCGTCTCGCACTCTCGTCTGCTGGCCGTCCCGGTCGCCACTCGCCGGCCGGCTTCTTCGTTGTGGCGGGGAAGGATTGGGTTGCGTGAAGGGAGGGCGGGGAGGAAACTGTGGTGGGAAGGGGGAGGGTTGGTGGTTTGTATTCTTTATTGTTCCTTCGTTCCCAGTCGCTTGCGGGGCAATGAGGAGACGTGTTTCGCCTCGCCGTGAGAGGTCCAGTCCAGGGTTGCGGTGTATCTAAAATGTAGATTCTACATCTACGGAATACCGTGCAAGCCACCTCCAGGGTGTGTGGCACAGGGTTATTCCACACCAGGCATGCAGTGCTCGTCCCAGTTCGAGACCAGGACTCTCACGCTTCCCCAACCGCTAGGCGAGGACCGGAGAGCAGTGGGGAGAACAATGCACGGTCATAAAACTCGATATAATGTAATTCTTGGAATCGTAACTGGACGATATGTACCGGGACGAACAGTGGTGTACTTCGAAGAGTTTATAAAAGTTAAAGCAGGGAGGAGGAATGGAAGGGGTCAATGCAAATGAAATCATCCAGATTTTTGTTTAATGTTACGCAATTTTTTTTCTATCGAGTTGAAAAAAATTCTCAGGCCATATTTAAATAGCGTCGCGAGCGTTTTGTGATGAAAATAATGTTTTGGGGAAATCCTTATATTTTTATTTACGAAGATTACGAAATAACAAAAAAACCATTGTGTTTATCAAGAAATTATCGTATTTATTTCAATAAGTATGTTTCATCGTTGAGTGCTGAAAAAATGCATAAAAGTATACCAAAAACTGCACTCCACTTCTTCAAAAACTATATATTAGTATAAAAATTTCCATTGAAGTAAGTAAGCTTCCATGCTTTTTTAATTTTTTTGCTGAGGTACTTTTCTTGCAGATCTATCCTCTAGAAAACTATAAAATCTGAGAACCGTATTTTCTGCTTTATATGATTCGTCAAACACGACATATAAATGGCAATATTTAACGTTAGATATTTTTATGAAAAGGAAGGAGTGAAATATTGTAAAATTTTCAACGAATGGTTTCCTTATAAATAAGAACTTGTGTCCTAAATTTGATGGCAGAGACTGAAGGTGATTTAAGAGCTAGAGATCCTCAAAAGTGACTTAAAACCTATGAAAATATTTCACGCGAACTGCAGTGAAGTAGGTGGTTCACCTTCAGGTGGTTTTGAGGGGAAAGAAAAAAAGATTAGGAGGCGATTTTATTCGAATAGTATTGTGTTCGTGTGTGTGTATTCCATTATTCTCTTTACATCTTCCCGGGACTGACCCCTACGAGGCGATAACACAATGGACAATGGACGCTAAACGCCGTGCCGTCAGGATTGCGACTCCTATGCACTCATCCCATTATTGTCCACGTCATAAATTTTGGATGACTCCCACCGCTCTTCTCAACCCCTCGCCTTTTCCTCTCTCTCTCTTGTCCTTCTCTCCCTTCCTCCATTTCCATATCGCTCGTGAGAGTGAACGCACGCCACGCTGTACCGTTAAAATGACTGCTCGTCGACAAAAGGAGGTAATATGTTCGGAAAGCTTTGTTCCCACATGAACAAATCATTGGGTATTCTACCAGCTGATCGGTAGGGTTTTTGGACAGCCATGAAGTGCTTGGTCTGGTGAGTGAAGAGAGGAAAATCTGGTGGAGATTAGTACAGGGATGTTACAAGTCAGGGAAATCAGGGAAATTTCAGGGAATTTGAAACCCATCAGGAAAATGTCAGGGAAAATCGTCGAGCTGTCAGGGAAAAATTGGATGAGGGCGAAGGTCGATGAATTGGTCAGTGGCCGACGCACCCCAACTATACGTTCGTTCGTTGTAGCCGGAGTCGATGTTCCATCTTCTGATTTTGTCTTAGTTTCACACATTTGTCATTAAATTTGATGAGTAAAAGTAATATTGGTGTGTTTTCTTAACTTTCATTTGCACCTAAATTTTCACTGCTCTCTGAACGTCAAGGAAACGCTTGAGGAAAATGTCAGGGAAAATGACAATTTTTGCCAGGGAAAAGTCAGGGAAATGTCAGGGAATTTCATTTCCAGAATCGTGTAACAACCCTGTTGTAGGAGTCAGAGTAGTTGGTTGGTTGGAGCAGTTAATGAGAGACGAAGGGATGCTGAAGTCCGTGATTGAGGGGAGGATGCTGTGTAAGCGGGGAATGGGAGAAAGAGAATAGGTTTTATGGGGAGGAATGATAACAGTTAGGACGTACGCTGGGATGAAGAATGAAATATTACGAGGTGTACGGGGCTCTGTACTTATAAATCGTGTAAGAAGATAGGGCCGTACATATGTAAAAGTCTAGAGGATGTTTACTACCTAACTTTCTCATTTCTGGGTCATCTTTTGACCTTACCTTGCTCACCATCAGGTTTCTCTCTCAAGTTCTTCATACCTTCTGCTACACCTTATATCGCCCATGTTCCCATCCCCCTTCTTCCTCTTCTATATAACTGTCACCTTCTTTGGACATTTATTTATTTCTGTGGTCCACTGCGATTAGGTGATTTACATTTTGTTGTTTTGCGGTTGATCATCATGGTTGGATATTTTAACAGCTAATTGGCAGGTTTTTGGACTCTCCTTACCCTCAATTATCTATTTCTGGGCCATATTTTCCCTTTTATCTTACATGGCACGTCTTTGCTATCAAGTCCCACTCGAGTTAAGAAAATAAAATTGGTAAATATTTAGGTATAATTTTTATATATTGATGCGCCATTGCTTCAATATTCTGTCAATTTCGTATCTTATTAATTTGCGATCCTAGCTGTGTGTCACGGACTGAAAGTAAATCGTACGTTAGAGTGCAGGTTTAACCCCATCGAAGGCCAACTGGGATTTCTTACGCTGTTTTTCTTTTGTATTCAAGTGAGCCTCATTCGCATATTTTGTTCTCGATTTACATTTTGTCTTCCGCGTTTATTTTTGAAAATGGACCATCCTATCTCAATCCTCCGAGTGCTCAGAGGGAAAGAAAATAAATGAAAAAAAATATGGGCAACGTTGAACGCAGAGCTATGTTTCGATGTTGCCAGTTCCTCTGCACTTATGACCTCCAAAGCGATAATAACGCGAGGGGGGACAGGGAGGAAAGGGCTGGTGATATTCAATTGACTCATCGCCAACACTTCCTTCTCAGTATGTATACACTGGAAATTTCTTCGAGAATACCTTACTTTGGATCCCAGTGCACGTTTTTCTCCTCTCAGAGTGCCGGTAAAAAAATATTAACAAGAGTCATGTGCTAAGGTGGTGCCGTTTGGACTGTATAATACGCCGCTAACTACCGACAAATTTCGAAATAGTTAAGCCTGTTACAGTTCACAGTATTAGCAGGTTTTTGCTAATGCGTCAATAGTCGTAGTTACATTAACTTTAATAGTGTACATATAGTTTAATGCATGTTGGTGATAACTCACACCCTGCCACACACCCTTGAGTTGGCTTACAGGGAATTATGTTGATTTAGATGTAGTTTTCGGCGCGGTATTCGAAATGTAGACGAAACATATATTTTAATATTTTTTTTGAGTGTGTCTCGGCGTTACGCCTTGATATTTGTTAGAAACCATTATAATAATCTGAAATGTATTATTTCGCGTTTAGGTGAAAATCTGTACTCATGTGATATTATTTATTTATTTATTTATACACTACTGAAAACAGCTCTCATTGGCCTTTACATCGGGGTATTAACATTCAACAATGGACGAGCACACAACCATCCCCTGGGAGGTGAAAAATCCTCCCCAGGCGGGACTCGAACCCGCGACCTTTGGTTTAGAAGGCAAGGAAGTTACCCCGCCGCTACCGAGGCCGGCCAAAATTTAATTGATACAAAATATATTTCATGGTCCATAAGGCTACGTGTTAAATAAAGCATTGAAATGCCAAAAAGCCAAATCGGTAAAATGCAATTTTTTCACTTTTATCTATGTATGTATATCACTAATAAGAACACTTATGCAAAGTTTAGCGCAAATCTGTACGAAGACAAAAATATACTTCCAGCCACCTTAATTAAGGTGAATGTGGTCAGTGTAGTGATTAGAGTACTAACTTCCCAACCCGAGCGCCTGGGGTTCGTATTCCGGCAGTGGCGGAGATATTTCAGCAGAAATTCCGGTCCTTACTTATGTGCCGTGTTGAGAGAACTTCAAGTATAGGTATCCACCCGTCGGATGGTCTCTTTGGCGACTTTTGTTAAGATGAGGCTAATGCCAACGCCGGGTTTTTCTCCTCCCTTCCTTCGTCCGCTCCCCAAATAATCCTTCCCTACAAAACGTACCCACCCATCCTCAAAGACGCTAAGTGACCTTAGCTGTTGGCCGCCTTCCAAAAAGAACTAACTAACCATAATCAAGGAGCACCTGTAGTAAAATTGATATGTTTATACTTCCGCATCATTTTGTGCGTTCGTTTCATGCCCCGCGGAAAAAATAGTCCGCGTGTGTTAAATGAAAATACTAGCGAATGCTTCTTCTCTATCTGGGTCGTGTTTATCGCTTCAGTGCGTTTATCTTAGTCGTTGCGCCCGTCTTCTCTTATTTGTTTTCCATAACCGGGTCACACAGACGCCATTTTTGCGGAAGCTTACTGCTCAGAGTTTTGAACGCCCCAATTTATTTTCGGAGCTCTCGTATGGTCTTAAATTGACTCGGATTAAATTAACTTGCGCTAATTAGTTTCCCGTGCTTGCTTTCGCCCACTTAGAAGACTTGTGTAATTATTGTTGTACCATTTCACGTCTTGTATTTGCTTCTTAAATAGGCCTTATTTTTCAAGCTGAAAATGTACTCCCATGCGTAATTGTGGCTGCCGGTGTCTCATTGAATGATAAATGTATGTATCTCACCTAATTACCCTCCAGCTCAGGGTTTAATTTCAGGCGGCGGAGGGTCTAGAGCGCTGCTCCGGTAATTCTTGCAATATATTCCCTCAGCTTATTCAATCAGGCTGGGGGTATTCCTTTTTCCGGTTCTTCAGCGCTCTGGTAGTTTTAAACCCTATTCCAGCATGTAATATGTAGTGATTTTACCCTGCGATTTCTTTACTACATTCTTCCACGCGGCTTGCAACGAGATATAGACCATCAAATAGGCTCTGTGTCTTAAAATATAAAGCTAGAAAAATAGTTTTTGAGCTTACATTCCGTAGTGGTTTCCAGCAGTTCTATCATGTGCTACTCGCAACTTAATAGATGACTCGTTCGCAGCAGGGTATTTTTGCTGGAGCGAAGTCGAAAACATTGAGAAAGTAATTCGAAAAAATTTCTTCCCGTGATGTCAACGTCGTCTTGGGTGACATTCCGTATGCTTTGTCACTTCCACACTTCGGCCCGACTTCGTCTTCGCCCGGAAGGAAACGGTGGGCGCAGTTGCGTCACAAGGGAGATGACCTCACTCTCGAATGACTGTATACCATTTTCCGGCGACAATTTACCCAGCTGGTGCTCAGAACTGGTCGGAACAACTTTTAGGAATGAATGCTTGCGTAAATAATCGGCCATTCCTGAAAATTCACACCGAGTGACGGAAAAAATTGATTAATTACGTAATTGAACGGGGAGTTAATCTTATTAACTCGTATGGAGATTCCACCACGACTGCGTGAGTCAAAACAAATACAAAATTCCAAATTTTCGTTTGTATTGTATGAAAATTACAGATGGAAAAATTTTTAAATCCAAAAAAATTAGTTGGCTTTGTCCGAACTGACTGTTAATAATTCGCCATTTTCGTTTCGTAGTGGAATAACTGTTGATCTATTGTCATGAACTTCCGTTACGTATGACCAAAATGCCTTTGGGTTGTCCTGTTACTGTTCTACTAATGTTTTTCTTTTAAAATCCATGAATGCATTCCGAAATGCTTCCTTTGTAGTGGCTTTAGACAATTTGTATTTTTCAATTATTAAATTTTGATCACCAGTGGACAAATCTCGACGCAGTTTTTTTATCTTGGCGTGGCATACTCTCTGACATCTTAACGATTTTCTCACTTTTGCATTGTGCCATCTTGGTTCGCTGCCCTCTTCTTTTAATTTACTTGGAATATATTTTCTGATCCCCGAATGTACGATCGAAAGAAAATCTTTCCAACTACCCTCCGTGTCTAACTTTACGCTTGATTCTTGGAAGTCGGGTAGAGAATTTTTTAGGTGACTCTTGAACGCATTGAAATCGGCTTTTTTTGAAATGTAGAACTTTCTTCTTTGTTTAAAACTTTTAATTATATTCAAAGATAACTTTGCGGTAACTAATCTATGGTCACTAATGCCCTCAGCAGTGTTTAACTTAATTACTTGTTGCGGTATATTTGTTGCCAATAAATCAAGAATGTTGTCCCCTCTGTTAGGCGTCGTAGCTATCTGATGTAGGGCATTTGATGAGAACGTGTGCAGCAGGGACTCACATATATCTTTGTCTCTTCCCCCTGATATGTAGCTGTAGGTCCTCCAATCTATAGAGGGCGTATTGAAATCTCCACCTATAATTAAATTTCTTTCGGTGTTCCAGGATGTGATGTTCTTTACTTGTGTTTCGAGTTCTAAAATTTGAGGTGACGTCGGTGTTAGGTGGCCTGTAGTATGCGCACACGAATATTGTTTTTGATTTAGGGCATCTAATAGAGCACCATACAGATTCTAGGCTGGTATCGCTGGCACTTTCTTTTGTGTAATTTCTGTGAATTGTGGAACCCTTTGTTAATTGATGGAAAAGGAAAAAAACTTTGCTAATTTCACTTGTAAGTTTTTTTATTCACGACCCGGGTTTTGACAGTTTATGTCGTCTTCAGGTGTCGCCCGGACTCACCCGGCTCATGAATAAAAAACTTACAAGTGAAATTCGCTAAGTTTGTTCCTTTTCCATCATGAAGAAATTTCACAAAGTCACCCCTGACATTGTTCGTTTTGTCCTTTGTTGATTATTTTTATGTGTAAAATTAAGGTTTCCATGGATTTAAATGAAAGATTAATCCAAATTGTCAATGAAAGCGAAGGAATTTGGACTCCTATGCGTACATTTCGGTCACCATACATCACGTAACTCTCCTATGCTTTTACGAGAGTTTACATCCCCCCCGTCGATGGTCACCTGGATGATCGAAATGCATGTGTGGAAGTAAAAAAACATTTGATTTTATTTACATTTGGATTAATATTCAATTCACGTTTAGTTGTAGATTGCTCTCTTCTAGAATTTCCATGGATGTTTCCGGGAACAATAGTTGTGCGGAGAAGGAGACGACGATCAACTGACACGATAGGGAGAATTGCTTACAGTGCGGGACTGTGGCAGTTGCCGGCGATCGCGGGAGAGACTTTCTAAAAAGGGAATTTGGCCTCAATGGTGGCTCTCTCTAGTTGCTTTCCTCCGGGTAAAGAGTGGTATAGGGGGGAGGGGGGTGGGGCTGGCTTCTTTCTTTCCACGGATCGGTGACTCTGACTACCACGACTTTCTTTATTCTTTCTTTATTTCTTCCGCGGACGTAAAAATTACAAGTGGTGCCCGGTGTGAGTAAAAAAGGAGAAGAAGCACTTTCTCGACTCGTTTGTGTTATAGTGTATGCGTGCATGACCCCCTTTTGACCCCCCCCCCCCATCACCCCACCCTTGTGTGGTTCGTCGGGCTCGTCGACCCAACGCACGCTTACTTCCTTCCGTTGTCGGAATTTCTCCTAAAAATTATAGAATGAAAGGCCTCGCCCATACGAAAGATGGCCCGATGAGAAAAAGTCTCATGCTACTACAGTGAGAAAGGTAGTCCATGCTGGGATATTCGCCGATTCTTTTATATTTGACGAAAACTAACTCACATTGTCCTTTCTCGAAATTGACGCATTCACCCGTACCAGGCTGCGCAATCTTCGGAGCTTTTTTATCCTTGGGAATTTAAGTAATGACGTTATTTCTTAAACTACAGGATACTCTGGTTAAGATAATTAACTTTCGCCCAGTTTTCTCACTAGATCTTGGAGGATTTTTTCTATTTTACCAGGCGCAACCATGAAGAATTTTGTTATGATGAAAAAGTAATTGATTTTCTTTGTCAGGTTGTGGAGGCCCAACAAACCAATTCCTTTCATATCATTTAGGTTTGAATTATTCCCTTAGGGACAGCATATGTGTATGATAATGCATGTTTGAAGTATTAATTATGCTTTGAAGGATAATTGTGACCGAAAACGTTACGGAAATCTCCTGGAATTCGGCGAAACAGCGTTTTTAAATTTGAATTCCTGTCAATCGAGTTTTAGCGAGTCAGTTGAAGCCATTGATAACGTTTTTGCAAATGTTCTCAGTGCTCATTTTTCGTGCATTCAATAACCGTGAATACTTGCTGGGAGTTCTGGAAATGTTATCTTAACTCTTTAAGATTCTTCTCGCCTCGAAAGTACAATTTGACCTTTTGTTTTTGTGTTAACATGCATTGTAGATTGCGATGATGATGAGGGATGTAAGCGCCGCGGTAGAGTACAAGTGCATAAACTTTCGCTCGTAGCCTTTCAAGTGGGAAAATCCATCGAAATTTCATCAATATTCCATCGAAAAGTGGAAAGTTGCAACTTTTTGATGTCCTGGCCAATGTATTTCCCTTTGTGCACCACCCTGATAAATTCCCGCCATCCTATCCGTATCTTATTGATCCTAACCCCTATTTGAATATTTCCCGTCCCCTCACCGGCTTTGTTTCTTCTTTTTTTATGCGTGTGTTCGCGGAACTTGAGGCGGAGATGGTTCGCTTGGCGCCAGTCAAGGCCCTCGTCAGAGTAGGTCGACATTTCCTTGAGTGGCGTATCTCATGACGGTTCCATTTGAAGAGACGTAAATGCAAATATTCTACGGCTACCATGCGGTGACGAACGCCTTGCAAACTTCAAGGAAGTTTTTATTTTTAATAAAAAAATATTTTTGCAAAAATTGAAAGCTAATAAGATTGCAAGATGCAAACATTGCAGTTCCAAAGGGTATTCCTTCCCACTTCAATGTGTGATAGGGAAACTGTATTCTAAGATAAGCAAGAGGTACTTGCAAATGCAGTGGGCTGAGAAGTATATGCGGTAAAAGCTGAATGGATAGGGTTAGGAATGAGGGAGTGATGAATGAACATGGAATGGATGCTCCGGCAATGAACGTGTATGAAAGGAGCGTGCTTCATCGGTTTGGTCACGTTAAGAGAATGGATAAGAAACGAATAACGAAGCAGATTTATGATAGAGGAGAGAATTGTGTGAGAGGAAGGGGTAGACAGAGAAAGCCATGGGTGGATGTGGTGGGATATACTCCTAAGATAAGGGACATTAGGAGTCTCAACGCAATAGGAGGGCGTGTATGAAGCAGTGCATGAGTGTAACTAAAGCGAAAGAGGCATGCGAGAATGGGGGTGTATGGAGGAAACTATTGAAGCAGTGTCAACTTTAAAGGTCTATCGCCGAGAATTTAACTTTTTTTTAACTGTGACTACCCCGAAAATGAACAGCGTGATGGATATGTAGATGTGTAAAAATATTTTTGCCTGCGATTTCTTACTTTCATAGACATTGAAAAGGGAGGAGAATAATTTTTGTGACGTAGGTTCATCCATTGCTTAAAAAAAATATTTGACGCCGATTATCAACTCAATGCCTACACACTGGGATGTGAGTCAAGGTATGTTCTGATCTGGACTGTTGAGATTTCCTCGACCCATGACAGGGGCCAGGCTCTGAAGAAAGCGAATGCCTCGATCTCTGGCTTGGGTAACGTCCCTTGCGCGCTGAAGCGAAGGCGGTGGCGCTGATCCCCAGATCAGCTTATATCTTGAAAGCGTTGGTAAAGGTCGCCGGAACAGCATCACCGACTTCTGAGTTTATAATCTTGGGGAACATAATTGACAGTGCTTTTTCTGAGGCCGAAGAAAAGGTTTTATCTTCATTATAATCCTTCTAAAAAATTTAAATCTGTCGTGTAACTAGGATTTTATGGACCTTCACACGTATTTACAGCAATGAAGTACAGCTTCGAGAACTGAGAGAAGGTTGTATATACCTTGCGGAGACAGTTTTGGCAGAACTGACATAGATTGAACAGTTTTGTTTCTAAAAAGTTCACTCATTTACTAGATATGTCTGGGTGGCTATTTCTTGTTTGCTCTTCTCCGCTTCCTGCATCAATTCCGATCTTAGGCAATATCTAAGGAATGGAGAGTATTTCGATTGATAGGAAAATTATACATCATTGACATTCGGGAATAATGGATAGCATAATATCCCCGAGAATAATCATTCCCATGCATTCAGGGATAAGGGTCCGTTTCCCATTCTAAAATTCGTTGAAAATCCTGAAATGAGGTGCCAAACTTTCGTAAATCACTCATTCGTAACTCTCGTAAACTCGATTCGTAAATCACTCATTGGCGGCTCCAAGAGGGAGGGCGGGGGCAGTGTGGCAGTTGGGGCAATTTACCTCCCCCCCCGCCAAAACCCGGCGTATTTTATTCATTTTTTCATAGACCTAAAACTAAAAGCCAAAATTATTTTATGCTGTGAAGTACGACGGTAGGCATATGTCTTAAGCGTAAAGAAGAGTTTCATTTTCATTTTACACATAGTTTGTTACGATTTCCCGGGACGAGACCCCCGCACTCCCCTTTTCCTGGGAAGTGTTCCATACCTCCAGAGCCAGTGGTCCCCCCCCCTCCTCCCCCGAACCTCTGGTCTGAAGCCGCTCCTGAAATCACTTCATCTCGTCTTAAACTTTTTTAACAAATGGAGGCGTGGTGCTGGTGAAAGTGTATTTCATCACCACGTTAACGACGTGGTGACGCACCACCAAAATAAATATAAATACATGCAGTGGATGGGTGCAATAATAACGAGTTTGTTTTGGGACGGTATTAGGTAGGTGGGTGGGGAGATGGGGACCTGTGGCTCTGACTGGCGGTTGGGTCGCCAAAGTAGGTCTCCGCGGTTGGAAACGGGGTCGGAGCTTCTGTGCGAGCGCTAGATTATTCCCCCCTCCCGCTCTCCCCCCCTTCCACTCCTTCCGTAATACTCCCTGTTTGCTCCCCTCTCGTGGTCCACTTACACATATACGCGGCTGCACGCGAGTTAAGGTGGCTGGAGTGATAATCATCTCGGGTTATTGTGAGCACGTTTTTTATAATGTTTAAATAACTCGAAAAACATTTTAACGACCACATTTCACTTGAGTGCATCTGTATATGCGTTGCAACTCACCATGCAGGCAATAATGGAAATGGTGCATATAATAATAATAATTTATTACCCCTTGAAATGATTATGAATTACATTATCACATTGCAAAAATAGTTTACAGAATCTTTAGATGGCCCATAAATCATTTGCCTGTTGTCGGGGGCACCGTCAGCACAAAGAAGCAATGCACATAACAAAATAATCACAACAGATGTAACAGTATGAAATTAAATGCAGAAGAATATTTTAAATACGAGATTTCCGAAAGAGGTTACAACGAGTTACCAGAATTATGTTTATTTTTTTTCCTTAATCAAAACATGTTACGACTAGAGTTTTCGGCGCGGTATTCGAAATTTAGACGGAATTTTACAGAAATACTGGACGTTGTGGATTCGGGTCTGATTCGATGTGCTGATCGTCGAGGCTAGCATTTCGGAGGGAGGAGGATTTAGAGGGTCCGCAGGGAGGGTAGGTAAGTGATGAAGCACCCTCGCAGCGGTCGCGTGTCAGACTGCAAGGATTCCTCTCGTGGCCACGCCCACCCGATGACAGCAAACTTTGGCGTCGTCGTCAACATATTCATTGCGCAGGTGGTTCCTGGACCGAGTGGAAGACGGAAGGGCGCCATCAGGCGAGAGAGCCCGTCACTCAACACACGCCTCCGCCTCCGTTGGTGCGCTCATCATTATGCATGAAAGCGTAGGAGGTCGGAGTGCTGCAAACTCGGACCGTTTGCCGCTGAACTAGTGGTGTGAGGAGTTTTGTTCATTTGCCAGTTGCAAAAAATTCGCGTTACTTTTGCGAGAGATAAGCCTTTCTTTCTTTCCTTTCACACTACCAAGTGTTTGCCAGTTACACCACCAAGCCTTTTTTATGATAACTTGCTAGCACACCTCACCTGCAATTGGGAGATCCGGGTTCCAATCCCGGTGAAGTCAAATGATTTTTTACCGCAAATTCCATCCCCTTCGTGTATATCTTTGCACCCGTGCGCGTGACTGCGTACAACACCATTCGTGCCTTTTTGCAGTGATTGGAAACAACTCGGAGATGAACTATCAAAAATTAACTATGCAATGAGGATAGATAATTCGTCGCGAGAATTGAAATTTGGTGGAAAAGAATCCCAATCATGGAATCTATGCTGTGTATTGTAGGGAATCAAGTGAAAACCTCATTACTCTGTGATCCGATTTTATAATGTCTGGTCAACGTTAACCGTTTGGTGACGTAGACTTTACGCTAAATTAACATTAACTTAGAGTTGGTGTTTTGCATTATTATCCTGACTGCTGACCTAGCGGCCGGGAGAACGTGCGATGTTCTGATTTAAACTGGAACGAGTGCTTCATGCCTGGTGTTGAATCGCCCCGGACCACACACCCTAGTGACACCTTGCACGGTACTTCGTAGATGAAGATAATACACTGGATTATCGGACAGTTGTCGAGTTCATCGTCGATGGGAGAACTTATTAGGGCCGGTTTTCATATTTAATCAGAATTATAAATCAGGGACTTTGTGTCAAATCGAATCGAAAAAAAGTGATGGTGATAGACACGTCAATAGCTTTCGTTCCCCAGCTTTCATTTGACCTCGAGGTTAATAAAACACAATGGTCCATTCAGGATGATTGCAATCCGCAAAACTCAGCTGTTACCGGCGTACTCTCTCACTGGAATTTGCATACGACTTAACAATCATTTCCTCCCCTATCTTCCTCTGCCCATCCCTGAATCCGCCACCCCTCTCTCCACCCTTCTCCCCCCAACAACCCCTTTTCATAAAATCGCGGCTTGTTTACTGCCTCTGTGTGTTGGGCGTTGAGTTCGCATCACTCTCACTCTGGAGGTTTAACGACAGTGTCGCCCGTGGTCTCCTCCGTGCCGGTCGCCGCCTCCTCATCTCTCCATCCGCGTCTCTCCCCCTCGTTTGTTTGGATGCTTTGCGAGTTGTTGTTCGATTCGGTCGTGCCGCGCCAATTGGTCGTAATTTCATTCGTCCTTCGAACCGTCCCCGATCGTGTGCCAAATGTCACCGTTGAGAGCTTCATGATGGCGAGAGCTCCACCTCGGAAAGAAAAAGAACTCCCTTCGATCTTTCGGTGCATGCTTTGTTTATGAGTGACGTTAATTCAAACAATTCCGGTTCAGTTGTGATTATATGCTTGGATGTTACTCTTGTTATGGATTAGGCACAGGTAGTTGATGATAGCTCTCAGCGTATGATGAACACAAAAATAAATGTAGTATACAACACTGTCTCACGAAAATAACAATATAGTTCATTCACAAAATATTTTTCGGACGCTTCGACGGTCGAGCCACCTTGTCGGCGGTAGGTGTCTGATGTTAATATTCGTAGCTTCATTGGCTATATTAGGGTACCTATGGTATAGTTCATGTTGGCATGTCGTGCATGTTTCCGGTATAACACTTGTACCACTGTCCACATATGTAGTTGCAAAATACATTAATACAAATAGTTTATATAGTGTTGTTGGGATGCCTATGGTGTACTGCATGCTGGTAAAATGTCACCTCCTGTCAAGTGATTGCATGTCTTTTTTTAATGCACCAATAGTGGTAGCTTAATTAATTTTATTGGGTTACAGTGTAGTACATGTTGGTGATAACTCCCCCCTTGCCACACCCACTTGAGGTGTACTATGTGGATGGGTACTGGGTGCAGGGTACTATGTGGATGTAGATGTGTGTTTTTCGATGATAAATAATCAATGTGAGTGAAATCGGATTTTTTGAACTTCTTCTATTACCTGGACGCTGTTGAAGCGTCGAAATTCTTTTGGTTGAGCGCCGAATTCCATTTGTGCGGAGGTATCTTAACTTATCGAGAAGAAGGATCTCGTTTTCGGAGGACCTTCTGAACTTCTCGGGGGCAGTCTTCGCGAGCGAGATGACGCCAACCGCGCCGATTCCGAAGATGAGGCTAGTCTCTCTCTCTCTTGCTCCCCGCAGCCTTCGCTCCCACATAATGGCCACGCCCCCTCCACCCGAAGAGGATTTGAATTTTCAAACATGCGTCGTCCGTTGGAGAAGAAGGGAAGGGGGAAGCGGGGAGCGTGACTTAAAACGCACCGGTCTCAGTTAGTCTCGACCTTCTTCAAAAGATGCCATGTATTCTGCAACCTGAGGAAGGTTTAGAAACTGGGATGGTTTCCGTTTATTGAAAGGACTAATGATAATAATGGTGCTCGATGTAGTGTACGCGAAAACCGTTGTGCAATTTCACATGTTTAAATTACGTTTGGTTTAAGGGTACATTTTACATTCAACTCACATAGTGAAGTTCGAAATTAATTCTGTGATTTATTAGCATTTACTGACGAAGGATATTGCACGTATGTACCTAACCATGAAGTTTTATACCTTTATTTGGTTTCTCTTCAGGTCGAGTACCTGTTTTCATCCTCTTGTGTCTCGAAATTAAATTATTCCGTTTCCGTTCAAAGGGCCTACACCTGGTGCTTTGATTCTACTTTTAACATCTCTCATAATTATTCTTCATGTACTATTCCATCACCCATCTACCCCGATAACGCTTCCCGTTCATTTCCCCTTTTGATAATAATTTCAGTGGTTGTTGATCCGCAGAATATGTCCAATACGTTTGTTGCCTTACATCAGAGTTTTAATTCAACTTCTTTCGTCTGGCACTCTTCGTAGGATAGTTCTTCATCGGTTATTCTCTCCATCCATTTATTTCGTCCATCCGTCTTCGATTACGCCACATTTTCATCGTTTACCAATATTCAGTGTTGTGCCCTGTCCCATGCATGCCTTGATTCCTCAAGGGTTGAGTTTCAACCCAGCTGCTAGCCGCCGCCACAAGGCATGCGACGTCCCGGAACTTTGTGTTCAGTAGCGCCGATTCACCCGGACCTTCCCGGTCTCGCAATGTGTGTTTGTTTCCTCACTCTTCGTGTGATCCTCGTGCAGGTGCGCATTTTATTCCTCTGAAAGAAACCCCCAAACCCCCCCTCTTCCGTGACGTCACCCTTTGGCGGAGGCCGTCCTTGAGAGGAAAGGAAGGCAGCAATGTGGGCGGGGACGTTGCGTCGGTTGGTTGGCTGGTCCTTCCGCGCTGTTGCGACTTCAGAGGAGGCGGGCGCGTGGGAGAGTATCGAAGCATGCGTGCTTGTGCTGCTGCTGCTGTTGATTGTTATTCGCGTGTGCGTGCGTCAGTTGAGAAGACTGGACGCCAGAGCGAAACCTGTTTCTTTCCGAATCTTCTTCTTCGATTAACTAGATCCCATTCTTGAGCTGGAGGAATAGGTTCTCGGAACGAAGCGGAACTGAGGGTGTATAGTGCGTTCCACATTAAGTTGACAGAAGGTGCCTTTGGGAGAACGCTGTTGCCAAACTTACGCTCCTTGCGCTCATCTCTGTGACATAGGCAACCATTTACAACACCGCGCTAAATTTAGGCGACTTTAGGATATAGTGTTTGCTTATTGGAAAACTTCTAGATGTGCAAGTTTGTCTACTGCACATCTAGAATTATCGCGTATTTTTATCAACAGCATGAAAGTGCAACATCTTCTATTCAAGAGAAAAGAGTTTCCTGACTGAAACAATATTAGCTTTGCAATATTCACTAAAGTTTTATTTCAAGACGACCAGTTTCATCACATTGGTGACATCCTTACCTGAGGATGCCATGAAGCCGGTCGTCGTGAAATAAAACCTTAGTGAAAATAACAAAGTTATTATTGTGTCAGTCATAATGTATTTTCACATAGCTATGCCTGACAATATCGAGTTCCAAGAGTTTCCTGTGGACCGTATTTGCGACGGTAGGTACCAGAGAGATTAGAAATATGTTAGAGTTCAAAAGGTAGATGATATGAGGCATAAGTGAGGAAATGTGATAGGGATGATGGTCCAATGATTTATGGGTGGGGAATGTGGCAGCATTGTTAGAACACCTCCGACGATGCTCCTACCGTGTTGGGAGTTATCCAGGGGTGCCCTGCTCCCGTGTCAGCCATAGGGTGGTGGAATCCCTCCCACCTCTCTCTGCCCCCGCCAACATTTTTTTAAAGTCCGAAGATGTTTGGTCGAGAGTTCACCTTTCTGCTCCTCTGAAGATATCGAAGGCTCTTGTGGCAAATGGTAGGTGATGAGATGGGACTGAATCCTCCCCTTCTGCTTGCAGAGGTGAAGGCAGTAGAGGGGACGAAAGGAGAAGCTTTACGGGCACAATACCTGTGTGCCCCTCCTGCACATGTGTTTGAGGGGGTTGATCCCGGGGATGTTTTAGGAAGGAGACAGCTCAAGAGAGGAAGGTGAAAAGCTATCGCTCTGGGGAGCCCAGAGGTCATTCTAGACAAGGTCGCCGTTTCTATACAAGTGAGGGCAGATGGCATGGTCCGGGTGACGGAAGAGGCGATCCCTTCATTTGTGGACACGGAGTGTCCCTTCGAAATGTCCTTTTCGGTCATAGTTCGCCCCCTCTGTCGATACCACCTCGTCCCCACCTCTACTTGGTGGTCGCTGGTGCAGGCTGTTTGGTAGTAAATTGTTTTTCTTGGTTGCGTCGGCGGCTGAGATCATTTTGAACCTTGCATAAACCGTTTTAAATGTATTGCGATCAGTATTTAAAATAAATGCTTTCCATGATGAGAAAACCACCTTTGTTATTTCCACAAAACTTTATTACGCTGGCACGACGCGCGTTTCACCACACTGTGGCATACTCATGTGCCACAGTGTATGCCACAGGCACATGAGTATGCCACAGTGTGGTGAAACGTGCCAGCGTAATAAAGTTTTGTGGAAATAACAAAGGTGGTTTTCTCATCATGGGTATCCATAATTTCCACGAGGTCAGGCCTGATATAATCAGTTTGAAATGCTTTTAAATTAATTCACTGAAATAAGATAAAAGTTTTCAAGAAAAAGCATAGTTGAAAAACATTTATTTTTTATTTAAAAAATCAAATATGGTGTCAGCTCCGATTGTTTCAAAAACATTTAAACTCGGTCTATCAAACACGATTCATGGCATGAAATACCCTTCCATTCTTCCCTCCTACGGTACTTTTGCGCAAACCCTGGTGGGAATACTGCATCTACATAATACCCTGCAAGCCACCTAAAGGGGGTGAGTTATGACCAAAATGAATGACACTATATCCTACTAATGTTAACGTACTCACGGGTATTAAATTGGGCAAGGACAGCAAACGTCATAAAGACTAGCGGTCACCGCAGTGGTCCCAGTACGGCTGTTTTTTTCCCTCCGTAAAGTGGTAGGAATGTATTGTTTGGTAACGTGTGGCGATAAGTATTATTTCCTTTGTTTGCATCTTATTGCTTAGTTTTCTCCGCGTGTTTAATGCGAATCGTTTTTATGGTCGAATCATTTTCCATTTTTTTAAAAGGTGTACGGAGAGTAAAATTCCGGAGATGCGTCCGTTGTATTTGGATTTTTCTACTCGGCTCACCTCCTTTCAAACTTGGAATCAGGTGGATGTGGCAAGCTTGCGTCGTCCGTCTGTCGGCCAAAGGGCCCCAAAGGTAACGAGGGCAACTCCTGCGGGGAAAAGGAATTTTTAAAATGACCCTCCGTTTCAGCAAAGGTTTCGTACATCAACACTTAAGGCGCCACAATGCATTTGCCCCTTACCAACACAACAGGCCAAATCTCTGTGAGTGTGCTATCACACTGCTGTCTTCTATCGGTCTCTCAAGAAAATATCATAAAGTAATGGCCACTTTTTGACCACTAGACGTTCGGTAAGGAAATTTTTATGATGATATTGTGCAATAGGTTATCTCTCTGTGCAGGCTTTCTTAATGTCACCATGTGTTTTATCCTAGCATTATTTTTCGGCCAGATTGCTTATTTTCAGTTGAACTCACCAAACTTCAGACTTATTTTTTCATGTCTCGTATAGGTGGAGAAGTATACGATTAAAACATTATTGAGTAAAGTGAAAGGCCTAGAGTCACCAAATTTTCATGAAAAAAATATCCTGCGATGCAGTTTGGAGATGGTCATGGTGAATGTAGAATACGTTCATTGCATTGCATAATATATTCCCTCCGTCCCACTGACCACCTTCTGATAGTTGATATTTCACCTGAATGTTTATCACTGTTGCCTTAACTTGTCCTCTCGACCAAATTCGTTATGTTTCCGGTAAGGTGTTCATAAGAAATTCACATAAAATTTTGTCTCGAGGAATCTACATCTACAGAATACCTTGCAAGTCACCTCAAGGGTGTGCGGCAGGAGGTGAGTAGTTACCAACATACCTAAGATGGTTACTAAGTGAGTAGTTACCAACACTCTACCCTAAGGTTAGTGTATCTACGACTAATATCCCTATTCTTATAGATCACCATCGGGAGTGTCATTCTCCTGTGATGCGTGCACGCAATAATAACTCGTCTTGGAGATTCCCTCCTTTGAGTTGATCCGAGTTTCTGGAAGGGAACCCATTTCTGCGAAAATGTTCCTGGCAGACAGGGTGAGACACTATAGTTTATTGTGACGGCGACGGGAGAGACCCCGAGTCTAAAGAGCGGACTGAGGGTGTGGGGAGTGAAGGGGGAAAGAGATGCCTGGAGTGGTTTTTCGGGAGCAGGAGGGACTGGGTTGGTGGGTGAGGCAGGAACACAAAAAAGTGGTCTGGTCTTGTGTAAGGGTGTGTGTCTATCCGGTGTGAGGGTCTACGGGGAGAGAGGTGGTGCATGAAGGGGGAGGAAGGGTGGGCGGATGTGGGAGAGGGGGGGGTTTGAGGGGGTACAAGAATAAAGGGGAGGGGAGGGACGAAATGCGTGCGTGAAAGGTCTTTTGTGCGTGCCTGTGGAATGGATTTGAGAGACAGAGAGGGGAGAGGAGGGGAGAAGGGTTTTACGGGTCGACTTCAGGAATGGCCAGGTGTGGGGGTGTATATGCGTGCATAAGTTTCCCAACCTGTCTCTGTCGAATTTCGCCGTGAGGGAACGGTGTTGGTTCTTTCCTGATTGAGAAGGGATGTTTTTTTTTTTTAAAGCATCCACCGACTGAAATTTTTTCAAGTGACGAATACCTCGCTCCCGTTACCCACCTCTTATGAATGCCGTGAAAATTGGTGTAATAATTGTTAGAAGCAGTTTTACCTGTGGAATTCCTTATCTTCGTACGTCTGGTTTGATAAATTTCAAAATATTCAAAAACAGCCAGCGTCGGCCTTCACATTGAACATTTAAAACATATAGTTCGCAAAATCAACAACAATAAAATATAATACATTGATAGAAGAATAATTTCATTTATAAAAACCACTTACATAAAACAACATCATTAATAAACAAAAAACAATGAGGAAAAAGGAAGGAATTAGGAGTAAAACATTTTCCCAAGGTGGTTGTTATATAATTCGTTGTCTCGGGCGTGACTTCATCGAATCGACTTAGCGTTATGAAAAGTAAAGAAAACTTTGTAATTCCACATAAATATTTAATGCACGACCTATGTGCCACGCCGTAGAACGTAGAACACAGATGACGTGCCACGTCGAAACCTAGGTCGTACATTAAATATTTATGTGGAATTACAAAGTTTTCTTTACTTTTCATTGTGGCCATTGTATATTCGAAAGGGTGTGGAGGGATCAAAGGAAGGGTGGGCAAATGGATTGGAGTTATACAATTCAGGGAGTCTGTAAAAAAAAGGGATCGCTGGGAGAAAAAAAGACTGAATTTTGGTAGGTCTAGGGGGTGATTGTTGCGCAAGGTATGGACGGGGATATGAAAGAAAAGTACGGGAGTATTTCTGCCGATTGCAACAGACCGTTTAATACAGTAAACGTAATTAAATTTAATTGATTACATCTACATGATACCCTGAAAGCTACACAAAGGTGTGTGTAGCAGAATTTGAGTTTACACCAAAGGGCATTTACACAATACCCTATTAAAGTTAATGTAGCTGCGACTATCGGTGCATTAGCAAAAACCTGCTAGTACTAGTCAGGAGGCCATATATCACTAACATGTAATATACTATAGGTGTGCTACCAATGTTAGAGGGATCGTATGTATTATTTTTTATAACTGCATAAATGCACAGAGATACAAGAGTTATACATGAAACATGCAACGCGGGATGTTAGTACTACGTAGCTGATAAGGATAGAAGCATTAGGGAGCCAATCAACTAATTAGGTACTCTACCTATCGACATACCAAGGTT
The DNA here is from genome assembly GCA_963573305.1 of Pyrrhosoma nymphula. Taxonomy (NCBI): domain Eukaryota; kingdom Metazoa; phylum Arthropoda; class Insecta; order Odonata; family Coenagrionidae; genus Pyrrhosoma; species Pyrrhosoma nymphula. Next base: position 84,317,597 of record OY754333.1, on the reverse strand, counting down.
AAAGTCTTTTTGGCAGCTGTTATGGTATTTTATCGTTCGCAGGAAGTGGTAACCGCGCGTTCTCGGGATGAAGGAAAATGGCAGTTCAGTAAAATTTGCTAATAACAGTGTTCGACGTTTAATGCATGGAAGGTGTGGAGTGACCCTCTGCCACACACCATTGAGGTGGCTTGCAGGGTATCACGTAGATATTACCGGTCTGTAGTATTGTGTAAAATGGTCCCCGTTCCTTATATCTGCTTGCTGTTTATAGCTTAGAATCAATCTAACATTCCAATGGAATATATTCCGTAGAATGTCAGGTTAGGCGACTGAAGATTTTTCGGAAATATAATTGAAGTTTACTCAATCGATTGGGTTGTTTGCTGCTATGGTATTTTATTACTCCCAGCATACCACTAATTCATTGGTTTCGAAAAAAATGTAGAAAATGCCGGCCCACTAGGAACCCTTTCGTCTATTGTCCGTCGCCCACGACAATGCAGTCATAATTTGAGTAAAATGTAACAGATGTTTTTTTGTTGTTGGAAAAAATTTGCCTTATGAATAATAAATAGCTTCTTTTAAAAAAACACCTACCTACTCTTTATTTTTATAAATCGCATTCCCAAGAAAAATATACTTCATTCATTTGTTGTTCAATTCTAAGATTGGATGACTCCATCCCTCCATCCTTCTCTATCTAGTACTAGTCCCTTTATTTCCTTGTAGTTCTTCTTATGTACTTTCTTCTTAATTTTGCCAATGTAAATCTTGGTCTTAAAATTTGGTCTTATAATATACTTATGAAACCCAAGAACTGGCATAATGGACCTACAGCGTGCTTGATTATTTGCTTTATTTTTTTCGAAAAATATCTTGTAGATTCGTGAAATGGAACGTAAGTTCGGAAGTGGCCTCACATTTTAAAAAAAATCCGTAGGTTTTTCGGATCTCTTGCAAATAAAGGTCCCCTCGTCACTGGAACACGAGGCTGTGATTTCACTTCTATTTCTACGCGAGATGCGGCAGCTCTGCGCGGATCGATAGTCGCTTGTTTTCACCTTGAACTCGCCCCCTTCCCCTCCTACACCCCCCTTCCATCACACCCCCAACCCTACTCCCTTCGCGAGGAGAAGACAAAACAATGCATTTTCAAGGCGATCCCCGAGCAATGATAAATAATATTAATACGGCCACGGGACAGAAACAGCGCAGTAACCGCGCTTACAATGGCTCGAGCAATTATAATTAATTATTACTTGTGCGAAACCCTCTTAGTGTCCATTATATTGCAAAAAATAAAAGCATCGAAGGCTTTCTCGTATTTTATGGAACTTTTTTTTCTGGTAATTATTGAAGCTGCAGCGTGAACGTCGCCAAAAAGCCCATATATGGCTGACGGAAAAAGAATAAAAGTAATGGGATAACGATAAAAGTTACTTTCGAATAAATGTGATTTTCCTAATATGTATCTAATTGCGACTTCCGTCGGGGGGAAGTTTCTCCCAGATGAGTATGAGCGTGCATAAGGCTTAACTCATGAGCCTGAAAGAGTGGGTTTATGCTCTAAAGTGTTGTTGAAATCATGTTGCTAAGTGTTTTCCTCTCACAAATAGCATTGTATCCAATGGTGGAGACTGGTTTTAAGAATTGTATGCCTATGAACAATTGCGTGTTCTGAAAAGGGCGACTTTCATCTTTCGTTGAAGTACGAATGATTTTGGTCCCGAGGATTGAATTGCGGCGTCATAACATGGGTCACCTTTCCCTTGGACTACAATCTTGTCGCGGTGGAAGGAATTGCGTGCTCCGATGACCCCTAGAGCTGAACTGGCGGGAGCAATGCTCCTGGTTGGGTCACCCATGCCAGATTGGTCGAAGGTTAGGAGAGAGACGAATGGTAGTAGATGATATACCATTTCGTCATCTAAACTTAGAATCATATTAGTCATTTTTTTAACCCTTGCATGATGGCAAGCAATTCTATCAGAAGAAGGCATCAATAAAGTATTACCATCGTGTCAGAAAAATTAAAGGGTAGTCGATGATTCGCTGAGTATTTGGTAAATATGATTTTTATTCATGTCGAGGGAATAGCACCGGAACCTAAGTTTCCCCAGCTTACCTCTCCACCCTGTCTCTACAACATCGGTTTTTCGGTGACCGCTAAATTTCAAGCATTTTCCGGCGACAATTTGGAATTTTCATCGCTTCCAATCTTCCTTCTCCGCTGCCGATATCGTTCGTGGGTCACAAATTCAAAATCAGTTTAGAAAAAAATTTAAAGTCTACGGTGCTGCCTTTTTATGACTGGACATTTTCGCGGACTGACCGGAGAGTTCGCTCAGTCAATTCAGTAATTCTAACATGAGTAAAAACTTTTACGGGATAAGAGACACGTAATTCATAAAATTAAATAGAATCTAAAGCAGAAATTGAAATTAGAAAGAAAATATAACAAAAAGAGCATAAAAGTGCAGTGCTTCCTATCTTTACCATTAATATTATTTGCGGCACTAATAATAGCCTGTTTAATATTGGTATAATTGCCACTAGTGTAGTGCATGCTGGTCGAAATTTCACATCCTGAAAAGTATTTGAAGGTTTTAGCTAATGCATGGAAAGTCGTCGTTCCATTTACTTCATTGAAATCAAGTGTAGTGCATATTAGTAAAAAAAAATTCACCCCCTGCTCGATACCCTTGAGGTGTCTTGCTGGAGGTGTCTTATGCAGATGTTGCTATTGTGGTCCCTGTCCTTTCGGCCGGTTCCCATGTCAGTCTGCGCTCTCTTGCGGCATCGCGCAGAGTCATATGTAGATGTAAATGTAGGGCTCTCATATCCTCGCTTCGCCACTCGAGAGAACCAAACACACAGGCACAATGGCAGCCAGCACAGCAGAACTTCACTCTCGACACGTGTGGGTTTGTGTTTTGTGTGTGTGTGTGTGGCGTTGCAGCGACAGCAGCAGCACAGCAGAGCAGAGATTGCCAAGGACTATCGACCGCCTACAACCATGCACACGTCCAACCTGCTCTTTCTCTATCTTTCTCTCACCCGAGGAGTCGAGATCTTCGACTATTTTCGTCGTCACGGAAAAATATATTTATTTTTTTAAGACTTCACGGCCTTTGCGGAGAAGCGAGAGGGGTGTAGGATTGGCGGATGGAATGGAAATAGTTCAGAGCCGGGGAATATTTTTCGCTCCAAAAACAGTGATTCTCCTCCTATTCTGTTGCTCAATTCCTCCCTTTCACCAGGGTTCACAATACTATTCCGTCTTCCCACGATAGTCAGACTCAAAAACAAGAACCTTATAAGAGGACGTTTATCTCCTACTTCGATCGTGTTATCAACGGCCGCGAAAGAAATCAAGTTCCAACTAGAGGGGCAGCAATCGCGTGGTAGGCCAAGAATTTCTAGTCTTAAAATGATTGTGTTAAATGGCTGTTGCGGGGCGAGTTTGAGTGGAAGGAGGGAAGAAACTGTGTAGGAGAGGTGTGTATATGCTAGAGAAGCAACTGGTCGATCGCTGCGCCACGTACAGTGGAAAAGAGGAAACGGCATTTTTTCACAATATGGCGGAGAGAAAAAATCGCACTTCTCAGGTTTAAAAGTTTCCCATTCCTAGAGTAAATGATGCATTGTTGTGTTGAAAGTATTTTACAAATGCGCAAGGTTTGCATAATAAGTGAGGTGAATTTGGTTCCGATATCTCTGTTAAAAGTGGGTGAAATTACGAAAACGCTGGCGGGACGAAAGCTCATATTTACCGAGGCCTACCTCGCAACACCAGCGCATTAACTGGCGACCCGTAATTTGAGCAAATGACGATCGGAAGCGCACCAAGATTTCCGTCCTCATTGTAAGGTTCATGCTCAAAAACATGCATTTAAGATAGTATGCGCACGTTTAAGAATCGATTTTAACCCGTGCAGTCCAATAAACTTCATTAATCAAGCTTAAAATTTTACATATTTTACTTGATCTACAGGACATTACATTTTGTTCAATATTGATCCCCATGCCACCCTTACAGCCCCATATTAATCCCTCCAGGGGAATTCCCCAATGGTTGAGAACCCCTTCCCTTGGAAAATACCTGTATGCAACCGATCATGATTGAATAAATATTTATTGCTCCAATATTGATACTATAAGAATAATTGTTACATAATGTAAACCGTATCAAAATTTTACCAGATATAATACAAAGTGATGTATGATAAATAGGGCTACATAAAACTAACCTAATTAGTTGATTTAATCCCCCCTGCCACACACCCTTAAGGTGGATTGCTTTAGTACTTTGTCGATGTAGATTCTGGAGTTTAGGTAGCCACAAGGCTGGCCCGTCTTTGGAGTACCATCATTTAGTATGACGCTTGGTCTGAAAAAAATCTTTACGACAGACAAAATGCTCACTCAACATCATCATCTGAGTAATCTACCGGTTAAAGCTAACTAACTTTTGCACGTGTCGAAAGGAAAATTTTTAATCCGTCACCTCTCTCTTTTATCTTACCTTACTCTTTCTTTGCTTCCATCCAAAAGAGTTGATTATTTTTTCCACCGACAACAATGGTGTGTCCGGCCGTGAGGTATTTGCGTTCCGAAGTATATATTTTTTCTCCGCCCAATTTAAAGGTTAGATTCCCCTCAAGCGCTGCAGTGCTGCAGATGCACGTGTCGCAGAAAAGTGCATTTTTACAGCTTGCACTCCGGGTCTTGTGATTTATTTTTACAACCTATGTAAGCAGTTGGGGTAAAGAATCGCAAAAATAATCTTCTGCTTGTTTTTTTATTTCTTCGCGAGAGGTCGATACGGGAAGCCTCTCTAGATTTCCTTATGATTCAAAAATTTTACCGTCCTACTCAATGGTGCAGTGCGTATTTTTTATTTCAGTGAATTTAAAATGTTTTGTTAAGTTAAAACCGTACATGAAGAGACTTCGTCTGCAAATTCAGAAGGAGTTCTCACTGAGCCCTGAAGAAGCAAGCATATATATAAAAATGCGAACCGTCGGTAAAGAAAAATAAAAAAAAATTAAAAATTAATGGACCTATATCTCCTCAAAGACAAAAAATAATTACATTATAAGAGGCCATAAAGAGGAATCATCTAGTTAACTATCATTCTACCCACGTGGGATAGACTTGGAAGTCATACATCACGGAAACCATTTGTGTGATTTCAGTCGTACTAGTACGAAAAACAAATTATCACAAAATTACAGACGCATAAAAAATGGACTAATTAGTATCACACGCAAGCATTGAAATCTGAAAAAATAGATAAAATAAAAATTAAATATATTTATACCTATCGTTTCCATTAACATTATTGGCGGCTACTGTTGTGGTCCCTAATTGTGCGCGGAAAAAAGTGACATAGGATAGACTAGGAATTCACACATCACGGGGTCATTTGTTAGATTTCAGTCGTACTTGTGTGAAAAAAATACAAAATTACAGACGCATAAAAAATGGACTAATTAGCGTCCCACGCATACATTGAAAGCTGGAAAAATAGATGAAATAAAATAAAACATAACATTGATACCTATCGTTACCATGAACATTATTGGCGGCTACTGTTGTGGTCGCTAAATGTTCACGGAAAAAAGTGACATTTTAAACTTGTCCTCCATTTATTTTGCTAGTGATGTAGCAAGTTACTACCTGAGTGCGTGTATCGTGCTCGTGAGCGTATTGGGGGGGGGGGGGGGATAGGGGGGTAGGAAGGGGTTAAGGGGGCTCACTGTCCGGAGAGTCACACGGTCGCTTGCTCGTTCATCGCTATGCGAGAGCACCTTCCACCGCAACAGCTGTCTTTACTTCCAGCTTTACGCACGAGGAGGCGCCGAGGTCAGTGTGGCGAGATTCCGGTTGGGGGCGGAGGGAGGGTTGGTTGTCGTGGTGGTGGGGGTGGGTTGACCACTTTGGAGTGGGGAAGGGAGTGGGGTGTAGAAGGTGACTGATCCGCCGCCTTCCCCACCACAGGCCATTCCAGTGCTGCTCCAATGGGCGATTCATTCTGGATAATTTTCTGAAATACCGTGACACCAACCCCGATTTCGTCTCGCATTAGGGCAATAATAATGCAAAAATTATCTACAAACAAATCTACATCTTTATATTGCCTTGCGAGCGGCCGTAGGGGCGTGTGGCAGGGGATAATAGGACACAAGCCATGTAAAAAGGGAGAGAATGGGAAAGAGGGAAGTGGGAAGGGACAGAGGTGAAATGCATATCAATGGTGTGTATTATGTTATAGTAGCGTTCTGTTTTTCTTGAAGTCATTAATGGTGCGTAAAAAGAAGTAATTTTTGTACCTATGTAACCATCAGTTTGGCAGTGTATGTCTCTGATTTTTTCTATTATCAGTTTTATGAGTATTATATCTAAGCTAAGTGATATCCTTCGTGTCACTATGAACCTCGCCTACTCTGAAATTACATCTACACCTACAAAATACCCTGCAAGCCACCTCAGGGGTGTGTGGCAGGGGGTGAGTAATCACCAACATAAATTACACTATATCCTAAAGTTAGTGTAACTACGACTAATTATGCATCAGCATAAAGCGCTAATGCTTGTCACGAGGCGAAGCCTCACAAGCATGCAACACTACACTACAGATGTCATCAAAATGGAGAGTGACCTCAATATACATGCATTCTACAACTACACAGATGGACAGGGACTCAAGACCCATGTAGAAAACATGCTAGGCGTGCTGTTAGTATGTACTAGGTAACAGATAAGGATTCAAACCTAGTACCCTAGTACCCTAGCGAGTATCACCCCGAGTCTATAGCGGCTCCCAATCTATTCCAGTTGTGTTTCACTCTCTATGCACTCCTAGCAGTTTTAACGAAGCTCTCCTTTGCATTTTATTTACTTCGCGAATTAAATCTTTCGGTTCATGATCGCAAATGCTCCTGGCGTGTTCGAGATATGGCCCACCAAACGTACCGATAAATCAATCCGGTCCTAGGTAAATAAGAACAGTTAGTTCCGGTCATATTTTGATGTCTTTTCTATGTTCAAGTGTTTCAATTTTCAAGGCATTTGACTTGAAGTCATCCATAAATTCAAAGCTTCTTTTCAAGGGTAACTTAAAGGAAAGGAATTTTTAATGTCCTTGGCACGTCCTTTGAGTTGAGGAGACCTATCCCAGCTGGCCATGTAGTGATAGCCCTAATAGCCACGAGAATAATTTTATCATGGTGTGTGTAGGGAGAAATAATGAAAATTCCATAGGTTTTCTCCGAAAAGCATTGTAAGTAGAGCTTCCCAACGTCCGAAGTCGATGTATCGGAGTCGGAAGTACGAATGTTGGTGATTAGCACGCTTGTGAGGCCCGCGGATTCGGAATGAAACCGGAGGAGAAAGAGAGAGCTTGGAAGGGCAGTGGGGCGAAGGGAGGTAAAAAGGGAATTTTAAAAACTAAAAACAAGTGAACGTTGCCGGCCGTTTTTTTTCTCACCTTTCGACCTCCCCTCCCTCCCCCCGAGGTGGCGCGGTAGGCGTCGCCTGGGAAACGCGACTATGCAGTAGTACCTATCGCCCGGAGAGATCTTTCCACCTGCGCTATAGCGGGCATTACGGACTATTTGCATACAAATTACGGACAGATGCGTTTGACGTGTGGGGTTCATACTGGGAGGTCGCACGGGAGATGGTCAAGTCAGTCGAGGACCATAGGTATTCACTCCCACGTTTGCTTACTCCTTCCTCATTCCTCCCCGAGTATGCTGCCCCCCCCCCCCACGTGTAACTACGACTCCACATTTCATCGTTGAGTTGACGAACGAAGAAATCACGGGCCATGTTTCAAAGTCTCTAGTTTAGTATTTCCCGGCATGAATACCAAAGTTAATACGTTCTTCCTTCGTTAAAACTCTCGTCAACCAACCAACAATCTGTATATGCAGTTACGCAAAGCATATCCATCAAGAAAACTGAATCAATAACATTGAAAATGTACATGTTGACAGAAGTAAGCAATGCGTGCATTAAACATGCATACCTACCAGGGCTAAGTTTTCTTTTGAATTTAGGGCTCAAGCCTTAAATAAACGTGAATTATAAAACAAAATTAATAGTAAAAAATGAAATGTAAGAATTAATGCTTGTTATCTCAGAAACTGGAAGTGGTGATGGAGTCTTTGAAAAGAAAAACAGCTTACCTATAAAACTGGTTACCCTCTTTTTTTTAGAGTGCCCTGTAAATGAATGAATAAAGCCTTTGGTTCGATGACACGCGGGACTCCTTGGGAGAGTGCTTGACTGCTACGGACATGGAAGACACTTGTTGCAGTGTTTACTCATATAAAATCCCTTCCCACCCCATCCCCCCACCCGCATTCCATATCCCCTCCCCCCAACAGGCCGGGCGTCCCGGAAATTCCTCCCCCATCCCCGTTTCGCATGACCCCTAAATGACACGAGGTTGCAGGGAGGAGGGGTTGTCAGAGGGTTCCGCCCTCTCCTAAGCCTCCCCCTAATTCCCTTTTTTCTCAGATATACTCTCATTCCCTTTGTGCCTTGTGCATCGCAAACGCGGGAATTGCATTGTGCACTCCCTGGCGGGTTGCATCGGAAACACTCCCCAAAAAATGTACATCGATTTTTTTCATATCGCTGCGAAAGTTGCGCAAATGACTTGGTACGCCTTCACGCGCATGACTACGGAGATATACTCCAAAGGGATGAAATTTCGCATTGAAAAAATCATTTGAAATGACCGGGATCCGAACCCAGAGTTCCCCATTGCCGGTCAGGTGTTTTAGCCAGTCACATCAAGGATGAAATTTTCGTCGAATTAAGGAGGGCTAACATTACTAACCGACCAATAGGAGATCCGGGTTCGTCTTAAAGTAAAATGACTTTTTTTATGGAGAATTTAATCGCTTTGGTATATCCGTTTATTTTTTATTTTTTCCGAGTTCTCCTGCATTTGCCTCCCCTCCATCCCCCAATTTTTCTGCATTATGCTAAGTAGTAGTAAGAAAGAGCTAGTCTTGCATGCATTCTGTATAACTCTCGCATCACTGTACATTTTGTAGTTGCAAAACGTATGAGTACTTGTAATTTCAATTTCATTTTTGGCATGCATAATGCATTACTTGGTGAAAATTCATCCCCTGCCACTTACCCGTGAGATGGCTTGAAGAGTACTATTTATATGAACAAAGCATCGGTTATCGTCCATTATTGGTGGTACAATCCCTTGAGAGGTTTGTTCTGCATTCTCTTCAGTTCTTTAGTATCCTCGAAATGCCAAAATCACTAGAGCCTGAGTGGAAGCTATTCAGTGACCTTAATGTGTGTGACCTGCCTGAGGTTAAGTAAATTAATGCGCAGTTGAATTTTTATTTTGATGTTCCTTAACTGTTCCTATATGGAGACTTGCATTATCACGCGCACTGAATTGGCTTTGTTATATTGCTAATACCCTCCTCGCTTGCCTTATTCCTGAATTTCCATTTGTGAGGAAATATATCTCAAAAATATTTTTATCTTTATTATTGCAGTCGGCATTAATTTGAGTGTGCTATTGAATTTTTCATGATATTACGAATAATTTGGCAAGGAAAAGAAATCTTAAACGTATTCTCTCTTCGTGCTCTGTGTGTTAATTTGTTTATTCTCTGCCCAAGGATCATAAGTTTTGAGGTTGTTTGAATGACTATCTAATCTGTTTAGCTGTGTAGATCACTCGATAAGATATCATAAAAATGTATACAGAGAATCACATGGTTATTGCCTCCGCGGTTTTATTACCAGCGTTGATATTTTGCATCGTTTTCAGTCTTTTGCTCCTTCCGAGTAATCAGTGGCGAGGCAGTGACTTCTTGGAGGATGCGTATTAGTTCCGCCACAGGCCGATATCTCCGTGAAGCATCGGTATCACCGTCGACATACCGGCGGTGATGGAACTATTAAAATGAAACTCAAGCGCGATACAGATCACCTCGCCACACCAAACTGAACGAATTTATTTGGACTATTTAGGAGCTTACTTTTCTTTTTAGGAGGCTCAAATCTGTGTGGGATCAATCATCACGTAATAATCTTGAAATCCTCTCATTCTTCCAACTAGATGATCTTTACCACGGAGATGAATGTTTGCATTTCACCAGAAGAACATTCTCAGCGCTCTAAGGACCGCATTAAGTCATACAGTTATTATTATTGCTTATTTAGGTGCTATTGTTCTCAGTTAAATAAATTCCCAGAGATTTAATTTCTCTTTCGAGAATTGCTTGTCAGGTTTCGTACATTATACTTTTCAAAAAATGATCAAATCAGGAAAGTGAAGGAATATGCAGATGATAGCTTTGTTTCGTATTCATTTCCGGTCGTCCTTCACGGCGCCAGAACTACTTCTCGGAAACAATGCTCTAATCTAAATATTAGGCTCGGTTACGATACATTGACTCCGAAGAGATGGTGGCCACGAATTTCGGGAAAATTAAAATAAAAAAAGAATGGAATTTTCATGTCACACCTTGGCAAAACACATAAGGTCACAACCAAGGGGTCAACTGCGTAATCAGTGAATGAACAGAATACAACCCACCACAATGATTTTCACAGACTTCATGAGCGTTGAAATTCGTTCTTTCTGACTCGTCTTTGAGAAAACTCTTGGTCTCAATAAAATAAAGGATGTATAATTTCATTGATCAATTTAATGCACGACCGGTTTCTGCGCTTAGGTTAAATCATCAGGTCTGATTATGTTAGGGGCATCACCTTATGATGTCGTCTCTGTGACCGAACAGATCGTGCATTAAACCTTTTGCTACGAAGTTTGTATGCATCCGAATGATTTATTTCTCCCACTGACAGCGGAGTTCAACTTTACCCCACAAGCTCAAACTTTTTTTCCTCTGATGCGTAAATAGAGTGTATACCCAGGGGTATTGTATGTATAGTGGTAAATTTACTACCGTTCAACAACGGTTTGAAAATAATTTTGCCAAAAATTTGCGTAAAATAATGACATTTGTTATCATATAACAAAAAAGTTGAGAATCTTTTTGTGGATATTTGGGAAGTTTAATGAGTGAAGCCAGTAATAATTTAACTCGGTGAGATAGTTAAACTAATCAGTGATAATGTACGCAGTTTATATATTTGTGTTCATGGGCATTGCTGTTTTTGCCTTGCATCTCCTACAGCATTTTTGAATGTTTTTTTCCCTCTAATGTCACACCAGCCAGGGGTTCTTCGGTAAATGAGGGGTTGGAGGGAGGAAATTCCAGGGGTCGTTCCGGGCCGTGAGTAGTCGTCAGGAGGGTTGCTAGGGAAACTGGTATCCGTTCGGATTATCGAGAAGGGGTGGAGGTGGGGATAGTGGAGAGGACCGAGGTGCATGCCGGAATATGCGCGTGGGGGGTGGAAGTGGTCGCGTAGGGGGGGGGGGGGAAGAGGGGTAGGGGTGTCTATTTCCGTGCGGGGGTGTTCAAAATAAAAGGCAGGGTAGTCACACCGTGAAGAAGTGAGTAGCAGAGAGTAAACGGGGAGGGGGAGGCATGGATGGTTTGCCGCATTACGCCCAGAGAACACGGGCCTGGCCTCCGGATTTATTCTTCCGTCCTGTTCCGGTCGAAGTGCGCGGCGTGTGTGTTTTGTTTTCTCCCCCTGATTTGGGGGCGTTGCCGTCCCGGCCCAGGGGCCTCCCTCTACCCCCCCCCCCCAAATTCGGGAAACAAGCAGGCCCCTCCCTCCCTCAAAGGGCCCCCACACCACCCCTGAAATACGCCATCGCCGTTCATAAAAAAGTCCCTTTCGGTGGGCCCATTTTTTTGTACACTTGGTAACCACCCATCCAAGTCCCACCCCTCTTCCCCCGATATCAGATCTGGTCAGGCGACGCCCCTAATGAGAGTCAAAATTCTTTCATTCAAATTAGTTTTAGAACCTGGAGACCTACTGGGCTCTCTTTCTACAACACCGTAGTATGAATCTATCCTGAGGCGTCTGAACACTTGAGCTTCTTTCACTTCCTGCCGTGAAGGAAATCCCATTTGATTTATGTATCTCTACTTAATGTTTATTTTTGCTATTTTTTACCCTACTAGAAATGTTGGTATTATTAACTAGGTAAATTATTTAGGAAGTTATTAAAAACTTTTATGCTATTTACCACGTACGTATTGTAATGAATTTGAGGAAATAGTTCTACATCTTCTGTTATGTATAACATAAATTGCTTTTAAATCAAGCGTAGTATTAACCTAAAAAAGCCTAATACGCTGCCTTAAGTCATTCAGTTGTAAAACTGGTGGATGAGACTTCAGCCTTGTGAAAATTTATCTTGCATAACAGAGGAGAGCTTTTTTTTTAATATTTACAAAATTTGAAATCCAGATTGTCCGTTTACCTTTTTAACTCTGCAATGAAACATGGTTTACCTCCTTACAAGCAATATTTGTTAGTATTTTTTTGCGGATTATATATATTTTAATTTCCAGATATAAAAACAAACAGCTTCTTTGGAACCGCTTAGAACTCGGTTTACAAAAACGGTCACGAAAATTGGCGCTGATTCTCCCCTCAATCGTAATACACTCCTCAACCGGAAGACAACGGAGAACTTAACTCCAACATCCGCCTCCGTCACGTCAGGAAACGTTCATCGTAATCCCGCCCTTAGACATATTAAAGGGTGCTGACAGCACTGATCCAACTCACTGTTACTCGTCTACAATGGACTATTACCAATATTGGTGCTCATTTATTTTACCACGACGAGCACAGCAAGTCTTTTCAATCGATGATCTGTCTTCCGCAGCTTGGCACCTGAGATATTAGCTGCTGAAATGACACTGCATTGGAAATAAAAAAGAAATTTAACGGGGCTGTTAAAAACTACGTAATCTCGCATTGAGTTCGATTGCAAGCGATTATTCTTCCGTCAGAGATTTGGTGCCGTTTCTTCGCCCCAAAGTTCCCCGCCCGCACACACGTTCGTGTGAGGTATCCAAGGTGTCCGAGCAAAATATCAGTTTGTGATCAATCATAGCATTTCATTCGAACCGGAGCGATTAAGCATTATCAAATCGGCAACGGTGCACCGTTTTTCCTCTTCCTGGTGTCGTCACATCCGCCGCCGAGACTACAGTGCTGCCGCGGAAATGGGTCACGCAGGGTCGTGTCTCGCGCCCCCAGACTTTTAAACAAACTTTTCTCAAAAGATTGATGTGAAATGAAAAGATCATTTTTTTTCCTCATCCCCATCACCTTAATCCCCACCCTCCCGACCTTCCTTCTTCCCTCCCTTTTCCCCTCTTTGCTCGACGCCCCCATGCCGTCGTCGGTGGAAGGAATCGATTTTGGGAGTTCTGTGCCGGATTCCCTTCGGTGTCCCTGTGACCCCTGGTGACCCATATATCCGCGTTGCTCTCTTGTCGTTCCTTTTTCGAGGAACGCTAAATTGGGGTCGCCCGGCGACCTGGATAGGGGCACTTCAAGTTTAATTCTCGGAAGACCCTGTCACCTTGTTACAGCTCTGAATGAAATTGGGATGATTTTTCGGGAGCATCGTTTTAACTTCGAGGAGTCATATACTTCGATTTCCTCTGTATGACTACTATAGCATGCTGGTTTATAATCACGTCAGAGTGCCTTTTGAAAATAAAAATTGTGCAATATTAAATTCAAAGGCTCTACTTCGTGGAATCTCAGCGTATTGATAATAATTAAAACATCTACTATTTCCGCACGGAAAAGTAATCAATCGCCCTCGGTTCAAAGCAAAAGCGTCATTATCCATACTACTATTGCGTTGAAACCACGTTCGACTTATTTACTCGAACCTGCTGCGTGGAAATACAAACTGGTTTAATTATTTTCAATTCATTAGTAATATTTGGCCTGGTTATTTTTACTGCTAAAATTAATTCTATAGTTTCGGAATTTTAAAGCAATGAAAGAGGTAGTACTTTCTGTATTGATTTCGATCGCTTGGCTGAAGGCGCTAAGCCTTTCCCTTAAACTTTACGTTCAGTGCTGCTTATCAACCAAGAGAGAAATGTCAATCTAAACCCTATTGTTTTTTTTCATCTTTTCTTTTCCCCATTGCCCTCCTTTCTCCATGATTAGTGACCTTGCCTCATATTATTTACCCTTGAGTCTATTGTTCACACTTCTATTTATGCTGAGATAATAAAAAAGAAATCGTGTGTGGAGATAGGGGCATGTGCCCTGTAAAAACCTAGAGGACTTTTACTCTCTTCCGTTTACATCTACCTAAAATGATGTATTACCCTAATGAGCATAATGTTGTGAAACTTCTCAATAGTGAACACTATTGGGACCACGTTCATTGTCCGCTATTGAGGAGGAGAGTTATGCACATGCAAAAATCTTATCATAAATTGCAAAATAAAATAAAGCACACATTATATACGTAGATAGAGCACGGTCAAAATAAACGCTCATCAGATGGTAGTGCGTGTAATTTTGTACTGTAATTGTCATTTTCAATTGTTTTTCCGTTTCTTCACGGCGACGTTTTGATCAATGTTGTCCCCTTCTCCTTCCTCTTAGGTTTCCCATGGGGCGAGCAGTTGTCGCCTTGCAGCAGCGACGCGGCCCTCGGCTCGTCGTGGCAGAGCGGTACGGGCGGAAACGGCGGGCACCGCTCGACGCCTTCCCCGCCTCTCTCCAGCGACGGCAGCGTCGCCGCGTACACCAACGGCACCAGCCGCTGGTCCACGCTCAACACCACCGACGAGGGCATCGTCATCGACGACTTCGAGGAACTGCCCAAGAAGAAGAAGGTGAGTGAATGTCGGAACGAAGTGGAGGCGCTCCTTTCTTGGTTGGCTCTCTCTAAGGGTGGGTTTACTTACTGGCAAGCTACTCCCTCAAGTTTCTTATGCAACAGCTTGCGGGGATTTTTACTCTGACCAAAATTGACCTTAACTGTTAACAAAATTTTTAGGTTGTACAATTTACGGTTCCATCCTCTTAGAAGTCTGTCAAAGCAAGAAATTAATCATACGTAAGAAGCGAAGAAAGCTATAAGGTATGATTTTGTGAGTTTTAGACTTTATAACCCCAATTGAGAAGATTGGGATATATATTTACAGAAACCAGTTTTGCTTTAGTCCAATGGCTCCCAATCTTTTTTATGCCCAACACTCCTAAAATGTTCTCGCACCCCTTAAAGTAATAATTTATTCAAGGATAAAATTGATACTGACCAAATCAAATGTGTATAATCCATTTTTAATAAATTATGAACAAAAATGAAACATCCAGAAAAGAACAAATATTACATCAAATTAAAAGTTGCCTAAACCCAGCAAACACGTATCCTTAATGTAAACAAAAAAAACTGAAATGGTATCTCGTAACCCCTGGAATGATATCTCGCACCCCCTAAGGGGTGTGAGCACCCTTGGATGGGAAACCCTAATTTAGACTGATAAGCAGAGCGTTCTCCTTTTTCCTTCCAATTCATCGATTGTTCGCTCGGTCTCCGATACCACTCAATCATCGCGCACCCAAAGACGTCAATTCTTATTGAAAAGAGAAGGAGGCGTGTTCCGGATATTCTGTCAAACGGTGGAGAGGAGGAGGGGTGGCGATCATAATAAATCTCCACTCGAGTCGGAGACGACTATGCGTTGAATATTTAACGCCGAGTGCTCTCTTCCAAAGAATATAAAGGAGAGCAGGGGATTAGATTTATCGGCGGGTTTCTGACGGCCCCGGGATAAATGCGAATATGAGCAAAGGGATTTCTCGTTCGCATATCCTTCCCGAGTCAGTGCGATTCTTTTCGATGAAATTTCACTGCATATAAATCTGCATTTGTTGCACGTCGTGTCTTCACCACATTATTCTTTCTAGAACGTAGTAGCGAGAGAGAGAAATAGCTATGCATTCTTCCAGGTTATCTCCTGGCACTGATCTGACAACAGTTTCGCCAGCCCCTACTGGCAGCTTCAGGTCGTAGATCGAAGATTTCATTAGGAGTGCTGGCATAACTGTTGTCAGTCCAGTCAAACGAACGTGGGAGACAGACCGGAATAATGCAGGGGCATACTCGCACTTGCACCGCGTTAACTTAAGAACCACTACGAAAGAAATAACAGTGAGCAAATGAAGTCTTAGTTTTGACTTTCCCTGTCCTTATCCACTAAAAATATATGAGAATACGTTCTTAGAAGAATAACAGATCGGGATAAAATAATATATGTAAAGCCACTAGGTGTGGGTGGAGTCGTGGAAAATTAAAAAAAAGAAGGGCACTCACGCGTTTAGTTGTTCCCACGATCTTAGAAAGTTCGGAACTTCCACGGTCTTAGAAAGATATTGACAGTTCCGAATTTTCGGCCAGTACAATTCTGGCCTTCCTCGAGGAAGATTTTTAAGACGACTTCGTTCGGAAAAATTCCATTTGAGGTGACCGCGAGAGATTAATGCTGTTAGTTCAGCAGACCTAAAGCTAGGATGAGATTTGTGAGTGCACTGCCTGACTCCTAAGTGACCAAATAATTATCATCCCGAACGATGTTTTTGACTCATTGCTCTGGGGAACGTTTCGTTTTATTTACTCGAGAAGGAGACGAGGGGGGCGACGGTGTAGTGAAGTGGTCGCCGCGAGTAGTACACGCGTGCTCGTTTGTTTGTTAACGTGAGCGTTTTCCGTTTCTTTTCTGTCTTTTTCTTTTTAGGCGAAAAGATCGTTAAAAAAAGTCCCCCGAGGGAACCAACCCCTCTTGTTCTTCCTTTTTCAATGCCTTCAAGGGGGGAATTTGGCTTAGTTGCGTGTTTTTTTTGTGTGTGGAGTAGACGGGGTATGGGGTGCGCTGAAAAAAAAAACAAACAAGGAGGAAGGGCTTACACCTCACACATCAATGATAGCGCCAATGGAGATGAGGGAATAAGTGAAAAGGATGTGAGGAAAAGGAGGGTGAGGAAATACCTCTCTTACCCCCTCTGTCACTAATACTTCCAGGGAGTTGCTGGGGGAAAGATGCCGCGAACCCTTTTCCTGGAAGGGGTTATCAGCAAAACCCTCTCTTCTCTTTTTTTGTGAAGGAACCAATTTCGGATGAAAGGAAGCTCCTTGAAAAGCTTGCTCACGAAGCAAGAGCGATGAGGGTTAAGATTTCCTTCGATGCTCAAGCGTAATGTGCAGATCCATGTTAAGGAAATGGTTATTTGGAATTGAAAGTTACCCTTTCTCCTTCGGCGTGCTACTCTTTTTATAAGAAGGGTGAGTATGTTTTGTCCGCCATCTTGCAAAATTCCGTTACACATGACCACAGTAGTATTTTTCTAATGCTAGTGGACAAATATGGCAGGAGTTTGCTTCCTTGGTTGGTTTGGCCATGACGAGAGAAGGGAAGAGAACGAAATAAAAATATGAGAGTAGAGTGAAGAAATCCTGGATAATTGTGGTAGAAGACACTCTTAGGAGGAGATTTATTAGCTGTCTTTAAGAACTGGAGGGTGTGTAGGAAGCGATATATTAGTTAACTGAAGCAAAAGTGCAATTCAAAGGATAAGACATAGAGAGAGACAATATGACGTGGAGCCGAAAAATCTGTTATCCATAAGCGCTGTGGTGTATCGAAAACGTGGTACGCGGTATAGAAGAAAAAAGAGGTGTGATTCATTCAGAAAATAATATACGGAAATAAGGGACAGGAAGTAATGTTAGACTATCTATGCATGTATTTTCTCATCCTGCGGGAAAGTTCCACGAAAGGTAATATTCAATGACGGAATAGTATTTGGGTTGCTAAGCAGGATCGCCCTGCTGGCGACTCTCGACCCCTTATGCCATACTTGCTCTCCCTCTTTTCTGTATCGCTGCAGCGAGGTGTACCATGGACCCCGCCGCGAAAATCCCCTCCCCGCAGAAACGTATTTAGCTTCTTGGCGAGAACATTAACCACCCATCAGTTCATGAATACTTTATCAGACCAACATTTTCTGAATCGAAAAAAGAGAATTCTTTTGTTAATTACGGACGGCTTATGGACGTAATTGTTTCGGATGTAGCTCCCATTCCCAAATCTCCCCCACTTCCATATATTTTTACGACCGTTTGGCGAAATTTTTATGCATTAATCTTACATTTGTGCACTCGGGTTTCCTCTGCGTTTCGCTAGATGACGCACACTTTCGTCCACACGCACAGAGCGAAGCGTGTGTTAGCATTTGTGTAAAAAAAAATGAGACGGAACGAGCACGAGCTTTTCCCGTTTAATTAATTTTTTCTCAGACGCATTCAGTGAATAAATCCGCAATTCCGCGTCTTTTTAATTTTCTACTATTTCGAAGGTATTTTTAAAATACAATATACATGTACAATATTTTTTAAATACATATATATTTTTCCCCCAGTCCTTCTCTCCCTGCCTTGTGTGGGTATCCATCCATTTTTTTTCTTCCCCACCTTCTTTTTCTCCTCCTCCCCATTTTGCACCCCGACTTCTTTCTCCCCCACACCCTACTCTCTTGTTTCCTACACCTCCCCCTCACCCCTTCCGCCGCCGTGTACACACCAGAGAACCGGGGGTCGAGAGGGTTCCCGAAGAAGAGGAGAGGAGGGGGAGAGGGGCCCACCTCCACCCCCACCCCCCGCCGTTGTTGTTGGTGGTGGGCCGCCCCGTCAGTCGGCGCTGCCAACATTTTGGTGCCGAGGGCGCACGTCGTTCGGTTGGATCGATGTCGGTTTGTGTGGAGAGCGGTGGTTCTCTTGTTTTGGGGCCGTAAGGGGGGAATGTTGGATATTGGGGGGAGTGGTAATGGAAGAGAAAGTGAGGGGAAGCTAAAGCAAGTGAGGGTTGGATATTGTTGCTCCTAGATAGCGGTGCATGTATAATGTACACAATCTTCCCTGCGATGAAGAGTTCAGCAACCTAAATAACTTTCTCGCTTGAACTCTAATAAGTGGTTGTCTTGCTAAGCGACAGAGTGCTCTAGCTATTCAGATTTCCACCCGGAGGATTTCGGATTTAATCCCAGATAGTGATTAGTGCATCCGTCAGATGCATAGGGCGTTCCACATTTAGTTGAAAGTACAGGCTCTTATGGTAATTCGTTTACTGTGTTCTCCATATTAGCTATGTTCTCCATAAGGCCGGAGGTGCGATGTTGCAAATGGCAGCAGGGAAAATTATATCGTGCCCTGCGGTATACTAACTAAATATGTACGAGTCATTCAATATGCTAATATTATTCTCATTAGTAACTTATTTATTTTAGTGCGGTGTTAGAAATGGATGCCATCGTGGCCAATAGGTAGCCATCGTGACTAATAGCGTTAAGTTTTGAAAAATTGTTACAGCACATAAAGTGTAAATTTGGCAACAGCGTTCGCCGACAACTAAATGTGGTACTCTCCATAGAAGCTTGCGCCGTACGTCTCTTGGTGTATTCCTAAGCCAATGCTATGTTAAATTTGTATATGTCGTAATTTCCAGCGAGATGACCGGAAAGTAAATGCCTTCAGGTACTGTGGAAACGAAATTATAATGCCATGTCGTCTTTGTTTAGGAGTCAAAACAGCGAGAAAAAAAGCTATGTTTTCCGGAGAGTGGTTTTTTCACCGGACAAATCGGGTTTTAAGTAGAAAGGATGACTCTGGGAATGTGCTGCTAAAGCCTTTTTAAGTGACCCATGAAATGGGGGTAGGCTGAGGCAGACCTCATTTTTAAGACGCTGGAAGGGCACCCTATATGGGAAGGCGTTCCCCTTCCAGCGCGGTAAATCTCAGTAATGCGAGGTGATAAGACGTGGGAGTGACTGTTACGCCTTATCACGACGATTGATGAGTTAACTTTACTCTTGCCTTCCGGGGACGATGTGTGTCGTGCCAGCAAAATGGTGAAATAAGGGGAAAGAGCTTACACAACCGACTCCCATCCTCACAACTCACAATTTAGATATATGCCGCCAAATTAATGATTAGAAGTTGAGATAGTTTCCTAGTATTTTCAAATATTCAGTCTTCCTCCAACTAGGGCGGAATGGATTAATTCACTCTCCAACTTGGAGAAGTTCATGTGATTCAAAGATATTGTTATTTTTATAATGTGATCAGTGAGACCTGGAGCCAAGTCCATTTTCATCGTAGGATAAAATATTAATTACTTTCATTAGATTATTTCCACAAAAATATAAACAACAGTAGGAGGGGAGATGTAGGAACTGTTATCGGGTTTCCAACAGGGTTAAAGCATCCATGTTGGCCAAACTTCTGACTCGGACATCGTATTCAGGGGGACCCAACATCTCTGATGGTGGTACCCAATGCGGGTGTCGGAAGTCGAAATGTTGGCTAGTATGGAGCCCTTAACCCAGTGGGAAACTCGAAAATAGTTTTTGAATTTTATACGTGGGGAATGTACCAGATCTAACTACATAGGGGAGGAGCTTCATGCAGCGTAAATTTTCGCTGAAAGAGCAAGGAAGCTATTCTCACTAAGTTTAAGGTAGTTAATCAACTAAGTATATCACTTAATATAAATTACTATGAATGTGACTTTCGTTATAAACTCTCTCCAAAATTAAGCTAAAAAAAACTTATTATATAGAAAAAGGTCCCATATTTTTAATGATGCCGACTATATAAATAAAGTAAATATCAATCGCTTTCCGCACTACTTCTCGAGATATTTGCGAATAGTATTGGACGTTTTCCAAGCTATGCGATGCGATGCAGAGACATATTATTGAAAAAAAGTGTGAGAATGCTTTGACTCACAGAATCAGAAATTGAGCGGTTGGTAGTCGCGCGTTCTCTTAATTGCATTTAAAAATAATTATTACTCATCGTAACGCTTTTTATAAAATCGCGGAAAAATCTACGGTTGAGGAGGCGTTTTAAGGGTGATTGATGATGAAAAGAATAAGTTAATGATTCTAATATTTTTATTTTGTAACTCACTGAGAATTTCAGCCTTTTAAAAGATAAAAATTGCTTCGTTTATTTTACTAAATCCTCTTCGTCCTTTTGGCACCAGCTAAAATTTCAAAATAAAATCGAAATATGATCTCAGATATGGCTAGAGAAAAATATCTCTCATACTAACTGAATGCACCTTCATGTAGGTAATGATAGCTCACTCCTGAATGCGGTCAGGATCTCCTTGTAGATGTGGCCTTATTTATTGTAGACACGTGGCACTAAGCAGGTAGATAAGAAGAAAATGTTACCGGTGCCACACAAACGAACGTTCTCGTGATTATTGCAGTTCCTCACCCTTCGCGTGTGCATTCGTGCCTCCCACCACCCACCAAACAACTTGTCCAGTGCCTACTCGCAGCAACGTCACGGCTGCTTGCCTCTATACTGCCAAATTAGCGGCACTTTATTTGTTCAATCCCGATGAAAAATCGTTGGCGTATTGTAAAAAAATCAGTGTGCATGGTTAAATGCAAAATAAAACAAGCTTAAGTCTGATGCAACTTGCATTCATATAGGTGTTCTAGTTAGGTTTTAATCGGTTTCCAAACTCGAGTCCACATAATTTTGTTACAGAGAGTAGTGTCATTGGCGCGCGCAACCAAGGAAGCCGGGTCGGGAATAATGGGTTGGAATGCAAAGGATTGGGGGAGGCGCAGATGTAAATAGGGGTAACGTAATGGGGCTGTCGGTGAGGGAGGGAATATTTGGGGAGGGGGCAAAGCAAGGTTCCCACGCGTCGATAGCGACGCCTTCATATGTACGCACCTACGGGTCCTCCGTTGTCCTAGAAGCACTGTTAACCAACCCCCTTAGTCTCACGGACGGAGGCAAGAAGGGTTGTACTCAGTTGCGTTCTTTCAGGCAGGAAATTTACTCCTGGACGTCGCGAGTCTATGGCCGACTCCATCGGGAGTTCATTGAGCTCTCCCTCATTGAATCTCCAGATCCGACCTTTGGATAACTATGCTAGAGAAACTGACCCTAGGGTAGTTATTTTGTAACTTCTGTACCTATCTGTAGATGTGTATATTCCAAAATCCATCATTTCCTTTCATCATCATCGTTGTAGCATGGAAAAATTGGAAGATGGAGAAAAATAGCAGGCTTTTCAGACGAGACGAACCGATGGAAGAAGGATTCTGGACTAATCAGACGAATAGTTTGAGTCATTAGGGTGCTTAAAAATGAAAGTAAATACGCATTTGGCACATCAGAAGGTACCTACCCTGACCAGTAGAACATGTATCAGCGATAAATGTTTATCCGTTGAGAAGTTGCCTGCGGCGCATTTTAGTAGGGCAGTGCTGGCGTCTCCCGTTGTTTTTTCGGCCGCTTCGTTGTTGGGGGAGATTTTGCGAGAGCTACGGCTGCTTTTGCCGTCTCCACGCACATTTACCCCCTCTCCCTCACCCCCTCCTGCATCTCCCCTCCCGAGGCTGGAGGGGAAGGGGGAGTAAGAGGGGAGGGGATCGATCGATATGTATTCATTTGTTTACTTTTTGCAGATCCGGCGAAACTGGAACCCCTCCTCCTTCTCACCCCCCTTTAAACCCCTCAGTACCCCCTCCCCTCATCCTCGCCGTGGCCAACCACCTCCTTTCCCCTTTCGCCGAAAATTCCCCAGCACCCCCTTATTCTCTCCCGGCCCCCCCTGAAAACAGGGAACGGGGTCCTTCCACTTGGATCATATTTTTAGTGAATCCGGAGTCCTGAAGCGCCGAAATAAACGCGGTGTCACATTTTTACCTTGTTATTCCGAGAATTGCTGCTATATTTTGTGCTCCCAAGATGAAGGGAAGCATTAGGATCACTTCCAAGAAGCGATATTTTGCTCATTATGTGCGAATCCGTAGTATTGACGTTGATATTGAGAGGTTATCGGGTGTATGGCTCTACTCATCCATGTGATGATGACGAAATTTTCTGACTCCTCTATTCTCTCTCGAACAGGGGTTGACAAACTTTTCGAGGTTCAGAAGGTCAAGAAGGCACACTAGGGCTGAAGAAACAAGGTGACCAGGTAAATTCAATAAAAAGGATTAAATTCTTATGGGGTATATTTTATAGTTGGATGATCAATCGTAGAATATGCTAATTGTTTGATAAAGGTTTTTATACATCGCTGTCTTTCATATGAAGATTATGATAAGATTTTAGATACGAAATTGGAATGCAAATAACTGCAAAGTGCGAGCCATATCAGGCATCAAGGTCCTTTATGGACCTTGTCATGCATTGCTCTACTTTCATTCGATATACTGGATGAGGCATGTACCATCCAGTATTTCTGTGACGCCAGCGCCTCCCTCCTTGTGGTATAAAATATTCAATTAGGCCGGATCCAACCTTTAAAAAACTTGGGGGGCGTTAGGCCGTACTGGAGTATTAGTTAAGCCGTATCTGGCATATAGAATATATAGAAACGACAAAATAAGGGACATTGCCTTACTGAAAAGTACAAAAATTCCTTCTTTCCGCGAACTATGAGCGATTATGACGAAAATAGAGCGTGACACTATGCACTCCATTAATATACAATTTTCTCCTTTCATGGCTGGTGTCCTAACACCCCCTGCCACTCGCTCTAGCAGCGGCTCACAGGGTAGTATGCATAAGAAGATGCTCTGCAGAAATGATTTTGCGATAGAACGGTCGAATGATATCATTCGTGCCTTCATAATTCTCCTTCTAAAAGTATACTTCTAAAAGGCTTTCCTTTATTTCAGCATTCGAGGTCCGCCTCACGAAACTTCACGTATTGTTACCCTGGGGTGTATACACTGTTGGCCTAGCAGCTGTGCGGAGCTCATAAGCAGGCAGTGCGGAGCTCATTTAGGCAGTACATAGTTCATTTTTGTGTGTGGACGGTATGAAGTGTTGATCACTGTAGTAACTTTGTAATTTTCACAATCGATTAATTAGTTGTCAACCACTTTCATAGCAAAGATGGCATCATTATGTCTCTTTGCGATTAGACTGGTCGACAACTATAAAATCAACTGTGAAAAAAGGCAAAATTGACCCAGTAATCATGAATTTTCACGAAGTCAGCCTGATAGTATCGAGTCAAGGAGTATATTTATAAAGGTACCGTACAAATTACTTTCCAATCATTTCTTTTCGTGCTTTTCATCGAGCATTCGTCATCGTTTGATTGAGAGCGTGTAATACTAGCCATTTCAAATTATATGCGCGCGTCCAAGGCGTGCGTTTCACGTTTATCAAGTTTCACGGCGCAGAAAGGACTCCGGGTGCCCACGCCCTATTCCCTGTCCTCCCTCTCCACCCCTTCCGATCGACCCGATCGGATCCCTGGGCGGGGGGAAAGAAGAAGTGTCCTGGGAGATGCGTGCAACCCCCTCGGCACGACTCGCGAAAACCCTTTTATTTTTTTGCCAACCTGGTGGCTAACCAGAGGAGGGCAACACGCGGGTACGCGTACAAGCTAATCGACACATCGTTTGGAATGCATTTCTCTTCAACCTCATGATTGCTTTTGTTATTTGTGGATCTAAATATTAAACGCAGGCCAAGTCCCCATATATGTCTCTTACACTCCCATCTCGCTATAGGACAATTTTGACAAATTGCATAACATATCAGGCGTGATGTATCCGATTTTAAGTCACGGGAGATTTTAGCTTCACATTGTGTGATAGCCCAAAGAGCATTGTTTACATTCTTATGTTCTTCTACGACGCTAACCTTTTATCGAAAATGTGACTATATTTTACCTTGTTTTACCTTGTCATGGAAAATATCTGCAAAACAACTTAGAAACACTATGATAAATAATTACTAATGGGGATAGAAATCTTACCTCTGCATAGTGTCCGCATAGCCATAGCCATGCGATGATCCATATAACTATCATCTATGATTAACTGAATTGTCAAATTGCGCCTTTTTTAACTCTCTGGTCATGGGAAATCCTTCAAGAGAAACGACGCATTATATAAAATCGATGATACCGCAATATATAATGTTGCACACCAATTATGTTAGGTGCAAAGAAATTCTTTCACAGCGAATATTTCGTTCGTACTTAATGAGTGGTTTACAATGCTTAACCTAAATAAAAATTTCCGAACTATAATATTGAGATCAGATAAATGTATACCTTTATTTTACTTAAGTTGCTGATAACCGAAAGTATAATAGTTATAATACCCATAAGGTGAAGATCCTTCTATGTTGATTTTGTCGCGGGAGCGACTGCTCCAAGGGATTTTGACTGAAGGTGCGGCTGTTGGATGCCCAATGTGTGAGTAAATTTACAGCTGGTATGGAATGCTTTGGTGTGCTTTTTTCGCGGTGGTGTATCCACGCAGGCTTGGTTGGAAGGATTTAGCGAGCCCGGTGGTCGTAAAGAAAATAAAAGAAAAAAATTGCTCGTGCGGATCCATATTCGTGAGTGAGGTGCGGTGGGAGGGGGGTAAAGAGAGAGAGAGGGGAGGGAGGGGGCCGTGATAGAGAGAGAGAGATAGAGAGAGAATCAAAGAGGGGGAGGGTGGAAGCGGGAGGGATGAATTGAATCGGCGAATTTTGAATCGATTTTAGCTCGGGATCGACTCGCAGATTGAATGGATTCTGGGAACCCACTGATGCCCACCTTCTCCCCCTGTGTTTCTCGTTCCTTCACCCTCTAACCCCCGCCCCCCTTTCGTGCATCCACAACTCCATATAGCGTTCGTGGAAACAGGAAAAATTGGGGGGGGGGGGACAGCTTTCGGGAAATACGAGTACGGTACCGAGATTCATTTTTCCTCACAGTATTTCCCCAGAGTTCCTGGTTAGAGCCTTTTCCCGGTATCTGCCATTTGCGGAACCGCAGATGAAGCGCATGAAAAAATGATAAGAAATGTAAAAAAGAGACGAAAACACCTTTTTTTGAGATCCAATTTTCATTGTTTGGATATTCAAAATTACAACGCATCGCTAATCTATTTAGGGTATTTTTGCGTTATTTTCAACTTCGTTCCTGGTAATTGAATACAATAAGAGCACATTTTTAAAAAGCAAACAAATAAAACTTCACTTACGACCTATCGTTTCAATGTTACTGCATTATTTACACCTGAAGCCAATTTAATTACATTGAAACGTAGTTATTAATTGAAGTTTTATTGATATATTTATGGAAAATTTCAAATTTTTTTATTCATTCAATATTTTTAAATTCCGCACATTATCGCCTGAATCTTCCAAAAAATGTTCGTGGGCGGTGGAGGTGAAATTGAAAAATTATGTTGCAAATCCTAAATATTCTTTATTTTTGCAGTCCTTTAACCTATGTACCCGTCAGTGTCCTATGGTGGCAATTAATACAGCATCATCTTTTGGAAATATCTAAGACAGAAATGGGATTTCTAATTTTTGTCGTCTTCATTCTCTTAGCCTTTTCTCGTGTTAAACGAAGTCGGTATTCCCCTCTTTTAGTCTTCTCCTCCATTTCTTCCGGTCCAGGGCATACCCCGGGTTCGACCCTCTCTCTCGCAGATCCTCCTCCACCTTGTCCCTCCACCTGAGCTTGAGCCTGAATAAATATGGGATATTTAATCTTAGTATAAAATTAGAAGGAAAAGAAACTCACACGAATGGTTGTTTTGCAAACTCTGCCCAGCTTACTATATTGGTAAATCCTCGACTCCCCTCAATATACGTATTAATAATCACCGTGCTAATTGTAAAAATCCTTCCCAATCTGCTTCTCTTCCCGTTGCGATACACGCCTCCCTCCACAAAAAATCCTTCAACCACTGCTACAATGTTTCAGTTCTTTTTTCCCTCCCCCCAACTGCACCCCCCCTTGAACTGAAATCGGTGGAATTATCTTTTATTTCTCTGTATAAAGCATTTCAAACTCCGGGTATCAATGTCTTTCACTAAACTCCCTTCCCCTCTTCCCCCTCCATTCCCTTTCCTGTCTGCCCCTCCCTTTATTCCCCTCTTTCTCCTCCAATCTCTTCCCAGCCTGGCCCAACCTGCCCTCCCCTGCCTGCCCCGCCTCTCCTTTCTTCTTTCTTCTCTCCTTACCCACATCTGCATCCAGTACTCTCTCCAGTTCGGAAGAAGACAGTTGATTGCTGTCGAAAATTAAACAACCATTCGTGTGAGTTTCTTTTGTTTGTGTCACTATGTTTTTACTTGTCACGCCTGTGACTCCTTATTGGGTATATATATCTCCATGTGGAAGCTGTCATTTAAAATCGACCGATCGAACGATTAGGAACCTCTCCAGGGATACTCTCGTTCACAACAAATGTTTCGAGTCTAGCATTTTAGTGATCTCAATTTTTCTGTTGTTGCATTCATTGGAATCCGGTTGCAGAGCTCACTAGATGGAGAAGTGAGGTTATCTGAATGGGTTATCTGCATTTATTAAATAAACGATGTAGAAAAACGAAAGAGGAACGGAAACCGCCTGCAGCAGCAGCGGCTGGAGCTTATTAAAATGCAGTCGCTACGTACACGTGGAGAGGGAAGCTAATTAATGGAACTTTTAAACTCATGCATGCCTAATACTACTACTGGCTTTCAACGAGGACAAAGCGGTTGCGACAGGGACTGAATATGAGTAATGGGAAGATAGTAGGGTAAAAAAGCGCGTTGTTGGTAATCTTATTGGAGCGGTGTCGATCAATCCATATTTATTTTCCGGTCCCTGGCGCCTTTAATTGGAAAGAGTGAATTACTGCGGTCACGTCCTGAGCACGAATCCCAATTCGTATTTGCGTTTGCATGCATAATGTGATTCACATCGGCGGAAGGGCTGATTTTTTTACGATAACATTTTTTCCGCGAGCAGCTTACTACGTGCATGAAAGTAAATATATTTTCGCATTGGTCTCGAGTGATTTTTGTGATAGCGGCAACGGTAATAAACTGGCACAGCTTGCATAGAGATCTATTTTAACACCTGCTAAGCTCTTCTTCGTGAAAAGTTTCGTTTTTTTTAAAAGGGCCTTGCGGTAAATAAGAAAATAAAGTTCCCCGTTCGTGGCAATCCTCTTGGGTGAAACTCGCGACTATTTCATACGTTGCAGTTTGAAGTGCTTTTTAATGTTAAAAAAAATATTTAATCTAATAAAATTTATAGTGTTCCATATTTAGTTGACAGTATGAGCCTAATGGAGAACGCTGCTGCCACACTTAGGCTCCGTGAGCTCACGTCTAGGCCACGGAGGTACTATTTCCATTGCCGTATTAAACTAAAGTAAGTTACGTAAAGGAATAATGTTTACGCATTTACGAGTAAACTGCTTGATGTACAGTATGTGTACTACTTCATAGCACAGTGCTAATTATCCTCCTGAAATTGGCAACATCGCATCCCCGGTCTTACGGAGATATAAACAAGAAAATAATCTCCACACGAACGTTGTCACTATCCTTTGACTTTAGGCAACCCCCACGGCACACGTGCTATGCGCGTGGCGTACATACTCGCTATGCAATCGCACTTTTTGTTATGTTTTTTCTGCGGTATTCACTACGCTCTCTTCTGTTCTAAACATATCAAGTGCCTACCGAGTCTTGAAGAGGGCTACATATTCTTCGATTTTTCCCTCACTTCCGCCTCTGGAAACAACATGTGAACACATTTTGCTGACAGACAGACGCCACTGTCACGAATACGTACTTTCACGGAGATCTCTGTCGCAGTGTTCTTCCACTCTTCTTAATGCAGTCCTACTGTCTGTATTCTTCCGGCTGTTGCGGATTTTCTTTCCCTTGCCATCCCTACACTCCTCCGCTCGTTCTGCCTGGGAGTAAGAATTTCTGGGAGGAACTTGGGCTCGAATAAGGCATTAGATTCGGTCAGTGGCGCGCGCACAATTGAACAAAACACACTTCGGTATACGGACGAATTATAGTGGGTGTTGAATCAATTAAGTAATTTCACGCGTTCATGTAAAAACCTAGTTTCTTCCAATGTTGAAAACGATGAAATCTTTATCCAAGTTCTTCATTACAATAAAATAAATAAATCGCTTGGAGAACTCAACAGGAGAATATATATTTTTAAATTAAAGCTTTCATATTGATGTTTTGTTCTCTTGAAGAGTATTGATATTTTAGGCATCACGACATCAAAATGTCTTTGTTTTTGTTTTTAATCCACTATTTTTGGGTCATCGGGTCAGCACATTCTGTTCACCTCGAAGCTTCATGAATCGTGTGGTCGTGTGCCAAGTAAACAGTAACATCTTGTCCGCCCTTGGAAAGCCATTTTGTGAAATTCTCCGTCTTCATTCCAGTTTTATGCGTTCTAAAACTTCTCTGCTTTTGTAGTAGTTTTTATTGCTGCGAGTGACTGACTCATTGAGGAACTTTTTTCTCTTGAGTGGAGTTCTTTTGAATGAAGGTGCTGAAGCCATCACCTGTGTGGTAAGGCATCTTATCATTTAAACTGATTACTTGACCTCTTTACCCAGAGAAATTATTCCATGCACTACGCCAGTTAACAATTCCATTTTATTTGCCTAGTAATGTTTCATATATCCAGAGCTAATTGAGGCACAGTGTCTTCGGATTATAATCATTATGTTTCCTCTTGTCCTCTCATTATTCATTTATGTTAGTTTACCTTGAAGCCTTCAGCTTGATATACTTCCTGCCCCTCTTCATCCCATCCATACTGCCAAAATGTGTTCCCAACCTTACCCGGTTACCATAAGTTCTCTCCTATACCACGGTCTTCAGCATTCCTCGCCCCTTAATGCCTGCTTTATTCAACAATTCATCTTCCTCCTGCTTTCCTCTAACAGCTAAATTCCCTCCCCTTTCTCTCTAAATACTTGGAATAATAGTTCTCTTGGAGGTTTGGAAAATCAGCGAGCAGCGTTGCATTCTCAGTTCTCCCACAGATCATATTCTCTCAACGTACGTATGATACATTTACAGTTACTCATCCAAACTAAACCCTGGTGAAGTCGTTGGTTTCGTATTCCGTTCATACACAATTGGCCACGCCATACTTCATGGTGTGGACATTTTGGTTTCATGATTCATCTTGGATGCGATCGATAGGGTATATGTGCTAAGCCTCAACGTTTTGAGAACTCTTGTTCTTCGACGATCCATTGGGAGGCATTTAAGCGAGCAACTTTGGTGAAGTCTCATAAGTTGGTGCGTAATTTTATTGTGCGGTGTAAAACAAACACTTGATGGGAACATTTCCATTCATGTGAGGCGTCTTTTTATGGCTTTCCCCCCTCAGATGTATTTTATACCTCTCTCTCGTTTTCTTTCTCTGCTTTCGGTTCTGCATCGCTGTTGTTTACTCTCGTCGTCGATTGCAGTCGCGTGAGACGCATTTCGCCTTTCTTCTTTTATTTTCAATCGGCGAATCGCGGGGCATCGCCTCCGCTTCCACGCGGAGCTCCCTGCTGTGTTTACGTCCTTGGTTCCCGGCGAGCGGCGCTGCTGTCTCGGTGATCTCCCCCCGTCCCCCCTCCACCCACTCCCCGCGGTCCCTGCGCCACGTCGTCGCCGCGCACTGGCGCGCCAGTCAGCCCGCTCGCTCGCTGCTGTAAAGTAGTTAATTGTTTCAAAGGCGCCGCACTGAGTGGCCGAATTCCGAAAAGATGGTCAAAATATGAATAAAACGTTCAATATATGCTGAATTTGGTGTCCTTAGGTTTTCGAGGTCGTAGATTACGAATATGAGGTCATAATTCCCAAAAACAAAATGGCTGACCCAATATGGCGGAAGAAATAAATGAAAAAAAGGCATTAATTTGAATGAAAATTGGTTCTAACACTTTCTTGAAGTCGTCGATTTCGAATTTGAAGTGACAATTTCAGAAAACAAAATTGCCGACTCAACATGGCGGATTTTTTTTTAAAGGCAAAAAATTTTACAAATTTATTGTGTTTAGGTAGGTAACAATAAATTTGATGTTGAAATAAGGAAAATAAAAGAAGTAAAAATAAGTCGCGGCGCTGTGGACGGTCCAGCTGTACCTGAGGAGGAGCGAAGACTACACTGTTTATGAGGAAAAACTAGCACGCCTTAGCATTGGATTCTGAGAAATGCTCCGTTTCAATTATGCTGACATCGGAGAGACGAACAACAACTGGCTTCCCACCCCGAGAGCTCGGGATCTAATACAGGCGGTTTTAGAGATTTTTCATTGAAATCCCGACCCCTACTTGGGTGTCATGTGGAGAGCACTTTTAGTACAGACCTCCGTCCTTTGGATGAGACGCTAAACCGTGGTTTCCTGGGCACCTTCCGTTAAGAGATAGCTAATGCCGACGCCGGGTTTCTCTCCACCTTTTTTCCATTCCCCCGATAACCCTTCCCTCCGAAACCAACACACATGCCCTTAATGACACAATTGACCTCAGTCACCTCCCAAATAACTAAACCATCAACGAAAAAAAAAACACCTCAAATACATTTTTGGCAGAATTCTTAGAACCCTAAAAAAGTAAAAGAAGAATATAATCCTAAGTGATGTTTTACAAAACGATGTCGGTTTAGGTTGTTCTGTACGGTAGCGAGAAGTTTATGTCTCTCAGAGAGATAGACAGAAAAGAAACACATCAGCTGAAATGGAATTCCTAAGAACAGTAGAAGGTTTCACATTTCAAGATAGGATAAGAAACGAAATATTAAGAGAAAACATGAAAATTATTCAATTCAGAAGAAAAAATGACAGAAAACGTAGCCAAACGGCACCATCGTTTAGAAAGAATGCAGAACAACCTCCCCGGAATCGTCATAAAGTATAAGCGCTTAGGTCATCGCAATGCTGACCGACCAAGGCTAAGATGGTTTTAGGAACGGGCTACGTATCCAAACCCATGAAGTGCAGCAGAAGTCGAAGATAAAAGCCACGTTTCTCGCTCAAATTCGAGTAGGCCATGGTGGGCATCCACACTCAGCTCTGTGATATTCTACGCACCATGTATTTCTGGGGAAATGGCGGACCTGGGGAACCTTACGCACTCCTTCATGCATAAACTTGTGGATTTCTCGCTCGCACCGTTGAGCTTGATGCTTCGCGGAGATCTAGTGCAGCCGATCAACCTGACCTTCGGTTTGATTGCTTTGCCTGTGGGCGATTAGAACGCAATTCCTCTTACATAACTTGTAAATTGATATCAGCTTACGAACTAGCTTGTGTCCTTTTCGCATTTCATATCCCATATGGGATGGCAAAATAAATCCCATATGGCTTTTGCGTCCTTTGATACGGCAAAATCACTCTTTATATTGAAGCTTAGGAATGTTGGTTCTTGTAGCACAAAATCTCCGTCCAAATTACATTCCCCTTCTTCTGAGAACTCAATGTGGCCGATTGTGCGGGCCGGTTGAGAGGTTGGGAGAGTAGTTTTTATAGATAGAGATTGATAGAGAGAGCTCTTTTAAAACGAACATCTCGTCCTCTTTCCATCTATTCTAATAAGCCTTCCCTCTTTATTTCTCTCGCTCCGCGAAGAGACGCATTAGTCGCTGCGTCACAGCCAAGGTTGTTTTCTCTGTGTGTGAGGAGTGCGTCCTTCCTTCTCTCTTATTTTTTTCCTGATGCTCGCGCTTAAACACTGCGTTGGACGACTGCGCACGCGTCGGCGCGCCTCGCGATGTGCTCTTTTTCCTCCTCTTCGCCAAGACGTCACAGTTCCGCGACGCCATGCGAGATTTCCTCGAAGGAAGCCGGCCGGCCGGCGAGATTCCTTCCCCTCTTCTCCCTCCCTCTACGTTCGCGGAACTTAGGCGGGATTCCCGGAGGATTTTTAACGTATTCTCATTCTCTTTTTTATTTATTACCCTTGACCATACCCATATTTATTTGAGGCGACGGCATTTTTTCCCCCGATCGTAAATGTTATATTTTTTTCCGTCACCCGACGACGCTATTCCGTGTCCACTGTGTGGTGGGCCGATTAAATGCATGCAAGACGAACTCCATCTAAGGTTTCCTTTTGATCCGCTCCATTTATTTTTTATTCCGAGTATAAATACTACAGTTCCTTGACCTTTCTTAGCCGCAGTAGAGGTCAAGACTGTATCGCAATAAATCGGTCCTAAAATGCTTTTGATTCCCAGCGCTACAAAAATAAAAGAACTGTTCGATGCAAGTAAAATATGAAGTGGTTTGTTATGATGTGAAATTCACTGTATTTTTTTGGAATTGAATTGGATTACCAAACAAATTCATGATTCTAATCCGTGCTCTTGCATTCAATTTTTTTATGACCGAATGTTTATTGCTAAAATATTCCCGAGATAACTAATAGCCTATTGCAGTCTCTTTCTTAATTTGCCTTATCAAGGTTTTCGTTTGGACGTTTAAAAAAACAATTCATTTATTTTACCTCTTCTCATTGTTTAATGCGGATGAAGTAAAGCCTCTTGTTTGAAAAAATCCTCTTTCATCGCACCCAATTACTTCGGATTTTTTTTAAAGGCTCGTTCAGAGTTGATTCAATAAAATCATAAAATATTATTACAGCTCAGAGGAAAGCGATGCTATCTTACTCAGGTTTTATTCATTGCACAATTTACATAAATCGCTTTGCAAATTATAGATTTTATCTTGATGTTTTTTCCGTCTTTCGGAGTGTATTGCTATTTTAAGTCTCTTGGCATCGAAATGTTTTTATTGTTGTTTCTGAGTCACTATTTTTTGGGTCATCGGGAAACCACATTCTGTTCACCTTGAAGCCTCATGAATGCTCGTGGTCGTGTGCCAAGTAAACAGCAACATCTTTTCCACCCTTGGAAATCCGTCCTCTTTTGCGAATTTCGTCAATTTCTCACAATTTTTATGCGTTCATAACTTCTCTGCATTTTTTTATTTTTGTTGCAACGAGTGGCTGACTCAAAAGTGGAACGTTTTCTCTTCGAGTTGGGCACTTGTGAATTGAGGTGTCGAAGCCTTCACCTGTGCGGTTTAGGCTGCGGAACACTGAAACCGATTGCTTCACTTTTTATTTTGAGAAATTATTCCATGTGCAAATATTTATTTTCCACAGTCACTGAAACCTTTGACTCTCACACATTCGACCCGGGTTTCAATGAATCATCATTATTATCAGTTCACTGAAATCCGGTATGGTTGTTAAAAGTTTCAGTGGATTGTTTAAAAGTTAGGGAAATAAATATTTGTAACATGATATACCACAAAGTTTCTCCAAAGCATGTTTTTCTTATTCCATGCTCCACATCAGTTATTCAATTTTCTTTTGCCTAGTAGTTTCAGGCCCGTGAAATTGAAGCACGGTTTCTTCGGGTTGTACTAATCCAATATCCTATTAGAATATCGTTTTTCGTGTATCTTCCGTTTTATGTACCTTACTCATGCTGCTTTTACAAGGATAAATGGGATGCCCTAGTATAACTGAAGCTCTGAGATATCACCTTTGAGCCATTTTCATCGCGTCCTGTCTGGGCAGATAGCCAAGCTTACCTGCGTTTAGCTCTCTTGCGCACGGAACTGTGAGCCTGGTCTCAATTTCTCCAGTTGGCCGAGGGAAGACTTATGATCATGGGCACACCCTGAGTGACTGAATCCGGCAGAAGCGTGGAGAAATTCCGTTTTCTCCTCTGGCAAGTTACAGAGTGTGAGACTTTGAAGTTAGAATTTAGAAAAAAGGAGCGAGTACATGTGCTAGACTTTTTTTAATCCTAGTTTCCCTAAGAAGTGAAGTGAAGATGTACGTATTTTTGCTCTCTCTCTCTGCAAGCCAGGAGGACAATGAAGATGATATGTATCCGTTGCGATCCAGTCGATCGATAAATCACTTAGCGTAATTTGCTTGTTTCGCGCGTGAGGTTCCCTCTTGGTACGAATCAAAATATCGAGTTTCAAGAGGGTATCGTAATCGTCTTGCACCGAAAACGTAGATAGAGTCGACTTCGTTTTACAGATGCGGTGACCAAAGGGATGGTGGTGTGCGAGGCAACATTTAAACCACACAAACATGTTTACACTCGAGGAATATTTGTGTGCGTTTTTGATGCTTTGAAGTGAATGCGAATTGCACCTACGTATCGTAAAAACGGGTAAATACCCTCTCGAGGGAAATGTAATACGCATCGCTCTGCAAATCCTGAGAGTAATTTCTCAAAGACCACTCATTCGTTCTTGCACAATTCCACGCATCTTAAATGTGCATCCTACCTTGCGAGCTACCGCAGGGGCGTAGGGCAGGGGGTGTAAGGACACCAGCCGCGAAAATTGAAGGGAATATGGGAAAGGAATGAGAAGGGGGCAGAATAAATGTGAATTGCATGTGATGTAGTCACAAGTGGCGCGTGAAATGGTGTATTTAATCAATCAGTTTGGCAGTGAATCCCCTCTTATTCGTCCCTTCTATCAGTTTTGGAAATATAGTGCGGGAGCAAAATAATATTCCCCGTATCTCTCCGAAACTCGCCTGATTTAAGCCAAACGTGTAGTCTCTTGAGTCGCGTGAACGGGCGTGATTGTTTCCATCGTATCACGAGAGGGACAGGCAGGGGGGCCCAGTTCATCGGGAGAGAGAGAGAGAACGTCTCTCAACACGAACGCCGAAATGTTGGCAACATTGATGAGAGTGGGTTCAGAGGTTGCAGAAATTTAGAGCGTGTGTATATGTGTGCGTATGTAGCAAGGTCCGTGGGTTTATGGTTGTGTTGGGATCAGGAGTGTGATAGGGAGAGAGTGGGGGGGGAAACAGAGGGGGAGGGAACGGAATTGAGGAGAGGGGGGGAGGAAGGAAGAGGTGGGAGATGGAGGGAAGGGGGATGGAGGAGGGAGAGGAGTTGTGCGTAGTGATACAAACGGAGAAGACCTTGTGATACGGCCGCTTCACCTCTTCCGCTCTTGGAACGGGTAAAACCCCCTCTCTCTCTCATGTAAGTGTGACGTAACGGGTTTAAATCGCCTCAACATTATATCCCAACAACGCCCTTCCCCCCTCTCCCTCCTAGTCTCTCTCCCTCCTAGCCTCTCTCCCTCCTATCCCTCTCTTCCTCCTTCCCCTCTGTTCCCTTTCCCCTCTTTTCCCCTCCCCTCCCCTCTCCTCTCTCCTGCTCGCTCTCTACATCGTTCTCTCTCCAAACAATTGCGCATCGTTATTTCCCCGGCGAAATGTTTCCGCAATTAAACCACTCTAGCTCTCTCTCCCTCTCTTTGTTTCTCAACCGTTCCTCTTCTACTCTTCAATAAAGGCATCCGTCCAAGTTCAAAAGCCATATCCACAGTAACCACCCCCATCTATGGATTAGGAAGAGAAACACACGTGTCCTTCGCTTTCGATTTTACGCAACCAGAATCGCGGTCTGAAAGTGCATATTTTGTTTGTGCCAAGCAACGCACGGGAGCCTCGTCTAAGCTTCTTTCTTTAAATTCGTGAATTTCAATTCATCACATTTATCAGCCAATCATTATAACTCACAGAATGACAAGCGACCACCTCTCGACGGTATTCTGCTATTTCCGCATTCTTGATCACGTGACACAGATGATATTTTTGCACTCCTCGCGAAATGGTGGAGGAATTCAAATTTCTGAATTTACTATCCTTGATTTTCTTATTTTTTAACTCCGAATTGAGGGTTCCCGTTCTATGCTAGCACTAGAACCGAGATCCCGTCTCCTTGCAGCGTCGTTTTTAATGAAGACGCCTCTGCCCACCCCTATTTATACATTATGGCGCCCTCAGTAAAATTTTAGGGGGGCAATGTACCCTTGCCCCCTCCCCCGTTATTACCCCACTGGTCGTTTCATAATGGCACTTTTATCTTGCTCAAAATGGATAGTACGAAGTTTCTTCCCTCGAAAAAAATATATTTTCCTACTGGTTGTCGTGGCAACAGGTTGGACCCATTACTCACTTTTACGCGCGTCGTACGCATGGAATCCAAGAGAATTTATCGCCCGCGAATCAGAAAAAGGAGGAAATAATGGAATAAGCGGGTTGCTTGCTTTGCAATTCCGACGTGTTTAGACGCACTTTGGGCTTTTGAGGGCTGGATATATTCGTTCTGGAGACTGTTGACGGACTTAGATTGCCTTGTTGTCTCCCTCTAGGATTGAGACAGGATTTGTTTACTTGGTGAACTGGGGCTTCCACCTCGCCTCCCCTTTGCCCATTGTAAAATGCATCTCTTGCTCTCGTGCGACGCTACCAGATAGCGTCTTGACCTTCGAAATCCTTCATTGTTCGCCTATTTCCGGGATATGTTTCGGAAACTTGGACCTTGGGGAGAGGGATTAGAGAAGATCGGACGTGTATATGTTGGAATGGATGGAGGGAGTACAACGTACGGTAGGTTAGACGAACGATGAAGTGCTGGAGGGGTTTGGCTATGGTGAGTGAAGAAAAGGATTCGCAAGTAGGAAGAGTACGTGTTGTTAGGGCTATTAATAGGTGGCGAGAGGATTCGTAATGTACTAAAGGAAGGTGGAACACCATAAACATGGGAAATGGGGTAGAAAAGTAATGAATATTTTTGTTATATATGTAAATAAGAGGAAATTAGAGTGATCGGAATAGAAATAAAGTGATGAAATGGACAAGCTGTGGGGAACAAGAGGCGTAGATTCATTTAAGCTACCTTTCTGCATATAAATCAACGAAATACTGTGTAAGCCACCTTTAGGGTATGTGGCACGGGGTGATTCCGCACCAGGCATGCTATACTCGTCCCAGCTCAAACTCGAACCTCGATCGCTCCCCTGCCCGCTAGTGACACACCACAAAGCAGTCAGGAGAGCAATGCAAGGCCAAACTAGAAGCCAAAGAAGTGCTACGTTGAGAAGCATGTTAACATGCAGCACACTGGTTAAAATACAATTACTGATTATTATTACTAATGCTATTAGTTCTTGGATACCTTTGATCGGAAGAGCATCGATGCCAGTAAACCAGAAAGTTTCCCCTTTCCTTTTCCTTGATGTCGCGTTCATGAAGTTCCTCGACGAAGAAACATTAAAACCCCGAGTGTATTGCGGTCCCTCTTTCGCTTGTTATAGAAGGATTGCCTGTTTTCATTGAAGCCGGCCAGCCGAGCCACCGAACCGGTCCCGCACGTTAATACACCTGTGCGTGCTGGACCACTCCCCTCCCTGACGTGTTTCTCTTTTGGCTCTCATCTTTTGCGTTTCAAATAAAAAGAGAAGGAAGGGAGACGGACCCGTGTATTGGTGTCGAACCGGCCGGCCCCCTACCTGATAAACGTGTTCTCTGGCATCCCGTTCCCGTCTTTTGCTACTCCTCATGTGTGCGTCTACTGTTAGCGTTTAAAATCGTTGCCTCAAATTAAGTCACCTCCTAAGCGTCCTTCTCACCCGCGGAGTTAGATGTATTTCTCAACCCTTTTCTAGCCTGGTTTTCAGCCTTAAGGTAGTTTGGGTGAAAAATCACTTCTCCTAGAATTTGATGAAGTTGGCATCATTTTAAAGAAAATACTCTCATCTTTCCAGTGATATCAAAATACTAACCCCTTGCCGAACTACCTTTCGAGCAATTTGCCTGAAAAGGTTAGCCGTTTTGCATGGGATTAGATTACAGCTGTGCGCTCCAGAGGAAGAATATTGAAAAAAATAGGGATTTTCACCTAGATTTCGCCAAAAAACTAACGGTGTTTAGTTTGTATGCTTTATCAACTATTTGTAAAAATTAATCTATTACTCACCGTAGTAATTTTTACAGAATTGCAAAAAATGCTGCTGTTTTGAAGGTCTTTTTGCTGTACAGCGTGAATAAATGAGTCAATTTAGAGACTTATGTAGCTTTATTTATTTAATTACTGAGAATTTTTTGTCATATATAACTATATTTTTGCGCCATTAATACTACAATATTTATTTTATGTCTTACAGACGCTGAAATAAAAATATTAAATTCGAATATGGTCCCCATGATGACTAGGGAACTATCTCGCTCAAACTAGCTTAAAGCGTATCCCAGCGACGGTAGTTGGAGGTGATCGTCGACGACACTTGTTTGCTCCTGTTTGAGGGCCCATATAGGTATGATCTTCCTCAGCATGATGAGGGAAGATGATTGTATTGGTTTGGGGATTTAAAACTATCTTTAACGGGAGATTGCCTTAATAATGATAGTGCCATTCCCATCCTTAAAAGTTGGTCCAATCAGTTGGCCGTCTTTCGATGTTAATCGCTCCTTATTGTGGGGGGGGGGGCATCGATCGATCGAATCAAATCGATCGGGGCGGGATTGAACAAATATAAAAATGAGAAGATTTAGGTGCAGGCGAGTGTGGGAGGTGATAAGATTTTAAGAAAAGGGAGGAAGGATCGCTTTTCTCGGTGGTTAGGAAGGGGAGAGATCGGACACTTCGATAGCGATTGGGAGGATCAATATGCAGTAGTCTCCCCTGCAGTATGTGTGTTTTGGAACACCTGTGTTTTCGAATCTTTCTGTTTATTTTGTTTTTGGATTCTCGACTCCTCCTGCGCCTCAGGGTTGCCCTCCGAGAGTGCTGCTGATTTTTCTTCGGGATAATTGCCAAAAAGTGAGGGGTTCACGCCTTCGCATTTCCCGGAATCGGTCCATCTCGACCTGTTGAAGATATCTCGTTAAGGAGGAGGGTTTTTGGAGGCCTTCTGACCCTCAACCCACCGTGCCGCAAAACGATAAGGAGGCTCCAGAGAGGGTTATTCTTTTTGGGCGCACAGAATTTGATTAGCGGTGGCTCAAGGACCGACTTGGATGAGGGCGTAAAATTACACACGGATGGGCCTGGGAAAGTGGCAACACGAGAGGAAAACTGCCTGTTAAAAAATGAATTGTTTACTATCGGTCGCGTTGGCAACGGGAGGCAACAGAATCAAGTGAGGGCGGATACATCTGAGATATAGAGGTTGATTTTTGTGGTGCATTCTTCAAACTCTGGTTTAATTGCACTTAGAATAGTAATAGCATTCACGAATACATTAGAGATTTGCTCAAATTTTACGTGAAGTGAATGGGAAGATTTTTTCATATTAATGTAAACCAATCAGTTAAAATATGCACTG
Organism: Pyrrhosoma nymphula; assembly: GCA_963573305.1. Taxonomy (NCBI): domain Eukaryota; kingdom Metazoa; phylum Arthropoda; class Insecta; order Odonata; family Coenagrionidae; genus Pyrrhosoma; species Pyrrhosoma nymphula. The sequence continues at coordinate 84,277,673 of OY754333.1, read as the reverse complement.
CTAAAACACAGTACATGTGTCAAATTATGGTGGTCCTGATAAGGAAATTGTATAGCAGTATTATCTATGAAATGTGAAGACTTTTATTTAAAATTTTCTGAAACAGTAAATTTAATGAGCTCAGATGTTATCTTGGCCTCTTTTTAATATCGATATTTGCCTATAAGTTAAACTTATCTACATTTTTGTTGAGTCCCAGAACTATTTACATTTCATGTTCAGACATGCAGCTGTTTAATTGACTGCAAATATATCACCGCCTCGTGGTCTTATCAATTAACATTCTCAAACCACCGATAAGCGAGTGCCGTTTCCATTTTCCAGTGGCGTTGTTTTATTTTCTAGTAATCTCAATGACCTGTCCTTGTAGAATTCGCTGGAATGATCGATAAACGTTAGGGGGGCCTAATATATGCGCTTGAGGAAACCGTGTTTACTGCCGCGGTCGCAATGGCGCTGCCGTCTAGAACGCCACCACTCGATGTCAACAAAGGGAGACGCCCTTTACACTCGGAACGCGGTCTAGGTCAGGGGCGAAAGACGAATCTAGGCATTCCTGCGTTTAGAGCGCCAGAGCTTTTATTTAAAATAATCGGCACCCCTTTGATAACTAAGTTAAAACCCTTCTTCGTGAGATATTTCTTCTAAAATTGTTTTTTTAGTTGCTATGACCCGCATTACTCTTCTATTATTAGGTAATCTATTGGTAAAGGTAGGTTCAAATGTTAGTGAGTAAAAATCCTCTATATTTTTACATATGTAGGGCCCAATCTCCCTCTCCTGAAGCTGGAAGAACTATTGTCGTGTCAGAAAAAGTTTGTCTCGATAATTTCCGCCGAAAAATATAATACTGCAATAGAAATAGAAGAGCTTGGGCTTGGGAAGAATTAGAGAAGCTCTCCACTCCACTCTCCTCTCTGATAACTGCTTTATTCCTTTATAATTATTCCCTTTTTTGTCCGTCATGATTTTCCTAATGTATTCCATTATTAGTTTTCCTCTTTAATTATTTCCATCCACTTCTCCTTTCCTTATCGTTTTCAGCAAGTTGTTGTGTCCCAAAATGTGTCCAATGAGTGTGACTCTCCTTCTTCGCAGATTTTCATCATGATTCTTTTATCTCCAACTATTCGTAGGGCTTCTTCATAGATGATCCTCTCCATCGATTTGATCTTCATCGTTCTTTGATAAAACCACATCTCCATTGCTTTCAATTTATTTTTCATTGCAGTTGTTATTGTTCGGGTTTCAGTGCCGTATAAAATTGCGCGTCATTATTATTTGTTATCTTGTAAACATGGCGAAAATCACGGTGTTAATTTGACAGTAAGTAGCCCTTACCTAATGATTTGTTGGGGTTTATTTGCCATGTGTTACCTTTTTCGTCCGCTCCGATGTATTCCATTTTTGGTCTTCAAACTAACGTTACTTTTCGTTTCGTAACTTGTGATTTTTCGAGACTAGTAGTTTTAGAAGTCTATGCTGACTTTCTCATTGTTTTGTTTTCGTTCTGGAATTGAGGTGAGCGACGAAGCAACCACGTGCATTTCGCAGGTGCTGCATGTCTTAAGGATTCTTTTTTATTTCGTTTTATTGCGACTGTATTTCGGAACTCTCGCCTCTCTCCGTGTTCGCAAAAACTCCGCGTGGTTGGCACCCGCGGCTGTGACGCAGAGATCGGCGCCTCTCTGATCAATGAATGGTCGAGGGTGGCGTGGAGGTGGAGGGCAAGCATGGGAAACGGTGGGGGGGGGGAGCAAACTCTGCCACTGCTCTCTCTCTCACTACCTGTTTCTATCTCTCTCTCTTTCTCGCTCGCCTTGTCACAGAGTTTGCGAGCACCCTGAAAACACTGAAATAAGGTGATGGAAAACAGCGGTAACATTGGTACCTTAGACCTTCGGAATATGCCCGCCCGCTGCAAGAAAAGAGATACCGAACAGCCAAAGTTTTAAAAAAAAAAGTATTTGCCTGGTGTGAATGTGAGCCCTTTCCTATGAAAATTTTGTTTCGATACCTCTGTGCTCTGCGGCTACTGCTTTATATAGCGATATAGCGATATATCGTTCTTCCTTAATGTGCCGGAAGTTATTTGACTATTATGATTCAGATTCATACTTAAATAAACTCCGCTAATGCAAAAATAGGCACACCATTTCATAGCTAGTTTAGGTTAGAAAATTGCATTTCACATTGCATAACATATTTAGTTCTTTAATGATAAAATAGTAACAGAGGTATAAGCAGGTATTCCTCCAAAATTAATTTTACTAAGCGTTATGTCTTACATTTCAGTGTGAATAGTTTGGTTCGAATTATATCTTCTGACATGCTCTTTTTCCATATACGGCGCACTTAAAAGTTATATCTCTTGTTTTACTCTCCATTTAACCATAATCGCATGTGTGGTACTCAGGCGCAGTTTTGTTTATATTCCATTTATCGTCGAATTCCTCTAAAGGTTTCCTTAGTCACGAGGAGAATGAGAAATGAAGAAATATCTCTTGAGCAATAGATAACCTTAAGGGTTGTGTGTGAATTAGCTGAGTGTCGCAATGCAAATTTCGATTATTGATTTCAGGAGACGCAATATCTCTTATCCCAAGAAACTGCAATAAAAAGATATGTGAGCGTCAGAGAAAGGGCTCTGATTGCCGATTGCCAAACGCCTGCGTGATCTTCGAAACTTAACGCGATAAGTTATGTGAACTTCGTCCAGAGAAGACGCATGATACTGAAGAAATGCAGGGCCATTGTTTACCTATCACTCTCGCTTGATCCCCAATCTATGCCTGGATACCGTGAATGCCAGCCGAATGAGCAAAAAAATACCTCTAGCGTAGTATTATTCCATGTAATGAAATTGGGCTTATATTGTTTGCACTACCGAATTCACCTTTACGTAGATTAGGGAATTCAATAATTGGACGTTCATGTTGATATCGTCAAACAGTCTTAGATATATCTAGATATTATATTTTCTTGATCTCTTTTTATTAACAAATAGTTTGACCAAATAGCAAAAATAATTCACTCAAAATATAGGAGGGTGTAACGAAAAACATTAAGCACCCTCACTTTTACAAAAGCATACTCAAAGGTTTAATTAGAATTAATTGTAGAATGTTTTTCTGAATGTACATATAATTTTGATGAATTACTGTACCAAATGTGAGGTGCAAAATGTTTTTTGTGAACCTGTGAATACATTATAGCCTTGAAGAAGCAAATACATATATGGTTGCGAAACTGTGGTGATGAGGTAGCAACGTGTATTATTTCCTAAGACCCATCTTCTCCCGAAAAAAGTGATTTTATAATCTTTGATATGTTCGGTGCTCAAAGAAAGCTGAAGTTTAGTCCTTGTTAAAGGAGATCCTTAAAGTTGTTTTCCATAATTTCGTGCCAGAGCCGTGATGTTACGTAAAGGTATTTTCCCTTACGAAACACCGTTAACTCAATTAACCGCGTTTCTCCCTTTTTTTAATATCCTTAGCTGCTGCGATGCAATAAATATCCCGGAAGCACTGTGCTAGGATAGAGAGACAGAATCCCTCCCTCTCATGTTCGAGTCGGTGGGTCCGAAATTGATCGTCTGTTAAATTAAGTCGGCCGGTCGTGAAGAGAGTTAAATTCTCTATCGGATGCGATCGAAAATTCATTAATAAACATGGAGAGGACCCTCCGGCGCTTAATTCGAGGGAGGTAGAGAGGGAGGATTGAAGAAATTGGAAACGGGTCCAGACTAAACTCGCACCCCTCTCCAATTGGCCGTCCGAAGAAGACAGTGCATTTCGCGGGCAGCGGCCAATGATCTCCCCTCACATTATACGATTCCACACACATACTCCCCCTCCACTTCCCCAATCGCTCTGGAAACGGCTTGTTTACGTTCGGTTACCACGGGGATGGGGTCTCGGTGGTGAGGGGGAGGGAGGGGGTGAAGGGCGACCGAACGGGCGGAAGTCTGTGTAACTGTTTAAGAGCTTCTTTTTTTAATGCGACTCTTCTGGGTCCTCTTAATACGAGGTTACGTTTTCTTGCAATCATCATCTGGGGCAAGGTTTAAATAAAATTGAACCTAAGGTGGCTTGAGCGGTAAATATGGGTAATTAAGTGCGCATTTTAATGATTTATCAAATGAGTTGGAAAATATTTTAGGACCACATTTGATTTTAGTACTTCTGTTTATGCAGTGGAACTCATCATACATGCAGTAATGGAAATGATACAAGAATTATATTTTTCATTTTTACCTCAATTTAAGCACGTTATGACTTCTCTTTTCGGCACGGTGTTCGTAATGTAGGCGAAACTTCTATTTAAAAATGCTTTTTCGAATCTTTCATTTGGAGTTACCTCTTGATATTTGTTTAGCGACCATTACAATAATGTTAAAGGTATTATTTTGCGTTTAGGGGAAAATCTGTGCATATGTAATCGAATTGATACGAAGTATATCTCATATACCATAAGGCTAAGTGTTAAAATAGCATTGAATTGCCAAGAAAACAAATCGGTGAGATGTATTTTTTCCCTTACTTTTGTCCATAGATGTCACTATTAAGAACACGTTACACGCAAATATGTGCATAAAGAAATCGCTCCAACCACCTAAATTCAAATATATCTATGAATCTGGATTCTTTTTCAGCAGTCATAAAGTGAAAAACGGTGGTATGATGTGGGGTATTGCTGTGTTAGTATCTCACTCTCAACTCCATGGAAATGGCTCTCCTCCCTACAGCTTCTTCCGGGTCGAGCCTGCGTTACGTTTTTCGGTGTACTACAATCGGGAAGAGCTTGCATATGGGAAGAACTTGATGATATTCGGAAATCTTAGGGCCCATATCGCTGCACAGTGAAACTTTTATTTCGTGAAGTATTATCCATCGATCCATTAAAAATTTTAGAAGTAACATCTTTAAATTAAATTATTTCATTTACCTGCCTTGTTTAAAATTTTAATCGAACCTCTCCCTTTACATTCCGTACTCACTTGAGGCGTAAAAAAGTGGCCTATTTCATGAATATCTTTCTTCTTAATTGGATGCCGTATCAGCGGAGGTCTGTTCACTTATTTCTCTGATTTCTCGTGATTCTACCCGGGATATCCGGGTGGAATCCGAAGTAAAACTGTCGGCAGTGCTTCGAGATCGAGTTCAGTCGATGGGACCCGAACGAAATTCCCAATGCGCATTGCGTTAGAAGGGTGGGATAGCGGGGAAAGCGGCCATATGGTCTTATAGGAAAGCTAAGAGTCCAGATCCTCATTCTCCCTTGACTCCTATTCCAGCGCGGCGTATTCGGAAGAATGGAGGTGAAAAATAGAACGGGTATAGGGAACCATTTCCCTCCTCCATCGTGACCGAATTAGATCATTTTCACCCTCCATCTAGCCGCTTGGGATCGTTTTTCTGGAGCGAGTAAAAATAATGTTGAGGAAAACGCTCAGTTGGTGGGTCTGTCGGGCAGCGCTTCCAAGCGCCTCAACGGTAAACAAACAAACAAGCGAGCACATCAACGCGCGCGCGGCCTTCGAACTGCTGCTACTCGTCCACCTGCTGCGCGTCACGAAGAATCCGCTAAGAGAATGAGAGAAGGATTTCACCCGTAATGCGCTTTTCTTTGATTTTTTTAAAATATTTATCGATCTCTGCTCGCAATCAATGGCCGTGATTCACTGGAGAGACGAGAAAGCACGCTCAGGGGTCTCCATCTTTTTGGAGGTGGTCGAACGTGAATATAACACAATTGAGGAATCTTTTTTTATTTAGCTTCGCTAGTGTGCGGCTTAAATTCGTAAGACCTCATCGTGATGTTAGACAAAAACTTAGTAAAATTTCACCGACTCGTATTGGACTACGACTGATTACATCCAATAGTCCACAAAAGAGATAAATGTTCAGTTTAAATTGCCTGGTGATGTCCTTTGCTGGATAAAAATTCTGTAAATATTTACTAAGTCATTATATAATTTCTCTATAATTCAAAAGTATTGAACACGTGAATTCGGTTTTAACAGACGATGCTGTACAACGTCAAAACGTAGTTCTTGTGTTCAATACACATATGTGGAATTGCAAAGTTATTTTTCCCACTTAAACATGAATGGTAGATTCCATAGAATCACGCCTGAGATTTAATGGATCTAATATCTCTTTAAGAGATTGTTCACCGTGCATAATATGCCGTTTCAGGTCTCCATAATACGATAGAATTAGGCACTGAAGATGATTTTTAGTTGTCCACGGGTATATATTTATTATTTATCTTCACTTCTCTAAGTCATTTTTTCATCGTATTCGTTTTAATTTCAATGACTCAAGAGTGTTTCGCCGATAGCTTTTAAGGCTGAGAAGAGATTTCGACTTCATAAAGATTTTATTTCTGGACATAGAAGTTTTACTGTCGCTCTCATATTATACGGTTATTACGTTTTTCCATCAAGTTATTCCATAAACACTCTCGATTGAAATTGGCACGACACATGCGATGGTAAATGTACGTGGCGTGTCCCGTTGCGCCTTCGACTCGGTTTTAGAGGATTCGTGGAAGCAACGAGGTCAAACATTCACGTCGAATTTTGTGTATTATCGTACTTTAGATCATTGTATCTTTGTAAGATTAACATCCAAGCGTGTTCGGGATCAATCCTGTTCGCCCTGCCCTTGGGCTCGGAAGGCTCGCCTGAGGGGCTTCCTTGTCCGGCCAACCCTCCTGGCTCAATCCTCGATAACAGGATAAACAAACCAGCGAATAATACTCACCCTTGTAGCCATTTTGGAAAAATGTGTGGCGAAAGATGCCTCCCGCATGCATGCATGTACTTCTGCGCAGTAAATATATTCCATGACAATGTGGGAAAGACTTGGAGAGCCATAAAGTAATTAAACTCGTTATTTTGATGCGAGAGCCATAAAAATGAGCCATTGCTTCACGTTCGACTTGAATAAAATTGTTTTTATTTTTAAATGGCCATCTCTGCACGGTGCCCTGAGACACCTCATGTGCGTCTTTGTGCAATTCCGTGTCCTTACGTCACCGATATCTCACCAAGGGAAATTGCCGTGGTCGAGTCACTGCTCGTGCAAAAGGAAAAATCTCCACGGTGTTTACTTTTATCGTTGTTTACCGTAGATGCTCAATCAAACTCCTTGGAGATAAATTTTTGTTAGAATGCTAATATTTATTTGAATTGACTTAAGGTTACCGAAGGAGGCACGCATTGCGAAGGATCAACCGCAACTGTGTGAGTCAAAACAAATACTTAATTCCTCCTTCATGTTCGAATTGTATAAAAATACTGATGACACTGTTGACGTGCCTATGTTATTAGAAAACAGGGAAGAGAACGAAGAAACGAAGTTAAGGTACAAATGTGTATATTATTCGACGCATATATTTTTATATAAGCCCTTTTTCCATACAAGCCGACTACTGCAGCTTTTCTATTGAACAAACTCATTTTGACTTCAATTTTTCCAATAGTTTATCAATTACACAAAATTTTATATCGGTAGGTGCCATAATATTTTTGCCATTCAATTCACTAGGAAAAATAGCTTCTTATTAAATGTTTTTAGTGAATATTACATTTATAATAGTCAGGAAAATATAATTTTTACCCGTGTTTATCCGATTCCTACATTTAAAACCGTGTCATTTCAAGTTCATTTTGCGAAATAAGTAACTTAAAAATGTATGATTTTGTTGTCCATATGAAACAGAGGACATGTTTTTTATAAGTTGCCAGAAAATAAGTCCAATGACATTTGAGTAATTTTGCCGTAGATCCTCCTTATTTTTCACCGATTTTCGCATTTCACAAATCCCGTGATCCTCACGCAAAATATTTAGGTACTACCCGTGAACGTGTTCTATTGTTTCGGGTCAAAGAGTGCTCATATGAAGCGGAGGGTTTAGGGGAATTGAAGAAAGAAAAAAGTATGTTTACTGCTCTCCGCTAGGGGATCTGGGTGGAATAATTGATGGAAAGCAGTGATGTGCAAGGGTGGTGGCCCTATGGTGGGGAGGCGGTGCGTCAAGGCTGTCCCTGCATTGGCCGGGGGTAGTGTTGGGGGATTCGGTCCCTATGTGCCTCCTTCCTCCCGCGTTGCCATGGGAGCAGAGAAGTAATCTGTTGTGTGTGTGTGTTGGGCATTGAAGGAGAGAGAGAAAGAGTAGGGGACTGACAGGACAGGAAAAGGACCCTTTTTATTCGGGTGGAATTGAGACGAATCGGCTGCCATTCTACCCCCCTCGACCTCTTCAGGGCCCTGTCGCTGGCGCATTTTGGGCCACCCCTGGCCATTCAGGATGGAAGCCTCGGAGGAGAGTAGTGAGCGGGATTTGTGGGAGACGGGTTTTACGGGCAAATGGGGGAGACACCTTGTGCGAGGAAAGTCGAACAAATGAGAGTCTTATGTCGTCTGGAATTGGATTTTTTGGTCCCAGGCCCTTTTGTGAAAGGGCTGGTAAAGGTGCGAAGTGTCACGCGAAGGAAGAGAATCGTAATGAGAAGCAGCGACTTCTGTCGTCGCCGATAAATATCAAGCTTCCACTCAAGAAATAACCTTTGTTAAAAAGATCATTAACCTTAGTTTATATTTAGTTTTACGCCTATTCTTATTCTGTAAGTTTCTCATTTCGCGAAAACGATCGCATCGCATTCTATGCGATGCCAATGTTTTCTTCCCTGTCAAATTCGATTCCTCCTATTAAAATAAAGTAGAGTTGATTAATATTAGTCTTATCAACACTAAAATTAACTTCCAACCATAGTTTTAACTATTCATTGCCATTATTACGGAGGAAAATGGCAATGGCTGAAACCATGATTGCCAATAAATTTTAGTGTGGATAAAACTGAGCTATCGTCTTTAGCATTTATTACTTGGTTGCACGACATTCGACCTGAATCAGTGTCTTAACATTGGTAGAGGTGAGTTTCGCTCACTGGTGCATACTCTTGCAAGCACCTCCAACGCAACAGACAGGAGTGGACTTGTTTTTGTGTGGAAGAAATTTCTCTTTGTTTGATAACACCGTGTTATTTCGAATTTTAATACCATCTGTTCACGCTAATTCATTTCAGAAAGGTTCCTCTTCAAACTATCGTTGCTTTGTAAATTGAGATAGAGATCTGTGTCGAGCATTGAGTTTCTTTTCCATATGTATTTTTAACCGTTACCTGTGTGCTGAATGAGCTCCGAAAGACTTTGTTGGCAAATAAAGGATTCTCCCAAATTTTCTTCATTTTTAGAGATGCTTCGGCGATGCTTTTGAATTGCTTTGTTTTGTGCTATGCTTTGCTATTGCTCGCTATTTTTTTCTCATTTCTCTGAGTTTTGTCGTGAGTCAAAATTAATGAGCAGAAGTTTTATTCATTTAATGAGGATTGAAATATTATTTTGTAGGTATAATACTCTATTTTTTCGCATTCAAGAATCCATATTTGATTAAGGATTGCCTGTCTCATTTGAGGATCAGTAAACATAGAAAAATATTGTTTCTAGCACTATGGAAAAAGTGATAATTTGGGTCATATGTATCTGATATTAGCACGGTAGCCGTCCTTGTAACACGTTGCGCTTCGGGGTGTGCTAATCCCTTTTCACCCTCTTAACCGGTGGATTTTAAAGCGTAGTCCTAAAATGTGCAGTACATCAGTAAAAATGAAATAACTCTCCTGAAAATTAAAAATTTACTATAGAACTTTAAATGGAGTACGGTTGATCTCAGTATTTCTTTTTTTGCGTGATACTCCATGAAGTCTTTCCCGTTGTACAGAGGAATGCCTCTAGTAGAATATACCGCGTTTCCACAGACCTTGCCTTTTCTGTTGTGAAGTTCATTAAAAGCACCGTGTTTTCATTTTTAAACCTGTTGATAATCTAGTGGTGATATGAATAAATATTTGGTTATTTTTAATATCAATTATGTTTGCAGAATTTCACCCATTTCATTTTGTGAAAGTGGCGAGGTGCCGCCATACGGTTATATTCACACCTTGGAAGCTGGACCATCATCACGTTGACCGTGGGAGGGAAAATCGAAGCAGAAACGAGAGAGATTCCCCGCGCCTACGTGCTTCATCCTTGAACGTGAACACAGCCGAAGAGGAAGCGATCGATATCCTTCTCGCCGTGACATAACTCAACATTCTGTTTCAGTAGATAACTGTCCTAAAATATTATTACAATGAATTAATTGAGAATTATGCTAACAGATAGAAACACAAGCCTAGGTTTAAGGAAGCAATTTATTAAAACATAGTTATTTGGAGAATGCTCTATGTGGCAGTGAACCCTGGACAATAACAGCCGCTGAGATAAAGAGATCGGAAGCAATGGACATGTGGTGTTATCGAGGAATAGTGAAGGTAAAATGGACGGAGAGAATTATTAAAAAATTTATTTTGAGCATGCTTAATTGCGGTGAAATATGGACAATAATAGCTGCAGAGAAAAATAGATTGGAAGCAATGGATATCTAGCATTATCGGAGAATGATAAAGATTAAATGGACGGATAGAATCACCAAAGGTGAAGTCTTACCAAGAGTTGGAGAGGAAAGAAATATAATAAAAACTGAGAAGAAGAAAAGACGAACGTATGAGACTCATTTTGTGATATTTAAAACTATAATGGAAGGAGGATGAATGGGAGGAATTACGAAGGAAGACCAAGAATGGATACTATTGGTGGAAGGCAAATTATGAATGACGTCAAAATGAAGAATTATGTGGAAATGAAACGGTTGTATGAGAGATGAGAGTAGTGGAGAGCTGCTGCAAACCAATCTTCGGATTGATGGCAGCTGATGATGAGGACTTAAGTGATTGTGTATTAACACATTGGCCGAGTGGAGTTTGCGGAGCCGTGTGTGAGTGTAATAATAATCCGTGTGGATGGTGACATCGCCGTAGCGGGGAGACGCACGCGCTGGGGGCTGAAAGGGGGAGGGGTTCTGTCTTGAGTGTCGTTGGGGGAGGGGAGGATTTCAGGGGGCGAAGGAATCGGGAGTCCGAGCGCTAGTGGAAAAGATGATGCTGCTTGTGGTGGCCCCGAGCAATGGCCTTCCTCTCCAGCGATGAGAATAGAGACTTTCCCCGATGCGGGGGCAGGGTGGGGGACGGATGGGAGAGCTCTGGAGAACCGGGTCACGGCATTCATCAGCCCCCGCGGCCGCCTCCGTCCCCTTCACCACCGACCACACATCTTCCCCCTCGACCCTTCATTCGTCGATCCACTGCCAACCGAGGTGTCCGTCCCCACGAATTTTATTCTGCGACAACCATTTCTGTCCTACCATTTGGAGGGGAGGGTTTTTTGCATGCTAGGGAGGTTTCCTATTTTTTGCTCGACTGTTCTACCCCCGTCAAATTTTCCATTCCTCTTGATCATACCCATAGGCGTGCGCACGGGAGGTGCCGTTGGTGCACCGGCACCATCTAATGGCTAGAAATAATTAATTAAATAACCTAGAAATACGTGAAAATGATACCATGAATGATTAAAAATTAAAACTTGTAAATAAATCAAATTCTAAGTGTTTTTCTCTCTGTCTTACTGACAATCAACGCTTAAAATTCACTCTAGCTGGATGAATGGCAGTGCAAATAAAGTTTTCTAAAAGGAAATTTTTATAATGAAAACAACTCCAGGCACCACCTAATAAAAAGGTCTGCGCACGCCTATAATCGTACCACTTATGTAATATCCAATACCCTATATTAGATATTTAAATTTCAGTTTGCCGATATTGAAATATTAGTATTTGGAAATACTTAATTGAAAACTAATGTATTGAAACTCCTAGCTCTAGCCGTATCCCATCGCCTCTGGTCATATCCTCCGCTTCCCGCTTCTACCTCCCCCATAGTTCCCCCGACTCATGGTACTACTAAAATAGTTAGTAGTACCATGCCCACACTAATGACTACCCTTTCATGCCGAGAATGTATTCGTTCGTCGCCCTTTCCGTCCATCGTGTTTTCTCCTTCCACACCCTCATCCCATCTCATACGCCCTCAGTATATTCTCGCCTTCTTTTCGAAAAATGATCTGTCGCTACGTCAGGGTGGATGAAACACTTCTTGTAATTAGTTCAAGTATATCGCTTTGCGGTCCCATCTCGTTACTTATCTTGTGGCGCATATCCATTTGTTTCAGTGTTCACTCAATCTGGTGGGTGATGGAGAGGGACATTTTAGAGTTACGTGTGTGAGTAAACACTTCATCATCAGCTTCACTGCGAATTATATCGCCGTATCATATCCATTTAGCGCGGTAATCGATGCGCCGGCCATGCTCACCCTCCGGGCGTCCTACCACCCCTGCCCGCTAGGCCTCCCATCCCTGCATCCTCAAACCCCTGTACAATACCTCGGTGATTTCTCATTGGGCGGGGGATGAAGGAGGATTGGAAGGAGAGGTGATATGCTTATACCAACACCCTTCGAAGGATGTGCCATGGATAATGCCATCGTTCTCCCATCTTGAAACAAAATCAAGGGAGAGGTCACGAGGGCGCGTCCATTAATTACGTGAGGCGATTTTGGCGATTTTTCGACCCCCCCCCCTCCCCCCTTGGTGAGATTTGGCTCGACCCCCTCCTAATCTCACGTGAGATATTTAAAAATGCGTATTTTAAGTGTAAATACGTTTATCTGTGCTTGATTGCGTTGGATTTATTTAGAAAACATGATTTGCTTAACTGTTTTTATTTAAGACTAGTTAAGACTAGTATTTAAGACTACTAAGAACGTAATCTAGAATCACAGTGAGAAAAATGAACAGTAAAATACTTAAATAGGAAATACTGAAATTCTTAAAAGAATACTCATTCTAATCATTCCACGGGGACTTATTTGTGGTCTCAAGAGTGACTACTGGAACCAACATGTTCATGTGATTTGTTTCCACATGTTTTACTTAATTTAACCCAGTTTTCTCGTAATTTTACACTGTTTCTTGCGGAAAAAATTACGTGATATTTTCCGAGACTCCCTCTCTCCCCCACGTGAGATTGGGTGAGATTCGGCTCGACCCCCTCCCCCCTAAACGCCCGACGTAATTAATGGACGCCCCCCTAGAGATATCGTGGCAATAATTACCGGACGTAATTTTTTTTTCAGTTTCTAAGAATGGGACATCGTTTGGGAATTAAAAATGAATTCAGTAGGATCGCGGTTTTTAGTAAATGCTTCAGGAAATTGGCTTTCGAATACGTTAATAATTACAGTTTTAATTACATTGGGGTAGTGCAGGGTTTCCAAACATTTCCTTCGATGGAACACTTCGTAAATCATGAATTTTAGCTGAACACATTGTTTATTCTGCTGATATAAAAGAAGTCCGTTACAGTTGCAGCATATAAAACCATTCCGTATACTCGCGGAAAATAGTTTGGGAAACTTTGGTGCAGCGCATGGTGGAGAAACATAACCTCCCGACGGTCATTTGTAGGTTTTTGCTCATGTATCAACAGTCGTAGCTTCATTGACTTTAGTAGGGTATGGTGCTGTGCATTTTCGTGGAAACTCATCCTCTGGCACCAACCCTTGAGTTTGGCTTGACTATGTAATTGTAGGCGCTACATTACCGCTCGAAATAAAAAGAGAAGAACTTTGGTCGCGTCGACCCGATGGAAATGAATTTATTTTAGCGGTCAGGTGGTGGCTGTGTGAGCGAGTTGGGACTTAGCGGTCGCTTCCTGTGACCTAGTAGCTGCAGCAAGTTACGTGGGTACATTGATGGAGGGAGAGGGGATGGTGGTGGCTGGGATGCGCGCGCACCTTCGATGAAAGACACACACACACAAGGTTAATGAAATGAGCGGACCAAAAAAAATGGAGATGGAGATTAGTGGAGTGGTTGGCAGTGGGTGGGTGGTAGTAGGAGGTCGGGGTGAGGTCGCCAATGGGGAGAGAAAGGTTGGGCGGAGGGGAGGAGGTTGAAGTTCGAAGCGGGAGCGAACAAAAGACGAACGTGGCTCGCGCACACCACCACGTGTTCTCCCTCCGTCAAATTGGGTCAACCTCGCCAACTCTCGGCTCATGGAGTGCCCCATTCGCTCCCAGCTTCTCGTTAAAAACATTTCACATCCCACCAACACCATGCCGAGCGCAAAGCGACACGTGCTGCCGACCCCCGCGTTTAAAATGGTGACGCGTGGGAGAGCAGAAGGTCGCCTATCTAGCTAAGAAAATCTAAAATAGCTAAGAAATTAAGCTTTCCAATGATGTATTTTTCATTTCAAATAAAAAATGCCTTACGCCTGAAAAAAATTTGAGAACCTTATTTTTTACACAACCCTAGTACAATGGCGTATCTGCAGTTTTGAGCTGCCCGGGGAGATTGTAATGACTCCATCATTTCGTGATCAGTGGATTTAATGACAAACTCCGAAGTATATATTGTTCGATCGGATTAGGGACGTTGGATATAATTTTTAATAAAAGCCGTCAATTTTTGTAGTTTTTAATTCTCAATTTCGTTCATAATTTTGCTCTTCTTATGATGAGGAAATGAGGATGGCTGATGAGGAAAGAAATCTTCTGGATGGAATTAGGAGGCAAAGTTGGTAGATGGAAGAGGTAATAAAGGGTTGCTTAGGGGCGTGGGCGGAGGGTTGCTTAAGCGCGTGATAGAGGGGAGGATATTGTGTTAGCGGAGAAGGAAGAGAATAGGTATCATGGATGGCATGAAGAAGGGTAGGACGTATGCTGAAATGAAGAAATAAAATGATGTCAGTATATCGAGCTCTGCACTTATAAAAAACCAGGGTATTTTCATTCGCTTCCATTTAAAGCTACATAAACCGTTAGATTACCCTAATAACAATTATTATTAACCCCTTAATATCAGGCGTGTGTCGTAAATAATTCTGTAGGACCGGTGACGTAGCCAGTATTTTGGTTTGGGGGGGCCTCTATTGGTACAAATTTATTCGCTAATAGTTTATTTATGGCTAACCTTTTTGTAGAAAAATGCATTATTTTTTTCCTTTTCCCCATCTTAAACCCTTGTAATTTTCAGCTAATATATTATATGACAAAAATAAGCTAATAATATGATTTGAAATTTTGGGGGGGGGGGCTGAAGCCCCCCAAGCCCCCCCCCCCCTGGCTACGTGCCTGTGTAGGACAGAACTTTAAAGTATAGGATGTCGGGCGTAAGGCTTCAATTTTTTATAAAGTAGCTGTTTGAAATCAACCTGGTGGTGGGACTGCAAATTAGTAATCTCCTGGAGTGATTTACCTCGCTCATTTACCCACTCACATGAATCTCTAAGCGTAGTCGATGGGGGTTGGCTTTTGAGATGAGCATCGGCCCTCTTGTACCTTGTATAATTGTGCGCGAAGTTCATATTTCCCGATCACCACAGTGGGTGAGAGATCTGATAACATACTGTGACCAGGAAGGAGGTTACAAGGCTTTTTGGGGTTGCTGGTTGCACTAAAATATTCACTTAAGCACACACATTTGAATTGAAGATCACAGAAGCTATTCATTAAAGTGGATCGCCCACTTTATTCTACAGGAAGTACTCTGTATAAGTTATTCAAGCTATACATTTGGTTTCTCAGAGGCGTTTATCGTGTGCCGACGCTGGTTGAGCAATATTATTTGCCATGGTCGCTCCTCTTTCTCCTCATTTTACCAGGAATGAAAACAAGTATCCCAACTTTTCCGGTTGTGACATTGTTTGGCCTTACTTTACTGCCAATATGATGCAAAATTACTGATTATTTTGCCTCACGCACAATATCGCCGGGTTTCCTCGTTCGCGTCAGATGAGTAGGTCAGGTGGTGGGTTAGTGGAAGGTAAGCGGTTCCACTGATTTCGCATTTTCCATTGCTTGTTTCTATTTTGAGATTTGAGGTGGTCGATTAGCTCAGTCTGGATTAAAGAAACGTTCGTGCTCGTTTGGGTGACAGCAGCATACATCATTTGATGCGCGCTTTTTGCGAAATCTGAACTGTTTCGTTTCTATAAAGGCCGTTTTACACGGTACATTTGTTTGTACAAACTCTTCCGTGAACTCTTGCATGAGGCAAAATGTATCGTGTTAAGCGGCAAATTGTATGAACGCTTGTGCGAATGTCTCAATGCCTGCACGGGAAATAGAACCTGTTCTAATTTCGTTGAAACAAACGTACAATCTCACATACATTCGTTTGTACAAAATCTTTCATCGTGTAAAGCGGCCTTAAAACATTTGGCTCTGGCGTTATCCTGAGGAAATCTTTGTCATCCTTCAGATTGAAATAAGTAACTCGGTATTATTCCACATTTCATCTTTCTAACCGACCTATGTTTTGGCATTTTATTCCTAATAAATGGTATGGCATAAAAATGGCATAATATGCTGAAATCTGGGTCGGTTAAAGCAATAAAGTGTGTGTCGTTACCTTATCTTACTGTAACTTTGGCTTATTTACGGATTTATTAAATCTGGACATAGTCAACTCGCTAAAAAAGATAATAGAAGCTGCGGAATTGAGACTTCTGAGAAGCCTAACAGGATATAAACTACAATACGGAAAAAGAAATCAGGTGGCAGCTACGTATTGTAGAAGTATATGATAAAAATGAGGAATGCTGAAAACGGTGGCATTATGATGTCGTAAGGATGGAAGAAAACTGTTGAAATGCTTTATTCGGAACAGGAAAACCTGTCTAAACTGAAAATGTTAGTGAATATAAAAGTTCATATATCAAACACATTTATAATTTATATGAAAGGCCGAGGATTGTAATAGAATGTCACAGTCGACAGTCATGATATTAGATTTAGCTCCATATAGATTCATTACCTGATCCTCCTAATTTCGTTCTGCATAAATGATCAAAATCCATTAATCTTTCTTTTATGGCAAAGTGCACTCAAACTTCATCACTCATCACATTTTATGTCTATATGAAGAGAGATTTTCCGTTGATTTTGAAAGCGGCACAGCCGACTATTACGGCATCTCTTCGTGTGAACTTCATTACACATTTCCACTACGTCTTTTCATAAAATTCTGCATTCACTTCAAAATAAAAAAAGTAACGACGGGAAGAGAATGTCAGAGAGATAGAGAGAAAGAAAAAAAGTAAAACTGAAGAACCTGTTCCCACGAGAGAGTTCTTTTCAAAAAACCTCGGAGAGGGGAGTGGATGATGTAACGCTTTTTCTCAAATCACTGGTTCGTGTGTACGCGTTTGGCCGAGAGTGTGGGATGGAGAAGAGATTCTCTAGTACTTTAAAAAGAGAGAAGGAGCAACTCTATCCCTCCTTCATACCTCCCCTAGCCCTACCCTAACCCTCCACTATCCTTCTCGTATCTCCATCTTACCCCTACTATATCCCTACTGTATACCTCCCTTATCCCTCCCTTATCACCCCGCTATCCCTCCCTTATCCCCAGTATATCCCCACTCTATCCATACCCTATCCCTACCCCATATCCCTTCCATATCCACACCCCATCCCCACCTTATCCCCACTATCTCCCCACTCTATCCCTACCCTATCCCTACCCTATATCCCTACCGTTTACCTCCCCTATCCCTACCGAATCACCACCCTATCTATCCCTCAACCCTCCCCTATCACCCCGCTATCCCTCCCGTATCCCCAGTATATCCCCACTCTATCCCTACCCTATCCCTGCCCTATCCCTGCCCTATCCCAACCCTGTCCCTACCCTATCCCTACCCTATCCCTACCCCATATCTCTTCCATATCCCTCCCCATCCCTTCTTCTTACTGTATTCTCTCTCCCTTCCTCCTCCCTTTTTGACTTCTACACCACTTCCTCCACGCCTCCCATACATCATTTACACGCGTTTGCATCCATTTTCGCGCGCACAGCGATGTGCTCCGCAACTACATCCTCTTCCTCCCCTCTATCCCCGTCCTACTTAATCTCCTTTCAACCTCACATCTCCACCGCGATTAAAAAATATAAAAAAGAGAAACAGAGCTGGAGAGTTCTCCCTCGTGCGCCCTAGATATAGGTATTCAGGAGCGCGCGGCCTATATTCAGCCTTCCCTACTATTACACTCCATGTAAGACTCCCCCATCTATCTCCCTCACTCCACCTGCCATTGGATTTACAGCTGCTCTCGTCCCATATATCTCTCTCTCCCTCCCTCCCTTGCTCACGCCAGATCTGGGCCACGCCGCTGCTTGCAGCAAGCCACCCTTGCTGCCCCTTACATGCCTCCACTCCTCCCTCCCTTCCATCTAAAACATCGGCAGGGGTTTTGTTTTTCCCCTTCTCTCGCGAGCGCGCGGACTCTGAAAAGAGAGTGAAGCATAGAGAAGGATTGGCGGTGCGCTCGCATAGTCACGGGACGACAAATTGTAAAAAAAAATCGGAAAGATCTTTCCATCCCAGCGAGGCGAGGCACCTCTTCCTCGCATAGCTTCTCTCTCTACCCTCGGAGAAAAAAAGAAATAAATCCCATCGGTGTGCAGCATTGGGAATGATGTGGATGATGAGAGGAGTAGGAGTCGCAAAAGAATGTATACCTACGTCGCTGGAGCGTGCTTGGATATTCTATTTTTTTCCAGGGGGCACAAGGGGAAAAATAAATAAAATATTCCGTCAAAAGGTGCGCATTTGTGTGTTCTTTACCGATGAATGTGAGTTTTTTTGTACGGGCGAGGGAGTAGTGATACGTGACCCGGGAGATGAATTATCGGAGTCTGATCGACTGAGTGATGGGGTGGAAATTTAAAAAAAAACTAATTTAAAAGAATTAAAACCCGCTCATTCCGGAAATTGGGTCTCCTCCCTGTATCCCTGTGGCGGATTCAGTTTGTATATGAGGAGATGATGCACTCCTGTGTTAGTTCGCGCAGTTGTAGTGATAGATTTTATGGTGGTTTTACCGTAAAATGACTGATAAATGTCATTTAATACACAGTGATGGGGAACCGAGCTTAGCTCGGTACTCTATGTATTAATTATTTATAAAATTAAATGAAAATTTATGTTTTCAAGACAGTGTTTTAAGACTATTAGATATGATACTATCAGATATGAGCAACAAAGTCCTATTGTACCTCGCAGTCTTTTTCGCAAATTGAATTAGGAATTACGTGGCAATAAATTTGAGAATGGGTGAAACGAGAATAATAATAATATCTTTTCTATCTAAAACAAGCGCGAAAAAACTGTATATTAGAAGTAAATATTCCCAGATAATTGAATGGTGGAAATATCAAGACACCAACCCAACTTAATTTTTGAGTTATTAGTAAATTACTGCAATATTTGAAGTCAAAATGCGTTAACTTAATTGAAAACTTGGCATTTTCTCTGGTATATTGTCTGTGCACGCGTTGCTATGGTCCAGTTAAAGAAAATGATATACCTATGGATAATAAGACAGAGCCAGGAAATTGATGAAATCTAAAATCATAAAGGTTGTCGTAAGTTCAATTAAATCCCTACGAATGCGATGATTAGGCCACGTGGAAAGAATGAATGAGGATCGAATTTTATTTCCACACTTCTCATCCAAAGGCTTGAAACATTCATCTGTCCTGGGTATTCATGCCAAAGTTCTCGTCTACCACCTGTAAATGTCTTATGTTTTAATTTGTTGTCAGATTAAGAAATTTACTTGCAGTGTTGCCTGTACTCAGTGTAACTGATATTTGCAGTTGCTCACTGATAAATGGTTGTATTGCTTTTTGGAACCTCTTCTGTAGTATAGATAATAATAGGAATGATAATGAAATCGTCCTGCTGCCACATTTGTCGTATTTTTCAGCCAAATCCCCAGTATTTGTTTGTTTTATCACTATACGATTGTTGCAGGTGATGTGTATTTGGTACTGTTGCATCTATCATGAAATTTATTTTCAGTTTTCTTTCTTCTTATTATTATTACTAATTTCACCCTTGTGTCATCACCGTAATTATTACTGCCTCCGTCCCAAAACCATCCCTTCATTCGAGCGCACGTGTGCCTCCAGCTTTGCCATTGATTTTTCGCCCTCTGACTCTCTCTCTCTGTGCAGGGAGAGCGCACAAGAGGGGTTGGGTTGGTCGTGACCCAGTTTCCTGGAAGCGAGCGCGCTCTCCAACTCTCCCACTGCACCCTACCCCCACCCTCTACCCACAACCGAACCCTGAACCCTTCCCCACTCCCACCTCAGCCCAATCTGGAGAGGAGGAGGAGGTGGGAGGCCCATTTCCAGGATCCACGTGCATCGCAGAAGTTTCGATCCGCTACCCCGGAATCGATGGACCCTAACCCTTCCCCCTTCTTCCCCCTTGCACACTTCCAGGGTTCCGGAAGGGGCCCTTGTACACGGGGGCTTGTATATGCGCGCGCGCCCCTGCAGACCCTGGCGGATTTCAACCCTCTCTTCTCACCCTTTCCCCCCTCATCCCCGCCGAGTAACCCCTGCGCAAACCCTGGGGGTTGGCCCAGGAGAAAAGGGGTTTTCGCGAGTTCCGGTAAAAAAGGGGTCGGAGGGGGTCGTTCTTTTTATTACTTTTCTCTTTTTTTCTGTTCGTCTCTTTGTTCCCTTTTCGGTCTTCTCTGTGGCCGTCCCCTTGTTCTTGCTCTTCTTGGAAACGGGGTCACCCGGCCCTTCGGATGTTGTTGACTGCTAGAGGCTGTGCGGGTGCCAAAGAGGCCACGAGGCAAGATGGGTTTTTGGCCTCTCGCATCTCTCCACTTTTCATTTTTCGTGCTCCTAAGTACTTATCCATTCCATTAATGCCATAGTGATGAATCGAAATTATCTCAACCCGCATTTGACATAATCCACCTTTTGAATATATGCTGTTTAAAGCATCCATTTTTATTAATTATTAATATTTAAATGCTGAAATCATTATTTATCGTTTCTTTAGCATAGAATTTCATTTATTAATTTTTTCAAAATTTTCTGCATTCTTCCAATACCTTCTCTCGACGAATTTATTTCTCATCCTCTAGTCTTATTCTTTTTCCCTATGTTTTTCTTTATATGAATCTTTATTTTTCCTCTATCTCGTTCCTTCTTCTAACAGCTCAGATCTCAAACCCTTCCAGTCTATTCTCACCCTCTTTCTGTAAGAGTTCAAGTTCAACAACCATAAAGCGATTCGGTACGCTGAAATCATAAAGTAACTTTCCCTAGCTCCTTTTCTTCGTGATCAATCCCCCTCCTGTTGGAACGTGTTTCTTTCGATAGTCGCTCATGTAATATCTCACTTCAAATTCGTGAAAATTAATTTATCTTAGTGATTATGGATGGATAAAAAGATTCACTATATTCCAAAAAAAATACCTACCTTTACATACCATCCGTGTTTTATGCACGACATCATATTGCTCAAATTCATTGCAGTTTTCCCTGAATCTTCTGAATTTCTTAGTGATTACCGTTGGTAAATTAACTGGCACCCAACCCAGATGCCCAGTGATATAGTTTTAAACTTATCGTGATTCAATCGTGGTAAGCGTGTAATCGATAAAAAAAACTCTGTCCCAGGTCTCCCTCCCGTGAGTAAGAGCGGAGTTTTATGACTTGCTGGGTGTATGACTTGTAAGAACTCGGGGAAACAATCGAGGCGTGAAATCGTTTCACCATCTGATTCCTGCGAGAAACTCGTATGTTTTTTCCTCGCTTCGGAAAAGTAAAGTGGTTCGAGATTTGATGGCATGGAGAACATCTGAGGAAATAATGGAGAAAAATGATAATGTGGACTCATTAAGTAAAATTCTCGGGAATCTGGGAGAGTCATATTCTCTGGATCCAGTTCGGGGTGCAGAGTGAGGGGAAAATCTTTCGTCGCTTAAGATCTTGGACGTGACCCAGTTTTCGTTCCCTTTTTTTTAAGGGGCTGAGAGATCTTTATCGTAGGAGTTTTCTTTCTCTTGGACGTGGTATTCTAAAAAGTTATTTGTTGCCTAATAAATTTATTATTTCGCAACAAAGATAAATGTGCCTGTAAACATATCTTTATTTATATCTGCTCGGCTGCGTTCACGATTGTTTTTTGCAAGCATGGCTTATCTGGGTGTTCAATTGATTCACGTTGAATGACCGGGAGGTAGCAAGGTTATAGCTCACACCCATTGAATGGGTCTTTTTAGAACACTCTGTACAAATTGTAATGTACTGCATTGAAGATTTTGGTCGTTTTTAGTAGTTCTCGATCAACCGCTGTGAAATATTGTTGTGTCCTTGGTTGCTCATGAGAGCATGTGTTCATTCTACATAATTTATTTTCATTAATTCTCCCCTGAAATCAGTATCAGTTTTTTGCAATTTTTATTAATTTTTTCTCCATTTTAGAAGCTCATTTTCCAAAAGGTAGGATCTCAAACGGCTTTTATATACCCATCAGAATTTGCCAATACGCCTTCAGTACTACGCCCTTTGTTCAAATGTATTTTCCTACGCTTTGAGAGTCAGCATAACTTCAGAATGGGAACTATGCGAACCCATTTTAACAGTATTTCGTGGAATTGGTCAATCTTCGTATATCAAGGATTATTATGTTATTGAATTGGTGTGAAGACTGTCCGCTTGCACTTACAGTTTTCACCATCATCAACATCAATAGGTCGCTGTGCAGCGCTCTCTCCCACCTCGTACCACTCAACCCTTAAGGGGTTCGCACCCTGGCCTATCTGAGGGTAGGGGTGTGTGTGCAGCGCGTCGCTCACCCTCCCAACCTCGTGGACGTTAAGTATTTATCGATTCGGAGTCGCGGGTTCCAAAGTGACCTCGTTGGCGCGGACCAACCTTGGTCGTGTTGCAGCCAGAAGGGGAAAGCCAAGAGCTGATGAAAATAAAAATTCAGTTAGTCAATTCACCGCCTCAATCACCGGTGGTGCACTTCGGCTTAGGCAAAATAGGCAGCTGCCTAGGGCCCCTATCTCGGAGGGGAACTCGGCTTGGGAACGAAATAGTACGCATTAAGAACAAAGAAATGGAAAATAATATCAGTGTTGTGAACTTAAGTTTTCTTGGTACTTATCTATTTCATTTCTAAGTCTGATTGTCTATTTTATAATGTCCAAGTACGTTGCTTGAACATGAAATAAAAATAAAAGTTGCTTTTTGTGTAAAATTACTAAATAGGGAATTTGTGAAATGCCTAGGAGCACTGGGTCTCTAAGTCTGGGCCTGTCCATTGCGCGTTGATAAAAAAAATCTGCAGTGAATTGACCAAGATTTTGTCTTTTGTTACCAATCATTTTGAGAAAATTGTGAAAAAATTTCTTTGATAAGCATTAAGCAATGTATGCATGTCACTGAGATGTAGACTTCAATAGCTTGCCGCAATGTGCTACACGTACGGGTATTATTAAGCTTGAAATTTTCAGATTCCGAACTTTTATTCAGATAACTCTAGATGTCAAATTTTCCTGAACTATTAATTACGTTCCTAAATCCAAATTTGCTGAGGCAGCTTGCATGTGAAGTATGAGAGCATAATTATGGGCATGATATAACGATTTATCGGATCATACGGCATATTTTTCGGCAATAAATCGATATTTAGGGTTTTATTCCTTGGCGGCCGGTTTAATGAAATCCCCATCCTGAAATTCCCTCTACCGGCATCCGATGTCAATTTTTCTCGTGATCTTATTTATTTTTAGAAATTTTTCAATAATTTATCTTCCACCTTCTGTCATTGTAGCCCCCTCATTAAGTGTCTACGCCTAGACTGATGAATAGGGACAGTATAACTTCAAGGAAAATATCTGATTTCTCATTATTCAAACGCTATAATCAGTTCAGTCGGAAGGAAAATAATTTTTTTGCCGAACTCAATCTTTTCCTAAAAAACTCCTCAAAGCTGTGGCAGTAACAGCCCCGATTTTTGCCATCAGTTTTCTTTCCCTGTAGGCTATTCAGCTGGAGAATTTTTCATCCTCCTCGTGGACTATGGCCTTGATGTGGTGAATGGGCTTGACGTTTTCAATTAAATCGGGAATCCCTCTCAATTAAATTTATAATCGATTTACTCGCTTATTTTGTGATATTTGGTGAATTAAATCGGGAGCTCTACATTTTCTCTAGTACGCTGCTCATTTCGGGAGACAACATCGCACTTGCTTTCCATTTGTTTCGGACCCTTCACAGTGTTCAGCGTTTCTTCAGGACAGTTCGTGAGCAGAGTTGATGTTCACTAAACAATAAAAGAACTTCGATAATCCGTTATTGCTGCTCTTGCGTTGATTTTCAGTAAATACTTAAAATAGATACACGGATAATGTTTAAGTTTTCAATTAATGTGTAGTACAAAACCTTACGTTTTTAATTACGCATATTGAATGAATTTGATAACTTTTTTGAAAACATCAGGCCATAATTATTGTGTACCTACAGATAGAGTACCGAAAGTTTCGCCTGCACACACATCGTTCCATTCATCCTCATTCATTTGCGGTAGAGTGCGCTGATGTATTCCGATCTGCGCTAGCTCCTAATTAACATTATTATGATATAATTGTATAACATAATTGAAATTAGGTTCAAATACTCATAGTTAGTAAAATTTCAATATTTTTCTGTCGTATTTCTATCGGGAAAACGATGATTATTTTTGTAAAATTATAGTAGTTCACACATTTATCAATAACTCTCCTCTACTTTTTCGGACTCCGTTCTTCATCTTTTCGCTCTATCAAAATTCATGGCTCTGGGTTATGTCGGATCGCTCTATCCAAGAGAGAGGAGGGCGATCTCCCATGATGCATGGCGGCCTCCGCGAATAGAGTCAAACAAAGAGTCAGGCGCCCATAGAGGAGGGGATAGTAGTCGGCGGTTTGTTATCGTAAGATGCGCATGCGTCGTTTCTCTCTCTCTCTCTCACTTCCTGTCAAACGATTGCGGAAGTGCGCGCGCACCTGATAATGCTATAATATTTTCCTCCTCTTCCACCTTCCCGTGATCCTCTTCTTCGGAGCGTCCCCCGTATGACGCATTCCTTCCTCCCCCCCCCCCATTACCTCCCTACACCCGTTGCCGTGTAAACAAAGACCTGCCGAGGCCGCGAACGCTTTTTTTATATAGTCGAAGGTGGTCCATCGGGGAGATTGACGGACGTGGGAAAATAATAATATGCCGCTCCACATGTTAACGGCCCTCACGCATCGGAGTCGGGTCGGCCGTTTTAGCAGTAGTAGTAATAGCTTTGTACTCATAAACTCCTCCCCTATCCCTCCCAAATTCCTATCGCTTTTCTCTTCCTCCTTTTAGTCCCAATTCACTCCCGTTACAGAATTATATTTAGCTCCTATATTTATCCTAACTTTTATACCTCCCGCGACGCATGAGTCGATTTTTTTTTCTCACCCCATCTTAGCCACTCAAAAAAAAGGGAAGTGCGTAAAATTTATTCCTTTCATCCTAGTAGGGGTACTTGACTACAAATGTCCTCAAGAACTCATGTATGAATGTACGGTCAACCACGGACATTAATTTTTTTCCTTTAAAAAGCGCATAAAAGTTTTAAAAGGTCACGTGATCCGTGATACTCCCCGGGCTTCTCATTGTCAGTGGCGTGACGTCATCGCACTGTATTGTTTATCTCGTCTATTTTTATTTAAAAAGCAAGGATGTAATACTACTTTTTTGTTAGTTCGATGCATTTCGACACCATCAACGCTTTTCTCTTTGTGCGTCGATCGTTCGTTTTTTGGACATTGCTAATACCGATTTAATCGGCTTTGCGTAGAATTTCCTCTCGTCTCAGATCCGTCAGTTTTCCTCTTCCCTTATAGCGGAAACGCTTTTGATTACAGGCACTACGAGGAAACGGCTGAAATAATTTAGTGTGTCGTGACTTAGTTGACTCCGTATTTGATTATTTTTGCCATTTCATCCCCCCGTGTTGCAGATTTGGTGGACTTAAGGTAAAAGATATTTTTTGCCACAATAGCAGAAGTGCAGAGAAAAAGAATGAACTTAACAAAAACAGCAGCAACAAAGACTCATAGCAACAGAAGCAAATGTGCCCCCAACTATAGGCTCTTGCATCTTCAAGGTTTTTAGCATCTGTCTTTGGTATTTGCATTACTCAACGGGAGCTGTGTATGCCCGGCATTTGCACTGCGGACGGGTATTCAAATAGGTACCATTGGTGCAGAACCCCGCAGTATTACGTCTCGGAAACAAAGAGACTTAATTCTACGGCTCGTAATGTCATGCCTGGAAACAGGTTACGCGCTGAGGCTGCCGAGGTACGTTCATACTTCATTGCTCATTTCTGAGAGATTGCTAATTTCGTAACGATTTCATTAACAGATTATACCTTCGCGCAAGGTTCCCCCTCGTCTCAAATCCGATTTTCCTCGAGTTAGACGCACTTGGGTCCTTCCAGCTGACGCGCTCTCGTGGCAAGGGTGCGATATTGGTAGTCGTTGAAGAAGATGAGGAGCGGTCATTCGTTCCATTTCGAATATGCGAGATCGATTGAGAGATACATAATGCTGTATCACCTGCGTCAATCCGAAAATCAAACAGTTTGAAGGCGAGAGCCACTCTTCCTCGCGATGTAAACAAAGGAAGGCTGAAGCGCCTCCTCCCCCCACTCCTATGCTCTCGGTTTGCTGCTGCTCCACTGCGCGCCAAGCATCGCCATTGGTCGGTTCGAACGCCGCTACGCCGATCCGCCGAGCCAATGGGAGGCCTGGAAATACGTTTGTTTACATCCAGCCAGCCGCTCGGCGTAGGGGGAACTCCGGGAATGTCAATATTCTTGGTTTTCGGCTGCCGCCCGCCGCGGTGCCACGCAACAATCCAGCAAGCCCTTAGGCCGTTAGGCAACGGAGAACATGACGCCCTCTCTTTATCTGGAGGGGGGTGCCTGACGGCAATAATAACAGTAGGCTGGTGAAATTCGTACCGGGTTCCCATGGCGTTGCCAAGGGGGGGAGCAGGAGAGAGAGTGCTGGGGATGGGAATTCGGGTGCCTTGGTTGCGTTCGCATCAGCTGGTCGGGTGTAGCGGTGCTTTCAACTGTTGCCAGGCGCCCTTCTCCCCAGCTACGGCCCTCCCGGTTCACATACGCGCGATCAATACTTTCCGAAGCGACCCCACGCGGCGCCACCATCGTTGGACACGTGCCGCTCGCTGTCCCACTAGGAATCCCCTCCCCTACACCCCTCCCTAACCCCTATCCTCCCCTCTCTCTTTCTCAAAACCCTGGAACACCCCCTACCCCCAGGGTTCCCCTTCCCGCAGCGTGAAAAGCGCTCTTTTTCCGAGCCATCGCCGAACCCTGCGACGCGGCCCGGAGGCAGGAGATACCTACAAGTAGGGGACAGGCTCCACTCACCGAAAGCGCCACTATCGCTTCTCCCGATTTGCCTTCTCCTTCGTCAGCAGTCGTCCAAGGGATATATCATTTTGCATTTCCGTTCAGAGAATAAACTTTTGCTGTTGTAGTCTTCACTTTGCAGAAGTTCCGAACGTTCGTATCCATATTGAAGTTAAGCACTCTGTACTTTCTACAATCTTTTAATTGCACGACGCGTTTCGCCAATTTACGGCATCGTCAGGTACAGACTGCGTTTCTTTATTTTCCGTTTATTGTTGTCGTAATTATGGGGGGAGGAGAAAGTACAAAGGTTCGGGGAAGGTTGAGAAAGGCCAGTGGAAATGTGGATCAAGGGCTGGTGATGTAGGAAAGGTTATTATCGGTGAAACGCGTCGTGCTAATAAGCGTTTGTAGAAAAGTTCTAAGTAATTTACTTAATTATAAATATGTCCGTTCTGAGACATCAGTAGCGGAATGTTCATGGTTGAAACATTATGTGGATATAGTGAGTTGACTGATTGGAGGACCGTGAGTTCAATGCCTGACGTTGACGTCCTTGCATAACACCTTCCACCAACAATGAAGCAATTTATGTTTCCAGAAAAACACCATCGCCACCCCGAGATGGACTCTGGATATCCGGAGCGATGATTCCAAAGATTCACTCTTATTTTCCTCCGAAAAACAATTATCGCAATTGATATTCTCTCTAAAATTCTGTCAATCTCTCGGAAATATTTCATATGTTGCCAACACATGTATCCAAGTCCTACAATCTGAATACGGATGGAAAAAGTACGAAAGGCGAAATGATGGCAAACCAAGTGGTATACATGGCGTTAGAATGACATTTTTGGAATAACCAGGTTATTACTAATGTGATTTTGTTCTAGGCTTTTTATAAGGAAGAATTGTATTGTAAGCAGGGAGCGGGAGGTAGATAGACGTGTTGGAGGGGATGAGGTTATAGTACATACGTGTATCGTTCAGAAGAGAGATATATGGTGAAAGGGAAGATTCTAAAATGGAATATATGACAAGAAATTTTCCATGAATATTTCGAAAGAGGAACTGAAATTTTCCGAAGAGTTCTTCATTTGTTATGCATAAGCTCCACCACTTCTGTACTGAGGCAACATTGTTAATTCAGAATTATTACCCCTGACCGGCATGATACCAGTTGTAATTATGTTATCTTTCTTATCAGTATCCCATGCTTCCGTTTACTGGGTCTACTGTCTCCTTCGCCACGTGTGCAAGGAACATAGGCTGCGGCGCATCTCAAGATGCAATTAGGCAATGTGAGCATATTGCTGTACGTAAAAAAAAAACGAAATTAAACGCAATTTGTGGCGGATTTTGGATGGATTTGTGTGGAATGAATTAGTTACGAGAATTTTAAAAATATATTTTCCAGGAGTGTCAATTCACTATTTTCTCAGTTGGACAAGATTTCCTTGGGACCAAGGTGGGCGTGGGGGAAGGGAGGGGGTGTGAAGGAAGAATAATTCCCGTGAGTCCCCGTTTCTGACGGCGCGTTCACTATGAATACATTTCTGCACTCATTTATTAAACCCCTTATAAAAGTGCATTTATTTAACCGAGAGCACAATTTTCGTGTTGATTAGTGGTTCTGATCTTATGATAAATTTTTATAATTTGCTCTTAAACTTTAGTGTTATCGGCCCGCAATGATCTCGCTGCATTATACTTCGGAGTTTCAACAGGAATTTTTCATTCAAGGTGATGAAGTCAGCGCAAAATCGGAACAACGCAATTTAACGCACGCATGCGACGTTGAATGAGACGATTTGCGCTGGCGAAACGTTAGGTAACCTGCCAGTAGGTTAAGCAAGCATTCCTTAGGTGCACTGCAGTCACGGCTGAACCTTTTTTAAATAGTTATCGAATTCATTCATAATACGTAATTTAAATGCTCAATCTCTTCACCACAGAGTAATTAAAAGCTTAATATTATCCGTCTTTGAAGCCTTTACGGGAAATCATCACAAAAACAACAATTTCGGATGCGGATGCTATTATCGACATTATTTCGTGGTTTAGCACACATTAACGCTGCTCCATACCTGTTTTTTTTCTGAGTTCGGCAAAATAAGTATTTAAAAACGTAATATTTTTACCGCAGAGTAATTTTAAACTTAAAAATTATCCGTCTTTGAAGCCTTTACTGAAAACCAACACAAAAACAACAATTTCGGCTGCGATTATCGGAATTCTTTCGTAGTTAAGCGCACATTAACTCTGCTCCCGATCTGTTTTGAAGTTCACTGCCCATTGCGATGGGTCTGAAACGAATGGAAAGCATATTCAGTGTTGTGTTGCGAAGTGAGCAGCGAACTAGAGCGAATTGAAATCTCCCATTACTTCCACTCCCTTCACTTTCGTGAATATTGCGTGCCGTCGTTTTGGACACCCGGTGTCACTTGGTGCCGCACCCCAAACCCACTAGCACGATTCCGATTGGCAGTCACCCTGTGGAGGATAGCGATGGGCGTCTTCTCTTTTTTGTGCTACACGCGGCGCCTTCGGGCGCACCCCCCCCCCCCTTCCTCCTCCTCCCCTCTCCCCCTCTACTTAGGTGCTTAGCGAATTGAGCGAGGGATTGGTGCCGTGGTGCCAACGGCATGGGGAGTGAGGGGAAATAGGGGTGCGCCAGCTTTGTTGTTGCGAGGCGGATGGCGCGGTTGGCAACAGGGGAGGTGGGCAGAGAAGGGAACGAAGGATTGTCTCTAGGGGTCGTGGGGGTCGTGGACGACCCACGTGGAAGGAACACTCTTTGGCACCCTATCGCCCCCACCCTCCTCCAATCCTTCCTCGTGGGACGTGGCCCGACGCGTCGAAGTTCTGACTTCTCTACACGCGAGTCAGGTTGAAGGTTTCCATAAGGTAGTTAGAGCGTAATATCATTTCACCTAGAATTTGATGAATGTTACCGCATTTTAAAGTGAACACTCCCACATTTCCAATGATATCAAAATGCTAACACCTTGCCGAACTACTTTTCGAGCAATATGTCTAAATATATGGGCTGTTTTGCTTAGGATAGATAACGGTTGTGCGCTTCAGGGGGAGAATATTGAAAAAATAGTAATTTCCAACTCCTAGATTTCGTCAAAAAACTAGCGGTGTGTAGCTTGTATTTTTCATAAACTATTTATAAAATATAATCATTTACTCACCGCAGTAATTATTACAGAATCGAAAAATAATCATCTCTTGGGCAGGTGTTTTCACCGTACGGTGTGAAAAAATGAGTCAATTTAAGAGAATTATGAGGACATACTCGTATTTATTTAATTACTGAGAAGTGTTGACATATGTTACTATGTTTTTGCACCATTAGTATTACAATATTTACTTCATACTTCTTACAGATGCTGAAATAAAAATAATAAAATTCCAATATGGTCTCCATAATGACTGGGGAAATATCTCGCTCAAACTACCTTAAGGCAGCTGGAGCGAGATTTTTGCCTAGGCATAAACGAGAACACGTTCAAATTTTATTGTTAAATTTAAGGAGCGGTAAGAAATGATTAATGACACAAAAGCTTTGTTTTAAAGCACTGAAATTCTCATTAGTTAACTAAATATATATGTATAATTCATTTTTTCACGCCGTACGCTGAGAACGCCTTCACGACCAAAGTTCTTTTTGCGATTCTGTAAAAATTGCTGCAGTAGTTGATTTATTTTTTTAAATAGTTGAGAAAGCATGCAGACTACTCACTGTTAAATTTCTGACTAGATCTATAAAATTTTAAAGAAATTGCTATTTTTTAATAAAATCTCTCTGGAGAGCATACCAGTACCGTTTCCCAAGAAGAATGTCTGGTGGTTTTTTGAAAATATCTTGAGAAGCATGATGGTGTGTGATATTTTGTTATGATTGGAAATATGAGATTTTTCTTTATAATGAGGCCAAAAATTCGTCGAAGTTTATGTGAAATTATATCAAATGGACAATTGTTTTAGGATAACGGGACTAGCCACGGTACTATCTTTTACGGAGTCACCCGTAAGTGCATATAAGTGTGGAATTACCGCAAAGGATAAATCGTTTGCATCCTACCAACTACTCTGACCTATTAAATTGTTTGCTCGTATTGCCAAAGTGAGACGAAGAGAAACTATTACAGGACTGGTCCTGGTGGGGAATAATAAATCGTCAACAGTTATGTACGCAGGAAGTCTTCATATTAATAAACCCCGTTTCTTAATTATTCCTTAAGTCGTCGGAGAACTGGAGCAAACAAGTTTCGAGTATTAATGTGATGATTTTCAATCAATTGCCGACGGGTTATCCCTTGAGTGTCGACGCTATATTTTCACTGTTCCCCTTTACTCATTGTACCCATTTTTTGTTTTGCTGTTTCCTCCACATCTACATACTGCCCTGCGAGCCGTTTTAGGGACGTGTGGCAGTGAGTGTTAGGACACCGGTCATGTAAAGGGGAGAGAATAGGGATAAGGAACGGGAAGAGGACTTAGGTGAATTGATGGTTGACAGAGTGCCTCACTAGTAGTGTCACGCCCTATTCCTGGTATGTCACCAATTGTGTGTGGAAAGAAAGAATATTTGTATCTATCAGTTCGGTAGTGTATCTCTCTTATTTTTTCGCTTCTATCAGTCCTAGAGGTATATTTCGGGGTCAAAATTATATCCTCTGTGCCATACTGAAATTCGCCTGATTTGAATTTTTCTTGTAAACCAAGCCCAAGGTATAGCGTCCGAGTCTCTTATACCTATTGAATTTGGGCCTGATTATGGATCTTTATAGCGTGTACCTTAGCGTTATCGTGATTTTATTGCTGCTCCAACGAAAAAGAAAAATGTGTTGAACGTTATTAAAAGTACATCTGCTCTTCAAAATCACTGTTCTCGCATTTGTGGAGCGAGCCGCATGAACTGTGACTGTGAACACTTCGCAACGATGGACGTTTGCGTTTTGGGTATCAATAACGACATCGCACAAGAAAGATCAATAATCGCGCCCCTGGTGTTTGTAACATTTTCTTGATATTTTATGCGTGCTCGAATCGTCTGGATGAGGGTTCCGTGAGCTTCGAGTAGGTCAGTGGTTAATTTTGTGCTCCTGTCGTGCTCTCCCAGAGGTATATAGACCGTCACCGAGATCGGGGACCCTTCACGCCGACTCGCGGAAAACATCCCTATAGGAATCCGGT
Organism: Pyrrhosoma nymphula; assembly: GCA_963573305.1. Classification (NCBI taxonomy): domain Eukaryota; kingdom Metazoa; phylum Arthropoda; class Insecta; order Odonata; family Coenagrionidae; genus Pyrrhosoma; species Pyrrhosoma nymphula. Next base: position 84,245,174 of record OY754333.1, on the reverse strand, counting down.
GAAATGCCCCCGCTGTCGCTGCTGTGTCGTCGCTATGTGGTTTTGGTATTCGGGGGTTCCAAGGGTGGGTTGGTTCCCTGGAAACGCACCACTCCAACCCCCTCTCCCGGGTGACACGGCCGCTGCAAACGTTTCCCCTCTTACCCCAATGCCCCCTCTCTAATTCATGTACCCCTAGGGTGCGATGAAGCATTTGGCGTACCCTGGAGAGCAATGATGGGCCCTTTTGTTTCGTGGCTTATGGCGCACGTCCCCGCTGAGATCACATACATGGGGACAGAGTGGTCTTGGATTCGTTGCCTGAGCCAGACGATCTACTCCTGAGGTAGTTACGAGAGGTAGCCCGTTCGATATACATATTGTGGGTAGGAATTAAGACAACACTTTTTTTTATATCCTTCGCTATGCACATTTTTCTCTTTTGATGTAATAGATGGTCACTCACGAGGAAGACCACCTCATCAGAGACCTTTGACTTACACGGAAAGACGAAAAAGTTTAAGAGTGGTTTTCACCGTCACCGAAAAAGTAAAACATATTCCTATTGTAAGCAAATCAAAAGCGTGTTGCCGCACAGTGTAAACCCGGATTCAGAGTCTATTTATGATTATGACTGTCAAAATCAGAAATTCAATCCTCGGCAGTAAACTTTTCGATGGCAAAATGAAACTTTGACAAAATGTTTGATTAATCCGAATAGTAAATTAAAAGCTGAGGACATTTGGAATTTTTTTTATTTTCCAAATTTTTCTTTGAAATTTACCTCTACCATGAGTTTTCCTCAATTTAATTCGTTTGTTATCAAAACGTTCTCACTGGAAAATAATAAGTTTGATTCCTGTTCTTTTGTCAACCATATTTCTGTTTTTTTTTGTCGTATGATGCCTCGGTGTGATGAATTTATTAATATTTTTAATAGTCTTCTGCGGGACTATTTTTGCAAAAGAGTAGCATAGTGTGAGTGTCCGTGAAAGTATAGGGTGCGTAGTTTCGAATTCACCGACTCTTGTGACGGTATGCATGTCCACACGCTGTTGTTTTTCCATTTGTGATAAACACCATTGATAGTAGCAATGGAGTTGAAGTAGGAATATATTTTTAGCTAATTATCGGCTACAAACTTACCTTGTACTTCTTATGAAAACAATATGTACACATAATTTTCCCTAGTAGAGAAACGGCCCAAGTTCATCCCCAATCTTCTGGGGGAAATAGGTGCGATTAAACCTAATGATTTTAACGACTTAACGGCCTGGAAATCTGAAATCCTCCCGCCCATAATATTTACGTGCCGAGAATGAGTCCCGAGAGCTTTTGTAATCCGGTCGGATCATGTGATACGAAAGGGACAAGTTGCATTCGGAATGGTTATAGTGGATTATTACCCCTCTCACCCGTTATACTTCCCTGGGTCCGTGAAATTACATTCGTTTTGATTCACGCACAGGCGTTTGTTATTTTTGGTTTCTCTGGACTCCGTGAGCTGGAGGGGGTGAGTTGGTTGGCGTTTTGCACCCCATCTCCCCACCCCCACAGTTTCACCCCCTTTTTATGCAACCCCCTCTTCTCATATTGACTTTATACGCTGTGCCTGCCCCCTCCCCCTTCCCCCCTGGTGGTGTGTGCGCCGACGCCAGCGCCACTACCTCCCCTGCTGGCCGGCGTTTTGACCTCATTCGACGCAACCCACATTTTGCCGCTTCCATCACCCCTTTCCTCCTCTCCCCCTTACTAGCCAACGCCACCACGCGGAGTCCCCACGAAACAAAACCCTTCCCCCTGCCAGGGGCTAAGGGGTTTTGGGGGTTCGCTCCGAAAGGGAACCTGAATAATGAGTGGTTTCTGCTGCTGCTCCCGACGGAGGGCAGGTAAAAGCCAACGGATGAAACGGGTTGTCCACCGATCCGGGGAAAAACGGGAAAAAGCTGGGATTACACGGGGATTTTTTTACAAACGGGAAAAAAGCGGGAAAAGTGGGGTAATATTGTTGTTCATCGGGAATATTTTCTTTGTCGTTCGCGTTCAGAATTTTTTTTTAATTGCAGGCTTAATTTATCGCAGGTTACCTCAACTGCTCCAATGGCAGTGCGTACATCGTATTGTGCGTAGATCATAGACTCATTTCTAATAATAGAGTTCGTAATTTCGTCTAAAAAGAGGATATAACTGTGTAAGTACGCGTGTAACTACGTGATTCCGAACCAATCCAATAGATTTACCGTAAAAACGGAATATTTTAGTGTAATACGTGCGGGAAGTATTTCGTTTTGAGTCAGGAAAACCGGGAATCATGCGATAATTTTTTCTTCCTGGTTTGGTGGAAGCCAATGGTTGAGATAAATGGAAGGACAAAGGAATGAAAGAACGCGCATGGTCAGTTCGCGAAGCCAAAGGAATGTAATGGCGTATATGAGGCCGCGAGCGATGCTGGGCCGCGATTATGTTATACCCTTCTTTCGAAACCCTCGTGGTAAGCGGTAAGAACCACAACAGTAGTGAGGACGAAGGATAAACATGAAGGGACCGATCTTTATATGGCGTCGTTCTGCGGCGTATTGCTAATTCCATCCGTGCCGCCGCTTCAGGGGAAAACTTCCGCCAAAAATTAAATTTAGCATTATCCCCTTCAGCGGTATTTTCAAAAATTACCATACCGCAATTTCTGGGGCAGGTTTTATTTTACTTAGTTCATAGGAGACACCAAGAGGATGAAGGAAAATTTCTAGGATTAGTATACCAAGAAATGGTTAATGTCTCTTCACCACACTATGTCGAACTCAAGAGGCTTTCTGATCCCGCAGAAGCAAATGGGGTGCGTGAGAAAAAAAAATAGTATCGCGGGGCGCATACTCTGTTAGGATAAGAGTTATTTGTCGTACACTGCGGGAAGCTGAGCTAATTCCCCGAAGTTTTTAAAGTTTTTATTTATTTAGCCCAGTCTTGATTCTAATGACCTTAGCATGGCTCAGATAAAATTAAGGATGATGGCTATGAATTAAATGCATGTTCGTTCTGACCTTTGAGTTATTTTGTTTACTCCTTCAACTCTCATTCTCATCTATTCTCCAGGGACTTCTACAGAAAATTAACATTTCGCCTCAGTGTTTTCATTCAGTGTTGAAGGAGCATTCAATTTCCTGTGCACGAATCCTTTCCCCATTATCCAATACCTTAGCCGTATCATGTATGCGCTAAATATCATAATAAACTTATAGTTTGGAATCGTGAGACATGTTGAAGTTTGAAAAGCCCTGAGTCCTAGTTTCTGATTTTTTGGCGTTGTCTATGGCTTCCGTTTTGATGTAGTTGCCCTTGATCTATAATGAAATACCTGACCTAGTCCGGTTAGTTCGTGTTCTATTGATCCAAAGTTACCTGTTGCTCGGTGAATTGCCATGAAGTCCAAGTTTATCCAAATATTCTCTCATCTTAATGGAAATGATGCTGTAGGACTGCTAAAAATTACGTTTATCTAGAGGAGATATTGATTTTTGGTATAAGGGTGAACGGCATGGGGTCTATATGTATTTTTGTAATATCGAAGGACCCATGTACGGATATAGGGCCTGTGTATTTCGGTATGAAGACATATACATCCCTCCGTTTTACTTACAAACGAGAAGGAGTCACTATAGTTGCTTGCCCTCCCCCTCAAAAATGGCTGAAATTCTTCTATCGATACAAAATCACCCGACCTTTCTCTGAGTCAATTTTTTAAACGTTAATTTTTATTGGTGTCGTCCGTGGTCTAACGAACCATTTTTTTGTCTCTCTTTCCATGTTCGCTTCGAGCAGCCGATAAGCCGCATGGTATTCCAGTGTACTTGGCCCGGCTGTCAGTTCGTCACCACAACCTGCTCCACCATCGAACAACACGTCAGGAATTCGCATCTCGGGTAAGTTTCTGGAACGTTGTAGAAATATTCCCCGTCCTATAATCACACGGTGAAGATGTGACTTAGTGGAACATGTCAATAATTAAATGAACACACTTTTGTGTTTTCTACTGATTTATTTTTTAGGAGACTACCGGTTTCGACTGTAACGCCATTGTACCTTAATGCTGGCATAACAGCCAAAACCTTTAGTCTTGAAAAAAATATATAATTGGAAAACACAGAGTTGTGTTCATTTAATATTCTCCGCACTCCCTCAGCATCTATTTGGAAAATTATAAAGTTCAAGTGACTTATTTCTCTCTTTTGCCCACAATTTTACGATTCATTGGCATCATTTTTATTTTCACATTTGTTGAGATTAACAGCCCAGGATTCGGTGCACCATTAATTCCGAAAGAAATAGTATGGGACAAATTAACCTTCCACATTCAAATTGTATATTACTATTAATTCTTAATTCTTGCTAATTTTAATAATAACAGGATACACGTGGTGGCTTTTGCTCTTAAACTGATGAAGGCAGGCGGTACTTTGTGGAACTTAATTACGCATAGCATAGCGAAAAAAAATCACTTGGTACTACTTCCACTTAGTTTAGTTGCCCTTAGTTTCTCTATTCTCGATCGATTTCAACGTTTATGCGTCATTATGCGGCCTCGATAATGACGCATAGATGTTTAAATAGATCGGGAATAAAGAAACTAAGTTAATAAGTACCAAGTGATTTCTTTTCATCATACTTTTGCTCTCAAATAAATTAGACTGGTCCTATATCAAATAACTTTCTTGTGGAACAATTTAACCAAGAATCAGCTGCGTTATGGCAAACGTCTTACTTACAGTCTCTGAAAATTTGACCATTAAGTAATGATGACCAATTAGTAATGTGAATGATGATGATGCTGATGAAGACTCTTAACGAGTGAGAAGACTTCGGTCTTTCATTTTTTTCCCTGAGACTGCTTGTTTTCTCCTCTCGATCCAACTAATTCATTCTGTTTCACGTCGTTCTTACAGGCCGCGGGAGAACGCCGATGATCCGGAACTGAGCGATCACGAGGAGGAGTTCTACTACACGGAAGTGGAGTTGGCGGACGCCTCGAGCGTCCCTCTCAGCAGCCGGGTGTCCGGCAGCGGGAGCCAAGCCAAGAAGTCGGTGAGCACCAAGTCGTCGGACCTGGGCACCAGGATCAAGATGGAGTCGGGCTCCGTGTCCCCCACCACCATACCAATCGCCTCGCCGCCCACCCTATCGCACCGGGACATGGCCAGGCCACCGCACGAGGGTGAGTAGAGCTAGCTGGGTGGTATATAATAATATATTCATAATAATAATATTTTTATTCATGGACTGAAGTCCTTTTACGGGTATGAGTCTATAATCAAAATTACACATATTCCATCTCAAACTTTTTGAAATAATGAGAGAAATGAAAAATATCAGTCGCATTACAATGTTTATTATAATATCTTGTAATCTTATACATAGGTAAGTAGTATACATAAATGCAACTTCAGAATGATTATTTAATAAAGAATATAAAAATATTAATCCTATTTTTTTCCTTTGCACCAAGTATTTTAATATATTGGTTATCATTTCAATGTTTTTAAACATTGAAATTTCATTACCCCATACTTGGTATGTATTATAAAACACTTGCATACATTATAGAACAGCATAAACATTAAAGTATTTATTCGTTTACAGTATAAAACACTGAATTTAAAATAATTACTGCTCATTTTTATTAAAATACTGACTATAATTATATAATTTATTACATATTATTTATAATAATATAATTTATTACATAATATGTAAACAATGTATGCATTCTAATGCTTTGCTATAAAAAATTTAAAATCGATATTTTAGTATGTACATACACGCACATCACGCCATTCCCTTTCTGTATAGGTGTTGTCAAGAGAGCTTCATTCTTAGCGTTAGACCTAGAAAACTGGCTTCAATGTTAATAGTTTCATCTATACCGCTGTGTACTTACAAGCCTCATCTGCTGCCACATCCATGCATTGCTTCATACACGCTCTCAAGACTCCTGATATTCCTCCTCTGAAGATTCTCTTCTAACACATTCACTCAAGACTTTCTTGGTGTACCTCTTCCTCTCGTGCCATTCTCTCTGCTCTCATGTATCTGCTTCCTTATTGGACTCTCATCCGTTCGCTAGACATTGGCAAACCAATGGAGCATGCTCTTTTTCAATACATCCACTACCAAATTATCCATTCCACATTCTTTCATCACCCACTCATTCCTAACCTTATCCCTCCTACTTTACCGCAAACACTTCTCGGAATCACTAATCCAGTACATAAATATCAAAAAGTAAAGCATGCAATTTAAAATGTTCTTACTAATTCTCTATTTGGATTGCAAACTGGAGCAATGAGTGTACCTTTTCCCTCATTTACAGCTAACTTTCGACACTATTATCTCTAATCACTCATCCATATCTCTAGTGGGCTTGCTGATATGATTCTAACAATTGTTGTTGCTTATAGAAAATGCAGGGATGTTAATCTTTTTTGAGGCCAATGGCGGCATTATTCCTGCTCTTGTGTGCTTTTCTATTGATCATCATGTGCAATTTGTTATCTTGAGCAGCACTTCCTTGGCCACAGTATTTTGGGAACAGATAATTTAAATAAAATAATTGTGCTAAGAATGTTTTTGCTGGATCATCAAAAGAGTACAGATGGAACAAGTAATGCAGAATCCAATTGTCAGTGAGGTACAGATACACCCACAAGGTGATACAAATTTGGACATGAGCCCCTAATAGGCCTTGCCTTGTTCCTCTTTATGAGTGTCCTTGTATACATTTGAAAGCTTTAGAGTGGATTCACTTGTGTCTGATTGGGGATTTCCTTTGGTGCTCCTCTATAGATCCTGAGTACCAGAGGCAGCTGCATTCGGCTGCTGCCCTGAGGCACAACCACCAAGTAGCTGGACCGATCACCATCCCAGCAGAGACCATCATGTGGAGCAGTCCTCCCACTATCACCTCTCCGGTACGTACCAAGAGCGCCCACATGAATTGCTCTCACAATAAATATGTGTAGTCTCCTCTAGTGTTGTCGTATTGAGTTCTTTACTCTTTGAAATTATAGCAGTCCTTTTATTAGTAAATTTAAAAACATTATCATCTTAACCAAAATGGAGATTAAAACAAGTCATCGGTAGTGAATCTTCTTTTTCTACTATTAAATTCATTTCCTGATTTATATCTATAATTACTACATTGAAGGGTATACTTTGTCCCTGATCAGTATAGCATTACTAATTCTTGATGTTAAATTATACATAACTAAATCACTGTTTCTCCTTGTTCTGTATGGTGTGAGTTTATCAGAGGATACAAAGTGATTTTTCTCTCCTTGTATTTTGAATATTCAGATGGACAAGGACTAAGCATAAAATTAGTATATATTATAATCTGTCCGAATCAAGTCTTGTGTACTAATACGTCTCTCACCTCTTGCATTGTTGCAGGCATCACCTCAGAAATATCTTAAGCTGAGCCCCAAGCCCTCTGGACTAAGCCCCAGCCGAAAGGTTCGTGGGGAGACGAAAAAGTGTCGCAAGGTGTACGGAATGGAACACCGTGAGTTGTGGTGCACACAGTGCAAGTGGAAGAAGGCGTGCAGTAGATTTGGGGACTAATCCACGGCATGCGGTCGATTCCGAGGGGGAGGAGGGGGGGATTTCAAATCCCTCCTCATGCTCCACCCCATCATTCATTATCTGTGAGCCTAATGTCCACCGTCCTGGCATCCAGTCTCAAACACAAAGTTAACCCTGACGGACTCTCACAGCACGGGAGAGACACAAGAGTGGGTTCTTTGGGGGCACCTGGATTTGTACATAAAGTGAGAAGAGGAAAGGGAAATAATTATTTCCTGTCACTTTTCATCACATGGCAGAAGCAGGTAGAGAGGTTCTTTGGTTTTCTTGATTTTTTGGACTTCCAAGAGGCATGAGCTTCTCCTGGGCCTTGCCTCTGGACTTTCTGGAAGTCTCAAATGATTTCATCCTAGGGTGAAAATTTTAGTGCAGTCTGACGCAAAAGGGGTCACCCAGATATGAATTAGTATATGCAATAACTGTAAATCAGCTATACCCATTAGCAACTGCCATTTAAATTAAAGTTTTTGCCAGGTAAAGACAAAAGTGAGATGATTTTTTGGGATGATTGAAGGGGTAAGTGCACAATGCATTTGTTTGTATCGTGCATGTTTGTCCCCATGGGTGCCTCATGCATGATAACAATGACCAGCCTGGCAAAAACATGTGATACACATGCGTAACGCATGGCAAATTCCTTGTTGCCAATCATTCATAGCCATTCCGGAGTCCAACTCTGAGTAATAGCTCAAAAGTTGCGTAGTTGAACAGGAATGGAATCATTTTCCACTTGATCAACATCCAATGTATGATCTCTCTGGCAGCTCATATGTTCGTAAGAGCTGAAGTGCAGAAGTTAAGTTATTGCTAATCCATGTGGGATGCAATGAACTGATTACCAAAGACTATGTAGCTATCAAGCCAAGGCATGTGGATTGGAGCTGTAACCTATTGCTGTTGTGGTTTGACCAAATGTATGTAACATTGCACGGATATTTTACATCATGCCTAATATGATTGAGTGATATAAAAATTTTGAACTCCTATATGTGGCTTTTGATGATGAAGCCTTAAAGAGATTTAAAAAAATAAATATATATATACAGTACATATATATATATATATACATACACAGAGATATATCTACATAAATATATGTGAGAAATAATATGAATACGGATGGAATGCAAGTAAGATTTTGGACGTACTATTTGTGGTATGGCAAAGTCTTTGGTAAAAAAATTTTTATCCCCACAACTTGCATTCGCTTATACATAGTGTTGTATAGATTTAATAGTTACAATTTTAAATGTTTTATGAGAAAACATTTTCAGCAGGTGCCAACAAGCTGTTGAAAATTATACCTCACATACCATACACTCATTGCCTAAAACTTTTGAAGGAAAAGTGGAGGTGTGAAGTGTTAGCTAGCAATATTGCAGAGTAAAAAACGAAAAAGAGGATCCTATATATGATTGTGGGAGGGGGGATCGGAAACATTAGCAAGTACTTACTAGCCTTGAAAGAAATGGTGCAAGTGTGGCAACAGTGTAAATAAAAAAAGGACCCGAATGTGGAAGCCATGCTTTAAACTGCCACGGCAATGAGAAAAAATAATGCTGGTGCCGAAAAGCCACGCCCTGAGATCTGAAGTTCAAATTTACAAATATACTGCACAATCTTGATAAAGAACCAAATAATTAATTAATATAAGATGAAGATAATAATGAATAATTTTAATCGGTGGCTATTAGATATAATGGTCCTCAACAAAGTGGGTTAAGGTTGCTATCAGTATAATATCTGTGATGCACTGGGGAATGATGGAAGGTTTCTATATAAATATAGGTGCAACTCCAAAAGTAATTTTATGTCCTGCATCGCGAGTGGGAAAGCGAGTATGTGCACCAGACTGAGTAATCCTTCCCAAAAGGCACACAAACCAATTCTATTATATATTTCTCAATTTATTTCTCTCTTTACCCTTAAGAAATTAAGTGAGTGAAGTGCTTTTGATCTTTGTAAGCTGTATAAAATGTGTCTTTTGTTTTTCATGTAGTAGACTCAAAATATTGTCCATGACTTCATTTTTAATTATTTTAGTTACCTACTCATTATCATAAATTTTTGTAATTTCATGATATATATATACATATATATAAATATATATAAATGTGAATCATTACTGGAAGTTTTTCTATATTTCCAAAAATCATCTCATCGTTAAAAAAGTGGGGGTAAGGAAGTCTTGTGAGCTGTAGTTGAGGCTTGAATTCATGTCTTTTCTGCATGTAGGTCCACGTTTTTTAAAGGTGGTTGTTAAGATGGAAAGCATACATTTAAGCTGTAATCATAATAGATCTTATGTATTTTATGTTTTAGAGTTCTTTTTCCAACTGACGAATCCTTTGGTATTCGTGAGAATTGTGCTTTGGTTTATTTATATCATTTTGAACTATTATTCCATTGATTTAAGTAAGTTAATAGATTGATAGATCCTTTTTTTTCATTCTATCTATAATCTGAATGTCTGTGTTAACTTCTGAACACTGATGAATGAAATCATTGGTAGAGCATTTATAATCAAATAGCAGAGAAAACTGATATGGATGCATTAATGAAATTTTTGCTGTTCCTACAAAAGGTTAAGAGATGGTATAAAGTAGTTATTCTATATTTCATCCCCAAAATGGCCACAGTATTTTTATATTGCAAGGAATGTGAGTAAAAATCATTTCATTACAGTAAGTCAACTCTAATCCATCCTACTTAACTCTTTAAGAAAAATGTCAAAACATTATTTTAGTCGGAGTGATCTCCTAACATTTATAATACTGTATTTCCCAGCCCATGGGAGCATAGGCGTACCAAGGGGGGGTTTTTTGGGGGTTTTAACCCTCCCAATTGATTTTAAAAAACATAAAAATAATGTGTTTAACACATGCTAATAGTACCCCTATAGATCACCTTCCATAACATAATAGAACACCTTCAAAACATCATTTTAAGATGTATATTTTTCAAAATTCCTGGATCCACCGTTTTACATGGGGGTATTTCATCCCCCCCCCCTTCAGACACCCGTTCAGGTGGTGACCCCCTCTTCAGATGCTTCTAGATACGCCTATGCATGGGAGACACTAGCCCATCAGACACATTGATTTTTTGGGAAAAATATTAAAAGAAAAAAATTTTAATTAATATTTGTGAAAGTTAACAATTATCAGGAAGGACATGATATTGTTGACATTATTTTAGTCGGAGTGATCTCCTAACATTTATAATACTGTATTTCCCAGCCCATGGGAGCATAGGCGTACCAAGGGGGGGTTTTTGGGGGTTTTAACCCTCCCAATTGATTTTAAAAAACATAAAAATAATGTGTTTAACACATGCTAATAGTACCCCTATAGATCACCTTCCATAACATAATAGAACACCTTCAAAACATCATTTTAAGATGTATATTTTTCAAAATTCCTGGATCCACCGTTTTACATGGGGGTATTTCATCCCCCCCCCCCCTTCAGACACCCGTTCAGGTGGTGACCCCCTCTTCAGATGCTTCTAGATACGCCTATGCATGGGAGACACTAGCCCATCAGACACATTGATTTTTTGGGAAAAATATTAAAAGAAAAAAATTTTAATTAATATTTGTGAAAGTTAACAATTATCAGGAAGGACATGATATTGTTGACTTACAAAAATAGTAACTTATTAAAGTTATTTGTTGTGGAATCCCAGAAACAATTGAATTATGAAGAGTGCACCACTAGCTCATTGCCACAACTTAGTCTGCGGTGAAAATAGGGAGATGGGCATCACCTATGGAAACTCAAGTTTGAATACATGAAAACGTAGCTTTATCCTCAACCCAAAAAGGAGTATGCCAATTTTGGAACACATTAAAAAAAAAGAACCCAATGGGCCAGGAAATATGGTAATACAAAAAAATATAGTTTTTTAAAAACTTTTTTTGAATTATTTTATACTTTCTGATGACTATATTTTGTTTTTAAATTCTATCTTTGCTGAAATTGGAATAGAATAATGTGGTCATTAATGTTGGGTATTGGAAATAAGTAATGATCTGCAAAATAATACAATCTTTAAAAATACGGTAAAAGAAATTGAGAGTAATAATGATAGTCTTAATCCAGAACAAAATTAAGTTTATTTGCAACTTTTTATCGTCCAGAGATCATTTACAAAGAGGAATATTAGAAATTACATCTAATATCTGGCATAATGGAAATTATGATCCCTACAACATAGATGATGGAAATGTGTCCAGCTATGAGAAAATCCTTTAAAAAAGTTATGAATTGTGATAAAATGATTTCCCAAATTGATTTCACTATAAGAGGAAACTTTCTTATTGACCCTTATGATTCCTGAGGAGGTCAGGAAAATGGATTTTTAACTGTTGTTGAAAGACAATTCATGGAATGCCTTTGTAATATGATGGATTTGTGTATATATATTCATTACATGATGATTGTATTATTCAGCAGTTATTATCTATTTCCAGTAAAGATGTCGAAAGGTCGATGGTAGAAACATGTATGGAAGATGTTTTAACTTTCTCATATCAAAATTTTGAATTAGGTTCCCCTATAAAGACAAGAATGTATCTGTGAAGGCAAGAATGGACTATTATAATGATACGTAAAAGAACATTTATGGAAACTTAAAATGCTATAATCTGCTTCTTGTTACATTTTTGGAGACTTCTTGCTAGTAAAGTAATTTTTTTACCCAGATTCCATTGGGAAAAAAAGGAAGTGCTATGCTAACTTTAATTGGCCTAATTAAAAACTGTGAAGCAAGAATGTGTAATGAGCCAAATATTTTGGATATTTGCTATAGTAATCCACTCATACTCATCTGAGTAAACAGTGACTGTGATGTGAAATAATTAATTTTGCAATACATACAAAATTCCTAGCTTGATGTAAAATTCTGATGAAAATGCCATAGTGTCTTTGCTTATTTCATAAAATCTAATGAAATGGAAATACATGAAAATATATAGTTCAGCCTACACAATTAATGTGGCAAAGTAAAATTGGCTTGTAAAATATAAATTTTTTTCTGCCTATAAAACTTAATATAATATCTTTTATAAAAATGACAAATTAGGACTAAAATTGCAAAAGAAAATTATATGTACTATATGTGTTTGGAATATAAATTAATTATGATAAAGATATGTGTATTTATATAGTGAATTGGCTACTTGAATACCTCCTATGAAAAGCAGCGGGTACTGTTTTCACTGTGGAATATGATATAAACACCTAAAAATATACATGGTAATTACCTACACCAGAAAAATTATTATTTTGTGAATGTGAGAAGTAGAGGAGAATTTATCAATTGAATGTCCATTGTCCAGAGGGGAAGAGAAGGGGAAGAATCTTTGCTGACCTCACATGATTATAAACTGACTCAGCACTAATTAGACTCCTATGGTTCAATAAAATTTTCATGTATGGTTTTCTAGTGTTTAACAACTCCTCCTGTGTTCATAAAAATATATGCTCTTGGGTCAGTTGTGGTGTGTCCATCATGCTTAAACATGCAGCGGATGGGTGGATTAGATGCTTAAGAGTTGGTCATTGTTCACACCTCATGCAAAATTTCTCACATATAGCTTTGGTGTTCATAGGAAGGAATGTTTGCATTAAACTAGAAGCTTTAAATGTTACCTTCATTAATCTTGACAGTGAGCACAATGGCAATAATAAAGTATGATCTTCAATTTCACAGTGGGAAATTTTTGGGGAAAATTACAGTAATCCAACAATTTGACCATGGTAATACAGCCCAAATGTTGCATACTCTTACGATTTTTCAAAGATCTATTACACTGGGGGTAAACTAGTCCATCCAAGAATGTATATCAAATTCATTTTTTTTTAGCTATGGGTTGTTTTGAAGAGTATGATGCATATTTTACAATCATTATATTCATTTAATATCTTTTCAATCCTGTAAGATCGGCCTTGGAATACGTTTTATTTCTGGCTTTATCTCTCAGTCCATGTGCTTCCCTGGGATTCGGGTAAGAAGGTTTGGTCTTGTCATTTATTAAGTTAGCCAGGGATCAAAAAATCAAAGTTAATGACTGACTCATGTCCAACAAACAGCTTAAATTTTTGGGTTAGCATTCTGGGTCTAGGATCCACAGTTGAGCTGCCAGTCACAGCAATGTTGTGAATTAATTAGTGGTGCTCCTTTAATGATTGTACCTTCTTTTTCATTACTTGGTCTTGCATTTTCAACTCATCTCAGTGGAATAGAGCAAACAAATTGATCATTGTACTCATTGTCAAGGTTTCAATTCTATCTGCATCCATCGATTGCTATTTTTTTAGCAATGTAAATGAAACTTTAACCGAAATATCTCTATTTTATTTTGTGATAACAAAAATAAGATTCCTTGTCTATATGGGAGGGATTGTGAACTGCACATTAATCAATGAAGGGAACGGAACATTCCTTTTATTCATACCAGAATGTGAGTACAGTTCCCAATTTTGACCAAATTTCTATAGATGTCAGCGCTGAGCTGCAAGGAGGGTTATACCGTAGCTTTAATAAAAGTACTTGTATTATAATTGTTGTACAGTGTAAAAAGTGAAAGATAATAGATATCCCAGATCTCATTTCCACCAATGCATAGTAGATTGGTAGAGTTAGAGCAGGGTGTTGACTGAGCCATGAAATGTTGTGGGTTTGTGTCTTAGCAACATAATGCATTATATCGAAATTCAATGTCTATTATAATGTGTCCATGAAAATGAAGATGAATATCAGCATGAAAGTTTTTAAGTGTAGTAAATACTCAATCATATATATACATATATATATATATATTTAAACATAATATTTTGGAACCTTTTGTAATATTTTTATGAAAAAATTCAAAATATTAATTGTGGAAAATTCATGTTTTATGTACATTTATTTAAGAGATAGGCCTATGTACCACATATGAAAACATTTTGATGGCTCACATTTTTAAATCGACAAAAGTTATGACTGTGCTGGATATTTTGTTTTTGGCAATACAAGATAAGCATATTCAAAGGGCATTTCAAGTGGCCATTTGATTGCTCAATAATGAAAAGTGAAATCCTTGCTGCAACCAAGTAGGCAGCAAGGATGTGTTTATTAGTGCTGTATATCTGCACCTTTAAATCTGTTTGTTGATTTGGAATTTGTTGTAATACCTATGACAAACTCTATGTACATTTGTAATACAAATTTTATTTCCCATGATTTGAATGGAAATGTAAAACAACCTTTATTTCAGGCACATAGACAAAATATATACATATGAATTGTCTCTACAGCATGGCAAAAATGTTATTTTATATGTAATTTGATACAGTTTTGTATCAATAAATAATTTTCCTGATCAATCTTAATACTGTTTTTTAATTTTGGTTCCTTTACCTCAAGAAAATTATTCAACTTGATTTAAAATATCATCATTATCTGTAGTTATCAGTTGAAAATTGGTTTGCTGAAGCTCTGCTTCCAGCCAACTGCTTCATTCCTACAGAGTTCTTCACTTTGACATTCTCCATAATTTGTCTCACCGTAGTTATTGTGTAGGTACCTACCTAGAATGTTTGGAATAATTTTTGGAATCCCCAACTACCAATCAAATGTTATAGGTTCAAGACAGTAGCTCAAAGGTTTTTCTCCATAGCAATTTCTTGAAAAATAAAAACCATAACCTACCTGATGCCATTCTTTCTGGAAAATCCAGCTTTTATTTCAAAGCTATCTGAGTGTCTTCAACTACATAGTTGAGAGGGTCTAGATCTCTATCAACAATGTGCCAGTTATGCATGAACAACAGCATTTCTCATTATTAGTATGTTCTTAGTAGGTATCTCATGATTCCAGGCTGCAATTCTAATGAAGTGACTGAGTGTAAGAAAAAATGCCAATATTTTCATCTGTTAAAGCTGTAGTTTCAACTGTGATTATAGGGCACCCCCTACTATAGTCATGAAATTGCTTGATATGAAATTTGCCCAAGATATCTATAAAAATCTGGTATCCATTTTTCTCCAGCAAACTTTTACAGTTCATGCATTCCATCTATCTTCCAAAATCTGCCAAGCAAGACAGTTTGTACTCATAGTTTGCTCTTCTTTATTTTTAAAGTGTTAAACTGTGACTTGATGTGTTTAAGATGGGAATAATTAAGAAAATGTATTGATTAGTGACAAAATTGGATTGGAATAGATTTTGAGGTTAGGAAGGAAGGTTAAACCTACTGATATTGTTGAAACATCATCTGTGAGTTATATATTTTATGATATTAGGAGAAAATAAAATGCGGGAGTGTTGTTTGTATAAATCCTTATGAAGGATGACATTAATAATGATTTATTTTCTCAATGAGAATATAATTAAAATATTTTCAGGCTGTGGTTTGTTGGATGGCTTCAGTCCTCAGAAGAGAGTGGTGCTACTCATTGATCCGTAGGCCCCACCATTCTTTGTTGATGATGTGAGAAGGCAGTTGCTATGAATATCAGAAGAAGGTAGCAGTAGTTGGTTGCTGTAAATGTCTCTCTTTTGCTTTTCAAGTCTCTTGATGAAAAGATGGAATAAGTGAACTATTATCTGAAATAAAATGCAATCATATTACATAAAGGTTGGATAATTGCAGCATTATTTTGTCACATAAAGAAAATGAGATAAGAATGGCATAAGTCTCTCATTATAGGTATTGCACTAAGGATAAGAATCAATAAAGTGACTCAAACATACACATAATGCATGAATTGATGAAACGACCATGGACCCATTTCTGAATCCAACAGCATCAAAGAGTAAGCCTCCAATGGAAGGGCCTGCAAAAGCACCGAAAGCAAATGAGGATGCCCAAAGACCAGACACAAGTGAGTATGTCGATACCCCTGAAGGGAAACCACCTGACCTGAAAAGAAAGAAAAAGCAATAATTTTCACGGGAAAAAAGCACAGAAGAGTCCTCATTCCTGCTCATATTTTAATTTTTTTATTAATTCGTTTTGTATTTCCCTTCAATGAACTATGGCCTTGACATAATGGAGGGGTTGGTACATTAGAAAGACCCATTGCTCTGGCATGGTCTACTAGAAGCAATATTATCCTTTCACTGTTAATATTGATTTGGGCTGTCAATCCTAACTATCTATGGCTTCACTATTTTTTGGATTAAATAAAAAAATCAGCAATTTTTCATGCAGAACATAATTATTTTAACCATTGTTGCTTGATAGTAAATTTACTGATGTGCATATACAAAATTTGGGCATAACCTCAAACTCCACAGCAGAGGAAAATAATTTCTGAGCTTGTGGGGTAAAGTCAAACTCTGCAATCAGAAAATGAAAATATTCATTTGGATATTTCCATGTGTCACAGTAAAATGGTCAACTGATTCTGCTAAGGCCACCTTGGGTGTCATACCCTGCGGAGATAGGAACAAGGCTCCCAAGGCAGTCATCATACAAAATCCTTGCCCAGGAGCAGAGGCAAGAGCAGCAGAAAAAAGACATTGAAGAGGACCAGAACAGTTGAAATAGGGGTATGAAATGTTAGGACTATACTGAAGGCAGGAAAGTTAGAGGACACTGAACAGTAAATGATGAAGGGAGTGTGGACATGATTGGTCCTTGTGATGTTATAACAATAGCACTCTTTACTGGAATAATTGCAGTCTTCCTCAAAGTACAAAAGGACAGCTCATACCATGGTACTACTAAGACAGTATTAAGTATTAGTACCTAGTACGATGGCTCATACAAAATCAAAATGCAATGTCAAGATTTTTAAACTGCAAATATTCCTCAATTGCATAAAATGGGGCTGTATGTGTGCAAAGGAAAAGCATGGGATACAGGGAGGTTTCACATAGAAAACTTTGATGGAGGAATTTAAATTGCAGAAGCCATATAAAAACTGCTTAAAAACTTAATGAACTGAGATCAGTATATTCATGGTAACATGCAAATCCATATGTATTTTTTTATACCTGCAACTATTTATATAATTTCCTGTATGTGTATGAATGCTTATTATCAGAAACACAAAAATCTTCAATACTATTGCAATAAAATTGGTCCATTTTGGAAAAAGCATTTCAGCTATTTTAATAAAAAAGTGTTCATAATGTGTATTAGTTTCTGATTTTTTATTTTCAAGTTAATTTTTTTCACTTACAGTGCTGAGGCCATTCCATCAACAAAGGCTGGAACAAGAATGAACCCTGTGCCAATTCCATGGACGATCAAGCCGCATATTGACAGCCAAAGAATCCTAATGGAAATTGATAGTTTTTAGAAATTATTTGTATTTTTTAATGAAATAGTATAAATGAATGAATAATAATGCAAAAGGTAAAAATCTCCCTTACTGATATTTTTATTTCAACTCTGAAATACTGCAATTAAATAATTTAATTTGATCTATAAGAAACAAATACTCCTTCAAAATTATTCCTTCACACATAGTGACAAAATTGATCTATTTCACATAAAATTAAGTATTCACTTTGAAAATAAATTACACAGGATAGTACATAAAGTAACAGAGGGTAAACAAGATTTGGGTGAAAAAGCAGACATTACTTCAACTTATCTCTTGAGCTGATAGAATCAACAAAATAAGATAATTACACTGCCGAACAAATGGATACAAAAACATATTTGTATATATGTATATTGAAAGAATAAACTTGGTATTTTTCACAAACTTTTACTGTGCTAGCATGATGTGCATGTCTCAAAACTTTGATTTAGTCGTGTGCATTTGCAAGGTTAGTTGGGTGGGAATATGAACACAGGGTTTTTGCTGAGGAGAGGAGTGGGGACATTCAGGGAGGAGGAAGAAAAAGGATTTCAGTTGAGTTTAAAAGTGCATACTGAAAAAAATGCGGACGAGGGCGTGGGATGTTTCAAGGAAGAGAGCTTCAACAGAAGGGGCCCGAGGACTGAACCCTGGGAGAGAGGGGTGTGAACTGGGGAGTGGGGAGGGGATGCATGGGGTGAGAGGGCTTAAGGGCCAAGCATATTGATAAGTCCTGATCACTCGAGGAGGAATAGACCGGGGACCCGGGGAATGTTAATAGAATAGTTGGGTGGTACCAGAATCCTGCCTTTACATTCCCACACAGCCTCCCTTTCAGATGCACATGACTAGACCACAGTTCCAGATAGATTCTGGGTTTGCCCTCCCATTTATTCCAAACGTTTAAAACAAACTCAGCAAACTGTGTGACGAAACAGCCGGTGTGTCATTCAGAAACCCCCACTCTCTGTCAAAAATAATTTTGAATGTGAAGGACAGGTATTCAGATGCAGACAGAAGTGGGGTGTACAAACTAAAATGTGATGACTGTGACTCAGTGCATGTTGGTCAAACAGGGCGAAAATTTAAGGATAGAGTGAAAGAACATATGAATTGTTTTGTTAACAGTACTGGTAATACTGGGTTTACATTTAATGACAAAGGTGCCAAACTGGATTTTTTTAGAACAATTTGAAATTGTTAATAGCCTGCATATGTTATGTAATGATCAATTGTTCCCATCTCATTCCCCCCTCCTTAAAATAAACCTGCCCAGCCATAAAACTGTTAACCGCCCCGACCGCCTTATCCGTCCTTCACAGTATGAATGCACACTCCTTCCTTTAAAAAACACTGATTGACTCAACCTCCCCCCGCCCCCCCCATTTTCCATGCTGCCAAGCCCATTTGTTCCTCACTCCCCACCTCCCCACCTTCAACCATATATATATCCGGCCACCTGTGAAATTCGTTACCTGAAGATGGCACGAAGTGTAAGTTGCTGGAACCCGGGTTGTATGTAATAAATTGTGTGTAATAAATTGTGTGTATTAAAACTACCTAAGTTGTTTTCTATCATGGATACAAGTTTGATTCCAGCAATCCAGCATGAAATCCAGCTGTTCATGCAAGCCTGGAATGTGTCTTTAAAACCCAACATTATTCAAGTTGGATTCCAGTCTGAAATTCAACTTGCTCACTGCTGGAATTATGTGAAAAGCACAGCTGCAATTCACTTGCACATTGTAAGATGCAAGTTGAAATCCAGTGGAATTCCAGCTTGCTTTACTATCAGGAATTTGTGTGGAGAAATACATGTGGTGCCAGTAAATTAAAGTTTGTGGAAACTATCAATCGTTTCAACCGAGTCAGGGCTGATACCATCAGTTTTATACAAAAGTGTATTTTTCCCTCACATAATTAGTGACTGCAAGAAAAACAGGTTAACACACCAACACACTCTGTTAACATACAAGGGGCAAATTATTGTCATCCTTCGGTCTATGGCAGAAGCATAAACATTATGCACAAGGTATTCATTGCATTATTTTTAGAGCAGATTTGAATTGGTTAGCATTCAATAATCAGTAACGGTGTAACCTTTTCTTTATAATTTATCTTCATTGATTGAATGATGACAGAGTGCTCTAAAATATTTAATCTTCATTAACTCTTTAATTCTTAGTAAATTTCAAGTAGTATGTGATAAAATAACTCAAAATTTAGAAACATTAAATTAAAATTTTGTCCACAAATTTATTTTGAGTTGTATGTTAATGAATAAAAATGTATTTATTTAATTTCATTTAAAAAGCATGATTTATTCATATACCCTATGATGCTTAGTTCATCATAGGTTGGGTACACATTTACGAATTGAATGGTGAAAAATGATGAATTTTGATTTGAATTTTGAAGGTAATTAAAATTAATAAATCAGTATTTTTGTGTGCGGAAATCATGGCTGGCTGCAGTTTTTACACATTCATTTAGGGTCAATATAACAGCCCTCTGGTATTAAAAGGAAATATATTCTCATTAACTCACGTTGGCAACCCAGGGAGAAAAGGTGCTGGTCCAGTGGCAAAGTATGAGATGGCAACAGATGCATGGCCCAGAATGAGGGCAGTAGTTGCTGTGAGTACTTTATTGTCACATAGGCGACCGACCAAAGGGGCGGAAACTGCATAGAATCCTCCATTCACCACAAACACTGCTCCCATAATGGATGGCAGAAGGTTGAACTGTAATAAATGAAATAAATTATTATATTTAAGAGTTAAGCCAAATTTTAGTTTTAGGAAAGTGTTTGAATTCATAAAATTGATGGAAATATAGGTAGAGCAGAGTTGGATAATCATCTGAGCCACCTGGAAAGATGAGGATGGATGAAGGACCATAGGCTTTCCTGTTTGATTATCTGGATGTCTTCATGGATATGGCACCAGGTTAGGCTTACCATGCCTGACAATTCAACGAGTCTCTCCTCATCTTCTTCATGGTGAAACAGAGCCTCAGGGTAAAACTAATGGGGCCAAACTCAGTTTCCTCCCGAAGAAGATGAGCAAGAGGCTCATCAAAACATCAGCCATGGAAAGCCTTGCCCAGTACCACACCTGAGAAGACTTCATCCATGAGGATGAAAACTAAATGTGACCACCTTCTCTGTCTTAAATATGAATACCTTCTGAAGTTGAGGAAACAGAGGGAGATGACACCACTCAAACTGACAAGTACTCATAGGAAACAAATAACTAAATGTTATGGAGCTTCATAAATATTTCTACCCCAAAATCAATTTTTCAGTTATGTATAACGAGAATTTTGAATGATCATGATGGTTTACCAGGACTTCCATGCTGATCTGTATCCTTGAACAACAGTTTTCCATCATTCCAGCTAGCTTCTTAAGGACTGAAGTTTATCATCAAAAGAAGATGGCTTTGGAAAAGATGGCTGACTATGGCATCGAATTATTGGTGCAGATTTACACCGTCACCCTTTGGGAATTTCCTATATGGTATAAATCTGACAAATTTTTATCCTAGGGGAAAATAAGTTTGATCTCAAAAATTGCCAAGGCTGGATGTATCTAAAGATATAAGGTGGATACATGGTACATTCATTATAGTAAATCCAAGATAATAGCGCTGTTGACAGAAGTTCAGCCAATTAGTAAGCACGTCCACTGCCATAAGGGTGAGGGAATCATATGACCGTAGGATCTATGGAAGCCTTTGTTTAAATCACAGAATCACGAAAAATTGTTTACATGTTATTTATTTTTAAGCCAATTCAGTATATTTTAAAAGCACTATTATCTTAAATGAACTCTAGTGTCCGTTTTACTGCACAGTTTGAATTTCAACCTTCATTTGCCGATCAATCTAATGTAATAGCCATTAAGAAGAGATAAAGGCTCAACTAAGATGGTACAGGAATGATAGTGTAATGGAGCTATCTCAAGGCCATCTGAAATGCATATTTTTTAAACTGTAAAATTAATTACCTGGCGCAAGTGAGGCTCCAAGGTGGCTGCTATGAAACCAAGACTGAGCGATGACGCCGAAATGGAAAGGCAGTCAAGGAATATTGATGGGATGGACAGGGCGGCGAGGATTCCATCCTTACTTGGCCGTAGACTGTCAAAATTTGGTGTTTTACCTCCAGACTCTGAATCGCCTTCATTAATGTCTGTGGAAAGTAAGTTAGGTGTATATTTTTTATATGTGTTCACAAAAAAGAGATCCAGATGAAATTGAACTAATAACTCGTACAATTATTGGTTTAGAGTAACAGGGATGATTTGTAAATTTAGATTTGGAGGGCACTGCTGGAATTTAGTTTGAGCAGCAAGTGCTGACATTTATGGTTGCAAACTCTGATAGCATGTTTTAAAACAGAAACGTTCCTTTCATATTAGTGAGAATTTTGATAGTGCTGAACCAATACTGCGGCATCATTGAAAAGACAAAATGCATGAAAATATTGTAAATGTCCTTAATTGATATCAGTGCAATATGAAGAAGGTAAAACAATAAGAGGAAGAAAGTTTTAGACGTAATGTTAATGAATTATGGAAGCACAATTCTTGAAAAACTAACGAATTTATGTGTAAAAACCATGTTAGGCTCAGTGGCGGGGAAATTTAAAAAATGTTGATGTGAGTGTAAAATATTATACGACTTGAATTTTGGCGGACTGAGGTTGTTCTCCGATACTCAACTGTTTACCTACAAACAACGACGGCGCGACGAACTCAGTTGGGTATCATTCTAGTATCCTTGAATTGTGTTTGATTCACTCAAAGCTTCTGGAGATCATTCAGGATTTATCATCGCAGAAACCGAACCATCCTGATGATCCTGATTACTACTGGTATTGTGTGTTGAGTCATGACTCGCATGCACGTTGACTGCAAACAGTGATGAAGATGGGCCTGCAACGCTTTCGGAAATGGTGAGACGCACTTAGGTGTTTTGTTATGCTGATAGAGTTGGAGTATCTTTGCTTTATTTGCGAAGTTGTTCCCGGTTGCTATTAATGTTTTTATTCCTCTTCACCTGCTTTTGGCTTATGAGCATAAATACTTTTATTCATAGCACCTCCATGATAATTTTCATGAAGTCATGCATGCATGAAGTGTAGAAAGTAATTCTTATGTCCGTGATAGTTTTTTTAACTGTGGAATGTTTTTCAATTGTTTTTCAGCCCCATCGATATTCATGGCAGAAATAGCAAAAAACTGCCAGATTGCGTTGATAGCTCCACTGTGAAATAGCTGGACAAAATCTATCGGAATTTGTGGCCGAATTGTGGCAATAGCGTAAATGAAAGAGGATCTCGTAGGAAGGCCAAACCATAGGCCAAACGACGTCGACATCATCTGCTCTAAATGAGATTTAACAGGTGAGTGCACAGCGAGGAATGCTCATATTCATTAATGTTCTGGATGAACCCAAGTTTTCACCAGGTTCAAATTACAAATATCTTTTCACAAGGCCTCAGCTGTACAGCTTCATTATAACGGAAGCCCTGTTTGTACCTGTATCGTTGGCGATCATCGCTTCCCTCGATTTTCCTTTTCTCGATTTTGTTTTACAATGCCTTTTTTGGGACCAGTACAGTAAGTTCCGAGTAGCTCTGCGTGCCGTATTTTACAATCAGTGGCCTAAGTGATTTGGTGACCCCTTCCAATTGCTAATTTTTACCCTGCAATGGAATTCCTAAAAAATGAAGGTAATGACATTTTCTTGGACAAAGAAAATGAGTAATGTATTATTAGGAGTAAATTATTGCATAATACGTACCTATATACATATTGTAATTGCGGATTTTCTATTCAACCAACGATAAGTGTAATGAGGATCATGCATAGTAATAAGATTCAAATTTTTAGGGCTATAGGGGACATTTTATAAATTCCTCCTGCATAGTCCATTCAGCGAAAAAAGAACATGCCCGCAGAAAAATGAGGACGTTTGAACGCCCTAATTACATCATTACAATCGAGTACTTGGCGACTTGAGAATATAAATCTTCATATTCCTCATATAGACGTACTTTTATGTTCTTTCGACGCTTTTCTGCCTTCCGTTCCTTGAGCAGTTACAAAAAACTTTTTCCCCGTATAATTTGCGAAATCCCTCATCGTCAAGTTTTAACTCCTGGGCTGAATGACAGCCTATTTTCCTTCCCACCTATTTGCGTCCTAAGGTTGTAGGCTCGAGTCCCGCATGGGTGGGGTTTTTCCCTTCAGGGAATGGGTGTTAATGTATATGTCAATGAGTTAAATGTAAGTACTAATTTCGTTCAGAATAAAGTGGACATCATTATTATTATATGTAAAAGAGGAGTAGATAGTTTTAATATACCTCAAATAAAGTTATTATTATTATATTATATATTCTTGAGATCTCGTACTGTTGGAATGCTTGGACTACATTTCCATGTAAATGCAGTATTGGAAATATTTTTATTTTATTATTTGATAAATTAGTAGCAGAGATATTAGAAGGAGAATTGCGCATGCGAATGAAACGCTTAGTAGTGGGAGGTAACTAATGCCGTGGATATTGTGTAAAGGATGTAAAGAATGGGTTGGTAAAGGGGTTAAATGGAATGTATAGCGTTGTATGGGGCAAAAACGATGAATCTGAGGAAAGAGGACGAGAATAGGCTGCAGGCGTTTGAGATGTGGGCGTGGAGGAGAATGGAGAAAGTGCGGTGGGCGGAGAGGAAGACGAACGAGGAAGTGGGTGAGGAGAGGAAATTCCTTATTATGCTTAGGAGGCAGAGTAATTGGTTGGAACAGGTAATGAGGGGTGAAGGGATGCTGAAGTTCGTGATAGAGGAGAGGATGTTGGATGAGCGGAGAAGGGGAAAGAAGAGGATGGGTTTAAGGGTGGGATGAAAAGAGGTAGAACGTATTCTGAGATGAATAAAGAAATCTTGTAATGAGATGGGCCTGCTTGTCTTGAGAGGGGTCTGCGCTTGTATACATGTAGAGCATTTTTGCTCATTTCTATTTAATCCTTATTTAACCGGTAGATTACCGTAGTCGTAATAATATATTATAAACATGTATTCTCTGTCCTGAAATCAAATCGGAAACAATTAAGGCGATTTTTGGTGAATGGTCAGCTAAACCAGAGAAGTGAGTGACCAGGGTTCATGCATCCTTTAGCCATTAACATTATTTGCCCCTTTTGATCTACAAACATCAATGAGTAGGCGGCCTTGTAATAAATCCGTAATCCTCAATACATTGATACAAAAGAAGCATAGAGTACCTACATATCATGCATAATTTTCAATTATATCTATAAAAAGTCAGATTAGGTTGCTAGCCGCTTTATCTTGCATTTAACATGCATCAATTATATTGTCAACTAGCTGTGCTCGGCATGCGTTGTAATGCCTCTTTTTCTTTCCAAGTAGACAGACATATACAAAGCCGACATGTACAAAATAAATGAAAGACAATGAGTTTTTGTTTATTCGCAATATAAAATATTCTATCTTGAAGTCCTTGCATACTTTTCATGGCTTGGTCCACAAATCTTTTCTGGGTTCAAAATTGCTCCCTGAACGAATCTGAAACCTAGTACAATGAATTCCTCGTACGTACAAAGGAATTCATAACGCACAAATAATTGTATGAGTTTCTATTCCATGCCTATGGTGCGGTTTCCAAGTAAATCAAATATTCTAATGTTGAAGTAGTGCAAAAATTTTAGATTTCTGAGCTTTAAAATCCAATTTTTGGAAAAAGCGAAGCGTATACGAAAAACCGAATGCCAGAATTCAAAACCTTGTTCTATATGTTATCTATTGATAAGCATTTAAAAAAACAATATTATGAGTGTAACCGGTTAAAAAAGCAAAAAAAGAGACCAAATCATATTCTACGTACAAATAAAATACATAACTTTAACACAAAATCTGTCTCACTGATATGAATCTGATGCACGCAATATTATGGCTCACTGATACGATTCTGATGCACGCGATTGAGCAACTCGTGAACGATCTGCTTCGTTGATTGCTTACAAAGCTTACTTTAGTAAGCTTGTTCTTGCATTAACAAACTTTTCGGCTGTCCCCCTCGTATGCATGTGAAAAGCATGGATTTTCCATATTAAATCCACACACTTGAAGCGATTGACCTTGTGCCTTGTTGATAGTCATTGAGAAGGCAAGGTGAACGGGGAACTGTATTCGTTTGACTACAGCTATCAAATTAGTCACTGAACCTGGCCTTTAAATGCTGCAAGCATGAATGACCATTCATGAAATCGCTATTTAATGGATATTCACGCCTGGTTGCCAAGGAAATTTCTATTGTTGAAAAGGAAGAAAAATTGTCGAATTTCGAGATAAAAAACGCAATACTTGGACAAAAATGAAGTGCATAAGAATATTGAATGAAATAATTAAAACCTGCATTCTTTTATGCGTTCTATGATACAAATTTCCATCCAATATCTTGAGTGCCAGAAATTTTAAAAAGCAATTAAAGAAAAATCTGCACCGAATTCAATGCTTTTCTTATGGGAGTAAATATTTACTTTATATTGGGGTAAAAGCAACCCTAAATATTTTCATTTTTCTAATTCAGAAACCTTTATGGTCACGCGCACTACTACTCATCAAAGTTTCATCACAATCGGATGAATGGTATTGGAGTGCATAAAAGACGAACATACTAACATTCATTTTTATAAAATGTATGAGAAAATAAATTTTCATAATAAATTTTTTTTCGAGAATTTTTCCGATGTTTATTAGTTTTTATGCTATTCGGGGCGGAGGCAAATCCAACAAATCAGAAATCATAAAAATCGGTCGTGGCGTTATTGAGTTATAAATGGTGCAACTAACCCGACTTTGTTTTATATATAGATATTAAAATACTCCAAGTCTACCTACCTTTATTGTTACCACTTTCGTGATGAAATCTCGGAAGAATAAGATATGTAACTCCAGCTGAAGCGAGTAGTATTCCACCCATTACCATAAATGGTGTCTTATATCCACCAACCTGGAAAGATAAAAGTTAAAGTTTCGGTTTCAAATATGAAAAGTGCCACACTCGTTAACTTGAATCACTGTTGGTTCATATGGCTATCAGATTGATAATCACACTTGGTGTCAGAAAAGGACAAGTTGGTTTAAATAGGTTTACATAAGATGCTAAGGCTGCATCATTGGGTTTTCCACCTTGTGTTGTTTATTGCTGACATCAGATTCAGCAGCATTTCAGCTGGCAACTATCAAGTCGGAGTGGCGCAGCGGTGGCCAAGTAGACCTAGAAGCCCTATATTAGGAGAGGTTGGTCAAGTTAACGACAGGAACCATCACCAGCTCGACGTAGGGCTCCTACTATTTTACCGCTTGTCGTACGTCGTAGCGGCGTCAATATTATCGTTTTTCTGTCAGCCGACTGAAACGTTTTAAAATATCCGCAGCAAAGAGAGGAAAGTTTTAACGTAAAATGAAATGACCATTTCTTAAAAAAAAGTAACTTGTTCTAGTGTAATTGTTTTAGAGGCCCCTCTCAAGACAAGCAGGCCCATCTCATTACAAGATTTCTTTATTCATCTCAGAATACGTTCTACCTCTTTTCATCCCGTCCTAAAACCTTTTCTCTTCTTTCCCCTTCTCCGCTCATCCAACATCCTCTCCTCTATCACGAACTTCAGCATCCCTTCACCCCTCATTACTTGTTCCAACCAATTACTCTGCCTCCTAAGCATAATAAGGAATTTCCTCTCCTCACCCACTTCCTCGTTCGTCTTCCTTTCCGCCCACCGCACTTTCTCCATTCTCCTCCACGCCCACATCTCAAACGCCTGCAGCCTATTCTCGTCCTCTTTCCTCAGATTCATCGTTTGCTCATCTCTGTAAAGTTCGGCAGTATATAAAAAAAATATATCCTAAAACAGTAGCACTTGTACGAAGCATACGTCGCAGACATAAGTATATCTAAGTACCGCGACTTCAACTTGAGAATAAGCTGTCAGCACAATAGATTTAATTCATTGGCCAATCTGTTTTGTTAATCTCGAATATAGGGACTCTAGGAAGACCAAGTCTCTCTCCTTATCAGACTCTTGTCTTCAAAGACATGATATCCTTATCTCCGGTGTCACTTCTTTCTTCTGGTTTTCTTCGTCGTGAGGACTTATACGGGAGAAGACTCGGTTATTCATTCCCCTGAAGGGAACCTGCTGAACTGTATCCAGGCTGACTTTGGGGCGATTGTTACGGTCTCACTGCCTAACTTGGATTTTTGGCGAGGTTGCTGATTGCTGTGCGCTATGAATTAGCAGCCTTGTTGAAGAACCGTCACGTGATCTTCGACAACTGTGCACTAAAAGGGTTCAAACTTCCCATCTCGGTGAATCTGGGAAAGGTAGTTGTATCAGGATCAACCGAAGTGCGGAGCTCTCCACCACCTGGATTGGCTGGAGGGTATCCTTGGGCACTCCAGAACATATTTTCGCTGCGTAGGTACTGAATGACAGACATATCTTCTGTTAGCGTCCGTGCCCAGCGCCGCATATGCCTTTGCACGGACACCATCCGCTGGAGGCTTTCAGAAAAGCTTTCAGACAGTTAAATTAGCGATGCCGAATTACGGTAGTTGTAGTATAGGGTGACTAAAAGTGTTGCTTTTCTCTGATTGGTTGTTTTTTTCGCCGAAAATTCTTTTCCACGCGTTATGGAGCTGGGAGTGCCATCTTCTCGATTGAAATCGTCTTGTGTTCCCAAAAATTGAGAACGAAGGAAATTCGGCATCGCCACTTCGAGCTGAAGATGACAGCGTGAACGCTGGCGAAACTGTTGGTGCCCAGCAAAAAACAACACACGCGGTGGAAAACCCCAGAATCCAGCCCTCAATTGTTTATAATATTTTATTTCCTCATAGGAACTGAAAATAATATCTTATTGATGATATATTTTTGTATAGATATTCGAACCAATTAAAAATGAACTGCTTGGTCGATGGAACAAAGGCTCCATTGTGATCCCCTCTCCCTTTGCCCACAACTCCGTTCCAGTTCCCCATTCTATTAATTTTTTTAGAGGAAGACATTCTATCATTTCTGTAGTTTACAACTACAGAAATACAACCTTAGCATGTTCGTCCGACGGCATCAAAACAAACCAACCACAAAAAGAAACAAGGAAAAGTATTATCCAACCTGATAGAGAAATCCGCCAATTGTTGGTCCGGCTATCAGTCCCAATCCAAAGAATGTTTCCAATGTGGCCTGAAAGAAATTCGAATTCAATAATAAGAATTATTACACTAATCTACAAAAATGTATGTTACTATCTAATACTATTGTTAAAAATTATCACATAATTCTGAAATTCTTTGAGGATGAATTTATAATTATAAAATTATTGTCAAATCGTGGTGAAATCTCATGCTTGGTTATATAATATTGGGGTGATAAACGACATGATGAATGTATGATATGAAAATTTTGTTCTTCCCTGTTTCGGGGAAATGACTATTTAACGCTTTGCCTTACGTTGTATAGTATTCTTGGGAGATTTAAGTGTTGCGTAGGTAGTGGATGGTAAAGGAATGGTCGACGAGGAATGATTTGAAGCATTGTAAGAGATAATGCACATGTAATGGAAGACATTTTAGAATGATTTTCTATCCTTTCTTTACTTCCTTTTAAAAAGTTTATGAATGCGTTTGAATCTCATTCCCTCCTCTTCAGATGGAAGATTGAGTTTATTTTTCCGGGATATTTCTCATAATATTTCTCTTCGTGTAAGTGTCAGGCCAGCTGGCGTGATAAATCCATTCATTTAAGTACGTATGGTACAGGATTTTAAGAAATATAAGCACCACTGCATGAAGCGTTAAAGATCTTGAAATTGAAAACCTTATAAATGTTATGAGTTATGATTAGCATATACAATTTAAAATTGTTCCAGAAAATTGAATTTGGCTCCTACCATTCCTCAGTAATTTCCTTATCAATGCAATCACTCCATGTCAAACGTCAAAACATTTTATTTATTCACTATTACCATTTTTTTAAGTAGAACAATTTAATTACTTGGGTAGTACGCTAGAAGAAAGAGGACATAATAGCAAAGACATTAGGAGGAGAATAGCGCTAGCGAAGGAAGCGTTCAATAATAGAAGGGAGCTGATGACGGGGACCTTAAGTAAGGATGTAAAAAAGAGGCTAGTAAAGAGCTTGATATGGAGTGTGGCGTTGTATGGGGCGGAAACGTGGACCTTGAGAAAGGAAGACGAAAATAGGCTGAAGGCTTTCGAGATGTGGGTGTGGAGGAGGATGGAGAAGGTGCTTTGGTCAGAAAGGAAGACAAATGAGGAAGTGCTTGACATGGTGGGCGAGGAGAGGAAACTTATAGATGAGATTAGGGGAAGGCAGGGTAGGTGGCTGGAAGGGGTAATGAGGAACGATGGTTTGCTGAAGGTCGTGATAGAGGGAAGGATGTTGGGTAAGCGGGGAAGGGGAAGGAAGAGAATCGGTTTTATGGACGGGATGAAGAAAGGTAGGACTTATGCTGAGATGAAGAAAGAAATACAAGAGGTAGAAGGGCACAGCACGTGTAAGAGTTCGTTGGATATTCTCTGACTTTCATCACAACCTACCTCTAACCGGTAGATTACTGTAATGAATGAATGAATTACCATTTTTATAAATTCTAATGAATTTTCGTCATACCAGATGTCATACATTTTAATTTCACTTCATACTTATTTGTATAGATGGAGACTTCAATAATTGTACTATAATTATCAATGTCTACCGCTTATAATATGAAATGGTTTTACATCAGTGCAATTCAGATACTGTCCGTAAGCGGAATGCACGGCAGACGGAAATATTTAAAAATGGCGGTTGGAATTGATGGTTGAACCGCGAGTTCGAACGTCTACGTACCTACGTGTGCATAGGTACGATAAGCGTCTGGATGACGTCAATTTCCTGTGGACGCATACGTAAAATTGGCTTAGTTCCTCACTCAGGCTGACAATGATATTAAAACTGAGACAGCCCATGCTATCAATTAGAATACCTAATTCGGGATAATTACGGCGAACCCAGTATGAAGCAAACTAGTTAGTAAAACTCAAGAATTATTTAACATGGACACAATATTTATGTTTTTAATAATATTTTTATTTTTAATGTAGTATTAGGGAGACAACGAATTGGCGTGATCTAGAACAGGTGCAATTAATTGCGATCGTGGCCCTTGAAATGCCTTCTAATGATGCGTGACGGGTATCGTATTTATAAAACAACTCTGGTAAGACAGACTTAAAACGTAGGATCCTCCACGCATGTATTTAGTTTATCCCTTTTCATGTTATTAATTTCTGAATCACGCCCAAATTTACTCATTTTGTATTTTTAATCGACTTGTATAATTGAACTCTGAAATGTAAGTACTTGAAAATGAGTTTGATAACTGCGGATGTACTGATCCAAGAACAATTAATATTTATCGTATTCTATGATATGCGCACATTCTCTGGATTTGAATGGTTTGCTTTCCTGAATGTTATTCATATAAAAGCAATGTATGAGTTAATTTCTAGGGGGTTGGTCATGTCTTTTTTGAAAAATCTCAACTTTCTTTTTTCGCCGACGTTTCGCCTTATAATTAAAACATCTTCAGGGCTCAAAGGTGAGATCAACTTTCTTGCTGTGACGCATGTGATCTTGTGAGTAACTCATACATTATTGAAGTGGTCAATACCAATTCAACGAGGTTTAAAAGCAATAACAGTATAATAGTTTTAATTTTTAATTGGCTTAATGAAATATCATGGCAAAAATTAATGCCTACAACTCACGAATGTGGTGGCCACAGTTTCAGGAAACTCAATGGCAATTATTGTGAAGGAGGCCGTGACGGATGCAGATGTTCCTAGCGCCTCCACGATTCTCACGGCAAAGGACAGTGTAAGGAAGTCTTCGCTCTTCCAAACCATATCTAATATCCTGAAATTGACAATGTCAAAATATTACTCATTTTTTTAAGGATTAAGCAGGCCATAAATTACAGTGTAGTTTTGTGAAATCAACAAATGCCGATCGCAAGGGATGCATTTTTTCTTTAGTGTTTAGTGAATTAAGGGATCTTGTTAGTAAATTCAGTGAAAATTAGTCTAGAGGTATGACGAAAAAACACTAGTATTAAGTTGTTGTCCCACTTCCATCGGCGCCCATAAGAATGTGACGTGATTCTATTCTTTACATAAGCAGGTTTACACTGAGAAATGCTAGAGAAATATTGAGTGCGAAAAAATATTGGAATCAGAGAACTATGTATGAGCTGTAGCCTTTTGGTAATCATGATATTGGTTAATTATTATTCATATATAAAGATTATTTTAAGATAGAATTATTTGTTTATAAGAGTTGCGAATTTATCTTTGGCGTAGCTTTATTTATTTTGAGAATATCTGCGCAACCTACAAATTGTTGAACTTAGTATACTATCGCAATATAGCTGCGTTGGCTCAAATACATTGCTAAGAACGATATGGACGTTCTTGTGGTGACTTGAAAGATTTATGTAATTGGCGTGACAATGTGTAGGAAGTAGCGATTATGTGAACTTGTATGGAGCATTCCTTTCACCCACCGTCTCTCAATAAGTGAAATATTGAAGATAATTATATTTTTATATTGGTATTTGACTACGGAATGTAATTCAATAAGTATTTGAACATTGCATGTAATACCTGGTAGGAGTTGCTTCAAAATTTAAATAAATCGCGGAAGTTCATTTCTAAAAAATGAAAGATATTCGTAATTAACTAGGTAATTTTTTCTAACCATGCATGGAGGAACGTGAAAATCTGCTAGTTATAACGTGAAGTTTTTTACTTTTAATGTTTCTTAGATTTGGGCCTTTTGGCCTGAAATTGATTGATGTATTAGAATGTTTTGTCTGGTAGTTTTAGTGAATGACTTAGTTTAAAGTGAACGCGATGGCTGCTTTGGATTCAGTAGCACAGTTAATATATATTACGTTTCTCTTTCAATGAATTTCAAGAAAATGTATTGTACCATAGAAATTTCTTCGCTTACGTATTGCAGTGCAGTTGAGGTTTACATCTTTAATAGGTCCCCAATATGCTCGTCTCAGAGCGAAAACTTAATGACGTTTTATCGTAACCAGTTTGAAACTTTTGAAAATGAATTAATTTTCTAACTCTTGAAAACACGTCTTTTGAAGTTTTCATTTCATTATTCAACAATTTTGTATGCTTTGTTTAAAAAAATGTTACTTTCTCTGATGACATGACTTGGCTCTCAAAAGACAAAGTTAAGACTCTAAACATGCGGATTATTCGACGAATAAATTTATATCGAACACTTTTTTCCAGCCGTAGAAGCCGACTGCGGCGCCATTTCTATTGAATTACCGCATTTAGGCTTCAACCGTTGCAGCTATTTGCTATTAACTATAAAAATAAGACGCTAAGGTGCAAATATTTTATTTTTCTTCGAATCCCTAACGGTTTCCACTTCTTAAAAACACTTTTTCGCGATAAAAGCATTTAAATTAGACAGAAAAATACAATTTTACCCATTCTCGCATTTAATACTGTACAATTTCGAGTGCAATTTGAGAGTAAAAAAAAGCGTGGAATGGAATCACTTTGTTGTCAATATCAATTAGAGGACAAATTTTTCTATGGAGCAAGGTAGCTTGAGCGAGATATATTTTCTCATAACATTAAATTAATCTGGCCTCATCATAAAGAAAAATACCTCACCTTTCCAAAGATATCAAAATATCAGACTCCGTGCTACTTTGCCAGATTTTTCCAAAAAATACTGGCCATTTTCCTTGGGAAATGGAACGGGTATGCACTGCAGAGAGACGTTATTCTAAAAGATTATGAATCAACTATTTTAAAAATAAATAAATT
Organism: Pyrrhosoma nymphula; assembly: GCA_963573305.1. Taxonomy (NCBI): domain Eukaryota; kingdom Metazoa; phylum Arthropoda; class Insecta; order Odonata; family Coenagrionidae; genus Pyrrhosoma; species Pyrrhosoma nymphula. The sequence continues at coordinate 84,211,301 of OY754333.1, read as the reverse complement.
ACCGCAGTAATTTTTAGAATAGAAAAAATATTCGGATGTAAAGGCGTTTTCAATGTGCGGCGTGAAAAAAAAGAGTCAAGTTAAAGTCTTATGTTTGCATATTTAGTGAACCACGGAGAATTTCAGTCGTATAAAAATGTTTTTGTGCCATTAATGCTACCATATTTAATTCATGCTTCTTACAGCTGCTGAAATAAAAAAATATATTTCTCATATGACCTCTATTATGACCAGGGAAAAATCTCGCTCTAACCACCTTATAAGAGAAATGTGTCCGGAGACATCGGGTAATGGAGACCCTAGAGATATTTTCGTCTCTATCACTTCTTTACGTGGGCAGCGCTGACCCGCATACCAATGAAAAACGACCTATTACCTCCTTCCCCCTTCTGTTTGTGCACTCTTGACGCCAGAGCTTATTTTTACCATCGAATCGTGTGGAATGATAAATGATTGGAACGTAGAAATAACGTTAAACAACGCTTGGAAATACCTACTTACCCGAATAAAAAGGAGCAGATTGCAGCAACAAATATGCCGGCGTTATATGTGAAGAGTGGTCCAAGAGTTTCCAGCTGGAATGGAAAAAATAGCGTGAAACACTTCAAGCGTTTTTTTTTATTTCTTAACTTGTTAAAAATCGTTACCTCTTGAGGATAAATGACAAATGCGCACTAAGGAAAGCTTTGATTTTGTATTTCCTCAAAAGTGAAAGAGTTTCTTTATCATTCGGCTTCACAATACCGAATGATAAAGAAACTTTAATAATAATGCCGAAAGGGGAGAATTTTATATGAGATAAATTTAAATATGTTAATTTTACACCAAATTTACTCGATTGAATGGAAATATAAAGTAACTTTGCTGGTCTAAGAAATTTACTTCATCAACATTTTTTTACTTGATCCTTTCAGGAAAATATTAATATTATTCTAAGTGAGAGAGAAAAACTATGTATCTTTCCATTTACGTTTTTCTCTCTAACTTCAAAGATGAATTTCCACATAGTTAACCCTGAAGCCTTCGAACTTATTATTATAATATAAATCTTATGAAATAAGTTTAGTTTAATGCCAATATTACATTTGAAATACTTTGCTCAATTTGCCGGGCACAATAATTTGGAGGTACTTACATATTTTCCAAAGAAAGGGCTGCTTACGAATTGCGTCAGCTCAAAAACTCCGAATACGAATCCATACTGCGACGGTGTAATACCTTTAGATTCTGCCTGGGAAGCAAAGAAACAGATGCTTATATGAGCATATTTTTTTAGATTTTCAGGATTAATTGGGAGATGATCCGACATAAATGTCATTTCATATAAATACGTTTCTTTTGCGACTCATTTTAAACTGATTTTTAACTCATTTCTGTACTCATCTGAAATTGCTCTGCAATTCTTCTGAACAAATCAGATACAAATCTGGTTCAAAAGAGAGGTTTTTACATGAAATTGTAAATAGTTTTATGAAAATTTGGTCTACAAAAATTATGGGATTATAGAGACACCTCACTCGGGAGTCCATTTGAAAAAAATATTTTTTAACATCCTGGATGTTTTATGAATGAAACTTTTTTATTTTTAACTTATATCCTCCCTTTATTTTAAGTGTAAATGTTGCATGGCGGACGAACATAAAAATGTTGTATGTGTCCTAATATTAATTTCGCGTAATTACTTGTATAGTTTTTTTTTTTAGCAACAAAGACTAGTTGAATTTAACGAAATGGGCTGCGAATCGATGCGTGACAAGCAAATGTCTAACGAGCGTTCGAAAATGGCTCGCGTTACAACAGACGGAAGAAGCTATTGAAATTTTCAGTTTATTTGACCTGAGCTTACGAATCTCTGGCACATATTCCACCACTAACAAAGAGCACTGCCTTGATGGGAAGAATCAAATGAAAGAAAAGTCAATATACCATAATAAAATCGATATGTTGATCGCGAATCTGAGATGGAATAACGGTTTCTTCTTTCTCTAGAAAGATCTTGTCTTTCAGGTAATTCTTCCGAGAACGTCCATATTTTTGGGACAACAGTTTCGTTGGCGTTGCAGGAGGCATCTTCAGGTCAATCTAAAATAGTGATTTAAAGTAGGCACGTGGCACAATTTGAAGAATGGCGGTCACGTTTTTGCTCTCGTAAGCGCAATTGAAAAATAACGATGAAGTTTGCGCACGCGTTATGGAGAACCATTATCGCGCCCCTGATCATTGTTCATCTGCAAAATGCGTTATTTCTGTGATAAACGTAGTTGAAATTGATGAAATGATATTTTTTACTGCGCTATGTTTTTACATGCCGATAACAGTGGTAGTGTTATAATTATGGTTGTTCGAGCTTCCCATCGGGTTAAACTCTCCATCTCTGCCGAAGTTCCGATGTACGTGTGTCGTCATATATCGTCATCGGGGAATGTCGTGCAATGCATCTGGTCCGGAATAAATTCGCTTGGCTCCAGGTCAGGTGTCGTATGATTGGTCCGCTGAGTCCCGCCTTTTTTCTCTGACCTCTCGGATGCCTCAGAGATGGAGAGTTTGACCCGGTGGGAAGCCCGAACAACCTTCAACATCACCATACGTCGGGAAAGCCTTCGATCTTTCTTCAGTGTTATAATGTGTTGTCGATGTTTATCACCAGATTCGTATATTATGTGTGAAATAATCTCTGCTAATTGGTATGAATGAGAACAGATAAATTTCTAATTCAATTAATGCAATATAAACTATAAAGCTCTGAGAGAATATTTACAGATGTAATTCAGATTATAATTTTTCTAAAGCTTTCACGGCGTGTGAAATCTTAGCGTTTGGAAGTTTTGAAGAACAGATTTTCTCAACATATGTTTCGTTTATCTCAGAAACAACGCAATATACGGATAAACGACGATCAGATCAGAATATTGAATTCAGTATTATGCCATACATTTTCTTTCGTTAGGTTTTACCCATCAAAATAGTTTCATTTTTAGCTTTGTTCCATTTCGTGCCAACAAATCTCCCCCTCCGAAGATCCGTATTTCTCTCAATCGAATGAAAACGGGGAAAGAAAAAAATAGCTCTGCTCTCAAACAGCCCTATTGGTCTATTGGTTTATCCGCGTATCGTACGTGCAAGGCGAGGAAAAAAAGTTTCGATGGTCGGACGCGCCTGAGGGCGGAGACCTTGGAGACTCATGATTGCAGACTCGCCCCCTTGCGTCACACGGTCGATGACCCAAGACTGCCAAAACAAAATTCTTGTACTGTATTATTTTCAAGTCCAGGAGATATATTTTTTTAATGATTTGGTCCATTTCTTGCGATTCCAAATCGTCATCACCAATCCGAGGGTTAGTTTGTTCCAACCCAATGGGGTTGCATGATTATTCCTGAGATAAATAGCTAAAACTAGGCATGGCCGCTTTCCAAAAAAGTACCAGCATTGAACCAACAAGTATTTTAAAGCTCTACTTGTACTAGACTGGTGGTACCGACGCAATATTATCGGTATACCGGTATTTTTCACAGTTCATTTTTATTAATTAGTGATAAATTAACGTAAATTTGACATAATGAATCCAGTATTTCCGTATACTGGGGTAAATAGGTTCCAGTACTGTAGATAAATACGAAAATGTCATCACCAATTATTGTTCTTAAAACTTAGTGGAAAGTAATCTGTGAATCGCCGCGAGTAACTTTCTATCAAACTTGCATAATAACTAATTTTCTCATGAATTATATTTAAGGCAGTTTGAATAATGCCATGTGGTCATATTCAAATTCACTTAGAATAGAAGCACCTGCATCATTATCCATCTTGGACAGTGCTACGCTTAATGTTATTTATATCAGCGACACGTCTCTTACCATCTCACTGGCCGAATGACACAACCGCTTAACAAAACAGTGGATAATTTAGCGTGTGATTGCTCTTGTCATCCAATTGAAGAATTAATAATGTTAAGTGTAATTGATAATTAATTACGAGCAATATAGTAGATGTAAATCAGTGAATGATACATAAGAATCATCCAAAGACTTCACCAAACTACGATCAAAACATGGTACGATCTCTTCGAATTTTCGAAAATACCATATTCATTGTTTTCTTCCGTCTTTCATTTCTTTGGAGGTGTACCGTAAGTATTGTGTTAGCAGAACGATTCCCTGCAAGTAGCGATACACACAGAAACATCGCTGCGCACTCGCTACTTCCAATAGAAGTCAACTTCAATGAGGAAAGCAACCTTAATCACTCACTCTCACGTGTGACTTTTCTGACATTTGGGAATTTGATTTTGGTTAACTGTGCCGAGTTAAATGTGCCTTATTTCTATGCTGTCAACTTGACAATTTGTAAGGTCGAAAACTATCAAGGATTTTAACACATTTTCGTCTTCAGTACCAAGCGAATTCTTTCGATTTCATGCAGGTGATAAGTTTGCGCTAGAGAGTTTATGGTAAGAGGGTTTAGCATTTCGTATTATTGTTTTGTGTGTTATTTCTAATAGCTTAGCAGACTCTTTCAAAGAAATTTTATTGATTAAAGTAGTATTTTTTTTACCAAAAGGAGTCCAGGCAGTGGCTTTCCAAGACAGGGTGACTACGTCTAATTTTATGAATTGAGCTCGTTTGTAAAGCTATGATTGGACTATAATTATTTGATTAGACTATAACTTAAGTACGGGATTGTTGGTTGAATAGTCGTGGTATCACGCAGATACATTTATTTCAAATGCACCAAACACCTATTTCTACGTCGCTTGAACCAAAAACAGAGCGATCGACCGAATGCGATAAGGAAACCATTTAAAAACGAATAACCGGGAGTACCATTATGAAAACCCTGGCGAGACGAAAACTTCGGAGTACCGGGGGTTAACCTTAAGAGAACTGATGACTAAAATTCATCCCTTCTTTACCTGAACGTGTTCAGCCTTCTCAAGATTCGAAGCACGTGTCCTCATGATGAATTTTGCATGTTCTACCCGCTGGGCTACTATGCCACCAAGTGATAGTAGTTCAATAATCACCGATAATCTAATAAAAATAACTTATTACCACAAACTCCCGATTGCGTTTCCTACCGGATAAATTTATTTATAGGCACACTTTAATCAAGTATACATTTTAGTAAATATGACGTCTATATCTGTACTTAAAACCTTTATGAAGATATATCTGTCGAAAAAATGGCGATGAAATACGTAGAAACGTCTAGTTCTACTTCTAACATCTAGTTCCACTTTGTCTTCTAAAATTACCACGGGAATAAGGATGTTTAGGTTGTGCAGTGGTCTACGCATTGGCCAGGGTAGTCCAAAGTCGGTGGTTCGATTCCCGGCCCAGGCCGTTATTTCTGGTGGAAATTTCTGTGACCTTTAAACTGAAGGAAGCACATGCAGAGAAGAATATCAAAACGAATGATAAATACGAAGCAATTGACCAGCTGATTTTCTAAAGTAACAATAAAGAAACTTTTGAGTGAAAGAAACAGCTTTTTGACACAGATGAATGCCATTTTACGATTTTTATATCGCATTCCGTGCCAGTGGTGAGTTAATATCATTATTTTCTCATTACAAGTAGCTTTCAATATTTTTTTATTCTCATAATATCTCCTCATTAACTATTTAGATGAAAGCACCAAAGCAGACAAACACATTTACCGAAGGGCCTACGCGTAGGTCCTGCCTTGACATCGTATACATCAGTACTTTGACTGGGGGAATTATTTGAAACTCCATTGAAGTGGCTGATGTAGGCAAGGCAAGTGGATTGATAAATTGACTATTGAATATGTCAATTAAGGAAAATTAAAACTGGGGCTGTTAATGCAATGGGTCATTGGCATTTACAGTTCTGAGCGTATTGACACCAGTAAGCTACCGATATGATTACCGCAATCACAGGAGTAGTATTCATACCAATTTAGGGTGCAATAGTCCGTTGCAAACCCGCGACGTTGAAGAAACGCCGAACTGTATAGGGTCATAGAGCGAGTTATCTGATACATCTATCAGCATAGAACTTTGGGGACATTATTGACTGTTGACACAAGACTATTATCTACTGAAAATATTAGGCATGAGTTAGTGAGATAAGAAGCCGATAAAGCTCATAACGGACTGATATTCAACCGTTATTGATGGATGCTTTGGATTAGTCTCCTCTAACATCCTAGAGTATTCCTGATCCGTAATCTGTGGTTTACTCCTCACCAATGGTGTACCTAGGGTTTCTGGCGCCCCTTGAAAACAAAAGGGGTGGCGTCCTCTCTTACCCCCAGTTTTATCTCATTCTCTATTTTCCCGTTTTTTTCTTACTCTGTATTCTCTACATTTTTCTGATTGGATATGCGGATGAGATTGTTTACTTCAAATTATCCTATCTTTGCTGTCTAATTTGCCAACTAATTATCCTATCATTGCTCCCCTCCATGATGATGCACTTGGCAGGGGCCCAGCCCCGCCATCCATTACGTACACCACTGCTCCCAGCTGAGTTGAGTTAGATGTTCAAACAAGCATAATTTATTCTATAACACCTTTCGTGCTTCCCTTTACTAATTCCATTTCACTAATTACCCAAGAAAGAATGAGTTTTCCCTCATTTGAAAGGCACGCTCAGCAACTTCCCCCTTCAAGTCTTCGCTACATAATTACCTCACGTCTTATTCCTTATACGCGCGTTAAAAGTTAAGCACGATTTTCCTTGAATATGTAAAGTAATCACTTTATTTCTGAGCTACAGCTGGAACTCTTATCTATGTGTATACTGCCGATCATCGGAGCCTATTGCTTTCAACGAAATAGCGTCTTGAGCATCACTTAGGAAGAAGGCAGCCCTACCTAGCTCTTTTTTTTAACCATTCTCTGGCAGAAATCAATTTTCAAATTAATCTAAATGCAGGAGAAAAGGCATTGTATGCGATTGCCTTCCAAGAAGAGGTACTTACTCCGTTATATTCAGACAGCATATCCGCGCGCGTCGGAGCTGTTGAAGATTCCAGGAAAAAAATGGGAGATGAACCCATAATGAACTCCTTCGTTGAATATGTGTATGTGAGGAAGTATTTTGCCTTGGGGGTGATCTCAAAATAGTATTGATCTCTTTCCTTAAATAGATTAAAGTTGAAACTTATGAAGACGATAGGACGATATGTAGGTATAACTTCTTGAGGGGCGATGGATCTCGTCTTCAAAGATGCTAGAAAAATGAGACTATTTTCGGAATTTACCCGATTCAATAAGAAAATAAATGCATATATTCCACATAATAATCAGTGTCAGATCAATGAAATAGAAAATTTAGATAAAATTACAATGGGTAGCCCAAATAATCACAAGATGTAAAACGCACAAGACATAATACATATTTCACGTGAAGGTGAATGCTCTTGATGAGGGACCGTAGGCTTTACCGATGATTGACTTAGATGGATTAATAAATTCGATATGCTGATCCTGAATCTGAGAGGGGGGGAATACGGTTCCCTTTTTCGAGTTGTTGGTATTTTTATCCAAAACACAAGCCGCTATGGAAGGGGAATGCTCACAGTTACTGCCCTAAAAACAGCACTTCGTGAATTAAAACTACAGATTTAAAGCACCTAACAACATTTGAAGAATTACGGTTACGTTTTTTCTCTCATGAGCGCAATTGAACAATAACGATAACGCGAGCGCACGCGTTATGGAGAACTCTGATCGCGCCCCAAGATTCCATCGGATGCTATGCGAATGTATTGAGGAATTGAAATGATAATTGCAGGCAAAATATAAGGAAGTCTATTTTCCTTGCATGTTCAAACCGCGGTCGATTACTAGCAGCTATCGACCCCTATTGCCTAAGAAGTGCGTGATTACACATCGAAGTACAACGTACAAGTGAATTCGAAGGCTTCTGCTATAGAAATAACTTCCATGTGCAAAGCTGCCCTAACAAAGCTACAATCGTACAATCTTTGGAAATTAACGATCTAACTGGCGAAAATTACTACTGACATCACACGTTTATTTAGAACGGTAAGAACCGAATAACAATCGTGATCGACGTCCTCTCATGTCAATAGCAATTCCATAAGAAGTTACGGATGATGTAGCAACTCACGCAGTTCACGTTAGAAAATCATTCAAGGTTGGTCTGGCAGCTCACGCAGCTCTTGAAATGAAAGCGAGAGCTATAATTGACATGAGATGCGGTATCATTCATTGGAGTCGCCATCGGTAAAGATGGCCTCCTCAATCATTTGCTAGAGATCCAGTTCGTCAGTCAACCTTTCACGAGAGCTGGATCTTTGGAATGGTCTGCGTATTTTTTATCGTAATCCTGTTTCCCAATAGTTAAGGCATGTCCTCAGTGAAAGCATAATTTTTATTCCAGGCAAACAAAAAGGTTGAGTTCAGTATTTGTTTTAATGGTGAGCTTATGATTTTCATGATAAACTTTGTACTCTTCTCACACTTATTTCATTGAACGACCAAGTTTTCAACACATTAGCGCCATTATCAAGGTTTGTTGAAATATTTGCCGGTTAAACTAATTGTAAAATTAGTACAAAGTTTATTATTGTTCATCATAAACGTTAGGCATTTTCACGTATTGACGCCACGAGTTAACTCTTATATTAGTATTTATTTTGCAAACGCAGTCGCGGTGGAACCTCTTAACTTCGTCTCTTCGATGTTCTTGTCGCTAAACACATCCGGCGGCAGTCACTCATTTGTTTTGGTTTTTATCGTGTTTGATAAAATTTCGTCCCCCGGGGTGAGAGGCAGTCAACGCCCTTGGCTCCGGCCCGTCGTGTTTCGGAAAAACCGACTATGACCCGAAGTTAGGGACGAAGGGGAAAAGGCCAGTCCCGCGCCCCTTCCTTTAGGAAATTACAGAGGAGCTCTGTGACCCCTATTGCCATTTCCCACCCTGTAATATCGACCAGCGCAAATATCCCTAGGCGTATTCCGCAGTGCTGATTTTCGTTGTATTACATTAAGTTTCTGCGACTATGGACCATCTTCTCCGAGGCAATGTTAGTTTTGTAGTAGACATTATTCAGTCGCTTTTCTTTCAAATTCTCTCAGTTCTTCTTGCATCTTTTTGAAAGGTAAGTCATGCGACCTATTTATGACCCATTCACAGAAAATAGCACTTGGAGAATAAAATACAACCAGGAGATAGATCTCTTCAATATGGTTGGCATCACGTATGTTTTTAATAACTTCTGACTGAGCCCTATCTTTACTACATCGAATTGTGAAGACCGTAGTTTTTGTATCTGCCAGCAATCCATCGTAGCAGTTAAAATGCCGACAGTCTGCAAACACATGAGAAAGAAAGTAATAGTAACTTTTTTAAATTCCACAACAGTTTATAAACACTGTGCAACTAGTTTCTCCCGATACGACACCATTAGGTACCTGGTGATACCCTGACGGGTGAAACCGGTTGTACAGTGTTAATAAATTGTTGAGGAATTTTACAAAGCAATTACTACTTTCTTTCAAAGAAGAAGATTTCACCAATTTATGTCTCGAATAAAATCCATTTCATTAAAACCTGAGGATATAGTAAGAATCATAAAATTGCTACGAATACAATGGTTGGGCCTCGTGGAAATAATGGATGAGTGACAAATGCCAAAAAAAATTCCTAATGTACCAAGTTCTACGAAAACAGAAAGATGGGCCGACCTAGAATTAGATGGATGGATGATTTTTTGGAAGACCTCAGAATAAATGGCCTGAAGAGTATGAAGAGCTGACAGTGGACTGGAAAAGTTAGAGAAAATAGGAGCTGAAGGCGAAGTCTTTCACCGGATTGTAGGGTCAGGCAAAAATAAGTGTCCAGTCGCTATTTCAGGTTCTACTTTACGTTTCCTTTTACCCTCAATGCCCTCCTCAGTTGTTTCCTCTCGGCAAGTTTCTTTCTTCTGATCTTTAACATTTAAAATTTTTGAACTTTCATCGAAGCAAGTTTTGTAATTGCTCCTTACTGCAGCATTTATCGTTTTCGCCTTTATTTGTCATAAGTTTGCGTATTGTGGACTCTCTTCCCGAAAAAATAGTGGAAACGAATTCCAGATCCCACTTCATTTTGATAAGTGGTGCGTGAAAATATCCCAGGGAATCATTGAACTTCGATTTTCGAATCGTCACCTCAGACCAACGACCTATTCTTTGGCTGATAGCTTCAAAAGAAGGGCAAAGTCTGGGATAAATCTCCAAACAGCGAAGTGGACACTGTGTCCATTTCCAAAAACAACACCTACTTTCTTTGTTCAAAGATTTCCACGCGCATGAATCTGGGATATTTCTTTGGACGCCTAGATATACATGCCTTCACACCATTACTTATTTGCCTTGGCCATCTAATGTATGCACCACAAATTTATCTATTTTCATAGCGTTTGCGAAGAGTATTTACGGACAAAGACTCATTTTTCTGTCCATTCTTAACTCTGCAGCGGGCAATGAGTGACCATATTATTCACAAGCTTTCCTAGGAAAGAGTTTGAGTATTCACGGTGGAATGACTTGCTAAAATTCCAATTAATGCCAATTAATTTCTACTGTAGCTTCATTTTTAGCCCTTTCATGATTCATGCTGAAGTCAATTTGAATCCAATTAAGGGTCTAACCCACGCACAGCTTTGTACGGAAGATTTAAGCATCGCTAGTTTACGAGTAGTGTGACTGTCCTCAGAGAAAGAGACACGTTGGCTCGGCTTTACATGTCAGGGTTAACCGCGAAAAGGCATACCCTTATCATTTTCTTAATGTCAACTGAAAGTTGGGTTTTTTTATATTACAGGTGATAGAATTACGTTGGTTGTCTGACTTGATCGTTATTGATTAGAGAATGTATTAACTTTGTGCAGGAACTTTTCTCTGTTTTCCCTCCAGGTTAAGTTTCAGTCCAATGCTTCAATGTCCTACTCGGGCATCGTCTTCAGAGTAGATCATTTGCGTATTCTTCCCCGGGAAGTAACTATACATTACTCATCAAATCACTCATCTGCCCTAATGACGATGCTCGAGTTGGACATTGAAATGTTGACGAACATCGAGCCCTTAACCCGGTGGAAAACCCGAGAAAAGTTCATATATATTATTCTCCTGAAAAGCAACAGATCTTGCATATATTAACTTTGGTTATCGCAGCGATAAAATATTTAACCAGAGATTATAAAACCGATCCCTAATGAAGTGCTAAAATATCATGTTCTACAGTCATGAAATCACAAGAAGCCGTGTTAGAATATTTCAAGTTAAGTCCGAGTTAAAGAGGCTTTCCTTAGTCCTGATGTAAATGAGGATTCTGATGAGGCTAAAATTGTATCTGACCTTGGAGTGATTTTTACATTTCTCTGTTAACTCAGTGTGCCAAAGGTTTCAATTTCTCCGGGCTGATTCTGCTGGGAGTAACGCTTTTCTGGTGATGAAGCGACGATAAGAAATCCGGTTTAATGGAAGTCCGAACGAACTTTCTCTTGACTTGGTCTGAAACAGTTAATGAATACAGCCAAGAGGATTTTGCACTGAACCAGAGAGCGTCTAATTAGATTATTTATTTAGTTCTGGTCTTTGAATCATGTCTTGCATTCATTAAAAAGAATAATATGAATAATGCCATGTATTCATTAAAGTGATCACATCCTTGTTTGATCATCCTCGTGCTCAGAAAATATTAGCAGCTTTCAAAACCTAGTGCTCCAGGAGGATGCTGAAGATCAAATGGACGGATAAAATAAGAAATGAAGAAGTTAAGAGAAGAGTGGAAGAATAAAGGACCATATGGAACACTTGTCAGAAAAGATGAACCAGATGGATTGGACACACCCTGAGGCACATTGGGTATGTGATAAATATAATTGGAGGAAAAATAAAGGGAAAAGTCCCATGAGGAAGGCCAAGGGATAAATACGCGGACCAAATAATGAAGAAAGTACGTAAGAAGATTACCAGGGAGTTAAATAACTAGCATTAGATAGGGAAGGATGGAGGGCTGCAGTTAACCAATCTTAGGATTGAAGGACCTATGATGAAACTTGTTTGTTTTAAGTGTTGATTTATACTGAATTTGTGGAAAATTCGAATCTTAAAGGTGGGTCCATCGTAAAATGATTTAATTATCATTTAATTCAGGTTACTTAAAAAAAGTGTCCTCTGCTTTATATAGATAACCTAATCCTGCCCTTCCACACTAACTTAGTCACAAATTGAACAGGAAATTACGTGGTGTAAAATGCGAGAATGAGTGAAAAAAAAACAAAAAAACGTTACTCTAACTAATATAAATGCCATTTTTGCGAAAAAATGCTGGCAAGTGGCAAATACTCTCATGGGATTGAATGGTTAAGAAATATAGACGCCAATCTATCATAGTTTTTGAGCTATTAGCATAGTTCTAGGGAGAAGAAAAGTTGTCAAGAAGAAGCCATGTATTACAGAAGAAGTCTTAGAATTAATTGAAGAGAGAAGAAAATCTAAAAATGTGGATACTGAAGAAGGACAACTTCGCTACAAAAGAACAGGAATGAAATAAACCGTAAAGCGAGAAAAGCAAGGGAGATGTGGATGAAGGATCTATGCGAAGATGTACAAACCAACCTCGCAGATGGAAATGTGGAAGTTGCCTACAGGATGGTACGGAATCACTTCAAGAAACGGGCTGCAAGTTCAGCATCAGGGACAAGAATGGAGAACTCTTAATTGAACATGAGGATAAAGTGAAGAGATGGAAGGAATACTTGGAAGAGTTGCACAATGGAAATAGTCTCAGCGCAAAAGTTATCGAAGAGGAAAATGAAGTCGATAAGATGCACAAAGGGTAAGAAAAAAGACTTTGCTGTTCCACAAAATAAAATATATTTGCGACCGGTTTCGATACGGCGTATCATCATCTGGCCAGATGATGATACGCCGATGATATCCATCTGGCCAGATGATGATAATATATTTTATTTTGTGGAACAGCAAAGTCTTTTTTCTTACCCTTTGTGCATCATGAAGGAGTTCCACCATGTTACGCCACCCACCATCGCATTTATCAAGTCGATAAGGATGATTTGGGAGCCTCAATCTTAAGATCAGAATTTGACGCAGCATTAAGGGATCTGAGGATAAATAAGGCTTCTGGAATAGATGATATTGCTGCCGAACTAATTAAAAATGCCGGAGAGAAGATATTTACTCAGCTGTAAAAAACCATCTGCGACATGTACTCTACAGGAGAGATACCCACAGACTTCGAGAAGAACATCATCATCCCTATTGCCAAAAAGAAGAGGGCTGAGAACTGTGAACATTTTAGAACCATAAGCCTGACGACACATGCTTCGAAGATATTGACGAGAATCATATATAGAAGAATAGAGCGAAAAGCTGAGGAGTTCCTGGATGAGGACCAATTCGGGTTCAGAAGAAACAAGGGCGCAAGAGAAGCAATTTTGCCCCTCAGGCTACTCATAGAGAAGAGAATAGAGAAGAATCTACCGCCCTTTGTTGCATTTGTGGATTGGGAGAAGGCATTTGACAACGTGGATTGGAACATGATGCTAAAGATTCTAAGAGAAATTGGAGTGTCATGTAATGACCGAAGAGTTATCCACAGCTTGTATAAAAACCAGGTGGCCATAATTAAATCAGGACCCAGCAGTACAAAAGCAAGCATAAAGAAAGGAGTGAGGCAAGGCTGTGCACTGTCTCCCGTATTATTTAATGTCTACATCGAGAAAGTTATCCAAGAAGTCAAAGAAAAGTCTCCGGGAGTGAATATCCACGGGGAGAAAATCAGCATGCTAAGATTTGCCGATGACATAGCAGTCGTGGCAGAAACAGAAGTAGATTTAAGGAAGACACTAGGTAATATGGTAAGGATAATGGCTAGATATCATCTGAAGATCAATAAAAAGAAAACTAAGGTGTTGGTATGCAGTAAGAAAAAGGAAGCCAGGACCAATGTTAAACTAGGAAAACAAAAAATCGAGGAGGTGGAAGAGTTCTGTTACCTGGGAAGCCGAGTAACCAGCGATGGGCGAAGTGAAAGAGAAATTGCCAGTAGAATTGCCCAAGCGAAAAGGGCGTATTACCAGAAGAAGATTCTGCTTACAGCTGCAAATACAAGCGTAGAAGTGAAGAAAAATTTCATTAGAACATACATCTGGAGCATTCTACTATATGACAATAACATCAGCAGAGAATTCCAGGCTAGAAGCATTTGAAGTGTGGTGCTACCGAAGAATGGTGAAGATAAAATGGATCGACCGAGTGACAAATGAAGAAGTCTTAAGAAGAGTGGGAGAAAAGAGATGTCTACTGAAAACCTTAAAAAGGAGACGGGGCAACTTAGTAGGCCACATCTTAAGACACGACGGCCTGATGAAGACAATCGTCGAATGAAAAGTGAACGGGAAGAATGGAAAAGGTAGGCCTCGCATAAGATATATGGAGCTAGTTGTGAAGGATGTAAATGAGAGGAGTTACGTCAATATGAAGAGGTTGGCAGATAGAAGAATTGAGTGGAGGGCTGCGTCAAACCAATCCTAGGATTGTTGACCGATGATGACGAAATAAAAGTGAAAAAAATGCATCATACAGATTTGTTTTTTTGGCATTTCAATACTATTTTAACACTTAGCCTTATGGCACAGGACATACGCGTCGTAATAATTACATACGTACAGATTTGCTCTTAAACGTGAAATAATTCATTTCTGATTATTATAACTTGAGTTAACAAAGATCAAGGTGTTGCGCCGAGTCCAATATTCGAAAACAACATATTTAAATATGATTTCGTCGAAATTTCGAATACCACGCCGTAAGCTATGGTCAAACCATGCTTTAATTAAGGAAAATTTAAAAAATATAATTCTTGTATTATTTCCATTACTGCTTGCATAGTGAGGTCCAACGCATAAACAGATGCACTTAAATACAATGTGGTCCAAGATGTTTTTTTCGATTTGCTTAAAATATTATTATTATGTACACTCAATGATTCACGATTATCACTCCAGCCACCTTAAGAATTTTCGCGTTCATCATGAAACAGAATTTTCACGGAATTATAGTCGATTTTTTTCGTTTTTCCAGAATGAGCCACTACAACCACTTCAACAGCTTTTTCCCTTCCTTCTTCCTCTTCTCCCAAATCCCATTCAATATTTCCCGATATTTCTCTTTCCTTTCCACAGTCCACAGCGTACCAGTCATCTTTTTCGGATGTTTCCTGGCAACCTTTGCATTTTTGTAGTTTATCCCGAATTTGCGAACGTTTTTTTAGTCATATTTAGTGATTTTGAGTTATTGAATTTAATTTCCTTCTTTTCTTAACTACCACGAAAGAGTCTTGTGCATTACTTTAACGCATGAGCATTTAAGAGTGTGCATTTAATAATGGGAGCTTTCCATTTGCTCTAGTGCACTGCTCACTTCCCAACACTACAGCGAACTCACTTCCCATTCGTTTCAGACTCTACAGAATTGACAGCGCACTTCAAAACAGATCGGGAGCAGAGGCGCTAGACAATAAAAGAACTTCGATAATCGCATCCGTGGTTTTTTATTTTTGTTGATTTTCAGTAAAGGCGTATATTAGAAAATTTAAAGTTTTTAATTACTGCGATGAAAATAAAAGGACTGCGTAAGTTTTAAAATACGTATTTTAAACAAATTCGATAACCATATTTTTTGGAATTTTTCCACGAACGAATACAGACACACAAATTATGTCATGCTTTATAATATTTTCTCTCTAATCTGGATTTTCACTCCAAATGTTTTGTATGGATGGTATGTTTTGCGTGTTTTTTTCTGTGGAAGGCTTTATTTAGATATTTCGGTGGATGAGCATACACGCAGTGATGGAAATGACACAAGAATTGTATTTTATATTTTTGCCTTAGTAAAAACAGTTTTTTTATGACTTTAGTTTTCTGCGCGATATTCGAAATTTTGACGAAAATTATATTTAAATACTTTTTTCGTATCTTTGACTCGGAGTGACGCCATGATATTTGTTGGTAACTGTTATAATAACAGGGGACGTATTTTTTCGCGTTTCGAAGAAAATTTGTGCATAGTTTATCGAATTACGACTAAATGTATCTCACATGCCTTGTAAGTGTAAAAATGGTATTGAATAGCCGAAAAATCAAATCGGTATACTGAATTTTTTTCACTTTTATCTATAGTCATCTGTAAATAAAACCAGTATGAAAAGTTTCAGGCAAATTTGGACTTGCAGCGATTTGGTGGTTTGGGTGCGTTCCTTGCGGTGGGACCCATCGGTGGGCGCGCCGCCGCACTCCGTGCAGCATAGTTTGTATTTTTTGGTTATCAAAAAAACCAGCCATCATACCAGTCACCAGACCATGTTCAAACATCATTTATATTAGTTTCCCATTGCTTAAAAAATTGATATTCAGGTTAAACTGCTGCATCAGTCGCCGGAGGGTTATTGTATGGAAGGTTTTCAGTGACGCCTTACTTCGCAAGTACTGACATGTTTCAATACATTTCGGCACGGGTTTCCGATGTCCTACGTTTATAACTTTTATTTAAATTTGTTTTGACATCGTTAATTAAGAGGGTATGCGTTCAAAATAAACTACTTCGATTTTTTGGGACACCCTAGTGTAAGTACATACTCACCTCCTCCGGGTAGAATGGTGCTTGCAGCGAGATGCAGGCGGCGCTGGCGAAGTGGAGGGCGCCGAACACGCACGCGAATATCCACTGGCGCCTCGAGAATCCTGGCGCCCTCTTGTCGTTGTTGGCAGGGGCGACAGCGGAGGTGGTGGAGGTGTGTCGGGAGAGGTCGGGGGAGGGCGGGGGAGTGTTGGGAGGAGGGCCCACAGCCGGGTCCAACTCCGAGGCGACCATCTCCGCCGGTGAGGATGGGCACCGAAGAATACGATGAAAATCCTTCCGTCAACTGGGAAGGAGTAGGGGGGACGTTGCGACAATCGGAGCAGCTTACGACTTCCTATGCTCTAGGTTTCGCGCGATGATGACCCGAAATGAAGGGACCACCTGCAAAACAAAAACGAGTATTATTTTTTTTAGGCACAAGCAGTTAACAGATATGGAAATGTTAGTGTACGTGTACGTTAACTCTAACATGGAGCGTGGTGTTGCAAAGGTTCGGAAACTTGGTCATTGCGAATGGAGGATGTGCGTAGACTTGAGGCGTTTGAGATGTGGGTTTGGAGAAGAATGGAGAGGGTGAGCTTGTTGAATAGGCTGGCGAACGAGGAGGTGTTGGATATGGTGGGAGAGGAGAGGAAGTCGGTGCCAGAGATTCGGAGAAGGGAAAAAGGGATGTATGGAGGACGAGTTGAGAGATGAGGGCATGTTGAGTAGAGGGCCTAATACAGGGTAGAATGCTGGGAAAGCGTGGGAGAGGAAGGAAGAGGATAGAGATTTTGGACGACTTTAAGAAATGCAGAGGGTATGACGAATTTAAAATAGAGACCTGATGGCGAGACATCTAAAGGAGGAAATGTGAGAAGAAGTCCCATACATTTGTATGCTAGAATAAGGACTGTCCAAAAGACAAAAGAATCAATATATTGACATTCTTTTGTGTTTTGGACAGCCGAGTCGTTGTTTATATACTCGAGTCAAGGCCTTTCGGACACAATTTCCTTTGGGAGGTGATCGTATTAATGAATCAATATCTTTCCATGTTTATTTAACCTTAAAAATAGATAATGATTACTGTCACTTGAAAAAAATCATGGGAACTCTATACTTGGTGTTCAAATATTTCAATATGAAACGAACTTAAGATTTAAACAAAAAAATCAGCCAAAAGCCAGAGCAAAATACTCCACTGGAATATCAAACACAATTTCCCTTATATTTCACCAAAAGTTCTGCCCATTTATCCCACGGGCTAAAAATCATGATGATTCTTTATTAGAATGTGACTTGACCTGCCCTTCTTTATATAGGCATAATAGAAAGCAAGTAATACAGAAATCTCTTAAATATAATCTAGCTCAATCAAGGGTGGGCGATGAAGAATAAGGGTGGGAAACTTTAGACCATGGGGTAGGGTAGGGCTCTACGCTATCGCGCTGCTGTTCAAAATTTAGTATTTACTCTAAAGAAATTGGAAGAGAGGTGTCGGAAGAGCAAGGTGTCGGGATTGTGGCAGGATGTATGTAGGGGGTGAGATAATTGAATTGATTACATTTGCTGATGACCAAATATTACTTAGCGAGTCAGTCAAAGGATTGCAGTTGTTGGAAGACGCATTAGGAATAAAGAAGGAATTATTTGGTCAATTACTAACCTATCAATTGGTCAATTACTAACCTATAGTCCAAAGCCTATAGACCAAATAGGTTAGTAATTGACCTTTGGTCAATTACTAACCTATTTGGTCAATGTCTGCTCCCACTAATCTTGCCACCCTTTACAATGTTACAACCTTTTTTGAAAAAATTGTAAAATATAGAAACCCAAATCTCCGCGAGACACCTACTAGCGCAGTTTTATCCTCTTTATCCCTCCCTAGCCTCTCCCGTCTCCGACTTCAATCAGATATAAAATTCATTTACAATGCCCTTAACTCCCACTTCGACAGTCCTGATATTGTTTCCTTCCTCAACATCAGAGTGCCTTCCCGCCACACCCGTTCTACCTCCTTACTCCACATGCCTGCACCCAGACTATCAGTAATTAAGCGCTCTCTATTCCATAGACTTTCTTTTCTAATAAATTCTCTCCCGGGTGATATTGATCCGTTTTCTTTGACAGTTAAAAATTTTACTCACCTGGCATCAACATATTTAACGCATGAATGATTATATATCTGGATAAATGTTTGTTGTTTCGTTTTTTGTTCTATTTAAAATTGTAACTTTTAATTTATGTATTAATTTTTAGTTGTTATAAGTGCACTATAAATTGGCAGTCTTGCTGTATGTGTACCACTTTATTAAAATTAAATTAAATTAAAATAAAAATAAATTCTAAGAGATTATTTCAACCGAATAAACGACTGTCGCCTTATTAAATAAGGGAGACTCAGAAGATGATCACGAGCTTCCACTATGTCAAGCATTTGAGTGAGACAAATTTGGGTCAAGTCGGGGTAATGAACGCGTTCGTATTTTTTTAAAACATTTAGCTTACAAAATGTTTTTACTTGGTTATAATATATGTTTAAAATATTGTTTTAATAAAGAGAATTATTCACTTAGAATATTATTCTTCTTTCATCAATTTGACAACTTTTCTGAGGGGTCTACAATTTTGTTTAGTCATACATTTCTGGAAGGAATGAAAGAGTTATTTTTAGTAAATCCATTAAACATTTAATTTCATAATTTATATTATACAATATAACATACGTCATGTTAAAAACATAATGTAATAATTCTTTATTCGTTTGTTACTCCTGAGACGAATTCGGCAAAGCAGGATGATATGTACACAGATACTCAACAATATCCTGGGTCACTAAAATACAATACAAGAAATCAAAATTTGTTCATTATCACTGTAGAACTTCTTCACATAATAATATGTTTTATTTCAAAAGAATAGTTATGTATAATTATTTTTAAATTCAGCCTAGACTAAAATACAAAAGTAATTACACAAACTAAACATGTAGAGTATCGCTGTGTGCTAAAGTAGAACGCAAGTAACGTGTAGACCACATGCGACATGAATAGTTCCCCGAATTTTTTTCTGTTTAACCAATGTCAGAAACTAAGCAAGAAATCATAAAAAGTATGGGTGATTGTCCGATCGTCAGTCATAATTTCATCTTCCGTCGGATTGCAAAACAACTTCCGGGATCGGAATTGGCCCCACGAGGTTTCTCAAGGCGCTAGAGAGGGAGAGAGAGAGATGGTGTACAAAAGTCAAATATTTCCCTTCGCCCGCGGACAACTATTTCTTCATCTCTAAACATACTTCCCTTATCGCATCTATGCTTCCCGTGGATCCTTTCATGCGCAGTCATTCTTAGGCATTGGCCTCTGGTTTTTCTCTTACAATGGACACTGTTTTGGTCCAAAGGTTGAAATGAAAGAAAAGACACAGTATCTTAAACAAATTCTATATGCTAATCACGAATCTGACCGCCTATTTCGCCTGACCGTTCTTCTGCCTACCGCGTTATTTCTGAGATAATCGTAGATGAAGTTGAGAATATCATTTGTTAAATATTTTATTGTGCTATGATTTTACATGCTGCATGATATCACTTGGCAGAGATATTCTTGAATGCTTATTGAAAGATACGTATATAATGTATGAAGTAATCTTCGCTAGGTGGTGTGAGTGAGACTATAGTAGATAAATTTCAAATTGAATTAAAACAACATATGCTGTAAACACCAAGAGAAGAAAATTGACACATAGAATTGTGAAAATATTGTTCTAAAGCTTTTTCTGCTATCGGAATGTCAAATAATGGCGCGTTAAAATATCTGAAAGTTAAATTTTTTCAAAATCAGCTACGTTAACCTCAGAAATAACGTAATTCGCAGATGATTCCGCAGGAGCTTTTTAACGCAGATTTTTTCACAAATTCGTATGCTCGCTTATAAACATTTTTTTCGCAGTGGGCTTGAATACAGTGACACCTGAATTAGGAGTTCGTTTTTGAAGTTATACTTCTTTGCGCCCGTTGGAGACTTTTGGGATGGGATGTTGGTCGAGAAACCGCATCACGCTCTTTTCCGCGTCACGCTCTTTTTTGGGTGAGAAAAATCCACAATTGTACTCATTGATACGAAATCCTGGGTATTTCTAATCGAGCTAAAAGGATGAAATTTTCAGGAAAGGGTTCAAATTTGGTGTCGAGTCAGGAAAAAATCGAAAATCCCAATATTTTTCATTGGTTTCGAGTCCAGATAGGATTTTGTTTTTTAATGGGTTTAAATGGGAAAAACGAATAATTTACGTGTAGAGTAATTTTCATTCATTCATTAAAATATGAAATAATTTAGATACAAGTTTCATTCTTTGACTGAAATGAGGCCAAAAGATCAATGCATTTACTTCTTGCAACCGATGTTTCTCTATCGATCGATAAATTGAAATATTTGAAGTTTAAACGCAAAATTAATGCAAATTTCGATCTTTTTTCATTTTCGTTGCTAAGCAATTTTTTCATTGTTCCCGAGACTTCCAGTACCTTATACGCGTGCTATAAAGATTAAACTTAAAGGAATATAACATTCTCCGTGCGTATTTCAATCGCTTTTAACGATATTATGCCTTAGAAATATACTTTTTACAATGTTTAATAATTATATACATAAACTGTTTCGTAGCTTTGACACTCCTCCATTTGCTCATGCCTATGAAATCCGTTGGGATCGCTCCAGATTCCTCCATTTTGCTTCTGAAACACTCTTTACACCTTATTCCGGGTTTCCCTCTCTCTGTTTTTCCAGGAAACATTAATCCTTGCACCTACTTTCTGAAATGTACCTCGAAACTCCATTCTACAAGTCAAAACCATGTAAAATGATAATGTTCTATGATGCATTATCTCTTGGATTTTGAAATTATAATAGAGAAACAGGCCCCAACATTTCGAAGATAAAAAAATGTCTTTTATTTCATTTATATATCCTGTCTGCCTGTGTGTGTGAACGGGTGTGTGCGACCGGCCTAAGAAGTATAACTTCCACCGTCTGGTCCGACGCAGACCACGTTTTTTATGATGGCGTTCAGATTTCAGAAATTTTATGGAGATTCCGCCATAAAATACTTTAGATTTTTTTTGTATGTGTCTAAATTAGGATTGGAAGGAAATATCAATTATTGTCCCTTAATCGAGATGGCAGTAGAGATATTATGACATCATCAACATTTTTACGTTAGAGCAGATGGAGAGGGATGGAACAAGCAATTAGTGGCGATTATTGACGGCCTTGTTGGAAGGGAAAATTATTAAGATAAGCCTGGAAAAAGATGGTGAAATTAAAGGAACATCAGGTGCGGTGGAGAGAGCTAGTATGTATTCTGGAGATGGAAAACGATAAATAAAACCGCGAAAGAGGCCTTCGAAGAGAAAATGCAACGTTCAAATGTTTCATCTAAACTTACTCTCATCGGTGGAATAACATTCATAAATAGTAAGAGCTTTCCATTCGCTCTAGTTCGCTGCTCACTTCACAATGCAACAGCGCGCTTGCTCTCCATTCGTTACAGATCCTGCGCACAAGGCAACGCACTTCAAAACAGATCTGGAGCAATGTTGATGTACGATAGAGAATAACAGAATTTTGATAATAGCATCTGGGATTGTTGTTGACGTGTTGATTTTCAGTGAAGTTGTCAATCATGGATATAACGTAAAGTTTTTACTTATTCCGCGGTAAAAAGTTAACGTTTGGAAACACGTATTCCGAACGAATTCGATTAATATACGCAAACATTCGCTCGTGGCTATTATGAACGTGCAGAATGTTACCTGAACTCTGCAGATAGATAACCGAACGTTTCGCCAGCTGCCACTGGTTGCATCTCTAATCAGTGCATAAAGCTCTAGATTGGGAAATTACGAACGATGCAACCAAAACAGACCTATCCAGTGCATGGAGAATATTGTAAGTAAACATATTTCTACGGGGAAAAAATTATTGCCAAGTATTTGAGCGAGTTTGGACCATGTGATGCCATCAATTGTGATGTTTTATATATGTAATACCACCACAATGTTTTAATGCCACATATCTTTCCTACTGGCCTCCGTTGTCGGCATTGGTCGAGGACAAACGTCCGTATTTAGTACACGCTTACCAGCGACTCTAGTACCTATTATGACCTCAGGTATTCGGGACGAAGTTCTATGCCATTAATCGCGCAAGTCTCGTTTCTCAAATAGTTATTCACTCATCCTTGGAGACATAGATCGCAGAAATAGGTAGACATCGTTAGAATTCTTAGATAGACAGAACAGAGATGGGCATAGGGATAAAGTTAACTCTATTGGACGTTACTTGGTGGTACTGCATTTCTCAAGTTAATAAAACAGATTTTGTATTATCCACTCAATTGTATGTAATTAAAATTTATTTCTGTAACAGGTTTAGTATAAATCTTCAGTTAAAGTGTACTGTGAAGATAAAGCTCACTCTACAAAGCACTTGTATTTAAATAAATGTGGGCAGTGCGAAGTCCGTTTTCGTTATTTGAGACATGTAAGATAAGGGAGGGAAACGGACCATTACAAATATTTCTGTGCCCCGTTGCGATGAACCGTTTCCCATCAAAAATACATCGAACTCATCCACGATATCGAGTGGATAATTAACTTGAACTTGAAAACGTCTTAGCGAACATGATTAGAGAAATTTTCAAGGACGACTTCGGCTTTTTCCCATCGTATGGCTCTCACGACTGATCATTACTTCCGTTGGTTTCAGTGAGATGTAAATAAACCCTTTGCCTGAAAATTTCAGCTAAGACCTAAGAGAAACAAATCCTTTTATGCTCTCTTTTAGATTTATCAAGGATTATTCATTACTTGGACATTTTAGGGTTTATATTCCAAAGCGAGTTATACAGAAGGTATTTCTGTTAGAGCTCTTGTATTGAGAATTGGCACGTATTTTCTTATAACTAGTTCATTGTTGATGGTGATGCATGTAATCGGTTGGTCGGTGGATCGATGATTATTATTCCTTCGTAGCATTATTTATGACAATGTATTCAGCCATAGTTTTATCGAAGCAATGCAAATTATTGCCCTATATTGTTAGTTACTGTGTTGTTATATTATCAAGAGCGTAATAGCGATAAACAATAGGATAACTTTTCATGTATTTATGAGTAAAAAATGGAATATGTTACTAAATATTTGCATTCGGTTTAACCACATTTTTCGGGATAAGAAAGCCATCGCTGAGCTACGAAATTTCGAGGATATTCTTCAATGTTATTATCTAATTTTGATGGTTGTAAATAATTATTTTCCTAAACGTGTGTCCTTGATTTGTTGAATTGATGGGGGCTTGAAAGTTGTATTAGTTCTGAATTAGAATTTAAAAACGTAAGCGTTTTATCACAGAGTAATTAAAAACCATAAATATGCATGTTTGACGCCTTTACTGAAAATCAGTAGACTTGACGACAAATACGGATGCTATTATTGACGTTCTTTTGTTGTTTAGCGCACATCAACTCTGCTCCCGATCTGTTTTGAAATGCGCTGCCTAGTGCGCAGGGTCTGTAACGAATGGAAGGCAAGTGCGCCGTTGTGTTGCGAAGTGATAATAATAATAATTCCCTACGCTCCGCCAGTCTGAAGACCGAGACCGAGGGTTTTGTCTTCGCGTGCCAGGATGGTGCCATAAACACACTCGTGTACCGCCGCATTGTATTCAAGGAGGAGGTCGCGGACATGAGATGCAGGACGTGCCGAGCCCAGCCGGAGACTTTGAGTCACCTTCTCTCCGGCTGTAGTTATTACGCCAGGTCAGCGTATTTAGCTCGGCACAACGCGGCCCTCCGGGTATTATACTCTCACCTCCGACACCATTATGGCATCGACGAAACGCCTGTGCTGCCCTATGCCCCTGGAGATATTGACTCCGTTGTGGAGAACGATAAATGCACGATCTAGTGGAATTACTCCTTATCTACCACCAGGCAGTTGGAGGCGACCAATCCTGATATCGTTCTCCTCGACCACCTCACACGCTCCATGTTTGTGATCGAGTTTTCGGCTCCGGCTGAAACTAACATGGAGGCGAAGGAGGTGGAAAAACGGACGAAATATCAAGACCTGCTTTTCGAATTTCGACAGATGTACCCCGGACACTCTGTGAAGCTAGTGGTCCTCATCATAGGTGTGCTCGGTTGAGTCAAGGGCTCGCTGCTAAACAACATCAAGTGCATTCCGTCCTGCGTGGCACAGGCGGAATCACTAGTTGCACGCATGCATAAGGCCTTCAACCTGGTGTCACTCCGTCTACTGCGTACTCATGACCCGACAGCAGCGTAGCCACTCATCCGATGGGCGTCGGACGTGGCTGCGATCACTGCCCAACCCCTCTCGAGTCTCCGGCTATTATGACGGCATTGAAACTTGATGCTTGCCGGGGACTCGGAGGGGCGTGTTACAACTGTGACAGTACATAATAATCATTTCTATATATCTAACAGCAGACGCCAATTACTAGATATTTATTAAATGGACGAACACACTCAATCTTGCCCCGGGAGGTGTAAATATCCTACCCAGGCGGGATTCGAACCCGCGACCTTTAGTTTGGCAGGCGAGGACTTTACCCCACCGCCACCGATTAGCGCACTAGAGTGAATGGAAGGCATCCGTTGTAATAATGTAACTCGAAATTATTTGTTCTCACTCACACCACCTAGCGGAGAATACTTCGAACATAATTTACGCATCTTACGGTAAGCATAAGCGACAATGAGGAATGCCAATAACCACTGTTATTGGCTTGTGAAATTGTAGCGCAATATAATATGTAAAAAAAACTATGTTCTTATCTTCAACTACCTATGTATATCTCATAAATTTCTCCATCGGAATAACGCAACGGCGCGTCGCGACAGTCATATTCGTGATCAAAATATCGAATTTATTAGGATAGGGTGAATTTTCTTTCAGTTGGTTCCTCGTACAGAAATCGTGTCCTGTTATTGCGCTCAGACAAGCTGTACTTAAGTTAATGCGTTACCTTCGTGAGAGAGGTGGAGTGGTAGCCTGCAGGACGGGAGGAGCACCCACGATAGCGGGCCTTAAGAAGTGACCTCGATAGAAGAAGAAGATAGACGCTCATCCTCGCTCCGGCCGTGTCCACAAAATGCGCTCCTCGATGGTGGGCAAGGGGCGGTTTAGAGGTATGGGGGCGGGTGGGGAGAAGGGGATTGAAATCTTCATCAACCAATACCCCTCCCCCCTTCCCCCTTTCCGCCCTCCCTCGAACCTCGAAGTGTAATTTTCAAGGTGATCTCCTTTGTATCGCCCATGGTAACGTGCGCCCTCCCCTGAGCAGTTTATTGCTGACTACGTATAGGTGTCGCGAAACTTGGTGGCACTTGCTTGTGAAGATCATGACGCAAAGGTGAGGAAAGCATACATGAGATGTGGGATGAAGCGGCCGAGCCTTTTTTCCAGAGGACCCTGCGGGAGTCCGTCGATAACTTTGCTCACTCATCAACGCTTGGTTTACGGTCATTGTCCTCAAATCCTCCGCTGTTGAGTGCCACCAAGTTTCGCTATACCTATACATGTGCATACGAGGTGTGATAAAAATATGTGGAATTATATAATTTCGTAGGTTGAACAAGTCAAATTGTCGTAATTTTTTAAATGTTATATTGATATATTTGTCCCTGATGAATGTCGTAGCCTCCGAGATATACAGGCCTGAACGCCCGAATTTCGAACGTCATCTATTTTAAATTAGTAGGCCTAAAATCGTGTGAGTTCTTACGGAGATAATTGACAAATTTCTAATAAAAGGTTATTATGTCTAATAAGATTTGTTTACTACTGTAAATTTGTGTGTAAAATGAGATAATGCATCATGACCGATAGCTGCAGAAACTCCTAAATCTTTGCAATGTGATTTTATCACAGTATAAGTACACGGAATTTAAGGAGGTCTATAGAAAGTAAACAGATTTTTATTTGCCGTTTATTGGATTTTATGTCCCTCAAACGAATAGTACTTTGCATACCATGAGATCAGAAGTTGGTTATGTAACGAAGCGGAGCGTTAAAAGACTATTTGAAGTATATGACCTCTTCATCCTCCATTGAGAATTTGCATTGCATGACACTCACAATCAAATTTAGTTACCAGTGTCCGTTTGTGCTTTTATTATTTGCATAACATTGAAACGAATTGTTTCCTTAATCTACCCAATTTGGTTTCAGGTCGTGTTTGTCGATCAATTGGATGCGAAGGAAATATATTTACGCCAATCGCAGTAGAATTTAAATTCGCGTCCACAATTTTTCTTTCTGTTTTCGAATAATAATTGTCTTAAAAAGTCCTGCTAAAATAAGACGAATGCTTTTCCAAGTGCATAAATATTTTTTATGAAACTAAAGTGGCCCTTGAAATGCGCTACATCACAAGAAATGATTGCCTAACTTTGTTGAACCTTGCCATAAAAAATACACAGGAAGCACATTTTCCGCGCTTTTCGTAGGCCTAATAAATAAAAGTGGATGGGGTAATGTTACGGCCTGTATATCTCGGAGGCTACGTGTATGTCGACATTGGTTGCCATATTGGTTTTTTACTTTATTGTTGGCTAATAAAAAGTTTGCACGTTTTGGTGAGCTCGGCGAATTTTTACTTACGATAAAAATGGAACAAAGAATTTGCATTACATTTTGCTGTATGAGCGGAATAAAGAGCAGCACCGTATTGGGAATGTTAAACGTTGCTTTTGGCGAGCCGTATATGTATAAAATAAGCATTTACACATTGTACAGGGGAGGATGTTGGATAAGCGGAAGAGGGGAAGAAAGAGAATTTGTATAGTGGATGGGATGAAGAGAGGTAGAATAAATGCCGAGCTGAAAAATGAAATAGTGTATTCCCGGGGTAAAGCGAATAGTATCCTGTGATTTCGCTTCGGTATCGCTAACTTTCACGTAAGAAATATACGTAAAACTGAATCTTCATTTAAACTTTTTTTGAAGATTTTCGCAGCTCATGTTTATGTTATTCAGGTTTCTGGTTCTGCGATTAAATTATTTTATATTATGCGACAGTTTCGCCATACTATGCTGCAGGCTTCGTAGTGCTATGTATGTACGAAGCCTGCAGCATAGTACGGCGAAACTGTCGCATAATATAAAATTATTAAATCGCAGAACCAGAAACCTGAATAACATGAATCTTCATTTGGCTGCCGACCTTTTATTATTTGCAAAATTAATTTGAAATAGTGGTTTTTTGTTATTGGGAAAGGTACCATTTGAAAGAAAATAAAATAAAGATTCTTATTCCTTCAGTTAAATTTTGTATTCCGGTCGATATTCCGGTCGATATTCCGGTCGATATTCCGAAATGTTTGCTAAAACGTAACGATTTTTCGCAATATTTTAGCGTTTTTGAGTCATCGTTCCCATAACGACCATACTTATTGTTAAAGTCGAGATTCCGTGTTCCATTAACTCAATGATTCTTTGAACTAAATAAGATATGAATGGTTTATTACAATCAATGTATATTCTTCCCGTTGACATTCAACGGACACCTTCTCTAGTCTTTTATAATCCGAATCGGTGCAATTGTTGCGATTTGATACGGTGAGGCTGTTGCGAATTTGAGTTTCAATTCCTTTGATGAATAAACATCGAACGCTTTCGAGAGCTGAACTCCTGTGGAATGTCGATAATTTTCATGGACTGGACACTATTTATTTTGTTCGAGTCGATATGTGAACATATGCGAGAACGAATGCTCAGAACAAGAATGGGGACTATTTTCTGGACCCATGTTCACGCATTTTTACGTCGTTAATCGTGTTTTTATGTTGCCATTAAGAAGGAATGCTGAAGATGACGGGAATTCTGAATCTGGGGATGCCGAAGGCGGTCATAGATGGTGGGATGTATGGAGAGCAGGGAAGGAGAATGAAGAGAGGTGGGACGTTTGCCGAGCTAAAGTCAGAAATGTCGTAAGAACGTAGATAACCTCTATATTAAAAGTAGAGTAACGGATGGCAGTATTTCTGCACTCTTGCGACACTACCTCAATCAGAATAATACCTCTAGTGTTAGTAATGTTTGAACGGATTTGTTTTTATTTTAATTTAAATAAATTTCCCATTCACGGGACGTAAGTGATCATAGCATAATATTTTGTGCATTAAATACATGGACGAATCCCACAAAACGCCAATCACTTGCCTGTCAGGAGAAGCCGCGAGAGCACTACAACTACATACTACCGTGCAAGCTGCTGCAGAGGCGTGTGGCAGGGGGTCCCGAGTCAAAATGAAGAGTATCAGATCAGTATCAAACTGTATCCGATACTAAGTATCGCCGTGATCTCGCTGCAGTCACGCCGAAAGTATCCTGGCAGTATCCTCGAGTATCGTGGAGTCCTATAGCCGAGACTCATTCTGATACTCCTCGAGACTGGTCGAGACTGCAGTATCGGACAGGATACTGGATATATATGTTAGGACAAAAGCCATGTAAAGGGGCGAGAGTAGGGAAAAGGGAGGGTGAGAGGACAGAGTTGGAATGCATGTTAAGAGAGTGTGTTAGGCAGATATCCATCCAAGGTGTCCAAGTTAGCACAGATCTAACACAGCTGCGTACTTAAGCGTACACGAACGACTGTCAATGGAACGATTTGCGGAGGCAAAATGCTCGGTAACTTGCCGTTCGGTAGCATTCTTTAGGTCCACTGCAGTCATGGCTGTATACATTGCATATAATTTTCGAATTCGTTTGAAAATAAATATTTAAAATGTAAGCTTTTTACCACACGGTAATTAAAACCTGAAATTATCCGTGTTTGAGCACTGCAACATAGCGAATGGAATGCTTCCTTAGTGCTTCGATGTTTTTTTTTACTGTAGTCGATAGTGGTGCGTGGAAAGAAGACCTTATTCTACCTATCTATTCGGCAAGAGTATCTGTCTTATTTAGTCGCTTCCATCAGCTCTATTAGTAAAGTGTGGTGTCAAAATAATAATCGCCTGACCTGAATTTTCCTAGTAATTTAAACCTAGCGTGTAGCCTCCGAGTTTCTAGTGGCTCCCAATCTTGTCCTTCTATCTGCTGTGTTACACTATCTGTTCGCTTTTTAGCCGTTTTTACCGGAGTTTGTGGCTTCCCTTTGCATTTTACTTCAGATGGCCTTCCTGGTATACACTTAAGAAATGTGAATTTATTTAATGCAGCGCCGCAAATGTTTCTTGTTTAAATCTAAGGGATGAAATTCTCCATTAAAAAAACTCATTTGACATTACCGAAATTCGTACACGGATCCCAAATATGCCGGCTGGGATTCATAGTGAAGTGAATATCAGCAGAGGTTAATCACGGGAGAAGTTTTCGTGGCTAATAAGCCAATGTCGCGGAGGATAAACGCAACATTTACGCTGTCGCTTTAGAACGACTTTTTTCGAATCTCTGCGAAAAATGCACAGATGGCATGGTACTCAGTGGTGCGCACGGATGCAAAGGTATCTACCGAAGAGGGTGAAATTCGCCATGAAAAAATAATAATTTGACTTGACCGGGATTCGTACGTGGATCCTCCAATTGCCGATCTGGTTTGCTATCCCGGTCTAAACAAATGTTGTTTTTTTTTGGGCAAATTTCATCCCTTTCGTATGTACAATGTACATGTGCGCGTGACTGCGTGCTAAGTCATTTGTACGATTCGCAGTGATTTGTTTCGAATGTGTTTTACACCATGATAAGTTTGAAAAATTAATAACGCACTCACCTTTCCTGTCTGGGTCCCGCGAAGGTGTTTCTTTTTCAACTCCGATCCCTCTTGACTTTCCTCCTTTCTCTGGTCCGTGCGTGGCACTCAATTCCTTCGGAGGTTCTTCTACAAGTCGGGAACACACATGATGCAGCGTTGGCGATATATTCCCCGGTCACCCTCGGACGCCGCTGTCCTCTTACTCCGTTGCCTCGTCTGCGACTGTTGTGTCCGAGGGTGGCTGTTGATCCTAAATCGACGTCTCTTTGTCGTGACTGTGGGCGCCCGGCGCCAGCCTCTCTTTCTCCAGCTAACGGGAGGGCCCAAGGAGAGCGCAGTGTAACGGCTAAATAGAGGGGATGGATGGAACGCCCTTTGACCCTTAACCACTCCCCTCCCTCTACTTCCGTCCGAAAAGACTGGAGGGACGGGTGGGAGGGGACACTATCTTTAGGAAAGAGAGGGAGGGAGGGGGGAGGAGGTAGGTTTTGGGCTCATACTCCAGTCGAAGAAGGAAAGACTCACTACTTTTCCACCCCTCCCCCCCACGTGTTTAGGTGTTCATTATATTATGTACTACTTCCATGTTGAGGAAAATTCATAATTTGGGTTTGGGTGATTCCCATTACTTTCTCAACAGTATTTTTAACGTGACCCACGTACAAAAAATGTATATACAGAAATGCATATTAATGAATTTAAAATACACTTCTGATATACATTCTAAACGTATTTTAAGATGTAATTTTCAGGGCATAGGTAAATTGATTACCATGTATACATTTGGCATGTATTCAATGGAATCCATTTCAAATATGTTAACTGAAATGCATTTGAAACCCGCTTCATGAAATCACTTCGAAGTCCATTTCACTATATGCAATTAAAATGTATTTCAGTGAATCTATAACAATTCTGTTGGAGGTATTGTATGATAATAATATATCCAAAGCACTAATTAAATGTATTCCCGCAAATGTATTTGGAGTGCATTATCAGGAATGTAGTTTTAACTTCATTATTGAAAGCAACCTTATTTATGACGATACATTACATCAGTATATCACGAAATGCCTTATCCGGAATAAATTCATGTTTTTATACCTGCACTAATATAATTTTGTCACAAGGAATTTTAAAGTTAATTGTAAAAGTAATTCATCATTAATTTAAAAATATTTCCCAACCATCACGTGTACTAATCCTATTCTAAATCCCTATCCTTCTGCCCATTAGATATGGGTGGCTCTACCAGGAGCAATTATTATTGCTTCCACCAGTCCAGCTCTGGGGGTCATTGGGACGCACATGGCCTTTCACCACGTCTAGGTTGCTTATCCTTAATCCTATGATATGAGGTCCCTCTTGAGTCAGCTGGCCTTGTCCACCTCCCATACTTGCCCAGACACTGCCTATGTGTATTGACGGCGCGGCGGTTTCGTGTTTATGAAGTCGATTCTGTTCCTTTTGTGTGTCTCACCGAAAAGTTCTGTGACCATAATATCTCAGTCCTGAGCTTCAGTTACTAAAGCTCTATCTTCTTCACCAGACGTAGATCATTCTCCCATATCTCGATGAATCATTTTCCCATCATTCTTCTTTCTATACATTTGTGATGGTTTCAGGCGTCACTTTGTGGAAGTGTATTAACACAACTTCGTAATTTTCTACGCTTTATTAATAACAACTGTGACCCTTTTCATCTTGATATGGCATCTTCTGGAAATAATAAAAATAAAGAGAACTTAGTAATTTTCCACACTATTTTATTGATCACTCAACCGGTTTCTATGTACTGATCACGTCATTTTCAAGAGCTGAACACAAGACGAGCTGTTAGCCTGATATATATATATATATATATATATATAATGTCTTGGTAGAAAATCGCTCTCGGCAACGATGCACATGCATAAATAAAACAGTGATACACTAAACAAAGACTCATCATTCCTCTACCGCTGACGATGGCGTCCTGACGCCGAAACGTACAAGTTTTCTTTTGTGAGTGTCCTTTTTGCGTGTTTCTGTGTTTGTTTAGTGTATCACTGTTTTATTTATGCATGTATGTATATATATATATATATATATATATATACATAGTTGAGAAAGGTAGGTGGGGTAACATGACGAAAGAATAAAAGTGTGGTGGGGGGGTTTGGGGACTAACTTAAGAGGAAGGAGCAAGGTCATGGTCTTCTAAAAAGGTTCTAGGAGGGGGAGGGACCCGCATTTTAAGAAACGGCGAGTGCGTCATTGGCACCACCTCATTCACCAGGTTTTCAGCATACAATTTATGAAATTTCCCAATTTCAAAATTTGCTATAAAGTCCAGGCACCTTTATCAACTACATGTAAAATTTCAAATTAAAATCTACTAAGTTCTCTTTATTTTTATTAAGATGAACTTCCACAAAGTTAACTCGTCTACCATTGATCGAATCTTCTGGAAGGTTCTATAGCTTCAACCAGTTTATATATTCATTCATTCATTGGAGTAATCTACCAGTTTAAGGTAGATTATGATGAAATTCAAAGAAAATGTAACAGATTTTTTCATGTGCAGGGCCCTATATGCCTCTAGTATTTCTTTCTTCATCTCAGCGTAAGTCCTACCATTCTTCATCCCGAATATAAAACCTGTTTTCCCTCTTCACTACCCTTCTTGCCCAACATCCTTCCCTCTATCACGGCCTTCAGCAAACCATCGCCCCTCATTACCTCCTCCATCAACCTATCCTGCCTTCCCCTAATCTCATCCACAAGTTTCCTCTCCTCACCAGCTAGGCCAAGCACTTCCTCATTTGTCTTCCTTTCCGTCCACCGCACTATCTCCATCCTACTTTACACCCACATTTCGATCGCCTACAGCCTACTTTTGTCCTCCTTTCTCGGAGTCCACGTTTCTACCACACTCCATATCAAGCTCTTCACCAGCCTCTTCTTTACATCCTTACTTAAGGTCCACATCATCAACTCCCTTCTATTGTTGAACGCTTTCTTTGCTAGCGCTATTCTCCTCCTAATGTCTTAGCTACTATGCCAATTTTCTTATAGCGCACTACCCATGTAATTAAATTGCTATATGAAGAAGAAATCTTTATCCTTAGGTCTGTTCCCCCAATCTTACCACCCGTATCCTCCCCCGGAAAGGTTCTCAAGTTTTTGACACTGTTCCCAAACCTCAACCTCACCATGATTCTATCAATTTAATATCTCTCCCCTTCGCTTAAGGTGATGTTTACATCAATTGCTTGTGTTTACTCGTTTGTTTCTTCTAAAAAAATGGGCTGCCTTCTCACCGTGGTCATTTCTTGCCCCCAGCACATTCTCTCCCACTTCACACCACCACTCCTTTCCTCCACCGCTGCATTCCAATCCCCCATCACTATTTTTCACATCCCTCTTTCTCCCAATAATCAATTGTAGGCATGTACACTTGGGCTATGTACTCTTAGGCACATGCGAAATTCGTCGGACGTGCTTTTATTTCTACCGTTAGTATCCTATCACTTACGTTACCTATGTTGAATCTTTACTACGCTTTTTCCCAATTTTGTACTCACTACCATAGCTACCCCACGTAGCCTATCATCTCCTTTACCATAGATTAGCTAATAATCCAATGGCCGCCGCTATCCCTTCAGTTCATTTCGCACAGCCCCAAAGCATCCATGTTCCCTATATCCGTTTCCTGTTTAATATTTTTTACTTTCTAGCCCTCATTATTCTCCAAACGTTCCAAGTTCCTATATTTACTGCTGCTTTCCTCCTTTTTTCTTCTTTCACGTAGTCATTGTATCATCTAATGACGTTGTTGCACAAGGATTTCGTGCGATGACGACCACGGAGGCCTTGCCTCCTCCACTACCGAGCACGACAACCGTCCCAGTGGGCAGCTTCTGGCAATTTCTTTGATTCAATACCCTCTGATTGACGTCCATGTTTTGGGAAATGATAGCTGAGGGAGTGAATCCCCTTGCCCTGCCCAACAGAATTTTTAACGTGGCATCATCACGTGAACAACCTTTCGTCTGGCTCCTACCCTTCGACCTATCTGGTATGGTTGGTTCTGCCAGGCACAGTAGTAATTGATCCTACCAGTCCTGCTCTAGGGGTCATTGGAGAACGCAAGCCCTTCCACTGCGTCAAGGTAGTAGTCCAAGGGAAGAAAAAAGGGAAGGAAGGAAGGCACGGTGAAAGAAAAAGTTTGCATGTATAGCGATAGAACTCAAGACCTAGGGCCCTACATCATCCAATGCTACCATGTCACCAATCACCAGTCATCTTAATCTCTTGACGATTTTAGAGACAGTCATCGAAATTAGGCAAAAGCCGCCGTCCTGGCCCGGTGGGAAACCTGGAAAAGTTTCTCCTGCCTTGTTCACCGGGGAAACACCAAATATTTCACCTGAATCTATCTTTAAACGCCATTTTCTAAACAATTATTTTCCGTTTACGCCCTAAAAGGGGGTAGTTTTTTGCAGGAATCTAACTCCCAAGTTTCAGTGAAATCGATTGTCCTGGATCTCTCCTTATTACACATTTCAGCGATAACTGCGCCATATCGTATATTCAGAGACCAAACACACATGAAAGATCGTAGGCATGATGCTAAAGATGAACTTGATGGGGTGTTGTTTGGGATAAAATTATGATGTAATACGCATTCAAGCATGTTTCGCCTAGTCTCAAGAACTAAAAATAAATAATTTATTTTCCCACTAGTATGCATCTTTACGCTCTTACTTAAACCTGTCATTAGTTTGGGAATGTTAGCTGTGTCCTTTTGAAAAGCCTTTTTTAACGGCGTTTGAAAAATATGGGATTTTTTTATGCACTGTGACCCTCACGCTCCAACTCTCTTATTTAATTTGGCCTGCCAGTCGGCAATTTTGTCGTTAGGAGGCACAAACTGCAAATGGAATGAATCTTATTTCATCCGAAACGTGGTGATTGAATGGATTAAATATCTGTTAGCGGTACTAAGGACAAAGCCAATAACTGTCTGTGACGCAGACAGGGTTAAGGAGGGGGGAAGGCCCGCGTGGAAGGGGTCAGCTAACAATAAAGGCGGGTTCACATGCAGGCGTTTGTAGCTTGGCGCAATCGTAGTTTACGCGCAACAGGTTTAGAGGCCGTATGTTAGGAATATGTCCTAATATAGGGCCTCTAAACTTGAGTGTAACTGTTAAGAAGACTCCTATTTGCGGCCCGGCTGGACGACGGGTGGCGACTCTGATTCTTTCTTACTCATAGAATGAATGGTAGCCAACGCAGAATAAAAAATGCTTGTTTCGTTTTTTGCTTCTTAGCCTACACATGACTCTGGAGCCGGAAGCTGCCCTTTCCCATACCCTACTTCCCTTTCCTTTTTTTCCTCCCTATTCCCGCAGCCCTTCCGTATCATCGGTCATAAGCGAGAGCTCGGATACCGGGGGGAACGGTGGTGCCCCGCGCGGAAGACCCGTGAATCCTCTGTCAAGAAGACTCCATCCATGTTTATACATGTAGCTTTAAAAATTGGATTTAGTTACGCGCGAGAAAAGAAAATGTACCTACCAATTAAGGTGTAGTTTTTTTTAATCATTCTAAGGTAATACTGATTGTAGAGCTATACATTTTTGATGTGAATGCGAATGAGCATCTTATGGTTCGTTCTCGGTGTCATGTAAGGTTTTACCGCGGCAAATATCTGTGTACTTTCGAGGGCATCGTGTGCAAAAACTATAAGGATTACAGAATATCTAAAATTATGGATGGATAGCCCGTTACGTCGACTACCGGAAATGGTTTGTCGCGAGCGGAGGGGGAGTTGCGAGGTGACGTCACAGCGCTGCGCGTCTGGGGCTAAATTTGGGCTTGATTGGGCACGGCGCGCGCTCAGTTCAGTTGTATCTCCGAACGAGTTGGTCGATTTTAGTAATCAAGGTATCTACGGAGAGCTGAGAACGTGAGGTAGACGTTAATAACACAAGAAATATAAAATTAACATTGGAAATCAGAAAATATTAATTACCATCGACTAATTGTTCATAGGTTTACCATTTGTACTAATGATTTCGTTGAACAAATGTTATGAAGAGCGTAATTTTCTTTCTTTCATTACAACTTTCTTCCTGACAAAACAAAAGAATCTCCCAATAACGAGAGTAACGTATGTAATTTTGCATTCACGAAATAAAGATCCGACGGGAGTATCAAGAATACTCCCTGTATTTTTTTGTATAGGTATTAGTGGTTGATGTTTTTGTTGCTGACCTATGTCGTGGGTGTAGCCCTGAATATGGAAGTATTTAAATTCCGAAACACCCGCGAGGAATAAATATTTGATTTTAGACCTACCCTCGATAAACTGTGATAGTTACACGCTGTTATTTTCGCAACCCATCGGAGAAGCCCATCTAAGAAATTGGATTAAGAGCCATAAAGAATATTAAATTGACAATGAAAGTTTGCGACATTGGGAACAGTCAAACCTTATTTCCACAAGCGGAGCCAGTTCGTAGGCAATGGACTCTCGCACTAAAAGGACTTTCTGCTAAATTGACTCCATGTTTCGTTACCACTATATTAGATTTGAATATAGTATTTCTGAACGGTAATTCGGCGGATGACTGCGATAAAGTTTGTCGATGAAAATGTTATCCATGAGCGTGCCCAAGTACTGGAGACGGCAGTTGGTTGTAAAGAAGTGTTGCGTTCTACCAGTTTCATGACCGTGGAATCTCTGAATAGTAAGCGAGTGTAAGTAATGCTGTTTTCTTCTAAATCCATTGATCATCAAGTTTCCTGCCAATGAAAGGTATTGGAAACTGAAAAAATATTTACATGGAAGATAGCATTTTTCGGGTATTCACCGCATTTGTTGTAATTGAAGACGACAGTTTCTCCAGTGTTCCAACGGACGTATTTAGGTGGAAGTCCTGAAGACGCTTGCTGTTCCTGGGACATGGGCTAAACTGTTTTCACCAGATAAAACTAATGCAGTTTATTATTATTATTAGGGTGACCTACAGGTTAAGGTAGGTTTCAATGGAGGAGAGCTAACATCCTCTATATGTTTGCAGGCGCAGGCAATACCGTCTTTACCATAAGGGCACACGGGGCCCGAGCTCAGGGCCCCCTACCTCACGGGGGCCCCGAAATGCCGATATATTTGCTTAGACAAAAAAAGCTTTTATTTAATAACATATTTACCTAAGTTCCATTTCTCAAATCATTTTAACATGCATTTTATTTTTACCAATAAAGCATAATAAATATAAAATCATATGAGAAAAATATTTTTTCTTGTCATTCACTTTTTTTTATTTTCCAACGGGGCCCCAAATTTTTGTGTCCCCAAGGGCCCCGGCATGTCCTAAGACGGCCCTGGGCGCAGGCCCTTATGTCACTCATTCATTCATTTATTAGAATAATCTACCGGTTAAAGGTAACTTATGGCGAAAGCAAAGAAAATCCTACTGATTTTTAAACGTGCAGGTCCCTATCTACTTCTAGTATTTCTTTCTTCATCTCAACGTTAAGTCCTCCTCTTCTTCATCCCGTTCATAAAACCTATTCTCTTTCATCCCCTTCCTCGCTTTCCCAACGTTCTTCCCTCTATCACGGGGCCTTCAGCAAACCATCGCCTTTCATTACCTCCTCCAGCCACCTACCCTACATCCCCCTAATCTCATCCACAAGTTTCCTCTCCTCACCCACCATGTCAAGCACTTCCTCATTTGTCTTCATTTCTATCCATCACACCTTCCCCATCCTCCTCCACATCTTCATCTTGAACGACGGCAGCCTATTGTCGTCCTCCTTTCTCAGAGTCCACGTTTCTGCCCCAAACGCCACATTCCATATCAAGCTCCCCACCAGCCTCTTCTTTACATCCTTACTTGTCCCCGACATCAGTTCCCTTCTATTACTGAACGCTTCCTTCGTTAGCGCTTTTCTCCTCCTAATGCCTATGCCACTATACGATCTCTTTCTTAATCTCAGCATACGTGCTATCTCTCTTCATCCCGTCTTTAAAGCAAATTCTCTTTCATGTCCTTCCCCACCTCTCCAAAACACGCTTGGAAATGTGGAAAATTCATCGTATATTTTTTAAATTTTGTATATAAACTTCATATGCATATAAGCATTAGCTTATATTATTATTATTAGTTTCCCTTCTCTGGTCCTAAAATGTGCCTTACCCTTGTGGGGGTTGGAAAAGAATATACCGGCAACCATCCTCCCTCCGCCAGGGGAACATTGAAGGGTGGTAAACGAAGGAGAATTTTGATTACGATCGATTTGATGATAATATTATTTTTTAATTGCCAATGTGCCACATGAAAAAATTATGCATGGCCCTATCTACACAATATTTCTTTCTTCATCTCAGCATATACCTACCCTTCTTCATTCCGTCCATAAAAACTATTCTCTTTCTTCCCTTCCCCGCTTACCCAACATCCTCCCCACTATCACAGACATAAGCAACTCTTTGCCCCTCATTACCTCTTCCAACCTCCTACTTTGTCTATTCCTAGGGCCCGATTCTGATATTCCACCAGTCAATGACTGGTGGAAAGTTCCACCATACGTTCAATGAACTACTCTTGATCCGTTCAATCAACGGATCAATGACCCCCTCTGGAGAGCCGAACGTCACAAACTTATGTCGATGTCCAACTTACCTCGAAAACGCGAACAAAACAATGTCTACCTTCCGCACGCTTACTTCCGTCGGAAAGTTTCCACCACGAAACTAGCGCTGTTCCACCAAGTGGATGACGGGTGGAAGGGAAGCTTGACTTTCCACTAGTCATTGAACGATGAACGATGTAGTGAACGATGCTATGGTGGAAGGTGGAACATGATGACGTAGTGTCGGAAAGTCATGACTAAGCTGAGGACATTTAGGCACTAAAAATGAAGAAATAGGCAGCCTAAATAGGCACTAAAAATTTCAAAATAGGCACTTAAAATAGGCGCTTAAAATATTTTTTGCATTTCGGAAAATTCTGTCTGTCCTAGAATCCCAAAAGGCTAAGCCTGTAATCAAGTTTTCCAGGGACCAGACAAACAGAACTTGACATACATCTACACCTTGGGTGGTAAAATACCCGCTCAGGCGGGACTCGAACCCGTAATCCCAAGATTAGCAGGCGAAGACTATACCCCGCCACCACCGTAGCCGGCTAGAAACATAATGCGGCTTATTGCCACAAAGAAGCATCTAAAATTTAAAGCTTGGGCTGAAATACACGTTTACTTTTCGATAAAACTGATGGAGAGGAAAGAGGATAGAACTCCAAATAAAATTAGCGTATACATACATTGAAGAAACATAAAATACAAAAGGTTTAATTACTTCAAGTTGCATTAAATTTTACAACAATGTATTACTCTAAATATTTTCTTGTAAACTGATGCCGAGAGTCAGTCAGGATATTTCTATAGTATGAAAATGACCTCTCAACCTCACACGAGGTGATAGGGCAATACTTAAATGGTGCAAGTTCTTCTGCTGTCATTTTTGGTCCTGGAGCAGCCAAAGTCCCTGATAAAATGTCTGCAATTTTCTGGACATCTTCCCAACCAGGGTTCCTTTGCATAACTTTCTTGAATTTTCAAATCAAGGCTTCTCCCACATCAGTTGGTTTTTATAAGTTCCCTTTCCACCTTTCGAATTTTTTCCACAGCTGCCACAAGGAGTAGTTCTTTTTCCTCCAGCGATAACATGATTGATGGTAGTTAACCAAAATTGCATCTAATAAACGTAGGATCTGCTCGACATCGAGATTCAACTCTGCAGCTTTGGATTCGGAAATGCAGTTTGCTTCTTCATCATCCAGATATTATGTTGCCTATAGCAAACCTACTCATGTGACATGATGGCTTAAATTTCTTATAGACAGAATTGACATGTAGTATAAAAGATGAGCAAAATCGGTTACAATAGTGTACCTTTAAGTGGATGAAAAAGACGTTCAAACTGATGTATCAGAGGTGCACATTATTCCTGTCACATACTGTATTTCAATAATTTTATCTGCAGAGTATAATACGGTATTTAGCCATGTTCCCCATAATATCAATACTGGATGTGAAGGCAGAGCAACTTCGGGCAGTATCTCTTTAAACTTAGCAATACTGAGTGGTGCCTTCACAAACAAGTTTTTGGCAATTGAAACCATCGCATGTACGCATCATGTAAAATGACTATAGTTGTTTTTCTACTCTTTATATAATAATACTTTGGATGATTGTTCTTTATGCATGTTTAATGACATTATTTCAACCTTGGTAGATTAAAAAAGAAACTGAAATAACAGACTAGCTCTACACTAAAGAGATGTTTGGTGACGTTGAGAAGAATATTGCTTTTTAGGCCCTTAAATAGGCGATGTTAGCAGAAAAAGGCATAAAAAGGTAAAATAGGCATTTTTAGGCGGTAACAAATTGCCTTAATTTCGCCATAAATAATCCTAAATGAACTTATAACTTCATAAAATTGGTTTCCTGAGTAAAAGAAAAAATAGGCATTTTAGGCAATGTCCTCAGCTTAGTCATGACGTTTTGGTGGAAACTAATGATGTTTTGGTGGAAAAGTTGAGCATCGGGAAAGCATCAGAATCAGGGCCCTAATCTCATCTAGAAGTTACCTTTCATCACCCACCATACCAAGCACCTCCTCATTTGTCTACCTTTCACCTTCCACATCACCTGCTCCATCCTGTTCCACGCCCACATCTCAAACGCCGAGATTTTTACAGGTGCAGGCACATATCCTAATGAGGCCTACATATTGATGTTTGTAGATCTAAATAGGCATGCAAAATTACTGGCCAAAAGTTGAGTTCCAGTCGCCCCTCTTGTTTACCCGACCCTTTACCAATAATCACCTTTTCTGTCTCCAATTTTATTTAAGAAAAAAAGGAGAAATCCTTTTTAAATATTATTATTAGGGTAATCTACCGGCTAATGTTAGTTTAAATGGAAGAGAAACCCACGCGGTTAATACCCAGTAAAATGCAGGAATCTTTGCCTCAATGCCGCGTAAACCTATGATTAAGCATAAGATTAAAGTAATTGAACATCTGGATATAACTATTGAATTCCCAATAAATCTTTCAGTATCGTTTCACCCTTTATACTTCAGAGCACTATTGAAGTTTGAATTTTAAAATGAAATTCAAACCACTTTTATTTATTGCTTTAGTTGTAAAAAAAAAGTCTCCATAATCTTTTTCACTCAACAGGTTTCTTTTGTTTCCTGCCAATTTTTTCATTAATCAAATATGAGATATAGTCAACGTTAACGGAGCAGTATCGGCGTTATGAAGGAATGGCACTCATACGCGTGTGGAGCCAATTAAAAATTTTCGGTGCTAAGGGCTCAAGTTCTGACACGCCGTAAATCATTGCATGCATGCTTGCCAATCAGAAATGTTCATTGAAAGCTGATTAGATACGGTTACTTGCGCTGAAATAAAATGGCAATGAATTAAAGGCGCCAGAACGTCGTCTAATTGAGATTTCGTGAAACTAGAGCTATCATATCTTGTGAAACGCGCTATACAACAATTTGCTAGCCATTCGATCGAGAGTAGTGTTCAGGAAAAAGTAAACGTACTTATTCGTTAAAAATTCGTTCGTAAAAATTCCTTGAAAACTTCGTTCTAAAATAATGCACCCAGCTATATCCCTATATTTCATTTTTCACTATTAATTTCGACATACCTTCAACGAATTTCGACAAACATGTTAAGTTGTATATAATCATTTGTTTTGACGTGCGCAATTTCATTCTTTGCTGAAAGCTATAGTATTAGGAAAGGAATGGGGTTTGCCACTAGAGACTAGGTAAATTAAGATTTGAACCAGTGATTAATTTTCTGGAAAATAAAGCTGTTAGTTAAAATTTAGTGTGTATTACTCAGCTGAGCTTAATCTGAAATCTGTGAAAGCTTTCATGCTTACTTACTTACTTACTTACTCCTGTAACCACTCAAATCCAAGTCGATTTTTGGCCTCGCCGACAAGTTGTCACCAGACTCTTCTGTCCTCCGCCATGTCAGCCTCTCCCTCGAGTCTTCTCATGTCCTCAGCCACTTGGTCATTCCATCTTAGTCTTGGTCTTCCCAGTGGGCGCCTTCCTTCTGGTTTACCTCTCCACACTCTTCTTATCATTGCATCCTCCTCCCATCTTCTTACATGACCGAGCCACCTAATTCTCCTACTTCTTATCACAGCCACAATATCTGGTCTTCTGTACAGGTTCCTGAGCTCTCTGTTTTTCAGTATTCTCCATACCCCTTCTTCAAATGTTGGCCCATATATCCTTTTCAATATTTTATTTTCAAATGTTATTAACTTCTTCTGAGTCTGTTTTGTTAGGGTCCATACCTCCGCCCCATACAAGAGAACTGGCTGTATTATGACTTTGTAATTTTTGTATTTCTTGAGAGGAGTTTACTCTTCAATAGTTTTGATAGGCTCCAGTAGCATCTATCAGCTGCATTTGACCTCATTTGTATCTCTGCTTCTATTTTATTTTGGCTGTTAATGGTAACTCCCAAATACTTAAATTCAGTCATTGTAAAGCTGTATCCCTTAACGCCCAGCGTTGAATTATTGGGCTCTGCCACTCTTCCAATTTTCGTATATTTAGTTTCTTCTTCATTTACCTGTAATCCTACTATTAGTGCTTCTTCTAAGAATACTTGTGCTAGTGTTTCCAGGTCACTTTTACTGTCTGCTATTAAGGCTACATCGTCAGCATATGCCAATATATTTATTTTTCCTTCGATATTAGTCCCTCTTGGTATAGCTTCAGTTGCTTCAAAGCTTTTTCTAGAGCTATGTTGAACAAAAGGGGGGACAATCCATCTCCTTGTCTTACTTCTGTGGTGATATTCAAAGTGTCTGTGTATTCTTTTCTATTCTGACCTTTCCTTTCGAACCTTCAAGACACATTTTTATAAGTCTTATTATCTTTTCTGGAATGTTGTTCTGTCTAAGTACATCCCATACCTTTGATCTAATTAAACTATCATAAGCTTTTTTAAAATTAATAAATAATATGTATAAATATTTATTGTATCCCCAGTACTTCGAGGTCAGCTCTTTCATAACAAATATTTGGTCAGTAGTTGATTTCCCACTCATAAATTCTGCTTGTTGCTCACCAATTACTTCTTCTCCATACACCCTCAATCTATTTAATATAACTGCAGATAAAATTTTATACGTACAGTTAAGTAGAGATATTCCTCTATAGTTTGAGCATTCTAATTTATCCCCTTTTTTGTAAATAGGAACTATCACTGCTTCCTTCCATTCTTTGGGCATAATTTCCAAGTTCCAAACCTTTACTATTATTTTATGAAGGAGCTTAATCATTGGCCTACCACCGTATTTTATTAATTCCACTGGAATTCCATCTTCACCAGCAGCCTTTCCATTTTTAAGCCTCTTGACCACATTTTCAATTTCTTCTATGGTTGGTGCCGGTTCTACAGCTTCTTGATTCTTCCTGCATTCAGCGTCTTCTTCTTGATCATTTTCATTGTTTACATTCTCAGAGTTCAGTAGCTCTTTAAAATACTCTTTCCATGTTTTTAAAACTGTTTCCACATCTCCTATAATGTTACCTTCCTTATCTTTAACTCCAAGCACTTTAGGACAAAACCCTTTTTGGAAATATCTTACTGTCTTGTGGAAATCCTTAGACTTATTCAATGCTGAATCCTGTTCTGCTTTAGCCAGTTTATTATTTATGATTGTTTTCATTTCTGAAGGTGTTTTTAACTATACTGTTTAATTATTTGAACGTTTCTTTTGCTTCCGTGTTTTGGCATTTAAGGAATCTATCTTTTGCTTCTCTCCTTTTAAAAACTAATTCTCTACACCTATCATTAAACTAAGGTTTCT
Source organism: Pyrrhosoma nymphula (assembly GCA_963573305.1). Classification (NCBI taxonomy): domain Eukaryota; kingdom Metazoa; phylum Arthropoda; class Insecta; order Odonata; family Coenagrionidae; genus Pyrrhosoma; species Pyrrhosoma nymphula. The sequence goes on along the minus strand of OY754333.1, from coordinate 84,166,964 downwards.
TTGCACTTTGTTTCTCTGGAAACATCTCTTTAGCAGTTTCTTTTACAGCTGTTTTAAAGGTTTGCCAAAGTGTCTCAATTTCAGTTCCCTCATTAACTTCATCGGTGTCTTCGGTTTTTAGGACGGCAAACCTGTTGGCAATTTTCACTTGAAATTCTACCATTTTCCTCTCGTCAAAGAAAATTTTCTCTGTTGCCTTATTCATGGTCCTTTTCTCAATCTCTATTCTTTGTCTTATCTTTGTCAATACCAAATAATGGTCTGTGCCACATTCTGCTCCCCGTTTGCTTTTTACGTCTACGACTGATTGTACATGTCTTTTGCCAATTGATATATGGTCTATTTGGTTCTTGGTAATTCCATTTGGTGATATCAATGTTTCCTTATGAATGTCTTTATGCGGGAAGCTAGTACTTGCTACATAAATATTAATAAATGAAGCAATACTTAGTAACCTAACTCCGTTGTCATTGGAAGTATTGTGCAGACTGTGCATTCCTGCTATACTTTTCCACTGCGTTTCTTTACCTATCTTTGCGTTGGCATCTCCTAAAATCAGTTTGGTATCGTAGTTTGGTAACTTTGTAACAATTTCTTCCAGCTGGGCATAGAATAAATCTTTTTCTTCATCTTCTCTTTCCTATGTTGGGGCATAGAAACTTATCATTGAAATGTTGTTAAACTTTCCTTTAAGTCTAATAGAGCATATTCTTTCACTAATTGCTTCATAAGCTATTACAGATTCTAAAATAGATTTTTTACGGCAAAACCTACGCCTGCATAGTGTCTACCGTCATCACAGCCACTATATAATATCTGGTAACTTTTTGTGTTGACTTTTCCACAGAAAGGCCATTTTGTTTCTTGAAGTGCAGCTACATTCACTCCGTATGCTTCTAGCTCTTCGCTCACAATACCCACTTTGCCTGGCACTGCCAGTGTTCACACGTTCCATGTACCGAATCTCAAGTCCTTGTGTCTAAGCTTAGGTCTTATTCCATTTGATCCATCCGTATCCGAGGCATTTTGTTGGCGTTCCGTAATAATGCCTTTTTTACACGATAGGGTTGTTAGCCCTATGCTCAACCCCCAATATGAATGGAGGGACTTATGGTCAGCGGGTCCATCGGACCTAGCCGGGAGGACTGCCTTGGCAGATCCACCGACCATTCCCCGATCCGCCACCCAGGGGACGCTCCGTATACGCTGAAGTAGGACAGCGCACGGAAAGGTTTCATGCGCCAAAATAAATTATCAGAACTTTCCAATAATTCCACATATTAAAAAATTGGTTTCCATATTTGGTGACGTCACTCGGCAGGATCGTATATTGTTTGTTTTCATTGACAAAATTGGAGCAGTAGGGATGCACTCGAGTCCAGAAGACAATTTATTTCACTATTCCTGTAGGAAATAGATTGATGTGGCTAAACTAAAAGCTAATATTAGCGATACTCCATTATTTAGGTACATGGTGAAGGAGTTCTTAAAACAGGGCGAAGGATTAAACTTCACCGATATTTCAGTGGTAAAGGAAAACTCGTTAGTAATGAACAGTAAATATGCATAGTCCTCCTGAATGTGCAGTATGCAGAAGTTTAGCCTTTTTAATTGATTAGGTACGGTGTTTACTGCCAAGTGACGTCAAAAATCAAAGCCAACATTGCGGTGCGCCTTTTTTAGCGTTGCGTCAAAATACGTCCCTCTAAATCAGTTTATATCTTACTTAACGTTTTGTTTACTGATTTTCATCAGTATTTCATCATTGACGTGGACATAAGATTGCATTAGTTAAAAAAATAAACTTGCGCAGACCTATTGACAGCATATTTTTTTTAATGCCATCTCTGTTGATAAGGAAATCGGTTATTTTAATCGGCTATTTGGAAATAAATTCCTTAGACGAATCAGCGTCCACAAAAGAATTTCGTATTCTGGTATTCAATAAGCGAGTTTCGATTTAATGCAACGAAGCGAACTGAAGTGAAGATAGGGTAAGAAACTCAGGCACGACTCTTTCCCGCAATGAGCTTGACTCATTCAGGAAGAAAGAGAAGGGAGTAATCCGAGAAGATCACTTCTTCGCCTTATCTTTGTTCTTCTACACCCACCCGGCTTCGCTTCGACCTAGGTGGCTTCCACTAGTGGCGGAAGGGGATGGGCCTCCTTTCGAGGACCTCCGCAGCCAACACTGGGTTGATGCGGCCGATGTCCGAACGAAATGAGGGGAGCCGTTGTTCCAGTCGATTCTAATCGTAACGTTTCCCTTAACGCCCGATAACGCCTTCGTTTTAGCGTATAGCGGACCCTCTTCTCCCTATTTCTTTCCCTATATCCCCAGGCATTTTCCATGTGAACTTACACCTGAGGTTATGTTTAAACCAAGTGATTATCATTACTAAATCATCTGTCCTACAAAATTCAACAGCCTTCTCACCGCGGTCATTTCTCGTCCTTAGCCCTGATTCTCCCACTTCATATCCATCCCTCGCTTCTCCCACTAGGTCCTTAGTCTGGCTCCTTTGACTGAACTACCTTTCGTCTTTCTCCTACCTTACGACCTATCAAGAATGGGTGGTTCTACCAGGAGCAATTATTATTGCTCCCACCAGTACAGCTCTGGCGGTCATTGGAGTGCGCAAGCACTTCCACCCCGTCTAGGTTTCTTATCAATACTCCTCCGGTATGAGGAGGTCCATCTTGAGTCAGCAGGCCGTGTCCACCTTATGTGCTTGTTCAAAACGCTGACCATATTGACGTAGCGGTGGTGATGTGTTTTCAAAACCGATGCCTATCTCTTTTGAGTGTGTTGCACCGAAAAATCCTTCAACCTTCGTATCTCAGTCCTTATGCTGGCGTAATAAAGACTCCCATTCTTCACCATGCGTTGTGAGCACTCCTACGTCTCGATAAATCATCTTTCCTACATCTTTTTCTTAGGCTTGGCATACATTCATCCCTTTGATAGTCCCACGTTCCACATTCCCTGGTGTTATGTTCCTGGAAAATAAATTTACCCTCCACTGCCCAATTACTTTTAACAAGTAAGTGCTTACTATCTACATGGATTGTGTTCATTGCGTTAGTCATTATTTTGTGTTTTTGGCCCAGTAAATACGCATTTAACATTTTAGCTATTTTTATGATACTGCTACCGGGAAAGATGGTTCATTTTGGAATACAGTAGGGGAGTTCCAATTGCTTGGTTAGGCCCATGGCTTAGTTAGGCCGATACAAGGTGGGTTGAGAGGTAGTTTTCTACCCACATTGAGGTCGAGAGTCTTCCTTCAAATGGGCTCCGTGGGATCACGGGTAAGTTACACGCAGACCTTATCCTGGAGGATTTCTTGCACATTCTTGTGGTTTCCTTCAGTGGGAAGGAGAAAGGTGGCATTCCCCTTATCCACTGGCAGAATTCTGAGCGACCTATCTTTGCGCAAAGCATAAATGGCCGTGTGGATGTTGCGTTTTGGAGGTAAGGCGGCTACCCTTACCGGTGCCATCTGGTTCATGTTGAGATTCAGAATGAGATGTCTGTCCCTCAAATTTACTCTGCACTTCCATTATTTTCTTCCAATCCTCCCTATCTACAGCCATTTTTAGAACCATAGAAACATCATTTTTCACTTCATCTTCATCTGCCTTTCCGTGAGTAAGATGACTCGTCTTCTGCTCTTCCTTAAGAAGTTCTCTCGACTGACTACCTCCTGGGTTCCCACGCCTCCTTTGGATATTGGAGTCGTCCTCACGTCTTGTAATCAATTTGACTAACAAAGACCTCGATAAGCCTACTATTTCGGTTCTCTCGTAATGCCTGAACTGTGCTCTAGTTCCTAGATCCCATATCGACAGGGACTTCACCGGTGTGATAGAATAGGCCGTATGGTAACTTTTGGGAGAAGTGGAACACGAAGTTTCCATGGTTCTTGAAAAGGCCTTAACCTACAAACACCCAGCATCTCTAAGGAGGAACACGCGCCCATTTGTGCTGTTCGCCGCTCATCATCCTGCTAGCGGACAAGGAGAATGCCACCCTTTTCCTCTGAACTCTAGAAGAAACGCCGGGAGGTCCTAGAAATCCTCCATTAAAAGACTAGATTTATGAGAGGAGCAAGAGTGTGGGACGCAGTGGGAGTGATGAGAACGCTAGTAGGAAGAAACCTATAATATGGGCAATATGTTTTTTCTTACTTCGTAGATTTCGAAAAGGCTATTGGTAGGGTGCATTGGACGAAATTAACCAACCAACAGACCCCTGCTTCTATAGAATTTAATAGAATCAATGCCTTCGCGGCTATTAATTGTGCTAAAAAATGAGGGGCTGTATGGGAAATATTGAAGTGTTGACAATATTTTACGTTTTTTCTCTCTGAGGACGCTTATTTCCTTCAAAAGTAATCCAGCATCAAATTTTATAACGTTTTCTTACATGTAAACGAAGAAAAATATATTAATTCTCAACTTTTGCAAAGGAAGAATCACATTAGCATCTTTTACCTGCGAGAGACACAGCCATAGGCTAAAAGGCTAAAATATTTTTGAATGCACAGCCAAAGGCTAAAAAAATGAATTGTTCTCATGAAGGCTAAATTTCCGAAGCTAAACAATGAAATTCAAATGTCGTTAATTTCATTGTTTAGATTCGAAAACATAAGTTGCGTAGTGAAATAATTTTATGAAGCGAATTAGATAAGGATTCTGATCCATTTCCATAATGAAATTGAGTGCGTTGGGGTGGTACTGTCATCATTGATTTGTCTCTTTGCAACTTATTTTCATTGCCGTTCAGCCAAAAAACTGTCTTGTATGAGCTCCGCAGTGATAGACGCTGATGAACGTAGTTACTATAGCCAACTGGCTTTGGCGGCTTCACCATCCCCGCCGTTTTGTGAAGGAATATTGAGTTTATTGGGCGCTTTGGAGGATAAGAACTCCGCAGCACCAGGCCGAGAGAAAAGCTCCGAGAGGTACAGCAGCAGAACTATTGCGAAAGCTTCTTCCGATCACTCCTGCCGCGAGAGCTTTCTTCAGCTGATGCATTTGACTTGTTCCTGATTCGTTGGATTCCTCCCTAACGTCACTGGGCCACATTATTCTACTGAAAATCAACAAGTGGACGAAAACAATCTTAAGGTTAAAATATTTCAGACTTTACCGGCGAATAGTACTGATGACTTGATCTTGGGCTTCCCTCCGGGTTAGAGTCTGCATGGTAGCTGACGTTTTGACTGAAGACTTTCGTGGCATTCCACAGCCCTAAAGATGACAGGAAAGTCTTCTGTCGAAACGTCGGCCATCATGCCGACTCTAACCTGGTGGGAAGCCCGAGAACAATTCATCAATCTTACGGTTGCTCTCAGATTCCACGCAAGTTACTGTAATCAAAGATAAATAGGTGTTAATTATCGCCTACGTTCTGGTGAAAACTGTAATATGGAGCGTGGCGCTGTATGGGACGGAAACTTGGTCATTGCGAAGGGAGGATGTACGTAGACTTGAGGCATTTGAGATGTGGGTTTGGAGAAGGATGGAGAAGGTTAGCTGGATGGCGAGAAAGACGAACGAGTAGGTATTGGATATGGTTGGAGAGGAGAGGAAGCTGGTGGCGGAGGTTTGGAGAATGCAGAAGGGATGGATGGAGGAAGTTTTGAGAGAAAAGAGCATGTTGAAGAGGATAATAGAAGGGAGAACACTGGGGAAGCATGGAAGAGAATAGGAATTCTGGACGAAATAAGAGGAGGTAGAAGATATGAGAGTTTAAGAGGGATCAAATGGTGGGAAATCCTAAGGAAGGAAAACGAGACAACGATACAGAAATGGGAATGCAGGATGGGGACTGTCCAAGAACCTAATAATCAGTTGGTAGAATACTCAAAGGAAACGAATCGCATACCTTATTTAACTCTTATGTGAAAGACATGATGAAGGAAGCTTTGGAAGAGCTTGAAGATGGACTTTAGGTTGTAGATTGTATGGGTTTGGAAGGGCCTTCTGGAGCCCTCCTGGCTCTCAGAACTCTTGATCCATTGTGCCGTCCCTCATTTAACCTGCCTGCCACTTGCAGACAGGGGACAAGAGCACCACGATAGAGGTATGTAGGAGAGGCCTCCCCAAACGTTTCCAGTACAGGTATGGAAGAGGGTCACCTCCCTCCAATCTTCCCGGTCTGGGTCTTCCCCCCAGCCTCGCAGTAGAGGTCTGGAGGAGTGTCACCTCTCCATCCATCTAGGTATAGGTATGGTGGAGGGTCACCTCTCCAACCCCCACCTGGGCCTAACTTAACTTTGGTGATCTGATGGGAACCGGTGTTTAAACGTGGATAGGCCCTTGCCCTAGTTGGACCGTAATTAGGTGAGGAACTGATAAAGTCAATTGGATTTGAAGATGATCAAGCGTTGGTCGGCCTGTCTGCTGGGGGACTGCAGCCATTGCTGAACGCTTTACAAGACACTTTGTGAGAGTGTAGAGTGGATAAAGATCAACCACAAGAAAACAAAGAGTATGAGATTCTCTCAAATAAAAAGACAAAGGCTAAACATTTGAGGACAAAAGTTGGCACAGATGAAGAAAATTTTGTCTTGGTAGTATGAGGCAGATGAAGTGGCTGTCAGGATTTAAGAAGAGTAGCGGACTATTGAAATGGTTGATGGAGTGGTGGATGTAAGGCTAGTGGGGGAGGGGCAGCAAGAAGAGCATGGAGTTTGAATCCTGTGAAGGAGGCAATGAGAATTGAAAAGTCTAGGATTTGCTAATGTAGATCATATGTGGTAATCCATGATGAAGTTAGATTGTAATGGACCAAGGAATCTTAGAATTGAGAGTTAGCCGAGAAAATTCCTTGAATCTACCATTACTCACTGGTAGGACACGTTGATTTAACATGTCCTTATTCCTATGAGGTAAAGTCTTTAGCTAAGTCATTTTTGTTTAATTTGCCAAGAGTATTTCTGTAGACAAGAAAACAAAGCCAATGAGGAAGGTAGGGGCCCTGAAAATACTTATTCTCAAGAAACTATGAAAGGACTAGAGATAACCATACATATCAAAAGAATCAAAGCAGTTGGATTTAGTTAGTGTAGGGGTCTAACTTTCAAAGATTTTTCCTGTTATTTTTACAGATGGTTTTACAGCATTGAATGACTCTGTGTTACGTAAAGATGATATGTCTGTAAGTTCTCCCAAAAAAGTTGATTTCCACCATTTCACAAAGTCCCTCCCATCCCTATGGGAACCTTCAAGCCTCTCACAATATGAACGTGTGTTGTGTAAGTAAAATGCAGGGCCCTTGAAGATATACTTAAGAAACCTGTTAGGGACCTGACTTCTCTGGGGCTCTATATGGACGTATGGATGGGGTCTCACACTACAATCGCCTATCCTTGTGGCTTCATCCATTTTCCTGAGTGATTTTGGAATTGTGACATTACATGTGTGCATAGACCATGACAGAGCTGGCCGAATCACATACCATGAGTTTCAGTATTCAAACTTGTTGCTCTTTGATGTATCTTGGATTTTTTTTGACTTCTTTAAACTGAGTGATTTTTTTAGGATTAGCCTTCCTTCACTTCACAAAAGCCTCAATTCTGAATGGTCTGCTTTAATTTATATTATTGCAGATATTTTGGACTCAATTGCTCAAGACTATAGAGATGATGGCTGACTCCACTGCCATGATCAGCAAAGCCACCCCAGTTGTGATTTTGTTGAAACAGGTATGTTATCTGCTTTTAAAAATCTCAGTTTTCAGTGTAAGTTAAGGCACTGTTTTATTACATCAAAATGTTGGCTCAGGATTACAATGGAAAGAAACATTCTTTGGATCCTGATCGCATTTTAATTATTTTCAAAATGATGAATTTCTGACTATTTTATTAGTTGTTTTTATCCTAGATAACTCAGAAAAAAGTGTGAGAAATATGAAACAATATATTCATTAGTTATGTCTGCTGGTAAGATGAACTGATTATTTTGCCAGAAATAAACCCCACAGTCAATCTGATATACCACTGAATATTTCATCAATTGCTCAAATAAAACTTGAGAATCTCTATTAAAATTGATTTAAAAATTGGTTTATAGAGAAATTTTGTCTAGGTTTTGTGCCGGTTTAAAGTTTTCATCTCATCCTCAGGGAGAAATTGTTTACAACTTTTATTTCAATGGTGGAGTAACTCTTTAATTTCTTGGACTTGGTCTCACTGTTGTCCAAGGTTGATATCCCCTTAAAGCATTGGGACAGGTGATATTTTAATGTCATTGCACCATCAAATCATTTTTCTCATGTTTTGGATGTTTTAAGGATTGACGTTTTGGTGTTGCTCAATTGAAGTTTCTTTTTATGCACCAAATTTGGATGTCTACTTTTGTAAGATGATTGCAGTGTTACTTTCACACTTATAAATTTAAAATACATTTATTTAAGTATTTACATCATTCACTCTTTTGTACATGAAATATTATTCATCAAATAGTTAAAGCTTGAGAGGGTGAAATAATTTTATATTATTTTATATTGATGAATGAAATTAGCATTTAAAAAATAATTTTTCACAAAATATTTAACAGAATAATGTCTGCTTTGGATGCAGTGTTGGCTTACCAGTTTTTTCCCTTATTCTAAATCACTTAAGCAACATCGTAGCAGCAATGTGATCCCCTAAGATAATTTTTGTGCTGACAAGTGTTTTTTCGCAAATATGTTGTAAAATCAGCCTATGTCTTATGGGCTGAGAGCGAAGCTACTCTGAAATCAATATGTCTGTAGTCCTTGAACTTACAAAGCAAAATCTTATGTAATATTGCTATATGGGAAGCAGGATCACTAACTTTATTAAGTTTCTACTAACTTTATTCTGCTGGCCTGACGCACGTTTCACCACTCTTACTCTTACTCTTACTCCTGTGGCCATTGAAAACCTAGGAGGTCTTTGGCCTCGCCAACCACACGTCTCCACGCTCTACGGTCGCCTGTCACTTCCAGATGTGCTCCCATCCTTCTCATATCCTTCTCTACATCGTCATTCCAGCGCATCCTTGGTCTTCCTAACGGTCTTGTACCTTCTGGTTTTCCTTTTAGCACTTGTTTCATCATTGTTTCTTCACTTCTTCTATGGACGTGTCCCAGCCACCTTAATCTCCTGCTTCTGATAATTCCCACAATATTTGGTTCTTTATACAATTCTCTTAACTCTTTGTTTTTTCTTATTCTCCATGTTTCACCCTCTTTAATGGGACCAAATATTCTTCTCAATACTTTGTTTTCAAACGTTATGAGTTTCTTTTGTGACTTTTTGGTACAAGCCCACACTTCAGAGCCATATAATAGTATTGGTATCACTATTGTTTTATAAATCCTAATTTTTGTTCTTTTTGATAGGAGTTTATTCTTAAATAACTTTATTAAGCTCCAGTATGATCTGTCAGCTGAGGCAAGTCAGGCGTTTATTTCTGTCTCTTCTTTGTTGTTGTTTGTTATTAGTACTCCTAAATATTTAAATTGGTCAGTTTTTTTAAACTTATGGTGCAATACTGGTAGGTAATTCTCTTCATCTTCATTTCTGCTTATTTTCATGTACTGTGTTTTGCCTTTGTTTACTTTTAAACCTACTTTATTCGCCTCATTTAGTAGCACTCTTGTCAAGTTTTTAAGTTCTTCCTTATTTTCAGCTACTACTGCTACATCATCTGCAAATGCTAGTAGGTTAATTTTTTTCTGGAATTTTGGCTCCACCAGGTGTATTTCTGGTTCTCTTTAGCGCCTCTTCTATTGCTATATTGAAGAGCAGTGGAGAAAGTGCATCTCCCTGTCTGACGCCTGTATTTATTTCAAACGTTTCGGAGTACTCTTTTCCCACTTTTACTTTTCCTTTGGATTCTTTTATACACATTTTAACAAGTTCAACAAGTTTAACAGGTATTCCAAAGTTCTCCAACCTTTCCCACAGTTTTTCTCTGTTTATTGAGTCATATGCTTTACTAAAGTCTATAAATAACACAAACAGATCCTTATTGTATTCCCAATACTTAGAGGCTACCTCCTTCAGGATAAATATTTGGTCAGTGGTGGATCTGTTTTTCATGAATCCCGCTTGGTGGTCTCCTATCTTCTCCTCTACTTGTTCTTTCAGTCTATTCAACACTATTTTGGATAGTATTTTGTATGTAGTGTTAATCAACGATAATCCTCTATAATTGTTGCAATCCAATTTATCCCCTTTCTTATGTAAGGGCACAATGACTGCTTCAGTCCATTCTTTTGGCATTCTTTCTGCTTTCCATATTCTTGTTATTAATTTATGTAAAAAACTAATGACCTCCTCACATCCATTTGTTATTAACTCGATAGGTATGGCATCTTCACCTGGAGCTTTGCCTCTTTTGAAAGTTTTTAATACAGATTTTATTTCCTCTATTGTTGGTTCGGAGCATGTGATACTTTCATCCCTTAAAATATGTATATCCTCTCTTCTTCCGTCTTCATTCTCTTCCCCATCTTCTATACCTTCTTCACAGTTTAGGAGCTCACTAAAATATTCTTCCCAGACTCTCAAGACTCCCGCTGGTTCACTAGTTAAGATTCCATTCTTGTCCTTTACCCCCACTACATTTGGCTTAAAACCTTTTTGAAAGAATCTTACTTTTCTATAGAAGTCTCTTGAGTTGTTTTGGGTACAGTCCTGTTCTGCTCTTAATAGTGAATTATTGATGTATTTCCTTTTTTTCTGCTCTTAGGGTTTTGTTTACTTTCCTATTGACAAGTTGGTATCTTACTTTTGCTTCCTGTGATTTTTTCGCAAGAACTTCTCTTTTGGCTTCTTTTCTTTCTTCTACCAATTCTCTACATGTTTCATTGAACCATGGCTTTCTCGGCATTCTTTTCTTGTTGAAAACTTTTTTACGTTTCACCACACTGTGGCATATTCCTGGGTCACAGTGTGGTGAAACATGCATCGGGCCAGCAGAATAAAGTTTGTGGAAACGACCAAATTGGTTTTTCTCAATATGGGATGAAAATGGTAGATTTTAAAGTCTTTTGAGAGAAATTTGAAACCACAAAATTATTGCTAATGTCACTATTTTCCCTTTAATATTTCATGTTGATCACTTTATTTTAGTAACAAAAATGTGTTTCCTTCAAAATATTAGTGGGGGGGGGGTAACTGCCACCCCCAAATTACGCCTATGCATCTCAGCCCATCCCACATATATGTACCCTTTTTATGATAAATATCCCCTGTGGGGGTTTGGTGTCCTCCTATCACAGCATTAGTTAAGGGTGAATTAAAATCCGCAGTTCATTTCCATTCTTGAGTAACTCAAACTCTTATCTCTCTTAACTCTTATTCAAATTCATGAGTGTGTTTTCATATCAAATGAATGTAAAAAGGCCCACTTCTCTCATTTTTTTCGTTCTGCCTTAGAAGGTGATCTTTGTCTTTCATTGCCTATGCATTGCATTGCCATTACCATTAATGCTGTCCATTGCACTGTATTTCAGATGGAGCCTAAGATTATCAATGAAATTATTGATAGTGATTTGAGCATGGACCAACTGGCAAAAATCCTCATTTATGACTTGGAGGGAAGTAAATGCTAGATTTTCTCATGAAAGGATGAATGAAACGCAGCTGAAAGTGGTTCCAGTCCTCATAACCCTTGATCACATCATAAGATATTCTCGTCAGATCCACGTCTAGCAATCATACTACACTATTTATAGACAGAGGTGAATGATGTTTGCACCCCAATGGTCAAGACCAAGGACCTTATCATACTGGGCAGTATTGAAATGTGGAATGTGAGTACCCAAGGTATAGTACACTAGAAATATGTTCCTACTCTTAAAGGTTATGGTTCATAATACGTATTCTCCAGGTTCCTAAATTTTCCTCACAGTGCCAGCCTGCAGAACATTTCCTCAGTCTCATCCTGCACACTCTTTGGTGTGGGTGTTTGGTCGTGCTATTGGAGGTGCTGCTGACCACCTGCCAAACTGGCGAAAGGTTGGAGTCCTAAGACAGATGGATGAGAGATTGGGTGAGGGGTAATTTTCATTAATATGTTTTTTAAGTAATTTTATTACATTTGCATGTAGGTACTTAGTTGTATGCATGCAATCAACTTTGCATGAAGGTGAAGTATTGCAATGTTGAACAAGGATGTGTTTGGTACTGAAACTGATAGGGAAGAAATATTGAAAAGGAGCCAAGAAAAACTGTTCAGGTTGCATTTGTGTTACAATTAGCTAAATTCAGTGCTATTGAAAACAGAGAATCAGATCCAAAAATTTGTTGTTCATATCCACTCATTTCAAAATATGTATAGCCTATGTATAGCCATGTACTTCTATACTCCATTTCTCTTAATGTTTTCTCTATCTACTTTTACTGCCTTTTCTGAGTATTGCCACTGATTTCCTTGCTGCATTACCAAATCTAAAATGTCCTCATTTTCTATGCTGGCCACCATGCTTATCCTCTCTATTCATATCTACTTGACGCCTCAAGCCAAGGTCCATCCTTCTCCTGGAAGAACAGCTTACTGAGCCTGATACTGCTGTGATACGTCTTCCTTTTCCAGGTTCTCTGCTGCATTGGGCTGACAGCCGTTTTATATCCATTCCAAGATGCACCTTACAGGCACTGTGCCCTAAAGATACGTCATGGAATGGATGGGAAACAGTTATCAACCCAATATTTAGCCTACACAGCAAACAACCTGAAATTGTTTAGCAAATCTACTCAAAGCGTGGATAACTGATGGAAAGCTTATTCAGTTTGGACCACTGATTTTGATGGAGTGCTATTGCAATGATGACATTTTAGCCAACTTTTTACTCAGCAATGAGTGTCAATTCCCAGGAACTCTGTGTGGATACTGGAGGGGGAACCCCTTGGAGTTAATCCTGGCAAACTTTAAAAACAAAGTTACTGCACGAGTGCAAGCAAAGGGTTAATACTGATGGCTGACTTGGTGGAAACGATTGATATTTATATAGATAGAAGAAACTTTGTAGTTTCCAAGAACTTTTATTACACGGGCACAATGCGTGTTTAGCCACACTGTGCCATAGTTATGTGTCTCTCATGTCTTTGCCACAGTGTGGTGAAATATCCGTTGTAACATTAAAAACGTTCATGTAAATGGCAAAGTTTGTTCTTTCAGAGGGATAAATGTCATGAAGTGCTGTCGTGAAATTTTATTTTGTATATTTCTACGTTGTCTAGTAGTACATATTATGTGAATATAGGTCCTCTTGGTCTTCAATTTGAAAAAAAAATATTTCGATCTTCACTTACGATTTACTTTTGTTTATGTGCATCCTCTTCATCCAGTGATCATCATGATATTCCTTTTTTTTCAAGTTTGAGGAATATTTGCCAAAAAGTCACTGAAGGTGCCAAGAATAAAAATTATCAGAAATATACCAATAACATTCTGTAATATTTTTGAATAACTTGTAAGATCGCTCTTGTCAGAATAGATATTTATTTCTTATTCTGCGTTGAATTCTCTCCTTTCGTCGTTTTAGGCTCCGCGCTTTTTATTCTCGTATACACCTCGCAAGGCGCGCGAGTAGATGGAGCTGACAACTTCCGCTAGATGGCTCTGACAGTGCCTGTGCTGTTTCTAATCTCCATGGCTGGAACAAGGTCGCTATAGAGAACTCTTTCCCAAGAAGGAATTTTAAGATTGCTGATGCGGACTCTGTTGATATTTTTGTGAGGTGTATAAGTTTTTGGCATTCGCACTACTTTTAACGGTACTGTAACAATGAAAATCTTAAATGCAAAGCATAAAATGAGTCTCAAACAGAATATATTTTATATTTGCCATGTTCAATGCTTGATTTTCGTGGTCCAAGGAATGCTCTCCCTGTCTCTTAATCAAGTAAAAATTCCCTCGTTTTCCGAAAATGGAAAGTCAGCTCTACGACTCGTGAGAATCCAAGCGTGCCGTGTCTGTAATTTTGTTGACCAGGTTGGTAAATTTCTGACATGAGCATTGTCTAGTTGTCTTCTATTTATTGGTTTAGGTACTTCAGCGCTGTAGTGCGCGCGCGTTGCGCGCTGTTTATATCTTGTCCATTAGTCTTTTCTATGTTAATTTACAAAATATACACAGCTTTTAAAAGAATATTTACCATTTCCTCCACTACTATTTACTAATTGACATAGCGTTGTCCGCGAGAATGGCTATGTACCGAATCTCTGCTCACATTTACTCTCCTTGAATTAATATTCGAATATTATATCGATCCTCTTCCTGCTGGAATTTTGCTGAAAATGAACAGGTGATACAGAATATATCTGTTTCACATCGTGTTTAATGTTTACCTCCTTTCAATATGCGTGGAGGATAACGGAGAAAGAGCGGTGGATGGGAAGGAAAACGAACTAAGAAGTTCTTGATGTTTTGAGTGAGGAGAAGAAATTTCAGGAGGATTAGGATTCGAGGCAGAGTAGGTGGTTGGAACAGGTAATGAGGGGCAGAGGGATGCTGAGGCCGTGATACATGGGAGGATGCTGAGTAAGCTGGGAAGGGGGAGAAAGAGGATAGGCTTTATGGAGGGATGAAAAGTGGAAGGACATATGACGAGGAAAGAAATCGTATTAGGGGATAGATATCTGCATCTAGGGGATTATTACTCTCTTCTATTTAAATCTACCTTAATCGGTGGATTACTCCAGTAGGTATACTTACGACACATCTCACTACTGCTTTTCTATCATCATCGTAAAAACTCGGGATAATTTTTCTATCTTTATCTTTTATTCCTGCTTCCTTCATCATTCGAAATAAACATTAGTGGCGTGAAAGTTTTTTGTCGACAGCAGCAGCATCGGGCAATATTAGGATTTAATAGTCCTCTCGTCCATACAACTCGTTGGACGAACACACACAACCATGCCCTGGGAGGTGTAAATATCCTACCCAGGCGGGATTCGAACCCGCGACCTTTGGTTTGGCAGATGAGGACTTAACCCCGCCGCCACCGAGGCCGATCATATTCCGGGTTTTTTTTAAATTGGCCTGCGTGGTAAGATTGCTCCTCGTTTACCTCTTCCCATCCTCAAACGGAATTGAGCAATATTGAAAAATAAATCCACATGTTTTCAATTTGTTTCTTATTTTAAAATTGGAAGGTATAAGATATTATATTAAATGTTCATCATTATTCGTATTTCCGAATGGATGGCTTATTTGGTAGATGATTAAGAATTTCAGAAATACTCTGAGGATGTTTATTTTTTTCAAACATGAACTTTCAAGTTGTTACAATACATAGAAGTTGCCACGAGAAAAAAATCGGCTTGGTCCGGAAATAGAACCACACACTACCCATTAGGGGACATCGAAATTCACTTTTCTTCGGATCTCCGATGGGTGTGGTGGAAATTAAGGGCGCCCAGTCTAGAAACATTAGGCAAAAATAATTTTTTCAACATTCCAATTTTTCACCGCTCCGGATTTAGTTTGAAATTTCAGGAGTTTTCGGGTAGGCAACCCGCACAACACCAAACCTTTTTACCCCTTTATTGCTGTTTTGAAGCCCTGCAGGTGACCATCAGGCTACTATGACTGAAATAGTTAATTAAATATGGCAAAGGATTGTCATCTGTTGATTAACATGATTCCAGACTCATTATAACTCGATCTCCAAGCTTGCATTCATGAAGCGTGTGTACAGTTCTTCGCCCACTCAACTGATATTGATAGAGATTTTGGTAGATATATAAATATGTGAAAAATTCAAAATCCTACCAGAAATACAAATGTGTCTGCGGCGCGAATAGATTTTTTGTGCCTCAGTTGCTTTTTAAGAAGAAAAAGAGAAAAACTTTTTCATAGACCAGCAATCGACTCGCCTTGCAGTCATAGGAAAAATAGACACGGGTGAAACAGTACGTTTGCAGAGTAGTAGAGGCACAAAGCATGGAAGATGATAAAAGAGAATATGATAAGTTTACGCATGAAATCAAAGAACTAGCAAGGAAGGAAGGTCAGGTAGGAGGCATGAGAGAATTCGTTACACAAGAAGTGAAAGAAAAGATGAAGAAGAACAGCTGAAAAGATAATTTTAGGAAAGGTAAGAAAGAAAAAGTGGACAAGGTTAGGAAGCAGGAACAAGACAGTGACGGGTGGGAAGTAGCAGATGAACTAAGGAAAGGAAAAATACTTGAGAGTAAGTCAAGAAAAAAACCGGAGTGCACTAAACACTCATATGAGTGAACATGTAAAGCGCTAGCAGAAAGGTGACTCAACGTCGAACTTTTTCAAACAATTAATTGATTTTAATCATGACGGTGATATTAATACTGGCGTTCGTCATACGTAATGTAAAGGGAAAAATTTACATTTCCTTCGACTTCAAAACGACTTCATGTGTCTATGGCATGTGAAAATATAATGCATGATCCGTTGTAAACGACCATTTGTACCCCTCCCTCTTCCCATTATTACTGATTATTTTACTTTACCATATTTGACTCGTCCTGAGTTTGATTCTGTCATAAATTTCAGACCCTGAACAGTCGTGTGACCTAATCCCTAATCCTCACCGTTAACCTCCCTCCAAACAACCCCTCTTACTCTCGTTGCGTCATTTCATTCCCCTCTAACCCCTCTCACCTTTCCAAATACACCAAGTTCGAAAACTGAACTTCCGTTAAGGAAAATGGCAAATGTTTTACGAAATCTCGGTTGGTTGAATAAACTTTGTGTGGAAATTCACAAAGTTTTTTTTTGTTATAGTGTTGCATGAAGATTTAGCAAATTAATTAGAAGACGAGCCAAATAAAATCAAAGTTTTGCGTCATTAATATTACCGTATCCACTTCATGCAACTTGCAACTGCTTTAATTTTGAAATAAAATTCGAATACGGTCTCTGTTACTACTAGGAAAAATCTCGCTCGAACTACGTTAAGAAACCCGCTTTCACTTAATGCATTGCTGCGCGCACTTGTTCCAAAGACTCAGTCTTTTAGTGTTCCCCATCTTAAAGGGTCGCGTTCTCCATTTGGATGACTTCCTCTTGTCCCCCCTTCCCATCTTCATCTCAATCCATTCATTCAGCCTTCCGCCACTAATCCGTTTGGTGACTCGACTCTCGTCCATTCTTTCTCTCATTCAACGTGACCTAATCAACGGAGCAGAGTCCTTTCATATTTGTCCGTCACCGGAGCATCCAATCCATGATCTATTCAAGTCTCATTGATGTCTCACTCAATTTCTACTATTTTTATCTTCAAAGTTCCGAGTGTTTGGTCGGCAATAGTGAATATCCCAGGAACACATGCCCGGAAGTAAGGAAGGTCTTTATTAAAAGTTATATTTGTAAGGCTCAGCTTTAAACTGGGCCTAAGCTATAGAAATGAGTTTTGATTATTAGGCGTTTTAAGTTCTATATATTCCTCCCGTAAATCAGCTGTACTCAGTGCTCTCGAGAACTCCTACCAAACAGAGGAAAATATTCCAATGCTTGTTGAGAAATAGAAAATAATAGATTTGGCCCACTTTAACTCTGAGCCCTTCATTTGGAGCATACTCTTATTTGGCATTGAAGACTGGGCAATAAAAGCTGCAGAGTGATTGGAAGGAGTGGAGATGTAGTGTTGCCTTGGAACGGTGAAGATCAAATTGACGGAGAGAATCTCCAACGAAACAGCCCTACGAAGAGTTAAATAGAAAGGATGCATTATAAAAACTCTTGAGAAGAGGAAGCGGCAAACTTATTGGGCATATACTGTGAAAAAGCAGCCTATTAAAAACAACTATGGAAATATTTTTTATTTGCAAGAATTACTGAGGAAGCCCAGGAATTGAATACATCAGGCATGTAGATGTTATGAAGGACGAGTAAGTGAAAAATTATTTAGGCAATAGTTGAAAAGCCTACTGAAACAGGCTAAAATAACGTGCGAAATAGCTAAAAAGTAATGATTAAGGAAAATAGTTAAATATAAATCAATATGTTTTTATTTTTAATGAAAACAATATATGTAACTACGGTAAACTATATACCTACAAATATCGAAATGTCAGAGATTTCTTTGTATGCAACATTTTGGCGAAGCGGGCGGAGTTGTTACAAAGCAGTTTCCCATGCGTGTATTTTGAAAAATGCATAACCCCACGCCATGTGTCAGCTAATGGAGAACGTATATGGGAGCTCGCTTGCCATCTATTGGCGCACATCTGAATCACTACGCCTGGCAACGGAATCATACGTACGCACGCGTAGGCTTTTATATAGTAGATGAAGCGGTTAGCTTAGAGGATTGATGATTGCTGTTGATGAACAGGAGAAGATGGACCAAATGGGAATGTAGTTAGGCAAATATGATATATTAGCGATTGCGAAGTAATGTACAAATTTGAATAGTGCATTGTTCCTATTTTTCAATCAATTCCACACCAATATTTCCCTCCAACTTGTTTGTGCCAAGCGAATGCAAGTTATTATAAGGCATGAATATCTCCTTCTCAGAGCATAAATCATGAAAGGATATATGCTATGAAACGATAGTATTTTGGACAATACGCCATGTGAATGGGGAGCATTTCGGGAATGACTGACGTTGGCCAAGCGAAATCAGTGAGTGGAGAGTAAGCGTGTTGAAATATCGTGTTGGGGTCCCTGTAAGGGTGGGATTACGTTCGACGTTTCCTGACGTCACGGAAACAGACTTGACGGTGGCGTTCAGTTTTCCGCCACCTTCCCGTCCAAGGAGGAGTGTGCCCTTATTGTTGACAGTTTTTGCTGACAGGGTTCATAACGGTTGCGAAGTAGTTGTTTATTTTCATATTTTGTTTTCAAAGTATAAATAATCCGCCAATATACTGACAAATATTGTTTGAAGAAAATTAATTATATTTCTTCGTAGAGTTAAAAGGTAAGATGGACATTCTGGAAATTAAAATGTGTAGATGTTGGAAAAAGGATTTTTTTCTGATTGGCTACCTTTGGCGTAGCGTGATAGAAAAGTTAGGTTCTCTCATCGTCTGCTGAAGGTGCCTTCTTCGTCCGCCCATTGCAATGGGTTTCACTACGTAAAAATCACGAAGCTTGGCGTACACCACCGTCCGTTTCTGTGACTTCAGGAAACGTCGATCGTAATCCCGCCATAATTATGGGGTGGAACGGCAACGTCACAAGTTCTGTGACCAGTCGGGTGGTAGAGGAAACAACAACAAGCAACAATTCATGGGTGCAGGATTGATCTCGAAGGAAGCTCATTTTCGCACTGAAATATGATGTCCACATTAAGGTTAGGGTTGCTATTATAGTTAAACACATTTTATACCCTTAAACGGGCTATAACTGGGTGTAAAATTAATCTCGAAAATGGCTGTCACGGTTGTGATGAGGCGACATATCTGGAGGGGTTTAGGTACGAGATATTTATAGGTCTAAGTTTGATCCAGGGTCCAGACACAAAAGATTCCCCGGCCATATCATGGCATGGGCATCAATGGAGATTTCTAGGAAAAAATTTTATTTTTCACGACTTAAAAATAGGAATTCGCTTAAAACAATCACACTTGGACTGGGTTGAGCAATAAAGTTTAAATGTTATTTATCCAGCCTCAATTTTTGACTATCTGGTCTATAAATTGCGATAATTTAGATCAAATTATGGTGTTGTTATCGTCCTTTTCAAGAGAAGCACCACGGTTACAACCGTTGTTGTTTTTTATTTAAGAAATAGGATGGCACATAATCGTAGCCAGAGAAGTGACCGATTCGTGGACTTGCGACAACGTGATTTTCAACTACATTCTAAAAATTAATTCGCTTAGCCCGTGTGATCCCTTCATGAATCCGCCTGAAGAAAAGTTACAACTCGATAGAATATCGGCATCAAGATATTATTTTTTTATGTGCCGTCCACGGAATTGTCCTCTTTCATATTTCCTCCTATGCCTAACTGCTTGTTTAGGGAACTGAACAGAACAGAGCCCAAAATGCAGTTCCTCCGTTTCGATGGAGCAGTTTCATGCGGCAAGCAGTTGTGGGGATTCAATCGAGGAAATTGCGCTCCCTCTGCTGTCACTCCGAAGAATACACAGGGAGAGAGAGAGAATAATCAATTTATAATAATTTATTGTACTTTTTTACCGTTTCCATGATCCAGCTGAGTCAAGAGATGCTCTTATTCTTTCGCGTTCTCTTGAAACATATTGTGCTCTCCCGAGATACTCGCAAGCGTTTGAGTGTGTTTTTACACATTCCCCACGTTTCTGGTTATTTATTGAGTCGCATCGAGTAGCTCTCCCTTCGCTATAGGAATGACGCAACGGCGAAAGTGAGAAAAATGGATTTTTACGGACGTAGACTGCATATATCAGTCCGCCTAGCAGTTTATAACGCCCCCACCATATAAATTTCTGTTTGTTTCTCTCTTCTGTCCCTCCCTTGGTTTCTTGCGCCCTAAGGAAAGGGCGCTTTTTTGTGTGTCGCCTCCCCAGTTTATCTGCGATAAAAACGTCTCTGACGCCCATGTGTCATAAAGCGGCTTCCTAGTTGCCGCCTTCACAGCGCCAACACAAAGGAGAGTATTTGTTTCATCGGGCCTCGAAATATGAGACGAAAACTGTTCCTCTGAAACTAGCGCAAAAAGAAAGAGTTTTTTGGAAGTATCATCGTTCAAGGGCTCCTAACGTGTTCCAGATGGCATGGGACCCATCTTCACCGTGTTGCATTGATTGCAAATGCGACAATGTGGCGACAGTGTAGTTGTCGTGAGACACGCGGGCGGCATCTGTCGTTGTGTTATCATTTCAGGCGACTTGCTATCGCTGTGCTCGTATGCTATGTGAAGCGATGTTCAAATTCGGTGAAATTGTTATTATCTCCTCTGTAGAACTATTCACTGAGACACTCTAGCGGATTCTGTCCTTTCTTTATCATTCCAGACGTCTTATTATCAGTGCCGGGCCAAAGTTATTTTACAAATGTGGGCAAAATTTTACTTGGTCGCCCCTAACAAAGGGGTTATTTACCGATTGTGATTTCATGAACCTCGCATTAATTTGAGGGATACTCTGCGGTTTCAGAACAATTCCCTTAACATTATCGTTTCATTTCCCACCAAGAAATCAATTTTAAACCTCTTAAGTTGTCTCCAAGCTTCGAGTTTTACGAGGAAAAGTGTTTTTTGGTATTACTCACATTATGCCTCCTTCTTGAGGGTCTGTGTAATTTCAACCGTGAATGGTCGTGAAATTTTAACCCCAGTTCCTTTAAATGGTTTGGGTACAGGAATACTAATGAAGAAAATTGTTGTTTCTGATTGAAATACATGCAGAACCATTTACCGATTTTCATATTTTCTATCCCCTTTTCACGTTCAACTATGTCTTGCCGTCCACGTCCCTACCACCGGCCGCCTGTGACCTTTACCCACTTTGCCTTTGGGCGGCACAGCTTACAATCGCTTTTCTGTTATTCTGACATATTAAGCGGTTTTCAAAATGAGATAAAAAGGTCGTACTCTCAAGCAGAAAGCGTCAAGCGGAACGAACACAAGCAATATTTTTTGCAACGTATAAACTTTAATGTATCAGGCGACAACCTCTGGAAATGAGTGACTGATAACATTATCACAAGAAAAAACAAAAAAAAATACTTCGCCAATTGCCTTAATAATTTTTTTAAACCGAACCAGGCTTCTGCAAGTGTTGCCGTTATCAAGGTACCTAATAAAAGGCTTTTTTCATTACTTTGATAGTACCTTTCATTACTCTGATAATGGAAACACTTACCGAAACCTAGGTTGGTTTCAATAAATCGACTGTGGAAATTCACAAAGTATTTTATCGTTTTTATTTGATAATTTTATCAGTTTTTGAAATTTCTCTCTTTTTTATATGGCGTCTGAATTCTTCGCTTCATAGAGACGGTCTAACGTAGGCAGTTATTGTGAGACTTGGTGCTTTCCTGGCGCACGATGTGAATGAATTCTTCACGGGATTCCCATCAGGTGAGATGTTCAGCCAGAGCCGACGTTTTAATGGCTAACTCTGCCATCGTCCTCAGGGCGTTGAGTGTTAGCCATTGACGATGGCAGAGTTAGCCATTGAAACGTCGGCTCTGGCTGAACATCTTACCTGATGGCAATCCCGTGAAGAATTCATTCATAGGCAGTTATTTTCTAACGGCGACTTTATCGATGAAAATCGTTAATGCATAGTGACAATTTTCGTTCAAAACCCGTTACGGAAGATTAGGGGCAAGCAAAAGCAAAGTATGTCTTTGGCCGATTACCCACGGTCAAATATTTGGCTAATTTTTCAAGTAATTTATCAATATATCATTCTAACTCTTGGAATGAAATTACATTTTTGTCATATGTCAGTAAATTGATAAAATTATTGAAATAAAATTTTTGACAAACATTTGACCAGGCTGGTTACCGGGTGAAGGAATACCGTGCTAAGCTAAATTCAAAGAAATTTGATTCCATGACATCGATGAGTTAATCAATCCAATTCTCTAAATCAAATATTCTATCAATTCTGCTTCGCACAAGATACTCAAACGCATTAGGTCGACGTTTTTGTAAAATCTATTGATCGTGAGACATCTTCATCGAGTTACAAATGGTCGCCACTTGAGCTTATTTGACAGAATTCGAAATGTATTATTTTCCTTAAGTTAGTTTGAGGGAGATCACAATTCACTTAAAATTCCATGAACTTGGTCTCATTATAAAGAAAATAACTCCTCTTTCTAATGATACCACTATATCAGTCACTTCCCGTGCTACTGAAGGAGACATTTCCTTAAATAGAAGTCATGAGATACTGTAAGGCTGTGCGCTCCAGAGAAACATTGTATTAAAAACTAGTTTAAAAGCCAGCTGAAACAGGCTAAAATATGGGCGAAATAGTAAAAAAGTAATTCGTAAAGTAAATAATTCAATAGAAATTAATGTGTGGTTTTTATATTTAATTAAAATAATATATGTACTATAAGTATGGTCACTACGCCTAGCAACTGAATTATACGTACGTACGCGTAGCCTTTTATATAGTAGAATCATAAGTAAGAAGTTCTGACACAGTCATCGCTTCAGAAATGTAGCAGAGTGTAGTTTGCATGCTTTTTCAATTTATTACTCAGTGGAATACATGCTGCGAAATTACCAAAAAACCTTCCATTATGTGTAGTAGCTTTCCACATACGGTGTGAAATAAGCCATGTAAAAGTCTCGAATAATACTGAGAGGTTCCGTAGTTTAAAACGAAGTTTTTGAGTCATTAATATTTCTATACGCTTCCGACATCTGCTAAAATTTCAAAATAAATTATAGTGTGGTGTCCATTATGAATAATGAAAAAAGTCACTCAAGCTAACTTAAATGAAAGCGAAAATTGTGCTTAATGTCCACCCGAAGTCTCTGCCCTACGATGCAGAGTGCTCTCAAATGTGGGGATTATTGTCGCAAAGGTCGAAGCAATCCGGACTGCCTAATGTGGACGTGAGCTGCAATCACGAGTCGCCGACGGCCTTCCTCTATATAAGTGCCGTTAAGTACGTTCATATGTCTTTGTGTGCGCGCTTGCTTATAATGTGTCTTGAGCAGTCGTTTCAATCCATTGCCAAGGACAATCTTGAGAGGAGGGGGATCGTACGGCCGCTGTTCGGGTCGGCAACCGTCCTCATTAACCCCGGACGTGTTCTTTGCTCACACACACTTCTTGATTTGGCTGCAGATATCCATGGATATCCGGAATTTTGGTTCTTGAAATCGGACCTTATCGCCTTGACTGCATACCTAACATTGGGGAAACACATGCAAAACATTTGCGGCGCTGAATTAAAGAAACTAGGATTTATCAAGCGAATAGTCGGAAGATTTTCCGATGAAAATGTTAAAGAGAGAGGCGCTACTTTACTCTGATTGGGTCACATCCCGAATACGCCACGAGCGATTTGGGACCCTGATCAGAAATATTGGAATCGCGATGTAAATAAAATACAAAGGAAAGCCGCACGCTTCGTTAACAACTGAGAAAAGCGAACAGTACCTACTTAAGTGTTACTCAGCTGATCGAAGGATTTGATTGGGAGCCGTTGGAGACTATGAGGCTGCAGGGTAGGCTTAGATTACTTGAAAAACTCAAATCAGGCGAATTTCAGTACGATACGGAGGCTTTTGTTTTTCCTCGCACTATATATCTAGAACTAATAGGAGTGACAAAAGAAGAGTGATACTCTGCCAAATGACAGGTACGAAAAATTCCTTCTTTCTACGCTCTATTAGTGATTAGACTAAAAACAGCTTGAAACTAGCATAAAACACATTGTCGACACATATATGTGGACTCTGTACTCTTGCCCCATCTGTTTCCAATTCCCTCTCCTTCCATAGCTAGTGTCCTGACACCCCCTGCCACACACCTCTGCGGCGGCCCGCAGGGTACTATGTAGATCACCGTATAAATAAGTTAGCGGGCCCGACCGCGGTAGATTGATAGGTGGTAATTAGGTAAACGATCCATTGGAACACGCTTTGAGCATGGATGATCCTTTGTCATAGATTTCAGGTCCTACGATAGATGGTGAGATACAACTATTTGAGTTGAACCGAAATGTAAGCATTATCTCAAGAAATGAGATTTCTAGATTTTTCTATGACAAGGAATGCAAGACTGACCATAAAAGTAGACGGGCAAAAACAAGAGCAGGTATGACATTTTATTTGCCTTGGTATGTACTTAGTACGTTGGAGGAGAATGGGAATAGTTGTATATGAATTAGGGGAAGAATAGCGTTAGAAAAGGAGGCGTTCACAAACAGGAGATAATTACTGATGAGGACCTAGTGTAAGAATGCAGAGAAAAGATGGCTGAGAGTTTAATATGCAGTGTTGCGTAGCATGGTGCAGAGACGTGGACTGGGAAAAGAGAACGAGAATAGGCTGTCGGAATTTGAGATGTGGATGTAGAGGAGAATAGATTAGGTGCGTTGGACAGTAACGAAAACAAATGAGTAAATGTGGTAGGGAGTGGAAACTTCTGGAGGAGATTTGAGGGAGGCAAAGTAGGTGTTTGGAAGAGGTAATGATGGGCGAAGGGTTGCTGAAGGCCGTGATACTGGGAAGGATGTTGGGTAAACGGGGAAGGGGAAGAAATAGCGTAACAGTTGTTAACAGGATGACGAGAGGTAGGAATAATGCCTAGCTAAATATGGAAATAGTATGAGTAGCCAAGGAACATCCTCTGTAAAAGATTTATGTAAGTATTCCTACTTCCATGTGAGCCTATATTTTCCGGTAGATCACCTCTAGTAACAATACATCTGCATGAAAATGCGCAATATTCCTAAAAGTAAAAAAAATATTTATAATGAGACATATGGAACGAATTTGTTTTTTTAGGAGACTGCATCCTCATTCCTTATTCAAGTCCTTATTTTATGGCCCAAATATCCTCGTTACCAGAGAAAGAGAGTGGGGCTACCCTAACCGCGTGTGTTGTGGAATCTCAAA
The DNA here is from genome assembly GCA_963573305.1 of Pyrrhosoma nymphula. Classification (NCBI taxonomy): domain Eukaryota; kingdom Metazoa; phylum Arthropoda; class Insecta; order Odonata; family Coenagrionidae; genus Pyrrhosoma; species Pyrrhosoma nymphula. The sequence goes on along the minus strand of OY754333.1, from coordinate 84,141,460 downwards.
TTCGTAGAAGTCTCACGAACAGCAGGAGGCTCTCCTCCTGCCTGCGGCTCCATTAGGTTGTTGATTTGGATTTTTTAAGTGCTGGCTCTGTTTACAGTTTTAAAAAAAATATCAGTTTTCACCTCGTAAAAAACCGGTTCTCGCCGCGTGTGTTGCCGTCGGCTGAATTGAGTGAGACAGAAACTGGCTCGTTGTTCCGGTGATTTATAGTTTCCCTATTGTGGGCAGCCTGACGTCGTAATTTCGTACAGCTATCGTGAAAGCTGGTGGCAGACGGAAGCCCGATACTCAGCATTACGGAGGACGTTAGTGTAGTGCAGTGGTTCCAAACCTATGCTACCCATACCCAATAATTGCTACGTGCTTCACGGTTTTGGGGAACGTGGAAATATTTAAATAACGGCGGATTTAAGGTTCAAATAGTGGTAAAAATTGTTAGTAAAATGCGTTTTTATAATATTTATTAATATTGAGATAATCTTCCTGTTAAGCTAGGTTTAAACGGAAGGGAATGAAAATCCCTTTGATTTTTACATGCGTAGGACCCTTTCTCGTAACGGAACTTTTTTTTTCAGCTCAGCTTCAGCATAAGTCATACCTTACTTCATCCAGTCCATACAACCTATTCACTTTCTGTCCGTTATCCACTTACTTAGTCAACAGCCTCCCCTCCATCACGACCTTTAGCATCCCCTCGCCTCTCATTACCTGCTCTAGCCACCTACTCTGCTTCTTCTTTATCTTCTCCGAAAGTTTCCTCTCCTTGCCTACCATATCCAGCAGTTCCTCGTTTCAAATCTTAACCTTTCACGTTATTTTTTTCGTAAAACGAACTCGAAATAACATGTGTAAAATGCGATAAGTGATGCAACATGGGAAAATAGTGTTTCTCTGTTTAATATGCCGTCTTCGCAAGGAAAAGTGTTTCTTAGGAGCGAACTCTTCCTGGTATTTCATTTGTGATAAAAATAAGGCTCGATTCCATCTTAGTTTTTGAGTTATTGGCAAATAAGTACAGGAACTGAAGTCAAAATGCATTAGTTAAATATAAATTGCATTGCAGTAAGCTCACATGGCTGGGGAAAAATGTTCTTTAAAATGTAATCTTATAGTAATCTGCATATTTGTCATCTTTATGTATTAAAAGTAATTTATTTTTTATATTTATACCTCCCAAATATCTTCCACGAGGAAGGCCAAGGGGTGAATGCGTAGACCAAATGGAAAGGAAATTACGTTGAAGAACTACCAGGGTATATGGTAGGTAGCATTATGGGGCTGTAGTCTACCAACCTTGGGATTGAACGACCAATGAATGATTAGTGTCTTGATACTGTTATCCTTTAGATGTGGCACGTCATCAGTGCAAGCAATATTATTTAAACAATACAAATTAAAAGGTGTAATACAGTATTTGCCTCACTTAGTAATACTCACTCAGTCACGATGGAACCTGCTTAATTTGTACTGTCAAAGTTCCTGATGAACAATTAACATTTGTAGTGGCATTTACTGACCAAGTTTAGTGTCATTTAACGACCAACTTAAGTGTCATTATCATATTGAAACCTTGGCCGGTAAATAAAACAAGCGTGAAAATAGTATGAGTTTCAATTGTTCATCCTGAACGTAAGAAATTTTCACAAAGTGACAGATCAAGTTATTTCTTAAATTCTTATTAGATTTCGACTAGTTCTATTTCCCCCTGCCACACACCCCTGAGGTGGCTTGCATGGTATTTTGTAGATGTAGATGGATATCTGCCCCCTCGCCGGAGAAAGCCGCTCCCTTCTTCTCCTGGGTCCTGGCAGGCAGGCCTCCTTCTCTCGACGCCAATTACCCATCATAGATGCACTGCATTCCACTGCTATTTGCCCATCATGAGATTTTTAATGGTCGACAAAATCACTCTTTGGATTGCCTTACGGTAATCTTTGAGGTCTCTTCCATATGCGGATGTTTCTTCCACGGATTTTAATTGATGAAAGGCCAAAAAGGGCATTAAAATTAAGCAATGTAAAAACAAACTATTGTGCTAACACAGCATTGTACTGATTGTGCCAAACCTTTAACAAATATTTTAATGAACATGAATTGTTCCAAAAGAGAAGCCACTTCTTTACCCAGCTAAACAAAATTGTTTCACAAAATCATATTGTAAACGCTTCTCTTTCTATGCATATGTATGTGCTGTAATTGATTGTGTGTAATATGTGATGATGTTTGCCCTGTAATATTTTTCTTGGGCGAACTTAAAGCATAATAAAGCATGACGCAACGAATGACATGACCTCATCAACGAATTGTTGAAGCTACGAGGTGCATGTGAAATGCGAGTGCCATTTTAAATATATACGCGCAGAAGAAGGGAATGCGATTGTTCACCAAGTGAGCGTGATTTTATTGAAAAAAGGCATGATCGTCCTTGAGCAAATTGCTGTCGTAAGGTATCGTATTGGAGAGATTTGAGATTGCTTCACCCTTTCCGCTGTTTATTAATGCGGCTTTTCACACAACAGTAGACTTACAAGTCTCTCGCTAGTAACAGTTCGATGTGATAGCACGAAAGTTTAGGGCAGTGTAAGGCCGATAGGGAATTGCAATCGGTACTCGATCGACCACGGCTTGCACTTGCGATTGAAAATAGACTGGCTTCTATGTTGTCTGCGAGTAGAATTTCGATTCTGCGATATAATCGCGTCACATCAGGTGAAATCCTGATCACATGACAGCAAGCGGGGATTAAAATGTAAACAACATATCGATAGCTAAAAGCACAATGATTATATGTCCATATTTTTGTACAAATGAGGTATTGGTATTAAAGAAAGCAAAACTAATGAAAATTAGCTCAAATGTTTTATTTTTGTGTGATAAGATATTGTCTAATGCATCAAATTATGGGACTGTTGAGTTTTAACAGGTCTTTGGCAAGTTTTCGCCCAAGTTCTAAATCTTCTTTTCGCATTTTCGGGAATTTCCGGCACATAAAATTATTGTGATTTTAGCCATTAATATAGTTAAGCCAGTGTATGACTTATTTTTACACGTGTAAAGATTTATTTTTACGTGGAAACGCTTTTAATGTAAGAGATGACCTGAATGTGAGGTTTATACGACTGTTCTAGTATGTATTAATAAGAAATATTAAAACTATAATTTTAAACAGTTTCTGCAAATTTATAAACCACGAATTCCTGTGGAACTCAAACAGTGCCATATACAAACGCATTGATTTCCGAACTGAGGCGATTTTTTCCATGTTAATATTAATTAAAGTACCATATTAATTGTTTACGTCCGTCGTTCTTTTTTTTAAACCGGAAGTAATCTGTATGAAGAACGATTCCCCGCAAGGGGCCACTCAAATATTACATAAGGCGATTTTGGCAACTTTTTGACTCCCCTCCTCCCCCATGTAAGACAACGTAAGACTACATAAACCCCTCCGCTCCCAATCTTACGTTAAGTTTTCATACATTTTTGGAACCATTCACAGAGATAATACATGGTCGATTCCATGTCCAAGTGTGCAAAAATTGGCCTGACCACCCCCGGTTTTAAATTGTTTTTTTTTTACAAAATCATAGGCCATTTTGAGAGACGTAGAAGTATGAATTTTTAGTCAGATATCGATAACGATTTTCGTTATTTCATGATTCACAGTAGACGCAACTCGCGAAACCTTAGGTCTTCACAAATATGATGTTGCCAAACTAATCAACGCAAGAAATTGATCATACTTTTTTTTATAGTTCAGCATAAATTCAGGCGTACTACCCTGGTAATCTTATAACAATAATAATCCTGGTAGTCAGGTAATCTTACAAAGTATGATTTTTCGCCAGACGATAATTTAACAAGTTGATAAAAATACGATCTCGGAAGTAGCTTAAATCTTATGTAAGATTGTCTCGGACCCCCCCCCCCCCCCTCACCCCCCCTCCCTCCCTCCCCAAAACGTCTTACGTATTACTTGAATGGTCCCCAAGTAATGATACACATCGAGACTTCGCCACAGTCGCTGCTTCCAATAGAATCCGACTGTCATGCGTGAAGCTGCCTTAAACATTTGTGATTTTTAACTCGTGACTCCTTGGTTACTCTGTCGAGATTATGTGATCGAGTTTCAAACGCTTTCCCTCCTCCCATACAACCCCCCGGTCAACAATGAGAGCGCTCTGGCCGCCTGATTGGAGTAGTGGAGAAGGGGGCGCGATGAACGTTAAGGGCCAGGGGCCAGGCGCCTCCCCTCGCGAGAGGGCCCATGCGGGCCCTTTGAAGGTCGTGTCTCATTGAATGAAAAGGGGTTCGTCTCTCCTCCCCTTCCCCCAATTCGTTCACACAGGGGGTCGATGCGGGTCAACGGACATAGTCCCTCAACCCCTGTGGATGCTCTCGCGAGTGAAGAATGAGCCCCTGTGCTCTCCGCCAGGGGACGAGACTCGCCTCTCTCCGTCCTCAATGGAGTCACCCCTTCTCCGCCTCAACTCTTTTGACGTGAGGCGAAATGAGAATCGCGACGTGAGACAAAAGTTTAAAAGGAGATTGGGTTTTGGTGTTGGTGGCTAGAGTACGGGATTCCCACGTCGAGGGTTCGGGTTAGAATACCGGCATTGGTGGAGATATTTTGAAGCGGAACTTTTCTTATGGATGGGGGCAATCTTGCGCAAGCCTAGCGCCACGCGACACCCGGCTCCGTAAATTCTTAAAACTGGAATTCACTAAGTTTTTGTTCATTTTCTCCGCGTTAGCCATAAGTTTTTTTAAGGCAATCCACTCGATATATTAGAGCTCAGTAGATAAACTTTATCCCGAGATCGTCTTCCTACTGATTTGGTTGCAGGTAGCGTTTGCTCAGCGAGTCTCGCCAATGAAGACCTCGGGCCCCGTTTAAATTATTAGGGTTGAATGATGGAAAACATGGTGGCTATAACCTACTTGCGTTCACGCGATTTCCAGTGTACCGTAGTAGAGATTCTGGCGGCCCTTTGCGTTGGTGAAGAGTAAGGAATCTTTACAAAAGCCACTGAAGCAACCTACTGAGCAGTGCTCAGTACTGCTGAAGACGCGTAGAAGGCCGAAAAGTCGCTATTAACCCATCCTCTGCCGCACTCCCACATCGAGCGAAGACGTAATTGGTGTCATACCACTGCTGGAACACTGTGGAACCATCTCCCGTGTGAAACACTCACCCACGCGACAGCCATGCCCCTGGAAGTTAGGCACATGTGTATTATTTTACCAGGAAAATCGCTTTTTTCCATAATTTGAAGGCGTTGCGCCACCCCTATTTGTTGTCCGATCGAGCCCAAATTTTTTCTCCTTTCTTTTTTCCGGATTGGAACCAAGAACCGATTAAGCCGGTCAACATTTCGAAAATTTCCAATTTTGTAATCACCCTTAATGATCAGTATTCACAACTCATACCTGTCTAGAACGTGAATTCAATCATTGCATCCTCCTTTGAATGGACTTGCTAGCTTTATTAGTCCAGGAGGACTTCAGTTTCCCTATCGGTGTAGTACTGCTGTCTTTCTGCTTGACCCAACATTTTTTTAACTCGTATTTCAACTAATCCCCGTTCAAATGCTTTTCAAATTTCAGTAACTAGCGCCAATCCTAGTAGCTCTGGCGTGGTAAACAAGTTTGCTATGGTAGGCGCTAACTTGCGTTCACATGGCGAAATTCTCATTAGCATTAGAGTTACTATCGTAGAAAGCTTGCATTGTACAAAATGAGTTTAGAGCGTAAAGAGGTAAAGAACGTACAGAGAGTCTAAAGAGGTAATTTTCGGAGATGCACTTGCACATTGAACCCGGCTTCTTCTTTGAGAGAGGAAAACCTCAGTGCTTGGGCGTCAGTGAGGTTTTCCTCTCTCAGAGAAGAAGCCGTGTGAAATGTGCGAGTGCCTCTCCGAAAATTACCTTTTTAAGAAGTACTCGATTTTACCCATGCGTGCTGACCGTAAATTCTTAATGCGTGTCCAAACAGACACAAGAAAGTGAGTGATTGTGATTTATCGTTGGACACAAGTAAATATTTGAAATATGAATTCATATAAGGTCGTTGAGATCGTGAAATGGCCGACAAGTTAAGGAATAAGGTGGTTTTGAGAAATGGGATTGAGTGCGGCTGTGACAAGAAAAAGCGCCCTAGTTGGGCTACTTATATCTGAGGGAATATTTGCTCTGGAGAATACATATAGGAGGGGGAGATTGGAAGGAAAAGAAGCCCAGTAGGGTCAATATTTGAAGTGGTTGCGGACGAACTAAGGCGAAGATGTTACCGAGAGATAGAGAAATTTGCTCAGAGACTAAAGAAAATGGCGGGAGACGTCCAGTAAGCAACCGCTTCAAGATGATCTCTAGAGAGGAAGTATGCCTGCCAGACGGAGGTTAGTTGAGGGCGTTTTCTGGAATTGATGTCTTGTTAGTCAATACTTTTTGTTTGGCAATGGTGAAACCATTTGCTGCTCTTTATTAACGACCCTCCTCCTCACATTCTAATATCATCAATCCTGCACTGTATGGAAAAAAACTCTGAAGAATAACAACTTGAAGATTAATGTTAATAAAACCATGGATTTGGGTTATGGTTTGTGGAATAAATCAGGAAGAAAGAATAACCGTCAATCTTAGACAGTAAAACCTTGTGCGAGTAGAAAGGTTTTGTTATCTGGGAATAGGATCATCAGCGATGGAAGAGGCAAGAAAGACATTGTGAGCAGAATAGCCCAAGCGAAGAAGGCGTTCTACTAGTAGAGAAGTCTGCTGACAGCTGGTAACAAAAGCCTGGAAGTAAGGGAGCACTTTATTGAAACATATATATTGGATCATGCTCTTATATGGCAGTGAAACCTGGACAATAACAACAGCAGAGCTAAGGAGATTGGAATAAATGGGAATATGGTGTTACCGAAGTATGTTGAAGATCAAATGAAAAGGAGAGAATCACCAACGAAAAGTCCTACGAAGAACTGGAGAGAAAAGAAGCACAACAAAAAATCTGCGCAGGAGAAGTCAACTTATAGGACACATTTTGCGACACAACAGCAATTTGAAGACAATATTGGAAGGAGGAATGAATGAGAAGAATAACAGAGGAGGACCAAGAAGATAATACATCAAGCAAATCACGAAGGACGCCAATGTATATAATTATATGGAATAATTAGCAACGCTACAAATCGAAAATCCTAAAAATAAAGCCTCAATATTATATTATCGTGTCTATATTCGTTCGTGGAAAAATGCCAAAAATATGGTTACCGAATTTGTTAAAAATAGGTATTTAAAAACTTACGCAGTCCTTTTCTTTTCCTCGCAGTAATTAAAAAATTAACATTTTCTAATATACTCCTTTACTGAAAATCAAAACAAAATCAAACACCACGGATGCGATTATCGAAGTTCTTTTATTGTATAGAGCCTCTGCTCCCGATCTGTTTTGAAGTGCGCTGTCAATTCTGTAGGGTCTGAAACGAATGGGAAGTGAGTTCGCTGTTGTGTTGGGAAGTGAGCAGTGCACCAGAGCGAATGGAAAGCGCCCATAATTAAATTCACACTCTTAAACTTTCATGCGTTAAAGTAATGCACAAGACTCTTTAGTGGTAGTTAAGAAAAGAAGGATATTATATTCAATAACTCAAAAGTCACAAAATGGCTAAAAAACGTTCGCAAATTCGGGATAAACTACAAAAATGCAAAGGTTGTCAGGAAACATCCGAAGAAGATGACTGGTACGCTGTGGGCTGTGGAAAGGAAAGAGAAATATCGGAAAATATTGAATGGGATTTGGGAGAAGAGTAAGAAGGAAGGGAAAAAGCTGTTGAAGTGGTTGCTGTGGCTCATTCTGGAAAAACGAAATAAATCGGCTATAATTCCGTGAAAATTCTGTTTCATGATGAACGCGAAAGTTCTTAGGGTGGCTGGAGTGATAATCGTGAATCATTGAGTGTACATAATAATAATATTTTAAGCAAATCGAAAAAAAACATCTTGGGCCACATTGTATTTAAGTGCATCTGTTTATGCGTTGGACCTCACTATGCAAGCAGTAATGGAAATAATACAAGAATTATATTTTAAAAATTTTCCTTACTTAAAGCTTGGTTTGACCATAGCTTACGGCGCGGTATTCAAAATTTCGATGAAATCATATTTAAATATGTTGTTTTCGAATATTGGACTCGGCGCGACACCTTGATCTTTGTTAACTCCAGTTATAATAATCAGAAATGAATTATTTCACGTTTAAGAGCAAATCTGTACGTATGTAATTATTACGACGCGTATGTCCTGTACCATAAGGCTAAGTGTTAAAATAGTATTGAAATGCCAAAAAACCAAATCTGTATGATGAATTTTTTCACTTTTATTTATAGATATCAATATTGAGAACACGTACGCAAAGTTTCACGCACATCTGTACATAAATGAAAAATCGCTCCAAGCCCCTCAGAAGACAGGATATTTTCACGGGTGGCAGCCCTCAAACAACGTCGGCGAATTCACAGGTCTCTCTCTCTGTCAGTGTGTATCGTGGCCAGAAGGAAGGGAGTTTACACAACCGCTTCCTCTCCGTGTCGTGCTCTTTCATGTCTCTTTCTCCCCTTCCTCCTCTTTTCCTTCATATCTCTCGGGAGAAGAGAGGATGTCGCGCAAGCGCAGGAGGGGTGGGAGGAAGGAGCAGTGTGGAAGGGGTAAAAAAAGCATTGTTCCCCCTGTGCCCCCACGTGACACTGCTCAACCCCTTCTTCAGTCTCCCTCCTCCACTGTGAATGCTGACGGTCTCCTCTGATGCGATGCTCCTCGCTTGGATCAACGGACGAGCCATGCCGGCTGCCCTCGGGTAGCGTAGGTCGTAAAGTTAAAGGTTTGGATCGTACTCAGGGTGTGTGGTTGCGGCTGGTGACATAGCCAGGATATCTCATCTACATCTACGAAGTACCGTGCAAGCCACCTCTAGGGTGTGTGGCACGGGGTGATTCCACACCAAGCATGCGGTACTCGTCCCAGCACAAATCAGAACCTCGCACGTTCCCCCGGCCGCTAGGCGCAGGCCAAAAGGCAGTCAGGAGAACAGTGCGCAGTCCTACCGGAAACTGGGAGTTCCCGACTTCCAAGAATCAAGCGTAAAGCTAGACACGGAGGGCAGTTGGAAAGCTTTTCTTTCGATCATACATTTCACGATAACCACACGAGTAAATGATCCTTCTGCAGAAGCGTCTTTTTTCAAGAAACGTATACATGGAATAAACATAATGAGCAACTTAATTGGATACTTTAATGATTCATTGACCCTAGAGACTAGAGAAGCGTCCATTTCGAATTGACGTGCTCGTGGGGAGAACTGCCTCGGTCGCTGAATGGTACATTTAAAGGACTCATTATCCCTCATAAAAGACTAATGCTATTTAAACAGGAATAAATAACAAAAACTAAGATTTAAAGCCAGCACACAAAAATAAGATTAACTTCACCTACTGTTGTATTACCACCACCACATATTGTTTTTGGGGAGGGCCCATATTAGGTATAAGCTGGGAGGGAATGAAAAATTTCGAAAATCAGGGGAAAAGTTTTGTGTATAGGAAATAGAGAGTGCAATTTGCGACTGCAATGTAACAGCCGATTTTTAAAAGATTTTTAGCTTCGCAAATTTCTGAAAGAATGCAATAGGACCCAAGGTTTTGGTTACGTTTGTAAATTACAAACATATTAAAGTTGATGAAGTTGTTCAGAGTGAAGGAATAAGTGAAATTGACAAATTTTGTTAAAATAATAACAAATATAACCTTTTTATTGAGGGCCAATTTTATAAAATAAATTCAAAATTTAAGGGGGCGGGTGGGGAGGATTCCATAGCTTCTGCCGGGCTTTGGGTCGAAGATTACGCCTATCCACGAATGTATTTAAATTAGATTGATGAGGGATTTTAAGGATTTCCGGGCAAAAGTATTGAATATAGTTTATACATATGGGTTTCGCATCGGGTTTCGGATTGTGAAGAATTACCGTTTCAACAGGTAAGGTGGGATTACGATCGTTCGTAGGGTAGGTGCTAAGAGAGTTCAAGATTATTTCGCGGAGTTCCCACATTAAGCCTCAGGACATACAAGTATTGTTTTCCTCAGTTGTACGAGTCCAATTCAAGGTGCCGTCTTTAAGCAGGGACCAACCTACTGCTAATGTAAATCATACAATAAATATAATATAAATAAAAATCATTATGAATTATACTGGTAATTTTAACTATTTTCTTAAATGTCCGTAAGGCTGGCTTTATACGGCACATGATGTTCTTACTTGGTCAATCGATCCGTTCGCTTCGAAGTTATTAGAGTCTCACACTTTTAACAACTAGTGACATTTTTGCAATAAAGACAAAATTTCGTCATGCATACTTCTAAGAATAAACCTGTTTTACTTTATAATCGCGATGCAATAGGATGAAAATTAACAGATTACCAAGAGCCAAAACATGGGTGATTAGATTTAGCTCGCCGAAAGTCGTGACTTTTCTCAAATAGAATGAAGCAAAAGTACATTAAGCCTCAGGACCTCAGGAAAGGAAAGATACCATTAGACTGGAAAATTGCAAACGTTACACCGATATTCAAAAAGGGAAACAGACACGACCCAGGGAACTATCGACCAATTTCATTAACGTCGATTATAGGCAAGATACTCGAACATATCGTCGTTAGCAATATCATGACGTTCCTGGACAGTCGTAACGTCCTCCATGGCTGTCAGCACGGCTTCCGGAAAGGTAGATCATGTGAAACACAACTCGCGCTCTTTCTTCATGACGTTCTCAAATCTGGTGAATCGAAAAGACAAGTTGACGCATTATTTCTAGATTTTAAGAAAGCTTTCGACACGGTACCTCATAACAAACTTTTATACAAATTACAGTCATGCGGCCTAAACGAAACAGTAGTAAACTGGATACGCGACTTTCTGAGTGATCGTAAGCAAAAGGTAGTTCTTGACGGAATTAGCTCTGATGTAGTTAAAGTGACATCAGGTGTCCCGCAAGGAAGCGTGATCGGACCCCTTTTGTTCATTATATACATAAATGATCTATGCTCTCGAATTAGCAGTAAAATACGTCTATTCGCCGACGACGCTGTCATCTATCGTGAAATTAGTGATCACTCTGACTTTGAAACTCTATCATCGGATTTAAACAACGTTCATGTGTGGAGCCAAGAGTGGGGACTCGAACTTAATCTGAGCAAATGCACGGCGGTACATTTCTTGCGGAGGTCGTCCAACTATTCTCATGTATATGCTGTGGATGTTGTTAACATAAAGGCGACAGATGAAGTGAAGTATCTAGGAGTTACGATAACTTCAGACCTATCGTGGGGAGCACATATAAGAAATATTTGTGGCAGAGCTCTGAAGAAGCTAGGATTCGTCAAGCGTATTGTGGGAAGATTTTCGGATGAAAAAGTAAAAGAGAGGTGCTATTTCGCACTCGTCCGGCCACACCTTGAATATGCAGCGAGCATATGGGATCCGGTGCAGAAAGACTTAGTCCGGGAACTTAATAAAATACAAAGGAAAGCTGCGCGATTCGTCAAAAACAGCTATGGGCGTACAGACAGCGTTACACAGATGTTAAACGAATTAGACTGGGAGCCGCTAGAGACTCAGAGGCTGCGCGCTAGGCTTAGATTACTTGAACAATTGAGAATAGATATCTTTCAGAGCGACACGGAGAACATCCTATTAGAACCCCACTATATTTCCAGGTCCGACAGAAACGATAAATTAAGAGAGATATTTTGCCGAACGGATAGATATGGGAATTCGTTTTTCCCCCGAACAATAAGGGACTATAATAAATACTAGGCGTAATTTCACTAGAGCGTGTCCATTTTATATGTAAACGGCTGGTGTCTTAACACCCCCCGCCACACGCCTATTGAGGTGGCTTGCGGGGTAATATGTAGATGTAGATGTACATTAGAGGGGACGAAATGTTTTGATAAACGCCAATAAACGTAGAAATTAACGTCTCCCAATTGCCGGTCAGGTGTGTTATGACCAGTAATTTTGAGACCTGGGGTCGAATCCCGGTCAAGTCTAATGATTTTTCATGGCTAATTTCATCCCTATTGTTGGAATCTCCAATCCTCACTTGCGTGTCTTGTGGAGGTATTCTGCCCATGCTGAAACACACAACTGATCTAAAGGTTATGAACACCGCTAAAATTAAAAATCGTTATGAAAATGCGCGGGACTTCCAATGACTTTCTCCTTACATATTGGTGGTGGTTAAAAAAAAAATAATGATGTATTCCAAGCATTTCTGCGAAATATACAATCAGTTTAATGAAGCTAGTCCTTGTTCAGTTAAGATTTTAATCTATATTGAGATTATAAAACGTTTTTGTTTGGTTATGTTTAGCCCTTTTGCCCCGTCAAAAGGTTTTGAATAAATTCCAGAAATTTTCCTGTTCCCTGTCTAGAAAATAAACTAAACCGATTATTCATTTGTCACAAATGGTTTATCGATGTTTACATATTTAATATCAACAAAGAAAAACTCAACATTTATTCATTATTTTTAGCATGATTTTTAATAACCAAATACGATCGACCAAATCAACTAATTGAACGGCCGTGGAATATCCCCGCACGTTGTACCTAATAGCCATAATTTTTTCAGCGGGTATCCACGCGTGTCGCAACGTTAGGGTTAACATGTTGTGTCAATAGCAAGTATTAATTATGTTAAAATATTTTTGTTCTTTCGTCAAATATATCACTATATGTCATAATATTCATTATATGCTATTGTAGACATCATACGACTTTAATGCCGCCCAGTGCTCCCGGGATAAGGTCCCCTAGCCTACGACATGACAACTATCCATATATAAGACGCAGCCTGGCCAGAATTTGTCTTAATTCAACCTATAATAAGGCGTGACCTCTTCACGGCTATAATCTTGTGAAGCTAGCGACGACCCACTCAAGCAACGACGGCACTCAAGCAACTGTCAGTCGGTGATCATTAGCGTTTGCCTCAAGCGGGCATGGGGAGAGCGACAGTTGTGCAGTATCAATCATTCCACACCATTAGTTGCCCCAAAAAAAAGACGCCCAAATACAAGTTTTTCGTATTAGGGTGTGTCATATGGTTCAAGTCAATTGTTTTTCAGATAATCGTCGTTACTTTTTTCGCTCCATAATTGGAATAAAAACTCAAGTACTTTTCTACAGTTTTTTTGCTATATGTACTACTCGTTTAACCGACTAGCGGCATCGGTTGCCATCCATTCGCTCTAGTGCGCTATTCACTTCGCTGCGCAACAGCGCACTTGCCATCCATTCGTGATAGACCCTGCGCACTAGGCAGCGCACTTCAAAACAGATCGGAAGCTGCATTTATGTGCGCTAAACAACAAAAGAACGTCGATTATGGTATCCGTGATTGTTGTCAAGTAGGTTGGATTTTAGTAAAGGCGTCATACGTGCATATTTTGAGGTTTTTAATTACTCTGTGCTAAAATTCTTTTGTTTTAAAATACTTATTTTGAACAAATTCAACAACTTTAAACAAAACGTTCGGTCGTGACTTTTGTTCACCCACAAAATGCTTTAAATTAAAGATTAATCCATTTTGTCAATAGAAGCAAAGGAAATAGACTTGCTTCTATTGACAAAGTGGATTAATCCTTAATTTAATTTACTTGTCAATTGCTCTCCTATTTAATTACACATAATGTTTCCTATCAGCAGGCTACAAAATATTTCGCCCGCGCATATCGCTCCATTCAACGTCGTTCGTGTGCGCTAAAGTGCGCTGATGTGTTCCGACATGCGCTTACTTCAACACTTTGAATGGAAAGCTCCCATCATCAGACTCAAAGAAAATATAGAATTTAGAGAATGTTTTGTATATGAGTTTGAGAATATGTTTTGCTGTTTGTTGTCGTTGATAGGGGTGAATGGGATAGGTTGCAACCATGGATACTAGAATTTTAAGGATAACAGAATTCCAACTTAGGCGTGATACCTTTTTTGAAGCTGCCAACCGCGGCGCCACTATGCGCCAGTGATTGAATCAGACGATACCAATGTAAACAAACGTAGTTTTGCTTTTTGTTCCATTGAGAACTGCGGGGAATTACGGCTAGTTAGGAAGCAACTAATGGTTTTATCTGTCAGATATAACCATTTTAACTAAATCTGATATCAATATAATCATAGAAAACCCTTGTTATACAGTAACTTGAAGAATAAAATGGAGTACTTACATTAGCCTTAAACAAGCTGTCTGTTCTTCACACCTAAAATTTTGTTATCTCTCACGGCTACGGAATACCCTTTGGAGCATCCAGGAACAAAGTAAGATGCCTTACCCATTTTTAGTCGAGTAATAATACTTTTTCTATACCAACAATTGAAAATCCTCACAAGCCACCAAGGAGGTTAGAAAAGAAATGGAGGCGACATACCTCTTGGTTATTGAAGCCGATACCGCCATTGCAGTCGGCACAGTTTAGTCCTTTCTCTGGCTTACGTGTCCGGCGGTCGCTTTTGATTTTCGTCAAATCTAAGGTAAAAACCACAGACAAGGTGGTGTTTTGTGACTGGTTTGGCAACACCTACTTGGCACAAAACCCTTCCCAAGCACCCCTATTCTTATAAAATCAATGGTCTGCGAGTTTACTTCGTAGAATGAATGCATTTTAGTTAAAATGAAAACTTGGTTATATTCTACACAATTTTATTAATAACACGACCGGTTTCGACCTTTTCAGGTCATTCTCAACACTTGAGAATGACCTGAAAAGGTCGAAACCGGTCGTGTTATTAATAAAATTGTGTAGAATATAACCAAGTTTTCATTTTAACTAAAAAAACCCCTATTCTTGCTTCACTTTCGCCCATGAGCGTTCACGGTCATGCCTACTCCTTTTCATTTTAACCTCCTTGCAAGCCACCATCCCGCCATGCATAAACAAAGTGACGATAGTGACAAAACGTAAACAAACTCCATTAGCAACCTCACTATTGCCACCTATCGAACGGCTTCAAAACTTCAAAACGGCAACCAATAAACAATGAAAGCGCAATGAACACTGTGGGGCTGGTTGCAACATAGATTAAAGAAGACAGTAAATGGCGCATTGACGTAAAAAAATGTAGCCTGTTTTTTTTGTGAAAAATGATCAACCTCACATGGCTATCGAGCTTAATTTGTCCATAAATGTTATGAAATATACTGTGCATTTTAGAAATAATTTCCGTTTTTCATTTTTAGAGATAAAGCATTGCGGTTCCACGACTATTCTGTAAATAATACCAATGCTTTCGCGGTGTTAGCTGCACTACTGATCAATTAAAGAAGGCCGATTGCGCCTTTGAATGGCTTCAATATTCCTTTCTGCTATCATATCGTAGGGTTCAATCTATTCTCCCCCTTAATCTGTCGTTTGGAAGGAAGCAAGGTTCTTAAAAGGATTTTGTAAATACATAGTACATAACCATCTCAACATTACCTTTCGGGGTAGGCAAAGTCAAAGAATTCAGTAATTGTCGCTTGCCCTACAAATCTTCTCCCTTTTAATTATTTCCTTCATAATGCCCTATCCTTGCAAACCACTTCCGCTTCTCTTACACTCGTGCAGTTCAATTCAATGCAATTCTCCATATTCAAAGAACTGCGGAACTGGCTGCGCAGTAACTTTAACGGAGATGATTGTCACACAATTGTATGAAATTATCAGAGGAAAAAATCATTCCCATCACAGTGAAAAAAATCATCATCACGCCTGGACTGGGATACGAACCCAGACCCCTCGATTTCGAGCCGAGTGCTCCAACCAGTTAAACTCCCCAGGCGTCCTTTCAGACTGTGAATTTCATGGAGGGTTTATGGGGCGAGTTTTCCTCTCTAGTGCCGTGCATACAATGTCATGGAGTAACAATAAATAAAACTTTTACAATCCACAATTTTGGTTAAGACAATTACGCACTAATTGCGGTCCGTAATTGTCTTGGCCAAAATTGTGGATTGTAAAAGTTTTATTTATTGTTATAAAATGGAATTCCATGAAGTGAAACATGATCTTATTTCTTTTTAATTTCATGGAGTACCCGTATGTGTGCGCTAAGCGCTACTGTCCACGAGATAATGCCCAACTTTAAACAAAAAAGTTGTTAAATTAGACAAATTTAAAGAACTGCGGAACTGGCGGCGCAGTAACTTAAACGGAGTCACCCACTGATGATCACACAATTATGTGTAATTCACAGTGAAAAAATAATTGCTCCATGCACGCTCTCCTATTCTTAAAACTCCTAAATATTCCTCCTCTTTAGAGTCTCTTCCACCACATTCACCCTCGACTTTCGCGGTCACCCATGACTACCTCTTCCCCACGCGCCATTCACTCTCCTATTTGTATTTGATGAAGACAATTGGAGTGAATGCTCCGGTAGTGGGGATGTATGAAAGGAGCGTGCATCCTTGGTTTGGCCATGTCGAGAGAATTGGCGAGATTCGATTAGCGAGGTAGATTCTTGATAGAGCAGTGAATGGTGTGAGAGGAAGGGTGGACCAGAAAGTCGTGGGTGAGTTTAACAATTCTTAAAATATTTAAATACCATCCCACTTGGTGGTTTTGAGTTGTTTTCAACCAAGTTATTTTTTCGGCTCTTTATTTTTCTCCGGATGCATATTTTCGTGCACAGTCGCGTTATACGCTTTCCACTCTATGCCCGAGCAGCGCTCGGGAATGCATTTATTCCCGAGTGCACTAAGCCCGAGCGCCGCTCGTTCTTACATTGTATCGCTAGTGCTGTCTATTTTTTTACAATATATTCAGTAAACACTCGTTTCCAGGATACTATGTATTTACATATTGTTCAAGAGATCCCAAATCAGCGGCAGCACCATTCATATACCTCTTCCTTGCGAGTTTTTTTTTCCTTATTACCACAGAGTCTTCGCCAGACGTTAAAATGTTGCTAAAAAGCCCAGTATACTAGATTAAGGAGCAAATACGACCCGCAGAGTGGAAAGTGTTAAGAGGCCATTCAAGTATTACGTAAGACGTTTTTGGGGAGGGAGGGGGGTTGGGCTTTTCTTACGTTGTCTTACGTAGGGGGGTTAGGGGGTCTGAGACAGTCTTCCGTAAGGTATGTCACTTCTGAATTCGTATTTTTATCACTTTTTAAAATTTAGGGCCTGAGAGTCAAAGTAATACAAGTGACATAAGCACAAAAAACGATATAAGTGCATATGTTCTAAATTGGTACCATCTGGTAGCTACAGGAAAAGGAATACAAGTGTTCGAACGTATGGTGCTTCAATCTAGCCGCCGAACACTTAAGCTACTTTGCTTTTTGTCATTTCTTACCACAGTAAAGTGATACAGGTGACACTGGACGATGTTTTTTACTTGTATTACTTTGACTCTCAAGCCCTCAATTATTATTGTTGGAAATATCTTACTTTTAAGGATCACCGCCGCGGCGGTACGCCTGAATGTATGCCAAACTACTTATACAAAAATGTTGTACTTATACAAAAACGTTGTACTTATACAAAAGCGTTGTACTTATACAAAAACGTTGTACTTATACAAAAACGTTGTACTTATACACAAACCAATTCGTTGCGTTCATTAGTTTGGAGTTATCGCATTTTCAAAGATCAAATGTTTTGCGAGCTGTGTGTACAGCGAATCGCGAAATTTCAAAAACCGTTATCGATATCCGTGATGAGGTCAGTTTTTGTGCATTTTGGCATAGAATCCTCCTTAGTTTACTATCTATGTCCATGGGCCTCTAAGAACGGTGCAGCTATGAGTTGGTTCCGCCTCGAATTATAGTCAGGAAGCTTATCGGTGGATACGATATGGACGAGCACGGATGTCAAACACATACTACCAAGTTAGGCCTGTGCGATTATCGAAAATAATCTATATCGATCAATTATAAGAATAATTACAAATGTGGTCGATTAATTGACATCGAAATGGGTATCAATTAATTGTCATTGCTCAATTAATTGGCATCAACCAATTAATTGACAGGACTCAATTGGAACATGCTTTTCAAAGGCTTTCCTTTGCCAATGAGAAGAATGAAAGAATTAATTTGAAAAACAGCAAAATAATTCAATCAGTTAGCTTTTTTCATTAATTAAAGGAATAGATCGCTATTTGAAGACAGGCAGATGAGCTCCTCAGCGTGTTCATCCGACAGACACTGGCGTGTGTTGATGACAATGTTTCCGCCGAGACTGAACCTCTCGGACGCAGTGCGATCATGTGGTCGATTAATTGACCACATGATCGAACTTTAATTTTTCCACTTTTTTGCTAGTTGCCGGGATAGCGAGCTAACTTCTGGAGGGAGGGAGGGGTAGATGATGGCCGTCACCACTGTCAATAATCGTCAATTAATCGATTACCGGGCAATAATTATGAATTTAATAACAATTGAACAATAGTTGACACTTGAAAAAAATTGACAATCGAGTCGATTACCGTAATCGACATCGATTTGCTGAAATAATCGATCAATTGTAAAAATAATTGAATCCACGATTCAATTAATCGAATAATCGCACAAGCCTATCCCAAGTCAAGCGTCAACTTACTATCGTATTCCATATTTTCCTCTTGACTCACTACTAGGGTCTCTACTGACATACGTCCTGAAAAAGCGGCATTCTCCTGAATGTAGTCTTATAAAAAAATCGTGAACAAGTAACAAATGCGTATTTTTCAGTATTCATTTTCACTAAAAATATTTTATTATGTAGAATAAGGAGTGTACGCAGTCTATTTTACTTAGTATTTGATTATGCACATTATTAGAGTGTAAAAAATATTGTCCTGAATAAAATCTAAGGTTTTTAAGCCTTAGCAATGTGGAAACAATTTTTCCTGAGAGAGGAAAAAAACAAAAATGAGATAAAAATCAGTGGAAAGATATAAAGATATATTCTCTCTCAATTCATTTTCCTGAATTTTTCCGTTCTGACTGGTGTTCCCCTCCCAGTAGCCCCACCATGAAATCCGATTGGAGGACTATTTTACCTCCGGAATATTTTAGCTCGAGGAATATCATCACGTCATATATTGGTGAATGCGAGGTTGCGTATTCTAAGGGAGACTAATGTGGTGGTTTCACGTTGCCTTCCACATTGCAGTACTCCAGCCGATTCCGTGAAACTTTACTACCGGGCCGATCTTCTTGGTCTACGCCATCAGTGCCTTCTGCTGAGACTGCTGCCTCTCAGCAGTGGAGCCCAGTGGTTTAGATAGCATGTTTGGCGTGAAAATTCTGGCTGTGTCGTTCCAGATTTATTCCATTAATATATTTTTCAAAAGTCAGAAAATCTTTGCCGCAACTTAATCTCGAACCTCCGACCCTTTGATTGAGA
Organism: Pyrrhosoma nymphula; assembly: GCA_963573305.1. Classification (NCBI taxonomy): domain Eukaryota; kingdom Metazoa; phylum Arthropoda; class Insecta; order Odonata; family Coenagrionidae; genus Pyrrhosoma; species Pyrrhosoma nymphula. The sequence continues at coordinate 84,122,032 of OY754333.1, read as the reverse complement.
GCTCAACACGCCACGCCTGGACCATCCCGGCTCAGTATGTATGTCATTATTTTGGAATTTGCGACGTATTTATTCCCTGAATTTTTAAATTTCCCCTATGGAGACTCTGTTCACTCCAAGTCCCCAGTTGAGTGTTGAGTTTTCCAGTTAGCTATATTCCCTTTCCTGCTTCTCCTCTGTTTGCTTATTATCGCAGGCAATCGTATTATTTTTTAACTGTGATGCTATGAGATCATCCCAGCGTGAATTGGAGACAGGGAGCATATCCGCTGCTACGGGCGGCGGGAGGTCGCGCATGTCACAAACATACATCTTCCAAGTGCGGCGCCGACTTTTTCGTCTCCCTTTCCGTTTTTTTCTCTTTAGTTCACACCGAATCCCATGTTGAGTGCAGAGTGTCTTATCACTTTATTTCGCATTCGCTTCCACTGAAGCCCCCTTGCCGCCCCCGGCCACCACCGAAAGGCTAAAGATTGCGACAGAGAATGCGAGGGAAATTCACTGGGGGGTTGAGGGAGGAAGACGACGGTCGCGCCATGCTTCAAAGGAGAAACGTCTCCCCTGTTTTTGAGGGAGGGTTGGAGGAGTGTTGAGTGGGGGGAGAGGGAACGGTCGAAGTGCTTGAAATGAAAAGGGGGAGAAGCGCGTCAGAAGTGGGAGAGGATAGCGGGGAGGTTTTGTAGGTAAAGAATACACCGTTGCATGTGACACGTGACGTCACCGCAACTGTGCGAGTCAAAAAACCTACTAAATTCCACCTTTTCGTTTTGTACTGTATAAAAAACATTGACTTCGCTGGTGACAGTCCTTAGCTATTAGAAAATAAATAATTTAATACACAAAAGTTGCAGATTTTACGACTTACGTTGCAGATTGCCAACTGCGCAAAATGGTAGTCTGCATTGCCGCGGGGCGATTTTATCCATTGTGGTTTATTTTAAGTAAGAAGAAGAATATCAATATTTCCTAACATGAAAAGTTTTGCAATATTTTTTCCTTGATGTACCTTCGATATTGATATACTTTTCTACATCTTGGAAATTGAAATTTAGCTTTCGGCCATTTTAAAAATCAAATAATGCGTAAAATTTTATTTTAAAAGAATATTTGTAATGCGTAGATGTCGTTCTCTTCGTAAATAAATAATGAAGTGCACCAATCGAATATTTTGGCCGTGACGAGATGAAGAAGATGACCGTTTCGCCGTTCTCCTAGTTTTTTGTGAGTTTTTCTTCACTCTTTCGACCATATAAACGAAACGTTTACATTTAAACACTTTTCAATGAATGCATTTTGTAGTCAAATAAACAAGGAGTAAAACGATATATTACACGACTCTATGGAGTTCCGGCGGAATTTCATACAAATGCTTAAAGTTCAGCGTTCTACCTTTTTTGCGCCGATAGGAAGTTAGTATAATTTGCGTTTTGTTTAACCGTTGAACTGCGCAATCAATCAATCAGGTATTTAAACATCCACTGGCGCAAAAGTATTTTTTCTCTCTTGGATTGTGTGCTCTCTCTCAGCATTCTCGCTCACTCTCACTATTGAGAGCAGAGTAGACTTTTATAGGGTAACAAAAGAGCAAAACATTCTTGGAGGCACTAATGGCCTATATGGCCTAATTAGTTCGGGTTGACAACTTTTTCTGCAGAGGAATTCTTCATTTTTCACATGATCCACCCGAGAGATCCTTAAAATGTGTCCGCTTAGTCACATTTCAAGGGCTTCAATCTTCTTCTCCGCGGGCGCTGTCAGGGTCCAGGTCTCGACGCCGTGCAGTGAAGTTGAAAATAATAATAACAAGTTTATTACTTCCCAAAGCAACATTCACCAGAAAAAAACAAAGATTTCATACATACATTTTAGGTAGCCTCTAAAAAAACTGAGTTGAGGCTACTTTAACAGAAGTTCATAGCTGCATATTTTCATAAAAAGAATAAAAATTGATAATTTATAAATTCTAAAAAACAAATAACTAATACAATACAGTTTTTCGATGATATAACATGGAATGATTCTCCTTTTTAATGACGGGCTTTGATCTCTCACTATTAACAGAGGCTTCATAGGTGAGAATCCTATGCTGCATAGAAAACTATTAAGTTAGATGCGATTACTATTAAATGATATGACATTACTATTAAATGATATGATATAACAATGTTGGCTGAGTGCGTAGCATGTGATACTTAGAGGAATCCATGCATTTGTCTTCTTCTGATGTAACTAATAGGTTTCAGCCCTCAACCTAGATGTAGTTCACATTGCGGAATATCTCGAACTTTCTTCGGATTGACTTGATATTAGTTTAAACAATTTGACAAATAGTTTTTTGATACAATCAGCATACCTAAGAATATTGATAGGAATCTATCGAAATGCTACTTTCCCATCTAAAATATATTAATGCATGTGCATCTATCACGTCGTTCTTTTTAGTGGTCGGCACAGCCAAAAGAGCTTAATATTCAGCGTTATGCCTAAACAAATAGCTCCGTTTTAATTATTTCCTTCATACTGATCCCTTGTTCTTAAGGCTCCTAATGTTCCTTCTCTTAAGGGAGGAAGAATTATTTATTTAAATAGAGGAAGGGTGAAGAGAAACCTGGCATTATCAAGCTCTTAAAGAAATGCGCTAAGGGTGCCAAGTGTAATTTAGTCCCGTCCGACGGAGGTAGTAGGTAATGAATTTGGATACGGAACTTACGGAAACCCAATAAAGGGTTCAGGATACAACATGGAAAATCCTCACCATCGCTGAAATGCAAACCTGGGAAATAAGCCCTGTTGGAAAATTCCCTAGAAATTCGAACCCCTTTTTTCCCTAGAAAATATACCTTTAGGGAACAATTACCCTAGAATTCATTTTCCCTGGGAATTTCTTTTGAAAGTGGGTTGATGTGGCTAGAATACATTTGTTATACACCAAATGTAGCAGAATGTGAGAGGTGACTTTCTGCAGTGGTTGCACATATTTTGTATGGAGAAATATGTTGTCAGTCTCATTATAATTAATTGTTGTAACTCTATGGCTGTATAAATGAAACTATGTCAGATAAGTATTTTTTTATGAATATATATTTTTTCCTCTAAAGTCATTCACTCCGTGCACTGCATACTATATTCCATGCAATTGCGGGTGTAATATTTCCTACTCCATAAGGTTTTCCCTGAAGTACCGTTTGTTTCTAGGGATATTACTGACCGAAGCCTTTCATTTCTGTATGAAAAACATCTAGGAAAACAATTCCCTGGAGTTTAAGGAAATTTCCATAGGAAAGAAATGTTTTTTCAAAGGTTGTTTCAATTTTTCTCTTTATTTTATCTATGTTCTAGGGAATTATTATTGGGAAATGTCCATCAGGGAGAATGGGAAGCCAGTACTGTATCCACCAGCACCAGACCGATCACTAATTATATTCGTCAGATTGCTCCTTAAAACTTTGTCTGCTCCTTTTAAAAAGTGAGAGCTTTCCATTTTCTCTAGTGCGCTGCACACTTCGCTACAAAATTGCTCTCTTGGCTTCCATTCCTTTCAAATCCTGCACATTAGGCAGCGCACTTCAAAACAGATCGGGAGCACATTTTAAGTGCGCTAAACAAAAGAACTTCTATAATTGCATTCGTGATTGTTGTTTGTGCGTTCATCTTCATCCAAGGTGTCCAAGTACACAGTTTTTAATTACTCTGTGGTAAAAACATTACCTTTATTGGTATGTAAATTGAACGAACTAGCGTTCAATCGTCCTAGCGTCCTCTACCATCGTTATATTCAGCGCTAAAGTTGCACTGATATGTTCCGATCTGCGCTAACTTCAACTTTTTGAAAGGGAAGCTCACAGTGATATTTTTCCGCGCGCCGAATCGATATGCTTCGACAACTAATCGATCCTGATCAAAATTCTCCTTCTTTTTAGCACCCTTCAATGTTCCCCCTGGCTGAGGGAGGATGGTGGCTGGTATATTCTTCTTAACCCCCACAAGGGCAAGGTACATTCAAGGGCCAGAGGGGGAAACAATATCTCAAAGATCTACCCCTGTCCGTTGCAAAGGGGTCGAAATAAGGGCGAAGAGGAAAGGTTATGCAGGCTGAGAGCGTAGCCAGAGGGTGGTGTCGTCGTCCTTGTGAGGATTCCCGTCCTTCTCCCTCACACCTCCCCCCCCTGCGCCTCATAAAGGGGGGTGGGTGCAGCTTATGTAGTATACCATGTCCCCAATGACGTAGCCAGGAGTTCGTTTCAGGGGGGGGGATGTTCATGCTGGTTATAAGCGAGGGTGGATGGGAAGAGAACAAGGGTGAAAAATATTATCAGAAGTGAAATTGTGTGTTCAGGCGATTAAGAGTGCCTTTGCGACTGCAGTGCTACAGCCCATTGTGTTCATTTTTGCTCTACAAATTTCTGAAAGAATACAATACCCACGGTTTAAAAAAAGTAAATTACAAAAATATTAACTGAAAAAGTTGTTCAAAATAAATAACAAACGAAATCAACATTTTCATAAAAAAACAATTGTAACTCTTTCCTTAAGTGCCCTTAAAAAAAATTAATTCAAGTGTTTGGAGTGGTCCGGACCCACCCCCCTTGGCTACGTCAATTCATGATCCTCCCCACCTACATTATAACGACGATGCATCGAGCCTCAGAACCACCACGACCAAAGGAACAAGGCGGGAGTTTCGCCATCTGTGGAAACAGGATATCCTCACTCGAGATGCAACAAAAAATATAGGGGAAATGTTTGGGAAGCAGCAGAGAATGGGTTATGGTGAGATAAAAATGGCTCCTACATGAGAGAGAGAGGAGCGAGTGTAAAAAGAAATAATACGACGTAAGACGCCGAGAAAGAGAGATATAGCATTTCATCCCAACTATTATATAGACGCGGGGAATGCACTTCTCCCCGGATGTGAAGCGTATATAGCGCGTTGGGACCGCGTAAGGAAAAAAAACCTTTTTAGAGCGTTACCTGTTCGGTATTCGTAAAAATCCTCGAATACCAGATGCGACATCACCGGAATCTTTTTCTCTCTCTCTCTCCCTCCGCATAACGGTGGCGAAGTCCCGCACAAAATAAAAACAATTTACGGAAATCATCCGCTATAGCGAATTGAGCAGCGGCCGCGATTGGGTGAGTGTCTGGGATTATATATATATATATATAAACCCACCATCGCCGCCGCCACGACCAGTGCTATAATACTGACTGAGGGGATTCATTTAATTTATTATGCCGTTGAAACCCTCGTCGTCCGCTTTTTTTCTCCCCTTTGTGGGGTTACTGGAAAACGATCCCTTCAAAAAAAGTAGAAAGGGGTTCGCTCACAGAGAGAGACAGACGGACTCTCCCAGCAGATGGGAGGGTGGTGAAGGAGGAACCCTGCCAACTCCGAGAGGGGGTGGTTAATTAACTCGCCCATCGTTTTCCAAGCAGGCACCGAACGACCGATACAATTGTCATGGAAATATAGGAGATGCCTTTTTGGCAGGAGTGCCAGGTGGAGGATATCTTATTTGTTTAAGGTGACTGAATCGGTAATTGTTGGTCAATGAGTGCACATTTTATTATTTTTCAACTAAAATTAAATCGAAAAAGTACTAGCACCTCATTTCATGAAAGCACAACTTTTGTATGCGAAACTCGCCTTACAGGCAGTAATGGAAATGAAAATATAATTTACATTTTTGCCTTCATCGAAGCATGTTATGACTCGATTTTCGGCTCATTATTCGAAATTTAGGCGAACATTATATAAACATATGTTTTTTCGAATCTTTGACTCCGCGTGACACCCTGATATTTGTCAGCAACCATTATAACAATATAAAATGTATTATTTCGCGATTAGAATAAAATATGTAAAATTGAAATCGCATTCTAACGAAATATATCATGTATTCATGTGGTATGAGGTTACGTGTTAAAAAAAGTTGTGAATTAAAAAACATTAATCGGCGATGCATTTTTTCACTTTCAGGTATAGATATCACGTATAAGAACATGTATGCAATTTTACACGCAAATCTGTACACAAAAATCGTTACAACCACCATAATGTGGTTCCACCGTAAAATGACTTCAATGTCGTTTAATTCATGTCCTAGAAAATTAGAGAGGAATATGTCCTCTATTTTATGTGAATAATAAAATCCTACCTTTCCACGCTACTTTCTTTGAAAAACTTAACTTGAAATTACTTGGTTATCAACGCGATAATGGGTGGATGATGGGGAAAAATAAATAATATACCTAAGCCTTATATAAATGCCATTTTTGCCAAAATGTTAGTAAGAAGTAAATACTCACAGGGAATTGAATGGTATTGGAGCAGACGTATCCTTAGTGATATTCGAGTTATATGCAAATAGCTTCAGGAACATAAATTCATGGCTGTAATAATACAAGTTAGGACGTTCCCGTGTTCAAAATTGAGTCCTTTCTGCGCATGACGTCATCCGGATGACACGAACAGCAGACGACTCGAGAAATAGCAAATAGGAATAATGGATGAAAGCTCCGATAGTTTAGTTTTTAGCGACGACAGAATGGAGCCAAGTAGATATTTGCATTCTTAAGTTCTGATGTACAGTATATTTGATCGGTTATAATTAGTAAAGCCGAGTTCACATGGATCCGGAACGGTTGCGGAATGCGGAACGCGGAATTGCATCTAGTCAATCACAATCCGCCTCCCCGCAATTTCCTTGCTTGTGATTGGCTAGATGCATTTCTGAGTTCCGTATTCCGCACCCGTTCCAAATCCTTGTGAACTCGGCTTAAGGAGGTTCCGCCGCGACTGTGTGAGCCAAAACAAATACTAAATTCCGCATTTTTGATATTTTGTCCAAAAAATCCTGCTTTCGCTGATGAAATGCATTACCTATAGAAACCCAAAAGTAAGGTACAAAATATGAAGATTATTCCACGAATGTATTTTAAATGAGCACTTTTTTCAGCCATAGGAGCCGACTGCAGCGCCATTTCCTACGAATTACAGCATATTGACTTCAATTACGGCATTCATTCTTCAATAGCTAAAAAAATAAGGTGGTAAGATGCCTATATTTTATTTTTATTCAATTTATCTGGATTATTTCCTTCTTATAAATAGTTTTCCGCAAAAATGGCATTTATATTTTATGGAAAATAGTATTATTTTGTTGTTCATATCAGAGAGAGGACAACTTTTTCTACAAGTGGACAGAATATGAATAAAATGACATTTAAGTCATTTTACGGTGGAATCACCTTTATGTGTAGTTTGAGAAAATAATCTTGTTTACAGTGGAAAAAACCCTAGCAACAATTTATTTACGAATGAAAGTTGAAATTCTTACCATTTTCAGCATTAAAGTTGTCTCCGGTAAACCTGGATTCGTTTCGCCCGTTTAGATTTTTAAACGGGATATCTAAAAAAATCTCTTCCCTCGTGTTTCCTCGCATTGATGTTGTATCCAAATACCACACTACTGTCGAATAGAAAATGCACTCCGTACCTGAAGAATGAGCTAAGGCTTTCCCGCCGTATGGTGATATTGAAGGTTGTTCGGGCTTCCCACCGGGTCAAACTCTCCATCTCGGCCGACGTTTCGATGTACGTGTCGTCCATCGATATCCCCTGATGACGATGGACGACACGTAAATCGAAACGTCGCGTCGTTCGGCAGAGATGGAGAGGGTGACCCGGTGGGAAGCCCGGGCAACCTTCAATAGCACTTCGTACCTTCGTAACGGTTGACGCAATCCAAACTACGTGACAGCCTTCATCCCCTTGCGATGCGCAACGACCTACCGTGTATTAGTGGTACCATGTTTCAATAAAAATACATTAGTTCATTAGAAATGGTAGTACAGTCGGCTCATATGACCGGAAAAAAATGTTAATCAAAAATATAATCGTGGATTTTTCTGCATTCTTTGTGTCTTAGCTCCGTTTCCTATTATCCAAGAACTTTCATCGGCGAAAGTAATATATTTTAAACAAATCGAAAAAGCTAATCTAGTATTTCTTTTGACTCGCACAGTCGCGGCGGAACTTCCTTCAATCCAGAATTTGTTCCATCTAAGATCCGGAAAGGGAAAAGCCACCGCGAAGTTGGCGATCATTTTATTCTGACGCTTTCGGTTGATGAGAGTCATCGAAAGAAATAATTGGCTCGGATTAAGGAACGTGCTTACATCTTCAGCGAAAAAATCTGCGGTCTCGTAATGACGAATGTATGACAGCACTATGATGTGTTGATGGGGGATATTTCCGCCCTCTCCAATTAAAATCTACTGAGTGAGTAATTATGATTAAGGGAAGAATGATGTCTTTTCTTCCTGCAAAAGAAGAATCGATTTTGGTCGACCCCCATTACTTCCGCATCGGGGAAATCATCATGTGCCAAGACATTTCGCAGTACTTGGAACTTTTTGAAGAGGGACGAATAGTTAAAGGCTAAAAAATAAAGCGGGGATAGCATCTGTAAGGAGACTGGAGGCAGTTAAATTGTGGGTTGGGAGAAGAATAGAGAAGGTAAGCTTGGTGGCGAGGAAGACCAATGAGGAGTGAAGTATCAGGCGTGATGCGGTGGAATTTCAACATATCAACATGCCGGCCTCGGTTGCGGCGGGGTCGGTCGGCGGGGCCTGCCGAAACGAAGGTCGCGGGTTCGAATCCCGCCTGGGTAGGAAATTTACACCTCCCAGGGCATGGTTGTGAGTGTTCGTCCATATTATAAATACCTAGTAATTGGCTTCGGCTGTTAGATATATAGAGATTATTATTATGAAGAGAGTAATTGCATTTTTCCACTGGTAAAATAGATTTATTGCGACCTTCACATCAAAACCTTAGTCACAAGAAATCTATTTTACCATTGGAAAATTACAAAGTCTGTCTTCATTACGTACGAGGAGGTATTGGATATCTTAAGAGAGGAAAGGAAGTTGGTGGCTGAGGTTTGAAAAAGGTGGAAAGGGTGGATGGGGGAAGTGTTGACGAGGAAGGAAAATTATAGAAAATTTGGACGACATAAGAAGATCCAGAGGGTATGAAGAACTCAAGAGAGACCTGATGGCGAGTAATTCATTTGAGGGAAAGTGAGAATATGTCCATTTTATGGTAGACTAATTTAAATTTTAGTGAAGACTAATTTAAACCACGCAAACCCATTCCTTCGACTAGGAAACTTGAATGTCGCAAATACCTCGATCATCACGATTGGTCTTTGTATTTATCTTATTTCCATCTTACTTATGGTACAAATTGACCCCATATGTCAGTTTTCCGCGAGAATATATCTCGGTGAACGAATGTCTCAGGAAATGTTTTTCATTCTTTGCCTTGTTTACAATTTCACTTTCCTAAGCAAGAATTCATTATCTCCCAGAAGATGACATGTAAGGATAAGAAATGTCCATAACCCTGCTAATTAGCTGGCAGAATATCCAAACAAATGAATGAATACCTACCTCTAGTAACATTGAGACGAACCGATAAAATTAACGTCCGTTTACCATTTTAGGTTTTCACGCAAGAATATTATTTGTTTCCACTAATGGATCGTGGAAATCGAAAAAAACCAATGGCATCTTAAGGGAGTCATTTACTATCTAATAGGTCTGATATAACGGTCCACTGGGTTAGTTCCGACTTTGGCCGCTGCCGGATGGAAGGGAAAATCCAGATAGCAGAATTGTCATTTTACCATTATTATTATAATTATTAGATGATCTACCGGTTAGGTTGGGCATAAATGGATGCTACTTAAATTCTCTAGATTTATACATGTGCAGGGCCCTATCTACCTGCACAATTTCTATCTTCTTCTCATCATACGTCCTATCTTTCGAGTCCTTCATCCCGTCCAAAAACCTATTCTCTTTCTTCCCGCATATCCAACATCCTCCCCTCAATCGCAGCCTTAAATAATCCTTCGCCCCTCATTATCCCCTCCAACCACTTACCTTGCCTCTTCCTAATTAATTATCCAGAGGTTTCCTTTCGTCACCCACCATACCGAGGCCTTCCTCTATTATCTTCCCTTCCGTCCTCCGCAACCGCTCCCCAACAGTTTTTTTAACGTGACACCATCACGTGAACTGCCTTTCGTCTGGCTCCTACCCGTCGACCAACCTGGCAGCAAAGTGGCTGGCACAGGTGGTTCAACGGGAGCAATTACTGTTGCTACCGCCAGTACAGCCCTACGGGAGACTGTCAGTAGTGCTAATTCTTTCCCAAATGAACAAAAATATTGTTAATAAATATGAATTGGCCCTTAAAATGCGGTATATGGTTCGAAATAATTGCCTCTTTTTTGGAACCTCGCCATAAGAAGATCACAGCAAGCGCATTTCTCGCGCATTTCGAAGGAATACTAAATACGAATGGGGGCGGTAGTGCTACGGCTTGTGCAACTTGGAGGCTACAGCAAAACTAACCAAGCACGCTTTTTTCATGTACACATCCATTACCGAAGCAACCATACCACATTCTTTCATCACCCTTTCATTCCTAACCCTATCCCTGACACCCTGGCTGTGCAAATTTTCGCAAAGGTGACAACTCCGACCGGTCGTTAGTCGTATTTCAATTCAATGACCAGATGAAAATTTTGTTTTCAATACAACTCTTTCGTGCATGTACATAAATCGTTGGATAAGGTTTCTTCAGTGAATAAACAGCAAGAAATAGCGTGTTTTTTCCACCCTCATCTTGACAGTTTGTGATAGTATATGTGTCTTATTGCCTCATTTGCCCTGAACATAATCAATAAAATGCCCTCCAAACCAACGTCGAAGAGCTAGTCGTCGATAATCCCATAACCTTTGGATTGGTTGTCCCAACAAAAGCATCGTCACGTTTTAGTAGTGACCCTTTGAACTCACACTGCCCCGCGCGAATGAACTCATTGCCTTAAATGTCCTGCATTAATTTTCTGGAGCGATTGTGTGCACCCAGCCGTTTCAACCACTCTCCGAGGATGAAATTATATTCAGCGTGCCTCGAATGTTGGCGCAAATTTGATTGCGATGCCGTGCTGCACTCGCGTGCCTTTTTTTGAAGGTCGATTCGGGGCGTGCACCCGTAAAAGTTTAGGCTCCGGTTCTTTCACGAGCGATGGAAGTGAACGTGGTGGGCAAAGACTGCTCTCCCTTGAATTGCCACTATTAAAATCACTTTAACTGTCATAACTCTTGGAATACATCATAATGCACTTGACTACTCTGATAAAAAGGGAGATGGACATCTATCTATATTTACACAATACCCAACAAACTGCCTTAATGGTGTGTGGCAGAGGATGAGTTATCACCTGCATGAATTACACTATATCGTATTCAATTTGTTTTAAATACAACTATTGATGCATTAGCAAAAACCTGAAAATACTTGTCAAGAGGTGAAATTTCAAAAACATGTACTACACTATAGTTATGCCACCAAGGTTAGAGATACTGTTTGTCCTTATGTTATTTGCAACTGCATAAATGCTCAGAGATTTAATAATTATGGGGGAAACATTCAAGACGAGCTGTTAGTACTACGTAGCAGATAAGGATACAACCATTAGGGAACAAATCAACTAATTAGCTACACTACATATCTACAAACCTAGTTAAAAGTCTCAATGGCATCTATTAAGGTCTTCTACCATAGTGTTCATCATCATCGTCATCAGCAGTCCAAATCAATCCAAGGATTGGTTAGGCAGCAGCTATCCACTTCACTTTCCTCTCCGCTAACCGCTTCATTCCTACATAATTCTTCACTTTTACGTCCTTCATAATTTGACTAATGTTTCATGATTCAATTCATGTTCTTCCTCTGTAAATCATCCCATTCCTTCTTCCTTTTTTTAAATAGGATATTGTGTCGCAAAATGTGTTCAGTAAGTTTGTCTCTTTTTATTATCAGAGTTTTAATCATACTTCTTTTTCTTCCAACTCCTCGTGGGACTTCTTCGTTGTTTATGGCTTAAAATATTATTTTTTTACCAGCACTATTCATGACCTCAAAAGAGCCATAGCAATGCGATCATGATAATGAATGCAGCATGGTAATGCATAGAACACGTTTTATTTACGATAGCAATTTAATGTTTTTCTAGGTCCCCAGTTCAGTGGTTTAATAATGGAGTTGATCTACCGATAAAGGTAGATTATGATGTAAGTAGGAAGACATATACTAATCTTTTATTCCTTTATTTCCTTGTCTCCATACACTCTTTTATTCCTAACCCCGGTGCATCTTCTATCTCTCTTCATCCAGCCTATTAATTTTCTTCCCCTCCCCCGCATTCACAAAATACTCCTGAGGAAAGAGGACGAGAAACGGCTGCAGGCATTGGCATCTTGCGTGTGAAGGTGAACGGAGAAAGTGAAGTTAAAGAGCGTGGTAATGTTATGATGAAACGTACAGCCCTTTAATCGTCTGAATTACAATGATAGTATTGACAAAAAATTCGATATGTAGTGTAGCTTTATGTGATGAATAACTGTGGACTCCGAGAAAAGAGGACGAGAATTGGCTGCAGGCGTTTGAGATGCGGATGTGGAGGAGGATGGAGACGGTGCGGTGGACGGAAAGGAAGACGAACGAGGAAGTGATTGGTGCTGTAGGCTGAGGAGAGGAAAATTTTAGAGGAGATAAGGAGGCAAAGTAGGTGGTTGGATGAGGTAGTGAGGGGCGAAGGAATGCTGGCGGCCGTGGTAGAGAGAATGTTGGGTAAGCGGGAAAGGGTAAGAAACAATAGGACGGGATGGAGACAGGCAGGACTTATGCTGAGACGAAGAAAGTAATCGTGTGCGGGATAGGGGTCTGTGCCAGAAATAATCTATCCAGATACGATATCCAGAATTGTTATTTTTATTATTTATACTATTCATTTTTAATTATTAGTATTTTTATTATTTTTACTTATTATATGTTTTTAAAATTAAAATTTAAACATGGGTTTCCATTTCGGCTTTCTTTTTTTTATTGGTGTTTATTTTGTTACCAACTTTAATATGGAGCGTGGCGAAGTATGGCGCTGTATGTGGCACTGTATGGGTCGGAAACTTGGTCATTGCGAAGGGAGGATGTAGATGTGGGTTTGGATAAGGATGGAGAGGGTGAGCTGGGTGGCGAGGAAGACGAACGAGGAGGTATTGGAGATGGTTGAAGAGGAAAGGAACCTTGTGGCGGAGGTTCGGAGAAGGCAGAAGAGATGGATGGAGTAGGTTTTGAGAGGAGAGGGCATGTTGAAGAGAGTGATAGAGGGGAGAACACTGGGGAAACGTGGGAGAGGAAGGAAGAGGATAGGAATTCTGGACGAAATAAGAGGAGGTAGAAGATATGAAGAATTGAAGAGAGATCTAATGGCGGGACATCCTTAGGAGGGAAAGCGAGACAATGTCTATGAAATTGGTATGCAGAATTGGGATTATCCAAGAACCTACCAATCAGCTGGTAGAATACTTGAATTAAATGAATTTTGTTACCAAGAGGAAACCTTTGTTACCATTGTCATAGCAGGAAAGTTTTTCTCACCATAAGATACTAAATTTGCGATTTTAAACTCTTTTATCTTTGTATAATATTATAACTGGTAACAACTGTTTTCCTTGCATTGAGTTGATGATACTTTAATTAAAAGGCGAAACGTTGGCAAAAAGGAAGTTGAGATTTAAAAAAAAATACTTGACCAACTCTCAATAATATAAACGCATACGAAAAAATCTATGGGATTTTTCCATTTTAACCTTGCTAACATTTTTTCCTGTGGCAATATCCACGTATTTCATGGCCGTATTTGCCGCAGGAATGAATTTATTCATGCACGTTACCCTTGGTTAATCGGTAGATTTCCCTAATAATAATATTTCCATTATTTTGAATTGCAAAACTTAATACGAAATCCGCCGCAGAGGCGTGTGTTAAGGGGTGTTAGGACACCAGCCATGGAAAAGGGGGAATAATAGGGAAAAGGAGGGGGGGGGGAGAGGACAGGAGTGAACTGTATGTTAACGATGTGTCTAATGTTAGGCTCACGCTTTTTTAGTTATAATCACTAATGGTGCGTGGAAAGAAGGAATTTTGGTGCCTGTCAGCTCCGAGGTGTATTTACGTTGTCGCTTCCGCCAGTGCTAGAGATATAGTGCGAGGAAAAATAAGTTCCTCCGTGTCGTATTGAAAATCACCCGATTTGAATTTTAAATCAATCGTAGTCTAGTGCGTAGAGAGTTTATTTCGGAGAGCATGAGAAATGCGGCCAACATCGATAAAATAGAGACATTCTTGAGGCACGTTTCTCTGCCATCTCCAGAAATGTGCCCCTCAACTCTATACCGTGGCCATTTCGTAAGTCTCGAGCGTCGTCAAGTGCGCTTTTTGTTAATAGCATCTACTTTAATATTCTGTAATTCGGGTGGTGTCTATCACCGGTGATGAACATCACCGAAAAAAATCACTTGATTGTGATTCTGTAGTTAAGGAGTGAATGTTCACCTCCCGGTGATGGCGAAGTGATATGAGGTAATGTTGTAATTGTAATTGGCACATGGGTGAAAACATCTTTGTACGACTCCCGCTAATTCCCGAATATCCAATGGCGACGTACTCCTAAAACAGAAGACGACCTAATGTAAACAAAACAATCGACCCGGACTCGGCACACTGCTGTAGAGGATAGCGTTTGTGAAGCTCACGGTTGGGAAATTTAGACAAAATTATCTGAAAGTACCTGTGGAATTGGGAGTACACACAGGGTTTATCTTTTTTCGGCAATAGAGCTGCGCATAATGCACAGGAATTCTTTCCCTGCGTGAATATTTTGTGGATATTAAAAAAAAACATAACTGCGTGTTTACATTATTTCAAGTTTCTCTCCTCCATTGTGTATTACGATTTATCCAGCTTAATCTGTTGCCAATTCCTCCGTGCTAAAATTAACTATTCATCTGCTGTTACAAGTATAGCTAATTGATAAGGAAATATCTTCACTTATTCCCCATTGATATTTATCCTTTGTACAGAAAGGTTTAGCTAGGTATTTTATGGATGTCTGTAATTTATGTGTTTAGTATATCATGAAGAGGACTACATATGTTTTCGTATTACGACGGAAGATATTGATTGGTGAGCGGATATTATTAATTTTCGGTCTCAGTAAAAAATAATTTATGAAGTTGGTGTATTTTCCGGCATGCTTTGCATTGCGAGAAACAATGACGTTGTCAAGATAGTAATATTGCTTTCGTTAACAACAATCGATGTAATTATCTTCTACACATTCTATTAGAATTTAAATGCATAATCTATTCTTTGTCATGTACCACTTTGCTGAAGAGTATCTGAAATAGTGAGATATTTACTTCGCCATTCACGAAGGAAATTTCCTAATGAATTTTTCCATGCAGATTATTTAAGAGATTTCATATCCTCATACTGGCAGACGCCAACACATTGGGTTAATTTACCATCCACTTTGCAGTGATGGGACAAATTATGATTGCTGGTGAAATATAAGTTTTGCTAGATAATCTGAGAGTTTCTTATGAACTCTTATACCAGTGATGCCATGGCCTTAAAGCAATTGCTATATTTGGGAATACAAATTAGCTTTTGGATCATTGCTTGTCACAAAACTGAAATTTTCGCTTGCGCGGGGATTTGTTTGAGAATTTAAAGGGGAAATTGTATTAAATAATGCATTGATATAAATGTCTGTACTCCATCAATTTTCATAGAAATTACGAAAAAAGACAGAGCATTCCCCAGGACACGACTGGGAATATTTGAATAAATATTCCCGCGATGTATTGGGATACTATCACAAGCTTGATTTCGATTTCTTCGTTTACTTCCCTCACATGAATTTTAGCTATTATTGGTGGTTAGCTTGGTAATAACGTATAATAAAAGAATTGCATGGCGACTATTCACTTATCTTCAAGTCTTCCGTAAATGAAAACTGTGCGCTCTAAAACATCATTGAAGTTAGATTTTAACCTTTAACATCAACAGCCGTATCCCATGGGCTGTATGTGAGCCCATGGGAATGTTACGAAATGCTTGGTGTTGTCGCGAAAAGAAGTATGCAAAAAGTTATAACTGAAATCATGGAAGCCAGTATCCACTTATTTATTGAGCATCCTGATATGTACTCACACTTCACTACCCTAGGGATATCATCTTCGGCATATTTATTTGGCTTCTTAATTACATGCCCGGAATTAGATATATAAATCACCCTTCGGCTATTAGAATGGAATTTTCTGTTCAAACAAAACTTTTCTTGACAGCTCCATAACTCATTTTTATGTGTATATATACACTTAAATTGTCTGCCGAACGCAGAAATCGCTATTTATGGACGTGATACGTGGTACGTACGTGATTCAGCCGATGAAAGTATCGACGCTTCGACGACATACTGGGAGGTGATGGCATGGCTGATGGGATATCGTAAAAGCGGATATCCGATCGGGGGTGTCGTACTACCCCGTTCTGGTTTAAGAACATCACCACGCTGGCTTATAGAATCGGAAAAGCGGTGATGGGTGATGTGAAATACCGGCGGTCGCTCATTCGTGGTGATACGAGTTACAGAATACGATCCCTGGGACTGTTGCACTCCGACAGGGCAGTGAGCGACAATGTACGGCGCGCGATACGATAGTGACTTGCTGGTGACCATCGTCTCCCCAACCAACGGACCTTGGATGAGGACTTCCCGGGCAATATACGTAATCGCATTGCTCGCGACTTCTACATCTACATCTCACAGTACCCTGCAAACCATGTCAAGGGTGTATGGCGAGGGGTGAGTTTTCACCAGCATGTAGTACGCTTTGTCCTACAGAAGTAAATGAAGCTGCGACTATTTGTGTTTCCAAAAACCTGAAAATACCTGTCAGTAGGCGATATTTCACATACACACTACTCTTAATTTTTCCAATGTTATGACAACTATGTGTATTGATTTATTTTGCAACTACATATGTGAACAGCAATGGAAAATGTATACAGGAAGCATACGAGCATGTAAGTGCTACGCAGATAATTGAAAAAAAAATTAAGCAAATCAAATAATACATATTACCTTTCGCCAAACCTGTTTATGATATTTCTGTGGAAGCTACGAGCTCGTATAATGATTTCTTATAGCTCGCGGGAAAAATTACATTTTAAACCTGTCCGTTCTGCAGTATAATTTCCTAATTTTATTTCATGTTGTTATCTATCATAGTATATCGGGTTTCGGAAATCTTTTAGACACTGTAAGGAAATAGTTTGGCTTGGAACGTACTTAAAAAGTCTGCATTTTAACCGACTTATTTCCTCGTAAATCTTGCTAGAAAATTATTCTGTGGAGCTGACTTGTAGGTAGTCTCTAACAAAGGGGGAGACACGGTAGAAATCGACATAACAAGGACGTCTTTTATTTCCCGTCACAACCTCTGCGATCTCATTTCGAGAGATGCCCACGTGTCCCAGAAGAAAGGAAATCTCACTGCTTGCCAGGAGGAAGAAGGTTTTTAAAAGTAAGCCAGAATCTTTTTTGACTTTTTGAAATGCTACAGAACACACTAAAATGACGTTCCTGTAATTAATTACTTTCATGTCGTTGTAATGCACTTCTTGCTATATTATTGGCAAATAAAACTGTAACATCAAACTTGAATGAACGACAATGGGTTTCTGGAGACCATGATGGCGTTGGTTTAACGGGTAGTGTAAGTTTAGTGTTGGTTTAAGCGGTGTGAGAGACTATGCAATGTGAATGATTGTGAAAATGAAGGGCGGTTGCTGAGTTGAAAAAGGATGTGAAGGAAAAGGTATTTCATGATAAGGAAAAGAGCGTAGTAATATTATGATAAAATTATAGCCTTAAACCGTCTGAATGATAGTGGTGGCGAAGATTTTAAAATTAAGTGTAGCTTTGAGTTGTGCAGAAACGTGGATTCTGGGGAAAGAGGACGAGAATTGGCTGCAGACGTTTGAGATGTGGGTGTGGAGGAGGATGGAAAAAGTGCAGTGGACGGTAAGGAAGACGAATTGGGAGGTGCTTGGTATGGTGGGTGGAAACTTCTGGAGAAGATTAGGAGGAGGCAGGGTAGGTGGTTGGAACAGGTAATGTGAGCGAAGAGTTGCTTAAGGCCGTGAAAGAGTATAGGCTTTATGGACGGTTTGAAGCGAGGTAGGAGGTGTTCTAAGGCGAAGAAAGAAATCTTGTAAGGAAATAATGGCCCGCCCCTGTAAAAAAATCAAGAGGATTCTAAATCTCTTTTTATCTACTATATTTATATCTACCTTAACCGGTTGTTTACGATAATGAAATAATAATGCTGTAATAAGGGGGAATGCGCACCCCGGCTCGTGTCTGTAACGAACCATAGGCAATCGCAAGGTTAAAGTGTCCGTGTTTAGAAAGGACCTCCACAGCATTATGTGCTCGGGCTTAAGTTAGACAGAATTCCACATCCCCACGGGCGATTTGATTTGACGAGGTTCTGTGACGTAATGTAGATCGAATAAAAAACGCATCAGTCAAAAATGTCTAGAGTTGCGTGGCCGACTCCCTTAAACATCGTCCGTCACGACCTAATTGTTGCAGTTCTCAATTCAAACACTTCACGACGAGCAAGTACTCTTTGTATCATGTAATAAGCATGTACCCACAAATGGATACAAATTACCAAACGTCACCGAGAGGCCTGGTGTCGTTATCGTTGTTATGAGCGGCAAATGAGACGAGTTGCCAGTGGAAAGTGCGTGACTGATAACGTGGAAATGGCCCCGGTATTTTTTTTGCATACATTTTTTAAGTTAATTTCTCGAGGGTTGGTAGTGGGAAGCCTCGTCCTGTTTTGGCGCGGGGCAGCAGCCCCAGCAGCAGAGCGGCGTGGGCGGGTGTATTATGTTGGCCCTGCGAGGACATCGACGGACCGCTCCGCGATAGACCAAGTCGAGGGCCCTTTATTATAATAACTCTCACTCCCTCACGCTCAAATCCAGCCGCGCTTGGGAAGTGCGAAGGATGGGCCAGGGGGCGGAAGGGGGTGTGGGCAGGGACCCGCCCGCCAGCCCATCGTCGCCGGTTCCCCCTCCCGGCCGACCCTCGCCGGTTCCCCCTCCCGGCCGACCCTCGCCTCAACACCCAAGTCACGAACGCACATCCACGCACACACTACACTTCATGAATCGACGCTGCGGTGTTGTTAAGAGTGGGAACTAAGGGACGCTTGTTATTTTGTGTATTTCTGAATGGATTGCTCGTTGAGCTGGTAGCAGTAGCGATGCCGCTATTTTGGTACTAAACCGTGTTTCTGTTAAGGCCCCGTTTCCATTACTAACATTCTACTACGGTTATTTCAGCCGTCATACCCTACCTGCATTCCAATTAGCTACTTTTTACCCTAGTATAGCATCGCTTTGTGACGTAGCAATACCAGTTTTAAGGGCAATTGATGAACGAGATTTAAAAGCGTACGACTTCTCGCCTTAACCAGAAACATATGTTATCATTATTATGCATTATTATTATCATCACAATTTTGTTTTTCAACACTTAATCTCGTTCTATACACGCACCTGTAAAGTTTCAACCTTAAGATTTATTGGTAAACTTAAATAATCGTAGCACAATCGAAATAATATAAGGATTTATATTATTTAGATTTCATGAATTCATCTTTTAAACACTTGCTTTTCTGGACGCCTTAATCTTCTGCTCTTCTTCATCGGATTTGCAGCCCATATTAAATATTAGCGAATTGATAATTCGTCTGCCATTATTGGGAACAAAAAGATTAGCGAAATATACATTGTTTTCAGACTGTGGAGCCCCATTGTCCATACGAAATGAAGAAATCTTTGATTATTCCACAAAAATTTTCATTTCACTTGCCGACTAAGGTTTCGACTTGTTAAGTCATTTTCAAGGGCTTGGTATTGAGTTATTAATTTGAAATCTCGGTCGACAAGCGAAATAAAAATTATAAATAATAATATGTAAGTAAAAAATAAAGGCCTTGATAATTACTTCATAAATCGAAACCTAGTTCGGCATGTGAAATAATTAATTCTATTCTGGACTACACAACATTTCCCTAATTTCATATTGTTATCGATCATGTATCGATACTTGAATAAAGGGTCCACGTCCCAAATATTAAAATATCCTCCCTTTGAAAAATGAAGGCGATGTCTAACCATTAACGATAGGTCGTAGTTAAATATATATAGGTTATAAATGTTGAATGCTGGCAGTGGATATGGATACCTAATGGGAATCCCCAAACGCTTGTGATTTTCAAGGCATTGACTTCATAAGTTGAAACATTGGTTGACAAGTGAAATTAGATATAATAATAATATGTAAAATAAAAATGAAGGCCTTGATAATGTCTTCGTAGGCCGAAGTCTTGGACAGGCAGTGAAACAAACAGTAGTATTGTAGACAAGACAAAATTTCCTTCATTTCATATTATTAGCGATATACTTGAATAGTGTAACGTACCCTTAAAAAAATCTATCCTCTCTTTAACTACGTATGGTAACGTCTAATCACTTAAAAGCATATCGGTCGTAGAAAAAATATTTATTCTTTAATATTGTGTGCAGACGGTGAAATCGTGATCCCTCCACGCTTTCCGTGATTCAACTGTTTTCCCATGATTCTTACCAGGATTTTGACTAACTTGCGTTCCAATTACAAGAAAGATACGACGGTAACCACTATTCCCTGATCTTACAAGGGTATCTCAATGCTAGTAGGACTATTTACTATGGTAGGCGTTTTCGAGCGTTTCCATTACTAGCATTGCGCGGGTAGAGTGTTCCCGTAGTAGAAATATCAGTAGTGGAAACGGGGCTTAAGGGGTCGTGCATAAACTACGTTACCGTTTTCGGTGATTTTTTTACCTCCTCCCCCCCCTTCGTTGACAACCGTAGTAGTTTTCCCAACCCCTCCTCCTCCCCACCTGCGAGCGGCGTCTGTTCCTGCTTTCCCCTTCCCTAGGTCTTCTTCGTCGGTTGCCCTGAGTGGAGGGCTTGCACCTCCACTGCACGCTCGGGGGACCCGGCGGGGTCCACTTATTAGGGTGTTAGGCTTTATTTTATTCCTCCCACCTCACAAACCGTTCCTGTGCACACCGACGGCTTCCGAAGTACCTCGGACCGACCTAAAACGCCATATGCCGACTAAATCCGCTCCCGAAGACCAGCGATCACCTCCAACCTTAACCGCAGCCGACATCCCCGATGGTTTCTCCGAAGCAGCATTATCTGAAATCTTCAACAAACTGCCTCCATCTGTGAGACTTAGTTTACTAAGCCCTGTGCTGACAGCTCCTCAAGCAACTGCCATAACCAACCCCTCTACCGCCAATACTGGCTAAATATATTTTATTGGCTAAACAATATTGGCAAATATACTTTCCAGCTCCCGTTTTGCCAATGCTAACCTACTCTACTCCTGACCTCACCGTTCCTGCTCCGTCAACCGAGTTACTTACACCAACCATGTCGGCTCCTGAACCTTCAATCTCCGCAACCGGTATCACTCACACTCTTTCCCCCGGTAGCCCGGACGAATTTCAAAGAATTACTAAGCGCAGACGTCATACCATTAAAGTTAAACCCGCCCCAGTCGTTCTTCAAACAAACAATAGGTATACCCTCTTATCTGAAATTCCAGAACCGGTCCTTACAAGGACCAACGAAATGCCAATGAACGCTCAATCTACTTCAACCGCCCTTCAAACCCCGAATCCCACCCCTGTTTCAAATCCACCTACCCAAATTGCGACGTCACTTAACGCTGCAGCAAGCAATTCCGCCACCAGTCAACCTTCTGTTAATCCAAATTCCGCAAAATCTCCAGCACGGAGTAGAATCCCACCAATCGAAATTGAATACTCAGGTTTATGGTCACCCCTGTGGGCCTACCTTCAGCGGGCCTGCAACACTCCCCCAGCTGCTTACTCCACCGGCTCCAAAACTGCTATCTTAAAATGCACATCAATATTTTCGCGGTGATGATAAAAAGAGAAGCATGAAGATGAAGACAGCAAGCCATGCCGTAGAATAAAATAGAATAGATTATAAATGTATTGTTCTAGGACAGAATGTCCTATAGAACATGCAGTTGATACAGAAAAAGAAGCTCTATGATATAGAAAAATTTACAAGTCACCTTGCTTAAACAGCATGAAATTAAAAACCATTCCAGATTTTATTTAATATAAAAATAATATTTAAAAAATGTAATGGCATATTTTACAAAGAAAATTATCAAGTTAAGTTACTATAATAAGTACGAAAATACTAGAACATTTGTTTTGAAATTTAAATTACATACTTTGAAAGAACAGTGTCGTCAGGAGTATCATCCAAACCCTTGAATCAATTAATTGTTGACGACCAATATACTAATAGATATCACAGGGCAATATGTATACATAAAAGGAGAGTTCGAGAGTATTTATCATTATGATACTTCAATGGTTAATTTCAAGTGGTTTAACTTAACATAACATGGAGTTATGCGGTCATATCTATTTACATTATGTATGTATCGTTCATCGAAGTTTAACATAATTTGTAATGTTTTAGGAAATTCACTTGTTAGGTCAGCTGGTACTGACAATGAGTACACAAATCAATCAATGTGAGGACAATTGAGGTAAACAATCAATCACCATAAAATTTATCAACCAGATATAAAAACATGTTTAATTTGAATTAGTTTAATTTTTAAGCAACAAATATATAGTCAGGAATATCATTCCATACCCTTATACATGAATTAAGAGTGGATAATTGATACACAAATGTTCTACATTTAGGAACTTGGAATCGTTTTCTGACTCTAACAGGTATATTTGATACATCACTAAGGTTTGCAATTACATTTTCATAGAGATAATCCAGTGCTTTACAATATAACATTTTATACACGAATACAGATAGTTGGTATATCCCTCTATGCTTTATTTGTAACCAGTTCAACTTAACATAAAATGGGGACACATGGTCATACATATTAACATTGTATATTTATCTTATACCAGAATTGAATATAGTTTGTAATTTATTTTGTAATCCACCAGTTAAGTTCGAAAATACAAGTGAGCAATAATCAATGTGCGGCATAAACGATAAATTGACAAGCTTCATTAGTAACTACACTAGAATTAAAGAGTTGATCGGCGCTAGTGTTTTGTGTTCCGTGTTTGAAACAGATGATACATGTTCATTCCAGGTGTGTTATTAAAATGTACACCTAAGTTTGTAACTTCTTTAGAGTATTCACTTTGAGTACTTCCAACTTTAATTTTCGGGATCACATCATAATTTAGTTTGCTGACAAATTGAGCAGTGCCGATTATAATAATTTCCTTTTATTAGGATTTATTTTCAACAAATTTGCATGTGTCTATGTCGTATAGGTACGGTCTACAGTAATGTCAAATGTTTTGATGAAAGGAAATGATATTTAAATTAAATAAATACTTTTTACTGGCAAAATATTTTAAACTGATATACTATAGCCAAGTGAAAATATTTTAATCTCAGTATTTAAAAAATTTCTAATTGAATATAAATTAGCTTCTTTAAACTGTTGGCCTGTCTCGCAGAAATGCCTCGGAAACATCTGAAGTGTTATTTGTAACCCACACCATCTCTGTGTCAAATATGTCGGGATAAATCATTAGAGCTTCAGTTCAATTTCTTAAAAATATTGAAAAAAATGCCTGGATTAAATAAGGTTAATGCTCGTGATCATCTAATAGGAATGTCCTATTTTCGTCGTTTCTTCAGTTCGAATGATTTCGTAGAAGTCTTTCGCTGGCATTTTAATCAGTATAGGCGCGGTCAGTTATATTTTTGTTTTATTTTGTGAACGAGTTGACAATACGGGCACATGTTCCTATAAACAGCACAACAATACAATCACGTATTTCTAACATCAACCAGAAAGTACTATACCGTATATTTGAGACAAAAGAGTTTTCTTTAGACCACATATGACATCAATTCCATTATATTATTCATTGGAAAAATCACGAAGATCACGTATTTCTAACAACAACCAGAAAGTACTATACCTTATATTTGAGACAAAAGAGTTTTCTTTAGACCACATATGACATAAATTCCATTATATTATTCATTGGAAAAATCACGAAGATGTGGTAGCGCGGAAAAATTTCTCTTTCCCAGAACGGTCGCCCACAGACCAAGCTGTACATTTTTTATAATCTTTATTCGGTCGCTTCCGTCCACGGTCCTGAATGAGAGGTCCAGGGTCTCCGCTTCCGTCTCCTCGCCCATGTGGTCAGATTCGAGTGGCAATCCATTATAATGGATATGGATTCTCAGTGAGGCATTTTCTGGCCCTCCATTCATGCCCCCATTCATATTAGAAACGGAGGAAGCTATCGATGGCTATCGATGTCCCTCATCCCTCATCAAAACTCGTCCTGCGTAAGTGAATTGACCTTTAGATAATTCAGTCTCCGATTAAGTGCCGATGACCCATTGGGGAATCTCAAGATGATCGGCCAACGCTGAGGTGATTGGCTGGCTATTTTATTCTTCGTTTCCGATGGGCGAATTTATCGGATTTGTTTTCTTCGTTTTGTGGTTCTCTTTTTTTTTAATGGGCTGATCTTTTAATGCGGAACTCTTAACCCCGTGGAGCTCGCTAAAACGTAGCCGGCTGATAGCTTCGCCTCCTCCATTATTTCATGGTGTGCTGCCGCAGCTTTTATTTTTTCAGTAGATGAGCCATAATTAGCCAAATTGGCTGGTCTCTTTTATCAATATGGGATGGAAGAAGTTCGACGGTCTTCATGATAAGAATAGCTCAAGCCAAGAAAGCATCCATGATGAAAAAACAACTCTTACGTTCGAAGAAGTTGGGATTAGCAATAAGGAAAAGGCACCTGAAAACGTTCCCGATTTGTACTAAATGGCTCAGATACATGGACCATTGAATAGTTGGGACAGTAGAGAACGGAGGCTTTCGAACGTTTGTGCTCGAGACGGATGCTGAAGATCAAATGGACGGGTAGGATCGGAAACGAGGTGGTGTACATATGAATAGAAGAGAAGATGACCATATGGAGCACTATCGGATAAACAAGTTCCTGATGGATGGGCTGCACTTTGAGGCATAACGAATTTGTGAGGAGCATAATAGAAGAGAAAATAACAAACTGAAGCTAAAAACATTCGTGTAGGGTGTGGAGCTATATAGCTCAGAAACATGGATTGGAAAGCTGATCCTGATCCTACGACGAATGGTGTTATTAGGTTGACTAAGCGACGGACAGGAGTGTCGACAATCTGAAATTTAGTCATCATATTTCAGATTTTCTGAAATACGTCATCAAATTTCAGACAAGATGGCGCCCATGGCTCATTTGGCAGTTCTTCGTTCGCGGACCGACTCAAAACCGAAGCTTCCGTGTCGACCGTAATTTTTCGGCGGACGGCGCTAGCGTCGCGTCTATAAACAAAGAGCATCATGATATATCCACCCCGCCAAGCCGCCGCAGCCAAGCTTTTCAAGCGCTTTCCGTTAGTGTTTTGTTGATAGTATTTTGGTGATTTTGGTGGTGCAAGTCAAGTGAGTAATGCTTGTTTGTTTTTTTTTCGGGTGTACCCCGCGCACTATGACCAGGTGTGATACCTGACGTTTCGTGGCCGTTGATGGCCACTTTATCAAAGGGAATGAGGTATCTGTCGAGTTGGTGGAGTTTATATAGGGGTTTCAAGGAGGGCAAAGGATGGGAAGTGGAGGAGTGGAAGGAGTAGTCATTGCATCTTTATTCCGGTTCAAAGCAGGATCCCACGTGTGGCTGACTTGGAGGCCACAGTCCCTATTGAAATTTTGATGGCATTTTCTTATCTCCAAGGCTTCGCGGATCAGCCGGGGCTTGAAGTTTTTCACTTTGGCGATTATCTTTGTTTGTCTGAGGTCAATCGCGTGTCCCGAGGCTGACGGCTCCGCTACTGCTGATTTTAAGGGTTGTTTCAGTCCACCAACTCGACAGATACCTCATTCCCTTTGATAAAGTGGTCAGCAACGGCCATGAAACGTCAGGTATCACACCTGGTCATAGTGCGCGGGGAACACCCGAAAAAAAAACAAACATACATTGATAATGACCCGCGAAAGTTTTAACCAAGAATTGAGTAATGCTTATTTACTTCTAACATATTTTCATAAATCGAGGTTGATTAATGACATTCTCAGCATGTATACTTATAGAAATACTCATCTTTAATTTATTTAATGCTTTCATAGTTGTATACCTAGTGGAAAATCAGTCTTCTTCGTAGAAATGGTTATTATCGGCATGCTAATGGGTATGATCTGCGCAATCAGAATATCACGCATCCAGCTGTTATTTCATTTGTAAATACTATTTGGATGCCTTGGGTTTGAGTTACTTAAAAAGGAATGCCTTTCCCTGTTGCGTTTCGAAGATATCTCAGCATGCCGTTGACGCTCATGTGATTCGAAGCTACTTTCGAATTGTACACATGTTGGACACATATATTAAAAGAGTTTTGTACGAATCATTTTTCATGGATAACCTTCCATCCGTTCACATTTTAGAGACACGGATGACTGGGCTGTAGAAGTGGGAATAGCGAGGCGGCGTAGGAATGAGGAGGAAGGCCGACGGCAAGGGACCTATGGCTTTAGGCCAACAGGACTTACCGTCGATATGGCGTCACGTAACGGTTGCCTATGATTAATTAGAACTAAATTTTTCTACCTCAAACTAGTAAAACGGACGTGAAATAATAAATATTACTAAGGAACTGGATAATAATGATAACGTTATTAACAGCCTCAACCGCCGTTAATTAATTAAATCCATGTATTCATGACATAAAATATTGTTTAACTCTTCTATGTAACACACAAAAACACATGCTAAATAAAACATAATTCATAATTCTAGGTTAAAAACTCACCGCCTCCTGTGGGTTCTATTTTCCTTAGATTTACTTTACCGCCAAATTGCAATTTTAAAAAATGCGAAACTCGTAGCGGTGCGCTAAACGCAGAAGAAACGGAACACAAAACTGAGCCAACGGCTCTGACATCAGCTCATAGATTCGTTCAAAATGTCGTTCGAATGGGTCTTTTTGCCATTCATTGAATGCCTCAATGAATGAATATCGACATGATGAACGTCGACATTCCCGGATAACCACCCAGGTGGTGATCCGCAGGTCTTTTCCTTGACCCAGCAGCTCTTTCCCGTAACTCACTGGCTCTTTTGACTCTTGATGCGTATCTTTCAACTCTTGATCCGTTTCATTTGCCTCCGCCTTTCATAAGTTCCATCCCACGTGTCGTAAGGAACGTGGAATGTAGCCACCATCGTTTCCACGGACCTTAGGTGATCGTGAATCAATCATTTAGAGTGCGAAACGTATCTTCCGCCTTCCCGCAAAGAGTCATTAAAAAGGTGAGATTACAAAATAACCTCCCAGGGGGGTAAGTCTGTAAATTTTGCCGACGTTAGACAAACGTCAATTGTCTCCTTTGTGGCTTATTGTTCGTGAGCATTGTGGAGTTTATAAATCACATTTTCGATAACATGGCGGTCCCCCTGTGCATTTGGTTTCACTCGAATTTCGCGAAATTTTTCATGGCCACTCTTCACCTTAGGCACACCTTTCCATTGTTAGGTATTTTAAAATATGTCAGTACTCACTGAGCAAAAAAGTTGCAAAACTATGAGGCGAGCTCAGCAGCGGAAGCCGTTTTGTCCGAAGTGATTTTTTTAAACTCACGAACGTCCATTAAGGTCACAGGAGAGACAATTTCCTTTTGTCGACGGTCGACAAAAAATTACGCACCTACCTTCCAGGATCCCTGAAGACGATAGGCGATTCGCCGTTCGAAACGTCGGAGGAAATTTGACATGACCCAGTGGAAAACCTTAGGGATTTTCAACCAGACCAGGATTTATCAAGCGGATAGTAAATATATTTTACATGATGATTACTTCAGTTCTTAAAATCGCACCGTGTGAAGGGTGTTATCATATCCGATGAAAGAATCTAATTAGATTTTCGGCACTGAAAACAGGAATAAGTGCGATACTCCTATTTTTCATCCAAACCTTGGATCCAGAGATCCATGGTAGGTACTACTAATACACTGTTTTAGTTCTGCCATGCAGCCGAGTTGAGTATTTCGAGAAAATACCGGTGGTGGATCTAGGGCCATAGCCAGGTCATGTCTTTAGGAGGGGCAATCAATTTCCTAGGAGGGGCAACCAATTTCCTAGGAGGGTCAAACGTTTTATAGTTCTGTAATAATAAATAAAATAACACTTAAAACTAGGGGGGGGGGAAGGAATTCCAGGAGGGGTGGCGTCCCCCCCCCACCCCCTGGCTGCCACACCTTGGCTACGGCCCTGGGTGGAGCTCGAATCTATACAAAAATCTTGTAAGAAATTGTGGGAACGATAATTGGGAAAATTTGCTCTTGAGACTTGTAATACTGGTTTACTGGAGCTTTTTTATGGGGCATTACTAGCTTTACGTGCAATACTAGTAACAATTTCTCCGTGTGAACTAAAGTTAGCGGCAACATTAGTAAACTTGTTCACCGCGCTAAAGTTGCTAGGGTTGTTACTCGTTACTGGTGCTGGATAAAGCTTAGTCTTGGGAAAGTATGGACAACGAAATCAAAACTAACCTATCCAGTTCATGGGGAAGATAGTGAATTAACATGTTCCTACGAGAGAAAATTTATTTCCAAGCATTTTAGGGAGTTTGTGCCATGTTATGTCATCAATTTGGACGTATTATGTAGTACTAGAATGTTCCAATGCCTCATATTTTCCCCATTTGTCTCGGTTGTCGCCATCGGTCAAGGACTAACGTTGTCCGTACTTTTCTAATATAGAGTTTTTGTATTTGTAATGCATGTGGACGGAAGTCAGTTGAAATCGTGGTTGAAATACGAGTTAAGGAAATGGAGGGCCAAGCAGAAAGACGGTAGCTCCTGAATGAAAGAGAAATTGAAGCTCTACTGGACTAATACGCCAGCAAGTCCATTCAAAGGTGGATGCATTGATTAAATTCACATTATAGACATATATGAATTGTGAATACCGTTCAGTACTGCTGCAGGCGCGTAGGTTGCTTCAGTTGTTTTTTTTAGCGATTCCCGTGATTCCTTACTCTTCACCAGAGGTCACCAGAATTTCTACTGCGGTAAACTGGAAATCATGTGAACGCATCTGTATGTTGGAGCCGCCACGTTGACCATCATTCAACTCTAGTAATGTAAATGGGGTATTAGAAGGTTTTTTAAACGATGTGGTGGATTTTCCAAAATAATAAGAATTGTGCGCGTAAGAATTATGCTTCGTAGTCAAGCAAATGCCAGGGCAGCGCCACGCGCACTGAAATTAGTATCGCGTAAACCAAGGATTCTATACTATAGACTCATTGGTCTAAACCAAGGCTTAAATAAAAAAAAATCCAAATTGTCAATAGAAGCAAAGGAAATAGACTCCTATGCATGCATTTTGGTCATCCAGGTGACCATCCACTGGGAGAAGATTTTAATTTCGAGAACATGTGTGTGTTGCTCGAGGCTAAAATTGACACTGGGACTTTTATCCTCGAGCAACACACACGTTTTCACGAGATGAAAATCTTCTCCCAGTGGATGGTCACCTGGATAACCGAAATGCTTGCATAGGACTCTATTTCCTTTGCTTCTATTGACAATTTGGATTATTTTTAAAATTTAATTTACTACTCAATCGCTCTCCTCTTTAAACGCAGCCTTCGTGGAACGGAATGAGATTTAATTTTAGAATTTATTTTTGAGATTTCGGCACTGATTTCAATACTGAGCTCACTGCTGACTAGAAATGTCGTGCGAAACAGCTTTCGGTGCTACCACTAAATAACCGGACGGAAATACTTCGAGGTATACTGTCACCTCGGGAACGCCCCGTTATTGTCGCACGCACGTACCCTGCCGTGACCGCTCCCTCTCCCCATTGCCCCCTTGCGATATGCGAAAACCCCTTCTATATCCCCCCTCGCCCCCAAGGGAGCCCAACCCTTCCCCCACCCATCCTTGTGCGGAAACTGCGGGTGGCGAGTTCGCTTGCATGCGCGCGAGTACCTGAATGTAAGCGCTGTGGTGTGGGTGGGGGAGGGTCACTCCCCATCAACCGTGAAGGGACATTTCCTTCCCCTACCATTTTAATCTCCCATTCGCTCCCCCTCTCCTCCATCTCCTCTAAAGGTCGATACCTGCACCCCAAACCCTGCCACCCCTCTTCTCTCTCTCTCTCTCTCTCTCTCTCTCTCTCTCTCTCTCTCTCTCTCTCTCTCTCACGCACTCGAGAGGGTTCAGGGGAGAGGTAGTGGAAGGACGAGAGTGGAAAAGACAAATAAGGTAGTTTTCTTGCGAGATTGTTTCCTAGCCATAATGGAGGTCATATTAGAATTTTATTTTTTAATTTAAGCGTGTGTAAGAAGTATGAAGTAAGTATTGTAATATTATTGGCGCAAAATTATCGTCATATATGACAAAAATTCTCTGTAATGAAACGAATGTAACTACAAAAGTTGACTCATTTTTTCACGCCGTACCTACTGCTAAAAAGCCTTCAAAACAGCTGGGTTTTCTACGATTCTGTAAAAATTTACTGCGGTGAGTAATGGAATACCTTTTGCAAATAGCTGAGAAAATATACAATCTATACACCGTTAGCTTGCTGACGATATCTAGGTGTTATTGATTCCTAATTTTTTCAATATTCTCCCTCTGGAGCTCACAGCCGTAATCAATACATTGTAAAACAGTTTGTATTTTCAGGCAAATTGCTCGAAAAGTAATTCGGCAAGGGGTTATTGTTTTGATGAGGAAAGATGAGAGTTTTTTCTTGAAAATGAGGTCAAATTTATAAATTTCTAGGTGAAATGATTTTTCCCTCAAACTACCTTGAGGTAGTTTTCTAGCGAGATTTTACCCTAGTCATAATTTAGACCATATTAGAATTATATTTTTTAATTTAAGCGTATGTAAGAAGTATGAAGTAAATATTTTATTATTAATGGCGGAAAAATATATAGCTATATATGTTAAAAATTCTCTGTAATTAAATAATTTTTTCCCATATGTGTCTTTAACTAACTCATTTTTTCTCGCCACACGGTTAAAACACCTTTGCAACAGATTGTTATGCGATTCTGTAATATTTACTGCGAAGAGTAATTGATTATGCTTTATTGATAGTCGAGAAAATATACAGACTACACACCGTTAAGTATTTTGACATATAGTTGTTTCATATTTTTTCAATATTCTCCCTCTGGAGCGCACAGCCGTAATCAATCCCATTCAAAATAGCATATATTTCAGGAAAATTGCTCTCAAAGTAGTTCGACAAAGGCTTAATATTTTAACGTCATCGGAAATAAGAGAGTTTTTCTTTAAAGTGAGGTCAAATTCATCAAATTAGAGGTGAAGTGATGATACTGGGGATGATAGAAATAGATTGGACGAGATAGGAGACTCTTCTGAAACTTATAGTAAAGGCCCAAAGGGGAAAAGGTTAGGGTAGTTGATGGTGAATCAGGGTGGGCAGTTATAGGCCGCGGCCCGCGGGGTAAGGCAAGTGTGCCCGTAGTCGCCTTTTTTATTTAACATTCACGCTAAGGAAATGGTCGGAGAGGCATGGGAAGAGCTGGATGTAGGAATCAAAGTAGGAGGCAGCTGATAAAGTCGGTTAGATTCGCCGACAACCAGGCGCTAATTAGTTGATCTTCCTAGGGATACAAGCTTTTGTAGATGCGTTAGAATTTCAGAGTGGGAAATACTGAATAAAGGTAAATCATAAGAAAAAAAAGTAATGAGATTTTCCAGGACTAAGAAAGTGAAGTCATAAATGTAGGAGGACACAAACTGGAGCTAGTAGAGCAATGTTTTACTTAGGTAGTACGCTAGAAGGAAATGGGCATAGTATCAAAGACATAAGGAGGAGAATAGCTATATCAAAGTTAGGTAATAGAAGGGAGATGATAACGGGAACCTTGAGTAGGTACCTATGTAAAGAAGAGGCCGGTGAGGAGCTTAATATGCAGTGTAGCGTTATATGGAGCAGAAACGTGGACATTAAGAAAGGCTGCAGGCGTTCGAGCTGTTGATGTGGAGGAGGATGGAGAGGGTGCGATGGACGGAAAGGGAGACGAACCAGGAAGTACTTGACATGGTGGGTGAGGAGAGGAAACTTCTGGATACGATAGGCGGGAGGCAATGTAGGTGGTTGGAAGCGGCATGAGGGGCGATGGTTTGCTGAAGGCCGTGATCGAGGGAAGAATGTTGGGAAATCGGGGAAGGGGAAGAAAGAGAAAAGGTTTTATGGACAGGATGAAGAATGGTATAGGGCACACGTAGTTGAAGAAGGAAATATTAGAGGTAGATAGGGCCCTGCGCGTATAAAAATCAGGATTTTTTTCTGACCTTCATTAAAACTTTAATAGGGTATATTGTAATGAATGTTGAGGACTACTCACATTTCCCCCGGCCACACATCCTTGAAGTGGCTTGCAGGGCATTTTGTAGATGTAGATGAAAACCTACATTTAACCTTCACTTTAATGAGTGAATTAATACTTCAGCTAACAATTTGACATCGTAACAGAACTACTAATTTATAGCATTGTAGCAATCGAAAAAAATATGTTAGCGGCGTAATGTTTTTATGAACGAAAAAATATACGAATAAAAAATGTACTAATATTAATGATACAGAGAAGTAAAGGAGAGAAGAAAGAATTATTGCCGCAGAAAATATTTCTTACTAACATTGTCTAATATTACAAAATTAAGGTGCTACAAATGCCACTAAAAATGTGATTGAATGGTAAGTGATATATTGCTCAAATGACTATAAATACCCAAGCCATTGCCAGCGTTTCTTTTTTGATTGTTTCCTCTAGAGGCTCCAATCCTTGTCTTTCTATAGTGTTTTCATTTCTTTTTCTGTCTTTTCTCGTGACGTAATTTTTTCCTATCAGAAACCTCATTTTTGCTGCTTAAATTCTACTCAAGTCTTTCATTGCTCAGGTTCACGTCTCTGCTCCTCATATTAGTAAAATATTTTAATTAAACATAAAGACATCGTTTTAATGTGGTTAACGTTAGCCTGACATTATGAAACCGGATGTAAGTAATGCAAATGTTTTGGAGTTACTCATTGCTAACTTGCTAACATCAAACTTTGCTAACTAATAAAAGAAATTTATTTTAGTATTTAAACTGACAACGCTACCTACTTCATCCCTTGCAAACGGCTGCTTTAACGATCTCTTATTGTTCGTTAAAATATGTCATGTGAAGGCTATCCGCCAGGTAGTTAAATCCCTAATATTAAGGCTAATGATCTAATTAACTGTGGTATTGGGAAGGTACGAAAAGTGACGAAAAAGTATGATTAAATCACATAATTGAAGGGAATCTTGTCATTGTCATCGTTATGAAAATTCATCGCAACTTCCCATCATGAAAAAACATTTTTTATTAATCGATTCTGAAATTCATTTCCTTTATATTATGCCTATAATCGTTTATACCGTAACACGTTGTTTAGCAAAAATATGTTGAACCTCATCACGCTGAAACCATGGCAACGAATTTTTGCAAATCGAATTTACGCAGAAGATTCAACGTTTAACTTCCCCTCTATTTGATACGTAGTGTTGGTCGAGCGAGAATTCATCTCCCTACCGCATTCTCTTGCGGTGGCTTTCAGGGTACCAAACATTTATAAAATGTATGACTGGAACCATTAATTAAGGGGCGAGGAAATCGCCAGTGCATTATATGTATAATTGTATTCATTTTAGAAGGAAGGATGTGTAGGGAACGGTGCAAGGGAGAGGGCGGAGGTTAAACGAGGAGGTCGTTGGCATGGTGATGGAGCAGGATGAATGGAGGTCGCCTTGGGGGAGAGGGAGGGAAGGGAGGGGTTAGGGTAATTAGTTGGAGCAAGAGGGAGAAAATGGAGAAATTAATCTGGGGAGATGAGGTAATTAAGGGCTTTATAGAGGGTTGAGCTCTGAATGAGAGGGGTTAAGAGAAAAGGTTGGGCGTTCTGCATGGGACGAGAGAGATGTTGGGAAGCACGCTTAGGTGTGGGGGAACGACAGCTGAGGGAGACAGTTTTGAAAGAAAGGATGAGCGATCACGATCCATATATTCGCACCAGAAAATAATGATTATCATATTAAAATATCAAGCGATACATATCATCATAAAATCGCCCTGCGCGTAATTAGGTCATCAGGTTGCTTACGTAATGCCAGAGATCGCTGCGTAAAGGATGTAATTTATCATCATCGGAGGAAGAAAAGACAATTACACGTCCAGTATTACCCGAAATTCTTGCATTTTTTGATTCATTCATCAAAGTAATCTATCGATTAAAGGGAGCTTTTGATGGCAGTCAGAAAAAGTTCTCCTGATTTTTGCACATGCAGGGCCCTATACGCATCTAGAATTTCTTTCTTCATCTCAGCGTACATTTATTTATTTATTTAACAACACTCCCGAAAACAGCCACTTTGGGGCTTTACATCGTGTGTATTAACAATTAATAACGGACAATCACAACCACCCATGCCCTGGATGGGAAAAACCTACCCAGCCGGGACTCGAACCCGCGCGAAACCTTTAACGCGAACGGCTTGGCTGGCGAGAACTTTACCCTGCCGCCACCGAGGCCGGCAAAAATATGTATATTTATTATATAAATTTATATTTACCGACGACATATTTAAAATTCAAGCTAAGGACTTTATTTTTCGACATTACATAAACTTTAATTAACTTAAATATAACTGTTTCAGGCTGGACCTGGTGGAAGTTGCCGATATTCATAATGAATAAAAACACTTAGTAATCTTTCGCAGATTTATTTCTATGGCACGACGCGTTACACCACTCTGTGGCATAATCAAGTGCATTTAGTTAACTTCATCAAGTTTAATATAAAAATATACAACATATAAGCAGAAAGAAAGTTTTATTAAATATAACAGTATTCCATTTGATTATTTAATCTAGAAAAATTTAATTTATATGCCTTCTACGTAGTGTGAATATATATGTAAAAACTCGTATACAATTTTAAACGTGCACAGGGACTGTTTTTCAAAGGTGCAACCATTTTAACATTCATGGTGACCTTATTTATAAATATTCGTAACAATGGAAACTTTTAGTAATACAATTGATATCAGGAATAAAATAGTAATTATAAATAAACAGAAAAGAAAAAGGGTCGTACGCCAAAACACACAATTTAGGTTCATTCTTCTATCATTCTATTCACTATGCAAAAGCTGAATTTCTTAGCACATGCTTGTAAATTTCTTACGTATTGCTAATTGTAAGAGGCACGAAAGAGAAGCTTTAAGACGAGCAAAGTAGCCCAACCTAACGAGTCATTCTATCAAAAGAATGATCTACTTCCCTGACGAAGCAGCTGCACAAGATATCGCCTTGTAATTCCATTGTGAGTAAGTTGTAAACGTGGTGTAACAGACCTCCAACAAGTCCACAACGTTGTCACAACGCACTTTCTTCATAACTTATTTCCAACGTCATTGCACCGCATTCATAACGTGACAATGCGCGTTGTAAAGATGTTGTAAGTACAATCTTGCAACGGGCCTGCATCCACACTCAACAACGCTGTTACAACGCGAAGTCAATGGGGCTATGCGTGTTGTAGGTCTGTAGTGAAAACGTTGTTGCAACGCACGATCTCGCACAGCCGGATATGAATTCTTAACACGGCAAAGCGCGTTGTAGAGATATTGTAAGGTCGTCCTTGCAACGGGCATGCGTCCACTCTCAACATCGCTGTTACAACGCGAAGTCAATGGGGCTATACGTGTTGTATATCTGTAGTGAAAACGTTCTTAACGTATAAAACGGAAAAAATGTTGTTCATATTAAGTAATGTTGCATCTATATATATATTATGAGTCGATATAGGTTTAAATTAATTAATGACTGATAACTGTTATCGTGATGTAATGGTATTTCCTCAGACTATCACGGAATTGCAGTTTCCAAAAATTAGTTCTCGAAATCATATTAGGCTACGGAAGTGGCCTAATATATGAGTTTTTGAGGGAATTTATTGCAATATGGGTGCGAGGATGTGTGCGTAGAACCGTAGGGCAACTGAGAATGCGAGAGAGATGTAATGTCATTAGGTAGATACATGGTAGGATGATACTAAAACATGCCATCGTAATAGTAACATTCATATTCTTCTGAATACAAATTTTAATTGTTTTAGAGGGCACAGAAATAGGGTTACAACGTGCCCAAAACGGACATGAGGATGGCAACGCGGCTATAACGCATTTACAACGCGATTCTTCGAGCACAGAAATAGGGTTTCAAAGTGCCCACAACGTGTGGAGGATGGCAATGCGGCTATAACGTGTTTACTACGCAATTTTTCGCGTAAAAAAACCGGTCCTCAACGTTCTCACAACGTGATGCCAACGCGATAACTACACGATTGCAACATGCTCCCTCCCACGCGCAATGGGATAACAACGCATCAGCAACGCGATTCACAACTGACTCTGTCCAAATTTTACAAGGTTACAACGTGGTATTCGAGGCAACTGAAGCATACTTCCAACGAGTTTACAATGCAGCATAGCGCGTGATGAACAATGTACTTGAAACGTACTTCCTTCGTTAGGGTTACTTCCAGCTACACTAGCGTGGAAGTTAGAGGACTTTTTCTTAAAACATGGTCGTTGGTGAAGGAATATTCAGTTGAAAAATGTGTTGTAATGGATTTTTGGAAAAGGCTGAGAGGCATTGTATACAGTATAGCTAATTAGAGACAGTATAATCTGTTAAATACCTTGGAGTTATGCTGACTAATGATCTCTCTTGGGGTAAACATATTCGGGAAATAACCGGTCAAGCTAATCGTGAATTTGGATTTTTTAAAAGAGTACTACGCAAGTGCGACGATAAAGTTAGGGAAATCAGCTAGTTCTCCCTTGCTAGACCTCGCATGGAATACGCTGCCAGTATTTGGGATACTTAAGAGGTAGGCTTAAAAACCGCGTTAGAACGCGTGTGCAGCGAAGATCGGCAAGATACGTTAAGGGCCGTTATGATAATATCGTTAGTGTTACTGACCTTTCGCAGCAACTGGGATGGGAATCGCTTTCAGACCGTTGATTAAAATTTAGACTTAATTTTTTAAATTAAATTTCTAACCAATTTATCTTCTGGCGATTTTACGAAATCCGACATACTACGGTAGATTAGATCATGAGAATAAAATTAGGGAACTAGAACTACAGAACGGGCAGATTTAAAATGAAATTTTTCCCGCGAACAATAAACAGAACAGCTGCCAATGAGACCTTCAACTAGGTTTTTCGAGGATTAGTGTAGCTAGTTAGTTGATTTACTCCTTAATTCTTGTATCTTTATCTGCTGCCTAGTATCAGCAGCACGCCGTTCATTTTTCTGGGATAACTCTTGTATCTCTGTCCATTTATGTAGTTGCATAATACATTAATATAAATAATTTTTCTAGTATTGTTGGCATGCCTAAATTGCAATGCATGTTGGCGAAATGTCAACTCCTGACAAGTATTTGCAAACTCAATGGTTCGGGCTTCACTTTGTGAAAATCCATTCTAATGAATTAAAAAAATATATGATACTTTTTTTACAGATTTTTATTCCAAGTCGACCGATTTCGTCGCATAGGCGACATCATCTCAGACCTGATGATGTCGCCTATGCAAAAAGTACCATATCTTTTTTGAATTCATTAGTATTTGCAAGTTTTTTTCTAATACACCCATAGTGGTAGCATAATTAACTTTATTGTGGTACAGTGAGGTGCATGTTGGTGATAACTCACCCTCTGCCATACACCCTTGAGGTTGCTTGCAGGGTATTATGTATGTATAGATGAATATCTTATCTAAATGGGTCTAAATCTTGGAAGATAACCGCTGCAGAGCATAGAAGTTCAGTAGTAGCACAAATCGAAGGGTATATTGAATCTTTTGCGTAAGTTGGAAGTAGACTATATTTCGGAAGACATTCAACATATTATGCTGAAGCCAACTTATCACGGTAGAAACGATCACAAGCGTAAGATAAACGAAATAGTGCAGAACCGTTAGATCTAAAATGCAATTTTTGCCACGGAAAATAGATGACTATAAATTGTTGTTGCGATATATCTTCTCTATGAAATTACCACCATCGCCAGGTAGACCTGACTTCGTACTTGTGTTTTATAACATTTCATGACTACCAACACCTCACCCAGCTTTAAATGGTGTTCAAATGTTTAAAAAATAAATATGAATGTTGGTGCACTTAACAAAGTTGCTTCTGGGGAGTGTCCGGTTCCGTTCGACGTCCCCGCCCCCCACCCCACCGCAAATACGCCTATGAGTTAATGAATGGTGTGAACAGGCCTCTAGTGTTTATGACTACTGATAAGGGCCCATCACTGATTTCCCAACTGCGGAGTGCATGTCTGGTGTGGAATCAACCCATGCCACTCAGTAGCATACACGTGTTGCGGTTTTCAGGGAGTACCTAATCTTGAATGATTTAGACACCGATGCACTCGCAACTCTCCCTCCCGTACGATCTGGGCTCCCACTTGCACGAATTATGTAAGCGGCGCGACCCCTCGTTTAACCGCTTGGGGTCACCGGGTTGACCCTTGACCTTGCTTAAAAGTCTGCCGACGGAGGTTAGGTCGGCGGCGTGCGTCGCCGTCACATCAGCGTCTCTAGTCCGTCACGCATTTAAAGCATGTTCCGTCTGGCACCTTCTTTTTTTCTGCTTCATATGCGAAAAGGAGTATCAAGCGGTCGATAGTTGAGAGCCATGGAAAGCTTGCTTCGTTTCTCATCTGGTGTTAAGTCGCTTTTATCATATTTCGCTCTTGTTCTCAAAAGTGTATCACTCATCATTCATGGAGGAAATCTGGAACATAATGGCTAAAAGAATTTTCTCAGGAGTATATGACTGTGAAATGCGGCATGTTTTCACATGATTTCTGGAATCAAGTATATTTTTCATGGGCTTATTATAGATGGACACTATTTTGGTGCGAAGGACCAAATGAAAGAAAAGGCATCTTATATTAACAAATTCGATGTGCCGATTATGAATCTGATCACGTCGTTCATCTGCAAATTGCGTTATGTCTTAGTTGGTAGTTATTTTGTTGTTATTTTATTGTGCTTTGGGGCTGATATTTATTTTAGGGGCTGATAACAGTGGAAATTTTATTCATAATCTTTATCTATGTTTATTCCAAGATACGTAGGTATATATTGTTTCATGTGTTCTCCTCTAAGTGGTATAGAAATAGATAAATTTCTTTAAAAAAAACCTATAAAGCACATGGGATTGAAAGCACTGAATATTGACGATAATAATTCTGTAAATATTTTTCCTAAAGCATTCGCTGAGATGAGCATGTAAAATCTCAGCGAAATAAAATATGTAAATGTTTGAAATTCTCAATTACATCCACTTTCATCTCAGAGATAATGCAATTTGCTGGTTAACGACGCTCAGGTTCGTGATCAGAATATCGAATTCATTTAGATAAACTATATTTTATTTCATTTAGTTATTTGCACCGAAATAGTGTCCATTATTAGACCTTTTTACGTAATCTTTGTCACGAAATCCAAGTTTAGCTTGAAGGTCTGTGATTTTCTGTTGTAGGTATGCAATTGGCTGCCGTGATGGTAAAATGGCTTGGGCTTGGTGGGGGTGACTGTTGAGGCCTCTACCAGAATCAAACCCTTCGACCGGCCGCCCGGCCGGCGTCTACTCAATCCAAGTTCAGCCCTGCAGTCTCGTTTGATTCCGGCCTATATCGTCTCGGACTGAGTAATGCCAACGCTAAAAAAAGATTGGTACGTATTCATTTTGTTGAATTTCAACGAGGTAGTTCGAAATCCTCTGGCCACACTTCTTTCTCATAGATCCTTCAAATAAGTTCGAAAAAATACCGTCTCATGTTATTACCTAAGTTCCTCAGTAACTCCGAAGGTAAGTTATATACTCCCAAGGTATGTGTATTTGCTGATGTAGGCTGCTTTGTAAGTTTAAGAGTTATTTCATACACACAGAATAAGACAAAGGTAATCAAGTATTTTCGCTCCTGGTTTTGTTTATTGTTATTTTTTTAGTCCTGAGGAAGTAAATAAATATGGCGAATCGCTGGAAAAGTTTTCTTGAGTTGTGTTTCTTAAATATTGACGATAGCTCCAAAATTATATATTACTTTCATAAAATTAAATGTAGGTATTTGATCTAATTGTAAAGAAAAAGATATGTCGTTCACTATCACGGTTCTCCATAACGCGCACATGCGCTCGTGTTATCGCTATTTTTACGATCACGTTCATGAGAACGAAAAAATAATCCTAATTATTCAAATTTTATGAAGTTCTTTTGGTAGTTTCATCGGAAAATGACTTAAATGTCATTTTCAATTCGTATTTTGTCACTTGTGGAAAAACTCTGATGTGAAAAACAAAATGTAACCTTCCACGCTATTTCTGATCTGATTCAGCTTGAAATTACGTGGTGTTCAATGGGAGAATGGGATAAAGGGGGGGAAATAGTAGGTATTTTTCAGTAAAATATAAATGTCATTTTCGCGGAAAACTGTTTATAAGACGGAAAAAGTACTGAATGATTGAATAAAAATTGAATTCTGCCCCATATTGAACTGGTTTAATAGCTACATGTGTGGCAGAATGCAGTGTGTCAGGTTTAAAGGGTGTTATTATATATCTGAACTTAGGTCCGTTGTCCTCGATTGGCGATCTTGCATAGAAATTTCTGGGAAAAGCGATAAATGCGAAATGAGGGATAAATTTAAGAAAAGTCTCTAACTGAATAAGATAGTAAAAAATGACCCGGCCGTTTTTCAGCGGAGGGTATTTTTTCTATGTTCCGCATCGAAAAGTACTGTGCCCCAAAATTATGGTCTCCATGGCGACCCCTAACGACCGTAAACACCAAAAAGCTTATTTTTTTTTCGTTTTTATTTTATTTTTTCAAATGATTGCATTATGAGGGCAAATGATGAAATGATTGAACAAGTAGGTAGATGATTTTGTGGTTTTTTGGTCGAATGTTGGGTAAGATGGAAGAGAAGATGAAGGGATTGATAGGTGTGCGGATGCCGGGAGGAAAGTCGTAGGTAGTATGTGGATCATGTCGAGGGATTAGTGTTCGTCTAGAGATGCAAAAATCGCAGGAGGCAAAAGTATTCTCCGCCCGACCTTATTGAATGACAGCGTAATCTGGGTTAGTCAGGATAAGGTTGCGAGTGTGATAAAATGCAGTGGTATATCAGATGTTTTTCGGCAAAAGGAGGATCGATGGGGTTAGGAATAAGTGGATGATTAAAAAATGAGGGGATTTTTGTGTGGATTAGAAAGGATAATATTATCAGATATATATTACACCAAGTTTTCATAAAAAACATTTATACAAATGTATATAACTAATTAGTCAATGTAACATAGGAACCCCTGAGGAAAAAAAATGTTCTGGGGTTGCCATCATTTTAGTTTACAAAATAGCTGGCTGTTATCGCCAAAACAATACAAAATACAAATATTAATTTTACAGGAAAGTCAGAAAGCAATGTTCAACAAAAATGTGTTCACACAGTTAGAGACTGAGGAACAAGCATCAGCTTAATGTTTGGGAGAACAATAATAATATTAAAAACCCAAATACAAACTACAAATTATGAAATTTGCACTAATTAAAAAAATAATAAATTAGAAATTATCTTCAATCTTATTAATATGTGTGCAGATACCGGAATTAAAGTCGTAGGTTGTATGTGGATCACGTCAAGGGATTAGTGTTCGTCCAGAGAAGCGAAAATCCCAGGGTGCAAAAGTGTTCTCCACCCGAAGTTATTAATGGCAGAGTAACCTGGGTTAGACAGGATAAGTTTAAGAGAGGTAAATGCAATGGGAATGGGGTACCTGAGAAGTGTTTGCGGGAAAAAGAGGATCGATAGGGTTTTGAATTATTGAGTGATGAAGGAATGTGGGTTGAATCGTATAGTAATCGGCATCTATGGGTGTGCTTCGTTGGTTTGGCTATGTTGAGAGGAAGGATGGGAGTCCAATTACGAAACAGATATATGATAAAAGGTGTGCATGTTGTGAGAAGAAGAAGTACACCAATAAAGCCATGGGTGGATGTGGTGGAAGGGACTATAAAAAAGAGGAATATCAGATGTCTTAATAATACAAGGGCGAAAGATGTGCACTAGGATAGGGAATTATGGAGGAATTTATTAAAATACAGCCCGTTTCATAAGCCTAACGTGATTAACTAATTTCTTTGGCACTGCCTGCCCCTGAAAGGGAACAACATGATGGGTATGTAAGTAGATGAAATGAATGATGGCGTATATAAAACGTTTTCGCAATTCAAAATTTTCTCGAGTGAAACCGGTCATGAAACATCGTCGGCGAAGAGATAATTATGACTGTACGCATAGGGATCTAACTTTCCCTCCCGCAAATTTTACAGTAGACCAATTTTCATCGAATAAAAATGGCTGCATACTAAAGTGCCGCTGTCTCAACCAACCAACAACCCCCTCCCCCCCTACTCCTGTGTGTGGGGGAGGGGTCTCTATCTTCCCTGGCTGAGCCTGGCTGCCGCCGCTGACCGACCGACTAGCATTTAATCTTTTTTAATATTATTTTGGCAATCTCTATAAATCACAATTTATGGATTCGAGGAATGTTTTAACGACGTTCGATTTCGTCCGCAGCGGTCGTGTGCCGCCCTGCTCACGTGTAAATATTTATGGGGAGCCCGCGATGATAATTGCCCGTTTTATTTTTATTTCATTCTTCCCCTTTCGATCGTTTTAAGGGAAGCGATTTGGGGTCGTCTCATTTCTTTATTATTTTTTGTATTTTTAATGCGCCGACTTCAAAAGGCGCTTCCGCCACCGGGAGGCGCTCATCAATCACTGACTCGGCTCACTTACTTACGCACACTCCCTAACTGGGCTCTCTTTCGGGAAAAGCAGGGCAGAATGTTTTTATTATTATGTTAATCTATTGGTTAAGGTAGGTTTAAATGGAAGTTAGTAAAAATCCTCTAGATTTTTACTAGCACAGACATGTATCTACCTGCTCAATTTCTTTCTTCATCACAGCTTATGTCTCACCTCTCGTCATCCCG
The DNA here is from genome assembly GCA_963573305.1 of Pyrrhosoma nymphula. Taxonomy (NCBI): domain Eukaryota; kingdom Metazoa; phylum Arthropoda; class Insecta; order Odonata; family Coenagrionidae; genus Pyrrhosoma; species Pyrrhosoma nymphula. The sequence goes on along the minus strand of OY754333.1, from coordinate 84,078,707 downwards.
TCCATTTCCAAACCTATTTTCTTTTTTCCCCTTCCCCGCATACTCAGCCTCCTTCTCCTATCATGGCCTTCAGCAACCCTTTGCTTCTCATTACTTCTTTCAACCGATTACTTTGCCTCCTAATCTCCTCCAGAAGTTCCCTCTCCCAACCCACCATAACAAGCATTTCCTCAATTTTCTTCCTCTCCGTCCACCGCACTTTCTCCATTCTCCTCTACATCCAGATCTCAAACGCCTGCTGCCTATTCCCGTCTTCCTTTTGTCGAGCCCACGTTTCTGGACTATGCATAGAAAGGAAAATATTTATTTATTCTCTAGGACTTACGTATCCTATAGAGCGAGGTAGATATAATTAATTGTAGTTGTTCGCACGTCAAGATAATCGTAATCTGTTACAAGAACTTAATCATAATGGACAGAATAGAGGGAAATATTTATCTTATATGATCTTATATAGGGTTTGCATAATTTTTTCCAGTCGTAGAACAGTCAGAAGATATACAAAATCATAAATATACTGAAATAATTACAAAAACATTCATAAACCAAGCAATTTATTGTAGTTTAATGAATTGTTTTTAAAATGTTTAATGGAATATTCTTTTTTATATTATCAGTAACTGATTTTCACCTCCAATGTGTAGTGACATGAGATGGATTATTGTTAGGAGTAGTTCGGTGGCGTGGTGTAATCATTTGAATCTCGGAATTTCGTGTTTTACTTCGGTTTCCCCAACCCAGAATTCGCCCGGCAGGCTTTTCGAATAAAGCATGATAAAAGCTTGAATTACACCTGCGGTGTCAACGCTGTCATCAAAAGACAAAATCCAACCAATTTTGAAGTTTGCCGTGATCCTACATGCTCTCTGGGAAGTTAGGTGATTCATTATAAAGATACTGTGTTGTAAAGAATTTTAGTGATGTATACATAAAAACATATAATTTATACTCTATTCGTTTTTCAATTTTCAACCACCTTATTATGTTCCCGTACTCACTAGGAGAGCAGAGAGAGAGAAAGAAAAATTAGGTTATTTTGAGCGAGATATAATTTCACATAAAATTCAATGAATTCGGCCTCAATACAAAGAAAAAAGATCTCATCTTTCCAATGATAACAAAATTCCAGTAACTTACCGTTAGAATTTTTGATATATTTGCCAAAAAATACTAGCCATTTTCCATGGAAAATGGTACGGGTCCAATGGCTCACCTGAGAGACTTAATTTAAAAAAATGAGGAATTCCTATTGTCCAGTTCTCGTCAGAAATTTTACAGTATGTATTTTTATTACTTCTCAGCTTTTAAAAATAAAACAATTACTCAAGTAATTTTTACAGAATCGCAAAATAAAACCTTTTGTTGCGAAGGCGTTGTCAGCGTACGGGTGGGAAAATGAGTCAAGTTAAAGACCTATGTATCCATATTTAGTTAATTACTGAGAATTTCAATCATATAGAACAATATTTGTACGCCATAAATATTATAATATTTGGTTCATGCTTCTAACATCTGCTGAAATAAAAAATAAAATTCGAATGGGATCTCTATTATGACTAGGAAAAAATCTCGCTCAAACCTCCTTAGGCGGAAGGATGAGAAGGGGGACAGTGGGTGGGTGTGGAAATAGATGGTTTTCGTGGGGGAAATTACTTTCCGATATTCGCCGTTAGTTCGGTTCAAAAGCGAGTGAGAGATGATCGACTCTTCAATACAAGAACTCGGTGCATGAAGAGGGGGAACTCGTCAGGACGGATGTGGCGGCTCATTTGTTTTCCAGCTAATTGCTCAACCATCACTCCCTTCCAATAGACCGTGATGTGCGGCTCTGAACAGTGGCGAAAATAGGTATTTACTTTTTGGCTGTTTATTATTTGATGGACAGGTATGGGGAAGTTGGGGTAAGAACTATCCAAAAACCAACCAATCAGCTGGTAGAATACATAATGAAAAAAAGATAATGTTTTGCTTTAGCGTGGGTAAGAACACGAAACAGCTGGAGACAAGTATGAGGTTAAAAGAGATTATGAGGGGCGAAGGGGTGTTTATGGTCGTGATAGAGTGGAGGATTTTAGGTAAGCGGGGAAGGGAAAGAAAGTGAATAGTCTTTATGGACGGGATAAAGAGAGATAGGACGCCCGCTGAGGTGAGGGAAGAAATCGTGTAGTGGGATAGGGGCCTCCCCCTGTAAAAATCTAGAGAATATTTTACACTATTCCATTTAAACCTACCTTAACCGGCAGATTTGCCTAAAAACTCGGAAAATAGGCAAACTTTGATCGTCATAAATTTGGTCCACCTGTATGACCAGTGTGTCAAATTGCAAGCTCAATGGAAGCTCTTACAATGGAAGTTTCTTGTTAGTAGTGGAAGGTTGAGAATTGTGTGAAGCACAAGGCTTGGTTGACTGGTTAAAAAGTCGCTTTGGTAATGGAAAGTGCCTCAGTGGTTAGGTAGGTGCTACATAAATGGATACGAAGGGGAAGATATAACGGACATAAAATTGAGAAAATGGTAAAGTGACGAGGAGAGGCCGTAAAGTGATTCATTGAGGACTGGAAGCTGAGATGTTGCGACAGATGTACCTGAATAATGTTACAATGTGTAAAGGTAGAGATGATAACTGGATAATTTATCGCGCTCACTCCTCAGTAGCCGAAGTACCGTATTAGCCCTAATATAGTACGATGTTTTTTCCTCAGTAGATACGTTTGAAGGTTAAACTCAAGTAATAGTAGAATGCAGAACATTAATGGTTAGTGCTCGTTTCCGTATGTGTTTCATAAGGCGTATTAATATCGCTAAATTGTACATTAATTAAGAGACCATATAACGAGGCTGCATTGTACACTTACGCTGGAAAAGCTTCTTGAGGGTAAATTTAAATGTATAAGATTAAAATGAGATGAGCTTTTCTTTTTTCTAAATTTCACCTCAAAATACTTCGAATCGCTCTACATATATTCGGGGTCGAATTATATTGGGGCGTATACAGTATTCAGCTGAAGATTTAAAAATTCAGGAAATTCTGGCGATATGGCGTCGAATTGGAACACGATGAAATCAATCTCGTGAAATATTTCACAAGTAAATGAAACTTGAATTACCTCCTAGGTTTCAATGTCGCCACATCACCAACAAGCTGTTGATGAATGTAATGCCATGGAAACTAAAGTCGCAATTCAAGTTGTATTTATTTGTGGAAAATTGAACGCGATTTATTCATTCTGTAAAGGATTTAGAATATTCAATTTCCTAAATAAGGAGAAATTAAGTGGGAAAGTTGCTATATACTACTAGACATTTTGATTAATGTTGTTATAATGCCGTAATCATTGCGTGAAAAATATCACAATCCTCGAGACTTCTTGGACAGACATAATGGCGCTTCTTTAGCAGCTGAGAAAAAATTAAAAGATTAAAGGCGAATTAATCGTTTATGAAAGCGAAAGATGTGTCTGATATAGATAGTGCTTCTGATGTTGAAACTATCTTAAATATTGTGGAAAAATAAGATTTCACCCGACACTTTTTAGCGCTGAAAAAAAGGCACGAAAATTTTAGTTAATATTCAATTTCCAAGTCTGCAGTTATTAAAAAAATTGATCTTGTAAGGACAAGCTTGCAAAATTGAGCTTTAGCTTGAGGATTGACATTCAAGACTACCATTCAGATACCTCCCATATTTGGCGTCACCTATTTCAAATTCCAAATGGGATAGGGAAAAAGGAAGCTTTGGACCACACTGAAAATGAAACACATGATTAATTTTCATGCTGTGACATGATGCATTTTTATGCATGTTGCATCCACGTTACAAATGGGGACTACTCTGGGTAACGGGTAGTGACGTGACCCAGCTCCGCTAATCAGGGAACATAAAGTATTCCAGCACGGAATGATTTTGGGCGCTATAATTGGATAGCTAAAACAGGGTTTTGTACTATTTTCTATTTTTACTTTCGATATTTTCCTCTTTTTTTAATTTATGCTACTTTTTATTTTTGTTTTGTGTACTTAAGCCTCCGAATGTATGTGAAAGATAGGAGAAAATATTAATTGATTAAAAGGTGCTCAGGCTCTGAAAGGAAAGTCGTAAGTAGTATATGGAGTAGATCAAGTAATGATTTACTACACCTCCTTTGTTACATATCGTTCGTAGTTCCTAAGTGGTGTTGCTGCCGTGAGTTGTGTCGCTCTCGAAATTTTTCTCGATACGGAGAAATTTCAATCTCGTGCCAGTTCCGGAGCGGGCAATCTCAGAGTAATAAGTATAGCTTGTATCTAACATTCCGCGGGAAAATGTAGGTTTCTGGTGCTTTGACTGGGCCGAAGTTGTTATAATCGGAGTTGTGACGAAAATTCCCTGTCACATCTCCACATTGAAACAGCTTTAGTGGTTTGTTTCCATTCCTGATGATCCATACGAGTGCGGCAGACTCTGCAAAACTACGGATTTCCGACCATCCGGATGGTCGGAAATTCGCATTGGTTTTGGAGATTCTGCCGCCACCTCGGGAAGGAGAATGTAGTGCGTGCGTGTCCTCTTATTTTAACAGGGGAAAGGGAATCACGTGCGACAAGCTCGCTTTAGAGTTCCGTCTGGTCATGACCCCGATGACTGGAAAGAGTACATCGCCGTAATTCTCACTTGGACTGGACGAGCTCCAAATTTGGTGGGGAGAGGGGTAGGGTTGGACGGGGATGAACTTTTCTCTCTCCCCCCCTCCAGGGAGAGGTACGAGGGGGGGAACTGGGGAGTGGGAACCCCTGTCCCCTCCCTCCATCCCTGGGCCGTGCTTCCTACCTCCATCTCCCTTCTTATCCGTCCTGCGCCTCGTCCACCAACAATCGGGAGTGGACTTTCTCTCCCCCCTCCCAACCCGCTCGGCCATCGACCGCTTACAATCTCCTTCACACCGCCCTTGCATTCTTATGGCTCGTTTCCCCTACGCTGATCTGAAGATGGCTGGAGCGGTAATAGTGGGTCATTGAGAGCACATTTTAATAACTTTTTTAAGTAAGTCGAAAACAAATTCTTGGATCGCATTTCATTAAAGTGCATCTGTTTATGCGTTGGAACTCATCTTAAAGGCAGCAATGCAAATGATACGAGAATTATATTTAAAGTTTATTTCCTTTATTAAATTATGTTATGACTAGAGTTTTCGGCGCTGTACTCGAAATTTAGACGAAACTATATTGAAATATTTTTTTTTAATATTGCTACTTAACTTTCCTTAGAATTACTTATTCTTGTATTAAAAATTAACTCAAGTCCAATATAATTTCAAATTTTCACACTTTTTTGATAGCACTATGGAAACCCAATTCTTAGCATTTTACACTTTTAAATACACATTTGATAGGATATTTAAAATACCTAGAAATATGAAATATATCTATTCTGGATTATTAAAAAACATACGCAAATAAAAAAATTATAATGGCTTTAAAAAGAACTGCTTAAGTTTATTATTTACCCTTGGAATACGTTTCAACTACCTACTAACAGTATTTACGGTGTCTCTTAATCAAAATCGTTCACATGCAATGATGATGAAGACATTTTATATTTTCATGACACAGCATAATTACGAATGGCTTTTAGTCCCAACATGCTTAAGCAATGAAGAAAACGTTTCAATAAAATAACTCTACAGACATTTTAATATGGGAAATGTTGCACAAAGAACATGTTAACATATGAAATAACTGCCGTATATCTTATTACTGGCATATCTAAAATCTAGCAGTTTCCATATTAACATTTTTTGTGCTCCATCCAATTTTAGCAAGCTGCCCAATGATTTTAAATTGTTTCCACTTATATGTCTTTAATTTTTATCGCTCGCGAAAAGAAACTCATAATTGACCATGGTTAAATACGGGGTGTTTCAGATGAAGTCCAACCTATAAATTAATTGGCCCCTGTGGTTTGGCTTTGGTTTGGTACTTGAGAAGGATGAAGAGAATTTAGAGATTCGCTTGTGCTTTTGTTATTTTTGTGTTGATTCCCCATAAAGATGCCAAAAATAGATAACGCTAATTGTTTAACTACTGTATGGAAAAGAGATAACCTTTTTGCGTGGACGTTTTGAACGAATTCGTTAATTATTGACTAAACATCGGGCTGTGTCTACTGTTGTAGTGAGCTAAACAACAAAAGAGCTTTGATAATCTCATCCGCAATTTTTGTTTGTCTGTTGATTTCCAGTAAAGGCATCAAACATGTCAAATGCAAAGTTTTTATTTACTCTTTGGTAAAAAGGTTACGTTTTTAAAAATGTATATTTTGAACGACTTCGATACCTATGCACCATGCATTCGGCCCTGACTATTGTGTACCTACAGAATGGTACCTATCTCTGCAGTTTACCGAACGTTTCGCCAGAGCACATCATTCTATTCATCGTCGTTCGTGTGCGCTTAAGGTAGTTTGAGCGAAAAATCATTTCACCTAGAGTTTTCTAAATTTGACCTCATTTTAAAGAACATTCTAATCTTTCCAATGATATCAAAATATTAACCCCTTGCCGTACTACTTTTCGAGAAATTTGCCTGAAAATACAAGATGTTTGCAAGGGATTGATTACGGCCGTGCGCTCCAGAGGGAGAATATTGAACAAATTAGGAATTTATAGCACCTAGATTTCGTCAAACAACTAACGGCGCATAGTATGTATGTTTTCCCAACTGCATATTTATAAAAATTAATCTATTATTCTCCTCAGTAATTTTTACATTATCGCAAAAAAAAACATGCTGTTTTGAAGGCTTTAGCCGTCGGGCGTGAAAAAATCAGTCAAGTTAGAGACTTATGTAGATGTAATTATTTAATTACTGAGAATCTTGGTCATGTATTACTATATTTTTGCGCCATTAATATTATCTACAATATTTACGTCACACTTCTTACGGACGCTGAGATTAAAATATAAAATTCGAATATGATCTTTTTTTTTGGAATAATAAACACTTTTAATGATTCTAAAACAGAGATACAGCATAAATACAATATAAATACAATATAAGTCCTCCTGAGCCTCTGGCTCGTCAGGAGGTGCTTGTGAGTACAAAAAATATAACAGAGCATTGGTGGCGATATAATAAATTGTACACTTTACACTTTTACATGCATTATGAAGAATGACGATCAATTTCTTCATTGCTTTTCCAACAATAAATTCTGACAGTCTCTTTTCAGTTGTGAGATAGTACTTATATTTGGTATTTTAATATTTACAAAATTAAGAAGTTTAGGTATAATCACACTTAACATTCTATCACCATAGTTTGTGTATGATTTTGGAATATCATATAATTCCTTGTATCTTAATTGCATTGTATCCTTTAACCCTAGAACGACGGACTGGGTCCAATGGACCCGGTTGGTAGTTTTGAGTGTTTATAATTCTGTCAAAAATGCACGAAATTGATTTGGACGCCGTGACTTTTCCTATATGTGTGTCCTCAATAACATAGCAAGAAATGACGAGAATGGGCTTAATACATTTTCTATTATACTACAAAGTTACATAGTGGACGGACTGGGTCCATTGGACCCAGTCGACCATTTTCAACTCAATGGGTATTATATTTCAACTCACCCGCAATTTTCTTACTTACATTGTATTTTTGGGAGATTCAATGTGTATGGAGTTATAAAAAATCGTAAGCGATACTTTGTATCATTTAGTTGGCAATGTTTAGGGAACGGCATGAAACCTATTATATGCTTTTACAATTTCACATTTAGAGTGATATGGTCAGAAACACGTATCCACGTTATTTTGTAATGGGTAGGTTTTGTAACTATTTCATGTTTGACACATACGTCGTGTGAATTCTCTTCATTCAGTCCCGTATTCTCTCAGTTTTATATATGAGACCGTTCATTTTGCCTCTGTGGTGCTTTCGTGGTGGTCATTTGGAAGTTACGCTCGCAAGCTGGAGTGGTCTTGCTGCAGACCGACATATGCTGTTATTCCGCCAACTGAACTGAAGACATTGAAGATTTTGAATTCCATCATTACATTTTGGTGCTTTACATGGTAAGTACAAACTTTTATGGATTATATAAAAGAGTAAACTCTCTCATTCTAATGTACTACTTCAATATTTACCTCATTTACCAAAACATTTACTCTTCAGATGAATAAGTTAGATGAAGCAGTGTGTTGCTTTTCAGCTACTAATATATACACCGATTTTCTTGTTTCTATCTTTACAGAATGCTTGGTGGTACCAACTTTTGAGGAGTGTGGTATTCATGTGATTGAATTCATAGACTGACTATCGGTATACTGTGTAGTTGCGGAGCTAAGTAATCGGCGTCTTCCTTTGGAAACCACAGTCAAAATAACTATCAAGATATTTTTGAGGTAATAATGAAAAATAGTATTGTTTATATAAAATTAGTTATTCTAGTAAAATTTATTGAGCTCTTTGAATTTCTTGATGATAACAGAAACATATCATTAGATAGTGCTTCGCAAATTTTTACCTGAATTCACAACGAAAGAATAGCACGAACAATGTTATCTTTCATTTATATCTTAGTAAGATTTCGAATGCAAAACTGATAAATTTGATTGTTAATCTATTCCCAGGATTGATTAGAGTGACACACATTTGGAGTGTATTCATCTAAAGATGGCACAAGGACATGCTCAGCATCTAGACATACAGCGCTGGCTGGAGGAGGGTAGTAGTGACTCCGGTGGAGATGAAGACGGTGTAATGTCGGATGACGACGGAGAACAAAACGGCACTGTGAGTGATGTTTCTTCATCTTGCTCAGAAGATGATGAAAATGCGGAAATCGGGAACTCATATCGTGAGAAAATTTTGATTTCGCGCAATCTGAAAGAGGAGTGGTCAACAGAACCTTATGTCACTAAAAAGGGTAGAATGCAGGACCGTAATATTTTGCGCCAGAGCCTCGGTCCATCTCGCTATGCCGTGCGGAATGTTGATTCTGTGTCTTCTGCTCTCTTGCTACTTTTGCGTCCTTATATCCTTGATATTGTTAGAAAATGGACTAATATTGAATTGCATGTAGTTTATCAAGCTATGTGGAATGAAGTGAGTGACACTGAAATAAAAAAATATTCTGGGATTGCTAATATTGATCGGTTTTTACAAGTCCAAAAATGAAAATGTTTCACAACTTTGGAGTAAATTAGACGGCCGACCAATATTCAACAGTATTATGAGTAGGGATAGATTCAAAATTATACTGCGGGTTCTTTGATTTGATAATGCGACAGAAAGGAGGAAAAACAGAGGCGAAGATAAGTTGCAGCCTTTAAGAGAGATATTTGATATTTGGAATGAAAATTTGAAAGATACATTTGTGCCAGGATCCTGCATGACGGTTGACGAACAATTATTGACGTTCCGTGGACGCTGTCCGTTTAGACAGTTTATTCCATCAAAACCCGGAAAGTATGGAATTAAAATTTGGGCAATAAGCAATGGTAATAACCCATACACGTGGAAAATGCAAGTATATACAGGCAGATACCCTAATAAAAGCCAGGAGGTCAATCAAGCGAAGAGAGTAGTGACAGATATGGTTGAGAGACTAGAAAAATCAGGCAGAAACATAACATGTAATAATTTTTTCACAAGCTTGTCTCTAGGTCGCCAACTACTTTCCAAAGGTTTAACGATTATATGGACCATGAGGAAAAATAAAGGAGAGATTCCACCCGAGTTCACGTCTGTAAAAGCCAGAGAGCCTAATGTAACTTTGTTTGGGTTTCAAAAAGATTCCATGATACTGTCTTATTGCCCAAAAAAAGGAAAAAGTGTAATTTCACTTAGCACCATGCACAATCAGCCAAAAATTGACGATGCTGCAGAAAAAAAAAAAAAAGTAATTTTGTATTATAATAGTACCAAGGGTGGTGTAGATACCATGGATAAAATGGTGCTCAGCTACAGTTGCAAAAGAATGACCCGGAGATGGCCTCTCGCAATATTTTATAACATGATTGATATCAGTTCAATTAATGCTTATATCATATGGAATAATTTGAAAAGTCAAAAGCTTACAAATAAACTAATTAAACGACGTAATTTTCTTATCTGCCTCGGAAAAGAGTTAGCTGGGTGACCTGAAAGGGTTGAGTATCTCCAAAAGAAAAATCAACAATCTGAAGAATTCACATCGAGGAAAAGAAAATGTGACACACTCCTTGAAAACCATAGCATAATTACCAAGAAGAGTAGGTGTCATATGTGTAATTACAAAAATAATAGAAATACACGAACTACCTGTTCACGACGTGCGAGAAATATATGCCAAGAGCATTCAGAAATTTTATGCATTCCGTGCTTGCAGTAGCATTACAGTTTTTACTAACATTTGTAGCAGCATCATTCTTTTGTTTCATTTAAGTTGTAATATATCTTCTTTAACGGTGCCAAAAGATCCATTATGTAATGTGTGTAAATGTACTTGTGTTAATAAACATTCATAAAAATGGGAAAGTTGGAGGCATTTCTGAATGTGTGAATAACATTATGCTTTGTTGCAGAAATAGCGTCCAACAAAATAATTTAATAGCAATAAAGACGAGAGGGCATATGTTGAGGAAGTAAAAAAGATAAAAACTGTAACTAAACTCAGCCAAAATTTATCATGAAATGGTAATAGTGAAATAAAAAGGTTCAGGGTCCATTGGACCCAGTCAGGCTACAACGCGATAATTTTTTTTCAGTCTTCCTAGGGTTAAGTCTTTTTTTAACCTATATTTTTTACTGTAATAATTTTCAGTAATGAGTACATATTCAAATAGCTTATCTACGGGCAGTACACATATGTCTTTATAGACCTTATTAACATCAGATAATCCCACATCACTTCCTAAATTATATTTACATCTGAAAATTGTTTTTATTATTCGATTTTGGGTGCTAATCAAAATTTTTTTATGTATATTAGCAGTGCTACCCCACACTGTCAGACCATATCTTATTACCGATTCAAACAAAGCATAATAAACCTGTATTTGGATGTCACTGGTAATATATTTTGTTATATGATACATTTGGTAAGATATTTTTCTTAGCTTTTTATTGATTTTTAATATATGTTCACCAAATTTGAAATTACAATCAATAATGACACCCAAATAATTGTATTTATCTACTTGAATCATTCTTTTACATCTACAGTTTGATATTTGATAGTTGCGGTGCATACAATCATGATCGTGCATAGTTAAATTTATAAATTTGTGTCTATCTATTTTGCTAACAATATGTAAAACTTTAGATATCTTATTATTGATTCGTATCTTCTTTATTAATCTTCATTATGACTAGGGAAATATTTCGCTCAAAATACCTTAAGTGCCCCGATTAGTTCTGTTTTGCGCTCACTTCAACGCCTTGAATGCAAGGCTCCGAATGGTACATCTACATCTACATATTACCCCGCAAGCCGCCTCAATAGGCGTGTGGCGGGGGGTGTTAGGACACCAGCCGCTTAAAGATAAAAAGGAAACGCTCTAATGAAATTACGCCTAGCATTTATTGAAGTCCCTTATTGTTCGGGGGAAAAACGAATTCCCATACCTATCCGTTCGGCAAAATATCTCTCTTAATTTATCGTTTCTATCGGACCTGGAAATATAGTGGGGTTCTAATATGATGTTCTCCGTGTCGCTCTGAAAGATATCTATTCTCAATTGTTCAAGCAATCTAAGCCTAGCGCGCAGCCTCCGAGTCTCTAGCGGTTCCCAGCCTAATTCGTTTAACATCTGTGTAACGCTGTCAGTACGCCCGTAGCTGTTTTTGACGAATCGCGCAGCTTTCCTTTGTATTTTATTAAGTTCCCGGACTAAGTCTTTCTGCACCGGATCCCATATGCTCGCTGCATATTCAAGGTGTGGCCGGACGAGTGCGAAATAGCACCTCTCTTTTACTTTTTCATCCGAAAATCTTCCCACAATACGCTTGACGAATCCTAGCTTCTTCAGAGCTCTGCCACAAATATTTCTTATATGTGCTCCTCACGATAGGTCCGAAGTTATCGTAACTCCTAGATACTTCACTTCATCTGTCGCCTTTATGTTAACACCATCCACAGCATATACATGGGAATAGTTGGACGACTTCCGCAAGAAATGTACCGCCGTGCATTTGCTCAGATTAAGTTCGAGTCCCCACTCTTGGCTCCACACATGAACGTTGTTTAAATCCGATGATAGAGTTTCAAAGTCAGAGTGATCACTAATTTCACGATAGATGACAGCGTCGTCGGCGAATAGACGTATTTTACTGCTAATTCGAGAGCATAGATCATTTATGTATATAATGAACAAAAGGGGTCCGATCACGCTTCCTTGCGGGACACCTGATGTCACTTTAACTACATCAGAGCTAATTCCGTCAAGAACTACCTTTTGCTTACGATCACTCAGAAAGTCGCGTATCCAGTTTACTACTGTTTCGTTTAGGCCGCATGACTGTAATTTGTATAAAAGTTTGTTATGAGGTACCGTGTCGAAAGCTTTCTTAAAATCTAGAAATAATGCGTCAACTTGTCTTTTCGATTCGCCAGATTTGAGAACGTCATGAAGAAAGAGCGCGAGTTGTGTTTCACATGATCTACCTTTCCGGAAGCCGTGCTGACAGCCATGGAGGACGTTACGACTGTCCAGGAACGTCATGATATTGCTAACGACGATATGTTCGAGTATCTTGCCTATAATCGACGTTAATGAAATTGGTCGATAGTTCCCTGGGTCGTGTCTGTTTCCCTTTTTGAATATCGGTGTAACGTTTGCAATTTTCCAGTCTAATGGTATCTTTCCTTCAGACAATGACTTCTTGAATATTATGTCTAAGAACGGTGCGATCTGTGGCGCTAACTCCTTGAGGACACGCGCGGGTATTCCCTCCGGACCCGGAGATTTACTATTTTTTATCGACTGTAGCTGTTTAGTTATCCCATCACGTTGAATAGTGATTTCTTTCATCGGTTCCTCAGTGAATTGTATTTCAAAATTACATGCAGTATCGTCTGTGGTGAATACACTTTTGAAGTGGGAATTTAACGTGTTAGCTTTGTCAATATTTTCGGTGACAAGTTTGCCATCATTATCAAATAACGAATCTACGGTTGAAGATTTTCCCTGAAGCTCTCTCGCATATGACCAAAAAGATTTCGGATTTTCTTCGAGTAATTCACCAAGTACTTTTTTCTTGAAATTTAGCAATGCAGAACGCATTGATTTCTTAGTTTTTGAGCGTTGCGCAGCGTAACTTTCTTTTGCTTCAAGTTCCTTCGATTTGTCGATTCAGAAATCTCAAAGAGCTAAGCGTGACTGGTACCTACTAAGGCTTGCGCGTTTTTCTCTATCCCTCTGCTCCATTTCCATGGCGCTATTTGGCGCCGGTCGTCCACGTGTCACTTAACGCCAGCCTCTGCCGGAGAATGGCGATTGGGACTCGTTGTGGCGATTATGCCCACGTGTCACTGCGGTCGTGATGTCCCGACCGTATTGAAATTTCCCCCGAATCAATCAGCATATGCTTACTTTGCCGATGAGGGCGCAACACACCCGTGACACCCCGAATTTAGTGGGCGCTATACGATCCTCCGGAACCTATCACCAGATGCTAATGGGCTTCGGAGTCAAACGAAAGAGAAAACAACTGTGAATACATTATCCAGCTCTCAATTTAAATTCGTTGATTGCATTTACCCCAAAAATATCAATAAATTATTTATACGCATGAAAAATACCATTCCAAGGTTGCATTGTTGACTCAAATCTTCAAATTTCATCTCGCAGGTTCGTAATATTCATTGGTTCTCCTTGAAAACACTTTGGTTCTGTTTATTTGTTTATACTGTTAAACATCTATTTATAACTTTCAGCTTGTTTGTGATGGTGAAAAAAAGAATAATATGAGAGAATGTCAGAGGTTCGTTTTTGAAAGATGCAAGCTAATGAAATCAAAACAAAAATTTGCCCACTATTGTGTCAAGACAGAATGCGTGCATTTTTATTTCCCGCCAAAGTCAAAGAAATAAATTGGATAAGAATTATTGGAACTTTTATGTTCATTTAAAAGAACAGATTTTTATTCATTTTTTAAATAAGACACGTAGGCGTGGACCTTTTGGGAAAGCGGGTGAGAATGGATTGAAGCCGTTAAAAAAATGGGCACAGAGTATACACAGAGGGGCCTAATTGATTGCTCCATATTATATGAATGATTGATTCGCGCATCCGCCATTTTCATAGCTTATTCGTTGCATAGAGTTGTGAAACTAATGGTTCGTTACTTCCGAGATGTACTGGCTTTAACAGACGAATTTCGAACGTCATCTGATAGTTAATGGTAGGCCACGGACGTAGAATTAAGGGTGGTAGGCCTTAAATTTTGAATGTCCTTGCAGAGCTCTGGGAAAAAATTCGAATATAGGATATAATTGTATGGAAGACATCGTGAGTATCTTAAATTTTCTTTAAATAAGATCGGCTATAAATCGACACTGATGCATAGCTGCATATTTTATAAACTGCTTAAATGTGCTGTTATAACAGTAAGGACACGGAATCTAAATACGCCTATTTCAGGTGAAACATTTTCCTTGGCGATTTATCTGGATCACATTCTTCTCAAATAAATAGCACCTTGTGTATCATGAACGCGGTAGACGGTGGTGATAGGGAGGGTATTATTTAAACAGGCTTTGAACTTATTCAAAATTTATTGAAAGATAGGTGGGATTGGCTCATATTGTTTTCAACCAAGAACTTCTACCTCCTCTATTAATTCGTGCGTCACATGAAAACGAGAAGCCAGTGTAAAAAACTATCACCTCATTTATTGCTTTTTGTCAAATTGTCTTTTTATTAAGAACATCCAATTTTGTGTCAGGGCGTGTTTATCGATCAAGAATGTGGTGGACTTACAGTTACTAATTTATCAAAGGTTTTCCTAATAATATCAAAAAAAAAAAGTATCGCTAATATAGTGCTAATGCTTTCTCAAATGCGCATATTTATTGTTAATTGTAGATGGCTGGAAGCGGTAATGAGGGGCTATGGTTTGCTGAAGGCGGTGATTGAGGGAAGGATGTTGGGCAAGCGGGAAAGGCGAAGAAAAAGAATAGGTTTTATTGACGGTATGAAGAAAGGTAGGACATAGGCTGAGATGAGAAATACATACACGAGGTAGATACGGCCCTGCACTTGTAAATATATGTAGGATTTTCTCTGAATTTCATCATAACCTACCTTTAACCGGTAGATTACTCTAAAGAAAGAATGAATTGTAAAGTGGCCATTAAAATGCAGAAAATTATTAGAAATGTTTGCCAAAATTTTTGGAAACTCGCCATCGGGAGATTCACAGCAAGTGCATTTCCAGCGCTTATCGCAGGACTACTAAACAAAAGTGTGGGGAGTTGTGTTACGTTCTGTACAACTCGGAGGCTACGGTCAGTTTATTAGTCGCAAAGCACATAAAATATTTCCGCACTCTCAGTGAATTTTGAAAACTTTAATTTTTTCAGAATATCATGTAAATCGCCCATTCAGAGCCGTGGTTTCACCGTATAATGACTTAAATATCATTTCATTCATATTCAGATGGCTTGTAGAGAAGTGTATCCGCCATATGATATAAACAACAAAATGTTACCTTTCCACGCTATTTTATTCTCTAATTGAACTTGAAATTTCATGGTATTCAATTGTAGAATGGGAGAAATACGGGGAAAGGGTATTTTTCCATATAAAATAATGTCGTTTTTACGGAAAACTGTTTCTAATAATGGAAAATCACGATAAATTGAATAAAAATAAAATATAGGCATCTTACCACCTTATATTGAGAGTTATTGGCTAATTACTGCGTTACTTGTTGTCAAAATGCGGCAATTAAATATAAATAGCGCTGCAGTCGGCTCCTATTCAGAGTCCTCTGGATGGCCGTTCTCAACACTACTCCCTCATCTATGTAGTGCATTATCGGAAATCCAGAGGACTTTGCTCCTATGGATGGAAAAAAGTGGTAATTTCAAAAATATTAGCGAAATAATCTGCATATTGTGTACCTATAATTTTGTTTTTTTAATAGACAACGAATGTTTTCACAGAAAGCAGGGTTTTTAAACCAAATTCACAAAATGGTGGAATTTAGTCATTGTTTTGACTCACATCGTCGCGGTGGAATCTCCTTAACTTGAAACAATTATCTTTGGGCTTTAAATCGGAGGTCATTCCGATTTAAAGATAATACAAGAAATTCTGAAAGCTCGAAGATTTTAAAGGGCGACGCATATTTTTTTCGTTTATGTCTTGTTCACGTGAGGGAAATGTGGAGGAAATATCGCTAAAACTATTTCACGAAACACTTATTCAGACATATCGATTTTTTCCTTCATTGAGCTCGGGTTGGAGTTCATGAACTTTCTGGATTGGACTCAAGCTTGTAATATTTCAACCAATCATAATCGCAATGCGCAGGATGTTCGCTTCTCCAACGGAAGAGAGGAACCTGCGTCTTACCTCCGTCGTTTGTGTTATTTCCCACCTCTCTCCAATGCCCGTATTCCCGGGGGGAAAAAGTTCTCAAAAGTCTTCGTGTATTGGAAACTTTTGTGGGTTTTTCGCCTCTCTAACTTGTTTGGAAGTTCTCACCTTTTAACCTATCACCCGAATCCCCCACCCAAAATCGATTCCACCGCTCCCCCCCACCAAATACTGGTTAGTTTTTGAACCGAGAAACTTCGCGGCAAATCAATTTCCCATCTGATACCAACTCTCAAGAAAGAACACTTTTTGAAAACTCCCACGGGAAATGACCGCTTTGCACGTTTACCCTCCTATTCAGAGTGGAAAAATATCGTTCTAAACGTTGAAAGTTTTTATTTTTTTCTTCGAGCTAGAAATACTAGCCTGGAGGTTCAGGAAGCACTTCATGAAAATATGCTTTTAGCATGGCCGTGGTCATTTGGCCATGAGCCGTTGGACGTTATATCGAGTGCAGAGCAGATAAAATTGGAAACAGAAATATGGAGTCATAGGAGATTGTTGACGATCAAATTGACGGTAAGTATTCCTACGAAGAGCTGGGCATGAAAGGTACTTAATAAACACTCAGTCAAGGTAGAAGGAAAACCTTATAGGACAGACGTGATAGCCTCCAGAACTCAGCAATAGACGGAATATTTATGTGAGGAGTTACTGAGTGAGACTGAGGGCTTTGTTGTGATTTCAATTAAGAATACTCTTAATGCTAGCAGAAACTGTGCTACGGATAAACCGTGTGCAATTTTCCACGAATAAATCTTATCTTAAACTATAACACGAACGAGAAATGTGTCAATTTATGTATGTTAAGTTTACCTCGGAAACGGCTCAAACGATTTCGATGAGATATCATATATATCGTAGATTTTAGATACTTACAAGAAATGAAGTGAGCTAGGTCTAATCTTCATAAAAAATCGTTTTGGGACGGAATTTTAGACTGGAAAAGATTTCCGAGACAAATCATGAAAAGCATGGGAATCTATGAAGACTTCAGGTTAGAGTATTTTATTTTTCATTGTTACAATATTATAAAATACATTCTACTCAATAAAACGATGTGCATTGCTTGAAAACGTTTTTATTTTATTTCTATGGCGTTCGATTATAGCTTAACTCGTCCTTAGATTAAGATAATTAGGGTAAAACACACTGTTATGGTGTTTTTATTGCACTTTTTTAGTTAGCTCAATGGTTAAAGCGGATTTGGTTTATTTATTTAAGGTAAACGATGGCACTTTGTTGTCATTATTGGTCTCTGTATTTATCTTGATATCTTGATAAAACCAAGTGTTTGGTTTTTTCATCATTTACAATTAATCCCATTTTGCTGGTCGCATTTTTCAACTCTTGAAATTTTAGGAAACAATATATCCATCTTGAAGAAAGAGAAACAGAAACATTAGTTAAAATCCACACTTTAAATCGCCTCCGACCAAGGTTTTGGCTCGTTACGCCATTAATAGGGATGTTCTATCCCTATTGATGATGGCATAGTGTGCTGATATCTTGGTCGGTGGTGGTTAAAACTGTAGAAATGCTAACCAGTGTTTCCGTTTCTCTTTCTTAAAGATGGTTCGTTAAATATTTCTTGAACTACCTACTTTTTCATTTCTTCCTTCCTTCTTTCACTTTTTCATAATCATTATATTGTGCATATGGTGATATTTGGATTGCTCTGTAAGTTATATTTCCCGTTATGTCTATATCTCAGACTGCAGCTTCTAAAACAAGATTAAACAACGGTATTGATATTGCTTAGAAGGATTTTTGGACCTACACGGGAGGACGAGATAATAATAGGCCCAGAGGGAGACGTAGTAAATGGTGGAGAAACGATGTCTTGGAGAATTTACGGAGAATGAACATTTTATACTCGGAGGAGCTAGCAATAGATATAAGAAGATGGGCGTTATAACTTGTGTCCCAACTCATGGCGAGTGGACGTCACAGAGTGAGTAGCCAGTGAGAGGAGTTTCCCTTTCCACCTCAAGTGTCTGGCTCTCCGCGCTGAACAACGTTGTCAGCTCCTGTGAACAAATGCACGTTGGGTGGCGAGACGTTGAGTTACCCACTGATTTGAGCATTAACCGGCAAATTATAATATTACCCATCCTTCATTTTGATCCGGGCATAGGACCGGCCCTGGCGAAGTTAAAAATAATCGCCTACACGAACACAAGGTAATTCGCATCCTGTAAATTTGGCAACACAGACGAAAGGAGACCGAAGTGAACCTCACGGCAGCCGGAGAGCGACTGAGATTCTCCCTCCCAATGCATTCCATGCCACTCTTCTGTGATTGGCTGACAAAGTGAAAGGTACACTGGCGCATTGAAGGTCAGCCGCCATGAGTTGGGAAAAAGGGTATTACTGCTGAAAATGCCAAAACCCATGGAGGGTTGTGGCTAAAAAGTAACACTTCAGGGCTGAAACGGTGGAACTGTTCCATATTGGAGGTCACATTGTTGTTGACAATGTGTTTTACACAGGCAGATGTTGAAGTTTTCTACTAGCACTAAGTTTATTTCACGACTAGTTTGGACGAACTGCGTCGTTATATCTTGATAATGGCGTAGTAAGTCGAAACTAGTCGTGAAATAAGCCTGTCTTTTTGAAAACTGCAACATCGGTCTCTTACCTCAACGAGGGTTGTGGAGCCCAAGGAAGAAGAAGTAGAACTGTGCTGGAATCTATCATTTTACGTGGTAGGAGGCCTTAGATGAGGCATTGTGTCATGATCATCGTTTGGTGTAATGTGAATGGGTGGGTAGTGCCATTTTATAAGTTTTGTGCCTCTTCCTCGCATGTCTGTACATCCCCGCTCGAAGAGGGGATCCAGTGTGAAGTCCTTCGCCCCACACTATCTAATATCTCCCAGTCTCGCTCATCCCCCAACCCCCAATCACCGAGCCAAGAGGGGGCATTGAAGGAGAGAGACGAGAGGGGTTGGGCGGGGATGGGGGTGGATTTGGAGGGGGTGTGGCATATGCAGAGCCGTCTTACCACTCGGTCCATTTCCATCCCCTCCCCATCACTTTAAACTCAATTGCTTTTCCTGTTCGCGAAGTGGGTCTCCATTAAAATCGTCGACACTCTTTATATCCCCCTGGGTCCTTTCCCTCTCTCGCCATTGTATATCGCCAACAGTCACTAACCCTCCTTGCTCGGCTCCGGGTGCTGTATAGCTGTACGAGTAACAATACATGCACGTTGCAGTACACTCGAGGCAATCAGTGTTGTTGCGAGGGGGGGGGGGGTTCACTTGGCGTTCATAACAATGGCATCGGACTCGGCCACCGCCGCCATTTTCCTCCCCTCGCCATTTCACCTTCCACCCACCTCGCTGCTGAATTGAGGAAGAAAGAATAAAGAAAAAGACGTAAGACTTCTTTCTCTCTCTTCCGAAACTGTCCTTCATTTGGTATTTTCCTTCCATCGACCCCGGGGCGCGCGATTTTGACCATTCGGTCGAAGGTTTTGATTTTAAGATGGATCGGAAACGTTTTAGGTTTTGCCATAGGTTTTCTTGTTCAACTTTTAGAAAATAAAAGAGTAAATTTTCTCTGTTCCTTTATCGAGGAACACAAAACCTAGGTTTTGGATGTTGCTGGTACATGATCATCTCTTGAAATCGAATTTCTGAGATTTATATTATTTGGTGGAATCACAGAGATATTGCATAATGAATTAGAAAAAAATTATAGAATTTAATCCAACAAAGTAGATCATCAGGTAATTTAAACAGGACAGTCCACTCTGTTGTGAACTGTTGGATGTTCTGACTGCTCGTAGATTCAGTGAAATTTAACAAAGTTTTTGTCTTATTTTTCTCTTCTTTTTTGAGATTACAATAATAATAATCCCGTATGATAGGAATTATAGGAATACTCCTTTATGATCACTTGCGCAGCATGAACTCCCTGGACTGAGGAAAGCTTTTTAAGGGTGAGGGTTGCGTTTTTGTTACATGCGTTAAAGAAGGATTGCTTGGTGACCATTTGGGTTGCTTAATTATTATTATTTTTATATTTTTTTAAATTTTTATTATAATCATTTTTTCTCAAGAATAAGGATGTTGCTACTCCTTTCTTCTTGTTGTGCTGCTGGTATTTTAGAATTTTTTTCTCGGACGTGGTACTTTGGTGCATCTCGATGAGGTCTTACAAATTTGAGCTGGACTCTGTCGAACCAATAATGAAAAATATATCTCATTTGTGTAATATTCACGTTCGACCACCTCCGAAAAGGTGGAGATCCTGGGGCGTGATTTTTCGTCTCTCCGGTGATGCCCAGCCATTGATTGGGAGCAGGGACCGATAAATAAAAAAAACAATGAAAAGCGCATTACGGCTGATTCCTTCTCTCATTCTCTTAGCGCCTTTTCTCGACGCGCTGCAGGAAGACGAGTAGCAGCCATTCGATGGCCGCGCGCGCGTTGATATGCTCGCTTGTTTATTTGTTTACCGTTGAGTAGCTTGGAAGTGCTGTCCGACCGACCCATCTAAAGCTCTGGATAGGAGCTGATAGGAGCTATCCAAAGCTTTAGACCCACCGACTGAGCGTTTTCCTCAACATTATTTTTACTAACTCCAGAAAAACGAGGAAGCAGAGGAACAGGCAGGATTCCGAGCCGGAAGATCAACCGTCGATACATCTTTTGTGTAACCCAAATGATAGAGAAAAAGGTAGCTCTTAATCAGGAAGTACACCTGTTATACGTAGACCTGAACAAAGCATATGACAGCGTTCCATAAGACAAACTATGGGAGACCCTTCATAGGGCCGACATTAATACAAACTTGATAAGTGTAATAAAAAGGCTGTATAAGCACAGTAAAGCCCTAGTGAAAGTGAATATTAGGCTATCTAAAGGCTTCATTGTCAGTAAAGGCCTTAAGCAGGGATGTTCTATATCATCAACGATCTTTAAAATATACTTAATACAAGCGCTAAACAACTGGAAACGTAAATGCAAGAATATGGGAATACCCCTTAACAACACTCTCTATACGCTCTGCTTTGCAGATGGTCAGTTAATGTTGGCACAAGACTACGAAGATCTAGAATATATGACTAGAAAACTAATAGAGGAATATAAAACTTAGGGGTTGGAGGTGAATATATCCAAGACAATATATGAACATTGGCGGAGCGAGGCAGAACCTGATTTTAGAAGATGGGGATAAAATAGCGTACACTGATTACTATAAATATCTTGCAGTTAAAATTACTGATGGCGAAACCTTAGATGAAGCTATATCAGACCGAAATTATCAGGGAATAAGGGTTATTAGATTATTATACAGCACCCTGTGGGACCGACAAATATTGAAAGCAAATAAAACAAGAATATACAATGCCATTTTCAAAAGTATTATGACGTATGGATAGTTCCCTATGCCCGTTCTATTTTTCACCTCCATTCTTCCGAATACGCCGCGCTGGAAGAGGAGTCAAGGGAGGATTTGGGATCGGGACTATTAGCTTTCCTATAGGACCACATGGCTGCTTTCCCGGTTATCCCTCCCTTCACATGCTCTGCACATTGGAAATTTCGTTCGGGTCCCATCGGCTGAACTCGCTCTCGAAGCTCCTACGACAGTTTTACTTCAGACTCGACGTGAATAACCCGCGTAGAATCCTGAGAAACCCCGGAGGAATAAGTGAATAGCCATTCGCTGACATGGCATCCAATTAAGAAGAAAGACATTACATGAAATTTAAAAATGATATCTCATTCGAACAGATCCAAAATCCTGAAAAATATTTTTCTTACGCCTCTTTTATCTTGTTTTACTCCTGAAATGGGCACGGAATGTAAAGAAAGAGGTTTGATTAAAATATTAAACAAGGAAGGTAAAAGAATTCCATATGTTATTTCCAAAAACTTTCGGTCTCGATGGATAATACTTCACGAAATAGAGGTTTTGCTTTACAGCGATGTTAGTCCTAATATTTAGTGTCATCATGTTATCTTTCTTTTCCCATAGGCGAACTCTTTGCCTCGAATAACGCAACGCAGGCTTGACCCGGAAGAAGCTATAGAGAACTATTTTAATGGAATTGAGAATGAGCAACTAAGTTA
The DNA here is from genome assembly GCA_963573305.1 of Pyrrhosoma nymphula. Lineage (NCBI taxonomy): Eukaryota > Metazoa > Arthropoda > Insecta > Odonata > Coenagrionidae > Pyrrhosoma > Pyrrhosoma nymphula. The sequence goes on along the minus strand of OY754333.1, from coordinate 84,056,051 downwards.
CCCCAAATCGCACTTCCTTTTTTCATTTTGTAGCTGCTGAAAAATATTTCAGTTGTTAAGGTGGTAGGAGCGGTTTTTGTCATTGATTTGTGTGAAACTTTGCATGCGTGTTCGTAATAGAATCTATTGCGTGTGGATAGAATCTTTGAATGCGTGTTCGTAATCTATAGATAAAAATGACAAAAATAGCATCGAATTTATTTGTTTTTTTTAGCTACTCAATGCTATTTTTACCCGTGGTCTTATGGTACATAACATATATTTCGTACTAATTCGATTAAATATGTACATATTTTCTTCTAAACGCGAAATAATACATTTAATATTATTAAAATGGTTACTAACAAATATCAAGGTGTAACGCCGGTTATGATATTCGAAAAAAACGCATTTCGATATAATTTTGTCTACGTTACGAATACCGCGCGGAAAACTCGATTCATAACATGTTTTAATCAAGGAAAATTTTGAAACATAATTCTTGTATAATTTCTAGTCTACTCTTGAGCATCTGTTTATCAGTTTTTACTCATAAGCAGATGCACTTTAGAATTTTTTTGTCGCATTGCCTAAAAGATTATAGCAATGTTCACACAATGACCCACGATTACCGCTCCTACCACCTTTAGGACTTATTCAATAATAACTTTGTTATTTTCACTATGGTTTTTATTTCAAGACGACCTTTTAATCGCATAGTCGATATCCTCAGGTCTGTTTGGTGATCCACCTTAGGGTGTCAACTATGCGATGAAACCGGTTTCTGAAATAAAAACCGGAACTTATTCGGAATATGGAGCCCACTTCCTTTTTTGCGAATCGGCGTGTTTTAGCATAATATTTATTTATTAACAAGAATTTGCACTTGTAATTTAATCAATAACAAATATAATAATAACACGAATGATAAAAATAAATTTTAAATTCAAAATACTAATTCAATGAACCACTTCAAATTTGACCCGAGTGTAATTTTATGAACAACAGTAAAAGAATAATATAATCTTCTCAAATGATAATTTTGAGTTTTCAGTCCGCATTCCTATTCGAACAGGAGTTTCAACACGGCACTCGTTTTATGCACTCCCATGAAACGCGGCTTTTGTAAAATATTAATATATCATTCCATGTTTCTTTTTACAAACTCTTCCAAAGTCTAATATTTTTTTCTGTTCCAAGAACGCTACGGATTTTTCTTGAGCATTAAAATTTCGAACCAAATGACAGGATGTTGTTGACTAAATTGTTTAGAAATACAGTGTCAAGTTTCCATGGTCTCGCGTCAAGCATTACAAAACTTTGTAAAAACAATAAAAAAAACCTGCCCGATATAAAAAAATGAAAAATAAGTGGGCTGCATATTACGAAAAAGAAACTAAAAACCGTAGTGAAAATTACAAAGCAATTATTTATTCAGTCATTGTGTATTTTCACAAAGTTACGCCTAAAAATATTGAGTCTTATTGTGCGCGATAGCCATGTTAGGTTGATCATCTATCGCAAAAATACAGGATTCACTTTCTTGCGCCAAAGACTCCATCTTCTCTCTTCTTTTATTTTCTCTGCTGGGGACGCATTAGTATGATTTCGTTCGTCTTTTTTTTGGCGCATGACGAGGAGGGGATAGGGGGAGGACATCTATCCATCCCGAGGGGAGGGGGGGGGGGAGGAGGGGCGAATGCATCACGTGTGTTTGTGATCTCCAGGGGAACAGCTGTGCACGAGTGCCCTCGAACACATTCACTCGCGTGATGCACTCAGTTCTTCCCTTACTCGGAACAACCGTTTCTTCCGCGAAGAACAGCGGAAGCGGATCTATTTTTCATGTGATGAATGGTACGCTAAGCTTTAAACCAGTTGATGTTGCGTGTGTAAGGCAGGTTGCTAATTTGTAAATTTAATAGCTGTTAAAGTAGTCTACCGGTTAAGGTAGGTTTAAATGGAAGTAAGTATAAATCCCTTAGTTTTATACCTAGTGTCTAATATAATTTATTTATAAATCTCAGCATACATTCTCCCCTTCTTCATCCCGTTCATATAGTATTCTAGGATAATAGCTATTCTATTTCTTCCCCTTCCCCGCATACACAACATCCTCCCCTCTATCATAACCATAAGCAGCCCTTCGCCCATCATCACATCCTCCAACTACCTACTTAGCCTCTTCCTAATCTCACCCAGAAATTTTTTCTCCTCAGCAACCGTATCAATCACTATCTTGTTTGTCTTCCTTTCCGTACACCGCTACTTCTCCATCCTCCTCCACACCCATACAGCGCTAGACTCCACATCAAACTCTTCACCAGCCTTTTCTGTATATCCTAACCCCTAGGGGTTAGATGGTAGAAGGGACAGTTTTGTCTCAATCTCGCCTAATAAAGACCTTTTATTATTATTATTACCCAAGGTTCCCGTTATCAGTGTCTTTCTATTATTGAACTAGCTTGACAATCTGTGGGAAGCTAGCGAAATTATTTTTAGCTATAAGTATATACGAAATTGCAACTCTGTAGACTGGCAAAGGAAAATTGATATTTCCCTTTCACAATGCTATTAGCCTCAAGGGGATGTGATGGAATATGTGAGGGCATCATCCTTTAAGTGTGTGATGTGAGTTAAATTTGGCTGCAATTACGTTGAATTTCTCTCTTTTGTTGCTCACCCTGCTTTACGCAATGGTTTAGAATTGCGTACACCACCATTCCATTTACCGTTCCGCAACTAATCTCCCGATAGAATAAGATTTCCAATCATTTTCTCCCTGGCTCGATCGCCACGCCCATCTCGATAGCAAGTTTGTCGTGAAAACAATTAATGGAAACTGTAGATTGTGTGTACTTCTTTCTCTTTTCTCTCTACGGGTTCCTTCGCGAACGACGCGGTTGAATGAGCTATTTCATCGCACCACCCCACGTCGCCCTGTCTCTGAACGGTCTTCGTCTTCAGACCACCTGCATATTACTATGCTCCGATGAAAAGTGTCCCTGAATTTTTTCCTTAGTATTCATTCCAAAGGTATCCGTCGCATTCCTCTCTCCTCTTAGTACTGCTAGCCTCCAATGCTCTTTGTCGGTTTATGTTCTAATTTGTTCAGGGCTACCTTTGTTGTTTATTGATTACGTTGCAATTTTTGTTACGCATATTTCATTCGCTTATTTGTTAACTGTCGTAAATTTTTATACAGTTTGTCTATTTTCTAACAGCTGTTATTTGCCACATACCTTGTTTTTTATTTGTTTACTGTTGTAATTTGTTCATTGTTAATAATCAGGCGCTGTTCTTGGGCGAGATATTAATTAATAAATAAGCATAAATTTGACATTAACAACCGTCCCTCTTGCGGAATAGGGCAGCGCCCAGAAACCAGAACGAGTTACGATCATGCATCCAAATTCGAGACGAGCCCAACATTGCTAACTTCGGTTATTGAGGGGGAACCGTCGTTATTATACAGTAAGAGACTGGACGAAGCGTCGCCCTTCGTCCGAACTTCATTTTATAAACTCTTTAGATTCTTCATTGACCCAGTTGCAATTACTCATTTCTGACTGAGCGTTTATAATTCGATCTGAAGGATTCAAGTGGACGCTTCCTTATACCATAACTCACTTCTTCTTCGATCGTTCGCAAACACTTAATACGTATTCCGAGTGCGTTCTTACTTGTGGACATGGACACATTACTCTGGGTCGTTCCAATCACATTTTCAAATGTCACAAACATTTACGCGCGTGGACTATTGTCTTGGACAAGTTGGAAGAGCATTTTATTCTGAAAATTGCCGTGGGGGTTTTATAGGTCGATTCTAATACATCTCGATAATGTCTGCGAATTCTTACGGACCACGCGTCGTGAATATTTACCGAGTAGTTATCCCATTTATTCTCACCATAGCTGAACTACGCTGAAACATGCAATGGGCGGGTAGAAAGAACGCGTCACCTGGAGTCAAGTGACATCTAGGTTTTTGTGTGAAACATTAACGCAGAGAAATTCGCTTTTGCTGGAATGAACTGATAGCAAACTCATTTGAACATTGAAACTGTAGTAATTTTACTTTTTAGTCCGGCTCTGGCTTCTTAACGAGTTTAATTTGCCGGCAAGGTTAAGTCCTTGTCTGCCAATCCCGGGGTCATGGGTTTGTATATCTTTTGTTTGGGCTTTAGACACCCAGGACATATTTGCCTGCATGACAATTGCAACTTTGTACAGGGCGAAATTAGGGCTGTGCAGCCCTCTCTTCCATTTAACCCTCACACGTACGTAAAGGAAGAGGATGGATGCAAAGATACGTTACAAAAGCACATTGGCTAATACGGAAGCCATTGAGATGCGCAATCGGCTATATTGAGTGCATCATTTGTGCATATCGAAAACATAGGTATTAGTGGCGGAACAGACGCGTTACCGTGACAACTCATCCATAAAAATGCAAAATGGTGATAATTTCCTAATATTTACTGCATAAGTCGTAAAATTTATGGATAAATTGCGCGCGACAACCATGTTAAGTGGATCATTTTTCACAGGGCTCACTTACGTGCTTCGAGACGCCATCTACTATTTTCTTTGATACATATATGATTTCTTGTGCGAGTATATTTAATTGTTGATTACACGCTCTGATTTCAGGGGAGATGTAAAATAAATAAAAGTGTATAAATACCAATGTGTCCAGAATTGAGGAAGTGAGCACCTGGTTTTGGTTTTTTAAAGAGACACTTTCCTATCTCGTGGTGGAATTCGGGGAATGATTAGCGTAGGAATTTTCAGGGGAAGAAAAGTGGATTTCGTGTCTTGGGGACAGAGCCTGCTTGCCTTTTAAACCTTCTCAAAAGGGGTCGTTTCATTAAAATTGAAACGTGACGAAATCCTTGCCATTCCGCTAATTTTAGCCCAATAAATATTTTTAAAAAATTACAAAAACCTCGAATAATGAGTGCGAGCATTAAAAATGTTTTTATCAAGTATTTGAAAAAAATCAATACATATTTTTGGTTGGCTATGATCCCTCGTGACGTAAAACCACCGGAAAACATTACTTCTGACACGTTGGTCGTTAATAATCTGATGCGAAACTTGTGAATATTATATCCAATCTATCCGGCGGGAAAAACGGAAAATCTTCATCACCTGCGTCGCTTACTTCCCTTGCCATACTGTGGAAAGTGGTGTTCTGCTTCGTGCGTTGATGCGAAAACTCGTTTCCTGGTTCATTTTTATTTAATTTCCGGAAATAATGATTTTTGCCTATTCCAAAGGGTTATCTACCAGCCGTAGATGCCGTAATCGTGGCCGAATATTTAAGTTAAATAACTCATTTTTCGGAGCCGATGTACAGGGAATGAACTTAACGCGGTACCCCGAATATAATCATATTATTTTATGTATCAGTGTACTCCTAACACGTATTTAGAACTCCGACCCTAGTATCCCGACCACATACAAGCTGCTTCAGCGAAGCACTCACCTATGAGTCAATCCTTTTGCCATTTAGAGAGTACTATGTTCTGAGATTGGAATGTTTGGTCCTCGCAAGGACTAAACGTGTGTAGTTAATTGTTTTTGCACTGTTAATACTACAAAACTCAAATCACTTTAAAAATATAATGTTCGGAGAATAATGTTTCTCATGCATGCGGAGCAAGGAAATTTAAGTGGATTAAAAAATATTGCAACAGAAGAAAATTATATAAATAAAAAATGCTTATGAAATTAAAAAAAATATGTGCTATTGCGATAAAAAATAATAAAAAACAAAATATACGAATAAAAACATTACTGTTAAACATCACAATGAAAAGAAAAGAAATTATAAAAGAAGAAAAATATATTTAAAATGTCATTTGACCATTATTATTGTAAATACCTTCAAATATTATTCATTACTTAAGTTCTTCTCGCTTGCATCTATGTCATTGAAGTGGCTAAGGTAAGCACCGCCCACCGGTGCCATAGATAGAAGCACGAATCAACGGTGTGGATGTATCAGTCTTATTTAATTCATTTAATCACTGAATATCAATATTCCGTTTGTCCCGGATCCAGGAGGGCTCCCTCGAGGAGTCCCATTCCCTGAGAACCAAAGGTCGTGCTGAGTCCTTTCATTGCACTAAGTAATGAGAGTGCCGAGTTATTGCGTAGGTTGTTTCCCGTACGCCGACAATCACACGCTGCCACCAGCCTACCAACGGCCTATGACATGCGAAGCGGCGCGCGTTGAGAAAGTAGTCACGGCTACAGTGTATATATATGTGGACTATATTATGTATGGTATGACACAAATCGCACAGTAAATTCTGTCCGGAACAGCTTCTGATATTTTCTACGTCTTTTTTGTTATCACAGACCTGATCATTCTGATTATAGGTCTGTCATTATAATGTTCATAAATGTTTGTCTCTGATGATTATAATCACAGACCTACTACATACATGAAAGGAGTGTTCTTTGAAAGTTTGGCCGCGAAGAAGGAAAGAAAATGACGTTTATTATTCCGGGACAAATGTGTCCCTTAGGAATATAAATGATTATCCATCTTTTAGAGTCAAACAGATAATACGAAAGCAAGGTTAGAAACATGTTGAGAGAATGGATTAGGGTAGAATAACGAAATAGATTTACGAGAATGGACTGAATGGTGTGAGAGGACGGGGTAGACCGAGAAACTCATGAGTGAGTGTGATGGAAGATAATCTTAAGAGGAGGAATGTTAGGAGTCATAACAATAGGGGAGAGCATGTATGAGGGTAACTGAAGCAAAAGAGGTGTGGAAGGATAGGGCAGTACGGAGGAAATTATTAAAGCCGAGTCAGCTTTGCAGGCTTATCACCGAGAATTAAACTTGGACAACAAATGTCAGTTTGCCGGCAGATGTTGGTAATGGGGTGTGATGAACCTAGCAAATTCAGAAGATAGGGCATTGAGAATCGGAAGGGTTTTTAAGAATGAGTAGTGACATTAGTTCAGATCTTTGAGCATTTTTTCCACCTATCTCTTCGATGAAGTATCCCGTTTAACTACTACTGTCAGTTTTGTGGGTGTAGTTAAGGGGTTGAAATAATATATCCACCATGTCACCGTGAAATTCGCGCGATGTAATTTTTTCTCCAGTTATTTAAGCCTAGCGTGTATAGTGGTAGCGAATCTTGGTGGTAGTCACCTGCGCAAAGAGTGTCGTCAAGGAGAGGAAGGCTTGTGTGGGAGAGGTCGACTATAGAGCAGAGAAGAGAGAACAGCACATGAAAGGCAACGCTACCAACTTAGCTAAATTTTACTCGAGAGGGTGGGAAAATGTCAGCAGCTAGTTTTAAGGTACTTCGAGCGGGATAGTTCCCTAGTCATAATAGAGACCATATTCGATTTTTTTTTAATTTAAGCGTCTGTGAAAAGTATGAAGTAAATATTGTAATATTAATGGTGCCAAAATATAGTTATGTATGACAAAAATTCTCACTAATTTAATAAATATTATCACGCAAGTCTCTTACTTGACAAATGTCTTCACGACGTACGGTGAAATCACCTTAACATAAGGTTTTTTGCGTTGGTGTAAAAAGTACTGCGGTGAGTAATTGATTAATTTTTATAAACAGTTTAGAAAATATAGAAACTACCAACCGTTAGTTTTCGACGAAATCTAGCAGTTAGAAGTTTCTAATTTTTCAATATTCTCCCTCTGGAGCGCACAGCTGTAATCTATCCCATGTAAAACAGCTTATATTTTGAGGCAAATTGCTCGAAAAGTAGTTCGACAAGGGGTTAATATTTTGACATCATTAAAAAGATGAGAGTTGTTTCTTTAAAATGACGTGAAATTCATCACATTCTAGGTGAATTGACTTTTCGCTCAAACTACCTTAACAGTCCCCATGTTTACGATCCAGACACATCTGGATCAAAATACGCAGATAGTGTTTGCAACCCATTGGAGAAACCCATCTGAACAATTGCGTGAAGTTCCGTAGAGCGATATAAAAAGGATTTAAATAACTTATTGAGCATTATGAAGTTGGCAATGAGGGTTTTCAACCTTGTAAACCCTCGCAGTCAAACGCGGAGACAACCTTCCCCAGAGCGGAGCCAGTTCGTAGGGAATGGACTCCACCACTGAAAACGGCCCGCTGAGCAATTGCCACCGTGTTTCGCTACAACTATAGCCTCCGAGTCTTTAGCTGCTCCTAACCTAGTGCCCTATTCGAGAACGTCTCGGAATTTCGGAGCCTCGACAGAACGAAGTTTTGACGTCACAGCCATGAAAATTTCAAATATGTATGGCCATTCAAAATTTGAGATTTCTCGCGGGTTGTGATGTCACATCCACGGGTTTCCCGAGGTTCGACCGTGTTCAATCCATACTGAGTAAGGCCCTAGTATTTCTTATTTCATCTAAATCTCCATAACACCGTACAAGCCACCACAAGGATGTGTGGCAGGGAGTGAGTTATCACCAGCATGCACAACACCATACCCTAATAAGGTATTATCATTATTATGTTCATGAATGTTTGTTTCTGATGATTATAATCACATAACTTCTACATCTACAAAATACCCTGCAAGCCACCTCAGGGGTGTGTGGCAGGGGGTGAGTAGTCACCAACATGCATTAAGGTTAATGAAACTACGACTGTTAATTCATCAGCATAATCCTACAAATTCTTGTCAGTAAGTTGTATTTCACCAACGTGTGCTATACTATAGGTATGCCACCAATGTTAGAGAAACTATTTATATTAATGTTTTTAGAAACTGCATTAATGCACAGAAATATAAGAGTTATACAGGAAATCCCTTCTCTTGGACTACAACCTTGTCGTGGTTGAAGGGCTTGCGTGTTCCGATGACCCCTAGAGCTGCACTGGCGGGAGTATTGCTCCTGGTAGGGTCACCCATGCCAGATTGGTCGAAGGTTAGGAGACAGACGAATGGTAGTCCGCGCAGCGTCTGTACCTCAGTGAGGCGGCTGCAAAAGGCGTCTGACCCCAGTGGGGCGGCCTCTGAAGTGATGGTGTCACGTAAAAAACACTATTGAGTAAGGCCAAGGAATACTACCTCAATTAAAACAAAAACCTTGAAATTATGGACAGTTCTCAATTGATAATGAATCCTGGCAACTACGGGACTCGGCCAAGAGGGCCGGGTGTCGTGCCCGGCAGCGGTGGGAGCAAGGCCCCTGCGGTCGTCATCACACGAAATCCTTGCTCAGACGAAGCAGCAGCAGCAGCAGAGGAAAAGAAGATAAAGAAGAGGAACGAAACTATTAGAATAGGCACGTGGAATGTTAGGACTATGCTGAGGGCGGGGAAGCTAGAGAATATAAAGCAAGAAATGGAGAGGGTGGGTGTAGACATCATGGGTCTGGGTGAAGTAAGATGGAAGGATGACGGGGATTACTGGAGCGGCGACTATAGAGTAATTTATAGTGGAGGGAATGAAAGTCAGCGCGGGGTTGCTTTCGTAATGAACAGGAAACTTGGTAGAAAAGTAGTGTATGCAGAACAGGTGAGTGATAGGATAATAGTCGTGGAACTAAAAGCAGAACCAACGAATTTAGTTATAATCCAGGTTTATATGCCTACCTCTAATCATAAAGAGGAGGAGGTAGATGGGGTGTACGATCAGCTAGAGGAAATAATTGGTAGGATACCAGGAAGTAAGCACCTGGTAGTAATGGGGGATTGGAACGCGGTGGTGGGTGAAGGAAGAGATGGGCGGGAGGTGGGCGATTACGGGCTAGGAAGAAGAAATGACCGGGGCGAGAAAGCTGTGGAGTTTTGCCGCAGAAATAACCTAGTAATTACAAATACATGGTTCAGACATCATCCTCGACGTAGGTACACTTGGAAGAAGCCGGGAGACACAGACAGGTTCCAGATAGATTATATAATGGTACGTCACAGATACAGGAATAGTGCTAAAAACTCGCATACTTATCCAGGAGCTGATGCAGACACAGACCACAACTTATTAGTCATGAAATGTCGGGTAAAACCGAAAAAGATAAGAATGGGAAGGAGGGTACGTAAGTGGAATACGGAGGCATTAACTGGGGCAATGAAGAAGAAGTTTCGGGAGAAGGTGGATGAGATAATGTGTGAGGATCATGGAGTTAGATCAGTGGAAGATGAATGGGGAAGTTTGAAAAATGGAATTATAGAAGCAGCGAAAGCAACGGTAGGCGTAGTGAGTGCAACTAAAATTAGAAAACCGTGGATCACGAAGGAGATGATCAGGGAGATGGAGGAGAGAAGGAAATGGAAGAGTGTAAACTCAGAGCTAGGTAAGAGAAAATACCGAGAATTTAATAACAGGCTTAGAAGAGAAACAAAGAAAGCAAGAGAGGCGTGGTGGAGAGAACAGATCGACGCGTTAGAGAAATACCAAAAAGAGGGAAGAGCAGATGCATTATATAGGAAAGTAAAGGAACTGACGGGTGGTAATAAGGGAAGGGGAATTACAAAGATAACAGACAATACGGGAAAGGTAATCGTAGAACCGAGAGAGATCCAGGAGAGGTGGAAGGAGTATGTTGAAGAGCTGTACGGTAAAGAAATAAGGCCCATTAGGTTAGATATAGAAAGGGAAGACGATATCGACAGAGATGGCATCGGACCAAGTATCCTAGATAGCGAAATTGAAAGAGCTCTACGAGACATGAAAAGGAATAAGGCGGTGGGAATAGATGACATACCTGCAGAGTTTTTAAAGAGCATGGGGAAGAACGGAAGAGGAAAAGTTTTTGCGCTAATTCATAGGATTTATGAGGATGGAGTGTGGCCGGAAGACTTCGCGAAGACTGTACTAATTCCTATACCGAAGAAGAGTAAGGCAAAAACTTGCGAAGACTATAGGACAATAAGCTTAATATCCCACGCGGCCAAAGTAGTTCTGAGGATTCTAAACAGAAGGCTAGAGAAGAAGGCGAATGAATACCTGGGTGACGACCAGTTCGGATTTAGGAGAGGGACGGGAACGCGAGACGCTATAGCGGTGATGAGGACTCTAGTAGAAAGAAACCTAGAGTATGGACAGGATGTTTTTGCATGCTTCGTAGATTTCGAGAAGGCGTTTGATCGGGTGGAATGGACAAAATTAATGGGAGTGTTGAATAAATTAGGGGTCGATTGGAGGGACAGGCGTCTGATTCGAAATTTGTATATGAATCAGACTGCGCAGGTTAGGGTAGCCAATGGAGAATCGGGATGGGCCACGATAGGACGGGGAGTGAGGCAAGGGTGCCCACTATCGCCGTTGCTTTTTAATGTGTATTCAGAAGAAATGGTAAGGGAGGCTTGGGGGGAGGAGGATGTAGGAATAAAGGTAGGAGGGGAGCTGATAAAATCAGTGAGATTTGCAGATGATCAAGCATTGGTTAGTCAGTCGGCCAAGGGGTTACAGTCAATGGTGAATGCATTAGAGGTGCAGTGCGAAAAGTATGGGATGAAGATCAATCACAAAAAAACGAAAGTAATGAGATTTTCTAGAAGTAAGAAGGCGGGTCTGAATATAAGGGTGGGAGGGCAGAAGATAGAGCAGGTCGAGCAGTTTACGTATCTGGGTAGTATTTTGGAGGCGAATGGTTTTAGTGGTAAGGACCTCAGATGCAGAATTTCGCTAGCTAAAGAAGCATTTTCGAAGAGAAGGGAATTGATGAGGGGGGGTCTGAGAAGAGACGTAAAGAAGAGGCTGGTGAAAACTTTAATATGGAGCGTGGCGCTATATGGGTCGGAAACTTGGTCATTGCGAAGGGAGGATGTGCGTAGGCTTGAGGCGTTTGAGATGTGGGTTTGGAGAAGGATGGAGAAGGTTAGCTGGATGGCGAGAAAGACGAACGAGGAGGTATTGGATATGGTCGGAGAGGAGAGGAAGCTTGTGGCAGAGGTTCGGAGAAGGCAGAAGAGATGGATGGAGGAGGTTTTGAGAGGAGAGGGCATGTTGAAGAGAGTGATAGAGGGGAGAACACTGGGGAAGCGTGGGAGAGGAAGGAAGAGGATAGGAATTCTGGACGAAATAAGAGGAGGTAGAAGATATGAAGAATTGAAGAGGGATCTAATAACGGGCCATCCTTAGGAGGGAATGAGAGACAATTTCTATTAGGTTGGGATACAAAATGAGGACTGTCCAAGAACCTACCAATCAGCTGGTAGAATACTTGAATGGAAATACAGGAAATATGCACGACGTGCTGTTAGTACTAGATAGCAGATAAGGATACAAGCATTAAGGAGCAATTCAACTAATTTACTACACTATCTATCGACAAATTTAGTAAAACGTGTCATTGGCAGATATAATGTTCATTTCGTTCGGGGGAAAAATGACATTTAAAATCTGTCCGTCCTGCAGTCTATTTCCCTATTTTTATTCTCATGGTCTAATCTACCGCAGTACGTGGAGTATTTCAGTTGTGTTAACACAATCTGTTCTGTCTGAGCGGATTTTAACGAAGCTCAGTGCGGCTGTCCTCTGAATTTTTCGTTCATTATTTCGCGTACCACTTATTAAACTGCCCCTTGGTCGAAAACGGTGGGTAACCGTCGACTTGAGCGGGTCGAAGCCAGAGCGTGTCTGCTGAGCATGACTTGGCGAAATATCCTCTCCTGCCCCCATTCTCCAAGGGTGTTTCCCCGAAAATGTCCCCAACCCCCCCTCAATCTGTCGTATTTGGATTTTCATGACTCATCGGTGTATTCAGTCCGGGTGGTGGCTGGTTCACCGTCTTTTGTCGTGCACACACTCCGGATAGAGGGTATTTCATTCACTTCCACCATTAACTTGTTTTGAATGTAACGTATTGCATCAGACAGGGATTAATTCCGCGGGGAATCACGGCTGCTTGAGTGCTTGAATACACGTTTTAACCTTCGTTAAACAAATCTTTCATTGTAGGAGGCCTTTCACCTTACCTTGTGTAAATATTTTAAAGAAATTTTATTACCAGCTACCGAACGATGTACCTGAAATTTCAAACTAATATTTCCAGTTTCTAAAAAAAGAGTTAGGATAAGGCATTTTTCCAAACAGAGTTCGAATTTTTTATAAAGTTGAACAGTTATTCTTGTTTTTGCTCATAACTATCCAATTACTTAATATTTAGTTTATATGCTTGATTTCATAATGAATTTATTTATGCATGTATTTTTATTTTTGCAGTTATGGTTCACTCTGCATTTTTCAAGTAGTTTTTCTGATTTTTTTGCACTCACGCTACAATGGAAGCTTCGTACGGGTATGCCTTTCAAAACTACCTAAACGTAACGTAACGCTCTATCGTAAAAAAAATTAATGTTTCTCGCCGAAAACGCTCCGGACTGAACAATAAAAGATCTATTTCCATGGCACGTGCCTTGTGAGTGATTCTTGAGCATCAACTCAGTAGTTTCACGGCTGAACTTACGGTTGCGGTTGAAGTAATGAGGGGCGAAGGTATACTAAAGTCCGAGGTTGAGATAGTCCGCCATCGGTTGACACCCTAATAATAATTATATTCATCCATTTCATTAATATCCCTCGTGACTCAACTCTGTAAGCTTCTAAGTTCTCTGCATATCTCTTCAGCCATAATTTGCTGTTTCGTCTGCAGTGGCTACATAATTTATCCGGAGAATGGAAGTAACTCTTTGTTGATTGCAAAAGAAAATGCCTTTTCGAGGATTCTTTTTATCTTCTCTCCAAGTTCCTCACATCGTAGGAATACATGGTAAAAGTTAAGGCGCGAGATATTGTCTTTGATATCATGATGCGGAGATACTCTCGAATAAACTTGCTTCTGGCACATGGTGTTTAGGGAAGATGTTTGTGGTGGTAAATGGCGTTCCACATTTAGTAGACAGTGTGGGCTCTTATGAAGATTCGTATCCTGTGAATATCTCCACAAGGCCGGAGGTGCAATGTTGCCGATGGAATCAGGAAAACTAACATAGTGTAATGTAGTATACTGACTGCACATATAGGAGGCTTCTAACATGCAAATATTATTCCTATGAATGCCTTTCCTGAATGTAGCGTGATGTTGTAAATGACTTCCCAGATGGACTTGAGATGAACACCCGGGGCGAAAGTTTGGCAACAGCGTTCCCCATAAGACCCATTCCGGCAAATAAATTTGGAACGCTCTCTAGCGTGGTCACTTAGATCGGGAAAAGGCCTTTGGCTGTGAGTAGGAGGGACTGAGCGTCTGGGAAGTGGGTTGTGCAAAGGGCAAGGTTTAAGTAGTTTTTACGTGGGAGGGGCTTGGAAGAGTCCTCCAAAGAGTGGCCCTGGATATCTTTTACGAGAAGGGACTGATTCTGGTTGGAGAGGAATTTTTCAAAACATTATTACTGCCACGATTCCCTGACATAGAGAGGGAAAGACCTTTTATTGCAGAAGAGATGCAGATGTCTTAGTGTAGATTGTTAGTGAACTATGAGTTGAATTGTTACCTAATGATTGTTAGTGAATTGAATTGTTATTGAATTTATGGTTTCTCATTTGAAATAACTACCTCGTAATCAAGATGCGGGTCAGTCTGTTGTTAAGTAGTGGCGAACAGTGAGATAAAATGACTTTTTGAATAGAAAATATGTTTCGGAAATAACGCCCAATGTGAGCATCATGTTTAATTTTAATATTCTTAATCTTATCTAAAAAACAATTAACTCCAACACAAGTTCGTCGAAGTAAAGGTTGCTACGCTTGGTGTTTAAACAGGTGCTTAGGCATGAACTGAATAAATAGTTTTGAAACATTTCCTTCGCACTTACCTGCATGAGCATGACTAAAACAATAAAATAATGCGTCACCTTTAAAAAATGTCATTTTAAAAGATTTTCTAGCATTCTCTTTGAATCAGAATTAACAACCATAGCATGAAATAGCATATTGACGTCGTGCAGCAAAGAATTCTAAGTATCTATCTCTGGCAAAAAATATTTATGTTGTGATAATTAGTCTTAATTTTTCTCTCCAACCTAGGACTATTGGTTTATAGCCATCCTACTCCAATGTCTCCTCAAGTAAAAATGCTCTATTTTTATTATCACATCACCTAGCTGCGAATTTGGCCTCTCTATGTATATTCTGTGGTATTACTATAAATAGTTGACCAAATAGTCTCAGGAGCTTTCCAATCTCCTTGCGCAGATTATCGCACATTGTAGCAGATGGAAACACACGAGCGCACGTTCAAGTCGACGATTAGAACGATCTCCGTTGAAGTGCTCACAAAAAGTGGCGGGACGATATTCAATATCTTTACAGAAGTGGTCAAACTCATCCCTTGAAAGATAAAAACTGCTATTTCTATTATTTGCTTTCACAAGCAATCATCACAACTATCGTTGACATTAAGGTCATCCTTTTTCTGTTACTGCATAATTCACTGCCGTCGCAAATTGCAGCTCCTAGCGCACATGCTTATGCCTTGTTTTCACTACGTTCATATTACACTAGTTAGAAAATGCTGGGTGATCAACCAGCGTTCCGAAGGGAACATTGCAATAGCCATCTGGAAACCATAACTGGTGTAAAGAGAAATGACGAAGGAAAGTTGCTGAGCAAAACGATGGAGATACAAGTAATTTGCGCAGGTAATTTTCAGAATGTAAGGGGAACTTTCTCCGTCTCCAAGACGTCAGGTCATAAGAAATTCAGCGAATAAGGCACCGGAGAAAACTCTTTCATTTGCCAGAATAATATGACTGTAGTCTGTTCCACATTTATTTGACAGTACAGGCTCTTGTGGAGATTCGTTTCCTGTGTAAATCTCCGTAAGGCCGGAGGAGTGATGTTGCCAATTGCAATAGGAAAATAAATGTAGTACTACAGCCGTGTACTCACTGCCCATCTGGGAGTCTTCCAATGTGCAAATATCATTTTCTAAAGTAAACTTATTAAATTTAGATGTGTGTTGCTGTATATTTGCCCGCACAGTCTAGGGCTAAGCTCCTGGAGCGTAAGTTAGGCAACAGTGTTCTCCATAAGGCCCAGTTACTGTCAACTAAATGTGGAATGCTGTATAGCGTTCCCGCTGCGACTTATCTACCCGTGTAATCCCCCAACCAGGGTCAGCTGACTGTGGTCATAAATCCAACCACGGTTTGCGCTAACTGGTGTTTCCTTTGCAAAATGTAACCAGTGTCAGGCCAACCGGCGTAAGATAAGCGTAGTGGAAATGGGGCTTAAAGTAGGTGAACTAGGGTCTCAGTTTATACTCTGTGCTACGATGTAGATGGGTTTCAATCTGCTTAGTGCAGACGACGACACAAATGGCATTGAAACATGCCCTGTACTGAAAAGATTAAAAGAGTTCAGCGCACATGCGTGATTGTAAAGAGTCCTTAGTCATTTAAATGTTACTGGGAAAATCACCTCTTTACTCTCTTTACATGAACAAATCGAGGATTAGCTATAGGGAGGGTTTAAACTGGCAAGCTACTTCCACAAGTCTCTTATGCAAGAGCTTGCGACACATTTTACTCGGACGAAATATTTTTCACGAGTTTGTGCAGAGCCAGATTGGCTGTCGTGTACACTGATAACAATACACCTCAGCAAGCGACTTGCCAGAGCTTTCAAAAGTTCTGCAATCAGACTTGCAGTACCATTTACATCTGCAATGTGTGTTGAAATTCGCTTGCTGCAAGAAATTGCTACTTAAACTTGCCAGTGTAAACCCACCTTTATACTACATCAGGGTACAGCTCAGCGGCTACGTCCCCGATCGCGATAGACTTGAGAGGGCAGGCTAATGGCTTGGTGACACGGTTCACGTCAGTCGCGTGTGCCAGTGAATATTTTGATATCGGTATCGATTTCATGATATTCTGCACCATAATCGTCCAATAATATCACTAAAGTGAAGAACTATGCTAGATAGCCTCCGAGATATACTGACATGAACACTCGAATTTGCGTTGTCACCTGTTTGGAAATAGCTGGCCAAAAATGTTCAATGCCCTACGGAATTGAGGGAATAAAATTCGAAGAGACGGGTATTACTGCCGGTAAGACTCGGTTAGTACTGCAGCTTTTCTGTTAATTAGGCAATGAATTGTAACTGATAGCAGCATAATTCCTTAAGCCGCTGAAATGCGCTGATATCACAGTATACGGACACGAAATCTAAGGACGTCTATTCCAGGCGAAAACATTTTTTGGCCATTTATCTGGATCACATGCATCGCAAGTAGGTAACACCTTGCGTATCATGGAAGTGGCAGTCAGTTGTGCTGCGGAGGGGTTCTTTTAAAGAGTTAATAACTTTTTGACAAAAAGGTAGCAATTGACTCCTGCAGTTTTCGACCAAGCCTCTTGAACTCGTAGATCACATGACAATTAGAAGCCATTTAATTTCTCATAATCTCTTTTATTAATTAGCGTCAAATCGTATTTTTATTTCATCCCATTTTATGTGAGGTCGTGTTTATCGATCAAGAATATAATGGAAACCCAGTTACTAATTTATCAAACGTTTTTCCTAATAGTTGCCTAAAATGCCTCTCTAAAATAATTGTAATACTTTCCCCATAAAATGCATATTTCATTAAAGGTAATGTGACTCTTAAAAGGCACCATGGGACTCGGAATAATTGCCTAACGTTTTTGAGTCTCGACATAAGAAGACCACTGTAAGCGCATTTCCCGCGCTTTTCGTGGTAATACTAAATGAAAGTGGAGGCGGTTGTGTTATGGCCTTTTCATCTCCGAGGCTACGACCTATTTCACCCAGGTATGGCAAAGAAAGGCAATTCATTTTTGAACCTGGGGCCCGTTCAATTTTTGCATCCGTAACAATGGGAGCTTTCTATTCAAGTTATTGAATTTATAGCACAGTTAGGAACTCATTGGCGCACTTCAGCGCTCACGAACGACAATAAACGCTATTTCTCATACTAATATGAAGCAAAAATATATTTAATGTAATTACTAGTAATGTGTTTACCATTTTACATACTGTCGATCGTTTTCTCTGTTTACCAAAAGTATACTGTCGGCCATTGAAGAAAAAAGAACGAGATGAATAAAAAATCTGTAAGATAAAATTATATTTGACGAAAAATTGATAATAAATGCCGAAACCTTGATAGCAATATGCGCAGGAGAATTTTTTTACATTATTTATCGTAAATTAATTAAAATCTACATTATCCAGGAATGGCGCTCATACTGACTAATAACGCATGGGGAATCGAATTTAAAATAAAATTTAAAAACCTTAACATCTTATTTTTTTAAGAAATCAGCAAACAACTGCAATATTTGAAATCAAAATGCGTTTATTATAATACAACTGGTGCTGCAGTTGGCTCTTATTTTTTGGAAAAAAACGTTCGTTACAAATATAATCGTCGAACAATCTGCTATTTCGTACTTTAATTTGTTTTTCTGGTGGCTTAGGCATGTCATCAGTGAACGCAAAATTTTTTGAACGAAGTTAACCTTAGGATTGGATTCAGTATTTGCTTTGGCTTGCACAGTCGCGGTTGAACCCGAAATCTCAAGATGGCTGGAGTGGTTATTAATCGTGAGTCATTGAGTGCACATTTTAGTAGTTTTTTAAGTAAGTCGGAAAAAAATTCTAGGACCGTATTTCATTTAAGTGAATCTGTTTATACGTTGGAACTCACCTTATAGACAGTAGTGGAAATTGCACAAGAATTATATTTTATATTTTTGCTATAATTATAGCATGTTATGACTCGAACTATTGATGGTTTTCGGCTCGGTATTCGAAATTTAGGGCGAAAGTTATATTTACTACTCGCAATCATTTTCGGGTTCACTGCTACGTGGAGATATTTTTGGCTCAACGTTTCATTCCTCATGCTGGGAACGTCGCGAGTCTTCTGAAGACGCGTCGTCAGAAGACTGAAGATGTTAGATCTGTTAGTGGCTCCGTTTGGGCCTTTGGATTTTTGGACCATTGGACTTTGGACCATTTTTGTCCCGATTTAAAAAATAAATAAAAACCAAATATATTAAAAACAAAAAATTGAAATACGAAAAATCTTTAACGGTTGTTTGTTGTGAACCTGAAAATGATTTAGAGTTGTATATCTTATCGCTGCGAAAACCTTAAAACGAAAGTTATATTTAAACATGTTTTTTTTCGAATATTGGACTCTGTGTGACACCTTGATATTTGTAAGCCACCATTATGATTATATGAATTGTATTATTTCGGGTTTAAAATAAAATATGTACGCATGTAATCAAATTATTACGAAATATATGCCAAATGCCACAAGGCTACGTGTGAAAGTAGCTTTGAATTTGCGAAAACACCAAATCAATAAATTGTAATTTTTTCACATTTGTCTATCTATAACTTATAAGAACTCGTATGCAAAGTTTCACGCAAATCTGTTTGTAGAAAAAATAATCGCCCCAGTTACCTTAAACATCAATTCCACCGGTGGTCGTTGTAGTTTGGAACTCGGAATTGGAAGGAATGCAGAGGGAATAAGTCAGGAACTGATGAGGTTGAACTGAAGAATGCTCTCGGGAAGGTGAAAAAAAATTGCGGAGAATAGATTGGATGGAAGAGGTCTATCGATCAAATTTTGTCCCCGCGGAGAAAAGGAGTTTGGTTTGGGCGAGTAGAGGGAGATGAACTCTTAGGTGACCCGTTTGTCTCGTCTGTGCTCGGGTAACCATTCCCCTTTCCCCATTCGTCTTGGATAACGGAAATTTCTATTGTACGAGAACGGAATTATGTCTAGACGTTGTAGCCCTCTTATTACAAAGTGATAACTATATGCATAAAAGTGAGAAGTTGATGCACTTTTAACAGGTATTCATTGCTCTAACGTCATTCCTTGTCGGGATTATACGTACTGATTTTGACTACGGTCACAGTGTTAAGGTGGGTGCCAGCGTAAACTGGCAAGTGTATCTAGGTCACCTCCAGCCAGCGACTTTCTACGTAAATTGCATGTGTTAGCGGCTCTGCAAGTTCTCTTGAAGAACTTCTAAAAATTTCGCCAAGTCGCTTGCAAAGGTGTACTATTGCCAATTGAAACAGCAACCAATCAGTGCCTGAACTAACCTTTGAAAACATTTTCGTTAGAGTAATATTTCCTGCAAGCTCTTGCAGAAGAAACTTTAGGAATTAACTTGCCAGTGTAAATCCACCCTTATATCACGGAAATTTCTATTGTGCAGGAAAGGAATAATACCATGACATGGTAAACTTCTTAATAGGAAGAGATAACTATACAAAGGCTAGAAGTTTATAAACTGTTTGAACGTAATATTTGCTTTAGCGTCATAAACTATTGGGATAAAATATAATTGATTTTAGTACGATCGCATATTAGAGCATAGATTTGAGTGTTTGATTAAATCATATTGGCGAATTAGAATTATTTGAATCGAATTCTATTCAGTTAGTTACTGTTTAATTTTTTGTGGGAAATAAGTAAATGGAGAAGATCAATGCAGGACGCTCCTTCGACGCAGCAAATTTGCTGAAAAAGTACGGTTTCCATGTTCAAATCCGTCACTTATTCGTTTTAAAAGTCAGCCTTAATGTAAAGTGATAACTATAAAATCAATAAGTTAATGTACTTTTTATATTCTTTTATTTTAGCCTCATTACTTTTTCAGGGTAATGTGCACTTATTTTGAGTGTAATCACAGTGTTTTATTAAATTATATTGAGGTAGTGGAATTGTAGTGAATCAAGTTCTATTTGGTAGGTTAGGATTAATTTTTTGTATAAAATAAGTAAGTGAAGGGAAGCAATGCGTGAATATTTGTTTGGTGCAGCAAAGCTGATAAAAATATACACATCCGTTGCTATTTTTGTTTTCACGGTTATCCTTTGATTATCAATTGTTTTCATGCTTGAATAGCGGAGGGGTACAAGGAAACTCAATGGTAGAAAGAACACATTGAAAATGATGCATAAGATGCGAAAGAAAATCCTTCTTATTTGTTGTTCAAAACTTATATGGAAGGTATCAAGTTACTCGGAATACTCGGAACCGCAATGATTAATTAACCGCAATACAGAAGGCGAAAAAATCGGAAGTTCTCTTTTTAGGGGAATAAAACTGTCTTAAAATAATATATGTATGGGGCCGGGGTGGATCTGGAGTAGAGTGTCCGACTCTCAGTCTGAGGGCCGCAGGTTCGAGGCAAAGTGACCAAGGGATGGCAAATATTTTCCTGTTTTTGGAAAAATATATATGTATGTAAAACATCTGGAACGAGACGAGAATTTTTTACTCCCTACTTGCTTCCCAAACTACCCAGCTCCACTGCTTAAAGACAGATGAAGGCACTGGTGATGCAGATCAAGAAGATATGCCCGGCATCAACTGTCACAGCTTCGAGCGAGAGTGAAACTTAAGGAATCGGCCGGAGTACTACGATGTGGAAGGAACCGGGAAACTGCCACATTAGTCTCCCTAAAGATCCAGCTTAGTATTCAAACAACATATGACGCGATGCCTTTTTCCTCCCGGTAAAATATTCCGAAATCCCCCAATCGGGTCTGCGGGTGGGGACTACTAGGAGGTGGACATAAGTCAGAGTGGGCAAATGTAATAATATGTGTAAATATGAGTGCGCATTACATAGGCCATAAAATATCCTGCTCTATCCTACCGCAATCCATTCACAACCAGAGTGCACATTACATCTCAGTTGTACTGAAACTGAAGGATTTAGATTGATTTCTTTCTGTGGATAGGTTTGTAATTGGCTCCCCTGAACTTTGACCTTTCTAGTTCTAACTGTATATGCCTTGAATAGAACGAAACTCCTCAAGATGAAATATAACAATTTTCCCATCAACCTCAGTAGTACTAGGTCCTGAGCATGGAAGACAATTCTGACCCAAATCAATTATTTGTCGTTGAGTTGAATTTAAAGTTAGACTAAGCAAAGAAAATAATATTAATCGTCTCGGATTTTGAACTGTTTTATTTGAATTAATTTGCTTATATTTCATCAATTTTCCGTTCGTTTTCGGTGAATGCAATGCAATGTGACCTGTAATTACTAATGCAAATTCTATGCTAAAAACTTACATAAAACTAATACCTAGATTTCTTAAGGTGGTTCCACCGTAAAATGACTTAAATTTCATTTTATTCATATTCCGTCAATTTGTAAAAAATCATCTCTATCTGATATGAACAACAAAATAATACCTTTCCACGCTATTTTATTCTATAATTGAACTTGAAATTACATTGTGTTCAATCGGGGGATGAGAGAAACACGGGGAAAAATAGTATTTTTCCATAAAATATAAATGTCATTTTCGCGGAAAACTATTTATAAGAAGGAAATAATCCAGAGAAATGGAATAAAAATAAAATATTGATATCCTACCACCGTATTTTTCTAGTTATTTGGGAATTAACGCCGTTATTGAAGTCAAAATGCGGTAATTCGTAGGAAATAGCGCTGCAGCTATGGCTGGAAAAAGTGCTAATTTAAAATACATTCGTGGAATAATCTGCATTTTTCTAATTTACTTATGGTTTCTGTAGGTAACGCATTTCATCAGCGAAAGCAGGATTTTTGGACAAAATATAAAAAATGTGGAATTTAGTATTTGTTTTGACTCACACAGTCGCGGCGGAACCTCCTTAAATGTTCGTACCTAAAAGCATGATGCATGACATAAAATATTCCTTTATCCACCCATAATTCCCAGCTACTTATCGTCTTTCAGTGTAAAAGTTCTATCGAATACTAAATCTTTTAATAAAATTCATTGTCACTTGGTGCCGAACCTCATTGAGCTCTGCTTTGTTAAAACTTGATGTTTAAAGCTGTTAATGAAAAAATGAAACTCCGATAGGTTGGCAGCTGAACTAGCGCTGAGTATTATTCATTTTTTGTAAAGACGTTAGAATATAATTTGAACTTGTGAAGTGAAGATGTAGTACTAAATAAAACTAAAGTCACGTGTTATAAAGCGGTTGTTGATGTGTTCACAGTTAGTGATTCGTTACCTACGTAAAAACCACGGACCTCAAAATGCTTCTCATGGAGAAGATAAGGTGAAAATTATCCTACGAAAGGAAGGTTCTCACAGGAAGTCTTATATTGATCATTTTAAACTGAGCTTTAAACGCGACAGGTGTGATTTCCATACAATGCCAATGATTAGGTTGCCATGAAAAATGTTTTTTTGTTAAAATGAGAGAAAAGTGGATGATGTTGGAGCTGAAAACGCAATTTTTTAGCCTGAAAAGAAGCGTATAAAGGCCTGGTTACACTGTACATTAGAATGTACAAGAAAATGTGAGAATGTCTGAATGTCAGAATGAACGCGAAAATGCACCGTGTAACCACTCGAAAATGTACGATTGTATGAATTTCTGAACAGAAAATAGAACCGGTTCTAATTCCATTCAGACAATCGTACAAGTTGACCTCATTACAGAGACACCTGGTGGCAAACGACGCAAATGACACATTCACATTGTCACAAGCCAATTGACAAGTAAATGTGTCGTATCCATGGCAAAAAAAAATGGTTTTAATAACGCACCTACGGTTTAAAATTAGGAAAAACAAACGAAAACGCATAATGCGCATCTAAAAATGTACGAAAATCTGTCCGAAAAAATGTACCGTGTATCCACCTATTCAGTGATCTTGTCCATGAGAATGTACATGAAACCATTCACAAAAATGTACAGAAACTTGTACATTCTCATGTACCGTGTAACCAGGCCTTAAGAAAAGCGAATTGAATATTTGAATAATATATTCTTGAATCCGTCCAATGATGAACACTTCCATAAAATATATTTTGCGTAATTAGTTTTAAAAAGCGAAGGAAGAAACATCTGCACTGAATTAAATACTTTTTTATGGGAGTCAAGAGTTAGCAATATTGGGGAAAAACCATTTCGTAGTAGTTCGTACTATTGTTCAGGAGCTTTCGGGTCGCGAACTCCATTCGTGCCAAATCCAGAAATCCCAGGTCACGCAAAAGTCCTCAATATGTTAATGTATCAATGGTAACAAACAGGCAGATATTCTGCTTTTCGTACAATAATATGCATGAAATTTTCGATTTTTAACTTTTTAAATTAAATTTTATTTGCATTAACAATCAGCACTTGAATTAGGAATACTTTCATATTGTTTAATGCTGCAATTTGGATGTAAAAGTATATCAAAAAGTTTCATGTCATCAGTGCATACCACTAGCAAGCACCTTTTAATCGTGAATAATTGTTTACGTTGTTTATTGTTGGAATTCTGCAATATAGACGAATTATCATGTCGTTATTGCATACATTTAACGATTACCTATAAACCGTGAATAATTTTTCACGTTTTTTAATGCTAGAATAGGTACTGCAATGCGGATGGAAAAATATATCCTTAAGATTAATGTCGTCATTGTTCAACGTTAATTATTACCTTTTATCTATGAATAATTTTTCGCTATGTTTATTGCTGGAAATAGTATGAGACAAAATTAATTTCGAACAACTCCGTTGTTAATGAATTCCGAAGATTCAGGCGATAAGGCGTGGAATTTCAGCATGATACGTTGAAGAGTTTAAAGAAATTTTTCATAGTTAAAAGTTTTTGAAAGGCATCATGAATCATCTTCAGGGCCTGAAGATGATGTGTAAAACATTGAAACCTAGGTCGTAATAAAGTCTTTCAAAAACTTTTAACTATGGAAAATTGCTTTAAACTCTTCAGCCGTAACTCCGTTGTTTTATTACCTTTAATAATTATCTGTGAATCCTGTATACCTCTTGATATAATTGGAGTGTACACTCATGTTGTGATTTCTTGCATGATGGATGTCACAAGCATTTCACATCCCTCGAGCAACCTCAATTCATCCCCAACCTCCTCCCCTCCTCACCCCATACCCCCCAATCCACCCCCTGCCTCTCCCGCACCCAGAAGCACTGCGCCCTTAGGAGAATGTGCAGCATTCGCTCGTCTGCGAGATAAAAGGCGATTGTGGGAGGGATGGGGGTAAGGAGGCACTTGACATTTCCTCCCCTCATCCCTACATCCCAGCTGGATTTGTCAATACGTCAAGCAGGCAAGACGAGTGCTCCGGTGAAGAAAAAAATGTGTGTATATATATATGTATATATATGTATGTGTGTATGAATGCATTGAACGAGGAGGCGCGGGAGGAGTTGCCATTGAATGCGGAATGGAAGTTTCTTTCGGACAGCATTGAAGGACGAATCGAGGAATCAGAAGAAGTTCAAAGGGTTTGGGATTCAGTGGAGGAGGATGGCTGTTTTTTTTTCTTTTTTTTTCGATTCGCCCCTGAGGCGGAGTAGTGAGTGAGCGTAAACAGCCTCAATTAGAGAGAGAATTGTGGGTGGGACAAGCCTTCACCCCCCCCCCCCCCCACCGGTTACCAGAGAGATCGAACAAGGCACACTACACTCTCTGAAGCAACAGAAGTCTTACGCTACAGGGAGCACCCATCAAGTTTACCTCCAGTGGCGGATTGATCCAATTCGTATATTCATAAATGTATATTATTATTGTTCCACTCGTCAATACCTAGGCCACATCCCTGAGAGTAGAAAACAAAAGCCGGAACCTTAAAGGCGATGATCATGGTTCTCCATAACGCGTAAGTTTGCGTTATTGTTATTTTTACATTGAACTCACATGATCGTCATTGTAATTCAAGAACAGAGCAATTGACTAGTAAATTTAAATTAAACGTTAATTCATATTGTCAATAAAAGTAAAAGGAATTTTGACTCCTAAGCATGCATTTTGGTCATCCAGGTGACCATCGACCGGGAAAGTTTAAGTTTCGTAAACACGTGCGTATTGTCCGTGAGGTTCCTAAGTAAGAGGTCCCTGTCGATGGTCACCGGGATGACCGAAATGCATGCGAGTCAAAATTCCTTTGCTTTTATTGACATTTGGGAGTGATCGTCATTCATCACATTTTTCAGATGCTTTAAATCACTAGTTTTCATTGGAGTGTGTTATAAAGCACGGGGCACGTAATTGCACAATCTCATGTACGTACGAACGTGCATTTCAAATTGCATCGTGTAAAGCCACGAATTGCAAGAACGCATGCGCGAATTCATGAACGTGAGATGACAAAATAGCCCCTGCTCTAATTCGAAAATGATTGCACGCCCGATTGAGAAAAACATGCAGTTTGAAGTTGTACAATTTTGTGCCCCGTGTAAAACGGCCTTTAAGACAGTAGTTGTGCGCGCTGCCCTTCTGGAGCAGTTTACGTTTTGGTTAATAATTTACGACAACGCGATAGTAGACACCGTGATCTCCACCCCTGGAGCATGATTGAGTATCTTTATAGCGTATGGACTCGCGTTATCGTAATTTTCTTAAGGCGTAATTTGTTTAGTAAAGTATGAGATAAATGCGAAGAACGTTCTTCAAACTGCGCCCGTTCTTTAAAAATCAACTGTTCTCGCATTCGTAGAGCGAGTCGCACTAACTGTCTGTGAACAGTTCGCAGCAGTGGACGTTCGCGTTTTGAATATCAATTGCGTCATCCGAGTGGCTCCCAACTTGGTCCTCCCATCAACTGTGTAACACATTCTGTTCGCTCGAAGCAGTTTTTAACGAAGCGCGCGGCTTTCCTTTGTATTTTGTTAACTTCCCGAATTAAATCTTTCTGTGAAAGGGGATCCAACCTTCCGTTATACCTTTAATTACATTTCTAAAAAACTAGCTGTCCCCGGCCTGCGTTGCAATGCCTCTTTTTCTTTTTAAGTAGGAACACATTTTCAAAGCAGACACATTTTCATGTTCAAAATAAATGAAAGACAATGATTTTTTGTGTGTTAAATTAAAGTTTAAAAATGTATTAAAGTGTTTTGGGGTGTACTATATATTTGGTCTTACCGCCCTCTGTAAAAACAAATAAATTTTTCGGCTGTCCCACTCGTGAGCATGCAACGTATAATTGACCATGTGATAAGCATGGAATTTCCAGATAAAGTCTACGCACTTGAAGCGATTGACCTTGTGCCTTGTTGATGGTCATTGAGAAGGCAAGGCGAATGGGGAATAGTAGTGGTTTGACTACAACTATCAAATTAGTCACTGAACACGGCCTTTAAATGCTGCAGTCGTGAATAGCCATTCATGAAATCGCTATTAAATGGATGTTCACGCCTGGTTGCCAAGGAAATTTCTATTGTTCAAAAGGAAGAAAATTTATGAATTTAGAGATAACAACGCAATAGTTGGACAAAAACTAAGCGTATAAGAAAATTGAATGAAAGAATTAAATACTGCATTTTTTTATGCGATCTATGATAAAAATTTCCATCCAATATCTTGTGTGAGTAATTTAAAAAAGCAAATAAAGAAACACCTGCACCGAATTCAATGCTTTTCTCATGGGAGTAAATGTTAACAATATTGGGTTAATATCAACCCCAAAATTTTCGATTATTTTACTGTAAAAACACGTGCGTATTCAAATGCAACGTTTTGTCAAAATTTTAAGTCAATCGACCGACTACTTTTCGAGTTTAGCGTGCACAAACATACGCAGGCTGAATTGTAATATATAAAAGAAGATATCCGTTTTTTTGGGCGTAGGTAATCCACCTGACTCTCTTTTGTCTTACAATATTCCATACATACCCTTCCTATTCAGCTCATGTTTGTACTTCCTGTTACAAGTCATCATCATTGGAATTCTACCAGCGCTACCAGAGTAGGTTTTTGGGCATTCTTGGCCCCGACTTTCCCATTTCTGGCTCATCTTTTCACTTTCTTGCGCATTAATTGCTAATTATAAGGTCTCTCTCAAGCCCTTCATACCATTTGCCTCTCCTTGTGTCGCTTCCTAGTCTCTTTATATCAAAGAGCATACAGCATGTCAATACATGCCATGCGATGACAATTGAAGAGCATCAAAGAGCGAGACAGGTGTCCCGGCACCATGACTTCCTAAATCTTTAATGCTTCAGAAGCCCATAGACTATTTACTCCAATAAAATGAATCTTAAATATTTGGAAAAGTTCTATGCATTTGATATTTGAATAAGGCCTTTTGAACTTCTCAATGCGAAAATCCAGTTCCCTACATCATTAGCAAGGACTAAACGACCTTACGTCAAATGCTGAGTCAAGAATATACATGTAGTATCTTTTGGAGCGTCGGTCATTTCTTTCAACGCTTTTTTATGACTAATGTGGCGTGATAGTGAATTATGGCAGATCGTCTCAAGTGCAGTAAAGCGTGAAATTGAGAGGATAAACAGAGGTTGACCTCATAAGGAAAACGAAACAGATGATGCAGTGCTCCTCAAGCGACTCACGCTACTCAAAGAGCAATAGGATTACGTGATGAGTCATTCAAGTATAACTTAAAATGTTTTTGGGGTATAGAGTTCACAAGGGGGTGGTAATCCAAGATAAAGTTACGTAAGATTTTAGGCTCTCGTGAGGACAAATTTTGTCGATTTGTCTACATCATCATCGGATAAAAATCACGTTGAACAACCAACTTCACAGCATGCGTTTCATTTCCATGTTGACAGACAATAAATATCCGTTATATTGCCGTAAAGCTTTCTTGCTCACTTTTACATAGTGATAGCGAAACTTAGAGGCAGTCGCCTGCGCGAAGTGTGACGTCAAAGAGGATAAGGGTCATGTAGAAGGGGTCGGATAATGAACGGAGGGGAAAGCACAGCACGTAATAGGCGACGTTGCCAGCTTAACTTCGTTTTATTTGAAAGGGTGGTAAATCGTTGCACAACTAATTACGATCAAAAAGGGAGCCGTATCAAAATATTTTGATAGTTTTTTGGAAACCATTGAGGAAACCAAATTGGATTAAGATCTAGAAACATGAATAACAGATTTTGCATTTTGATGTTGACAACGAAGGTTTGCGACCTTGGGAACTAAGATGGTGATACCTCCTCACTCCTACCGTGTGGCGGTATTTTAGGCTATGGACTCTTCCACTAAAAAAGGATCTTCTGCGCAACTGCCACCATGTTTCGCTACCACTATACCCAACGTCTCTTATGGGAACCCAAAGTCGCGCACATCACGCGCTAAACAAAAAAAATATCTTATCGCGTGCTCCCAAAGAAAACAATATGTAACGTAAGATTGGGAAATATGGTTTCATGAAATCTCAACGTTATGTTGTAAGAACTGAGGAGTGCCGAAGAAGTGTCAAAAAGGTGGCCAAAAACTCTTTTAAATGTCAAATAAGGTATCCCATTTGGAGTTCGATAACTTGTGCTCAATATGTTACCCAAAGCCCGCCTCGGAAAGCCTAAAATGCGAAAGAACTTCTGTTCATCGAAAATTCAATCTACGTGCATGCTTCCTAAAATCTATCATATTACGTGAGATTGGAAAGGCGGTTGAATTCTTGAGATCTTACGGAATCGTACTCGGGGGAATGGAGATCCGAAATGGCCAAAATAGCATTACGTAATACTTGAATGGACCCTCCGCGGCGTGATACCTATTGACGTTATCTATGCGTCTATAGTCGGTATGGAATGAGGCAAAGGTGAAACAGGCAGGAAGTCCTAAGATGGGAAGGGGTTTTATAACGTATTCATTTTCATTTAAGTATTCTACCAGCTGATTGGTAGGTTCTTGGACAGTTCCCATTCTGCATCCCAATTTCATAGACATTATCTCGCTTTCCCTTCTAAGGATGCCCCGCCATTAGATCCCTCTTCAATTCTACATATCTTCCACCTTCTCTTATTTCATCCATAATTCCAATTCTCTTCCTTCCTCTTCCACGCTTCCCCAGTGTTCTCCCCTCTATCACCCTCTTCAGCATGCCCTCTCCTCTCAAAAACTCCTTCATCCATCTCTTCTGCCTTCTCCGAACCTCTTCCACAAGCTTCCTGTCCTCTCCAACCATATCCAATACCCCCTCGTTCGTCTTCCTCGCCACCCAGCTCACTCTCTCCATCCTTCTCCAAACCCACATCTCAAACGCCTCAAGTCTGTTAACATCCGCCCTTCGCAATGACCAAGTTTCCAACCCATACGGCGCCACGCTCCAGATTTAAGTTTTCACCAGCCTTTTTTTACGTCTCTTCTCAGACACTCACCCCCTCATCAATTCCCTTCTCTTCGAAAATGCTTCTTTAGCCACAGAAATTCTGCATCTGATGGCTCTAGCACTAAACCCATTCTCCTCCAATATACTACCCAGGCACATAAACTGCTCGACCTGCTCTATCTTCTGCCCTCCCTCCCTTATATTCAGCCCCGCCTTCTTACTTGTAGAAAATCTCATTACTTTCTTTTTCTTGTGATTGATCTTCATCCCATACCTTTCGTACTGCACCTCTAACGCATTCATCATTGACTGTAACCCCTTGGCAGACTGACTAATCAATGCTTGATCATCTGCAAATCTCACTGATTTTATCAGCTCCCCTCCTACTTTTATTCCTACCTCCTTATTCCCCCATGCCTTCCTTACCATTTCTTCTGAATACACGTTAAAATGCAACGGCAATAGTGGACACCCCTGCTCGCGGTAAAAAGAAATTTTTAGTACCTATACCATAAAACTTATTCTTGTTACTTTATTTTTATTTGATAACCACATTCGTGTTTGTAATTTTTGTGTGATTTTGTTCATTGTCATTATCTTAGTTTACTGGTCGTGAGGGGTTTGTTGAAAAATGCTGTTTCTTGAGTGATTTGAGATAAAGGGAGCTTTCCATTCGATCTAGTACGCTATTCACTTCAGAAGACGAAATCACCATTGCTTTCCATTCGTGTCACGCCCTGCGTACTAGGCAGCACACTTCAAAACTGATCGGGGATGGACTAAATGTGCCCTAAATACTAAAATAACCTTGATAATCGCGTCCGTGATTGTTTTTATTAGCGTTGGATTTTCATTAAATGCATCAAACATGGATAATGGAGAGTTTTTAATTACTCTGTGGTTAAAATGTTACGTTTTTAAACACGTATTTCGAACGAATTCGATAAGTGTCTATGCACAAAGCATTCGGCCGTGACAATTGTAAAACTGAAGAATTCCTCCTACGGGTAGGTTACCTAACGTTTTGCGTGCGCATGAAGTGTACAGATGTGTTCCAACATGCGCTCACATCATCTCTGTGAATGCAAAGCTCTCCTAAAGATGGTGATGAC
The DNA here is from genome assembly GCA_963573305.1 of Pyrrhosoma nymphula. Lineage (NCBI taxonomy): Eukaryota > Metazoa > Arthropoda > Insecta > Odonata > Coenagrionidae > Pyrrhosoma > Pyrrhosoma nymphula. Next base: position 84,024,938 of record OY754333.1, on the reverse strand, counting down.
AAAACCCCGAAACCTCAATTTTAAGATCAATCAATTATAAATTATTGGACAATATAGATTCATAAAAAGTATCCAACGTTATAGGGCAAAGATTGACGGACTCTTATGTATTCCGGCTGGACCAATATAAAACTCTTCATCAGTAGACATCAATCCGAAGATTGGTTTGCAGCAGCTCTCCACTACACTCTCCTCTCTGCCAACCGCTCCTTTCGTGCATAATTCTTCACTTGATTTCCTTCATAAGGGGCCATTCAAGTTTTGCGTAATATGTTTGGGGGGGGGGGGAGGGATGAGAGCTTTTTTTTGTTGTCTTACGTAGGAGGATGAGGGGATCCAAGATAATTTACGTAAGATTTTAGTCACAACTTTGATAGTATTTTTATCACTTTTTAAAATTATTGCCGGATGAAAAAGCTTAATTGTTAGGATTACCTACCATCGCGGTGTACGTCTGAATTTATTATAAATTAAAGAAAAACGCATGATTAATTCTTTGCATTCATTAGATTGGAGATGTCGCATCATTAATGATCCCATGTTTTGCGAAACGGCCGTACTGTAAATCGCGAAATCTCGGAAAAATGTATCGGTATCCGACTAAAAATTTATATTTCTACAGGTTTCTCTATATGATTATGTAAAAAAATTAAAATACCGAAGTGGGTTGAGTGGGTTTTTGCACCCATGGATTGCCCATGTGTTTTTATCTATGTGCATGATTTCAAAAATTTATAACAAATTACGTAAGATAGGGAGGGTAGGAGAGGGGATTGATTCATGAAATATTACGCTGTCTTAAGTGGGGGAGGGGGAGGAGGTTAAAATTGGCCAAAATCGCCTTACGTAATACTTGAATAACCCCTAATTTGTTTGATGTGTTTCATTCTTGGTCTTCCTCTGTGATTCTACCCATTCATCCCTCGTTCAGGGTATAAAATTAAAAACGAATTAAAAACTAGAGAATTTTTATTAGGTACTATCTGACACGTTGGCCGCTAAGGAGACTGAACGCATACCATACGATAGTGTTCATATTATACTATCCATTTCACGAATTCGAATAAAGCAAACATAAACTCAGAGACTATGGATATTTTTCTTATACCTTTGAAGCAGGAGCCATGTTCACAATGAATTGAATCTCTTTCAGTATCAAGCGTGCATATTTCATGGTTGCTCAGCGCCGACGCGAGGAGGAGAAAGTTCGGAATGGGGACGAGGAGTCTCAGTGATGAGTCCAACGCGGACTTAGCCTTATTTCCTTGCAGTCGTGGCGTGACGCCGTGAGGGTTGACCGCTTGGACCACGGGAAAGGATTTCTCTAAATCGCGGAGAGACATATAAAAAGATAGGAAAATTTTTACTATTGAAAACTAATGCTACGTGAGCGAGTTCTGAAAAATTGCGGTATTTAAGTTCTTGGTACATATTTACTTCTACACCAACACAATATTCTGCAAGCCTCATCAAGGGTGTGTGGAAGGGGGTGAGTTATCACCAACACACATTACACCATACGCTATTGAAGTTAATGTTAGGAGACAACAATCAGCAGCATGTAATTTTCAACTCTTACAGGTGAAACACTCGTAAAAGTTGTATCAAATGCGTAATAATAATCCAACAAAAATAATAAACGCCTTATATTTCGGTTTTTGCAAATTATTCTTTCTTTCATTATCACACACTTTTTCTTGACTGGTGAGACAGACGATTTCGTTTGTTTCAAATAGATCAATTGATGAATAACTTACTTTTTGATCCAATTTATCCTTATTAATACCATGTTTGCATAAAAAAAATTGGGATGTAAATGCGCCAAACATACTGTGACTGACCCAAATGGGTGAAAGTAAAGTTGACAACCTCGGTTCTTTATTACACCATCGAGTTATATCGAAATACGTTTTTTAACAGTCAAAATTCATTATATTTAAAAACTCAAAAACCAATAATAATCGCTTGGATAACAATTCATTTTATTTAACGTGTGTGATATTTTACTCAAATTAATCTTTTTTCCGGGAAGGACCATTTTCAGGTTTGTGCTAAGCGTTAATACTCGTAGTTCCAATAACAATTTGCAGGATAAAGTGTAGTGAATGCTGGTGAACACGTACCCCCTGCCACACACCCTTGAGGTGGCTTTCGGGGTACTATGTATATGCAGAGGAGAATCGACCGACGACCAGCCACTATGGTAACACCGATTCCCTCTCATTGTCTGTCACCGTAGTTAAGCATCGCTGGGCTCGATTCCAAATCGAAACTGAGTGATTGTCCTATTCATCCGAGTTCTGTTGGCCCTGTGTGTGAGAGACTGACAGTAAATGCGAATTGACCTTAGCCTTGGAAGCACGCTAAACTCAAATACAACTATTATCTAATAAACGTGGGCGCCGCCGCGCCACGCCGACGCACAGTGGGCTCAAATCGAAAATCGCCGGACCAAAGTCTTAATTGCTTTCTTTTAGATAACGTCTTGAAACTTGGAACATATACACAAAAATGATTGGTGATTATGGAATGGTAAGTCATTTCTGATACGTCTTACCCGTTACTTAGATACAGAGGCTCAAACACGACCAAATTTCTGAAAAAGCGCCCGCTCTCATTTTTCTTCGAAAATCTTAAAAGTTGAGCAGATATAGGAGTAATAGAAGGATTTTTATGTAATAAAAAGCATAACTGTTTGTGAACAGGGTATATTTCCTCTACTATATATAAGTTTCAGTCATATTTTCCCATATTTGAGTACTATTACGTCACAAAATGGCGGACCCTTTTTTTAGGCACAATTTAACATAAAGTAGACAATATAATCCTTATTCGGAAAATTATCTCTGGGATACTTCATCAGAATATGTATAAAAATTATTTCTAGGTTATTCCGTAAAAATATTTGAAAAAAATTTGCGACACCGAGAAACTCGATTTTTCGATCGCGCGTCGCGGCTCGTTTCCGCGCAGCGGGACCTGGAAATACCGTGACTCCGTTAGATTGTTCAAGTTGTGTGGACACTAACTCCTCGTATTCAACTTTTTCAGACTATGAATGTTGTTACTGATTTCTAAAGATTCTAAATTGAAGATTTTGCGAGGATATTGGATCGAGAGAATGGATCAGTGCACGCGTAACTGCGGTAAATTTGTTTTTCTTTGGATCATTTTCGGAATCATGCTGCAAATTATGAACGTCTTTCAGCTCTTAAGAAAGAATGCGGTTTATCGGGGTACCATGCACGTTTTCCATAAAAAGGCAACATTTGGGATTCCCTTCTTTCCCTACACCCTCTCCTCCCCCACCCCGAACTACACCCTCCGCCTTTACTCCCCGAGGAGGGTGGCGCGAAAAGGAACGTTTTATGATAATGTGCAGCCTTAAAAAAAAACATGCCTGCTTGGCAAATTACAGCTTGTCATTCTTCGTTATCTGACTCCTTGATGCCTAAAGGGAATAATTTTCACAATATCATTCTTTATAGCTTCTTACAATGAAATTCAAAAGTGAGTTTAAAATCAGCATGATTTCATGAGTTTTTGCAAAAAGCTCTGTTGTGCGCAATATCATCTCTTTGCATTGAGTGACATACTGGATCATTATGTTTGAGGGATGGATTAATTTAAACTTGATACTCCAGTGGTTTTGCATTTTTATTTCGCAATACGGATCACACAATGTAAAAATGTCAAATTACAATGCTTTCGACGAATAGCAAAGGAATATAGATGAAAACACAATTAGATTCATCGATAATATATTAAACAAAACTGGAAAACTGATGTTGTTTTGCGTAGAGTTTGCTTCGCCAACTCTTACGTGGAATATGGTTTAAAAAAAAGAATATTAAGTATTTTGAAAAGAGGATGGCAATAAACGAAAATGGATAAAATTCATTATGATGTTGTCAGTACCGGTAAATATCAATTCAATAACATAAATGACATGCCATTACTTGTAAGATACTGAAAAGAACACAAATATCATTTTCCCAAATGGTTTCCACCCTCAGACCATCATTAGTTTTTACTCACCGAGTTATATTCAGGTAGGTATCTATCACTCTCTTCGACATGCCTTCTCCTCTCAAAACCTCCTCCATCCATTTCTTCTACCTTCTCCTCTCCTCTGCCACCAGCTTCCTCTCCTCTCCAACCATATCTAATACCTCGTCGTTCGTCTTTCTCGCCACCCAGCTCACCCTCTCCATCCTTCTCCAAACCCACATCTCAAACGCCTCTAGTCTACGCACATCCTCCCTTCGCAAAGACCAAGTTTCCGACCCATATAGCGCCACGCTCCATATTAAAGTTTTCACCAGCCTTTTCTTTACGTCTCTTCTCAGACTCCCCCTAATCAATTCCATTCTATTCGAATATCCTTCTTTAGCAAGCGCAATTCTGCATCTGATTTCCTTACCACTAAATCCATTCTCCTCCATTTTCTCTACTAGCGTTCTCATCACCGATATAGCGTCTCGCGTTCCCGTCCCTCTCCTAAACCCGAACTGATCGTCACCCAGGTATTCATTTGCCTTCTTCTCTAGCCTTCTGTTTAGAATCCTCAGAACTACTTTGGCCGCGTGGGGTATTAAGATTATTGTCCTATAGTCTTCGCACGTTTTTTTTTGCTCTTCTTCGGGATATTAATTAGTACAGTCTTCGCGAAGTCTTCCGGCCACACTCTTCCTTCTTCCCCATGCTCTTTAAAAACTCTGCAGGTATGTCATCTATTCCCACCGCCTTATTCTTTTTCATGTCTCGTAGAGCTCTTTCGATTTCGCTATCTAGGATACTTGGTCCGATGCCATCTCTGTCGATATCGTCTTCCCTTTCTATATCTAACCTATTGGGCCTTATTTCTTAACCATACAGCTCTTCAACATACTCCTTCCACCTCTCCTGGATCTCTTTCGGTTCTACGATCACCTTTCCCGTCTTGTCTGTTATCGTTGTAATTCCCCTTCCCTTATTACCACCCGTCAGTTCCTTTACTTTCCTGTATAATACATCTGCTCTTCCCTCTTTTTCGTATTTCTCTAACGAGTCGATCTGTTCTCTCTACCACGCGTCTCTTGCTTTCTTTGTTTCTCTTCTAAGCCTGTTATTTAATTCACGGTATTTTCTATTGCCTAGCTCCGAGCTTACGCTCTTCCATTTCCTTTTCTCCTTCATCTCCATTATTTTCTCCTTCGTGATCCTCGGTTTTCTTATTTTAGTTGCACTCACTACGCCTACCGTTGCTTTCGCTGCTTCTACAATTCCATTTTTCAAACTTCCCCATTCATCTTTCACTGATCTAATTCCATGATCCTCCACCATTATCTCATCCACCTTCTCTCGATACTTCTTCATTGCCCCAGTTAATGTCCTCCTTCCCATTCTTATATTTTTTAGGTATACCCGACATTTCATGACTAATAAGTTGTAGTCTACGTTTGCATCTGCTCCTGGATAAGTATGCGAGTTTTTAACACTGTTCCTGTATCTGTGATGAACCATTATATAATCTCTCTGGAACATATTTGTGTCCCCCGGCTTCTTCCAAGTGTACCTACGTCTATGATGATGTCTGAACCATCTATTTGTAATCACTAGGTTATTTCTACGGCAAATTCCACAGCTTTCTCGCCGCGGGCGTTTCTCCTACCTAGCCCGTAATCGCCCACCTCTCGCCCACCACCGCGTTCCAATCCCCCATTACTACCAAGTGCTTACTCCCAGGTATCTAATACTGTGCCTAAATCTACTTCTTTTTTGAGAATTTTATTCTATTTTACAGCATTGGGTATAAACTCCGTTTCAATAGAGCGCTATTTTAGAGTAGCGATATTACACTGAATTGATGGTGCCTGAAAAATGCTGAGCGAAGTACTAATCGTACAAACTCTCTTCTTGTCCTTTGTGCTGATCACTGAATAAATTGATGGAGCAGCCCCTTCATAAGGGTGAGAATTGAAAAATAAAATCTCACATACGTTATAATCACGCCATAACGTAAGCGTTTTGCCATTCTGTCAATTGCTTCTATCATTGAATTCTGTCTCTTTATGGCGTCCTAATGCATGCATTAAGTTGTTATGAAGAAACAGAAATCCGTCTGTGGAAAGTAGTAATAGATTATTCGGTCCACGCCGATTACGCTGAATATGCCGCCGCCGGGATGGAAGAGGGTCGGCCGCCGCCGCCGACGAAAACGTACTCGGCGCCCACGTCTAATCTACCACTCCTTGAGAGTCAACAGAAGGCCGAGGAAATATTTAATCATTACTTTTACGTGCTGTCTCCTCTTTCGTTGAATTGAAAATAGGGCTATCAGGGCACTTATTTAGATACAAACTGAAGCCTTCGAGGTACGTTGCTGGAGAGAAAGGATAAAGCCTCTTCAGTCCTCGTGTAGCATCTATGCTACATCGTGATATTATATTTTTGGATGCCTATTACCATAGAGTAAATATACTTACTCTATGCTATTACGTATTGGATATTGATGCGGGCGGTTGTATTGTATTCTCTACACTCAGTGCGTTACATTGTATTCGTGTTTTTGTTTCAATATTTTTTGTTTGTGCAAGATGCATATTATCTATTCATACCCGACTTTGACTCTTTTTATCAGTTATGCAAACATTTCTGGAGACAGAGAGCGGCAGGACTGAAGGCGGGTTGAAATGGTGGCGAATGAAAAGGTCTTGGACCAAGTGAAAAAGAGAAGTAATTTATGGAATACTAAAGAAAGATACGAAGGGATTTATAGTGAAAAGATATTGGCATTCAGAGTGACTGGCACATATGCGATCATTTATTGTGCTATCGAAGGACGGAGGCGCAGAAGAATAATCCACGAATGCCTCAATCAGATGCAAGATGACGTATGTTCACTGGGTTAAGTTAAAATGAAGATGCAGACTCAAAATATAGATCAATGGAGAATTGCAGCGTATCACTCTGTGGGTCGGAAGCACAAATAAGAGAGTAAGTCAGTCTTCTGTGCGCACTTTTCTTTTTAATGCGTTTTAATCAAAGTTAAAGCAAGACATATTGATCCAGGCTTCTTTACATGGAACCGTTGTATCCTTAATGAAACACACACGTCTTGTAAGTTGTATCCCACGTTAAATATTAATTGAGCGACGATGGTTTTTACTGTAAAAACGACCATTTCTTATTATTTTGCTTAAAAATTGACCGTGAAACTCGTTTTCTTTAAAATTGACTGGTAAATTGACATTTTTTATAAAGAGAAATTACTTTTTCAAGGTTTACTTGGTGGTATTCCATCATAAGAGGGAGAAAAAGACAACTTTTACAAATACCACTGAAATTTATTAAAACTCGACCCGGGTTCGACGTGGGTTCACATCATCATCAGACAAAAATATAGGAGAAGCGCAAGCCTTATATACATGACATAGCCAAGTGAGGGAGGGGGTGGGAGGAGTGGGAAGGGGGAGGGTTAAGGATACCTGGAGGAGGGAAGGGGAAATAGTGATTTGCAAGTAACTCGAAAAATATGATGAGTAGGAGTACCTACGGTTTTACTGCTATTCGATTGCGTGGGAGATTTCGCTTCTCTAAAACAGTAGTGAAATTGATTTAAAGCTGAACATTACCATTTTCCAATTTTTCACTTATTCTCGCATTTAATACTTCGTATTTTCAGGTTCATGTTTTGTAAAAAGAAGCATGAAAAGTTGGGATTTTGCTCGTATTAAACACGGGGGCATTGTTTTTCTATAACTAGCCAGAATATGAATTAAGCGGCATAAATCGTCATTTCACGGTGGGCCATCATTGAGGCAGCGCGTGGCAAAAAATATTTACTATAGTAGAGTCTAGGTTTAGGGTGGCTTTTCCCTTACTTTTCGTCGCGTGGACGAGTCCACTCAGATCTCTGGAGCAGTTAGTGAGCAGTTGCAGCACCCGCGAATAGTTGTGGGTGACCCTTTCATCTATTTTAATGGAGTGCTGGCGTCAATTACTCCGCATTCGCGCGACCCATGAGTCCCCCTACCGCCACCCCCCTTGTGTGACCCTTTTAGGGGTCATCCGGTACTCCGTCAAGGCGACATCTTTTTTTCTTTCATTTAACTGTCGTCTCACTCACTTTCCCTTTCGTCGGCGTGCAAAATATTATCTTTCAGCGGATGTCCCCGTCTCCTCGCGGGACTTGGCTGTGGTATGCAAACGCCGATATGATGAGACCATTCATTCATTCTACCTCGTCTACCCTGCCCTCTCTTGAGCAAAGATTGTGCGCGAGATGTTGCAATGGCGCTGGCATATTAACTGCAGTTTGAAATGTGCGCATCCGGGTCTTCGGTCAGAGACAGACCAACGGCTACGACTCCTCGCAGTTACGACAATAACACCTCACCAGGGGCGGATCCAGGGAACAATCTTAGGGGAGGAAATTTAGAAAATGAGTACGAGGGTATTGGTCTGTGCGTGCACGGGCGTTCCTACGCCTGCGTGCTTATGTGAATCTTATGTCGTACTTCTTATATTTACTCAAAACTATGCCTCTATATTTTTACTATGCTTATAGGAGATTTATTTATCATAATAAACTATGGGTTTGTTTGCTCCTCTCCGCCAATTCTATCCGCGATCTGGTGATGCCTGTTTATGGTACAAGGAACTCAAGAATGGAAAGAAAGCAACATTCAACGAATTATCTGTCTGCGTACGTCTTTTATTTACGTATTCTTCCATACCCGTCATCCACTTATATGCTTAAGTCAATTACTCTGGTCACTACTCTAAGATAACCATCTTTGCCTGCATCCCACTTTCATGGAATTGTTACGGGGAATATAATCGTTACGGGCTACGTTACTTTTACATCAGACTTAGGAAAATGTGGAAAAGTTAACTTAACACACCGGGTTCACGGCCAGTGATTCAATATCGACCTAAGTACATGAGGATGAAATTAGAGAGACGTTACACCAGTTTATGGAAAAGTCAATTCCGTTTGACTATGTAGTTAAAAATTAGAGGAATGTTTGAAAATCATGTTGTACTGCTAAAATCCAAAAAGTGTTTTCTCTTCCTATTTTTCTAGGGAAACCAAGAAATTTTTACCTGAACAAGGAATGTTTTGCACTTCACTCGAAAAACAGGGTAAAACACTTTCTGATTATGCACTAATCAAAATAATTGCTTAAAAAAATGAAGTTCAGTTGTTATCGGAGAAATAACGAGTTTAGGTTTTAAAAGTATGTGGGAGGGATGAAATAACTATCAAATTAAAGATATTTGCTTTGTAACCTTGCAAGAAATATATACCAACTTGAATTAGAAACACCGAAACGAAAAGGTCTCATGAAAATGTGACGACTTTTCATCTCCGGACTCCGTAAATACTACTGTAGTCGGTGCCTCAAGTATTTTCACGACATGCTTACGCATTATTCAGTAGGTACAACTTGAAATTGCGGTGTCTTGGTGTCAAGCTGAATACGATTTTGTGGAAAGAATAACTAGCGTTATTTTAATTCTAAAGTTAATGGAGGGGCTGCTTTAGAATATATTGCAAACTGTTTCCAGAGGCGTTTTGCATTCGATTTTGTGCGCAGTCAAGCATTATATTAGCAGTGATTACTGAAGTTTTCGGAAATAACAGAGCAGGAGTTAATAAAACCAGCGCTCTGTAATCTCCAGGAATGAGCGGAAAACAGCGAAAAATGCCGGTTTCAAAACTTTTGAGTGCGATGCTGCGCCGATTTCCTTATTCCGATCATAATAACATTAAACGCACTTTGTTTCCTGTCCTAGTAGACCGGATTCAGGGGGTGTCTCAAAAGAAATTTGAATTTATGAAATAAATAAGGATCAACCTAAGAGGACAGGTCTGAGGGTGGGTTTACACTGGCAAGTTACTTCAGCAAGTTTCTTCTGCAACAGCTCGCGGAGGGGATTTTTCTCTGACGATAAACGTTATCATAAGTTAATCAGAGTCAGATTGATTGTCGTTTATACTGACTACAATACGCTTCTTCAAGCGGCTTGGCAATGCTAAAAATTGGAAATGCTACAGATGGAGTGACAGGTGACAATAAAGAAAAACTATTCCATCTCTTGGAGACAAGACGGGAAACGTCACCAAATTAACATCGTCCATAAAAATTATACTTCAAAGTATTAATACTTCAAATTTTAAGTTTTTTTGAATGTAGGACAAGCACAAAAACCTATTATAAATCACACCACCATTGAACAGTAATTTACATTTAATAAAAATATTTCAAGAGTGCCTGATTCCCCGTTTACATGACTAGCTTTCTACGCTAGAAACTCGTGTGCTAGCAACCATCATTCAACCCTATCAACTCTTACGCTGTAAACAGCAACGTAAACAAGTTTACTAGGGTTGGCGCTAACTCGCGTTTACACTGCAATATTCTTTTTAACATTCGAGTAACTAGCGTAGAAAGCTAGCAATGTAAGCGAGGCGTTAGGGTGGGTTCAAAGTGGCAAGTTACTTCTGCAAGTTTTTATTCTGCAAGAGCTTGCGGGGGGGGGGGGGGGGGGGGGGACTTAACTCTGACGGAATGCATTCCAAAAGTTAGTACATGCATAACCTGGTAGGTTTCTGTTTGTACTGACAACAACACGCATCTTCAAGCGACTCGCCGGAACTTTTTAAAGTTCTGAAAGCGGACTTGCAGAGCCGTTTACACTTGCAGTTTACGTCGAAAGTCGCTTGCTGCAAGTAACTTGCCAGTGTGAACCCACCTTGAAATTTTTATTTGAAGACTTTCGCAGCTTTTTTTCTATAAATGATGATGTTTTCGGGGTATGCTGCGTAATGTTCCTTTTTTAAAACTCAACGTTTCGCTTCTCCTACTGGAAGCGTCATCAAGAGAATGAGCATTTTTTTAGCTTCAGCTTGGTCTTATATAGATCCATAAATGTCTGTTGCAACATAGAGTATTTGCGTAAGTGAGGTATTTTGTTGAAATTTATTATAGCGAGTAGTGTTTGGTTTCGAAATGCCACGTACGAAATACCAAGGTATAATTCCAACTAATTAATTTAATAAATAGCTTTTTATATGCATTGTTTTAGCATCGAAATTGCCTAGGTCTAAACGCCCAACCATTGGTTCTTCGTAGTGTGACGTCATCTCCCATATTAGCAGAAGCGAAATAGCCTAGCTGTGCGTTGAGAGTGAAATAGTATTTGCCTTTTCGAAGTTATTTCGATATTTGCTAATTAATAGCTAAAGTTTCGTCCGCACGCTAAGACTACACAGTCACACAATCTCCAAATCAACAAATGGTCGACTATGGGAGATGACGTCAGAGCCTACAAAACATGGCGGACCAGTGTTTCGGCGCAATAATAATTTATTAGATTTTATTAGCTAATAAAAAATTAACGAAAAGCCTCTCGAGCGTCAGAATGAAAATTTAGTGTCCGAAGTATCGATAGATTTTTTAGATGTCACTTCCCAAAATTGTGCAAATACTCTTGGGCCGATTTGAATTTTGTGCGGGAGACGTCGGCCGTTTGGCTTTTGCAGGAGCCTGGAACCCTGTCCAAACCCGGCTCAGGTTATAACCATCTTCCCTATTGAAGTTTTTTGGTCTTTTGGCTTTTTCTATGGCCTCACGTAGCGCGGATGGTATTCTTGGTACTCCACCTTGAAATCGTTCGATAGAGAAGCATGAGGTTGTTTAGAGGTAGGGGATTACATTCTTGAGGGCACTCTTTGGTCTGGAGATTCAAGCGCCACTCCGCAGGCTTGGCGCTCGATGACTAACACAGATGTCAGAGAGGGAGACGCCGGAGGAAGGAGCCCATGAAGGGCGGGTCGGAGGTCAACTAAGCCAAATTTTCGGGCAGTAAAACATGCACAAGTTGAATTGTCACTTGAGCCGCGAAGTTTTCTCAGAATTTGTGAATTTTTGGCGTAAGGAGAGTGACAGCAATTTCTCAAAAAATCTTTAGCCACCGGATGAACTCGTCAACTTCCTCATGTTGAGTTAGTATGAGCGAGATATCACTTAGGATAACATTCAATGACCATGGTCTAATTGTAGAGAAAAATATGCCATCTTTCTCATGGTACCAAAATATTATTCACTTCCCGCTCTGTTTTTCGAGATATTTCGCAAAAAGTAGAAGCCATTTTCCATGGGATAAGGTACGATACTGCGCCTTCGAAAAAGATCAAACTGCATTATCACCTAGTTATGCCTGCCAGTCTGTAACGCTGCTAGAGGCGCTGCGATCGATAATTCAATTTAATTGAAAGGAGAGTTAAAGACTCTTTTGAACGGGAATCAAATGATAATTGCCATCTACGAAAATACACTCCAGAGAGCCGTTTTTTAACTTCTCACGACGGCACACAAATACAAATTTAAGATTTAGACCGAAAAGAACAAAATAATAATGGAATTCAAATGCAAAAGAGAACCATTTTGATCGAAATGAATTATAAAGAACCAAAATATATAGAACAAATTACATCCTTTAACTTTCTTGGAACAATGTTATTATACTGCAATGTAATTGAGATACACAGGACAATTTCCAGCTTCAACTGCATCAACGGTACATACAATACAAAGTACTTTTTTTAAGTTAACGACAGACAATTTATTGAAATTTGATAAAACAATGTAAATTCCTTGTAGAATATACGGCAGCAAGAACTGAATAGTTGCAAAATTACATGAACAAATATTGCAGACATCTGAAATAAATTGTTAAATAACTGCTGTATCTACGGTGCGGCTATAAACGAACGAATAGAAAAATAAATACAGATATTAGGCAAGAAATCGGTGCACAAGGAGTCAAAAGAAAGATACAATAATACTGAAATAGATGGAGAGAGTATGTAGAAAGAATGGATTAAGGAAGTGTAGCATTAAGCGAATTAAGACCTTCATCAACCTTGGTATTTCCATCTCTTGCATGGATATTATATGGCTATATAGCAATATATGATATGAAATATAGAGCGAGAGGCAGAAGATTTCTGGAATATCCATGCAAGAGATGGAAATACCAAGGTTGAAGAAGGTCTTAATAGGCTTAATGCTTGATACTTGCAAGAAGAAGAAGAATAGGAAGAAAGGGTATCAAGCAATGCAACGGTGTAACTGAAGCAAAAGAAGTATAGGAAAGTGTGGAGGAAATTATTAAAGTAGTCTGCTTTGCAACCCTATCACGGAGAGTTAAACTTTTTTGACTGTGCCTACCGCGAAAGGGAACAGCCTGACGCGGCGTGATGGGTATGTATTCTATGGGCTCTCTTTGCATACACTACATCCTTGACGTGGTGAAAATACGTGCGCAATCTTGCCTTAGAGCTATAAACTGGCGAAATACAACGGTTAGTTGATTATGTAGCGAATTTGGCGTAGAAGATGTAAGATCTTGCGAGAATGCTAAAATGAATAGAAAAACCTGTGAAGTTATATCACTTGATTAATGTGAACAAAAAGAAAATAATGATTTGTGGAAGAAATCAAGTACAAATTCTTGGTCATACGTGGGCCGCGAAACCTATAGCAAGTGGAAGAATTTTTTGCTATCTAGGAAGTTATATCACCTGTGATGAAGGAAAGAAAATATATGTAACGATAGGGAAAACCACGCAAAAATAAATACTTGGTAAAAATAACATTGACTTCAAGGGGCTTCTAATTGAATTCACATATACTAATGGCGTTTTTAATAATGAATATTTGATAACGGATGATGGAACAATGTATATTTGATCAACTAAAATGAGAATTACCAATATCCCGAAGTTTCATTTCCAAGCATACACGCAGAACCTCTTGTTTGCTTTTTATCTGTTCGTCCTAACTTCTCTCAGAAATTAATTGAAATATGCGATAGTCTGAGAAGGAAGTGTTTTTTTTATTTTCGGATACAATACAAGGTGTGAAATTTGTACGTAACAACAATTATTTATTAGTGCCAGGAGCAATTTATTAAAAATACTCGTAGAATTCGTTACGTACCTGTCGTCCTGGGTGGTATGCAACCTGTGGATCAAGTATGTCGTGCACGGCGGGGTACCACCAAGGAAAGAATAATTTGACGTTGCATAAACACATGGGCATACGACTTTGCGGCGGCTCGCAGGGTAGTATGCGCAAGTAGATTTTATCTTTACATTCATCCCATATTTCTTGCCCTGATTCCGCATCACAGGACATACAGGAGTTTGCTCGGGAAAGGGTAGAATGGAGGACTAATCTTAGTATGTCTAATGATGATGACGATGATGACCAAATGAGTAGATCCGCGGAGGAATGGCTGTGCAGAGACGCGCGAAGATGCGTGCTGCAGGTCACTCGAGGTAATTCCGTTACTTAACATGTTTTTTTTCAAGATAACACTGGACCTACATGTGACTCGCAGCGTCGGTCTGAATGTCATACATCCCCTGAGTTTCTTGCGGCAGTACTTTTGCTGCACGCCAGCAATGCGATACAACGAAGTAAGTGTTCGGGTCAGATTTCGCGGTTTCTACGTAATTGCCCCTCTGATCGGGGGAACAGGGTTTTTTTCGCGATGGTGGTGGAAAATTTTCACTGATAATCGGGTCCTTTCTCCCTATGAGAAGAGTAATTCAAGGTCAGCACTCCGTCCGTCGTGACGTATTTGAGACTTTGGCAGTTAAATGATTAATTTGAGTCTTGCTGTGAGAACTCTGGAGTGCTAATTTTCACTCTTAACCTCTCCATGTGTGGCAGAAAGCGAGGAGGTCCAAGTGTATACCAGTATTGAAATTCTATTAAAGGTTTTTCTCTTCATTCTTTTTTGCTATCTTGCTGGTTTTGATACTTACTTTGGATACGGCATGCTATTAGTGGGAGAGAGAGAGAGAGAGCCTATGCGTTGTCGGTCCATTTCACGTAAATTTGTCGTACCATGATTATTTAAGCAACACAGTATTTGTACGTGCAAAAGTCGTATAAGCACCTGTTCGCGGCTAAACTTATTTTTATTTGTTAGCTTATATCGTAGAGTGCTTGCATGCTTACTCTATAATTGGATATATCTTCGACTCTGACATTTAAAAAAATATCGGCACGATTCTGCGCGATTATACTGCTTTTCCATCGACTTTATAAAATTGTTTAGTGAAAATTCGAAAGAAATTATTATTTGAAACAGTTGAATATTGCGGAAGTTGGTTATAAAAAATAATTTTAACAATGGGCATATAAATAATACTTGTATTGATGATGCCCTTTTATTTTACAAAATTGACCAAGGCGAAATTTCTTCGTTGCAATGTTAATTTGAATTTGGAATTCTACTTCTGCGGTGCGTTCGGTGGCACTTGTCCACAGTTTACCTTCCAATTTGACACTGCATGTGAGCTGTTGTACACTTGAATACCTTTCGAAAGCATTTTATTACAACTAAAATACCGGTCTATCCAACTTACCATCAAACAGAAGCTAAGTTGCCCTGATGACGATGGACGACTCATACGTCGAAACGGGAGAAATGCAGAATGTGACCCGGTGGAGATCCCGAATAGACTTCACCGAAATCATACGCCGGGAAATCATCACATCATTCTTCATAAGCTAAATAGAAACGAATAGGGAAACGGCCTGCAACGATAGAAACACCGGTTCCCAATCAGTCACCGAAGTTAAGCATCGTTGGGATCGGCTCGAGTTTGGAGGGGTGATCCTCCGATTCGTCCGAGTGATGTTGCCCCTGTTTGCACGTGGCAGGCAGTATGTGCGAAATGACCTTCTCCGTCGAAGCACGTTAAACAAAAATAATACTACTACTACTAGAAACTATTTTTTTTGCTACTTTTTATGGATTTAGCTCCACTGGACGTTACTTCTTAGTCATCTTCTGAAGCGTAACGGGAGAGTTAAATAATTTTCTCGCTGAAAATGCTTTTTTTTCTTTCCAAGCTCAGGTGAGAAAAAATGAGGAAATCAGTGTGAAAACAAATATTATCGATGTAAACTAATGAAAGTAAATATATTTGACAGCAAAAACCAAATTACAAACCAATAATCTAAGGTTCATCCTACCGTTTTCTAAGTTGAACTCCAAAATCAATCACAGATTTGTACAAAAGCGAGCTGTCAGGCTCTCTAAGTCAAAATTGATTGAATGCTGGGAGCGATATATACTCCTCGCCGACTAGACCGGAACGGAGTTCTTTGGGCTTTGGTGATTCACCTTTCGGAAGGCGAATCTTCGGCAAGGTTGGAGTGGAGTAGGTAGGGCATAGGATAGCGGCGAGTTGTATCCTTGGCGGGTAGGAAATAGTGGGATGAGTTAATAGATGCGGTGGAAGTCTTCCATTGGGGCTTCAGAAACTGGTTTGTTTCTCCGTCCGCAGAATATGAAGATGAAGCCTCTGTTCTACTGTCAGATGTCCATGGTTTCTCGGTCTTCTCCTGCGCTGACTACTGTACAAGCGAGAGATGGCCGGGTGAGGGAAAGATCGCGGCCGAAGGTCGCGAGCAAAGCTTCTGGCATAAGTAGTCGCTGGCAAGGAGTAGTCTCCATGGGCGTAATTTCAGCTTTTTAACTGGGGTGGCAAGGCTTGCCGGGGGGTATGGAATACCCTCCAGGTGGAAGGGGGTCCAGGGGCCCTCCTAAATTAGGCATGGTTAATGAAGAATCAAGAAAGTGCCGTGCATGTAGAATTTTATTTTTCAATTGTTTGTAAATTATTGAGATTTTTACTTCAAAATTATGAAATGGAAAAATACTGGGTTGAACAGTTCTGGGGTAGCAACTGCCACCCCTTGCCTCCCCCGAATAACACCACTGGTAGTCTCTGCATTTTGGCGTCGTTGGCGCGATGTCGTAGGCGCGCATGTCGGCACGCGCCTCGGCTAAGTCCGGAGGGTAAATAGTCCGTCAAGTGAAAAAATGTCCAAAGAGGGGGAAATTGTGGCAAAAAATGGTGGAATGCTTAAAACAACTTGGCGTAGGTAATGTGCTAGAAGAAGGCTATTTCCGGTACCAAGCTTAGTCTATTCCTTCTACCCTATCTGTTACTCTTATCCTAACTCCGATGCTACCAGATGTGTTACACGAATAGTTAAACTCAAAATTGTCGCTATTAATGGAAAATTATTCGTGCAATGCGACTTTAAATGTTTTCAATACCATGATTATCTTACCAAGATACATCCTGGCTTTCCGCATTCGAAAAAATGAGAGGAACTGGTCAGATTATCAGAACTCGTTAACTTTTAGTTAAACTTCATATTTATTTTTATATATTTCAAATTTGGAAAATAAATGTAATTAAGGAGCATTGATTGGTTTTAGGGAAAACGTGCCTAAAGTCTAAATTTCTTCCGTTTTTGGTGAAACTTCATGTAAAGGTTCTAAATTTAGCCTCGGGAGTAACTCAATAAAAAGGAAAATTATACATAATAGCGTCAGATGTTTTTGATCTTGATTTCTACTCAGATATCTGAAAATATTCCATTGACTTTTTAGTTTTTCCATGTCATTAAGTTTCTAGAAGCAACTCTGAATAATTCACGAAAAGTTTAATGATTGCCAGGATCGAACGGGGAGAAGGGTTCTGTAACATCGGAAACCCTCACTATAATCAATTTCCTTGACGGAGGAGGTTCTGAAATGTCAGTTTGAAATTCTTCAAATGTTATAGCTTTCAATTTTCAAACATATTTTTCCAAGGTAATGTACTAGAGTAATAAGGAAAGCGAACTTTGGATTCACGAAAATTTAGTATTTTTTTCGTCGGCGTTGCATGGTTCTGATAGCCAGGACGATAAATATGGGATGATGATTAGGATAAAACATTAATGATGAAATCAAAGTTTATCGGACAAATATAGTGAGGTTGAGCATAAAAGTTAAAGGTTATTTATAACAATTTAATTGCTTGAGTCGCATATCGGAGGAAAATTGGCATATGATGGTAAGGATTTAAGGAGAATTGGGCTAACGAAAGAGGACTAAAGTAATATGATGATAACTGATAACGGACTTATTGTGTAAGCCTGTTAAATAAAGACATAAATAGTCTACTTTTACTAATTTAATTGGTACTTGGGTTAGTGTAGATTTTCTGGGGGCATCCCGATAATCAACCCTCATTAGTCGTGCCACACCCTCGCGACCCTCCCAATACAAGGACCGACCGCACGGCGGGAGATGGACCCGGTAAACTATACATAAATACTTTGTGAGCTCCACTAAATATTATTAGCTGTCAAAAATCTATATCCGTGAAACTGAAATTCCGTTTGTTTGAACGCTATGGACGGATTCGAACATAATTTGGTGCTCATGTTACTTAGGATCGAGATACGTAATGTATTGGAACGAGTTAAACACTCGCTCTCTCTCCCTCTCTCTCTCTTCCGAGGAAGTTTTAATTTATTTTCCATGTGACTGTATTCTAATTTGATGGATAATAAACCACTATACTGAATTATAAAGTATATTGAAGCAAATGTATCCCAGGTAGTGACAATTAGTTCAGTGTAATATTTTAAAGTATATTCATAAAGCCGGATCCTTTACCTGAAGCGGGAAACAGTAGGGGAGTTCCTGAATGCCATTGAAGAGGGGAGTGTATTGGTTAATCGGGGAACGCTGTCGAACAGTTTGACATAAGGAGGCTGGAGAAGACCCTAACATAGATGTGCCGTGAAAGAGGGAAGGAAATAGGGTAAATGGTAAGCACTGTAAAACAAATATTTCTCTAATGTAATTTATCTATTAACGCTAATTTGCCAAAAGGTCACGTGTTAAAATAGCATTTAATTGCCAAAAAACCAAATCGGTATGATGCCATTTTTTTCACTTTTATCTATATATACTCACTAGTGAGAACGTGTATTCAAAATTTCACGCAGATATTTACATAAAAAATATCCCTCCAACCACCTAAATGGATGGGATGAAGAGAGATGAGGGCGCGGCGTAGACCTAGCTGAAAAATGATCTATTGCAGGGAGATATGCGCGCGAAGTTTTAAAAGAGTAATTGCGTTGATCATCTTATCTCCATCTGAACATATCTTTATCGATAGCCCACATCCAACATAAATAACTTCGTACTACCCATGCACGGGAAGATTTTATGAAGATGAACTATACGCACCAATTTGAGTCTCATACAGTGATGTCGTCCGCTTTCGTTTCGCTGATGCTATAGCCAGGGGAGGAGAAAATTAAATATAACATCTGATGATGATGATGATGATGAGAATTTCTATGATGTTTTATTTGAAACATCTCCTAATAATCTAATCCATTTTGTCGCTAATAACTGTTTGGTGAAATGGGCCCTGACATTAGGGTATTAAAATGTACCCTAAGGGAAAAATTCGTTAACTCCAATTGCAACGGAAGCGCATTTGATTAAAATGCTCTCCGTCCTCTATTTTTTCTTTATATTTATTCGCCATTAGAATAAAACACGGTGTTTGGAATCGGCAAACGGGTGTAAAATTGTACATACACCCCACCGGATAGATGTATTAACTTTAATAAAAAAATATGCTTTTTTTAATTTTAAGGTCATTTAAATATATAAGCTAGGCTCATCTGTTGATGTAGCTCTTCTGGAAGTATCTTGGCGGTTTAGAAAGGATTTTTTGTTTATTCTGTATGGGAGGCATGATAATCGATCTGTGAATAATTGCCGTATTTTTTTATTTATTCACTGATATAAAACCCAAGTTATTTGTTGTTAAAGTCATTTGTTAATTCCTGCCCTGTTTTGTTTACTGGAGCCAACTTTTAGCGCAGCCCCCAGCCATGCCCCTACCTTGGACACCTTTTATATATAAACAATTTTTATTACATAATAGCACTGCCGCACTTATGAATGCTCGTTTAAGCGTGGTTATCATGGTTGAAATTCTAGAATTATATTTTTCCTTTTTTTTAAGTGATGTGCGAATTCGAGTGATTTGTCGCAATGTGGGCTATATCCCCCGTTTTCCCGTGATCAATTATGAGGGAGTGGATAATCGGCATTCATTCTGCGCATATAGTTTCAAAGTTTCTCCGTTGGTGTCTCAACCGTCGCTGACCGTAAGCCATATTTTATCTGGCCGTGGCTTTCAGTGTTAGCCTCGGGAGCGATGGCCAAGAACAATGTAGAGGTGCAAGTTTTTGAAACTGATTTTGCCGTTCTTCTTAGAGAATCTGTCACATATGAAATAAAAATGGAGCCTAAATCAAGCAGTAAAGTAGTGAGTGTTGTGCTGATATGTTTTATTCTCGCGGTGAGCGGCATTGTGTATTTTGGCTACTTCTGCCCTGACCAAGTGTGTGCTTTGACAACCAAAGATACTGGATGGGCGGATTGGACTCTGAAAATTCCATCACAGGATAATTTAGGGAAGCCACTAGCTATTCATTCAGATCCAGTCAGTGCTAAAATTTCTAGTCCTGGATTAAGTTACGACGACGTACTGAATGAAAACTTTCAGTTTGACATGAAAGCACACGATGTGATGGTGTTTTTACATATTCAGAAAACAGGGGGTACATCTTTTGGGAAGCATCTAGTGCGGGATCTTGATCTTGAAAGGCCTTGTACTTGCCATCGAAAAAGAAAGAGGTGTTATTGTTTTCGTCCAAATCGTAACGAAAACTGGTTATTCAGTCGTTACTCTACGGGTTGGAAGTGCGGACTCCATGCTGATTGGACTGAGCTGACCAGCTGTGTAGATTCAGAGTTGGATAAAAATGAAGGAGACTCAGTGAAACGAAGGTAATCTTTAATGTATTAGCCACTTGCTTCTTACTGTTTCCACCCAGCACAAGTGTAAAGCATTTTGTAAGGGCTGTTGTTTGTTTATATCGATTACCTATATTTTCTAAATAATTTTTTTGTGTCAGCTCATTGTATTTTACGGTATCAAATAACATGGTTAAGCCTTGATCTACTCTTTGTGTGTCATCTTTTTCACGGTATTTAAGTTCTTGTTGAAATTTACATATTTCCGATTGCCTTGTCTTAGCGCAATGCATTCTGTTTAAATGACTTAAATATCGTTTTATTTCTATTTGTATGCAATGATATACGTATGGCGTAAAAATTATTTGATTTTAGCAGAAAGCGCTTATAATAATGGGTCCTGTATGTTGCGATATCTAAACATAGTTGGTATGCCATAAACAAATTTGATGGCATTCCATCCCAATTCTCATGCCCTTGGTAATTTAAGGTACATTCAACTTAGATAAGGAATACTTGATAAAATGATGCCATAAATTATATTCCTGATAGTCGGCGATGAAAGAGAAGTGAGAAGAAAGCATATTAGTACAGAAAAAAGAGAGTATCGTTGTAGTAATAGTAATTCCGTAAACTCATTATAAAGTGACATATCTAGGTATTTTCAGTCATAAAAAGACAAGGTTTTTGGTAGTAGATAAAGGGACTACCTTATGTATGTATACTCCTCCTTAATTCTGTGGGTGAATTGCTTCTTGCTCTGTCTCTGTCTGGAATACTTAAAAGGATTATGTTACAAATAATAAAAATGATGCAGACAAATTCATTAATCGTTGAGTTGAGGAATTCTTGTTTAATGTATTGACAAGGCTCCAGTGTGTCTCATGGAGTATATTCCCACACTTTTAAACACTAGGGAGTGCATAGCAGTATAAATATAGAGCTTCATTTGTGAATATTGAAAAACAAAAATATTCTGCTAGCCAATTAACTGTTAAATTGCAATTTTTATTTTACAAATTGGAATATTATGCATCTTTTAGTGTCACCATCAGAGGAAATGCATTCATAAAGATTTTATGGGCATGGAAGTGAACAAAATTTATTTTACATTGCCTTATCGTAAGGGACCTCAATATGTTATGCAAATAATATTTCTATTGAATCAATTGTACCTTAGACTCTAGACTTAACCCTTTAATAGGGACCATTATGACATGCAATAAAAGGATGTGTGATTTACAAGGAAATTAATGCTCCCGTGCAGGTACTTCTACATAACACTCCTGAGAGAGCCAGTTAGCCGTTACCTGTCTGAATTCCGTCATGTCCAAAGGGGTGCGACTTGGAGGAATGCAAGGCATTGGTGTGGTGGGCGTCCAGCTACTCCTGCAGAGCTGCCCCCATGCTATGCTGGATCAACCTGGAAAGGTGTCACCCTCGATGAATTCACCGCTTGTCCTTACAACCTTGCCGCTAACCGTCAAACTAGAATGCTGGCAGACCTGTCGTTAGTCGGCTGTTACAATCGCTCATACATGCCATCGGCGGGGGAGAGGGCCCACGTACTCCTGGCCTCTGCCAAGAGGAACCTTGCAGCAATGGCCTTCTTTGGCCTCACCGAGCACCAGCGAATCTCCCAGTATGTATTTGAAGAGACATTTGGGCTAAGGTTTGCTGTCCCTTTTGAGCAACACAACACTACCCTCTCAGGTGCGACTCTGTCCTCCCTGGACCCCTATTGGTTGGATCGAGTCCGATCTCTGAATTCCCTAGATCTCGAACTGTATGATTTTGCGAGGAAGTTGATGCATGAGAGGTTTACTCGGCTGAAGGCTCGCGATGCACAGTTCGAGGAGCATTTCTCACATCTCGGCATATTACCGTCGGGCAGGGACTTCAGTTGGGATGAGCTTGAAAAGGGCGAGTGAGGTGTTGGTGCCAATAGCATTTAATGTGATTGTTAAGATTGAAACACTTCCCCAGGAATGAGGGAAAAATCAGGCCCTTAAGTTTGATGACTTAAAAAGTGACACATCCAGATTGGTTAGCCATGACAAAGTCTTTATTAATCGATTCCCAGTTGAATATTGGATCAGCATTGCAAAGTTTTTTAAAGTATGCACTCAAAAGAAATATTTCCAGGGCCACCAAAGGAAGTGCCTTTGATACTGGCGATACACCGCACTAATTTCTTATTTTTATTGTACCCTGTAAAGTTTTGTAACTATTTGCATTGCAATTGACGTGTGTGGTTAATTTGTCACTGGCTTACTGATATGTGTTTATATGTGGCCATAGGCTTATAACATATCCATGATTGTTCCCTCACAATCATAATGGTGCTAGAAAGGTACTATTGAGTGAGAGCAGAATTGCATAGCATTTTAGTTGGAGAATTTTATCACATGAGCACATTAGAACTTGCAGAAGGGATATTAGGCGCAAGTTAACTGTAAACAAGTTCCACACTTTTGCACATAACAATGGCTATATTTTTAGTGCATGTGCAGGGGAAAAAAGTATGAGCAGATTCCTTTAGCTTGTGCTGTCTGGAGTTAACAAAGAAAACTTAGAATGTCGTAGTTGAGGTTTATTACGTACTTCATTTCACAGGAAGGTACCTATATCTGTGTATCACCAGCAAGATGTTTTTAGTGTTACATGGCAGAATGCTTTTAGTTGAAGTTTCACTGTCAAGCATTTGTAACAAAATATTTAAGGAAGATGTGATATTTTTTATCATGATTTTATTTAAGTAGGTCTTACTTTCAGAAATACATATTTTTCAAAGAAAATGGTCCTAGCTCATGCCATCACAATGAAATTCATTAAGTGGTTGTCTGTCCAGATGTATTTCCTAATGGGAAATATCATGTCCAATATATTTTCAAATGTATGCTTGGGGATTTAACAAGTACCATGGTATGATATGCACTGGTCTGCTTATCTCCTCATCTGTAATAGGGTAACCCTAAGGCTGTCAACCACTGAAAATGCTCTGCAGAAATGAAATTGTCATTTGTGTATCATTGTTTAAGGGGCTTCAACTGTGTGGATATTGTAGCCGTTTCAATGGTTTTGAAAAGTTAAGATCTAATTGTTCTTCACCAAGTACCTTTAAATCTTAATCTTTCAGTCTTCATTTCCCTCATCGTATTACTCATATGGTCGTCTTTTGTGATTGCTGAACCTACTCATCTATCTTATTGGTTAAACATATTATGGGCCTATCTCTTTGAGTTTTTGTTGGATACCTTTTTCTGTAAATATCTCGTGAAGGACAAGGAACATCAATCTATTGTGAATGGTCCAGACACTGGTTAAGTTTAAGTATAATTTATCATACCTTCCATTTTTTATTGAATGATAATGTCAATTGCCTAAGTCTCTCATCAATATACAATGCCACTCATTTTGTTTGACTTCTAGAGCTAAATGTTCTTTCTTTGTGGACCAATGACTCTTGTGTTGGTTATAGAACATCAGTGTCTCCTCTATTTATCAAAGGCTTTTCTTGTAACCATCTGCTTTGTTTGGGAAGCACCACTAAAATTATTTGTGAAAAGATACTATAAATGATGACTCCAAAACAACTGAGGGCCAGCATTCCTCTTATTTATTTGGGTGCTTTGAGAGAAATTGTTTTGTGTATAACTCCTATGGTTGTTGGTAAATATGTTGTATCAAATACTGTGCTCACTCTTGGTAACACTAAACTGTGGGATCCAAGCTCCTAAATGCCAAATGATGTCGGCATTTTCCAATCTTTGCGATTGCACAAATGATATGGTACTCAGTCACGCGCATGGGTGCGAAAATATACCAGAGAAGCGGCAATGTTGGGTTTATTCTCCGCGACTGTGGCATATCATGCACGACCACGTCTCCTGTGCTACAATGTAGACTGGGGACAAGAACACCTTGTTCATATAAATCCCCTCTGAAATTCGCCTTGAATTAAGATGGCTTGGTGGTGTAACTGGCTAACACACCTGACCGGCAATTGGTAGATCCGGGTTCGAATCCTGGTTAAGTCAAATGATTTTTTCATGGGGAATTTCACCGTCTTCGGTGTATATTTCGGCATTGTTTAGAACATTTCAACGGGAGTCTTGGTCCCATCATGATCCACTGCCTCATCTCCCAGTTCATTCTTTTCCGGCCAATTTCTTGCATTATAACAAATGGTAAAAGCTTTAATATTATTGGGGACAAGAGTCCCCAATAATATTTAAGAGATAGGATTGGTGATAGGTTCCATTTTCGTTATAGTTTGGGAATCTCTGAAAATGTGGGAAGTTAAATAAAATAAATGCATGTCATCAAAGCATAGGGATTTTTTGCTTGACAGGTGTCCCTCTGGTGAATATTTTTTGTGTAACTCATGGGTTTCGGGTGTGGTGTATGTACTGCATATGAAAGTAAACACATTTTGTGGATTTCTGAGGTAGACAGAGTGAAAGTATTTGTGTATAAGTTCTGAGTGTTAAGGTAGGTTAACACGGACAAGTTTATCATGCAAGTTACTTGCTGTGAGTGACGTGTGTGGCTCAGTAAGTCAGCTTGCAGGACTTAAAAACGTTTTGGCAAGTTGCTTGCAAAAGCATGTTATCCAATCTGGCTCTGCAGAAACTCGTGAAAAAATTATCATCAGAGTAAAATCCTCTGCTAGCTCTTACAGAAGAAACTTGCAGAAGTAACTTACCAGTGTACACCCACGCTTATGGATGACAGAGTTAGAATTAAGAGGTTTTGCCTTCATACAGTTAAATGATTTGCAGCATCTTAATTTAGGCTTATGTATTTATAGTGAAAGGAAGAATTCTTTGCAGTTTCCCACTTTTTTTAAACTGATTTTTTTTTAAAGTGGAAAACTTCTAAGAATTCTTCTACTATGAATAAGTTACTCCGACTCTGCCCTGAGACAATATCATTCATTTATGTACATCTTTACAATGAGGAGCTTGACTCCTGACTGCATGTGACCAAACAAGCAAGATGTCCCACCTTTTTATTTGTTTGCCTTTTTAAAAAGTACTGCTTTCATCAACATAAAATGCCAAAGCTTTTGAAAAGACATAAAAAGGGTGCTGATTAGTCAATTTTTCATTAATTGAATTGTATTGGTGATTTCAGCACCATTTCTTTCTATGCATGTACTTAGTTTTTTTCCTGAGGTACTTTGTGTGATTTGCTAATGACATGCAAACTAAGATGAGTTGGCATATTTACTTCATTGATATTTTGTTTTTAGGAAAATAAATATAAAAACTTTCTTTACAACAATGACATGATGAAATGCTATTGAAAACCTATCTTTTCAATATATCTCTGTCTTTCTCACCCTGAATATATTTAACAAGTAAATTTAATATGTAGAATTATAATTGTTTTCACTGGAATAGATGGAGGACACTTAAACATACAATGGATAAAATGTATGATGAGTGACAAGACTTCCCTTAGATGGTGTAAGGATCTCGCTGAATTTCAGGGGACTTAAAGCCACATTTCTCTATATTGGGGGCATGTTGTTAATACAACTAGCATATTAATTCTCTAATTTTACAAAACTGAGATGAGAGTGAGGTTTAAGTTTAAGGCCATGGGATGTTCACTTTTCAGTGAATTAAACTCTAGAAATGTTTAAGCCTTTTAAGAAAGGATTTGTATTAAATTTTCTCTTTGTCATCTCTTGATATGTTTTTCTTTCATTCATGGTGATATAACTCAGTGTGTTGTCCTCCAAAGAAAGCTTTGATATTCACAGTGGTTACATTTTTTTTTGTCCTTTCTCCATGGGACATGTTTTGCTTAAGCTCACCTAGAATATTATGCCCATTTTAAGAATTGTTAAATTTTTTACTGACACATATTTTGTGAGCTGCTGCTGTCCCTAAGATTTTAGTTATTTTTAAATTCCTTGTGCATTTAGCTTTTTTGTGTTTTTACTGATTTAGTTTAGTGGCAATAAGTAATCATTCAATAGCTTTTGAACACTTATTTTATCCTGAGAAAACCTGATGAGACTCATTCAGCTATGATATTGAAACAGAAAAACCTTGCGAATAATTGGAAACCATTTTCAAATGAAACATATCATCCATTCTTTCAAATGCAACCCATCATGCCATTCCCTTTAGGGAGAAGCACAGTCAAAAAAGTTTAATTCTCAGTGATAAGCCTGCAAAGCTGACGCTGCTTAAATAATTTCCTCCATACTGGGGTATCCTTGCACACATCTCTTGCTTCAGTTACCATCATGCATTTCTTCATCAATGCTTTCCTATGGTTTAGACTCCTAAGATTCCTCCTCTGAAGAGTATCTTTCACAGCAGTCATCCAATACATTCTCAGTCCATCTCTTCCTCTCAAACATCCACTTTTCTATCAGAAATGTACTTTGCTATTCAACTTTCATGCATTCTTTTGACATGCTCAAACCAACTAAATAAAGTGTTTCAGTTAATTGATTGGGTGTCTTAACTCCCATTCATAGGTTTTATTAGTAGAGATATTTTTTGTTCTTAATATTGGTATTATACTTTTCAAGGGAAGTTTTGAGGGATGATTTGTCTCCTTCACCTTTCAGTCACCTCTTTCCTTACACTTGCCATCCTCAATAAAAATCCTGCCTCTCTCCTCCTCTCCAAAATTCCCATTAATTTTCCTTCCCTGGTTAATCATTATTCTTCTGTCCTCAATGCCACCCTTTCTTACCAATGGGTTTTTGTGGCTACAATGATGCTGGTGGATTGTTAACTTTTCGGAAAAAGGTCTTTCCTCTTTTTCTCTGGGGTTCCTTTTGGTTAGCTTGGACATTCAATTATGCAAATAACTTATGCATTTATGATTGTGGAAACTGGAAGATTTACCATTTATTAGTATTATAGGACATTCCAATAACATGTTTACTTCTACTGTAATTGGCTTAGTTATCCAGTAGTTTTCATTGTGGTCCAATTCTCTCATTTCCTCTCGTCCCAATGATATTTTCTCATGATTGGGTGTTCAAACCAGGACTTCTGATCCTAGATGTATTTTTGGGGAAATGTGCTCTCTCCCCTTCTTATATTCTGTTTTAATTATGATTGTATTGATGGGGTTGTAGCACAAGGGTTATGTTTTCTTCTGTCGATGGTAATGGTTTTGCAAAGAGACGGCAAAGTTGATAATTTCAAGCATTATTTTGTGGGAAATTTGAACATTCACTCAAATTATAAAGCTGTAACTTTCCATGGTCGTATGTCGATGCAATTATTAATTCACCTTGACAAGGCATGTTATGACCTGAAGTTCATCATTTCATTCTAGTGTTGTACCATCGTCCATTATAATTTATCCTTTGTAAATTTTGTTTTGGATGTTGTTGTAGCTTGTACATACATCACCTTATGCCTTTAAAAGCCCATTTTTTGCTCAAGATGATTTAACACTTTGCAAACTCAATGACCCACCTACGTATTTCTTTTTTAGGAAATCCTTAAAAATTTTCTAACTTGCTGTATACTTTTACTCTGCTCGTTGTCCTCTTCTCACATTTCGAACACAAGATTAACTGAAAAGATTTATAAACTGTTAATTCAAGTGTTTGGATGTTTTTGGTTAATTCACCTTGAATAATAGCTGGTTTTGAAAAATTGCCTTCTATACATTCATCCTATCATCAATTAATAGAATTTTCAACAGCAATATATACATACATACTTTTATTTTTCTCGAAATTATTTCAGAGCACTGTAATTAAGCTTTTCAGTGCCATCCAATGTAATTCACAGTTTTCAAAAATTCTTTTTCTGATGTAAAATGCCATCTCCGGCTCTGCTCTAGGGAATTGTTTCAATTAGTAACTGTGAAAAATAAAACTTAGCAATTCCATAATTGTTTATTAAACACAACTAGTTTTGTAGCTTTGTACATCTTTGGGTGATTTTAGAGAATGGAAACTCTCTGTCCCCTACCACCTCTCTCCTCTTCAAACCCCATCCATCCTACTCGTTCATGCTTAAATATATTCATATATTCAAGGTCAGCTTCTTTAAAATCACCTGAAGATGCAGTTACAAAACCAGTCTTGTATTATAAATGACTTTGGCATTACCAGTTATTATTTTTATTTATTACAAATCTTCCTGCTCTGAGTTTCCTTTTGGCAATACTTTTCTTTTTGGCACAACAAAGGGTAGAAGCTTCCTACTTTTAGAGGTCACCCTAAACAACACTATAAAATTCATGGTGTGTGAAACTACTTCTCTCTGGTCATTCCTAAGCTTTGGGTTTCACTTAATGCAGCAAAATAGGCTGAAGAAGAAGCAATATATCAAGCTAAATGTGTTTTCTTAAATGTATAGAAACTTCTGTTGACCCTTTCAAGTGGACATTCCTTGACCCAGGGAAAATAAAGGGAATTGACTCTTCGTCCATATAATAATGATGATCCACTGACTGGCAACTTAAAGGTCATGAATTGGCATGAATTGTTGTTACCGAGGGAGGGAAAAATGTTATTGAAAATGAAAAATAGTGGGGAAGCCTGGGATAGGAATGTTTCTGCCACAGTGTCCCTTGCATCTTCTGCCACTTGGCATCCTATCTGTTTTATTGTTGGCATAATCTGCCTGCAGAATTATCTTTGATGAAGTTGTTTTTAAATTAATGAAATGTCACAGCCATATTTTTCATCATAGTAATCAATCTTTTCAGAGTATTGAGAGGGCACGTGGAATGCCTTTCACTGCTGTTATTGACAGTTGAGAGAGAAGGTATACATATGCGTGTATTGCTTTGCACTGCTGTCTATCCAGATCTCCTTTCCATATATTTATTTTTTCTTCACGAGCACTGCAACATCCTGACCATTAATATTTCCAATAATAGCTGTGGCTCTGTCACAAACAGCTGTTCAATAAGCAATGCTATACAGTTGTCTATTTCTTGTTGAGTAATTTTCAATGACTTGTTTCATACCAGGATATTAACTCATTATTTTGAGTGTGTTGATATGTATTTGTAACTGCAACGTATCATTAAACACAAATATCCTGAAAGGAACAATTACTTTTCATCCCTGTCATCCTTATGTAATATTTGATGCAAGTTGAGTCCAATTTCCTTATTAGTCAACATTCACTATTTACACTTCAAAGTTTGTCAAAGCTTTATAAGTACAGTTTTGGATATTTCACCTTCATTCTAGGTTTTTAAACAGCACATAAAATGTTTTAGGTTGGTGTTGTTAGCTGTTTATTTTACCTTTTCATTTTGCTGGTGATTTCCAAAATAAACCTTCTCTGTCTTACAAATCTTATCCGCATAGTTGAGGCCCATTTGTTCTTTACCTGTACCCAGAGTTTGCTAAGAATTTAAAAAATTTTTTTACTACACCCTGGCTTGTGAGTATCCAGTATTCATAATTTAATGACTTTATGTCATAATTTAGGTTGTGGCCCAGTAATGCATTATTAATTTTACAGACATTGCATTTGAGAGATACCTTGTTGAAGCTCCAACATTCATATTTCAAAAGTAAAATATAGCTCTCTTGTAGAAAGCACTATAAATAATATCAAAACAACATTATTGAGTGATATTGTTGCCTCATCCATTATGTTCACAGTTTAGTTCCTTTGTATAAGACTGGATAACGAGCTTACCTAGAGGTTGTAATAACTTAACTAGGTCAGAAACATTTTTTTAAGTGAAATTATCATGTTGAGTGGTTGGGATTTTTCATCTCTAATCTTTATTATTTTCGAATAGTTTTTTGTCAATCTCAGATTTTTCTCACATGATAAACCATACATTCTGCAAAAGTATGCTTTTTCTGTATGATTTAACCCTTTAACTGCTCCCATCGTCTATTGGTGATTTGAAGTATGATTTATGGTTTTAGTTAAAAAAAAAAAGTTCAGTAATTCGTATTCAACAGTAAAATCAGACAATAATTACTCATTGTAAATTTAAAAACTAATTTTCCTTTAAATAAAAAGTGACAAATTTTAAAATTACGCAAAAATTTGGAAAAAAAAGTTTGCATTTGGGGAGAGCTATATTTCAGATTATTTGCGCAGTTAAAGGGTTAATAAATAAGATATTGTTTTTTATGAATGTAGATCAAATCAGTGTGTTGTTATGCATTGTTATAGGTTTGTTTTTTCTGTGATTGTGCTCTTTTAATAATTACATATATGCATTAAGTAGGTATGAGTGACTGGACCATTGTGGTGACAAGCGCTGTTCCATTTGGATGATAAAAGATAAACTTGTGGGTTTTCACATGCCTTTGTTTGCTGTGGTTGTCAGGCAGCAAACACTAGCTAGGTTTACCGAGCAGGGCACCTGGCATTGCTCATGCAATCATGTATTCATATCAGACTCGCCCATGATAAGTGATTGTATAATTTAAAATTTCATGTTTAACATTCACTATCCCTCATGTATTTACTCATATCTAACATTCTCCATATCGTGACTTCAGAGTTTGTATTACCTGAAGTTCATAAGTTCTAATTCCTTAATGTACATTCCTTCTTTTCATTTCATTACTCGTGTATTAGATTTAGGAGTAACTCCTCATTTATTATTTGTACATAATTATTTGTTTTCTCTTATTCTTCTCAAAACTATCTTCAGAATCACAGTCATTCATCTCATTAATCGTGAAAACATTGACATTTTTTATAGAGAAGCAAAACTTTAAAGTTCATATGTTTTGCAAATATCTTGAGAATACTCTTCGTGACTTTGCTCCACAATAGTGAGTATTCATTATGGTATATTCCTAAATCATCATTTTCATTCAATTCCTACTTCAAATAGTGGTGTGGACCCAAGATTTTGAAATTCTATCATACCTGTGCGGTCTCTGTACTATTGATTTGCCAGGTGTGTTTTTGGAATTAGTCCTCACCCGTAATTAATCATTCTCTTCCATCACTCATCTGCTAACCATTTTAGTGCCTATACTCTCAACATTCCCATCTATTTTTAGTCATTTGATCCAATCAGACTGTTCTGATTTCCTCTGTCATGCCATTTATTTTAATCTGTTATCTACTGGGGAAATATTTAAATCAATCATGCCATTTTATTCCATCTTGTGTTTGTTTGCTCAGTTAAACATTATATTGTAAAATAGTGTGCACAGTGAAAATTTGTTATGAATATGTGCCATTAAATTATTATTTTTCTTAAAAAAATTATTGTTGTATCATAAATCATTTTTAAAGCTTCTGATACATGTGAATACAATCAAACTCATATTTATATGGTTTCTTCAATATATGATGGATTTACGACAAATGTATTACATATATTTAAACTCTTTGTATATATTTTCTCTGTGTTGGTATCTCTGGCGAATGCCAATGTCCATTTTTTATTATTTAACATTATTGGATTAGTTTTGTTAAGTGGTGACATTTCATAGCAAAAATACTATTAACACTGAGGGTACAAAAAAATGTTTTCTTGTAATTTTTACATTTCTATTAGTTATGGCGGCAAGAATACACCCTCAGGTGTTATTTTTAGAAATGTGTGTATATATTTTTTCTTTCTTGCAATGACTATAAAGGTGTTACTGCTGTTTGCAGCACAAATGCTTGAATATAGAACCTTCATTAAAAGTATAGTTGAGAAACATTGCTCTTCTTGACTGAATGTTCTGAAGTTATTGCCATGCAATATTAAATAGTCTACTCCAATTATGTGGCTGTACACAGTTCATATTTGGTGAGAATTTCTTGGGTTGTATTTAAATCAGAAATAAAGCATATGTGCACCATGTTAGTTCCGTACAGTACGTGGCACCGTGTTGCATATGAATGAAAACGTGTGTATACAAACATGTGATAGTTAGTCTTGTACTTGTGGTGCAAAGGGTTGTATTACCCTGTGTGAATGTGCTCTCTTTGAAGATTGATACACCTACATAAATGCACCCTCAAACAGTCCAGATGTATTAAAACTTCTTTTCAAGAGAATGCAAGGTGTGCGTTGTGAATGAGTGATCGAATGATATTCGTAGAAGTGTGCTCTGAAACCTCACATTTAGATAGCTAAATTGTCTCCGCCATACATGTTTCATTACTCATGGCTGGTAGATAATCCATTGGAGAAAGATGTTGTGTATAACTTATGCAAGTCTCTATGAGACAAGCAGATCTGTACTTATATGTGTGCACATGTCCAACAAAGTTATAAGTAGAGGGAGACTGAATGTGCAAAATACACCCGTCCACCCTAGTAGAGTTGGTCTTGATGGATCAAAGGGGTACGAAACAAGTGAGTGTATCCATATCAAGAAAAATAAAATAGATTGTACAAATTTTTTCTCGTTTATTTTACTTGTAAAACCTTATTTGACTTCTGGATCTCATTCATGAGTAACTCTCAGGTGGGCCACCCATGAAGTACATTAACATAGTGCGTAGTTATTTACTGAAGGGTGTTTTTGTGGGGGAAATAACACAAAAAGAGCATTGTTTACCATTGCAATGCTTGACTCAAACTGTGAGTCATCCGTCCCTGGAAAGCATAAATCAATGACTCGCACCTGTGAGTCTTTAGCACTTAAGGGGTTGACAAGGGCTGAAGGTGGGATCTCTGATTTGTCATGCTATATTTAATGAAAGGAAAGGGTAATTAATGTGCTATGTCGTGCCTATAATTCAGCGAGGGAGATTCCTTGGCCAAGTTCTGAAATATATAGCTCTGCCATGTGCCAACTGTGTAAATAGTTACGTTACTCACTTTTGAGTTCAATACTTGTCCAAAATCGTGGAAATTATGTTACAGAAATTATTTATTCCATGAGACAAAAACCCAATTATTTTTATGGACTCTTCAAGTTAAAATTCAAATGCGACATAGGAATGGTAGATCAATGGGGAAGGGAGCACATGGTTCTGATTTGATTTATTAAGGATACAGAGGGGAGTCAAAATTCAGCCATATAAGTACTGCACAAATGGACAGCACCACATAACAGTGAGTCATGCTAAAGGTTGGTGGTCCTTAGGGAGATCAATGGCTACTTATGTCAAATAGATTTCTTTCCTTATCTAAGGAGCAATTTTCTTTGTTAATTAATTGCTAATTCTTTCATGATTCCCTCCATTCAAGTGCTTTGTGATCTGTTGGAGGTCATGAAGTAGAAGTGTCTAAATGTTCCTTCTAAGTTCAATACTTGGTTCTATAATTATGACATTCTTCCGTCTGTGTTAATATGTATTTGTAAAATTATGAACTAATTCCTTAACTAAAATTTGAGAATGTGCTTGACAATTCAAATGAGAATTCAGATTGGTGAAGAATGATTTAATCCACTTATGCTTCACAGTTGGGGCATGTGTTCCTGGATGAATAACATGCCTATGAAAAAAGTCTTATTGCACTAAATAAGGTCATGCTTTTAACACATGGCTTCAGGCAGGATATGTTTTTCCACAATAATCATTGAGTGGAAATACCTCAAAGAACATTATGTGTAGTTGTGTCTGAGTATGCAAATTGTCTCATAAAAATGTGGGGATTCACTGTGGAAATACCATTTGAATGGAAATGAGTGGTCGGCCCTTAACTTCTTCGGTCATCTGCATGCCATCTTTTATTGGATTCCCTTTTTGGTTCATATGATATCTTATATCAACTTCAGTTGTGCATAATATATGTATGCCCAACTTATACTCTACCTATGCCTCAGCAGTTGCCATAATCAGAGGTGTGGCAGACCTTGCTACACAAATTTTTTGTCCATATTTTAATTTCATGTTACCATAAAACAATTAATGTATGTATGTAACTATCTGATGATATTGGACTCACTCCAAAATGTTTTGCCATAAAGTGGAATGCGAGACAGCACTACTACCGCAGCAGTAGAATGCCATTTTGGAATGGTCAGCAGTAGCTGATGGCTCGCAGGAAATCCATTATAACTAATTTGAGCAATACTGAATGTATCTATTCATATTGCTAATACAGTGAAACTCCAATTATCCGGATCACTTTTATGGGAAAAAATCCCTGAAAATCTACTCTTTACATTCACGGCAATAGGCTATTCGAAACGTACATTGTATATTTTATACCATTGATTTTGTTTAACAGTTATTGGTTACAGCACATACGTTTCTCTAGTGTTCTTAGATCAATGGGAAGCAAGTATGTTAAGAATTTTGCGAAGAAATTACCTTTTTTTGTGAGTTATCCATTGATCTGGATATTTGATTATCCGGATGGGGTCCAGTCCCAAATGATTGATAACATTTTTCAGGTCTCCTCATTGTATTTCAAATCAAGCTATGAGTTAAATTTGTTTTGATGAGTGAATTTGATTTGAATTACCATATTTGATGGCTTATATGACACTTTTTCCCCAAAATAATCGCTTTAAAATCACCCCAGGTCTTAAAGGTGAATGTGACTGATTCCATACGCAGGCTAAAGTAATCCCCAAAGCTTTCTATTGAGGACAAATTCTAACCCAGATAGTCTGTTTGACTCAATCCTTCCCTACGGGTTATTATTCATTTCCAGAATTATTATTACGAACAGTACTAGGGTTGATATAAACCATATTTGTCTGAATATAGCCCCCCTCCAAATATTAGCCCCCTCTCTATTTCATCTCTATTTTTGGAAAGGGATGCCTAATTTCTGCCCATGTTTACTCTCATATCATAAATTTCCTTTGAATTAATCTTCTTTAGATAAAAAAATAACTGTGGTCATTTATTTTTAGTGTATCCGCAGATCTAATGTAAGGAAAAATATTCAAAATGCAATTTTATCACGGTTGAATGTGCGGAATTTTCTGCAGCATTGTAGGTCTATAGAAACATCGTCATGATAGAAAATCATTGAGATGATAGAAATACTTTGTACTTTCTTAGAATTATGGTTGAATATTTTAGCATATTTGCTTGTCTATTTTCGATGGGTACTTCTGTTTCGAGCGGAAATATATTTGACTCTGATGCATTGCGGGTTGCATAAGGTCTTTACCAAGTTGCCATTCAGCTGTTATGCCATAACAGCATCTACGTGAAGAAAGATTAATTAAATAATCTAAAGCCTTTTGGTAATTACTCAAACTAGTTCATTTTTTCTTATATTAGCGTATTACTACCTATTTTTCTCCATTATTTAGGACCATTACCCAGCCGGCACCAGGGATATGCTCTTCAGAAGAAAACAAGGATGGATCAGGGATAAGCGTTCCTATCTCGTTTCTATCCCCAAATCATCCCATTGAGTGACAAAACATTTAAATTTTTTTTAAATTAAACAAACAAAAGTTTTTAGGATTTAAATATATTGCTGAAAAAGCCTATTTAATTTGATTTTTAGAACTTAAAAATTATGGTAAAAATTTCCAGGCAATAGCTTTGAATTGATGTGATCAGTAGCACTTATCTGCATCAGTATTATAGCAACATCTACTTCTGGCTATTAGGGATTAAATCATGCAAAATAATGGACATTTTCTTCATTATCATTTTAGACAATAGAATGTCCACATATCTTTAGTCAGGATGACTTATCCCAAACTGCACAAATAGTACTTATCAGGTCATTTTGGAATATGTACCACCTTGTGCTGGCTGGGTAGCCACGGAATTTCTGAGTGGTTTTTCTTTTTTCATGATCGAAAATAGCTCCCCTTCCCCCTTTTGACTACCTATATTTGGCCAAAAATGAGGGATACATTCGGGCTTCGGTATATCGTTTTGATTGTTTCTATGATATTGAAGACCAGTATATCCAACATCATATCATCGCCTAATAAGACCTTATACTATTACGCCCTTAACTATGGTAAAACCTGAAAAAACTAACATATCAGTGTCCAAATGTAAGGCATATTATTCCGACATGGATGACATACTTGTAGTAAGTGCCAAAAAAAGAGTATTTCAGAAGACCACATTTAGTGCTGTATTTCTGTGTATGTTGCAGAAAAATGGAGTACATAGTTAGATATGCTTGTGAACATGATGATAGCCTTTCGTATTTAATAGCTTTGGTTAGGATTAGTAAAAAGTATTGCAAAAGTACATAAAATTGAGGTAATTGACCATAGGGACTAAAGTATGACTGCGTGAAAACAAAAAAAAACAAAATTGAGAAACTACGTAAAATCTAGAGTTTACCATCAAAATGCCCTATGCTTTCCAGCCAGACTTAATGTCGCTTTCGCAAAATCGAGAGTTACATAAAATCTAGGTACATAAAATTGAGGTTTTACCTTACATGCTTTGGCACCACTGGCAGTCAATTTTCGAAGACCAGTGATTTTCATGTGGCACCATTGCAAAAGATACTACCTCACTGAGGTCTGATATCTTTTTACCTCTACCTCACCGGTGAACATATATTGCAAAGACTACCTTTTGTCTGACTCTGACACTTCAATGTACATATCTGGCATGATTGGCTCCCCTGGTAGCAATTCTCCTTGCTTCAGCTAGTCCAGTTCCAAGGGCCAATGAATCAGGCAAGCCCCGCCACCATGTCAGTAGATGATGGAAAGAAAATGCATGTTGTAACACAAATGGCAATCACATCTGCATGATGAAAAGGTGTTTGGGAGAAATAGGAGTACTTACAATAATGAGTAATAGAGTGAGAATACTTTTCTATGTGATACTATGGTTACATAATGCTCAGGTTAGAAAGGAGCAATGTCTGAGAGCTCAGATCATATGACGGTACAATAGAAAATGGGAGTTTCCTTAGCCAGCATGCTGCGAGAAGTGAAATAATAACATAATAATAATGACTTGATAGTAAAAAAATCATAGAAAGCACCAAATGAAGCAAAAAGCGTATAGAAAAATACTTTGGGTAAGTACATCGTGCCATGAATCATCAGTTACACAGGTAATAACTTGTAGGAAGGCAAACTGTGATATTGATCAGGGGAGAGGAGTGCGTTTAAATTTTGAAAGCTAAGAGAATTAGAGTGGTCGGTTCAAGTTAATAAAACAGTAACAGACCTGAGACTTGGTAGAATGTTTTAGAGAAATTCTTCCCCAGTGAAGGGGGGGCAAGCCAAAATTTATTCGGTTTGATGATGTCTCTGTGATTCTGTGGATAGTGATATTCAAAGTGGAGAAAAGATATGGTTTTAAGAGTGCTGAGGCTATAGTGAAGGAGACTGTAGGCTCAATAAGGCTTGTGGTGATGGGAGAGGGAAATCATTCCTTAAAACGACTTTTTTTAATTATAAAAATTTTTTTATTACTAAGGAAACAAACAAGGTGTTATATTTTTTTACTCATTAAGCAAACATGTAGTAGGAGTACAGGACAATATCATGATAACATTTATGTTTCCCCTTGGGAAAAATCAACTTTGACATCATTCAGTTCAAAATGACAGTGCAGTTGGAGAGATTTACTGAGGGAAACATTCTGCTTGCATTGTTAGTGTCAGGGAAACGATATCTTTCTCCGCAAGCAACTCATTTCACTGCTCATTAAGTACTACGCAGTATAATTACAGGACACATCCATTTCGCAGAGCAGAGAATTGGATCACATATTTTTCACAGGAGAGACTGCTCTATTAGAATCTTCTCGAATCCCATGGGCATCGGATGGTTGAAATTATCCAATACAATGTCTAATATTGCACCATCATCCACTGAAAATAAATAGATATGAATGTTAGCTATCTTTTAAAAGTCAATCCATGAAGCATACGAAAATTATGACCTACCATAAAGAGCAGGATAAACGGTCCCACGAATACCAGTAATTGGGTTGTTGATTGGCTTCCCATTTAGAAAAAAATTAAGTTCAATATGGTCATATGAAATGCCCTGAAATATGATATTCGTTGATTAACATCGATGTGGACTTATAATCCTTGACGTGCAGACATGGCAAACAGCTTACGTTAGAAATAACTTACCAGCACATCTCCCTCTTGAATAATTTCTGCGATCTTTCTCAATTCTTCCTTCCCATGCCGCATTGTTGAATCAGAGCATAGGACCCATGATTCTTGATCATTGCCACCAGGTGCGGAATTTAAATCGGCATTCTCAGTCGCTATTCCTACACCCCATATGCCTGATCAAATGGTAAGTATTAACAGGTGGGAATCATACATTTAACGATACAGATAATTGGCATTATCATTCTGCACTGTAGATAACCACCTGATTGTTGTATCTTCACCTCAAAGTATGACTTGCTCTGGACCAGGGGCGCACTAGCTAAGGCCCCACCGGTACCACATATACGATGACCATTTTTTACAATTACAACTTCGTGGCCTGGGAATAAAATAGGATACGGTCAACAACTTATGCGTGCTTATACCGTTATTACCAATATTGAGAGAATTAGCTCTCAGAAGCAATACTTTTCCCTAAGTTCAAAGTTTACAATGGCATAAAAATCGATCGGTAAAACGTAGCTACTTTAAATTATTCTCTTTTCAAAGAATAATTTTCTTCGATTTTTATACATCCACAAACATCACGCATAACCTTACCCATATGAGTGTTATCGAGAAGTATAGGGTTGATTTCCTTACGGGGGACACTGGCACTAGTAAAACCAAGTCCATCAAAACAATTCCTTATACAGAAAAACATTCTGAACGAAATAGTAAACTTTAAGATCACATGTCATTCACAATAGGGATCGGAGCTGTGGCTATCACTACCTGATGAAATGGTAAGACAATAACTTAACATATCCAGTTTCTTAAAATTTAAGACGTTCACAAACACAAAGTGACAGCTCCGTAATCCACTTTTGTTGATGTCGCCATTTTGGTACTGGAAACTCTAGTGAAGAAATACGGAACTTGAGATACAAGTTGAATGCATAATACGCGCTAGATTTGTTTTGATTGTTTTGGTCATGAAAACTAGAAGTTTTATGTTTTGTCGGGATCTGTAGCATTTTGGGCGACTAAAGATTCCACTCAGAGATGTGAACCTATGGCTACGAGATATAAACGCCTTAGGCCCAAAATATTAGAACTTCTTTGAACATCAGGGTAAAATTCTCTTTGATTACATTCGCGGGGATTCATTTACGATATCCCGATATCACTCATGATATAATCCCAACAAAGTTACGTTGGTTGTCTGTCGAGCTATCGTAATTTTGTCAATCGTTGTTTTTGTTTGTTGGCTCCTAGTATTCCATGTATCGAATGTGGATTTTGTTGGACTGCTTTCTGTATTTATGCAAAACTCCACTCTTTTTTGCAGCAAACATTTGTCGCTCCTTAGCCATTCATTTACTTATGCATAATTTCCCTCTCTTCTTTCCGCTCTCACCGTTTTATAATCCCCTATATTGTTGAAATGCGGTCTTCTAGTAATGTTTTGCATTAATTTTGAGATGAATATTCTTATTATCCACTTCTTCTGGCTTATATATATGACTCGGGCCAATTGTTGGGATGTAAACCTGAATATGGCTAAGTCAGATGGATTTTGCTTTGCGATCATTTATTAATTTACTACACAAATGTTTATTTTTAATGTTCCTTCCCTATATGTTGACTTTTGTACTTACCTCCTTCTGACCCTGCACTAATTTTGCATCTGTAGCTCCTTCCACCAGGTTAAGTTTTATACTTTCCCAGAATTCGTGTAGTACGATACACATCCCCTTATCTGTTGCTTTTTTCTTCATGTATGGAAGAGATGTAATATTCCGAAATTTTGATCGTGCCTGTTATTCTCTCCCAATTTCATTACATATCTATAGATAGCAAGAATCTTTCTTCGAGATACCTATAAGTATCTCGAAGAAAGATTTATTTTATGCAGGTGGGCTCTACATTTTAGT
Source organism: Pyrrhosoma nymphula (assembly GCA_963573305.1). Taxonomy (NCBI): domain Eukaryota; kingdom Metazoa; phylum Arthropoda; class Insecta; order Odonata; family Coenagrionidae; genus Pyrrhosoma; species Pyrrhosoma nymphula. The sequence continues at coordinate 83,984,403 of OY754333.1, read as the reverse complement.
ATTTAATTATGAGGAATAATTATAACTGCTTCAGACTGGACCTGGTGGAAGTTGTTGATATCATGAATAATTGTGGGGATGTTTATCCTTAGTTCTTTGTGTTATTTATTTGCCTCATTGGGTTTACAGTTAGCTGATTGATAGGTTATTGGACAGTCGTTGCCTTAACTTCTCTTTTTTTGTAATCCATTCAATTTACTGCTAACTACCCATACAGCACGGGGAGAAATATACTCGTCTACTCTCGGTCGATATACGGGGTAAGGGATAATTCCAAAATTAGCCCTTTTTTACACGCGTTCTTTCAGTGTAAATTTTGGTCCAAATTATCTGAGTGGACTTCTGTATTTTATAGAATTTAATTAATGTACAACATGCCACTTTGCCTTTTTTCACATTTCCATGGGAATAACTGCATATTAAAGATGAGCTATACGCTATTATTCCGTTACGAAGAGGTATCTCTGTTATAACATATGTTACATAGGTATGTATGTAACATATGTTAATTCAATATGCATCTACCAAAGAACTTTGTCTATTCGGTAATCCTGATAATCATGAAAATCTTATTTGTACACAATGGGTGGATATATTTTTTACAAAAAACGATGATTTTTCCATGCGATAAATACTTCCTTTTTTGATCATACGTTGCATTTTGGTACAATTGTAACCAACCAGAAATAAAATCATGTTCCACGATAATATTATCTACTTTCGTATGATTCTGACAGCCATTTTCAAGCACACATGAATATCTGCATTAATTTACTTGGTACCAAATAGTTGTAAATATGTATTTCTCTCCAGGCCAAGCACAAATATGGAATAATTTATATTGGTCTGGCCATAAATGCGGAGGAAATAACTTCTTTGCATTACTAACTTCAAACAAGTATCTTGGTGGCCGAGTGGGTTAAGGCGTAAGTGAGACCGGAAGAGTCAGGTTCTAGGGTTCGCGGCTCTCCGGCGGCAATTCTTTTTCTCGGTCAAATATGAATCTAAATCAGCCACGAATTTTGCTGGCAATGCTGTCTAGCGGTCATAATACTAATAACAGTTTATTTTCCATTGGTAAACATACATTTGCATATTAGGCACTAGGTTGTGGTCGATACACGTGTTTACACCAGAAATAGCGGACAGTAAACCGAATATAGACCAGTTTCCAACTGTTATTAGTCGTTGAATAACGGGTTTTCGACCAGATAAATCGCGTGTTATACACGTGAGTCAAACGAAAAATGATCCCTGTGTGCTGTTTGGGTACTTGCCTGCAGTTTAATCTCTTTCAAGTTCCTTATTTCCTCTGCATCTCCCTGAATCAACCGAAATTTCTGTCCTCCCTACTCTTCTGCCCCTGATAAGCATTCCACCCCTCTATCACCCTCTTCTACATATCTCACGATGTATTCCCTCCACCATTTCTTCCTCCTCTGTATCTCCACTGCTAAATTCCTTTCCTCTCCCACTGTATCCAGAACTTCATTACACAGCTAACTCTTTCCATTCTTCTTACCCAGGCTCAACGACCTCCAGTCTATCCATATCCTCTCTCTGCTATGACCCAAGTTTCCAACCCACACAGCACCACTCTCCATATCAGAGTTTTATCACTGTCATTTCTTTGTATCTCTTCCCAGAGCCTCCCCACCAACTTCTTTCTCTTTGAAAATACTTCCTTAACACATTGAGTGCAGGTGTCACTCATGAGTGATGCACACAGCACAAGTGGCTGACGGGTGTCCCAAATGAGTCACGGCAATCAGTTATTTAAATAGTTGCATTGAAAATTTTAGGAACTGAGAAATGGCATCAATATCTTACACACACTCAATGTATTAACTAGGTTACTTATACATTAGATATCCCTATCTCTGAAACTATTTACCATTTTCCCCATCTTAATCTTGTCCCTACTGTTTCCCCTTGGTCCACACATTTGCTATGTGGTTCATGTGGAGATTTGTGTTTTGAACCGAAGGCAGTTCTCCACCGATTAAATTGAAGGATACAATTATAGTGTATTCTCTGGATGCCTCTGGTACTACCGGTGGAGCTCTGTGGCAATCATTATGAAGGATTCAATGAGAGGGAATGGAGGTTTGCAGAGCTGAGAGTCAACTCTTACTGCCAGCAATGATTCCATATGACAAGCTATTTTATCAGTTCCTTAAACAGTGAAATTTGACTCTCCATGCCTCTGGTTTTTAGTTGCTTTTGATGATGAGTAAATGCCGCTGATGATGTAAAAGGAGGTGGATTTTGAGCCCTTTCAACTCTTCAATATGGCGCTCCATACTGATCGCCATGCATAGCTTTGCAGCTCTCCTTTTTTTAACCCAAATGTTGATTACATGTTAATTTCAGGCAAAATGTGCTTGCTAGCTTGAAAAGTGCTTGATATTACTCGCTTTGGAATACTAGCTACATATGAGAATACTCCCACACTTTATTATGCACTCAACAAGTAGTTAAGTCTTGTTAGTGAAGGCATATTCTATGCTGCTAACCTTAAAACCTAGTTTTCATTGAAGAATTTTAATGCATTGAATTAAAACACCTAAGTATCATTTGAAAGCCATCAGCATCCCCTTACCTTTTTTATTTTATTTTGAAATTCACCCGTTATGGAGACATTCCTATATGAAATCACTCCTTGACATACAAATTTAGCATAATGTCAACCACAAATGACCGAGCTTTTTTCATCCACAACAGAATTTAATAACCCAAAAAAAATCTTGCACTTTAGTGATTAATACTCCCAGCTCATGAAATAATGCATGTGCCCCTGACTATACAGGAATACATGACATTTCAAAAACCCCATGTCAAAAACGAGTAATTATAGGGTCCGATTGAAAGTGCTGCAAGCGCTCACTCTCAGTGGCATACGGACGGGGGAGGGGGTTTTAGAGTTTGAATCCCCCCCCAAAAACATGTTTACCTTAATTCGTTTTCGTTCGTTTACCTAAACTAACGTTTAGAATTTTGCTTATTGGCCTGAAAAATATAGTTGAATTGTCTTCGTGAAAAGAGAATGTTAATTTAATTATTGTTTTAGTTAATAATAATCTAAATATCATTTTATGATGAAGCACATAAATATTAATGCAACTCCCCCTGAAGGAAATCCTGCATACACCACTGCTCACTCTGAAAACCTCTGCTCCATGCCCAACACTAGTAGAGATTCCTAATGAGACATCTGTCTCTCCTATCTACTCCTAATATATTTAGTAATTCCATTAGCATAGTATAATTAATTTCATCCTTCTCGAAGTCTAGGGAGGGTCAAAATATTTTGGCCATATTTCTAGGCTTCTGTTAGTGACCTTGTCATTCCTGTGGCATCACGTGTTTTCCTCCCTCTCCATGGCCCTAAATAGTAGTCACCCAGGCACTCGTTTAACCTTGCTCTATGGCCTCGTATTTATAACTTTTAAGAATTACTTTTTTCATATGTGACATTAGACTTATTAACTTGGCATGCTTTTGCCTTGCTCTTCTTTCTCAACTTTCAAGGCTACCTGATTCTAAGCTATAATTTTAAATGCTGCGTTCCCTTTCTATGCATAAAGTACTTGGCCTTACATCTTTAACATAAAGCTCTTCAACAAAGACCTTTTACCTTCCCTGAATCTCTTTAGGGTCTGCAACCAGTTTTCCTGTCTAGTCCATTTTTTTAGAATTCCCTTAGTATTGCCAGTGATTTCTTTCACTTTCCTACTCATGACATCTGCTTTTTCCAGTTGAAATTTCTTGAAGGAGTCAATGATCTGTTCTCTCCACCATGCTTCCTTGGCTTTATTTATTTATCGTCTAAGTTTGTTATTAAGTTCCCAGTTGGTTCCCTACCTACCCCTGGTTCCCTCCATGTTTATGCTCTTTCATTTCCCCTATCATCTCTCCTATATCACTTTTTTTTTTCTTGTTTTGTTTGTTTTACTTAAAAAAAGGTCCGCTAAATACTGGAATATTTGTACGATACGGACGATTATTCTTTTGTAAATTTATAGAATGCTCATATGAGGCTGAGTAGCCTCCGAGTATGTTTCAAATTTTTGTTAAAAAATTCTGTATTGTGATTACAAAATAAAATATTCTCTCTCTCTCTCTCTCTCTCTCTCTCTCTCTCTCTCTCTCTTCATCTCTCTCAGGACCCTACGTTGTCTAATTTTTGTTGCTATGACTATCCTTTCTGTTGCTTTTGTTGATCTCTTAATTCTTTTTGTTTAAGCCTTACCCTCATTTTCCTAATCCAGAATTTTATCAACTGACTTATGATACTTATAGCTATGTAGTTTTAATGTTCTTAAGTGGATTTGTTTTTTAAAATCAATTTGAGGTGGTATATTATGAAATGTTTACCTAGTTAGTAGAGCATGTAGTTGATAATAAAAACCCAGGGGGTTGTTACTTTAGTGTGTAAATTGTGATTTGACTAATTTTCTACCTCGCTCTGACATGATGATTGCTTAAAAAACGAAAATATGTATCCATTATGTAAACCAATGCTCGCAGTGTATTTTCATCCTGTTTCACTTATAAATTATTAATTTTTAATACTAATATATGTCTTAGGACCATTTTTATGTTTTATGACAGACTCGTGCAATTTACACTTTTCTCTTGTAGCTTTCTTGTTTTAGCCCTTGATGCAGACTTCTTCAAAAAGGAGTTGATTGGGTTGGTCATGGTTTTTCAATGAAGCACATATAGGTTTACAAGTCATCCTTTACTAATTTAGCTGTAATCAGGTTTTCATTTGCAGCATCTCAAAAGAATTGTTTAGATTTTTTTGCAAGTAAGTGAAGTCAAATATTTCAATGAGATAAGACTTCCACAATAATTGAAAAGGAATCAGACTTGTGATTTAATTTCCGTGATAGATTTTTTGTAGTAATTTAGTTCATCTATTACATTTGATAATTTTTATTGGTAGGTACGTATAATGAAGGAGCTCAGCATTTCATAAATCTGTCAAGCATATGAAATGAGGATTTCATAATTTTGATAAGGAATTTCCCTTCCTCCATAAGGAATGTAGCACACTCTGTGACTGGGATGTACCTGTAAAAGAGGTAAGGAGAATTTTAACAGCATATATTGGGCTATAACTTGGAAAGGAATTAAAAATTTGCAATCGAAAGCATACTATATTCCATTGATAAGCAGAACTTTAGTCAAATTGATTGAACAGTAATTTAAAATTAATAAATGCACTCATTTAAAGATTTTGAATTTTTTGGTCGCTTATCTGCTGTGGCTCTGCCTACAGGTAAAAGTTATACCTGAGCTTGGCAGTGCTGATACATTTATATTTAACGAGTTATTATTAGGTTGGGTATATCAGTATAAATTGTAAAAGTAACATTGACTTGATTTCTCATGATCTTTTAACCTCCTTACTGCATTACCTTGCCAATTATGGGATTCCCTTGGTGATTAACCCGGCCAATGAAAAGAACTTCTCCATTATATGTCCGTCCTCCATGAACAGCATTATTTGGTATTTTGCCATCAGATGTATAGGTCCAAGAAAGATTTCTTCCGCATAGAACCTAGACCAATAGAAGTGAAAAGTGCATATTTTTCTCTTTCAATTGAGCATACTTTTACCTTTTTCTGATGTGATTGTGAGTGTATTCAGTACAATACAGTGGGAATCCCCCCCCCCCACAGTTGACATGAAGCACAGCTCCCCCCTTCACTGTCCTCATTCACCACCAGTTCCTTTTCCTTTCCCTCCAACATGGCATCCCATCCCTCTCTTTTTTCTACCATTTTCTGAATGTAATACTTTTTTTAAGTATGTATGAGGCCTCTGACACTACCATAATGCTCTGTAGAACACAAATAAAGAAAGCGTACATTGGAGCCATCTGGTGATGATGGGGGAAACTGGTAATTCGAAATATGTTAGATCTAACAATTCAAGTGCATTCATAGGTACTTGACAAAAGCACACAATTCAACACATGTATTTCTCCTAAGATTAATTTAAAACAAAAATATGCCATGCTTGATCGTTTTTTTCTTAACACTTGAAGAAGTGGAAGAGGTCAATAATAAAACTCATAGGTATCCCACACAGCACGCGAACATTCGCTGGCCGTCCTTTACATTTACGTCACATGTATGTTGCAATAGAATATTCGGGGAACGTTGTGATTCGAACCTTTGGCACTCGGTACAATCAGTGCCATCTATTGCATCTACATATCGTTGAAATTTGTTGAGGGGTATATGTGCAGTTTTGTATATTTATTGAACGGCTATAAAATTGTTGAAAACTCATGTGAGCTAGAGTTTTATGAAAAACTAACAGAAATGCTAGTAGATCCTCAAGGGGAGAGATAAAAGTAAGATGTAATATATAGTAGTTACATTCATACAGCGAAGTGAATGTGACCACTCATATGTCATCTTAGTTTTTTTACTAAGTGGAAATTATCCATTTTGTCGCTTAATGATGCACAGTATTAAGCTATTTTATTGAGTTCACTGTCACAAAAACACGGTACAAAATTCCACTAATTATTTTATTGCTGTCGACCGGTTTCGACAACTAAAGCATCATTTGCAAGACAAAACAATCATGTTTTTGTGACAATGAACTCTATCTTCAATAAAACTGATGATCTCAGGCCTGACCTCATGGAAATTATGTATATCCATGATGAGAAAACCACCTTTGTTATTTCCACAAACTTTCTTACGCTGGCACGACGCGCGTTTCACCACACTGTGGCATACTCTTGGTTGAAAACTCCTCCCCCCTCCTTATGCCATGCTTAGTCCAAAAAGTGCCACGATCGAACCGTATGTAGGTGACATTGCCCCTACCCTAACTGACTGTCCCCTTCCCCAACCCCTCAACCCCGACAGTAGCGAGCCCCCTTTTCCCGTGGTGTCTCCATCCCCCCCTCCCCGCCCACTCCCCCACCTTCTCCTCCCCTGATCCCTTAGCCTTCTCTTAAACCCCACCAAACCCTAACATATGACCAAGCCCCCCCCATCCGCCTCCTCTCCGTTTAGCAAAGACATCTTCACCACCCCCCCCTCCACCCTCCTCCTCCGTGGGGTGTGACGAGTGAGATGTATAGGGACTACATAGTGTTTTTCCTGGTGGTTAATTTTTAGCAGGGCAAGGCAATGACAGTGACCTCTTTTTTTTTAAGTTTATAGTATACTATTTTTAGTCACCATTATGATGGGCACAAAGTTCTTCTTGTATGCAAGTGATGAGTGTCGTGTGTAGTCTATTTTATTTTTTGTGTGGATAAATATTTAGCAGGACACTGCAATGACAGTGATTTAATATATATGTTTTTCAATTTTCAATCTTTTCACCATTCTTACAATGGACAGGAGGTAATTATTATGTGCAATTGAAGAGTGTGGTATATATAGTGAAAATTAGTTTGTATTAATATTAGGCCATATAAACTCTGGATAATTTTTGTTGGTTAGGGAGAAGAATTAGTTTTTACTCGTTTGTGTTATTTTTAGTATGACACTGTAAGGACGGTGATTTAACATGTGTGTTTTTCGATTTTTCATATTGACATCATTCTCCTGATGGACAGGAGGTACATGATGCGTGCAAGTGACGAGTGTGATTTATTTAGTTAAGAGTAGTTTATATTACCAGTAGGCCATAAACTCTAGATAATTTTGTTGATTAGCGAGAAGAATTAGTTTTTACTTGTTTGTGTAAAGTTTTAGTCGGACACCTTAATGATGGTGATTTCTTAAAAATGTGTGTGTATTATATATTTTCTGTTAGAGAAAATTAGACCTTTCCTCTTTAAGAGGGTGGTCACGGTGGTTTTTAAAGCGCTTGGTCCCCAAATCCTCCTACACCATGCACCTCTTCTCACCTCCTCCACCCCCCCCCTTGCAACTCCCCATCACACCCCTAAAAAAACCCCCTCTAAACACTCCACTCCTCCCCTTCCCCCCAGCCATCGGAGTCGCCTAGCAGTCTTCTGAGAAACCCATAGCCTCTTTGGCACTCATTTTTAAACTTAACGGAAATCCTTTCTCCTCCCCCATCCCCACCCACCCCCTCTCCTTTCCTCAACATAAGCCCAGGCTATATATTCCCACGCAACCTACCGCTAAATGCACATGAGTATGCCACAGTGTGGTGAAACGCGCGTCGTGCCAGCGTAAGAAAGTTTGTGGAAATAACAAAGGTGGTTTTCCATCTTCAATCTCCACAAAGTATCACCACAATCGATTAATTTGATTATATTTTACTGAAGCTATTTATTTTTAAACAGTAAAACTAAAAAAGTAGGTACTCCAGTTTTGGGAGGGGGCGTGGGGAAGATCACCATAAACTTCGAGCATATTTTCCCTTAAGTGAGTTGGAGCAAGACTTTTTTACATCACCAATAGAGGCCATTTTCGAATTTTTATTTGAAATAAGTGTCATGTACCTACATTCAAAATTCCAAGATAAACAGCTCATTACTTCATTCATTCCCAGGCTAAACAGAAAGCAGTGATTTGGAGACTTTAAGAGCCCATTGATACCCCAACCATCCCTCTTGAGCTCTAGGACTGTATCTAGGTTTAATAGGATGTAGGTCTCTAGCAGTGCGCAAATTTCTTCATAGTAAGCTATGTATTACACATACTGATGGACTTTAATGAAAGAATCAAGGTGATGTGCTAAATGCAGATATGTACGTACAATGTAAAAGCTGTTAAGTGTATTTTGAGAGGTTTGGGTACAAAATACCCCAGCGGAAATCTCACTGCAATGTGCTAATATTGATCATTTAACTTAATGTAAGCCATAAATGAATAGGCAACATTTCCCATGCATAGCCATTCCTAAGGTGTCGTTGTTGAATTGGGAGAAAAATTGATAGTTTTGGAATTCAGAATTGTGTTTTAAGCAAAAAAACAGTTTAATGCGAGAATTAAATATGTACTTTGTTCTTTCAGCCATCTGATGGTGAACATTTCAGTCCTATATCATGAGGGCGAAGTAATTTAAAAAAAAAGCAAAAATCCCAACCTCTGAACTAATTCCATTGCTTTTCTTATTGGAGTAAAATTAAGGGAAATTTTAATATAGCCTATAGGCTATGTTACAAAAGTGTCACGGCCTAACATATATGTTTCTCCCAGTGCACTCAATTACCCACATGCATAATTTCAAAGTGTATAATTGGTTCAGCTTTTTTTGAGTTATGCTGGAACAGATATACATACATACATTTACAAAATATTTATATAAATATTTTTGTGTATAATTGTGTAATGATTTGTTAGCACAAATAAGAATGATTATAATGCAGTAAAACAGTGGTGTTCACCTTATTAATGATACAGCTTCTCTGTATTTACCCCTTAAAAATGCCAGCTCATGATATTGCAAATGCTTATTTGACATGGTGAGGCTAATTGACTAAATGAAATATGCACTAAGAATGAATAACGTATGTTATTTCGAGGAATTTGGTGGTTGATGAAAATTAAACATTGTCTGGCTTACATCCATTCTCCTATTGGAAAGCTAAAAAAATAATATTGATGAATCCTGTCTCACTCCCATACCAATATTGCACCAGAAAGTGGCACAATTAATTGCTCTTCTTTGATGAATGCATATATCGCCAATAATCATGTTAAAAATGCTTAACCATCATGATGCAAATATGCATATATAACTTCTTTCAATGTCACTATAAATAAAGTAAAGTAAAAGCAAGAGAACAGTGTAAGGATGTATGTAATACATTTGTTGCATCCCCTAAGACTGCTTGGAGAGCTGCAATTGGTGATGCTCATTGCCACCTACGGTGATTCAGAATAACCTAGGAGTGTCAGAGGCCTAAAATGTATACCAAAAGGTGATAATGTGTTTGTGAAACCATGGTTACATTTCTTCAATAAATACATACCTATGGAATACAAGGACATGTGAAATCCTAGTCTACTTGTCTTGTTTATCTCCTCCACTATTGAATAACTTAACATTTCATATGAAAATTTCTTACCTGATATTCATCTTTCCTTTGTTCCAATCCATTCCATGGGTAAAAGCAATCTCCTTGTACTTTTCCTGGAATCATTTCATCTCCATGCTGGGCTCTGCCTACGTAAAAGGTAGAGCCATGGCTAAGACCTCCTGAAAATGCCATTGATGGCAAACGTCCATTACGGGCTTCAACCCATGTCACAGATGGGATGACACATTTTTCATTAGTATCCTCATATATTACATTGTTAAATGTACCCCTGTAATGGCAAAAGGTCAATGGCTGCTATTAGAGAAATGTTGGGAGTTCTCATGTGAATTTCATCATTTAAAACAAAATATTTGAACAATATTCCCCTCTTCAACTACTCTTTATTTACACACTTTATTCCCCTTCAAAACACCTTTTCTTGTCTTTTCTGGTGCCCTCTCCCCATACATTTTCCTCTGTACCTCTGGCATATTGTTGTATCCTAATTACAATCCACTTTTCCAGCTGCCTTTACATGTCCCCAACCACTTTCACTGCTGTTTCTGGTGGCAGTTCTCTCATTTTAGCTTCTGAGTAACTTGGCCCACTTAGCGTGACAATGTTTACTGATCAAGATAGTCTGTCTTACATGTGTTAAATGAAAGGTAGACACGAAGAGGAGCCTGATGGCTGAATTGATTTAGGATGGTATATACATCACCAGATGACTTGCTGTAAAGTATAATTATCAGGGCCAATGTTAGTAATCTTAGTTCCTCAAATGGGAAAATTACTTGCCACCTTGATATTGGTGTTCTATTCTGTACCAGTTGCACTGAATGTGTGGCTGCGTTGCGGTTATAAGCTAAAATTTGTTGGATTTGAATCTGCAAGTGGTTGCTGGTTTATTCAGCCAACACATGTCCACCCATTGTTATAGATAGAATTAGAACTGTAGCTTACTTATCTTTCATGAATCCAAATGAAAGTGTTACTTTATTTAAGTGAAAGATCTCTTATTGCATAGAATACAGAACTACCGGCCATGTTGTAACATTGCCGATCGATTGCCCGTTGTTTGGTATGCCTCTAGCCATTGTCTGCTACAGGGTGTTTTATGGAACTTTTGTTTTGAAACTTTTAGTTGCTTTCGCAACCAAAACAGTTTCAAAACGGCTGGTAATCCATCAACTACTTGGTAGTATTTAGTATTTTTGTGCTTTGGCGGCTAAGGTCATTTCGTACTTTCTGTCTGCTACGTGCAGACAGGGGCAACTGCACTTGGACAAATTGGAGGATCACCCCTCCAAAATCGAGCCGAGCCCAACGATGCTTATCTTCAGCGACTGATCGGGAAGTGGTGTTTCCATTGTGGCAAGCCGTTGCCCAATTATCAGCTACTTGGATGAAGAGTCAACCACCTTGCTGCATTTTAATTCCCCTCGTCATGGCTGAGACCTAAGAACATTATGCCATCAGAAAGGAAGCCGATATTCCCCCAGAGCAATAGTGGCAGGGCTCCATTTGTTGAGAAACTTATTCCCCCATAGTACGTGCGTTCACACATTTTGCTCATTTCCTTGTGCCTAAACCTTGCAAAGTACCCACTTGCTAAAGAGTGGAATTTTTAAAATTAGATATCACTTGGAAAAATTAGAATTTTGGCCAGGAAGAGTCCTGGAACTTCTTAATCCCTGATCTGTAGTAACTCTGCAATATTTGACTTACGTACCTTTTAACCAACACTTCATAGTTTGAGAAGTGGAGTTCATCTCCATTACTGGGAATGTAACAAGCTCCAAGGCTGGCTTGAACCTGCAAAAAACTCACTGATGATATTTTTTTATTCCACTGATGATATTATTTTCTACAAATTACAGTCTTAATTACTTACATTTCATATCAAATATGTACATATTATCAAAATTGTGAGTTATTTACAAAACATACTTGGGTCATTCCACGCCACTTCGGACAGGAGTTGACCCTTGATCTCTCAGATTTTGATGAAAATTGGTGGAATTGTTTGCCTCACCAAATAATAAATACAATTTCAAGCATTTTGTGAAAATCGAAAAAAAACAGATGAATAACGGACATTTTACAAAATGGCTGTTTTCAATGACACGAAATATTTGTTATCATATATCACGGGGAAGAAACTAGGTTAAAAAGTAGTTGATGGCTCATTTCCAATTAAAATTCTTTACAAAATCTCAAATTGCCATAAAAATGGCGATAAAATGATAATTTGTTTAAACAATTTAATGTTAAACTATTAAAAGTTTAAACTTTTGAAGTTATTCACATTTAATTTTTCTCATTTTTTCAATATCGTACCTTGTAGTATTATAAATGTTATATCAAAATTTTGAGAGGGTATTTTTCCATTTAAGAGAGAAAAAAAATTTTTTATTTTCCCCTGCAACGACCATTTGATGTAAACTTACGAAGATAACTCCACATATGCCTAGTTTTTATCACTTATCTATCAAATTCATACTTCTGCGAGACAGACCAATGGCAAATAAACTTAGATTTAAAACATGTATGGTGAAAATTTGACACCAAAAACTTCTTAAGGTATGTTATTAACAAAAAATGGAGGTCAAGGGTCAACTCCTGTCCAAAGTGGCGTGGAATGACCCACTTATATTTATGAAACAAATGCATAGGCATATGAAATACATTTTCTACAGTAGTAATTTTATTAAGTTTGCTTTTAAATCTTGGTCTACCATTTATTTTAGGTAATTTAGTGTTATACGCTTTATTTAGGCAATTTAGCAGAATTTTAACTAGTTCTTCAATGGTTTATATTGGCTAGAGTTTTACTGCCTTAGTTTTTATTCAGTGGAAGTGAAATGCTGATATGATAGCCTTGTGTATTGGTGGTGATAACCACTTTATTTTTTATCCCTACCTCTAAAGCGAGCAAAGAGTACTCTCCACTTCCTGTTAATGATCTCAATAATTGTGCACCACCTCAATATGACTGCTTGGTACTGACCTTTCCAATGGTGCGGGTCCGGTTGTGATCCACACGGCCTATGTATAAAACCTCTCCATTTCTGGTTCTTCCTCCATGCACGGCACCCTCTGGAATTCTCCCTCCTTGACTGCACATCCATTCAAGGTGTTCCCCCTGCAACACCTGATCCAATACAACGCTATTTATCAATATTTGGATTCCAGAGCTTTCCAAACAAAAGTCTCCCACTAGTTTTCTAAGATGAATTGGGATAACTATTGGAACCTGAGTTACGTACCGGATTAAAGAACAGAATGGATGGTTCCATGCAGGGCTGTCCCAAGGGATTGCCCGGTGTAAACGAAAGTCGGGGCCCCCAAACTTTGCATTCCCTTTTTGATATTGTAGCTTCTTTTAAGCATATTTCATGGAGAGAAGGAAATTGACCTACTAAATGGCTAATGATTTCAAGAAATTTACATATGTACTTAGTAGTAGGTAATTTTGGGTAATAGGCAGGTTTCCCTGCACCGTCTGAAAAAGGGAAGCCCGGGCAGGGTCCTTGTAGACATGGGGCCCAGTGCAGGAGCACCTGTCGCGCTACCCTAGGGACGGCACTGATTCCATGCAGTACCGGCTGGAGCTATTTTATAAATGGGCAAAATTTTATTTGGCCACCCCAAGTTAAGAATTCATTTGCAGACTGTAATTTTTAATACATGCATTAATTTAACGGATAGGTACTATGGGGTTACAGAATGATCCCCTTAACAATGCAGTTTCATTTTCCTCCAAAAACTCAATTTTTAACCTATAAATTGTCTCCAGCTTCAAGTTTTTACAGGGAAAAGTGTTTACAAGGATTATGTACATTATATGTACCGACTTCTCGTGGGTGGATGGGTGTAATTTCAACCATAAATTGTTGCACAATTTCAACCACAGTTCTTTTCAATGGGCTGATGACAACAATGCTAATGAAGGAAATTGTTAGTCTGTAGGTTTCATTGCGCTCTTTGTTGAAGTTAGTAATAAGGGTCAGTCACTTTTCCGAAAAACTAAAGAAGTCATTTTGGATGGAAATACATACTGGAAGTTATAAATATTTTCTGATTTTAATACTTTGTCCCCTTTTCACACTTATTAATAAGTCATACACTGGCCACCCTTATAGCCAACCACCTAAGACGTTTGCCTACGCCTTAGGCCAGCACTGGTTCTATGGCACATAGAAATTAAGTCAGCCTTTTTTTTGTAATAAGTGACCTGCCTAAAATGTATGGATATCATGCATTGGTTGTTCAGCTATGTAAAATGCAATTTTGTTGAGAATGTTTCTCATTTCACTTCTGTTTATTTATTCTTTATGGCTTCCACACTTCCCTGCAATATTATGCCTCATAATTCCACCTTTTCTATTCATTAATCATGTCAATTCTTTTGGGAACTCAATCTTGCAAAGAATATTACAAATTTTCCTTTAGGAATAATTATGCTCCTATAAGAATTTCTTTCCGACCGAAAATTAACATATTCATTAAGAGCTTCCCTATGTTTTGCCTTGGATTACACTGAGAAACCATTTGATAATCTTTCATTGGAATTGATCGAGGTGTCTGGTATCTCTGCACCACCTCTGGCAATGAGTTTTGCGACACCTGGACATTTTTACATACTTTTGAGGAAAGCAATTTATCAGTTATTGATGAAAGGGCTGCTTGTATAACCTAAAATTTAATAAAAATTATTGTATTTACGTCTGTACCACACCCATGTTTTCCAAAAATCAGCATACAAAAATCAGGTCCATGAAAGACCGTACTCATTCTGCTGGGTGCTTGGCTCCCTGCCACAATACTGTATAATGTATGCTATGTACATATTTGATAATGTGCTGAAAGAAACAGATTTTCTCCATTACAGTTATTGACGTTGACGTATCATTCCAACCTCTCCCACTCCTTACAGAATCACAAAGCACATGAAAATTTTTAAAATGACTTTCATTGTAAAAATTACGGTGCACATCTTAAGGGCATTTTACATGAGGCACGTAATTGTGCAATTAGATGTGCAGAAATTGCAAAAATACAGGCATGGAATTAGAGCAGGGGCTATTTTCCCATCTGTCTTTTATACATTTGCACATGCATTATAGCAATTCACCGCTTTACGCAATGCAATTTTCAATGCACATCTATGCATAGGTACAATTAGATAGTGAAATAAAGTGCCTCGTGTAAAACAGCCTTTACACTAGGATGAATGGGACATGAGTAAATACGGTACTCTTAAATAACTCAGGATGCTATCATCACTCATAATCAGACAACCTGGTTGTATGCGACTCAGTTCTGGGTGCTTGGTTCTTTATTTCAGAGCGATTCATGACACAAGTATTGCATACCCTAGGCATTTCACCATTGAAATTCAATATTTTTTTAACCATTTTATGGTATTGTCTCATACAAAAAAGTTTGTGTATTTAGTAGAAACAGAATTAGGGTTCTCATACCTAAAAAAATGTGACAATCCCACTTATTTTACTCTATTAATTTGTTTTTAAATTCATTTTATTCACATTTCCTAATAATGATCTATAGATTACTCCTAAAGATAATTCAGATCTGCTCATTTTCTGTAATAAATTGCTTTTAAATTGGAAACTCAGCCTATATTGTTTATAATACATATTTATCTACTTTTTTCATAATATTATTGTATTTAGTACCTTTAGCAGTGCATTAGTTAGCTCATCCAGTCATGTTCAAACTGTCTCACCTCATAACTTCCAACTCGTATCTCTCTTCCTCGCCAAGGTATGTAACAGACTTTATGCAAACCGTTTACTTTTCCTGGAATAAGATCACCATTGTAGTGAGCTCGACCAACGTAGAGTTCTGAGTCATGATCATGTCCTCCAACAAAGCACCCTAGAGGTATATTCCCGTTGGTTGCCAAAACCCAGTTTTCCTGTTTAGTCACCTGCTTTAATGCTGGGTAGGAAACTGGTCTGTAAATAAGAAAATCCTATAATGAATACTTAGCTGTGTTGGGGAGATATAAATGCCTTGGTGGCCACCTTATTTGCCCTTGAGATAAAATTTATTTACTTTTTTTTTGTTACTCTGAAGAAAGAAAATTTAATGAAGCACGATTTCAGGCTTAACTTTGTGGTAACACTGTACATATAAAAATTTTGCTTTTCTGCACTCAAAATTTAGAAAAATTTACATTTATCTGAAGCATGGAAAAGTGAAGAGTTTGATTGTGACAAGGAAAATAAAGCTGCCCCATATAGAAAAGCAAGCTGGAATCCAACTGGACCTTTCGAGCGTGCAAGTTGGATTCAAGCCTGATTCCAGCAGTGCTTTTTGCTTGCGCAGAGTGGAATCCAACTTGAATCAAGCTGTAATTTAAGAAAACATTCCAGGCTTTCTTGACCAGCGGCATTGAAGCAACATATAACTATGTAGCTGTACAGTGGAATTTAAGTTATTCTGCTGTAATGCTGCCTAGCCCATGGAATACAAGGATACATAAATATGTACATAATAAGAATTTTACTGATGGAACTTGTACAGGAAATAACTCCCATACCTGTATGTGCGGCCACTATTTCACACATGTAATTTTTTTTGGCATAATATTTGAAAAGTTTAGTGGTAGCATAACTTGGTGGCAGTTGCCTGCACTACGGTTGACATCGTGAAGTGAAAGAGGCACGTGGAAGAGGTTGAAAATAACCAACACTATGTAGGCAACAATCAGTGGCATAGCCAGGTTTTGGGTCGGGGGGGGGGGGGGGGGGGGGGGGGCAGATAATTTTTAGGGGGCACTTATAAATTAATAAGTTTACTAAACTTTACAAATTTTGATGATGCAATAGGAGGATGGGTTTTTACAAAATATGTCAACCGACAACACATTACACACATTTATTTATTCGTATCTGGAACTTATGAGTGGGAACATTCACAGACTTAGGGGTGCCAGAACACCTGCTCTCCCCTGGCTAAGCTACTAGCAACAATGTCAATTTAATGGCAACTCAGCTGAGAGGGCAGGAAAGTGTCAGAAGGTACTCACATGATTATGTTTTTGATTCAAACTGTTTACTGCCTCTTTCTCCTCAATAGTTTTAATATGTATTTATTAATCATTGACTTTTACTGCAGATGTCGCAATAATCATTATTCACTTCCGGTTATCACTTCACTCTCTCATCCACTCCTCTGGTCGCGTGACGCCACCCGCAATATCCATGCTACCAACCTAACACAAACAAATCTGCATCATAATATGCGGAGAGTGTTTGCAAGCCATTGGAGAAGCCTATTTAAATGATTGGATATTTGGTTAAAGATATCATTTTAGTTTGTGTGAATGACAGATTGAGAATTTAAAAGTTGGGAAGTGAGCTAAGGACTTAGGGAACCTAGGTTATCAAATGCGAAGACTGCCTTATGTTAGTAGGCAATGAGCCCCTCCATTAAAAAGTGTCACCTGTCCAAATGCCACCATGTTTCACTACCGATGTATTTAATATTTACCGTACACATTTACAGAATACATTATTACTAATTGTATAGCCTTTTATATGTAAGCACTTAAAGCATTTTTAATTAGCTATCTAACATTGCTTTATTATCAGCAGACAAAATAGCTAGAAAGCAATGAGGATAAGATAGATAAGTGCTAGAAAGATAAGTGCTAGAAAATGGAAATTCTACAGATGGAGTGGAAATATTGTCCTGTGGCAAGAAAAAGAAAACAATTTCATCTCACGTATGAGATGGAATTGTTTTCTTTTTCTTGGCACAAGACATAGGCCCTATAGGAGTAAGACGGGAAATGTGTCACCACATTAAATACTGTCATTAAATAACATTAACTTACAATTTCAAGCTTTTTGAATTTAGGCGAAGTACAAAAACTCAAGTTGCACCACCCTTGACCAATCATTTTTATTTAATAAATATATTTCAAGAGTGCCTAAGGATGGGTTTACATTGGCAAGCTGCTTTCGCAAGTTTTTATTCTGCCAGAGCTCGCGAGGGAATTCTCACTGACGAAATATTTTTCACAGATTAATGCAGAGCTATGTTAGCTGCCGTTTACCTTGGCAACAATACGCGTCTGCAACTGTGGCGGATACAGAAAAAACTCAAGGGGGTGGGCGCAAGTTATTGCGACGATTGTAAGCTTTCAAACTGACTGCCTGGCAGCGATTCTGCTTCCCTTATATATGTAGCTCGGTTGTTTCGAGAACATTCGGTGCCAGAATGTTCGCTTCCAGACTTTTAAGAAGCGTGAACAAATACAAACAGTAGAATATTCGCGACTTTTCTCGAACAAATGCCAGACAGAATAACGTATCGAGATCACTAGAATGGCCGCGACTTTTCTCGTAGGTTAGCTATCTATGTGCCAGACAGAAACGTATAAAATACGATGACGCGGACGCGCGCGCGTGCTACATAAGAAAGTACAACTACTCGATAACTCGACTCAGAGTCGACTGACGGAAGACACGAACGAATTGCGTGCGGGCTGACTGGCGGGGGCGGCAATGCGGTTGGCCCCGTAAGGGGGAGGCGCGTGCCCCCCGCGCCCCCCATATGCCACTGGTCTGCAAACGACTTTCCAGAATTCAAAAAGTTCTGCAAGCGGACCTGTGGAACCAAAACACCTGCAATTTACGTCGAAAGTCGCTTGCTGCAAGTAACTTTCGCAATAAACTTGCCAGCGTAAACCAACCTTAATTCATATGCATGTACACACGAAAGTTCCAAATTCATGCTGAAAATTACTCATGCTTGAAAAATGCAGGAGTGTCAGCTCATGTATGCATTCCATGCATGAAACCATTCCTCATATGTTAATTGAAGCAGCTAGTTGATTGGTTCATTTCTAAATAAAGTAGATTTATTGTTGCTACCATAATTATGTACAGTGATATGGGAAAATGTTTATGGTCAATTTAATATGCCTTTTTCAAACCATTGGCGGCTCCAAGGGGGGGGGGGGGCAGGTAGGGGCAATTTCCCCACCCCCAAAATCCGGTGTATTTTATTTATTTTTTCATAGACCTAAAACTAAAAGTCAAAATTATTTTATGTTGTGAAGTACGATGGTAGGCATATGTCTTAAGCTAAATAATAGTTTCTTTTTTATTTTACACATACATAGTTTGTTACGATTTCTCGGGACGAAACCCACGGACTCCCCTTTTTCTGGGAAGTGTTCCATACCTCCAGAGCCAGTGGTGTCCCGTCCCCCCCCCCTCCCCCCCGGGGTGCCCTCCCCCCAAACCTCTGGTCTAGAGCCACCCCTGTTTCAAAAATTTTCCCCAGTAGCAGTTGGTCCCACAAAGTCACAGGAGTGAAGATTGCATCGCTGTGATGCACAGTGGGCTGAAATCGATAAAAGCTGGCCAAAAGTCATAAAGTGATTTTTCAAGCCAGGAGGCTGAAACTTTGCATAAATATTTTCAAGAGACCTGTGCATCCGATGACACAAAGCATTTTCCTTAGTACTCAACAATTAACAATTTGCATGGGGTCAAAGTTGCACAAATTTTGCAAAAATTGTCTACGCTCTATTTTCTCACGAAATCTTCAAAATCAAGCCCTTGGTAAGCCTTTCATTCAAGTATTCTACCAGATGATTGGTAGGTTCTTGGACAGTCCCCATTCTGTATCCCAATCTAATAGAAATTGTCTCGCTTTCCCTCTTAAGGATGGCCCGTTATTAGATCCCTCTTCAATACTTCATATCTTCTACCTCCTCTTATTACGTCCAGAATTCCTATCCTCCTCCTTCCTCTTCCACGCTTCCCCAGTGCTCTCCCCTCTATCACTCTTTTCAACATGCCCTCTCCTCTCAGAACCTCCTCCATCCATCTCTTCTGCCTTCTCTGAACTTCTGCCACAAGCTTCCTCTCCTCTCCGACCATATCCAGTTCCTCCTCGTTCGTCTTTCTCGCCATCCAGCTAACCTTCTCCATCCTTCTCCAAACCCACATCTCAAACGACTCCAGTCTACGCACACCCTCCCTTCGCAATGTCCAAGTTTCCGACCCATATAGCGCCACGCTCAATATTAAAGTTTTCACCAGCCTCTTCTTTACGTCTCTTCTCAGACCCCCCCCTCATCAATTCCCTTCTCTTCGAAAATGCCTCTTTAGCAAGCGAAATTCTGCATCTGATGTCCTTACCACTAAACCCATTCGCCTCCAAAATACTACCCAGATACGTAAACTGCTCGACCTGCTCTATGAGTAAATAATTGAAATAAAAAGTGATGCAGGTAGATGAAACAGTTTTTTATCTTTTTTTAATGTAGTCTACTTACTTTTTTACCATTATTTACCAAATATATTAAACAAAATGGCGGACCCTCATTTTTGGTCAATTTTTAAATATATGTTAAGAAATAATTATGAGCATCGTGGAGTAACTTATTTGGGGAAACTCTGCAAAGGTTCCACAGTGCGAATCCGATGAGTTATGCTGCGACCGTTTGCGACGCCGAATTTCACATCGGTTTTTCGATCGCGCGGTCTAGTCCAGTCCAACTCGCCTGCATTGGGGAGTAAGGTGGCGCGGGAAGTGTGTGGAATGGATTGTAGCCGCATCCACTCCGCTATGGAGATTTTAGAGATGCTAACATTGAAAAGAGCCTCCATGTATTATAGTTTGGAGAAATCGAGGAAAAAATTACGTATTTTGTCACATGGGGTAAAGGTTTAGGAGGTACTGAAAGACTGCTTTCTTCGGGTGCACCTCGGGCGTTTCTCATTTTAGCTACTTGACACCGCCTGTTGATGAATAGGTACACGGAGTTGGTCGGTCGGAACACGGACTAGGTTGGAGACGGCATGCATACCACACAGGACCATTGTCTCTTCGAGGCCACCAACCCACAGCTGGTGTTGCACGGCTGCAACTCCCCTGCGCTGCGGTTGGGCGTACGGCGAAGGGTCGTTTATTGCCATCGCGGAACGTTTTCGGGGAATCCGCGGGGTTGCGATCCCGATGCTTAATTATTTTGTGTATTTTTAATGTCAGAGTTATTTTTCATTCAGTGTCTGACCCAAGTCTGCAACCCGGCGAAGCGCCTACCGGGTGCCCCAAGTTACGTCCCCCTTGCTAGGCCGACGTAAGTTTTCTCCTTAGGAGAAAAGTGCGCATTACGACAGTGATTTTTAAGTTTCGACCAATGGCATAAGAGAATTCACGATGATTTACTTCTGCTTGGAAAAAAACAAATCCCCCGTCCATAAAAATAAAATCTGTACTTTTCGCGTAATTACACGTACATGACTATATAGTACATATATGCATTCTATCAGTTTACAATTGAAAGGGCAATGAGGGCCGGCGCATTAGCATATATCTCATCCACATTAATTATTACAAACAAAGCGTTTATCAATTACATGAAATCTCAATTTTAGACGACGCAAAAATCGACATGTAAACTTAATGAGAAGCGGAGTCTTCAAATTTAATGTTTGAAGTTTAAACGTCCACCTTTAATAGTTCATAAGAAATGAAAATCTGCTGCGCTAATTACAATAAAGAAGAGTTTGACAAGTAATAAATGTGCCATACGCGAAGCACACGTTGAATTAAAGCTTAAGTCCCGTATTATTATCTAGGTTATTATAATGACATATACAAATTTCACTCCATTATTTTTGTAAGCTTCACGTTGATCGACAGTTTTAAGGGCATTTGAGTTTTCAGTTATCTTATACGTATTGTACTGAATCGTACTTGGGTACTATTTCATTGAAACACCATATTTTCGTTTACATTATAACGACTAATCGTATCATTCAGGCCGTTCCAATCCACCGTAGTAGTAAGGGTAGCACGTATGATTTAATGTGGACGCATATCGGTTGTCAGTTGGATGTCATGCTGTGTACACGGAAGAACGGGCTCAGGGGCGGATTAAGGTCGTTGTTTTGGGGGGGGCGGTTCACTACTTTCCGCGGCGCCTGGGGGGTATGCAATACCTCTCAACGAAACGGGGGGTCCGGGCAGACCTCCCTCGGAAAGTTAAAAGAAATGAAGTGCTTGGAACGTAGTTTTTGTGTGGCTATATTATATAGTAGATGTGATAAATTATTGAGTAAAGCTCTCTAATCACAGTTGAAAAACGTTTACAAACGATGTAAAGAATGCCATTCTTGTGAATATGCAGGTCTCCCGGGTTTTACACCACATTCCAATTATATTTAAACATTGTATATTGAGCTGGTGAAATAAAAACTTCCATTGGAGAACCACCGTAATGATTACCATATTTTCTATTTTCCCGGGGGCGCCCCCCCCCCCCCCCGTTAACCCGCCCCTGAACGGGCTGTGCAGCGAATGTGTTCTGTCTTGTACTTGTTCGTATATTCTAATTCATCCGTGTGTGTGACTATAGTCTTCTAGTATACTTCTCATGTATTATTTTACACAAGGGTAAGAAGTCATCCGTTAACTTGCTCCACTGACAAAGAAGGCATTTTTGTAGCTGTTCTTAAGATTGTTACGCTTATATTCCGAGATGTATTTTGATTGAACTCCAATTTCAGGTTGAACGCCGCTATATATTTGGGATGCTGATATAATCCTAAACTACACTGTATCGACTAGAACGACTTGAGCATATATCACGGCATATATACACTCGATGCGTGAATTACGCTGATACGTTTCTCCACGATGAAGGAACTCTCCCTTGGTGTTTGATATTTTAATTTTGGAGTGATATGCTAGTGTGATACATATGTTATCCTGCCGTTAGCCGCGGCGCCGAGGCCGGGCGCCGAGCGAGAGCGAGCAGCAAGCATCAGCAGCGGCGGCCATCGGCCGGCGTCGACCAAAAGCGTACAAGTTTAAACGTACAATTTGCAATCCATAGCGAATCAATAATCGTAAATCAATCGATTACTGGACAATAATTGTGAATTGAATAACAATTGAACATTGAACAACATTTGACACCTGAAAAAAATGGCAATCGAGTCAATTACCGCAATCGACATCGATGTGCTGAAATCGACCAATCGCCAAAATAATTGAATCGACGATTCAATTAATCAAATAATCGCACAGGCCTAGTTCCAGCAACGTGCTAAGTTTTCTAGAATCAACGTCGCGGGACCGTCGCATTGCGTCCTTCCGAAAAAGGCTTGGAACTGGGCTGTAGCTAGAGGCCTGTAGGTGGTCTGGAACTGGGAAGAAAGTGAAACAGTGCTCCAGACCAGTATTCCTCCCTGCTCTCTCAAAATAAAAAAATATAATTTTCATTTAATATCTACTATGAATATACTATTACGCGATACCAATTTTTAATTATCCTGCCTAGTATCTACCTAACGACTTTGTATCTATCTCGAAATTTCAGCTACCCTACATTTCTGCGCGCATTATCTCGCACCCGAAATCGAAGTAACAGCGTCTAGAAAGCCGTATATATCTGGCCACTTCCGCTTCGAGAACTAATTATTAAATGGCAATTCCGTGATAGTTTTAGAAAATACCATCACATCAGGATAACAGTTTTCAGGCATTGATTATCTGAAACCTATATGGCCCCATAGTAATAATATAAATTCAATATTACTAAGAATAAACAAGATTTTTTCAAATAAATAAAATATCGGACCGGCCAAAGTTGATAATTGGTTGCAGGTCAGTGACAAGTTGACGGTCAAAATGTGACGTGTCTGCAACGTTCCTGCGACGCGACGGGCCATTGTAACCGCAACCTTAGGACGACCTTTGTTACGTCGCTGCAACATTGCGGCGACCAACCGGCGGGGTTCTTACAAATGTATTGCTATCAACCTCATCGTACCTATTAACCCCAATTTTCATGGACAATTGACGTAATATCAATGGTGCACAGGGTATTTTATGTAGGTAATCTTGGTCGGGGATCACGTGCGAGTTTCGATAAATACATTCTTTAATAGTAAACTGCTCCCCCAGCTCTCCATTATTTCTTCATTCAGTTCGTCTTCAAAAATTGCTATTTCTTCCCCGCCTTTCTTGAGTTCTTCCCGTCATCATTGGCTTCAGCACCCCGTTGACACCTATAAACTGTTCCAATTATCCTCTGTCTACTTTTAATTTACTTTGGCGAACTCTTTGACGAACCAGAACCTAATTTACTCAGTTTTCCTATCCAATCATTTTACTTTCTCTAACTCTCGTAAAACTCTTATAGCAAACGCTTCCTGTATTTTCTTATTTTCTCTCTTTCTTTCCAGGCTTTGGCGCCATACAGAGCCAACTTCCGAATTGAACTCTCTGCCAATCTGTTCCTTTTATCTTGATCACGTGGTAGCCGTCGTCATTGCTCTCCTATTGCCTTGAGCGGGTGAAAACTCTTCAAGCACACTGCGCGGAAATGGCGCAAAAGTGTACATACATGGTAAATGGCTCAGACATAGCTCAAAATATTCGCCGAAGGGACTATTGGATGTTGATAAATTGAAGAAAATGAAGAGAGAATGAGACCCCGAAGAGGTCAATGGAAAACTTGGTATGTTTGAGTACATGTTCGTTTTTCGATGGTTTAACAAACCGTATGTTAAAATATTGAATAGTGCTGATGGTCTATGTTCAAGGAAATTGTGTCTAAGTCTGTATGAGCATATGTATTTAATATTCTGACAATGCTTCAGAAATATTAGAAGTTTTACTAACAAGAGAGCGTGCATGAAACTATTCTTTTTTGAGACATTATTTTTTCATACGAACTAGAAGGCTTTAGCGGAGTCGTTGAGACGGCAGTGAAGGCTTTTCGGGCTTTCTTCCGCGTATTTCCATTGTCGTAGGCAACAGTTTCGATAGCATTTCAGCTATCTTCTTCAGGTCATAAGTGAAGATACAGATGTTCGTGTCCGTTTTATATAGTTTTTTTATAGTTTTTTAAGCCCGAAAAGCCTTCACTGCCGTCATATTTTTTTCCATATCTACTTTTCCCGTTGAGCATAGGGTTTTTAAATTGCATCAGTTGGTGATACTTATACTTCTTTAAGTGACCTCCGTACACCGTTTTTTAATTTATCATAAAAAGTTTGAGTTAATTTCTATTGCATTTTCCCCTTAGCATTAAGAGCCATAGAGAGCCAGGGAGTTAATGTGATTAACTGATTAAGCACGAGTAATTAAGCACTAGTGGATTAAGCATAGCTATGAAGTTGGCAATGGAAGTTTGCGGCCTTAGGAACTGTCATAGTCAAATTAGGAGACTGCCTTGCGCCCTCGTGTGAAGCCAGTTAGTTGAGAATGGGCTCTTCTACGAAAAAGGACCTTCTGCGCGACTGCCACCATGTTTTGCTGCCACTGTATACCATCACTATCGCCAGCACCTGCTAAACTTACAGCCATTCCATTTCGTAGCCAACTCCCTCGCTACCTATGTAATGTACGTGCTTATCAGCATAACAATGAGCCCTCATTAATTTGCTGGTCTAAGCACTGGTATTCAAGAGTGTTATCTTCGAAGGCAATGTGGTACCGCTTCCCTTGGGGTAAGTGCGTTGCTTTTTCGCCCGTCAACAAACGCCTATTGTCTCCCATCCGGTCTAAATGGACATAGGCGGGTATATATAACTCACTTTGGACAGCATGGGTACCACCGCTTAGCTCACCTCACAATTTTACAATTTTTTGCGCCGTGAGCATTGACATGTGTTAAATTTTCTTACTGTGAAAATGTGCGCTTAGTGTGGGATTAGTTGTGAAGAATTTCCCGAACCTCGAGCGAAACCAAACGTCGTTGGAGCACAAAGTCTTTGTGTGTGCACCTTTTGTGCAATAAGACTCATTTTTATCGATGGTCGACAATGTGAAGACCGGGTTAAGCGGTTTTGGTAATATAAGTGTTCAAAGTCGCTTACGTATATAGCCGAAATCGACAAAATTGTCGACCGTCGATAAAAAATAGAAGAAAAGTGTGCTTCAGGTGCGCACAGGCTTTTGGCTATAGGGGCGTTAGTTTTTCTCGAGGATTACGAATTTTTGTGATCACTCTCTAACACACTAGACACACACTTCTACTTTGGGAAAATGTCAGTGATTATAATATTCACTGCGTAAAAAATTATAAAATTGTGGGGTTAGCTCAGTGGTGACTTCCATGTTATCGAAAATGTCACCATGCAATTATGGTTTTATGGAAAATTTTGAGTTTTGCGGATGATTTCAAGCTACTTAGTTGTTATAAGTATGGAATGGGTCAAACCTTGATATTTCTTTGGCTCTTTTGCGATACCCGAACCCCATTATTTGTTGTGGAAGAATCACGGGAGAGTGAACTGCGTTGGTACACTGGCTGTAAAAGCATGCACTTACTTCAACATATTTAGGTAAAAAGGTTATGACATGCTTAATTCTTATTGCTCAAGAAAGATGCAAATGTAAAATGGGTCTGACCTTGATGTCAGGGTGCTTCCACCGTGAAGTCCAAAACTGTGTTGTGGAAACACGGGTTCAACGGCATGACCTCTGCTGATATGTCCGTAGGTGTAAAGATTTCTGTAAAAGCACGTGCTTGCTTCAACATATCATCGACTTAAAAATGAGCTTCCTTCATTCTTATGATCAGAAACAAAATGAAAGTCATTTTAGTTTAGTGTGATCTTTTGTATATTCAGCGATGTCTGGGAAGATGTGGTTGAATCGCATTGTGAACTTAAGGTGGCTGGTTCGAAATGTTGAAGTGTATAGATTTTCTTCATAATTGCAGTATTTGTTCCTTTAAATATGGTATAAAATTCTACGGAAAAAAGGTTGGAGGTTTTCGATGTAGTTTGTGAGTTATTTAAGGTTTTTTTAACATGGGGCCTTATGGCGCACCTCGCTTCGTAATGGTCAATTATGTATTATTTACGTTTCTACCATACAGATTTTCACCAAAAACTGAAATGATGTGGATATTGGTCAACAATTTTTATTCTGAGAAAATCAACCTGTGTTATCGACTTATTTCCTCCGTATATACGAAAAAAATGAAATATTCTTTAGATTTTCAAATATTGCGCTCGAAGTTTTGAGGTGCATTTGGCATCGTCGAATCGGACGAGGGGAATTATTGGAATTAAGGATTCCGCAGCAGACAGCCCATCATAAGCGAACCATATGTAAATATTATTTTAAAGTAAAGAAAATTTATTATTTTCATCGGGTCATATAGATTGGCATTTAAACAGGTCACGTATTAATGCTAATATAACATCTAGTAAATTTGTTCACGAGGACATTCGTATAAAATGCTGTACGTTATGACTGACAATTTTGGTGCAGTTACCGGAAAGGCAGTAAAATTATCAGAATCAACTTCAATTGCTAGAAAATATCAGGTGTAAGAAGACAAAATTCTTGGATTAATAAATTATATAATATAATTTACAGCGCACGATAAACCACAGCAAATTATACCACCATGGACAAAAACAATTGCCTACACAACAGCAGTGCCTAATTTCATGATGTGCGTTGTTGCCGATTAAAAAGGGAGGTTAAATAAATAGTTTAAACAATTGTGAAAGATGTTTAAACGTTTTATTACAATTATTTCGTCACTGCAAAATATGCGAATATTCGTAGCACAACTTTATTAACTTTTTCAATCCAAATATCAAAACCAACTTCTCCAAGGTGAAAGGATTTGTAAAAAGTGACAGCGCTCAGGTTGCCTAGAAACAGAGTCAAGTTTTATGTTGTTTCATGTCAATATATTTAAATTCAAAAGGGCAATTTTTCATTATGCCTTGAGAATTTGAGGCATCCGGTTAAAATATTATGTAATTTTATCATTTCCAAGTAATGTTTTAGTTCCATTGAAATTATATGAGCACTAGTTCTCAATGACTCACGATTACCGAACCAGCCACCTTAAGTTGAGAGGACTTGCTTCTTTCCACCGAATAATGTATTGTACAACACGTTTCAACCTCAAAGAGCCATCTTCAGGTGCAAATGACAAAATTTTTGCACCTAAAAATGAAAGTCTCATTTCCTTAAGTGATGTTTTGTGTCTTCGCTGGTCTTCTTTTGAAATTTTCTTAAGTGATATTTTGTGTCTTCTTCATTCATTGAGTCATAAATCTTTGAAACATTCTCTCAGCACCAAACCTTGGTTACCTTTTTTTCCGCCTTGGTCATCACGGTTCCTACTACAGAAACGATATAAATATAAATGGAGAATAGGAATTTCAAGATAATATTATATCCGGTAATAGCCTTTAATCTAAAATGTTTTCCATGTCCGATGATGTAAAGATTTCACCTACCTTGTCACCAGTATTTCATACGTCGGGAATGAAAGCTCTTCTCCTCCATAAGGAATGTAGCAGACACCATGACTTGGGTGGACCTACAAGAAGGACATACTTATATTAATGCAATGTAGTTGAAACTTCATTGTATCCATGTTCTTTAAGGTGGTTCCACCGTAAAATGACTAAAATGTCATTTTATTCATATTCTGTCTACTTGTAGAAAAAAGTTGTCCTCTATCTGATATGAACAACAAAATAATACCTTTCCATGCTATTTTATTCTATAATTGAACTTGAAATAACATGGTGTTCAATGAGGGTATGTGAGAAACACGGGGAAAAATAGTATTTTTCCATAAAATACAAATGCCATTTTCGTGGAAAACTGTCTCTAAAAAGGAAATAATCCAGAGAAATTGAATAAAAATAAAACACAGGCATCTTACCACCTTATTTTTCTAGTTATTGAAGAATTAATGCTGTAATTGAAGTCAAAATGCGGTAATTCGTAGGAAATGGCGCTGCAGTCGGCTCCTATGGCTGGAAATAAGTGCTCATTTAAAATACATTCGTAGAATAATCTGCATATTTTGTACCTTTCTTATGGGCTTCTATAGGTAACGTATTGCATCAGTGGAAGCAGGATTTTTTGGAGAAAATACAAAAAATGTGGAATTTAGTATTTGTTTTGACTCACACAGTCGCGACGGAACCCCCTTAAAACCAACTATATCAGTGGGAGAGATGAAGAGGCAGCCAAGTGGAAAAAGGAATGGTCTGCAGTGATACTTAGCGTTGAAAAATATTATCCAGGCGCTCAGTGTAACACAAGCGGGTCTGCTAGTTAGAAAATTTGGGTGAGTACATAGAAAATCGTTAGACAGTCTATGAAACAAATAACATCTGCAGTATGCCGCTCTCAAAAATGCATTTAGGTTACATGTTTTGCGATGAATTTTGATCAATTTTTTAATGCATTTTGAAGATACATTCCGAATACATTAAATATGTGATGTGGTGTGGTTACAAGTTACGCCGAGAACCACCAACTATTTATTGTTTGAAATATTTGATAAAAAGTCTTTGGATGGATGTTATTTGTGAATATATTTATATGAATTACTATCACTCCCTGACAAATTCCTTTGAACTTGGATGCCCATCAAACGGACACCCCGGTTGTTAGTGACATTCTTTTTGTAGGTATTTTAAATAGATTATAAAGTGTATTTTAAATTATTTAAAGACTTGTTGGGCTAGATGCATTTTTACAAATGTATTACGGAGGCATTATATACCCTTGAGACTGAGACTTATCAAAATCATTTTGGAAAATAGATTAAAGGGCATTTCCGAGTCCTCAAATTCATTGAATTAATTTGATTGCGGGATCATATGTGAATTTTGGAAATGCTAAGGAAGCTGAATGATTTTTATTTCTGGAATTTCGTTGGATATTTCTGTCATTTCGTGACACAGTTTCATTTATGTATATTACTTTTTTATAGCTAGAATTTTAGTTTTGCTTTCGAGTTCTTTACGGGCCCGGTTTTATAATTTCAGTTTGAATAATTTCTCGGCATAAAAACTGAGAAAATATTGAACTTAGATGTTAACAATAATTTTTAATTATTATTATATTAATTAAGTTTTTGTGTATGCTATCGAATCCGTTTTAAAATGTACTTAAAAACGTAAGCTTGGCACTATTGAGAAAAAAATAATTTCACATTATTCATGTTTGACGCCTCTACTGAAAATCAGCACAAAGGGTCCCTTTCATTCACTCTATTGCACTGACCACTTTGCAACACAACAGCGCACTTGGCTTCCATTCGTCACAGACCCTGCGCACTAGGCAGCGCACTTCAAAACAGATCGGGAGCAAAGTTGATGTGCGCTAAACTACAAAAGAACATCGATTATGGCATCCGCGATTGTTGTCTTCAGTAAAGCCGTCAAAAATGCATATTTTAAAGTTTTTGATTACTCAGCGACAAAAAGATAACGATTTTAAACACTTAATTTGAGCGAATTCAACAAATTTAGACTAATCATTCGGCCATGGCTGTTTTTCACCCGCAGTATGCTACCTACCGGCAGGTTACAAAACGTTTCGCCAGCGCTCATCGTGCTATTCAACGTCTTTCGTGAGCGCTGAAGTGCGCTGATGTGTGCTAACCTCAGCACTTTGAATGGAAAGCCCCCAGAATCAACACTCGTGGATTCGATTATCGAAGCTCTTTTATTGCTTAGCGCACATCAATCGTTGAAGTGCGCGGTCTAGTGCGCAAGGTCGGAAACGAATGAGAGTCAAGTGCGCAATTGTGCTGCGAATTCGTTGGAGCGAATAGAAATTAATTAAGCGTACTTAATTAATCCACTAAATTTCACCCCCATCCCTTACTACCTGACGCAGCTACGGCGACGGAGGCTGCGTCGAAAGTTGAAAGATGGGCAACTCCGACGCATTGACGTGGCCAGGATTTTGGTTTGGGAGGGGCTTAACCTGAAGCCTATGGGATTCCTCTCTTGGTACACTTTTATTCGTTTTCAGAGTTTATTTATGGCCTACGTTTTTATAGAAAGCTGATTTTTTTACCTTTTCCTCCTATTGAACCCTTGTAATTTTCAGCCAATATATTACATGGTAAAACTAAACTAATAATCTGATTTGAAATTTTGGGAGGGGGGGCTGAAGCCCCTCAAGCCCCCCCCCCTCCCTGGCTACGTGCTTGCTCCGACGGAAACGTAGCCTGCGTTGAAGATCTCGCTTCTGCCTCGCTTCTCGGTGCTCGTCGCTGCAAAAACGGGTGCATGATAACGTAGATTTTTTTCGCTTCCACTGAGATGTCACGCTGTCTGTGAACAATGAAGTCTGCGCATAAATATTTTCACTGAATCATCTATGAAAAGTGATTGGCTCCGTACCTTTCCTATTGTGATGATCCCGTTGTGGTGCACTCGGCCGATGTACATAGCCTCTCCTCCATCGCCTTCTGATGCTGGTACGGCTCTAGGTGCTACATTTCCTCCGGCGCTGGAGATCCATTCGTAATTTGATCCGCATAGAACCTAAAAATGAAAGAACTTCCTTAATAGATGAATTATATGTCGAACGGTAATAATAATAATAATGCGAATTTATTGGTGCGAGGTTGAGACTGGGACAGTCCCTTCTTCCATCTAACCCTTCGTGAAATACATCTATGAAACAATTACAATATGACTATTAAAATTATAGAAAAAATAACAAAAAAATTACCATCAATATTTATAATGAAGAAACTGGAATATAAACAATGTAGAAAGATATACACGATTGTGGGAAAACGTAAGGAATAAGTCTAAGCTGGTATCCTTAACGAGAAAACCCACTGCATGAAAACACCCACCCATGAATGGGAGTGTGAAAAACCTGCGGTAATAGCAAAATGAGGGGGAGTACCGTATAAACGCGTGTAAGAGGCGCACCCGTGTAAGAGGCGCACCCCTCTTTTTATGCGTCGAAGTTGAAGAAAAAATTTTGAGTTTTTTTTTTCTTCTATTGCGAGGTTTTGCGGGCCTAACTGCGAACTTTTGGCCATTTTCAAAGACTTCCGTTTGCGATATTCTCTTATTATTTACGCGGCTTTTTTCATAGGCATATATAGACCCCGGAGGTAAGTATTCACTTGGATCTGAGGTTTCCGCGGCGTTTCTCCATATTGGTAACGACTTTCGGGCGTTCCTCTACAAGACAACGCGGAGGAACGCCTGCGTGCCCGAACGCCGCGTCACCCTTTATGCCACTATTTACCGAGTGCAAATGACTCATGCACAGAGAAAAGACAACTGGTTTTCCCCCGGAGGTAATGCTTGTAGTAGACTCCCTCGCGCGCCTTACGGATAGCCCTCTGACTGGGCAACAGCGCGCGCCTCTCCCTTTCTCTTCCGTGCATGCTCCTGGCAGTTGAACGCGCTCTTTTTCCAAAAATAAATGTTAATCGATATTGATTAACCAACGAATTCCTTTAATATTTTATAAGTGGAGTCATGATGATGAACTCGAGAGCTTGAAGAAGGTCTAAACGGCGGTTTTCAGGGATGCGCGGAACGGAAAATAACGGATCCGTGCATTTGCATCTATAACTAAAATACTAATGCATTAAATAATATGAAACTTCGTATAGCTGTTAGGAAAGATCTTTGCTACAATATTTGTAAAGAAAATTTCGATATCTTGATCCGTGTTGTTATTACGAAGCCATAAATGCGATGCATCCGTCCGGTACCCGGGAAAATGCGCTAAAATTTGTTTTTAAGCACACACTGAAATCGATATAAACGGTAAAATGTTTTGTACACCATCAATAAACGCAGAAATAAACAAGCTTTAATTTGATGTACTTCATTTTAAAATCGATTGAGCCATCTCTGAGATATTAGCCTTCAAACTCGGGTGTCGGAATTTTGCAACGGACAGATTCGTGTAAGAGGCGCACCTTCATTTTCGGCTGCGATTTCTGGGAAAAAAGGTGCGCCTCTTACACGAGTTTATACGGTAATCAGATATTGTAGAAAATGAAAGATCAATATTGATATGTGGAATTCTCCTCTGGCTTGCCACCAGGTTACCCACTTTCTCTTCATTCTAACGGCTGTTGTATCAACATCCCTGAGGATCTTTTTTTAAGTTTCTTTATTTTTGAGGGAAAATACAATTTTGCTTACCCCTCTTCATTGACCTTTTTGAGGGTTTTCATTTTACACACATACCTAAAAGTTGTAGGCTTTTACATTGGGTACGGTTTTGTGTAGGTTTTTTGCACACGTTTTATATTTCAAAATGATCACAATTAGGAATTCGGAAATGAGTTATAACACATTTTCACATTTAGAAATCCCATTACTAGGTTAAAATTGTTCGCATTATTACAATTATCTTTCATTTCATATTTTCATATATGTAGTTTTAAAATTTATCATACATCATAGGTTTTTTACACGTTTCTTGTATCAAACGTATCACAATTTTGAATTTGGAAATAAGTTATAGCAACTCATTATCTTATTAATAAGTTATTGTTCGAAAAACTACATTTATCTACCATTTTCATATTTGCAGATACTTTTAAAAGTTTCAGTATTTTCATAAATTCACATTTACAAAGACAAAGACGCAGACTTAATGCCACACTTTGACCAGCGCGTTTACTCAAGGCAGACTTTGGGTGAGATTTCCTAATTCCCTAGTTTTGCCTTTCCTGAGGCAGAACGTTATTAGGGGTCTGCTGGTTAGCTGGCTGGCGTCTTCCATCTCCAAAGATAATCTAATTCGCCATGTTTCGAACAAAGGACAATTTTCAATTCTATGTTTTATTGTGACTTCTTCGCTGCAGATGGTACACTTCCCGTCTTCGCTTTTGCCAATCATCTTTAGGTAATTTAAGCATTCCCCATGTCCTGAGAGTGCTTGGGCCTTACTTTTGGTGTGTGTTATATCTATTTCCTTTCTGTCATAGATCGTGGGAAAAATATCCCGGGTGTGTTGTTCATTTTCTGAGTTGCCCCATTCCAAGTTCCATTTTTCCTCTGTTAGCTCTCTTAATCTCCGCTTTAGTTGACTTATTCGTGGATATTCGTCGTTTTTTTAGCCTTATTCCAAAATAAATTGTTAGGTTCTCCTTTTTTAATTCATCTCTCGCCTTCTTCTCCCAAACAATGTATGTCAGTGGTGGCTCCATTGCAATTACTGCCAATGCATCTGTACTTGTTGTGGACTAGCAGTGCGTCACAGGTAACAGGCAGGATCGTTGTGCTTCAAGTAGTTTTCGGTGAATTCTGCTATTTCCGGCTCGGTCTCCCCATACGGCATTCCGTACATGACGATGGGTTTATCACCCCATTGTATGTTGATTGATGGATTTGTTGCCATAAAGAGTACGGCAGTATCTCCTAACATGGAAAATTTTCTTTATTTTGGTCGTTAGGTGGTTGGCATGTGCTTGAAAGTTTAGGCTCTCATCTACATAAACACCGAGATATTTGAAGCTTTGGCTACTCTTTATTTGTTTTTCATTCATTTTGATGCTGGGGTTTCTGCTTTGCTTGTTTCCGAAAACCACAAATTTGATTTTGGCCGTGGAAAGCTTGAGCTTGCATTCGTGCGCCCAGTTTTCAACAATACGCATGCAGACCATTGCCTTGTTTTCCATCTCCCTCCGCGTGTTGGCTCCCAACCAGAATTGCTGAGTCATCCGCATAAGCAATTAGCTCGCAGTTCTCTATCCCTGAGGAATATGGGAAGTCTTCCATCGAATCGACGGCAATCATGCAGACATTAACACTTTGGGAAGCCTGAGAAGAACTCACCAGAGCTATTCGCCGAGAAAGCCCGAAATCTTTCATCATCAAGATTGATACTTAGAGCGAGGGGGGAGGGGGAAGTGTACAAAATCGGGTGGAAGGCAACATATCTGGGTAGTATTCAGGTTGAAATTAGGCTTATAATTAAGGAAGTTGTGCGGAGATGTTGGCTAGTCAAGGTCAAATGATGTAAATGAATTTTACTCATATTCTAGCTTCTTATACAAATATGTGTCCTCAGTCTGACATGAACAACAAAATTCCACCTTTACAAGCTATTTTATGCCAGTTTGTGCTAGAAATTACACGGTGTTAACCAAATAGGTGAAACATAGGGGAAAATAGTGATGTTATATCTAATAAATATATATGTAATTTTCATGAAAAAATGTGTAGAAGAAGCAAATTCTTCGAGGGTATTAAATAACGATAAAATAGTGCATCATCCAATACGATTTTTATTTCTGAGCAAACGAATGCAATATTTTAGTTAATATGAAGGCATTCCTCCAATTCTACTGAATAGAAGTAAATTTTAGGCCCCTCACCATCCTATTTTGAGTTTCTTCTTAATTAAGGCTTTAATTGATGTCAAAATGCGATAATTTAATGGAAACGGCGCCGTAGTCGACTCCAATGGCTGGAAATAGTGTTTATTACAGAAATAGCCAAAAAATCTGAATAATTTGTCTGAATTTATTTTTTCAGTGATTTAGTTTTATTATCATTTGAAGAATTGTTTTTTTAATAATAAAAATGAAAAGATGGAATTCAGCATATCTTTTGACACTCACTATCGCGGTGAAATATCTCTCTCCAAAGAAGCGTATCCCAAAAGGAACTAATGTAGATGAGCAGGAGTAAAAAAATCATTTATAAACGTTTAATTCGTACATAGCTTAAAAATATGGCTCAACTTAGTCACTGCAGGAAGAAAATGTGTATGGGCTGTGAGTTGTCTAGAGTTCCGCTTAGGGAAGAATAAATGGAAGGAATGCCGGGAAAAGGGGAAAAAACGAAGAAGTGCTAAATATGGTTGAATAGGAATGGAATTCGGCGAGGGAAATTTGAATTTGGCAGTAAAATTGAATGAGAATCATACCATACTGAATCATACCTAAAACCTCCAAAATATGGTGTCCCATCATAATCGTCTGAGCCGTTTTCGAGATTATTTGTTCACAAATACACACAATTGGGTATTGCTCGTATAAGATAAGATGGAACGCTTCTTTGAATGCTGGAGGATTGTTGATCTTCTCGGCTTTCAGATAAAGACCACCGTAAAAGAGCTTATCAATTTTTTTTCATTCCCTTTTACGCCTATTATATATCATATTCTCTTTTTTTCTTATTTTAAATATTTGTTTGGGGAGATGGTTACAGGTCACGCTCTTGTTTTGAGATAATTTTAACACACATATTAGATACCTAGGTAGGTATAAGGAAGGACGTAGCGAGATGTTCAGGCCTGGACACCCAAATTTCGATTGTAATCTGTATGTAATTATTTTTTTTTATTCTTTCAGGTGATATAGGATTATAGACCTTAATTTCCTGAAAGAAGAAAAAAATAATTACATAATAAAAAAGAGGCCATGAAGAAGAACCATCTAGTAGCAATTTGTATGTAAATAGTAGTCCTAACATTTTCATTTCCCTTGCGGAGCCTAGGGAAAACAATTCGAATAGAATATTGTAATGATATGTAAGACTTCGCTAGTCCCGTAAATATTCTAAAATAAGATAATGAATCGTCATTGATTTCAGGAGAAATTCTTCAATCACTGGAATGCACTCTTTAAACAATATAAGAACACGAAGTCTGAGGACGCCTATTCCAAATGAAAATATTTTTTTGCGATTTATGTGGATCATAGGCATATAATAAATAGCACCTTGCGTATCATGAAAGAGGCAGCATGTTCCTTTACCTCTACTTAAACTCGTTGATAACAGGACAATGAGAAGCCAATGTAAGATTTTATCATCTCTTATATGTATTACTTTGTGTCAAATTTTATTTTTATTTCATCCAATCTGGAGTCAGGACGTATTTATCGATCAAGAAAGTAATGGATATACAGTTGTTAATTTATCAAAAGTTTTTCTTGTTATTCCCTAAAATGTCTCTAGCTAATATAGTGCTAGAATGCGTCCAAGATAATAGCATAGTAGACAGCTAGAAATGCAGCCAATTTGTAAACTTGGCCAATGAAGTTTGGGGAAGGGAATCACGTGACCGAATAATTCATTATGGTCATGGCCTTTGTTTAAACCAGAGGTCTCCAAAGTACGGCCCGCGGGGCCACATGTGGCCCGCAAAATGATTTTATCCGGCCCGCAGAAGAATTATGCGGAAATTCGCCGCATAATATTTGCTTGGATAATCGCTACTTGTAAGTAATTAGCGTTTCAAAATTTAAATCTCGGTTAAATAAGATTTTACAAGCACAAACACAGTAAAATCATTCAAATCAATGGTTTTGTGATGAAGATATGAGAATTTGCTGGTAGTGTTCGTCGTCATCAATATGCGATAATTTAATTTTACATACTCTGTAATTAGTTTTTTAAAAATTCTGATTTCGATAAAACTCATATCTAGAGTTTCTTATTTATATTTTTTTTACTGCGGCCCGCTTAAAAGTGTTCAAGTACGCATTGTGGCCCTCGTTACGATAAGTTTGGAGACCCCTGGTTTAAACGATCAAACGATCGTGAAAAAATGTGTACTTTTAATTTCTTTACAAGCAAAATCAGTATATTTCAATTGCGCTATTATTTTTGACGGTCTATAATGCTTTTCCAAATG
Source organism: Pyrrhosoma nymphula (assembly GCA_963573305.1). NCBI lineage: Eukaryota > Metazoa > Arthropoda > Insecta > Odonata > Coenagrionidae > Pyrrhosoma > Pyrrhosoma nymphula. Next base: position 83,946,991 of record OY754333.1, on the reverse strand, counting down.
TATCTAGCTACATATATATATAAATATAATTACTGTATAAAAAGCTACGCGTACGTACGTACGATTCAGCTGCTAGGCGTAGTGATTCAGATGTACTATGGGGGAAAAAAGTTTCCCAACAAACGGAGCGTCGCCACTATCGCTCTCGGGGGAAAATCGCTTTCCTTTCTGATGGCATGTTATTCTTAGGTCTCGGCCACGAGGAGGGAAATTCAAACACAGTAAGGTGATGGACTAATCGTCCGAATCGGTGATGGATTCCCGGCTGCTCGCATGACCCGAGTGGGTTTCGCGCTGGCCCCAAGAATGGAGGTTCATTAGATAACCTTGAATGCATTTGAAACGTTTCTTTGAATTCTCTCGTACGGCTTAACTAAAACCAGGTAGTGATAAAAGGTAAGACCACAGGAAGCTTATCGCTAAAAGACAAATGGCAGTTGATCGGTAGGTTATGTGGAATGTGGATTTGAAAGCATTTGCTTTTGAAGACACTATTTCTCTGTGATAACTTCCAGGGATATTCAAGACATTCCATTAAGTCCAGGAGAGAGGGGATAAATCGATGAGACAGTTGAGGTAGTCTCAACTTCGCTCAAATATCGAGGGCAATGGATTGGAATAGAAAGACAGTATATTGCTGGCTAAAATGCTAGAGGGAGGGGATGGGATGATGACAATACGACAAAGAAGCGAAGACCAAGATGCACGTCTCGAGATGATGATGGCAGCATTCGTTAGCATCCTGCTGACAACTCTCTTACTATTGGCGGGGTAGCCGTGATAAAGAGGACATTAAACTTAAAAGCACCTGTATGATTAGAAACCGCCTCCATGAAGCCGGTATGAGAAGTTCCAGTCCAGTAATAAAGCCAGAAATTAGCGAAACTAATTAAACGGCGAGGTTAGAATTCGGTCATTCGTAACGGGATCATATTAGAATATCGTAACTTTAATCAATTATTAAACATTAGAAGTGTTGATTATGGACATATTTAGCTATTGAGAACATGCAATTGTTGGTAAATATAACTTTATTAATTGATAGTACTTTTTAGAACATTTAATTATTTAGAAAAAAAGTTATATTCCTCCTGTTTGTCACGTATCACCCAAAAAACAACTAGGAAAAATAGATCTGGGCATAAATGTCTGCGTTTTTGGAGAGCTATTTCTGCAGTCGGGCCGGGATTGCTGTTGAGAACACCACCTAGAGTGACGTCTATGGATTACCTACGCCCGAATCTTTCGTATTTTCATCACTTCCTTACATAAACGACGTAGTACCATAATGCGAAGAAATAATATATGTTCAGGACACCTGTCCCATCCACAGTGCGCAAAACTCAGGAGATTTTTCGAGGAGCATTCGCACAGTACAGCGTAACCCTTCCCTCGAAACTAACAGTACCTGAATCCAATACAAAATATTTGCGACTTAATGGTCAAGGAATGGCAGAATTGCAAAGGGAAGAACCAAGAGACACTGAAAGGTCACGTCTGGGAGGTATGGGCATCTTTGGGTTGGCGCCCTACATTATTTCATAGGGTCAATGAGTCAAAGACTTCAAGGACTCATTGATTGTGATGGGAGTGAAATTAAATACTGTTTAATAGTAAAGTATGAGTTAAACCGTTCGTCAGGACTTCTATGTATCTCCATTTTGAGTGGCCGGAAAATTTGTTTCCTTTGCATTTCTTTATGAAGTTGACAGATAATTTGACCAACAGTGCATCTACCAAGAGTTTATTTATTCTCTTTGCGTTTATTTAAAATGAGTTACTTTAAAATACTGTAAAAATATTAATTTACGAATACTACGGCATTGAAAAAAGTAACTTCCATCTTGAATATTTTTTTTGATATGCTGGAATTTAATATGATAACTCCATTTACATAATCTAAAGTGGTTTCGTACTCCATCTAGAAGCTTAAATAGTTCAACATTTCAAAAAGGCAATCAATCATAAGCAAAATGTAATATCTATCTTACTTACTGTTTTTTGTCTTTTTATCTACATCTACATACTACCCCGCAAGCCGCCTCAAGGCGTGTGGCGGGGGGTGTTAGGACACCAGCCGTTTACATATAAAAAGGAAACGCTCTAATGAAATTACGCCTAGCATTTATTAAAGTCCCTTATTGTTCGGGGAAAAAACGAATTCCCATACCTATCCGTTCGGCAAAATATCTCTCTTAATTTATCGTTTCTGTCGGACCTGGAAATATAGTGGGGTTCTAATATGATGTTCTCCGTGTCGCTCTTAAAGATATCTATTCTTAATTGCTCAAGTAATCTAAGCCTAGCGCGCACCCTCCGAGTCTCTCCAAGTCTCCGAGTCTAGTTTATCTGTGTATTTATTAATTCATTAATACATATTTGCGCATAAAAAGCTTATTTATTTGCCTATTCATTGAAAATCTACCGCCATGCTTGAAATGTGCGTTGAACATACGTTTGTATTCACGATTAAAAGAAGAAACTCTTATTCAATGCGGTGTTCTTTAAATATCGCAGGTTGTAAGGATAGTAGACAGCGGGTGAATCCCAGGACCTTGCTATAGTGCGAGAATTGGAGCGAAGCCAAGAAGAAAATGAGAGGAAAGGTAAAGAATGCAGAGGAAGCTATGGCGATAACGAGAGCGTTCAATGGGTTCAATGATACGTTTGAAATGCATACGTGGCTGTCTAATGCGCCTCCATTTGGAAGTCAGCGCGAATAACACTCGGGGAAGGCAAGCGGCCAGTAATCCGTCACTGGCTTCGACGATGAGCCCATCACATTACTGTGTTCGAATTTCCCTCGTCGTTGCCTTGGAATAGTATGCCATAAGAGAGAAGGCCTATTTTTCTCCAGAGCGCTAGTGGCGACGCTCCGTTTGTTGGGAAACTTTTTTCCCCCATAGTACGCCAATATATGGCAAGCGAGCTCCCATATACGTTCTCCACTAACTTATGCTTGGCGCGGACGTAAGCATTTTTCAAAATACGCATATCATTTTTTTAACTAAATAAATTAAATAGGGCGGCATCCATCTCTCACAACCCGTATTTAACCACGGACAATTATACTCTGCATTCTCCCGTGTACACAGGTCAGCAGATATAAAGGTCCATGTCATGGATGGGCCTAAAATAGGGAAACTGTTTAGTAACAGCTCCACCTGCATCACCAAAAATATAGTATACAATGAAATCTTTGACATTTAGATATTATACATATATTTTTACCACAGCTATATAATATATTGTTTTCATTAAAAAGAAAAAAAACGTTTCTTTTTTATTGTTTGCGATATTCATTACGTTTTGGCTATTTCATTATATTTTAGTCTGTTTTAGCAGACTTTTCAACTAGTTGTTAATAAAAATAAAGGGGCCCTTAAAATACGGCATATGGATCGAAATAACTGCCTAACATTTTTGTAATCTCGCCGTTGAAAAATCACCGCGGTAAAGGTGAGCTTTCGTCTCGCACTTTCAAATTTCTTTTTGAAAAACGTAGGAAACTAACGAAATTGAATGTTATACTTGGGAGTAGAGGAAGAATGCGGATTTGTAAAACTGTAAGAATCATACCCGTGTGACTAGTAGTTTTTGAGATATTGACGTTTAAAAATGACCAATTTTGCGATTTTTTCGTCCGTTTTCGACGCCATATTTGGAGGTTTTATGAACATCCGTAAGGGGGATATGACTAATTTCCTTTCTATAATATGCCCTTATCCCACCCACCCGAGACGAAAGCTCACCTTTACCATCACAGCAAGCGGATTTCCTGAAATTTTCGTAGGAGTACCTACTAAATATAAGTGACGATATAAGTACATATTAGGGACGGTAATGTTACGGCCTGTACATCTCGGAGGCTACGGTAGAGAGTTAGAGGAATTTAAGGGAGACCTTATCGCGAGCCGTCTATTGGGGGGAATGTGAGATAAGGTACCAGAAATTGGGATGCTAGATAATAAGGACTGTCCTGCAACCTACCAATCAGCTGAGGTAGAATACCCAAATGCACATGGAAAGATTACTAGATAAAGAATGTAAAATGAATTATAACAATTACGCAATTCCAGTTGGTTTTTATTCCTGGTATTTTTCAAATTTTATGGATTGGAACTCACCTCGTATTCGCTGAACGGGATCTCCTTCCCTCCGTATGGGATGTAGCACTTGCCGTGCGCTGGATTCAGTTTGCCGGGCACAAATCCACCGTCGTGCCTTGCCCGTGCCACGTACAGGGCGCTGTCGAGGTCTCTTCCCCCGGCGAAGGCCTCGTGAGGCACAGAGCCATTCCGGGCGGACACCCACCTGACTGACCCGCCTCCATAAGTGCCTGAAATGTCCACAGGTTAACACTTTTGAGTCTGACCGTCCAATAACCGGTAAACCACGGGCCGACAATGTACTGGTAAATCATGACGTCACGAACAACAGGTTACCACGGTATTCTTTTCCAAATAAATGCGTAGTCAATGCTGAATTTACTGGGAAATATTGTTTGTAAAGTAATTTGACGTCACGATTTTCCAGGCCCATAGCATACCCATAGCATTTCCCATCAATTATTGGCAACAAAAGTATAATTTATATCTAAAAGTTTTATTAAATAAATGTTCCTTTAATGTTATGCCTCATCTTGTTTTAAATCTAATTGAACTTATTATTATTGTTGTTGTTGATGCTTATGATTACCTTTATTAATATAGGAATGCCAATTTTTTACGTCTCACGTAAGATGTACAGGCATCGTTCACGTGGATTATTGGATACGTTTCGTATCACGTACGGGCATTGACCGGAATGTGTTAATAGGTTTTTTCGAGTCGAACGATAAGTCAATATTTGATAAATATAATCATGTATTTATCGAAATACGTTTACCATAAATGTTTATGTACAAGATTTTCGGACTTTAAAATAAAAAATATTACTAAATATTGGGGAAAAAATTATTTGTGATTAAATAAACCTAAATATATGAGCATGTATGTTCTTTGAAAAGTGACCTGTGTAGTGCACAGTGTGCACGCGACTACTCAGGCGACCATTCATATTGATATTTTTGAGAGTACTAGTTTGCAGTATACGATGCTATGCCTACTTCCTGTGGGTCATTTATGTAAATGTCGTAGGCGTCATAAGAGTCATAGCTATGACTTTTACGAATACATAGACTGAATGAATTTACAAACCTGTGAAGTCGCTTGTGAAACAGCACATTGGCAGCTTATAGCATAAATCTCATGCAAGATCAAAAGAAGTCGTGCATTCGCAGTGAGAAGGACAGTACCATCTGAAAGTTCTCACGGGAAAACGTAGTCGCTCGCGCGATGACTCGCTTCCATTGGACCAGACATGCATTTCAACTTGCTTCGGGCTTTCGGTCAATACAATCGAATATCTTGAATCTTCACACATTAGCCTAAGTGATTCAGTGTCGAAAATTATGTATATGAAGAAGAAATTGCGGAAGCAAAGGGTGCTCACTCCGCAAGTGGTCGTAGGAAATTACTTCATATATTTATTAAATGTGACGGCTTGAAGTTAATGGTCGAGTCTGAGGTACGCCCCTATAACTCCGTGCGAAGTTGAGCGCTCATTTTCTGTGCATATACTTATTTTAAGTGACCGTCGCACATCCTTCACCATGTAAAACATAGAGAAGTATCTTAAAATGTCACCTCTTGATGACGCGTTCCTATCGAGGAAACGAAACCGAACATTAATGAGAATTTTTGAACATTTTGTCAAAAACTTCTGATGTGGTTTTGATATATAAAATTGGCGATTTTACATTGAAATTTGAATTTTACTTTCAATAATAATAATTTCTCTAGAGGTAACAGTTTTCGCCAATTAATTTCGCCGGCTCTTTCCCAGTCAAAATATTTAAAGGGATTGATTAGTTACGAACAGAATAAAAATGATTTGCGTTTAAAAATATTATCTTCCCTTAAGTGCTAGTCATGAACCAAGTGGTTATTCAAAATGTACATGAAATATTGAAATGATATTGCTCCAGATGTTCTTCCCACAAACCTCATAATAATTCACAAACCCATAAAAATATTTATGAGCTCTTATTTCAAATAATTCCTTAAATTTTGCATCATACGAAAATACTTGGGAATTCTTGTGCTTTTTTCAAATTATTTGTGACTTTTTAGGTGAATTTTTTTCGTAAAATTGAGGACTATTTTTCCGCGCTCTAGGGATAACTGTGTTATTAATAAAAAGATTGGGAACTATGGAAATTTTTATCGAAGAATGATGATAAGAAAAAATGAGAAAATAATAAATTCAACCGGGACACAGAATGCGCCTTAAGCAGCTCATTTAATTTGATCCTAGAGGAAAAGAAAATAAAAAGGCGGGATAATTCATCCCAATCAGAAGAGACCTGACCCGGCACTGTAGGGTATAAGGAGGGCTTACGTCAGAGTTAGTCAGGGGCGGATTAAGGTCGTTGTTTTGGGGGTGGCGGTGCACTAATTTCCGCGGCGCCTGGGAGGTATGCAATACCTCTCAACGAAATGGGGGTCCGGGTGGACCTTCCTCGGAAAATTAAAAGAAACGAAGCGCTTGGAACGTAGTTTTCGTGTGCCTGTATTATAAATTAGATGTGATAAACTATTGAGTACATCTGTCTAATCACATTTGAAAAACGTAAATAAACGATGTAAAGAATGCCATTCTTTTGAAGATGCAGGCCTTCCGGGTTTTACACCGCGTTGGTACATGTTTCTTCGGACGACAGTTTCGGCGGCGTTTCAGTCGGCTTCTTCAGGTCGGTAAAGTGAAGGTACAGCCATTTTTCGTCTTATATATTTCACCCGTTGGAGTCAGGTTTAACGCTTGACATATATCAAACGACGAATGGCTGCACCTTCACTTCACCGACCAGAAGAAGCCGACTATATCGATATATATATATATATATATACACAAAACGAAATTTTCGCCAATAGTCCACAACAATAAATACACTTGACAGGGGGTGGGGAAAGAAAAGTAAAAAGAGAGAGAGGACTTACTGGGACGTTTCGGGCATGTAGGCCCTTCTTCAGCTGTAGAAAATTGAGAAGTCTTCTCAATTTTCTACAGCTGAAGAAGGGCCTACATGCCCGAAACGTCCCAGTAAGTCCTCTCTCTCTTTTTACTTTTCTTTCCCCACCCCCTGTCAAGTGTTTTTATTATATATATATATATATATATATATATATATATATATATATATATATACAAAATAACAGAAGGGTCAACTATTTTTATAGCTGTATTTAAGCTATCATGAAGTGTCTGGTTTTCGGTAGAACTCTAACGCCGTCAGGATAACGACCCTCTATATATATTACATTTATTTATGGAACAGTGGAATTTCAATTGAATATTGTTTCTATAATTGGAAAAAAAAACAATATACACCTTCAAAGCTTTTTATCTGTCGACGTTTTGGCATTGACGTAGTTCAGTTAAAATAAAACAACAATCAATTCCCTAGAATAGAAAAATAACTCGTGTTTTGTAGTTTGACTGCTCAGTAGTCTGGTTGCAGAACTCTTAAATTATCGAAAAAACACTCGTGTTGGCTCGGCTTTGAGACGAAGCAGCTGAGTAATCTGATCCCTCAAGGGAATAATTCCCGGAAATGTGTAATCAAAATGAAGGAAAATAGGAACTGCTATCCCCCTTGGTAAACATAGCGGTGTATCCAATAGGCGCGTTCATAGATAGTCCATACGAAATGGATTTCAGCTAAATCGTGATTTGTTCCAATGAGTGCGTTCATCGGAGAATTTCATGGCTCGGCCACTATGTATTTCTTAAAGAGGTCGAGGGACCTCCATCAAGTTAGCGCCGCCACTTTGAGCACCAATTCTGGGACCAGTGCCAATAATTAGTGCTGAATTCGTGCTGTCAAACCGCACTAATCCTAGAATTCATGTTCATATTTATTTTTTACCCTTAAAATTAATGAACATTTAATACCGGCCAGTTTACCAAAATTTACACATACATGACAGCAACCAATGAGCCATTAGTTCCTGCAGAATTTTATGCATGAAAAGCGGGTGAATATCTTTAGAAATTCCTGCATAAAAGTCAACCAGAAACGCGTGCGAGAATTTGCAGAAATTCCTTGAAAGAATTCTGGCGAAAATTCTGTGCAGACAATCCTGCTGAAATTCTTGCAGGAAAATAGCGTGAAAATCATACAGGATTTTCTGCAGGATTATCTTCAGGATTTTCTGCAGAAAGTTTTCGTAAGTGCCCTAGGCATAGTATAATTAAATAATGCCATAATCATTCATCCTTTATTAATAACATTTGTACTTTGTTCTCCCTATGCGCTTTTATGTACCTGTTAGTTCAAAATATTTATAGCATAAAATTCAGTTCTCCAAGGCTTTAAGGGGGGGCGACCGCCCCTACCACCTCCGCCGCCGACCGCCACCCCCTGGATCCGCCCCTGGTTAAAGTGGACCAAGTTTTTCTAATAATATTTCGAGGAAAACACGTTTAATGTGGCTCTGGCCTCAGGGTCACATATTCTAGAAGTTATGAAAGATTAACGTACACGTGTAAATTTATGAAGTTAGTGAAAATATCTCGTTCCTAGATCCAAAACGCCACTTCCCTTAGCAAAACATGTAACTTCTCTGGAAATGAAACCCTATCGCGTGATTCAATATGGAGCTAACAGCTAATAAAAACGGTATAAAAACATCCGAATTTTAAATCGCGATTGGCGCTTTCACAAAATTTTTGGTGGACCTCTGCTTATAATCTACATTATGGAAAATTACAATTCTTTAGCCTTATTCAAAGTCACTTTCGAAAAACGCGAGACTCTAGAATCCCGATATAATTCAATCAACAAAACAGTTATCCAGAATCAGCCACATGCATGTGTGTTTAGTACCGTAAGAATAAACTTCCAGTATGTACCTAGTGAGTTTAATATAATCGCTCTCGCCGTATATAATTGACTTGGTAGTATTAATAAATTAATTCTTAATTATTACCTCTGACTCCGACCCCGCATGAATCAGATGTTATCCCTCATTAACAGTAGCCTATTATTATCTTACACTGTGTATTGTATGCGAGTTTGTTACATTACATATCACTATCCTAGTTTTTGGTATAATCGCGGATTTTTCTCCTCACAGCTTTTGGTCCTCGCTTAACGACCAGGGGAGCGTGTGGTGTTTGACATTGAACAGAGAGGAGTGTTTTGATTCCTGCAGCGCTATTCCGGAACCTGTTAATGCGACAACTGCCGAGAATACTATTTAATTAAAATAGCTATTCTGCATGTTGTATTCTACGCTTTTATTCAGTAAAGTTGACGCTATAAAGCGACTAATTTCGTTACTTCAGCTGGGAAACGGGATAATAAGATTCCGCGGAGGTGACAGATACATTTTAGGTACCGATATTTTCTCAAATTGATGTGGCCTAGTCGGGAAATAGGACTACTGGCGTGAATTCACCCCGTGCCACCCACCCTGGCTGCGGCTTGCTCGGTACTTTGTAGCTGTGGACACAAATATCTCATAATGAATCACAGTAATGGCAATTTTCCACTAGATAAGATTAAATACCACCATGGTTTCGATGCACTGCATCATCATCAGGTACATACATACACAAAAACAGATCAGTTATGTATAAAAAATTTGCAGAGGAGGTGGGTTAGGGAGGAGAGGGGGGGGAGGGAAGGCATGAGGTTGGTGGTGGTTTTGGGAGGAGGAGAAGGTTAGCCAAAGTGAAGTAATGGAGGGGGGAGGGTAAAAGGGGAAGGCTAGCAAAGGAAGGTTACGGGGGGTGGGGGAAGGGGAGGTGTAATAGGGAAAACACGCCAAAAGGTTGAAAGGAAGTACCAAAAAAGCGAGTCACCATTAAGAATATAAGATTACTACAAGACGTTAAGCACAGGTTGGGCGTAGACCGGTGTCAGGCCCTTTTCCCCTCCCCCTTCCTTACTTCACTTTGGTTAACCTTCTCCTCCTCCCCAACCACCTCCAACCTCACACCTACCCTCCCCCCCTCTCCTTCCTACCCCACCTTCTCCTCCTCTGCAAAAACTTTGCATATATACCCGATCTGTTTTTGTGTATGTAACTGATGATGATGCAGTGCATCGAAACCATGGTCGTATTAAATCTTATCTAGTGGAAAATTGCCATTTCTGTGATTCATGATGCTGAACTTCCACCATAACACGCCTGATACTTCTCTATTTGTACAAATATCTCAAACAACTCTCGTTCATTCTCCCTTTGTTCTTTTCCCGCTTCAGTTTCATATTCCGTTCAGCATCTTGTTCCGTGCCACGGTCAGTATTGACCTCATATCCATTGTCACCTCCTTGGCCCTACACTATAATATCCTTCATATTCTCTTTCATTTTAACCACTTCTTGAGGTGGCTGGAGTGGTATCCGTGGGTCGTTGAGTGAATATTTGAATATTTTGTAAAAGTAAGTTGAAAAGATACTAGGACCATTTTTCATCTAAGTATCAGTATCTGTTTATACAGTGAAACTCACCTTGTATGGAGAGATGGAAATGATGCAAGCATAATCTTTACATTTTTTCCTAAATGACAGCATGTTATGAAAGTTTTCGGCGCAATATTCGAAATTTGGGTGAAAATTATATTGGAATATGTTTTTTCGAACATTTGACTCGGCGTGACACCTTGATATTTATCAGCCTCCATTATAGTAATATGAAATGCGTTATTTTACGTTCAGAAGAAAATATTTGTGTGTGTAATCAAATTACTACGAAATGTATCTCATGTGCCATAAGGCTGTAAAAATAGAATTGAATTGCCAAAAATCCAAATCGGTAAATTACAATAATTCTTTCACTTTTAACTATTGACATCACTAATTAGAGCGCGTGTGCCAAGTTTCACGCAAGTCTATGCGTAGGCAGAATCCATTCATCCATCTTAAGTACTTTCTTCGCTGATTCTCCCTTTCACCAAGAATCTTTATTCTTCGCGTGTTTATATGAAAAAGACCTCCTAGATACGTGTATGGAGTACTATCAACTGTTCTACCCCATACCCTCCTCCTTGGATGATCAACGTAGCCTTATTTTCCTTGAGTGTCTCCTTAAAAGTAAACTTAATACCATACCTCTCAAAATTATACTTCAATGCTTTCTGTTTTTTACCGCGAATTATCTCCCTGGTATTGCAGTTTCGGCATCCTATATAGATAGGACTTAACGAGCTGAGTCATTGTTGACAGGCAAAAGGAGGAATTTTGTTTCCTGCTGAACCTTCTAGGAATGTTTGCACTCCGTGTAGTTCTATATAAATGTCAAGGAAATCTACCGTTTAAGGTGGGTTAGATTGGGGGTGGTTAAAATTCTTCTGGATTTTTACATGTTTAGGGCTGTATCAACCAACAAAATTTCTTTCTACATCTCAGCATACGTCCTACCTTTCTTTATCCCGTTTATAAAACCTATTCTCTTTCTTTCTACTTGCTTGCCCAACATCCTTTCCTCTATCATAGCCTTAAGCAACCCGTCGCTCCTCAAAACCTCTTCTAACCACCTACTTTGCCTCCTCCTAATCTCAAAGAGAAATTTTCTTTCCTCACCAACCATACCAAATACTCCCACGTTTATCTTCCTTTCCGTCCACTGCGCCTTATCCATCCTCCTCCACATCTCGGACGCCTTCAGACTATTTCCTTCTTTTATCTGAGTCTACGTTTCTGCCCATTGTTAAACTATATACTACTCCATATTGAACACTTTTCCAGCCTCTTCTTTACATCCTTATCCAAATTACCCGTCATTAGCTCCCTCCTATTGCTGAACGCTTCTTTCGCTACCTAGCGCTATTTTCTTCCTAATATCTTCGCTAGTACGCCAATTTTCTTCTTACGTACCTACTACACAAGTGATTTAATTTCTCTGCTTGCTCCAGTTTGTGCCCTCCTACTTTCATGACCAGCCTCGCTTTCTTTAGAAGAGAATAAATCGACTGAGTAATATTTCAGGTTGTTTTATTCCATCAGGACAAAATGTTTAAATTGTTGTATCTTGTGGAACTAACCGTAATCGAAAACCACCCTACCTTCGTCAACCATAGTGTCGAGCATATTGTTTTCATTCACTCATCATGTCGCTCAACCTGCGTCCTCATCCTCTCGTGTTCATTAGCTCTGATAAAAACGATAAGAACTATCACCTAACCAAGTCCCCAATTCGGCTGTTCTTAATTAAGTTCTCCACTACACTCAGGCTTTATTTTTCCTTTCTCGCCTCTCTCTCGGGCTTCGATCGTGAATCATGAGTTCTTTATGTCTATTTGTTCAATTCGAAATGGTACCACGAAGAAGTTAGCCACGATCGGTATCTGTGAATAAATCTGAGAAAAGTCGCTAGTTACTAAATAAATATTAAGCTTTATAAAATATAGTGGTTATCCTAGCCTTGTGGCCATATATGGCCATGGCTGATTCATTATCTTATAGTCGAGACCTATAAAATGGTGCAATCGCCGATTTCCGGGAGGCGTGGTTCAGGAGATAATGTTGTTCCATATATTGTTTAATAATAGCTTAATTTATTAAGTTATTGATGAGTAGTTTTACACAAATACTTGTAAAGACATAAACTACGAAGAGTATTCAGGAAATGTTCCCCACCTAGGCTACAGGCGTCCGAGATGTGGGTGTGGAGGGGGATGGAGTAGGTGCGGTTCACGGAAAGGAAGACAAATGAGGAAGTTCTTGACCTACTTGGTGAGGAGAGGAAACTTCTGGATGAGATTAGGGGGAGGCAGAGTAGGTGGCTGGAGGTGGTTATGAGGGGCGATGGTTTGCTGAAGGCCGTGATAGAGGGAAGAATGTTGGACAAGCGGGGAAATGGAAGAAAGAGAATAGGTTTTATGGAAGGGATGAAGAAAGGTAGGACTTACGCTGAGATGAAGAAAGAAATATTAGAGGTGTTAGGGAGCTGCACGTGTAAAAGTCTGTTGGGTTTTCTCTGACTTTCGTCATAACCTACCTCTTACCGGTAAATTACTATGATGATTCCAGTTTCGTTATAATGAATCACCGAACACGCTGCATTCGTTTAGGAGCTAAAAAACGAGCCGTTTTCAGCTCTTAACAAAATTATGCAAATAAAATAATCAGCATTTAGCAAAAGTGTTAACTATCAAACAACGAAGAATATAATAAGCTTTAATTTGGTGTGAAAATGACCGAAAATCTTTCCTGGTTTTTTAGATATCACGCTTCAAACTAGGGTTACAAAATTATGAAACTGACAGTAGGCAAGATCGGTCCGCCTACATGGAAACACAGGGTCATTCTCAGTTGCCGAAGTGAAGCATTGTGGGGCTGGGCTAGAATTCGGAGAAGGGAGGCTCCTATTCTTCCGAGTGATTTTGCCCCTATCTGCAAGTGCCAGACAGTCATTTGGAAATGACTTAAGTACGATAAACTGACCCGAATATCTCTCCTGTGCATCGCAATGAAAAGAGAATTACATCCGTTATGAGTCCCATTCCCTCACGGCGTAATTTCCTGTTCAAACCAAGATCCCTGTAGCCCGTCTCTTTTGCATCACTCGCCTATAGGAAGCTTCCATCACAGAGAAGTCATAAGTCGGGGGCGATTGATGAAAGAAAAATATAAGTTGTGAATACTCACAGCAGGCCATTTTGCAGTTTCTCTGTTCTTGAAGTACCAAGATGTCGGCCCGTCTGGCATCAGCCGCGTTGTCATTCTCTGCGGTTTCCGATTTTTCTTATCATCTATCGCCCGCGTTATCAATTTTTGTATCCCATCCCTTCCGCTGAGCATTCACATCTGAGTGACGTCGAACGTCCTCCTTATTCACTGCAGCGAAGCTTCGAACTTCAACCGACTCATGCCACTGCTGTAGCTTCAACCAGACTATTTGCTGCCAGAGAGCATCAACATCTACGAAGTAACGTGCAGGCTTCCTCCAGGGTGTGTGGCACGGAGTGATTCCACTCCAGGCATGCAACACTCGTCTCAGTTCAAGGTTGAGCCTAGTGGCAGCCAGGACAACAATTCACAGCTAATACCCCCTTCGCATTACTAGCTTCTTACCGTAGTACAAATAGTTGATAATTTCTACTTGGCTTTCTATTCTACTTGGCAGCACTGACATTTACTACCTTTCACATGCACGTTATTTGTTTCTCATCACCTACCGGTCTCTTGAAGATGATGACTATTGATCACTTGTCCTTTGTAACCAACGTGCTTACGGATGGGAGAAAACAACTATTGTAGATAGATAACTACAGTAATGTTACCCGGATAGAAAAATTACCATGGTTGGTGCCAACTGGGCGTTCGTAATATGGATTCTTACCCTTGTAATGGATTACCGTAGCTAAAAGCTAGTAACGCCAGTAAATAGTCGTGACTAAAAGCTATAAAAAAGTAGTAACTTGGCCACAACACATCTTTCCCGAAATAATCAGGAAATCTATACAATAGTCAACCATAATCAGCGTCTCTATTTCATCTTCGTTAAGTTGTTTTTTTGTTTTGTTATTTTTTTTATTATTTTTGTTATTTTTTGGGTCTCATTTTGTGTTTGTTACAAGTCCACTCTAAATTGGCAATATTGCGGTGTATCCTTCTATTTTGTACATTTTTCAAAGGTAAAACAGTAGTGAACCGCCGTTATCATTAGCTAGCCAATACCTAGTTAAAAAGAAATTGCTGGTCCCTGATGGCTAGAAAACGTGCGGAATCTTTAGTATTTCACGCTTTCGTATTCGTTAGCTTATGCAACTATTTCTATACTTATTCATTATCCTTCTTGTTCTCCATTTTGTAAATAAACCATATGACAAAGTCAAATTAAATAATTTATGTAATCAGTACATCTTTAGTGTTCATCATTCTCTCTGCACAATAAAGATTGAACTAATGATTTAAAAAAAAATTCATTGTAAAGATTTTACGGTAGACTTAAACGCATCAAGATGCGTTTTTCTGTAATCATTAATAATTATCTGGGATGGTATCGCGATTCATTTTTTAGCGTTGCATTCATCGTTGTGCAAAACGCCAACCGTTATATTAGGGAAATGCTCATAGTTACTGTCCTAATGACGCTCTCAGTGAATTACACCTGGAGATTAAAAGCAACTGGCAAAATTATACCACGTTTTCGCGTTTTTTTAGTGCAATTGAAAAATCACGATAACGCGAGCGCACGCGTTATGGAGAACCGTGATCGCGACGCTGATAAGAGCACTGCACTTTCAGCACTTTGAAAATTTGGCCCTCCCTATTGTTCGTTGTTATTGCTCTAAAAATACTTATTTCACTGACGACGAACTTTCGTTATTATTATAAAACAGAATTAAGGTACGAAATATGCAGGTTATTCAATGGGTATATTTTTTAACCCTTTTTACAGGCACCTCAGCCAACTTCAGCGCTATTTTTGTTACACTAAAGCATTTGGAATTCAGTTCCTGTAGCTATTTGACAGTGAACAAAAACAACTTAAGATGGATTGGTGCCTTGATTTTTACCACCATTGATATTCCTCACAAGGGGAGGTCTTGGTTCATGTATGGCCGATTTCACGGAAGCTGCGCACTTGTGCACTTGCGGGTGACTCCGTTGAGGTAATACAGTGGATATACCCTGTCAAAGATAATAGTGCAGTCGGCATTTAGAAATGCAGCCAATCAGTAAGTACGTCCGATGCCGTTTGTGGAAGGGAATCACGTGGCCGAAGATTCCATGACGGTGGCCTTTGTTTGAATCATGCGTTCGTGGAAAAAAAATTATTACTTTTCATATCTCTCTAAGCCTAATGATCATATTTTAACTGCGCTGTAATCTTGGACGAATTACAGTCCGGGCATCATAAAATTAGTCAAAAAGAACGAACACCTCATTGTGTTCCATGTTTGGCTTTAGCCTCGCGGTCGGTGGCTTTAAGCGCACGCTTTGGACTTCCTCTTTGACATCATATATCCGACATTCCTAAGCAACCTCTTCCTTTAAAGCCTTTAAAAATCCTCAGGAGTTTAAGAATTTTTTATCGCAATTTTTAAGAGAAGAGGATTAATGAGGAGAGGTCTGAGGAGACACGTATAGTAAGGATTGGTGAAAACTCGACTATTAAGCGTGGCTGTGTACAGTTTGGAAACTTGGTCATAACGGAACGAAGATGAGCGTAAACTGGAGGCATTGTAGACGTGGGTTTGGAGAAAAGTGGAGATGCTTTTGAGATGTGGGTTTGGAGGAGGATGGAGAGGGCGAGCTGGGTGGCGAAGAAGACGTAAGAGGAAGTGATGGATATGGTTGGGGAGGAAAGGAAGTCGGTGGCGGAGATTCGGAGAAGGCAGAGAGGAACGATGGACGACGTGTTGAGCGGCGAGGGCATGTTGAAGAGGGTGATAGAGGGGAGACTGCTGGGGAAGCGTGGAAGAGGAATGGAATAGAAAACAAATTTATTGTTCTAGGACAGGACCTATGAAACATGCAATCGATACAGAAAAAACAAGCTCTGTGGTATTAAAAAAATCTACAAGTCACCTTGCTTTAACTACACGAAAACAAAACAAAAAAAACATTCCAGATATTATTGCAAAACAAACATAATATGTAATCAAATACGACAGATTTTACAAAAAAAATTATCAAGTCAAGTCAGCATAATGTGTACAAACATACAAGAACCTTTTAATGAATTTCACTTACATTCTTTGAAAGAACAAAAATCAATCAATGTGAGAACGATTGCGGTACACACTCAATCACCACAACATTCATCAATCAGGTATGCAAACATTTTTAATTTGAATTGGTTTAAATTTTTAGCATTCAATGTATAATCAGGAATATCATTCCATACCCTTATACATGAATTAATAGTGGATAATTGGTACACAGATGTTCTACATTTAGGAACTTTAAATCGTTTTCTGACTAGAACAGGTCTATTTAATACATCACTAAGGTTTGCAATTACATTTTCATAGAGATAATCCGGTGCTTTACAAGATAAAATTTTATACATGAAAGCAGATAGTTGGTATATCCTTCTATGCTTTAATAAAAAAATAATTAAGTTAAATAAATTTAATGAGGAAGGAAGAGGATAGGAATCTTGGACGACATAAGTAGAGGTATGAGGAATTCAAAAGAGACATGATGGCGAGCACATAATATGAAGTAGAGTGAAAAAATGTTCCGGAAATGGGGGAGTTATGGAAAGAACTTAACATAAAACCTCTTAATTGCCTGGTAAAAACTTTACTTGGTACTGATGAAGGCAGTATCTTGAGCAGCACCAAAGTTTGATTACTAAAGGTAACATTCGTCATCGGAACTGAAAGTCGTCATTGAAATAAAGAGCTCATCGAGCTGACAAATGAAGGATGTGTTTAGAGAAAAAGTGTCTGCAAGAGCTTGTAATTGGGTGGCCATTCCATCCCGAGTTAGGTATAGTGGTAGCGAAATATGGTGGCAGTCGTCTGGCCGAATAGTGATGTCAAGGAGGGGAAGTCTCGCGTGGAATGGGTCGTCTAAGGAGTGGAGGAGAGAGTATAGCACATGGAAGGAAACGCTGCCAACAGAACTATATTTGACTTGCGAGGGCGGGAAAGTGTCAGCAGCGTGTTTCACGACAGTGTTTACGATCCAAGAAAAATCTGAATCAAAATACGCAAAACATTGTTCGCAGCTCATCGGAGAAGCCGATCCAAACAATTGAATTAAGAGCAAAAGAGAAAGTTGATTTGAATAACAGATTTAGCATTTTGAAGCTGGCAATGAAGATTTGCGACTATGGGAATAATAGTAGTCAAACACGGAGACTACCACTCCGACGTGCGGAACAAGTTGTAAGCGATGAACTCATCCTCTAAACAAAGGACCTCCTGCGGAACATCTGCCATGTTTCGCTACCACTATACCAATTTTTAAAAATTTCCAATACCCACTATTCGTCCGTGATGGCTTCTTTAGAGCTGCTACCTGCATTCCCTTCCTATCACTTACTTCTTTATCAGCCGAGTTTTTTATTGGATATCTATGACCAGGCGCAGATACGACTCACTCCTGTTGTGATAGTGTTCATTAAACGCTGACCTGTAGCACAGAACAAAATCTCAAGATGCTTGGATGATGATAATCTTCGATAGGCGCTACGTTTCTTGGTCTCTGTCTCTCTTTCCACTTCGGGAATTATAAGGTTTTCCGAGGTTTTATTCCAAGGAGGCTGTATGCAGAATATATGATTTATCTCGCGGATTAACGAAGATAGTGGATGGAACCATACGGTTCAATAGAACAGGTCAATGTTGAAGCTAATAACATGCGCAATTGGGATTTATATGTCGTGAAGTTAATTCGCCTAATACATTGGTATTGGCAACGGAAGTGTCATGGCATCGTTATGATTTATCTATAGAAATGCGAAGTGAAAACAATTTCAAAAAAGGACTACTTTATTCATCAAAATATGTGGACAGATTGCGCGCGCCAGCAATGTTAAGCGGTACATTTGTCACAAAGTAATACAGACAACTTTCGTGCTTACATCTACTCTCTTCATCGGAGGACAGATTCAAGGGCCATGGAAATCCGCCTCCAACCCAATAGCATCAACAGAGGTTTCATCTCAACAATGCATGAAACCCAATCCTAAAAAATTGTGGGAAAAAGACAGTAAATTATAAGAGTAAATTATTAACGATCAAGGTGAAGGAGACAGTTTAAATACCGGACTATATGGAGCACCAGTATCAACATCTCTGAGGATAATTGATGTCTTTCATCGAAACGTCGGCCGTAATGCAGACATTAACCCGGTAGGAAGCCCGTGCAGTATTTACAAAAGCAATTCGCTGTGAAAACTTGAAATATTTCATCGTAGGCCGTTCGAAAGGTAAATTTAAAAAGGCCGTTTTACTCGACGGATGATCTTGCGATTGATCATTCGAATAGTCATGCGATTGACGTTCATTCATCGTTTAAAATGGATTATTCCACGCATGAAAAATCGTGCGCATGATCATTCGAGCAAAATTAGAACATGTTCTATTTTTGATCGCATGATCCCGTGAATGATCGCACGACGTCCATATTGGTTGTTTTGGTAAATTGAACTACGTAAATTCAATGGGAATAAGATTGTTTTGCTATAAGATGTGTGAACTTCGGTTCATTTCGATGATTCGATTAATGCGATTTGATTCATGACAATTACTCGTTCTTTCAAATCATTGTAATGGTATACGAAGATGATACTTTCAAGTGATATGCGAAGATGATTCTCATGTTACCCTAGCTCATAAAAATTATTCCAGAAGGGGCTAAAGTCACGCAACCGAAGATGATGCATTCAAATGATATGCCTACAGATACGTTAGGGGGATTTTTATTAAGGATGTTTTGAATGCTGCAGGATATTGTATGATACTTCACCGCAATAGAGCAAGAATCAGTTTGTGTTTTAACCACTTTAAAAAATTGCAACTGCTATTCTCCTTTCACTCTCATGTCATTCACTATTACACCTAACTGTTGTTTGTTATCACAACTATCATGTAATTGGAAAAATTAAAACAATTGGTGCATATCAAACCTATAAAAAATCCGCTTTCAAATTCCGATGGATACTTGTCACACTTTGGGCATAATTAGAGTTATAGTGCTCTCATGAATTCTTGTCCATCGTGTGTGATCTTTCATAATCATGCTTGGTTAGAATTAAAATAGCATTAAATTGCTCCCCCGTAATCCTTCAAAAATTATGGAAGGCTTCAAGGTCCTCTATCAGGAGTTCATCTTGAACCAGGCTTAGTATCCCTCGACTTCTGTTCTTCCTCACTATCCAGCGTTTTATCTACACATTCCGTCCCCTAGGTTTCTGCTACATGATTGTGGCTACCACCATAATAATGGACACTGTGGCAGCGGTCGCTAAAATTATATCCTTCCGGTCCATCGCTAGCAGTTTGACTTCGTTCGGATTGAGGTAAATTTACGACGCTACAAATTTTGTTCCCGCATAGATGCACTGTCAGGCGATGTAAACAAACCACTTCTACCGTCGATTCTCAAGAGATATACCTAATTGAAACAGCTACGTCGGATGGAAATTTTCGGTTTATCAAAATGAGCTATCAATAGGCGTACCACTGCGCTAGTGATGGCAAAAAACGACTCTTTTAGGTTAGCTGCCTCACTGTTCACAGCACACTTCATAGAGCCGCTCGTACTGTGCGACTATCTTGGAGACGTTTTGATTTATTTCGGGGGGTGGTGAATGGAGCGAATATTTAAATGAAACATTTCCCAGATTATCATTTATGATATTTTTACGTTTATTTTATAATATATTAGGTCTTAGTAACATTATATCTTAAGTCTTTAGGTCTATTTAAGCCAATCCTAAATGTCAGTCCATTACGACAATGAAGGCTCCTTAAAGTGGGATGTGAACACCTACATTTCCACCTTAAGGAAACTCCTCAATTAATGTGGGCTTTAAGGGGCTAGCGTAGACCCGGCAATTGTCGTTCGTGTGCGCTAAAGTTCGCTGATGTGTTCAGCTGTGCGCTAGCTGCAACACCTTGAATGGAAAGCTTTCAATGCCACCACAATCTTGGGGGAAACTTGAGGCGGGACTCGAAGTGGGAGGCGAACTGATCCAAGGTCATTAGGTTTGCAGTTGACGTTCGTGCATTATGTTAGCCAGACAGCCAAGAGGGGAAAAAATGATGACAGCAAAGGAATAATTGAGGAAGAATAAATCTAACTTAGATTTTAAGTGGTGGAGGATAAAAATTCTCTGTTGGAGCAATTCAGTTGCTGGGGCGGCATTTTGAACGGAAAAGGGCGCATTTCTAGCGTCTTTTAAGGTAGTTTTAGTGGAGTAGTAGTAGTAATTTTGTTTAACGTGCTTCTACGGCTAATGTTGTTTCGCACATACTGTATATGCGCAGTGCAGACAGGGGCAATAGCATTCGGACGAACCGGAAGATCACCCCTCCAAACTCGAGCCGAGCCCAACAATGCTTACCTTCGGTGACTGATCGGGAACCGGTGTTTCCATCTCGGCAGGCCGTTACCCAGCTTTAGTGGAATTATTCTTTAGCCATGATGGTAACCATATTCAAATTTTATTTTAAAATTTAAGCAGCTGTGAGAAGCATGAAGGAAATGTAGAAAAAAGTGACGCAAAGATTTTGTTTGAAGTGACTTAAATTAATGGTTATAACTTATTGTGTACCATTTGTATGTACTATTGAATAATAAGTGAATAGTTTAGGATGTAATTTGACTTATGTTTTACGCTAAAGGCTATAAACGCCTTATTTACCGGAGATTTTTTTTGAACCCGGTAAATTGTTTTGTAAATATTAAGGTGGCTGGAGCTGTAATCGTAGGTCATAGATTGCACTATTTAATAATTTTTCAAGTTAGACGAAAAATATTTCTAGGACCATATTTCATTTAAGTGCATCTGTTTCAGCTTCGGAACTTATCATGCATACAGCAATGAAATTGATAAAAGAGTTAGGTATATATTTTACATTTTTTGCCTTTATTAAAGTATGTTTTGATTCGGGTTTTCCGCGCGGTACTCTAAATTTATTCAAAAATTATAAATAAATACGTTTTTTCGGATCTTTGACACCTTGATATTTGTTATTAACCATTACTATAAATAAAATGTTCTATTTCGCGTTTAGAAGAAAATCCGTGCATATGTAATCGAATTATTACGGAATATATCTCATGTGCCAGAAGGCTTCGTGTGAAAATAGCATTATATATATCTAATAAGGAGTCACAGGCGTGACAATTAAAAAACATAGTGGCACAAACAAAAGAAACTCACACGTTGTTTGTGCCACTATGTTTTTTACTTGTCACGCCTGTGACTCCTTATTAGATATATTTTCACCACGTGTGAATTTCGTTGTATGAATAATAATAATATATATATATATATATATATATATATATATTTATTTATACAATAGTAGCCACGTTATAGGCTTAGTAGCTGATTTTTTCTATCATTAGAAAGATCGACGAGACAGAGATCGCTCAAATGACCGAATTGGCACATTAATAATTCAAACTTAGCGTAGCGTTATACGTAACGTTTTCAAATTATAACTTGCAGAATATATAGATATTTACAGTAGCAGCCACGTTATAGGCATAGTAGCTGATATTTTTCTATCATTAGAGAGATCGACGAGACAGAGATCGCTCAAATGACCGAATTGGCACATTAATAATTCAAACTTAGCGTAGCGTTATACGTAACGTTTTCAAATTATAACTTGCAGAATATATAGATATTTACAGTAGCAGCCACGTTATAGGCTTAGTAGCTGATATTTTTCTTTCATTAGAAAGATCGACGAGACAGAGATCGCTCAAATGACCGAATTGGCACATTAATAATTCAAACTTAGCGTAGCGTTATACGTAACGTTTTCAAATTATAACTTGCAGAATATATAGATATTTACAGTAGCAGCCACGTTATAGGCATAGTAGCTGATATTTTTCTATCATTAGAGAGATCGAAATGGCAGAGATCGCTCAAACGACTGAATTGGCACATCACTAATTCAAACTGCCGCGCCCAGCAGCACCCGAGTGCTGGTCGGGGGGGGGGGGGGTTAGTGAAGTGGCATGGGTGTAGGGGAAGGGATCGGACGAGTGTGATTGGTCGAGACTGAGGTATGGAGGGAAGAGTAGGCGGGGGGTGGTAGGAGGGGAGGAGATTGACAATAACGCGCCTTCGCATCGTGAGATGGGTGCGTATATATAATCGGACGCAGAGCGAGGACTACACGCTTGGTGTGTTCGTGTGCCCGGAGCATCCACAGAGAACGTCGTGCGTCCTGCGGTGGTGTCAATTCTTACGACGATGGCCTCCTCATCCACGGAGGAACTACCGGTGCTTGTGGTGGGAGCCGGTGTCAGTGGTGAGTCCAACCCCATAGGGTCATTCCTCGTCAATTCTAACAACGAGTACCCCCTTGACCTCTCCGATTTCAACCAGTTTTTTGAGGACGTACCTAATTCGTTTTACTACATTGTCGGCCACGCTCGATTGTTTCCCAAAATATGCACCCGTTGCCTAGTTACGGGAATATGCGTGTTTCATTGGTTCTCCATATCTCCGGACATATGATTCATACTTATGTCATAGCACTAATGCTCGTTTGGAAGAGAAAGCAATGGAGAATAACATTATTACGTCACCAACTAAAAATTTTGCGATTTAGTACGAAAGTTTTTATTTTGTAAACTTTTAACGCGATTTTCTCAAAATACGTGACCCTTCGATTTTGCCCATTTTAGATACCTTGGCTATGCATCGTTGAAGTTTTGCGATGGAATTTTTTCTTTAAAGGGAGAATTTTAATTTTGTGTATCGCCATGGTCGCTTTTTAAGTCAAAATTTCGCGGTAACGTTATAATAATCATGATCATTGCAGGTCCATGCTATATTTTAAGTGAAGGCAAAATTTTATTTGACCACTCCCAGTAAATAATTTATTGCCGATTGTAATTTCTTGAGCCGCACGTTACTTTGAGGGCTTGGGTTTCAGAACGATTCTCTCAGCATTGTAGTTTTCTTTCTCAGCAGAAACTCAACTTTTAATCTACAAGTAGTAATTTTCCAACGCAAAACTGTAGTGGAATTTTAGCCTCAGTTCCTTTCAATGAGCTGGTGACAAGAATGCTAATGAAGGAAATTTTGAGTCCGACTGTTTTATTGTGCTTTTTTATTTAAGTTAGTAATGAATGTCTGTCAATTTTGTAATGCCAATAATAAGGTCATTTTGGATGGAAATACCTGTGGGAAGTTAACAACATTTTCTGATTTACATAATTTCCGTCCAGCGGCGTATCTAGAATTTGGCTCTGGGAGGGGGGGGGGGGGTCTGGAATATTTTTGATAGGCGAATACCGGGGGTCTGAGACCAGCCAAACTGAAGGCCCTACCCCGGAAAGTTGTGCAAAATTATAATAGCAAAACTGCATTTTATAACCCTTTTTTATGTAAATATTTAAAGGTATTTAGTTATTATTTTTATATATTGATGTTGGTACCCTTAAAAAAGTTGCTTCTGGGGAGGGTCAGGTCCCGTTCCCCCGTAAATACACCCATGTTTCCGTCCCCTTTTTACATTCATTAATAAGTAATGGACTGGCCGCGTGTTGCTATTGCCCACGCAGTCCTCACCTTGGGTCGACTCTGATCATGTTACAGTAACCAGAGACAAAAGATCATTTTATTGGAAGTTTCCTGATGTTCATTCACCAAGATCTAGCACATAAAAATAAACATTTATCTGCTGATACTCCATACCTAATGAAAATTACAATCCACCCACAGTACTTGAAAATGGCTCTTATAGATTGTACTGGAATTCTGATATCTGAACTGATCGAACAATACAAGCCAATAGACCAGGCATAATCTTGACACACAATCAGTATCGCCTAATTACCTTTTTAGACATAACAATACCAAAATACATAGGTACTCAACTAAAATTAATAAATATGAAGAACTTGTTGCAGAAGTCCAAGATATGTGGGAAATAAGTCGATGTACGACCAATAGTTCTGCCAGCAACAGTAGTAATTACGTCTATATCAGAAACTCCATTGAAAAAATTTACACCAAAGAGGACGAAATTCGCCATGGAAACAACATTTGACTCGGCCGGGATTATAACCCGGTTGCCCAAATTGGTGGTCAGATGTGATAGTCAATTACTCCACCAAGCCACCTTATGGTACCAGACGGCCGGATTTCGCCGGACATGTCCTGCTTTTTTATTAATATGTGAGCGTCCGGCCGGCTTTTTTCGACAAAGCCAAATTGTCCGGCTTTCTGCCTTTCAAAGACATAATGTACCAAATGCTGAAATACAGCATATGAGATAATATCTGAGGGCAACAGTATTATTTTGTTTCTGTATATGCATTTTAAAGGTAATTTTGCTGTTTGTAAAAAGACTAGTTTCGGTCCTGCTTCCGGCTAACAGCCACAACGCTTGCAGCAGCCTGGCTGGTCTGGCGTTCAGATCAATCTCCGCTTCCTGCTCTAGTTTACGCTTTAACACCCTGGGATAACACCCAATGGTCATATGAAAGTAACAAATTATCACTGGAAGCAGTAAAGGGCATTTTAACAGTAAAATATAATTTGAAACATTATACTTATAAAGAATTTCACACCGATTTGTTACAATCTCCGAAGCTACCGAAGGAAATTTCCTCTTCACAGAAGTATGAATATTGAAAAATAAAATTAATAACAATGTATAACTTTAGTTATGTTTTTTTATTGTTCTTTGCAAATTAAAAGGAATTTAATGTGTTGTCAGGCTTTTTTAGTTTAGCCTAGGCAGTTGTCAGGCGTGTTTACTAAGACACTGTCGCGGAGGATAAACCCAACATTGTCGCTTTGGATCGACTAACTCTGACAAATTTCCAATCGCTGCGAAATGCACAAATGATGTGATACGTATGCACGGGTGACAAGATGCACACCAAGGAGGGTGAAATTCAGTATGAAAATATCATTTGACTTGGCCTAGACTATGACATCCTAGGTCGTATATATTCCTATAAATGCCTGGAAATCTCGGGGGGATAAAGTTAAACTATATTTTATTTTCTTTATTTTTAAATTTTTAAAAAGTTATTACTACCATGGACCTAGTTGCTGCACCAAACCAAAAAGGTTAAATTGTAATCCTGTTCCATAGGACACTAGTCCTCAAACTATAAAATTCTGTTCTATATTCTAGTTTTCCCCTTATTTTAATAGCATTAATGCGCATTTTAATCGCGATTGAATGAGCTCTGCCTAGAGGCATACATTTGGATGATTCACCACGCTAACTAGCTGACGTGCATTATATTAATACAGGGTTCAGAGTATAGTTCAGTACCCCTGAGTGGATAACCTTTAGTAGAGAGTGTTCTTTCCTAGTGTAATCCTTTAAAAAAGTAGCAATCTAATTTGCAGCCCAGAATATGATTCTCTTGCTGGGTTAAAGCAGGAGGGAATTGCCTCAATCCGGGAGACGGTAGATTATATTAATATCATTTTCCATTTCCGGGAGTTTCCCGGATGATCCGGGAGAGGTGACAACCCTACTCCTGTCGCTTGCCGCTGCAGCGTGGGCACATACTAATGTCACCCGTTAATTAATTAATTCAAGGGGCTTTAGGTGATAATGTTCGCGTTAAAGACCCTGCATGAAGTGCTGGTTGGTAATTTTATGGATGTGATCAACTACTAAATGAGGAAATAAACTACCTTTGTATGTTTTCACGGATTTATTTCATGCGTGACCGGTTTGTCTCATTGGCCTCATAATCAGCACTTAATAGCACCTGATAATGTCGCCTATATGACGATATCGGTCGTACATTGAATTAACCTGTGGAAAAAGGCGTAGTTTAATTCGTTTATGAGGTAATTTGCACTCTGAAGGACAGGTGTGTAGGTCGGTTAGGGAAGGATCATATGGGGAATGGATATTGGGTTTAGAGAAGCCCGGCGTTAGCCTACGCTTCACGAAAGGCGCCAAGTAAATCACTGTTTAACATCTCATCCGACGGAAGGATTACTGTACTTGAAGTGCACTCTGCCTTACATCCAAGTATGGATTGGGGTTTCTCTTAATAATCTCCATCGCCGTCGAGATTCGGACACTGGCCCTCGAGATAGGAACTCAGTACTCTAGTCACCATACCAGCCTGTTCCTCTACATAAAATGTTGGGTTTAAAGATTCACCATCAAAAGGCAAATGTGGTAAGATTCTCTCGAAGTGAGTAAGCTAGAATAACTGTTAAGATTGGAGCGCATAAACTGAAGCAAGTGGAACAGTTCGCTAACATGGAAAGTATGCCGGATGAGAGCGTATTTAGTAGTAAGAACACCGGAAGAAGGAAAGCATTAGCAAAGGAAGCATTCAGAAAAAGGCGGAACTGTGGAGAGGAAATTTGAGCAAATATATAAAGAAAATATAATCTGAATACAAATATTTGGGAATAAAAGTTTCACGAGAAGGAACAATGGAGGCCACGATTAAAGATAGGAATAATGCAAGAAGAAAAGCAATAGCCTTACTAAACAGCGTACTTTGGGACCATAACACTACAAGAGAAAATAAAAAAGTATTTTTAACACCATTGTGAAAAGCATTGTAACCTATAATTGTGAAGTATGGCCGATAAAAAATAGAACTGAAAAAATGCTGAATGCTACAGAAATGAATTTTTGGAGGCGAGCGGCAGGAAAGTCAACAATGTAAAGACATATAATACGTAATAAGGGGAGAGAGCCATTCGAATCTCTCTCCCGGTTCATTTGCATAGATTACAGTTGAGGGTATGTAACGAGGTTTACCCCTCATTTAAAAAAAAAACCATTTCCCCATCTTCTTCTCCAGTCTTCTTCTTTTCCATGCCACCTTCGTCTCCAGGCCGTCTTCTTCTTCTCAAAGAACAGCCAGTCATAGAATAAGAGAAATTATGGGCATCACAAACTCAATAAAAGATGAAATAAGGAACAAGCAATTAGAATGGCGTGGCCATGTACAGCGGATGGACGAAAATAGGCTCCCAAAACAGACCCTATACTGGCAACGATATCGTAGTAGGAGAAAACCTGGCAGACCAAGACGTTTCATTCATTCATTACAGTAATCTACCGGTTAGAGGTAGGTTGTGATGAAAGTCAGAGAATATCCAACGAACTCTTACACGTGTCGTGCCCTTTCTATCTCTATTATTTCTTTCTTCATCTCAGCGTAAGTCCTACCTTTCTTCCTCCCGTCCATAAAACCTAATCTCTTCCTTCCCCTTCCCCGCCTACCCAACATCCTTCCCTCTATCACGGCCTTCAGCAAACCATCGCCCCTCATTACCGCTTCCAGCCAACTACCCTGCCTTCCCCTAATCTCATCTATAAGTTTCCTCTCCTTGCCCACCATGTCAAGCAGTTCCTAATTTGTCTTCCTTTCCGACCAAAGCACCTTCTCCATCCTCCTCCACACCCACATCTCGAAAACCTTCAGCCTATTTTCGTCTTCCTTTCTCAAGGTCCACGTTTCTGCCCCATACAACACCACACTCCATATCAAGCTATTCACCAGTCTCTTTTTTACATCCTTACTTAGGGTTCCCGTCATCAGCTCCCTTCTATTATTGAACGCTTCCTTCGCTAGCGCTATTCTCCTCCTAATGTTATTGCTATTATGTCCTGTTTCTTCTAGCGTACTACGCAAGTAATTAAATTGTTCTACTTGCTCCAGCTTGTGACTTCCTACTCTTATCACCAGCCTCGCTTTCTTTGTCCTAGAGAATGTCATTACTTTTGTTTTCTTATTTTTAATCTTCATCCCGTATTTCTCGCACTGCATTTCCAATACATCTACTAAAGTTTGCAATCCTTTCGATGACCGACTGACCAACGCTTGGTCGTCTGCGAATCTAACCGACTTTATCCGCTGGCCTCCTACTTTCATTCCCACATCTAGCTCATCCCATGCCTCTCTTACCATGATGGTATTTCCATCCGCTTTATTTTGCCTATGTTCTTTTCTACCAGCTCTTCGTATTCCCTCTTTTTCAACCCTTTCAATGCTTCAAGGTTCCACCTCTTTATCTTCCTACCTTTACAAAACCTTTTGAATCTAACTTCACACTTCATCATCACCAAGTTATGATCGGAGCCCGCATTCGCCCCTGGATAGCTACGCAAGTTCTTTACACTGTTCCTAAATCTCTGCCTTACCATTATATAATCAATTTGGTATCTCCCAGTATCACCCGGCATTTTCCATGTGTACATACGCCTGGGGTGATGTTTAAACCAAGTGTTTGTCACTACTAATCTATTTCTTCTACAAAATTCAACTGCCTTTTCAGCGCAGTCATTTCATCTTCCTAGCCCAAACCCTCCCACTTCTAATCCGTCCCTCCCTTGCCCCACCACTGCATTCCAGTTGCCCATCACTATAAGGTTTTTCTTTCCCAGCACTTCTCTAATTATTTCTTCTACTTGCTCGTACACCTCTTCCTCCCTATGGTTGCTTGCACCCATGTATACCTGGACCATTACGAAATTCGTCGGGCGTACTTTTATTTCTACCACTAGTATCCTGTCGCTCTCCTGTTCAATTTTTACCACCCTCAATCCCAATTTTGTGTTCAGTTCCATGCCTACCCCACGTTGACTCTCATCTCCCCCACTATAGATTACCCTGTAGCTATCACTCCAATAGTCCCCGCTATCCTTCCATCTCACCTCGCACAATCCCAAAGCATCTATTTTTCCTTTTTCCATTTCCTCCTTAATATTTTCAAGCTTCCCGGCCCTCATCATGGTCCTTACGTTTCAAGTTCCTATTTTTACCGCTGTTTTCCTCCTCTTTCTTTTTTTCTTCTCGTTCTCCATTCTATCCCTTGTTTCCGCCGATGATGCTGTGCAAGGAATTCGTGTGATGACGACCGCGGAGGCCTTGCCTCCCACGCTGCCGGGCACGACACCCGCCCTAGTGGGCGGCGTCCCGTAGTTGCCAGGAATCAATTCTCTGTGAATGACTTTTATATTCTAGGAAGTGATAGTTGAGAGGTATTCCCACGCCACTCAACGTTATTTTCAACGTCACACCAATACGGAACTACCTTTCGTCTGGCTCCTACCCTTCGACCTATCTGGCATGGGTGGCCCTACCAGTAGCAATAGTACTTGCCCCTGCCAGTCCAGCTCTAGGGGTCATTGGAACACACAAGCCCTTCCACCACGTCAAGATCGTAGTTCAAGGAAGAGAAGAAGTTAGATAGAAGGCAAAAACAAAAATCTGGACAAGAAGGAGCAGGAAGAAGATCTATGGCAGGATCAAGATAGGTGGATATTGGAAATCGGAAGACGATGGAGCGTTATAAAACGAGGGTTAGTTATTGC
Source organism: Pyrrhosoma nymphula (assembly GCA_963573305.1). Taxonomy (NCBI): domain Eukaryota; kingdom Metazoa; phylum Arthropoda; class Insecta; order Odonata; family Coenagrionidae; genus Pyrrhosoma; species Pyrrhosoma nymphula. The sequence continues at coordinate 83,916,958 of OY754333.1, read as the reverse complement.
ATGAGAGGAAAGGAAACTGGAAAGAAATTAGGAGGAATCAATAAAGGTTGGAGGACTATTAAAATTTTTTTGGGAAAGAAATTTTTAATTTAATTACTTGTCCATTGCTCTCCTCTTAAATTACGCTGGATGGACTTACTCAAGGTGACGGCGTGCTGTTGAGGGTGATAGAGGGGAGAATGTTGTGTAAACTTGGAAGAGGGAGGAGTACTACAGGAGTCTTGGAAGGTATGAACGGAAGCAAAAGATAAGAGGAGTTTAAGAGAATTAATGTTGAAAAAGAGATAACTCCTCGCATAAATTACGTTCACTAAGAGGCCGAAGGATATACCTATGTAGAGGGAAACGATCGAACGCGATAGAAACACCTGTTCCCTCTCAGTAATCAAAGTTATGCATCGTTGCGCTCGGCTCGAATTCTGAACACAGCTCGTAAACCACAATCTTTGATTTTTCAAGCATATTTTAGGCTTGCTATATGAGCTGGCGTTAGCGGTCAACATGACATAGAGGTTCCAAACGATATTCTGCCAACTAGATGAACAGCCTCTGTGAACGGTTTTGATGATTGGTATAATGATCTAATGTCGTGCGAGGGAGGAGAGACATTTTAACTTGTCCATCCGGAAGTCTTGCTGTGATGATAATGTTCAATGATACCGTTATTTGCTAGCATTTACAAAATGTGTTTGACATCCTCGGAAAATTGTATTCTGTATTTCTCTTAATTTTTCATTCATCTCTTTCCTCCTGTGTTGGTCCAAAAATTCTTCCGCGTATTTTCCTTTAAAAATGTTTTAGTCATTCTTTGTTTTTCTGTGTTAACTTTTATGTCACACAATCTTGGGTCACAACTACGAAAAATATTTTTTTTTATTTGTTCTCTAGTTGCTCCCATATCGTACTCAATACCCTTTCTTCTCATCCAGTACAACTGTCGAATATTTGCTTCTCGACACATTCAATCATAACTGCATTTCCTCGGTCGCCTCGCAGATCTTACAAGTGCAAGCTGGCACGGCCAATACCTCCGATCGTTTTGAGCACACGCTTCCGTCACGTTGCCGTTTTTGTTGATCCCACGGTTTTCTCTCATAACATGTCCATTGTCTATTCCCTGAAAAAGGGTACTGGTTTGCTCTTTCAAAGTCTTCCTTATGTTGATATGCACATGTTACTAATAAAGCTACTGGCAAGGTGAATGTCCTGGAGACACTTCCCAGCTGGGCTCCATCCTGCCGACCATCCTCGGACAGTACTCCGCTGAATATGCCGGGTCACCATCTTGGATCTCGGTTCGTTATAAAAGGGGGATGCTGCCCGGAATGGTCAGTCGTGCGGTTGGGTTCAAATGGGACCGGTCCCAGCCTCTCGGCACGTACGCTACTGGGCTTTGATTTATCACTCTACAACGGGATTATTTTTAAGATTGAGGCATGCCGATTTCTTTATTTTCATGGTGAAATGTCTCAACGGTAGCTGATACCGGGGATCTTGTGTAGGGAAACGACTGATGATGGGGATCTTGCGTAGGAATGTAAAGAAAAGTTTGATGAAGAGTTTAATTTGGAGTGTGGTGTTGCATGGTGCAGAAACATGGACTCTTGAGATTGGAGGACGGGAGTAGGCTGCGAGCGTTTGAGATGTTGGTGTGGAGGAAAATGGAGGAAGTTCGGAGGACGGAAAGGAAGACAAACGAGGAAGTACCTGGTATGGTGGGTGAGGAGGGGGAACCTCTGAAGGGAAACAGGTGGAGACAGTGTCGATGGTTGGAACAGTTAATGAGGGGCGAAGGGATGCTGAGGGACGTAGGATGAAGAACGAAATCGTGTAAGGGGATAGGGGCCTGAGCCGACAAAAATCTATAGGATTTTCACCCTCTTCCATTTAAACCTTCCTTAACAGGTAGATTACCCTGATAATTACCTATGTCTAATCGTAAATGTTTCATTTATGTAATTTTAATGTCTTTCTTTAAGTGAAATCGTAGCTAAACTTTGGCCTGCAATAACTCCCTTCGAACTCAAAAAATTTTTTTATTCGTCTATGATCAAAGGTCAGTTGTATCCGTCTTCTGTAAAACTATTTATTTCTAATTATTTATCCTCACAGCCATCCTTTTGTGGACATGCATGCTAATTTATTTTTTTTTGATCGCAGTCATAAAAACGGTGGACCCTTATCCGCCTAAAATCTTGTCTGTCTTGGCGATATCGGAGGTACACCGTTCTGTTGCGTATTCTCTTCCCTTCACGTTTCCCCCCATGGACTACGAATCGCTCCCAAAGTTGTTGGAGTTAGCCGTCCTACTTATCTCATCTTTCTCCCTTCATTTCTCTTCCTCCCCTCTGCAAATCGATTATTGGATGGTGGTTGTGCTGAGATAGTATATCATATCATTCACCGAGGCATTTTATGAGCACGTTATCTTGATAAAAAGATGTCAAAAAAATCGATTTTGCGTAAAACAGCATATGGATACCTAAGTAAAGCCTGAATCACGCGAGCACTTTTCACGTAAAAGTCAGGGATGGTGGTGATGAGAGCTCAAACGATGACTTTGTAAACGCCAATATTTACATACAGCCCCCACTCTGTACGTCATTAGTTAACGTTGCTTAAATCCGATGGGTGAACTAAGCCCGCATTTTTAACAATTTCTCGGTAGATGACCTCATCGTCAGCAGGAAATCTAATTTTGCTGTCCACTCTATAGTAGAGTGCGCAGAGTCATATTTTCGCCAAAATCCGGACATAATTTCTAACTCTCTTAAAATTGGCATGTAAGTAGTTTAGGGCGTATAGAATTGGGAAAAAATTGTTTCGCGGTTTCGGTTATCAGAACGAAAAACATTTTGTATTTTAACCACAAAATTCAGTTTTTTTTTCAATTTTCTCAGAAAGTATGGGCGCTATTCAAAAGCGGTTCTAACAGGGTGAAAGAGCACGCAATTCCGCATAAAAAAAGCATATTTGGAGTTTTTTTCCAAGATTTGCCCGATTAATAAAAAAACGAGAAAATTTGTCCCATGTAAAAAATACGGAAGGAGACCAAGAAATTGGCATTAACGATTAGAAAGTATGTAAAACATATTAAGACCATTGTTTATTGAAATTCATCCATGAAAATCTAGTGAACTTTTGTTTCTTAAACAATATTATTGAGGAAACAGTTCCTCAGGCTGAATGATTATAACTACAGCATCGATGGAAGGGATAAGGACTTTTGAGAATAAATAAATGGTTGATATACAAAAATATTTAATACTTCCAAACATCTGGCAGACAATTCCAAATCATCTGCTTCTTTTTTACAAATGCAGCAACTCCCTGCTTGAGACATACTGGAAACATAACAGACACCGGCTAATTGTAAGTTTTATAAATTTAGAATACATTTGGAAATCTACGTAAATTTTACACTTCAAATGGAGTGGAGAGTCCTTGTTGTATACATCTTCACCACAGTGTCACTGGGATAATTCTCTTCAGAGAAATCAAAAACCTCACACAAAAACATTATTTTTCACCAAAAAGGATCAATTCTCCAGGGATTTACACAACAATCTTTAGAAACTTAGTTACACTGAGGCTCTTAAACTGGTAAACTACACCTTGCACCTAGCTGCCCTGCCCTACAAATGAAGAAGGACGTAACTACAATTTAAAACTGACGATTTTTCACCTGATAAATATTGATTATTATAAATAAGCTACAAAGTTCGATCGGAATTCTCGATTGTAGTTACGTTCTTCTTCATTTGTAGGGCAGTACAATCATGGCTCACATTAATTGTATAGGTAGGTTCGAATAACATGTATTTACTTTCCTGATGAATGTTCTCAATCTCCAAAACAAAAAAAAAATTCACCAATGCTTCACTTTTACTAGTTAAATTGGAAAATTCCGAAATGCCGGTATGTAAACACACGTCGAGTAATTACAACAAACAACCGGATTCTGTTGTCTCCCGCAGCGCGGCGCTCGCGCAGCACGGTGCCTAGAGGCCTAATAGAGGGCCTCTAACGGTGCCTGAAGACATTCTCGCCTCATGCTGTCGAGAAGGGGACTTTTTTTGGATGAGTTCTTTTGTCCCGACAATCCAAGCATATGCCCACTATATGGAACGTATCGGGGAACTCGTCCTATTGCGTTTCCACAAATAACATATTATCCGGAGTCCTGTAGTTCGATAATATTCTAATATTATCTCAAAAATTGAAGAATTCGTGTCTTTGCGCATTTTTGAAATCTCAATAAATTTATCGAGCCCTAGCGAAATTTGAGAAACAGAATCGTCAAGACGAGGTCTTGAGGATCAATTTCCTCATATTTTTTTTCGATAACTTTCTTATTGACCCGTTTATTCCCTCGTAATTGAGAAACATGACGCGTACCTGTGACCTCATAAAATACCAAGAAAGTAAAAGAAACTCCATTTTTTTCCAGTTGAACTGGAAAAAATTTTAATCATCGCAATCCAAAACGTACTAGAGATAATGCCATTTATGCAAATAGGGAATAACTGGGGGTCAATTACGCTTCCTTGTGGGACGCCGGATGTCACCCTACCCCATATCGGAACTAACTCCGTCGATAACTAGGTACTTCTTGTTCGCGATCAGTTAGAAAGTCACGTGTCCATTTCACTATTTTTTTTGTACAATCCATGTGTTTTTTACTTGAATAATAGTTTTTTTAGAAGAATCCTTTCGAATACTTTTTTAAAATCCAGAATAATGCGTCAACTTGCTTTTTCACTTCGCCTGATTTAAGGATATCATTGATGAGTCTAAGCTGGATTACCTACGCATGATCTACTATTCCGGAAGCCCGGCTGACTGCTGTGCAAGATGTTCCAATTATCCAGAAAGGTCATTATATTAAAAACTATCATGTACTCGAGAATTTTGCATTATGGCGATGTCAACGATATAGGATGGTATTTTCCTGATTCTTGTTTGTTTCCTGTTTTTAAATTTTGGAGAGATACTTGCTGTATTCTAGTCTTGTAATACTTCATCTTCGGATAATGACTTATTAAATACGATTTATGGAGATGGTGCGATGTGTGGGGCTAAATGCTTAAGAATGCGTGTAGATACCTCCTCTGGATCTGGGGGCTTGATACGTTTAATCGAGCTTAATTGGTTAACTATCCCATCGCGATGTTTAATTATGTCACTCATCGGTTCACTGATGACAGGGATGTCTGCATCGCACATCGTACTTTGTTTATACGCTTTCAAACAAGTAGTTCAATGTTGGCTATGTCGTTACTGTTAGTGACTAATTAGCCGTTTTTCCGTGTAGATAACTTACCCTGAAGTTCCCTTGCGCAAGACCAAAATGATTTAGGATTTTATAATAGCAATTCACCTAGCACTTTCTTCATACATTTTTGTGGAGAAGTACGCATTATACTCTTTGTTCTTAAGTGGTGAGAAACGAAGTTTCCTCTAGCCGTGAGTTCCTACGATTTGCTAACATTTTTGGTGGCGTTTTTAAGCGTGTTTAGTGAATTAGTTTGCCTCCTCAGTTCGCTTCCTACTTCATATCTTTATCCGGTAATGTGTACCTTAATCTCACCAAAAATATATTTTAGGTAAATATTTCTTCGGAATTTTACACTTCAATTTAGTTGGAGAGTAGGGAGTGTAGTAAATAGAGAGCGGAAACCTTTTCCACTGTAATGGTTTGAGTGACCCTAAAGAGCCTCTCGGTTAACTGCAGATTCACTGAGGCACTCTCTTCGTCTATTCCAGAGTCTACTCACGGTAAACTTTAACTCTATGGGCGCGTATTACTCCTAGATATAGTACCTCACTTGACTAGTGGCTTAGGCAACCAGAAAGAAAACACTTAAAATAGTATTTATCCAAAAAAATATTATTTACTCCCGAGCAATTTTGGTCGGGAGTAAATAAAATGTGTGTGTATCAATCTATTTTAAGTGTTTTCTTTTTGGTTATTATGAAATAGTTACACCAAGTGAAGCCTAAAACAATTTGTTTAGCTCAGGTAATAACCTATCGAAAAGTTGATATAAGAAGTGAACAAGACATTTTATACTCACGCACCCTGCGAGAAAAGTCTGTACACATTCTTTAAAAAAATGTTTTCACATAATTCCTTCGGTATTTATGTACGTAAACTTTCCTCAGATATTGGAAAACTTTGTTGAGGAATTCCTAGAGAATTTTCTTGTGCTTACTGTACACATTCCTTGGCCATTTCTGTAGAAATTCTTTATTGTATTCCGTAAAATTTCATAAAGAAGTTCCATCGGAATTCCTTAAATCCATAGTTTTGGATAAGTTTGGTCCTTTGTTTTTTATTGTCATTTTTTAGTTCATCGTGGTGAAATCCTCTGTGGGACATCAGCAAATGAGCATATTTACTGCTCGTTTTAAACTTCTCCGAAAGAGAGAGCACTCGCTAAGGAATGCTGGGGAAGTTTCCGTAGATTTATCAAGGCCTCTTATACTCTATCGAAACTACTTATACGGAACATAAGCAAGGCACTTACGTTTCGTTCAAATCCTCAGAAAGGGAACAGGATCATACGGTGAGAACGTCAATTTCCGTAGATATCCTTATGTTCTACAGAACAGTTAGTGCGGGATTATTTAGCGGGATGGTGGTGCGCCTGTAGCTATAAGTTTTCGTATTAATCGGACCTTAGTGCTGTTTCCAGCCTTGATAGCAAAATAGTTGGAAAACGACTCAATTCGATTCGCAAGCGGTCTTACATATTGTTTGACGAAATCATATAAATAATTTGATGAAAGAAGAAAAATATTTTCATTGGAAATATACTTTTTATTTGCACAGGATCTTAACTCATATATTATTAACAGATACAAATTTTAATAATATCAACAGTTAAAATGTTTAATTAAATATATAGTTAAGTTGTATTGAATAAAATATATAAATCCCCCATGGATATGACAGAGTGGAAGTTCGTGATCATATTTTACCAGTTTTCATTTTTATTAAGGAACGTGACTGTCTTTTCTTAGGTTCGAATAATGTCGTAGAACTCTTTGGCGATCATATCAGTCAATCAATTATATTTTTGTTCGTTTCTACGAACAATGCAGATACACTTATCTGTAAACAGCGCAAGAATATAATCGTGTATATCTAACGACATAGATTGAAAATACAATAAGTTCTATTTAATAGGAAGGAATTTCCAGCAGACAGCATCCGAAATGCATACCAACGATTCAATTCTAAATGATTTCGCTCCGTGTTTCATTCAAGCCACTCCCTAGGAAACGTGTCTCGGCAGCCGACGACCTCCAAAACATTAAGCCGTCTCCGAGGCTCGTGACAAAATTTCGCAGCCCTCCACAGTTTGTGTACACAACGCCAGAAGGTCAGAGCGAGAGAGAGAGAGAGAGATGGAGATAAAAATAGATGCTGGATGAAAACTCGATGTATCTTAAATCATAACACTTCTTCCTCATGGATATTTGTTCCAAAGACCTGCGGTGACCTCCCGACCGTCAAGGCCAACACGCTAGTGTGATAGCTAGCCGTCTGTCTTACGAGGAGGCGAGTTGCTATTTCATCACGACTGGACCCGTCGTGGTAGTGTAGGGGTAGCGGAACTTGGTGGCAGTCGCTTGCGCTAAGGGTGACGTCAAGGAGGGGACGGCTCGTGAGAAAGAGTTCGGCGGAGGTGAGAGGACATCGCGTGGTAGTCAACGCTGCCAACATAACTGCATTTAACCTTAAAGAGGTAGAAATTGTCTGCAGCGCGTTTCACGAATATGTTGAACGATCAAAAACGAAGCTGCATTAAAACTTGCTAAAACGGAGAAGCTATATTGGATTAAGAGTTGTAGAGAGCAGGAAGATAATGTGAATAGCAGATTGAGCATTTTATGTTAGCAAACGAAGGTTTGCGACCTTGGGGAACCCTGTCAGTCAAGCGCGATGAATACCCAATTCCGTAGCGAAACATGGTGGCAGTTCTATAGTCCTTTGATAGTGTTGAGATGGGAGGTGGAGGTGCATATGCTCGGCACCATGGGAGTCCAACTCGATGTTATTTTTCATTGGAAAAGCATATGACGTCAATAATGTTTCATGCCTCACATCTAGGTGGCCCCAGTCGCGGCGCGCAATTCGATTTTTCGATACAAATTTCCTTAGGTACTACGAATGGTAAATGTTGTGAATACCACAATACAAAGCAAGTTATCACTGTTAAATTTTAATTTTTCCTTAAACATCAAAATCTGACTACATAGGAACACTGAAAACTATTGTTGAAGCGAGTACTGACAAATACTGAGTAAAGAACTTTTGATGAAAAGTGGTTTACTAAAATGTGAAAATATTTATAATGGGAGTATCGTGAAAATATTTCAAATGGCATTAACGACGATGGAAACACAATTTCTAATGATATAAAAGAAAAAAACCTATTTAAAAAATATAAAAAAAAACTTCCAGGGCAGGGAATCGCACCTCCTACCTTGCTATTATGAAACCTCCACGTTGCCACGAGGCCACCGCTCTCTTATATCAGTTGACTTGTCACAGGGTTATTTGTATTTTTTCATTATGTCTGACTTCGGTTAGGAGACGACTGGTCGGTAGTACTATTCCTGCGATGGTTATAATTAAGATCGGTAGAACTGAAATGCACATCTGGGAGAAGTAAAGGGTAGTATTTCAAGTCAGCCAATTGCATTCCAAGCCCGCGAGCAACGTATGATTTGGCGAGGTTGGAGGTGGCGAGGCAGATGGGCCATGGCGGGCATAGATGGTTTGAAATAATATTTTAAAACAAAATATTAATACCTTAATGTTCACGAAATGGATTTAAATAATTCAATGAAGAAACTGTTAACATTATTGTTTGAAAGTATAACCACATAGTATAACTTAATAAAGTTTCGGGTCGCGCGCCCCACTTATAGGTGGCGCTGTTAACAGGTGGAAATAAATTTGAATTCCAGTTGGACCCCCATGCTCGGCACATTGCACGCAGGGTTGTTTAAAGGGAAGCAGTCTTGATTTTTTCAGGAGTAACTGGGGTGGTTGCCTTTGGGTTCTGTGCAGGCGTTTGAGATGTGGTTTTGGAGGAGAATGGAGAAAGTGAGGTGGACGGAAAGGAAGGCGAACGAGGAAGTATGGTGGGTGAGGAGAGGAAACTGCTGAAGGAGATGAGTGGGAGGCAAAGTAGGTGGTTTGGAGAGGGTAGTTGAGGGGTGAAGGGATGTTGAAGGCCGTTAAAGAGAGAAGGATGTTGGGTGAGTGGGGAAGGGGAAGAAAGAGAATAGGCTATAGACAGGATGAAAAGAGGCAGGATGAATGCTAACATGAAGAGAGAAATCGTGTCTGTAGATATAAATCGGCCTGCGCTGAATTAAATCTCTCTTCCATTTAAACCTACCTTATCCGTTAGATTACCCTTATAATAAATAATAATTTTATAAAAATGAGGCAAGCTTACAAAAGTCCACAAAATAATTCATGAAGCAAACTGATCAAGGTTTTGAATAACTAATTTGATATCAAGGCAATCCTGTAATCTGATGCATGGCCTTGTTAAGAACTTTGTAAGTCGAAACTTTGGTCGGCGAGTAAACTAAATTATTTTGCGCTAAATGTGTCTTATTTTGTAGGGTAAAGAGTTACTACCCATTCTCCTGCTTTCACCGATTTTTTTTTGTTTAAAATACACCATTCCAGTCCCACTAGTGCCCACTGCGAATCTGACTTGAGCCTCTGCGAGGGATTTTAAGCGGTCGCGTAACATGGTGGCATTTGCTTAGAAGGTCCTTTTCAGTGGAAGAGTCCAATCCCTACGAACTGGATCCGCACGGGGGAGTAAGGTTGTCTCCGCGTTTGACCACCAGGGTTCCCAAGGTCCCAAAGCTTCAATGCCAACTTCAAAATGCTCAATTTTTTATTAACATCAGCTTCCTAGCTCTATAAGGCTCTTAAGGAGGCTCTTAGCTGTCTATGTAAGTCAGCACAAATACTAAATTAGTCTCTGTTCAAGGTAATTGGGTATTTGGGCATTCAAACCTGCGATCAATAGGGTACCGTCTTGCTTGGGCCTTTACGTGTGGCAGACGGGACGTAGTCTCTTCTCTACGTCCGTGGTCGCGACGCCTTCTGGGATGGGTAGCAGCCGATGCGATTTTCAGTTTTAAGTTGTCTTCATTAGTTTTTCATATTTTTCGATGGAAGTCTGAGTTAAAATTTAACCATATCACGTTTAATGGATAAGAAACTCCATTGTTTAATCCATAACGATTTCTGTTTCTCCTACTATAAAGGGATGATTCAATTGATTCACCAGGATATCATGATTAGATTTATGAAACTGTTCACGTGTACACAGGCGCAAAATTGATAAAAAGAACTTTGTTATCCGATCATGAGTCTTCATTGTACTTATACAATTACACTCACGATTTAATCACGATACATCTATAAACTGCGTCGATATAAACTTATAAAAAAGTAATATGCGACCCCAACCACGTAGCACTACGTGATACAATGAGTTTGGGTATATCGCAAAGGTAAAAGAATGAATCGTGATGGTTCAGCAAATTATATGTATCCTGGAAACAATACATTGTTATTTTTCATGTTCGGACGGGGCAACCGCTGTTATCATCTTGGAAGTAATTCAATCAGTAGTGATGAAAGATTTCAGGCTTTCCCCGTGAATAGAGTGAAGGAAGTCGTCTCAGGATTCCATCCGGGTTGGGAGGTCCATGACCGACGTTTTGGCTGCTTTCACTGCTGTCGTCTTTAGGGTGATGAGTTTCTGAACTCATCACCCTGAGGACGGCAGCATTGTTAGCGGCCGAAACGTTGGTCATGGACCTCACAACCAGGATTGAATCCCTAGAAGACTTTCTTCCATCAGTAGTGAATTGCGCCAGTGAAAATATCGGAATTATCCGTGTCAAGTTATTTATTTTAAAAGGTTTAGTGATTCCTCTCACACATTGGCGAAAAATATTAAGGTAAATAACCTTATATAACCTTAAATAACCCCCACCTTAAGAGTAAAGTGCGGTGAATATAAGTTTCAAGGTAACTTTTGTCAGATACTGCAATAAGAACGCAACGTTCGGAAGAATCTTCCTTTTAAAATAAGCTCATTCATAGCTATAATGAATGTTAACTCAAAAGACGAAAGTTACCAGAACGAACATATTCACAAAAAAATCCTTGACGGCTGAGAATACAGTGTTTCTCTCGCATCTGACTTATTTTCTTCAAAGGCTTCCTGCAGCATTTTATTTTCATTCTTTTCAACGAAGTGTAGTTCAGTTTCATTAGTAGCACAGTTAAAACAAAGCATCGTAAATCAATGTGAGATTTATGCTTCTCATTTTTTTACAATGCTGACGGTTAACGCAATTTAGAACGATGAAAAACAGGTATGTTATGAAATCAATGCCTGAAAGACTAGCCGTTACTACTTCATAAACTAAATTTTTAAAAACTTCGCCAAGAAAAATCGCGCGAGGTCCAGTGAAATGTTCGATAAATAATCACATTGTAGAACGAGCTTATGAAAATTTAAACGGAAATAAGTAGAGACGAGTTAAAATCTCAGTCCCACCATTATATACCGTAGGTACCTACTGCATATCAAAACATAAAAGCAGCGCCAGCATGGCGGCAAAAATACGCCTTATCACTTACGAAAACACTTAGCAATATTTTAAATACCACAATTCTATGGAATCTACTGATTTCATGGTGAAAGTAATGGAAAGTACACAATGTTTTCACGATCACATGTTGTAAACAATGGCTACCATTTTGGATTCACCTTACCAGCCGTCATCGAACTTGTTTACTGAATGACTCCAATTATAACGGTCAAGTTCGCTATTATCTTGGACAAGGTCTACACATTTTTATTTATTTGTTTTGACAAATCCTGTTTTCGCTGGTGAAATGGGTTACCTATTGAAAACCAAAATTATGGTACAAAATATGCAGATTATACCACATTTTAAATGACCACGTTTGTCCAGCCATAGGAGCCGAATGCAGCGTTATTTGTATGTAACTACCGATTTTGACTTCTATTTCGGCAGTAATTCGCAAAAAATTTAAGAAATAGGTCGTAAGATATTTTATTTTAATTCAATTTTCCAGGTCTTTATGCTTTTTGTTAACAGTTTTACTTGAATGCTTGTAAATGCTTTATCGCTCAAATTGACGTTTTTCTGCTGTAATCTGAGCAATCTCCATGAGAGCCCACGCTAAAATCTCCACTTTCAAGGATGAATATTACAGTAAAACTGGCCTGGGAACCCTTAGTTTTTCATCTCACTTCATAAAATGCACTTGAAAGATGCTATATTTAAATTTTCAGAATTTCTGGAATAAGTGACCACCGGAACTATCTGCCATAGATTGCTCTGGTGTCATGCTCTGGGCTCCTCCGATGTATAGCGATCAACACCGAACAATGTGCATTTTAATTCTACTTTTTCTCGGATCGCAAACATTGCAGTGCAATGCGCTACTGACACTCCCGCTCTCTCAAGTCAAATGCAGTTATTCCTGGCACGTGCTGTCCTTTCCCCTCCGCTCCTTTACCGACCCCTTGTACTCGTAGCCTTCCCCTCCTTAGCGTCGCGCGAGCGATTGTCACCAAGTTCCGCGGCTACTATATACTATCACTGAGAGGACTTGCTCAGGAGAGTGCCATCTGCGGCAACGCATCCTGACTGATGAACGGATGATGCAAACTACTTGTTACGTTCCACGAGGAATGACGCGCGACCGCCAAGGTCGCCAATCGAGTTGGAAGGCTAGGAAAGAGAGCTTGAGTCTTCTTTCTTGGCGCTCCGTTCACGGCTCCCAACGGTGGTAATGGTGAATGTAATCAGCAGTATGGGCTACCCTACATACCATTTTCATCCCAAATTTACACCATCACTTTATTTTTGTATTGAAACTGCATATGTATTCAATAACTTTTTTTTCATTTTTCTGTTGTATAATTATTTTCAATGAAAAGTTACTGAAATTTTTGAAATTGAATTCTCTTTTACCTAAACATTGATGTTTTCCAGCTTTTAATTTTATGTTACATGTTGGTGCTTGAATTTTTTCTTATCTTTTGGATCACATATCACGGTTCACTGTTGTTATAAGTACATAATTTAATTCACATATTTCTGAATCATTGTCTATCATAATATCTTGCCCAAATGGAAACCGCTCGTTGAATAATATTCTATCCTATTCTATCATAGACATAGAGAGATTTCCAATTGCTCTATTCCGCTCCTCACTTCGAAACACGACGGTTTTGCTTTCCATTCGTTTCAGACCCTGCGCACTGGAAAGAGCAATTGAAAACCGATCGAGAGTAGAGCTGATGTGCGAGACCTATACAACAAAAGAACGTCGATAATCGCCTTCGCGATAGTTGTTTTTGTGCTGATTTTCCGTAAAGGCGTAAACATGGATATAAATAGAAAAGTTTTAAATTACCCCGTGGTAAAAATTTTATTTTTAATACATATTTGAAACGTATTCCTAACTATGCAAAAAACATTCGACTAGACAACAACAGAAATTCGAGAAGAGCATCCGCGATTGTGCTTTCTTTTTGATTTTCAGTTAAGCGTCAAACATTGATAATGTAAAGCTTTTAAATACGCTGTGGTATAAAGATTACCTGTGATGTAAGTGTGTACTTTGAACGAATTTGTAAAATATTTACTAAAAGTTCGTGTGCCTACAGATTTCCCCCTACAGACAGATTACTGAGCGTTTCACCGGCGCACCTCGCTCCATTCATCGTCTTTCGTGTGAGGGGAAGTGCGCTGATGAGTTCCGATCGGTGTTAACTTCAACATCTTCAAAGGAAAGCTCCCATTATATAGCAGCAAAGGGAGCTTTAAATGCAAGCGCAAATTGGAACACATCAGCACACTCCAACGCACACGAACAACGATGAAAGATACAATGTGCGCAGGCAAAACGTTCGCCATAAGGCCCGTAAATCGTAAATCATTTTATTGGTACACAGTACTCACGGCTGAATGTTTTGGGAATGCTTGAAGAATTCTCTCAAACAACATGTGTGAAAAGAAAGCTCATTATCACTGAGGAGGTAAGACGTTTAAACTATTCATATTTTACGACTTTTTTGGAAAATCAACACGACAACACATTTGGCAAATGCAATAATCGTAGTTCTTTTCTTCTCAAACATACGATCCAACGACTCCAACGCATATCGACAGTGCTGCAAATCTGCTCGAAGTGCGCTGCCCAGTGTGCAGGGTCTGAAACAATTGGAAAGCAGGCATTAGCTTTTATTTTGCGAAGTGATCAGTGTATTAAAGTAAATGGAAAATTCTCAACTTACAATTTGCTTTAATACACTCAATTTTCAATATTTGAACGTATGAAACCAGTATAACATTAATGCGAGGGAATTGTTTCATTCTTATAAAGTGAAAAAACTGCTGCACACTTTTCTATTACTATGACAAAATATGTACTACCTACTAGATGGTTAAATCTAATTGGTTATAAATAGTCTTCTACTGCTCCTGTCATCCGGATGACGTCATTCGTAGTCGTAGAACGGTTTAATTTTGTTCACGGTAACGTCCTACCTAGTATTAGTAGTGGAAAAGCGACTTCCGGCGCCGGTGTCAACTCGCAGGCGGGAATGTATCCGAGGGTTTCTCCGTGGAATTCTACCGAGAGTACCGTGGTTTAGGTGACTTGAGAATATGCTATTTGAAACGGATGTAGGGATTTTGGGGATAAGTTTCGAGGAAAATAATGACAATGCTATTCAGGACTTGACTGAGATTACTGCTTCAATTACCTAATTTGTAGCCAAATGAAGATAATTTTGATACCCTACTTATTCAGAGTAGTCGCTCGTGGTTGGTCGTATTCATTCTTAGGATGCGTGGTAAAATGCGCATAAACTCATTTGATAAATGTATATTCATTCTTTATTGATCGCTTGAAGGTTCCGAATGCGACAAAAAAGCATTTCCTTGCCCGCTTGCCTTGCACAGCTGTTGGAGACCTCCGATAGCGTGCGGCGTATCCATCGCGGCGGAAAAAAGGCTAATGTGAAGTCATGATAACGGAGACAAACATATGTATAGACGTTGTTGGGATACGGGTCTACGGTGTGAAAGATGTGGCGTATTCTTCCATTTGATTTGGCCAATTGGAGTATAATTTGGAAAAGTACCTAATTGGAGCGCATATCGCCCTTGAAATTGAAAGAATTTATCCATTTTTGAATGACCTGTCTTGGAATACGAGCTAAATTATTGATTGTACGCGGTCGACTCCGCACCCGTGCAGATGTTCTGATTGTAATAAAAGTCTGAGAACTTCGTGTCATGTAATCAAGCTATCTTACGGTTTGTGGCCCAGTGTTTCACACCCCTTAATAAATTTGAGTTTTCAAATCAGTTTCATGGAAGGGGTGATCCAAAAGTTACTCCAAAATCCTATATGTAAACATCTGTTTATCATTGCATGTATCATACTTCTAAAATTATCTTGAAAAATCCACAGTCTACAATATCTCTACTGAAATGGAAACTCAACTCTTCGAATATTGAAAGGTTTTTGAGAAACAAATATGTGTGAAATAAATATGTATCCACGCGATTCAAATTTCTTCTTTAAATAGTAGTTTTCTTCTTTTAATTTTTCCATAATACCATAAATGTGGTCATGTATCTTTGAATGCATTAAACTATAAATTAATTTTACGTCTTGAATTAATTACGTTCATTCAATCATCTGTCAAAAAAAACTTTTTAAGATAAAAATTAGGAAATTTCCTAACACCTACATTAACGGAATAACCATTTGAGTTTCATGGTTACAAGAATGCATTATTATGTAAATCAGAAATAATACGAGGAACATGTACCCTTTACGAAACTTATAAAGTATGTTAATACCTATGTAAGTTAATAACTTAAGTATGCCTTTGTTGATTGATTCAGTTAGTTATTTTATTCATTCACTGGTTTATTTGTTTCTTTGTATGATCAATATTCTATTAAGTTAATGATAAAGATATTAAAGTTATCTAACGATGATTTAAATTGCTAGTGGTACAGAAGCTTCCGCGGTGATTTGACGAGTTCCGTTTACTCGGGTTTTTCCCGCGTTTATTCATTTTTATGGACAACAGTTTCGCTTGCGTTACAGCTAGCATCGTCAGTTCCTGAACAAAAGCTGTTTAATTCCTTTGTTCTTTATATACCTGATATTTTTGCGTCTGTTATGGTATAATGGAACAAAGTGTTCAAGACTGCCGGACATATGATGTCACAGAAGAAATCGGAAGCGTGCCCGTAGCGCCACAGTCCGCGAGGTTAAAGACGAACATGGAATACAGTAAGGCGTCCGCTCTTTTGAAAATTTTTGAGGATACCGGAACTAGCCACGGTATTACCCTTACGGAGTCACACGCAAGTGCACATAAGTGTGGCGCCCTGAGGGATATCGAGGGATCCGGGTTCGATTCTCGGTCAAGGCGAATGATTTTTCCTCAGTGGAATTGTGCCCTTACATGCACTTGCGGGTGACTCAGTAAAGGTAATACCGTGACCAATCTCGGCATCCTCAAAATCTAGCATGCAAACATTATCACAAAAGTCGGCTAGACAGTCGGTTAGTTAGATTACCCTTAATATATCTATGGGAAAAAATTATTGATAAAAGCTTTAGGGAAAGTCTAAGGTCAGAATCGTTTACTAAGAGAAAGTTTAAAGAAATGTATTAAATTGGCTTAGAATATACCCGAAGAAAAGCCAAAAGGAAATATGCTACTAAGGGAAGTAGAATATAGGCTACTAAAACTAGTCGAAAAAGGTTGTAAACCACTGCGCTAAAGATTTTTAATATCAAAATGTTCACTTCAAGAATAAAGTCTCTCAAAAAGATTCCATCGGGGTAACCTGTATGTAATCCCGAAAACTCTGGGCTAGATCGAAGATCTTTGATCGCCAACATCAAAGAATTCACTGCGTTTATTTTCTCACCCCTCCATATTAATGCCCCACTGCAAAGAGAATAATATGCTGGCGTCAATTCTCTCTATCATGTCGTTTGATGATAATGGTGGCTTAATAATAATCTCCTTTCTAGATTAGATATTAGTGATTAACCATTAATTCCTCGATTTATTCCCGACAGCATTTAAAAAGGCTGAATCTTTATCGTGGATACATTTGCTTTTTCCCTACTCTCCCGCTAGTCCGTATGGAATAAGATCTGTGATTGGTTTCAAGTGTCGAAACCGCTTTTGGCTTCAAAATTGGATGCCTTTCAGCCTGTAATAAGTAGTAAAACTAATGGTTTTTCCGCGCAAGCAGAGGGAAAAATCTTTTCGGATTTTATTTCAAAATTTAACACTGTACCTCCAGCGCATTCATATTCGACTGAATTCCCTTTGGCCTGTTGGCTGCCGTGAGGCCGTCAGCAAATGTATCTGACTCCATTAGCTTCCATTTCCCGTTCTTTTCCAACAATTTCCTTAGAGAATGTAGTACATTTAAAAAAGCAAAAGCTATGTAGTGGACACCTTGGTCTCAATCCCCTTCCTATTGTTCACCATTCCGAGTCGCCATCTTCTACGCTGACCTAAAACTGTCAAATATTATTTCAGATTGGTGTCCACCTGAGTAGTGTACACCTGAATAGGACTACAGGAGACCATTCCACCACCATGTCCTAAGGATTGAATAAAACCCTTTTCCTAACAAATGTATAAACTCATTAAGAAGAAGAAGTATCAGACGTCCCAGGAAGAGATGGAAGAAACTGTTATGAAATGTTTTATTCGGAACAGGCAAAACTGCCAAACCAAAAATTTTTATTTTGATAATGATACATATTGTCCAATCTAACAGCCCTATTCCATTTCATGTCCCATAGGGCTCATTCAGTCACAAGTTTCTGGTCAAATGCTACCATCAAGACGCAACCTAACCTTTGACCTGTCTGAAATGAGTGACCCTGCTAGGTGTAATTATCGACTCTACCAGTCCATCTCCTGGAGTTATCCATCCCCCTCAAAGTAGTCGATTGGAGGGCTCTCTTGATAGTGAGTCATGTTTTCTACGGTTTGTGCGACAGAAATCGCTGTTCAATTGTGGCGTACGTCCAAATCTCACAAGTTGTTACATTATGCAAGGGATTTACTGCAATCAAGAAAAGTAGGTAGTCGATAACATTTCCTCATGCGGCTCTTGAAGTCTCACCTACGCTATCAGAATAGATACCATCGTGGAAGTCTCCTCAATACTCCTACGTAAAGCGTACCTATGGATTACAATAAAAGTAATTTCGAGGATATTTTTAATTGCATCTTTCTTTGCCAAAATATCTGCGAATGTCGCTTACTTATCTTGTCGCAAAGTATAAAAAATATACACAATCCAAGGAAATCAAAATAAACTAGAACATTAGGATGCCAATTGCACGTACATTTCCTTACGCAGCTCTCGAAATAAAAATTACCCCATCAGAATCTATATAAAGGAAGATTAATTTTCATTCTCGTCAGGAGGTTGACAGTTTTGATAAATTTATTGAAAGATCATCAATAACGCTAGAGTGCGTCCATGATAATAGCGCAGTTGAAAGTTAGAAATGCAGCCAATCTTAAACACGTCCAATATCGTTTTGGGAATGGAATTACGTGACCGAAGAATCCATGATGGTGGCGTTTGTTTAAACCATACAATCGTGGAAAAATTGTTTACTTTTTAAATCTTTCCGAGCCAAATCAGTATCAGTATATTCCAACTGCGCTTTCATCTTGGACAGACGTTAAGTCTCCATTTGCATCCCTAGTATGTCTATTCAGGGAAATGATCACGGTGGATACTTAGTCATTCTGAGGATAATTTTATGCATAGGTACCTTTTTCCGATCGATTTCTTCCGAATGTGTCAAGGGTTGCCGACTATGTGTCTCATCTCGAATGTTCGTGTTTGATTTTCGTCCATCCGTCCTCTAATCTTAAGACCCAAGGAAAATAAGCCCCGAAAAACTTATAATTTCAATTGGCACTTGGCCTTCGGAATGGGTATCAGCAGCTCACCAATGGCGATCGTTACCACAAGGATAAAATCGGTGAGAGGATTACCTACTTATTCAAACTTCGCACCGTGCCGTAATCTTTTTTTTTTGCTCTGCGCCATGGCGTCACACTCCTGTCATTTATCGCTTCACAACACAATGGCTGTGAACACGTCAGCGTTTTAGGATTTATGGTTTTAATTTCAAAGTTTAAAATTTGATCAGCCAAATCCATCTTGTCGTGCCAAGCTATCTCGTGGCTGTATCCAGATAAAAGAAAAAAAAGATACGAGGCTTCCTTTCCATCGAAAGAGATACGCCAAGAGATAAGCGCAAAAGGGATTATGCGATATCGATTGAGCATTGCACCATTGCCATCGAGTTTGGGGAAGTAAGTTAGCGCTCGGAGGGAAAGTGTGAGCTGAGTGTTTTAGAGAAGAACAAATGAGGAAGTACGAGGTAGCTAGCTCCCAGCGTAATTTTGTGGAAGCGATCCATGATTCACCTCGAACAAATAGAGGTTTCAAACGTGATGTGGTGGAATTTCAACATAATGAAGACAGAAATAGCATTTTTCCATTGGTAAAATAGATAGATATGTAGAGCTGATGATGATGTTTAGGTATAGCAAAACTTGATGGAACTTAACAGCGGAGAATTTGATGTTCCAGGGGGCGAGTTAACCCCTTCCCTGACGAATTTTTTTGAGGAAATGGTTCCAAAAAGGATCATATTTTTTTATTGCATTTTTTAATTATTTATATGTTATAATGATGGGAAAACAAGTTTATTTCGAGCATTGAGCTTTTATTTATTAATAATTTCAATTTAAACCCTTATTGTTATAAATTGTCTAAAGTGAGAGAGATTCACTTCTACCTCAGCTAGAACAAGTATTTAAGCCAAAATATCTATATTTTTATTGAAAATTCTACAACCCTAACATATATCCAAAACGATTAGTACATTTTTTAATTATTTTCAGATTTTTTTGTGTGGTAAGTCCTAAAACATGGTGAGAGAGAGCGTTACAACCACAGAGTTACATCTCAATCTGGGCAAAAATATCTGCTTTCCCTTCGAATAATTTTCCCGTGCACATCTCGATTTCTAGTACGTAAAAAGCACTTGCGTGTTGGGCTTGCCTTCTTATTAGTGGCTAGGATCAGCTCAGGAAAGTGCATTTCTAAGGGGCGGAGAGGGTGATGTGTTGCGGGTGGCCTACCCACTTCAGGAGCCAATAATTGGGGATGTACTCCTCAATAATTTTTTTCGATGAGGTCAAGTCTATTATTCAAATATGACTTCCTTCCACCTGTTCAAAATTTGGTTGATTTTTCAAATCTTATTCAGTTTTGGATCAGTACGTATTTCTGCGATATATTCCTCATTTTTGTGAATTGTAAATTTTTCCAGATTTTTTTGCAAATCGGCGAATGGCATCGTTTCCCAAAAAACGGCGTGCACAGAATCCACCGTGTGGTCCAAAAATACTCTTTGTCAGGCTTTTATACAATGCTCTGCAGCATTATTAGCGCCAAGAAAACTCGTATTTCGGGAGCACTCCACGCCATTGTTCTCTGGAACCAGAGCGTTTTTCACGAAGACAGTGATCAGCATACCAATTTTTCTCATCAGTAATTAGTTATATAAATTCATAGCCGAAGAACAGTGGAAAAAACTGGAGTACACCACCATCTTCTTGAACTTGAATGATCATGAAGCTCTGAGATCTTGAGATCATGAATGAACTCTTCATGAAGCACTTTCAAAATTGAACCTTGCGGGTGCAGGAGGGGGAGCTTCGCTACTTTTCATTTCTCTCCATTGGTCGTCTTCAATAGGCTCACCTTCGCACTCGGCATCTAATATGGTGTGCTCGGAGAAGCTCGATTCAGATCCCGAAGTTTCTAAATTTTCTTTTTCCACCGCAACACCCTTTCACTCTCACTTTCTGTTGCAGATTGAATAAAGCAAAACAGTAAAAAAACACTGAGGTAACCGAAAATTGCTCTCGACCTCTAATCGCATAAAAACGGATTTCTGTGAAACGTTGATGGAGAAGGGACACTTGACATGAATGCTCAGGAGGAGAGTGAAGTACTAACGTATGTCTCCGTTGAAAATTTAGGATAAATTGAAATGATTTTATGTCGACATCCTTTGATAAAGGTAAAAGAATTTCAGGGGTACATTAGGAATATCCACGGAGATATTGACATAAGCTTGTATACCATACCTTCCCGAAGAGGATAAGACAAATCGGTGAGATTTAGAGAGAAGGGAGGGGTACCGAGAAAGATAGAAATCAGGGGGAATAATAACAAAGGCGGAGTCTTCCTGCTCAAAGTCTTGCTAAATGCACGTCTGCGGGAAAATATGCCTTTTCCTTATGTGCGTATTCTTCGCTTTCAAAGATTACCGCAAAACAAGCACATGAGGTCGTAAAGCAATGAGGATGAAGGCATTCTTTTTCACAGAAGATCTTTCCCATTCATAAGGGTCCGCTGTCCCACTTGAGTGAAGAAATTATGGCTCTATTATGACAGGCACCAAGCAGGGTCGGAAAGCGACCGCACGCCCAACCATTTTCCTGGGGCTTCTCAGACGGACAATGCACTCTTGGCGGGGCGCCCCTTATCTATTGTCCCTTTTTTCCCGGGTGACCTTGGAAGAAAGAGAGTTGCAGCGAAGTACGTGAGTGCGAGAGGAAACCTGTACGCAATGTAATGAACGGGAGAACAAGCCACTGCCACTTTTCTGAACATTTTTTGAACTACATGCTGTCGAGAGATTTCTTCCGATTTTTCCCGAAAAATTACATTTACGGGGGTTGGATATAAGATGACTATCATCGTCTAAATCTCAACCTCTAAAAGCCGTTTGTTGCATAAGTGGAAGCCACAAGAGACTGAAAGGTCTGAGAAATCACGAGTTTCACGTCAACACGGCAGATTTTATTTTACTGCAACACCGCATTCGAAGGACAGGAAAGGAAGGCTAAGTATTTGAGAAATTTGCTGTAATAGGTATGCATAAGTTCAACGATTCTTTCTACTCCCACACAATGTATTACTAGAGCATGAATATATCTAGACTAACCATGCGAAAACACACTTCACTAGTCATAGCTTTATCCGAATATTCCTTTATCCTGTATTCGCTTTTTATATGGCTGGTTGCATAACACCCCCTGCCACACGCCTGTGGTGCAGTTTACGGGTAGGTAGGTACGTAATGTATTGTTTAGAAGCGATTGTAAGGGGTTATTTTTATTTTTCCTAATACATAGTATCACCGTTACGAGTGTATATCGCGCGACTGTTATTTTTGCATCCGGCCAGTCGCCATGAATGTCGGAATCAATTATATTTAGCGTTTTGAACCCAAAAATAAAAACAAATGCAATATTTTTGTAAATGTAATAACATTTGAATGCGGTATACATGCATTGATATTACGCCTATATGTATGAATTCGATACCAGATAAATTTATCTAAAACAAGAGCAGATAATGCGCTAAATCTCACGTGTAATGGTCCCAATACCAAGGTAAAAATTACGAAAATTATGACGCAATTCCATACGCTAATGTAACGAAATAAGACTCAATAACTGGCTAAAAATGAGCCAGTGTGTCCGCAAACGCCATCTGCTGCCTAGATATAGAATTTCTACGAAGGGGACGAGATTATTCGTCTTCGGAAGCTAGGAAGTCGAAAGAGCGGCCTTGGACGAGTTAACTCGTCCCTGACGCGATTTGACACACCTGGTTAGGACGAGTTAACTCGTCCTTGTCAGGGAAGGGGTTAAGTATTGAAGAACGGTCATAGGTACCGCAGGGCTCAGGTGGGCACCTTTAGAGAGAACCTAAACATCTTCATTCTTACTCTCTTGTATGCCCTCCTCTCCCTGACGTCATTCTTTGTACGAGCGAGTGCCACCAAGTTTTGCCACACCTATAGTACATCGAAACCTAGGTCGCAATTAATCTATTTTACCAATGAAAAACTGCAATTTCTGCCTTCGCTATGAAAAACTTTGAAATTCCGCTTGTAACTTTTAATCGGTACCATATTTCAACGCTAAGAGTCATAGGGATCTTTCCATTCAATGTGTTGAAGTGCGCACATCGGAACACTTCAACGCACACGAAAGGCGATTAAAGCAATTATGTGCTCTGGTGAAACGTTTGGTAACCTGCCAGTTGGTGGCATTCTGCGGGTGCACAAATTTGCGGCCGAATTTTTTGTGCATAGTTATGGAATGCTTTTGAAATAAGCATTTAAAAACGTAATATTTTGCCACAGAGTAATAAAAAACTTTACGATATCCATGTTTGAAGTCTTAACGGAAAATCGATACAAAGACAGCAATCGCGGATGCGATTATCGACGTTATTTTGCTGTTTATCGCGCATCGACTTTACTCCCGATGTGTTTTGAAGTACGCCGCCTAATGCGCAGGGTCTGAAACGAATGAAAGGCTAGTGCGCTGTTGTTCTGCGAAGTGATCAGTGCACTAGAGCGAATGGAAAGCTCCACTCATCACGTGAAATTGCAGGAAATATTCAAACTTTTATACTACCCTTCGCGAATGTACTACCTCCGATGTCCCTTACACTACCCCCTATTCATGACCCTCATTGTCCCTCCAACCACTCCCTAACCGTTAACATCTTTCTGAACCCTCCCTCACCCACTTAGGGTATATAAGTTTGCAAATATCCTGATGACTGTGCTAAGGAAGCTTTCCATTCAAGGTGTTGAAGCTAGAGCACATAGGAACATATCAATCCACTATAGCGCACATGAACGACGTTGAATGGAACGTTGTGCGCTGACGATTTTTTTGTAGCATGCCGGTAGGTAGCGTTTTGTGGGTGAGCAACAGTCGCGGCCGGGTGTTAAGTTTTAAGTTTTTGAATTCGTTCAGAATAAGTATTTAAAACATGAGCTTTTATTCACAGTGTAATTGATAACCTCAAAATTTGCATGTTAGGCGACTTAACTGAAAATCAATAGACTTGACAACAATCACGGATGCCATAATCGACGTTCCTTTGTTCTTTAGCGTACATCAACTCTGCTCCCGATCTGTTTTGAAGTGCGCTGCCTAGTGCGCAGGGTCTGAAACGAATGGAAGGCAAGCGCGCTGTTGTGTTGCGAAGTGATTAGCGCGCTGGAGCGAATGGAAGGCACCCTAAGCGAGTACAAAGTAACAATTCAGGTCTGAAATGGTGAAACTGTTCCAAGATGGAGGTAAAACACAGATGTTGCGACGAACGACCCAGCCACTACGCACAGCAGGAGACACCCCTTCACCATTCCTCAAGGCGAGCCATAACAGGGGATTAGGAACACCTAATGCTCCATTCCGCGGAAGAGACGCCGCACAAAACTGAAGATGGATTTTCCGAGACTATAATGTTTTATTATGCTACTAGGCGTATTACCCGACTTCGCAAGGGTACATTTAACTGTCTATTATACAAGGATCTGAGTCTATTCAAAGCACCGTAAACGCTGACGTCCACAAAGTCTACTTAAAGGCAGATTAAAGGATACAATAAGAATGAACAATGTATCGTGTCGGAAATTCAAATATTTACCATCAATTACTTTCCAAGTAAGCAAATATTTATGAACATTTATAAATAACTTCTTAATTTGATGTTTTCAGTCATTTTTTCTCAAAAAATGTTAACAGTAGCTTAATTGTTTGTAAAAATATTGGTTTCCCAAGCTAAATAGGCTGAACTTTAAACTGAGTAGCATTTTTGTCGTATATTGGATACCGTAATTACTGTACTAAGATGTACTAGGTACTCAAGTACTAACAATAAGATGGCAGACGACCCTTTCCCTTCTGAAGTTCCCTTCTGAAGTCTGATGTCCAAAGACTCTTTGATGATGATGCCCTTCTAACTCGGCCGAAACCGACCGTAAGGCGTTCTCTGGCCGCTCGGCGAATTTAAATTCCCAGTATCCAGAGAAAAGAATCTACGGCCGGTTTCGACCGACTTAAGACGGCATTTAAACTTCAGAAGGGAAAGGGCCGTCTGCCATTTTAGTACTTGAGTAGGCCGATAGTGGTACAGGTAGCACGCATTCGAAACGGATGCTATTCTGAAAATACTTTTTACAATTAGTTTTTATGAAAGTTTTAGTTTCGAATAATAATATTGAAGTCGGATTTAAAAACGGAAATCTAAATATTCTATTTGACATCAAGAAGTCTATCATATCAACACAAATTTTTTTTGGGCTTTGTTGGGGTGGGTTACAAATTACAAATTTTGAAACGTCAATAGTCCTGTAGCACTTCTTATTAGTATATGCGCTAGAATCGTGATAAATTTCAGCTCAATCGGTTCAGTAGTTTTCGAGGAGAAGAGTAACAAACATACTCATAGACACCACTCCATTTTTTATAAGTATTTACATAGATATGAACAACCTCCCACCCAAGACCCCACCTCCCCCTTCCACCCCGCCTACCCATACCCAACCTTATTCCGATGGGTTCCCTCTATAGTTTCATTGTTCACACCCCTCCCCCACGGGTGATGGTACCCTCAACCTCCCTTCCTTCCCCACTCTATATTATGTACGATATACTTGAGCCTTCTACTTAATAATGAAGTAGTACGTGGAAACTAGCCATGGAAATAAAACTATTACTTGTGGAAAACATTAACATCTGTGGTATAACTCCAACACTAAGCGTGAATCAAACCTGCTCGAGATTGAATCATATATGTGGATTTCATTGATTAAATAGTTTGTGTAATAGTTTAAATCCACTGATTTTATGTGAAACTTCCAAGTAGCAATTTCATTTTAAATGAGAAAGTATTAGAAATGGTGAGATAGGAAAGGAAGAAGCTGCTAGGGGAAATCAGGAGGAGGCAGCAAAACTAGATGAAGAGTAAGGAATTATGGGCGATACGCAGGGAGGGAAAGACAAACGAGGAAGTGCTTGGTATGGTGGGTGAGGAGAGGAAAACTTCTGAAGGAGATAGGGAGGAAGCAGAGCAGGTGACTGGAACAGGTTTCATGGAGGATATTGGGTAAGCGGGAAGAGGAAGAAAGAGAATGGGCTTTATGGAGCTGATGAAGAGAGGTAAGACGTAAGCTGAGATGAAGAAAGAAATTGTGTAAGGAGATAGGGCCCTCCGCCTGTGAAAATGTAGAGGATTTTCACTCTCTTCCGTTGAAACCTACCTTAACCGGTAGATTCCCATATCAATAATAATCCATGGAGGCAAAAGACGATGATAAAGGCGGCTGTATTCAATATTACCGGAATTAGGACTTTGTAGTCCTCTCCTACATATTAAGTCTTTAACTTTCACTAACAACCCTGCCATTTGTGGCAAGAAAACCTTTAAAGTGAGACTCGAACCCGCGATCTTTATGCAAGTAGACGATTACTTTAGGGCAACGGCCTGCCACGATGGAAACACCGGTTCCCGATCAGTCACCGAAGTTAAGCTTCGTTGGGCTCGGCTCGAGTTCGGAGGGGTGATCCTCCGATTCGTCCGAGTGCTGTTGCTCCTGTCTGCACGTGGCAGGCAGTAAGCGCGAAATGGCCTAAGCCGTCGAAGCACGTTAAAACAAAAATACTACTACAACTACGATTACTTTAACCCCCGCCGCACAGTCGGCTAGATTGGAAATAAGTAGTCTAAATTCCAAAAATGCTTGAAATTTTACATGGTAAATCTCCATTGATTGTTGCACATGATGTCGCATTTAACTTTCCATAGTTTTCAATCATTTACAATTAACAACGGCTCAAAATAGAATAGTTTTCGTGAAAAACTCCCGCCTTCGATTTTCTCGAGGAAACCGAATTCAAGCTTTTGCAGAACCTATCGGAATTCGCATATGGAATAAAAATCGGCTAATTTCGATATTCCGTATACCTATCGATGGTCAACTGTCATTTGTCAGTATCCACCTAAGCGACCCTCCCAATCCCTTTAAGCACATGATTTGTAGCAATTTTTGATATTTTAGGAAGCTTAAAAGATGTTGGAGCTAGTCAAGTGTCCTCAGCCCCTCTCTCGCCGTGCGGTCTGTCTCCGTGAGGTTCGGACTTTAGCGAGGGTCAAGGACAAGGTAAGGATTAGGAGGGTTGCTTTGGTGGAGCCCAATTAATGACGGTTGACCATAGGTAGGTCCCCAAAACATCGAAATTTACCAATAATTCACCAATTTTTATTTATTGTCAACCCTAAATGAAGCCCGTAGCATCACATCCTCTTCATGCTCTTACGATAACCTTACTTTTGTCGTTTTTTGGTAACTTTTTCTTAAAAGGAATGAAATGAACAAAAGCTACGTAGTTTTCACTCTAATATTTTCTTAATTACGACCTAGGTTTCTATACTTTGTGTCGTCCGCAGGTAATGTATCGCATATAATCCCCATTACAAAAAATATAGGTATTGAAACGGAATCTACATGGTAGGTGTTCATTTCCTTCCTTGATGGATCAATTCCACGTTGTGAAGCCTGGAACCTTCAGCTTCATTTATATTAAAATTCAACCGATTTATCAAACGTACCTTTAAAATCTATATCTCATCATCTCTTTGCTAGCTTCACTTTCATCTCCTTTATCTGTTGCGAAGCGATGATTACCCGGTATTATCGCCATACATTGACTTTACTACTACGGTTGCGTTCTTAATTTCTGATTTATAACCATTTATAATTCCACGAATGCACAATCAGATAATTTTACGCACGTCAGTTGATAAGTATTTTTCTACGAGAAAGCACCGAATCGCTCGCGTTGGTGGGGGAGAATAAATTGTTTTTGACTGTCACGGTAGTCATATCGGTAACGCGCCAGTCTAGCAAGCCGTTGATTCGAGTCTCACTTTGGACATGGATGTTGTCATAGGATTAAGGTCCCCTATCACATGCTGTCTTTGCCTTCGGATCGAGGTCTTAGGCTGGATGATAGCACTTTGAATACCTACAATCTAAGTATACAGTGTCGGCCGAAATTATTTTACAAATGTGGGAAAAATTTTGTTTGGCCGCCCCTTACAAAGAATTTATCTACATATAGTGATTTATTAAACCGCGCTTGAACTTTGGGTATTCTCTGGGGTTTCAGAACGATCCTGTCATCATTGTAATTTTCTTTCCCCCCATGAACTCAATGTATATTAAATCCAAAAGTTGTCCCCAACTTCGAGTTTTACGAGGAAAAGCGTTTCATCATCACCAGTAGTCAGCAATCAGAGGACTAGTTTGCAGCAGCTCTCCATTCCACTCTCCTCTCTGCCAACCGCTTCATTCCTCCATAATTACTTGCTTAGACGTCCTTCATGATTTGCTTACTGTATTCCATTCTTGGTCTTCCTTTATAATTATTCCTATTTATTTCTTCTTCCAATATTGTTTTCATTCGGCTGTTGCGTCACAAAATGTGTCCAAGGAGTTTCTCTCTTTCTTCGCAGAGTTGTCATTTTGCTTCTTTTCTCTCCAGTTCTTCATATGACTTCTTCGTTAGTGATTCTCTCTATCCATTAAACCTTCATCATTCTTCGGTAACACCACATCGCCATTGCTTCCAATCTCCTTTACTCTGCTGCTGTTGTTGTCCAAGCTTCACTGCCATATAAGAGCATGCTCCAAATATATGTTTACAGTGCTTCCTTACTTCCAGGCATGCGTTCCTAGTTGTTGGCAAACTTCTCTTCTGGTAGAATGCCTTATTTGCTTGGGCTATTCTGCTCACTATGTTTTTCTTGCTTCTTCCATCGCTGGTGATCCTGATTCCCAGACAACAAAATTCTTCCATTTGTACAAGTTTTTGCTACCCAAATTTAACGGTGATGCTGCCTTCTTGATTTCTTTCCCAAACCTTAACCTTGGTTTTCTTATCATTACTCTTCAACTTATGTTTCGTTAGAGTTTTGCCCATACAGTTCAGGATTCTCGTCAGAACTTCTTTTTTCTCAACCGGAATCGCTATGTCATCAGCAATGAATTGCCCTTAATAGATTACTTATAGTCTGCCTTCTTATTGTGGGTGGGTGTAATTTCAACCGCAAGTTGCAGTGCAATTTTATCCACATTTCCTTTCAATGGGCTGGTGACAAGAGTGATAATGAAGAAAATTGTTAGTCCGTAGGTTTTATTGTGTTCTTCGTTGCAGTTAGTTATGAATGTCTGTCACTTTTATGGCATACTGAAGTTCATTTAGGAGGAAAATACACGCTGAAAGTTAGTCTCGATTTTCGAATCGAGTTTTTCGTTCGTCGTTTTAAATATCCCCTTTTCGATTCCATTAACAAGTCTGCTATCCACCTGTGGCTTGGCCGGCACTGCATACGTACAAGCTGGAAATGATACATTTGAAAATACAAAATTGTTGACAATCATTCATTCCTTGATATACTTTACTACGTATCGACTCTCCTTCCAACATTCACTTGCCTTTTAATATCTTTATCATCTAAAAATAAGCATAAAACCCCTAAAATATTTTGGACATGATCGACCCTGACTGATTTAGATCGCGGCGTAGCGCATAGCTAAAGGATTTCTGGCGGAAACCTATTATCATGGACTGAGATTAAAAGAGAATAGATTTAAAGAAATTAGAAGAGGCTAAAAAATATTGTCATAGACTGAGATTCCGCGAGAAATGGTTTTAATATTACTGTATAAACTGTCGCACAAACTATTTTCTTTTAGTTTTCTTTCACTATTAGCAACTGATGTATAGTAATTCAAGATACTCAATAGTCACGCTACAAATGAACTGAATAAGATGAAAAAGCGCTTGCCAAGTTTGGAGAGAAAAAACGGGTGACAAAGCTGAATCCTTGGAATCATCCATAATTGACACAAGTATTCACTCGTGTTACAACTAGTAGCAGTTAAATTTCTTCGTGACTTTTTATTGATTCATTTTACTTCACTCTGAAAATAACCTTTCATTCAAGTATTCTACCAGCTGATTAGTAGGTTCTTGGACAGTCCCCATTTTGTATCCCAACCTAATAGAAATTGTCTCGCATTCCCTCCTAAGGATGGCCCGTTATTAGATCCCTCTTCAATTCTTCATATCTTCTACCTCCTCTTATTTCGTCCAGAATTCCTATCCTCTTCCTTCCTCTCCCACGCTTCCCCAGTGTTCTCCCCTCTATCACTCTCTTCAACATGCCCTCTCCTCTCAAAACCTCCTCCATCCATCTCTTCTGCCTTCTCCGAACCTCTGCCACAAGCTTCATCTCCTCTCCGACCATATCCAATACCTCCTCGTTCGTCTTTCTCGCCATCCAGCTAACCTTCTCCATCCTTCTCCAAACCCACATCTCAAACGCCTCAAGGGCAACGCACATCCTCCCTTCGCAATGACCAAGTTTCCGACCCATATAGCGCCACGCTCCATATTAAAGTTTTCACCAGCCTCTTCTTTACGTCTCTTCTCAGACCCCCCCTCATCAATTCCCTTCTCTTCGAAAATGCTTCTTTAGCGAGCGCAATTCTGCATCTGATGTCCTTACCACTAAACCCATTCGCCTCCAAAATACTACCCAGATACGTAAACTGCTCGACCTGCTCTATCTTCTGCCCTCCCACCCTTATATTCAGCCCCGCCTTCTTACTTCTAGAAAATCTCATTACTTTCGTTTTCTTGTGATTGATCTTCATCCCATACTTTTCGCACTGCACCTCTAATGCATTCACCATTGACTGTAACCCCTTAGCCGACTGACTAACCAATGCTTGATCATCTGCAAATCTCACTGATTTTATCAGCTCCCCTCCTACCTTTATTCCTACCTCCTCCTCCCCCCAAGCCTCCCTTACCATTTCTTCTGAATACACATTAAAAAGCAACGGCGATAGTGGGCACCCTTGCCTCACTCCCCGTCCTATCGTGGCCCATCCCGATTCTCCATTGGCTACCCTAACCTGCGCAGTCTGATTCATATACAAATTTCGAATCAGACGCCTGTCCCTCCAATCGACCCCTAATCGACCCCTAAATAGCCTAAAGGGCCTAAAACTTCAGGTATTTTAACTGGTAACAATGGATGGTATACAACCCAAACCAGGTTAAAATCCTGTCAATGCGGGATTCGATCCCGCGACTTTGAGGTTGGCAGGCAAAGACTTTACCCACCTGCCATGTTTCTTTAAGTTGTCGAAAGTGTCGAGTCTGATGCCTTTTTTGAAAACTTTCTTTCCACCATGATATCCTTAAAAGTGGTTGGAGCGATTTTTGTTTATGTACATATTTGCGTGACACCTTGCATACGTGTTCTTAATAGTGGTATCTATAGAAATGAAAGTGAAAAAAATTTCATCATACCGATTTGGTTTTTTAGTAATTCAATGTTATTATAACAAGTAGGCTGAGCTCATGACATCTATTTCGTAATAATTTTATTACATATGTATAGATTTTCTTCTAAACATGAAATAATTTATTTATTATTATTAAAATGGTAGCCAACAAATATTAAGGTGACTCGCAGAGTCCAAAATATTTGAAAAAACACATTTCAACATAATTTCGTCTAAATTTCGAATACCACGCCATAACCTCTAGTCATAAAATGGTTTCATTAAGGAAAAAAATATAAATCATAATATGTATCTATATCTATTTATAAACCATAATATTCTAATATGTAGATTATTCGACGAATGTATTTTGAGTACACACATTTTTCTAACCACAGGCAAGGTCGCTATACCCCTATAGGTATTAGGACCTTGACCACAGGAGCCAATTGCAGCACCATTTCTAGTGAACTGCCGCATTTTGACGTCAATTATTGCAGGAATTTGCTACAAATTTGATATTCAGGTGCCTATATTTCATATTTATTCAAGTCCCTTGGGGTTTTTTCTTACAGTTTTTCGCGAAAATGGCGTTTTTATTAGATATAAAAGTACTCTTTTCCCCCATGCTTCACCCACTCTTGCATTTAACACCATATAATTTCAAGTTCCATTTTTAGAATAAAGTAGCATGGAAATATGTGATTCTGTTGTCCGTACCATGCAGAGGAAATTTATTTCTATAAGTAGCTAGAATAATAACAAAATGACATCCAATTGTAAGTCATATCTGCGGTGGAACCACCTTAATGTTCTCCAAATTCAGGAAGTAGCGTCACAATCTCAGCATTTGGACATACTTCACGACCGCAGAATTTTTATGAGAAATTCAGATTATTTAATTCAGAAAATTTTTATTCAGAAATATTTATGGTACTTGGCACCTAAATAGCATGTTCTAAGGTGGTGTAGCTGAATTGAAACACGGCCTATAACTAGGCTTACCATACGTCCTGGTTTGGCCGAGACGGTCCCGGTTTGAAGGGTCTGTCCCGGAGTTCCGCCTGGTTGGCAAATTTGTCCCGGCTGACTCTGAAATTTCCCGGAATATCTCCGTTCAGGTCCGCTGTCCACGACGCGGAGTAATGCGCAGCTACAAATGAATGGCAAGAAATTTGTAATCCGAAAACATTGTGTGAAATTGTATCACGCAACCTTGAAACCTTTCCCAGTGGGCCCAGAGTAATCGTTTGGTGAGAGCCAAGGAGGGTTCAGCCAACCCACTAGTTACGAGATTCGAACTCGGTACTCCTGACTTTGGTGCAAGAAAAAGCTGCCTCAGCTGCAATGAATAATTTTATTTTGTAATTGCAATGAAAGACTAAAAATAACTGTAAACCATCACCTTAACTTTTATAAGCAACGTCCCGATTTTGTCCCAGTTTCAGTCTACTCAAAACTAAATACGTCCCTGTTTTGATACATCCGAATATCTAAGCCTTTACCTAAAACAGCATCTCCTGCTCAATTGAACCTCCGCTGACCGTTAAATTCGCAGGTCTGAGCGCCGCACGGCTGCTCCGCGCGAAGGGCAAGGAAGTGGTGGTGCTGGAGGCGGACGACCGGGTCGGGGGTCGAACGCTGACCATCCGCGACGATGGTGCCACCACGAGCTCGGTGGCGTCGCGGCGGAGCTACGGCTGGGCAGACATGGGCGCCTCCTACGTGGGGCCGACGCAGGACCACGTGCTCCGGATGTGCCGCGAACTCGGCTTGAAGACGTTCCCCTGCAAGGCGGACGACGACTCCTTGCACTACAGCCGGGTGAGTTCGAGTGTGGCAAACATCAGAAGGAAAGGCGCTTTCCATTCGCTCCAGTGTACCTCTCACTTCGTAACACGAAAGCGCACTTGCTTTCCATTCATTTCAGACCCTCCGTACTAGGCAGCGCACTTCAAAACAGATCGGGAGCAGAGTTAATTTGCGCTCAACAACAGAAGAACTTCAATGATCGCATCCGCGATTGTCGATTTTCAGTAAAGGCGTCAAACATATATGATATAAAGTTTTTAATTACTCCAAGGATGAGTTTACCCTGGCTAGTTACTTCCCCAAGGTTCTTCTACTAGAGCTTAGAGGGGATTTTACTCTTTCGAAAACTTTTTCACAGGTTAGTGTAGAACCAGATTGGTTTCTGTTTACAGTAGCGACAATACGCTTCTGCAAGCGACTTGCGAAAACTTTTAAAAGTACTACAGGTGGTCTTGCAGACCCGTTTACTCTTGCAATTTATGTCGAAAGTCGCCTGCTGCAAGATACTTGCTCAATAAACTTGTCAATGTAAACCCACGTTAGGGTAAAAAGCTTACGCACTTAAATACATTTTTGCACATATCGTTCCATTCATCGTTTTTCGTGTGAACTAAAGTGCACTGATGTGTTCCCATGTGCGCCAACTTCAAAACCTTGAATGGAAAGCTCCCTATGTACCGACGGTACCAACCTTGACTATAAAAAGTAAGAAAGCACGCAGTTTCCACTTCAAGTAGAGAGACTCTATCGGGGATTTTATGCCCCGTTCCCAACTCTAAATAGTGCGTAATTTTTATATAATCCGATCTTTTCAGACCAATATTTTGGGACAAAAACTGGGGGTCGGACTATACACGAGTAATATTTTTGACGGTTTAAATATTATCACGCAAAAAATGTGATACATTTTTCTCAGGACAAACTACTTCACTATAATGTAAGAGAAACAATTGCACTTTTCCACAATTTGTGGAAAAGTGCAATTGTTTATCTTACATTATGAAGAACTTCCACGATATCTCGCCTGAATCTGTTGAATTTACTTCACTATATTTGCAACATACCCACCCACCACCTAATCTGCCGAAGTATGGGCGGGGCAAAAGAAGAACGCGCGTCACCTGTAATGTAACCATTATATTTGCATCTAAAATATACATTCCGCATTTTCTGGCTTCTCCTCCCCAGTCCTGCCAATCTCTGTCTCTAGAAACTTTTAAAAGAATGATTAAAAGGGGCCTTCTTGGGCCCCTTTTAATCATAAGAAGACAAATAAGATTTTTTACACAAACAAAAAATATTCAAACAAAAACATGCATATACTAGAATGGAATGCGCCGCGTGTAGATAATATAATACAACTATTTTTGTAGATTTTCGCAGCTCATTGTTTATGGTATTCAGGCTTTTGGTTCTGCGATTAATTAATCGCAGAACCAAAAGCCTGAATACAATATAATACAACTTCCTGCATTGAAATCCTATGCGTACGTAATAATCATCATTCAAGTATTCTACCAGCTGATTGGTAGGTTCTTGGACAGTCCCAATTCTGTATCCCAACCTCATAGATATTGTCTCACTTTCCCTCCTAAGGATGGCCCGTTATTAGATCCCTCTTCAATTCCTCATATCTTCTACCTCCTCTTATTTCGTCCAGAATTCCTATCCTCCTCCTTCCTCTTCCACGCTTCCCCAGTGTTCTCCCCTCTATCACTCTTTTCAACATGCCCTCTCCTCTCAAAACCTCCTCCATCCATCTCTTCTGCCTTCTCCGAACCTCTGCCACAAGCTTTCTCTCCTCTCCGACCATATCCAATACCTCCTCGTTCGTTTTTCTCGCCATCCAGCTAACCTTCTCCATCCTTCTCCAAACCCACGTCTCAAACGCCTCAAGTCTACGCACATCCTCCCTTCGCAATGACCAAGTTTCCGACCCATATAGCGCCACGCTCCATATTAAAGTTTTCACCAGCCTCTTCTTTACGTCTCTTCTCAGACCCCCCTTCATCAATTCCCTTCTCTTCGAAAATGCTTCTTTAGCAAGCGCAATTCTGCATCTGATGTCCTTACCACTAAACCCATTCGCCTCCAAAATACTACCCAGATACGTAAACTGCTCGACCTGCTCTATCTTCTGCCCTCCCACCCTTATATTCAGCCCCGCCTTCTTACT
Source organism: Pyrrhosoma nymphula (assembly GCA_963573305.1). Classification (NCBI taxonomy): domain Eukaryota; kingdom Metazoa; phylum Arthropoda; class Insecta; order Odonata; family Coenagrionidae; genus Pyrrhosoma; species Pyrrhosoma nymphula. The sequence continues at coordinate 83,881,535 of OY754333.1, read as the reverse complement.
TCTAGAAAATCTCATTACTTTCGTTTTCTTGTGATTGATCTTCATCCCATACTTTTCGCACTGCACCTCTAATGCATTCACCATTGACTGTAGCCACTTGGCCGACTGACTAACCAATTCTTGATCATCTGCAAATCTCACTGTTTTTATCAGCTCCCCTCCTACCTTTATTCCTACCTCCTCCTCCCCCCATGCCTCCCTTACCATTTCTTCTGAATACACGTTAAAAAGCAACGGCGATAGTGGGCACCCTTGCCGCACTCCCCGTCCTATCGTGGCCCATCCCGATTCTCCATTGGCTACCCGGGTAGTGTCGATTTCAGGGGGACTGCATGGCGGATGGACCCAGGTAGTCTCCACAACACCCTCATTAGGAAGGCCCTCGCTCGCTTTCGAGCTAATCCGGATCCTCTCTCGAGGTTGGGGACGGACGAGGGTCGCCCTTCCCGGCAGGTAGAAAGTGACCCCGTGCAGTACAATTATAAAGTTTATAAATAATGCAATTTTGTAACTTTTTCGCATCGCCATCGAATCCCTTGTCTCAAAACGTTCACGAGCGTCTTTTGATTGACTCTCTAGGATGAAAATTATGGATTTTAGTGTCAGCATAGAAAATGCGGCGTTGGGTTGGGTTGGGTTTGGTTGGGTTGGGTTTGGTTTGGTTTGGTTTGGTTGGGTTGGGTTTGGTTTGGTTGGGTTGGGTTGCTAGGTGTCATAGGCGCATTTTCTATGCTGACACTAAAATCCATAATTTTCATCCTAGAGAGTCAATCAAAAGACGCTCGTGAACGTTTTGAGACAAGGGATTCGATGGCGATGCGAAAAAGTTACAAAATTGCATTATTTATAAACTTTATAATTGTACTGCACGGGGTCACTTTCTACCTGCCGGGAAGGGCGACCCTCGTCCGTCCCCAACCTCGAGAGAGGATCCGGATTAGCTCGAAAGCGAGCGAGGGCCTTCCTAATGAGGGTGTTGTGGAGACTACCTGGGTCCATCCGCCATGCAGTCCCCCTGAAATCGACATCACCCGGCTACCCTAACCTGCGCAGTCTGATTCATATACAAATTCCGAATCAGACGCCTGTCCCTCCAATCGACCCCTAATTTCTTCAACACTCCCATTAATTGCGTCCATTCCACCCGATCAAACGCCTTCTCGAAATCTATGAAGCATGCAAAAACATCCTGCCCATACTCTAGGTTTCTTTCTACCAGCGTTCTCATCACCGCTATAGCGTCTCGCGTTCCCGTCCCTCTCCTAAACCCGAACTGGTCGTCACCCAGGTATTCATTTGCCTTCTTCTCTAGCCTTCTGTTTAGAATCCTCAGAACTACTTTGGCCGCGTGGGATATTAAGCTTATTGTCCTATAGTCTTCGCACGTTTTTGCCTTACTCTTCTTTGGTATAGGAATTAGTACAGTCTTCGCGAAGTCTTCCGGCCACACTCCATCCTCATAAATCCTACGAATAAGAGCAAAAAGTTTTCCTCTTCCGTTCTTCCCCATGATCTTTAAAAACTCTGCAGGTATGTCATCTAGTCCCTCCGCCTTATTCCTTTTCATGTCTCGTAGAGCTCTTTCGATTTCGCTATCTAGGATACTCGGTACGATGCCATCTCTGTCGATATCGTCTTCCCTTTCTATATCTAACCTATTGGGCCTTATTTCTTTACCATACAGCTCTTCAACATACTCCTTCCACCTCTCCTGGATCCCTCTCGGTTCTACGATCACCTTTCCCGTCTTGTCTGTTATCGTTGTAATTCCCCTTCCCTTATTACCACCCGTCAGTTCCTTTACTTTCCTATATAATGCATCTGCTCTTCCCTCTTTTTGGTATTTCTCTAACGCGTCGATCTGTTCTCTCCACCACGCCTCTCTTGCTTTCTTTGTTTCTCTTCTAAGCCTGTTATTAAATTCTCGGTATTTTCTCTTACCTAGTTCTGAGTTTACGCTCTTCCATTTCCTTCTCTCCTCCATCTCCCTGATCATTTCCTTCGTGATCCACGGTTTTCTAATTTTAGTTGCACTCACTACGCCTACCGTTGCTTTCGCCGCTTCTACAATTCCATTTTTCAAACTTCCCCATTCATCTTCCACTGATCTAACTCCATGATCCTCACCCATTATCTCATCCACCTTCTCTCGATACTTCTTCTTCATTGCCCCAGTTAATACCTCCGTATTCCACTTTCGTACCCTCCTTCCCATTCTTATCTTTTTCAGTTTTACCCGACATTTCATGGCTAATAAGTTGTGGTCTGTGTCTGCATCCGCTCTTGGATAAGTGTGCGAGTTTTTAACACTATTCCTGTATCTGTGACGTACCATTATATAATCTATCTGGATCCTATCTGTGTCTCCCGGCTTCTTCCAAGTGTACCTACGTCGAGGATGATGTCCGAACCATGTATTTGTAATTACTAGGTTATTTCTGCGGCAAAACTCCACAGCTTTCTCGCCCCGGTCGTTTCTTCTTCCTAGCCCGTAATCGCCCACCTCCATCTCTTCCTTCACCCACCACTGCGTTCCAATCCCCCATTACTACCAGGTGCTTACTCCCAGGTATCCTACCAATTATTTCCTCTAGCTGATCGTACACCCCATCTACCTCCTCATCTTTATGATTAGAGGTAGGCATATAAACCTGGATTATAACTAAATTCGTTGGTTCTGCTTTTAGTTCCACGACTATTATCCTATCACTCACCTGTTCTGCATACACTACTTTTCTACCTAGTTTCCTATTCATTACGAATGCAACCCCGCGCTGACTTTCATTCCCTCCACTATAAATTACTCTATAATCGTCGCTCCAGTAATCCCCATCATCCTTCCATCTTACTTCACCCAGACCCATGATGTCTACACCCACCCTCTCCATTTCTTGCTTTATATTCTCTAGCTTCCCCGCCCTCAGCATTGTCCTAACATTCCACGTGCCTATTCTGATTGTTTCGTTCCTCTTCTTTATCTTCTTTTCCTCTGCTGCTGCTACGTCTGAGCAAGGCTTTCGTGTGATGACGACCGCAGGGGCCTTGCTCCCACCGCTGCCGGGCACGACACCCGGCCCTCTTGGCCGAGTCCCGTAGTTGCCAGGATTCATTATCAATTGAGAACTGTCCATAATTTCAAGGTTTTTGTTTTAATTGAGATAGTATTCCGTGGCCTTACTCAATAGTGTTTTTTACGAGACACCATCACTTCAGAGGCCGCCCCACTGGGGTCAGACGCCTTTTGCAGCCGCCTCACTGAGGTACACACGCTGCGCGGACTACCATTCGTCTGTCTCCTAACCTTCGACCAATCTGGCATGGGTGACCCTACCAGGAGCAATGCTTCCGCCAGTGCAGCTCTAGGGGTCATCGGAGCACGCAAGCCCTTCCACCACGACAAGGTTGTAGTCCAAGAGAAGAGCGTACGTAATAGGCCCCCAAAAAATAATAACACAATGTAGCACCATGAGTAAAGGTATTACTCTATGGCAGCACATATGCTACACAAGGATTGAAGAGTTTAAAAAGAGTTGTTGTTTTTCTGTTAAACCGTTCGGAAAGCCACCGTGCGTCAAATGAGGTGGATTCCATGGTCAGATTTTTCCTAAATACCTCTCCGGTAATGGGCTTTCAGTGACGCCGTGCCGGTAAAGTGGATTACAAATACAAATTATGGAATTAGGTGCCAGTTTTACTTTAGATGCATCTGTTGAAATATCGTTTTTACGAGAATTTGCGGGTACAAAGAGTAGCAATATATAGGTACATACATGTAATCTTATTTTCGTAGGTTTGTTGAAATAAGCGTGATCACCATTCTTAAAATTTTGTCGCATGCTTTAAATCGCTAGTTATAATTGATGGATTGCGTTATTATGACTATCTCCGAGGATCAACCCATCTAGAGCGGTTTGCGTTTTGGATAACGGCAACGCGAAAATATGAACCGTGATCCCACCCCTGCTTCATTATTCGACTCCCATCAATTGTATCGGCGTGACCAAACTAAGGAAGCACGCTCTTTTCGTATGCATTTCCATTACCGGAGTATCCATTCTACTTCCTTTCATCTCCCACTCATTCCATTCCCTATCCTCTTCTGCTTACGTGATCGTAAGAGTTTATCTCACAGTATCGTAAGAGTCTATTCTTTGACACTCCCTGTCACTTGAGCAGTCCCTTTTTCCGTCCCTCGACCCGTACGCAAGTCTTTATAACAGTACTAGGTAGGTATTGATGTAAGAAATTGGATCCATCCGTGGACTTCGTTCGAACAAAAACTGTGGGCCTCATACAAATTCACCTCCATACCGCCGCATTCGACCAATCCGCGAATCTTGGTCGTCATATCTTGTACTTCGGGTTGCGTGTTGACCCCGAGTGTACTTATGCTCCTGGAACGATCTTGTTGGGGTCATTTTTTTACCTTTCTTCGACATTAGCGAGAATGGTGGTGTTAATTATAAACTCACTCCATTCTATTCTTTCCCTTCCCCCTCCCCCCGTCTCATTTTTCCATTTGTCCCCGAATAAAGACAATAGACATGGTTGGTTGAACGCCACGAGGTATTTCGCGGTGTCATAAGTTACGCGTTTGGTAGCCCATGATAACTCAAAAGTTGTGCCCGTTTCACCCTACGTCGCTATTTGTATTTTCATTGCATTGAACCGTTTTTTGCCGAGTGATGTCACACATTCAGAGTTTTTTCTCACAAATTAAGAAAAAAAACGAAATACTCGGGGAGGAGAGAATTCAACCTATCAGAATGAAGAAACACATTCATTTAAGAAAAAATGAAAAGCTACATTACTATGCATATGATATAGACCACAAAAATAGTTACGGCAATCAGAGTGCATCCTACCTGGAAATTTCTGGTATTGAAAGGGTTATTACAATGATTAAGGTATAATGCTGGCAAAGTAGGGAAAAGGGAGATAAAGGATAGGCATGCGAGATGAGATGAGGGATCCTAGAAAGCAAAGTAAGCTGATGAGATAAATTCTATGAGGTCGTTTTCAAATAAGAGAGAGAGAAGTTGAAATGATCCATCAAAACCTACTCTAACCTGAAAATAGTACTGATGATGGTTCATGAATTATATTTGACTGCAAAACAACTTAATATGAATAAGCTTTAGTAATTTTGGAGTTTGTGCCTTATCATTATCCCCAAGTCTTCAACTTGTGGGTGCTTAACTGATGAATATATAGAGCAGTGGCAGATTGATGGGAGAGAGGGGCGGCCGCCTCCCCTCTCCCCGTAATTCCTGGTGCAATAGGAAAAATGGTATTCATACCCCCAGATCCCAGAAAAGTAGCCCCCCTAAAAAACAACAACCTTAATCCGCCACTGATATAAAGTGTTTAAAGTATTTGAACTTGAAGACAAAAATATCATCACTTCCTGGTATTTGCTTTGGTAGATTATTGCTTGTTTGTGCTATGGTAGCCATGTTGTTTTTTAGTATTTTTGTCAGTCATTTATTTCCATCATTAAACGGCAAATATCTAGTTTGTTTTAGCAATCATGCCTGTACTTCAAGCATGCAAGCCTTGCTCTGGCTGATACACTATTTTCATATTTCTGTTTGTGCTGCCAATTAAATCGTATCTCATCCTACAAAAGGGATTGGCTGCTTATTGTTCCACATATAAAAATAATGTTTGTTTCGTTTCTAATATTCAGGGAAAGTCATGTCGCTACCAAACTACATGGCCAGGATTCTGGTGGAGAAACCCTCTAGCTGTTTGGGACGTTTACTATGTGACTAAGAAAATGGATGAAATGGCAGCAACCATTCCAATTAGGGAGCCATGGAAAGCACAGAATGCTGAGGAGTGGGACCAGATGACTGTGGAAGAGTTCTTGAATAAAACATGCTGGACCAAGTAAGAATTTTCTCATACCATAGTCGAATCATTCTTACACATTCCCTGAGCGTGCATATTGAAATGTAAAATTCTTTATTTGACCAATGCTTGTTGACCCAATTGTGAATGAACCATTGGTTTGGATGAGTGAAACTCAGTGGTGCACCTAGGGTTTTTGTTGCCCCTGGCAAAATGGAAATGGTGGCACACCCTCCCCCCCTTCCTTTGTTTATCTCGTTTTCCATGTTCCTCTTTCTGCTTTTACTTTATTTTCTCTGTATATTTTTTCCAATTATACATGCGGATGATATTATTTACTTCAACATTATCCTGTCTTTGGGGGAAAAAATCTCCATGCCACCCCCTTCGTGATGGCACCACTGTATGGAGCCAGCTCCACCACCCATTACTTACACCACTGGTGAAACTGCAGTTGGTTGATTTTCCTGTCATGGTTCAATTTTTCAACCTTCTTTATTGGTGTATGGTGTATGTATTACCTTTATTCTGTTTTGTTGGCCTTGGACTAGGGTGTTGGTTATTTTTTATTTTTTTCTCGGATTTTCGATTTCTACCTCTTAAAATATGCTATGGGTGCAAAATGGATATCCTAAAAATTTCAGTCCTATTGTTTAACACCCTTCTCTTGGACTACAACCTTGTCGTGGTTGAAGGGCTTGCGTGCTCCGATGACCCCTAGAGCTGCACTGGCGGGAGCATTGCTCCTGGTAGGGTCACCCATGCCAGATTGGTCGAAGGTTAGGAGACAGACGAATGGTAGTCCGCGCAGCGTCTGTACCTCAGTGAGGCGGCTGCAAAAGGCGTCTGACCCCAGTGGGGCGGCCTCTGAAATGATGGTGTCACGTAAAAAACACTATTGAGTAAGGCCACGGAATACTATCTCAATTAAAACAAAAACCTTGAAATTATGGACAGTTCTCAATTGATAATGAATCCTGGCAACTACGGGACTCGGCCAAGAGGGCCGGGTGTCGTGCCCGGCAGCGGTGGGAGCAAGGCCCCTGCGGTCGTCATCACACGAAATCCTTGCTCAGACGTAGCAGCAGCAGAGGAAAAGAAGATAAAGAAGAGGAACGAAACAATCAGAATAGGCACGTGGAATGTTAGGACAATGCTGAGGGCGGGGAAGCTAGAGAATATAAAGCAAGAAATGGAGAGGGTGGGTGTAGACATCATGGGTCTGGGTGAAGTAAGATGGAAGTATGATGGGGATTACTGGAGCGACGATTATAGAGTAATTTATAGTGGAGGGAATGAAAGTCAGCGCGGGGTTGCATTCGTAATGAATAGGAAACTAGGTAGAAAAGTAGTGTATGCAGAACAGGTGAGTGATAGGATAATAGCCGTGGAACTAAAAGCAGAACCAACGAATTTAGTTATAATCCAGGTTTATATGCCTACCTCTAATCATAAAGAGGAGGAGGTAGATGGGGTGTACGATCAGCTAGAGGAAATAATTGGTAGGATACCAGGAAGTAAGCACCTGGTAGTAATGGGGGATTGGAACGCGGTGGTGGGTGAAGGAAGAGATGGGCGGGAGGTGGGCGATTACGGGCTAGGAAGAAGAAACGACCGGGGCGAGAAAGCTGTAGAGTTTTGCCGTAGAAATAACCTAGTAATTGAAAATACATGGTTCAGACATCATCCTCGACGCAGGTACACTTGGAAGAAGCCGGGAGACACAGATAGGTTCCAGATAGATTATATAATGGTACGTCACAGATACAGGAATAGTGTTAAAAACTCGCATACTTATCCAGGAGCTGATGCAGACACAGACCACAACTTATTAGTCATGAAATGTCGGGTAAAACTGAAAAAGATAAGAATGGGAAGGAGGATAAGGAGTGACGCACAATTTTACAGTACTTTGGGACGAAATTCGCTCCATTTTTACGTCCGCTCAATAGTTTTTTAGGAATAAAATATTTTTCCGCGACCTACAGCCGCGTGTCCAGGGGCGGATTAAGGTCGTTGTTTTGGGGGGGGCGGTTCTCTACTTTCCGCGGCGCCTGGGGGGTATGGAATACCTCTCAACGAACCGGGGGTCCGGGCGGACCTCCCTTGGAAAGTTAAAAGAAATGAATCGCTTGGAACGTAGTCTTGGTGTGGCTATATTATCTAGTAGATGTGATAAATTATTGAGTAAAACTCTCTAATTACATTTGAAAAACGTATACAAACGATGTAAAGAATGCCATTCTTGTGAAGATGCAGGTCTCCCGGGTTTTACACCACATTGGTCCATGTTTCCACGGGCGACAGTTTCGGCGGCGTTTCAGTCGGCTTCTTCAGGTCGGTGAAGTGAAGGGGTAGCCATTCGTCGTCTTATATATCTCACCCGTTGGAGTCAGGTCTAATTCTTGTGATACATAAGACGACGAATGGCTGCACCTTCACTTCACCGACCAGAAAAAGCCGACTACAACGCCTACGAAATTGTCGTCCGAGGAAACATGGACCAACAAGGTGTAAAATGCGGAAGACATGCATCTTCACATCCATCAACCCGTGGCAGCTTACACAAGGATTTCATACTCCCTTCTTCTTTATGCCGTACAAGATGAAAATTGGTTGGAATGAAATAAAAAATAAGTACACAGAAAATACTCTTTTCCTTTAATAAATTTATTTTATCAGCAAAAGTCAAAATAATAACATTCAAAGAAGAACTACCAGGCTGTAGAATACATTTATAAAAGTTTTAATGATGACTAAAACAAGTAGGCCCAACTTAATATTTAAAAAAAATGAAATAAACAAAGTATTGACTATTGATTTGAGGTAATGCAGTCACCCTCACAATTACAGATATACGAGCTGACGTAAATTCTGAAAATATTATTCAGTTGTAATGTTTTGAGCGCCAACTTTAATGCAAATAGCCTAGGTCTTGACAGTATAAGATTTATGTATACAAATTACAGCAGTAAATTTTGCTTTCTTGTTGCTTTCTGCTCAGCAAACCGGTTTATTACATTATCGGGGTCTACATGAATATGACGGTGAATGTACAACATAGCAAGGCCGTTTAAACGACTTTCACCGCATCTTGATCGCACGTAACTTTTCAGAAGGCTTAGAACAGAAAAAGATCTTTCAGCAATTGCAATACTGACAGGCAAACTTAAGAGGACAAGGGAAAGTTTCTTTATTAGCGGAAAAAGGACAGGATGGCATGCATTATAAGCATCGATGACAGTTGAAGGAATAACTTTACCATCATCAATATCCCGGTTCCATTTCACTATCCACTGTTCATACTCTGATTTTATCTGAAAAACAAAACATTCTTTTTGGAGACCAAAGAGGTCAGAATACTTCTGGAAAAGTGTGTTTATATCATTTTTAACGTCTGCAGATTTGAGAACGACATTCTTAGCCAAAATGGCCTGTGGGAGAAAGATATTTATTCTGAATACGTCCATTACCACATCAGAAAATCTAGAGGAGAAGTCCTCCAGAACCCAGTCCAAAAGGGGGATGTAGATGTTTCTTCGGAAATATTCCTCTGCAGATCGAAACGGTGCATTTGAGCGACATGATTGCCGTTGAGCAATCCTTGGGGCGTTCATCTCTCCTCCTAAGGAGCGCGATGCGGCCGTTGCTCTTGCAAAAACACCTTTAAAATATTTTTCAACAGCAAGTCTTTTACTTCTGAAAAGAGATTTCACTGTGAAAACTGCCTCTGAAGCACTCTGAATATCTAAGTGTTCTGTTTGTAATAACTTGCTTAGGTTGCACGTAATACCCAGGATCTCAGCAAGGCAGCAGGGTGACACTAAGAAATCACTATCTCGAATGCTACATTCGTAACTCTGAGCTTTTTGAGCCGACGAATCCTCATTTGACCACCTGGAAATTATTTCCAAAGCCACTGACACCTTTTCAATATTTGTAAGAAACTGTAGCACGGAATCATGGCGTTCTACCCACCTGGTCTCGCAAAGTTGCTTTAGTTGCCCTCCCAGGGTATTTTTCAAAACCATATTTCGTTTCGATGAAGCACGGAAGAAGTTAATGATTTCCACTAAAATACCATGGGCATTACGAACAGATGGTACTCGATTTGTTTTGGAAATTACTAAATTTAAGTTATGGTTGTAACAAGGACAACGAACAGCATTTGTTGCATTCTTCTGAATTTCTTGCACAGCTCCTACGGCGGCTGATACATTTGTAGAGCACCCATCTGTGCCTATACCGACACAATATTTTATGTCTAGTCCTAAACTATGGATTTGCTGGGTTACGATTTGGCCAAGTTTTACACCAGTAACAGAAGGTTCAATATGTAAATCAACTTCTGAGCTTTCTCCATCCACATCATCTGAAGGAGAATAGTCTAGGTCAACGACTGCTTGCCTTAAATCTAAAAATCCTACAAAGTCCTCTCTGACTTCTTCGGCCAACATATACCTAATAATGAGTGACATGTGAGAAATATGGGAAATGTCAGTTGTCTCGTCAAAAACACAACTAAAATATGTAGCCTTCCTGATTCGTTTCACAATTGTAGCCAAAATCTCTTGGCCACAGCACTCAATGAAACAGTTTTGAATTGTCTTGCTAGTGAGCATATTTCTTAGGGTAGCAGTCTCTAAGTGATTCTGTAAGGCTGAATCGCCAACCTCGCAACGAAAACGCAGTAATGCTCGGAAGTTGCCGTCATTCGTCAAGGGCTCTTCCAATGATAATATACCGTCGTCCCGATGACCTCTGAATGGTATGTTCTGACGGCCAAGAAAAATCACATTTTTTTAGTATCAGTTTCAGATTTTCTCTATTTTCCTTGATTTTCTCCCTTCTGTAGCAGTCCAGTTGGCTTGCGATTTGATTTTCTGGTTTTTTGTATTTCTCCAGAAAATCCAGGGCCAAAAGCACTGCACCTTTGTGATAGGCTGTGTTTTGGTGATTTTCCAGATCACCTTGTTTCCCTAGCAGTTTTGAAAACTTTTTTAGCGGCTCTGTAACGAGGGATTTTAACTGCAAATTTTTACCGCAAGCTGCCGTTGATTGGGCAAAAAAAGGGCAATACCTACAAAAAAGTCCATTCATTGAGGGAGAAACCACAAGCCAAGGGTATTTTTCAAGATGATCCCTCCTCACGTAACGACGCTCTTCCGCGGTTCCCTTCCTATGAGTGGAAAAGGGATACATGTAGTCGCTTGTGGGTGTCCAAGGGCTTTCCAAAAGTTCTGCAATTTTCCTATATCAGGTCTTTCTTGTCCTGGTACAATAAAGAGGCCTACGTCACAGTTGAAATTTGCAGCCAAAGGAAGTGAAGAAATTGAAGCTTCAGTCGATGTTTTGTGGCTACATGGACGTGATTGCAAAATGACCATGGGCGCAGCTTGAGTCTCATTGTCAGTTATGCAGCATGAAGGCATGGTGTTAACAAATTGTGTATTTCCTCCTGCTGCTTCTGTCGTCTTTTGTTTTTGGACGCGAGAGAAAAAGCTTCGAAGGTCCGCAGAGGCACTGTTAGTTTTCCGCTTTGTACCAGGCCTACTAGAAGAGGACGCCTGTAAACAAAATTAAAACTTAGCTATTCCTTCTGCGACGAGTTGCAAAAAAAATAATATAAGCATGTCTTTTTCTCACCCTCCAGCGTATTACTTGAAAATGTTTTGGCTTTACTTAGAGATTCCTCAATTTTACTGCTATCAAAAGGAGAGGGGTCAAAACTATGGTGGGTGGACCTCTTACAGTATTTATATTATAACACAAATGAAAATAAAAGTCTTGTGGGTGTTCAATTCCTTGATCAAAAAGCAGATAAATAGCAAGAGAGGCTAATCTGGGCCCGAGCTTGAAGCCGGCCGTCCGACTCTAATGGCGAGCGCGGGAAAGCACAAATAATTTATGTCGTTGTAATTTATCGATTGAACTTACCATCTCTGGCTGAAAGGTTGATCTTCACGTCAGGTATATCACAGGAAAAAGGATGCAGGGTCCTAAATATGTGAAGAACTCATGAACTTTTCTCTCACTCAAAACTGGAACAAAACACTCGCTAGAGCTTGGCCCCACTTACAAACGGCAATAGTTGCGCTCCGGCACTCAATGTGTCTCACCCGTACAATGTCTTACACCCGACTCTTCGAGTTTGCGTTTCACCCGCGAAGTCGCCATCCAACGACCACCTCACCCCGTATCTTCAGTTCCTCATAGGCAATGTCAGTCTAATCTTTAATTAAACTCAGCAGCGTTATCTCAATGATTCAGATGAGCTGGAACCACTCTGCTCCGTAGCTTCCCACAGACGACTGCCCACTCCTATCTTAATGACACCTTATCTGAATGGTCAATAACCACTGCGGTCCACCCATGAGAAGGGAACCAGCTATTCACTATACACCAGGATATTCACTTACCCTTATAATTTTTCCGTTACGGCACCAAAGCTTTCACAACATTGTTTATCAAAAGGCCTACAAAAGTACAATTGCGAACATCGAGGATATTGTATCTGTTTAGACAAGTGGCTTATAGATATTTTCCAATTATATTTAAACATTGTATATTGAGCTGGTGAAATAAAAACTTCCATTGGAGAACCACCTTAATGATTACCATCTTTTCTATTTTCCCCGGGAATTACGGGGGGGGGGGGGGGCGGCCGCCCCCCCCCCCCCCCCCTTAATCCGCCCCTGCGCGTGTCACACCCCTAACGTGAGTGCAAGGCTTGCACTCACCGAAGAAAAATAAATCCATGATCTTAATAATGGATATACATGATCAACCTATGTATCCCCCATTGATAAATATAAAAAAACTGGAACTTATTCTTGATTACTATAAGAAAAAAGAAGGCATGGGCACCTGAATTAGATGTGGGCAAATTAACCCATTTCATAGATAACAAGAGATGACTACTCGTCTCTCACCTACCTCTTCTAAATATTTAGTAAATGATTGGGTAACTTTTTTGTCATTCACATCCTGTCATCTGAAGCTATTCTGGAGATCAATTTTGAAAAACTTTGCCCTGATTCTAATGAATGGGCTTCTTCAGGAAAGGCTAAAGATCAAAACTCTCCAACGGAAAATCAAGGCTTTTCTTGCCAAATATTTCCCAGCAAAATGATCAGGTCCAGAGAGATGAAAGAGCCAAGGAGACTCTAATCATTAAGAAGGATTGCTGCTTATGCAGGAGATCAAAAAATAACTACATGGCCACATTGTGTGCAACATGCCATGGCTACATATCTATGAGACTTATTTAGAAACATTATAAGTATGAGAAATGTGGAGGGAATAATGAAATTGACAGTGAAAATACCCTAAAGATAATGTAATATGTCAATGTAAGTCTGAAGAGCCATGCCATGTAATTGCAAAGATAATTATTGTATACCCACCAAATTAAACGTTTAATATTAGTGCTAACTAAAAATATGATTCTGCTTTAATTAATTTAATCATATGTAATCAGTGCAATGTGTATAATTATTTTGTTTGAAACTTTTTAACAATGCATAGGAATTGTAAAAATGTTTCTAGTTTTTGAATTTTTAAATATCACTGCTCTCCATCATTACCATTTCTTCTTTTTGCAGATCGTGTGAAATTGAATAATTCAGTTGCACAAATGAAGTACAATGGGTCAATTGAGTGATCTGTTACAAGTATTAAACTCTCAGGGACAGACTATCACTAGGGACCGGAAAAAATCGCATGTTGCGATAAATGCGAATTTTCAGCGAAAAATAGGGATAAAAGCGAAATATCTGCGAAATTAGTAACTATGCGAAATGAGGTTATAAATGCAAAAAACTAGTTGGTAATGGCAATAAAAATATTTTTTCATGTTCTTATTTGTGAAATATCCCATTTTACCAATTAAAATTGTGATTATTATCACATGAACGCTACAGATTAGCCTATTTTCAACTTAAACGTACATACTAATATACGCCATTTTTACCATGAGTAAATGGATTGCGGGAAAATTCTAAAAGCAGGTTGCCTAACTCCCAGGGGCGGAACCAAATACGTAAAAATTGTAATATGAAGAGTGAAATATGCTATAAATAATAAAATAATAAGTAGCACTTGAATTATAAGCATTCATATCAAACAAAAATCCATTACACATGTTTATTTTAATGGTTTTTGAACAAAACTTACATTTTTAGTCATATTCTTCCTTCTGAATTAACATAGTAATTATATTATAATTATATCATATTTGAATTTTCAATTATTGTAGCATTTATTTGACAGTACTTTATGCAATATTTTATTGTTTTACATCAGTAAATAACCAATTATTTACATAATGAATTATTTATATAGCAAGGTTGTAACCATAGGCGTATCCAGGGGGGTTTTGGGGGTTGTAACCCCCCCCCCCCCCCATTGATAACAAAGTTAACATGGGGGGTATGGAATAACCCCATGCTCCCCATGTAAAACCCCCGCCCCTTCAGTGGTGGTGACCCCCGCCCCCCCTTCAGATGCTTCTAGATACGCCTATGATTGTAACTAATACATACAATTACAAAAAAGCAGTAAAAATCCAATCGATTCGATTCCAAGCCCACAGAAACTGTAAATAAACAGGCATTTAAAAATCTCCCTTCTTTTTACTTGCACAAGTTCCCCTTTCCTGGCTTGCTTTCTATATACTTGAGCATGGAAACAATCTTTGACATGATCGGTGAGTATTAGCATGAAGTCTTATAAAATTCTAAAATAAATCAGCCATTAACTAGGTGACAATGTTTTGAAATTATTATTTTTTTCTTTTATAAATTTATCTAAAAACTTCGTGGCAAATTTTTGTACTCTTCATTTCTTTTATGTTACAAAAAAATTGTTAAAGTGTCAGATTAATGTGTCATAAAAGGGGTTGCATGAGTTTAAACAAACTTATTGATTGAAGTAATGATATATTTGCATATTCTGCAAAGAATTGCTTAATAATTGATAGTTAAATTCCAGGTTATTCGTTGATAAAAAATAGATGCTAATTTCAGGAGAATAGATGCTAATTTCATAAAAAATATATGCTAATTTTGAAAAAAATAGATGCTATTTTTTCCGGTCCCTAATTAAATCACTCATATGATTGAAAATATTTTGCTTGATTAATTAGGCATTTTAAATTATTTTTATCACAGCGTAAAAATTGATTTATTAGTGGGTATATTAAAAATGGGTCATTCAAAAATATTGGTTTATGCTGTCTACCCACTTATGCAATGAAAAGGGGTGCTCCTACTGAAGGGTTAATTGGATGACAAGATATTACTTTAATTTCAATCATATATGAGTTCATTAAGGAGAGACTAGATGCACTTCAATGTAAGTTCGTGCAAAAGGGCATCCTAGTGTATGCTTTTAAGGAGGAAATTTTAAAATGAGTAACTTTTCAAGACATAATTTTATGGGCATCCTTATTTCTTCTGTTAACATGCAGTAGTGAAATATGCACAATGCACATCTTAAAATTGCCTCAAGTCTGTCAAATTTTTACTTCCCTCATAAATAAATATCTATTCCCTGTCCACTGCTATATTTTCAAAGCTGTAAGCCCTCTTACTTTTTAAATTATTAGGGATCTTCATTGTTTTCTGCTAACTTTCTTCCCCTCATATGTTCTCTCTCTCATTGTGTTGAATTCTGGGATATGGATCTTATGTGCTTGAGTTATTTTCGACGTAGTATTTTGGAACAGCTAAATCAGATTCAAAATTCTAAATAAGTCTTGTACAATATTTATTTTCATAGAATAAACTACAGCAGTTGGTTATATTTTTACATCTTCAATTTCGTAGGGATGCACTTGAGTTTTTGCAGGCATTATGCTGCCTTAACAACACAGCCGAATCATACCAGATGTCTCTCCTGTTTTACCTGTGGTACATGAGACAGGGTGACGGCCTGCTACGTCTTTGGTATATAAGTGGTGGAGCACAAGAACGAAAGATTATTGGTGGCACTCAACAGATAAGCTTACGCATAGCTGAATCATTAGGAGGTAAGTTACTTTTTAGACTTATTTTACTAAGATAGTCAAAATGCTGAATTCATATCTTAGAAAAATGGTGTGAAAGAGAACTTCCGAAAGTCATTTTCATACTATAGGTAATCTGTGGTCTTTTAGAAGTTTAGGAATGATAGCTTTTGGAAAAGGTGAAATTAGTCATCTGAGATTGATTTTATTCATTATCCCAGTTCAAAATATTTTATATTAGTGACAAAAACTAAGAGCTTTCAAGTCCAGGTTTGCTCACATGCATTTCCTCCTGGTTTCAATCATAAAAATTTAAGAGATTATTAGAGGTCACTGCTCTCCATCATTAACATTTCTTTTTTTGCAGATCGTGTGAAATTGAATGATCCAGTCGTTCAAATTAAGTACAATGGGGCAATGGATGGTTCTGTTACAATTGTCACACTCTCAGGAACAGAATATCAAGGCTCCCATGTTATTCTAGCAATGCCACCATGTGTTCAGGTATGATCTAACTTGGTGATAGTATTAGTTAAGACATAAATTTATTACTTTTCCTCAATTTACTCAATACAGCCGTGCATGTGGTGTCAAACTTTTCTTGCCAAAAAATAGTATTATTTTCACCCATAAGCAACTGAGGAAATCTATTGGACAATGAGTTCAATCATGTTATAATTTTCTAAGCAAAGAGAGATGTTACAGAAAGATAACTGTTTCACAATGTAAACAACTTTCCACTGGTAAATACTTTCATTCTGACTTAGGTTTGGATAGTCGGTACCTATACATATAGGTACGATGTAGTTGGCCTTCAGGTGATTATGATTCCTCAGTCATTATAGGTTTGGAGTTAAACCTGGTGAATCATCACAGATGTATTAAGAGACTAGATGTTTTTCATTTTTAATATAGGCCAAAATTTATTGAGGACTTTGTTAAATATTGGCGGTGGTATTGATATTAACATTTATCCAGACTGACATGGATTCACAGAGAACAAACTTAGATCAGACATGTGGTTTAGTCATGATTTATTAACGGACATCAGACTACAAGTGAAGCACGAAAAAAGGCAACACAAAAAGGAACAGTTGAATGTCAACGATTATACATATTTGAAACTTACTATTACAATTTCAACAGACTTGTTAGCCCTTATACTTCGACATAGAGATCAGATTAAGCATGTGATATTCGACAAGCGATTGCCCTTTTGTACAATGGAATGAACTTGATATAAAATTTGGGGACACTGATAAATTCAATGACTATCAGGAAATTTCAAAATACTTTTATGCCGTGGTCCTAATGGTTTAGGGTAGAAATGGAATTTTTCGAAATTCCTCATGGGTAGTTATGGATGCTCCTGGTTAGAACAGTTAGGGGACAGCGAAATGCACTTTTTTCCTTGGATCTCTGACTGGGGTGTTGGAAATAATGGTAGCAAAGTCTAGAAACATAAGGCAAGAAGAATTTTTTCGATATTTCATATTGCACAGCTCCGGATTTCATTTGAAATTTCAGGCGGTTTCGGGTAGGCAACCCGCAAAACGACTAATATTTTTTTACCCCATTTATTGCATTCCTCAAGCTCTGTAGGTGACTATCCAGCGCATGTGATAGAAATAGGTAAGTAAATATGGAAAAGAATTATTATCTCATAGTTAATATGGTTCCAGACTCATTATAACTCGATTTGCGAGTGTGTATTCATGAAGGGTGTATTCAGCTCTTCGTCCATCCTACTCTTGTTAGTAGGAAAACACAGAACTAGAGATGGGTCACTTTGAAAATTACCACGGTAATTTTCGTAAATTACCATGGTATTTTTCGTAATTTACCGCACCCCTTGAAAATTACCGTAATTTTCTAGATAATTCACCCATGTTAGAGATAATTTTTCATACAGATAAATTCCCAACATGTTCTTTTAAGCCAATTCCACATTTCTGACGTGTTTAATTATAAATTGAGGAATGTTCAACTCATTTTGGCATATTTTACTTAAATTATAACATTATTGAGTAATTATTAGTAGAATATTCTTCTTTAAAATTTCTCATACTTTGACAAAAGAAAGTCACATTGCGTGTTGCTGCCGTATTTCTTTTTACAATTTTGAGAATTTCTAATAAGTTAATGCTGCATTAGGTATGTTTTAAACATCGTATCCTCTCCCTTTCGCTATTGGCATTCTTATTTAACCATACATTTTCTGTTTAATGCTTAAAACTGAAAATTACTGGAAAATTACGGTAATTTTCAAAAATTACCGTAATTTACCGTGGTAATTTACCTCTGATGAAAATTACCGTAATTTACCCATCTCTACACAGAACTCACCTCATGGAGGCGGCTGTACCTTGAGGTCCTCATGTGCCAACCCACCCAAAGGCATGTTTATGTCTCTATAGCATAGTATTGCTTCTTGGTCTTAAATACCGACATGGTGGTGCGCGACTTTATCGTAGACCTGATGAATCTGTCTCTGCTGTTAAAGCTACATACTTAGATAGCTGCTTCAGTGACTAACCTCACCATTCGCTCCACAGTTTTTGTGTGACAGGGAAACTTCTCGATTGAAATTGGGCCCATGTCTGTGTTCAGTAGATGTTCAATATGCTCATTGGTAAAGCCTCGGAGCAGAGGTGGCAGTTTCACAGTTTCCTCGGTACAGTTGATCATATCATAACAATTTTGGGCCTTGAAGTCAATCGTGGGTACTCTGAATGGCCAGACTGGGGTATCACTTGTGCATCAAGGAGCAGCTGAAATCCCTTTCTTCTGATGTTGACGTCGGAGTCAGTTACCATG
Organism: Pyrrhosoma nymphula; assembly: GCA_963573305.1. NCBI lineage: Eukaryota > Metazoa > Arthropoda > Insecta > Odonata > Coenagrionidae > Pyrrhosoma > Pyrrhosoma nymphula. The sequence continues at coordinate 83,862,859 of OY754333.1, read as the reverse complement.
GAGAGGAGAATATTCTCTGGGTGTGTGAAAAGGCAATATTTTGCAGCACTTCGTCTACCACTGACCATGCTAGCCAGGGCTAGGTACCAGGAGAGCTGTATCATGGCAAAGAAGAGCCATGCACCTTCTGCACAAGATGAATTTATCGTTATCCTGAACCACATTGTAGCGTAAACTTTTATGATAGAATTGACAGGAGTCTTAATACATACGTTTGGTTTCTTCATTGCGATGTACAAGGGCAAAGATCTGTTTGCCACTGTGAGCCAATGTGAGTGAGTCAGTGTTCCTAGTTTTCTTGTGGTAAATAACAGGCACCTCCCAGTATTGATAGCCTGAATAATATGGAGCAGGTATTTTTGGTCCCTGCTGAGCTCATGCCCGTTCATTACTTCCGGAAGTTGCACTTTGATGGATTTAAAAGGCACGGCAGGTAGCGTCCCAGAAATCATTAGCTGATCCCCGATTGGAACATTGAAATTGCAAGGGCCTGACGTCTCCTCGTCAAATTTATGGAGCAGGTGGCAAAGGGTTTGTTCATTGCTGTGAAGCAAAAAAATACACCATAGCAGAGGGTGGCCCAAGTGTTGCTTGATGAGAGTTGTGACTCCTCTTTTCCACCCTGTATTGCTATTGGTTCCACCACATCCAATGACTACGAGCTGAGCCATCATACACAGCTTTTACCAAGTGATCTGAGGTGCATATGTTAAACCAATCTGTCTTGCCAGGTCGGTCTGAAAATCAGTCTCGGTCAGCCTGGTTATGAAATCAATCTAAATTCTCACATTGATCCAAGTACATAGTCTGGTCTATTGTCTGACCATTGGTGGATGTGCCAGTGTAGCAGTGGATTTTAAATCATTGGTTGAGTTATCAAGGTACTGATATGTTCCATCAAAACATATTTGTGAGCCTTCCATTCAATTTGCCTTAACCCCTTCATGCTGAACGTCACATATAGGAGTCGGGGTTTTCTTTATGCGAAAGTCCGGACGTCTACCATAAGTGCCGGAGATTTCTATATGCACAAGAACTAAAGTTTCCTATAGACATCATGGAGGGTGGGAAAGTAACCGCCGCTGAAGCATTTGAGAAAGGTATTCTTTCGACCCTTCGAGTCCCTACTCAGTGGGGGGCAAGACCCTTCCATTGGCAACTTTGCTCGACCTTCGAGCCCTTTAGTGGTCATTCTCTCAGCATATGTCAGCCGTAAGGGGCTATCCATAAATGACGTCCACACAATTGGGGGGGGAGGGGGGTCACCTCCTTGTGACAATGTGTGACAGGGAGGGGGGGGGGGGGCTGTACTTCATGTGACATCCACACTTCCACTGTATATTATGCTATCTAGCGGACCCGGCTGGACGACGGATTGCCACTCTGATGTTTTCTCTTTCATAGAATTCATCATGGCCAACGCTAGAGATCAAATGCTGTTTCACGTTCCGTCTTTTGCCCCTTTGCCTATTCATGACTCTGGGGTCGGAAGTTGACCTTTCCCATACCCTTTTTTTACCTATCCTTTTTTCCTTCCTATTCCCGCAGCCCTTCCATGCCCTCGGTCATGAGCGAAAGGTCACATACCGGGGGGGAAGGGTGGTGCCCTGCGCGGAGGACCCGCTTATCCGCTGTATATTATGCCTTATTTTTACTCAGACTGTGTACATTTTTTAGATATTTTATTTAATCAATGTACAAATGGACTCGAAGTCCTACGAGAGTACAATACAAACATTGGAATATATGTACATAAAAAATGAAATAAAATTAGGTCAGTTCCATCAGCAAATAAGAAAGATTACTCAAAAATAATAGTAATAATAATAAGTAAGTTTATTACTCCGTACACTATATACATTTCAATAGCAAATTTTGAGTAACTTTAGGTAGCCTTGAAGGAGAACCTGTTTTAAGGCTACCATCAAATACATAATAACACGTTATGCTTACACTTAAAAATACATATAGCTCATGAAGTGAGGCCTAGACAATTACTTAACAATGTGAGTGCGTACCTTAAGAAGCTACTTACTAACAGTTTATGGAGTTATTTATAAAACATTTACTTCAACATTTCCACCTCATTCTCTTTGGCTCTTAATTAAAAACAATTTAATTGCACCATCATGAAAAAAGGAACAATAATCAAAGAAAAAAAATGGTATAACAATATAATCAACAGGAACCCAGGGACATAAAATAATTTCGAGCATGGTGTTGGAAAGTTTTGATTGAGATGCATTGAGTGACTGTGGATGGCAAACTGTTCCACAAAATGACAGCAAATATCCAGAAAGCACCTCTTTCTTTATCAGTTCGGTGATGAGGGACTCTTAGCATATCTGGGTTCCTGAGAGGGCGACTGTGAATGGTGTGAACAAAAGAAAGCTTCTTGTACAGATAGGAAGGTGTCTTAGCATACATAATCTTTTTTAAGAGTAATACAGCCTGATAATCACGTCTGGGGTTTATTTTCATCCAATTTAAGGAAGTAAAGTGTCCAGAAATGTGGCAATCACAAGGTAGGTCAAGGACAAATCGAGTGCAAGCATTTTGGAGGCGTTGGATACGATTTACACATACAACTAGCATACCGTCACAGACCGAAGCCCCATAATCAATAATAGGAAATACGAGACTCTTAATCAAATGTTTTCTGACATTAATTGGTAACAATTGTTTATGGTGTCGTGATTGTTGGAGCACGGACAAACTCTTTTTACAAATAGCATTTGCATAGGGTTCCCAGGTTAAGTGCTTGTTGATTACATTACCCAGGTTGGTAACGGTATCAAGATAAGGAATGGTCATATTATTAAATGTCACAGTAGGTAAATCATGAGGCAGTTTCTTTAAAAGCTTAGGATTCCCTATAAGAATCACTTGAGTCTTACTACAGTTTATTTTGAGATTGTGACCTATTGCATGCTCCACGAGCCGAGAGCCTTCGTTATTTATAATAGTAATGGTCTCAAAGCACTCCTCAGGTAAGAAGTCAACATAATGCTGAAGGTCATCGGCATACATGTGGAAATTAGAATCAGTGAATAATGTATACATATATATCATTGACATACAGGGAATATAGGAAGGGGCCAAGAACGGATCCTTGGGGAACTCCCTGGATTAAATCCGCCAAAGTTGAGGTGACAGTACCTATATCCACAAATTGCTTTCTGTTGGCAAGATATGACCGAGTCCAATCTAAGGTAGAGCGTGACAATCCTAAATGTTTTAGTTGACTAATTAACAGCTGGTGGTGCATAGATGGGAAGGAATTACTGAAATCATAGAGGACTAAGATTGATAGTCGTCATTGGCCCATGGATTCTCTGATATCTCCTACTACTTTTAATAGGGCTGTTGTGGTGCTGTGCCCAGTTTTAAATCCGGACTGGAGAGGATGGAGTAAGCTCTTGGAAGATAAATAATTGACCAGTTGATAGTGTACAATCTTTTCAAGTAACTTTGCGAGGATGCACAGGATACTAATGGGGCGGAAACTTTTGACTTCACTTGCCCCCGGTGTTTTTGGTATGGGCTTCACACACGCAATTTTTCAAAGATCAGGAAAGACTGAATGTTGCAGCGAATAATTGAAAATATGAAGAATAGTGGAGGGAGGGTAGAAGTTTTTTCATTTTTGTGACATCATTAAAGGGGGGGGGAGGGGTGACACTATTTGTGACCAACTGTGACAGGGGGGGGGTCTAGTTTGGTCCAAAATTGTGTGACATAATTTATGGACAGACCTTAACTAATTGTATGTGCAGTGGATTTTCTAAATAAATAGTCCTTGACGATGCAAAAATAGTAACCATTGAACTGAACTCCTTGTGTTTAGCAGTGTGTTCTAAAATTTTAAGCGAAATTCTAGCTCTTATATTTTCAGGAGTTGTGTTATATTTCTTATAACCATTACTTTCTGTTCAATATCATAAAACCATTAATATAACAACTAGAAATTTATTTAAAATTTTAAAACTACCAAATAAACACAAATAATTCATTTCAGACATCAATTATCTCACGTTTGCAATAAATGATTGTTTAAAAAAACCACTGCGCAAAACAAAAAAATGACCGCAACCCCATGCTGTGAGAAGGTTTGCTAATGAGGAGGATCGAGACCAGTTGCCGATCGAAGGAACGGAAGGGTGGGGTCGGTACGCCGGAGAAGATTTTCCCTTCAAAATGCCTCCGTAACAGAGATGAGCTGTCTCCCATGAAAATCAGGATACTAAAGATATTTCCGTGAAAAGTACACCGGCGCGAAAGGGTTAAACTAGTGATCAATGCAATACATATTAAGTTTCACGCTTTACTTTGTGGACCTGAGTCACATGAAATAAATTAATTTTTTTGTGCATATGTTTTTGTACATATATTGTTTTGTGAATATTCCACACTTTTTTATTCTTTCTGACCAGGGTTTCGACACTTACATTGTAATTGTAAAGGATAAAGACATTATAGGTGACAAAACTGCCCTATCAAGGATAATTACATTATAGGTGCCAAAGCCATGGTTGAATAGAATAAAAAAGTGTGGAATGTACAAAGTGAGAAATTATTTCATAGTGATCATTGGTTTAACTCAAAGTACAGTTAGAATGTGACATCCCTCCAAGTTCTAAACTAGCTTGTACTTACTTGTATATTTTTCCTACCCTTTCCCACATTCCTAGGGAAACCATTGTTCACATAGTTTGGAAATAAATTCACTTTGTAATATTCCACAGAAAGTTTTATTTCTTCCGAGCCAGGATTTTGACTATTACATAGTCATTATCAAGGTGACAATGGTTCACCATGAGTCCCTTATATACAGACTGAGGGTGTAGGGGGAGGGGAGGCAGAGGATGGGGAAGGAGCCAATAGGCAGAGAGTGCACTAAATTACTGGCTCCATGTGCTAGAGGAATGACTGGCTTTCACCCTAAAACCCTATAATTCTGCAAAAACCCCTTTATTTTCATAAAAAATTATTGTAGTTATCTGGAAAAAATAAAGCAAAATAGTGTCTAACAACTATCGGAGCAGTATTATGTTCCCTGTGAATTCAACCTTACGATTAAAGAAAATCCAGGAGTAAATCACTAGAATTGGCCCCAAAATGGCTATTTCTAAACTTTAGGAGGGGGGTGAGACCTCTAAATATTAATATTTTTTTGGTGCATTTGCAGCTAGAATTGCACCTTTTCCAAAATTTCAAATCGAAATTAAAAAAAATGTTTTTTCGATGTATGTACGCTTTTCACATATTATTAATAATTAATGGCCCCAAGCCAATTGGCTCAGGGCTATTTTACATTATTATGTATGAACATACATATTTGGCTGCTTTTGTTACATGAATTTATGTGTAAATGATAAATAAAATTTATGTTTGCATATCTGAAGATCGAAGAGAGAGAACTGATTCCTTTATTCTCATTTTCAGATGAAGATTCATTTTAATCCACCTCTTCCACCATTGAGGCAACAGCTTCTTCAGCGAATACCAATGGGTACAGTGGTGAAGTGCCTGGTTTTCTACAACCATGCATTTTGGGTTGATAAAGGTTAATATACACATTTTCATTGTATCATATCATTTTCATATCTCATTGTCTCATATCATTTTCTGGTGATTTAAATTCCACAACACTTTTCCTCACAAATGGAGTTACATGATGTGATTATTCTCAACAACCTCTGACAATTAACTTAATCATTAAGTATGTACACCCACATCTGAATCAAGGAGGGATTAAGCAGACCTGAGGGGTAAAGTAAGCAGGGGAGAGTCTGTGTAAGGCTGTGAATGATGATGTCACTAAATGAAGGGGCAAAACATGACTAGAAGTTGGTTGCTACTATGTACTACAAGTCGGCCATTGACTTCCCAGGGGAATTCGATGACTCATATGCTACTGCCCCACTTCTCATCCCCTAACCATTTTCCCTCTTACCTTTGGAATTAAATGTTGGAACTTTCACTCCTGGAATGGTCTACTGAATGGTTCTTTAGATTTAAAGAATGCATTTTGCTCAGTTTTATTAAACATGCAAGAGAATTTAGCTACCTAGTCATAACTAAAACTGGGGAAAATGCACCATATATTGATAATCATTTGGTATTTCTAGGTTTAAATGGGATGGTTACAAGCCATGACGGTTTTGAGGTCGTTGGAAATGCTGCAGAAGATATTAAGGATGCAGGCATTCCAGGAATGCTACCAGGGATCATTTGCTTCATTTACTCGAAGCGTGCGTTGGAATTATATCAGCTGAGTTTGGAGTCAAGGAGGGATGCAGTGTGTGCCTCTTTAGCCAGGATGTATGGATGTCCGGAGGCTTTAAAGGTACAAAATATAATAATAATAATAATAATTTTTTATTTGTTCTGTGGGATTTCTACAAATCATAGAACACGTCATAAATACATGTAATTTAAACATATTTTACATGTGCTTCAAACTCAGTCAAGGAATAATATCTCTTCTTTACCAGAAATGTACATAATTCTTTCTTAAATTTTATAACATTATCAATTTTCTTTATTTTGATAGGAAGATTATTGTAGACTGTTGAGAGCCTGTATGTGGGACTTTTCTTATGCTGAGCACTATTATTGGGAAATATATGCATATCACAATTTCTTCTTGTTCCATAGGAATGCACATTATCATTCTTTACAAAACATTCAGAGTGTGTTTTTACAAATAAGGCACAATACAATACATAAATACATGGAAGAGTCAGAAAGCCATTTTCAGCAAAGACAGGCTTGCAACTAACTCTAGGTTTTAAATTGAAAATAACTCTCAGAGCACTTTTTTGTAAGGCAAAAATCCATTTAGAGAGGGTGGAATGACCCCAGAAGATAACATTGTTGCACAAATGAGTATATATATAACTAAAATACACCATTTTTAATGTATTAAATGAGACAGTGTTTCTCAAGGATCTGAGAATGTATATACCACGAGACAATTTGTGCGAGATAAAGTTAATATGATCCCTCCAATCAAGAGTTTCATTTAATTTTAAGCCTAAGAAAGAGATGTAGTCAGGATGTCTGATAGTGGAGTTGTTAATATAGAGGAGAGGTAACTGGTCGTGTTTAGTATATGCTGAATGAAATAGTAGAAAATTTGATTTGGTCTCATTGATTAGGAATCCATTACTGTAGGTCCATTCAGCCATAGATTGAACGGCTTCACGACTCAGGTTAATAAGCCCTTCTAGGGTTTTGTTTGAAAGTGTGTGACTTGTGTCATCTGCAAACAGAGTGACAAAACCCTCTTTCAAGTGACAAGGTAGATCATTGATTGCGACAAGGAACAGAATGGGTCCCAGTAAGGAGCCCTGTGGTACACCTCGGTTCCAGATTTTCATATCCGACATGTGTGCTCTACTAAACCCATCATCATCAATATACTTCAATTCCACACACAATTTCCTATTTGAAAGGTAAGATTTGATGAAGTTCAGGGGAGTGCCTATCACTCCAAGATCCGACAGCTTCTTTAATAATATTGAATGGTCAAGTAGATCGAAAGCTTTGGTAAAATCATAAAATATTCCTATTGTACTTTCCGATCGATCTAAAGAATCATAGACATAATTTAAAAAATTGAATATTGCTAGCTGAACTGATCTACCTTTTATATAAGCACATTGATTTTCATAGAGCAATTTTTGAGTGATATAAAATGATTAAAAAGATAAAAAAAATATAAAAAGATATATATATGATTATTGAGTGATATAAATAAAAGCCAGTTTTCAAGTAAGTGAGACATTATACAAGTATTGCAGTCACGGAGCAGATCAAAAGGCTGGCAACTTAATACAATGAGTCAATGATATTTCCTGTCTATGAGAAATCTCAGCAGTACTGCTAGCCATTATGAATGCTCTCCTTGGTTTTTTTTTACCTACAATACAAGTACATAGCTGAGCTTTCATTAACACATTCACAGGTTAATAGCTGTACTTAACCATCCACATCATGCCACACCCTGTTCCAGACTGTTCACACTTCAATGCCAACGCAACAGATTCAAGACCAACACACTCAACAATGTTGCCAATCTATACACATTGTAACACTCACCCACAGTGTTTCTTTCCCCTCCTTACACATATTATAGCACTCATATCTACATACATCTTCCTATAAGTTATGGCAACCTTGCAATTTCAAAGTGGCATCAGCCCTTGGGGCCCTTTGCCATTAAACTACCTTACTTCACAGATTGCAATGTTCCCACAATGTATCTTCCACTGATGGACTCCTGGGTTCCCTCCTGCATTTACACATGTCTTCTTGGGTACAACGTGAGTTGCCTCTTGTCAATAAGACAAAATCAAGCATTAAAGAGAAGCTCTCTTACAAAGACTTTCAAGCTCTGTGAAAACCTGAGAAGATCCAAATATTAAAAAAAAACTGAGAAATGAAAATGTAATTGTTTCCTAAGGATTAAAAAAAGATGCGATCTTAAGACGTGAATCTCGCAAAATTTTCAAGAAATGAGAATTCTTTTCACAATTGACCTGTTGAGTACTTTCTGTTTTTAAACCCAGTTCGGAGAAAAACAACACCAGTGATTATCCGTCCTTGTCATTATAGCTCTGCTAAGTGCCTGACTTGGCCCTTCTTTCTGACTAAAGTCAGACTGACAGTATGCTTTGTTTGCTTATCATGTGCTTAGAAATTTGAAGTTAAGAACGTTATAGTGAGGCTGAAAACAATTTGAAATTTCATTCAGCAGTGGACTTGGTTGCTTGAAATCATGTCAATTACCTTTCATGTGTAGATATCCTTTCCTCATGGACTAAAACCTTGATATGATGTATGGGCCTGTGAGTACTAGTAACCCCAACAAACTGGATTGGTGGGGGTTGTGATAACTTCTCCTGGTAGGGCTACCAATGCCAGATATGTCCAATATTAGTAGTAAGAAAAAAGTGGTCATAAACTCAGTTGCTTTAGGCATAATTTCTTGGAAGCTGTAAACACCCATATCATCATTAAAAGGCTCAACACATTTTTCCACGGAAATTTTATTTACATACGTGGAAAAGTATTTATGTCGTGCCTTTTTATGATATGGATAAGGTAGTCAGCCCAGCCTCTATGAACTTCTAGTGCAACATGTTGCTTGTATTTAATGAAAAGACTTTATATTTGCGTGCACAAGTGCTAGGCTTTGACCCAGATTTTATACCCTGTGGCAGATTTTAATTCATGTGTCACATGCAGGATTTTTCTGAGAAAAAGTAAATCTCAGATTGCTGCAAATTATGAACTTCTCTATTTGTTGCAGCCTGCGCACTACGTTGACAAAATATGGGCAGCTGAGCCGTACATAGGAGGCTGCTACACAAGTTACTATCCCCCTGGTGTCCTGACACACTATGGGGAAGCCTTACGGGAGCCATTGCCACCACCACCAGCACCATGTGCTCGCATCTTCTTTGCCGGCACGGAGACTGCATCTGTCTGGACCGGATACTTAAGTGGTGCCGTGGAGTCTGGGGAGAGGGCTGCTCGAGAGGTATGAGTAAAAGTTTTTACCGTCACAATAATGAAATGAATTTAGCATGGTTGCATGTAGTGAAAGGATATTATTTCGGGTTTCCCCACTCCTTGATTTTGAAAACAAACTTTTCTCTTCCTTGCCAGAGTCCCCCTTAGGGTTAATGTCTTACCTTTTTTGGATCATTCCTAATGTGTATAATTCATACACAGTCATCACATTGTCTCGCCATTGTAATAGCAGCACCTCCGGACTTTGAGACCCCCGGCCCCTATGTATTCAACACAGGGCCCTTTATGGTAATGAGAAAAAACTATGTATTTATTTAATCAAAAATTAACTATGGTCAATAATTTTCTATTTTGTCCAGAAAAATTGACATTATTTTCCATTTTCAAAGCCCTCCATTTGTACAATTTCATTCCCTATCCAGGGTTCCCTCCAAGGCTAAGACACTAGGCTGCTGCCTAGGCGGAAGTTTGCCACTGTGTTCCTCTTTAGTGAAACTATGTACATATTTACTTTAGTGAGGTATCTCATGCTCCAGCCAAAGTTTTTTTCCTAGTCCTATCCTTCATTCTTCAATGAGACAAATTATCAACTATGTTATTAGCATGTTAATTTGCTACACGCTTAAATTTGCTGATTTCGGGTGAGACATTTTGGAAGTAATGGAAATCTGTTGTAGTAACACAACTTTGTACTTTTTCACAATTTTTTTATTTCTGCAGCCAGCTTGCATTTATGAGGGATGTTCAAGATAGACTGAGACTAATTTTTTCCCTTAAGTTTCCTTGCATGCCACATTTGAAAAGAGTGATCTTTCCCACATACATACTACCCGTAGGTGGCAACAGTATACCCGGGCTCATTTGTTTGAGCATTGTTTGTTTTTGTCTGGCAAGAATGGAGGTGACGTGACATGAGCAGTACACAGCAATAAAATTGCTTCCCTTTGAAGCACACAATAAAAATATGCAAGAAAAATCCAATAAAAAAGGCAGCAATAATAAAATGCACAAATCATGCATTCACCTAAAAAATATTGCATGCCAGATGCCATAACCTTCAGAACCAATTATGCACACAAAAATTTTAATTTATTTTGCAAATTCATTGGTTCACTTAACCCTTCATCCCTGGCGGAGATTTAAATGGAATCGCTGGTTTTCTGCTGATTTAAATGGAATTGCTGCGACGTAGTCATTCCGTCGCTCAACGGCATGTGAAGTTCGTGCCCGATGTAGTGACTATGTTGCTTGTCGTTGAAGGATTAAAAATGGAATTCACGATATGAACCACCCCTAGGGACAGATTAATATAATAAAGAATAAGTCTATTGAATGGCAAAGAAGGGGACCACTATTTCCTTGATAACAACTAGTCTCTTTAATGGAGCTCTGCTTATGTTTCAAATTTGTTGTTCCGTTAAACGGTCGGAAGTACTGGTGATTCCCCAGTACCCTGTATATGACTTCATCTACTACATCAATATTTATTCCTCCCTTTTTATAGATAGTTGGATTTTATAATATTTGTTTCAAAAGAATTGCAACAAAGCTGATTTAATAAGATTAAATTTGAGCCAGTACTCAAGAGACCAAGAAATAACGTAGGTAATTAATATCCAAAGAGAGCCTCAAAGTCTGATCCTGTGGTAATTTCTCAGCCCATGGCTTCATTGCCAGCAAATAATCTTTATTCTAGGATTGATAAGTACATTATTTACAATTATTGCCAGGGTATTCTACCGGTTACGGTACGTCCAAATGGAAATAAGTCGAAGTCCTCTACATATGTAATTTCTTTCTTCATCTTCATGTTTGTCAAACCTCTTTTAATCCCATCCATAAAGCCTGTTCTTTTTTTCCTCCCCTTCCCTGCTTACCCTACATCCTCCCCTCTATCATGGCCTTCAAGATCCCTTCACCTATATAGTTGATGTAAGTAAGAAACGAGTTTAGAAAAACAATCATGCTTCCTTGTGGGATGCTGGATGTCACCCTAAACATTTTGAAATAAGATTGTAGATTGTTATTGGGGGGGCCTTCGTCAGTAGCCCGGGCACTTAGAATTTTCTTGGTCCATTGTGCCAACCCCATGCCTGTCTGCCACTTGCAGACAGGGGACAAGAGCACCACGGTAGAGGTATGGAGGATTGGCCTCCCCCTGCCTCACCCCAGTACCAGGGATGGAGGGTGTACTCCCTCTAACTCTCCCGGTCTGGGTATATCTCCCACCGGCCTCCCGGTGGTCTGGAGGGAGTAGTTTCCTCTCCGTCCACGCCTGGTGCAGGTATGGAGGAGGGTCACCCATCCAACCACTGTCCGGGCCCAACGTTGCTTAACTTCGGTGTTCTGACGGGAACCGGTGTTTCAACATGGCTAGGCCCTTGCCCCTATTTTGAAATAAACTTCGCCACATAATAATTTTTTAAATCCATCACGAAGTCCCAAATCCAATTCACTATCTTTCTGCCCAATCCACATGACAACATTAATAATGCTAGTTCCTTTTTTATTTTGCACCCTTTGTTGCCACTATTCCTATTCTTGAAGTTATTGGTGGCGGCCGATACTTTGTGGAATTCCATTGTAGGAAAGGGATAAATTACTTTGCACTATTCCACTGGAGAAATATGGTTTATTGAGCCAACGTGTTTCACTGCACTGCAGCATCATCAGGACTGAATACAAGATAGCCAATTCTGGATATATAGGCACATGGGGAGGGAGGAAGGAATGGTAAGGAGGGTGGGGGTGGAGAAAAACGACGTTATATGAAAGTTGGGTGTGCAAGTGGGAAGGAGAGAGTTGGAGGAGGGGGTGAGAGAAGGGGTGGAGGTTTTGGGCTGATCGTGGGTCTGAGGAGAGGAGGGGGTGGTGGTGGGTCACCACCACCACCAGGGTGGTGGGTGGACCAGAATGGATATTTTGGAACAATTGTACATAATATCGGCCGTGAGGAGAAAGGAACGCATCTCTAATGACCACATTTTCCCTTCCATTCCCCACTCCTCGACCTCCCGCAGTTAATCCCAAACAAACCCTCCCATCACCTTCGGTCAGTCATCCTCTCCCCCACCCCCTCCTCTCCTCAGACCCACGCTCAGCCCAAAACCCCCACCCCTTCTCTCACCCCCTCCTCCAACTCCCTCCTTCCCACTTGCACACCCAAGTTTCATACATTGCCGTTTTCCTCCACCCCCACCCTCTTTACCATTCCTTCCTCCCTCCCCATGTGACTATATATGTATTGAGGGTTAACTATCTTGTATTCAGTCCTGATGATGCTGCAGCGCAGTGAAACATGTTGGCTCAATAAACCATATTTCTCCAGTGGAATAGTGCAAAGTAATTTATCCTTTTCCTACAATGGAATTCCACAAAGTATCGGCCGCCACCAATAACTTCAAGAAAAGGAATTGTGGCAACAAAGGGTGCAAAATAAAAAAGGAACTAGCATTATTAATACTGTCGTGTGGATTGGGCAGAAAGATAGTGAATTGGATTTGGGACTTCGTGATGGATTAAAAAAATTATTATGTGGCGAAGTTTATTTCAAAATGTTTAGGGTGACATCCAGCATCCCACAAGGAAGCATGATTGTTTTTCTAAACCCGTTTCTTGCTTACATCAACTATATAGGCAAAGGGAATTTATTTCAAAATGTTTAGGGTGACATCCAGCATCCCACAAGGAAGCATGAGTATTATGTAATTGATTATGTTATTTCATTCTTAACTTTTACTCCCCAGCTGATTATTTTTCTCCATATAAGTCATTGCAACAATAGATTTTGATCTCTACTATGGTTTTATAGAATTGTAATAGTTTGCATAATATCTAACATAATCTCAGCTCATGAACAAAGTAATAGGTGCGTAATTAACACACCTATTGTAGTATATATGGAGTCATATTTATCAAACAGAAATATTTTTACTGAAGAATATCCAAAGTAATAATAGACAGTGATCACTCCTGTCACTGACAATAAACTATACCTACTTGTTGAACTAATCAACATACATATAGCCTGTTCTAAGGAAATAAATGGCTATGCTTCACACTGATTTACTTCTACCACAAAATTAGCATAAGCATGAGAAAAGTGAATAATTAACTTCGTCTAGCATTCTTTTAAGAATGCACATTACTAGGAGTCATGTCACATTTTGACATTATTATTTTGTTTCTTATTGTGCATTAGGTTCTGCATGCTGAAGGGCTAATACCTCAGGATGAGGTTTGGGTAACAGAACCTGAGAATGAAGACATTCCTCATGTGAGCCTGCAGCGATCAGCTTTGCAGCGTTATCTTCCTCCCATTGGCCCGACACTCATCCTTATATCATTGGCAGCTTCATTCCTCCTCTTAAGAAAGTCTAAGAGCAGGACTGCACTGTCCCACTTTAGAGCTTTCTGCCATCACCGATTCCTTCTACCGAAATCCTGAACATAATGATTGTACCTGTACCTCATCATGTGACAAGGGCTGTGAATTTTGCTACTGAGTTATTTCCATCTTAACTGTACCAACGTTAAAGAAGTGACTTTAAGAAAATCAGGATGAAATTTTGAGTGAGCTTGCATTCAAGTGAACACAAGTAAGAATGCCTGTCTAAGATAAATAAATGTATTCCACCAATAAACATCTGCAAAACCATCAATTTAAATGCCTATTTGAGTTCACCACTGTCAGGAAGCCAAAAATATGAGTTAATTATTTTGAAATTCTTCATTAATTGTAAATCCCCTGAAAATAAAGTTGCACATGGTTCCTCAAGTATATTTTTATGAGATAATTTAACATCATTGCTTCATAATCTTTTTTTGCGTCTTCTTTACTGCCTTCCGTGATATAATGAAGCTGAAGTAACTGAAAATAGTGGAACTAATGGTATGACAATTCAGATCAAAAGTAAATTTGATAGCCCACTCAGTGAATCCGTGACATCTGTTCATAGTTATGAGCTTTGTGCGATATAATATTGTATTTGTGAAGCAAGTGCAAATGCCTTTATAATGTTTTCAATTTATTTTACGCAGTGGCAGTTTATTTAACAATTTTATGCCCATTTCTTTGGGACCCATTTTAGCAACTTTTGTGCATACATAATTTATAGTGGATGTCATTTTTTGTCCTTGCGTGGTGATGGTGAAAAACACTTCTCAACGAAATTACGCAAGTTGTACACACACACACATTAGGGTGCGGCTTATTTTATGAAAATCGGAAAAGCTAAAAGTTCCACCCGTCAAAACATTAATTTTGATGAGAAAAACATATGTACGTGGAATTTTTGTTGAGTTGCGATATCGTTAACAGGTGCCACATGGGGTCTGAAATACCCCACTCAAAAAATGGAAATTTTGCATCATAATAACTGCTTTTAGGGTAAATCTATGATTTTACGACCCTTTAGTACTAAAATTTCATTATTTTTTACCTACCTTTAGCCGTTTAGGAGATGCAGGAGGGCGAAGCGAGCTCAAAATTCTAATTAGAGGGCGCCGCGCCTTAAGCCGCACCCTAACACACATGGTACAGGAAGAAGGTTCAGCTCCTTATATATTGGTATGCTGGGAGATCTGTTGCACTTCTGGGCAATTATTCTTACAGCAATTGTTTCTGAAGACGGAATATTTTTAAAGATAGATGGTTAGATCCCCAGACGATAATGCTATAAAGAACATGTGAATAGAAATAACCAAAATATAAACTCAATAAAGTTTCCCGTATTACTGTGTGACTAAGCTGTCTAAGGATGTATGTAACAGCTTGAACTTTATTTGCTACTAAGAAAATTAATATGCTCTGCCCAAGGCATTTTGTAGTTCAGAAATATACCAAGGAACTTGCAGGCATTAACTTTCTCAATTGGTTTCCGAGCCATTTTGATTAGTATCCTTTCAGCTAGCTGGCAACTGGTTGAAGAGTGTATCAGGTACTCATATTAGGATTAACAACTAGAAATTTATCCTGGGCCCATTTGTTAATTTCATTGGTGACTAAGCCAGATTGGTCAATTAAAGATTTACGGGAAGTAGATGATACTATTACTGTAGTATCATCAGCATATAAAGTTGGGGTAATATTATCAATACATACCAGATAAGGCTATAGGTAAGTCATTTATGTACGTATAACAGAAATAGAAGTGTACCAAGGGTAGATCCTTGAGGTACAGCCAAATTAGACCTAAGAGGAACAGATGAATGTTAGACACCATCAATTGATAATGTTACTACCAGAGATCCTTTGCCCAGGTATGATTTCATCCACTGAAGCGGAATGTCTCTGATTCCCAATATTTCTAATTTAAATAAAAGATGATCATGATTTACCAGCTCAAATGCCTTTATAAAATTAAATAATAATGCCAGTTTCATTTTTACTATCAATAGAAAGCAATATTCTATCAATAGCCTGGAAGAATAAGAAGAATTAAGTCAAAGAAAAGTATCAAAAATAGTTTGTCATTCACTCTTCATAGTGTATTTTACTCATCTCAAAGTTTAAAAAGGATTTTAGTCGAACAAACCTTAATAACTTACGAGTTTTCACCTGACTGAAATACCAGAAACTAAAGAGAAGTGGTATATTGCTACAAGTGTTTTCAGCCATTTCTGTTTATTTTTTCACCACCAATTTATTTGCATATGCAGAAGCAAAATTGGGTTACAGCTTGCGATCTTAATTCTTGCATAGGAGCCTGATATGTAACATTAGTGGGATTTTTAATAAATAAGGATCCTTCTCACAAAATCTCAACTTTGAAATTCCTTCCCATGCAACTAAGAAAATGATGGGTACATACCTTGAACACATTCAACACGAGTGTGATATAGAAAGAATTTCTTCCAAGCGGAACCAGTTAAATATTATCCATTTAAATAACCAGCCACCGTTCCGAAACGGCGGCTGCGTGGCTATAACACCCACCACTGCCGTTCCAGAACGGCACTCACACTGTACGTGTTAACCCATTCAATGCTGACCTGTTGAAATGACATTTATTCCTACGCTGATGGGTTTTTTTCGTTTATTTATAAAAAAACAATAACACATCCAGCAAAGAACGAAACTCATCCACGTGTGCCTAGAGCAAGACTAAGACGCTGAAGGAAGATGCAAGTGTCCGCACCGACGCTTGGGAACTAGGGAAAACCGAGAAAAGTAACGGGACCGATGCCTGGAATTCAAGGCATCCGTGCCTCTGGCTTGCACGGGATGCCTTGAATTCAAGGCATCCGCATTGAATGGGTTAATGAAGGAATGATGAGGACTCTAGTAGAGGGAAGCCTAGATATGGCAAAGATGTTTTTGCTTGCTTCCTAGAGTTTGAGGAAGCGTGAATTGGAAAATGGAAAAAATTAATGGAATGTAGGGTTTGATTTTCTCCCAGCGAATAGCTGAGGTAAATTATTCACTGGTTTCCGTTCGGGTTAGTGGCTCCATCTTATCCTTTGTCATCAGGGCCATTGATGACGAAGGATGTCTTCCTTCAAAACGTCGGCAGAGAAGAAGATAGAGACACTAACCTGGACGGAAACCCGTGAAGAATTTACCGTTAAGGTAACAGATGGAGAATTGGAATGGGCCACAATAAGATAAATAGTGAGGTAGGAGTGCCCATTATCACAGCTGATTTATGCTGTTTCATATGCATGGAGAGAAATGTAGATGGGAATTATGGATCTGATGAAATCAGTGAGAGTTGCAGACAAGAGAGCACTGGTTAGCCAGTCAGCCCAAGGGTTGCAGGCAATGATAATTGGTTAGAGGTACACTGTGGAAGATATGGGATGAAGATTAATCATACAAGACAAATGTAATGAGATTGCCTATAGGTAATAAGATAGTGCTGAATATAAGGGCAAGGAGGACATAAAATAGAGGAGGAGAAACCAGCTTATGTACCTAGGTAGTATTTCGGAGAAAGATATATTTGTGCTACGGACATCAGATGAATAATTGCCCTAGCCAGGAGAGCATTTTTGAAGAGAAGGGAATCGATACGGGGAGGGAGGTCTGAGGAGAGAGACAAAGAAAAGATTGGAGAAAACTCGAATATGGAGCAAGGTGCTGTAAGGATCAGAAATTTGGTCGTTGAGAAGAGTGGATGTATGTAGACTTGAAGTATTTGAGATGTGGGTTGTGAAAAGAATGAAGTGGGTGGCGAGGAAGAGGAACGAGAAGGTATTGGATATGGTAAAAGAAGAGAGCAGGCTGGTAGTGGAGGTATGGAGAAGGCAGAAGAGATGGACGGAGGAGGTTTTGAGAGGGGAGGGCACGTTGAGGCTGAGAGGGGCGAGAATGCTGGGGTAGAGCTGAAGGCTTTTCTTAAACTTTCATCCATTTTCCTGATATAAATAAAACATGTACATCATTGCTTTATGAGAAATGAAAGTAAAAAAAATCTATTGAATTAATTGTAATCTATTGAAAAAAATTATATTGAATGCCAGTAAGGTTTCACATATTCTAGCAATTTAAAAGCTACCTTGGTATAGTGGAATAATACCAATATGTAAAAGCATAACTCCATGAGTAAGATATATGACTGAATGTAACCGCAAATAAAGTAATTCTTTTAAATTAGGTTGCTAAGGAAAAAGACATGTACAGGGTGAAATCTTTAATATAGGTAGTAAAATTACAAACAACAAAATTATTCTCTTACAAAATGCACATCAGTCTTTTCACATTACCTGCTTACAATATCACATAGGACTAAGTTTAACTGTACATCAATTAAAGTATATAAACACAGTCAATGTACAAGACAAAAAAACATCAATTAGAGTTAAAATCAATTGTATTTTTCTTTTTTCATTATTTTCAGGGCATCAAAAGTTAACATAACCTTCCCAATACAATGAATGTCATTCAAAATTCACTAATTATCACTCCTACACATGCACATTACATAATATTTACATATCACTAAAACAGATTTTGTCACTTTATTTAGTGATTAGTGATGTGACATGAGAATGGTACATGTTCTTAACATAAATAATCTCAAATATTTACATCAGACAACAGCATTTTTACATAAAAATATAACAAATAAGGAAATAATATTTAGCTTCTCTTTACAAAATCCTGATTACAAAATTTCTGTACAGGATATATCCTGAAGGATATAAGGTATTAGCAAAAATTACCTGAATTGTAGCTATCTATATTTTTTCTACAATAAGAGACCTTGAAACTCACAATGCATTACTCCTTATGTAACCTTCTTTTCCTACGACAATTTTTGGACGGCTTTAAAATGTGCAAATTATGCATGACATTAAGTGAACTGAAATCCCAAGTTCTCCCAGAAGAAAATTGCCATTGATGGGCCATGGATGACCAATGAAAATCTAACTGGCCACGAGTGGCTACGTATGTGTCCACTTGCATCTAATATGGCAATTCAATCAGGATGGGCGTGAATGACCATTCCACATGTGTCCATCAAGTGGCTCAGATGTCATTGCCATCTCATATCACCACAACCATTCATTTGTGGCCACATGTACAGTCATGCATTTTGTATTGCATAGATGCATTTCCTCTAGCCATTGAACAACTCAATTCCCCACAAAGCAAGAACATTTTAGAATGGTAAAAGATAGGGATTCATTCAATGCAACATGAAAATGGAGTTGTGAACATCACAAAAACTAAATATATTCCAATTGAGAGTTTTCAAAATGTTTTACACTCCAGACTACTTACTGTTAACTGTCGCATTTAAAGCAGTGTGAATTTAAATAGCTTTGATTATGCGATAGAGTTCACGTTATATTTTTTAATTTTTCTCTCATGAGTCTGTTTTCTTTCAGCAATGACTGTCAGACACATATGACAGCTGTTGTCAGCACCATTTATTTATAGGTTTTGCCTATGGTAAAATATGTCTCAAGAATGAAAGGTTAGGAAACATAGGCAATGAAAATAAAACATCAGGGAATATGAAGAAATATTCCAATGGGTATGATCATTTCTATGGATGCTCAAAGGATGCTTAACGCATTGAGTTCACAATCTGAGAACATGCAGTCCAGCATTTCACTGGCTGGTTATGAAGAGACCCATAAAAAGAAATTTAAGCTAACATGAATGTTAGATATGCAAATTAAATGCATATAAATTGTAAAAGGAATATTGGTTAATTTTTCAGGCTTCATTTTGTTGAACGGACTCAACATGGAATGATTTGTAAAAATTATTTTAAATTTGATCACTTTGTAAATTCCACACTTTTTTACTGTTGCCGACCATGGTTTCGACAACTATAATGCCATCCTTTAGGTAGTTGATAAACCTTGATAATGACATTATAAATTTTGAAACCATGGTCGGTAAAAATATAAATGTGTGGAATTTAAAATGTGAGAAATTATTGCACATAAATTGGTTCATTCTCTTCGATTAACTATGTTGAAACTCAAACACAGCATTTGAAGATCTATGATTACAATTGTTTTAGTTTCAGAGCAGGGATATCAGGGTTGGGGCAGGTTGCAGATACTGGAGGTCAGGAGGGGGGGACCAGTTTAAGCCGCTTGTTAGCCATAGAAACTAGTTGAATGGTGCTGAGAAAACTTGTGCCAAACAAGGCACGACTCCATTCGTTAGGCCAAATAAGTCCACCGTTAATAATTTTCATGGCTAAGAATGGCCACTTTCACCAGGGGTTCAGTGAAACAAACCATTTCTGTACAGGAAGCACAGAAAAGTTGAAATATGAAAGAAAAAAAATCACATTTTAGGTCTTTGATGCATCCAGTAGGGGGCCAACTGGGAACCTTGAAAGCATCGCAGACAGTCAGTTTAAAAAGTTCCAGGGTTGACTTTAAATCTTCAGATTAATCAGACCACAGATTGCAGACGAACAGAGCTGAATTGTCATTCTTCAAAGGTCAGTTTAGTTTCAATGTTCCAGACAAATAGCCAATCAATTTGCTTGATAGAGCTTGTGATAAACTGAAATGTTGGCAGTGAATTAAAGGACCTTTACAGCACATAACACCAAGCCTGTATTCATAAAGGCTGCAGCTAAACTAAATTTATCAGGCAGATATTAAAAAATGTACCAACGCAGATAGGAGCAGATGCATCTAACAATTAGTTTTGATGTTGACATTTTTTCCTTTTTAGATTTTCAGCCAAACCACTTCATCATTATTCTTTGTACCCCTAATGCATCAGTGAAATTCACTCAAAAAATTGTTTACTCGTAATACAGTTTTAAAAAAGGTAATGCATTATTTTGCTATTTTTTCATCTTTTTCAAGTTGTTTCAAATACTAATGAAGCTACAATTCAAGTAAACGAAAAAGTTAGCAGGCAAGTGGGTATTTCACCCTGCATACAAAAATGTATTCAACAGATAGAATTAGTCATCAACCAAAAAGGAGAGCATGTGCATTTTCAATTTCACCAGAAACTCAAAACAACTTGAAATATAATTAGGCAACTAATCACTAATTTGAACTCATAATAACTATATTATTCAAGGGACAGCATAAAAAAGACATTGCTACAAGCAATTTATAATAAAGGTCTAAATCAGGTGTTTCAGACCAAGTCTGGTACACCATACACAGAATATGACAAGTCTCATAGAACTAGATTGAATTGGCCTCACATGCCTAAGAACTAGTTGAGCCAAAGCTAGTGATATGCCTTGCATCTTACCTATGTACAGCTCTTTATTAACAACAGAGTATGGCACAATTCACATGTGACACTCTCATAGTCTCGTATTCTCATTAACTGGTACAAGTCTCATTGAAAAAGGTAATTTTCATCCACTTAACAACAGAATATATGCATTAAAAATATGGGTTTTAGCCATCGACCACTACTAAGATATGGATTACACCGGGAACTACAATCACCAAGAAAACCACCTAATTAGGCAGCAAATCAATGTACACTACTTTAACGACTTATGGAATGTAACTAAAAATCCTCTGACATTATCCTTTGATAGGTGGCAGAACAAGTGTGGATGTCAGTCAGTAAATAATAGCCATGTCAATTCTTCTTCCATGGCAAAATCGAGAGTAATAAACAACAAGGTTCATTCATTCCAGAACTTTGCACTGATCACTACTTAGTAGCCCTTTACTACTTAGTTAGTAGCCCTTCACAAGGGCATGGGCACCAGTTAATTGGTTATCAACTCAAATCAATAGGTACCAGGTATGAGAAGTAACTTAGGAAGGCTATATTCACCAGTTGGAGGGTACTGGTTGCTGTTTGACCTGGGGCTAGATACTTAAAAAAGACTTTTTGGAATGGCCTACGAACAAAGCTCAAAGTGTCATAGATTTGTCAGATTTGCCATGTTTTATAGGGCACACTGAATGGAGCAGAAGTCAAGATTCAAATTTAGGCCATGACCTTTGTCACATTCTAAGGATACTAAAATTGAAAACCAAGCAAAAGAGTTGAAAAATGATTTGATGCCATATACTCATGGAAAAAAAGTTTGCAAGGAACCTCCATGTAAAATGAGTTCAGTTACATCACCAAACCCAAAAAATGACTTTCATGTGAGATCTAGGGTTATGAGGTAGGATATAGTGCATTCCATCTTTTCCGTGCCCTACAGAAAACCCCATTAGAGACTTTAAAAGTGGAACTTCCCATATCCGTCACTACCTCTCTAATTGTAGCCTTATCGCTACGTTGCTGGACCACCGGCTACAGGATTACATGCTTTAGAGTGGTCTGAAATTTTCATGTTTTTCCAGCAAATTTCCTTGGCATACTCTGATTCAAACTAAGTTAAAACAATTTATAAGGCATTAAAACCGCATTTGAATGTGATAGCTTAGACATAAATATTCAACTGGCAAATATCGAAAACATAATAATTTCTGACATGATAACAATGATGATATCACAATATAGGTTTTATTGTCTCCTAACTTTCAGGAAAAAAAAATTTTGTTTTTTAATGTTTTTAGGGTATTTTTCTTTTCTTCAATAAAAGTAATGACTCGCATATGATGATTAAAATACCCATCATTTATAGCCATTTACCCTTAGAAGAATAGAGGAGAGTACATATATATGATTATGGTGAATGATTTTTGTGCCACATTGAGAGGAGGAAGTTTCATAATAACCAAGATGTACATAGTTTAAAAACCATAAGAGGCATAGGTACACACAGAAGATGCCAAGGGTAACTGGGATATATCAATTAATATTATATAATGGTGGATACACATTATAATGTCATAGATTCATAGATTAAGGTCAGCGCCAAAAATTCACTATTTCCTTATTGTCAAATGCCAACTCTGACTCTAAGTTGGCAGTCATGAAATGTACATGATGTGCAGTTCATAAGGATTAAAAAAAAGGATGGAAGGTGAGGAAATTAGACGTACTAGCTGAAGAAATAAAGGGATAAAGACGGGGAAATAAACAGGGCCTGAAGAGGTCCAGGCTAGATTGAAAGAATATGATGAACTGCTATGATATGTATGTGCTAAGGAAATTAGGCCTCTGTGCTTCAATATAAAAAATGACTGCGATGTAAAGAATGACATCTGGGACCAAGATATGAGATGAAGGGAGAATTTTAATAATTAAAGGCAAGGCAGAAGGAAGAGATAATAATCAAGCAGAATCAAAGAAAAATGGAAGGCGGAGATTAAGCAGACAGGTTCATGGTAATTACATTGGAGGAGGATGGCTGGAAGACATACTAAAACCACTCCTAATCCCAATTCTGATATTAGATAAGGGCAGTAGAATGCGAAGGATATAAGAGTTCAGTAAGGGATACATATTAAAATCATTAAAAACATTTTGTGTTTTCACATGTTATTTTAATAATCGTCGACCCTGGTTTCAACACAAGAGCATCATTATCATGACTGCAACTTGAGTAATCTTGTTAATGAGGCTCTTGCATTGAAACTTAAGTCACTGATTATAAAAGAAATGCTTGGAAATACCAAGTGTTTTTACAGATTTTAGCATGCAGAAATTCCACAAAGTAGAGCCGGAAACCTTTGAATTTATTCAATAGAGGAGATTACATGAGCTCAATCCAGGGACTGGCTAAAGCTAATTTTAGAGTCATTTACTGGAATATATAAGAAAGAGCAAATGACTTCTCGGGTGAAGATACATTGGGGAAAAGTATCATTCCTAGTTGGTGGTGAACGTGAATGTTCTCAGGGATTCAGCCAGTTCTGCACATATATAATGACCACCAACCCATGACTTACCTAAATAGGGGATACATTAGCCTTAATTTTCTTCTCATAACAGTATGCTACTGTAGGTCATTTATTTTATCCATCAAATCCCTAAAACTTAAAAGGGCTACTTTCTATGGCATCTCCATGAAGCCTAAAATTTTTTAAATTAAGACTATTCCCATCTATGACTCCAATACAATCAAATTCCTGGATGTTTGGGGTACCTAGTGACATAGGTAGTGAGGCAGTTTTAATTGAAATTTACATCTTTGATGTGGTTCATCCAAAAGGAAAGTAGTGCATAAACAAAGGAATTAGATCTTTACCCACAAATCATTTTTGAAGTTATTGATGACTCTGAACAAATTCATATTAACAAAAGTTGAAAAAAGATGCAATTTGATGCATCAAAAGTAACAATGGGTTTTAGGTCATAGCTCCCAGGCAATCAGCAATCAGTTTCAACAGAGGCTAAAAGGCATGGTTTGTCCTGGCTCTCAGCAATGGTGGAAGCTGGTCACTGACAGGATCAGGGAGAAAGTTTCCACTTTGGACATAGGTGTTATCATTAACAAACTTTTAATCCTGACAGGCAGGGATTTAAAATATAATTGCTAAAAAAATGCCATCATCTCTATGGCAATACTGAATTATAGACTAGGATATCAATTTTTACCACGAGTCATAAATGGTAACTATTCATACATTCACAGCTCCTAATTTGTCTTAAAAGTAATACTTAAAGGTCACAAAATGAGATACTCATTACTGACAACAAACAATGATATTGTACATATCCCTAAACATTATTTCATACAACTCTTTAAAATTCAGATGAATATGATATAATTAACATACAGCCACTAAAAATATATGTATATATCTATATATGTATGAATGTTTCATCAGAAACTTTCAGTCAGTTGCTTAATGAAATAATACATGAATTTCACATCATTAATATTTACATACAAAATATTTGTGCAAAAAGTAGCACCAAAAAACAAGAGCAAAGCCTCCAGCCAATTAATTATTCAAGACTATGTATCATCATAAGACCCTCATTATTTACTTCCTCAGAGTACAAACAACATTATAAAAATCACATCACGATAAAAAGGTTTCGTAATCTCATATGCACAGAACCATGCAATAACTAGTATCAATACATCATAATGCACAGCCAACGATTTGCTCAATACACTTCCACTTTCATTAGAATTAGAAAAAAAACCTCTTATCTGAAAGACTGCTCAATATACATAAGCTAAATAGCATTAAAAATTCTGTATATTGCACAATTTTGATGACTGATTTCTCATAAAGTTGAAATAAATAAGTTAGGCAACTAAAAGACAAGGCCAAAGGAAAAGCATTCTTTCATGGAAGAAATGCAGCCTCCAACACACATTATTTCATACATCCTGGCCAGCAGCCATATATATGAATTGTGGGTAAATAAAAATTAGAATTCTTTGCAGGAAAATCATTTACAACATGAACATACAAATTGCTTGATCCTAGTGTAAAAATGGTAGCAATACGATTTAACATTTTTGAAAGATTTTATTTTCAATTAAACATTGAAGGTTAAACCAAATGATGCATAATATTGTAACCTGTCTCTATAACACATTAAGGCATGTGTTGAAAAATTACAGAAATAGCCTATATTAAACATGGGCTAGAAACACACTTAATCCATCCTCAAGGTAATAGCCATTACTTATTAGCCAGCAAATAAAAAGTTAGACATCTTTTCTAGGTTAATATTATGAAAAAAACGGTCTCCACAAATAAGGACTATAATACTACAAACAAAAATATATTTTACTGGTACAATGTATCATGAAAAATGATTGTACAGTTTATATCAACAATTTTTTAAACACCTAGCAGTATTAAAAATATATATCAGTTAAAACAACTCCAACACAATTCTTCAGAGAAATTGCAAAAACATTATTTTTAATTACAAAAAATATTAGTCAAGCTCAGTCATCCAATGCAACCAGTAATGGTTGTGCGTTTTCTCTCCTTAATGTGTAATAATATATGTACATATAGCTAAGGATATGTGTACAATCATCCTTTAAGCAAAAAATAAAACTGATGACCACAATCATAAATCATTATATACCTCCAACATTATGAAGAAAGAATAGATGCATACGTGAGATGCATCAATCAACACAAATCAAATTTTTAAAATACTTTGAACGAAAAACACCATATTATTAGCAATGGGATGAATTTGGGCACTTGAGATGAAAGCAATCAACTGAATGCTGACATAAATAGTCTTCATAAGTATACACTATAGACAGATTCAATAGTAAAAGTAGGAGGATTTATAGCATGCAGCATTGTTTCCAAAGCAGTCTAACCTTTACCGCATTCATCCTCATCATCTTCATCGTCAAAGGCATCATCAGGTGAATCTGTTGGGGGCCTCCAGAGAGGAAACCCTCTCCTCTTGGGATAAGTGATCCCACGAAAAACAAGGGACAGATCCCAGTTGTTTTCCAATGCTTCCAGGGCAAGGACGGCAACCTCTTCCTCGCCACCTGAAAGACCTTTCCAGAGATACAGATCGCCTACAGATCGCAGCCTTGGGCATGAGTGTATAAGGGCACGGAGACCCACACTCCCACAAGCCCACTCCTTGCGGATGACCAAGGACGTCAATTTCGGGTTCGGATTCAGAGCCAGTCCTTTGACAATGGCTGAGTCGTCTATGCCGAAATCATCAACTTCATCCTCATCTTTCAGGTCATCATTTCCCTCGTCAGGCCCTTGAGAACAGACATGAAAAAGTTTCCAAAATTATTTTCTGAGGTTCCTGTTGAAATACAGTTTCCCACTATCAATCCCTTGGCTATCATAATTCAACATTTACAGAATGTGTACCTTTTTTCAAAATTTCAGTAGTTAAAGAATAATAAATAACAATGTATTAAATTTAAGAATCCGAAAATTATACAGGGTACCCAGCAAAACAAGTAGAAAATATTCTTTTGCAATTCCCAGTTGGCCCAATTCAAAATAAAAAAATTCCTGCATATTTTATGGTACTATATTTTGCTTTTTACAGTAAACTTATCTATGATTAATTGATTACATAATTATGAGTGTACTTTTGTAATTACGCACACCATACAATCGCAATTACATCCTCTATTTCTATAAGGTAGTTTATTATTCATGTACAACACAATATAAGCACTGCGATTTGAGCAGTCAAGCCCACCAACAATAAATATCCCGGTCAATGCGAATGATTTTTCCTCTGTGGAATATCGCAAAAAAATTAATATTATTATGACTAATTGACCAGAATAAATATTCCTTGCTCTCAGAATTCTTCAACCACAGTAGCTACATCACAAGCAATTAGGCAGCAACAAGGATACAGATAATTACATATTGGGGATCAGGTTTTACCTAAGCACCAAAGAGGCTCCACACCATTTGTGTAATGCACCACACTTTTTGAACCTCCAATTTATGGGTTTAATTTTATGGTCATCAACTCAGAGGAAATTTCTGAAGATTTACATTTATTTTAGAAAAACTAGTGAATACAGATCAGACTTAAGTGATTCCATATTCATGATGTTATATGCTGATCCATATGATGTTATAAATTCCAAATGAGTCATTGAAGGAAACAGTGGGACTGTTCTTGTTTACGGGATGACAAGGCATTTTAGAAATACATATACGTAAGTAAAACTAAAGATGGTCTCCCACCTTCTGAGCCAATATGTACTTTCATCCCAGATCAACAATAGGATAAGATTCAATTAGATTCAGAGACAGTCAAAGCCCATACACAAAAACAGTAGTTATATATCTTGGCAATCATCTATCAGCCTCTTAAGAGGTTTGTCAAATCTCTAATAGGAAAATCATGAGAGGTGTGGTATGAATGATACAAACAATGCTACAGTGGGAAATTAAAAATGCAATTAGGGAAATGGATATAAAGAATATGGATGTCGTTGGTTCATGATAGGTGATATACATGAGAAGATGGAGAATCAAACACAGTTATAGAAGATCTCATTTACTAAGAAAAGGATATGGGCCAGAATGGCATAGCAGTAGTCATTAGTGAAAAATAAAAAGAATGCAGCAATACCCCAAGATCTCATACACAATAGAATGGAAACCTATGATATTGTGAGGAATAAAAAATAGGAGGCTCTAGCCTACTTCTGCAGTGACCCAAAAATTGGTGATAGCCAACACATGGTTCAAACATCATGTAAGAAGAAGATACAAATGGAGCAGGGGGAGAATGCAGATTGGCTACATAACATGGTTACATGGCCTGATTACACGATGCATGAACCCATGTGAGTTCATGTGTGAATGCATTAATGCGTAAATAAATAGAATTAGATCAGGGTCTACTTCCTGGCCATGCATTCACGCATTCGTCCAAGTTAATGTGGTCATGTGATGAATTTTTGATCAAAAAGATCACAGAAAAAACTCATAACATTTGAAAATAAAGTGTTGATACGAATATTCGGCCCCATTAAAGAGGGAGAGAAATGGAGAATAAGGAAAAACAAAGAGTTGAGGGAACTGTACCAAGAACCAGATATTGTGGGCATAGTCAGAGGCAGACGAATAAGATGGCTAGGCCATGTCCACAGAAGAAGTGACAACACAATGGTAAAAATGATATGGAAAGGAAAACCGGAAGGCACCAGACCACCAGGGAGACCAAGAATGCGCTGGAGCGACGAAGTGAAGAAGGACCTGAGAAAAATGGGTGCTCAACTCGACACAACAGAATACAGAAGGGCATGGAGGCGTGTGGTTGGCGAGGCCAAGGACCATTTAGGTTTCCCAAGGCCACAGGAGTAAGTAAGATGCGATGAATTTTTGATGGGACATGCATTCATCCATGAACTTTTATGAATTCAAGCATTGTGTAACCAGGCCTTAAGCAAGGTATAGTTAAAGAATAAGTACAGCACACTCACAATCAGAGACTGAAATCCAGTAAAGTCCCACAGTAGTAAAATTTTAGAAACAAGACAGAAACGCATCCGAAAAGGCTCGTGAAACAAGAAAGGCTGTCTGGCCCATCAATTTAGGCTTTTAAAAGTAAAAATTCGATATGTTGAACTGGTGAAATATTCGATGAAGTGAAATCACTTCTCAGTCCCAAACTTCAGATTATGTACGATATATGTAGCAATATACCCCGAAGCAGAACATCAAGCGATGGTGCGACATTGTCGCAGAACAAATATGAGGGCTGCAGAAAGATAGGAAAGATATATCACTAAAACACCCACACTCACAGAAAGTTTTTCGTCTTAGCATCAACCGTTGCAGAAAGATAAAACAGTCTGCTTTGGGGGCTAAATATATGCTCTGAATAATTTTTCTGTTTTTCTAAATGCAGAATTCACTATTCATTCATTGAATAGTCTTGTAACCCAACGTCCATAAGCTTGGTCAATGTTTCACGATTGTCGGGGTTGGATGGCGTAATTAGGAAAAAGTAGCAATGTAAATGGTATCTTCGAGGGGTAACAATAGAAAATTTAGGACGCGTAAGTCAATAATGCTGAAGATGGCAAAACTAGGAGACTGAAAAATGAATAAACAAAGTAACAAAAGGGAGTTAGAAGGTGAGAAAAGAAAGCTATAAACGTGGAATGATGGACGGGGAAAAAAAATATGACGCACAGGGAGAAAGTAAAAGTTAACGGTGATCCGGAGAAGGAAAATCCAGTGCAGGCAAAAATCAGGTTGCCGTCTACTGTATGAGATTACACAAAAAATTGGCAAAAATATTGCTTTGTCTTTATTTTTCGCAGCCTGGACTTAAACCATCAGAATGACAAGTAGTAATTTGCTTTTAACATAAATTAGCATTACATATTAAAAAACTTCGATTATGGCCTAGCCAGCAGTTCTCATTTAAGTTTGAAGATAAAGCCCCCATTCCTGTGCGAATGTCGGTAGTGAAAAGTACGACGGGGGACTGCTAATTTTGAGCATGAAGAGAGAAAATCACTTAGAAATTTCAAGAGGCTAATAGAGAAAAATAGGTAATAATACGATGACATTACTTGCATCAGTTAACAGTGTCTCATTTTTTAATAATCTATGGAAAGTTTAAATGAACTGTTTTTTAACCTTTATTCATGACGATGTTGTAACTGCAGTACATACAGCACCTCGGTAAGACCATATGCAACCCACAATTCAACTGCACTGCAAATATTTTCCTCTAAAATTATTAATAATAATTTATTCGTACTTTGATTTTGCAAAAGTAGAATATAGGACATGTCAAAAAGAAATATGTACACACAAAATACATAAATCGTGGTATACCAGGTCCGTTTGAACCCTATGTACAATCATTATGGAATTTTTATGAGCTAGAATAACTTCTAGACAGTAGAAAAATTTTTAATTGTGCTTCAAAAGTTATACATAATTGAATTAGCAGTTTTGTGGATTAGAAGTTTTCCTTGATATGTTTGGGGAGATGATAGTACATAATGGTTCCAGAATGGAAAGGCCTCTTGTTATACAATGCTGTTGAATGGCATGAGAGATGAATTTCCATTTTTTATCTGGCATCACATGCATGAATGTTGACATTGGCTATTGTGGGTAGATTTTTTCACATAAATACACACAAATAAAAAATGAACAGACATGGTAAAGCTAGAATCCTATAGAGTTTGATCAGGGGTTCACAAGATTCTCTTCAACAGACTTTACCCATGACCTGTAAAACCCTTTTTTGTGGGATAAATACCTTGCCATGAACTGAGGATGATCCCTAGAAAATTATACCATATGTTAAATGTGGTTGGAAATTTCCAAGATACATTTCCACTCAACCTTCTCTCATAACAACTATGGCAACTGTAAAAAAAAGGATAAATTTTGCTGTTGGATCATTCCACATCAGTTCAAGCACACCATGACACCCACCGACTTGGATTTTGACGAAACTTGGTACAGATCATCCCGTCACTAATTTAAGAGACCACTCCGAATTTTATTTATTTAGTTCCTGTAGTTTTTCAGTTACAGCCACTCAAACTTCAAGCAAGTTATCAATTTCTTCCATTCAGAAGTATCGTGGTGTATTCAGAAGTATTCAGTTCGCCTCTCAAGGTGTAATATTTTTCTCACAAAATGTTATCTCACTTATTTGTGAATCATTTCTCCAGATATTTTCCAGCTATGAGAATTTCAGGAAAAAAATAGCATGAGCCCTTAAAATTGTCTTTTGCAGTCTTTAAAAAATTCTTATGCTAAGTCTTAGCAACATTTTTTGGCAAAAAACATGGTTAACTACTAATGCCATTATCACTAAAAGGGTATTTTTTAATCTTAATATTTTTTTTAACCATAATCATCATAAAGTTATGTACTTTCATCCCCAAGAAAAAAAATATGGCTTTTTCATTCCTCCATTAAAACTTAATGCCTTATTAGTTTAATTTTCACAAAATGGCTTCCAGAGCACAGTTTTTTGTGATGTTCTCCATTAGTATAAGAGACCCTAATGAAACTATTGTGATGAAACAAAGTTTTTGTCCCTATGATTACATCAAATATTGCTTTGATGAGTGTTTGAATGCATTAGATCATAGCTGTGAATACTTTTTGAAGGGTACAACAGTAATACTTCAACCCACTCAGGTAAAGGGAAACCGCTCTCGATACATCTCCCAAGATTGTAATGTTCATTTTTTATTGCTAATTTTGATTTATTATTGAATTAAACTTATTATAATGGTTCATCATTTATTTATAGCAAATATGGAGTGCAAACAAAAAGACTAGAGTCATTCCACGTCAGTTCACCCAGGCAATGTCACCCACTGTCTCAAATTTTCATGACATTTTTTTCACTTGCTGGTATCATCAATTTAATGAGCCATACAAAGTTTTTCCTCTCTAGGTGGCATAGTTTCCAAGATAAGGGGTGTCAAAGTAATGGAAAATTGCACATAAAGGTCACTTCCGAGGTTCCACTTTTAAAGTACAGTGAATAAAGAAACAATCCGCAGCTCATGGTCTTATTAGTCTATCACAGTCAAATTTTTATCACATGTCACTCAAAGTGTCAAGATTCCACTGAAAGAAGTTTCATTAAATTTTTATATTCTGTCAGCCACTAGAAGTGTGTTAGTTATTAATTAATTAATGAAGTTTTGCAACATCAAAACATTACTTTCTTTAATGGGCATTATCACTCAAAGGCAGAGGAATTATCGAATCAGTTTTTTTAATTGAGCCCAAACATGTACTCTGTGATACTGAGAAAGAAAAATAGTGGGATTTTGATTGCCAATATGACTTTTTTTTTAATTTTTAAAAAGTTTTTATAGCCACAGACGAAAAATTGAAGGGCCATTCCATGTCAATTCACATAGGCCATGACTCTTACTGGCTCAGATATCCATGATACTTTTATCACTACCTGCTGCAACCACATTATTAATCCATGCAAAATTCTTCAGTCCTAAGCCCCATAGTTTCCAAGATATTGGGGTCAATGTTATGGAAAAATTTCTCATAAATGTCACTTCTAAGGTTCTACTTTTTGAGTACTGTGTACACTAGAAATTCATAGTTCATTGACTAATTAGACTGACACATTGAAATTTTTATCACAGGACAATAAAAGGATGCAAATTATGCACATGAAAAAATATTTCATCTTTACCAAACCATTTAAACACCTGTAACTGCATTAGTATTAAGATTTTTTGCACAAACAACACTACTTCATTGTGCTATTCTAACGCAATGGAGTCACATCTATTTTTTTTATTGAACCCTAGCATATGATTTTTAAATTTGGGGAAAATAGTGTATCAAATCCCCTGCGAGTGTGGAGAGGTCTACATTGGAGAGACTGGTCGGACTATCGAGACCTGGATTAAGGAGCACAAGACATGCATCAGACTGGCCCACCCCCAAAAGTCAGCCGTCGCGGAACATAGTCTCAGCCGGGACCATCGAATCGTATTCGACAACTCTAAATTTCTTTGCAGATCAAGCGGATACTGGGACCGGTTGACAAAAGAGGCTATTGAGATAAGGTTGGCAGATAAAAACTTCAACCGCGATATGGGATACGCGATCAGCCATGGATGGAAACCAGTTCTCAGGATAATTAAGACGGCATGAAAAAACAACCACAAGATCGACGACGGCCAATCAGAAACTACCTGACTCACGGCCGGAAGATTTATAAACCGGACAAATTTTGACCCTGCACTCAACGCCGTGAGGACGTTGTGTAGTGGTCCCAGGATTTCTCTAAGAATCTTTCTTTCCTCCTTCTCTATCTCTTCTATTTCTCCTGACTTAATTGATGACATTACATTCAGTGGTGTTGTGACTTTCTAGCTTGATCAGTGTATTGCAATGTCTGATTTTGGTTTTAGGGGAGAGATTTTTCTTATATACAATTAGTTGGTATGCTAATTCCATTTTTCTCACTCTTGCTTTGCTTGCTTCTTTGTCAAGTCTGTTGATTTGAATTATTTCACCTAGGTACTTAACTTTATCAACTTTTCCCCATTCTGTTATTAACACTTTACGTGAGTTTCTTATGTTGGTCATGAACTTGGTCTTCTCAAAAAATATTTCAAGTCCAACTTTCTCCATGATTTTTTTGAGGAGGATTATTTGTTTACATGCAGTCTCTATATTTCCAGAGAGATTTGCAATGCCATCCACATAGGCAAAACAATTTAAACCTACCCCCTTAAATTTCGACCCTAGCCTGATCTAGTGATGGAGTGCCCTTTCTTAGAGCATTTCCTCTCATGCCCTTATTATCTTCTCCACAGTAGGACACAGTAAAAAAGAATCTGGGAAAGTCGTTCTCCCTGTCGGACATCAGTCTAAATATTGAATTATTCCGAGATCTCTCACAGGAATTTCACTTTTGACTTTTTATCTGTGAGAAATTGCTTTATTATGCTGATTGACTTTAATCAACTCTGAATTGTTTAGGGTGCTAAATAGGGAGACTCGATCTGCTGAGTCATAGGCTTCCTTAAAATTCACAAAGACTATTATATAGCTTTTGTTCCTTGTTATTCTGTATCATATTGTTGTTTTCCAATTTAATATCTGCCCTACGCAGGATCTGCCTTTCTGGAACACACAATGATGCCCTCCTATTTGCTTGTCCATAGCGGGCTCTAACCTGTTTTGGAGAGCTTTTGATAAAATCTTATACATATGTGACTGCCAGAAATGAGATTACAGTTATTTACATTGGTTTTGGTGCCTTTCTAATGTAGTGGGTGAATCAGTACATTTTTCCTATACTTTGGGATGTTTTCCATCCACCAATTCTCTTCCAGTCTACCTCTCAATTCCTGTCTTGCTTGATTACCAGATTCTTCTGACGTTTCCACCACGGTT
Source organism: Pyrrhosoma nymphula (assembly GCA_963573305.1). Classification (NCBI taxonomy): domain Eukaryota; kingdom Metazoa; phylum Arthropoda; class Insecta; order Odonata; family Coenagrionidae; genus Pyrrhosoma; species Pyrrhosoma nymphula. The sequence continues at coordinate 83,828,647 of OY754333.1, read as the reverse complement.
AGATTTTCTCCTGTGGCTTTGTCATTCTTCTAGTTTCTGATTACATCATCTATTTCTTTGGGAAGAATAGTTATCCTTCCAAGATGGAAGAGGAACAATACATGCAATAGGAGATTCATGACGATGATTAGAGAAAGGCTGATTGGAAACAAAGAGTATGCTTCGTTGATCTGGAAAAAGAGATCCTTAACCACTCACCTGGGTATGACGTATATATACGTCATGGACGGTTGCTCCGGTACTGGGTATGCCGTATATATACGTCATGACGATTTTCGGTTAATTTGCTAAGGTAATGCCGTGATATTCCGCCGCAGAGCTACTGTATGCCTTAGAGGCATCCTTTTAGTTTAATCTTCCATCGTTAGATGGGTTCTACCGTCCTATTCTGTGAAGCTCTACGTCTCGTACTGAAACGTTGTAATTGTGTTGCGGGTTGCATTCGCCTTGCCCCTACGATTCTTCGTTCGCTTTTCTTATTCTCAGGTCGTCACGAAAAGATATTTGCTTTCTCGTTCCCAAACATTCATTTCAGTGAAGTATGTGCTATTTTATAATATCTTGCGCCCAACGCCAGCCTTTTTCCAGGCCATGGAACATTTTATGGTACCAAGACGGGAGGATAGTTCATGTTATTACTCCCGACGGCAAACCCCTCGCGCTCGGGTTTTTCCCGAAAGAAACCATCCTGCTAATCCTTCGCAAAGGGTGGTCTCCTCGGTTTCACACATAAGAGATGTATAATTAGCTGCTTAGAAAATTTTCAATCAGACGAGTTGTCCCCAGTTATCCGTTGAGTGTTGGAGTAGCGGTTGTCGGTGTTTTTGGAGATTTCCTTTGCTCGAGTAACATGCGGAATATTTTTGCAGTTTTGTTGTTATTTCCGGTAATTTTGTACAAAATATTTCATTTGAAATAATTTTGTTTTGGTTCTGATTATAGCTTCGACAAGCAAAAGAAAACGGAGTTAACCGACAGAGGAATAAATAGTTCATTTTTTTAGAAGAAAGAGATGAAGAAAGTGGTTCCAACGATGAATACAACAATACTGATGTCAAAGACAGCGAAACAATAGGAGGGAGAAGATGTCCTGAAGGAGGAATAGATAACAAATCAATCTGGTTATCCCAAAGTTTTGAGTGCTAATGAAGAATTGAGAGAGAAGTTTGAGTTTGTTGGTTTGAAGGTAAGACTGGACTCGAAAATTGAGGATAGGGAGAGCATTCTAGAGTGTTACGAACTATTTGTGAAAACAGATTATGGAATTTATTTCAGCAAACGAGATAGCGTAGCAACTCATTTATTTTCAAAAGTATTCAGTGAAAAGAGATTTCACCTTTTGCTAAAGTTTCTACATTTTGCGGATAACAGCACGTTCAATGCAAATGTTAGCGATAGGAAAATTTTCAAAATAGACCCAGTTTTGCAATTTTTGAGAGATAAATTTGAAATCCTTTACTCTCCTGACCGGGATATTGGTCGTAGATGAACCTCTACTTATGTGGAAAGGTCGTATTTCTTGGAAACAGTATATACTCTCAATGCAGAATAAATATGGTGTAAAAGTTTTTGTTGTATGCAAAAGTAATTCTGGCTATATATGGAATTTTCATATCTGCACGGGGAAGGACCCTATGTACAGTGAGAGATATAAAGCGGAGAATATTAGTGCCTGTATCATTTTCGACTTAGCAGATACCCCTTTGGGAAAGGGACATACTTTGTACCTAGATCATTGGTACACTAGCTCTAGATTGGTGGACAAACTAGTTGAAAGTAAAACTGACGTAGTCGGAACAATGGTTTCCAACAGAAAAGAGTTTCCCCAATCCGTGAAATTTGCAAAACTGAAGAAAGGAGAAATATCGGTGGCATTTCGTGGTAAGATCATAAATGGGAAGGCCAAAAGAGATGTGACAGTGGTAAGTACATTCCATGATACTGATATGCGTGAAGTAGAGAAAAGAGGGAAAATAGTGGTAAAATCAGTTTTAGTGCAGGGCTATAACAAAAACATGGGTGGGGATGGCAGGAGTGACGGCCTTATCCAAAATAATTCATGCAATAAACTTATACAATAGTTTTCAATTTTATATTTTTGCATTTCAATTGCCTGGGAAACTTAGTGAAATGCACATGTTTTTCTTCAATTTTACGCGGATAATCCTTCCTTAGATGTATTTTTTGGTGTGATTCTTTTCTTTGAATAGAGGTTAGTGATTGTGTTCATTGCATGAATTACTGTAACCCTTGTACATTCTAATAATGTGTACTGTGACACGCTGGGTGTGATGGGCAGAGGAGGAAGGGAAGTTTAGTAGGGAGTGAATGGTGACGTCAAGCTGCAGTCGAGGCTGTTCCCGCCCGCCGGGCATCAGGGAAGGGGAATATGCAGGTTGGGTTCCTCCTCTAGGTTCATGCAGGAGAAAGTGGAGGTTCCATTGTTTTCCCGGTAATTCAACAAATATTTCACAACAAATAGTATTTTTTCATGATTTTTTTCCTAAAAATATATTTTCAACACCTACTTACTGTACCACTATTTTCAAAAATATAGCATAGAGTAAAAACTCTTGGTGATAAATTATAAATAAACAATTTATAATTGTTATTATTTTTTTTAATAAATAAATACTCTATTTAGTCATAATAAATCTTCATTGATGTCTTTACCTATTCCATACATTCCATTTTGAAATTGCTACAAATTCCTGCATATTATCGTTGAATATGTTAAAATTAAAAATTAGCCAGGAACAATTTATGGCATTACTAAAATGTTACTCCTTCAAACTATATAAATCATTATTAGTTTATCAAATATGAACTATAAAAGTTAATATACAATGGATTTATATCATATTGTCGAAGATTCTATCATTTTACATATATATTTACATATTTTTAATAATTTATATTAATAATTTTTGCAATTCATTAATATTAATTGTAAAATTACTTCATTGTTGTTCAATATTCGGTCAAAAAATTGGCTAAATTTTATGAACTAGAAATTATTTTGACCGCTTAAAACTTCCCATTAAAAAAAGGTAAAAATACGCCTCGATTCTAAATTAAATACCCACCACGGGTAGGAAAACGAGAATTTAAATACCCAGATGAGTGGTTAAGGGCCATGGAGTGGAATGAAAGCTTATCTGCTATTTTTGCAATCACAAGAATGTGACACAGCAAATATGACATAGAGAGTTACGGAAGAGTAAAATCAATAAGGCAAGGGTTTCTATAACTATGACAATTTCACATCAATGAAGATTTCCAAGGCTTCCCGCTGGAACTGGAGTTCTACTTCCTTAGTTAACTCAACCTTAGTCTTAAAGGGTCAGATATGTCAACATATTGGCAATGGAAGACATGATCTGGTGGCGAACCCAAGAAATATTCATTGAAAGCATGCACCAGGGAAGTACAAGATCATCTTTCTTTACTTTTTACCACTAAGTACTTGAAAGTCTCTATCTCACCCCAATAAAGACGTTTATATATTTATCTATTTACTTTCACTAATTTGGATATCTTAATACTGCTTTAGTTATATTATACTTTCATTGAACATTCTCCTCAAGCCACACAGTCTTTAACCCTTTTGCTGCTGTGAAAGTAGGAGCTACATTCACCTGGTGGAATGCTGTGAACATAGCTCCTATGTTCCGTTGGCGAAGTCATTCCTACCCACAGTTCACTTTTTGCCACACGGGCTGGAAAGTCTGCAGATTCACCGCAGCGAAAGGGTTAAGGTGAATTTTTGGGTACCCTGTAGACGAGGCAGATTTTTCAGGACTAGGCAGAAATTCTCTGAACGTCATTCAGCTCATAAATTAAATTTTCCTTGGCTGGGTTACAAATGCAGGAAAATATATATTCAGCGTAGGGTCTACCAATTTGCAACATATCTTCTAAAGATATACATGGCTCAATTTTCCTGCTATGCTTTTCAAATGCTAACCTCTTCGGCTTAAGTACAAGCTAGTCCTACCTTTTTTTAATAGTGAGAGAGGAAGCCATCCACCATTTACGTTTTAAAAACCAATAAACTATAAGTTGGGAGGAAGTTAAATAACATATATCTGAACCTTATATGAAACAATTACTCGCATACTGATAAATTATGCTTTTAAGGTTCTCCTCATGATTGAGACATAAAACTGCAGAACCATGGACCAAGAGAAACTTGTAATTAGCAGTGAATCCCAAACGATAATATCCAGTCTTATGTCATTGACCGAAGACTTAAGTGAGTGGAGAGCACAGCAGTTTGAATGAAAAGGGACGTCAATCAAAATTGGTGGGAAAGTGAGAATATTAAGAGTTATTTTGAAAAACCTAATTCTACACCCATGCTACAAAATACACAACTCGATATTTTCAGGCGTAACTTTGTGAAAATACATAATGACTGAAACATTTCCTCCCCTCCTCCACTTCCCTCCCACTCCATCACAACATTTCCTTCCCCCCCCCACCCTCCCAGTTACTGGTGTATATTCTGTACTGGACTTAAAATGTACCCTATGATTTCGCCTACGCGATGAAACCGGTCGTATTGAAATAAAAACTTATAGAAAAATACACAACAACGATGACTGACCTTCCACATCATCATCAGAACCTTCATCTTGGTGTTCCCTTTCCCATTCATGGCCAACAACAATAAACATCCTAACTCCGGAACGGCTAACATCGTCTGCATCTTCTGGTGTTAGGTCCAAATGGCACAGCTCTGGGCAGCCTCCCAAGACAGCACGCAAGGTATGATTTGACCCCAAACGCAGACGAGCAGTTTGCAGAGATGGCAGCAATGGTTTTCTACCTATGATGAACAAGCATGTTCGGATTATTCTATAATGCCTCCACTATTCACAAGAGCCATCTATGAACTCAATACAACTTCAACGCTTCATAAAAAGTATGGATCATATGTTATGCCTAATGATAAAAAAATCCAATTACTTTTAACATGCAAGTCGAATGCCCAGCATTGATTTTACAGAGAACATGCTGTCCCTCCCCCGATGTTGATTTGAGCAAATTAAGCGAAAATAGAATAACTATTCAGTTATTAAGTAGCTTCGAACTAACCTTTCGTACTCCTCGTCCCCCACCGACCTCCTCCAAAGACTTTTGCACTCAACTCATTAAGGGATGAGCAATATTTACTTAACATAGACAGCGAGAGAGGATAGGTCTGATCAACCAACGCTAATTTACGTAGACAACTACCACGTAACTGAAGGTAGGCTTCCATCAGATGCGACTGATTATGGAAGTCGAAGTCAACAGTAAGTGAAGTTAGGTACGGGAATGTGGGAGCACACACGTTAGATAGGTGGTCAGCTCGGGTGTAAAGAACTGTCAGGTTGGGGGCGGTTTTACCTATGACCTCCGCTTTCTCCTGTGGAAGGCATGTGTCCCAGAGTTCGCCCAAAGCAAGTTGCAGGGAAGGAAATTTCGATGCTATTTTTACTATAGCATCACCAATGTTACGATAATATATGAATCCACCAAGAGATCGCAAATGCGTAACCAGAAGCAAAAGCAGGGAAACTACTGAGAGTGAGGTGTTAGTGTCTTGAATGCGGACCTCTCTCAGGGTTAAGCAGCAGGGATTACGCTGCTCAAAACTATCCAGCTCCAACAAAGCACATTCCCCACCGGAATCATAATTGCTTGAATCTGGATCTAGTAATAACAGCTGCTGGATACCTTTATCGTCTACAAGCCAGGATGATGTCACGTCAAGATACTCTAGATGAGGACAATTTCTGCCTAATAAACGAAGAATTTCGTTGTCACATACACTGCGTAGGACTAGAACTTTGAGATGGGTCATTTGCCGTAACGTGCGATAAAAGGAGGCATTCATGCTAGAAACTTTCTCCAAATCATTTCTTGGATTCAGTTGCACACGAACGCTAAGTTCTTCCAAACCTATTGCCTGACATTGCTCCAATCTTGAAAATAAGCCGGCACATTCCGACAACCATAGACTATTATCTTCGTCAATTGTGTGTAGTCTTGTGCTGCACCGATCTAAAAGCACTTCTAACAGATCAAACAGAACAAATATTGTGTTTCGATAATTCCGAGTCGCAATTTCCACCAGATGTTGTTTAATACCAGCATGAAGAGACGTCTGCACTAATGTTCTTAGTTTGGAGGTGTTTTCCTTGCTCTCGCTGTAAACGTACTCGTGCAGTATTTTCGTGAAATTATTCACGCATATGATGTACAAGGACGGCACCTTTATGTACGGAGGCATTATGAAAATGATCAGCGCTGTTCAACAAAGAAAATATACAATTAGTCCACCCAAATAACTTCTCCTATTTATCACATTGCCGTAAACCGTAAGTCAATTTCGTCAACTTTAACGCGGCCTTCATTTCAATTGTTTTTGAAACAGTCGTAATTAGATCATCAACCGCAAAGGAAGCATTTGGAACAAAAGTTCATTTTCCCATACTTTCTTTAAAATTACTTTAAATATTTTGATAGCTATATCTTGTTCGATCATCGACAAATTTTTATACTTCCATATAGATGTTAACGTGACTTCCAGTTCCGAATCAACTACAGCTGATGGTAGGCCATCAAAAAATAGTTCTGCATCAATTAAGTATACTTGCGATCAACGAGAGCAGAAAAACCTATAGCAAAATTCAAGGTAACAAAATTGGGTGATCAGCGATTTATTAGCTGTAGTCATTACCATTTGTCCTCTAATTTAACGACGAGCCGAGGAGAAATATTATTGCGCCGATGTCACCGGTGAATGGTGTTTACTGTGCGTGTGCAGTTTACGTCAAGTGGTTTCGGAAACAGTTTCACACGTAGAGGTTGGTCTTTTCTTGCATTAAAAACATATATTTAATGACAGGCATTCATAATTTATTACATGCCACTGTTATTCTTGTTGATTGCTATGTGTTAGTGTTGAAGATGAACTCTGACTGGGCGTGAATACTGACGTCCGTAGATGTTGTAGTTCTCGCTACTCCCGTAGTCCCTCCCTATCATGAGCGAATACTGCAAACAGTCGCCATTTTGTGTGTTGCCCGGCTGATGAGTCTTTACGATATTGGACAAAGTTAACCTTCATAAGTCCCAACAAAAGCTGAAATAAAGGAATATAAATTGATTAGAGAATGATTTGTCGGTCATGCTGAGCGAAAATTCTTTTCAGTCTCAGGTGAGCTTGAATGAAAGGTGTAAACACGTCGCACTTTACCAACGACGTATAATTTATTCTTTAAGACTTATCAATTTGTTTTTAGCCATATGATAGCGGAAAGTGGATTTATTACCGGCACAGCCTGTTGTGTATTCATAATAAGTTGCTTAATTATGGACACTGCGCGTCAATTCGTTGGGTTTAACTTCTAAAAACCGATGTATTGGGATCAGCAATTTGACGTCCGCGATGTCTGAGATATTATATTTCTTATGAATTAAGTGACTGGTGAACCCGACAGGAATTAGATTAGGAATATGTTTAGTATGTTTTAATAATGGCCATCGAGGATCGCTGAACTCTCCGTAGTATTGATTTCAAGACGGCATTGCAATGACTCATAATTGGGATGCCGATCTTCAAGGAATGTGTCTGGTTTTAAGCCTCACTGTTTTTTACTAAAAGGCAATTGAAATCTAAAGAGTCAAAACTCCACGGGACTCGTTAATTGCTTGATTAATGAAAATCCCCATAAAAAATATTGGGTTCTCTTTACAGATAATGTAGCTGACACAAGAAATCCACTTTGAAAATTGTTTTATTACTTCGATACGTCTTGTAAAATCTATGTTACGAGCTGATTAAAGAACGATGACGATAGACACGAGAAGAGGAGGACAAGGCGTCCTTACGGAGCCTCCCGATGGACAGACGACTACTCAAAATACTCAGGTGAGTATTTGTGTAGTTAGTGTGGTGATAAATGTTTTTATTTTCTTTTGTTTGGCGTTTGTATCTTCAGTCGATATTAACTTGCGTTGCATGAGCGCATGTTTAAAATATATATATTCAAGTTATTCACTCGAACGAGATGTAACGTTGAATATTTTACTCCAACATTAGATACAGAGCCAATGACTTGATGAATATGTTCTTTGCCTATTTTTAATGCATGATAATCATAATTTTGTCACCCTAGTCATATCTGATTGTCTTTACTCGAACCCTTTTTTGTATTCATGAATTGTGTGACAGGAAACGTTATCTTGTGTACGAAAATAATTGAGAGTATTTAAATATCCCCATTTCAGAGCGGTAATAGTAGCATTTTGCCCGAGAATTCGGGCATTGTTGGAACCGAGGCTGAATCTGGAGTCAGTAGTGGAGTTAGCTTGGAAGCAGAAGATGAAGTCGGGGAACCAGATTTTCCTCATGCCAAATTGGCCATGTTGGAAGAAAAGATATCAAATGCTCGTTGGGTGGTTCCAGTTCTTCCTGAGCAAGAGCTAGAAGTTTTGCTGCAAGCATCAATAGACCTATGCCGAAAAGGTAAGTCTATTTTACTTATATATCTGAGTAGACGAGTCACCAATGTCCCTTAATCTGGCATTTTATTTATTTCAGGATTGGATGTGAGGAGTGAAGCGTGCCAGCGGTTTTTTCGTGATGGTCTTACAGTATCATTCACTAAGATTTTAACCGATGAAGCTGTCAACAGCTGGAAATTAAATATTCACCAGTGCATCAATCAAAATTGTGAACGACTGGTTGAACTGTGTGTTGTGAAGCTTAATCAAGATTGGTTTCCTCTTCTTGATCTTCTGGCAATGGTCTTCAATCCTGGAAATAAGTGAGTAGATAATTTGTTACCTAACTAATAAATGTTACGTCATTTTTATGATTAATATATTTCCCTTTGATGTATCGACATTGTAGGTAACTCTTGGGTGTAATTTTATGTTAAAGTGGTAAGAAATATTGCAGTACTTAAATATTTATGTATTTCATAAAGCATTTTATGCCTAAATCTTTTGTTCTCATTAGAATTTTTATGCACTGAAAAGGATTGTTGTAACATATCTGAATTTAGATATGTGGTGCAATTTTGTGGATTGGAATGTGTTTTACTTATTTCAAGTAAATATATTTATCAATAATGGTTTGGCCTGAATAAATGAATGAAGTTTTCCTCATTAAATGTAAATATTTTAGGTTCCATACATTCAACGTAGCTAGACCATCTGTTACTGTTCCTCCTGGAGTGCCAATCCGAGATGAAGATGTGTTTGCAAGACCTGCAATGGACACTAGAGGACCTAAGGGATGGCTTGTTGATTTGATAAATAGGTAATTATTGGCATCCCTCGCCATGTTATTATTATTCTCATCTTAATTCTGTGATTTTCCCTATATTGATATTTATCTTAATGATTATCACGGCTTGTCAAAATTAAATTTTAATAGCAGATTATACATTGGTGTATGGCATTAATTAATGGAGTCATCAGTCCATAGATTATTTGCTGCTGCTCTCTTCTATGTTTTTGGCTATCCTCTTCACCCCTTTTAAATTTTTAACATCTACATCTTTCATAATTCACTTGAAGCATTCCATTCCTGCACCTTCTGATTAATTTCTCCCTTGTATATGTCCTCAATGGTTGGGTGTGCAGGAAGCTGGTAATGCTCATTCTTTGTCCATTATGTCTCTACTTCTCTGTAATTTTGTATAGTTACCTAACTTGTCTTATGAATGAATATTCTTGGTCATCTATACGTGGTCTTCATTTACAATTCCTTCCATCTTTTGTTCCACCTTGATGTAAATTATAATTTTTGCTTACGTTGGTTCTTCTGTTTTGAATAGAGAAAATTTTGTTCTGTTTGAAGCCTTTTTGCCCTTGGCCCATCTTATAAATGCAACATTTAAATAGGTTTAGTTTTCTTATTTCATAAAGTAAATAAGGTCATTAGTAAATATTTTTCAGTTGAAATAAGTCCTTTCTTTCTTGTTCCATCTTTTTTCTGCTGTGTTGAGCAAGCCATAACTTACTTGCATTATATTCTTCGTTGGAGCATTCAGTTCAAATCTTAATTTGGGTAACATTTATATCTTTGCCCATTGTGTGTGGAATTTATTTATATTTCCTTTCTTGTCAAGCCTTTTTTATCCCAATTGATGTCTCATTTTCATTTGAAAGTTAAGATAACTGGCCTTATCTCCTTGAAATCCAGATCTTCTGTTATATTTGCTTGCACTGAGTTAAGCCCTGGTTACACGATACATTAACCCATACGAGTTCACGTATGATTGCGTGAACAGATTCATGTACAAAGAACTGCGTAACCGGCCACGCAGTAACTTTAACGGAGTCACCCGCTGATGGTCATACAATTGTGTGAAATTCACAGTGAAAAAATCATTCGCCTGGACTGGGATTTGAACCCAGACCCCTCGATTTCGCTCCGAGTGATCTAACCAGTTAAGCTACCCAGGCGTCATCTCTCACTGTGAATTTAATGGAGGCTTTACGGAGTGGTTGACACGGGTACTTCATGGCATTGAAGCACTGTTCCTGTGAAGACATTTTGCTCCTTAAAGCCTCCATGAAATTCACAGTGAGAGATGACGCCTGGGTAGCTTAACTGGTTAGAGCACTCGGCGCGAAATCGAGGGGTCTGGGTTCAAATCCTAGTCCTTGTGAATGCTTTTTTCACTGTGAATTTCACACAATTGTGAGATTCATGGACGTTTGCGTGAACGAATGGATGAATCAGTGGTTACACGGTGCATGTAACGTACGTGTATTCACACAATTTTCTGGATACGTATTTGCGATTGTTGTTTTTTTCTTTACTAAGCCTAACATTCTAACCACTCAAGGGTTTATATAGTCAATTAAAGAGGTTAAAGACTACTATAAAGCAGACAATACTTGAGACAAAAGAGACATTTTCCCTATTCATAACAAAAGAACCAACGTAAGCAAAAATTATAATTTACATCAAGGTGGAACAAAAGATGGAAGGAATTGTAAATGAAGACCACGTATAGATGACCAAGAATATTCATTCATAAGACAAGTTAGGTAACTATACAAAATTACAGAGAAGTAGAGACGTAATGGACAAAGAATGAGCATTACTAGCTTCTTGGACTAGCTCAGTCCCTTTTTATATTTTACTGGCTTATTATTGTCTAGTCCTCCCGGCATTCCTCACCTCACTGAGAAAGCGTTTAGCTCTGAAAAGAAATAGATAGAACACGAAATACAAGGAAAGCTCTGTTTGAGGCTTTCGCAGCGCTGTTGTGCTGGTGTCTCCATGTTTTTCGGGCAAAGCTGCGTCGGTGTATCTTTACGATGACGTTTCGTAGCCAATGCAGGCCACATCTTCAGATCAAGTCCGAATGCCAAACGGTGAAAGTTGGCCTGTATATATACCGTCCTCAAGGGGGCCTTCCGTTAGCGCATCCCTGACCTGCAATACGAAGGAGTATATGAGATTCCCTGCAGCTGCGGCCAGAAGTATGTGGGCCAAACGAAAAGGGCGATCTCCGTTCGTTTGAGCGAGCACCGCAGGGCTCTCAAAAACAAGCACTGCGTGCAGTCAGCAGTCGCAGAGCATGCCTTCTCGAACCCGGGACATCAACTTAACATCAATGACGCACGAGTCTTAGCCAAGGAAAAGTTTTATTTTCCTCGACTCATCAGGGAGGCTATTGAAATAGAGAAGGTAGAGGCTAATTTCAATCGGGATGATGGGCATAGACTCCAAAACACCTGGAAGAGACTCCTGAGAAGGAACGCGCCAAAAGAAGGGTGCTCAACGCTGATTGGCTGGGCTAACGGAAGGCCCCCTTGAGGACGGTATATATACAGGCCAACTTTCACCGTTTGGCATTCAGACTTGATCTGAAGATGTGGCCTGCATTGGCTACGAAACGTCATCGTAAAGATACACCGACACAGCTTTGCCCGAAAAACATGGAGACACCAGCACAAGGAAAGCTCTGTTAATTAATGCATTTGAACCTTTATTTTACTAATATCAACGGAATGTGTAGGAGGGTAGTCCAAGCAAGGGGCAATGGTTATAATAGGAGAGGTCCAACGATAGCGAGAGGTCGATGAACGTTATGTACTGGTTGTTGGAAGTGCTAAGTTAAAAAAGTAGAGCGAATAGTAGTAAATTTTCGCGTTCATTCACGCGTTTGTGCATTTACATATTAACTCATACAAGTTTATGTATTGTGTAACCAGGCCTTTATGGCAGGTGTTGGCTTCTCTTGACATCTTATATCTATGGTACTATTTCAAAATACCAGAATCACCATTACACAATCTAATTAATTTCTTTTCATCCATGGTGTTTTTGTGCGTATCAATGACTGTGAAGGGATTTTGACAACAAGAGGTTTTCTTTGAACATTTCTATACAGTTGAGCACCCTTAATCTGGCACCGTCGGGACTCGAGCGATGCTAGATTTGGGATTTTGCTGGACTGCGGGTGCTGTGGTAGTAACCAATATACTTATGGGGTCTGCAATGTTTTTTATGAGGGAATTCAATAAATTGTGACAAATTTAATGAAATTTGATTAAGTTCTGTATTATTTAACAAATAATTTGAAAAAAATAAGAAATTAACTGTTTCTAAATTCACAAACACAAAATACTCAACCGGTAATATCACAAAACGACAGAGTGAAAAGAATGCGTAGAACATATAAACATGTTGCTGCACATCAAACAGTATATTGTTATTAATTTATAAATAATATAAATAAATAACAATTTTTCATTGTATTCAATGTTCATTGCAATCCTTATGCCACTGTGTTTAATACGATATCAGCTGGTTCAATAAGCTCTCTACGCCGTGCCGTCAATGCTCATACTACCGATGCTTCCATCTGTGCAGCTGTCCGTCAATATATCGGGAGCGATTGAGGAGGAAGCCTAAGGAAGATTAATTCTTGTATATCCTTGGCTGCATTTTTGAACATATCTGCAATTTATCAAATTCTATAAAATGTTTTAGCCTGCTCCTTTAACATTTGGCCTGAAACACTGAGCCGTTCAATTCAAGGCATTCGAAATCACTGAATAAGTACGCGATCTAAAATGGCACTAGGCTCTTAATTCTTTCATGGTTTTTCTTATCGCCATCCCTGTCATAGTGTCACTTGCACAGAAAATTTGAGGATTTCTCTTTCTGCTTCTTATTGTCATAGATTGTCGAAGATCCAACAGAGTACATATCACACGTACAGGCGCTTCACTGATGTACCGAAAATAAGTTTTTTCAACACTTCTCCTTTTTCTGCGATAGTTAAATGTTCTGTGCTTTCGCTTCGCCCCCTTGCTGCTGCTATAACTGCTAACGTTAGACATAATTACGGATAAAACTGCAGATGACAGATAGTTTTTGCTTCGAGTTGACACTAAGTATAAAGCAAACATGCACGCGCCATGTAAGACTGGTACTGTCCATCTCCGAGACACCACACAGCCGCATCTCGGCAACGATTCAATATGTCTTCAATTTGCTGAATTAAGACCTTTGTTGCACACAATTTGTAAAGACAACATTGTATGTAAAAAATCTTCCAATACTCACTCTTTAATGGGAGAATTTTTGTTTAGAGTGGGTTACAGTTTCAGTAAATATGAAGCAATGATTTGTCAAAAAGTTTTTTTGTTTTCCGCAAAGCACACCTTGAAAATATTGCCTGATTACGGGTGTTCCCGGATTAGGGATTTCCCGATTAGGGGTGCTCAACTGTATCAGGTTTTACTTGTTTTCTTTCTGATTTTATTTCTCTTTCTGAGGTAATTTACACTGTCCTGAATGTTTATCTCCTGTTACCTCCAATATATATTGGTCTATCCATTTACTTCAATTATAACTACTGCCTCTCATCCTCACTGCTCACTACTATAGAGCATCTATTTCCTTTCATTATATTATGTGCATTGTTATCCATATTATCTGTCTGCAGCATTTTTTCTATTGTCATTACCTTTTCTTTTCTGTTTCTCTGTACTCACTTATTCAATAATAATGTTATGATGGCTGTGTAGGCCTTGCCTCTCCATTGCCAAGCACAGCTCTTATACCAGTGGAATTAATTCTTAATTCACTAGTTTGGCTCAGGGTTATGCTCATTCCTCTATGGGTTACCTTCGTAATTGTTGGGGTGAAGTACTGCATATGTATATTCAAGTCGATTTGAATATGTCAGTCTACTTTTTGGGCCAAAAATATCGACTAAAATTAGTGACTCAAGTATAAGTGGAGGTGAAAATATTGCTTGGGTGTATGCTGCGTGTTGTTCGATATTAGCCTGATGTTTTGTGACTCTTGCTGGTCACTTCTTCAAGGGGAAAAAGTGCTCGCTGCTGGCATTGTATTTATGTAGGTAGTTATCTGTGATTCAAGTGGGGGTGATGGATGGGGGTAGGAGGTAGGATGGGAAGGGGAATATAGGATTTTAATGGGTGACTGGGTTCCACATGTTGCTGATTTTGAGTCCCCCATCTTTATTGAAATCTCAATTCCAATAGAAATAGGGTTCTCGGGTGGGTGGTGCTAAGTGCATGCTTTGGACCAAAGCATGTGCTTAGCGCCGTCCATGAAGTTAAAGCATCATTGGCATCATATGTTCGGCAGTCTTGAACTCCTGTTCCTTAAAGCCCACGGAAATCCCACATGGGAGAAGGATGCCATGGTAGCTTACTGGTTAAAGCTCTCGGCATGACATCCGGGGATCTGGGTTCAAGTTCTAGTCAATGTGAATGTTTTTACTCTGTAGAAGTTTTGCACCTACCTTCATTCCCATAACAATCATACCCTTACCATTTTATTGAACTATCCTTCATCATGGCATTTGCCTCATTTGTTGGTTGCTTCCCATAATTACCAACCAACCAGATTCCGGTAACGAACACTTGAGTGAACTACCTTTCCTCTGTATCCCACCCCTCCACTTATTTGTTCATCTGGTATGGGTGACACTCTGTAGCATTTGTCATTGCTTCTACCAGAACGGCTCTGATATCGTCACCATGCCTTAGCCTTGCTACAAAATTGAAGGTTTAGTCATTTTAATGGGGAAGATGACTTTGGATATTCACTTCCTATTACTCATTTTCTCTTATAGGCATTGGTAATACTGTGTTAGCCCAAATATTGTGCATTGTTTTTCGTAGTTACTACTCAGTAGGAAGTTGTTGACAAGGTATACGATCGATCAACTTCAACTAAAAATTTGATATATTCCAGGAAAGTAGCATTTAACTGTAATGGGAATTTAGAACATGATGGTGGGTGAAGTTAGTGTGTGGAAGGGTTACATTTTTGTACCCAGGTATTTGCAATTAATCCATTATTCAAATTGAAATTTTTATGTGAACCAAGGTGTCATATCTTTTTTCCTCAAATTTCAGGTTTGGCAACCTTGGTGGATTCCAGATATTGCTAGAAAGATTCCAGAGTGAAAAAAATCTCACTGTGCCTGTGATTTATGCTCTTATCCGACCATTTGGGCTATGTTATGAAATGTTGACTGTACCTACCATAGAAAAATATCTTATGCCCATTATTGTGAGTATAGTTATTTTTTCCTAATGCCTCTGTAGTGGATCTTAATTGAAATTGACGTTGAATACTCATTTTAACATATTTATTCCAGGGTAAGGTTCCAGTAATTTTAGATAATCTTACAGATGATGAATTAAAAAAGGAAGCAAAGAACGAATCAAAAAATGATGCAATTTCAGCAATTATTAAAGCTTGCAAGTCTTTAGTATCAAGGGTACCTAATCAACAAGAGACTGTAAAAAATTTAGAAATATTTAGGCTCAAAATGATACTCAGGTAAGTTCCCTACGTATGTAGTGTGTGCATTAAATTTTTATGTTATAACTTTTTTGGGGTCATACCATGACTAATGCCTTTTTTTACTTCGAAATTATTTACTACTAAATTTGGTGCATAAATAGGGTTTCATTCTTTTAGAAGACCAAATGGTTTATAGGCCAAAAACTTGAGTGATGAACGGAGACTCTTATGACTTTTATTTTTCCATTTATTGACCTTTATTTTAGGACTTTCATGATTTTTATTTTCCTGTTTCGTGACATCTATTTTTTTAAATTCGGTCATTTCGTGATGCTTTAGCTAACAGTATGACATGTACATATTTTACTGAAAATTGAAACTAATAATATGATCCGTATAGTTACTATTGGGTAAGTGGTTCAAAAGAAAATATCCCCCTCATTTCCCCTCTTACCCCTAAGCACCAGGATTTCTGTATGTATACTGTAACCTACCTCTGGGTCGTTTTACAAAGAATGGGGGGGTGACTTGGAGGACAATTGGGGAAGGATGAGAGTTTTCCAGTCGGGGGACGGGGTGATGTTGGGTGCCAGCCAGTCCACCAGGGTGGGCGACGCGGCAAAGAATTGAGTGTTGCCCACATTCCAAGACTGGGGGGAGGGGGGAAGGTGCGCTGGCTTAGCTCTTGCGGTGAGATTCTCTGGGTTGGGGTTTTTACGACTATAAAAAGATCGTTCTGAAAGTTCGATGAATTTATTTATGCCAATACGGCACTGGCATTTCCAACAGACTGACACATATACCATGAAACAAAATCCTAATAATAATCGACTAACTACATATGAAAAATAACGATGCAAGAGATTATTCGCTACCCTTAATAATGGCAAACAGATTCAATAATATAACAATCCCTTCCCAGCACGACAGCGTGCGCATTCAAATGTGATAGGGATTTTCTTTGAACAATTGATCGAGTGCAGCCTCCTGAGTCTGTACTCCACCTGTCGTCACTTGCACACGAAGGGCACTTTTGAAAACAATTAATACTAAATGAATACCAAAATAGACACACACACTCACACAGGAAAGGGGCGGGTAATGGGGAAAACGGGATAAAGACTAAATGATACTACCACGGTAACTGTGAGGCTTCACTGGGTACTAGTTCTTTTGACTTGGGGCAAATCTTCTAAGGATTGGGGGTCTGGGCGTCAGGCGGACAGGATGTAGACAGTACTTATCTAGTAATTCATCGAAGATGATGATGATGGGGAATGGGAATGATGGCAGCAGGCTGACGCGGTAGCTTCTCCGTCTCCTAAGCAGGCAGCGGCGTCTTCTTCTCCTTGGCAGATCCGAGGGCTGGAGAGAGGCAAAACTGGACACTGGTATATGGGACCTCTTTCTGTGTTGCGACAATTTTCTAGTCGACTGTATCTCCCTTCTCCGTTCCTAGACGACCTCCTCTCGGCTCTTTCTCGGCAGTCACACTTCAGGACAACTTCTGCTTGGCGCTGCTTCACCGATCGTAACTGCTATTTATCTCCTGCCAATTCTCCCATGCAGACTCTCCCATGCAGACTCTCCCATGCAAATTCTTTCGTGCAATATCCTCTTTCCCCGGGGCGGCTGCACCTTTTATATGATTCCCCTCCAATATAGAGGGGGGGAAGTAGGGGAGGAATGGGGGAGGTAACAGCTTGTCCACATCCTTGCGTCGGCGTCCCATTTGACTGGGTGCCGACTGCACCTGCACTTAGGTAAGAGGGGGGGTTGGGGGGGGGAAAGGTGGGGTGGGCCAGCACACTCCCAAGCTCCGCTGAGCTGTCCACCTCCCGCTGCTTGCTTCGCGTCACTGCCGATGATATCCCGGTTTTCTAAACACAAAGACAGGGATTGGGGGGAGGTGAGGGGACCGGTAGTGGATGGGAAAACACTCACAATCACTCATGGACTCCCATTCACGCCACAAAATTCCGACAATGAAAAAAACAAAACAAGAACGATCCTTTTCCGTTCGGCCCCTACGCCTTGTCGCCGTGTCCAAACGGGACCAGCTACAATACGGATGTAAAAAGGATCAATGTACCTGAAGATGTCACTACCTTATGAAACCCGGGTCATTAGAAATAAATCAATTTGGTGGACCATTACAAAGTGTAATTTTTAGTTTCCGATATGGAAAGGGGTATTTGTATCGAAGAGTCCAGTCTGCGAATTCCTCAAATTCACCGACTTTCCGCTCACCTTCAACCACCTATTTCACATATGTTGCTATGCTACATATGCACATTTATACTAACCTTTCATTTTCTTCATTTATTCTTTTTCTTTCCAATACCATTCACTTAAACCTGTCTGTGAAGTGCATTTCTTTTTCGATGCCATGTTCAAAAATCTGACCTTTTCCTCCTATTTCCCTAAGATGATGCAGCGGTCGAGCAGTTACTTCTCTTCACTTTAAACACCTCACCCATGACTTTTCCTGCCTTCAACTAAAACTATCCCCATTTTACGACACGCTTTACACAACCTCATCCCCTACCGTTTCAGCTACAACTTTGAGCATACTACGACCGCAAACCCCTTGATTAACCAACCCACTCGGGGATTTTTTTCTTAAAAAATATGCGCTACAACTTTCACCACATTACAACTACACCATCCTCCATTCACCAACCCACTCGGGAGATTTTTTTCTTTAAAAAAATTTACTGCAATATTGACGACACTACAACTACATCCCCCTCCAATCACCAACCCTCTCGGGGGATTTTTTTCTTTAAAAAAAATACGGTACAACATTTATGACACTACAACTACACCACTCTCCAATAACCAACCCACTCAGGGGATTTTTTCCTTAAAACATACGCTACAATTTTAACCACAATACAACTACACCACCCTCCAACCACCAATCCACTCCGGGGGATTTTTTCTTTAAAAAAATACAGTACAACATTTATGACACTACAACTACACCACCCTCCAATCACCAACCCACTCGGGGAATTTTTTTAATATATGGCCGTTTCCATTGACCTCCTTATGTTCATTTCCTCACTTTTCCCCATTGTTCACCACTGAGAAATGTCAATTTCCTTATTCACGTTTTCTCAAAACTGCATTTTGTCTTTCCTCAACACCCAGAAATGCCTATTTTGCATTTGAAAATTACCATTTCCTACACCTAGCACCCCTTTTTCACTCCATACGCCTGCAATCTTGTTGGAGGGTGGGGTATATACATATATTAGATGTGCAATTAGTCTGTATTCCTCTACCGGAATTTCTAAAAACATCTCAATACCTTTCATTACTTCAAAACTAAGTATTCCCACGCCTTTCTTTCTTACATTTTCTAAATGCTAATTCCTTTCACTATCCTTTGCCATTTCTCTCTTTTCCCTCAGTTGCCTACGTTTCTGTCAGAAAAAAAGTTTCCTCCTCACTGGACCCTTCGATACATGTTCCTGGAGAGGCTCCACATACTTAAGCCTGAAGTGATTACTACCATTTGTTGACGTTTAATCTACAAAGTCGCATTTCATGACTTTTTGGCAAAAACTGGCTATTTCTTGATAAAAACCTATGACTATGACGTTTTTGACTTTTTCTTGTCTCTGGTGATGAATTTTACTCTGCGGGTACTGAGGGAAAAATGTATTTTAGTAGTAATTTCTTTGACCACTCCCTTTTTTATTGAGTCATACTTAAGGTCTAAATCATTGAAACTAGTGATGTTGTCAAGATTCGAGGATTAAATCGATTCGTATACAATCCTACCCAAAGTACTCTAATACTAGTGATGCGGGTTGCATATGCATGTATCGATAAGCTCTATCGTTTCAGATCTCGCAATGGGATATTCATCTCTGTCTGCCATGTCTTTTATTTCAATAGTGTTTATAATTTGTGTAAAAATACATTATGGTGGTGAAGGACAAAGTTTTGGCCTGTAGAAAAATATAAGCCCAGAACGCCTTGTCAAAACATTACTTTTACACTCCACTATGGTTGCATAATTTTCACCTGACCACTTCCATTGATCCATATTGCCTTGGTTTTGCACTGCAGATGTAAGGTCATGCATTCTTAGGGGTCTTACATTCTAAGGGCTACTGCCTCCTGACTATTCAGCAAAATTAAGCCTGGTCCTTTTTTTAACTAATAAAGGTGTTCATAGGTTTTAAAAGTGGAATGAATAAAATTAAATTGTTAACTGCAATAAGAAATGAGAATTTTTTGTTTGTGGCCAAAAGTCTGTGAGCAGTCAGGTTGTCATCTCTTAATCACGGAAAGTATTACATTTGAGTTACAATTGAAATCTGACCAACCGTCTGAGAGCTAATATTTTGCTAAGTATCTTCTCCTATCATCTTTTTGTGCAAAAATCGCAAGAATTGAAGCTGATTGAGCCATGAGCGTAAGGTCATTTGGTTGAGTTTGGTAGAGTCATAAGCTATTCGCTTCCTGGAGGACACCCTCTGCTCCCATCACTTGTGAATATTAGTTATAAAAATTAGAAAATAGGTCTGTGGGCAAAAATGATCATCAAATGTCCAAAATCCAAAATAATTAGAATTCTTGTTACTTAACCCTTTTACTGTCAGCCCATTTCGGGTGGAATGTGCGAAGACTGCCAAGGCTTTTTTCAGGTTTTTAAAGTTGGGCCATTGAATTCAGATGTTTAAAATTGGGCCGATATATCGGCCCGTGGCAGTTTTCACACATCCAACGTGGGCCGATATATTGTCCCGCTGGCAGTATAAGGGTTAAGGTGTGGAACAGGTAGTTCCGGTTTGATGCTTGTCAGTAAATTGATTTTGTAATAAATTATTAAAATTGCCATTTCTGGCATGCTTTCTCTTCTCTTGGCAATGATATTTTGAAAAAAATGATTGCTTTTTGGTCCTGACACACTTTTGGGATTTTTCATGTTTCCTTTCAAACACCTAGTGAGTGCTATCATCAAGCCTAATAAAGCATCTGTTGGTCAATTGTTATGAAGTAGGACTCACTGACAATGAAAGTTATATGACAGTGAAATTTTCAAGAAAATACTTAAATTATGATGGGTATATATCAATTTTGTACTGCAGGTGCATGCCAAGGTTATTTACTTTTTAATTTTGAAACTAATGATGAGGAATCAAAGACAAAAGCCCAACTCAGAAAAATGCATAGGCATACTAGAAGAAATTAGCTTGAATTCTTGAGTTATTAGTTTAAATATACATAGGCATGCAGAGAAACATTCTATTTAATCTATGCTAAGATGTATTTCAGGAAACTTCACGCACCTCTTTCAATTCATAGCTACCTGCTTATGATGTGCTGATTATGAGGTCTTAAATAATATTCTCTTTTTTCCATTTTTGAGGAAGGAAATAGCCTGAAACTGGTTATGAAGTAAGAGGGGGAAATTGAATGGGATTTGGGAAAAAGGGAAATTAATGTCAGTAACTGCGTTGCCACCCTGATTAATGTGATCAGACAA
Source organism: Pyrrhosoma nymphula (assembly GCA_963573305.1). NCBI lineage: Eukaryota > Metazoa > Arthropoda > Insecta > Odonata > Coenagrionidae > Pyrrhosoma > Pyrrhosoma nymphula. The sequence continues at coordinate 83,807,324 of OY754333.1, read as the reverse complement.
AACCTGAATACATATTCAGGTAATGCAGTGAAACATTTGCTCTCCACATTATGGTTCACACTTGCTTTTCACCTTTCTGCGCTCAGTTTTGTGCCTAAACTCTTGTATATTTTTAAGTGTAAGTTGTTGTATTCTTTTCAGCTGATAAGGATAGCACCTTTAATAATAGTTCAGTGAAATTGGCTCCTAAACAAGTCCTAATTAGGTAGTATATATACTGCTATCTTTGGTTACTCTTCTGTTATAGCTTAACTGAAATACTATTTGTATATTTTGGCAAGGTTCTAATTCTGATGGCCTATGTAATTCTTGGTACCATATTTTTCTCATATTTGGAATCTTCAGGGTGTACTGGTATCTGTCACATAGCATGAGAGATAGGTTCTAGAAAACTATTGTTCGAATGAAATTGGGTAAAATGTGAATGTATCAATGACCTGCTTAATCATACATGTATGTTGCCAAAGGTGGGAGTGAGATTTTATCATATTTCCTGTAGCTTGAATTAGGAATCCATATTAAGTATGTAGCTATAAAATTACCGGCTGATGAAAAAGGAGTGGTTTTATGAGCACATTGAGGTCAACCATTAGAAAAAATGAACAGACCCATATTGACTGACTGACTCCAGGTCAACAAAATTTTCGCTGTAGACCTTTAACTTTACCGGCCTGCTCTCAGCCCATTTCCCCCAAAGCTTTTCTATGATGAAGAGCTGCTGCATCATCATCCTTGCCCGCTATCACATTTCACTCATCGCTTCCCCATGCCCTAACTTCTCAGGTGGCTTCCAGTAGGGGAGGGGCTTGGGAGAGAAGGGTAGGGGTGGAGTATCACGTCAAGGTCGGCGACGAACCCAGAATCCCTTAGCCCTCCATAAGAAGCGTGAGGGGATTCAAGAAAAAATCACTGACGCAGTGTCGGACAGACACTAGCCAGAAGTAGTCCCTTTATCTTATGCCTTCAGTTACCTCGTGATTCACATTCAAGGTTGGGGAGATGGGACAAGAGTCGATAGGAAAAGCGTAAACAATGCTGAGAACCATGACTCATCCAAACACCACCCAGAAGTAGCCCCTGTATAAATTTTATTTTTTTTCAGGCTTGACTTCGTGGAAGTGATAGATATCCATTTTGAATTAAAAAACTTTGTACTTTTACACACTTTAAAGTGTCATATCCACTCATGAATAGCAGGAAGAATTTGATAAAGTCAATTATGGATGACTTGCTCGGTTTATTTCATTTCAACACACTTTCCTTGCTGAATGGATAATTAAATCTTATCCTATTTTTTTTCACATCATATGTTTACCAGCATAGTTTCAAGTTCTGCCACAGAATGTTGCATATAATTTAGTTGGTTGTGCCACTAGATTTAATGTGGCTTATTGTACGAAAATCTATATTTATACTCACTTGTGTAAGCCTGTAAGGCAGGGCCATATGATGGAAGAGCACAACTCAGATTCCCTAGAAGCTTTAATTTTTAAGTTGGGCAAATATAAAAAAAGACAGGCATTACTTATGTCTTGTTTTTTTGGACTAACTCAGCTAAACTCTGAGGAAAGAGAATGAGAATTGGTTGAAGTTATTTTAGTTGTGGGAATGATGGAGAAAGATTATTGGACATGGAGGAAGACAAACGAAGTGCTTGATACTGGGGTGAGGGGATCAAGCTACTTAAGGAAGTTAGGAGGAGGCATAGAGGTGACAGGGGATGCAGAAACCCGCGGGACAGAGGAAAATGTAGGGCAAGCAGAGTAGAGAATCAAAGAGAATTGGCTTCATGGATGGGATGAAGAGAGGTAGGACGTATGCTTGGCTTAAGAATGAAATTATGTATATCTATATTGAAGTATTTACTTCCTACCTCATACAGAACAAATCAAGTGGTTCCTATGGGAATTAATTTTGACTTTTACTTGGGCTTCGAGAAATTAGTGGACTGCTCAATTATATTTCCATTGTCGTTTTGCTGGTTTCGTACCTGCTTAGTGATCGCACTAATGTTTGGCTTTCTAGTCTGGTGATGATAGCACTGTTTTGATTCAGAAGGGCATAATGAGCCTGTGGCCAGATGCATCTCTTAAGGTCTTGGAATGAGTTTAGATATCCATCCTATTTCTAAAACTTCAGATTCCATCTCCTTCCTCACCAACACCATGTTTTGAAGTTTATCTGTAACTTATGTGCTTTACTATACACTATTTAATTACTTATTATTCGAGTCATCAATTCCCTCTTCATAATTCTTCTTTTGCTGATATTTCCTTTTGTTTTGGGTTCTAAGCTATTTTTATTTACCCATAAGTCTAGTGTCCATCAAAGTATAATCATTTCCTTGAGTCCATTTAAGCCTTACGTTTTCGTGGGATATAAAATATGTAGTTTTATTTTAATGAGATTTATCTCAAATCATATCAGTTCAGCAATTCTATGGATTTGCTCTTGCTATTATTTTGAGGTATTTGTTTTTCTATTAAATCTTCATATTGAGTTAATTTTTTTATATTTCAGGTTATTGCAAATTTCTTCCTTCAATGGTAAAATGAATGCACTAAATGAAGTTAACAAAGTCATAGCTGGTGTATCATATTATACTCGTCACTCGGGGGTTGAAGAGGAAGAGTGGCTAACAGCTGAACGTATGGCGGTAAGTCAAGTTTTGGCTGAATAGAATAGAAAAAGAGCATAAAACTACTCTGACAATATACCCAAGACATAACCCTTTTTGTAATCTCCCCTTATTGAAGCAAACCTATGGATTTGTATTTTTTTTATTGATATGACATAATTCTCCTTTAAAACCATGGTAATATAGTATTTGTGTTATGCTGTGTTGGAGAGAGTTGTATTTTTAATTTTTGTCCCCTTAGGCTTGGATCAAGGAGAATGAAGTTCTGCAGATCGTGTTGAGGGACTCCTTACATCAGCCGCAATATGTAGATAAGCTTGAAAAAATTCTGCGTTTTGTGATAAAAGAGCATGCTCTTACTCTAAGTGATTTGGATGATGTGTGGGCTGCTCAGGTTGGGAAACATGAAGCCATTGTAAAAAATGTACATGACCTTTTAGCTAAATTGGCATGGGATTTTTCACCAGAGCAACTAGATCATCTCTTTGATTGCTTTCAGGTAATTATTTAATCATTTTTTCAGCTATTCCTTTCAATTTCACTCCCTTATGCTGTATCCTCAAAGAGATGATTTTTCATCAAAGTCGAAGGCATGACATAGTATTAGCTGTTAATCCTTGTCAGTGGTGTTTTTTAAGACTTTTTTGCATTGGCTTTGCTTTAAATACAAATTGGAATATCTTTTGCAGTCAAGTTGGACTAATGCATCAAAAAAGCAGCGTGAGAAGTTGCTTGAACTCATCCGGAGGTTAGCAGAAGATGACAAAGATGGAGTTATGGCTCACAAAGTAAGTTGAAATACTGTTGGAAGTGAGTTCTGAGTGAGTTTGTCATATGTTATGTCTTCAAGTCAAGTTAACTTGATTCATGACATATTGGTATACCATCATTGCAAATTGCTTTTCTTATCATTCTTGATTTTGTTCATTTATTTTAAAGCTAGTGGATGAGAAATTTCCTTTCGCATGTATTTTTTACTCATTAGGCTCTATTGTGAATTTTAGTTAAATTCTTTTTTAGTGTTTTATCAGTTGTAATGGTGACAGAAACATACTTCCTATCAACACCATATGTTTTGGTGTGCAGTTTCTGTATAAATAGAGATCTTATTATTGTTAACCCTTTCGCGACAGGGACTGGGAAAATTTCTTTGCTTTGCCAGTACGGAGCTTTCACTACGCTAGGATCTTCACAGGTACCTATTTCCTTAACTTGAGTTGGGGGTCAGAGGGGTATTGAACCTTTTTCTCGTCCACCAGGCTGAGATAATCTCCGCCCTTTTCCGCTTGGGGTGCCCCATTACGGCATGCGGTCGCGGTCAACTATTTTTTATGATGGCGGCGGCGATGGCTTTGCTAAAAACATTGTTGCTCCAGCCTCGATATTTATTTAGTCGGAAATGAATTATTCTTGTTTTACAATGAATTTACAGCTTTTAAACAAAATTCTATCGTTAATATTAAGCTCTCTAGCAACAAAAATTGTATCAATGGTAAAATAAATAATTTTGTCATTGTATTTCACAATCTGAAATGGTTTTGATGAGTATTCAAAGATAAAAATTAATATAAATTTAAAATGTCCTTATTCAGGATAGTGGCATCATCAGAGCAGGAATCAAAGAATCAGTACTTCGAAATTTTCACCGTGTTATTTCATGAGATGTACGGTCTACGAAACTCTTGTTTTTGGAAATTTATGCAGATTACATTCATCACATACGAATATGTTGATTATGTGAAAATTTCCCAGCATTCTTTTTTATTATTCTTATTCATACTTTTCTTATTCTTAAAATCACCCGATTTGAGGAGTATCAAATTCTTCAAAGCAAATGTTATAACTTCAACATTCGTGTGCCTCGGGATTCAAAACACTGCCAGGAATCACTGTAATCTTTATGTGGAAACCATTGACCAACGAAAACAAAACTGAAATAGACAGCTGTCATGATCAAATAAGCATTAGTAATTTCAGAGAAAAATACACATTTGAACTCACTAAAAATATGGTTGTCAAATCGTATAAAAGAATAACCTTCAGTTGTTTGCCTAAAAAAATAATAACTCCCTTACTATCTTAAAACTAGAGAAAAAATCACTCCCAAACAAACTAAATAACGAACAAAAAATTATTTTTGAGATTGCTTTACATGCAAACTACGTTAAAAATAACAGTAGAACTCCGTTTAAAATTTGTAGTCGTAGAGCTAAACATAAGGAATGCACTTATAATGCTCAATTTTCCAATTACACAAAAACTTTTAAGTTTGTTATTCCACTGCACCAGAAAGCAACTGACTGCGGACCCCTGCTGTGAGTGGGGCGCACACTGCGAGGAAGGGTCAAGGTAATCCTCTCCCGCGAACTGAGAATGGGTACCTACGGCGTCCCGAGAAGAAGTCCTTTGTAACACACACCTTTTAGGCTTGCTTAGGGCTAGCTTAGCGGCACGCCGTTTTATCACGTCATTTGTAGCGAAAGGGTTAAATTGTGAAATATAATGACAGGTTATTCTGCTCTGGTACACAAAATGTGAAGTTTGGAAAAAATTGTCTCTACTGTCTGCAGTGGTGACCAAACATACATTCTTATGTGTAAAACTACTTTTATCTGTTCACAGGTCCTTACGTTGTTTTGGAACTTGGCTCATTCAGATGAAGTGCCAACAGAAATTATGGATCAAGCATTAAGTGCTCATGTAAAAATTCTGGACTATAGCTGTTCACAGGTGAAATACATTAAATCCATCAATTTAGCCATTATCCAAAGTTTTTAGTGGCTTAATTAACCCTCTTGAGTGCCAACGTTGCTCATAGTGACGTGACACATTTTCCCATAAGTGCCAGCATCTCTCCCCCAGAGACTTTTTTACTTATATAAATATGCCAATAAACAAATAATAATAGTATAATTCATCTTTTGTTTTATTCTTTTTTTATACCTCAGGTTACGTTTTGATATAACTTTTTCTTGTGTTGGTCCAAATTTCAAATTTTACTCCTATTAATATACTGCATTTCTCATTTAAGTTATCAGGCAATTTTTACATGAATTTTGAAAATTATTTATGGCACTTGGAGGGTTAAATAAGTAATTGGTTAGATTGGAACTTTTCTTCGAGTGATAATCAAGAAATATAATTAAAAATTTATTTTACATTAGGAGCGAGATGCCCAAAAGACACTATGGCTGGATAAGTGTGTTGAAGAGCTGAAAACAAATGACAAATGGGTTTTGCCTGCACTAAAACAAATCAAAGAGATTTGTTGTTTATATGAACCTTCACCAAATATGAATCATAACCAAAGGACCCACCATGTTTACTACAGGTAAGGTTTCTCTTTGTAATTGAGACTTATTAAACAAATAAATTGGTTTTCGATCCAGTGTGAATCTAAATCTTTTTTTGGTGATTTTGACTAGCAGAGTAGGAAGTAATTCTTGATAATATAGTTTTGAACTAGTTTGGAGCAAAACAGTTAGTGTAGAAATATGTATTTGCATCATAATCATGCCTAGCTAAAGTTATGGGTTCAGACCAGCATGGGACTGCAATACATATGGTTTTAGGTTAGACCATGGTGTTAAAGTTCATATTCCATTTTACTCCAGCCCTCTCTTATGAAGGTTTTTTAGGAAATTTTGGGCATAACTGTTTTGATGAAAGGAGGAGAAAAAGTAGTTTCAGAGAATTGAATTTTCTTTTTATTATGTTTTTTTGTTGGCTGTGTCTATCACTGTTTTTTCTTGTTATATATATATATCTGATTTTTCCCTTATACCTAGAGTTTTTACCAAAATATGAAACTGGATTGTTTATTAATTGGCCTTCTTGGGCATTGTAGGGATATCTGAAATGGGTATGAAAATGTGAAGGGTGGGAGTAGAATCACTACTTGAAATTATCTGAAGGACTATGCAGTTGTTTACGAGTGTTAATCCACTTTTACCACGAAAGACTTCTAGCCTTTCATATCCAACTTTCTTCCATTAAAATTTGCCTATCTCTATTTGATACCATCCACAGAAGTTTAGTTATGATACTTATGGCACACTATTATTTGTTTCATTGTTTTACATCTTTCTGTGGCCTTAAACTAGACAACTCCAGTGTGTTGCTCCTCAGCCTCTACAGATTAGCGACGTCTCCTTAGCTATCAATGTTGCTGTCCAGTTAGTCCTAGATCATGAGGAGGGGCAAAGCATTTTCATCCCACAAAATATAGAATTGTTTTTCATTGCAATGAAGAATTTTAATATGCCATGAGTATTATTCCCATTTTCATCCTCAATGGTGAACTTGTCCTACTACTGGCTAGCTCAGTGTACTTAAGATGCTAGACAAAATGCAATAACTTGGCTTGGATAGATTTTAACTTTAAAGTTGGCTGTCATTTTGTCGTGTACGATTTCTGACTGATGAAGCAGGAGCAAATGACAAGGGTAGCTTAAAAAGAGACAATTGTTAATTTTGGAGAGATAATTCAAATTGCTTAAAAAAAGTACCAAAATAATGGGGCCCTTATATACTGAAATGAATTTTATCTCACCATTCCAGTTGTGCAAATCGTTTGAGGTTGAGAGCAAAGGAAGCTGCGTTATAATTCCATAAGATTCTCTATGAGACACAAAGTGGGCCTTTGCAACCACTGCATTAAATAAATGTTATTTATTTTATTTTATTATATATTATTTATTGAATATATTTATATTTTACATTATTTGTATCGTTTGTGAACTTCAAGCAACCTTTCCCAATTAATTTTGTTTGTGATTGACAGAGATGTCTTCAGTTTTACGTTTATCTTGGTAATACCTTCTGCAGTATGTTTAGTTTTTAATGATGTGGTGGAAAATCAAAATGGAAGAATTGGCTTAAGAAGATGTGTAGCTTGTCATTCGAAAGTGCCTTCTGCTCTGCAGTTTTTTTTAAGTTTAAAATGATTTATTTAAATTGTATGATGTAATTAGTAGTTTTGGAAGTTCTCTTTGTGTGAGAAGAACTGCAAAAAGAAAGAAACTGTGGTAAACATCATTTTGTATCATATTTAAAAATTCAAGTGGGTTCCTAATTTTTTATCAGTGAGACCTTGAATAGTGGCATATTATCTTATTATATTTTTTTGGAAGTGCTTTTTGTTCAATGATAGGATAGCTACATATCTTATGTGATAAACTATTGTTGCTCAAAATTCTGGGACTGTGTTAATGTTGTAGTTATTTATCTCAAATATGGTTCATCTTTTGCAGACAAGAAATAATTGAAAGGCTGCAAAATCAACACACACTTGTTATTCTGGTGGCCAAAAGTTTAACAGCTTACATGGAAAAAGCACGAGTTTTATTTAAAGGTAAGTGATAGTTTCAATTCATCAAACTGACTCCTGGCAAATTACAAAGTGATATCCTGCCTTCCAAATCCAGCCAATAACTTGAGGGACTCATTTTTTCCGTCTTAGGCCTCAAGGCGATCCTCCTTTATGCATCTAGTGCAATTTTGGGTTGATAACAATATAAAAGCTTGATTCATTTTTTGAACATATGAAATGAGTGCCCTGTCCTTAAGATTATTATTTTAAGTTCTTATATCTCATGACCCTATATTTATAAGGATTAAATCAAAGCTCAAGTGTATTCTTAATTATTTTCTTTTAAATAAACTGAATAAATTCTATACTAAACAGAAGCTCCATATATTCAGGTATAAGATAACCCATGGAATTTTTGGCCTGTTGTTCAGATGAGGCAAGACAATTAAAATATTGTTAGTTATTTTTAATTTAGCATAGTAATTTGGTTATTGATTATTCTTTCAGAAAAGCCAGATTTGGATCCCAATGATGTGTTCCCAGATCGACGATACAACCATGTTCAGCAAGTACAAGAGCGATTGAACTTCTTGAGGTTCTTACTAAAGGTGAGAATTTCTCCCATCTGGTTTTTTAAATTAATGTATTATAGCTTATAATCTTGGGAGAGTAATATTTTGGTATGTAACAAAAATGCTTTCATCCTAAAAATTGTCGGATGATCACAAAAATTTGAAATTATATTTGCCGATTCTTAATAAGCATCATTGTGTTAGTAGAAATTGTAAAGGTATCTTTTAAATGTGGGTGAAGTGATAACCTTATTTTTTCGATAACCAATATTTTGTTGGGATAACCTAAGAACCGAGTGATGATAGTGTGGGGATGTTTCAACTGAAAAAATATCTCCACAAAGTATTTAAAAATATTTAATTGTTCCAAATTCATCTGGAATGAAAATTATCAAGAAAAGGATTTGATGAATGGAAACTTAAGCAATAGCATTTAATAAATAACACACACGACCTGGGTTTTGATGCTTAATGGTTATCATTGGGTGATTGAGGAAGTTTTCAAAACCCTTATACATATATTTGTAAGTCCAAGTCCATAGGAGTGAGGGTAAACAGTGAATAGGTAGGGGTGGATGATCAAAGGGGGAGGGTAGGAAGAGGGATGTTCAGTCGAGTGGGGAGGGCTAAAGGGAAGATGGCTATGAAGATGGGGGAATTGGCAGGATACAAATATTCTTTTATAACGGTCACTTCATAGTCATGCAGTCTTTTTAAAATCTCTTGACATACTCAATACCACCAAGTTACTGAGGGAAGTGTTTTATTCAAACTAACAATACCTTCAGAATTATTCTGTATGTGTGTGTGAATTTTCACTCAAAGAATCAAGTTGCTGAAAATTGTTAGGGTTCAATACTCCCCTTGTCTAAGAAGATAATAAATTTGCAGAGCTGAAAAATCTTTCTGATGCAATTAGGGATGGACAGATTCATGATTTTTTCAGATCCAGAATTGGACCGGGTCATTGATTTCAGATCCCATTATACTGCTCAGAGGCTCACTGACTCAAAAGGCATTTACTGCTAATTTATTGAAATTAATTTCTTGATTATTGTAAGTGTGATTGTTGTACTTACCTTCATTGTAGCAGAACATTTGACTTGTAGCTTTGCAAAACACCTCAAAATGTGGAAGTTATGTGATTCCAAGTTATATTACACCAATTTGTATTGATACACACATCACTGTGTACTATTTTTTTGTTGAAGAATGTCAAATAAAAAATCAGCATACACAATATAATCACTTTAAATTGTCTGTGCATGGGTTTGCTTGGTTTTACAATTTTTCTTGGTACAACTACTAACACTTGCTCCTACTTCGAGGAGTAGGAAAAAAGCAGCAGAAGAATTTGGTGTTAGTGAATATGCCGTTCGACATGCAAGGGAACTTCTAAGGATGAAAGGTATCAGGCTACCTGATCCTAGGAGGGGAAAAGGGATAGAATAAACTACAGTTGAATTGGTTTAATCTTTCTATCAAAGTAATGAGTATTCCCATGTTATGCCTGGGAAGAAAGATAAGATTAGAGTCTCTAAAAATATTGACATGCAAATGAGGTTACTACTGAGTAACCTAAATAAGCTGTATGCAGCCTTTAAATTTGAATATCCATCTATAAAAATTGGTTTTTCAAAATCCTGTTTGTTACGACATAAATGGTGTGTTGGCAGGCTCCTCAAGAACTTATGCTGTATGTGTCTGTTCTATCCATCAGAATGTATCTCTTCTTCTGCATGCATGTTGCATAGAGGAGACAGTGACTTATTTGATTACTTGGTATGTTCCAAGGATAACTGGGATTGCATGTTATGACACTGTTCAGAAAGTTCATCAAACAAAAGCCTTAGGAAACACCTACGAAGTAAATTTGAGGAATGGGACCCAGAAGATGATATAACGTATAGTGCTTGGGTGACTACCGATTGAACACGACAGTTTTAATTAACTGTGGCGTTATCAGAATATATAAATACTCTGGTCGATAATCTGGAAAAACTCCTCACATTCTTTTATAACCAAATCTCAGTTGAAATATCTGAAAGAACTAAAAAGTAACCTTCAGCCTAATGAAGCCATTGTTTTACTGGATTTCAGCGAAAATTACAGTTATGTGATACAGGATGAGGTTCAGGGTTATCAATGGACTCTAGACAGTTGTTCCCTTCATCCGGTGGTAATTTACACTTGTGAGGAGTTAATAGAAGAACTTGTTGTGTCAAGTCTGTGTGTTTTTTCAGATGACCTAGAACACAATGTGGCTTTTGTGTTTGAATTAAAAAATAGTTCATCAATTTTTAAAGGAAAAATTCCCTCAAGTTAAAAAAGTGCAGTATTTCAGTGATGGTTGTGCTGGACAATACAAGAACCGCAAGAACTCGCTAAACCTATGCCACCATCACGTGGATTTTGATTTAGAAGCTTCTTGGTACTATTTTGCAAGCAGTCATGGAAAATCTCCCTGAGATGGAATAGGTGGAACAGTGAAGCAAATTATCAACAGAGAAAGTCTCCAATGTGATTCAAGTAACACAATCACTTATGTTGAAAATGTTTATGAATTCTGCAAGTCCTGAGTGGATAAAATATCCTTTTTAATTTAAAAAAAGAACATTTGTCATTAGTTCGGCAGCAACTAGAAACTCGTTGGTATCAGGTGAAAACAATTCTAGACACACATAGTTTTCAATGTTCCATTCCAATTTCAACTAAGGTAATTGCGGCGAAGAAAATTAGTTTTGATGCCTCTTTCAGTTCAATTCACAATTTCTCAGGAAAACCAATATGTGAACAAAGTATGGCACAAATTTGCACTAATTCTTGTGTGGCCTGTTTTTACGATTATCACTGGTTTTTGGGATTAGTCATATCTAAGCATGTTGATGAATATAACCTGAAAATAAAATTCATGCATCCTTATGGACCTGCAACATCATTTTACTGGCATAAAAAGAAAGAAGATATCTGTTTTGTTCCTATTAATAATATTATTTGTAATGTGGAAGCTCCCACCACAAAAGGCTCAGGAAGAGTGTACATACCGTATAAACTCGTGTAAGAGGCACACCTTTTTTCCCAGAAATCGCAGCCAAAAATGAGGGTGCGCCTCTTACACGAATCTGTCCGCTGCAAAATTCCGACACCCGAGTTTGAAGGCTAATATCTCAGAGATGGCTCAATCGATTTTAAAATGAAGTACATCAAATTAAAGCTTGTTTATTTCTGCGTTTATTGATGGTGTACAAAACATTTTACCGTTTATATCGATTTCAGTGTGTGCTTAAAAACAGAATTTTAGCGCATTTTCCCGGGTACCGGACGGATGCATCGCATTTACGGCTTCGTAATAACAACACGGATCAAGATATCGAAATTTCCTTTACAAATACTGTAGCAAAGATCTTTCCTAACAGCTATACGAAGTTTCATATTATTTAATGCATTAGTACTTTAGTTATAGATGCAAATGCACGGATCCGTTATTTTCCGTTCTGCGCATCCCTGAAAACCGCCGTTTAGACCTTCTCCAAGCTCTCGAGTTCATAATCATCATCCACTTATAAAATCTTAAAGGAATTCATAAGTTAATCAATATCGACTAACATTTATTTTGGAAAAAGAGCGCGTTCAACTGCCAGGAGCATGCACGGAAGAGAAAGGGAGAGGCGCGCGATGTTGCCCAGTCAGAGGGCTATCCGTAAGGCGCGCGAGGGAGTCTACTACAAGCATTACCTGCGGGGGAAAACCAGTTGTCTTTTCTCTGTGCATGAGTCATTTGGACTCGGTAAATAGTGGCATAAAGGGTGACGCGGCGTTCGGGCACGCGGGCGTTCCTCCGCGTTGTCTTGTAGAGGAACGCCCGAAAGCCATTACCAATATGGAGAAACGCCGCGGAAACCTCAGATCCAAGTGAATAATTACCTCCGGGGTCTATATCTGCCTATGAAAAATGCCGCGTAAATTATAAAAGAATATCGCAAGCGGAAGGCTTTTAAAATGGCCGAAAGTTCGCAGTTAGGCCCGCAAAACTTCGCAATAGAAGAAAAAAAACTCAAAATTTTTTCTTCAACATCGACGCATAAAAAGAGGGGTGCGCCTCTTACACGCGTTTATACGGTATTACTTTTCAGAAAAAGACAAAACGTGTGAACCATCGGTTGTCAGATTTAAAAGGAAGACTTGAAATTAACATTTTTGAAAAATAATACAGAACTAGTAACTACTGAAAAAAGAACCTTCTCAGTGCTAGAAATTTGTTAAAGACTTCACATGTTGTGCTGTGTTAAACCAAGCAAACTCATGCACAGACAATTTAAAGTGATTATATTGTGTATGCTGATTTTTTATTTGACATTCTTCAACTAAAAAATAGTACATAGTGATGTAAGTATCAATACAAATTGGTGTAATTTAACTTGGAATCACATAACTTCCACATTTTGAGGTGTTTTGCAAAGCTACAAGTCAAATGTTCTGCTACAATGAAGGTACGTACAACAATCACACTTAAAATAATCAAGAAATTATTTTTTCCTTCGAAGGAGCTAAACAGGTCCTGCACATTAAAAAATCCTTCGGTTCTTATTTTTATACTAAATACTAACTTATTGTTATGAAAATTTGTTAAAACATTGAAAACAGAGGTGTTACATTTGTCTAATTATATTTGTGGGAAGGCCCAACACTGATGATCACAATTGTGAAACTCACTTTTAAAAAAGTATTTTTAACATTTTTTATCTCAGAAAGCATGCAAAAAGCCATGAATTTTATTTTTAGAGGGGGTGGGTTATATATTTAGGATTATTAGAAAACAAAATTTAGCTTGATTAACATATTGCCTTTGGTCAATAATTAATGTTTTATAGAACCTTGTTTTTTGCGTTAAAATTTCTCAAATCTTATGAAACATGCGTATAGAAAAGTTTTGATATCTCTGAGAATATTACTCAATTTCTGAAATACTCATAGTTTCTATGATAAAACTCCAAATTTTCAGAAGAATTGGTTGAGAAATAAGACTGGGACAATTTTTTTTCCTCTGGAGGTAAAGTGGCCTCGGAGACCATGGTCATAGAAAAACCAGTTTCACCTAAACTTCAAATGGCTGTGAACAAAAACTAGTAGAAATTGACAAGAAAAACTTCACATGGTTTCATTTCTACATGAAAGGATGAAACATACCAAGTTTCATCAAAATCTGAGATGGTGGGTGTCATGGCCTGGATGAACTGACATGGAACCTAATTTGTTTTGTGATGACAGATGATTGTTGCAAGTAACACGAGGCTCCATTCAGCTTATTTTGATGAATAGTAAAATATCCTTTCCAGGGTATCTGGATATTGTTAAACAGGCAGTCCTGCCATCCAGCTGTCCCTCTCAATCACAGTTTTTCACATATTTCGGGTCAATCATTTGGGTCTAAACATTTGACTCATCTAAACTGGTTATTCTCAAAAGACCCATCAAGAAAAAAGTTCTTCATTCCTTGTTCTTGGGCATGAGTGGTACTCATTCATATGAGTGGTACTCATTCATATGAGTGGTACTCATTCAGCGAGAAAGAAAATGGAGTAACCCGAAAGGATCACTCCTTCTTGTTATCTGTAATTATCAACCCTTACCCAGCTTTGCTTTTATCCAAGGTGCTTTAACTAATATGGGAGGGGGTGGGCCTCCGCAGCCAATACTGGGTTGATGCGGTCAATGCTCGAAACAGACGAGGGGAGCCGTTACTTCAGTCGATTCAAATCGCAACCTTACCCTGGTGGTAGTGGTGAAGTAGTTTTCACACTTCCTCATGATTTTTCCACAGCTGAAATTATGTTGTGAAGCACCTGAGAGAGCTGTGAAATGCATCGTCATGTCAATAGGGCAAGTAACGTTAGTGCATTGGTGCATGCGAAGAGAGAATCGAAACTCTTTTTACTTCCATTTATAGAATGTCATTCACTAAAGCTTGAGTTTACATATTTCAGATCAGATTTTTTTTAGTGAATTAGGATCCAATTTCAGTATCCGGTGAAACATAATATCCACGGATCTTTAGATCCGAAGGATCGAAACCAACCATCCCTGATGCAATAGATTTGTTGGTGCAGCTAAAAATATTTTGGCTACTTCTGGATGATGCACATTTTTTACAATTTTTCTAGCCTATAAGAGGATACTTAATATTCAATCTGGAGGTATGCAGCTTTATCTTGAGAACATTTTAAAATTTGAAATATATTTTTGGATTTTGTCTGCTCCGATTCCAATACAATAAGTCCTCGACTTACGCGGTTAATTCGTCCCAAAAATGTCCGCATAAGTTGAAACAATAACTTGCCTATCCATCTTTGAACCATTAGCAGTGCCGTTTTTACGGCCATCGGCGACGATTACAGAAAACGCCATCTTTTGAGAGGCCATTAAGTTAACATAATACGAAAATTCCGAGATTCATACAAATCCAATCTTTATCTCATTGGATATTTAAATCTAAAATAAGTATAATTACACAAAACATGAACAAATTGAAAATTTGTTAAAATTATCATACTCATGTGAATGCCTGTTCATAATTGGAAAAAGTTCTTAATAAATACGTATATACTCTTTAATTTGACTTTTACCTAGTACAATTGTTTTAACTGTTGACTTATTCATCCCATAAGCATGTGCAATTTCAACAAACATTACACCTTTGGCATGTCTCTAAATAATTTCCAGTTTCGTTTCCAAACTTATAGCCTTACTTTTCTTTTTGCCACTTATTTAAATCTCATCACTCTTTCGTTTTTCAGCCATTATGAGGGTTCACATCCGAAATGAACTCAGAAGACGATTTTAATGATTTTACAAGAAAACATTCTCGAACCTGATAAATAACGATCCCAATTATCAAGTCACAACGAAAACACAAGTTCGTCTATCTGCTGCACGAACGTGTTCTTTTTTTGCTGTGATGGACAACAGGTGTCATCTATGGATTAGAAAATTAACTACGCGGGAAGGTCAAACTACGCCGAAAAAAAGACGTCGATGCTGTGTACGGGCGGTGACAGGCTCACGTTTTCTTCGCGTTTCTTTCGCCGCAACATATATGTGGCAACAGCTAGTAAAATGTCAAACTCATAGGTTCTTATGGAGCCATTAGGCCATTGGTGTTTCCTCTGCGTTTCTGTCGCCGCGACATAAACCTCCGGGTGGGGGTCTGCGACTCTGTCGCGGAGGAGGTGACGCAAAACTGCGAGTGTTCTGAACGCTCAGTCTCGTTGGTGTAATGAGTTCGGAAAGTGATGACCTGCTACTCACGCTCGCTGTTTCTTGGTATTTGAAGAAAAAGAAACGTCGTTCATCAGCGTTTTTGTCGTGACGCGCCTAAAGCGCAACTTGCAGCGTTTTGCAATTCGCCGCTAGTCGCTGGTTGCAAGCTTGACCAACCCCATGCTATTCTATGTGTTTCACTTTCGGCACACTATCGCCGCATATTTCTCACTACGACAGAAACGCGGAGGAAACGCAAACATGTCCATGGCCTAAACTGCAATGCTTGCGACCAGCGACAGATTTGAAAGCACTGCATATCATGTTTATGGCGCGAAACGACAAATAGCCGATGTACACTCCCCATACCGAGGACTGGCAAATGTGCCGCTGCTTATTGCGCCGTGGTAGTAGATTGGGATCAACTCCCCCCATAGTTTGGAATCAACTCTTGCTCGCTTGACAATGAGTGGCGGGTTGTCACCCGGTGTATCTGTCGCGGCAACAGAAAAGTGGAGAAAACGCAAGCATGCCACCGGACTAACTGAACATCCGCATAACTCCGGATCAGTGTAACATGGATCCGCTTAAATCGAGGACACTGTATGCCGATAACCGAATATCGGCCAGTACTAATATGAGACTTTATTATCTGCTCAGCCCTACTTTTCAGTATTTAAAGAAACTTAATTGATCTCCCAAAAGTATTGAGTCTCCCATAACCTTCATTATCATGCAATATCTTTCTATACATTAATGCATGTGGGGTGTATTTTTTTACCAAATAAATGATCAGTGCTACTACCACGTGAAAACTTTATCTCTTATAATTGTCTTAGTTCACAACAATCTACTGAGGTATTTTCCAAGATGATATTCTACATCCTCCATTTTACTTCAATTTAAATTCCTATCCTCGGGAAATATTGTGTGTAAGGCAATAATTTTTTGAGAAATGTTTAAATTAGACCATTAACAGGGTGGCGATCGTCAGGGAGAACCGGGAAAACCTGGAATTGTCAGGGAATTTTGAATTTCTGGAAAAGTCAGGGAAATGTCAGGGAATTCTCGTTACAGTCAGGGAGAAACTATGATAGGAAATTCTCGTTATGTTTCTACCATTATGTTACTCTGCCCTTCTTTTTTCAGCATCTCTCTCGCCCTTTATTTCAGCATATAAAACTAATGTCCATCGCTGACGTGCATGGAATAAACCCCATCAATTAGTGGAATATTCAATTTTGAATCTTAATAGTTTTAGTTATTTAGTTGTGAATCAGACATATAATTTATCCCTTTTGAATATCCTTATTGCGGTATTTGCCTAGTAGACTTAAAATTCATGATCACAATGTATTACGCTCATCACAAGGAATCTGATGCTATGTTGTTTAGAAAACTTTAACTCGCATTTTTTTTAAATTTCCGAGACTCAGGTCGAGAGGTAGCTGGAGCACACTTGCTCGTAGTAAATACATGCTTGCAGTTCTAAAAATACGAGAGGATGATTATTAAAATGGTAATAAAGTGCGATCTCACGTGTAAACAAAGTCTTACGCAAGATCATCTTCGGTTCTCATACCCCCATTCGTGAGACAGTAAAAAGAGCCCTCCTCCCCTCACCATCTTTCACGCTTGACGTAATTATTGAATGGCCCCCTTAACTCCCTCTCGAAGCAATTCAGCAGAGGCGAAGTCAGGTCACAAACTACCTCAAATACGATATTCCTGAATATGATGCTGCCGTTGCTAATTGCCTCCTGTCTTCACGCAGTGGCGCGCTTAAGTTTAGTTTGTTTATCCAAATATTTTAACATTTTTTTGTTCCCTCTTGCAGTCAAGGGGTTATAACCACGTTTTTAAAATTGTTATTCGCTTCTGAAGGTCACTCGCGCCATCCAATTTTGATCCAGTTCAACAAATTGGCTTTGGTTTGTATTTTTTGCGCACCTTAGTGATACCTGTGCCGGAGTCTGCCAGTAAATTGGCCATAAACTTTCTCTTTGATGCCTTTTCAGTAATGCTCAACTTCCCAGCACTACCACGACGTGACTATAATTTGGATGAGAGTTTAACTTATAAGGTTTTAATATATTTTTTCATTAGAATGTAAAAAGCAGTACTTGTTGCTTTTAATATATTGATTTCAGCTTTTAACATTTTCTGAGTTTTGACGAAAATTTAATTGGTCTGAAATAAAATATTCCAATAATAGGTGACCTTTTGGTAATCGGTCAGGGAAATTGGTAAATCCTTCAGGGAAAGGTCAGGGAAAAGTCACGGAATTCAAGAATTGGATATCAATAGCCACCCTGATTAACTCCTATAGTAAAGTTACTAAGTATTGGGTAATTCTTTATGCACATGTATTTCAGGTGTATACCTCTGCTTAGATTTGTTCATGAAGAACTTAAGTTTACACTTAAGTTTTTCCTGATGTCCCTGATGAGTGTTGTGGAAATGACGATTGCTCTTTTCAATTCTCCCATGCCAGGTTTTAGTGTTTTCTAATTTACTGATTATTCCACTATTTCCCAGGATGGACAGCTTTGGCTGTGTGCTGACCAAGCTAAGCAGATCTGGCAGTGTTTGGCAGAGGAGGCAGCTGTTCCCTCTGATCGTGAGGCATGCTTTAAGTGGTTCTCTAAATTAATGGGAGATGAGCCTGACCTAGATCCTGCGATAAACAAGGATTTCTTTGAGAATAATATTCTCCAATTAGACCCTACGTTACTTACTGAAAGTGGCATGAAGTAAGTATTGAAACAATAATTTTTGCACCAGTACTTACCCTAATGTTCTTATGCTAAATATAATATGAGTGGGCATATTTTGAAATGTACTTAATCCTCTTTTTAAGGTGCTTCGAAAGATTTTTCAAAGCTGTCAACTCTAAAGAAGGAAAGTTGACTCCAAAAAAGAGAACTCATTTCATGGATGACATGGATCTCATTGGATCTGAATACTTGTGGAGGGTAAGTTTTTGAAATGAAAAAAAAAATATCATGAAACCCCTGCCTTCCCTGGTGTGTATGTCTGCTCTTTAAAGGATGGGCCTTCAATTTTTTAAGACAAAAAGGAGCATTTAAAAACTTAAGTGTCAGTAACTGATGTAAAGTATTTTAGAAAATTTTATGGATATAAAATTTGTTTTCTGAATAACTTTGAAAAATTAAATAATTCAAAGATTCTTTCTCCTGTAATATTCCTGTAATTTCCATTTGCAAGCCACCATACCAATCTGAATGACATTTTGGTTATTATGACAATTCCGTTATAATACTAAACCATATCTGAATTTTCTATTTTAGCTGTCAAAGAGCAATGAAATGAGTCTATTTGGTGCTGCAAGGTGCCAATCTCACTCATATATATATGGATCATTTTTGTGATAAAAATCTCGTTAAATATCTTCTTCTTGCATGTGTGCATTAGTAATGAGTTCATAGTGTCCTTCATACAGCTGAATTTTTTACTCTATCTCTTCTCTGTAGGTTGTGACATGCAGTGGTGAAGAGATTGCTAATCGAGCCATAGAGCTGCTTAAGGAGGTCAGTACAAACCTGGGACCACGCCTGCAGGCAACTTTGTTGGACTTCCATGAGAATTTCATCTCAGAGTGCATGGAGCGACTTCGTGCTCATTATGACACAGTGTCAGTGCTGACCACTTGCAAAGCTGACTCAACAAACAATTTAAGCAATGAATTGGATCCTGCTTCTGAGTTATGCCTCAGACAGGAGGCTGTAAAAATGTGTCGTGTGATGAAGGTGTTACAAGAGTATGTGAGTGAATGTGACAGGGTTTTCGTTGGTGAAAGGAAAATTCTTCCACTGCATAGGTAAGCAAACACTTGATTGTTTTTTTAATCTTACAGATGGATGAGTGTAGGACAATCTACTAAATCCATTTCTCGTAGGGGTGATTATCTCCTTCAATTTTTACACATACTCAAATCCACCATCCTTTTTCTTTTTCAAACCCATCAGGGGCTGATTGAGAAAATGTTTTCACATGTACTAGCTCATTTATGTGAAGCCCTCCACCCCACTAATTTCCTGGAGTTTCCTTTCCCAGCCAAAGTTCCTATGAGACTTCCTTAATAACAAATTAATTAGTATTATTTCCTTTTAAACTGTTTCTATTATTAATTAAAATAGTATGTTGTATTTAATATATTTATATACATATTTGTTCTGGACTGACTTTAAATGGTGCCTACGAAGAGGAGTCACACAAATCAGTGCTCCTCAACGCAAATTAAATGATGTGTGGACAAGCTACTTCATTGGTTACACCAATTGGTAGTATAGACAATCTATTCATCAACTAGATCTCTCCATTTCTGTATTAAGTGGCCACCACTGGGTACATAAAATAATGGCCGCTTAAGGAGGTGACCTTTGGATGGAGGTAAAATTGTTTCTACCTCAAGGAGTCCACAAAATGGATGAATTTGAACTAATATCCGTAAGATCATAGAGTAAGTACACTAGAGGGCTAACAGCATAGGTGGAAATGGTATCGCCTGTTTTAATTCTCAAAGAGCAGATAGATGGCCCCAGAGTTGCCTTCCAGGTCGTCGCCTCCTCTCTCGCCTTATCGCCTCTCCCCTCTTCTTCCCGCCCTCCCCTCTGCCTGTCTTCGTAACTCCCCATCAGACTTCTAGATCTTCGGCTTCTCAGTGCTCTGGGTTCTCTTTTGGCTGAAGAGAAGCAGGCAGGCAGTTTCACTGTGCATTTTTCTACATCCTCTCAGCTTTCGATGCTTGATTAGATTAGATTGTTATTGGGGGGGCCTTCGTCAGGAGCCCGGACACTTAGACCTTTCTTGGTCCATTGTGCCAACCCCATGCCTGTCTGCCACTTGCAGACAGGGGACAAGAGCACCACGGTAGAGGTATAGAGGATTGACCTCCTCCGCCTCGCCCCAGTACCAGGGATGGAGGGTGTTCTCCCTCTAACTCTCCCGGTCTGGGTATATCTCCCACCGGCCTCCCGGTGGTCTGGAGGGAGTAGTATCCTCTCCATCCACGCCTGGTGCAGGTATGGAGGAGGGTCACCCATCCAACCTCTGTCCGGGCCCAACGTTGCTTAACTTCGGTGTTCTGACGGGAACCAGTGTTTCAACGTGGCTAGGCCCTTGCCCACTTTCGCTGCTTGACGTTCGCATGATGTGGAGTTTGAAGGACCGGATAGCAAGTAGGATATGATATTGGTTCAGGAGTGTGTTTATTTGTGGTTATCTACTGTAAATTTTGTTCTATTGTACTTAAGGTGGGGGTTTTTCTCGTATTGCCATATATTGTCTATTTTTTTGTTTCCTAAGTTGCCGATTGATTTGGAGAAAGATGTAGCTATGGAGTGGAGGTATGACGCGATGGTGGGAATATTAAGGTTATTGCGGATGTATTCGTTACTTGCATACCAGGGGGCGTCTGCGATGGTTCTTATTATTTTATTCTGTAGGATTTGAACAATTTTTAGTTGGATTTTTGTTGCTGTGGCCAAGGCTGGATATCCATAGCACAGGAGGGGGCGGATCATGGATTTGTAAATGATAAGTTTTGTTTCTATTGCAAGGGAACTATGGCGTTTAATGATTGGGTAGACAGATCCGTACGCGCAGTGCGGCTTTTTTCTGGCAATATCAGTATGGGCCTTCCAGGAGAGTCTTAAATCAAGGTGAACTCTAAGTAATTTAACTGTTTATTTCTTGGCTATTGCTTAGGCCAATGTAACTTAAAGATATTCCAGGGTAATTAGTAAATTAGAAAACACCATTGAAAAGAAAATTTTATTGCCAGCGCAAAAATATAAACATAAAATGAAATATTTGTTCGTGGTGTAGATAAACAAAGTAGAAAAGATTTTGTTACACATTTCAAAATAAGCTGCGTTTTATAGCATTCCAGTGTCGCGTGGTTGGCGGCTGTAACATCATTGGTGGGAACGTATCGCGGATTAGGTTAAATGAGAGAGAGATGGTTTGGTACACATGTTTTTATTTAGCCCTTTTTAATTGACACAACAGGGGGTCAGGCACTGGAGTGTAGGGGCGAATGATCACTTACGATGACTCCAAGAAGGTCGGGATGGCCTTCGACCCATGGCTCGGAGCTCCGTCGACAGGCAACGGCAATGCATGCGAAGAAGTCTGCGTATGGCGGCGGAGACGTGGGGGCGGCTCGGGACGACAGAAGGGGGACGGGACAAGGCTGGCTGTCTCAGGGGGTAGGCGAGGGGATGATGGGAATCGGCTAGGGTCGGAGGAGCGACCCGTGGTCAAGGAGGGAGACTGAGGGTGGTCGGAAGTACGACCCGCTGCTCAGAGGAGGTGTTAACGAGGGAAGGACAGGGAGGAGAACGCCGGCCAAGGGGGGGAATTCGGCAGTGGGAATTGTCTTATCAGCATGGATATAGTCATCCTAATGGATGACTATGTCCATGCAGATCCATGGATGACATTCGGTAGTGGGTTTCTGAGAAATCCCCACTACACGAGTGAAATTGTGTTGAAAGCAATTTTATATCCTAAAATATAGAATAGTGGGTGAAACAAGGTTGAAATGTATAAAATATGAACATTTGTTCTTTTTTACCTCTTACTCCCCTCACCACTATTTAATGTCCTTTCAAATTTTTGCTACAATTCGAAGCACGTTATCCTTTTTCATGCATCTCGCTTGGTATTCTCACTATAGAAATGACAAAAATTCTACACAAAAATGTTTCTGTTCCCACATTACTACATTGTAACATAAATTGATTCCCAGGTTGAGCAAAAAAGTACATATTAATTTCATATTTTAATCAAACTACTAATTGTGGATAAGTGATTGATTTTGACAAGAAAATTTACTCTACACAAGACTCAAAACATGTCGGACAAATGACTGAAGAATGCTCAACACATACTTTGTGGCCACACTTTTCAGTTTTTCCTTGTTGATATATCTTTTGCCCTCGCACACAAAAAGCAGCTGCCAACACTGCTGTGTCCTGAGGATGATTAGGGTTTCCGTTTATTGTATTCCATTTCCGTTTCCTGAATTCTAAGAAGCCCCTTTCCCCTGTTCTTCATCTGCACTGGAATGGCAGCATTCTTCTTTCTGACGAAGATCTGTGGTTTGATAAGCTCCCAGGAAACATGCTGAATGAATACTTGTCTAGGCATCAGCTTTACTTTGGCATTATTGAACTTAAAAATACACAAAGCAATAACTCCTGAGATGTTGGGTAGGTCGAAAAATACGACCAATGGCCAGCATCTCGTGTTACGAGCAACATTGTACTTGGCACACATTTGGTCGAGGACATCTACGCCAATTTTCGTTCTATTATAAAATGTTATAATTTCGGGTTTTTGCTCTGGCCCAGTTGATTCATTTATTGCGTTGTCATGATTCATTATCAACAGCATAATAACTGCCTTTTTCGGTTTTGTGCAGTAGGACACAAAAGTTTTATTTCTCTGAAAGGCAAAAATAGATGACCTAGGTTTTCATTGGCTGTTTGGTCTTAGTTCATGTGGAAGACCAATACGTGTGGAATTAATTGTTCCAACTAGCATTAGTTTCTTCCCTTTAGCCAGTTTTTCGGCCAATTGTATGGAGGAGAACCAATTGTCTGTTGTGATGTTTCGGTTTGTGTTGGCTACAGGTTCAACTACTCGGAGCGTCACTTGCTCTGAGGAGTTGAATTGCTTATATGGTCCATCTGGATGTGTACCAGCCTAAATCTCTAAGTTTACTGTATTCATAGATCTAGCACACACAAGATCATAAATTTTAATGCCATACCTTGCAGGTTTTTTCGGAATATACATTCGAAACGGGTACTTTCCACGAAAGGTAACCAGCTGCTTATCAACGGTACAGTACTCGCTTGGAGTTAAGACACATTAAAAATTTTGCACCACAAGTTCAAACACCCTTTTAATAGGGGCAAGGCGATCAAAATTCCTTCCGTTGATGACGATCTCTAATGTCATCAAACCTAATGCACCTCATGAGAAAATGAAATATTTTCTCACTCATAGCAAGGTAGCAAGCTTCCACTCAGACCCTGTGGAATTATCCTATACATGTTTATTTTTTTCCTGTTACTTCCTAGTACTCCAGAAAGTAGTAAAATACTTAGGAAGGCACGAATCTCAATCTCATCGGTTTTTCTAGCATCTCTATCTTGAGAAAATCTTTCTATTACAAGGTCACTGTAGCTTCAATATGCATGATTTCTATAGCTGCTCTAATTTTCAGGTTTGCATATTTAAAAAAGCGTTGTTATTAATTTTGTAAAAAGATAGCATTTCAAAACTGGAGCATCGTAAAACTTCGTTCTTGGTCGCACGTATTAAAGCGTATCAGGCTTAAATTTGTGGAAATACTTTGTCAATTTCAAATAAAACAATATTGGTAAATTTCCACATACAGTAAAACCCCAAAATTACACTTTTCTAGGGACCCTAAAAAAAAGTTCAAATTGCGGGAAAATGCAAATTGTGGGAAAAGTAGAATTTTCACCTCTACAGCCATGTTCCTTCACTGGAGTAAGGGTAAAAATAAGAAATAGACTGATAAACTGAAAAAGAGCAGTGTCATAATTTATTCTTTGAACTAGCTCTTCTCATTAATTTATATATGATGAAAAAAAGACATTAAACATCTTAGATGATAAGAAATGTGGAAATTTTTTTTCTCCTTCATTATTGATACATAAAATAAGGGATTACTATACATATCGCACAAAATCAATGGAAGTTGTCAATGTCAACACTTCTGCTTTCGCCACACACAGCCTTGTATACGAGGTTGTGCCTATTTTTGAATCTATCCAACCAACCATTGGCTGCTATGAAATTTTCAATTCCCAATCTTGTGGCAATGTGCAGAGCTTTTTCTTTCTCGTACGATGACACCATTTATAAGTAACCCTTCCATTTCTGCATACAAAGAGTTCTTAACATATTTCCTCTTTTTTAGACAAGTTACCGCACTGGTTGGCTTGTTTCAAAATCCCATCGCGATTTCTCACAATAGTATTTAGTGTAGAGATAGGCAATCGTAGCAGTTTCGCTAGATCGACGCGAGTTCCATCGTGAGAATCGACTTGTTCTAAAATGTCCTTTTTCCTCCTCACTTTTCCATTCCCAAGCAGGATAAAATTACATCCCAGTTTAGTTGAGGATGAATTAACAACACATCTGATCAGCCGTGATGTTTGACTAGTCCAAACAATTGTTCAACTAAAAAATTTGCAAAAAAAATAAAATTTATGATTCAGTCTAATTAAGGTACGATAAAGCAAGTTTCGATAAGTTTAATTCATTAGTAGCCTATTATAGTTATAACCCAGGAATCGAGGCAGTGAAAATTATCTCATTTGTCCACTAGTACGAGTTCTTTGATTTTTCATCATGTCTGGATAAGAATTCATTTTCATTCAAAATTTCTACTTTGGTAAAAAAATTAATACTCCCCCGCAGGTTTAATTACATTGTATAAATTACATAGTTAGCTCCTAGCCTTACAATGTATTCATTTCGTAGCTTGAATCATTTCGTGGCAGATTACGAGTTGACGTAGTTCAAATTTCTGCTACGAGTGGTGCTGTAAACTATCCCTGCCAAATTCAAATTCTTCCTTCAAACAGGTCCTATTACTGCTCTCTTTCGTATTTTTTCCGCAAATATGTGCAAGACAAAGTCAAAAAGTGTTTAAAAAAGGATTATATGCATGAGTAATGGACTGAAAGTTAAATTTTATTTTGATAGAGCAAGTTGTGGTGCAAATTGCGGGAAAACTGAAAAAGCTAGTCTAAATTCGGGGTTCTGCATACATTGGAAACATAGGAAATTGAATGGGACTTTGTAAAAGTGGTGTAAATTGCAGGAAAACGTAATTTCCGATAACGCAAATACGAGGTTTCACTGTAGTATATTATAAAAACACAGTTAAAATACACCACCGACCAAGGTTTCGGCACGCAATGCCATTATCAAGGTAAAACCTTCTCAGAAACTCTGCCATATATACCCCGTGATGGGGGGGGGGGGGGGTATTAAGTCACAGAGGGGGAACACAGGAGGAAAAGGGGGGAACACAGGAGGAAAACCCGTTGGTGGTGAAGGTCAGGAGGCATGGTCATAAGAATTTCGGACGGGAGGGAGAACAAGGTTTAACAGAGGCGATCGATCAATAAAAACAACATCATTACATAACTTAGCCGGGCTATGAGTGCTTCCATATTGCTCAAAGAAATCCAGCTTAGCCCCTTTGTCAAAATCGTGTAAAACTTCCATGTCAAAATTACTTAAATGGTTAAAATCACAAAAATGTTTAGCAGGACAGGATTTATTGTCACAATTAAGCAATCGGTGTTATCAGTACATATTATTATTATTTATCGTCACAATTAAGCAATCGGTCGGTGGTGTATTTTAACTGTGTTTTTATAATATACTGTGTGGAAATTTACCAATATTGTTTTATTTGAAGCTCTTGGTAGTGTTGTAATTCACATTTTCTGACCGTTTTCAGTATGTAATTGTCCAATATTTCAACAAATGCGATTAATTTATATCAATTGATATTTATGCTGAACTGCGTGATCAAAGGGATGCAGTATCGCCACGTTCACCCATTCTGGGCCGCCAGCGCTCGACGCTAACTCTTGCCAGCCAGGACAGCGGCCCTGGATAACAATGTAGTAGTAGATGCGTAATTATATATGATCATTGTTAAAAGAAAGTTTTAATGTACATAATACAGCTGGACTTCCAAAACCTTCGTCAGCAAGATGATACAACTCGGAAGTTCAACTGCTTCCTGTGACGGCTGGCAGACTTAGACAATAAATCGAGTCTTACATACCAAAATAATTTCCCAAAGATTTTCAAATTAGTTAAACCTTGTTTATATGCGATCATTAAAGCGAATAACTTGAACCAAAGCGTACATATATTTTTATATTAAAATTTCCCTTCGTGATGCATTACTATTAATTTATACCTACATATGTATGTATATGTTCATTTTCAACTATGCAAGACACTGGTATTTTTAACATAGGACACTGTCTCTGGCGTTACTCGGTAGAACTCTTTCATTATTAATAAAAACAGGCACTTGGTTATAGATATGAGTGCCGATGGCCATTCCACAGTGGCGGCGTGGTCTGAAAATTTCTACCTATGGCCTACATTGCTAAATCTATATGCGATTGTTTGCCGTTATGGTGAAATTTTCCTTAAAGTCCAAAGAATTAATTGCAATGAACATGATCTTAATGCAATGTTTCCTCGTACATTCATTCTTCATTCACATCACTCCTGAATTCAACTCCATTCACTGTGACTTCATACGCGATTAAAGAGATAGTTTCCTCCAACTCTATTTGTGTTTCCAGAGAAAAATGGAGGTCTCGGCCCTTCGTGGGTAATCTCGCATATAAATTGAGTAACTTAATAAAAATTTTAGGGCAGTGTTTTATTCCCCCCTTACCTAAGGGAAAATGCTCTATAGTGGGAAGGATAAGGTTGACAGATGTATGAAATCCGGTGTTTATCAACTACTGTGTGACGAATGTATGTCTTGTTATGTTGGGCAAACTGGAAGAGGAGTGTCAACACGTATTAAGGAGCATGAACGCTCCCTCAAAAATGCTGATGGCCATTCCCTATTTACCCAGCATATATTAGAGTGTAACCACAGCAGTGCTTTTAAACCTGTAATTCTACATATGTGTTACCGAAAGGCCTAAAAATGGACGCTTCAGAACATTTAGAAATTTGTGTGCTAGCGAAAAACCAAAATGTTATCTGTGTAATGACCATGTATTTATGCATTCCTCTCGTTGTTTTCGATATTTCCATGTTTGCAAAAGTAACTCACTCCCCCACATCCTATCCCCTCTCCGGCCCTTCCACTCCCCTTCTCCCTCTCCCCACTTACGGTTGCTAGGAGCCCTTCCAAACCCCTCCCCTCATAACCCTCCGTCTGTTGCCCATTCATAAACCCACCCAAGGTTCCTCTGGGGTCCTTTCTTTGCAGCTCACTTCGCGGTCTTTTTTGGATCATTTTTTCGGCAGATCTTAGCCTACTTTCCTTGCCCTTCAGTCACAGATGTTTGGGTTGGGGCTTTAAACAATCTTCCTTTTTTTTTTCAAAAATAGAAAACAGTATAACTTGGTGGCCTTCTACTCCTCCCACTGTCTTCCCCCGATTCACTTTCCTTCCTTTCCTCTCGTTTTTTCCTATACCCCTTCTCACTCTGTCGTTCCCCAACCACCGTGCTCCTCTCTCCCCCATTTCAAACCAACCCCCACCATTTTTTACTTTCTCTGGGTATATATTGTATGACCTAAGCTTCAGAATGTGCCAGAAGATGCCATATTATGGTGAAACCAGTTCCAGCTTTTAAATTTAATTTTATTTAATTAGATTGTTTACAAGTAAGAACATGAGATATATTTTTGATCTCACTAATTAAATACCATTGGTGTTTCATTAATATCTTAAAATAGGTGACCATGATTGCAAATTTTTATTATTATATGAAATTTGTTTTTGTTTGCAGGGCTTGCAGAGGAAAGCATGTCAGTGTGATAGTTAGGTTTTCCAACCCTGGCCGGTCTCAGCCACTGGATGACATAGAAATGCCCATGCACAGTCACGAGACCTTGGCTGCTTTGCGCCGCCTAGTTATGCGCCGGTTGAAAGCTTCTCCCACCTCTTTAAAATTAGATTTATTCCTAAATAGTGAGCCCTTGGAAGCAACAGAAGACCGGAAACTTCTTGCTCAAATTCCTCATAGAGATAAATTGGTAAGTAGAGTTTATTTTTGAGGTCAGATAATAGTTCATTTTTTATTCATGTTTGCAAGATTCTCTTTGAGAGAAATTAAGAAAACAGTATGATTATTAACATTAATTTTTGTTGCTAATGAAACTTTTGTCATTTTTAGATTCTAACTGCAAAATTGTGTCAAGTGAGTGCTACTATGCCAAGCTCTCCAGACAGTAGTTCTGATAGTTCCACTAGCTCGCCACACCACCCGTATGATGGCCCAGCCATGGAAGCAGAAAATGCACTTCCCGGAGTGGTGAGAACATTATTTAATTTCTTTCTTTGTTTAACTCATGTACACTAAATATAGGAATAGAATAATGGAACTTTCTTAGTCACCTTTGAACAATTCAGTCAAGAACTTGATCATCTGGTATTTAACACCTGATAAGGAAAGGATTTCTGCCTTCTACTTTTAGATTGCCAGGCAAGGATGAGGCCAGCTATTATGGCAGTAATTTTATAGCATTTTAAATTAACTGAAAAAAAGCTCATCCTAAGTGAAGTATTTTCTGCCAAAATTAGGGGTGTGCGGGTACCCGAAATGTCGGGTCGGGTATTTAGTGTCTGATCCAAGCACTTGATCGTCTCCTGAAAAATTCGGGTCGGGTACTTGGCACTCGAATTTAAATTTAATCGACTGACCCATCGTGAACTTCCGGTTTGAAATCGGCTATGCACCAGTACAGACAACTAATGTACGTACCAACGTAACAACCTTACATGCATTTACACTACTAACGTAGCGACGGTGGTTCGTACTGTCATAGGAACTAACCACTGTGTGAAGGCACGTTGGTTACCGATAGAGTAGTAGCTCTTAACGTTGCTACTAAACAGTGATCAGGTGCTTGTGTCGCGAGCGGAAACCAGAAATGATTAAGGACGATAACAAAAAAAGCAATCAAAATACTGAAAGCATATGGTGCTACTTTGATGAATATGACATTTTAACACTTTTTATAGGAATTTAAAATCACATTACACTCATTTTTGCTTATTTACGAAAATAATACTTCACCCTTCTCCATTTTGATTGCCTTATTTGATTATAATCGTAATATAATTATCGTACTTCATCTATTCCGAATTCCGCCATCTACACTAACGCTGACAACTGTTAAATGGTAGTGTCAGGAACTACTTGTCCATCGTTAACCAACGCACATTCACACGGTTTTTAGCTCCTACAACGGTAAGGACGAAGGTCATTAGGTTAGTTGGTTTGTTGAGTGAAGAGGGCACTACTAGATCGCGGCACTTGCAACGAAGCCGAAGTTTCTATGCAATGAAAACACTATCAATTCTTTTCATTTGAGTACGGAGATAGCCGATTAACAGAAGCAGGTGCCGTCGATAGCCTTCTCACCTCGTAACAGAGAGCCACCAACAGTCAGCGATTCAGCTAAATCAAAAGCACCACGGCGTGGCAATCACCGTCTATCGTCGCAAATCGAAACACCCAGAATGAAACATTGATCGATTTATCGATTAGAAAAAATAGATTATCGACTGTATCTTCCGGAAGGCCTAGTCAGTGAGTCCACTTGTTCTCTTAACCTTAATCAGCCGAGCGTGTCTCTCTGGCACAAAAAAAATATCCCTAGACTGCCGAGCGTGTTCATACGGCACACTGCGTCCTCCTTTCACTCTCAAGGCCCCTGGGACTGTCAAATGATTGAAAGTCATATTTTTGTAGGGGCATTTGACTAAGAATATATCTTTCTTCAATCTGAATTTTTTTCTGTGGATATCTCACGGTATTATATGTTGTTTGACGTAATATCACATGAAGAATCCAACTCCTGTCAACAAGGTTTGCTTGCCGTTTGTATGAGGAGGGAACAGAATACTTTCCTCAGTACAAATGAAGTTATAGACCACACTAAGAAATATATTTCTATAAGTGAAGCATTCAGAATATAGAAGGTCCTCCTAACATGAGAATTTTTACTTGGTTATGTCAAGATAATGAGATTTTGTTCGACCATCTTTCGCCTAAATGATGCATCTGCTTACTCAAGGTTTGTTTACTTGGTGTGAGACCAGGAAACTTCATCGTTTTGCCATCACAGAGAAGGATATACAGCCCAATTATATCCTAATCTTCTCAGAAAGCACTCAACAATAGGAGCACCTTACTTTCATCAGAGGTTTTTTTTCCTTATCGTCATATGCGTAATAGGTTCCGCTGGACCATCTGTCCACTGAATGACTCATCCTCTTTGTTCGAGTTTGCTTTTCTCGCTGGTAAGGAGGAAAGGGAATCTTTACGTGCGTACAAATCAAGATAACAGGATGCTGAATGATGCCTTTGATAGCATGCGAGCCTTTCTGCATACAGTAGAACCTCTTTTTTACAAACCTCTAATTAACGAAATGACACCAATTTACGAACCATTCTGCCGGTCCCGATCTTTGTATATAGGAAAACCATGTAAAATGACCTCCGTTTTATGAAACCTCCATTTTAATGATTTACGAAGTGAGAAGCTGGTCCCTAGGAGTGACTGACCCCTGTTTTACGAAGTATTTGAATTAGTTTTGTCGCAGTGTTTTGAGGTCAATGCATCACTCAATGTGTAAATATTCAGCATTATGCAAACGTAAGAATGAGCATTTCAAATTCAAGAAATTGTAGAAAAGGTATCGAAAAACCTTAACAACATTTTTAAATTTAATGCACGTTGCCTCTGCACATATTTTGGGTCACGTCTAGCGATGTTTAGCCCTGCGCGAACGACTGAAACAACGGGTTGCGCTCCGAGGGCGATAGGTCGGGAAAGCCATCTCAAGTAAACAAAATTTGGCCCGATTTTAAGGTAGATATTTATTTCACTTATACTTGTGGTAAACTTGAATAATATATGATCCTGGATAAAAAAGGATTCTTTTCTAAATCGATTTTCATGTCAGGTAAAAAGAAGAAAGAAATTACTAAGTTTCCTCTTCATTCGTGTAATTTTAATGGCCTATAAGCGTAGGCATAATAAAATTTCCGCCAGGGTATATTACTCTCTCAGGAAATATGTGAATTGGCCAGCTTATCAAGTCTTTCTTGAAGATGTTCACCTGATTACATTGTAACCACAGTCTACGCGGAGTAGCCGTTACAATGTCTTCGCTCTCAATAGCTGGTTTGAGTTTCTTCTTTCCCTTGTTATCAGTTCCTATGTCATCCGCGAGAGTGGCTCGCACCTATAACTTTGTTTCCAGAATCCTTTGAAGCCAGGACATTACATTGTAAGCTGTGAGTGGGTGAAAATATTTTGGTTTCCAAGCGAGCAGAAGTCGCGCGCATTCAGTCAGAATCACTCTCAATGTGATGTGGGCTGTGTTTGTGATATCCCGTGTGCCTATAAGTAAAACAATGGATAAAACATCGCTGAGCAAAAAAAAACGAGGAAGTCCGTGAGTTTGGTTACCAAAAGGTCGATAATCAAGGAAGTACGTGATTGCGCTCAAACAAAAACAGAAATTGCTCGGAAGTAAGGCATTTCTTTATCGACATAACAACAATCATGAATTAAAGGGAAAACATTTTGAGTCACACAACAGCATCATCGAAAACCAAGTACATTTCATCGTCGAAGTTTGAACAGCTTGATTTGCAGATGTATTATTATTATTTTTTTTTTAAGTGTCGACGATCGTCAGTGCAACTTACCTATAACCAATTCTGAAGGAGAATGCTCAGATTTTGGCCCTTAAACTGAAGTGAGACAACTTTAAATGCTCAAATGGGTGGCTAGAAAAATTCAAGAGAAGACATTGAATCACTTCACTTAACATCTGCGGAGAAGAAGGGCGTGCGATCACAGAAGATGTTGAGCAGTGGCATGAAATGCATGACGAAATTGTGTCAAAATATTTTTAAGAATACTAATTTTGTAATAATACGTTGCTTATGTTCAAATTTTGATGCACTTTGAATATTTAATTTTTCATTAAGGTTTTACGTCGTTAGGTAAAAACTTGCGATCGCGACTTACAGCTATCAGTACACACGAGTAAATAGTTCTCGCAAATCACCGCTAGATGTCAGTGCTGTAGAACGAATATGTGGGAATTTCAAATTAATAGAGTAAAGTTCTAAAATTGACTTTCATCAGCTACGAAATATTATTGAAGGTTCAAATTTTGATGCACTTTGAATATTTAATTTTTCATTAAAGTTTTACGTCGTTAGGTAAGAATTTGCGATTGCAACTTACAGCTATCAGTACCTGCGAGTAAATAGTTCTAACAAATCACTGCTAGATGTCAGCGCTGTAGAACGCATATGTGGGAATTTCAAATTAACTAGAGTAAAGTTCTAAAAATGACTTTCATCAGCTACGAAATGTTATTGAAGGTATTTCAAACGGTACGTTTTCTTCAAAAAAGGCATTTCCTAGTCTTTAAACTGAAATATACTGGGTCAATTGGAACTTCGTTTTGAAATTTCCTAGTTAGAATGCATCCGTGGCATTCCCATGTTAAATTGGCCTCTTTGGGATGAATTAATTCACTTATTCCCCTTATTATAATATCTACCAACTTTAAGCTGCAATAAATTAATTCAGTTGCAGCAGCCAAGTTCACACCATTATAAATTTGTAGAAAAATATTTACCAGTTTTTAAAGTTTCTGTTAATTTTTGTTAAGGAGAGCATAAAAAATATGCCACTATGTATAAGAAGTGTAGGTTTTCTATTTCCTTTTGTTCTATTGAACATTTAACTGGATGTGTAATTCATTTTATTGAAACATTACCTTCCTTTTAATCCCATTTATCTTTATGAAGTGCGCTACTGAAACTGGATTGGGATTGTTGAGGTTTCGATTACTTCATCTACATCTACATATTACCCCGCAAGCCGCCTAAATAGGCGTGTGGCGGGGGGTGTTAGGACACCAGCCGCTTAAAGATAAAAAGGAAAAGCTCTAATGAAATTACGCCTAGCATTTATTGAAGTCCCTTATTGTTCGGGGGAAAAACGAATTCCCATACCTATCCGTTCGGCAAAATATCTCTCTTAATTTATCGTTTCTATCGGACCTGGAAATATAGTGGGGTTCTAATATGATGTTCTCCGTGTCGCTCTGAAAGATATCTATTCTCAATTGTTCAAGCAATCTAAGCCTAGCGCGCAGCCTCCGAGTCTCTAGCGGTTCCCAGCCTAATTCGTTTAACATCTGTGTAACGCTGTCAGTACGCCCGTAGCTGTTTTTGACGAATCGCGCAGCTTTCCTTTGTATTTTATTAAGTTCCCGGACTAAGTCTTTCTGCACCGGATCCCATATGCTCGCTGCATATTCAAGGTGTGGCCGGACGAGTGCGAAATAGCACCTCTCTTTTACTTTTTCATCCGAAAATCTTCCCACAATACGCTTGACGAATCCTAGCTTCTTCAGAGCTCTGCCACAAATATTTCTTATATGTGCTCCCCACGATAGGTCCGAAGTTATCGTAACTCCTAGATACTTCACTTCATCTGTCGCCTTTATGTTAACACCATCCACAGCATATACATGGGAATAGTTGGACGACTTCCGCAAGAAATGTACCGCCGTGCATTTGCTCAGATTAAGTTCGAGTCCCCACTCTTGGCTCCACACATGAACGTTGTTTAAATCCGATGATAGAGTTTCAAAGTCAGAGTGATCGCTAATTTCACGATAGATGACAGCGTCGTCGGCGAATAGACGTATTTTACTGCTAATTCGAGAGCATAGATCATTTATGTATATAATGAACAAAAGGGGTCCGATCACGCTTCCTTGTGGGACACCTGATGTCACTTTAACGACATCAGAGCTAATTCCGTCAAGAACTACCTTTTGCTTACGATCACTCAGAAAGTCGCGTATCCAGTTTACTACTGTTTCGTTTAGGCCGCATGACTGTAATTTGTATAAAAGTTTGTTATGAGGTACCGTGTCGAAAGCTTTCTTAAAATCTAGAAATAATGCGTCAACTTGTCTTTTCGATTCACCAGATTTGAGAACGTCATGAAGAAAGAGCGCGAGTTGTGTTTCACATGATCTACCTTTCCGGAAGCCGTGCTGAGAACCATGGAGGACGTTACGACTGTCCAGGAACGTCATGATATTGCTAACGACGATATGTTCGAGTATCTTGCCTATAATCGACGTTAATGAAATTGGTCGATAGTTCCCTGGGTCGTGTCTCTACTTGAAAGATAACCTCCAATTTACAAACCCTCTGATTTACAAAGCTCATATTTTTGGGTCACTTCAACTTCGTAAAATAGAGGTTCTACTGTACATAACTTCGAAGTCCTTCCCGTCTGAAAATCTGTTGTGACTAACATTTTCATATCATCGCGGACTGGCTCGGTGAGACAGTCTCTCCTGAAACTGATCATTCAAGAGTGTTGTGTGCTGTGGCATGAGTATTTTTGAGACAATATTATTAGTAATATCGTAGTTATAGCAATATGGCTTCTGGAAGTAAATTTCTGGAAGAAGAGGAAGGTATAGAAATTCTGACAGAGAGCAGTTGTGATGGAGACAGTGACACGGATTTTGAGCCCTCCTGGTGTTTACGATTGTGGAATTTCAAGCAAAGAGTGCATGCGCTCACTGGACCATCGTATAGATTAGATAAAAATCAAGCACCACTCACAATAGAGAATAGTCTCCTCGATTTAGTCAAATTCTTTTGTAGAAACAAAGTTATTTTGGAACGAGGTGATTGTGTCGTTCAATGGACGAGTCATTTTTCATCAGTATATTTCTAAGAAACACGACTTTGTTGCCCGTAATGTGAAGTTGAGCTGTGTGTAGACCTCTTTTTCATGATCTATCGCACAATTATCAATATATGAAATGTGTAGCTGACCGACATCACTATGATAATATTCAGCTCGAAGGAAAATGCGCAGGTATTTACGAAATTTACATGACTTCTCATAAATATGGGTTTTATTGCCTAAGTTGCTATTTATGTTTTTGAAGTACAGTAATTTTCCGTATGCAAGGTGCACTCATGTTTTCGTATCAGAAATATAAAAAAATATTGCTGTACATACTAGGTTTTATCATCAACCCTCAGCAGTACCTTGAGCCTCCATCCCTCTCTCTCCGTCTCACTTCTTCATATCTTTCAATTACCCCTACCTCCCCCTCCCATCCTCCACCTGTCTCTTCCCCCTTCTTTATCAAGAATATTTCCCTCACTCTAACCCTTTCTTTTTGGAGACATCGTCTCTAAAAAGAAGGGGTTAGAGTGTTGGTTAGTTAAGAGTCCATCAATGGCTAAAAACAATCAATTATTGTCGCATCTATTTCTTGGTTTCTGTGTGTAGGATTTATATCCATAATGTGGATACAAACATATTTTCTTTGTTGAAATTTTCTTAGACTTTCGGAACACGAAAATAACATTACTATCCAACATGAGTTTGAACGTAATTACATCGAATATCTGGTAAAATATTGTCTAAAAGGAAGGAATAAAACAAAAACAGCAGACGGAAAATTAATAAATCAATTCAAATAAAGCACTTTATTATGCAAAAAACATATTTGTATTATGGTGAAAAATTTGTCTTTCAGTGTTTGGAAGAGAAAAACGGCGACTCTCGGAAAAAGGCAGTTGTCATACTTTGGATATTTTCCATTTTTTTATGGTTATTTACCATTCCATTACTTGAAAACTTTAAATTGAACTAATGGTGTTGTGTTTCACCATTTTTGTAGAGGAATCGCTCGTTCTATGGCAGAAAAAGCCTTCTCCCTCGAAAATAATTTAAAATGTTTTACATAAGCAATAATTAAACTTTGAATTAAAATATTGTCATATTTACTATCCCTATAAAATCAAGTCACATGAAAGCCCTGTAAAAACTCTATAAAGCACTTTTTATTTTATTGTGATACAACAAATACTTCTCTTGTAATAATTTTTTTTCTAAAACACTACGTTTTAGTGGCAGAAAGTTTAAAAAACCTCGGTTGTCTAGATATACAGCTGGTGAAAAACCTTTTAAGATAAAGGTTAAAGTGATATTTCAGCATCCGCGTGACCACGATTCGTCATTGCCGTCTGTCAAATCGCTGTCACGCAGAAATCCTTCATTGCGGAATAGTATGGCAGCTATCTGGCTGCACTTCGTGCAATTGCCGAATTTGCACGCAACGTGCAATTACTGCAATACAGTACTAAAAAACCTATAATATTGCTTTCAATACGGCTTTCATGTCTCATTTGAAATTATGTTCATAAGCTATAGCCTATTAACATTTGTTATAAATATGTTGCTTCTTCATTCATGAAAATTGACAATATTAAATTCCAAATGATCATTGATTTCAATGGCAAACTTAAAATAAAACATTTGACTAACTTACTGATCTAGAGTGGCGGAACAAAAAATATATTAAAGTAAGGATATGCTTTATAAATCCACAAGAGCTAAAGATCACATTATCTTGTTCACAGGTGTGTCCCAGCTAACCTGCTGATCCTAGTTATATTTTCTTGTGAAAAAGCACAAGCTACTGGGTGTAATTTTGCTTTGGAACCTTTTGGGTTGCACTACTTTGTGCTAAAACAATGATGTTCCCACTCTCAGGTCTTTACAAGGCAAAAATTTACTGTAATTTTTGTCTTGCCTTCGAAACATTCATTTTCCTTAATAATCCAGCACCCACGAATGTGAATACCTCTACTACCCGAACATTACCCGATGCCCACAGATATTTCACTACCCGAAGCCGAACTCAACCCGAAATGATAAAGTGCTACCCGCACACCCCTAGCCAAAATATCTTCTGCATTTACTTGGTTTTTTAAAGTCTATTAGGATCAAGGGTAATTGATATTTTTAATTTCGATGTGACTGTGATGTATGAATCCAATAACTCCTATAGTATAGAGATTGATTAACATTACTGCTCGTAGGTGATAGAAAATATGGCAAATAACTGATAATTTATTGAATCAGTTTCTTGCTTTAAAGTTGCTTGTAGATAAATGCGATGAATGTGAGTTGATGAACCACTGCCAACATGAGAATTAGTTAAGCAGATCAAATGTGGCACTGTTGAGAAATGTCTCAGCAGAACAGAGCACTAAATTTTTATTGCCATTTCTACTTTATTTTTCGAGTTTGACATGCATAACTTTGTGCTTTGCCATGAAATTGAATATATTATGACAATGCGTAGAAATCTACATGAGCCAGATTTGTAATGACTTATTCATATTTCTGTATGTTTTTTATATTTTAATGCAATCTCATTCATAGATATCATCTTACTAAGTTTATAATAATGTCCACACATTTATATCCCCATGTTCCCTTGATGACTTGCTGTTTATTTGCTGTGAAAAAATGGCAGACTTGGGAGAATTATCTCCTGTTTTCTGCTACATGGTCTCATTGGCTGTTGTATGATGCTGAATGTCATTTTTGAAATGAGAATGTGGTGGGTCCAAATGCATCAAGTTATTGTGATATTTTATGTGACTTAAATAGCATATTTCTTCCAATAGTATGAATGTCAGAAGAAGTAATGAAGTTGTAGAGATAACATTAAGTAATGTAGTCTTGTCCTCCTATACTATGATTTAGCCATTATTTCCTCCTGTAGTTAATAAGTTTAAAACTTACATGCAGGAAAGTTATGATTTATATTAATTGATTGTCCTGAATTAGTATACATATGTTTGCTGCTGTGGCATAAAGGTGGAACCAATGGTAAACTTAAACCAGTTATTTTTTTGCCTATTGTATTCTTGTACAGTGCAAAAACATTTATGTGTACTTATACTAGACGTTGCTAATTTTATAACATGCTTCAAGTTTCTGAATTAATTTTATTTCAGTTGTATTGTGAAATTAATTGAAAAATCTTCCTTTTTCCCATGTAGCTCATGTCACAAAAGGCCCGTTATGCCCAGTTCTTCCTTCAGCTGGCTGACCTAGGTGTTAAAGTTAATTGTGACCCTTTGCGAGACAGTGCCCGGTTCCTGTTGAAGCTAATTCCACCTGACGCTCATACTGTGCACTTACTGTACGAGGCCTTTGCACGCTCGGTTGCCTTGAACTCTTCACCACGCCACAATCCTCCTGCCAACTCATCGTTTGAGAGTTCTTCATCCTCCCAGCTGGCCAACACTCAGACCACTGTGTCTCAAGAGGAGAACTCACCGGCACCTGGGAGTGTGTTCTTTCCTCCCTCACCTTCTCAAGTTTTGTATCACCTAGAGGTAAGCAATCTTGATATCTATGAAACTGGTGAAAAATATATGTTTCATTCATTCATTACAGTAATCTACCGGTTAGAGGTAGGTTGTGATGAAAGTCAGAGAATATCCAACGGACTCTTACACGTGCCGTGCCCTTTCTACCACTAGTATTTCTTTCTTCAACTCAGCATAAGTCCTACCTTTCTTCATCCCGTCCATAAAACCGATTCTCTTCCTTCCCCTTCCCCGCTTACCCAACATCCTACCCTCTATCACGGCCTTCAGCAAACCATCGCCCCTCATTACCGCATCCAGCCACCTACCCTACCTTCCCCTATTCTCATCTATAAGTTTCCTCTCCTCGCCCACCATCTCAAGCACTTCCTCATTTGTCTTCCTTTCCGTCCAACGCACCTTCTCCATCCTCCTCCACACCCACATCTCAAAAGCCTTCAGCCTATTTTCGTCTTCCTTCCTCAAGGTCCACGTTTCTGTCCCATACAACGCCACACAATGCCACACTCCATATCAAAATATATGTTTAGAATGTCGTATTATGCTAAAACTAGCTCCAGAAACCTGTGGAGATTTCATATCAGCCCACATTTTATACCTTTGTTGGGGAACTAAGGACAAAATTGCTGGTTATAGAAAAACTAGCTGAATTACCCGGCGGTGCTTGGGATCACACTTCCTTAACTCATCATATTGGAGGAGAATCGATTGAAAAATTGAGAAACTTCATTCTTTCGGGTATCTGATGAAATAAATTAAAACTCTCTATCTTGAGTGAAATTAGTTTTAAAAAGAAAAAAAATATACCACTGCACAAAACCCAATGCTTAGCCTTCCTAATTGGCTTAACTAAGCAAAATAAATTTAAAATGTGTTAATTACCAAAATCTGGCTGTCAAGGAGATATGCTATTATTGATTTCAGATAAAAAAGTGCATTTTTGCAGCTAAAAATGCAATTTTCAGACAAATACAAATTGAAAAAGATAAGGAAAGGATTGCCAAGGAAAGAAATTATGCTATCCAAGAGAATTTTGAACGTGCATACAAGATATAATGAAATTTATCAATCCTTTTTATCTTATATTTTATAAGGAATGTATCCTCATTGCCTAGCTGAATTCTGGTGGAAAAAATAGTTTGTTCTTTGTAATTAAATCAATACTGCACTTAAAATGAATGTGAAGACTTGAATACTCCCTGTGAATTGAAAGTGGAAATTGCTCAATGAAGAGGTTTTAGGCTGTAAAACAGTCAAGAATTGTCCACTCTGGTTGAAAGCTGGAAGACAAATGAAGGTCATTAACATGGTTAGGATCTACCAAAGAGGGATTAAGCATATATATAAGAAGAGGGATGTGAAAACACAGAGGCAGTGTAGGATGTGGTCCATATCTTGGGAGTGCTCGAGATCACGACAATCAACGTGGTTCACTCAATATGTTGAACTAATAGGGAAAAAAAACAAATCACAGGGCACTAATCTCTCTACAATATCTCATAATAACAAGCAGCTAGGTAGGAGGTGTCAAAGTATTGACCAATCAACTCAACAATTTTATTTTATTGCATCTTCGGTAAATTGATTAAAGACCATACCTAGCAATTTAATGTAACCTATTCTTGCTGCTTACATGTTTTACTGGCTTAAACCTGACCTGCCAATTGATGCAGAGGTGCCTCCTCCAGCATGAGGAGTGAAAAGACAACTAGGTCAACCACCTTTTCCCAGTAATTAGCTTTCATGAGACCTTACGCTACCATTAGAGCAACCAACCAGTACATGGTATGCATTTGTGCTGCTAGATAGTTACAGATTATGCAGTATAGGTGGTTTGTGCCCAGAGGAGCTGTAACTGGTTGGCATGATATCTCAAAAATGCAAAAATATGTTTAGAAAGGATTTTTAAAATTTAAACATTGGCTCATAATGGTCTCTATTTTGGCATTTAACATAGGAATAGAAATTTTTCCTCACAAAAATTTGCACATGTGGAGTTGAAGTGCTTAGGCCCAACGTGGCATGGGTTCCCAAGGAAATACAGAAAGGGAACTTAAAGACTTTAATTTATACTCCATATTGAACAAGTTAAGAGGTGGAATACATTATTTTTCTCAATTTTGAGGCAATTTAAACATTGGCTCATAATGGTCTCTACTTTGGCATTTAACATAGGAATAGAAATTTTTCCACACAAAAATTTGCACATGTGGAGTTGAAGTGCTTAGGCCCAACGTGGCATGGGTTCCCAAGGAAATACAGAAAGGGAACTTAAAGACTTTAATTTATACTCCATATTGAACAAGTTAAGAGGTGGAATACATTATTTTTCTCAATTTTGAGGAATTTGTCTCCCTATGAAGCGTAATGGGAGGGAAATTATTTTCTTGCCGAAAATGCACGTCTATAAGCAAACTCTTTCCAAGCTCTGGTGAGAAAAATGAGGAAATCGGCGTGAAACAAGTGTTTTAGATGAGGAACTAATAAAAGCGGGCATATTTCACAAAGCCAACCAAATTACAAACCAATGATTCAAGTTCCATCCAACAGCTTTCTAACTTCCACTCCAGAATCAATTACAAAATAGTCTTAGTATGAGAGGGCAGGATCTCTGAAGCAAAACATGAGCGAGTGCTGGAAGCGATGTGAACTCCATGCCGTCTAGTCCCGAAAAGAGAGCACTGTTGGGATGAATCATCATAAGGAGGGGGTTTTCATCAAGGTTGAGGAGGAGTAGGTGAGCTATGAGGTATGGGTGATTGGTAGCCTTGGAGAGTAGGAAGTCTTCAATTAACTCATCAGGAACTGGTTTCTTGTCTCAATGTACAAAATACGGGGTCATAGCCTTTGTGCCGTTGTCAGTAGTCCCAAATTTCTCCTGTGCTAACCACTATATAAACGATTGCTGAACTGACAAGGGAAAGGTTGCAGCCAAAGTTGCTGGTAAGAAGTAGTTGCTGGCAAGAAGTAGTGTCTGTAATTTTGGATCATAGGCATTGTTGGCGTCGTTGGCACAATCTCGTTAGCATGCATGTGGGATGTGCCTTGGGCAAGTCCTTTGGCTAAGTCCTAAGGGTAAATAGTCCGCCCTGGAGAAATATGTTCTATGAGGGAAAAATGTGGCAAAAAATGGGGATATGCATAAAGAGCACCACACTTAATGTAAAGTTCATTCTTACTACAGTTTGCCTATCCTTAATAACAATATTTTATCTAAACATGTCAGTGACAGTCCCGTCGACTTGCTTTTGGTCTGGTTTTCAATTGCTGGCATTTTGATGTACTATGTACTTCTTTAATTGTCACCATTCCTATTGCCATGTGCCCTGAGAACAACTCAAATTCCCATGGTTGAGGTGATAGTAGTGGTAGCCAAGTAAAATATCAAAAGCTGATAGACTGTTGCTGTGGAGAATCGGAGGGATCTTCACTCTCATTTGCCTTAGGAAATTAGCAGATCTTTATTCAGATCTTGTGTAAATATTTACATGTCTCTTTCCTCATTTAATAGCCAACTTAGTTATGATTAATAAATATTTTTCTTTATTTCAGGTGGTGTATGCTCTCCTGATGCCTGCAATTGATCCAACTTCAGAAAAGGCATTTGAATTTCAGCTAAATTTTGTGAGAAGTCGTGATGCCTCCGTTGTGATTGACATGTTAACAAAGGATAACCTCCTACCTAGTGCAGACATAACTACAAAGAGGTGTGTTCTGCTCCTCATTTCACACAGATTCCTTATTTATGAGTGAATTTTCAAAGTGTTATTGATTGTAATATTTTGTGAAAGCTATTAAAAACCAAATTTTGCTTTAAACCCCTTAAAAGGAGCAATCATTCCTTAATATTGTACTTTCAGCAGATAAAGCCTTTATCAGAGCCTGCACCTTTATCAGAGCCATACGTTGGTCATAACTATGGAAAATAGAAAACATGTTACAAAATTGTTTCAATGTTTGGAACCATCTTTCTTTCTAGTTCATAATTTCTTTCTGTTGTGAGAGGGAAAAGTTAATGTTGGCCTTGAATTAGGGTTGGGTAAGGTTTAAATTAGACTGGGTCTGCGCCAATGCCATAGAGCAACAATGTTTTCATTTACAGAATCCTTATGAAAGCTTTTATCCAGTTTCCTTGAAACTTCCAAATTTCTCGTAATCCCACAAATAATGAAAATAGCAAAGTTTCAAACTATTTCAAAAATGTTAGAACTTTTACTGTGACAACAATTTTCTTCCATCTATTTATTTAGAATAGATATGTTCTAACTCTTGTTAAAGTGTGTGCATGTATGCTTCACGGATTTAAGTTATTAGCTTTCAAAGCGATGTTAACTTATTTTGGTGACCACAACCGTGACTTTTTTTAATCGAAACCTGATAAAATATATTAAATAATTAACCAAATATTTTCCACTACTATCATGGAGCATAAATAATCTTAAATATGATGTTCGTCTCATTGCAATGGGACTATTGGTTATTCAAGATGTAACATCTTAAACTCTGTTATCTCAACATTTTGCATCATCAGTAGTTGCTCCAAAGCCACTCCTGAGATTTAGGAGTGAAAGAGGATATCTGTTTAGTTTGATTGGTTCATGCTTCCGGTGCAAACTCAGTGCATCTGGGTTTGAATCCCAGACCAGGTTAATGGTTTTTCACTATGTATTTATCTCATTCTTATTTAATCAATTAACATGATTAACAAATGAAAAGCATCTCTAATTAACTCCCACAAGATGGTGAAAAATAAGATTTTTCCTGCACTGTTAATGATTATGAAATTACAACTAATAAAATTGTAATTCTTTTTACTAGGTCAGCATATTTGCCTGCACTTAAAATGTGTAAGCTGCTGTTGACAGTGGCAGGTTGCATGAGGGCATG
This sequence comes from Pyrrhosoma nymphula, assembly GCA_963573305.1. Taxonomy (NCBI): domain Eukaryota; kingdom Metazoa; phylum Arthropoda; class Insecta; order Odonata; family Coenagrionidae; genus Pyrrhosoma; species Pyrrhosoma nymphula. Next base: position 83,763,596 of record OY754333.1, on the reverse strand, counting down.
CTTGGCAAGGGATTCTCCCACGTCTCAAATGCGACAGGAGTTACAGAGGGGGTGCTCATCTTCGACCTCCCCTCTGCCGTACCCCCACGTGTCTGTGCTCTGCAAAGCCTTGGAGAACATCCCTAGTGCAAGCACAGAGCACATGTTACGTGCTGTGGCTTCCAAGTTAGCGCATGCACTTTCAGGAGAGGTAAGCACTCCTTTAAATAAATGCATAATGGTCTAATCATTGGCAAAATGGGGTGGCTTGAAAATTCTCAGCCCAGGAAATCAGAAATGTTTCCATTTTTTTAATTTTGCTCGAGCACTGTAATTGGATGTGATAGAAATGACATAGTGGCCAGTGGACCTTTGCTCAAGAACTTAGATGCTGCCGAGAAACTAGGAAAAAAAATTGGCACCAGTTATTTCTTATCTATTTTTATAAATAGTTGCACAGCTTGTATGTATTTAAACATACATATCAATCATGTCATTCCATCTCAGGGTAGGCATAGTCAAAGAACTTAGTTATTGCTGTTAGGCCTAGGAAACTGACTCTTTTAACAATTTCCTCCATAGTACCTGGTTTCCTTCTTTCATCCTTCACTGAAGTAATCCAGTAGCCCTTGTATTTTCTGTGGGCTCTCAGATGGCAACAGATACATTAAAACTCACACATTTATGAGTACATCTCCCATTATATCAACATTATCCCTATATGCATCTCTCACACATCCATAAAAACATTTTTGCTTTTAGTGGTCAAGTAGTTAATGTGAAGTAGTTCAATCACTAATATAACAAAGTATCTTTGGGAGTCAGGAACTGTGGATGGATCTCTTGTAAAGTGTTTACTTGATGCATGTGTAAGTTGAACATTGGTTTTCTCTCTGTAGGAACAGCACTATCTGATTACTCTAGGGCTGGCATCTAATGTGATATTGTAGCTATATGTTGTGGTTATTAGGATAAAGGTAAATGGTTGTGTAGTGTGCGCATGTGAATGTTGTTGACTTTGCCAAAAATCCTCTTGTGCCATTTTTTATGGCCAGCCACTTTTACAAAAAAATCAGAGAGAAGTTAGGAGTTCTGCCTGTCATTAAGATGGTTATCCTAAAAATTAATTGAAGATGTAATGATGAGCCAAATTGTTGGGATACCAGAATTTACTGAGGGATATGTTGGAATAGGAGTGGTACAGATTATCTTTCACATGGTACATATTTGGAAAAATTGATACTTCCCTTTTTATGTTGTTTTGCTGTGCTGAGAATTTTAAGCTTATCTGTTAATATTGGTGCTAATTCCAAACTTAATTGCTTGAGAGAATCATTAATATAGTCAATGTGGTAACATAAGTTTTATTTCATTTAGATTTACGGTGAATATTTTGATAGTGTTCTACATTTATTCGTGCATGTCAGTATCCTGCTTTGAACTTCTTCACTTCTTAAAAATGTATTCATTGTTGTAAAGAATTCTTACTCCTTAATTGATATAGAGACAGATCCTAACTGTGATTTCATATTAATTCTAATTTGCATGTTTATCTATTTATAAAAGATCAGTGAAGAGGAATCCTACTCAATTCCAGTTTCATTGAGCATACTCTGTAAATAAATCTATTAGATGCTTATTCAAAGAGAAAAAACTAAACAATTTCATTGATACCATTTTAGATGACTCAGCAGCAAGGCCACTCACTGGCTGTAAATGGCGAAGTTATGTCTTCATCGTCAGCCTCCCCTCCCTCTCCTTCTTCATCTCCTGTCATGTCGCCTTCTAACCATTCCCTGGCTGCTAACTCTCGGCCTTCTACCTCCGGACTCAAAAACTGCTCTTCTGCTCCAATCCAGCCCCAGCTAGGTCTAGTGAACCACCAACATGCGAAGGTGATAATATGGCTGTTTAATTTTCCCCAGGAGATTAATTTTTCAAAAGTATCTTTGGCCTAGGCTGCCGAATGATACATATCAATTAATATCTCCTGTTGTACATTTCATTGTTCTTGCTTATGAAGGGTGGTGTTTTAATGCAGAGCCAAGTTGTGTCATGAATCCATTTACTGCTGACTGAAATTATCTTCTAATGCTTACTGCTTAGTTATTACGAATGTTTATTCTTTTAGTTTCTATCTCCAGAAATTAAGTGAAGAAATATCACTAGTTTAAAATAAGATTGTGTGTGATATGAAATTTGTTTGTCAAAATCCAAGCATTTTTTCTGCCTTAACATGTTCAATTCTGATAAGAGGACAATCGTTGTCCACCAGGTGCATATGGTGACTGCGGGCGACAATCGTTGTCCTAGCATTTTTTCTGCCTTAACATGTTCAATTCTGGTAAGAGGACAATCGTTGTCCACCGGGTGCTTATGGTGACTGCGGGCGACAATCGTTGTCCTAGCATTTTTTCTGCTTTAACATGTTCAATTCTGATAAGAGGACAATCGTTGTCCTAGTTTGTACTCTTTGAAGGCCATTAAAAGTTTGTCACTGACGAAAATGAAATATATTTTCACTGCATTGAAAACGTTTATCTCCTCTGATGCTTATGCTATACTGAGTACATAATGATTTTGATGAATGTGAATGCATCGTTAAATGGATGTGGCAGTTATCAATTACTATCTTGATTTTTTTAATGAAAGGAACAAGTAATCAGAGTAAAGGTTTCAATTTGAAAAATAATTTTCATGGTTTGAGGAAGATAAATTGACTTCCACTTCTGATTCCTGTGCCACAAATAAACGTTGATGCATTAGATCCTCTCATCATTAAGACAGTTACCCTCTTTCTTTACATGTAGGCTGCATCAGTTGTAGTTTCACAACTCTTTGCAGATTTTCTATAACCCATAAATGCAACATGTTTTTACCTTGAAGTTTCTGGCCCTGCTTTAGCAAGGAACTACATTCAGATGGAAGTTTTTTTTTTTATTTACCAAAACAATGGACTTGGCCTTTTGTTTTAGGAATGAGTTTGTTTTTGTCATCTCCTAAATTTAGTTATAGATGCCAAAATAAAATTTGCATGAAAAGAAAGTTAAAATTATGACCCTGGCTCTAGTTCTTTATGCTTTGTAAAGGTCTCTTGGTTTATCAAATGGTCAGGCGCAAACAGTCAAATACTGTAAGGCTAATTTGTAGGGATGAGCGGGACGGGAATAAAATTTTCTTGATGATTTCGGGACGGGAATCGGGGAAGAGCCGAACCATCTTGCTTTCTCCCCCTTCCCAGCCTTAGCATCACAAAAAAATGAATAAAACTGTCAAAGTGAAAAACCTACTTTTTCCTAATATTTTCTTAAATTTATCAAAAACTATTAGGGTTTAACCTCTCTATGTTAGGTATTAATATTGTATAACATTTAATAACAAACAAAACAGAAAAAAAGTGAACTTGTCCTGATCATTAGTAACAGATATAATGGGTGTTCCGTAAATATTAGTATTTTGAACCTTCGAGGGGGGCTGGGGATGAGGGGGGGGGGGGGGAAGCTCCATGTGGATTTTTGGGGAGATTTTTTAAAAATGTTCCTCTGGTAGTAGTCTAAAGGTAGTAGTCTGGTAGGAGGGTAAAATTCAGCTTTATGCTAATTATTTCCCAAGCTTGATGTTTTGGGGTCTTCATTTACTGCCGTAATACATATTAGGTTGTTATATGGGTGTACAGTAGAACCTCTATTTTACGAAGTTGAAGGGACCCAAAAATATGAGCTTTGTAAATCTGAGGGTTTGTAAATTGGAGGTTTTCTTTCAAGCAATCGAAACCTCAACAATCCCAATCCAGTTTCAGTAGCGCACTTCATAAAGATAAATGGGATTAAAAGGGAGGTAATATTTCAATAAAATGAATTACACATCCAGTTAAATGTTTAATAGAACAAAAGGAAATTAGAAGCCTACACTTCTTATTCATAGTGGCATATTTTTTATGCTCTCCTTAACAAAACTTAACGGAAACTTAAAAAACTGGTAAATATTTTTCTACAAATTTATAATGGTGTGAACTTGGCTGCTGCAACTGAATTAATTTCTTGTAGCTTCAATTTGGTAGATATCATAAAAAGGGGAATAAGTGAATAAATTCATCCCACGGAGTATTTTAAGTATATGCATAATTGGCTCAGGGGATATGTTTAGTGCTAGTCGAATTTGTGTTGAAAGAGGCCATTTTAACATGGGAATGCCACGGATGCATTCTAACTAGGAAATTTCAAAACGAAGTTCCAATTGACCCAGTATATTTCAGTACAAAGACTAGGAAATGCCTTTTTTGAAGAAAACGTACCGTTTGAAATACCTTCAATAATATTTCGTAGCTGATGAAAGTCAATTTTAGAACTTTACTCTAGTTAATTTGAAATTCCCACATATGCGTTTTACAGCACTGACATCTAGCGGTGATTTGCAAGAACTATTTACTCGCGGGTACTGATAGCTGTGTCGGGATCACAAATTCTTACCTAACGGCGTAAAACTTAATGGAAAATTAAATATTCAAAGTGCATCAAAATTTGAACAAAAGTAACGAATTGTTACAAAATTAGTATTCTTAAATGATACCTGTCCCAAGGGGGATATTTTGACGCAATTTCGTTGTGCATTTCACGCCACTGCTCAACATCTTGTGTTCACACGCCCTTCTTCTCCGCAGATGTTAAGTGAAGTGATGCAATGTCTTCTCTTGAATTTTTTTAGCCACCCATTTGAGCATTTAAAGTTGTCTCACTTCAGTTTAAGAGCCAAAATCTGAGCATTCTCCTTCAGAATTGGTTATAGGCAAGTTGCACTCACGCGTCGCGTGTGACATCGCGATTGCGACGCGTCGACACTTAAAAAATAATAATAATAATACATCTGCAAATCAAGCTGTTCAAACTTCGACAATGAAATGTACTTGGTTTTCGACGATGCTGTTGTGTGACTCAAAATGTTTTCGCTTGAATTCATGATTGTTGTTATGTCGTTAAAGAAATGCCATACTTCCGAGCAATTTATGTTTTTTCTGCGCACGATCACGTTCTTCTTTGATTATCGACCTTATGGTAACCAAACTCACGGACTTCCTCGTTTTTTTTTTGCTCAGCGATGTTTTATCCATTGTTTTACTTATAGTCACACGGGATATCACAAATACAGCCCACCTCGCGTTGAGAGTGATTCTGACTGAAGGCGCGCGACTTCTGCTCGCTTGGAAATCAAAATATGTTCACTCGCTCACAGCTTACAACATAATTTTCTGGCTTCAAAGAATTCTGGATACAAAGTTATAGGTGCGAGCCACTCTCGGATGACATAGGAACTGATAACAAGGGAAAGAAGAAACTCAAACCAGCTATTGAGAGCGAAGACATTGTAACGGCTACTCCGTGTAGACTGTGGTTACAATGTAATCAGGTGACCATCTTCAAAAAAGACTTAATAAGCTGGCCAATTCACATATTTTCTGAGAGAGTAATATACCCTGGCGGAAATTTTACTATAGCCTACGCTTATAGGCCACTAAAATTACAGCGAATGAAGAGGAAACTTAGTAATTTCTTTATCTTTTTATCTGACGTGAAAATCGTTTTAGAAAAGAAGCCTTTGTATCCAGGATCATATATTATTCAAGTTTACCACAAGTATAAGTGAAATTTACCTTAAAATCGGGCCAAATTTTGTTTACTTGAGATGGCTTTCCCGACTTATCACCCTCGGAGCGCAACCCGTTGTTTCAGTCGTTCGCGCAGGAAAAACATCGCTAGACGTGACCCAAAAATATGTGCAGAGGCAACGTGCATTAAATTTAAAAATGTTGTTAAGTTTTTTCGATACCTTTTCTACAATTTCTTGAATTTGAAATGCTCATTCTTGAAATGTTCGCATAATGCCGAATGTTTACACATTGAGTGATGCATTGACCTCAAAATATTGCGACTAAACCATTTCAAAAACTTCGTAAAACAGGGGTCAGTCACTCCTAGGGACCGGCTTCTCACTTTGTAAATCATTAAAATGGAGGTTTCGTAAAACGGAGGTCATTTTACATGGTTATCCTATTTACAAAGATCGGGACCGGCGGAATGGTTCGTAAATTGGTGTCATTTTGTAAATTAGAGGTTTTTAAAAAAGAGGTTCTACTGTAGATTAAGATGTTGCCACGCTTCGTTTACCCCAAATGATACGTTGCTGAGAGTCTTTGACGATATTATAATTTGCGATAGATCGGTCTTTGTAACAATGGTTAACATATAGATTATCCCAAGTAATCGTGCATTGTATTTCCATTCAACCGTATTGATTTCAATTCTATATACTTTTTGCTGATTTTATTAAAGACTTGCATACGCATTTGACTACAAAAATTTACCCCTTTAAAATATACTTTGAGATAGAAGGCACTCTGTAAAAGTTCGTTGCTATGTGTAAGAATTTGTAACAAAATCTATCCGCCGGTGGTTGAGGTATTTGTTGTTAAACTTTTGAATACTTGATATTTTTCTTTTTTTATTTCCTTTCTTTTTGTTTTTTTTATATTTTAGACAAATATTCCCAGTACAACCGTTTTGTACTTTTGTTCTCTTACATCTTATTTGTTGATATTTTTGTTGTAAAATCAGTATTGTTCATATACGAGGAATGCTTATTTTTAACTGAAGTGCATGCTGCTGCTGCTTTGACAATTTTTTCACGTGAATCTAAGGTAGGCACAATCATTTCACGTACATTGTGATGGAGAGATATGAGTTAAAATACCAGTAAAAATAAAAAAAAATCATTTTGCCGTTATTGAGAAAATTAATAATTTTAATGTTTAAAAATCATTGTTTTTCATGGTGTCGTTTCTCCGTTAATTCTGGACCTTTTCCATCCATTTTTTATACATTACATATGTTAATGGTAGATTTATATTGTTGTTACATATCTCTGTGCTATTGTTGTTAATAGGAAAGTTATAACCGCTTTAGCTCATGCGTGCATTCTCCTTTCGTCATTGCCCCTTAAATTTTGGAAGTTATGCAAAATATAGGACCGCTTGGCACAGGTACTATGGGATACAAAAGTTCGTTTATGGTTATTGATACGACAAATGCTTTGATCCCGAGGATAAATTGTGCTTTTTTGTAAAATTTCAAAAGGAATATTATGGATTCACTTTTGTATCATTTGTACTTATTTTAAATGCGCTAAACAATGTGTGAATGCTTTAAATTTCAAGGCTGGAAGTCAGAAAAGCAAAAAGAAATCAATTCCCAAAACAGTATTTTCGGGAAAGACCTTTCCCGTCTCAAACTTTGGTAAGGCCAAAAAATTCGGGAATTCCCAAAGTTTTGGGATCCCGCTCATCCCTACTAATTTGTGTTATGGTGTCTAGTCTCTTGAGTACTATGGTCGCTCAATGGACAACTCAGGTGACATGTGCATCAAAACACAGGAGACAATGGAAATCCATTCTTGGTATGGAACCCATTGGACCTCAGTTGTGATTATTTGCATGATCACGCTTCTGGTTTATTGAATCCAGTGATTCTTACTTGTGCCCTTTCAATTAGAATTACTCTAGTTAGTCCTTAATATCTATTAATAAAGACATGACAATTTCGCGAAATGTTTTTCGCGACCGGAATCATGAAATAATGACTTTTTTGGATTTCCCGCTAACTCAACCAAATTATCGTTGAAATGTGATTTTATTTACAAAATTGGAGACATTTCGCCAATTTTCCAAATTTTTGTAGCATTTATGTATATAAGTTCCGAATATTTCGTAAGCTCTAATTTAATGTATTAAAGTAGCATAAATTATTATCTTGCTTCTGATAATCACTATACGATCATTATGCAATGGTAATTGTGTTACTTTTTATGCTTGTTATTGCTGGTTAATAATAAACCTTTATTGTCCGCTAGTAGACAATAATCATCCTGTCATGAATGAACGTTCAGTTTTATATTGATGGACAATACCTGTGAGTAATCTCTATAGTAATAATGGCAAATTTTTTGTCATTATATGTATCAAAGTGAATTTAATTTTGAATGAAACTGTAGTGATATCTTATATATTTATCAGGATATCTTATATTTTACAGTGCTTTGTAAAAAAAGTGTGAAAGGAGAATCATGTGAGAACAAATTTGAACTACGATCGATTAAATTCATATACAGTAGAGTCTTGGTTGTCCGACCTTCGGTTATCCGACCTTCTGTGTTATCTGACCGTCCCCGTGCACAATAACTACTGTAATTTATGCAGTAGGCTATTGCGCGAGGGCCCCCTTTTGTCGCACCCGACTGTACGCCTTCTATACAACATATTAATTACTTTGCCGTAAGTGCAGTCTTTCATATTATTACTTGTACGTCATATAAAGAGAAGTAAGACACATGTATTTGAAAAGTTTTCAATGTGCAAATTAAATGAAATATTTTTTTACATTGTTTTTATTATTTTCCGTGTTATCCGACCTTTTCACTTATCCGACCTTGCCACGGCCGGTTTAGGTCGGATAATCGAGAGATTACTGTACTGCAATTTCATTTTTATTTCATTTAAATTTGAAATCAGTGTAAAATTAGCATAGTATTTTCAAAGAACAGGACACCATATGCTATTTTTGACAGTTTTCTAGATTAATTTTAGTCACAATTTACCGGTGTATTTCGGAGTTATTAATTACTGAAATCTACTAATTTTATTTACCTTTTTCGTATTCATTTGCTTTTATTTACCAATTTATTTCACCACTGTCAATAATTTTAAACACCCAAATTCATTAATTTTATTTACCAGTATTCAGTATCCCTATCTATTATAAAGTAACTTTGCAAAAAGGAGGAATCACCTAAAAGACCAACATCAGTCTTGTCACTGTTGAAGCTTGATTACTTGATACAGGTATCCCTCGCATAACACAAATTCATTAAACACGATTTTCAATGTAACATGACTAGCCAATGGTGAACGTATTCAAGCAGCACAACCAAATTTCCTGATTTAACACGATTGCTGGAGTTCACTTTTATGATTAGGTAACCTTTGAATACTATTTCCTTTATTTTCGAGTACTGTAAAACTAGAATGTTATAATGAAACATCCCAAAGTCATCTTTTGAAAGCAATTTAAATGAATTAGGCCTTTAAATTCAGTCACTAGAAGAGGGAAAAACCAACTTGGTAACATTCCTTATGCTTAAATAATATGCTGACGTGGCGAATTGTATCCAATTGGTTTGATAAAGATGTGAGTGGAATGCCAACTACAAAGGTTTATTTCAGAATGGAGCACTCTGCACTAATCTCTTTACGGCAGGGGTGGGCAATTATTTTGGCTCGGGGGCCACTTTGTGGAAGCGGAGGTTAGCGGAGGGCCACACTATGTAAATTATTGCATTCATTAGTTAACTTTGCACTTCAGAAAGGGCAAGGGCCACAAAAAACTTAGCGGGCCGCATGTGGCCCGCGGGCCACTATTTACCCACCCCTGCTTTACGGGCATCAATATGAAATATTAGCATATTAGTCTTTGAAACATGGTGCTTTAGGGAAAGGGGCAAGTATTGCCTAAAATTTTACACTTAGCAAGATTAACCTTCATCGCGTCATGATGGGTCGACTGGTTTTTCCAAATCCTCGGCGTAAGTCGCTGACAGTGGTCTGAAGGTGATAAGTAAAATTATTTTCAGCATATACTTTCACTGATATGAGTGCATAATGTTTGTAATCAGCCAAAAGAGATGGGCCAAGTAAAACACATTCCTATAAAACTAATGCGTTGGAGACTGTAGTCATAATGATTGAGTGCGAAGAGATGTATTACAGACAGGAAAAAGATAATAGCTGCAGAGCGAGACAACTCTCCGTGGATACTTCTCTAAGAAGCTGAATTTTCAGAGAGAAATGCATTCACAACTCTCACCAAGGAGTAGTCATTGGATGCAACTGCACATGAGTGTGTTCATCCAAGAAAGTGCTGCTAAGCTATATTGCTCTTCATTTGATTATTCATCGACACTTACCGCTTACAAGGGCTTGCTTGGCTGAATGCAATTATAGTATGTTATTTGTTATCCTTGTTAGTTTATATGTCAGTCCTATTTTAATTTAATCTGAATGCATAATCTTTCAGGTTGATATCCCACATTAGTAAGTTCAGTGCTTCTGGATTAAAATATCAGGATATTTGATACCATCTTTAACGATAAAATTTCATGTCATTTTTAGTAATTGATGAAGTCAAGTAAGCACTTTTTGCATAGAAATTGTGAAATTTTTCTAATTCTTTCTTCACGTTTACGTGTTGAACATTTTTGTGCATAAAGCCATAAATAAACTGTTATGCAATGTTCAACATGGTCCAGTCTATTATTTCTCGTATGTGTCCTTTATTAATTACACTTTCTTATAGCTTTTATATATTTGCTTAACACATTCGTTTAGCACGACAGCTTTTTGGGATGCATCTCTCATGTTAAGGGGGGTATACCTACCTATATTCATTTTGATGGAGCAAGCATAGTGGCAAAGTTGTTTGTTATTTCAATTCAGATGATTTTCTTTTAATCTCAGAATGCATCACATTCATTGGTAGTCATTCTTAGGATTGTCTTTGACTTTCCCCCTGTCAGATAATTAATCAAGCTGTTTGCTACAGTCACTTTCATCTAATGGAAGAACTACTCACACTTCCACTTCCATAAACCCATGGAATGGCAATCAGCCATTGTCCTTTCCATTGAACTTTATGCTAATGCATGAAGATCTGTCTCTCAGTATTTGTAGCATCAAATATCAGTTATTTGCTGGGGACCATGTAAGATCATAGATCATTTTTTTCTAATTGCTTGAGTGCATTACTTTTTCATCGAAAGAGATTTTTCAATTTTAAGTTACATTTTTGTGTAAGGTTTCTCGCTACAAGTTTGCACAAATAGAATGTGAAAAATTTTATTGCTGATGTTCAATAGTTGGCAAATGTGTTTGAAAGTGTGGGACAAAAGTAGAATCAACATCCTGATTGAAGGCTAATGTATTTTTAAGTAATGATAAATTGTTGGGAAAATGCTTTTGGATGTTGTGTTCATCTGTAGTGCATTTACTTTCAACTCTTTGACTTTTTACCGTTGGATTTAATCAAAGGCATTACCTTTCATATCAATTGTTTTGCATGTGGTACTAGGACAGCATAACTATTTGTCATGGAAAATCATCGAATTTTGTCATTTAGGTTGGAGAAAATGATCAGCAGTTTGACGACAAGTGGCAGTGCCTTGTGGATGGGAGACTTCCTGATCTGGAAATGATTCATGCCATAATAAAAATGGCTTGGGCCGCATCCAGAGGAAGTCTGCACCTCTTAAGTAACAGCCAAGGAGACCAGGAAGAGGACCTGCTGCAGAGGCTGCACGGGATGTACCTTCGAGATACGACCTCTAAGCCCATTTCTGTCACCACTCTCCCGCCAGATGGCCCTAATAATAGGCAGCCGGATGGAGAGGATGTTCTAGGTGAGCTTCAGTCAGATTGCATCACTCTATGCCAAGGATTTGAGGATTCTGTTAAAAATAAAAAATGGCCCAACTGCTGGTCTCAGTTTTTCATATTGCTGTGCATTGTGAAAATGTGATGGTGAACTAACAAGTGTGGAATGCATCGGCTCAGTTTTTTGCATCTATCTTGTTTCATAACAATTTTACAATGCTGTTTAAAATTTGTCATTTGGGAATCTCAGTGAAACAACTAAAATGAAATTTTTGGGGCCTAAAGAGTGGACAGGACTGTGACCACATTACGATTGTATAATGGTTGTGGTCCCTGTGGCTGGTGGTGAAGGGAGACCCTTCTTCCCACTTTTCCTCTTTGCAAAGTATCAAGTGACAAACCAAACTGCTGCTGGTTAGAGAAAGAAACAAGGCCTTAGTTGGTGCAAAAAAAATGAGCAATATGTTGACGAGCTACGAACCTATTAAAAAAAGAAATTCACATCTTATCACATTCATATTTGTGAAATTTTGTCATTACTAAGTTTTATTATGCTTTGATATGTAAATTTAGTCAGGACTGTAGAAAACAGTTCACTCTCAGTAAATTTTGCTGTTAGAGAGTTCGTTACATGGTGGTTTTACTGTACTCGTCATTTTGAAATTAGTATTATTATGAGAACATTATTCTATCTATTTATATGCTTTTATTTTCTATTACAGTCTGCAAAGAAGCTCTTGAGGTGCTCACAATTGCCTTGGTACTAAATCCAAAGACATTAGAAGTATTAACTAAGGAGAAATTATGGCATTCATTCATCATTGATCTTCTTCTGCTTTGTAAAAATAGGTAAGATCGTTTACATTATGTAGGTAACTTACAGTACTGGACAGCCATGTGTTGTTAAATATTTATTAGCCTAATTTGCCTTACTTTGGGATATCTACTTCAAGTGGTACATGGTATTTTGTTTTTAGGGTACATCGAGAGCCGTGGTCATTTGCACCAATAAGTTATTATGAAGAACTAAAAAAATTTATTGAAAATAAATCTTAGTACACTTCGTAATTCATTATTTTAAATTTGACTCAACTTAATTATTGTCACTCAGTGTGTAAGTTTGTATCAAGTTAGAGAGGTCAGTTTCTTTGAAAATGCTAAAATTTGGCTTAATTCGTCTGGGTTATTACCTGGAATAATTCGTAGGTCACCCCTGATAGTATTATTATAGTATATCTATTATAGATGTGGGAATACTCTCCACGGATACTCAAGTACCTCAAATACTGGAAATTATTCGTGATGCAAGATCTGGAATAATTATACAAAAAGGAGAACTTCGAATACTGCAAATATTGCAAGATATGTTATTTTGTGGCCCCCCTTGCATGCATACAGCACTATGTTTGGCATGTTGACCAACTACATCAAATGCACGGGGAGGACACTCCATTCTGTTTGGTGAATACTTTTTTTAGTTAAGTTTGGATTTTGTTCAATCATTTCTTACTTAATTTTATGACACTACTATTACCAGAGCAGCTCATCACTGTTCAAAAATAGTTTGCGCTTGTCGTGAAGCTAAGTTGAAGAAAGTTTGTAAATATCGTAAACGGTTTCTGCTTGGTATGAGCTTCGTTTATGAATATAAGCTTTCTTTCTGCTATATATTTTCATCACTAATTTCAGAGAATTGACACAATGCATCTTTTCTTCCAAATCTGGAGTAATTATGCAAATAGCTAATGAATTTTACATAAAAGTTCCTGAGAGTTGATGCCAGGCGATCTATGCTGCTATCTTATTATGAGGTAGATCCCTCTGAATTATGTGTCATTTACACACACAAATTTGATGTTTTAATAGTTATGCCATGCTTCATTCAGTAGAGTCGATGATTAATTTAGCTGAGTTTCATCTTTTCTGTAAATTCGTTATTTCCTTGACTCTAATTTGCAGTTAGATTCAAACCTCAACGGAGCTTGAAGGTGTATTAACACTTTCTGCTATATCTTATTAAAACGAAAATGTTTACGTATTCAACAGACCATTATTAGTGATAATTTTTTCCCAGTTCACAAATGAAAATTCCTAGTAGTTCATCAAGTATATGGTGTTATTTTCAGTTGCTTGAAACTGACAGTAAATATGCTGTGTTCAATCGTTGTGGTTCTAAAATAATGAAGGGAGGAAAATCCCATACAACTACCCTTCTATGGACTCGTTAAAGAAAAAACATCCAAATGTATACCAAAATGATAAAGATGATCCCCATCCATGTTCACAGTCAATGCAAGAAGAATTAGAAGTCCAAATTGAAGATGTTGATGATACTGAATCTACAAGTTCTCTTCCTTGTCCAGTTTCTTACCCAGCTGCCAATCCTAGACTTTCACATGGTTCACCTGATTCTGATGACGCTGCCAGTGTTTCCTCAGATAGTTTGTATGTTTCAGTTTCACTTTTAGTGTCATCCCCCTCGAGTACTGTCACACAACTTAATCCCCCTCTTACTAAACAAAAATCAGTTTTTCCTATGGGTCAGCATTCTCTAAAGAGTTTTATTGACAAAACTCAAAGTTTTAATTCTGGTGATAAAATGAGTTCAATTATTACATGATTGATAGGAGAAATGACTTATCTTGATAATCAGCCAATATCATTTGTGGAAAATATAGGTTTTTGTAAACTAATTAACCTCCTATAGTCCAGATACAGTATTCCTTCCAGAAAACATTGTGTAACCAAAGTTATCTCTGATCTATTTGGTGAAACAAATAATAAAACTGAAAAATTACTGTCAGAAGCTAAATATGATGCTCTTACAACAAACATATGGACGTCAACAGTCACCGATGGCTGCATGAGTTTGACAGCTCATTTTTTTAATTCAAGTGATGTTTATCATCATATCTGCTTGGAATGTGTGCCATTTCTGGAGCTTTCACACTCGGGTGGGAATATTTACAATTGCATCACACAAGCTATTGAAGATTGGGGTTTGTTGGGAAAAATTGTATACATTGTCCGATATAATGGGAGGAATGTTGTTTCTACACTCAAAGAGAGTCCATTTGAACACATTTCCTGCTTAGCTCACACTCATCAACTAGTGATCAAAGATGCCATCCTCAACAAGCAGATGGAAAAGGTGCAAAATGTCACAGCACTGTGGGTCACTTCAAACATTCTAGTAAAGCCACAAAACAACTGAAAGTAGCCTAAGTCCAGTTAGATGTTAAACTACATGCGTTCATCCAGGATGGACCCATGGGATGGAACTCCCTTTTACAGATGATGAGGCATCTTCTGGAGCAGAAGCGAGTAGTAGCTGCCCCTAACCTCAGCTTCAATGTGTACTTCAATCCACTATTGTGGGAAGCTACCAAGCAGTTGATAGATGTTCTAGATGTGTTTGAAAGAGCAACATTTGTTGCTAGTGGAAGTGCATTAACAATTTCTGAAGTTGTCCCTCTTGTGACTAACGTCATTAATTTGCTTGAAAATTCAGTGTCCACACAGTAACCTTCAATGCTTCTCCAATGATTTGTTTTTTCCATCAAAAGCTGATATGAAGTTCTGGAAAAAGAAAAATATTCACATTCGCCATTATGTTTGATTCAAAATCAGTGTGTTCAAAGATGCTAAGAAAATTGAATTAATGATTAATTAGTAGGCTTTTGTGATGACAGCTTCATCTCACAAATTTAACCAAACACAAACAGTAACCCCAAGAAAAGAAGTACAATTGAGAGAAGCTGATAAAAAGCATCAACACATCATGTGGGGACTTAATTTCAAATTAATGGTATCAACACCAGGTTGTGGCAGAAAAAGTCTTGAAACTCAAAAAGATTCAAAGGCACCTAGAAGAAGGCTTGCTTCCTTCAAGTGAAAACATTTTTGATCATTGCTGGGAAATGAACAGTCGGTAAAAAGGCATTGCATAAAAGGTCATGTGTTACATTGGCCTTGATCACGTGGGTTTTAGTGGTCTGCCATCTAGCGGGGACAGAGAGAACTATTTACTCAATGTCTAGTTGAAGTCGTCGAAGTTTATCCTATTCCGATGAATCCAAGTCGGAGCATTTGGAGCCGTAAACTATAATAGTAAGAAAGAGCGAAAATTATTACGAATGCAAAATAAATATTTATGTTGCTAAGTATAAACACAAAATTATTACGCCGAAAATATGTGCTTCAGGATGCAATGGGAATTTTCTTCCATCATTCAGCAGCTGAATTTGATAACTATGGGATACGAAAGTTTGTTTCATGATAGGACAAATGCCTTGATCCCGAGGGAAAATTGCGCTCTCTTCTAAAATTTCAAAAGGAATATTATGGATTCACTTTTTTGTCATTTGTACTTATCGTAAATGTGCTGAACAACATGTGACTGCTTCAAATTTCTAGTCGAAAAGCAAAAAAAAAATTCCCCGAAACAGTATTTTCGGGAAAGACCTTTCCCATCTCGAACTTCGGGAATTCTAGAAGTTTCAGGATCCTTATCATTCCTACAGTCAATGCAAATTATTTCAGCTATTAGCCTTGTTATTTTTTCTTGTTTCTTGTCCTCTGGCTTGAACTTCCTCTTCTTATCCATAAAACTCGGCAAGGACAACTGTCTTGGAGTTAGATGTCGTTTTTTACTTTTCCCTGGCGGAGATGCGGAGGCATTGTGTCATCTTCGTGCCTTTTCAAATGGTTTTTTAATCGGTAAGTGGTATGTCAGGCACCACATATCATCTTAGCACTGCAAAAATTACAAACTGCAAATTTATCGTCCAGTTCAAAAATGTAAAAATGCTGCCAACCAAATCTGATAGCCCAAATGCTTTGTAACATGCAAGACCCAACCAATGACCACAAATTAAAAAACACTACAGTCGATTTGTGTAATGTATTCGAGAGGGTGAAATTATTATTTTGTGTCCTCGAATATCTAATAGTACAAATAGTTCATTATTCAAGGTATTCAAGAATTCGACTATTCGAGCTTCAAATCTCTTGTTAGAATGCATTCTTTCTTAAATTAAAATCTGTAGCATGTAAAAGTACTAAATGATTTTTGTATTTGATTTTATTGATTTATCATATGATAGTTAATTTGAAATTATAAAATAAAAGAGGTAATATTTTTAAATTAGTTTAGCTATAGTTTTTTACTTGAACAGATAACAAATCATTTTTTTTTATGTTTGATAAATTATTATCAATTCTATTATTCCAGTATTCGAGGTATTTGAATATTCCAGATTTTATTAATATTCTAATTCTACAAAACTGCTATTTTTCACAACTCTAATATCTATGTATTATCCATTTTTAATAAAAAACTTGGTACTTTTCCACACTTAATTTCAAAACTGCGACCGGTTTCACCATAATATGGCATCATCTGGCCAGAAGATGCCATATTATGGTGAAACCGGTCGCAGTTTTGAAATAAAGTGTGGAAAAGTACAAAGTTTTTTATTAAAAATGGATATCTATCACTTCCACGAAGTCAAGCCTGAAACAATTAAATTTAATCTATGTATTATATTAAAATATGCATATATGGTATAATATTAAAATATAAGTAATATCTCTGTATGGGTAATTTCACTTGATCATAATTTACTATATTTTGTTTTAATATAGCCTTTCCTCTGTATACCCCCTCCGTCCCTCTCACATTGATTAAATACATTTTTTTAAGAACTTCTTACATTATTCTTAAAGTTCTATTCTTCTTTATGCAAATAACTACCTAAAGTAAAACTTGGATTTTATGTTGTTGGAGGAGCCAAAAAAGTGGCAATGTGTAAAATCAAGGGTTGATAACAGTACATGCATGATATGTTAATATTTTTCATGTTTTTTTAATATATGTAAAAGCAAGCGATGAGTCCAAATCCACTGAGTCAATAACTAATATGTTTGATGCTTGAAGTATTGCTGGTCTCGATTCTTTATAATTCTTACGTCTTAAACGTCGTCCCACTGCATAGCTAAGGGGAACCTAAATAATTACACTAACAAAGTAGGTAATACTAATTCTTCTCTCTAATCAACAGAATTAGCTAAAATTTATATGGCCTAATCGTTACACAAACTATTTATCAAAAAAGCTAATAGTTAACTATATACATCATCACTTGAACACAGTAGGTACTTTGTGTCCATTGGATGTTTTTCATCATTGTTCTCCTCAACCTCGAGATAGCAAACTCATTGATGACATGAAGAAAGGCCATGTCCTTGCATGGGTCCTCTAGTAAGAGTTATTGTCCATTTATCTCCATTATTTGGAGTCATTAGCAATTGTATTTCTGGGTAGTTTTTGTTCCTCACACTAATAAGTAGCCAATCCCCCCCTGGTTATTTTTTGCCTATATTTGATCGAAAATAAGGGCTTATGTTTTCTGGTTATGTTTAAGTATTCTCAGTAAGCTGAGGATTCTCATCTTCGTATTTATTTTTGCAGGATGGTGCGAACAGCAGCAGCAGAACAGTTTCTTCTAATATCTATGTGGTGCAGTGGAACACAACAGCCACTTCAGTTCTGCATTACTCTTCTGTTTACTGTTTTAAATTCTATAGTGGTCGACAATGCTAGAAACTCCCATGAATACTTTCAGGTACTTGCTTATAATTTTTCAATTATGTTGTACTCTCGTGCTGTTACTTGATTCATCATTCCAGCTCTTCCTGAAGGAAATGAGCTGCCATTTTTACCACTTAACATATTTGTGGCAGGCTGCCCACATTACCTGAGTTGTATGATAAAAATTCAAACTTATAACTGCTCTTGCCAGTTTTTAGATACCAGCCTTAGTACTTGTATGTGAATTTCTGGAAAAGAGATATTTATTGTGAAAGCATGTTTGAAATATTTTATGTGAGCGTGATGCACATACTAGTTAAATGGTTACCTAGTATTTTCTACACTCCGTTATCTCTTACTATAGTTTTTACATATAATGCTCATTTTCTGGTTAGTGTCTCATCTGGGAAATTTAAAATGACGTCTGGTGTCAAACACTGATTAACTTCCAACCCATTAGATACATTCACTGCTGAGGATTTATTGGTGTCTGCTTTACTGAAATTGTGGGAAACTTAAATTTTTGCTGTTTCACAAAAGTTTTTTTTCAAATGAGCTGTTTCGGGATTGGATAGTAGTTCTTTCATGTTAAATTATGGTGATAATACACATTAAATCAAGTGTTATTTTTCAAACATTACAAGTGTTTCTTACATAGTTTTCTTCTGTTGCAGTTATTATGTAGGTTATTAAATTTTGCGTGCTGTTCCGGTTGTCCACTGCCTACAGCAGATAAACTTCTAAGTAAAGAAATTGAATGGCTCAAAAAGGTCAGGGTAAGTGGTGACACTTTTTTGTAACTTTCTCAGTTGATTTATTACTATGCCTACTATTTTCTTTGAGGAAGAAGCAGTTCTTGTATTTTATCTAAATCAGTTCAATCAAATGTGACATGTGTCTAACTTAGAGCTAGGTATTAAAGCATGAAATGTTTTGCATTGTTTTTATTAAAAATGTTTTGAAAATTCTTGCATCAAGGCATCTGTATGTACTTGAAATGTTTGACTCTTTGTTTTTATTGGCAGGAAAATGTTAGAGAAACTGGGGAATCTCAGGTTGATGAGGCTGTGCTGGAGGGACACTTGGGGATAGCTCGTGAACTCCTTTCTTTCATGTCTCCTGAGAAGAGATTTGAAATAGGATCTGATGAACGGAAAGGAGTAAACCTTATCAAGGTGGGTGTTATTCTAGTTTATTGAATATGATCAGTGGTTGGGCTCCAAAATAATATATCAAACCAGCATTCAATGGTAAATAGGGGATCCTTATGTTTCTCAAAACAGTAAAGCTAGAACTAAGTAGGGTGTTCTACTAATGCTGCAGATAATGAGAAGGGGCAACGGCCTGCCACGATGGAAACACCGGTTCCCGATCAGTCACCGAAGTTAAGCATCGTTGGGCTCGGTTTGAGTTTGGAGGGGTGATCCTCCGATTCGTCCGAGTGCTATTGCCCCTGTCTGCACGTGGCAGACAGTAAGTGTGAAATGACCTTAGCTGTCGAAGCAGGTTAAACAAAAATACTACTAGATAATGAGAAGTACATGTAAATTGGTGTTTTGCTTTAATGACTTAGTTTAATGCAAAAGGATTGCACTGGATGGTCATGTCTGCTGGTATTCAAGAAGGAAGTCTCGAGAATTACTTTTTTCTCACATATCTTTTGCAAATATCTGATTCACAACCATCCAAAAGCCTCTAGCAATCTGTCTGAAAGTTAGAACTTGACTGAGGAGAAGCATTTAAATCAGTGGCATGTGGTGATAATTTGCTTTGGGAAAACTCTCTTGCTTCAGAATGGCATGCATCCCACACGACACATGATTTATTATTCGTAAAATCTTCAATTCATATGCTGATAATGACATTCGATTGTAATTATGAAACTATAAATTAAATCAGTTTCATTAAATGGATGAAATTACCTGCAATGCTTAGATACTCAATTTTTACAGTGTATTCCATGTATCTAACAATAAGAAATACACTTCCAAAGTATTTCCCATCGAAAAGTTTGTGTGTAAAAACGATTGAATTTCACACTTGAAGCCCTTGAAGCACACTTGAAACGAAAGGCATCTGCATGAAGCAAGATATTGTAACAGGGTTTCCACAGACCAGGAGAACCGGGAAAAGTCAGTGAATTTAAAAATGGTCATGGAAAACCTGGAAAAGTCTGGGAATGTTTTAATGCGACCTGTAAATTTCTTAAAGTTTCAACCTTATCCGTGTCATTTTTATAATCCCGTGATTTATATTACAATTTGTAAAATGGTTGAATTAGCATATAAACGATTTACTAAGATTGCTCATCAAGCATAAATAATGCTTTCTTCCCATTTAATTTGTCTGCGTTTTTGGAGCAAAGCAAAAAATGAAGTTTCTACTCACTATTACAGCTACAGATCTGCTGCAAGGTTTTTGGAAGAACTTTCTGGTCTGAACTTAAAGAATCTCCTACCAAGTCTCAATGGATGGGCCTAATGTCAATTTCAAATTTGTCACAGCCCTGCAGGCACACCTTCAATCCATGCATGATGTTGATGGTCCCTTGCTTGTCTCTATGGGCTCATGTGGGCTTCATACTATACATAATGCTTTTAAAACTGTAGAAAAAGCCACTGGATGGAATGTAGTACCCTTTCTTAGAGCTTGCTATAATGTGTTCAAAGATTTGCCTGCGAGGAGGAGTGACTACAAATATTATATTGAGAGTTATACATTCCCTAAGAAGTTCTGCCCAGTTAGGTGGCTCAACAATGCGGAAGTGGCAGAAACCACGTTGAAAATTCTTCCAAATTTGAGGAAATGTGTTAGTGCCATGGAGAGGGATGGCAAAAGGGTGACTTCACGCAGCTATAAGGAAATGTGCGAAGGAATAAAGGACAAACTCATGGGACCTAGATTAGCTTTTTTTCTCATGTTGCTCGCTTTGTTGAGCCCTTCCTTTGTTATTTCCATAGTAATGATCCATTTTCCCCCTTTCTGTACTCAGAACTAACTCGTCATATGGTGGATTGAATGTCTTTGTTTATGATGGAAGACATACTCAAGAATGCCAGCAGTATTGACCAAGACAATATTGAAATGAGTGAAAATCTAGCCCCAGTAGAACATTTGAAATTCGGACATTCAGTCAGAGCTAAGCTATGCAGTGTAGTTCTTGAAGATGCTGAAATATTTGCATTCAAGAAAGAATGCAGGGTGTTCTTGAAGACTATGTTCTTAAAATTGACTGAAAAGTCACCATTGAAATATTAATTACGCAAAGGAATTATTACATTTGCTGATCCATCCCTGATCAAGGATTTTCCCGACTGTGCACTGATGTGTTTGGATATAACACTACACATTTTTCAAGAAAAGAACTGGATAACGGGCCAGAATTGCTATCAGATTGAAAAGGAGTTCAAAAATATTATTATCAATCCTACAGTCATGGAGGTAATGAAAACTTTTAACAGAAAGGATCAGAGGTTGGACCATTTCTAGATGAAAATTTTGTCTGATTCATATTCACCTGATCTACTTGTCAGTTTCCTTTGCAAGGTCATTCGCATTGTCATATTCGTTCATAGTCAATCCTTGAGTTTATTTGTATGTATTTTTATCATTCATTGAATGTATTATTTTGTGATTCACTATCCAGAAGGAAAGTCTTAAGTTTCTTTTCCTGGTATCATTGTAATATAGGTAAGGATTCAATCTTTGTATTAATTTTGTCTCCCTTTCTAATTTATTATCTTAATGTTATCATTGTTTTTGGAAAAATATTTCTGGGCATGCCCATCCCCATAGGCTGATAGCTGTTGGATAGTCTTCTCATTTCATATTTTAGCATGGAATTATAGCTACAAATAATATGTAATAATAATAGTAATATTTTTATATGATATGTGATCTCTAGTTAATATCTAATCACCAAGCTACATTGTACCTTAAACTGAATGCATTTTCATTCTTAATTTTACTTTTTCTTCTTATTTTCGATTTTTTAAAATACATATTATAGATGAGAGTAATAATTTCCTTCTCACATACTGTTGCAATAGTATGAACAAATTATTTATTTTTGAAATTTCACTCATTTTTTACGTATTCTCTTTAAATCTTATTGTGGTATTTTCGGAAGTCTCTCAGAACATTCCCAACGATTTATAGTTGTGGGAAAGCCCTCTGGAAGTTTCACGTTGTCATGTAATTTTAAAATACCTATTTTTAAAGAGCAATTTTACCAGTTATCAAGTATTCCTTTTTACTCAGGTTTTCCTCTAAAACTCCTAAGCAGTGATAAAGGCATAAGGAACGTTAGATATGTATGGAGGAATGTAGTGTCTTGTATCAAAAACACATCTCGTCCCCACAGGATAATTAATGCTACCTAATTTTGGTGTTTTACTAATACTATTAATTTTTGAAAAGGTCAGGGAAAAAGTTGGAAAACACTGGAAAAGTCAGGAAAGTATGTTGAACAAAGAAGAGCTAGTAGGTATAGCAAGGGCACTGCCTTCGGTTGGAGCCCTGATACATGGTTGGAAAGTTATACCCACAGTTTGCCTTGAAAAATGTCAAATACGAGAGAATTAGGCAATATGAAATTCATGGTCAAATTCTACGTAATCATTATCTTGTAATTGCAGTTAGTTTTTTGATGGTACAATGTTAAGAAATTCACTCTTGGAAACGTATGTTGTCATAAATATTCAGAGTAAATGCTTTGGAAATTCAAGCTGGATGCATAATGTATAAAACATTATAAAAATTTAAAAATATGAAATAAATATAGGCTAACTACACAGTAATCGTCTCTAAGCTAGAGTACGAGAGCAAGATCTTGGACCTGATCAACGACAGCACTTACAGAGAGCTACCATCTGACCCAACAGCAAAAATAGAGAGGCTGACAAGGACGACAATTAAACAGTCCTCAATACCAATATAGAATAAGCAACACGTACTACCATCAGCAGTGAAACCACCCAGGCTATGCGGACTGCCCAAAATTCACAAAGATGGAATACCACTGCGATTGATCGTGAGCTACATCAACGCCACAACATACAAGCTGTTGCAATACCTGGCACGATCATTCCAGCCATACATTGGAAGGATGACCTCTTTGTGATGAACTCGGTGCATTTCTTTAAGATTATCAAGGAAATGAGAACCAGCAGTGACAACCTACTCGTAAGCTTCATTGTAGCGTCACTCTTCACTAACGTTCCAATAGCCGATATCATCGAGGGCCTCACTTCAAATGATCTACCCAAGCACTTCCAAGAATTGATTGAATTCTGCCTCAGAAATCCGTATTTCCAATGGAACAGCTGCTACTTCCTGCAAGTGGAAGGAGCTGCAATGGGGTCACCACTATCTCCGGCCATAGCAAACATCTGCATGGAGGAATTTGAGAAGTAGGCCATAGAATCATTCAACAAGAAACCCAACCTCTAGCTATGGTACGTGGACAACACGTTCATCATCTGGCCACATGGGAAGGAAGAACTGGCTGTATTCCTGAATCATCTGAATGCACAGCATCCTGCCATCAAGTTCACAATGGAAACAGAAGAAAATAGACATACCCTTCCTTGACATACTGGTCAAGAAATGAACAGATGGTACCCAGGGTCATTTGGTGCATAAGAAGAAAACCCATATGGACCGGTATCTGAACGCAGTATCACATCACCACGCACTCCAGAAGAACTCCTTTCTGAAAACCGTGCTATACTGAGCATACTCCATCTCCAATACAGAGTCTCTACAAAGAGAGAAAGAACATCTTATGGCTGCCATGGAGAAGGACTGGTATTCCAGGAGGGTCCTCAAGAAAATGACCTAGAAGGATAGTTGAGTCATGATCTCAAAAAGGACCAAGGAGGACAAAGAAGCAATGGCATACACCACAATTCCGTACGCAGCAGGCATGACAAAAAAGGTATCAAGGATCCTTGCCGGACAAGATTCAGCACTGTCAAGAAAATCTGTAACCTGCTTCCCAAGACTAAGGACAAGCTACCACATGACCTCTACGAAGGAATCTACCGGATCCAATGCAACATAGGTACCTATGAACACTAGGCCAAATCTTAACAGAATAAAAATTGCTGTTGTCTACATTGCAAAAAATCAACTGTGTATCAAATTTGAATCAACAGCAGACATCTGAAAAATTTCTGATGGTGACGTGCAATGTTGTAGCCTAGGTAGTGTGTTAAATAGATTTATGTTGAATTACTAAGTTATTCTTCTCATTTCAAAATGCCAAGCAAATTCCATGGAGTCACACCTGAAACAACGGATTTTAAAACTAATGAATGAAAGCACCTGACAAAATTTGACTGGCTATCAAATTTTCACTCTTTGAAAAGTCTTTAGTATCACGAGTTGTGATTAGGACTTAAGTGTTTGTGGTGAAGTCTTTTGCGTCACAAATATTGGTTACACCATGGTTTTATTTTTAGTCACAAATAATCACGTTCTGCCTGTTGTAGGCCAGTTGTGACAGCTCAAATATTTCCTTCTTCTTGGTACATTTTTTAATCATGCCATGTTTTTAAAAATGTTTTTTATATTATAGTTTTTAATTTTTGATAATTCTGCATCAATATTTCTTTCAATTATTGTTATTATTCTATGAATAAATTATTGAAATATTTTGTGAAATTTATTATGAAAAAGAATTAAATGAATTTTTGTGTTACATTAATGTTTAAATTTGGTTTTAACTTGTTTAAATGAAGAAAATGTTGTATTGTCATCCAAAATACACATTTGGGAAAAGTTTCAGGAAAATCAACTGGATGCAAGTGGGTGGTAAGTTGATTATAAGATTTGACCAAAACAAACATAATGTCAAGTTAAATAAAACCATTTAATAGTAATGATAACGTGAGCACATGCAGTATGGAGATCTGTCTTACCCATCATTAAATTCATGATTTTGCTAGATCTTGGTTTCTTAATTCATTTGTGTGACTTAGTTTTAACTCTTTCTCTCTCCCGATTCTTAGGAGTTGGTTGAAGACTTTGTTTTCCCTGCCTCCCGTTTGATGGTGCGGTTGCAGCAGACGGGCGAACTGGAAGGAGAAGGTGGTGATGGTGGTGGACCCCTAACAACACCAGTCTGTGCGTCTCCTCCAACTACAAATGCTGCATTTGACCTGCTTGTTGCTCTCTGTGATCATTGTGTACCAAATATGCGCCTCCTTGTCCAAATGCTTACAGACATGTTTTACTCAGGTTTGTAATTGAAAATTTTTCCTATAAAATATATCTCTATGATTTTTATTTCATAAGTTTAAATATTATTTGCTTTGTCTGGCTTTTATAATGTTGTACTTTAAAGTGTAAGATAGTACACCTATCTGCAATTATCTATGGATTTATTGAAAAAGTTGTGAATTGCAGGGAATTATAAAATCTTTTTTTTTTTTTTTTAATAAATCATCGCTTCTTCAAAGTAAGATCCAGCCTAACTGGACAAAATGAAAAAAGTGTATAATTTTTTTAATAGCATACAGTAGGATCTGTATCTGTCTCAGATATGTTCAAGATTATCGACAGATTGAGATTTTTTTTAAAATTCATACAGTGGGGGACTATATATTTTGTAGATACATTTTGTGACCTTCCACTGATAATTGAAACCACAGATAACTGAGCATACAATGTATTACAGTGAAACCCCGTATTTGCGTTATCGGAAATTACGTTTTCCCGCAATTTACACCACTTTTACGAAGTCCCATTCCATTTCCTATGTTTCCAATGTATGCAGAACCCCGAATTTAGACTACATTTTTCAGTTTTCCCGCAATTTGCACCACAACGCGCTCAATCAAAATAAAATTTAACTTTCAAAGTCCATTACTCATGCATATAATCCTCGGTTAAACACTTTTTGACTTTGTCTTGCGCATATTTGCGGAAAAAATACGAAAGAGAGCAGTAATAGGACCTGTTTGAAGAAATAATTTGAATTTGGCGGGGATAGTTTACAGCGCCACTCGTAGCAGAAATTGGAACTATGTCAACTCGTCAATCTGCCAGGAAATGATTCAAGCTATGAAATGAATGCATTGTAAGGCTAGGAGCTAACTATGTAATATATACAATGTAATTAAACCTGCGGAGGAGTATTCAGTTTTTACCTAAGTAGAAACTTTGGAGAATGAAAATGGATTCAAATTCAAAGGCTACAAATGAATTAAACTTATCGAAACTTGCATTATCGTACCTTAATTTGACTGAATCATAAAGTTTATTTTTTAGTTGAACAATTGTTTGGACTAATCGAACATCACGGCTGATCAGATTCTCATGTGTTGTTAAGTCATCCTCAACTAAACTGGGACGTAATTTTATCCTGCTTGGCAATGGAAAAGCGAGGAGGAAAAAGGACTTTTTCAATCAAGGAGACAATGGACATTTTAGAACAAGTCGATTCTCATGGTGGAACTCTCGTCGATCTAGCGAAACTGCTCCGATTGCCGATCTCTACGCTAAATGCTATAATTGTGAGCAATCGCGATGGGATTCTGAAACAAGCCAACTAGTCCGGTCATTTGTCTAAAAAGAGAAAATATTTGAAGAACTCTAAGTATAAAGAAATGGAAGGGTTACTTAAAGAGTGGTTTTTGAGTGCTTGGTCTTCAAATATCCCTATACATGGTGTCATCATACGAGAAAAAGCTCTGCACATCGCCACAAGATTGGGAATTGAAAATTTCACAGCATCCAATGGTTGGTTGGATAGATTAAAATATATTATTTTCTGAAGTTAATATATGTATTATTATTATTTATGGGTAGGGTCCACAGTTACCATGAGTGAAGTGAATTTTTAAGAAGCTGTTTCTGTAACTTTTATTTATTCATTTGATCTTGATTTTGTGCGATATGTAGTAATCCCTTATTTATTATGTATCAATAATGAAGGAGAAAAATAATTTTCACATTTCTATTCATCTAAGGTGTTCAATGTCTTTTTTTTCATCGTATATAAATTAATGAGAAGAGCTAGTTCAAAGAATAAATTATGAAACTGCTCTTTTTCAGTTTATCAGTCTATTTCTTATTTTTACCCTTACTCCAGTGAAGGAACATGGCTGTAGAAGTGAAAATTCTACTTTTCCCGCAATTTGCACTTTCCCGCAATTTGAACCTTATTTTTAGGGTCCCTAGAAAAGTGCAATTTAGGGGTTTTACTGTAATTATTTTTTCATTATTTTACTAGTGTGGGTTCTATGTCAGGGAAATGCCCTCCCAGTATTCTTACTTAAGATTTTTTTTTTAATATTAGCCAATGTTTTAGCACACAAAGGGGGCAATGATAAATTATATGTGAACTAGTTGAAAAGCCTGCTGAAACCACCTAGAATATTGGCGAAATAGCCAAATAGTTATGAAGTAAATAATCAAATAGAAATTGATGTGGATTTTTTATTTTTAATGGAAAAAATGTGTAACTATGGTAAACAGTATATAATATCTAAATGTCATAGATTTATCTGTATGCTACATTTTTGGTGAAGCAGGCGTTAGCTGTTACTAAGCAGTTCCCCCTGTGTGATTTTGAAAGATGCATATGCCCATGCCATGTTTCAGTTAGTGGAGAACATAGTTGGGACCTCGCTTGCTGTCTACAAGGATGTTACAAGTCAGGACAATCAGGGAAATGTCAGGGAAATGTCAGGTAAAATCGTTGAACTGTCAGGGAAAAATTGGATGAGGGCGAAGGTCGATGAATTGGTCAATGGCCGACGCACCCCAACTATACGTTCATTCGCTGTTGTCGGAGTTGATGTTCCATCTTCTGATTTTGCCTTCGTTTCATGAATTTGTCAATAAATTTGATGAGTAAAATTAACATTGGTTTGTTTTCTCAACTTTCATTTGCACTTGAAATTTTAGAAAATGTCTGGGAAAATGACAATTTTTGTCAGGGAAATGTCAGGGAATTTATTTTCCCGAATATTGTAACAACCATGTATCTATTGATGCACATTGAAGCAGCACAATGAACCCACAACACTTCTCTACAGGCAATCTGTCAGGCTCCATAACTCCTCCCCTCAAACCATGTCCCACTCCCTTCCATCAGAAATCTTTGTGACTAGAAGGGCTCATCCCCCCTAAGCACTGCTGGCCAAACCTCCCCTTATGCAAGTTGAAATGTTTCTTTCATTACTGTTGCTCTGCAGCACAGATGGATTAATGAATAATATTTCTGACATAAATACATTAAAAAATAGTGACTTTACATAAATTAAACATCAAATTTAGATCAAATATATTTTTTGACTTTGCAGATGAAAATCTAGAATTTTCCTCTATGAACTGCATTTTTGCTTACGAATATAAGACTAGTGTAACTATCCTTGTAATCTCTGGTGTGTGTGATTGGAATTCTCACTCTTTGGCAGTATCTCACACAAACTTAGCTCCCACACATGGCATTTGCATCCTTCACCATTGTGTCACAACTTCTACTGTTTAATGAAAAAAAATGTTTTTGGTTTCCAATAAAAAATACTCAGGCTGCTCGATTAAATATTGAATGAATATCCTTTCAAAAATTGAGGTGAATCTGGCAAAAGAAGTTTATTTACCCTGATAGCAGTATGAATAACATATTTGGACCAACTGAAATGCATTATTCAATGAATACAACATTCAGTTTTATTGTAAGCAACAAGTTCATAATTCAATTATTTCAATGCTGCTAGTTTGAAAAATCATCCATTGTAGTTCTGTTGTTTGGATCCTTCTGTTATTATGAAAATTGTGGATTTGCAATCTTCTACTTATTTGATGATTTATGCATCCTTATTCTTGTCCTTACAGATCGAGAAGAGCCCCTTGCTGAATGGGATTTTCTTCCCCCAGTTGGCCCACGACATCCCAAGGGTTTTGTGGGCCTGAAAAATGCTGGAGCCACATGCTACATGAACTCAGTTCTCCAACAGTTGTATATGATAGCAAGCATTAGGACTGGTCTCTTAGCAGCAGATGGTGCAGCAACAGATCTTTCAGAAGACTTCAGTGGAGAAGATCGACCTGAGGGCGAGGTATGCATTTGCAATATGATATGCATTTGGGCGGATCGGAAAAATCGATTTTTCGCGGAGGAACTTGGCCCTCTGGAAAAAGTTATCAAAGTGACTCAAAATAAGGCCAGAAAAAACTTGGGATCTCTAGGTTGACCCTCACGCCGTGACCATTTATGGGTAGAGGGGCTGAAAATGCAAAGTCTTTTTATAGCAGTTCCCCATGGATTTTGCAGAGTTACAACCCATTAGGGCAAAAATTCTGTCCGTTTGGACGTATCTGTAGCCGTTAAGCCACAAATTGTCTATTTGGAGTGCGCGGCCATGCGTAATTATGCAACCCACATGCAGCGTCACGACACGTCACAGTTCAACAGTCGGCAGGCCGCTCACGCCTCCTGCCGGCTCGCGTCTCCTGCTCGCATGTGTCTTCTGCCCGCTCGCCATGTATGCAGCAAAACTCATCATGCATGCGTCTTCCGTCATTGGTCTAACTAATATTAGATAATTAAACATAATGTCCAGGGAATAACAATTACAGAAAAATTGTTTGAAATTAATATAATACACCGTCATCATTCAGGAAGTAGATAAAAACTCCCTGATTGTGCAGGATTTAGCCTACTTTTACAATTCTTTGAATGCAAAAATAGTTACCAGAGCTCACCACGTCGAGGTAACTGCACTATGAGCTTCCCCACCCACTCAAATAAAATTGAGGAACGCATTTCCTTTATCAGATTAGATGCTATCTTAAAAGTAAGCAAGTGGTCATTTTGTAGACAAATCGGTTTATCTGTAAGTGTTCGTCATTAAAAATTATTTTCATTGAACACTATTGGTCATTATCGATATATTTATTTTTGAAGTCAGGCAGATAAATATCAAACTTACTTACCCTATCACAGCATGAACTGAGACTTAGTTTCGAAGGTCGGCATTTTAGTTCTGCTTTCTAGTCTTTTCAGCATTTTTAATTGTCTCTCTTCGTCTGTTGCGGATGTCACTGAAGCTTGGGTTACCTCTTTCACAAATCTTTCCACTGCTTGCGTGTGGTATGGAAAATTAAGTTCCAAAGTTGAGCATTGCTCAAGTAATTCTCAAATTTCTTTAGCCTTGAGATGCGATAGAGCAGGGGGGTCGGTGTTCTCGTCCCATTTGATCAGCAGCGTGTAGTCATCTGCATCAAAATTAAAATCTGTTAATTCAAAAGTTCTTGGATTTTCGGTCCCACGCGTATTTCTTCGTGCCTCTAAGATTTTTTCCACGCATCTCTTCGCACTTCCTCTCGATGGTCAGCAATCATTGAGAGGAGTAAAATTTTCTGGGTGCCCAAAAACCCCGTTTCTCTGAATAACAGAATCAATGTCTTTTTTAAGACCTTTCGGTAGATATCTCGACCAATTTATTATTTTCCTTAAATTTACAGCACCATCCTGTATACAATGGTTTTGCTTCACTGAAAACCAGACAGGTGCGTATACTTTTTGAATGAATGACACTAGATTTTGTAAAGTAGCACTTGGATTTTCAGTGGACACGTATAGCCTCAGTAGTTGGTTGGCCGTAGTGAGCCAGCAAGAATGAGTCACTTTTCCTGTAGTTTTTGGAAATTTCCAAAAGATTCTGCTGGTCAGTGCTCAGCAATGTCAAGTCTACTTCGTGGGACAATTTTGTTGGAATTGGCTTGAATCGTATGATATCAGGTGCCAATAGGTGCTGCAAACAAATTTGGACCCTTAGTTTGGCCATCTAATTTTTCTACCAAATGCTGCAGCGTTAAATCAATTAAGTGTAATTGGCAAATAGACCACTGTAAGGGACGTCGGAGCTGTGCTTCCAGTAAACGGATGATGCCTCCCTTCTGACCTGTATTCACCTTGGTACCGTCGCATCCAATCACATTTAAATTTGAAAGATCAATATTTTCTTTCGCAAAAAAATCAAGAATTGCAGATTTGATGTTTCTTGCAGATCCTCCTGTGGGGGAGACAAACCCCAAAAAGTGGGAGCCTGGCTCTTCAACTAACATGACATGTTCCTCCCTAACCTTAGAATGATTAGTCCTCTTGCCTATTTTCTCCAATTTAATTGTTTCATCCTTTCTCCTGTCAAAATACAACCCTTCAATTGCACTTTTTTATTTTTCTCTCTTTGCTTATACTGAATCTAACATCTTCTGTTTCTGTTTTCGTAAGTAATTCCGGTCCACTGCCTTTGCTGTGTCTTCCAGAGTTCTGAGCTTTGCGTCGGCTAAAAATGTGCTGACGATCATTGCTGCTGCTCTGAGGGACATGCCGGTTCTTGCACATACCTCCGCCACAGTTGGTAATTGAAGACGCATTTGCCCCGAAGAAGGTCAAGGTTGATTTTCATCCTCAATCATATGAGGAACGTTGAGGTCCAAGTCTGCTGATTCCACGTCGGTTGAATTTTCTCGAGATGTTGAAGAAAATTCTTGATGTTCACTTTTTTCTTCTTGAAGAATGAAAAATTTTGACTCTACACAATCCGACGATCCTCTTCTGAGTTTTTTCTTCTCGTTTTCGTTATCATCGAGTTTCTGAGGCATCCAATCCACCGAATACCATCTTTCGTTTTGCCCTTTGATTCTTAAAAAATTCCACTTCATTTAGGAGAACTTTATACTCCTTAAATTTACACTCATTGATTCTTTTGCACTTACACACACAAATATCACATAGTTTCAGGGATTCATTTAAAAATGTATTTATTTTTTGTCAATTTGACACCTTTCGTAGGCTGGCTTGCACTTTTTCTTGCGCCATAGTATGTCTTATGGTACCATAAAATCATTTTAATCACACCACATTCTGGAATGATTGATATAGGGGCGCGTCTCCTAAGTTCTGACACTTTTTTTGCCACTAGACTAGCTACTTGATAAACCGTAGGCTCCCTGCCTGCGTTTTCGGATATCTATATGTTGCGAACATAAAAAAATATTTTATCACTTCTTTAAAAGTTGGTTATGTCGATTGGTTTAATGTCGACAAGACACCAAAAAAGGGACACTTTTCCTCACTACGCATATTTTTTTGGAATTTTCCAAGTCCAAATTATCGCACAGTTAAAATATTCAATTCACTAAGGGATTTGACTCGAAGAGCGGCACACTTATTTCCAAATTCTCACCAAAAATGACTACCACAGCACTGACCAACAGGGAGAATGGTTAGACACGACTTTACTGAATGCCTAGTAGCGAACTGTATATGCTCACTGAAATAGCAAGGTGCAATTTTCCACTAAATGAAATGGTGCTAAACGCTGACAATATATACATATTTTGGAGGTGGTAGGTGAAGGAAGGGAGAAAGGAGAGGTGATGAGAGGTAAAACCGAAGGATGACATGGAGGAGAAGGGGTGGAAAGCGAGGGTATTGGGAGTTTTACCAGGGTTAACAAAAACAGGCAAGAAAATATGTATACATTGTCAGCGTCTAGTACCCACCAAAAGCCACCTGAGGCAATTTAGAAGTGTTATATTCATTTCAAATAATTCTTCCGTAATTATTATTCCCTGGACATTGTTTAATTATCTTGTATTATTTAGACGAACGACAGAAGACGCTTGCATGATGAGTTTTGCTGCATTCACGGCGAGCTGGCAGGAGACGCGAACCGGCAGGAGGCGCAAGCGGCCTGCTGACCGTTGTGCTACGACACGTCGTGATGCTGCGTGGGCGTAGCATAATGC
Source organism: Pyrrhosoma nymphula (assembly GCA_963573305.1). Lineage (NCBI taxonomy): Eukaryota > Metazoa > Arthropoda > Insecta > Odonata > Coenagrionidae > Pyrrhosoma > Pyrrhosoma nymphula. The sequence goes on along the minus strand of OY754333.1, from coordinate 83,730,783 downwards.
GGCTGCACACTCAAAATAGATACTTTGTGGCTTAACGGCTGCAGATACGTCCAAACGGACAACATTTTTGTCCATAACGGGTCGCAACTAGGCAAAATCCATGGGGAACCGCTATAAAAAAATGACTTCATTTTCAGCCCCCCTCCCCATAAATGGCAATGGCGTGAGGGTCTTGGGTTAACATGGAAATCCCAAATTTTTCTGGCCTTATTTTGAGTCACTTTGACAACTTTTTCCAGAGGGCCAAGTTTCACAGCGAAAAATTGATTTTTCTGATCCGCCCTAATATGTATATTTAAGCACTTCATTTGGGTGGAGCACACTGTTGAATTGTATAGTTATTGGCATTGTTTGGGTAAATTACCAAAAAAAAAGTAATCTGGGCAGATTAAATTAGTTCAGCGAAAATTTAATCAATTACAAGTAAATATTAATTTCCAAAGAAATTAATCTATAACTATTACAAGTACATTTAAGTAACTTGATATGTTATCGTAAACTCTGGGATTACCTCAGCATTGAATGCTAAGAGCATAAGACATAAAAAAAGACCTTGCGGCATAATATTGTATGGAAAATGTTTCTGGGAGAGACCTGGCATAAGAATGCATTGAAGTGGGTGATGGTGTAAACAAATAGAATAAACTATTGTGAACAAATGCTCTTACTGCCAATAACAGTCAAAAAATGGAGTAATCGATATTATTACTGACCTATTACGCATTTATTGCAAATTATTTCGTGAGTAATGATTACACAAATGTAACGATTACTTTGGGGGTAGAATACAAGTAAGTCAGATGAAATCAATTACCAGTATACAGATTACTTGTAATCAATCACTGGTTAATAGCAGTGTGCCTATAAATTGGCTCTTTTAATTCTGCTCTTACCTTCTTGTCTGAGCCACTTTCCCTTGGAACTTACATGGAAAAACTTCATTGGTGCTCTCTCATTGCTAAAATGACTCATGTTCATGCACAAAGGAGTCTGCTAGGCAAAATTCAGCCAATGCCTCGCCCTCTCGCTCTCTTTTGTCATATGTATATTTGTTTGACTCTCTTTTGTTCTCTCAGCATAATCAAATCAGTAATGCATGCCTCTTTCATGATTTTCTATTGCCAATTTGTCCTGCTCACTGTCTTCAATCGCTCTTCCATTTCTCTCCCCTTAAGATTTTGACTCTTGCTGCTTTGCAAATATCCCCATCCCAGTGTAAATAGCTAGCATTTTTAATAATCCTACCATATATATAATTTGGGAGTGTGGTGGCCTAGTAGGTAGAGCGCTTGGCTACTGATCGAAGGGTCCTGGGTTCAAATCCGGGTGAAGCCTTTGGATGCCCCCGAACAAAAAAAATCCTCTTGAGTGCGAGGTGGCCCAGGGAAAGGAACTGGCCCCCTCTACCCTGAATGTGTGAAATTCACACGCCTGTGGCTTAGTCCGGGGTGAACTCTACCCTCAACTATCCAAACCATCCTTCGGGTTGAATCACTGAGTGAGTGATGTATAATTCAAGAAGAGAGTGTATTCACTCATTCAGGATCAAAGAATATTTAGCATACTATAAAAAGGCCACTTAAATAAATCAGCAGTGGCGAAACACACGTTTGAAACAGGGTACCTAATCCCTGCAGAAAACCTCACAATATTTAAAACTACTTTAAAGCACAAATTAAATGCATACAAGAGCCAACACTAAAATCAGAATTATATAATGAACAATGAGTTAGGTATAGTGAAAAGTAAATTCTTCGACACAGTAGCTAGGTACCAATGCTCTATAAAGTCCAGAAAAATTACTACAGATTTCAGGAAACATCAAGAATGTTCCACACCCCCAGGGCAAGAGAGGACTCACGTCCACTCTCGTTTGAGCAAAACAATACATTACGCAATGATGTCACCATACCAACAACAGTAAACCCACATCCCATACACTTGGACTTGGAACTTCAGACAGCACGCATGTGTTTACGAGATTCTAACGTTCTCTGTTGATGGTCACCTGGATGACCAAATATTAATGCTTTTTCTGTGCTATTTATTTATACCTTGGATTAGCATTTAATTTAAGCAGCCATACCTAATTTTAATTTCCATACTATAATGAGTGAAAGGAGTCCAATTATTTAGACCATTTTTTTGCTCTTATGCTTGAATATTTTTTTTAATGTCCACCAATGTCATGTGATTCGTTCCTAGCAGTTTATGCCAACATCATCTCTTTTTTTTCAGGGAAATATGGAATCAAGTGATAATGACTGCAATGATGAAAAATCTGGCCTTGAAGAGTCTCGTAAAGAGTACAACATTGGAATTCTGAAACAAGTACAGGCCATCTTCGGTCACCTAGCTTATAGCAAGCTCCAGTATTATGTGCCAAGGGGATTATGGAAGCATTTCAAGTAAGTGCTTCATTGGACTTATCTAATTAAAGGCATAGGGTTATGAATTCAATTCTTCCAATTTTTATAAGATGTGCAACTCTTCATAATTAGGTTGTGGAGATACTTTTACTTTCATATCCCCAATATCTTCACTATCTCCTTGTGACTATTTATCAAGTTGCGTAGAGAAAGTGTGTTTGCTCTGTAGCCAGCCCAGCTCCAGCCCATAAAGACATGAAGGTTGCAATAGAGATTTAAATATACAGGCAGTCCCCAAGTTTTGTAATAAATTCATTCTAACACTCACTTCATAACCAAGTTAAAAAGGAATTAAGGAAAAAGAAAATTATTTTCCAGGTGGAGAAATGCAGGAAATAATTTGCAGCCTCATGAAATCCACTAAAAAAATGAGGTGTTATGTTTCTTTCAATGTTTCTTTCAATTATTTATTTTAATAATTAAAGTAATCACATGAGATTTGCAATTTATTTATTGCTGATCAAAATGCATCATGCCACCACTGAAATATATGCGGCCTTTAGATCAGCCCTTGACATTTTTCGCACATACCCCACAGGCTGATCGATTGACCCACTGGCACTAAAAGGGTTAAAACAAATTCATGAAACATGATATACAGTGTGTCCTCGTTTAACGTTGTTCACTCGTTCCTGAAAAAGTAGACGTTAAGCAAAGCAACATTAAACAATGCAGTATTTTCCCTAAGAAACAATGTAAAAAATTAAAATCTGTTCCAAACTTAACAATTCTTCATTTCATAACAATAATGATTTCCGCAAAGCACAGCGATAAAAGGTTGGATATATGGCATTATTGAATGAAGCGTTCAAACTAATTTTCTAAAACATTTAAATGGTGAAACTTTGATATTCTCACTCACAAAAGAAATTTTGGAATTATTCTCTATCCTGGCGGCACGAAAACTACTGGTGATAGGAACTTACTGTTGATATTTAAAAATGCAGGGGACCTGGTTGAAAGGCGTTATCAATGGATTAATGCTCAAAAATTGCCTTAAAAAATTTGTGTTTTTATGGACTACTTCGCGTCATCCTCCGCCGATTTACAGCGTATTTTAATTACGCGGGCAGTCGATGGCACCACTAGTCGGAGAGCTTCATATCTTAGATGAAACAAACTGAAAAGGTATTTTTATAACAATAAGCACCAGGTTTCCCTCCTATATTTCTGATATTTAGTGCTGTTGGCACCAGTTTCCCTCTGAGTAAATAGAAATTTTTGTCAGAAATTGAAGGGCAAAAATTTCGCTCGCTGCGATCGCGAAGACGTAGGAAATCAATTAAAATAGTAAGTGAAGTAGGGAAGCTCGGTGCTGTGTACAAAGTTTTTGTTATTTCGTAACAATTTTTTAGGAACAGTATCACCCTCGACTATTTACTGCATCATGGAGGGTTTAGAAAACTTCCTCTTACACACTAATTCAACACGAAAAACACGTTTTCGATTCACCTGCAACAGCAGTGAATCAACTTTTTCTATCACCAATTCTACCTCATGGCTGCATGGGATTTTCAGGTATTTTTCCCGTAGATATCTGCCCCTGGATCTACCATTCAGACATGGTATTAATAATACCATGCCATTCAAGATGGTACACTAACATTGGTTTGAGTTTTAAATCACCCGATGCATTGCCCCCCAATAACAGCGTAGTAAATAATAAGCAAATATAACAGTTATGAAACAAATAACGCAATAATTATTTGCTCAGGTGAACCTTTTACACACGCTATGGGGAGTTAGCACTAAACTTTTCCGCCGAATGGAAATTACACATCAGATGTGCCAAAATCCTATTAGTATTCATTTTTTTTGGTTGCGCAAAATTTGAATAACATTATCTTGAAGCACTGATGACGTTAAACGATTAAGGGTTTTAATTTTGGACAACGTTATCGTGAAACAACGTTAAACGGAACAACATTGAACGAGGACGCACTGTATTCTTGATTTTTATTACTTTTTTTTCTAAGTTTGGTCTCTTGTTACTCTTTATGCTAAGATTTATTATGTCTGGTCAAGTTTTTTCTCTGTTTAATACCTCCAAAGGTGATGATTACCCATTGATAATGTTAATGTCAGCTAAACAACAGTCTAATGTATTATAACACAACCAAACTCTCAGTTAATCTCCTCTAAACATAAAGGCTATGTCATCCCATGGTTAGCATTAACCAGACTTAATAAAGCAAAGCCTTAATGTACTGCATTTAGAATGGAAAACTTGTTGCTGCAAGAGTTTTGATTTTATGAAATTTAAGAGCATTAATTTAAAATGACATTTTGTCATTTATTTAAAATGACATGTTATGAAAAATATCTACATTAAAATCCTGCTGCTTTTGAGCAACTCCGTTAACACGTTCACTGCCCACAACACGCCTGGCGCTGTTTTATATTGCATGCCCCCAATGCTAGTTTTCTCTTCTTAGTTTCGCTTTTCCTTCTGAAGAGACAGGCTAACAGCTTCACTTTTTTTCTGTTGAAAGGGCTCAGAGGAGGAATACATATATTTGATTATGAAATTGTTCGGTTTTGTAATAAAATTATTTTAATTATCTATTTCATGACTAATAATAATAAGTATAATGATTGGGTACCATGGATAGCTGAAAATTAAATGCAGGGGCAGTGAATATTTTAAAAACTGAGTCTGATCTGTATAAATGTTTGATTGATGCTTCTTATTTTTACAGACTTCAGGGTGAGCCTGTGAATCTCCGGGAACAACAAGATGCAGTTGAGTTCTTCATGAGCCTTGTAGAAAGTATAGATGAAGCATTGAAGGCATTGGGTCAGGAGCAGTTAATGGGAAAGATATTAGGAGGATCTTACTCTGACCAGAAAATATGCAAAGGTTGTCCACATAGGTGAGTCATAGGAAAAACATATGGTAGTAATGCTTGTAGAAATCAATAGGTCATAGTATTGTGGTGGAAAGATGTGAAATATTGTTAAAAAGACATCTTGGCAGGGTAGAAATCATCCATAGTTGATGAGTGATTGAAGGAAGCCATTTATAAATTTCAGTTTGTGATAGAACTGGAAAGGGAGTGATTACTTAGCGTGGGTGTCCCCTGAAGATTGTGCTATTTGTGGAAATCCATGCTGTGCTTTTAAAATTTTTAAATGTGGAATTTACTGTCTTTTTTCCCCAGTAAATGAATATTTGCTCGGCATTAGAATTTTCTCTTTGTGCTCAAAGGAAGTGTTTGTGGTTGTGTCATAATACTTTTTCATTGAAAAATTACTGTATTAAGTGAATGATGCAAAAATTGGAAATGGAATTGGAAATGTTTTCTTAAAATATCAGAATGGATAATTAAGATAAAATGTTTGTTTCTGATATGATCAGTGGTATATTTATGACTTTCAGTCTGAGAACACAAGGATTTTCCTCCAAGGACATGAGTTTTTTTTCAATTCTGCTATTAAAGAAATTTGGGATAAAAATTAGTCGTGATGATTTTATCACTCTGCAGAAGACACATTGAATACTCTTATATTTACAATTTTATCTGCCACTATTCAAACATTCCATGAAAATATATTCCTGTTGTAATTTGAAAGGAGGCTCATTGAAAGCATTGAATGCCTTAGATGTAAAATTCCAAGATATAGTCTGATTTGTTGCTACAATAATGGTGGAATGTTTATTGCAGGTATTCCAAAGAGGAACCATTTAGTGTGATAAGTGTTGATATAAGAAATCATAGTAACTTACTGGACTCATTAGAGCAGTATGTGAAGGGTGAGCTTCTGGAAGGTGCTGACGCTTATCATTGTGAAAAGTGTAATAAAAAGGTGAGTTTATTTGTAAGGTTATGCTTGTTTACCATAACAGTCTCAATTATTGGTCCAAAATTGTTGTAACAATTTTTTATGAGTTTAATATTCGTCACTTGTATAAGATTTTTGCATAAACACATTCTTGGTTCAGCTCATTATTTAGTGCCCATTCAACAGAATTTGCAATTAATGTTGGCCCATTAATGAACCAAAATATGTGCAACTGTGATGTAGCACTCAGGTTCCCCCTAGCTATACATTAGGTCAATGTTAAAGACATAATAGCAATAAAGAATCGATGCAAGTGATACTAAGCATATCAAACTAATCCTAAAAACCATATTGTCTTGACCATATATATTTTGCAGCTAGAAAACCAATATTTTGCAAGATGTACATCATTAGAAAAGGCCTGCTTTGTCCGCATATTACCATAAAAGGAGCTTACATAAAATTTGAATAAAAATAAAAAAAATCTTTCATAATTAGTCATTACAACAATTTTATAAGAAACGAAGACTTGAAATACAGTAGAAGCCCTATTTAGCGAGAGTTTTCGGGATCTGAAAAATCACTCGCTAAATGGAACTCTCGTTAAAACCGAAAATTATTAATAGTCACTCCACAGCCAATTCCTACAACTGTAACGCTAATTTAGCCATTATTGTGGGAATTTTTGGTGAGTGGCAAAAACATTCTATTGAGATAGCTATTAAAAATCATATTTTCGAACACTTCAATTGCTTATGATCGTATTCACTTTCAATGACATCAAATTCCATGTTAGATGTTTTACACTAGAATATTAAATGTCGAATTTTGACACTTCAGGGCATGTGTACTGTACTGCACATTGCTGTATTGTTATTGCCCCGATGTTTTGGGTGCGCCAAATATGTCACGGCTGCAAGTAATAGCAATGCAACGGACTATACACGGCAAACGCTTCGGAAACGATAAAACATTTCATGCCTCCTACCTCCCTAAAAAGTGTATAAAAACTGATTTATGGTTTGGAGAAAGTTCTATTAATTGAAAGTTGCAAAAATTATAGATAACATAATGACCAAGATATAACCTACGGGGATTTTGTTCCACGCAAGCACCGGGCTGATATCTTCTCCAGTTAAATAGTGGAAATAAAGGAGAGGACTACAACGTCCGTAAGATCGCCACAGCAAACAGCTGACTTTGGCTTTTCGGAATTATAGAGCCCAATATCACCAGCATTTACGATTAGCCCTTAACAGCATACTGTCGTTTGTGCTATTATTATTTCAATAATTATGCGTGGAATACTCTCTTGAATTTATGGAAGCATAATTGTTACAAGCATGTCCATGTATGACAGTTGTAAGCATGGAGCGGGCTGACTTCCATGGATCAACTGCGTTTAGATAAGATGTGAAACTTTTTACCACTAGTGAATATGGAATCGGCTCCCGCGAAACATGTATTTTTCAAGCGATAGTGCACATTGCGGCGGCTAGGTGGCAGGGCACATCAACATTTTTATGGCTCACTATTTTTTAGGTATTCCATGGTACATATACGTAATTTGCTGTGAGTTTTAAGTGCGAGGCAGAAAATTCTAAAGGTTATAAGTTTCGAAATTAATTCCATCACGATACACATAATATCTTCTGCCGTACTTTCATCTAGCGGGAACTTGTTGATGATGAATACTGACTACACTCCCTGCTGCGAGATAGACGTATAATTTATAGTACATACCTTTCCTGCATATCGAAATGAATCATCCTTGACCTGTTTTCAATATTTATAATCTTTGAAACAATTACAAAAAACAATACAATACGTAGACAATTTAAAATATAGGGAATCCGAATTCATAACAAGTTACGTATTCAACATCGGACCATTTAAACTTGTCAGTACCGAGCCTCTCACTTAGAAACTCTGCTTTTGCCTTCATCAACTGGCCATTTATCGGAATTCAGGCAGCTCTCTGCTGGCAAAACCATGAGAAAAGGGCAGATTCTAACTGTGTATGTTCTCCTGGCCGCAAATGTTTATGGCTGCTTGGAAATCCTTCTTGAAGCACTGTGGCACGAAATTTTTCCTTGTTCTACAGAATTGTGAATAAGGTCGAGGAAGATACGACAAATCACCTCCCTATCTCGTTTTTGGACCCATCGCCACTTACGCATTCATTGATAATTTGTATTTTAGTTTTCAGATCCAACAACTTTCTTTTCCCAGCCATGATGTTGTATCAGTCAGACTGAACTTGATAAAAAAGTGGGAGGATGACAAAGGAACAATGAAATGCACGGACTTGCGAGGAATTTATTAGTGTGAATACGGGCATGCCAGAAATGTCCGAAATGTGCATTTGAACGTCAAATTTTGCAAAAAAAGTACTGCTAGACATATAATTTCAATGACAGAGGACATGAGCACAAGTTTGTGCATGTTTTCAGAGATTGAAGCAGACATTTGCCACTCGTAATAGTAAACGACCCCAGTGGAGGCTGGTTGTTGAACTCGCAAATACCGATTTATTTTACATGCAAATCATAGGGTTTTAAATCGTTCTTTGGCCATCCCTCGCAAATTCGAGCTTCTCGTTATATGCCCTACACGTTATATGGGACTTCTACTATGTATTAAATCATCATGTATGGTTGTCAACACTCAATTTTACATACTTACAATTATTAGATCCCCCCAATTACGTAAAATCTAGGTTTCACGGCAGTCTTGGAGATGGTTACCAAGTAGATGGCAAACACTAGTTTATTCTATAAATGTAACCGTCTATTTATTTTTAATTCCTCGATACCTTTTCTTTTTAGGTGGTGACTGTAAAAAGGCTGTGTGTAAAAAAGTTGCCTCCAGTTTTAGCCATACAACTGAAGCGCTTTGAGTATGATTTTGAGAGAGTTTGTGCCATGAAATTTAATGATTATTTTGAATTTCCTAGAGATTTGGATATGAATCCGTATACAGGTTAGTTTGACCTAATCATTTTGTTTACTGCCAAATAATGTGGAGTAATTTTGGTTGTTTCTCTAATCATTGTTATTTTTGCAGTTGCTGGTTTAGCAAAGTTAGAGGGAGAAGATATAGATCGTGATTATGAAACTACTAAACCTGAAGTTTGCACAAGGTACCAGCTATCAGGAATAGTAGTCCATAGCGGTCAGGCTAGTGGTGGCCATTATTATTCTTATATCCTCCACAGGTAAGGCTTTTTGTATTTAAAAGAGGGTCATAAGTATTACATGTTCATGTATCCCTCATCAACCGCAGTTTTGCCAATCGTTGCCCTTGAGTATCCGCGGTTTGTGTTTTGAGTACAAGTCTTTTCAACCACGGTCTACCAGTGCCCTAGGCGGCCCACTACGAAGATTCGAATATGTGTGGTACCCAAATGTTTACTGAGCTTTGCCAATCGTGGAATGTGATTTTATTTAAACTGTTGTCTTCTGTGGCACTTTTCACTATTTTTTCCTTAAAACATCATCTATAAAATAACTCACCAAGGTCAAGTCATGATTTTACCACACCGTGGAAATAACCTGCTTTTTTTTTGTTTTTTACATCACACAAGAATTGACCCATAAACACCATCGCTTATATACTCTTAGTGCTCAAGCATTGGTATTTTCATTCTTCTTCATTTTTGTGTTCGCGGGTGCCATAGGCCCTACAAAAGTGACCTTCGTGCTAGTCACTGAGCCCTACGGGCTGGCAGTGTCACTTGTTTTTGTGTGGATATAGCATAGAAAAGCATTTGCCTCACTGTTGCGCCATCTTTTAAGAGAATAGAGAAATGCCACTTTTTTCTAGATGGTGGAGAGTGAAAAATGCACTTTTCAGATTTGATTTTCCCTTAATATTAGCATAAGTGCCATATGTACTAAGGTGTGTACGATTGTGCACAGTGTGCAGTAAAGGTGTATTTGTTTTGCCACCGTGAGTGCAGTCCTGATGAAATAGTTTTCTTTGGCAATTTCTTGTTGAGTTGGTGAACTAGACAAATAGTTGAATAGTGGCATGTATAAATCTTTTTAATTTGATATTCATTGTGGTTCCTTCAAATGACGAGTAAAATTTGGCTAGATGTATGCTTCAGGCAATAAATTCCTATATTTTTTTTTCAATTAAAATATTATTACAGTTACCAAATGAAAAAGTATCAAGATTCTACTGTATGATGAAAGCTCTGGAAGTAGAAATTTTAGTGCAAAGGGGAAAATTTAAATATAAGAGAGAGACCATATTTGCGAACAAGAGATATAGTTTGATATGTATATATTGATTGCTAATATAGTATCTTATGTATAAAACATTTGCCTTGTGTTCTAAAATTTCTACTTCGGGGCTTTCATCATTTGTGTGAAATTCACAGTGAAAAAAACATCTGGTCTGGAATTCTATCCCAGACCCCTTTATTTTGCACTATTAACAGTTAAAACTACCCAGGGGTCCCCTTCCACTGCGAATATCATGGAGGCTTAAGGAGGGAGTTGTCCTCACAGGTTCCGTGCATACAATACCATGAAGTACCTGAGTGCGTGTGCTTCTGTCCACGATGTAAAGTCCAACTTTTAACAGGATTTACTGTGACAAATTCATACCCTTCGTGTTTGAAGTTGGGCTCTTTGGGTTGGGGGCACATGTCCATGGTATAGGAGGGAGAAGTCCAATCACATGACTGAAAATGACATAATCTATTCATCTACAATTTCCTGGCAGTTTGGCCTTGGTTTCAGTTGTTGCCCTGCTTTCTCCAAATCTTTTGTGCATATTTTATTGAAACACTCATTTTCTTGGCACCACTATGTTTTTAGGCCAATTGTTTGTTCCATTTACTTCTTGTGAATGAAAAAAATAGTGATTTGTTTTTCTTCATAAATTTAATTCAGTATGACCATGGTTTCGACTTTACGTCATCTTCAGGTACAGATTCAAAAACATTCACACTTATATACATGTTGAGCCTAGGGAGGAAGGGGGAACGAAGCTTCCTGCCCCCCCACCTGTACTTCCCCCTTCCTCCCTCCACTCAACATGTATATAAGTGTGAATGTTTTTGAATCTGTACCTGAAGATGACGTAAAGTCGAAACCATGGTCATACTGTATTAAATTTATGTGGAAAAGAAAGCACTACTTTTTTCATTCACAATGATCAGTAAATTTCACAAAGTCGCGTGGTAAACCACCAGCTCCATTAACTTCTCTTAAACATTCCACCATCTAAAACTAATGTCTGTTGATGACATGTGTTGAATATGCTTTAATTTGCAGAACATAAAGTTGTGAATCTTATTCACATGTTCACATAAAGGGTATTAATGTGAATTTTTTCAATAGTGTGTCTCTTGTAAAGCATTATTTAGTGTTAAAAAGGTATTTCACAGCATTTGGTATTGAAGTTCACTAAGTTTCTGATTTAGTTTTAACAACCTTTTTGTTTTTAGGCATACGGATGGCACATGTAAATGGTACAAATTTGATGACAATGAGGTGAGTGAATGTAAAATGGAAGATGAGGAGGAAATGAAGACACAGTGCTTTGGTGGAGATTATATGGGGGAAGTATTTGATCACATGCTGAAACGAATGAGTTATCGTCGACAGAAGCGTTGGTGGAATGCATACATGCTCTTTTACACGAGACAAGATGCTAGTAATGACGATACAGCCCTTCTCGCCAAGTCTCTTGATGAGCTAACATTATGTAAGTATTGAGTATCCTTTTTTTATTCTTACCAAGCATCTTTCATTATTGCATCATATAATTATTCAAGATTGATGCTCCTGCAAATACCATTATTTTTGATTAATCTGCAAGTGATTGACTTACTTAACACTAGAAGGACAGGAGTGGTCATTTTGACCCATTCTTCAGGTTCAACATAAAATTTAATTGCTTTATTATAATTTGATTCTTTTGAAATTTTGCAATTTTACTAATATGTTACAAAGATGGAAAGATAACTTCGTTATTGCTGTTGTGCAATTTTTTATTTCAATTTTTTTATTTCAATTTTTTTATTTCAATTTTTTAATGGCATTTGTTGAAAAAATAATGTACCGGGAGAAAAAATTGGCCCTTCGATGCTAATAAAACTTTATGGGTCAAAATGACCCCTTCCAGCCCTTCTAGGAAATGCAATAAATCCCGTCGTCCTAGTGTTAAAATTGTCTTATGCTCTATTCTATATTCATATCTATAAATACATTAATTGTGCACCTAATCATTTATTATTATTACCAAAATGAATGTTCCAAAACTGTTGCATGCAACAGTTTTGGAAACTAATCATTATTCTATTAATCTGATTTGCAGCGGACACCAAGTTGGGTCTGATGAAGATGCCCCCGGCTATTGAAAGAAGTGTTCGGAAGCAGAATATCAAATTTATGCACAATCGTAACCAATTTGCTGCTGAGTATTTCCAGTTTATTCGAAAACTGGCATCATGTAACATCCCAACCATCCCTGCAAGGCATCCGCACATACTCGGAGGTCCATTGCATTCTATACAGCTTCAGCACCACAATTCTCTGGATAAACTGGTGAGAAGTTGAGCATGAATAGATGTTTTGGTGTTATTATTCTTTTAATTTTTGGCGTTGAAAATGTAAAAATCAGGCTATCTAAAAAATCATGAGGAGTTAAGGGGAGGGCAAACCTCATGTTTTTGGTACCTAGTTATTCTGAGGGAGACTGTTAGTTGACCATCAGTTCCCCCAAAGGAATCATCATTAACCTCATTGTACTAACTCCTTTTAAATTCATGCTACTATTTTGAAATGGGAAGTCTCCATCTCACTCACCCACACAGCAGGAAGGGTTGCAGCATGTAATAAATGTACATCCCAGGGTTCCTACAGGTCTGGAATACCTGGAAAAGTCATGTAAATTGAAAATGAACCTGGAAAAGTAATGGAAAAGGAGAAATTAGTCTGGAAATTTGCTTATTTTCAATAAGTGAGAGAGACCATTTAAGGCAGTGTCAATTGGTGTGTGGACTTAAGGTTTGTAGTTCTTTGTCTGAATGAGGCATTGGAGCTCTTATTTGGTGTTTCCCAAGTAATTTGCCCCTAAAGTAAACTTGCTGGTCCTAGTCTTTAAACTCTTGCCGAGGAAGATGGAATATTTGTTTCTACTCTTGATTGTGCACAGGTAATTTGTGGCTCTGGTCATAGTGGAGAACCTAGAATAATATACCATCAGAATGGAACCAGATTTTCCCCTAGAGCGATAGGGCAAGGGCCAGGCCATGTTGAAACACCGGTTCCCGTCGTATCACCGAAGTTACAATGTTGGGCACGGATAGGGGTTGGAGGGGTAGCCCTCCTGCATACATCTACTGAGGTGGATAGAGAGGTGACACTCCTCCAGACCTATACCAGGAGGCTGGAGGGTAGACCCAGACCAGGAAGATTGGAGGGAGGTGGCCCTCTTCCATACCTGTACTAGGAAGGTTGGGGGTGGCCCTCCTCCATACCTCTACTGTGATGCTCTTGTCCCCTGTCTGCAAGTGGCAGCCAGGTTAAATGTGGGATGGCACAGTGGACCAAGAGGTCTAAGTGCCAGGAGGGCTCCAGAAGGCCCTCACCCATATATACAATCTACAACCTCCCCCCAGAGTGATAGTGGTGGTGCTGTTTTTTGGAAAACTTGATTCCCTCAAAGTACATGTGTTAAAGTTTTGTGCTCCCATTGTTGAGCTGTCTTTAACATACTCTCCAAAGAATGGAATTTTCTCGTGGAAAAAAAAAATTTGCCCTAGAAAACCTGGAAAAGTCTTGGAATTTCATAATCTCTGGTCTGTAGCAACCCTGGTATTCTTTGCATACGGACATGAATTGTTGTTTGCTCAACCTTCGAGTAGTTGTGCAGAGGACAAGTGTCATCCAGGGTGATTTTAATGCTCTCACATCATGGTAATTATCATTGCAGCGGTAAATATAATTGAGATCTCTGGTACTTAAGTACAAAAGGACCAGATACCTCTGTGCTTCAGTTATAATTGCCAAGATTTGAAATCATTTACATCACCCTGGCTGACAATTGTTAGCCATTCGACTAGTTGAGGGTTATGGTAGTTCATTGTTTCTTCCTTAAGACTTCATCACCCCTTTTGTTTTTTAGATAATTTGCAATGTTGAAATTCTGTTTTACGAGCTCATGGAAGTCATTCAAGATTCTAACAATATGTAGCATGAATTACATAAAAGTTTGTTCTCATATTTGAAATCTTGTAGAGACTGGCTGGGATTAAATACATTTTCAGGGCGTGCACCTTTATAAAAATGTATGCTAATTAATTCGTATTTCAGTATTATTAAAGAATCACAATGGGCTTTTATTAGCACACAGTCATTAATGTCACTCATTCTAACTTTATGTTGACCACTATTATATTGTCAGAATGTGGTGATGACCTTTACATCCCTGTCTTGGATATGAATGCGATTTTATAATGGTTTCTTTTTTCTTTTACCCATTTTAGAGTGCCGAAGCTGAGGAACTCAGTATGCTTAGCATTCAGTTAGCAGCTCGTTTTCTCTTTCATACTGGCTTTCATACAAAGAAGAGCTTACGGGGGGCAGCATCAGAATGGTATGATGTGCTAAGTCACCATTTGCGTGCATCTAAGCACATCCGAGAATGGTTTGCTCATCATGTGCTATTTGCTCATCCTCATAGGTAAGTAGCTAGTTTAATTAATGAAAGTAGCTCCTATTTCTGGCTCATAAATAGATCAAGTGAGAGACTATCCATGAGAAACATCTTAGCCATTTCACTTGGATTCAGTGTTTGGATTGTTCAGTATTATACTTGTCGCTGTCTTTCCATTCCTACAACAATTGGCATCCTTTTTTATGCACAATATTGTCTTCGATTTTATAATAAAATTGAAAAATAAGTTAAAATTTTCATCCTGAAAATAGGGAAAATGACTTATGTATTTTTAGTTGGATAACATTTGATAGAAACTGAACTTAGGTAATGAGTATTAGGCATTTTAGGCCCTGCTTTATTATCTCCAGTTAAACATTTTCTCAGTATAAAATACCTCAAGGTTCCATTCTTTGTCCTCCCAAGTCAAGTCTTCCTTTAGATCGAGAGTCTTTCTTCAGTCTCTCCAGAGTCAGTGTTCCTTCAGCAATCCTGCTTTGTCTGGCGTAAGTTTGAATGCGTGATCAGGTTGAGAAGGAAATACGGACACGCAACCCACACATCAGTGGTGCTCTGCAGTTTGCATTTAAGTGTTTTTCTTGGGGCCCGAAAATGAGATGTTGGTGATTTTTAACCTTCCTCTGGGGTAGGAAATACCAGTCTCAGGTTCAGCTCATAGCAATAGTTAAATTGAGATACTTATTTACATGCGAATGTTGTTAATTGATGTAAGTAAATCAATTCTCATCCAAGTTATGTTCAAATTTCAATTGGGTATTTTCCAAAATTTTAAATTTAAGTTTACTGATATTTATATGTTACTTAAACTCGAAAAAGCTTGCGGAGCGAAAGTAGTTTTAAAATTGATTCAATATTAGTTGAGATATTTAAGATTAAAATAGTCGAAATTTCAAATTTTTTTACGCCGCTGCGAAACGAAATCTGATTGGCTTGACGTCATTTTCGCTGAGCAATAGCCGGTTGTGAGGGGGAAAGTGAGTAACTGTAGAAGATCTACCGTATATTTAACGAGTTTTCATTTAAAACAAAGACTATGGCGTGCAATGGTTTTATTAAAACCACATAAGATAATTTACCCAAAGTGGATGTTTTTGGTAGGCGTTTTATGGAGAAGGACAAGCGATTTAATGCTGCGGAAATTCGTTGAGCTTAAGTCCAAAAAATGTAAGCATAAAGTTTTAAAATCGTCATTACTGTTTTATATCATTTTTTATACATATAATTATGTATTTGGTGTATGAACTTTATTAACTGTTTTCCAATACACTCATAATCATTATGATACTTCTTTCTTTATCGAAGTCCATACCAGTCCATGCAACAGTAAACAAACAGTATCTTAGTAACATATCAACATAACACAGTACTTGCCAAATGTTTGTGCTGCCAATACTCGACACACCTAAAACGTTATTTTTTTATTTGCTAATTAGTGATTGTTTGTAGAGGGGGTTTCTATAAGTGGCTTCTCTGCTGTAGAAATGACTAAAAATAGATTCTCATCTCCTAAATGTCTATTTAAAGTTTAATTTAAGTGTTGATATATTATAAAGCTTCTCGTGAGAGTTATGGTGATAATGCTATAGGATACGTCCAAGTGAAGAGAGATGGACCACTGTGCACAATGTACAGTCATTGCAAGAACACAAAGTGCGAAGTAAAGCATACATTTTTACAGGTGGACATTGAGGGATCCAAGGGAGAAATTTCAATCATTCAATGTCGTTATTGCGTGAATAAATTTCTTTTTCGGTGTTTCAACAGATGTATTTGTACATTGTGGCACATACACCATCTATATCCCTTACTTAGATGCCATTTAAAGGCTCATCAAGAAACAGGAAAACGTCCAAAACTAATTTCGCCGCACTTGTTTCTACCGTAAGCATAAGGAAACGCCTGTGTCTAAATGTAAACAGCGAAAATGACGTCACAGGCCATTCGGTTTTTTTCGGAGTGTGCTCGGGAGCATTCGTAACCTTCGACGTTCTTTAGCTTTTAAAACCGAAATTCATACAATTTGATAAGAAAATTTTTAGCCAATGCAATAAGTTCAAGTAACTGAATCAGAATATCGATAGTTTGAAATACGTGGAAAATACCCAATGGTCCTAATTGACCGAGCAATATAGCACTGACTCTTGGTAATAGAAGATGGCTGGAGAAACTCTCGAAATATATTGAAAGCTTTAAATAATAGCTAAATATGGACTAGACGCCCACCATATTCACTTGTAAAATCTTTGAGAATTGACAAGTCTTCCATTTTCGTTTATGAAACATTGTAAGTCACACTTGTAAGATCCGACTTGTAACTTGTAGACTTGTAGCTTTGAGAAACAGGCCCCTGGTCTCTCAAAATTAAAGGGGTACTGGTATGTGTATTCCAATGCCCAGATTGTTTTTCCCAGGGAACGGGGAGGCTGTCTCATTTTCTTGCTGTTAATTACCTTAATTTGAGCTGCCAAAAAATGGATGGTTCAAATGCCTATGGACTAGTTTCAAGGTTGAAGGGTCCATTAGCTCTTTCTGCTTAAACAAGTGTTAATAGAGTGTGTTTTGTCACGTGTAATCTCCAGTCTTTTAGGCTTAATTTATGTTATCATTGCTAACAACAATATTGTTAGGTGTAATGTATTTCATATCCCCTACCTGCGAATAACTAGCCCCTACAGGCTGTCAGAGGTGGCGACATGTTAACAATTTCTTCCCTTTCTTCTGTCTGATAAAATCTTTACATGGGAGCATGTATCATTTCGAAATCTTTATTTCCTGATATTGGTATAATTTGATAAGTATTTATTGTTAATCAGCTATCAAAATATTATCAATGAATGATCAAAAGTAGCTTCCTATTAAAAATGGTCTCAGTGTAACAATCATTGCGGAGAGGGTACTAAGTAACTTAAGCATATGATGAAGAAAATGCTCAAAAGAGTTCCAAATGTAGTTGTAGGAGGATAGAGGAGTTCATGTTTACTCCAGCATGTCTCTCAGTTTGGATGTATCTGTCTCCCTTTCAGTGTGGATGATTCACACTGTGTCGTAGTGGTATACAATGGCCTGTGAAAACTTACCCATGGGAAGAACTAGTGAACATAAAGTCTGAACTAAAAGGATTTACATAGGATTATAAATACCTCTTTTTTCATAATATAGATGGGGCGATACCCTCTATGTGCTATTGTGATATTTGAAATATTTAACTTTTCCTTCCACCTTAAACTGTTTTATTAGCCCCCAAGATTAACTCAGTCAACAGTCGGGCCTTAGTTTTTCTCCATCCACCTTACTCCATTTCCTATTTTGATAAAAGTTTCTGTGACGCCAGTATCTCACATTTATCTTGTTATTGTTTACCTTCTTTGGCATCAAGTTGTACCTGTTATTTTCTCTTCTCCTAATTCGACAAGATAGTTTCAGGAAGAAGATTAATTTTGATGCACATTAGGCAAACTTCATTGTTTTCTTTAGAATTATATTTAAATGCCTTGCTTTGTAAACTTGTCTATATTTTAGGTACTCATCAGAACTTCTTATTTCTTTTAGGTTTTGTGAATACTTACTTGTTTGCCCTACAACTGAAGTCCGGTCTGCCTTCATTAAAATTATAGTCCTTCTGTGCCACTTAGCTCTTCAAGATGGCCCTTCACCCTGTACTCATGTTCCTGGAATGTGTAAGTTCAATTTCTTTTCTGCTTGTGAGAAAAATTATTTTCCACCCTATAATATATATATACACGTGTATGTTATTAGTACACCCCACCAATGTTGATAGCAGTTATGAATTTTGCCCTTCAAGCTATCCTAGTGGATCCAAATGCTACTCTGAGCGATCATATTCTTCATGCTGTGCTGTCATTGCTGCATAAAGAAGTCTCTGACCATGCAAGACATCTCCCTCACTACTTCTCTCTCTTCTTCATGTATGCCAGCCTTGGTATACATGAAAGAGCTCAACTTCTCAAGGTAATTTCATTGTTATGATTTGCTTAAAATCTGTGTTTGTGCATAAGATGTGATTTATTGCATTGGGAGCGTATATTGACGGAGAAGAATTAGGTGTTGCTGTAAATGTGTGTTAGTTGAGTCACAGATGATCATATAAATAGAATGTGAATGTTCTTATTTTTTTCTCCTGAAATATACTGCAGAATCTTGTAAGGAGATTTTTTTCTTAAATTTGGTTGGTTAGGAAGTATGCCAAGTGGGGAAGTCCTTACTGTAATTCTTATTTTTACTTGAATGTATTTAAATCGATTGAAGCTTTGGTTAGTAAATTGTGGAAAAATTATGTTTGTCTTAATGTTATTTGATATGTTCTCTTGTATTTAAATCCATTTCCTATAATATCTTCTTTTCTTCATAGCTGAACGTTCCAACACTATTCATGAAGGTGGCTTTGGATGACGGTCCCTGTCCTCCAATCAAATATCAATATCTAGAGCTTACTAAGCTGCACCAGGTTGTGGCGCAGTTGATAAGGTGCTGTGATATCAGTTCTAAGGCCATTTCCTCTCAACAGGTACGTTAATCATCCTTCCTGGCTACAAGCGATTGAATTTTTTTAGTTTGGTTTTGCATTTCAACTTCTGACTTGTTATTTTAGGTAATGACTATGTTAAGTTATTGATATTTTCAAGTATTTACCTTTTTATGTGGTACCTCACTGTTTTTGGTAGACTGCGTTTTGCAATAATCTAAATATGCCATAATCTAATGTTGTGATAAGAAATTTAAGTGGAGTAATTAGTTCACCATTTTTATTGAAAATCCATTTAATTTGCATGTTTTAATTACAACAATTTATAGGTTATTGTTGGGCTTGATATCTAAGACTAAATTTTTCTATACTTACAGCAAGGAATGGGGCCAGTTTTACCTAACCCCTATGGAGATCCCAACTGTCCAGATTATATAATGCCTATACAGCCCCAAGCAGCAGAGATTCTTTTCAATGGATCTCAGTGAGTGTCTACTTAATATTTTACATATTTTTGTTGGGGAAGCAACAGCAATTGTGTAAATATCATTTGATGCTTGATATGTAAACTTCTTAGGGAATAGAATGCACTGTAATGGGTCGGTTTAGTTTTTAGTTCTTGATTCTGCCGTTCCTTAGTGAAAGAACTGGGATCAAAATGTTAAAAATGGTTCAGGAACCAATTTTTAATGAAATATTTGGGGACCAATTAAAAATGTTAAGAAGTGTTAGTGTTAAAAAACTTAGTAAAAGATTGCAATATCCAACTCATCAAAAACTCAATAGAATGTCCTTATAGTTTTAGTCATGCAATCTTTGTTTCCACGAATAATAGAGGAAATTGGTTTTCTGTTGACCCTGGCTCTCAACCCAAGGAGTGACAAAGAGGGCAGTACTTATTCTCTTTCGCCTTTTTATGAAAGTGCAAGAGACATTTGAAACGTATTCTTTCTCCACTCTACTCGGGAGCAATTTCTGCTATTTATCTCGTTGGCATCAAAACTGATCTTCATTAAGGGGCCACGTGTATTCCTCTTCAGTTACTTACAAAAAAATAATCTCATTTCTACTACTTCCAAATACAACACATTAGACACACCCACCTCCTAAGCAGTTAAACAACCCTGCAGAGTGGTATCCAACTGTGAACCCTATCTGCCATGGCAGAATGAAAGGAAGATGGCTTAGGGAACCCAAAAAAGCATCTGTTTAATGGGCCATGCAAAGCCAAACGAAAACTGCACACACCCTACAGAAGATATGTACAGATAAGTACATGCAAAAATAAGTGTAAGATTTGAAAATAAGTGCTTCTCATATTAATTTTTTACATCGTCAGTATGCCTCGGATGGCCTGCTCATAGGTCTGTGGGAGTAGAGTTTGCGTGGTGGCTAGAGTTCCCATCCTGAGAGCCTAGGTTTGAATCCTGGCAATGATAGAGATTTACAGTGGAATCCCAAGCCCTACTTGGCTGCTGTGTGGAGAACACTTCAAGTAGAGCACTCCATCCGTTGAATGGTACATTAAACTGTGGTCACCTTGGTGCCTTTCGTTAAGAGTTGGCTGATTTCAACCCCGAGTTTCGACCTCTTCTCTCGTCATCTGTTTCTGATGAAGTCCTTTCCTTACCAATCTATCTATCCTTCATGGGGAAAATGACCTAAGCTGTTGGTCGCCTATCCAAATAACCAACCAATCATAGGTCTGCATAACTTGTTTTGAGCTGTGGATGAAGTGATTTTCGTAGTCTTTTTATTATAATTTCATGTAAATATTTTGAATTATGTAATTTTTGTTTTTTGCTGATCATGAGAAAAATGACAGTAAATGTCCATCTAAGTTCTCCCATTAATCATTAAAATATGGTTTACTCGCAGTCAGATATTTACAAAAGCCTAATGAATTTTCAATTTAGAAAAGTGGTACCTACTGAAGTTAAAAAACGATACAATCCATTGGTAAACAAATACAATGTGTTTTGATGTAAATTTGATAGAAATATTGTTCATTTTCTTCAATACTTGGAAATATTTAACTTAATCTTAACTTCAGTGAAAATAATTTATTCTGATCTGAGCTTTGGCTTTGTGAAGGTATTTTTTTTTATTTTAATGTGATGGTTGCTAAAAAAATGTTCTTGTTTGTAAAAAATAAGTTACCTTTGTCTTCATTCACAGTTATGTGAAGAAAATTATAGAGGATGTCAATCAGACAGATGAAGTGGTGAAATTGCTCCAGTTCTGCAGCTGGGAGAACCCTCATTTTTCACGAACTGTTTTGAGTGAACTACTTTGGCAAATAGCGTATACATATTGCCATGAGTTAAGGCATATAATGGACTTGTTCCTGGCTATGCTTATGCTTGAAGATTCCTGGCAAACTCATCGAATACACAATGCTTTAAAAGGTGGGTTTTTCATGTAATTTCCATTCCAAGCTCCTTGGCTAAGTTGCTGCTAATTCTGGGAAGAGGCCTTGCAGTCAATTGTGTTCCAAATGCTTGGTTATTAATAGTATATTACACAACCCAAAATACCAGCTATTAAGTTAATTTTTTTCTGAAATCATCTCATTTTTTTGTGGCATTGAATAAGGGGATATGTTAATTCCGCCTGTCTTATCAGAGAAATTGCATCATTAAATTTCAGGAGTTCCTGAAGAAAGAGATGGTCTATTTGAAACTATTCAACGAAGTAAAAACCACTACCAAAAGCGAGCCTATCACTGTATTAAGGGAATGGTGGCTCTGTTCACAAAGTGTCGTGCTGCATATCAAATTCTGGTGGGTAATGCAGAGTTAAAACGCAAGTGGTCATTGGCAGTGGAATGGCTTCAGGATGAGTTGGACAGGGTAAATAAACTAGAACCTTAAGAATAATAGTTAATCCCTCCAAAGTTGTGAAGTAGTCCAGCAGTGGTTGGGGATGATATCCTCATCTGCCATCATCGGTCATGTGTTTGAATCTTGCCAGAAATGATTTTTCACCATCCAGGGCACAGTTGTGTGTTACTCAAAATATACATATTGAATTGGCCATAGTTGGTGATCAATTGAAAAATTATTATCATTGATGATTTTTATGTATATATTCAATAGTAGATGTTTTGATAGATATTCAATTTTCTTTGTTTGTTATCTCATATTGGAGTATTTTCTGAAATTTCAAGTTATTCTCTGTTGTCAGTCTAACATAGAATTGCCTTTTGTCTCCTACAAGCAGCGACCATATGCCCAGAACGCACAGTACAGTTATAACAACTGGTCTCCACCAGCACAGTCTAATGAGTCTGGGAATGGGTATTTCCTGGAGCGATCAAATAGTGCTCGAAAGACATTGGAGAGGGCATTAGAGCTTTGCCCAGAGGAGGTATGATACAAAGTTAAATTTGTTGGTTCTAAAGTTCTGAGTTACTCTCATTGTTGGTTGCTAGTTATTTTTCATTGAGCATTCTAGCAATTATTTTACTTTTTATTGATCACTCAAGCTAAATAAATTGTTTACTTTCTTTAAGTTATTATTTAATTAAGTAATTTCTACTATTAAGGAATTGGACAAGTGTGACTGCATTTAGAAAACAAAGTCATGTATTTTTTTCCTTTACCAAGCTTTTGTTTTGCTCTGAATTAGCAGCCAGTACACCCAATGAAAATCATTAATGGATTAAAGTGTGCAGGCACAGTAGGTTATTCTAGTGTCGACTGATAGTGCCATGTTAACCTAAACAAAGCAGTTGCCTATGTAGCTGCGGCATCATCTGCCCAGTGCCATAGCATGCTTCATCTCTCTTATTTGCTTGCTTTTCTTTATTATTGTGACAAAATGGGTTTCAGAAATTAAAATTTAAAAATTATTGTATTTCTGCAATATATTTTGTATTTGCATAATCATTCTCCTATGCACCTATACTAATGCTGCTTCTCATTGAATTGAGAATTCTCAAATGTGAATATCAACTGATTCCTTGAAATCTCTCCAATCACTTTTATCATCTCGTTAATTTGATGAATAAGCTGAAATTACTGTTGAGTTTGTATTTTGAATTGCTTTCTACATTCCTGAATACTGTGTGTGAAGGAACCCGAGGTGGATGAGATGTCTGAGGAAGGGGACAGTCCACAGCCTCCCGAGGAGCACCACCCAGTGAGTGGAGTGCAGAACCAGGGGGTGAAGGTGATGGTTGGTGGCCCCCCCACGGCCTTCTTCAACCCACCCCATGGTTACCCGAACATGGTGCATGTTCAACAGCAGCAGCCCACCACGGCAACGACGCAGTCGACTGCAGCCCCCACCCACCACAACACCCCACAACAACAGCAGCAGCAGCAGCAATCCCAGGTCAGCCACCCGAGCACGTCACCATGCGTGGGAAGTGGGGGCACCCCACCAGCAACTCTGCAGGGCCGCCAGCACCCCATCTCCTCTGGACACAGGTCAGTCTTGTGTTACAGTGAAATGTGGCTGAATTCTGAAAATAGAACGTCCATTACCATGAACTGTTTCCCTGCCCATTTATCTTCTTGTTATATCATCCTCACCTTTTTTTTCTTCAATACCATCATGCCATGTGACAATTGTCATTATTAGTCTGTATATATATTTGCAGTTTCCCTAAAATCACTCAATGAGAATGCTAGCCCTCAGAAATTTTCAGGAAGGCCAACAAGAATGGGCTCTATTTTTTTCATTTTTTTGCTCAGTAAGATATTGAACTTGATAAACTAAAACATCTGTTGCCTAATTATATAGTTAATTTGATTAAATATTAAATTTCTCAATCCAAAACCAACAACTAGTATATTAATAGTTGTTTTATACAATGCCTTTGTAGCATGGCATTGACCCAGCTGAGTTAGCGCCATGCATTGTGGCCAAGCTTAGGGGGATGAGGTAGCACTGTATTTAATTAAAGCTAGTGATGACTGTTGCATGTTGTTATTTTTTTGTTAGTAAATGAAATACAGGGTTGCTACAGGCATGGAAAAATCATGGGAAATTAGTCTAAATTTGCTTTTCTAAGTCAAAATTTGATTGTTTTCAGTAAATGAGGAGCACTATTTTAGGCACTCTCTTGTTGGTGTGTGTTTTTAGTACCTACCTTGCCTGTATGAGGCATTGAAGCTCTTTATTTGGCGTTTAGCAAGTAATTCTGCCCCTCAAGTAAACTTTCTGGACCTATTCTTTAAACCAGTGGTTCTCAACCCGTGGAAGTCTGCAGACAACTCAGCCTGAAATTAAATCATGTATGGACCACCCCCACCCCTCATCATACCCCTTGTTGTAACCCTTCCTCAGCACCTTTCCCATAACCAAATTCAAAGGTGATTAAGTGAAACAGTTTTTTAGAACACATTTATTTATTATTACTATTAATTAGTATACAGTACAACTTAATTACCCATCTCGTTCAACTCACTTTGCTTTTAAGATTCCCATTTATCGACAACTTTTCCATATGTCCTGCGGACCACTCCTGAGGCTCTTACGGATCACCAGTTAGGAACCACTACTTTAAACTAATGCTGAGGAAGATGGAATATTTTGGTGCTCCATTTGTTGGGAAACTTAATTCCATCACAGTGTATGCGTTAATGTGTTGTGCTCCTTATCTTGCGCATTCTTTAAAATACACTCCAAAGTATACAATTTTCTCCTGGAAAATTAAAATTTTGGCCTGGATAACCTGGAGAAGTCCTGGAATTTCATAATCTCTAGTCTGTAGTAACCCTGAAATAGGAAGATATGTGTTAAAGATGTCCTCCTTCTCATTTGCATGCTGGTGTTCGTCTCCTCTGCTGGCCGTGGTGGATGCAGAGCGCGGATGGGTGTAGTGAGGGAGAGCGGCGTGGGTCTGATGGATCTCAGTTTGGCTGTGGAGGGCGTGGTGAGCAGCTCTCTCGCGAGCGATGACAATGGCAGTAGGACGAATGCTGGCTCTGGTGGGGAAGACGTCTCTAGTGGGAGCACCGGAGCGCCGACGCCCTCACCCAGCCACCCTTCCCCCGATGGCGGCAGGCCCCCCACGCAGGAATCGATGGTGTCTGGGTCGAGTGTCGTCGTTGGGGACGAGGGGAAGAGTGAGGGGACTACCACGACTGGGGTCGAAGGGGAGGGCAACGGTGGCGAGAGCTTATTGGCCAAGGATAAACCGCAGAGGTCTTCCAGCAATCCAAACTTATTAGCATAGCCCCTGCCTCGTTTTTGTGTAGCCCCTTCCCCTCCCAGATCTCGTGCCCGGCCTCACTCGGGTCGGTTGGCACCCATATTCCACTTAAGGTGCCGGTCAGCTCCATCGATGGCTCTCAGGCAATCCCTGCCAGAGTTTGTTTTTCTGACCTAGCATGGCATGAGCTGCTAGTTACTTTGCTGCTCATGTAGTCTTGTGGAGGGGCACTTGGCCAACAATTGACGCTGTCGCCTTCTGCCTTTGGCCCGTTCTGGATTTGAGCACTCGTGCACCCTTTCTAGTCTACATTCTTTCCCTTTTTCAAAGTTCCAGTGGCCTCTTGTTGACAAGCTGCAGAGATAGTGAGCAGATGAATGGACCCAGTCGATGGTGGTGGTTTCACCTATCTAGGGAGTGACAGTTTGAGAGAGAAAGAGAGAGAGAAAGGATTTAAGTCTTAATCAGACCACTTTCTACCCCCCTCCCCCCCTGCTGCCTCTGGAGGGCTTTCCAAAATAATGGTAAAAAATTAGTTCCAGTGATGGTTGGACTTTAATGGTGTACAGAGAAAAACCTTTAAAAAAAAAGAAAAAAAACTCTCCGGATCCAGTTGTGGTTTACCTACCAGGCACGTGTGTACACTTGGTGTACGCTGCTGAAGACTTGCATCCAATTGCCTGTGATGAAGTGTAAGCCACTTGTTGCACGTTTGTAAGAAAGGGGTTTGATACCAAGGAGGACCATGATGGATTTAAGGATAGTGAGTGCCGAAGTGTAGTCAGGTTTTGAGAGCGCAGGTCAGAACATGGGAAGTGCCATAGCAAATTGTGTGGATGTTGTGCCAAGGTTGATGATAGTGCAGTTGGGTGTTATACAAGAGAAATGTAGTGGTCGATTAGGAGAATGCATAGGGGAAGAAAATGAACTATTTTTTTTATTTTCTTTTCTAGACTGTGGAAAGTCATGGATATTAACTGCAGGCTAGATTACTGTGGGTGTGTTATCCTACCATCTGATGTGTGAATGTTGAAGTGAGAAGGGTAGTGGGTCGGTATTATTGGACTTGTTTCATAAAATATTGAGGATTTTTATTTTTTGCTTTATGTATGAGAAATGACTGTTGCAATTCTTTCTTCGATTCAACTACTTTTATGCCTGACCTTTGTCTACCCTGTTTGGTGTAGCTTGGGCCGTGGCCCCTCAAGCCCTTAGCCCCACTTTCCCCATCCCAATATCAACCCAATCCCATCTTGTGACCACCCCTCTTGACCTCTGACTCCAATGAACTGATAGCTGGGGTCACAAAGGAAAAGGGGGAGTGGTTTTCCTCTTCTTGTTCCACAAAGCCCATCGAAGAAGATAGCTTTTTCTGATGCAGATGGTCCAATGGAATGGTGTATGTTTTTAAACGAAGGAACTGTGTGGTACAAAATAGTGTTGAAGGGGTGAATGGAAATTTTGGTGCCGTTGGAAGTCAGAATGAAGATAGATGGGACTGAATGCCTGTAATTGAATAGACTGCTGGACCCTGCCTGTGCAAAACTTCCTATATCCTCTGGAGACCTTTCTATGTCTTTCTACCTCGTTCTCCTAGCTTTCCTTTCTGTATTCCCATCATCCTTGTGAAAGATCTGCCCGTAATACCGTAGTACTCCAGTCCTTATTTTATGTATTTTAGTCGGGCTTGATTTCAAATGCCCTTGGTGTCAAAATTATTTCATTACCAGCTATTATCTTTTTGACTTAACTGAAACTAATATTTATGTGTTACAAGTACCTCTGCATATGTTTTTAAATGGGCAAGATAACTACAGTCATGGTTGTCGTTATTCAAGAAAGTCATCTTTGCAGCTGCCATTAGCGGTAGTTGTTGGGAAGCATATTTCTTGCTTAATGTCACCTCAAAACCCCTCAGGTATTTGATCTTTTCAACTGTAGATAATGAATTGGAATTTCCATTTAATTTGATATTATCCCGTGTTGCTGGTTATGTACATTTCAAAATGGACTTCCCACTTGAATATTTACACATGAGGGTAGCAGTCATAACATTGGTGCATTTCATGACCTCTTAATTTAATGGATTTAATGGAGGAACTGTGGATAAGCATCCATCCTCATAGTTTATTGCGCCTTCCAGTTGCATCTTCTGCATATTTTAATATATGGCCCTCATTGAGTTTTTAAAAAATACCTATTACATTCCCCCCCAAAGCAAGCAAATATGCCAAGGGGGTCAAAAGCCCTTTAGCAATTGACCTGTTCTCTTTGGCTCACAAACTTTTGAGTAAAGAACTGTGCTGAGCTATAGGGAGTAAATTTTTTCCTGTGCCCAGTAACAGTTTTGATTTTATATATTATCAACTTTAATAAGCTCAATCAGGATGAGTGCTCTCACCCATTAGTACACCAACAATCAGAAAATTGTCTTTTAATCGAATGTGCTCTTTTTAAAAGTGGCCTAATTGTGGCTGAGATTAAGTTCCTCAAGGGGGTTGGTGTTTTGTATATCTCTTTTATTGTTTTTGATCATTATTGATCTTATTTATTGTCAGACCCCTTGTATAGTCTAAAGAAAGTCCTTTTTTTTTGCTCTCTGGGTTACTTAATTGCCTTGGCCCGGGTTGTTTTTGGCGGATCTTAGCCCCGTGTGAAACCCTGGCATTTATTGTGGCCTCTTTGCTGATAATTATGGCATTCCCCTTGCATCAAAATAGTGATAGTTGATAATCTTTTCATCCATTGGGAATAAGAGAGCAAAATGGCCCATTAATGTCTTAAGTGCCTCGAATATATCATAGGCCAGTCATCTTAAAAGTAGTCACCATTTCCATGTCTTCCTTTACTCTGGTTTTCAACCTTCAAAATTATGTTGCCAGTGTCAAAAATGTACGTCCCTTGCCTTTTTTAAAAAATCTCATAGTACTCCCGTTATTCTTTGAACACAAATGCTTGATGTTGTCAAAGAAGGCTATAAATGCAGTGGAATGCCCTGGTAAAGGCAGACTCATCCTTGCCCTTGAATTCGTATTGCGAGTGATTGGCATTATTGTTTTGCTAGAAAGCCCCAACAAAAAATGTAACACCAACTGACCTTAAATTTTTTTCACTGGTAGTGATAGCTGTCATAATTTCTTTGGCCAGAAATTTTTATAGTCATGACTTCTGGACAGAGTTCAACAATGTTATGTTTATGTGTTAAATTGGAGTAGTATTTCTTGTTTGAAACTTAACCAATCTCATCAATCTGCTGCACTTGAATATCGTCCACCTCACATCCAGTGAATGTATAAAGTTGGGGTTTTACCACATTCAATGGAAAAAGGTCATGCATTATACCATTGCTTACAATTGTGAGAAATCTTTTGATGAAATAATAATGATGAGTTTTGACTATAATTTCTTGAATCCAATCAAATTAAAAAAAATAAGGACAAAAGTCTTTTTGGGCATTTCTTAAGTCATTTGTTCAACCTCTCCTAGCTCCTCCCATGAGGTTTTTCACTCTGGGACTTAGCAGTCGGGGGCATGCTTGTGATTGTAAGTTTACTCCACCCCCTTAACATGACCCTAATCCTCTCTAACTCTCCACCGAGAAGTTTTTACCGAGTGAGATCCTGCATCCTTTGCCCTGAAAATCTGGCTTTTAAGGCTACCTGCATATCTTGTTTGGTGCGATGGATATTATTTCTTACCAAGGGAATTGGCCCGAGGCCCCTTGGTCTCAACCTTCTGTGGCACTTGCCGTGGAGGCAGGTTGTTTAGTGAGGGTAGTGAATTATGGAGGGTACGAAATACCTCCCGAATCGGGAGCAGACGAAATGCATATTGGTTGCAGTGTCAGAAGTTGCTAAGGCCAGCAGCTTTATTTGTTGATTTGGTTGAACATATAATATTTGCAAATGCCAATTGTAACTAAAAATAAAAAATTATTAAATTATGCCATATCTCGTGTTGCGGCACTTATAATTTATGTTTTGCTTGTATAGTGCTTGAAGTGTAAGTTTTTGTAATACAAATTGTCTACCAAAATTCCATTGTTTAATCAATGCAGAATAGGTGTACAAATGTAGATACTATTGAGTGAACTACCAGTGTAAAAGTAATTAGAACTTGTCTTGAAATGTGATAAAAAAATACAAGTGAAATGCTCTCTATGAGGAAACTTGCCTTATAAGGGAGTGAAGCTCGGAAATTAAAAGAAAAGACTGCAGAAATTTTTTTACTCCATTAAGGCATTTCTAAAATGGTGATTAACAGTGAAACATCTCATAAGTCTGAGCAATTCAACAGTTTTTCTTAAGTTCCAATTTTGATTCCCTCGCTGATTGAAATAGTATGTTAAAGGAAATATAGTCTTTTACTTATCCAAATAAATATTAAGTGAGGTCTCGTGGAAAATCCAAAAAGGTAGTTACTTAATGCATGTTGTGTGTCATTCCCCTGACATGTCTTAATTTATTTCAGACATTCTCTAAAGTTGTGCAGTATTGGTCCTCATGCTTTTTCAGAAATTCATTCATCTAGTCTTCAATTCCAACTTATTCTCTGAGGTGGATCAAGTCCAAATTTTGATTGAAGTATGTACTTTTTCATTTACATATCCAGTTAATTTTTAAATAGTTCTAACTTGTTTAATGAACTAGAGTCATTTAAAAATAGCAGTGTTAAGTCTCAATATTGTAGTCTGTTGTAACTTTTTTGTGGAAGCAGAGGACACATTTCTACACCCTACCCAATGCTCTATGGGATGCTCTTGTATACCAACTGAGGGTACGTAGGTAGCATTATGTATATGTAGGGATGTGTGGGCCCTGTTGAGATAAATATTGTGCCTCTTGCCTGTGGGTGGTTGTAGAATAATGACCTTTCCATGGAGTTGAGATGGAGATAAAAATCATTTTTCAAAAGTCAACTAAGTCTCTCTTGATCTCAGAAAACATATTTTGGCACACTTGTGCTATAATTGAATTCCCTCTCCTGGACTTGACATTTCTACATGAAAACTTCCCTAAATAGGAGGCTGAATATCTAATAACATGTTACTTTGAATATAGCACATTAAGTGGGGAAAAATTCACTCATGAATTGCAGTTGATAAACATGAGGAATTTTTTACTCTCCATCGATATCGATAAGTGTAGATGCTTAACACATTGGTGCATGTAAGATATTGTTTTCATTTCCCAGTTCCTAAGATTTTCAAAGCAGCTATTTAAATAACTAACTGCCGTCACTCATGTGAGACACCCACCAGTCACTTGTGACACCTGCACTCAAATGTGTTAAACTGGAAAGAAAGGACCCGTAATTACCAGTTTCACTCTAGGTTATCAAATGAAAATCGCATGCAATGTGCCATTAATTATACACCTCTCATTATACATAAAAACATATGTGATACACTGCTGCCTCTCAGAAGTTAGCCCTTGTCAAGTGGAAAATCTCCTAAAGAAAAGGTTACAGTTTCTCATCAGTAAATGGTTCCTTTTTTGAAAACTTTAATATACATTGGTGCTTCAGGGAACTGAATGATGATATTGTTGTTATACAGTTCAGTGTTCAACCCAACACAATTTGTAATGCAAGCCTCTAGTGCCCATAATCAGAACCACTGATTTACCAAATGTATTACTAAGTCTGCCTAGATTATGACTAACTGTTTGAAAGAAAACAAGTTACTACCCCTGGGAACCCGGAAAGCTCAATTCGAATCTAATTTATTGAATTGGTGTTCATTTTGTAGAGAAGTCATGTAAAGGGTAGGCATGATTTTATGTGGTAGTATGTACTTCTTAAGTTTTACAACTGTTATAGTAAACAGCATAGAAAATCCTTAAGTCCTTCAGCCTGCCAATTTATCAGTTTCTTGTGACTGTTGTAGCTTGTGTAAGGTGTGTAGACTATCAAGCTGCATGTGACATGGAATTAGTGATTTATACATCTTGTGACAGATTATAGTGACAAAATAGAGGCAGATGGAAATTCTCAACGCTCAAAGAGAAAGAATTTTCAAGGAAGTATGAAACCATCAAATTGCTGAGGGAGTGCTTCATACGATGAAAAAAGTGAGATTAGGAAAATGAAAATTTCTGGGCTGATTTCAGGCTATTCATCTATAAGAATAGAAAGTGGTTTACTCGCCTTAAAATTCAGTATTCAAGCTAATGCCATTATGCATAGTTAATTGTGCATTCGTAGCATGCTTTTTTATCCTTTAGTCATCTTCTAAGGTGTAGTCTGAAAGTTCTTTCAGTATATATACTTAGACTTGCTAATGAAACAATTAATGTAACCCTCATAAATTAAATCCTTTTGCGGCCCCTGGTTTATAGTGCACATAAGATTTGAACTAAAGATAAAAGCTGTGGACAAGAAAAATAGGTTGGTGATAATTTAGGGGGATGACTTTCAACTGAGAGGGCATGTGCGATCTGAACTCAGTTTTTATTTTAAGGGTAGGAATACATCTAATTTTAAGGGCTACATTTCAACTAAACTTCTAATTTTTCGAGCCATTTCATTGCCCTGCAATGAGAAAGCCCCATATATTCATAGCTGCCATTCCTCATTCAATCATTCCTTGTTTTGGTGGATGGGTGTGTTGACATGTTCGTCTTGTGGTCGTGAATGGTGTTCAAGAAGGAATATTCCTTGTTCCTATATCTTCCACAGTTTATTTGCATCAAATTCTCCTAGTTAATTATATGCGTTAGGGAAATGATTCATGTACTGAATTCGGTGATTTCATTTCCGTTAACCGATTGGATACAATTTAGCACAGGAAAATGTAACCCCTGCTGCTTCTTAATCGTCCCAAGGTCATGTTAAAACCCCGAGGAGGACTTCAACGTACCCAGAAAAAAAATTGTCCTTTGACAAATATTGAGTTCAGGCTTCCAAGAAAACCGACTGGCGCTTCCGAAATTATCAGGCTTTGAAGTATTTATGGGAACAGTAAACTTGTGGTCCGCTCGGGCACCTAGATTTGATAGGCCAAGGGTCAGTGTTACGATGCCCCATTGCAATATCACCGAATGCGTCGTTCCTATGTCTCTGGTTCCGGACATCTTTTTTTTCAGGAGGGAAAGAAAACGTGAGACGTAAAATATTACAGTGTTACATAATATATAACCTAATTTATATGATAAATATAGAATTTGCGTGCAAAATTTACAGCAGTCCTTGGAGTCACGGAAAAGCCCTACAAGCTACAGGTCGCAGGGACTGGATATAGGTTTCCCACTCGGGACATGGACTCGACGATGAAATAAGGTTGGGATGGTGTGTTTGCACTTTTAATCATACTGCATCCGAGATTTCCGCCGCTTAGTTCCTCGACGAGAACAATAATCCGCGGCTATCCTGTTGGCTTCTAGGAGAAACCTGGAAGTTGATCGTCATAGAACGACGCGGAGGGTCCAGCCGGACCACCTCCGCGTAAGTCTTATTTTCCAAAATGCCCGAATCCCCTTCCTGAGGTCTTTTTGAATCTCTTACGTTGTCAGAAATTATCGAGCGGCTAAAGGAACACGGGCTTTAAATTGAGTTTTTACCACATCGAAGCGCGAATTATGTATGTGATACCCACGAAGACATAAGCCATGAGAATTAATTTCGGAATAACGGTGAAGAAAACAAAAAATAAGATCCCGCAATCGAGAAAATGGTTTGCAAGGCTTTTCATGGGCTTATCATTCATTCTGTGGTAAAAAGTGATAGGGTGTGCATATTACCGTCGGATCGGCCTTTGATTCCCGGGACAATATTAATCTACGTGCCCATTGAGATGAAAACTACCGCTTTTTATATTATAAAATCTTTGCTCGTGGAATTATCCACGTGAGAGAACCGTCCCGCTCACTCGCGACAGTGCGTCTGCAGTAAAATCCCGACCATACGCCTTAAATTGTCTATTATACTTAAATGTTTTGTTTACGTATATGTACCCCATTTACACAAATTCTCGAGACCGCATTTCGGCTCTGAAGGCTGGTGACGCGCAACTCAAGGATATTTTTTTAAGTTTCCATCCGACTGGGGTAGTTCGATATGGAGACTAGATAACTTCCATAAATTTTCATGAACTCTTGGCTCTTACACGATTTCGTTCCTCAGCTTTGCGTGCCTCTATTCATCTCAGCCATTGTGTATAACTCACACAGCATCCTCAGATCTATCACGGCCTTCAGTATCTCTTCGTCCCTCACTACCTAATCTGCATCCCCCTTCATCTCCTTCAGCAGTTTCCGCACCTACTGTGCTGAGCACTTCCTCGTTCATCTTCCTTTCCGCCCATCGCACTTTCTCCGTAATCTTCCACACCTCAAACGCATGTGACATATTCTCGTCCTCTCCATCAAGAAACAAGAAAACCATGATTACCGAAATTTCTTCATTCATGAAAAGGTTACAAAAAATAAGCATTTGGTCATAGAGGTCGAGTCTTAAACCTTCAATGTATTAAAATATGTAAAATTGACCATTGTTAGTCGTAAATTTGTGGAACCACTGCATACTAAAGAAGTTAAGCACTTGGTAACTTTGTAAATTCCACGCTACGTATTCGTCAGTAGGCGATGTCAAGTAGCTAAAATGAGAAACGCCCGCGGTGCACCCGAAGAAAGCAGCCTTTCAGTAACTACTAAGCCTTAACCCCATGTGACAAAATACGTAATTTTTTCCGCGATTTCTGCAAAATATGATACATGGAGGCTCTTTTCAATGTTTGTATCTCTAAAATCACCATCGCGGAGTGGATGCGGCTACAATCCATTCCACACACTTGCCGCGCCACCTTACTCCCCGTTGCAGGCAGGTTGGACTAGACTCATCTACATCTACATATTACCCCGCAAGCCACCTCAATAGGCGTGTGGCGGGGGGTGTTAGGACACCAGCCGTTTAAAGATAAAAAGGAAACGCTCTAATGAAATTACGCCTAGCATTTATTATAGTCCCTTATTGTTCGGGGGAAAAACGAATTCCCATACCTATCCGTTCGGCAAAATATCTCTCTTAATTTATCGTTTCTGTCGGACCTGGAAATATAGTGGGGTTCTAATATGATGTTCTCCGTGTCGCTCTGAAAGACATCTATTCTCAATTGTTCAAGCAATCTAAGCCTAGCGCGTAGCCTCTGAGTCTCTAGCGGTTCCCAGCCTAATTCGTTTAACATCTGTGTAACGCTGTCAGTACGCCCGTAGCTGTTTTTGACGAATCGCGCAGCTTTCCTTTGTATTTTATTAAGTTCCCGGACTAAGTCTTTCTGCACCGGATCCCATATGCTCGCTGCATATTCAAGGTGTGGCCGGACGAGTGCGAAATAGCACCTCTCTTTTACTTTTTCATCCGAAAATCTTCCCACAATACGCTTGACGAATCCTAGCTTCTTCAGAGCTCTGCCACAAATATTTCTTATATGTGCTCCCCACGATAGGTCCGAAGTTATCGTAACTCCTAGATACTTCACTTCATCTGTCGCCTTTATGTTAACACCATCCACAGCATATACATGGGAATAGTTGGACGACCTCCGCAAGAATTGTACCGCCGTGCATTTGCTTAGATTAAGTTCGAGTCCCCACTCTTGGCTCCACTCATGAACGTTGTTTAAATCCGATGATAAGGTTTCAAAGTCAGAGTGATCACTAATTTCACGATAGATGACAGCGTCGTCGGCAAATAAACGTATTTTACTGCTAATTCGAGCGCATAGATCATTTATGTATATAATGAACAAAAGGGGTCCGATCACGCTTCCTTGCGGGACACCTGATGTCACTTTAACGACATCAGAGCTAATTCCGTCAAGAACTACTTTTTGCTTACGATCACTCAGAAAGTCGCGTATCCAGTTTACAACTGTTTCGTTTAGGCCGCATGACTGTAATTTGTATAAAAGTTTGTTATGAGGTACCGTGTCGAAAGCTTTCTTAAAAACTAGAAATAATGCGTCAACTTGTCTTTTCGATTCACCAGATTTGAGAACGTCGTGAAGAAAGAGCGCGAGTTGTGTTTCACATGATCTACCTTTCCGGAAGCCGTGCTGACAGCCATGGAGGACGTTACGACTGTCCAGGAACGTCATGATATTGCTAACGACGATATGTTCGAGTATCTTGCCTATAATCGACGTTAATGAAATTGGTCGATAGTTCCCTGGGTCGTGTCTGTTTCCCTTTTTGAATATCGGTGTAACGTTTGCAATTTTCCAGTCTAATGGTATCTTTCCTTCAGAAAATGACTTCTTGAATATTATGTCTAAGAACGGTGCGATATGTGGCGCCAACTCCTTGAGGACACGCGCGGGTATTCCCTCTGGACCCGGAGATTTACTATTTTTTATCGACTGCAGCTGTTTAGTTATCCCATCACGTTGAATAGTGATTTCTTTCATCGGTTTCTCAGTGAATTGTATTTCAAAATTACATGCAGTATCGTCTGTGGTGAATACACTTTTGAAGTGGGAATTTAACGTGTTAGCTTTGTCAATATTTTCGGTGACAAGTTTGCCATCTTTATCAAATAACGAATCTACGGTTGAAGATTTTCCCTGAAGCTCTCTCGCATATGACCAAAAAGATTTCGGATTTTCTTCGAGTAATTCACCAAGTACCCGCGGACTCGACCGCGCGATCGAAAAACCAATGTGAAATTCGGCGTCGCAAACGGTCGCAGCATAACTCATCGGATTCGCACTGTGGAAGCTTTAGACTTTCCCCATATAGGTTACTTCGCGATGCAAATAACTATTTCTCTACATATATTAAAAAATGAGGGTCCGCTATTTTGTTTAATATATTTGGTAAATAATGACAAAAAAGTAAGGAGACTACATTAAAACAAAGATAAAATACTTTCATCTAACTGCATCACTTTTTATTCCAATTCTATACCCATAGAGGCTTAGCAAGGGCTTGATTTTGAAGATTTCGTGAGAAAATTCAGTGTAGACCATTTTTGCAAACTTTGTGCAACTTTGGCCTCATGCAAATTGTTAATTGTTGAGTACTAAGGAAAATGCTTTGTGTCATCGCATGCACAGGTATTTTGAAAATATTTATGTAAAATTTCAGCCTCCTGGCTTGAAAAAAAATCACTTTTTGACTTTTGGCCAGCTTTTTTCGATTTCAGCCCACTGTGCGTGGTTCAAAAATCGCGTTGTCGCAAGTCCTCCAATCACTCACTTCTCGAGCATGTGTCATCCTTTTTCGTAAATAAACGACCGCGTAATCTAAAAAAACCTCGAATGCACACACGGCCGTAACCATGGTGTTAATCTTGAAAAGGGCGATAGAAACACGAAATGGTTTGTGTTTGATCTTAGTTGTCTTAATCCATAGACCAGTAAGGGTAAATCGGACGCTGTTACAATAAAATTTCAACTTCCTCGCAAAATTTAGTTCAAGTCTCATTGTGTAAGGTGTATTTTGCTATATTTTTAAGTCGAAAAATAAAATACTCTCCATTGATTCCCATGCTTACATAATTTGTCATGGAAAACGTTTCTACATCGGGTCAGTATATTGACCAATCAAAGTCGCGTGACGGATTTGCCCAAAAATCATACCTAGCTCATTCAATTAATTTCTCATACCTATAAAAATACTCAAATGTATGACGGCTCATCAAAATCGTTAGGGCCGTTGACGAGATAAATTTGACATCCAATAATTTGTTTTTTGTCATATGCAGTCAAATAGGTACAGCCAAAATCAAGATGTCGTGTCCGATCTACGGGAAATTCTTTCTCTGTTAATAGAACCTCTTTTTTTCATGTTGTTGATAAAAGTATGCGATTGTAAAGTTGCGATGCTTAAAAAAATGTCAGCTTTGTAGAATTGTTTATAGAAACAAACAAACTGACCCTACCTATGCTGTGTGAAATGCTTTGCGAGGGAATTCTTCGAAATAAACCAAACCGAAGAAACGACTACAGCTTACAAAAAATAATAAGTGGTAGAGAAGAAGAACGCGAATTTCCACTGTGTCCTGAATGTAGAGAAGAATCAAATTTTAGGCAAGAAGTGAAAGAGGTAATGAACGCGTTGTAGTGAGGTGAGTGAGCAATATTGTTTCTAAAATAAATTACGGTAGTGGTGAGGAAGTTTTTACTTAAATATAACAATATATTGTTTCAAATATTCCTTGAATAAAGATTAGCTATGGTGCGCTTAAGGAACAAATATGCCTTTTGCTCTTGCGGTTAAAAATTATTTATTCATTAAAAATATTTTTTCGCTTGCATCAAAGTATTGTGATACGTAGACCGCAAACAACCTGTAGAACGCATACGATATTAATGCACAAAAAGGGAGGAATCAGGCGAGATTTTGTGGAATATGAACATAATAAGAACTAAGACGATGCAATTTTCCACAGATAAAAATGTTTAATCGAAACCCGGGTCGATTTAAAATTTTTATCTGTGGTAAATTGCATCGTAGTAGTTCTTATTACGATATGAATGCCTATGCTCGTATACTATTACAATCTAAACCGGGGAAATTCCTGTATCGGGGTAAATGGGGTCAGTATATTGACAATTGCTGGCAGAAAACGGAGCTACGACACCCAGCTATGCATACAAATTGCTATCATCGAGTCTACGATATTTCATATACCAGCTGAATATCCATAACAAACAACAGTTCAGGAATGTTCGTCTATATTGCTAAGCGTGTCAAGGGCCGTCAACGATTATATAGGCTATTTTTTCCTATTTTTAACGCTAGCATTTATTACCAAATCCCTAAAGTGATGGACGAGTCATCATGTGCCAGATGAGGAGGTGGGATTTGTCATTCTTCTACGCATGGTAATTACTAGCTTCATGCCGGTTTACACCAAATAGGGTGCATTTCGCAAAGAAAAAACAATTTCACTTGACAGGGATTCGAACCCGGATCTCCCAATTGCTGGCCAGGTGTGTTAGCCAGTTACACCACCAAGCCATCTTAATTTAAAGGGGTGTACATCTTTGTGCACGTGACTGCGTATCACATCACTTGTGCAATCGCAATGATTGGAAAAATTATTCATGTCGGTTCATCAAGAATTGATCTCCTTCATAAAAAAAGTGGCTCTTGGAGTAATTCGGGTTAGTGTTTCCGGAGTAAATCGTGTCGAATCGTAAATGAGGTGGTGCATCTATTTTCCTGCATTTTAGGGGTTTTGTACCTACTAAGCCACTGCTGCAAAATGAGGCTTCGTTTTGACGATGTTATATGTTGACGGAAATCCACGGGCGATCTCAGTCTGTTATACGCTCTCTTCTCACCCACTTAGGCCTCCACCACTCCCAATCGTTGCCTTCGCTGCCCCCTTCCCCTACCCCTCACTCCTCCCCTCCACCCATTCCCCCCCTAGGGGTCACCCTCTCAATCCCACCCCATCAGCCCCACACCGCCATTCGTTAAGCCACTCTATTATAGAAGAGGAACTTTTATCTCTCACTGTTTGTTAGCGCGCTCTGTATCACAAGTCGCCGATTGCGTCCTTCGTGCGTCTCGCATCTCCGCGGCGATTGCATCTCCACGGAGAGTCCTGCTCCTCGTGACAGTCCCATCTTTTCACACGTACACTTCCCGTGTTTCCAAAGCGATCGACGCGGGAGCATCCTTCGCTTCATAAGACGTCACCATTTCGGATACACCTAGAAACCAATCCACACCCGTGTGAGGCGAATTTCATCGAGACCATCTGAATAATCATGTCTCGGGAAGGAGAGTCTTTGGTGCCGGCGTCCGTCCCGGTGTGCGTCGGGGACGTCGAGGGCATCGCGACGGCCCTCCTGCCCCGGGCGGCCCTCGATTACTACAGGAGCGGCGCCGGAGAGGAGAGCACGCTGAGGAACAACAGGGAGGCTTTCAGGAGGTGGGTGGGTATAGGTGTAGTGAAAATTGGTGGCACTTGCTAGTGAAGAGCTTTTTTTAAGCGACAGGAAAGCATGCAATAGAGGTGGGATATAGTGACTGAGGGTGCATCCAAGAGGTCCCTACGGAAGTCCTTCAATACCTTTATCCTCTCATATTCAATTTTTTCATCCTTACTGACCTCTGATTCTCCACTGATGAGTGCCACCAAGTTCTGCTATACCTATAACGAACACTATTGTGGATGGGTGGACTGCCATTGACGACTGCCTTCAGCGAGAAAAACTATTGAGAACCCAGTAGTTCCGTGTAGTTGCATGCATACATATATACCCGTCATGCCTTTCCCGTTCGGGGTAGACGAAGTGAAATGACTTCGTTTTTGCTGTTGCTAGGCCAAGTAAACTGACTCTCTTTTAATAATTCCTTCCATAGCACCCCATTCTTGCACACTTCTTTTGCTTCTCTCACACTCATCCATTTCTTCATACACTCTCCTTTTCTTAAGACTCCTAATTTTAACAACAAAATATGCAGTAGTTCTCAATAGTCGACTACCAAGCTGTTAGTATGTTTCATTAGTTAATTATTTAAATCATATAAGTAATCAGTCAACCACTACTCACGCAACAGTTGTTCAGCGTTCACTAGTGGGAATCCAATACTCATACTCTTCAGGCAATAGTAGTTACTCTTGAATTGACTGCTGGGCTTTATCTAGTCGATTTTACAACTTGCAGTAGTTGCTTAGAGTGAACTAATGAAAATTGAGGAGTCAAGTAATTCCACAGAGGAAATATCATTCGCCTTGACTAGGATTTGAACCCAAATACCTCGATATCGCGCCGAGTGTTGTAACCAGTTAAGCTACTGAGGCGTCCTACTCCACTGCGGATTTTTTGACGAATCCAAAGGAACACGATGTTCAAGATTGCAGAACGTATGATGTCACGAGACAGTGCGAAACGTGCGCTTAGCGCCACTGTCCGCGAGGTTATAGGGTGACACCGTAAGGGTAATATCTACCGTGGCTAAACCCGGTATCCTCGAAATTTGCCATTGAGTAGTCGGAATATCAGCTGGATACGAGATCTTTACATACGTGAACACAGCCTTAGGCAAGAGTAAGTACAACGAATGAAATAATAAACTCCGGCGAGTGACTAATCGTGCAAAGAAAAACTGGTAGAAGGTACAGGAAATGGAAAAGCGAGGAAATGGAAAAGCTGCATGAAGAGGGGGAAGTGGGTGCTTTATACGCAAAAGTGAAAATGTTATCGGGTGGTTAGAGAGGGCAAACGATACCAAAGGTTAAGGACAAAACAGAGAAGATATTAATCGAGCAGGAAGATATCCAGGATAGGTGGAGAGAACACTTAAAGGAGCCATATGACAGCGAGAATTGGCCTTGTGAACCTAGGTATAGAGAATGAAAGAACAATAGATAAGGATAACTTCGGACCGGAGTTACTAGACAGCGAAATAGAGAGGGGATTAAGGGAGATGGAAGGAAGAAAATCCGTGGGAGAAGAAAACCTACCTTCGGAGTTACCGTAGAATCTCGGTAGTAAGGGAAGACGGTACTTTTTTTTTAACTTCTTAGGATCTACGAGTAAGGATTATGGCCAGAGGATTTCGTGAAAACAGTAGTAATACCTATCCCGAAGAAGAAAAAAGCGTCAGAATGCGAGGAGTATAGAACAATTAGTTTAATTTCGCCCGCGGTAAAATATCCCATCAACATCAATGCAGTATAAATGTACTGGAACTGCCAAGAAAATTGAAGGAAAACCAAGTTAGTTTGGATGTGTGGTTTCAGCTGAGCAATGAAATGCCTTTCAATTGCACCGGAGTGGGGTATTGTTCATTATTAATGAGCTGGCTATGACTTTTCACTCCTATTAAAACTCCCTTTTGTATTCAAACTGCATTCCTCGCCACTTCCATGGCACTGCATCTGAGATGAATCTCCCATTGAAACCGACCTCGTCATTCATTCATTAGAGTATTGTACCTCTTAAATGTAGGTTATAATAAAAATCCAACCGATTTTTACACGAGCAGGGCCCTATCTATCTCTAGTGCTTCTTTCTTCATCTCAGCGTAATGGGGGCGTCTACCATTTTTTTTATTATTGCCGAATCTAATAGAGTTTGTAAAATAAAAAGACCTATATTTTTCCGTTTTTCGATCCGTCACCTAGTTCTCGAGTTATAAGCGACGAAAAACTGATGTTCTTTCCCTTTCCTCCCATCGCGTTATTTTCAGTAAAATGCTCAACGTCAATGGTGACGCATAGTGGAATGGAAATGGGAAATAAAAAGGAAGGGCGGGATAACCAGAATATGGCTCGGAGCAAGGTCGCTCTAACCCAGGTCGTGACACGCTCATAAAATCCGCCATCTTGGATCCATGTCGCTGCGGGAATTCAAATTCTCCATGCAAATGAATGGCTGACATAGGTTAAAAGAAACACTGATATCTCACTTAATACGCAAAATAAAACAATGAAACTTGCGAGAACAACAGGCAAGGACATGATACTTGGGAATATGTTTAGACATCTGGGCTTAAGTCTTCCGTTCGACTCCAGAAAAATCGTGAAATTACATCTGACTCCGAACTTTCCGCTAGGTTACGCGGCAAACATATGCATAAGGAACCACGAATATCTCAATTAATTCTAAAGACAAAACAATGAAACTTACAATAACTATAGGCAATGGCATGCTACTTGGGAATATGTTTGGATATTCGGGCTGACGTCTTCCGTTCGACTCTAGAAAAATCCTGAATTTACCTCTGACTCTGAACATTCCGCTAGGTTAAACGGCAAACATATGCATTAGGAACCACAAATATCTCAATTAATTCTAAAGACAAAACAATATAACGTACAATAACTATAGACAATGGCATAATACTTGGGAATATGTTTAGCTATCCGGGCTGAAGTTTTCCGTTCGACTCTAGAAAAATCCTGAATTTACCTCTGACTCTGAACGTTCCGCTAGGTTAAACGGCAAACATATGCATAAGGAACCACGAATATCTCCATTAATTCGTAAGACAAATCAATGAAACGTACAATAACTATAGACAATGGCATGCTACTTGGGAATATGTTTGACTATCAGGGCTGAAGTCTCCCGTTCGACTTCAGAAAAATCGTGAAATTACCTCCGACTCTGAACTTTCCACTAGGTTACGCGGCAAACATATGTATAAGGAACCACGAATATCTCAATTAATTCGTAAGACAAATCAATGACACTTAAAATAACAATAGGCAATGGCATGCTACTTGGGAATATGTTTGGCTATTGGGGCTGAAGTCTTCCGTTCGACTCCAGAAAAATCGTGAATTTACCTCTGACTCAGAACTTTCCGCTAGTTTACGCGGCAAACATATGCATAAGGAACCACGAATATCACAATTATTTCGTAAGACAAAACAATGAAACTAACAATAACTAAAGGCAATCGCATGCTACTTGGAAATATGTTCAGACATCCGAGCTAAAGTCTTCCGTTCGAATCTAGAAAAATCGTGAAATTACCTCAGACTCTGAACTTACCGCAGGCTTACACGGCAAACATATTCATAATGAACCACGAAAATCTCCAATAATACGTAAGGTAAAATAATTAAACTCGTAACAATAATTAAAAATGACATGTTACTTGAGAATATGGTTAGAAATCCGGGCTGAAATCTTCCGTTCGACTCCAGAAAATTGTGATATTACCTCCGACTCTGAACTTTCCACTAGGTAACGCGGCAAACATATGCATAAGGAACCACGAATATCTCAATTAATTCGTAAGACAAATCAATGGCACTTACAATAACTATAGGCAATGACATTTTACTTGTAAATATGTTTAGACATCCGGGCTGAAGTCTTCCGTTCGACTCCAGAAAAATCCTGAATTTACCTATGACTCCGAACTTTCCCCTAGGTTACGCGGCAAACATATGCATAATGAACAACGAATATCTCAACTAATACGTTAGATAAAACAATGAAACATGCCAAAACAACAGGCAATGACATGAAACTGGGGAATATGTTTAAAAATCTTGGCTATAGTCTTCCGTTCGACTCCAGAAAAATCGTGAAATTACCACCGACTATGAACTTTCCGCTAGGTTACACGGCAAACATATTCATAAGGAACCACGAATATCCCAATTAATACGTAATGTAAAACAATGAAACTTGCAAGAACAATAGAAAATCTCATGATAACTGGGAATGTGTTTGAATATCCGGACTGAAGTCTTCCGTTCGACTCCAGAAAAATCTTGAATTTTCCTCTGAGTCCGATAGTTCCGCTAGGTTACGCGGCAAACATATGCATAATGAGCCACGAATATCTCAATTTATACCTAAGGTAAAATAATAAAGCACATTTATAATGCCTTGGGGTGAATTAAGGTCACTATATCCACGTACGTGACACTATCACTTGATGCATCATAATTTCTTCATCTTGGATCCATCTCGATGTACATACCATAGCATTTTCGCTCTCTAGTGCGGAGGAAACAACTCGCGAAAAT
Organism: Pyrrhosoma nymphula; assembly: GCA_963573305.1. NCBI lineage: Eukaryota > Metazoa > Arthropoda > Insecta > Odonata > Coenagrionidae > Pyrrhosoma > Pyrrhosoma nymphula. Next base: position 83,686,781 of record OY754333.1, on the reverse strand, counting down.
TGTTTCTTGTAATGCTCCAAGTTTCTCGAACAAAACGAAATCTATAGACTTTTGTTTTCCTACTCATCAAGCACGAAGAAAGGTTTGGGTGTTGAACTGCCGCCGGGGTAAGTGGAAACCTATAGCATGGGTTTTCCTTATATATAGTTTCTTCGTGTATTTCGAGAGACGAACACATGTAATCGCCTTATAAATAGCCGTAATTATGCTAGTTTTGCTATTATTAAACTGAATCAGGCTCATTTCACGGAGGACCAGTTTGAAGCTATTCGTCAGAATGCTCGCAAGCTGCTAAAAAAATCAGCCATCCCCACAATGTTTTCCTTTCCGTGCAGCCCAGGCACCCCAAAGTCTAATCATATGGTTACACGTATGGTTACGGGGATCTCTTTTTCATATTCTCCTCCTCCAAGCACAAAGAGAAACGCATCTGGCAATAAACACTGTTAGTGATGTGGAATACCTTGCACAATTATTAATAAATAAAGCAAAAATACAGCATTACGTTTTCATTTCAATACCTCATTCTATACCTACCTTGCGTGAATCCTCAAGCTGATGGCTATAAAAAGTATTCCGCTCTTCGCTGTGTAGATCCTGGAGCAGTACCTGCTCAGATACATGCATTATAAAAATGGTAGTTAATGATACTTTCCGCAAACTGTCCGAATAATCCTGCCAGAAGTATTTCCACAATATTTTTGGGGTTAAAATCAACTTCCAAGGTAATCTTTATGCATATGTTTGCCGCGTAACCTATCGGAAAGTTCAGCGTCGGTGGTAATTTCACGATTTCTCTGGAGTCAAACGGAACACTTCAGCCCGGATGTCTAAACATATTACCAAGTAGCATATCATTATCTATTGTTCTCGCAAGTTTCATTATTTTACCTTACGTATTAATTGAGATATTCGTGGTTCCTTATACATAAGTTTGCCGCGTAACCTAGCGAAAATTTCGGAGTCATAGGTAAATTCAGGATTTTTCTGGAGTCGAACGGAAGATTTCAGCCCGGATTTCTAAACATATTCTCAAGTAGCATGCGATTGCCTTTAGTTATTGTAAGTTTCATTGTTTTGTCTTTAGAATTAATTGAGATATTCGTGGTTCCTTATGCATATGTTTGCCGCGTAAACTAGCGGAAAGTTCTGAGTCAGAGGTAAATTCACGATTTTTCTGGAGTCGAACGGAAGACTTCAGCCCCAATAGCCAAACATATTCCCAAGTAGCATGCCATTGCCTATTGTTATTGTAAGTTTCATTGTATTACCTTACGAATTAATTGAGATATTTGTGGTTCTTTATGCATATGTTTCCGCGTAACCTAGCGGAAAGTTCAGAGTCGGAGGTAAATTCAGGATTTTTCTGGAGTCGAACGGAAGACGTCAGCCCGGATGTCTAAACATATTTCCAACAATCATATTATTTCACATTGTTTTTGTATGTTTCAATATCTTACCATACGTTTTAATTGAGATATTCGTGGTTCCTTATACATATGTTTGCCGCGTAACCTAGCGGAAAGTTCAGAGTCAGAGGTAAATTCAGGATTTTTCTGGAATCGAACGGAAGACTTCAGCCTCAATATTTAAACATATTCCCAAGTATCATGCCATTGCCTATAGTTATTGTAAGTTTCATTGTTTTGTATCACGAATTAATTGAGATATTCGTGGTTCCTTATGCATATGTTTGCCGCGTAACCTAGCGGAAAGTTCGGAGTCAGAGGTAAATTCAGGATTTTTCTGGAGTCGAACGGAAGACTTCAGCCCCAATAGCCAAACATATTCCCAAGTAGCATGCCATTGCCTATTGTTATTTTAAGTGTCATTGATTTGTCTTACGAATTAATTGAGATATTCGTGGTTCCTTTTGCATATGTTTGCCGCGTAACCTAGTGGAAAGTTCAGAGTCGGAGGTAAGTTCACGATTTTTCTGGAGTCGAACGGAAGACTTCAGCCCTGATGTCTAAACATATTCCCAAGTATCATGTCCTTGCCTGTTGTGCTCGCAAGTTTCATTGTTTCATCTTACGTATTAAGTGAGATATCAGTGTTTCTTTTAACCTATGTCAGCCATTTATTTGCATTGAGAATTTGAATTCCCGCAGCGACATGGATCCAAGATGGCGGATTACATTAGTCAAGTGCGTGTCACGACCTGGGTTAGAGCGACCTTGGCTCGGAGGTGGCTGCGAGGCGTCTCTTCCGCCTTCACGGCTATCTCTCGCACCAGCGACCTCGCACGACGGCCACGCCTCCTCTTACAACCATGGGTGATAATTAGGTAGGTCTTTTATTTCGCTGTAATGGAAGACGCATATTTAAAATAAAGAAGAAAGAGTGAAATCAACTCCTTTTGTATCATTTAAATTTCCATTTATTTCCGGCAGAGTTGAATTTGATATTACCGTAAGCATTTAACATTTCTCTATCACCAATGAATAAGTGGTTGCAAAAACGTTTTTTATGCACTACTTTCATTTAGGCGGCCGTTTGCAATCCATGGTGGCCTAAAAGAAACACCTTTATTGCTTTAAACTTATAAAATCATTTTTGTGCACCAATGCGATTCATAGTAAGAATAAATTCATTTTCATATTTCCCGCATTCGTTCTTCCGGTGCGTGGAAATTACTCATTGTTAACGCCCTTCTTCTGGACGTTGTATTGTAATGATTTTATTGAATAGTTAGGCATTGATTGTATTCAGGTGCATTGGTTCTTGCTGATTAAGCTATATTTATTTCAATAAGAAATGTTATTATAATTTGCGGTACATTAATGATCCACATTCATCAAACAAAGTCTCAAGTAGAATTCTCGTGTGCGTAACAGGCCCGGAATCTTTGTCATCATTGGTTAATTTTTTTAACACCCTGTTTCATGTATTTTTAATGGTTCCGTCTGTAAATATCACGAGAATTTTTGCCAATTAAATATTTAATTGGAAATAGCTTGCTCATCTTTTTCTGTAGGGGTTATTTTCGCTTTTCCCAAATGCTTATTCCTTATCCAAGCCGCGTATTCGTTTCGCTAAGTAATGTTTGACTAATATGAGTATTTCTAAGTTTTTTTTAAGTCTATCTTGTGGCCTTGGGTGGAATGTATGTCAACTAAGTATATTTCTTAGTTCTCCAGTCGAAAGGCAACCGCCTATAAGTAACAAAACGCCAAGGTAGCACAGTAAACCCGATTTAAGTCTAAAAATCTTAAAATATCCTATTCTGGAATTTTCTGGCTGTGTTGAACAAAAAACGATTAATTCACTAGGAAATCGAATTTAGGTGGTGAAAAGTTGAAATATTTGATTCTGAATTTTCCCAGAAAATTTGATTTAAATTCCTTGAATTTATAATAATTTATAAGTACAGAGAGTAACTACGTTAAAATATTTAAATATGAAATTCTAATTTATTTGGCAAGATTCACCATGGACAATTTTCTTTCTTCGTCATTGTTGCAAAAATGAAAAATTTTACCCCAGAGTCATGATATAAAAAATGATATGGTGAAAAAAAATGTTGATATCCGTGGGGTTCGAACTTTAGATTTATTGCGACCAGTGCCTTAACCAATTCAGCTATTCGGGTAATCCTGTATTTGTGTAAATCAATGTGGATATCGAACATGGTGTTCTCTTGACGTACCGTGCATTTAATGACATTGAGTACTCGTGCTAATTTTGCTAGAGGCAGAGTCACAAGAGACCCGTATGCATGCACCGCCGAGCTAAAGACAGGCCATGTCAGATATGGAATTACTGCAACTTCCACATGCTAGATATTTGTGACCCTCAATTCATTTCTGGCTTTGTCTGAAATTTCTTAATTAAAGTGATAAAAAGTAGTATAAAATACCCGAGTGCAGCGTAAAATTTCATTATGAATATTATGATTAGTAGATCGGTAGTGCGATATCATTATTAAGGAGATTGAAATCTACCTCACTGCAATCTGTATATGGTATTAGAAAGAGGAACAGTTAGTAAGAGATGGATACGAACAACGAATTGCGCGGTTAATAGTTGAAAATACCTTACGATGAGAGAGGTACAGGCATCTGGCCATTAGATGGCAAGATGGTAGTAAAGTAAAGGGAGCATAAGTTTTCTTTATTTTATTTAATACGCGAGGAGAATGGTGAAGTCAAGAAGGAACTTGTTATAAGGATAAAAATACGGAAAAGCATTTAGAGGAACTTTAATGTATCTGGTTGATGAAATAATGAGTAAATAAATTTTATATTTAAGTTGTCGAATACTAGTTAAGTGCCAAAGTTTGCCAGTTCGCCCAATGATACAATTCTTTTGTGTATAATATGGTGAAATGTTCAGCACAGTTTTTGTTCGTCGAAGTGCATTTTGAATAAACTTCATTGAAGTTATAAAGTGATGTCTCTTGGTTTTTCTGAGCGTTACACTTGAATGGACTAATTGACGGTCGCGCACTTTGAGCATCCGTCCGCGGCGAGTAGCTACGAGGGCGGAACTTCTCTTACAGCCAAGTGGAGTCATTATGTACTCCAACATTACCTCAATTGTCTTGTATTTCTAAGTCCTCACCTCGGGACGTGATGAAACTTACACGCGCATTTTTCTAGGTTAGGCTCCAACTGCCATTCCTCTCACCAGGCTTGGATTACTAAAAGATACTTGTTAAAAAGTCCCTATTTTCCAGATTCAAAATCTTTGTCTACATACAATCGTGTTGGCAGTCTGAGTTTACGATTAACCACGTTGGTGAGGTCTTTCATGTATAGGGCAAATAGAACAGGTTCCTTGACATTGTTGTTGCCCGTTAATCCAAAGATGCTGTTGATTGTCGTTAAAATATCAAAATAATATCCCTCTATCACGCCATTGTTGCAATACATGGATAATTTTCAATACTTTAAAAAAATCTCATGATTAAAACAATATAAATTAATAGATAAATTCAGTGTAAAATTAAAAGAAAAATGTTAAATGACCAATGCCCATATCAGAGGTGAAAATATCATAGATATACGTGATCCTCAATACACGTCTCGCTTTGTCCGGAATCTCTTGAATAAAGTATCAGAAAATAACGTCATTCCGCGTAAAATTTTATTATAATTAAGGATGAGAAGATCGGTAGCAAGGTATTAATAGGTTGCATTAGTAAGGAAGTTGAAATGTTCCTCATTTTGAGTAATATATGTGAATAGAAAGTGGAGCAGTTACATAAGAGATGAATGGGTAAAACAAATCGAGCGGTTGAAAAAGAGAAATTTACGATGGTAGAGGTATAGCTGGTAGACCATAGATGGCAGGAATGGTAATAAGGTGAAAACAGCATATATTTTCTTTATTTTAATCAATAAGTGAGAAGAAATGTGAAATAAAAATGAATTTATTATAAAGAAAAAATAAAGACAAATATTTTAAAGTCTTAGATGTCTTTAAATAAATGGAGAATTCAGTATTTAATGAATAATAAATTTAAGTTCTCGAAGTTTAGTAAGAGGCTATAAGTTTTCACTTCATCCCAATTTTCTACGTACAGTTTAATGCTGGCAGAGCAAGATTGGTTCGTTGCTCGGCATATGTCTTATATCGGCCCGGTGCGTCGCTGTACGTACGTGCTTGCACGGTACGGGCGCATCCTTGTAGTTGGTACGTTCATTTGACGCCTATGAGCTCTGTATCCATGACGCCTGCACTTGCGGCACGGCTCACCCAGCATGACTGAGGCGGTACGTGAAAAAATCGGCCGCGATGGGTAGATTGTTTGAGGGATGGGTTGGGATGAGTAAATGATAGGAGGGGTCACTCGCCGTGGTGATGGCGGATGGCCTAACAGGGGAGGGATGGGGTCGTCGCCCGGAGGGGCGGCTTCCTCACCCCTCCTCTCGGGGTCGGGAATTATTCAGAGGAGGGGCTTTAACGTTTAACGTGGCGCACGTCGCTCGCTTTAACGTTTCATAATAAACCATAAAAATCTCTCTTAACCATAAAAAAATCCTTGTTTTAATTCAAAAATTTAAGAATGTCAAACTGGAAGAACAATTGTTACAAAATTGCCCCGTCACAACCCACCCTCTATCCCCCAAAATTTTCTCCTACTACTTCCTTTCAAACATTATACTGCATTGAGGTTACTACCTTCTATTTTTTACATTTTGCGTGATTATTACCGGGCCCAGCGCACTTGAAGTCCATTCATTGCATTTTATTACATTATGGCCTTCTAACGGTTATGCATTATGGCCATTATTTACTTGTATTACTCCATTTATTTCAATATTTACCACATCTTGCTACCGTTCATGCCGCCAATTTCAAATACCCGTTTTTTCAACTAGCTCTTTTACCTCTTACCCTTCCGAGTGAAAATTTCTCTTGCTTCTGGGCTCAAAATGATTAACACCATTGTAAATATCTCCATACCTACTCTTTATTATGATACAAACAGGCACAAGCACATGACACTTTATGTTCCTTAAGTAAACTTAGATCCACTATAGTCATCAGCTTTCAGCAGCACCAATTAAGACGTCGGACAAGAGCTGGCAGCGGCCGTCGCGGATCTCAATGGTGATCATTTCCATCAATTCGCCCTGCCTCCCACCTTTCTCATAACTTCATTGATACACTGAAAATACAAAAATGACAAGGAATGAATATTTTCGTCTGTGATCATCTTCCCTTCCTCATATATGGTACAATTCCACTTCCATAACAGAGGAAATAAACATAATATTATGAAAAAAGAACTCTTTGTATTTCCGCAAGATTCTTTATTAGGTCGACGACCCTGGTTTCAAAATTGAAGCTTGAAACATTTGCCGCAAGCGTTCTCTTTTCAAAATGCTGAAACTGCACATAATAGAACCTGAAACCTATGACATTAAACATCATTATTCACCGGCAGCTGGCATCAATTTAAAAGCAATACACAGTATTATAAATAGGCTAATGTAACAAAGAACAAGTACCTTATCATTCATATCATGAGAAAAGTTTTACAACTGTTACAATTATACCATAACATTAAACCACCAATAATACAACCAAGTGCATACTTCCAAAATTCACTTTCAGAATTCAGTAATCACTTTCTTATCAATGGCAAACCGTATGCCTTCGGTGACCTTTAATAGGACAGATTGAGTGCTGAAGCCCTGTCGAAAACCAGATTGAAATGGATCCATTCTCTTATTAGCACACATATATTTAGTTATTTTCTTGTAGACCATGCACCATTTATTGTACACAAGATGGAATTGGACGAAAGTCCGAGGGGGAATATGGTTTCTTAACTTTGTTGATAGGCCGAACTAAGACAGTTTTCCAACAGGAAGGGAATGTGGAGGAAGGGAGCAAATAATTAAAAATATTGAGGATGGCAGGCATAATAACTGGTAAAGATTTTTTTATGAGGTCGATGGGAATACCATCAGTGCCCGTAGCCTTAGATTTGGAGTATGCAAGGAATTTGTGTACCTAATGGTTCGGGCATAATCTGTTCAAAATAAAAGTTTGCCTCACTAAATGGATTATGGGGAGCTATGGGATAAGCATTAGAGAATGGGGAAGGAGAAACTGAGCAGAAATAGTCGTTAAGTTGGTCAAGTGAAAAGTTTAATGGCATTGGGTGATTCTTATTTTAAATAAGTCCAAGTTGGCATAACTCCTTCCTTACTTGGTTTTGGTTTGTCAGTTGAGACAAATGCGAGAAATAATACCTACACTTCGCTTGAATTACTTACGTTTTAACTTTATTTCCTATACTTTTTAATTTATCGTAGTAGTTAGCATTCCCCGTGCACTGGAGGCCCGCCCTCAGACGATTTCTTTTCTTAACATTTCTCCGAATATCATTATTTAACCATGGTGCAGAATGGTGCTTGGGATAAATGGTTTTAATATAGGTTTGTTTATTAATACTTTCCAAGTGGTTCTCGTTAAAAACCTGCACTTTTAATTCGATAAAGTCAAACTTATGGAGGTGATCCCAATCCTAAGCCTCGATATCGTCCAAAGATTTTCCAATGTCAAAGTTCGTGAAGTCCCGATATGTGAATGGAAGAGGGGTTATTATGTATATATGTAAATGTATATCTGAATTTACAGCATCATTGCTCCTCTTACAAATCCTCCTGACTTTCCCTGGCCTGAAACTTTTAATATGCATGTTTTCCATATATTCACCGCCTCTCTAAAAACATTTCCATCTTATCACTGGAAATACTTAATCTTTCTTACGTAGAATGGACCTATTAATATACCTTTATTTTTACATATATTATGATGTTGTGACCCAGTAATTTATTTTCTGAAAATTGAATTTAACCATTAAATTCTTAGTAAGAAAATGAAATAAACCATGGTTTTATGAACACTTCAGAAAACTAGGAAATGAAAGAAGAGAAGCAAGGAAAAAATATTTACTGCATGAAACACAAGAAACAAGGGATCATTACAACAACCTAAAAAAAGAGGTCACAAGACTTCTTAGATCAGAAAAAAAGGAATACATCCAGAATCGGTTGATGAAAGCAGAAGTAGACAGAATGAAAAAAATTCAAAAGACTTCTATAGAGCAATCAGATTTTTCAAGAAAGGATATTAACCTAAAACTTTTGGGGTCAAAGACGAAGCAGGAACTGTTGCGGGAGAAAGAGCTATTGTTTTGAATGTGTGGAAAGAATACTTTTGTAAACTCTTAAATGGTGATGAGATGGAAGAAGGAGATGAATATGGTGGGCTGAAATGATTGAATTTACAGACAATCCGCATGTCCCGGAACCAACATTAGATGAAGTGACATTAGCCCTGAAATCATTTTAAAATGGCAAAGTTCCTGGAGAGGACTCAATTACTATGGAGTTGCTAAAACATGGAGGTGTATGTCCACAAGCACATCTTCACAAATTAATCCTAAAAAGCTGGCGACTAGATAAAATGCCAAATGACTAGAAGGAAGCAGTGATTATAACACTTCATAAGAAGGGTGACAAAATGGGACTTTAATAATTACAGAGGCATCTCTATCTAGGATACCTACTTCCTGCAAAGTGTAATAAAAATATTGCTGGACAGATTGAAGATATATGTAGAAGACATAAAAGGGGAACACCAAGCAGGATTTATGAAGGAGGGGTCAACTACAGATCATATCCATGTTCTAAAAGAATTGATAAGTAAATATTGGGAGTTTGATAAGATCACTTACATTCTCTTCGTAGATTTCAGAAAAGTGTAGGATTGTATTAACAGACAGAAAATGTGGACCCTGTTAAGTAAATACAATACACCAGGAAAATAAATTAATAACACCTACTTAATTAGAATGAGTGTAGAAGGATCCAGGATAAAGTGAGAGTAGAAAGAGAGTACACAGAAAGTTTTGAAATTACCTAATACAGGGGTAAGACAGGGAGATGGATTATCTCCTATACTTTTTAACTTAGCCATGGAGGAAGCTTTAAGAAGTGTAAAAGATACTCCATGAGGAGCCCATATTGGTAGTAAAATTAATGTATTAGCTAATTAAGACAATGTGGCTATCATTGCAGAAAATAGAAATGATTTGAAAGCATTATCAGATAAACTACAAATGAAAGCCAGTAAAGTAGGACTCATGGTCAATTAAGATAAAACACAGTATATGAAAACAAGTAGAGGAGCCGAAAATGAAGAACTACCATTAAAAGTAATGAACTATAATTTTGAATTAACTAAGGAATTTGAATATTTAGGTGTCATTATAGTTAACAACAACAGAAAAGAGACAGAAATTTAATAAAGATTAAAAGCGGCTGATAGGTGCTATTGGAGCCTAAACTAACTACAAAGCAGCAAATTGCTAGACAAAATAACAAAAATAAGAATCTATAAGACCCTATTACAGCCCATAGTACTCTACAGATCTTAAGTATGGTCCCTAACAAAGTCTTCAGAAAGAAAACTCATAACTTTCAAAAATAAAGTTCTAAGGAAGGGTTTTGGACCAATTCGTGAAGGAGAGGGTTGGAGGATAAGAAAAAACTGAGAACTGAGAAAATGCTATACCGACCCTGATATAATAGCCATTATAAAAAGCCAGGTATTAAGAAGGGACAACAACTGTATGGTTAAACAAGTCTGGAATGGTAAACCTGATGGGAGAAGGCCTGTGGGAAGACCCAGTCTCCGATGAGGAGAACAGGTGAGAAAGGACCTGAGAAGACTAAGAGTATCGGAGGCTGCCATAGATAGACAAGAGTGGAGGTGAATCGTTGGCGAGGCCAAAACCCATCTTGGGTTTGTTTGGCCACAGGAGTAAAGTAATTTAATTATTCAACACGTACTCCCAATTTCTTCTCCCTCACTGGAGCAGATACATGTTTTCATGGACACTTTTCATTTTTTAAATTTAAGTAGAACAACAATGATTTAACCCTTTTTTATCTTGTCATTGAAGCAAAAATTAAAAGGATTACATCTAACCTAAATCTGGAGGAAGTTCAATGTTTTTCAATACCTACCTAGAATTAGTGCAATAACGTGTGTCCATCATGCTTGTTATTGCCCTTTCCATCGCCATAGTTGCAACAGCTTAAAGATATTTACCGCTTACTCATGATCTTATCAAAAACTTGATTCTTCTGATATATGTTATAGGCGTAACAATGCTTTTCCATCCTAATTTTTGTTTATCTATTTCACCTTTGTTGAAATATTGAAAGATAATGATCATGGATTAATAAACCTTAAGTTGTTTTATTTTGTCAATTATAGTTAACAATTTATAGGAAGAAAATTGGATTGTAAATTTCTAAAAATAGCAACTGCACTCAAGTCGCAAATTTGCTTCTGGTAGCCTTGTGGGGGGTTAAGTGGGTGGTTTCTCCATCAGCGAGCATTGTTGGCAATTTTCACGAATTCCTTCGTCGGTCGAAAGGACATTGTTCCTAATGAAGGGAAGGGACCCATGGCAATGAAATAGCACCCCGTCATCTAAACACTTCCTTTCCCACCTGCCATCCTCTGCAGTGGCGATGTGCGATTGTTCATGGTCCAAGACTGCTGTTAATGAAGAGCCAGCGCTACGAAGTGTAGTAGTAGTGAAACATGGTAACAGCGGCCTTCACAAAGCAATACATCAAGACTGGTAGGCTTGTTCGGAAGGATTAGACTCCCAGGTTTTCCGTGCCTGAAGCAACCCTGCAATATGCAAACCGAAGTTAATACATGCTTCCACTCATAACGTTTACATCCACTAACTGATAGTCGGACGTACTATACAGAACCCTAACTTTCAGTAAGCATCAAGTAAACACAAATTCTATGTCATCTTGCGGTCAGCGTTGACCAAACATTGTAAAAACATGGTATGGGCCTGATCTATGAAGTAATTTTGAGGCTTGGACAGAGTTTTCCAATCTGTAGTACGTGAACCCTGAGGGGTATGTGCTTGGGGATTTACTGGTATGTGGAAAATAATAGAAAATTGCAGTTCCGTTTTAAAATATTTCTGTTTTTCAATGAGTATTGTGGTTTCAAAATCTATCCTCTTATAAAATACGTTCTTGACATTTTAAGGATAAAGTAATCATCAGCATTCTAAAAAAAAGTGATTGAAACCAGGAGACAAAGGAAAATGAGTAGGGATAAAATTTTTAAAATGGTCACCAACTGTCAATACATGTCCCCATAAAAAAATATTTTTCGACCGGTTATTAAACCATTTTATTTTTCACACAGTGATTTCACATGGAATGATGCGAAATTCATATTGGAATAGCAGCATGAATATAATAAATTAATATTTTACAGACTAGGGGAACATTTTAGGAAAATGACTAACAAAGGGCTATGGCAGTCAAAAGAGGCTGGGAACTTCGATGCTAGGGCCAAAAAGGATTAGCTAGGGACCAATGTTCTAAACCACAAATACCGAGTTTGTACAGGTTTGGCTTAGACATATCGGATACCAGATATCGGACAATAGGCATTGGCGGCATTCCTGGTAAAAATAAAGTGTCGTCAAAGTGTCTGGAATGCATTGCCACGAAGTGTTGGCGATGTGTTCTGGAAGGATCAACGAAGTGTTGACGAGGAGTCAGGTGAGTGTTTTTTGGAACACTGAAGTGTTGGGATATAGGCGCGACTCTAAGTGTCGACGAAGTGTTCTCATTCATCTGAATAGGGTGGAGGTGAAGGATCGACATTTGGCGAGGAGATGTCCTGATTCAACAACTAAGTGTCCGGAAACTGTTCATGAAGTGTTGCTTTCCACAGTACAAAGCACCAGCGAGGGTTGGAAAAAGGGCTTGACTACCACAGAACCAAATTAACAATACATGCGTGTGCATTCTTTTCAATTTATTTACATCAATTACTTTACAAATATTAACATCAATAATTTTAAAAATATTTACATTCTCAGTGCTCTCAATGGATATTATGTCGAAAGTCTGTGAATGACAACGGGAAGTACTAAGAAACTCCTGTAAGTTGACTCCACGAAGCACTTTGGCTAGCTTCGGTAAGACTGACTTCTGAAGTTCTGAAAACCGGTCAAGGAAGTGTGAACAACTGTGCATTACAAGTGTCGGAGAAGTGTAGCGGAAGTATCCGGGTCGCGGGGTGCACGGGAAGTGTTGCGAGGTGTCAAGATTTTTAGGGAGCAACACTTCGTTTTGCCTTTTAACACTTCGTTGCATTTCGTGGACACTTCGTTCAACACTTCATTTTTACCATTTTATAATATTACAACTGATGAGAAGTGGGAAGGAATCCCCTCTCTTTCTTTCAGTCCGAGGGATTTCTTGCTGTTGTGCTCAATGGACCATTCAGTGAAAACAAATTAAGAAAAAATACCTTCCTATAATAGCTCGGGCTAATCCTGGCAATACTTGGCAGCCCGATATATTGGTCTGACAACGGATATATGGGGTAATACGCTCCAAAGGAATAAATCATACTGCAAGGCATAGATGATGATACTTCTGTTTTTCGGGTTTTCCGCCGTGTTGTTCCATCTTCTGGACAATACGTAATGCATAATCGATTGCAGTTCTCAAGTGGCACCAATATACCGACCAGTACATGGGCTGGGACAGACAATAATTAGAAGCTTTCTTGTAACAAATTCTAACATGAAAAACTGTGGTTTAAACATTAAGCATTACTACATCACCTGTAGGGAATAAAATTTAAACTAATACGTCTTAAGGTGGCTCTGGCCTCAGGGTCACTTATTCCAGAAATTCTGAAAACTTAAATGTAGCATCTTTGAAGTACGTTTAATTAACAGAAATGAAGGAAAAGGGTTTCCAGGCTAGTTTTACTGTAATTCAGCTTGTAAATTGGAGATTTTAGTAAGGGCTCGAAGGGAGATTGCATAGATAACAGCAGAAAAACATCAATTTGAAGGAAAAAGCAATACATAAGCTAGTATTTAAAACTGTTTATAGGAGGCGAAAAGTCCTGGGAAACCAATATAAATAAACATAGGAATCTAACGACCTATTTCTTTTAGTTATTAGTGAATTACTGCCGTAATTGAAGTCAAAATGCAGTAGTTACATATAAATGGTGGCTTCCTCACCCCTCCTCTCAGAGGTGGGAATTTTTCAGAGGGGGGCTAGTCGCTTGTTTTTTTCATTAATGATAAACCATAAAAAACTGAAACTTTCTCAATTATATTATTCTGTAAAAATAAAAAAATCCTTGCTTTGAATAAAAAATTTAAGAATGTAGTCTGAAAGAAAAATGTGTTTGGAAGGACTGTAATCATCATCATCACCTTTTGGCCACACAAATTAAGACTTCGGACAAGGGCTTGTAGCGTCCATTGCCGTCGTTGTATATCTCAATGATGATCATCTCCCTCAATTAGGCCTGCCTCACGTATCTTCACGACTACACTGAAAATATAAACATGAGAAGGAATGAATATTTTGTCTGTGATCAACTCCAATACAAAATTATTAAAAAAGGACACTGTATTTCTGCACAATTATTTACTAGGTTGGCGACTGCGGTTTCAAAATTGAAGCTTGAATTGTTTAAACCACAGTCACCATGAAATAAAATTCTTTGTAAATACAAAGCGTTCTCTTTTCGCAATGCTGAGATTGCACATAGTAGAACCTTAAACCTTTGAAAATAAACATCACTATTCACCCGCAGCTGGCTTCAATTTATAAAGCAGGGACCAGAAAAAAAGCATATATTTTTTTCATAATTAGCATATATTTTTTAAGAAATTAGCATCTATTTTACTGAAATTAGCATTTATTTTTTATCATTGAATAACCTTGAATTTAACAATCAATTTTTAAGAAATTGTTTGCAATAAACATGTGTAATACATTTTTGTTCAGTGTGAATGTTTAGAACTCCAGTGTTACTTATTATTTTATTATGTATAGCATATTTCATTCTTTACATTTCAATTATTACGAATTTGTTTCCGCCCCTGGGAGTTAGGCAATCTGTTTTTAGAATTTTCGCGTGATCCTCATCGTAAATATGGCAGAAAATTCTTTCTCGAGCTAATTTTTTAGAGTAAGGAAGCCTATTGCCATTGTTTCTTGGAGCCTTCTTATATGCTCTTCACCCTCAACATAGTGAACGGGAATATTATATTTCCATGGACGGGAAAATTATTTTATTTCCATAAAAACTCCGAACTCAAATTTTTTTTTCTCTCTGAGTGTATATATGAAGAATAGATCCATATCGAGGGGCGTGTGTGCCTGGGCTCGGCATTCCAAGCTGTGGCTGCGTGTACCATCGGTGGTACACGACGGCCTTGAAGCCGATCTCCCGTGCACCACCGCGACCGGTGAGTCACGACGCGACGCCTGTGAGGAGAGACGGCCGTGACCCACCGGTGGTGCACGCCGTCGCGAACTGTTTCACGTAGAAGTAGACGGGCCTTCGTCTTACTTCCACGTGAAACAGTGAAGATAGGAAATGTCACCGGCCTGTACTTCTGATTAATGACATAGGTGAAACGAAATGCGCAACAACGCTCCTCTGCTCAATGCGCGGTATAATCAATTCACATATGCGTATATTATTACGTTTAAGTTGAAAATAGGCTGATTTGTTGCGTTCATGAGATAATAATAATCATAATTTTAATGGTTAAAAATGGGATGTTTCACAAATAAAAACATGAAAAGATATTTTATTGCCATTTCCTACTAGTTTTTTGTATTCATAACCTTATTTCGCATATTTTTCGCATATTTACTATTTTCGCAGAAAATTCGCGTTTATCGCAACATGCGATTTTTTCCGTTCCCTATTTATAAGCAGTGGACAGTATTAGAAATAGGCTAATGTAACAAAGAACAAGTAGCTTATCATTCATATCATGACAAAGGTATAAACATTTAAAATTATAAAATTACATTAAACCACCAACAATACATCGAAGTGCATACTTTCAAAATTCAATACTTACAAAATTAACTAAAAACTACAAAATTTCATAAGTTTATGTGCGACAGAGAGCATAATCTTCTTCCATGATAATACTTCATTACTTGAGGTAAGAAAACACACTAATATCCATATCTATCCGCTATAAAACCTATCAGCGAGTAAAGAGAAGAAGATCATACTTAAACATTACTTAGATCACCGAAAACATCAATCATTCTACTATGCATGATTACTGGAAAATTTATTTTGTATATATGTAAATGTATGTTTGGAATTAAAGCATCATTGCTCCTCTTTCAAATCCTCCCGATTCTCCCTGGCCTGAAACTTTTAATATGCATGTTTTTCATATGTTCACCGGCTCTCTAAGAACCTTTCCACCTTATTACTGGAATTAATTTTCCTGACGTAGAATGGACCTATCGATACACCTATATTTTTACATATAGTATGGTGTTATGACCCAGTAATTTATTTTCTGAAAATTGAAATTAACCATTTAATTACTCAACACGTATCCCCAATTTCTTCTCCCTCACAGAAGCAGTTACTTTAATATACACTTTTGCTTTAAAATTAAAGTAGAACAAGAAGCTTTTACCCTTTTATCTTGTAATTGAAGCAAAAATTAAAAACATTACATCTAACCTTAATATGTAGGAAGTTCAACGTTTTTTTGATACCTAGAATAAGTGCAATAATGCGTGTCCATCATGCTTGTCATTGCCCTGGTCGGCGCCATTTTTGCAACAGCTTAAATATATTTGGTACTCATTATTTTAATGAAAACTCGTATCTTTTGATATCTGATATAGGCGATATAGGCACAACAATGCTTCTCCATCCCAATTTTTGTTTCCCTATTTCACCTTTGTTGATATATTGAAAGAAAATGATCACAGATTGATAAACCTAATGTTGTTGCTAATGTTTGAATATGTGTATAAACAGCATTGAGAGTAGTCAAGTCACTGAGTACAAATTGCTGTTGCTATTATATGCATATGTCACAATGCCGCATTTCCCACGATCCCTCTTCTTCCTCGATTGGTTCTGACATCGATCATTTCTTCCTCTCTTTCCCCGTTCCCATCAATCCTTCCCCACTGACGCACTATACAGAACCAAACTTTCCGTAAGCATCAAGTAGCACAAAAGCTACGTCAACTTGCGGTTAGCGTTAACCAAACATTGTAAAACCAGACCCATGGTGTGGGCCTTATCTACGAAGGAGTAATTTTAGGCTAGGGCAGTGGTTTCCATTCTGTAGTAAGCGAGCCCTGAGGTGCATGTGCTGGGTGATTTACTGGTATGTGAAAAATAATTGAAAATGGTGGTTCTGCGTTCCTATAGAAATCCCCAAAAGCAGTTATACCCAGCAATACTTACAAAAAATACTGGTCTAAGTTGCACCTAAAGTTAGTATTTTTTTTCTGCAGAAATTTACGCATATTGCTTACATTTTCCAAGATGGTAACTGATATTGTCAGAAATTTTCTTCTTCGAAAAATTATTTTTTTGATTAAGTTTTTTATTTTGAGATATACGAAAAACTGCTACAAGAAAACATGAATCGTTACACAGCTGATGTAAGAATTTGGAAGGTAGCCGTCGTAGACTAGGAGGACCAGAGCACAGGGAGGCGTCGCGCTCAAGGCGTTCCCATTGTGTAGTGACATATTGGAATCATTGCTATGTGGGTTGCGTCGTTTAAAAATGCTTGGAAAGGCCAAGGGCAAGGCAGTTGAGCCGGTTCGTCGATCTTACATCAGTCAGGGGCGACTGCTCTCTGCAGCAAAATTATCTATTGCCCCTGGAAATAGGGAAAAAGGAGCTTCAACATGCCAAGGAAATTATTATGATGGAGAAAATTTTTGCTTTTAATTTTTAGAGTACTTTTGATCTTGATCTTGAATAATTAACCTTCAAGAACGGCGGTTTCTACGAAGTGACTTTCCTATGCTCACTGTACATTCCTTGGTCATATACAAAAGAAACAGTAATAGATGCATATTTTCGCACTTATTTCTCCGGCCGAAAGTAGGATAGCATCGAGGCGCCAGTGGGGTTCAGAAGCTATCCAACCCGCTTGAAATTGATGCCAATATGGCGCCACGAAACGGGCAAGTTTCGCCTCCACTGAGGGTTTAGGAGATAATATCTCTTTGCTCTGGTCTCGGAGGCTACGCGCTAGGCTCCTCCGGGTCACGTTTTACCCTTACCTCCGAGCGCTCCGGACATGACGGTCATCTGTTCTCCGGCTGTGGGTGCGCCGGCCGCCGCTGGATTTCCGTTGGCCACCCCTCTCCACTTCCTCTGGGATTTTGAAGACGCATCGGCATATGTCGTACCCGGGCGCTAGTTGACCAGACTCGAAGACATGCCTCGTGAGTGCGGACACGCCGATGAGCGTAACGAGTGAGCAGAGCATGGCCATGGTGCGGAAAGGAAACAGTTTACGCTCGCCGTCCCATCCGGGATAGTGGATGAGCGGCGGCAGGCCGAGCAGAGCCTCCCCGCCACTCATTCTCACGAAGAAGGCCACGATGTAGGCCGCCAGGGAGCCGTAGGTGTTACATTGGTGCTTGAAGTGCACCACCATGAGCAGCTGCGGAAACAGGATCACGTAGACGAGGTCCGAGCACATCGACCTATAAAAGGGACCGAGTTGGATAACTTCAAATGTAAGAACATCATTTAACTCTTAAAGTAGTTTGGACGAGATATTTTCCTATTCATAAATAGATCTATTTCGAGACCGTATTCAATATTCATTTTTAAATTTTAGCAACTGAAAGAAGCATAAAGTAAATATTGTAGCATTAATGGCGCAAGGTGTTTGTTTTAAATTTTTTATTTTCTCAGTAATTAACCAAATATGTATAAAAAATGTTTTAACTTGACTAGTTTTTTTCACATCGTACGGTGAGAATGCCTTCCGAACCGAAGATCTTTTTAGGACTCTGTAAAAATAACAGGTGAGTAATTGATTTAATTTTTAAAATAGTTGAGAAAGCATACATACTACATACTGCTACATTTCTGAGGCGATCTATTCGTTAGAAATTGCTCGTTTTTAAAATGAATTCCCTGTGGAGTACACACCCATAGTATTTCCCATGTAAAATGGCTGGTATTTTTGGCAAATATCACGACAAGTATAATGGCATGTGCCTGATATTTTTTTATCTTTGGAAATATGAGATCTATTTCTTTACAATTTGGCCAAATTCATCGAATATTATTCGAAGTGATTTCACGCTCTAACTACCTTAACCGCCCGAATCAAATGTTCACAAGCATGCCTTCAGTTCCAGATTTGATTCTGGCCCTTTAACGTTTTCCTGATCTGAACTTCAAAAAAACTTAATGCCTTAACAATGATGTAAAACAGCCAAACCGGTCGCATTAAAATTTAGCTGTGGAAAATCGCAAAGAGTTCTTCTATTTCAAGAACTATAATAGATAAATTGTTCAAATAAAAGATTTTAGTTGGCTAAAGTTTTGACGCTTTTCTATGCTAAATTTTTTTCCATGTTCAAATGAAAAAGGCTTATAAAAATGTATCTTTTTGGGAAAGAGATTAAAGTAAATCAATTATTTTTACTTCTTGGACATTACAATTTATTATGAAAATAAAAATACAGAATTTAAACTTTACCTTTTGTAAATTCCTCACTGTATTTTAGTACTCTGATCGGTTTGGACACTATGCTCGTGTAGTTATCATATTTCTCCAGATAGAAACTCGGATATAGCGTCAAAACCGGGAGAGGCATTCCAACTGTGAAATATACGAATTATAATTCTTTTAGTTTAATTATGTCTCAATTCCACAATGTGGATTCGCCAACTATCACCCTAAGACCATTCAGTTGGCATAAACCACCTCATGTATCCTCTTCGTGTTTTGTTAATTCCAAATTTAAATGACTTAAAATGTAATTTTATTGCTATTAGGACTACGCGTTTTCTGTTTGATGCGAAAAAACAAAATCATACATTTACACCCAATTTTGTAGTAAAATACATGGTGTTATTTGCACAAATGGATGAAACATGGGGAAAATTTGTCTTTTTATATCTGATAATATAATCACTTTGACCAAAAACTGTTAATAAGAAGGAAATTCTCCCAGGAAATTATAGAAGGGGCATTCCATTTTAAAGCGACAAATGGTTGTTGCCTCACCATCTCAGATGTCAACGGAATTCGGCACGTGGGCAGTACCTACCCTTGTGACCCATAATCCGTTGACTAAAGTCACAGAAAAAAAATTTACCCGTGAGTTAAAGGCAAACTTACATCACTTGGGCGCTTAAAAGACGCCATTTTACGCCCTATTAGTGCAAGCTCCAGCAAACTTATTTTACTTAGCAAAGATATAAAAGAGGTTTCATTGGAAAGGAATAAGACTATACTTGATACTATTGATCTTGAACGTCGACTTTGTGCAAGTTTAAATTCTTCTTCAACTGCACTAAGTCAAAGTTCGAAATGTTGTTTATTTTTTAACCTTGGGAAATAAATAAACTCAGAAGGACTTCAAGTAACAGGTTTTTTTCTCGTCTTAACACTCACGCGTGTGTAGTAGGATTTTTCCCAACCTTCAACGAGGAAATATCCAAAGAACCTGAGAAATTTGCCAAAAAATGTTTTTTCCGGAGTTAAAACAATGCATGTGGCACAGGTTTTAAAAATCAGGTGAGTGCTAATTTAGCAAGTTCTCATTTGTTCTTTTAAGAAAAAAAAGAATTGAGTTGTGTTTTGCAGGGGTCGGAGACTAAGTACTCAGTAAATAGTAATTTCATGTATATTTAGTTATTATAAAAACACTGCATTAAATGAAGTAAAAAAAAGGTGAGGCCGTCGCAGAGGCGGCTCCAGACCAGAGGTTCGGGGAGAGGGGGGGCAACCGGGGGGAGAGGGGGGTACCACTGGCTCTGGAGGCTCTGGAGGAATGGAACACTTCCCAAGAAAAGGGGAGTCCGGGGGTTTCGTCCCGGGAAATAGTAACAAAACTATGTGTAAAATGAAGAAAAAATAAATGAAATACACCGGGTTTTGGGGGGGGGGAGCAATTTCCTCTACTGTAGTCATTTGCATGTATCGTTCATAGGTAAATTATCGATGTGATAAGAGATTAAGACAAGGGGAATCACATCAGAATCATTAAAAAAATATATTTGCATGTAATGTCTGAAGGAAATAAAAGTTATAAGTAATAAAAGAGAAAAACGTGTCACATGCCTTAAATTTTGTTGGGAAATAAGGGTTTAGAAAAAAGGAAAAAAACTGTTAGAGAGTCACATATCGTGCATTTTTAAAAAATTTAAAAAAATTCTCCACCAACGTCGATGCATTTTGTTATTGAGTTTTAACCCCTTACGTTGCTCTTCTAGGCTCACTACGGCTTTCTTCAATGGGGTCAGTTAGTCTAGTTAGCAAAGTAGATATGCACACCATGTTTATATTTAACTTTGTTACCGAAGGTCTTTCATTCAACTGCAGGGATAACACTCTTAGAAATCTATATCGGGATAACTCAGAGATCAGTTATAAGCACAACCAAGACCAATCAAACACCCAGGTAACCGTCCATTTATTTAGTTGACTACGACGAGAGAACAATGAGGAGAATACTTCCACTTTGTCAGTAGGTACATCTGCTGTCTATTACCTAACGGTATGTACATTCCCTTGCAGTAAAGACAAACTGTTTTGAACAAAATGGAATATACAGGTCTCGCCGGAACGTACCAAAATGCCATGAAACTCTCCAACATTTCCAAAATTTTCACTCTCTTTGCTCTGACAATATATCCAAGAATTAGTGATACAATCAATTAAGTATCCTTAGAAGAATTTATTGGTTGAATCAGCTTCTTAAATAATGAATCTCAGCGCCAGTGATCGACAATCCATGGAGATAATCTCCGCTTGTGATCTTCGTTGCCGCTTGATTGTTTACTTCATTTGCTTCACAAAAATACTTCCATTGGGATTTCAGTGATTTGTTATTCTTTTCAAAACGTTTAAAAATAAGTACGTAAGCTTAGATTGGTGAAGGTAATAGTCTTTTTCGGTAAATCAATACAAGGTCCATTCATGGAAGAGAGACGTCGAACAATGCCCACATGATACGGTACCGTTTAAGATGCCATACCTTCACTCAAAATTACGATATGAAAGTAATTTGACCAGTTATGGAGATGGAATAAAATTTTCCAATCTTTGTAATCCCATTAAGTTTTTCGTTTACCTCAAAATAAAAAAGTTATTTTAAAATAATTTTTTGAGAAGGAAAAATTTTGACAATTTCAGTTACCATTTTGAAAATTTTAAGTAATATTCGTAAATTTCGTCAGAAAAAGATATATACAAACTTTAGGTACAACTTATATCAGTTTTTCTTTGTAAGTATTGCTGGATGGCACGGATTTTTGGTGTTTCTATGGTAACAGCAGAATGCTTGTGACAAAATTTTTGCATTGCCATAGCTCTGTAACTATGGAGTTGCGACCCCATGTTTATAGGACAACATAAATGCTTAAAATAACTTCTATAACCTCCTTTTCTTTTTCAGAAAGGAAAACCTTAGCGGTTCAAAAATCTCGAAAAAATGTACTAGAATAATAACTTCCAAATTGTATTAATTTTTAAAGCAAAAAGTCTATTTGGCCCATGAGTAATATTTTATTAAATACACTCGTAAAAATTAGGTATTTCAATCTTTTACATAAAAAAATAAAAATTTAGTATTTGATACCGAAACCTAAATAACACATATCCATACATTTTTGAAGAATCATCCATCATATGTTCATAAGTTAAAGTAACAATTAAAAGTAATGGTATCATATTCGGATGAAAACAATTCATTTATACAAAATAATTATTTATTAATAATTTAATATCATGCATTCGTACTTGATCCTTTGTTTGTTTATATATAAAGTTATCTTAATATCATGCTTATATACAGATCTATGTATCTGCATCCATGCATTGTTAGTATATTCAGTGCTGTCTTTCGGACAGGGCCGACCGGGCCCGGATCCAGGGTCCTCGGGGTATTAAGGGGCCACAAGGTATCAACCCTAGTAAAAGTACCCTAGTACCAAATTTGATTTTCAGACTCGAAAAAACAAGCTCTGAATTTTGATTATTCTTTTATACTTCTGACAGTGTGTATGTATATATAGTTAGACCCATTATTTCTCTCTCTGCAACACTTAATTTAATGAAACTATAAGTCCCTCCCGGCAACGGTCGTGGCTAAAAAATTCAACAAAAACGCTACAAATAGAATAAAGCCCTGAAGTTTTCAGAAACATTGTTGTTATAGGAAATGTGAACCCGAGGGTTGGTGCTGAAATCTCGTGGAAACTCATCATCAACAATCTCATACAATATACTGACTTTAATTTATTAGATCTGCATCTGTATCTGAGAAGGAAGCAATGCAAATATATTCACCTTCGGAATATTTTCAATTTTAATAATTTTCGACTGTGAGAGATGATTACTTATACTCAGCCAAAAAATTAATAACTTAAATACCTACTGAACTAGCAAAAAGTAAATTTATCTGGTTCTTAATATTTCCTTTTAATGGTAAAATATTTTAAAGGTAAATATTTTTTTAAATTAATAGAAGAGGAATCGATGGATGCCACAGCATATCCAACAGATGTAGCTTTATGGAAGAAAATTAATGAAAAATTAAGAATGTATTGGTTACAAAAATATCCTGAATTGTGCAGCAACAAGGACACTGATTTTACAAAATCCATACGTATTTATCAAGAAGGGCCTGAAGGACATAAACAAAAAATAAGATTCAGGAGTAAATATTTATTTAAATTAAGGCTTAAAAATGGTGAGCAGTTAGATCGTCAATGGATATCATATTGTCGAACAACTGGCAAAATTTATTGTTTTATATGCTGACTATTTTCGACAACAAAAGATCAATTCTCATTTGATGGGTTTAATGACTGAAAGCATCCTGAGCAAATTGTAGAACATGAACAAAGTAAAACTCATAAAGAGAGTTTAACGATATATTCTAAATGAAGGAGAGAACCTGATTGCATCGAAAATGAATTAATGATACAGCAAAAAATTGAAGATGTTAATTGGATAGAAGTATTACGTCGAACCACTGATGTTAGAAAATGTCTTGTATCCGGAGTTTTACCTTTTCGTGATGATTATCAGAAATTTGGTTCTCTTCATAATGGTAATTATTTAGTTATGTTGGAACTCCTGGGAGAATATAATTCTTTTTTGAAAGAACACATAAAAATATGGAAATAAAGGTCATGGATCAACGTCGTATTTCTCGGCAAATATTTTCGAAGGATTAATAGAACTTATGGGAAAAACGCTTCATCTTAATATTGGTACTTAATGAACTAAAAAGTCAAACTATTACTCCATTTCTGTGAACTACACTCCAGATATTACCCATACAGATCAACTAACTTTTATTGTACGTTGCGTTACCGATTAAGGAACGATCGAACGCTTTTTGATGTTCATTCCAATTGAAGGACATTAGTAACAATATATTTAATGTCGGTAATAATAATTTTTTTCCACACTAATAATATAGATATAAATGATTGCAGGGGAGAGCCTTATGATAATGCCTCGAATATTCCAGGAGCATACACAGGTTTACAAAACGGAATAAAAGATTTATGTAAATAATTATGCTGATTATATCCTCTGTGCCGGTCACTCTTTGAACCTAGTAGGTGCTAAAACCGCTAAGAGCGTTTCACAAGCTACCTCGAATTTTTATTTAGTCCAGAAAATTTACAACTATTTTTCCGCCTCAACTCATAGATGACAAAAATTACTTACAAGCTTAGGGCCAGGAAATAAAATTGTTAAAACATTACCCAATAATCGATAGTCAGCACGATTTGATGCAGTTTCTGGTCTCTAGAAATGTTATGAAAAAAGTATTGCAGCTCTGAATGATATATCTCAGGAAGCTACACAAACAAATGACACTAAAATTGAAGCTAAATCAATTTTAAAGCAAATGAAAAAAGTTGAAAATATCTTTATGACAGTATTATGGTACGACATTTAACTCCTAATCAATGATACAAGCTAAGGAGTACAAAAGGAAAATTTAGTTTCATACATCGCATTCGGCCTCTTAAAGTCTCTAGGAATATATGAGCTTGAGAGAAAAGTTTAATATTTTTTTTAGAGAAAGCCAAAGATTTTACCAAAATATGTGAACCGGCGACTACATGAAGAAACCCAACTTGAAGCGTAAGATAAACTCGCTTTGAGGGTTCAAGAAGTGATTAGAATTTTTCTGAAGAAGAAAATTTGAAAATAAAAATTTTTACCCAGTGATCGATTCTCTTTGTTTCAATTTAAATATAAGAGAGTCCACATACGACACTGTTCACGATAATTTCAAGTTTTTCACAGTATTTCGAGAAATGGACTATGAAAAGATAAAAAATGCGTGTGAAAAACAAAATATGACATAGACATTTCTTCTAACAATTTAGTATCAGAATGTTCATTTTAATATGAAACGTTATCTTAGTGAAATTAAAAAAATCACATGTATTTAATTCCAAAATTATATGTTACATTTAAAAAAAATTGTTAAAGTTGCCCATATTCTATATTGAAATTAGTTTTAGAATATTTTTGAGCCTAATGATAACAAATTGCAGTGGTGAAAGTTCGTTTTTAAAACTAAAATTATTGAAACATGATCTACGAAATGCCATGACTCAATCAAGATTAAATCATCTGGCGTTAATGAGTATAGAATCAGATTTACTCAATTTAATTAACTTTGAAGATATCATTGATGACTTTGCTGCTCAAAAATCTTGAAGAAAAATTTTGTATAAGTTTGTCTGATGTTTAAGCTTATTGTGACATAATTTTTAAGTTTCAATGTTGTATAAATAATTCATCTATTAAAATAATATTATCATCAAATTTATTTGTTAGTTCTTCTCCCTGATCGCGTGGCCTTTTATTAATTAATTTTATCTTTAAAAAATAAATAATACCTACATTTTATGCCAAATGCAATGACATTTGAAAAAATATACGTTTTTTGAGTATGAATGATGAAAAAAATAATAATATTAGTATTGAATTAGGTATTATTTGACTTAGCAATCTGAAAAAATAATTCAATCGCGTATCTTGTGTAATTATTTCAAATAGCCTTAAAAGGGCTACACACTATCTCAGACCCAAGGGCCTCTTGATCCCATAAGACGGCCCTGAGTAATTGGTATATATTTTTGATGTACTCTTTTTAATTGTCTGCGAATATCTAGAAATGTTGCAGATCATGTTAAAATGACTCAATCATGGAGAAAAGATAACGCTAAACTCGATGATCTCACTTTAGAGCTGCCAAAAAAAAAGACTAGAAAAGTCTTCGAGTATTTTGCGAGGGCCTTATCAGCCCCATTTGACAAAGTTTCCAATAACAATCATAGGAAAGGTAGCAAATGCAAAATGGAAGCAAGATCATTTCTACCTAACTGGTATACACAATTCACGTGGCTGGAATACAGCCTGATCAAAGATGCTGTTTTCTGTTTCGCTTGTCGCTGTTTTAGAGTGAATGATAGTTCTGCACATGGATCACTAGTTTCTAGATCACTAGTTTCATCATCATTAGAGTAATCTACCGGTTAGAGGTAGGTTATGATGAAAGTCAGAAAATATCCAACGGACTCTTACACGTACCGTGCCCTATCTACCTCTAGTATTTCTTTCTTCATCTCAGGTTTATCACTGCTTTAATTTCATCTAGATTTTCATCATGGAACAAAACTCTTGAACGATTTCAATTTCATCCGAATTCGAAATGTCACATATAGTGAATATAGCTGTGAATGTTTTGAAAAAAACAAGGCAATTGATCTACAGCTTGAAGAGAATAAAGAGGCTGAATCAAGGTTAAAAGAAAAGCAGCGACAAAAAACGTAGTTTATATAAAAAAAATAATAGATGTAGTTCATACTTAAGCTAAAGGTGGAAAAAACATTTCGTAGACAACGAAAAGGGATTATTTCTCGAAATCGTACAACTTCTCAAAAAGTACGTTCCTGAATTTAAAGAATCCCTAGAAACTGCACCGAAAAGCTGTACTTACCTCATGAGTAATCATATTCAAAATGATATTTTGCAGGCGCTTAAAAACATCGTTTTAGATTGAAGGACGGTACATTTCTGTTAATGCCGATGAGACTTCAGATGTAAGTCATCACGAACAAATTGCATTAGTATTTAGATACATTCCCAAACATAGTGTGCCTCCAGTAGAAATATTCATCTCCATTGAACGTCTGAAAGTCACCGATGCTGGGACGATATTTGAAAGAATAAATACCACGTTACAAAAAATGAGCGTTTAATGGAAAAGCGTTGAAGCTGTATGTTTTGATGGTGCTTCAACGACGGCCGGTCATTTCACCGGGGTTCAGTCAAGATGCAAGGAAATGAATGAATCCATTGTATAAGTTCACTGCCATGGCCATTTACTGAATATTTCTCTAGTTGGAGCTTGCTCAAGCCACAAAGAGAATCCTAAGGTATTCGACTTTTTTTTGGAGTGATTCAGCAGATATATAGTTTTATTGAAGGAAGTCCAAAAAGGCATACAGTGTTCGAGGACATTGTAAAAACAACAGATATCAAGCTGAAAAGACTGAAATCACCCTGCGAAACCCGTTGGGCTTGTCGATCTGAAGCCGTCTCTGTGGCGCATGCTCAGCTTTCTATTGTTCAAGCTTTTATATAAACAATCGAAGGTGCATCTGATTCGAAAGCAAGAGTTTTAGGCAAAGGAATTTTGCACCAAATTGAGTCCTTCGCTTTTATAATTTCTTTAGAAATTTTGCAACCAATGTTACAACTAGTAGTAAAAGTAATCCAAACTCTACAGTCCTACGACATCGATCTTTGCCAAGTCATGGACGAAGTTTCTAGTTTAGCGATCGCTTTGTAAGAACTGAGAATCGAAGCTGCTATATTTGATAACATTCTATTCAAGAGCAGTAGATACTTGCAATCGACTGGGCGTTGAAATCCCTGCTCCAAGAAAGCGCAAGCTTCACAATTTCTAATTACACATTGAAATCCACCTTTTTCGACGTCTGTCATCACTGGAATATTGCTATATCCATAACCTCATTTACCTAAAATTCGCATTTTCACGTTTCCCTCGTCACAGAAATGCCATTTACACCACTCAAAATCATCATTTCCGAGCCGCGTACCGTCCCACCCCAGCACCACGGTTTCACTCCATGGGCCCGCAACCTTGTTGGGGTGTGGTGGTTAGGTCATATTTCAGACGTGAAACTAGTGACTATCCCTCTAGCGGCTATATATGGCGGCGAAAACACGGAAAATATAGCAAAATTCCTCATTTTCAAACTGTATTCACTCGGAAACTACTAGTCTCTGCGACGTTTCTTATTTTTTTATAAATGTGCAATCCTTACACTAACCATTAATGCCATTGCAATTTCACAATTTTGCAGAGGTTTTCAGCAAAAAAATATTCTCCCAGACGAGACCTAAATTCATAATTACCCCAAATGTTATAGTACAGGAGATTTCAATGTTCATTTATAATATTCTTAGCCGTGAGCTGCATTCGATGGGTTGTGGGCTAAAGTTACGAGACTAGTTTTCAAGTCCACTAATCAGAAATATGGGCGTTTAAAGTTAGAGTAATTTTACATTAAACAAGAAATATTTTACCATAAACCCTCTCCATACCTTATCAGATAAAATGTACGTGGTAATTAGCACTGGTCGAACACTTACTACTTCTTACCGTACACAATGCACTACGTGAAAATACACTGGTAAATAAAATGAGCATAATTAGTAAGTACCTACATGCAAAGATAACCCCTAATTGTATATTAGATGTGAACGTTTCGGTAATAGGGATGGTAATTTCCTAAAACGCGATGGAGAGTCACATTTTCGTGTTCAAGATATTCAAGAAAACCTAATCAACAAAAACGACAAAAACTTACCTTACTGCGGTGAATTTTGGCGATGTACAATCATAGCGTTTCCCATTCAACTTGAATTTCGAAGGGCACTTCAGGATAAGAGCAATAGTACGTCCACCTACGAGTCGCAGAAACTGCAAAATTAACGATGAGTTTTAAAGCGTTGCACAAGGGAATTTACAACCAATATATTTATGTAACACTTTTTCCTTGGCTGCACACATGAATATAAACATTCTGTGTTGTTGTCCCATACATCCCGTGTGATCCCGTGTAAATAAGATATCGTTTTTCTTTTGTTCTGCGCAGCACCCCGGCAGTCGAAACCCGCATTTTTCAAAACTCCAGTTTTCGTTAGAATTTCCAGAATAGGTTTTGAATCCCTTAAAATGCTTGAGCCGTGTTATAAGTTTCGCCGGGTATATATATGTGCTCTTAACTGATTCATGTCTGAGAGCGATGTGGTAAGTTAAGGCTGGAGCCATGATTATTCGAGAGATTCTTACACATTTCAGTGACTATATTCACTAACACCGCATGCAGACATGCAGACAGGTTCAACGCGCATTGCTCAGATCGGAGGAGTATACTGAGCTCTGTAATGAGAAATATATATCTGCTGGTGAATCATGGAAGCATGTCGGCCAGACAAACTGTTTCATGAGGTAGCCTATGTCGGGTTTTGTGTGGTAGCTATTCAGTAAACACGAAGATCTGCAGCAGCGCTGCAGAAGGATGTCAAAGTTTCACCGGCAGCGCATGTTACTTGACGCGCTGCTGCTGCGTCTCAGCAGCGCTCTCCCAAATGTTGTTGCCGAAAAACACATTCGTAGCGCACTCGCAGCTCATGCCTGCAGCGCATTCGAAGTAGTAGTTGGAGGCGCTGTCATAGCCTATCAAGGAGCTGCAGGTCAAATTCATGGACATGAATGATGTACGGGGGTACGTGACGATGTAACACTCGTAATTGACGTTCGCGGGAGCAGAGAGTGGATTTACTGCCTGATGTGAGTGCGGGAAGAGGGTGCAGGACACGCTCTATATAATATAGTATAATAAAGTATAATCTCTTTTCTATCTGCTTGGCATTTTCATTACATGTCGTCCTGTGGCGGTAATTCATAGACAACACTCACTAACAAAAAAGCATGAATGCAACTCATGTTAGCAATTAAAGCATGAATGCAACTCAGCATATATTCATGCATCATGCGGATGAACCACATTGTTTATGCTTTCTATAACTTATAATGACATGTCACAGCCATCACAAGTGGCAAAGTGACGCAATAAATATGTACATAATTTCCAATTGGCGGGCCTCTGGCCGAAAAGGTATGTCCCTCATCTGCCTTCTCCTTGTTTCTCCCAACGAAGGTTTGGTTGTTCTTTTTTCAAGTCACCTCACTTCATCCTCCTGTCTCATGACCACTTGAATTCTCGACTCTTTCGCTGTCCGGGGAGTGTCCTCCCTCCCCCTTCTAGTCCCGGTCGCGCCCCGTTGCCCTCGGTCCGATCTCTTTTCCCCATGGGGAGGGGTGAGAGGAAAAGCAATCCGTTCAATCGCTTATATTATAATGTTAGAATTCATGGGCTTGCCTATATGGGGCAAACATTGGCTGCTCATAGGCTTGTCAATATTGGCCATTCATTGGTTCTCATCTCATCACCAACATTGAGTCAATATGGAGGATGGATGAATCCCTTATACTTTATGCCAATTTTCTTAGGACAAAATCCTTATCTGGAGGGTTGGAGGCTGAGCTGTCATGGTTTCGGAAATGGGTGATGTTTAGGAGTGGTTGTGTGAGTACATTAGTTAAATGTAAAACATATTAGACTAGACTCGATGTGGATTTATTCTTCAAATTTTGACAGTAAAGCTCATGTGTTTAGCAATAATTATTATTTCAAAGGAAAATTATTTATGGATCACATTTTTTAATAGTAAACACGAAAATGTTCTACATTTTATATCAGGGGTTGCGCATTTCTTAATTGAATTTGTTGCATATTTATTTAGCTGTGGTTCCATGGTTATGTTCCATTGAAATTCTTTATATCTGTAACATATTTCTGGACCAGTATAGTAATTCGAAATTATAGCTTTTCCATAAGTGCCGAGTGCTCGCATAAGTACGAGGAGATAATCGATGAGGATCTCTTGAGGCAGGACATCTCCCCCACCCACCGACCACCGATCGATGATATTCCTGAGTTAACTGGTAGGCTCACCACACGTGGAGGATTTCGGTCTTCTACTATTTCCAATGGTGTGCAGCGAGCAATTGGGAAACAATTACTTAATAGATGTGTAAATAAATTCTTAAAAGAGGCACTCGTCTTGGTTTGTTTTGCATAGATGATAACACCCTCCAAAATCATCATCTCAGAGTGAGGCATAGGTTTTAGAAGCCAACATTTTGACTCGATTTTGAGCATCAAGAAATTAAATAAACTCAGAATAGTTATTTTACCAAATTTTTTCCTGGGGAGTTTTCATATTCACCTAAGGTTGTATTAATGACCTAGACCCTGAGTGCTCCATGATAATTGTATTTTTCCTAAAATAAACACAAACAAATGGGATACCTTAAAGGAAAAAAGAAGGAGGAATATAAATATTTAATTAAAGATACTGCAGTGATTATTTTGTCATAAAAATCTTCCCAACAGTTTTTAGGGGGTTAATCTTATTATACTTGTGTATTTTATGTATGTACATGTATTTTCATCGCACCCAGTCATACTGCTGCAGATTAGCTGAATGGAAAAAAGCATTGAAAGAAACACCGTGCCAAAGCTAAAGCTTTCTTAGATTTGCCATAATATTGATCAGGACACCTGCATGTTTACTTTTTAGGAAGATTTTTATAAGTTAATTATTTTTTAGGAATTGTATTGAAATTAGAAAAAGTTTTGTTTTGAAAAGTTTTTCCTGTGGTCTCTGAAATAATAGATAATCATTTTTGATCCAGGAAATAATTAAGTGGTATCACACTCCTATCGTCTCGTTTAATCAATATATGAATTAAAATAAGACCTTAGAGACTAATTTTTCGTGAAAACTTTGCTATTGGCGCAGATTCGCTTTCAGTTACTTCTGTAATTATTGTGAAAAAAAGGTCAGATCAGCATTAAAGGGATTGGTGATTCATTTCTCCATTTTACATAGGAAGCTATAGTCAAGCCTAATCTTTCTTGAAAATTAGAGAAATTAAGCCAAAGATCAATTGAGATAACTTCAAGAATTCTGGTATAAAACAGTGTAATTGATTTTGAATTATTAATATTAATCCCATAAATAAAGGCAATCATGTTGGCTTTCCCATTTCTTCTAAAGAAATTTTCCATCCTATATATTTTCAAGTGCTCTGAAATATTATAAGTGTCTTCTAACCTACTCCCAAATGCTTGCAAATTCATTGATGAATGCTTTGGAAAACAGGTTAAGAATTCGGCCAAGAGTTCTGCGAGATGTGAGCCGAAGAGATCTCTCCGTAACAGCACTGGGAAAGAGAGTGGCTGTTCCTTTTGGTATTGCTCCGACTGCTATGCATCGCTTGGCTCACCCTGACGGCGAAGTGGCCTCAGCCAGAGGTAAGTCAATGACATGCACTTCTTATTAAAATATGTAGACAATAAAGAGGAAAAAGAGTCGTGAGAATTTTATCACTCGATAATTTTCTTTTCATAACATATTAGAAATGCAGTTGATTTAACTGATCTCGTCTTAACTCTTCTACTAAGCCTGTTCACGGCAACTATATTTGAATAAAAACCCCTTTGAGGGAACTTAGAAACTTTCACGATACAATTTATTTTGAATGTAAATACAATAGATGTAGTCGACTCTCTCCCATCCGGACTAAAAGAGGGGAGTGGTTTCTCGAATCACGCACACTACGGATACTGCAGATTTCCCGAAAGAAACACTTTTGGAGTTTTTCGGGTACCTTCTGTCACCGACGACTACTAAGTACTAACCTCTTTCCATGAGGTTCTTCTAAGTAAATATAATGGCTTCAACGTGGAAATCTACGTGAATCAAATATATTATTCCTAGTAAGAAGTCAATATGCCAAGTAGATATATTGTGATGAAGATAGGGTACCGTGATCGTGGTTATCGTTAATACTAGGAATTTGAACTAATTTTGCGTCATTCCTTCGATTATCGTGTGCCAGTAGCCAATCAACGCCGTAGCGGTGTCTGTTTTTCACAACGGTCTCTTCTGTTTTTTTTACAAGCTGACATTACATCATGACCAAATTATGATCACTGTCGATATTCTCACCATGGTAGCTCTTGCAGTCCTTTTATTGATTTATAAAAAGCTTTTTTTTTTACTAATGTATAGTTTATTTTAAATCTTCTTCTGTCTCCTGGTATTTTCTATGTGTTTCTTCTTCGCCGGTGGTTTTCATATAGTGTGTTTGTGACGATAAGGCCATTTTGTACGCAGAACTCAATTTTTCTCCCCTATCGTTACGTTTTCCCAAACCATACTTCCCTACTGTCTTAACTTCTTGGCTTTCTTCTACAATAGCATTCAAGTTTTCAAGAATAATTAAGTTTTATCCCCTTTTACATTCATTATCACTTCTTCTATTCCGTTGTACATATCGTAATCTTTTAATCTGACGTGGGCATGTATACTTTTACAAACTCTATGTTCTTAGGTTTTGTTTCTAACTAAACATAATTATCCTTTCACAGTAATGAAGTTAGCTTTTCACTCGCAAACCGATACTTTTCCTGAGTAATATACCAACACCTGCGTTTCCATTCGTAGACCCAGACAAAGAAACAATAAATAGGAAAATCAAGAATTATCTTTTGATGATAAGTTATAACCACATCGACCAAAGATATTGTGTCGGGAAATATTTTCGGAAAACCGAATATTACGGAAAATCGCGTATATCGGCCAAACTTCGAGATCCCTAAATTGTAGATTAGAGGAAAATCAAAGGGCAACAAAGAGGTGTTATTTCGTCACTCCGCTGTTGCAGACCACGCCTGGCCAACACCTGGGCACATTATCAACTTTGAGGAATGCAAGATCATTTCCAGGTAAAATAAGTACTTCCCTCGCCTGATAAGGAAGGCGATGTAAATCGCTGAGATTCCAGAAAACTTTAACAGAAAAGATGAACTACCCCCTCTCCTCCACTTTCGAACGGATTTTCAACAAAGACCAACAGACCCTACCGACAATCAGAGCGCCCTAGACTAGCCCAAGCCTTTTATAATACGGGGCAAGAGCCCTATATATAGCGGCCAAAAAACTTTGCAAAATCACTTCGGACCTGAAGATGTCAGCTTGAGTGCCGGCGAAGCTTCATGGGTGAACAAACACGGGGATAACCCGAAAACCCTCGTGTATATCACCTTCTGTTGATTGAGAAAACATGCATTTATGTTTCTTCACCATTAAACATTATCGGGTTTTCTGCTTCGTAGAGAAAATGTTGTAAAATGAGAATTTTTGTAAAAAATATTCTCCGCAGTAGTAAACCCGAAAATGGTTAGTAGTGGAAATACTAATCGCTGCAAAAACATTCAAACAAAGATTATGCATTTATGTTATCAATGATTTGCCTCTTCATAAAATCTTTGAAGAATGTAGCCCAGATGCTCTGGGTCGTATGCTCCTTTGTGTTTCTTAGAAATAGATGTGGATGAACACCATAAGTTTTAACCACATCTTGAGCTGAATCCTTAGCCCCGTTGACTGATTTATGTTCTCTCTCTTTAAATTCTTATCTATCTCAATCCTTGGGAAAATACCCGAGTTAGTTACCCATTGACAGATATTCCAACTTTTTAAAGGATGCCAGTTTAAAAAAGGTTTTATGATGATTTTCCATTCTGCCGCGCAGAATAGCGATCACATACATAGAAAGGGAGAAAAAAATAGGCCGGTACCGGAGTAAGGAAGCCTTGGTAGCGTAGTATTCATAGGTCCGTGGTTCAATTCCCGGTGTGGATCGATTTTTTCTCACGAAAATTTCTACGTAAGAAGATTTTATTTGCTTAGTTGGATGAAATTTGAAAATATATCTTGCCAATAAAGTTTTACCTACTATATAAATACAAGCAATTTGTATTACCATCCGGCAGACAAAGGAGACCAATCAATATTTATTAGAATATCTAGAAGTTTACTATTGCACTCATTATTTACTGAAGTAAGTTAACATGTCCTCACAACATAGTCATGCGTGTTGCTGTACATCAAGATGGTAAGGGGAAAATGACAAATAATGAGGTCAGAGGTGTACCTGACCTACCTTCTATGTGTTTTGGGGAAAGTAGAAAATAATTTTACCTTATATCTAATTGTTTATCTCATATATATATATATATATATATATATATATATATATATATATCTTATATATCTAAGTGTTTTTGGGGAAGGTAGAAAATATATTTAATTTAAGAGTACTCATTCATAGGTGATTTTGGAAACACTTTAAGTGAATGTACATATCATATATGTATATGTTACTTATCATCCTCTCTTTTTTTTCCTATTGTATTTGATAAAAAGCCGCAGAAAGAATGGGAGCTGTGTTTATCCTAAGCACTCTATCAACAAGTAGTTTGGAAGAAGTTGCAGAAGCAGCTCCTAATGCCACCAAGTGGTTTCAGCTGTACATTTACAAGAACAGGTACTTATCTATCTTAAACGTTATCTGTCTTATCATGGCTTAAACAAATACCTCATCAAATAAAACCAGTGGTTCAGATGCATTGTACTGCACGAAGTTTTTTTTTTAACATTGTGAAGCAATGCTTGGGTAACAAGGGCATTAGAAATGCATTTTGAGTTGGTTGGCAAGTTATCCTTTTTAAAGCAGATGTGTTATTTTTGCCATCTTGGTGTAACAATATTGAATTCGAAACATTCACGTGATTATTTTTATGGCATTGTGGAAGAAATGCGCTATTTGCAGATATTACAAATTCATATTAATTCACTACCATATGAGTGTCCCACAAGCCTGATAAATTAAGATTCTCTGGTCATACAATACACCCTGCTAATCTGGACTATATGGGGCGAGGTTTTGTCCAGATGATCGGGTGATTTCTAAAAAATATCATTTATGGAGCTTGTTTGTGAGCTCTCGGTCACCGACGACTTGTAATTACTTCCCATGAGGCAGGAGGCCCTTCCGAGTGAAAATGTTGTCTTTATTATGTCATTTGTCCGCGAACATAATATACTACTCGATATTTCAGAATATTAAATTTTCAAGTACCTATCTAGTAATAAAACAATGGTAACATCCCCGAAGTTCTCGTAAATACAAAATGATTCTATTTCCCGTAATTGATACCCAGGAGGAAACTAAATATATTGGGAGAGCTTTAAGTGTTGTCATAATATTTCGAACTAAATATGTGCCTTTCAGTCGATAAATACGCATCAATAGCGCATCAACGCAGTAGCCGCGTCAACGTACGCCCAGCTGTTAACGGGCATACCCAGACTGCGTCGCGTGGTCAAAATTCGATTCAATTTACGGCATACCCAAAGATAGCAACTTTTCAGTCTAGATACACTCTTTTTAGTTTTTTTGTAGAACTTCGCGACTTTTATACTTTCTTCTACAAAAACTGACGATTCGATAAAATCCTACGATCACATTTTTCTTTTGAATAAAGTAAAAAAAATGACTGATCACATGCTACTCAAAGCGAACACAGATTACGTTAATTAAAATTCCAAAAATTACTAACTAATACAAGAAAATGAGCTTTTGTTCCATAGGTGAATTTTAGGTTCAAAAAGTTGAATTTTTTACTTAGTGTAAGGTCTTCATATTGATAGTGAAACGAACTTTGTAACATCCACAGTTAATTTCAGAATCAACAGCCGGTTTCGCCAGTTACGAATGTACCTGAAGATGGCGTAACTGCTAAAACCGCATCTACTTTCTGAAATTAACTGTGGAAGTTACAAAGTTCGTTTCACTATCAATATGTACCGCAACAGCTTGAGTCAGAGATCATACGACTTCAATTTGTCACTTTGGTTGAAGATACAATGGTAGATATACAACGCAATAATCACATCATAATTTAATGACATCTATCATAGGTAATATTTTGTTTTTCCCTTGCGTCAGCTGCTT
The DNA here is from genome assembly GCA_963573305.1 of Pyrrhosoma nymphula. Lineage (NCBI taxonomy): Eukaryota > Metazoa > Arthropoda > Insecta > Odonata > Coenagrionidae > Pyrrhosoma > Pyrrhosoma nymphula. The sequence goes on along the minus strand of OY754333.1, from coordinate 83,650,173 downwards.
TGCAAGTAACCAGGTACAATAAAATACAGATTCAGGTGTGATGTGGTGGAACCGTTCAATAATGACATATGGACTTGAAGAAGATGTAGTGACATCTAGAATATTCGGTATTAAATCCTTTATTAGTGAAAAGGTGCATGTGTTTTTCCCTGTCACAATCTGATAATGTTAATATGAGATGCATTCTCCCTCCCTCCAAGGCATTGGTTTATGCTTTAGATAACTAGTGCAATGTAGTGTAACGAACATGTAATGAAGATAATTCATTATGAAACAAGAATAATGGGATTCTGTAGGACAAAGAGAGTGGGTCTGGTCGTTAAAATGGGAGAGAATAGCCTGGAGCAAGAAGAACAATTTAATTGCTTGGGTTGCATGTAGGAGAAAAATGGGACTAGTCTGTGACTAGTCCCATTTTCCTCCTACATACCCCATTAAAAGGAGTATTGTGTTAGCAAGGGATGCCTTCAATTATACATGGGAGTGGGATGACGGCGTCCTTATGTAAGAATGTAAAGAAAAGGTTGGAGAAGAGTTTAAGAATGGAGTGTGGCGTTGTATGGTGCAGACACCTGGACTCTGCGAAAAGAGCAACCGGAATATGCGGCAGCCATTTGAGGTTAGGGTGTGGGGGAGAATGGAGAAAGTTTAGTGGACGGAAAGGTAGATGAGAGAGAAAGTGCTTGGTAAGGTGAATGAGGAAACTTCTGGAGGATATTAAGGGGATTCAGAGTGGGTGGTAGGAAGAGGTGATGAGGGGTGAAGGGATGTTTGAAGGCCGTGATAGAGGGGATGGGGTGAGTAGGGAAGAAAGAGAATAGGCTAATGAAATTGGGATGAAGATAGGTAGGATATATGCTGAGGTCAATAAATAAATCATGGGATAAATAGAGCGGTTAATATAATTATATTAATTCATTTAATATCAATCATTAATATAGCTGTATGTAAAATTGATATTAAAATAATTATTGATGTATTGTAATTATTGTACTATAAAGTATTTTATTGAAGATTGCCTTTCATAAGGGGTTTTATTTTTGTTTATCATGGGAATAAAAGATAATAAATTTATTTCTAGACCGATTCATATAATAATCCATGATTTAGCTCTAATTGTAATTATTTTTCCTACTATTTTTTTATTGTTACAGTTGTAACACTTCCCTGCGAGTCCCCGGCAAGCATCAGGTTTCATTGCCGTCATAATGGCCGGAGACTCGAGAGGGGTTTGGCAGTAATCGTTGCCACGTCCGACGCCCATCGGATGAGTGGCTACGCTGCTGTCGGGTCATGCGTACGCAGTAGACGGAGTGACCCCAGTATGACGGCCTTCTGCATGCGTGCAATTAGTGAGTCCGCCTGTGCCCCGCAGGACGGAATGCACTTGATGTTATTTAGCAGCGACCCCTTGACTCCACCGAGCACACTTACGATGAGGACTACTAGTTTAACAGTGTGCGGGGTACATCTGTCGAAGTTCGAAAAGCAGGTCTTGATATTTCGTCCGTTTTTCCACCTCCTTCGCATCCATGTTCGTTTCAGCCGAAGCCGAAAACTCGATCACGAACATGGAGCGTGTGAAGTGGTCGAGGAGAACGATATCAGGATTGGTCGCCTCCAACTGCCTGGTGCTGGGTAAGGAGTAATTCCACCAGATTGTGCATTTATCTTTCTCCACGACGGACTCAATATCTCCAGGGGCATAGGGTAGCACAGGTGTTTCGTAGATGCCATAATGGTGTTGAAGGTGAAAGTATAACACCCGCAGGGCCGCGTTGTGCCGAGCTAGATACGCTGACCTGGCGTAATAACTACAGCCGGAGAGAAGGTGACTCAAAGTCTCCGGCTGGGCTCGGCACGCCCTGCATCTCATGTCCGCGACCTCCACCTTGAATATAATGCGGCGTTACACGAGTGTGTTTATGACACCATCCTGGCACGCGAGGACAAAACTCTTGGTCTCTGACTTCAGACCGGCGGAGCGTAGGAAGGCAAACGTCAGCTCCTGCGATAATCCATGCTTTTCGATGTTTCGATAGAAACATCCATGCCTGGGCTTATCGGTATGCACCTTGAGCAAGGCCTTCTGCTCGGCTGTTTTATTTCGAGCTTGAGGACGTCTGCCTTCAATGACGAGATGGTCGTGTCATTGTCGCTTCCGTCGAATGACGGGTCGAAGTCGAGACCGGCTTCGTCCGCTGCCCACTTTGCCACCTGGAAGAGAAACGCCCCTGCTCCCGCACTCTCGTGCTCTCTCACGAGATTGAGCAGGGGGTCACTGCTTTTCAACACTCGGCAAGCTGTACCCAGAACAACTCTGCTGTGGAGACACTCCAGGCTCAATAGTCCCCTACCACCTAAATTGCGAGGGTGATACAATCTGGTGACGGAAGATGTAGGATGAAGACTTCTGTAGATGGTCATCATCTTCCTCGTTCTGCAACTCGTTGACGTTCCACTTTGTGCATCCAAAGGTATACAGCAGTGTAGGAACCGCGGACATGTTCTTGCCAGATAGCTCAGACCTCCAGATGTTCCTGAGAGTCTGTCTGTATTTGGCGGTGAGCCTTTCCTTCACTGCTGCAACATCCTGCATTCGGCGCTGGAGGACGCCGAGATATTTGTAGCTATCATCGTCCTCGAGGTGACGAATGACGCTCCCACCAACAAGTTGCACGTCTTCCTTGATCTCCGAAAATCTTCCTCTCGCCAGGTGGATGGATGCACACTTGCCCAATCCGAACTCCATCCCCATAGCCTCACTGTATTCCAGTATGGTGCCCAGGGCAGTGCGATGGTCTTTGCCATTAAAAGCATTAAGCTTCAGTTCATCCATATAGAACAAATGGGTGACCTTATGCTGCTTGTCACCTGGAACACCGCACATGTATCCTCTACCTCGTCGCAGCCTAAGGGACAGGGTAGGAGGGAAATACAAAACAGTAAGGGGCTCAAGCTGTCGCCTTGAATAACGCCACGGTGGTATGTTACCAACTCTGTGGAAACTGACCGCTTGCCCGAAGTCAGAACAAAGCGCGTTTTCCAGAGTGGTAACAGGTGTTGGATGCAGGTGGACTTTCTAAACTTCAGCATGGCGATAAAAGGTCATGCGAAGTGGTGTCAAAAGCCTTATTGTAGTCCACCCAGGCCATTTATAGGTTTCGCTTATGACGGATGGCATCCTGGCATATGCACCTATCAATGAGCAGGTTATCCTTGCATCCCGCGATTCCACGCTTTGAGCCCCTCTACTCGTACACCTCCTCCCACACAGGCTGGACGTGGTGGAGGATAAGGTCGCTCAAGATCGAGGTGAACGCCTAATATACAGTGTTGAGGCAGGTAATAGGGCAGTTGGTTCGTGGGTCTTCCACGCAGGGGCACCACCCTTCCCCCGGCATTCGAGCGCGAGCTTATGGCCGGGGAACGGAAGGGCTGCGGGGAATAGGAGGGAAAAAAGGATGGGTGAAAAGGGTAAGGGAATAGGAAAATTCCGGCCCCAGAGTCATGATTAGGCTAAGGGGTAGAAAACGGAACGCGAAACAACAAATAATCTCCAGCGTTTGCTGTGGTGAATTCTATAAATAAGAAAACACCAGAACGGCGACCAGTCGTCCAGCCTGGTCCGCTGGGTAGGTAATAGGGCAGTAGTTCTTTGGATTGGACAAGTCTCCCTTCTTAGGTATCAAAAACGTGCGTCCCTCAGTCAGCCAAGGTTGATTAGATTCTCTGCCTATCAGAAAGGACGTAAAGATTCTGGCGAGGTGTTGGTGGGTGGAAGTAAACTTCTTCCACCACAAGTTATTCACGGCATCCATTCCTGGAGCCGAGAAGTTCTTCTTGCCGGAGAAGGTCTTCTTCACGTCACTTTCTGTGACTGAAAGAGGTCCATCCACATCTTGTAGGTGGTGGTCACATAACTCTTTAAAGAGGCCTATGGGTGGAGTGTCTCCGTTGAATGGCTTCGACGTTTCGTAGATCTCCTTCCAGAAACGTTCAACCTCTTGGACGGTAGGCGGAGATTCGACGACAGGTGGAGGTGGTCGAAAGAGACAGGACGGGTGAAGGAGAAAGGTGGAATTTTCCCTCAGGACTCTACACCTCTTGAGGAGTTTTTTTTTCTGGACAGTGGTGAGTGCTCGTACTCTATGGACCGCGTGCTGTTTAATGGTAAGCAGCACACTTTTATTCAGTGTGTGATGATTGTATCCGAGATTGCGCACTATGCGCCGAACTTGGGGACTGAAAGTTCGCCCAGATACGATGCATTCCATCACACACTGGATTCTCGACGCTTGTCGTCTCGCCTGCATGATCTTGTTCTCCAACTGTTCCAGCCTCTTTGCTGCTTTGTCCTCCCAAGAGGTGTTCTTTTGGGAGTGAGCCATAATTTTGGCAGCAGTGTAGACCACGTAATTTACCGTCCAAAGGTCCGACGTTTCCGTCAGGATTTCGTCGATAAGACTATTCAACTGGGGCAGGTGGTTACCCCACAGAGAGATCTTTCGGTGGATATCTCTCTCCCTAGATCATCCTATTATTAGTCTTATATAAATAATGATATAGAGAAATGTAATTAAAAAGAGAGAGGGTATGAACCTATTAGCTTAATTAGCTTATCTTTTTTTATTTCTTCTCATATTTCTTGGTGTATATGATGCACGAAATTTTTTTATGTTAATAAATAAATAATGCGATAAGGGTCCTGCACCTGTAAAATACCTTAAGGGTTTTAACTATTTTGCATTTAAACCTACCTTGAAGATTACCTTAATAATAATAATAATAATATATGATGATGGACAACCTAGGCCGAGAGACATCCACCGGAAGATCTCTCTGCGGGGTAACCACCTGCCCCAGTTGAATGGTCTTATCGACGAAATCCTAACGGAAACGTCGGACCTTTGGACGGTAAATTGCGTGGTCTATGCTGCTGCCAAAATTATGGCTCACTCCCAAAAGAACACCTCTTGGGAGGACAAAGCAGCAAAGAGGCTTGAACAGTTGGAGGCCAAGATCACGCAGGCGAGACAACAGGCGTCGAGAATTCAGTGTGTGATGGAATACATCGCATCTGGGCGAGCTTTCACTCATAAAGTTCGGCGCATAGCGCGCAGTCTCAGGTACAACCATCACACGCTGAATAAAAGCGTGCTGCTTACCATTAAGCAGCACGCGGTCGATAGAGTACGGGCACTCACCACGGCCCGGAAAAAACTCCTGAAGAGGAGTAGGGGCGTGAGAGAAAATGCCTCCTTTCTCCTTCAGCCGTCCCGTCTCTTTCGACCACCTCCGCCTGTTGTTGAATCTCCGCCACCCGTCCAAGAGGTTGAACGTTTCTGGAAGGAAATATACGAAACGTCGAAGCCATTCAACGGAGACACTCCGGCCATAGGCCTCTTTAAAGAGGTTTGTGACCGCCACCTACAAGATGTGGATGGACCTCTTTCAGTCACCGAAAGTGACGTGAAGAAGGCCTTCTCTGGCAAGAAGAATTTCTCGGCTCCAGGAATGGATGCCGTGAATAACTTCTGGTGGAAGAAATTTACTTCCACCCACATACACCTCGCCAGAATCTTCACGTCCTTTCTAAATGGTGGAAAACCAATTCCACCTTGGCTGACTGAGGGACGCACGGTTTTAATACCTAAGAAGGGAGACTTGTCCAATCCAAAGAATTACCGCCCTATAACCTGCCTCAACACTGTATATAAGGCGTTCACCTCGATCTTGAGCGACCTTATCCTACACCAAGTCCAGCCGGTTTGGGAGGAGGTGTACGAGCAGAGGGGCTCAAAGCGGGGAATCGCGGGATGCAAGGACAACCTGCTCATTGATAGGTGCATATGCCAGGATGCCATCCGACATAAGCGAAACCTATCAATGGCCTGGGTGGACTACAAGAAGGCTTTTGACACCACTTCGCATGAGCTATTGATCGCCATGCTGAAGTTGATGAAAGTCCACCCTGAGGTTGTGTCCTGCATCCAACGCCTGTTACCACTGTGGAAAACGCGCTTCGTTCTGACCTCAGGCAAGCGGTCAGTTTCCACAGAGTTGGTAACATACCACCGTGGCGTTTTTCAAGGCGACAGCTTGAGCCCCTTACTGTTCTGTATTTCCTTCCTACCCCTGTCCCTTAGGCTGCGACGAGGTAAAGGATACATGTGTGGTGTTCCAGGTGACAGGAAGCATAAGGTCACCCATTTGTTTTATATGGATGACCTGAAGCTGTATGCTTCTAATGCGAAAGACCTTCGCACTGCCCTGGACACCGTACTGGAATACAGTGAGGCTATAGGAATGGAGTTCGGATTGGACAAGTGTGCATCCATCCACTTGGCGAGAGGAAGATTTTCGGAGATCAAGGAAGACGTGCAACTTGTTGACGGGAGCGTCATTCGTCACCTCGAGGACGATGACAGCTATGAATATCTCGGCGTCCCCCAGCGCCGAATGCAGGAGGTTACAGCAGTGAAGGAAAGGCTCACCGCCAAATACAGACAGACTCTCAGGAACATCTGGAGTTCTGAGCTGTCAGGCAAGAACAAGGTTCTTGCCACGAACATGTTCGCGGTTCCTACACTGCTGTATACCTTCGGATGCATGAAGTGGAACGTCAACGAGTTGCAGAACCTCGATAGGGGAACGAGGAAGATGATGACCATCTATAGAAGTCTTCATCCGAAATCTTCCGTCGCCAGATTGTATCTCCCTCGCAATGTAGGTGGTAGAGGACTATTGAGTCTGGAATGTCTCCACAACAGAGTTGTCCTGGGTACAGCTTGCCGAGTTTTGAAAAGCAGGGACCCCCTGCTCAATCTCGTGAGTGATCACGAGAGTGCGGGAGCAGGGGCGTTTCTCTTCCAGGCGGCAAAGAGGGCAGCGGACGAAACCGGTCTCGACTTCGACCCGTCATCCGACGGAAGCGACAATGACACGACCATCTTGTCATTGAAGGCAGACGTCCTCAAGCTCGAAATAAAAAAAGCCGAGCAGAAGGCCTTGCTCAAGGTGCATACCGATAAGCCCATGCATGGAGGTTTCTATCGAAACATCGAAAAGCATGGGCTATCGAAGGAGCTAACGTTTGCCTTCCTACGCTCCGCCGGTCTGAAGTCCGAGACCGAGGGTTTTGTCCTCGCGTGCCAGGATGGTGTCATAAACACACTCGTGTACCGCCGCATTATATTCAAGGTGGAGGTCGCGGACACGAGATGTAGGGCGTGCCGAGCCCAGCCGGAGACTTTGAGTCACCTTCTCTCCGGCTGTAGTTATTACGCTAAGTCAGCATATTTAGCTCGGCACAACGCGGCCCTACGGGTGTTATACTTTCATCTTCGACACCATTATGGCATCGACGAAACACCTGTGCTGCCCTATGCCCCTGGAGATATTGAGTCCGTCGTGGAGAACGATAAATGCACGATCTGGTGGAATTACTCCTTTTCCACCACCAGGCACTTGGAGGCGACCAAGCCTGATATCGTTCTCCTCGACCACCTCACACGCTCCATGTTCGTGATCGAGTTTTCGGCTCCGGCTGAAACTAACATGGATGCGAAGGAGGTGGAAAAACGGACGAAATATCAAGACCTGCTTTTCGAACTTCGACAGATGTACCCCGGACACTCTGTGAAACTGGTGGTCCTCATCATAGGTGTGCTCGGTGGAGTTAAGGGTTCGCTGCTAAATAACATCAAGTGTATTCCGTCCTGCGTGGCACAGGCGGAATTACTAGTTGCACGCATGCAGAAGGCCGTCATCCTGGGGTCACTCCGTTTACTGCGGACGCATGAACCTACCGCAGCGTAGCCACACATCCGATGGGCGTCGGACGTGGCTGCGATTACTGCCCAACCCCTCTCGAGTCTTCGGCCATTATGACGGCAATGAAACCTGATGCTTGCCGGGGACTCGGAGGGTCATGTTACAACTGTAACAATCAAGAATTAATAATAATAATAATAATCAATTGCAAAGTTCGACAAACCGTCGATCGCGAGCTGCCGGTAGCTCGTGGGGATATTATCAGTGGTTCGCGATTGACGGTGAATGAATCCAGTGTATCAAAAAAATTTCATCCTATCTTTGATAGCTCACCGCATATTTTCACAATAAGAGAGTAACTATTTCGGTCAGAGCTGACTCCCGATCTACGGCATTCGAATACTGCGTGTATCCTGCAAATATATGCAATTTACAATACTTATTTGTAATGCACGTAGTATAACTGTACAGGATAATGTAACTAAAATTCCCCCCTTTTTCTACAATTTTGTACCCGAGGGTTGATGCTATTTCGAGTTCAAAACCACATTCGATGTCTTGCTCAAGTTCCATCAAATTTAAGTTGTTTCGGGTTTAAAGCTCTATTCCTGGTTGAGTCAACTAGAAAATATAGACTGTCAAAACTATGTTGACTGACAGAAACCACTGTTATTTTGATTAATTAAAGTAAAATGCAATTACATAGTTCAGTTCCTATTACAATTTCTCAGAATATCATTAATGTGAAGCATGCCCAGTTTTTAATCCATCCCTCAGTAATGAAATTGGCTCATTTCACAGGAATGTCACCGTGGATCTAGTCATGAGAGCTGAGCGTCTGGGCTTCCAAGCATTAGTACTGACAGTGGATGCCCCTTTGTTTGGGATACGATGGGCTGATGCACGTAATAAATTCCATCTACCTCCCCATTTGAAGTAAGTATTGACTACGTGTACCTACTTTGTGCATGCATGGTGTAGAAGTTTTCTTGGATAATACATATTTGGTGCGATAAGGGTGGAAAACCTAAAAATGAAATGTTTGGGAAACATCTTGGTAGCTTGGAATTCACATAGATGAAACACTTTGGTTTCCAGATGCTCAAAGCAGTGCTCATTCTCGTGCAGGATACTTTTTGCTCCTTGCTTATTCCAATTTACAAAAATGTTATGCTTCAGCTATAGAGAATGAAATCAGATTTAAGTGTACCTAACACTATTTTTTCATGTCATTCAAGGAGCAAGGCATTGTTGACTATTCTGAAAAGCAAGCTAGTTTGTTGCCAGATGATGTGTGGTTGAAAAGCTGACAATCTGTTGCAATCATTTTACTTTCCACAAAATATTCTTTGAATAAATCCAAAAAAGTCCAAAATTGTGAATGTCAGCACTGCCTGCTCTTTGACTTACCATTTGAACATCTGCTTTCTTCTGCTGTTTGATATTCATACACTTCATGGTTGCCACATCCAACCGACCAACCGCTTCCACATCCTTCCCCACCCCCTCCCAACCCATTCAGTATATAACTATGTCCCTATGTTTTTTGTACCACTAGTCTGTGAAGATGATACAGTGTATCGAAACTAGTCGACAATTAAAGTAAATTTGTAGAAAAAAAAGCAAAGTATTTCTATTTCTTTCTTTTGTTTGATATTCCATCAGAAATGTTCCTTGTGAAGACTTCCATGGTGCAATGCTAAATACTCTTGTTTTCCAGGATGTCTTCCATTTCCAGGGACAATGTTTTGCCAGTGTTACAGACAGCATATTCAGGTGAGAAGTGCTGATATGGTTTTTTTCTACGTCTTATATGCATGTCCCTTCTGGCCAGGTGCACTCTGATTGGACAATTCATTTGATGTAGCAAGCATGCATTGTTATGTATAAACGATCAATTGATAAACTCATCACAAAAGAAAAACACTATTTCTTGTGACTAATTTGGGAAGCCATAAAGATTCAGAAAACTCCTAAAAATTTCAAGAGAGAAGAGAGTTACATGCTTTATAATGTTTAGAAATGCATATTTGGTAAAATATTTAAATTGCCCAAGCAGAGCACATCTGACCAAACATGAAATGTGTATAAGATAGACAAAAAACACATCAGTCCTTCTGACCTAAAACCTAAGTGCAACACTGGTGAACTAAAATCTCAGAAAATGTACTTCCATGGAAGACATCCCAGAAAACAAGAGACAACTCCATCAGAAATGTATTGAAACATGAATTTTTGAGTCAATTTCTTACTCTTGTAATGTTTAATTGTTTCTTGGATCCATATGTAGTACTAAATGGGGAAGCATATGTGGAAATACCGTAAAAGATGGAAATATGACCCTCAAAAGGGTTGTGTTATCAGTTCAGTTTGCTCACATGACATTATGATACAGCAAATATGTGGTACCCTTTCTTCAATTTCTGATTAGTTACAAATGAGATCATTATTTTTAATGGTCTCCTTGACCTTAAGTTTAGGAAAGGATGAAAATTAAGTTTTGAAAATCATAGAATAGGTTGCATGAGTTAGATTGGTCTCTAAGTGATACTCTGTTGTAACATTTGAATGCTTTTGGGAGGTGCACCTGCTGTTTTTCTTTTCTTTGTAGTATCTAGGACAGCTTATTTCGTCTGTATATATTGACATGTCCTATACTTGTATATGCTATGTACATCGCAAATATTTGGACAAATAAATGTAAATAAAAAATAATTTAAAAAGTGGGGGAATTACCTTGAGAGGTAAAGGCACACACTAGGAGAGGGTAATGTTTTAGTAGGTCAGTCAAGTAGAGAGAGCAGGCTGTAGGTGTTAGGCTCTCGTGGGAGAAGTAACTCTCCATCTAACTCGAATTAGGTTATATAGTTAGGTATTGGGAGGATTAGGCCTCGCTTATTTTGTTAGGTTTCTTGGTTCTTTTCCTCTTCATTTTCCTTGTTCCTCTCTTCTTTACTCCTCTTCCTCTATTCTCTCATGCCTACCCCTATCATTCTCCGTGATGATCCAGTGTTTGAATTATTGCGTGTATGATCAACACTAATTTCTAAGAGAACTACAAAACCTACTTAAAGGGTCGTCCATTAGGATCTACCTTCTACACCTATCCTTTCCAAGTGCATGTGGAAGATTCCCCCTTGTTCTCACACTGGCACCCAACCCTGCCTTTCCAATTTCACCACCTGAGCTAAACTCGGTTCGAAAACATCACACCTACTAAATGTGCTTTGGTATCAATCACCTGGTCAATAAAATTACATCAATGTACGTGGAATTCACATAAGTAATAAGGTTTTGCAGTGCAAATGAGTCACATGAATCAGAGTAGAAATATACAAAAATAATATTACCCATTGATATATGGTTTAATCTCGGTATAAAGTAAAGTAAATAATTATAGTTTTTTGCAAGTTTATAACTGGAATTGCTCTTTATAATTATGTTTTCACAGCAAATAACTATCCGTGACATAAAAATTAAACAATATGTATGTACCTACAATAAATATGAGATAGATGTCTTGTGAGAGAAAGTTTACTTTAGAATTGAATCATTAAGGCAAATACTGAGAAAGTCACCAAATGGAGGTTTGAGATAATTCCATTGATATGAAACTATTATGTAATACAGGAAATTTAAAATACTGGGATAAGCCTGAGTAGGCAGTATGAACTAGTTTAACAATATTATAACTGCATTGGAAAAATGTATCATTAATTGTGATGTTATACAGGAAGAAAAGATTAGAATGAATCCAGTAATTAAATACTCATCACCGCATTCACACTGACTTGAGTGTACTTCCATCATTGTCTGCAGAACAGGTTCAAATTAATGAGAATTTTCTCAGCCACCTGTGTAGAGTATTGTCTTGGTAATCTTCCATTAGTGACATTTTCAGGCACAATTGAATATTGTAGCATTTCTGTGTCCCAGGAAAGAAATAAGGAGACAAATGCTTCCTGTAAGCTGCCTAAATTTAGGTAAATATTTATTATTGCAATCAGTCTGCAGGACAATCAAAGTTGAATGCACTTTTTCTCTTCCTCTTTCCACTCCCTTAGTAGTTTGGTGTCCCTCCTGCCTCTCTGTCAGGGTTGCTCTAGCTCTCCAATACTGTGCCCTCTCTCTCCAACTCCACTGCTGCTTTGTTGCTACAAAAAGGTCTCACATGGCGTCATCGCTCCTCCATGGCAACTGCTCTCACTCCACCACAAGCACTCACATTGCTCCAGACTGCCACCTATGTTGCTCTTTTCACCTGTACATTGTGTATTTCCAAGCCAATATGATAATGATTTTTCAGGTTAGATTTTTGCAGAAAAATATAATAATCAGCCTACTTTAACCATTATTGTATGGATTAAAATTCCCGCTTCAGATGCTGCCGGCCGGATTTAATTTTGAACACTCAATAGAAACTCTATGGGTTTAAATACCACATCTAGCGTACAATATATTGTACGCACAGACATAGTTCCCCCATCCCAGCATGCATTTAAATGTATGCCAGTCCTTTAAAGGTTAATATAAGCAATTAATAGGAAGAAAATGGGATTATTAACTTCCAAAAATAGCAACTATATTAAAGTTATTCCTCGCAGAATCCCAAAAACAAATGAATGATGGAGAGCACACCTTTAGCTTGCTTCCACAATGCAGTCTGTGGTGGAAGTAGAGAGATGGGCACTTCTGACGGCAATGCAAAATGGGATGCATTAAAACATAACTTTACCCTGGCCCCATGAGGCACAGGTAGATTTTAAGGTGGGTTTACACTGGCATGTTTATTGCTCAAGTTACTTGCAGCAAGTGACTTTTGATGAAAATTGTAGGTGTAAACAGCCTTTCACGTCCACATGGAGAACTTTTGAAAGTTTTGGAATGTCACTTGCTGAAGCATATATATTCCTGCCACTGTAAACAGCAACCAATCTGGTTCTGCACTAATTCATGATACATTTTTCATCAGAGTAAAATTCCTACAAGCTCTTTCAGAAGTAAAACGGTGGACCTTTAAAAAAAAAAATGAAAAAAACGGCAGACCTTTAAGCCTCGACGATTCTCGGCACCATGGCTGACAAACGACTTAAAACTACAAATGAAGGAACGAGACAAATCACATCGAACCTTTATTCGCACAAAAAACCCAACGGACTACACCAAGTTTGTTGCATTATGTAATCGGGTGAAACACTCCGTGACGATTGCTATGAGAAAATATTATGCAAGCACTTTTTCCAACTTGACTGAATCTAACCAGATTTGGAAGGAACTGATGAGTCTTGGCCTAGTGCAGCGACGAGACAAACAACTCAAGTATGACTTCTCATTAAACGAACACTTCACTCTCTCAATCCAGTACAACGAAAACACTGGTGCCAACTCATTTAATATTTCTTACCTCGACCCACTCGTACCTTACAACGAAAAGTTTTTATTTCCAACATATAACTCCTGATACCCTACATAAAATGCTATCCACCTCAAAAACAACTTCCGTAGGGTAAGACTTGGTGCTTTCCTGGCGCACGATGTGAATGAATACTTCACGGGTTTACCACCAGGTGAGATACAACACCCTGTACAATACAATACAATACTCAATGCCCTGAGGACGATGGCAGAGTTAGCCATTGAAATGTCGGCTCTGGCTGAACATTTCACCTGGTGGGAAACCCATGAAGAATTCATCAACAACTTCCGCAGGGGTTGATGGCATCTGTTAAATTTATACAGGCTTAGTCAACAGCACTTTTACCTGTGATACTCGATATAATTCTTTATATATATTCTATATCTTTAATTTCTCCTTAATGTCAGCTGATTTCCCCAAAATTTGGAAATATTCTCTCATCACACCAATTATAAAAGTAAAAAAAACCAATTACCCCCTGTGATTATCGCCCAATTTCGAAATTATGCTCCCTCTCTAAATGTCTGGAAAGGAACAGTTTCCAGCAGGTCACCGACTACCTGAACCGACACAACTTGAATGACCCTTTCCAATCTGGTTTCCGGAAAAATTTTTCTACTCAGTCTGCATTCCTTAAAGTCACGGACGATATACGTCATGTAATCGACAAACAAATGGTAACCATTCTTGTGCTATTTGACTTTACAAACGCTTTTGGCCTAGTAAACCATGCTCTGCTCATTCAAATAATGAATGATCTCAATTTTTCTTGTTCCTCCCTCAACTGGTTCCATTAATATTTAAACAACTGAAAACAGGCAGTCAAAGATTCGAATGACAATACATCGAACTGGACTAATGTTCACTGCGGAGTTCCGCAGGGCTCAGTGCTTGGCCCTTTATTATTTTCTATATATATATGTCCTTGATCTTCCTAAATGCATCACTAATTGTAATTACATGTTTTATGCTGATGATCTCCAGATATATTGTCACTGTCAGTGAAAAGAGTTAATCAACGATATTGATAAAGTTTTCCAAGGTATCAACGCAATCAATTCATGGGCCATTAACAAAAATTTTGTACTAAATTTCAATAAAACTAAGGCTATTCTCCTCAGTAATTCAAAATTACTCAGGAATATTGATGTTAACAATTTACCGAAGATAGCAGTAGGTAAAGCTGAAATATTGTACTCCAATGTTGTTAAAAATCTTGGGATTACCATGTAGTGTAACTTATCTTGGAAAGACCATATACTAGACAAGTGCAGTAAGGTTAATATGATCCTTTACCAGCTCAAAATTCACAAAAATCTTTTACCACTTCACACACGTAAGTAACTTATTTCCTCACTTGTTCTCCCCCATTTCAATTATTGTTGTCTGGTATATAATGATCTCACTGATGAACTAAATACAACACTTCAACGATCGTTAAACATGTAATGTTCATCCTCAACTTAAAAAAAGATGATCATATTTCCCCTTACTTTACTGGGCTTGTATGGCTGAAGGTAAATTCGAGGATAAAATACCTGCTTGGTTCGTTTCTGAATGGTCTCTTTAAAAACCTTGAACCTGCATATTTGACACGTTTGTTCCCTATTAGTGATAAAAAAGCCAATGCTACAACCAGAATGGGCCATGGTTATCTTATCTCCCCGCAACATAGGACTACCACCTACCAAAAATCTTTTTGTGCTGCTGGGATGGAATGGAACAGTATTCCCTGTGAAATCAGAGATTCCACTTCATCATTTACTTTTAAGAAAAGGTATTTTCGTTATCTCTTAGCCCTGGAAGGTAAATAATCTATGTTTTATTTAACATGGAGTGCATTATTATTTTTTTTTGCATCCGCCCTTCTTATACTTGTTCAGCATGTACTGTTTTGAGCTCTACTTCCAATGTATTAATTGTTGTGTCCTCAGTGGACACTGTAAGTCCAAGAACAATAAAATTCTTTTCTTTCTTTCTTTAAGTAACTTGCCAGTGTACTCCCACCCTTGTAATATACTTTTCAGGAAAAAAGTCTGTCTTATGGGCTTGGAAATATGATACATACAAAACAAAACCCTCACCATACAATTTAGATCCTCCCTGATGCAGAGCCTCCCACCAAATTTCCCTCCCTCTTCTCTACATTCAGGAACATTCCTGTTGCTGCACTGTCAAATGTCACCTGTCTGAATGTGACAATGTTATCCCCAATTTTTACTGGTCAAGCTACTAGAACTTGTCATTTTACCAACTCTGCATAGGGAAGATTAAACTTTGTGGTCATGAAATCAGGAATGAATAAGGTAGACTAGCAATATTACTCCTCTCTTTCTTTCACCATAGTCTGCCACCTTTTTGGCATATTTTCCAGGTTGGCAAACTTCACAGGGCCTGCAGAGGCTGATGGCGTTAGGGAAAGAACTGCCAAAGGATCACAGCTACAGGCCTATGTAACAGATTTATTTGACCAAAGTCTTACGTGGGATGCCATAAGCTGGCTCAAAAGGTACAGAATGAATTTTTGAATAACTTTTAATGCCCATTATCAGCCAATATGCTAATTGCAAAAATCATTATTCAAATAGTATCACCAAACTACCAATAATACTGAAGGGAATTCTAACAAAGGAAGATGTTGAAGAAGCTCTCAAGCACAACGTATCTGGAATAATGGTTTCTAACCACGGTGCTAGGCAAATTGATGGATTTCCAGCAACTGTAAGTGGATATGTTAGGCAAGGATTGCAAAATTTGATTATGATTACATACATTGATTCTGAAGAGGAGGAAGGCAGAGCAATGGCAGTTTTGGCCTGCATAATGTTTGGTCCATACTCTCCCATTTGATTTCCATCCCTTTCTTTCACATCTCAAACCCACATAACTGTTAGGTTTTTCTTACTTGAGACTTCCCTAATTACTTTGAGATGGAAGTTCAGCTGCATCATTAGCATGGCAGTGCAGAAATGAATTGATGTTAGGAAATATAAAGAAGGTACAATACAATTTTTTAACTCACATTTTTAAACTCATTTTAATGTGGTAGGGTTCATCGCCAATGAAAATCAAAGCGTTTTCAAAGATTTTGAATTTTTTCAATTGTATGAGGGTAATTCAAAGTTATAAATCCAAAAGTTGATTATTTATCATTTTGAGTGATTAGAAATGGTATTACTGGTTACATTTCTGGTTGTATTGAGTGAGATAAAATGAGTGATGTCCTAGTGTTAAAATATGATAACTCTCAAAATTTTCAATTTACTTGATAACTTAATATTTTTGTACTTTAAAGAGCACTGCTATAATTTTCGAAAGACCTTAGTAGTTAGGTGACCTTTTCTGTAGGAAATACATACGCACAAGTATGTCATAAGGGAAATGATTCCCCCAATTCAGAGCAGTCGTAGTATTTTTGTTTAATGTGCTTCGATGGCTAAGGTGATTTCGCACATACTGTCTGCCACATGTAACAGCACTCAGACGAATCGGAGGATCACCCCTCCAAACTCGAGCCGAGCCCAACGATGCTTAACTTTGGTGACTGATCGGGATCCGGTGTTTCCATCGTGGCAGGCTGTTGCCCCCAATTTGGATTCTAACTATGTGGCATAACCTTAGAACATAGCCCCTACATTCAGGAAAGTTTCACTGTTTAACATTTGAGGCTTAACTTTGTGGAACCACGAGATTGGACATAAAATATCACGTTGTACATTCCACACACACACTTTATTAATATCGACCATGATTTCAACATGCAAATGACGAAAAACAGTTGATAATGACATTTACATGTCGAAACAATGGTTGATATAAAGTGTGTATGGGATGTACAACACAACGTTTCATTTCCAAGTTTCACTGTATTCATTTTCTATGTAGATACAATACATTTTCACTAACCTCTGGGTCACTTAATATACTAACCACTTTTTCCAAAAATGTAATCCCAAATGTAATAAAACACCAGTAAATTGTTCTCATGAGGGACAATTATATAAGAAAATTGAACATTTTACAGATAGAGGCTCTTCCTGAAATAGTTGAAGCTGTCAGTGGCCGTTGCGAAGTTTATTTGGATGGTGGTGTCACCCAAGGTACAGATGTATTCAAGGCTCTTGCATTAGGAGCAAAAATGGTAAGCAATAAGTACCACAGATGTGTGGATTAACTTGAGGAAATTTACAGAAGCAACTCTATTATTATATCGCATAAGTATCTCCTTCAAAGCTAGTATTAGCATTTTTTCTTGTTCTATCACATAAGTTGTCTCATTGTTGTTTGGCCTTAGGCATCTTTAAATTTTGGACGTGTGGTTTCTGCTTGGTTTTATTGAGCATTGGAGGGCATGCGACCTTTCACACTTGTTTCCATGCGTCCAAAGTTCACGTGGATGCCGCACGGCAACTGCGAACGTACTGCGCACCCTCGAGAAATCACAGCAACCGTCTGGAGCCTCGCGGTAACTCTCTGGGGCATTTGTCTACATTGTTCTTATCACACTGGGCGGATTTATGCCGTGCTTTTGTCAGTCTTTAGTGTAACTCTGACTAGTAAAACACTTGTTCCCTACCCTATATCAAGGCGCTACTTCTACGTGAATTTTTTTGTTTGGTGTAATTTACGTTTCAAGTTGACATGAGTGAAAAGAAAATAGACATAGAATTAATTAATTGGATGAATCCAAAACATCCTGTATCGTCTTCTTCTTCTTCTGTTTAAATACAGGATCAGAATCCTCTTCTGAGCCATATTCATGGCAAAGCTCAAGACAAACTGAACTGTTTGAGCCGCAAGTGGTAATCCAAGTCACCAAATCCAACTCCACCCGGTTGCTCATTCGTGTGCCGTCCACGCGTCAAAAGTTTGCCCGGAGTGAAAATCTCCACACGGTTGCTCGATCGCACGGATTCCACACGTCCAAACTTCACCTAGTGTGAAAGAGGCCTTAGATAGCTCACTGTTACTTAGAGTACATGCATAGCTATGTTTTTTCCTCAAAGGTTGAATGTAGATCAGCTCTATTCACAAAAATATTTCCACAGGTATTCATAGGGAGGCCAGTGCTTTGGGGTTTGGCATATAATGGTGAAGATGGTGTCAAAACCGTACTTGAAATAGTTCGACATGAATTTGACTTCACCTTGGCTTTAACAGGTAAATACGACATTGGGTGACTTAAGATTTTCCTTATGTATCTGTTGTTATGTGTCTGTTCTCTTCTCTTCGTGTTTCATCTATAAAAATGGACCAATCCATTCTAAGAAATTGAAACCCATGAGTTCAGTAACTACTTGGGCTTATAAACCTACATGTTTTTAGGTTTGTACAGGTCACATCCTAATCATGAAAAAGTTATACTATTAGGCTCAAGGAGACAGCTACATTCCTCAAAAGAAAGGAAATTAATGTAGATGTACATACCAGGTTACAGCCTTAGGAGAACAGAAAATAGGATCTCATTTATGTGTTGATGCAAAATTTAAGACCCGGAGAGTACAACTTGAACTTGGAACAGGAAATTTTGCTTGGGCCTTTTACGGATTACATTTTTTTGCTTAAATAAATAAGACAAATTTCAGTGAGATTTCAATTTGGCATACAATGGTGAAGATGGTGTCAAAACCGTACTTGAAATAGTTGACCAGCAGTTAATAGCAAGCCACGAGCTGACCCCGTGGTATGTCGAAGAACGAAGTGCGGCGACACAATAACCCCCACCTTTCCCCCTCTCTCCTAAGTCATGCACGAATACAGAAATAAGTGACTGAGTGAAAAGGAGGGCACGGAGAGCAGAGTTCTTACCCCTCCCGTGCTTCCCTCCACCCTCCCCTTTTGCCGCATCCTTCCTTACCCCCTCCTCCGTCAGATGACCGCTGCCTGATTGCCAAGGCATGAAGTACTTCCTTCCCTCCCCCTCCTACGTCACACTGCCCCATCCCCCTGCCACTGTTTGGGAAAGTGATGTCCAAAGTACGCTCGAAGCGGAGGGGGGGATATTCAGGAGATGCTCCCTTCCCTCCCCCTCCTACACCCCTCACCCTGTGCTTGCCCAAGCCGACGGTCCCTCCTGGCTCTTTAAAAAGGGAAATTTGAATGAAGGATGATGTTGACGTTCTTCGGAGAGGAATCTTTCGGCCGGTCATAATGAAAGTTATTTGTGGGCGGAGATAATCGCGAGCCTCGGGAGACTCTGTGAGATAGGAAGCCAGAGAGCTGCCAAGCGCAGACCATTTTGGGGCCATGTAAGAATAAAACAGTGATATAATTTTCTAGGGAATGAGGTATCTCATTTCGCTGTATTAACCCCCCTGGATCCGAAGCCGAATCTTATAGCCGGTCGCCCCTTCATACTGGTCGCGACTACTACACTATGTATGATTATTATTAGCAGTGTGGGATACCTGTTCCCATATCATTCTATTCAAGGCAGACTGCAATTGAAAAATATTCCAATGATTTTTATTGATAAAAGACAAAAAAAAATGTAAACTCACTGCCAAAATGTTTTTTCAGGTTGTGCATCCATTGAGGGCATAAGAAAGGAAATGGTGGTGCCTGCTTCATTCTACAGTCTCCTATGATGTGAAGCTTTCATGGTTTGCTTTAGCCTTGGAGTTTCAGAAACAAAATAACATCCTTGGACCAAACAGAAGGGAAAAGATATATTAAATGCACTTCGTGGCAACTCAGTAGTCTTTAAAATGGGACAATGTTCAAATTGCACTAGCTTGTGAACTTTTGATTGAGATGTTGAAAGTGGAAAAGATTGACATAGGGAAAGCTTAATCAAACTATGTAATCAACAATTGTTGGTTTATTTCACGATGTTATTATTTATGTATAATAAAATCATAATTATTAATCACAGCTCATGAATGAGTGAAGGCATGAAGTGTGGGCCCATAAAAGGATTGAGGAAGTACAAAAAACTGACTAAACAGGTAGGAGGAATGAAAAGTAATGAGATTACATTGCTCAAAACAATTTTTATGAAGTATGTTTGAAACGTGGCCATTCCAAGGTGAATTTTCTGTAAAAACCAGTATTGTATATTTTTGGCTTTGGCTATCAAGCAACCATTGAAGGATGAAAAATTGACCCAGTTGATCACAATAAAGTCATTGCTAATCTTCTAATGCCTTTTAACATTACAGCCTTACAGAAATGTTAATATTTTATTAACTTTAAATAACACTTTGAGTGCATTTGTGTGAGATGGAAGATAAAGAGGAATGCATGGATAGCACACTATGGATGACTTTATAAAAAGAGAGCCAGTTTCCTAATCCTAACAGCAATGTGGGGGGGGGGGGGGCATTTACCATTTTTTTATTGCTGAATCTGATAGTTTGTAAAATAAAAATACCCGTATTTTTCTGTTTTTCGATCCATCACCTAGTTCTCGAGTTATAAGCAACGAAAAACTGATTTTCTTAACCCTTTCGCTGGAATGGGCGTGCTGAGACTTCTTACGTCATCCCTTCGTCCAATCACAACTGAGACTGCAGAGCGCAATCGCCCTATCAAAATCTGAGCTGTGTAGGCAGACCTCCCCTCCCCAACTCCACCTCCACTCCACTCCCCAAAACAGCCAAGGAGGGGAGGTGGATGACGTAGAAGGTCTCAGCGCACCTCATTCGATGGGCGTCACCTTTTGCGTATTTTAATTTTCAATTTATGAGTGAATGGCTGCGGTTAGAAGATTGATTTTTTCACTAAAATTCATTTTTTGTTTCCATCTAACGATTTTGTGAATAAAATAGCAATTTTGGTTCTGAGTAAACACCCCCAATACTTAATTCTTTGACTGTTCCTACCATGAAAGGGAATGGTGTGATTGTTATGTGAGTATGTATGTAGTTTCACAAAAACCATAACACCTTATAAGTACCTTTGAGTATTAGTTGAAGTTTTCTTTCAGCCAAAAAGCCAAAAGCCAGAGGTACAAAGAGTATTTGACATTGATAGGTCCTAATGCAAAACTTATACCATAAATATAATTTAAAGGTAGTCCCCAAGTTACATAAGCCTCGACTGACATAAATCTGTACTTGCGGAGTAAGTGGTAAACTTACCCAATAAGACAAGAAATACCGAAGTTACATAATGCAAAGAATGACTGCCTATGTTCAAGAAGCACACGTGAATGAAGTGTCAGAATGTTGGTAAAAGGTGGCCAATCTGAAAGGATGAAGACCGGAAAGTTTACGACTTGGTAAATAGTCAAAAAGTAGCATTAAGATACCATGGTTTCACACATCTGTGCAAATTTTCAATTCGTAATAATGACATTATGCATTTTTGGCACGAAGTTCACGGGGTGCAACTTTCAGGCACTTCTAACATTTTGATTAAAAAATTAAGGAAAAGCATAAACAGTTCTTGAATTTTGAAGTGAACTGAAAGAAATTTGGATGAAAATCATACCCTGTATTTCTCCACATCAACCGTAATCTCCGGAGCACGGACTCAGCTCTGGAGTAATTTTCGACTTGCGTTCATTTTGACTTATGCGGTGAGGATCCGAATGTATCCATTACGTAATTGCCTGAATGTCTGTATTTCTCAATGAATATTTTCAATCGGCCTTCATGTAGAAGAGAAGTATATAATATATAGTAGACTCACGATCAATCGGAACCAGGTAAATCGGGATGTGGATTAACCAGGATGCCCCCAATAATGGTTATCTTGAGAAACTTAATAATCCCCTATGCCAACCAGATAACGACAAATCTACTCCATGGAGTATAGGCAACCCGCAATTTACATATTTTTTTTCGTCTCTGATGTTTAATACAGTCTTTTGTCTCCAGCAAGTTCCACCAGTATAATGTTCACAGCCGGGTAACATTGTGTTCACAAGCGAGTTGGGTTGACAGATAGTGTTTGTCCTTAAATTACAACGAAACAATTACATTCAACAGGCCTTAATATTAAAAAAATCACCATGATTCAATGCTTAATGCCTAGTACATTTTTCAAGTGTTAATTGAATTAACCGGCATTTCCGATTATCCAGGAAAACTATTTCCCTTTCATCCCGGATAATGGAGAGACTACTTTATAATACATTGACCCCAACAATGTCACCTAATTTAGTGGCTCAACTATAATTAGAAGGTAGATTTTCTTCTGCTGAAAAAAGCTAGGAATTTCTTGTCTGACACCATAAATATTTTTAAAATATAATATTCCCACGCTGATTTCCCCAAAGATCAACTTCCCAAGTTGATGATTGATGAATAATGGAAAATAGCGCACTAAATGAGCCAAGTGGAATATTTGCAAGAGAAAAAGCACCTCTTGAGTCTTTTCTCCATTGAGTACATCATTCAGAGAAGACCACCTAAGCTTCTTAAGAGTCTTGTCTTGAAACAACTGCGAGATGAGTTGCCCAGTTTTAAATCATTATAACAGTATTTCTTTTAACTATTATCATATGAAACTACAATGGCTGGAAAATATGAGGAAAATGTTAGCAGCCTGGAGGAGCAATAAGAGGCAGGTGTCGTGTTTTGCTAGAGAGTGATATATTCTTGAGAGTGAGTCATATGTGACCCAAGGGTGGAAATTAAAGTTTGTGACAATTCAAGACCCTTCCAATACTGATAGAAATATGAAGATGAGTAACAAGAGTTCACTGTCATACAATCCAGGATTGTAACCTAAAAAATAAGTACATACCTACTAGTAGAGCTTAGGCTCTCTCTTGGGTTTGAAAATCTGTGAAAAGTGAGCATTAGAATGCAAATCAATATAATGCAGGCAATGGCAAGTCTTAAAAAGAAAGAAGGATTCATAAATGCACTTTCCCCAATGCTGAATGTTTTCATTTCGATTAAAAAAAATATTTTTAAAATACTCACTGACAGTATGGATCAATTTGTACCATATTTTTACCTCTACATGAAATCTTTGCTCAATTTTACTTTTATCTTCCATGAAATACCTCTTTAAAAGTGAAACAAGTTAAATAAGAACACCAGGTATTTGTCCTATGGTGACCAGATTTCTTATATGCCAAACAGGGACCTTTTTCCTAGAGCATAGGCAATTTTCCATGCATGTTTTTTTTCAAATCAAATGATGCATTGGAAAACTTTCCACGCTTGCCACTCTTGAGTCCTACACAGCTCACCTTTTTTACACCTCAATTGGAGCGAAGTCCTAAAGAGCTTAGGATATTACAAATATAGGAGGGAATGAGTTGCAAGCATTTCTTAAATCAATAGAAAAATAAATTAATTCAATTGTCAAGGGAAAAATTGTTTTATCTTATAGTAAATATGTCGTTAGTTCCAATTTTAAAGTACAATTTTATTTTATGGAAATGGAAAAATTGAAGACCAGTAAAAAAATAGTATTTTTGTTTAGCCATTTAAATTCTTCTTTAATTTTTCCTTTTCCATTAGATAAAAATCTACTTTAATAGTATGTAATTAGGACATGGGGAAAAACACCTCAAAACTGGTACTGTCCCAGCCAAAGTGGTACGTTTGGTCACCTTATTTATCCCACACAATTAATTTCTTATAACTGACCATGGTTTTGGCACAACCTACCATTTCCAAGGTGAACATGATACATGGTGTGGAAATTAAAGGTGTAGAATATAACCTAGTCTTCTAATTTAACATATTTGACTGAAAACCATTCTGCCAAGTGATAAGTGATGTTCTTGGAAAGTGGTCTGTGACATTTTTCGCACATACCCCACAGGCTGATAGATTGACCCGCTGGCACTAAAAGGGTTAAAACCAATTCATGAAACATTATATAAAGTGTGTCCTCGTTTAATGTTGTTAACTCGTTCCTGAAAAAGTAGACGTTAAGCAAAACAACGTTAAACGATGCAGTATTTTCCATAAGAAACAATGTAAAAGATTAAAATCGGTTCCAAACTCACCAATAGGGTAGTTTCCTTCATCAAAGAAAACAGAATTCATTAATTGCGACAGGTGCCCCAGCATAAACGTATTCATTACACGCAAATTATTTGGATTAAAAAGTCTTAGTTTCCAAGAAAATTGAATGTTAATTTTAAGTTCATTTGAAAAGGCTCAGAAATGGTGGGACAGCTGCAGCTTTTATGATGACGTAACAGGTAGATAGTCAACATTGCGAGGTATGTGGAATTATCATCGACTGTACTTACTATATTATTTCAGAGTCCCTAAAATCTGGTGAACATATATTAATATACCTCGATTAAAATGCTCAAAGTTCGGAACGTCTCCTCCATTGAGCATGCCATTAAAAGACATTTTCTACGCTCCCTGATAGTACAGAGCTACCGCGAGGGCGTTCTTCACGGCAAGCGTCGCATGCGCACTGAAATGAATAACAAAACTGTGGCCCTGTGACTTCGCATTCTGTGGTGTTCCGGCCTAGTTGTTTACGTTTTGATGCTTTCGTTTTTACAAACATTTCCTTTATCTCATCTTCTATTCCTTTCATTTACCATTCCTATCATTCATACCTTGCATATTCCATTAGTTACCTTTCATTATTAGTTCCTTTTGCTGATATACAAAGCCACAAGGTTTCATGAGGACAAGTTCAATGGCTTTACAAACTGGTTTTGTACAGACAATCTACCGAAAGTGGATGTGGCCATGGTGGTGGAGTTCTTTAGAGAAGATGTTCGGTTTAGTGCAGGTGAAATCAGAGGAGTAAAGCAAGGTACTCTCTTCTGACAGCTTTGAACCACAAAATTCTCCTCTTCTCGCTTAGTGGAACCGCAACGTAAGGTTTCTTGCTATCGCTAATTGCTGTTGTGTGACACTGCGGCACAAAACAATTTTTATAAAGCAATGTTCTCGGAGGCATGTTACTGGTACTCCTTGGGGAATATGATGCTGATCAGCTGGTGCAGTGAATCACGAGTTCCCATCAATGGTCTGTGATCACGGTGAGGGGTGATCAATGCATTTTAGTTGTTTTAGTATTTGCTCATACATAGTTTTCTTCGAAATTTTGCCGTCCATTATGCCTTTGACGGTAAGGCTTTTTTGCTAATTTCATGTTCTGGCAATGACACCTCAACAAAGTGGATGAATTAAATTAATGTGTATTCGTATCATAGCTGCGGCGCAGCACCTGCTCTCCGTATAGTTATTAAGTGACGATTTCGTGCTTGCTTGCAGGAAATATTTCGAAATGAATACGAACAAAGTGGTTTATTTCATCCTTATCATACCTTACCTAAAAAATAGGAGCTAGCACTTAATTTGAGAATATATTATTATACGATTTTCATTCCCCATACCGTAACCATAAATGTGTTTCATTATTTTGATGTTATGATGTTTCGATTTGTTTTGATGCGGCAGAGTAGTTGCGTACGTACCTCTGACGTCACACATAGGATTAACCAGCATGCAATAGTTTGCCGTTGCATTTTCGCGCTGTTGAATTTTTTCACTTTTTAATTAATAAGGAAAAATACTTAACGCCATTTTTAAATCGAACG
Organism: Pyrrhosoma nymphula; assembly: GCA_963573305.1. NCBI lineage: Eukaryota > Metazoa > Arthropoda > Insecta > Odonata > Coenagrionidae > Pyrrhosoma > Pyrrhosoma nymphula. The sequence goes on along the minus strand of OY754333.1, from coordinate 83,624,500 downwards.
GCTTCAAATACGTACTCCAGGGGTTATAAACTTCAGATATAGGCAATAAAAAAAATAGGAAACCACCCTATTCTTCATTTCATAACAATAACGATTTCCGCACAGCACAGCGATAAAAGGTTGGATACATGGCATTATTGAATGAAGCGTTCAAACTAATTTTTCTAAAACATTTTAATGATGAAACTTTGATATTTTCACTCACAAAAGAAATTTTGGAATTATTCTCCATCCTGGCGGCACGAAAACTACAGGTGATAGGAACTTACTGTTGATATTTAAAAATACAGGGGATCTGGTTGAAAGGCATTATCAATGGATAAATGCACCAAAATGCCAATTTCCTTGAACATTTATTTTTTTAAATGACTACTTAGCGGCATCCTCTTCCGATTTACGGCATATTTTAATTATGCGGGCAGTTAAACAGATGCACTAGTAAGAGAGCTTCATATCTTAGATGAAACTAACTGAAATGGCATTTTTAAAACAATAAGCACCAGGTTTCCCTCCTATATTTCTGATATTTAGTGCTGTTAGCACCAGTTTCCCTCTGAGTAAATAGACATTTTTGTCCTTCACTGAGGGAGCGTGCGCATGCGAATACAGTGAAGGGCAAAAATTTCGCTCGCTGCGATCGCGAAGACGTAGGAAATCAATTAAAATAGTGAGTGACGTAGGGAAGCTCGGTGCTGTGTACAAAATGTTTGTTATTTCGTAACAATTTTTTAGGAACAGTATCACCCTTGTCAATTTACTGCATCATGGAGGATTTGGAAAACTTCCTCTTACACACTAATTCAACACGAAAAACACGTTTTCGATTCACCTCAAACAGCAGTGAATCAACTTTTTCTACCACCAATTCTACCTTATGGCCGTATAAGATTTTCAGGTATTTCTTCCGGTAGATATCTGCCCCTGGATCTACCATTCAGACATGGTATTATTAATACCATGCCATTCAAGATGGTACACTAACATTGGTTTGAGTTTTAAATCATCCGATGCATTGCCCCCCAATAACAGCGTAGTAAATAATAAGCAAATATAACAGTTATGAAACAAATAACGCAATAATTATTCGCTCAGGTGGACCTTTTACACACGCTATGGGGAGTTAACGCCAAACTTTTCCGCCGAATGGAAATTACGCATCAGATGCACCAAATTCCTATTCGTTATTCATTTTTTTTGGTTGAGCAAAATTTGAACAACATTATCGTGAAGCACTGACGACGTTGAATGATTAAGGAATTTAATTGTTGGACAATGTAATCGCAAAACAACGTTAAACGAGACAACGTTAAACGAGGACACACTGTACAAACATTTATCATTCCCAAAAGTAAGCAATCCAAAACAATGAATCAATTTATATGACATATCAAGTTCAAGTGAAGAAAATTACAACTCATACATAAGGGGTGAACATGTATTTGACTGCTTCAGAGTTACACCTCATTAGATTTCCTCTCCATGGGAAATAATGTGAAAAATGGCAATTCAGCCATAAATACATAGTATAACAATCTAAGATATTTGATGCTAGCATCAACTACAACTGACTTGTTCCTTAGAATTAGATCAGTATTGTCCAGATAGAGTTATTTACTCATCAGTCACTCATTACTTGACATTTTATCAAAATTTAATTAGATAATTGAAACAGAAGGCAACACAAGTCAGAAATTCCAATGAGTGAGAATCTCTTAACTTTATACTTGCCAAGAGAATACATTTTGTACTGAGATATCCGCAGATATATTTCATAGTCCATTCCACACAATCATAGAAACTTTTGCCGTCCTCTTGAAAATCTGTCATCCAATAGTTGGGCCTTCTTCAAGATGGCTGCCTTCTGGGCTTCGTCGAAACGATTTGCTTGGAGGTCCACATCCCGATCAAAAGGTCTCCTCTCCTCCCTCTCACTCTTCCCACTCTCCTGAAGCAGTGCAAAGAGCAATAGAAACCACCATCATGTCACAAGGATCATCATCCCATGTATTTCCATAGAACCAGACAATGACCTTCATGTTAGACAAATCTGACCATGGCATCTAAAGGGCCTCAAGTAATGTGTGTGAAATTGTACAATCAATTATCAGTTTCCTTAAAGAATATAGAAAAACACTCTGAATTAAAATAAATGACTTAAACACATTACTCTGAAAAGTGCTATAAAAATGTTGATAAATATTCATACCCATTTTGTGTTTGAATCTTTCCTTTTTTTATGCATAATTGACAAGGCCAATGCACTTGACGTGAACATTGTATTGTGTCATCTGGACAAAATAAATTATTACTATGATGCACCCCAATTTCAGAGGGAAATATTCAGGAATATTAGTTTTTCACAGTCCTTGTGACAGCACAGCACTGTAATAATGGCGGTCGATGATTTTGGGACTAGAAGGGTCTATTTAAAGGAATTGTTTCAGTGGCAAAACATTTTCAAAGCATAACTAATATAACACTTTCTTGGCAAAGTTATTACAAGTGTGTCATTCTCCATATCGGAATAATATTCCATACATTTAAAGATTATTTTGTTAGTTTTGCCTGGCTTTACTAGTTAGGGACATGGTATTCCAACATCACATATGGTGATGACATGATGTTTGATATATTGTACTTTAATAACATAGAAGCAAACATAACATCAAAATGATAAATGTATATCGATCCTAGTGCTATTTGTAACCAGCGGTTATATAGTAACAACCTCAACATTGCTTAAGTAAATAATAATATTTTGGAGTAGGGCTGGGTAGTACTATCCATCTGGGATAAAATTTGCCAACATTACAAAGCATTGAGGATGACTTTAGCCTTAAGTAAGAACTTGCCTTCGCATACAAGACCCTGGGGTGATTTTTGAGCCATTATTTTGGGAGAAAAATGTGCATCTTGCATGCCATATACGTGGTAAGTGAATGAACAGGCAGTAACTACGGGAGTTGAACGAGAACCATATGTGATGGGGACAATGAAGAGGAAAAGGGAAACCTCAGCAAACTCAACAGCATATATGTACAAACTAGGGATGAGCCGATTCCACTTTTTTTCGATTCAGATTCTTTCAAATCGATTCTCGATTCCATCGATTCTTATTCCTAAAAACAGGTGAGATATTGATATACCAGCATCGTACGACTATTATTTAAATTAAAGTACTGACTGGAATAAAATAACAAAGATAATTAAGTCGCTCAAAAAGTGTATTTAATGACAAATAGCAAATATATATCCTCAGCTTATAGTCTATGTTTAAAATACATATTTATCCATCTGAAATCGATGGAATCGGAATCGACTCTAGGCGATCGATTCTCGATTCCATCGATTCTTATTCCTAATAACAGGTGGGATATTGATATACCAGCATCGTATGACTATTATTTAAATTAAATTACTGGCTGGAATAAAATAACAAAGATAATTAAGTCGCTCAAAAAGTGTATTTAATGACAAATAGCAAATATATATCCTCAGCTTATAGTCTATGTTTAAAATACATATTTATCTATCTGAAATCGATGGAATCGGAATCGACTTTAGGTGATCGATTCTCGATACCGATTCTAAGCCTGAGAATCGGTGGAATCAAGAATCGACATTAGGAATCGACTCATCCCTAGTACAAACGAACAGTTTGACATTTCATTCATCAGATGATGACACTGCACTAGAAGAGCTGTCAATTCAGCAATTGAGTATGGATGGAAAGTCACTAATTATAGTGTTGTTTGCCCTATCTAAAAGTATGCAATGAAAGTATGTAAAATGTGATTTGTGATCAAAGATTGTTCCCTTGATCTCTTTAGTTCATGTTCCTAAATTAATCTTTTTCCATCCATGAAATTACACTTTCACTTTATCAGTACCTATTCACTCAGGAAGTTGAGTATGATCTATCTGTGGAAATTTCACAGGAAAGTTTATGGAACCAATACCAAACAGAACTTTCAAGACAAGAAACCTGATTGCCAATTTTAACTGATCATGTACTTACTCAATTTTCAAAGATATTGGTTTCTTTAGGTCAGATTGAGTGCACAAGAGGGCTAACAAATATGCAAAATGAAGCCTGCCCAATCTTATAGTCCCAGAGAACAAACTAAAAAAGGCAAAGAATGAGGAACAAACCTTTCTCTTCTTCTTTTCCTTTTTCTTCTTCTTCTTGGCTTCTTTCTTCTGCTTCTTTAAGTGCATGTCCAGTAGGGACTCCTTCCTCTTGAGGCTGTTGTGCTCCTTGGTAATAGTTTCCATTGTCTTGTCTCTCTGCATAATAGCCTCTCTCTCCAAAATATCGTTGTCTTCATCGTCATCATCATCATCATCATCACCACCATCTTCCACATCCCCTCCCCCATTCCCTCTCTGAAGAAATGGCATAACATGAACAATTATGATACAAAGCAGAAAACTAATTAACTTTCTTTGGTAGCAGTCATCTCATAGAAAGAATGTAGAATACATATTTGACATAAGGAAAAACAGTTTAATAAATAGCAATGATTACTAAGAGTCCATTTTAAAATTTCTATGACAAAATATTTATTTCAAAATGTTCCTAAACAGTTGAGTGAATGCAGTGACGTAGCCCGGGGGTGCAGACTCCCCACAAATTTTTAATTTATTAAAAAAAAGGGCTCTACGGTGAAAGTTATATTTGTATTTTAACAAATAATTTTAAATAAATTTAACCTTCAGTTTAAACAACTCTTTAAATAATTTTGTAATTTTCAAATATAAATAAGATTTTAAAAAGTTCTTTCAAAAGTTTTCACAGCTAAAATCTTTTTATATCAGTTGTTACACCAGTTAAGATTTCACTCTTAATTACCTAGACACAATTTAGCTCCTATTTCAAAAAACCTTTCACACAGTACTTACACTCAACATGAAACCCCCCCCCCCCCAAAACGAAATCCTGGCGACGTCACTGAGTCCCTTAACCACTCCCCTCCATCCCTTCCTGCATGCACATGTGTATATATACAGTGAAACTTCCTCGAATACGGGGGTTACGGTCCACGACTATGCTGCGTTGCACGAATCTGCATTGGGCGAAGCATTGACCATATGGAAATAAGGGGTTTCCATTTCAAGGTGGAAAGAAATACTCATTCAGGACCTTTTTTTCATAACTTTTACATGTACTTATGATTTATTTATCTAAGAAACAATAATTCACATCGTTTTAACAATTACAGCCGTGTCTTCTGGTAAAAAAAACATTTATCTATGAAACAATCAAAATTTTGAAGAGTTCGCGTATCTGTATATTGAATAATACATTTTTTGGCATTTTGAACATTACTTATAAACATTCACTGTAGATTTGAATTCTCTTAATAGGAGTAAAAAATTAATAACACAATAACTAAAGTTAGAATTCCCTAGAAATGGTGTTGATTTTCACTGATGGCATAGGTATTCAACGATCGGACCCTTTGCTGTTTCTACCCGTACGCCGTTAGATTGTTAGGTACCGGTTGTAGATTTGCAATCACTGAAAGGGAACATGCGTGCAGTTATTCTTCAGTGACTTTTTTTGACCCTTATTTTTTTTTAATCTATCGACTTCTAATGAAGCTGAAAATACGAAACGCCCCTGAATTATATGGTGTAATCCTGGTTTGAGGATTTCAACGAGCTCGAATCTTGACTAGGGGTGTAAGCTGGCCGGAAGAAGTTCATGATCAGTTGCTGCATCAGCATTTTCAACTCCCTGAGGAGTTCTACATAGGGCAAGACAGCTGCATCGAGACACCTCTTGAACACCAGGCTTCTTTCACTCGAAGGATCAAACTCTAAGGGTACTTGCTTCAAATTTTCTGCCTGCTTCAAACAATTCTCCGAAAGCGTAACTGTTAGCTTCGGCTTTTCAGGCTCTGAATCTTCCGGATCACTTTCTTCATTTTTATCTTCACTCGATGACAGCACCATTACATCCAAGTCATCAACTGTCAGTTCCTCTTCATGAGACTCGTTATTCTTCCACTGCTTTTTCTTCCAACTCTTGAAATTCCCCGCCCCCGATTTGCCTGGCAATATTAATGATTGCCCTTAATTCCTTGGCATTATCAGGAAAGCCTTGGGAATCGCGAACAACATCAGGCCAAACTTTTTTCCAGCAATGGTTCACCGTTTCACTGCTCACTTCATTCTATGATTCTTTTATTATCTCAATAGCCTGTAAAATATTAAATTTTTTCCCATAGTTGCTTACTGAAAGGGACAGATTCATCTCCATCATGAAAAGAATGTTGGCGAGACTTCTGTGGGAGTAGTACAATTAAAATGCTGCAATGACACCCCTTAGGACGGGGACTGGAAAGTACACCTCTTGTTCTAAGGACTGCAAAAGAGAAGTAGTATTGGGTGACAAGAACTCCACCTCAATTTCACTGTAATGCTCAGCAAGGAATTTATGGTGGCCTGGCACGTTATCCAGCAGCAGGAGCACTTTAAATGACAGAAATTTTTCTTGAAGTAATTTTTCACATCGCGGACAAAGGAATGCTCAAACACTCATGCCGTGACCCAGGCTTTACTGTTGCTGCTCCATAGTTGGCAATGATATCTTGGTTTTCCCCTTCAGTGCCCTTGGATTTTCTGCTCTATACACCAACATAGGTTTACTTTTGATGTCTCCTGCCACGTTTGTGCAAAAGAGATGAGTAACTCTGTCCTTAGCTGCTTTAAAGCCAGGTGCCGACCGCTCGTCTGTGGCAATCCATGTTCACTTTGGCATTTTTTTTCCAAAATAAACTAGTTTCGTCCACATTAAAAACTTGCTCAGGCTGATAATCACATCTTCCGATGAGTTCTGCAAACAAAGCTAGAAATTTAGAGGCTGCTTCATGATCAGCAGATGCAACTTCTCCAGCAATCTTTATATAACGGAGCTGAAAGCGAAAGGTGAATTTTTCAAACCACCCTCAGCTGGCTTTAAAAAGAAAATCCTTCTTGTTCTTCATCTCCATTATGCACTTTCAAGTGGTTATAAATCTGAAGTCCTTTGCTTCAAATGATAGGTTCTTCCAAAGGAGCATGCTATTGCACCTGGTCTTCTATCCAAATGTTGAAATGTTTTTCGATTTTCTCTATTCGTGTGTTTCGCCTGCTAACATAGGAGGTACTAGCGGACCCACGGAACTAACACTGGAATGAATTTTTTTCTTCAGCCTTCTTTATGGTACTTGTAGTCAATTTATTGACACTGTACTGTCATATTAATGATCCGGCTGAAAGTCCTTCTCGAAGTATATTCAATATTGTAAGCTTATCCTGCAAAAGTAATGCCAGCCTACTTTTCCTCCCAGGATTATCAGCAGCTCTTTCGCATGGTCTTTTTGGACCAATTTTGATAAATGAACCAGGAGAAAAGCACACCATCTGTTACATACGTGCAAATAGACGAATAAAACCACGTCAAAACAAACATATCTCTTAAGCTTGACCCTCCAGTATAATTCTCGTCAATAGGTCCCTTCCTGTAGGAAGAAGGTTAGAAGAACGGGATCCCTTCTTGAAATAGTTGTGACGGTAAGGAGAATTGGGGAATCTTGGAAAAGATTGAGCTTACTTTGCATTTCCCAAATAATAACAGGTCAAAAGAGCATGTATCCTGGCAGATGCTGACCGTACACCATGCACCTGGCTAATGTCAGACTCACCTTAGGATGCCTACGCTGAAATTTTCTTTACGTAGTGACGAAGGTAGATCTTAGCACGGAAATGCACTTGGTACGTATTTATAACCAACCAGATAGGTACACCAAATCCTCTTATTCATTGTTCTGCAAAACAATCCCAGTGGTTGCGATAAAATACTTGAGACTGATAAAAATAGTAAAATATCGCCCTGAAATACTGATTGATTGCGACGAAATTCCTTTATTTCTGTATCGAAAAGGACATTGCATCGGGATAAGTTGAGCATGAAAATAAATAATTGTCATGCTAGAGGTTGAGGTTCAATTCTGGCGTGAAATGGAAAACTGAAATATCCGTGGAGAAATAAAATAAATTGCTAAGATCAGTCATTAATTTTTATTGGATTTCGATCTTACCACGAAAAAAAAATGGAAAAAAGTCCTCCAACGGAAACCGCGTAAAACCAAAGCTTCATACTGCATTCTGTGAAGCTTGGTGCCGATTTAGAAACCGCGCACATTAGAATCCGCATTGCGGGAAGCCGCGTTCGGGGAAGTTTCACTGTACTCGCTCTCTATCTTGTACAACTACCTTGAAAAGGACTTAAATAAGTCGAAACCTTAATCAGCAAGTGAAATATAAATTGTATTGTGGACCATACAATGCTTACCTCTTTCCAAATCATAAGAGAAAGGCTTGTGATGAATTCTGAGGATGAGAGAACATCCTTTTTTAAGATTTGAATTGAGACGCTGTTATTTTTAAGAAATGTACCGTGAAAATTTACTCACAGAGCAATCTTTATAAAAAAGCAACACAACCAAATTCACTCACAGCAGCTTCCTTCCGTTTTTTGTCAGCTGGCGTGTCCGTCCATGCACTCCTCCCGGCAGCATCCAACTTGGGTGCAGGCCGAGCTTGGAATGTTCGAGGGGCAAGGTTCATTCCCAGCATGGCCTGACGAGTCCTCCCCTCGGGCAGTTCCAACATCCACTCCTCTCTCTTCTTTGGTGCATCCCCTACACTCTGTGAACAAAGAGCCACAACTTGGTTACTCAACCAAAGTAACTGAAGTCTATAACCTCCAATTAATCTATGTAATTTAGGCACTAAACCATATGAAAAAATATTCACAATTAAATACAATACTTTGTACTTTTCTATGGTTTAATTATGTACTTGTACTACGTGTAACAGAATTAAATGCAATATCAGCAATAGGGGTGATCATCAAAATTTTTTTTTTTCGAATTTCAGGGAGCTTGGGGTCAGAAAAGTTGTCTTCGAGACTTAATATAACGGGTGATTTTTTTCAGATTTTTTGTCAACCCTCCTGAGCTTTCGCCAAATGTTTTAAGTTTAAATATTTTAGGTCATTTTGGTAAAAATTTGAAATGAGCAACAGATCGTTCCCTACCTTATTTTTTCATTAAAAATGCTTAAAAACCGTCAGAAGATAAGTAGAAAAGGGTTTAGCAGCAGCTGCATGAGTGCAGAACCGAAATAAACAAGAAAAAAATTATAAACACAATTAAGGATAGGCAACCCGGCAAACACGTCAGTTTTTATTTACGTGGAATTTGATGCCCGTATGATTACGGTAATAAATTTTAGTAGCTTGCCAAGGGGTCATGTGGAAAAGGAGTAATTTATTGCATCAGGCTTTACTTGGTCGAATTTAGAGATACCCATATTGTGAAGGACACACTCTAAATTTCTTTGTAATAATGCATCTTTCCCCAATGGATTGCTTCGGAATATTGTAGCAATCCACAGTGAACACGCTAAAGTCTATCTTTTGAACACCAAGTAGTTTTTTGGCGGCTTGCTCTCACACTCTTATTTTTGGCAGTTATCGTGCAGATGAGCATATTTTCAGGATGACACCAGAAAGCGCAACGTTGTATAATTGGATCCACAACTTTCAGAAGGTCTTCTCTTAAATATCTAGTGGAATGCACCAACTTGAATATGTGTCGAGCTCCATCAACGTAATTAGGTTTTGATTTAATTATGAACCATATTTTGATGTATACTTTTTGTTTGTACGTGACTAATATAGTCAACTCTTCTAAAGCATTCTCCATTGACAACCACAAGAATAAAATTCTAGCGGCTGTTGTAACCCATTTGGCATGGCAAAGTTTTCCCGGTGACCGTTCTGCTAAACCTATCTGGCATTTTCTGGTTGCAACTGCTAATGATACATCTATTAGGTACGCTTGATCACTATTTATTTCAGCAATTTTTTACATTGGGGAGGTGACTAGCTGGGATAGGTGTAAAGTCAACAAGACATAGATTCTCTCAGTTTTGGATCTGCTTCCCAATTCAGCCACTGTAGGTTGTGGATCCAGCTGTAACTCCATCCAAATGAGTAATAAGGTTTTGAAAAGGAAGTTAATTAAAATGGAGAGGACATATGCACCACTGCAATGACTTATTTAAATGTTTTTCCAGAATCCTAATGACACCACAATATTTTCCTGTATTTACCACAGTGCTGTCACAGCCGACTGTGCAAATATGTGAGAAAGTTGTAGGATGCTCTCCAATAAATTTAATGATTGAATTAGAATATCCTGCACTGTACCGGAAACAGGAGTCACATGAGTAATGTATTTTGAGTCAGGCTCATGAATTATTACCACATGCTCTTCTAGAATGGTACTTCTGTTTTTCTTTTCATTCTTTTTTTTGCTGAAGTATTGTCTGATCCTTTCTCTCGTTAAAGTTAAGCCCCACTGGGGGTTCACCATATTGTGTTTTTTTACCTCTAATCTTGCTTTTTAGTCTCTGTCTCTTAAGTTTCATGCGGTCCATTACTTGTGATGAGTCCTCCTTGTTAACAATGTGAAAATCTTCTTATGCTGCGGTTGCTAATGCTGTACCAGTAGCTGATGGAACTCTAAACCTGTCACATACTCGTGCAAGTGCAGTTAGTCATGTAGAATTGTGTTTCATCCCATTACCTTGTGAAGTTGTTGGTTGACAATAAAAAGCATTTTCAGAGTAATCATCTTCTGTCCGGTCCTGATCCTGGCATTACCTGCAGAAAATTACGAAGTGTTTCATTCACAAGATGGGTATCTCTAAATTCGACCAAGTAAAGCCTGATGCAATAAATTACTCCTTTTCCACATGACCGCGTGGCAAACTATGTACTAAAATTTGTTACCGTAAACATACGGGCATCGAATTCCACGTAAATTAAAACTGACGTGTTTGCCGGGTTGCCTATCCTTAATTGTGTTTATAATTTTTTTTCTTGTTTATTTCAGTTCCGCACTCATGTAGCTGCTGCTAAACCCTTTTCTACTTACCTTCTGACAGTTTTTAAGCGTTTTTAATGAAAAAATAAGGTAGGGAACTATCTGTCGCTCATTTCAAATTTTTACCAAAATGGCCTAAAATATTTAAACTTCAAAGGCTTGCCGAAAGCTCAGGACAGTTGACAAAAAATCTTTAAAAAATCACCCGTTATATTAAGTCCCAAAGACAACTTTTCTGACCCCAAGCTACTTGAAATTCGAAAAAAAAATTTTGATCATCATCCCTAATCAGCAATAAGTCATAAATTGTTCAAACTGGAAGAAATTTTATCATAGGCATCAAAGAACGCGCCAGAAGTTACAAAAATAAGGATTCCAGCTCACTATTTGCAAAACACATGTATGAGAACAGTCATGTGAGTGAATTTGCCCCAGAAATTTTACACACCCTTCCCGAAGACCTAAAAATGGACACACTCAAACAAATGGAAATTATCAGACACTTGACACGCTTATGCAATAATAAACAGCTATTCCCACACCCCTCTCCACACCTTTACAACAAAATAACCTTGAAAAACTATGTATAACCTTTCCCACATCCCCGGCCCTGGATCAATTGTTCTACTGGCCCCTGCCTTCCTCAACCCTCCCTGAGCCTTTGTAATTTCCACAACCCCGTAACTACGACAGCAATGGAAAATAAACAAACATACTCTTGATTTTGTACTTTACGCACCGGTTAGATGGCAAAATATATCATGCAATTACAAGATAAAACTGTTGGAAAGTATAAGGTATTTTATTTTATCATGAATACATACTAATGTTCAAATTGTAAAAGGTTTCGACAAAGCTCGTCATCATCAGGTACATTAGATGAAGAAGTCTTCTAATGTACCTGATGATGATGAGCTTTGTCAAAACCTAGTTCATCTAGTTGTAATAAATCTATGTGAAAAAACTAAGTTATATTTATCATTTACAACTTTAAGCAAATTTCACGAAGTCACTCCTCATGGACAATGGAGTAATGTTCAAATCTTCTACAAAGTGAAGCCTACAATAGTAAAGTTCACTATGAAAAAAATCACTCAGTCCTCAGCTGTTGGCATAAAACTGGTATCTTGGGTACATCAAAATGATAGGACACACTCTATTCTGGTAAGGGAGATTTGCTCCCAGAATCCAAAGGAAATAAGGGATAAGGAAAGTAAAACATAAGTAATGTCCTCTTAAACCTTAAAATTTCAATATTTTGTTCGAAATGGTTACCTACCATATGTATAGTTAGAAAGCAGTTATCTTTTCAACACGTTGAGTGTGGGTGTCACTCAAGAGTGATGCACACAGCACAAGTGGCTGGTGGATCTCACATAAGTGACAGCAATTATGTAGTTATTTACATTTTATGAACTGGGATATGACGACAATATATAACACGCACTCAATTCGTTAATGATTATCACGTCATACATTCTAATGTTGAATGAGCAGTTAAGGCAAAACAATTTTCTACAGACTTCATACTAATATGCACACTTAAATCATGGAGAAAGTATTTGTGGCAAGCCTTGAGTGATTGAAATGGAATTAAAACATTCACCATTCATTATCAATGATACTTATGATCGATTACAAATATTTTTATGCAAGGATTATCATTAAAATATATACATGGGTGCAAAGATTTGCATGTAAACCTGAAATGTACTATATGAACAATGCACCAAAAAGACATGAATTTATTCAAATGGATCAGATAGAAAACAATGTACATAACTTACCTTCCCCATGAGTTTTTGCTGCATCCTGTGGGATCGCTCATCGATCAATCTAGCAGCATAACTACTCTCACCTTCCAATGGAATTGGCATTGGCCCAACCACATCATCACCTTCTGATTCACTTCCAACTTTTTCAGACTCATCATCATCAACCTCTTGCATTGATAGCCTCTTCCGCAGTGCAGGTGGTAATGCTGGTCCTATCGTTGAACTCTGCTGTAAGCCAGGAGGCAAAGCAGGGCCATAGAGGTCTTCATCAATGCTCTTGTCCTTTGAAGCTTCCTCTGATTTTAACTCCTTGGGGGCACTAGTTTCTGCTGATTCCGTCTGATCACCATCATCACTGTTTTTCAGCAGATGTGGTGGTAGTGCTGGCCCGATGAAAGACATCTGAAATACAATGACTTGGTGTTTGATTACAACCCAGAAGCACCCTCAGAGAATTTTAATCACTCATCATTTCATGATTTTCCAAATCTCTCACTCTCCCTGTTAACACTATTTGGCACTAGAAATTCCTATTCCAAAAATTATTTATGCCCATCGCTAAACACAATTTTCAACTGTATCCACCATTTTCATAGGAACTCTACCAGTCAAACGCGAGTTCTCATGGACAGCGATAAAGCTGCTTTCTACCCATCAGACAACACATTTCCATTTTTTCTTCGAGTCTATGTACTCTAAATCTCCTTGAAGCTGGTCCACAAGTTTGTACGCTGAGGCCGTAATCAGTTTTAAAATAAGAAACTCACATTGTGTTATTTCAAGCCAATCTATAGTGTACATAGAACCTTGGATAAAGATTCGCCCAGCTTTCATGCATGGAATATGTCTAACCAAGCACAGGGGGTTACTCCATCTTGAATGCATGTACTTTTTCTTCATCCTTCCTGTTTATTGGCATCCTCCCTCTCTCATGATTAGCACTATCCTCTCACCTATATAATTCCATCCACATACTCTGTATGATTAGTACACCTCTAACAACTTTGTTTCTTCCTCTATCATATGAACATATTTTGCTGTGTTTTCTTAAGACCTATTATCAGTATTCCTACTGTAAGGCCTCTTCCATTAGTATGTGTCTCATGTAACAGCAGATTACTTATATATTCCAAATGGCTACGGCCATTCTTAATGAATCTCAAAAAGTATAATCAAATTTCTTCAACTAAGCATTACCTAGGATGATGGTGACCATGACTCTGAAGTGATTTGATAAAGAATTAATTCATACTTAAGTACCTATTTGCTTTCATCCTTTGATTTCACTAATTCAGGTCAAATCATTTAAATGGTTGCCTCTGAATAAAGCTTCACTCATGCAAAAATCTTAAGGAGATATATTGTTGGAAGTTGATTGCAATGCAATTTGCAATGCTAAATTCAGTGGAAACAGTGACTTATGAAGTTCACCAACTAGCATCATGAAGTGGTCAACTTAAGGGGAACACTGTAAGGCAAATTACATCTGTCTTGCTAGGAAGTGAGGAAGTATATTGTAGACAAAAGGGAAGAAAAGCCCCAAAATTTGATGCCATTCATATAGAAATACTACTGCAAAATATAACCAATTTAGCCCAATGTATGGCCAAAGACCCTAGACAATTGAACTTCCCATGAGATATGATCAAGTATCATATATGGGATGAAGCAAGGCACATACAAGGAACTGACGAATGAAACAGTTGAAGATGTGGGAGTTGGCCAGTGAAATATAGTCGAAAGAACTAATTTTATGTCCACATAAGCCTGAAAGAAGAAATCAACATGCTCCATTTAGCAATGACAATGCAATCCTAGCAGAGACGTCAGAAGACCTGCAAGTATCCTTGAACACAATCGATCTAGTACTACAAGGTCACAGCATGAAGATAAATCGGAAGCAATTGAAAATACTATTGGAGGAGAGTAGCTGAATGCAGACATTATGGTACAAGGAGAGGTTCTTGGACTAGTGGAATACTTCACCTACCTTGGAAGCTGAACAATAAGGGATGGAGGAAGTTCAACGGACATCAAGTGAAGGGCAGTTCAAGCCAAGGAATCATTCAAGCTGAAAAAATAAATGCAGTGTTCATAGAAAATAGGACTGCCAATAAGGGAGTGGTATCTGAAAACATTCATGTGGAGTGTTGCACTGTATGGCTTCAAGACATGGACCATTGGAAAGCTGTAATAGAAGAAAATAGAGGCTTTTGAAACTTGTTGCTGGAGGTGGATGCTGAAGATCAAATGGATGGATAGGATGAGAAACGAGGAAGTGTACAGATGAACAAAAGAGGAAAAAAAACAAATGTAGTACTATCAGGAAGATTAGGTCCAGATTGATAGGCTACACTGAGACCTAAAATCTTTGTGGGGAGCATAATAAAGGGAAAGACCCACGAGATAGACCAAGGGACAAAAGCATAGGCCAACTAAAACAGTACATGAATCTAAAGAGCTACATATATGGATGGATATTAAGGAATTAGCTGGGGAAAGGTTATAATGGGAGGGCAACAGTCATCCAAACTTAGGTTTGAATGACCTATGATGATGATTAATCTGAAATGGGTATGATTTCATTGATATTAATAGTAATGCCATGCCCACTGAAATTATTTACTAGTGTTTGGAAACCATCAGTGTCTTTTAAGCACAAGAAGAAGTTGACTGATGGCTCTTAGGCAATATTCTAAACTTGCAAATGCCATTGAGGAAAATAATTGAACTACTATAATTATTACTAACACATGGCAAGTGGTCTCATTGCATTCATGTATCTCGAAAGGCAAAACAGAAAGCTGAGCTTCAAGTTTTTTAAAGTAATGAACAGTCTTCGAAGGCAGGTAAAATTTGGCAACAAAAGAAAGCATTGATGGATACACTAGGTTACACATAAACGTTGATTTTAATAGCATGACAGGGCAAGAGGGAAAATTTTCAAAAACTTCAAAATGCCATTGTGTTCAATTCTCCATAGTTTATTGAGAAGTTGATTGAAGCTCATGACTAGGCGTCGTACTAGCATTGATAATGCATCATTGGCACAGCATACATGCTTGACACATGAGACTACTATGCTTACAAGAGCCTTACCAATCCTCAAGTTAACTGGTCGCATAACAAGAAAGGCATCAATCAATGCAAAAGAATATTGGTAAGAAGCTCATGAGCTCATTCTCGGAGCTTTCTTAGAACTCCCAACAGCTCAAAATTTAACATGTACAAAACAAAAGGCATCGACAGTAGGACAGAAATAGAGACAACCTATTACACAGTGACCTTTGTAATTATAACCACGATGAGTACTGTCAATTAAGAATCTTCACTTCACAAAGTCCACATGACTTATGGGCAGAAATGTTACAATTAAACAACATCCACGATTGATTTCGGGACAAATATATGATTATCAATCAACATCACATTGAACGAAACATCTTAATGATTTTTTTTGCACTATAACGCAGTGATTTCATAAAACCAGCAGTTAATATTCCTTTCAGACTTTGAGTTATACTGGAACGTCGCACGATGTCCTTCAGCACAGCCTCCACCATTGCTCCACTGTCGGGGTCGAATGACATGGCCCTTAATGCATCTTCTGCGTCATATCTCCTCCTTATATTCTTCCTGCTCATTAAGACTACATCGCTAAAATACCCTTTGATTGCTCCCCCCCGTATTCCCCTGTTCCAATCGCGAACAAGCCGTACTTGAGGCACACGAGGTAATTGCATTAAATGGAACAAACGAGCTTCTGGTGAAACATCTTGTTCGATCCGAAGGCCGCTACTATCAGGATCACCTTCCGGCCACACATGCAAGTAGTTTCGCATTGATCGTAATGAGTTTGCATACAACTCCCTCAGAGCACCCAGCTGTGCTCCTACAATATTGCCCACTTTGTTTTTGTCTTCTCCAAAAGTTGTACGGAAATCGCCGCCATATGACAACCCAGCCAGGGCTGTATACAAATCTCTCTCCGTGAATGTCTCGGGAAGACAAAGTAGAGCAGCATGTAAAGCACCGTAGAGATTAAGCTGCAAGGCAGTGCGCAATTTCGTATCTGAAGGCTGTTTCAGTATCATCACAGGCTTGTGCAAGCGGCCAGCCAGGTAAAGCTGATCCCAGTCCAATAAATCAGTAACAATGGCATTTCGTGACACAATACCATACTTAATCAATCCTCCCTCAAATGGAATGAGAGTATTAAAGTAAACTTTGGCACCCCAATTCTCCTGGAGCTGAGAAACAAATTGTTCACCTAAATATCGCAGCACAGAATAATGATGTGGGTGGCGAGAGATATTTTCCTTGTGCCACTCTTCAGGATCTTCCACCACAAATATCATGTCTATCATCTTTTTCTCTTTCGAGTCATCACCAAGTTGCTTGTAAACCCCAGAACCATATGCAAAACAAAAACTCAATCGTTCGGGAAACATTGACAAAATCCTCCCATAAAAAGAAGGAACAGCCACCACAGCTTTACTAGCAGCCATTTCTCGAAATGAATACTCAATATCCCCTAGCAATTACTCCTTATCTTAGACAAGTTAAACCTATAAGTTTCATTCTTTAATCCGTGGGAGGCATACTAAAACAAACACAGAATGCAATGCCGTAGAACTTCCATTGAGATACGAGGCTACAGTAACAGCACAATTATAATTTAAATGCTAACCGCAACATCTCAGGAACACCAGCAGTTAATTAACACCATTTAACACCTTTTTAACTCAAGTATCAGAGTAAAACACAAGAAAACTGCTACTGATTTAAAATATTTACAAAAATCAAAGAAACAAACGACTGTCTTCCGCAACCTGCAATGCGTGAAAATAAAACAAATAATACACACTTACTGCCTAGATCTCAGGATACGTCCTTGACAGTTTCATCGACATGAAATCGTTGGTGGATGAGCAGCGCAATATAGCATGTATATATCTTGACTGAGCTCTATTTGCTATTAATAAATGCTGGAGTCTTTCCATGGAGCGGAATTTCCTTAACCTGAAAAATTGCACGAGTAGGAGAATGGCATGGCCTTCTCGATGTATGCTAGCAAATGAATAACTTCCTACGTATAATCATATCGTCCCATCGTAGGTTTACATTTCTATGTAATCGTATTCCACGTTTTTCTCTTCATTATGTTTTTTTTTTCAGAATGAAGAAAAATCATCGTCCCTCATTTACGAAAATACTATCACTTGTTTTTAGTCTCTTAAACTGCCGTTTGAATTGTGATAAAATCATCGTGCTTGGTAAAATATCAACTCTAAAGGATTGGAAAAATTCATAAGGTTAAGAGACTCCTCCTCTTGAAAATACGGAGAGGTACATACATTATAGAATCTGAAAAAGAATTTTCATTAATATCCCCAAAAGTGAGCAGGGTGAGCAGCATTTAAATTTTACGCACACTCATCATATCGGTTTCATTTGTCTTTAGCCGCGTCGTTACGATTACTTCAAATTCCCCATGTATAACTACATGTCAGAAGCTCGTAACTATGAATGTTCTTGTTAGAATATTGCAATATCATTACTAGCATTTTGAAATCGAGTAATGAAAATGATTCCTTCCATTTTTAAATAGTTGATGACTCTGAAATTTGATTGCCGACAAGCAACGACCTCGAGCAATAAATTACCACGAGGTAGGATCACGTACTTTGTAAGTAATGTCTTGATTTGTAAGCATTAAGAGGCAGCGCTGTGTTTTATACATTGTATAGCAGGTGAAATCATTCAATAAATTCCCCAGATAGCTTGAAAATTTTCACTACGCTTGATTGTCACTTGCATTGCAAGTTTGCAGAAAGATATCAAAGTAGACTAGCTGCGTTTCCTTCGCAATTTTCCTGCAAGTTTGCTTTGTAATCCTACTGCAAGTTATTTTGTTGCCTACGCTAATGTTTAATAATCATGTTTTTCATTCACTAAAATATTCAAAGCACTAAATAATTGACCATGCCTTCTGTAGTCTCATTATAGTTTTATCACAGCAGGTACTCAATACAGCCATAAGATTTTATAACTTTCTTAAAAAAGGAAAGGGCTAAAGTTTAACCAATAGCATGAAGGAATCCATTTGCAGCCTTCTAAAGCAAAATTTTTGCAAGTGATTGCAGTTGAGATTAGGAAGTTAGTAGTAAACCTACTGCATACTCGCAAAACAACCTTGTGGTAGACAATTGCAAAGCAAACTTGCAGCAAGTGCGCACATTGGAGACAGGTATTAAGTTTGCAGTGAACCAGCTGCAAACTTGTAGGCTTGCATTGCAAACTTAGTGCAAGTTCTCCAGACTTGAATTGAAAACTTTCTGCAAATTTACTATGCTGTCTGGGGCTGGATCTATTATTTGAAATAAATAGCTACATTTTCTTTCCATGAATATTCCATTACTGCATGTTCATGGGAGGCGAAGTTACTGGGGAATTAGGTAACTCGCCATTTCAGGTAATACATCCCCTTAACAGTGACTATAATAGATATAGCAAAACTTGGTGGCACTCACCAGCTGAGAATCAGAGATCACCGAGAGTAATTCAAGCATTGATGAGTGGGCAAATGTACTGAAGGACTCCCGGATTGACATCTGGAGGAAGACTCTGCCACGTAATCCCAAATATCTTGTATGCTTTACTCTCCTTTATGTCATATTCTTTTCAAGCGAGTGCCACCAAGTTTCGATGCACCTATACCATGGTTTATATGACTAATGTGGCTCTACATTTCTTACATACATACCATTGCCACCTTTAATACTATAATTATTTAAAAAATAATATTATTAAAGGGGGAAATGTACATACCCATAGCGCCATCCCTTTCAGGGTAGACATTCAAAAAAGTTAACATTTCAGTGATAGGCTTGTGAAGCTGACTCTGCTTTAATAATTTCCTCCATACTACCCTATCCTTGCATAGGGGCCGTGCAGAAATTATATTACCATTTTGGGTGTTATTTTTACCCCCTCCCCCCTTCGTTGACTACCGTAGTATTTTTTCTCTCCCCCCCCCTGACATGTACCGTATTGTCTCTACAAATGCAAATTTCAATTCAAAAATATTTTCTCAATTATTGAGTGAGATTATTTTTAGGGATAGGTTGAAATAAGACAAATAAAGTAGCCAAACTAGATATAATAGAACTATCTAATCTCAATTGGGACAAGTAATATTCATTTTTAAAATCTAAAAATCAACCATGATTCACGGTACAAGGTACTGTGTCCATCTACTTTTTTCTCTCCCCTCCACACATTTCTGACTTTTGCCTTGAATTTTTTTGTCTCGAGGTCCCTAATGGGTCGCTATTTATTCTTCAAGAAGGTTAAAATGTTAACAGTTTGATGTTATGAAGGCTTGCAACATTCTAGAGGCAATGGTTCAGTTAAATTGAGTTAAAGTAGGAGCTTGGGGTGTAAGAAACACCCTGCGCCCCCTTCCTCATGTTAAACTATGTACATAGTATTGTTGACGCGATGTTGATGAGTAATAAATGTAAACAGGCCCATTGCAACAGCTACATTACTTTGAGTGTAACCCCCCCCCCCATCCCCCTTGTTACAGGACCATTAGATTTTAGGCGACCCCCTCCCTCTCCTAAGTTGGTAACGTAGTTTATGCATGACCATACCTCTTTTCCTTTAGTTACCCTCATTCATTGCTTCATACATGCTCTCCTGTTCTCAAGACTCCCAATATTCTTTTTCTCAAGAGAATCTTCCACCACACTCACCCGTGACTTTCTTGGTCTACCCCATCCTCTCATACCATTTACTCCTCTATCATAATGTGTTTGATATTTCTTACACCTGTAAAATTGACCTCCCTGTTTCATTATTGTTTCTAATTATAATTTTATTTTGTTTTAGCTTATTTCAATGGGGTGAGCCAGAATGTGTAACATGGGTGGATTAAGGTCATTGTTAAGGGGGAATAGCTACTTTCTGTGGGTATGGGGAGTGTGGAACTCCTTATAATCACCTTTAGACTACCTTCCTAATCCACCCCTTGTATGACAGCAAAGAGTTAGGAATTCATACTTCTTTCTCTATGAGTATATTTCACCAGAATTACCCTGATTAAGGTGGGCTTAGATAAGATTGTATCTACTAATCTTTTACATTCCTGGCACCTACCTCCTTACATGCTTTCTCAGCTTGGCACACGTCCTTTATTTCTTTATCCCATCCATAAAAGCCTATTTCTCTTCCTTGAACTACGACCATGACGCGGTGGAAGGGCTTGTGCGTTCCAATGACCCCTAGAGCTGGACTGGCAGGAGCAAGTACCATTGCTCCTGGTAGGGCCACCCATGACAGATAGGTCTAAGGGTAGGAGCCAGACGAAAGTAGGTTCCGTGATGGTGTCATGTTAAAAATACCATTGAGTGGTGTGGGAATACCTCTCAACTATCACTACCTAGATTATGAAAGTCATTCACAGAGAATTGATTCCTGGCAACTAAGGGATGCCGCCCACTAGAGTGGGTGTCGTGCCCGGCAATGGGGGAGGCAAGGCCTCTGCGGTCGTCATCACACGAAATCCTTGCACAGCATCATCATCGGCGGATACAAGGGATAGGAGGGAGAAGAAGAAGAAAAAGAGAAAGAGGAGGAGGAAAACTGGTAAAAATTGGAACTTGGAACGTAAGGACCATGATGAGGGCCGGGAAGCTTGAAAATATTAAGCAGGAAATGGAAAAAGGAAAAATAGATGCTTTGGGATTGTTCGAGGTGAGATGGAAGGATAGCGGGGACTAATGGAGTGATAGCTACAGGGTAATATATAGTGGGGGAGATGAGAGTCAACGTGGGGTAGGCATGGTACTGAACACAAAATTGGGACTGAGGGTGGTAAACATTGAACAGGTGAGCGACAGGATACTAGTGGTAGAAATAAAAGCACGCCTGACGAATTTCGTACTGGTCCAGGTATACATGCCGACGAGCAATCATAGGGAGGAAGAGGTGTACGAGTGAGTAAAAGAAATAATTAGAGAAGTGCTGGGAAAGAAAAACCTGATAGTGATGGGTGACTGGAATGCAGTGGTGGGGGAAGGGAGGGACGGATTAGAAATGGGAGGGTTTGGGCTTGGAAGAAGAAATGATCGCGGTGAAAAGGTGGTTGAGTTTTGTAGAAGAAATAGATTAGTAGTGACAAACACTTGGTTTAAACATCACCCCAGGAGTAGGTACACATGGAAAATGCCGGGTGATTCTGGAAGATACCAAATTGATTATATAATGGTAAGGCAGAGAATTAGGAACCATGTAAAAATCTCACGTAGCTATTCAGGGGCGGATGCGGACTCAGATCATAACTTGGTGATAATGAAGTGTGAAGTTAGATTCAAAAGGCTTTGTAAAGGTAGGAAGATAAGGAGGTGGAACCTTGAAGAATTGAAATGGTTGAAAAGGAGGAATACCAGGAGCTGGTAGAAAAGAACATAGGTGAAGCAAAGCAGATGAGAACAATAGAGAGAAGATGGGAGATATAAAAACAGACATCGCAGGAGCGGCAGAGAAAACAATAGGAATGGTGGAAAAAAAGAGGGTTAAGAAGCAGTGGGTTACGGAAGAAATGATAAAGAAAATGCAGGAGAGAAGTATATGGAAAAACGTGAAGACCGACGTAGGCAAGAGGAAGTACAAGGAATTGAATAATAAACTCTGGCGAGTGACCAATCGGGCAATAGAAAACTGGTGGAAGGGATGATGCTAGAAAATGGAAAAGATGCAGGAGGAGAGGGAAGTGGGCGCTTTGTACGCCAAGGTGAATATGTTATTGGGTGGTAAGAGAGGTCAAACGATACCAAAGGTTAAGGACAAAACAGGGAAAATATTAATCGAACAGGAAGATATCCAAGAAAGATGGAGAGAATAGGTAGAGGGGCTATATGACAGTGAGAATAGACCCTTGAGCCTAGATCTAGAGGATGAAGGAACAATAGATAAGGATAGCCTCGGACCAGAGTTACTTGAGAGTGAAATAGAAAGGGCATTAAGAGAGATGAAGGGTAGAAAAGCCGTGGGAACCGATAACCTACCCTCGGAGCTGCTGAAGAATCTAGGTAGTAAGGGGAGAAAATCGTTTTTCGAATTTATTTGCAGGATCTATGAGGAAGGAGTATGGCCAGAGGATTTCGTGAAAACAGTTTAAATACCTATCCCGATGAAGAAGAAAGTGTCAGAATGCAAGGAGTGTAGAATAATCAGTTTAATTTTTCATGTGGCAAGAGTCTTGCTTAGAATACTAAATAGAAGGTTGGAGAGCAGAGCAAATTGCTATTTAGGTGATGACCAATTTTGGGTTCAGGATGGGAAGGGCTACCAGAGATGCGATTGCGGTAATGAGGACACTTATATGTAGATAGAAACATAGAGCATAATCATGATGTTTTCGCTTGCTTTTTAGATTTCGAAAAGGCATTTGACAGAGTAAACTGGGAGAAATAATGCAGATACTGGGGAAAATAGGAATAGATTGGCGTGATAGGAGACTCATCCGAAAATTATGCATGGGGCAGAGGGCTCAGGTAAGGGTAGCTGACATTGAATCAGGGTGGACAGTTAATGGTCGTGGGGTGCAGGGGTGGGGTGCGGCCCATTGTCGCCTTTACTTTTTAAAATCTATGCTGAGGAAATGGTAAGAGAGGCATGGGATGAGCTAGATGTGGGAATGAAAGTAGGAGGCCAGTGGATAAAGTCGGTTAGATTCGCAGACGACCAGGCATTGTCAGTCGGTCATCGAAAGGATTGGAAACTTTAGTAGATGCACTGGAAAAGCAGTGTGAGAAATTCGGAATGAAGATAAATAATAGGAAAACAAAAGTAATGAGATTCTCTAGGACAAAGAAATCGAAGCTGGTGATAAGAGTAGGATGTCACAAACTGGAGCAAGTAGAACAATTTAATTACTTGGGTAGTACGCTAGAAGAAACAGGACATAGTAGCAAAGACATTAGGTGGAGAATAGCGCTAGCGAAAGAAGCGTTCAATAATAGAAGGGAGCTGATGACAGGGACTTTAAGTAAGGATGTATAATAGAGGTTGCTGAAGAGCTTGATATGGAGTGTGGTGTTTTATGGGACAGAAACGTGGACCTTGAGAAAGGAAGACGAAAATAGGCTGAAGCCTTTCGAGATGTGGGTGTGGAGGAGGATGGAGAAGGTGGAGGTTGGACGGAAAGGAAGACAAATGAGAAAGTGCTTGACGTGGTGGGCGAGGTGAGGAAACTTATAGATGAGATTAGGGGAAGACAGGGTAGGTGGCTGGAAGGGGTCATGAGGGGCGATGGTTTGCTGAAGGCCTTGATAGATGGTAGGATGTTGGGTAAGCAGGGAAGGGGAAGGAAGAGAATCGGTTTTATGGACGGGATGAAGAAAGGTAGGAATTATGCTGAGATGAAGAAAGAAATACTAGAGGTAGAAAGGACACAGCACATGTAACAGTTCATTGGATATTCTATGACTTTCATCACAACCTACCTCTAACCGGTAGATTACTGTAATGATGAACGAAAAAGCCTATTTTCTATCTTCCCTCTTCCTACTTACCCATTATCCTGCCCTCTATTAAGGCCTTCAGCATCCCTTTACCCTTCATTACCTGTTAAAACCATCATCTTTACCACCTTTTAACCTCCTCCAGTAGTTTCCTCTTCAAAGCCATAATGTCAAGCTCTTCCTTCTTTGTCCTCCTTTCCTTATATCCATTGAACTTTCTCAATTCTCCTCCACACTCTTTGCCAGTCTTTTCATTACACCCTAATTCAAGATCCCTGTCATCAGTTTTCTCTCATTAATTAACATATTTTTTCCACCTCAATTCTCCTCCTTATGTCCTTCCTACTGTCCCTATTTTCCTCCAAAACACTATTCAATTGGTAAAAAATTTTTCTACCTCTTCCAGTTTGTGCCCTCTTATTCATTATAGTCAGCCTAACTTTCTTGGTCTCAGGAGATCTCATATTACTTTAGCTTTCTTGATGTTGATATTCGTTCAATAATTCTTGTACTGTTTGTCCAATATGCCTACTAATGACTGCAATTCTTTGGATGACTGGCTCCTAAATATTCCTTCCCTGATTGTATGAAAACTTCCACAAGTCAATATTTTGGCTGGCATTTGCATACCTATTAATATTTTTTTTAATGACCTTCAAATAGCATTCTAAATGAGTTATTTTTCACCATTCTATTTCCAAATGTGTACCTAATCTTTGAAAAATTAACCTTACTGTTAGTAGGATAAATGAATACATACATTGGTTTTTGGAAATGTAAAAACTTAACTGTACAAAAGTGACCTTAGCAGCCTTTGCACTCCTTACCTGGAATTTGCTGGCAGTGAGAGGGTTAGCCTCACCCTCTTTGTCCAAGAAAAACACATTACTGCAGTTTACTTATAGTTCATATTTATTCAGTACGTATTTCTTATCTGATTGTCTAATGTGTCCACAAATGACAGGCTCACTATCACTTGGTTGTCCTCAAATTCAAGTGACTAAATCAGCTTACATCCTTCTTCTGTTACCTTGCCTGGCTCTTCCATTGTCTCTTATTTATATTTCTTTGGAAGTGTGTTGAAATGCATTAGTTATGGAAGGCAACCTTTTCTTGATGTTTAAAAAAATAGACATTGTCATATTCCATTCAGTTTTTATTACAAATGGACTAGAGTCAACCTATCATCAAAAGAAAACATGTCTTCATTCCACCAAGTGAACTCGCCAGACATTGATTTGATACAATCTTTTCTTACCCTCTGACTTTCCACTACCTAACCAGATTCTCCATTGGCCACCATCACCAGTGCCATGTGAATTAGCCTTCCATCTCTCTAATCTACTCATATTTTTATTTGTATCATCATCAGCTTTTCATACATTGCTCTCTCGAACACCTCCAAATAAACCAAATTTGCCATCACATTCTGATTATTAATGCCTTTCTAATAGCTTTCTCAGCAATGCAGTGGCATCTTGGTTTTCCTCCACCTACAAAAACTGAACTCATCCTCATGTAAGAAGTCATTTGATTTCTCCGAATTCTATTGATGCCTCTAAGTACCACTTTTGTGGAATATGAAATTAATTCCCCTTCAGTCTTTGCATTATAGTGCTCTTTAATTTTTCAGCTGAGGGATCAATACTGTTTTCAGAGAGCTCTCTTACTATGCTCCCCCTTGTAAATGCTGTGAATTATAATACAGAAGTAAAACTTCTTGTGAAATTTTATAGATTTTTTATAAGATGACCTTACATTTTCTCGTATTAAAGTCTGAAATTTTACAGTTTTTATCTTCTTTAGCAATGAGATTTCACAAAATTGAGCCTGAATCTATCAAGTTCCTGTGAATTATCTAGAGAATCTTTGTCCTCCATTCTTTCCTAAATTGTTCAGTGATTCTGATGGGATATTAACTATCCCTCCTGCATTTCTCTCCTTCATTTCTTGTTGTGAATTCTCTTTTGCTTTCTAGATCTCATGGGCTGAGCTTATCCAGTGCATTCATTTTCTGTATCTAACCATTCAGGATAATTATCCCCGTGAAGTGGTTATTACATGTACGTATTCCCTTCTCCTGTCCTGACAGCCTGGTGGAGGTTTTTGAGGATTTTACTCCACCCTTGGGTGAATGCTGGACCATATGCCATTCTCGCAATGTCCTGCCATTGTATGTGATTGAAAGCAATGCAAGAGTCTGTTCAGGGGGCCTCTGCTGGCATGGGTGTCGTTCCCGTGGGGGCCGGGGGTACACTCGGCAGCTCCTCACTGAGCCAACCGACATGTGGCTGGGTTAGTGGTTTCTGGTGGTGGCTGGTGACTCTACTCCAGCATTCCTCGGCCCTTCCTGAACCGCGGACAGGCGTTTAATTTGTGTGGCGGCATTGATACTAGTGATGAGGCACAAGCCTATAGTGGGGGCCATGCTCCAGGGCATGGCATCGAACATAGCAGTCTGGTCTCTCCTGACCTGTGTTTCTAAGTCTACGTACTGCTCTATGAGCCGCTGCAGAGGTATGGGGCAGGGGGTGTTAGGATACCAGCAGTGGCAATGGGGGGAGATTAAAGAAAAGGATGGGGGAGAGGACAGAGGTGAATTATGTGTTAACGAGATGTCTGAAGATAGTACCATGCTGTTTTTGTAATAATTACAAATGGTGAATGGAATGAAGGAATTTTTGTACATGTCAGTTTGACAGTGTATCTCTCTTATTTTGTCACTCCTATCAGTTCTAGAGATATAGTGTGGAGATAAAATAATATTCCCCATGACATGCTAAAGCTCGCTCGATTAGAGTTTTTCATGTACTCTAAGCCTAGCGTGTAGGCTCCGAGTTTCTATCGGTTCCCAACCTAATCCTTGGCATCAACTTTGTGACACTGCCTGTGTGCTCATAGCAGTTTTAATGAAGCTTGTGGCTTTACTTTGTCTTTTAATGACTCTGCAAATTAAATATTTCTGTACCTGCCCCCAAATACTCGTGGCATATTCTAGATATGGCCTAACAAGAGCAAAGTTCTTTCACTCTTTCATCAGAGAACTATCCTACTTTAATACTTCCTCTCTTCTTATTTGATTAATAACTTACTCATTTTATTCATTACCTTTGGTGATGTTTGCTCTCAAAGTGAAATAACCAGATAACATTTTCACTTTGCTGTATCACACCCTCATTTCCTGCTCTCTGTGTAACTTCCATTTCTTGACTATTTGCTCCATCATACTTCCTGGGGCATATTTGTCAATATAATTTTGTTGTTATTTTCTTGTTCATCTTAATGTCCATCATATCATTACACATTATTTCACTTCATTCTTTCATCAACTGTCGGAATCATTTATGCTGTTGTCCAAGGCTTTTAAGAATTTTCCATGTCCATGGCACCAATCAATTTTTCTGCTGCTTTCACCAACCCTTTTTTATGTTTCCCCATCTTTCCTCCATTGTTATCATATCTTTACTGTGATTTAGATATCTCTCTTCTTACTCCTGATATTCCTTCCTCTTTTCCTCAATTGGAACTCTGTTGTTCCAAATTTCCAATCATTGAGGTGGCACAATTGATGAACAAATGATAAATTATGTGAAGGACACACACAGTTGTAAGTTGTACCCCAATGAGGGTGAAATTTTCTGTTGTCATATTATTTTTTCATGGTGAATTTCACCCTCTTTATTTCACTGCTCCAGTATTGCAAGAAGTACTGGATGAGCTCTTTGGACCACTCCAGCTAAAATTAGCACCAGTCTTTTGGTATCATCTTTGTCATATGTCTACTTACCATAGATCCATTCTCAAATATACATGGAGTGTTTATATAGTTTCCAAAATGACAGTGGATTACTGAAAACTGTGGCTGAGCACTCCACGACGGAATGTACCACATGTGTTTTTGGACTGCATATGATGCTCTCTTTGTCTCAAAGAACATCAGTGGGGCACATGTATCACATTCCAAAGAGAATTCCATAAATGTAGAATGGGTATCTCAGGCAGTTAGAAGATTCGTGGGGACACTTCCCATTGGTTCGAAGCCAACTGATGGCTACAGTCACCTAGGGCTCCCGGAGATTAATGGAGTTGCAAACAAGTGCCGAGACTTGCATGGAGAGGGGAGGGGGCAGGGAAATTAGTGTGAAGCAGCATGGAAGATGGGGAAATGGGCAACAGTATGATGAGATAAGAGGGTGGTGGGGAGATCAGGAGCGTCGAATTTGCACGGTTACTAGAATACTGGCTCTCCACCTGGAGGGCCCTGGGTTCGAATCCCAGTAGCTGTGGAGATTTCTCAATGGGAATTCAATTCCTACTTCGGTACTCTGTGGATCACTTCAAGGTCTCCACTCCATCATTCATCGGTTGAAATGTTGAAACTTGATCCCCTAGCCATCATTTCAGGCTAATGTCGACAGTCAGCTTCCCTCCTTCCTTCTCTCTCTCACTCCTATTCTTATACCTTTCATGCAGGTATAAAGAATCTTTTCATGTGGAATAAATTTGATCTACAATTATCTACAGCAGGGCTTAATTTCTAAGTATCGAAGTACTGGAGCACCTGGAGGGTATGGGATACCTCACAGCTTGATTGAATAAGCTGAGAAAGGCTCCGAAGCTCCACTCCGATGTTGCAAGAAGTAGCGGAGCAGCGCTCCGGCCCGATCCTACTGACGTTAAGCCCCTAATATACTGCTACGTACTGCCTACTCCGCGTGTGGCAGGGGGTGTTAGGAATGAAATGGAAGGGTAGAGGAGAAAGGAATTTGGAGGGGGGGAAGGGATGGGAATTGAAAGAGAGATGGGACGATAAGTGGGATGTGTTTTGACTGATTAGCCTCTCGCACTGTTTTTGTTGTAATAATTGATGGTGCGCGGAAGGGAGAATTGTTGAACCTATCAGTTTTTTTACTGTGAATTTCTTTCATTTGATCCTTTTTGTCTGTCTTGCAGAGATGATGATGGTGGTATACGATGGCATCGTGGCCCCATCCACACGAGGTGTATGTGGAAATCTGCGAATGAGCATTGTCCGCGCCTCACTCTCAGAATCTGGAGGAGCAGGAAGCCGAGACCTCGCCTACATATCGATGAGTTTCGAGCTCTCGCCGCCGCCTCCTCCTACTCTTCTGCCTCTCTCCTCAACCCCCCCTCCCCTCCAGAACACGCCCCTTTCCCCTCTTGTGCCTTCCTCACTCCCCCTCCTCACTCCTCCCCCTTGCCGTCCCTACACACGCTACACACTACCCTCCCCTCCGCCAAGTTCCCCGCCCCTCCGCCGAGGGCGCCAGCGTCAGTTGCCAGGGGCTACAGACTGGTCTCTCATCCCCCCACACCCTCGCACGCACTCGGATCCCTTGGTGACCCATCCTCCGCCTCCTCTCCTTCCTCCCCTCCCAGGTCTTTTTTTCTCTATCTCTCCTTCCCTCCCTCTCTCCTCATCTCAGCGCCAAAAGGGAGGGGAGAGGAGAGGAAATGGGAGGATGAGGGGGAGAGTAGGGGAGGCAAGAGAGAAGAGGGAGAATGGCTCTCGCCTTTGAGTCCGCCTTGTGTTTTGTTGGCGGCGGCTGGCTCGCCCTGGTGCACGCAGATCCTGCTAGAGCCAGATTCTGATAGCTCGCGTGTGTATGTGGTGCTTAGGGGGGGTCGCTGCCTCGTCTTTTTGCACGGGGGCCGGCGTGTCTTCGGGAGCACGTGTGCCGTTCTCACAAAATATATAGTGTTTCTCATATAGTAGTGTGTTTTGTGTGCAAGCGAACCCGAACGCTGTCTCCGGACCCTCAACAAGAGGACAGGCACGCATTGCCCCGAGAATCGAACCGCTGTACGGTGGACATCGAGGAAACCATAAAAGCTTCTCTAGAGACGGAGGAAGGGCAAATAGATCAGTGGATTGGCCCGTGTGGACACACCGACGATACTCTTTTTGAGTGGTGCTCTTGCACGTTATTTGTGGTGGGCGTTCCTATTGAGACGACGCCTGTTTTCTGCTTTTGTGTGTCTATGTCCTTTCCTTCCCCCATCAAATTCTTGCCAATAAGCTGGCTCAGTGTTACTGGATCGAAGTGGATCTCTTTTTGTCCTCCCTCTGATCGGTGGCGAACCGCATTGTCTCCTCCCCACCACCGTGCGTGACTTCGGCGCGACAGAGTTATATGCATGTATGTACAAACAACAACAACAGTGGTGCAGCAGCAACAATCGAGCCTTTAATTAATTGGTTTCATCGTTCCTCTACCATTCTCCCGTGTGTGATCTCACCGGGAAGGCAGGGTGCGGTGCTCGGCGGAGTTGTCGTCCAGAGGAATCTCCGGGCGAGGCCCACCCCGGTGACCGACCGCACTTAACGAGGGATAAAGGAGAGGACGTAGGGAGTGCGTGGTGTTGTTGTGTGCGCCCTCGCGGCGGAAGAGCGCTTGGGCGAAGCAGGAGTTCGGAACGAGGGAAGAGCGACCAAGTGAGTGCGCGTTGTGCTGAGGAGGAGGAGCCGCCGAAGGGAGAGAAAGAAGTATAAGTGTGCGAGAGTAGAGGAGAGGAAGGCGCCGCCCGAGGAGTCGGCGTGCTGGAATGTTTTCGTGTGGGAAGTGAGGAGCAGGGAAAGGGGGCCGCCGCATTCGGGAAGACAGAGAGAAGGCATAAGGGCATCTTCTTGGAAGAAGGAGGAGGAGGAAGAGAATATAAGGAGGCCCATTCTATCTCCTTCTTCTTCACGCTCAGCCGATCTGGAGGACACCTCCTCCCCATCTGGAGTGGGAGGAGGAGAGGTGAACCTCGATTAAGGTAGGTCAGCTGCACGGTTTTCTTCCCACTTCCCCCACTCCCTCCCCCTATCTCTTTGCGCCGAGATTACATTCATGTGGACGCACCGTAATTTTTTTTGAAGAGTTGTGACGATCAGCGATTAAGAACCTAACTGTGGATTTGATGAAATCCACTTCGCGAGAGCGAGCGGCTGGAAAAAAAGCCTGATAGGAAACGCTTTGCCCTTTTAACTTCGTCGCCGTGACGATTGAGTGGCCGTGAATTGAAGCGTGCTATTGTCTGCTGATGAGTGCCCGTTTAAATGAATTTTGCGGGAATCTCTTCTAATTATCTCTCCGCGGCATTCCATTCCGCGCGAATGGCTTATTTCGAAAATTGTCCAGCAAAATGAAGGGCGTTTGATTAAGGGTTGTGGTATCTCAGTCAGATTGAATCGTCAACTCATGAGGATTACTATGGGTTGTGCTCTCCACTATCCTAGTGCTTCATAAACTGGAGGAAGCTGTATCCATGTTAAAAATAAAAAAAAATGTTTCAATTGGTTTTATTGTTGCACATGTGCATTTTGAGCAGATGTAAGACTTTTTTTGCCCAGTTTGGATAAACTCGTGTCGTGCCAATATTAATATTTTATTTATATAACGTCATTTGTATTTTGCAAATAGATTGTAAGACTGAAATAGAGACCACTACCAAATATTCTTTTTTTTGCTTAATGGACATCATTTTTCGCGTCCTTTGTCCTGAAATGTGTGCTATTATGCTCACTAGCCAGGGTCCCCTACGGGGTTGCGGCCCTTGGCAGTTGCTTAGTTAGCCTAGACAGAAGTTCCCCGCCGGTCAATATGGATAAACATGTTTCCTCCATATCAGGCCTGATTCCATCAGTATTATGGAGGATGATATACTTTTGACGTTTACTGCTCCCAAAAGTTTCATATTTGTAACCATCTGGTGCACGTGGACCTGTGGTGAGAGGTCGAGGGTAAATAGTAGATTCTCGGAACAACCATGATGGGAATGTTGCGTAGGTATGTGTATTTTGCCCTCCCGACTGGTCGTACGCCCACACGCGGGAGTAAACACTCGAGAAGAGGCGGTGTGTGTTGAAAGGGTCTCTCCCGTTTCAACCACCTTTACTCTTGGCGGTGAATGCACCTGAATCATGTAGTATAGGAATTGAAATTCATTCAATTAAAACCTATCTACAACTACACAATACCCTGAAATCCACCTCAAGGGGGTGTGGCAATCTTAGAGAGACCATTTGTATTGATGTATTTTGCTACCACACAAATGCTCAGAGATGAAAGAATTATGCAGGAAAAGTGCAAGACGTAAGTACTACGTAACAGATGAAGAAACAAGCATTAGGGAGCAAATAAATTAATGAGCTACACTATCTTTCAGTAAATCTTATTAAAAGTACCATCGGCAACTATGGTGGTTTCTTATCGTTCGTGGGAAAGATGACATTTTAAACTTATCCGTTCCGCAGTCTATTTCCCTAATTTTATTCTAATGATCTAATCTGCCGTAGTATGTCGGGTTTTGTATAATATTATTGACCTCATCAGATAATAAATCGGCTTGGATCTTACATAAAATATTAAATCTTAATGTCAACCGTCTTGATTAAGTCTAAAGTTTAACTTTGGCTGCGTACAGGCAGATTGTATGTATTTCCGCAAGATGTCATCGAATGAAGTGTGAAAGAATCACAGTGAAAAGTACGACGGTGTCACGATACGCATTCGTATATTAGGAATTATTGGCATGCCCCGATGGTGATTGCTTGTCAATATGAAAGGCGGCATTATTGAATTGGGATCGTTAAAGAAGATAGAACCGTGTTCCGAAATTACGTGAGTTTCCATTCGAGTCCTTCGCGATTGATAGGTTAAGTACTCCTTGTTGGGGTCGTAATTAGGATTTTTTTCATCTCATTTGCCTCGAGTAGTTATTTAATTTGGTAGTTCGTGTACCTAATTACTATATGTATGTCTTATTTACTTTTTGTGGCAACACTAATAGCAGGACACCAATGATTTTGTTTTGCTCTCCGATGATTCTGATGGTCCGTATGCCCCTGTGATCCCGATAAGCCATTGGCTTGCCTTCAGGTTTCTCAGGGGCCGAACCACTATAGCTTGACAGAAACACCCATGCCCTGGGCATGGGAAAAACCGACCCAGGCGGGACTCGAACCCACCTGGGTCGGTTCTTCGCTCGGTTGTTTTTTTAATAAATTCAACAGATTCAGGCGAGTTTTTTTTAAATGATGAGATACATTTAATTTCATATCGAGCCGTACGTCTCGCCCCTACTCGTTTAAAATAATGTCCTCAGAATCCACTAAATTCATCAGAATTCAGTAAATTGCATCTTTTTTTATAAAGGATTTTTTAATGCTCGTGAAATATCCTGCATTGAATATTCATACGAGCTTTGTGCAGTCCGTTGGTATGCATGGAAAAAACCTCGAGACGGAAATAGATATCAATTAGATTTCGTCATGGATAGCCAGATTTAGGAACTGCGTCAAAAATTCGTAAAAATACCCCGGGCGCAGGTTCGAGAGACTATGAAGACCAATGAAAAAGTGGTGTGTAGGGGAAGAAAGAGAGGAGGATTCCTGGAGTTACTTGCCTTAAGTCTAAGGGAAGTTGGAACACTTGAGGAAGGAAGAGTAAATATAAAAGCAATGATAACAAGAGCAGCAGACAAAATTTTAGAAGCAATAGCCATGTATAGAGAAGGCATATATCACATAAGGAATGATTCGGGAGATCGATATAAGAAGGAAGTGAGAAAACCTAATTACGGATAAGCTAGAAGGACCCTCGTTCATTGCACTTTCTCCATTCTCCTCCACAACCGCCTCTTAAACGCCTGTAGGTTATTATCGCCTTCTTCACTCAAGGTTTAGGTTTCTGCACCGTAAAACTCTACACCCCATATCAAACACTTCTTCAATCTTTTTCTTAAATTCTTACACTAAGTACCCGTCATCAGCTCCCTCCTAAATACTGAACGCTTCCTTCGCTAGCGCAATTCTCCATGTAATGTCTTTGCTACCATGCTCATTTACCTCCAACACTACCATTTAATTAAATTGTTCTACTTGCTCCAGTTTGTGCGTTCCTACTTTTATGATCAGCTTGGTTTTTCATTGTCCTGGAAATGGTCAATACTTTTTTTCTAATTATTTATCTTAATTCCGTATTCCACGCATTGGTTTTATGATACATCTACTGATGCCTGTAATCCTTTGGATGATCGACCACCCAGCACCTGATCTTCCGCGAATAAAGCCGACTTTATCAGCTGGTTTTCGTTAGACCTCCTCTAATATTAACCCTAATAATAACTGAAACTTACTACGTTGTTCAATGTCCGGGTACCCTCCCGTAGGATTCATTTATTATCTCAAGTTTAATCAAACAGACCGCGCGGTCCGTTTTAGGCACATTCAACAGTCAAAACTGGACGAATAGATGAGGAAAATTCATGCATTGTAGCTTATAAAAAACACCATCATAGTATTTAAATAGCATTGTAAATGAATTTTTATTTGATAATTTTTAGTAAATCTAATGTCTCAACGTGGACAATCGGGTACCTCCCCGGTTATTGAAAATGACACGTAAATTTTGGTACAGTATATTTTTGTTCACAGGTAAGGCAATTATAAAAATTAAAGTACTTCAGATTTTTAAAATGTAAATTCGTGACGATACCGGAAGTTTTCGAATAAAAAATAACTGAATCTAAGAAAAAAAAAAAATAAGCCGAGGTGAGCCCCCGGGTACCCCGTTATTCACATATATTTTTTTGAGTATTCTACCGGCTGATTGCAAGGTTTTTGGACTGTCCTTACACTGCATCCCAATTTCTCGTTTTCCCGCCTAAAGATGTCCCGCCATTAGATCCCTCTTAAATTCCTCAAATCTTCTACCTCTTCTTATTTCGTCCAGAATATCCATCCTCTTCCTTCCTCGTGCACACTTCCTCACTGTTCTCCCCTCTATTCCCCTCTTCAACATGCCCTCTCCTTTCAAACATTCCTCCAGCCATTCCCTCTGCCTTTACCGAACCTTCGGCACCAGCTTCCTCACCAACTATATCCAATACCTCCTTTTTCGTTCGAGGCCGACCCCCTGGGGTCAGGCGCCTTTTGCAGCCGCCTCACTGAGGTACAGACGCTGCGCAGACCTCCATTCGTCAGTCTCCTAACCTTCGACCTATCCGGCGTGGGTGGCACTAATAGGAGCGTTGCACGCGCCAGTTCAGCTCTAGGGGCCATTGGAGCACGCAAGCCCTTCCAACACGACAAGTTTACAATCCAAGGGAAGAGGTTATTCATATCATCATCATATGAGTAATCTACTGGCTAATGGTAGGTTATGAGGAAAGTCAGAGAAAATCCAACAGACTTTTACACGTGCAGTGCCCTATCTACCTCTAGTATTTCTTTCTTCATCTCAGCGTAAGTCCTACCTTTCTTCATCCCGTCCATAAAACATATTCTCTTTCTCTCCCTTCCCCGCTTGTCCAACATCGTTCCCTCTATCCCGGCCTTCAGCAAACCGTCACCCCTCATTACCCTTTCCAGCCACCCACCCTGTATTCTCCTAATCTCATCCACAAGTTTCCTCTCCTCACCAACTAGGTCAAGCACTTCCTCATTTGTCTTTCTCTCCGTCCAACGAACCTTCTCCAACCAACCAACGTCCTCCACACCCACATCTCGTACGCCTTCAGCCTATTAAGGGTTAAAAATTATGGTATATTCCTGAAAGTTTGGTGGCAGTAAACTCTCCTGCTTATGTTAGTATGTACACTGGGGGTAACTTACAGTGGAACTGGGTGGTTTTCGTTCATGCGCGTAGCAACGCCATCATCCCCCGCGGTTTCACGAACTCCTCTCCCTCTCTCCCTGGCCAGCCGCCCCTGCAACTGCATCTTCGAGGCGAGTGACACTCCCCCCTGTCCAGTTACGGAGGAGGGCGGGTAGTGGAAGTGACACCGAACATGATGCGCTGAGGTTTACCAGATGATGATGCTACATTTTTATCTCGGGAAGATATTTCGGAGGATGTTCATGAGACGATTTGATACCGCGTTTATCTATGCAAGCGTTCGCACTCGCACGTCGGCCTTTGGATCGCCGGAGAGAACGAGAGCCACGCTTGCCGTCAAAGTATAATATGAAATGTGTAAGCACCGAATTGACGATGTTAAATGATGATTGTTTTGATGGCTTAGTAGTAATTATTATGATGGATTATATATGATGATGTACATAAATGGATATGACGGGATATATGATCATTATGATAATTATAAAAAGAGAGATCGTTTTATAGGCCCTACAGCTATTTAACTAAGTTCTAAGCTAAGAAAAATGATATATGCAAAAGATTTGAGTCCGGAATGAGGGTTGTACTACATGAAAATGCAATAGTGAGCAGGCTATTTATCGTAATTTTAGCTGGAAAAATCCCATGAGGGACGAATCATACCATTTATACTAATATTAAGCCCTTAAGTATGTGAAATGAGCGCATATGCAGATATGAGGGGGGGGAGAGTGGGAGAAGTTTCAGTTTCTCCCTCTGTGTTACCGGTTTTTAAATCTCTGTGCTAGGATCTGGTTTTTAATTCGCAGTATGTGAAGGCATCGCCTCTATTCGAATGTCCGAGTGGGGATAGGGTTGATGTGGTGGCTAGAGTTCTAGTTTCCCATCCCAATGTCCTGAATTCAAATCCTGTCTTTTGCGGAGAATTTTCATTGGAATCCCGATCCCTATTTAGGTGACATGCGGAGAGCTCTTCTCTGTGTAGTTCTACATCTGTCGGATGGTTCCTAAAACGGTGGAACTCTAACGTGCCTATGACGTGAGATTATGCTTATGCCGACGCTGGGTTTCCTTCCAACATCTCTCCATCCCCAAAGTAAACCTAAACCTCATCTATCATTCAAGGATCAACAGACATTAGTTTCGACACTTGTAACGCACTCGACTCTCTTAGTTTCGACCTTAGTCCTTCGTGACTCGCCACTAAACCACCTCGGTCACCTCATCGTTTGATTCATCAGGTTTTGGAATAGGGAAAACATGACCTCACTTGTCACTCTTTATTATAACTTCTTTATTAAAACATATATGATTTGATTTATTTTAAACATTCAAAAAGAGCCGATGTCGGCCTTTACATTGAACATTTTCAACTTAGAATCTGCATCATTTGCAAAATAAAGTATGAAAAAAACATGTGTTGGTAAATAGTATCCAAATAAAAACAAAGAGACAATAATATAAAGCAATACACTGCAACAACATGGAAAATTAGGGAATCAGGAGGAAAGCGCTTTTCTAAGCTGGCGCTTGAATGATCCGAAGGGAGCAGAGAGATTGAGGGAAGGATAGGCAGATGAAATGGTGTTGTACAAGGCAGGAAGCCTGTAAAAAAGGGATCGCTGGGAGAGAGAGAGAGACGGAATTTAGGTTGCAGTATAATGTGATTGTTGTGTAAGGCACGGTCGGGGATGTGAAGTGAAAAGTATGGGAGTATTTCAGTACTGACCATTTAACGCAGTGTAAATAAATGAAAGGTCAATGATATTCCTACGGGTGGCCAGTGGGGTCAATGATAGAGCAGACATGATTTCAGTACGAGAAGAATTACGGAGGTACGGTACGCGGTGACGGACTACGGAAATGAAGAAATTAACGGGGCGTTCAAGAATTTTCAAGTTGGAGGGACATGCAGTGGAGTAGACAATGGAGCAGTATTCGAGAATTGGGAGAACGCAACCAGTGAATATGGTTTTCAGGGCTATGGGGTTTGTGACATTGGTGAATCTATAGAGCACACTCACGACTGACATGGCCTTAGATTTTATTTTATTGAGATGCGGGACGAAAGACATTTTGGGATCGAAAGTAATATCCAGGCCATTATTTGAGGAGGCAATTGGAACAATTTCGTTAAATATAGTGCAGTTTTGAGGAGTTACGGTATGTTGTAAAGAAAAAGGTATGTATTTTGATTTAAGAGAATTAATTCTAAGTTTCCACTGCAGGCACCAGGCCTCAAGTGATTTGAGTGTACATTGGAGTGACTGGGAATCGGCAGCATTCTCAACTGTTTTAAATATTTTGCAGTCGTCTGCATAGAGCAGAATTCCGCAAGAGTTGGAAAGCGCGCAGCTGGTTACGTCATCAATGAAAAGGGAAAAGAGAAGAGGTCCGAGAACGCTTCCTTGGGGGACACCGGAAAGGATGGGTAGATTTTCTGATGAGGCTCCGTCAAGAACAACACGCTGAGTGCGGTCGGTGAGGAATTTGGAAAAGATAGATAGGAAAGCATCGTGAATGTTGTACCAATTAGCCAATTTGTGGATTAAGAGGGTGTGATTTACGGAGTCAAAAGCTTTCGCAAAGTCGATGTAGCAAGCATCACGTTGAGAAGAGGCTTCGAAGGCAGAAGTGATGTGCTGATGCAGTACAGTCAGGTTAGTAGCGCAGGAGCCTCCCGGGAGGAAGCCGTGCTGCTGAGGTGAAATGTACGGGATGGCGAATGATGAAAGACGTCCATGAGTAGTACGTTCAAAAAGGATGGAAAGAATGGGAAGAGTAGATATAGGACGATAATTACTTACATCATATTTAGCGCCGGATTTTAAAATGGGAGTCACGAGTGTTGTTTTCCAGGGTGAAGTAAAAGAACCAGCTGCAAAAAAATGGTTGAACAATTTACACAGGGGGATATGAAGAGTGTCCGCGGTTCGGAGTGGAAAGAGTGAGCCAAGGCCGTCAGCTCCGGTGGCTTTGTTGGGAGGTAAAGATTTTAGGAGGGATAGGGTCTCATCGTTCTTAACAGAGACCATGGAGAGTGAGTGAGGGCAAAACGGAAGAAGTGTTGGGAGATCGATTTGTGGGGTGGGTGTAGCGAAGTTCGAAGAGAAGTAACTGTTGGAGGCCGAAGTTCGTTCGGCACCCGAGAAATGGCCCTGATCTGATTTGATGATGGAGGGTATGCGCGCGGATTTTCGTCTCGAATTAAATAGGGACCAGAAGCGTTTGGGGTTGGTAATCATGTCGTCTGTAATCGATTTCACACTATTATCATGGTCGCGGCGTAGGAGATTCCGTGATATTCGGCGAAGGCGTGAAAATGAGGCGTATGTGTGTGGGTTGGGAAAGGACTTCCAAAGCTTCGATGCTGCCCGTTTATTTTTAAGTACGAGAGCCGCTGAGAGCCATATGGGTTTCTTCTTAGATACCCTTCGAGAAGGGACGAAGTCGGCGGTGACACCGTGCACAAAGTCACAAAACACGTCCAGAGCGTCGTCCGGCGACCCGCTCTCCAGGAGGTCCCAAGGCAGGAGCAAAAGTACGCGGTTAATGGTATCCCAATCGGCCTTTCTCCAGGCTTTCACTGACCGAGCTGGAGCCGAGGGATGGGCGGAAGTGTGGTCGGGGTAATGAGAACTCAAGGGAGGAGTGGTCTGATTCGAAAATGTTTCTGCACGGAGTGGGGGTGTGTACACTGAATGAAGAAAGGATGAGGTCCAATGTTGCCAAATTTCTGGTTGGAAAAGGATTGCACTGGAAGAGACCCATGCCGTCTATGAAGTGGTCAATGAAAAACGTGCCATTGGAGTCGGCACTATTACCGCTGGTTGATGAATTCCATGTGATGAAAGATTGAAATCTCCGAGCAGGATCAGGTCGTCAAGGGTGTGGACGCGGAGAACTGACTCAAGACATTCCTCCAACACGGAAATGTTGCTCGAAGGGGGACGGTAAAAGGAGCCAATGAAAAGTTTGCTAGGCTAAAATTTGGAGGATGCTCTAATATGGCAGTGAAGCCTGGACTATAACAGTGGAAGAGCAAAGGAGATTGGAAGAAATGGGGATGTGGTGTTACCGAAGAAGGATGAAGATCAAATAGACAGAAAATCACTAACGATGAAGTCCTGCGAAGAGTTGGGGGAAAAGATGTGCAGTCATACCTCGGTACATACTACGGTCTAAAAGGGGGGAACATCGGTCTGATAAAGCCGATTGCCAGTAGGTACCGACACTGAGGCTATATTACGTTAGGCATGTATAATATTAACAGTTACATTACAAAAGGCAGAGGAAAAGGGCAAAAACCATGGAACAATGACCTACACGTGTTGTTACACTGATATAAACAAAGTGACTGCCTGCCAACGAGCGGTCTGTTCTCGAAGCAGTGGCTTGGGTCCAATGTTGCCACAGCTCCATCCGTAGCGTGCGAGACTTTTAAATTCAGTCGGCTTCTCCAGATCTTATCAGCTGCTTCTGAAATTCGTTAAATGGAGGTCCGTAGTACCGAGGTATGAGTATGTAATAAAAACTCTGCGTAGAAGGAGAGACAAACCTACTGGACACATTTTGCAACAAAACAACCTAATGAAAACAATACTGGAGGAGGAATTATAGAGGAAACCAATAATAGAATATATCAAGTCTATCATGAAGGATGTCAAAGTAAATAATTATATGGGAATGAAGCGGTTGGCAGAGAGGAGAGTGGAATGGAGAGCTGCTGCCAACCAATCTTCGGATTGATTACTACTGACGATGAAGACTTTCCTGTGTCAAGGCACCATCTAATCTCTTCTTTAATCTATGTTTGGCATGATATGCACATTGGACGCAAGGTAGTCTAAAGTAAACAAAAGCACAGAGTTAATACCCAGTCACTAGTAGGGACCGAATTTTAGCAAATCGACCCTGCTATTTCCCTACTCATTCAGTGCGCATCTGGCACGAACTTTCGCAAAGGCCCGTACCTATCCTCTAATAATTAATGTCCTTCGCTGTAATTGTCTCCTCAAATAACCTATTGGTCTAAGACCCTCTCAGGGGATTAATAAAATCTCTCGGTACATATGGGAATAGTTACGTCACAAATCACTAATAGATTCGAGGCTCATCAAAACCCAAATATTTCAGGAAACGCCATTGTGTTGGGACAAGACGAGCGTGGGATTTTAATGTTGAAAATTGATCATCCTATTCGTTCATGAAGTGATTTCGAAAGCAAATTGGCGGCTTTAACCGTCCCGAATTTGATTTGAGAGATCACGTCCGCGGCCAAGCCCACGGTTTTGCGAATTGGCATTCATTCTGCTTGGGCTTCATTTTTCGGCTTGGCATCATTCTGCTTGGGCTTCATCATTTCATACCTTCGTTTTCGTTCGACTTCGTAATTGCGCGTCCTACTGCAACTCTTTCCTCTCCTGTGCTTCATAGTGACGGTCGAAGAGATCAACAAGTGCCAGCAGCTTCTGCAATCTTTTTCGTCTTTACCCATTGTCAGTGTCTGATTACCAATAAGGCAAAGTAGGCAGTTGCCAGGCCACGAGAATTTTTTCCCCTTTCTTCTTTAGTCTACACCTATATTCATCAATTTTCTTCCATTTTTCTCTGTCGAATGTCATCTTCAAGTCCAGTGACACACGACGACCGTGTTCAAGTCAAAAGAAACAAACGAACACATCCTAATTTCACCCTTTTAAGATGCAATGCAATTCAGATTCATCGATGCAATGGCATCACGAATTGCTGTCTCATTCCTCACCTAACAATCTGTTATTTATTCTATTCTGACGTTGACCTCTATCGCGTGAGACTTATCGTCTCAATAAAGTCTTTGTAAGAGTCTCCTTTTCTTTTCTTCAACAAATTAATGCACTAACTGCCTGGAAGTAGAGTTTCCTTGCAGTTTTTTTACGAACCGACCCTTCCTATTTTAATAGTTTTTTTTCTGATTTTAAAAATTTCTTATCATCATCATCAACATTCATCAATTCAAAGATTGATTTGCTGCAGCTCTCCACTCTACTCTCCTATCAGCCAAACGCTTCATCCCTACATAATTTTTCAATGTGACGTCCTTCATAATTTGTCTGATGCATTCCATTCCTGATCTTCCTCTATAATTCTTCCCATATATTTCTCCTTCCTATATTGCTTTAAATAAACTTTTGTGTCACAAAATGTATCCGATGGATCTACCAATTTCTAAATTTATAGCACTACCGATATCTAAATTATAAAATATTTCGTGGCAGTGAAAAATCCTGAATACTATGGCAAAAAAACAAATTAAGAGTCAACGCGTCCCACAAACGTCATGGGTGAATGGATGGTAGCCGCGTGCCTTTGTTTACTTCTGACTACCGTGTGTGCAAAGCGCGCGTCATTTTAACTCCTTGGCACATCAGGTTTTCGGAGACATTGGACTTTTCCACTTCCACCCATCTCCTTCCCCTCCGTCCATCTTCACTACCCCTTCCAATAGACTAACACCCTTCCGTGACTTTGTGTTTTGCGAACCCGTCTGCCACCAGCTTTTGCCTGAGCTTATCACCTCCTCCCTCCTCAATGAAACCCATTGGCAAATGTCTCGAGCACATTGTGACAGATTTGTTGCTCCTTAAATAGGCACGGGATAGGCTCGCTAATACCCTCGCAAACCTTGAATTCCAGA
The DNA here is from genome assembly GCA_963573305.1 of Pyrrhosoma nymphula. Taxonomy (NCBI): domain Eukaryota; kingdom Metazoa; phylum Arthropoda; class Insecta; order Odonata; family Coenagrionidae; genus Pyrrhosoma; species Pyrrhosoma nymphula. The sequence continues at coordinate 83,581,951 of OY754333.1, read as the reverse complement.
GGGAGCACTGACATTTTTCAGTGTCTCTTCCTACTCGTCGAGAGTGGGCGGAGTGTAGGCAGTCTCGACTCCAAGGTGGACTTTTGGGGGGCTTTCACTGGCGCGCCTTGTATGATGTCCCGTCTATCTGCTCCAGCCAGCTTGATGTGGTTGGGGGATTTTTTGGTTGGTACCGATTGGCGTGAAAATTAGCATATTTGTACTAATTAGTGACTTCTATGGATAAAATTGAAAAATTACACTTTACCGATTTAGTTTTTGGCATTTTAATGCTATGCCATGCCATTCTAATTTGTTAGCAATATATAATTATATGAATTGTATTATTTTGAGTTTTGAAGAAAATCTGTACTTATGTAATCGACTTACTACGAAATATATGTTATTTGCCACAAGGCTACGTGTTAAAATTGTATTGAATTACCAAAAAACCAAATCTGTATTATGGAATTTTTTTCACTTTTATCGATAGACGAGCGGAAGATACCCGTTGAAATTCAACGGGTGTGAAATACGTTGAACTTATTTTATAAGAAAACCACAAAGCCTGAAGAAAAACTGTCAAAGTGGTCATTTGAGGAGTGCGTAACCTATCTTGAATGTTGTGTTCGTTGTAGTAGACACGCTGACCGTTTTCCAGGTGCACGGAGAGATGAGTGACTGTTGGTCCACTTTCATGCACGGCAAACACAAAAATCGGCCATACAGACTCTATACTACTTAAATAACACCCAGGTTGATAGATGGTCACATCGTCCCTCCGGTTCTCTTGAGCCGTCTTCTGAGTGATTAGCAGTGTGATCGCTTCCCTTGTGTACATAAATATATTTGCATTCAATGACTTGATTTAGTTGCGCAATACAACGTTGATATGTGCGTTGAGTTATTAATTAGGATTGGAGAGTAGAGTATAATCCAGCGGTTGACAACGTACTATGAAGCATTTGCAGCAGCCATGTTTATTTGACCTATGAATCCTCCATCACTCGGATTGCACCTTCGGCATAAAGGGTAGCGGGTAGCCATAATCATTGGTTTCGGTTACTAAATAAAAAATCTATGGTGATTCTTAGTGCACTTTCCGATTTTCATGCACGGATGTCGTTCATTACGCAGAATTTCCGTTCTTCATTCGGGTAAGAAGCATGTAGTGACGTCAGTATAATTTCCGCCATCTTAAAACAGATTGAAGTTTCGAAACAGATGCGTGTATATTCGAACCAGATTTAGAGCTGGTTACCCGTCCGTACGTTGGGTAAGGATGAAATTTGTGCGGATCTTAGCGTAACCCGAGAAACACCACGGGGAGATGAGACCGCTGGTGGGTATTTATTTGACCATCCAAGTCTAACTTTAGTCGTTTTTCTTTCAAAGGCTCATTTTCTCGCAAATATGACATTCATTTTTCTTTAGAAGATTTTTAGATAGGTAACTTATTCTTCTATTAGGCATGTTGATGGATATATTTTCAAGTCCAAGGAGGGGAAACACAGCGGAAAGTGAGAGTCTGGAGTAGGCAGCTCGATGATTGAATGAATATACCTTAGTTAGCTGAACTTGAACACTTAAAAACATATATAAATGACTCGTAACGTTTATGATGCGGGAATTGGTCTTACAAACATTTCACAATCGTAATGAGAGGCAGATGCAGACAGTTCCACCACGTGTAATTCATTTGAGTACAAAACGATAATAAACAACGCCGTGTTTGTTGTAGCAACATAGGCATTATTAACCTTACTATTTGCTGCACGTTAATATTCTTGAACATTTAGTTGCGTGTGTAATCTATTTTATTCCTTTGTGTCTCCTTTACTACGTAAATGTCCTCTCATATATATGCAGTGCCCCTATGAAAGCTGCTTTGATAATAGACATTGAAGAGTATACTTGTTGTAAATATGCATTGAATTTATCGATTACCCCCTGAAGCAATCTATCATGGGGCCCTTGGAACTCTGGGCCCTTCTGATACAGATTTTCTTTCTACATGCAATCATGGACATGTAAGAAGACGTGATATTTAAATGCTAGAGACGTGAATATTCTCTGAAAATCAAATCTCTGGTTGTCATGGAAATATGTTATTGTTGATTTCAGAGAAAAAGGTGAGATTTTTCAGTTGAAAACATGAAGTTCAGACAAATACGGTGCGTAGAAGGATATCCATTGATAAAATTAGAAACTTCATTTATTCAGCTATCCGATAGAAAAAATTCCAGTCCTATATCTTGAGTGAATGTACTTTTAAAAAGTAAAAAATTAAACCACTGCACCGAACCCAATGCTTGCCATTGACCACCAGGGAGGACCTTCAGGGGGCCTTTGGGGGCTCTGAGGACTTTTTGATATAGCATATGTTACAACCAGATATGTTTTCTATCTGCATGCCAAATTTCAGCTCAATCGGTTTAGTAGTTTTTGCGTGATGAAGCAACAGACAGACAGACACCATAATATTTGTATACATAATAGTAAGGATCACACCCCTAACCCTGAAAAAAAGGGTTTTGGTTAATTGAACCCTACAGTGTTTGTTGTCTACCAGTAACAAACATGTGTTCCAAATTTCATCAAAATCGGTCCTGTGGTTTAGGAGGAGATGTGGAACATACATACATACATACATACATACATACATTGACTTTTATATATATAAAGATGTCACTAATTAGAACACGTATGCAAAAATTCACGAAAATTTGCATGTAAACAAAGATCGCTTCAACGATCTTAATTGTCAATGTGACTCGGCCTTAACGTAGCGCACAGGCGTTCCAATGAAGCAGCGGGCTGCGGATCTCAAACCGCCTCAACCATTTCCGCGGCCCTCAGGCTTTCGATCGGCGTGGGTGTCTCCGTGCGTGGCCTTGATATCAATCGCCGCCCCCGGTTAGAGTGCGATGTGGCCGGCGAATGTGAACTTCGTTTGATCTCTTGACGGAGGCTGAACCAACTGCTCATGAGCCGTCGTCCTTCTTTGCGTACGCTAGAGTTGGGAAGACATAAATATTTGCATTAGAATGTTCTTCGAATCCAAAGTTTCAAATGAAATTCCTTCCTGACTGCGTTCGTTAAAAACCATGTAATGAAGAAGAGACAATATCGAACCATAATGTGCGATAGCTTAGGATAATATTGAAGCCATCGAGTTTAATTAAAGTACGCTGTGTAGTACGTATACTACACAGCGACTAATCAACTACAAAAACTACTACCTTGTAGTTGAGTGTTCGTTGTGTGGAGGACTCTGTCGGCCGTAAGTGAAAGTGAAGGCGAGTGGGCGTAACCATCCGTAATATATGTGCCCGTGATTTACCATCAGCGTAATATTATAATTAGGGGATCTACCGGTTAAGGTAGGTTTTAAGGGAAGTAAGTTAGTAGAAATCCTCTAGACCTTTACATGTGCAGGGCCCTGTTCACCAATATGTATTTCCTTTTTAATCTCAGCATAAGTCCTACCTTTCTTCATCCCATCCATAAAACCTATTCTCTTTCTCCCCTTTCCCCGCTTACCCAACATCCTTCCCTCTATCACGGCCTTCAGCAAACCATAGCCCCTCATTACCGCTTCCAGCCACCTACCCTGCCTTCTCCTAATCTCATCCGCAAGTTTCCTCTCATCACCCACCATGTCAAGCACTTCCTCATTTGTCTTCCTTTCCGTCCAACGCACCTTCTCCATCCTCCTCCACACCCACATCTTGAACGTTTTCAGCCTCTTCTCATCCTCCTTCCTCAAAGCCCACGTTTCTGCCCATAAAATGCCACTCTACATATCAAGCTCTTTACCAGCCTTTTTTACAACCTTATTTAAGGTTCCCGTCATCAGCTCCCTTCTATTCCTGAACGCTTCCTTCGCTAGCGCTATTCTCCTTCTAGTGTTTTTGCTACTATACCCATTTTCTTATTGCGTACTACCCAAGTAATTAAATTATTCTACTTGCTCAGTTTGTGTACTCCTACTCGTATGACAAGCCTAGCTTTCTTTGTCCTAGAGAATCTCATTACTTTTGTTTTATAATTATTTATCTTCATTCCGTATTTCCCGCAATGCTTTTCTAATGTATCTACTAAAGCTTGCAATGATTTCGGTGGTCCACTAACCAGCGCCTGATCGTCCGCGAATCTAACTGACTTTGGCCTAAACATATTTATCTACACGTTTACTGATCGTAAAATGTTGAATTGAGGAGATATATGCGAGTTGGAGCAGTGAATAGCATATCGTCTGCTCATGAGTGAACATGCTAAGCATATGTTGCGTTTTGCAAATTAAAAAGAATGAAACACTGGAAGCGATCTGGAAATGCAACTAACATAACCATTCAAGTATTATTTCTTTAAACATTGAAGGCGGCCCTGTATAGAAGAATCATGTTTTTAAAATGATCGCACGCACTGCCTTTTACAATACATTGCACAATTCATTAAAAAAGTGACAACGTTTTTACGTACTTCAAATATTTCACTTTAAATCAGGGAATAAAAGAACTCGTTAGAATCCGCCTCGCGATCTCATATGTCAATCACAGTATTCTTAGGACTCTCATTATGGCGGAAGTGACTTCACCTGAAGTTTGTCACGCCACCTCTGTTGAACTATATACTTTAAGATTGAATACATTTAAATTCGCTATCGGCCATATTGAATGTATCAGTTATGAAGTGTATACGCCGAAAACATAGGTATTAGTTACGGAATGGTCGGGGAACGGTAATGATTTATCCAGAAAAATGTTAAATTGAAATACTTTTCAAAAAAGCTATTAGTTATTGATTAAATTTATGGATTAAGTACACGCGAATGTCACGTTATTAGGATAATTGTTCGCCAAAAAATTAGGCTTCACTTTCTTGCGTAAAGAGTGAAAGTTTAAAAAGTAAATTCCCTGATATTTCACCGATTTACAGCAGATATTTCCCCGAAATTTCTCTGATTAACAGTAATTCCGCGAAATTTCTTAAGTTTAAACATCGTCGCATCGGCAGTTGCAGCGTAATTATATTTTTTCTTGGGTGCTCCTTAGAGAGACTTTCAGGAATATATGATTAAAACGAATGATAAATTCTTACCTTCAATTTATATCTTTTAAAAATATTGCTATCTTTGATAGCTACTGGGAAGTTAAAGTAAGATTCTAAGCATGAAGATTATTTGACGAATATACATATTTTCTTGATCAACACTTATCCCAACGCGAGGATCCGACCATCACAACGTGGCATACGAACCATAATGCATTTTTCCTTTAAATAATCGTAATAATTCGTTTAAAATTTGAGAACGAAGATGGATTGGTGCTTCCATCGTATTTTTATTCCATATCTTGGGCAAATGCTTTTCCTTTGTTAATTTCCCGCAAAAAATGATATTAGTATACTACATACAGATATTTTTTCACGCATGTTTGCATATTTTCGCCTTTGAGCCCATGTAATTTATAAATATGATGTTGCTCTAGTATAGTTTTGGAGAAGCGATTCATGACTTAATGAAACACTTGGAAATACGACATGAAATATTTAAATCACAACCGGGTTTCGATGCTTTCGTGATTAAATCTTTTGTATGGAATTTCCAAGCGTTTCGTTTAATCATGTTTCATTTTTTGGGGCAAAAAATAGTGCGTGAGTGCAGGTTTTTGCTGACGTAACCAGACAGTTTCTTCTGTATACAACCGGATAATTAAAAAAATGACTGATCGGATAAGTCTGCGGGGGATCCTCCTGAAAAAGTCGGCTGGGAATGCGAGTGGAAGACGAACATCAAAGGGTAATGGCGCGGTCAGAATGGATCGCCATCGATCATTTCGCCGTACCCACCGAAAAAAACACATCAAGGTCATATATTTTGTCGGGAAATCGCGTAGGTATTCGACGTTAGTTTAACTTCCTTTCCTCTACCTTTTATCTCTCTTTATTATCCTCTCTTCATTGAGCGGTGATACCATGCTCACTGTTGTATTTAAGTGGAAATCGTGTTGTGAGGATTTAGCTTAACTTTTAGGGGTTCGATTGCTGCGTTATTATTATTAGGGCAATCTACCGGTTAAGGCAGGTTTAAATGGAAGATATTTAAAATACTTAAGATCATCACTGGCACAGACCTATATCTTCCTACACAATTTGTATCTTCATCTCATTATATTTCCTGCCTCTCTTCATTTCATCAAAAACATTTTTTCTCCTTCCTCTTCTTCGCTTCCCCAATTTTGAGAAAAATATTGGTCACATATTTGCAGTTTGACCACTATGCACATATTCTAGAAACCTTTAGAATATATATTTTAAAAAGCTTTGGCAATTGTTTGGGTAATTTCCGATCGGTGTAATATTGTCAGACGTCGTATCGGCATTTGCACTGTTGAAGCTCTCTTCTCAGTCCTCCTAACGGCAGCATTTCTCTACACTTCCTACCAGTCACATCTTTAATTATATCTTTCTGTTTATTACAATTCCTCACTTGCTAATACCCTGCTTACTGGTATGCTTAAGAAAACCTATGACCATTATAGCTATACCTTTCGTATTGTAAAATTTTGCCTACCTTTTTCTCCATGTTGGTAAGGGTATATTGTCAATCTGTCTCATTTTGTCTGCGTGACTCAATGAATTGTCTTCGTAGGAAATTGTGATGGTTATTACTTATTTAGGAACTTATCTAAAGATGTTGTACTTTCTTTTCATGGCCTATTCTGATTTATCCTTTATCTTCCTACAAGTGATCCTGTTTCCCGAAGATAAAATAATTCACCTAGTAATTGTTCCAACCTATTTTACTTCTTTCGAAGCATCTTTTTTACTTTTTATACTTAATATTGTTGAGATATTTTTTCCTTTAATTCTTATTTGATTTCTTGTTTAGCGTTTTCGTGAAGGTCAATATTATCATCGATTCCTCTATTTCTCTGCCAAATTCGGTGCGCCATCCGCAAATATTGGGGTACTGATAACTTCCTCTCGTTTTTTATCATTATTTTATGTGCCTCCTTTGATTTTTACTTACCTTTTAGAATTTTAACTTTGATATGGACTCGCGTGCGAAAAAGCTTTTGTTGATGCTTGCTTTTTCCTCGTCGCCGTTGCAGGTGATTTTGTGGCAGTAAACAAATCTTCATCAATAGAAATACCTAAAGCTTTTCTGTCGAACTAGTTACTTCTCTTTCCTTAACTGTTGCCAGCTTTCTAATCAAGCTCCAATCAGATAGTTTCTTAATGAAAACAATATGTGCCATAAAGGATAACTACTCGTTTTCCTTCCTCTTCCCTACTTGCAAGAACTCGTTCGGCCTCTTTGGGAAACCTTACATCTTTGTCCGACGTCCTTGTCAAAATATGTTATGTCAATATTTCAGATTGATGCGCTAAATAGATCTGTATTCATATCCACATTCGTCTGCCTTTTCTGTCTTGGGAACGAGGGCAATTAAGTTCTCGTAGGATCCAATTAAATTGTTTCCTTTGCCATAAATACCTCGTAAAATGTCTATTGTGTTCTCAGGACCATTCTTTCATTGCCTGTAAGTTGTCGTTAGGAGGTTTTACCAATTTTCCTTCGTTCGGATCTGGCCGTCCTGCCAATCCATAGTTATTGCATCAAGTTTGGCTTCTTCTTATGCATTTAGATTCCTCTTTTCATCTGTCTCGACATTACATTTTAATCTTCATCCAGTGTCTTCACCTTTCAGAATTCTTCGTTTCGTTCTTTCGTTCCATGACTTACCATTGAAAACTTTTATGCATTTATATCATATCTTCGTTTTTGTTGGAATTAATCGAATTAATAACTTTAAAGCCTTTAATGTTTCGAATGGGTTAATAATTTGTGTTATTTTTTTAAATGTGGCTATTTTTCTGTAGATTTTTACGTAGTCTCATTAATTAATAATCTTGGATGTGTTTACGTAAGTTTCTCGTCCGTTAATTGTGGCTTCCCTGGCTCTGCTGCACATTACATTTCGAGCTACTTCGTATCTCTGTTGTTCCTCTTCACTAATTTAGTGGAAATTCATCACAGTAATTGGAATCGCGTAATTGAGTCGGTAACATAATATTTTTAATTTTCCTTGGTTTTATACGGCACCTTTTGAAATGCCAATATTTTCTGTTACCAGTTGTATCCTCAACTACCGGCGATTCTCCCTCACTGTTTTTATTTTAAACAATTAAGTTATCGTGTCACCTGTCCATAAGTTTGATCTCCGCTGACATCCCCCCACGCAAGCACCTCTTTAAACTTGATTTGGATCGAAACTTCTTGTTTCTCAGAAATGTCACACTTTGGGAAAATTCTCCTGGACTATCTGTAACTCCATTTGTGTCTTTTTCTGATAGAGTTTCTGGAAAACGTGTGGCTCTTACTAGGCCATGCCAACAATGTGCGGAATTCAAATATTTTGTCTTTTATCACACTTTGATAACCTAATCCATGAATCCCAGCCTGTGAAGTTCATATCGCCTCTTGTACAGTTGTTTTCAAGTTTTTCCGACACATTAAGCAGAACCACTTACGTTTGTTAAGGAAATTGTTTCATGTACTGCATTGTTTTTCTTGCTTACGCGTCGCAACTTTGTCATTTGTTTGTAAATACGTATTCTAAGGTAATAGTCAACAAGTCTATTTTTATTATTGCGTAGTTATCGTACCATTTTCCTTTCACTTTTGGTGCGTGTGTACCTTACTGTATTTATTTAATACTACATTAAGCAAATCATAAAGGACGTCAAAGTAAATAATTATGTAGGAATGAAGCGGATGGCAGAGAGGAGAGTGGAATGGAGAGCAGCTGCAAACCAATCTTCGGATTGATGACCACCGATGATGATGAAGTTAGTGTAACCTGGGAACAAAGAAAGAGAGCTGATATCTGTTAAGAAGATGGGAATGGGGACAGTGCGGGCCTAAGGCGGAGGCACAGGTGGCCAGTCGTACGGGCTGCCAGTCTGACACTAATTACTGAATGTAAAAAGGCAACAGAAAGTATGGAAATCTGCAAAATATTGCTAACTTCCAAACTGTATATCTATCCAAAATGATTTTCTTTAGTGTATCGCAAAAGTGACTGAAAATCATAATTAACTTCAACAAAGAGCACAATGAAACCTTCGGACTAACGGTTTCAGTCATTACTATTCTTGTCGCCTACCCATTGGAAGGAACTTTGGTTGGAATCGCTGTACGATTTTTTTGTTGGAATTTCTTCGACCCGCAAGAAGTGGGTATAATGTATACAATCCCTATAAACACTTTGCTTTTCTTCGTAAAATTCGAAGCTTGCAGACAACTTGTAGATTTAAAATTGATATCTTGGTGGGAAAGGTAATGACGACGACAAGTGAATCTTTCTGAAACCCCAGGCATCTCTCAAATTAACGCGCAGTTTATGAAATCACAATCGGTTAATAAAGTCTTTGCTAAGGGCGGCCAAATATAAATTTGGTCGCACTTGTAAAATAGCTTGGGCCGGCACTAACGTGAGTTGGGAACTGCTGCAAACGAATCAGCGGGTATTCAGACGAGGTCTTGTGTGACGTATTCCATCCTCGCACTCATTCCTTCCTCACTCTGTTTATTGGGCTGAAGATAACTCCCTCAAAGATAGGTATATGTTCTGTTTCTAGGTGTTAAAAATGCATTACGTACGTAGTGGTATAACTCCAAAAGTAGGTATTTGGCAGCAGTATGACGTTTAATCTTCGCAGAGGTTACTGGATCTCTATGCCTAAACCAAGCTTAACGCTGGGGAGAGTGCTTTTTTTGTATATGGGGTTTAAATTTTATAATAAACTGCCAAATACTAATAAAAAAATACTAGTGTCCGTAAATATTTAACGCTGATTCATCAATGGGTATTGACAACATTGAAATGGTATTTTAAAGAATATGTACGTCTGACCATCTCAAGCTGCAAATCAATTTTTATTTTCTATTTCTCTCTGAATTTATAATTTTCTGCACTATTTTTTGTTTATCTAGTCATGGACAACAACCTTGTCGTGGTGGAAGGGCTTGCGTGCTCCAATGACCCCTATAGCTGAACTGGCGGGAGCAATGCTCCTGGTTGGGCCACCCATGCCAGATATTTCAAAGGTTTGGAGGCAGACGAATGGTAGTCCGCGCAGCGTCAGTACCTCAGTGAGGCGGCTGCAAAAGGCGTTTGACCCCAGTGGTGCGGTCTCTCAAGTGATGGTGTCACGTAAAAAACACTGTTGAGTAGGCCGCGGAATACTATCTCAATTAAAAACCTTGAAATTATGGACAGTTCTCCAATGATAATGAATCCTGGCAACTGCGGGACTCGGCCCAGAGGCCCGGGTGCCATTACACGAAATCCTTGCTCAGACGTAGTAGCAGCAGAGGAAAAGAAGATAAAGAAGAGGAACAAAACTATCCGAATAGGCACGTGGAATTTTAGGACTATGCTGAGGACGCGGAAGAGAAGAGAATATAAAGCAAGAAATGGAGAGGGTGGGTGTAGACATCATGGGTCTGGGTGAAGTACGATGGAAGAATGACGGGGACTACTGGAGCGACGACTATAGAGTAATTTATAGTGGAGGGAATGAAAGTCAGCGCGTGGTTGCGTTCGTAATGAATAGGAAACTAGGTAGGAAAGTAGTGTGTGCAGAAAAGGTGAGTAATAGGATAATAGTCGTGGAACTAAAGGCAGATCCAACGAATTTAGTAATAATCCAGGTTTATATTCCTACCTTTAATCATGGAGAGATAGAGGTAGATGGTGTATACGATCAGCTAGAGGAAATAATTGGTAGGATACCTAGGAGTAAGCTTTTAGTAGTAATGGGGGATTGGAACGCGGTGGTGGGTGAAGGAAGAGATAGGCAGGAGGTGGGCGATTACGGGCTAGGAAGGAGAAACGACCGCGGCGAGAAAGCTGTGGAGTTTTGCCGAAGAAATTACCTAGTGATAACAAATACATGGTTCAGTCATCATCCTCGACGTAGGTACACTTGGAAGAAGCCGGGAGGTACATATAGATAAAAATGGAATTGTAGAAGGGTCGAAAGCAACGGTAGGTGTAGTCAGTGCAACGAAAATTAGAAAACCGTGGATCACGAAGGAGATGATAATGGGGATGCAGGACAGAAGGAAATAGAAGGGTGTAAACTCAGAGCTAGGAAAGAGAAAATACCGAGAATTAAATAACACGCTAGGAAGAGAAACAAAGAAAGCTAGAGAGGCGTGGTGGAGAGAACAGATCGACTCGCTAGAGAAATACCAAAAAGAGGGAAAAGCAGATGCATTATATAGGAAAGTAAAGGAACTGACGGGTGGTAATAAGGGAAGGGGAATTACAACGATAACAGACAAGATGGGAAAGGTGATTGTAGAACCGAAAGAGATCCAGGAGAGGAGGAAGGAGTTTGTTGAAGAGCTGTATGGTAAAGAAATAAGGTCCAATAGGTTAGATATAGAAAGGGAAGACAACATCGACAGAGATGGCATCGGACCAGATATCCTAGATAGCGAAATCGAAAGAGTTCTACGAAACATGAAAAGGAATAAGGTGGTGGGAATAGATGACATACCTGCAGAGTTTTTAAAGAGCATGGGGAGGAACGGAAAAGGAAAACTTTTTGCGCTTATTCGTAGGATATATGAGGACGGAGTGTGGCCGGAAGACTTCGCAAAGACTGTATTGATTCCTATACCGAAGAAGAGCAAAGCAAAAACATGCGAAGACTACAGGCCAATAATCTTAATATCCCACGCGGCCAAAGTAGTTCTGAGAATTATAAACAGGAGGCGAGAAAAGAAGGCTAATGAATGCCTGAGTGACGACCAGTTTGGTTTTAGGAGGGGGACGGGTACGCGAGACACTATAGCGGTGATGAGGATGCCTGCAGAAAGAAACCTAGAGTATGGGCAGGATGTTTTTGCATGCTTCGTAGATTTCGAGAAGGCGTTTGATAGGGTGGACTGGACGAAATTAATGGGAGTGTTGAAGAAATTAGGAGTCGATTGGAGGGACAGGCGTCTGATTCGAAATTTGTATATGAAGCAGACGGTGCAGGTTAGGGTAGCCGATGGAGAATCGGGATGGGCCATGATAACACGGGGAGTGCGGCAGGGGTGCCCACTATCGCCGTTGTTTTTTTAACGTGTAGTCAGAAGAAATGGTAAGGGAAGCATGAGGGGATAAGGAGGTAGGAATAAAGGTAGGAGGGGAGTTGATGAAATCAGTGAGATTTGCAGATGATCAAGCATCGGTTAGTCAGTCTGCCAAGGGGTTACAGTCAATGGTGAATGCATTAGAGGTGCAGTGCGAAAGGTATGGGATGAAGATAGACCAAAATAAAACGAAAGTGATGAGATTTTGTAGAAGTAAGAAGGCGGGGCTGAATATAAGTGTGGGAGGGCAAAAGATAGAGGAGTTCGAGCAGGTTACATATCTGGGTAGCATTTAGGAAGAAATGGGTTTAGTGGTAGGGACATTATATGCAGAATTGCCGTGGCTAAAGAAGAATTTTCGAGGAAGAGGGAATTGATGAGGGGGGAGGGGAGGTCTGAAACGTAAAGAAAAGGCTGGTGAAAACTTCCATATGGAGCGTGGCGCTGTATGGGTCGGAAACATGGTCATTGTGAAGGGAGGATGTACGTAGACTTGAGGCGTTTGAGATGTGGGTTTGGAGAATGATGGAGAGAGTGAGCTGGGTGGCGAGGATGACGAACGAGGAGGTATTGGATATGGTTGGAGAGGAGAGGAGCTTGTGGCAGAGGTTCGGAGAACGCAGAAGAGATGGATGGAGGAGGTTTTGAGAGGGAGGGCATGTTGAAGAGAGTGATAGAGGGCAGAGCACTGGGGAAGCGTGGAAGAGGAAGGAAGAAGATAGGAATTCTGGACGAAATAAGAGGAGGTAGAAGGTATGAAGAATTGAAGAGGGATCTTATGGAGGGACATACTTAGGAGGGAAAGTGAGACAATGTCTGTGAAATTAGGATGCAGAATGGCGACTGTCCAAGAACCTACCAATCAGCTGGTAGAATACTTTAATGAAATCAGTGTTAATTTTGGTGTACTCTTCTTTGGAAATTCATTCTGCAGCAATATATTAGTTGAAGTAAGCCTAAACACGGGGCAATTGCCTTAAAAGGGATCCAAACTTCTTTATAGTGTAAGTAGAAAATCTAAATTCTTGATTTATGGAAGTTTAAATATTATATTATGCCGCCTTGGTTTCGCGTTTCCGTGGGGACGAGCCCAGAAGGGGGTGGAGGGGGGGGGGATTGGAGTAGGAAGAGGAGGCCTTCATTAGCAGCAGTCAGCGCGTCCCCTCCCTTGGATTATTGAGTTCACATTTCCTCCCTCTCACTCACTGTTCCGCAAGGGAACAGTGAGTGAGTGAGTGTTGGTGTATTCATTCTCACGGAGTCGACCAGTCGGCTGGCTTTCGTTTAAAAGGCGGCGTCGACAGCGGCGGTCCCTTTTTTCGCCTCCCCCCCGTTTCACCTGCGTCCCCTTCCCGCCCCGTAGACCAGACCCGATTGTGTGTGCCTCGAAAAATCCTCTTTCCGTTGGCCCCTAACTCTCCCTCCACCCATCCACCCTCCTCGAAGTTCGAAGGAAGCCCCACCGCTGCCTCCCTTCTTTCCCCTCCAAACAACTCGTCTTCCTCCCCTCTGCCCCCCCCCCCCAACGTCCACCAGACACTCCCACCCACATACCAAACCCCTCTCTTCCCCCTTCCCCCTTTCCATAACTTCGAAACATGCGTTCCTCGTGGGATGAGGTGGGTGCTCTGTGGAGTTTTTTCGTGTGTATACCTGCTGACCATGCAAAAAGTCGGGATGCCAGAGTTTGAGACGTAATATCTCGATAAACAATGATTCCATTGCTACGAGATGTACTGCATCTTTAAGTCTATTTATCTTTACATTTCGTGATGGGTGTGGAAACGTTTTAAATGATAGTTTATCATTTTAAAAGAGGCTTCAATTGAAATAAGTCACTGTTTTTGCCGCCGAAAAAACTGTAGCTCCAATTTGAACGCTAATAGCTTGAAAACCACGCAGCGTGCGTGCATGAGCTTTTAACAAATTGGGACGTATCTATTCCAAATACATGTGTGGAAGAAAAGTGTTTTACAGCAAAGTTTATTCCAGATTTTGTTAAATGTTTGAAACGGAAATTGAGGAAAAGGATGAAAGCGCACATAACGATGATGTCAACGAATACGTTGTTGCTTTTTTTATGTTTTCATCAAAGATGTTTATTTAATCTGAATTTTGTTTTAGCAGAGCCCGGTTCAAGCGATGCATTTTTCTTATATGCGAGATTGTTAACCTAAGAGGTCCTGTGCATGATATCTTTGTTGGATATGATGTTGCCTTCTCAGCTCACCACGCTGGCCGGCGGGCACCGGGTATTATGTCACTAGAACTGACGAAAGGGGCAAAATAACGAGAGATACACTGCCGAAGTGATGGGTAAAAAATTTTCTTCTTTCACTGCAACATTAATGACCATAACAGAGCCTGACTCCTAGACATTTCGAAAACAGACCATTGACTTTTGTCCTGTCCCGTTGCCTTTTCCTTTCCTTTTACATGGCTGGTGTCCTACAACCCCCTGCCGTACGCCCCTGCGGTGGCTCGAAGGGCAGCGAGTAGTAGTAACATCAGAAATAGCTCATCAGGGCAGTCGTGCAAACAGTTGGGATGTACAAGTTCCCCGGCTTGCCACGGCTTTCCTCCTGTAACGAAATCGCTGAAGAATTTATTCATTTGTTGTTTTTATGTTCACTCAACATATAATTATAATTACAGGGTGAACAATCACCAAGAAAATAAAAAGACATATCTTACGCATTAGTCAAAGCTGGTCAAATGCATTTCATATTATATACATTATCTTAATTTACATATTTAAATCACATTTCTTACATATTTTTGAAATGACGTCCTTGTAAAAGTCCTTACGGCCTTGGTACGAATTAAGATATTTACGCAATTTATTATATGTCGTACATATTCGGTTTAAGGGAGCATTTTTACAGTAGTCACTGAAAACATTCATGACGGAAAATGTCATCTAATTCCTACCTTTATTTGTTGGAACATGGAAATGCGGTCATTTATCAACTTACCACTCTCTTCGTCATATTAAAATGTCAGAATTGAGATGAAATTTAGCCGAACTTATAAACCGACCCGTTGATTTCGATTTTCGGTGGATAAAAAGTGCCTGGGCAATGGGTGACTCTAAGCGTGGAAGATGGACCTCGCACGAGGCGTTTCTCTACGACTTTTCTCTCTTTTCTTTTTGCTTGCCGTATTGGGATCTCCTAAGCGTTTTGTTGCACGGAAATCATGTGTTTTTTTTCAAGATAGAAATGGTGCTATTTTTCCTTGTGTCCTGCGGAGCGTGATCCAAAGAGGAGAGCGGATTTATGACACGTGGTTTGCGCCATGAATGCTGTTTACGTTACGAAAGTCGCGACCTTCAAGTTTCGGTCGGCTTTTGTCATAAGGATTTGAAGAACACTTGGTTGTTGATGCGGAAGAAGCCCGTTTCCACGCAAGAAAATAAAAAATCGTCTGATTGTGTTCGCGCTGATTGTGAGTGGAACGCAGGGCGCACAATGATTTTGCTACGTTGCAATAGAAAACAAAAGGAAAAACGACTTGCCGGCCGGCTTAAGGTAGTTAGACCGATCTTTGTATGTGTACAACATATTCGCGTGAAACTTAGCATGTACGCGTTCTTCTTTAGTGATACATATAGATAAAAATGAAAAAAAAAAAGAATGCATATCACCGATTCTGTTTTTTGGCAATCCAATGCTATATTAACACTTAGCCTTATGGCGCATGAGATATATTTCGTAGTAATTCGATTGCACATCTGCAGATTTTATTTTAAATGCGAAATAATACATTTCATTATTTTATAATACTTGATAACAAATATCAAGGTGTCACACCGAGTGAAAGGTTTAAAAAACATAATAATATAACTTTAGCGTAAATTTCGAATATCGCGCCGAAAACTATCAATAGCTCACTTCATA
Organism: Pyrrhosoma nymphula; assembly: GCA_963573305.1. Taxonomy (NCBI): domain Eukaryota; kingdom Metazoa; phylum Arthropoda; class Insecta; order Odonata; family Coenagrionidae; genus Pyrrhosoma; species Pyrrhosoma nymphula. The sequence goes on along the minus strand of OY754333.1, from coordinate 83,565,910 downwards.
ACATGCTTTAATGAAGTTAAAAATATAAAATATAATTCTTGCATCATTTCCATTATTGCATGTATGGTGAGTTCCACCGCATAAACAGATACTACTCAAATGGAAAGTGGTCTTAGAATTTTTTCGGCTTACTTCAAAAGTTATTAAAATGTTCACTCAATGGCCCATGATTTCCGCTCCAACCACCTTTAGGTCATCCATGCCTTCTTGCTAGTGATTATTTGAGTGCAGACGATGGTTTTCGTCGTCTCGGGACGAAGTGCTTGAACGATGCAGGTGAGGATTGATCATTCGCGGGGCCATGGCGATTGGACATACGACCCTTCTGCTAGTTCTCGCGAGAAAGGTGACGTCTTCTCTGCTTATTAGATAGCGCCCCCTCAGCCAGCTGGTTTGTTTTAGCTGACCGGTTCAAATTCGTACGGAGGTGAAATATTTTCACATATATCTGTGGAAATTCGAAAAATTCTCCAAGGAGTCAGGAACTCAAAGAAGTTATCATGACTTAACGTTCTTCAAAAGGAAAAACAATAACGCCTTACTCTTCAAATAATAGGGTAAAGGAAATCTGAATTTTGACCGGTTAAGGTTGAAGATGTCAAAGGTCTAATTTGTAAAGGAATTATCATGGAATTCAATGTAAAAGCTAGCAGCATAAGGCAGTTCATACTTTTATTGAAGCAATATATGTGTTTGGAAAAGTTTTCTTAGGTTTTAATTGTCAGTGTTCTAATTACTTAGGCAGTACGTTGGAGGAAAGTGGGCGTGATAGCAAAGACATAAGAAGGAGAATTGCATTAGAGAAAGGAGTGTTCAGCAATAGGAGGGAGCTGATGACGGGGGCCGTGTGTTAGGATGTGAAGAAAAGGCTGGCGAAGAGTTTATATGGTGTGTGTCGTTTATGTAGCAAATACTTGAACTCCGAGAAAAGAGGACGACAACAGATTTCAATTGTTTGAGATTTGGGTGTGGGGAGAATGGAGAATGTTGCGACGGACGGAACGAAAGACGAGCGAGGAAGTGCTTGGTATGGTGGATGAGGGGAGGAAACTTCTAATCTTAGGAAAGATCTTAGGAGGAGGCAGAGTAGGTGGTTGGAGAGGATAATGAGGGGCGAAGGGATGCTTAAGGCCGTGGTGGAGGGGAGGGTGTTGGGTAAACGGGGAAGGTGAAGAAAGAGAACAGACTTCATGGATGGGATGATGAGAGATAGAACGTATGCCCAGCTGAAGAATGAAGCCTTGCGAGGAGACAAGGGATTGCGCCTGTAAAAAACTAGTGTGTGTAAAGATTTTCCATATAAATATACGTTAACTGGTAGTTCGCATCTGACAGTAATCGCGTCTCGAAGATGCGACAGAATGCGGCGAAAGAGATTAATATAGCTCATGAGCGGTACCTATCGATTGTCATTTCCCATTGATCAGAGGCCAAGGTGAATACTCTCGCTTTTCATTGATAAACCTCTCTTGTAACGGCTATTTACGAGACAATGAACTCGAGTGCCAGGTATATTTTATCTCTTCCGCGGGTAATTTTATCTTCGCGTCCCTCACAAACAGAATCTGGGAGCAAAAAAAAAGCTGGATTTATGAATTAACGACCGACTTTCTCATGGAGATAAGCGGCCCGACCGCTTATCTCCATGAGAAAGTTTGGATACGCACATTTGATACGGGATTGTGTTGTGACACGAGTAGTAGGCTAGTAAGCGACGTTGATTGTATGTATGCCCTCATTTTTCTACTTGTCATCGGTTTTTGACACATACCGGGATTCAGTGTTGTTCTGCAGAGGTATGCGTTCGAAATCGAATTTAACATCCAAATGGAACCCATTTTTTTCTTCTTTCACCCTAATATGGAATGTAGCTCTATATTGTGGTTCAAAGTGCCTTCCGATCGGGAAAAGCGGGGATTTCCATTCTCTTGAAAGAGGTAGAAAAGTGCGGGAATTGCGTAGTTCATCGGGAATATTTTATTTATCGTGTGCGTTTTAATGTGTCTAAATTACAAAATATCCATCACCTCAAGTATATTTATCGTAGGTTGGCGTATCTCCTCGATTGGCAGTGCGTATATCGTTTTTTGCGTGGATTGTAAATTTATATCCGACAATAGAGTTGCGATTCTATGGAGTGCATGGTTTCGTAAGTGCGTGATTCTGATGATACCGATAGATTTATCGTAAAAAGCGAACTGCAGTTCGATAAAATATGTGTGAGGGTTTTAGTTATGGGCCGGAAAACCAGGATAAGCGGGATTTTTTCTTTTCTCAGTTTGGTGGACACCCTGTAGTAAAACTTGGATCATAAACGCAGGGCACGAATAACTTTGAGGATAAAGAAGTAGGTGTGTTGTGGAGGAAAATGGAGGAGGTGGGATGGACGAAAGGAAGGAAAACGAGGAAGTGCTCGGCATGGTGGGTGAGGGGAGAGGTAACTTCTGGAGGAGATTAGGAGAAGGCAGAGTAGGTGACTGGAACAGGGCGAGGGATTTTTAAGGCCGAAATGGAGGGGAGGATGTTAGGTAAACGGGGAAGGGGAAGGAAGAGATTAGGCCTTCTCGATGGGACGAATGGAGGCAGAATGTATGAAGACTTAAAGAAGTAAATCGTGCATGGTAGTAGGTGCTTTATGGTGCTTTTCCGGCGTGCTTGATGTACGAATTCTTCTCGGGTTCTTCACCGGGTCAGGCTCTCCGTTGTGGCAGACGTTTCGATGTCCGACTCGTGCTCACTCCCCCCATTTTAAACCTATGCTCTCGGTATAACTACTCTAAATTTAATAATGATGGATTTTTTCTGAAATTTCGTGACGTAAAATCCTCCTGCTATATGCACTGAGGGGCAACTTGCAGTATGAAAAGGTGGTTTTCGGCCATTCTGCAGGAGCGTAACAGGATTAGGTGGTGTAGGAGTAAAGATATTTGCTTGAGGAGGCAAAGTGAGTGGATGGAGCGAGTAGTGAAGAAGGATGGGCCTTTTGAGGAGGATAAGCGCTTCGGAGGCTACGAATAGATGTTGGAATTATTCTGAATGGTAGGGAGAGATCGTGGAAGAAAGTAGTGCAACGAAAGTAGGATGGGTAATCGGGGTGTGGCAACGATCGTTCAAAACCTCCCGTGACGTGTAGAACTTCTAATAATAATACATTTCTCCGTTCAATCGGGTTTAATAAATTTGCCAATGTAATATTGTTTCTTGACGACTTGGAATTTGTGATCATTGTGGTGAACCTTTCGCCTACTCCCTAGTTTTATCCCTGGTGTCATAGTCTTTATTTCTGTTCTTTCCGTGCCGTCTGTTTACCTAAATACGCTATTTCTACCCATATTTTAAGTGTGCTGTGACCTCTTAATACTTGGGTGTTCTCATCCTGACATACCCAATTTTCCATGGAAAAAGTTGTGGAAGAGCTAAGTTATTCCCCACCTTTTTTCTCTCATTGAAACATCCATTCTTCGATATTAACCGAAAATTCCCTAAGATATTTCTCACGGAATTCGCGGGCCTTTTCATCTCTTCATGTATTCCTTCACTTGTCGTAAACTTTTGGTGGAGATTGAGTTCGTGTGGTGGCTAGAGTTCTGGCATCTCATCCCCAGGCACCGGGTTCGAATCCCGATAGCTTTGGAGATTTTTCTATGGAATCATTGCTTGGCTTGTGGAAGTGATTTAAAGTTTAGTACTCCATCTGATAGATGAGATGTTAAAATCTGGTCCTCTTGGCGGCTTTCCTTAAGAGCAGGTTATTATCAATAATATGCTGTGCTTCTCTTAACCCTTCACCCGATCCCTTGAATAATATTACCCTTACCGACCTACACACCTATATTAAATGGTACGGAATACCTCAGTTGTCGGTCGCCTCCCTAAATAACAATTGAGAAAAATAAAAAATTTAATTGCTTCAAATTCGTTACATAATGAGGAACAAATGTGTAAACAAATGTGTAAAAAGTCCCTAGGGCGTTTTGTGTCAACCAACACCTGGCTAAAATACGATAAATCATTTAATAATTTTGTATGGGTGTATTTTTTCTATCCGTAACGAAAGCGGGCTTGTCGAGCTTGTATTTTGATGAAGTCTGTAATATCATTCTGTCAGCAGATCAGGCTATTGGAGTTGATGGGAAATTCTTATTGTCTCTGCTCGAATGCTCTCGTCGGAGCCAATTATATGGGTTTGGAAGATGCGGGTGATGGAGATTTGGTGAGTGATGGAGAAAATAAGCTGGATATAGAGGATGACATTCGAAGACGTGACTTATATGCGGTACAGGAATAGAGTAGATTGACGGAGAAACGTTGAAGGAGGCATAATGAGGGGATGGAGGTCATATTGAGACATATCGGGGTGATGAAAACTATTGTAGAAAGTAGATTGTTGAGGAGGGGGGTGGGAGGGAAGGAATAGGATTTTGGAGGGCAGTGAAAGGATAAATGGAATTATGAGGACCTGAAGAGAGAAGTAATAAAGGACCAATTGAGCGTGTAGTGTGGAAGGATATGCTGCGAATGCTCTCGAAAATACTGATAAGGTTGCCATGCAACGACTGTCCATTCAGATACTTAAATTTGGTTGACTATCTTGTATAGGGAAAAAGATGGTTGAGTGGACTTCCCTTGCCATATCCAACTGTATTTTTTACGTTACACCGCCACGTGAACTGTCTTTCGTCTGACTCCTACCCTTCGACCTATATGGCATGGCTAGGAACATTGTTCCCTGCCAGTTACAATGAGTGCACATAGACCCGGCAAGTTAAAGGTCCACGGTTGGATTCACGATCTAGGTGAATATTTATCTCGTGGTAATTTATCTTTATCTTAATTGTAGGAGGCAGAAATAACAGCTTGAAAGGACTAGAAACGGTTTAATTTGACAATATCAGGATTGTGATTTCACAGCTCGACAAACCCTTTTATTGTGAATGAAAAAAATCAGGCAAACGGAGAAGAAATAAACGGGCTCTATTTTGCTGCTGACGTCGCAGCCATAGCAGGACATCGTAATGATCTTCAAATATCACTGAATACAATGGGCCAAGTACTAAAGGAATATAACACAATACTAAACAAGAAGAAGACTCAGATCCTAATATGCGGAAGAGAAAAGTTGAATGCAGAAGTCACTCTAAGAAGAGAGCAATTAGAGCAAGTGCCTTCACCTAACTCGGTAGCACTATCTTTTGGGACGGAAGGAGAATAACGGGCATCAAGGGCAGAATAGCCCAAGCCAAGAAATCGTTTATGATTAAAATGAAGCAACTGTGTTTAAAGAAGATAGGGCTACATACGAGGAAACAGTGTGAATACATTCCTGTGGAGCGTGGCACTCTATGGATCGGAAACATGGACCTTTGAAAAAGCAGACATAAAAGATTGGGAGCTTTCGAACCCTGGTTTTGGAGGTGGATGCCGGAGATCAAATGGACGAATGGTATAAGAAATGAAGATGTGTACTTACAGAAGAGTAGCAGAGGAAAGGACCATATGCAAAACTATACAGAGAAGCTGAACCGGATGGATTAGGCCCTCCTTGAGGCACAGTGGTTTTGTGAGGAATGTAATTGATGGAAAAATAGAGGGAGAAGATCCAAGAGGAAGGCCAAGGGATAAATACATAGACCCAATGAAGAGGAAAGCACACAAGAAGAACTACCAAGTAGTAAGGGAACTAGCGTAGGATAGGGAAGGATGGATGGCTGCAGTCAACCAATCCTAGGATTGAACATTGAGGTAGATGGAAGGGGCATGACGCCATCAAACTGTAACCTGAAAACAGAAATATCCACCATATTTCTTCACCCTGTTCTTTCCTTGCTTGCCTTTAGATAACACGGAGCAGTGGACGAATTATCGGATATAAAGCAAGAATATCTATCTTCTGTTGAAAGTTTTAGGTGAGTAACTCTTGAAACATATATTAGTTACTTGGAGCCATTGATTTTACTCGATTTTATTATGGTTTTACGCTGTGAATACGGATAAATATTATTTTAAATAAATAAAAAAATATGCATGAAGAATGCATTTTCAAGAAGTAAATGCATGCTGATTTCAAGTGGGTTATCGATGGAAAGCATTGTAAAATTGCTAAATGAGTACCTCAGGCCGCAAGCGCTAAAGTAAATCGGGGGGAACAAAGATGGCACGCCCACGTTACAGCTTCAAGCATTGGCCACAATAGCAAGCACCCTCCCCATATACCTCAGTGGGATTGAACGGCCAATGATGATGAAACAACCAGGTATTGTCGAGTCTGTGGCGTAAACATTTAGTAATTGTCGAGTATCGAAAACTTCGAGTCCGTCCCTACTAACATGAGTGCGCATGAGAGCCGGAAATATTTAGACAGGACATCGATTTGGAGGTCTCGCTAGTCTTGTTGCTCAGTGATGTATGCGTTGGAGGATGCTGTCTGCGCATTGTCTCTCGGACTTCGTCCACGCACACTCTCCTCTCGTGCGGCGAGTCGCGGTGCGTAATGATTTTCCTCCCACCCCAGTCAGTCTTTCTCCGAGAGGGAGGAACTGGAGAGAGACAGTTGCAGTAGAATGTTAGTGTGTGTGTGAGAGTCCGTGCACCAGCGTTACTGCGGATCAATCCGATTCCCCTCCTTCAACCTCTGCAGGACTGCGTATTTTATCTCGGTACGCACGATGCGCTTAATTTTTCCGTATCACGCAGTGCGCTGCAAGTGAAAATGATATCGAAATGCTTACTATTCATAGGACCCAGCGTAAAATATTAATTTCTCCATAATGGGGGAACTTATGTCAAATTATTTTTTTTCATATTCAAGCATTGTACATGAAAAAAACATCAATAAACCAAGTATATAATCCATGTGTGCATGCGTCAACCTCAGACGATAATAGCATTTCTAAAGTGCATAAAAATTTGAAAAATTCACATGATCCAAAACGGCATCTCTGTCGCTTGACGTCACCGCACGGTATTAATTCACTGCTTCACATGTATTTCTACAGGAAACATTCGATCTATGTCTTCTTGCAAAGGAGGTTTAAACAATAATTTCTACGAATTAATAAAAACAATCCGAAAATTGTTGTTAGCGATACTTCGTGAAGCCATCCCCCGGGCTCCCGATTACGTAGTGTTCCCACGTCACCACGCACGCGTAGTTTTTGAGAAGAAATATTTCAATAATGTAATATTGTATTCCGATAATATTCATGTCCCGTATATTTATGACTACGTACTTCAAATGCAGAAATTAAAAAATAGTGCATTTTCCCCAATGTAGTGAATTTCTACGATACTTAAATAAACACCGACCATGGTGTTTTTTCGTGAAATTATGGGGAGTAAGCATTTCTTTCAATTTACACCTGAAACTCTTTCCTATATCAATTTCCTCCTCCTATCTGAATTTTTCATAGAAAAATACTGTCGTTATGTTTCAGAAATTGGCATGTAGGATAAAGACTGTCCAAAAACCTACCAATCAGCTGGTAGAATACTCAAATGGAGAATTTATGGAAATGATGTCGTAACTTTCATGGAATTTCTGTGGCATCTGTTAGACAATAGATCCACCTGCAGTTGGCCCCCGTAACGGTTATGCAGCTGGCTTAATGCTGATGCACCATGAACAATTATCTGCCCACTGCAAATATTTTCTCTTTAAATTACGTCTTAAGTTCGTTTGGAAATGTTAAGGTTAAAATCTATCAAGATTATCATCACTTACCTATGGCATTAGGCGTTCCACCTATAGTTGAGATGGGCTCTTATGGAGATTTTTTCCTGTGTAAATTTCCGTCAGGACTGAGTTGCAATGTTGCCAATAGCATCAAGAAAATTAACGAAGCGCTTCGTAATTAAGTAACTGAACATCTCTGAGTTGTCCAGCATGAAAATATTATTCCCTGAAGTAACTTACTTTAGGGAATAGACTGATGAGGATGTAAGGGTGGTATTTGATGTGCGAACTTGTTCTGACGCTGGAAATTTTAACAGGTGGAAGGATAAGGGAAATAAGACGGTTTGATGAAGTCTTGTGTGTTCCGGGGGCTTATTGTAACAATGTTAGATATGCCAGCGACTTGATGAAAACAGTTGTTGCGAGAAAAATATTTAGTAGACCCAAGAAGGAACACTAAATGAAATGTTGGATACCGAAAGGCGGTCGACTAAGGAGCGATATATGTGACCGAGAAAGATGCGTTTAGTTTTGTGTCCATTGAAGGAATGTTGAAGGACAGAATTGCGAGTGGTACTAATCTTAAGTTTAATGGCCGATTGATGATGAATCTGATATCGTGATGGGTATTTTATCATGTTTTTAGTATCGCACGTGTGCATATCCTTAGCCTCGTTGATGTCCCCTAAAGGAGTCCATTTTGGACCTTTTATAAGTGAAGGTCCATCTGGAGCAAGTGTGCGGGCAGCGGTCTAATTCGAATGCGGCAACGCCCATTAAATAGCCTCTCCTCTGCTCAAACCCGTAGAGGAGGTTTTTTTATGATTGAGCGACGCTACGGTGCTGAAGGAAGCCTTGGGCGATTGTGTACATACGTACAAGCGGCCATAAACATGGAGCCATTTGAGGAGGGCACGGGCGCGTTGATTGGCGCGTCCTCATTGTTGCCTTCCCAGGTGGCGCGGGAACTAATGGCGCCCACTACAGTTTATTTATTGCTCTCCCCTCCTCTCTGCATGTGCATGGTAATTGATCCGTGGGGGCAAAAAGCACACGCTTCCCACGACCCCAGCCCATCATCATCATCCTGTACCCACACGCTATCTCTCCTTGGAGACGTGCCCTTGTCTCCTACTAAACCTCCGAAGACCTATGAGTACGAACGTGAATTGCGAAATTGAATGCGGTTGGTGATGACTGCAAGTATCAGCGTTGGATCCACGCCGCGAACGTGTTGTTTTGGTGCGTCGCTGTAGCGTCTTCGTGCCGGAAAGTGAAATTTTTAACGTCGTTACTCATCGTTCCTTCCCAATGACGTTATCCGGTGAAAATTGTGCCCTAAATTACTAATTTGTTACCCACAAGTTCGAGGTTCCACGCAAACACCGCCAATGGGACGTGTATAAGGAATAGCGAAACTTGGTGGCATTCGCCAGCGAGTAGTCTGATGACAGTGAGGGCGAATCAAGCGTTGATGGGTGGAAAAATGTGCCCGAGTACTCCTGCGGGGACTTACGGAAGGACGCTCAGCCATTTTGCTCCACCTCTTGTATATGCTTTACTCTCCCTGACATCGTATGCTTCACAGGCCATTGCTTCCAAGGTTTGCTACCCCTATATCAGGTGTTTCCACACCCTTCAGTTTGGTATTTTGTGATTCGTCTAAATAAACAGGCGAGCCTCTCGGGTCCGGCTGTACAATGTCATGTGACAACATAATACACCAAGGTTGACGGGGAGAGAGGGTTTTTTCCCCGGGAGGAGTGGGGTAGGGCTGAAGAAGGAGAGGAAGAGTGGAGGGGGGGAGCTGGAAATTGTATTTATCCTTGGAAAATTGCACTTCATCCAATTTATTCGTTATGGAAAAATACACACGACATCGCCTAAATCTTCGAATTTCCTGCTTGAGATACTTTGGTTTAACCTTTACTCAAGAGGTAACTAACTTCGTAGCTAGATATGGTGCAATTGACCCATATTATTACTTACACCTCACCGTGCTTGAGACGCCCGGCATGATTTTGTTTTCTGCGTGAATTAGCATCTCGTAATATCATGAAATAGTAGTAGTTGTAATACGAATCAGTAGTAGTATCTTTAACCGTGTACTGAGTGTTAGCATCTGCGCTAAAGTAGCATCTTCCCCCTATCTGGTTTGGCCGTGCATGCGCTTAGAGGTCAAGGGAGCGTGCGAGATTCGACCTTGAGCTGGGACGAGTGTTGCGTGCTTGTTTTGGAATAACCTCGTGCCCTACTCACTTGAGGTGGCTTGCACGGTATTTCGTGGATTAATTGTAAGCATTGTGCTTGCTGTATGGTCATGCTTCTTAACACGACGAGAGGGTCAATGTTCCTGGAATTTCCATCAGTTAGCAACGCAAGGTGTGCGCCGTAAGAATGGTTTTTAATATGCGACTACGTTGTCTTCTTGAAAACGTTTTGTCGTCCTGCCCATTATTGGGAAAGAATCGTTGTTCTCGGCCTCCTGTGATTTGGAACTGTCCAGTGACTGCCGTGTAACCTTCCTTCTAAGTTCGACGTGTAACTCCTGAGTCCCTTGCGGCTTCCAGTACAGTCCCTTAACTTTTCATGGAAAAGATGGCAATGGAATTCACACACAAGGTGAATATTTTCTAGATTCCGCCGAAATTCGTTCGTCCCTAAATGATTTAGTGTTAAAATTACGAACATTATATAAACATTAAAAACGCATTAATTGTTGTCTACCAACGGGTTGATCTCTTTGCCGAGGGAATTCAACGAGCGTAATGGCCTTATGTTTTGGAACGCAAATATCTCAACAATCAATGCTGCCAGTATAGCGTTGGGAGTCTTTCTTCGGCAAGTATTCTGAATTGAACTTCAAAACATACCCATTCAACGCTCTTATTCCGAAATATCAACTGTTGTTGGACGCTGTAAGTTTTTTACGTGGTATTTTATTTCCTTTTTCTGAGTTAAACAGTAGGTATCCGATATTTGTAGTTTGAATTCAAGCATCTGTATCAAGTGGATATAATGGTCGATCATTATTCATGTGAAACACTTGTTTTACATTTCGCCGGGATCGCGATGCGATAGCGTGGGCATAACTGCGTCATGTCATGTTCCACGAATCGGTAGAATCGACGCAATTAATCGATAGGCCGTCTTCGAGTGATGTGCTTTGTCAGAGTACATATACACATAAAAAGTACCCTGTAGACTACCTTAAGGCTGGTCTGGCAGAGGGTGAGTTTATTTTACCACCATGCACTTCATTCTATCCTACGAAAGCTAACGAAACTACGACTATTAATGCATTAGGAAAAGCCTGAAAATACCTGTCTGGGGGTGAAATTTCACCAGTATGCACCACACTATGCTGCAAATGCCATAGAAAATATGTTTTAATTTACGTATTCATGTCCGTTATATACTTTCGCCAGTGGCAAAATATGATGGTCAGAAGTGAAGACTTGGGCCTCTTTCGACGAATATTGTTTTAAAGGGTGGGGATAACCTCGAATGGCAGCAAAAAGTGGGGGTCTACAATCGAATAATTTAAAAGTATGCTCTTGTTATGCTATTCATTGAATGTTTGGAAATAAGTATGAAAAGTTGAGAAAAAATTAACGGTTTTCAATAAAAGTCATTTATGAATGCTCTCGTTTCTTCTTGTTGCGCAGATTTTGGCAGTTTGTATGAAACGGTCCACCAAGGTGTTGGCATCGTGTACGCATTGTAAGTTGCATATTCTCCTGGAAAAGTATTCATCGTCCTTAATTTTAACTCTTGTGTCTTATCAATTATTTAAATAGTAACATATTCGAGTTAGATTTCCATTTCTTTTATTTGTCCAATTCCAGTTTTCCCTATTGCATTTTGTCGGTATATAGGCGTTTGAACGTTTGTTGTTAAAGCTCAGATGTTAGAGGTTAAGATTGAAACAACATCTAAAGGCCTTGTTCGATTACCTAAATTCAAACCTATCCCTGGTTCTGTGAAAAAGATTAAGGCTATTTGACCCTAGAGTTTATGGGTTTCTAAATATTGCTACATGTGCGAGAGTCAGTAATATTTAATATGTACTACATCTGTTAATTATAACTGGTCTTTTGACTTAAACCTCACCCTGAAGACAGTTATCGTCAAGCCATAGGTGCGATTCTCAAAACTGGCTCTACCCGGGGGAGTAAGGTAGTCTCTATGTTTGGCTAGGAAGGCTGCTATTCCGAATGGCCTCGGACTTACCGAGCTTCGACAGTGACCACATATTGACGTCTCTGCCCCGAAAATTTCAAATCGGCCCATTCAAAAGTTGAGATTTTTTGTCTGAGGCTGAGACGTCAAATTCACGGAGTTTCCGAGGTCCGACCGTGCCAAATCCTTTCGGAATAATGCTCCAGGACTCTCAAGGTTGCAAACCTTCTTTTCCAACTTCAAAATGTTCAATTTGTCATTAACTTTTTAGCTCTCTATGGCTCTTTATTCAATTGTTTAGATGGGCTTCTTCGATGAGTTTGGAGCAATTAAGCGAATTTTGATGCAACTTTGTTTGGATCGTAAACAGTGTCGTGCAACCCACTGCTCATATTTTCCCGCTCTCTCAAATTAAATGCGGTTAAGTTGGCAGCGTTACCTATCATGTGCTGTCCTCTCCCCTCCAATACTTTTCCGACCCCTTCCACGCGTGCCTTCCCTTCTTTGGCGGCAGGCTTTCGCACAGGCGACTGCCACCAAGTTTTAATACCAATATATTGCCCCTGTCCTCTTTTGTCCCTGCGGGGAGTCGTATTTCTTCTCTCAATAGGCTTTTCGGCCTGATTTACCCTTGGCTGTGTTGGACTAGCGATTTCTTTAAAAGCTGCGTTATCTCCCATATCTCTGCCCGTTTGTATTTCTTGGAGTCGGATGCGGATCTTGGCATGTCTGCCTTCAGGGCAGTCTTTCATAGAGGGACACCCCAGCGTGTGTTCAGTTGTTACGTGGGATTGTGGCAAAAATAATCGCCAGTTGACCGGCATGGCCCCATTACTGAATTTGAGTTCATTGGATGAATACTACTCACCAAAATCCATTTTCATTTTGAGATTTATTGTCGTAGCTGACATTTTAAAATAGAGAATGGGGAATGTGCATAAAATTTATTAATCATGTTCAATAATTGTGCATTATAGAAAATTTTCCAGCAAAATCAAACATATAATTCATATGTATATACGTCTACTGAAGATATTGCCAATGGCCTTTAAAATGTGCAGAAAATTTTAAAGAGTTACGTAATCCTGAACGATCTCTCAATGGTCTGACGTTTATTCACGGTATGTTTCGACAGGAAGGATGAAATCATACCAGTTCGTCTTCTTTCTCAAAGAAGATAAAAACTACTATTTTCATCTAATATGATGACACCACGGCTGAACTTCACATGTAATCACATCGGATTACAGGCAGCAATAGTACCTACTTTTCCGTGAGGTCATACAACTTATTCCAAATTACGTATTCATTTTACGCCGTAGCGCGCGTAATTTTTAAACAAGAATTATTTTTATTTAACATTCATTGAATAATGTGAACATCACATATCTACGAGTAAATTAAAAAAATAATGCAGATACCCCAATGCGAAATGTTTGACGATTGGAAATAATGCATCATGCTGTAAATGGAGGGAGCATATTTATAGACTGCGACTTGGAAAGCGGGTCGAATTTTAATCCCCTATAGGTGTGATGAGAACCCGAGAGGGTTTCGTGTTCAATAGGGGTGGAGGAGATTGACCCCATCCCGATCGAGAAGGCCAGGCCCACAGCCCCGCGCAACCTTTTAAATGCATCGCCAGATTCGCACGTCATATATGAGTGGCCTCGTTTTCCAGGGAACACGCGAATCTTTTGACTTGTGGCATAGCCCCTATCCTATTTCATATATCCCTTGCCCTTACCTGCAGTGTGATTTATGCCGGCTAAAAGGCCGACCATTATTTTATGCATGCAAGAAGTGAAGGTGATATACTTGTATATTGGCCATTTATCTGCATGTATCATCTGAAGGTAACCACTCTAGATAATAAAAATGGGAACTGCCCGAATACTACGAAAAAACACGCATTTTGAATGTTTAAGACGGTTCTGTGTTAAAATAAGAAAAAATCGCGTTTTAGTTTCCGCGCGCAAGATTTAATCAATAAAACTATTTCTAGATAACTAAGCATCCGTGAAATTTCGTACTTAGCCTGTTGGATAGTTAACCCTAGATTTGGTACAATACGATACAGTGATATTTCCCTACTATTTTCCATTCAAACAAATTTAGTTCAGTAAGTAGCAATTATTAGGGGACGCAACTGGCTTGGACGCCATTTTATGCCTTCCTAGAGTTTGAGATGGAGGAGTGCGGCCCGTAAAGTGCTCTTCATCCTTTCAGATATCGCAAATAACCCCTGACGAATTGGTAGAAACACTCAAGAAACTCCATAAGGGTAAGGTGGTAGGTGAAGATGGGCTACCAAATGAAGTGATAAGTAAAATGCCTCCTGGAGCCAAAGACGAGTTCCTCCGGCTTGCCAACCTTTCACTACAGGAAGGGCTTTTTCCCAAAATGTGGAAAGACTCAATAGTAAAATGCATTCCAGAGAAAGGCGGGAAGAAAATCAAATCGGCAGACTTCAGGCCAATATCGCTACTCTTCAACTTAGGAAAACTATTGGAGAGATGCGTGAGTGGACACCTATTTAAGATTGTTCAAAAAATGGACCTCCTTCCGGATGACCAATTTGGATTTCGAAAGGAAATGTCCACAGCCCACCAATTCCACAGAGTCCTGGACTACATATCTGACAATTTTTAAGAAAGAATTGACGATAGGAGTTTTCCTGGATGTTTCCAAAGCTTTTGATAAAATATGGCATGAGGGGTTACTTTACAAACTCCAGGAACAGAACTTCCCCGGATGGGCCCTCATGTGGATTGACTCATACCTGAGAGACAGAACATTTGCTGTTAAATGGAGCAATATAATGAGTGAGAAAAAGGTAATAAAAGCTGGGGTTCCACAAGGATCGGTACTGGGACCAACCCTTTTTAACCTGTATATGACGGACTTCCTTAAAGACCCCAACTGGAAGACTACAAGGGCACTGTATGCTGATGACGTAGCGCTACTCGCAAGAAGTAAAAACTGGACAGTTGCAAAAATGCATGCACAAGATTCCTTGGACGAAGCCACCAGGTGGTATAAAAAATGGCGACTCGAACTAAACACCAAGAAAACCCAAGTAGTGGGATTCCATAGACCAAGGGCAAAAATAGAAGCAGGATGCTGCCTAAGAACAGAATTGGGGAACAGCTCATCAATTGGGAGAATAAGGCGACATACTTAGGGGTAGAAATTTATAGCACCCTTAGTATGCAAGATCATATTAATAGAGTAAAGGGTAAGGCGTTCGCCGCAAGAGCGCGACTATCGAGCATCTTGTTTAATAAGACAGCGCCAAATGTTATAAAAACTAAAATATATGAATTATGGATAAGACCAACACTAATCCATGCAGCCCCGGCATGGTGTGGCCTATTACGTAAAGGGAACATGGAAGATCTAGAAGTATATGAAAGGAAATACATCCGCTCCATCTCCAAAATTAGTAGATGAAAGAGTAACAGACATATAAATCAACAGGCATAACCCCCATACGGGAAATGTTAAAACAAGCGCATGAGGGCTTATTCGAAAATATCAAAAGGAACTCTTACAAAAAAAGACAAACACAAACGACCTGAGTGAGAAATAATTATACACTAAGTTTAAACGCGCAAGGGCGCAATAAATGCCATAGGGGAAAAGTTAGACTAACGGCAGGAGTCCCTGAAAAAACAAGCTGATTCGCAGCAACGACACTGATGATGAGATATCGCGTTGCTTTTACAAATAGTAACAAATGCTTTTACAAAGACAAAAAGTAGAGAAGTCCTCTATCGTCGGGATGATTTTAAACCCTGGACTCTTCCGCGCACGACGTGGTAAATCATAGCCCACCTGCCACCGTAGCACCCGTCTAATCCATTCTAAATAACGAGTGTGCAAGCTTGTATTTTACTGCTAGGATATTCGATGCCCTCTTGGGATCAATAGGGCTTTAAATGGAAATAGTAATCGTGGGAAAAATGTTAGAAATATCCTAATCATGAGTATTCCGCCAAATAGCAAGTCCATTGACAGTTCGATTGCGGGGAGTTCTCAATAGTATTCTCACCTCTAAACCGTCAATTCCTCTAATTAATTTAAATCTCTTTTTAGGTATTCGTATCTCTTGCCTTTGTCCCTATAATACTCATAGCTTTTTTTGTAGAAATGTATAAATCAATGCGTTATTTTTTTCCACTACATATATATGCCATTCTTCAAGAAAACTGAAATAATCAAAACGATAATAAAAAAATTAGTACTGTCAACTTTATTTAGTTTAATTATTACTTTTTTTTCGACGTATGTACGCCATATTAAGGTACGCTTTAAAGCACAAATGTTGAAACTCCTATTGTGATTGAATAAATTAGACCGTACTATGCCTGAATATCGTTGGAAAAAATGATGTTTCATCAAGTAACGCTAAATACGGCTGAGTTATATCGAAACGACTTTTTTGTGCCTGGTTTCTCTTTTGCAAATGAGCTAGTCGAGATTTCATCGCAGGAAATCATGGGTGTCTGCTGACATGTGTAGGGTCGTGTCTTCTGGACTCATTCTCCTTAGACACTGGGGTCGTGACCTCTAAAGAAGTCACGTGGCTCGATATTTGAACTCGTGAACCGCTCGGGAATTCTCGTTTTATTTTTTCGGCTGCGACTCCAGTTTTCATGTCTGACTGAACGGAGATTGGCCAACGGTTGGCAAAATAAAATCGCGATAAGTTCCTTGCCGTGACCTGCAGGGATTTGCGGGGAAAACGAAAAAAAAATTGTTTAGGTTGGATCGTGAAATGAAAGTTGTCATTTTTTCGCATTGGCGTCCCTTGTGGACTCGTCCATAACGTGGACGTGAGTAGGAGAATAGAGAATGGCGCTGGAAATCTTAAGAATTTACGTTATGGCATATTTGTCAAAAATTGCGTATCATGCGTATTTTTACACGCAATAAATTTGTAATTAAATGAGTACACCAAGCCGCCGCGATTTTATTTTGCCAACCTTTGGCCAATCTCTGTTCAGTCAGCTGATTATTTTAACTAAATAGGGAATGGCTTTATGGTTTCCCACACTTTTTAACGGATTGATTGAAGTAATATATCTAAGTATTAGAAATAACTTATAATCTGGTCATCATCTTGCGAGTTACCTACTCTTTAATGAAATTAGTGTTACTTTGTAGGTTTCTGAGCCCTTACCTCGCGTTATAATATCACTGAATTTCGTAAAAGAAATTCAGAAAAGAAATTGAACTTCGTCGTAATCCAACCAGAAATGTACCTACGTTAGCTTCAACCCAGTATGTACTAATACGTTAGCTTCAACCCAAGATATCTTTTACAGCTTTATAAAGCAGCGGCAGAGCGCAGCTGCTCCAATGGCAAATTTTGATGGCTACGATCTCTCTTTAGTAGGGAGACTAAGGTGAAAATGACTGTCTACTCAATTAATTTTCTGACTGCATAGAGAAAAACGCCTCCTTTGTTCGGAGTGAACAGCAAAATATGCTATTTTTCGCTTATTAAACTTGAAGTGACTTCGTGCTAAAGGTGAGAATGGATAAAACATGGGGAAAATAGTATTTTTCTATCTTTTGTTAATGGCATTTTCGCGAAAAACTGTTCATTAGAAGCAATATCTCTCAGAGATGTGTATGAAAATAAATTAAGAATTTTCTCTATCTAATTAGTAATCATAGAAAATTTTTAAATAAAAATGCATTCATTCATCGGAAGTGGCGCTGCGATCGGCTCCTTCGGCTGGAAAAATATTAAAAATATATTCGCTGACTAATCTGCATATTTTGTACCGGAATCTTGTTTTATAATAGTTAAAGCATGTCATCTGGGAAAGCAGCGTTATTTAAACAATACAAACAAAAAAATGTGGAACTTATTATTTGTTCCGACTTACGAAATGGCGGTGGAACCTCCTAAGAGTAATGGCGGCTCGTGCACAAAATCTACTTGTAGTAATTGGTACCACTGACTGGCACACTAATGGCTTTGCTGCTGGATGGCGGAAAATCATATATATTATTACAGAAAGGTCTTTTTCTGTCATTCCGTATATGCTCCGTTAATACTGCACCCACAGTGATAAATGAGGTATCATTTTAAAAGTTGAATCACCGGCTTCTGACGAAAAATACAATCTCAATCTCAAATTTCACTATTTACCCATATGTGACTTAAAAGTTTCGATAAACTCTCTTGCCTGTATTGTATTCATATGTTTTGTATATTTTTGCAAGAAAACAAGTATAAAAAAGTACTTTATGATACACCTTCTTCTCTATTTAAAACCCAATTACACCGTTTCCTTAACATACTTATTCCCTGATAGCGTGAAAGTGCGAAATTTTCGCACGGGTTACCTAGTGTATTTTATTACTTTAACTCCGTCATACCTCCTCGAAGATGAACGTTGTCTTCGCATGTAGACCGATCGCCACGCGATTAGTTGCCAAAGTAATTTCTGAAAGCTTTAGACTTTTAGCGAGGAAAAATTGTTCCTATAAGGAGATTTCATAGCTTCTAGGTGTGTCAGAATGACTGAGAAATTCCATATTTTCTTTTATGTCGTTCGAAGCACACAGCTCTGACTTATGACGTTGCTTTGATACTGGAAAACTTAAGTAAGATGCTAATTACGAAGCTCAGCCGACGAATATATCTGTGGTAAGATGGCAAAATATGATACGTCCGTTTTCTGCGAAATTGAGTTATTCATACCGTTGGATTTGTAGTGCTAGTACCGTTGGATTTGGAAAGTTTAAAAAAATATGATAACAACCTTGTTTTACATCTACTACGAAAAGGTAAGAACTAAACTTTGAGATTCTAATTTTTCAGAGCCTAGTAAACTTTAAAATTACTCTCCTGTAAAATATGACATATCATATTTGGCCTTCTTACCACAGATATGCAACTAGCTGAAATACCCGGCGTTGCTCGGGATCACACTTCCTTCATAACTCATCTTATAAGAGGATAGTCGATTGCAAAAATGAGAAACTTCATTCTTTCGGGTATCTGATAAAATAAATTTCAGCTCTCTATCTTGAGTGAAAGTAGTTTTAAAAAGCGAAAAAATGAACCGCTGCAAAAAACTCAATGCCTAACATTCCTAATCAGCTTAGCTAAGCAAAATGAATTTTAAACACGTTGAAGACCAAAATCTGGCTGTCAAGGAAATATGCTATTGTTGATTTCCGAGGAAAATGTGCGTTTTTGCAGCCAAAAACGCAATTTTCAGACACATACGAATTGGAACAGATAATTGATTGAATGCATTATAAACAAAAATAATCCCAACCGACTATCTTGAGTGGAAGTAATTTTAAAAAGCAAAAACTAAACTACTGCACAAAAACCAATACGTAGCGTAGACCACCAAAGGGCTCCTTTTTGGGGCCTTTTGGGGCCCTGAGATATTTTTTAAATGGCCTATAATTTTCCACCTCTCTTGAACTATTAGTCTGCTAAATTTCAGCGCTATCGGAGTAAAAAAAGATTTGTATTAAAGGCAGACAAACAGACAAAAATTATTATATATATATAGGAGATGAGTGCCGCGTGAATCTTATTGAAGTAATGTATTTTGACCTAGAAAACTGCAGTTATTTGGTAATAACTCGAAAACTGAGATGGAATTCTCCCTTCATTATTAATTTCCTGTAAATAACCACTTCTTATATAATTTATTTCGTAAAACTTTCACTTGTACATGCTAGGAAAGCTTTCTTTTTCATATATTTCCTCTTGCTTCAGACAGTTTTACTTTGAAGCCAATGTCGCGTACAAGTTTTAATTAAAAAAACAGTAGGATTTTGTTAAGCCTGCTTTCTGCTTTCCATGCTTATGATAAATGTAAATTCTACTTTCTACCAAAGTTTTAATGAATTCATTCCTGAAGACGATAGACGAGTCTCCTCGTCCTAAAAATTTCGGCAGTAATTTAACTCGGAAGAGTTCCCGAGAAGAGTTAGCAAAAGGATTTGCTATCGTTATCAAATATAGAGACTGCGGGCATTTGGTACGTAGGAGATTGTAGAAAGTGTGGTGGACGGAAAGAAAGACGAACGAGGACGTGCTTGGTATGGAGGGTGTGGAGAGGAAACATCTGGAGGACATTAGAACGAGGCTGAGTAGGTGGTTGGGAGAGATAATGAGGGATGAAGGTATGCCGAAGGCCGTGATAGATGGGAGGATGTTGGGTTAGTGAGGAAGAAGAAAAAAGAGAATAGGTTTGAATCTACAGGAGGAAGAGACAAAAGTAGGCTGAGGTGAAGAAAGTTATCATGTAAGGATGTAGGTCGTCTCGCCTGTGAAAATCCACAGAATTTTACTATCTTCAACTTAAACCTACCTCGGTTAAATGTACTCCCGTGGGGACTTTCTACGGTCATTCTCTTGAGACACCCCCGTAAGATACCTCAGATACTATATGCAGTACTTAAAAAAACTCAGTACCCCTCTCTTTTCTTCCATTCTCGTTCGCCCCCCTCTCCCTCCTCCAGCGATTGAAATCCACGCGTTCAGCTCTCCCTCCCTCGCGGTTTGTTACAGCGTTGCCAAGGCCGAACTATGATTTACTTGTGATTTGGCTAAAATTCTTAGTTTTAAGAAATAAGAATTTTAGCCAAATTTTAGAATTCTAAAATTATTAGTTTTAGTCGTAGAATATCGATCAAAAAAGGCCCGTAATCGTGTTGTAACCAAGTATACGAGAATAATGATAAGTTGCTTGCAACAATTAAAGTTTTTAAACTGTGAATTTCACTGAAAATGTTTAAGTTCCGCGGGGTGACTACCTGCGGCGACTGATCCCTCGGAGGGCCTGGGTGAGGGTCTTGAGTTGCTCGCGAAGGTTCGGATTAAGCTCCGAGTAGAGGAGGAACCGTCATCAAGGAGGAACCGTCATTAAGGAGGAACCTGCGCCCTGAAGTACTAGTATTCATAAGAAGAATAAAATATCACATGATGGGGGAATTTAGGATTAATATATCATTTTATAATTTTTCGAAGAAATCCAAATACTCGATTGGGTTATGTTGCTCAGAAAATATACTTAAGTATGAATGTTAAGAACCTCATGTAAGTCAGTGGTTGTGTTGCATCTAGCCGTTGCTGTTTTTTCGACGTAATATGATTTTTGGATTAAATTTGTGGCTGTAAAAAAGAATTATTTATTTAATAACATAAAACCCTGAAAAGTCTATACAAATTATCTAATATTGCAGTTTTATTCTTACTGTTATGCGTAATAACATCAATAGTTAACACATGGCTACACTGAGACAGGCTGAAACAAATGAGTGCCAGGAAAAGGATAAATTACTTTGCACTATTCCACTGGAGAAATATGATTTATTGAGTTGACATGTTTCACTGCACTGGAGCATCATCAGGACTGGAAGTGAGTGCTACTCTGCCCGTGCCTGTTGGTGTCTGGTCTCCTGCGATCTGTGACTGCAAATTCGAAGGGTTAGAAATCGGTTGATTTTTTCACTAATTCATTAATTTCTTTATTATATTTTCTTTTACTTTCATTTAAATTCCTTTTTCCTCAGTTTGTTAATTTCTCTATTACGTATTCTTTTACTCTCTTCATAATTCGTTTTAGCACTTGTGTATCGCTTTCTATTTCGCCTTTTCTTTTTGCTGTTTTTCATTTTTCCTTTCATTTACAAATCATGTCCACTCATTAATCAACACCATAATCATCAACTCCTTCATCGTTATTTACCATTTTTGGAATATCATCTCATAAGAGATTTCCGTGTGTTCGTTTCCTGCAATGGATAAAATGTTATATGAAGGGAGGTCATCGTTCTGCCATTAAGACAATACATTTCAACGTAAAATTTCATCATTTTCAAATCCATATATCTTCATTAAATGGCCGATGACATAGTAATATTTTTACACCAATCGATAGGAGATATCATGGACAATAATATATGTCCAAATCAGGGCAGGTTTTCGGGCATGCCTAAAATGATGTTTCCGTCGACCGTCGGTAGTCCCCACGAGAGTACATTTAACCCCTACCTCAACCGTTACAACTCCTCAAAAATAGTAATTAAATGTAGGTCACTTTTTTCTATGAGTTGCTTGAAAAACAAAAGCGTGAAGCTGAAATATTTTTACGATGAAACTTCGTTCAAAAGAGGTGAGATTTGTAATTTGTTCCGATCCGTACAGTCGCGGTTCCTTGTCCCCAGCTGATCGAAGTCGGCGGTTAAAAGAGAGCCCGCTCTTTGACCCGCTCCGGCCCAAGCGGGTCCAGCCCTTCTGCCTTGGCGATTTGTCACCCTTTTGAAGGGGTATTCATTTCGTCTCATCCTCTTTCATTTTTCTCTCTCTGTATATGGCGATTGGTGCGCCCTTCCTCCTTTTTTATTTCACTGCCTGCCATCGGACCTTTTTTTTTCGCGGTGACCTCTTCTCATGTGCTCCCTCCATTCCGGCCGGCACTCATGAAAGAGGCGGAATTTTTCAAACGTGGCAGGCGATTTCATAACCGTGCAGTCATATCTCGTTTTTCCTCCCTCGTTTTTTTATTTAAAGGAGAGCCTATTGCGGAATGTCGGAGTCAACAACCCATGTGTGTATGTATGTGTGAGCGAGATATGCTGTCGAAAAGCTCGCCTGGTGGTCAGCAGGGCGGCATTGTAAACCCTTTTCATTGAAACGCTGCTCAGAAAATCGCTCAGGAATCATCTCTCTTAATGGAGCCAAATGCCGCAGCGCTTCAGCGCCTGCATGATAGTATTCGTATCTATCACTTGGTGCTCAAAAGGGAAATGTGGTGTTGAAAAGTTTAGTCTCCTCTCATGGTGTACCGATGTGTGTAGGAAAAGGCCGAGATTGGACGAAAATTGAGTAATCATAATCGTATTGATAATATTCAGTTTATATGGTTCTACTTCATTAGTAGCGAAGTCGTAGCAGTGAAGTCGTGCGCCTTGTAAAACCATTTCTATTTTATTTTGGCCTGGAATGCTGGGACTGTTGGTAATTGTTACGCCAGGGAACGAGTGATGGACGTTTGGGTAAAGGAGAGGAGCCAGAGAGAAACCCGGTGTCAGTTATATTCTACTATTTACGAAAGGTGCCTAGGGGCTCGCAGTTTAACAAGGACTTTACACATGACAGTTACTTCTATTAATACAGCCTTATTAGTCGTTTGCAATTTGGACTTCGACGTATAGCACGAACGTCGTAAAGGTCGATAGTGGTAGTAATCGGTATAATATTCACTAAGGATCGCACTTGCTCGGAAAATAGTCTGGCTTCTATTTTTCCTGAAGGCAGCATTTCGATTCCGCTAAAAATTCGCTTTGAATCCGATGAAATCCTGATCACATGACTGTGAGCAGAGATTGATAACGTTTGCAACTAATTAATTTGCCCGAGGAGAGCCTATTGTTTGCATTTTTCAATTTATATTTTTACCTGGAGATTTTTTTGCCTTAGGAGGCTACTTAGAGTTAAGACTTGGAACTTGTTTATGTATTGAATACTAAAATATTTTCGAAATTACTACGATTTATAATCGCACAATATACTCAATGTAATTTGTAACGATTGCTTGTGGAACTCGAAGAGTGCGATGTGTAAGCTCATTGTTTGCCGAAATTAGGCGATTTTCAAAATTGCTATATTCATTTTTCGCCTCTGTCATTCATTTATTATTTCGAAACAAACCGTAAGGAATGTGTAAGCGTGCGAAGGGTGGAGTTTTTCACTTAAAGTTCCCTCCAATTTGAACCCTTTCGGGAATCAATCAACTATTCAGTGGAATCGGGACTCCGCTGAAATTGCGTTCCATCTCCGCCGGATTTCGAAGTCTGGGTCATCGGGATGGGATATCTAGTACTCTAGCCACCATACCAATGCCGTGTTCCTCAATCTGCCGACATCAGTTAATATCATCATCTCTGTGTTGTTCTAATTCAGAGTGATTCGAGTTCACTTTTCCGTACGAGAAGTTTTTAAAAGCAGTGGGCGTTGAGTTTTACCGAACGAACATTGGAGTTCATGACTCGGTCCTTTCATTTTCTCTCTGTTGCTCTGCGTGGGATTATGGGGCTGCGTGGTTGCCTAGCGAGATAGAAGAGCGCTCGACTGCCTGATCCCTTCTGATCGGCTGATGAAACCCGAGAGATTCCTGTCATCTCACATCCCTCATCAAAAGCCCAAATGCGCCATCCCTAACGGTGTGAATGGACTTGGGAAAGGCTACTTGTCTCCCCGGCAATCCCTTGGACGCGTAAATATCATTTGACATTTGGACTTTCTGGAGAGGGCCTCGCTGGGAAGATTTGAAAAGGGTCAAACAGCGTGAATAAAATTGAAGGTCGTGAAAATGTGAATTTTCTCTCTAATCCTCTAGTTAGCTTGTATTTTCTCTCTTAAATAATTGAGTTCGTTTCTGGGCTATTTTCATGTCGGGTAGACATCAATCAGTATTATATTTTAATTTTATTGAATAAAACGTATTATGCTCTCAATTGAGTCCTTCGGTTTGATGCCTCCGAAGTTAGAAGCGTGTGAGGAATGCAGAAATTATAATCCTTGCCAGTCGTAATGCTATTATGTTGAACATAATAGCATTGCGACTGGCATGGTCGTTAATATATGAAAAATTAAAAAAAAAAGTTTGGCTATAACTGTAGCAAGTCATCGGTATGTTGTATTACACATATGATTCTGTTGTCGATATCTCACAGAGGACACACTTTCCTATAAGTAGCCATAATACAAATTTAATGTCTATCAAGTCATTTTACGATGGAATCTTCTTAACAGCAGCGCTATGGACCTTACTTGTCTCTCTCAAAACCAGATACACCGGCCAATCCGCCATTGTTGGTGTTGTGCTGAAAGAAAGAATTCTTGAACCTTGAAATCCGCTTGACTGTGTGTCTATCTATTTTATTTAGTCGCTTTTTTCTAGGAAGCAAGTTTGGACTTACGAGCCGAAGGAAACGATTGACAGTTGTATGGAGCAAATTGAACCAGGTGTGGCGGAAGAGAAGAAGATAATCTCTCCTGTTTGGGCTGGGTGCGTTTAGAATACATCGACGCCCTCTTGCGGGACACTTTGACTGCGAGGTCGTCCTTGAGAAGGGCGGACCCACCCCCTTGGGTGCCAACCCTTCCTCAACAGCTCCCCGCCCTGATTCTGGGATAGGGGGAGAATCAGGGGGGCGGGGGTCGTCATCGGACTAGGGGCGCTCCCTGAACACTTCTGTGGCTTCCTCCTCCTCTACCGTTGCAGGTCGCTGTGTGTTCTCTCATTGGGGCGTAGGGTAGCCTCGGGAAATCACAACCTCCCCTTGATTCTTAACTAGTTTTATGAGTTTCCTATTAGGTGGACCCACCGTAAAAACATTCAAAAATACCGTATAAGTCGATTCAAGTATTAGTAAATTATTATCTTTAAAAATCTTCATTTCAGCCAAATTTCTAGAATAAAATCCGTGGCTCTAGTGTAAGTCGAAATGTAAGAAACGTGCTAAATCATCTAGATTCGCCATAAAATATGTAATCCATTAGAGACGCTAGTATAAATATTGTAAGAAAGTGCTACGAACTGTGCACTGCTTTGATGGGGTGCTTTTTTTGGTTTTTCCGCTGTAAAATGACTTGAAATACTATATATATCTTCAAGTATTAGTCGATTCGAGTATTAGTCTAAACTAGTGTAAAATGTAGACTAAAATCCGTGACTCAATAATAATTCGAAATTAAATGAATGTGCTTAATCTCCTAATTTTGCCATTCATTGAGTTTTCCACCAAAAGCTCGGAAGTTAGATAAGCGCGACAAACATGACAAAAAATCCTCCGCCGCCGCAGGTCACTGCATGCGCCCACATTCGAGCAAAGTCACGGCCTCCCTTCGATTCATGCGCAGCTTGGATGAGTTTTCTTTAAGGCGGCTCTACTGCAAAATGACTTAAAATACCGTATATATTCGAGCATAAGCCAAAACAAGCACTAGCCGAGATCTTCTTTTCAGCCGAAAATATGGACTAAAATTCCGTATATCCACGAGTATTAGTTGAGATCTTCTTTTCAGCCAAAAATATAGACTTAAATCCCGTATAATCCTCAAGTATTAGTTGAGATCTTCTTTTCAGCCGAAAATATAGACTGAAATCCCGTAATTCTTCGTAGATGAATCGATTCGCGTATTAGTTGAGATCCTCTTTACAACCGAGAATATAGACCAAACTCTCGTATATCTTCGAGTATAAACCGATTCGAGTACAAGTCAAGATCTTCTTTTCAGCCGTTAATATAGGCTAAAATCCGTGTCTCGAGTATTATTCGAAATGAAAGAAATGTGCTCAATCACCAAAATTCGCGATAAAATTTGGGAAAATCTAGGGACTCAAAGAGTATTTACGATTATATATATTATTTATTGACTCAAGAGTATATGGAAAAAAGTGCGACAATCATTGAGAAAAAAATAATGCCGAACTTTCCATAAAATACGCCATAACGCCCTCTCTCTACTGCATAATTGGCCTGTATACGTCCAGCGTCTCTTGACACGATTACCAGCGTTGTTGTGTGATGAGGCAGTTTACGAAATCGTCATCGTCTTGATTGAGTGTACCATCACCTTCCGTACCATGCGGAGCTTTTCCTATTTCGTCCGTAGTGCAAACAGCGCGAAA
The DNA here is from genome assembly GCA_963573305.1 of Pyrrhosoma nymphula. Lineage (NCBI taxonomy): Eukaryota > Metazoa > Arthropoda > Insecta > Odonata > Coenagrionidae > Pyrrhosoma > Pyrrhosoma nymphula. The sequence goes on along the minus strand of OY754333.1, from coordinate 83,539,369 downwards.
GTTGGTAGCGCTGGAGGCAAATCGATAGGTCGATGACGCTAGGCCATGTTACGTTTGCTTGCAGCGTAAGTTAAAGCCATAAGGCGAAGTGTTAACCCCGAAGTGTGCTCTTGAATACAATCAGGCACATTCACATCTGATAACGGGGATAAAAATAGCGGATTTAGATGTGATGGAGAAGATATAACAAACTCTTTGGAATTTATCGCAATTCGGATTCCGATAACTTGCATAAATTTAACATTTGAAAATGTCAGTAATCTGTGAGTTACTATTTGGTCAGGTGATTGGAGCAGTGCACAAAGTTGCTAAAAGAGACGGATATTTCGATTCTGCACCACACAGAAATGATAACAGGGATAAGACGGCTTTTATGGCCAGTCGTATCTCACTCAAGTGGCCGTGTTAACGTGTCGTGAATTGGTAAGTACAGTTCTCAAGTAGTTTAAATTTTTTGCCAATTGCGAGTTAATCATTCATTATATTTAATGCCATCCACCCCGAGTTATTTTCTCCGGCAACTTGTAAAATATCGCTCGACGCATCAATTAAGATACACGAATATTTACGACATAATAATCTCCCAAAGGAAATCCAAGTATTTCTGTATTTTTGGGTTATTTCGCAATACAGTTGACGTAGTGGAATGTGTTTTTATCCCGAACCGGAGGTACCAAGTGTATTTGATATCCTTAGACGGAAATACGAAACGTTAACATAAATTGAACGTATTTATCGGCAAATATTCTCCGCGGCTAATGCGGAAAGGAGAAACGAATACTTTTGTGAAGACCATACGCCTACATTTTAGCCTTGATAAAGTCACCTAACTTAGTGAATCGACCATAAGTCGAAGGTAGGTTTTCATTAACCGAAAAAGCCTATCATTTCTCGACTTATTATCAAATACTTACTGTAATTGAAATTATGGCTACTTATAGAAAAAAAAAGTTCACCCTTTTTTATGTGAACTTCAAAATTCTACATTTACGCGGTATTTATTTTCGCTAATTGAGCTAGTATCTAAATGGTGTTACACGTGTGTACATGGGGTTAAACATCGTGAACAATATTATTATTTTTTATTTATTATAAATTTCATTTTCGCGAATAACTGTTTATAAGAAGCTGATTCTCCAGGGAATTGAATGGTAATAAAACGTAAGCAACTGCCCAGCCGTTTTTTTTAAGTTATAGGCAAATAACGTCATCCTCTAATATTATTATTTTTTATTTATTATAAATTTAATTTTTGCGAATAACTGTTTATAAGAAGCTAATTCTCCAGGGAATTCAATGGTAATTCAACGTAAGCAACTACCTGGCCGTTTTTTTTATAGTTATGGACAAATAACGCCCTCCTCTAATCCCTTGTATTGGATTCACCCTTTTAACGACGCTCTCTGAAAACCCTGGTGATCCGTTTTTCAGTTCCTCAGTCCATTTCTTCACTTCTTTCAACGTTCATTGTTTCCTTTTATTTTCTTTTGTTTTCGTATGAATCCTCAACGGCGCTCTCTGAAAACTTTGGTGATCCGTTTTTCTTTTTCAGTTATCCTCAGTCCATTTCTTCACTCCCTTCAACGTTCATTGTTTCCTTTTATTTTCTTTTGTTTTCGTATGAATCCTCAACGGCGCTCTCTGAAAACTTTGGTGATCCGTTTTTCTTTTTCAGTTATCCTCAGTCCATTTCTTCACTACCTTCAACGTTCATTGTTTCCTTTTATTTTCTTTTGTTTTCGTATGAATCCTCAACGGCGCTCTCTGAAAACTTTGGTGATCCGTTTTTCTTTTTCAGTTATCCTCAGTCCATTTCTTCACTTCCTTCAACGTTCATTGTTTCCTTTTATTTTCTTTTGTTTTCGTATGAATCCTCAACGGCGCTCTCTGAAAACTTTGGTGACTCGTTTTTCTTTTTCAGATATCCTCAGTCCTTTTCTTCACTTCCTTCAGCGTTTATTGTTTCCTTTTTTTTCGTTTGAATCCTCTTTGCGCTCTTCAATGAGTATTCCCAGTTGTATTCATTGAACAATTTGAGCAAATAAAACTGAAATAGAAGCGCATAACAATTGCTTCTTGCTGTTGCTTGAGGGTTCAATTATAATTCTTTCCTCTGCTCTAGTGGGTGTGTACTCTCTGAAAAATTTTGCATGCCCTTTCGCGTCGATTTTCCACTTGTGATCTATGAAAGCGACCCCCGGACCTTTGACCTTAAAATACCAGTAGATTATGCATCATAAAGGTCAGCATGGAAAGGGGTCATGAGAGTATTTTCTCGCTCTATTCTGTCGTGACGCACGGTTATATTTTTGGTTAATTTTTTCCCGCGCCGATTTAAATCGAGCGAGCAGCAGCGAGTAAATTCCCTGGACGTCACTGCTGGTTCTTCCATCGCTTAGTTAGCAACTATTAACTGAAGCTCTAAGAAGGAACGCAATGCCTGTACCTATCAAGTTAGCGGTCGCTAAGGTTCGGACAACTTCGGGAAGTTGACGAATAATTACACTATTGTGGTGACGTAATACCCAAAAATCAACAAAATGAGAAATAAAAATACGAGAGAATTTTTTTTAAGTTGTTAACGGCGAAGTAAACAAGAGGTAATAATTCAATAACAATCAACTACAATGTGAACTTGTTCTTTAACCTTTTCAGGGAAATGCTGATTGCGTAAGATTACGATGCGATTGAGTACGCATTAGGGCATTTTCTACTAATTTGTTTCATTCCCCTTGATATATAGCCATTTTTACTCGTATGAAGGCGAAAGTTAGAAGTTAGTCTAGTAGCAAACAAAAAGCAAAGCTTAGTGTGTTTCAATTTTTGGTCTTCAAAATCCGAAATGTTGTCTTTTCACGCTCAAATAATCCACACGTATTAGCGCTTCTTCGCAATCAGTGGTAAAATAGCTACGAATTAGCTATGATTTAGTGGCACATAAAAGAACTGGGGTGCAATCACGGTTATCCATCTCGCGTGTGCTTGCGTAATCGCTATTTTTCAATTGAGCTCACGAGAGCGAAAACATATTCGCCATTCTTCAAATTTTGTCAGGTGCTTGAAATCACTAGTTTTTATTTATTGAGTGCGTACTTAGGGCACTAACTGCGAGCATTGCCCCTCTAGAGAGGTTAGCAATTTGCATAACGATAACGAAAACGTGGAAGAAGGAACTGGTATCCCACCCCTGGAATGCTTGGCGCATGCGACGTCAGTAATGCCATTGGAACACGCTCTGCGCTAAACAGATAAAAACAGTTTAGCGCAGATACGTGATTGAAAAGCACCTTTCGATTTGGACAAGGTTCGATCATCGTCCATTGATGGCGCCTTCAACGTCCGATCATCATAATAGCTTCCACTACATCACAATCTTCAAACTTCGCGAATGACTCTGTCCTTTTCCGTCCCGTCACGAAACGTCGATCGTAAACCCGCCCTAACCTGGGACCGGAATCAAATTCGTAGCAACAGTCGCTAATATCGTCGCTACGTGAAGATAGCGACCTCTAATGAAAACCAGAATTGACGTCCAGACATTTTTGCGCCCATCTCCGTAGAGCGCAACGCGCCCCTCTACTGTTTTCTACTCGTCATGCAATCCGATAATGTATTTTTCGCGCGCCGGAGGACGGACAGACCACCCGCCGTTTTCGCGTGACCACACACCGGTTTTGTTTCGGCGGTTCTCTGATTGCCGTCATAGAGGACTCCCCAGAGGAATGACGTGAGCTCGTAAGGTTTCGTGCGACCCTGTAATAGGGAGGTTTTAATGAAACAAGGAAAATAAAAACGTCGTGAAGTAATCAGAGGACCCCTAAATAGAAGGTTTGGTTTCGTTTGCTGCTGAGGAATTAACTCGTGGGAACGATGTGAACTGATTTCTTTGTGGAATCCATAAAGCCTAGTGTAGGATTGGCGTCAACTTGAAACGTTGTACGTTGATTGTACTGACGTTAACGATTTCGGTTTACGATCGTCGGCCTACCGTCGGCAATCGTCGTCTATCTTTGTTAATCTTTGGCTGCCCTGACTAATTTAAACAACCACCGCTGTGAATGTAAACATGAAGGCGGTGCATTCATTTTCTTATATTACGATATACTTGTACAGATCATAGTGTATGGAAATAATTACGCTTCTTAGATAAAAATTGTGTGTTTAATAATACCAAGCGCTTATTATTGACATATTAGCCATGGAATCGCGATATATGTTTAACAAGGGTGAAAAATGAATAAATATATTCAAGGCAAGTACTGTGCATACTCTGGCGTCAATCATGGACCGCGTATGTGAAAGTTGGAACCGGTTGAACTTGGCTTGAATTTGACGGTTAACGCGTTTGTAAACGCCTCCGTAAACCCAAGTGCGTTGAATGCAGTCAAGTTTGAGTTCACCTCGACGCCAATCGTAAACCAGCCTTTAGTTACCTTTGTAATTTATACGAGCTTGAAAAGTTTTGGCATCTTCATACAAGGAAGGGATAAATGAATCAAGGACAAGAAAAACAAAAAACGTTGAAACGACCAGCGTGGTCCAAAGAGGGTTTGTTTTTAAGCGGAAATATTGTTTATATATCGTGCATATATTGTGAATAATAATAATATTTGATTTTAATATGTGTTTTCAAATATGTTTTCTTCCTGCATTTAGTGTTTTTTAGTAAGGAAACGGTTGGATTAGCGTAGTGTTGAATGATAGAATTTTGGCTTTGGTAGAAAAGGAATAAAAAAGTCAGGAATAATTTGCGAAAAGCGAAGAAGTTGATGGAATTGAGACAGATTATGGGATGATGTGAAGCCCTTGCTGGAAGGGAGAGTGTTCGATAAAGGGGCAAAGAGAATGGGGAAAAGGCCGGCGGTATGTGACGTAGGGAATTTTGAGAGATAATGTACAAAAGATTGTGACGCGATGCTCTTAGATTTACTGATATATATTTGACATAATACGTATGGTGGTGATTTAACGAGGTCGTATGTGGTTTACTAAGCACCGTGCAAGTCACCTCCAGGGTGTGTGGCACGGGACGCTTCCATACCAGGCATTCAATCCTCGTCCTAGTTCACGGTTGAAACCCGCACGCTCCTTTGGCTCCTAGACGCGAACCAGAAATTTTATTTCCTCACTCACCATACCATGCACCTTCTCGTTTGTCTTCCTTTACGTCCACTGCACCTTCTCCCTCCGCCTCCGTACACAAATCTCGAAAGCCTGCAGCCTATTCTCGTCTTCTTTTCTCAGAGTCGACGTTTCTGCTCCATACAACGATGCACTCCATTCATTCATTCATTCATTCATTCATTCATTAGAGCTATCTACCGGTTAGAGGTAGGTAATAATGAAAGTCAGAGAATATCCAGCGGACTCTTACACGTGCCGTACCCTTTCTACCTCTAGTATTTATATATAAAACAATATTTTTACACCATTAATATTACAATATTTACTTGATACTTTTCATAGACACTGTAATTTTTAAAAATCGAATATGGTCTCCATTGTGTCTAGGGAAAAATTTCGCAAAATACAAAATCTCCGGAACCCTCGGCTGTAGACTCGGCCGTGTTTCTCGCGACAATATGTCGCAATCAAGGCAAAGGCTTTTCGATACACAAGAACACGTGAAGGTCGAGTGGGCGATCCCCAAGTCGATACCGCTTCCGTCCCATTATTACGATGTCACCGATCACAGCGCCGCTAACTAAAGAAAGGATGACGCAGTCTCTCCTTCGATATATTTTGGGGTAACAGGAAGGGAGCGTCCCACACAGTATTTAATAACAGTATCATTACACCCTAGAAGGAAAATCTATCCATGGGTGCGACTGGGTGGTAATCAGACGACAGAGATCACTAATCAGAGCTAACTCTAATAGAAGGATGAATCACGTATAAGTCTATTTACTCCTGTGTCAAAGGCAGGGCTCAAATTTTCGCCAAGTGAGATACGTAATTGGAAATAATTATAACCATTACGGGGTGGGTAATGATCAAGACAAAGTAAAGAGAACTAGGTGGAGTACCCGGCGTCCAATTAAATCATATCCTTCAAACAAATCGCACGTTAAAGGTCTTAAATGTGGTCAGAGTTTCAAAGGCTTTGCCACCTTACTAATATGGAATTAGACGTTGTGTGAGCTCGATAATGACGACATTTTGACGGCGCAGCCTCAAAAATTCCGATTCGTTGCATTAAAATAATTATGTATTAGGATTTTCCATACTGTCACCACAACCTTGTTAACTCCGACAGCAGACAATTAAGAGTCCTTCCTGGATAAGTTCCCAGTACCACGACAACTGAAATAGTTGATAACACTGGTACCAAACGGAAAAACTTTCCAAGGAAAAACCATCAAGGGTTATAGTGGTAGTGAAACGTAGTGGTCGCGCATAGGATCCTCTTCAATAGTAGTCGCGCATAAGATCCTCTTCAATGGAATACTCAATTGCTTACAAACTGCCCTCCGCACGGAGGTGCTAGGTAGTCTCCGCGCTTGATTTCCAGTGTCCCCAAGATCGCAAATCTTCTTTGCCTACTTCAAAATGCTCAATCTGTTATTTAAATTAAGTTTCTAGCTCTCTTTGGTTCCTAATCATATCGTTTTGATGGGTTTCTCACATGAATTGCGAACAATCTGATTCAATTTTGTTTGGATCTTAAACATCGTCGTGAAATTCGCTTCTGACACTTTCCGCCCTCTCAGATTAAAATTACTTTTGATGGCAGTGTTGCCTACCATGTCTGTCCTTTACCCTCCGCTTTTCCGCCGAACCTCTCCACACGTGCCCTCCCTCCTCGTCACGCTTCGCGCAAGCGATAGCTACCAAGTTCTGCTACCACCATAGAAGGCCTCATATGCATTCCTTAAGGTATTTTGTGCGAAATGTTCCCCAAGTCATAATGGAGACCATATTCGAATATTACTTTTTTAATGTAAGCGTCTGTAAGAAGTATGAAGTGAATATTTTAATAATATGGGCGCAAAAATATAGTTATTTATGACGAAAATTCTTAGTAATTAAATAAATAAATAAATGTATATACAAATAAAAAAGTAATATATATATATATATACTGTGGCAATTGATTAATGTTTAAAAATAGTTGAGAAAACATACAAACTACACAACCTTAGTGTTTTGACGAAGTCTAGTTAGAAATTTCTATTTTTTTTTCAATATTCTCCCTCTGAAAAGCACAGCCGTAATCTATCCCATGTAAAATAGGTCATCTTTTTAGGCAAATTGCTCGAGAATTAATTCGGCAAAGGGATAATCATTGGAAAGATGAGTTTTTTCTTTAAAAAGAGGTCAGATTCATCAAATTCTAAGTAAAGTGATATCTCGCTCAAACTAACTTAACTCCACCTGAAATTTCCAAAAATATATTTCCCCAACCACAAAACCATTATATTTATTTAATCAGTGTTTAGTTTAAATTTAATAAGAACCTATGAGGGAGTCTTCATTCAGATCTGACGATTTCTCCACGGATCGCGAAAATGATCCAAAAGAAATTCCAGAGGGTCTTTTCTTGTAAAAGCGGGGAGAAAATACCCTATTTTTGGCTATTTTTCAAAAGTGTCTCGATTTTTAAAATAATGGAAATCACTAGGAAGATGAAATACTATATTCATAAACCATGTATTGATATGTTATCATGCTCAAAGTTTCACGTGGATTATACCTTTACTTCCTGAAATATAAAAAGCCAAATTTTAATTTTTTTCGATCCGCAATTTTTCGGGCCAGTTTCGCCCTGAATTTTCTAGAAGGAGGTCGCTTTTATGGTTATTTTTATTATGTTGTTTCATAGAGCTCAAAACTTTGTACAAGATAGCCAATTTTCGTTTCTCTTATCAAAATATCTCCTGAGATACTATGCTTCAAAGTTACCGAAATTTCATAATCATACTGAAGAAGGCTGCGGCACGGGGCCAAATAAATTACTATACATCAGAAAGTACACCATCGGCGAACGTAAAACTTTACAAATGCTTATTGGGGATACGTGCGAATGTGCATACAAAATATCATTGAAATCAGTGATGGTCGAGCGGGTACCACCAGACCACTTGGCATGGAATGACCTTTAAGTGGGTGAAAAAGACGTTCGAACTGATGTTTGGAGGCGCACATTATTTCTGTCACATACCTCACGTATTTAAATAATTTTATCTGCAGAGTATAATGCAGAATTTAGCCATGTTCCCCATAATATACTGCCTGAAGTTGATCTGCCTTTACACTCAGCAATACTGAGTGGTACCTTCAAAAACAAGTTTTTGGCAATTGAAATCATCGCAGTTATGCATCATGTAAAATTACCATAGTTGTTTTTCTACTCTTTATATAATAATACTTTGGGTGATTTTTCTTTATTCATGTTAAATGACATTATTTCAACCTTGATAGATAAAAAAAGGAACTGAAATCACAGACAAGCTCGGCACTAAAGAGATGTTTGGCGACGTTGAAAAGAATATTGCTTTTTTAAGCCCTTAAATAAGCGATACCAGCAGAAAAAGTCATAAACAGGTAAAATAGGCATTTTAGGCAGAAAAAATCGCTTTAATTTTGCCATAAATGATCCTAAATGAACTTATAACTTCATAAAACTAGTTTCTTGAGTAAAAGAAAAAAATAGGCATTTTAGGCAATGTCCTCAGCTTAGTTATGATGAAAGTCAGAGAATATCCAACGAAGTCTTAAAAGTGCAGTGCCCTTTCAACCTCTAGTATATCTTTCTTCATCTCAGCATAAGACCTACCTTTCTTCATCCGGTCCATAAAACCTAATCTCTTTCTTCCCCTTCCCCGCCTACCCAACATCCTTCACTCTATCACGGCCTTCAGCAGACCCCCTCATTACCGCTTCCAGCCACCTATCCTGCCTTCCCCTAATCTCATCTATAAGTTTCCTCTCCTCGCCCACCATGTCAAGCACTTCTTCATTTGACTTCCTTTCCGTCCAACGCACCTTCTCCATCCTCCTCCACACCCACATCTCGAAAGCCTTCAGCCTATTTTCGTCTTCCTTTCTCAAGGTTCACGTTTCTGTCCAATACAACGCCACACTCCATATCAAGCTCTTCACCAGCCTCTTTTCCTTCTATTATTGAACGCTTCCTTCGCTAGCGCTATTCTCCTCCTAATGTCTTTTTTACTATGTCCTGTTTCTTCTAGCGCACTACCCAAGTAATTAAATGTCTCTACTTGCTCCAGTTTGTGACTTCCTACTCTTATCACCAGCCTCGCTTTCTTTTTCCTGGAGAATCTCATTACTTTTGTTTTAGTATTATTAATCTTCATCCCGTATTTATCGCACTGCATTTCCAATGCATCTACTAAAGTTTGCAATCCTTTCGATGACCGACTGACCAACGCCTGGTCGTTTGCGAATCTAACCGACTTTATTCGCTGGCCTCCTACTTTCATTCCCACATTTAGCTCATCTCATGCCTCTCTTACCATTTCCTTAACTCACCATACTCACCATTTTAGCTCATGTGATTTCAAATACGATACTATGTGAAGAAAGTACGTGGAAGAGAGGGGCTCTGTTGGCTTAAACAGGGGCACATGTTGCGTTCCACATGTTGGCTGTACCACAGATGTGAAGAAAATGAGACGATTTTTTTCTCTTCGCATCATGCGGCGTCTTTGATTGCTTGTCTGTCAAATAGAAATTGGTTTTGTGAGTGCTGGGAAATTTTGCACCCTTCATGACCAGTACATAATCTTTGTCTGAAACATTGGGAGCTTTCCATTCGTTCTAGAGCGCTGCTCACTTCGCAACACAACAGCAAAGTCGCTTTCCATTAGTTTCAGACCCTGCGCAGTAGGCACTGCGCACTTCAAAATAGATTGGAAGCATTTTTGATGTGCCGTGGAGTGACTGGAAATGACTTCCACGATCCGCCGATTTGCGATCGTTTTTAGTCTTGATTTTCAGGAAAGGCGTCTAGTATGGTTAACGTAAAGTTTTTAATCATTCTGCGGCAGAACGATTGGCTTTTTAAGCGTGTAATTTGAACTAATTTATAATATATATATATATATATATATATATTTATTTATTTAATTGAGGTGGGAAATGGAGGGAAATGAAGGTGGCGAGACTAGATTGAATGGGGATCATATATTATTAAAAAAATATTTGTATGTGAAATATATATTCTGAAATGTAAAGGACGTGAATTTTATCGGAAGCCAACGTTATTCAATGAAAAAAATGTCTTCTAAACATTAAGCGCGCTTGGCGGTGTGGAAACATCTGATCATCAGTAAGGCATTAGGTGACGTCAGAGAACAGTATCCCTTCTAGTAATGAGACGTTATTTCCATTTGAAGTTCGGATGTTTTTCCTAATTTGACAAAAATAGTCGTTTTTGTTTTTGTATACGGTAGACAATGAGCAAGTACTTGCTCATTGTATTCCGTATGTATGAGCAAGTACTTGCACATTTTTATGATTTCATCCGTCCTGTAATTATACAGGCAGAGAAGAGATGCGATACCGTGAGGTGATGTCAAACCTTTGGGATTCCTTTTTTTTAGTTTCGTGTCTTTATAATTTTGTGCACTTTTTAAAACAATTTGAAATATCAGAGGTTGACGCATATAAGTATTTTATAATATATACATGGGTTCGTTGGAAAATGTGCAGTCGTGTATACTACTTAAATATGAGAAATTTTTAATGCAACACGTGCGATATTCGTGTTTGAAGAAGAGTCTAGAAAGCACCATTTCAGGGAAATGACGGCCAGAGAAGCAGTGCTAGTCACGACGGGGGAGGAAATTGATAAAATTAAGAGGAGATAAAGGAATGTACGTAGAGGTCATGTTCATTGCGAAAATGACAACAATGTTATAAAAAGAAGTCACTCGCGGTGCATATGTCACTTTTGCAATGAATATGGTGTAGAAGGATTGTCGCTTCAATAGCGACTAAGTTGGGTGGTATCCCCTTGTGACCTTGGCTCATCAAGCGCGACAGCGCCTTCTGTGCTGCAGTGTAGACAGTAAGCGAAGGCATCTATAGAGCGTCCCAATTTAGTTGAGAGTATGTGCCTTATGGAGAGCGTTGTTGCCAAACATACGCTCTGTGCGCTTATCTCTTGGCCTCGTAGGCAACCATTTCCAAGATACTCATCTCCATTGGGCAACTATTTCCATATTTCCAATGGTCCTCTTGGAAATGAAGCAATAGCGTCGAAGCGTTAGCTTAATAGGGTTGAGTGTAATGTATGTTTGTGGTAACTCACCCCCTACCACACACCCTTGAGGTGGCTTGCAGGGTATTATGTTGATGAAACTACGATTGGACAAGTAAACTATCGTATGTAGATACAATTAGTTATATTTCCACAACTATTTATAACTTAGCGTTAAATTCAAATAAGTTTATTTACGGTTTATATTTTTTTGCACATTGGAAGACTCCAAGATGTGCAGTTAGTATACTGCGTAGCTCTATGTTAATTTTCCATCTGCTATTGGTAACATCGCATCTCCGGCCTTAAATGGAGATTTACATTTGAAAACGATTCTTCATAAGAGCCCATGATGTTAATAAATTGTGGAACGCTCCTATAGTTCGCTGAAACCGCACTTCCCCGGAAATAGGCCTTGGATTAAGATGGCTTGGTGGTGTAAACGGGGTAACATACCCGAACTTACTGGAAGCTCTAGGTTCAATGCCCGGTGAAGTGAAAAAATTTTATTGTGTTGACATTCCACATGTACGGTCTTACGAAGCGTAGATGTGACGTAGTGGCGATTATACGTTGGGCGGACAGGGCGGCCGTCCGGGGCCTATGGACGCGTATGGGCCCACAAAATCCCAAACCAAGAAATTAAAATATTATTCTATTATTTTGTATGCTGATGTTTTAATTTAGCAAATTATAATTTGTATAGAGTGTCTCCCACGCACAGTATGCGTGCAGAATCGCAGCGTTTCCCGCATGCTTAAATGATCCAGTATTATGACTGTACTAGGAAATATTTATGCATGATAACATGAATAATCGAAATATATAAAAACACTGCTACTTTATTAATTTTATTGTTTTTTCTTTAAATACCTTATTTAATCAAAAAAATAAAACTTAAAATGTTGTCATTATGTAGTCGCATTGTTATAAATCTTATAAATGGTATTTGAAAAATAACTATGAGACCAGTTATGACATATATGGCGGAGATACGGTCAGACAGCTAGTACAAGAAGCCTGCTGGAGAGATGGAAGTACTACGGAAAATCACGGCTAAAGCAATACTGGACGGAGAACGAAATGAAAATATAAGAAAAACTTGCAAAGTAGAAAACATTAACGAGTGGACCTTAAAAAGAAAGCGCGAATGGAATGATCACATTAGTCGCATGGGCGAATAAATAATAGTAAAAGTTGCATGTGATGAGTTACCGTTGGGAAAAAGAAGAATTGAAAGATTCAAAAAAGATGGTGTGATAACCTTACCGTTGAATAAGAATGAAAGGCGAATGAATGGACGAAGAAAGAACAGGCAATCCACGTACAGTATAGAAGGAAGAAAAAGAATGTACTTGAAAATCTATCAAATAAATTATATCGAGCCCCTTCCAGTTCTAGTTTTTATTTCTACCGCTTAGGTCCCCCGAACACCGAAATCGCCGCTGATTTGATCGTTTTTCATCCTGGACCAGTGTTGAAAACTTGTGAGTGCGGTTTTTATTGGTCGCGGAGCGGGCCCTCGTCAGATAGTCAGTGGCCCAGCGAACGGGGTATTGATGACGTCTGTTATGCCAGACCGTCTTTTCGAGCAGCACGCGGCCTGCCTTGCCCTGTCATACCCCTCCCTCTTGGCCACTCGGTGGGGGAGGAAGTGGCTTCAGATAAAAAGGGGGTCGACCCCCTACACATTCGGAGGGGGATATAGGGAGAGGGCGGTCATACCCCTCCCCCCCAACACCAGTCCCTCTCCCCGTCTCTCATGGCACGGACCGCACCGTTGACTTCCGCGGTGCGCACGCCAAGGCCGCCGCCCCCATATCTCCACCCCCCCATCCCCCCTGCCTCTCCGTCCTTTCTCCACCGCCCCTCTTGCATATCGCGACAGCGGGGAAGCGTTTGTAACGGCACGTGCAGAATTATGTTGGTGAGGACATAAGGGGAATTTTGCGTGCAGACAGGTCGGTCGACCCCGTCCATTTCGATGAAGCATCGTGAATTGTCGGTGTCCCCGGGTGACCGCCGTCTCATTGAAATCTATTTAATTCAAAATGTTTTATTGCCGCATTTTGCAACAATAATTATAACCACGTCTTAGATTTAAGGGATTTTAGTAAGAGTCCTATTCTACAATTAATTCGTTACAAATTTACACCAACAACCATACCCAAGATGGTGGAAAATCCAACCAGTCGGGCCTCGAACCTGCGACGTCAGCATTAACTGGCGAAGATTTTACTGCGAGCTGCCTTCAAGGCTGGCCGAAAACAGAGTTGAGAAGAAGAAACAGAAACATTGCTAGGAATATCAATGCAACTTCAGCAGTAAATGTTCACCCTTCTATAGGCTTTCGCCCCTTCAGGGTGTGTTATCATCGGCCTTGCGCTTGGTTTAATAAATTGGACGGGAGTGGAATTGGCCCGGCATTTGCCCTGTGGATGGTGAGAAGCCCGCTAAACCACCGTCATGCCCCCGCGTAGATAAATGAATAATGATGAGTAACTGCAAATAGACTTTAAACACCAAAACGTAGTTTTTGGTAGATAGTGTAAATATGCATATGCTATATGAAATAAATTTTGTTAGATGTCATGTTATTGGTGATGTGAAGCCTTATTTATCAGGGAAATTTATTCTTGCTTTTCGTGTCCTATTAGCGGTAACTAGTACATGAATCTGGTGTGCTCCTATAAGATTAATCAATGACATAAAAATCTAATTAATGCATAAAAATGTACTGATGCTTAAAAGAGAGTGGGATATTTATTATTTAAAGGAGGAATTTTTATGCCTTTTTATGAATAATGTGTTTTTCTACCCCGAATATGCTGACCATCTGTGGTACATGAGAGGTATTCACGTGGTGCGGAGGAAGAGGTCAAGGTAAAATTTGTAGCATTATGAGAAGTGAGACTTATTGAAATGTGAAAGAGGTCTAAATTATCTCATGGAATGCGATAATGTCATCTAATCCTATGGCCGTCTCTCTAAGCTACAGTTCCGTTTATCGTTCTTAGAAGTAAAATAAAACTTTCTGAGTCGCTTGTCAATGACTGTTGGCATTTAGAAGGACTGGGTTAGAAGCTGTTGGATAATCGGAGGCTACACGCTAGGCTTTAGCTAATTGAAAAATTTGGGCCAGGCGAGTTTCAGTGTGACACGGAGGATATTATTTTGATCCCGCAATATATCTCTAGAACTGATAGAAGCGTCTAACAGTAAGTAAGAGAGATATACCGCCGAACTGACAGGTACGAAAATACCTTCTTTCCACGCACCAATAGTGATATAACAAAAACAGCATGCCACTAGGACACTCTATCAACATGCAATGACCCCGCGCTACATCTCTAGAACTTGATGTAACTAATTCGGCGTCGGATCGTTGGCTGAGGAGGAAAGTTTTTCTTGAGCCGCTAGAGAACGCTCCAAAATGCTACATTAATTTTGAACGGCTCTTTGCTTACATTCATCCCATCGCGTCGGGTCGCGGTCCTCAGCTAGGTAGTATGTAGATGTAGAATTATGTTTAGCTACTCATGTCAATTATGGTGCCCTAGACAAAGGGTGAAGTGGGGAGCTATATGTTTAGTAGCGTATGTGACTGAAGTGGAGTTGTATATCTGGCTGAGATGGAAGTTCTATGTCGAACCACTAGAGAACGCCGCTGAGTGATGCGTTAATATTGGAGGGCTCTGTACATTTTTCATTACATCTCGTCGCGGTCCACAGCAAGGTAGTATGTAGACTTATGTTTAGTCACTCATTTCCATTATGTTGCCCTAGGTAAAAGGTGAAATGTGGAGTAGTATGTTTAGTGGGATATGTGAGTTGGAGTTGGATCTGTGGCTCAGAAGTAAGTTTTTCATCGAGCCGCTAGAGAGCGCCGCAGGGTGCTGCGTTAATTTTGGGCAGCTCTGTACATGATAGTCGTCCGCGCCGTCGCTGGTTGGAAGGGGCAGGCTCCCGAAGCGTGCGGTGTCATCGTTCCCGACCGTAGAGGAGAGAAAGCCGGCTAGGCGGTCCGTCGGTCGTCGGTGCGTGATCGGCCGAGTCGCTTCTTCCTCGACGCCGCGCCGCCGCGAAGGTCAGGGTTGCCCGCGTTTTGGTGTGACACCAGAGGGGAGGGACGGCCGGTGGGGGAAGGGATGAAATCGGGGCGCGGCCCTCGTCTCCCTCATTCGCAGCACGGCTTTCGAAACGGCGATCACAGCGCTGAAGGGTGGAACTCGCTGCTTTTATCGGAGCGAGAGCTGCTTTCTCAAAAGGGAATTCCCCCCTCCCCCCACGTCCTCAACTCCGGCAGCGTGGAATAACACTGGCTATTTTTTTTACAATCCTCCGCTCTCGTAATGGGCTCGCTCGCCACATTTTCTTCAATGCCCTGTCAGGATAAAATTTGTTGAAAAATAGAAAGAAGACCATTATTTTTCCTCTCGTCCATCTGCTGCCTAATTAGTTTTTTGACTCACTGGATTGAATCTTGGCGTTCTGAGGTGCTACTTTGTGATTGCATACTTGAAGAAATGAAAATATGCATGTACTTTGTTCGCTGTTTGACGTAACTTTCCAGGAAATGAAAATGAATGTAGATATAGCCCTAGAATTCCGGGTCAGTATAATAACTTGTGGCCTATACGAAGACTCACTTCAGCCTACTCTTTCACAGAACGGGACGAATAACTTATTCACTCAAGCCACTTGTCTCCGCGTGCTAACGCCTCAGTGCTGAGTGAGGCCAATGCCCTCTTTTGATGGCCAAACAAAAAAGTAATAATTTTTTTGAAAATGTCCTGAGCAACTTTTCTCTAGTGTATTTGCGGTGCGTTTTTATACGTTTCCTTGCTTACCTTTTTGCAACATTTTGGTTGGGTACAGTGACGTAGCCAGGAGGAGGGGGACCATGGGGTCCGGATCTCCCCCGAAAATTTTAATTGCTTTAAATAAAGGGCACTGAACAGAATATTTTATTTTTTTAACTAAGAAATTTTACATTTATAATTTATTCTGAACAAATTTTTCAATTAATTCGTTCGCAATTGTCTACCATAAAAATAACCATGGGTATTTTATTCTTTCAGAAATTTGCACTGCAAAAATCTTTAAAAAATCGACTGCTACACTGCAGTCGCAATCGTACTCTTAATTGCCTTAGCAGGCAATTTAGCGAAAATTTTTTAAACCCCCCCCTTAAATCGCCTTGCTTATACTCAACGTGGCCCTTCCCCCTCCCCCAAAATGAAATTCTGGCTACGTCATCGGTTTTGTGGGTGGGCGTTGTAAATGTAGTGCCTCGGGGGAGGCTATCCTGATGACGCATTAGACTTGCTATGAGTGGGCGGATTCTGTTGGGTACTTTCATTTTCGTTTGTTGATTTAATTGGTGATCAAAGAGGTTCATCATTTTGATGATTATTTTTCGGGCCCGCGTGCTGCATTCGTGAATGAAATTGAGATAATCAATCCTTTTTGAAGAAACTCCATTTGTGCCGATTCCCGTCGTGGCTCGTTGGCAGGATAACCCTTCTTCAAAGACGCATATCGAACACACTACAAACCATTCTCACAACTAAATACGAGTCAGTCTTCTGGCAGCATCTACCCAGGAAAAAACATCGCCAAAGAAAACGTGCGTATAATTTTCTATCTCGCGCAACATTCTTAAACAACATAATTTCTCTCTTCAGCTCTTCATATCTGTTTTTCGTGGCTTCAGAAATGACTTTCATTCTCCGCCTTCTTCTCCACTTATCTAGAATTCTCTCTAATATATCGCAGATTTCAGCATTCCATTTCTCCCTCCTCCTATCGTTCTATCAGCGTCTGATCTCTCCCATAGCCTACCGCTGGCTGCTATCTGTAGAAGTCATATTTCACTCACATTCCTGAGTTCAGAAGAAATATCCCTAAATTCTTCGATGTGCGAAGATGGAAAAGGATACGGTAAATTATAGTGATGGTGGAAGCCGAGAATATGAGAAATTACATCGTGAAATTCACAACGGAATCAAGGATATTTGCGATTCCAGTGAAAATGATTTGTTAAATTGGCATGTTTCACTTCCTTTTAGGACTCTTGAACCCTTTAAGTACGTTCTTTCAGGGCCAAGGGGATTTCATCCACTGTAAACATTTGGCTTTGGCAATATATATTCTTACATTCATTTAAGGGAATTTCATTCATTGTGAACTTCAGAACGAAAGCAAAGAACTTATGCCCGAAGTTTTGACAGTCTCATCGCGCGATGTCAAAATTGAGGGCCCTGGACAGTGGTCACCACGCCAGTCGGCGAGTCGTCGGCGCGGCGTGCCATTGGCCTTCGGCGTGTCAACTGAAGGATCGCCAACCCAGCAGTGCCAGGCTCTTACGGTAGCATTTGCTAACTAGTTACTCAAGAACGGCGAGGAATATGTTTCTACGGAAAAATATGCATCCTGTTATCTCCCGATGATTTATTCCGGCGTGCGCATGCGTGGGATTATACAGAAGTGATCTCAAAGGGGAGATTGCGGAGATGAATTAACTTTTTGAGCTGCTCTTTTGAACTGCGGCAAATATCCAGCGGCGCGGCGGGTCGACTCCAGATCCACTAGAGGAGATGGGAGAGAGAGATATAAGTATAAAGCAAGAGAAGGATAATAGTCAGTCATCTCGGAGATTCCGGTTCGAACGGTATTTTTTCAATTGCTTAATTATTCCTCCTGCTCTTTTCCGTCGCCATGCTGCTGATTTGATGGACCGTATTTAACCAGCTTCCACGAGAATCTCGTGCCGAAATATATCTCCCGAGGCGTCAGGCCTACCCTCTATCCCTCACCAAAGTTGAGTGGGCGAATCAAAAAGATCAAAATTGAGTGAGCCCATGACGCAACGGGTGCCCGAATGCCAAAAGATCCGCATTCTGTGTCTGGGTACTCCCACTCAAGTGCTCTGGTTCGCTTCTTTGGAAGAAAACGGTCATAAATATGTATTTTTTTAAACCTCCGTCGCGCCAAAGTCGTAATAGCAGCTGCCGCCGACGGAATCGTACGTGTTTTGTTTGTCCAGCAGCCTCTGCGGAGCCTCATGTTCGGGGGTTCTCCTAGAATCACCCCAAGGGACTTCGCCCTCTCCAGTTGTATTGGGCTGGGCGAGTCCAAATTACTAATGGCTTTGAGATAAGGGTGTGGAGGAGATCGATAGATATGTGAATGACTTTATTATGTGGGGTGAGATTGAGACTTTTAAGAGTCCACTCCTACACCTGAACCTAGGAGGAGGATGAAGAAGGCGCGGTGGACGGAAAGAAAGACGAACGATAAAGTGCTTGGTAACGTAGATGAGGAGGGCTAATTTGTGGAGGAGATTAGGAGGAGGCAGAAAAATGGATTTAAGAGGTAATGAGGAGCGAAGAGATGCTGAAGGCAGTGATTGAGGGGGGAAAGGGAAGAAAGAGAAGAGGTTTATGAAGAGAGATAGGACGTATGGTAGGATGAAATCGAATAAGCAGATATGGGGCCGCACCTGTATACAATGTAAAGGATTTTCACTCTTTCGTTTTAACCTACCTCAACCGGAAAACAATATTAACTTTAAATGCTTACTTTTCTGCAGCATTTTGGAGGAAACTGAATGAAGCTGCAAATGCCCAAGACTAAAAATACCTTTTGCCTACGAAGCGGTTTCAGAGAGAAGGAAGTAGAAGAGTGGTATTCGAAGTAAAAACGAGAGGAAAATATTGGGGAAGACAGTGTGTACCATTGCCTGGTTCTGAAACTTGATCATTGAGGAAAGAGTATGAGCTAATATAGGAAATGATTTAGATATGGCTTGGGGAAACTGGATGGAGTGGAAGATAAACGAAGGGGTGTTAGGGTACTTTGAGCGAGATATCACTACGCAATAAAGAAAAATGTTTAATATTTCTAATGATACCAAAATATCAGCTACTCACTACACTACTTTTCGTGTTATTTGCCTAAAAAAGAGAAACCGTTTTCCATAGTAGGTATTTGGTTCAACTGTGCGCTCCTGAGAGACAACAAAATGAAGAATTTCTGACGTAGAAATCGCGTCAGAAATGTAACGGTGTGTTGATAATATATTTTCTCAGTTACTTCTAAAAAGAAATCTATAATGTACTATTTGTAATGCTTTTTATAAAAATGAAAAATTAATCTTTGTTTGAAAAAGGGTTTTTAGCGTATGGAGTGAGCTGAGAGAAATGAGAGAGAAAAGCCGTTTTCCGCATGGTACAGCTGTGCGCTCCCGAGAGACAAAAAAATTAGGAATTTCTGACGCCCAAATAGCGTCAGAAATGTAACGGTGTGTGGGTAATACATTTTCTCACTTATTTCTAGACATGAATCTATTACGTACTCATTGTAATACTTTTTATAAAAATAAAAAATTGTTTTAAAAGGTGTTTTTAGCGTATGGAGTGAGATAAATAAGTAATGTCGCCCAAATCGTACTTGGGGAAGGGCGAAGGAGATGGGCGTTCAGGGGCGCGCGTCAACGCCTCCGCCGGCGAACGAACGTGGGACTCGGAGCCCGCCCGTATTAGGAGTCGGCGAGAGGTGGGCGCCGCCCCTCCCCTCATCCTCTTGCCTCCA
The DNA here is from genome assembly GCA_963573305.1 of Pyrrhosoma nymphula. Lineage (NCBI taxonomy): Eukaryota > Metazoa > Arthropoda > Insecta > Odonata > Coenagrionidae > Pyrrhosoma > Pyrrhosoma nymphula. The sequence goes on along the minus strand of OY754333.1, from coordinate 83,519,550 downwards.
CACGTCCCTCCATCCCCGATTTACCCCCACGAGGGAGGGAGGGTGCGTGGGCGGGCACGCCGCTGCCCTACGAGGCCCCGCTGGAAGGTCACCGCTTCCCACGCTTTACAGGAACTCGGGAAATGCGTGAGGGAGGTCACCAACCCGTTTGGCCTCCCGTCGGAGACGATCTTCTTATGTGGGGCGATCGTTGGTTTACTAGTGTCGTTTCGAGCGGAAATTGTTGATGTGGTAGCTGTAATTCTTAATTCCCATCCCGAAGATCCCGGTGTTCGAATCCCGACGGTGGTGCACTTTTTTCACCGGAATCCTGGGGTTGGGATCATGGTTCGTCCTTTTTCGTTATCCAAAACGCAAACCGCTCTAGAGGGGCAAAGCTCAGAGTTTCTGTCTCAAGAGTGCTCTCCGTTAATTAAAACTTATTATTTAAAGTACCTGGCAAAATTTGGAGAAAGATGATCACGTTTACGCACTCATGATCGCATTAGAAAAAAGACGATAACGTGAGCGCACGCGCTATAGATAACCATGATCGCGCCCTTGATTTGATATTACCCGATAATTAATAAGACGACAAACGGAATATAGTGGGCTCCATTCTCGATTAACCCTGTTATCATTGTGAACGTAATTATTCCCTATATTTAATGAGCAATATTGTATGAATTAATATATTTCCACAACTAACCGGACAAGTATTTTTTGCTAAATCAGTGCTCATGAATTCATGATTGTAAATAAAACTAGTCAATATTCAGTGCTGGCAATGAAAATATAATACTATGGAGACATAATTTACGGCACAGAATAATTTTGAGATCAATCCCGTTCGTGCAAATAGCCTAGTGTGCTGCTAGAGCAGGGTCGTGTGAGTAGTGTCCTGCGCTTGCGTGCAGAACCTCCCTTCTCCTCTTCTCCCGCCATAAAAACTACTCTATGAAAATATATATGTACGAATGAAATACGAAATGTATTTATTGTAAGTTTATTGATTTATAAATTGAATCATGGTTGTCTAATTAAAGAAGATTTATGGTAGAAGAGTGACTACTTTGAGAGGAAGTGGTAGACCGAGAAAGTCATAATTGAATCTGGTGGAAGATGCTCTTAAGAGAAGGAAAATGAGGAGTCTTTAGAACAGGTGGGCGTGTCTGAAGAAAACTTATAAGTATAACTGATACAAAAGAGCTCTACGGAAGTCCGGATCGAGGAGTCCGGATCGATAATTATAAAAGAGCCTTTAATAAGATGAAAGGGCTTGCTGCAGCGAAAAGTATTCCAGTGTTGGTTGAGATTCATGAGTTGGTTGGTTGCAGGTTGGTTGAGGTCGATGAGGTTGAGATTTGACGAGTGCATCGTTTGATGTGCATTAATGTATGGGTCTAAAATGTTGGTCAATAAAAAAGGATTTAAAAAGATTCGTAATATAATTTCGGAGGAAGAGAGAAAAAAATTAAGTGAATACCCGGGTATCAAGAAGAGATGGGGAAAAGAGAGAGAAAAAACTGACATCAAAAGATTTTGAGTAGAAAAGACCTAAAATTCATTTATGCTTTTGTTCGACTCCCTTTTAAATTAGTGTGTTAGCCTTCGAATAAGGCGTACCCTTAGCTTTACCAGTGAATGGGAAAAGGAGGCTAACATTTGCCGTGCCACTTGGTGTGCATTTTTGCTATCCACTTTGTTGGGTGCTTGGAATATCAGTCATAATGGGGGAGAGTAGGAATATTGGCGCTATCGACATGTGTATGACGGGGGTGGTCATTCACCAACATGCGCTACATTATATCCAACTAAAGTTCATGAAGCTGTAACTATTGATGCATTAGCAAGAACCTACTAGTATCTGTCAGTAGTTGAAATTTCACCAACATTCTATATACCATATGCCACCAATGTAATACAACTATGAGTTCGTATTAATGTATTTTGCTACAACGTAAATGCTTGGAGATACAACAGTTACCTTTACAGAAAGCATACGAGACGTGATGTTAGTACTGCGCAGGAGACAAAGGAGTTAGGGATAAAATCAAATAATTAGCTACACTAAAAATCGAAAAACCTAATTGTAATGTCTCGGTGGCTATTATGGCCTGATATCCTTAATGGAAAGATATCCGTCTCTCGTCTTAATAATTTCATTATGCAAAATTTAATCTGTAAACCGTCAATGCCCCCGAAAGGATTCGAATTTTCATCCTCTTGATCTAGTGAATGGCTATTAGAAAATTTAAATTTTTAAGAAAATTTGTGTTTGCATACTTAGTTCCAGAACCTTCTGTTGTCTATCGATTTTCGAACATTTGTTTGGTGATGGAAGCGAAATCTTCTCATCGTGAAGTCGGCTTGGGAACATTCACGTTCAGCTCGGGTCCCCCTGCCTTCGCGGAATGGAGTGGAGGGGAGGCCGGGAAATATTTTACGAAATATTTAGCGACCAGCATTTTGATGGTTTTCGTGGGTCAACCGCGAAATCGAAACTTTACGTGTTCGCGGCCGCGTAAACAATTAGCCCATAGGGCCGCTGTACTTTTATTATTATTGGAGTGCTATTTCGGTGTTGTGTACGAACTATACTGCTGTCTTACCGCGTCTTCCAATTGCCATCGAAGCATGCGTTTTGGTGGCGATACGATTTTATATAGAAACACTATTTATACAGAATTTGTCTTGAAAAATGCGCGCCTCCGTAGAGGCGAAAGGAGTTTGATACTCATCCGTTCTTCGCGACCTGGAAAAAAGTGGATTGCTCGTGGTCGAACCCTGTGGGTTTATCGAGGGCAGCGCTTGTGAATATATCTGGTTATGCAATGTATGTGGAGGTTGTCAGTTGGCAACTGATATCTGACAGCGGAAAGTCTCAAGGTGTTGCCAATTCATTGGCATAGTTTGGAAACGGTTAACTACGGGATGGCGTCATTTTGAGCGTAAAAAATTAAATTGTAAGTTATTTAAAGTAAAAATTTTATTTTAATTTACAAAATGAAAGAAAGGAACTTGAAAATGTCGTTTACCCGTCGAAAACCGGGTGAGTTAAATTAAACTTAAGTGTGGATACATACAAATGATAATTTCTCCTCTTTTATCGTGAAAATGAGAGTTATTTGTTATGATAATGAGGGTTGTTATGATTTCTATTGTCTTCTCTATCTATTCATGAATTTAAAAGTGCTGTGTACCTAAATCGTACAATGGCCAGTCATACTCTGACCCTTTGCCGACACGTTTGCTAGCTCCATATCCGAAGAGATGAACGAACTGTAATGCAATTTGCTCCTGTTGGAATGAATTTCTTGGCCCATTTCTTGGATTTGTTCAAGCATTTTTCATTGTAGCGTAATATCTGCCCTCAGTTTTTCTCTTTCACATGCTAGAGTTCTTTTTCTTTAATAATCATGCCGTATCCTTGTAGTACTCGATTATTGGATTGCATAATAATCTATAAATAAATACCAATGTGTCAAAAACGAAAGAAGAGCAACTAAATATCATTATTTTCTTCTGTATACGATAAAAAGACGTCGTTTTACCTTATGCTTTTCATATTTTGTTGCCATAGTCCCCATTCAAATGCTCGCTTACATATTGAACATTTTAGCTGTTCCATGGCGTAGGTTTAGAATGAGTGCTTGGGGATTCCACGTTTCAGCCGTGAGATTTGTGTTTGGAAGCTGTTTGATTTCTGTCGTTGGAGAGCATAGCAGCATTGCGCTTCCGTATTTTGAGTCCAGACGATTATTATCGTGGCTCTTTCTTCATTGAAGCTTTCATTGTGACTGTGTATGTTAATAGAGTGTACCCCGCGTAATTTAATTTTGGATGGTAGGTGTCCACCGTTTCGTGACCGTTACTGGCTACTTTATCTAAATAATTAGCTAGCCTCGGAACTTTGGAACTAATATATTTGTTTTTAATCTGCTCATCTCGGCAGCGAAGTGGGAAGGCTAGGAAGAAATTCGACCAACTACGCTGCAAGAAGTCAACGCTTCTCTGCCAGCTAGCTGATTAAAAACGGATATATAAGCCCCAAGTTTTGGCAGTTGAATTATTTCCATGATAAATTTTCTAGTACCGGCCACGAAATGTCGGGTAAACACCAACTCAAAATTTCGCGGGGTTCTGCCGATTAACATGTATGTACACTCTCATTTGTCCAACACTTTGTGAATTTGACGCTGCAAAATGTCTGTCGGCAGCGATAGACACGAGGCTGTTCAAGAGTGAGAAAGCACTATTCGAGGAGTGAGGAGGCACCGTTTCAATGGCGTTGTTGGAGTTGTTTACGACTCCTATTTGTACTGAGTTCAACCGTTTGTCACTCGATTACTTTTATCTTTTGAAGGACAGCCTTGTGGACATTGAGATAAAAATGACGACGAAGCAGTTTCCTTTTCCTTTCCTTCGTCGAACATCGGTGGGCGTTGCTCTCATGCAAATAACTAGGGAAGGGAAGTAAATTCGTTTTTAACCGCCGACCAAGTTGTTACAGGCGAATACCATTAAAATAAAATCGTTAAAAAAACTAGTGTTTTACCTTGGGAGTCTGTTTAATTTTTCGTTACTGCCTTTAGTAAATATTTATCGGGGCATTAGTATCGCTGCTAAAGCGGTACGCGATTTAATTTTATGGAGTGAAATCCCTTGCTTGAATTTGCATCGAAATCGTTTGTAGAATGTGTGTGTGCATTACGTCCTGCCCGCTTTGCTTCTGAAGATCTTTTCATGCACAGCTTTTATCCACTGAGTTGGAACGCAGAATTAATTTGGATAGTGCTGAATAGAGAATTCGCTATCCTGCGCTTTTATAGCTACTCATTTATGTTGAATGACTTACATTCATAAGTCAACTTCTACTTGTGATATCATACGTACCCCCTAACTTAGATATGCATCGAAGTAGCTTCCTGGAATGCGTATTTGAATTACGTATTGTCTGCTACGCTTATCTTATCTCTTCATGCACAGTTTTTATACGTCGAGTCGCAACGCAGAATTAATTTGGATAATGCTGAATAGTTCATGCTTTATCTAGCCTTTTAATTTTGAAATATTTTTGTTGAACGACTTACATTCCGAAACTGGTATCTCTTTGCAAACTCGGGTGTTTTAATAGAGTAATTTAATTAATTTGTTATAGTGAAGGTGATTAGTGGTGGAGAAAGCTATATATAACCTCACGTGCAGGTATAGTGCAGGCATATCGTTGGCAGAATGAAGTCACGAGTTCAGGTGCAAGTCATAACTCACTCGCACCCCAGACATACATCGATTATAAAATACAATCTGGGAAGATTCCCTTTACGCCATTCTATTAATTTCGCCTCTTGTGTTGAGTCCCTACCTCGTACAGTCAGTTATTTACTGAGAGCAATACGGTTGTTTCGTAATGCTACTCAAAAGTTGGAAAATTTGCATCTGCATCTACATAATACCCTGCGAGCCACCTCAAGGTTACAAAATGCATTGCACTATACCGTATTCAAGTTAATGGAACTGCGACAATTAATGCATTAGCAAAAACCTGCAAGTACTTGTTAGGAGGCGAGATTCCACCAACATGAACTGCACTGTATTATAGGTATGCTACCAATGATGGTCAGACTCTTTGTATTAATGCTTTTTGCAACTACATACTTAAATTCACAATGAGTAATTCTGAAATCGGCGATCTCCCCAAAGTTTCACCTTTTACCTACTAATTCCACAACTATCACGGTTATATGTATAAATAATTTTTTAAATTTTCATACGGGTAATTCATGTTGCAGTCACGTGCCATCAATAATGTGCTATTAAATATCCCTGACAAATCCTTGATCTTCATCTCTGTTCTTGCTAGTTATTTTTGGAAATTTATGATCGTATTCTTGCGCATGGCGCCACAGTCCACGAGAATCGAAAGCAATTCTTAAACAAGCGGGTGTTTACCTTGGACAAAATTCGAAGCTGCTAAACTCAAAATCTAGCTCATTCGTGGTCTCGGGCGTCACTTGGGTGGAACCTGTTCATACTTAAAAATGAAACACTCCAACTTGGTGATTCTGTAAAAAAACCCTAGTAGAATGACGAAGTTTAAGTGTTTCATTATTTAAAAAAAAATTAATTTAAGTTTGTGTAAAACATATAGTTTAAGAGGATACGAAAGGGAATCATGAAAAGTAACGAGAAATTGGGTCAAGCAAAAAGCTGAAAAGTGTGAAAATCATAGTTGAAAAATCATTCACCTTGGCTAGGAAATGTTTGATTGAATTTGGGCATAGGTTCTCGATCGAGGCTTCGCTCCGAAAAAAAAAAGATAATCGTAATAAAATTTTCGCGCGCGTCGCTGTTTCGCCGCTCATTTGTCTCACGGCCGAGAGGATGAGTGGAGCGTAAAAGTTAGTCCTGCCCATCGAGAGAGCAAGACAATGGGGAAATGGAGAGTGGTGGGTGGGTGGGCTGTCTGCTTGTGTTAGCCGCCCATGTCCTTTTGTATATATTTTTTCGGCGCAATCTCATCCCCTCTGCCCTCCGGGTTCAAGGTTTGTGCACCACGCTGTGGTGCGCGGTGATGCTTCAATGGGCGAGGATGGGGAAGGGGGGGTGCGTCCTCTTTTCTCTCTTTCGAGCACTTTCGCAAATAACTTTCTAATTCCAATTTCAAGGGGTTGCACCTTCCGAAAGATCCCTCTTTCGTTAGTGAACGATGAACATCTAATGATCCCGCCAGATTTAGCGGAGTGAAGCGTTTGGAATTGCTTATGTTTCTCGCAAACAAACTACAAATACATGTTAGATCTATTCAAAATCCGATCTATCTGGGAAGCAGAATCATCAGCGACGGAAGAAGCAAGAAAGATAGTGTGAGTAGGCTAGCCCAAGCAAAAAAGGCATTCTACCAGAAGAAGAGTCTTCTTACAGCCAGAAACTCAAACCTGGAAGTGAGAAAACAGTTCGTTAAAACATATATTCGGAGCATGCTCTAATTTGGCTGTGAACCCTGGGGAATAACAGCTGCAGAGTAAAAGAGATTGGAAGCAAAGGAGATGTAGTGTTATCGAAGAATGATGAAGATCAAATGGGCTGAGAGAATTACCAACGAAGAAGTCCTCCGAAGAGCTGGAGAGAAAAGAAGTATAAGGAAAACTCTGAGAAGAAGATGAGAACAATGTATTAAACACGTTTTGGAACACAATAGCTTATTGAAAACAGTAATAGAAAGATAAATAAATGGGAAGAATTACACCGGAAGACTAAGTATGTTATACTTCAGGCAGATTATGAAACACATGAAAGGGATACATTTTGCAGAAATGAAACCGTTTGGTGGTAGGAGAGCGGAGCGTAGAGTTGCAGTAAGCCAATATTCGGATTAATGATTATTTTATACATGTCCTTTTTTCAAAGTTCTTAGTGTCATAGTGTCCCGAGTTCCTATCCCTTTTCTGAACGAAAACTATTCACCTAATTAACGCTAAGTCCCGGGAAAAGGTATGCTTATTTTTTTACAATATTTGTACATCGTTGCTTTCTTCTATTTGTCGTTATGAATTCCTCCAGTCTTTAAAATTTCATTTAACTATACTCAATCATTAGAAATGCAGTGAACAAATCCAGAAAATCTACTTCGCTTTTTTCCCTAAGCATCCTAAGAGTTCTGTGTGGGTATTAAATAATCCAACTATTCATACCAAAAGGATGAAAATCGTCATGGAAAAATCATTAGATTCGACTTCGACTCATCACCAAGCCATCTTACAATTAGATACATGGCGAATTTGATCCCTTCGGTGCATATCTTTGCGCCCGTGCGCGTGACTTTGAACCATGCTATTATGGAATTTCGCAGCGATTTGGAAATCCTGTGTTATTTTTCATTTCTTTTTTCCCCTTCTTTTTTCCGATCTGATATTCCTAATAACCCTAACTGTCCTTGTCCACTTCCCTATCTCCTTTCGGAATTAAGGTAACTGGCCTAATCTCTGTGCCGTAATATTCTTGTACGCACTGCTTTCGCTTCCCCTGAATTTTCTCTGTTTCATCTACATACATGCTACCCTGCGAGCCGCCGCATAGGCGTGGGGCAGGGTGTGCTAGGACACCAGCTGTGTAAAGGTGTAAAGGAGAATATTTTAGGAAGGTGAAAAAGTGAAGTGTATTTCGGCAGTGTTTTCAGTGGATCTCAGTTTAGTTTTTATTATGATGGCTTATTAGACGTGGGAAGAACGAGTCCTACCTGTTAGGCAATGTATCTCTCTTATTTTATTTTTCCTGTCCGACCTAGAGATGTAGTGCGACGTTAAAATGATATTCTCTGTGTCATACTAAAACACACCTGGTCGAAATTCCTCAAGTAATCTAAGCGTAGCGTGTAGCCTCCGAGTCTCTAGTGGTTCCCAACCTAATCCATCTAAAAGCAGTGGAACACGTTTTATTCACTCATAGCAGTTTTTAACGAAGCGCACAGCTTTCCTTTGTATTTTTTTATTTTTCGAATAAAATCTTTCTTTCCAGGGTTCCAAATGCTCGCGGCGTATTCGAGGCGTGTGGTTCTATCTATAAGGTGAGTTTCAAAGAATTATAATTAAATTTTCGGTTCCGAGAATCACCGAAATTCATATCGTTGTGCTAGCCCACTCCCCTGTCACGTCCATCGTCTTGGCCCATTTCTATTTCGGGCTCGCCATTGTGCGGGACATTGAGAAACCGCGTTATTTTCACAATTTTTGCTGTTTTTCTCGAATTCGAAAGTTCGTGATTTCGTAGATGATGTCGGCGCTAAGACAATGGGGTGTGCCCCGCCCTGCTTTACGTAGGTATCGTATACGCGAGATTGCGTAGGCATGGCTAATCAAGGAGGCGATGGCGGGGATCCACGGGAGGAAATTGTGTTTCGCAAGAGAAACACAGGGCCGTTTGTCCTGCGATTTCACTGAAATCAAAGGGCTCTGACTCTCTCTCTTTCCCGAAAGGGCTTGTTTACACTCCATCAAATCTGCCTCACTCTTCGTTTCAGTCTGTGCGTCTCTCGCTCTGCCTGGGGATCACGATAATAATATCATTGCTTACCTTTGACGAGCTTCGAGGAATACCTGTCACGATGCTCATTATTCAGCAATATGCTTCGTAGTTAGAGAAATTGGTCGGAACTTGCTTGATTGGTGGTTGAATTTAGTAGTTGATACGGATATAATACATATTCTATAGTGATGCCAGCCGCCTATGTTAAGCCGTGTTTAGACGATGCATTTTCCCGCGCAAGTACGTGGCTGGACAGATGCGTGAATAGATGTCTGGACAGATGTTGAATCAGATGAACTTTCCAATGTGCCTAGGTGCCCTGGACGGCAAATACATTGCTATCCGCCCGCCAGCCGACGCCGGATCGCATTATTATAATTACAAAGGGGGTCACTCCGTTTTCCTGCTGGCAGTAGTCGATGCGAATTATAAATTTATATACGTGGATGTTGGTATCAATGGGAGAATTAGCGACGGGGGAGTTTTCCATGAGAGCACTCTGTCCACAGCAATTGCTCGTAACACACTGAACTTCCCACCAAATAAAATCCTACCTAATGGACAGGCGGCTGTGCGATATGTCTTCGTCGCCGACGACGCTTTCCCATTGAGTACGAAAATTTTAAAGCCCTATCCAAGCAGGGATCTTACAGAGGAGAAGAGGGTATTCAATTACAGGCTCTCTAGGGCAAGAAGGCTGGTAGAAAATGCCTTTGGCATACTCAGCAATCGCTTCCGAATTTTTTTAACAACAATAAACAGGAAATAGGGCTGCAAACTCTGCTCTCTGCATAAGAGATGAATTTAAAGATTACTTTAACCACGAGTAATCCTTTAAAAGTTATTTATAATGACAATATCAATTAATACAAATAAACTAAGAATACTATGTATTTATTGTTCATTACCATACCATATCTTCTGCAACTTTTGATGTTAAGCTGCCCAGAGCCTGGGAAGCAGTTCTCAGAAGGACCGATGTTTCGTCTGGGGAACTCAGCTTTCTTCTTTTACAGAGTCCTGATGGACCTGGTGTCGATTGACCATGTACGCCTTGCGGCATGGGAGGAGCACTGGAGGGTCGGGCATTATCATCCACGAATTGAACTACCACTGCCATGGAGGATAACGCAGCATCTACCTACAATGCGGGGGTCGGAGACAATCTTACGGAAGATTTTAGAAACGTATGAGATTGTATTGTTATCACTTTTAAAAAATTATTGCTGGACGAAAAATCTTACTGATTGTAAGTAGGTTTCCCACCATGGAGGTATGCCTATGCCTATATGCCGCGGAGATATGCCTAACTATATAAAACTGCAATATTAATTCTTTGCATTCATCAGTTTTGAGATATCGTGTTTTTAAGTAAAAGTGTTTATCGAGTCGCTCCTACTGTGAATCGCGTACTCTCGAAAACCGTTGTCGACATCAGGCTAAAAATATATATTTCTAAAGCTTTCTGAATATGGCCTATAATTATGTAAAAAAATAAAAAAAACGGATGGGATTAGGTCAGTTTTTGTACACTTGGTCATGAAATTGCCCATATATTTTTAATCGTGTAATGTATGACAACTCGCGTAAAATTGAGAGGGGAGGGGGGTTTCATGAAATCTTACAAGATCTATTATGGGGAGGGCTGGGTTAAAAGTTAAAAGTCGAAATTGCCTTACGTAATACGTAAATCTCATCTGACTAATCATGTTTGTCATTCATTACGATGGTCATATAACATGTGCTTTCGTTGCCGATATCGAAAACTGCACCATTACGTATACATATGCACATACATTTCCCTTGCTTAATCCGTATGGGTTCCCTTTGCCCATGTCGTTGCATCCAGTCCACGTATCTTAAGGTGGATATGCATACCTCCTTTTCGGACGCCTCCCCACCCTCCTCATATCCATTTCCCCTCCCACGGCGGCTCTTTCCTCCTCCGTGACGTCACGTCCCTCACATCCGACTGCCATAAACTAATGCGAGAGGTGTAAAAACGGTCTGCACGTCTCCTGTGTTTCCCCCAACCGTGATGCACTTTGTCCGATGCAAGCCTTTCGCCGCCAAAAAATACCGCCTCTGTCCCCAGTGGCACGTATATGACGCCTCCTCCCCTTCTGTAGGATGTTGTCAGTGTTGTGGTATGGTTGGAGTCTCAGTGCATTGGAAGGAGCGGCGGTTGTGGGTGAGAAGGGTGAAGGTGGAGGGAGAGACGGTGGATGAAGAGTAGCGAGATTTATGTGCTTCAGACTTTAAGGTAGATTGTGCGAGATATTTCCGAAGTCATAATGGAGACCTGATTAGAATTTTATTCTTTAATTTCAGCGTTTGTAATAAATATGAAGTAAATATTGTAATATAAATGGCGCAAAATATAATTATATATGACCAAAATTCTCAGTAATTAAATTAATATATCAACATAAATGTCTAACTTGACTCCTTTTTTCACGCCGTAAAATGCCTTCAAAGCAGAATACTTTTATGCGATTTTGTAATATTTACTGCGGTGTGTATTTGGTTAATTCTTATTTATTGTTAAAAAAACGTACGAACTACACACCTTTAGTTTTTGGCGAAATCAAGGCGTTAGAAATTCCGAATTTTCAAAATATTCTTCCTCTGGAGTGCGTAACCGTAATCTATTCCATGTTAAACAGCTTATATTTTTAGGCAAATTTTTCGAAAAGTAGTTCGGCATGGGGATACTATTTTGATATCTATAGAAAGATGTGTTTTTTTCTTAAAATTGAGGTAAAATGCCTGAAGTTTTATCAATCCAAAATGGCTATCGTGCGCAATTTGTCCATGCATTGTCTTCAGAAAATATTCTGTTACTCCGACAATTCCGCTACTAATAAACTGTGTTCTGCGTATTAAGGTAGTTTGAGTGAGATATCACTTCACATCAATTTGGATGCATTTGGCCTCATTAGAGAGAAAAATATCTCATCTTTCTAGTGATAACAAAATATCGCCACTTACCATGTTACCTTTCGAGATACTTGCCAAAAAAATACCAGCCATTTTCTATGGGACATGATATCTATGTGTATGCGCTCCATTAAGACTTCATTTTTAAGAATCAGGAATATATTACGCAAAAATCTCGTTTTAAATTTTAGTTTGTAGTTTAAATGCTTTCACAATAATGTTTTTTGAAATCAATTACTTACAGAAGTATTTTTTACAAAGTAAAACTATATTCGGTGGAGAAAATGTTTTCAGCGTACGGCGTGAAAAAAACGTGTCAAGTTAAAACCTAATTAATGTATATTTAATTTACTACTGAGAATTTCAGTAATTTAAAGCATAGATTTTGCGTAATTTATGTAACAATATTTACTTCATGCTTCTTACAGTTGTTTGAATTAAAAAATAAAATTTGAATATGGTCTCCATTATGACTAGGGAAAAATTTCGCAGAAATTAGGTACCATGAACTGCACAACTAATCCATTCGATATGGCGGATTGCATATATTTAAATGACTCTAATATTCCTCTGTGCTATCTTACCCCAGTGGTCCGAACTATTACTTACTTATTAGAACTTACTCCGAACGATTCCCATCCTTTATCTACGGTTTTAGCCAGTTTGGGGCTACACATGGTAAAACATGAATGCGAGAGGAGTTTTAAATTTGGCAAATCATGGCTTAAAGAAGTGAGGTGATGGCGACTTGACGTACGAAAGTGAAGCCTTTTTTTTCGAAAAATGCTCCACTCAGCATGGCTACATGGCGCAATTTGTCCATAAATTTTACGAATGATGCAATTTTTTTGCAAATTATTATATCCATTTTGTATTTTTATGGATTAATCATTACGGTACCTCAAAAATTTCGTCACTAATACTTCTTGTTTTCTGCTTTTCTATTAAATGACTCAACTTATTAATTCAATATGGCCGATTGCGAAATTTGATGGGTTGAATATTCCTCTGCGTTATCTTACCGTGTGATTCCATGTCCCTCTTTTTTAATCTATGGTCTTTTCGTTTCCCGAGCCACCTCTCTCCTCATTCCCTTATGCTCCGGCAATATTCTTACCGCCATTGCCTCCTGAAGGGTCGCGGCATCATCCTGGATATTCTATCGATAATGTAACGAAATAGGACAACACTGAATTTGGAACCTCGCACCAAAATCTATGGACCATATTCTAAGCAAATCCTTTAGCAAATTCCTAAATATTCTCCTTATAATCTCCCGAAGTTATTTATATCGCTTTACATCTCCGTTTTCTTCGTCGAACATCGGTGGGCTTTGCTCTCATGCAAATTGAGAATTCAGGGAAGGAAATCTGTTCTTAAACACAGACCGTGATCCTACAGCACATTGTACTATCTATCATCTTTGTGAAGAAGTTGTAGAAAAACTGAATTTGGTAATGTGGCAGTTGATTTTTCTTTTCCATTTAAGTGGATTTAGTGAACATTTTCTTGGGGCATTCGTATCATTGCATGCATAGGCAGTAGGTAAATTAATTTTATGGAGCGATAGCCTTTGCTTGTGTTGTCTCGCGCTCGATGGCCCCGTGGTTTCCACGGGAACCCGAACACGGACTATGGGTCCTTGCCCTTGGCTGTCGAGAAACGAATAGTCATCCATAGGTATTGAGGGGAATGTTATTAAATTCAAAATCAATTACTTGAGAGGTAAATGGTTTAATGTATTTCAAATCTATTGAAGGCAAGAATAAAACAGTACACAAGAACCAACATGTGCGTCAGAATAGCCCAACAAGTATATTACCACGGCTCGGGAAGGAGAGAAGCTCTAGATATGGCACGGATGGATGGCGCTGCGTCTGCAAGTGCACGGACCGCATGGCCCGCGCCTTGACTCCTGTTTCGGCTACATGATTGACCAACTGCTCAAATGCTCCACTGACCGAATGCTCCTTTTGCGTATCTCTCCGTGCCATTATATAGGACTAGCCGAGACAAGAATGTTTTCGGCGAGGTGACAATAGATTTGGGGAGGAGGGGAAACAGGAAGGTATTGACGTTAGGAAAAGTGAAAGGTCACACTCCCGAAAGGGATAGTTTCACTTGGCTATTCTGAGCTGTTCTTAAAATTGTACAGAAATACACAAGGAAATACCAAGCTAATGCATTCAATAGAAAACTGGAAAATAACAGTCACAAAAATATATAGAAACTCGCCTACCGATTTCCAGGTCACAACAATACTCCCACCTTTATTTAAATTGATCGGTCTCACACGAGATCGATCACATTTCAAAAAAAACTATGTATATATATTTTTTATACTGAAACACACATGAAAGAGGTAATTTAAAATGCTTAACTTGATCAATGTACATTCATTGTCATATATTAATTCCTTCATTTTATATAAAATTGCAATTTCAAATTTCATAAACTGAACACTTGCACTTCCAAGAGATTTAAAAAAATGAGTCTTTTTTAATTAATGAATATTTCTTCACTAAATTCACAATTGGAATAACTTTAAGCTTCTCTTATTTTTTCTCAGTTCCTCCGGTGTTTATTTTTTATACCGCAACTGCTGAACGTTGACGATCAGACTGGATGTAATGTCTTTAGTTGGTCGTCCATCAGAAGAGTATTTTGAGGGAGGGCGATGAAATGGGGGAGGTGGCAGCACACACTCTGACACTTTTCACATAGCAAAACACTGATTTCTCCACTTGCATGAAATAGGGGAGGTGGCAGCACACACTTTTCACATTTTACGTAGCCATTCATTGATTTTTCCACTTGCACTCAGTTGACTTTGCGAAACACTTCAATGTAAAACAGTTTGCACTTTTGGAAATGGGGATGAGATGTAATTTTTAGAGAAATACTCCTAATATTCACTTGCTTTCTCTGGCCGGATTTTTCCTAACGTTACGTTCACCATAAATAAGGAATAAAAACTTAAGACCTTACAATGAATCCTTATTGACGTAACATATTTCTCCTCTAAGTGGCTCTACATTTGCTTTACCAGCACTTCATTTCCCAATGGCATCCTATCCCGTGCCAATTACTTTACCATAGCTATCTTTTAATCGTGAGCAAAACGGCATTCTCAATGAAATTACGCGCCGAAGAACGGGTCGACTTAAAAGAACATACCATACTAGTTGCTTAATATGCAAAGGCATCATGCGACCATTTCACACCGGTTTTTTTTGCTCAATTCCCGATTTTGCTTATGGCGGAAATGATTAAAGAGCAATACTAACCTAATAATTTTGATAAGGGCAACATCTACACATTCCAAGGGGGTTTGAGAGCTGGAGGGCTCCAAATGGTGAGGAGTTTCGCACTCGCTCTAGGGGCAGGCGGGGACGGGGAGGGCTCCTGGGCTGGGGAGGACGGGGGAGGACTTCACTTATCGCCCCAAATAACAAAATATCTAAATACCGGCCAAAAACACTTTCATTACTCCAATCATAGTCAATATTTCAAATATCTCTGAATCCCATTAATTTCAATGGATCAAATTATTCACCCAAATCCCTAGTTTACGATGATGGTTCGTTTTCTTACTCCTGCTGCAAACTGCTCAATAATCTCTGCGTCGCTGGCTCCGGTGACGACGAGGAAGGCTGATCAATTCTCGCCTCCCGTCCGATGTCTGCTGGCTTTCACTGCAATGGTGTCTCTGGGCTCTTCTGCCGCTAACTCAGTCTGCCTTCTCGTGCTCAGCTACTCCGGTGACGAAAGTGGAAGATACATCGCCGTCGCGCTGTCTCTGCATCGCCTCCGGCTGTAGTGGTGTTGGTCTCTGCTCGACCGATGTCTGCATTAGCCTGCTTGCCCGCTTCCCGTTCCTCCAACGTCCGTGCTGCTTTCGCTGCTATTTCCAGATGAAGCTCTCGAGAGATATTCCGTTACATTCATAATATATTTTCAAATCGTACCCGCCAAACGCGTCCACCGTTAATATCTAGCTTCGCTTCCCGAGAAAAATATTTCTTAATTTTACCGGCCCATGCATTAGAAATGCAATTATTTTGTAAACATTTAAATCGTTACGAATAAATAAAGAATTTAAAGACGCACATAAAAAAAATCAAAGGGGTGACTATTGCTCTGACATCTGTAAGGAGATTCATACGGAGTCCTACATACCTAGGCAGTTATCCCACAAATTTGAGATACATTTGCCAACCCCACCAGTGAAGGGGGGTGACAAAAGTAATCCCACCGCTGCCACCAAATGTTGTCTCGCGCTCGATGGCCCCGTGGTTTTCACGGGAACCCGAACACGGACTATGGGTCCTTGCCCTTGGCTGTCGAGAAACGAATAGTCATCCATAGGTATTGAGGGGAATGTTATTCAATTCAAAATCAAGTACTTGAGAGGAAAATGATTTAATGTATTTCAAATCTATTGAAGGCAAGAATAAAACAGTACACAAGAACCAACATGTGCGTCAGAATAGCCCAACAAGTATATTACCACGGCTCGGGAAGGAGAGAAGCTCTAGATATGGCACGGATGGATGGCGCTGCGTCTGCAAGTGCACGGACCGCATGGCCCGCGCCTTGACTCCTGTTTCGGCTACATGATTGACCAACTGCTCAAATGCTCCACTGACCGAATGCTCCTTTTGCGTATCTCTCCGTGCCATTATATAGGACTAGCCGAGACAAGAATGTTTTCGGCGAGGTGACAATAGATTTGGGGAGGAGGGGAAACAGGAAGGTATTGACGTTAGGAAAAGTGAAAGGTCACACTCCCGAAAGGGATAGTTTCACTTGGCTATTCTGAGCTGTTCTTAAAATTGTACAGAAATACACAAGGAAATACCAAGCTAATGCATTCAATAGAAAACTGGAAAATAACAGTCACAAAAATATATAGAAACTCGCCTACCGATTTCCAGGTCACAACACTTGGATATGCATGGAAATAGCTTCTAGGAATGTGTATACGCATTACGTCTTTCCCACTACGCTTGTTATATTTATTCGTGCACAGTTTTTAACCGTTGAGTCGCAACGCAGAATGAATGTGGATAATGCTGAATAGTTCATGCTTTATGTAGCTATCTTATTTTGAAATATTTTTGTTGGGTTACTTACATTCCGATGCTAGCATATTTTTGCGTTCCCATACGTGCGGTGTTTATTTGGCAGTGATATAAAATATTTGATACAGTAAAGGTGATTAGCGCCGGAGAAAGCTCTTTTATCGCCTTGCGTGCATTGATTGTGGAGGAATATCCTTGGTAGAACGAAGTCACGAATGCAGGCACAAGTCAAAACACACTCGCACCCGACACAGACGTATCTATTATAAAATGCTGTCTTGGCATATTCTCATTTATTGCGTTTCATTCAGTTCGTCTCTCTTTTGAAGTCTTTCGTACAGGCATTTAAACATCGAGAAAAGTACAGCTATCCCTCATATCTCCGTAGTACCTGCTTCATCTCTCCTTCACATCCCCTAGCCGCTCTCAAAATTCCAAAGATACTTTTTTCAGTCCAGACTTTGCACGGTCACTCTCCATTAGCTCCTGAATATGGTGTGTCATGTCATTTTACACCCATTTGCACCCATAAACAGTTTTAGCAGAGGCTTTGATTTGAACAAATTTCGCAAAAAACGTTCGTCTTCGATTTTCTTTGAAAACCTTCGGATTTTTATGAATATCTTGTGTAAGAAAAATCACTTAGCTGGTTTTTAAACGAAAAAGTCAAAAGGCTATTGGGAACATTTTTATTCCATTTTTTGTGGCAGAAATCCTGCAATAGCTTGAATCCGAAGGTTTTCAGGGAAAATCAAAGGCGGCATTTTTTCGGCTGGTAACATTTGAGCTGTTGATAATTATTGATTTGTGATGAATATGTAAAACAACATGACTAATCACATGCAGTAAGCAATGTAGATAGTGACCATCCAAAGTTTCTACATCTGCACTGAAGAAAAAAGCATTTTTGTAATTTTGGCCAGCTTTTGCGGATTTCAGCCACTGTGCGGCGGCTCGCAGGTCAGTATGTAGATCAGTGGCTCGACCTCTTTCGTTTAATTCACCCTTTTCACCGTATATTAGAAAATTATGCCCCCCTACCCAATAAAAATTATTTAATAATAAATTAATTTCAAGCACAAAAAAGGCGTAAGTTTATGACTCCATTTTTATGTGTCAGTCTATAATAATAACTTTATTTTGTGTCACAGAATATAATAAAATAAAATGCACTTTTACAGATTTTACATAGTCTACAGAGCATCACACTTTGCTGAATATATTCCCCAATTCCTCCCTAATCCCCCCTGAGTTCTAAATTTTTCTCAGGGTGAGAATTCCCCACTGAATTCCCCCCGATGTAGATGTATGCTCCAAGCTTGTGTTGCTGTCAGACTTATCTTCGATGCGCTTTTCGAACACTACCTATATTTGCGTGAAGTGTCAGCATTAGTGACTCAAGTCACGTGCCATTAATTTTTTTTCTAAGGTCTCCTCTGTTTTTGGGGCACTGACCGAGAGTTGACCCCTCTTCTATAGCAAGCCGCACCATTCCCGCTGGATGTGGGCGGAAGTAAGTCGTCGCCCCTCCGGGCGGCGCGCACTCGGTGTCACGCGCCTCCTGGGGGCAGCCAGGCCTTTGTCCTCCGTCCCCGCGGAGGCAAGGAGGTTGGGGGGAGGGGGCTCACACACCCCCACACACACGCTATGCGACCCCTTTGCTCACTGGGTCGCTCTTGTCTCTCTCCCTCTCGTTCTCTCCCTCCTTCGTGTCGTGCACTCACGCATTTCCTGGTCGCCGTCGTCCATTCTCTCCGTCCGTGCTGTGCACGCATCGGCACGTATAAACGCGGGGAGCTGGGGGGGAGAGGAGGTTAGGAGGGGGCGTAACCTCCGGGGAAGGATGGTGTGGGGGTGGGTGGAGAGGGAAGAAGGGGGGGGAGGGTTGTAAGAAGGAGACCCTGAAATCGCTCGCGGCCCACATTTTTTACGAACCTGCGCTTTCGTCGTCGTGACAGTTGACGCCGGTCAAGTCGTCCGCCGACGTGCCAATCGGAGAACTTCTAATGCCAGAAGGATCTCCAACGGGTCGAATTCTGTATTGTTGCCGGCGAATTCTTCATTTTTGCTGGGCCCAATGCCCGGAAAACTCTATCTGGCTGGTCAAAACTAAAAAATCAAAGTGAGAATTACCGAACAAAAGTGGTCCAACTGAAAATAATACACTTCAGACTACATAAATTCATAATTTTTTTCAGTTATTATATAATGCAGTTATTTATAGGGGTTATGAACGACTTTCCATCCGCGCCACGTTTTTTGTGTTTTGGCAGACGGAAGTCATGGCTTCAGAGCTGAATCGACGATGGACGACTTGAACATCGAAACGTTGCGACGTTTTGGACGCTTTCACAAAAATTGCAACGGAATATACGATGAATTGACCATTCCAATCAATTATTAATAACAATTTTGAAAAATTGTACGTGCCTCTGGGAGTAGAATACATGTTGCGAATTGGAACTCGGTTAATCATCATAAAAGCTCTGCGTGTTTGAATTTAACTCTTTTCCCCGTGCGTCAAATGTTGCGAAAGTGACGCGCTCTACGCTGTTTGATTCTAGGGAACGTGAGCTCTACGGCCTCTTAAAGTGACAAGTTATAAATATCTCCAATGGCCGTAATAAATTGGCACCACTCGTCAAAATTACACCACAATTGCTGTGTTGTTTTGCGGGAAAAAGGGGCAATTCCACGCCAGTGACCAACCACAACCTCTCGACCAGAAAACCCCTGTGGTGGTTTACGGGAATGTTACTTCCTCGCCAGTGACAACCACAGAGACACACTCAACCCAAATAGGAATCCTTCGCTAGGCCTAATGGGACCCCGCTTAGGATGCCTGGGTTATGAACACAAACACACTCACAAGCACTCAAGAAATCACTCACTCACACGGGCCCAACTTCTGGGAGAATCTAGCTCAAAAGAGCGTAGTCAAAAAACGGCACAAAAACAATAAAAGACGAGGGTGTTCTTGTTTTTGTGCCGTTTTTTCGGCCGTGACTGTTGTGTACTAATAGAAGGCTACCTGCTGGGAGATTACCGGACGTTTCGCCAGCTCAATCGCTCCATTCATCGTCGTTCGTGTGCGCTGATGTGTTCCGATCTGTGAAAACTTCAGAACCTTGAGTGGAAAGCTCCCGATGATTTACTGATTACTCTTTCGTTTTGAATGAACTGCTGTGCGACAAATAGTGTCCTTCGCCAACTGTGTTCGACGATAGAGGCGTACGTACATAGTTGTGTGAACCATTCTCCCAACTGTCCTGTCGAGAATATCAAGTCTCGAATGTCGTTCACCCTCCATCACTCACTGAGTTTTTACTCACGCCGTCGTATTGTCTTTCGAATGCGCGGAGCACACACGCACGTACGCGGTCGCGCCTCTCACTCTTCTCCTGTTCCCGATTCTCACGCGCTCACGCAGATTGATATCGTGTCTTTCCGATAGGGGGCGCCAACCCACATATCGTTGACTCCTCCTCGTTGTCATGCCGATTGCGCTGCGGAGGGATAATTGTGAGTGTCTTCGCTTGAGTGTGCCCTAATGCGTCCGCGGATATTTTGACGAATCACTTCTTCCAAATCTAATTTTCAGAGGCCCAAATGACCTCAGTTGCCTGTCTCCTCCCTATATTACCAACCACAATGTTTTCTGAACGATTTTCGGAAAATGTGGATATAATCTGATAAACGCCGCGGAAACGTGCAGACGAATAATTATTTTTTAAAGTCGATATCTACCTGTTTAATGGTTGATCGCATTTTATAATAAAATAATAATTTTCTTTGTTTACTTTGGTTGTTTTTTTGCTTCTGTTTCCGTGTTAAGGTTGAGAATCCAAGCATTCCCTTTCTTCCGTTCCTCTGGTGAATGATGGAAAGAATACCTACGACGTACTAAAATAGACAAACGATGAAGCGCTACGAATTTTTTAGTGTCTCTTCGAAGGGAGCAGAGTAGGTGGTTTAAGGAGCTTTGGGTTATGGAAGTACGAATTGATGTAAGTAGTCAAGTTAGATGTATGATCGTAAGAGGCAGTTCATTATCTTAAGCGATGACAGATGGGAGAATAATAGGAAAGGGGAGTGAGTAGAAATGTAAAGTTAGAAATAGCTATTTTTAATCGAGCCCTTCCTGGGATTCGTTGATTGCCCATTCCTTTTTCTCTCTTCTTTGGCCGTCTTAAGGCCACGTAAAGAAACTCAATGTATTAATTTTCGTTTTTTATATTCCGCTTCTTTTCTTGCTCTTTAATAATTTTTCATCCTTTTGCTTTGCTTTCTCCTCCTCTCTTCCGTCCAGGTGTTATTTAAAAAAAATTTCCTTCTACGGGAAACGCTTGAAGTTCAATAAATATTAATCTTCTAAATTTAATTTTATCCTTCACATATTATGTCTTTCGTTATCCTCATCTCTTCTATGCCTTTCTTCATCCGTTGGACCCACTGGTTGTCTTTCGTACTCCTGTAAACATGAGTGAAAATTCGTTATGCATAGAAAATGTTACTGGCCCTGCGCAGTGGGCGATTTTGGGACTTGGGATACGGAACTTTCAAAATACTGCGAAACGGGGGAGGAAGTTTTTATTTTAGTGTGAAGGGTCAGTCAGTAAATCTCTCTAATTGCTGCCAGTACTAGCGCTTCGAGAGGTGAGATGCTCACCACTACCTGCTGGCCGTCCCGTTTCGACTAATGTCACGATGATTTTAAACACTTGCCTATTAGTCTTGCGTGTGTGTGCATCTCGCCTTTTTCATGAAGTAATTTGGTTCCCCTGCCTCACTCTCTTTCGTTGCCTCCCTCTTTTTCCCTCCGTCCTTTCCCTTCCCCCCTCCTCTTATACCACCCCTCGTCGCCGGGCAGATCTGTGCCAGAAACTTTTGCGAGAGCTTTAAGTCTACTTTTGTACATCCTCTTTATGTGACCGAAGAACCCAGCTCTCCTTCTCCTAATATCATGTGACATTTTTCCATCAATGCCCATTTAGTAATAGAATAATAGTTTTTTTTATTTACATGGGTTCTTTTTTTTGCTCCTGTTTCCGTGTTTTCGACGAGAACTCGATCGTTCCCTTTCCTCCGTCTTCCGGATCCTTTTTGTTCTCTTCCCGAACGGAGGGCTGTCTATAAAGCGAAATATAAAATATTTCCCTTCAGTGAGCCCTCCGTTTCGGAGGTGCGAGACTACTGCGGTCATTCGGAAACTGCGGTCACTCTTGTAACGGGCTAGTAGTCAGCGAGAGTCAGGAAGCAGAGAGGGAATTTGGGCGGGAGGGGTAATTCAAACGCCGATGAGGACGCTAACGGGTGGTGCACTGCCGTGACAAAACTCTTTCGCGCCGGGGTTTGAGAAGCCCGTTTAGCCTAAAATATCACTTTAAGTAATTTGTTGAACTGCTTCCGGTCGATAAATTAAGACAACCCACGTGTTAGCAAGTCAGGCGTTCCTGTCGATAAGATATTTATATGCCTTCGTAGTTGAGCCATCTTCCGTTATCGTTTAGGTGACCATATGTATTACCTGTTTGGCCGGAACAGTACTGGTGTTGAGGTGTTTGTCCCGGTGCCCCGAAAGACAACAAAAATAATAATTTGTACCGGTATTAAAATTTTCTTTTTCCAGTAAATGAAAATCTCCTTTGATAGTTGGAGTCAATATATTTACCATTTACATTAAAATCAAATAATCCTTTTCCATACTATTTAAGTTCTTTTATTTTGTTACTGACTTAATTCTGACTTTGAACTGATCAAATTTTCGGTGGAATTTCATCCACGATTTAAAACGGTATTTATGTTCTACTCGTGCTCATCAAATTCATAGATCGACCAATTTTATCGCCCCATTACATGTTTCACTTGACTCTAAAATGGTTGAATTAGATATGAAATTCCTTTTAAGGATAGTTTAAGGTCAAGTGTTCATTGTTCACGAATCTCTAAGAGGTAGGTTGGGACTGTTTTACCGCAGAAATACTGCAGTAAGAAAGAAAATTGCTGGCGGAAGGGAAAGGGAAATTATTCAATTGAGTTAATGGTTACGTGAATTTGATTTTATAAATTTAATATGGTAACTACAGCTGAAATTGAAGTTTTTCTGTTAGTCATCCATTTAGGAAACGTGTTTTTTTGTTGATCAACTGGTACACTTAACCGAAATTGATTCTTGCTGTCAAATTGATTGTCAACCTCTGCCATTTTCACTCATCCGGTAATTTGGAAGCTTTTTACGTTTTTTATCTGAGTTAGCTTTTTAACTGATAATTTAAAATCCGGTTTCAAATATGAGTTTTACTCCAAGCCTCAATCGTGGATCGTGAAAGAGCTTATGGTTCAGAAGATTGTTGTTACTCTCGGGAAACCGGCAAAAAAGTTTCTAATTCCCGGAAAAATTTGCGTTGCAACCACCGAGAACAGTAAGGTACCGCTAGGTAGATAGTTTACCGAATGCGGTTGGCCACCCAGAAGCGATGGACTCTGAAGTAAGAGAACAAATTTCTCAATTTCGTAGCTCGTTGTGTGAATGTAATCCGATGTACAACCATGCCCTCATTTTTATCTCTGACCCCCTTACTTGTCATACATGAGCTTAACTTGTACGTGTCTCTTTAAAGGAAAAATCACTGCCTCTAATGCTCTCGTGGAAAGTAATGATTTAGCGTCCAAGGGAAGAGTTTAATTTTTCAAGGTTTAAGTTGCGTCATAACATCGGTGACATCTTTTAAAAATATTAAATGAAAAATATTCGATCCTGGTAGCGAGGCTTTCTTTGTTCTGAACTTCTATCATTTTAGGAATTTCACTTCTCGTTTTTTTCCAACGAATTAATCGCATGTCATCATAGCTCCGAAAACTTGCGTCATCGACCCATTAAAGATTTTTCAACGAGTTGGTCCTCATTCCGTTGGCCCATCGCTTTGGTAGTTGGTTTCTGGAGGTCGAGTAAAAACTTTGAATGCAGGGGACTTTTATATGAATGTCCTTGAAAGTTTATGGCTCTACCATTTATGTTTCATTCGCCGTTGATCGAGAAATTGGGGACACGCGAGTATTCTGTAATGGTCTTCGTGGAGTTAGACGGAAAATGGTTATGCAACAGCCCATTCAAACTTGAGAATTACATTACAGGTCTCAAAGGTTGAGCGATTTGGAGTTAATTATAGCTTGGGGAACGTTTAATTTTTACTGCATTTTTCGAAGAGTTTCCAATTCCTTACAGGTGAAGAAGGAATGAAACTAGTGAATGGTGGCGCGAGACTTCGGTCCATTCCTGCGCTTTCTTCACGGAATATTACCATGTTTCACCACACGGACAGCTGTTTTCTTCATGTCCGTCAGCTCTGAAACCGATGTATTCCCATTGAAAGCCTAGAGATTGGTTGATGTTCTCATAAATCGTTGATGTTAGCTCGTTAGCTACGCATGAGAGTACATGTATAAATGAGCGGCATATTGCAGCTGAGGAGCGGTTGAGCTCGTACCAATGTTTCCGAAGGACGTTTGCGTCGATAGATTATTCCTTGACGACTATGTCTTCCTTTCTTCGTTCTCCGTCTAGAAAGCTGCAAGTTTTATATATTTTTTTAAACTGTGTATGCGCAAACAAAATGTTAGTTTCACTCCTAATATGACGGCAAATAGCAATATTCTCAACTGGCGAAGAGTTCTCAGTCGACAACAGCGGAAGGGGGAATGTTTTCTCATCTCCGTTCTGTCGCTGCGAGTACATTTTTTTCTTAATATCGTCGAGACGACGACGGAGAAATCGGCGGCGACTTTTGTGGACACGCAAATGCGTCGATTTCCATGTATAGGGCCATCGTGCCGGCATGCTTTAGGGGATATATTTTTTGTCCCTGCTGTGATTGTTGTGTGATGTGATTTGAGTGTGACCCGGCAGCTGAATTCAGAACAGTATATCCTGGTAGGGGAGTTTGGAGAAGCATTTACGGAGGATACGAGGACATTGGATTTCCGTGATTTAGAGCTTTCCGAATGACCGGAGAAGTTACCGTTTGCCCCAAGTCCATTTTTATTTTCTTGAGTTACCCTTGCACTTCTACAGAATGTTTTCATTCTGTTAAATATTTGGCCAAAATATTTTCACCATCTTCGTCGCAACCCTCTTTTTATTGGTAGAATACTGTTGGTCGGACAGGTTTGATTCGGAGGTTATTCGTCCTTAAAATATGTAGCCTTCCTGGAATGGACTTAAAATTAGCAGAAAATGGACAAAAAATTAAAATTACCCAGTAAAACGTGGAGTTTTCAAACATCACTTTGGCATCAATAATCTATTTGAGTCCATGTGGAAGAATTGAGTAGAAATTATGGAAAGTGTAGTACATCATGTGAAAATTGATGCTTTAGTAACATCACCAGAATGCTTTTGTGAGTCAAGTGGTTTTATGTGAAAGGGCGGTATGTACCAGTTATGTGTAGGGCTAGAGATTAGAATTAACTACTGTTTAAGCATTCTCTTATACATAAAGTTATTCTGAGATGAATGTTTTGTGCTACATAAGAATGTTTGGTGAATTGGTGAATGTTTGGTGGCTCGAATGTGGCCCTCAGTGTCCCTTCTCCTGTATTATGCATCATTCTGATATCGTTGATCCTCAATGTGCAAGTCTCAGGATTCGAGGTGTGGTTTGCAAATGTCTACGTGTGGGGATGGGAGGGGCGGGGGGGGGGGAGGCGGGTGGGAGGATGGCTGACATGTGTTTGCCTTTGCCCCGCCACCTCTCCTCGCCCTTCACCCACCACACCTCCTCATCTCATCTTATCTCATTTCCGCGGCCACTGGATGAATGCGCGACACATAGGGGGGAAAGGGGAGAGGGGTATGGTTCGGTCAGAAAAAAAGGGTCCCTCCCCACCCTTATTTCAATCCCGCACCCCCCTTTTCCATTTCTCCCGCCGCCCATCTCGGATTCCCATTTCCCGAATCCGATGTCTCGGTGGGAGGCGCACGCCAAGACAGAGGAATGTGTATTATGAGAAGGGGAATGAGACAGGAGAGAACTTGTGAAATTGCTTCTCTCGGGTTCGTGGTGTGAAAGAAGGAGAAAAGACCGGATGGAGTCGTTTCACGGAGACGAGTGCGGGCGACAGACATCTTGTGTTGTCGCCCCCGAAGGGTGATGGGGGAAGAGAGGGGACATTTTCGCGAGAGAGATATATATGCAGAGAGAGATAGAGGAAATGGATCACGAAATGACTCGTGCTTACTCCAAAGGCGGAACGGTCTCGAGTCATCTTTTCTGAAAATGTGGTCTCGTTCTGCATCGCGATTGAGTAGAAGAAGTAGTTGTTAGGGTAGGCGAGCGGCAGCTGAGGTCACATGCGCCATTTTGGACATAACGGAAGGTAGATCGTTAGGTCAAGGGATAAAGGGTAAAAAAATACATGAATATGCGTTTTATATACATAAGATTAGCTGATTACCCGTCACAAATGACGGGAAAAATAACCAGTCATGCAAATCTTATTAGTAAGGATTTTATTTTGTATGTTATTTCGCTGTTAATAGCCTAATATGTGGAGGTCGTTGCTAATGTTTACAAAATATAAACATCTGAGCTAAAGTTCAACGATGTTGACGATAGCTACGTGGTTGCTTTGCCAATTTAGCATTGGGCTTATATGAGTTAAGAGTTAAAGCGTTTATTTCTTGAATTTACAATTTATCTGGGCTGGAAATGAAAACTCCATATTTATGTGACAAGCATTAGCGATTTATGCTAATGCATAATTAGTCGTAGTTACACTAACTTTAGGGTATAGTGTAATGGATGTTGGTGATTACTCACCCCCTGCCACACACCCCTGAGGTGGCTTGCAGGGTATTTTGTAGATGTAGATGTATGTGTATATAATGCAGTACGCATATACTATACGAAATACAAAAAAAAATACTACGAAATTGCTGCTAAAAATACTACTAATACGGAGAAATGACACCAAAACCAATTAAATCGTTCCAGCTGTTTTCTACGATATTTGCATCGCCCACTACCCAGACATTGGCTTTTGTTGATATAGATATGCTTTGGTGCTGAGAAAGTAATTTTCAAGAATCTTCGTTGGCTGCGGTGGGAGTGGGCTTAGGTCCTCGCATGCTCGTCCGAGGTTGCGGGTTCGAATCCCTCCTGAGTGGTTAATAACTCTCCAGAGCGTGGTTGTATGTGTTCATCTTAATGCTTTGTTGGTTGTAGTCGGCAAAAACTGTGGTCAATGAAGGAAGAATTTATATTGTAGGTGTACGGACTCCTCTCCCTTTTAGGTATTGTATGGCAGTGAAACTTGGGTAAGCATAATTGTAGGATTCGTGCATTGGATATGAGTTATCTGGAAGTGCCTGGGGTAAAAGGAGAGATAGGGTTAGGAATAATTGAGTGATGAAATAATGTGGAACTACTGCTCCCTTAGCGGACATATGTGAAAGGAGGGTGATTCGTTGGTTTGTCCATGTTGAGAGAATGAATGAGAGTCAAATAAAGAAGAGATATATGATTGTAGAATGATTGGTTTGAGAGATATAGGTATCTAGACCACGAAAGTCATGGGTTAATGTGGTAGAGGAGACTTTAAAGAGGAGGACATTTAGGAGTGTTGAGAATAGGAGAGCGTGTATAAAGCAATGCATGAATGCGGGAGAAGCAAACGATGTTTGGAAGGATAAGGCTGTGTGGAGGAAATTATTAATACATAACCAGATTTCGAGGTCTGAAGCCGAGAATTAAGGTAGTTAGAGCGAGATTATTCCTAGTCATAATAGAGACCATAATCTAATTTTATTTTGAAATTTAAGCAGCAATAAAAAGCATGAAGTAAATATTGTATCATTAATGACGCAAAAGCCTAGTTTTCAATTGCTGACATTCTCAGTAAGTAATCCCTCAAGCGCGGAGGTCCTTCAATTAAATCCCATCCCAGCGGCCGGAGGAAATTTAAATGACTTCGCCTTTTTTGCATGCTTTTATTCAATAATTTATAACTTTCAAGATATAGCATCATTAGCGTTGAAAATTTTTGTAAACATGCGTTAAATAGTTTGTTATTATACGTACAAACATAAGCTTGTAACTTGACTCATTTTTTCATGCTGCACGCTGAAAACTCCTTCACGGCCGAAGATTTTTTTTGCGATTGTAAAAAATAATGCGGTGAACGGGTTTACTTTAAAAATAGTTGAAAAGCATACAAAATATGCACTGTTAAATTTCTGACAAACTCTTATGTGATAGACATTCTCATTTTTAAAATAAAGTCTCTCTGGAGTACATACCTGTACCATTTATCATGTAAAATGGCTGGTATCTTTAGGCAAATATGTATCACGAAAAGTACAATTGTGAATGATATTTTGTTATTCTTGGAAATATGAGAGCTTTTTCTTCTTTCAAAGGCCAAATTCATCGAATTTTATCTGATGTGATATCTCCCCCTAACTACCTTAAGATCTTTTGTCTGTGCCTACCCCGAGAGGAAACGGCGTGATAGTCATGTATGTAGGTATGCATGTTGGTGTACCCTGGAGCATTTTCATGCACATTTGTCATTTAAATCCTTCATTTAGCCGTTGGGACCATTGTATAAATAAATCAACGAAAAGGAAAAGGTAATCCATATCCAGTTGTGTGCGTGTGAACTCTGCTGGGGGCGGCGAGGGGTGAAAAGCGTGGAGGTGGCGTGTAATTGCTCCAAAGCGGATGATCTTGTAGGAGGCGTCCGCTTCTTCCCCGCTGCCGCCGCGGCCGCAGTCACCGCATGTCGGCTTCTGCGGTTTCGACATCCACACCGCCCGGGCATTCGCGCACATATGTGTGTCTGCATCCACGGCCGGCGAGCGAGATGATGTGATGAAGGTAGTGAGAATTACGCGGTGAGACCTCCTCGGCAACATCTGGAAGCAGAGCGGGGTGTCGAAAGCAGTGTCGAATTTCAGCTTTGAAAAAAATATTTAGTTGTATATCTTGGAGGAAAATAGGCCGAGTAGCATGGTATAAGGAAGAAAACAGTGTTAGAGAAGAGGCCTACTATTGGGAGTAAACTATCACAGGGACCTTGCGAAGGGAGTTTAATGAAATACAGGAGAGGAGGACTTTCAGGAGTGTGGCGTTGAATGGCGCAAAAAGGTGGACACCGAGAATGAGTTGGAGACAAAAATATTTAGTTGTATCTTGGAGGAAAATAGGCAGAGTAGCATGGGTATAAGGAAAGAAATAGGGTCAGAGGAGAGGTCTACCATTGGGAGGAAAATTATGACGGACCTTTCGTAGGGAAGCTCTGTGTGGGGAAAATGTTTCTATGGTGCAGAAACCTGGACACTGAGGGAGGAGGATTAGAGTTAATTAGAGACACATCACACTATGTAAATTTTGAGAAGAATGAAGAAAGCGCAATGAATGGAGAGGAGAACGAATGGAAAAGTACTCGGAGCGGAGGGGAGGAAACTGCAGTAGGACATAAGGAGGAAGAATAAGTGAATGGAGCAGGTAATTAGGGGCGATGGGATGCTTAGGGCAGTGAGAGAACGAAAGGATGTTGGGTAAGGGGGAAGGAAGAGAATAAACATTATGAATGGGATGTAGAGATATAGGAAATGTTGGAGCTCAATAAGGAGATAGCATGAAAAAATAAGTTCCCTCTGTTCAAGATATAGATGGATGGATGGGGTCAATGGCAAGGCTTTTCAGCCCAAAAACAATTCCGCTGCTACGGTAAGTCCACCTCTTCATCGTAGATGGATGTGCAATTCCTCTCAGGGAGAAATGGCGAACGAAGTGAAAAGGGACCATTGTAAGCAAAGGAGAAGTGGAAGATAGGCTACCAGTGAGCTCGTGTTACATGGTGCACACTAACAATAATAGAACTAATGCTAAGAGCAATACAGGTGCGTGAATGCGTTCACGGGACGATTTTACTAAACATATTGTACTGTATTGAGTAAACCTTTAGAGCTACGAACAAAAGCCGGCTTAGTGAATTATTGAAGAGCCATTTTGTAGTTTGTTTGTTCTTAGGCACCGAGGCTGGCACCTGCACAACGCTTGTTTTTCATTTTTTTTTTTTTTTTTCATTTTTTTGTGGCACAAGGCCGTAGTTTTTATATATTTTCTATTTCTATTTTATTTCGTCGTTCAAATTTGACGGAAAGGCTGGTGTGTACAGCAAAATCCGATACTTACGGCTGACTAAATCGAAGTTACGTAAATAATGTTAAAATAAACATTTTTATTTACGGAGTGATTGGGATACAAGTTGTTGAACACGATGGTAGTTAAAAAAATAATTCTTCGTAAAATTGGTGAAAACAATTCAAGATATAGATGAGCCTGTGGCAATAATTCTGTATCCTTCCAATACTTACTTAATCAGGAGACCTCTTCTATTAATAATAAATCGATATCCTTTTCACCAGGGCTCCCCAGGAAAACCACGATAAGCACCCTCGCTTGTCGGTTCTTTTCCTGTTTGTTTCCTTAACCTTTCACGTCGGATTGTGCAAAATTTCGAGCTGTTCCCTCATGCTTAAAAATTGATGGAAATGGATAATATTTTTTGAGAAGCCGCCCAGAGAGAATTGCTTTGCCACGACGCTTTTCGTTTCTGGATTCTGTGGGCGGACGGCTTTTTCTGGCGTTTTGAAAAATTCCCCCGATAATTCGTGGCGAGACCGATGCCGATCTTTTGTTTCCGACTGCTACGTGTTTTGCTTTATTACGGTTTACATATAGGGAGAAAACATTGGCGCTCTGCGTGTGCACGGCTAAACGGCCTCTCTCTCTCCAAACCATCGTGATTGCCGATCTCTTGGCGTGGATGGGCAACGGGCGTGGGTTTCTTTTCGAAATTAATCATTTCCGATTGAATGTTATGAGAAACTAGTCCCACTCGCGAGCAGGGTTGCCGGTGATTATCGAAGAGTAGCGAGCGTAGCTTCTAAAAGGGCACTGGTCCGCCTCCTCAGTATCCTCGTACTCACTTTTCCGGAGACGTATTTTCTACACTTTCTCACTCTCTCTCCAAATTGCGATGCAGCTTCAATTTCCTCTCGCCCTCGTCTTGACCGTGGCCGCGAACATTCATTCGTCATTGCCCCTAATTCGCCCCTTCTCGCCGGCCTCAATTTTATCGCCATCTCTTGTTTAATTTGGTTCGCTTTTTTCGCCTTTAGGACTCCGTGGGAAGGACTTAATTTCGCTCCTCGTGAACTTGTTTGGGGAAGGTTTTAATGATGAATAGGTGGCGTATTTTCTGATAGGTCTCTTCCTTGAATCCCTTGTTTTCTCTCTGCGCGGATAATTTTCAACCTGCAGACGTGGGAAGCTGCCAGCCGAAGTTTGGAATCCAAAAGTGAGGGAACTTTGGTGGAATTTTTAAATGTGGGAGTAACTACTTGTTCGCTGCGATCCATCAACGGGGCCTTTGATATGGGCAAGTGGTCATTACAGGCATTCTGTGGTATTTGGAACAAGCGGAACTAAAGGTATAATTCTGAAAGTGTTTTTTTTTAGTGAATCTTGATTCGTCGAAGATATTCATGTTTTGCCCTCGGAATATGTTGAGTTGTATATACAGGTTAATTAGATGACTTATGCTTTTACATCGGTTGCTGAGTGAAAAATGCATAGTTGATTAATTGAATTAAATCAGCTCTCATTTTTAATAATTTACTTCTTTGAATGCGTTTTTTCTTCTTCTGTTCAATATGTCGTTTCTCTAAGCATAACACGGTTATAATTTTTATTCGTTGAAATTCATATAAATTGACTTACAATTAGACGCTGAATGTCTTTCTTTATTGGCACTTTTTCGATGCATTTGGATGAATTTACGTTGCCGTTACGTTGAAACTGCAGTCTAAAAGCGTGTATCGTGAAATGTAGTCGAAGAAAATCGTCTATGTTGAGCGTTACGTGGACAAATGATATTTTATGTAGTTGTTTTGCTCACTTAATCTTAATGCCTCCTTGTTAAATCTCAACTGCGTAAAAACGAAAAGACTTGCTTTCTTTTCAACTTTTTTCAGGACTCATGTCAGATAATTTTCACCCTATTTTATAGGAATTCGAAACAATTTCTGCTTAAGTTGTTTAAAATGTTTTACTGAGGGTTTTACAAATATAATAACTATTTGTTTCTTTTTATTTCAGTGCCGAGCTCTGGACTCGAGCTGCAGCGTATGGTGTTAGTGGAGGAGAATTTCATGAAGTTTGTGGAAACCGCCCGTGACCCGGAACGGTGAGTCTGATTATTTTCCAGTTCTTACCCCTTCAATAAGAATATTGTGCACGTTGGTAATAGAAAAATAGGGAGCATGGTAAATAACTTACGAGGTGCCGACCATTTTGGTTTTTAGGAGGGATACTGTAGCGTGTAGCGGTATTGGAGTAATGAGGACGGATACTGATAGAATCTTAGCATGTAACAAGAACGCTTTTACTTGCTTCTTAGACTTCTAGAACGGAATTTGCTGCTTTTACTTGCTTCTTGGACGTCTAGAACGGAATGTGCCTAAGATAATTTAGAAAATTGAGCTTTTGGACGACCTCACATGACTGCAGCTTAGTGTCCAGGACTGACCTCATCGTATCCCCAGCCCTGGCGATAGCGCGAACCTCCTGGTTTTCTTGTAATATTTCATCTGAACAATGTCTCACTTCTGTGTTTCACACATTATTTGACCAAGCACAAGTTCGAGGATTACTCACTGGTATGATAGCTTTCCAGGATCGTGTGATAATGAGCTAGTACGCTGGCTAACAAGTGTGCTCGCTGTCATACTTGCTAAGCTACTTGGTTTCATAATTGATGCGTTACGACTTTACTACCCAGAAGGACCTGGTAGCCGTCAACTAATCACGTTGGCCTTAACAGTCGCTGTAAGATTTACTTTTTTAAATATGCGCCACGTGTACCTCCTTGAATTACTATCTTTATGGCCGTGAAATTAACAGTGGTTGAAATATCCCGAATTTTTTTGGTCGGCTGCTGCCATAGATTGGTTAATTTAAAATTACAGTAGACATGCGACAAGAAATGGATGAAAATACCGCTTCCTCGCCAGTACAAGTTCAATGATACTGTGAAACCTTCTAGGACGGCTCAAGTCATACTAGATTGTATTCAATATCGAGCACCGGATAGCATACTAGGTCTTTTGCTGGATCAAGTATCGTGTGATACGGGCTCTAGTTTTTTTTTTTAACTCTTCATCCATGGGATACGGGCTTAATTTATTTTTACTCTTCATCCTTGGACCATTTCCATTGTTCCTTGCGAATGCGGGCTTAACATTTTATTTTGTTAATAACGTGCGGTATTTCTGAAAACTCCATATTTTACTATAATTTTTTTCTGTGGTTGAAAATGAGGTTCATTATTAATACTAATCCGACGGGGCAATAGAAGAGGATGCGAAATTTTAGTTACACGCCCGGCTGAGTCTTATTTTGGATATGGTATAGTTTTTTTACGCACTTATAGAGCCTTTGTTGGGGTAGACTACACTGAGTGAGCTTTTTTTCTTAAAAATGTGGTCACTATAGTGCAAGAAAGACATGTACAACACAAATAAGTATATGCACTAAGAAAGTATTGTCGAGGCTTATGTCTACTAGCGATGGCTTTTCTTTCAGAGAAGGTTTTATAAAATCTGCTTTTTTCTGATTTTCCTGGTTGATACTTCCACTTTAGCGTCTACGAGTATGTCAGTGTTCGTTCCAAATCCAGTTTGTACTGGTGTGCCTTGAGCCGAGCCAAATTTGTACACAAACTTGATTCTCGTTCGTCGTGTAACCTTCACAGTGCCTTTTCGGTGAACGCGAAAGACATAACTCTTTGAACTGACGGAAGCGATTCCGCTCCTCGTCCAAATCGAATCTGATTTCGTTCCCTGCCGGAATAGCACTTTGTATTTCCAATCGACCTCTTGATACACATTTTTACATGTGGCAGGAGTCCAATATACTCTAAACATGCTCTTCGTTACTTATTTATGGGCGCTTGAACACGAAAAACGCTTTCGGTATATATTTTAATCTTTGCGATATTCTGTACCTTTTCCATCTTAGTTATGCTGTACTTTTTCTAAAAGCTTCATCAAAAATCACTGTCTGTCAAAGATTCCTTCATTTTTCGGGTATTCACAGCGTTGGTTGTTCCTGCTTACAACAATTTCGCCCGTGTTTCAACGGGCGTCTTCAGATCGAAATGGCCTTTCTTCGTCCAGCTCGGTGAATACCTGAAGAATGCAGGAATCCATTCATCAACGACGCTGAAACCTACGATCGAACCTCGCTGTCTCATGATTCTTATCCAATATTATTTAAATCGCATCTCGATGTTAATACTCTATTTTTTTATGATTCCGCATCAATGTTTAAGACAGTAAAGTTTCTACTCTCGTTCCGTAGGCAACTTCAGAACCTTCAGAATCTCCGCAGTAGTTAAGTTTCCTTAGCTGTTAAATAAGTTAACTTAGGATTGCCGTTTGTTTGTAAAATATTGACGCAAAATTGTAAAAAAAAGGTTTTTTATTTTTGTATCGACATGGTCCACGAAAGTTTTAGCAATTCGATCTGCCCTATCTATTTTCGACGTTTTTATTTGGTGTAAGCTTAAAATTATGGTGTACCAAAAGTGAAAGTTAAAGCGGTTTACTTAGGCTTATTTCTTCGCGTCAGATCATTGAATTCCGTCGTTAACCTTTGCTTTCTTCCGAATGTCGATGTGCATTTGCGTTGAAATTAAACAAAGTTTCATTCTATTTTCAACTATACTTTCTCTTGTTTTTATTATTGGATATGATAGGGAATTACTTACTAAACTAAGGGATGGCAACAGGGACTCGCTGTAGTACTTTCCATCGTATCTATCCCTTGTTTTCGACGTTTCTTACGGGTGTAGGTATGAAAAAAACTACACCGCAAATAGTAATGGCAGCCTTTGGCCTCGCCTCGCCTTTGGCCTCTGTGTATCTACTCTGAGGCAATTTCATGGACATGACGTAGCAACCTAAACAAATATCGAATTTTATTTTTTGAAATGGCATAGGTTGAACTTTCCGAGATTGTGACGTTAAAATTCCGTCATTGCTGGGACCCGAAAAATCCGTGCCCTTTATAAATAGGGTACTGGAATTAAAATTATGCGCGAGGTCCCCATTTTCTTTGGATTTTGGTTTAACAAAGTGAGAGTTGGAAGGGAGTAGTTTTGGGTGGGTACTTAGAGCTGGAAAACGCTGCAGCCGTGGAGAGAAGCTGATGTTCTGGAGTGCGATTCGCGAGAAAATCCACCGGAGAAGTGATTGCGAGATGCGTTTCCCTTAATCAAAAGAAGGAAATGGAGAAGAGATGGACCCTGAAGGTGGAGGGCTAAGAAATGAAACGCGGGAGTCGCTAACAAATGAAACGTCTTTGATATCCTCTCCGGATCTCATTCCCGGAAACACGTTTCTCGCTTTTAAAATATTGAAAAAAATACTTCACAAACCATTTTCCATTTCTCTCGATTCGGGGTCCACCTGAGAACCTTCCCAACACGTGGCATCTTGAAGTTAAGGTTTCTATTTGAGACTGGACTATTCGAAAATATTAATAAAAAATAGCAACAGTAGCCATGCGGGGATCGAGGAATAAACAATTTATAAATGTATTCTGGTTGTCCTATTTCACTAGAGACTTGTTTTGTGACATTAAGAATATGTACTAAGAATTCACTTAAAAGAGCAAGAAACAAAAAATCCATAATATTTCGTGTTCATAATTATTACAGACATTTT
Source organism: Pyrrhosoma nymphula (assembly GCA_963573305.1). Lineage (NCBI taxonomy): Eukaryota > Metazoa > Arthropoda > Insecta > Odonata > Coenagrionidae > Pyrrhosoma > Pyrrhosoma nymphula. The sequence continues at coordinate 83,483,727 of OY754333.1, read as the reverse complement.
ATTATTGAACATTCTTCCCCTTGCCCAAAAAATCGCAATTTTGAGCATTTATTTATAAAGCCATAACTCGGTGAAATATTATCATAGAGAACTAAAAATTAAAGATCATATAATGTTTTAATAGGTCTATTGCATATATATTCGTTAGAGAATAATACTGTGGTCATCTGGCCAATTTCATGTTACTCTCATGATTTGAGATGATTGAGAAAGGGCCTCTGGAAATTGGTTTATTGTCACCCTCTTGCCCCTTATGGCTTCTTAGAGCATTATTAAGCTCGAAAAGCACTAATCACGATTAATTGATCTCCGCAACCGAATCTGAAATAAAATGTTTTGCTTGGCATTGATGAATAAGTGTGAGTCTATCAGGACTTGTCCTTCAACAGTAGCAGAGATCTACGGGGCCAAAATGGCACTTCATTACCCTCTATGGGAACGTGCGTCTTCATTTGTTGCTGTAGTATAAATTTTATTGTTTTACACTAATTTAGTAATGCTTTTGTCTACAGCGTCCCATTAAAACCCGGCAGATTTACTCTGCTCTAATCTAGATCCCTATTTTTTCTTTTCTGAGCATTCGGGAACGGAAACGTTTCATCAATTCCGGGTATTATTATAGGTACCAAAGGGATTGGGTTCATTCTGTTTAAGAAATCTTCTAACGGGATCACACGTATCTAGTATAAACGACCCTTGTAATCGCTAAATTTCATATTTCATATTATTTATTAATTATTTGGGAACTAGAGCTGCTGACGATGATACAAGAAGTATATTTTCATTGTCTTTAATTTCCATAGGTTTTTTTTAACTTCTGATGCTAATTCTGTAAACTCATTAATCTACGTTGAGTGGCTTGCTTGAATATTGGGAGTTTAAGATACAGCTAATGTCTATCACATTTGCATTTTTGTTTATATTCTTTATAAGAGTTATATAAGGTCTGTTGGATTTAATAGTCATATCAGTTCTAACGTCCTTATTCTAATATAATTATATATTATTATTTGGACGGGGACCTTAAGTAAGGATGTAAAAAAGAGGCTAGTGAAGAGCTTGATATGGAGTGTGGCGTTGTATGGGGCAGAAACGTGGACCTTGAGAAAGGAAGACGAAAATAGGCTGAAGGCGTTTGAGATGTGGGTGTGGAGGAGGATGGAGAAGGTGCGTTGGACGGAAAGGAAGACAAATGAGGAAGTGCTTGAGATGGTGGGCGAGGAGAGGAAACTTATAGATGAGATTAGGGGAAGACAGGATAGGTGGCTGGAAGCGGTAATGAGGGGGTCTGCTGAAGGCCGTGATAGAGTGAAGGATGTTGGGTAGGCGGGGAAGGGGAAGAAAGAGAATCGGTTTTATGGACGGGATGAAGAAAGGTAGGACTTATGCTGAGATGAAGAAAGAAATACTAGAGGTAGAAAGGGTACGGCACGTGTAAGAGTTCGTTGGATATTCTCTGACTTTCATCACAACCTACCTCTAACCGGTAGATTACTGTAATGAATGAATTATTATTTGGGTAATCTGCCTAACCTATCTAATCTTACCCAACATCCTCCCCTCAATCACCGGCGCTAGCATCCCTTCCCCCTCCTTTATCTCTTCCAACCACCTACTCTGCCTCCTCCTGATCTCCTCCATATGTTTTCTATCCTCACCCATCACCATCCAGCTTTACCTCGTTCGTACGGTATATCTTACCGTGCTCCGCACTTCCGATATTATCCTTCACACCCATATCACAAACATCTGCAGCTTATTTTAATCCTACGGAAGAGTGCTGGCACTAACTATGTGGAAGCTCTTAATATCCATGTTCAAAAGAGGAAAAAGAGAAAAACTCGGGCACACTTCCTTTCTTTTATTGATCAACTGACCACGCTATGCCATAATCAGGGTAGTTACCCTGTGTGACATGTTGTGGATAGAAAGTCCGTGGATGTGCACCATGCAGTATTGATCTCTGTATTAAACTCTTCGCCAGCCTTTTCTTTACATTCATACGCAAGGTTCCCGTCATCAACTCCCTCCGATTTTTCAACGCTTCTTTCGCTGGCTCATTTCTCCTTCTAATGTCTTTGCTACTATGACCATTTCCCCCAACGTACTGCCCAAGAAAAAATAAATGTTTCCATTGTGGATGGGTGACCCTGCCTGGAGCTTCCACCAGCTTGCTTCCACCAGGCCAACTCTAGGGATCATGGGAACGAGCAAGCGTTTCCACCGCGTCAAGATTGTTGTCCAAGGAAGGGCAGAATAATATGTAGATTTAGATATCCAACCTCCAGGTGATATACAGTTGAGGTAGTTGGAGCGATGTTTGTGTATGTACATTCATATTTTCGTGAAACTTTGCATACCTGTTCTCATCTATGGATAAATTTGAAAAAAATTGCATCATACCGATTTGGTATTCTGACTATTCAATGCTACTTTAACACGTAGACATTTGGATCATGACTTATGATTCGTAATAATTCGATTATATATGTTCAGGTTTTCTTCTAAAGGCGATGTAATACATTTGTTATTATTATATTTGTTGCTAAAAATATCAAAGTATCACGCCGTCCAATATTCGAAAAAAAACATATTTCGCTCTTTCGTCTATAACTTCGAATACTGCGACGAAAACTCCTGTAATAAAATGCACTAATTAAGGAAAAGATTAAAAATATAATTCTTGTTGTAATACACATTATGGCCTATATGCTGAGTCCCAACGTATAAACAGATGCACTTAAGTGAAGTGTGGTCCAAGAATTTTTATTTCGATATACTTAACGAAATATTTAAATGTGCTGTCAATGACACACGATTAACGCTCCAGCCACCTTAATCCCGGGAATACCTCTCCGCATGGTCACATATAATGTACGTGCTCCGTATGTAGGTATCGGTTCGTGCAACAGCTCCCCCTCTTCCTGTACTGAATCCCACCTCCTCTTTCCATTTGGTCCTTTTTTCCCCTTTACCCCCCGCCCTCTGTGTCTGTCCCTCCCTTCTGATTGCTGTAGCCGCCTCCACTCCCACCCCACCCCCCCAAATCCCCACTCCTTCACTTGTTAGACCGACGAAGGGATCGAGAGGTCGATAGTTTGCAGGGATAGAATGGGAGGGGAGGAAGGAGAGGGGGGAGAAGGGGGAGAGCGGGAGAAGGGAGCTGGGAAAGGTCCGCGGGAGGTAGTGAATGGAATTTGAGTGCTTTGAGTGTGCGGTGTTCATAAAAGCACGTAAGTGTTCGTTCGCGCGCGAATTTACGTGCTCAAACGTAACGCGTGCCAGTACATTCCTACATCATTGGGTAATTTACCAGCTCATCGGTAGGTTTTTTTCGACGGTCCTTTCCTAGAATTCCCCTTTTTTGTGGAAAATAGCCTAATTGAAAAGGTGCGCTTAAGGTACACACGCACGATTTGCTCCAGTTACGTTAGTCTTCAAGCTACAAAAAACATTTTTATATCGTTATATTTGTCAAACATTCAGATTCGTTTATGTGCCTAAATCTTTCCTCTGCAGCGTTTTCATCTGGAGATATCGCGCCTCGGGGATGGACAATTTCGGCGATGTTTCTATGACATACTACTACCGTTTGAAATAATGGAAATCACTGTTTTGACTCGGAAATTATGTTCTCTGTTGAAACTAGTCACTAATCTGAGCATCCAGTGGTGGTTGGAGTACTCAGTATCATTTTGCTGCTACCAGTATTACTACTAAGAAAAAGAGAGGTTGGAGTTGAAGCTCGCCATCATTGAGTAATCTACCGGCTGTTTGTGAGGTTTTTGGACAGTTCTCACCCTAACCTCTCATATTCTGGGTTATATTTTCACTTTACCTCATATCTCACATCCCATCAGCCTCTCCTTATATCGTAAAATATTCCTCTCCTCCTTCCTCTTCCTCGCATCCCCAGCGATCTCTCCTCTATCACCATTTTCAACATACCCTCACTTCTCAACATGTCCTCAAACCATATTTTCTGCCTTCTCCGAATCTCTGCCAGTACATACATATTCAGGTTCAAAGACTTCGATGAAAGCTCAAAGAAATCGATGTATCCATGCTGAACAAAGAAACTTCTTAAATTTCGACATCGATTTATTGCGAGGCAACCATGGTTTGAACATGTTGTGCCATCATCAAAGGTTTGGTACTCCATGGAGGATGGTTGCTACGCCGAAAACATTTGCGCAATTGTGGCCAGAGGACGAATTACGGTTAATTGAAAAATCTTCCACTTTCACGGTAGTTGTATCAACTTTAAATTAAAAAATTGCATAATAATGTCTGACGAGGTTGTTGGAAAGCACTACTTGGATATGCTTCGCTTGCCAATATCGTAATGGCTTCATCTCGGTAAAATTTCTTTTGAAAAGTTTACTCGATTTCTTTGTACCAAATTGAACAAATTGTACGATAAACGTTCCCTCTCGATAAACTCTATATGCAACCAGAAGGGACATAACGGTCACTCATTTATGTAATTGGTCGCCATGGACCTAACTACCCGGTGCAAACCCCGAAAGATCGCTGACATTTATGTAATGTTTTCCGAGCATGTATAGTGATCAGCATACCATGGGCGTATTTACGGGGAGGGGGGAGGAACGGGACCGGACCCTCCCTAGAAGCAACTTTGTTTAGGGTACCAGCATTAATATACAAAAGATTAACTAAATATTTAATTCAAAAAGGGCTATAAAATGCAGTTTTGTTATTATTATTTTCAAAAACTTTACGGGGTAAGGCATCCAATTTGGCTGGACTCAGACCCCCGGTACTCACCTATCAAAAGTATTCCAGACCCCCCCCGGCCCAAATTCTAGATACGTCACTGCAGCATACCCCCTACCGGAGATCCTTGATAAGACGTACTTTCTGGATGCTTATTTGTTTTTTTCGAAATTTAATATACCTTGAGACGACTATGGCGAAATTACGCCCCTCATTAACCGTTGCATGGATCGCTTTTATGGAGATAAAAACCAGGTCTATTTTATTAAAAACGCTGTCCCAAACCGGGGTTTATGGTTAGGTTTAATCGTTAACAAGCAGAGTGTTATCAGTAGGTTTTGTTGCTGAAGATTTTTTTCCTGTGAATGCGGTAGTAAATCATGCCACATAATTCACCTGTAAGATACGTTGGGTACATTTAATGGGCACGTTGTCTGAATTCGTCCTAGCCTCCATTTTCTATTCAGGTTACCATAAAAATAAATGTAAAAATCAGTTTCTAAAAAACTAGTTATTTTTACTGGGATTTATCAAATTATGTTCAAGAGACAAACACATACGTACCCATCACACCGTTCTCTTTCGGGATAGGCGCAGTAAAAAAAGTTTAATTTTCGGAGATTGGCCTTCAAAGCTGACTCTGCTGTAATAATTTCCTCTATACTATATGCGTATCTCTTTTGTTTCGGTTACAGTCGTGCATTGCTTCATGTTCGGCCTCCTGTTCTTAAGACTCCTAGTACTCTTCCTCTTAAAGAGTATCTTTCACATTTTATAGTTTTACCCCTCCCCACACACTATTCACTCGTCCTGCGTTAATCTGCTTCGTTATTCGATTCTCATCCATTCTCTCATCTTTTACTGATAAGGTCGGCAACCTTGCTTACTCGACATAATATTACAGCAAAAAATCGTCATCAGACACCCTCAAAATTTATACTAGTGGCGTAATGTAAAATCAGCAGGTATACTAAAAATTACCATCGCTTTCCAGCAATGTACCTAAACACACACATTACTGCGTGCATCGATTCTATTACTTTCCGCTGGAGGAGGTTGATTGTTGCTTTTTGTATTTTCTGGTCAAAATACGTACGACTATGTATAGTGTATATGCAAATTGAAAATTGGGATGTCTCAGGTTGGACTCGCATTAGATTAAAATATTAAGTATGAACAATGTTACGGAACCAGGTTCTCGAAGAAGTCTTAGGGAATTTTAGGACTGCCGAAATCTGGTAAAAACATGTGACAGTCAATCCCGAAGTCCAGAATCTCAGGAGAACAATGCGAGGTAAAACCAGAAACTAGGAGTGTGCTACGTAGACGAAGATGCTAACACGCAGTACACTCGTTAAGGTACAACTACTGGTTAGTATTAGTAATAGGTACTGTTAATTTATGAATGCTACAAGGTACTAATTAATACAGAAAACAAAATAATGCCGGACATTTCAAGCGGGGTGAAATGTTAATAATGATGATGAATAGTAAAGAGTATACTTTGTGAAGGTGGGAGTTCCATAGAATTGCTCCATCGGAACTTTTGTGATCCCTTTAATGTACGCGGAAAAAATGGTGTTTTAAATCTGTTTGTTCTGTTGTTAATTTCCTTTATCTCATGCCTGTGATCGTTTCTACCGTAATACGTTGGCTCTAGCGGAATTTGTTGTAAGTCCGGCTAAGTCTTCGGACGAGGCGACCGAGAAATAGAGAGAGACTGTCCGTGAGGGTACCTATGGGGAAATTCGGGGACGTTGACCACGAAGCGTAGGCACGTCTCACGGGCGGGAGAGCAGCAGAGACGACGACCCGCCACGCGGAGGCAGAGTTGGGAGGAGAGGGGAGGGAGAGAACCAGCATCCCCCCCCCCAGTCTCCCGGTCGATTCCTCCTCTGCCTCTTCCATTCAGCGTCCATTCACTCGCACTGGTCCTCGCCCACCCCTCCCCTCTCTCCCTCCCTCCCCTTCCTCCCGCTTGCACCCCCTTTCAACCTCTCCCCACCCCACCCCCTATTTAACCCCTTTCCTCTTTGACCCCTTCTTTCCCAACCTCCCCTCCGCCACCACCACCCGAGACTTCAACCTTCCTCCCTCCCTAACTCCCTCTCCTCACTCCCCTTTCCACCCATGGCCGTGCTGCTGCATTGCACTGCACGCCGCTTGACTTTGGATCGTGAGAACACTGAACTTTCGCCGTAAATTCGATATTTCCTGCCCACTTCCCACTGAATTCAGGGAAGAAGGAGTACTCGAGACCGTCAGGCTCTCATCGTTGGGGTCAAAGCTTAAGGTTGTTCCACCGTAAAATGTCTGCGATTTGAAGGGATGAGCTATTTAAGTATGATGATTTGGCCTTTACGTGGTTCCACCTTTAAATTAATTGTAATTTAATTTATAGTGTGGCTGCTTATAGAAAAATGTGGGTCCATTTTTTACATGAACTACGAATTCCTAACTTCATAAGGTTCTTTTTTTCGCTGTATAAGTTTAATGTGGTACCAACGTAATATGACTCAATTGTCATTTAATTCATAGTGTGACTAATTGTGGAATAAATCGCCCTTTCTTTATATGAACAAAGAATACTTCCGTCGCTATCATTTTGGCAAATTTAAGTGGAAATAAAATTGTGTTAAATGCGAGATATGGTTAAGCATAAAAAAACACTTTTGTGTACCCATAATGTAAATTCCATTTTCTCTTTTAACCATTAATAAGAAGATTCCATTATTAAATAAATTATTTGGTGTTAATTGCGAGACTGGGGTAAACATAGATAAAATAGTATTTTTCCATCGAATATAAATACCTTTTTACGAAATATGATTATAAGGCTGAAATTGTTCCAGGGAACTGAATGTTGATAAAATTAAGGTACCAATCCATCTTATTTTTTTGACTTATTAGCAAATAACTAAAGGAAATGAAGTCAAAATGCGCTGCCATCCCTTTTTCCGAAGTGGCTGCAGTCCGCATCTCCTCGGATAGTCGATTCTGCACTGTATTGGCTAAATTTGTCCTTGAAATAACTCTTCTTATTTTATAATATCTCTTGTACATTAAAATCTAAGGATAAGTAATTGTCTGTCGGTGTATGCGTCACAATTATCGTGTCTACGGATATGCTTTTCAGCTCTTTTTCTCTTTTTCGCTGTATTTAAATTATGCATATGTGTATCACGCTGTTCCCTCGTGAAGCTGACTCAGCTTTAATAATTTCCTACAAACTGCCCTATACCTGCACACCCTTTTTGCTTCAGTTGCACTCATTCAATGCTTCGTAGATGACCTCCTGCTCCTAAGACTGCTGTTATTACTTCTCTAAGAGTATTTTACACCACATTTACCCTTGACTTCCTCGGTCTTCCCCTTCCTCTCACACCATTCACTCCTCTATCATAAACCTCCTTCATTTTTCGATTCTCATCCATTCTCTCTGTACGGCCAAACCAACGAAACACTATCCTTTCATACATGTTCACTCCTGGAGTATCCAAATCACATTCTTTCATGACTTGCCAAACTTTCTTGCAAGCACTTCGTGCAAACACTTCTCAGATACCCTACACCCACTACATTTAGCCTACTCTTTTGATAATCCTGGCATGCCCACGTTTCGCTGCCATACAATAAAGTGGGAAGGAGTACATACACTTTTTTGTTGCAAGTTTTGCTTTCCTTAGACAAACATTCATTCCTTGATATACTCTACACACTACCTACGTACGAAGGCCCTTCAAGCATTCGCACGTCTTAAAATCTTTTATTTTCAGTAAACATAGTCAGTGTTCCATGAGGTCTGTCCTGCACTGCATGTCGTTTCAGTCCTCTGTGCGGCGCATTGGCTCTTCCATCATCTTCGCGCTTCCTATCCTTTTCCCCTTGTCGCTACTCGTCGCTTCCATCTCCCCATTTATTCCCATCCGATTCCAATTTGTTACGTACCCCAAGGTTCACCCTCATGCCCGTATCGCTTGAGGCATCCCGTGTGTACCCTCGTGTGATCTGCGAACATCTCGTTCAGAGCCACTCCCACACTGCTTCCCTCCCCTCCCTTCCTGCTTCCCAAGCAGCACGCGACCCTTCCTCCCCTCCATCCCCTCCCCAATAACACGACTGATATCCATCTCTGCTCGTCCATGCGATTTTTTTATATTACCCACATTTATCCGTATCTCACGTCTCCCCTTCCAGTTATGTGTACCCTGTATACCCTATTATCTTGATTTTCTTCTTTCGTATCCTCTGTCTGTGTTGCCAACCACTTTCCCGTTGCGTGAATACCTGCCTGACTTTCTTTTTCCCTCTCGATGATAAAAGTATTTTTGTTCCAGTTTAATATATGTTTGCAGGAATTAAGTTTTTATTGGTTACATTTCAACTCATATTTTCGTGCTTCTAATGAGTATGATGTAAATTCGTCGAAGCCCTTCTAATGCTGAAACACTCCATTCTGATTTATTTGCTTAAACTGTGAATTGTACAAACATAATGGTGTTACAAACATAACCTTTTAAAACAGTACATCTCTTGGTGGGTTAATCAATAGATCTCTAAAATGCAAAGGGAAGATTCTCTCACTTGCCTATCTTTATTCGTTCTAGAAAAAATTCATTACTTTTGTTCTCTTATGATTTGGTCACTTAAATTTTTTTCTTCTTCTTGAAGTAGGCAAGTGGTGTTTTTAAACTGGAAATTAGTCCTGATCTAGGGAGATGGATTGCCAGCTTTCTCTACCTTTTGTTAGTGATCTTCCTATTGGTCTTCTGCCTTGTGGGATGTTATTATCTCTCGCAGTGCGGGAGAGACTCTTCCGTCATTCTAGCGACAAGCGCATCCCAGGGTATTCTCCGCTCTCTTGAGCATCTGACGACGTCATTTATGTTTGTCTGCTGCCTCGAACTCAATGTTTATTTTTATATCCAAGGGTGTGTTGCCCGTGATGATTCTTATCGTCTGCATTTCTGTTGTTCTCAATAGGCTTCTTGTGTGCTTTATTTCAGCTCTCGTTTCTACCCAGTATTTCATGATTGATCACATAAATTTAATCGTTTGATATGCAGAATGCCACCAGTGCTTAGTCACACACCAGACGACGGGGGTTGAAATGGAGTGATGGATTATTCCTACAATACAGCATAAATATAATTGAAATCATGCCTGCATAATGAAAAAAATAATTGATGCAGGTATCTAATAACTCACCATGAATAATAATGTATCATAAGGCGACGAGAAATCTCACTGAAATAACATTCAACCAAAAACACTTATTTATGTCATTCGCGAGTCATCCCCGTTGGAAAAGGAGCGTTTAGATGCGAAAAGAAACAGACATGAGATTAAGAGCGACGGCGTGTACCGGAACACAGTGTAGAGTCTACACAGTGAAAAGCACAACATTTAATGCAAACTGTCATCGCACAATTAATGGAAAAGTCACGCCAAGTGTGACAGTAAAAGCGAGTGCCACTTGAGAATGACAGTATTCGTGAGTAGCAGACAGAGAGCGTCCAGTCGGCATAGTGTACCGTGGGGATGCGCCCACGCGATCAACTTGCGCAAAAATAAGTAACTGTGATGTGTCCAAACATGAGCCTGTCATGTCATTAATAAATGCACAATCCGTTCACTTCCTGATATGGAGTAGTCTTAAGAGAATCTTTTACAGCTGCTCCAGTGAGGAAGTTCGGTTAGATTCCCTTAATGTCTTTTGTGTAATAAATATTCTTGTGGAATTCCAGTATTCCCTTTACTCTTATCATGAAGTTATTTGAACCTAGTTGTGCGTGCCACCAGTGTTGCTAACCTACTTAGAGACCTATTCGCTAGATCTAGCGGCATTTACATTTATTTGGTGGAAAAATATAAATTTTAGCGCATGGTGACCGATCTAAATACTTTTCAGGAAAAATGTTTATTTGACGACAAAACTAGTGTCTTTAAGACTTTCTTTTTCGTTTAAAAACTGATTGCACAATAATCGTTACTTTTAACAAACTACGTTAACTTTTTGTTAGGCTGTTGAGGCCTTGCTACTATGACACATCGAGGGGATCCTCCATTTCTGACCGCCCTTTTGACATAGCATGAGGAAACGAGTGTTGGAATCCATTTTTTTAATGCTTTGTACCAATATTACAAATTTAGACTTTTCCAGAATCATAAAATTTGTCAAAGGATTCGTAAAAATACCCGTTAAATTTCAAATACATGTTAGTTCGATGATGAAACAAAAAAGAGTTGCAACAAATAATTAGAAAATAAATAAAATGCTAATATCCATTAACCTTTAGTATACCTTTCAAGCATACCTTGCATACCTGAAGCATACATTTCAAGACGAGCTCTAAGGATTGCTTCTGGTGAGTTCAAGATAAAATTAATTATTTGTTTAAAATGTATATTTAGTGCATTCCCATCCATCGAAAAAACTAGTGACTTCTATCATTTTTCATCTAGCAACCAAATAGTGACTTTTTACACGAAGTTAACGACAGCACGAAAAACTGCCGGAGACTGTCACCTTCCCTATGATGTTTGACAGTGGCTTCCTTGCTAACATTTGAAGCATTCAAGGAATTTCAATGGTGCAATTAACCCACGATCAGCGATTACAAGAAGGGCCTCGTCTTCCTTTCCCGCATGGAACAGGGTACGTTGGGGTTACGGTGCTTTAAACGGGTAAACTTAGGGCCTTAAAGATACTTTCCGGAAGACAAGATTGTGGTCGGGGAAAGGCTCATTGTTGGATCTAATGCTTCCCTGGGGATTATATGAGTACATTTTTCTCGGGTCTCCAACGGGGTCAGGAGTTCAGATACGTTTCGATGACTTACTCTGCCATCATTTTCAGGGGAGTGATGCCAGGACTGAATTTTGCCGTATTATACATATATTTTTGAATTCATGTCAGGGCGAAACTGATTGGCTCCTCAGAGATATATTCTCCTTTCTACACCCAATCAGTGACGTCCTAACATAAAGTCTACAGTAAAGAATACGGAAAAGTGTAGTAGTCCTGGCATCTACCTCCTGAAGACGATGGCAGAGCTTGTCATCGAAACGGTACCTGACCTCATGCCCCGGTAGAAAACCGGTGAAGAATTTACTTCGGCTCATTTTATTTAATCTCCCGGTTGCATGGCGAAGTCTCTGATATATTTCAAATGTTTCATGTTTTCCCAGTTGCTAGGCGCGCTGAGTGTTCTTTTAGCGTGAAGATCTTCAGAAGAAAACACGGTTAAAATACGATACTGTAGATAAAATATTACAGTCATTAAATATTTCGTCAACATAATATGTCACGATATTTTTTTCTTCAATGCCTGAAAAATGCGACGATCTGTCCCATTGTCTATCGCACAATGCAGAGAAAGACACGGTAAGTGGACACGAAATGAGTGTAATAAAACATTTTACGCGCATGTATGTTATTAAGATGAGAAAATCCGTAAGGAGATAATAGCGAGCACATACTGGATTTGCAAGAAATCGATGAAAGAGCATGACGGAGGCATAAGAATAGAATATAAAATTTAAAATAATTATAAATATTCTTGCATAAATATCATGCAGAATAAGGTAGGTAAACTCAAGGAGCCAGCAAATCGATGTACAATTCGTTATCTGTATAAGAAACATAATCATAATTGATAGAAATTGATGGTTAATACATTTATAACTTATTTATAAACAACGAAGGAAAATATTTTGCATGATCTCATCAATGTTGGCATAATTTATTCCAGTCATGGAAAAATCGTAAGGATTACAAAATCATGTATAAACCGATATAATTACAAAAATGTATATAAATAAGGAATAACTTGCTATAGTTCTGTCAAATATTCAAGTATTATTGTGTAAAATTTAAAAAAACGTACATATTTTTAATATTTAATGAAGTCATAGGGGGATAAGATATGAGGGGGAGTGGTTAGGTCGCTACCCGCCCCATTTGGGCTTACACTCTAGGGGTAAGCTGAAACCGAGGACAAGGAGGGAAGGGAGCACGTAGGAGGGCGGGAAGGGGGAAGGAACCCGTTGGCGATGATTTTCCGGCACCGCGAACTTTATCGACGGGGTTATAACGCGCATAATATTAGAGGGCAGGAGAGAGGGGCGTGCGATGGAAACTCCGTTCAAGCGGAAAGCGATGGTGGTTAGAGGCGCTCGGAAGCATGGAAAGGTATGTGCATATCCACTCCGTGCTGCAGAGTTTCCCCTTCCAAACAGTCCCGACTACGTGTACTCTCATCTCCTGTCCACACTAAAGGGGGATTCACATTCAAGCATTTCACGCGTCTCGCGCGTACAGTTTACGTGCGAAACGCACGAAAGGTCCACATTCAAGCGGAGGCAACGTCGTCGTACGCGTGAAATGCACATGGTGACACCTATTGGAGGATGAATGAAGTTGTAAAAATAAGTCGAGCCTCTGCGTGCGTGGACGCGCCGGGAGCGTGCGAGCAGCGAGGTGGTACGAGGAGAGCGACTAAACAAGTATTTATTTCATTATGAGGACATGTAAATGCACGGTGGGCTTCGATCGACTTAAAATTAAAAGTGCTTACACCGATGAAATCTTTTCAAATTTCATTTTTACGATGTCTCACGAATATTTTTATCCCCGAAAGAAAATAATTTGTAGAGCGATTTGTGAGAAAATTGATTTTTATTGTTTACATGGCATTTTTCCGTCAGAATTTTTCGGTGATGAAAATTCCACGTTCGGACTTTGTTCACGTATATTCAATTATGGTAATTTTATAATGCATTTCTAATGAAATTGAATTGGAAATATATATTAAATTGATTTTATCATCTCGAACCAATGGCACGAGTAATGATTTGGAGTCACTTAATGCATGAAAATTGTATCTTACTACCATTCTATCAATAGCACTAATAGACATTAAAATGAGTGATAAAAAGTATATTTACTAAAAACATGAAGCAGTCTTTCTGTTAATTCCGGATGGTTCTTAGAGATTTGATACTTAGATGATTTTCCCAAAAAGTTTGAAATCAGCGTGGACAGATTCCATTGACTATTCACAGTAGAAACCAAGGCCTACTTGCATTTTGTCGCATAAATCGGGTATGTGAAAAAATACTGCGTGGACTTTAGGTGTTGCCGTTGTATTGAGCATAATAGAGCTCTCTTTGTATGCAGCAATCTTATTTTTGAAGTTGGGATTGAAGTTTTTACCAAAGCAGACCATAACATCATTTATAAAAATTTCAAATACAGTTATGTATATCAAGCTTCTCAAATTTTGACTTCTTGATCGCAGTAAATCAGGCTTTACTCACAGTGTTTTGTAAGGAATGCCATTGAAAGTTGAACTCCCTTGAGGTATATCGCGAGTCACACTGCATGTTTATGCCGACTGAAAAGAATCTAGCTCAAATTCATTCAGCACGTTTATGTAAATTGTTCACGACACCTATCATTAAATGCAACTCTGGCGGAGGAACAATTTCGAGGAGAAGAAAAAAAAGGACTGTAGACGCTGTTTTTGTAAAATTTTGCGCCTGTTTTCTGCTCATGCCGAATACCATTGAATTTAATTTACTAACGTATAAGCTATCGTTCTGTAGGTATCGCAAGTACCTATTCAAATTATCATTGGTTTCGTGACACTAGGCACATGGACAGTAACTGCTATGCGACATTATACCAACCAGAATGTAGGCCAATTTAAGATCGGTTGCGATAGTTGATAATAAATAATGCCCGAAAAGTTGATAATATTTACTGCAGACCAGAAGGATACATTCCCATAATTTTCCTAAGAATTAGGTGCGAGATATTTTATGATTATTTTATATAATAACTATTATTAATTTATAACCCGCCCGACCCTTAACCAATTATAATATATAAAACCACCCGAATCCTTAAAGCGTTTAGCGGAAATACCATATTAAAACATCTTCTTATAATAGTTTTAGTCAAGATCTCCAAAACGCGTAGTTAAGCTGCATTTATGAGATAGTCCTTTTCCAACCAATGAAATACATTAACCGCAACAACTTTCAATAGAGCGTAATTGCATTTTATCTAAAAAAAATACGTTTCATTAGGAGAAGGAATGAACGTAATCGCACAGGGAATCACGAGGAAAAGAATGTTTCAAACGTTACTCATCCAACATTAACTAGGAATTAGTTCGAAAACTAAGGCAGAAAAATTTCCTTCATAAGATTATTCACTAATTTTAAAATATATCGCTATAGTAGTGGCTAAATTAAGTGTTTACGTTAAATATTGAGGGTAAAAAAATTTACGCCACTTGGGATTGAACTCCCGACCTTCACTCTCGCAGACAAGCGCCCTACCGACCGGTCTACCGTGGCTTTTCAGAGAATGGCCTATACATACCGTTTTCTATGAACCTCGGGTTATGGCCTGAGAAAGTCGGTCCCCACCTTGAGGAGTTTTTTGTTGTTATTTTCCTCATTGTTCACGTATTGTGGTTCTTGTTAACACTAAAACAATTATTAATAGATTGTATCTGATCCAACTTCACATTTTTGGCGTGCATTAACGGGAAAATCGTTAATTATAATGAATACTGCGACGGTGTCTCGTTGTCGCCTGGGATGTTTATGCACGAAACTTGGCCCATAAAATTCTCAATGTGCCAATAATACAACTATTAAATATCAAGCACTGTAGCAATGATTAACAGAAATGGACAATTCATGTATGCATGCTAATATATCCCAGTGAATCTTATAAGTAAATACGAAATGACTCCATGTGTCCGCCATTTGTTTCACGCGTCCAGGCGCGTCTCGCGCGTAGAAAGTTGAGCAAAATTCAACTTCGCTCGCACGTACCCAGGCGAACGAAGCGAAGCACCTGATTGGCTGCGCGCGAAACGCTTCGCTTAGTACGCGTGAAATGCTTGAATGTGAATCCCCCTTAACGAAGAGTGTAGAGAAGACATTTGCAGTGAGACGGGCAAGAGAGGTTGACGGTGAATCATTAAAACAGCCACTCAATCACACTGCACTGAGAAGTAGAACTAAATAACTAGGTCCGCTCTGGGTGGTTAGGCACTGCAGGTGAAGGGATGCTGAAGGCCGTGATAGAGGGGTTGATGTTGGGGGAGCGGGGAAAAGGAGGAAAGAGAATAGGTTTTATGGACGGGATGGTGAGAGGTAGGACACATGCTGAGATGAAGAAAGAAATCGTGTATATAATAGGGGATTGCGCCTGCAAAAATATGGAGGATTTCTTCTCTCGTCCATATAAACCTAACTTATCCGGTAGATCACCCAAATAATAATGCTTCTAGTGTTTGTAATCTGCTTTCAATTTCTGAAATGGATTTAATCGAGTAAGTGTCTACCTTCCTCGCTTCCTTCAATCAGGGAAGATGGGTGACTATATTTAACTTTCGCTCACTTTTTTTATTTCGTTTCGACAGCCATCTCGATAATTTGGAGTGAGCACCAGAGAGTGCTTAGTTTCGTCACGCGAGAGTAAATCGTGGTTGTGTATCCTTCGACTTTTTAAATATGTATATTTGCTAGCCACTCGTCAGTGTAGCGACTGAAAGTGAAATGATATTCAGTCACTCGCGATGATACACCTTTTTTTCAGATACTTTTTAAGCCACTCGCGTTTGCAGAAGGTGGGATCAGCTTCGCTTTGAGCTACTATTCTGAAGTGGCTCTCCAATTTGTTTGGGATGGTCCACCATTTTATAATTTAAATGTCATTTTTTTGTTACACGTGTTGACTGTAGAGAAACTTTTCATATGCCTGATAACGCAGACAAAACTAATCTTTTTCATATTTGTTTTACACATATTAAATTTCAAGTTAATGTGGTTAAAGGAGAATTGGTGAAGCAAAACAAAAGGATATTTTTATTGGTTAAAAGTGTAATCTTTGCTGA
This sequence comes from Pyrrhosoma nymphula, assembly GCA_963573305.1. Taxonomy (NCBI): domain Eukaryota; kingdom Metazoa; phylum Arthropoda; class Insecta; order Odonata; family Coenagrionidae; genus Pyrrhosoma; species Pyrrhosoma nymphula. Next base: position 83,467,069 of record OY754333.1, on the reverse strand, counting down.
AAACTGATGGAAAAAGCAACTTTTACAGGAAATTAAAGGGCTATGAAATGACGGCAACAAACCAGTGGTGCCCACAAAGTGGGGTCATGACGCAAAGTACGTCAAAAAAGTAATATGGGGAAGGGAGAGAGAAACAAAATTGCATATCGGGGGATGTAAACCACTGCAACAAGCCACTTAGTTTTAAAGATTTCGGAGAAAAAAATACAGTTCAGTAGCTGCGAAACATGGTGGCAGTTGCGCGGAAGGTCCTTTTCACTGGAAGAGTCCATTCCCTACGAACTGGCATCCCCCGGGGAATAAGGTAGAAAAATCCTTGGGAATCTTAGGAAAAATCCTTACAGTATCCTTGTTTGACTATCAGGGTTCCCAAGGTTTCAAAGAATCATTGCCAACTTCAAAAAGCTAAATCCCATCGTCTTTCGCAATTCGCATCGATTTTCTAAGTCTCTATGTCCAAAATCTCTTAATCCAAATGTCTTCTCCGATCTAATGGGCTTCTCCGCTGGGTTGCGATCTAAATCAGCGTATTTTGATCCAGCTTAGTTTGGATCGAATAAGTTGTCGTGAAATGCGTTATGCTACTTTTCCGTTCTCTCAGGCAAAATAAAAACTAAGGGCCCATGATTACAGCTCCTGCCACCTTAAAAGTTGGCTTTCCTGGCTATCTTTGCTGACTTTCCGCGTCTGACTTCACGCGCCTGGGAGATGCCGTGGAGGCAACCATTCCTCTTGAGGGCGTATCTAGCTAGCGTATACAAATATGATCTAAGGGGCGCAGCCGAGTGTGCGTGGCGGATGTCTGCTGTGTGGGGGAGGGCATTGGTCTTCTCGGACAGGGGGTGTTTCCCGTGGGCGGTGACCAATGCCCATCTTCTTTGCCGTGGTGCCGCTGGTGCTGTGCCGCCCAGCCGCATCGAACGGTTTTTGCCGCCTTCTGTTGCCATGAGACAGCAAGGGGGTAGGGTGAGAAAAGGGTAGCCGACGGTCATAAACCCCCCCAAAAAAACCCTCCCTCTTGCCCCTTCAATTTCGGAAACGTGTTGGACGTAAACGCGGAACTATAATCTTTCAGTCTGGCGCACTTGTTGCTTATTTATGCGTCTGATGTTGGTTCTGAGTATACTAACAGCCAGCAGCACAACCTTCGAAGTAAGGGAGGGCTTTTTTTGGCTGGTCGCCGAAATGACTCATGAGTATCCAAATTAATTTTGAAATCTGTGTATGCGTAGCGAAAGTTGGTGGCACTCGTTTGAGGAGGGCATGACGCAAAGAGAATCATATAACAAGGGAGGTTATTCCGGGAGTCCTTCGGTACCTGTATAAAAGGAAATATTCAGTTTAATATTTTCCATACTATTGTGTGGAAAAAGTACGAAGTGGATATTTCCTTTTGCTATGGATAAGTTCCATAAAGTTTGCTCGTTAATGATTAATTCTATTTTAACCCTCAATGACCTCTAATTCTCCGCTGGTGAGTGCCACCAAGTTCTGATATACATATAAATCAAAGCATTCGTTAATTATGTGATGCGGAAACATTCAATAAATATATTGACTTCGTAAATGGTTACGTAACTTATTTGGCGTGGCAGAATGGAGTTTAATAACTATGAGTTCTCTAAGTCACCAAGAACCGCTTTGAGGTATACATTAGATACATAGAAATGCAAACATTAAATAAACAAACAGAAATGTTATGGTGCGGTAGGAGAGTAGACAAAAAATTCGAAGCAGTAACTATTGGGGGATGAATTGCATAAGCGATAGTTCCTGATACCTGAATTTAGCAACGAGAATAATAACTCTGGATTTTATAAATGTCGATCTCATATCCAAATGTTTGTGCAACCAGCAATGTTTGGAAAAGAATTTTGAGCATTCTCTTGAATGGAAGTCTTGACGATAGAACGAGAAGCAAATAGTATATTAAATTAGAAGCAGTGGAATAGCGGTGTCATCGAAGAATGATGAATATTTAATGGATGGAGGGAATCGCTGATGAAGAAGTACGAAGTGTTGGAGACAAAAGGTGCATAAGAAAAGAAATAAAAACTTACTGGACACAATGAATAACAGAAATATCAATTTTCCAATAGTTACGATTTATTTCGACCATGGTTTCGATGCACTGCATCATCACTAGGTGATGATGATGAAGTGCATCGAAGGTCGTATTAAATCTTATCTAGTGGAAAATTGCCATTTTTGTGATCCATTATGCTGAACTTCCACCATATCACGCCTGATATTTCCCCTTTTCTTACTGGACACATTTAGAGGTAGAACGGCATCTTGAAAACAATAATGGAAGGAGAAATTAAGAATGACCAAGGAAGACCTAGGATTGAATGCATCAATATAGTTATGAAATATGCTAAAGCGAAAACGTACACATTTAGCAGAAGAACGGCATTTTGAAAACAATAATGGAAGGAGAAATTAAGAATGATCAAGGAAGGCCTAGGATGGAATGCATCAATATAATCATTAAAGGTGTTAAAGCGAAAACGTACACATTTAGCGGAAGAACGGCATCTTGAAAACAGTAATGAAAGGAGAAATTAAGAATGACCAAGGAAGACCTAGGATGGAATACATCAATATAATTATGAAAGGTGTTAAAACGAAAACTATAGTAAGAAGATTGTACTATTAAGCTTATAGGAGAGGGGATTGGAAAGCTGCTGCAAACCAATCTTCGGATTGATGGCTGCTGATGGTGTGTGGGTTCTAATGGGTTGCAGTGATCGATTTTCAATCAAGCTTCTGCGCTAAACAGTTTAGACTTACGTTGCGCAGAGCGTGTGCCAATCAATTCTGTTGTGTCATCTGCGCTAAACACATCGTGACCCAGGGATTGGCAAAACTGCTATTTTCTTGTAGCAGATGATAACCGCTAATGATAACACAGATCAGCTGCTGGAAATAGCAGATAATTTCAACAACTGCTATCGCGAAACCATGTGAAAACAAGCTATTACGTAAATTCAAAGAACTGCAGAACTGGCCACGCAGTAGCTTTAACGGAGTAACCCGCTAGTGATTGCAGTAATATGAGAAATTATCAGTAAAATAATGATTTTCCTGAAATCGGATGGTATGATCATGACGCGTGAATAGAGTCTAAACCAATAAGATCAATGGTAGACGAGTTCACTTTGTGGGAATTCATCTTAATAAAATAGAGAACTTTGTAATTTTCCACTCTATTTTATTCTTCACTCAACCGATTTGAACGTATTTCACGTCATTTTCAAGAGCTGAGAAACTGGAGCTGAAACCGGTTGCGTGAAGAATAAAATAATGTGGAAAATAACGAAGTTCTCTCTTTTTATTAAGAGCCTAAACTGGTTGAGTTCACTCTAAAATTGAAATTAGGAAGTATTTTTTTATTTAATGTAATCTACCTGTTAAGGTAGGTTTAAATCTAAATCTACAAAATACCCTGCAAGCCATCTCAAGGGTTTGTGGCAGTGGGTGGGCTGTCACCAACGTGCACTATACTATACCCTATTAATTAAGTTAGTATATGTACGACTATTGGTGCATTAGCATAAATCGCTCATGCTTTTCAGGAGCCGAAGCCTCACAAATAATCACCACTCTATAGGTATGCTGCAAATGGTTTAAATGGAAGTGATCAAAATCCTCTAGATTTTAAAATCTGCTGGGCCCTATCTACCTAAACAATTTCTTTATTTATCTCAGTATACGTCCTACCTCTCTTAATTTTGTCCATAAAACCTCTTCTCTTTCTTCCCCTTCCACACTTACCCAGTATCCTCCCCTCCATCACGGTATTCAGCATCCCTTCGCCTCTCATTACCTGCTCCAACCATTTACTCTCCACCCTCATAATTCTTTCCGATTTTCACCTACTCATCCACCTTGTCAAGCACTTTCTTGTTTGTCTTCCTTTCCGTCCACCTTCTCCATCCTCCTCCACACCCACATCTCAAACGCCTACAGCCTATTCTTATCCTCTCTTCTCAGTGTCAACGTTTCTGCCCCATACGGCCCTCTTATGGTAAACTCTTCGTCAGCCTTTGTCAACATTCTTACATAAGGACGCCGTAGTCAGCTCCCTTATTGCTGAACGCTTCTTTCGCTGGGGCAATACTTCTAATGTCTCTGCTTCTACGCCCATTTTCCTCTAACGTGCTACCCAAGTAATTAAATTTCTCTACCCGCTCCAGTTTGTTGCCTCCTACTTCTGTGATCTGCCTCCGCTTTCTTTGTCCTAGAAAATCACATCACTGAAGTTTTATTATGATTAATATTCATACCAAGTTTTCCGCACTGATATAACGGTGCATCTACTAAAGCTTGCTATGCATTATACGAAGTTTAATCCGCCTAGTAAATTCGCTTACTATCACATTAATCCTGCTCTCTCTCTATATCTCCGTGCGTAGTTGCGTCTTCATCTGTTCTCGCCGCAGGGTGACGCTTTCGCCCGCCAATCGTCTCAGTGACTTTCTTCCGCTTTCTTATTCCAACCGCCGCTTGGTCGTCTTCTCGGATCCGTTTCCGAAGGGAGATATCGCGAGGGATGGCTTTTAGCTTTCTCGTCTCTCTCCCTCTCTTCAATTCGCATCCGATGGAAATGAAATTTCCGAGCAAGAGGCCCATTAGCGGACAACTGCGTTTCCCGGTTGCGGAAAGGGATTGGAAACTGTGCGCCCTGGAGTACCCGTGTAAGGGTGGTCTTGAAACGTCAGGTTAAATGCAGAAAACACTAAGCTACTTCGGGAAACTATTGTATTTAACAGAGAACAGCGAAACTGGCTGATCACGCGATACTCCTGCCAATGTGGGAAGCCTGCTGTAACTAAAGCTCTAGATTAGAAAAGCATTGACAACGTTGGTCCTCGGCTGATGCCGTCAACCGAGACCATTGGGGAAGATATGTAGCATTAAAACATAGTAGTATTGTATAAAACATCACAATTGATGGTATATCATGGCTTAAACTTGCTTTAATTCTTGGGAATTAAATCTTTTCCCGTAGAATCATGTTTACTCGCTCTCTTCCCCATCCACTGAATAGGTCTGTTTTGGGTGCGCTGCCCGTACTTTCCCAATCTAGAGCTATAGCGGTGGCGATATCGCAGGTAGAGGTACACTGTACAATACACACGTGAAGGTACATGAAATAGTCCTTTACAATTCCTCGTCTCAGGCGGACGAACATAACAGTTCAGGATCGAATGAGTATCCCTCCGCTCGACGACAAGCATGGAACTCTTGTCGACTTTGAATTACATCTGGCACCCGGGACCCACTTCTCCCTCTTGTCTTCTGTTGTGTGGATGAAGTATAATATTCTTGCGAGTTGGATTGGTTAAACTTTATGGCTGTTAAAATATGTTGAAAACATTGTTGGGATTTGGTATCGCATGAATGGTTTTTTTGGAATGCATTCCTGTGATCCCGTGCGGTCGTGCTACGGAAGTTGTCTCTCGTTTCTCTTTGCCGACGTCTCTCTTATTTGGCATTCTTGTTACTGCGTGTGATAATCGGTAAGATGTAATTGCCCGCTAATCGTATTTCGTTCCACTTAAGAGGAGAGAATTTTTACGCATCGCGAGTGCGTACTAACGATGTTATTTCCACGCCGAAAGGCGTCTTTGGCACGCGGGCTAATAAAGCGAACAAAGTAAGTACACAGACAGGAGAAAAATTGAAGCCTCTTCAGGTAGTATTGCCAGAATATAAAAAGTTATTCCGTCGCTCTAAATGTATATATTCTCCTCCAGTGTTCTTCTTCTTCAGAGCGTAGTTTTCCATTTGATCCCTATCCACTCTGTTATACACGATTTGGGAGCGTTTTCCGTGGATCTCGTGGAGAAAAATAAAAATGTTCAACCTCCCAACCTTTCTTTCTTTTTGTCAGACAAAATCTGGCCGTCGGCAGCTACGCAGATAGCTTGCAAAATGCTCTTGGCCGATGGAAGATCAGGGAAGTTTTTGAGAAGGAGGAATTTAACCCCCGAGCCACGTTCATCGGGATTGAATTAGACTTAATAAAATTCCTAAGGGTCAACCTCTAGGGGGGAATTTGAAGGAAAGAAGAGGTAGGAGGAAGAAGAGGTAGGGTCATAGAAAAGGAACCATTTCTCACTAGCTTCGTTCAATTCTCTGGAGATCTTCCGTCGAGTGATTTGATCTTTTCCACTGTTTGTCACCTGTTAAGGATTGCTTGAGTCGAGAATATTTTTTATTAGGTGATTTCTCGCTTCCCTCAAGAAACCTCTCCTCTCCTACCGCTCCCAGCACTTCGTCATTCGCCTTCTTTTCCAATCATCGCTTCTTCTGCATCCCCATCCACACCTACTGCTCGAAAGCCTCAAATCATGTCCTCCCCATTAGGATTCAAGTATTACAACAGCATAGTGCTATCAGGCTGATATGGAGAAAAAGTGGGCTATATTTTGTCTTCAAATTCAAATACATGCGTTAAATAACTTATAGAGAGTTAGTCATGTATTTTTTTATTAAAAAATCTCAACTTCCTTTTTGTGCCGACGTTTCGCCTTTTAATTAAAGCATCTTTAGGGCTCAAAGGTTGGATCAATTTTCCTGCTATTTTTTATATTAGCACAATTCAAGGAAAACAGTTCATAACAATTATAATAATACAAAGATAAAAAAGAAATAGCAGGAAAATTGATCTCACCTTTGAGCCCTAAAGATGCTTTAATTACAGTTGAGCCGGCGAGAGTTGTCCGATGACAGCGAGAAAGAGAAAGTTGGGAGGGGCGGAAAACCCTGCCACGCAGCCAATAGCTGTCCCCCAAATGCACCCCACACCCTCGCCTTGTAAAAGGCGAAACGTCGGCACAAAAAGGAAGTTGAGATTAAAAAAAAGATATGACCAACTCTATAATTTAACGCTTACATTAATTAAGTAGTCAATAACGAATCCGACGAAGTTATTCAAATTCAAAATCAAACGCATATCGCTTGAAAAAATAAGGTAAGAAAGGACACCTTAGTGAAAGTTTATAAAACAGTGGCAATTCCTTGTGGAAAATATGGCAGTGAGAAATACACGATTACAAAAGCAAATGAACAAAAATGATAAGCATATGAAATGAAAATTTTAAGAAGAGCTGCTGCCTATGCACGAACGGACAGACAAAGAAATACGGATATAAGGCAAGAACTCGGCGTACAAGGAATAAAGGAAACAATCCGAGAATAGAGAAATAGATAGAGAGAACACGTAGAAAGAATGGATGAAGGAAAAGTAACAAAAAAGGGAATATAGAGGCAGACGATCCCTGGGATGTCCGCGCAACAGTTGGAAAGACCAAGACTGATTAAGGTCGTAACTCACAATGTTGTCAGTGCCTGCAGAGAGAAGGAAAACGCATGCCTCCAACGACAAACTTTGAATCCCGCCTTAAGCTAAAATTCGATGATGATCAGAAAAGTGAGTACATACGTAAACCAACGTCACACACCCGCGTACTACGCGTGCCGTGACACGATCTCGTATCAACGGTGAGTATCAGAACTTTCTCATGGAGATAAGCAGTCGCGCGAGATATCAGTCCTCTCCAGAAGTTTTGTTTTGCTCTCAGATTCTTCCCGCGTGGAACATGATACAAACTTGCGTAAAAGATAAAAGCTACCTGGCTCTCGAGTTCAATGTCTCGTAAATAGCTGTCACAAGAGAGAATTATCAATGGAAACGCGTGAGTATACACCTCGGCCTCCTATCAATGGAAAAAATGAATACTTCTCATAAGATGCATTCACCTCCCTTTCACCGCATTCCGTTTTATCCTCGTGAAATTGTTATTATTAGAGATGACCTATCGGTTAAGAATGTTTAGATGGAAAGGTTTAACATCATTTTGTCTTGTACCGGTGTAAGCCCTTACATCATAACACAGTTTGATTCTTCAACTCAGCATGCATGCTACCCTTCTTGATCCCATCAATAAAGCCTTTTTCTCTTTATACACCAAAGAGGGTGGAATTCGCCATGAAAAATCATTTGACTTGACTGGAATTCGAACACGGATCTTCCTATTGCTGGTCAGGTATGTTAACTAGTTACATCACCAAGCATCTTAATTTAAGGTAAATTTAAACGTTCTCGTCCCCAGTCTACATTGTGGCTCAGGAGAAGTTGTCGTGCATGATATGCCACAGTCGCGGTGAGTCAACTCAACATTGTCACTACGGTAAACATTGTAAAAAAATTAATAAAATAAACTAATCTCTTTCATCCCCTCCCCCGCATACCCAACATCCTCAAATCTGTCACGGAATTTAGCATCCCCGCGCTCCTCAGTACCTCTTCCAATCACTAACTCTGACTCCTAATCTCCTCCAGAAGTTTCCTCTCCTCACCCAAGATGACGAGCACTTCCTCGTTCGTCTTGCTTTCTGCCCATCACTCGTTCTCCATTCTCCTCCACACCCGCATCGCAACCGCCTGCAGCCTTTTCTTTACTTACTCTCTCAAAGTTCACGTTTGTGTACTATGCATCGCTACTCTCCACATTAGGCTCTATTTTATTTTGTACCTTTCATGGTCGACTAAATGGAGATTATCTTTCTTTTTCCCTGGAACATTCCTCTCTCATGTGCAGCGTGAGTGCGGAGAACTTTTTAAAAGGTAGATTCGAAAAACTCGCGGGTTTAATTTGTAAATCAATCTTCTGCCTTCTACCTATGCTTCTACTTACAATTAGTCTATCCTCTGTTTCACGTGTGAGGATTAATGGCTATGGCCTAAACTTTGATTGTATTCCCTGCAGCGGCCAATAAGCCCGACCTGACCGTATCTTGGGCTCCGTTGATCGTTACGAATTTATTAGGGCGTTGCTATTCTAACTTATTTGGCGCCAAAAGTTGTTTCTCTAGTCGGAAAGGTCGTTACCCCAAACCCAGCAAAGTAGGTTAATGGCTCACACACTTTAGATTCGCGCCTCTGTTGTTAACGATGAATAATCTTCGGGGTCGCTCGAGTGAATATTAATTAAGTGGGCTAAGTTAATAATAATCGTGTAAATCGCGTCTTCATAAGCATCTCACCGTGTCCGATATTGATGAGCCACTACCAGGATGAAATGAAAGGGTGAGCTAAATATTTTAAAGTTAATTGCCTGTAACACATATTAGTATTTCCTTTATTGTGACCTGTATCCTATGAAAACAATGCGAATCACTATCAAGAAGATAATTTCCATATGAATAGGCCACACTTCAGGACGCAGCGAATTCGTAAGGAACATGAAAGAGGGGAGAAACCCACGTTGAAGACCGAGGGACAAATGCATTGGGCAACTGAAACGGAGAATGAAACGGATGATCTACAAGGACACAATTGAGTTATCAGGTGAAAGGGTAGAATGGAAGGTTGCGGTCAAATAATATTTTGATTGAATGACAAAATGATGATGATGGTGATCGAGTGAATGAGCAGCGGTGTTTAAGCGAGACGTGGCGGATACAGGAACTTCTCGGCCGGCCCTGCTATATGTCTGTCGCATGTGTGAGAGAAAACTTCACTATCACTGATATTTTCTGTCAGCCGACTCTCTTTTCCCTAACTTGCATTTGAAACTCAAAACATGCTTAATGCAATCACTCTGCGGCAGTGAAGTTTCTCTAAATCTTAAATATTTTCTTATTTATGAAGATATGGGCTACTTGTACGTTGCATATGCTTACAGTCGATTTTTCACTTATATAATCGATTCGGACCTGTTTTTCTCTGATCTTGGATTGTGCAGTTGCTTATACAGTTTGCGAGTTTGTTCACTCTTTCTGTTCTCTTCAGAAAGGTATTTCTTAGTTCCTGACTTTATGCATGCAAAGTTTTCGAGTGGTGCTTGGAGATTGATGATTCCTGTCACTTGATTCATGCCTGAAAACGTGCGGTTTCCCACGTCCGTCGGAGGGGCTGACATTGACGGCGGGCATCACGCCTTCTTCTACTTATTTCTTTCCGATGAACACATCCAGGTGGTGTTGGTGGGTCGTCTCTCTCTCTCTCTCTCTACTTTTGCTATTGCGCATCTGATCACGGAGTGGGATCCACCGACCGTGTCCTCTTGAATTATTGCGTCAGTCCCGTTTTGTCGCAAGGCCACCTATTCAACCTAGGGGGAGTGTGGATGTCTAGGGGGGGGGGCTGAGGGAGGGAGTGGAAGAGTGAGGTGGGGATAGTGGAGAGGAGGGAAGACGTGGGTCATATCATCATATGTCGCTGCCGTCCGTCATCTTCGCTTCTCCTAGCTTTATGGGAGGTCACCTTCGACACTATTCTCGCTTCCTCTGTGCTGCCTCTTCTCCTGCGGCGGTCAGGAGCTATCGCGATGACTTAATAACTCGCCTCGCATCAAACAAGTATCCACCCCCTTGAGGTGTTTCAGAATAAAGTCTACTTCTCCGAATTAGCAGGATATAGAGCGTTCCACATTTAGTTGACATTGTGGGCGTTATTGGAGAACGCTGTTGCCAAACTTACGCTCTGTGTGCTCACCTCTAGACCACGTAATCAAATATTACCGACAATGCGCTAGATATATGTAAGGCGATTCAAGGAAAGATATTTCCGTATTGGAAGAATCCTAGATGCATAGTTTTTATTCTTCACAGTACTGTGTTAACTTTCCTGCTGCTACTGGCAGCATCGCAACTTCCGGCTTAATGGAGATTTACTCTGGACACGAATGTTCATGAGAGCCCATACTGTCAACTTAATGTTGAAGGTGCTATTTTAAACCTGAAACAAGTCCGATCATCCCTTAATCTCCCAAACAATCCATAGTGTCATTATATCCCTCGTTAAAAAATTCCAAAATAGATGGCTGCTAAAAAAGTAGTAATGCTTGTAGGCACCGTCAAACCCCATCCTGCAAAATATTTGGAACAACTCAATTTACCCTACCACGTATAAACTGGCTCGGCATATCACTTATCTATAAGTCTTTCCCGTGTGTATCAATTCTCTTCCTAACTTTAGAATTAAGTTTGGTTGATCTTGCTGAAGTTTATTCTTTTTGCCAAATTGTGCTGGCGATGAAAACGCGCCGACTTTAAAATGATAATAAAGGCACAAAAGCTAATAAAAGGCGAAGAATGAAAGACCAAGGAAGAAAAAAATTCCGGAATACGCTGGTGCCTACTACACTGAACCTTACTACACTATACCCTACTAAAATTACTACACTATACCATACCACAATAAACCATATTACGCGATACTATGTTAACTTTTTTTGTTGAAAAAGTGGAAAAGTGCTTCACCAAATGCAGCTACAATATTACGTGTTATTTTTATTAGGCTTTTTGGACGAATACTTAAATCACAATGAACCATAATTGCTAAACTATTCCTATAGTTACGTTTTAGCTTCAGATTCAGCATCCGTAACCTTTCTATTGTGATCAAGGCCACTTTCAGTTCGTGGCTTTCGGTGGTTTGCGATTAGTGAGGGAGAATTTAGGTCTCGCGCCGATGACTCCATTAAAACCTAATCTGGAAAGAGAGACTCATTCCTTCGCGCTTCTTGATCGACTCAAAATTGCATTACCATTGCCTCCTTCAGTCTTGTGGATGATATCGCAAAAAATACCACAGAAATGAGAGTGAGAAACTATTGGATATGAAAGTGACGTGTGAAAACGGTCGTGAGATTAACAATTCTCATTTCGAGAGTGGATATGAGGAGAGTGGCTGCGTCGGAATCGTTTCGAAGAGCGAGCCCAAGTGTGTAGCACGTGCTTCAGACAAAGCTCTTGTTTCTTCTTGACTTGAAAGTCTTCTCTTCAGGTGGCAGGAGCGATTTTTGTCTATGCATAGTTTTGCATGAAAAGTTCCATTTATGTACATGTTTTTGTTAGTGATATCAATAGATAAAAGTGAAAAAAATTGAATTTTACCGAATCTGTTTTTTTGGCAATTCAATGCTATTTCAACAGCTAACCTTATCGCAATGGAAATATATTTCGCAATAATTCGAATACGTATGTGAAGATTTTCTTGTAAACGCGAAATTATTCATTTCATATAGTTATGTATAATGATTGGTAACAAATATCAAGGTGTCATGCCGAATTCAAATTCGAAAAAACCTAATTAAATACCATTTCCGCCTAGATTTCGGATACAGCGCCGAAAACTACTAATAGCTCAAGTCATGTTTTAATTAAGGCAAGAATGTAAAATATAATTCTCGTATCGTTTCCATTACTGTATATTTGGTATGTTCCACTGTATCAAAAGACTTACTCAAATAAAATGTGATCCTAGTTTTTTTCGACTCACTTGAAACATTATTGAAATGTACTCGCAACTACTTAATGACTTAAGCCACCTTAAACCTCTAATGCATCACATATCTAATCGAGCATGATTAGAGGGTTTAACAACAATGATGCATCAATAAACCTGGACATAAATGATTCAACTGTGATGATTGAATGATACATTTATTTTGTACCAAAATTGTTTTCCTTTTTCCCCCATGTTATTAAGGACTATTGAACAAAACATCTTCCTATCTTTTACAAAATAAGGTACACAATTTAATATTATTATTACAAGTGGTGCATGTGGCGTGAAAAACTGTTAACATATTATCGATTAAGGGGAAAATTGCATAAAATGCCTCTAATTACTATAGTACAGTTGCCCAGTAAAATATAATAAACGCCGTTGAACTTCTTGTGTTTTCATAGTGCACAAAATATTTAATTCTTATTTCTCCTATACTTGAGCACATAGACCATTTCATGCATGTTGTCCTCAAGTGTGGGAATCATAGTTTCGTAAGTAATGGGTCAAACCTTTGGCTTTTAGAATGTATAATAAGGTTAAAACAAGCTAAAAATGCATGTATGAGGGCTAACGTTAGCAGCTGTGAAATTCTATCCTATCGATACATGGAAAGCAAGCGGAAACGATGCCTTAATACCGACGAAAGTTTTGGATTCCATTTTGATGTGCGAATGGGTAGGAAGTGGGAGAGCAAGTCTTATGATTGGCATACTAGTGTCTCGGAGCAATTATGCTAGACTGAATTCTCTGCGAGATTTTTTCCCAGAGGTTTGTACATGATATAGACGAAATCCCATGCCGTCAATTGTTAATGGAAACCTGTTGTAAAAGTATTGTCTCGTGGATAAATTTTGTGCTGGTCATTAAATAATTTAATGGTAGTGCGTCCCATCCATTAAGAAACGAGTCTGTGATATCGCAAGGAAGTTACTTGTAGAGTTGGAGTCTGGCGAGGTTAAACGTGTGTCTATATCTGTGGCTATTATTTTGTATACCTACAGTAACTACGCATGACTTTCTCTATATTTTCTTTCGCTTAAATCTCGATATTTAGTATGCGCATCGAAATGAATTATGTAAAAGGCAGTAATAGCCAGTGGACCTTCATTATTACGGTTTTTTCATTATCTATATACATTACGTGACCGCAATAAAATGTGTTCACCATGTCGATATGTTATTCAACCTTGCAGGTTATACAATATGGCAGAGTGATGTGGTACTTAGATAATTGTTTGATAACACAGTAATCGGTTACGCCTTTGAATGCAATGTGAGATAGGTTTTTTGTGTTTAATATGGTGTCGATTTCCACTGATTTCCTATGATAGTAGTGCAGCATTAACGTTATGAAAAGTGATATTTTGGTTTGTGTGTGTGTGTTTGCAATGTATTAAAACAAAAGTGCTGCGGAAAAACAGCAAAATAAAAAATAATGGCTATCCCAGTCGAGGGAGGGAAGAAAATTAGAAGGAACTGGGAAGGAAAAGACCTTGGAAGAATGTCGTCCTCCTCGCTGCATTCTTGGCCGTGTAATCTTTACGTCACTCTGTCACGCCCGTTATGCAATGCTGCATTTCGATTCAATGAGATGATCGCATCAAAAGAAAATTACTCCCTAGCGCTCGGCGCATTGTTTACGTACAAGAAAGCCTTCAATAGCGTGGGCTTAACCCAAGCGCCTGCTGTGGTGGAATGCTGCCGCTTTGATTCCAGCGATTGAGCAACGATGTATTCCTCCCGCCCTCAGGTAGCGCTGACCTTGAAATTCGACGGAATATCCTATTGGTAAAGTCTGCTTTTTTTCGCATGTTTCAAGTACTACAATCTAATCTAGGCTTGAGTTCTTCCGTGCGAAAATTCTGACTATATTAAAACGAATGGCAAAGGATTAACAAATTGACGAATTTCTCTCAGTAAGTTTAATTTATTATTAATTTATTTTCATCCGTAGGTCAGGAGTAATGCATGATATAGATCATGATCAATAACTCAGAGAAAGATCTACAATGAGGACGCATGCATATGATGGACGCATTATACAAAAGATAATGGATACACAGTTTTCACTATACTATAAACAGTAATCTGAATAAAATTCCAGGCACATACTAGATACATAGAAAACATTATATGCACATTTAAAAATTATATACACAGGAAAAATTGTATTTAAGCATATAATTTATAAAATCGTTTAGACTGTACTAACACTTGTCTAGCAATGACTTTGTTTTAGCTCAGTTTAAAAAATAGAAGCAGGTTTGTATTTTATCGAGTCATGGAGCTAATTAAAAATAAAAGAGGCTGGATATGTGACTCTGCATTGATTGGAGCAGACTATTTAGATGAATGTTCTCCACTACTTGTGTGTGGCGATTATATGATTTTGATTTTTATATTAGAGAATTTTAATACGCTTGATATTCTAGTTTGCCTACGACCAATGGATCTTTGGTCAAGTGGCTCTTTCTCATTACAGAACAGAAATAAGTGTTGAACTTGACGGAATATCTTATTTTACTTTAAATTAAAAAGAGCGTGTTTTTTACGGCAGCATACAATATGCTTGAATCTGCCAGTGGAAATTAATTTCGCCATATTCCACCCAAAAGGGTGATGCATGCATTCAATATCTTGTGCGTGCAAAGCCTCCCTCGGGATTGAAGAGAATATGGTCCCGTCTGTCAGGGTTGCAACTCTATTTGGAATCCCTCATAAATTGCTCTTAGTTACCTTCTTAATGGTTTCATTTGTTTGTCTATTTCATAACAGTATTTGAACGAGTGCGTTTTTGCGGCACATATTTTTCTATAATTTTTTATTTAATATTTCTATAACGACGGAATGGGTGGCCTAGTGGTAGCTTGTTCGACTTTCCGAGGGTCGCAGGTTCGAAACCGTGACGGCAAATATATACGTGATTTGTAAAAATATATTAACCGAAAAAATATCGTCAAATTTTTACGAAACGAGACTGAGAATTTTCTACACCCTACATGCTGCCCAAACTACATGCTACCAAACTACCCGGCTCCCCTGTTGAGGGACACCAGTCTCATCAGAAAGCACTGGTGGTGTTGGTCAAGAAGCTAGGCGTGGTATCAACTGACACAGCTTCGGGCGAGAGTGAAGTTTCACGGAATCGACCGGAGTACTGCGATGTGAAAGGCAATGGAAAGCTACCAAATTAGTCTCCATGGAAGATGCAGCCTTCAACAATATATATCACATGGCATTCCTCCATTTTAAATATTCCTGAGGTAAAATAGTCCCCCAAATGTATCTCCGGGTGGGAACTACTGGGATGGGAACATCAGCCATAATGGACAATTTGTATAGCTAGAGTTGCTAATAGCCTATAAATGGGACTCAATATATTTTACCTTGGGCTTTTTGCAAATCGTTCCTGTAATTTGTTTAATATTCCGCCGTTGGACTTGTTAGAACTTGATGGTTTGCTTGTAAATGATTGAACTGTGTGCGACGTACAAGAGAAGGCATCCAACGGTAATCTGTAGATCGCGAACATATTTCGTTAGGAAAGAGAACAAAAATTCAACGGACACGTGTTTTCGAAAAAGCGTCCGTTAGGCACTTGTTTTTGAGATATTTGCATTAAAAATATTTACTATTGCCCATCTCGTATGCCAAAGAAAATATATGACTGTGTTGTTATTATTCTCATGCGTTGGAATATTCTCTTGCTTGTTTACAGTTGAATTATATTGCTTCATTTGGATGCTCGCCATCGTTATCCTTTCGTTTAAAAGTTTGAAACTGACAGATGTTATGCGTGGCCGACCTCAGCTGTTAGAGAAGTGGTTCTGGTAACTAAGCTGCATAACCAACTTGGTTTTTCCTTGTGTATTCACTTCGTTATGAATCGTAAAATGGCTCTAAGGAGAATCAAAATGAATGCCTAACTCGCCTAAGAATAGTTTTCCTTTCTCGAGGAATTTGACACGTACGTTTGATCCGCTAAAAAGCGTTTTTTTTCCTTAAAAAAATGAGCATTTTTCTCTTTCTCTCTCCCTCGCGTATTCCTCGCCACTCTTGAGAACTGCGTCTCCAATATCGACTCGTTCCCATCCCCCAGTGTTGTGTATGCTAATATGCGGATCCGGCCCGATATTTTTTTTTTCATCCATACAACTCCGAGAGCGTGTGTTTGGTTTTGCTCGATCGCTTCCCGTTTCCCATCTCATAAGACAAACAGTCTCAGACCGTTGGAGTCCTGAGAGAGGAAAAAGAGGCCTTCCTTCACTCCTCCGAGCAACCGCCCCGTTTTCCCCACATGCGATTCGTAATTCAGTCCGCTCACGCCGAACATTAGCGGTGTAAGAGGGAAGACAATGGGGCGAGTCGCTTGCACGGGAACTTGTAACCTACAGAGAGAAAAAAAATACCGATTGGCCTGGTGCGTTAATTTCAATCACGCCTTCGACCTTGTTCACTTTCGAAAGGGGGGAATATGCGCTCTTATGCGCGTAGTACGTACTTACTATTGGTGGGAGATTGGAGGAATGTACCGGAAAGGAATGCTCAGGAATGTCCGATACTTCACCGCGCACAAAGTGTGCCACTGTCCTGGCCGTTGAATTTCATTGCGCCGGCGTGTCTGTGTGGTGTTGCGTTTCCCGACCCAACCCACCTCCTTCTCCTCCGTCATCCTCTTAATGATGTTCCCCTTCGTTTCCATGTGGCCGTTCTCGCCACGCTTCATGAAGCACCAGAGGGGAGTTGGGTTGGAGTGAAGTGGCCGAGGAGATTGGCGCTCTATTTATTGACCCTTCTATGCCAGCTGCATGGTACTACCAGTACAAGGTAGGACGTTCCCTCGGCCAAAATGAGTTCGTTCTGCGCATGACGTCATCCGGATGACAAGAGCGTCAAACGACTCTGGAATTATCATAGGAATAATGGATTAAAGCTCCAATAATTTAATTTGCAGCGAAGACAGAATGGATTCAAGTAGATATATGCATCCTTAAGTACTGGTATACAACATATTCGATCGGTTATAATTAGCAAATGTGTAGTTTGAGAAAACAATCTTACTTACAGCGGCTTACTTACTCTAGCAACAATTTAATTGCAAATGAAAGTTGAAACTCGGGTCATTTTCAACAATAGGGCAGTATTGTCCTCGGCAAACTTGGACCCGCTTCGCCTTTGCAGATGTATCAATTGGATATCTAAAATATACTCTCTTCCCTCATACGTTTCTTCGCATTGCTGTTGTATCAAAAAACCACACAAGTAACAAATATACAATGCACTCCTTACCTAGCTATGAAATGCAAACTAAGTCACAGGTTTCGACACCAACGATACGCAACGACCTACCTTGTGTTATTAGTACCATTAGCGTTTGGCTTAGTCGTAAATCGTAAAGTGGTAGAAAAACTTGGTGGCAGTCGCCTGCGTGCAGCTTGGCGTCAAGGAGGGAAAGGCTCGTGTGGAAGGGGATGGCCAAGGAGTGGATAAGAGAGGATAGCACATTGTAGACAACGCTGCCAACTTAACTGTATTTAACTTGAAAGGACGGAAAAGTGTCTGCAGCGCGTTACACGATGATGTTTACGGTGGACGCAAAGCTACATCAAAATACGATTGTATTATTTGCAACCCATCAGAGAATTCCATCTAAACAGTAAGACAAAGAGCCATAGAGAGCTAAAAAGTGGATTTGAATAACACATTGAGCATTTAAAAGTTTGCAATGAAGGTTTTCGACCATGGGAACCTTGGTAGCCAAACGCGGAGACTTCCTTACTCCCCCGTACGGCAACAGTTCTACATCTACAAAATACCCTGTAAGCCACCTCAAGGGTGTGTGGCAGGGGTAATTCATCGGGAATGGGCCCTGCTACTGACAAGGGCCTTTCTGGGCTATTGTTTTGAATTGTTATCATGCTTCGCTACCACTGCCCAGGTTATTCTGTCAATCCCTTACCCTGCTCGTAGGAAGCCGGCTTGGAGAAAGAATGTACTTTAGGTGTCCGGTTTTAATTTGGACGATATGAATGCAATCATGTACCTGTTCGCATTACAATGTAATCATTGTGATTTGCAATTGTTGAATAAGTTACAAGGACGCCATGTTCTTTGGAGGAATATCGTCGGGAATATGGACCTTAGCGTTTTAAGACGTTTATACCCAATCATATACAATGTTTCTATGCTGATCTCGCCTTTTTACCTCTCTTTCTATCTGCATATTCTTACTACTACAGGTGCCGCCGCAGAGGCGTGTGGCAGGGGAGTTTAGGACACCAGATATGTACAGGAAAGGCTATACGGAACAAGAGGGTGTACTTGATAAATTTTAGATACGGGTTGAGGGACTGTATTAGTGTCACGCTTTTTATTGTAGCCACCAATGGTGCGTGGAAAGAAGGAATTTTTGCACTTATCAGTTCCGTAGTGTATTTCGGTCACAGTTCTGTTCGGCAGTGTCATTTTGGTATTTGCCTATTCTTAATTTTTTAATCTCTTCTTTTAATTTATTTAGTTTTGGTTGATTATAATTTCTTTTATTTCACTGCCAACGTTTCGGCAAATTTATTGCCATCCTCAGGACTAATTGAAAACCACAAAACAAAATTAACAACATAAACAGGTAGAACAGAAAAATAACAATTGGTATAACAACTTTGGTGATAACTACACTGTACATTTTTTTATCGGGTACACTAATTGAACAAATATCAACAAACCTGTGAAATTTTAATTACACTAACATGATGTCAACCATTCCAATTTACAGGGTAAATATAAAGTTTCTTAGCAACAAGAGAACACACCAGATTACACCAAACATTAATTTAGAAATATCATGAAAATTGCTTTATAATATACAAGGATAACAATTCATTTCATTCAAGTATTCTACCAGCTGATTGGTAGGTTCTTGGACAGTCCCCATTTTGTATCCCAACCTAATAGAAATTGTCTCGCATTCCCTCCTAAGGATGGCCCGTTATTAGATCTCTCTTCAGTTCTTCATATCTTCTACCTCCTCTTATTTCGTCCAGAATTCCTATCCTCTTCCTTCCTCTCCCACGCTTCCCCAGTGTTCTCCCCTCTATCACTCTCTTCAACATGCCCTCTCCTCTCAAAACCTCCTCCATCCATCTCTTCTGCCTTCTCCGAACCTCTGCCACAAGCTTCCTCTCCTCTCCGACCATATCCAATACCTCCTCGTTCGTCTTTCTCGCCATCCAGCTAACCTTCTCCATCCTTCTCCAAACCCACATCTCAAACGCCTCAAGTCTACGCACATCCTCCCTTCGCAATGACCAAGTTTCCGACCCATATAGCGCCACGCTCCATATTAAAGTTTTCACCAGCCTCTTCTTTACGTCTCTTCTCAGACCCCCACTCATCAATTCCCTTCTCTTCGAAAATGCTTCTTTAGCTAGCGAAATTCTGCATCTGATGTCCTTACCACTAAACCCATTCGCCTCCAAAATACTACCCAGATACGTAAACTGCTCGACCTGCTCTATCTTCTGCCCTCCCACCCTTATATTCAGCCCCGCCTTCTTACTTCTAGAAAATCTCATTACTTTCGTTTTCTTGTGATTGATCTTCATCCCATACTTTTCGCACTGCACCTCTAATGCATTCACCATTGACTGTAACCCCTTGGCCGACTGACTAACCAATGCTTGATCATCTGCAAATCTCACTGATTTTATCAGCTCCCCTCCTACCTTTATTCCTACCTCCTCCTCCCCCCAAGCCTCCCTTACCATTTCTTCTGAATACACATTAAAAAGCAACGGCGATAGTGGGCACCCTTGCCTCACTCCCCGTCCTATCGTGGCCCATCCCGATTCTCCATTGGCTACCCTAACCTGCGCAGTCTGATTCATATACAAATTTCGAATCAGACGCCTGTCCCTCCAATCGACCCCTAATTTCTTCAACACTCCCATTAATTTCGTCCATTCCACCCGATCAAATGCCTTCTCGAAATCTACGAAGCATGCAAAAACATCCTGTCCATACTCTAGGTTTCTTTCTACTAGCGTCCTCATCACCGCTATAGCGTCTCGCGTTCCCGTCCCTCTCCTAAACCCGAACTGGTCGTCACCTAGGTATTCATTTGCCTTCTTCTCTAGCCTTCTGTTTAGAATCCTCAGAACTACTTTGGCCGCGTGGGATATTAAGCTTATTGTCCTATAGTCTTCGCAAGTTTTTGTCTTACTCTTCTTCGGTATAGGAATTAGTACAGTCTTCGCGAAGTCTTCCGGCCACACTCCATCCTCATAAATCTTACGAATTAGCGCAAAAAGTTTTCCTCTTCCGTTCTTCCCCATGCTCTTTAAAAACTCTGCAGGTATGTCATCTATTCCCACCGCCTTATTCCTTTTCATGTCTCGTAGAGCTCTTTCGATTTCGCTATCTAGGATACTTGGTCCGATGCCATATCTGTCGATATCGTCTTCCCTTTCTATATCTAACCTATTGGGCCTTATTTCTTTACCATACAGCTCTTCAACATACTCCTTCCACCTCTTCTGGATCTCTCTCGGTTCAACGATTACCTTTCCCGTCTTGTCTGTTATCGTTGTAATTCCCCTTCCCTTATTACCACCCGTCAGTTCCTTTACTTTCCGATATAATGCATCTGCTCTTCCCTCTTTTTGGTATTTCTCTAACGCGTCGATCTGTTCTCTCCACCACGCCTCTCTTGCTTTCTTTGTTTCTCTTCTAAGCCTGTTATTAAATTCTCGGTATTTTCTCTTACCTAGATCTGAGTTTACGCTCTTCCATTTCCTTCTCTCCTCCATCTCCCTGATCATTTCCTTCGTGATCCACGGTTTTCTAATTTTAGTTGAACTCACTACGCCTACCGTTGCTTTCGCCGCTTCTATAATTCCATTTTTCAAACTTACCCATTCATCTTCCACTGATCTAACTCCATGATCCTCACCCATTATCTCATCCACCTTATCCCGATACTTCTTCTTCATTGCCCCAGTTAATGCCTCCATATTCCACTTACGTACCCTCCTTCCCATTCTTATCTTTTTCAGTTTTACCCGACATTTCATGACTAATAAGTTGTGGTCTGTGTCTGCATCAGCTCCTGGATAAGTATGCGAGTTTTTAGCACTATTCCTGTATCTGTGACGCACCATTATATAATCTATCTGGAACCTGTCTGTGTCTCCCGGCTTCTTCCAAGTGTACCTACGTCGAGGATGATGTCTGAACCATGTATTCGTAATTACTAGGTTATTTCTTCGGCAAAACTCCACAGCTTTCTCGCCCCGGTCATTTCTTCTTCCTAGCCCGTAATCGCCCACCTCCCGCCCATCTCTTCCTTCACCCACCACCGCGTTCCAATCCCCCATTACTACCAGGTGCTTACTCCCAGGTATCCTACCAATTATTTCCTCTAGCTGATCGTACACCCCATCTACCTCCTCCTCTTTATGATTAGAGGTAGGCATATAAACCTGGATTATAACTAAATTCGTTGGTTCTGCTTTTAGTTCCACGACTATTATTCTATCACTCACCTGTTCTGCATACACTACTTTTCTACCAAGTTTCCTATTCATTACGAATGCAACCCCGCGCTGACTTTCATTCCCTCCGCTATAAATTACTCTATAGTCGCCGCTCCAGTAATCCCCGTCATCCTTCCATCTTACTTCACCCAGACCCATGATGTCTACACCCACCCTCTCCATTTCTTGCTTTATATTCTCTAGTTTCCCTGCCCTCAGCATAGTCCTTACATTCCACGTGCCTATTCTAATAGTTTCGTTCCTCTTCTTTATCTTCTTTTCCTCTGCTGCTGCGTCGTCTGAGCAAGGATTTCGTGTGATGACGACCGCAGGGGCCTTGCTCCCACCGCTGCCGGGCACGACACCCGGCCCTCTTGGCCGAGTCCCGTAGTTGCCAGGATTCATTATCAATTGAGAACTGTCCATAATTTCAAGGTTTTTGTTTTAATTGAGGTAGTATTCCTTGGCCTTACTCAATAGTGTTTTTTACGTGACACCATCACTTCAGAGGCCGCCCCACTGGGGTCAGACGCCTTTTGCAGCCGCCTCACTGAGGTACAGACGCTGCGCGGACTACCATTCGTCTGTCTCCTAACCTTCGACCAATCTGGCATGGGTGACCCTACCAGGAGCAATGCTCCCGCCAGTGCAGCTCTAGGGGTCATCGGAGCACGCAAGCCCTTCAACCACGACAAGGTTGTAGTCCAAGAGAAGGGAGGATAACAATAACATCAATTAAAAAAAAACATTTATCACATTTTGTATATGTAAAACACTATTAAAAAGCATATATCAAATTATAAATATTACCTTTTGATTTATTGTATAAGACTTATGTAAATTCTGCTTAATTTATCTATATCCGTTCTCAAATTGAATGTATTTGGGTGTTTCATGATATGGACCATTTCTTTAAAAAGTCTACTGCATAAATTTAATTCATAATCTATAATTTTGGTTTTATTAAAATCGAAACTATGGCTATTCGTTATGGCATGATCAGCTAGGGCACACGTTTGTTTTGACAATTTTATTGAGGATTTGTGTTGGTTCAGCCTATCTTTTAAATATTGTGACGTCTGTCCAATATAAATCTTGTTACAATCTTCAGTCTTAATTTTTTAATTACTTAAAGCCTGTTTCTACTGAAGGTATAATTATTGTCCTTTGCTATTTAAAAAAATGTCATGGACGCCATGTTCTTTCACTCTACACACTCCATGAACTGTTTCGGACACTATTTCTGATATACTTCGGAACTCTCCGTATCTCGTCCAATATTACTCGTTTTCCTTCCTATTCCCAGCTTACGCAGTATATTCTCCCTTCAATCACGGTCTTCTGATTACCATGGCCTCTTAATCAATCGCTGTAACCATGCTTCTCATCTCTGCCCCTCCCCCGTGCCTACAGGGTTGGCTTCAGAGATTAGAGAACTCTCCCAAGGGTTCTTCTTTTCTTTCCTTGGGGTTGGCGTCTGCATGAGGTAAAAAGGGTTTCGGGTCTCGTGAGTTTCTTTTGTGTCACCGGACATGTGATGCGTTGCCGTAGGTTGCTCTCCGCGTCCTTTCTGCACCGCCACTTCCTTCCCCTGTCTCCTTAAACTTCGTCGGCTTCACTCTCGTTCTTCTCGACGGTGTCAAATGAAATATGAGGATGATGCTGACGGTGCCCTTTGCTCTGGAGAAGTCAGGGGTCCCATCCTTCAACTTCGTACAGCCATGCTTGCTACCGCAATGGCATGCGGGAGAAGGGTGATACTTTGCGTCAAGTTTCGTGCTACTGATAGGATTATTTACGAAGTAATGAATTTTCCGTTACGTGATACATGTATTAGAGTGACTGGGTTTGGAGCTTATGAAGACTCGAAGATAGCACTAAAGGTTAAGGTTCCTGGAAAAATTAGTTTCCCAGAAATTTCCGGTGGAAACGGCGGGTATCATTTTTGCTCCCCCTCCTGCCCAACCAAGCTGTTTCCGTAAAACTGACTACATGCAGGCATACCCAATACGCCCTTCCATTTCAGGGTAGGAGCAGTCAAAAAAGTGAATTTCTCGGTGATAGGCCTGTAAAGCTGACGCTGTTAATTAATTATTAACATTTACTCCATACTGCCCTATCCCTGCATACTTCTTTTGCTTCAGTTACACTCATTCATTACTTCTTACACGCCCTCCTATTCTTAAGACTCCCACTATTAATTCTATTAAGAGTATATTCACCATGATTCAACGACACGGTATGGTACAACAACGACATATAGTCAACAACTACATGGTATTATAACACCATGATTCAACGACAATTAAATATGTGTGTCAGGTTCATTTATGATCTTAAAAAAGATGATCATATATCCCCTTATTTTTCTAAGTTAGAATGGCTTAAAGCTAAAACAAGGAGGGAATACATGCTTGCCTCCTTTTTATATAAACTTTTCAATTGTCAACAGCCTGAATATATCATGCAATTTTTTCAGTCTAAAGAGAAAAATCGAAATGTTGCAACTCGAATGTCACCAGATTTTTTAATTGTCCCACTACACCGAACCACTACATTTAATAAATCCTTTTCTGTTGTTGGGACAAGGATATGGAATAGTACTCCCGAACTAATCAAAAACTCCAAATCGCTGATTGCTTTCAAAAACATACTGTTCAATAAAATGCTATTACAGGAAAAAATTTAATTTTTCAATATGCTTGTATTTTTTGTTACCATTATTATATCATTTATTGTATGTATCCAATTTACTGTGTACTCGAGCTCTGATACTAATGTATACCTTTGTATGTTCTTAGTGGACCAAGGGTCCAAGAACAATAAATATTTCTTTATCTTTATCTTTATATTCTACCACATTTACTCATGGTTTTAAACCAACGAAGCACGCTCATTTTACATATACCCATTACCGGAGAATCCATTCTACATTATTGTCATCACCCAGTCATTCCTAACCTCATTTCTCCTGTCTTTACCGCAAACACTTCGTAGATCCCCCGTATCAAAGGCATTTAGCCTACGCCTATGCTTATTCTGGCATACAATAAATTGGGAAGGACTACACTTTTATAGGCAGCAATTTTTATTCCTCAGACAAACAGCACATTACTTGATGTGCTTCAAATACTAACTACGACTTTCCTTCCTGAATTCGCACGCCTTAGATTTGTTATAGAATAGATATATCTTAAGAATAGATTGATAAATGAGGCAAATTGAGGGAATTTCTCCGTCGAACAGATCGGCTTGAGAATTATTTCTGCCCGCGCCCCACTCACGGCAGTGAGAATAGTAGATTGAGACAAGTTTCGAGACACCAAATCAAGTTTCACTTTTCGTCCTGTCCCTATCAAATTCCCGTCACTGCACCCGTAGCATAACACCTTCTGCCATACGCCCTTACGGAGGCTCGCGGGGTTGGGCGTGGGTGTAGCCGTGCATGGACTCAGAGGCGGCTAAGGCATCGAAAAGTATTCTACGCTTGCGAGACGTACCATATGGACTGACCATCTTAGTAAAGATGTCTATGATTAGTGGCACTAGCCAGGCTATCCGTCTGACGAACAAATAAAGGCAACACGGTATGAAATTACAGGGGCCTTTTTTGCCTATGTTTGAAAGAGCTACGTCTGTTAAAATCCTGCTTCCACTACACTTTCTTCCCAACGCTCTGATAAATTAAGCTACGCGAATTTGGTTTTACTAACAGCACGCGTCCACAACAAGTAACTGAGTCATCTAATGATTGTGTCCATTCGAATACTTCAATATTTAATCAGATATCCGGATCTCTATTGACCTTGGTTGCGTAAGTGCCCTATCGAGTTCATCTTCGGCTGTCACTGCCCCGAATTCGTGGTGGACTTGAAAAAATTCAATCATATCGCTCTTCCTTTTATCTTGACGTAATAAGTCAACAAAAAAATGTGTCATAAAGTATAACTAAATATTTAAGCCTAGTTCACTGGAGATATGACGGATAAAAGTTGACAGTTGACTTCGAAGTATCATCCAGATATTTTGTTCCTTGATAGCTTTCTCTCGCGAACGGAAATTTTTTTCGGGAACAATGCGTGTCGAAGTTAGATGTGCTTCAATTATCCTTATTGTTCCGCATATAATCTCTCCACCTGCAGTTAATATCCTGGATAAGCTTATGTATCTATGTAAAGAGAATTTAAACAATCATAGAATCTCTCTTATCCATGTGATTTCATGTGATTT
Organism: Pyrrhosoma nymphula; assembly: GCA_963573305.1. Lineage (NCBI taxonomy): Eukaryota > Metazoa > Arthropoda > Insecta > Odonata > Coenagrionidae > Pyrrhosoma > Pyrrhosoma nymphula. Next base: position 83,440,999 of record OY754333.1, on the reverse strand, counting down.
GTATAGGTAGATGCACATGTAATAATCTATAGGATTTTTACTCAATTCCATTTGCACCTACTTTTACCGGTAGATTATCATAATAATAAAAAATTAGCTATTTTCTTCTAAGTATCCGCAATACTGTCATTCTAGAACACGCAATGGTTCCACTTAAATTTCAATCCAGCCATTGATCGCTTCGAAGTTAGTTTCACGCTTGTAACAACTTGTGAAATTTTCGTAATAAAAACAAATCATTTCCTGCAAATTATTATGAAAAAACCTAGCTTTCTCACTCCAAAAGTGCAAGTTATTAGGATGAAAAGTAACAGAATACCAAGCGTTCAGACATGAGCGTTTAGATTTTCTCGCCGAAAACCATGACATTTTCAAATAAAATTAAGTAAAGGTGTATAGAGAGCGACAAATGTTTAGCACACGTCTATAGAGGTAGAAATAAACAAGCTTTGATGTGCATTTCACTCCATTAAAATCGGTTTCCTCGATTAGAAATCAGACCATTTCAAGCTCCAGTATGTCGACTATTTTTTTACAGACAGTAGTGCTCGGTGACAGTAGCTAGTAGTTACTGACGGACAAAAGAATGTTAGAGGCCCCTGCGTCCCAGACTGTCCAGGAATCTACCGATATTAGTGGAGCGTTTCTGGAGTTTGATACATCGGTCATGATCGATCGGTTTGAATCCCATGATTGCTTGCGGAGGTATCCAAGAATCCCAGAGACTCTTGGGCTTTTAAAACCCATTATGAAAGCGAGAGAAACGCAATCTCGGATCTTTATCCCATGTTCCCCTTTTGTCTCAGATCGCGTCGAAAGGCCATCCAAGTTGCGTCTGGCAACCCTTGGGAGGCATTTGTGTGTCTTCGTTCGCTCGCTCCTCTACGCAAGTGCGTGTCTCGGTCTTGGAGGTCTCGGCGCCCCCTTCAGTTCGGAAGGAGAGAGAGAGAGACTTCTTGGTGTGGGCCATAGGTTGCTTGTGGTATTCCCTGCAACGCATTCGCGTGTGCATCTCGGAGAAGCCCCTGCGATGGATGCAGCCCCTTCGGACTCTTGTCCCCTTGCTCTACCATCCCCTTCGTTATCTAACAATTAGACGTCCCCCATCTCCCTGGGGGTTGTGTTTGAACCACTCGAGATAATTTCGGTCACGTAATTAAGGAATCGCTTGGCACAATAACGAAAGGTTCGCGATTTTGGCGGGATCTTCTTATGGCGAGTTTCCAAAAAGTTAGGGCATTTTTTTCGAACCATATGCCGCATCTTAAGGGCCAACTCATATTTATTAACACTAGGTATATCGATGCCTTGAAGCGCAATCATTCTATGCCCATATTTTTACCTAAATGAGGTATTGGTTTTCAAGTAGGCAGAACTAATGAAAATTAGCTCAAAGTGTTATTTGTTTCTAGTAAAATACTATCTAATGTGTACATGAATGGGCTGTTGAATATTTATGGGTCATTGGCATGTTTTCCCCCAAGTTCAGAATCTTCTTTTTGCGTTTTCCGAAAGTTTACTAAAGTGGGAATACAATGATTGTGATTTTAACCATCGATATACGCATTTTGGAAATCATTAGCACTATTTTATCGAGGAATTTTAGACAATTATTAGGAAAATGTTTGATCAATTAGTTACTGTGCGTCCATCACTTTCTTGATCGATAAACACGTCCTGACACCAGATTGGATGCGATAAAAAGGCAATTTGGCACCAAGTAATCAAAGAGAAGATGAAGGCTTATATTGGCTTCTCATTGTCATGTGATTACGAGTTCAAGAGGAGGTAGAAGTTTCTGGTTGAAAACAGTACGAGCCAATTTCTACCTAGTCGTCAATATACCTGTATAAGCGATCCAAATTGCCAAAACAAAAATTTTACTTAGAATAGGCGTCCTCAGTTTTCGTGTCATTATACAGCTATAACAGCGCATACCAGGGGTTTAAGAATTTCTGCAGCTATCAGAGACTATTCATTTGATCTTATTTAAAGAAAAATTACGATGCTAACCAAGGCTTACATGCTAAAATAACACTCTGTTCGATTTTTTCCCATAGCTCCAAAGGGAATTGAAAATTTGAGGCCAATTAATAACAAACAGATGAAAATCAAAATCAAGATGTTCTGGCCTGTATATCTCTACTATCTACGGAACAAACATGGATAATGTAAGCATTTTAATCAGTGTTACAAAAAGCTTAGGTTTTTCAAACGAGTAGTTTGAACGTATTCGATAGCTACGTACAAAACATTGGGCCGTGTCAAGTGTGAACCTACAGAATGCAGATTACCGAGCGTTACGTTTTCGCGTATCGTTCCATTTGTCGTCGTTAGAGCTCTGCGTTGATGTTCTCCGATTTGCGCTAACTTCTTCATTTTGAATGGTAAGCTCCCTTAGGTTCGATTGCGATAGGTTTTGTTTATTTTGTGTGTTTAAATTTAAATTTATTTTGCTTTTGGAAGGATACCATTCGCTTGAACATTAAATTGATCTCATTTAGAGGATTTCACGGGGGGATGTTGGGAATTGATGTGTATACTGCAGTCATCGTGAACGTGCAGTATATTTACGAATTTTGGGGATATTGGGACTAGCCATGGTATTACCAACAACTTTTTCCTGTAATGCCCTCAAAAATCCTCGCTTCGGTAGTGTAACTGGCTGAGGGATCCGGGATCGAGTCCCGGTCAAGGCGAATGATTTTTCCGGTGTGGAATTTTGCACCTGCAGTAAATTTATATGCACTCGCGATTTGCTGTGGCAATTCTCAAATGTAGCCAGTAATACATTGGGGTATTTCATGATCTCCGGCCGTGATAAAATAATTGTTGGAACAATTTTCTGGATTGAAATATTCGCAAATTCCTATTTACCAAAAAGTGTGCGCGATACAGCTCTCTCGCAGTATAGATAAAGAAGAGACTGGATGGCATCTTGACGCACGAAAGTGAAGTATGATTTTTGGCGCGCGCAGTTTGACTATACATTTTATGAATAATACCGTGCTTTTTTGGAAATAATTTTTCCATATTGCATTTTTATCGGTAAATCCGTACTTCACGGAGACGATTCCGCTACCAACACCTTTGTTTTCGGCTCATTAACTGCGCTAGTGTATCATTCTATATTGTCGATTGGGCATTTTCAATGCTTCAATATTCCCCAGGGAAAATATATCTGTGCACTTCCATACATTCTCTTCTTTAATGTATGAGTTAATCCAACGAAGAAAATCAATAGGTACTCTCTCCTGGGACTCTTCTCGGGCCTTGACATACTGAAATAAAGGTGTAATAATCGCTAAGATTTAACTATCAATAGAAAATTTGATTGAAAGCCTGTATTCTCTAGAAAGAATCTATTCTATCATTAATCTGAGATTCGCAGGCTTGATTGGAATACCATTGAAGCTGTTTTTGGATGAACCCAATGCACGTGATGAAACATCGAAAGAATGGCGGAGTTCCCACAATTCTGATGGTAGCAAATTACAGATTTTCATCGATGCGATTTTGGAACTTTTTTTAAGGATCAATTCACATGCCTCTCTGCGGGTGAAGTCATTGAGTCGCGTTTTTCACTCATGACTCGTGTGGTGGATTTTATAAAACTTCCGGATTACCTTGGGATGGGTGGGTAAGGCACGTTTCGAAATTTGACGCTCAGTTGACTCGCCTGCCTGCGGGGACGCTGTAGGACGAGAGGAGGTGATTATTGGGGATGATTGGGGGTAGGTGGAAGGACCCACTCCCCCTCCCTATGAACCCTTGGGGACCGCTCTCTCTCCCTGGTGTCGATCAAATTACGCCCAGAAATTTTAACCTTCTACCGTTGCCGCCAGCTGGGGAAGACTGCAATGTGCGTTGAGAAAGGACCTCAGAAGAGATAGGAGGACTATCGGACATTACAGTTTGAGAGGGAAGGAGTTTATTTTACATATGTTCCGCTCGCACCTTTAAATTTCTATTCCGGTGTAGTGGTAGCGAAACATGGTGGCAGTCGCCTGAGCGAAGCGTGACTTTAAGGAAGGGAAGGCTCGTGTGGAAGAGATCGGCCATGTGCTTCAAGTAAAAGGACAGCTCATGGTAGGAAACACTGCCAACATAACTGCATTTAAGGGCGGAAAAGTGCAAGCAGCGCGTATCACGTCAATATTTACGATCCGATCGAAGCTGAATCAAAATACGTTGGTATTGTTCGCAACTTATCGGAGGAGCTCATCTAAACAATTGGATTAATAGTCTTAGAGTACTATAAATTTTATGCAGATAGCATTTTTAAGCTGGCAAAAAAGGTTTGCGAATTTCGGAAACTTAATAGTCAAACGCGGAAATTCACTCCGCTGTGTAGAGCTAGTTAGTACGCAACGGACCCTTGAAATGGGCCTTCTACTAAACTCTCACCATTTTTTTCTACCACTATAAGCCGTATGTTGCTTCCCATCCTCTCTCCTCTCCTGTTATCGTCCAAGCTTCACTGTTCTAAGGGAGGATTTTCCATTGACTTCCCATTTATAAAAGACGCAATGTTAACAATTTGTTTACCTTTTAGAATTAACGGGGCACCCTACCTGGGTAGAGAATAAGGGTGTCGCAACCGTCCCTTCCTATACCAGAACCACACCCCTCTTCCCCCTCCTGGTCGTATCGCACGCCCTTACAGGTATCGATTTGGGGAGGGGATAAGAGGGGGAACCTATACCCCCAGCTGCCCCTGCAAATCACTGCCACCCCCTGTTCGCCTCCAATCTTGAGCCATTTGCACCCATACTCCCCTCAACACCGCCTCCCCTTTTTCCGCCACACCTCTTTTTCCACCAGACCGCGTTGATTTGGCGATTAATTCGCGGTAGAAGAAGAACCGAGTTGGGTTGAGGGGGGGGGATCGGTCGCCCTCTTAGGGAGAAGAGGTTATACACCCCCTCCCCTGTCTCCCCTCTCATTAATTTAACCTCCCTTCCTCTCTCTCCTCCATATCGACCATCGATTCCTCTCTTCCCCTCTCCATTATATCTGCTCTCCTCTTCTGCCGCTGCTGCTGATGCGGCAATAGTCCTCATCCCCTTGGCAGAGTGGATATGCGGGGTAGTTGTTGTTCCTCCCCCGCCGTTAAGGAGTTGGGCGGTCGTTCCCATACCCACTACTCCTCCTCCCTCACCGTGTGCGGATTCAATTGGGGAAGGAATGGGGGTAATTGCTCCTCCCCCCCTCCCTCTCGCTACCCCTAAATAATTGATGAATCTTCTGTGAATGCTCTTTCTTCGCCTTAATCAGTATCGGTCAAACAATGCCTTATTAGTCGACGAACGCTTTAGCCCAAAAGGTCATCGGGTTGATGATGCTCCTGCGTTTGAAAAAGTGATGCGATGCTCCTTCGATGATATTGGTGATGTTGCCTTTGCGGTGAAACCGGTATTGTACAAATAGAATGTTGCGAAAATTACTTTTATTTTACTTAATATTTAAAGTCATAGTGAGTTTCACCGATTTACGCCGGAGAACGTCGAGTTCATTTTTTCTTCGCGTTGATTTCGCGATTTCATCTACATCAACATAATACCCTGCAAACCACCTCAAGGGTGTGTGGCAGTAGGTGAGTTTTCGCCAGCATACCATAAACTATTTTCTACAAAACGTTAATGAAACGATAAAGTGACGACATGAGTAATACAGGAAGCATACGTGGCGTGCTTTTAGTACTACGTTGCAGGTTGAGAAACAAACATTAGGGTAAAAATCAAATAATTAGCTACGCTTCCTATCTACAAACATAATTTGAAAGCCGCAGTGGCAGCTATTATGGTCTCTTATCGTTCGCGGGAAAAAGGAAATTTTAAACCTGCCACTTTTGTAGTCTTATTTCCCTATTGTTATTCTCATGATCTAATCTACCGCAGGTTGTTGGGAGTCGTATAATGCTTTTCACGTCGCGCCGTGAGAAAATAGATTGTCTTGGAACTTGCATAAAATATTAGGTCTAAATTTTAACCAATTTAATGAGATCTGTCATATTATATACACACATACCTATCGCCCCATTCCCTTTCTGGCTAGGCAAAATGAAAGAACATAGTCATTGCTTATAGGCCTTGGAAACTGGCCCCCTAATATTGATTTCCTTCATACTGCCCTATCATTGCATACCTCTTTCGCTTCAGTTACATTCATGCATGCATTCCTTTATACACGCTCTTCTGTTACTCTTAGACTCTTAATATTTGTGTGTATTTTTGTTAATGACACAGATGCCGTATAAATAATCTCCTTGGACCGGAAATCAAATCACTGACCTTCGGGTTGACGGGCGAACGCGCTAACCACACTACCTAAGGATTCTTAATTTTCGCCGGCACACTTGCGGTCCAACAAGATTTGTTTCTTTTTTCTTTGTCGTAATTTATGCTCATTGCTCCCAATTTTGGAGATGGGAACCGAAATTGGCAAAATATTTCTTTTTCAATTTACTTATCAGAATAACTATTTTATTTTAAGAGATACGAAAAAAAGTTGTAGATTCAACAAAATTAGAAAATTTAATTTTCTCTCTATTCCCGTAAAAATTATTTTTCTATCGTATTTTTTTTGCCAGAGATATTGCATTCTTAGTGAAACTGTTGCATGAGCTCATTGTTTGACGTCTATCCTCCATGCATGGGCCAAGAATCTGTTAACTATAAATGCAATTTATCCCACCGATTGAAGTTTAGGTAGTTCCTTGTCAATGTAAGTATCAAAAGGTATTGCTAACCAAAGGCACTGAAATGGAGGTTTTTTTGTGAGCTAAAGAAAGTAAACAATCAAGCGGCAACAAAGCCCTCAATCGGCGATTATCGGCGTGGATTCTCGATGGTATGCGTTATCATACGAGGAAGACGGGCCTCAAAATTAAAAAAAATTAAATAAATATTTACGGTCGGGCGGTAGGTTGTGTAAACCCTGCGCCGGGACTAATCTTAACATTTGGCCTTTTAGAGCTATATCTCTGTGAAATATGCCCCCGAAAATTCTTGCGTTACCATCAGCTCTTCTGCTTCAATGCTCCTCAGGCCGGCCAGCTTCTTTTGCTCGCACGTTTCGAGTGTGAACCCATGACCGTGTTGTAATCTCGCCAGTGATTCGAATCTCTGCGACCCACCAACTCCGTTTCGATAGGATGAGGAGTGAAAGGAAGGCTTTGATTTCGGTCACGTTTCACCTTTTTTCCCCCCTCGACCTTATGTTTCTTTGCGATGGTGCGTAGTTTGAAAGTTTCACTACGGGGAATGGACACTTTGCTTCGGTTAGCACATTTTAGTTTTTTTTCTATCCCCTGTGAGAGAAAATTAACCGCAGGAATTTTGTCTAATGAAATCAGAGCAGCACCTTGAACTAGTCGGGTACGTGTTGGAGACAGGCCAACGAAACCATGGTTGAACATTTTGAAACCCATGCAGTTGTATGCCCATAAAACAGTGCTCTTTCCATCTATAAATTTAGGAATTTTGTTATCTCCTTGCCAAAATTGCATTGGAAACTCCTACAGCGAGTTCCACATGTAGTTGACGTAATTTATGGATTGTAGTTGATAGTTGATGAGCGCACTGGATGGTGTGAGAGGAAGGGCTAGACCGAGGAAGCCATGTGTGAAGTTGATGGAGGAGGAATACTAGGAGTCGTAAGAACAATAAGGAATCCGTGAATGTGGCAGAAGCGAAGGAGGAATGCAAGGATGGAGGCGCAAGGATGTATGGAAGAAATGACTAAGACGGAGGCATTTTTCTATTCCTAACGCCGAGAATTAAGATTTTATGACTGTGCCTACCCCAACAGGGAACAGCGTGTTGAGTATGCGTTTGAAAAGTGTTGATTGTGGGCAAAGATTTTGTCCTGTATACATATTAAGAATTTGAAATTCAGTTACAAATGCTTTTTCCCATTGCGTTTAATGTGGAGGTCTGAAGATGTGGAGATCTATAAAACTGAAAGTTTGAACATAATAAGAACTATGAAGATGCAATTTTCCACAGATAAAATTTTATTCGACCCGGGTTTCGATGCACTGGATCATCATCAGGTGACCTGATGATGATGCAGTGCATCGAAACCCAGGTCGAATAAAATTTTATCCGTGGAAAATGGCATCTTCATAGTTCTTATTATGTTCATATTCCACAACATCTCGCCTGATACCTACCTTTTTGTGTGTAAGTTTGAAAGCTATAGACTACCAAACCCCTTGACGGATTCTAATAAAATTTGGCAAACATGTTCCTTGAGACCTAGAAGGATTAATAGTCTATATTCGATAGGCCAAAGGGTCCTCGAGACCCCTGTGTGAGCCGTTGTTTAACCAACTTGTACTTCCGTAAGAATAGCTTAAGATTCGGTGCAAAGGTTTCTTTTTTTGCTTTTTTAAATTACTTGCGAAATGATATAGTCTTTGGGGTTTTTCGTAATGAGTAACTATTTTTTGCATTTGATTTTCGTATTCGCTTTGTTTTTGCCTAAAATTTGAGTTTTTGGCTCCAAAATTTCCAATTTTTGCACTTATTTTACGTTCTTGTTTTCGGTAGCACAGATTGTATTTTAATAAAGCTTTATTAAAATACAATCGGTGTTATCGAAAGCAAAAACGTAAAATCATGCAACACATTGAAAAGCTAAAAAAAGTTTTACTCACGATCAACAATAGACATTTTTATTTACCTGGCAACCGCGGAATAGGCCTGGGGGGTTATTTTGTAATCTCACTTAAGAGAGAATACGTCATAAAATGTGGAAAATGACGTCATTTTTCGTAGTTCAACTCCGCCACCCAGGCCGCGTGACCATCTTCGGCTCTCAAGTGGTAAACTGCCGGTCTATTTATTTGATTCATCCGCTCTTTCGAATCTTGATCCGTATCTTTCGACTCTTGATCCGTTCATTTGGCTCCGCATTTCACTAGTTCCATCTCAACTGTCGTTAGGAAAGTGAAATTGAGCCACCATCGGACCTTGGCCGATCGTGAGCCGTTCATTAAGAGAGCGAAGCGGATCTCCCGCCTTCCCGCAAAGAGTCATTGAAAAGGTGAGATTATAAAATAACCCCTTAGGAATGGAATCTCATCATGAAATTATTATGCCCGAGGAACTTTTGACTTAAGTTTTAACGGCCAATGTTACAGAATTACCTACAGTATGATTGTATTTGTGGTATTTTTTACCCACAACCTCTCCAAGTGTGCTTAATGGCTGCCACATAGTATATATGCATTGTGAATGCCACATTGCGAGGATTCATTTAATGCAATGCACTAACTTTATTCTTTTCTTCTTGCCGCTGAATTTCAGCGGGCCCTACCCACTAGTATTCCCTATATGTCCTCCCCAGTTTGCATCCACAGGAGCCTCGTGTCTCTCTCCTCCTCATCCGTTCATTCCCTCTTACGCGGCCGGTTCCACTATTAATACCTTGTCTGCGCGGATTTAGAATTTGGCGCAATCCCTTCCCGGAAATGCGAGCGCAGAAGCCGCATGAAAATGCTCCGGAAAAGATAAAAGGCCGTGGCAGTTTATTTCTCCTCGGTTTCTGAGATAATTATCCTAATCCCGAGGCATATGGCCAGGTTATGCCTTCTGTGATCCATCAGGATGAATGCGTGAATATCTACTTTGTTCGTACCATTAAAGATATAGGAGCTGTATGGAGAAGCATACGTGCATTTTGTGTATCGGAGGTTTGGACGATCTTATAAATTTGACCATAGAAGAAGGGAAAATATGGAAATTATATTTTAGACCATGCCCGAAGACGTTTTCCCGGCGCTAGCTGCAAACAAGGATTCATATACTGTATTCTACGTCGACTTCCGTATTCTACATCTACCTGCGTATTCTACATCTACCTCCGTATTCTACATCTACCGAATACTCTGCAAGCCACCTAAAGGGTGTGTGGCAGGGGGCGAGTTATCACCAACATACACTGCACTATACCCAAATAATGTTAATGGGACTTACACTATTAATGGATTAGCAAAAACCTGTCAGGAGGTAAATTTTCACCATGCCCAACACTATAGGTATGTTGCCAATGTTGTTGATATTTTGTGCATTTATGTATTTTACAGCTGCATAAATGTACAGGGATATAAGAGTTGTACAGGAAATATGCGATACGTGCTGATATTACTACGTAGAAGATTAAGAAACAAGCATTAGGAAGCAAATCAACTAATTAGCTTCACTATCTGTCGACAGACCTAGTTAAAAGTCTCAATGGCAGCTATTATGGTGATTATGATCCCGTATCGTTCGCGGGAAAAATAAAAATTTAAACCTGTCCGTTCTGCAGTATATTTCCTTATTTTATCCTCATTATCTAATCTATCGTAGTATGTCGTGTTTCGTAAGATGTTATTGACGTCGTCCGAAGATAAATTTTCTTGAAACATACATAAAAGATTAGGTCTTTTTCAGTTTTATTATATGGTGACGTTATTTCCAACAGGATTAGTCCGGATACAGTTAAACCTATGGTATAATAAAAGCCCAAACTTACTGCGAAGCGGAAAAAAAATAAATTGTTAGCCCCCATAAAATTTTCTCTCCTTGGGCCATGACAGAGCAAAAACTCATTAGCCCGGTCAGTCACATCCCCCCGGGTAAGCACGTCTTTTAAATATTGTATCTATTTATAGGTAGGTATCACTCCGCTCTCTTGCGCAATGTTTTGTTGGTGGAATAGCTGAATGTATGACTTTTATTGCTTGCATGGCTTTTAGTTGAACTTTCTGTAGTATCTACTAGTTGCCAAGAACGTTATGTTAAATGTTTTTACTTCAGGATTTTATATATAAATCCATCTTTAGTCTTTTCGCAGTACTTTATTATAACCTCCATAATATTTACATCGTACCTAGTTGTATTTTTGAATATTTTAACGATATCGAGTCATAGTGATCCGACGCGACTGCATTTGTCCATTTTGACTGATGTTCCCCTCCCAGTAGTCCCAACCTGGAGATTCGATTGGGGGACTATTTTACCTCAGGAATATTTTAAATGGAGGAATGCCATCACCTCATTTATTGGTGAATGCGAGGCTGCACCTTCTAGGGAGACTAGTGTGGTGGTTTCCCTTTGCCTTCCACATCGCTATACTCCGGCCGATTCTGTAAACTTCACTCTCGCTCGAAGCTGTGGCAGTTGATACCGGACCGATCTTCTTGATGTGAGCCATCAGTGCCTTCTGCTGTGACTGCTGCCGATCAGCAGTGGAACCGGACAGCTTGGGTCGCATGTATGGTGTAGAAAATTCTTGTTTTCTCGTTCCAGACTTTTTTTTTTCAATTTTTATATTTTTCCAAAATCTGGGAAATATTTTCCGTCACTTTGTCTCGCACCTGCAACCATCAGATTGAGAGTCCGACGCGACTATATGTGTTAGTTATTAGAGTGCGATCAGTTTGGGGATAGCCGGAGTTTCACTTGAAATCTGTAAGCTGTTATTCCAGACAAGAAGCCGGAGAATAAATGTATTGCTGAAATCCAGTCCCCTTCTTACTTTTAAAAAGACACGCCCGTTAAGCGACACGCCTGTTAAGGGTTTAATCCTGGCATGCTGATTAGGAATTGCATTTGCACAAAGGTTAATGATTGGAGAATTCAATGAATATTTGTGAGTAGGAATTGGAAATAAAAATACTGTATTTCGCTTTACTGGGGTCGGGGCGATGTATGATTGGAGAAGGGAGGTAAGGGACGGTTGGGCACATCATGCCAAGATTATCGATCACCGCTGGCCTTTGGAGTAGGTCGAACCATTAGCATGCGTTGCTGCTCCTCCGGTCCAGTGCGGTGTATGGTGCAAAGCGGAGGATTTTCGCGCGATATATCTCAGTTGGCGTGAAGTGGACCGTCCCAAATAGCGCTGAGCGCGCGGGGAGAATTTAAAAGCACACTTAGACCGGCAAAGCAAACAACTCTTGCGCGTGTTTCCCATGTACGCATAACTCATGAATGTATGAGACCACGCAGCGAAAAAAAATTATCTTCTCTTCAACTTCCTCCTTTGCTTTGTATGTATGTACATAATGAATTCGTAGCAGTGCTCTACCGCTATGCTTGCTCACACCATAAAATGCAACTCGTCTTCTGACTAAAGCTGCGTCTTAACGAGACAGTAAAATATCGGACACTTAATTTCAGATATCGAGTGTCTCCGTGAAAACAGCCAGTCGATCAGTGTCGCGACACCAACTCGCTAGTGTGGCGACACAGGTGTCTTTGGCTACAGTGTTTCGTTAAGACAGCCAGCAGCGACACCGCGCGCTACCCCGACACTGCTCTTGCAAATTTCCAGCGGTCTGGATTGAGTGTCGCGGTAGCAGGTAGAAATATTTTAGCGCGCTAGCAATGGCTACAAGAAAGGGTTAGAAAGAAGTGAAGGAGTGGACCAGGGAGGAAGCAATCGTATTGATTGATAGCGTAGAAGTGTTGCCAGGCTTGTGGGACGTGACCCACAAGGAATATGGGGTAAGGGTGAAGAAGAACAAAACGTATCAGGATTTGGCCAATGAGTTTCAAACGACGGCGGACGAAAGTCGTTCTCTTTTTGCAAAGAAAGGATCGTTGAGAAAGGATCCTTGCCACACGTTCTGCGTATACTTTCTGTGTCAAAATTTCTACACCCTCACTGGAAACGAAGTTTAAGATCCCTACCGAAAATCGTATAAAGAAGGCCTTGTACATAATTATATTTGAAGTTGGTGTTTGGAGAGGGAGGAAAATTAAAATACCTGGGGTGGGATCACCGTTTCTCCTTTCACGTTGTTGTTATCGTTCTCCGAAACGCAAGCCGCTCTAGAAGGGCAATTCTCACAGTTAATGTTCTAAGAACGCTCTCCATCAATTAAAACTAGTTATTTAAAGCATGTGATAAAATTTGAAGAATTACGACGTTTTCGGACCTAAGAGCGCAATTGAAAAATAACCATAACTCGAGCGCGCCTGAGTGCAGCGAGCGTTTTCCCTCCTGAAGACGCTCGCTGCAACGCGAGAGAAACGAACCAAATATGCTCCAAACGCAGCATAACTCGAAAGCCACATCAATATCTACCAATAGCTTCGAAAGCCTACAGTCACTAAATATTTCAAAGATTATTATTCATCTCATTACATGTCTCTGAGACTAATTTAGGCTTGTGTTAAGGGAACAGTTCTTGTTGGGAGGGAAAACACTGACTCGGTAATTTTTTTTTGACATTCGATACGTAAATTTCCCCAATTGGGTGTACTCTCATAAGTTTCCTACCCTATCTATTCTCCCGTCATTGTCTCTGTCAAGCTCCTAAAACTTCGTCTCTTCTCGTGCCTCTTCCGACTGTCCTTTTCTTCCTCCTCTTCCGCGGTCACCCATCATTCCCCTGTATTACTCCTCTACATCATGGTCTATCTCAATGCGTTCTCAAGCCGCTTTTGCTACCTTCTCTCAATTTCCTTCTCCAATCTCGTCTCTTGGTCTAAATTTTCTTTGTTTGTCTTCCTCGCGACCCCGCTCATCCCCTCGATTCCTCTCCACACTAATATTAAAGCGTGTTATGGCAAGTTGGAGAACGACGCATATGTATCCTAAAGAGCTATGAAATATATAATAATCAAAGCATATCAATGCGCTGCAGAATCATTCGATAAATTAGTCGGGTCCGCTTAAAACTCTTGACGGTCTGATTGAATGGAGGTAAATAGAGTTCCATCAGTAGCCTATACGGTATGCTCAATGAACCGCTCGGGGGCATAATTACTTGATAAAAGAGTTATTGCGAGATGAATGACGAGTTTATTCTTTCATTCTGACCATTAATAATGTGCTGAAGTTATTTTATGCGCGAAATTAGCATAAATACATTTTATCCTGCGGTAGGAGAATACACCAAACACTAGAAGCAATAGATATAAGAGGGATTAGTCACGAATGCGAATATTCATGCAACCGGAATTTAGTGATGTGTTCTCATGAATCTCATAATCATCGACCCCTTAATTAAATATCCGTGCAACTGGCCATTAAATGTTAGTGGTGAAGGGTGAGGTTTTATTTAATAAAAACGAGAAGTGTGGGATTATAACAGCTCGAAAATGCTTTACTTATTCTCTGGGTGCTTCCACACACATTGTGATAAGTTCTTTGGATGCGATTTACGTACGTGGATGATACAACGTTTTTATACAAGTCCGTCGTTAACTTTCCTTCGTGTGGCGTTAACTTCAATACGCATTATAAAAAAGCTTGTTCTTTTTTTGGCATCCGGTGGGCCTATTCACGTGGATGTTTCCCGTTCGATAATGGAATAATTGATGCTGGCTGCAGCGTTTCTAAACGTGGGGTGGCAGTCTGGTCGTGGTCCGCGGGGGTTTTGAGGGACTTAGTGGTCTCATATGTTTCCCACGAGTGGTGTTGTCCCGCACTCGGGGCGGTCCCGATAGCAAGCCTCTAGAGAAACTTCGCTGGCGTCGGCAGATTTCACCACCCCCCTATATCTATATTTCACAACACGGTCTACAAACAAGAGCGAGCAGTGTGCGGCCCCTGCCGTGCCGTGAAGGGCACTTTTGACCCTTTGCGGCCCTTTCCCTTCATCCCTAACGACCTGGTTAAACAGGAGAAAATCGAGAGCATTCTTGTCTTAGATGGCCCTAAGTCGACACTGGATGACGGCGAATATTACTGTGTATTTTTATTAGGTAAACCGGTTAACCTAGGTTTAAATGGAGAAGATTAAAAATCCTCGAGAGTTTTTCGGGCGCAGACCCTTATCTCCCTCAACGCGATTTCTTCCTTCGTCTCAGTATACGTCCTACCTCTTTCCATCCCATCCGTAAAGCCAATTTTCTTTCTTCCCCCTCTCCCCCATCCCAAGATCCTCCCCTCCATCATGGCCTTCAGCATTCCTTCGACCTTCAATACCCCTTCCAACCTACTTTGCCTTCTTCTAATCATCTCCAGTAGTTCCCTCATCTCACCCATCACACCAAGGTCTTCCTCGTTTGTCTTCCTTTCCGTCCACCACACTTTCTCCATTCTCCTCCACAATTAGTAAATGATTCATTGCTTTATGAAAATAACAATCCATTAAGGGACTTGATAAGTGAAATCGCAAGACGGCTAAAATCTTTTTCGTCCTCCTTTCTGCCTATTTGGGAATTTTTTTTCATATGACGGGCCATGCATTTGAGAAGAGATTAAATGGAACAATACCGCACAATAGCGCAGGGGATACATCCACATCCCCACCCACATCTCAAAAGTGTATTCTCATCCCCTTTACTCAGAATTCAGGTTTCTGCTCAATAGCACGCTACGATCGGCAATCTTTTCTTTGCATTAATGTAATTAGATGTGTAGCCGTTGAGTATCACAGGAGGGTTGAGTATAAATTTCTCAAAGCACGTTGCAAATCTTCAAGAAATAATTTCCATCGATTGTCGTTGAAAATTTTACTCTATTGACCCTAGCGTCATCGGAATTCATTTGTTGATATTAAAAATAAACAACTTTTTGTGTAGGAAATACGAAAAAACATCTGAGTACCGTATGGTTTTGGGCTGTTGTGCGACCAACATAACTCCCTCTTTTCTCATTTTACGTCACAACAGGGCGTTTGAAGCTTCGAGAAACCGTATTATTTTCAGTATGACTTGCGCAATCCCACTCACTTCTTCATAAACCAATTTATGGAATCCCACAATTACTCAGGAAAAGTTATCACGAATGAGTGATAAAATGCCTAAAAGTTGCATGGAAATCCTGGCGAGAGTATCTATCGTAAACTCGCTCTCCAACTACCCGTCACGTAAATAGCATTTAAAATTAAGTTCCTTTAAATCTTTGGCAGTTATTATGTTCTCTAATGCATTACTAATGGACGAAATTTAACCGAAAATGGCTACTTAAAAAGTGATATAAAAAATAACAAATCGAATCGACAGCTTTTGCTCCATTTTTTACTTTTAGTACGAATACTTTTGAGAATTTTTTAAGTCGAAATCTGCTTTTCAGCTCAGGAATCTAAATATTCTCTAAATTCTGACGTTACGGACGCACTCACGGAGGAAATTACATCGTTCGATTCCATCCCTAGTTATCCCTCGTGCAACAAAGCCCCATGTAGGAAGCTTCGGAGCCCTTTGGACGAACAAGGAAATGCTTGGCCACGAAATTTTCCTCACGCCATCACCAAGAATGCTGACGGCGGATTACGCATTCCGTCGCTGAGTCACGGTTCTAAATCCAGCCTTGATGAATGGTTCACTTGAGAAACCTATACTTAAATGTATCAGGATGGAGGCGATTCAAAATTTACATGGCTTACTCATGTGTGCATTTTGGAATGATCAAATGCTAATGTTTAGGTTGAATACATTTCTTTCGGCCGTGAAATCTCTTCATTTTCCGAGCCTCTTCCCGTGTCTGCGTTGTATGGCGACAGAAGTTTCGCTGGCACTCCTTCCCGCGTCTTCAGGTTGAAGAAATTGAATAGATTTGAGGAAAGCGAACTCCGCGGAAGCCTTTAATACCTATAAGAACATCTATTTTAGTTTGAACATTGGTCGTAAGCCAGGGCTTATGCTCTACTGTGGGCAGCTGAGCTTCTCCATGCTCTATCGAATAGCTCAAAGGCGTTAAGGTGTGACGTCATCTCCTAAAATCATTTTAGTCTTTCGAAATATGGTTGCCATACCTATTGCCCGCGATACGTATACGTTCGACTGATTAAAAAATTTGCTGTCATATTTATGGAAAATCTAACGACCCTACTTGTGTGCATGGAAGAGGAATCTTCTCTGTACTTCCCTTCCGTCCAAAGGCTGCAGGCCGAAGTCGGGGCATGCAAAAACGGCGTTCATCAGAGCATAAAGATGCTATAAGTACACCGTTTAAAAATGTCGCGCATTCTTAAAGTTATGATAGATTCCCTTTATAGTTTTCATGCATCAATAATCAATTTTTTGCTCGGGTGACGTTGGCATTTAAAATAATTACGCGAGCCTGAATTTTACGCCATATGATGGCTTTTAGTCAAAACAGCTGGCGATTCGCGGAAGGCTCGTGTGAAAGGGGTCGACTAGGGATGGGAGGGAAGAAAAAACAGCTCATGAAAGGCAACGCTGCCAGCATAACTACATTCAATTTGTGTGGGCGGGAAAAGCGCGTTTCACGACAATGTTTTCGATCCTAACGAAGCTGGATCAAAATACGCAGGTACCTGGTACAGTTCGCAAACATACGGAGAAACTCTCTCAAAAATTGGATCGAGCAACATTGAAAGCTGAAAAATTTATTTGAATAAAATATTGGGTATTCGGATGTTGGCAATGATGGTTGTCAACCTCGGGAACCCTGGTAGTCAAACGCGGAGACTAACCTTCTCTGATTGAAGGTTTTTTCGGGTGTTCCATAGGGTGAAGGGCTCCATTTCTGCCGACGTTTCGAAGAATGACTCGCTCTTCATCATCATGGGTTTTGAAACCTAGAGCCTGACTCAGAAGCCCTGATGGTGAAGAGAGAGAGAGTCGTTCTTCGAAACGTCGGCAGAAATAGAGTTCTTGACCCGGTACTACAACCGAGAATTCTTCTTTCAGACGATGCACTGGGAAAACATTAGATCATTCACCACCTTACTCCCCCGTACAGAACAGTTCAGAGGGAATGGACTCGTCCATCGAAAAGGGACAACTTCCACCATGTTTCGATACCACTACAATAGTGATCTGAGCCTGGTGTTTCACTTAACGAATCTCTCGAAGCTGCCGTCACAGAATATATACTGGCGTTGTTAATGCGTAAGCTCAACTCGGATCCTCTTAGTTAAAGACTTGGAGAAGGAGAGGAGTAATTAAGTAATTGACGCGGCCGGCGGTCGGTCACTCGCGTCAGCTCCCCGCAGTGGAGAGAATTCACGACCTCCGGAGGCGACCCCACGTTCAATGGCGTCGCTACGAGGACGCAGGGGGTGGGGGGCTCGAGGGAGGGAGAGAAAGGGATTACCCCTCGTGGGCAGGGCCACGGCCGTCTATAAAGACGGCCATGGCAGGGCCCGCGTCCTCGAGATTTTTCCTCTTTCGCTCCCTCTCTCGGGAGTTCGGAATACTTGGTTAGAGGATGCAGGGATGAGGGGCGAAATTGGGGAATAGGGGCGTAAATGTGAAATGTGGCGGGGGTGGAAGGGGCAGGGTGGTCCGTTTTATACCTTGTGTGTGTGTGTGTGTATAAGGCGTCAGGGCCCTGGCGAATGTGGAGGCGGGCTCATTGTTGTTTAAGGACGTGGGGGGGGGGGGGTGATGGGCGGGTTCGAGGGGGTGTTGGGCGGGTGTCGGGTAGGGAGGAAGGAATTAAGAGTGCTCGGTGGTGTTTAAGGGGAGGGAGGAAGACGACAGACGGAAGGACTCCTTAATGAAAATTCCGCGGTGTGTGTGGGAGACGCTACGCCCTCCTTATCTTTTCGAGTGCTAAGTGACCCCGAATCTCGCTATGTAAAGGGTCGGTGAACCCAGAAGAGGGAGAAATATGGCAGATGAGGGCACACTTATGGAAGACTTTTAAAAGCTCTGAACTAAACGTATGATTTGCGGGAATGTGAATGTGTTGTTTTTTAACTTGCCGGATGTTTTTTAAAATCGAGTTTCAGCACGCAAGGCTTGTGTAGGTTGGATTTGTGATGAAAATGAAAGCGACGGTTTTGGATCACTCTGCGTAGACACACAGTCGTTGAAACAGGTTGTGTGCATTAGGAATAAATTTTGTTTTTGTACCATATTACTCCATTTGACCTAGTGCTATAGTAGAGCATTTTAATTCGCGGGGTGTTAAATTCAACCCAATAAGATTGCGTACACGCACTGGTCGTTGGAGCTCCTATTGATTGTGCCATAAAAAAGTTAATGCCTTTTGAATGACATTGAAATTTGTTTTTATGCCTCATTGACCATTTTAAATTTCCATGCATGCTATGGTGACCTTATGAATCATTTATAATGGTTATGTTTATGAGGGATGATCTCACTTGAATTATTAAAAGAGTCTTTAATCCATTTTCAGAGTTTTACACGTGTAATTTATTCGAAAGAAGACATAATATATTCTACATCTGCATCTACTAAATACCCTGCAAGCCACCCCAGGGGTGTGTGGCAGGGGGTGAGTAGTCACCAACATGCATTACACTTTTTCGTGACAAGACGTGATACCTCGTGACAAGTATTAGCATAAATCGCTAATGCTTGTCACGAGGCGAAGCCCCACAAGCATGCACTACACTACAGATATGCTAACAATGGAGAAGGGCCGTTAGTATATATTTATTTTGCAACTACACAAATGGACAGAGACTCACGACTTATGTAGAAAACATGCACGGCGTTCTGTTAGTACTAGGTAACAGATAAGGATTCAAGTATTAGAGAGTACTACTACTAATAAGAGCTACACTACCTATCGACAAACCTAGTTAAAAGTCTCACTGGCAGCTGTTATGGTCCCTTATCGTTCGCGGGAAAAATGAAATTTTAAATCTGTCCGTTCTGCAGTCTAGTTCCCTAATTTTATTCTCATGATCTGATCTACCGTAGTATGTCAGATTTCGTAAAATATTATCAATGTCGTCAGAGAATAAATCGGTTTGGAACTTACATAATAGATTGAGTCTAAATTTTAATCGACAGTCTGAAAGAGTTTCCCATCCCAGTTAGTGCAAATGGTCAGTAACACTAACAAGATTATCATAATGGCCTTTAACGTATCTTGCCGATCTTCGCTGCACGCGTTCTTACTCAGTTTTCAAGGCTAACTCATAAGGATCCCAAATACTGGCAGCATGTTCCAAGTGGGTTCTAACGAGGAAGAAGTAGCTGATTTCTCTAACTTTATCGTCGCACTTGCCAAGTATTCTTTTATCAAATCCTAATTTACGATTAGCTTGACTGGTAATTTCTCGAATATTTTACTCCACGAGAGATCATTAGTCAGTTTAACTCCAAGGTATTTAACCGATTCTACAGTCTCTAATTTGCTGTTGTTTATGAAATAGCTGCTACAAGGAGAGGATTTCCGTTTCCAAAAATTCATAACAACGCATTTTTTCAGGTTTAATTCCAGCTACCACGCATCGCACCACTCCTGTATTGCCTCGAGGTCCTTAGTTAGCGCTTGCTTATCATTAATGCTACGAATTTCTCTATGCACCACTGCGTCGTCTGCAAATAAACTAAGCTTACTGTCAACTTTGCACGCGATTGATTAAGAATTTTCTAATCCAGGAAATTACGTTGTCGTCTAACCCGTAGGATTTTAATTTCTTGAGTAGCTTTCTGTGGTAAACTTTATCAAATGCCTTTTTAAAGTCAAGAAAAATTGCATCAACTGGAACGTTGTTTTCACCCGAGACTAAAATATTGTGGGCAAAAAGTGCTAATTGAGTTGCGCAAGATCTTCCCTTTCTGAATCCGTGTTGAATTTTTGTTAACAAGTTCTCCATATCGAGGTGTGTCATAAATGAACTTACAATTTTATGTTCAAGGACTTTGCAAGAGATAGATGTGAGAGAAATCGGTCTGTAGTTCGATGGCTGTTCCTTATCACCGCTTTTGAATATGGGAGTGACATGGAGGCCTTTATTATGCTAGTCGTATAATATATCTTTATGAAGTAAATAAAATATAGCCTATTAGGATTCTTACATTAATCAGCCTATGGATTCTACGATTGTTTGTGCATTTGGTGTAGGTTTTGGTGGAAGGATAGGTCTGTGGTAAAAGCGTTGGGCTACTGATCGAGAGATTGAGAGTTGCTGGTTGTAATGACTGAAAAGGGAAATATTACTGATATATAAACACTAGCAGGGTGATTCCATCCGTCCAGGTGCCATCAGAAATCTACTTCTAGGGTTTCCCTGCTGGAAAATGCTGTACGTTTTCTTTAAAAAATATTTTGACAGAATTCCCTTGGCATTTCGTTAAACCTTCCTGAAAATATTGAAACACTTTTGAAACGAATTTCTACAGCATTCCCGAGTACTTTGCATTTCTTGCCGTGTTCCTTAGAATTTCTTAAAACATTCTGTAGGAATTATTTACCTCATTCTGTAGAAATTCTTTGCTTTATTCTGTTGAAATTCTTGACTCCATTCTGTTGATATGCCTTAAGAAGTTCTGTAGGAATTCCTTAAACTCATTATTTTGTCTAAAGTTAGTTACCTACTTCATTTATAACTATCATCATTCCGTTCATCGTTGTGAAACCCTCGATTGAAAAATAGCAAATGACCATAAGTACTGCTTTTCTGAAACTCTTCCGAAAGAGAGATAAATCGCTATAGAATCTACTCAGAAAAGTTTCCGTGGAATCCTCATGACTTCTTATATTCAAGCGAAACTAGTTCTACGGAATAATCCTTAGAAGTCCTTCACGAACAAATCCTTAGAAAAGGAAAACATGACAATTTCCGTAGAATTATTTAAGTTTTACAGACCTTACAGTTTATGCGGAGGTTTTTAGCAGGGTTTGTGAATTCCTCAGTGAAAAACGTGCGTGGCCTGAATGCTGGGCCGTCAAAATACCTAATGCGCCACCACCACTTCTTCTGGGTGCTGACGTTATTTGCCCGCTGGGGTGCATGACGCACCTCACATGACTTAACACTCAAGCAATGTTCACACTCCTGCCTGTTATGAGCGGAGACAAGCGTGCTGTATCTGTATTTTATATTGGGTCTTGCGAACGGAACGATGTTGGGGAGAAAAGGCCCTTCCCTTATATTTTTGGAAGCGTTTATCGAAGCGAGTAGCAAACATTTTTAATCAGTTCTCGCACTCACAGGGCAGTGAATGATGGGAAAGGCCAAAAAATGGCTCGAAAATTGCCAATAAAATGGGCTGGAAAGTAAATTTGATATAGCAAGGACCTCACGGAAACCTGTTTAGTGTAACCTTAATTTTCGGTGTTTAAACTGACGTTTATATTCCTAAATATGACACTAAAGCTTGATGGAAGGATTGACAAAATCATGTTGTGCACATGGTACAAAATCATGTTGTGCGAAGATGCGATTATCTGCTTAATTTTATGTGTTTATTCCTTTTGTGAGGAGGATCAAGCAAACAAAGAATTCCTGTTTATTTTATTTTAAATAAATTGGCTAACACACAGAAATGTTGGCAATTTAAAGTGCACTAGTAGTGAGTTAATTCGGGTAGGACGAGAAGGTTCTCTGATATTGTTGAAAGAAATAAGATCGGGACTGTCTACGTAGGAATTAATAACGTTTTAAATGAGTTGAATGTCCGATTGAAGTCTATGATGGGAGACACTGCTGATAGATAGTGAAGATAGGTAATATAGCATCCATATTGAAAAACCACACTATATCGTAATTACGAAAAAACCTGGGTCGGTTTTTTCGTAATTAAAGTGTGGAATTTTACCAAGTGATTTTTCAATATGCATTTTTAAAATTTCCACAGAGTTACACCGGAAACGTTTTCCTATAATATAGCATCCGTTGACGCATTGCGGAGATTTGGGTTTCTATATTTCTTTTTTTATATATGTATTAAATATTAGCCTATTTTATTAATCATTTAGATCGGAATATGTGGTTCTTTTTTGGCCATGAATGATACTGTTGAAAAAATCAAACAGTAGAGAGACTTAAGGTGCGAGTAAGCTACAATTACTCAGCGTGCGTAGAATTTCTTTGGTTGATTATGTCTGTTTTGTACTATACTTTTTATTTACCATAACCTCTGCTCCAGTCATTCAGTAACGTGTACTTAAAACGATTTAACTTTGAGCCCCATAACTTGCACTATTTTGAATTGTTGACTAAACCCCTTAGCGAGTAAAACGCTATCTTCCCCATATCTCATTTCCCTGCATAAGACTGTGTCGCTGGCGAATAAGCGATTGTTATTGTACCTACGTGGGTGCATATGTAATTTTTGTATTTTGGAAATGTAAGAGTCTCTGTTACATTACCTTGTGACACATCCGATATCTTTTGGGCCCCTTCCGAACTCATACAATCGATGTCTCTGCTCTTCGTCTCTGGTCGGATGGGATGGTCGACCGCCTCTGGCAGACAGAAGAAAGGCAGAAACGGTGACCCTCCAGTGATCCATTAGCACGGGAGAATTCTCGCGAAGACTCCCTGCTTGTGGTAAAATCATCAGCGTGGCCAGTCTCTTCACGTAATTGTATTGGCAATTAAGGGTGGAGAACGACTGTTGTAATTATTTGCGCCTTTCAGGACAAATGAAATTATTCACAAGGGAAGAATTAATAAAAATGAAGAGAACTTAGTAATTTTCCATACTATTTTATTGTTCACTCAACCAGTTTCAACGTACTGATCACGTCATTTCCAAAAGCTGAGACCGGTTGAAAGAACACTAAAATAGTGTGGAAAATGACTAAGTTCTCTTTATTTTTATTAAGATGAACTTTCACAAAGTGAACTCGTCTACCATTGATCCAAGGGAAGAATTATTTTGCAAATGGAGGCTCAGTGGAGAGAAACCCGGCGTCGGCATTATATTACTCCCATAGATTAAAGATATAAAGTGTTTTGTGCCTTGACGCACGGAAGTGAAGTAACACGGTTATCGCGTGAAATTTTACCATAATTTTATGATTAATAAAGTGCTTTTTCGGAAATTATTTTCATTTTGTGAGATCAGGGGGAGGTAGGGTAGGTGGCTGGAAGAGGTAATGAGGGGCAATGGGTTGCTTAAGGGCGTGATAGAGGGAAGGATATTGGGCAATCGGGGAAGGGGAAGAAAGAGAATAGGCTTTATGAATGGGATGATGAAGGGTAGGACGTACGCGGAGATGAAGAAAGAAATACTAGAGGTAGATCGGGCCCTGAACGTGTAAAAATCTGGAGAATTTCCTCTGACTTTCAATTAAACCTACCTTTAACCGGTAGATTACTTCAATGCTTGTATTTTCACTCATTTCAATCATTACAGCACCGTGACATTCCGCTATTTGTACCTATTATTTTCGGCTTAATAACCACCAAACTGATCCTGTCAATACGGCCAAATGTGCATAATATTGGCTTCAATATTCCCCTGTGGCATTGTATCGTATGATTCCATCTATTCTGTTCTTTAATCTTGGATTACTTCTAATGAAGGGCGCCGAAGATACCACGATTTTACTTTCCGCCCGACGAACGGAGTACGAGGTACTGCACTTGAAGTGCACTCATCCAATGTATCGCACCAGGGATCGGAATCCCATGGGCTTCCGATCCCTAGTTCATTGAAGTTCATAATGCATTGAAGATAATCTTTTCCACCGCCGGGGATTCCAACCAGGTCCCACGAGCTCTGAAATTTATGTTTTAGAGGGGCTTCCACATTTAGCTGGCAGTTTTGGCTCATATGGAAATTCGCACCCTGTGTAAATATCCATAAGGCTGGAGGTGCAATGTTGCCAATGTATTATACTAACTGCATATCTAGTAGTCTTCCAATCTGCAAATGGCCATCCATAAAATTCAAATTTTTAAATGTAGCGTGTTGTTAGAAACGGTTGCCTATAGATAGTGGTGGCGAAACATTATGGCAGTTACGCACACGGCCCCTTTTCTTGGAAGGGTCCATTGCCTACAAACTAGCTCCGCACGAGGCAGTAAGGTAGTCGCCGCGTTGGACTACCAGGATCGCAAACCTTAGTTTTCAAGTTCAAAATGCACTATCTATCATTCAATTCAGCTTTATAGCTCTCTATGGTTCTCAATCTTGTTGTCTAAATGGGCTTCTCCGAAGGGTTTTGAACATTATCAGCGTATTTTGATTTTATTTAGATTGTAAACACTGCCGTGTATTCCGCTGTTTACTCTTTCCTGCCGTCTCAGTACAATTGTGTTAGGAGCATTGTCTACCAAGTGATTTCCTCTCCCTTGTCTTCCTTTGCCACCCCCTTTCACATGTGCCATCCCCTCCTTGATTTCACTCTTCGCGGAGGCGTCTGCCACCAAGTTTCTGCCGCCAAGTTTCGCTGTCACTGTACATGACTTAGAGGTGAGCACACGGTGCGTAAGTTTGGTAACAGTGTTCTCCATAAGGCCTAGAGTGTCAACTAAATGTGGAACGCTGTATAGTAAGCTACTAAATATTTTCCGGCGTAACATTGTGGTACTCCATTTCCTTATAGAGAGAGGTGAAATTTGTATAGTTTACAAAATAATTATTATTTGACATGCCGACCAAGGTTCCGACTTATAAAGTAATTTTCAGGGCCGCTGTACAAGATAAGGAGCGAGTTTATATGCAGGCACTAAGGGATGGAGGGGGGTTAACCGCCCTGTACTGTCGTGTCCATCGTTTTCCATCGTACTCCACTCTTCCCTTTCCACAAGTTCATTTACTCGCTCTCTATCTGGTGGTAGAACTGACTTCAAAAGGACTATATAAGTCGAAACCTTGGTCGGTATTTTAAATAAAAATTGTTTTGTGCACCACACGAAGTTAGCCTCGCTTTTATTGCCACTTCACTCACCCGATCCCCCCAAATCTCCACTTCCTCGTCGTTTGGGTTGGGAATGGAGGGGGATTGGGAGATTACATTTTCAGCATCTCAGACCATCGCACTCCACTCCTGTTCTCCCCGCGAATGGATTCGGTCGTCCAGTTTCTTTTTTAGTGGGAGTGGAATAGAGGAGCAGAAGCGGCGAGTGCACATTTCTCTTGCTCTTTCCTTGGGCGCACGGCTATGGAGCGGCATCTCTCTCCAACCGTTAAAGCGAGGCCGTGATCGCACCCCATCGTCTCGTCGTCTCGCTTTTATTCCGACTCTAGATTCCGTCTAAAAGGGAGAGGAGGAGTTCGGAGGAATGCCCGTGCCTTCCTTCTCGCAAATGCTCGCTCGCTCTCCCGACCCCCCCCCCTCGCCATTTCCGCGCGCGACCTTTAAAAGCTCCTCACACACTCTTCCTCCTTCTTTCACTTCACGCCCTCCCAAGCCACCCACCCTTAAGCCTCCCACTCTCTCTTTCCCTCTACGATCTTAATATAGAGACGCCTCGGCGTGCACTATGGGGACGGCAGGCATGCCACACCACTAGGGTTTGAAAAAAAGGAAGGAGGGTGGGGGGGGGGGCGTGGCATCTTTCTCAGCCATCGTCGGGATCGGATTGCCGTTGTGGCCAGCGTGTAGTGGAGGAAAAACATTGTGGAAGTTGAGAAGGAGGACCTTTTCAGTAAAACAGTCCATTCCCTACGAACTGGCTCCGTACGGGGAAGTAAGGTAGTTTCCTCGTTTGACTCCCAGGGTCACAAACCGTCACACGAGCATAATAGTTACAATTGTTTTAGGCAGACTTCTTCAATGGGTGTCGAACAATATCAACTTGTTTTGAACCAGCTTTGTTTGGTTCGTAACCATTTTCGAGAAACGCGCTACCAACTTTTTTCCTGCCCTCTCAGGTTTAATTTACTCATGTTGACAGCGTTGACTACCATGTGCAGTTCTCTCTTCCCTCCGCTTCTAAACTGACCTCTTCCCTGCTCGTCTTCCCGTCATTGGTTTCATGATTCCTGCTCGCGACAACGACCATGTTTGGCTACCACTGCATTGGCTTCTCATGCGGAGGGCCCGGGTTCGAATCTCTTTTCTGCTGGATAATTTTCAATTGCAGTTCGAACCCTATTTGGATGCATCGAGGAAAGCGCTTTAAGTAATGTTATTCGCTGGTAAAGGCATCTCTCCTCCCCTCTGTAACCATCCATCCCTATCCGATACCTTCTTCCCGGTATGTTGCGGGAGCAACTGTCTTGAAATACTTTAATGGTGATGTTCGTTTCTTTATTTATATCTCCGTTCATTCCTCCGCTTTCGAGCGGTAGAGGAGGCCATTTTTCGAATGGAGGAAGAGATATTATGATGCGCTGCCGGTCATATCGATGTGCAGAGAGTGATCCAAGTTTAGGTGACAGTATAGGCATAGTGGAAAACGGTGTTAACAAACTTACTTCTCCGCGTGTCCTACTCTATGCCACGTAGACAACCATTTTCATCACCGCGTTAAGTTAAAGTGAGGTTCTGGGGAATAAAATTTGTATGTACTGAGGCTTCCAGATGGGCACATTTCATAGCACTTCGTTAATTTTCCTGCTGCTATTGGCAACATCGCAATTCTTATGGCTTTTAAAATTTGCGCAGGAAACAAGTAGCCATAAAACCCACATTTTCAGCTAAAAGTGGAACGCCCTATAGTCGCTTGTTCTATTCTATGAGGCTTGAGAGGTGTGAGAGCGGCAAGGGATTTGTCACCGAAGAGTGAGAAGGAAATTCATTTCGTCACCCCTCCTGGTAGTATTTTTTTCCTCAATTACTCTTGTTTTTTCCTTTATTTTGAGGGTCGAGCGTTCAGATTTCGAACTCTTTCACCAGTTTGACAAACACTTGAAAGAATGCCAGCGGGACGGCCTCCACTTGAAAGAAGGTTTGGAAGACTGTGGGGAAATGGATTCGATTTTTTTGAGGGAGGATAAAAATATAATAGTTGGGATTAAAAAAAAGTGCTGGTCAGCGGTCTGGGGGGAGGCTCATCATTTTCCAAGTTATCCCCTCTAATTGAAGTCTTCTGGACGTGAGACGGGGATTGGGTGGAGTTCCCTTTGCATTGTGGGAGTGGAGGGGATGGGGTTGCCTTCTCTCTCTTAACTTATCTCTAAAGAGAAGAAAACGATGAGTAGGAAGGGGCGTGCAGAGAGGGTAATGGATTGGTTTATTGATTTGCTGTAATCTATTTCGTATTCAGCACTGCAGACGGGCGATTTGATGAGCACTTGGAGAATAAGGAATTGGAAGACCTTGGAGGACCCTCTTCCTTTCCCATCGGATTTAGCGGACGGAATTCCAGGAATGGCCACGGCCTCACAAAGTCATAGCACGATTTAAAGGGGACATGCGCTCATAGATGTATTTTATATCTGTGTACTTACATATATTTATGTATAAAATCTTTCAATTCGGATATTAACCTGTGCAATATATATATATATATATATATATATATATATATATATATATATATATATATACATATATTGCACAGGTTAATATCCGAATTGAAAGATTTTATACATAAATATATGTAAGTACACAGATATAAAATACATCTATGAGCGCATGTCCCCTTTAAATCCATACCCCCTTGTGCATTTTTTATATATATATATATATATATATATATATATATATATATATATATATATATATATATATATATATAATGCAAGGATAGAGCAGTAGGGAGGGAATTATTTAAGCTGAGCCATTTTCACATCCCTATCACCGAGAATTAAACTTTGTTTGCGTTGCCTACCCCGAAAGGAAACGGCGTATTTCGTACATGCGGACAAATACATGCTTACATTATTCCTTGTCTCATTGTTCAGACGCAGCTCTGATGAATTCTGACTCTCATAAAGACGCAGCTCTGATGAAATAAATCCGCTGGGCTGCTAGAATCAAACGAGGATTTTATTCGCCATTACGAGGCCCGCTCCACGGGGAAGGTATCCAGCCAATAGACGTGATTGGACGCACGCAAGCGATTTGAGGGCGAAAAGTTTGGAGTGAATGCCCAAAACTTCGCAAGTCACTTGGATTTTCCAGCGGGGAAGAAAGCTGAAGTTTAGCGGATAATTGAAGGGAGAGAAGCCTTCGAGGGCGCGGGAGGAGTGCGGAGCGGGTGCGGGCACCAACCCACCCCCTCCTTGGGAAAGAGGGGTGCGCAATGCCTCGGCAAAGCCTGTGTCGTCATAAGGGCTGAGAACTAGGAAGGCTATTCGCTGAGGAGAAATAGGGTAGTTTGGTTGGCTGGTTATTGTGGAATCTGACGTTCTACTACTGTAGTAATTTGTGCCATTGCATGGACTAAAGAAGAGAAGAGATAGAACCAAATGGTAAGGATCCACATGGGAATATTAAAGCCTTAAAAATGCGCAATCGGGCATATTTAATGAATCAGTTGTAAATTAATACGCCGAAAATCATATTTTCTTGAAGGGTCGGGTCGCAGTACGGTAATGATTCATCTCGAGAAATGTGAAATGGAAGTGGTTTCCGAGAAAGCTCTGCGTTAATTATAAAATTTAATCGACAACTTGCGCATACTGCCATGCTAGGTGGATCATTTTCCGAAAAACCACAGGCTTCACTTTCGTGCGTTAATACGATCTTCACTCTCCTCTTTAATCTATCTTGCCATTGTGAATCGGTGGGTAGATTTTTAAATATTTGTAAAACTTTTGAAGTCATTTAAAAGTGCATTGGTCTAAGACCTTGGCCTATAGAGCATATTGCCCATACATTCACACATATAAGTGGTATAAGAAACAGAAAACGATAAATTTACCGCAATATGTTCAATCAAGAACAAAAATTATGCGACTGTTTAGATGTTTACACCTTTATGCAATGTTAATTATTACAAAAATATTGTTCAACACATATGAAGCCACTTTTTTTTTCATTTTAAAAGTGAGACAAGGCACATACCGACTATAACGGAACTTCAGCGAAATCAAAATTATTCGGTTTGTGAGGGATTACATTGTCTGAGGAGGAAGAGTTGAGAGAGAAACCCGGCGTCGACATTAGCCTGCTATATAAACAAAAGGTGCAAAGGGGTCCACAGAAATGTCGAACGTCCAACCCGCATTGTATTTTCTCACTGTTGATAGAAGTACGCGATTTCATTGTTGCGCTGTTCATAGAAATGTGTCCTATATGTTGCATTGTTTATTGAAACAAATAATAATATAAATGGTCATGCCTATACTGATTGACATGCTCGCGAAGGAATTCTACGAAAATATTCTAAATGAATAAACGACTGTTGCTTTCCTAAAAAAAAGGTGACTAACAGAAGATGTATGAGATCACGAGCTTCCACTATTCCATACGTGTGGGAGAGCAACCAAATTTCATGTAAGAAGAGATCGAGGTAATGAACGCGTTCGTGTTTTTTACATTTCGAAATTATAAACTGTCGGAATTTGGTTGAAATTCATCAGTTTAAAATATTTTATTGAAAAAATGTATTTATTCAGTAAAAATATTATTCTTCTTTCATCAAATTACTATACTGTATGTTTCAGGAGAAATTTGAGTGACTTCGCTCCTGTAATAGACAATCAATCCATGGAGATAACCTCCGCTTGATATCTTTGTTGTCGCTTGGTTGTTTGCTAAATTTAATTCACAAACATACCTCCATTTGGGTTTCAGTGGTTATATATTCTTTTCGATATGTTTAAAAATATGTACGTAGGCTTATATTGATGAAGTAAATTGCCATTTTCAGTAGATGAATATCAGTTCCATACACGGAAGAGAGCCGTCGATCTATGCGATAATCTAACGTTACCATTGAAGATGTCATAATTCCGCTAAAAATTAAGATATGAAAATAATTTTACCAAGGTGAGAAATAAAATTTCTATTATTTTATGCTTTGTATTTTCGTATCTCCCAAAATAAAAAAGTTATTCCAAAAATATTTGCAGTTTCAGTCAGGGGCGGATCCAGGGAGCAATCTTGGAAATTTTTTTTTAAGGCTTGGGTCTGTTCGTGCACGCGCGCTCTTGCGCCTGCGTGCTTATGTGAATCTCATGTCATACATATTATATTTACTGATAACTATGCCTGTATATTTTTCCTATGCTCATTAGCGATTTATTTAACATCATTAACTATGGGTTTTTTAACTCCTTCCCTCCAATTCTATCCGCGATCTGGCGTAGCCTGATAATGGTACAGGGAACCCCAGAATGGAAAGGAAGCAACATTCAATGAATTATCTGCCTGCGTACGCCTTTCTTAATTCTTCCATACCCGTCACCCAATTATGCTCAAGCCAATTACTACGGTCACTACTCCATAGCCATCTTTGCCTGCATCCCACATTCATAGAATTGTGACGGAAAATAGAATTGTTACTGGCTACGTTACTTTTACATCAGACCTCGGAAATTGTGGAAAAGTTAGCTTAACACACACGAGTTCATGACCACTGATTCAATAGCGGCCAAGGTATACGAAGATGAAATTAGAGAGATGTTACACCAGTTTTTGTAAATGATAATTCTGTTTTACGATGTAGCTAAACAGTACAGAAATGTTCTATGAAAGTCATGTTGTACTGCTAAAACCCAAACATTGTTATCTCTCCCTATTTTGCTATGGAAACCAAGAACTTTTTACCCGAACAAGGAATGTTTTGTACTTAACATGAAAAACAAGGCAAAATACTTTCCGATTACGTACTTATCAAAATAAGTTATTTAAAAAATAAAATTCTGTTTTTGTTTGAAAAA
Source organism: Pyrrhosoma nymphula (assembly GCA_963573305.1). Classification (NCBI taxonomy): domain Eukaryota; kingdom Metazoa; phylum Arthropoda; class Insecta; order Odonata; family Coenagrionidae; genus Pyrrhosoma; species Pyrrhosoma nymphula. The sequence goes on along the minus strand of OY754333.1, from coordinate 83,409,644 downwards.
CACCGAGTGTAGGTTTTAAAGGTGTGTAAGGGAGGTGAAATAACTATCAAGTGAAAGAGACTTGCTTTGCAAACTTACTGGAAACTCATACCAATTTAAGTGAGAGACGTCCAAGCAAAATGGCAGCTGTCACAAAGTTTCGTTTCCGGAATTCTTAAATACAAGTCGGCGCCTCAGGCATGCACACTAGGTGCGTACGCATTACTCTGTACATCTTGGAATTACAATTAATGACAGGCAAGCTGGGCAGACAATATAATTTGGCGAAGAGGAAAACTAGTGTTATTTTAATCCTAAAGTTAATGGACTACTTATAGGAGAATATTTCTTGCAAATGCCATCTAGAGGCGTGTAGCATTCGATTTTGGGCGCAGTAGAAGTGACATGCAAGATATTCGCAGTGAATACTGAGATCTTAAATGGCCGTGTTTGAATCTAATGGCATAGATACAGTAGACACCGGTAGACTAGTGCAGCCTAGACACTGCTGTCTTGAATATTACTCTTCCTATGAATCGATTCTGGATATCTTACCATTAGAGGTTGTGCGTGTGATTTCGTCGCCAGCAAAGAAAGCGGAGATGTGTCAAAAAACAAAGTTCACCGTGGTTTTGTGCTCCAAGATATGAATGAAGGCTTTCATTGAAATCACAGGCTAGCCACTATATATCCATGTACAAGTGATAGGTACATACATACGTCTGGGAGAATGTCGTAAAATCGTTAATTTCTCATGTTATTTCTCATGGTATCTTCCTCCAAAAATACTCCAATTCGAAAGAAATCTTATGTGCTTTTAAGGCCATGTCAAAATATAGTTGTCTATATAATCTATAAAACAATACTTTGCTGCTAGGTAAACCAGTTAAAGTTAAAGCCATATGGTTAGTACAACAATTAAGTCAGTGGATTCTACAGGGCCATATTCATAGAAGCACATTATTATGAAAGCATTATTCAGCTTCTCAAAAAGACTTTAGTTAAACCTCTTTGGCACCTCGTTGAACACGGGAGCAGAAAAAATTGAAACAAATCGATTGGGAATTATGTGTTTTATATTAAGTATGAAAAATAAGCTTGACAATGACGAGGTTTCGAGCGGTTCAACATCCAAATCGCAAGAGCAAATTTTGTGATTCGTCGACTTGGAGACATCGCTACAACAGCATTTTTACGATTGGGTACTTTATATTTCTTTGTTATTAGCTCAACATCAGCCCACAGAATTGATATGCGAGTGGTGGTTTTGTTCGCCTAAATTAATCCACAGACCCCCAAGCCTATAATGCCGCAAAACTTAGCTGTAAAAAGTTAATATGCGATCACATAGATAAATTTTTCCTGTAAGGGAAAAATTACCATTACACAACTTGAAGGATGAAAGCTAACATATTTATCAGCAAAATATAAAAAATAGCATGATTGATGGGGTAAGTGTTTGCAGAAAAACGTGCTTAATTTAAAAAAAAATCAAAATTGATGCTCTAAATTGCAAACTCTAAACTAAAGGCATTAAATATTATGTGCCGTTGCTTTTTTCTTTCAAAAGAGCATTTGTGCTGTGACATAAGTATCATGCATCCAGAGATATCGAGGACAACTCAAACATAAATTTACGACCTCAATTATAGATGCATATTTTGCAAACCAATTAGGCATAACCAACCATGTGGTAAAACGAAAAAGGCCGAAATCGAAGAGGTCAAGGTTAATATCGGTATACGCCGAAGACGGTGAAATTCGCCATGAAAAAATCATTTGAATTGACCGGGATTCGTACCCGGATCTCCAAATTGCCGGTCAGGTGAGTTAGCCAGCTCTGAAATTCGCCTTGAAATAAGATGGATTGGTAGTGTAACTGGCTAACACACCTGACCGGCAATTGGGAGATCCGGGTTCGAATCCCGGTGAAGTTAAATGATATTTTCATGATGAATTTCACCCTTTTCGGTGTAAATCTTCGCACCCGTGCGCGTGACTGCGTGCATGTCATTTGGGCTGATTGGCTAACAATTATTGGAAAATTGTTAATATCGGTATTTTTTTGGTCGTTTTCACATGTAATTAACCAAAAGGAAAATCAAGAAACCACCGAGAAAGAATTTTCTACGCTCCGTCGGAAAGAACCGACGTACTTTTCTTGAATATGATGAAACACAATAAAATTTACGAAGTTAAGAAATACATTGAACCCATTAAATCAAGTCTATTTTTAGTTAAAGTAATTTTATGGCAATAAAAATCAGGAGCATGAGGAAAAAAACCTGTTTTCGGATGGCACACGGACGAAATTATTTTCAAAATTTCAACCAATAAATCATTTTATTGACTCCAGTTGATATTTCGACAACATGCGTATTCTAAGAGAAGTTACTTGATCAAGTCTAGCCGAAAATCAGAACTGAATTTTTGTACGGGGATAACTTGGCTGTCGAAAATATTTAGGAGCACGTTAAAATAAACATTACCTGGTATCTTTTTACTGCCAGAATAATAGATTGCGGTTTGGTGGGATTTAGTAAGTGGTAGTTTTTTATAATAACAGCGAGTGATACAAATTCTAGGACCTTTAGCTAGTTTATGAATTATTTTCATGGGAGCCTGAACGGTGATGACTGAGAATGAAGGAGATACCTATGGTTCGAAGTTTCACACCAGTGGAGTTTCTTTTTCATCATGTAATGGTGCATAACATTAGGAATTATTTCAGGATTACAGGTAAACTGATTCATGCGTTTTAGGATCTATACGGGATATTAGAAGGAGTTAAAATTACAGAAGGGAGATTTCATATTATGATATAGTTATGCACTGAGTAATATATAAAATAAGTACTCACTATACTTTATACGCGTACTGTCATACTGTCAAATAAGTCACTGGCATGCAGAGATCCGTGAATATAGTAGGATGCGACCGCTGTCAGGAGAAGTATCAGATCCAGCATAATGCATCACTATTCCCAGGCACTTGATCGTACTGTTAATTAAAACAGTTAATCTGTTAAACTCCAGAAAATCATAAATTCACACAAAATCAGTCGACAAAGCGAAAAAGATTAATTTACCCGCGCAGTAAAATAAAAAGACACGTTTAAGTTGACGCCGAAGACGAGATGCCGAAGGAGACGTCAACGGGGCAGAACAATGTGACACATGTAAGGAACACGACTGCATCCATTGCATATACGCGCGGTAAAGAGCGAATGAGACCGCGTTAGCGCCCAAACGCTCACAGTCAGTCAACAGCCAACAAATTTAATCAATGCTGTGTTAACCCACGTGCCAACTACTAGGGAAATAAGCCCTTACTTTTTAAGGGATCAGGGGAAGTTGTTTGAAACAGAGATCCCTTACATTTTAGTCGATGGGGGAAGCAGCTTTGCAAGGGGTGTAGGCAAGACAAATGTGGGATAGACGAAGCCTCAACTGTGACTCATCTTCTCTCCGCCGGATTCTGATCTTACGCTGCCCAACTTGAAATGCCCGAAACAACTTGTTACCGAGAAACACAGTTTATGCTCGTTGGAAAGAGATTAATGTTTTTTATAGCATATCAATGCTATTAAGCTTTTGGTACAATGAAGTTTACTATCAAATCCTATGATTTTTCTTTTGCTCGCCTGACCCCTTGGGGAGGGGGGGAACTTCCCCCTTCCCTCCCCTCCATGGATCCGGCACTGGTTTCAGTTATCATCTTGGAAATTGGAGGCAAGAAGCTTAATTATCAGTAGGAGAAGGAAGAACGAATCTTTGCACAACTTAAACCAGGTTTTCGTCGTTTGTATTAATGGATGCCACTTGTTTTTTGGCGTTTTAATGGTAACTGCAAAATTTGGTTAGCAAAATTTTTGCGTTTACATAGATAAGGAGTTGCGACCCCGTGTTCATAGGGCAAAAATGCTCAAAATTACCTCCCTTACCTCCTCCCGAAGTTACTCAGATTCGTCCGGAAACACCCTGTATATACTATTGTAGAATGTATACGTCATGGGTACCTAAAATGATTCGTTAAGACCGTCCGAAAACGAACCTTTAGAATTGTTTGAGATTCTAACTCGTTTGTGTCGGAAAGGCTAATGTTGAGTGAATTAGCCCTTCGGAATTCCGTGCATGTATTTCGGACGGAGTCCCACTACCAAATATCGAGCGCGCCGTGAAGGAGTGGATGGGTAGGAGGGTTGTGGGGTTGGACGGGGGGTGGGGTGTGGAAGCGGAGATGATTGGTTGGTGGAATGGGATGGCGTAGGGTCAGGTGGATGCGGCGAAACGCCGATCAATCGTCCCCAGAGGAGAGCGGTGCGGTCCACGTTCTTCTTTTTTTATTTCCATATTCCCTTCTCCTTTCCCCCTTATTTTTCTCTCTTCTTCCTCGGCATAAAATAAAACGGAACCGAATGGTTGAGTGGGAGTATTGTGTGAACCTCGTCCCTGAGTGGCCGGGGAGGCGTGCCCGGTCCACGGCCCCTCCTGGCGTTTATTCCTCGAGGTATGCACATTCGGAGCCACTTTTCGGAATGGAGAGGCCTCTTCAAGTCTTCCGATAACTCGTGAGACTATTCTGTACTTGCGATGCGGGAAACTAAACTATCTGCTATAATCAATCTGAAAGATGAGCGTGAGAGTAGGTGCTTTCCAATCACCTTTCGCAGAATAGTGCACGTCTTAGCAGATGGATTTGCGTTATCTTTCTTATCATCATTATGACTTACATTTCATCTCGCTTAAAATACTCCGTATGATATTTCAGCATGAATTGGTGTCTCGTAGTATCCATGAATTAGTATCTATTACCTTTGGTCGAATGATGTCCTTTCTTTGCATGCGTTCTGATTGAAAAAGTCAACTGAATCAGAGTTCTGCATCGGCCGTACTCAGGACCGGCTTGCTATAAAATCAGTAATCATTAGGGACTTCGTGCGATAGACTTACGGGGAGGGATCGGAGTCTCCTTAGTGGGACCTAGGCGGACTGGACAAAATTGAGTAGGTCCGCGCACGCTGGAGAGGGACAGCTAATGTAAGTATGTTGTACTACCTTTCGATAAACGCGGCCTTGCCGAACACGCTGGTAAGGATGCTCATATCCGACCGGTGAGTACGAGAAAACTTCGGTGCTCGGGTGTTATTTAAACGGGTGGACTCGGGCGTACCCACAGTGGCGATACGGGAAGGGGTTAGGGACTCAACGCTCTGCTTTGCGCTCGATAGTACAGCCTCATTGAGTACCAAAGCCCGATGCAGAACTATGAAGTGAAGGCCGAAATTAAAACATCTTTTATCTCTCTAAAGAGGACTTATTATTTCTAGTGCTGATCGATGTCTCCTGAGCTTTTGCGACCGTGCTCTCCTTTCCCCCCTCTCTCTCACATATGTGAGCGGTGGTCACGACCTCCACAATGTCCACACTGGAGTCCACATGGAGACACATCTCTGATGAAACGCCGAGTTCGCTCTCTTATGTTAGTAGGAGGGGGACTGGGGGATTGGCTCTTCATTTTGACCCATTGTTGAGAGAGTGAAGGGGTTGAGTGTGTCGAAAGACGACGGATATGAGGAGGGGGAGGGGTGCCCTGACTTCTCCCTCCCAACTCTGCCCCCCTCTCTCCCCTCCCCTTTCACTCCCTCTGAGCTCCCTCGAATCTTTTTTTTTCTAATTGGCGGTGGTTGGTTACTTGGCTCTCTCGGCTTGTTGTGTGTACGTATACGCTCCGGTAATTCAAATTGGGTCGAGTATTTTTAGTTTCAGTCGAGTGTTGTTTCTCGTAATTTTCCCCAAGAAAACCAACATCAAGATGCAGGGAGACGGAGGTAATCTACTTTCGCGGACGTAAGCACATTCCTTTGCCGTGGCATGGTATTTTACCTCCTGCCATGATAAAAAATGAATGAACTCAGACCCTGCTCCGATGGAAAAACTCGTGGGACTTAGCTTAAAGAAGGAATTATATACTGTGCCACTGACTTTATTATCGTGTTCCGTTAAGATATGTTATGCCATTACTTGTCAATATAATCTTCATCTACATGCCCTGCAAGCCTCCTCAAAGTTGTGTGGCTAGGGGTGATTCCTCACCAGGCATACGCTAACCGTTAAACACACTATCATAATGTTATTCCCTATTTTACAAAATATATCTGTGGGAAGATGGCTAAATATGATATTTCATGTTTTTCAAATTTTACAGGAGAGAAATTTAAAGGGTAAGTAGGCTCTGAAAATCAGAATCTCAAAGTTAAGGTCTTACTATTTCGTAATAGATGTATAAAACTGTTGTTTTCAAATTTTTTAACTTTCCAAATCTAACGGTATTAGCACTACGAATCCAAAATTATGCATTACTCATTTAAGCAAAAAACGGACATATCATATTTAGCCATCTTACCACAGATATAAAGTTTAGAAATGTATCTGTAAGGAGATTTCACATACTGTGCTTGACACAGTGCTTGACTCACATTGCTTGACTCTAGTTTTACTCATGCATGATGGCTATCACGGGCACCATTTATTCAAGTTCAGTGATGCTAACATTCAAAACCATTGAAAACTTACAGTGCTCTTAATTACAGTCGTGCTAACATGCAAAAATTATTTCAAAATCACAGACTCAATAAACATGTAATGAATTAGATTTTCATGCAGAAAATAAAACTAATGGCATAGGCATAAGACTTGGTGGAATTCCTTCATATTAAAATAATTTATTACTTTGTCTTCAACGTAAAATTTTTATTTTTATTCACGACCCGGGTTTCGTCGTGGAAAGCAAAGTAATTAATTATTTTATTATCCCTTGCAGAAATTGAAAACTGAAGAACAATTTAAAAAGAGCATAAAAGACGCTATCTATGCAAACTCTTCTCGGGTTTACATTCCTATCATTACCGTTACGCCACCTATAATCACCATCAACATTGTTTGCGGTAGAAGATGCGGAATTTTGGTGGCGAGGTAAAAATAAATAGAAGTAGCCATAGTAATTAGGTTATTGCGGTCGAATACGAAATCTACTCATCGTCGTTCGCCACGAAATACTCCGTGTATTTTTCTGGTTTTTTCCATTCTAGTTGAAACGACCGATCGAAGCACGAAATTTATTTCTCTCCTAGTCCGGTTAATTCCGTGAATATGTCACTTAGAAAATTAGGTAATGAGGACAATAGGCAATAGTACAAGTAACTGAAGCCATGTCCTCTCATCAACTTTTTATTGCCCTCCCTGATGCACGGAGCACTGCGACTGGTATTGCGTGACTGTAGTAGGTCCGGCCCATAAAATGTCTCCGATGTGGATAGGTACTAATCAAGATATCAAGAGCTGTTCTATTTTTTATCCGAATCTCCCCTGTTGTAGGAGAAGGAAGAGTGCGGATAACCAAATCGTTTTAAAGTTTTGGTGGTCGATTGCCGAACACTGCACAACTTATCTCATTTTCTTTTCTTCATTTTACCAATTGACGTTGCCTGTCTTAAGAGGGTTGGATACCATGCCTAAAAAATCCATTTTCAGGTGGTTGGCTTTTACATCACCATTGTGGCATACGAATAGAAAAAAAAAATCTGTTTTCACCGTTCCACGCTTGAAAGCTGTGCCTAGAAATTATTTGCTTTCACGTTTACTTGATGCTAACCACAACGGAAAAAATATATTCAGAAGTTTACGAAAAAAATGACCATTTTTGCTGGGACGGCATATCTGCTATAGGAATCGATGCCAAAATTAACTATGGCATAAGTCCAAACAGCATTCTTTATCTTTGAATCCAGTTATTTTCAAGTGCGTAAATTTCATAGAATTTCTCGAATCGTGTTAAGCGAGGAGGATGTTCAGCGCCTTCCTCGGCAGGCCGTCGCGCAGTGCGCAGCCGGGATGATGGCGCTGCTGTTGCGTCAAGCGGGAAAACCCCAGGGATCGGCGCCGCGTATGTCAGAACTATTATAGCAGGACTGGACCGTTTCACCTGGCTTTTTGAAAAGTATCCACTCCACTTCCAAAATTACAATTAGTGATAAACGTTTTGTGTGCGTTTTACTTGATATAACTCCTACATAATGGCTAAATTGCACATATTTTGACGATCATATCTATTTCAGTGTCGTGCCTCAGAATTGCTCAACGGTTTTTGCAGAAAAGGAGGACCGATATCCACTTACAGCTCCCGCAATAGCTCGCGGCAAACAAATGGGCAGAAAGTTCTGTCAGGGCATTGGTCTAGTAGATGAGGAAAGAGAAGGAGGGGAAGATACCGATTTTTGGAGGAATAGAACCTTCCAATCCAAAAATTGTCCACAGCACATCTGCTACAATCTTTTGCGATGACTGTTTTTTCTCCAGCATAAATATAGGCATCGCATTAAGAGCAAAGTATACTTTTACTGAGATAATTACTTGTTCTTGGAGAACGCTGAAGCATTTTGTCTACCTACCTCCTGAAAATATCTTTCCTTCTACAATGCATCCTTTTTCCTTCGAACGGAACTGGATATATAAGCTGGAACTGAATAGGGGAAAACAATTACCCCCTTCAACACCAGGGCAGAATATATCAAGCCATTGAAAAAATGGTAAAATGAGTAAAACATGCCTTGAGTGGTTGGATGGATAGAATGAACATGGGTGGAACTCAAATGCAGATATCTCTTCGTGGTGAGTCCAAAGTTATTCAGCAGTTTAAATGCTCGAAACTAGACTTGAGCTGCAAAATAATTTTTAAAACTGCTGAAATACTAAACGTTTTCTGAATAAATACTACGATTTTATGCTTATAAGGGCCATCTGGCACCTCGTTCAGGAGAACGAGAATTCAAACTACATATACTGTCATGTAACTTCTGAATCGCAATTTAAGGTGGTTGGAGCGATATTTGTTTGCGTAAAAATTTGCGTGAAACTTTGCATGTAGGTGTTCTTATTAGTAGTGCCTGTAGATAATGTAAAAAAATTGCATTTTGCCGATTTTGTTTCTTGGAAATTCAATACTTTCAATACTTTTTGAACACGTAGTCTTATGTCATATGACATTTATTTTGTAGTAATTCGGTGACTCATGTAAAGATTATCTTGTAACGCGAAATAATACATTTTATGTTATTATAATGGTTGCTATCAAATATCAATGTGTCATGCCTAGTTAGAGATTCGAAAAAAACGTACTTTAATATAATTTTTACCTAAATTTCGTATACAGCGCCGAAAACTCAAGTCAAAACATGCTTTATTGAAGGTAAAACTTAGAATATATATCTTGTATAATTTCCATCACTGCATATATGGCGAGGTCCACCGCATAAACAGATTACTTAAATGAGTTGTGGTCCAAGAATTTTTTCCGTCTTACTTGAAAAACTATACGCTCTCAATAACTCACGATTACAGCTCTAGCCACGTTAAATGAAAATTTATGGAGCACCGATTGGAGCGCTGGCGTGCCGAGCGGATTGAATGTGCGCCGTGTTTTCTTTTGCAAAACTTTCTGATGCTGCGTGGTGAATGTAAGTTTTGCGCAGCAAATTTACATTTTAGATCTTGATTAGAAGGTTTAGCATTTCATTAATTACTGGGCGAGATATTTTCTATCGACCAATTACCAATTTTGACGGAGAATGGTTTCAGAATACGCCCGAGTTTTGGAAAATTATCAACATCAAAATCGCTTTCAGGCAGGATAGGGCATGCATTGAATTTGGTAAAATTTGGCATGGGGAACTAACCCTCCAAAAGGGAATATCCTTAGGTGTTTTGGAAATTCGAAAAAAAAGTGAAAATCTATCCACCCTATTCTGCATTCCGTAGCAAATTTTCTACTTTTCTATCTGTCACTCTCCATCTTTTTCCGAAACCCCTCCCTGGGGGTGGCGACATTGGTTGACATCCTCCCAAGTAACACTGCTGTTTGTGACCGTGATACGGCAAAGCCCTCCCGCCTTTTTCACGTCGAGATCAAGAGGGACTTGAGTTACGTTGCTGGAGTCAGAAAACATCGTGCTATAGAAAATATGAGCTAAAATTTCCAACTTCTTAAAACGCCTTCCGTGTTCAATTGTGCCAAGTCTTCGCCAAAACGAACGCAGAATTTTGTTGAATTGAATGGGTGGCCTCACGGCTAACATTTCTCCCTAAGCCTCGGACTTGACTACTCCAAAAGTATCCCATGGGCAATAGAAAGACCCCTCCTTGTCTCCTCCCTTCCGCTGACTCCGGCCTTCCAATTCAGAGAGCCTCAAGTCCGTTGAAAAAGGATGCTTGAAAAAGTTTGCGGTGGGCCATTTCCCCTGGGCGCGAGTCCCTTGGCAGGTGCGTAGGTTGGAACCATTGAGGTACCTATACATATAGTTGGAACGGAGCGGTTAGGAATGTTAGTTGTGGTGTGGTTGTGGTAAGGATCCGAGTGGGAATTAATTCACTGGCTGCTTCCAATTCTCGCGTATTCTTTTCATTGATTCTTTTTATTAGCAATTGTTTTTGTTATATGAGTTTGCTAAATGCCAAGGGTATGGGGTGTCAGTGAAGTTGAACGTAAGTTCTTCTCGGGTTACACACCGGAACGGGTCCTCCCATCTCCTACGTTTCGGTCTGCGACTTGCTCATCTTCTTTAGGGCTTCTGATGTTTTCGTTTAGCGAGTCGTACATCGAAACGTCGCGGTCGGCGGAGATGGAGGACCCGACGTGGTGTGTGTAATTCGAGAAGAATTTACATTCAGCATTCGCTGAGAGAGAATCAGCTCGTACATATCTAAGAAGTGTTTGCGGTAAAAGCAGAAGGGTTAGGGTGGTTAGAAGTGAGTGGTTGTTGAAATAATGTGAAATGGATGCTCCAGTGATGGGCGTGTATGAAAGGAGCGTTCATTGTTGGTATGGCTACGTCCAGAGAATGTATCAGAATCGAATAGGGAAGCAGGTTTATGATAGAGAAGTGAATGGTGTGAGAGGAACGGATAGACCGCGAAAGTCAAGGGTGAATTTGGAGAAGGGATATTAGAATTTATAAGAATACGAGGGAGTGTATGAAGCAATGCATGAGTGTAAGTAAAGCAAAATAGGTATGTATGGATAGGGTTGTAAAGAGGAAATTATTAAAGCTCAGTCAGCTTTACCGGCGTATCTCCGAAAATGAAACTTTTTGACTCCATTAAACTTACATGATTCTCTAAATTGTTTCAAAATAAAAAAAAATGAGGGTTGATGGATTCGATAGAAGTGTAATCTTTCCACCTATTGCCGGTGGAGTTTGATAGGTGAGAGATGTTGTCGTGGGGATGGGCACATTTCGCCAGCCGATCGAGGGCAGAGAGCTTGTCTGCTTCTTCCTTCTATGCAGGTCATTCCTCCTGTTTCCGATTCCTCCTTTCTTCTTATCGGAGCGCTATTAACTCGTTATGCTGAAAGGGACCAACTTCTTGCATACCTCATCGGAAGATATCGTCAGATCCGATCGCAGTGATGGCGTGAATGAAGCGGTGTAATTAATCTGAGTCGAGCATTTAGCTGATGACGTAGTTGTCAGTTTGGGGATACACTGGGGTTTCACTATGGATCTTAAAATTAGAGTCTTGTCCTTTTTATGACACTTGTGAAAACTATGGAACCAGTACTACCCTTAGGAACTCGGTGTTTGGAACAGGTAATGAGAGGAGAAGGTGTGCTTAAGTCTCTGATAGAGGGGAGGAAGTCGGGTGAGCGGGAAAGGAAGAGTGTACATGTAAAAATCCAAATAATTTTTTTTTCAATTCCATTTAAGCCTATCTTAACCTATATATTACCTAATAATAATAATCTAACAGAAGGTATTATTCTACAAGTATTCAGAAAATGAATTGAGAAATATTTAAGTCAATTTATAGTGGAACCGCCTTAATTTTCGGAAATCTATTTTATTTATACATATCCATTTTAAACGTTAAAACAGTAAAATTATTGTAGATTGATCGCAGGTTTTCCCGGCGTATTGTATCATGGAAGGTTATTCGGGATTTTCACCGGGTCAGGTTCTCCATTACGGCCGACGTTTCGATGAACGAGTCGTCCATCGATGCCCATGCCCTGATGACGATGGACGACTCGTTCATCGAATGTAATGGAGAACCTGACCCGGTGGAAATCCCGAATAACCTTCCACGAGTAAAATTATTCATTTATATAACCTCAATCCATTACATTATAATTTTGATATTCTCATCCATGGTCCACAACCTCGTAGTGGACTTTTTCCTGCTTTGGGGTGGAGGGATCGCGAGGAGGGGAATGTTGGCCCATCGCAATGTCCGCTTTTGCTTCTTCTCATTCATTGTTGCGTGCGTGCTCGAATAATCACCGCGGTCCCTCCGCGGGAGAGGAATTGCCTCTGTTGCTGGCTGTCGTCACGCGACTTTGGTGGAGTGGCGCTTCCCTTTCCCCCTCCCTCTCTTCCACAGCCAAAAGCAGTCGCATTGAGTGATTAGTTTCATTCCCGTGCGAGTGAGGGCAGGCAGGCGCGATCGCGTTTCTGTAATTGCCTCAACCGTTCTTGGGAGATGGACTCCCATAAAACTTCCTCTCCCCGCAGAGAGTCAGATTTCGATTGACACGGAAGGAGGTAAGGGTAGCGCTGTTTGCGGATTTCTTTCGTCTTTTTTTTAAGTTTTGTGTTCGCCGCAGAGTTGGATTGCATTTAGCCGGGACATAGGAGGGTTTATAACAGTCGAGTCTCGTTCAGCGCAGGAGAAGTTTTAAATGCCAACCTTTTTGTTTTACGGAGTAGGTGATCCGATGGGGTTTTAGGGGCCCATCAAGGGAATATTTAGATCTGGGTTTCGGTCGGGACGTGGCAGAGATGGCCACCGGAGAGTGATTTCGCTTTTAAACTTTGCTCTTCAAAGTTCCGCGGGAATACGGCTCAATCATTTGGTTCTCCAAGAAATCCGGGGCAAGTCCAGCCCGCCGGGATCTGATACTTTTCGTCTACAAAACTTTCTAAAGTGTCTTTATTCACGCTAATTCTATTTTCTCCTCATACTCAATCGGTGCCTGCCTTGCACCTCATATTCTTTTTCCTCGTAGTGGCGGTTGAGCGAAGGCAATATATTCGAAATGTTTGTTTAAAAGTGATTCTTGCACGCGTTCTTCTAGACTTAAGGCTTTTCTCAGCCTGAGGTCTCCGAATTGAAGGGTAATGAAGTTTAAATGATCACGCCGAAATGATCCACCTACAAAAATACTTAACGTGTACCTTTCAAACGTATTAAAATATCGTACCGGCTGGAGCAGGATAAAATACTGCGAGAGTGGAAATGTCCAACCCCATTCGTCGACCTTCACCGGAATCCAGACATCACACTATCGCAAAAGATTTGGTTATATTTTTATAACTGTATTATTTTCGCATAATTTCCAAACCGGTTTTGATTTCGCCACACTCATCAAGGCACTGCTTCTAAAAATTTAAAACTTTTCGAGATTGTTACGTCCTTGCAGTGCTTGTTCAGTCATAATACGAGCTACAGTGTATGGTGGAGGGTATTTTAAGTGTGGGGAAATAATTCGGAATGAACATAAATTTAGGAAAGATACAAGTGCTAAGAGTAATTAGTGATGAGGCAACCATTAGCATATCTTTAGAACGGCAAACTTTCGAGCAAGTGAAATCTCCTCAGTATTTAAGAAGCTTAGCAACTTGGAACAGAAACTGTATCGAGGAAATAAGAAAAAGAATATATATGTGTAAAGCCCTGGTTACACGACATATTAACACGTACAAGTTAATGTGTGAATTCATGAACGCGAGAATGAACGCGAAAATTCATCGTGTAACCACACCAAAATGTACGAATGCATGAATTCGTGAACAGAAAATGTAACCTGTTCTAATTTGGTTCATGCATTCGTACAAGTTGCGCTCGTGCTTCAGTGACACCTGATGGTAGATGACGGAAATAATGTTTTCTGCTCGTGTGGTGTTTGTATACTTCTAAATTTCGGTTCCTTTGCGTTTGATTCAGCTATTAGTACTTATTTTGACCTCTTCTCCATTAGGACTTCGCTCTACTATTTGATCTTGGCACTGTTTGCACTTTTTGGACTACCTGTACCCCACGTTTATTGACCTCTCGCTATCGTTGGACCTCTCCTGTTATAGACCATTGCCCCTCGCATGGACTACACTCTTACACATTTCGTCGGCATTAGTAAAATAAAGGTTCAGATGCATTAATTAGAAGAGCATTCCTTGTACTTCGCGTAATTATCCATTTTTTTCAAAGCTAATCGCTTTCTCAGCAAGGTCATGAATGCCGGGAGGGCTAGTCCAGTAGAACAGTGAATTTCATACAAAATGCCTTGTTTGTGCGGTAAATATATGAGAACCTCGCGCCACGAATGTGTGATTGGCCGTTAATTACTTAGTTTTTTACTTTAACAACAATTTATGCTTGTACGATTCTCACATTGCTATACTTTCTCGGTAAGTTAGTTCACTGGCAGAGCATCCAAGAAACAGCTTCGTGCTCGAAACTGGATCAGCTGTTTTTATATACCTCCAATTCTACATGAAAAACTTAAGTAGGAACCGGAGAGATCATATTTAAGATTACCGTCGTGTACATGAGGAAACAATATCCATTTAAGAGCAAGTTTTTACGCTTACTTTCAATACTACCACCGAGTTCCTTTTTCAAACGTACATACAGCTTACATTTAAATAAGATTTTGGTCAAGTATATTCGTTCTACTACAATTATTCGATTTTCGAGTTAAAAAATACATCTCACCATAACTGCAATATAATTCCCGAAACTTACGTATGAAAAGGGATTTAGCAAGTCCATTGGAGTATCTTTCATCTGAGGAACTACCAATCGGGAAAACAAATGCGGAATTTGAGATAACTACCGCTGAAAATCTAAATTTGAATTATTAAGTATAATATAAGTATAGTCTGCTTTATAGTAGGTAGTCTATAGGTAGGTTGACTTTATGAACGCTTGAATGGTTTGAATGTTGCGCTTAGTCAAGAGAAAAACAACAACAATCGCAAATACGTACCCTGAAAATTGTGCGAATGCATGTGCGGTTTCATGTACCGTGTAACCACTGATTCATCCATTCATTCACTCAAATGTACATGAATCCGTTCACGCAAATGTACATGAAACTATTCACGTGAATGTACATGTACTCGTACGTGTTAATGTATCGTGTAACCAGGGCTTAAGGGAGAGCTTTTGAAAAAAAAAGTTGAAAAAGTTTTAGACAGTAAATATAGTTCCAACATGAAGACCATTCAGTATCTTCTATTATGATTTCATTGACCTTAATGTAGTACCTCCTTGAGGTGGTGGTCCATTTATCTTGACGAATCTCCGTTGGAAACATTTTTCGTACAGTGATTGGATTAACGATGAGTCTTGAAGATGACGCTGGTCCTTACAAATGCACTGAGGCTAATCTATCGTAAAGCAATATTAACCTTAGCATCCCACGTATCATCTCGCCCTATACGTGAAATTTGATTCTATTGCGTCGGAGCCGGTGAATTTTAACGGTGGTTCCTACATCGCTGTGACCTGCGACCCACCTCGGTGGAGTTAGGATGAGAGGGTTTAAAAACATATTTATGGATGCTGTTGCGTGTGAATTTGGACATGCCGGATGTATTTGGTTTTTCTAGATACTATTGCATAGTTGCGTATACAGTTGTGGTTTCGGATTATATGATGAAAAATACGATGTTTTCCATGATTCAGCAATATCTGGGGTTAAGTTTTTCTTTTTCCGTTCTGGTGGTCTTGGCTTCCGATAAAGTGTGGTTGTAGACAGTGAAATCCTATCATTGGCATATTTTCAGGAGTAGGTGCGTCGAATGTCCTGCACACTAACTGCATGCTTCATTTTTCTCCCCTCTTTTTTTCTCAGTTCCGTTTGCACTTATTTTTTTCTGCCGATGAATTTTCTCAAGTTAGCAGATTTTTTAATTTTCTTGCAATCTCTTCTTTCTTCGATTTTGGCAATTTATAAACTTCGTAAAATTGCGTAATAAAAATAAGATTTCCGTTCTGCTCTTCTTTCTATCCGTCAAGTTCTTTCATTCATTCTTTCTCTATGTTGCGTTTTGTTTTTCTTCCGCTCCCATCCCACTTCTTTTCTTTTTTAATCATCTTTTGTGAACCCTGAATGCTATGATTTTTTTCCTGAATTCATTTCTGTTTCCCATATCTTCCTCTGTTATTTTTATTACATTTATATCTGTTTTGACTTGTATGATCCACGTCATTTGAATTTTTTGGGTTTCATTCAAAGAAGTATTTTTCTCTTCTCTTTCCTTCTAGTGGCCTTCTCTTCCTCTTTGTTTTTATTATTTTCTTTGTGTTTTTAGAAAGTACGTTGTTGCTTCTTAATCTCTATTTTACGCACTAAAATTTGATTCTAGGATTTTCCGAATTATTTTTCCTCCCTACTTTTCTACTTAAGCTATTTGTGTGGATTTGTTTAACCTAAGGCAAACTAATGTTTTCTCACTGTATTGCTATGCCTTAGTTTCACGTTTGTGGTAACAGGTTTTTTGTTATGCTTATTTTATTTTTGTTATTTGGTAATCCAGTTCTGTTTGTCTTGCCCTCGCAATATTGACTTCTTTGTCTTTTGTCTTTTTGGCTGGATTATTTGCACTAAATGCTTGAATTTCGCGGCTTTGTTCATTCTTCCATGTTTGGTTTTTATATACTTTAGGGCATCTTTCGTATTTGTCGTATATTCCGTTTTCTTCGAAGAAATTTGCAGCCATACTTTTTGGCTTGTAATGTATGATCTTTGTTTATCTCCAACCACGTGTTCTTAATTGCATTTATTTAACTAATGGGTAATTTGTTTACATTTCAGGCATTTGCATGGCAAGGAATGCTTCAGATGTCGTGTGACCGGCGGAGTGTGTCGCTGTCGCTTTGCCAAGTGAGTATCGACCTCCCGGCACCTCCTCTCTTGATTACCACGGTCTTTCGGTCGAGACAGGATCCCAATCCCTCTCCGCTGCCGAAAATCTCGCACGAAAGCATTCCCCGGAGAACGGTGAATAGTGTTTGCTGGGCAGGCTGTGAGGGATCTTCCCGAAATGGGCAAGGGGGTGTGGTGGGGCAAAGACTGTGCAGGCAGAGAGAGATACGACCCTCTTACGCTCCGACCCCAATGGTCGAGAACGAGTAGGAAGTCGGATCCAATATTGCATCCGTAACTTAAGCTAAATGGATGGCGCAGGCAATAAGGGGTGATCGGATTGCTGGAAGGGGAGAATGTTTGTGTAAACAGGGAGGAAAGAGAGAGAATGACTGGGATGGAGGGAGGTAGGATGTATTCCCAGCTGTAGAAACAGGGTGGATAAATACAGGTAGTCCCCGCCCTGCGTCATCTCTTTTCCCGTCGCGTCACTGTATCCTGGTACGTTTGATTGACTCAGTATCTTCTCAAAGACTCTGTCGCAAAAACTTTTTGGAAGCGAAATATGATACCTATGCCCCGCTATTCCGTCGTTTTGATTTTCCCCTCTCAACATTAAATAGAAAGTTATATTTGAGTTTTATTCATCGTCGTCGTCGTCTTTAATATTACAGAACATAACCTGGCGTAATGGTGGGGACCCTCATATAGTTTCCTTCTTTGCCAGCAGGTGATGATAAGTTGGCAGTGATTCCGTGTTCATTGCAAACCTACTTCATTCGTTTGTGTACCTCTAATAAGTTAACGATTGTTGAATGTTAAATCAAAAAATGAATTTAAGGAGTGCGTTACTAATGTACGCATTAGTCCAATTGGTTCTAATTAATTCCACGAAAGCGAGGGATGCATTACACTATCCAGTTCAAATGATCAGCTGCCGAATGTTATGAATTGCACGGCATATTTTAAAAAAGTACATCAAGCTCGGGGTAGCACGATATCCTCCTCCTAATGGTCATGAATGATTGTGGGTTGGATGCTCCGGTAATGGGCATATATGAAAGGAACGTGCGTGCGTAGTTGTTTTGGTCATGTTGAGAGAACTGATGGAAGTCGAATAGCGAAACAGATATATGATGTTGGAGTGGAGTGAGTGGGAGATGTGGACCGCGAAATTCCTGGGTGAATGTGGTGGAAGAGACTAAAGATGAGGAATATGAGGAGTCTTAAGAATAAGAGAGCGTGTGTGAAGCAATGAAGGCATGTAAAAGTAGCGAAAGAGGTAGGTATGTGAGAAGAGGGCATTATGAAGTACATTAATTAAAGAGAGGCAGTTTTGTAGGTCTAATAGCAATAACTAATTTATTTGACTTCGCCTACTCCGAAAGGGAATTGCGTTATGGGTATTCATTCATTCAAGTATTCCACCAGCTGATTGGTAGGTTCTTGGACAGTCCCCATTCTGCATCCCAACCTCATAGACATTGTTTCGCTTTCCCTTCAAAGGATGTCCCGCCATTAGATCCCTCTTCAATTCTTCTTTCTTCTACCTCCTCTTATTTCGTCCAGATTTCCTATCCTCTTCCTTCCTCTTCCACGCTTCCCCAGTGTTCTCCCCTCTATTACACTCTTCAACATGCCCTCTCCTCTCAAAACCTCCTCCATCCATCTCTTCTACCTTCTCCGAACCTCTGCCACAAGCTTCCTCTCCTCTCCGACCATATCCAATACCTCCTCGTTCGTCTTTCTCGCCATCCAATTACTTTCTCCATCCTTATCCAAACCCACATATCAAACGCCTCAAGTCTACGCACATCCTCCCTTCGCAATGACCAAGTTTCCGACCCATATAGCGCCACGCTCCATATTAAAGTTTTCTCCAGCCTCTTCTTTACGTCTCTTCTCAGACCCCCCCTCATCAATTCTCTTCTCTTCGAAAATGCTTCTTTAGCCACGGCAATTCTGCATCTGATGCCCTTATCACTAAACCCATTCTCCTCCAAAATACTACCCAGATACGTAAACTGCTCGACCTGCTCTATCTTCTGTCCTCCCACCCTTATATTCAGCCCCGCCTTCTTATTTCTAGAAAATCTCATTACTTTCGTTTTCTTGTGTTTGATCTTCATTCCATACTTTTCGCACTGTACCTCTAATGTATTCACTATCGACTGAAACCCCTTGGCAGACTGACTAACCAATGCTTGATCATCTGCAAATCTCACTGATTTTATCAGCTCACCTCCTACCTTTATTCCTACCTCCTCCTCCCCCCAGGCCTCCCTTACCATTTCTTCTGAATACACGTTAAAAAGCAACGGCGATAGTAGGCACCCCTGCCGCACTCCCCGTGTTATCATGGCCCATCCCGATTCTCCATTGGCTACCCTAACCTGCGCCGTCTGGTTCATATACAAATTCCGAATCAGTCCCTCCAATCGACCCCTCATTTCTTCAACACTCCCATTAATTTCGTCCAGTCCACCCTATCAAATGCCTTATCGACATCTACGAAGCATGCAAAAACATCCTGCCCATGATCTAGGTTTATTTCTATTAGCGTCCTCATCACCACTATAGCATCTCGCGTTCCCATCCCTCTCCCAAACCCGAACTGGTCGTCACCCAGGTATTCATTTGCCTTCTTCCCTAGCCTTCTGTTTATAATTCTCAAAATTACTTTGGCCGCGTGGGATATTAAGCTTATTGTCCTATAGTCTTCGCACGTTTTTGCCTTACTCTTCTTTGGTAAAGGAATTAGTACGGTCTTCGCAAAGTCTTCCGGCCGCACTCCATCCTCCTAAATCCTACGAATAAGCGCAAAAAGTTTTCCTTTTCCGTTCTTCCCCATGCTCTTTAAAACTCTGCAGGTATGTCATCTATTCCCACCACCTTATTCCTTTTCATGTTTCGTAGAGCTCTTTCGATTTTTCTATCTAGGATACTTGGTCCGACTTGATAACATCTCTGTCGATGTTACTTCCCTTTCTATATCTAACCTATTGGGTCTTATTTCTTTACCATACAGCTCACAACGTACTCCTTCCACCTCTTCTGGATCTCTTTCGGTTCTACGATCACCTTTCCCGTCTTGTCTGTTATCGTTGTAATTACCCTTCCCTTATTACCACGCGTCAGTTCTTTTACTTTCCAATATAATGCATCTTCTCTTCCTTCTTTTTGGAATTTCTCTAACAAGTCGATCTTTTCTCTCCACTACACCTCTCTTGCTTTCTCTGTTTCTCTTCTAAGCCTGTTTTTTAATCTCGGAATTTCCTCTGACCTAGCTCTAAGTCTACGCTCTTCCATTTCCTTCTCTCCTCCATCTCCCTGATCATCTCCTTCGTGATCCACGGTTTTCTAAAATTTAGTTGCACTCACTACGCCTACCGTTGCTTTCGCCGATTCTACAATTCCATTTTTCAAACTTCCCCATTCATCTTTCACTGATCTAACTCTATGATCCTCCACCATTATATCATCCACCTTCTTTCGATAATTCTTCTTCATTGCCCCAGTTAATGCCTCCGTATTCCACTTTCGTTCCCTCCTTCCCATTCTTATCTTGTTCAGTTTGACTCGACATTTGATTACTAATAAGCTGTGATCTGTATCAGCTCCTGGATATGTATGCAAGTTTTTAACACTATTCCTGTATCTGTGACGAACCATTATAGAATCTATCTGGAACCTATCTGTGTCTCCCGGCTTCTTTTAAGTTTACCTACGTTGAGGATGATGTCTGAACCATGTATTTGTAATCACTAGGTTATTTCTACGGCAAAGCTCCACAGCTTTCTCGCCGCAGTCGTTTCTTCTTCCTAGCCCGTAATCGCCCACCTTCCGCCCATCTCTGCCCTCACCCACCACCGCGTTCCAATCCCCCATTACTACTAAGTGCTTACTCCCAGGTATCCTACCAATTATTTCCTCTAGCTCATCGTATACCCCATCTACCTCCTCCTCTTTATGGTTAGAGGTAGGCATATAAACCTGGATTATAACTAAATTCGTTGGATCTGCCTTTAGTTCCACGACTATAATCCTATCACTCACCTTTCCTGCATACACCTCTTTTCCATAGGTATACCTAGTTTCCAATTCATTACAAATGCAACCCCGCACTGACTTTCATTCCCTCCACTATCAATTACTCTATTGTCGTCGCTCCAGTAGTCCCCGTCATCCTTCCATCTTACTTCACCCAGACCCATGATGTCTACACCCACCCTCTCCATTTCTTGCTTTATATTCTCTAGCTTCCCCGCCCGCAGCATAGTCCTATCATTCCACGTGCCTATTCTGATAGTTTCGTTCCTCTTCTTTATCTTGTTTTCCTCTGCTGCTACTACGTCTGAGCAAGGATTTCGTGTGATGAAGACCGCAGGGGCCTTGCTCCCACCGCTGCCAGGAGCGACACCCGGCCCTCTGGTCCGAGTCCCGTAGTTGCCAGAAATCATTATCATTTGAGACCTGTCCATAATTTCAAGGTTTTTGTTTTAATTGAGACAGCATTCCGTGGCCTTACTCAATAGTGTTTTTTACGTGACACCATCACTGCATAGGCCGCCCCACTGGGGTCAGACGCCTTTTGCATCCGCCTGTGGTACAGACGCGGCGCGGACTACCATTCGTCTGTCTCCTAACCTTCGACCAATCTGGCATGGGTGACCCTACCAGGAGCATTGCTCCCGCCAGAGCTGCTCTAGGGGTCATTGGAGCACGCAAGCCCTTCCACCACGACAAGGTTGTAGTCCAAGAGAAGAAGGGGTTATGGGTATAGGTATGTATATTTTGTGTGATACGTAGCTCGGGAGTTTTTCTTGACGGTCGATGGGCAAGACCTTCCGTATCTCTTCCTCGAAATCCTCGGTCTATCTCCTCGTCCATGCAGTCGATCTCCCCTAGACGACGGAGTGTGGGTTTGCTCTTCCGCGTGTCCTTCCCTCCACATCCCCCCTCCCCAAACTCTTCGCCCCCCGCTCGAGAACTGGCGTGGGTGTCTCCTGTCTGGAGGCGGCGGCATACCCCTTCTATGACCTCCTCTCTTGTATATACATATATATATATTAAGATGTCAGGCTTGACTTATAAGGATAAAAATGTTAATATATGAAAATGAAGTGCACATACTTCCTTGTTATAATCTTTACTGTTCAACTATTTATATTGGCCAAACGGGACGTGTTATCCGTATTCGAGTGATGGAATAGAACGACCTTTCAGAAGAACTGCATAACTAAGGGTGTTACATTCTCTTCCACACCCACATCTCGAACGCCTGTAGCCTACTCTCGTCCTCCTTCCTTAAGAGTCTACTTTTCGGGACCATACAACGCTTAACCCCACATTTAACTCTTCGTCAGCCTTATCTCTACGTCCTTAGGCAAGGACCCCGACATAAGCTCCCTCCTATTGCTGAACGCTTCTTTCGCTAGCCCATTTCTTTTTCTAATGTTTTCAATTTAGACTATAGAAGAAATGGAAATAATTTCGTAATCTAGCAACAAAAATGTATATGTGCTAAGATGTACCCTTATCTCTCTCCACTACTGACTTTACCATTCCTACTTTCCCCTTCCTGATTAACTTCGTACCTGCGTCACTTATCCCTCCCCCGTCCTTCTCTACACCCGTCTCCTTCTGACCAGTCGTGTCTTGGAACCGCATTTTCTTTTCCATCGGTTCCTTTCGTGTCCTAATCTTCTTCCCACTGCCACTTCACTTTTTTCCTCACTTCCTTAAATTGTTTTGTCTAAGGTGCTCGCGGTTAACCTCGGCGCGTAATTGCGATGCGGGCCTATGCTCACCTTGAAAATGACTGAAACGTTAAAACCTAGATCTGAGGATTAGAAGTTTTATTTGTTGAATCTTACTATGTCGTAGTCATTTCTTTTTTCAAGCTCTTCTTTCAAGGTTGTATTCTTCTTGTTTCCCAATTGCCTAACTATAGCTTCAAGTGATTCGCGACTTTATCATCTTTTAGTTTTTGGTCGTTTTTGGTTTTGGTGGGTTTGGTTTGGTGGTTTTCTTTAAATAAAGGGTGGATGTAATTTAAGACTACAAGACGACATCAGGGGATATTGTTGCAGTGGAAAATTATGGCAGTTGCTCATAAGGGCCTTTTCAGTGGAATATTCCATTCCCTACGAACGGAATTCCCGAATTCCCTCACGGGGGAATAAGGTAGTCTCCATGTTTAACTACCAGGGTTCCTTAGATCGCAAACCTTCTTTGGCATTTTCAATGTGCTCAGTGTGTCATTTGCATCAACTTTCTAGCTCTCTATCGCTCTTAACCCATTATTTTATGTGGGATATTCCGATTCGTTCCGCCCAAAATGATTGCCTTTTTATCCAGCTGTGTTTGGATCGTAAACATCGTCGTGAAACGCGGTGCTGACATTTTTTCGCCCTCTCAAATTAAATGAGTTATGTGGGCAGAGTTGTCTATAATGTACTGTCATCTCCCCTCCGTTCAATAGCAGATCACTTCCTCACGAGCCTTCCCATCTTTGACGTGTTGTTCCTTGCTAGTGGCACCCACCATGTTTCGCTACCACTATACCCCTATTCTCTCCCGCTTTGAAGCCGCGTGCATCGACCGCCATGTGCGCGCTTGGCATCGGAACAATCCCTACTCCTTGCTTATGATTACCCGTCATCGCCCACACTCCTCCTTCCACCGCACAGCAATACATCAATCTTCCATCTGCCAGGCCGCCGCCTCTTCAGAGCTCCCGCGCCCCACCCCCCTTTTGTCCCTTCCATCTTCTCCGGTCGCCAGCGCCCTCCCCAGTATTCGGTCTAGAGGGGTGAAGGGAACTCTTTCCGTCCCTTCCCACACACACTATCTCGTAGTACACCTCTTATCCAGTCTTCTCCAAGGTCAAGAGGGTCCACTTCTTTGTCGCCCACTTTTTCGCTTCGCGGGGCATTCTACACTTCACTCGATCGCTCCAGAGCTGCCGAGGGGAGGAGGAGGGAGGGGGGGGGGGCGGCCGCGTCGTCACAGTTGCTCCTTAATCCTCCTCATTTTAGCGGGGATGGTTGGTAGCCCTATTTTGGTGAATCGGCGACTTCTGAGCCCTAGAGAGCAGAAGCGGTTTTTGTCAGTTTTTTGCCCCATTTGAGTTAGATGCGTAGAAGCATTGCACTACCTTTATTCCGTTTTGTGCACGAGTGGTGTGAGTCTGGCTTCAGCGTTTTTCCACAAGTAAGCAGAACTTAGGGTTTATTTTATTTTATTTGTTTCACTTTAATCCTCATTTAACAAAAAGTGATATTTTTTACTTTCTCTATCCTTGCTCTCAATCGCACATTTGTTGAAAAGACTATTGAACGAAAATAGCTATTCTGCATTGTTCCATCCCATCTTATTTCGGGAGTCCCTTTGCGTGCACGAAAACAAACATCCATGGATGCTTGTCTTCCGACGTGTCTCCTCCTTTCCTGGTGGGTTGAAGATCTGCATGATATCTGCAAAGTCACCTCTTCTACCATCAAGTTTATCTTTCCGGGGAGACTTGGACGCTTTGAAAGGAGGATATACGTGTATTTGTGTGCATGAGGGCTTTGTGCACGCATCATTATTTTACGATTTTCGACGGTAAAATCCTTACTAGAACGCAAGCGAGCGAGTCGATTTATTTACCATCAGTTGGTTGTGAGGTAATTAGATACCGCGGAGGTGACAGATACATTGTAAATACCAATGTTCTCTCGATAATGTCGTAACGAATAAAAAAGAGCACTACTGGTCGGAACTTTCTGGATCAGGAGGAGTGGGGAATTTGCTTGTAGGCCTTATTCTACTAGAGTTATTTAAATTTTGTGCCGATTTATCATCCTTCTCGACTACCACTACTCAAAATCCTATGCTACACGTTCATTCGCATTCCTCAGATTCTTAACTCTGACAATGGAGTGGGAACATCGAAAACCTTTGGACACCGTTAACTATTTTGTGTAATATTACAAAATCCACGTGTATCTGAGAAGAGTTTGCGGTAAATGCGGGAGGTATAGGCCTTATATTCGTAAATTTAGCGGATTCGCAAATTTACCTTTTTGTGACGTGACTATTCTAGACAGTAAAGAATGTAAACGAAGGAGCAGTTGGTGTTGGATGGAAAGCAGTTGCTGGAGGAGATTAGTAGGAGGCAGACAGGACTGGTGCATGGAGATGGAACATGCACGCGATGGTATTTTGAATGTACTCATCGAAGGATTAATTCC
This sequence comes from Pyrrhosoma nymphula, assembly GCA_963573305.1. Classification (NCBI taxonomy): domain Eukaryota; kingdom Metazoa; phylum Arthropoda; class Insecta; order Odonata; family Coenagrionidae; genus Pyrrhosoma; species Pyrrhosoma nymphula. Next base: position 83,384,505 of record OY754333.1, on the reverse strand, counting down.
CCTTTTAAGCGCCATGCGTAGACAGTAAAAGGGTACATATGTTCCGACGGAATTCTCGGAGAGACTCGGTATGCTTTGCTGAGGAAGAGATTGGCTGTGAGGAATTGGTAAAGCAAGACGGAAATGGCCCATCAGTGCGTATGGCCTGACCGTTTGATTACAAGTGGTGATATAGTTTTCCCTTATTCACAATGGGAGGTAAGTGACTTTGCGTGAAGTATTTTGCGATGTGGCAGTTAATGTCTACGTTGTGCCATGATAATTTTATTTCATTATTTACTGCCTCCTTTTTGATCATCATCTTCATCATTGGTCGTTCAAGCATAATATTAGTTGACTGCAATCCTCCATAATTCCCTATCTAATACTAATCCCTTACTCCCTGGTAGTTCTTCGTATGTCCATTCCTCATTATTTCGTCTTTGTATTCATCCGTTGACTTTCTTCTTGAAAGTGTCCCTCTATTTTTCCTTCAGTTATATTCCTTACAAACCCACTGTGCCTCAGGGTGTGCCCAATCCATCTGGTTCTTCTTTTCTGTAGTGTTCCATGTGGTCCTTTCCTCATCCAATCTTCATTATAACTCTGTTTCATATTTTATTCGTCCATTTGATCCTCAGTACCTTCCTCCAACACCAGGTTTCGAATACTTCCAATCTATTCTGGCCTACTTTTCCAGTGGCCCATGTTTCCGATCCATTGAGTGCTACGCTCCACACGAATGTTTTTACGTTCTGTTTCCTCGTTCATGTCTTCGTTCGTATTGTTTCCTCGTCCCATCTTCTTTGAACACAGTAGTTGCCTTTTCATCATGAATGCTTTCTTAGCTTGGGCTATTTCTATGCTTGATGTCCGCTGTACTTCTTCCGTCGCACATGATGGTACTTCCTAGGCAGGTGAAGGAATCCACTTGCTCCTGTTTCTCTCCTCATAGTGTGACTTCTGCATTCTGATCAACATCAGCAGTCATTATTCCAATGAATAATTCCAAGCTGCAGCTCTCCACTCCGCTCTCTCATCAGTCAACCGCTTAGTTCCTACATGATTCCTCACTTTGACGTTCTTCTTTATTTGCCTGATGTAGTTCATTCTTGGTCTTCCTCCTTATTTTTTCCATTCAGTTCTCCTTCCACTAATGTGTACAATAGGGTAATTGTGTCACAAAAACGTTCCCACTAAGTTTGTCCCTTCTTCATCTCCGAGTTTTCGTTAAGCGTCTTTTCTCTCCACCTCTTCGTAGGACTTCCTCGTTGTTGATTCATGTCGTACGTAATGAGTGTACATATCAGTTTATCGTGGGATATTCTGTGAAAGGCATTTTGATATCTTTAATCACGTAACCCCAGCGAGAATTCCGCGATTGATCCGTCCAAAACTAACTATTCTGTGACTCATTTGCTCTCGTAGTCTTGCTCAATTCAGTTGAAATTCCCTTCGGCTTTCATCGCACTAGTTCCTGTCAAACAGAAAAACAACCCAATGAGCAGCAGAAGAAATGCTTCGTACGCGTTTCAAAGGGATGAACACGTATTCTCACCTCGTTCCGAATGATTGTTCTTCCTTACAGAATCCCTTTATCTTCGATCAGAATAACCTTCTCGCTCGCTTTGAGGAATCGGATGTGTACACCGGGCATTGAGTTGGCTCCTCCTTTCCTGCTAGACGGGAGTTCCCTATTCCCATTTACAATGTCATTCCGAGCCCCTCTTCATTTTTTTATGAAATCCTCCAGTAAAGTACGATGTTTGTCTTATATGGTACCAATAAATACTGCGAGACGAATGAATAGTCCGCACAAAAGTGATGGCTCAACTTTATCCAAGCATTCCATACATGAACGATTTTCTACTGGAGACACCTGCAGTATCATGCGCGAGGACATAGTGTTTTGATTTTTTTAAATTGTCTACATTCGTCTAAGTTAATTTGTATACTAATATTTAGGTTCTACGTAGAAACTCTTGAACAAAAGATGCCGGGGTATTATTTATGGAGAAGTAGCCCTCGATGTTATCACGAAGTGTAGCACACTTCAACTAAGGGTATTTTTTTCTAAATTTTAGTAATGAGAGAGTATTTCGCATTTTAGCTCTACGATTTATAACGGTAACATCAGCGAACCTACTGTTTGGTATACCTTACAAAATCTAAGTTCTCAGTTAAGATCTCATTTACATAATGATTGCATCATCTAATGGCATCAGTTGATAACTGATATCAACAAACCTGGCCAGAATGTTTTCATTCGTGAGTTGGGACCCTCGGCGCTAGACCTTGTTAGCTCCTCCAATAAATCCAGCCCCGGTGCCGCGCATCTCACGAGACTATTTTAGCCTGCATGCGGAGTCTGTCTCAATTGGCCGATCTGTGGATTCCTCTCTCCATTCAGCTACGTTTAATGTGGAACTTCATGTACATGCGCTCGCATTCATGCATTGCGAGTTAGCCATAACCGTCGGCTTTATTCCCGATGCCGACAGACGTTCAAATAAAACTCTTACTCATAGGTATTGAAGAGCCAGACACCCCCAGAAAATGAGACAAACTTATTTGTAGAAACGTCATTGGAAGACCTGAACTAATTCAATTTTGGGCCTTCAATGGGTGAAATACATTTCCAGTACATCGTCCGTAACAGATTTCAGAATAGAGTAGATGGTGTCTTGATGCATTAAAGTGAAGCCTTTTTCTTTTGCGAAAAACAATCCCCTAACATAGTTATCGCAGACAAATCGTCCTTAAATTTTAAGAGTATTGCAGTTCTTATTTTGAGAACTATTTTCGCTTTGCTTTTTTCTGGAAAAATCGTTGCGATATCGCGACAATCTCGCTACTGTTACGTATATTTTTGGCGAATTAAACTGCAAAAATGTCCAATTAATATGACCCATTACGTTTTTCATGACATAAATATTCCCGTGCGCTATTGTACCTTATTTTTCCATTTAATATCATTTTAAATGTGTAGTCCGTAACATGGACAACATTCTCAAAATAGGCAGAAAGGAGGACGAAAATGGATTTCAGCCGTCTTGCGATTTCACTCTTTAAGTCTTTGAATGCATTATGTTTTCATAAAGCAATAAATTACCTACAACTTATGGAGGAGAATGGAGGAAGTGCGGTGGACGGAAAGGAAGACGAACGAGGAAGTGCTTGGTATGGATGGTATGGAGAGGAAACTTCTGGAGGAGATTAGGAGGGAGAGTAGGTGGAAGAGGTAATGAGGGTCGAAGGGTTACTGAAGGCATGATAGAGGGGATAGGGGATGTTGGGTAAGCGGGGAAGAAGAAGGAAGAGAATAGGCTTAATGGGTGGGCTGAAGAGGTATAAGACGCATGCTGAGATGAAGAAAGAAATTGTGTAGGTATAAACAAATGTGTGCGGCCGTAATGTTCAGAGGATTTTTAACTGTTCCATAAACCTACCTTGACCGGTTGATCACCCTGATAATAGTAATTATTATGCTTATGACCTACTCGCAATCGCCGTCGTAACACGAGTTGCGCTCCAACTGTTATTCCTTCCTTTGATTTTCGCCGCAAAACCGTGCATAACGCGCTCGAGGTTACACTTGAGATTTTTTTCACGGTAACTTTTGCCAGATTTCGTTCTGCATCGTCTCCCCGTGTTAAATGTCCCGGGAAATCTGATTGGATCCGCGGGGCTGTTGTAGAGCTTAAGGGACTCCTTTCCTCTTCCCGCCCCACTCCCTCAGTGTGTGACAGGGGGAAGGGAGTCATTCGCCATCCTGGCCATCTAGGGCCATCCAAAGCGGAAGGAAGGGTAGTCCCCCGCCCCCCCAGGCCGTGTCGCTGCTGCTCAAATCTCCGTGAGGGACGCGTGGTGGCGTGATCAGCAGCCAAGACACAGGTGTCGGACACAGATTCGCTTTACGTGACGTCGTGAACCTCCCCTCCCCTAACCCATCGGATCAGTCTCCTCCCCCCCGCCTCTCAAGACATTTGTATTCCGGATGTGTGGGCGAAAGGGACGTATAGTTTGATGCGCATGTGCACACCTACCTTCTTCTCTGTCTATCCGTCGGCCTCTCTCTCTTCCTACTTCCCTCTCGACCTCCTTCCTTAGCATTTCCCTTTACACCCCACCCCCCTTCTTACATCATTTGAGATTCAGCGTCGTGGGCGCTCATCGGATCGGATCATATGGTCGACGGTTGTCGGCCGATGTTTGAGCGCTTTATAATACCAGTTGATGTTAAGGTGTTTGGAGCGATTATAGTTTATGTACAGATTTGCGTGAAACTTCGCATACTTGTTCTCATTAGTGATATGTATTGATAAAAGTGAAAAAATAGCATCATGAGAATTTGTTTTTTTTTGCAATTCAATGCTATTTTATCACTTAGCCTTATGGCACATTTCTTAATAATTTAGATTATATGTATGTGCAAAGATTTTCTTCTAAACGCGAAATAATACATTTCTTGTTATTAAAACGGTTGCTAACAAATATCAAGTTGTCACGCCGAAACCAAAATCCGAAAGAAACATATTTCAATGTAATTGTGTCTAAATTTCGTATACCGCACAGAAAATTCATTTCATAATATGCTTCATTAAAGGAAAAAATGTAGACTACAACAATTTTCAGTTCTGTTTGTATGATGAGTTGAAACGCATAAACAGATGCACTTTAAGAGAATGTGGTCCAAGAATTATTTTCGGCTAACTTAAAAAATTATTAAAATGTTTAATCAATGACCCACGATTACCGCTCCAGCAGCCTAAGTAAAATCTGCCTTAAAAGACTGCTGAACATTGGAGCGTTGCGTAGTACGGCGCGGAATTTTGGACTCTTAGTAAAGAGAAATAGAATACACTGTAGACGTTTGAGATGTGGATGTGTGGGGGAAATCGGTGTGGGCGGGAAACACGGAATGAAGATCATTGATAAGAAATCCAAAGCAGTGAGGTTTCCTAGGTCAAAGAAAGTGAGGCAAAGAGTGTTAGCCGTCTGCGCTAAGCTTTAGTACATACATCGTAGGCAATGCTGACAACATAACTCCATTTAACGTGAGAGGGCGGGAAAGTGTCAGGAGCCAGTGTCACGAAAATGTTTACTGCCCAACCAAAAAAATTGATCAATATACGCGGGCATTATTCGCAACCCGTCGTAGAAATCCATGTAGCCATTTATATATAGAAGCTATACTCAGGGATGTTACAAGTTAGGGAAATGTCAGGGAATTTGAAACCCATCAGGGAAATGTCAGGGAATTTGAAACCCATCAGGGAAATGTCAGGGAAAATCGTCGGGCTGTCAGGAAAAAATTGTATAAGGGGGAAAGTCGATGAATTGGTCAGTGGGTCTGTCTCCAACTATACGTTCGTTCGTTGTTGCCGGAGGTGATGTTCCATCTTCTGGTTTTGTCTTCGTTTCGTAAATTTGTCAATAAATTTGATGAGTAAAAGTAACATGGTTTGATTTCTCAACTTTCATTTGCACTGAAAATGTTCACTGCTCTCTGAACGCCATAGGAAACGCTTAAGGAAAATGTGAGGGAAATGACAATTTTTGTCAGGGAAATGTCAGGGAATTTAATTTCCAGAATCTTGTAACAACCCTGTATACTGCTAGAAAGTTGTTGTGGCTAAAAGTTTGAGAATGTTGAAGTTGGCAGCCAAGGTTTGCGACATTGGGAACCCTGTAGTCAAACGTGTCAAATTTCATCATTCCCCCCTCCGGAGTCAGTTCTTAGGGAATGGATTCTTTCACTGAAAAGTGTTTTCTGCGCAACTGTCACCATTTTACGCTAACACTACAATATTGATGATCATGCCATTAGTCTTCAGGTGTAACCAGTATTAGAGATAATTACGTCGCGTTGTATAGAGCTTTCGACATTTAGTTTACGATATGGGCGTTATGGAGAACACTGTCGCCAAATTTACGCTGCGTGTGGTCACATCTGGGCCACCACGTAGTCAACGATGGCCATCTCCGCGATAAATTGAAGGAAGTTGTAACTATATTAAATTGAAGGAAGTTAAATAGCTTATAACCGCAACGCAGCCACACGTGCAGTGCAATTGGAACAGAATAGAAGACGAAACAGCTTCAGCTATCAGTTCCCGCTGCAGAGCACAGAGCGCAACGGCACCGCTGCTGTACGATCACGAAACTTACCTGTTTTTTGCAACAGCTATGTGAAACAGTTGTCTGTCCGAAACAGTTGCGGCTACAGCCGTTTCGCTCTGGTAACATTTTATTCCACCACTATATTGGAAGACTCCTGCATGTTCAGATAATATGCTGCATACCGTTTTGTTAGTTTTTCTGCTTCTGTTGGCAATATTGTACCTCCAGCTTAGTGTACATTTGCACAGGAAACGAATCTCCTAGAGAGTTCATTATGCCAGTATTGCGTGGAACGTTCAATAGGAGCGAAGGTTTTTTGTGTCCGTCGCATTAGAGGTTCGTCATGATTTGTGTCCGCTTTCTCGTTTGGTCCGAATCTTCTCTGTGTTCATCTCGACGGAAGGTCAATGCGTTGGCCGCAGCTCTGCTCTCAACTCCCCCCCTCCCTTTCACTCTTATTCTCCTCCTACCCATGTTGGCTTCTGCTCACCCGGTCACTTCTCTCTCTGTGCCTGTACTCTATGGCTCTGTGTCAACGGACGAAGTCTTTTGAAGTTGGCCATCGCGTGGTGCGACGTTCTTCATCCATTCTCACCCACTCCCCTCTCACGCAGATGATAATGCATACTCCAATGCGCAATAAGGGCAGCATTCATTAGCCATGAGGAGGTCTCCTGCAGAGAAAGGAGACGCTGGCATATTAAAATCAAGACTCGGGTAATTCCAAAAGACGGAATAGCCCTTTATTGCGTTTATTATTCCAAGTGGAGGAGAGGTGACTCGTAAATCACTATTCTAGTACTACCTGCCTGATCAACTTTGTCAAAGAAGCCTTGAACCTATTTATTTGATTCAAATTTCTACAAAATATTGAATAATGGTTGGATCTCTGGTTTCCACGGTGTCTCTAAATATACCAGGATTACGGAATTCCTTCCGTGTTGCGTTGTATTTTGATGACGACAGTCATCCTACTGGCGTCTTCAGGTCAGATGATTTGGCATCTTCAGGTCAGGGAGTCTTCTGCCCTGAAGACTACTGCGGAATGGCTGGAGAAACCGCGTCATCGAAACACAAGGCGACGTGGAGGGAATCTCGAAATCAGAGCTGCATACTGTTGAGTAATGGATCAAGAAATAATAAAATTGCTTGAATCAGTCGTGAAATAAAGAGGCACGTTCTTCACAAACGGTGTGATATTCCATCAGTAAATTTATTTCTGTGAGGGAACTTTTACAAACCATGGGATAAACAAACGTTACCACGACCCGGGTTTCAATGCTTGAGCATCATCATCACCTGATGATGATTCTCATGCATTGAGCTGTGGTTTTTTCGGTGGTCTGTAATAGTTTCCTCACGGTAGTAAATAAACAGGCCTTTGAGGGCATGTTGATTGTTTGTAAATTTAATTGTCCCCTGAAAATTACAGCATGTGAAAGCTCACGTGAAGAAGCTCTTCTGTAATCAGGGTTCGATGAGGAATATGTCTGTGGCGGGCTGCACCTTTGTGTGTGCGTTACCCCAGTCTCGGTGGGAAGGAAGACGGGATTATTATTTTTTGTTTCTCCCGAACGTGACCCTTTGTTGCGAGGGTATTGAGGGCATTAAGGGACCAAAGAGTGGGGAAGTTGCGGGCGTGGAAGTTTGAAGGGGAGCGTCGTGTGTGTCTGTGTGTGTCGATATCAATTTAGGTAATGGTCTCCGAAGGGTCTTCCCCCTTAGCTGCGGCAAAGTGCGAGCTAATGTAAGACGGGGGGAGGGGCATGATAGTTAATGACAATAGGCGGGGCCCGTATCGGGTGTAATGGCTTGGGAGGCGGCTGCGCTTCCTTTAACGTGTTTGCTCTTTTTTTATTTTTTTGGTTTCCAATTCTTCCTCCTCCACCTTCTTCTTTTGCCCTCATGAGGGGTTAGGAAGAGGGGGATTCTCAACTCCTGGCCCTTCCCTTCAGTGCAATAGTGGTGGAGAAATATGGTGGCAGTTGCGCAGAAGACCATTTTCAGTTTTCATTGCCTATGAACTGGCTCCGTAGGGTGGAGTTCGAAATATTGGAATGTACGTCCATTTCCATTGGTGATGGCTATGGATAGGAGAAATAAAGATTTAGTGGGCACCCCTGTGCGTGGTGGTCATTCTTTAAATGAAAGTCTCAACGGTATCAACTGTTTATTTCCTGTAACTAACAAGGATATGCAAATAAAATCAGTGGTTCTTATAGCACCGATGTGTATGTTTGCTTTTTTGCTCCTACCCGATAGTACAATTGTTTTACTGGCGGCATTTAGAGAAAAGGCGAGAAAACCTCCAAATATTGTAATCTGTTAACAATTAAGTCTTCTGCGCGTTTGATTGCTAGAGTTCCAGAGGTCGCAAACCTTCATTTCCAACTTAAAAATACTTATACTTTTATTCACTTACATCTAGCCTACTATGGCCCTCATTGCAATTGTTTAAATGGCCTTCGAGCGCCGATGGGTTGCGAACGATATCAGCGTACTTTGATCCATCTTTGTTTATATCGTAAACATTGTTGTGAAAAGTGCTGTTGACACTATCCCACCCTCTCAAGTAAAGTGCAATTATGTCTGCAGTATTGACTGCCACCGTGCCGTCCTATACCCTCCGCTCCTCGGCCAGCACCTTCCACAAGAGCCTTCCCTTCCTTTTCGTCACGAATCGCGCAGGTGACCACCACGTTTCGCTACCACCGTACCAGACTAATGGTTTGTAGCCCCTCCTGAATTTTGAATGGCTCTTGCGTAATCATACTTTACACCTTGCCCTTTCTATCTTCATTTAAAGCTACGTGGCACCTTGCAAGCCACCTCAAGGGTGTATGGCACGGGGTGGTTCCTTACCAGGCATGCAATAAGTGTGCAACTCACTATCGCAGTGGTACACACTTTTTAAAAATTTATTATCCAGTTAAATAGCGTTTTTGTAATGAGATTCCTCATGCAATACAGTATCTGATTATTACGTTTAGTCATGCGTGATGGACGCCATACTTAAACTTACCGGGGACCATTAGTAAAGAGTTCAGTCATGAAAACGTATGTAAAGATTTCAAATTTACAATATTGGGGCGCAATCACGGTTCTTCATAACGCCTATTTTCTCGTTATCGTTAATTTTCAACTGATCTCATGTGAGCTAATGCATAATCAACATTCGTAAAATTTTGTAAGGTGCTTTAAAGCAATAGTCTTGATTGATGGAGTGCATTATTAGGACTGTGACAGTAAGCATTCCCCCTCTAGATCGGTTCGCGTTTTGTATAACGATAATGGCAAAGCGAAAGAAGGAACCGTGACCCAACCCCTGTTAATTACAGTCATGCTTAGATGCCAAAATCATTACGTAATTACAGATGCTAAATACGTGATATCAGTTAGTATCTCATGTAGAAATTAAAAGTCGAATAAGAATTAAAATAAATTTTCTTAATTATTAAATATAAATTCTTAATTAATAATTATTTAACTCGATTAAATATTCCCTTGTGAGCTAATTCACATATGGGTTGTTGCCCCATCGGTGGATCGCGTTTAAATGGTTCTTGCGCAATCATTTTTTTCTTGCGCTTTCCTTTTTCCGTGGTGTTTTTTGTTAGAGATAATTCGAACGAACGGTATAAAGGCAGGGCAAGGCTCTTGATTGATCTATCGGTCAAACGCTGTGTGAGGGCGGGGCGGGTTGGGGTCGTTAAATTCGCCTTTAATGTGTTGTTCCGACGTCTTCTTCTTCATTCCTTATCCATCGAAGGAAACGGGAAATAACAGTACCGTAAACAGTAGTTCTTATTACTACGGGAGGGTTTAAGTGTAAAGATATCCTTGAGCCAGAATATTTCGTTTCATTTTTGCCGACGGACGACGAGCGTCTTTTTCCATCTCGGACGTTCTATCCTTATTTTTTCTCCCTCTGCATTTTGTAACGAAAACTCCATTAAGAGGCGTATGTATGTCACGGCCTCTTAAGGTTAGTTAAAAGGGCCAATGATTTTTTTGCCTCTAGTAGTTGCTGGGCTTCTTTCACCTCCGACAATCGCAAAGCAGTAGCTGAACAACATCATTCGGCAGCACGCAAGGAGTGGATAGAGCGGTAGGAATACTGTTCTCTTTACTGCTTAAGGCAGCGTTAAAAGATGTTCCTCCGCGACCGCGTAAGTCAAAACGATTGATGAGTTTCACCTTTTCGTTTTTATTGTTTAAAACATTCTGCTTTTTACTGCTGGAAAATCTTAGTTCTTAGAAAATCAATGAAGGCACCAATTGTACAATTAATCAGAGAAATATTTTTAATGCTCACTTTCTCCCGCCATTGGAGCCGAATTCAGTGCCTTTTCTTATGAAAAAACGCATTTTTACTTCAGCTCCCGTAGTTATTTGCCAATAACTCGAAAACAAATATGAATTGGTAACACTAAATCTAACACAATTCGCAATTTTTACAGAATTTTCTACGACGTGTTTCAACCTTTCAGCAACACAGAGTCATCTTCAGGTATAAGACCTTCTTAAGTGTTGTACCTGAGAGAGTCCTCGAGAGTCTCGTACCTGAAGATGACTCTATGAGTTGAAACGCTTAGTAGAATTGAAAATGCTGTGGAAAAGTTCGAATTATTTAAGATTTCATATTTACTATGGATTTCTTCCACGACGTTAAGGCAGAACCTGTGGAACTTGTGGATTGATGCGTTAATTTTTATCATCAATCATTTTCCTTGAAGAATTATCGTCTTATAAAGAGTTTTTCGTGAAATGGACATTTCATTCAGGTCGAAAATTCTATTTTCCGCAATTTATGAATTAAGGTGGCGTTTTGGCCATGTATGAGTTTTTTCTTAATGTGACTTTGACTATGTGAGTCAAAGCAAATACTAAATTACAAATTTTTATTTATTTGGTTTTAAAAATCCTGCTTTCGCTGATGAAATGGGTTACCTGTTGCAAAACAAAATTAAGGTACAAAATATGACGACTGTTCCACGAATCTATTTTTAAAGACCACATTTAAAGACCAGCCATAGGAGCAGACTGCAGCGCTTTATGTATGGAGCTACTTCAATTTGACTTCAATTACGGCAGTCATTCTCTAATAACTCTAGGAAATAGGTGGTAAGATTCCTATTTTATAATTTTATTCAATTTCCAAGGACTTTTCGCTCCTTATAGACATTTTAAATGAAAATCTTATGTATGCTTTCTTGTTAAAATTGACGTTTTTATGCTGTAATCTGAGCAATCTCCGTAAGAGTCTCTCCTTAACTTAGTCTCGTATTTAACAGCGTATAGTTTCAAGTTCCATTTGCGAAACAAACATATTGTAGAGGTATTAGTACATATTGTAAACATATTGTAGATGAACAAGTAATGAGAGGCGCAGGAATGCTGATAGCTTGGAGGATATTGGATAAATGGGGAAGAGGAAGAAAAAGAATAGACATTATGGACTGGATGAAGAGAGGTAGGACGTATGCTGAGATTAAGAAAGACATAGTGTAATGAGATTGGGGTCTGCACCAGTAAAAACCTAGGGAATTTTTACTCTCTTCCATTTAAACCTACCTTACCCGGTAGATGACTTTCATGGCAATAAAAGAGAGTACACTAAATGAAATTAATTAAATGATATTGTCATTTACGATGAAGCCACGTGAAATATTTGCGTTCGGGGCTCTGAGACAGAGGGCTAATGGTTTACTCTAATAACAGTAAAAAAAGAGGACAAAAATTCGCTATATATAGCCAAAATGTGAATAAAATGTGTTACATTTGTGCCGTTTTGCGGTGGAGCCATCTGAAATATTCGAGTTCTTATTTGGTACGGGGCTCTGAGAGGGAGGGTTGAGAATGCTGAATAATTTTTATGAAGATTTTTGGGGCTTCATCACAGTCGTCGTTGATGAGTTTAAGCAATTTGCGACCGTTGTAAAAAAAACTACGTGAATAAAACCGGGTCGAATTGGACAGGCATACGATGGGCCGGGCAAAACGCCGCTAACGGGACGTCGTGATCTCTCCGTTATACCGCCACATTTTTGCGACCGTTTTTGGCAAGTATTGACGCACCCCAACGGAGACGCAACCTGGCCGAGATTTCAATTTCGAAGGTCATCGTAATTTATTCTCTTCTGTTGAAATTCGGCGCTACCGACTAACGATGAGTGTGACGGAGCGGCTTCTGCCTTTTCTGAAAAGTCTGCTTCTCGATCGTGACTCTCCGTGTATTCATAGAATACGAAGTTGACAAACAACGTTGTGATCAATGCACTGATAAAAAAAATGGTAAAAGGCGAAGGAATTCAAAAATATCAAATGAAATCCAAATTTGACGTGTGGTCAGCTGTGCTAATCTATTCTGCATTTTATGGTCATAACACCCAAATATCTTCTGGAAGGAAAATATTGTTGATTCTTAACCAAGAGAGTTTTGTGTATAGCTTGAGTCAAAAAGTTGCCATCTGAACGTAAACGTGGAACTTCTACTACGTGCGCGTCATAAATCCTAAGTTTACAAACTACATTTGTGATCATCGGACCTGTTGGAAGAGTTTTATCTTGCTAAAATAGCTTAGTAATGAGACAATATCGATGATCTAAAAAAAGAGTTAAAATGTTACCACATGAACAGATTTTAATGTGCAAGTATGAAAATTGTGCCTTAATATCCATACAGACTACCTTTATTTAGGTATGAATTAAACTTTTATAACCATTTTTATGTACCAGTGAGAGCAGTGGATTAGGGGAAGAGGGGACTAACCAGTCTTATCAAACCCAGAATAAATAAAGTGAAAGTCAAGTCCCCTTTCTCCTCTGTCTTGTTTTCAACCTAGTGGACAGGGCGTTCCGCAGGGGAGCTTATTGTGACCAATTTAGCTCTTCTTTTCGGGAGTCCGTGTCAAGTGGGATTGGTAACGACTTACTTTTTATCCGTAGTTATGATCTGTCCCATGTTCTCTTTCCCGTCCTCCCTAATGCATATCCTTCCCTGGTGCCTAGTTTTCGGTTATCCGCCCAGAGGAAGCGGCACTTGGCGGGAGTCGTCTTCACGAAAAGTGACGTCAAGGTGGAAAGATGCACATGGAAGGGAATTGTAAAGAAAAATAGAGGAATGGAGAGCGAGTACTATGACTGCCATTGCTGCCGATATTATTACTTTTAACTTGAGAGGGCGGGAAAGTGCCTGCAGCATCAAAAGCATCAAAATATGCTGTTAGCGTTCGAAACCCATCGGAGTAGCCCGTCCAGACAATTGGACGAAGAGCCACAAAGAACATTTTAGTTGATGTGAAAAGCAGATTGAGCATTTTGATGTTGACAGGGAAGGTTAGCAACCTTGGGAGCCCTGGTCGTCAAACTCGGACACTGCTGTACTATCCCGCGCAGAGCCAGTTTGTAGACAATGGAGCCTTTCACTAAAAACTTCTGGGCAACTGCCATCATGTATAGCTACCACCATACGAATCTATATAATTAAGCTGCCATTACAGTCCTTGATTTTTTGGAGGCTTTTTCAGCAGTCCAGAGTTAACTTTACGAATATTGGATCGTGGAACATATGCCTAAACTGTTACGCAGAGTTTCAGTTTTTCAATGGGCATCCATCCTATTTTTCGTTGACGTTTTTATGTTCTCCTGTGGTGTCCGGAGTGGATTTTTCCAGTATGTAATGCTTATAACATTCTTGGTTTGTCCTGTCTCTTTCTTCTTCTCATGTTAGCGTTCCAAGAAGCTTACACTTCCCTCGCTGTCAATATTTTTCCATTTACCTACTTATTTAAGCTGTCATACTGTCTTCGGGGGGAGCGTGGTGGCCTAGTGGCTACTGGCTACTGATCGGAGGGTCCCGGGTTCAAATCCGGGTGAAGCCTTTAGACGCCCCCGAACAAAAATCCTCAGAGTGCGAGGTGGCCCAGGAAAAGGAACTGGCCCCCCTTCCCTGAATGTGTGGAATTCACACGCCTGTGGCTTAGTCGGAGGTGAGCTCTACCCTCAACTATCCAAACCAACCTTCGGGTTAAATCACTGAGTGAGTGATCCAGTCACCACGAGATGTCAGATGTTGTTGACCGTCTTCAGCGCTTATCTCCTTTTACGTGATTTTAGTAACAAAGGTCTTCCATGGGCTAATCGCCCTCTTTACTGAGTTATTTAATGCAAAACTTATGACGCACTAATTCTCACTTGTTTTACATTATCTAAAACAAAGGTTTGTTTAGGAAACAAGGTCACGGAAAGATAAACCTTACCCGATGGCACTTAAGTGCAGTTACTTGCAAATTACTGCGAGATTGCTTATAGTATATCTTTAGTAGTAATTTTAGGAATGAGAACGAAAGAATGACTGAAAATATTTTTAATTTTTCTTGGTTATTCTTTAAGTGGCCATATTGAATTTGTTAAACCTCAACAGTATTGACATTTCTTTGCGAGATGTAGTGGAAATTCGTTTTGATTATCAAGGAGTTTCAGTCGTAATTTTCTACAGGATTTATTTAAGAAATAGAACGTGTGTCGACGATTTAACGTCTTTCTCAGGTAGATTTTCTTCTTGAGACCTGAGTCTCTATCTCAGGATTACGTCAAAAGGTCCAAACGCGTTATATTTCATTGAATAAATTCTGTGGAAAATTACGACAGACGCCGTTTTATCAACCTCATCCGTGTGGCAATCCACTGCTTTATGTTAGAATAAATCACTATTCACTATTCAGAAGAGCCCATATCTATATCGCTATTCATGGAAATGTACAGTTAGTCTAAACTAATGGCAAATAGAGCGAAGTAACGTGAAAATTTTCTTAATCGCCATCATGAGATGACTCTTTGAAATTTTTGCATTTATTTTTGTCGAGTATTTTAGAAAATGGAGTTCGGAAATTATCATTGCTAGCGTTGTTCGAGACTAAAGAAACCTTATAGTGGAGCACGAGGGTCCCTAGTCTTCCTGACGAAATTTTCGTTGCCCCGTCTATCTCACGAGATGTTCCATGTATTCAAAAATGGCTTTTGGGATGAAAGGCAGTAGGGTAAGGTTGTCGTCGTTAAGATGTCATCTGCTCAGGGAGGTCTCTTATTGAAAGCCCAAATGAGAGGCTGTTATTTCTTACGTGGCTCGGTGCTTCAAAGGAAAATGTAACCACTGAGATAAGGCCTGAAAGCCTTCACTCTTCCGCAAAACATAAATTTGATACACCTAAGTGATGCCTACTCGTTACAGACTATTATTTTGCAGCTTGCCTCTGTAGCGATGTGTTTTTTTATAACTTATGTGCTCTACAAAAAACGTCACCCTAAATGGAAGGCTGTTGCGGATTTATAATCCGCTTTCACTATTAGCAGCATGCGAGCGTTTTTGCCGAACGCGACTTGAATATTAACAGTGTTTTTAGATTAACTCTCCATCACCTGAGTTTCTACACTTAAACTAAAATTTTAATCAGGTAAAATTGTCGATTACGTCAAATATTTATTTTTGCCACTCTCCAGATGTTTGAAATCCTTATATCAATCTCCGAAACGAATGAATATTTTGTATGTTTTTAAACTTTTCAGCATAATGTATCATTAATGTTTAAGGTATGTACATAAAAGGAAAAATATTTTATACCTATGTCCCTGTTTCAGTCAGTTATTATTCCTACTAACAGACCGCCATGCAATTTAGATTTTAGAGTACCGTGCTCTTCTGATTCTGGTTACTAGTCCCATGTTATTCTGCATTACATAAATATCCCATTGTTAAATAATGAAGATGTGAATTTTATTCAAATTTTATTGGCGCCAGAAGGATTTTTACTGATGTCTATGTTAGTAAAGGCTGCATTAAAGTCTTTTTGAGTTGGACTTTTTGTTTTATATAGCGTAAGCTAAATATTTATCTGGGTTTAATAATTATGTAAACTTAGGGAGAAAACATATATTCTCGCTCTTTTCTTTGACGATGACAATTTCGTTTTTTCAAGTGTAACTGTGCTGTTTTCTAAATCTCGTATCTTTAACGTCTCGTCTTATTTTGGATTGTATAGTGGCTGAAAGCATCCGGGTGATATTCTAATTATTTACAGGCATTTTTCCATTGAATTAGAATGATGTCAAAACAAGAAATAATGGCAGTAATTCTTTTTACCATTCGGCCCTGACTGATTCCAACTCTTATTTCACATTCAACCATCAGTCCCCACTGCGGCACTTCTCATTCTGTTGATTAGTCTTCAAGTTACAATGGTTTCAATAATGAAGTAACGCAGCATGGACATGCCAGGCCTCAAAGAATTCCATTTCAATCATGTCTTTCGGTTCATTACATTCTTGTAAATATAGAGAAATAGAACTTATTCTAGAAAGCAAATGTGAACCAGACGAAATGTTATCAATTGGAAAGGTCATTCAACTTTTTAAAGTAATTTTACCTTCAGGTGGTTTGAGCGAGATACCTCCCTAGTCATAATGGAGACCATATTCAAATTATATTTTTTTATTTCAGCGACTGTAAGAAGTATGAAATAAATATTGTAATATTAATGGCGCAAAGATATAGTTATATATATGACCGAATTCTCAGTAATTAAATAAATAGAGCTACATAAGTCTTTCACTTGACTCATTTTTTCCCGCCGTACGGCCGAAAACCCTTCAAAACAACAGGTTTTTTTGCGATTCTGTAAACATTACTGTGGTGAGTAATAGATTATTTTTTTATAAATAGTTGAGAAAACATGCAATCTACACACTGTTAGTTTTTTGACGACATCTAGGTGCTAGAAGTTCCTAATTTTTTAAATATTCTCCTTCTGGAGCGCACAGCCATAATCTAAGTATCCTATGTAAAACAGGTATTTTTAGGCAAATTGCTTGAAAAGTACTTCGGTAAGGGGTAGATATTTTGTTATCATTGGAAAGATGTGTTTTCTTTAAAATGAGGCCAGATTCATATCCAAGGTGAAGTGATTTTTCGCTCAAACTACCTTAATGGTAACGATTTAATAATATTTTTAATGGATAATATATAAAGAAGCATTTTCGAAGAGAAGGGAATTGATGAGGGGGGGTCTGAGAAGAGACGTAAAGAAGAGGCTGGTGAAAACTTTAATATGGAGCGTGGCGCTATATGGGTCGGAAACTTGGTCATTGCGAAGGGAGGATGTGCGTAGACTTGAGGCGTTTGAGATGTGGGTTTGGAGAAGGATGGAGAAGGTTAGCTGGATGGCGAGAAAGACGAACGAGGAGGTATTGGATATGGTCGGAGAGGAGAGGAAGCTTGTGGCAGAGGTTCGGAGAAGGCAGAAGAGATGGATGGAGGAGGTTTTGAGAGGAGAGGGCATGTTGAAGAGAGTGATAGAGGGGAGAACACTGGGGAAGCGTGGGAGAGGAAGGAAGAGGATAGGAATTCTGGACGAAATAAGAGGAGGTAGAAGATATGAAGAACTGAAGAGGGATCTAATAACGGGCCATCCTTAGGAGGGAATGCGAGACAATTTCTATTAGGTTGGGATACAAAATGGGGACTGTCCAAGAACCTACCAATCAGCTGGTAGAATACTTGAATGAATGAATAATCAGACGTAACATAGGATGCTTTCCATTAGATGTAGTGCGCTGTTGACTTCGCAACACTACAGCGCACTTGCTTTCCATTCTTTTCAGACCATGCACCCTCGGCAACACACTTTAAAACAGATCAGGAGCTCAGTCGATCTGCCCCAGAGGCTATAAGATTTTCGATAATCGCATCAGCATTTGTTGTTTATGTGGAGATTTTCGCGAAAGGCGTCGTACTTGGGAAATTTAATATTTTTTATGCTTTTTAGCATTTGTTTTTAAGCAGAAAGCCTTTGTTTTTAAATAGATTATTTGAAAGAATTCGGTAATTTTGCGCAAAAATTTCGACGGTGACTATGGTGAACCTAAAGAAGGCTTTCTGCTGGCAGGCTACCCAACGTTTCGCCTGCTCATATCGTTCCATTCATCGTCGTTCGTGTGATGTGTTCCAATCTTCGTTAACTTCAACACAATGAGTGGAAAGTTACCAGTATCAGATTAAAAGGTTATTCAACTTTGGTAACTAATTTTGCCGTAAATGGTTTAAGCATTCAGTTATCTGAATACTCCCACAGGCTGAGTTACGTTAGTTACGCCTGTATTTTACCGTCCTCTCCCGGCTCCCCGTGAGTAACCGCTATAAGCGTTTCTCATCCGTGTAGAGTGCTCAGCGCTCTCGGCTCTGCTCACGAGCGCGAGCAGAAAATGAGGCGCGGAGAGATGCCGCTCGTCGGGCGGTATCCGGCACTTACCCCCCTCTCTCCCCCCCCCCTTGCGACGAGAGAGCACCCTGGGTCTATCCTTTTAAACGATTCTGCAGATGGGGAGCCGTAATCGATCCTGCAGCGCATGCTGCATTTCTAGGATGGCCTTGAGAAATTTTGAATGACACTTCACATTTTCTCGAAACTTAGCATAAAAGCCGCACTAATTTGGCGTCGATACCGCCGTATTTAAACCTACTGCTGCTATCCGCAGTGGATCGTCTCCTCGCAAGGACCGAGGGCATTATAGCGAAAATAACGCCCGGTGTCATTTTTGGGGAAGGTATTTTTTATTGGTGTCCAATGCCTACTCACCTTGTATAAGAATGTATAATACGGCTATGCTGTTTGCGGACTGGGGTTAAATCATACCAACAATTTTAGTGATATGGTAGTACCAACCATATTCCTCCACAGATTCCAACCACAAACCTAAGGTTGTGGTTGGAATCCAAATTAGGTGGTTGGAATAGATAATCAGAGGCGAAAGAGTTCTAAAAGCCGTGATATAGAGGATGTTGTCCTCGACGTACGTAAAGATCTTCATAAGTCCATGATTATTATATATCAAATATAAGCATTCATGTTTTATTTGATTGTTGTTAGAACGGAAAGAGTCGCTGCAGTTGAGATCTCTCAGGATCGTGTGAGACGCTATGTCGTTAAAATAGCTCTGATGTGGTTAAATCAACCTCGAAATAGGTTTGATCTCCAACATTAAAATCTCAATATCCTCATGCTCAAGTGAATTCTTTGCTCTTCTAATTTTGCTGTAGAAGTCTTAAGAAATCCATACTCTGCAACAGAAATATTTTTAGGAGAAAAACAAAAATAAAAAAATCTAGCGTTATGGCGTGATAAATGGGGAGCGGTGACTTGATGTATGCGTACGCTGCGGCGAGAAAACCCTTAATGCTCGTCAGGGGCGCACGCTCTGGTAGGCGACTCGCGAATTGAATGCACGAGTTTTGGGAGGAAGGGGAAGTGAGATGGAAATGTTTGCTGGTTTTTAATGCTCCGACTGGCTTTCCTTGCCGTGGGGCTGCGTTTTGAATATCAGAGACTGATTCTTTTCCCATTCCGCGCGCGGCTTAGTGTCGGGTGGAGTAGATTTTACGTTGATTAGCACGCTTGAGTGTTGAGTTTCGAACCCCCAAGGTTTGCTTAAATTCAGCATATTGCGAGACTGGATTTCTCCCTCAAGGCAGTTTTCACACGATACTTGATCCAGCGTGGGTGCTCGCCAGTATGATGGCTCTCCAGTATCGAGTGATACTGAACCAGCATTCTGGCTTAGAAGCATACTCGCTGAGCTACTTTAGGTCATAATTGTTGCGGTGCTAGTTTTATAACAGCTCCCAGTTGGACCTCATAATTATCCACCTAATAGCTTCCAGTTGGACCTCCACTCGAGAGTTGGCTGTAACTTAATTTCATTATTGGAATATGCTTTGCAGGGTTCCTTTTTTATTTTACCATCGCTAGTTTTACTAGCAATAAAAATTTAAGTTAATTCTTATTTTTCCACTTTTGTTTACATTTATAGTTTTATAAATATTTATCTAGTTGAATACATTTTTTGGCAATATTTATTAGAATTAGTGAGTCTTCAGTTCTTCATCTGGTCCGTCCTTCTTTCTTGCTTCACAATTTGAGTTTATCCCTGTTGGACCAAGTTGCCTTCCACCTATCACGCTCGCTTTTTCAGTCGCTGTTCCTTGTTCACCTTTGTAAATCTGCGTTATCTATACCTCCTGTGCCAATTAGTAATTTTCTGGCTGCGAAATAAACAATGAAGAAAAATTATCGGCAGTTGTTTTGGTCGCTTCTGCCATGGATTGGTTAATTTAAACGTGTAGTAGACATATCCTACGATATGAATTAAGGAATGAATGAAGGGTACTGCTTCCTCGCTTGTAAGTACAAGTTCTTTGATCGTGTGAAACCTTCTAAGACGGCTCTGATCAAACTGGATACCATCCTCAATGTCAAGCATATACCATATAGCATACTAGACCTTGTGCTGGATCAAGTAACGTGTGAAACGGGCTTAAGGGCGGTCTTCAACGGGTTTATTTCATTGATCATTGTAAATCTTGAATTATAGCCTACTAGCGGGAGGCACCCGTTGAAATTCAACGGATGTGAAAAAAATTGAACGTACTTTATGAGAAAAACACAGTCCGAAGAAAAACTCTTAGCGTGGTCATTTGAGGAGTTCGTAACCTATCTTGTATGTTGTTATCGTTGTAGTAGACTCGTTGACCGTTTTCCAGGTTCACGGAGAGATGAGTGACTGTTTGTCCTCTTTCATGCACGGGAAACCCAAAAATGGACCACTCAGACTCATTACTACTTAAATAGCACCCAGGTTGATAGATGGTCACCTCGTCCCTCCGGTTCTCTTGAGCCGTCTTCTGAGTGATTAAGAGCTTGATCGCTTCCCTTGTGTACATAAATATATTTGCATTCAATGACTTAATTTAGTTGCGCAATTCAACGTTGATATGTGCGTTGAGTGTATTAATCAGGATTGGAGAGTAGTGTACAATCCAGCGGTTGACAACGCCAAAAAGAGTATTTGCAGCAGCAGCCATGTTTATTTGACCCATGAACCCATCACCCGGACTGCGCCTTCGGCATAAAGGGTAGCCACAATCATTTGTTAAGGTTGCTAAATAAAAAAATCTATTGTGATTCTTAGTGAACTTGTCGATTTTCATGCACGGATGTCGTTCATTACTCAGAATTTCCGTTCTTCTTTCGGGTAAGAAGCATCTAGTGATGTCATTATAATTTCCGCCATCTTAAAACAGATTGAAGTTTCGAAACATATTATTTGAACCAGATTTATAGCTGGTTACCCGTCCGTAGGTTGCGTTAGGATGAAATTTGTGCGGTTCTTAGCGTAACCCGAGAAACACCACGGGGAGATTCTTATGAGATCGCTGGTGGGCATGTCTCTGAGCATCCAAGTCTAACCTATGTCGTAACAAGTAACATTTGTCGTTTTTATTGCAAGGGCTCATTTTCTCGCAAAGTAGACATTCCTCTTGCTTTAGATTGATTCGAAAGGTTACTCTTTTTTTCTATTAGGCATGTTGATGGATATATTTTTAAGTCCAAGGAGGGGAACACAGCGGCGAGTGAAAGTCTTGAATAGGCAACTCGATGAATGATTGAATGTAAGTTTACTGCACTTTAAAACTTTTAAACAATTATAAATAACTCGTTTATGATGTGAGAATTGATCTTAAAACAGTTCGCAATCGTAATGAGAGGCAGACGGTTCCACTACGTGTAATGCATCTGAGTATTAAACGATAATAAACAACGCCGTGTTTGTTGTAGCAACAGAGGCATTATTACCATTACTATTCGCTGCACGTCCTGAAAAAATGTCGACCTAAGGCTTGACTTATATTGTATAAATTCACAAAGTGACTGTTTCTGTGAACTATTGAATGAATTAAATTCTGTACCATTGAGTGAGCACTGGGCTGGGGAAAGAGGAGGCGTTTACGCCTCATCTGGCCCAGTTAAAATTAATCCAAGTCAAGTCAAGTCACGTAAATTTTCTTGTACGTTTAATTTCTTTATGTGTATCGTTTACTACGCAAGTGTTTTCTCATATACATGCAGTGCCCCTATGAGAGCTACTTTGAGAATAGACATTGAAGAGTATACTTGTTGTAAATATGCATTGAATATATCGATTACCCCCCCGAAGCAATCTATCATGGGACTCTGGGCCCTTCTTTTACAGATTTTCTTTCTGCGTGCTATCATGGGCCTGCAGGAAAACTTAAATGCTAGAGGCGTGAATATCCTTTTAAAATAAAATCAAGGTTGTCAAGGAAATATGCTTTTGTTGATTTCAGAGAAAAATGTGAGATTTTTCAGCATAAAACATGATTTTCAGACAATTACGAAGCGTAAAAGAAAATCGATTGAAAAAATTAAAAACTTCATTTATTCAGCCATCCGATAAAAAAATCCCAGCCCTCTATCTTGAGTGAAAGTACTTTTAAAAAGCACCAGGGGGGCCTTCGGGGGCCCTGAGGGCTTTTTAATATAGCCTATATTATTCCCAGATACATTTTCTCTCTACATGCCAAATTTCAGCTCAATCGGTTCAGTAGTTCTTGCGTGATTGAGCAACAGACAGACAGACACCATTACATTTTTATATATTAGTATGATTACTAGCCTTGAGTTAGTTGATGATTTTGATACACGTTATACTTTTCTCGCTTGTGATACTCAAGGGAAAAAAGCGCTTTTGATAATTTTACGTGAACGTTCTTCTATCCAGGTTTTTCACCATTAATTTCTGAGTAAATTTCATTACGGTCTTAGGTCGAAAGGTCTGAGTGGCAATGGAATGAAAACACTGACTCTTGCTTAGTTTCCAACTCACCATTAAATTACCGCAGTAATTGAATTTAGAGTTCATTTTTGACCTAAAAAGGCATTACATTAGGCGTTTCCTGAGGTTCTCGAGGTGAGGAAAGTAAACACTGAGAAACACATTTGTGTGGATCCATCTTAGGTGCCTTTTAACTTTTCGGTGTGTCGTGAAAACAGTATTTTTCGAGCAGAAAAAGATTAAAAATTTCTTGTTTGTTGGACTATCTAAATGTTGGTAAGTAAGCTGGTGTCAATAACTGATTTTTTTTGCTAACACGATGACAATACAACTCATTATTTTATACTTTGTTTGTGTTGGATTAAACGTTATGGGAAGAACTATATGGGAAGTGGAGGATAGGCGGTTAACCTGTATCAGCATTAGCCATCTATTTAAGACTTTCATATACATACTACCTTCCAAGCTGCCGAAGAGGCGTTTGGCAGGGTTTGTTAGGACACCAGCCTTGTGATGGGAGAAATAGGGAAAACGAAAATTAAGGAGGAGGGGACAAAAGTGAATTCCATGTAAATGGAGAAAGAAGAAATGTTCTATTTCCTTGAAAAGTGGAACTAAAAATATTTATCATTTACATGACAATGAAATTATCTTTTCCCTTAACATTTGATTTATTTTATTCTTCGATTTACTTCATAAAATGCTTGTATTATATATTCTCTCCTAGTTTTTATAATATTCTAAGGTCTTAAGGAAGATACACCATTTGAGGTTAGGAAAAGGTGAGTCTTGTAGGGCTCAAGTGTGATTAGTTTTTCCAATGCTTCACTTGATCAGAGAAGCATGCATTGAAAATTGCCTGTTTTCCAGGAAAATCGAATGTTCGTCCCGGTTTAGTTGATCAGAAATCTGGTCACCTAAGCTCCGTGGAACGTTCCACCTTTAGTTGACAGCATGGGCCGTTACGGAGATTCGTATCATGAATAAATATCCATTAGGCTGGAGGTGCGATGTTGCCAATAGTAGCATCAAAATTGATATAGTGTCATGCCGTGTACAAACTACACATCAACGAGTCTTCCATTTTGCAAATTGTAATCCCTAATGTTGTTTACTTTCAAGTTTAAAATAGTGTTGGAAAATGGTAGCCTTCGTGACTTGGAGGCGAGTATATACGGAGCGTAAGTCTGGCCACATCGTTCGCCGTTAGACCCATGCTGTCATTCTAATGTGGAGCAGTATATAGTTACCACACCAACCTAATCCTTTTTGAGTGTCGTCTTCGATCAGCGCGCGGGAAACCACTGAGGTAGTCTTGATGCAGGAAACTTTATGTATGGAGACCGCCACGTGCTTGCATCGGCGTGAGAGCTCTCAAGATTTCGCTTTCCTCCGCTCGCATTAATAATGAATACATTCCGTGGGAAACTCCCTGCGAAGTTTTTTATTAAATCTCTTCCCGTATTTTTTTGTAAAGCTCCTCGAAGAAAGCTTTCTCTTTCTGGAGCGATATCACGAACTGTTTAGGAGATCGCTATTTCATCGCCTCCTCATCCTCCATCATAATCTTCTTCTCGGCGGAAGGAGATTTTCCGTTTCCCATGGACCATTCTTCTCTCTCGATCTCTCCTCCATCCTCGTTTCCGTTCATACCGTTTCATTTCGCCCTCGAGGAGTAATTTATGGAAAACTGAAAGGAGGCGAAATCGGGACATTAATTGGGACAGGAAGGCGCGAGATGTCACTGCTCAGTTTGTATCTTTCACCGTTTCCTGTGATCGGAAAATATTGAAATAATTTTTATCGCTTGGCATTTAATGGCGCGAGACCTCGGTCTCTCTTGAACTTCTTCGTGATTCCAGAGGAAGGAAGGAAAGGTTGGCTTTTTCTCCGAATGGACATACTTAACCCTTTCTCTGCGTTTACAGATTTTCGGTTAAACTCATAATATTTGTGTATTCTCCACAAAAAGATCTTTTCTATTTTTATATTAAAAACAAAGCGATTCGTATTTTCAAAGAGAAATCGCAAAATTAATACAACGAGTATTATGTATGACGGTAAATTTACAGTTATATATACTGTACCTTATAGGAATATAATCTACCTCCGCAGTTGAAGGAAAGTAATTTTTAGAGTGTCGAACTACGCAGTCAGCAAGTGAAAAGATTCGTTCAGATGTATCTGAACGGCGCAGAAAAAGGATTAATTTGTGACCAGTATACATGTTAGAATGATATTACTTAGCAGTTTTCCACTTTTTTTATATTAAATATTGGTTAATGCGACCGGTTTCGATGTATTACATCATTGCCAAGCGCGGTTATTATACTAAACAAACATTATTAGTAATATATATATAGTTTTTAGGGAGTGCAAAAAGGTTTTTTTTTCTTTTTTAAATTACTTGCACTTGAGATATAAGGCTATAACTTTCACTATCGAATGGCTCTAAATAAATGGAAATTTTAATTATGGCATTCGATTTTCGTACATGCTTTACTATATTCTGAAATTGTTGCTTTTGGGTCGAAAATAATCAGTTTGGTCATTTTTTAACAATAATTTCATTTTTATAATTTCCTTGGCAACCGCAGCAAGGGCTTTTAATTGTAACTTATTTTGCCTGCGGTCTTCATGACGTAGTTTATGTGATCAAGGCAGTGAGATTTTAGTAAGGGTATGTTTCACCTAATCCTCTCCGTGGGTGGTTAATGAATATTGTGTGGTATCCCTAATGGTATTTGAAATTTTCACGGTACATCATGGGGATTTTTTTTACCTTATGAAACGGTTTTAATCATTCCTTCTTCCCGTTGAATTTCAGTGGGCACCCTCTAATGCTATATATAATAATGCTATTATGACGCGGCAGGCGTCTTCGTATTCTAAGAACGAAGGTTATTGAGGGGGAGAGGTGGTTGCGGAAGTCATGGGGGGGGGCCCTCTATTGAGCGAGTCGTAAAACTATTTTCACGCTCTTAAATATGTGTTTAACCGTGATCTCCCGTCTCCTGCCCCCTGTTCTGTATACGCTGCGGAGCATAGCATTTTTGTAGCTTTAAATGAAATGATTGAGGGCCGTAGAAGCTTCATCATCGTTCATCATCAGTCATTCAATTATAAGATTGATTTACTGCAGTACTAAATTCTACCCTGTCCTCTGCTAACTCCTTTATGTCATTGTAACTCTTCTGTTTCATATCCTGCTTTAGCCGGCCTATGTATTTCTCCCTCGATTTTCCTCGTTATATTCAATTTCAAATTCTATTAGAACATTAAACATGAAAGCTTAAGTATATTATTTAAATATGTAAATGTATTTAATGAATGGTTGTGGCATCGCTTTTAGTTAATGATTGTAACTGCAAAGTTGCAAATTTATTTTACCGGTATCGCCGTTGAATAATACATAGTGGGTAGTTATTTAGCTTATGTAAAAACATCTTATAAATGCAAACGGAAGTATATTTATAGCTGACTTAATTTTGTAACTATATTTGTGTCATCACCCTCACTGCTTTTAAGATTCTTAGTTACAAAATGGATCATAATTATTATAGCTTTCTCAACCTGATAGTGTCAATCAAAGGAAAAAGTGCGCGGAATATTCTGGTTAAAAGGAAGTCAATAGAGGGAGTAAAAGGGGCCCTGTGTAAAATATAATAAATGTACGGAGCTGAGGATAGAAATGTTGTGAGGAGAACATTCTTTAAATATGAGAGAGCATTGTTATAATTGTTCATCGAAATCTACCTTTAATCAAGATAATTTCTCTGTTTAAAATATACGGTGATTTTAGCCGTTCAAGGGCGTATTTCGGAAATTTTTTTTGGGCTCTACCCTCGAGAATATAATGAAGCTTAGTCAAAAAGCAATGTAATGACAGCACTCTAATGTATTGCTTCATTTAATTGGGTAAACATTTTATTTTTATCTTGTATGGTTTAATTAACTTTACATGAGTAAACGGTATAGTGTGAAATTGAGTGTTATTTTCTAGTTAGAATTAACGATTGTGCTGGTATTGTCACCTATAGTCCATTTCAAATGACTTGGCGGCTGAGAATTCGGCCGTTCTCGTCAGCTCTCGCTTACTCTCGCACGGCAGGGGAAATCTGTGGAATGGGCGAGGTAGGGGAGGGACGAACGCCAGCAAGAAGTTCCAACAGCCACAGCAATCGAACAGCCATACTTTAAATATCGCTGATGAAAAGCAGGACTCGTGGCAACACGGCAAGGAGTGAGCACATCTTCGCACGACAGTAGGCAGAGCAAGACTGAGGTCCCGGGAGAAGGAATTTCCCCACCCACGCTCCTATTGGCTACCCCAAGACCACATGACTGGGCTCAAGCTCATCCCCCCGGCTGGCCCCGCCTTCCCAGCCGCCAATTCATTTGAAATGGACTATAGTGTTCAACGATTATGCTAACATCTAGTATGTTTTGAATACTTAGAATTGAAACTCAAGTGTAGAGCAGTTTCAAATTCAAGCTGTTGTCATTCGATCATATTTAGTTGCATTTACGAAAGCTTTTTCAAGGAAATGATATATCTATGTTTTCTGGCTCTGCAGCGATTGCTTCGATGAAAAAGTGACCAATATTTGAGGATACCAATCATTCAATGAATAGTAAAAACATATCTTAATATGTTGCCTCAATCTAGTGATCGCTAATTATTTGATTTGCGTAAATGCATGCAGTTTTGATGTACGAATTGTGCGTTGATTTTGTTCCTCGTAAATTAGAGAGGATGAGGTGAAATTCTCGTTAAGGCTATCTCCCACTGTGGAAGTAGATTATTCCTCTTAAGAGGATTTTCCTCCGAAGACGAATATTGGTTGGAATCCAGCAATTACCTCGTTTCCTTGATTTAAGAATCGATTCAAGAAATGGCGCGGAATTAAAAGGGAATCGGAAAGTAAGTGATTTAGCTGGTAAGAGATGGGCGTTTTTTTATGGGAGACTTTCTGACGCTTTGAGTGGGGATACGCGGGAAATTTTGGCCGAACTGGTTTGGGAGCAATTGCGGTGGTAGTGGGAGCCAGAAGCGACAGAGAGATGGGAGGGAGTAATTGCATCGGACGAAGTTGCTTGCTAATTAAATGATCGGAAGCCTCCCCCGAGGGGTGGCCGGGGGATGATAATCTCCGAGATAATAGACCAAGGTTCGGAGGATACCTTGGAGATTTTCTCCCGCGGACGAGTTGACGTTCTGAGGGTGCTATGCTAAGGTTATGGCGAAAAAAGTCTATTTCTACACAGCTATTCTTTTCTCCATGCACGTGTTTGCTGTAGTTAGTATAGTAGCTAGTGCATTGTAGTAATAGTTTTTCTGCTTAAATAATATTAACCTAAGATGTAATTTCTCGTTGTTTAATCCTTTAAAGGGGCTCTATACCCGTTTCAGACGTTTATCTCTTTCCCATTAGCAGCTTTACTGTGTTAGCTGAAGACTTGAAGGATTTTTTTCTCTTAAGTTGGAGGATCATTTGTTGCCATGAATGGAACAATTTTCTCATAAAGCGGTAGAGTAATTTTTAAATGATAATTGTAAAACGTCCAATTTTTATTGATATTCCGGGGGACTTTGCGATGGGTAGAATCCCGAACGAGGGTTTTTAGTCCACTGAGAGCAAAGACTGATCCTTCAGCCACGCATACAATCAACAACTATAGGTGCTGTTTTCGTATTGAGGCGACAGCGAAGAAAATAGTTCAAGACTGTGTTGTTTTTTGAGAACGTGATCCGAGGAAGAATTGCGAGCTAGGATGTCGCTAAAGTAGCCCACAGCCGATCAATCGCCAAAACGGCTTGACGGGGACTTCCAATTCTGCCCCTAGATGTCACCACTTCTCTTGTTTACTGCACTGAAGATGGTTCGTGGCACACGGCCAGTGAGATTTTTAATACCGTAACGCCCAGCGTGATCATATTATCACTGCAAACATTTCTTGTTCTAAAATGCCCTGCTTACAACCGCTTTCAAATTGACGTAATGCAGCTTTTGCGGCAATATCCCACTATATGTTTCCTCTTCCAAAAGACGAAATATTTTGTTTATTCAGCCTAGTATTATTATTACATGGCTTTCCCATTATGATGGTCTGAAAAAATAGGGTAAAAAACAAATATATTTAATCTAGTCAAAATACACCGAAAATCACACAACTCACTAATGTAGCTACAGAGTATACGTCGTTTAAAAAAACGACTCAAGAAATCGTGTATTTAACTAAATGTATTAAACGTTATCAAGGTGGAATTACAATATTTGTTTTGATTCTCACAGTCACTGCGGAACCTTCTTATTATGTATAACTCATTTACCAAGATGAATCAATTCCGACTTTTTAGATAGGAACAAGCTGGGGGAATTACGTAATGTGGAAGGGAAATAAAGACTTGGTCACGAGTCCCTGTTGAATGCTGGAGCAAGCGTTTTTGTCGCCCTTTAGGCAGTGTTACTCGGTCGTTTTGAAAAATGGAAATGGCCCTCGTGACCTAGTTCTGCCGGCGCTATGGAGACGGTTTGGAGTGCTGGAAATGTTCGTTCATTGACAGAGGGGAGAAGGGGGAATGCGGCAAGAGGGTTAGTTGGATTTCCCCTTCCTCCCATCCCTCGCCGGAGCTGTATTGGATGCGCCCAAGTCGTAACTTTGCGGAACTGAATTCTTGTACGAGTAATGCAATTCGTTCATTCATTGAGTATTCCACCAGCTGATTGGTAGTTTTATGGACAAACCTTACCACCCCAACTTCCTTATTTCTGGGTCATCTATTCATTTTTCCGAACGCTATCTGCCCGCCCTCAAGCCCAAGGGCGGCTCCAGACCAGAGGTTCGGGGAAGAGGGGGGAAGAAGCAGCTCTTGGGGTATGAAATACCCTCAGGAAAAAAAAAGGGTCGTGGGTCTCGTCCCGGAAATTCGTAACAAACGATGTGAAAAATGGCACGTTATAAGTGGTTTGGAAGCAAAAGTTTGCCTTTTAAGAAGAGCAAGTTTTACTAAATGAATATTTAAAATATTTTGATTTACATTCGCATTTAGCGTTTGGTATTAAAAACCGTTTTAGTTCATATAAAATTTGCTGGATTGAAAGTAAAATAGCCAAAACTTCAATAACAAAAAAAGCAACTAACTAATTTAGGCTTTTAATTTAAGATCTATGACAAAGAAATACGCCGGGTTTTGGGGGTGAGGCAATTGCCCCTACTGCTACCCCCCTCTTCCGCATCTTGTCTTACATGTAGCTCAGGGTTGAATGTAGTTCCGTGTGTGACGTCGATCGGAGAGATACAAATACGATCGTCAATCGTCCGCATGGGACGTATAATTGTGAAGGACTACTTGACGCATGTTCATGTATGTATATGTAGTTGTAGTGAACATGATGGCAGTTGCGCAGATGACCCTTACCATAGGAAGTCTATTGCTTACTACCCAGCTCCACGCGGGGGAGTAAGGTAGTTTCCGCGTTTTGACTACCAGGGTTCTCAAGGTGGTGACCCTTCGTTGCCTACATTAAAATGTTCAATCGGTTATTCACATAAACTTTTTAGCTTTCTATGGCTCTTAATACAGTTGTTTAGGTGTGTTGCGAACACTATAGCCGTTTTTTGATGCAGCTACGTTTTTTATTGTAAATATTGATGTGAAACGCTCTGCTGGCATTTCCTCCCCCACTAAAGTTAAATGCAGTTATGTCGGTAGCTTTGTCTCCATGTGCTTTACTCTCCCCTCCGAGCATTTGCGGACCCCCTCCAAGCGAACCTTCCCCTCCTTGAGATCACTTTTCGCTTGGCGACTGCCACCTGGTTTCGCTACAACTATACAGTTTTTCTTCTAATATTTATACTGTAGAAGCTGGCCCACATTGACATGGGCAACGTGTGATCGGGTAATTTCGCTAGTCCCTCCTAAATATGGTTTCCTTGAATAGCTTAGTTCTATCTTCAATGAACTAAACGTTAGAAGATCGTTCTTCTTCTAACACCTTTTTCTAGCGTTCTCCTTTCTAAAATCCTCGTCAGCATGTCCTCACCTCTCAACACGTCCTCCATCCACCTTTTCTGCCTTCTCCAAATCTCTACCAAAAACGTGTCCCCCCTGCCAGCCAGCTCACTCTTTCCATTCTAGTAGTAGTATTTAGGTTGCACGTGCTTTGACGGTTAAGGTCATTTGGCACATACTGTCTGCCGCTTGCAGAGAGGGCCAACAGGATTTGTACAAATACGAGGATCACCCCTCCAAATTCTTGCCGAGCCCAATAATGCTTAAATAAGGTAACTGAGGAGGATCCTTCTTTTACATCGTGGCAGGCCATTGCCCCATTTTCTATTCTTCTTCACTTATCTACGTTTCCAAAATCTCTAATCTACGCAGATCATCTTTCTCCAAAGATGAAGTGTCCGACCCATGCTGCGCTAGGCTCGGTGTATTTTTCTTACATCTCTGCACTGAGCTCCTCTCACCCAAGATCCTTCTCTTTGAGGCAGCTTCTTTGGCTAAAGCATTTCCACATCTGATTTCTCCTCCACCAATACCATTTCCCCCCACTACACTACCTAGGTATTCACACTGTTCTATCTGTTCTATTTATTGCCCTTCATCCCCGCATTCCTACCTCTTGAAAACCTCTTTACCTTCGTCCTTTTATGTTTTATCCTTTATCTTAACTAAGGACTTTCGTACGGTAGTTTATTTTTCCGATCAATAGTTCTTCTCAAGAAGTTCTTCGATGGAAGGTCTCTAGCGCAGTGACTTCACTCTCACAGTACTCTAAACAGGGAAAATTGTAACTGGGATTTTGTGGAACAGTTTGAATGAGTATGTTTTCCCTTCATGCTCCATTATGATATCCTTAGCTGTTCTCCCTCTTGGAACTCTTAACTCCCTCGGATTAATTTTACCATAGCTTCTGTGGTTGATTTCTCCTTCCTTTTCCTCTGAGCTGCATAAATATATAATATTCAACCTCCTATGTATAAAAATTAATATTCAACCTCCTCTATAAATGGCTCGCAATTTTTATTTTCGTCCCCCTGCAAATGACTAACTAGTTGAAACCCTGGGTCCATATAGCTCTCTTAAAAACTCGTGTTGGACAGACTTCGGACGATTTTGGTATGGGAAGTCTTTTTCCCCCAAAAATCGGTCTTTTCCGTAAGAATGAGGATTAGGGGGAGAGTAGGAGTGAAGTTAATTATCTCTGCTGAATTAAAAACAATACTTTTGATTGGTGAGTTATTTTTATTTGGTTCAAATATTATTTAAAAATAGAGAAAAACCTTTTGAGAAAACTGCTTAAAATTAAATTCTTATCCCGCGTTTGGTGAATACTGGTTCATGTCTGTAAACAGCGTAAATTTGAATCCGCGTTGCGCTAAGCCGCGTGTATCCTTTCCCATTGGTGGCGTTGGAGTTATCGATTTCAAATTGACTCATTTAATGCCTTTCCGTTTGATAATGCCTTTATCGCCATTACCCTCTTTATCAAGATATTTCGTCGCAACTTCATTTACGGGCGTGTCTCTTAAGAGGCTCACTTTTTAATGCAAATCAACCTCAAGGGTGAGCGAGCGGCCTAAGGCGATGGCCAGCCGGCCCTTATATCTGCATTGGCGAGATCGTAGGAGGGGGGTGGGGTACGAGGGTGAAAGGGGTTTGATGTCATAGTAATGAGGGCTTAGTGTTGTGGGTGGCTGTACCTCCCATTTCCTCCTTACCAGAGGCAAAACGGAGTTATTATGAATGAGGGTATCCTTACGGAGAGGGCGTGCTCCCTTTAGGGAGGGAACGTGAGTGTGGTGTGCGGAAATCTTCTCGTCCTCATCGTGTGGCGCTGCCTTGTCCCTTGGGGCTGTTTGTTTTAGCTCTCTCACTCAAAGTGCCCTTCCTTCGGAGATAAAAATAAATTCACGTCTCAGAAATTATCAATCTCTAAGCATAAACTCTCCGCGAAGTTTCCGGGAAAAAGATACAAACGTAAATATGAAGGCGTCGAGCGAAATTCTAATGAAGTGTTTCGCTTTTTTTTGTAAACTAAATCCGGCACAGAAGGTTTAAATGGCCGGATCGTAAACATCTTAATGCCGAGATTTTTTTTTCTTCGTGGGAGAGGACATACCTAATCTTATTTCATGTATTAGTGTTATTTTAGTTGACATTCATTTAAGTTACGTTTACGAATGAGTTCGTGATTATCAATCTCAACCAAATGCCAATTTTTGTAGCCGTAAAATTATATTTTTGCATGTAAAACGCTGCAGCGTTGCAGTGGGGGGTAGCTCGGGATCAGAGGTGATTTGCGCTAAACAATAAAAGAACTTCGATAATCGCATCCGCGATGGCTTCTCTGTGTGTTGAATTTTAGTAAAGGCGTCAAAAATAGATTATGTAAAGTTTGTAATTACTCTGTGGTTTAAAGCCAATGTAATTATTAAAACACGTATTTTAAACGAATATGACAACTTTGCGGAAATAATGTAGCCTTGACCATGTGTTGTTAACCTAAAAAATGCCGGCAGATAACCGAACGTTTCGCCAGCGCGCATCGCTCCACTCATTATCGTTCGTGTACACGGAAGTGCGCTGATGTTTTCATATCTGCGCTAAATTCAACACATTGAATGGAAAGCACTCGTTAATGCATTTTTCCGTTTCTATGTAATTTATAAAGCAAATTATTTGGGGTGTGAAAATGAAGAGTTAAGATGACATAAGTCTTTTTGCAGAAAGAGAGTGGAGTGAAGAACTGCAGAAAACCTATCTTTATTTTTTTTAAATTATATTTATTTAACAAGTTTTACATTACAGTTCCGTCAGGCATTACCTGTCGACGGGACATATTTCATATTTAATCTTACAATGTTAAAAAAATAATATTCAATTCAAGCAGCTCAGGCCTACTATTACAATAAACATACACCAATAGTTAAAGGAATACACAATTACATTTGCAATAGCATATCTCTATGGAGCACTCTTTTTACAATATTTTTATAGAGGAATATTTTATTTTTCACGGTATCTCTGTCTTTTCTATATATATTTAATAGCTTTGGGAGAACGTACTTCCTTTCCCTTTCTCCATGTATATTATTTACTTTAAATATTAAAAAACTCATATCTCTAGTATTATAGCAATGTTCTACCATTTTTTTGTAATTTCATCATCATGGTATTTACGTAACAGAATTACATTAAGCAAGTATTTTGGTAACAGTATATAATTATTTTTATACTATGAATAAGAGTCCAATTTATCATTTCCATGATTAAGAATTTTCAGTGCACTCTTCTGTAAGGCATTAATTTTCATTATATAACATTGAGATGCCAACGTACCCCCAATTCTCAATTCCACATCTTACTTGTGATTCGTACAAGGAAAAATAAGAATTATTCTGTGTAACATTTTTTTATGTAAAACAGGAGCATGCAAATGGTTTTCTATTTAAGCATTCACAAGAGTGACAATAAACACTAATCTCATGTTGTATCGTAGTGTGTGGAGAACATAAATCATAGCAACAGTCTTCTTTAAATGTATTAC
The DNA here is from genome assembly GCA_963573305.1 of Pyrrhosoma nymphula. Classification (NCBI taxonomy): domain Eukaryota; kingdom Metazoa; phylum Arthropoda; class Insecta; order Odonata; family Coenagrionidae; genus Pyrrhosoma; species Pyrrhosoma nymphula. The sequence continues at coordinate 83,350,156 of OY754333.1, read as the reverse complement.
TAAACCTCTATCATGTGACCATTTCAAAAAACTATCAAAATCCTCTTGTATCTGAGTTTCTACAATTTCAAGATTTTTATCACCAAATATCAACTGAGTATCATCAGCATACTGTATCAATTTACTATATGGGAATTAGGCCACTTATTTGAAATTTTGTTATTCCAGAACCATGCTCTCAGTGTGAGGAGAAATGTTTAATATGTGATGCAGTAATCATGGGGAAGCTGCTAAAAAAATCAACCTTAAATCCATTTTCCTCTGTGATTTGTAATTTCGCCTTTGAAAGGTAAAAAATGTTCATTGACTTAGGTTTCTGATTTGTTTTCCTTTTAAGCGACTCAAAGGAGCGTTCCTGCTGTTTCACTCCGCGTCTCCCTCCCTCTCTCCCTCCTCTGCCCCTGCAAATCGTAAACGGCGAAAGGGATTGGATCGTGCGAGTGTGCTCCTGACGTTTCGCCTCGGAATCGATAGCGTTGGAATTAGAAAACGAAATGGGATGTTGCTCCGCCCGTGGCGGAATCTAAAATCTCTCCCTCCTTTCGCCGACTCTATTCGAAGCTTGATAGAGAGAGAGAGGCGAGGGAACAATTTTTTTGCGGGAGTATCTCAGAAGTCTATTCTGCAGAACTACCACTTCTACGTGGTAACATGCAAATCACCTCAAGGGAGTTTAGCATCGGGTGATTCCTCACCAGGCATCGTATGGCTGTCAAACACACTGTCGCTATTGTGAGAGATGTGATTTTAATTTAAATTGAGTAACGTACGTTGACTTAATTAACGCACGCAATAACGTACGTACGCTGAATAGACTTGTTTAAAAAGGCTGCGAAGCATGATTCTACTCATTTAGGATGAGCACTGCACTCAAAATGAGCATTGTACATCACGGGGACCTTTTTTTAGATTTTAGTCATGCTGACATGCAAGTATTATTATTATATGATATAATAAGAAATTAGAGACACACAGGGCATAAAACTAATGAGTTACCAATGAAGGCATTGAAAAGAAATCAACCTAAACCAGCAGCAGCACAAAAACACTTCTAGCTATCGTTAGAATTAGTATTATTAACATCATCGATCATAGCTATTTTTGTTCCTAATCCTACGCGGAGAAAAGTGACATTGAAAACTTGTCCCTTCCGCAATATCTCTCTCTAATTTTATTCATATCCGTGGCATTGGACGCTGAATCCCATGAAGACATTGAAAGCTGAATAAATATGTAATACATTAAATTAGAGAAAAAACACTACCTATCGTTAATTTATTTACCTAACCTAATATACCTAACATTAATATTATTGGCGAAATCAATCTTAACCATTGCGGTCCTTAACCGTTCACGGAAAAAAATGGCATTTTAAACATGTCCCTCCTGCTATCTATCTCTCAAGTGTTTTGCATGTGATCGAACCTACCATAGTAGAGCGGAGCTTTTATTATATTTATGATATCTTCAGAGAAATAACCTTCGCCTCAAGCCTATTCTTTAATCTACGCTGTTTGGCTACTCGGCACGTATGTCATAGTTATCACTAGGATTGCCATCGGAGGGAAAACGTGGGAAACTATCTCTGGTGTCAATATTTTCAAATAAGATTTACGCCAATTACTTATCTCGTTGGAGTGGGAGACGAATCAAGGTGGAGGATTGAAAGTTTTCCCGAACCCCGTGGCGACGGAGGCCAATTTCACTAATGCATTTAGGCAGCGACTCCAGTTAATTAAGGCTCAGATTTCCTCGCGATGACAAGGGCTTTAAATATGTACCTGTAGGAATAGCTCATTTTCCGTTCCTTCATCCACCCGTCACCCATTGGAATTTGGAGTGGTTTAAACGACATTGATATGCTTTAATTTTTAGTAAATTATACTCCTTTTCTACGAAGAACTATATTATAAGAGGTTTCCATTCGAAGGCGCTGAGGTTAGTTCAGTTCGGGAGACACAACGATGTGCGCAGTTGAAAAGTTTGGTAACCTGCCCGTAGAATGCAAGCTTTAGATTCATAATTGTCACTGTTGAATATTTTGTGTATAGTTACCGAATTCGTTCAAAATACGTATTTATAATGATTAGATTGTTCCTCAGAATATTTAAAAACTTGAAATGATTGAAACGGCCTTTAGTTAATTTGAACACAAAACAGCAATCGCGGATGTGACTATCTTGTTGAAATTAAATTTTGTCTAGTGAACCATTGAAAATAAGGGAATAATTTCTTTAAAAAGAGGATTGATTAATATAACTAATTAATTAAATCTCTTTACTTATATCCTATAATAGTTCTTATGTTCACCTTAGAATATTCCTTATATTTATGGTGAATATATTTTTTTGAAGAATTTATCTTGAACAAGATCAAGTTGAAGGACAATAGCTGAATTTATTTATTTCGTTCCTAAAATAAATTTTGTGAAACATCTTTTTTGTAAAATAATGAAATGCTAGAAAACAGCGCATTTGAAGGTCATACATTTGACACTGTTGGTCAGCACGGTGGCAAGCATGTTAAAGCACCTGTTGGAAAGGTAAACGTTAAGCCCGTTTCACACGACACGTCATCTAGCACAATTCCTTGTATTCCCGCCGGTACTTGATATTGAGGACAGAATCCAGTATGATTTGAGCAGTCTTAGAAGGTTACACTCCATTGCTGAAATTTAACTGGCGAGAAAGCAGTATTTTCATTCATATCATCGTAGGGCATGCGTACTATAATTTTAAATAAACAAATCCTCGGCAGCAGGCGACCGAAAAAACTGTCGGGACATTCACATGTATTGTTGATTTCACGGCTAGAAAATTATGAGTAACCGCAATAAGGCATGGGTGGTGCTAATTTCAAGAAGTGTAGACTGCGACTGCTAAAGCTAACGAGATTGGTCGATAACTACTAGATTCTACTAGGTGCTAGTAGCAAACTAGTACCTAGTGCACCCATTATTGAATCAAGTACCCCAGCGAGTTTGTTAGAGATCATGTTTGTTAGCCAGCAAGCGGGTTCTGTATAACATGGTATTGCAATGCAGTCATACTTGGCTGACATCATCGAACTTGCGTCGTGCTCATGGATCGTTTGCAACGGTGACATTTCCCGGACGAAGGTCTTAAGCAGTGGGCGTCTTTCCGGGAAGTATAACTACAAGGATATGGAAAACTGAGAATGGGGGATTATCATTCGAATGCTTTTTCGATATTACCCTTGAAATCAAGTTTGCAAAGGTTTGCATATAGATTTACGGAGTTGCTTCGAAACATTAAGGCCTAACAACTAAGTAACTCCCCCCTACCGCACAACCTTGAGGTGGCTTGCAGGGTATTCTGTAGATGTAGATGTAACTAATCGTAGAAAGTTTCATTTATTTATGTTTCCGCAAAACGACCTCTGACGTCATTTCATCCATGGATCAAAGGCCCGTGGTTCGATTCCTGGTGAAGACGGATATTTTTTCAAAGTATTTTCTGAATCTTTATACTTTTGTATTTCCGGTTTAAGTGGACATCTACACAAGAGCCTTTTTAAAGCATCTTTTAGAATGGATCGGGAAGAAGAGGGAAGAAGCTATGGATGAAATGACGTAACGGCCGTTATGGGAAGGTTGCACGTCCATTCAACTTTAGACCCCTATATCTCTGTAAATTTTTGGAATCCTTAAGAGATATGATTTGCAAATGACCATCTGTCATGGTCCCCTGCACGATAAAGTCAAAAGTAAAAATCATGATATACCCCCATTGTGAGATTGTGCGGGAATTGGGCAAGTTGTGAGACGGAATAGGGTTGGGTTAGAGAGATGAGTATGAAAGGACTCCCCACTCTCTCTTCTTTAAGGAAACGTCTCCCATTCCATTCCTCTTTGCTCAAAAGGTCAGGCCCCCCTCCTCACCCCAACCTCTTCCGACCCCCGCGCCAAGAAATTCGTTTCCTCCCTCGCCCTTTTGTATTATATGCTATGCGCCCCTATCTCTGAATATTACCCGGGAACACTCTCACCCGGTGGAAAGAAGGAAGAAAGTCGCGGGGAATTGGAGAGAAGATGTGAAAGGATAAGGAGGGTTTGAGGGAGTGCGCGGTCGGTGAGGCGGAAAACGGATAAGGTAGAGAAGGGCGAAATGGAAAGATTATATGGGGACAAGTGGCATGGAGGAGGAGATAGGCAGGTTATAGGGGGAGGAGGTGGGCGAATAGGGCGGTGGGAGGTGGCACCACCTCGTGGCGCTGGCTGGTGCCCTCTGACGCCGCCGCGGGTCGTACCATTCGCCTCGCTCGCTCATGCTGTGTATGTGATTGGGGGGGGGGGACCTTTACTCCGTCTTCGGTGGCCGTTGGTGCGAAAGAAGCACCGCCACACCCCCTGTGAGCGTATTCAATTCCTCTCTCTTGGAATGGCCGAGATTGCTCGCGTCCCCCCGCTCATCTCGTGTGGGAAGAGCACATCGACTGCCCTCCTCCTTCATGAGCGGAATGCGGGCGAAGAGGGTAGGCAGACGAATAGGTGACACGCCATAAGCAGAGGCGTAGTATGTTGGAAAAATAAAAAGTTAGGTGTTAAACTCGTATGCGGTGCACGGGTTGTTTGCGGTCTGCAATAGTGCAGGTAGAGTTCCAGTTTTCCGATCAATATATGCACGGTTTTTTTTTTAAACTCTGCCGGTTCCCATAATATTTCGATCAGTTGTTTTTTTTTTAATCAGTCTGGGGGTCATTAAAGTACTACGAGTAGTTTACCATCTTCCTACATCTTACCATCCAACTACACTATATTTAACGAAATTGATCCATTTGCCTCCTCACATAATGACCTGGGTATTACTTTCGATCCCAAACTGTCTTTCGCGCCGCACCTCAATAAAATAAAATCTAAGTCCATGTCAGTCGTGGGTGTGCTCTATAGATTCACCAATGTCACAAACCCCATAGCCCTGAAAACCATATTCTCTGGTTGCGTTCTCCCAATTCTCGAATACTGCTCCGTTATCTACTCCACTGCATGTCCCTTCAACTTGAAAATTCTTGAACGCCCCGTTAATTTCTTCATTTCCGTAGTCCGTCTCCGCGTACCGCACCTCCGTATTTCTTCTCGTACTGAAATCATGTCTGCTCTATCATTGACCCCACTGGCCACCCGTAGGAATATCATTGACCTTTCATTTATTTACACTGCATTAAACGGTCAGTTCTGAAATACTTCCATACTTTTCACTTCACATCCCCGGCCGTGCCTTGCGCAACAATCATCCTAAGCACCAACATAAATTCCGTCTTTCTCTCTCCCAGCGATCCCTTTTTTACAGGCTTCCTGCCTTGTACAACACCATTTCATCTGCCTGCCCTTCCCTCGATCTCTCTGCTCCCTTCGGATCATTCAAGCGCCAGCTTAGAAAAGCGCTTTTCTCCTGATTCCCTAATTTTCCATGTTGTTGCAGTGTATTGCTTTATATTATTATCTCTTTGTTTTTATTTGGATACTATTTACCAACACATGTTTTTTTCATATTTTATTTTGTTAATGCTGCAGATTTTAAGTTGTAAATGTTCAATGTAAAGACCGACATCGGCTGTTTTTGAATGTTTAAAATAAATCAAATCAAATCTTTTGAGTATATTCTATTTTGTCGATGTCCGCTACGTGAAAATTAAATATTTTCTATTTAAGAGAAAATAATTTCTGTGTACCGTATACAATCTTGACTTCGACTGTAGACAGTGTACGACATAAATGTTTTTTTTTTTTTTTTTTCAATTTTTGGTAATTATAATTTATTAAAAAATATGTTACACTATTGAACCATATTTGAACATTAAATACGTTTTTCTTTACATCATTTGGTAGTGCGCTGCTCCATGTAACATCAGGCGTCGGCGAACGAAAATACCGTATTTACTACCGCGAAACTGTCAACTGTTGACTCATCTAAAGGCCATACTTGACAAATATGCTTTAACTTATAATTTTTCTCGCTCTATTCCTTGATAGTTAAAATTACTTCGACTCCTCCAGCATAAAAATTGACTAGCTTATAGGGAGAATCTTTAAGTGGGTGCTTAAACTCTAAGATATTTTATATATTTTTGTGTGACTTAATGGGTTTTTGCTATCGTTGTAGGTGGCTCTATGCTTTTCCTCTTTCTTCCTCACTTTCTCTATTGAATGGGCAAGGGCCTAGCCACGTTGAAACACCGGTTCCCATCAGAACACCGAAGTTAAGCAACGTTGGGCCCGGACGGTGGTTGGATGGGTGACCCTCCTCCATACCTCAACCAGGCATGGATGGAGAGATGATACTCCCTCCATACCTATACCGGCAGGCCTGAGTGGCCAGGCCAGGCCAAACCGGGCTGGTTGGAGGGAGGACATCCTCTATACCTGGTACTGGGGTGAGGCAGGGGGAGGCCATTCCTCCATACCTCTACCGAGGTGCTCTTGTCCACTGTCTGCAAGTGGCAGACAGGCATGGGGTTGGCACAATGGACCAAGAAAGGTCTAAGTGCCCGGGCTCCTGACGAAGGCCCCCCCAACAACAATCTAATCTAATCTAATCTTCTCTATTGAATAAAAATGTAATAAGTCTAGCTTCTCATTCTTTGGTCATCAACTGCGATGTGATTGCTTGGGAATTGTCCTCTTATCAAATATTTGTTATATCTTTCACCATATTAATTTATTTTACGATATATAATTTATTATACGCTTTTCGTAAGTTTCAAGTTAGTGGTGACGTGAATATCGGTTTTCTAATGCATTCCGGTTTTGTATTTATCGATCGCTTTGCATCCGGCGGGCATGAATTCACTTTGAGAAACTGTTTTAGGTCATTTTTTTCGTTCCCAATGTCAGTGCATTCTAGGGGCGTAATTCTCGCCTGCAACGTCTTTGATTGTAACTTTTTGCAATTTGTCGTAGTTATCCACAACCAGCATCGACTTTCACCACCATGCCACAGTATTCTAGCATTAATTTAAAAAAATGATATATGGGCAAGACTTAAAATAGCTTTTAAAGTTAAGATGATATATTATTCATCTTAAAATAACATTTTCTATTTTTATGCTTGACTCATCTCTCGTTTTATTTTGTTTTGCATTCATTGTTCAGGAAATGTATTCCACGCCGCCATCCGTTAATGCCATGTGAGCCTTCTTAGTGAATAAGGCTTCTGCTTTTCGATGGGGGAGTAGGAAGTTCCGAATCTTCCGCCTCTTTAGTGTCAGCAATCCTCTCCTCCCTTTTCCTGCACATTCCCCCTTTAATCTTGGTTTGGCGGGAAGCCACCCTTGCCAAGTCCGCTAGGTGCAAAAATTACCACCGTGGATATGGCAAGCAATTTCCCCCGTCAGTAATATTCCCCATCTCCTCCACCCTCGTTCACCCTGTTTCATCCCCTTCCCGCGAAGGAATCGGCCAGCCTTCCCTCCGCATTGGGTTGGACGCGTCCCTCTCCTTCCTCCTCAGGAGGGGGAAGAAACAGGGCCTCCTTTGGCGTCGTCCTTCAGGCCGGCCCCGCTTAAATACGGCCGTCGAGCCAACCCTCTACCAAGGGAAGTCGTCGGATCGGTGTGGTGGCTGCAGCACTTGCTCCCTACACTTAGGATTCCAATCCCGGGGGACATTTTCCTTGGTATTTTAATGAAAATGACAGGTTGACACCTATCTTGCCATGCCTAGCCCATACCACCTATGGTTTCAGATACTTGTTGCCATTTTCAAGGTTATTCTCCTTTACCAAGGTAATTTTGAAAATGTCAATTATTTACTGAAAGCATGGTCGGTATTAATTCATAGGTGTGGCTAACATAGTATCCTTAAAAATGTCAGTTTTCAGTACCAGCATGGTAGCCTTAAAATATCTTAAATAACTTATAAGCATGGATAAATATTAAGCTATCGTTTTTATTTAAATGACTTGGTTCCAGAAAGTTCAACCTGAATCATGAAATGTTTCATCGGCTGTTCAAACCGTAGTCAATTGATATCATTAATGAATATCATTAGTCAATCATAAGTGGCGATAACAAGAAAGAGCGACACACTAAGACTCTCCGTTAACATACAATTCACCTCTGATGCTGTAAAGATGAAGACATCGCCAGCTGATTCTGGGGTTGCGGGTTCGGGTGTCTCCTGGATGTATTTTTCACCCAGGGCAAATGTGTTTATATGATGCGTATTGAATCCTATATATAAGAAATAGCAGCGTAGTCCTTATTTATCTAAGATAAATACGCCATTTTAGTGTTATCATTATTATTTCCCTTCCGCCCGATCTTAGGTGACGTTTCTTGCAGGACGTAGGTATGTACTTGAATTATCAGGGTTGCTACATGCCTGGAATACCTGGAAAATTCATGGAATTTAAAACGGGCCTGGAAAACCTGGAAATGTCATGAAAAATAAGAAATTAGTCTGGAAATTTACTTTTAAAAGTCAAAATATGATTATTTTCAGTAAGTGAGGAGCACCATTTTAGGCACTGTTTGCATTGGTGCATAAAATGTTGCGGAATTTTCCTCAAGTAAGAACATATTTAATGGTGGATATCGAAACCTTGGCCATAATTGAAATTTTTCTTAATCGTGGAAAATTGTTCACCTTTTTCTCCATGCATGAGTGAAAAAGGGTAGCTTATATCGTGGTCTTCTTGGGAGTTTTACTTGTAAGCTAACGTAAGCGAAGGTTTTCTGCCCCCTCTCTATTCTTCCTTCATTCCACTATAACCTATGTGTGAAGGCTGCATTGTCAGGTTTTCCACCACGTGTGTGCTTAATTACTGAAAATAGTTTCACCAGCGTTTCATCTGGCTTCTTCGGGTCGGAGTGAAGACACCAGCTAAAACTCCGGCGAAACTGTCGTCAGTGACAAAATTCACACGTGGTGGAAAACCGTGAGAAGGCTGCCTTCACATTTTACACGCCGCGAAAGCCTTCGCATCCATTCCACTGTGTACCTGTCCAGTATACCAGTCTTCCGTGCACGAGGATCCGATTCGTGCCGAAGGGACTACGAATCGCACGGGTTAAGTCGCTCGCCAAAGGGTCGGTAGGCCCTTGGTGCAGCACACACAGGGGTGCCATTCTCCGGCGTGGACGAACGAGGGGAGGTGGGAGGGGGGTGGGGTTGAAGTGATGGGCCAGATCGATAATTCCCATCCTCTGCATGGAGCCACCCCCCCCCCCTCTCCCCCTCCCTCACCCCTCGCTCAAGCGCGCGCACCCCCTCCGGAGAGGGGGTGTTGGGAGGGAAGGGGGTTGGAAAGGCCTCCGCCGCCACGTGGAGAGAGGGTGGCAACGCCCCCTTCTTCTCTTTGGGGGAGGGTGAACACGGGGTTGTGTGCGGATGCCTGCCCCCCCCCCCCCCCCCCCCCCCCAACACCCCTCCCACCCCCCGCCAACCACCGCTGCTGCGGATTTTCCAGAGCCACCCCCGCGGCTGCCATTTCGACACTACCACCCCCTTCAATCCTTCCTGATGGAAATGTCAGCATGTGTGCCTATGTCTCCTCTCCCGTGTTTGGTGCACGAGAGCATCGTGCCGCCGCTTGATCTCCTCCTTGTGGGGCAGCTGCTGCTGTGGTCCACCTCTCGGTTGAACCCCCATCTCACTCTCTGTGACAAATGATTTCTCGACGAGTGTTTTCGACGGAGAAATCAATAAGAAACATGTTTTCACCATTGTTTATTGAAAATCAAAACTTAAGGGTATGTATAGGATTTAAAAATATGCAGATTATCCGACGGTTGTACTTAAAATGATCTATTGACCTGGCGCATTTAGACTTCATTTCCTGCAGTTGTTTGCTAATACTTTAAACAGTATGGTGGATTGGTTCCTGTATTTCATGACCATTCAATTCCCTGGAAGTATTTGATTTTGATTAACCGTTTACTGCCTGTAATTTCAAGCTCATTTTGCGAAAACAATGGCGTGGAAAGGTGGGAATCTTTTTTATTCACATCAAACAGGGAAAACGTTCTTCCATAAGTAACAGAAAAATGAATTTTATGACATCAAAGCCATTTTACGGTGGAACCACCTGGCCCATTCCGCCTTCATTTTGCCTCAAAACGACTTCCCGACCCTTTGCTCTCCCCCGCCTCTGCCATGGCGGTTATTTTGTGATTCCATACCATCTTAATCCCCCCTTTTCTCAAATTCCCCCTTTTATCTATTTTCGGTTGGGAGAGATAAACTATATATTATTAAACAGACTTTGATTTTGTTTTATTTTCCCCAGAACAGTGGAGAGGAAATTATTATGTTAACTATTTGCGTTCCGCTACGCGTGTCTTCTCCCTCCAGCTATCTCAACAGTCAAAATGTCAAACACATCGAAAAACCAAACATCAACAACAAATACATAGCAGCCATAAATACAAGACATAAACTACCATGAATGTAAGGAACGTGGTGTTACATCACCACTCATTTCGTACTGTTTTCGTCGCGCGTGTGTCGAAGTGTACCAATGGTCTGCTCCTTGCCTACTCCTTGACCAAAAACTGCCCATACTGATATACTTCCAAGTTATATAAGTTTCGCATCATTTGTCTCCGTCTCTCGTGTCTACTCAGGAGTTGTCCAATACTTTCGTAAAAGTTTTCCATCTATTTTTTCCCGAACGTGTTCTGGAACAAGAAAGATAAAAGCTAATCACTAGATGCTCCACTCCTTATCGTGCTCTAAACGATGGATATTTTTTTCGTCCCAGGAACGGGACCGGTTCTTTGTCGCGCACGTTTCTTACGATATTGATTAAGGTGTTTCCATCGTAAGACAACTTAAATGCACTTTAACTTATATTCTGGCTACTTTGAGAAAAAAGTGTCCTCTTGTTTGATGTAAACAACAAAATCCTGCCTTACCATATTATGTTTTTCGCAAAGAGACCTTGAAATTACATGTTGCTAAATGCCAGAATGTGTGAAACATGGGTAAACATGATATGATTATATTTATTGTAAATGCCTTTTTCGCGAAAAACTATTCAAAAGAATCGAAATCTCTCTGGGAACTTAATGGTGATGAAATTAAGGTACAAATGCATCTTACTTTTAGAGTTATTAGAATATTACTACAGAAACGGAAGTCAAACTGTGTCAGCTCAATTGAAATGCCGTGCAGTCAGCTCCTATGCTTAGGATAGGTGTTAATTGATTTTCAAAACTTGTCGAATTATCTGCATCTGTATCTTAATTATGTTTTCTTATACCCAAGGCAGTGAAAGTAGTTTTTTTAAACAACACGAATATAAAAGTGGAATTCAGTATTTGATTCGACTCACGCGGTCGCGGTGGAACCTCCTAAACGGCGCGTATCCAAGGAATGCGTTCTAATGTAACGAGCAGATCGAATCCCGTAAAGAGAACAGTCAGCATTTGCTCCTTACTAACTTCATGGCGCAGTTATTTTGGATGTAGTTGAAACTTGAACCCTGGCGACTGATGTGCGTGGTCATACTGAAGCACAGAAATGGCATTTTTCCACTAGACAAAATTTAATACGACCACGGTTTCGATGCAGTGCATCATCATCACCTGATGATAATGCAGTACATCGCACTTGTGAGGCAAGTCGGAGATGAATGATTGAGATCATCATTAACTGAAGTTGTCGACCTAACGTAGATGGGAGTCGAGGTCTATCCTTGCCCTGCTGCTTCCTAAGGAACCAAAAAATTTGCAAAGGCACCTGTAACTTGTCTACGCCCTTGTCGAACCACACCATTTACATTGCGAAAGAAGATCTCTTTTTGCTGTTTCCACTGTTATAAATATTTAATTCGACCGGTTTCGATGTTTTATGTCATCATCATGTCTTGATAATGATGAAAATCATTCATTAAAGGCTTTATTATGATGTAGATCATTGAATCGTATCATCGAATTTATAAATATGTAAAACATCGAATCAAAGACTTGATAATTATGTGAAATGAGGAGTCCGTTCACATTATATATTTACTTCGGTGGAAAAATGTAAAAAGAGTTCTTCTCATACCATGTACAACTTTCCACCATATCAGTCCTGGCATAACATGAATATACCATTTTCTTTCAGTCCTCTATTCGCCTTCATAGGATCGTAAATTCTTTTTCTCTTCCTCTTTTCTTCCTATGCATCCCCATGTCTACCCTTCTGTCGCAACGTTGCATCCCATGACCCCTAAATAAGTCCTCCTTTCACTTTATCTAATTGCTTAGAATTTGAATTTTATTTCTTATTTCCTCTTCAACCCTACCATATACAGCTCTTAATCGATTGTTGTCTCTTCACCCAAGTCTCTTCACTCCATGCAAACTTGTATATCTCTCAAAAGCCCCAAATGTACTGAACCAATAGTGCGGAACTGGAGTTCATAACCCCCTCTTCATTTCAAAGTGAAATACTATCTGTCTAGTTTCGTGATCCGATGGTCAGATATTGATTGCAAAATGCGATGGCTGACAGTTAAACATACTTGAGATGGAACGACAGTGAGTTGTAATTCGATAAATATATGTTAAAATGGACGATAATGCAACAGAAGGCATTCTCTTAACCGAAAAACAATGGAAAGTATTTTTCCTTAAACTTGATCTCACCAAGATATCTGCATGTATCTAATTTTTAATGTGATTGCGTAATATATTTGATAGAGTTGTGTTAATAGCCTTCCGTTTGTCTTTTCTCTCAGGTGCCTCTCTGGTCCTAGCAGTCACGGGTTCCAGTTGCAGCTCTGAACCCTCTTGAGGAGGTATGTATCACTTACACCATAGGGGAGGGTCATTTCAATCATTTGACCTTTTGCCTTATTGACTTAATTGAACGTAATGGAGGTTTATTCAGGAGTTCTGTTCAGTAGACTAGTTTCATGCCCGGAGTCCGGAGCAACATTGCGCCGCAGTATTGTAAAAAGAACGTGGATGGAATATTTGCGGTCGCGGAAAACAGCTGAAGGTTTTCATTTGCGGGCATTTTTATCCATCGAGCACGTTCAAAATTTCGTCCCGTTTTGCATCATCCTTGAATCTTTTGACCAATAAATTGGAGGATGGTCCCCAAATATTTTTTTATGCTACACCGTATTCTCTGAAGTGAGTTTAAAGTTGTAATTCCTCAAAGTCAACGGGGTAAATTAAATATTCCCGCACGCACGTTGTGGTCACCCATCAATTTTTAAATATCACGCCTCTGTTTTAGTTATTCGATTAATCTGCATTAGCGTGTTTTTATTAAGATTTGCGCATGCGTTTTCAAATACGGTTTGATTTTACACTCACACGTATAGTCCACGGTATAAAATTCCGTTAAAATTTTTACAGAATCATTTGTAAAAGTGCTTATTTTTAAAAATCATGATTTCTCTTGGCAAAACCTTTCCTTGAACCCCTGTTTTTGTAAAGGTTGTATGTAAACGTACTGGTTCTATTTCCACTGATTTATTTAAAGCTTTAAAATTTCTGAAAAAACATAACTTTTTAGAGAAAACATTTCCCGAGAGCTAAAATTATTGGTAAAACAAAATATAATTTTTAGAGGGACAGAAGAGCCGCGATTTTGCTATCGGAGCTGAGTTTAGTTTGCAGCTATTATTCTCGTAGTATTTGGGATTTCCTATTTGTTGACATTGAACCTCATTGTAAAACAAATTCTTAATAGACCATTCATTCAATAGTTATTTTTTTAAGTTTCCGCGAATCTATTTATTTGTTTCATTCTATTATTGGGTAATTCCATCGCGTTTTTTCGCTTCTTAGAGGACGTAACGAAACGAAAATACTTAGACCGGAAGATGCCTCCAGAATGAGAAGTGAAACGTTACGAAGCAACGAAACCCGATGGAATTACTCGATAAGAGAATGAAGCAGTTCTTCTAATAGTTGATGACACTGTTGGATATTTTTAAAGGGCAGAGCTGGAGTATGCTTTGGCATCGGTTTGGCTTGCCTGTTCGTGAATTGACCATTCCCCGACTTTTTTCTGTTTTTGTTTCGCTCTAGCCATGTGGCCGCAGTTCGACCGAAGCCGTGTTGAGTTCTCTCGCCTCTTTCACGGCAACTTCTTTCCGCCGTAACGCTCTCCCTCTCTCTTCTATTTCCTCTTAAATCGCGCGAGACCGTAGCCGCGTATCCTTTATACTTGATAGAGGAGGGGAGTGAGGCGGCGCCGTTGCCCGGGGAGGGAGAAGCGCGAATTCCGCCCTTGTGATTTAATCATGACGAGAGTAAACACACGCCTTCAGTCTCTTCGAGAGTGACGCAGATGTTTCGACCGGAGAGCTGAGCGGGTCGAGGCGCCATGGGCATTGCCCCTCCCGGCTGGGGAGGGGGTAAGGTGGGGGTGTAAAGGGAGGGGAAGGAGGAAATTTCGGAGACCACCGGGAGTGAATGGATACTTGAGCAGGTTCCGGAGGGAGGGAGTTTGTTCAGTGCCAATACAGTCTGCCCATGCTCTTGGTTGCATATGTGTGTTGGAATTGGAGGGTGGAAAGGGGGAGGGAAAGAGAAGGTATCTGAAGGGGAAGGAAAGATTCTGTGGACGATGGAGTCGGAAGCAACCAACTAGTAGTCTTTCGACGCGTGGGAATATCGAGTTGTGTATCCTGCCGAGCCCACTATCAACTCCATTCCCATGACTTCTTGGTTTAATTTTCCAATCATTGCGATTGCACAAATGATGTGGTATGCAGCCACGCGCACGGCTGCAAAGATATTCACCAAAGAGGTTAAACATTTCCATGAAAAAATCAATAGACTTGACCGGGATTCCAACCCGGATCTCCCAATTGCCGGTCAGGTGTGATGGCCAGTTACACAACCAAGCCACCTTAATCCAAGGCGAATTTCGGGGGGTGGGGGGGGGTTCTTTATAATATATAGTATAAACCCCCGCCGAAATTCGCTCTGAATTGAAATGACTTGGTGGCATAACTGGCTAACACACCCGATTGGAAATTTGGGGATACGGGTTCGAATGATTTTTTCATGGCGTATTTCTCCCTCTTTGGTGCCTATTCGCTTGGTAAGTCTAACCAAAGGATTACAAAAAAATATCTGCAGCAATTACGTCATTAGAACCTGTTGAGGCGGAAAAGATGTCGGTGACATCTGTGGGCTGAAATTCCTAAACTTCTGAATCAGGATGGTGTGAGGGCTGGTGCACTGGCTTCCTATCCTAAGAATATGGAGAAATTGCCACGAGAAAAGAATCGGCCTGGATTGGGAATCTTTGGCTTGTCGGGCTAACGCGTAGACCAATAGTCTAGCCAGGCTTCCTAATTATCGTGGCAATTTGGGAGGATATAAAGGGACTAGAAGTTAAGCCCTTGCGGTCCATCTCAGATGGTACACAAGGAATTAGGAAGTCTGGGTAGTGTAGTAGTCTGTTGCCCGGCAACCTGAAGGTCTGTGGTTCGATTCCCGGCTAAGGCCTATTTTATTCTCGTGGTAATTCCTACGCATTTCATCGCCGTATTTGCGGCAGACGTGAGTTTCTCCATACTCAGAATCCGGGTTCGGATCCTGGCGGTGGCGGTGATTTTTCAGTGGAATCCCGATCCCTGTTTGTGTGTCTTGTGGGACTTCGAGTGCAGTACTCCGTCCGTCGGATGGGACGATAAACTGTGGTCCCCTTGGCGCTTTTCGCCAATGGCAGGCCAATGCCGGAGCCGAGTTTCTCTCCACCCTTCCTCAATTCCCCAGACATTCCTTTCCTTTCCAATCTATCCGCCTGTCCTTAATGGCGCGCAAGTGACCTCAGTTGTCGGTCGCCTCCCCAAATAATCAGCCAACCAACGAATTGTTGTTTATGTTTCCCGCAACTCTGGCGATCGGTCTCGTGACCCGTGAAGTTGTCTGTTTAAGCTCGGTAATTTATGATAGTAAAGCCGGCGTGAATTAGGGGTAAACGCGTTGCTTCGAGTTAGTGGTAATGGAATGAAGTAACAGTTTGCTAGCTCCAAGGGCATCTCTTAAAGACGAAGTTGCGAATACTTAAGGGGCTCGCACGTCTGGAATGAGTGCTTGGAATTTGAAAGCAGGGCGAACCCAAGAGTGAGGGGGGGGGAGATAGAGAGATTGAGGGAGGGGTGAGGAAAGGTCGAAAGATCCCGCTCCCCCCTCCCCCTCCCCGGGACCCGGGTGTACACTTTTAACCCGGAGGCAAGGGCGGCTCCGTTAGGGGACGAGATAATGTCGTACAGTTAACCAGCCTCCACTCCGAGGGTCCTATTCTCTGGTGCTACGTGGATAATTAATACGCGGTGGATTACTTGCACCCTGTAATTACTCGTGCACAACATCCCTAGATCTGACGGAAGAGACAAAATGATAGTGATACTATGCCGAAATGATTATTATTATGATGATAATCTACCGGTAATGCTAAAATGGAAGAGAGTAAAAAATCCTCTAGATTTTTTAAGGTACTGTCCCCTATATTCTTCTACAAGATTTCTGTCTCCATCTCAGCACGTGTCCTACCTCTCTTCATCCCGTCCAAAAGGCCTATTCTCTTTCTTCCCCTTTCCCGGTTACCCTACATCCTCCCCTCGATCATGACCTTCAGCATCCCGTCGCTCACCATTACCAATCCCAACCACCTACTTTTCCCCCTAATTTCCTCTAGAAGTGTCCTCTCCTCACCCACCATGCCGAGTACTCCTTCGTTCGTCTTCCTTTCCATCCACCGCACTTTTCCCATTCTCCTCCAAACCCACATCTCAAACGCCTGCAGTGTATTCTCGTCATTTTTCCCATAGTACAGGTTTCTGCGCCATGCAGCGCTACACTCCATATTTTACCCTTCGCCAGCCTTTTCTTTCTTGATTAAGTTAGCATTATTTATCAATTCTTACAAAAGGTCCCCGTTATCAGCTCCCTTCTATTTGAGAGCCCGAGACGAGTTTACTCACAATGTTCATTCAATTATATATAAACCTGCTAACCCAAGGGAAAAAACCTTAAAAATGGTACATTTTGCTGACCACCACGCTCGTTTATTAGGCATTTAAATTGTGTAGTATAGTCTAGTCTTCTCATTTATTATGTTTGAGTTCGAGTGAAAATGGAGATGTTCTCTTTTAGTTGCTATGGATTGATGCAGAAAAAGCAAATGTTGTACAATACCCTTCTTATTGATACTGCTTTTATTGTTATTTTGGAAGGAGGAATGCATTAGGGGTTGTTGATGTTTGCACGCATTCGTTAGACATAAAGGCATCCTTTAAGAAAACGTGTGAAAAAACTCAGCTGAAGAGGCAATTAGATTGGCTATTCAATTTCTTTACGGGTATTCACCACATTTCGTGGAAACCTTTACAAATAACGGACAAATTTTGCGTAAATTTTGGCGCCCTCCATTATTGTTCGCTTAACTAAGAGCCTTTTCCCATTTTATAGAGACGTTTCTTTCTTTTCTCCGAAGGCTGCTGTTGTTCCTTCTTCCATAATACGGCCCTTAAGCTGTTGTTTGCTCTCAGTCTTTTCCCCCCAAATAAGGCTCTCGGAAAGAACGGGGCTTATTTCCGGGGGAGCGTAATCTTTCTTCGCGCCAAGTATTTTCGTGTATTCTCATTGATTTTCTATGAGAGCAGCCGTCGCGAGGAGTCTCTTAAAGGTGCTATCCCAGAGTGCAGTGCGTTTTAAACCGACGGGCGTCGTCCACCGCCATTGTGTGCATCCCACGCACTCATCGCGTGGGTGTCCGGAGCGTTGGACCCAGTGTGTGTTTGCTCTTTTGTATTAAAATCATCGTCAGGTATCGTCAATCTGGGGATCGGTTTTGCGCTGTTCTCCACTCTATTCCTTTTGTAGCGTAAAGCTCTCTTTTTTCATTGTTTCTTATTTAGATTTCCATGTTAATGGAAATTTATAGTTAGGGGGCTTCCCATTGCTCCTTCCAAGGGAAATTCGTCGGCTGTGCTTTTATTTCAACCACAATTACACCGTCGCTCACCTTCTCATTGTTTACTATCCTTTTCCCAAATTTGGCATTCAATGCTATTAGCAAGCTACCCCAGGTTAACTCTCATCTTCCCCGCCGTAAAATGCCCAATACACTACAATAGTATTACACTACTATAGTCCTTGCTATCCCTCCATCTCACTTTGCACAGTCCCAAAGCTATGTCTTTCCTAAAATATCTATTTTCCCTCTCTCCATTTGTAGTTAATGTTTTCTAGCTTCCCAGCCCTCATCATTGTCCTTACGTTCCAAGTTCCTATTCTTACCGCTGCTTTCCTCCTCTTCTTAGTAGCCGCAGTTCAAGTTGGCGCTCAAGTATTTTGTGAGATGAAGACCGCGAGGCCTTGCCTCCCCCGCTGAAGGGCATAGTGTCATGGTTGATAGGATTCAGTCCTCTGTTATTGACTTTCAATTTTTTTGGGAAATTGATAGTTTTCTCATTGCCACTTCCCTACGCTATTTTTAACTTGACATCATTACCTGGGCCACCTTTCGTCAGGGCCCTACCCTTCGACTAATCTGGCCCTATTCGAAGGAATAGAAATTGCTCCTACCACTCAAGCTCTAGAGTTTATTGGAACACGCAAGCAGTTAATCCGCGTCTAGGTCGTAGTCCATGGGAAAGGCCTTATTTAGGTATCGTTCATAATTTGATCCACTTGGTTTACCACAGTGCTGCGTTCCATTTAAACAAATTCTTCCATTATTTTTTTCAAGACACTAGAGTGACTACAAAAATCCAACGAGGAGAGATAGAAAAATAGCTTCTGCTTTAATTCCTTGCCCACCTTATCTCAAATAATGTGCATCTAACTGTGCATTAAAGTCGTCATCAGCAGGCAGTTTTCGTCAACCAGTGCAGCGAACCGGCTATTTCATGCTACGACCTGATTTACCTACGCTACCAGTTCAAATTTAAGATCCTTCCGGAACTTATTACGTATAGGGATCATTCAATGAAAATAAATTCCTTACAGATAATAGTAGAAAATACGGGGGTAAAATTACCACCGAATGCTTTATTGATCATAAAATTGGTATTAAGCTCATTTCTTCTCACTACTTGTCGTTAGCATGTACTCTTACGTACGACTCATGTGAAGCACCCCAAAAATCCCTGGATAACTACCGAAATTAAAGAACTAGTAAAACATTGTAATTTTACCCGAGAAACTTTGAGAAGGAAAACGACTCTGAAATCTTACACACCTTCCAAGTCCTTCGCAAAAGTGTCCCAGCCTTAATACGGAAAAGTAAAAATACCCATTTTATCGGATTTCTACAGGAAAAACACTATCCCTGGAGCAACTTGGAATGTGCTGAAAAGTGCTGGTGTGATTAAATCGAAGTGAAATCTAAATGGTATTAACATACACCTCGCTGTCCTTAATACGCCCGAATTTTAAGTACCAAAACCCAATCCATCCGGCTGACTACGGAATTATCTGTGCGATGGCCAAAGTTTTCGAGTACGTTGTCTATCAGCAAGTGAATACCTTCATTAGCCATTAAAATATTTTAGCGTCCAGTCAGTCTGGTTTTCGAGTGTGGTGCATTACTCAAACCGTCTTGCTTCAAATAACTGACGAAATTAGGACCGCAATGGGGTTTTGCGAGGTGACCATCCTGTACACGAACTACTCCAAAAATTATTTCACTACAACTTCTCGCACAGTACAGTGTGTTGGTTGGTCTCCTATCTGAGTTGACGTACTCAAGCCGTCGTTGGCACGGATGGAAGCGTCTCGCAATGCATTACCTGATATATTCCAATACTCTTGGTTTACCTCAGTATTTATTCCCATTCATTTCTCCTTCAATTATTGTTTCAAATGGGCTGATGTGTCGTAAAATATGTTCAATTAGGTACCTTGTCTGTTCTTCTATCCATAGTGTTTAATGAAGCTTTCCTGACCAAGCTTTTTTTCTCTTGGTAGGACTTCTTCATTGGTGGTTTTCTCCGTATATTTGAACTTCATCATTCTTTGATAACACCACTCAAGTCTGGAACTTAAGTATTTCTAGGTTGAAAATGATAGATTTGCAATTATTTTCCTGAATTGTATTGTCATCCCACTCGGTGGTGATGAAAGTCTCATGGGGATTGCCAAAAGTCTAGCCGAAAATTTTCAATCGCTAACTTTATCTGGACCAAAAACTCACATCACTAACGCCATTCCGAGCTAATTATTTTCATTGCAATCCATCGAGTTAAGTTGGTTGGAATGGGGGGGTAAAAGTCATCCAGCTATTTACAGGCTCAGCCCCGTATCCCATGAAACCCATTCTGTTTCTTCCCTTTCCGCGCTTACCCAACATCCTTCCCTCCATCACGGCCTTCAGCATCCCTTCGCTCATCATTACCTTTTCCAGCCGCCTACTTTTCATCCTCCTAATATCCTTTAGAAGTGTTCTCTCCTCACCCACCTTGCTGAGTACTTCCCCGTTTGTCTTTCTTTCCGTGTACCGCACTGTCTCCTTTCTCCTCCACACCCACATCTCAATAGCCTGCAGCCTATTCCAATCCGAGCTAAAACGATGCCAAAGTGAATTAAGGCTTTGACAGGAACGCTGGACTAACTTCTTTCGGAGTGCGTTATATTCATTCGAGCAAAATTATGAGCTCGGTCGTTTGATGTGTCCGCTGCGATAACCTGTTACTCATTCTGTTAAGCGGTCGTAAGGCAGTGAATCAACTTGATGTAACCCGAGCTTCTGGAGAACATTTTTCCCATTTTATTTCAGCGCTCATCGATCGTGTTTTGTTTGTGTCTGATGGGTCTGACGGGTGTTCTGTTTGTCTCCGTGTTGCGCGCGTGCGGTCGCGTGCCTCTTCGGATCATCTTACCTCTATTTCTCCCCTCCCTTCTTCAAATGGACTGCGGTTAATCCCGTTGCCATGGAAGCTCCGAAAGTGACGCAGGGGAGATGGGTGGACAACACCCTCGCCGAAGACCCTCAAGGGAACACAGCGCGCGTGGTCTGCTGCCCTCTTTCGTTACGCGAGCCAAAGGGCCGGGGATCGGCCCTTTGTCCCTATGTTCCACACTTTAATAAGGCAGAAATGGCATCTCAGTAGAAAACTATTGAATGGAATGCGATGTGTGGAAATGGAGGGATGAATTCCCGTTCTTCCTCACAGCTGGAGCTTTCTATTCGATCAAGTGCGCTACTTACTTCGCAGCACAACTGCGCAGTTGCTTTCCGCTCGTTTCAGAGCCTCTGGACAGCGCACTATGAAGCAGATCTGGAGCAGAGTTGATGATCGCTAAAAAACGAAAGAACTTCATTCGTCTCATCCGCGATTGTAATTTTATGGGTTGATTTACAGTGAAGGCGTCGAACGAAGATATTTTTAAGTTTTCAATTACCCTGTGGTACAAATCTAACATTTTAAACTGGTATTTTGAACGAATTTGGTTTCTACTAACAAAATTTTCGGTCGTGACTTTTTTGAACTTAAGAATACTACGTATAGCGAAACTTGGTGGCACTCGTCAGCGGAGAGTTTTAAGTCACTGAGGACGAATTAAGCGTCGATGAGCGGGAAAAGTTACCGAAGGGGTTAGTTGGGGACTACAAGAGAGCACCTAAGAACTTTTATCCCTCCTCTATTGTATGCTATCTTCTCACTGGCGTTATTTTCTGTTCGAGCGAGTGCCACCAAGTTTTTCCTCACCTATGCCCGATAGGTTACCGTACTTTTTGCCTGCGCACGTCGTTCCATTCGTCTTCGCTCGTGTGCGCTTATGTGTTCTGATCTGCGCTAACTTCAACACGTTGAATGGAGAGCTGCCAGCATTTGCCCGCCTTATTTGCTAGGTGCATAAAGAATGTGGTCATGGTAGACACTTTTAGATAAAGGACAGGTTATAAAGTGACATTTTTTCTAAAGTTTGGGTATTAATCCCAAACCAAGGCCCGGTTTTATAATTCCTGCTTAATTTTAACTGTTCTCGGAAGCAGCCCTCGCACGATATCATAATAACGGTGATTTTGGGTTTTGTGAAGTTCATCAGTCGGTTTTTATGCCGAGAAAATATTTAACTATACGTTAAAAACCGTGTACAGTTCGCGTACCGTAGAACAATCTTGCTGGTTGATTTTATCGGCAATTCAACTTCTATTATTCGTCGGTAGTGGTATCATTCCTTTATCTGTGCTGAGGGTAGATCAGATTCCAATTGTAAAAGCTTTCAGTGTTACTTATTCCTGATTGGTTGAGATCAGTTCTTTCTTCCCTTTTATCATGAAGTATTACATCTCATCTTCGGATAATTTCAACTACGACCTCTTCTTCGAGTTATGATGGTTCCAAAATGAGGAATTTAGTGTAGGAAACATCATCATCTTCTTCTATCTCATTTCATATTAGGCCATCGAATGGTCTTCACTAATTCCTAGGTTTTCCATCCATCGTCTCCTGGGTCTCCCTAGACTTCATCTTCTAATTGTTAAATTATTTCGAGCAATCATTACAGTTCTATTGTCGTCCATCCTACTTACATGATCGTTCCAGTAATTTATTTCTTTCGGTCACCCACGCAGCAATATTTTCGATTCGTAAAGCTCTTCTTATATTGTCGTTTCTTTCTTGGTTTAGAAAGGCCTTTCCTGAAATTCTACGAAGTATTCTCATCTCTGTTGTCTCTATTAGCCGGTTTGTTTTATAAAGTAAAGTAAAAAAAATATTTAAAAATTAAGCCATGCTATAAGTAGGTACCTATTTCATTGTTGATGCAGGTTAAAATAAATTATATTCCCATCCGGATCCCGAGGGTCTTTATCGAGCGATGCATTGGAAACGGAGACGACAGGGGGTTGTCTTCGTGTATCTCGTGCCTTGAGGCCAGGTGTGTGTGCTCCGTTGGTGTATGTGTCTGCGGTCGCGTCAGATTGATCACCAAAATGGTCACCTCGTCATTCACCAGATTTCTTGCGCTATTCTCGCTGTTTTTCTGAAAAAAAGTTACTTTCGTAACATTCTCTGTAATGGGTGACTCGTAAAATTTTTTGTAGGTTCCCAAGCTTGTTACGGTTGTTTTATTATGGATATGCGAAAGTTTAATCTGAACTGTTAACGGATAAGTTTTCTGCTCGTTTAGGCGATGAAGTTGGGAATTTGTGGATACCATCTATTTTGGAATGTAAGGAGTAGCTGCGTGTTCAATGTAGTGTATTTTTGAAGTGAAATCAAACCTGTAAAGTGAGACTGGGTTATGTCTCTCAATTTTAATTTAGTAACCGACCATGGTTTCAGCACTATGTACTGATGTCAAGTTACCTAGAAATTGGTAAATTTTTTGCCGAAACCATGGTTGGTACCTTGGAAATGACACATGGTCACGAAACCATAGTCAGATATGAAAAATTGTAAGTGTGGAATATGGCCTAGTCTTGCATTTAATATCCTCGACGCGAAAAATTTTCATCAAGTGACACCTTGAAAATTCTTCAATATTCATTTAACATGTTCGGAGATGAAAATACATGTATATTATGCTGAAAATATTGTAGTTGCGAAGATATGTAGCGCATGTTTTTTACTTCAAGGACATATCAAAGCTGTAACATCGAAAATATGTCCTTAGGTTCATCTCATTTTCCCAAAACTCTGTCACGTAACGTGGTCCATATCTCAGTGATTCATTAGGAGACTCTGTCTGCCTCGTGTTGACCAGACAAACCAAACTATGTGGACGGAAAGTGGTGGAGGAAATTTTGTTGTGGTGGGGGGGGGTGAGAGGCTGTATAGTGGTACCGAAACATGGCGGCGGTCGCCTACGCGAAGCGTGATGTCAAAGAGGGAAAGGATTGTGTGTAAAGAAAGCGGAGGGGAAAGGACAGCACGTGGTAGAAAACGCTGCGAACATAACTGTATTCAACTTGCAACAGAGAGCAGGAAAGTCAAAAGGAGTAAGCAAAAGAGAAAGGAAAGAAAGCAGGGCGTTTCACGAAAATGTGTACGGTCCAAATAAAGCTGGATCAAAATACGCTGATATTGTTCGCAACTAGTCGGAGAAGCGTATCTTAGCAGTTGGATTAAGAGCCAAATAGAGCTAGAAAGTTGAAGTCAATAACAGATAGAGCATTTTCTAGTTGGCAATGAAGGTTTGCGATCTTGGGAACCCTGGTGGCCGAACGCGGAAGATTAGCTTCCTCCCCCGCGCGGAGCCAGGTCGTAGGAAATGGACTCTTTCTCTTAAAAAATATGACCTTTGGCGCACCATGTGTCTCTACCACTATACTTCGCTGCGTGTACCCCTGCACGTGCCATCCCACTTTATCTACTTCCCCTCCTCTCGTCTGCTGGACTCCCCTCTTCCTGCCCCCCTTATATTTTCCCCCTACACTCTATCGCCTCATCCACCCTCCCCCACCTCCTCTGCTTCCATTCATTCTAGCCCCTTCGCATTCAAGCTCCGATCAATGAAATTTGCACCTTTTTTGCGCCACAACATTTTTATTTCGTTGCGTAATTTATGACTGTGTTGAAGGGGGAGAGTGGTAGGGAAACATGTTGGCAGTTACGCAGAAGAACCTTTTTAGTGGAAGGATCTATTGGGTGCCATTTGATGCCATTTAATTCATATTCTGGTCACTTATATAAGTACGTGCTCTCTGGTGAGAATGAAAAACTGAAACTTTGTGATTCCAAATTATTTTATTAAGAAACTACTTGGCCGTATTATTACCGAAACTATTTGCCGTTCAACGTCATCTTCAGGTGACGTTGAACGTCACCGGAGAATTCACTTTTAGTCCAATAGAAATTGCGCTGCATACGGCTCATAGGCCTGGAAAGATTGCTAATTAACATTATAATCGTCGATAATTATGCATATGTTGTGCCTTAATTTTGTTTTCTAATATCTAAGTAATATCATTATTATTTTAGTATTTTTGGAACAATTCCAACTAGTGGTGGACAAAAGTTTTGCCGGAGCGAAACGGCTGCAGTCGCAACTGTTTCGGTGAGGCAACTGTTTTAAATAACTGTTGAAAACAACAGGTTAGTTTCGTGCCGCAGCCAGCGCTCTTTGCTGTGCCGCGGCAACTGATAACAGAAGCTGACTGTTTCGTCTTGAATCGCGTTCCAGTTGCGCTGCACGTGTGGCTGCGTTGCGGTTATAAGCTACAATTTGTGGGATTTGAATCTGTTGCAGGCGGTTGCTGGATTATTCAGCCAACAGATATCCGCTCATCGTTGCAGATAGAATTAGATCTGTGAAGTACCTATCTTTCACGAATTCAAATGAAATTGTTTCTTTATTTAAGTGAAAGATTTATTATTACATAGAAAAGAGAACTACCAGCCATGTTTTAATAGCGCCGATAGCGCCTGTTGTTTGGTGTGCCTCTAGCTGTTGTTCGCAACAGTGTGTTTCGCGGAACTGTTTCGTTTTGAAACTGTTTCGGTCGCGAAACTGTTGCAATGATACTGTTGTGTTCTTTTAATGCCACCACTAATTCCAAAGAACTGCAGGAATTCAGTATTTGTTTTGACTCACGCAGTCGATGCGGAGCCTCCTTTAGCATAGAATGGGCTGTGCTCCCTTTTTTTAATGCACCGCGTCTCGTCTTTGTCTTCGTCACCCTATCCCCTCCCTCCTTTGTCGCCCCTCATCCGTCGGCGACCCCTGACTCTCTCTCGTTAACGGATATCATCGGCGTGTGCACTCTTCCTCTCATCCCGACGTGTTATTTCCGTCGTCCCCTCCCCCCGCACAAAACCCCCCTTTCCAAATCGTGACTCCCCCGTTCCTCCTCTCTCCGCTTTGACGATCGCCCGGCGACGAGTGTTGCCCCTGTCTTCCAGAATAGTCGCCGCCAATGACGGAGTCACCTCCGAAAGAAAAGTAAAAATAATAATTGGGCCCAACAGCAAATACGAAACCTTTCACTTCAATGTGCTTTAAGTTAGCGCAGATCGGAACACATCAGCGCACTATAGCGAACGCAAACGAAGATAAATGTAGCGATATACTCAGAAGAAACGTTCGCTAACCTGCCGTTGGGTTGCAATATTAAGGTTCACCAAAGTCAGGATCGAATGTTTTGCGTAAAGTTGTCGAATTCGTTTATAATTACTATTTAAAAACGTAAGTTTTTTCACTCCAGAGCGATTAAAAAGTTAACGATAGTCATTTTTGACGCCTTCACTGGAAATTAACACAAACTACGTTGGCGAATGAGATCATTTAATTTCTTTTATTGTCTGGCGCACATCAACTCTGCTCCCAATCTGTTTTCAAGTTCGCTGCCTAGTGCGCTTGGTCTGAACGAATTGAGAGCAAGTGCGCTGTAGTGAAGTGAACAGCGAACTAGAGCAAATGGATACCTCCTTGCATTAATTTATATGTAATCAATAAACTGTTTCAATCTCACATAAAAATGTACTTTATTGCAATTAACGGTCATGAAATCTTAGGGATACAAGTGAACGTGCAAACGACTGATAAATGCTTTGAAAGGTCAGAAATTTGGTTCTTTTAACCTGTCAACGTTTTTGTGAACGTAAATTGAAAGCTTGCGAACCAATCGTGCTCACATGATAAGAGTTTGATAATTTATCATTTAATATAATTTAACTTTTTAGAAAGAAGTAAGTAAATAAAGTTGCAGGCATATTTTTTTTTAATTTCTGTGATTAAGCTTTTGCCTGTTAAAAGTAATGCGTTTAGGATTTTCACGAAGAGCTGCCCTAAATGCTAGCTTTCAGTTATTTATCGTCGATGCAAGGCACCTAATAACTGATTGTGAGAAGCTGACTGCGAGGGTTAAAGGAAATGTGAATATAGTTATGTGAAAGGAAGAAACTTGTTTGGGGGATCGGGAGGGTGCGTTTACTGGGGGACTGGCTTCACATCCGGTGGGTCGTAGTTCAAATCCCGGCGGTGAAGATTTGAGCGAGGAGGTTGAGCGTTAATTGGAGGCTTTTGGAGATAAAGGGTAGGGAGAAGAGATGTAAGAGTTGAGTAGGGCAGAGATACGAGCGAAGAGATTTGCAGTTGATGGGGAAGGGAGTTTGTGGGGAGAATTGAAAGGGCGTAGAGACGATGCGGATGGAAGACACATTGATATTAAGCTGGTTGCTCCGTAAAACAAATCATATGTCATTTAATTCAAATTGTAGCTACTTATAAAAAAAAGTGTCCTCTATTTGATACAAATTCCAAAATCCTTTCCGCGCTATTTATTTCGAAATTACATGGATTTAAACGCGAGGATGGGTGAAACTTGGGTAAAAATAACATTTCTCTCTATCTAATATTATGGCCATTTTCGTGAGAAACATGCGTAAGAGTCAATTATCCCTGAGAATTGAAGGGTATTAAAATGCATGCACCAATCCGTCTTAGGTCTTGAGTTAGTGAAGACTGTTCAGGTTCACCGCCTGGTCAAACTCCGCATTTCTGTCGACTTTTTGATGAACAAGTCATCCATCGTCATCAGGACCGATGGAATGCAGCAGAAATGGGGTACCTGAGAAGTGTTTGCGGTAATATTTGGGTGGATAGGGTTAGGCATGAGAGGGTCACGAATTAAAGTGGGCTTTATGCTTCAGTAAAGGACTTACTTGAAGGGAGTGTGCTTCGTTAGTTTGGCCAAGCTGAGAAAATAGTTGGATGACAGTCGAAAAACGAACCACATCTGAGAGTGGAATGATTGTGATAGGAAGGGATAGGCCGAAAAAGTTATGGGTGTGTGCAGTGGAAAAGAGACTTTCAAGAGGAAGAAGATTAGGAGTTTTGAAGACTAGAGGGCATATATGAAGCATTGTATGAGAGCAACTGAAGCAAAAGAGGTATGCAAGGACAGGATAGTGGAGTGGAAATTATTAAAACAGAGTCTGCTGTACTGGCCTATCACGGAGAGTTAAACTTTTTCGCCTGTGCCTACCTAGGAATGGAAGGTATTTATGGGTATTTATGTATGCATGTATGTTAAACCATGATGTGTGAATGCTGAAAATCGTTATTTTCCATCCCATCGCATCCTCTCTCTTTACTTAGCTCCATTCCCCAACACGAATTCGCAAGCACGTAGGGAAACTTTTTTTCTAGATGAAAAGTGATTTCTCTCTCTCTCTCCCTCCTTCGTAACCAACTCTTCTCCCGCTCTTTCACAGCGGTGATTATCAAAGAGAGAGACCAACGTGTAAGGTAACCCTACCGACTTCCGAAAGCCTATTTCTTTGGGCCACCCTCTCCACACTGCGCCCGCCCTTAATACCACACTCTCCCCTAGAAACGGGGACACGCAGGGGGAAAGAAAAAGGGTGCGGAACGAAGGGAAGGTAAAGGTGAAAAGGAGAGAGGGAGAGGAAGGACAGGGGGAGGGAGGGCTGTGATGTCTGCCCGCGGAAATACCCCCAGGAGGGTGGGCGCTTGAAAATGTTAAGCGCGGTAGACAGACAGGCGGAGAAGAGAGGAGCGCCGAAGGGGTTATGAACCCCTCGAGGGAGAGAGGGTGGTGTGAGTGCTCGCTTGCCTCTGGGGGTGGGTGGGGTTGAGGAGGGTGGAGGGAGAAAGTAGAGAGAGGGTGGGAGGAGGAGTATAAGAGGACGCACGGAGTGGAGGTGGAAGGAAGACGTCGATATAAAAGGCGTCGTCTGTGGTTGGCTGGCGGCGGTAGGAGGGAAGGAAGGGTCGAGAAGTGAGGGATACAGGGAGGGACCGGGGGGCTGATGAAGGAGCACGTGGGATCGTTAGTAGGTGGTGTCGAGGACGTGGTGGAAGGACTGTAAGAGAGATTCGGAGGAGGGGTGAAGACAGGAGGAGGATTGCGAGCGCTGGACAGAACACCGCACGCCGTCTCGGCCAAATTCCGCGGACGGAGACAGTCTGTGAGTCATCGCGGCAGCGAGAAGGTTAAAGTCGACGGTGGCTAAAGGAACGGGGACGAGAAAGTTTCTCAGATTCACCGGAGGGGACCGGTACCAATATTGCATTCGTAACTTAAAACTTGGAGAAAAGAGGAAGAGTGTATAGACTGCAGGCTTTTGAGATGTGGGTTTGGAGGAGAATGGAAAAAGTGCGGTGGATGGAAAGGAAGACGAACGAAGAAGTACTCGGCATGGTGGGTGAGGAGAGAACACTTCAGGAGGAAATTAGGGGGAACAGTAGGCGGTTGGAAATGGTAGCGGTGAGCGAAGGGATGCTGAAGGTCAGGATCGAGGGGAGGATGTAGGGTAACCGGGAAAGGGGAAGAAAGAGAATACGCTTTTTGCATGGGATGAAGAGAGATAGGACACGTGCTGAGATGGAGATAGAAATCTAGCAAACCGGGTAAAGGCCTGTCACGACGGAAACACCGATTCTCGAACAGTCACAGAAGTTAAGTATCGCTTCGCTCTGCTCGAATTTGGAAGGGTTATCCTCCTATTCGTCTGAGTGCTGTTGACCCTGTCTGCAAGTGGCAGACATTATGGACGACATGACCGTAGCAGTCGAAGCACTTTGAACTAAAATTCTACCCTTACCTACTACTAATTCAATATAATCTGAGGTTTCAGGCGTGATGGAGTGGAAACGGAACATAACTGCAATTGATGAAAATGAGCAATTTTCACAGGTATAACATTTATTGCACTTGCAATATAATTTCCACTGGTATAGCATTTATTTGAACAATTTCCACAGATATAACATTTATTGCACGTGCAATAAATTTTATACCTGTGGAAATTGCTCATTTTCATTAATTGTGGTTACTAATTCAATCATACCTATTGTGGTCCCTATGATCGAAGTCTTCAATAATGTTAGTGGTTATTATTACTTGTATTATTAATGATATTTTTTATTATAATGACTAGCGATAGAGAATAAGCGGTCGGCCTCGCTCCTACCAGGAGCACATTCCCAGTGCGAGGACATCGGAGGTCGGCATCACGCCCGCTTTTAGGTAGTTTAAGCGAGATTTTTCCCTAGTTAAAATAGATACCATATTCAAATCGTATTGTTAAATTTAAGTACTAACTGTGAGAAGCATAAAGTAAATATTGTAACATAAATGACGCAAAAACTTCGTCTTAAATTACCGGAATTGTCAGTAATTAACTAAATTTACATTTACAAGGTTTTAACTTCACACTTTTTTTTAAGGCCGTACGCAGAAAACGCCTTCACAACCGAAGATATTTTTTGCGATTTTGTAAAAATTACTGCTGTGAGTAATTTATTTGTTTTTTTTAAATAGTTGAGAATTAATAAAACCTACACATTGTTAAATTTCTGATGAGATTTGTGCGTTAGAAACTCCTCATTTTTAAAAATAAAGCTGCAGTGGAGCGCATACACATACCATTTTCTTATGGAAAATGGCTGGTATTTTTTGGGAAATATTTTGAAAAGTGTAGTGGTAAGTGGCTGATATTTTTGTTATTATTAAAGTTATCATAGAAGTCTTTTTCTTTATTGTATGGCCAAATTTATTTAATTCTATGTGATGTGATATCTCGCTCAAACTAACTTAAGAATCTCACTATAACGCTTGCTGGAACAATTCTCGCTCATATTTAGTCCCTTTTCCTCGTTCGAATTCCCAGGGAATGGCCCCTCCCTCCCACCCTCAGGGATACCTCTCCCTCTTTCCTTAGGTCGGAGGAGCCCACTCACTCTCGAGTACTGACAGACGGGACGACGAGACTGCTCCCGGCGAACCCTTCTAATGAGTTCGATGGCCGACCGGAGAGAGGCGGTGGCATTAAGGCGGGCGATGAGAGAGCCGCTCTACACGAGAGCGTGACGGCAAGAGTAATGCCCCACACACTCCCCCTTCTCATGTCTCTTTCGATCCCGTGCTCGCTTGCTTTTTTGTGCGTAGAAACAGGGCCTTAAATTCTTGGCGGAAATGGTTATGAGTGGCCACCGAAAATTCTCAAGAGGCCATCCACGTTGGAACTGATGAGAGCAGCACTTCGTTACGTCGTCAAAAGATGACTCCTCAAGCGCCAGGTCTTGAGACGTAACATTTCCCAGTCGGGGAATTGGAATTTTAAGAAGCTTCCCTGTTTTTGGGGTCAAGCAGGGAGGGGGTCAAACATTTATTTAACTAGCGTGAGGTCACGTGTCCAAAAAGGCGTTTCATGGTTCTTCCACGAACATTATTTCATCGCCATCTTAATAAATTCTCTCAATGAATGTTATTAGTGGTTCATTTCGAAACGAAACGATCGCCCCCATCCCAGTTGTACGTAGAAACAAGGAAAAGAGGTGCATTCAGCTTTAACATTATAGACTAATCATGAAAAATGGAGAGGAGTGAAAGGGTCTTTTCGATTACTGAAAGGAAGACGTGTTTTGCTGATTCTGCTGTAATATTTTAGATAAATCTGCTGGTTGGTGCGACAGCAAAATCCTCGAGTACATATACATGTGCGTCAGTGCTGTCTCTTTTTCATAGCTAATCTCAGATCGCTCCTCATCTCCTAATTTATTCGAATGACAGGCGCCCCTCAATGGAGCGGAGGAGACCGCCCTCCGTCGTATTCACGTATGGAAAAATTACGAAGAAGAAAAACGGCACAGTTCATTTCAACATGACCTAACCTTTTCATTTCAACGGTATTCTCATCTAGAATTCAGGCGGCAACAAACACGCGTGGACTGGAGTCACCAGGGATGGAGTCGTCGAGGCTGGTCGACCGGTGGAAGACTAATGCAAATTGCATCAAGTACCATTCATCCATGGACCCTAATCAACAGCGGATGATGAGGACTCGCAGCTGTATGTTTTTCCTGCAAGAGCTGTGTCCACCAAGAAAGATGCTCGAGGAATAGCTGCTCAAGGTCTCCGCCGTTTCAACTTCCGCGAGATAACATTTTGGAATATCAGAAAGCTTAGTTGTGACAGCAAAACAGGGATTTTTTCCTTTACCATTTGAAGAACTTCACGCGTTGCCAGAGTCAACACACGTTTTAAAACGCACAAATGTTTTAGGAAGTTATACTAAGCTTTCCAATATGGTCCATATTTGACATTCCTTCTCTTTATTGGCAACGATAACAGTTATAAGAGCTCATAAATCATTGTAGCAATCGGTTATATGCCTTCTAAAATGCTATCATTTTTAAGTAACTGGCAAGAATTATCATCACTCCCCGATCTCTTGTTCAATTTTCGATTTCAGTTAACCGACGACGTTCTTCCAACTCTAGTTAGTCGAATACCACTATCGCTAGAAACTATTTAAAAACACAAGTAGATCATTAACAAAAAACTTGTCCCCCCTGAGTACAAAGAAAAGGCATTGTATGTACTACCTTGCGCTGCTCTGTATTTTCTGAATCTACGCGATCATATCATCGTTTTTTCCAAGTACAGACTTAACGAAAGCGTCAAAAAAACGAGAAAAATAGTCAGTTGATTTTTGTGTTTCCTAATAACGCTATCTTAAATAAACACCGTCTCGTAATGAATTCTGAGAGGTATCTTTTTCAAAGAAAACGAAGAAACCCAAAAGGGCCAGGCAGTCAAAGTTTTTGTGCGACAAGGAACATAGCAATGGTCTGCAGCGACACTTTCTGCCGATGTATTGAGCACCTTTAAGGAGCTTGGTAAATTAATGAAATGGAGGAATTTAAAAATGTCCATTCACATGCCCCCTCCTAATGTTTTCTTAATTCCCTGGGTCAAGTGCCATCATTGTACATCAACCGAACACAAAGGCTAACCCGCTCTGGGCTACTGCCACCATTGACCACGCCTCACAAGAGTCTTTGTTTTCTTGCTTTAATATGCCTTGAAATTTAGCCCAGCAGCTAAGTACCATATTCTTCAGTTTTTATTCCTTTTCCTCACATAGGATCGAGACTTGAGCATCGCTTGGCGGAAAAATACGATTCGAAAGGCAAGAAATTCTGGAGAACGTTTATTTATCAAAGAAAAGGGACCCATAGAGAAAAGGTTCTTGAGGCAACTAACTCAGCCGTAAAAAAATCTCAGGAATTCCAACGAAAGGCAAGCATTAATAGAAAATCTGCCTCCCGCCTTCAACTAGAGGCGTGGAACTGAGATGGAAACACTCCTCCGGGCTCAAAACCTTCCACGCACTTAAACCAAAGCTGGAAATGGCCCCGAGCGTACCCGCAAAATTATCTCGTTTCCCAGCATAATGTCGAGTCGACACACGCATGAATGCGAAATTCCGATCTTGAGCCTTCTTGCGGCGTCAAGAAGCACTCTTGACATCGGATAAGAGGGAGAAAGCCTCTGAGGGAAATCCTTCTTCAACGCTTCTGTGCCAGAGGCTGGGGAACGCATAAGCCCTCATTATTATTATTAGGTGTTCTTCCAGTCGGGAGAGGTTTCGCCTACCCTGCTGCTGATACCTATCGGCTATCCTTGCTAGAGCTACATTTATTTCTAACACGATTTCTCTCCTCATTTCAGCATAATTATTGCATCCAAGATACCTATCTTTCATCTTCCTCTCTTTCTCTTCGTGATAAAAACATAATTTGTTCTCCAGAAATGTTGTGGCATTGCTTGTTCACGAATTTTATTTTAGACACTCTTACACAAACCAGTGAAAATTTTACTGACATGCACACGATCCGGATTTCGATGAATTATCTTTATCGGGTGATTTATTCTGGTGGAACTCTCATATTTATTTATACTGAGTGGATTGGTGACGTCAGAGGAGGGGTTTGGGGGCTGGGGGAAAGGAGGCAAGAAAAACTGTTTGCCCCAAAAGGAAGCAAGGATGGAGGAGAATGCGGGGTAAGGGTGCTCATGAGGGTGATTTCAGGGTCGTTCATTCTTTTTTAAAGTGTACGATTGTTCTCGCGCCTCCCATTCTAGTTTGTCCTTTCTTTTTTCATTTTCATTTATAAGAATATCTCGGAACGCCATCAGTCTCTTCTCGTTTTGTCTTTCCAGGGCCCGTCTCGCAACTAAAGAGCTCTACGCTCCAAATCAGGCTCCTCACTAGCCTTTTATAAACAGACCTATCTACCCATGGTTCCTGCCATTAGTTCTATCCTAGGGCGCCGGCATGGGGATGCAAGGGATACACTTGCTTCCCCCTGCCTGTTGGGAAATTGGAACATATTGGGAAAAACATTTATGGGACGCTAGTTTTTACACTTAATTATCGATTTTTAAAAAGAAAAAGGGCATGCCATTAAGATATTTTGCACGCATTTCTCTGGGAGTAAACTAGTAGGTGAAACCCCCTTTTTGTTGGCCACGAGCCACCACCGATGCACCCCTCGGTAAATTTTCTGCCTGTGCCCATGGTTCCGTCCTTGCAATTATCGCATCATTTGCGAACGCCTATGCCCTCCGAAAATTCAGTGTCCTGTTTTTCGTAAATAATAAAATTGTTTCAACTGTCCCGACTTGTTCGCGCATTTTTTCTTAATTCATTAGGATTTTTCACTGTCAAATCGCATTATTTTTTCATGACCTCTTTCCGTACGTTCGTGGAATTAATTCTCTGGAGGGCGTTGTTTAACGAGTGCCGGCATATGATCGGACGGCAAAGCTTGAATAAACTCGCACAAAAATTTTCCTTCCGTTTCAATTCGTTCACATTTTTTTCCCAAGTTTCCCCAACTAAACGCCAAGGATCAACATCCTTGAGATGCGATTCTTTCGCATGCCAGAGATTTAAATTTCTCTACTCTAGGGGACAAACGAGGGCATAGATGAGGAGATTTTAAACCCAAAAGAGGGAGGGGAGAACGAAAAAAGACAAGAAGGCAGGTACCTTGAGCGCGAATGCTGCGGCAATGAGAGTTAAGCACGCGCCATAGGATTCCTTTTTCCTCAAGGCCGTTTAAGCTATTTGCCGCGAATCGAGCGCGCAGGGGCGCAGACTTAAAAAGAGTCCATTCTCGCCAAATGAATTCTTGATCAATCCACTCAACCCAATTTTTTCTGCAGTTAATTAGTGAAGTAAGCATCGAAGACCTGATCCTTTAAAACAATGAGGATGGTTACTTCATCTTCATCGTCATTAGTATCAGTCAGCAACCCTTAGATTGATTTGATGGAGCTCTCTGCCCCCACCTTCTTTTCAGCTGACCTCTCATTTCCTTCATACGTGTTATTTGATTTTAAAATACCTCGCTGATTGCTGGCGGGATGCTTGAAGCATGAAGACCGACCGATTAAATTTGTTCGGGAAATTTAATGATTCGTACATGATTCTAACGAACGATTTTAATTAATTTTAATAATGGGTTGCGTGAGATTCAAATGACTTAAGTTGTTGACGCTTCTTAATAAGTCAAACCTTAACTACCTACATTTTTTCCTTGGTAGTTCTTCTTTTGGTATCCCTAAAACTATGATGATTGTGTGATTCCTGGTGACTCTCCTATTTTTTGTTTCTTTCAGTGTTATTTTGTATAGACTGTCTTTCCTAAGAAGATATTTTCTGTTCGATAGGTATATATACCAGATCACGCATTCCATATTTCAAAGTCATTCATTCAAGTATTCTACCAGCTGATTGGTAGGTTCTTGGACAGTCCCCATTCTGCATCCCTATTTCATACACGTTGTCTCGCTTTCCCTTCTAAGGATGTCCCGCCATTAGATCCCTCTTCAATTCTTCATATCTTCTGCTTCCTCTTATTTCGTCCAGAATTCCTGTCCTCTTCCTTCATCATTCACGCTTCCCCAGTGTTCTCCCCTCTATCACTCTCTTCAACATGACCTCTCCTCTCAATATCTCCTCCATCCATCTCTTCTGCCTTCTCCGAACCTCCACCACAAGCTTCCTATCCTCTCCAACCATATCCAATACCCCCTCGTTCGTCTTCCTCGCCACCCAGCTAACCTTCTCCATCCTTCTTCAAACCCACAACTCAAACGCCTCATAAAAAAAAATTCATAGTCAGCTAGTTCTTTTTTTTTGGAAACCAAAAACTGAATAAAGCGGAAACTGGTTTATTCCTTTCAAATCCGATTCTGAAGATAAGGAAAGAGAGCTCGCATGAATATTTTACTATGCCTCTCAGATATTTTATCGAAATATCGAAACCAGAGAAGAAAGTTTTTAAACGAGGTCTTCCGCATTATTTTTATACTCTTAATAGCAAAGGAAAGTTCCTCGCTTATGAAAGGCACGATTGAAGACCTGGAAGACAAAAGCT
This sequence comes from Pyrrhosoma nymphula, assembly GCA_963573305.1. Taxonomy (NCBI): domain Eukaryota; kingdom Metazoa; phylum Arthropoda; class Insecta; order Odonata; family Coenagrionidae; genus Pyrrhosoma; species Pyrrhosoma nymphula. The sequence goes on along the minus strand of OY754333.1, from coordinate 83,314,084 downwards.
TATAGAGGAGACATTGGACATTTGGACCCGGCTCCTTCACAGCATCGAAGCACTTTTTCCCGTCTTCTAATGCTTCAATCCAGAAAAGCTGTTTGTGGCCAGTCTCTCAGAAGAATAAAACAGTGCAGTGATTTGCGTCGAGTGATCTCAAACATTTCCGGTTAAACGCGCGCATAAACATGGGCAGCCACTACACCAGACATTAGCAGCAGAGGTCTGTTTAATCTCCCGTTCGCGCTCGACCCTTTCGAGTGGTGCATAAGCGTCATCTTATATTGCCGTTGATATATCGTGACAATGAATCCCTGTACCATCCTCCATGCTTTATGTTCACATGAATAGCCTCCATTACTGCATAGGTTCTGTCTAAGATAATATGGTATTAGGGCATTCAAACCTACGACCAATAGGGTACCGTCTTACATGGGACTTGAGGCGAGGGAGACGTGACGTAGTCGCGGCACCCGGGATAGGTAGCTGCCGATTCGATATTCAATTTTAAGTTGACTTCAATTGTTTTTCGATGAATATCTGAGTGAAAATTAAACCATAGCATGTTTAAACGAAAACAAAAACAAATGTGAATTCAATAAGTATTTCTATTTTGAAAAAAAACAGGATTTTTTTAATAAGGAAATTTTCAATCAGCTGGTGACGGAAAATTTTTTTTTGAAGGAAAACTTGTGCATTACCTGAATTGAACACACTTATTTTATATCCTCAAACGTAATATGTAATAGTCTTACGGCAAATGTCTTCCTATAATTAGTATGAGACTGATAATCGTCGTCGATATCAACTTGCAAAAAAGTTATGTGCGACCCCAATCACCAGGCACATACGTGATCCAGTGTTATAGGTTACATCACGAAGGTAAAAGAAAGTTAATCATGATCTCTCAGAAAATTATACGTCTCCTGGAAATATTTTCAATACATTGCTATTTATCATGTTCGGACGGGGCAAGCGCTGTTATCGCCTTGGAAGTAATGCAACCGGTAGTGAATTGCGCCGGCGGAACTCACTGAATTATTCGTGATACGTTATTTCTTTTAGAATGTTTTGTGATTCCTCTACGTGTTGATTTAAAATATTTAAGTAAACAACCATTACCCCCTCCTTAAGAGGAAAATGCGGTAAATACAAGCTTCGAGGTAACTGTTGTCATATACTCCAATAAAAACGCGACGTTCGGAAGAATTTTCCTTTTTAAATCCTTCCTTTCTAAATTCAGTTTCATTGGATGTTAACTCAAAAGACGAAAGTTGCCTGAACGAACAGATAAACAAAAATTTTCTCGACGGCTGAGAATGCAGTGTCTCTCTCGCTGCCCACTTATTTTCTTCAAGGGCTACATGCAGCATTTCCTTTTCATTCTTTTCAACGAAGTGTAATACACTTTCATTGGTAACACAGTGAAAACAAAGTATCCTCAATCGATGTGAGATTTATGCATCTCATTTTTTTACAATGTCGACGGTTAACGTGATTTAGAACGATGCATAACAGGTATGTAAGGAAATCAGTGTCTTGGAAGACTAGCTGTTACTACTTCATAAACTAATAGGAAAAAAAACCTTCGCCAAGAAAAATCACGGGAATTCTGGTGACATCTTTGACAAGTTAACACGGGAGAACGAGTTTATGAAAACTTAAAACGGAAATTAGTAGAGACGAGTTAAAATCTCAGTTTTACCAGTACTGTATACATCAAAACATTAAAGCAGCGTCATCATGGTGGAAAAAATACGCCTTATCACTTACGACAACACTAAACAATAATTCTATGGAATCTACTGATTTCACTAAGAAAGTAATGGAAATTTCACCATGTTTTCACGATCGTATGATGTAAATAAAGGCTACCATCTTGAATTCTTCGGTCACGTGATTCGCCATACCCGCCTGCATTGAACGTATTTACTGATAGGCTGTAGTTATAACGGTCAAGTTCACTATTATTTTGGGAATAATCTAGTCTAAAGTTTCTTGGTGCTACGATAAAATGCAGCGTAATCATGTTATCCAATCAAGTTCTAAGGACTTGAAAAAAATTTATAATTTCTTATTCCAATTAATGCTACTTTATCGTGAAGCATTACGTCACTGACTCCAAGCATATTTTCCATGGCCTACCTCCTTAATTTTGTAGCGTTTCAGTCAGTCAGTCATTCTGTATCCGTTTTGTTTATATCTCTCTTAATTTTTGAGCTAGAGAAATGAGATTTGGCGCATTAAATGTGGATTCTCTGTCTGTATGATTTGGTAGTAAAATTGGTTTGGTAGTTGTCAAATTTTGGGGTTATTTTTACCCCAATATTGTTAACATTGACACCCATAAGATAAGCATTGAATTTGGTGCAGGTGTTTCTTCATTTGCTTTTTTAAATTACTTGAACTCAAGATATTGGATGTAGATTTGCATCATAGAACGCATAAAATAATGTGGTATTCAATTATTTCATTCAATTTTCTTATACGCTTCGTTTTTGTCCAGGTACTGCGTTTTTATCTCGACATTCATCAATTTTTCTTCCTTTTCAACAATAGAAATTTCCTTGGCAACCGGGCTTGAATACCCATTTAATAGCGATTTTATGAATGGCTATTCACTCCTGCAGCCTCAGCAGGCCAGGTTCATTGACTAATTTGATAGTTGTAGTCAAACGACTACAGTTCCCCTTGGCCTTTTCCGTTCGCCTTGCCTTCTCAATGACATCAACAAGGGGCGATCGCTTCAAGTGCGTGGATTAAATCTGGAAAATCCGTGCTTTTCGCGTGGTTAATTATATGTTGCATGCTCACGAGTGGGACAGATCAGTAATGCCAAATTCAACACCAGCTGATGAACACAACGCTTGCCTCAAAGCGTCGCATCTTTGGAGACATGTACAGAAACTCACGTAAACGACCAATATGCGCGTAAATCAGCGCAATGTGTTAACCATATTTTCAAAACAGCTGTTGGACATCGGTAATGGAAAAGAACCAGTTGATGATGACACAAAATATATTTCAATTCCATTGAACTTTTATAGCATTGTTCCATCGATCGAACAATCATTTCAGAAAGTTTTTCCACTAGTTGTCACCAATTACAAAAATCACCGATGGCTTTGCGAACGCGCTATTTTGGTAGCAAAAAACACCGACGTCAATGCAATCAACTACGCTATCCACGAACGAATTTCGGGTGAGTCTGTCACCTACAAATCGATTGATAGCGTCATTAATGCGGACAAGATTTTTAACTACCCAATTGAGTTTTTAAATTCGTTGTATCTTTCTGGTGTACCACCGCACAAATTGTCACTGAAACTCGGCGCACCTATAATTCTTTCGCGCAACGTTAATGCACCACGAATGTGCAATGGAACCAAGCTCACTGTCAAACCACTGATACCAAACGTCATCGAAGCGATAATTCTGAATGGTAATTCAAAAGGAGAAGATGTGCTTATTCCACGTATTCCTATCATTCCCACCGACATGCCATTTGATTTCAAACGGCTACAGCTCCCCCGTTCGCCTTGCATTCTCAGTGACAATCAACAATGCACAAGGTAAATCGCTTTAAGTGTGTGGATTAAATCTGGAAAATCCATGCTTTTCATACAGTCAATTATAATTATGTTGCATGCTCATGAGTGGGACAGCCGAAAAAGTAATTTGTTTTTGCAGAGGGCGGTAAGACCAAACATATTGTATATCCGAAAGCACTCGAATAAAATTTTCAACTATTTTATTACACAAAATATCATTTTCTTTCATTAATGTTGAACATGTAAATGTGTATGCTTTGTATATGTGTGCTTACTTGCAAAGAAAAAGAGGCATTCCAACGCATGCCGGGCCCCGCCTGCGATCGCGCCTCTAGTTCGCGCCACCTGATTTCTCTCTCAAGTTTGCATGGGATGGGAAGGCTTAAAACAATGCAATTGCTGTTTTGGGGAAGAAAAATTATTCTGAATGTTTTTTTTTCATTTTTGGGAAACATATGCACTCATTTAGCCACATTTCCCACTGCTTCCACTTGAGTAGTGCAAAAAAAAGGAAAAACATCAAGTTCACTTCAAGAGCACACCAGACAGAGACTACCTGCAAAGCAGGCAGCAGGTCTGCTAGTTTATTTTCGGACCGGGCGAAATTTTCCGTTGCTCAGGTTTCCAAGGAATTATGCTGTTGTTGAAATGGGAGAAAAATTGATAAATCAATAAAACACCACACGATAAAAGTTAACATTTTCGCATGCGATAACTATCATGGCGTTTCGAAACCAGACCCCCTGAACTGGAGAGTAACGGAACATTCGGCCACACCTCCCAAGTTTGTCCGCTTTGCTGAGAGATTCTGAGTTATTTATACGATTTTAGAGTCCAGAAGGAAGCTGAGAGTGGCGCGAGAAGAACAACATTCCCTAGATTTCCCATGGAATAGTCCACTTAAGAGCAGATGCATCTAGAGTTATCTGCCCTCAGAAGATTCCTTACGTGTGTGACTCACTGTGTTAAAATCCATTCGGGATACGTTAAAAATCGCCCACGCTTGTTGACATTCCTTTAAATCAAGGCCCCTGTTAGTGAACCCAGTGGCCGACCCTGCCCATTAAGGAGGCCATGTGGCCTTTCAATCTCCTCTTCACCGCCTGCTGCGATCCTCGAGAACCTCCCGACACTTGAGAAGCATAGAGAGTAACGCCTTGAGTATCTAATACCTAATTGAGGAGACAAGAGTCATTGCAACACAATAATATTGCAATTTTTTAAATGGACGTACTAATATTGTTGCGAGAAGCCAATTATTGGGTCCTTTCCAATCATGTGTCTGCGCTAAACTGTTTTAATGCATATAGCGCAGATCATGTTCCAATGGCATTTTTGACGTCATCAGGGCTAAGCCAACGCCACCTACATACCGTATGTAGGTGGCGTTGGCTAAGCAGACTGAAACACATTTGAATGTGGTCTTGGCTAATTTTCCGGGATATCCTCCGCGTCGATACATCTTCGCACGACAGTTTCGCCGGCGTTTCAGCAGGTGTCTTCAGGTATGAAGGGAAAAACCTAGGCCTACATACGACGGGCAGAAGCCTGCATCCACACTTCATACCTGAATACGCTTGCTGAAACCCCGGCGAAACTGTCGTACGAAGATGTATCGACACGGAGGGCATCCCGGAAAATTAGCCACGCCTATTCCACCACTCCGCGGAAGCCTTCATCAACATTTGACTGTGGTTAGCATGTGAGCTTCCAGACGAAACTTGTGATGGAGGGGAAATATGTAGTAATAGAAACATGTAGTAATAGAAACAGGAATATCTCAATGTCTAAGCTAATTGTGATGATTACTTGAAAAAAAATAAATATTAAATTGGTGTTTTATCTTTCAAGAGATGGGTTTGAGCACTTTTTTTTAAAGTTTAATATCGTACCGCCATTTTGTAAGCACTTCAGCGTATATCGTTCCAATCGTGGAATTGAATATGTTCTCGTGTGTTCTCATCTGCTACGATTTTCTCTAATCTGCGCAAGGTATTAGGAAAGCAGTCATTTACTTTGAATTACTATACAACGTACTTATTACCATGTGACGCAACAATTGCAATACGCCAACATTCTAAGCGTTGCGTGAGATGCTCTCTACAATCAACAGCATGAGGTATAATTTTAGGCGAGTACCAACGCATAAACAGTTGCACTTGTGTAAAATTTGGTCCAAGATTTTTTTTCTGACTTACATAAAAATTATTCAAATGTGCACTAAATGTCCCACGATTACCGCTCCAGCCACCTGAAAGAGCCTAAGGAGAAGGCGAAGGCCCGGCTGAAATGATCTGCCTATGTAGTCAAAGCGAGTCAGGTGTAAGAAACTCAAGGGCGATCCCGGATCCTGGTCCCGAAGGTCACCGTGCGAGGATGACGGAGGAGGAGGCGTTCCTCTCATTCGCCAGGGACTTCGATTCTCACCAGCAGAGGCCGCCTTGACACGTAACCGGAATCGTGACGATCCAACAGCATTCGGGAAGAGGGCGTAGCTTAATACATCATAGGCGTAGCTTAAGGTGGCTGGAGCGGTAATCGTGTGTCATTGAGAGAACATTTTTTAATAAAGTTGAATAAAAATTCTAGGATTACATTTCATTCAAGTTCAACTGTTCATGCGTTGGAACACACCGCAAAAGCAGAAATTCAAATAATACAGTAATTGTATTCTATTTATTTTGCCTTAATCAAAGCATGTTATGACTACAGTTTTCGGTGCGTTATTTAAAATTTAGACGAAATTTTATCGAAATATGATTTTTTCAAATCGGCGCTGCACCTTGATATTTGTTAGTTACCATTATAATAATATTAAATGTATTATTTTTCGTTTAGAAAAAAATTTGTGCATATGTAATGGAATTATTACAAAATGTTTACCATGGGCTATAAGGCTACGTGTTAAAATAGCATTTTATGTCCAAAGTAAAACTATATCGGTAGAATGCAATTTTTTCAATTTCATATACAGATATGGTAACTTATAAGAACAACTTTGAAAAGTGACTGGCAAATTTGTACATTGACAAAAATCACTCCAACCACCTTAAGACGTGGGTATCCCAATACCCTCGGAATGTATGTATAGGGTGAATGAATAGGGCTCTTCAAAAATGTCCACTCCTGTTTTAAAGGCGGAAAATGTTGGTTGTTTCATTGACCTTTTTCTTAAAGCTCGGACAGTCTTTGAAGGTAGATACTTCGTTGAAAGTACGGTATTATATACTTCGCGTGTAAAGGGCTAGGCGCCTGTTGCTCTAGTTGAGTGTGCGCGCTTTGGTGAAGGTTAGCGTTATCGAATCAATACCGCACGCGACGCCCTTGCTGGGTGGCATTTAATTTTGAGCTCATAATTGCGCGCATGAATACATTCATGGAAATTATTTAATGCTAGGATTCATCTCGGTTAGATGTCAAAGTTCGTTGACATTTTCCATTCTTCGAACCTGGTTCAAAATGTTTTTAATTTTTTTGCGTGCTAGTCTCCACGTGGAAAGAATCTTTAAGCATTTTTTTTAACGTGATTCACGTAGTATCAGTGTTGGTTTCGTATCAGAAATTAATACATCATTCTGCAATGGTAGTCGTCATTATATAAATCCGGCACTTTTTTGGTGTTGAACGAAAAGTCATGAATAACTTTGCTTCCCATGAATCAATACGCAGTTTTACTTTGCTTTATAGTAAGTGAGTGCGAATTCTATGCTAGGAAACACGTGTTTGCGAAATGATCTAATTTCTTCCAGAGAGTAAGAAATGATTCAGAGGTGCAACCGATCGGTTTTTTCTTAATTTCCTGGCGATGGAACTGAGAGAGAAAGTAACACGTGGTATCGGACTGCTCTCTTGGTTTGAATCTCTGTGATGAAACAATATTTCAGGAACCGCTTGAAATAGCCTCGTAAACTTGGACGGACTCAAACATCCTTGCCGTGGGTGGTGTAAGTTCCACCCTGGTTGGATTCGAACCCGCGATCTTAGAGTAGGCAGGCGAGGTCTCTACCCCACCGTTACTGAGGCTGGCCTATTATTAATAATTTATTTTCTAATTATGATTGTAAAATTAAATACAGTTAAATAATAAATATGGTGCAAATGTCATGAGTTTAGGTCAAATAATATATATTTTTCTTTAACTTTTGCCGACGTTTCGGATTTTTATTCATCCATATTCAGGGCTATAAACAATTATGCATGATGTTAAATGTTTGACAGTTCTGTTTTGATTACATTATGGTAAATTTACAGTCATTAAATATAAAAATACATAGAAATATTCAAGATTGTTACCTTTAAAGTTTGGTGCTGTTTTTATTTATTTACAATTTTTATTTGGTTGCACCATAGAGAAAAAGAGGTCGAGAATAAATATCATTTGAATTAAATAATAATTGAATTGCAGAGGATGACCTAGAATGGAATACAGCAGGAAAGTCATGAAGTACGGCAAAGTGAATAATAGGGTGGTTTCCTATTTTTTTTTTATTGCCTAGATCTGAAGTTTATAACCCCTGGAGTACGTGTTTGAAGCCGTTCGATTTTTAAATGGCGTTACGTATTTTTCCTTATTAATTAAAAAGTGAAAAAATTCAACTGCGCGAAAACGCGACGGCAAACTATTGCATGCTGGTTAATCCTACGTGTGACGTCACAGGTACGTACGCAACTACCGCAATCTGCCGCCGCTGCTTATCTGCAGACGACGTCCGCCGAGAAAGCTTTAGTAATAATAATAAATTTATTGACGGGAAAAAAACTATTTGCAAAAGTAAACTTGGTGTAAAATGGAAATGAGCTTTATTTATTAATTTAGCTGCTCTAGTCGCATATAGAGAAACCTCATCAAAATAATGAAACATTTATGGTTACGGTATGGGGAATGAAAATCGTATAGTATAATATATTCTCAAATTAATGGTGCTAGCTCCTATTTTTTTAGGTAAAGTTAGTATGAAAAGCATGAAATAAACCATTTTGTTCGTATTCATTTCGAAATATTTCCCGCAAGCAAGCACGAAATCGTCACTTAATAACTCTACGGAGAGCAGGTGCTGCGCCGCAGCTATGATACGATTACACATTAATTTAATTCATCCACTTTGTCGAGGTGTCATTGCCAGAACATGAAATTAGCAAAAAAGGCTTACCATCAATAGCATAATGGATGGCAAAATCTCGAAGCAAACTATGTATGAGCAAATACTAAAACAACTAAAATGCGTTGATCACTCCTCACCGTGATCACAGACCATTGATGGGAACTCGTGATTCACTGCATCAGCTGATCAGCATCATATTCTCCAAGGAGTACCAGTAACATGCCTCCGAGAACATTGCTTTATAAAAATTGTTTTGTGCCGCAGTGTCACACAACAACATTTAGCGATAGCAAGAAAGCTTACGTCGCGGTTCCACTAATCGAGAAGAGGAGAATTTTGTGGTTAAAAGCTGTCAGAAGAGAGTAGTACCTTGCTTTACTCCTCTGATTTCACCTGCACTAAACCGAACATCTTCTCTAAAGAACTCCACCACCATGGCCACATCCACTTACGGTAGATTGTCCGTACAAAACCAGTTTGTAAAGCCATTGAACTTCTTCTCATGAAACATTGTGGCTTTGTATATCAGCAAAAGGAACTGATGATGAAAGGTAACTAATGAAATATGCAAGGTATGAATGATAGGAATGGTAAATGAAAGGAATAGAAGATGAGATAAAGGAAATGTTTGTCAAAACGAAAGTGATCAAAACGTAAACATCTAGGCCGGAACACCACAGAACGCGAAGTCACAGGTACGCAGTTTCGTTATTCATTTCACTGCGCATGCGACGCTTGCCGCGAAGAACTCCTTCGCGGTAGCTCTGTACTAGCAGGTAGCGTAGGAGCCTAGAAAACTTCTTTTAATGGCATGCTCAACGGAAGAGACTTTCCGAAATTTGAGCATTTTAATCGAGGTATATTAATACATGTTCGCCAGATTTTAGGGACTCTGAAATACTATAGTAAGTACAGTCGATGACAATTCCATATACCTCGCAATGTTGACTATCTACCTGTTTCGTCATCATAAGAGCTGCCGCTGTTCCGCCATTTCCGAGCCTTTTCAAATGAACTTAAAATTAACATTCAATTTACTTGTAAACTAAGACTTTTTAATCCAAATAATTTGCGTGTAATGAATACATTTATGCTGGGGCACCTGTCGCAATAAATTAATTATGTTTTCTTTGATGAAGGAAACTACCCTATTATGTATAAATGAAGTGGTCGGCCAATTGGAGAGTGGAGAGCCGCAGCATACCAGTATTTGGATTGATGACTACCTATTGATAATGGGCAGGAACTGGAGGAAACCGGGAATTTGGTTACTTGATGCATGCTCAGAATAAGCCATTGAGTGGAGATTAGTCTTTTTTGGCTCCTTAGAGCCAGCCCTGAGACATTACCTAATTGGTTATCGGAAGGTGGGTGGATAAGGCCCACATTCGCCGCAATTTTCATTTGCCTCTCTAGCTCAAGATCGTGTGCCACATCAAGGCAGAGATTGGCGGTTGGTGGGCGCTTAGCTCAACGACTTCCAGATGCATGCTTAACACATCAGTTTGTCGTAAAGCCCGTAAAATTAGCATTTCAGGGTGATGAGCAATGAGAGGGCGATCAGGGCAATTCAATCTGGATTGACGTTTTTGCGTCTGGGAGAAGTGAGTGCTACCGGAACCGCGACCACTTGATTGGACGTCTAGTGGAAAAGGGGAAGGGATGCACTGCGGTTTGCCTCCTCTTTTCTGAGCCAGGTACTCAGGAGACACCGCGGTCCTTCGCCGTCAACTCGTGTTACCGTCGATTGCAAATCATTTGGGGCGCTTCTCCGGAACTTGAGCATTCGAAATCAACGATTTGGCGACGTTCGCAGCTTCGTGAAAAGATATTTTCGAAATTGCTCAAACGATTTTTGAGATTAAAAATTTGTCAATACTTTATTAATACCGCTGTTGGGAATGTGGTGTCAAGACTTGATTCAGCACCGCCGATTTTGGCCGATTGCGTAGGAAATAAAAAGGTTCCTTGCTAAAACGATACGCTTAGGGAATGAATTCATTGTTATTAGTAGGGTAATCTACCTCGCACTGTCCTAAAATATCTATTTTCCCTTTCTCCATTTCTTGTTTAATGTTTTCTAGTTTCCCGGCCCTCATCATTGTCCTTTTATTCTAGTTTCCTATTTTTACCGCTGTTTTACTCCTCTTCTTCTTGGTATTCTCCTTTGTCATAGCCCTTGTATCAGCTGTTGTTGTTGCTGCGGAGCAACTGCGGAGGTATTGCCTGCCTCGCTACCGGGCACGACACCCGCCCTAGTGGGCCAAGGCCCGTAGTTGCCAATATTTTATGCTTTATTATGTGCTTCCATGTACAGGTAAATGAAATATGTTTATTCGGGTGGGCTTCCAATTGCCACTTCCCAACGGTATTTTTGATGTGACACCATCACGTGAACTACATTTCGCCTGGCTCCTACCCTTCGACCTATTTAGCATGGGTGGCCCTACCAAGAGCAACAGTAATTGCTCCTACCAGTCCAGCTCTAGGGGTTATGGGAACGCGCAAGCCTTTCCTTTGTGTCAAGGTTGTTGTCCAAGTGGAGGTGGTAATAATTGAAGCAGACATGAAGATGAAGGGGTATCACTTAATGGGGAGAATAATTTGTTTCAGGAGACCAGAGGCCGCCCGCGGTTTGAATGACAAGAGGAGGCCGTAATTGATGACGGAGGGGGGTGAGTGCAAGCCGAGGAGTTTAGTGTTATAGTGCGTTCCGCATTAAGTTGACAGCATGGGTGTTGTGAAAAACTCTGTTATCAAACTCATGCTCCATATGCTCACCTCTACGCCACGTAGGCAACCATTTCCACACTGCATTTAATTTTATTAAGTTACTTCAGTGGAGTGACAATTGTATTTTGTAAAATTTCTGGATTTGTAGTAAGTAAACGGTAATCGTAGTAATTAATTTTTCCAGCTGCTGTTGGCAGCATATCATCTCCGAACTTAATGGAGATTTACACCGTAAAGGAATTTCAGTAAGATCCCATATTGTCAACTGAATATGGAACGGACTATAGATGGAGATTGATAAAGAAAAGGAGATCGCAGTAGAATCCAGGAAGGTGGAGTAGAATTTTACGTCGTGTCGGTGGAAGAGGTGCGTGAAATTGGATATCATGACGGGAGTGGCTGGAAGAGCAGCGGCCGATTAATGCCGAAATGTAGATCAACAGTTGTGTCCTCCAATTAGGAAAAGCGAGCAATGGAGGGATTGTGCGGGAATTTCCAGTATCGGGATTAAAAAGCGGAATGAGTGCAGGAATTATGTACTTCACAATGACTTTTTTCGTTAACGTCTGTGTTTCAAATGTGCCAATATAACAAAGTATACATCGCCTCCCGTACATTCATTTCAGGCTGGCTTTACTGCTCGAATGACAGTGAGTACATCGTTCTGCCTGTGAATTATTAACTAATTGCTAATTATAAGGGTTTGTAATTGCGATTTTATGCAGTGCGCGATTGCATAGGTACCCGAGTAATTACGTAATTCTGTAACTTTCAATAGATTTACCGTATAGAGCGAAATATATGGCCATAAATATGTGGGAATTTATTAGTTTTAGGTCGGGAAAACCGGGAATTTTTCCTTCTCTGTTTGGTGATCACCCGGATAAACTTAAAGGTCTGTGATTGCTCTCAGGTTAGATACAGAAAGAAATTTAAAGGGATCAAAAGAGTTGTTATCGAGGGTAAGGGAAAAGTTTTAAGTCGCTCGTGTTTGCTAATCGTGAAGAATTTGCGGTGAAATTATGAATTGCCCACATGGTATAGTATTACTTTAATTGCTCAAAATGATTTTGGTAGTGAAGTTACTAAATGATTGTTTTAATCCGCTGTCAGTTTACATTGCTCAACTTTTTAAGATGGTCATTACGATATTCCAACTAGATAGAGTGAGAGAGTGAGAACCAAGTTTTTCAGTATTTTTTTACTCATTAAAAGCGAACATTTTTGTGGATCAATCAGCTAATTAAATCCCCTTTTTATAGGATCACAGAGTGATGCCTAGTTCCTCCTCACATTATGTCTTACTGATCAAAAGCGAACATTTTGGAGAATTAATCAGCTAATTAAATCCCCGTGACTCAGTGGATTTTGATGGGATTAACGAACAGCTTTTGGTGAAATAATTAGTGCTTTTCGGAAATATGTATTCTCGGCGCAATCTTTCTAAAAGTACCGAATTTATAATTATTTATTTTCCTTTGCAATCACGGAAGTGATATCGTGGAATACCTATTGACCTTACATTCGGGAGGCCTCGAATAACTTCTAATAAAGAGGATTCTTTCCTGAAATTAAAATACATAAAATTGTATTTGTTCAACTGAAAATTGTTATTACAAAATGAAATAAGTTCCCATTGTTAGCTAAAATTAATTGCCTCTGCATAAAGATATGTATTCAAGGCACGACCTTATCAGTAGGTACTATTAAATACGCCTTAAAATAAAAATTATTTCATTTGTACCGTTGGAAAACTTTGGGTTCGATCACTATCACAGAGTGGAAAGTCTGTTTACTTACGAAGGTGTGTTATATGAATCGAGATATTAATTTATTTAACAATTTTGTTTAAATCCACTGAATCGAGTAGATGATTAATGGTATGTGTGCTATGGGGTGCTCCACCCATCCAGGGTGTGTGTTAAGGGGTGTTTCCTCACCAGGTCAATGCTCATCCTAGTTTGGGGTCAAACCTCGCACACACGAAAAGCAGTCGGGGGAATAATGCACGGCCAGACCATAAGCTTAGCGAGCATGCAACAATGCAGAACACAGGTTAAAATACTTCTGATTAGCATTAATAATGCTATGAACTCATGCATGCTGCGAGATGCAGAAAACAAAACCATGCGGATATTTTAAATCACGAAAATCATTCTTACCCTGTGAAATGTGTTATAAATCTACCTTAGTTCTCGAAATAAAATTCATATAATTTTAGCTGCCGATTTCGCCTACCAAGAACAATGCTGCGAGATGCAGAAAACAAAACCATGCGGAAATTTAAAATCACGACAATCATTTTTACCCTGTGGCATTTGAAATAACTCTACCTTAATTCTCGAAATAAAATTCATATTATAATTTTAGCTGCCATTTTCACCTACCAAGAGCAATGTTTTCTAAATTGCAAGAACTTTACTGTGATTTTCGAATTTTTCAGTCCAATTTACATGTATGAATGCTGTTTGTCTCGTCCTCGATGCGGTGGTGATGCCAGAAGTGGGATTTCAATTTCAGTGGTAATTTATTCATGAATTGGCAAATCACTGCTGAATTCTGAAAATTTCTCTTATTTGCGTGAAATTTAGGCATAGGTACATGAATAATTTATGATCTGAAGAATGTGTTAGACTCGGCGTTTCACTTTGACTCAAATTTCTTACAATTTACATATTTCTCTGATACTGGTTGATTTCGGAAAAGAACGTTGGGCATCTGCTGTATTGTGTTTCAATCCATATTTGATATGTCTTTTAGAAGCCCGTCAAAAGGCGCGTATGGCTGTGAAAGAAATGCCTGAGAATACTGAAAGAGACGAATGAATGAGAATGTTTGACCCTTCGAGCACGTATACATGTAAAGTTTCTTTTTTATCTTCTGCTTGAAGCTCTTAAAGTTGTGAAATTTTCTCTGATCTGATTACGGCTTCCTAATTATTCCTCTTTTATACCCATTTTACTTAGGTCTCTCTTGACGTGTATGATCCACGTCATTTAATATTTGGGGTATAGTCAGAGAAATCATCCAGCATCTGATTGGATCGTTAACACTGCCGTGAAACGAGCTGCTTACACCTTCCCGCCATCTCAAGTGAAATGCAGTTACACAGGCTTCCATGTGCTGTCCTCTCCTCTTCTTAGCGTCACGCTTTGCGCAGGCGACCGCCACCAAGTTTCGCTACCACTGTAAGGAGTTCCCTAGAATCTACCTGTGTAATTGGTAGAACCAGTGCTGTGAACTTCGATTGAGGGCACCAATTCTTACCTGGCCAACGTAACCACGCTCAGTACCTTGCGATCTTGCCGCACCTCCGGGATGTTGTGAGCTCGCGATGTGGTGCTCACGCAGTGGAGCCATCTACGTTCCCGTTCTGCGACTATTTCAGAGACGATTTTTCCGTGTCATTTTTCCCGATTGTAGCGCTTTCCGTTGGACGCGAGTCGAGAAACGATTCTTTCTCTCCCTCGTATAGAGCGTTCCACATTCAGTTGACAAAATGGGCGTTAATGGAGGACGTTGTTGCCAAACTTACGCCCCTTGGTCACAGAAGTAGTAATTTACAACACCGCGATTAATTTGTGCAACGCTCTTCAGGGAATAATATTTGCATACAGGATGACTCATAGAGGTGCAATTAGTGTACTTCAGAGCACTATTTTGATTTTCCTGCTGCTATTGGCAACATACCTCCCTGGCCTTATGGAGATCTACTTGGGAAACGAATCTCCGTAAGAGCACTTACGATCCTCTAAATTAGGAACGCCGTATAGTGGGAACTTGTTGCAAACACGAAGGTGTTCCCTTGCAGTTGTGGTATTCAAAGTAAATACAATGTTCTACCCTTTCGTTTTTATTGTTTGAAAAATACTGCTCTAGCTAATGAAATGAGTTTGTATGGGTAATCCTCCGATTCGTCCGAGTGCTGTTGCCCCTGTCTGAACGTGGCAGACAGTATTGGGCGAAATTACCTTAGCCGTTAAAGCACATTAAACAAAAATGCTACAATATGTTTTTAAGAACAATTTCTTTAGCCATGGGAGCTGACTTGCGTTATTTCGCTTTTTCACTTCAATTATTGCATTTATTTTTAAATAACTCAAAAAAATAAGACAGGAAAATTCCTTAATTTTAAAACCATTCGATTCCCTGGGAGTTTTTCGATGCCCTACGTTTTAACAGTTATTCGCCAAAATGTAATTTATATTATGTAAGCAATTAACCTACTACCCCTCGTTTTGCTCAGTCTCGCCGTTTACACCATTCGTTTCCAACACATGATCAATTTGCGAAAAAAATATTGTGGAAATTTATGGTTTGGTTGTGCATTAGAGACGTGATTGATGCATAGACGTGGATGACGAGAAAAGAGGATGAGAATAAGTTGTAGGAGTTGGAGAAGTGTGTGTGGAGGAGAATGGTGAAGATGGACCGGAAAGGAATACTAACGAGGAAGTGTTTAGTATCGTGGGTAAGGAGAAGAAACTGCTGGATAAGATTGGGCGGAGGCAAAGTAAGCGGTTGGAAGAGGTAATCAGGGTCGAAGGGTTAATTGAGGATGTAATAGAGGGGAGGATGTTGGATAAGCGGACAAGGGGAAGAAGAAGAATATGATTTATGGACGGGAGATGGGTAGGACGTATGCTGAGTTGAAGAAAGAAATATTATTGGTAGTTGTGCGCCCTGCACGTATATAAATGAAGAGGATTACTGCTCACTTCCATTACGCCTACTTCAACTGGTAGGTAACCTTAATATAAAAAAAGCAAGCAAGGGACAGGTTTTTTGTAAGTTGACAATATCCATGAGAGATATACTGTCAGTTTACTCATTTCGGTTGCCGTTAGCAACCCTTCTCACATCCTACCTGTGAGAAACTTTGCTATCGGCAACCGAAATATCTGAACTTTTGATTTGTTTTCTTTTGTGTGTTCCTATGTGTAACACTGCCTTACTTGTGCCACCGTTTATTTACAGTATCACGTGTGTGATATTTCCACGAACACGCACTCATACACAAAGAAAAGGAAATAATTATAAACATGCATACTAGCAACAAGGTGTTGAGGATGGGGAAGTATAGATTGGTAAATCAGTGGACACTCACTGGTAGATGATCCATGATGACAGTGGTGTTCACTGCTTTGGGTATTTTTCGGGCTAAGAACCCTTCATTAGGTAGAGAAGATCACAACTAAGGAATGCCATACTCGAGTTGAGGGTATAGGGTTTGGCTTGGCATGGGGTTGGACACGCCATATATCTACTTCTCGGTGAGTTTGCGTATATTTGTGTGAATCGAGTCTAGAGACTCTCTGAAGAGATTCGTATAAAATAACGAGGAAAATAAATAAAAAGGAAAAAGTAGTAGTCGCGCCTTTCCGTCCGTTCCCTTCTTCAAGAAGTTGGAACTCAAGGGGTTGTAAAACTCTCTCTCCCTCCAAGCTTTTCCGCGTCTTCCCGCTTCGCATGCCAACCAACGGGAAGGGGGGGAAGGGGAAGAAGGGGGATTCGGAAGTGGGGGTGGGATGGGTTGGGGGAGGGAGGTGGGAGGGGGCGGCCGTGGTGGCATCGTGGCCCCCCTCTTTCGTGTCCTAATATGGACGCCCCGCGACGCCTTATTCTTAGCTCTCTCTTGCTCTGCCTCCCCCCTCCCTCCCTCTCCCTTTCCCTCCTCCTCTTCCCCATCTCTCCCGTCTTTCTTCCCCGATTCCTCGGTCGTCGTTGCCGCCTCTCTTTATCTGTCTCTCTCTCTCTCGCTTTGCCGTCTTCCTCCGATTCATCGCCCGTGTGATATCTCCCATGTCTCTGCCATGTGCAGTGCTTGTCGCTATCCCTATATTTCCGCTCCTATATCATCCTCTCAATTGATGAGGGGGGTCTGAGAAGAGACGTAAAGAAAAGGCTGGTGAAAGCTCTAATGTTGAGCATGGCGCTGTATGAGTCGGAAACTTGGTCATAGCGAAGGGAGGATGTACTTACGTAGATTTGAGGCGTTTGGGATGTGGGTTTGGAGAAGGATGGAGAGAGTCAGCTGGGGAGGCGAGGAAAATGAACAAGGAGGTATTGGATATTGTAGGAGAGGAAGCTTGTTTTGGAGGTTTGGAGAAGGCTGAGAAGGGATGGATGGAGGAAGTTATGAGAGGAGAGGGTATGTTGAAGAGGGTAATAGAGGGGAGAGCAGTGGGGAAGCGTGGAAGATGAAGGAAGAGAATAGAAATTCTGGGAGAATTAAGAAGAGGTAGAAGGTTTGAGGAATTTAAGAGAGATTTAATGGCGGGACATCTTTAGGCGGGAAAACGATAGTGTGTTTAAGAAATTGGGATGCAGGATAAGGACTGTCCAAAAACCTACCAATCAGGTGGTGGAACACTCAAATGAATGAATGTCATCCTCTCTGTAAACCTTTTGCCATGAAAACGGAGATATATGCTATATAGCTATAGGGTTAGGAATGAGTGTGTGGTGCAAGAATGTGGGTTGGATGCTCCAGTAATGGACATATACGAAAGGAATATGCTTAGTTGGTTTGGCCAATTTCGAGAGAATGGGCGAGAGTTAAATAAATAAACAGATGCATGATAGTAGAGTAAATGGTTTGAGAGGAAGAGGTGGACCGCTTAATTCAGTGTTAAATGTGGTAGAAGAGACGCTAAAGAGGAGGAACGTGAGGAGTCTTAAGAATAGGAGAGTGTGTATGAATCAATGCATGAGTGTAAGAGAAGCGAAAGAGGTAATCGAGGATAGGGCATTATAAAGGATATTATTACTGGGAGACAGTTTTCTAGGCCTAATAGGAATGACTAATTTTTTTGACTTTGTCTTCCCCGAAAGAGATTGGCATGATGAGTGTGTATTTACAGTTTAAGGCTTTACTTTGTGGAAATGAATCACAGTAACAGGACCTTGCATACTTCGTACTTTTTTATTCTCATTGGCCGTGGTTTCGACATACAGTGCCATTATTAAGACTTCCTTCAATATTAACTCGATTATGACATAGTATTCGATTGAGTAAGGTTCAACTATGTATAATCTCATCTTTGCACGAGAGATAAAAACTTAGAAAAATTTCTCAGAATTTTTATAAACGGCTGAAGCATAGAAGGTCATATATTTAAAAATTCTGTGAAATTTTAGGAAGTTATTATCTTTTGTGCAATTGCATTGTATGTAAAAAAAAAAACAGTTCTAGGAGGCTTTAAACGATCATTGCACTCCTACTGCCGAGGAAGGGGTATTTTTAATTCATATCGTAGTACATGTCAATTCCAGTTTTAAATTAGCCAATCTATGTCAGAAGGTGACCATAGAAACCGTTAAAATATATTTATTTTTGATTTCACGGCCATATTATTGTTAATAGCAGCGAGGAGATATAAGTAGTGCTGATTTATAAAACTTAAGATCACACAGCGACTGCTAAAGCTAACGTGATTGGTCGATGGGTACTAGATCCTACTAGGAACGAGTTGCAAACTAGTACGGCTTCAATTATAAAATAGAGTAAATCAGGGAGTTGACAGCGATCCTGCTTGTTAGCCTTTATACTGGTTCGGTATCACGTGATACTGGAAAGCTATCATACTAGCGAGTATCCTCAAACTTGAGATGGATCAATTGTCTGGAAATATGGGCTTTAGACTGCAGAGCAGCCAGGTTTAAATTATTATTAGGTCAACGTCACTGGCGTTCATGAAAATTTTCCATTGCAGGGATAGATGATAATTTTACATTTCGAAATACCCTTTTTTATGGGTGCCAAAACCATGTAAAATTGTTATAAATCTCAGCCTAGAAAGCGTTTTGTCATCAATTTGAAAACATGGATTTATGCAGCTATATTAATATCCCTTACGGGAAATCCCAGATTGATTGACGGCTTTCGCAGTTGAATAGCCTCACTAGGGACGTCATTGGTTGTAAAATGTACAGAGGACCGCCAAATTCACCCTAATAAGCGATGAAATTGAAATTTTCAGGCGTAACTTTGTGAAAATACATTAAGATTGTAACAATGATGATATGCGTAACCTGACACCTGAGGATGTCGCCTATGCGATGAAATAAAACCTTAAGTGAAGTAAGCACAAAGCAATCATTGTTTCACTAATAAGCGATGTGTATTTTTGAATTTCAAGGGGCTCATTCGTTCATAATATGGAGCCCGTGCGTTACCGTCACTCTAAAAAATACCATCAAGGCAATGATTTTTCGATCGTCTAAAAAAAACTTCCGGCAAAGATGGACCCGATAGGTCATGTTATGCATTCATGTTGATAGTTGTCAAAGTCATTCAGTGGATAATTTGCTGGAATTGATAGTTGAGGTCGTCGGCCAGTTTTCCATTAAAATATTTACCGCAATAAGCGAGTAACTGTATACATTGAGTATTTTCTGAGATTTATTTATAATCGTGGCACGCGCAGCCCGTAACTCCACCGTCTATCATCGTCGAATGCCATTTCTTCCTTCGTCATCCTTCGTGTTGTGAGGTCTGGGATCCCAATTGTTTCGCCTTGATTAGCAGTGAATATATTTTTTTTACTCTTACTCATTAAATTGACGTTTCTGGTTAACGAGATTTGCGTATGTCATTAGTGTGAAAACCATATGTTTCTTTACTTTTGAGTGCATTAAAGCTGTTCGTTTTTCCTAGCAAGTGTTGACCTACCACACCGCGGCACTGTTTTAGCCACTGAGGAATTAATGGCTGTGTGCGCGCGCTTCCCTAGTACAAAACGTTGAAAGAATATTTTTTCATCAATTGTTGGCTTAGCTGAGATGAAAATTGTGACACGATTACTCTTTTATGAGGAGTTTAAACGTAGGAAGCATGTGCTGAATATGACGATTGTAATCTTACGTCACGAGAGAGTTTTTACTGTTTAGTCTACTCAAGCGGTGGGATTAATTATGTATTTCGTTGACTCACCGCTGCATTCCAGATTTAATTCTTTTCAAGATTCGTTCCCTTCAGCTTCGCCGTGAATCTTTCCGTCGCGGGTTTTCCCATGTGGTTTTTTTCGGCCCATTTTGGACACCGGATGCCCCCTCTCCCACCTCCCACCTCGTTATTAAAAGACATTCTCAAAATGGAGTCACGTTTTCGGGACCGCTTCAAGAATATATACTAGACGAGCGTGTTATTTATGAAATATTTTCGTAAAGCCCGTTTGACGCTGTACTTAATCCAGCAAAAGTTCAATGATACTGGGTTGTGTAATAGTTTTCGAGTATCGTGTGATACAGAATCAGAATGCTGGCTAACAAGCATGATGATTATCATACTCGCTGAACTACTTGGTTTCATAATTGGTGCGGTATTAGTTTGATACTCGCACCCAGTAGGGCCTAGTTGCCGTCGACCAATAATGTTAGGTTTTACCCCTAAATACACCAAATACATAACTATATGCACCAAAAATGATAAACAACAGTAATGACGATTTTACAAGCGAACTTTAAACTTACATATTTTGGACTTTAGCTCCACGAATTTCGGCAGCATTAAATCGGTCGTCCTTATTCATAAAAACGCCTACCATAAACATATCCACTTTGGGTAAATTATCTGAAGAGGTTTTAATAAAACAATTGCACGGCATAGTGTTTGTTTTCAATGAATAATCTTTAAATATGCGGGTTCTTATACAGTTCTTCACTTTCTCCCTCACTGCCGTCTATCGCTCAGCGAAAATGACGTCAAGCCAATCAGATTTCGTTTCGCAGCCGCGTAAAAAAATTGAAATTTCGACTATTTTAATCTTAAATATTTCAATTAATATTGAATCAATTTTAAAACTATTTTCGCTCCGCAAACTTGTGGGAGGCAAGTAACATACAAAGATCCGTATACTTAAATTTAAAATTTTGGAAAATACCCAAAATGTATACGTTCAGTATTTTGTCGATCCGGTTTTTTTTTTTCGTTAAATGAGTTGAAAACCCGGAACCTCGAAAGATAGGTATTGATTCATTGCGGTCTGGTGCTGTTAGAAAAATATTGTGTTTTATCCATATTTTTCCATTCGCTAATCATAGCCATGTTTTAAGGAGGTCCCACCGCGGCTGTGTGAGTCAAAACAAATACTGAATTCCCACTGAATTTTGTTTAAACGGTCATAAAAATCCTGCTTTTGCTGAAGGCAGGCGTTAGCTATTGAAAAACAAAATTAAGGAACAAAATATGCAGATTATTACACCGATGTGGTTTTAACGAACGATTTTTATAGCCATTTTAGCTGACTGCAGCGCAATTTCTATAGAATTGCCGCATTTTAACTTAAATTATCGCAGTTATTAGCTAATAATGCAAAAAATTAGGCGGAAAGATGCGTATTTTTTATTTTTATTCAAATTCCCGGGAATTTACGCCTCCATTTAACAGTTTTTCGTGAAACTGGCATATATATTAGATGAAGAAACACTATTTTCCTCGTGTTTATACCATACTCCCATTGAACACCCTATAATTTCAAGTTCAATTTGCGAGAAAATAACGTGGAAAGGTAAATTTTAATATACATTACAAGTGTACGAATTAATGGTACACTTATCTTTACAGTTAAAAATAAAAATATATCTGAAAATATGAATTACTATTTTTTCATTTGAAAAATAACCAATAAAGTCCTGCTAAGCCTATGGCTTGCCAGTAGGTGCCCTTATTTTTACTGTTTTTTTTTGTTAAATTTTACTGTTCATGTCAGACAGAGGACAAACTTTTCTATGAGTCCCCAAAATACGAATTAAATGACATCGATGTCATTACACGGTGAAACCACCTTAAACTGACAATATTTCACGGTTAACACGTTGGTGAGCAGTGGCGTGCACCCAGATGAGCATTTATTTATTTTCTCAGCGAAAATTGCTTACCGGAGAAATTCTCTAGCTTCCATCTGTGCTAGACAATTTATTTTGTAACGTCGATTTGGTCCGAGGTCTCTCTGAATGCGTTTAGGTTATTTTTAGCCTATTTTTTGGCAAAATGGTTTCAAGTCTTGGAATTTTCTGGAAAAAGAAATGAGAATTGCCATATGACAATTAGCAGAATACTTATAGCTAGAGGGTGGTCGAGTATGTTTAAAGTGGCATCAGTGTTCCCGCATCTTTCACGTGTTTTTTTTACTTCTAATTTTGCATGAAAGGAATGAAAAATAAATTTTTATCATGTTTGGCGCAATTTGGTTTTTAGCGGATTTGTCCAGCAAGAAAATTTCCGATGTTTTGATTGTTTTTATCACTCAATAATTAAGTCTTGGTTTTCGGTATTCTTATGTAATATTTTCCTCAGTATATGATTTCTGTGTTCTGTCGACCCAGTTTTATTTGTTCAAATTGCTGAAAAATAAATCGTGGCTGTATGCTGTCCTTTTATTCAGTGGTAATAAAGATAATTTCTAGATAATTTTAGTGGATATTCTCTCACTCTATGCGCTTTTGGGTATGAACTTTACATGCTATAATTGTGTGACGAATAGTACCTCAATTAAAATTAATTTTCCTTTCTGAGCTATTTAAGGACCGTGTGTTTCTATTTGTGTTCCTGAGTCCTCAGTCACACGTCGTAGAAAAAGATATCTTCTGATGGGTTTTACCACCCAACCAAAGCCAACTCTGAGGGATAGGGTTTTTCCATAGATTAAAGAAGAGAGTAGATGGTGTCTTGGCGCACGAGTGTTGAAGCTTTTTTTACGAAAAATAGTCCACCTAACATGGCTATCGCGCGCAATTTGTCCAAATATTTATGAATAACGCAGTCTTGTTTCGGTAATAATTGCCATTTTGACGTTAACTTGATCAATCATTACGATGCCACGACGATTACTCTTATTACAAATTATTTCGGCGTATTAAACTGCATAACTGATCTATTCAATATGGCCTATTGCGCAATTTAATGGCTGCAGTATTCCTCAGTGCTATCGCACCATATGGCTCCATCTGCTCTATTGTTTTAACTACCTATGGTTTTCCCACAGGTGTACCTTTTTTCTATTTCATTTTGGTGGTAATGAATTAATTTTGAAACCGTGCTCAATTTTTCGAAATAAGTTGTCCATCGGAGGGTTTTATGGTAAAGTAACTCCTGTAAGTAGATTCAGAGGAGGCTTGCTCTGATAAACTCGACATACCTCGTTCTCAAAGCAGTCCGTCCCATACCTTCCCTGCGTGCCTCTTCATATCTCTTCCAACCCCTTTTCTTCTCCCAAGCCACGCAAGTTCATTGCCCTGACCCCTTATCTGCCTCTCCCTGCTTTTCACTGCGACCCAGTTGTTCTCCCTCCCATCTTTCTTACAAGATTCAGATTAAAATCTTATTAATCCTGAGGAACCTTATGCCCGGTTCCGGCTACTATTCTACGAAGCAACGTAGCCCGCCAACACGCATTCACACTACGCTATTGTAACTCAGTGCTGCTCTCACCAGGCGTCGCGGCGAATAAATAAAGAGCGAGCGAACTAAATTAAGACTCCTTTGATTGAGACTTAAGAAATGGTTTAAAAGCAAATGACACTGCTCTTCGCTTATTCATCAAAGTAGCACCATCTCCTTCACTGTTTTGATTATCGTCCTTCATCATTGCCGGTTTCCGCTCGCGACACCGGCTCTGATCGATTAGGTGGGAGCGTGAAGAAATACTTCTCCGTCGGTACGTAAACCAACACGCGTTCACGCGGTGGGAAGCGTCAACGAATGTCTCTACGTTAGTAGCTCGGTCGTAGAGGTAGTAGTGTGAACGTGCCATTTAGGAAGTTCCGCCGTGGCGCGCGGCGCCGTGACTGCGTGACTCATACAAATACTGAATTCCTCTTCCCGTTTGTGTAATTGATTAAAATATATCACTTTCACTGGCGCTTAGCGTGGGGTATTATAAAACAAGACTAAAATAAGAAATGCGTAGATTATTCTATGATTGTATTTTTAATGAACACTTTTACCAGCCGTATGAGCCAACTGCAGCGCCATTTCGATTGAATCAAAGAACTTTGACGTCAGTTCCTGTAGTTATTTGCTGATAACTCCGGTTGATGATGGATTGGTACCTATATTTAATTACCATTCAATTTTCTATGAGTATTTAACAATTTTTCGCAAAAATGGCATTTATGACATCTGTTAGATAGAGAAATGTTATTTTTACCGAGAAGTAATGAAAAACGAACATTATAAAGTTTCTATTTAGAAAATTTAGTTGCTTGGTCGAAAAAAATGTTATTTCAATCTAGCCTTTGACAGGTTATGCCATCATCAGGTGGTAACATCAGGTGATCAGATGATGGCATAGCATGTCAAAACGAAGGTCCAAAAATATTATATTTTCTAAATAGGAATTTTTAATAGCTTTTTTTGTTACTTCTGTGATGGAGAAATTCCACATTGTTAAGACTGGGACCGTCCATTCAATTATTTTTGCCAATTTTCCACCTATTCCCGCATTCAACACCATGTAGTTTCAGGTTCAATTTGCGAGAAAATTTTGTGGAAAAGTAGGATTTTTTTGTTCTTGTGTAATATAGGATACACTTTTTTATTAGTATTAGTATATATATTAATTATTTAACATCAAAGTAATTTTAAGGTGGAACCACCATAATGTCGGAGGAGAATCACTTATCCTCCGAGCTTTTTCTTTCTAAACTCTTCCATTTAAACCTACATTTACCGGTAGATTACTTAATGATAATAACCTAAAACATAAAAAATGAACTAAAATGTAATTAATCTGTACAAAGTATGCTCAATAGCTTTTAAATTATACTTCCGTAGATTCTAAAGACAATAATTTTAAGTGCTCCTCTTACTAGACTTGAGCCCAAATTGCATTTCGGCAACCACACATTTTCTCAAAAACGACATAGTAGATCGAAAAACGGACTTCACATTTGTTATTTGAGTCATCGTCACCTAAATGTGTGACTTTAAACAAAAAATTCGATATAAATAGTTGTGTGTATGAATGAGTTAAACATAAATGTGGAAGTGTTCTGTATATTTCTTTTTCTTCTTTCTATTACTTTTTTCGTCCGGTTCGTCAAATCTTTAATACTTTTCCATGTATTTCCCTCTCTTTTCTCCCCCTTCCGTTTCGTATTCGGTTTCATATGCTGTCTGGAATTTATTTCTTAGATATCCAGAAATTATAGGGTATCCACACCGAATGTTTTGGCTGTAAAATTCCCAGAAATCTATCAATAGACTCCCTCAGTGGCTGAATGTTTCCTTCGAAATACTTAAAACTGTGTCCGTCCTCGCGCGATCCCCCCTGAGGAGAGAAAATGGTTTCACTCGAATACGACTCATCGAATTCTTACGTAATACGACGTAGAATATCGCTTCCTATTATATTTTCGAAATACAACATCGTTTCGTTCATCGGCCGCATTCCAGTTTGGCACATGCTTCTAAAATTTCGTGAGCCTCCGAAATTCTTGTAATTATTCCGAATAATATTTTTGTAAGGACACGTTTTTGGATTTCCTCGTCCTGTATATTGTCTGAACTTGCATTTACGCACTCGAAGAAGCTGATGCTTGTGATATAGCCATAAAATTTCTCAAATCGGGGTAGTTTGCATTTTCATGGAATTATACGACTGGATTGAATGTTATTATAAGGCCAATTATATTTGGACCGGCTTTCTTTGCCAATGACTGATACATCTTTGATGAAATTTCCGTAATTCTTTAAATGCACACTGTTTGTATATACATACCTACTTTTCAGTATTGTTTTGGTGGCCGTATTCGAGGTTCTCTGCACTAGTCTCAACTGCTGTTTCTAAGAGGCCTGCAAGTCCATTCTTTCATGCTGTCTTTCTGCTGAATTTTTGTTATACGAATTATCTACACCTACATACCCTGCGAGTCGCCGGAGAGGCGTTTGGCGGGGGGTGTTATGCATCAGCTGTGTAAATGAAAGGGAAGAAGAAGGGGAAGAGGACCAAAGTGAATTGCATGCGAATCGAGTGTCTCAGTAGCATGCTCTGTTTTAGTTATAATCAACAATGGGGAGTGGAACGAAGAAATTTTTGTACCTATCAGTTTGGCAGTGTATGTATTCCCTCATTTAGTCACCACTATCAGTTATAGAGATGTAGTATCGGGTCAAAATAGTATTCTCCGTGTCTTGCTGAAACTCGCATGATCTTAATTTTTCTAGTAATTTAAGTCATTAAGTGTAGCCTCCGAGTCTCAATCACAGTGGTTCCCAAGCTTTTCTATGCCCTACACCCCTAAAATGTTTTAAAATGTCCTCACACCCCTTAAAGCAATATCTCACACTCTTTGAAGTAATAATTTATCAATGAATTAAAGTAAAAGTGACCAAACCAAATTTGTGATAAAATATCCTCAAAAATGGAATGTATGGAATTTAATTTTTTTACAAGGAATGAAAAGTTTTATAAACCCCTCAAAAAAAGGTACCCTTGGCATCTATAAAAAAACTGAAATGTAATATCGCAACCCCTGGAATGCTATCTCGCACCCCAAAGGGGTTCGAACACCCCTGGTTGGAAAACCCTGCTCTATCGGCTCCGAACCTAGTCAGGCTGTGTTTACACTCTCTATTCGCCCGTAGCAGTTTTAACGAAGCGTACGACTTTCCTTTCTATTGTTTATTTCGCGAATAAAATCTTTCTGTGCTGGGTCACGGGGTATTCCAGATGTGGCCTAACCAGAGCAAAATATCATCTCTCTTTTACTTTTTCATACAAGAACCTTCATCCTACTATCAAATTATGTACATAGGTGTAATCCTAGATTTAGCGGCAGATAGTCAGCAAAAGGGCATGCATTTATATTTATCTCGAAGATTTTCCTGTCAGTCCAAGTCCACTCTCGTTCATCTTGTTTTAAATTTCTACCCTCCTGCCAGTTTTTCATTTCGTTCTGCTGCTAGTTCTTCTGTGGGGCTCGTTCGTTGATGCGTGTTCACAGTGCCCGAACAGCCGTTTACGTCGATGTGCTCATCTGAGAGAAGTGATGGGACCACTTATCTTTTAGATATATCTCCTCTCACTTTCGTTTCAAATGCTATGAACCCATGCCCTGTTATTTCTTTCCAATTCTGATTTTTTAACCCATCCTCCGTCACTTTGCGCTCTTCGACAGATAAATTCGTGATATCTTGTAGGCTGTGTCTGCGTGTTCGGGGAAAATGGTTGGGAGTGGTTCGGCTCAGTAAACGAGTGGGATTCCGAAGAAATATTGGCCTGAACAACCGATATTCGATCGTCATATGTTTTTAAATAGTATGCCTAAAATCGGCAGTGCCCTTACAGAACTAAGGGAAAGAAATTCGAATAGCAAGTTAGTATGAAAGATAAGACTTGGGTAGTACCGTAAATTTTCTTATAAATGATTTGTAACTCATAGCGACAGAAATTATCAAATTACATAACAATATAAGGACACAAAACCTAAAGACATCTATTATAAGTAAAAAGACGTTCATTTTTTATTTACATGAATCACGTACTTACTTCTCAAATAAATTGCACCTTGCGTTTCATAGAAACAATTGCTTGTGTTGCGGAGGAGAGCACTTGAACAGAAATGTCCATAGCATGTTTCTCATAGACAAAGGAATCGACTCATTATATTTCCGACCAAGAAATTCTACATCTTCATGAACTCCAAGATCACATGGCAATGAGAAGCCAGTGTTAGCCATTGTAATCCCCTTTTTGAATTACTTTCTTCTCTCTCTTTAGTTTTAAAATCTGTAAACCGATTCCTGTGCTATTTATTTCCAATTTCGATTTTTTCACTTCTCCTCCATCGCTTTGCTCACTTTGATTCTGGATATTTTCCTTGAGAAATCCTGTGTGTGTGTTCGCGGGGAAAATCGTTGGAATTGGTTCGGCGTCGAAAACAAGTGGGATTCTTTGGCGGGGTAGCGAACTGCCCAGGGGTGGACTTCTGCCTAGGTAAACTAGACAGCTGTATAGGGCCCCAACGTCAGAGGGGGACGGGATAGGGGACGAAATAGTTACACATTGGCACACGGGAAACGAAAAGTAATGTCATATTTGTCAAAAAGATATTCTTGGTACTTGTCTTTTTCGTCTCTAAGTTTGCTTATCTATTTTCTAAATTCAAGGTAGGAACGTTAAATGTGTAACGTACGAGACATGCGTAACTTTGACGTCTAATATCTGCAAAGCTAAGCATTCGACAAAAACGAAATTTTGATACGACGTGAGTAATAGTTTTATTATTACGTCTCCGGAGTTTCTAGTTTTTAATTGTAGCAGTTATTGGTATGCCGTTTTATTTATAAGCCTACTTTTTCTCGGCAACTATGCATTATGGCGTCGTGAGACCAGGACTGTTATCTTCCTATTTAAAATTCCAGTGTGGATCAGATATTATCGTTCTGCTGAAGTTAGCACATTTTTTACATCTAATCATATATTTTTCGAAAAAGCCCGCGAAGGCAAAGCTAGTAGATCGGTTTCCGTCACGTCAGGAAAAGTCGATCGTAATTTCACCTTAATTCCGCGCCTGGGCGCGCCATAGTTCTCCTCTCGCCGCGACACGGAGCAAAATAATCTTCTCTCCCCAACAAACGGGCGCCTATAATTTCTCTGGGCGGAGGAAACAATGGAGTGGTCTACGGCTAGCCTTGGCTCCCACACGCCCTTACGCAATGGGTTCCGAAATGCTCATCTGGTTCCCGGAGGAGGCTTTCATTATATTTCATTTTATCGCTGCCTCTGTTGCTCGTGATCATCGATTACGACCTCCTCTTGCCTGCCTACCTACCTTTTATGGTGCCGTGGTTCATATTTTCTTTCATTTATGACTGTGGCATACATACATTTCTCCTCTTTCGAAATTTAATTCTGCGGATTAGGAGCGAATCACAGAAATGCGAAGAAAACGATTTAGTAACCGCAAACAGTGCCGGCCCCTAGGCGTGGGTGACGTGGACAAAACCACACGCGGCCGGCCGGCGGTAGGGGCGGTCAGTCTGCGACTTATTAATGAATGTGAAAAGGGGACAGAACGTATGAAAGTTGTAAAATATTACTAACTTCCAGCATGAATTTCCTTCCAAAATGACTCTCTTTAGTGCTTCGTAAAGGTGACGGAAATGCAAAACTAACTTTAATGAAAAGCACAATGAAACCTAACGACCAACAATTTCCTTCTATATAATTATTGTCACCTGTTAATTGAAATGAACTGTGGCTGAAATTGCACTACAACTTACGGGTAAAATTACACCCACCCACGTGTGAGTAGATATATTGTAAATAATCCCGATAAATACTTTTCCTCGGTATCCGAAACTTGGGCACAACTTATTGATTAAATCCTGGCGGGGAAGGAAACTTTAATATTAGGTGTTTCTGTTCTGTTCTGAAGCCCCAGTTTATTCTTCAAATGAAAGCGGTTTTTTAGAAAAAAATAAATCCAGCAAATAAATTCTTTATCAGGCGCGGTCAAATAAAATTTTGCCACCACTTGTAAAATAGAATGGGCCAGCACTGACCACGAATACACTTTTTATATCTCTCCTACGTTGCTCTGTCGCAGTTTAAAAAATCGATCGGCTATACTTGTTGGCCTATATAGTGGTTTCTTCAGTCGAAATCGACGAGGTTCTGCGCCAGAGAGAGGGGGGTCGTCGTCCTTTTTCCTAGTGGCCTTGGGCGGATTGCCATACTCTAGGCTGATCACGTTCCCGATTAAGGCTTCCTCCTCTCACTCGCTCTCCATTCAAGATATAATGATGTTATTTAGTTGGTTGTTAATAATAGAACGAAGGCAAAAAATATTACCCGAGGATAAAGGAGCCACTTGATCTTTGAGGGAAGAGGATGAACGTTAAAAGGAGGCTTTGGAGACATGGATGAGGGTTGATAACAATAGAAACACTATGAAATTA
Organism: Pyrrhosoma nymphula; assembly: GCA_963573305.1. Classification (NCBI taxonomy): domain Eukaryota; kingdom Metazoa; phylum Arthropoda; class Insecta; order Odonata; family Coenagrionidae; genus Pyrrhosoma; species Pyrrhosoma nymphula. Next base: position 83,283,800 of record OY754333.1, on the reverse strand, counting down.
TATAATTAGGACTTTTCTACGGTTTAATATTTATTTATAATTAAACTGTAGAAAAGTACTAAGTATTTGATTTAATTATGAATACTATCATAGTCGAATAACGAACCATGATTTGATAGTGGAGTGAATGGTGTGAGAGGAAGTCGTGGGTGAATGTGGTAGAAGACACTCTAAAGAGGAGGAATATTAGTAGGTAGCCTTAAGGAGAGCGTCTATGAAGCAATGCATGAGTGTAAGAGAAGCGAAAAAGGTTTGTGAGGATATGGAATTTCGGAGGAAATAATTAAAAGGGAGTCAGTTTTGTAGTGCTAACGACAGTAACTAAATTCTTTGACTTAGCCTACCCCGAAAGGGAATGATGGATGGGAGGACTGTATGCAGAACTTCTACGAAGTGAAGCGAGCAACAGTGAAGTTTAATAGAAACACTGCTTAATTGTACAATGAAGTCTCTATTATCTGAGGTAATTTGGACTGAAGCCACCTCAAATAGTAAACATTTCGGATAATACGAAACTGTGCTTATGCGCGGGAATAAATTTGGATAAAAATTAGATGTTTCCTTTTTTGACATGGTTTGGATAACATAATTCTTTGAATCACCATCTACTTGGTGATAGAACCGATTGCCGAAATCTGACGTTCGTTTGCATGAGCTTTACTGTCTTGGTACAGCCAGTTGGTAAGGATCTGGTCCTCGGATTATACGGTAAATTGGGACTCGGATAATCGAAACTGTACTGTATGCATTCACATTTTATTGTTATTTAACCCACCATGGCTTCAACGGGTAACCGTCGTTTTAGCGCGGAGTCAAAATAACTATCCCATGTTTTTCTCTAACTCGCCTGATCTTACGTTTTCAAGTAACCTTAACATAGCGTTTAGCACCCGAGTCTGAAGCGGCTCCCAACCTAGTCCCTACACCAGCTGTTACTATCAATTTTCTCGTGGCTGTTTTTAACAAAGCATGCTGGTTTTCTTCGTATTTTATTTATTTTACGAATTAAATCTTTCTCTGCAGGGTCCCGAATCCTCGCGGCGCGGCGTATTCGAGAAGTGGCCTTAGCAGAGCGAAATAGCATCTCTCTTTCACTTTTTCATCCGAGGACCGAACTAATATTCGCTCTATAAGTCTTAGTTTCTGTTATTCCGGGGCCGAAAATGGTTTTTATGTGTTTCCTCCACGCTGGGTCTGAAGCTGCTGTGATTCTTAGGTATTTTACTACATCTGGCTCGAAGGTGAGAGTCTCTGGCTTTAATGAGTGGAATTCCTTCAAGATGAGAGTAAAGAAAACACTGCAATTCAACAAAATTATATAATTTATAGACCATGGCTTTGATGCAGTGCTTCATCTTCAAGTGAATTTCCTTAAAATATAAGTCCTTATGAATACATTAATAAGTGAAGGGGAGGAAAGGGTTGGAAGGTTGATGGATGGGGGTAGAAAGTGTATCAACTCCCCTCCACTTGCTAACTTATATATTGGGACTTATTTTTTATATAAATTCACTTGAAGATGATGCACTGCATTGAAATCTTAGTCATTTAAATATAGAATTTTGTTGAATAGCAGTGTTTTCTGTACTCTCGTCTTCATCTGACTCCTTTATATTTACTCATCTCACTTCATAGATACGGCGTTGGTGTTATTAATTTCATAATGAATTTACTGCAGGCGTCGAGTGACGAAGAGGCTTGAGATGTATGGTGAGGGAAATTGGTAGGAGGCAGGGAAAGTGGACGGGGGGCGTATTGAGGGGTTGGCGACTGAGATGGAGCGGTAGAATATTGGGTGAGACAGATTCGTTTGCTGTGGTGGCTGGAGAGTTTGCCTCCCATCCCAAGCGTCCGGCTTCGAATGCCGGCAGGAGTGGAGATTTTTCTATTATAGATTCCTGGTCCCTTCCTGGCGTTCATATGCAGAGCACTTCAAGTGTAGTGCTTCTTCCGTCGAATGTAACGTAAAACTGTGAACCTCTGGACGCCTTTCGTTAAAAGTGTTCAAAAGACGCCTTCTGTTACGAGGCTAATTCCGACGCTGGATTTTTGTGCTCTCTCTTTCTATTCCCTAAATTAAAGTCATCGAGAAACATGGTGGCAGTAGTGAAGACGGCCCTTTTCAGTGAAGTTCAGGTTCCCTACAAATCAGCTCCGCTCGGGGGAGTAAGGTCATCTTCGTGTTTGAATATCAGGGTTCCCACAGTCGCGCAAACGTTCATTGGAAACTTCAAATGCTCAATTACTTAATCACATTAAATATCGAGCTCACTATGGCTCTTAAAGTTAGGCGAAGGGTGCACTCTTTAGGGTGTTTCACCGCGTCGTTATTTTTAAGATAACAGTTTCGCCTACGTTCCAGCAGGCGTTTTCAGGTCAAAGTAACGATTCCGGTAATTAACGACCTTATGTAGGCCCGTTTATAAGTCCTGATTGGTGGCGTCATTTTTCCACGTTGGAGCCAATTTTCCCCCGTTGGTGGGTAAACATAGCCTTGATTCGCGCTGCTGACACGTTCCCACCCTCTTAAGTTAAATACAGTTTTGTCGGCAGCTGATCCCATCCCCACAACCCCTCCCCTCCTTAACGTCACGCTTCGCGCAGGCGATTGCCACCGTATTTCGCTACCACCACACTGATTTTTATGTAACAGTACAAATTACCTCAGTCGTTGGTTTGCATCCCAAGTAAGTAATACTGGAAAAAATGGAAGCAGTAGGCGATTAGTATGTTTCAAACAGCACATGGGATAGTGGAAGATCGATAGAAGAGTTCAACATGGGGTGAATGTAGGACGTATGTTGGGTTACAATATTCTGATTACCCAAAGCAGGGAAACATCTAGTTTCGAAGAGATAAAATTGGGAACAGGGAAAAATTGGGACTTTAAAAAAAATAAAAGTTTAGCTGATAGTTTAAAGTTATTTTGTTCTTTGATTACAATTGCACAATACAATTATTAGTTAAAGCTGCGGCGGCTTGTTTTTATCTCAAAGTCTGTAGTACCGAGTTTGGATCTCTACATTAGTGGGGTGGCTGACAATATTTGGCCCTCGCCGAGTAATTTCTCTGCCCGCCCCGCCCCCCTCTGTCCCCCGTGAAAAGATGAAAAATAACTTTGCTCGGCTCGGCTTCTATCACAAGGATTCTCTCCCTACAATCAAGTGATAAACAACAAGTATTCGGTCAAGAGCCTTATAGGGGACGTGATACAATGTTTTTGATTTGCTCATCTCTCGCCATACATTTTTCGCTGTGCTTTCTCCGTGCAGTGGACAGCGGGTACGGGGCAATCCGAGTCTTTACAGTGTCATAAATATCAACCGGGCGGGACACCGGAACAAATCCTTCATACGGGGACTGTCCCGTTCCGCGGCCAAAGCGGGTCGTATGGTAAGACTAGATCCTAATCTAGGTTTAGAGTTTTAGACTATACGAGTCTAGGAGTAGACATATTTAGTGTTTTGAGGGATTGTTTGCGAGTGGCCCGGCGGTAACCGGAGTGAGGCTACGCTGGTGCTTACCGAGAACCCGTCATTATTATCCTTGAATCATATTTGATGGTGATGAATGGCGCAATATAAATCCCGTTCACCATTCATTTTCACTTCCAAGAAATTAAGATGACACATTTTCATTCGCTGGGTTGATCGATGACGGCACTTACTTTTCCCTTATGAAGAAAACATTTTAAAATAGTGTTTTATTTTTATGAAATCCTCCCTTAGTGCTCTTATACTTAGACTAGTTGCATCACTGGGTCCAACTTGGTAACTTTACGGAAGAACATAATAAAAAATTAAAGTACAAACTAAGTTCTTTTATACGCGAATTTAAACCCGAATTTGCCTTATACCTGATGTATATTCGTTTGCTGAAATCTCAGCTCACTAATTGTGAAAGGGAAAACTGACTGTGTTTCTCAACTGCCGTTAATATCTTAATCAAGAAACTGGAGGCACCAAAGTGATAAGGCGATTTATGAAATCTTAATGGGGGTATTAAAATAAATATGATCCCAAGTGTTCTCAAAGTTTACCTACAGTAAGAGAATGAGGCATTTCTACTACACCCACGGTTATCCTACTCAAACATTTCGTTTAAAACTTATTGACTTCTCTGTTAATTTTTCTTTGTTGTAACCCGTAAGATTTCCACTTATGAGCATTGTTGAAAACGATTGATCTCATGCCGTATTATCAAATACTGCCCCCGAAAATATTATTTTATATTTTCATGTATTTATGTATTTATACTCCTCCTTCAATGACTTCTCATAAAAATTGCTTTTCCAATATTATGGCACGGCATTTTTATTGGTACGTCATAAACATCACAGTAAAATAAGGGTAAGGATTCGTTCTGAGAGCAAGTACAGTTGGCTCGCGACAGAATATAATTTTAAATTCAAATTGATATAACAAACTTATATGTAGTTTCCTCAAAGTTTCTGTCAAAACGTTTGTGGAAACTACAAAATTTTCTCTCGCAGTACGGATATCCACCTTTTCCACAAATTAATGACCTGATGCCATCAGTTTTATCTCTTTTAAATTTCATTGGACTGAATTTGTCACCCCTGTACCCTCTTGAGTTGACTCACGCATCTCGTTTTCCCTAAATCTCATTCACACGACCTATGTCACGACTTCTCCACTTCTCCCCACGTCTCAATTCTATGCTTTTCCTTTATCTTATTTAATCCTCTTTTTAAGAGGAAAAAAAGAATCCTCTTTCTCACCTTAAAGATCCTTGCTGTATCTCTCTTTCTTTGGATGGCGAGTGTAAATTGATCCCTCCCTCTCTATTGTATGCGAGAGTGTCCTCAGCAGCGGTGATGGTTATTCCTCTGTGTGGGTTTGCGTCGTCGCCTTCTTTTGTTGCTCCCTCAATCGCCCCCCCCTCCCTCCGCTCCTTTATCCGTCACCCATTCGTATCTCTCCTGTATTCATGGGTCACGTGCAGATGCACGTGATTTTTAATTTTTCTGGACGAATCCTGACGGGAAGAGGCATCAATACCTACATGTATGTACAATTGTACATACATCCTTTCCACTGTCAGTCATCTCCTGAGAAATCGAGGTGACTTATCTGAAATGAACGCTCTGAGGCTGTCGCTAGCGACTGGTCCTCATCATGACAGTGGTCTCCTTGGCATCTACATCCAAGCTGTACCTTGCAATGCACCTGAAGACTTTGGAGCTAGAGATGATTCCACACCAGGTATACTCTAACCTTCAAACACACTCATGCTATTATTAGTTATCTTACTATATAAACTTTTATGTTAAATTGAGTAAGGTAAGCTGAAGATACTTCGCGTGCAATACGGCTTCCAACTATCATTATGCTCATGAGGGATTGATACTGCGCTCACACATCACGGGGATCACCTAAGTTCAATCATGCTGACATGCAAATGTGATTATAAAATTAATGGAATATATTACACAATATAAATTAGTTACACATGAAGACGTTGAAACTGAAAAAAATAAAAAGAGCACAAAAACAACGCTACCTATTATTACCTAACATTACTGGCGTCATAGATCATAGCTATTTTGGTCCTTAATTGTCCGCGGAAATCATTACATTTTATACTTGGCCGTTCTGTAATCCATCGTTTCAATCTCATTCTTGTGATATTACCTACTATGACAGCACGGAGTTTTTCAGTAAGTTCATTATGTCAATGCAATGTAATGTCCTGGGCTCCCCATGCACTTGGCAGTGACCATGTGGACCCATGCTTGAAGATGGCGCTGGCTTGTAGGTTTGCAAGTTCTTGGCATGGATTTATCTCGTCTTGTGTGGCTGGCGTTTTTGTCTTTCTCGGTTTTCGCCTCTGGCGAGGCAGGGCTGTTGTCTTCCGTTGCTCATTCATTCCATCTGCTCTGCCTCAATTGCAAATTGTCATGAAAGGAATCCATGAACAGACGACGAGGAAATATCGCTGCAAAATTCTCTATCAATTGGTTGCCGTTAATCCACGTATGACCACTTGTATGAGCAAACCGAATTATTTTCTGCAGTTGATTTATTTTAAAGCCCTTTCCAACATCACCTATTTCGCCTGAGCCGACGCTAAAGCCTCATGATTTTCAGATACTTATTTATGCTAATATTCGTATTTCACATTGATAAAAAAATCATTCGTCTGGATTGGGATTCGACGCAATATCCTTGAAATCGAGTCCTAGTGATTTGAGTGCTGTAAGTACGGCTTCGACAACTTTCCGGAGGAGGTTAGGAGAAGGAAGAGTAGGCGGTTGAAACAGGTAATGAGGGGTGAGGGGATGCTGAAGGCCGTGACAGGGGGGAGGATAATTGGTAAGTGGGCAAGGGGAAGAAATAGAATCGGTTTATGGACGGGATGGAAAACGGTAGGACGTATGCTGAGATGAAGAAAGGCATTGTGTAAGGACCTGTAAAAACCTAGATAATTTTTACTCTTTTTCATTTAAACCTAATTTAACCGGTAGATTATCCTTACAATATAGCAATAATATAACTTAAGTTTATACCGAATTAGGCATTCAGACACTAGTAAATGGGCTTACATGACTCCAGAGGTATGAGCCGTATACGGAACACCAGATATTAAAAGGTTAAGGCTGTAAAGCTGAGCAGCAGTTTCATGCTCAAATGTCGGTTGCTCAAGTGCAGCTATTAGTAAGCCGTGTGGCGTGTGAAATTCACACAGTATGTTGATGGCTGGGTTTGGAGAATTAAAGTATGAGTGGGCACTACGCTCGCTGAGCAGTTCGTTTCCTTTTGTCGGGTCCGACAGCGATAATCTTGAGTACTTTCTATAATGACCTGTTCTGAAATTAGCTTGAAAGTAATTACGTGCTTAGAAATATTTTTTTTACAAACAAACATTCACACGCCTCTTATTTACACTGTAAGAAAAAAACTATGAGAAATATTAAGAGAACGATGGAAAGAAGAATAAAGTTAGATTTTTAGTTCGATACGTTTTGGCAGGAAGAGGAATATACAAACCTTAAAAATAACTTGCACAAGTTTTAGTATTTTACCATGACTCTACGCTACTGCTGTTTGGCGTTTTCATGGTAACTGCAGAATGTTTATGATAAAATGTTTGCGTTGCCATAGGTCGGTAACGAAGGAGTTGCGACCCCATGTTCATAGGACAACATTTTATTGAAATCCCCTCCCATATTTCCTCCAGGAGTTCCGTAGATTCCTCGTCGCGTTAATATTCTTTTTCTATTGTGTTTGGTATTATTTCTTTGATTTATATATTGAAGTGTTTGTCATTTTTACTGTACTCATATACCGACAAGGGGTTTGATGGATGAAGGGACTTATAAAGTCTCAATCTCGCCCCAATAAAGACGTTTATCTATCAGTATATTTATCTATTCTGAAACACCCTGTATTTCGCCGGTCATAGGTGTTAACATTATTGTTTTTTTTCCAAATACTACAAAATGTAGAAATTACATAGTACGCAGTATCTCACGCGGGTTCAAAGATACACTCCAAAGGGATGAAAGTCGCAGTGAAGATGTTTTCATGGCGAATTGCATCCTTTTGGTGTATAGTGCATTTTTGTCAATTAACCCTAAAATGCCAGTCAAATGTCAATAAATCCCTAATGTGCCAAATCAAAAATTGCCATTAAATTTAAATAGAAGTAGCTATTATCTAAGTAGTTAATGTTATTTCTGTAGCTTGTATTTGTTAATATTTGCATATAAAAATTCTTTCTCAATAATAATTTTTTTTGATCCACCTAGGGTTTAACTTGAGTCCACCATTTGACAGCAAACTCGGGTTAAACTTGGGTCCCCAGTACAGAATTACTAAATTTTTCTAGTGTAATTTATCCAATTTTTACTCGTTTTTTTCGGCGAGCTTGGAGACAGTGATTACATCCATTCGCTGTTTCTCAACTGACCCGGCACAGGTGAAGGACCTTAAAACCACATTTCATAGAGAAAGGCCTTCTTACGTGCCCCGTGACTCCAGAATAACCTACACTGCATTCTATCCTGCCTTCATAAGATGCAGCGGGGTGTACATTAACTGCAAGACATAAAATCGATACAAATTGCCTCACTCCCATCGCCCCATCATATGTATCCCCGTGTCGTGAAATGAAGGATGGTAGTCCTGTCGGGATTAAATAGGTAATGTGCCTACTTGGCGAGGCAACGGAAACCACGGAGAGATAATTCCACTCCGCGCCTTCCATGGTTGGTTTCCTTCTCGGCGTTAAACCTTGGGATTTTTCGCCATATCGCTATTTCGTGAAGCGAAAATTACAGTTCACAAAAGTGTATTCCTTTTCACATTCTTAAATATCGTAGCGAAAATTGGTTAGACTGGGATAAGCGAAAGAGTTAGCTAAATTCAGTGGGAATGGGGTGTGTGTGTTAAGTTTTCTGGATAAAAGTGTAAGGGATATGGTTTAGAGTGAATGGACTATGAACGAATGTGGAATGGATGCTCCGGTATGGAATTTTACGGAAGAAGTGTGCTTCGTTGTTTTGGACACGTGAAGAGATTGGATGAGAGTCGAATAACGAAGCAGATTTATGATAGAGGAGTGAAATGGTGCAATAAAAATGAGTAGACCGAGAAAAGCGCAGGTGAATTTGGTGAAAGAGACTATTAAGATGGGGAATATTAAGTCTTCAGGAAGGCGTGTATGAAGTGAGAAGATACGTTTGAGTGTAAATTAAGCAAAAGAGGGATGCAGGGTGGGGTAGTACGGAAAAAATAGTTAAAAACAAAGCCAATTGTTGGCGCACACCGAGAATCAAGCACTTTTTTTTACTGTGCCTACCCCAAATGGGCAGGGTGTTATGGGTATGTATGTGTGAATGCACTATGAAAATTCGTGAAAAAATGCTAGTAATTTCTTTACCCTTTCCTTTATTAGTAGCCCAATTTTACTAATCCAAATTTAGTAACATCCGTAGTACGAGGAAAAATTTTCACTTTTTTCACTAACCCTTAATTCACTTCGCCCGTGGCCCTAATTCCTTTCACTGGGGCAAGGGTGAGCGAACTGTTGGCGAGTGGTAGATTAACCCTAGGGATACGGGAGGCCGTTACTCTTTTGCGGATGTGGGGATTCGTGGCAATGTGTGTCTGTGCACCTACTGTCTTCCTCCTTTCGAGAAGCTTCGTTCTCCGACACGCAAAGCCCCAAATGCGCCGGACAGTCAGTCCCTTTCCCTCTACCACTTTTATATGCCTCCGGGTTCGCCCATTACAAAAAATACCCTCTCGACCTCCATTCTCTATTCTCGCTCTGACCCGTCCCGTGTCAAAGACCCTGGTTCGATCTCCTTGGTATGTTCTCGGTCATCACACCCCTTTTGGATTATTCAAGCATTACGTAAGATGGTTGGGAATGGTGGGGGATCGAGGCCTCATCTTACATCTTATACACTAGGGATAAGAATCTTAGATCACCTGGCGCATCGTTTTGACCGCACGCGAGATCACATCTTTTATTTTTTTTATCATCGTCTCGTGGAAAATCTATAACGCTGAAAATTGTTCATACATGGTCGCTTTGAGTTCGGGTATAAATTACGGGGAATTGCTGCATGGGGTTTTGTCGGTTATCCTTCACCACTTCGGGTGAATGCCAAACCATTAAGCCATACCCGGATGAAAAGGGATTATAGATTTACTGTTTTAATCTGCAAATGCTTGCGATATGAAACCAATAGTCATTTATATAACCATACCCTGAAGAGATGTATTGGCCTATAACTGGGCTTCAACTGTATAAATGTGTATTCCGAAAGTTATATTGCTGAATATAAATATGCATTGATGTATTTTGCAATTGCAAAATAAACCCTATTGAATTTATTGAGCCATAGTTGTGAGTATAGCTTCTACTCCTTAAAAGGGGTCCCCACGGGAGCGTTAATGATGATAAAAAGCACGGTTATCGTGGAGAAGCTCGAGGGAGAAATTAAGGAACGCCTTCGTGCGAAAGAGAACACTTTTTCGCCTCTCATTGGTCTTCATCAATCTTCAGATCCCACTTCTCCATTATTCAGGACATCCTAATCTCAAGTGGCAGAAACATTAGTTGGCACTCAGGAGATGGCATCAAATTTTTTCATTCTTCGATTATCCTCCTTATTCATTTCTTAACTCTGTATCATTTGTGCTTTCGAGAGCAAGAATGGTGCAAGTAAAAAATGTCATTAATTGGAAAATGCCTTTAAGTGAAATAAATGGAAAATTATATCCTAATTGCTGCTTTTTAGTGGGAAAAAGCGGAAGCTAGACTCACACTATTCATACTGAAGACAGGTATGGGAATGCTTCTGCGCACCTAATTGAAACACGGCAAAGAACTGACTTGCACACTTACGTATGTATGTACTCAACGGCTCATTTATATCGTGCATATTAAATCGGAATTTCGTCTTCTTGCCTCAGGTCATTGGTCGTTTTCTTGGATTTCAGTATAATTATATTTTTCTACTAAAATACAACAATTTTAAGAGCCTTTTAAATCAGTAATAAAGAGATAAGAACAAATATGGATACCATACTACTTTTTTAATGGGTAAATTTTTAAACTAGAGTAATGGATTAGAACTGGTCCGCCTCAACTCGAGTCAGGCTATGTGCATCATTTGTCTTCAAAATTTGGCTGCCACCATGCCATTGTTTCTGGATCAATTGTCCCTAAAATAATCTTGCACAATAATCAACTCGAGTTAATCCTTGTCATAAGGTTCTGAGGTTTCTTGAGTCAGTTTTTGTATTATCATCCTAAGGATTATGCTCCCCGCGTAACTCGCATGCTCCCAATCCGGCGCACCTTCAACCATCTCCTCAATTTACGAATCGCCGTTCGTACTATTGATCAGGGCAATAAGGATCTTGGCTCTGATGCAAAAGGGGTGTCAGCATATTTATAAATGAGGGTCGAATGTTCAAAATTATTATAATGGGCTAATGGGAATATAGTTAATCCTGATTAGTACTTTACCCCCTCTTTATCCAGAGCTGAAAACTTAACCCATTGGGCTCTAACAATGCCAATGGAATTTTTATATGGCCTTATAATCTCAGCGTTCTATTTTGCTCAGTGTTGTCTCAGTTTAATGCATAAAGCTGAGTCAGACTAGCCTGGCGCATTGCTAATGCTGACTATTCTGATAGAAAACATATTTTCCCTTTTGCATCATAAATACCCCTCTATGATCTCTACGCAGTAAACTTAACTAATAAATAAAAAAATAATTTTTGGCTTTCTATTTTAATGATTTCCCAGCTTAGTTCCAGCAGAAGGTAATTGAGTATTCTAATTAATTTTATCTATTTATTTTTGCGGCAAAGAGGCAGCGTGAGCAATTTTTTTGCCCTTTCATCTTGTATTTGTGGTGGATTAAAAAAACTTATTTTCTGAAAATTAGGAATTATTACGGGACAATTTATCCTTTGAGCCTCATCTGGTGTTATATCGGACATTCGCTTTTCTCCCTAATGCTGGTGGTGAAGGGTAATAATCCTTGTTATTTACGATTTATGAATATGCTTTTTTATAATTCTTATTTTGTAATTTGTGATCCATTTAAGGGAAAGGAGCAAAGGTTCCAATGCTAGTACATTTTATTTCAATTTTTGTTTCATTTTTTCGACATTAGTTCATCGTAATATCAAAAGATTCAAAATGTTTCCTGAATTATTTTCATTCTTTAATTTATTTAGATATAACCTCGTACAAAAGGAATAGGAATCTGGCTCTATTACGCTTAAATTTAACGACTAAAATGAAATAGAGCAAAAAGATAACACGAGGAGTATGAACATTACGAAGAACGAACAAGAACGGCAGAATGGAGAGCTGGAAATAAAATGGATGTGCTGAATATCTCTGTTGCATCTTCTGATTGGTGTTTAGGAGTGAGATTGTTTCTTTTTGTGACTACGGGCTTTACTTTGGCTGTGGTGATTTTAGTATGATTTAGAGTGATTGAAATTAATGGCGTTTGTCATTTAAAACTTTCATGCACGATGTGCATAGAACTCCACGATTTTCTATTGGAAATAATTCAAATGCTGCTCAAATTCTTCGGACCTGGAGAAGCAAACTGGAAAAATGTCGTCAACCAAAATTAAACTCACGCGAAAGAGAACCCGGAACACCTGTCTCCTCCATGATTTGTTGTTGGTACTTTTGTAATGTAACAGGAATCATCTACTATAATACTCGTGTGAGGATTTTACCGAAATGACATTGTCATATTCAATTTTTATTATTGTGGAAGTTTTGTCGCTACAAATGTTAGCATTGAGTTCCCTATTTTTGTGTTGAAAGATAAATTCATTACGAACCATTAGTTAGTTAATTGGATTAGTTTTGTTTAAATATTTTATTTATTCACTCTTAGTATTCATGTATATCCCAGCAAAATGCGTAGTAATTTCAGGGATTTGAATGAAACATGAATCCAGTTATGCGTCAGACCATGAATCGTGAACTTAGGAAAATCAGGAATTCCTTCTCAGCATTCGTAACCCCTTATGGTGTTTGCGGGTAGTAGACTTATTAGTTTAATATCATCATGAAACTTTCTGCCAATGTAGAATGCGTTTGACGGAATAAAAATATTTTATAAAATGTATGAATCAAATTTACACATACCAATAAGGTACTAATGGAAATCGAAGTGTGTGTATATGCATGAGAGGGTGAAGAATCCGATCGCGAATAACTCGCGTCCGATATGACTGGTAGGATCGAAGTCGTCTCATAGTTTCCCCATAATTCAATAGTGTTATCCTTCGCGGCAAACATATACTAGGGGAAAGCGTCAAAATAACGCCGCTGGGGAGGAAGTGTTCCAGAGAGAGAGAGAGAAACTGCGAAGTAAATGGAGAGGAAACGTAGGGAGCAGTGGATATGTAGATAAGGTGCAGGCGAGTAAATTCAGAAAAAGAGCAAACATACTGCGGCGAAAATGGGAAATCAATTGAGAATTAATAGAAGAATATTCGGAATATATCATAATTAATCCAATGTTGCCGCTATTCGACAAGGAGAAACCGAAGGAGCTTCCTATTCGCTCTAGTGCCCTGCTCACTTGGGAACCCAAAACTGTAATTGCTTTTCATTCTTTTCAGTACATGCACTATACACAGCGCCCTTCAAAATAGATCGGGGCTGAGTTTATGCACTTAAATCAACAAAAAAACGTTGATAATCGTGTCCGCGATTGTTGTTCATGTGTGTCTGGATATTTAGTCGAGGCGTCAGGCATTATGTATTAATATTTATAATGTATTATTATTTCATAAGTATATTAAGCATTATTCAAGTATTCTACCACCGGATTGGTAGGTTCTTGGACAGTCCCCATTCTGCATCCCTATTTCATACACGTTGTCTCGCTTTCCCTTCTAAGGATGTCCCGCCATTAGATCCCTCTTCAATTCTTCATATCTTCTGCTTCCTCTTATTTCGTCCAGAATTCCTATCCTCTTCCTTCCTCTCCCACGCTTCCCCAGTGTCCTCCCCTCTATCACTCTCTTCAACATGCCCTCTCCTCTCAAAATCTCCTCCATCCATCTCTTCTGCCTTCTCCGCACCTCTGCCACAAGCTTCCTATACACTCCAACCATATCCAATACCTCCTCGTTCGTCTTCCTCGCAACCCAGCTCACATTCTCCATTCATCTCCAAACCCACATCTCCAGCGCCTCAAGTCTACGCACATCCTTCCTTCGCAATGACCAAGTTTCCGACCCATATAGCGCCACGCTCCATATCACAGTTTTCACCAGCCTTTTCTTTAAGTCTCTTCTCAGACCCCCCTCATCAATTCCCTTCTCTTAGAAAATGCTTCTTTAGCCACGGCAGTTCTGCATCGGATGTCCCTACCACTAAACCCATTCGCCTCCAAAATACTACCCAGATACGTAAACTGCTCGACCTGCTCTATCTTCTGCCCCCCCACCCTTATATTCAGTCTCGCCTTCTTACTTCTAGAAAATCTCATTACTTTCGTTTTCTTGTGGTTGATCTTCATACCATACTTTACGCACTGCACCTCTAATGCATTCACCATTGACTGTAACCCCTTGGCAGACTGACTAACCAACGCTTGATGATCTGCAAATCTCACTGATGTTATCAGCTCACCTCCTACCTTTATTCCTACCTCCTCCTACCCCTCCTTATTTCTTTACCATACAGCTCTTCAACATACTCCTTCCACCTCTCCTGGATCTCTTTCGGTTCTGTGATCACCTTTCCCGTCTTGTCTGTTATCGTTGTAATTCCCCTTCTCATATTACCACCCGTCAATTCCTTCACTTTCCTATATAATGCATCTGATCTTCCCTCTTTTTGGTATTTCTATAACCAGTCGATCTGTTCTCTCCACCACGCCTCTCTTGCTTTCTATGTTTCTCTTCTAAGCCTATTATTTAATTCTCGGTTTTTTTCTTTTACCTAGCTCTGAGTTTACTCTCTTTCATTTCCTTTTCTTCTCCATCTCCCTTCTCATCTCCTTCGTGATCCACGGTTTTCTAATTTTAGTTGCATTCACTACGCCTACCGTTGCTTTCGCCGTTTCTACAATTCCATTTTTCAAACTTCCCCATTCATCTTCCACTGATCTAACTCCATGATCCTCACCCACTATCTCATCAACCTTCGAGGATGATGTCTGAACCATGTATTTGTAATCACTAGGCTAATTCTACGGCACAACTCCACAGATTTCTTGCCGCCGTCGTTTCTCTTTCCTAGCCCGTAATCGCCCACCTCCCGCCCATCTCTGCCCTCACCCACCACTACATTCCAATCCCCCATTACTACTAAGTGCTTACTCCCAGGTATCCTGCCAATTTTTTCCACTAGCTGGCCGTATACACCACCTACTTCCTCCTCTTTATGATTAGAGGTAGGCATATAAACGTGGATTATAACTAAATTCGTTGGATCTGCCTTTAGTTCCACGAATAATATCTTATCACTCACCTGTTCTGCATTCTTTTCTACCTAGTTTCCTCTTCATTACGAATGCAACCCCGCGTTGACTTTCATTCCCTCCACTATATATTACTCAATAGCCATCGCTCCAGTAGTCTCCGTCATCCTTTCATCTTACCTCACCCAGACCCATTATGTCTACACCCACCCTCTCCATTTCTTGCTTTATATTCTCTAGCTTACCCGCCCTCAGCATAGTCCTAACATTCCATGTGCCTATTCTGATTGTTTCTTTCCTCTTCTTTTCCTCTGATGCTGTATTTTATGAGCAAGGCTTTCGTGTGATGACGACCGCAGGGGCCTTGCTCCCACCGCTGCCGAGCACGACTCCCGGCCAACGGGGCCGAGTCCCGTAGTTGCCAGGATTCATTATCATTGGAGAACTCTCCATAATTTCAAGGTTTTTGTTTTAATTGAGATGGTATTCCGTGGCCTTACTCAATATTGTTTTTACGTGACACCATCACTTCAGAGCCGCCCCAATAGGGTCAGACGCCTTTTGCAGCCGCCTCACAGGTATAGACGCTGCGCGGACTACCATTCGTCTGTCTCCTAACCTTCGACCAATCTGGCATGGGTGACCCTACCAGGAGCATTGCTCCCACCAGTTCAGCTCTAGGGGTCATCGGAGCGCGCAAGCCCTTACACCACGAAAAGGTTGTAGTCTAAGGGAACGGGATAATGTAGGTAATGTTTTTAATTACTCCGTGGCAAAAAGTTTATGATTTTAAATACGTTTTTTGAACGAATTTGTTGACTAAACACAGAAAATTCAATATTGACTATTGTGTACCTACGAAATGATTCCTACTGGTAGATCATGAAACGTTTTTCCTGCGCACGTCGTTTATGTGCGTTAAAGTTCGCTTTTATGTTCCGATCTGCGCTAGCTTCAACATCTTGAATGGAAATATCCCATTTTTCTGTAGGGCATCATTTTGCTACACTCATTGTTCATTGATGTTTTCTACATCTGCATACTACCTTGCAAGCCACCGTAGAGGCGTGTGGCAGAGGTTGTTAGAACACCAGCCGTGAAAGGGGAGGAAATATGGTATAAGAGGGAGGGAGAGGACGGAGGTGAATTGTATGTTAGCGATGTGTTTTATGTTATTATCACGTTTTTTTGTTATAATAACCAATGGTGCGTTGGAAGAAAGAATGTTTGTATGTACTGTCTTGGTATGTACCTATCAACTGCCTTCCGATAGTGATCGGCTCTTATCCCGAGATAATAATTTTTTCACGATAAATATTCTCTTTTGATCATGCCCAATGGTGTGTTTCGATGTATTGACTCCGAAGGTCTCTGCGAGATCGTCAGTTTTCCGTTTCGAAAAGAATGAGGCTGGCGACCTTGGAAAACCTTCTCTGGAGATCTTTACCGTGTCGTCCTATGTGCCCTGACTTGTGGGCAGATGTCGCCATCCTCGTTCGGAATCCCTTTGGATCCCTCAGCGTTCCTCCCTCCTTCCTTGTCTCGTTTGAAATCACTCACCCCTTCCCCCGTCCCCCTTGGCATCGCCCTTGGAGCGAAACTAGGCTCTGTGTCCTCCAGGCAGGCCGATGCAGAAACGCCATCTGCTTTCGCCTTTTGGAACATACCAATCGTTCGCGCCAATAAATCGATCAATCGGAAGAATGGTACCGCGCTACTCGAGAGGTGTTGACGAAACAATGCTCTGCGGCAGGGACGTCGCGACGCCTTGTCCTGGATCGCCGCCTGCAAAACCGATTTACATATTGGAAAGACATTTATATAGATGGAATTGTGGTGGAGAGAGATGGTGGAAATTGCGCGGAATGCCCTTTTCAGTGTAAGAGTCCATTCGCTACGAACTGGCTCCGTACGGGGGAGTAAGATAGTCTCCGCGTTTGACCACCAGGGTTCCCATGGTCGCAAGCCTTCATTGCTACTTCTGATACTTCATTATGTCGCGTTAATATTCTGTCTCTATTGTTTTAGTATTATTTATCTGATTTATTTATTGAATTGTTTGTCATATTGACTGAATTCCTGTACTGACGAGGGGTACGGTGGAAGAAAGGACTTTTAAAGTCTCAATCTCGCCCCAATAAAGACTTTTATCAATCTATATATCTATCTACTTCCAAATGCTCAGCCTGTTGTATAATAACAATACATATCAAGGTTAGCGCACGCGCCCTCTATTCTATCCACATGATCGAATCAAAGGTTTCTGCCTCAACGAGTTGAGTGGAGAAACACGTGGCTCCGCGTCAACAGCAACGGGGAAATGAAAAAAAAAAAACAAAAGACAGAAAGGGAGCGCGCGTGTGTGTGTTCCGTCACGCGAGGCTCTCCACGCCACTTGTGGAATCGCCGGCGGCGAATGAAATCCCAGAGAGAGAGAGAGCTTCTCCTCATCGTCATTTGCCGAGCGGCGGCGGTGAGATGACAATCTTAAATCGGTTTTAGTAATCTGGATCACCGCATCTGATCGCAGTCCACGGAATTATTACACAGTCCCCTCCCTCCTTACGATTGACCACGCCCCCCCGGTGGGGTGGATCGTCGTCTGCGCTTGGAACACCTCCATCATCTTTCCCCGAGAACGGAGCGGACTCAATTATTCCCGTTCTCGATCCATTACAATTCTTCTTTTTAAGCCTTTTCTTTTTATTACGCTGGGTATGTCGTGACTCTGAAGAACGCCGCTCCCTCGTCGACGTCGCTAATTATACAATTTCGTTCCAGTGGGGAGTGATTTAATTTTTTTCGTACGCTGCGCAAGACACGCGCATATTGCGTGCCTTCCCTGAAGGACCCCCCACGCATATTACTGGTCTTTTTAATTGCGAGTGGTTCCATAGCGATGGACTCTCGGTTTTTTATAATCACATCAATTACTTTGACTGACTGCTCTGCTCTTTCTCTTGCCGATGCTGTTTGGCCGAACACCATTGGTGCAGTCCTGTATTTTTTGCTATGTAAAATCCCAAAAAGAGGCATCAGATGTTCAATAAAATCACAAATATGGAACCGTTCTTTTCGAAAGACGGAGTAGAATTTAAAGCCACGCGTGCTCTTCTTATAATAAATGCGAAGATCACTCACAGAGTACACTTAAGGCTCCCCCTCGCAATTAATCGGCAAACTCTTTTCTCAGGTCCATTCGCGGGGGGGGGGGGGACGGCATGTGACACCAACTACCTGTCAGTATAGAATGCTCGGGTTTGAACATGTTGCTTACGATAGCAACGCATATCCCTCCAAAGGCAGATAAACTCTCATCAAATGACACTTATTTTGTGCATCGTATCCGAAGGAAGCAGTTCATGTCACCTAGGCTAAGGGTGCCCAATTGCGTAAAAATACATAAATATTATTTAAAAACCTTGATTTAAATATCAACGGAGGTCCTTTTTAACGTATGTAGTTTCAGTACCGTCATCAGGAAAATATTGGCCCGTAGTGGTTCATGGCGCTTAGCATGCGTCGCTGTTTGTAGTGGCACTAAAAGAACACAACAGTTTTTGTTGCAACTGTTTCGCTACCGAAACAGTTTCAAAACGAAACAGTTTCATTAGACACTCTGTTGCGGACAATATCTAGAGGCACACCAAACAGCGGGCAATCGATCGGCACTTTTAGAACATTGCTGATAGTTCTGTATTCTATGCACGGTGAAAGACAAGAATGTGTAATAAAAATCTTTCACTTAAATTAAATAACAATGTAATTTGGATTCATGAAAGATACTTCATATTTCTAATTCTATGTGCAACGATGGGTGGAAATGTGTGGGATAAATAAACCGGCAACCGCCTGCAACAGACTCAAATCCAACAAATTGTAGCTTGTTACCGGAGGGCAGCTAAACGTGCAGTGCAACTGGAACAGATTAGAAGACGGAATAGTCAGCTTCAGCTATCACTTGCCGCTGCACAGCACAGAGCGCAACGTTGCGGCTGCGGCACCATCACGAAACTAACCTGTTGTTTGCGACAGTTATTTGAAACAGTTGTCTGAACGAAACAGTTGTGGCTGCAGCCGTTTCGCTGCGACAACACTTAATTCCACCACTACAAAGTACTACTGGCAGACTAAACGGCAAAAAATCAGGAAAATCAAAACTGTTAAGCAGCATGGCCTGGGTGATTTGACATGGATTGATTTTTTAGCTTCTTCATTTCCTGATGTGCAGGAATTCCCGTGGAAATCTGGTGCTCTTCCGAATAATTGTGAAATAATGCGCTGAACTCCGTGATTTTATTATTTGTGTTCGGCGTCTCAAAAGGAAACGTTGGGATGCTTGCTCCTCCGAAAATTCAAAATTTCCTCAAGGCTGGTGATAGATCTTCTTTTTAAGAATATTGAAGTGGATTGAAATCCGATGAGGGAGTGTATTGCCTTCACTTTTTAATTCGTGTATGCACTCGAATGGCTAACGAGCTTCAGCTATCAGTCGCCGCTTCCCAGCACAGAGCATAACGGCTGCGGTATGGTCACGAAACGAACCCGCTGTTTGCAAGTTATTTGAAACATTTGTCTTTCCGGAACAGTTGCGGCTGCAGCCATCTCGCTCCGACAATGCATAATTCTACCCGATGTACAACAGCTGCCTGCAGCCTGTGCCACACTCCACCGCACATAACAAAAATCGATTTTTTTCGGGGTCGTGAATGATTGCAGCTAACCTCTTTGTAGTCACGTTCTAAAGGCTTTGAAGAGTCTTGCATGTGAATATCTCCGTGTCTATGGGTGTCTAAAACATTTTTCCCTACTTAATCGCGAAACATTTACTGAAAACAGTATTCACCATTTTGTTGAACAGCATGAGTATTAATAAAAATAAAAACATTAAAGGTATGCTAATTTATAGAAAAAGACCTTTTTATTGACTAGGACAATTATTTATTCCAATACTAAACACCAACAGGTTCGGTATTTGCTTGACTTCGATGATTTTTTCACGGAAAATTGAAGATGGGTGTTTTTTTGGCAATATTTGTTCATCTTTGAGCCCTCGTATTATGTAAATGCGCAAGAAATGAAAAAATGGCATATATCACGTCATGCACCTGTCAACGGAAAGTGGCCTTGCAAAGTTTAAACTTATGGTTAGAAAAAAAAACTTTTTGATTGTTGGTCACCTTTTTTCGATTTCAGCCCACGGTGCGTCGGCGGGTATTATTGAGGTCCTTTATGACACGCGGATAAAATTAGGTTTTAACCCTTTCAGTTCCGCAATTTACGTAAGCGCAGCCCAGTGCAGTTTACAATGATGTACTCTTGCGATTTCTTTGGCTACCACGGCTGACCATAATTCCTCTGCGTCGTCTTCTCTCTTTCGCATCTATTTCTTCTCAGTAGAAAAACATTATTGGGAAATTGAAGTCAGTTACTTCTTTATGATGTTTCCTATCATCTGCAATGGTTCAGAAGGACATATTGTTTCACAAAACCTTTTAGCTGATTTATCAAATAATTAATTCATTCCAAATGGTTATGTTTTGATTTTAAATGCGTTTTATCTATCCCATTCACGGTACTAATGTGAAAATCACCTCTACAGTAAATACACATTCATACCCATCACGCCATTCCGTTTCGGTGTAGGCAAATTCAAAGAATTTAGTTATTTCCGTCAGTCCTGGAAAACTGACTCTCTTTTATTAATGATATCCTAAATTCCCTATCCTTACAAACAACTTTCACTGCTCTTACCACCAAACATTCCTTCATACGCGCTCTCCTATTTTTAAGGCTGCTAATATTCCTCCTCTTAAGTCTCCTCCGCCACATTCACCCATGACTTTCGCGGTCTATCTCTTCCTCTTACACTCCTCTTATCATAAATCTGTTTCGTCATTCGACTATATCCATTCTTCCGACCAAACCAACGAAGCACACTCCTTTCATATATGTACATTACTGGAGCATCGAACCCACATTATTTCATCACCCACTCATTCCTAACCCTATCGATCCTACTTTTCCCGGAAACACTTCTCAGATACCCAATTCCCACTGCATTTAGGTATTCCTATTTCCCAATTCTATTTGCCATACATGCCCATAATGTCAATTTCCAACTTTCCATCTTCGCATGTTGTGAGCGTAATAAGAGTACTGCTTTTTCATTCATTCGGTCTGCTCTCTATGCATGCATGCATAATATATATAAACTTCCGAAGTTTGTAATGACGTGATTTTTTGACGTCATCTCCGTCCTAGACTCTGAATGTATGTACGAAGTGAAGATAGCGCTGTTTGACAAGCTCGAAAACGGTCTCAAGATGGAAGGGAGGGATGAACAGGATGGACGACAGAGGCCGGCGAGCTCGGAGTGGGGAAGGTGGGGGAGGAGGGGGAGGGGGTCACCCTCCCCTCCTCTCTCTCTCTCTCCAGCCTCCGCTGACCATTTGGAAATGAGTCACGTGCCGTCTGATCCCATGGCGCGACTGGCTGGCCCCCATTCCACGGAATCTCGCGTCCCGGTAAACAATAACTGGGGGGTGGATGTGAGTGGGAGCATGGGTAAGGGGGTTGAGTAAGAGCGGGGGGTGTCTACGGGTTGGGAGTGAGCTAGTGTGGAGAGGAGCTGCTTGCCTTTGGCTCCACTTGTGGCGGTGGTGCATTCCTCGAGGCGATGCATGTATACAACTCGCGTCGGCGTCGTTTCCTTCTGTTTTTTTTCCTTTCTCTACCTTTCTGAACCGTAGAAGTGCTGCGCCTACCACGTGCTCATTTGACGTTAATGGCGGGTTGCTCGCGAAGCTAATGGTGTTTGCCCATCGGGACTTGAATGTGAAGTATCTCGGAAGCTGTGAGGCAGTGTGACTTTCATTTTTACTGGATGAAATCACTATGCATCCTTTGTAATTTATTTCCCGAGGCAGTAATGAGATGAAATGCTAAAATTTGCGATTTAGATCGCGATTAGCGTTTGAGTCTTATTTAGCGCTAGTTATGGCTGATTGCAGGAACAATACCTATGTATCCAAGAAAGTTATGAGGTATTTGAGTCTAGACATTCGTTAAAAATGCATTGCTGATACATTCGATGAACGTTTAGGTCTCATTAACTTATTGGAAGAGATAGTTGGTGTTAAATTACGAACTCCATAGGTACCAAAGATGGTGGATTTGCAATGAACCGTTTGAAGGAGTGATTGCTTGGTGGAAGACTTAAAGTGCGACGAGTAACGAGTTTATTTATTCATGCTGAATGCTTATAATGTGCATAAGTGGCATAATACACGAAACAAAGGAAACTGTTTAAGGCTTGATATTTTTGTAGTTATCCATGGAGAAAAAAATGAAAAATAACTTCCTGCACTCCACTTCTACGATTTATTTTTCTCAACCCGGGTTTCGACTCTTTGTACCATCTTCAGGTGGAACTACAACTTTTGGGTTGCTATACATACAAATTCCTGGAAGGGGAGGAGAGGTGGATATGAGGTGTCATCTTCTTCACTACACTAGATCTTTTAAGGGGATAGAGAATATGGGAGAGTGGGAGAGGAGCATTTGTTCGTTTGCTTAGGTTGATTAGGGAGTGTTGAACTGTTTAAAGGGACTCAAGAGCGTCTAACCCTCTTCCGTCGTTTTCAAAATTTAGGATATTTGGCATAAACCTGCCACGATGGTTGTTGTCCCTGAAATGGTTAGCAAATATTGAGTATCCATTAATATCTGTGGAAAATTGAACTTAATCCGAGTTATTCACCATAGAAAAAGTCCACGCTGTATCGCTCGAATCTACAAATTTGATTAGAAAGAGGCTTTCTGGACCGGATGAAGAAACGGAGGACGCATGCTGAGATGAAAGAAATCGTGTGAGAACTTTTTGGCTTGCGCCTGTACAAATCTTAGATGCTATCTACTCTCTTTCATTTAAACCTACCTCAACCGGTAGATTACTGTAATCAATCAAGGACATACATTATAGATGCGTCGTGATAATTATAGCATGCAAAAAACAGATTATCGCACGGTTTCGTTGAAGTATTTCATGCTACACCATCGCTTGATATTTTTCATACATACGGATAGAATGTAGCAACTCAGCAATACTGTATCGAGGAAATCATGCGATGACAATGTTATTTTGCATACTATAATTATCTCGGCGTCCGTGAATGGATCCCATGTTGTGATTCGTGACTATACTGACTTAGAATGGACCTTTTATTTTGGTGTGGCGGAGGTAGGATAGAACTATCCTAGAACCTACCAATCTTGCTAGGACACCTTTGATGGTGATCGTGATGGCAAGCGAAGAACTTAACCATGAGATAGAGGTGTGAGTGTTGGCTGACGAGAAGGCCATCACTGTCTCATCTGGATTTGGGGGTGGGGCGACGGTTCAGTGCCTTGCCGGCTTGCCCCCGTCACAGCTTCCGGGTGGGCGGCTGGTGTCCGCCCCCGCCCCAGCCCCTCCTTCCCCCTCCCAACGTTATCCCTCCCCCCTGTTTTGTCATTCTCACCGCGAGTATTCACTTTCTCGCCAATGAGATAAAAGCGCTTGCATTTTGCGACATCGCCCGAGTTTCTTAATATTCTCGACGTGATTCAGAACTCTCCTTGTTCCTCGTCGAAACTTAACGGGGACCGCGGAAAGTTCTCCTTACGTGGTCAACGTTATTTCTCACGAGAATATAATATTAATTTCATAGAGGAAAATCCTCACCATATGGTGTGATTTCCTGAGTAATAAAAAACGAGGAAATATTTTATTTAACGTTTATTTATTTCATCAAGGTCTAATGGTTACTTACGGCCAGAGTGGAATACAGCGTTATGCCTAAGCTGAGTAATTCAGATAAGTTTTCATGGAACTAATATGCTTGCCGTTGATCAAATAAATTTCAAGGTTTTAGTGCTTCTATGAAATGTTATAAAACGTGAGTCATATGCGACCTCTAGTGTAATCGAATTGCTCATTATTCATTCTGTTTATTCACGCGTGTCACATATGACCTCAAAATATTGTGATGAGCAGAAAATCCTCTTCATGTACCGGTATGAATAGGGCCATTATTGCAGCAACAGTATGACTTTCTATTTCTGAGAGACTCCTTCCGCATTTCTTTTAGTTTTTATTTCATAAATGGAATTAGTTCAGCTGTTCTGCCATAGAATGTACAGTGAGACCTACCCTTATCCGGTTTTCCTTTGTTAAACTCATTTAAGCCTTTAGTTGTCGATTTCCTCCAAGAATTTACGCATTTATTGGCATTCTTCTCCGACATTTGGAATTCCTTCCATTGTCTTCTCTCGCACTTATGCTAATTGTGCGTAATTCGCTTCCATCGGTGACCTATCGAGCACCGTTGTGAGTCTTAATGCCGTTGATCATTACTGCATCGGTAACGCATACTTTAGAGATCTTTTGAGGAAATCACCGACACGCGCTTGCATGATAAATAGGAATCAGCACTTACGGGAAAAATAAGGTTCCCGTCTGTGCATTCGTCAAAGATACCAGAATTATCGACGATTCCCACGAAAAGGGTTTGGCGTTACGATAACGATCAGAAATGGAGTCTTTGATGTTTCAGAATTCTTAGATCGTCATAGCCTTTGAGACTCGGGCACTCTCTCTCTCTCTCGCTTGCTTGTGGAGGGAGAGGGATGGAGAATTAATGAGCGATCGCCTATCCGTCGGCCACCGAATACACCTTCCTCTCCCCCTCCTTCCCCTCTACACCTTCGTCTCCCCCTCTTTGCCCTCCCATACCTCAATCTCTATCCCTTTCCTCATTCTTACTCTCTCCCTAGAGAAAGATGGACGCTACTGTCCTTCGAAATATCGGAAGTTTTAATTTGTGAGTGTTCTTTTCTCCGTTTGTATATTTTTATCGGCCACCCTCTTGGCATATTATATATATATATATATATATATATATATATATATATATAAACTTCTTGGAGAATCACTCGGGTGATAAATATATATTATGCCAAGAGGGTGGCCGATAAAAATACAGAAACAGAAAAAAAGGACACTCACAAATTGAAACTTCCGATATTTCGGTGTTTTAAAAGTATATTTATATTTGTATATATATATATATATATATATTTATTTATTAAGAAGAGATATGACTGCAGGCTTTCCCGACGAAAAATGTGAATAAAGAGTTCTCGGGTTTCACACCGGATCAGGTTATCCATCGCTCCCGACGTTTCGACAAGCGACTCGTTCATCGTCAGCAGGGATCCAGTCCTGGATGTATGACGATAGGGGAGTCGCTCGTCGAAACGTCGGAAGCTATGGAGAACCTTACCCAGTGTGAAACCCGAGAGCTCTTAATTCAAAAGTTATATATTTTTTTAAACCAATAATGGAAATTCGATTTATTCTTTAATCTGAGCGAATTTTTCAATTATTATGTTTGTAACATTCTAACAAAAAACCGTGGTTATTGTGTTCTTTCAGCAATTTTCGCTGCAAAAATCTTTAAAAATCGGCTGTTAATTCTGCAGTCGCAATATTTTTCCTTATTACGTCCAAACATATCTTTTGCTGATTTTCAAAACCTTTCTACCCCATCCCCAGCATGCTTATACTCAATATGGACCCTCCACCATCCGTAACAAAATCCTGGCGATGTCACTGCGTTTAATGTACGAATACAGCGAGGTATGGCTTACTAGGCAGGATTATTTTTACTTCAATTCATAAATGTGCTTTTACTTCGATTCATTTAGCTCCAATCCTTATACTCCGGGGGAAAATAGTGGGTGAAAAGCTCTACTAGCCCGCGCCGGTGCTGGCAAGAAAGCTTCTTTTACTGGACAGAAGACAGCTTCGTACGATAGTGGGACTACTTGCTGGACACTATCAGGTTATGAGGCACCTCCATCTCCGGAGAGTTACAGACTCGGCGAAATGTAGATAGTGCGAGGAAGAGGACGAAACAACATCGCACGTACTCTGCAAGTGTCCCGCTTTGATGAGGACTAGAGTTAGGCATTGGGCTCACCATTTTTGGAACTAGATGAAGTTAGGGGTATCCCCGTAGAGTACATGCTAGCCTTTAGCATGGCGACTGGACTCTATGGGTGATTACAGACATGGTGGTGGCACAATGGACCATTAGGTCTAAGTGCCTCAGGTCTTCCTTGGAGGAACTCCACCTACAATCTAATCTAATCTAATCTACTAGCCCAAGAAATCTCGGGAAACATTCTCCATTGTCAGTTACAAGTCGTCGCCGTGCTACGGAGCATGCGAATGGTGACTAGCATGGTTCGATAACTACTTTAGTCGTCGAGCGCGTCCTTGGCGCAGCGGCCGTGTGCAGAAACGTGAAGAGAGCAGATTCGGTGCCAGTTGGACAATATTTGGAGGGAGATGGGGAGGGGGTGGGAAGGGGGGTTTTGGTTCGGTCCCGTAAAAGGCGAAGGCCCCATAGAGGAGAGGGAATGCGACCCCCCTCTCCCCTCCCAAGGCCCCCTTAATGGCCTCAAGACGCCATTTATAGGGAGATGATGTCGCAGAGATCGGCTTTCTTCTTTTTCCTCTGCCTTTCCCTCCCTCTGGTGACCATCTTTGGAACTAGATTTTTCTGGGCTTACCGACCCGGGCACGCTCCGCAGAAGAGGCAACACACTTTACCACCACCTCCGTCCAGCCACGTAAACTGATAAGTACAAAATTTACTCCTTTCCACTCAGTTTTGATTTGATCAAAAACAGCGTGACACTAACGTGAGACAAATCGTTAACATGCATTTCACCTCTTTCCTCTTCTCCCCTCCTTTTTCCCATTTCCTCCCCTTCCATGGCTGGTGTCCTTACACCCCCTCCCACACGCCTCTGCGGTGGCTCGCAGGGTAGTATGTAGATGTGCACTTTAAACTGCATTGTCCAGCTCTGAAAGGTATTTTTGAGTGATATTGATTTATACCCAATGGACGTAGATTTAGCAAGAATTAGTTTAGGAGAATCATCAATGAATTAGTTTAACGAAAGGTAGGTAAAGTTAGGTGTCCAATGCTAACTCATGTGGTAGTTTCGTGAGATAACGTTAGGTTAGGGTGTACTCTACCGGTTAAGGTGGGTTTGAATGTTAGAGAGTAAAAATCTTCTAGACTTTTTTTTAACAGACGCGGGCCCTTGTTTCCTTACACGATATCTTCATTCATCTCAGCATACTTATTACCTCTCTTCGTCCAGTCCAGAAAGCATATTCTCTTTCTTCCCCTTCCACGCTTGCCCGACATCCTTCCCTATATCACGGTCTTCAGCATCCCTTCGCCCTTAATTACCTCTTCCAAGTTCCCTTTCGTCACCCACCATACCAAGCACTTCCTCGTTCATGTTCCTTACCGTCCACTGCACGTTCTCGAACGCCTGCAGACTAATCTCGTCGTATTTTTGCTAAGTCCATGTCTCTGCATCTTACAACGCAGCACCCTATAGTGATGTTAGTTCAGGAGAAGAGACATAATTATTGGACGTATTTTGAGACGTAACAGCCTCCTATAAACGGTAATAGAATTCCGGTTTCAGTTCCTAGTCGTTAGTCTGATTCCATTTTTAATGTTCACCTTAAATAGAAAAAATTCTCTGCACGGTTAAATAATGTTCATGGTTAATATTTTATAGGTTGTTATTTACATTGTAGATGGCGTTGATCGTTTCCTTTCAAATCCGGCCTAGAATTTTACTTTGAGTGTCGTGTTGAAATAAATTATCGCTCTCGTTATTCTGACCCTTTATTCCAAGGTACGCTTCTCTAGTTATAGTTGTTTTATCTCTGTGTGTCGCTTTGAATTACTTGTAATTCATCTAATCTACATTCACAAATTAACCGCCAGCTACTTACAAGAGTGTTTGGTAAAACTTTTTTTCATCATCACCACGTGAATCAAGACTTTTCCGCGCGAATTGGCACTTGGGTCTGGTAGGAAAAGTTTCTGGATGTGATCGGAAAGGTGAAGGGGAGGGTGGGAGGGGGAAGGGAAGGGGGGGAGGGGAGGGAGAGGGAAATGCAAGAGGTGTGGAGTCGACTTCAGGTTCGGCATGAGAACCACCACAGGTTCTACCTGTGGCATAGCGACAGTTGGCTCCGTCCGGGGTGGTTCATCAATTTCTGCCTTTCCTTCAGAAAATACATAATACATATCAAACCTATTTATACACTGTTTAAAAATGAACTTGAAAGAAAATTATTCAAATTTTTTTATTTACATTTTAAAGTACAAAATTCAAAATAATTTTCTTTCTAATTTTTTTCAAAATAATTATGGCCCAATCAAATGTTTCTTTTTTGTGGATTTATCTTATCTTAGACTAATCCTAATTATAGTGATAGTGAAACATGGTGGCAGATTTGAAATAATAGATTTGCAAGAATAACATTTCAGTGAAAGAGTCCATTGCTTGGTGGAAGCGTCCACTGGCTTCGGAGAGGGGCGTCTGACGGTCTCAGTGTTTGAATGTCGGGGTTCTCAAGGTCGAAAACCTCCATCGCCAACTTCAAATCCATTGCCGACTTCAAAATACTCAATCTGTTATTTTTAAATTTGAGCAACTGTATTAAGCATAAATAAAATACTCTCACATTAATGACGCAAAAATTCGTTTTAAATTACTGACATTCTCAGTAACTTAATTTACATGTACAAGGTTTTAACTTGACTCATTTTCTTCATTCCTTACGCTGAAAACGTCTTCATAACGTAAGAGTTTTTGGCGATTCTGTAAATACTTCATACTGCGGTGAACAATTTATTTATTTTTAAGTTTAGCTGATAAATATTTCCAACTACACGCTGTTAAATTTCTATTGAGATCTAATTGTTAGAAATTTCTCATTTTTTAAAGTCTCTCTGTCTCTATGGGGGGCACACGCGTATTATTTCCTATGGAAAATTGCTGGTAATGTTTTGGCAAGTAACTCGAAAAGTATAATGGAAACAGGCTGGTATTTCGTAATAATTGGAAATATGAGGTATTTTCTTCATAATGATACCAAATTCATCGATTTTTATTCAAAGAGATGTCTCGCTCAAACTATCTTAAATGCTCCCTATTACTTTTCCTATTTTAGTTAGTCTTCTATGATACCTTGTGAACACTCAGTGTAGTGTAATGTAGCTTTGTTTGGATCGTAAACTTTGTCGTGTAACGTGCTGCTAAGAGTTTCCCGTACCTTCCGGTCAAGTGCTATTACGTTGGCAGCGCTGTCCACCATGTGCTGTCCTTTCCCCTTCGCTTTTCAGACGACGCCTTTAAGATGAGCCTTCTCCTCTGTGGTGTCACGCTTCATGTAAGCTACTGCCACCAACTTTCGCTACACCACTATACACCCAAGGACGTATCGGATTAATGATGAAGATTTCCACTTTCCTCCCCTGCCGGTGTTCTAATTCAAGCCCTGCGGGATATGAAAGGCCCGGCACTCTTCCTTGGCTTGACGACTGCCACCAAGTTTCGCTACCACTACACACTCAAGGAGGTATCGAATTAATTATGAAAAATTTCCACTTTCTGCCTCCGCCGTTATTCTAATCCGGGCCTTCATGGATTGGATGACACGGCACTCCTGCTCGGCTTGGCGACTGGCACCAAGTTTCGCTACCATTACACACTTTAGGAGGTACCTATCGGATTGATGGTGAAAATTTGCGTCTTTCCGCCCCCGCTGTTATTCTTACCCTGGCTCTGGGGGGTTTGAAAGGCCCGGCACTCTGGCTTGGCTTCCACCGCTTCCACACAGCCAGTCCATTTTCGCTCTTCGTGTCGGTGATGACGGGGATGACCCGCCCATCTCTCCCACGCGCATCCTTCCCTCTTTATAACTACCGCCGCCGACCTACTTCCATGCGGACATTTAACAACCAACGCCGTCCCTCCCGCCTCCCCCCCGTCCAAGTTGTTCCCCTCCCACTCCCCACCAACCACACCCCACCTCCTCCAATCCACCCTATGAGACTAAAGGGGACCTTTCGCGCTTCACATGCCGCCGTTGCCAATGATGCATTGCAGCTGGGAAGTGTATTGCCAGTATAGTGGTAGCGATACACGGTAGCCTGCGCGGAGCATGTTATTATAAAGCGGAAAGCTCTTGTGGAAGGGGTCAGCGGAAGGGAGAGAATAGCACATGGTAGACAATGCTGCCAACATAACTGCATTTTACTTGGGAGGGTGAGAGTTTCAGCGGCACTTTACTCGACGATGTTTGCGATCCAAATAAACCTGGATGAAAACAGGCTGATATCGTTAAAAACCCAATCAATATGACAAGAGAAGGAGAGAGATCAGAAGCTGACGTGAATGACAGATTGAGCATTTTGAATTTTGGCAATGAAGGCTTGCGACCTCGGCAACTCCTGGTAGTCAAACGCGGATACCACAACCAACCCCCGCCCCCACTCTAGCAGAGCCAGCTCGTTGTGAATGGGCTCTTCACTGTAAAGGGTTTTCTGCGGAACTACCATAATGTTTCGCTACCTCTGTAAACACCTTTAGACAGTCTAACTCTCATGACTTCGTAATTCTTCATACACTAATAAACTTTGAGGAGAGTTGGCTTGTGTGGTTGCTAGAGTAGATACTGGGTTCCAATCCTGTGGGCTCGGGTTCGAATATCGCCTGGCCGAATCGTTACATTCTTAAACACTTTTCAATTACTACTCCTCTCTCCCTTGCGTGAATCTGCGACTGATTCTCGCGTGGTCTGCGTCGTGAGAATTTCTCCGCACGTCGACAACCTCGAGCGCCCTCCGTGGTAACTCATCCTTCCGATCGGGTGAGGAATTTCATCGTTGTGCGCTAAGTAACAAAGTAAACATCATGCAAAGGAGTACCACGCGTTTTTTTAAAACTACTTACGTCGGGCTAAAGGAAAATGTGGCATTACGTTCGGAAGGACTAAGAAATGTCAATTGACAAAGCTGGCAGTTTAAAGGCTCGAATCAGAGTTCGAGTGAATCGGGCATACTCAGCCTGATCTTAAATAAGGACTGGCTGTCTACCAAAGCAGCAGTCACATGTATGTATAGGTATAGCGAAACTTGGTGGTACTCACCACCTGAGAATTAGAGGTCACTGAGGACGAATCAAGTGTTGACGAGGGGACAAAAATACCGAAGGACTCCCGGAGGGACCTCTGGAGGAAGACACTACAGCTTTATCTCACATCTCTTACATGCTTTCCTCTCATCTGCATCATCTTCTTTAGAAGTGAGTGCCACCAAGTTTCGCTACGCCTATACTTCGCTCGTTAGGCTACCGCGGAGGGATCGGCGTCTCCTTTGTTTTCGGACCTGCGTGAACTGGATGAAATTGAGGTCTGCGCACGTCGGAGTCAGATAAGTTACGTATGTTACACCTTTCGAGAAACGTGGGCTTCACCGACCGCGCATGCAAGTCCACGCAGATCTGACCGATGAGTCCGAGACCGCTTCGATAAACGGGTGGTGTTTAATGTAGTTTTAGCGAGATATTTCTCTATTCCGTAGCAAATATAATTAAATATAAGCAGTCGTGAGATACACGAAGTAACTATAATAATATCATTGACTTAAAAAATTCGTTATTATTGACTGAACTGCCCAGTAATTTACTAAGTAAGTATCTTTAGTTATAAGAGGGTTCAACTTGACTTATTTGTTTCACACCGTAAGCTGAAAACGCCTTTTCAACCTAAGGTTTTATTGCGATTACATAAAAAGTATTATACGGTGAGTTACAAATTTATTTATATGAATAAATGGGAAGACATACAAACTACACGTCGTTACATTTCTTGGGCGATTTGTGCGTCAGAATTATTTTTTGCCATATTTTCTAGTCATAATAGAAACCTTATTCGAATTTAATTTTAAAATATTAGCAGTCGTGAGAAGCATGAAGTACTTATAGCAATGCCAATGACGCAAAGACTTCGTTTTTATCGATTGAACTACTCAGTAATTTACGCTATTATGTAATTGGTGTTAATAGAAAGATGATATCTTTTTCATAAAAATGAGGCTGAGTTCCTTTACGTTTATGTGAAGTTATATATCGCTCAAACTACCTTAAGCTGGCGGACTACCAAGAGCAAAGATAACTAGACGGGACTAGGATTTATGCTCGGCTTTGCGTTCGACAGTCCAGTCTCGTTTAGAATAGCTCTCGTAAAAGTTCCTAACACTGCGCAGTGTACGATTTTGGGACATGGGCTTCTGAACTTTCAAAATCCGGCGAAACGGGGGAGGAAGGTTGTTTAGTTTGGAGGGTCACTTGTGTTCCTATCACAAGCGCTTCGAGTAATGGAATGACTCACCACTACCTACCGTCCCGTTTCGACTCGTTGCACACCGAGACAACATAAGGACCCCGGTAAAGTCATTGCGATGGGTGATTTAGAAACACTTGCGTATTGATCTTGCATGTGTGTGAATTGTGCCTTTTTCGCGAAGTAGTTTGGTTCCCCTGCCTCACTCTCCCTCATTGTTTCCCTTTCTTCCCGACCGTGATTTCCCTTCATCCCCGCAACTTCTACCTCCCCTCCTTGCCGCACAGGTCGGCGCCAGGAACTTTTGCGAGAACTTTACGCCCGATGCAGAACTCTGTCAAAAAAGTAACAAGGCTAAAGTTACTTGAAGAACTGAGATGGTAAGATTTTTAGGTAGACGGTTCATATTATTTCCCCCTCCCCCTTCTGGCCCCCGTTGTACTGACGGGTTTTTCTCTCGACCCTTCGTTGGTCTTTTCCGTCAATAGTACAATCCATTCAGCTTCCGTGCCCCGTTTGAAATAAACTCTCCACAAGAAGGGTCCCGTCCGTAAATATTGTGAGCGCCAAAACGTCAAAGGAAATGTAACTGAGTTGTGAAAGTGCGGTTCCGTGTTTCCGGGAAACGGAGTGGTGTTTCCATTCTCTCTCGTTAGGGAGGAGTCGTCTTCGCAACCTCCACGAGGTCCTTGCCGACCAGTGGCCCTCTATAAAGGTTCGTTTACGCCTCTCTGGAATTCTGAACAAGTTGATGAGCATGTTTTTGACAGTTTTTAGACTCGATTTTTGCGATAAAAAAGGCGCGGAAAAGATCGGCGAAGCGAATAGAAATAACGAGTGTTACTAGCTCTTTCTCTTATTCCTCTTCATGCGCCAAACATACGACAGCGGTTCTTCGATACTGCGACTTTCGAATTACGTTAATTGACTCCTTTAGGCGTGGAAGTTTACTTAGATGGAAGTAGTGAGTGTGGCAATGCCTCGATTTGAACCGTTACTTGTCTTGGGGTGTCGCGTCGTTCTGCGTACACACTACCTACTTCCGTTTTTTCTTAATAAAATAAATCGGAAGGAAACAATGAATATCGTAATTTCTAAAATCGTCCAAATTGGGAACTCATTAAATATGTACATCGCACAGTTCGATTGCCCTCAGACCTTGTTGGATTTTATTAAATTTATAAATTTCATTGAATATGAACGTGCATCTTTAAAGCGTATCAAACGTGATAAATTTATAATTTCTTTTTATCCTATGCTAGAACTGTCATAATTCTTACATGTATGCTCTCTTTAGCATTAAAGACTAGAATTTCAAATAAATATTTACATATACATATGTCGGTGAATTGTCCTCCGACAAATTCATTACATTTTCAATCGCCGAGCGCAGTTATGTTACCAGGATTCCATTGGATGCGAAGCGATTTTATCGCAGTATCAAAATGCTACTTGCAGGCAAAATTGGAAGCCAGTCTATTTACCTTAAAATTACGAACCGCGGTCAATTACTACCACTATCGACCCCTACTCCCATAAAAGTACGTGCTTTCACATCGAAGTGCCACTTGCAAGCGACTTGATAGGCTTCTGTCATTGAAGTAACTTCCATGTGTATAGCCGCCTTATGCTTCGCGATCGGAAAGCTCATCAGCCGCCATATTATTTTAATTGAATTTGATAAACCTCGTGTGTAGCATATCCATCTACATGTTACCCTGGAAACCATCTCAAGGGCGTGCGGTAGGGGTTCAGTTTTCACCACAATGCACTACAGTACATCCTGCAAGTGATATTGAAACTGCGAATATTGATTTGATTTGACCTGCAAATACATGCCAGTAAGTGAATTTTCTCCGACATGAACTACTCTATATGCTTACCAATGTTGTAAAAACTATACGTGTTTATGTATCTGCAATTGCATAAATGCCGAAGGATACAAGTTTTATGCTGGAAGCATGCGAGACGTGATGTTAGTAATAATTGAAAACATAAGACAAATGCGTCGGATAACAATTCAAATACCTAGCTGCACTACCTATTGCAAAGCCTTACTGTTAAATATCAACAGCGGCTATTATGACCTCTTATCGTTCGCGAAAAGAAATAACACATTTTAAACCTGTCCGTTCTGCGATCGATTTCCCTAAATATATGTTCGTGATGTAATCTACTGTAGTACCTAAGTCGGGTTTTGGAAAAAGTTTTTGATTTTATTGGAGAATATATTGGCTTGGAACTTGCGGAAAACTTTAAGTCTAAATTTAAATCAACGGTCTCATAGCATTTCCAACCTTTGTTATTGCAGCAGGCTTGTCACACTAATGAAATTATCGTCGCGACCTTTATATAGCCTGCCGATCTTCCCTGAACGAGTTGTTACTCTGTATTTAAACCTGCCTCATGAGGATCTCAAATACTTGCAGCCGTAATCCAAGTGAGATATTACAAGGGAGAAGTAGCCAAGTATCGTTGCACTTACGTAGTATCCTTTTAACAAATTCCAATTTACGTTTAGCTGGACCAGTTATTTCCCGAATA
The DNA here is from genome assembly GCA_963573305.1 of Pyrrhosoma nymphula. Classification (NCBI taxonomy): domain Eukaryota; kingdom Metazoa; phylum Arthropoda; class Insecta; order Odonata; family Coenagrionidae; genus Pyrrhosoma; species Pyrrhosoma nymphula. The sequence goes on along the minus strand of OY754333.1, from coordinate 83,249,028 downwards.
TGTTTACATCACGAGAGATATTGAGACTCCTAGATATTTTTCGGACTCTACATTTTCTAATTCGTTATTTTGATGTAAGCATGTCTGTCTTTTATGCAAGTCTTTAACGCTATTTATGTAGGTCTTTATTTATTATTTCGATGGATTGATTTGGGAGTGCCCCGTAAAAAAAACAATTTATCGACGGATTTTTACGCACGGGTTTGTTTTGTAATCCTTTTTTTACATAATGCTTTCCCCTGCTATTAGGTATTCTAAAAAGTGGTTTGATGTACATGGTGTCATAATATTGTATTTAAGGAATTCATCCCTGAAAGTCCGTCGGGAATCACTGTTTTCCATTTCTGTCACGCTGTGCTGGTTCTTTCGTCGGTGGAATTCGGTGCATAAACTCAAATTACGCCAAGAGCAACCTAGTGGAGTGCAAGTGTCGACTCGTGGGACATCTCGTGTGGGAGACCCACCATTTCATTCTCAGAATGGGCGTGCATTATGTGGGAACTCTTGTTTATGTTTTACGTAAGCGTTCCCCATCGCTTTCACTCTCCTCGGCACCGTTTCCTTGATGTGCGGGCGCAACTCATGCATTTCCTCTTTCTACGTCTTCCCTCTTCGGTTTTATTTCGATGACATAGTTATTGTTATTATCAGTGCACTATACCGGTTAACTTAAGTTTAAATGGAAAATGCGAAAACTCATCTAGATTTTTAAAGGCGAAGATCCGAAACTCCTGACTCAATTTATTTCTTCATCTCAGAATACGTTTAATAGAGTGTTCCTAATTTAGTTAATAGCATGGAACATGGAAAATTGAGAACGCTGTTGCAAAACATTTGCTCCCTGTGGTCACCTCTAGGCCACGAAGTCGATCATTTCTAACGCATCGCTAAATAGAAATAGTTTACTTCAAGGAATGATATTTTCTGATCGAAAGACTATGAAGTGCCGATAGTGTACTGCATAGCACTATATTGATTTTCCTGCTGCTTTTGGCATCATCGGAGCTCCGGCCTAATGGAGATTTACACAGGAAACGAATCACCAGAAGAACCCATACTGTTCACTTAATGTGGAATGCCCTATACCTCTCTTCATTCCGTCCTTAAAATCTATTCTCTTTCTTCCCCTTACACGCTTACATCCCCTCTATCACGGCCTTCAGCATTCCCTCGCCCCTCTTTACCTCTCCCAGACACCTAATTTGCCTCGTTCTAATCTCCTACAGAAGTTTCCTCTCCTCACCCACCTTACCAAGCACACCCTCGTTCGTCTTCCTTTCCGTCCATCTTTTCCCATCCTCCTCTTCATCCACATCTCAAACGCCTTCAGACTATTCTCGTACTTTTTTCGGAGGGTCCACGTTTCTGTACCATACAACACTACACTCCATATTAAACTCTTCGTCAATATTTTCTTTACATCCGTACTCAAGGTTTTCTTTACATTCCTACGCCATCCACAGAACAAGATCCATTAGCAGCTCCCTCCTATTTCTGAGCGCCTCTTTTGCTAGTACAATTCTACTTGAAACATCACGTAATGAACGTTATGTTTTAATATCTCAAACGTTATGTTTTTCGGATTTTTCATATACATTTTTACCATGTGGTTTTTGTAAGTTATGTCAGTTTTATTATGGCTTTTTAAGTTGATGGAGAGAAGGAAAGAGTTTAAAATATGTACTATATTCTCTTTTTATAGTATTTAAATGCTCAAACGGATGCTTTCTATTATTTTCACTAATGAAGTATTAGTTAATGTTATAACAGACATTTTAGATAGTCTCAGTCCTGTAAACTGCCTAAGCAATTATCTGTAACAATAAGTATTAGCGTCCCTCGTATTTCAAGGGGTACCTTTTGCTAGTCAACGCGAGGTTTGATTCCACCACGTTCCTGTGTATCTGATTATGAAATATTGGATGCTGTTCAATGAATAGCCTGCGCTAACCTCTGTTTCAAATTGTTGCGGAAATAGCACAGGACGTTTTTAAATCGCAACTGCTTCTACACGTGCGCAAAACGCACCTCATTATTTTTACTCTTTTCGGCTGCGTTATGATTTGCATTTACGGACAGCACTAGTGGCGGCGAAATAATACTATTACTATTGTTTTAAATACCAATCATATGATTTAGTGCTAGAATATAATGTATATATTTCATATAATTTATTGAAATAATCTTTTTTGTTCAATCTCGTAACTTTGTTAATTGTCCTAACTTTTTATGTAATTACAAAACTTACTTCTCCTGTTTTTTATGAGCATCTCTACTTATCAACTGTCAAATTCTTACGCCGCTAATTCAGATCGTCTACCATAATTTGATGAATATTTAGCACGCGGTGCCTCAATATGTCAATAGGAATGAGTGCAAGTTTGTGCAAGAGAATGGGGAAGTAACAAAGACGAATGGGAGGTGAAAAGACCACGCCAAAGGGGTAAAGAACTACATATACCGTCCGGTAAGCTGAGCTCACCATAACCGACCAATCGATAATGTATTAATTTAAGCATTACGAATTAAGCATGAAAGTGGTGTATGAAGTGTTGTTTGCATGAAATAAGAAAACCTACGTGGTAATAACAAAATATAATGCTAAACCTATGGCCAAGGGATTTAAAATAGGAAAGAGGAAAAGGAAATTGAATTTGTGCAAATTTACAGTATCTTTGCGTAACATATACGTATATAGCCATTTGTGGATTATAATTTGGGAAATATTTTCGTTTTAATGCGAGTTGGAATGTTTTCCTTTATTCCCTTATTGTTTTTATTACTTTTTGCTTTTTATTATGCTGTCATCATTTTTTTTCTTTCATCATTTTTATAATTTTAGGCAATTTTTTTAAGGATTTTATCTTCTTTTTTATCACTCGACAATCATTCTGGCGTCCTTACATACGCCTACCACATAAGTACAAGTACATTAAAACAAATGAAGTAGGTGCTTACCTATGTACCATTTTAAACTTCAGTTAAAATTACCAAATGAAATTCTTAAGTTCAGAAGAGAGTTAAAAGACATAGGAAAGAGTTATAGACAAGAGTTATGTAGAGGCAATGTACATGTGGTAGGGTAACCTGGCGTGAATCAGAATTTATATAAATGTTTCTGCATTGTGTGCCTCTTCGAAAAAAAATCTCCTAACTGCATGGTCCGTGACGATAGCAAAGAAATGTAATATTTTATCGTCGTCATCTTCAAATTGCTAAATAAAAGTTGAAGGCACGAGGAAAGAGAAACCTCGGTTGACAGAGGCTTCTTCCGCGTTTTGAAAATTCTGACTACGTCGACGACACGTGGAAGCCTTTCTTGCGGGTGTGTGTTTGTGTGAGGTCTTATCCTTTGTTTTGACGCTTTCCGTTTCTCCTTGTCGTTACAGAGTTGCCGTCTTGGAACGCCGCGTGGGAACCACCCTGCGCCCGCCCTCTCCTCCATGAATGAATGAGTGAGGCACCCCGGAAGAGCAGGGAATTGGAGCGACGACCGCAGAAAGAGAAGGAGCCTCAACTATCGACCCCCCGTGGCGGAAGAGACAAAATCCCCCCCCCCCCCCCAGAGGAAGAAAGGGAGGAGCTGGTGTTCGATCGGAGGCTGTTTCTTCACGAAGAGTCCTCGCTTCGACTCCGGGGAAGGGGCTGACTTACCGTTTAGATAATACCTGTCCACCCACGTGCTCGCGTGAAGTCGACCTATTCACCACTGTGTGCGTGACGCAACAGTGCAAGTGCTCGGGTCTGCGTTGTTGTCATTTAGGCGGGGACGTGTCTATTGCTTGATTGTGCCCGCGGACGATAAGTTTGGAAGGGAGGACTCAACGTTGCTTGTAAGGTTCATCAGAAGACAGATTGCGACGGACGCGGTGGGGTACAAGTGTGTTCTTGTACTAAGGGTTAAGTTCCGAATAAGGGTGGCGTAAGTTTGAAGCAGTATCTACAGGGGGGAAAGACTCCATCCGTTCCCCTTTTTCATCTACGTGTTCTTATTTTCGCCCGGTCCGCTATTTCGGTGCCCCCCCACAGAACATCCCTGTGGCGGCGTTTTGCCATGGAGCGGCGGTCCCGCACCGCCACGAACATATCTTCGACTCTTCTTCTCCTATCCGTGGCGGCAACGCGAGGTGGTGGAGGAGGATACACGGTTGCCGAGGAAGAACAGCATCGCTCGCGGTCTCTCGCGGTCTGTCGGGTGCGGCGGGGTGACGCGGAGGCGACGCCGGCGCCGCGCCGCCGTCGTCGTGCGCCCATCGAACGCCGTCGCCGCCGCCGCTGCTGCTGAGAGCGTCGTCGGCTGCGACGCCCGCCCCTCGAGAGCGGCCGGCCAGTCGCGGAATCAGTGCCAGCGGAGGAGGCGCAGAGGGAACACGCTTTTAGAACACTCCTCTCCGCTCGTCTCCTTTTAGATTCTCGCCAGCGACGGACGAACCCTACTTCTTCTTCTCCTCCTGCTCCCCCTCAACCTTACTCCTCCTCCTCCCCATCATCCGCTCTTAGTCAAGTGCCTACACATTCTCAGGATTACACTTCAGTCGCCCCGAGCGTCCTCATAGGGGAAACTTGCACTCGCTTGCACTCGAGGAGAGATATATATATATATATTCGTCGCTCCGCAATACCACCTCAAATCTATTTGTTACCGTGATTGTACATATATTTTTGAGCGATTGTACAAGTATTTAGACGTGTGTGTTTGATCGAATTTTTACCGCAATTGACGTGACTTGTGATGATTATAACGTAAACGGAAGGTTTTTTTTGTGGAAAAAGTGAATTTTCTCAGATAGTTTGTGAAAACCGTTCGGTGTTGTTTGCCTCAAAAGTTTTCTTTTTTGTGTGTCTGTGAGCGTGTAATTTTACTGTCGTGTTTTTACGAGTTTCAAAATTTTACTGTTTGATATTATATTCCGGATGTGAACCCATTCGATCGTGTTCTGGATGTGTACTGTATGCAGGTACAGTTTTTTTCCTTCTACAGTGCGATCTTGTGCGCCGGAAATAGAATCTATGGCCCTAAGTGGCAAGTCTCGCATTTATTGTGAACTTTTCTGGTGGTAAATCCTATCGTTTTTATTTGAATTGAATTCGATCCTCGCCGAATAAAAATCCCGTCCCACTGTTAAAATGCCCCGTCCGCCGTCCGGCAGTGTTCTTAACTCCGAGAGTGGTCCTCCCGGGGAATGAACCCGGGACTTGTACGGGCGGGTCCCGCAGTCGGGAAGGAGGCGGGAGGTCGCTGGGGGCAGGACGAGGACCGCCGCAAAGGGGGGGAAGAGGCCGTCAGGGTGTACGCCAGGGCCAACAGGTACGCCTCTTGTACGGTAGACCCCAGGCCGTCGAGGGTCGTCCACTGCCCCGATCTCAACGCCTGCCTCGTCTCTGGAGCCGACTGCCGCGCCGTCCACTTCGGATACGCCATCCCCGTGAAGGTCCTGCCGCTCGACGAGGGTCTTCACGACCCCTCCCCCAAAACCAGCGACCCTCTGGCCCAGCTGGTGCTGGACAGCGAGGCGGAACTATCCCCGGAGACGGTCGCTTACCTGCTGGCGCATCACCCGCAACTGCGCAGGTGCGCGGAAGACGAGGAGGAAATCTCGGAGGAGGAGGGAGTCGGTGGTTGCGTTCCCTCTGGGCCCGGTGGCAAGAGGGACCAGGAGGAGTGGAGACGGCGAGGAAGCCTCGGCACCGACAGCCGTAGCGACAGCAGCGGCAGCGGAGGCGAGAGCGGAGGCAACAGCCCCCCTCCGCCTCCGGCGCCCCCACGTGGTATGGCCAGCGCCGCGGCGCCCGAGATGCCCTCCCCGGCGAACCCCACTGTGGCGAGGCGCAAGTTCTCAGCGGATTCGGCGGTCGCGGGCAAGGAGTCGGCTAAGATGAGCGGGCAGGCGGGGAAGAGACGCTCGAGCGAATCCGATAAGGCGCTGCCAGGGGGGGCGGCGGCGACCGCGACGGGAGAGGAAGAGGATGTGGCCGCCATCGCCAAGCAAATCTCCGACCATGCCGAAGCGATATACCGCGCTTGGAAGGCGCGAGGGCTGGGCCCCTCCGAGATCCTCGGCTGCAAACCCGGGGAGGCGGTGGAGGCGAGCTTCTCGGCCGCCGTAATCGGGCCCACGTCCCCAGTGTCCCCCCAGGGTGGCGGGACCCAGTTCGCGGTGGGACCTGCCGCCTCCGCAGTCATCCAGAGGCCCGTATCAGTTGAGCCCAGGCCGTCTGGGCCTGTCCCCGCACCGGTCCGCAGGCGGTCGGAGCCCAACCAGACTCCAACGCTCACGAACCTGCCTTCGCCGGTGCCCACGCCTCCCCCAAGCGTGGGGATGCTACTGGACGACGCCTCCGGCCTCGAGAGGCTCGTGAGCGACTTCGTAGTTGAGGACAAGGCGCGGCAGAGGCAGCGAAAGAAGGAGCTCCCTTCGTCCATCCAGTCCGCTCTGCAGAAGTTCGAGCGGAAGAACTCGGCGCCTCTGTTGATCGGGGGGACCTCCCCTACGCCTCAGCCTCCATCCCCCACGCCCACTTCGTCCTCAACCCTCGGCCCCGCCATCATCCAACCTAAACCCATCCTAACCCAACCCAGTCCCGCCCAGCAGCAATCGCTGCAGGCTCAACTGGCGCGCAACGATTCTCAGCAGCCGTCTGGCACGACGACTTGGCCCTTGAAGATCAGGGGAGCGAAACCCGGGCCGGAACCGGGGAATAAGGAAGACGCCGTGGCCAACAAGTACGCGGTGTCATCGCCCGAGGCCGCGCCAGCCGTTGGCCCGACGCCACATAACGTCAGCAACACAGCCGCGAAGTATGCCACGATGCCCGCGAGGAAGTTAGCTGGAGCTGGTAACAGGGGGAACGACGAGCAGCGAAGGCTCGCCGACGTGGTCGACAGAGAAGAAGAGCGACTGATTCAGGCCTTGCGGACGGGAGTCGTCCTCGCCCCCGAAGATGACGCGATCGACCCCAGAACCAACGCTGTGACTACCACGGTGGCCAGGGACGAGGTCAGGGTCAACCAGAACGCGTCCCCTGTGACGGGGCAGCCTCAACTGGGCAGTCCCAGTAGGGTGGACGGCGGAAACAGATTCCCTGTGAGGAAGACGGCAGCGAACCCCCAGCCTACGACTCCAGAGCCGGCGGAGATGAAGGAGGCCGCCGTGGTGGTGCCGCCAAGACCCAAGCCGGAGGAGTTAGGCCCGAAGCCGAACGTCGTGGTGGCGAACGGCAACCGGGAGACGCTCTCGGGCCTGTCGCTGGTGGACTACGCTAAGGCGCGGTACAAGGCGGCACAGGCGAAGCTGGACGACGCGCGGCAACTGGGCCCAGCCTCAAAAGAGACGCAGTCCCTGGTATCTGTCTCCGAGACGCGGAACAGGTTCGAGAGGGCCGTCAACTCGAACTGGTCCCAGCAGCAGTGGACGCCACCGACTTCAACGGACGTGTTCTTGAGGCGCAAGGCCGCCAGAGGGATAGGCAGTGGCATCGGCGAGGTCGTGCCGCACCCGGAGTTGACCTCGCAGCAGAAGCAGCACATAAGGGAGAGGAGCGGCGCGGGTCAGGCCTCGTGGAATCAGGGTGCGGCGGGTGGTGCAGCGGGTGCGGCTGCCGGTGGGGCGGGAGCCAACCCAGTGCGTCCCTTTTTGACGAGGGGCTCGGTGGCGGAGAGGGTGTTGATCTTCGAGAAGTGTCCGTCCAGCGAGCTCCTTGAGAAGAGGAAAGCGCCCAGTGTAGCGGCCATCACGGCTTCCCTGCAGGCTCGAACGCAGGTCTGTTCACTTTACATATTACATTACTTCTAGCCAACAAATTTAATTGACTGACTGTTGCTCAGTTCTCCTAACTCGTGTTTACATTGCACTAACTGAGAGCTGTCCAAACCAAACTGTCGTTACGTTTTCAAGTTGATGGCCAACAAAACTCATTGGCAACGAAATTTTAAAATAACGTTGTTCCTGCTAGTATTTATTTGTGACGAGGCAAGTTTATCTGTCAAGTAATTGGTGGACAAAAAACATAAATTCAATTGCTTTAGGTTACACTTGAAGTTGTATATATTCATATCATTTAAAGGAACGTTGCCTGTATAAAAGTACGTTTTGTCTTTTAATGCTATGAACAAATAATAGTTATTAAGGTCTTGCCTTTAAAAATCTTCGTTGTAATCATCTCAGTAATCTAGTCCGTCTTTCGTGGCAACTCTTGTTAATATTAATTTGATCGAGTAATGGCAGTTATTGTTGTCAATTACCCAGGCTTTTCGACGGTGATCTTCGTTTTTCTGTGTAAAATAAGGTTCGTCATCCCTTTTCTCGGCTCAGTCGATTATTTTATTATTCGTTAGGATAAAGGTCTTTGTTTTGTGGTCATATAAATGACTCGCTCCAACCGAATAATTGGTATAACCGATTCCTCACAATTCTCGTAGTAAGTTGTTTGAAAACTCAACTGATGCGCCAGCTTTGAATACGGAGCAATTATTTGAGTGCTCTGGTGAGTTAACCCATTTAGGGTTATCCTTTCATCTTAATATAAAGCTTCTAGTGTGTATGAGGAAATTATTTTGAGGAAGTCAACGCACAAATTAGTTTTTCGTGAGCCATCAAAATATCTTTCTGTTAAGCGTTGGTGGGTTTCTTCGTTTTTCCGGGGTTACTTTTTGAATTACCTACTGTATTCTATCTTTCGCACTCAATATAATTTAGTGTGAGTCATTCAGATTTAGTCATACATGTATGGAATTGAGTAACTCATTCTCTTTTGAAATATATTATTATACGACTATGAATAAATATGTAAATACCTTTATTGAATGCCGGGAATCGCTATTAACTTCCAAATCACCTTTAATTGATGCCTTCATTTGACGTGTCATTATATAATTTCGTAGAAAAATTGTCGCTTCTTAGTCGGTTTTTTGCAAGAAGAGCATTCGTGCACGGCTTAAGAATACTGTTTTTCGTATTTACACCCATTCTCGCATTTGTTGAATACTGTTTTTCGTATTTACACCCATTCTCGCATTTGTTGCCTTTATATGAGACCATATAAGGTTTAATTTGTGGAAGAGTTGTCTGGTGAGGGTCTGGTGGGTTCCTATCGCTAATTGATAGAGGGCAATTGACACTGTGGCCAAAATGAAAAAAAATATTTCACAGTGAAACCTCTTGGAATTCCCTTCGTGCTGCTGTGCTTCGGCGGTGGAAATCGAAATGGAGGCGCGGTTTTCCCCCACCCTCTTCCGATATGGCCGAAAGAGGTCATCCGATGGCGACCGCGTGGATCAGAGCGATTGAGAAATTGTATTGACTATCATTTTTATCGTTTAAAAAGAAAATAGCTACCGATGATGACGTGCGTTGTTGTTTAAATTCTAAGAGCTGAGATTCGTCGAATCTGGTCGTCAATTTTTAATCGTCACTCAATTGTAATTCAAGGTTTAATCGTCGTCCTCTTATTCCGAGGTTGCGATTGCTTCGGCCTTTTCGATCCAGCTGACGCAGACTTGTAGAGATAAAGAAACATCGTGACAATTGCGTAGAAGACCCTTTTCAGTGGAAGAGTCGATTATCTACGATCCGGCTCCTCACAGGGGAACCAGGCAGCCTCCGCGTTCGATTAGCGGGTTTTCGAAGATCTCAAACCTTCATTTCCTGCTTTAAATTCTCTATCTGGCTTTAAATTCTCTATATGTTATTTACTTCGACGTTCTATCTCTCTATGGCTCTTAATTCGAATGTTTATTTGTGCTTCTACGATGGATTGTGAGTACTGTCAGCGTACTTTGATGCTGCGTCGTTTTTGATCGTTAGGATAGTGGTGTTACACGCTGCTGACACTTTCTAGCCCTCCAAAGTGAAATGCGATTATGTTGACAGCGTTTCCTACAATTTTCTGTCCCCTTCCCTCCGCTCCTTAGCTGACTGAGCCTTCCCACTCGAGCCTTCGCCTACTTGGCGTTAAATCTATGGTAGGCAAATGCCACCAAGTTTCGCTGCCACTATATTATACCACAGTGTTATTGGCTATTCGCCATTTATTGGAGTTGGTTCCTATATTTTGACTCCCAATATTGTTTTGAAATATAATCGCTTCCTGTGCCATTTTACTGCAATGATATGCCCTCTGCAAATGATCGTGGATCATCTCCGAAATTCTCCCGTTGTCTTTTGCCACGATTTTTCTCTTAGTTCAAGATAACTAAGTGGAAAGATAAAGAGTCACTCCGTGTTCCTCGATAGTTTTGCCACTCTTGTACATTAAGTATGAGCGAGGAGGTCATGCAAGTGGGTGATGGAGTCCGTTGTCTTTGCAGGTCCGGCGAAAATCTGATGAGAAGCATTTTTTTATTAGTTGATGGGAAAATTTATTGCACGACATTAAGATAGCTCAAAACTTTTCAAACTCGAGCTTTGATAGAAAATCCAAATGAAAAGCATTCTCTTATAAACAAACGGCCATTCACTGACCCTGGCTTAAAAACGACACATTGAATGTAAATGATAATTACGAACAGTACCTACGAATGGTTAGTGTGCCTTGCCCAAGGTGTCCAAAACTGTTTCTATAATCTTTGACCTTTGAGGTGAGTAGAAAAGTTATTTTTCTTTCCATCTTGGTTGGCCATGCCTTGAAACTAACCCTTCCCCGACCTTATCGCGGTCGTGAAGCTATTCCGAAAGGCTGGTATATCTTGACGCCACATCCTGAATTTGAGGAAAAAATAAAAACGCTTTCGTACGCCTGAAACTTGGGTTGGAACACGGCTACTGTTTGCGTTCAATGACGAAGGGTGAAGTTTTTTCTACGTGAAAAGCGAAAAAGTCACGACTTCCATTTCTACGATTCATTCCATTTAAGGTAATAAAAATCCGTCGGTTATGATATCGTTATCAGCACACGGCGTGAAATAAGTCAAAAAATCCTGTTAAAGCCCCGAGTATTTGTGTATTTAGTCAATGACTGAGATGTTACGTCCTTAAAAACAAAGTTTTTGCGTCGATGATATTACTGTATTTACTCCGTGCTTCTTTACTACCGCTTATACATTGAAAAAATAGATTTCGAATGTGTTCTCTGCTATTATTATATAAATATCTCGCTCAAACTACCTAAAGGGATTTGAGAACTACCTCTACGAAGCGAGAGTAGCTCGTCGTATTGTGCATGACGTCAGGTGCACTATATATCTCGTACGAGTCAATGAACTTGCGACGACGAATCAATTACGGCGGAGGAGGCAGGCGTCGTTTGGAGACCCCCAACCCAACCCTAGCCCCCGTGTGTATATATGCATGTCGCCCCCACTCCCAAACTGCCTACCTCCCCCCGGATCCAATAGGGATCGCCGTGATGCACTCCCCCTCGTTTTCCCCTCTTTTTGAATTTCTCCTTCTGCCCCCATCGTCATCATCTCGAGAAAGTTCCGCGTCTCTTGGAGCGTATATAAGTCGCTCGTCTTCTCCCATCTTTCCTTTCCTCCTCCTCTCTCGCCCATCCCCGTGCAGCAACAACTTCGAAGACTTTTGATTGGCTTGATGTTAAGAGTAGGCAACCGACGTGACCTTTAAATGCCATGTTCAAACCTCCGCGATTGAAGATTGCATACAAACCCATCACGCCCTTCCCTTCACAGGCACAGTCAAATAAAGTTTGATTCTGGACAATAGGCCTGTAAAGCTGACTCTGTTTTAGTAATTTCTTCCTTACTGCTCTTATCCTTGCATGCCTCTTTTGCTTCTATTGAGGCCGTTTTACGCGAGGTATTTTATTGCACAATCTGATGTATGCATGGATGTGCATTGAAAATTGCGTCGTGTAAAGCGGTGAACTGCAAGACTGCATGCGCAAATGCATAAACGAGAGATGGGAAAATAGCCCCTGCTCTAATTCCGTGCTCGCGTTCTCGCAATTTCTGTACATCAAGTTGTGCAATTACGTGCCTCGTGTAAAACGGCCTTTACACTCGTGCATTGCTTCATACGGTGCTCTATTTTGCTGCAAACTTCTAACGTTCCTTCTCTTAAGGCCGTTTTACACGATGTGCTTTATTGCACAATATGATGTGCAGTAATTGCGAGAACGCGAGCATGGAATTACAGCAGGGGCTATTTCCCCAACTGTCGTTCACGCATTTGCGCAAGTATTTTGCAGATTTCCGCAATACACTACGCAATTTTCAATGCACATCCGTACATACATCAGATTGTGCAATTAAGTGCCCCGTGTAATACGGCCTTTAAGTATATCTTCCTCCACATTCACCCCTGACTTTCACGGTCTATCACTTTCTCTCACACCATTCACTTCTCTGTCATAAATATGATTCGTTATTCGATTCTCATACTTTCTCCTGACCAAATCAATGAATCACACTCCTAATTTACATGTCCATTTTTGGGGCATCCATTCCTCATTCTTTATTCACCCATTCATTCTTAACCTTATCCCTTCTGCTTTCATCGTAAACACTTCCTAGCTATCCCACACCCGCTGTATTTAGCCTACTCTTCTGCTTATCCGAGCATACCCAAATTTCGGTACTAAAGATGGATCGAAAGTCAGTAATTAGCGGCATACGACTGAAGATTACGAGTCTAATTTACGTTATTTCAAATATTATTAGCACCATTATTATTATTATTATTATGGTAATCTACCGGTTGAGGAAGGTTAAAACGGGAGAGGCTCATAAAATAGGTAGTCTAGATTTTCACAGGCGATGGCCACTATTTCCATACACAATTTCTTTCTTCATCTCATTACAAGTCCTCTTTCTTTTATCCCGACCATAAAACTATTCACTTTCTTCCCCTTCTCTTGCTATAAAATAATATAGCAGCCAATAGTAAACTCGAGATTTATATTTTGAAAGATGCTACTTAATACATATTTATATGTTCTGAAGGATTTAATTTTATTGACGTTGTCCTCAATATTTGTCAATAGTTAATCTGAAAACAGATGGCGCTGTAGTGGGTCACTGTCCTTCTCTCGCGTCAATATTACATTTAACATGCAAATGAATTGTTAAATGGTTAGCATGGTGGCATGTGCAATGAAATCATCGTCACAAACTTCAACTGCTCGTTTTTCGCGAATACCGTTGAATTTTCATAGCTCTTGAAGCGTTCAGTAGTCACATTTGAACTTTTCCAACACATTATACGAAAGTGCACATTCCGTGGAAGTGGATTGGTGGTGAATTTGTTAATGAACATTTTTTGGGCAACTTTTTGTTAAATAAGTAAAATGTAAATGAAATATTTTCACGTAATTTTCCTTGAAAATGGACAGAAAAAGTAAAACTAGTTTTACATAGTTTGTATGGTGGAATTCACTCTTTCCGTGAACTGCTAATGGCGTCCACCGTGCGGCAGACACGATTACCTATAGGGAAGCCTAGTTAAAACTTACATTATTTTTTCTGTTATTAATGAAGTTGGAGATATGACAGCACACACATATTTGTTTTTATTCTCTCTACATTTTTCCTCCTAATTACTGACCAGGTTATGCGGAAGTGGGTAATAACTTTTTCATGAGGCGGATGTTGTTTATTGCGCCATTAGCATTGTTGTCGTTCGCGTCGTACGCCGTTCTTTGGACGTCTCGCCGGAAACTAGCTGTGACTGTGTTCCTTGCCCTGCTAGCCTTTCAATGCTGTGATATAGGTTGGTGGCATTAATTTGAGGGGCATGGACTACAAGAGTAGAGCTATTCTTAAATTATACCTACTTTTTCGCTAGTTGATACCTTAATATTTATCACAGTATCTCCATTTTATATGGCAGATGTTTTTATTTATATTCAAAGGTTATTTCATAGTGTATACCTTCACAAAGAAGTCAAATTTATTGCAAATATGCTGTTTTACGCAATGATTGTTGCGCGTATGTTCTTAGCCAGTTTCGTAGGTACAAAGCTTAAAATTATTGCCATGCGCTCAGTGATTTATGACGAATTGTATGCGTTTAAATTTGGTGCAAAAGGAAGATTGTGTAATTGTGCGTTCAGACCTAATTGAAAGCTGTGATAGGCAAATGGGTAAGATAAGGAGTCCTAGAAAATCTGAAAACCCGACAATTTTGCAGGGTGACGCATTATTTTCTTGTTATGTCATGCTCACGAGAAGGAAATATGAAGGAAATTAGTGTTTCTAAACTATTTCATCAGTTCATTCTAAAGCACGTATTCAAATACCATGCGTATCTTTCCTTTCACTTTTTCTTTCGTTGAACTTGGGTTGAAGTCCATGCATTTTTGGATTAGACTAAAACACATCAAAATGAGGCATGATTCTCACGCTGGACATTACTTCTGACCAATCTTTCCTCATTAAAAAGCCATTTTTTATCGCTGTTCGCCATTCCCAAATTAGTGGCCGTCCGGGATGGATTTTGTATATTAAAGCCCAAAAGGTTCTATTAAAGATTTGCCTCACGGAGGAACATCAATATGTTATCGATGTTTTTTACGGCTATCATCCAAGACCTGGGAACATGTGTTTGAACCGTTCGGGATAATTCTGATCACGTGACGGAGTCATGTGGTAAAATCACTAAGGGTTCTAGAATTTGGTGTATTTGAACCCTTTGTAAACATATCGCTCAGCCTTCCCGATCGAATTTCTATCAGTAGAATACTGTTGATCGAGTCGAATATCCCGATTAAAGGCGCAATAATCAGCATTTCAGACCCTTAAGTTATCCATCCACGTGGTTCAAACGCACCGAAGGCTGGAACCGTTCGTTACTGTACCACGTACTGATCACCTAAGCTTAGTTGCGCGATCGGAATTGTCTCGAGCGGTTCAAAAACATCGTTGCTGGCCGAGTTTCCCCACATATTTAAAGGTATTTTGAAGTTCCTGATACATTTTGGCTTGGGTCAGAAGGTGTCTCATGGCGTATTTGCTTTTTCATTATCTTTTACTTCTAATCTTACAAAATAAATTACTTCAAAAGTTATTCTTTTGGAAAAATTTTGTTTATGGTCGGTATAAATTTATGGTTTTCACATCGAGAATATACTTATTACTTTATCTAGGTGATCTACCGGTTATGATAGGTTTTAATGGGAGTGAGTAAATATCCTCTACATTTTTATGTGCAAAGGGCCCGATCCACCTTCACAGTTCCTTTCTTCATCTCAGCAGCATATGTCTTGCCTCACTCCATTCCGTCCATAAAACCCTATTCTCTTCCATTCCCTTCCGCGATTACCCAACATCCCCCTCCACGGCCTTCGGCATCCCTGTGCTCCTCTATACCTCTTCTCTCAATACATCTACTCTACCTCCTCCTAATATCCTCCAGAAGTTTCCTCTCCTCACCCACCATATCAAACTCTTCCTCGTTTGTCATATTTTCCGAGAATATACTTAAACATATATTATAAAACTGGGCTTCAATGTATCAATCATTTTAATTAGACAATTTCTCCAGACAACAACTCAGTAAGAGTGGTTGTGGGGGGAGGCTTGCTTTTTTCCCTCTTCTCTTTCACCTCCACCCCTACCAGCTTGACCCTTAACAATGATCCTCACTGGAATTCTGATGCAAGGATGTCTCTCATTTGTTAGTCCTCCCATCGGATGATGTAAATTTAAATCCTTAACTGACTCCGCAATATTCATGAATACAATGTGATTTTGCCAACGTCTATAGTAGAGCTGAAACGTCCTTGGTTTCTTTCAATCAATACAGCGACTTTATATAGGCCGTTTGCCGCATCACTTCCTCCATGCTTCTCTGTTCTGCCTGTCGTCTTCACCTATTTCTCCCTCACATTTCCCTCTTTCCATCTAGTTCTTGGCTTTGGCCCCTCTTTTTTTTGCCCCATCTAGTTCTTGGCCTCACAGTTTTGGAAGTCTGCGCTCATGGCATCCCCATCATATGCTCATTGCATGTTTTTGTTCAATTTTTTCAGTCAGTGCCTTTTGCTCCCTAACATTCTTTCGATCAGTTCACTATTTGGAACGTGACCCATAAGTTCTATTACAGAGCATCTCCTCTAGAATCCAGTTTCCACCGCGTTAAGCCTTCTTTTCATGCCCTCTGTAATCGTCCTCACTTCCAAATCATAGTTGAACCACAACTTTCCACCAGTGATGAGAACATTTTTATTTATTGTATATTTTATTAGGCATTAGTCCGCTCAAAATGGCTGGATATAGCACCTTTTTATAGCTTTTACTCGTCCAATTTTAGAAGGATATTGTAATTGTACTAAACCCATATGTTTATAAATGCCATGCCATGTGTTCGACGATTTACCTACTTCTGCCTTAATGTATAAAATCAGCATAGAAAATAATTAATTCATTGCGTACTCATGGATTTTTTTTCGTATTATTCGGCATCCTTTCGCCTTATCCATCCATCGATCGCCATCCTTTCATATTATTCGTTTACTTAGGCCCTGATTTATTATGTCTGAGTAACTAAGAGTTTGGGTTTTGTATATATCTTGCGTCAAACTGTCAGTTAGTTTCCTGGGAGAACGTATAGATTTTAATTTCTAGAAAACATTTAATCAGGGATTTTAATACCTCCGGTCCATTATTATTCTTTTTGGAAGATTTTCTACCAAATTTTGGTGAGAAATACGTGTATGCATTTAGTTTGGAATTGGCAGTGGAAGAAAACAGTTGTGCTGTGGTGCTTTTTTGGAAACACTTGCGTGGCTTGGTTTTGATTACTGAAAACCTCTGGCCTCTTTATCATCATTTCCGAGCAGCCTTTGAGGTGATATTTTAAAAATCTATTTAACCAGAATTCGATCACCCATTTAGGTATGTGTTTTAATTTCGTACACCTATATAATATTCACAGACGCTACTAAGTGCTAATATCTTAAATTTTATATCGGCATTAGTTTCCTAATGCTATCACTAAGTGTCTCAAATGTTTTTTTATTTATTGTACCACCTGTGTGTGAGCGAAAAAAGATGCAGAGTTTTTTTTATAGGTAGAAGGTAGAGTCTTCTACACTTTTATGAAAAATAAAATCTTGCCACGAAATATCTCGTCCACTGTTGCATAAAAAATTATATCTTTGACAAAAACCACCGTTGAAAGGCATTTGAATTATCTATCAGGAAAATTTCACTTCTCAAGGTAATAGTGACGCTACTAAGGCCCTTACTGATTTCCTGATGTTCTTTTTCTGTTGCGTTACCAACAGAAGTGGGAAGTTAGTTCTAGGAATAACGAATGATTCCTGAGACGAAGCGAAAAATGGCTCTCCCTACTATCTCTCTCTAAACTCAGCCCGTGGTTCTACATGCCCTCCACGGTTCACAAAGTTCTCATACACGGAGCCGAAATCGCAAAGGAGGTAATTCTTCCATTGGGGTAATTATTATAAGATGCTGTAGAGGCACGAAATAAGGATGCAAGAAAAAGTAGAGAATGTTTTACAGGAAAAAATGTACCACCCAACGAGGACTTACTTCTTATCTTTACCTCGGACATTTCTAACATCTCACCATTAATACCGAATAAGAACAGGATTATGCCACGGTATCTAATAAGATTTAACTATTATATGCTTAATAATATTAAACTATTATATTAAATTGAATGGATATATTAATATTAAGCGATGATGAACAGAAATTGATAGATAAAGGAAGTAAATATTCTTTAGTCGGCTCAGAAAAATACCATTATTATTACAAGGAATTTGTTCTGTTCTCCAACAATTTAGTAATAATATATTTTACTTTAGAAATCCAAAACAGAAATCAATTAGTTTTCAAGTTTAATTAACGATTATTTTTCTGCTTTCTAGCATTAGGTAAGATATCATTCGATAATTTTCTTTCTAACATTCAATGGTATCATTCAAAGGTATCATTCAATGAAAGTTCATTTAACTTTCAATTCCATCATTAAACATTTCAAATCAGCTACACTCTCTGACATTGTTTGCATATTTTCCAGATTAATTAATGAAAGATGTTCACAATTTGAGTCGTTCAAAAAGAGAGAAGCAGGGATATATTGTCTGGCAGAACTCGCAAACGGTCCGCGGGGTCAAAAAAATACCTTTTTTGCGAAGCCCGCCGTAGTGAGGGCGGAGCGGCAATTAGACACCAGCTGCTGGTTTGTACCTCTCAAAATAAGTTTTCGTTTCTTAGATGGTTAGAATTAGCCTAATAAAGCTGCTATATCCTTCAAAAGGCTAAAATATATGCGTGAAATGCCAGTGTTAGAGCCTTTATGTCATCCGAGGAAAGCGGGCTAAATGCTAACTTGGCTAGCAGTAGAAACCGTAAAAGGAGATCGAATTCCCCGGATTACATCATTGTAACGTACATGGAAGTCCTTTTCAATTGAATTGGCTTGAAAATAGCCATAACGAAGGTTTTGGAACAATAGCGCTTCCCAGCACACGCCGCGCCACAGCATTCCCCGTTGCCGGCGGGCAGATCCGGACTGGGCGGCACGATCGAAAAATCGATTTTATTTTCGGCTTCGCAAACTGTGGCAGATGATTTCTTCGGATTCGCTATCTGAAAGCTTTGTTAATATCGTGATGTAAGTATTTCAATGTCTGTCGATGTCCATTTATTTTGCTACATAAAGGCGAAGTATTGACGAAAAACAGGGTCAGCCATTTTGTCCTGTAACGATGACAAATATAACAACTTTGCCAAAAAGTAAGTAAATTTGAATGAAAAAGAACCTTTATTCCAAATAATTTCAGTTTTTATTCCACATCTTAAATACAAAAGGTTCAGAATTACCTTGAATTCGGTTATTTTCGGAAAGAAAGTAAGGCGGGCTATTTTTGCGAAATTTGTCCAACTTTGAGCCAATGTATATTGTTAACACGTACGAATTATGAAAAACGACATACATCATTATATGCACCAATCTATGGTTAATGACTGTGCAAAGTTTAAACTTCCGTACTGAAAAAAAACCTGTTTTTTAGGTTTTGGCCAGCGTTTTTCGATTTCAGCCCACTGTGCGGCGCGGCGTTTCGACGGCCTAGCCTGCCATCGTTCTCAGAGTGAATGGTTTGGCCAGAATGGCGTCATGTATGACACCATTCTGTCTTTCGTGTGTCTTGATGTGTGAAGATTAAATGTAGACCAATGTTTAGACCGCACTCCACAAGAAAATGCCATCACTCAAACCGGATACAGCAAAATTACTTGGAAGTATCAACGAGTGAAACTAAGGAGGCGAGGCAACGGCCATCAGAGAATGGATGCGATGATTCAGCCATTGTCGATTGATTGGGTAGTGACGACACCTCAAGGGATGGTCTTGATCGGGCAGCTGCCAATTGGTGGTCCAAGCCAAATGAAATTCCCGTCATGACTTCCCTTGTAGAATATATTTATAAAAGAAGGGTTCATTCGATTGATCAGCGAAATCGATTTGCTAGCCCAGTCAACAACGTTTCACGCCATCATGGCGTGAAACATTGTTGTATGGCACGTAGAACATGGCACATCTCAGGTTATAAACTTTTTTTGCAACTCATTTTAAACTGATTTTAATTCATTTTCTCCACTCATCTGCTATATATCTGCAATTCCTCTGCGAATTTAAACACAAAAATAATTTTTTATTCGCTTGCAAATAAGCCTAAACCCTTTCAAATAAGTTTCAAAAAAGTCAAAAATTAGTTGAAAAAGAGATATTTTACCTGAAAATCAGTTACATATCTGCTGGAAATAAATTAGCTGAAAAGCAGTTGCCAGATATCTGTATAACTCATCCGACATGAATACCAAATACTCAAAGTAAATGAAAAAGTTGTTAAATTACGATTAAAACGTATGAAATACCTCAGACTCGCTGCATAATATTTCTATTTTTTCCTACGCAACGAGCCATTTCATCACCACTTACATGTTTCGCGTTATAACTTCCATCACTACGCCACACGACGGACGAAGAGTTAATGGGACACCTGCGTGAATCATCAGGCTTAATCGAATTGAAGTGAGAAGCCTGATACTTTCGCGGGACCTATATCTGCGGCAAAAAACTAGATCTCACCTTTGAGTGGTGACACAATACCCCGCCGTCCAGCAAGTCATTATCGATCGTTTTCTTTTACATACACGCGAGGAACACTATCTAAAGAGTGTCTCTCACGTCAACCGACTCAGTTTTTTGCGCAGGATTCGCAAAGGCGTGAGATTTGTCTTTAGACACACCGGGTTCCTTCTCAAATTTGCTCAAACTCTCGTGGTATCGAGTATAAAAGTGACGAGATTAATGAGGCAACAATGCCGTCCATGAGAAAGTAGAACGAACAACACAGCCAAGTGGTTTTACCTTATAAAACATTGTAAACCGAGCATGCGCTGGTATCGCGCATAATTTGAATCGTAGTTCATGACTACGTCACAGAAGTTTTAAATGTGAACATTTCCTGCATTTTAAAGCCGTTTTGCTTCATTGGGCTCTTCCTGCTTAGGAGATACACGAGTTTGTGCAATTCACAGAAAAAAAATCATTTAATCAGAAATAATAAAAACTCAGAGACAGGACATTTTGTTCATTTAGGTGGTTGGAGTGATTTTTTGTTTACTCACAGATTTGCGCGAAACTTTGCATACGTGTTCTCATTAGTGATATCTATAGATAAAAGTGAAAAAATTTCATCATAAAGATGCGGTTTTGGCAACTTAATGCTAATTTAACACTTGGCCTGATGGAACATGACATGTTTTTTGTAATAATTCGACTGCGTATGTACCGATTTTCTTCTAAACGCGAAATAATACATTTCTTATTATTATAACTGTTGCTAACATATATCAAGGTGGCATGCCGAGTCCAAAATTCGTTAAAAATAATTTCAATATCATTTCGAGTAAATTTCGAATACAGCGCCAAAAACTCGTCATAACTTTATTACATGAGGAAAAAAAATTAAAATGTAATGCTTATATATTTCCCACTACTGTCTGTTTGGTGAGTTCAAACGCATAAACAAATACATTTAAATGGAATATGGGCCAAGAATAGTTTTATGCCTCACTCACGCTACCTTAAAGCCGCCATGGAATACTGAGTGGAAAGGACGCCTGGGTGGCTTTAAATTTAAAAGCACTCGGCGCTATATCGAGGGGTTTTAGTTGTAATCCCAGTCCAGGCGAATAATTAATTTGTCCGTCTTTGCCACGCAGTTCTGCGCCAGGAACTTTTGCGAAGTCTATGCAAGCTTCTGCGACTCTCGCGGACTGCATCAGATGCCGGAAGGGCCGGCCGCGCATTTTTGCGCTTGGAACTTTTCAGAGATCTATACAAGCTACTGCGACTATCGGCGCGGTCTGCACCCGATGCCGGAAGGGAAGCTCTCGGCTGGAATAAATGGCTTCACACCAGGGATAGCTAGAAAAGGGGAGGGGTGTTGGGTGCAGAGGAGAGAGAGGCGCCCCCCTATCGCCCCCTATGGCGTTCCATTTCCGCAGTGGAGTAAACATTTCCGCTATCCTCTCGCTCAACCTCTCCTCTCCCCTCCACCCCTGACCCATTTCTCCTCTCGGCTTTAATCAAAAGGGATCTCGAGATGAAAAAAATGAGTCCTCCATGCAGTCGTTCGCAAAAGCTTTTGAAGGCCATGCCTGGGTCTCTGGGCTAAATTGGGCTAAATTGTTTTTTTTTTCACTCTATTGCATGCATGCATACATTCCCATCACCTCATTCTCTTTCGGGGTAATAATTATAATAATACTATTCACTGCTCTAGGAGTAGCACTCCTTAGGGGCAGAAATCGAAGCACAGTACAATTCAAATAAGTGGAAACAAAAAAAACACTTAAAAAAAGGGGGACAATATATATAGGTGAAAATTAGTAGGTACCAACAACTTAACAATGAACAGCAAACAAGAAATAATTATTCATACAATCATAAATCAGACTCAAAATTCAAAGTAGGTATTGAGTAAACCCCCCATTGTGGCTTGAGGGTCTTGATAACCAACATGTGAACGTTCGCAACAATACAACATCCTATTTATCATTCTATGTCACAAGAATATTGCTGTTCCAAATTGGGTTCACAAATGGCTACAAAGTCTCTTCCTGAATATTAGGTTATCGTGGATATTAGGGGTAGGCACAATGAAAAAAGTTTAATTCTCGGTGATAGGCCTGTAAAGCTGGCTCTCCTTTAATAATTTCCTCCATGATGCACTATCCTTGCGCAGCTCTTTAACTTCAGTTACTTTCATGCAATGTTTCATAAACGCATTTCTTTTCTTAAGGCTCGTAATATTCTCTAATGGGTTTTTTTCACCACATTCACCTAAGATTGTCTAGGGTCTACTCTGTCCTTTCACACCATTCATCATATCCCGTAATCATAAATCTGTTTCGTTATTCGACTCTCATCCATTCTATCGACGTCATAATACCTGTGACGCACGGCCAGTTTATACATGTCTATAACCTGAGCATCTATTCCATATATTCTCAACACCCAATCATTCCCCACTTTATCCATAAGGAATAGAAATACCGCCTTCAACGCAAACACTTCTCACCTACCCCAAACCGAAACTTTACACTTTTTTCAAAAATGAAGATTTGGAATTTCGACTCACGATTGTAGATGAAAATGACTTATTAGCGCAACCACTTACCGAGTAGAAGTATCGATTGTAAATAAAAAATATGTGTCTCAGCCTCCACAGCGTTAGTACAATGCTTTAGATACGAAAACGATCTCGGTTTAAATATACACTCCTCAAAAATAAACGACGAAAAACGCCTCTATACCTGAAAAAATTCCACAGAATCTAAGATCTTCCATTTGGTGGGGAGTGATAGATTTTTCGTGGATGAAGACGATCGGATATAATAAAAACCGAACTAGAGAGACTACCGAAACAGGACGTTAAATACCCCTTTCACTCTCACGACATCTTTCTCTCTAGGAAGCCCGCGCCATTTTCTGTATAATTTCAACTATTTATTTAGATATTCTTTATACCGACAATTTTAATAGATGATGATTATGATGAAATGCAGCTAAAATGAAAAATAAAAGAGCTTGGTAAAGAAACATATTTTTTTACCTGGCAACGTTTAAACAAGAGAACTCTTTCATGCACAAATATATCGGCAGCTTGAGCGTCTTAAGAATTTAAGGGCTAGGCAGGAAGATAGGATTAAGAACAGGAAAATGTATTGAAGAAGTAAAGGAAATAAAATGCGAGATGATGTTTAAATGGGTAATAAGATTTCTGTTTATTTTTTTCATAATCATAATTGAAGTGTGGGAAGAAGGAATGCGTGCACCTAATTGTTGACATTTCACCTCTTATTTTCTTGCTTCTGCCTTTTCAACCGAAGCAGTAATCAGTAAGAAGGGGGTGAAGTAATGTCACCCTCACAGTACGTAAGGGAGTCGCCCTCTACATCACATAGAGGGTGACTCCGTTAAAGTTACTGCTTGGCCAGTTTCACAATTCTTTTAATTAATATCTTCCGTCTTTACCTGAAACTTACAATACAATTACAAATACAATTTCCAATACGTGCAAACATTTTCGAGAACCAATTTTTTCTAATACATACCTGAAATTTTATATTTAGGCGATGTAGTTGGGCTTATTTCCGAACGACAAAAAAGACACGTTCGAAAATAGTTTGTAACGTTTTCACGCGGAAGAAACCCTGCATTTCTTAAATCATCTAAACACGATTTGTACTTGAAATTCAGGTACAATACGGTGGCATTCAAATTAATGCTTCAGCTCTTCAATCAGCTTCGTCCACTTTCTCGAGATATTTAGCCTCAAACTCGCATGGCACAATACCGAAATGGTCTCCTCAGTCCTCCTCTGCTCGCTCCCCCCTTCCCCCGTAGTGGCTGCCCCCAGACGGGTATCGAAAAGGGGCCTTTACTCCGGCGGTGTTGGCGAAGACAAGTGATCCCCCCCTCTCCTTCCCCCCTGAGGCCGGGCGGCTGCGAAACAGGTCTAAACAGCGCGCGAGCTCCCTAACCGACTTCCGTTCTGTCGTGGAAACCTTAGCATCAAAGGAAATGCACTGGCAAACCGTCTGCCATTACCAGCCTATACTTCAAACTGACCTATATTCCTTTTCAACCTAAAAGCCATCTCTAGGGTGTTAGTGCGAGTGGAGATGGATAAGGTAAATATGAGCGGAATCAAACACGCATAAGCAAATCGATGTTTGGCAGTGCCAAGGGTACATGAGTAAGTGAAGGAATTTGGAGGCAACTGAGTATGTAGTACGATATCATGAAATACCACTGGGATGTAAAAGGCCGTAATTTATTATTACCGCAATATACAGGTTCAGGTTGATTTTAATAGAGGAGAGTAAAAACCTAGATTTTTCACAGGCTCAGCCTCTTATCTCCTTACACGAGTTCCTCATCTCGGCATTGGTTCTACCTCTTTCGTCATCCCGTTCATAAAACCTATTATCTCTCTTCCCCTTCCCCGCTTACCCGACATTCTCCATCCTTCATCATCCCTTCGCCCCTCATTACCGTTGGAGCTACCTACTCTACCACCTCCTTATCTCCTCAAGATGCTTCATTTCTTCACCCAACATACCAAGCATTTCCTCATTCGTCTTTCTGTCCGTCTACCGCACCTTCTCTATCCTCCTCGACACCCACATCTAAGTAGAATGCCTGCTACTTAATTTCGTCTTCCTTTCCCAAGTCCAAGTTTCTACCCCTTAGGATAAAATTACGGAGCACCATGAGTTCTGGACTGGTATTGTGGCGCTATTCCTTTTAAATCCAAGTGATCGTGTAGCCAGTGGCGAAAGTGTGCTTAGTGAGATAATCGCGACTTGGGTCGAGCAAAGAGTTAAGCCCTTCTGCAAAATGATTGCTCTCCACCCACTGGGTCGCATGAGCCCTCATCAAGAAGCGCAATCAACCGCATTAAGAGTCATTACGTCAGGATACTATTATGAAATGAGAACTTAAGCTCCAAAAGGTGCCTACGCTCTTATTGCTCCAGAGGGTGCGTAGGCTCTTATTTTAAGCGTCAACATTAAGTAAATTATCTGCCGGATTTGCTGGAAACTTTCTGGGCAAAATACAGGGAAATTTAATGCTTCTTCTATTTTCTCTAGAGAATTTCTGAATTTCAACGAGAAAAGAAATTGGCGGGCCGAGCAGGACTACGGAACCTATACAAATTTTAAAATAAAACCCAAAGCATGATTTTAACTAAAATTACAAATATCAACGCAGCTATTATGATACTAACCATATTCCCATAATATTTTCCACCGCTACAATAATGAATGAAAAGTTAGGAGAGAGTTTGCTGGTAATTTACCCGGTATCTCTCCGTGAATATTTGAAGAAATATCACGTATTCATGGTGCTATTTTATTTTTACTTTACGAGTTGCCCGGGCTCGGCGGGCATGCTGAATTTGTATTACTCGTAAAAAATATTAGTATCCCTGAGAACTGTCTGATTTCCAGATCGCGACCAATGTGTGGAGATCCGCTCTTCAACAACACAGGCGGGGGAGTAAATTTGGCAACAGGGTTAATGTGCCACCCTCGGCATTTCTAGAGCAGTATATTTAGAAACGTGAGCGTGGCGAGGGAAAACGGCGCTCCCGATTAAAGCCGATTCCGAAAAAAAAACGAAAAACGGAAGGCGATGCATGTGTGAGTGGTGGGGCGGAGATGATGTTTGCCGGAATGCACTCAGAACTGATTAACACAGAGCCGTCAAGGCTAGGAGCGAAGGAGGAGTCGTGTTTTAGCATCACGCTAATTAACTAGCTGATGTTTCCACCCCAGTTCTGCTCCAGCACGCGTTATGTGCGCTCCGTACGACCATGTTTATACCGATTCTAATGTTTCATGAGCTAGGAATAACTCTCGCGAATATGAATCAAGATTATATAGAGACAAAGCGGACTAAGAATACTTGCGATTCGAGGGAGACGCACTTAAGATAATTACGAAAAAAATATTTGCTGATCACTGTACTTTTATTTAACTATAATGATGGACAGAAACATAAGTACTAACCCAAAACACAGTATTTCAGGTACAATACTCTAAAATCGTGTAAAAATTGGGTGTTTTGTTTTTCATTTGTATACCCATTTCACGACGATATAATGCCTATATTGAATGTTAATTCTTTTGCACAGCAATCCAAATGATGTACAAGTGGACACCATTAACCGTTACGTAATACCATGATACTATATCTAAATACTTAAAAATTAGCATTGGGATAATTCACGTGCGTTCATCCTCGAATATGAATTAACGTTATAGAGAATTCGTGGGCTAAGAGTACATTCAATTCGATGGAGACCACTTAAGATAATGACGGAAAGATACCTGCGAGAGACTTCACTTGTATTTTAACAGTAGTGGCTGAAAGAAAAATTATTAGGCACTAACACAAAACACTGTATGTCACCAGACAGTTCTCTTAAATTTTTGAATTGAGTGTCTGTTTCCACTCGTATCCTTGGAATGTTAATGCTTTTACGAAGCAACCAAAGGTGCACGTGGGCGACATTGCCCACTAAGCATGGAATTCACGCTGGCTGTAAAATCAATCGAACGGTGACGAAGATGAACATCCAATTATTTACATTTTTGCAACTGAAAATTAGACGAGAACCATAAGCCGCGGTGACATTTCTGGCGCCAGAGTGGGTGTGGGAATTGGTCAGTGGTACATTTCTCAGTGTGAACCACGGTAGTAGAGAAGAGAGTGTGAGCCATTGAGAAAAGAAGATACTCGTACTCTGTGGTGTGAACAACCAAATAGCATGTCATTTGCTGGAATGCGATAATTAATTAAATTATTGATTTTAAAGCACCTGGCGAAGTTTGAAGAATGGCAATTACGTTTTCGCTCTTATGAGTGCAATTGAAAAATAACGTTAACGCGAACGTTCGAGCAATGGAGAACTGTGATCGCGCCCACGGTCGCTCTTTGTGTCTTCGTGTGTACAGCTCGGTGAAATGTTTATCGCTATCAGTTGCCGTCGTTTCATGCGACATGACCGGGTGCTAAATTGCAGGTGAATTCTGGCGCAAGAAATGTTCCGTGAATCAGGGCTTAAGAGGACGTTGGGAGCTGGGCGGAATAACTAAAATGACAAAGCGGAGAAGTAACTTCAGGAGAGAATTGGCAGCCCTATGCGAGATGATGATAACAAGCAAAAACAAGGAAACATTAACAGGCAAAAACGAGCCAACGTCTCCCCATAATATGGAAAAGTCAGGAAACTCATTACTAGAACGACAAGAAATTCGGTCGGGTGGCGAAAATGACAAGAAGCACTAAATATTAAAGTAAACGCTTAAGCAAAGCATGATAATACAAAGAAAGGAGACCTGGCATGCATAATGAATAGCTGAGGTGGTGGGGGCTCTAGGGAGGGGTACAAAAAGCATTCATTGAGGCGAAGGAGGAAGGTGAAAGATAATATTTTCTCGGGAATGCCAATGAGCTTAAGAAGGAGTGAAAGGCAGAGATTTCTTGGGCTAATTCGGAAAATCCAAGGGATAATATTTTGGCCGTGATAACTTTGTCTAGACAGCTTATCTCAGAAAAGAAATAATACGAAGAAAGTTTAATAATAAGATGATATTTCGCGCGCAGTAGAGAAAGAATTAGTAACCATTAAGAAAGAATTACATGCCATATTAACAACCATTTCTTTAATTTGGCAAAGTGAAGTCTCAGGTTCTTTTAATTCGTATGATAATAAACCATTCTTCGAATGCTTACATATCTAATGCATTCAGATAGCACAAAATTTCTTCACGCATTAATGACAGAAGAAAAAACACTTCTCCTGGCATTTTAAAAGCACTCAATTTTTCAATAATTATGTTTATGAAATTTAATTATAAAAAACCTTGTTTTGTTCTGTTTTCTTTTCTGCTCTCCTTCAAACGCAGCCACTGACCAACCAAATTCTAACGAAAAATAATACCAAAAACGTTCACATATCCACTTTCCATGCGTAGTCCCATCAGATAGTAGAAATGAAAGGTTCTAATTGTTCTACTGCGGGAAATTATACCTTCAGTGTAAGGCGTTTGGAGACAACAACCTACTTAGAAAAATCAGCCTGTCCGTGTGAAAGGAGAAACATGAATGAACTGAAATAGTACCTATAGTCTCATAATACTACTGCTTTTATAGATCGCAGTCTATTAAAGCAGGAAATAATTCCGTCTCAGATGGTGACAGTGAAGACAGCAATTCAATATAACATGCTATATAAAAAATGGACGGAAGGGTCTTGAATCCCTGGACGGAAGAATCTTGAATGAATATGATAGCCGGAGGGGTCTCATTACCGGCCCTCTTCAGCCAATGATAGGACGTTAAGCCCCGAGAAAACTCAGCGAAAAAATAAAAAGAAGTCACCGAATTAGGATGGAACTCCGTGCATGTGTGGGACGAAATTAATAAAAATGAGAAAAAACAGCGACGATGAAGGAAAAATGTCACGGGAAGGGATGAGAGAAAGACAGAGAGAGAGAGACGTGAAAGGAGTTTGGGATGCGAAAGAGTGGAACACGCCGCGGGCCATTTTGGCATCAACCCATTTCCCCCCCCTCCCCCCCCCACGGGGAGGCGAGGGAATCTGCAGGACGAATGGATTTGAAAAGGCGGAAAGGGCGGAGGAACGCTAGGAAAAAGAGGAAGAGAGAGGTTAAAGAGAAGAAGAAAACTTAAAAAAGTGTCGGGCACATTTTTTTCCATCCTCACCCTCTCTCTCAACTTTCTTCGCAGAAAAGGCGAGTGGAGAAGATATAATCAACCGGAGGAGACCACCTTTAGTGCAGGGATGAAGGTAAGGGGAGAGAAAGGAAATATAAAAAAATAACGAGAGGCTTGACACTGTCTTTATTTTTTCGAGATGGCGAAGAGAAAGAGAAAAACGCGAAAAATATAATTCTGCGGGGAAAGGCGAGGAGAGGGAGCGGGAATGGAGGAGAGCGGAGGGAGAAGGGCTTTCCTTCAACCCCTCCCCTTCAAGAAGGGGAGGTGTTGAGGAAGAAGGAAGAAAAGAAGTACGTGCTCAAGGGTTCGTGGCAACGTAGGAGAGGGGAGGGAGAATTCGCGACGAGAGCCAAAGAAGATGCAGATAGGGCCGGTATCCACGCTGCGCCAGGAATACCACGTGTAGGGGGTTCTAAAGGGGTTGCCAAGGGTACGGAGGGGGGCAAGGCTAAAGCAAGATATCCCTGGACGCCCTGTATCACCCGTTCGTCAATCGATTGATTATTTGTCGGAGATGACTGACAACTGAGATCATTTGCACTCATTTTAGATAGGTGGCTAGGTTTGATAGGGAAGGATTATTTGCAGAGTGGAGGAAGGGTGGAGAGAAACCTGGCGTCGGTATTAACCCGCTCTTTACGATAGGCGCCTGCGTGATCACAGTCTTAACGTAGTTTGCGCGATATATTGCTTCATATAAAATTCGATGAATTTGGCCTTATTACAAAGAAAAATACCTCATCTTTCTAATGATAACAAAAAATCAGACGCCATTATACCATTCAAGATATTTGCCAAAAAAATCCCGTCAATTTTCCATGGGAAATGGTATGGTTATGCACACCAGAGAGATTATATTTTTTTTAATGAGGAATATCTAACGCATAGATCACGTCAGAAATTTAGCAGTATGTAGTCATGTTTTCTCAACTATTTTTAAAATAAATCAATTATTCACCTAAGTAATTTTTACAAAATTGCAAAAAAAATGTTCGGTTGTGAAGGCGTTTGTAGCGTAAGGCCAAAAAAAATGATTTAGGTTAAAACATAATAAATGTTTATTTAGTTAATTGCTTAGAATTTCATCTTGCAGTTTCTTAAATTTAAAAATAAAATTTTAATATGATCTCTATTATAAATCGGGAAAAATCTCGCTGAAACTAACTTAAGTTTCATTTTCAACGACGTACTACTCTGTAAGTACTCTCCACACTGCGTCATAGTAGGAATCGTGATTCCACCGAATAATACCCGACACTTCCGGGATTCGAGCCCGGGAACGACGACGTCTCCTCCCGACGATTTTGAATTGGTAATGGGACCGACGATTTTGATTGGTTTGCATTAACCCCCGCTGAGATGTCAATGTCAGTCAATTTATTCTTGCGTGGTGAATTTCTTCCCTCTGGTGTATTTATTTTCATTTTACTGTGCTAACATCTTCTTTGGGTTGCTCGTTTACTTCCATCTCTTCCAAGTGGCTGAATACCGCAGGTGGAGGGACGTGTAGGTTTGGGTCATGATTTAATCCACAGGCTCTCCAAATTTAATCCGCATCGTCCTCTTATAATACCGTCAGTATATCCTCACTTTTCTTCCCACTCCTTCTTTCTCTTGGTCACCTATGGAGTAAATAAGTCCGTAACCGTCTCTCTAGAAGTATTCAGCCACGGGACGTTAAATCTCGCTCGCCCCTATGAAGTTCCAACCCAACCTGGTCATCATCTTTTCATTTTTCTGTTTTCCACTCGTACTTCGTGGGATCTCACGTTCCAATGACGTTGTATTATTGACCCAGAGTCGTTTGATTCGATACATATGTTGTTCAATCGATGAAGACGATCGAGATATCGAACGACCTTGCTATAGACCCCTTGGTGCCTTTCATTGATAGCAGTTAGATGCTGACTCCGGGTTTCTCTCCCCCGAAAACCAAGCTATCAATTGCATGAATTTAAAGATGGAAATTATTACTATTGGGGTAATCTACCGGCTAAAGTAGGCTCAAATTGAAGAGACTAAAAATCCTCGATATTTTTACAGGCACAGACCTCTACCTACACAATTTCTTTCTTGATATCAGCATACCTCTTAACTTTCTTCATCCAGTCCCTGTTACCTATTCTTTTTCTTTCCCTTCCCCGTTTACCCATCATATTCCACTTTATCATGGCCTTCAGCACATCTACCTCTTCCAGCCATCTACTCTTCCTTCTCCGAATTTCCTCTGGAAGTTTCCTTTCCATACCCAGCCATACCAAGCACATCCTTGTTTGTCTTCCTTTCTGTCCATCGCACCTTCTTCATCCTCCTCCACACCCAAATCTCAAACGCCTGCAGCTTATTCACGACCTCATGTCTCACAGTCCGCGTTTCTTCTCCACAGCGCTAAACTCCATATTAAACTACCAACTAGCTTAAATAAATCTTACTTGTTTGGGCTCTGATTTCCCCTTAGAAAACACTGAAACCATAAATGAAAAAACGAATAGATGCATCATACCGCACCTTCTTCTCCCTACTGCCAATCATGAAATTCAGAAGGTAGATGGATAAATCCAAGACGCGAATGTATAAAACACTTATCCGCACAGTTCTGTCTTGCGGCAGTGAATCATTGTTATGACAGTAAAATCTGCAGTGCTGCAAGACAGATATGAGAGGAAAGTTTTACGTGGAATCTACGTGCCTGTGTACAGTGAAGAAACCTGGAGAATTCGTTACAACAACGAAATATACAATCTGTAAGAAGAACCTGTCACATCTACCCACTTTCAGCTAAAAAAAACTCCGATGAGCAGGGCATGTCCAGCGGATGCCGGAGGAATGGAAATCTAAGGTCTTCACTGGGCAGATGAGAGGGAAGAGACCAGTGGGAAAACCCCGGTTTAGGTGGGAAAGCAACATCAGTAAGAATCCAGAAGAGCTGCTAGGGGCGAGGAACTGGAGAAGACTGGCAGAGGACAGAGGGGAATGGAGGAAGAAAATTGAGCAGGATAAGGCTCGATTTGGGCTGTGGCGCCATCGGAGAAGAATAAGTATAAATTTAATCGTTCTTGGAGCATCTTCTCGGTGATCGTGCTATCTACGAGTACTGGTATTTCCTTTGAAAACTTTCCCTGCGTTTCGGTTGGCGGAGGCCCCCAATTTGAGAGGGGCAGTGGGAGACAGGGGCGCACTCTTAACCCTCGCGACTCGCGCACAGAGTGAAAGAGAGATTCTGGCGGTGGAGAGGAGTAGTAATTATAGCGACCGGGGGTTGTGGCGGTCACTTTCCCCTCCCCTTATCTGTGCTCCCTTTCTTGTGTTGTTGCTCTCAATCTGCCCCACCCCTGCCCCCTCCGCTCCTAGACAACGTCCGCCCCTCTGCCCCCGCGGGGCTTATTATAGATTTCCACTCGTCGAATGGGTGTAAGGGGAATGCTGCGCCAATTAAAGACAAGGGGCATCCTCATCTCGCTTCGGGTCCCCTTGTTCAGGATTCTAGCGACAGAGAGAGCGTGCTCTGTCAGGGCCAGGCGTACTCATCAGTATCTAGAATCGTAAAAGATATTTGGGGTTGTTTAATCATACCTCCTCTGGGTGGAAAATTCCGGAAGTGTCCCGGTTTATTTCAAAGACTGTTGCACATTTTTATAAATTTTCTATAAATCATAAGAAGATGAAGGTTATTAGATGTTATAGAAGTAGGAAGGCGAGGCTGAATATATGCATGGGAGGGCATAACATAGAGTTGGTGGAATAGCTTACGTACATACTGAGGTAGTATATAGGAAAAAATGAATTTAGTGGGAGGGATATCAGATGTACAATTGCTCTAGCCACGGAAGCATTTTCGAAGGGAATAAACGAAGGGGCTCTGAGGAGAGACTTAGAGAAACTATTAGTGACAACTCTAATGAAGAGTGTGGCGCTATATAGGTCGGAAACGTGATAATTCTATAAACGTGATAATAATAATAAGGGAGGATGTACGTTGACTATAGGCTTTGGGATGTGGGTTTGGAGATGGATTGAGAGGATGACTTGGATGGCGAGGAAGGCGAGCGAGGAGGCATTCTTTATGGCTGGAGAGGAGAGGAAGCTGGTGGCGGAGGTTAGGAGAAGGCAGAAAAGATTATTGGAAGGCATGTTGAGCGATCAGGGCATATTGAAGACGTTGATAAGAGGAAAGAACACTGGAGAAATGTGAAAGAGGAAGGTAGAGGGTGGACGACATAAGGAGAAGTAGAGGGTATGAGGAGCTTAAAAGAGAGCATGATGACAGTTGCGCAGAAGGCCCTTCTCAGTGGAACAGCTCATTCCCTACGAAATGGCTCAGCACGGGGGAGTAAGGTAGTCTCCACGCTTCACCACTAGGGTTCCCAAGATCGCAAACCTTCGTTCGCCAACTTCAAAATTCTCAATCTGTCACTCACATCAACTTTCAAGCTCTCTATGACTCCCGATTCAGTTGTTTAGATGGGCTTCTCCTTTTGGTTTCTAACTATGTGAGCTTTCCATTCGCTCTAGTGCGCTAATCACTTCACAACACTGCAGTATACTTGCCTTCCATTCGTATTAGACACTTCGAACTAGGTAGTGCACTTTAAAGCAGATTGGGAGGAAAGACGATGTGCGCTCAACAACAAATGAACGTCGATAATGGTATCCGTGATTGTTGCCAAGTTATTTGATTTTCAGTAAAGGCATAAAACATGCGTATTATAAAGTTTTAAATTACTCTGATAAAAATCTTACGTTTTCAAATACTTATTTTGAACGAATTCAACTACTTTAAACAAAACATTATGCTGTGGTTGTTGTTCACGGATATAATGCTACCTACCGGCAGGTTACAAAAGATCTCGCCAGCGCACATTGTTCCATTCAACGTCGTTCGTGTGCGCTAAAGTGCATTGATGTGTTCCGATGTGTGCTTCAACACCTTGCATGGAAGGCTTCCAATGACAATGCATTTGGTTCCAGCTTTGTTCTGATAGTACACACTGTCGTGCTACGTGCTTCTGACACTTTCCCGCCCTCGCGGGTTAAATACAGTTTTGTTGGAAGCGTTGCCTACCGGTTTTCGTCCTCTCCCCTCCTATTAGCCAACCCCTTCCACACGAGCCTTCCCCTCATTGGCTTTACGCTACGCGCATGCGACTGCCACCATGTTTCTATGCCACTATAAGTAAGTTGATGATTAATGGATTGCGGTGTCGATGAGTTGTCTTTAGATGATTTTCACTCCCTCTCTCTTTTTCAGTTTTAATTTCAATAGGATGTGATTAATCGGAGTATGTTTCGGTGTGGTAGGACAACTTCCTTTTGGCTATCGTTTTGATAAAGTGTCGTGGGGATTAAGAAGAGAACGCCAAGAGTTCAGTCCGTCAAGACAAGGGATCCTTTGGACCTGTTCCCTATGGCATGGCGGCGCAGTCCAATTCCCACGCCTCCCCTACACTTCAGTGCGGCCCACCCCTGCCCACCCTCTCGTAATACTCTCACCAAACGCCCCCAAACGTGAAAATCAATACATTTGCTAAATAGCGCAGTCGCCAATATCTTTTTCACCAACTCAAATCAATGCCAAAATCTTTTGCGGTAAAAATTCCAGAAACAAGGGAAGATTCCTCTGACATTATCAGGCTTAACTTTTTGAAAATTCATGATGACTGAAAGCTATAATAACTTTGTAATTTTCACGGTTGATTTATTAGTCGTCAACCAGTTTCAAGGCCTACCTTTGCGATGAATGCGGTCGACGGCTGATAAATCAATTGTGAAAATAAAAAAGTTATTATAATGATTGAGGAATATTCCAAGTCTGTAAAACCATATAAGCATTCTGTACCCTAATCAAGCGTGGCGATTAAACCAGAGCGTCAGAAAATAGTAGGTCCTTGAGGATTTTTCAGGAGTGGAAAATTCGTTCAAGGCGGTAAAAATCAGGGAATAATGGGGAAATGACTTTTCATTCTTCGGAACGTACGTTGCTATGTGGTCAAATCTGTCTACGATTTCCATAGAGGAAATCGCACTTATATGCACTTGCGTAAAGGTTAATACCGTGGCTAGTCCTAGTATCCTAAAAAAATCTGTTATCCCATCCTCCGATTGAGCATTGAAATCGTACGAGTGGTGCGAAATTTTGATAATGACGTCGAGGGAGATAAGACGGTTAAATGATGTTTTGAGAAAGAGAGAGATGGAAAATCTGTATTGTGAGGATGGAGAAATCAGAAAGTCTGTAAGATTTCGATAATAATGCTAGGGAAAACAGGAAAATTGGAGGGGATTCTTACTTGCTATCGCCACCGCAAAATGTTCTCGATCATCATTTAGTAAAGTGGGCGTGGCATAGGAATGTTCGGTATGTGTTCATCGTGTATATATTGCGTTTGAAATACTTCAGAATATATTAACTATGCTTAACTTTGGTGATTGTACATTCCTACTCTAGCATTACATAAACAATAGTTTCATATGAATGCGCGTAATTCAGAGTGAGAAAAATCATTAGTATAGAATTGGTATATGCTTTAGGATGAAAGTAGGTGTATATATTAATTTGTGTTTTGTTGATTGAAAGATTTTTTGTGGGAGTCGATAGTAGGAAGTATTTACTCATTGATCTTCAATTTTGCAATGTTACTGGCATAACTGGCGATGTTTTCCATGGGAAGTACAGAAAATTCGAAGTATCTGGTGTTTTTTTAGCAGGTACCCATCTCCAGCTCCAAAATCTGAAAATAAAAGTGAATATGCATCAATTAAAATGAAATGTTTTGGGTAAAATTAATTGTTGATAATTTGCTTAACGTAAATCTACACATTAGCCCAAATAGTTGGAAATGTGATGTTGCTCTTGGATTGTTTATATCTCTCACTTTTTTATTAGCATAGCTACCCACCTCAGCGTAAAATGACCGATTTAAAATAATATTCTATTGTTAATGCGTAAAATAATTGTAATAAAAGAGTGTTTATTTAGTTTGTTGGGACCCTCCAGAGAAACACAAAAAACTGCTATGAGAAACAGTAAAGTATGGACCATTGATGAACTAGGAATCGAAGTTTCTCTGAACAAAAAAAGCGAGATGAAGACCTCTAAAAAAAGTAATGAGAACGCTAGTTTGCTTCAGATACCGACGGAATTATAAAATTCTCTCGTTACATCGGCTAATTTGAGCACCAAGATGTGATAACAGCACTAAGAGGTTGACACATAAGCCTGAATCACACGATCATTTTGCACGCTCAAGTTCAGGGATAATTTGAGCTATGCTTTTCAATTATAGCGAAAATGATAGCTGAAGCCATCATTTTCCATATCACACGGTCATATGGGTCGTAACTACGATCATCATTTCCGCACTCAGGATTTTGTTTGCATAATTATCGACCGTAGTTGTTTACTATATTCAGTAAGTTATATCAAAGCTCACTAGTAGCGCCACAATTCGTATTTGCTGTCGTGCGCTCTGATTGGTTGCAGCTGGATACCACGTACGTGTTCAGGGACGGAAAACGGGACGGCCGAAATTATAGAAAAAGGGATAGGGATCCCTATCATTGGCGCTATCCCTGAAAATGATGGCGTCAGAGAGCCAACATTTGAGCTATCATTGCCGCTATCCCTGAACCTGTCCGTGAAAAATGATCGTGTGATTCAGGCTTAAGACTGATAGGTTTAATTTATGTCTTATCCATAGCAATAATCGAGACCGCCACGGAATCACGACAAGGCATCCGTAAATTTAAGTGCAACAAAATTACATAGGCATCAAACCTAACACACCCTGCCCCTGCCCTTGTGGCGAATCTCAGGATTAAGCGTAGATTTTGATGCTCGAGATTGCGGAAATGTGATTTAGTGGTAGAGAAACATGTTGACAGTATTCTGCGCGATTCCTAGCATCGAGGAGGGGAAGGCTGCGGAACGGAGTGGAGAGGGC
Organism: Pyrrhosoma nymphula; assembly: GCA_963573305.1. NCBI lineage: Eukaryota > Metazoa > Arthropoda > Insecta > Odonata > Coenagrionidae > Pyrrhosoma > Pyrrhosoma nymphula. Next base: position 83,212,337 of record OY754333.1, on the reverse strand, counting down.
AGCCAATGGTAGGAAACGCTGCCAATATAACTGTATTAACCTGAGGGGGCGGGTAAGTGGCTATGTTTACGATAATGATGGGTGTAAATACGCCGATATTGTTCGCAACTGACCGGAGAAGCCCATGCTAACAATTTGATTAAGGGCCATGGAGAGCTAGAAAGTTGATGTGATTGAGTGTTTCGAAGGTGGCAATCAAGGCTCGCGACCTTTGGAAACCCTGGTAATAAGATGCAGAGACTTCCATACTCCCCCGTGTGGAGTCAGTTCGTAGGAAATGGACTCTTCCTCTAAAAAGGGTCGTATTTGCAACTGCCAGTATGTGTTGCAATGAGCAACACTGCATGGCGGGATTACATCGATGGTGAACGAAAATTTTTCACAAAATAGACATCACTCGGTCGTTCTCGGAGCTTTTGGTGAAGAAAGAATGGATACACCGCATACTGCCTGGTGATGAAACAATATGATAAAACTCGGCGCGTTTTAAAATTCATAAGTTTCGAGGAAACCAATTTTGTTTACTCAGGATTCCAGTGAATAACATCTCACCTGTTCAAGGACTACGTCCAACACTAAATGTAAATTTGGACCTACGGAATCGAGACCATTAAAACAGCGTTGCTCATTGAGGGAATTGAATTAGTTCCAATCCACTTCTGCGCAACTGCCATCATGTTTTCCTACCACTGTATTTTCCATTCCTTAAGCCCATCCGTTGTGTCCTTCCTGGGATAAAAGAAGACCGGAGGTGGATTATGGGCCCGATATCGCCTCCGGGAGAGTCCACCTTCGCTCTGCCCATGGAAACACTCCCTCCCCTTCGTGCTCCACTTGTGCAAGGAGTGAATATTTTCCTCCGGCGCTCCACCGTGAGATGCAATTTGTCCGAGAGCACGCCTCCGCTCGCAGAGAAGTGAAATAAAACAACGAATGCGACGACGCTTTTCGCTTTGTCGTTGTTGTTTGAGACACTCCTTTCCTTTTGATCCTCCCAGTCTTTACGTCTGGTTCGCGTTTGAACATTCAAGAACGTAACTTAAGGACTTGGTTTAAGGTAGTTCGAGCGAGATTTTCTCCAATCTTAAGGAGTTTCCACCGCGACTTTGTGAGTCAAAGCAAGTACTAAATTCTAACTTTTTTTAATTGGTTTAAAAAATCCTGCCTTCGCTGGTGACTTGCGTTGGCTATTTAAAATTAAAATTAAGGTACCAAATATGCAGATTACATCACGAATATATTTTAATGAACACATTTTTATAGCCTTAGAAGTCAACTGTAGCGCCATTTATATGGAATTCACACAGTTTGACTTCAATTATCGAAGCATATGTATAAGTTATAATTAAAAAACTAGGGCGGTAAGATGCATCTATTTTACTTTTAGTCAATTTCTCGCTGTAGTTACAACAGGAAAACCGTATCGATAGCAGTTGATTGTTTGCGTAGATGAAGGACCAGTCTTTTGCTATAATTGGATTGAAAATCCTCGTTCCAAATTCTAGCCTTCGCAACGTCCCACAGAATATTACAAATAAAGGGGAAGTTTTGCTATTTTTTTGTAAAAAAACTCAAACAATTTATGATAAATGTATTCCATTCCTTGCAATAAACTATTATTCGTCTACAGAAGCAAAATTACTTTAAAGTCTTCAGCTAACATGGTAAAGCCCCTACTGGGAAAGAGGTTTGTAAACATTTGAAGCGAGATTTTTAACCCAGGTATAGAACCCCCTTAAGTTACGCTACGCTCTTTTAGTTATTCGATTGTTTTCATCAGTGTGAGCCGTCCTTTCTCGTCTTCCGAGAGTGACGGGAGGGCGAACGATGGAAATAGATTTCGATTCCCCCGCTCGTCTCGCAAGGCGCTGTGTGGATGCTCGCCAGAAAACTTTATTTTGTTTTTATGAGTTCGCGAAGTGCAAAGGAAGAACAAGTATTGTTTCCGCGACGAAAACAGGGGCGTATCAGAAAATATCCCGTCTCTTGGTTAATGGTCTGTGTGCTACGGTTTGGCTCTGCTGGAAAGGAGAGACATTGACGTATTAGGCCAACACTAATGACACTGTATTCTCACGCAATGCTAAAACTTATTCAACACAAACTACTCTACTTGGTGATTGTTAATCAGGGGACAAAAACAGTGTTGATAGTTGAATTGAGCAAACGTACAAGTGTTAAAATCCCCTGAATCCCTGATCCGCCGCATTCTCGCCTAAAAAGAAAAAAACTGCCATTTACAGGACTATACTCCTTCTCACTTCATCGATAGCGAAACATGGGTATTCCGGGACAATGATAAGAGTGGGCAAAATGTGGTGCGTATGGGGTACCTGTGAAGTGTGGTGCAAATTTAACCACAGTTCCTTTCAGTAGGTTGGTGACAAGAATGATAATGAAGGAAATTGTTAGTCCGTAGGCTTCATTGTGCTCTTTGTTGGAGTTGGTCACTAGTGTCAGTCACTCGTACGACAAACGAAAGAGGGTCCTTTTGAATGGAAATGCATGATGGAAAATTTTAGCAGTTTCTGATTTTCGTTATTTTATTATTTCGTTTATGTGTACCTCACAGTACTTAAAAAACAGAATTCCAAATCACAAATCCTCAATCAATACTAATTCCGGGACCTTAGCGTTGGATAATCATGCACTTACAAATAACCACAGTTTTAATTTCAAAGGCGCTAAACCTAGTTATTTTTAACCCCTTTAATCATTCGCTGATTAGTCGCAGACTGGTCGTCTCTTAAGACCTGGGCCGCCTGTGGCTTTTGCCCACGTCTTGGGCCGGCACCGGCCGGTGTAGCACCTGAAATCAACTTCCGAGTTTGACGTGGGCAAGCAGAGGACGGTGGCGACAACACTTTGGAGCGACATTTTTATTTGCCTGGTCCCCCGTCGCGTCGTCCTCGTGGACACACACTCTCTCTCTATCCCCTTGCCCTCTTCTCTACTCTCTCCCGCGGGAAATGGTCGCTTCCTGTTCCCCCCACCCCGCCACTCCGGTGCCCCTTTAGCCCACCTCCTCGCGTTGGTTTTGGCTAGCACCTTGGCATCGACCGAGGGCAGGAACTGGCGTCTTCTCTTTGCCAGTCTCATCCGCGGGCAAGATTCCAATGCTTACGTACCCAGATGAGTGTGCGTGTGTCTGTTGTCAATATCCTACCCTGCCCTCCTACCTCGGCTACACGGGAAAATACCAGCAAAAAAAAAAGGGTGGCCGTCGCGGGACGGCCAACAGAAAGGGATCACTTGAGTATGGATATGACTAGCAGTTGGGAGTATACAGTATTATATATTCATTCAAGTATTCTACCAGCTGATTGGTAGGTTCTTGGACAGTCCCCATTTTGTATCCCAACCTAATAGAAATTGTCTCGCTTTCGGAGCGCGCAAGCCCTTCAACCACGACAAGGTTGTAGTCCAAGAGAAGGGTATTATATATAAATACACATAAATAATTAATTTAATATTTCTAAAAATATGAATATGAAAATTATACATCAATCACAATTACATGAAATACAAATAGGCTTAAATATTTATATGAAATTACACTATATTCCTCTAGTGATAGTTTTGTAAATTTATTCGAAGCTCTTTTATTTACGTTATCACGCAACGACTCAACAGTAGATCCATACGAGAGTCGGGTGTCGCATGACGCAAGATTATCCTCTATCCATAAGATGTAATTCACTACACAAAAGTTCAATACAACAGATTCAGCCTCTCACGAGACGTCATTTTGATAAGCGAAATTGTCGGAAGTCGCCTATTCGTGCTTGCGGAGAAGGAAGCTCATTTCGCTAGAAGTATTATGATAAGCTGACCCCGCTGGTGGTGCCTAACTCATCACAAAGTGTCAACTCCCTCGCGTGATAATCCATGGGCAGCAGGTCCGAGTCCCAAATGGAAGGATTTTTCACCTCCCTCCCAGTACTTGTGAGTTAGTGTTCGTCCCTTGTTGCGTGTTGATATACCCGGCGTTAAAGACCTCAGAAGCTGTTTTCGGGATTTTGAAAAATATATGAATTAATTAATTAAATAAATTACTCTTATTTTCAACTGTATATCTTGGATGCTGATTTTTATCCATGAGGAATCGTTGTATGGCTAGAAAGGTGGGTAATAGCTGACCATCAAAGATTCAGATGATTGTGTCTGGCTGAAGTATTTTATTTTTATATCTTTTTTATATTTTCTTGTCGCACAAAAACGGACTCTTAACATGTGAAAAAAAATCCTTTTTAAACTCTTATCCGCGCCACCGGGATTAACCGGCGAGCACTTTCGCCCAGTAGCCATCAAGACCTAAAAAATTAATATTTTTCTTTTCGTGAATTATATGTGTAAATTACTGCATCTGAAACGTGAAGCGATGCTGTAGAAAGTGCATCCGTAAGAGTAGGTCTTTTCGTTCATGGTTTATTTGTAATCATGGTATTGAAGAAAAATGGGCCGTATTAAGTGTATTAGGATTTAATCTTAATTTCAGATTCCATGCAAGCGAGACGCCGACTGCCTTGTATGTGGAATATAGTTGTCTCAAGTCGTGGTATAGATATCATTCTAAGAATTGGAATACATCCTTTTATTGTATTCATTGATCATACTTGGTGTACAGAAACAACATGTTCGAAGAAGTCAGAACTTTTTTCCTGAGTTCAAGAGATTACTTAAGTTTGGTACCACGGTCTAAGATGATACGGCTAAGTTAAATCAGTTGTTATTTTATGATGCTAAGTTTTACATGAAGGAATAATATTTTTTTGTAGTTTTTAACTGCTAATGCAAAAGAAAAATAGAGCATGACAGCAATACAAAAAGGGACACCGAATGTTTGGACGGTGGTGAGAGCTAGGAAGTTGGAGAACGTAAAGCCGGAAATGGTAAGAGGAAGTGTAGATAGGTTCTTGGGATAAGATAGGGTTGTAAGAGATTAGATGGAAGGGCATTGGGGACTGTTTGAGCGATTACGAGGTAGTAATTTATAGTGAATGGGAAGAGTGCCGACGTGTGGTGGATTTTGAAATGTACCGCCGAATAGGCGGATAGGTAATTAATAAACAGTAGGCGAACGATTGGGTGTTATCACCATTAGTGGGACTTCCCTTCGATATGTTTCAATGGGATATCCTCCATCGCACTCAGTCCTGAAAATTGCCTTTAATTTGCCTCTAACTCCTGCGATTTTTATGCTATTAAGCATTCCAATATTTCTTCCTCTCCCTCGTTTTACTTCAATTTCACCCTTCATGGTTCTGCTTATCAGGCAGTTTCAGTATAATACATGCCCCACCCCGCCGTAGAGCAACTTCACAGTCGGCCGCGAGGTTTTTAATGACACCCGTGTGGAGGGGAAAATTTGGGGCGTATTTCAACCCTGTCTTTCCACCCTCTGTCCACTCAAACCCTTAGTTCCCCCTCCCCTGCCGCTTCACTCTCTTTCTTCCCAACCCCACTTACCACTCTCCGCTCCTCCCTTAGCCTTCCCCCTCCTCACCCCACTCCCTAACGCCTTGGTGGAAACCTATATATGCATGACCTAAACCGAAGAACCCTGCACATGTTTATGCCACAGTGTGGTGAAACGCGTCGTGCCAAAGAAATAAATCTGTGGAAGATTAACAAGTATTTTTATTCATCATGAATATCGAGAACTTCCACCATATCCAGCCTGAAACAGTTAGACCTTCTGTCTCTTTAACAGCGAAGGAGTTTTGCGTCATATTTTGGTCCTCTCATCTGTGTATATCTATAATATCATATAATATATCTATAACGCTCGAGAAAAAAACTTAGGAAAATGGCAACCATGTGGAATGAAACCCCATTTCAGTTACTCGCGTTCTTAAAACACTACCTTTCAGTATTATGACTATATTGTTACTATTTTCTATACGTGCCTTTAAACAATAGAAGCAGGGATGTGACCCTTTACGAAATGGTACTCAAACGTAGGATGTTTTTCGGTTCCGTGCCTCATTCACTAAACCGTACATGGTACGAAAAAGGTTCGAAATACGAGTACGATATAATGTGTTTAATAAAGAGGCACTTCACTCGGACTGCAAATTCCCATTTATTTTCGGACCGGTGCACTTCACTCAAGAGTTTAGACTCGGTACGACGCGGCGTGTTTGCTGTACAATTATTCACAGGTTGTTTGTTTATTGAATTGAAACATTTTATTAATGAGGGTAAGTGGAGATGTTGAATCTGAGTTACTTAACGTCCATAATCTCAAATTACTTAACCATAGGCAGGTGGTATTCCTTCTTGAAATTAGTATTACGGTACGAACCTTAATAGAGAGAGTTTAGTGACGTACCGGTACGTAACGTTTTCGAAAGAGTGAAATTTCTTACCGTTCCGAAATTTTCTCGAGAGAGTAAAGTACCGTGCCGTGCCGGTACGAAACTTTACGTTTAGTTCCATACAGGATCAAATCCCTGGGTATGAGGTAGGCGCTGACAATTCATTCGATTTAGCAGTCCGGATCATTTATTGTACGCTCCCCTAGTCCCTCTTGTTAGTAGAAACTATTTTCTTAATTACTCCCGGAACGGAGGCCTTTTGTGAGATTTATTTTTTTCCTAAAATTTTCCGATATCAAAATATTAACCTGAGAGAAGCGTTCATAATAACGGGAAGAGTTAAGAAAAATAATTCTATCCCTATATGCCAAGATGTGATTGCTCGTCATGTAATGAACATGGAAGTCGAAGAAACAAATGCGTGATGTCGGCCACGGACTTAATGGGGACGCTAGCAGTTTTGAACGAAGGAAGCTTGCCACACACTCTCGCCGAACTTCCTCTTTGTAAGTCTTCTGTGTTTTCTGTCTTTTCCCATCGTGAGCTAAACTTGGTCCGACTCCAAAACCAGCGGTCAGAATAAACACATGTCTTTAACTTCCTTCCTAGTCACTAACCTCGCGATATATATTTCAACCGTATGCGTTAGAATCCCGGAGGAATGACACCATGTTCGTCTCTCGACGCCTCTACACTTAGGCCTTATTTTATAGTGTCTGGTTAACTTTAATCACAAGATAACGTAGCCGTTGCGTTAACTTGGTGTTAACTGATTGGGTTTTGTATACTACATCAGGCAGTTGGTGAGTTGACGTAGGCGTTATTAATGAGAGTACTTATTGGCTGAAGTATTCATGCCGGGAAAATTTTAACCATGATTATAAAACCGGGCCATAGAGTGTTGTGGCGCCGACTGGCTTACATTTTGAACTTTATTTATTGTTTCATCTCCATTAAAGTAATCTGCCGGTTAAAGGTATGTTTTAATGGAAGTCAGAGATAAATCCTCCAGTTCTTTTTTCGTGAAGGGCCCTGTCCACCCCTAGTATTTCTTCCTTCATCTCAGCGTACGTACTACCCTTCTTCATCTCGTCCATAAAACTAATTTTCTTTCTTCCCCTTCCCCGCTTGCCCAACATCCTTCCCTCTATCACGGCCTTTAGCAACACATCGCCCCTCACTACCTCTTCTAGCCGCCTACCCTGCCTCCTAATCTCATCCAGAACTTTCCTCTCCTCACCAACCACGTATGCAATGTAATTTAGTGGATTAATTTGAAAATAAAAAATATATTATTTCCATTTTTCCCTCCCGAGGTCGGAAGTATTTCCGGTTTAATCGTGTGCTCATTTTTATTTGCTCAAGTTCTAAATGGGAATATTTGTTATAAATATTCTTCCAGTTATTCTAAGTTTTGATGGATCGTCTCCACACTGCCCATTCTCCTTCTGTTGTGTCTTCACTCAAAACTATCATTCTCCTCAATTCAGCTCCACTTCAACTTACCTCTCTTTTTCCATTCTTAACCTTATCCTCCCTTTTTCACAATTTCCCAGAATTCTTCCCCTCGTTAATGCCTTCCCATTGCCTCAAATTACTTGAACCATTATCTCTCTCATTGTTTTCTTCTTGAAAAGTTCTTTTCTTGCCACTTAAGCGTGGTCCTTCTTCGCTTGGATTCTTATCCATGCAAATTTTAAACTTTCTTCTCTCTCTTATTAGGCCTCCAACTCAAACGCCCCAAATCCACTTAATTTGAAAAAAATAAAGAAGTCGACGAAGATATGCTCTGAAGACTTTTTTTTACCTGAGCATTAGCCTTTAAATTACCAAAATTTTAATGGAGCAATTATTTTGGCGCTAAATATAGTACTCCAGGAGATTCTATTTATTTTGAATCAAACAGAATGGTGTATAATTTTGTAAGGCGTCTGTGTCTATGAACATTATGATTGCTGATTCGTAAAGTGGACGCTGTACACTAGGGTGGTCCCAAGAAATCAACGTTCGATTTTGTTCCGGGGGACCCCCCTAAAAGTTGCCAATTGGCGAAAAAATGAGATTGGCAAAGTTTCAGCTCAACTTGACAACGTTTACCCGGGCCTCATTGAGGCGGAAGTTTGGAAAAAATTCGAATTTCAGCAAAAAATCGCAGTTATTCCTCTATAAAATGAAAACCATTTGTCATAGAAACCTGATTATTGTGTCATTTTATAGGTCATTTTGTTGTCTTGAAGTTTTGTAAAAAGTCTTTTTTGCTAAAACTGATATATATAGCGGTTTTAGCATTTTTAAGTTCAGGCCGTGGTCCATATCCTAAAGGTGACTTAACATGCTAGGGCCTAAAAACTCTTCAACATTCAATTACAACTGCTTTCCAAGATTTGCTTTCTTTTTTATCATTTTATACGTTATAAAGGGTTTTGTTATGGGTGTTTTCAAAAATATATGTAGTAAAATCCAAATTGGAAATGGACGTTTCATGGGCAAAGAAAAGCATGTAAGGTGTGGAAGTGAGAACAAATAATGTCGAAATGAATCGAAGCGATGATAATTATATACAATTATTGGATGGAATTGGTACAGGTAATGGCTTAGATATGGTTGCTTTTGAAGAGTTTGGAAATATTTGTCTGCATTCAGATACAATTTGTAACAGAAACTGACGTTTTTCTTCGTCTTTCGTCAAAAAGGAATTGAATTCTTGTATTAATTTTACCCCCCTTTCAACGGTGTCATTAACAACCTTTAAACCATTCATCATTTTTTTAGCTCTTAAATAAAGCTGATTTTCACACCATTTCTTGGGATCAGTATATAAAAATTCTGAATTGATTTCAAATCTAAAAAATTTAGAGTTCGAGGAGAAACAAAAAAATCTTATATCCCTGTCAGCACAATCATAATCTTCTTTTTCATCTGGACACATACATTTTCTAACCATGCCTGATGGCCAAATAAAGCTTCCTTCCTGGCCCTTTCTCCAGTCTAGTTGGGAGGAGAACTCCAATGTAGTTAGGAGGACTGGATGGAGCAAAACGGTACAGATACATTGTTTGTTGCACAGGTACTACATTGTTTGTTTAAAATATTTCTCGCTTTGTACATTCCAGACTTTTCAATGTTGCTAACCATGGTTTTGACCTTTTTTGTCATTAAAGAGGTGAAAGTGATACTTTGTTGAAGCCATGATTGATATCAATTAAAAGAGTCATGTACAAAGTGAAATATTATTTCTTGCCGCAGTTCAACAATATAAGGCTTGAAGATAACTTCTACATAGTTTGCTCATTGCCTGTTCGTCGTCTGTCAAAGCTAAACCTAGGTTTAGCATGAGGAGAATTAGCAGACTTTGTAAGAATAACAGACCTTCAGATGTCCGTTTCCGAATGAACTTCAACTGCAATACAAATTGAGGACTAATCTTTTTGAGTCTTAAAACTAGATTCCTATCAACTATCATTTGTGAAATTATTTTTGGCACAAAAAATTATTCTTTTCAATGAAAATTAGTCTTTTAATTATTTTCCAAAATATTTTAATAATTTCCATCTTGTTTTGTTTAAATCATTTTCATTTTCAATGCAAATAATACTCAGGGAAAAAACGTCAAAAAGTAATAAAATTTGATGTATTGCCATTTTCCAATAGGCGATAGAGAGGATATGGAACACGGCCTGACCTGAAAAATGCTAAATATCGCTATATCTATCAGTTTTAGCCAAAAAAGACATTTCACAAAACTGCAAGACAAGAAATTGACCTATAAAATTACATAAGAATTAGGTTTCAATGACAAATGGTTTTCATTTTATAGGGAAATAACTGCGATTTTCTTGTTAAAATTCGCATTTTTTCCAAACTTCTGCCTCAACGAGGCACGGGTTAACGTTGTCAAGTTGAGCTGAAACTTTGCCAATCTCATTTTTTAGCCAATTGGCAACTTTTAGGGGGGTTCCCTGGAAAATACAGTGAAAGAAAAGATTTCCCATATACCTTGTGACCACCCTACTGTACTCGCTTGAAAATAAAATATATGCTCTTTTCCATAAAATAATTGAAGAAAGAGAATGGAAGGAATTGGCCATTTTTGGTAATTTGTCTGTTGCTAATTCTTGGGAGAGTCTGATGCATTGTCATTCATCGCGATTAGTGAGAAGTATTAGGGGAAATATCTCATGTTTACCCGAAATACGTGGCCATAAATCTCGCCTGGAAAGCCAGAGGCCGCCTGTAACTCAACTGCGACAGATCGCCTGCATGACCTCAGTTTTGAATCACTTTCTACCTCACACTTCCGATTGGTTACAAGTATCATATCAAATATTTATTACAGAAGAAATGAGCGCAGAACCCCATAGCAACCTTTAAAGAAATTTTCCTGTTTGTTTTCCTTTGTGATATGATTAGTACCTATACTATTTTCAATAATATTTCAAAAAAATATAATTGCGTGTATTCCTTCATTACTTATTAATCATGAGATCACGGTTGTTTATTTATGTCACTTGGCCATTAGTGATAACTTTCTGAAGTGGTGGCCTGCGATATTTATGGAGCAAACAATCTAAATTTTGCGAAGAATTTTCCATCATTTTGCGATTCAGTTTATTATTAGCCTTCTGGTCAGAATCTAAGAAAAACATTTGAGTTTAATATACAGACGTATCTTTAGGTACGTCTGAGTAATAATTTTCATGATCCACAAGATAGGTACCGTAAATCAGCGGTCGACAACCGATATGAGTACACGTCACGTTTTACGTTAAAGTTAATTACAATCCGGGCGCCAAGCATATAAATGTTTATAATATACAAGATGATATAAATAAGAATGTTATAAAGTATAGGAAATTTTGACTTAATCGTCATTTTCTTGGCGCGCCACCAACAAACCATATTGCTCCAACGATTATCAGTTTGGCAAGAAAAAAACGCAACATTGGCTTATTGGAAAGTACCCACCAATATGTCAATTGGGAGCTGCTAGAGTTATTCGCAGGTGCCCGTCTTGGGTGCTTGTTTCTGCTTTCCTGGCTCATCACGCATCCTGGCTGGCTCTTGTTCCTTTCTCTCACTCTTTCACTCCGTGAGTTCGTTCTAATGGGATAAATCATTTCGCACCGATCGCAAGCTCTTATATTTAGAAACCCAGATGTTTTCCTCGGAAACTCCACTCTTCAATCTTCCCCCTTGCTTCCTCCCGCTCATTCCCCGGGATCAGCCCTAATGGCCCCCGCGGTGCGTTGACGAAATCCGCCCGCTGTGGTGCGAGCACGCTGTTTTCCGTCGCCTACCATTTGTGGAGGGCGAGATGTGAAATGCGACACTGTCAATGGAATTTTGGTTCTAATCTTATACCGCTCATTTCCTTGCTGGAAAAATGGCTTGAATTCGCTAAAAGGAATTAGGGCGTAGGCTTAAATGTGGCGACGAAAGATGAGTAGAAATTGAAAATTTTTATTTACTTATTTCAAATCCAATCTACAATTGGATTTTTTCCTCCATTGGTCGGGCTCGCCTCCAACGGGCTGCCAAAATTCCAGGCTAAATTGTTGTTGCATGTATAAATTCATTCATGCATATCACTCCATTCCCTTTCGGGGTGGGCAAAGTCAAAGCACTTAGTTATTGCCATTAGCCCTAGAAAACTGGCTCCCTTTATATAATTTCCTCCACAATGCCCTATCCTAGCAAACTACTTTCGCATTTATTACACTAAATTGCTAACAATATTTATTGCGCTGAATAAAAGGAATTATTGAACTTTTGAATTGTATTGAACTACAAATAACAGCGATTCGTGAAATTATTCTACCTTTCAAAGACTAGGCAGTCATTTTTTTGTTTTTGTTTGTATTAAATGTTTTGTTTTGTTTTCTCCGTAATGCATGTACGCAGGATTTGGCCTTTTAACCGCACTATTGCCACTAAAACTAGGAATGGTGATATTTTTCGACCCACCCTCTGTTGCGTCGTAAAAGGTTACAGTAGGATTCAAGGCGGCTTCAGAACACAGGCAAATATTTTATACTAAGGGTGTTGACCCAGCCGGAAATTAGGTCATATGGTGCCTAAGGGGAAATATCGTCTGAACCGCTAATCGAACCACTATGGGAATAAGGAATCATGCTCGGCGTAGTCTTCCGAGCTCTCAGTCGGCAGTCAATTCGTCTATGGTTTGATCCCCGATCCTGGTGAAAAGATAACATATATTATTGTGCTTTGGACCTTTATACCTGGATAATATTATTTCACCAGGAATATGACGAGTAAATGGCGTTGAATGTTGTCCTGTGAAGCTGTTTCAATAAGGAATTTCAGTAAAGGTAATGTCTAGAGTCGCTTAAAGAATTTCGTCAATTTTACGACTCTAGTTTCTTCGGCTCAAGGCAACGAATGAAAAGTGTCCCGTGATAAGTCTTAAAGGGTGGTCGGTTTAGAAGGGAAAAATATCGAAAGGAGAAAAAAGTAGGAACCTTATAGCCAAGACTATTAGCTAGTTCTATTGACGCCCTGGGGAAGCTGTCTCCTTGGCGAATCACCAAATGTGAAGATATATTGTTTTTGGCTTCGTCACAGCACCGCGAGGAAAGAACCAGAATTGCGGACCACAATTGAGACTAATTTTCTCATTTATTATTTCTTGTTACTTTTTATAGGTTGTTGCAGGTTGAGCAGTTTGCTTATCTGGGTGATATTTTGGAGGAAGACTGCTTTAGGGGTAGGGACATCAGGTCAAGGAAGCATTTTCTAAGAGAAGGCGATTGATGAGGGAGAGACATTCAGAAAAAAAATCTTATATGTAGCGTGGCGTTGTGTGGGTCGGAAACTTGGTCATTGCGAAGAGAGGCATTTGAAGTCTGGGTCTGGAGAAGAATTAGGAGGATAACCTGGGTGTCGAGGGTGACGAAGGAGGATGGATTGAATATGGTGAGAGATAAAAGGAAGTTAGTGATGGAGGTTCGGAGAAGGCAGAAGGGATAGATAGGAACGTTTTGAGTGGTGAGGACATGTTGAAGATCGTGGGTCGGAAACTTGGATAGAGGAGAGAATGCTGGGGAAGCTTGGAAGAGGAAGGATAATGATTAGAATTCGGGACGAGTGGCGAGGGCATGTTGAAGAGGGTGGGTCGGAAACTTGGATGGAGAGAACGCTGTGGAAGCTTGGAAGATAAAAGATGAGGATCAGAATTCGGGACGATATAAGAATAGGTAGACGGTATGAGGAATTGAAGAGAGTCCTGTTGGCGAGCCATCTTAAGGAAAGAAGTGGGATGAAGTCCCAGAAATTGGGATGTTATGATAAGAAATGTTCAAAAACCTACCAAACAGCCGATACCATAAACAAGTGAGTCATTTTTTTGTAACATGCCCCTCAGAGTACCTGGCAAGCATCAGGTTTCTTTGCCGTCATAATGGTTGGAGACTCAGTAGGGGTTTGGCATCCGCGCTGTAAGTAATTCCGCCAATGCCTCCCAGGTGGGAATGCACCTGATGCCATTCAGCAGCAAGCCCTTGACTCCACTTAGCATTGTTAATGTGACTACTTTCATCAATCTTGTAGAAGTAATTTCCAGATGTAGATATCAAAATTATCAACACAGTACAATTACCATGTGAGATTGCAACGTTTTTACCGTAACTGAAATTTGGTCTTGAATATAAGGAAACTGTTTAGCGTACAGTAGCGATCTAACCTTGAGTTACATTCAAGTACAGCCGATTTATGTAGCCAGTAGGAACGATTTTGCTTATTACTACTTCAATTTCAGTATCCTCGGATAAAGTGCTTGATACGACTGTTGATTTGACGCGTTGAAACTTTGCGATTTTATTAAAATTAATAAATAGCGTCTTTATTTAGCGAAATTAGAAACTCATTTTTTACATCGCATATGCATCCGTGCCCTGAGAGGTGAAAATTTCACCCAGGCGGGTCTCAACCCTGAGATCTCCAGATTGGTAGGTGAGGGCTATACCACGCTGCCACTGAGACCTTCAGTGAATTGAGTATCTACAATGAATGTAATAGTCTTCGTATAATTACATTTTTTGTTTAGTAAGCCAATCAGTTGAATGCAAATTAACCCTTATTAAACCACATAAAATTGCACTTTTCAACTGGATATTTTAATTGTACAACGCGTTAAAACCCACTGAGTCATGTTCAGGTACAAGGCTTGTACCTGAAGATGACTATGTGAGTTGAAACGCGCTTTAGTATTAAAATATCCTGTGGAAAAGTGTAATTATGTGTGATTTCATAAGGATTTCTTCCACCATATAAACCCTGAGTCTGTTAAACTTAACCCTTTTTTCCTACTCAATGCTCACGTATTGATGATCATCCAATCCATCCTGATTAAAAGTGTTTCTATCTGATCATGATTAGCTCCCCATCGTTCGGTTAACCTTGGATTCTCCGAGGAAAGTATATCCGGAATGTTACGCTGCTTTTGCTCCCTCCCGTGGGAATTGGAATTAGTACCTGTTTTCCCCCTTGCTTCTTTTTTTTTGACAAAAACGTAAATATTTTATGTGGTTGGCTGAATTATGCCATAATGTACCACTTTTAATATGTCTATACGGCGAAACTTTCGAACAAGTTAGCTTAACCGTGCCACGTCTCCTTGAGGAAAAGTATCCGACACTACGAAGTAACACAGAAGTGGATGCGAATTGAAGTCAGAAAAATATTTATGAAATGCGAATCGTTACTGAATTTTCGCTTGCACCGCTGTGACATAGGACTAAAAATGGGCCTATCTATACGGTTTATACATGAAATCCTCTCCGGCTGGTGACGAATGCCTGATGTACGTTATCAGGAATATTATTAATATTGCTGTATCTGGGTTGCTAAACCAGAATTATTGTATGATTTTAGTATGGTAATATGCCAACTATTTTTGAAAGCGCATCTAAGTTCAATTCAAAACGAGGGAACTCACCTTTATTAAAAATGCCAGCATTAACAGTCTCCTAACGATCTGTCGTCTATTTGAGACCAAAGATTTTTAACATGCTACCTAAAGAAACTAGAAGTTAATTTTTGAGAAAAATTTTCACATGTGGCCAAACCATGGCTACTCGCCAAGGATAACATTAACAATCTTTAAAAAATGTTCATGGCATTTGAATTTTACTTCATTGAAGTTGCACCAATTACATCCCTAATATGATGTATGTGATGTAAAAGTTTTATTCCTTTTCATTTTATATATTAAATGTGTTATGTATGGGCTTGGAATACCATCTCAATTAAAATAAAAACCTTGAAATTATGGACAGTTCACAAATGATAATGAATCCTGGCAACTACGGGATTCGGCCCAGTCGGCCGGGTGTTTTGCTCAGCAGCGGTGGGAGCAAGGTCCCTGCGGTCGTCATCACACGAAATCCTTGTTCAGACGTAGTAGCAACAGAGGAAAAAATATAAAGAAGAGGAACGAAACAATCAGAATAGGCACATGGAATGTTAGGACTATGCTGAGGGTGGGTAAGCTAAAGAATATAAAGAAAGAAATGGAGAGGGTGGGTGTAGACATAATGAGACTGGGTGAGGTAAGATGGAAGGATGACGGGGACTACTGGAGCGATGAAATGTTGGGTAAAACTGAAAAAGATAAGAATGGGACGGAGGGTACGAAAGTGGAATACGGAGGAATTAACTGGGGCAATGAAGAAGAAGTATCGTGAGAAGGTTGATGAGATAGTGGGTGAAGATCATGGAGTTAGATTAGTGGAAGATGAATGGGGAAGTTTGAAAAATGGAATTGTAGAAGCAGCGAAAGCAACGGTAGGCGTAGTGAGTGCAACTAAAATAAGAAAACCGTGGATCACGAAGGAGATGATAATGGAGATGCAGGAGAGAAGGAAATGGAAGAGCGCAAACTCAGAGCTAGGTAAAAGAAAATACCGAGAATTAAATAACAGGCTAAGAAGAGAAACAAAGAAAGCAAGAGAGGCGTGGTGGAGAGAACAGATCGACTCGTTAGAGAAATACCAAAAAGAGGGAAGATCGGATGCATTATATAGGAAAGTGAAGGAATTGACGGGTGGTAATAAGAGAAGGGGAATTACAACGATAATAGACCAGACGGGAAAGGTGATCGTAGAACCGAAAGAGATCCAGGAGAGGTGGAAGAAGTATGTTGAACAGCTGTATGGCAAAGAAATAAGGCCCAATATGTTAGATATAGAAAGGGAAGACGTTATCGACATAGATGGCATCGGACCAGGTATCCTAGATAGCGAAATCGAAAGAGCTCTACGAGACATGAAAAGGAATAAGGCGGTGGGAATAGATGACATACCTGCAGAGTTTTTAAAGAGCATGGGGAAGAACGGAAGAGGAAAACATTTTGCGCTTATTTGTAGGATTTATGAGGATGGAGTGTGGCCGGAAGACTTCGCGAAGACTGTACTAATTCCTATACCAAAGAAGAGTAAGGTAAAAACGTGCGAAGACTACAGGACAATAAGCTAAATATACCACGCGGCCAAAGTAGTTCTGAGAATTATAAACAGAATGCTAGAGAAGAAGGCAAATGAATACCTGGGTGACGACCAGTTCGGTTTTAGGAGAGGGACGGGAACGCGAGACGCTATAGCGGTGATGAGGACGCTAATAGAAAGAAACCTATGGTATGGGCAGGATGTTTTTGCATGCTTCGTATATTTCGAGTAGGCGTTTGATCGGGTGGACTGGACGAAATTAATCGGAGTGTTGAAGAAATAAGGGGTCAATTGAAGGTACTGGCGTCTTATTCGGAATTTGTATATGAACCAGACGGCGCAAGTTAGGGTATCCAATGGAGAATCGGGATAGGCCACGATAGGACGGGGAGTGCGTCAGGGTTGCCCACTATCGCCGTTGCTTTTTAACATGTATTAAGAATAAATGGTAAGGGAGGCAAGGGGGGAGGAGGAGGTAGGAATAAAGGTAGGATGGGAGCTGATAGGATCAGTGAGATTTGCAGCTGACCAAGCATGGGTTAGTCAGTCTGCCAAGGGGTTACGGTAAATGGTGAATGAGTTAGAGGTGCAGTGCGAAAAGTATGGGATGAAGATCAACCACAAGAAAACGAAAGTGATGAGATTTTTTAGAAGTAAGAAGGCGAGGCTGAATATAAAGGTGGGAGGGCAGAAGATAGAACAGGTCGAGCAGTTTACGTATCTGGGTAGTATTTTAGAGGAGAATGGGTTTAGTGGTAGGGACATCTGATGCAGAATTGCCATGGATAAAGAAGCATTTTCGAAGAGAAGAGACTTGATGAGGCGGGGTCTGATAAGAGATGTAAAGAAAAGGCTGGTGAAAACTGTGATATGGAGCGTGGCGCTATATGGGTCGGAAACTTGGTCATTTCGAAGGGAGGATGTGCGTAGACTTGAGGCGTTGAGATATGGGTTTGGAGATGAATGGAGAAGGTGAGCTGGGTGGTGAGGAAGACGGACGAGGAGGTATTGGATATGGTTGGAGAGGAGAGGAAGCTTGTGGCAGAGGTGCCGGAGAAAGCAGAAGAGATGGATGGAGGAGGTTTTGAGAGTGAAGGGCATGTTGAAGAGAGTGATAGAGGGGAGGACACTGGGGAAGCGTGGGAGAGGGATGAAGAGGATAAGAATTCTGGAGGAAATAAGAGGAAGTAGAAAATATGAAGAATTGAAGAGGGATCTAATGGCGGGACATCCTTAGATGGGAAAGCGAGACAACGTGTATGAAATTGGGATGCAGAATGGGAACTGTTCAAGAACCTACCAATCAGCTGGTAGAATACTTGAATGAAATGTATGGGCTTAATTATTTCCTGGCGTATGTTGAAGATTAAATCTTTTCGGGTTGCACACTTGGTCAGGTCCTCCATCTATGCCAACGTTTCGATAGGTGACTCTTTCATAGTCCTCAGGGCTTTAGGGTTCATTCATTAGGAGCCCTGAAGATGATGCGCGAATCACACATCGAAACTTCGGCAGAGATGAAGGACTTGGCACGGAGTACAATTCAAGAAGAACTTATCTTGAAATGTGTGTTTTGACTGAAAATTGTTAACCATGTAAACTTTATAATAAAAGTTTTCTCACCACGGGTTTCAGCATAAGAGGCAATCAAAAGCTTTCGCAGCTAGATATAATGCAGTCTTTATGAACCAATGTTGTTGCGGTTGAATAAACTATTGCAATTTTCCACAAATACAACTATAATTACAACCTACGTTTCGATTTGACTAAATCATCATCAGGTTGGACCTGAATATAATGTTGTAGCATCGAAATCTAGTTTTAATTAACAGTGGAAAAATCAAATTCTTTATTTAATGACAATGATTATAATGTCGACATTCAACTCTTTAAAGCTTGAATCTTTTGAATCGATGTTTTTGTTTTGGTTGAAAGAAATAAATCACCTACTTTCTTCCCCCTCGTGTTTCATCGCCATTCACCCCGTGCTGCACGAGTTGGGAAAGCTTTGAAAGCAGTCCCCCCCGACATTTACCCTAAAAGTCGTTTTTGAACCGAAGCCAGTGGGCACATAAAAACGACTCCTATTTTAAATTAGCTCCAGGATATTTTTTAGTGTCACGGAACCACCATTGTAACCGCGTCTCGTGTGAGATGAGAGAGGATCATAAAAGTTGTCACCCTACAGGGGTTCCTACGAGCCCGTGTACAAAAAAATGGAATGGAAGCGGCCGTGGCATGAAACGTCGAACCAACTGGTCTACACCGAATTTAGAATGTTCTATCAATAGATTTCCGAATCGACTTTTCTCCCTGAGTTGCACGGAGGGGAGAATCCCCTCTCAACCGTCTGCGGTTCGGCCGGCGGAGCGTGAAAGATTCCCGCTCCCCGTCTTATGTCGTCTGCGGCGGATATGGGAGTTGAATGGCGGCGCTTAGAGAAGGGAAGGGAGCGGTGCTCTTCCTCCTTTCACGGTTTATTTCCGCGTCGTATATGAAAGCCGTGTAGAATAACAATAATAGTTCACGCACCTAGGGAGTTTTTTGGTGTAAAATGCATTTGCTTAACCCTTTGACCGCGTCGCCTGATTGTCTGAATATTCCAGAGAAATTTGAAAAAGTCACGATAAAATGGATATTTATATATGAGCTAATTATTTATGCGTAGCTGATTGGCTCCATAAAAGGAGCACTCGTTGACGGACTTGGAAAACCAGCAGTTCTAATTAAAAACTCCTGAGGAAGAGAAAAGTTTCCTTGATCTTTCTGCCCTCGTACTACTTCCTTTTCACTCGGGCTCAGTGCATTTCAGAATTTTTATCAATTCCAAGGCTTGCCTTCACTTCCTCAATTATATCTATTTCTTATATTCTTTCAACATGTAACATCGCATTCGCTGGTTATGAATGACTAATGACTGTTTGAATTGGAGAATATACAAGTCTCTACAACCTATTCAGAAGACTCAGGCGATATTGCTGAGAATTCGAGCATTATGGATGGACCTCAAGATGCGCAATTTTCCATTAAAAATGAGGAAAAAACTTTGAATACAGCAATTTTAATTACCTTGGTTTTGATGAACTACATCGTCATCAGGCAATTACTACCTGAGGATGATGCAGTACATTGATACCCGGGATGTAATAAATGTTGTTTCCTTTTTGTGGAAAATCACTCATATTTTTATCTGTCTATAATTTTGAGAATGTTTTTTTCCTGATTTGAATTTGATTAAGAAAAACACGATGAAAGCTAATGTTACCTAGGAAATGATGTTGCTCAATCTCATTTAAAAGTTATTGTTGTCTGAAAAAAACTGAGTGGCTCAAAATATCATTATGATTTCTTAATTCCTCGGTTCGGCTACGTCCACGATCCACGTGCTTATTTCTGCCCTTCACCTCGGCGTCCCTGGAGGCAGGCACCTCTTTTGGCCTCGGCTTCGGTCTTATAGCAGCGGTCCCCGCGTCGGACGTTTGGTGTGTTGCGCAAGAAGAAACCCTACGGAAGATTCGACGCATTTCGTAGTGGGTGGAGGCGAGCACATTTCGGGAATTTACTGTCCTATGGTACGAGTGTGACAAATTTATTTGAGGGACTGGACTGGTAACCATTGACACACGCATATTTTACACGCTACACTGAGGTAACTAGGGAAACGTGAGCTTTCCATTCGCTCTAGTGCGCTACTTAGTTCTCAACACAACTGCGAACTTGCTTCCATTCGTTTCAGATCCTGCGCACTTGTCATCGCCCTCTGAGAAACATATCTAGGACATTGTTGACGTTTGCTGGAGTGTGTGTGAGAAAAAAAGAGCATCGATAATCGCACTCACTTTTGTTGTTGGTGTGTAGATTTTCACCAAAGGCGTCAAAGATGGGTACTACTTCAGAGTTTTTAAATTCTTAGCGGTAAAAATCTTAAATTTTGAAGTAATTATTTTGAACGAATTCGTATGCTATTTGCAACACATGTGGCCTTAACTATTGTTTACCTGCGGAACGCTACCTTCGGGTAGTTTGGAGAACGTTTAGCCAGCGCATATCGTGCCATTCATCGTCGTAGGTGTGCGCTGAAGTGCGCTTAAGTGCGCTTAAGTGTTGATCACAAACACTCAATCGGGAGCTCACGAAACGGTGCCACAAACAAAGCAGCTGCGAGCAGAATGATCTGATCTTTTCCCAGCGAATCTTTTAAAGAAAGGTTTTTTGGGTGTTCCACCGGGTTAGAGGCTCCATTTCTGCCGTCGTTTCATTTAATTAAGAAACCCTGATGATGGAGAGCAAGTCGTTCGTTGAAACGTCGGTCGTTCAGCATTTTCTCCTCCATTAGCCTTTTCCTCAACATCCTGTTTAACTCCCCACGACACCTTCAAACCATTTATTTCGCATCCTCAAAATTCCTCCCCCAACCTCCTTACTAAGGTCCTTGCTTCATAGCACCTCCACAATTTTATAACGTCATGACATGTTACCATGTGCGCGCGTGTCCTCAAGGAGTTAGCGCCACAGATTGCACCGTTCTTAGACATAATATTCAAGAAGTCATTGTCTGAAAGAAAGATACCATTAGACTGGAAATTGCAAACGTTACACCGATATTCAAAAAGGGAAACAGACACGACCCAGGGAACTATCGACCAATTTCATTAACGTCGATTATAGGCAAGATACTCGAACATATCGTCGTTAGCAATATCATGACGTTCCTGGACAGTCGTAACGTCCTCCATGGTTCTCAGCACGGCTTCCGGAAAGGTAGATCATGTGAAACACAACTCGCGCTCTTTCTTCATGACGTTCTCAAATCTGGTGAATCGAAAAGACAAGTTGACGCATTATTTCTAGATTTTAAGAAAGCTTTCGACACGGTACCTCATAACAAACTTTTATACAAATTACAGTCATGCGGTCTAAACGAAACAGTAGTAAACTGGATACGCGACTTTCTGAGTGATCGTAAGCAAAAGGTAGTTCTTGACGGAATTAGCTCTGATGTAGTTAAAATGACATCAGGTGTCCCGCAAGGAAGCGTGATCGGACCCCTTTTGTTCATTATATACATAAATGATCTATGCTCTCGAATTAGCAGTAAAATACGTCTATTTGCCGACGACGCTGTCATCTATCGTGACATTAGTGATCACTCTGACTTTGAAACTCTATCATCGGATTTAAACAACGTTCATGTGTGGAGCCAAGAGTGGGGACTCGAACTTAATCTGAGCGAATGCACGGCGGTACATTTCTTGCGGAGGTCGTCCAACTATTCCCATGTATATGCTGTGGATGGTGTTAACATATAGGCGACAGATGAAGTGAAGTATCTAGGAGTTACGATAACTTCGGACCTATCGTGGGGAGCACATATAATAAATATTTGTGGCAGAGCTCTGAAGAAGCTAGGATTCGTCAAGCGTATTGTGGGAAGATTTTCGGATGAAAAAGTAAAAGAGAGGTGCTATTTCGCACTCTTCCGGCCACACCTTGAATATACAGCGAGCATATGGGATCCGGTGCAGAAAGACTTAGTCCGGGAACTTAATAAAATACAAAGGAAAGCTGCGCGATTCGTCAAAAACAGCTACGGGCGTACAGACAGCGTTACACAGATGTTAAACGAATTAGGCTGGGAGCCGCTAGAGACTCGGAGGCTGCGCGCTAGGCTTAGATTACTTGAACAATTGAGAATAGATATCTTTCAGAGCGACACGGAGAACATCCTATTAGAACCCCACTATATTTCCAGGTCCGACAGAAACGATAAATTAAGAGAGATATTTTGCCGAACGGATAGGTATGGGAATTCGTTTTTCCCCCGAACAATAAGGGACTATAATAAATGCTAGGCGTAATTTCATTAGTGCGTGTCCATTTTATATGTAAACGGCTGGTGTCCCCCGCCACACGCCTATTGAGGCGGCTTGCGGGGTAATATGTAGATGTAGACATTCGTCTTGCTCTCTGCTTAACCTATCATTTTCATCCTTCGCTATTCTCACCCCTAGAAGGCCTCCGATCATGAGAATTACTAATTTTGTTCAATCATAGAAAATGTAAATTTTAAGTACTAATGATCCAGGTACGGAGAAGTGCTTGCGGCAAAAGCAAGATTGATAGGGTTAGGAATGAGAGGGTTACGAAAGAATGTGCTCTGGTAATGGAAATGGATTGAAAGAGCTAACTTCTTTGACTTGGCCGCGTCGAGAGAATGGATAAGAGTCTGGTAACTAAATAGATATGTGATATCGGAGTGAATGGTGTGAGAGGAAGGGGTAGACCGCGGAAGTCATGGATGAATGAGGTAGAAGACACTCTTAAAAGAAGGAATACTAGGAGTCTAAAGAAAAGGAGGTGGCTTTTTAAGCAATGTTTGAAGGAGACTGTTTTGAAACTGAAGTAAAAGAGGTGTGCAAGCGTGGGGAAATATGGAAGAATTTATTACAACGGAGCCAGTTTTATAGGCCTAAAATGGAGAATCAAGCTCTTTTGACTGTTCCCGAAAGGTATCGACATGATGGGTGTGTGTGTAGCTACAAATAGTCATCTACTTCGATTGGGTGTTAAATGCGAGAGTGCGTAACTTACATTTAATGTATGAAAAAAATGCTCTGCATATGTTCATATAAAAACATCCATGTTCAGTTCGTAACAATGAGAAAACCTGGAAATAATAAATTACCTCCTTAAAATTACTGAACTGTAGAACTTTGAAACTTCAGTAGTGTGAAGAAATTATCTATGCGATAAGAGTTATTCCTTTTGGTAATTTGAGTACGATTGTATAATGTGGATTCAAACGCCCTCTACTTTTCCCCCTTAAATTTCCATACGCGTGTTCTAGTGTTCTGGAGTGGTGTTTCCTTGCTAGAGAGGAAGCCGGGCGCCTCCTGTTGAGTCCTCGGCTCAGCAAGATACTGAAATAGTGTTCCATGCAGGCGTTTTTTTATTTCACAAATGCGCGAATGGTTTTTCTCATTTTTTTCGTTGGTGGTTGCCAAGTGCGACACGCTCTCGTCAACCCCCGCCTCTACACCCACCCACTCCTCCCCCCCCCCCTCCACCTCACCTCCATCTTTCTCGCCCCCGCCTCAGAAGGGCGCCTCATATGCTATACCGCTGCCAAACACGTGTTCTTATCGCCTGTTGTGCGCGGGAGTGGGAGGCGGGAATTGGCGGCGGGCGGTGGCTCAACTCCCGACATTATTGTAAGACATTATTTCGATGTCTGCCATTGTCATTTTTTGTAATTGTCAATTGCCATTATTCATCTTGATTTCTGATTTCCTAACTCACCGTTTGAGGCTGCATTGCGATTGGAATCATATTTGAACCTTAACCGTGAACTGGACTCACATTTGAATGGATGAAGAGTGTGCTTTACGTCAAGAGGATGAAATTTATTTGACAAAATAATTTGACTTGACGTGGTGTCGAACCCGGGTCCTCCATATACCGGTCATGGGTGGTATCACGGTTCATTCTTTCTTTTTGTCGTTATAGTTATCCGAAACACAAACCGCTCTAGAAGGTCAATGCTCACATTTACTGTTCAAAAACGCACTCCATAAATTTAAACCATTTGGCTGTTCTTTTTATGTTAGCAATATTTAGTTTCACAACTAGTTTCGTAATGGTTACTTATTTATGCAAAGTAAACTTTTCTTTGAATATAGCCGTATTCTGGGACTTAGATACACAGGTAAAATCCTGTTTAGTGCATGGGAAAAAATAAATTACGAGATCATATTCTATTATTAAAAGGTAAGTCTTACTTGAATTGTCCAATATCTGGTCAGAGTTAGTCACTCCCAATGTCCCACTTCGATTTAAAGGGAAGCGGTGTTTCGCTTTGGTGTGACAATGTTTATCTCGCGGCGAATAATCTTGTGAATGTCATAGCGAGCATGAACTCGCAAATTAATCTGAATGATGACCTAAGGAGCTCTATTTTACGCGGTGAATTAATTTCTTTGTTTTTCAGCGCTGAAAGGAGCGCAGCGGTGGTTGGTACGCCTAGGGATAGTACGTATTGATTCACGGGAGGTTTTCGACCGACGCAACTGATTCGATGGTCGAAATAGTTTGTTATTATCATCCGATATTGCCTAGGTGGAGGGGCCTAATCATCCAAATTTTGCCAATTCCGCCACCCTCCATCATTTTGTGATGGTTGATGCACAATAAATATGGTCTCAAATGTAAGAAATGTGAAAATTGGTGCATCACAAAACCGTCGTACTTTCATGGAATTTCGGTGGTTTATTTAATAAAAACAACAGATGGACGTCGTGCGCTCGTATCGTGATGTCAGTCACCGGATCATGCGATCAAAAATAGAACATGCTCTTATTTTGCTCGGCTGATCATGCGCACGATTTTTCTTGGGTGGAACTTTCCGTTTTACGCGAAGCATAAGCCTGCGCATGATTATTCACCGTGTAAAACGATCTTTATGGTATGCCTCTTTCTCACGTTTTGTGACAATGCTCAATTTCCACCAGTTTATCTCTCGTACAATTCTGCCTGCCATGATTTATTTTTATTTGCTTTTTCGCTTTTGGGATGTCTAGCAATGTGGTAGGTGTTTCACATTGGAATTTGTTTTGCTTGAAGTAATTGTCCACAATGCTCCCGAGAAACGAGGCATCTTTGTGATGCATCGTTTGCATTTCCTGTCGATTGCACCACTCTCGCCTACGTTTGAGCTCATTTCTCGTTGCCGTGAATGCCGACAAATTGGCGTTTGAACGTGAATTGAGCCGAGCGATGGTTACTCAACGTCGGCTTATGGGACTGATTGAAATGCATCCCAAGGGTTAATCATGTTAATTGATGTTTCTGATGCAAACGGCAAGGTAGCATCCACCGTGATCGAATTTATCAACTTTACTAAAGCAGTTGTGCTGCGGCGCTAAGAATGCCGTGTTATGCCATCGCTTCAAGCTAGCCGATCCTTAGCGATGAATACCGAGCACATCGTGCACACGAATGTGCAATTTAATGCCTCGTGGATATCTCCTGTTTTTTTTACGTGCTCGTGCTTTTGCGGCTTAGGTTGACGTAAATAGTCAGTAAGAATGGACGACTTAGGATATACATATTTGTGGTAGAATAAATGGTTAGGAGTCAAAGATGTTTAAACCCAATCCGAAATAGGAAGCTATTCGTAGAGAATATCCTTAAGTTAGCTTGAGCGAGATATCACTTAAACTAGAATTAGATTAATTTGACTTAATTTTAAAGAAAAAAATCTTTTCAATGATATCAAAATATTAACCATTTGCCGAACTACTTTCAGAGAAATTTGCCTAAAAAGAGAAGCTGTTTTACATGGGATAGTTTACGGCTGTGGGCTCCAGAGGAAGAATATTGAAAAAATGGGAATTTCTAACCTCTAGATTTCGTCAAAACGCATACGGTCTGTAGTTTGTATATTATATTAACTATTTATAACATTTAATCAACGACTCACCGAAGTAATATAAAATAATAATATATAATAAATAATATAATAAAGAAAACAACTCGTTCTAAAGGCTTTGTCACCGTACAGCGTGTAAAAATGAGTCAACTTAGAGACACATGTAAATATATTTATTTTATTACTGGGAATGTTTGTCATGCATAACTATATTTTTGCGCCATAAATATTACAATACTTACTTCATAATTCTTATTGGCGATGAAATAAAAAAAATTAAATTCGAATATGGTCTCCATTGCGACTAGGGAAATATATCGCTCAAACTACCAGAAAACATCTGCATACTCCCCTTGGAGCCGCCGCAGTGGCGTGTGGCAGGAGGTGTTTGGACACCAGCCATGTGAAAAGGAGGGAATAGGGAAAAGGAAGGAGAGGAAAAAGGTGAAATATAAGTCAACGGAGTGCCTTATTGTGACGCTTCGTTTTTGTTATAGTCATTAATGGGGCGTAAGAAAAAGGAATTGTGTACCTATCAGTCGGCAATGTGTCTCTCTTATTTTGTCGCTTCTGTCTGCTTTGGAGAGATGGAGCGGGGTTAAAATAGTCCCATCCGTGTCATACTGAAATTTGCATGGTCTGAATTTTTCAAGTAATCTAAGCCTAGCGTATAGCCTCTGAGTCTTCAGCAGCTCCTAACATGGCCCTTTGCAAGTGTTAGTTTTGCTATCCATTTTGAATAAAAAACGTTGTACTTTTCCACACTTTATTTAAAAACTGCGACCGTTTTCACCGTAATATTTCGCGGCCTTTTTTGAATCATTGTTTTGGCAGATCTTAGCCTCTTTCCTTGCCCTTCAGTCACAGATGTTTGGGCTGGGGCTTTGAACCACTCTTCCCCTTTAAAAAATAGAAAACAGTGTAACTCGGTGACCTTCTTCTCCTCCCACTGTATTCCCCCGATTCACTTTCCTTCCTTTCCTCTCGCAATTTTCCACCACCCCTTCTCACTCTGCCATGCCCCAACCGCCCTGCTCCTCTCTCCCCCATTTCAAACCAACCCCCACCATTTTTTAACTTTCTCTGGGTACATATTGTATGCCCTAAGCTTCAGACAGACCGGTCGCAGTTTTTAAATAAAGTGTGGACAAGTACAAAGTTTTTTATTCGAAATGGATATCTATCACTTCAACGAAGTCAAGCCTGAAACAATAAAAAAAATTAATTACTTTTGGGAGATTGTTAGTGTTACACGCTCTGTTCGCCCGTTTTTTATTTTAGAGAAGCTTGCGGGTTTCCTTTTTTTATTTCTCTCGAAATCAAATCTTGCTGTGCTGGATCCCTGATGTTCGTGGCGTCTTCGAGATGTGGCATTACCAGAGCGAAATAACATTTCTCTTTCTTTTTTTAATTGGAGGACCTTCCTAGTATTCGTTTGATAAATCCTTGTTTCTTAAACCCAGCGCCAAAAAAGTTTCATATCTCCCTCACGCTTGGTCTGAAGTCAGGGCAATTCTCAAAAACACCTTAACCAGATGATGACCCGCGTAGGAAATAGATTCTATTGTACGGATTCGAATAAGATGATTTTGCTGAATTAATTCTGGGCTGATATTTTTTACACCGCCTGTTGCTTGAACGTCACGAGTTAAACCGGACGAAGGTCAAACGTGCTTCTTCTCATAAGGCGTGGAAATTGATCAATTGCGGTTGGATGCACCCGACCCCCTTTCTTCACCTTTTTTCTTCCTCATCGCCGAGACAAGCGCATGCCTATCCATTATTCACGTGCGATGTCACGTTATAATCTCGTTAGCTCCTTCACCCCAGCGCGCCGCACTACGTCCAGAGCAGCGAGAACAATGACTTATATGGCTTGTTGGCTACCTACCTGGAAGTTCTAGGCGGTGATGCATCCAGCACTACTTTTCCCCCATCTTCGTTTCAGACCTCTGTGTTATTCATTGCGACGAGCCTTTCTCAGAATCAGCGCTGAACATTTTGTTAAGCTATCCAATACGCTATTTATTTTTTTCATGCCATACCTATAAAGTCCATTCCCTTGGACTGCAACCTTGTCGCGGTGGAAGGGCTTGCGTGCTCCGATGACCCCTAGAGCTGAACTGGCAAGAGCAAGGCTCCTGGTAGGGTCACCCATGAAAGATTGGTCGAAGGTTAGGAGACAGACGAATGGTAGTCCGCGCAGCGTCTGTACCTCAGTTAGGCGGCTGCAAAAGGCGTCTGACCCTATTGGGGCGGCCTCTGAAGTGATGGTGTCACGTAAAAAACATTATTGAGTTTGACCACGGAATGTCATCTCAATTAAAACAAAAACCTTGAAATTATGGACAGTTCACAAATGATAATGAATCCTGGCAACTACGGGTATCGGCCCAGTCGGCCGGGTGTCGTGCTCGGCAGCGGTGGGAGCAAGGCCCCAGCGGTCGTCATCACACGAAAGCCTTGCTCAGAAAATACAGCAGCCGAGGAAAAGAAGATAAAGAATAGGAACGAAACTATCAGAATAGCCACATGGAATGTTAGGACTATGCTGAGGGCTGATGAGCTAGAGAATATAAAGCAAGAAATGGAGAGGGTGGTTGTAGACATCGAATCCGACATATAGACAAATGGAGAGGGTGAGGTAAGTTGGAAGGATGACGGGGACTACTGGAGCGATGGCTATAGAGTATTATATAGTGGAGGGAATTAAAGTCAGCGCGGGGTTGCATTCGTAATGAATAGGAAACTTAGTTAAAAAGAAGTGTATGCAGAAGAGGTGAGTGATAGGATAATAGTCGTAGAACTAAAGGCAGATCCAAGGAATTTAGTTATAATCCAGGTATATATGCCTACCTCTAATCATGAAGAGGAGGAGGTAGATGGTGTATACGACCAGCCAGAGGAAATAATTGGTAGGATACCTGGGAGTAAGCACTTAGTAGTAATGGGGGATTGGAACGCGGTGGTGGGTGAGGGCAGAGATGGGCGGGAGGTGGGCGATTACGGGCTAGGAAGGAGAAACGACCGCGGCGAGAAGGCTGTGGAGTTTTGCCGTAGAAATAATCTAGTGATTATAAATACATGGTTCAGACATCATCCTCGACGTAGGTACACTTGGAAGAAGCCGGGAGAGACAGATAGGTTCCAGATAGATTATATAATGGTTCGTCTTAGATACATGAATAGTGTTAAAAATCGCATACTTATCCAGGAGCTGATGCAGACACAGACCACAACTTATTAGTCATGAAATGTCGGGTAAAACTGAAAAAGATAAGAATGGGACGGAGGGTACGAAAGTGGAATACGGAGGCATTAACTGGGTCAATGAAGAAGAAGTATCGTGAGAAAGTTGATGAGATAGTGGGTGAGGATCATGGAGTTAAAGATGAATGGGGAAGTTTGAAAAATGGGATTGTAGAAGCGGCGAAAGCAACGGTAGGCGTCCTTATTTACAACACCCTCCATCATATCTTTCGAGATATTTGCCAAAAAATGCCTGCCATGTTACATGGGAAAGAGTACGACTATGCACTCTAATGAGACTTTATTTTAAAATGAGGGTTTTCTAACTAATAGATTGCGGCAGAAATTTAACAGTGTGTAGTTTGCATGTTTTCTCAAATATTTCTAATAATAAATCAATTACTCGCCGTAGTTTTTTTACAGAATCGCAAAAATGTCTTCGGTTGTGAAGGTTTGTTCAGCGTATGGCGTGAAAAAATGAGTTTACTGAGAATTTCTTACTGAGAATTACTTATTTACTTAATTACTGATCATTTCAGTAATTTTAAACGAAGTTTTTGCGTCATTAATGTCGTATTATTTACTTCATACTTCTTACAGTTTTTTTAAATTTCAAATAAAATAGGAATATGGTATCTATTATGACTAGGAAAAAATCTCGCTCGAACTACCATAAAGTGTTACATTCATAAAATAACTGAAATGTCATTCAGTTTGTCTTTAGTCTAATTATATAAAAACTTGACCTCTATTAGATAAGAACGGAAATATCCAAGCTTCCCACGCTACTATTTATGCTAATTGAACTTGAAATTACGTGGTGTGAAAAGGGAGAGTGGGTGAAAGTTGAGAATAAAAATTGATTTTCGGTCTTTTATAGAAGCCATTAAAGAACTGTTTATGAGAAAAATTTTCTGCCATCAAATCATTTTGGTAATAAAATTAAGGCTCCATTCCACCTTTTTTTAGTTATCACTGCAAGTAACTTCTGAAACTGAGGTCACAATGTTTTAGCTCAATATAAATGGCGTTGCCGTCCGCTCCGAAGGCTGGAAAAATAGTTTCGCATGGAATCATCTTGGTTTCTGAGTTATTGGCTAACCGCTTGAAAATCAATGTCTAAATGTAGAAATGTCACTCTTATGACTGGAAATGGCCATTATTTACTATATATTCGTCAAATGATCTGCATACCTTGTATCAATTTTTTTTATTATTTTTAAGGCTAATGACAAATCAGTGGATGAAATCTTTTTTAAAAGGCATAAACGTAAAGGTGGAATTAATTAGTATTTGTTTTGACTCACACAGTCGTAGTGGGACCTCCTTAAGATTTATGCAAAAACATTTGGTTAATAGTGTTTTGATTTTCAATCTTGCCGCACTTAATGTCGATGAAGTGGATAGAAATTGATGCGAGAAAAATCGTAGTAGTCTGCGCACTGGCCCTGCAAGACCGTGGTCCGGGGTTTAATTCCCGGCCCGTGTAGAATTTTTCTCTAGTTATTTTTCTACCTGACTAGTTTAAAAGAGTTGTTGAAGAATATTTTAGTTCTTGCGGTGGGGTGGGGTGAATGAGATGATTTCGAGGTTTGCTGAAATATTCTACAAAAAAAATATGCTCTTTGCTGCATCTAAATGCACCGACTTCTGAAACTGCAAGATTCCAGATGATATTTAAACTGAAATCGTGGGATCAGGGAGAAGTGTACCTGTGAGGAATCACTGTCAAATCAATAAATGCAACCCGTGAAACGTTTCCGCTACCATGTTTTAATTGGCGAAGTAGGTAGTGTTTTCTTTTACGCATTACCACGTTATTCTTTGGGCGTCTCTCTTCTACTGGCTAAAGCTCTAATTTGGAAAAGTATGGACAACGAAACCATAATTAACCTGTCCAGTACATGGGGGAGATAGTGAATTAAGATGTTAATACGAGGAAAAATTTATTTCCTAGTATTTTAGCGAGTTTGAGCCTTGTGATTTCATAAATTGTGACGTTTTATATAATATTACGATGTTCTAATGCCTCATATTTTCCCCAATTGCCTCGGTTGTCGGCATCGGTCGAGGACGAAAGTTTCCCGCAGTTTTCTAATCTAGAGCTTTACTGCTGGCCTTCTTTCGGTCATGTCATTGTCCTGAAGGCCATTCCCTTCCTTATCGAATCCGTGCCCGTATTTGTATAAGTTAAAATTTGTAATTAGCTCGCGTGGATGATTTATTTAATGTATCCCCCAGGAATAATTTCGACTGCTGTAGCCTCGATTCCACCTTTTTTGGGCTTCCTTCGGTGGCAAGTCCTCCACGTTTAATGGGAGCCAAGACGCGTGGCAATTCGAAATGAAGAGACACTCGAGGAGGCACGCCGGCTAAGTGCCCCAAAGCAATTCCATATTCGTCCTCTCAAGAGATCGACTATTGCCCAAATGGATGCGGTGGAGTCGAAGGCTCCAGCGTCCGTTTCTTTTGGTGGTCTTTTTCATGTTTCCCGGCAACTACCTCTATTCGATCGATCATTCCTCGAGAGAAATTTTAATCCTGCTCGGTGATGTTGGCTAAGGTAATGAGTTATCCAATAAAATCTATTTCTGCTCATTTTATGGCCAATTATTTTAACCCTTTCGGTTCCAACGAATTTTCCTTTTTCATTCTCTGAAAGCTTGCGGCTAATTTTCAAAAATGTCTACAATTTACTTTAATATTTTTTGTTAATCAACTGTTTCACCAAGCAACTATGTCGAATTTTAGCTCAAAATAAATTCATGTCTTAAAAAAATTAACAAGAGATAAAACAGGATTTATTTTATTAAACACGTCGCTTAAACAAAATAACTTTCGTATGAGTCGATTTATCAGCACCATGAATAAAGGCGACCCGAGCAACCCCATATATCGACACTTTAAGCGCCTAAGGTTTAATCAAGAGTGATTCATTATCAAATTGAACTAATACTATTTTTATAAATAATTGCGAGTTGTGTGCAGAATATTATTTTTCCCAAATATGATCGTTGGAATCGTGCCTCCAGTGTTTACCCGGGTTCGTTACGTCAATCATTCGATATTTTTGTTGTGAAATAAAATTTAGGAAAAATTGAATATTTGCCTCTTACGCACTCTTTTGTTCTTCGTATATTTATTCCAACATTGCGTGTGGAGCTGCCTTCTGATTTTGAATGGATTGATAGCTCTAAGGTTAATATTTGCAAACATTCTCGGAAATAATTTTGTTTAGTTATACTCAGATACGCCCCGCTATATCATCAAATAAAATCTTGGCTCCAGTTGAGATTCCCTCTCACTCGTCGTGCAATACTGGGGCTGACAGCTGAGACATTGATTTTGTTTTGTGCGACATTCTTCTTATTATTCGTTGCTTGAAGTAGAATCTTTTCAATGAATAGGTTAGATTATTTTGCTGCTTTTGTTTCCATTGGACTTGAGCGGTAGTATTTTGTGCCCACATCTTGGAAGAGTTAAGGAAGATTATAATGGATTTTTATATTGTAAAATAGATAGATTTTTGAAAGTAATGGTGGAGAAAACGCTCCATGATCGGGAGAGTGAGGGGAAGGACTGTCCGTGTGTTCTACTATTTATTTGTTGGAGTAGGTACCCATGGTGATGATGATGCAATTAAGTATCAAGGTTTGTTAGTGAATTTTTGTCCAGACGGATTTATATTTTATTCGCACGCACATGTACGAAAATAATAACGGCGTGGCTCGTAGAAAAATAGCGGCGGTGCTTTACGCTCGCAATGTGAATTTAAATTTTCAAAATCTGAATGAAAAACTGTGAATCGGATGTCGAACACTCTCCATCTGTGAGGATGAGATGGTGGGGTTAGCATGCTCTCACCTTTCCTCCCCTTAAGACCACAACCTCTTCTCCTCGCCGCCCCTCCCGCCTACTCCTCGCAGCGACGCCAAGGACGCCGTCCATCTGTCCGCTTCCTCTTATATGGCGCTTTTACCTCCCTCTCTCTCTCTCTGCCTTCCGCGCACGCGCGATGTAAACACCCTTTCTCCCAATTTGACACACACACACCCGTGGCCAATTTGACCAACCCCTCGATTACTCGCCAGTCACCGAGAAAAAGAACAAATTAAACCAAAAAGCTCTCACTCCGCCAGAAATGAAAATTTATTACCCACCTAAAATTGCACCCCCTCCGTCGGAATGCGAATTTCAAGATATGCCATAATTGAAGAAGAAGCTAATACAAGGGAATGCTTTTACGTTTTTAATTAATGGAAAACCGTCTTTGACTCCTCAGCCTTTGTTTGATTGCCAGAAAAAAATAAATATTCCACAAAAAAATAAAGTTCCGCAATTGAAAACCTCTTGCGGAAGCTCGCAAGTAGTGCTCTCATGTTGTTCGAGTGTGCCTTCAATTTCGACATTCAATCCCATTAGGGACAGCCTTGAAAACTTAAGAGAAGCGTTTATTATATAGATGCGGGTAAAATGTTGCCAACTTTTCTGACCGAAGCCGTTTCTTTTTTATATTACAGTACATACATGATCATTCATTTTCTTATTTTGTTTATTTTTACTGATTATTTGTTTCGCGGTGCGTATATCTCAATAATTGTCGTGTATCTTACATTTTAAACCATATTTGTATCTCATATAATTTTGTAAGTTTTTAAGTTTGATTAAAAAATATAAAAATGTCTCCCGATTTTTATGTACACCTGGTGCACTGATGTAACCCTCTCATGTACCATGATCTGTACAAAAAATACCAGACAACGTTCAAAATAAGTCTTAAATCAGAATATTAGTGCTTGTGTATGGATACAAATACGGGTACCAATTTTCCACAATAAACACCTGATGATGATGTTGTACGTTGAATCCCGGGTCGTAATTAAAGTTGTTCTCTATTTTTGTAGAAAATTGCGCAACTTTTTTTAACCTACTATACCTAACTTTTAAATTTCAGGCAATTTCGCGGTAATCTCCTGAAAATACCAATGCGTTCGTTTTCCAACCATTTTTTCGTTGGGACTTCATAGCTATGGAGCCGAAATCATTATTGTTAGATTATTAATTACACCCTAAATTTTGTGCGTCTTAAACCCGGTCAACTTGCATTTTAATAAATATTTTCATGTAGGTGAGAGGTGAGGGGATGAGTGTGGCTTCAGAGCGTTCTGAATGTTATCTTTTTTATTCTTGAAAGTACTGGCAGCCACGATTCTCTGATCTGTTTTCCCTTTTCTATTAAAATTACTATTAATTTTTTTTATTTTCCTAGGCTTCCATTAAGATTTAAGGCCAAATTAATCAGCAATGAGGATTTCTCCAGCAAAGAAGAAGAAAGAATGGCATTTTAAAATCCAGACGCTGCTAATCCTAATAGACGGAAAAGTCCTTTACGAATATGGACCGCGAAAGATTTAATAACTTGACTCCTCTTGGAAATCGAATTGCATTTTGAGATGAATTAATTTACGTGTCGGAAAAAAATATTCACAGAGAAATATTGTGTGGATTAGTAAATACCCATATACCTATGTAATTTTAAGAGTCGGGCTGTTTTATTTTAAATTGAGCCTGAAGACGATTTGGTAATATGTATAACTAAGTCATTACGAGAAGATTTTAAAATCAGATTAACGTGATCTCCAAAGCTTAACCACAGTCTCTGTTTCGTCGACGTTTCTTTTAAATCGTCCTACGCCCATATTCCGTTACGCTCATGGCCATATGCGTGCTTTGATAAGATCAAAATTAATATCAAGCATCTTACACAGGTACTGCTGTGGGTAGATGAATGAAGCAGAACTCAATGCTGCTGTCTGTTAGGAACAAATTATACATTTATGCATGAGGGGTGGAACAAAACGAAAGTGTGATATGCATCTCGATATGGTTTTAACGCGCAAGTTGCTTTTGCGACTTCATTATCATACTTAATATCCGTGTCAGCAAATGCCAAGTTTTCTGATTTAAGTCGTGTTTCGTGTAGCACTAGCCTGAGCGAGCTTTGCTCATTCATTTATTTCTTCAATTCATTGAAATAAATTTTTTAAGAAAAGAATTCTATATATCTTCTATAATTCTTTACCATCGTATAATGGAAGGAAACGTCATGATTTTCGTCTCAAACATCTGTTTCTGAAAATTAAGCCTTGGGGTGGGGATACGTCAGCCAAATCCGGAGAAATGTCAAAATAAAAGATTTCATCAAAATAAAACTGTTATTTTATAGATGAAAGAGATATTAGATGGCGTCTTGACGCACGGAACTGAAGCCGGTTATGTTGTTACAAAAAGTGATCCGCCTAGTATGGCTGTAGTGTTTCAATTTTAATAATAATGCAGTGCTTTATAGGAAATAATTTTCATTGTACATGTTTCTGGATAAATCAATGCGGCACCGCTGCATATCCGCTTATAATACCTTTGTTTTCGGCGTAATAACAGCACAACTGGTCCATTCAATATGGCCGATTGCGCATTTCTGTCCCTTCAATATTTCCCTGTCCCTTCTCACCATATAGTTCAGTACGGAGAATATATATGACAATACGTGACGTAACGTATGGCTCCATTTTTTATCTTCTTAAATGTATGGGGTAGCTGATAAGAGAGTGGAATAATGAGCTTCGGCCAATCTTCAATCTTTGGATCTTCGGATTGCTGATCGCTGATGATGAAGATTGAATGATTGACAAACACAGTAGTACAGATTACACAGTCATTTTTAAGGAAATCTTTAGTTACAACTGAGTTTGCTGGTAAAAGTGCAGCACTATTGCAACAAACTTGAAAGTGAACCCTTTTACCGTTTGCTGCAAAGTTTTGAGTAACTTCCAGTAGCGAATGCTAGGCGACATAGCTGCTGGAATTTATGCTGCTCAAATGCTCTAAGTAAGAAGACCTCATACTCATCCGCATAAGTCGTCCCTATTTTTATTCATTTTTAACTTGGATCTGATTTGAAAACTGCCTGGCTAATCTTAGGCTGAAACATTCATCTATTATTTATGTAATAGAATTTACGTTGTGCATTTATTATTCTTCCTTTTCTCCTCGATGATTAATTTTTTCCCTTTAAAGTTTATACCTAAAAAAATGCTCGCTTTAAATCGATGCACAGAGTTTACGCCTTTTGAAATTTTTCGGATATCGGAATCTTCGTTCGACTGAAATAAATCTGGAATGTTAATGAAAAACGATTTCACTTTATAATGCCCGGAAAACGAGGTGGTGCTGGATGTTTAACAGGCTTGAGGCGCGTTGGCAGTTGAAAGGAACGTTTCATCACGTAATTCAGCTTTGTTCCGCACGAAAGGGCGCTTTAGACTGGAGTAGGAATAGGAGAAACCAAAGATAGGAGTGGAAGGCTGAGTTACGAGGGAGGTTTAGAGCCCGCCGCCGACATTAGCGACTTTTGAACGAAAGACGGCAAGGGAACTCCTGTCTCTCGTCCCATGCGTGCTACGGAGTACTGCACTGATGGCTAATTGCAGAAGCAATGCATATGTGCCCTATAGAATTATGAGATATATCATTCAAAGCATTCGTCAAACATGCGTCGAAGAAATATTCGATAAATTCATTGGTCACAAAACTTATTGTAGATGACCCAAATAATAAAAAATGACTTATTGTACCTGATAAATGGTGTTAACATTAGAGATCCCTAGGTAACCTAGATGGTGGATTTGCAATGAACCGTTTTAAGTAATAATCACTTTATTGAAGGCTGGTTTTTCAGAGTTTGAAGGATTTATATATTCATGCTGGCTGCTAGTAATGTGCATAAGTGACATAATTCGTGGATGTTAGACAGCGATAAGAGAATGACCGAAATAATCGAAGTTCGGAGATAAGTTACGAAAGCGAATTTTAGCATTTTTGAATGTCAGAACGTTATTGATCTCAGAACTATTGATTCCATTAATAAATGTTTGTGCAATTGGCCGTAAATTGCTTTCATTACTACACCGAGGTCGGGATCGGCACTGCCTGAAATTAGAACCCGGTCCCTCTTGAGTGAGAGGTTTGTGATCGGTATTTATATTGTATGCAGTCTATACAGGAAATTTTTCTCTCTCAAATAGAACGCATTGCATTTCCACGCTGTTGATAGAAATATGCGATTTACTGCTGCTCTGTTCTTAGAAATATGTCTGAGATGAGTCTGTATTTATGCATTGTTTACAGAAACAAACCTACCTTTACGGATTGACGTACTCGTGAAGGAATAACGACATTATTTGAACAGAAGAAATTTCTGCCTTGTTAATAAAAAATATTACAAATATCGATCGTACCCTTCCTTGAAGTCACACTTCGCGCAAGCTGCTGCCACCATATTTCGTTACCACTGTACATCGTGGAGGAAAAATTGAAGCGTGGCGGGTTTTAACACTTCGTGTGAACCGATGCTCATAAATAAGCATGGCAATCCGATTGGGCGACGATATTTCACGGAGATTATCAGACAAAAATTCTCTCGGTTGGCTTAACCATCACCGAAGAGAAATCCAGCTACGTCCGAACCGGGTAATAACTTAAAACGCGGCTGCGGATGTTTTGACGGTCGATGCGCTGTTTCTGAATGGGAGGTGTGGAGGGGGTGGGAGATCCTTACACTCCTTCCTCTTCCCTCCCCCCTGCAGCATCAGTAACCCCCCCTCCCTTGCTACCATTCGCGCCCCGCCCCCCCTCTCTTCTTCCTCTCACCCCCTCTCCTCCCCACACCCCTTTCCCGCACTCGAGAATGATTCTCGTATGCGAATGCAGAGGGAGTCTGCGCGCGAGTCTTCTGGCGCCGGCGCCTAAACCCCCCTTTCCACGTGTCTCTCTCTTCCACTGTGTCTCGGAGAGGCCAGTCCCATTCGCAGAAGGGGAAGGGGTTAAGGTTGGGCAGTGTGCCCAGCGTCGCATTCGTATCCTACTATCCTGTTGCTCGCGTTTTTGTAAAAGAGGTTTTGGTAAAAATAGGTAATGTATTTTGTAGAAGAGGTTTATAGAATATTTGTAAGATTTTCGTGAAACGATAGACGTTCACTGAACCAGGTTTAGCGGAAAGGTATAATGAGAAACTTTGGTGTTCGTGGATAAGCGCAAGAGAGGGCTAAATACAGTGGGGATGGGACATCTGAGAACTGTTTGCAGTAAAAGACGGAGAGATAGGGTTTGGAATGAGTGGCGGAGGAAAGAATATGTAATGGATGCTAATGAAGACGTGTATGAAAGGAGCATTCTTTGTATTTTTGGCCATGTTTAGAGAATGGGTGAGAATCAAATAACGAAGTAGATTTATGACAGATGAGCTAACGGTGTGCGAGAGGTATGGGCATGCCTAGAAAGTCGTGGTGGTGAATGTGGTTGGACACACGCTTAAGGTGGTTTGAGCGAGATAGTTCCCTAGTCATAGCGGAGACCATATTCAAATTTTATTCTTTGATTTCAGCGTCTGTAAGAAGTACGAAATAAATATTGTTATATTAATGGCGCTAAGATATAGTTATATATGACGAAAATTATCAGTAATTAAATAAATAAAGCTACATAAGTCTCTAACTTGACTCATTTTTTCCCACCAAACGGCTGAAAACCCTTCAAAACAGCAGGTTTTTTTGAGATTCTGTAAAATTTACTGTGGTGAGTACTGGATTATTTTTTATAAATAGTTTAGAAAATATGAAATCTATACACCGTTAGTTTTTTGACGAAATCTAGGTGTTATAAATTCTTATTTCCTTCAATATTCTCCCTCTGGAGCGCTCAGCCATAATCTATCCCATGTAAAACAGGTTGTATTCTAAGGCAAATTGCTCGAAAAGTAGTTCGGCTAGGGGTTGATATTTTGATATCATTGGAAAGATGAGAGTTGTTTCTTTAAAATGAGGCCAAATTCATCAAATCCTAGGTGAAGTGATTTTTCGCTCAAACTACCTTAAGAGAATGAATATTGGAAATATTAATGACAGAAGGACTTACATGAAGCAATTCGTGTGTGTAACTGAAGCGGTATGCAAGGATAGGGCAAAATGGAGGAACTTATTGGAGGAGAATGAGCTGTACAGGCCTGTCACAGAGAATAACTTTTTTGACTGTGCCTACCCCGTAAGGGAATGGCATAATGGGAATGTATGTGTATGAATGCGAAGATGTATTTCAACAACAGTTGGTCAATCCACTTGAAGTAGTCTTCGAAAGGTCACCCAAATGTCTATTTCCCGGTATTAACTTCAGGATTAAAAAATAATGGGGATTAGAATAATTTATCTCGATTGGTACAATGGAGATGAATCCTTGGTTGATTGTTAGACAATTAAAATTTGATTAGTTGTTTAAAAAGTGATTTTAATCCAAATCAATCAGGTTCACATTTTTTTAGTCCGATACAATAATAAAATTTAGGAGTTACAATAATAAAAAAATACTGTTAAAGATTTATGTAGCTTTCAAGGTTATATAAAGCTAATATCGTAGTTAAAGTGCTAAATAGGTATATAAAAAATACCAAGTTCCATAAATAAAAATACATACCAAGTACTTATATGGTGAAATTATGTGCAATAATTACTTTTTAGGAATAGAAAAATTAAGAAATCAATGACAAGCCGGAACAAGATTATTTTCTTACTTGATAAATCATTCCAAATTCTGTTTTGATAAAAGCCATTTTTTATATTTCTTTAAGAAACTGGATATATTTGTTTGAACCGTCTCATCGTTTGGTAAGTGTTTTTATATTTTGGTCCTGTATAGATAAAACCTCTTTCAAATTATTAAATGCGTACCTAATTTAATGCCGGTAATGCGTAAAGAATTCATCTACAGCCTCAAATAAGAGATTCATATAATGGGGTGGGTACAACAGTTCTGATCGCACCGAAGGCGCGTAGATTTTAGAATTAATCTTTTTTTATTAAAATTCAATATTTATTTTAGTACATTCGTAAAACTTTAGAAATGTATAAATGCATGAATGTGATAAAACTACAGTATAAATTATTCTTATGACATCAATCTCTTCGGAATATTTACGCTCATACTCGAGCTTTCTCTGGCGCACATAGAGTGAATGCGAGCATGTTCTTCTATCCGACTTCTTGCGCTCAAAGGTCGCAGTGATCGGACTGCCATCTGCATTGCGCCGGACGGAACATTCCACTTGACATTCCGGCAATGCAGTCTCCGAATTCAGGGCCTGGTATTTGATACAGGTTTTTTTAAATACGACTGTTGCCAGGTTGATCCACGGTGCACCCACTAGCTCATAGGAGTGGTGAAAGCGAATTTCCTTAGTGGCATCGTTGATGGTGCCGAAGTGTTAAAAAGATACTGGAATTAGGACTCACTCTGATTGTGAGTGAAGTGCTTCTCTACACTTTCTTTAAGCTAAGCTATCTCGGAATACTTGCATGTGTCATCTAAATTATACTTGAATACGCTATTAAGCCGCTTAAGTTTTTTTTAAATATGTGACTTTAAGCCACGCGCATTTCAGTCGATTGGTCACAACTTCTACGCATATGGCGTGGCAGACGGCGCCAGTAATCCGGTTTGCTTTGCGCTAATCCCTCCTCATTTCTATTC
Source organism: Pyrrhosoma nymphula (assembly GCA_963573305.1). Classification (NCBI taxonomy): domain Eukaryota; kingdom Metazoa; phylum Arthropoda; class Insecta; order Odonata; family Coenagrionidae; genus Pyrrhosoma; species Pyrrhosoma nymphula. Next base: position 83,171,304 of record OY754333.1, on the reverse strand, counting down.
CCTCGAGTGGAAAAAAACGGAGGCGAGGGCTTTTGCACTTTCTAGAGGCTGCATTTTGAGTCCCCAAAATGGGTTTCTGTGTCTAAGGAATCAACGCGCTTAAGGTGGCTGGAGCGATTTTTGTTTGTATACAGATTTGCGTGAAACTTTGCATACGTGTCCTTGTTAGTAATACCTATCGATAAAATAAAAAAAACTGCATGTTACCGATTTGGTTTCCTGGCAATTCAATGGTATTTTAACAAGTAATCTTATGGAACACGGCATATATTTTGAAAAAATTCTATTACTAAAGTACAGATTTTCTCCTAAATGCGAAATAGTAAGTTTCATATTATTATAATAGCTGCCAACAAATATCAAGGTATCATACCGAGTAAGAAAAGCGTATTTAGATATGATTTTCGCGTAAATTTCGAATTTCGCGCCGAAAATCCAAGTCAAAACAATGCTTTAATTAAGGCGAAAATTTGAAATATAACTCTTGCATCATATACATTACTGCATTGTGGTGATTTCCAACGTATAAACAGGTGTACGTGGGTGAAATGTGGTCCAAGAATATTTTTTTCGTCTTACTTGAAAAGTTATTAGAATGTGCCTTCAACGACTCACGATTACCGCTCCAGCCACCTTAAACGTCGCGTCCTGCGAGAATCGACCTCAGAAAAGTTAGTGTACTGACCTGATCGTGTGCATTATAAAAAATACAATATCTGAATAATCGTATGTGATTGGATTGTAATTTTTCTTCAGGAGAATTCATGAAGGAATCACGCGTGTTTAGCAAATTAATTCTCATGACGTCGTGGAAAATCAATTTGTTGCAAGTCTACCAATCGGTCACTTCTCCGGCTATGTACGGAATGTGTCATCCTTTTTCGTAAATAAACAAATGAGTAATCTCCAAAACTCCCAACCAAACCAATTTAACGCTCTTCTTCGAACTATTCACCAGCATTTTCTTAACATCCTCGCATGAAGGTACTTGTCATCAATTCTCTCCTTTAAGTGAACACCTTCGCTGTCGCTATTCATTTCCTAATGTCCCAGCTAACATGCTCATTTTTATGCACTCGTGTTCCAATGGGCAAATGCATTGAAATTAATTAAACTGGAGGATATCTGAAAAACAAACTTTTCGAATAAATTCTATTTTTTCGTCGATTCCCCTTCGACTTCATTCGCTTCCGTGTGTACTGCAGCCCGTGAGTGGGGCCTTCCCAGGCGCCGACTTACCGAGGTCCAGAATTGGAAAAAATGGCCAAAAATAGACAAAAGATTAATGGACTCCCGCGAAATTTGGTACCCGGGAGAATTTTTCAGGGTGGCTTGGTAATTGTGAATCTGAAATCTAAATTCAATATTTTTCAAAAAACAAAACCTAAGCACAAAAAAGGCAATGGCCCATTGAATAACTTCAGTTTTCCTCTTCATATTTAGACTCGTCATCAGACTTCCGTTGAACTGACATCATTAAGCATTTTATACGATAGTAAACTGCGTAAATTGCAAAATTTATTGTTGTCATTATGGTTGGATTCAAGACCTTTGTCGCGACGGCGCGCCGCGGCGCCTCCTCTAAAGCGAGGAAGTCACTCTTTTAAGTCTTATTCCCTTGGTCGAATCGTGAAGGAGGAAGTTAAGGAAGGAGTCCTTGGCGCTTGTGAGAGAGCATATCCGCTTCTCTCGATGTCTTACCAGAGATGGAAGTAGCGAGAGGTACGTTACGAGGAAATCGAGTGCACCACACACCTATTCTCTCGCCTGAGAACGCTCTGTGGGCACCGGGAAGGCCGTATAATTAATCCCTTTTGCAGGACTCCCAAGGGATTCATGTTTCGAGCACCCGTATAGTCATCGCTTCTGATGAGTTAAGTTGGTGGTCACTCGTTGGCACCTTCTCCGCTGCGGGCGAGGTTGAAAGTACGAACGCAGACGTAATGTGAGCCGCGGCACAATCCTTCGACGATTGAAGCAATGGCAGGCGCGACCCTTGCTACTAATTTCAAACATTATAAAGTAAACTGCTCATTTCAGTTTTATGGCCATAGCTGGATCATCATTTTGAAGTCAAGGTCTAGAAAATGGTACAATTGATGGTTTTCGCGGCGGCGCGGTTCAGGAGATACTTCTACATAATATCCTGCGAGCAGCTACATAGACGTGTGGCAGGGGGTGTTTGGACACCAACCATGTAAAGGTGTAAAGAAGAATTGTATAGGTGGGTGAAAAGGTGAAGTGTTTTTCGGCAGTGTTTTCAGTGGACCTCAGTTTTAATTATAGTAGCTTATTGTGCGTGGGAAGAACGAATTTTTGTACGTATCTGTTCGGCAATGTATTTCTTTTATAGTATCTTTCCTGTCGGACCTAGAGATGTAGTAAGGCGTCGAAATGATATTCTCCGAGTCACACTGAAACATCCGTTCGGAATTTCTCAAGCACTCTAAGCCGAGCGTGTAACCTCCCGAGTCTCTAGTAAACTCGAGGTACACAACTTTAAAACGAACGGAAGGTTCCGTGTTATGGACCACTCGTGTGACACATACTGCAATTATAGATTCTGGAATGTATTACGTACTATTCAGGGCTAATCACGATACATAAAGAATGAGTTTATTCCGATACCTTGGTCAAGAGTAGTTGATATTTTAGCTTCTGACTATACCTCATGATAAAACGATTTGTAAATTAAATGAGGTCGACATGAAGAATGCAGACTTGTATTAATATTTTTGGCGTCCCACCAAGTGAAGGTCGGTTAGGATATGCATATTACTTGGCGTTCCGCTCATATCGATAACAATTATTTCTGGACGCAGTTTCATTCTTCAGCTTCGTGCGCTTCCGGCCTTTGTTCATCACCGGCTCCATTATTGCTGTCCTTTCCCTGTATCTTTTGCGCCAGCGCATAATTTTTCCTTTTATTTCAACCTTCAACGTAGACCTTTCCTCTAATTACAAAAGGGATAGTTTGATCCTTTTTAAAGTTTTATTGACCACGCGTTAGAATTTTAAACATCATCATTATGAAAATTGTGGACAATCATTATTATCGAAGCTAAACGTTGAGACGCGTTGGGAATAAAACTCCAAAGAAAGTGGCAAAAATTCAATTTCAATAATTAATCAGTTCCTCCGCTTCAAGCCTGAAACGGCTTCTCATGTCGAATTGACTATTTCAGTTCTTTCCTCCATCTACCTTTTATGTCTTCTCCTAGTTGCCTCCAGCAACTTCCTTATATCCAGGCAAATTCTTAGCATTTCTTACTTTATATGCCTTTATGTCCATTATAGTTTCTCCGCCCGTCTATAAATCTCCATTGTCCGTAGATATTTTCTCGTGCTTTGTATTTAATTCCATGCTTTCACAGTTACACACCGTCAACCACATATCGACCATTTATCGACATCTTCAGTAAAGATCCCTGTCATACGATCTTTCTTGTTTGGAAAGGCCTCCCTCACTGACGCAAATATCATTATTAATATTCGTATTAATCGCAGGATCGGCAGGAGTACCTGAGAAACTGTTGTCGCGATCTAACCAGCAGAAACAGGAAAAGACCCGAAAAATGAAGAAATACTAATATATTCAAGTCTACGCCCATTTTAAACCGTATTTTGTTCAGCACAAATAAATTCTACGTCTGTATGTCATTGTATCCTACTATTATTCTCGGATTTTACGTCTTGCGCCGGGAAAGTCTCATTACTTTGGTCGATGACCTAGGTATCGTAAAGAAAGTATTGACTTGTGTTCGAGCATGAAGCTCAACTGAAAATTCTCAGCATTCTCTTTGTTGATGTAGCGGAGCATTAGAAGTCTGTGCAGCTTTGTACATCACGTGAGTTTCTTGAAACGAAATCCTGCGCTCATCTTATGTTCCTTAGCGGTCTTCCTAAGCCAAGGCTGAGGTCAGATGGATGCGAGGAGTTGCCATGACGCGACCTCAGTCACGTGACCCGAGATGGGGGGGGGAGGAGGTGCACTCATTTCTCCTACTTCTTATCTTACGACGTCTTCGCATTTTTCGTGTCTCCAGGTGGCGTGAGTGTTTCTTCTGCTCTTATTTCCTTTCTCCCGTGTTCAGTGAAAACCTTCCGCTGTTCTCAAGGAAATGAGGTCGAGTGCTATTGTGAGAAATTACGCAAGAGGGCGTGGGAGTTTTCTTGACTCCTCTTCAGTCGCCTCCGTTACGCCGACACAATTCGTGCAGTTGAAGTGTTTTACTCTCTTGACGCCGTTTCTTCCCCTCTTTCCCCTCGAATAAGGATTTATTCTGGTTCGATACGTAAATAATACGCTCCTAAAATATTTTGTGATTTTTAAACTGTTGTAACCTTTCGAAAATGAGTTTAAAATATAAAATTTTAACACCAACCTGGTCGATTTGGAAAATTATTATTAGGATAATCTGCAGGATAAAGTAGATATAAATGGCAGAGAGTGAAAATCATTTGGATGCTTACTGGCGCAGGCCCCTATATTCCTACACCTTTGTTGTCTTCATTTCGGCATATGTTCTACCCCTCTTCATTTCCGTCCATGAAGAATATTCCCCTTCTTCTCCTTCCCTGTTTACCCATCATCCTCTACTTTATCATGTCTTTCAGTATCCCTTCACCCCCCATTATAGTTATCGCAAACTTTCCTGGCGCTGAGCAGTGGACGATTTTGGGACATGGGCTACTAAACTTTCAAAATCCTGGAAAATGGGGGAGGAAGGAAGTCTGTTTTGGAGGGTTTTTCAGAAAACCCTTCTAATTGATGCAAACACAACGCTGCGAGAAGTGTGGTAACTCACCTCTTCCTGCCGTCCCGTTTCGATTCATCTCACCATGGGACCTTAATATATGGTCCCCGGTAAAGTCTTGGCGATGGGTGATTTTAACAAATTGCCTACTAGCCTTGCGTGTGTGTGAAACGCCTTTCTGGCGAAGCAGTTCTGTTCTCCTGTCTCTCTATCCTTTCATCCCTCTCTTCCCCTTCGTCTTTTACCTTCATCTCCTTCCCTTATACCTCTCCCGTCCTTGTCGCGCTAATCTGAACCAGAAACTTTTGCGGGAGCTATGCCTGTTCCAACCACCTACTTTGTCTCCTAATTTCCTCCAGATGTTTCTTCCCCAAACCCGCCATATACCGAGCACTTCATTGTTTCTCTTTTGCCGTTCATCGCACTTGTTCCATTCTCTTCCACACCCACATCTCAAACGCCTGGAGATTATTATCGTTGGAATTTATTGCAAAAATAAAATTGCTCCGAATTCTGCAAAAACATGTGAGAAACCTAAGAAAGCAATAAATATTTTTATGTTACTCAAGATGTGAAGTTTTATGCAAAATGGGATCTTCATGCCGAGATAGTCGCAGACACGGAAGTCAGTGAAAAAATCCACGGGGACTCAGTGGGCATGTTCATAACTATCTATGCGATAAAACAGGCCGTAGATTTCGTTTAGCTGGTACTTCTTATCCGCCTATCTGATCATTTTTCCTTGGGCTCAAGAAATGATATAATCCTCTTTTCAGTCGAAGCACTTTTGTGCCATAATGTAGCAATGCATTCTTCATAATTTTCTCTGTAGATTTTATGTGTAAATTATGGCTGCTTCGCTCGGCCCGCCTGAAGTTCACGCTCCTTGAGGCACGAAAATTAAATTTAAAATTTTCTTAATTAATTAATTTTTATTTACTATCAATATCAATAATTGTAGTTAATTTCATTTATTTGTAATGCAATGGCTATTTAATTATTTCCTAAGCTTCGTAATGCTTTCCCCAAAATATTATCTTCGTAAAAAAACACGACGCTATTTATAAATGGGCTCCCAAAATAATCTTAGGAGTTGCAAATTTACTAATACCACGTTTTGAGCCCCCCAAAGTACTAGTGGTAGCTCCATAAGAGCGCAACAGTATCATTGCAACTGTTTCGCAACCGAAACAGTTTCAAAACGAAACAGTTCCGCGAAACACCCTGTTGCGGACAACAGCTAGAGGCACACCAAACAACAGGCGATCGATCGGCGGTGTTAGAATATGGCAGATAGTTATGTATTTTGCATAATAAGAAATATTTCCCTTAGAAAAAAACAATTCATTTGAATTCATGGAAGATCACAGACTTCACAGTTGTAATTTTATTTGCAACGATTGGCGGACATGTGTTGGCTGAATAAACCAACAACCGCCTGCAACAGATTCAAATCCACCAGAGTGTAGCCTCTAACCGCAACGCTGCCACACGTACAGTGTAACTGGAACAGAAGACGAAACAGTCAGCTTCACATATAAGTTGCCGCTGTACATCACAAAGTACGATCTCGAAACCATCCTGTTGTTTGCAGCAGTTATTTGAAGCAGTTGTTTGAACGAAACAGTTGTGGCTGCAGCCGTTTTGCTGCGACAACACTTTATTCCACCACTAAAAAGTACTGGCAGACTAAACGGCAAAAATCAGGAAAATCAAAAATGTTGAGCAACATGGTGATTTCACATGGATTGATTATTTAGTTTATTCATTTCATGATGTGCAAGAATTCCCGTGGAAATCCGGCGGTTTACCGAATCCTTGTGAAATAATGCGGTGCGCTCCTTGATTTGTCATTTGCGTTCGACGTCCCAAGAGGAAACTTTGAGATGCTTGCTCCTCAGAAAACTGGAAATTTTCCCAAAGTTGGTAATAGTTCTTGATGAGAAGAATGAAGTGGATTGAAATCCGATGAGGGAGTGTATTGCCTTAACTTTTTAATTCATATATGCAATCGAATGACTAACGAGACACTTTTTTCTAAACTTTACCTAAAATTCATGAAATACGCTGCATTAATGGCAGTTATTTTTATTAAAATCTCTTACAAATAGATAAATAAAAATGTGTTGCAGTAAATTCGTGTACGGAAATGAAAAATACGTAACGAAAAATGCAAAAAACATGTACTATGAAATGAGAGTATATCAGTACCTAATTTTATATAAGTGCAACATCAATTATAAAATAAATTTAAATTATAACTTGGATTATTTTGTTTCCGGCTCAAATTTGTGAAAATTCATGATCACTAGACAAATAAAATATGTACATATATACATATTTCCACAAATTAATTGAATGTACGACCTGTTTCGTCACTTAGGCGACATCATCACCCATGTGAAACCTGATGATGCCGCATATGTGACAAAAATGGTCGTACAATAAATTAATCCGAGGTAATATGCACAGGTGTTTTCTTTATTTAGTGACTTAAGGTAGATGGCAAAGCACTTTCATGCTCGTATGAAAACATTTGCTCGTTGATCACTTGTTTCCTGCCTGCCCTTATTGCCAAATGATAATTTCTTTCCTGAGCGAAGGAGAATTTTGAATGAAAGCGTTTGTTTTCAGTCTTTTTATGCATTTTTTATTCTTGCTTGCTTTCCCTCTTTGAAGTCATTTTATTCCTAATCCTCGGAACTCGCTGTGCATGTCACACTTGACCTGTGTTCCTCCCCCACAGCTCTCGAGTTGATCAACTCTCCCGGCGTAGATCAAGTGACATTCCGTTTGCCATATTCGTGCCCAACGATTCCTCCCTTGAGTAAGAAAGCGGCTGGTTGCGGGTAAACAAACGAAGGCTGTCGATGACGGAGTGTCTCTGACTGCGCGCGTTGCCCAGTTCCTCCTTGGGCGATTCCACACAAACTCAACCAAATGACCATAGGTACACTTATGTCTTTAACATCTTCTATCCTCACGAATTTTGGCACCAAGGATGACTATGATACGAATAGACGTTTCGCAAAATATTAGACCTCTGTCAGTTGAACATTTAATTCGCAGGACTATTGGTAGAGTAAATGAGTAAGATTTTATTTGTGGCTCCCACCACCACAGTACGATGAAGCAACAAAAACTAAAAGGTGAAAAATATTCCACTTTTTTCGGGCTGAAAGGGGCGATGTTGATAAGTCGTTTTAGTTGGAGGTATGCATATTTTTTCTACAGTTCTCATCTTTTTCTTTCATAAACAAAAACTAAATGTGTGCGATAAAGCAAAAATAAACAGTTCGGACCTGCGTAGTACCACTTTACGCTAATTTCAGATATTCGTTTGACATTTATGGAAGTCAAGGGCTAATATTTTGCGAAATGCCTTTTCGTGTCAAAGTGTTAGGCCGTGTTCCAATTTTGGTATTCCAACTGAGTATCTAACATTTACTTCATTTTGTTGGAGTCTGGGTCATACTTGCGAAGTGGAACGGACAAATAGTGTCTGTAATGTGGTAGAAAAATGTCAAACATATGAATGACGGCAGCCTTTACCTTAGCGTCTCTCGTGAAAACGATAAGAGCTGACATTTAACTAGCCAAAGAAAAGTTTATTGGGTCACGCAGGAACACTATAACAGCTTTTAAACTGAAAATTGGTAGAATAATTGACCTATACATTCAAACTTTCCCTAACGATCTCTCACGAAGTTCATGACCCTTGCCATATCAGACGTCATGAGGAATTAGTGCGACTGGTCCGGACGAACAGTGAGCGTTTTCTCATACTAGTCCCTTCCAACCCTTTAACAATTCGTGAAGTTGGTCTGAAGGCTTAAATTGAGACAAGTTTCGTGAATTTGTGTAAAATCAAGTACAGGTATTGCAAAAGGTCCTGGAATAGACCTGCGCGGCAAGGCGGGAAGGTAGAAGTGAAAGGTGAAGGGAAAGGACGGAGGGGTAGGTAGGGAGACGACGAGAGAAAGAGTGAGGCAGGGGAACCAAACTACATCGTGAAAAAAACACGAGGCACGCATACGCAGTGTGGTTAAAATCACCCATCCCTATGGCATTACCAGGGACCCTATCTTGAAGTATCATTACGAGTCGGAACGGAACGGGTGGTAGTGGTGATTCACTCCACTTCCCGAAATATTGGCATCGATTAGAAAGGTTTTCTGACTCTCCACTATAAGCAACCTTCCTCCCCCGTTTCGTAGGATTATGAAAGTTCCGTAGCCCATGTCCCAAAATCGCCCACCACGCATCACCACGAACTTTTGCGAGAGCTATACGGCTGGTACAACTTAACGTGGATTCGAACACGGCCTTACTCTGTGCCAAAAATCATTGAGAGTTGAAGATAGTCGAGACTTGGCCTTGATTGAGTTTGGAATCACTCCCTTTTTTAACTCTATTCCGCCCTTCCTCACGCGAATTTGATCTGACGCAGCGAAATCACCCCGCTCTGGAATGTTTGAGTCTTCCTTTTGAATGCCTTGCTCCCATTTCACACTCATCATTGACCGCCATTGTCTCTTTCTCTCTCTGGGAACTTGTTTAAGACCATTCATTCCCATCCCATTCCCATCTGCCTTGACAAGGCGTCTGAAGATGGCATAACAAGTTTCCACGTAATTTTCTGGCTCCGATGGTGTCACAGCTTTCCAGTTAAACTCTCCCTCTCTATCTTCCGTTGCGCTCTGTGAGTATTCATAAAGAATTCCACATTTCAGGACGAGAGTGTTAGGTCTAGGTTCAGTGAATCTTCATTCTATCCATCAGGTTATTAGAAAATAGAGACTCTGCAAAGCCCCTGTTTCTTGGTAACCCTTTTTTTCATATTCTAACAAAGTTACATATTACGAGTATCGAAATCGTTCGTGCTTGTTTCTCTTGGAAGAGAATCGAGAAATTAGGCCTTGGCGCATCGTCGTCTTTGATTCCGTATTTGCCTATGAACCAACGAGGCATATCCAATCTTGTGAGAACCATACGAGAACTTTAGCACTTTTATCTAAGTATGCATCTTCATCTCGTTCCGCGTTACACGTTTTGCACGTGTCTGCTTTAAAATTGGTCGAATTATTCAATTCCTTCCCCAATTTGGTCACAAATACCTACTGCATATCCCAAGTGCGTCCTTACCTTGGCAAAATAACTATTTATAAAAAAAAGCAAGGTGACGGATTAGGACTGTCGTGAAGGTAGAGCCCCAGCTTATAAGTGTTTTAACCATTGGCATAGATCCCCATGTATTCGGCCTTAACCCTTTTCTCTGAATTTCTCATCGCATGTACATTCTCTCCCGTTTAATGAACCTTGGCGGTATATATTCACTCAATTATTTTTCTCTCTGCCTTTTTATATCTACGTTTCTCACAAATCTGGTGGAATTTTTTGTCCCTTGTCCTGAATGTGGAAACCTCATCGAATTCTTCAACTCTTTCCATGATGATTCGCGAGTAGGTACGTGCTGCATACTCCAAGTTTATCCTTAACTTTGGTAAACTAACGATGCATAAAAAGAGCAAGGTGACGAATTAGGGTGGTTGCGAAGGTAGACCCCCAGCTTATAAGGGTCAGTAATCATTATTGTAAATCCCTATGTATCTGGCCTTAACCCTTTTCTCTGACTTTTTCATTATATTTACATCCCCTCCTGTTTAATGAACCTTGGCCAAATAGATTTAATCAGAAAACTCTCTAGAGAGAAGAGTCGAAGACTTTCAATAATTTTTTCCCCAATTTTGAAATTTTTTCTCCCGGTTGAGCAACGGTTTATCTTTCCTTCAGATCGTGTGTGTCAGCGGAAAGGATTTTGGTATTGGTTGTTTGGGAAGGAAGGACTTTTACACGTTTTCTCGAAAGATAGCCTTTTCTTGGACACTCACCTGAGGGATGAGAAGCGTGTCGAAAGGACGTTTTTCTCTCACGCGCGTTAGTGTATTAGTTCTCGTGTCTGCAGCGCATGCGTTTTTCTTCCGAAAGAGTTGACCAATTTAATATAACCTTAACGATCCCGACCTTGGTTGGCGCGCAGCTGTCGCGATTCTTCGCCATTTACATGTTATATACCGTTCCACATTTATATATAGGAGTATAAATCTTATTGGAGGACTGTTAGCAAAATTACGCTAAGTGTGGTGACCTCTAAGCCATTTAGGCAACCATTTCCTACTACGTGCTAAATTTAAGGAAGATACTTTAGGGAATAAAATTTGCATATTGGAAGACTCCTTAATGTGATGTTAGCATAGTGCATAGTATCATGTGCATCACGCAATATATCGAACTGCCTGTGGATATTTTAACTTAGATTTGACGAAAATTAAACGCGACCAAAGGAAATTTAATCGGGAGCCAAGAGTAAATCCTAAAATTTGGCAGCTGTAATGGCGGAATTGGCTTCAGGAATCAAGCCGAATGTCTCCTCCGAAATTTTTCTACCCTTTTTGATTAGCCGTCCCCGGGCGGAAGAACTCTGCAATTGACGATCGAACTCGTATCTCTCCGCTCATCGTCACACACGGACCTCCATTTAACCCATACTACACGGAGCTCTATACTACTCGCGCTCTGTACATTATTCACTGCTTTTTTAGTGTTGGATACGATATCAATCATTCGCATACTGGACGCTGGTTTGGCTGACCCGTTGTTGGTACCGGCTGGGAATACCTAGACGGCGTGAGTCAATGTTGGTTCAATTCCTCGGTTTGAATACCGTTGGTTGAGGAAGGACGGAAAAAAGGACACAAAGAAGGACGCTATGGAAACGCCCTTAACGTAACTGGAACCCATCTTGAGTGGGCAGGGAGATAAATTCCTCTGTTTGAGTCAACGAGGCGTATAGGCTCCTAACTCCTCTGCAAACCGTAGGTAAATTCCCACCCGAAGGAACTTCTGGCTACGCTCCTGGATCAAAGGAAGGATGTGTCAAACTAATTCTTCGTTACTTTTACCCTTCCAGAGATATAAATTTTACCGCATTCTTTTTCTCTCTTCTGCTCAGTGATCTTCCTTTCCTCCCTTGGAGAAAGTTCATATTATTTTCCCCACTTAACCTGAAACCCAATTCTACGTTAGAATGCCTGATTTGTCCATTTTCTCTAACTACTGATTTCCCCCATCAATTCCCTTTCCTCATCCGTAATTAGAAATCGAAACAAATGCTCTACCGACCCCTGCCTTCCTCAACCTTCTTCCGAACATCTCCCGATTCCCCCTAGCAACGGTAACAAAAAACGATGATGTAGGTACACTAAAAGTATTCTCTGAATTACACTTTTTGTACCAAATGATTACGCAAGTCGGTGAAACGCGATTTACAAGATAAGAAAGGTTTTAGAAAAGTTCAAACGCTTGTATTTGTGATTATGGATACTAAGTGCTACGAAGTGAGGCCCGAAGCAGTAGATTTTCTTCCTTTTCCTCGTCGAAAATGCCGAGCACCTCTTCATTAGCCTTCCCAACTCTCGATTATAATTTCCTCCGTCTCTATCCTAACCTCGACTAGCTTCAGTTCATCCTTCCATCTACCCAAGGTCCAGAAGTCTTAACCATGCTCACCCTTCTTTTCATCATTGCTCGTTCATTGTCATTTTTTTCCAACCTGTTGACAAACGGCGACGTAATGTGAAACATATTTTTGCCGTGCCTACCGAGTCAATTTTTCGTCAGCAGTGAATATGGAAGGGGCAGCCGCTAGCTGGACATGGGAAATCATCCTACCAAGGTTGCAAATGAATTTGCTGGAGGGGCAACGAGATGGCTATGTGACGTTCGATTTGGCTACCCTTTATACATATCAATCCTCGGGAAGAATAGGTATAATCGCGTTTGTAGGTAGAGCAAAAGAAGCTATGATTTAAGTCAGTGTATTTTGTTCATGCTGCGTGTAGAGCTCAGCAAATAGTTCCGTTAGCTCTACCAGCAATCAGTTCTGCTGTCAATATATTTTTAAACGAGTTTTGCTGTGGCAGCATAGGGTAGATAACTTTTTGGTGGCAGAGCGGTAATCGTGGGTCATTTAGTGAACACTTTATTAAGTTTTCGAAGGGAAGTCGAAAACAAATTTTAGAGCCACATTTCATTTAAATACATATGTTTATGTGGGTGGAACTCACCATTCATGCAGTTATAGAAAGGATACGAGAAAATATTTTTATATTTTTCGCCTTAATCAAAGCATATGAGTTGAGTTATCGGTGCGGAATTCGAAATTATTGTGAACATTATATTTTCATATGTTTTTCTAATCTTTGACCCGGAGTGATACTTCCATATATGTTAACAACCGTTACAATATTGTGAAATGTATTATTTCGCCTTTAGAATAAAATTTGTGTATATGAAATGGAATTATTTTGGAATATATCTCATGTGAAAGAGGAGGATGGAAGGGCATTAAGAATGAATGGGTCATGAAAGAGTGTGGGTTGGATGCTACAGTAATGGACATATATTACAGCAGTGAACTTCTTAGGTTTGTCCATGTTGAGGGAAAGGTTGAGAGTTGAATAACGAAACAGATATATGATAGTAAAGTGATTGGTGTGAGAGGAAGGGGTAGACCGCGAAAGTCATGGTCGAAAGAGGTGGAGGAGACTCTAAGGAGGAGGAATATTAAGAGTAAAAAGAATAGGAGAGTTTGTATGAAGTAATGGGTAACTGTAAGAGAAGTGAAAGAGATATGGATGCATGGATAGGGCATTTTGAAGGATATTATTAAAAGAGAAAGAGCCAGTTTTCTTCGCCTAACAGCAATGACTTTGCGTACTCCGTAAGGGAATTGCGTGTTGGGTATGTAACATCTCATACGCCAAAAGGCCTCGTGTTAAAATAGCATTGATCTGCCAAAAAAAAACAAAGCGGAAAAATGAAATTTTTTCACTTATATCCATAGACATTCCTAATAATGACAGGTGTGCCAAGTTCACGGTTAAAATAAAAATTTTCACCTACATCTAAAGATAATCCTAATAAGAGCACGTGTGCAAAGTTTCACGCAAATGCTATCTGTACATGGACAAAAATCGCTGGAACCACTTGAGCAACTTTTCTTTTTCTTTTCGTGTTCGGTCAGTCACATCGACGGACACACGTACGGTATTAATTTCCCTCGTGCCTCAACCGTGGCGCTGGTGGGAGCGGCCGTGCCCTCGTGGGGGCGTCTTTTCGCCGTCGCTTCGGCCGTGGGCGTCTCTCTCTCCTTGTGGGCCCCCGGGGGCCGCGGAGGGCCCGCGCCTGTGTGTGTGGGGAGGGTGGGGGACGGCAAGAGGGCTCGGCCGGCACACACCAGTGTGGGCGACATGCCCCGCCCCACTCAACAGCCCAGGGAGTGCGTGCGTTGCTGCCCTTTCCTCTCTCGCGGCAAATCCCACGCGCGCTGTAGATCCCCTCTCCACCTCTCCTCCGCCTTCATCTCTTCCTCCTTTAAGCCGGCCGCGTCACGCGTGTCCTGTTGTCCTCGACGTCAGAGCTCGACGCTTTGCGATGTGGCCCCCTTTGGAGTCGATTCTTCATTTTAGAAGTTGCGGAATTATTATTTCTCAGCATCTCCCTCCTATCGGTTCTCGGAAACTAGCAACGATATCCATGCAAAGGTGGGTTTACACTGGCAAGTTTATTGCGCAAGTCACTTTCAGCGAGCGACTTTCAGCGTAAAATACAGGTGTAAACGTCTCTGCTAGTCAACTTGTGGCAAAAATTTCGGCAAGTCGCCAGCAGAAGACCTTTGTTGATAGTGTAAACGGCAACCAACCTTGCTCTGCACTTACTTGAGAAAAATATTTCGTCTGAGTAAAAGCTCTTCCAGAAGAAACTTGCGGAAGTAACTTGCCAGTGTTAATTAATCCGTACGGCCTTTTATATATATATATGCTCTTTTTGGTGTTATAGAGTGGAGTAGAATGAATAGAGAAATAAATACAAACATCAGAAATTAAATCGGAATGAGTAGATCAAGAAATAAGGTTGAGGGTCATAGGTTAAGATGGATGGGCAAGAATGGAAGGTATTAGAATACTCAGAATTCGGGAAAAAGAGGGAGAAAGTGGGAAGCTGAGCAGAGAAAGGTCACGTAAACGATGTATGATTAAGAGTGTGGAGAAGAAATAAGTAATTTCAGAAAAAGATTGGCAAGATGGTTAATACCTGGAGCTGCATGTGGTGGGATAGGAGCGCCTATAAGGAGGGCAACCCTTCGCGCCTTGGAGGTTTTGGAAGATAGGGTGTATCTCCCGGCCCTTTTGTTTAATTTCTACAGCGCTATTCCTGAAAATCTCAGGGACTTACAAATTATAGAAGCCATTAGATCCGCATTACATTTTGTTCTGCATTCATTATAATTCATTGAGCATGATTTTTTAAAAATGTTTGTGCATATTTCGCGTTAAATATTTTTCGTCACGAAAATTAATTTGAAAACCTTTTTCATGCCGCCCTAAACAACGTGGGATGTGGTAATATTCCTTATCCACGCTCTCTTCGAGGTATGCACGCATTTAAGATAGCACCTTCATCACTCATTTTCTTTGCGTGTGTCGCGGCTTCCATCCATTTAAGGAAATCGTTCCTACCCTTCGCATTTTGTGAGTGGGTGATGAAGTCCCCATGAGCTCGTGCTCTCTCAATTTTCGCGTTTTCTAAAGGGTTGGAGACCTTCTTCATCCCAATGGTGTTAGCATCGCCACCCATGTTGATGGGTCTAAAACAAGAACGTGCTGAAGGCATACTTATTCTACCTGGCGCAGTAGCATGAGCAGTGGTTTCCACGGCTGTCAATTTAAAGGCCGCAGGTTGAAATCCCATCTTGAGCTCGAATGTTGTGGTACTATGGATTGAAGTTCGTAGGTTGGGCGGTGCCTTTTAAACTTAGAGACTGGATTGCCTAAAATCCCTGCCGACATATTACTACATTTCAAGTTAATCCCGGCTGAAGAAGGTTTTACTTATTTCGTGTTCTAGTGAGGGTTACAACTAAGCTGAAAGTCACTTCCGGCTTTGCCTAGAATTTAAACTTGCACAGAAAATAATTCGAATAGGACATGGTTGAATGTTGACACGGAAGAGACACTTGTGCCTTATTTTTGGAATTTATTGAAGTATATATAGATGAACACAATATTGAAGAAATTAAATGCGCAGTCGACTATAATGACTATCAGTTTTGAAAGTAATACGTCGAGTACTTAATACTAGCGGAATAGTCGCGGCAAGGTATTGGCATAATCTGGCAAAATGGAAATTCATAATTTCCAAAAACAAATAGCCTTCTTTCTTATTCATAAAACTAATCTCTAGATTTTGCGCGTCATGTTGGGTGAATATTTTTTTGCGAAACAAACAGGCTTCACTTTCGTGCACTAAGGCGCCAATTGCTTTCTTCTTTAATCTTCCGAACTGATAGGCACAAAAATGCCTTCTTTTCCCGTACCATTACCGACAATAACAAAAACACCGTGACGCTTTGATTAGATACATCGTAAACATGCAATTCACATCTGTCCTCTTCTCCCCTCCTTTTCCCTATTCCCTCCCCTTCCATGTATGGTGTCCTAATACTCCCTGCCACACGCCTCTGCGTCGGCCTGCACGGTAGTATGAAAGTGTAGATGCAATCTATGGTTTTATCCATTCTCGTATTGTAACGTAATTTAGAGTTTCATTTTTTCAAAAATAGTTTGGAAATATTCAATATAGTTGACGTGACCTGATTAGAGAGTACTTTTTTCTTGGAGAATGTGAACAAAATGGCACGTATTTCATTAGTATCGGTATTGTATCTCCGTAAACTACGGGCGGGGAGGCGGGCGTCTTGTGAAGAAGTCCTTAGTGCCCCAAAGTTCGATGAGGCTTCCGGAAATGAATGTTCCTCCCTTCCCTCTTCCTCCCCCTCTCCACAACTCCTATCTTGCAGAAGATCTCTCCTAAGTTTTTGTGCGCGTGGGAAATTTTTTTTTAATTGGACGCAAGAAGGGTAACCATTTCATTTCTTATACATTCAGTGGGAACTGACTCTATTCTCTTATTTCCCTCCCCCCCCCCCCATCCTATGGCTCGGGTACTTAATTGTGCGGAAGACACCCAACGGCCAACCAACGGCGGAGGATCGTGATTCTCTCTACTGGTCCCTCTCGCTACTAACTCGCTCTAAACTCGCCTCGGTCGAAGGGAGGGAGAGAGCCGCGCTTCATTCCGAGCGATTGGAGGCAATCGAGATGATGTGTGTGCGAGAGAGGGACCGCGGTGGTTATATTCCTCTTCTTCATTTTTTTAATTCTTTTTTTTTATTAATTCCCCGAGCCGTCCGACTTGGCGAATTCACTCCCCCCTCTCTCTCTCTCCTCGCCCACGCGGTTTTTTTTCATCCGCCACTCCCACTCGTGGAGTTCTCACATTCCCCCCCTCCCTCCCCTTCATATCTCCCCCTCCACCCCACCTTTCCCTCCCCTCCCGCCCCTGTCGCACTATACAGTCACCTCCGACTGCTTCCTTCCCATGCTCTTCTTCGAGAGAGTAGCATTGCAGCAGCGACAAGATGTGCGACAACAACAGCATCATCAGCACCATCACAGATGTGGGAAAGGTTTTTGTTTGTCTCATTCGTAAGCACCTCCACCTGTAGTGGTATCGAAACTTGGTGGCATCCACAAGAGCAAAGCGTTGCGTCAAAGAGGAGGAAATCTCGAGGAAGTAGTAGAGGCAAAGTAGCGGAGGCGAGAGGACTCAACACATGTTATGCAACGCTGCCAACATAATTGCATTTTACTTGAGTTGCCGGGCAAATGTCTACAGCACGTTAAACGACGGTGTGTAAAATTGGTATTTTCCAAACAAATTTGGTACAAAATGCGCTGATAAAACAATAACAAGAAAGAAAAACTTTAAATGTTATTCATCCACACAAATTTATTTCTACCGACCAAGGTTTCAACGGGTCATCGTCATTTTCAAGGTCATTTCATTTGGCGGTAGCTCATTGAAACCTTAGTGGGTAGAAATAAATTTGTGTGGATAATACTGTTCAAAGTTTTTATTATTTGTTACTATGAGTTAGTTCCACAAAGTGAAGCCTGAAACCATTTTTTCATGTGTTGATATTGTCCGTAACCGAAGGGGAAGGATCAACTAAACAGAGGGACTAAAATCCATTGAGACCTAAACAATTGATATGAATTACAGATTTAGCATTTGGAAGTTGACAAACGAAGGTGTGCAACCTTGGGAACCCTTAAGGTCAAACGTGGAGACTACCTAACTCCCTCATGCCAGGGAATTTCATACGCTGTGATCTCATCCACTGAAAAGGACTCCTGCGCTACTGCCACCATGATTCGTCACCATTATAGTCTCCCGAAAATCTGCAAGCAGCTCAGGAAGCGCAGGTATAGACGGGCGATAGAAAAGCCGTGAGGGCAGCGACATAGAGGGAATTCTGATTGGCAATCGTCAATATAATCTTCCACTTAAAATGGTATTCAGCGCAAATAACACCATATTTCTCTACCACTATATCGCACGCGCCGATAACAGTGTTATCATGGATTGACGTAGCTAGCGTTGGGCAGCAAAACCAGCATTGACCTTCGGGAGGGATCATGGGATTAAGATGGGAGGATCTGAGGCGTAAGAACCACTAACTAGAAAACCCTCACCTCTCGCCTCCTGTGTCTCAGGTCACGGATCTGACCATAAATGTCCATTTAAATGGCGATTGTGAGGAAATTCTGAGAAGGACCTCAGTGAAGGAATTATCCATGGTCCTTATATTTATAGGGTCCTTGGAATTAGCTCTCACTTTTTTCTCGGCCAATTCTATAATTCGTTGGCGACGCGGTAAAGTCCTCACCAGTTAATCCTGAGTTCGCGGGTTGGAATACCACCTGTGTGGAATTTTCACCACCAAGGGCATCGATTTTTGTGCATTGCAACTTTGGAATTAATTGTGAGAAAGGATTATGAAATTCTATATTCGCTCGGAAAATAAAGATAACATTATAATTATTATTCACGCATATTTCTGAAACGGACCTTGACCCAGTAAACTTTTTAATGCCATTGTTATGTGAGATTCACCAAAAACAAAGGATGGTAAAGCGATTGTAGCTAAAACAGTTTATATATTTTAGGAGTATTTTAGATGGAAATAGATTTGGTTGTAAGGGCAGGTCGAGGATTGCGTGAACAGGGGATGCATTTCGAACGGGGAGGAAGTTGATCAGGGGAAATTCGAGAGATAATATTTCGTAAACATTATGTAAAACTAAGAGTGTAGAGACTAGGTTGTACGGCTGGGAAACTTACGTATGTACGTATGGTGTATGTTATTGGGCTTGGTGATTTAACGTGGTGAATTATCCGGTTGCGTAAGGCATAAGACGGAAGGAGACTTAGGAGTAGGTACTTGACAACGTTGTCAGGGTAGTAGGGTTTAATAGGCTAGTTTTTTCCTTCCTGCGGAAGATGAGAGAGTTCCTAAGTCCACGTTTATAGTATTAAGATCGCATTAGGAATAGCTAACAATAATTCAAGGAGAAGCATGCATGGGTATTTTTATAGGGGGACGAGTGATATTAAATCAAACAAAATTCGAAATTTTCCGCAAGATTTAGAATTCTACAACGCGTTTCAAATCACAGAGTCATCTTCAGGTACGAGACAATTTTGGGAAAGGAAGACATCATATTTACTAGAAAGAGGGGAATTGAGCTCAAGGAAAGATGTGGAGGAGTGGAAGAGGGATAGGTAAATGGTGTCACTATTGAGAAAGTGCAATTTCCAATTTGTGGAAAACTGCAATTGTTTCTCTTATATTATTGAGAAAGTAGTGTGGGGGGATTCGTGGGGTAGGATTGGCTTAGAGTGCAATAAATCCTGTCAATATATATCGCATGTATGTGTATGGTATACACATAGTGAGTTTATACAGATTTTGGCCGTCTCTCGCATCCTCTTCTCCGAGCCTATTTGTCTTTCGAATCTTCGTTTTCCTGTGGAAAATTGCGGAATTGCCTTGAATTTACTATGGATTCCGTACTCTACATCACGCCTAAATCTGTTAAACTTATGGAGGAGGGATGTTGATGAGGATTAACCCTTTATTGAAATTTCCTTCGGTTTTTCGCGAATGTTCGCGAACAAGTCGCGTCCTGTACACTGGTGTCCTAACACCCCACGCCACACGCTTATTGAGGCGGCTTGCGGGGTGGTATGTAGATGTAGATGTAGAAGCGTGAACGGCCGTCGTCCCCTGAGCCCTGTAAATTGGCCGAGTTTTTGCCTTTTTGACTCTTGCCTGCCACTCCGGTGCTCTCCTCTTGACGGGCTCTTCCCCCTTCCACTCTTGCTTACTCACTCCACATTCCTCACTCCCACTCCCCCCTCTCTGTTGCCTCACACTCCCCTCCCCCACTCTCGACCCCCCTACACCTCTCTCTCTCTCTCTCCAGACGTCACAAATATTACCCGCTTCCTGTGTCGGGTAAACAAAGGGGGAGGGGTGCTGGGTATGGGGGGAAAGGGGTAGAGAGGGGAGGTGTCTCTCTCTCCCCCCCCCCCACTCCCGACCACCGCCCACTCGCGGAGGAGTCCGTCGGTGCCATCTCTTCGGGGCGTCAAAAGAAGCGGGGCGTGCCCGAGGAGAGGAGAAAGAATACTTGGTCTTTAGGAGGTCAAAGGGCGCGCTAGGGCCTCAAGCCGGGACGCCAAGGAAATCCACATTTACGTTCGCTAGTTACTTAAAGGAGTCAACCGGCAACGAAGGTCATTTACGCCCAGTGAATTCTGGTCGCACCATTGGTCGTACACTGGCTGTCTGGCGTGCAATCGCTTATGAATGGTGGCTGCAAAAATCGGTTGGCTGGTTCTTAGCCGTTTGACTTGAGTGTGGCCGGCACCGACCAGCTGGCCGCATTTCATGAATGTGCATTGTTACAAACAGGCCCTTGTTAAAATCGGTCGCATGCGGTCAACCGCAGTCGTGGTCGTGGCCTCGGCCAAACTATTGCGTTATTACCCTTGCCCTGCCAGGGTGTCCTCCGATAGGGAAAATCTAGGAATATGCGGGGATTTCCGGGAAAAGTGCGGGAATGATGTAGCTCATCGGGAATATTTTCGTTATCGTCTGTGTTTCAAATTTGTGTACCTTGAAAAACATTTATCGACACATTTTCAAATACCGCTGCGTACATCTTATTGTGCGTATATGATAAACTAATTTATAATGTTTTGAGTGCCTAATTGCGATTACATGTAGTGCATAATTGTATTAGTACATGTAGAATAACGCAATTCTGAAGCTGCCAATAGACTTACCGTAAAAAGAGAAATAGTGCTTCAAAATGTGCGGGTGTTTTTTTTGCTTTGGACCGGGAAAACGAAAATAATGTGGCAGGTTTTTCCTCCCTGCCTTTATGGGGGTGTGTGGCAGGGATTTTTTTAAGGAAAATAGCCTCTGGAGAGAATAGGAAAGGTGGGTAAAGGAAGAGTTATTTTGGTTCTGGAGGACGGATGTAGAGAAACACAGTGTTGGCATTCTCTTGCTCTTCAAGAAAGGCGCCCAAGGGTCCTAGTTTTTATGTCCAAGCCAACGTACGGAGTATTGCACTTGAAGTGTTCTCTACATGACACCCAAATAGGGATGGGGTCTGCATTGAAAAGTCTCCGACCCATCCTGGACCTGAACCCGTGCCCTCGTGATGAGAAGTTAGTATAAGAAACGGTTTCGTGCGTTAAATTTGTGGAAGTTGCTGAGGGAGTTTGACAAAGTGTCAACACAGCTTGTGCCACATGTAATTTTATTTTTCACGGCCATAGTGTGTTACTCATTAACATCATCAGGTGGCGTTACAGAGAAACATCATCCCCTGATGATGTTACTCGGTAACGAAACCATGGTCATGAAAAATAAAATTACATGTAAAAGCTGTGTCAAAAATTCGTCAAACTTCTTCAGTTAGAAGTTAGCACACTGGCCACTTCACTAACCCGATCCCCTTTGCGTTTACGCGCTCTATCGGGTATTGAGGTGGACAGCGTATAGGTTTCTGTCACGAGGACCCAGGATCGAATCCCGGCGGTGGCCAAGACTTTCCTGTGGAATCCTGATCCCTAAGTGGGTGGTGAGTGGAAAGCACTTCGAGTGCAGTACTCCGTCTGTCGGATGGGACGTTTATCAGTGGTCCCCTTGTCGTCTCTCGACAATAGCAGGCTAACGCTGACGCCGTGTTTCTCTCCACCCTTCCTCCATTCCGCAAACAACCATCTTCTCACCAACCTACCCACCTGTCCTTAATGTCGCAACTGAAATTAAATGGGAAGGATTTTGTGCCGACTATGAGTGGCCTACCAGTCTCAAAAAAGGTCTGGCAGTCGCTAGACGGCCGACATAAGTAGAACACTAGGTGTGGACATGATTGGCAGTGATACTGGAGTACACAGTATTGTATATAAATTAACATAAATAATTAAAGTAATATTTATGAAAGTATGGATGGAAAAATTATTAATATTTATACATTAATGATAATTAAGTGAAATACGCATAGACTCAAAATATTCATATGAAATTACACTGCATCCCTCTCGTGATTACATATTGAATTGATTCTAAGCGCTTTTTGTACGTAACCACGCAACGACTCAATAGTCATGTGTACACCAAAGACGGTGTGATTCGCTTTAGAAAAAGGCGATTTTTTTCATGGTGAATTTCACCGTCTTTGGTGTATAACTTCGCACCCGTGCTCGTGACTGCGTACCACATCATTTGTGCTACCTCAATGATTGGAAATTTGACTCAATATGCGATCCGTCCAGGAGTCGAGTGACGCTAGGCTTTCGCGAGATTAACCCCCTCCCCCCCACCATCCTTAAGAAGTGTTCCAAAACGCGACCACCGGAAACTTAAGACAGAATAAGTCCTACACTGTACCGACTGTATAATAGCGGATTAACTTCAAGAATCACGCGGAATCATGCCTCCATTTTTCTTTCCAACCTCCTTGGTCGCCTCCTCTTATGACCAACCAACTGAAATCGAAATGCTGAAAACAAATGCGTGCGTATAACCTCCTCGGCGCCGCTGTCTGAGCGAAGCGCTACTCTCGCGGAGAGGGCAGGATGATCGCCTGCTTTAGCTCCCCACTCGTATTTCCCACCCTGCCCCTTCCCCTCTCTTGCTGGTTGAGAGAGTAGAGGGGGGGGGGCATAGCGAGGCCAGCTGCTCGCCCGCTGCCGCCTCCCTCGCGATTCCTGCTCCGTGCCGTCAATCGGCCGAGTGGCTCTGCCATGTGATGATGAGGACGATGGTGTTGTGTTGATGGTGGAGGGTGCGAACCTTGCTGCGTGTTTAGTAGAGTGCCGTCACTGACGTACCCTTCGAAGGAACCCTCCCCCCTCTCCTTCTCAAAAACAAGTGTGCCCGACCCTCCCCCCCCAATCGCTCATTGCCTTCTTGACTCGCGAGTTTTGTTTCAAAGAAGTCTCCTCCCTTCGCGATCGGAATAAGGGAGCGTCTTTCTTGTGTTGGAGATGAGATCGCCGTGGACCCGTGGGACGTATCGTCCGGCGTCGCCCCCATCGTCATCATCATTGTCTGGACCGCATTCGTGACAAGACTGTTCAAAGTGCTGGGCCCCATCCAGTGGTTAGTGGTGCATCCGCTAGAGGAAGGATATCTTTTCAAGAGGCGCATACGGCCGTCTTGGTGGTGCTGTGGTGGATTTGGCGCTCGGCGTTCCCATGGTGCGAGGGGACGCCGGGCGGATGGTGGTGATGGTGATATGTCCGTCGGGCCCTCTTGGGGTGGTGAGACATGGTGAACGTTAGGTGCTTGGCTTGCCGTATCAACGGGACAGTCAGCTACAAGTCGTACAAGCAACAGCAAGCTCAGCCGCAGAGGCCACTCTTTCCGTACGCGCCGCCCATCCGGAGGAAGCCACGGTCTTACAACAAGGTCTGTGTTTCTCACTCACTGCTTATAATTAGTGCCGCGCCATCGAAACGAGAGAAACCGACGGTAACGTTAATTACGAAAATACGCGCTTTTGCATCATCTGGACGATAAACCCGAGGGTAAGGAATACCGGGACTACAAAACGCGGCCGCTAAGGTTTTGAGTTGCGGCATTCTATACTTGTTAACGCGATGATATCATTGACGGAGTCCAGATTAAACATCGAAGTAATTGATTTAAATACTATAGTAATACATGTCCTGAGCAAAAAACTTTGTATTCCTGTGTTTATTGTGAAACATAACCGGCACTTAAGGAAGCAGAAAAATTAACGAAAAATTTCGGCACCGAGGATACTGTTTCTGGATTTATACTGTGGTAGTTATCATGGAGAAAATGAAAAATAACTTTATGAACTCCACTTCGTGAATTTCTTGAAGCAACCCGGGTTTAGAAACTTAAGTGTCATCTTTAGGTCTGAACCTCTGAAGATGGCACAAAGCATTGAAACCGTGGTAGTTTCAATAAGTATATGAAGTTGAGTTCACAGAGTTATTTTTCACTTTCTCCGATAACTTTCGGAATATATTTATTGATTTTAATGCGCAGTTTACTTTTATTTGCGCAATGAATCAGAGAAAACTCAATTTTGAGTTACCTAAGATCTCTATAATTATTAATGACGAAACGGGAACAAGTGCTAAGGACTTGAAAATGTTACCCAAACTATTACACTTCGTACGAAGTCGAATGCGGTATCCGAGACCGGTAACCGATCGCTTTCGCCGGTGTATTTGACTTATACTAAATGTGCCTGAAGATGGCGCTTACGCGTTGAAACAAGATGCAATACATAAAACAAGTGGGTAGTACAACTTAGTTTCATTGACACTACATTTCGCGCAAAGATTATGTACATTCGAGTTTAGATATCGTTTAAAAATGAACTACTCCACCTCTATGAATGTAAGTTACATTGAGCCATAGCTTATTTTATTTTTCGTTTAACCATACTTACCAATTATTTAATCAATACAACTTTCATTTTTTGTCGCGATGAGAACAAGAAAGTGCCGGGTTTTTTGTATTTTCTAACGGATCTCTCTTTGACATTTCATGAAAAACGAAATTGATGTTCTATCGTAAAGAAATTTGTACACAGTGCAGACGAAAGTTTTTGAAATAGGTATAATTCTAAAATTTCAATTCTTTCTAAGTTTTCATAAAAAGTAATTAATTTTATGAAACAACTTTTTATTAGTAATGGATAGTCCTTAAAACGCGACGTTGGTCTTGTTTTAAAGCTCTTTGCATCGGTTTTTTGAAACAATCACCATCGTTAACCCATTATTATGAAATAGATTTTTAACGAGTTGGTATACTGTTGAGTATTTTAGCGGGCTTAATACACCGAGTGAGATGGCCGTCTTTGTAGTGCGTACCCACATACCACGTCGCTGGGCTCGTTCAAAAAACTCTTTCCCACTGCCTACGTGTGCCCCACACACCGTATGGGCGGCTTCGCGAGGAAAAGAAACACGGCCCTCGCCCACGGTCTTGAACTTCGCCGTTGCGAAACAGTTTTGCTTCCATCTCGTTAATTTTTTTTATTTTTTCAACCGGAAAGATAGGTAATCCGGATTGGGAAAATGCGGGATATTATTTTTTTTAAAGTATATTTTTTCTCTATTTTCGTTCTGGTGGCCTATTAGAACCTACCTCTTGTGTGTTGAAATCACGTTTTTCTTTTGACATTTGACAACGCTGTTAGAAAATATGTGGAGAGTTGCTTTTGCATCTTTAGTTGTGTGAAGAGGAGGAAGGAAAGACTGATCTCTGTAGTGAGAGAGGGAAACAAACGAGGGAAGTTGTAATACGGTGCGAGAGTAATGGAAGCTATTGAGAGAGGTTAAGAGGCATTTAATAAAGCTGGGACCCCCCCTTTAATAATTTTACGAAAACAAACCATATTTTTAATCATTTAACTTACTTTTACTCGAGTAATGTAATGTATTTTCTCTATCACCCGGAAAAATTCCCTCGTTCGTTCGGCTTCACATAATTACACGTATGCTTTTAACAACCCTCTCTGATAATTTTACGTAAAAAAATATTTTTTAAATCATTTAAAGTAGTAGTATTTTTGTTTTACGTGCTTCGACGGCTAAGGTCATTTCGCACGTACCGTCTGCCACGTGCAGATAGGGTCAACAGCACACGGACGAATCGGAGGATCATCCCTCCAAACTCGAGCCGAGCCCAACGATGCTTAACTTCGTTGACTGATCGGGAACCGGAGTTTCCATCTTGGCTGGCCGTTGCCCTCATTTAACGTACTTTGACTAGAGTAACGTGCTGTATTTTCTCTATGACCTGGAAAAAAATTTGCTCGTCCTATCCTTCGGCTTGACATAATTATGCATTTAAGTGTTTGGGCACCCTTTTTGATAACTTTACGAAAAACCTCTTAATTTTTTTTATAATCATTTAACGCACTTTGACTAGACTAACGTACTGTATTTTCTATTTCGTTCGGAAAAGTTGACATTTTCAGTGTCCTCAGTGTGTTTGTTTGTGTTTCGTACCCTAGTCTGGGGCGAATCTTAGGGTTGGGGTTCAAGGAAGCTGCCTAGTTTGCCCTGGCAGAAGTTCTCCACTGGCTGAAGGATATCCTGAAGTTTAACGATATGCTGGTAAGGTTATGTCACGATATTATCCCAATTATTGCCACCAAATTCCAAGCAGGGTATGCCCAAGACTTATATAATTTAATGCTGCATTTTTTTGGGGTATCGGTGGCTAAAACATTAGGTTTCTTTCCTGAGAGTTCGGGTTTAAATCGTGAAAGTGGTCGAGATTTTTCGGAGGGTGTCACGAGGAAAGGACTTCAAGGCAGTACTCCGTTTGTCGGATGGGATGACTCCTAGGCGTCTTTCGTTAAGAGTGGAGTAATCCGGACGCCGTGTTTCTCTCCGTCTACCCTCCAATCTCCGAATAATCCTTTTCTCCTGCCCCTCCTACCTTTCCTTTCCATCAATGCACCCACCGGGCGAATTCTCAATGGCGAAAATGGCCTCGGATGTCGGTTGCCTCCCCCAAAAATCCATCATAGGTTGTAGTTTATAAAATAAAAAAGCTGTATAATTTTTTTACAGGGTTAATTTTTCAAAGAGTAGATGTTCATTTGAGAATGAATGGGGGAAAAAATGTATCAATTTTTTAAATAGAGCGTAATGGAAAGTAGCAAATTTATACTCAGGTCGCTGGAGCGGTAATCGTGAGTCATTTGAGTGTGCATTTTAATTATTTCAGTCAGAAAAAGTCAAATTAAAGTTTTAAAAAAATCTTGCGCCACATTTCACTTAAGTACATCTGTTTATACGATGGAAATAACTACAAGTACATGCAGTAAAGTATATGATGCAAGAATTATATTTTTTAAATTTCGCTCTTTTGGAAGCATTGGGAGACTTGGGGTCTTGGTCCTGAATTTGAAATTCAAGCGAAAACTATATCTAAATACGTGTTTTTATACTCGCGCTGTACCTTAATATTTATTTGCAGCCATTATAATAATACGAAACGTATTATTTTGCGTTTAGTAGAAAATTTTTACAGATATAATCGAATTATTTCGAAATATATATGTCATGTGCCATAAGGCTACATGTTAAAATAGCATTTAATTACCAAGAAACCAAATCGGTAACATGCAATTTTTTCACTTTTATCTGTAGGTATTACTAATAAGGACTCGTATGCAATGTTTCACGAATATCTATTCACAAATAAAAATCGCTACAACCACCTTAGTTTGTTTAACATAGCCAGTCTGTATATTTTTTCTGTTGTCAGATTTGCACTCTGGCTCCTCCAAAGGCCGGTAGATCGGCGGAAAAGTGGTTTAAGCTGTAATCCTGCCATAACTTAGCTCACTTAGGAAGATTTTTTACACCTCGCCTGTCAAGGCATGCATTCCAACGATGCGTCGTGGACGAGTAACATATTCTCTGGTCTGCATTGCGCGCGCTATTGCCCTAGAATCCGTTCTGGAATCCGATTTCCCCCGCATGTACGAGTGTGTCTAAGCCGTTCTGGATCATTGCTTTCGACACGTTACGCGTTCACGAAGGTGTGCCTTACGAGTGACGACTTTTTTATGTCGCGCATCCAACGCTTACTTACGTACTTCATTCGTTTCGTCGATGGCTTATGATGAATTGAAGACGTGTATGTTACGTCACTTTTCGCTCGTCTTCTATAAATGTCTTTCCCGCCGTCGCGTCGCTTCCTTCCATGCCTCGCCCCAATTACCAGATGGAAATGAATTGGGATTATTTCT
Organism: Pyrrhosoma nymphula; assembly: GCA_963573305.1. Taxonomy (NCBI): domain Eukaryota; kingdom Metazoa; phylum Arthropoda; class Insecta; order Odonata; family Coenagrionidae; genus Pyrrhosoma; species Pyrrhosoma nymphula. The sequence goes on along the minus strand of OY754333.1, from coordinate 83,143,247 downwards.
CTTTTTTTACCGTCGTCGCTGAATTTATGCCAAGATGCCTTAGGGATGTGTCACCGCTGGATGACGCCGTCAAATTTTTCAGACGAAGGCGAAGAAAGGCAACATTTCAACTGCGAGTGTCTCGCGGACGACTAATATCCCACTAATCGCGCTAAGAGTTATTGCATAATTACGGATTATTTCATTTTTCCACGAGGTCTAGCCGCGCACGCTGTTGTGTCGAAAGCGGTCATTTATCAAAATTCGAGGATTCAGGCAATATTGCGTGGAATTTGAACATTATGGACGAATGAAAAGATTCGCACCTGAGTTCCTTAAGTTCGCAAGTTTCCACAGCTAATTCATTGTTAGTTCAGTCCTAATATTTGTTGACTGCAGCCCTCGATCCTTCCTTATATAAGGCTAGTTCCCTTACTCCCTGATAGTTCTTTTTATGTACCTTCTTTTTTATTTGGTCTATGTATCTATGCGTTTTCCTTCCTCATGGGACTTTTTCCTTTTATTTTTCCCTCATTTATACTCTTCACAAACCCATTTTGTCTCAGAGTGTGCCCATTCCATCTTGATCTATTTTTCTGTATAGTGTTTCATATGGTCCTTTCCTCTTCTACTCTTCTGTATATTTCATTCCTTATTTATCCGTCCAATTAATCTTCAGCATCCTCCTCCAACACCAGATTTAGAATACTTCTTATCTTTCTGGCCTGCTTTTCAAATGGTCCATGATTTCGATCCATGGAGTATCACGCTCCACGCAAATGTTTTCAGATACTGTTTCCTAGTTCGTAGTCCTAGCTTCCTTGTACACGGCTCAATCAACCAAAACTAAAAATAACTTTAATTACGACCTATGTTTCAGTATATTACATCATCATCAGTTGATGTACTGCATCGAAACCAGATCGTAATGAAAGTTATTCTAAACTGTGGACAATTGCGAATATTTTCATCAATCCAAAACGGATATTTCTCAATACCATGAGTTTTTCGCGCGGTGAAACGGCGTTTTAAAATTGCTGTCCCAGGAAAACAGCAAATCAACGATGTATGTAATATCCTTGAAGTTAAGTTTTTTTGTTCTTGTCAGCGAATGGGGCGGCGGTAATTACGAAAATTGACGACCAGGCGCGTGCGGCGCCAAAACCTGCCCTCTTGGATCGATCGAGAATTCAGTCGAGAATTGACGCGTCGTAAAGCGTTTTCGCTGCAATTTTAGTCCAAAAATCTTAGGAATATCAATCGGGATTGCGCTCCATAGTAATTAAACTTCATGTTTGGTGCTCCAAACCTCTGTATGTAGTCAATAGCCGAAGGAACAAGTCTTGTCAGGATAATAAGAGTGCAGTTGTGTAGAGGTACTTATATGGCTCGCGTTGTCATCACCTAATTGGATTTTCTTGGTAAATTCCCGATGGGTGCACGCTGGATTAAGTCCTCTTACTGTCCAGTTTTTTTCAAATTCTTCTTCAGGTTTTCACTCTTTTGAGAAAGCCATGGCTTAATGTTGTGGTAGGTATTCTCAAGAGAAGGATGATTAAGAGTTTTGGATATTAAGAACATGAGGGTGTGTGTGAAACTATATTTGAGCGTAACTGAAGCGAAAGAGGTATGCAAGAATATGGCAGTATGGAGGAAATTATTAAGGCAGAGTCAGATTTACTACCCTATCACCGAGAATTAAAATCTGACATGTCTTCCCCGAAAGGCAGCGGTGTGATGGGTATTTAGGTATATGTATGTAGGTCTTTTAATTATTGCCGATTTCATTGTAGCGTCCATGTTTTTTCGCGTCTCATTTGATTCTAATGGATACTAAGTCCGACGAATAAGGATTTCCCTTCGGGTGGCATGATTTCACCGTGATCATTTGTATCGGTGTATTTCTCAGTTTAATATGCATAATTCGGTTTTTTGGCTGGCCCTCATCGTTGTCGATGCTTGAGGGACTTAATCGGGGCACGTCTGTGAGAAAGTCAGCTATTTACGTCGCATTCTATCGCTTGTTTACTCTTCAGGCGATCATCGTGCTTAAAGGTTCGTGACCTTGTGTTTGCTCTTGAATCTTACGAGGAGCCCGTGCCAATCCTTGAGTGCTCTCCCACCCGAGCTTCACGAGGAGAGGAATGCCGCGAATAAAATGCCCCTTATTTGGAAAACCCGTTCGTAAAATGGTTTGTGTAGTGTACGCTGGAGAAAAATTCACTTTCATGGCGCAGTTTTATTCTTCTGCTCGTGTTTCATGGTGTTATATCCGCATCCGCATAAGAAAAATATCATTTTTCTATTAATGGACGAATCTTGTTGGGTAATCGATGTTTTTTCCTTGTTATTGGGGTGTAATATGTTTCTAAGTACCAAGCTTATTTTATTTAATTTTTTAAATTTTATTTAAATAAAGTAGTACACACTGCAATATTGCCAATTTAATCACTTATAACGCACACAAAAATAAGCAACAAAATAACAAAACAAAAAAACAACTTAACGAAGATGGAAAAGGGATTTTAATTATTGTTGATTGTTGTCAAGATTGATGATTATTTCCGGAAAGATGTGTTGATGCCAAGTTAGTGAAATATATAAGATTATCACAGAGCACTTCCTCGCTGAATAACCACCACGTCCTTCTTGAAAAATGCTCGCTTCTCGTCCTTCTTGAAATTTTTAGCAAAAATAGTCAATGCAAAATTTAGATGGGCTATATCATTTTAACACTCCTCGTCTCTCTATCTCCAAACGGTCTTTTATCTCCAGATTCCCTTCTACGTGTTTTGCTACTGTGAAAAGTGTCCCTGAATTCGGTTCATTTGCATCATCCTGTACATCTGCTGCACTCCTCCCACCTCCTCATTCTGCTCCCATCCATCGCTCTCTGTTTGTATAGGTTCTAAGTTGTTCATTGGTTATTGCTACTTTTAATTTATTATTTGTTGTTTATTTTTAGTGTGATTATTTGACCAATGTTCTTGGCCTTGCGCTGTTTTCGGTCGAGATTAATAAATGAATTATACGTTCACGTATTAGTTTATCAGATCTAGCTCTGCTTCTTGCCAACTAAACTACGACCTTTCGAAAATATAATTCATTAAAAACATCGGTTTATGAACGTACCAGAGGATTAAGCGAAGGATGTTTTGTTGCTGTTTTTCCTGCCGGTGTACCTCTGAAGATTGGTTGAGTTATCTTTCTAAAATCTTAGAAAATCGCGATCATTGCGTTTTAAACGGATTTTCAAGTACGAAGTTTGGTAAAATGTTCTCGAAGAACGGAATCTATACAGAAAGATATGACCTTCCTATAGGCGTAGATGTTTTAGACGTTTTCAACTATCTTGTATTGCAAAATATTTTTGTTCGAATCTCCGAATCTCGCACTCGCTAAACCCCATGGCATTATAATTGGTTTTAAATTTTCACATGACGGTCCATTCCATGATCTGGTTCATCAATGCTCATTGCTATGTCTTCCTTTTGCCAGTAGTAATAAAAATTAGGTGTGATTTTATAGGTGATAAATTTCTTTTCGTTCAACCCCTACATCACCTGTTGGTCTACCATTGTTCTGTTTGTATGTTCGCTGTGAGCTCTCATATATAAATTAAATCAAAGGTCATCTATTCGAGAAAAAAGTATTTTTATGTGACACAGTTATTTCAGTTTTTGTGCTAGTCTAAAAAGTATGAGACATTAAGTTCCCTCATTCCAGTTAAATCTATCGATGATGTTCATTCTTTGAGTTTCCATCAAGAAAGAATGCGTTGTTGCAAAGAGGAACGTGGTCTCTGATAGTTAAAAGTGGGAAATTGGCGTAATAGTAATTTATGCGTATTTTCGTTTACGGAAGTAGATAACAGAATATCATGCTACGAATGTTTCATCTTGTGTCATTCACTGTCTACACATGGCAACTCGTTGGTGTTTGTTCCTTCAGTGTCAAAATGATTTAACAAAATATATTTTAATTTATGTTTACATTTGATGAATATTATTTTCCTCCCAAGCTTGCATCACGTGCATAATAAGCCATCGATACGATTGCAGTGCTTTCAGCAATACCGTAAATTATGCCTTTGGTAAAAATATTAAAACATTGTCATTGCTCTGTGTTGACTAGACGGTAATAGTACGCTTCAAGTGCCAGGCAGACCTTTTGCTTTATTAGCATTATATTTCATGTCATGGAAACGATTTGTTTATCGTCGAATACTTTCAAACCTAGGCCATCATACGCGTACCTAAATTTTTCCTGGAAGGCATTTGCTTTTTGAGGTATTTGCCTCTCAGAGGACAAGTTTCTGCGATTTTTTTCAGCCATTTAAAAGTATTTTTTTCGTAGTATCAGGGAAATCCAGCAGAGAAAAGATCACTAATTTCCCATCTGTCACTTACTTCCTCTCCCCCAGAACAGTAGTGCTGGGTTGGGGACAAATAGTCTCTCCCGATTGATATCTCAAACTCAAAAAGTTTTATTTAAAACTTTTGCGATCATTTTTCCAATTTCCAATTAGTACCAACAGATGATTTTTTCCAATATTTTTGCAACGAGCACGCATTGCCCAAAATATTTTTATCACTCCCCAAGCATCATCATTTATTTATTGAACACGCGAAGAGTGGCATTGTGGATGCAATAGATATAATTGTAACATGTATTAACGGCAGAAATCAAACGAACGCCGCTAGGGCAAAACGTCTTTACGGACTTAAAGCGCACTTATACCAATTAGGCTATTTTAAGTCAGCGAGAATTGTGGGAATAGAACTATTATTGACTGTTAAGAGTAATTAATACAGCGATACTATCAGCATCTATAACTTTAGCGGAGTCAACGATAAATTTGTACACCAAATTGCGGAATTTCATTTGGAAAAAATCTGTCGTCTGGGCTTACATCTAAACCTACATCTCAGCATCTTGGCGAATGATATATTTTTCGTTGTGAATACCGCGCATTCATGAAAATAGTATTTACTGCCATCGAGTCTCGCGTAGTCGCGTTGGCCTGCTCGACTTAACAGTGATACCGTAAAGGTGTGACTCGTTTACGTTGACTGTCGTGGATATGCGATTGTTGACGCGCTTAATTGTTGCCATGGCTTCCGATGTCCCTTAGCGGTGCGGGGAATGATGCGAACGCGGCTTAGAAGTAAGAATTGCCGTAAGTGCTCTCGTTTTATTTCATTATTTGCAATAAATTGTTTTAACCATTATTTTTTAGCTCTCATATGCTGACCTTAATTAGTGTTTTGGCTGATGTTCAACATTGAGTGTGATTGGGCTCGAGTTCAATCACTATTCAGGTTTCATATTTGTTACGTCATAAGCAATCCGTGTGTAAAACTGTACGCTTCATTGGCTCATGTGCAGTGAAAGAAAGGATAGTTGTCTGAAATGTTTAGGTTGACTTATGAACAGAAATGAGTAGAGAGGAGATTTGGTGAATAATTTCCCTGAACAAAGCATTTACGAACATAAGGGAGTTAATGAGGGGGGATCTGAGCCAATCAACTTAGAAAATATTAGTTAAATGCGTAAAAAAAAGTGTGGTGTTGCTTGATTCGGCGAATTGGGCCATTGCGTTGGACTGGGAGGCCTTTGAGATGTGTGTGTGTGGCGAAGAATGAAGAGGGTTACCTGTGTAGCGCGGGAGACGGACGAGGAAGCGTTTGGCTATGGTGGGTGAGGAAAGGAGATCGCTGGGGAAATGAAAAGAAGACAGGACAATTGGATGGTGAACGTACAGAGAGTTCTGTATGTCCTCGAGAGTAGTTGACGGAAAACTGCTTAGTAGGCGGAGAAAGAGTGAATGATTGCAGTAATTCGGACGACTTTATGGGAGGCATAAATTTTGAGGAGCTTTTGGTGGACCTAATTCAAGTAAGGTGGTTAGTTATTATCCTGGGGTGTCTATAGATGCCCCTCAATGGATTTAATCATGGTAGTTCCCTTATTAACCTAAGAAACATACCAATTCATTGGTGCAATGCCAATTGAACGAATGAATTAAATGAGCAGTTGAGAGCCTGAATGTTGTTAGTAAAAAATGTCACTTTTGTGAAAATGAAGCTTCAACAGAAGTGAATGAGAACTTAAAACGTCAAGTGCTTGAAGTGGAAAAACGCTGAAGCTAAACTTTCATCTCTCTTGCGCAAAAGACAGTAGAGGTAGAGGAATGCTTCTGATCAACTTACCAAAATATGACAAAACACTGACACGCCACTTTCGCTCTCAACGGCTCATTAATAATGAGTCTCCGTTACAAATAGATGGAACGGTAAACAGAAAATTTTATTCTCCCGCCCTGGCTGTTGGCTTATCAGCCAAGTACTAATTTTTGTCCAACACAACGAACTCAGTCTGGCAACCCTCCCAATTCAATCGTGAATTGCATTGGTGGCAATGTAAGAGGCTAATTCAGGAGTGTCGGTCTAGCAGTCAAGGGAACACTTCGGGGAGCCTTTTTGATTCACATGTCCCGCTGCTCATATGTATGGTGGAGAGGCAAGGGATGATGTGCTGATTATCATACGGCTCACCAGATGGGTCTTGTGTTCGGACGCATCATTTGCCAACGCGTGAGGATTGCTAAGGATGGTTCAGTTGTGAAATGGTGTGCGATTGGTCGTCTAACTCGCAGGATCCGGGGCATGAAAATTAACCACATTGCAATGTCACTATTTTGCGTCGTAGGTCCGGGGTTATTTCTGTTCATTAATTGGTTGCAGAGATGGTACACATGACCTCATTAATTGTCGACCTGTTGAAAGTGCTTGGCATTATTTGTCAAGAGAGCAAGCTGCTGGTAGAAAAGAAAAGGAGCCAGTGTATTGTGGTGGTTAAACATGGTGGCAGGTGCAATCAAGACCTTTTCAGTGGAAAATTCCCTACGAACTGGCTCCACACGGGGGAGTAAGGTAGTCTCCGCGTTAGATTACTAGGGTCCCCAAGGTCACTCGGCTTCATTTCTAACTTTAAAGAGTTGAATGTGTGCTTCTCATCAACTGAAATGAACTCCATGGCTCTTAATCCAATTGTTTAGATGGGCTTCTCTGATGAGTTGCGACCATTATCAGTGGATTCTAACGCAGCTATGGTTTGATCTTAAACATGTTGCGTAATGAGCTACTGAATAATTATCGTTCTCTTATGTTAAATGTATTTATGTTGGCAGCGTTGCCTGCTGTATACTCTCCTCTCCCCTCCGCTCCATAGCCGACCCCTTTCTCATGAGATTTCCGCTCCTTGACGTCACGCTTCGTTGCAGGTGAATTCCACCAAGTTTTGGTACCACTATAAGAGTAAGGAGTCTCACAAGAGATGTAATGGCATCGGTAGAACACAGACTGTGACTATTATGATGCATTGAATCCACGTATAATGTGTCAATCTGTACTTGCGGTCAATATGAGAGTAAAGTTTTTTTAAACCGTTTTTGCGGTCTAATGTGGGTTTCTTCGCCAACCTCTTGCGGTACCGTATCCAGCGTTTTACCTCTGGCAGTCAAACCACCGCTGTGTTCAAACCTAAGGTCGCTTTGATTGGCAGCAACTCGCCGAATTAACTGGGGCAACAGGCTGCGACATTTTATTTACTACTGTCATGAGAGCATATGCTTCCCTTCGAGGCTCAGCTCGTACGTGTGGGAGGGGGTGATAGGACGCCAGCCGTGAAGGATGGAATGAATAGGGGAAAGGGATTGGACGTGAGAGGGAACATCCCTCTTTTTTGTTTAAGCCACTAATTGCTCGTGGTAAGAAGGAAATCATGCTTAACCTTGCGGAACCTAACGGAAATAAATGCTTAACCTTGAAAATCATAGTAGATGCAGTGGTTAGCGACGTAATTAGGCGTCGGGGCTCAATTCCAAACTTTCTGTTTATCTTAAACTAGCCGAACCTTAATTGTATACTTTTAAGTGCCTAAATAACTGAATTATAATTTTGCCAGCGAGTGAATTGTGTGTCACCAAATTCATGGTAGTACCAATATGAGTTTCCCGAGCTTGATTCTCTGTCGTTTCCTTCACAATTATATCGATTTTCCCGTACGAAATGGCTCTTAACCTCTTCGTTTTTATTCCTACCTTCATTATGTCAAAAATTCCCATTTCTCTGTATCATTTCCCCGCGTCTACCCGATATTTTCCACTCCAAGACCATCTTCAACATGTCATTCTCCCTTCGAAGCATCATTGGTCTCTGACGCCCCCGGGGAAATGGAAGGGATGGCGTCCACCCTCCCATCACTTTTTGATAGAAAAGTCATTAACATTATATACTTGCTTGTCATTATCAATTGATGCTTCTTTTTCAGCCAAAATAAATCAATTTTTTATTTATATTTAGGGTAATAAATGAACAAATTTATTTGAACATACTTTTCAAAAATACCCGCGCCGCCCCTTTTGTGATGGCACCCCTGGCCAACACTACGGGGGGTAGCCCCGCCAGTCACTAGGTACACAAGTTCTTTATACATACCCAAATGTCTAAAAAAAAAAATTCCATAGTATTTGATCATACTCCTGCAGTGATCAAGTATCGGAACCACCCATAGAGTGACGGGGTAAAGAGAGAGAGAAGTCTACTGGCATAAAAGATATAGGGTGTGAAAGAGAAGTTGGAACGAGTGAATAGAAACGATTCGTCAAAATCCTACCCTAATGGTGGAAAGGGAGAGGAAGTTTCTGAAGGAGATAAAGAGGAACCCTTCCCTTGGACTAGAACCTTGACGTGGTGGAAGGGATTGAGCGTTTTAATGACCCCTTGAGCTGGACTGGTGGGAGCAATTACTATTGCTCCCAGTAGGGCCACGAATGCCAGATATATCAAAGTCTAGAAACCAGACGAAAGGTAGTTCATGTGATGGTGTCACTTTTAAAATACCTTTGAGAAGAGTTAGGTGATCCTCCCCCTCAACTATCATTACCTAACAATGGAAGTAAATCAAAGAGAACTGAGCACATGTAAAAATCTAGAGGATTTTTGCCTACTTACTTCCTTTTAAACCTACCTAAATCGGCAGATCACCTAATAACAATAATTAAGAGGAGGTAGATAAGGTGGTTGGGAGAGGTAATGAGGGGTGAAGGGATTATGAAGGTCGTGGTAGAGGGGAGAATGTTGGGTAAGTGGGAAAATAGAAGGATGAGGATTGGTTTTACAGACGGGATGAAGATAGGTAGGACATAACGCTAAGATGAATGAAGAAGTCGTGTGTAAGGACAGGGGCCAGCGCCTATAGAAGTGTAGAGGATTTTTTTACTCTCTTTTGTTTAAACCTACCTAAACTGGTAGATTGCCCTGATCAATCAATCAATTGGAATTTTTAACGTGAGTTAATATAGTTATTTCCTTTTGCTCTCGCTCAAGACTGGTTCGGCGTCCATCCATTTTATAAACTCCTTCTGTGGTGCCTCAATCTACGACCGTCTTCTGCCACGACGTATCGATCAACCTCCAGCCCATGAAATATTTTAGCTATGTTGAATATTTTACGGATAGATAGGCGTTGTTTATTTTAATTATTCGTCGATTATAATCCGGTGGAAACTTCTGCCGGAAAGAATCAAATCCTTTTAAAAGAGTGCTCAAATAAACAATGTGTGTTTTTCCTCTTATTCTTCCGCAGACCTACGAGAAGGAAGGAAGTCATTTGAGCAATGGGAGCGGTGGCGCTGGTGTCGCGGGATCCGTCGGTGGTCCGCTACGGGGGTCGTCGCAGGTCGCGACCCCCACTGCCACCCTCCACTCCTCGGGGCCGCACCCGCCTTCGTTGTCTCCGCCTGGGGCGACACTCCACCCTGGCACCACCGCGACGCCACAACTGTCCACGCTGCGCAGGCAGACCAAGGCGGCCGTCGCGAGGAACTCGCATCTCATACCCAGGTGAGTGGATGCCTCCCATAAATACGGTTCCGCTGCGCTTGAAATAAGATAAACCATGAAGGACGCAGAATTAGAATTAATTTAACTGCACCAAATTTGTTTAAACAAATGGGGAACATACATGTAAATGAAGCATTTAGCAGCCCATAAATTACAGTTGCTGTGGAGCTGCCACCAGTTTCCAGATCAGATTTCATGGGATTCATGAGAACACAGAAAAAAATTAATTGAATTGCATCAAATTGTTACAAAATGTCATCAGTTCAACCATGTAATAGTGATAAAGGAGAAGCAAATTGAAACAGTATAAACAGTTACAAATACATATACTGACAAAACACTACAAAACTTGCTTTATTTATAATACTTGAGCTTCACCATTCACATAGGACAGGAGATAATCATAGTTACTCAGTATATTTGTATTTTGGAGTGAAAGCCTCCGGTGAGTTGCATACAGCATTGTTGACTTTCGGTAATACTTCCGCGTTGCCCCATTGTCTTTGACGGCAGTTGCGCGAACGTTCCAGCTCTCTTCTTCAGGTCAGGAGTTCTGAAGTGCCTTCTGTCCTGAGGAAACAGGCTGGGACGCTCGCAAAACTTACCAACGCGGAAGTAAGTCCGGAGCGGAAGTCTCAAAAGTCAACAATGATGCCTTTATATCTATACAATCAAATACATATATTTTATCATTAACACATGTATAAATATAATTTATTGCAAATACCTGCAGGTATATGGAATATTACTTATTAAAATTACATCAAAAGATTGATTTCACTTATTCTTGTTCAATTATTTAACCAATAGGCCTCATTATGCAGTCATTTTTTTCCATTCTTCTTGTCAAAAACGACTAGTTTCATCTTTTACAAGTTTATACACAATTACATTCCCTCTATGATAGAAAACAACTTAGTTTTAATCCACACAATTTATGACATACGACCCGGGTTTCAGCAACTTACACTCCGTGCCATCTTCAGGTCTGAAACGATTACTTATTTTTTTTACCTGAAGATGGCACGAAATGTGAGTCGCTGAAACCCGGGTCTTATGTAAAAAAAATGGGTGGATTAAAACTAAGTTGTTTTCTATCATGGATGTTACCAACTTCCACAAAGTTAAGCCTGAAACGATTACTTATGTCCATTCCCTCTGTTGCGTTGCAGAAGTTATCCAGGAGCCCCTGTAATCCATTCGCGTATTTAAATCTCCAAACATTCTCCGAAGTTGACAGTTCATTCATTCATCACACAATTATCCTTAAAGTATTTTTGAGCCACAAGGACATTAAGTATCCTTGCTTTGCGCTCTGTTTTATTTCAAACTATTTCCTGAAGGCTCCATTCATTCTCACCCTTGCCTTAATTGTTATTATTCGCGGTCTTCAACGTATTCAGCAACTTCTCATTCACCTGGTTGTCACTCAAAATCTTCCACAACTTGTATCTATTTACCCTGTCAATTCCTTTCTCTACATCCAACAATGAACAATATAATTATTTTTGCATACCCATACATTTTTCTAGCACCTACTGAAGGGGGAACAGCTGGTCATTAAATCCCATCCCAGCCATAAACTCACTCTGCACACCACACATTTTTTCAATATTAGTCTTTCTCACTCTTTCACTAAATATTTTATTGGACCCTTTTCCTGGAATACTCAATAAACTAACTGCTCTGTAATGTTTACATTCGGTCTTCCCACCCTCCCCTTAGTACAACAAAACTAGTATCCCTTTAATCAATAATGGCTTTCGGGTTCTGCCGCGTTTTTGGTTGTAGAACCGGAGCTTTCGCTACCATTGCAGGCATCATCTTCAGGAAAAGTTTATTTTACCAAGGAAGTTAATGCCTGAAAATGTTGCCTGAAGTGATTGCGAAAGCTAGTGTTCTGCAACCACAGACGCAGCCGAACGCCAAAGCCATTGTAGAAGACTTAATTCGCTGTAAAAGCCTACGATCCTCATTATTGCATTTTTTTCAATCCGTTGGAATTGACGGGAACTTTCACGCATAAATTATTGAAATTAAATTAATTTATGAAAACGAAGAATAATTAATTTACACCTTCACTTCAAAACTTCTTTGGATATCATATCTACGCCTGCAGCCTTTTTTATTTTTCAATATTCTCACTGCCATTGCGACGTCATTCTCACCCATAGCCACTTCTCTATTGACATAAGGAATTCATAAGATGGCTCATTCAGGGCCTTCCCGAGACAGCGGGAGTCCTTCTCGAACACTTAGATCAATGACATTGACTTCATATTCAGTGATCAGACAACGTTGAAATGAAAAATGCTTGGTTAATCATCTTTATCATCATATTCACCTGTAATATAAGTGCCATTCTTTTACATTTCTACAGATATTCGCTGTCATCTGGTGATACATTTGATTAATCTTTCTGATTGAAACTAAAAGCATTGAATGTTTTTTTACCAAAAAGGCGTTTGAAAAATTAGTTGTTAACAATCAGGGAAATTTTACGTACCTGGTATTCGTTGTAATTTTACCAGGAATCGTAGTTTTTATTTGAATTTTTTAATTGTTTCTTCAACATAAAGGGAAGAAAATTTCCGAAAAAATTAAGCTGTTTGCCGTAAAATTCCAACAGTTTACCTGAATGGTGCTAACTTTTCCGCCTCGCATCGGAAAAATCGCCATTCTTGAACTTTTATAAATCACGGTTCGTCAATCAACCACTTATGTGAATGGCGTTTCTTTTTTCGTGATTCGACCAATTTCTTCAGCACTCGAGTTTTTTACATTAAATATTCGCCATGGTGTGAAATTCACTGAGACTGAAATCATTCACCTGGACTGGGATTCGAATCCAGATCCACCGATTCCTACCGAGTGATTTAATCAATTAAGGAGGTTCCTTGTACAACTGCGTTAGTAAAAACAAATGCTCAGTTTAACCCTTTCGTTTTTATCGTTTAAAAAAATACTGCTTTCATTTGTGAAATGCCTAAGGTAAGATAAAATAAGGTGAGATTACAAAATACGCAGATTGACTTCGATTAGGCAATAATTTTCTAATAACTTTAAAAATGAGGTGCCTATTTTATTTCCGTTAGATTCCCTGGGAGGGTTAACTTCTTATTAACAGTTTTTTTTGTAAATTACATTCATATTTGATAGAAAAATACTCTTCTTCCCTATATTTTTTTACCCATTCCTTCATTTAACTCCCATGTAATTTAAAGTCAAATTTGCAAAAAAAACATTATAAAAAGGTATGATTTTGTTGTTCATTACAAACAAAGGGCGCGCTTTTCTATAAGTATCCAGGATATGAATAAAATGGCATTTAAGTCACCATGAATTCTTCTCGGGATTTTCACCGGGTTAAATTAATAAAGAGTACCGAATTTTTAACAGATGACTCGACCATCTTCTTCATAGTAACATTAAACAAAATTCGATGTTTTCTAATTTTATGTCTTATTTTTTTACCCTGAATGGACGAGTCGTCCGTCCAAACGCTGGCACTATTTGCCAATTTAACCCAGTGAAAATCTCGAGAAGAATTTACGCTAAGTATACGCTGGGAAAGCACTAAATCATTTTTCGCATTGAATTTATTTGGTAGCGGAACCACCCACCAAGGCTTCGCAGGAACTGGTTCGAATTCCGGTGCGGGCGAATGATTTTTTTTCGATCGTGAATTTTTTCGCCTCAGTGCGTGTATCCTCTTCACGGGTGGTGCTCGATTTAACGTTAACATCTATTGCCTTGAATCACTCAATCAAATTACTTTCGCGTGCGGGAAAAATGAAAGTCCCTTTTGTTTCGTTATCGGCGATGCGCACCCCCTGTGATCCCTCCCCTTCACTTCGATTGACGATGAGTAGAGCGACCACGTCGAGACGCCCCCTCGTGGCGATCCTCGGGACGACAGCGTGGTGCCACCGATCTCTGCGATGCCCTTCTTCCTCAGGTTCCACTTCCCCAACGGGAGGCCGCTCAGCCCGCAGCAGGTGGAGGCGGCGCTGCAGAGGATCGCCGCGGCCTTTCAGGGCCTCCCGGGTCGCAGGGCCTCAAGGAACAACTTCGGGGCTATCGCGCAGGTGAGTCCCTGGGAGGGGGAGAGCCCATGGGGCCATTATCTCTCTTCTGATTGAACGTGGAGTAGATTTGATGTGTTTATTGTAAAGGCGGCTTTACACATGGGACCTGTGGCCGGTTTACGATTGGCATCAACTTCAAAAGTTAACATGAATTGGTTTCACGTTCACGACTTCGGTTTACGATTTGCCGTCAACTGGAGTGCGCGTTGGTATTCGTTGGTCACCTTCGGCTAGGTTCTCATGCAGCCTGGATTTGTTTACTATCTACAAAAGAACTAGAACATGGACGAGTACGAGCAGTACGAGTATTAACAGCTCTTAATTGCTGTGATAACTGTGTGGAGTGGCAACCTTGTATTTGAGGTAAATACATTAAGGTGGTAGCCCTGCCAGGCTTATAGCAGACGTGTCGCCTGGCCTGCACACTTGCGTCACTAAAAATTTAAATGGCTGGTGACGCAAAAAGTGAAGTAATAATTCTTACTAGCTACTCATTGATTATATTTAGTGGGCACACTAGCCATACTCCCCGCCTCGTTGCCCTTACTTATTCTACATCCTATACGCGGCCCTGTGCCGTCTGATTCACATAAAGGTCTGTACATCCCTCCGTTGAACTCTGATTTCTTAAATACTCCACTTTTATTTCGTGAAATCCACTCCATTATACCCTTTCTCCCTGAAGTCTACGGAAGAAGCGAAAACATTCTGGCCGTATCCCTCATTACTCCTATCTCGTCGCGCGTTACCCTTCCCCCCTCTCTCTTTCTCTCCCCCTCCCACCCACTCCCCGCCCCCTTTCCTCCCTCATGGGAGAGACCCTCGCTTCAACAGGTTGTGAAAGCGGGGAAGGGGGGGGGGTGCCAACAGGTCGCCTTAACCCCCACACTCCCTAGGTCTATTCCCTGTCGGCTCCGTAGCATCCTCCTTTCGGGAAAGAAGCCTTCGGCCCAGCTTATGTCGCCATAAAAATCGATAGTTTTACGTTTGATGGCGAATCTGGTGGTTATAACCCGAAAACGCAGATAAATTTCTCCATGGAATCATTATTCTTCGGAAGATCAACCAGTGAAAGGTGTGTTGAAATGGTAGAGAGTATACATCTTCTAGATTTTTACAGGCGCTGGCCCCTATCCCTTAAACACGATTTATTTCTTCGTCTTGACATACGTCCTATCCTTCTTCATCGCGTCCATAAAACCTGTTCTCTTTCTTTCCCTTCCCAGCGTACCCAAAATATTTCCCTCAATCGGGACCTTAAGTATCCCTTCTCCCCGTATTTCTTCCTCCAACCACCTACTATGCCTAATGCCTCTTCCTCAAGTTTCCTTTCCTCGCCCACTTCGTTCGTCTTCCTTTTCGTCCACTGCATTTTATTCATTCTCCACGGAATAACCAAATATTTTTTATTTTGTGTTTTACTGGTCAGAAAAGAGGGTGATGGATTATTGCCATTTTCCTTTAATTATATTAAAAAGGTCCCAATAATTCATAACCCAATCTCTATTTAGTTTAGCACACCTCTTACTTGCCTTTAACCCATTCCAAATATCTATTCCTCTCCTCCCATACCAGCATTTTCCCTTCTAAAACTGCCTTAAATCATGATACTACTAATATCATATAGTGTATTACTGTATTGGTATTATCATGCCTTAAATATCCCCATCCCCCGTAATCACTTGCTTCGTCCACATTCTGTGCCTCCTCTTCATTTTCTCAAACAACTTTTTCTTCCCCCAACATGCCAAGATCTTCCTCTTTTGTTGTCATTTCCGTCCATCAAAGGAAGACGAAAATAGGCTGAAGGCTTTCGAGATGTGGGTGTGGAGGAGGATGGAGAAGGTGCGTTGGACGGAAAGGAAGACAAATGAGGAAGTGCTTGAGATGGTGGGCGAGGAGAGGAAACTTATAGATGAGATTAGGGTAAGGCAGGGTAGGTGGCTGGAAGCGGTAATGATGGTTTGCTGAAGGCCGTGATAGAGGGAAGGGATGTTGGGTAAGTGGGGAAGGGGAAGAAAGAGATTAGGTTTTATGGACGGAATGAAGAAAGGTAGGATTTATGCTGAGTTGAAGAAAGAAATACTAGAGGTAGAAAGGGCACGGTACGTGTAAGAGTCCGTTGGATATTCTCTGACTTTCATCATAACCTACCTCTAACCGGTAGATTACTCTAATGAATAAATGATGTACTTTCTCTAACCTCCTCCCCAGTTTCATATCAAACGCCTTCAATCGACCAAAAACCCGCCAACAGGGGAAGAAGGCCACCTGGGTACTCTGAGAAACATCGGGGGTTCCGAGTTTGAGTCTCAATTGAGGTGGATGTTTTTTCCTCTGGGAAATTTCCGCACTTAGTTCACCTGCGGGTGATGACGTAAAAAATAACTCCGCGGTATCCTCGAAATTCGTCCTCAATATCTTCCCATGTTCCAATGTGCGCAATCATATTGTTCTTCTCTGCATAATAGGCTCATCTATAGACTTTACCTGACGTCTTTACGCAGGTTGTTTGTCATTATTTCTCTTTGGACCGTTAATAGACGCTTGTTTTGCTTACGCATCTCTCCTTGTAAATGCTCTCCGTTCATTTTTGTCGAGAATACTCCGCCAAGTAAGAGAATTTTTGTCCCTGGTCTAACTCATGCCATCTTTATGTCTAAAATTTACTCGTTTTCCATGGGAACATTTCATTATAGTGGTAGCGTCACATGGTGGCAGTAGCTTGCTATAAACATTATGTAAAAGAGGGAAAGGCTCGTGTAGGAGTCGGATAAAGAGTGGATGGGAAATGATCAGCACACATTCGGAAACGCTACCAACATTACTGCTTTTAACTGGAGAGGGTGGGAATGTGTCAGCAGCGCATTTCACGTCCATGTTAACGACCTAAACAAAGCTGAGAACGCTGATATTGTTAGCAACCCATCGTGGAAGCTCATCTACACAATTGGAATTTAAGTGCCATAGGGTAGGCTCTCCATTTGCGGTGATGGACGGCGATCGTCACGCCGTGGTGCTTTCGATATACTGGAATGGCCGGCTGATGCTGGCTGTTCGCATCTCTCCTCTCTGAGTGAGCCGAACAGTTGAAAATCAACATGCTCATTTCTTCACAGTTATCCGCTACTGCATATGCGTACGCAAGAGAGACTGCGCATGCGTTGATAGCCGATTTAAGCCGTTTAAACCATTTGGTCGCCTGGCGATCGCCAATCGCTGCCGTGAATAGTTAAAGAGTTATCGCCATATTAAATGGAAAGCACCTATTGCGAGCTAGAAAGTTGATGTGAATGACAGACTGAGTATTTTCAAATGTTCAATGAATGTTTGTGGCCTTGAGAACGGTAATAGTCAACCGTGGAGACAACTTTACTCACTTGTGCGGAGTTACTTTGTAGATAATGGACGCTTCCACTTAAAAGGGTCTCTCTCTCAAATGCTACCGTACACTTTGGTCTAATTCCCCCATGCCTGTCTCTCGAACTCCCTTAATCCCTTCACGGTCATCTTCCCATAATTTCTGCTATTATTTCTCCCTCTCACTCGTGCAAAATCACTTCCTCGTTTCCCTTAGAACGTGCATCCGTCTAATCATCTCACCCTGCTTGCTCTTGCGGAATGGGCGGAGAAAGGAGTGAAACAGGGATGGGGTGAAGGGTGAGTGCTTGATTGATTGCCTTTCCCCCCGCCCCATCTCAGCCTGTACTCCCCCCACATCCCTCCCGAAAATTTCCGGAAGATTAATTTCCATTTTTTGCTCCTTTTCCTGAAATTGAAGCTGCAGCAAAAGGATGTTGAACGGCAGAGAAACTGAATATTAAATAGCCATAATTTGAAGAAAAAACTTTTGTTCTTTTCTGTAAATTTCTTCTACTTTTAGAATTCTTAGAAAAGTGGAACTTTTTTTCCAACGAGTGAAACTGCTTCTATTTTCTTCTTCACAAATTTGTAGAAAAACTTTTGAGTGTTTCTTATTCCAAAATGTGTTACTTCTTCTACTTTTCTACTTCACAAAAAAATAAGAAAAGCACTGTGTCTTTTATTCTTACGAGTGTTACTTCTCGTACTTTTCTACTCCACAAATTTGTAGAAAAGTACTTGTTTTTTGTTCCATTTAGAAAATTCCTATTAGAAAGAACATAGAATTCCTAGAAAAGTGGAACTTTTTTTATTCCAACGAGCTTTTATTTTTCTACTGAAAATTACGAGTGTTTTTTATTCCAAGTGTTACTTCTTCTACTTCGCAAAAAATAAGAAAGGTGCGAGTGTTTTTTATTCCAACAAGTGTTACTTCTAATTTTCTACTTCACAAATTTGTAGAAAAGTGCTAATGCTTTTCATTCAATTTATGGATACTAACTAAATTGGTACTTCTACGCTGTGAAGCCTGATGTAATAGAGTTCCTTGAATATTAAGTTTCACTTCAGCTTGGAACAAAACGATTTCATTCGACGAACGTGTTTTTTTTTTGGAGCGAAACTGTTTTTCGTCATAAAGTTTCGCAAGCATTCCATGGTTATTGGAGGAGAATTCCATTTACTTTTGGTGTTTTCAGAGATCCTAGCACAATCTTCTCCACTTTCTCCAGAATGTTTCTGGTGCACTTGATTGAAAGTACTTAATTTTGCTCTGAGGAATTTGCTAATTAGTTTTCGTGTTTGCCCAACTGGAATATGCACGAATCTCAGCCTGCTGTCACATGAAGGTCACATTTTATTCAAACTGTTTAATGAAGTGTGTGAATATTAAGTCGCATCAAAAGTCTTTTAAATTCATCTAATGCTAGGAACACCTAGAAAAAATGTAGTGGTTTTGGGTGTCATCCTTTGGGTTCTGCAACCACCATTGCATATGTTCGTCTTTCCGCCTTTCGGAAATTACTGGCGCCTTGTGTATCCGTTATTGAGGTAAAAGTTTTCATTAAAGTTTCGTTAAATTTCTGTAAAAGATTGGGGAACTGTTTAGCTAATAGAATCAGCCCAATTCCCATAGTGCGTTTTATATAATTAGGTTCCATGAATAGATTTATTTTTATATATAATAAGCAGTTTTACTGCTGATTTTGTGAAGGGCTTTGTGGAAAATTTTCCCATGAGAGACTGGCATTACTTGGATATTTTTAAGTAATCGAATTATATTTGATAATCTTTCATGCCCTTGCATTGGCCTTCGCCATGATCTTTGTTTTTGAAAGCAAATTTTGCTAAAACTAAATACCTGCATGTGGATTCCTGCTGCAGAGAAAAGGAGTGTTATTGGTTGTTCTTGTGTGTGTAACCCAATGGATGGCCTTATTTTTCATCCTCTCAGAGTTTTCAAATGTGGTCAGTGTTAGTCAGTGTATGGTATATTAGTGCACTCAGAAAAATATTAGACTGGCAGGCTCCCTGTGTACATATAAATTTATGATGGTGCTGCCATTAGTACATAGCCTTTTGTAAGTTAAGTTATCCTAATACAGTCATAAATATGTACCTACTACTGTGCATTCAAATTGGAGAAATAATTTAATACTTTGAGCCATTTGTTATTGCATGCAATAAATGACTATAAATTGCAATAATAATACACATTTCCCTAAACCCTACTAATGATGATATATGGCAGAATGTGG
This sequence comes from Pyrrhosoma nymphula, assembly GCA_963573305.1. Classification (NCBI taxonomy): domain Eukaryota; kingdom Metazoa; phylum Arthropoda; class Insecta; order Odonata; family Coenagrionidae; genus Pyrrhosoma; species Pyrrhosoma nymphula. The sequence continues at coordinate 83,123,654 of OY754333.1, read as the reverse complement.
CTAACAGAATTTTCTTACTTGATACAGAATGCGAGACCTCTTTTATTGATGTTTCTTCTGCTTTTTTAAATAAATTTTCCTCAGTAAATAGCTAAAATATGATTTAGCTGAATTCTAAATGTTATCATCATCCGTGGTCTTCAATCTGAGGATTTATTTGCTGTAGCTATCCAATCAACTATCCTCCTTGTCGACCGCTTCATTCATACATAATTATTTATTTTGATGTCCTTTATAATTTGCCTCTAAATGTTTTATTTGTAGTAAAAAGACCATACTCTCATCTTAACTTAAAAGTATTTAATGTGCTGCCATGAGTATATTTCACTCTACACATTATTGCCTTTTCCTTCAGTTTTTTCCATTTAATTTTCCGTGGCACTAAGGAAAGCAGAAAAATATAACGTGGGGTATAAAGTATGATATTTGCTCTTTTTATGTGAATAGTTGAAGACAAAGTCACCACAAGACTTAGAAAAAAAGAGCTTAGCCAGTGGAAGAATTTTGCTATCAGGGAAGTCGGATCATCATTAACGGAAGAGACAAGAAAGATACAGAGAGCAAAGTATCACAAACTAGGTAGGCACAAAACCTTGGAAGTAAGGAAGAGTTTCATTGAAAAATGTGTGTGGAGCATGCTCTTATATGGCAGTGAAGGTTGCATGATGACAACTACCAAAAAAACAAGACTGGAAGAAATGGAAATATGTTGTTATCAAGTGATGAAGTCAAATGAATAGAGAGAATCACCAAATAAGTCCTGCATAGGTTTGGAAAGGAAAAGAATGTAATGAAAATTCAACAACAAAGGATAAGAGGCAGACTTATTGGACATATTGAATATGCAGACATATACTGCAACATAACAGCATCGTCAACACTGTACGGGAAGGATTGGGTTGTAAAGACAATGGATTGAAAACAGAAATAGGACAGATTATTTGCGCAAACATTTACAATACAATTTTCACAGCATTACAGACGTAACAAATTGTATGCATATAGAATTATGACTGAGGCAAGATTTGCATTGTAGATTTCACTGCAATGTTCCTTTCTACGTATTATTGGATGTAGTAAAAGGAGTTTTGTAAGAAGAAGTACTTAACATTTTTTAAATTTTGTTCTCCTGAAATGTTTTTCATTAATTCATCAGGAAGTTTATTAAAACATACTTTCCAGCAACTTAAGGAAATTTTACAAAGGTTGATAATTAGCAATGGTCATTTTTAGAGATTGTAAGGAAGACCAAGGATAGGATGCATGCAGCCAGTTATGAGGGGCATAAAAATGAAGATTTATGAAGGAATAAAGTAATTAGCTGATATGAAAATTTTTGAGGATACCGGTACTAACCACGGTATTACCTTTACGGAGTCACCGGTAAGTGCACATAGTGCAAAATTCCATTTCCATTGGGAATTTTGCTCTTAGCTCTTATGAGTTTGAATGGAGAGTTGCAACAAACTAATCATCTGATTGATGATGATGTATAATATTATTGATGAACTAGAAAGTGGTTTGGTACATCTAGTGTAATGTATAACTAGTCTAACCTCAGACTTTAATGGAGAATGCAATTTAATTAATCCCTGGATTTTGTTTTCTCCAGGCATGTGACTGCCCACTATACTGGAAGGTGCCGATTTTCCTGGCAGCTGGTGGAGAGAAGACTGGCAGTGTTTCAGTCGAGTCTTTCGTAGAATTTTGGCGGAGGTAATTATATAAGTATAAGCATAAACATATTGGCTATTTTTGTTGTATACTCTTATTTGACCGAAAAAATGTTGACACTTTAAAATGTCAGTCGTTGACCAGAAAAAAATTATACTTCCAGAACTATATATTGTTCACATTTTTACCGGAAAAATATTCTATTTATCGAACTATTTTTACATTTTCATATTTATCTATTAGTGCTTTTGGAATTTTTTCTGCATTTAAATGATTATCTCATTTCATCACACTTTGAGGAATGTTAAAGATCGGAGTTTTATGTGAACAATTTTATTGTGATATTTGGACCACAAGTCATGGTACATGGTTTTATTTTTTGCTAAACTTCGTTTTAAAACTATGCGACTTCGGTGTTATAGAAAATCTTGGCGGTGTTATTATAATTTAACAATTTTTTGCACATTTCTAGGTGTTTTATTATTTTTTGGTACGCGTTTTGTGAATGGATATAATTTCATCAAGCATTTTACATAGTATATTTAATAAAATATTGATTGTACTAAAGTCCTGATAAAACCAAATGAACGAAATGGTTCAAGTTGCGTTTGTATTATAGAATGAGCAAGAAAAGGTGCCAAGGGAAGGTAGGTAGCAAATAGATGCAACAAAATCGTTTAGTATTGATTACAGCTGTTGCCAATCGCAATCGGTCCAGAAAGGCAATGAAAGAATCACGCATAACTAAACACAATCTGAAACAACGAAACTTGAACTGGGGGTGTGTCGAAATATTTTTTTTTTGCATTTTAGTACAGTGGAGCGCCGAATATCCGACGATCCGTCCGCTAATAAGTAACACCCCCTCTCCTCCTATCCATTCTGTTCCTCCCCCCCCCCCTTCCACCAACTTCTAGCGTTTCCGTTCCTAGCCAGCGGCCGTGTTTAAGTCTGCAAAATTGCTACATTAGATAGGCCCGTTTCACATGGGCGCGGACGATCCGCGGTACTCGCGCGGAGCGTCTCGTCCTTTCACATTGGCGCGGACGACATATGTCCACGTAGGACGCTATCCCAGTTGTGTTGAGGTTGCCAAGCTGGAAGGATGCCATGAAACCTAGTGTAATCAAAGGAATTGGTATATACCATGCTATGAAAGAACGGAAGAAAAATGCCCGCCAAAGGCGATTTTGGGTGCACCCAATAGTGGCACAGAGATCTTAGACAGAGAGATAGACAGTGTCTATTTCACCATCCATAGCGCAACTCGCAGTGGCCTTTCATTGAGCTCGCACAACAAACTACAACCTACTTCGTCCGCACAAGCCGTTCACGTTCATGTGTATGCACCAACCTGTCTCTGTGGCCCGTACGCGTGCGGATGGACTGCGTCGCGGAGGGGCCACGCGGATGGCTCCACTGCTTGCGGACGGTCCGCGTTCAGGTGAAAGCTTCCATTAATGCCAATGGATCTTACTATCGGCGCAAAAGAGGGAGAACGCTAAACTTTATGCATTTTAATGAAATTCCGCCGGAGTTCCATAGAGTCGTGTAATATATTGTTTTACTCCTTTTTTATTTGACTGCAAAACGCATTCATTGAAAAGTGTCTAAATGTGAACGTTTAGTTTATACGGTCGAAAGAATGAAGAAAAACACGCGAAAAACTAGAACGGCGAAACAGTTGTCTTCTTCACCTCGTCATGGCCAAAATATTTGGTTGGTGCACTTTATTGTTTTATATGAAGTGAACGACATCTCCGCAGTACAAATATTCTTTTAAAATTAAACCGCTTTAGCCTATTAATTTAATTTTTAGTAGTCCGCGCGCGTAGTGCGGATCGTCCGCGTCCATGTGAAACAAGTTATTCAATGACGCTGTCTACTGCATTACGGTGAGTCACCGCAATTACTGCTCGGCATCGACGCGTTCCGGGCGCGTGAGCTTATATTTCCGCTGTTCCGTGGCCGTGTTATTTTTGTTAAATTTCTTTCAGCGCATCATTGATTCAGAATATCTAATTCTTCAGGAGAGAAAGCGTGTCGTTCTAGATATTTACGAGAATGTGAGGATTGGTAAATGGGAGTCGAAGAGAGAGTCCGTGGTTAATTTAACGGCGAATTTCGGCGGAGATATCACGGCGATAGGGGAATGGCAGCGCCAAAGGCGCTTAGATATGCCACCGGAACGGTGAGTGGAGCTCACCACAACCGGTCTTTAAACATATTCAAAATGTACTGTACCGCGGTAGATTATAAAATTAGTGTGTGAGGTGTTGTTTGTGTAAAACTTGAATTATTAAAATGTTAGTACATTTTTCTTTTGCTAAACCTAAGGAAGGGATGGGGATTACAATATAGTTCAGTGCGCGATATATATTACGTGAATGCGATATGCGCGCGAAAAAGCAAGTTATTGGCCTTTGGTTCATAATGAGATAGCGCGAATGAACTTTAGCAGCGTTAAACAATGAAGGCCTAGGCTTTAATCGATTTTGACTCATTACATTTGCGATTTTTTGCTAATTCACGTAAAATTCGCGATAAAGGCGCAATTTCGTTTTATTTACTGATTTCGCGGTATTTCGCGTTATTTCGCGATATCGCGTCTCGCGAATTTCACGGATCTCTATAAATATGCAATAGGCTATTTTGGCCCCTGTGCAGTTCATATCTTGATTGTAATTTTGTGCTGAATCCTACCCACCAGTGGGTTTATCCATTGACTTTAGCTTAATGCATGCCTGCTCAATGAAAAGTAAAATTTAACCACTTTTCAACCCATGAGATCCTCATTTGATTATTGGGATATTTATGATTTGATGTCAAATAAATTCTTGGTTTCCCAGGGTGCTAATGTCCTGTCATGATGAAGCATCACGGTTTGTGTTCCTGTTGAGTCGGTTCAACAATCCTGGTGGTAGAAATTGGCTATGTACCGAAGACTTCTATCCACTCATCCAAGATGTTGTGGACACACATCCAGGTCTCACTTTCCTGAAAGAAGCATCGGAATTCCACTCCAGATATGTCCACACGGTAAGATGGTGATCTATAGTGAACTTCAATTTTTTTCACCTTGCCTCACCCATTAGTTTAATGTTTCAGGCTTTACTTTGTGGAACTGAATCGCATTATTTGTTGAATCATTTTGTTAATTCTGTTCTTTTTATTTTTGCTGACCATGGTTTGGAAATATAATAGTAATATATTTATTGGTTCCTAAATGACAAGTTTGTTAACAAGTATGGAACACATCACAATGCCTATATCATTTACCTTGCTAATGACATATACTGAAACAAAAAAAGTGTGGAATTTACATAGTGATACATCATTTCATTTCGACTTGTCCTTTGATAGCCCTCTGCATCATACTAGTTAATGAATGATAATCAAGAAAAGTAACACGGATCTTATTGATGTCAAAGTTTATTTCGCTGAATATTTAATGGCATATTCAATGGAATGGGTGACTTCTATGTTGATATGTTTTTAATTTTTTTTCGAAATGTTCATGTATTGTTTTAACATTTAAGGCATAAAATGCCTATCCTTAATATGTGGAATATTTTCAGATATCTTGGTCTTTTAAAGCATCTTCATTCTACTTCGTAGCTTTTTTTCCATGATTATTGTCATTGTGTCTGATCCCTAAGTGGCATGGGGTTCGAATTGTGACATAGCAAATATTCTGGTGATATTTTTCAGGTTGTTGCGAGGATATTCTATTGTGTAAATCGATCGTGGAGCGGCCGTATCACAGCCAAGGAACTTCGCAAATCACAGCTGTTAGCTACGTTGAGGAGGCTTCAAGAGGAAGAAGACATCAATCGAATCACGGACTTCTTCAGCTACGAGCATTTCTATGTCATTTATTGCAAATTTTGGGAGCTGGATACAGACCATGACCTTCTGATAGACCGTCGAGATCTTGCACGCCATAATGACCATGGTCTGTCATACGTACCATTCCATTTAGTTTAGAACCAATAATAATTCACTGGCTCTGAAAAAGTCTTATTAACTATCAGAATCATATCATTTTTTTGACATTCTGGTGGCATAACTTCTGTTAGTTATCATAAGTGCCTATTTTCTGTTATAAATAACCAAGTTTGTCAATGAATAAATGACACATGTTTGTGTATCTACTTAAATTTAAATTCATTAAAGTGATAGCAAATATTCACATACTAATTAATTTATCTTCACTGTGCTAAATTCACTCACTAAATTTATCAGGTATGAATCAGACAACTAATTGTAAGATAAAAGTGGCATTGACTAATATGCATTAAAAAAGTTGTATTAATACAAATATCACAATTTTATTTTTATGCAATTGTTCTTCAATGTTTGCGGTCAGTAGTTTTTTTGCTAAAGAATAAGAAATATATAATATGCAGCAGCTGTTATAATTGACAAATTAGAGAAAGAGCATCATTCATTGATCAATTCTCTTCTAATTGAAGTCTGTTCCAGTTATAGTGACTCTCAAAATGTCAAAAGTGGAGAAACTGATTAATAAGCATTTATACTCCCTACTTGCTACACAGATAAACTTTCTCCAATGCTCCATAACTTTACATTTATTGCACATATTTTGATGTCATTACCCTCGTACAATTAATTTCCTATGTGAAAATGATAAATTATTTGAATACTAACAGGAGAAATTTTTTTCAGCTCTTTCATCGCGGATCATTGAGCGCATCTTCTCTGGTGCTGTGACACGGGACAGGAGGGGTGCTGGGGCTTCCGGTGCAAGTGGGGAGCCAAGTAGAGAGGACAAGATGACATACTCTGAGTTTGTTTGGTTCCTTCTTTCTGAGGAAGACAAAACACATCCCACAGCCATTGAGTACTGGTTTAGGTATGTATATTTTATTTTAAGAGCCTAAGAATCTGAGATCCACATAATATGGATGTCATTTTCTTTAGGTGAGAGATTTGGTTAGGGTGACATCTTAGGACATACCGGGGCCCCTGGGCACACAAAACTTTGGGAAGTAAAAAAAGTGAATGACGAGAAAAAATATTTTTCTGTTATGATTTTATATTTATTATGCTTCATGTAATGTTTTTTGAGAAATGGAACTTAGGTAAATACGATATCATATACAATCTCCTTTTTTGTCTAAGCAAATATATTGGCATTTCGGAGCCCCCGTGAGGTCGGGGGCCCTGGGCTCGGGACCCCTGTTTACTTATGGTAAAGATGGTATTGGTGACATATGGCATCCCATAAGGAAGCATGATCAGCCTTTTATGTATATAAATGACATCAACTCTAGAGCTAGCAGCAAAACTATTCTTTGCTGATTTGGAGGCTTGAACTTAATCTTAGTAAATGTTATATAGTACATACAGGGTCTGTCCCAAAAGTTCCGGTAATGAATTTCCACAGCCGGCCACGTATGCTTGTGCGGTGCAGCTCCTGGCCGAAAAAGTGGCTGGGATCTTGGCTAGAGAATGCCACCATTTGCAGTCGTCTGCAGGCAGTGGTTGAGTGAAGATCGTGCTTAGCACAAAGTGTGTTACCATACCCTCGTCAAAAAAATTATGGCGCAGAATTTGGAGCTGCATTACACTATTAAATGTTGCTTTAATTGGGGTAAAAATGGTGTCAATACACTTAAAATGCTTAGGCAAGCCTTCAAGGAGAACGCAATATCACAGAAACAAACTTTTGAATGGCACGAAAGGTTCCGGGAGGGTCGGGAGACTGTCGACGACGACGAGTGCTTGGGATGCCCGTCAATGGCAAAAACTGACTCTACGAGAGGTCCCCATTGTGGCCTTCCAGGGAGCCTATGAGGCGTGGGTGAAGCGTTGGAAAATGTGCATCAAGTCGGGAGGAGAGTACTTTGAAAAGTTCTAAAGAGATTGTAAGTTTATGTTCAATGAATGATTTTTTTTAAATTACCGGAATGGAACTTTTGGGACAGATCCTGTAGACTTCTTATTAAAGAAATCACACCAATGTAATATCTAATATGTGAGGAGAAGTAAACACAGATGATTAGATGAAGCCAAACACCTGGGAATGGGACTCAGCGGATGGTCCCTGAGATGAACTGTGCCATTCTGTCGAGTATGTCTTTGGCAAAAAATGTTAATTTTTTAGCTGTAATGTAAATAGTTTAGTCTAATTTATTATCACTTTACTCTATAGGTGCATGGATTTAGATGGTGACGGCTACCTTTCAATGTATGAGTTGGAGTATTTCTATGAGGAGCAGCTGCAACGGATGGAATCGATTGGAATCGAAACCCTACCATTTGAGGATTGCCTTTGTCAGGTCAGTAGTGAAACCTTAGAACAAAGCTTGCCCTTTTCATATTAATCAATTTAAAAAATTTCCTCAGTAGCTATGTTTTTTTTGATTGAGGTTATTGAAAGTGAGCATGAACAAAAAAATTAGCTTTAAAATAAATTTTTCATTTTACTCTTCTTATGCTATCTTCATCAGAGGTTTTTGAGATGCTAAAATGGGAGAATGGTCAGTGAAGTAAGATAATGAAGGTGCATTCTGAATGTTGAAGGTTCAATTTGCGTTGGTCAGTGCTGAAATATTCAGCCCATACTGCAGAAACTGTTTGGTATCAAATGGGAACCACACATTTATTCAGGGGCATAGGTGTATCTAGAAGCATCTGAAGGGGGGGGGGGTTTACATGAGGGGTATTCCATACCCCCCATATTAACTTATTTATCAATGGGGGGGGGGGGGTTACAACTCCCAAATTCCCCCGGATATGCCTATGTTCAGGGGAACAGGTGAAATGAATTATGGAACTTGAGGGTTAATGGTTGGAAATGATAGGGCTGGAGCGAGGGGTCTGTGGGGCATTTCTGACCCCATTATATCCCAACTTTAGACTGGCGATGGCCAAATTGGTTAGGCATCTGCTGTATAATCAGGAATGGCAATCAAGTGACCAACAATGTCCAATATGTCCAGAAGCATGGTACAAACGTCTAAACATGATTTGTTCAGAAGTATATGTACAACAATGAATTCAAACTAAGTGGAGGAAAAAGAAAATGATTGTACCCAACATTTGCTGTACTTGATCCATGAAAATACATGCATTTTCAATTGATTTCAAGCCATAGTTTTAAATGTAATGAAAAGGAAATTTTCAATCTGATGGTATGTTTATAGAAAGGATGAAATTTCATCATTATAATTTTATTAACACTTTCAACACTGCCTGATTTTTCTGTGGTAGCTTCTGCTGAACTGGCAGTTTTTAGCTATTTTCGTCTATATTTTTTTATATAAATTGATTTGTTATTCAAAGAAGTGTGCATATCAAATTAAAGCTCTTTCTTTCTAGTTATTTTTGTTTGTAATTTTAATTTTTTAAATTTTCATATCTTGAAAATTAATATATTTTTAAAGACCCATGTTTTAAAAAAAAAAAAAAAAGAAATCATAAATTTTTGATCTAGTTATTTAATTTTTTTTAAGGTTTTATGGATGAAAATAGGTGTACAATATTTGTTGACAATTAGTTATTTATATAGTTACCCAGTACTTATACATACAAATTATTTATTTTATAAAGTCAGACACCTACGCATATTTTACACGTGTGTGATAAACTTCGAAGCACTCAGGAATACACAGCCCAACATTGCATTCTTCGCACATCCACCTGCTTTCCCTTCTAACTCTTATTCCATTTTCAGTCTTTCCCCTGTCCGAGCACACTTTGCAATACCTTGTAGCATTAATTTTATTGACTGTCGCACGAACTTTTTTTGGGAAATGCCTAGCAAATGTTCTGTCTACGTTCGCTGACGGGGAACCAGTCTGCAGGGATTCTTCACCTCCAACCGATGCTAACTTTTTTCCAATTGCCTTTATGTAGTCCACTAAACCTGGGCTCTTCCCACTATTTTCCTTGTACAAAATGTACCCATTCACTACTGCCATCATGAATAGGTGGAAAAATAACTTTTTCCACCATTTCATACTCTTCCTAGAAAAGGGGTAATAGCTATAAAGCTGATCGGCCCTGTCCACACCGGTTTTATTTATATTATAATCGAGGACTGCATCAGGCTTCTCTATTTCAACTGACCCTCCCCTCGCTCTGACAGGAACAGAAGTTGACGTAGCCGCATGTTTCGTAGAGAGACAATACACGTCCCTCTTGGATCGCCACTTCACGGCAAGTAAATGGCCCCTCCTTCTGAAAATCATTTCGCCTTTTTTCAGTTTTCTTATTTTGAACTCTTTCGGCAGTCCTTTGCGGTTTTTCATCACGGTCCCAACTCCTAAAGTCTTCTTATTCCATAGGAAGTCCAATAAAGATGGACTTGTATAAAACCGATCCATGTATATACAATGCCCTTTCTCAAAATAGTCTGTGCACAATCTTTCAAATATGGCCTGAATACTATTGTCTGCGTTTCCAGAACTGCCAGTATATACCTCGCAATTCAACATATACCCTGTCGCGGAATCGCACAAGACATAAAATTTTATGCCATATTTGTTTGGCTTATTTTTCATGTATACCCGAAACCCAACCCTACCTCGGAAAGGACACATGCCCTCATCAACAGTGAGGTTAGCATACGGTTGGAAGCTATTTTTGCTTGTTTTCAAAAAAATGTCGTAAAATGGCCTCACTTTGTGCATAGGGTCATGTCCCACCATCCCACTTTGTACATATGTTGCATTGTTATTGATGTGCAGCATAAACAAAATAGATGTGAACCTATCACGGCTCATTAGCTTACTGGCAAAACATGATTGAACAAATGGGTCAGTCGACCAGTAATCACTTATTTTAGGCAGTTTCAAAACACACATATGGAGCACAATCGCAAAAAACCAATGAATTTCATGAATTTTCACCGGGTCCCACTTTTTCCAGAGTGAATTTTCTTTCAATGTACCTTCCCGCTTCATTGCGGCAACTCGAGTGCAAGCGTAGCGATTTGTTTCCGTTTTTATAGCTTTCATCACCTCTCTATCAAAAAAGAGCGTAAAAGTGTCGAACATATCACAGTCATCATCCAATGCAGTTGTAACAGCAGCAGACGCTTCAAAAATGGGTAACTGAGGCTGCATGCCATTCTCCAACCAGCCATCGCTGTTGTCAACAATACGCCGCCCCGCTATCGGTGCTGGAACCGCTGGTGGATCTTCTTGCATTCCCTCTACCCGTAAAATAAACGAAACGTAATAAGAAATGAGCACTACGAGAACATAACTCGTCTGCGAGACTATCAATTGGAAACAATAGATTGCTCTATTTATGGAGAATCACTCCATGAATACAATTTCTTTGAATAAAAAATATCACCTGAATCATCACTAGGTGAGTCCTCCGGTGTATATGTAACATCGTCGTCACTGTCGTCTACTTCAGATCCTGAATCCTCGGATAAGGCATCCAATATATCCAATTGTGTCTTCAAGCATTGAAAAGGCCTACATCTGCCCTTCTTTTTATCCATTACAAGTGCGTACTTTGAACTTTTTCACTCGCCAAACGCGCGAAATCAACGTGACAACACTTTTCGCGCCAGATAAGATTGTGGTAGTTTGCGGCGACGAACTACGCTAAAGAGTTGAACTACCAGCAAGCATGAAGCTAATAGTCTTTACGCTAGAGACATCTAGCAGTCATTAAAAGAAGTATGTGTAACTAGGTTTCAATGATGGCCGAAAATCATTCGGGAAATCAACTTATAAGCAGAGTAAAACGATGCCCGTATGGCATACGGGCACCGTCCACAGCGGGGTTTCCGCGCGCCCGTATCACGTACGGGCATAGTGCTGAAAGTGTTAAAGCATTACATGTATATCTTTTGGGATGCTTGAGAAATGCCTTGCCATTTTTATGCTCTTTTGGGAAAGATAAAGTTTTAATTCCTTCATGACTTTCTTTGCATAATGGAACTTCATAATGTGTTTCTTCCAACCTAAGAGTAATGTGTAGTTTTTCCAATTAGTTTCAGTAACTTCGCATCCCAAAGAACAGTATGAAGCATCACTAAATTACGGCATTGAAGTCATTTGCTTCTGAAAGAACCTATGCACTTCCATGCATAACCTCAGTTGTCAATCGGCTTTCCTAACAACTCCTGCTTCTGTGAAGGAAAATCTATCTCTGGAGTTTGCATAAACCCACAGGATAGACCCTGGCGTACCGTGTGTTGCATACACTTTTAGGATACAAATAGGATTCATTTACTGTACTGAGGTGGTTAGGGTATTCCATATCAATGGCATGTTCCTACTCGTGGAACCTTGGGGAAAGCAGTAAAAATTTTTAGCCCATGTATATAGAAGTGCCCCAAATTGGATTTGAATGATAGTCTGATTAAGTTATTTTGTTACATTACTGAAAACACTAATAATGATTCAATGTCGTATCGTAGAAACCTCACTTTTTGGGTTTTTTAATATTAGTCCCTGAATTTACCTGTACATACATAATTGAGTATCATAAATGATGTCAGCTGGTAGTGATAGTAGAAGTGAAAAACTCTAGATGCTAATCATGACATTGCTGGTTGGATTCCCACCTTGATGGGGTTTTCGTTTGAGCTTTTCTGAAAGATCATGCATGGTATCTATACAGAAACCTTTTTTGATGAGGGTAAGGGTATCTAGACAATCTTTAAGGTTTGTTGGTGAAAATGACCACTGTCTCTTGGGACTTGAGAAGGTTGTGATTTCCATATAGGTTTCCTCACTACCTTTCTGCACATTAAGGGGCCATAAGCTTTCAGACGAGCTATATCAAGGATTTGAGTGTGTTTGTTTGTTTAATGTAGTAATTTGCTTAGATTTTTGGATAAGCTATTTTTTTTATAGATAAAATGCAAGGTGAAACATCCGTTAATGAAGAATTTCATTTTTTTTATGATGTAGATGCTGGACATGATTCATCCAAAGGTGCCTGGGAAGGTTTCACTGAGTGATCTGAAGAAATGCAAAATGACTCCTATTTTCTTTGACACATTCTTCAACTTGGAGAAGTATTTAGACCACGAGCAGCGGGATCCGTTTGCATCCTCGTCTGCACAGCGGGAGCATGATGGAGAAGGCAGAGAGGTAAGAGAGGGGATCAAGATGGAGAACTCATTGAATGATTTATCACTTTTTTGAACTCCACACATTTCTATTATCAGAGACCATGACTTTGACAATCGATGTCATTATCAAGGTAATGAAATTGTATTTTGAAACTTATATTTTATTTATTAGGTTTCTCTACCAGTAAAGGTAGCTTTAAATGGAGGATAGTAGAAATCCTGTAGATTTCTACAGGCGCCTGTAGGCAGACCCCTATCTAATGACACAATTTCTTTCTTCATCTCAGTGTACGTCCTACCTACCTTCATTCCGTCCATAAATCCTATTCTCTTGCCTCTCCTTCCCCGCTTGCCCAGCATCTTCCCCTCTATCACAGCCTCCAGCATCCCTCTGCCCTTCATTACTCACTCCAACTGCAAACTCTGCTTCCCCTCAATCTCCCCCAGAATTTTCCTCTCCTCACCCACCATACTTAAGTTCAAGCCCAAGCACTTCCTCACTTGTCTTCCTTTCCATCCACCACTCTTTTCTCTATTCTCCTCCTTATCCATTCTTCTCCACATCCACATATCAAACGCCAGGGTAGAGATGGGCTACTCTTGAAACTACCACAATAATTTTCATAAATCACTGTGAGAGTTTTTGTAATTTACTGCTTCTACTCTGGCCTATTCTTCCATTCTCAGTGTGTTCGTTTCTGCGCCATACAATGCTACACTCCATATGTACGTATCTATTCACCAGCCTCTTCTTCATATCCTTAACTAAGGTCCCTGTCATTAGCTCCCTCCTATTGTGGAATTCTTCTTTCGCTAGTGCAATTCTCCTTCAAATATCTTTGCTACTATGTCCATGGAATCCATGGTTGGTGAGAATAAATAAGTGTGGAATCAACAAAGTGATAAATCATTGCATGTGATTGAATTCCACAAAGTAAAGAATGAAACATTAACTTGCATGGAGAGCTAATATTTCATTGTAACTACACTGATCATTAGTAAAAGGGTGATCCCATTCAGCCATTTTTATTGGCTGCAACGGGAGGGGAAAGAAAGTAGTCCATGGGTCTGAATTCGATTTCAAGCGCTGATAGAAGATAATGTAGGGGGATGCTATTTGAGCAAAAAAACTTGGTAATTTCTATTCTTCTTCCCTATATTAATTCCCTTGTTAATACTTAGTCCAGAGCTGCATTCTTTGATTTTTGGACTATTTTCCTATTAGAGCTGCATTGGGCATTGCTTTTGGCATAAGTTTTTAGTAGCTTCTCCTTTTGTTTCCTTATATCATAGAAAGTCAAAATTGTTATTCAAAAGTGGTCACTTAATTCTGCACTGCCATCAACCTGTCAAATTCTTCATTGAATCCATTTTCTGCTTAATATTGACACTTATTTGCACCTTCCTTGTACTTCTGCAAAACTGGTTACAGGCCTTTTAGACAATATAGGTGCGAAAAAAAGAGCTCTATAGGTGTGAAAAAAATAGCATAATGCCAGAATAATTTCATTATTTTACCAATAATGCTGAATCTTGAGAACATGATTGTTTGGTGATATTAGTAGTAAATGGCAACTAGTAAAAAAACACTAAGTAGCAGTTTCAAAAGAAAAAAAAATATCTCAAGCATTATGAATTTCCAGAATTTTTGAGATATTTGAATTCTCTTGAGCTCCAGTTTGTCCTTTTGTTGTTAACACTATTGCTAAAATATACATATTACACTGCAGAGTAGCCCCATAAATCTTATTAGTATCTTCATCTGTCATTTATTATCTTGGTAGTGCATGTCACAAAATATTTTATTCAGTCACCAAAAACTATCATTAATGCAATTCCTCCTTTTACAGTTGTCAGACTGGGATAGATTTGCTGCTGATGAGTATGAGTTACTTGTGGCTGAGGAAGGTGGAAGTGAACCTCAAGATGAATTGTGAGTTTATTTCTCGTGGTATTTTCTGCTACTAGTATTAAAATAATTGGGGCTGTGTGAATTTACTATCATTTTTAGAACAGTAACGTTAAGTCTGAGGTAGTTCTTATTGAATTCAGAAAAAATTGTAAAATCACATAAATGGTGATAGTACTGCTTTGCAGAAGGTTATCTATATTTCTCAATACTCATATGCTAATTAATGCTCAATTATTTGGCCAAATATTTCTCATGCTAAAGAGATATTGTGCCAAATCAACTGTGGGGGCATCTCATTACGTGTGTTGAGTATAATTATTTTTTTATGTGAATGGCACTGCAATGAAATACGTTATATAATTCATGTTTATATTAGATCACCCATTACAAGTCATTAGATGGATTACAATTATGATCATGGTGAAAGAATTAACCCTTGCAACGCAATGAACCCATGAAAATGGAAAAGTGGAGGACATTTTAATCATGCATAAGTCTTTGAAGAGTCTGATTAATTTCATTGATGAATTAGTGGAAAGGTGTTTTAATATGTAGGTCTGTTAATATATGAATACCATGGAAAATGATTTTGAAGTACACAGTACATATCCCCATTGAGGGTTTTCTGCTAAAATATGATGACTTCAATGCATAGCATATTCTTGCAACTTACTCTTTCGAAAAGGCCTCTAAGTAGATGCCACTTATTAAGAGAAATCAAAGAGATGTTATTTTATAATCTCCGCAGGATGGTTCCCCAAATCCTGGAATGCATGAATTTATCTCCATTGTTAAAACTTAAGCTTGGTTATTTCCATAATGCTCATCAGATACACCATGATTTATTTCACTGTAATGTGGCTAACTTTCACTCTAATGTGGCTAAATGTGAATAACTTGCAAGAGAAGAAAGATTCAAGTAGCGTTTTTCTGACTTTGACCATAGCATTGGTTTTTGGTTGGGGAAGGTTGGATGGGAAAGATTCTTTAAAACTAGATATCATTTTTTTTGTGACGTAGCCTGGTCAATAGAAGGGAAGATGCAGTTAAGGATTCAGTACACTTATATCTGATGGGTTGGCATTGTGTCAAAGGGAGTCTTTACAGGATAGATCCTCTTGACACCTGGCCCTGCTTTCTTCTTGAGCAAAAAATGCCAATGACTCTTCCTAACTTTGTAGTAATGCAGCTGAGAAACTGGATTCCTCATTTATTTTCTATATCCAAGTTCACGTGAAAACTACATTAGCTGCACAATTAAGTGCCTGTGAGGACTGAGATGGGTACTTGCATATATTTTAATGCTGATGACCTATAAATTAGACATTCTTTGAAATTAAAGTGTATGAAACAAAGTTGTTTTATAAACCATGCAAGCTTGTATTTTCTCTGATTTTTCTGGTTCTGGTGATGGCAGTAGGAACAGGATGGCAGGATGGGAGGAATGCTTACAAATAGGTAATTCTTACTTGATGAGAACATTGATCAAATAAATGAATTTAAAAAAACAATGAATAGGAGTTAAATCTGGTTTTTATGACAAGAATTATTGCTATCCTTTTTATCTCATTCGAAATTATGTTGCTGGAGGATAAGGTTAAAAGAAATCAAAAGGGGATAAGCATCCAGCAGTTTGCTTCGGTATAACTGACTGCAACAATGACTTAATCAGTTTGAGCTGTCTAACTTGTTTTCAAGATGGGAGTTGGGCTGTTCTATGACTACGTAGTTTAGAGGCTTGTCTGCTGGAGTTCCTTGAAAGTAAATTTGATTTTCTCTAATTTATTCACTCCAGTTCAATTAAGTTCTCTCATTTATCATCCAGTATTTCATATAAGTTGTATGAAAATTGAAATAATATATTAACAAACACTTAGTCCTGATTTTATAATGTCTGTTTAACATCGGACAGTTGGTTAGTTGATGTGATCCTTATCGATAGGAAAACATATTACCATCTTTTATCACCCTGAGAGAATGTTTAATCACAGGTTAAATAAACTGGGTCCAATTCATTTATCAATGGAAAATGTCTTAGGTTATCTGGTAATTCATAGGTTCAATTTATAATAGAATTCACCATTTAAGTAGTCCCAAGGAATGTATGAATGTTGTAGATCAGGGGTTATCTGTATACATGCTATTCAGTCTTCTAGAAAGTCTCTGACTCTTCTTAATCCAATTCTCTTCTTGTTTCCTATGTATGTCATGCTTTCTTTTAATTAGGCGTTGATTTTGATACAAATTCAAATCTAGTGCCAACATGCACTATACTGAGATTGATTGTGTTACTGATCTGTAAACATACACAAGAGGACACTAAAGTTTGCATGAATCTTAGTAACTACTTGGAAGAGTATGTGAATCTCAAATTAAATACAATGTAGAAATCAATTAGAGTTTTGCCATTTGGCATTAATAAATATTTTGAGAAGAATGGTTTGTGCTGATCAATGTTGATAGGGCAATCATACCTTTCTTTAGAATCAAGAATGGTGTGTTGACATGTTATTGATATTTGCAGGCTATTGGATGAAGGAATGTAGAAAAAATCCTACTTCAGTAAGTACTGTTGATGCATGTTTATGGAAATATGTGCTTGTTTGTGCTTGATGGCCGTCTTATGAAATAACCTTATAGAATTGCATTTGTCGTTATTATGCTTTTGAAAACATTTTCTCATTTACTGTAGTATGTATTCCGTGCACAGTCTTGATTGCTACTTCCATTTGAACACAAGTCTTTGCACTTTATGGGGAGTATTAGTGAAGTTCTCCATTGTCATGTTAGTCAAACCATAGATACAAAAAATGCTCGGGTGCTACAAAATCTCAATTTACTCTCTTTCTGTATTATGTGAAAATGCTTTTCTTTCTCTTAAACAGTAATGAACTACACATTTTTTTAAAACATCATGTGTAATCCTGTATCAAAATTAACTAATAAAAGTTTTAATTACCCAGGATTAGCAATGGATGCACATTTAAAATTTAGATATAGCTAGTGTGCAAAAAATTAAAATGTGGTGCTTCTACAGAGTGATATGAAACAATTTAAGTCAACATTTGACCCTTTGCCTAAATCATCATGCATCCTACTGTTGAATAACAATTTTTGTAACCCCTGATGATATTAAATAATTGATGATGGCATACTTTGCCACTTCTGCTCCCTATGATATTTTTCTGAGAACTTTTTTCCATGGATCATGAGATGCAAGTGCTGAAAATTGTGCTTGAGTGATAAACAGGCACCATAGGGTCGTTTGACTAAGACCACATATATATATAAAAGAGGCCCCGGGTCAAATGTGTTTAGTGAGTGATTGCTTTGGCATTGCTGAATAGTCAATGAGGCATGGCAAGCATCAAATATAAACATTATACATTATATAAATACAAAACAGAAGTGTAGCATATACAGATATCCTGGATACAAAAAATAGGAAAAAAACAAAATATATAGAAGTTATTCTGAAAGTTTCTGCATAATCTTGATGGATGGTTCATTCTTCTTTTGGGTTCCATCACATTGTTAGACTTTATTGATAACAGTTTCACCCCCTGTAATCGAGGCATCATCTGGTTGAAGTGATTGTTGTTTAATTTTGGCCACTTGGTGAAATAGAGCTAGAGGACTTCACAGTAATTGAATCAGGATTGTATGAGGTTAGGATGTGTAATCTACATCTACCCATGAACTACTTCAATGGCTTGTGGCAGGAGGTGTAGGGACACCAGTCATGAAGAAGAGATGGAATATAGCAAAGGAATCATAAGAAGGAATAGGGCAAAGTGTACATAAGATGTGTCTTTATGGAATAATATTTCACCCTTGTTTTGCTGTAGTCACCTGGGTAAAAATTGGATGCTTGCCCGAGCGTAGAGGTAATGTCAATGGAGAGTTCTATACTCTCCGAGGAGCTTCCTTCACTCCCCCATACTTCTGAACATAAAACACATTTCCTGAACTCTTCCATAAGAGTGAACGGATAGTGCCTCACAGCTTCTTTGTTCTCCGTCCCCCCGTGAACACTCCTCAAACTCTTCTGGGGAAGTTTACGTAGAATTGTCCTATGGTTTCACTTACGCTTCAATTTCACTGCTACTACGAAAACAAAATGTAACTTTCTGCTCTGAGAATTTACTTGTGCACATAAAAAAACTCATGGGTGACTTCCCGGTTCAATATAGTTTCTTGTACAGATTGGACAAATTAAAGGAGTTGTGGATGAATGGTGCTGAAACTGGGTTGTAATAATGGGGACAATTAGTCTTTTGTCTGTTCAAACGAGTTGATGAAGTGTGAGAATATAGTCTTACACTTCACCTCATCCTATAAATATTTACAGTGCGCATCCTTTGTTTTTATTTTTCATGAATGCATAGCAATCATAGTGTTTAGCCTGTGGTTCATCCTTAAAAATTAGTTCTCACAGTTATATTGATGTACGAGAGTGGCCAGGTATCTAACACTTTCTCTGCTTGCCTTGCATCCTTTGATTTTAAAAGCAAAGATAGACATGTACTGGTGTAACATAGGTAACATGCAATAAAGGTTATATTATACCATCAGGTAGTTAGTAGATATGATGATTCTAGGTGTAACTAAAAAACTCATTAAGAAAAATCACAAGACGCAAGTCGGTAGGAGGTTGTGTTTATATAGGAATGCATTGGAATCATCTCTCTAATAGGAATAGCCAAGTGTGCATCAAAATGTCTGTCCTTAAGTTTTTATTATCGCCACTGTCAGGACATAAAGACTTAAATATTTTTACAATGCTTCAATTTCAATTCTACAGATAAATGAAAAGTAATATTTATTGTTGGAAATTCAATCCCTGTTTTTTGAGAAGGTAGCAGATACTTGATTTATTTTCCTTTATTTCAATGCTAAATTTAACTTGATAATTTGTTGCATTATGTATTATCCCTCTTTGGTAAAGACAGATTTAAATGCGAGTGACAGAGACAGAACCTCCGTATATGCTCCTTAAACACCTCCTCGGCTCCATATATTCCTAGATTTCATGCCATCAAGACTTGTGACTCTTTGTTCACCCTTTCTTGGTGCTTGAGCAACTCTTCATTCTCTCTCCATTAGGAGCTTTTTTGACTCCCCTTTTACGCTATATTTTTGCCAGGGCAATCGTGTGTGCAAAGAAATTTTTGCACCTGTTTAACCAATTATCTTTTATTTTGTCACTTCTGTTAGTTCTGGAGAGTATTGCTGGGTTTAAACAATATCCTCCTTATCGCCATGAAAGAAACATGATCTGAATTTTTCTGGATTATCCAATTTCAAATGCTAGTAAAAAGTTATCTGAGAAAACATCCTTTATGGATGGTATCATGATATCTCGTGCAATGGACAGGTGGGGACAATATGGTGGAGCAAATGTGGTTTGACCAATCACCATGCATTTGCCCTGCTGTGTTTTAGAAAACAATCGTAATGAAGCCAGCGTAAGTGAAGAAAATACTACTGATGACATAACCGAGCATCAAATATTAAAAAATGCACAACTCTTAAACCACCTTTGATATTAACCTAGCACAATTTCAATGCTCAAGTGAGCTTGCTCTTAGTTTATTTGGACGCAAGAAAATTTGCAATTTGTTGGTGTTTCCAATGCAGTCACAACATCTGTGACGTTGCAGTTCTGCCCATTCATGGTGACTAGTTGGCTGTAAATGTTAGTAGCAGGATTCTGAATGAATTTATCTTTAATTCTTGACTTAACGACTGTATATTTGAAATAGTGTGTATTTAATTTGTGTCAGCATTGTTTTAATTTTTCATTCTTTTACTTTTAATTTGTGTGCTTTATCTATACCAGTACATACATTTACAATTATGTCTTCTCATATAATACTTACATATGTATTTATGTTTTTGATTGATCAAAATAATCTCTAGTGGACCTATACACAAAGTGCGTTTAGTATTCTAATTTAGCGACCAGTCTCATCACCGTAGGTGAGATTTACAGGGGCTACATGGGGGCAGTTGACCCCAATTATGTCCTCCCAAACACTCCCTGGTAGGAGCCCCTCCCTGGTTTTATTGTTTGACCCCTCAATGGAAATGCTGAAATTCCTTGTTGGCTTATTTATCTATGCAAAGAAAAACCATGGAAATATTCAATTTAATATTTATAATTGAACTTTGCTTCACTGCCTGGCAAAAGGTATATGTACAATAGATATGAAATATTGAATCAAAAGAAAATCAGTGTACAGAAATGGTTTTACAATACTGTGTGTGGAAAAGTGGAGCCTGTTTAAACAAGTAAATATTGACATACTATTTGTGGTCACATTTACCTGTTCATTCTACAGAGAGTTGTTCATCTTTATTAGATACTGTTTTCGGCAAGAATGTTTTAAATTTATTTTTTTTATATTACATTTCATGCTAATCAGATATTATTGGCAAGAAATGAGTGTTAAGCATGCACCACCTGTACTGCTAGTGTCAAAGCTAATGTCGTGCTAAATATCTCAGACCCTAGCATGTTGTGCTTTTGCAAGTGAGGGCTGTCACTTTTGCCAAAAATCCCCCTTCTGTGTGCTCCATCCTCCTCAAAGTGTACCGAATGTTTTGATGTGAATGCCATGCAGTTCTCGATTCCCCTGTTTAATACCCTTTCTTAATCCATGACATTTTTTGAGTTCCCTTAGAGTCGTACCCAATGTGAAGGAATGTTGCACTTATAAATTTACATTATTTAGGGAGAAAAATCTTAGCTCTATTAGAAAATTTATTTTTGAGCTAATAATGTGGCTGCTATAGATTCTTAATTGAGGATATGTGCTGGCTAATAACATAGAGTCAACTTAGTGCAATGGTTATGAATGCACAACATAGTTAACCAACCTAAATGTTAGAAATCCATCCTTGTTGCTCTTGTACCTAGCTGAAGTAAAAATAGTGAACCTTCATATATATTAATTTACTGGACAGTTTTAAACTTTTATTAATTTTCAGTCCATGTAAAAATTGTTAGTACTCATGTGTTTCTAGACTTCAAATGGATAATGGTAGAGCATTTTGACATTTTTGTCTGATGATTCTTAAGTTTCTTTCAGTAATTATTGACATTAATATAATGAATAACATTGTATAACTAATGTTAATGGAGAAGTTATTATAAGCCTCAAAAGTTATATGTATGCATAATACATTAAATGGTCAAGATTTCTATTTGGGAAAGCTTTCCCAATGAGTAACAAACTTATTTAAGAGGCATATATTTCATTTATGGTCTGTTGATTGCCGTTGAACCATTTTCATGAGATAATTCTGAGACTCTTGTATACTGTGCATGAATACTAATCATTTGTCATGACTAAACCTTATTTGTATTGTTCTCCGGCATTTCCAATTGGCTGATTCTCTGGGATCAACAGCTCAATCGAGGAAATTGTTGATGACCTTGGAAGAGGAGATGCAGATGGAGAAGATGCACTCTCTCCAAACCTGGACCACATTGGCCTACCTATAGAAGATGAAGACGATGAAGAGGGAGAAATTAATCTTTGGGACTCTTCTAAGGAAAATAATGAAGTGACCATTCGTAGGACAGAAGAAGAAGACGATTCAGGGGATTATGCTGACAGTGATGATCTTTCTTTTTAAAAAAAAAAACAATGTGTGCATTGAAATGATATACATAATTCAGTCTAAATGACTGAGGACAGTATGAATGAATCATTTAAAAAATATGAACTTCGAGTGTCCATTAGTAATCAAATTGACAAAATTGGATGTTATAGACAGAGTGAAGTACAAATAAAGGCAGTGTTTTTGCAGTGTCGTGTAGATTTTCCTTTCTTGAATTTGGTGTGATGCTAGTTGCGTCAAACTGTGAGAGAAGTGTCGAGAAAGGCACGACATAAATTACTTGATGTTTAGGAGAGTAGGGTGTAAAGTGAATTATTTTGAAAAAAAAAACAAGTCGGCGAGGTGCAAATGAAGAAATGGATGAGGAGTATCAAGTTTAAGAATAACTCATATTTGAAACCCCATACTCATGGACCCAGGTAAAAGAAAGGACTTCATATTACCGGTTAAGGGTGGACGATGGAAAGATTTATAAATAAATGTGATGAAATGTTTTACAAAGGATTTATAATCGGTTTTATATCAGCATAAATTATGTAGTGTAAATGCTATAACTTAACGTATATATTATATATGTATTTGAGTTGGAAAGAGTAAGTGACCATTTGGGCTCACAAAAAAATGGAATCTTAGGTGTAATGAAATTGTCATCAAATGCAAGGCTAAAGCTTAAACTCTTATTGCAATGAAGTCTAAAAAATACTAGTTTACCTATTTATGTTCTTGAAGGTGTTGCAATAAGATTTTACAGTATATATAAATTGTGCCTTGATTAAAAATGATTTAGTTTGTGCTTGTTTGTTGCAAACTAGACAAAATCACTCTCACTGTGCCATATTGATGTGTGTGGCGCACTGTTGATTGGAGAAATATAATGCAGTTCTGTTTTATGCCAAGCATATGCCTGTTAAAAAATTCAAAGACGACAAAAGGTCTAGATTCCACTCTAGCAACAATGTATCAGAGAACTTATTTATACCATACTGGATGAAGTGCAAATGTGATATAGGTAATTCCAGTATTCTGTTTGTGGTTTTATGAATGAATGCCAACAAGTGTCCTTTAAATTGACAAATTGTGCTAATAACCTGCTGTAGTAATGAGATTATCTGAACAACTAAAGTAATACTTGTTCCTTTTTATAAAGTTTCACATTAATTCTGGTGTTTTAGAACAGGACACCATATAACTATAAATGTAAGGATAACTTATGATGTGAGCCAGTAATTCAAAGAAATTCATGAGAATGTATAGGTAAAAGAGTGCATGCTTGTACCACCATTTTTTTACATTTTTCTAGTCGATTTTGTGAAATTAACTTGCAGGTAAGTTTGGTGTATAAAACTATTAAAGTGTTAATGTAGACTCACATTTGAGTTTTACGGAAAATCTTTTTTAAAGATGTAACCAACATAGATACCATGGATTATATTTGAGAACATATGAGTATTATGAATTTTTTAATCAGGAAATATCTGTTAATTATAAATACATATACTATGCAACAGCAAATAAATAACTGGGAGATAATTACATTTATTTCATGAATTCTTACCTTTAATGGCTTATATTTCAATTGCTCAATTCAATGGTTGGCAGTCTCTCCGCCACAGTTAGAGCTAGTCGAAGAATCTAGACTTGTTGGACAGAACAATGCTGACAAGGAGACATCGTGTGACTTATGATCGGGATCCAAATGAGGCAATTATTTTCTGAAACTATAGAGAGAATACGGGAAAGTGTCACAGCTTTCTTCCACATAGGCCAAGGTTCGAGAGAAAAACGCTGTTAAAGAATCTTCCTCCGTATAAATCTGTTACAGTTCACAGCTGTCACAACAGAGGTCGTAGCCCAGTGGGTTGAGGTGCTGAGCTGGTTATTCTCATATGGTGGCTGGGGTTCAATACCCGGTTGCGGCTTTTTTTTTCTTTCGAATATTTTACGGAATTACTGAAAATTGCCCACTCCCATACATTTACGGCAGTAACTACATTTTTTTTTTAAATTTTCAGCCTATTGGCTGGATTTTCAATCAACCTCCTTGGGAGACTTTCGAAGATAATTTCGGGATTCTTGTTCAGCCAAAAAGAGGCTTCACATGCTGACAGACCTAGTATGTTTAGATTTTGAAAATACAAGAATACTTCCGTGAATAGGATGGGCTTTGATTGGTCGTGGGTCTTTCTCAAGGCTGAAAACAATGAACGGATTATTACTTTTTAATTAGTAACGATGTACTCCCTTAAAATTTCCCAGGAGCCACATTCGAGTAATGACTTCTGTAACTCTATTTCTTGTTCAATAGTGAACATGATATAGGTAAAAAAGAGTTGGTAACTGTTTCCGAGGTTATGTAAAAAGATTTTGCTATGACCTTTTTGCGGAGCAACATATTATATTGAAGCGAAGCCTGTATCGTTGGGGAGAGGGAGATATCCCAGCACAAAAAAATGTCACGTAACAATAACACTATTTCTTTTCCCACCTCATATTTATTTCAATTGAAGGAATTTAACGTTTCATTCATGGCGTGGAATTGCATACTTTCGGATGACAAATGTCATTACTCGAGCGCAGCTCCTGGGAAATTAAGTGAGTACATCATTGCTAATTAAAAAGTAATAATCCGTTCATTGTTTACGGCCTTGAGGAAGACCCACGACCAATCGAAGCCCATCGTATTCACGGAAGTATCCTTGTATTTTCAAACTCTAAACATATTAGGTCTATCAGCATGTGTAGCCTCTTTTCGGCTGAACAAGAATCCCGAAATTAGCTTCGAAAGTCTCCCAAGGGGATTGATTGAAAATCCTGCAAATAGGCTGAAAATTAAAAAAAATATTTTGCTACTGCCGTAAATGTTTGGGTGTGGGCAATTTACAGTAATTTCATAAAATCTTTGAAAGAAAAAAAACTGTTTCAACCTAGGATCGAACCCCAGCCACCATATGAGGATAACCAGCTCTGCGCCTCAACCCACTGGGCTACGACCTCTGTTGAGAGAGTCATGAAAAGGATTTATACGGAGGAAGATTCTTTAATAGCATTTTTCTCTCGAACCCGCGCCTATGTGGAAGAAAGCTGTGACACTTTTCCCGTATTCTCTCTATAGTTTCAGAAAATAATTGCCTCGTTTGAATCCCGAACATAAGTCACACGATGTCTCCTTGTAAGTGGAGGGAGGCCATCTTCAGGGAAGGAAACTTGCATGGAAAAGAATGGTTTCTCCTATGCTGAATTCAACTGCTCATTCCTTCACAGTTCTGAAGTCCTTCAAGTACATAATTGACCTGATTGAAGCCCGGTTCATGTTCATGGAATTTTTGAGCAGGTGAGGCCATGTACAATTAAATAGGAATGTGTATTGTTTTCCTAATTCTGGCTTGGATGATTATGCATTGTATATGAAAGTCCTAAATGGAAAGCTTTTATTGCTTATGAACATTTTAATTCCATTGAACATGCTCACCTGAAGAAACTCACATATTTCTAGTATAAAGTAGAAGATCCCTAATCAGGAATTCTAAATGTCCAAGTTTCCAAGCAATGGAACTACACTCACACCTTGGTACTATGGACCTCCCTTTAATGGATTTTGGAAACAGTGGACAAAATCTGGAGCAGCCAACTTAGTTTAAAAGTCCAGCGCACCAGCAACACTGGACACGAGTCGCTGCTTTGAGAACTGACCACTAGTTAGCAGGTAGTCACTTTATTTACAACAGAGTGCTTGATTAATAGTATGTACAGTACTGTATTTATTCCTGTCTTTCATAATGAAATGGTTATTAGCCAATCCTAACATAACCTAGTGTTAGTGCCAGTAGACATCTGCTTTATCAGACCAATGTTCCCCCTTTTAGTCCGCAGTACCTAAGTATGAGTGTATGTTGAAGATTTTTTTAAATTAACACCAATTGCATCTCAAACTTCTACACTTTCTAATTTCATTTCATCCTGACAATATAACTGATAAATTCATTGAATAATGGCTAGCTATTGCTCCAAAGGATTATTCTTAATATTTACAGAGTATCTCAGCTGGATTAACCAGAATCACTGCACACAATTTTTTTACGATGATTCATTTGTCATTTAATCAAGCAGCATGATTATTTTAATATTGGATGAACTTTTCTTGTGTCGGTAAAAATTTATTCCTAGCCATAAAAACTTGTCTCCTTATTGGCATATTGTATATTACACTCGGATACTTTTTTTACCAGAATAATTAGAAGATATATCTATAAAAACGAAAATGCATTTATTCTGGAAGAGGCAAAGTCCCAGACATTCTGAATTAGCAATCTCCTACAATACCTCTTTCTAATGGTTTTTCTTTTCTTCACATAAATTACCCTGAATTAGCTGTGAATTGTTATTTGAAATTTCAAGACCCTGGCTGCTTTCATTTACTTTTTTTTAGGATACCAGGGCTAGTCAAGGTATTACCTTTACGGAGTTACCTGCAAGTGCACATAAGCGTGAATTTCAGCAGAGGAAAAACAATTCACCTTGACCGGGACTTGAACCCGGATACCTCCATACTGCACCAAGTGCTTTAGCCAGTTAAGCTACCAAGGCATTTTCTAAAAATCCACATGGGAGATGGACGCCTCTGTAGCTTAACTGGCAAAAGCACTTGGTGCGATATAAAATGATCTGGGTTTAAGTCCCGGTCAAGGGGATTCATTTTTCCTCTGTGGAATTTCATTCTTATAGGTACTTTTCCAACCATTACTGGTTTGTCTTTGTATTTCATTGATGTCATATATTAAACCTACATGTCCTAGGTCCCAAATGCTGGCAGCATACTCAAGGCGTGACCCAATAAGAGTGAGATATCACCTCTCCTTCATTTTTTGTTTGATGTCCTCCAAATAGCCGCTTCATGAATCCAAATCTCTTTGATGCAGTGCCACCAATTTTCCTTAAGTGTTTTCCACAACAATGATTTGAAGTTATGGTGATGCTCGCATATTTTACTTCATCCACTACATTTATATGTACTCTCCACACTTAATAGATGCAATGTCTTTCGTAAAAAATGTATAACAGTACATTTACTAAAATTAACTTTGAACTACCACTCAAGCCACCTTGAGTAATTGTTGCCGAGATCTAGTGTAAGGGCATCATGTCTGCATTTATGGTGATTTCTTGGTCAATTTCTGCATTGTCTGCAAAGTTAATTTTGTTGTTTATTATATTTAGGAATAAAATTGTTGATATTCCCTCATTTATTAGGATTATTTACTGGCTAAGTTAGGTTTAATGGCAGACGGTAAAATTTTTTACAGCCGAAGGCCTATATCTCCTTACACAATTTCTTTCTTCATCTTAGCATACATCCAACCTCTCTTCATCTCACCCATAAAACCCGTTTTCTTCCCTACGCTACTTACCAAACATCCTCCCATCTATTACACCTCAGTATCCCTTTACCTCTCATTACCTGCTCCAACCACCTACTCTGCCTCATCCAGAAGTTTACTTTCATCATGCACCATACCAATCACTTCCTTTCCATCCACTGCACTTTCTCCTCCATATGCACATCACAAACATCTGTAGCATACTCTTGTCCTCTTTTCACAGTGTCTACATTTTGGTACCATACAATGTTTCACTTCAAGTTTAACTCTCTGAAAACCTTTTCTTAACATTCTTACACAAGATCAGCTACCCCCTATTTCTGAATACTTCTCTTGCTAGCACAATTCTTTTCCTAATGCTTTTGCTACTATGACCATTTTCCTCCCACGTACAATCGAAACAATTAAATTACTCTTACTTGATCCAGTTTTTTCCCTCCTTCTTTAACCATTATCTGCAAAAAGGAAACAGTTCCAACTAAAAATGGGTCCTGGCTACTGAAAGGAACTCAAGGGACCACTAGGTTGTTTTTTCTTCAATTAAATATGTATTAATGAACTAAAATAAAATCAACAAAAAAATTAATATGTTTAAAATATTCACAGCAGCAGGAGTTAGTGAGATTCCGACTTTTTGGGGTTAACGATCACTGTTTAATTTTCCTTCCATGTGATTTATCTTAATTTTGCCTTTCCTGCATTGACTTTCTCATGCATCCACCATAGCCTGCAATCCTTAGGGTGATGGACTAACTAATGTCTGATCATCTGTGAATCCGACTATTAGCTGTTCTACTTTTACTCCCACACTTAGCTCTTTCTATTCCATTGAAACTTCCTTCTAAATAGCTAAAAAGCCAAACTTTTAAAAAGCAACAGCGACAATCATTGGCTTAACCTCTGACGCCATTTCGACGTACATGTGTACGGACCCTATTATGTCTCCCAGCAACAGTTTGACATACGGCGTACATCCACTAGCCATATACATAAATTTAAATACCCCCTGAGGAGTTAAACACTCAAATATTAAAATCTCGTTTGAGGGGTTAAATGAGGAATGATATACTAGCACATGCTGTGATATAAGAATTTGAAAGACTTGGATTTATTGTACAAATTGTTTTTTTTATGGTTGTAGGGGATGCAGCCCAGTATGACAGTACCCTGCGTAGAGGTGGGTCACAGGCAATGATTTGCTTGCTCCCCAGGGAGTCCTTTCAGAATGGATACTGAGAAGAATGATGAAAGCTTGCCTAGCGAATTGCTTGACTTTGGTTACTGCTTAAGCATAATGCTGAAAATGTTCCAAAACTGACCAATAAATAGTGCTGTAACCATTATCAGGACTACAGCCAATACAGTCTTTACCTAAGGGCACACAGGGACCGAGCCCAGGGCCCCCGAAATGCCGATATATTTGCTTCGACAAAAAAGCTCAATTTTTTTCTGTTTTCAAGTACATACCTACTAAAATTACCCTCAGATATTCAATTTTTTCCAGAGAATGAATAGTGAACATTTTAACAATAAAAAATAAGTATTATTTGCTATTTGGTGAAACTGATTAACTGCGCCACAAGCATAATTAATATAAAACCATAACAGATAAGTATTTTTTCTCGTCATTCCCTTTTTTTACTTCCCAACGGGGCCCCAAATTTTTGTGCCCAGAGGCACAGGCATGTCCTAAGACGCCCCTGCCTACAGCTGCACGTGGTGCAGATATTTTAATGGCTGGTAACCTTCCAACCTCTGCTTACAATTGCTGTGAAAAGTAAAAAATAGTCTCAGATTGTGGTGTACATGACTGCCAATGTGTAGGATTGATCTTAAATTAGAGACTTGAGATGGTAGTAATGAAGTACGAGCTACTACCCCCATGATGTGATGAGGGTTGGCATGAAATAAGGTATGCAAAGATTTGTGAATGGGGCATGTTATGCAATAGTTCATGGTGAGTAACTCCAGCCTTATGAGTAAGACTGAAAAATGAGTTCTGGAGATAACAGCAGTTTTGAATGACTGTGATACTGGTGAGAGAAATATAGTCAAGGGAAACATAAATAGCTAGATTGACGTATGGAGGGATGCCTTTGAGAAAGAGGTTGGGCCAATTGGTGACCCTCAAGTGAATATTAAAAACTTAGTGAGCGTATGCTATGAAAATAGGTTTTTGTCTCTAATAAATGGAGAAGAGGTGATTACAAGAGAATGGCTGACTTTGTTGCGTATAATGAGGGATAAAAGATTGAATGGTGCATTTCCAAAATGTTGTTAATGCCATTGTAGGGCAAATGCGATTTATTGTGAAAGCCATGTTTCATATTATCAAAGTAGATTTTCTTCATACTGCTGATCCTAGTGGTGAAAAAACTAACCAGAAGCAGCACTGCAAGTCATAATGTTGTAACAACTGGTGTACAACCAGTTTCTTCTTAGTCGTCATTGAAGGGTGTTGCTGTTGATATTTTGAGGTTATGAGGAGTGAGCATTATTTTGATTAAGTCTAATGTTATTGATATGAACTCAGATCAGATTGAAACTCCACCTAAGCCAAAGAAAAAGAACTGTCCAGAAAACTGGCTTCTAAATACGGCACAGAAATCAAGCAACTCAGGTCATAAGTAGAAATCGCCGAAAAGTCACTCACAGCAGCACACACAAATGAAATTTTCCCCAATTTTAAAATAGTGTAACTTGGGTATACCAGGATAAGCATTCGTGAAGGCTAACAGCAGTGGGTATCTGAGAAGAGTTTGTGGTGAAAACAGGAGAGGTAGTTAGGAATGAGTGCAGAATGGACAATATGAGGAGCGTGCTTTACTGGTTTGGCCATGTTGAGAGAATGGCGTGGAATTGATTGACCAAGATAGTCAGGGGTGAATGTGGTCATAACTATGAATATTTGGAGGCTAAAGACCATGCGCGAAGCAAAGCATGAATGTTACAGTAGCAATATAATACGTAAGGATAGGACAGTATGGAGGAGATTGTGTACCCAATGAGGCTCCTTGGCCTAACATCAGTAATTAGGCTCTTGGGAATTTGCCAACCCTGAATGAGAATGACACAATGGGTATGTTCACTCAAAAGATACTTTACTAAGGCTCTGCTTTCACATGATGGGAAACTACATAGATACTGACATTTTGCAGATTTAGAGTAACTTCCTGACTAATTACTAATAACATACATCTGCAATTGGTTTACTTGCTCCAGCACTCTAACAGTTATGCCCAATGGCTGAATATACTTGGGCACTTTCACTCCCATTTCAACTTTAAAATATCTCTTGCAAATGGAACCCTTTCTACTTCTTACACGCAAGTATTTTGCTTTCAGGAAAATACAATTAAATGTTAAAAGAATTAAATTTCAAGTTATTTTTTAAAATGAAACATGGCTATCTGGTGAACTAGTACCATCAAAAGTAACTAACACCTTATGGATATTTGGGTCTAAAACCAAGTTTAAACCTACAACAATTCTAGCTACCTTGTCACCAAAATTTGTAAATAATCACTTAAGATAAATTTATTGGAACCTTCACCAGATTTCATGGGAGTTCTCAAATCTAGCAGATTATTTGAAATTGGGTGTTAAAGAGATGAGAATTGGCACAAAAAGAGGACCAACATAACCAGAAGTCTGCTTCATCATAAGAGCATCACGTGGTAGTGAAATTGATTCCACCAGTAAAATTAGGTGATGATCAGATCAGTAAAAACTGAAGGTGATGCTTCATATGCTAAGTTCCCACCAGGTAACATTGATTGCATAACTTTGCATAACCTGTTTGGTATCGCAATGGTATCCCTACAATTGTTCCAAACCGATCAACTTACCTAGAGTGAAATTCAGTTAGCTAAGCTTAAACAATTTGCTCAACTACAAATATGGCCCAGGGAAATTTGTCCTCAAAACAAAAGTACTAACAACCACGTTTTTTACTACTTACTAAGAGAATTTCCAATTAGCTAAAAATATAGCCCATGAACACAAGCAATTAATATTTGAAAACGGAGTTTATTGATGTTAGAAGCACATGACATAGCTTTACAGGAAATGTCTACAGTCGTCGTCCGCGACGACCTCCCTTCCTTCTGGTGGAATCTGATGGAATGGGCGTCACATCCTCAATCCTGCCAATTTTCATAGAGGATCGCGCCAGAGCTCTCAACGCAGACTGGGCACCTGGTCCTGGAGTCTTTGTCTTATTTCCTCCGGTGGCACGAAGCTTAATGTGGAGTGCCGTTATCCCCAGAGATTTACATCTCTCAGCCACATCCTAGATAAAACGTAAATTAAACACAACAGCATTATCACAGTGAATATTGGAAACAGGGAATGCATAATTATTTTTCTATGAAATTGGTATGCAGGAGCAATGACACCTAAATAAGTTTAATGTGTAACTAAATAAATTCCCAAGAACTTGATTCGGCTGATTACCTCACAGAGAAATCAAAACTAATTCCTTCCGAATGCTCACTCAGCATTTATTCAACTTAACACGATGTCCGAATGAATGGAAAAATACTCCTGTTTACACGATGCATGTACTACACGAGAGGGCTCCTCAGCATTACATCAAAACACAACCCCATATGCTAATATGTAAGCATAATAACATTCCGATTCTGACGAAGTGTCCCCACACCCAACCGCGAGAGTACATACTAAATCTACAAATTACCCTGCAAGCCACCTCAGGAGTGTGTGGCAGGGGTGAGTATTCACGAACATACATTAAACTATACCCCGAAGTTAGTATAACTACGACTAATTATGCATTAGCATAAATCGATAATGCTTGTCACGAGACGAAGCCTCACAAGCATGCACTACACTACAGATATTATCACAATGGAGAGGGACCGTTAATATATATGTATTTTGCAACTACACAACTGGACAGAGACTCAAGACTTATGCAGAAAACATGCACGGCGTGCTACTAGTACTAGATAACAGACAAGAATTCAAGTATTAGGGATAACTAAAACTACTACTTAGAGCAACACTACCTATCGACAAACCTAGATAAGTCTCACTGGCCGCTGTTATGGTCCCTTATAATTCGTGGGAAAAATGACATTTTAAATCTGTCCGTTCTGCAGTCTAGTTCCCTAATTTTATTCTCATGATCTGATCTCCCGTACTAATATGTGTTAAAAGGAGTAATGAAATTAAATAAATCACAACTATCATGTGGTTCATTAGGAAAATCCACCAGCCAAGTCACAATGATTCTCATTAAAGTTGGTTTCTTAACCATGTGTGGGTTGGGATATACAACCACTACAAATACACAATCAGCGTACATTCAACGTAACTAGTATTCACAATGGTGGCTCATAATTCACCATTGCGGATTGCTCATACAAAATGCAAACCGTTAACCATATTTAATTCCTATAGCTCCTACAATCAAATCAACACAACTTCATCGATGAAACAAATTTCCAGACTTCACAGAAGAGTACGCTAAGAATCAACACATAGAAACCGATAATTACCTGTGCAGCCAACATAGCAGCGTACGGAGAAGCTTCATCTCTGTCGGCTTTGACTTTCATGCCTCCAGTTACACGAGCTATCGTTTCCCTATGAGTACAAAGGATGCATAAGTTATTTACGTCTAATAATATACAGAAGCAGCTTTATGACTCCCACCAGTCAACGAAAGTACATTTGTTACGTAGTGGAAAAGAGTGACTTACCTTCCAGACAAGTCGGTGACATGCACGAAAGTGTCATTGAAGCTTGCAAATATATGAGCAACCCCAAAAACCATTTCCCCCTCTCTTACTTGAGGTCCAAGTTGGACTTGGACCTGTTCTTGCTGAACTTTTCCTTTGCGGGGCGCCATTTTTCTTCACTGTAACAAATTAAATTACTGATTAGCAATAATATTCACAGATCACTTGAGCGGTCAGTTGTGTTTACCATGGACAAGGGCAGAGAAAAATTAACACACTAGGCAGCTAAGTTGTTGTTATCTGTTGGCGTTTATTCAGACAAATCCCCACAGAAAGTTATCAAATTACTACAGGGCAATTTATTTATGTGAGAATTAAACAATCCCAGTACATTAAAGCTAGATGATGCACTCAAAATAATAAAGATATCACAACTAATAACGTGACATGTCCTTACCACGATTGCTGGCCTTAAGAGGAAGTGAAACAATCGAAATTTCATTTCCGCTTGAATCGCACGTGTAGTCGATATTCTCGACGTTCTCGACCGACTCGATTTATTCGATATTTCATCTCAACTCCGCCATGTTTGTTGTTGTCGACTGACTGTACGAAACAAAATATCCCAGGCAAAACACGGTGTTAGTCGTCGTTAGGTTGAGTGAATGAAACAGCATTTGTGTTATTTTTGATGAAGATGGAGTCTTAGGCATTCATAATAGTGCAGGGAAGTGGTCTTCGGATCGCTTCTTTTGAAATTCAGGAGTCGTGACCCCACTTGTGGGTCAAGGCAGAAGTGTCAGTTTGTCTTGGAGTTTGCTGAGAAACTGGCGGGTCGACTTGTGGGAAGTCCCGGAAGGGACGGACCCGTCCAGATATTTTGGGACGATTGCGATGGCTACTCGTTTGAAGATTCTGATAGATTTGAAGAAGACTCGTTATGCAGCTGGATAAGCGAGCCAGAATCTTTGTGCAACAATTGGCGGGGTTGGAGAAGGAATATTGGCTGCTCGGGACCTGTAGGGAATTTGAGGAAAGCAACTGAAGGTAGGATTTAGCTGTATTAAATGGATGGTAACTTAGTATATTGAAGAATGGACGATTAGAGTGAAACGGGGTCATAGTGTTTTGTTTCTATCTCAATGCCGTTTCTAATGTACAGCGCTATATTTTCTTTTGCCTTCATAGAAATTGAAAAGTTTTTAGCATTGTTTACTTTGATTGATGTCTAAAATATGAGTAAATGCAATTAATTTTTATTAATTGCGAATTCTTCGTAGAAATGCTCTGAGAAGTTGGTGAACGAGAATCGGTTGTTTGCAGCTGCAGAAATCATCGCTTTTCAGTGGAAAATAGACTCCTGTTACTTCTCAATGTTTTAGTGTGTATTATCCTGTTTGCCAATATTTTCATTTAACTTCTGGCATTTCGCGTCGGAATTATTTTGAATGTAATTAGTTTCAAACTTGTCATTCTTTGATGCCTAAGGACCCTTTAAATGGTAAACAAATGTGAAATATTTACACTGAATACTATAACGCAGCTAGGCCCTTATTGCGTTCAAATATTGGTGGACTCTTACCTAAAGTTACTAGTTTTAAATGTCAGTGTTGGTGTTTCTATGGGCGTGTGTCTTATGTGAAGCGTCACAATTAGGAGCTCGTTCGGACCCTCAGGCTTTCACCACTCTCGGGAACGAGATCGCCCTTAACTGGTTCTGGTGGCAGCTGTTTCTAGATTCATTGACCTCTCGGCCTTCATGCAGCTTGATGCACAAACATACACCCCCCACCATTTTTCCTCTCGTGCCTACACTCTGCCCTGACATCGTTGTTCATCCGTGCCATTTATACAGTAACACATGTTGCAATTTGTAGGATTTAAGATCTATGTTCAGTAAAACTTCATAATGCATAGTAATGTCTGCCGTCATTTTATGTACGTTGAATCTTTGTTTTAGCTGTTATATATAATGTTTTCGATAAGAAATTACGGTTTATTTTGAATATTTTTACTCTTGGCGTTATTTTCAATGTCTCTCAAAAGAAGTTTCTTCATCGTATTCCGTTCCGTGTAATACGTCTTTCGATTTTTTAATAATAGTCATTCATTTTGAATTAATGGCCCCGTCCCATTTCTTCTTGCGATAAGTTTTAAAAAATATATTTTGGCCGTGCGATGTAGCAATATGTGAGATTCTGACATATTTCTCCTATTTCTATTCTGGTTTCGACTTAATTAATTGTATCCGTGGTACTTCTCTGCAAATTGGGCGATAGTCTACGAAATATAGAGACATTCAGCATAGGAGATACTTGTTCTAACATTTCCGGAATGCAACTTCTTTGGTGCCGTATTTGTGTGATGAGTTTGTACCCTTAGCCAGGGTCGCAAGTCCTTGGGTGCTACAAATTTTAGGGGTTCGTAATTCCTCTGCGCGCCCATGTGAGAAACGCCACCGTGGATTATTTTCCAGATACTTTTCCAGCTGTGGATGAACCGAGTATCAATCATTTGCCCGCATCTACTCACTCCTAGCTCACGCTTATTTCGGGCATCTCAATATATTGAGACGAGCATTCAGAATCATGCCCGGGGCTATAAGTTGAAACATCGTTGCGAGATTCGAACGCCCGTCCCCTGAGTATCAAGCTAGGGATTTACTTTTAACTAGTGATGGATCGGTCGTGATTGATCGAATCCCGAGATCAAGTTCTCTTATAACATTGATAGATGAACTAGATCTCTCCAATGACCGAGGAGTTCATCTTTACCCATCACGATAGGAATGATTGTATGACATCAAATATCGATCACGAAATGTGAGACCGGCCGTCCAACAAATATGCATATTTTTGCAATTCAAGCAATATTTGGACCCTTAGACTTAATTTTAGGTCGATACATCACCTCCCTTTATTTAAGTTCATTATTTACTGAATCGATTGGTTTTTGTTTGATTGTTCTAGGATACACAGAATTGGAGATATTTGCTTTTCTGCAGAACACTGAAATCACCTAAAATCGGTGTTTCGTTTACATAAAAATGGCCACTATCCGGAAAATAAAATTAAAAAAAATAAAATAATGACATTTTTATATTCTCAATAAATGGTAGTTCGTTTGGTAAAAATATAAAAATTATTGAAAATGATATGGGTTCACCCATCTCAAAAGACCGACTTTGCCCATCACTACTTTTAACCCTGCGGCGATGGGTGATGGTGGAGAAATCATTGTTTCTGTATTGTAGAAGCGATGGTATTCATGGCCTTGTACAATGTTTTACGCGTGGTAAACCTCAAAATATGTTATATCCAACAGATTAAACGCCGTGAGGAAATGTATTGGAGTACCTACAGTAATCTCGATTATCCAAGTCCATATTTTCCGAGGTTGTGTATTATCCGAGATACAAATTTTTAGTAAGTAGCATTTTTGTTTGCAAGCCAGTTTATTTCAGGCAAGCCAATGTGAGAATTCGACAATCCATTCGATATCCAAGCGAATGATATTCTAACCATGTTAAAAACTTCGTTGAATAGTTATTGACCACTTTAATAATTCATTCATTACAGTAATCTACCGGTTAGAGGTAGGTTTTGATGGAAGTCGGAGAATAACCAAAGAACTCTTACACGTGCCGTGCGCTTTCTACCTCTAGTATTTCTTTCTTCATCTCATCATAAGTCCTACCTTTCTTCACCCCGTCCATAAAAACTATTCTCTTCCTTCCCCTTCCCTGCTTACCCAACATCCTATCATCTATCAAGGCCTTCAGCAAACCATCGCCCCTCATGACCCCTTCCAGCCACCTACCCTGTCTTCCCCTAATGTCATCTATAAGTTTCCTCTCCTCGTCCACCATTTCAAGCACTTCCTCATTTGTCTTCCTTTCCGTCCGACGCACATTCTCCATCCTCCTCCACACCTACATCTCGAAAGCCTTCAGCCTATTTTCGTCTTCCTTTTTCAAGGTCCACGTTTCTGCCCCATGCAACGCCACACTCCATGTCAAGCTCTTCACCAGCCTCTTTTTTACATCCTTACTTAAGGTCCCCGTCATCAGATCCCTTCTATTATTGAACGTTTCTTTCGCTAGCGCTATTCTCCTCCTAATTTCTTTGCTACTATGTCCTCTTTCTTCTAGCGTACTACCCAAATAATTACATTGTTCTACTTGCTCCAGTTTGTGTATTCCTACTCTTATCACCAGCTTCGCTTTCTTTGTCCCAGAGAATCTCATTACTTTTGTTTTCTTATTATTAATCTTCATCCCCTATTTCTAGCACTGAATTTCCAGTGCATCTACTAAAGTTTGCAATCCTTTCGATTACCGACTGACCAACGCCTGGTCGTCTGCGAATCTAACCGACTTTATCCGCTGGCCTCCTACTTTCATTCCCACATCTAGCTCATCCCATGCCTTTCTTACCATTTCTTCAGCATAGATGTTAAAAAGTGACGGCGACAACGGGCACCCTTGCCGCACCCCACGACCTATAACTGCCCTCCCTGATTCACCGTCAGCTACCCTTACCTGAGCCCTCTGCCCCATTTATAAGTTTCGGATGAGTCTCCTATCACGCCAATCTATTCCTATTTTCCCCAGTATATGCATTAGTTTCTCCCAGTTTACTCTGCCAAACGCCTTTTCGAAATCTACAAAGCAAGCGAAAACATCCTGATTATGCTCTATGTTTCTATCTATAACTGTCCTCATTACCGCAATCGCGTCCCTGGTTGCCCTCCCTTTACTGAACCCAAATTGGTCATCGCCTAAATAGCAGTTAGCCCTGCTCTTCGGCCTTCTATTTAGTATTATAAGCAAGACTTTTGCCTCGTACGAAATTAAACTGATTATTCTATACTCCTCGCATTCTGACGCTTTCTTCTTCTTCGGGATAGGTATTAATACTGTTTTCAGGAAATCCTGTGGCCATACTCCTTCCTCGTAGATCCTGCGAATAAGTTTGAAAAACGATTTTATCCCCTTCATCTCTCTTAATGCCCTCTCTATTTAGCTGTCGAGTAACTCTGGTCCGAGGTTATCCTTATCTATTGTTCCTTCATCTTCTAGATCTAGGCTAAAGGGTCTATTCTCGCTGTCACATAGCTCCTCTACGTATTCTCTCCATTCTTCCTGGATATCTTCCTGTTCGATTAATATATTCCCTGTTTTGTCCTTAACCTTTGGTATCGTTTGACCTCTATTATCACCCGATAACATAGTCACCTTGGCGTACAAAGAGCCCTCTTCCTGCTTCTTTTCCATTTCCTCGCATTGTCCCTTCCACCAGTTTTCTTTTGCCCGATTGGTCACTCGCCTGAGTCTATTATTCAATTCCTTGTGCTTCCTCTTCCCTACGTCGATCTTCACGTTTTTCCATATCCTTCTCTCCTCCATTTTCTTTATCATTTCTTCCGTAACCCACTACTTCTTAACCCTCTTCTTTTCCACCGTTCCTATTCTTTTCTCTACTGCTTCTGCGATGCCTGTTTTTATAAGCTCCCATCTTCTCTCCATTGTTCCCATCCGCTTAATTTCACCTATGTTTTTTTGCACCAGCTCTTGGTGTTCCCTCCTTTTCAACCCTTTCAATGCTTCAAGGTTCCACCTCCTTATCTTCCTAACTTTACAAAGCCTTTTGAATCCAACTTCTTACTTCATCATCACCAAGTTATGATCTGAATCCGCATCCGCCCCTGGATAGCTACGCGAGTTTTAACACTGTTCCTAAATCTCTGCCTTACCATTATATAATCAATTTGGTATCTCCCAGTATCACCCGGTATTTTCCACGTGTACCTACGCATGGGGTGTTGTTTAAACCAAGTGTTTGTCACTACTAATTTATATCTTCTACAAAACTCAACTGCCTTTTCACTACGATCATTTCTTCTTTCTAGCCCAAACCCTCCCACTTGTAATCCGTCCCTCCCTTCTTCCACCACTGCATTCCAGTCACCCATCACTATCAGGTTTTTCTTTCCCGGCACTTCCCTTATTATTTCTTCTACTTGTTCGTACACCTCTTCCACCTCTTTCTCCCTATGGTTGCTCGTAGGCATGTATACCTGGACCAGTACGAAATTCGTCGGTCGTGCTTTTATTTCTACCACCAGTTCAATGTTTACCACCCTCAGTCCCAATTTTGTGTTCAGTTACATGCCTACCCCACGTTGACTCTCATCTCCCCCAATATATATTACCCTATAGCTATCACTCCAATAGTCCCCGCTATCCTTCCATCTCACCTCGCACAATCCCAAAGCATCAATGTTTCCCTATTCCATTTCCTGCTTAATATTTTAATGCTTCCCGGTTCTCATCATGGTCCTTAGGTTCCAAGTTCCTATTTTTACCACTGTTTTCTTCCTCTTTTTCCTCTTCTTCTCCCTCCTATCGCTTGTACACGCCGGTGATGATGCTGTGCAAGGATATCGTGTGATGACGACCACGGAGGCCTTGCCTCCCCCACTGCCGGGCACGACACCCGCCCTAGTGGGCGGCGACCCGTAGTTGCCAGGAATAAATTCTCTGTTAACGACTTTTATATTCTAGGAAGTGATAGTTGAGAGGTATTCCCACGCCACTCAACGGTATTTTTAACGTGACACCATCACGGAACTACCTTTCGTCTGGCTCCTACCCTTCAACCTATCTGGCATGGGTGGCCCTACCAGGAGCAATAGTACTTGCTCCTGCCAGTCCAGCTCTTGGGGTCATTGGAACGCACAAGCCCTTCAACCACGTCAGGGTCGTAGTTCAAGGAAGAGACTTTAATAATACATTGGTTAATTTATGGAGGTTTGGTCATGTCTTTTTTAAAATTGTCATGATTGTCGCAGTAAGAAAGTTGATCCTTTGAGCCCTGAAGAAGCTTTAATTAAATGGCGCAACGTCGGTGGAAAAAGGAAGTTGAGTTAAAAAAAAAGAAAAGACATGACAAAACCTCCATAAATTAACCAATGCAAGTCAACAACAAAAGGAAGGAACAGCATAGATGTATCGTATTATTTGTCACAATTTCTTCTCGCTCTTACGATTTTTTACACTCGCTCATATTCCCTCCGTGATATCCGAGTTTTAGATTATTCGAGATAACCTCGGATAATTGAGACTCCACTATAATTGGTATTGTGCCGAGTTAATGTTAGTCTTGCATATAATTTCCCTGAGCCATAGGGATATTCTCCTACGTTTTCCTCGTACAACTATTTTCTATTATTGAATCTCGTTTAATCTTTTATCTGTATATTATTTCCAACCCCCATGAGTTCTTATTGTTCATATTCTTCTCTTCCCTCCCCCACGCTACCCTTCATTCTTTCTCCAACATTCCCTTCAAAATGTCATTCACTACCTCTCACATATCAAAACGGCAAATGAAGAAAATAACATCCAGTCTTATAACTTGTGCCTGGGTTCGTCGCATAGCTGGTTGAGTACTTCACTCCGAGACCACTTGATCATGCTGACCTAGGCTCAATTCTATGGTTTACAGTGGCAGTAAAATATTTAACCTCTGTACTTCTTTGAACTATTGGGTTCATAATCCTCAAAGGGGGGTTATTTATTACTCGTAAGACTATTTCAGAATCCCTAGATCTAGGTATTGGATACTCCTCTTGTCAACACGTCGTCCGTCCTCTTTTTCTGCCTTCTAGAATATCTCCCCTAGTTTTCCCATCCTACACTAACAATAAATGTAACCCTTCGTACGTAAACGTAAATTTTGACGAATGAGGTGGCTTTTCTGATTTCATATTATTCACGCTGTTGTCGGGAAACGGTTCGCACTTTCAGATTAAAACTTACGGAGAGAGTTTCTTTTACACTTTTATGTAGGAATATATATTAGTAAACCAATATTTGTATTTGATTCTGTTTACGTTGTTATATTTATTTTTACATATTTTGGGCTGTAAATTTAGAATTTGGTCCAGTAAAAAGCGGTCGGCTGCTGACTTTTTTATCTTTAGAATTAGATGCATGTATGGTGCGTATGATATTTGGATAAAATTAAGAATTTATTAATATATATATCGTGATTTTTTAAAAATTGTTGTGCCCTATTTGTTGTATAATGGAAGTATAATTTGTATTGTTTCTGTGAAATGTATGTAAGTATTTAAAATGGGGGGAAATCCCGTTAATAAATTATGATTCGTCATGCAGACTCGTTTTTTTATATTTCGATGCGGATATTTCCATACCCGTGAATTTCTCGCGGAATACGTTATGTTGCAAGGATTTTTTTCAAGTTTAGATTGGTAGATGGAGATCACCTCCCATTTATTCGCGATCCTTTGGAAGTTCGTAAGCGTTCTGCGGTGTTTAAGGTAGTTGGAGCGATTTTTGTTTGTGTACAGATTTGTGTGAAAATTTGCATACATGTTATTTTCGTGATGTCTTTGCAAAAAAATTAAAATATAAATAATAAAAAAAATATCAAATAAAAAAAAATACCGATTTTTTATTTGATATTTTTTTGGCAATTCAGAGCTATTTAACACGCACCTTGACATACATTCAAGTATTCTA
This sequence comes from Pyrrhosoma nymphula, assembly GCA_963573305.1. NCBI lineage: Eukaryota > Metazoa > Arthropoda > Insecta > Odonata > Coenagrionidae > Pyrrhosoma > Pyrrhosoma nymphula. Next base: position 83,081,740 of record OY754333.1, on the reverse strand, counting down.
CCAGCTGATTGGTAGGTTCTTGGACAGTCCCCATTCTGCATCCCAACCTCATAGACATTTTCTCGCTTTCCCTCCTAAGTATTGCCCGTTATTGGATCCCTCTTCAATTCTTCATATCTTCTACATCCTCTTATTTCGTCCAGAATTCCTATCCTCTTCCTTCCTCTTCCACGCTTCCCCAGTGTTCTCCCCTCTACCACTCTCTTCAACATGCCCTCTCCTCTCAAAACTTCCTCCATCCATCTCTTCTGCCTTCTCCGAACCTCTGCCACAAGCTTCCTCTCCGACCATATCCTATACCTCCTCGTTCGTCTTTCTCGCCATCCAGCTAACCTTCTCCATCCTTCTCCAAACCCACATCTCAAATGCCTCAAGTCTACGCTCATCCTCCATTCGCATTGACCAAGTTTCCAACCCATGTAGCGCCACGCTCCATATTAAAGATTTCATCAGCCTCTTCTTTACGTCTCTTCTCAGAACCCACCTCATCAATTCCCTTCTCTTCGAAAATGCTTCTTTAGCTAGCGCAATTCTGCATCTGATGTCCTTACCACTAAACCCATTCTCCTCTAAAATACTACCCAGATACGTAAACTGTTCGATCTGCTCTATCTTCTGCCCTCCCACCCTTATATTCAGCCTCGCCTTCTTATTTATAGAAAATCTAATCACTTTCGTATTTTTGTGGTTGATCTTCATCCCATACACTACGCACTGCACCTGTAATGTATTCATCATTGACTGTAACCCTTTGGCAGACTGACTAACCAATGCTTGATCATCTGTAAATCTCAATGGTTTTATCAGCCCACCTCCTACCTTTATTCCCACCTCCTCCTCCCCACATGCCTCCCTAACCATTTCTTCTGAATACACGTTAAAAAGCAACGGCGATAGTGGGCACCCCTGCCGCACTCCCCGTCCTATCGTGGCCCATCCCGATTCTCCATTGGCTACCCTAACCTGCGCAGTCTGATTCATATACAAATTCCGAATCAGACGCCTGTCCCTCCAATCGACCCCTAATTTCTTCAACACTCCCATTAATTCGTCTGTTCCACCCGATCAAACGCCTTCTTGAAATCTACATCCTGCCCATACTCTAAGTTTCTTTCTATTAGCGTCCTCATCACCGCTATAGCGTCTCGCGTTCCCGTCCCTCTCCTAAAACAGATGTGATCGTCACCCATGTATTTATTTGCCTTCTTCTCTAGCCTTCTGTTTATAAATCTCAGAACTACTTTGGCCGCGTGGGATATTAAGCTTATTGTCCTATAGTCTTCACGAAGTCTTCCGGCCACACTCCATCCTCATAAATCCTACGAATAAGAGCAAAAACTTTTCCTCTTCCGTTCTTCCCCATGCTCTTTAAAATTGCAGGTATGTCATCTATTCCCACCACCTTATTCCTATTCATGTCTCGTAGAACTCTTTCGATATCGCTATCTAGGATACCTAGTCCGATGTCATCTCTGTCGATATCGTCTTCCCTTTCTATATCTAACCTATTGGGCCTTATTTCTTTACCATACAGCTCTTCAACATACTCCTTCCTCCTCTCCTGGATCTCTTTCGGTTCTACGATCACCTTTCCCGTCTTGTCTGTTATCGTTGTAATTCCCCTTCCCTTATTACCACCCGTCAGTTCCTTTACTTTCCTATATAATACATCTGATCTTCCCTCTTTTTTGGTATTTCTCTAACGCGTCGATCGGTTATCTCCACCACGCCTCTTTTGCTTTCTTTATTTCTCTTCTAAGCCTGTTATTTAATTCTCGGTATTTTCTCTTACCTAGCTCTGAGTTTACGCACTTCCATTTCCTTCTCTTCTCCATCGCCATTATCATCTCCTTCGTGATCCACGGTTTTCTAATTTTATTTGTATTCACTACGCCTACCGTTGCTTTCGCCGCTTCTACAATTCCATTTTTCAAACTTCCCCATTCATCTTCCACTGATCTAACTCCATGTTCCTCACCCATTATCTCATCCACCTTCTCTCGATACTGCTTCATCACTGCCCCAGTTAATGCCTCCGTAATCCACTTTCGCACCCTCCTTCCCAGGCTTATCTTTTTCAGTTTTACCCGACATTTGATGACTAATAAGTTGTGGTCTGCGTTTGCATCAGCTCCTGGATAAGTTTGCGATTTTTTAACACTATTCCTGTATCTGTGACGAACCATTATATAATCTATCTGAAACCTATATGTGTCTCCCGGCTTCTCCAAATGTACCTACGTCGAGGATGATGTCTGAGCCATGTATTTGTATTTAATAGGTTATTTCTAAGGCAAAACTCCACTGGTTTCTCGCCCCGGTCGTTTCTCCTTCCTAGCCCGTAATCGCCCACCTACCGCCCATCTCTTCCTTCGCCCACCACCGCGTTCCAATCCCCCATTAATCCTAATTGATGAATAGTGCTTCCTCCCAGGTATCCTACCAATCATTTCCTCTAGCTGATCGTATACCCCATCTACCTCCTCCTCTTTATGATTAGAGGTAGGCATATAAACCTGGATGATAACTAAATTCGTTGGATCTGCCTTTAGTTCCACGACTATAATCCTATCACTCACCTGTTCTGCATACACTACTTTTCTACCTAGTTTCCTATTCATTACGAATGCTACCTCGCGCTGACTTTCATTCCCTCCACTATAAATTACTCGTCGTCGCTCCAGTAGTCCCCGTCATCCTTCCATCGTACTTCACCCAGACTCATGATGTCTACACCCACCCTCTCCATTTCTTGCTTTATATTCTCTAACTTCCCCGCTCTCAGCATAATCCTAACATTCCACGTGTCTATTCTGATAGCTTCGTTCCTCTTCCTTATCTTCTTTTCCTCTGCTGCTACTACGTCTGAACAAGGATTTCGTGTGATGACGACCGCAGGGGCCTTGCTCCCACCGCTGCCGGGCACGACGCCCGGCCCTCTGGGCCGAGTCCCGTAGTTTCCAGTATTAATTATCATTTGAGAACTGTCCATAATTTCAAGGTTTTTGTTTAAATTGAGATAGTATTCCGTGGCCTTACTCAATAGTGTTTTTTACGTGGCATAATCACTTCAGAGGCCCCCCCACTGGGGTCAGACGCCTTTTGCAGTCCTTTCACTTGAGGTACAGACGCTGCGCGGAATACCATTCGTTTGTCCCTAACCTTCGACCAATCTGGCATGGGTGACCCTACCAGGAGCAATGCTCCCGCCAGTGCAGCTCTAGGGGTTATCGGAGCACGCAAACCCTTCCACCACGACAAGGTTGTAGTCCAAGAGAAGGGACATGACATACATTTCGTCATATTCGATTACATATGTACTAATTTTCTTCTAAACGCGAAATGACACATTTCATATTATTATAATGGTTTCTATCAAATATCAAGGTGCTACGCCGCGGCCGGTTTGAAAGAACGTTTAATTATAATTTACGCGAATTATACGAAACCGCACCGTAAATTCGTCATAAAACGTTCTCTAGTTAAAGGAAAAATGTAAACTAAAATTCTTGAATAATTTTCATAAATGAATATATAGTGATTTCCATGGCATAAACATGTACTGTACATAATATGTGGTCCTAGGGTTTTTTTCGACTTGAAAAATTATTGTGTGTACCCACGATTATCGCTCTTGCCACCTTCATGCGTGTAGTGCTCACTGTTGACGTCCGAGTTGGTCTTTCCGGAAAACAATTTTTGTTATGCCCCGGGTTCGATTCCGAAGAGTTTTAAAAGGTGTCCAAACTCCCGCTTTGGTGATGTGTTAAGGGCAAGTGCTACGAAACTCCGTCCGTCGGTTGGGACGTTCAACTGTTGGCTCCTTGGTGCATTTCTTTCCTGGATGGTGGTCCTGCATCCTACCTAATTGCGCAAACGACTTCAGTTTTAGGTCGTCTCCTCATATAACCAACCTTTTGCAAGCCTTTTTCGGTGAAGTTTTTCCGTAAATATCAATTTCTATGATCATTACCACTCGCGAAATCCCAGACAATGCACTATTGCAATCATGAATTAGAGTAATGAGCGAAGAGCAATGTTGTGGGGTGGTAGCGTTTTCATTTGAAGAGGCAACAATGGGCTCCGCGCCCGACTTCACGTGCATGTCAAGTTCGCCATCGAGTGATCATATCCAGCTGAACAGCTGTTGAGAAAAACAGCAACTTTGAGGTGATGTACGAATTGAGGCCGATGTTTTCAAAAAACTATGAAAGCTTAATTCTCGTCATATGAGCGTTCGGTTCGTAGGGCGCTCGCCGATCGCCGTGCGATTTGTGGTTTTATTAGGCCCGCGTGCCGAAGGGGTCGTGACCGTCCCCTCTTCTTCTGCACCCTCAGGGTTACTTACACACCTATAACGGAACGGTGTCGGGAGTGGATAGTGGTCCGCACTCATACAGACGTGGCCACGTCGCCGTCCGATATTTCGTCTGATTGAAAATGATACCTGCTGTAGATCGGGAAGAAATAACCTGAAAACTGAAAGGGGTCAATCCATTTCAAATCACCCTGGCGATGTTGCTCAACATTTTTTATATTCCTGGATTTTTTCCCATGTGTTTCCTATAGGTAGAAAGTCACAAAACACTATTTGAAAAAAAATTATTAGCCATAGTTTTTTTCTGGCAGCCATTTTTAAAATGGGGGTTGGGCAAATTTTGATGAAAAACGTGGTGTGCAGAAAGTTTAATTGACAAGGTATTAAAAAATATATCAGAATAATTAAAAAAACATTGTGTTCCGCATGAAATGAACTTTAGGTATATTTTTTTTAATTTTTCAATCATGCAAGAAAGTCATTCAAACTCTTTCTGTAAAAAACGGAAAAAAATTATCAATCGTTAATTTTTAAGACCATAAATTTTTATGAAGGAATCGAGACTCACTGATAATATGTTATTTCTGTGTTGAATACTTACATAACTACCTGCAGTCTAAGTTTTAGTCCTGAGAATGCACTCCTTTTTTCTAGAGCTTTTCAAAAATGTCCGAAAGCGTCAATTTTCTCAGGTCAATATCTAAAAAGGGACTGATTGAAAACAAGTGAAAATTTTACAGAATGTTCTTTATACACATAGAAATATCTCACAAACAAATTATGACTGAGACTCAACTGCATTTAGAGTAATAGAGCAGTGAATTTCTGTAAAAACGCTACCCTTCTACACAATCGTGCAGTGCCAAGTTAGCAAACAAGGGCTTGTTTAAATCATTACATTAACAATTAGTTTTATCTAAAACAAATAACTTGTATTCAAAATTTAAAATTTTTGTTTAGGTCTATGTCATATTTATATTTGAAACTGATTTTAAAACTAGAAATAATATATATCAGCAAAAAATAATACTCAACCATAATATAGCAGTAAGTTAAAACACTTAGTTAAGAAAAAGTATTTATTTTATCTACTATACTTAGAAAAATATGTATAAATATTTATAAAATGTAAAAAATATAAGAGGAATACGTTTGTAACTCAATAACCTTTTGTAATTGATATATGAGTTACCATGTAGCAACAAGTCAATGAGAGTTTTGCAAGTGTAGAATTTTTCTTAACGTAAGTGTTTTAACTTATTGCTATGTAATGGTTGAGTATTGTTTTTTGCTGATATACATTCTTTCTATGCTGGAGCTGGGTTTTCCGACGCAGCTGCTCCGTAAAGCGTAGTTCCAAGATGATCAGCCACTGCGGAAGCCTTCGCTCCAACTATATTATTTATAATTGTAGTTGGTGTGAGAGTCGCATTTACTGCCTCCCAAATGCCACCAAAACCACATGTATGACAGTTCATTGTAACTACCAAAGTATGTATCTGGACATTGAAATCATGAGCAGCAAACACTAATAAGGTTTAAATACCTAGATGGCTGTGTCATCCAATTAGGTTCTTATCACCTCCTGTCACATAGACTATCAGTGTGTTATGCTGTGATCAGTCAGCTAGTGAGCCTACCCCTGTGTTAGCCTCTGAATTCAAATGCGGATCCTAAGTGAATAAATGTATTGTGATGAGGGCCACCTCGATGATCAGCCAAAGAACCAAAAAGATAGACAACAACGTAAATGACACGCCAAAAAACTCTGCAGTAGAGGAGGAGCAGGAGGGAAAGTGTAAGGGAATGCGGCAATCACCACCACCACCAACTAGCATAGGCAACAGAATATAAGATAAAAGGGAGGACGAGAGAGAAGAGAAGGCCACCGAGAGCAGTGAGGCAGAGAAGACAGGAAAGATGAAGAACTCGAAAGAGACAAGAGAAGGATCCAGATTTTCACCTCAGGGGAAAAGAGGAGCCCCAGAGAAGAGGATGAGGGGCAGAATGGAGGCTGAAGAAGAGGCATACAGAGAAATCGAAGCATTTCATGAGAAAACAACGTTGTTTTTACCTCCAGGAGACACCTTAAAGTTTTTGAAAGGAGTAAAAATGTGCAAGGACTCAAGGGAATTTTTAAAGATACGGCACCCCTAATAGACTGTTTTAAAATCCTAGTCAAACAAAGAGTGATCAAAGACCCAGCACTAGAAATCCGAGTAAGCAGACAGGCCCTCCTTAAGAACTAATTGATTAACAATATACACACATATATGTGAACTTTTCTTTTTTTGAGCTTATATTCCTCTTCACTGGATTAGGTAGCATTTTAACTACTTTTTTTTACTATACTTACTAACGTATTTATTTAATGAAACAAATATAAAATGGGAAAAAATATAGTTGCCATTTTGCTAAATGTGTGCTCAGTGAGAAGTAGAAGAAAATGAGAGCAACTTGTTTGTTTTATGAGAAGATGGATCCCGGATATTATGATGTTACAGGAAACGAATTTAGATGAAGTACCCCACTTTTTTAACTCAAAGGAATACTTTTTTATAACAATTCAAGGGTAAGTAATGCTTCTGGGACGATGGTGGCAGTAAAAAAATCCATGGAAGCCAGGATAATTGAGCACCGATGCATTTCCTTGTGTTTTTGGCCAGGAAATATGGGTTGGAGTGTGTACCCTGGAAAAAAAATCGTTTCGTCAATGTTTATGTGCTGAATGATACGGGTCTAGCTTGCATGGACTGGAGTCAGTGAGGGCCTCTGTGGAAGAACACAGACTCCATTCTGAATCATCATCGGAAACACCCGAGGAGATCTTAGTGATGGGGGATTTTAACTGTACTCTAAACCCTGTAATCAAAAGGACATCATGAACAGAAAGAGACCCTAGGGTAGCCTGCATCTTAGAAGACATCATTAGGGCAGAGAACCTGGAAGATGTGTGGAGAGAGGTGTATGGAAGAAAGGAAGGATACACTTTTTATTCAACGAAAGCCCCAATGCAGCATCACCGCTTGATCGTTTTTACGTGACAATAAATACCCTACTAGGCGTAAGGTCAATTACTATGCTTCAAACATTCTTGGACCATATGGCAGTCTCCATGGTATTGTCCTCTTCAAGTTTGAAAACCCAAAATACACCATACTGGAAGTTTAACAATGAGCTCCTCTCGGACAAAACGTATGTGCAATACATGGAACAAATAATAATAGAAGCGAAGAAAGAGACATCAGAGCCAATCATGCTATGGGAAAACCTAAAGATGGAAATACAAGGTGCCACCAAGCTCTACCAGAGAATGAAGAGAGGGTTGCAATATGCTGATATCCAGCTGCTGGAGGAAGAGGTAGACAAAGTTTACAACTTAGAAGATGGAAAAAAGGTGAGAGAAGTGAGGAAATGGTATACAGGACAGGCAGAAGGTGCTTTAACATGAAGCTGGTGGGAAGATATTGTGGCCAGTGACAATCCAATGGGCACCCTCCTCGCACGGGCATTAACAAGGATTTCACATGAGCACCTCATTGCGCTAGACATGAAGAAGGGTAACCTGTCAGAGACGAGAGATTTATGCAAATACATCCACCATTATTTTAAGGAAACATACAGGGAATGTGTTCAAAGGAGATCGGAGGAAGGTGAACAGAGATAGGAAATTACTCTAAATACCAACCTTAAATTGAGAACTTTGACCAAATAATCTAGCAGATGGGGCGACAAAAATATATCACAAGAAGATTATGATGTGGCACTCCACTCTCTAGGATGCAAAAAGGTCCCAGGGCAAGACCAGAGGCAGTCTTCCCCTTACGGCAAGGGGGGCAGTAATTGCACTCCTACAAAAAAAAAGAGATAAGAGACTGCTGAAAAACTGGAGATAAGTGTCTATCATCATGATGGACTATAAAGTTACTGTGAAGGCTTTATCTAATATATTGGCCAGCATGATAATGGAAGTGGTCTCACTCAAACAGGGATGCAGAATACTGGGCAGGAGCATCATAGATAATAGAGATCTCTCTCATTAGAGATTTAATAAAAGACCAACAATGAAGACAAAAGAATGGTAATTTTATCCCTAGATTGAAAAGCCACCATTGACAATGTAAGGCACGATTACCTTTTTACGGTAATGAAAAGATGGGATTCAGAACCACATTTGTAAATAAAATAAAAACATTATATGTCTGTCTTCTTTTGAAGTTTTTTCCACTCTTTATTTTTGTATTAGAAAAAAAATGCTACAACATGATTCTCCTTTACCCTCTCCTCACCATCAAATAAATGTTGCTTAGGGTTGGAAATTATTACTCTCTGATATATGTTGCACTACAAGTGCTTGCTGACCCAGCTGGGCACACTCTTTCCTCCGTATCTTGAAACATCTGATCCTACATTCTCATGTTTCTTCTGGGCATAGTCCTGGCATTGTAAGGCCCTGGTGGTAGGTTACTTGAGACTTCAGCTTTCGAGCATTTATATTTCCCAAGTCTTCTATATACCATGACAAAATTAGTTCATTTGGTTTATCTTTTCTTATGTTATGTATTGCCAATCATTTACAAGTGTTCTCAGGATTTAAGATACTGTCACTCAGTAGAGCTGTCATAATAATGTTGTTAAATGGGTACAGTTCATGCCACGTAAACCCGTTGCATAGTATCGCGTAGCATACTTCGTTTTGCTTGACATAGTTAAAAGTCTTCCTCAGGTCCACTATGTACTGCCAGGTGCAATGTTTTGTATATTGCCTTTTTTTGCAAAGTGGTATGTGCTTCTGGATATTTTTTATAATTTTTTACAAATCTGTTTGTACCATTTTTTCACAGATGGATCGAGCAATGGATTTGGCACAGGAGGTGGGCTCAGTGGAGTGGGAGGGGCAGGGGGTGGCTGCATCATATCTGGCGTTGGAAGCGGTGCAGGTGGTGGTAATGGGGGGCAGCACCAAAATCAAGTGGGAAGCCTGGTGGAGATGTGTGCCCGTTGCGTTGCTTCTCACATTCCATTCGAGCTCGTGGAGCACGTTTATCCTCCGGTGCCTGAACAGTTGCAACTACGCATTGCCTTCTGGAGCTTCCCTGACAATGAGGAAGACATTCGACTATATTCGTGCCTTGCCAACGGCTCCGCTGACGAGTTCCAGAGGGGCGAGTACCTACTTAAGAATCGGGCAGTGAAGGACACCCTGCAAATAGGTCAGTGATTATAAGGAATGAGACAGGTGAAATGCATCATTCCGTTTCATCCTTATTTCTTACTTCTTTCTGTTTTTTGATCACAGAATAGCTGTATGAGGTGTTGAACTCGATATTCTCAGGCGTTACTTTGTAAAATTCCGTATTGGCTGAATCAAAACAAACTTTGTAAATTTTACAATGGATTTTAATCAATACGACCAGTTTCATCGCATAAGCGACATCTGAAGATTCTGTCTGTACAAGGTTTGATAATAAAATAATGGGAATTTTCATTTATCTTAAAGAATATTTATTTATTAATCAATATCAATTTTGTTCCCTTCAAAGTAATCCCCCTTAGATATAATACACTTGTGCCAGTGGTTTTTCCAATCTTGGAAGCACTTCTGGAACTCACTTTTCGGAATAGAGTTAGACTCCTTCAGCGATTCTGTTTTTATCTCATCATTGGTGGCAAAACGTCATCCTTTCATGGTTTACTTCAGCCTCGGGAATAGAAAGAAGTCACAGGGAGCCATGTCCGGTGAATATGGTGGCTGAGGCAAAATAACGGTTTGTTTTTTTTACCAAAAAATCATGAATAAGCAGTGAGGTGTGAGCGGAAGCATTCATCTACATCTACATCCTACCCTGCAAGCTGAGCTGCCTCAATAGGCGTGTGGCGGGGGGTGTTAGGACACCAGCCGTTTACATAAAAAAGGAAACGCTCTAATGAAATTATGCCTAGCATTTATTAAAGTCCCTTATTGTTTGCAGGAAAACGAATTCCCATACCTATCCGTTCGGCAAAATATCTCTCTTAATTTATCGTTTCTGTCGGACCTGGAAATATATTGGGGATCTAATATGATGTTCTACGTGTCTCTCTTAAAGATATCTATTCTCAATTGCTCAAGCAATCTAAACCTAGCACGCAGCTCCGAGTCTCTAGTGGCTTATTCGTTTAACCTAATTCGTTTAACATCTGTGTAACGCTGTCTGTACGTCCATAGTAGTTTTTGACGAATCGTGCAGCTTTCCTTTGTATTTTATTAAGTTCCCGGATTAAGTCTTTTCTGCACCGGATCCCATATGCTCGCTGCATATTCAAGGTGTGGCCGGACGAGTGCGAAATAGCACCTCTCTTTTACTTTTTCATTCGAAAATCTTCCCACAGAATCCTGATCTGCTAAACTCCACCATTTCTAGGATGGCTGAGTGGTGCAATAACAACCATCTATCAATTAACACTATTAAAACTTTTCTTGGATTTCCACCCCAAGACTGTCACATTTATGGCTAATCATCAACTTAAACTGATGAATGAGCCTATTTCCCACAGTAATTGTGTTAAATTATTAGGTCTTCTGGTTTCGGATGACTTTAAATGGACACCTCATATCGAGGCCATCATGAATCTGGTTAGCACTGGTATTTTTATGCTCAGAAGGCTGGCACCTTTTCTATTTCTTGTTACCCTCAAACTTATTTACCATGCTAATGTTCATACTCATATATCTTATGGCCTTATGCTCTGGGGAATTTCAAACCATGCAAAAAAACTATTTTCTCTACAGAAGCAGACAATAAAAGCTATGGTCCCAATGGTATGGCTATAAGTCCCAAAAAGGACTCTTGGTAAACCTATCTTTTTGGCCCCAAAAATATTAACACTTCCTTCCATATTTATCTTGAACTGTGCCACTTTTGTTAAACTGCATCCTCAGCATTTTCCAAGGAATGAAGAATGGCACGACCATCACACTCGTACAAAAGGTGATGTTCACCTCAAAAGTCACCATCTATCTCTAGGTCTCAAGGGACCTCATCACACTCCAGCCATTATTTTCAATAAACTACCGGTTGAGTTAAAAAGTTGTCAACCTTACTTATTCAAGGTCAAATTACGAAACTTTTTGGCATGTAAAGCCTATTATGATATCAGTGAATATTTAAATGTATGTAAATCCATTTTATTGTACACACTTTATTTTATGACTTGATGTTTATTTTCATGTGACCCCTGATGAAACCATGCAATGTATGTTGCCAATTAGGTGTGAATAAATTATTATTATATGTGACCCCTGATGAAACCATGCAATGTATGTTGCCAATTAGGTGTGAATAAATTATTATTATATCCCGGAAGAGTCTACTGCTACCCATTATATTTTCATTCAGCATGTGATTCTAGAAAATATTTGAAATTTATGAATTCAATTTTAATGAGGAGTAAGATAGTTACAGTGTAAACCCGTCATCTATACATAATTTTTTGGCAATTTACTACAATTTATAATAATTACAGAAACGTTGTGCATCTGTCTTATGATATTCAACTATCCCATTCAACTTTAATGGATGTCTTATCTAAATTTGCCACGTGACATATGTTGATACTTGAAGTAAAAACATTGTTTAGTTTTTATTGAAGTTCCATATCAAACTGTCATATTGGAGTAGTAGTGCTGAGGATTATTGTATTATTTTTATGTGTATGTTTCACTCTTTAGGATTCCACTTGAGTGCTATAGTCACTCCTCCGCCAACTGTTGGCCAGGGCAGTGGGCAGTTTAATGTTGCAGTGACTTTTGATAGGAGACGAATAACATCTTGCAACTGCACTTGTTCCTCAAGTGCCTGCTGGTGTTCTCATGTAGTGGCTGCATGTCTTCACCGCATTCATTTGGTGAGTGTGTTTTGAAATTGAGTCATTTTTTGCTTCTGTAGGTCTTACAAGGCATGAATGAAAAGGACTGGCAATTTTCCACACGAATATATTTTAAATCGACCGGTTTCGGTGTACAACACCATCATCAGGGACCTGAAACCGGTTGATTTAAAATATATTCTTGTGGAAAATTGCCAGTCCTTTTCATTCATGATGTCATTCCACAAAATCAAGCCTGAAACAACAACACTTACAAGGCATATTCAGAAAGTAAGCACTATTTATGAATATTTCTGCTTCTGCAATACAGTTGTAAACTCACCTCGGCTTACATAGTGGCGTACAGACTAGGGTTTAAAACACCCCCAAAAACATATTTACCTGAATTCGTTTTCGTCCATTTACCTGCACTAGCGTTTAGAATTTTGCTTATTGGGCTGAAAAATATAGTTGAATTTTCTTCACGAAAAGAGAATGTTAATTTAATTATTGTTTGAGTGAATAATAATCTAAATATCATTTCATGATGATGCACATAAATATTAATGAAACCCCCCATCCCCCCCCCCAGAAGTCAATCCTGCGTACGTTACTGGGCTTTCATGGTGACTTCTTCATTAATTTGCAAGCCGTAGATACCATTGTGGGAAAATCAGTGTAGTTTTTCCTATTGTTAAGTGTGTTTAACATGCTTAGGACTATCGAGATATCGGCCAACTGCAATAAAAAGTCTATTATCCAATTTCTAAATGTGAAACTGGCTCGTGTTCACCACAGAATTAGAAACTCAGCAGCATATCACAAGATACTGGGGATACTCGGTTGCACAATTCAGAACAAATGGCTTGGGATGCATACTAATGGAGTTACTTCATGTCAGTGCACAGCTGCATGTTCTTGCTCAAACTCAGTCATTTGGATGGGAACAAATCAGTCATCCTCCTTAGAGTCCAAACATAGCTTTAAGTGATGTTCATCTGTGTCTGCTCTTGAAAAAGTCCTTTGTTGGCAAGGGTTCGGCAATTATGATTATGTCAAATGAGCAGTGAAGACTTGGTTGACCTCACAGGCAACCGATTTCTATGGCGAGGGGATACAAAAACTAGCACCCCACTGCAACATGTGTCAATAATGGTGGAAGCTATGAAGGAAAATAGTTTAACCTATTGCAAATGATAAATATAAAATTTTAAGGAAATAAAATTTCATTTTCTTTTAATTACCAAACAGTGCTTGCTTTCCAAGTATGCCCCTTATGCGTATCATCCTTACTTAAATTTTTACTATCTGTTGAAGTAAGCTGTAACAGGTTGCGATTGAAAATAATATTACTTGTCCGAGGGAGAGCAATTACAAGGTCTTTTGCAGATGTGTGGAAGAAAACTAAAATCAAGGATAGAATCTTATTGTATCTAAAGAATGGAAGAAAGGCCTACAGTGTGAAAATAGCCTCTAAGTTGTGCTGTGATATGGACTGTGAGTGCTGTGTAGTAGATTTTATCATTGAAAAATGTTACATTTATATTGCAGGGATCTATAGATTAACTATGTATAGAGAATTGGTGCTGCATAAAGGGGTCAATATAAACGAAACCAAATCCTCAATTGTTTTCTTCCATTCTTTACAAAAAAACATAGATTACAGCCTATACATTAATTTTGCCGATCGCAGCTTAAGACAAGTAACAGACAAAGTTTCTGGTTTTTTTCTTAATGAAAGTTAAACTGGGACTCCTACATAAATTTCCTGCTGCTGGCTGCTATTTAATCAGACGAATGATCCATATAGCCAATGTAAAAATTGCTTTTTTATTTATTATGCCCATATTTATAGCAGACTGAAGTATAGCATCTTAGCATGGGGGCTCGCCCCTAAAGCAGTCCTTTTCAGATTACAAAAATGAGCAATCAGAATTATTTGTAAAACAAAAGAAAGATAGCTGTCACAGTCTTTTTAAACAATTACAAATTCTTCCATTACCTTGTATATATGTTTTTTATTCTGTAATTTTCATTAGAGAATTCAAACATAAGCTAAACCATAAGATGAATTATGATATTCATGACTACAACACGAGAGGGGGCAAGGGCCTAGCCATGTTGAAACACCGGTTCCCATCAGAACACCGAAGTTAAGCAACGTTGGGCCCGGACAGAGGTTGGATGGGTGACCCTCCTCCATACCTGCACCAGGCGTGGATGGAGAGGATAATACTCCCTCCAGACCACCAGGAGGCCGGTGGGAGATATACCCAGACCGGGAGAGTTAGAGGGAGTACACCCTCCATCCCTGGTACTGGAGCGAGGCGGAGGAGATGTCAATCCTCTATACCTCTACCGTGGTGCTCTTGTCCCCTGTCTGCAAGTGGCAGACAGGCATTGGGTTGGCACAATGGACCAAGAAAGGTCTAAGTGCCCGGGCTCCTGACGAAGGCCCCCCCAATAACAATCTAACAACACGAGAGGCTAACAAGACATTGCTGTTACACCACAAAACCTTGCCCTCTACAATACTGGGCCTATCACCATTAGTTGCAATTTATAAAATAAATTACCAAAACCAATTAAAAATGGATTTATGCCAGGAAAATTTACAGCCAAACTAAAACAATCTTTTGAAGAACTTTTTTTATTTAATGTGATTTTATTTGTCAGCACTTTTCTTTTTTTATTTTTGATGGGTCCTATGTATGTATAGGTCATGGGGTAAGGCAATGGTGTGCGTTGTCGCCTTTGCTTTTTAACATTCATGGCTGAGGAAATGGTAAGAGAGTCATGGGAAGAACTAGGTGTGGGAATCAAAGTAGGAGGACAGCTGATAAAGTTGGTTAGATTCGCAGACGACCAGGCATTGGTTAGTTGATAATTGAAGGGATTGCAAGCGTTAGTGGATACATGAAAAAGAGGTGTGGGAAGTATGGAATGAAGATGATTCATAAGAAAACAAAGGTAATGAGATTTTCCAGGACTAAGAAAGCGAGACTAGTCATAAAAGTAGGAGGGCACAAACTGCAGCAAGTAGAACAATTTAAGTACTTGGGTAGTACGCTAGAAGAAACGGGACATAGTAGCAAAGACAAGAAGAGAATAGCGCTAGCGAAGTAAGCGTTCAGTGATAGAAGGGAGCTGATGGTGGGGACTTGAAGTAAGGATGTAAAGAAGAGACTGGTTGATATGGAGTGTGGTGTTTTATGGGGCAGAAATGTGGACTGAGAAAGGAAGACAAAAACAGGCTACAGGCATTTGAGATGTGGGTGTGGAGGAGGATGGAGAAGGTGAGGTGGATGGAAAGGAAGACAAACGAGGGATATGCTTGACCTAGTTGGTGATGAGAGGAAACTTCATGATTAGATTAGGGGGAGGCAGGTTAGGTGGCTGGAAGCGGTAATGAGGGGTGATGGTTTGCTGAAAGCCGTGATAGAAGGGCACGTTGTTGTTGGGCAAGCGGGGAAGGGAAAGAAAGAGAATAGGTTTTATGGACGGGATCAAAAAGGGTAGGACTTACAACGAGATGAGATGAAGAAAGAAATACTATAGGTAGATAGAGTCCTGAGAGAGAGTTAGAGGTTTCTGAGTGTGTGGCTCCACCATACTATGAATTAGTCCTAGATGTACAATATTCTTTTTGAATTATTTCTCAAAGCTGTCATTTAACCGTAAATGTAATATTTTAGCCAACTCAGGTATGTTTGAGAGCACCTGTATCAGAGAGTCTCTCGAGACTTCACCGTGATCAACTGCAGAAGTTTGCTCAATACCTCATCAGTGAGCTGCCTCAGCAAATACTACCCACAGCCCAACGCCTTCTGGATGAACTTCTATCATCCCAGCCTTCGGCTATCAACACGGTAAGCCTTTTCAAGTTTTCTTTTAATCTTATTTGTTTTTTTCTTTCCCCGAAGTCCACTGCTATTCCTCTTCTCCAACATGCACTGCCTTGATTTTTGCTTTTACCACCTCTGTAAGATGGCTTAATTTATATCCTTCTAATCTATTTGAAATGTTTAATGTGGCCTTGAAGGGAAAAAAATAAATTTTCCTTTCTCTGGCCTCCCCCAGTGAATCCTTCACCTTTTCCCATCCTACCAACCCTCACTCAAAATGTAATCCTAAGAGATGGCTCGATAATAATGTAAAATATTAAAACAGGTTGCATTAAACATTCCTCTGTGGAAAATTGCTATGAGTTTTTCTTTCATCATGCATAAGTTCCACCGCATAAGTTCTGAGTAGACATTATTAACTCTGATCACAAACATCAGTAATCAAGTCAGTATTAGTATGTCTTCAACTTATGACCATGATCGGTTCTGATAGACCAGTCTTAAGTCGATTTGAACTTAGTCAGATTTTCATAATGCTTAGGTTAATTTCAATAGATTTAATTCAAATTTTATTGGTTGTGAAATTTAAAAAAATGAAAATTAGTAAAGCTGCATCCAATGCTGACAACAGACTGACAATTGTGAGCATCCTAATGTCATCCAGCTGAGCAGCAACATCCATGCCACTGCCAAGTGCTCTACGTGGTAATTCAAACTTTCATACCGATGTCAGATAGGCTGTAAGTGACTCTATGTATGATAACTGACTGTGAGGTTTTTATGACAAATTTGCCAAATATTTTGTCTGAATATATTGTATATCAAAGGCACTGTTTAGAAACTCTAGGATTGTATTAAGTGAACTACCATTATTTTGTGATTGATGATATGTCTCATTACTGTGTGTGGAAGCTGATTGTAGGTTAGTTGTGCACTTGAACACAGTAGTTAAAAATAGCGATTGACTGACAATATGTTGGGTATAGTGAAAATAAAGCCCTGTATGTTGAATGCCAATGTACTTTTTTGTGCTAGTTGAACATTCTTCTGGCTCTGTGTTAGGCTAGGGCCTTGCCACATTGAAACACCGTTTCCCGTCAGATCACCAAAGTTAAGCAATGTAGGGCCCGGAGGGGGGTTTGGAGGGGTGACCCTCCTCCATACCTCTACCACGGTGCTCGTCCCCTGTTTGCAA
This sequence comes from Pyrrhosoma nymphula, assembly GCA_963573305.1. Taxonomy (NCBI): domain Eukaryota; kingdom Metazoa; phylum Arthropoda; class Insecta; order Odonata; family Coenagrionidae; genus Pyrrhosoma; species Pyrrhosoma nymphula. Next base: position 83,064,534 of record OY754333.1, on the reverse strand, counting down.
GTGGCAGGCAGGTTAAATGTGGGATGGCACAATGGATCCAAAGGGGCTAATTGCCAGGAGGGCTCCAGAAGGCCCTCACCCACCCAATCAATCATCAACTGTCATGGCTCTGTGCTTATATTACCCTTACTATTTCTATAGTTATGGATTTAATTTTATATTTGTAATATACTGCATAGTTGAAATTGTTTTTTTGCACTGAATATAGTTAAATTTGTCAGCTAAAGTGGCATAAATTCTCCTTGTCTAACTGTTAAATGATTTGAATATGTTTTAGGTATGTGGAGCCCCTGATCCAACTGCTGGTGCATCTGCTAATGACCAGACGTCTTGGTATCTGGATGAAAAGACTCTTCATGACAACATTAAAAGGATTCTCATTAAATTTTGTGTTCCAGCTCCAATTGTTTTCAGGTCAGTTTTATATGTAATGGACTAATTTTGTGTGCACACTTGTTAAGTATGTTTTAAGGATGCTGATTTATTTGGAATTAACAAATTTAACATGTTTATAATGGGCTTAATTTTATTTTTTTCAATAATTTTATATTTTAATTCCATGTATTCAATTTTATCTCAATCTTTTTTGCCGCTGTTTGTTTTTTTTCATAATGATCTTGTTATTTTTTCCATTTTTGGGAATGTAAGTTAATGATTATATGCTAGTAAGGATTAGGTCTGCTTCCTTAAGTTGATTCTCAAGAGGTGAGGGGGAGGAGGGATTCTGATTACAGATAGAACTACTATTATAAAATGCAGTAGAATCTGACATGACCGATTTTTGAACAGTTAAATATATTATCGATAAATATATATCGAAAGTTTTTATTTTTTTTTTTTTCAACTTTTGTCACTCTTGGCTACAATATTCATCCATGCCCTATTAATATTCCACTTTTTTAATTGAACAACAACGAGATCGAGCAATGTTTTACCTCAACTTATGCTTGTCACAGATTTTTGTCAATATTTTCGATTGGGAAATAAGACTTGAATTTTTTTAAATTTGAAAATGTCCACATACATCACAGTTGCCAATTTACAGTTACCAAATATTACAACTTTGACTTGTATTTTAATCAACTTATACTCAAAGAGAAATGGTAATTGGATAGTATAATTGTTGCTTGCATTTATTTGGTTCCCCTTATGAAACTTATGTTACACAGTGTATTATTGTATACATAACAAGTTCCTGTTTTACATTTTACTTGGACGAGATGTGTAGTCTTTTTCATTTCTGTTAAGATATGTTAAAACCCTCATTTCTTGTTTGTGTGTGAATTATTTGTGTTTGAAAGTGGTTGCATCAGCAGAACTGGCTTAAAGGTCTGGTCACATGACTCTTTCACAGTGATGTCAACTACCTGGGAACAACTGCTCCTCCTGCAGCTGCAGAGTGGTGTAGTTTATTGCGTCCGTTGCGTGGTCGTGAGCCTGAAGGAATGTGGAATTTGCTCTCCATTGTCCGGGAGATGTTCAAGAGGAATGACCGAAATGCTATACCATTGCTGGAAATCATAACGGAGGAATGCATGGCTTGTGAGCAGGTAAGGAGAGAGGAAGTTCAATGCTGTGGGATAAAAAATTGGTATGGGTAGTCCCTGTGTTACACATGCTCTGAATCACATAGATTTGAACCTGTGTATAAGGCAGGCATGTAAAAAATGTGTGATTTTTTCTATGAAGTGTGAAATAAAAATAATAATTTTTTATACACTTGTGCATGGAGAAAGATCACCCTACTTGATTTTTAAAAGTTAATAGAACAAATTGGTCTATTATCCTCATACCAATTTTCTATTGATTTACTCTATTTTTATGTGAAAGAAATTACTTAAAGTCACCATAATGTCATTTAATCACATTGCTAATCAGTGCAAACATTTTTGCAAATGTAGCTGTAGGTGTTGTACTTACATTTTTTTATAATGTAGGTAAGGTTGCGATATCACTTGTTGTATTCTGGGTCCATAAATTCATGTCTCTTCAAGTTTGCTGGAGAAATTCCTACGTCAAATACTCATGTGATAGGTTGGTGTAACACATTACACATCCCTGGGGACAAAGAATGTTAGGTGTTTGATTATGTAGTATTTCACTTAATTCACTCAATAAATATGGAAATAACGAAGGCAAATATGTGCATGGAAAATTTTGCCTTTCAATAAATTTTTTATTCAAAACTAGCTTGTCATATCTGCTATGCATTTGATATAAATTGATGCATCAATGTAAATAATTCTTTTGGCAAAAGACTGACACTTAGCCCATTGCTGTGAAATAAACTTAGACTACATCATCAATTTTAATATTATATTGTAAGTAGGGATGTGCGAGTAGTACTTTTTGATCTTGAGTCGAGTATCGAGTCGAGTTGTAGTTACTCGTGAGTATTGAGTCGAGTCGTATGAACTATGGCGATTTCCCCACCAGGCAATATTATAATGCATGCACCAACATATTCTCGTTTTCCCAATCAGACAGCTCTTCAACATACTCCTTCCACCTCTCCTGTATCTCTTTATGTTCTACGATCACCTTTCCCGTCTTGTCTGTTATCGTTGTGATTCCACTTCCCTTATTTACACCCGTCAGTTCCTTTACTTTCCTATATAATGCATCTGCTCTTCCCTCTTTTTGGCATTTCTCTAACGAGTCGATCTGTTCTCTCCACCACCACTCTATTGCATTCTTTGTATCTCTTCCAAGCCTGTTATTATATTCTCCCTATTTTCTCTAACATAGCTCTGAGTTTACGCTCTTCCATTTCCTTCTCTCCTTCATCTCCATTATCATCTCCTTCGTGATCCACGGTTTTCTAATTTTAGTTGCACTGACTATGCCTACCGGTGCTTTCGCCCCTTCTACAATTCCATTTTTCAAACTTCCCCATTCATCTTCCACTGATCTAACTCCATGATCCTCACCCATTATCTCATCCACCTTCTCTCAATACTTCTTCTTCATTGCCCCAGTTAATGCCTCCATATTCCACTTTAGTACCCTCCTTCCCATTCTTTTGTTTTTCAGTTACCCGACACATTTCATGACTAATAAGTTGTGATCTGTATCCGCTCCTGGATAAGTATGCGAGTTTTTAACACTTCCTGTATCTGTAACAGACTATAATATAATCTATCTGGAACCTATCCGTGTCTCCTGACTTCTTCCAAGTGTACCTACGTCGAGGATGATGTCTGAACCATGTATTTGTAATTACTAGGTTATTTCGGCGGCAAAACTCCACTGCTTTCTCGCCGTGGTCGTTTCTCCTTCTTAGCCCGTAATCACCCACCTCCCGCCCATCTCTTCCTTCACCCACCACTGCATTCCAATCCCCCATTAATACCAAGTGCTTACTCCCAGGTATCCTACCAATTATTTCCTATTGCTGATGGTGTACACCATTACCTCCTCCTCTCTCTAATTAGAGGTAGGCATTTAAACCTGGATTATAACTAAATTCGTTAGATCTGCATTTAGTTCCACGACTATTATCCTATCACTCACCTGTTCTGCTTACACTACTTTTCTATCAAGTTTCATATTTTTTACGAATGCAACCCAACCTCTACCCCAGGGCCCACACTGCCGGGGCCCCGTTGGGGTGGGGCCCTGGCGTGGTGGGGCCCCGGTGTGATCACCGGGCAGGGTTCTCCCGGGGCCCACCCCACCATCCTTCCATCTTACTTCACCTAGACCCATAATGTCTACACCCACCCTCTCTATTTCTTGTGTAAGCCATGATATGTCGAAAAAACCAGACGACCTAGGCAATAAAATCTGTTAGCTGCTGCCTCATAAATAAGAATCCTCAGCACCATTTCCTTAGCAGAAGTCACCAACAGTGACATAACTGGGCTGCTTTTAACCTCCCAGTGCAAGTAAATGAAAATACGTTTATGTACCTGTGAGGAATTCAAGGTGCTAGAGGGTGTGTGACTATGCATGAATGAGAAAATAATCCTTACTTTCAGGACAAGCATGATGGTTGTTTGGCTTTAATCCTTGACCATCCTCCCATAATTTGTTCAAATGATGCTACAAAGTGTAGAAAAGGCATCTTGGCGTTTTTATTTTTCTCTTTTACTTCAAGCATAGAGGTATGTTTGGTGTTACTAAATTTTTATTTAGCTATTGTATAATGATCATTTTATTTTCGTGGATTATAGCTAGGAGAAAAACATGTAGTGAAGTGTCTTGCCATTGATAAGTTATTTATATCAGTCATAAGGCAATTTTATCACCTATTTAATTTTTTTTATATTTCAGATAATGGTATGGTGGTTCAACACCAAGGTTGCTCTGCAGACAGGAAGCTCCGGGCCAGGGGGTAGGCATGGAGGCATTAACAGCAACAGTCATGCACCACAACATGCCAGTGCATCCTTGTGTGATGAAATAGTTCAACTCTGGCGTCTTGCTGCTTTAAATCCTGGTTTATCACCCTCTGAAAGGGATGTCCTCCATGCACAACTAAGGGAATGGCACCTGAAAATTGTTGAGAAGGTAATGAGTGGGTTACTCCCTCAGTTCTTGGTATAATGATGCCATTTAATCCTTGATCTTGAAGTTTCTAATTCCCGAAGAGGTATTGGAGGATTAGACAGTGTGGTGACACTTGCAATTTATCATTAAAGTTTATTTTGGGCTATGTGTGAGCTTCATAATTCCTACATGTTTTATGATCTACATCTTGTCTATCATATTTATATTCTGCTCAGTTCATTATGCATTGTTATTACCATGAATTTTCAAGAATTGCATTTTAATTTTGGTCTTGATAATCAATTTTCCCTTGAGCTTGCATAAACCATGCCCTTTTGCAAACCCTTAACCAAACCCAGGGTTGAAATATTTAACAGCAAATATGAGAGGAAAAAACATGCAAAAACTGAAAAAATGAATTACTGAAGATCAAAAATCCATTTATCATAATAAAATCATTTATTAGTGGTAATAACTATGTTAACTTGTCTTGAAGCTGCTTTTTTAATGAATTCTTGGGTGCTAATGTTTGCTTTACTATTCTTTGGTCAGTGTTATGTTATACTTGTAAATTTGAATTTCTTCAGTTAGGGCATCTTAGTTTGAGATAACATGAATAGTATCCGAAGGCTGATCTCTAATCAGATAGCAATTTTTCTTTAGGCAATTTGATGAAGAAATTCAAAGGTGCTAATGAAATAAATTTTTAGCAAGTCGTTGAAACCCATTCGTGGTCACTAGTCCTCTTCTTGCACACTTTGGCTACTGCATGTGCCATCATTATTGAAATTGAATTGAATTGAATCCTTTTTTGTAAATAAACTAGCAACTATGGCTGTAACCATGGAGCTAATCTCGAAAAAGGCAATAAAAACACCAAGATAGCGTATTTCATCTTAATTATCTAAATTTATGGAATAGTATGTCAAAATAATGCCTGAATAAAATTACTCTTCTTACTCCCCATGGATTCCCATGTTTCTCATTCTTTGGCACAGAAACCTTTTCTGGACTCAAAATTGGTCCCTTTATGAATTTTCCTAAAGATCAGACTAAGTCCAATGAATTTCTCATACCTAGAATCCTAAAGACATGGTATCTCATCAAAATTGTTGCAGCTGTTTTTGAGATAAATTTCACATGCATACATTCAACTTTACTCATGTAAGAGTATAAAATGCTGTCTTTTAATTAGCAATGTGGTGATGTTTACTGTCCTCCTCTACCAGGTGACCAAGAGCCGTGGGTCTGGTGGAGGGAGTGGTGGTGGAGGAGGCAACAAGGGAGCCAACGGGTTCAAGAACGAAGTTGAAGTTTTTGGTGGATTCAAACCAGCCATTGAAGCGTGCTTCCTCACGTGGGACGATTATCCCATCCCTGGCATAACTTATTCTCCAGAGAGTCACTTGTACCATTGCCCATTTGCCTGTTTCCGCCATGGTCCCCTTACAACCTCAGGCGGCAATTCTGAATCCAATTACACTCCACACATAGTGAATCAGGTGAATGCATCCTCTGCTGTGATCAACTGCGAACGCAGACTACCTCTTCATCACCTCTCTAGTCACCAGCAGCAGCCAAATGGGTACCATTTCCAGTACAACGTCACCTCTCACCACCACTTCAGCCACAACCCACACCACCTGAACCACAACCACCACGCCGGACACCATTCCACTCTGCACCACCACAATCCACACCACAACTCGCACCAGCATTCTTCCGAGCAAGGGGGCATCATCAGTGGGAACCCGATGGCCAGGTCTTTTGCCTCCTTGAACTTTGGAGGCCTCTCTGAATATGAAATTAACTGCCACGGTGGTGGGTCAAGACCCAGAGAGGATGATAACGTTGTGTCGGGCAACCGCCAGTATAGGCCCCCTGGTCGCCGCAAGTTGACTCTGGAGCCATCGCCAGCCAATCGTGGTGGTGGGGAGGGCAACCGGAGCAGTGTGAGTAGTGAAGGTTTTTGTGAGAACGATGGTGAGAATGATTTGTCAGTCGGTCTGCCGAACATGGAAGGTGCTGTGTGTGCAGCGGTGGATTCAGATTCTCAGGGAAGTAGTGACGCCAGCAGTTGTGGCCCCTCCCCTAAGTCACCCACTGAAGTGGAACCTTGTGGGAACATGGAAGATTCAGTCGATAGTATTGCTGGCACTTTGCGGAGTGATAACTTTGACCAAGCTTTGCCACCTCAGGGTCGAGCATCGAGGGAGACCAAAGATGCTCGTGTAATTTCACCAAAGGCCACGGAAGATGTGCAGCAAGGGCCAGACATTCAGGATGTTGTGCAGGAATCCTTTAGTGAGCAGAAACAGCAGTGCACAGCCCAGAGTGGCTCTTCCACCACTCCGGCAAATGCAAGCAGTGACAGGCCTTTGCCGGCTGACTCTTCCAACTCATCCGACTCTAACTCGGATGAGTACAATGTGTATTACTATGATTCGAAAGCTGTCAGTGGGAGGGGAGGCGGAGGAGGAGGTGGCGTGGATGTCAATAGGAGGCTGTTCTCGGACCAGGCTGGGCCATCACAAAAATCTCAGGTTTGCTTCACATTTTGCTTTATGCTTCAATCAATGATTATTACTCGATGGTACTTATTATGATGGCCATTTTCAATAGTGATTTCAATCACATCAAACAGATGTTGCCATTTCAGATTTATTTTAAAATTTGTATTATGTAGTTGAGCTATATTGACGAGTATTTTATTTGTAAAGATTATTTATGTTGTCACATGTCAAAATGTCACTGAATGCCTTACAGTGCTTGATATTCAGCTGTATCTTTCTGGTGTAAGGTATATGTATTTTAATGAAGGTGAAATTCTTTGTCCAGCACTAAAGTAAGGGAACTAATGCAATAACTCCTTGTTGAATATTTTATGTTAATATTATGTTATGAATATTTTAGCTTTTTGAGGAGGACATTAGATTAAGATGTTAAATAAGCTCTGAAATCTATGCTATATATTTCTGTTTCAAGGCAAGTAAAATTTTCATCAAATGGTAATACATATTACGTTTTGACATGATGTAATTTTATATTCCATCAGGGCAATCAAAGTGCATTATCTAATGTGGCCTCGCCTGGAACGATTTTTGCCAACCTCCGACGTGTTGAAGACTCCTGGGAGATCCTCTTTGCACGTGCTGAAGGCCTCCATGCACATGGACACGGTTGGGAGGCTTGCACTCTTGGTGTCAAACTGGCTGATGAGATGCTTGCAAACCCTCCAAATCTGATGGTTGAACTTCCACCTCCTATATCAAAGGGAAAACGCAGAAAAGTATGTGTGACTCTGTCATTTATCGCATTCTACTCTATTTATTTATTTATCCAGCTTGGGCTGCTACCCAATAGTTGTAAGATATTTGATGTTATGGGAATTAGTACATAAATACAAAAGAAACACATGATACTTGGCTTATAAAAATAAGAAAAATTTAATGATTATATGCACATATTTCGAGAAAATTTACATCATAAAATTAAGTATGAAAAATGCTAACAAATAAAATTTATTCCATTAACAAATTCATAATTCACAAGAGTTGTTTTCTTAATATGACTCTTTTACCATTGAGAATGTGTAAGAGATCAATGTCTAAGGAGATCATATTTGCCTCTACCAATCACTTCCAGTGCTCCTCCTGTGCTTAGGCTTCTTTGTTCACTGGTTTCCAGTGAGAAACAGTGGGAATCTTCCCAGAGTTAAACTTGTGAATCCATTCTCCACAATGATCATTTTTAGTTGGTAAGCATTACTTTTCTCAATTTGGAAAAGAAGTGCCACCGTAACTGGTAATTCTTGCTGATGATGGCAAGTTAAGTGGCCTCAATGCTGGAAATTTATTTTTTGCTCTCTGTTCCTCTTGAGAACCATGAAATAGTGAGAAACTGATGGTTTTCAGTACATCTACATTACAATTTCTGAAAAGAGCTGAGCAAATTTAGGTGGATTTGGCAAAGTAGAATTTCGTGAAATTTCTTGTTAAATTTTCTAGAAGAATGAGAGGTCCCTAACTATCCTGCCTTTCCTAACTGATGAGGGGTTCATTAATGAACGTGGTATGGTTAACCAATTGTGAGCCGACCCTTTTTATGTGAATATCCTTCTAAAGTTTACAATTAGTTTTTTATATTTGTGCTAGAAAATGTGTGTTAACCAGAAAGAAAACACTTAAAATAGTATTGACCCATACACATTTTATATACTCCCGACCCAGGTTTAGACAGGTAACCATCATTATCAAGGTATCTATATTTTTATAAATACTGCTTTATTATACAAAAAATACTATTTTAAGTGTTTTATTTCTGGTTATTATGAAAGAGTTCCACCTAGTGAAGCCTGAAACAATTTGTTTAGTTTAAATGTTTATTACATATTTGTGGCCCAATTGTTAGGGTTAAGTTATTTCCTATCTCAGTGAATAGTTAATCTCAGTGATCTTTTGATGTTACCTTAGTAATCTAAGCGTTGCCAATAAGTATATGCCTTATGTTCTGGGGTAATTTCTTTTAATGTGAGAATATGAGGCACTCTGAGAGATTCTGAGTCAAAGAAGCATTTAAAGTTTGCTTTTCTTGTGTTGTTTTTCCTTGTTTAGTTGAATCCAGCTTCCCATCAGATCAGCTGCTTGGCATCGGCCACACTTTCCAAGTGTGCTTTCCTGTGTCAGGTATTGGCTGAGTATCCTGAGCACCATCACTTGGCTTTCAAGATTGGGCTGTTTGGGCTGGAATTGCCTCGTCCACCTGCGAGCACAAAGCCCCTGGAAGTAAGATGCTCTTATGCCTTAAGTACATTGAATATATGTATGTATGTTAATGCATGAAATTTGATATAAAGGCATAAAGTTATTGTTGACACCCATTTTAGCATGGAGTGCTCACGTCAGAATCTTAAAATGATGTGTGATTTATTTGGATGTTAAGGTGGGAAATATTGTATGCTGGTGGGCACTTAATGACTCATGATGCCATTTTTCATCATGAAATCTCCATAATTTTTCATAATGGTTTTTTAGTAGTACCTCATTAAGGCTGTTCCTTTGTATTGGAATGAAAATATTTAACGGTCGTGACAGTTAAGTTCCAGGGAGTGGTTGCTGGGGTCGCCATCATATTATCTCTGGAATATCAGATTAGGCAGCGGAGTTCCTCACCATTGTTATCTGTCAATTGCATGGCCATGAGTCACAAATAAAAGTTGGACAGGAGACAATAAAGCTCAGTGGTTATTCGCGAGTGATAAGGATATTTTTCCTACAGATTTTGAAGATGTTAAAACCCAGTTATAACTTTTTACTTATGATTTTTCGATATGACTTGTACCTCAAACTGCAACTGAACTGCAAAGGATTTATACGGAGGAAGATTCTTTAATAGCGTTTTTCTCGCAAACCTGGGCTGATGTGGAATGTTGGGATTTAAAAAAATCCTAAGCCATGATGTCAATTTTTTCTTATTCTCATTGAATTTCAATGGGCACCTTCTCTTATTTCTTCTCTAAAGGTAGTTCTTCCCAGAACATATATGTAGTTTGATATTTAACTTAATCAAATTTGAAGCTTGATATGTTCAACACATTATTAAAAACGGAGGCTGAATAGCTTCGTCGACCAGTGATTAGCCTATCAAAATATAAGTTACAAATAAAGTCACAGCTATTAAATGCATTGTCTACTCGTAAACTGAGTGATTAATTATGACCATTGTCCTTATGACCTCCAACTTGTTCCTGGTTGAGATGCCTCTACCCTTGTGATGTTTATTTTTGCGTTACATTTTTACATTATTTAAAATGTTAAAATACTGTAGTTAAGAAGAATATTGAATGGGATGCTGTGGAAGATAAAAAAATTGAAGTGATTTCTTCACTAGTGACGGAGAGTAGTTTAAAAAAAATGTGGTAATGATTATCAATATTTCAAAACTCAAACGAGGAAGTAATTACGCTTTGATATAGGGCTAGATTAGTATATATAATTAGGATTCTAATATTTTTTGGAACCTGATAGTTTTAAAAAGGAATGGAAAGGCATTTCATAAATAATTATAGCATAAATTGAAAAAATCAATCAATTGGTACGCCGTCAATTTTAGGTATTTCTGGAATGCACATTAAAAATTAATGGAAAAGCTTCACAGGAACTAAGTTTTTCATAGCCGTATTTTGATAGTTTTGGTTTCCATCGAAGTACACATTTTATGTCATTCAAAATGATACCTCTTTTCCTCCATTTTACTCAAAAAATTGTATGATGGCTTTAATCAGTCTTCAAAATCATATTGGAATTAATAGGAATAAACCATCGGACAATCATTTTTATCACTCTACTGGATTATATCTTTGCAACTGTTACATTGGTTTCACAGCTTTGTATTCAGTTTTGGTATTGTTGAATTTTTAAGTATCTAGTTGGTACCCATTAATTTATTTGATGAAAAAATTATTTCCAACTGATAAAAACTTGATTGGAGAATCTTTGTAAGAAAATCTGGTGAAAATTCAGTTTATTGCCATATTTTGAGGTGAAAAAAGACTGATAAATACGGCGTTGTGAAAAATGCAGTTACTTGTATGTTTTTAATATTGATATGTGATCAATGCATTTTGCTCTAGATGAATCCAGTTTGCTCTAGCCACAGGTAGTTGCTCCTACGGTTTATTCATACATATGATAATCTCATGGGTGGATTGCCATCACTAGGGTCCAGGTGGCTAGGGATAGCCAGTGCTCACTCTGGTAATGATGAAATGTGATGGCATTGGAGGCGAGAGCCAATGGAAATGGGGAAAAGTAGGGTAAAGCTTCCGGGAGAAACTTGAGTGAGGATGACCCTTAAAAATGCACGATGCAAGGATTCATGAATAACTAACCTAGTAGTGCATAATGAACTCTTGGTAATAGAATCTGCTTGTAGGTGAAGCATTGATTGATGTATTCATGGTAAACATTTTCCGTATAGGTTCTGGGGCTGCTCCAATAGGCATTGAAAAAAGCCTAAATTTGTCAAGTATTACATGTGATTTCTACAACGTAGGCCTCATTGAAAAAATTTGCAGAGTGAAAACAAGATTTAATATTTCCTCTACCCAATGGTTAAAATAAAAATAAATAAACGACAGTTGCAGGAGCATGAAAGGCAAAAGTACCTGCAAGGCCATTTTCAGGCAAGGTATTGAACAACTTTAAAGTGATTTGAATGGCCGAGGTCAATTTGCACTAACTCTCTGCCACTAGCCAACATGAATGAATGAGCAGTGACTGGTGTTTCAATTACAGCATGGACCTGATTGGTTTTCAATATAATGCTTTTTTACCATATAAAATTTGCCACAGTTTTTATTCGTGGTCATATTTTTTTACGTACTAGTTCCAATGTGCTACTGGAGACTTATTTGGAACCGATAAATCTTTTTAATTCGTGGATGAATGAAATCTCGATCTGCTTTGTGGTAGTGACTACATATACCATTCCTTTCTTCAGGTGAAACTAGCTAATCAGGATGCTGAACTGGTTCAGCTGCTGAAGAGAATCCCCCTCGGCCATGCAGAGCTCAGGATAATTCGAGACCGTGCAGAGCAACTCAGAGATGGGACTTTGCGTTCTAAAGGAGAAGGCCTCCTTCCCTTCATGCTTGCGGGATTCATTGCTGATGCCTTGCTACTCACAGGTAGGTGGTAGTGCTGTTTACAGCGGACTCTTGTCAGCACGTTCTTGAAGGGACCTGGGATTCTGAACGTGTTAACCAGGAAAACGTGCAAAACAGGGTAGGCATTCCGTGGAAAGTCAAATATGTACTGGTTTGTTGGATAACTTGCAGGGGAATGTTATCCTGCCACTCATTTTAGCTTATGTCGTCGATAACTGGTGGTCATTTATTGTGAAAATAGTTTATTTTCCACCTATTCCGCCTCCCAAGAAAATACATACTGTAACAAACCGATGCTAAGAGGTGAATGGGCTCTTAACCTCAGGGCGGGACGATGTCGCGGCGGGCGAACTTGAGGGGCAAACGACGGAAAAGGGGGCTGGGAGGAAAGGGAGTTAGGAAGGCGATCCGGTGTGGGAATGAAAGTGAGTTGAGGTAGAATTATACCAATGCACATTTATTATGGAGATTTATGACAGGCAATGGCAAAGTAAAGAAAAACATACTCTTACTTACTAATGAAGGATGAATGACTGATCGGCGAAACATTAATGTGAAATGCCAGACAACGATCAAATTGAGTGAATTAATGATGGATGAAGTGAACACTAGTACGTGAAATAATGAAAACCCTTTTAACACTACTATACATGCTCCTCGTCCCTTTATTTCTCACTTCTAAAATGTTTTTCGGACGGGAGATTAATTATCTGAACAAACCAGGTTGAACTAAAACAAAAGAAAAGACAAAAACAAAAAAAAAACTGTTGCAACAAAAGTTTGTGGTCTGAAGCGTTGGGGACAAATCACTTCTGTCCCACTTCACTGGGTGACAACTGCGAGATCTGGAGAGCACACTAATGCTGTCGACATTGTCAAAGGAGGGGGGGAAGTGTGGAAATTGGGCAGTACTTATTCAATCGCAGCGGCGTTCGGAGTGGCCCAGAGACAAGATTTCCTCTGCTTTCAGGTCGTGCGGGATAATTGCTTTCCCAGCACCGACCCTCCCGAGTTATCGTCTCTCCTGCTCCTCGCCAGCTGATAGGGTACTGTCACTAAGTCCACACTTTGATCTCCGTGAGGTGCTTCTCCCTCGAGAGTTCTTTAGATTTCTCTCTGTTTCTCACCGTCTCGTCACCTCGAGAGTTACTTCGTTTCTGACCTCTTCTGACCTCTCGTCCCTTCAAGAGTTCCTTCGCACACCGTTGCCGGTTACAGGCCCCTAGCGCTACCTTAAGTTACACTTTTTTAGGCACCCAACGCCACTTTTAATCGCACTTTTTTAGGCAACTAGCGCCTGTGCGTAATACAAATTGGCAATCAATGGCAACACATGCGTAACAATAAACACAGATATCATTAAATCAAAATAAACAATTATTAATATGAAAAAAACAAATACTTCATAATTACTAAGCCATTGCTAAGGAAATGCAAAATGGAAAAAGGGGGGGGGAAGCACTACCATTACAGTACGTTACCTAACGCTGATTTGTACTCAATTATTAATGATGACGACAATTGTTGTCATCATTAATTACCAAACAGCACGTTTAGTTTACAGATACTGCTTTCACAAAGTTCTGCGGCAAAGTTAGCGAAGCCACCTAGCGATATTTTTGTCTTCGCACTTCCAATGAAATAATTAGGTCGGAGAAGAGATGAATCCTAGGCACAAATGCCCACTTCTCACTTAATAGTGCTTTATGTTTATATTGCTTGTAATAAATTACAATGATTGCAACGAAAATGCTATATTTGCATTTACCATAATGAACATTTTAATTTCATGAATAAATATTATATGTAGCATGATAAGGATTGTCAGAACTCCTTTGAAACATGAACAATGAGTTCCCGGCACAAAAACATTGTCTTTCCCGTGCGTAATGGCATAAACTTCATTGCTTGTAACAAAACAAAAATGGAACTTCCCGCGTGTTCTCCACGAATATTGCAAACAAAAATGCATAATTAATACATATAAACTTATGGTGGCTGGAAGAATCTGTCCAAGGTGCTTTGTTTTTATCGTTTTGAGCCCTAATTCTTTGATAGTGCAGTCCATTTTTATTTAACACATTCAGCTCCACTAAAGTTATCAGTTCCAACCCCTATATCCAAATGTAAATTTAATGAAATCTTTTGAAAAACTTATTTAATGGTACCTTTTTCTATGTTTATAGTCTTGATGATATAAATAACAACATTTTAGCGTTAATTAATTTGCGTCGACGCAGTGTCGACGCCGGCTCCGTGGTATCGCCTTTGCCTGTTTGGATTAATTACTTTTGCTTTAAAGTTAAATTTCGGGTTGAGTTCGGCTTTTTATATCCAAGAAATACTTTAGTTGAAAGTTCACAGACCAATTACTCGAAAATGTAAGTATACGACTTAGTATAATGTATTACAGTGTTGCCTATATTGACATTTTCGCGGAAATAATGGAAAAATTCTCTCCTTTGTTCCCTCAAAATATTTTTTTCTTATAAATCATTTAACTAATAAATCCGGAAGTCGGCTATAGTTTCACTTCTTTGAACAAAATATCTCGCTGTATGGCATCAATCCTATGCGGAATGCAGAAGCTTGCTTTTTTGTGGCCTGTGCGCAGATATCCTTTTTTGACCTGTACGAGTCTATTCCCACAAACGGCTCCCGCCGGGGATTTTGGAGGAAGTGACCATCGGTAAGGGAGAAGTCCTTCCCCTCCCACGTTCCACCCCCAAACTTACCCTCCCCTCCACTTGCCACCATTCCTCGCATTTAGGGGCCATTTAGGGGCCTCGCATTTAGGGGCCTCGCATTTAGGGAGTTTTCAAACGAGCAGTACAGAGACATGAGACCTTCTATTTTCTCAAAAAACCCCCGCCTCTCAGGGTAAGAATCCCCAAGGTTGTAGAAAGCGGCTGCAAACTGACCATTTTCACTCCAGGAAAACACTTGTTTTTCAAAGGACCCCGCCCGACCCGGTGGTACGACCGCCTAATTCCATAACAAAGACCTACCGACGAGGACAACTGTTTCCGGATGAGTGTGCAACCCATTCAACGTATTGACTGATCTCCAATAAGGATAAGTGGTGATGGCATTTTTACTATGGTGAGGAAAAAGCACGTGCACTCACCTTTTTATGAAGCCGCCTATGTCGGAAAATCCAGTACTTTCAGGGTTATGTCCAGGAAGCTCCAACTTCACGCATATATCATTCACATACACACTCACACTCATACAAATAAATTGACACAAACAGTAAAGTTTTCAAATAATTTCAGCAGAATTTATTATTTTTCGTGAAACTTTCGAAAACATCCTTCCAAACAAAGCCCCGGCTCTCCATCACACTCCTTACAAAAGTACAATGATTCCGTTCTTCTCCCTTCATCAGCACACATCCTACACCTACGGCGTAAAAATCTCTGCTTGTCATTTTTTGGAACCTTGCAAGGCAGATGCACAATTTTTGCGGTTTTTTTAGGTGCTTGCAGAGGGAGCTTTCTAGAACTAAGAAGAGACCTAATTACGTTTAACCTAAAATCATAAAGACTAATTTTTTTACAGTATTTTTCATATAAGACAAATGAATGTGTCAACATAATCTGAAAAAAATGAATCCCCACTTTCTTATACCATCTGAGGGTTTTTCTTTCGCAGGGGTAATAAGAGAGCAATTGGTCTTGCCTGTCGACCCCTGCCATGAATTCATTGTACTTCGCCACGGGTAGGGGTAATCTTTTTTTAAATCCTCTCCTATTTGTTACTTCCACCATTTCACATTTGAACTCACTCGAAATGAAAAGTACTTCTCTCTTGTCTTTCCATTTTGCGACACAAACACCATTTCCACTGTATCTAGAAACAACCTCACCTTTTTTCAGTTTTTCAGTCACTATGACAGAAGGATTTTTTTTCCGGTTTCGTCGGAGGGTGCCTGTACAGTAGGTACGTTCTTTTAACAAGTTTTGCGCAAGTTTAACACTGTTGTAGTAGTTATCCATGAATATTCTGTGGCCAACTCCCAATTTACCCTCCATCAGCTTCATCACCACACTTTGGCAATGATCATTGCTAACTTCAGTAAGAGTTCCCTTTCCAGTATATACAATGCATTGAAGAACAAGGCCACTAGGTTCCGTTAGCAAGTACAATTTTACGCCATATTTATGTCTTTTTCCCTTTTATACTGCCGGAACAGTAATCTACCCCTCCACAAAACCATCGATTCATCCAAGGATAGTTCCCTATTTGGATAATAAATGGAATCCATTGTCTTGTTCAAATGATTTATGAGAGGCCTTAATTTTTCAAGTCGATCCAGTGGCTCGGCTACGTTTCCATTCTCGGAGAAATGGAGTGAGCGAAGAATGGAAAGAAACCTATTTCTGCTCATGAGGCGGGAAAAACAAGGGAGCTGAAATAGTTCGTCTGTTTTCCAATAATCCTGCAGTCTATTCATTCTTATTGTTCCTGTATGGAACAGCAGTCCAAGAAAAATCTTAAATTCAGCTTCTGTAATAGGTTTCCACTGCCCGCCCGTAAAAATTCTCTCACCGTATAGATTTGAAGAATTTAAAACCAATTCATAAAATTCCCTATTCGCCAACAAATTGAAATAGTCTATTGGCTCAGTGCCGAATTCACTCACTTTTAAACCTGCTTCACCAGAGAAACCAAATTGCAAATTTTCATTTGGATGCTCCGTCCATTCTTCCTCGATCTCTCCTGGTACTGGGCCTGATTTCTTCACTCTCCGAGAGGACGCAGACTTTTTGGCCACAATGGGAACGATTTCCTCTGGTTCCTCCTCTTCATCTGCAGTATCACCTTCTCCTAAATCGGTTTCACTCAAGCTGGAATCCCCCTCATCAGTCGACGAAAATTCTTCTGAGCGATTATCCCCGGAAGATCGTTCCACTTTCCTCTTGCGTGATTGAAGTCCTGAGGGCCCAGGTTGTGCTTCTGCCATTTCCTAAATTATTCCAAGAATTTCGATTATTTGTGGAAAATTATGTAAGCTCACTTACTAGTATTATAAATAAAATAAAATTATTTATTTTAATTATATTTGGTTATTTATTGTTACGTCATATTATAACCATGCATAAATAAAATTAAATGTATAGTGATAGAATATTTACAGTAAAGTAGGTGTTAAAATGAATATACATCTTACCTTCTGCCACTTTCAGCACTCTGGTAAAACTCTTCCAAAAGAAAAATAAAAAGATGTACTCCTGTAGAATGAGGAGCCTGCAAGGGAGGTAGCTGCGTTCACGAACTAGGAAACTCACTGAATATATAACCAACCTTTGTGCGCACTCGTTGCAAGCAAACTGAGGAGCTGCTGTCCCTTGAAAGTTTAGAGAGACCCTGCATAACGGCACATTTATTGCCGGGCGGCATGAGCGTCGACGGGGGTTGCTGCTAAATGTTGGTGGGATGGGTAAATTCTCTGAGTGTCGGAGATACAAGGAACCAGGGAACTACACAAGGAAAAATAATCGAAAAAGGCTTAAACATTTTAGAGTCATCTCTAGAGTAAAAAAAAAGTGGCACCTAAAACTCGCATATAATGTTTGATGCAAATGCTTGAAAATTAAATATGGCTAGCGTGTGAAAAATAGGGCCGTCACGTTTTTTTGCCTGATACCAAATATTTTTTCAGCCATGGCCTTAGCCGTGATAATACTTCTAAATCCTGTAACAGAAACACAAAAATATTTATATATAGTTTCAGAGAAATTATCTACTAATAGATGCTTGAATGATTCTTCGGCTTCTTTCCATTTTTAAAGTTGTAAAACCTGTGATGTGTGAGGTTGCAGAGTAGGTCTAAATAGAATCAATTGCCCCTCGAAATAAAAAATAAATATTAGAGTTCTTTAAAAAGTTACAACAGTTTATTTTTGATATTCTATTTCGATATTGAACATCTATAAACAGTCAAATACATGCATAAATCCATGCCTCTTCCATAACTTCCGGAGTTTAATTTCAAAAACAGAAAAATTGTTATGAAAAATCGAAAAATTATCAAAAAAAGAAACCAAAGAAACGGAATGCTCGTCGAAGCTAAACCAAGGAGCCGGCAGCTTGGCCTAAAGATACACAGAAAGCCGGCTCGCAAGGGGACTCGTATATCCGAGCGGCACACGCGTCGACTACGCGTCGACGCCGGCCACCGGCGCTTGGTAGCCTCCGTCGACCCGTAGTCGACGGCGGCACTGAATGTGTTAAGTATTCATCGCACTTTCATCGACTTTGTGACTGCTGACGAACTTTCGCCATCGCTTCCACTGTTTTTGCGAATGTTGGATGATATTTGGGCTCTGCTTCATCTTTCCCGGTGTTTTCTTCTTCCTTTCTGTTCATAGACGTCTTCTACTGACATCAATCTACTGATAAAAATATGCGATAATGAGATTCACCGACTTTTTCAATTACATTTAGGAAGATGAAAGATTATGTTTGGAATAGTTATTATTCATTTTTTACGTAATTATTTCCATAAATAAAGCTTCATTTTTAGTAGTCACAAGTTCCAACAACCAACCTGCAGACTTTGATATTGGCGTCACAGGCGACGCACTTGTCAAAGGTCATACCCTCACCTTCTCCGAACAGCTGATCCCAAACCTCGAGGGTATGCTCATGTGATGCCTTGTCACTCAGCGACGCAGAATCGTCCTTGTTTGTGCTGCGATGAAATCCAGAGGTCCGAAAACAATTCTTATGCTCTTGGCTTTGATGGAGTCGCGGGCATGCTTCACAAAATGCATCTCTTTCAGAATATTTACTTTTTCGTCCTGACTCGAGAAGGCTGGCCAACCTCTCATTGACAAGTAGTTTCCTGTACCTATGCTTCATACATCGTATGATGCCTTGATCGAGGGGCTGAAGAACACTCGTGCAATTTGGAGGAAAAACACCACTTTAAAATTTCTTAAAAATGCAGTGTCTTGGATGTGCTGCACAGTTATCAATAAGCAACAAAATTTTATGATTTTGTCCACCCATCTTTGCATCCAGTGCTTGCAGGAACTTTTTGAAAATTGTGGTGGTCATGCAGGCATTAGAGTTTCAATCATACATCCAAGGTAATGCTTGAACATGTTTGAAGCATCTGGGACATTTATATTTCCCGATCACTTATGGAATCAGTTTTTCCGTTCCAATTTCATTGCAACATAGGGCAGTCAGCCTCTCCTCATTTTACCTCCACCTTCACGCAGTTTTGATTCCATTGGCGACAACGGCGATAGCAATAAAACAAACAAATATTTCAATAAAATGCGCTGCTTGTGGGGACTTTGCCAAGCATTGAATAGGTGAGTCTAATGTTTGAGATTGCTTTTTCTTACTTCATAAACAGTTTTTGAAACCATAATATGACTATCAAAATAGTATTTTAAGCGATAACGTTCTTTTTTAATGCGAGAAGTAAACCTCTTGAGATTTATTCATCATCTGATTAACCTACGAGGCGGTTATTTCCCTTAGACAAATTTGGCTTGGTCCTCCTCCAAACGTGCTAAAGAGGTAACCAAAACATGCTAACTATAGTTTATTACGTGCGCTGTGATGTGGACCTGAGGAAATGAACGTCCAAATGAGGAAAATATGCTATTAAGGAACATCCTAACGAGAGTCCGCTGTATTGGGTTAATAACTGTGAATCTGAAAGGAGTTGTTACTTTTCTTTGATGTGGGAATATAATCATGTGGCTCTGTTTTATTGATGCCTACTTAATAAGCGCTGATTTTCCCATCGTTATCTATCATCAGTTGGAAGATTGTTTTGCTGCTGCTGTCCACTTGATTCTCCTATGAGCTAGTCATTTTATTCCTTTGTGACTATTCATTTTAACATCCCTCATAATTTTCCTGATGTATTCTATCCTTGGTCTTTCTCAATATTTCTTTCCTTTCATTTCTACTTCCAGTGTGATTTTCAAGGCTATTACACAGAATGCGCCTAAGTTTGCCTGTTTTACTTTGGAGAATTTTCATTAAACTTTTCTCTCAAACTCTTTGTCGGACTCCTTCTTTATTGATTCTGCCTGTCCAATTGATCTTCATAATTTAATAAATGGCATTTACATTGCTTCCAACCTTTATGTAATTATCGGCCAAGCTTCACTACCATGTGAGAGCATGCTCCAAACAAATGTTTTGATGAAGTGCTCCCTTACTTTCAAGGTTTTTTTTTACTGCCTGTCGGTGGTCTCTTTTTCTGCTACAATGCCATCGTGGCTATCAATGGCCTTTTCATATATGTATATCTATCTTTCTTGCCTCGCCTATCACTGATCATCCTATTTCCCAGATAGTGAAATCCTTCTCTAGTACCAGTTTTTGCCGTCTATGTCTGATGGTGACTTTGTCTAATGGATTTCTTCTGATTCATTTTGGTTTTCTTAAAATTAATCTTCAGGTTGTACTTTTGTGTAATTTTTTTCATGCAGTTCAGCTTTGTCTATAGATCTTTTTTCTTCTCTGTCAGAAGTCATTTATCATTATCAAATCACAACATTTTGTTAGTCTCTCCATGCTCTTGTATTTCTGTTTTTTATTTTTCCTTCATTTAATTTATCACTTTTTCTATCCAAGTTTGAAAATCAATGGTGATAAGAGCCACATCCTAGCCGCTGTCATTTCTTCACTCTTGGTTCCTCTGCATTACAATCAAATTTTATTGCTGTTTGCTGTTATACATTGTGTATATTAGTCTTCTGTCATTAAATGACTCATTTTTTTCAATCATTGGAATTGCAGAAGTGATGTGGTACGCAGTCACGTGCATGGGTGCAAAGATATATACCCAAGTTCCAGTCAGGTTTTCGCCAGTTAGGTGTCACGCTTAAATTAAGTCACCGTTTTCGGTGATTTTTTTACCCCCTCCCCCCTTCATTGACTACCGTAGTATTTTCCCCCCCTGACATGTACCGTTGTCTCTACAAATGAAACTTTCAATTCAACAATATTATCTCAATTATTGAGTGAGTTAATTTTTAGGGATAGGTTGAAATAAGGCAAATAAAGTAGCCGAACTATATAAAAAGAACTATCTAATCTCAATAGAGTATTTGCGTAAGTGAGGTATTTTGTTGAAATTTATTGTAGGGGGATTTCATCTCAAATCAGGCAGAGGGGTGTCAGGTGACCATCACCGATTTCTCTTAAAGTTATACATGTGAAAGCAGTGTCCTTATGATGAATTATGATCACTTTATCTCAGCTCAGAACCGAACTAATATAAAGCTATGATCCTTTGAACATTGCAGAGTCAGGCCTCAAAGTAAAAAATGAAAAATCACATAAATGCTAATAACTAATGAACCATGGCCCATAAAGCAGTGGTTTTTGTTTCATTTTGTAGAAATAGCATTTATGCACATTCTGACATAACTTTCAAGTAATTTGAAGCGATAATAAACAAATAGGACTTATTTAAACAATAAAAAATAGTAATTATTTAATAATTTATAACTCAAAAAGGCCACCTTTTATTTGCTTAAAATTTTCTCAGTGGCTAGTTTAAATGTTCTGCTATCAATAAAAAAAATAAAAAAAGGTAGTATTTTTATATTTTTTGTTTTAAGGCATGTCAAATTTAGGCGTGTTTTCGACCCAATCTGTTTATGCACTCCTCTCATACACCAAGATTGCATACCTATGAGGGGGGAAAAATGAAGATTCATTCTACTTAGCATGCATAATGGATAAATAGTACATACCTGAATCATTGGTTACATCCACTGACTGAATGCAAGTTCAATATTGTGTACTTCCATGGCGTCAAATGTGTGCAAACGCCCACTGCTACTAACTGGAAACGGTGGAAGAGGCAATTTGTGGAGAACATTTTTCAATGGCACTTCACATAAGTCTTATAATTTGGGCCACCTGAAACCATTCGATGGACCATGTGGATGCATAAACAAGACACTAATGTCATTGCTCGAAAGACACTGCAATGATTTTAGCAATCCACCAGGTTTTTTCGAAAACACACCCAATGAAGTCATTTATGGTGAGATCTTGAATACTGTATGTCTTTATATCTGAATTTGTTAGTGTCACAGCCTGTATGCATATGTGGTTTGCAGAGCGAGCAATATTTGTCCCATGTCTGTTAACAACCAAAACATGACAGCTTTTGATTCCATGTATAGATGCCACTTTTGCCCAATGATTATGCTTTTTTTGTCCAAATTGAGACACTTCTTCACGTGGCAAATGCAAAAGTTTGATATTAGGCAAGAATTTACTTACATTATCCACAAAGGACTCACTGTTCTGAATGTACTCGCCCAAATTGAAATTTCTCAGGTTGTAGTTGGTGGCATAATGCTTGACTAGTCCTCCAACTCCATTGCAGCGCCCCTTTCCATGTCCAGTTGCACTGAACAACCACCTATGACTTTCTTCCGGGTTAAGACCTTTCCCCAATTCAAATAGCTGAAATCTGTTTTTAAAATGAGCTGCTGCCCCATCTGAAATATATGTTTTATCTCACCATATAATATTCATTTTAGACAAGTGTTGTTCTATCTTATTTATCCCAAGCAAAGCATGTGCAGTATCATGTGATAAATCTTTTGAACTTTATTATCATTCTCAATGACAGTCAACACATCTCGCTGATTAGGACTTTGACAAGAGCAATCTTTGTCATCATCCAAGTAAAATGAGAGAGCAATCTTGATATGCTCAACAGGAAGAGGATGCCCACAGTATACATCAGCATTGGCCCATATTCCTTGCTTTTTATTAGCTCTGCGTGATTTGTCAATCGTATGTTTGGTTGAACCTGGAACAGCAGCCATAATCTCTTGTTTGGAATAACTTGTGGGAAAGAGTGTTAAAATTTTAACTTGGTCACTGATAGATTTTACACTTTTCGCTTTATAAAAAGCTGCTGAGATATTATTTTCCCATGAAGTACATGTTCCACATTTATCAATTTCAGTGGGAGCAGCTTCATCCTGAACATCATACAATAAACTAACCTTTGCCCTTAATGCCTTTGTGGAATCAGTAGTTTGAGACAGCTTCCTTTTACCATATGAAATCCTTCGATCTGGTCGGATTTTTGTTGGGATCCTCAGGGGGGAGACAACTTGCACTGGTTCACTGCCTAAACTTGTCACTGTCTGATTCACTATATCCACGCTGTTTTCTAATGGCAAATACTGATTGTCATAGGCATCAGTTTGACTCAAGTTCAACTAAAAGGCCTTCATACTTCTTGTAGCAGTTCAAGCAGAGTTTATCACTAGCTTTGATGACCACATGTTGCAATATTTTTTGGAGCTAGGTTATTGAGAGGGCAATGCTGAGGTGGGTTACAATGTATTGTGATATACTTGACTCTTAGAGATACTTAATGGAGGGAATGATACAATGTACAAGAAGTCCCATGCATATTGTCAGTCTGGCTGTGACACTAACAAATTCAGATATAAAGACATACAGTATTCAAGATCTCACCATAAATAACTTCATTGGGTGTGTTTTCGAAAAAACCTGGTGGATTGCTAAAATCACTGCAGTGTCTTTAGAGCAATGACATTAGTGTCTTGTTTATGCATCCACATGGTCCATCGAATGGTTTCAGGTGGCCCAAATTATAAGACTTATGTGAAGTGCCATTGAAAAATGTTCTCCACAAATTGCCTCTTCCACCGTTTCCAGTTAGTAGCAGTGGGCGTTTGCACACATTTGACGCCATGGAAGTACACAATATTGAACTTGCATTCAGTCAGTGGATGTAACCAATGATTCAGGTATGTACTATTTATCCATTATGCATGCTAAGTAGAATGAATCTTCATTTTTCCCCCCTCATAGGTATGCAATCTTGGTGTATGAGAGGAGTGCATAAACAGATTGGGTCGAAAACACGCCTAAATTTGACATGCCTTAAAACAAAAAATATAAAAATACTACCTTTTTTTATTTTTTTTATTGATAGCAGAACATTTAAACTAGCCACTGAGAAAATTTTAAGCAAATAAAAGGTGGCCTTTTTGAGTTATAAATTATTAAATAATTACTATTTTTTATTGTTTAAATAAGTCCTATTTGTTTATTATCGCTTCAAATTACTTGAAAGTTATGTTAGAATGTGCATAAATGCTATTTCTTCAAAATGAAACAAAAACCACTGCTTTATGGGCCATGGTTCATTAGTTATTAGCATTTATGTGATTTTTCATTTTTTACTTTGAGGCCTGACTCTGCAATGTTCAAAGGATCATAGCTTTATATTAGTTCGGTTCTGAGCTGAGATAAAGTGATCATAATTCATCATAAGGATACTGCTTTCACATGTATAACTTTAAGAGAAATCGGTGATGGTCACCTGACATGATTTTGCACTATCTGCCTGATTTGAGATGAAAAGGCCCTGTAGTGAGTTGTATTTGGTTTCGAAATGCCACGTACGAAATACCAAGGTATAATTTCAACTAATTAATTTAATAAATAGCTTTTAATATACATTGTTTTAGCATCGTAATTGCCTAGGTTAAACGCCCAACCATTGGTTCTTCGTAGTGTGATGTCATCTCCCATATTAGCAGAAGCAAAATAGCATAGCTGTGCGTTGAGAGTGAAATAGTATTTGCCTTTTCGAAGTTATTTCGATATTTGCTAATTTATAGCTAAAGTTTCGTCCGCACGCTAAGACTACACAGTCACACAATCTCCAAATCAACAAATGGTCGACTATGGGAGATGACGTCAGAGCCTACAAAACATGGCGGACCAGTGTTTCGGCGCAATAATAATTTATTAGATTTTATTAGCTAATAAAAAATTAACGAAAAGCCTCTCGAGCATCAGAATGAAAATGTAGTGTCTTGAAGTATCGATAGATTTTTTAGATGTCACTTCCTAAAAGTGTGCAAATACTCTATTGAAACAAGTAATATTCATTTTTAAATTCTAAAAATCAACCATGAATCATGTTGCAAGGTGCTGTGCTCATCTACTTTGTTCTCTCCCCTCCCCTCATTTCTGACTGCTGCCTTGAAAAGCGTTGTCATGAAGTTGTTGTTTAACCAACGAGAAGGTTAAAATGTAAGCAGTGTGATGGTATGTAGACTTGCAACATTGTTCAGTTACATTGAGTTTAAGTGGAAGCAAGGGGTGTAAGAAACATGGTGGGGCGTGCCCTTCCTCATGTTAAACTCTGTAGTTTTGTCAACACGATGTTGACAAGTAAGAAACATGAACAGGTGCATTCTAACAGTTGCATTACTATGAGTGGACCCCCCTTCCCCTTGTTACCCATCATAGGTTTTTAGGCGACCCCCCAAGTTGGTAACGTAGTTTATGCACGACTCCTTACTCCACCAAGCCATCTTAATTCAAGGTGAATTTCAGTGGGGTTTTATATGAACAAGTTGTGGCATATCATGCTCGACCTTGTCTCCTGTGCTACAATGTAGGCTGAGGATGAGAATAACTTGTTCGTATAGCTCCAACTGAAATTCACCTTGAATTGAGATGGCTTGGTGGTGTAACTGACTAACACACCTGACCAGCTATTGGGAGATCAGGGTTCGAATCCCAGTCAAGTCAAATAATTTTTCATGGTGAATGACTCTTTGGTGTATGTGACCTATGCTCTCCAGTGTAGTGAGCATTCTGTTTCTATCCACATTGCCAAATGCTTTCTTCAGGTTGATGAAGAAAAATTATGTGGGATGGTCTTTTTTAATCCTTTTCTCTGTGAAGAGTCTCAGGGCTTTATTTTAGGGCAGGTTTATCCCGATACCATAAATTAAGATCCGTATTATACCTTTAAATTTCCGATTATATGCACTGCCTTAAATTAATTGGGTATCATTTGCTTAGTATTATTTGACAAAAGCACTCCTTGCCATAAAATAACAGCTATCAATATTAATGGGGGCTTTTTTAATGCTCCAGTGAAATTGACCAGTTGCAACTTTTGCTACCTCTACTAAGGATTAACCTTTGCTGGTGTAAATAACGTGGTAGCTCATGAAATTTTATGTTTCAATGATCTGTTCAGACTGTAAATGATCCCTGTGTTGTAATATTGTTGTAATGATTTGGAACATTTGGTTGAATCTTATGATAAAATCTTTCTTTTTGGTAATGCCATGTTTCCATTAGGCAATGGTGGATCTGGAGGTGGAAGTGGGAATGGTGGTCGAGATAGCCACATGCTGAATGCTCGACTGCCCACAGATGAGTCCCTGGGTTTTGATGCTACTGTAGCGGCGCTGGGACTTAAGGCGAACATCTCGGAGGCCGACCACCCTCTCCTCTGTGAAGGAACAAGAAGGCAAAGGTTGGGGTTTTTTGGTCTACATACAGTAAAACCCCTTTTTCACGTTATCAGAAATTGTTTCCTCACAATTCATGTCATTTTTATCACATTTCATTGAATTTTCCATTTTTCCTACATACTTCTACGTACCCCGTATTTGCACGATTTTATTTTCAGGTTTCCCACAGATTACATGACTTAGGGCCGTATTCATAGTCGCGGCTTAAGCATTTGCTTGAGACCGTCTTGATGAAGATCGCCTTATTGGTCAAGCTGAGCTTATTTGGTTGCCGCTTTCATAGTCAACAAACAAGCTCGTCTTGACGAAGGCGTCTTGATCAAGATCAGCTTATTTGGAATAAGGCGAGCTTGATCAAGCAAATGCTTAAGCGAATGCTTATTTGATCGACCAATCACCGACGTCGTTACATTTGTTTACTTGGCAACCAGCGCCACACGACAAAGCGGTAAATTCGAGTGACTTTTCTGACATTCACGGAAGCGCGCTCATGGCATCCGCGTCTAATAAAATGAAATACCGATATTATACTCCTACGGAAAGGAAAGTATTTCTGGAAATACTTGGAAATAACAAAATAATAGAAGACAAAAAAGGAGATGGGGCTACACTTCGCCAAAAAGAAGATGCTTGGCGACGAATTTCGAAGATGTACAACATGTTGAGTGTCATAACTCAGGAGGTATGGTAACATTTTATAACTATACGTAATGGAATACCTATGTGATAATTGGTTTTACCGCTAAAATGCAAGTGCACGAAAGTAATTTATTTCGATGGACTTTACAGCATTAATAAGAGAAGTAATTATTATATTGCAGCGATCCGTGGCTCAACTAAAAAAATGGTGGTCAAACATTAAACAAAATCAGAGGAGCGCATTGACCCAGGAAAGGCAAAATATAATGAAAACTGGCGGAGGCAGGCCACCTAAATCCCCGGAAATTGACCCAGAGGTTCAATATATAGTACCGGATTTGATGACCACAGCCCCTACACTTTTCACTTCCAACATGGCTCCCGATGAAATTGCAGGTAAATTTAGTAGTAGTTTATTGTGTAGTATATTTATATCGAAAATATATTCATGAAATTTTTATTTCTGAAAGAATGTGCATGCTTAGTGGCAGAGTATATATAAAATAAGATACAAATAATATTAAAATAATAAAGACAGCTGAGACTAAAATATAATAAAAAAATTATTTTAAAATTACGAAGATTTAACAAACCAATTTAATAATAGAACTTCAGGAAATCTTTCATGTTATATTGGTGGCCTTTTTATCACTGTCCCACATAGTTGATTAATTTATGCATTCTCTATCCTTGGGATAATTAAACCGCAAATATTTTGACTACTGATGGGCAACCTTGCATTACTGTGCCAATTAATTTTTAATTTGTTTCGGAAACATTTTCAATATGAAAATCAACTCAACAATCTTTTAATATAATTCTTTTTAATTTTGCAGAAAAAGCAGACCTCATATCACAAGATGTTGGTGACAATGATGAAGAAATATTCACAGGTGAGATATATGCTTATGGGATAGGTCTCAATGATGGGCATGCTTGCTATTTATTTGATCTACATTTTTCAAATTATTTTAAACCTTATTTTATGATACCTCAAACAAGTAAATTAAAATTTATATCATTTTATAATTTCATGCTTCTCCTTCTGCTAATGCAAACAAGGCCAGAATGGATTAAATATCATGTACCTATTATTACTAAGTTTTTTTATTTTAGAAAATCTAAAAAAAGGAAAAGAAACACATCAGTCAGTCTTCTTTGTAGGATAAGAAGTGAATCTTGGTTACATTATTAAATATAATAATTCATTCTCTTTATTTAATAATTTCAGATATGAATGAGATGGTGATGGTCGTGCAGGACACCCAGTGTGGAGAGACATCATCAGATCAAGGTGGGTGGACTGATTCTATCATATGTGAGCATATGTTTTAAATACACATTAGGTACTTCTGATCAACTTTTTTCAGCTGTACAAAGCATGTATTGTTTGGTACAATGGGCAAACAAATATATAATTATAATGAATTTTGAAATTAAATATAATTTGTGGATAAATACTTAATTTTATGTAAGCTAGAGTGTAGATTCATTATAAATATACAATATTCAAAACCTAGGCTATTCAGTAGAACACACACACAAAGGGAAAAACTTTTAATTTATTGCCAATTTTAGCCTATGACACCCTGACTGCAGCATTGATTGCCCTAAACATCATACATTTCATCATGGATTCATTACAGTAAGGAGATGGCTGTGATCAGACTCATATCAGAGAGATAAATATGAGAAAATGAGCTATGAAGTTGTAAGCTAAATACATAACCTTTAGGCTGTTGCAGTCAGTATGGAGGTTGGTGTCCATCAGCTCCTATTCATTTGCCAAAACACAATAAACAAACGTAGTACTAAGGCACAATATTTCACTTAGGTACATACATTGTCTGTTAATTAATACAAAATTAGGAATGCTTTAGTTGGTTATTACTTAAATGCTCATTTACAAAATTAATTACAAGCAAAAATAAGTAACTGGAATGAATTCAACTTTTAATATAAAATTGTTTTTCGAACAAATTAAATGAAAATTCGATTTATTAACGCCTGTCGCATAGCAAAACCATCTCCTGGCTGCCAGTTAGGTGGCTCAACTGGAACCACTTCATCTTCATTATGATCATCTTCTACAAGATCATCATTTAGTGTTAGGCTCAAATTGTGGAGCACAGCGCAGGCTACAATGACACTCGTTGAGCAGAGAAGTTTTGTGGAAAGGCCCTTTGAAAGGCAGGGAAACCTCCTTTTCCAAATGCCAAACGTTCTTTCCACGACTATTCTAGTTCTTGTATGAACTTCATTGTACCTATATATTTAACGAAGCAAATTACATATAGCAAATTAATAGAGTACATCAGAATTAGTGGAAGGTTTAATAATATTGACTTCTATTAGTGATATTTATAATACATTGAATAATTGGATAATAATCAATAGAATCAAATTATGTCTCATTTTGAAAATATCCATGGCATTTTCAGATGATAAATTAATAATTCTTGTCTGTGATAAAGGAATTTAGAATGCAATGGAATATTCAAGGCTAATTTACATTTTTTAAGGATTAAACAAAATCAATATATATTTGTGTAAATGTTATGGGCTTGACAATGGTATTGGCATATTTGGAAAACCAACCTAAATTGAGGCTATAATAAGCAACATTGCCAAAATGACTCCAAATAAGATTTTATTCTATTTAGAACAAATAAATATGAGATTTATGATAAACGTTATGAAGTTAAATTGGTTTCTTGCACTCGAGTACCTACTATCGCCAGGTATTCCAATTAAATCACAACACACTAACTAAGGTGGTTCCAATGTAACCCACACATTAGGTCACATTCGTACTACATTATGTGGTCTCAGAAACCAAAAACCCCAGAACTCTGTTTCACTAGGAGGTTTTCAATAACATCCCATACCTTGGACGAGCTGCCCCTGCTGTCAATATACATACCTATTGTGGTGTAAGGAAATTAACTTCTGAATTCTTTTATTTTATCTTTTCTTTTGTTTGCAAGGCAGCAAATAAATGCCATGAAAATCTGTATGATTAGGTTCCCTCGACAGAATGAATGAAAAATAAAATATTTTATTGGCCTCAGAAACATCACTATAACTATAATCGAATCTATGGATACCTTAGCGTTATAAAATTTTTGGCTGTGAATCACTGAGTAAATAATTAATTTATTTTGCTAACATATCCTGATATCAGAGGCCATGATGAGCTTTAAATGAATGTAACATAATCAGTTTTATATAAGGGAATAAATTGATAGTGTTTTTGTAATCACAAGATTGATTGGTATAAATTAAAATATACTGCATCCACCTGATATACTAAACAAGTAATAAATAAAAACCTTAGTAGTAGGTCCCTGATTATAAAACTGTGTAAATTTTCTTATGGTAAATGAATTTATTTCAGCTCCTGCATCATCACTAAGAACAGAGACAGAGGAAAATCTGCAGGAAAAGAGAGAGAGAGGAAACCCAAAAACAGAGTTAGCCTTGAAAAGGGAGCGCTACAAAAAATTAATGAAGTACGATGAAGAGTTGGCATTGGTGCGTCTCGAAACAGAAAAAAAAATAAGTAGAATGCAAATAAGTCATGCAATTAGTATACATGAACTAGAGGTGAGGGCTGCAACTTCAAAAGCAGAATTGGAGGAGCTCCTCCTTCAAAAGGAAAAAGATAAATTATAAATTTTTATTGTATCTGTTATTTCCCCAGTTGTGTTACTGTGTTTCATTGATTGTGTTATGTGATATATTGATAGTGTTGTGTTAAATTGGTTGCGTTATTGTGTTATGTGTTACATTGATTTTGTTGTGTTCCATAGATTATGTTAAGTACGTGTAACAGCTGTGTCATTGTGTTACATTGTTTTAAAAAATACAATAAAATAAAAAATATGTTTTGATATCAAAGAATTCAAGATTACAATTTTATTCTCATGAAAATCTCCTTTTCTGACAACTTTGCATGGAATAAATCTTTAAATGGGAGCCTGACATCATACTAAACCATTTCCTGGAAATCAGTTTCGGTTTAACTAGCAGTACATTACATTCAAAGAGCTCATCCTTTAATGCATAGGTTTTCAAACAATCAGTTATGACCACTTGGGCAGCGGACTGACCCTTTCACAAGGGTTGTTGGAGACCATCACGAAAAAAATATTTAGAATTACAATGATGAAGTAGCAATGAATACAATTTTATGCTTTTTATATTTGGAGGTCATGGCAGCAAAAAAAGTATTATAGTCTCGCAGCCCAAGGTAGGTTGAGAACCAAAGCTCAAAAGGAACTTTATTGAACAATAAACCACCATTGAATCTATAACTACAGCAGAGTGGCAAATACTTAATATTAAAATGAAGAATAAACTTTGGGGGAGTATCTTCTCCGATATATGTTAAATGATTTAAGCACATTTATGTATTATGCTTACCTAATACTTCAATTTAATTGATTATCACTCACATTCATGATATAGTAATTCGAAATACCATGTTAACATTATACTTGTAAAGCTTAGGTCTATCTCAAGCTCAAGATGTAGCTTAATTTGATATTAGAACAGCATTTCAAAAGTTTGTCACAGGTTTAGAGCCCAAAACATTCCACTACAAAGCGACTAAAATACCACTAACTCTACACTATCATAATTTTCCCATCGAAGACTGTCGTACAACAGTCTTCGAAGCAGTGGCTATTTACTTTAATTCAAAATTTATGCCTATTTTATTCTCAATGGCACTCTCACAAAGATCCTCAAAATACATGTAGGTACCACCAGATATATGTATTCCCCTAATTGGAGAAGTTAGAAATCATTGAAAGAACATCAATTTTACAATGTAACTAAAGGATATATTTCTTTTCAAACGGTACAAAACAATTTATAACTGACTGAAAAGCACTCGAAAACACTGATTTTGTTTAAGTTAGGTACTCTCTGAAGAGTATATTTCTGTCATGAATTATCAGATAAGCCTAATGACGCAGTTAATATTGTATAACAACTAAAATCGAAACATTAATGTAATCAAAGGTGTACACAGGAACACAATCGCGAACTGCAACGGTACGTTACTCACACTTTCACAATTCACTTTAATTATCAAATATTCCACTCATACCGGTAATCCACGTCAAATAAGACTCACAGATATTCGAAATGTTATTCCTGAAACATATAAGGCGAAGTAACACGTTCTTGCAATGAAAAACAAGGTTTTGCACACACTTTACCGGTTACCCACTTCCCATTCTGTGACAGCAATAAGGTAAATAAAGTGGATTAAGAAGTTGGCACAGATTTCCCCAAAATGTATTGCATAACCTGCAGGATACGAAACACGTTCAATTATACGTCCTTTAACCTTCATTTTCGGAAAATATTCACCATTCCTTTGATGCCTTCTTGCCTAATTTATTGTTCAATGCACTTCATTTCTCGCCGAATTTTGAAGCAAAAAACTCAAAACTATCATAATTTCTTTAAAAATTCACGTAATGTCATCAGAAAACCGTAATTTATCGTGATTCCAGCGGGTAACGAAACAAAAACTTGAATGAGCATTTGCTCAAGTCGGGGTCGACGTCGACTTGACGAAGGCGATCTTATTCGTGGTCTTGTTTGATAAACAAGACGACCTTGGACGACTATGAAAGCAGCAGTGCTTGAGCATTTGCTTGTTTACAATAACACCCGACTATGAAAGCGGACAAGCTCGCCTTATTACAAGGCGAGCTTGATCAAGCTCGTCTTATTCAACAATGACTTGAGACCGTCTTGTTTGGCGACTATGAAACGAAAATCCTGATTAAGCTCGAGCTTGAGGCGAACTTCATCAAGCAAATGCTTAAGTTCTGACTATGAATACGGCCCTTAGATGGAAAAAAAATATTTTTCCTTTCTAAGGCAGTTATGCATTCATAAGAGCCTTTATAAAACACTTCTTGACTTCTTTTCACACTTACACACTTAAAAAAGACAAAAGTTTATTTGGTTGAGCCAATGTAGTACAGTAAGTCTTCGACTTAAGCCCGACCTTGACGCAGTTAATTCGTCCCAAAAATTTCCGCGTAAGTTGAAATCCGCGTAAGTCGAAACATAACAACTTACCTATCCATTGTTGAACCATTAGCAGTGCCGCTTTTACTGCGATTGGCGGCAATCGGTGAGGGTTCCAGAAAACGCCATCTTTCGAGAGGCCGTTCAGTTATCATAATACATACAACAATTCCGAGAGTAACACATCCAATCTTTATTTCACTGGAAATTTAAGTCTAAAAAAAGTATAATTACACAAAACATGAATAAATTGAAAATTTGTTAAATTATCATACTCATGTGAATGCCTGTTCATAATTGGAATAGTTCTAAATAAATACATACGTATTTAGCTGAAACGATTTTAATGATTTTATGAGACAACTTTCTCAAACTTGATAAATAACGATCTCAATGATCAAGTCACAACGGAAATACAAGTTCGTCTCTTTGCTGCATGAACGCTTTCTTTTTTTGCTGTGATGTAGAACAGGCGTCATTATTGGAGTAGATAATTAACTACGCGTTGACTTACGCAGGAAGGTCAAACTACACCGAAAAAAGACGTTGATGCCGTGTAAAGACCGAATCACTCTGGCGTTCATCGGAGCCGTTAGCGGGAGCGGGTGTCAGTTCGTCCAATCACATTGTGCGATGCGGTTGTCGGTGCCGCTCCCATGTACTGCCTAGTACTCCTCTCGGAGAACGTTCTGATAGAAGGTGTGAACGTTTTGAGTCCGTTTGTGAAAGGCAGCTGTCACTTGAAATAGACAATGGAGAGGTTATGGCTTAATCGAAGGAATCAACGAAGGAGAAGGCTGAAGTTAGCCGCTTTGCAGAATATTATGACTACCTACCCGACAGAAGGATCTGGGTGCATCACTGGGTCGCTAGGCGAAAGGAACAAGGCTGTGATCACAATTTATTCAACCATCAAACATACTTTTTCAAGATAAAACAAGCTTTTGTCCTTTTTCAGCCCCATATTCTGATTCACTCATGAACTATAGAAGTGAGCCAGGGGGCGATTTTCGATAAAACAAAAACTCACGCAACTGCAGCAGACGATGTGGTCATGTGGTTAAATCCGAGTCCGTGATTGGCTGCGGTTGCGATTCTTGGTCGGAAAAATAGACAGTCTGCTATCCTCACACCCGCACCCGCTCACGCCAACCGCTGCCTTCCAATTGGTTGAAGAGTTAACCGCTCTGACGAACGCTAGTGTGATTTGGCCTTTCGGCTGGTGACAGTCTTACGTTTTCTTCCAGTTTCTGTCGCCGCGACAGCTAATAAAAGGTCAAACACATAGATTTTTATGGAGCCGGCCAGGCTTGCGACTAGCTACAGATTTGAAAGCGCTGCATGTCATGTTTTTGGCACAATACGACAAATAGCCGTTGTACACTCCAAATACCGAGGACTGGCACACGAGTCACTGTTTATCGTGCCGTGATTGCGCGCTTGACAATGAGTCCCGGTTCGTCGCCTGGTGTATCTGTTGCGGCAACAGAAACGCGGAGAAAATGCAAGCATGTGACTGACCTAACTGAACATCCGCGTAACTCTGAATCCGTATAACTCGGATCTGCGTAAGTCGAGGACTTACTGTACACTGTGCCACTAGTGATGAAAATTTGAACTCTTTTCAACTTGTAATAATCTCAATTTTCCTGGGAAAGATTCATACCTTCGCACCATTCATGCAATGAAATGAATACATTGTAGGACTAGGAGTTTGCTCTGTAATTTATGCAATAATAAGAATGTCTGCGGGAGAGTATTCATTTTGCACAGAAGTTGATATCATAAAGAATAAAATTGACTTTTTACTCAGTTATGATGAAACATGAAAAATGCTAGAACTTCATGAAAAAAAACTTATTGATATGTACTTCCTTTATCACATCTAATTGTTAGCCACATTGTATTGAAAATAATTTGATAAAAAATGTTGAAGTTGGCTAGAAAAATTGCGAAGAAGGCTGTTTGCACTATTCAAACAGAGAGGTAGCTCAGATTCTCACTTGTTGATAAATTTTCCTCAATTACTCCAGAAGATAAATTTTATTTTGCTTGGCAAAGGAAAAATGAGGTTAAAAAATAACATTTTCAATGGAGAACAAAATAAAAAATTAAGAACAAGTTGATTATCTTGTTGGAACCTCCATTGATCTGGTGAAATGTCAATGATTGCCAGTCTCTATAGTGTAGAAGCAAATATTCTCCTTTTCCTGCAATTTACACATTTTTTCTAGGGTCCCTAGAAAAGTGAAAATAAGGGGTTTTATTGTATTTCATTTATGTGGATTCTTGTGTTTTTGCTTATCTTTGAGTTCATATCAGCTTCACGGTTACCTTAGCATAGTACATACAATCTTAAACGTGGAAAATTAACTTAAAAGTGAGAATACAGCACTTCCATACCATTTTTGGGTGATTTATTTGTGTAGTAGTATAGAGTTTAGAAGATGCAATTTTGCACAGATAAAAATTTAAAGTTACAGGTTTCGATGCACTGCATGATCATCAGGTACATAAATTTGCAAATCAAGGTATATATACAAGAGAAGGTGGGTGGGGGAGGTTAGGAAAATTGAGGGAGGGAGTGGAGAAGGGGAAAAAATTTTTCAAGGGGCGAGGGAGTATTATTTACACCAGAATATCGTTTCCATTTGAAATTTGAAAAACCAAAAGTTCGTTGGGGTGATGTCCCACGATCCGCTGAGGGGGTGGGGGGAATGGGGAAAGGGACGAGCATTGGAAAAATAGACATTTTGTCACTGGTTACTGGGGAACTTTGTGGGGTACACAACAGTAAGTTAACACTATATATAAAACATAAAGGGTTCTTTGAGGAGTGTCTCACGGTGTGTCGTCAACCTTTTATGCATGATATTAATATTGGAAACTAATCACATTGTTGAGTGTCAAAATGTTACTTATAGGCTGTTGTTGATTTATTTTCAGGGGAGATTTGGCTATATGTTTGTTGGTGCATTACAAAGATGACCCGGAGAAATTAGCAAGGATTATGGATAAGCTCCTGGACCGTGAAGTGCACCAGCTAATTAAAGCACCCATTCTTAGTTCTTATTACTCTAATAATCCTCCTACTACCAGCCAGGTAGGATACTATTTAAAGGTGAAGATAATTTTACATAGATATTGTGAATAACTGACTGAGGAATTTGTTTTTCAATAGGATGGTGAAACTCCCAAGATTCTTTATTGTGCCAATTGGGGTCCATGTACTTACATAATAACATATCTTGTCCTTATCTCATGTCGTTTCATTTAATTAGATCATATGTATATTGTTGTCCATTTTCCAAAGGGCATTCGTGTCATGTTTATTTATTCACTATCTGGCACTATGTGTATGTTTTGCGGAAAACTTTTCATTTTTAAAAATTAAAAATGTTTGACGCAAGTGTATCATAAATATATGGAGCTAATCCTGGGTCCAGGTGTAGAGAGCAATACCTAATTTTTGTACTCCTATTCCTAGATTTCAATAACTCAGATGTGCAATGCTGTAATACAGCATTTCCCAAACTTTCCAGTCTTGGGGACCAGTTATTACAAACTTTGCAGACCAGGGGACCTGCGATTTTTTTCTCAAGGACCAGTACCAGGCCACGGACCACACTTGGGAAATTCTGCTGTAATTCATTACTTACCGCACGATAAATGAATATATTTACTCCAACTGTAGGAACATAATGGTTTTGGTAGGCCACCAATATAGGGACCTAATTCTCGTAATTAAACTAGAGAAATTCTCTTGGGGGTGTGTTTAGTTATCATGGGATCCATGAAGTCCCATGAGGAAGACCAATTTCCTGTAGACAAATAAATGCCAAATAAAAAGGAATCAAAGAAAGAGTAATTACCAGGGGAAATACCAGAAAGAGGAATTACCAGGAAAGAAAAGGACATTGCCACAAGATCGGGAATAATCTAACTTCACGGAATCCAATAGGTTATAAAGGATAACAATAATCCAATAGACTGGATAGGTTTAAAAAAAAAGCACCAATCTTGTATACTACATAGATAGTGCATCATGAGAGCTAGTGTTGACATTGAGTCCACAACAGGGGAAAGGGTCAAAATTAAATACATACCATATTTGAGTAGAAGTGGAAAAATGTCTACCTTTTTCAGGCAGATGAAAACCTACCTTTGGCTTATACTGGAGTCACTGAATAAGGGAACTTTTTTGATGCCATTAATATTTCTGCATATTGATAGCATAAAGCCATTCCTATCTCTATTATGTATTAGCTTTCGAGAGTACATGACAAGAAATGCATTAGATTCATGTTCTAAGTTTTGTGTTAACACTGATAAATTCACTTGGTTCTTCCATTTTGCTATGTTAATGCATAACTCCAACCTGACCCAACCAACCCGATAACTCTAGGATTTCCTGATTAGCTACGGGTAATGCTGGAGCTGTAAATCGTCGCCAATATACTGATTGATACGTTGCATTTTTTTATGTGCAGTCACTGTCCAAAACTTTGTTAGTGTCACAAAATATGGCAGCAAAAATGGCGTTACTGCCTCATTGCGCACAAATGCTAACAATCATCCAAAAAATGCTGTAGACGTCTACTCAGTACGTATTAGATTAAAACCTAATTGGTGTATTTTGTGTGTGGGAAACTTGTCTATCTTCTTTATTACAGTGTTTGTCACTCATTTTAATATTCACCGTGATGCCTTTCATGGTTTGCTATTTTTAATGGTGAAACGAGGAGATAAAGCACTTTCTCTCAATTTGACTTAAACTGGCGTCACAAATTTTAGCCGATAATTTCGTGTGAAAAGGAGACTTTAACTCATACTCAAATTGACTTATGCTCGAAGATATATTGTGCTATCCTTGAAGGTTGTTATCTAAAACTGTTTTCAAAGCAGACAAGGCGAGGTAGTTTTAATATTTTTCTGGAAAAAACACTGCCTTAGAGGGGAATTGTGTCATCTTGGAAAGCTGATGAAACCAATATTTCCTGTTTATTTATCTCTGATACAGATGGGACATGAGAAACTTCAGAAGGGAATCAAAAACATCTTTTTTCACACGTCTGCTTAATGTAGAGGGAAAATGTTTCAGATGTCTTGGTTGAGCAAGATAAAGTTGCAATGATTTCAAAATATTGCATAGCTTCGTGCAGGTAGTAGAAAACTAGAAATAAAATAATTAATTTTTTTGGGTTTTTAATAAATTGAGATGATAGGAAACTTGATAGAATCTAAAAGGAAATTTTACAAATAGCAGGAAAATAAAACTGCAGAGTACAAAAATATGGGATTATTCTGTATATAGGTAGAATATGGGTAAGTTTAATTTTTAATGATATTCACTTGTCCCCATTTTAGGGCTTCCAGCAGATGAATTTAAGAAGTGAAGAGCAATCAGCCGAGGCAATGCCTATGCCCATGAGGAATTCACACAATTCTGGAGATATGACTCTTTCTGAAGCTAACGGAGGAATGGGTAAGGAATGCTTTCATTGACGTTTTTGAAATTAGCATTTCTTGTTTGATCTTCTCATTTCTTTTTTTTCCCCAGCTTCAGGAAATGGACGTCAGCATATGTGCCCATTAGCAGAGCTGGATCATTATTTAGGGACATTGACAATTGGAAATACACCAAACCCTGTTGTCAGCAATCCTCGCCCGAAGGAGTCATCTCGGTAAGGTCACATGCATAAAGATGTGTGATTAGCAATGTGATTTTCCAATTCAGTTATCAATGCTCATCTACTTAACACCACTGTTTTGTGCTGGAATGTTAAACGTAGCCAAAGTGCTGTTGCATTTTAGTTCAGTGTGGACTGTTGCCTTAACTATTTTAGTGCAGGGGCCGAGTCTGAATCAAACTACTTGTCTATTTGAAGTGATTTAATACTTAACTGATCATTGTAATTTCTTGGAACATTTTTGTGTGAAAAAATGGATGAATAATTTCTATTGAATATTTTGCGTAAAATTTGTCAGCATATGCATTTTTAGCTAACTTTGGCTCTTACTGTAAATTCCTGTTTTAATACCAATCAGCTTTCATTTAGGAGTTGCTGGTAGGGTGTGTCATTTAAGATTATTTAATTTTTCTCTTAATAGTGATGATGCACCCATAATTTTGCCTCCATTGTACCCATTGTACGGTGTTATTGTGAGAGAAAAACTTGAACTTGTAAAACAGTGAAGATAATTCAGAAAATGTTGATGTTATGGCATGAGATTTGATCATGATGAATGGATAAAAGATTTGGAATTTTCCACAGATAAATAAAACTTTAATGACAACCTAAATTTATATGTCATTTCATCAGTACCAGGTGTTTCAGTGTTAGTTCATCATCATCCTGATTTTGATGTAATTACATTGAAATCTATGCTGTAATTTGTTTTATTTGTGAAAAAATTCACATCTTTTATCCATTCAGCGGTGAAGATACATAAATACAGGTTGTAGATATAATTTAATCTGACATAATTAAGTGTATTGCATATCCTTGATTTGTATTTATAATTTTTCCTGGCCATTTCAGGAGGTTTAAGGGGAAGAGGGCATATCCTTCTGTTCCTAACCAGCCTTCTGAAGCCGGGGCACATTGCATGTTTGAGTTGGCAAAAATCGTGCTCAACAAGGCCGGAGGGAACAGCAGCACTTCCCTGTTCACCCAAGTGTCCACAACGCAGAACCACCATGGCCCACACAGGGCCCTTTACATCTGTGCCTTTCAAATCGGCCTCTATGCCCTTGGTCTGCATAACTGTGTATCTCATAATTGGCTCAGTCGGACATACTCATCTCATGTTTCCTGGATTACTGGTGAGTTTTGTTGTTTGAAAATACTTCTTGTGCTGTGGAAAGGCTTCTCTACATTTTGATGGGAAGCCAAAAACTGAAAGTACGGATTGAAATGGGATTACTAAAGAAGATCGCTGATCCAAAAATGTTTGGGGCTCGATGCATTACATAATTAAGATATTTCCAGTGTTTAGTAAATTTCCTTTTATGTAGTCAGATACCTAAAGATGTTTAATTGGAAGCATTTTTTTTATTCATAACTGACAAATTGCCAGAAAATAGGAGAATCCAGATTGAGGCTACCTGTAAATTGGAAAAGATAATGTGACTAGAATATTGATCTTTATTACTCAGGGTTGCTACAAGCCTGTAAATCCTGGAAAAGCTGGAAAATTAATGAAAAATAGGAAATTAGCCTGAAAATTTTCTTTTCATAGTTAAAATCTGATTGTCTTCGATAATTCAGGAGTAATATTTTTGGTACTTTTTAGTACCTTGCCTGAATAGGGCATTGGAGCTCTTGTTAGGGGTTTAGCAGTTAATTATGCCCCAAACACAAACTACCAGGTCCTATTCTTTACGCTCATGTTGAGGAAGATAGATTATTTGTTTCTCCTCAGATTTTGTGAAGGTAATTCATAGCCCTTATCATGGGCAAGGCCTAAGAATAATCTGTCATGAAAAAATAAGCCGATTTTCTCCCAGAGCGATAGTGGCCGTGCTCTGTTTGTTGGGAAACTTGATTCCTCCATAGTACATGTGTTACTTTGTTGTGCCTCTATTCTATGTCTTCTTTAAAATACATACTTTTCAAAAAATGGATATTTGCACAAGAAAAAATGACAGTTTTGGCCTGGAAAAGTCTCGGAATTCTGTAAACCCTTAAGCCGTAGTAGCCCTGGTATTACTATCATTCTTCCGGGCCAATAAGATACACTTTTATTTACTCAAAACTCCATTCTTAACTCACCTTGCATCTTATGGGCCAAGGATAAAGGTACTTTCTCACATATCCAATTTTGTTATGTCCTCGGAAGTGCCTGTCTCTCCATTTTCATGGTAGACTGTGTTGCAGCAGGGAGCTAAAGGTACACTCCATCATTCATTTTTTATGAGATTCTTCAACGAATAGCTTTATACAGTTTGTCGAGTGTCTGCTTGTGGGCGTTCCTCTACGTGTAGTCTTTTTAGGACAAAAGTTTCTTCACCCATCCTGATGGTGTCTTCTGACCTGAAGATGCCATCAGGATAGCTGGAGAAACTGTTGCCGTAAAAATACTACATGCAGAAGAATGCCCAAAAGCAGACTCGACATGCTAAATGCTGTGGAAACCTTAGGATCAACTGTAATACAGTTGCTATTTTTGGAAATTAACAATCCCATTATATTCCTATCAATTGTAAGCATTGTCTCAAGCAATGTAAACTTTCCCCCACCTCTATCCTTTTCACATGAAGTTAGTGTTGGGTATGGAGTGGAGGTTTTCAGAGGAAGTGTTTGCCACACTTTTAATTGAAGCATCTAATTTCTCATGATTGAAGCGGAGTTTTTGAATTGTCATTTTTGTGTATACTTGAATAGTCTGGCGTACTATCACTTTCAAAAGTCGGTCCACACAGTGAGCGTGACCATCTCCGTGTTCTGCTGAAATCAAGCTTCACGTATTGCATATGCGTTCCATGACTTCTGGGGGCCAATTTTACTACTACGACTAGCACAACTTGAGTTTATTTGCACTTGCTAAGAGACCCTCATGTGACCTTCTCCCTCCGACAATGAATAGCCAAAATATCCCACCAAAAGCCACCTCCCAAAAGAATTCACCGCGGAAGGAACCCATGAAGTGATGAAGTGCCTTTGGCTCTGGGTAGTGACTTATTGGTATTTCTGGTGCGAGGAAGATGGCGAGAAATTCCGAGACTCTACTCATGGGTTGATGTTGCGAAATGCATTAATCCTGCACAAAGGGGACAAATAGTAGCCTCGTTTGCGTGCAGGACTAGTCATTTATACAGCACTTGTAAATACCTATGTTGCCAAAATCCACTTGTGCAAAATCAGCTCGGAAACTTTTCCCGACAATGAGAAAAGAAAGATAATGTTAAGAGATCAGAATTTTTATTTTGCACATAATAAAAATAGTTGAGATAGCTATTTAAATGAAATTGGGGAAAGGGCAGAAGACTTCCTCGTAGAAGACCAGTATGGGGTAACGAAAGGGAGCGGGGCAAAAAACGCATTTCGGGTGATGAGTATGCTGACATTTATTTATAGATAAGAGCCAAATGTCTCCATATGCTTCTTAGACTGCTGGAAGACTTATGTCAAAGTGCATTGGACGAGAATAATAAATATTCCTGCAGAAATAGGGAGTACACTAAAAGTTTTGGCGATTTATTATAAAACCTCTCCAGGATGAAGTGGTATACGTAATGGTAATGAATGACGATTCGGAATGTGCATAGGTTGGAAGAGAATTCAGGCTGGCCATTTCTTATTACCATTGATCTTCAAATGCACGCTAAGAATTTGGTAATAGATGTATGGAAAGGGATAAATTGGGAAGGAAAATAACAAGGTAGCTGTTAATTTTGGTAGATATGCAGACGGCCAAGATTTATTTAGCCATTCAGCCACAGGACTCAATGTCTATTTCGCAGGTGAAAAAGTGCGTGATATGTGGGATGGGAATCATATTTAGCGCAAGTAATGAGGTTTTTAAAGTAGTAATAGCCAAAAATAAAGGAAAATGAGGAAAATTCTAATCTGGGGAAACAGTTTATCTTGCCGGGAAGTATTTTGAATGATAATTGGTATTCTAGCAAGGACATAAGTAGG
The DNA here is from genome assembly GCA_963573305.1 of Pyrrhosoma nymphula. NCBI lineage: Eukaryota > Metazoa > Arthropoda > Insecta > Odonata > Coenagrionidae > Pyrrhosoma > Pyrrhosoma nymphula. The sequence continues at coordinate 83,021,713 of OY754333.1, read as the reverse complement.
AGAATTGTACTGACAAAGAAGTATTCACATAGAGATGCTAGAGACTGAATCACTACGTCATTCAGAAAAGGATAATCTAATGTATGGAGCTCGGCATTACTGAGGATTTTTAGAATTGTGTTTTAATAGAAATTTTGCTGTTTTCAAATAGGATGGAGAGAAAAATAAAATCGAAAATTGGAAAGGAGATATAAGAGAGACAGCACAAATAAAACGTGGTGTTGCCTAAGGTGCTATAGATGGTCTATGACTAGAGGCACAGAATTTTCGTGAACCGCGATACCACGAAGTATATCCTATTTTCACTTTTTTCATTTTTTATGTTCACCATGTACCATTTGGCGTCGATTTAAGTGATATTTTTTCTCAAAATGGCACGAAATTTACTTCCATGAGGTTCCATGAGTTTGAGTGTTTTTGCCCTTATTTCGCGAATTACGTGCGAAATTTTAGACTTTCCCGTGGTAAAAAAAAACCTTTGCATGGAACCGTTTACTGTGAAAAAATTTTTACGGTGTTTTTGTATGAAATTCGGCCATTTATTTTTAAAAAGCAACCTTAACAATCTGATCGAAGTTCCGATTCTCTCTTCGCACGTGCCGATGTACTACGTTACTTGTCATTGATGTGATGATGCGTTTTAAAACTCTTTCGGGCACAATGCAACATAACTTCAGGTTGTGGAAAAATAACGAGGAAGTGCGAAGTCTACCTCACCACTACCACCGGGGTAAAGTTACAATTTGAATCGACCGAAATAACAGCTCCTGTTGTTTCCTTCGAGCATCAGCTGTATCAACCCAGTGTTGGCTGCGGAGGCTCACCCCTCCCCCACTAGAGGAAGACACCTGGGTAAAATCGAAGCTGGGCGAAGGCAGCGATAGGCAATACCCGAAGTTTGAATTCAGCTAAATGCAAAGTTGGCTGAGCCCACCGCGTGGACCGACTTTTGAAAGTGATAGTACATTCACAATGTTGTCAGCCTGAAGTATTAATATTTTTTAAACATTGTAATATGGGTTATTTAATTATGTTGTGGATGAGAAAAGCTCTGTCACATGTAATTAAGGTACAAATGATTATATTAAATTTGCATTTCAAGGAGTGTTTCCTTATGTTCATACTCCTGTAACTTGGTAATGAATGCATGCTTCATCATAACTTTACTCAGTGAATAACATAGTAAAATGGAATGTTTCAAGCAAATTTGGTTGAAATCAGTGTGATCAAGTGCAATTTTAATCATTTTTTTGTTAGTTTTGACGTGAAATTACCCATTAAGAATTTTTTCCTGGCTGATTCTATGTCTTGAATAATGTGGACAATTTGATGTAATTGCAGGCCAAGCAATGGAGATCGGTGCACCTGCAATTTCATTCTTAATTGATACATGGGAGGGACATCTGACTCCTCCAGAGGCTGCCAGTATAGCAGACAAAGCATCGCGAGGTCGTGATCCAAATATGGTTCGTGCAGCTGCAGAATTAGCCCTGTCATGTCTGCCACATGCTCATGCCTTGAACCCAAATGAAATCCAGCGTGCCATTCTTCAGGTTGGTCCTTTAAAAATCCTTATGTATTTAATTTGGCTTAAGGAGTTTCGGTGGTTTTACTCAAGAGAATTCGATGTAACTTGCTGGAAACATTAATTTGGTTGTCTTAAAGCTACCTGATTTTTTTCAGAATTATTTGCCGCAGATTTCTTAAGATGTTTGAACGAGAAGTGGGCATGAAAATACACAGGTTGTTATGGGAACGCAAGGCTTTATTAATCAGAAAGAACCTTTTCTAATTATTCAATGTATAATAATTTATATAATTGATAGAAAAATGTATATGTTACAGATTTGTACTCCGAGGGCTTGAATAAATCCCTCGGGCGCGTTGCAGATCGTGTGAAATTGGCACCACGGTTAAGGTACTTGAAGTGTATGCATAACTTGCAGGATGCAGAAAAAAAGGCATAAGAACGTGTAATTTCATGCCCAATTATCGATCAAATATCTTAAAAAACCTGCAATAAATAATTCTGAATATTTGCAGGTGGCTTTAAAACAATATTAAAAATACTTTCAGGAAGTTTCATTCAATTCTCTTAAGTTGGGTGAAACCAACGGACTTAAAACAATCCATGAAAAGTGTCAATTAGCTTGTGTGTCTTTATATTCACCCAATTTTAACTGTCTATGATTTACAATTGTTCTAACTTTTATTGCCCTTCTATAGTGCAAGGAGCAAAGTGATCAAATGCTGGAGCATGCCTGTTTGACTGTTGAAAATGCTGCCAAAGGTGGTGGTGTATATCCAGAAGTTTTATTCCAAGTGGCACGATATTGGTATGATCTTTACCTCATGGTAAGTTGGAATTTTATACCTCATCCATTTTCCTGCATCACAGTACTGTGCAGCATTTGGGGCTGTGTTATTTATGCTGAAATTATTTCTACTGCATTATCATGAGTGGTTAAATTAATTGCTGCAGAATAAATGCAATGTTTTCTCTGACACTATCAGTGGTTGTCCTCAAGATAAGGATTTCTTTGGATACTCACTTTTGGAGGTGTATTGACTTTACCAGAATGCCCTGAAGTTTTGATAGTTAGGTAGCTACAGTAAAATTTAAGGCTTATATCAGAAATTAATTGATAAGGTGAGGTATTTTGGTAATATAGTAGAAACTCGTGAATACGAAACTCGAAATTTTGATTTTACGAAGCAAAATATTCGGTCCCGACCAAAAGGGTATCTAAGTGTATGTAACAGTACACGATATTACGAAATAACGAATTTTTGTAAATACGAACCTCGGGTCTTGGTCCCGACGTGAAAAAGTTACTCGTTTATACGATTAGTGTTGGATCACAGCAACGTTCTTGGGCACTCCGTGTCAGAGTTAAGCATCTAATTAATCATAGTCGCCGAATACATTATGCACTGAATGTGAATTACCTGAACGATAACTCATTTTTCAATACTACAACAGTTAACCGATTCAATGCTGACCTGTTGACATGACATTTATTCCCACGCTGAAGGGTTTTTTTCGTTTATTTATATAAAACGAAAACACATCCAGCAAAGAACGAAACTCATCCACGTGTGCCTAGAGCAAGACTAAGACGCTGAAGAAAGTTGCAAGTGTCAGCGCCGACGCTTGGGAACTAGAGAAAACCGAGAAAAGTAACGGGACGATGCCTTGAATTCAAGGCATCCGCATTGAATGGGTTAAGGTGTGGTTTCACTGTATAGAGTGTCCGGCGTCCGGTTGTATAGAGCGTCCGGCGTCTGTGTCCAGCAGTTGAAAGTCACTGCCATACTCATCCAATTTATATCAAATGGGCTCGGTTTTGCTGAGAAGTCTTGGTCGTCGCGTTCGACTGCTGATGCCCGACGTCTGCAGTTGACCGACGTCTGCAGCCGAACTCGAAGCATTCGAGACGCGGACGCCTAGTTGGGCAGTCGCAATTTACGGTGATTTTTCTGCTCTCCTCTCTCCATGTTTTATATAATGCGTCCTTTCCAGCTCTTTTATGTAAAACGACTTGCAACATTTGGTATCCTCTTCTTCGTCTTCCAACAAAAGCAACAAAACTAAATCGTCACCATCCATTTCAGCTCAAAATAACTCACTTTCAGGAAACACAAACCGATAATAAATTAGTAATTTAACTAAATACACATTCTCCCACATTGTCCAGCCGTGGAAACAGAATGTAGATGCCTGAATGAAACCTCTCAAGTGATGCACGATACTCTGAGACCATGGGTCGCGTAGCTGTTTTTGTGAGAGGGTGAATGGAGTAGCCCCCGCAATGACGGGGAAGGGAGGAACAGACAGCTGATTCCGGCCTGGTGCGTGGCCTGACCTGGAGCTGCAATGCTCAGACAAAAATCACCTTGCTTGATCAAAAGCAGAGGAAAAACAATAACCAAAAATATCCCAAATTTTAGTTCAATATCGAATCTTTGAATGAATCCTGAGATTTAATGAATGAAGAGCAGGCGACCTAATCTGAATAGAGCCACAAATGAAGCTTTCCTATAGTTGAGTGGAAAAAGAAAATTATTGATTTGTAGTGATAGCATCGTGAGTAGCCGATGAAGTGTAAAAGGAGTTATATCGCTTTCACCGTTGAAGTGCGTGGCTTGTATGTACAATCTACTTTTGAAAAGAGTTACCTTCCTATTTAGCTGGACTCTTCTATAAGCTCTTCTATCAGCTCTATTGTATCGGAAATAACCAGGCACAAATAAGATGAATCCAAGGGAGAATAACGATTGTTATTTCGCGAGATTAACGGGCATATGAGTATTTGTACAAAATACATGACATGCATCCATCGCATAGCATCCGCGAGAGAATCTTATTTTCACTTTCTTCAATATCTGGTGCATATGATGGCGCAAATCGCACACTTCCTTATTGATATTATTGATGGTTATAGGTCGCTCACGCTAAAGTTATGAATTCTCCAGTTAGGAAATAATATAGAAAAATGAGCTAACAAGCTTCATAGGCTTAGTCCAAACTGCACAAACATTATGCAAAGACACTTCATTGCCTAATCAGTCATTGGAAAAAAGAACATCAAGTTAGTTGTCGTGATGTAAATTTCCACGTGGCTTGGATGGAGGTTGATTCTTCCGATTTACGGGATTTCCGCCGCGAAAAGCTGGAACGATGCGGTGGAAATCCCAAAAATCGGAAGAATCAAACTCCGACAAATTATTTGTGTTCAACTGTGTGCACCCTGTGGACATGAACACACTTTTAAATATACTTTCATGAATTATAACTTCGTAAATCATGCAAGTACATCTTAATTTAAGGAAACAAAAAAAGAGCTTCATTGCGATGTTTTTGAAAGATACTCTTTCATATGAAATTTGATATTATGAAGTGCCTATTTTTCCGGTCCCGTCGACTTCGTAATTTCGAGTTTCTACTGTAGTTTCATCTTCAAGGACTAATGGTGACTCATGGTACAGTAGGAATACTTTTTCTCCTACTTCTGTGTAATACTTAGAGGCTATGAGTGACATCCCTAAATGATTGTTCCAAAAGGAAATACACTGGCAAGGTTCCACAGATATTTTATTTAGTGACTGGTTTTGATACAACGTTTCATCATCAGGCCTGATCATCATGATGATGATGATACCTTGTATCGAAACCGGTCGCCAAATAAAATATATCTAGAACCTTGCCAGTGCTTTTCCTTTTTGAACAATCATGAAGGAGTTCCATCATGTTTTTCCTGATACCATTGAATCCATTGAGGACATCCCTAAAGAAAAGATTAACTCTTTTCAGTTTTTTTCTGATAGCTGTTAGATATTGTTTATTTTTTATTTTCCCAGCACTCTCCAAGCAATGGTGAGCAATATGGTGTGCTTGAATTACCTCACGAGAATGCCCTGAATTTGGATGCCTCAATGGGGAATGCCCTAAATAACCTCTCACTCATGGAACCCATCCCAACTGAGATCATCAGTGCCAGCTTGAACAATGCCGCGGGTGTGGGCGTACCACACATCGCCCCTGGCCCAACCGTCATGAGCCTAGTGCCGGCCAGCAGTGCTGTCGGTGCAGGGGCTCCAATTCTTGTCGCCTGTCAATCCCTCCCTACTGCTGCTCCCTCCCCCGTGACTTCGGCTCACCAAGGAATGCCTCCGGTAGCACCCCTTGTCACACACTCCCCCTCACAGGGCCCACCCCCTCAAAACTCACAGCCTCCAGGTGTGTACCCAGTCACACCCATTGGATCCCATGCCACGGCATTCCTTCCATATGGCTACAGTTGCAGCTTTGGCCCTCCTCAACTCTCCCAACCATTAATAGTATCTCAGCCATCTGCAGCGGCGGCCGCCGTGGCTTATCAATATGCATCAACGGCAGCATTCGTGAAGCTCCAGCCGCAGCCCCGGCAGTTCTACTCCAGTTCGGCACCTGTGGTCGGTCCACCTCCGAATCACCACCACCACGTTTACCAGCTGGCTAGTCAGCAGGTTCCCCAGCAGTCAGCATCACAGCAGATGGTGCCCTCCTCATCCGGTCCACAAATATCCCCTCAGATGCCGCCTCAGCAGAGTCAGCAACCTCCACCAAACCAGGGCTCAGTCATTGGCCAGCCTCCTCCTCCCTGCATGAACATGAGACAGAATATTGCACCGTCAACTCAGGGAAGATCTCAGCAGCAACAGGTAATTTCAGTATGGATTTTTTTTATTATTAATGAGTCGTTAACAGGGTAGGGATTGGAGCAGGGGCTGAAGAATCCTTTCCAAGGGTGGTTATACATTTATTTTTTTATTAAAATATATATATTAGGATATTGTGATAGTAAATTATCATTTACAGGGGTGGGGAAGGAATAAAGGCATTTTAATACGTGATTGGGGGTGAAATCCACTCTATGCTTTCATTGGGAATTTGGAATGGATAAGCTAAGGATTGGGAACAGAGGATGAAGGGTGGACAGAAACCGGGCATCAGCATTAGCCTGCTCTTATCGAATGGCACCAAGGGGACCACGGTTTAACATTCCATCCAACGGGCAGTGTACTGCACCATTGGTGTAATCCACATTACACCCAAGAATCAGATTGAATTTCAGAATGCTCTGAAATTCATACCCAAGAATAGATGTGGAAGGCCAGTACACCACCTAATCACTCCAAAGGCGTTCCATTTTCTCGTGGTGCCGCCAATCAATCTGCTTTGCCTGTTTCTACAATGACTATCATCCTGAAATATGCAAATGTTAATTAAAGATGTGACTAAATATGACCAAAACATTTGAGCTCGATTGGCCACCCATCGTGACAGTCATTTACTCCCCTTGTAAGCCAATTCGGGTTTCATTTGTCAGCTCTAGTTCGGTCCAATCCCTCCATCAGTGGGCAAAAATGGTGCTACATACGCAAACCTAATGGCGTATGTCATCACAGGACGTCAGACAACACAACCACCCCCACCACTCCTAAGGAGTCGTTGTAGGACCGACTAAGAATATCATTGCAGGGCTTCTCCGTTACAGCTGCCATAATGTAGGGGTGACTTAGAATGCGGCCCTGAAGCTACATTTTCATTTGTCCGTTTTTGTGCTGACGCACACTGCGCTACCAATCAGGAGCAAGATCCTCTACCCAGATTGCCATCTTTTATCTTTTGACGCAGCCTTCGTTGAAGCTGCTGCGTCAGGGACAGAGGATCCATGCTTTCTGCCTGTCATTTGATGTTCACGTGATTGTTTCCTGAGGATTGTGGGTCATCTTCAGATAATTAAACTTTGGTGGGAGCGTGATCTGTGATGATTCCCTCGCTGCCTTTGAATTGATTGTAAAGTAGCTGTGTTTTATGACAATTTTAGCTGTGGGAATAGGTTACGTAGGTTCACTAAAACGAAAGAGATAAATAAGAAAGTGAAGACATGTCCTTAACATTCTTGTTTTGAATTAAAAAAGGCATTGATGAAGTGCATATTGCTATAGTTGCATTTGCATTGTACTCGAAGTGGTGGCATTGCATTCAGAGGCTACGAAAGAAATCTTAGCAGGATTTGAAACAGGCAATGGCATTGACGAAGGTGGGCATCAGAAATATAAATTTCAGTTCTTTCTCAAACTGCAGATGAGGTATCCCACATCATTTGCTTTGAATCGCTGAGAAAAGTTTCACTTTAAAAATTTTCGGAACTACGGATATAAATATAGTTTGGTCAGACTCTCTGACACAATTTTTGAAAATATTTCAAGTCCAGGGCGTAAAGAAATGTGACAAAAAAAAGAAACAATCACCCGGGTGAGGTGCAAACTAGCATACCTTCTGCCAAAGGTTGAGAGTGCTAACCACTAGTCTATGAAAACACTTAAAACAACAATAGCGAAATATGGCATTGTACAACCTAATGATGGCATGCCCACGGCATAGCATTATATTATTGCCTTCGATTTGAGTTATTTTTGATGCATATGATTCTTCGTAATGTTCCCGAGGGTCTTATTTACACACGTAATCTATCATTGTTTGCATAGGTATATCAAGTCAGACTTCATAATTTGGGAGGACACTGGCACAGAAATCGTAATATTAAGATATGTATTTGGAACGTGTTTCAGTTTCCTCTTCATCTGGGAAGTTTGTGAGGGAAATTTGTACGTTAAGTACATTTGTACATGCCCTACACTTTATATGGGGCTTCTACTGTAGTTGATATTCATAATGAATGAAGCACTTAGTATTGCTCTACAAATTTATCATGCATTGTAAAATTTATCATAAATGGGTCATTCATTATGAACGCCCTCTCGACTTGTCGTGAATCCTGCCTCACTAATTTGCAGGGGCGGAATCAACATCAGCAAGCTGTGGCATTGGTCAACGCTGTTGCCATGGCCCAGCACCAGCACCACCACCACCACGGTCAGCCCCAAGGTATGGTCAACGGCAACGGTGGTGTCATGATGCCTGGAGGAGTCAACGCAGCAGGTGGCAACAATGGACCTGGAGGCTTAGGTGCCAGGCAGTTGCGCTACCTCCTTGCAGCCTATCGTGTTGGTATGCTTGCAATGGACACCTTGGCAAGAAGAGTTCATGATGACCGCCCCCAAGCTAAATATGCTCGCAACCCTCCATATGGGGAAGACATCAGATGGCTGCTTCTGGTATCCAAGAAACTTGGTAAGTTCTGCATCTACATACAACCCTGTGAACTACCACAGAGGCATGTCACAGAGGGTTTAAGTACACCAGGAAGGGGAGGACATAGGGAAAAGTAGGGAGGACAGGAGTGAAATGTATGTGAATGCTTGGTTTTAAGATAGTGCAGTGTCATGGTGTTTTTTTATGATCACTGATGATGCGTGGAAAGAAGGAATTTTTGTGCCTGTCAGTTCAACAGTGTGTCTCTCTTATTTTGTACTCCTGTCAGTTTCAGAGATATAGTACAGGCTAAAATAATATCTTCTGTGCCATACTGAAACTCACCTGAGCTGAATTTTTCGAGTAATTTTAGCCTAGTGAGTAGCTTCGGAGTCTCTAATGATTCCCAACGTAATCCTTTGTTCAACTGTGTGACACTTTCTGTTCACTTGTTGGAGTTTTTAGCAAAGTGTATGGCTTTCCTTTGTATTTTATTTACTTTGCAAATCAAATCTTTCTGTGCAGGGTCCCAAATGCTCATGGAGTATTCGAGATGTGGCCTAACCAGAGCAAAGAAGGCTCTCTCTTTCACTTCTTCATTAGTGAGCCTTCCTACTACATATTCGCTTATAAATCCATTTCTTTAATGCAGCGCCACATATGTCTCATATGTGATTCTCCTACATTAGATCTGAAGTCAAGGTGATTCTTCCTTTCTTCAAGTTCCTTCTTTTCATTGAATTTTTTCAAATGTACTTACTTTATGTATTCATCTGTTCAATTTGTATCAAAGTGAAAGTCATTCACAATGAATGTGGAAATCAAAGGAAAGTCAGTTTTAAATGTCAGAGTGGCTTTTTAAATTAAAATTTGACTTGCATATAGCATGCAATTATGTAGGTTCTATATCATAGCTGATGCAGTATTCTTTATTTTCATACCATTTGTCTCTCACATACCAAGGTAATGAGAAGACGTTTTTATCACAAATGTCAGTGTAAATTTTTAGGCATCTTCTTGAGTGCAAATGTTTCTTGGGATGAGCACGTAAAAGTCCTGGAAAGTAAGCTTAGTTCTACCTGCTATCTGTTAAGACACATGCGTGAGACTACAAGCAAAACAGTACTATTAAACTTATACTATGGGGAAATGTATTCAATTATAGTCTATAGCATTATATTTTGGGGATCAGCTAGCATTTCTTTAGCCATTTTCAAACTACAAAAGAAAGCTGTCAGGATAATCACTGGGAAATCTCATAATGCTCTATCAAGGCCTATATTTCAGGAATTAAATTTACTACCTCTTCCATGAATATACATTATGGTTTTAATCCTTTATATAAAAAATAATATTGGAGACTATTCCCATAATTGTGACCATCACCACTATTACACCAGAGAAAGGTACAATATCCATTATGACAATATAAGAACTAAAGCAGTAAAGATAGGGCCTAAGGAAATGGGTTTTAGGCTATATAATAATTTGCCCATAAGTATTAAAGATATGAAGGAAAATACTGACTTTAAAAACAAATTTAAAAAATTCCTCTTAAATAACATGTTTTATTCCATAGATGAATATGTAAATGTAACTTCTGCTGATTGAGTCCATTACAATATACTTTTGTGTAAAACTATTGTTATTGTGATACTATTGTGTTCAATTTATGTGAATATTTAAACTGACGTGCCTTATACTATGTATTCCTTGTAAATCATGGTCCTTGGGCAAATAAAAATATTATTATTATTATCATTGTCTGCTGGAAAGTCCTACTTTGTATGAGAAATCGTTACTTGACAGCAATTGTGCTATTAAACTATATCTTTGTCACATGATGTTAATGTACTATTTTGTCATCACGCTGTAAATTATTTCAGAAGTTCTTCTGCAATGATAATTGAACCACTGACCTTTTCTTTGATGTTGATTATTATTTATAGAGGGCACTATGTGGGTGTGTCAATGCTAACTTTATGGCCGATGTCTCACAAATGTCATGCCAAGTGAGCATCAGAATATTCATGTCATGGCCTCTGTTTGTTTCAGGAACCCAGTATCTTCTCCAGTTCTGTATGTGTGCCGTAAACAGTGTGGTCAGCCCATTTGTACTGCATGACATCGCGATTGATGCTGCATACTATCTTGCACGCTGCAGCCCCAACCTAGTCCTTCAACATCTACGCTCTGGCCTTAATCCATTGGTGCAGAAATGCCAGCAGATGTAAGTTTATTTCCAACAGTTGGAATTTTCAATTACCTTACATACTGAAATGTAGTTTGTGTTTTTAAGATCAAATGTTTGAGCAAAACGTTGGGGTTCTATGCAGACAAGTCTTGTTTTGCTCCAGGGATTCATGATGGAGATAGGGATTCACTCCATGTATCATGAAAATCCAGTTGGGAATGTCATAAAAATTAAATGTATTCCATTTGAGACTCTTGAAACTAGTTTTTATTTAAAACAATCACTGTTAATATTAACTTCAAACGAAGTTTGAACTCAAATAGCACTGATATAGTTGTGGAAATATCCTTCTATTTTGCCAACTATGTATTTGCGTTGTCTCAACCATGTGCTCCTACTGTAATGCACTGATTACAGATCTTTGTTAATGCCAATCATGGATATGCCATGAAAACAATGCCATATGTTCGCTATTATGTAAGATCTCAGGATGTATCTACCACAGATACATGGGGTTGGGAGTATATTTTTGAGTGAAGAGTTTAGTCTCTACTTGAAGATATATGGGATAAAAGAAATGAAGTGATTTGAATGGATGAAATTAGCCCTGCTTTGCTTACAAAAAGAGGGTAGTTATCTAATCAGAGTGGAGGTGAAGGTTATTTTTGATTGGGTGGAGGAAACTTGAGATTTCACACTTACTGACATGTCTGGAAGGTCCTTCCTGAGATTTTGAGTTCTTTCTGCCCATGCCATGAATGACTGGGAAGATGATGTTCCCTGTAATGAAAATGGCGAAGATGACTATACTGACTGGTCATGAAATTGATGGGATCATAAAATTGATGATCCCTCTATCAAATGATCATGAAATCCCTCCATTTCTAATGGCAGATTCTAACTCTTGCTCTCTTGCTGAAGAGGGATTTTTTTTACTCCAAAAGTGCAGTTCTCACTTTCTTCTTTAATGGCACCTGTCAGGTGGCAATTCTTACTCATCATTACATATGATCTTAAACTCAAGTGAAAAAGAGAATAGCCGTCTGCCTTTGAGGGATGACTCCTTGAATGGCGCATATCAGTGATTGAAATTATTGGATTGCCTCCAACATTTTGTTTGTGTGACTCAAGAAGTTTTTTTAGTTTTCACTCTATTTAATACCTTGATGGATGAAGTTTAATACTCTTGATTACATTGTGACGAAGTTATAAATTAATTTATTGTTTTCATTTTTACAGGTACATTCAATGTCTTCATCAGAAACTTTATCATCTTACTGTGAATGACTATGATGATTTTGTAGCGATCGTCCAGACTGCCAGGCAAGCTTTCTTAATCACTCCAGATGGTAATACTCAGTTCAAGGAATGGCTACAATCCATAAGAAGGTGAGCTTTTTACTGCATAAATACCGATGTTAAATGCTCCTCCTCAAGCATCTTCCTACCACTGATGTTAAATTCCCTCTATGGCACACTACACATTTAGCAAATAAATAGAGAGTAAACATTGTACAGCGGACTCTTGTTAGCACGTTCTTGAAGGGACCTGGGATTATGAACGTGGTAACCAGGAAAACGTGCAAAACAGGGTAGGCATTCCATGGAAAGTCAAATACGCACTGGTCGGTTGCATAACTCACAGGGGAATATTATCCTGCCACTAATTTTAGCTCATGCCGTCGATAACTGGTGATCATTTATTGTAAAAATAGTTTATTTTCCACCTATTCCACCTCCTAAGAAAATACCAATAAAATACATACGATACCTAACGCTGATGCATATTCAATTATTAATTATGACGACAATTGCCGTCATCATTAATAACCAAACAGCACGTTTAGTTTACAGATACTGCTTTCACAAAGTTCAGCGGAAAAGTCACCTAGCGATATTTTTTCTCTTTACACTTCCAATGAAATAGTTAGGTCGGAGGACAGATGAATCCGCGGCGCGATTGCCCACTTCTCACTTTAGCGCATTGTGTTTATATTGCTTGTAGTAAATTACGATGATTGTACCGAAAATGCTATATTTTTATTTACCATGATGAACATTTTAATTTCATGAACAAATATTATAGCATGATAAGGATTGTCAGAACTCCTTGAAAACATGAACAAATTGAGCTCCCGGCCCAAAAACATTGTCTTTCGTGTGCATAATGGCATAAACTTTATTTCTTGTAACTAGGGGTGTGGGGGTAGTACTTTTTCATTTTGGGTCGGGTTCAGCTTCGGGTAGTGAAATATCTGCAGGCATCGGGTAATTTTCGGGTTCGGTTAGTAGAGGTATTCACATTCGTGGGTGCTGGATTATTAAGGAAAATGGATGTTTCGATGGCAAGACAAAAATTACAGTAAATGTTTGCCTTGTAAAGACCTGAGAGTGGGAACATCATTGTTTTAGCACAAAGTAGTGCAACCCAAAAGGTTCCAAAGCAAAATTACACCCAGTAGCTTGTGCTTTTTCACAATAAAATATAACTAGGATCGGCAGGTTAGCTGAGACACACTTGTGAACAAGATAATGTGATCTTTAGCTCTTGTGGATTTATAAAGCAAATCCTTACTTTAATATATTTTTGTTCCACCACTCTAGATCAGAAAGTTAGTCAAATGTTTTATTTTAAGCTTGCCATTGAAATCAATGATCATTTGAAATTTAATATTTTCAATTTTCATGAATGAAGAAGTAACATATTTATAACAAATATTAATAGGCTATAGCTTATGAACATAATTTCAAATGAGACATGAAAGCCATATTGAAAGCAATATATTATAGTTTTTTTTAGTACTGTATTGCAGTAATTGCACGTTGCGTGCAAATTCGGCAATTGCATGAAGTGAAGCCAGATGGCTGCCTTACTATTCCGCGATGGTGGATTTCCGCGTGACCGCGATTTGTCATTGTTGTCTGTCAAATCGCCGTCAACATCGCTATCCCCACCTCCTACACCTAGGCCAGCTTTTATCATTCTCACACGTCACGAAAATAGAGATGAAATTGTCAAAAAATAAAATCGGTAAATATCACTTAAAGAGAGGAAGTGGATTGACTAGGCCTACCGGAAGATCGACAGTCGATAATCTATTTTTTCTAATCGATAAATCGATCGATGTTTCATTCTGGGTGCTTTCGATTTGCGGTGATAGATGGCGATTGCCACGCCATGGTGCTTTCGATTTAGCTAAATTGCCAGCTGTTGGTGGCTCTCTGTTCCGAGGTGAGCCGGCGATTGACGGCATCTGCGTCCGATAATGGGCTATGGCCGTACTCAAATGAAAAGCACTGATAGTGTTTTCATTGCTTAGAAACTTCGGCTTCGTTGCAAGTGCCGCGATCTAGTAGTGCCTCCTTCACTCAACAAACCAACTAACCTAACGACCTTCGTCATTACCGTTGTAGGCGCTAAAAACTGTGTGAATGTGATAAAAGATTTTTTTCCCGGCAAATAATATTGGTAAAATCTTCTCGGGTTTGCCACCGGGTAAGGCTTTTAAAGGCCAACGTTTCGATGAGTGACTCCCTCATCGTCATCAGGGCTGAGAATAATTACCGAGTTGGTCCATTCCGTGGTTTTTATAGCAGGCCAACGGCAGTTGAAAAAACCCATTGTTGACCGGCTCGTTCAAGGCGGTTTGAATTACCGCGACCGTTTGATTTTATTCAGTAGCGGTCTCCATACCTGGCTGATGTACTGCCCAGAGTCACGATTTAACTTCTTCTCCTCCAAACTTATTTCGATTGCCTTATTTATTATTTAATCATTTTGTGTGAATGTGCATTGGTTAACGATGGACAAGTAGCTCCTGACGCTACCACTTAACAGTTGTCAGCGCTCGTGTAGATGGCGGAATTCGTAATAGATGAAGTTTGATATTCATGAGTGTAATGTGATTTTAAATTCCTATAAAAAGTATTAAAATGTCATATTCATCAAAGTAGCACCATATGCTTCACCATTTTGATTGACTTTTTTTGTTATAGTCCTTAATCATTTCCGGTTTCCGCTCACGAAACCAGTGCCTGACCATTGTTTAGTAGAAACGTTAAGAATTACTACTCTTATCGGTAACCAATGCGCGTTCACACAGTGGTTAGCGCCTATGACAGTACGAACCATGGTCGCTACGTTAGTAGTGTAAATGCTTGTAAGGTTGTTACGTTGGTACGTACATTAGTTGTCTGTACGGGTGCATAGCCGATTTCAAACCGGTAGTTCACAATGGGTCAGTCGATTAAATTCAAAATCGAGTGCCAAATACCCGACCCGACATGAAATTTTGGGTACCCGCACACCCCTTCTTGTAACAAATAAAAATGAAACTTCCTGTGTGTTCTCCACGAATATTGCACACAAAATCTGTCCAAGGTGCTTTGTTTTTAACATTTTGAGCACTAATTCTTTGATAGTACAGTCCATTTTTATTTAAGTATTCATCACACTTTCATCGACTTCGTGACTGCTGACGAACTGTTGCCATCGCTTCCACTGTGTTTGCGAATGTTGGATGATATTTGGGCTCTGCTTCGTCTTTCCCGGTGTCTTCTTCTTCCTTTCTGTTCATAGACGTCATCTATTGACATCAATCTACTAATAAAAATACGCGATAACGAGATTCACCGAATTTTTCAATTACATTTAGGAAGATGAAAGATTATGTTTGGAATAGTTATTATTCATTTGTTACATACAGTGGAAGCCTGGTTTAACGAGTGCTCATAATCCCTCGGAAATCACTTGCTAAATCGAGCACTCGTTGTATCCGAAAGTGTTGAATAAAGCCACCTAATTCTCATAGTCGTTCGTATTTACCATTTTTCTTTTGTTTCCATGGTATTTGACGAAGGTAAACAGCAAAAAAAGTCGTTTCAGGCACAATCTGGGGCCCGTTTCTCAAAGCTACGAGTCCACAAATTACAAGTGTGATTTTACCAGTGTTACTTTCGAGTAACATGTGAAATTCTGTTTTTCAAACGTACAAGTCTACCAATTACAAGTAACGAGTCCATTTCACAAGTTACAAGTATTTACTCACAAGTGTTTTCATTGTTACGACACATTCTGTTCCTCAAACAGACTTGTGAGTAACAAGTTCTTGTAACTTATAAGGAAATTTCTACAAGTCCTCCGAGGTGAGTAAATCGCAGTCAATCGGAAAGAATAACTGGGAAAACAAATGAAAAGCGACTAGCGATCCCTTTTTCTCAACTGTTATGAAGGCGATAGCGACGAACAAGGTATCAGTAGATAGGATTTTTTTTACCGACTTTTGACATAACATGCTCAGTTTACGTTAAAACACATTGTTTTTTTATAATTTAAAGTTAAAAGAAAAGTCTTTTAGACTAAGACGTAACGAGAAAAGAACACCCCCGCGGAGACTTTGTGAATAAACAACGAAGAAGAAAGATTTATTTCCAACCGGGACAGGAATGTTGCTTTTAATCGTGCAATTAATAAATGATATCATTTGATAAAGAATAAATTATTTTGGGAGGTGGGAAAGGTTGAAAATACGAAAGTTAAGCGCAAGTCTGCTAGTATTATTTATTACTAATTATCAATATATATATACCTACTTTTCATGTCACGTCATTATGTTTATACATTGAGAGGTAAAAATGCAGAGCATAAGTTCCCGTACTTTAATGATAAATCGCTATGAAATATCAAGTCGCGAAAGTTCAATAGAAAACTCCATACGTAATTAAAGTCGACATTTTTATGTGACATCTCGCAAATGCTACGCTAATGTGCTGTGGTTTTTCCTAATACACCGTAGGCATGTGTCCGATACCCTTGGTGTAACTTGGGGATCAAGAACAAGTGAAATTAAAAATAAATTGTACATAAGTTCTAGAACGAAGTGACATAAATTGGTGGTAAAATATCTCCTTTGCCCATCAAAATGAAAGAGGAAAAAAAATTACCCCGGAGGGGATCGACCCACTGTCCTATGCTTCGTGAATCTCGCACGCTACCACTACACCAACTGGCTTCCTTATGAGCTTCAGATCCCTTTGAGTATTAATAATGAACATTCAAAATGGCTGAAATAGTCTTCGCTTGTCTGACGATAAAACGCTATTCCGCTATTTATTCGTACCTATGAAAGATAAACACTGCACAAGATGATGTCTTGACATGCTAGAATTGTGAATAACCTTCATTTCGAGTTCGTCTTTCCCTTCCTGCGATGGAATTAACGACTTTTCCTCATTATGTTCAACTTTTGCAGACGATTCCTCCTCGCTTAAGATATTTTAAGGTAAACTGTGAACTAAAAATTCCGTTTATCTTGTGTTCACGCATTTATAGACACCGAGCAACATAGCACTGACTCTTGGTTAAAAAAGATGCAAGAAAATGTACGTCCCGTACGTATCCCATCCTTGCCGTAATATTGTTATTATGTCTTACGAAAGTAGTTTGAAAGATAAACACAGGACAACAATATATCTTGGCGTTCAAGAATTATAAATTACTTTCATTACAAGATAAAATAGCAATTCATACATTGGAATAAACGATTCCAATCGTACGTACCCCATACTTGCCGTACAATATTGTTATTATGTCGTACTTACTAAAGTGGTTTGGAAGATAAACACAGCACAACAATATATCTTGGCGTTCAAGAATTATAAATTACATTCATTACATGATAACAATGCAAATCATACGTTGGAATAACCGATTTTTCCTTATTATGTTCAAGTATTGCCGATGATTCGTCCTCGCTTGGGATATTTTAAGGTGAATTGTACACCAAAAATACCATTTATCATGTATTCACGTATTTATATAAACCGAGCAACGTTTCAGTGACTCTAGGTTATAGTAGATTGCTGGAAAAACTCTCGAAATATATTTAAAGGTTAAAAAAATAGCTAAATACGGACAGGATGACGACCGCCATTTTCACTTGTAAAACATTAGTTACAATGGTTACAATTGTGGAGCAATCACAAGTCCTCCGTTTTCGTTTGAAACACTTGTTAGTCACTCTTGTAAGTAACACTTTTAAGTCACACTTGTGAGATTCGACTTGTAACTTGTGGACTTGTAGCTTTGAGAAACGGGCCCCCGGTGTAATATCAACTAATTTTAAGAAAGAAACAGGACATTTTCCATTACATAAAATATTAATTCCTCCAGTTTCGGTGTTTTTCTTCCAGTTCTTCTATTTTTCGATCGCCGAAGAAAGCTGTAAAGACACCTTAACTAATCGGAATTAAAATATTAGGTATATTGTAGTTTTTGGATAATTTTGCGAGTATGTCATGACGATAATATCAACTTTGTCGAGTTTTCGAATGTTAACCAGTTCGTCCATTATTTGGGAAAATTGGCCTGAAGGTTCACTGAAATACGGCATGTACCGGTAGTCGAAGATATTTCTCGCATAGTCACCTATTCCTAGCAGTTTCTATGATTCAAATTCAATTATCTACAGCAAATTAGTGTCATCGAGTATTTATTTACACTAGAAAAGAAAATACCTCAGTCGATTGGCTAGCACATCATGTTTCGTGCAAGTGTAGTCAGCTTTCGCCTTTAACATTGGACCGTTTATGGGCAGTCCTGCAGACCTTTGCTGACAAAACCACTTGAATAGTGCAGATTCCATTTGAGGATGTTCCCCATACCACAAATGTTTTTGGCTGCTAGGTCGTCCTAGTTCGGTCACTGCTGCACGAATTTTATCTTTGTTCTTTAATATTGTGAACAACGTAGATGATGACACACCAAACCGCCTCCCGATATCATTCTTTAAAGACCTGTTACTTCTTTAAAGACCTGTTACCTGTCCAGCTCTCGCCAGATCCAGATCTTCTTCGCAGGAAGTGCTGGTTCGGCATAAGGGACGCTTTGTCTCACTACCTGTACTTTCTTCATGTGGATCTAGCGGCATCACTCAACTGGTGGGAATGGTATATTCTCGATGACCGGGTAAGGGCTAGGGTCACTGTCATCAGCCTCCGCAAACGTAACACAGTCACGAAGAAATTGAAAGTGCTGTGTGCTTCTCAACTGTGTGACCCCCTCCCGAAATCCATTACCCCCGCTTATGTCCCCAGTGATGTGAAGTTCCACCCTCGTTTAGTGAACCTGTCTGGCCATACATTTACCGGGACTGAAATTGGGCTCTTGAATAAGGGATTTAAATTTGTACCCCAGTTGCCCTTGTCCCGCAGCTCCCTAATTAATTTAGCTGCAGATTGTGACAGTGCCTTAAAGAGGGAAAAGGGGAGGAAGCAGTTGGCTGCCGATATTATATCCCGTTCACTTATGTCGGACTGCCATCGTGGGATTCCACAGGTGCAACGGGTACTTAGGAGCATCAAATCTGCTGTAAAAGATTCGGACTTAATTGTGACTAAAGCTGATAAAGGCAATAGCATTGTTGTTTTAAATAAGATCGACTATGTTAACAAATGTGATGAGTTTTTAAATAGTAACGATTTTGTGAAGTTGAAAAGTGATCCAACTCGTAAATTTCAAGCAGCTTTGAAAAGCCACTTAACTAATTATCAAAACTTACTTAGTAACTCAGATAAGTGGCGTCTCACCAGTATGAATCCTCTACCACCTAGGTTTTATGGCTTGCCAAAGACTCATAAACCCAATATTCCGATTAGACCAGTGGTTTCCCATGTCACAGCTCCATGCCACCGTCTGGCTAGAAGGTTAAATCAATGGATTAGGCAATATTCAGAATTTAAACCTATGTACAGCATTAAAAACTCCGTGGAACTGGCGGAGAAACTATCAAAGATAACCCCACCTTCTTCGGCAAAGTTGGTATCATTTGACGTGACGAATTTATTCCCTTCTGTTCCAGCGTCCAAAAGTTCATTATTAGCGCTCGAGCTACTTAAAAATTCGAATTGTGACGAGGGAATTCAAAAAGACATTAAAAACTTACTGACTTTGTGCCTGGCACAAAATTATTTTATTTTTAACAATGACTGCTACCAACAGAGGTCTGGATTAGCCATAGGCTCCCCCCTTTCGCCTATTTTATCCGAAATATTTATGAATAACTTGGAGTATAACCTTTTTAATTCTAAACACTCTCTTCTGAGGAACGTATTTTACTGGTTTAGGTATGTTGATGATATTTTATGTTTATGGACTGGGACAACACGTCAATTGGATCTTTTTAAAACTTTTTTAAATTCGTTACATGATAATATAAATTTTACTTTAGAATACGGTGGTGATTCCATAAACCTTTTAGATTTAAATATTTCGATTTCTAGTGGACGTCATGATTTTAAGATTTTTAGAAAATCAACTTTTACGGATGTTTTAATATCATTTGACTCATTTCACCACCACACTCATAAACTTGCTGCTTTTAGATCCATGATGCACAGATTAGTTAACATACCTCTATCCGTGGAAAAATTCAGTAAGGAGTTGAACACAATAAAGGCCTTGGCATGTCGGAATGGGTTTGAAGAAAAATGTATATACAGGTTACTACACCGTTGTAGCCAAAGAAAAGCTATATAGTTACTTACATCACTGCCTGGTAATAGCTCCCTCCCAAATAGCTGGGTAAAACTTCCATTTGTGGGAAAATTATCGTACAAATTGCAGAAAACTGTGCTTAATGAATGTTCTAATGTATCGTTTTATAACCCTGTGACAATAGGAAGAATTTTATTCAACTCAAAAGACCGGTATGACCCCGTAGACAGAAGTGGTGTTTATAAATTAAAGTGTAATGACTGTGATATTTGTTATATTGGCCAAACAGGCAGAAGATTTAAGGACAGAGTGAAGGAGCATAGATCTAGTTTTATTAATTGTGACGATAAATCCTGTCTTGCTAAACACTTGTGTGATTTTAATCATTTTAGTAATTTTGACACGGAAGTTTTACACCATTTTGACAAAGGGGCTAAGCTGGATTTCTTTGAACAATATGAAATCACTCATAGCCCGGCTAAGTTATGTAATGATGTTGTTTTTAATGATCGATCGCCTTTGTTAAACCTTGTTCTCCTTCCCGTCCGACAATATGATGACCATGCCTCCTGACCTTCACCACCAACGGCTCTTCTGTGTTAAACCACCCCCCTCCCTTTTCCTCTTGTATTCCCCCCCCCACTCTGTGACTTAATACCTCCCCCCACCCCCCCACCCCCTGGCCTCCATCCCAGGGTATATAAGGTGGAGTATTTGAGAAATATGTACCTTGAGAATGGCATTACGTGCCGAAACCTTGGTTGGTGTTTGTTAATATACTGTGGTTGATAATATACTGTGTGGAAATTTACCATCTTTGTTTTATTTAAAATGGACATTTCGTATTTCCACAATGTCAAGCCTGATACGCTTCTATAAGTAAAACCTCTAATTAACAAAATTCAAGGGGCCGATAATTTTCCAGTTCATTCATCTGGAGTTCGTTCATTGGAGGGGTTTTGCATGTTGCATCACTCCAGGGGCAAGGTAAATATTCCACTTCTTGTACCTTGAATTGAAGGGAATGTGGTATGCAGTACTCAATTAAAGGTAAAATTTCCACTAAGGATCGCATACTTATATCCTTACTGCTCCCTTGCCAAATAAAAAACCGTGGAATACCAATGAGCAGGTCTTTCAGCAAGTCTGCTAGTTATAACATTTACTGCGATTTCTAAAGGCCGGTTTATGATTGGCATGAACGTCAAACTTTAACGGTGAATTGTTTTTGCGTTTCGTAATGTGTATCATGATGGAATTCATTTCGGAACTTTCTTCCTTGCGCTCGAACCTCACAGCAAATGACGTATATGTACCGTGGAATACCTAAAAAATAGTGAATCAGAAAAATGTTGATGTGCCCTGCCACCTAGCGGCCACAACGTGCACTATTGCTTGAAAAATACGTTTTGCGGGAGCCGATACCGTATTCGCTAGTGGTAATAAGTTTCATATCTTATCTAAACGCAGTCACTCTTCTTTTATCTAATTAAAGTAGTAGCAGTACATAGTAGCGCAGTAGATTTTCATTTCTGGTGAACTATTAAAGGTGGAAGTTTAAACTTCAAACATCAAATTTGAAGACTCTGCTTCTCATTAAGTTTACGTGTCGATTTTTACGTAGTCTAAAATTGATATTTCATGTAAGTAATTGATAAACACTTCATTTATAATAATTAATGTGGATTAGGTCTATGCTAATGTGCTGGCCCTCATTGCTCTTTCAATTGGAAACTGACAGCATGCACATACTTTACTCATGTACGTGTAAATACACGAAAAGTACAGACTTTATTCTTATGGATGGTGGATTTGTTGCTTTCCAAGCAGAAGTAAATCATTGTGAATTCTCTTATGCCATTGGTCAAAATGTAAAATCACAGTCGTAATGCGTACTTTCCTCCTAAAGAGAAAACTTACGTCAGCCTAGTAAGGGGGACGTATCTTGTCTCCCATCTGGGGTGCCCGGAAGGCACTTTGCCGGGTTACAGACTTGGGTCAGGCGACGCATTCTCTCCGGGCATTTCGAGTTTCTCCTTTCTACCGGAGAAACTCGTTACAGACTACCGATGGGAGAAAAGGCTCGTTCAAGCGCCCCGCAAATCTGTTCTCTCCTGTTTTCGGGAGAAAACCAAGTTACAGACTTGGGCCCCTGGTAAATACTATGCATGGTTTTTTTGTAAAAGATTTGTAGAATATTTTAAAATAATTTAATGCAAGTTGATTAACATTGTAAAAAAGTGTTGTGTTTTGTATGAAAACACAGGAAAATCTTTTACTATGGAAATATTAAAATAATAATCAAAATTGAAACTGAAAAATTTTACCAGAGCCAGATCGGAGCAGGAGCCGGAGCTACAAAATAAACTAGAGCTGAAGCCACTCCCCAAGACCTCGGCTCCAAAGCCCTGGTTCGACAGAATGGCAGAGCATTTTTCTTTTCACCTTTGAAAATGAAGTTTTGAGCTTGAGAAAAAAAACACCTAACCCAGAACACATTGTCAAACATCGCTTTTATCACTCCACAATGTTTCAAAATTTTCACCTAACCATTTTTGTTGCTCTGTCGTGCTATGGTTTTGCGCTGCCAATGCATTTTAAGCAGAGTGCTACATCATATCAAACAACTCCCATATGGCTCCCAATGAAAAATGATTAACATTTAAATAGTAGTATTGCTCATTATTAGATGAAGCAAAGCAAGTATGTATCATTAATTTTTTTAAACGAAGGTCTTGCATTTTTTATGTTTCATCATACCTGGGTAACAAGTCATTTTCAATCTTCATAATTTAAACTTCTGTACAAAAAGAATATTATCCTTCAGGTGTTCATACATTGTATAAATTGCGTTACACACTCCTAGTCCTATAATGTATTTGTTTCATGGTACGACTGATAAGAAGGTATGAATCTTTCCCGGCAAGATTGAGATTACAAGTTGAAGTAGTAAAAATTTCCATCACTAGTTTCTGTTGTACTAACCTGCCACATTCAAATTCCTCCCTTAAACAGTTCACATTGCCTCAACCAGATAAAGTCTCATCATCTTTAAGTGTATGTGTACAAACGGAAGTAAAATAGTGTTTTATAAGGGCTCTTATGCCTGAGTAACTGCCCTAGAAAGTGAATTTATTTTCATAGTGATGCAAATTATGGGAAAACTGGAGATGAAATCGTGTAAATACAGGGTTCTTCAAATGTAGGAAAGATGGGAAATTTAATAAAACTTGATAAAAATGACATAAATTGTGGGAAAACGTATATTTGGATAATGCAAATACAAGGTTTGTACTGTGTATACTCCTAAATTTACTCAAATAAGATGTAATTAATTATTATTACAGATCCAATTCCTGCAAAAAGGACCTCTGGACGCGGATAAACACTGCTCTGATGGGCAACACTAAATGACAAAGGCCTGACTTAGGAGCCCATAATTCGCCTAGTAGCTTGTATTCGGGCGAGGGGGGGGGAGTGGTACCTTTGCTTTCCCCCACGGCCGTTTCCCTCGCCGACGACGCCATGTTGAGTCCGGAAATGTGGGGAGCCAAGTGGGACGACAGCCAAGGCACTGATTGCAGTTGACTGGCCACCATTGACTTTGACCCTCTGTCTGGCGTGTTTCTCTTATACGCTGGCTCCGCCCCATTTCCCTGATCTCAGGTTTGAAGTCTTGTCCTCTGAGCCAATCCTTGCGTACGAGTACTTGTGTGCAGATCTTAAAATGCTAGCCAAATTAGCTGGTGTGACATTTTCTGTGTTCCCACACTCTTGTGCCTCTAGTTAATTCTCATTTGCCAGGATGCTGCTTTGGCAATTTTATGATGATGGCTGCGTATTCCGATGTGAAGAACGGAGTACAGTGGTAATGCCATAATATCACAAGCAGCATCAGAGGTGCTTAGTTTTGAGGAGTCTTTGTTTTAATGCAGTCGCTTCTCTGATTGTAGTACCCTGATGCTGCTGGTAGGCCTTAACTGTTTCCATTCCTATCATTTCATCTAAATATATTGTTTCCAATGGTAATCATTTTTATGGATGAATGTACATATGTTTTTTGATGGTTTGAATGAGTAGAACTGGTTTAGCTTGTGAGAATGTATGAATCAGTAGTAACTGCAAATATGATTTTGCATAAGCATAGCCTCAGAATAACTGGTCCAGTGTTCTGTATGGATGTCTCTCTTGCTATTTACATGCTGATATGTCATGTATTGTTGACTTCAGATGCAATCATTGAACTATTTTATATTTCTCGCACTTTTTTACTGATGAAAAAACTGACTGGTGTTCTTCTCCCATTTGAGGTGAATTTAACAATGGGAACATTTTGAAGTATGCTTTGATCCAGAACATGATGATGTCCATCTGTGGCGTGTACTCATGTTGTTTTTTTATTAGGTAAAGCTCTTAAAGGAAATCAAGGCTTATAAACCTTCATGAGCAGAACTGGAATGTTGTTGTTGTTGTTGTCGTCTTAGTGTTTTTACATTAGTGAAATTTTTCGTCAGATCTTCAGGAATGTTGGCGAGAAAACAGTAATTATCATGGTTAAATGTTTATTTTGTTCTCCCTTCTAGTCTAATCAGTTATGATTGCCTTCAAATATATCTCATTTCTTGGCCCGGTTAGTTTAAACATGTGGCCATAAAATGCATGTGTATTGGAGCCCAGTTAGGCAGCTAAGAAGTATTGCTACACTTTGCAAATGCCTCTATTGCCACGTAATGTGAAGCAAATGTTGTTAAGTTAGTGAAGTAGGGCTTCTTTTGTGTAGACAAGACCTGGACATATATATTTTTTGTGTCAGTATTTGCTGAATATATGTGTACATGTCCAATGGTAACATTTTTCTACGCAACCAAAATGGCTGGTTTTGTTTCACTCAGCATGGATATTTCTATCACTGTGTAACAGTACACTAATTGTGATTGTCTTTTTTGTGTAGTGAGGGTACAATGCAGGCCTCGTGTAGCATGGTAGCATCATCTTTTGACTTTAGACCAAGTTGTAACTTATTCAGATATCCATTTTGATATTTCAAGATAAAGAAGAGAACAGAAAGAACATCTATTTTTAAATACCAGTATTTGGGAAGAAGGGAGAGTAGCAGATTTTTGAATGGATACTTCTGTAGTTGTTCAGCACACATGCAGTTATACAAATTTATTCTCACTCAGTCTGTGTGTGAATCTGTGCATGCATGCTTGTGACGACGACTTGTGGATTATTATTCTGATGTTGAACTGAAAAGTATTATGTCATGAAGTTTTTGTCATGATTCTGTGAAACTTCAAAGTGCTGTTTATTCAAGGTGGGCTTCCTTACTCTGTTGTCTCCGCATTAACCAATGTTCCTTGAAATGGTTGGGTTAACTTGTTGAAGGAGTATTTAAAAGAAGTATGTGCTGCTTTTTTGATATTGTGGTCTTACTTTACGGAATCCATATTTAATTTGTTCTCTCTCATGGAAATTTGGTGTTTGCGTATTTTCTAGTTGACGGATGCAAGGAGAGAAATCTTTCTGCATGACTAAGCTATTATTTTATGTACTTCCAGAGGTTTTAACTGCAATGTGCAAGTCCTCTTAAGAGCTTGGGAACAGTCTGCTCTACATACTCCTAAGGTTCTGGAGGATGTTTTGTAAATTTTCCAAAGGGGTTAAGTGAAATTTGCAGTATATATGTGGATTAGGGCTGAGCCAATAGCATAATTTTTCTAGTATTACTGTCTGATAACGTGAAATATTGAAAACCTCATTAACCTTAAAACACCTAGCATGCCCGAAAAGTCACTTTAAATATTTTTGCTGCATGCTGTGAGTTCCCAAAACATCCCGGCGCCGGGCAGGCGTCCATTTAAATCTGGCAGCTAGGGGAATACACTAGGATTTAAATCCGGCTGATAAAAGTTAAGGTATTAGAGAATGGTTGGTAGGGGCTGAAAATTATCACCACAAAAATTATTAAAAATTTATTTAACCCCTTTGATGGGGACTCTTTTTAGTCTTATTGACTTGCAAGTAAGAATATTGAAAGAAAAAAAATTTTAAAAGTAAATTTGTAATGTTTTAATGTCCTCGTCCTGCTACGTTATTTAAATAAAAATTTTTGAAAAAAAATTTTGTTTAAACAAATTAAAAGGACAGGGGCAGTAAAACAGGGGAGCGCATCTGAGATGCACTCCCCATTAAAGGGGTTGATAGGTCATAATACACCTGGCGTGAAAATTAACAGATCCAGGGTTGCTGCAGGACTGGAAAGCCTGGATAAGTTGTGAAAATTGAAACTGTGCGTGGAAATGTTTTGGGAAATGAGAAATTAGTCTAAAAATTTACTCTTCAAAGTAAAAATGTGATTGCTTTCAAGAAGTCCAGTTTGTATCATTTTTGGCTTTTTCTTTTGGTGTGTGGACTTGGGGTTTTAGTTCCATGCCTGAATGAGGCAGTGGAGCTCTTATTTGGTGTTTGTCCAGTAATCATGCCCCTTAAATAAATTTTCAGATCCTGTCCTTTATGCTCTTACTGAGGAAGATGGAATATTAATTTCTCTTCAGATTTTGTACAAGTAATTCATTGCCCTAATTGTGGCCGAGACCCAAGAGTATACATAATATGTCATGAGGAAGGAAGCTGATTTCCCCCCAGAGTGGTAGTGTCAGCTCTCCATTTGTTGGGAAATTTTATTCCTTCATAAAATATGGGTCAATGTGATGTATTCCTATTCTTGCACCTTCTTTAAAATGCTTACCAAAGGGCGCATATTTTCTCCGGAAACAAAAACAAAAATTTTGGCTTGGAAAATGTGGATAAGTCGTGGAATTTACTCTGGTCTGTAGCAACCCTGTATGTACCTACATCTTCAGAATTATTCCATGCCCATGAATACTTTTTAGACTAAAATGCGAGTTCTTTAACCTTGTTTGGGTTCAATGCACCCCTTGTTGAAGAAGGCTCTAAATTTGCAAAGTAGAAATACTTTCTGATGCAATAGATCCTCTGATGGGCTGCTTCAGATAGGTTCACATTTTACAATTTTTCCAGTAAATTATAGGATACATAATATTCAGACCGAAAATTTACATGCATATTTTTGTTGAGAACGTTATGGAATGTGAAATAATTTATTGGATTCTGCTGCTCTGATTCCGATGCACCGATAACAAGTATGGGGTGGTATTAAATGTATCAGAATTATTGTAATTAACGGCATATAAGATGCTCCTCTTTTTTCCCCACAAAAATCACTCAAAAATCAACCACGGATCTTATATGAGAAGGCGAGTCCTCTTGGAGGCTAAAGTCATCCGCGATGCTCTCTACTATAGGAAAATTTTACCCCAAATAGTTAGAACTACGCAGCCCTTAACAAGAATACGATTACTTACTTAAATGAATCTGTGGTTGCCAGTACTGTAATCTATATTAATGTTGCAAACTGTACTAGGGTTGTTATATTATAGTTTTGATTTCTTCTGCTGTATTGAAGAGTGATATATTGAGTATCATATCATCACTATGAGACTGGAATACCATGCCACTAACTAGTAATACCAGACAAAACTAGCAAAACAATCTGTAAACATACAGCTTTTATTCCTTTTTGAATTATGACAAGTTTATAATAACTTTGTCAAAAAATTTGCCGTTTGTATTTTGGCAATTTTATGAGAATATTTCTAATTGAGACAAAATTTGAAATAGACCCTGCTAGTACCAAAATTGTCTACTGCTGTTTTTAGAGTGCCGTGCTTTCGTGAATATGAATTGCGCTTTCTGAATATGTCCCTAAAATGGGGGTGCATCTAATGTGCCGTCAAATACAGTACTTATTGGCTCAGCCCATATGTGGATTGACCTCTGGAAAACTGGTTTAGTAGTAGTGTCCCAGGGTTTGCAGATGGCTCCTGTAAGGATCAGGGGCATCTATCTCTGGCACACAACATCCTTTGTTCACACTACACCCTTTCTCTTGCTCAATATTCATTGTTATATTAATGCCTGTCTGTAAGCGTGGGTTTTCTCTCCATGTGATTGAACCATGCTTAGGACATTGTTGTTGCACTTTTTTGCAAAACACTGTGTTCTCTATATCAAAGTCAAGCTAGTGTGACATCAATACTTGTTTAGTATTGCATATAAGTAATATCATCTAAGTTTCAAATTATGCATGACCGTTTGTGCTCATATGAGACACATGATGGTTCATTTCCATGTGTCATTAGATTGTTTGTGAAAGGTTTCATGTACTATCTTTAAATTTATCCTGGCGTAAAAAGTTTGAGATTTGTTTCCTTACCTGATTGATTTCTTGGTAATTTTTTGTGTTGATCAAATTTTCATTGGTTTGAATGCGTGCGAACTTCTCAAATTTCTGTAAAAATGCTTGCCTGATGCCTGAATTTTACCATATTTTCTGGCTTACAAGATGAACATATATGTAAGGCATGGCCTAGTTTTGGCCTCAGAATTCAAAACTTTATCATGCCCATGTTTATTGTTTGAGGTGAAACAGAGAAGTGGTCTTTCACTGAATCTTGAAACAATTGTGGCAACATGAAGTGATCTGGAATATCATTGTGCTTAATTTTACTTGTCGTTTTGTAATGTTCAGCTCAGACAAGGAGGTTTTTAGGCCAAATCTGACTGTGACATTGACAGGGTGGTTTTCCTTGGACCTCTACAGGTAAAAATGTATGCTCTTGAGCCAGAAAATATGACAAAATTCATTCTTCTTAGTTTGATGCAATTCTTTCTGTGAATACCTTTTCCTAGGAATAAGTGCAAGTGATTTTCTGATAAAAACTTGGGAAAAAGGTCTGGAGTCTGTGTCGAGTCCAACTGAAACAGTTTTGCCATTTCATTATTTCCGCCATTTCTATAGAAATGTAATATTTTGATGGATCAATTTTTTTAATGGGAGCCACTAATGATTTAATGGAGGGAAATGAACAATGCTAGTATGAAAAACTCCTTGAGTGATGTTAAGGCTATCAAATGTTGAAAATTCACTGATTACTGCATGAGTCTTGTTGGTGGTAAAACTTTAATCCATAACTTTTTAGATACTATATATATATATATATGGTCCAGTTATCTGCTGAGTTCATTCCCTATTATGATCTCATTATCAGTACATTCATTACTCTCTTTGGTCAGTTACACCTTCCTTTTGAGAAGCTAGTCATCAATACAGAACTGTGGAATGTGAATGTATTTTCTTGTCTTTTGATCTTTGTTTTTCGAATCACAGTGTATAACTTGATGATGGGCTGTAATTCAAGAGAGTTAATTTAAATAACAGTTGAATTTGTAATTTTTAAAAGACTTAACATATCAAAGATGTTGGATGTAAGGTTTCTTTATCTTTCGCTACATTTCATTTGATCAAAAATTTGGACTGCTCATATACAATTGCAGAAATTCTCTGTCAAAATCTCATTGCTGGAAGGTTTAGAATAATAATTTAAAATTGTTCCATTAATTGAGTGGAGATGTTACTCAAATGGCACAGTTATGCTTAAGAGCCTACTACATACTACTTTCTGGGGTTCCTTTGCATGGTGTCCATTGCTGATGACTTTTTCTCCAGCCATCCTGCTGGTGTCTTCGGGTCTGAAGTGGCGATGTGTAATTTCTTTCTACGTCTAAGTTCTAAGTCTATAAGTGGTAAGTCCTTTTGACTGCCTGGAGGAGAATTTTCTAGGCAGAAGTCACGGAAAACTGTTCTACCAATCAGGATTCAGAAATGACTACATAAGATGGACCAAAATTACATATCGCCACTTCAGGCCTGAAGACTCAAGCAGGATGGCTGGAGAAACTCGTTACCAATGGACACCCTGCAGAGGAACACCTGAAAGCTGTTATTCATCAAGCGAAATGCCATGGAAACCTTTGGATCAGCCTATTACCACGTTACTTGTCACATTTTCTCTCTCAAGCCAAAACTCACATTATTTTCCTGTTTACAGCATCAAATGATTGCTCGTATCAGTCCTCTCCCACACTGTCTCCTCTAAACCCTCCACACCATTACCTCTCAATCTGCAATTTACGTATTGAGTCCCAAGATTGACTAATGTGTTTTTATATGGCAATGCTTGCAGTGAGAAGTAGTAGTGTGAAAAACTGCAAATTCAGTTGTTATTCATTCCCTCATTAATTGTGAGTGTGATTGTAATTTTTTTTGTTGGCCTTGGCTGAGTGGTATGGACATGTGATCAGCTAAATGAATTGTTTCACTCGGAGAATTTTGTGATTGTCATTACTTTTGAATGAACTATGTATAAGCGTAGTGAAGTTGTGTGGGGCAAGTATATGTCGACTGCAGTAAAACTGTCATTTTTGGCACCGTTTACATCCATTCATTCCTTATCTCAAATTTCATGTATGTATTCCTCTGTCAGTGAGTTTTGTTCTGATGTATCCCTACCTCTAAATGTGCAATGTTCGGTGATTATTTTACTATCATATTCCTCCAAATATTTTCAAATTTATTACATAGTTTTTTTAAATTTATTTATCTTATTTGGAAAGTTATCTTTTATTTACACGTCTGTTTCTTCTGCCTATGAATAGCAACATTATTTGATTACGCACACATTATATATATTGATTATCCTAATTACAATTGAAGGTATGAGTATTTTTGAAATATAATTATCCATTTAAATTACTATATCAAAACAAATGAGTTGCTTACAAAATATTTATGTTCTAGTGTTCCATCTGCCTAAACTCTGCTTATTTTATTGTTTACTTAATTATCAGTAGTTTGGTCATGAGACGGTAGTTCTCACTGTTAGTTGAACATAAGTAATTTTGTGGTAATTGATTGCTGAGGTTAAAAGAATTTCAAATGATGCATTTGCATGGCTTTTGCGCTTACGAATTCAGTGACATCTACGTGCTACTGTTGCCTGTTGAAAGTATCAAGTTGGGTGCATAAAGTTTCATTAAGATTTGGCATTGAGACAGAAATCAGTCAGCATTGGAAGGTCTTTTCAAATCTGTATTTCAGATCTAAGTTAGCGATCATATTTTATTGGAGATATTGAGTTATTGCAAAACTAAGTTTTAATTTTTGTAAGATACAAATTTATTGCTAAAAATTCTACCAAAAGTGCCTTGTATCCTGTTACAATGGGATTCTCTAATTGTTCTCACCTATCAAACTCATGAATGATAATGTCTAAGGCTTGCCTTTGAGGACTATTTCCATTACAGGAAAAAAATATAAATTTAGTGGTAGGTCTTTGAAGCCAATCTCTCATGTGTTCTCTTAAATTGGAGAATGAAAAATTCTATTAAATTCTTAACGATGGCAAACAGAGGAAAATGTCGCCTACCTATACCTTAAATTTCTTGATTTCTGGGAGGTTTATGACTCAGTGGAGTTTCAGAAAATAATTTTCCTCTCAAATTGCTTGCTACTGATAATTAAGTTAACTACGTCAAGTGTATGTCCAATATTTTCTCTATATTTTATATTAATTCTTGCAATTACTGTCTCTTTTTTGAGTTTCTGACTCAAATTAATTAAGGTGTGAAATGTGAAGGACCAGAGTGAATGTGCTGGAGTGATTGTGGATTTGCTTGTAAATTTTCAACTAACCTGAAAGAAAGGGCGAGGTATGTAAAAGTTTACTCATGGAGGAAAAGTGTATAAAGCCATTGTATTGGCTTTTTGTTTCATCTACTCTTATTCTTGAAAGTACATTTCAGGTATTTTTCTTGTGATTTGTGATTAGATGTAGCGGTAGATTTTAGGTGCATGATACTCCAGTTATGGTTGAGCTGAGTAAAAAATGAGGAAATCCAGAATATGTATAATACTTGATAGTTTTTAAGTGTTTAGCGTACAAGAATGCATTCTATTCGTATGCCTTGTTAACAATGTACGTTTTCTTTTTGAAATGGATGTTTTCAGCAGATGTAATTTTTTTGCTGCAGGAACTGGATTTTGTTGCCAATTTTATTTTTTAATCTTTCAGATGTTTTTATGATTAATGAGATAAAAAGTTTATCAATCAGATGATTCATAATTCCTCATTTTTTCTTACTCATGGCACATGCATGGATATTAGTTAGGTTCTGTGGACTTAACGAGAAGTAATAGTTTTTCATAATCAATCGTAGCTTAGTTGTGAAAAATGTGTCAGCAATGACATGCAGTAGGGGGCTGCAAGATAAATCCATTGGGCATTGAGACTTATTATGTCTTCTTCGTATCTTTATTGCTATGTTTTTGATAAATATTTCAAGTTTTCATCCCATTTATCATATAAATTGTCATCATTGCACAGTCGTAATTGATAATCTGTAATGATTGGCTAGGTTTTTCATGATTGAGTATATATTTTAGAATTGTTATGTAAATGATCTCTAGACCTATAGGACTTTTTTATGTGCTCAAGAAATACATTCTGAATCATTGCTCATTCTAATTATAAAAAGCTTATACAATGATTACGCCATGCCTTGGTATTTCCTTAAAATTTATTCTTTTCCACTCCTTTAATGAAATTCTGTAATCTTTTGTGAAAAATTTGTAACCTTTTTTCCTGCAATTCAGTTTTGTGAAATGTCTCATCCCCTTGTATCCTATCTTGTAGCTATCTGAATACAGTGAGGTATACATACATACATACATATATATATAAATATACAATTATTCTGATATTTTTTGTCTTATTAGTAGAGTGTAGAATTGTTTTCCGAATCTTCATGTTTTTTCAATGAAAGTTAAAAATAAAATACACTGAAATGCAGTTAAGTGCACTAATGCCATATGAATAATTTTATTCAAAAGAAATAAGGGAATGAGTTTAATGTGTCTGTTATAAGGATTTGTATCTTCAATTTCTCCATTTTGTCAATGTTTTCCATCGAAGGAAAAAGCAATCCTTTGTGTTAACTTTTCTGTTGAAATTAATTCAAACAAAATGTGGAGCAAATGATTGTTATGGAGTTTTCTGCTGTAGAAACCAACGTCTAGACTTACAATTGTGAAAAAAATGTCTTGAATTGAAATTTGAGAGTTGTGTTAATAGCACATATGTAGATGAAGTAAGAAAAAAAACACACTAACCTTAACTTTTAAGTTTGCTCAAATTATCTCAATGTCCTAACTACTCTCATGTGAGAGTAATGTTTTATCCATTCAAAAATTTTTATTTAATTGGTGTAATTTTGTACTGTGCTACTCATGTTAAAGTTACAGTAAAGTTTTCTGTACTTGAATTCTGTTGTGTCATTTCATTCTGACGCTCATACCAATAGCCGGAGAAACTCCCCATAAAAGCCGTTAAAACTGAAAATTGAAGTTGTGGCGTCTTTGGGGTACAAGAAATTAGTTTCACAAATAGTTTTTCATTTTATTTGTGCTGCTGGTTGGATACATGGGGGAGGTAAAAAACTACCGAGTACATTTTCTCTATTTAAAAATGGTCGGGTAGGGTGGTCAGAGTAAAGCTATGTGTAGAAGTATAATTAGCTGTTTATTTTAATGAAATTCTGCTTTGATCTTCTCCAGTGGAAGTCCAGCTCTAAAGAATATATCTAAACAAACAGTGAGGATCTTGGAACCATTAACTGATAGTTTGGGGAGTACAGTGCATGTCATAATATATTATGGTCTTACAAGCATAAGTGTGGTAAGGTGCACAAGCTTTCAGCAAGCGCTAGCTCACTCTTCACCATAATATTCCAGATGTGAAGCAGCATTAGTCAAGAGAGTTTTCTCTTGAGCTACTCCATGTAGTAGAATTCATGCGATTGTTCTGGTACATTTCACAATAAAGAGGAAAATGGAGGGGTTTACCTTTCCCTCTTTGCAAGGAAAGATCCTTAGGATCTCACCATCAGTGAAAAATATCTGGAAAAAATCTTGGACTCTAAGCTAATCTGGAAGTAGCACTTACATTCGAGAACTAATAAAGCATTTGCAACCCTTTGGACATGCCGTTGAGCCTTTGGAAATACTTGGGGACTCTAACCCAAGGTGATACACAGGCTCTAGACAGCTGTGTTCATACCAAGTCTTACATACTGCTCAATAATGTGGTGGAAGAGAGCCTGGCAATCTGGTGCCATAAACGAACTCAACCACATTCAGAGAATGGCCGGTCTAGGCATCATGGGAGCCATGCGAACTTGTCCAACCCTGGCCCTGGAAACTCTTCTTGACCTCCCACCCCTTTATGTGGTGGTGGAGGTTCAAGCCAGGGCCATAGCTTATCGCCAAAACTATACAGGCCAATGGAATGGCAAGGGAAATCTCTCTGGCCAAAGACAGATGTGGAGGTCCAGCCCAATCTTTCAGATGGGCAGTGACCACATGTCGGAAAGGTTCAATTTCAAGGATCCTCCCTTCAAAACTGTTATCCCCTCTAGGGAACAGTGGGAGGGAGGGGGAAGACACCACAACGGAGCCTCTGTGTGGTATACAGATGGCTCCAGAAAAGTCAACAAAGCAGGGGCAGGCATTTATGGAGGCAGCCCTTCAAGACCGTACCACTTTTCCTTAGGGAAGTACGCCGCAGTGTTCCAGGCTGAGATATTTGCGATTTTGACCTGTGCCTACATTATTAAGGATCTAGCCCTCACTAAAGGAACAATCCACATATACACCGACAGTCAAGCAGTGATTAAGGTGCTTAACTCACCTTGGTGTACATCACACCTACTGCAAGAGTGTTGAGAGGCAGTATCGGAGATAGCTAGGCACTGTAGAATCAGACTTTTCTGGGTTCCTGGACACAAAGGCATACCCGGAAATGAAAAGGCAGACAAACTCACAAAAGCCGGTGCAAGGCTCAACCCAACTGGCCCTGAACCAGTTCTACCAATTACTCCTGCTATTGGGAGAGCTGGCTGCTATTGGGATCAGAGAATGGACATCTAGCTGGCACTCGAAGATCTGGAACTCCATACAGGGACGAAGGCAAGCCAGGCTCCACATTGTGGGACCAAAGCTTAGCATGACGAGAAAACTTCTATCCCTGGATAGAAACCAACTTAGAACAATAGTTAGACTGCTGACAAGCCACTATCGTGTCAACGGGCACTTCAATCTCCTAGGACTCATAAACTCACCTAGATGTCGATGGTGCGAAGAAGAGGATGAAACTACTTCTCATATTCTTGGCAATTGCCCTGTAATCTCTAGGACTCGCATGCAACAACTTGGGGCTTCATATATGGACCCCAAGGAAATCCGGGACATCCCCATTAGAGATATTCTGGCCTTTAGTAAGGCCATAAGGCTATGGGTGATGATAAATCTTGTGGATAGCACAATGGACCGACAGGTCTAAGTGCCTCGGTACTCCATTTATTGGGTCCTGCCGTAAACATTAATCTATCTAGAGTTCATGCGATTATTGGTGTGGACTTCAAATTATACTGTAATATATAAGCATGGAATTATGAAAACGTACGTTTGAACTATAATGGTATTGGGAGTTAGAACTGTTATTTTGCCAAACCGTTTAGTTTGCTGTTGGGGGGCCTTCGTCAGGAGCCCAGGCACTTAGACCTTTCTTGATCTATTGTGCCAACCCCATCTCTGTATGCCACTTGCAGACAGGGGACAAGAGCACCTCGGTAGAGGTATGGAGGATTGGCCACCCCCTGCCTCACCCCAGTACCAGGGGGGTTATTACGTAACTCATAAGGACGGCGTTATGGGGTGAAAGTCTTTATCATAACGACCCCCAGTGACCATACCGACTTGAGCGATTACGGAACTCATAAGGCCGTCTTTATGGAGTGAAAAGTCTTTATCATAACGACCCAGAATAAAGACAGCTCAAGAGGGGTCCTTATGAAGATAAAGACCCAAGATGGCGTATTTGCGCAAAAGTTAACTCTGCGAACTCGCGAGATATGTAATAATTATCAAAGCCTATGTGAAGAACAACATTAAAAGTAACAAGCGTTCACACTTAGAAGAGTTGCGAAATGTTTTTAAAACATTTCCGAGTTTCAAATTCAAATGCAATGTCGAGACTCGGGAGTACATCTGATGACGGTTCAATTCTGAGGACTCACGAAGTATATTAACGTTAATAATCAAAGGCTATGCGAAGAATAATATGACAAAAAGTATGATTTTACAATTAGGTGATTTGCTAAAGGTTTTAAAAATATTTCCGAGTTTCAAAGCTATTGAATTGCTGAGTCCGGGAGCATTTCTGACGGTGCAGCATACGGCTAGCCGTCAGCGCTGAGCTTTGGCATACATGTTACTGTAGAATTTATTGATACTACTCGTATTTCATGCAATAGAAGGTTATACGAAGAGGCAAATACAGATATGTTATCGTATTCTAGAGTGTAATTATCCCTGCCGCTCATGTCACCCCGGAAAGATTTGCGTTTATAGTTTCTCATTTCAAATACGCGTCACTGTCACTTTTTCAAACCCACATTCCTCAATTTTAAACTCTCTGGGGAGTTAATTACACGTTCAAGAAATATAAAAACTGTTTATGCATACTTCCTAAACGCTTTAAATGCTCTTTTCACAATTTTCTGTGCGGTGTCAATCAAAAGACACCTTTGAAGGCAGCAACTTTAAGACACTCATCGATCGTTTTCGCGCACGATTCTCACAGAAATGCACATTATTAAATCAGTCTCATACACACTCTTTAACGTTTTAAAAACAAACCAAATATTTCCGAGTTTCAAAGCCACGAACAAGTTCAACCGGGAGCATTTCTTACAGGGCAGCAAACAGCTGATCTTTGGCTCAGCTGTTTACTGCGTAGTTAGTATAGATTTGTTTGATACTGCTCGTATTTCATGCAATAGAAGGTTATACGAAAAGGCAAATACAGATATGTCATCGTATTCTATAGTGTAATTATCCCTGCCGCTCATGTCACCCCTGAAAGATGTACGTTTATAGTTTTAAAAAAATACGTGTCACTGTCACTTTCAAACCCACATTCCTCAAATGTAAACTCTCCGGACAGATAATTACACGTTCTAGTAATATAAAAACTGTTAGTGCTTACTCCTTAAACGCTTAATATGCTCTTAACACTATTTTCTGTACAGTGACAATCTAAAGACACTTTTGCAAACAGTACGTCTAATAACTTTTAGACACTCTTCGATCGTTTTCGCGCACGATTATCACGCAAATGCACATAAATTCACCAGTCCTACACACACTTTGCACCGTTTTAAAAACAAACCCTATGCACATTGTGTAAATTCATTCTTTCTGCACATTAGTCGAAAGAATACTCTTTATTTTTCGACTGCACGAAGCATACACCCGGAACGGTTTTCTCACTCTTTATTTCCATCAGTGTAACTCACTAAAGATGCGATTACGTAATAATAAAGATAATTCAAAACTTCTTTCAGGAAATAATGACTTAATAACATAATCAACCTTCATCATTAAAATCAAGAATGTTTGTTTACATTCCTGGCGAGGACCGTCGCTAAACGATACTCATTTTTTTCTTGTTTACTTTTGCTCGCTCATGCATTTGGTCCACTGTTCCACACAGGAACGTCAAGCATTTCATTGGTCGATACATATTCCGAGAGAGTTGCACTGACTTGAACGAAGAATTTGTCATAACACTGTCTTTATGGGCATAACGACCCTCTTCAACACTTCTACCTTGAGTTCCGTAATCGCTAGGGTAGATATCTTCAGGCCAGGACAGTCGGTGTTTAACGACGTCTTTATTTAACGTCGCGAGTTCAGTAATAACCCCCCAGGTATAGAGGATGTCCTCCCTCCAAGCGGCCCGGTCTGGGTCTCCCTCCGGCCTCCCGGTATAGGTATGGATGGAGTATCATCTCTCCATCCATGCCTGGTCGAGTTATGGAGGAGGGTCACCCATCCAACCACCGTCCGGGCCCAACGTTGCTTAACTTCGGTGCTCTCATGGGAACCAGTGTTTCAACGTGGCTAGGCCCTTGCCAAACCGTTAATCTGTTAGGTTCTTTTTTTTACCCATCTGTAGCTGTGTAGAGAATGAGGGAAGGATGGAGAGAAATTTGATGTCATTATAAGCCTATTATTAACAATAGCCACCAAAGAGTCATGCTATCTGACAGATAAGAGTGCTGTATACTTGGGAAATGCACTGTACATGGCACCCAAGCAAGGGTCCGCATTCCCGTTAAAATTCTCTGCCACTGATGAGGCTCGAACCGTGGCCAAGGAAGAAGAATGCCGTGGCTCTCAAACGGGAAATTAGTACTCTAGCCATCACATAAGCCCAATCTCCCATTATATTCAGTATTTTCACTCAAGGCACTTTTCAGTAAGTTGAAAAGAGGTTACAATTTATTTGAAATTGAATTTACCTTTTTGTGTAACTGTGGGCTTATGATATACGATTTACTGGTTCAGATAAAAAGATGTAGTTACTGAATATTTAAGCTGTTGTACATGTTGTCACTCGACTTTTCTGCGATGTCCCCGGGAGAAAGTTCTTCCGAATGGTGGCAGAGGATTTGGGAGGGGTAAGCATATAGTTGAATGGGAACGTAGTATCAGAGAACATACACGTGGTGTAGGGCAGGATTCGAATTTAGGGTGGGTGGATGGGGGGCACCTCTAGGGCTACCAACCGTCCAGAATTTCTCCGGAAAGTCTGAATTTTGCTGCCTTCGTCCGGAAAGAAGAATTGACTCAATCTGGACTGCTTTTTATCCGGAATTTTGTGAAACAGTCACATATGCACTACATTTTATTGAATTTAAGAGTATTTATCATCATTAATAAATAGTTATTGTTCATAAAAATATAATAATATCTAGAAAGTTACAAATTTCATTTTTTATAACTTTAAACTATATTTCGTTTTTCCGAAATTTTTTTACGGGGCGTGCTTTTATGTGTATTATATTAAATTAAAACAAAATGCTAGAATTAAATTGTAGGCTATGATATTGTTATTTATAATTATGAAGAGGTGATTCCAATCCAACGATATATATACAAGTCATCGAATCTTTAAATTACGTGTCCGGCTGTTTTGAAAGTAAAAAGGGTCCAAAACATTTTCGCCTCCCGCGGCTGACACAGACCCCTTGCTTCGCCCCTGACCCCTTGTATAGCGACGTGGTCAGCGCTTTGTCCGGAATTCCAGTTGAACCAAGTCAGTAACCCCAGTCACCTTAAGAGTGGTGTCGAAAAAATCATATTAAAACTCCATGCATTAAATTGTGCGCGATAGCTATGTTAGGTGGATAATTTTTCGCAAAAAAAACAGGCTACATGTAGCCTGTTTTTGAGACACGAGAGAGAGTGCACTTTAGTGTCTCAAGACGCCATTTACTTTCTTCTTTAATATATGGAGAAAATGATGAATACTCTGGCCCTAGGGGAAAAATCGAATAGATTCAGGGGAGCAGGGAAGGCTTCTTTTTCTAATTGCCCCAGATACAAAACTTTTCAGTGACGTGATGTGGCTTTTGGAACGATAATACAATATATTTGCTAATTTAAAAGCCGAAATATTTAGTTGATTCAATCGAATATTTTTATTTCCTATATATCTTTACCAATGTAAAAACATTCTGGCGTTAATGGATTAAGGATGAAATAAAGTACTTGTTTCTAATTCGAGGTCGTGGGTCCGATTCCTCCCACGGTGCGGCGGTGTTTCACCGTTTAAAACATGGTGTTGTGTGTTATTTTTGTTTAAATGAATTAACTGGCCGCAATTGTCGAAAGCTGTAGTCAAAGGGAAGAGTACAATGTTCGACAATGACGGCTAGTTACATTTATTTATGCGAACATACAATTACTGCGAAACACCACCGAGGCGGAGTTTATCATGGACTGTCACGTCGCGAAAAAGGCGGTGCAGACACGTGGACTCTGAGAAAGGAAGGATAGACAGCAAGCGTTTATAAGTGGGTTTGGAGAATGAGGGATAAGATGCAGTGTACGGAAAGGAAGACAAACAAGGAAGTGCTTGGTATGGCGGGTGAGGAGAGAAAACACTTGGAGGAGACACAGGAGGTGGTTGGAACAGTTTATGAGGTGCGAAGAGATGCTGACTGCCGTGATAGAGGGGAGGATGATGGGTAAGCAAGGAAGGGGAAGAAAGAGAGTAGGTTTTAAAGACGGAATGAAGAGAGGTAGGATGTATGCTGCGTTGAAGAAAGAAATTGTGTAGTTTGATAAAGGCCCGTGCTATTAAAAGCCTGGAGGGTTTTTACTCCATTCCATATAAACCTACCTTAACCTGTAGATTACTCAAGTAAATACATTTTCGAAGACTTAAATGAATTAAGAAATAATAATAATTAGGGTCTGAGGGGTTTACGGGCTACGGAAGGGTCTACGGACGATATTTCCATCGGCTTATCGGTAATGCTGTGTTGATTTTTGTATACGTGCAAAGTTTACAACAAAAGTGTATAGTTAAGCTATGAATAGTTCTCTTTAGTGAACTATAATTCACTGGACTATTACCTAGAATGAATTATTATTGCCATCACTAGTGCCAGCAGCCAGCCGGTAAAGCTTGAAGGACAGGAAGTGGCCTGTTTCTCATTTCCTAAGGCGGTTGAGAATCGGGGAAAACGTAAATTATAAATTCCATTGAAATTCTTGATGTTTGAAGTATTGATTGCCTGGTTTGTCGCGCCTAGGATGGATAGCGTGCATGAGCCATTGGGGAATTCAAGACAGGGCTAGAGGATGAGAGTTCGTGTGGAATGGGTTTACGAGAGAGAAGATTGAATTGGTGAGCTAACTGAATGATTTATTTTTACTTGATTTTTAGTATTTTTCATTTTTTATGAATTTCCTTGAATGCATTAATGAGTTTGTTTAAAAAATCCGTGAATTGGAAAAATATTATTTATGTAAGGTTTCTTACCATAGAAAACTAATGAAATGTTAAATAGCCCATTTTTATTTTCTTCAGACGTTTTCATACTCACCCCATCAATCAGTCAATGATTTTCAATGCGTGTTTCATCCAGAAGGTGTGCCAAAAGATTTGTTTTGCTGCATTTCTACTCGTCATTCCGTCAACGCGTTACCTTTCGTAAGCATTAAGGCCAAGCGGACTTCTTTCAAGTTTTTTTCACGTTAAATTTTACTTTCTGCTTCGCTTTTCCATTAAATTTCGCTTTCTGCTTCTTATTTGTGTCGATACCTACTTTTTTTGTACACGTTTTATTACAAGATGAGGGCAATGTTGAATTGCGCGAGTTACTTGGAGCTCTAGTTGAATGGAGTTCCATGTGCGAGGTCAAGCGGAGAGATACCCATGCGATCGCCCACTGTTGATTTCGTCCGCAAGGAACGTTTAATTTTCAATGACTTCGGGGCTGTTCAATGTCCATTCAAGGTGTTGAAGTTAGCGCACATCAGTGCACACGAATGATGTCGAATGGAACTATGTAGGTACGCTGGCGAAATGTTTTGTAACCTGCCGGTAGGTAGCATTCTGTGGGTGAACAACAGTCACGGATGAATATTTTGTGTGAAGTTTTGGAATTCGTTCAAAATAAGTATTTAAAAACTTTAAAACAAAACAAAAATTTAAGCCGTTTATCACAGAGTAATTAAAAGGCCACAATATGAATTTTTGATGCCTTTACTGGATAGGTGGCTACGCTGCGCTATGGTCATGCGTACGCAGCAGACGGAGTGACTCTAAGATGACGGCCTTCTGCATACGAGCTGCAAGAGATTCCGCATGTGCCACGTAGGAGGGAATACACTTGATTCTACTTAGCAACGAGTCCTTTACTCCACCGAGCACACCTATGATGAGGACTACAAGTCTCCGGGATACATCTGCCTAAGTTCAAAAAACAGGTCTTGATATTTCGT
This sequence comes from Pyrrhosoma nymphula, assembly GCA_963573305.1. Lineage (NCBI taxonomy): Eukaryota > Metazoa > Arthropoda > Insecta > Odonata > Coenagrionidae > Pyrrhosoma > Pyrrhosoma nymphula. The sequence continues at coordinate 82,979,541 of OY754333.1, read as the reverse complement.
CCGTTTTTCCACCTCCTTCGCCTCCATGTTAGTTTCAGCCGGTGCCGGAAACTCGATCACGAACATGGAGTGTGTGAGGTGATCGAGGAGAACGATATCAGGATTGGTCGCTTCCAACTGCCTGGTGGTGGAGAAGGAGTAATTCCACCAAATTGTGCATTTATCGTTCTCCAAGACGGACTCAATATCTCCAGGGGCATAGGGCAGCACAGGTGTTTCTTTGATGCCATAATGGTGTCGGAGGTGAAAATATAACACCCACAGTGCCGCGTTGTGCCGTGCTACATTCGCTGACTTGGCGTAATAACTGCAGCCGGAGAGAAGGTGACTCAAAGTCTCCGTCTGGGCTCGGCACGCTCTGCATCTCGTGTCCACGACCTCCACCTTGAATATAAGGTGATATACGAGTGTGTTTATGACACTATCCTGGCACGCGAGGACGAAACTCGGTCTCGGACTATAGACCGGCGCGGCGGAGCGCAGGAAGGCAAACGTCAGCTCCTTCGATAGCCCATGCTTTTCCATGTTTCGATAGAAACATCCATGCATGGCCTTATCGGTATGCGTCTTGAGCAAAGTGCTCTGCTCGGCTTTTTTATTTAGAGTTTCAGGACGTCTGCCTTCAATGACAAGATGGTCGTATCATCGCTTCCGTCGGATGGCAGGTTGAAGTCGAGACCGGTTTCGTTGTTTGCCCTCTTTGCCGCCTCTCGCGAGATTGAGCTGGGGGTCCCTGCTTCTTAACGCTCGCTATTCTATACCCAGGACAACTCTGTTGTGGAGACACTCCGGACTCAATAGTCCTCTGCCACTTTCATTGCAAGAGAGAAACAATCTGGCGATGGAAAATTTTGGATGAAGACTTCGAAAGATGGTGGCCATCTTCCTCGTTCCCCTATCGAGGCTGTGCAACTCGTTGGCATTCCATTTCATGCATCGTAAGGTTTACAGCAGTGTAGGAATTGCTAACATGTTCATGGCAACAACCTTATTTCTGCCATACAGTTCAGAACTCCAGATCTTCCTTAAGGTCTGTCGGTACTTGGCGGTGATCCTTTCCTTCACTGCTGAAACCTCCTGCATTCGGTGCTTGGGGAAGCCAAGTTACTCATAGCTGTCATCGTCCTCGAGGTTACGAATGATGCTCCCGTCAACGAGTTGCACGTCTTCCTTGCTCTCCAAATATCTTCCTCTCGCCAGGTGGATGGATGCACACTTGTCCATTCCGAACTCCATCCCTATAGCCTCACTGTATTCCAGTACGGCGACCAGAGCAGTGGAAATGCCTTTCGAATATGAAGCGCATAGCTTAAAGTCATCCATGTAGAACAAATAGGTGACATTATGCTTCCTGTGACCGGGAACACCGCACATGTATCCTCCACCTCGTCGTAGCCTTATAGAAAGAGGTAGGAGGGAAATACAGAACAGTAAGGGGTCCGAGCTGTCGCCGTGGAAAACGCGGCAGGGGTATGTTACCAACTCCGTCGAAACTGACCGTATGCCCGAAATGAGGACGAAGCGCGTTTTCCAGAGTGGTAATAGGTGTTGGATACAGGACACGATCTCTGGGTGGACTTTCATCAACTTCAGCATGGCGATTAATTAATAGCTCAGGCGTAGTGGTGTCAAATGTCTTCACGCAGTCCCCCCAGACCATTGATAGGATTCGCTTATGCTGGATGGCATCCTGGCATATGCTCCTATCAATGAGCAGGTTGTCATTGCATACAACGATTCCCCGGTTTGATTCCCTCTGCTCGTATACCTCCTCCCTCGCAGGTTGGATGTGATGGAGGATAAGGTCACTCAAGATCGAGGTGTGCGCCTTTAATACAGTGTTGATCGTACTTCACTCCATCAAAATTTTGGCTTTTAGTTTTAGGTCTATGAAAAAATAAATAAAATACACCGGGTTTTGGGCTCCCCCCCCCTTGGAGCCGCCAATGGTTAAGCTGTTGCCCCGAAGAGAGATTTTGTAATCATCATTACTATTATTATTATGAAGGTATCTTTCGGTTAAGGTAAGTTTCAATGAAAGTAAGTAAAAAACCTCTAGATTTTTACATCTGCGGATTCTTAAATAGCTAAATCATATCTTTCTTTATCCCACCATATGTCCTACCCCTTTTTTTCTCGTCCATAAAACCTATTCTCTTTCTTTCCCTTCCCCACTTATTCTACATACTATATTCTATCACGCCCTTAAGCATCCCTTCGCCCCTCATTACCTATTCCAGCCACCTACTTCACCTATTAGCGAGCATAAAATAATTTAGAAGGTACTTATAAACGTTATGTGAAGTATTATATTGAAAAAATAAACAAGTTCCCATAAATATGCGCAAATCGTAATGCGGCTGTGGCTGCCAATAACTGTAGTTGGGTTTAAATCTCAGACAGAAGGGCTGTGTTCCTGGGTGCTTTGCCGGGACGCTTCCATATACAACGGCGAGTCCGGAGGCTTATCATGTTGCGCTAGTGATTTATCCACCGTGGTAACGTGATTATAAGGAAGAATGGCGACAGACGCCACGGCCGTAGTTGATGTGCGGGAGATGGAAGGCAGTCAAGTAAATGGCCAATGCCATGCCTTTTGGAAAATTCGATTCGGACATCGTGTATTCTGCCTTAATCGTCAATATTAGGTAAAGTATCCATTTAATCTCTCATTTCCTCATTAAACTCGGCGGACGATGGACGCAAGTAAGTACCTCGAAAATGAATTTGATAAGATAAGGAAACATGTGTCGAAAGATAAAAGATAGTGACCGATATTATCTGCTGATATTCTATTTGATACCTTTTGCATCAGTTCCGACAGGTTCGACGCAGTGTCATTGGCGAAAGCATTCTATTTCGACCACAGGTGTAATCCGAGTGAAAAGTTTGGATGAGTTTTGGGTTGCTGGAGACTCTGATTGTAAGTGATCCTAAGGATTAAGGACGCGAGGATTATACACTGGATTTCTCGGATCTGTGATTTTTTTTTCTGTCTCAAGGTAGGTTACACTTGCATTGTTAATGAATTCATTTGAAGGGAAGTTTGTTTGGTTGAGGTGTTGAAATTTGGAAGGAAACCATCTCGACTGGGCAAAACCACGGGGCTTAAGATGGGGGAGGAGGGGTTGTTACTACGCCAGAAATGGTATTTTCAGACTCCTGGGGGTTGTATTTGAATCTTTCTAGATAATTACAATCATGTAAATAAGGAGTCACATGGTACATGTACAATAACGGAGTGTTTGAGACTTTGGTGTATTTGAACCATTCGTAAAAATATCACGTAACCTTTCCCATCGACTATTTCTTACCGGGATATTGTTGATGGAGTCGAATATCTTGATTAGAGTCACAATAATCAACATATCAGACGCCCAAGTTACCCTTCCGAATTTTTTTAAATACACCGAAATCTCGAATCAGTCGTTATTGTACCACGTGACCCCTTAGTTACGCGATTAGAATTTTCTTGATCGATTCAAACACATCCCCCCTGGGGTTTTCATAGCCACGTTTACATGGCAGTTGATAAAAACCCCGTTTTTCCACTCGGCGCTTAAAAGATGGAGGAATGGGACAAACGTTTGTTTGTAAAGTTAATGTCAATCGTGTCAGAGAGAAAAAATAGCCCTTAGGTCGAACAAATTCGACCATTTTCATCGGAGCAGATCTCGGTAGTGGGGAGTGATATGAAAACCAACTAATGCATGCGTCATGAAATTATCCTTCACCATTGATTAAAAAAGAGAGCAATCGACAAGAAAATTTAAATTAAAGATAAACCCGAATTTTCGATAAAAGCGAAGGAATTTTGGCTCGCCGCCGTTTTCCCTCCGGGGGTCTTCTTTGAACTGTTCGAGATTATTCCGATAACGTAACTAAGGAGTCACGTGGTACATTATCGAAGAGTCAGAGGTATATTGGAACCATTCGTAATCGGGTTTTTATCTCCAGGATATTGTTCATCGAGTCGAAAATTTCGATTAGAGTCTCAATATTCAGCATATCAGACGCTTCAAGTTATCCATTCGAATGTTTTAAACGCACCGAATTAAAACTGTTAGATGACCAAAGTGGCTATAATACTTGACTAGTAATTGGGAGAACCGAGTTCGAATACTGGTACATTCAAATTGTTGTTAACACAACGAGTGTCCTGACGTTGATGTACACCCTTGATAGACGTCGAATTTGGCGCTTCTTAAAGTGAGTCGTGATAAGGCTTACTGTAATGGGCGTGACTTACACTTCTTCTGTCTTTTGTATTCTCCGGCTCGGGTCAAGTGCCTTCTAATTGGCGGGCGGCAATTTTATCCCTTTCCGCCTTGTTGTTTTGCAGAGCGCGGGTTTCCACACCTCCCTCAGCGCGTAGCACGTGTCGCGGTTTTTTTAAATTATCACACGTTTCTTTACATTTCAATGAAGACGTTACTTCCTTGCGGAAAGGTTACGAACATGAATGTACCATAGTTGAAAAATGTGGAAAGGAGAAAACTGATGAATGTACCAATAAAAGCATAAAAATAACCTAATATACAACGGAAATTAATTAATCAAATCTATCAATGGTTTACTGGCATAATCCAAGCCTTTCCGATTCGTTTGCAAGCTTCCCATTTATGCCAAAGTTTTCGTCGAAGGATGAACCACAGGCTAGACACGTTGCTATATATAAAAAATATATTTCATGAAAATAAAAACAAAGGATAAACACATTAAATATTTACAAAATGAGTATTTATGCGGTTATGGCTTCAAAGGAGCATAATATTAAGTTAAAATAGGCATTAGGTATAGACGATAAACATATGTAATACAAGGTTTACGCGATCCGTGCGCATTTAAAAATCTCTTGGTTGGTAATTCTTCTGGTCTTCATTAAGGATAGGTAGAGCCTTAGGAGTTTATTTTTACTCTGTGATACAGCTGCACTGGGTTAATAGACTACCTCGATATTTATGAGTTAAAGTTTTCCGTAGACTGGAAATATTCCCTTAAAGTACGTCTCATATTTTTCGTGTGCTCTCAAGGTTTCCAGTTATCCCAAATACATTTTTCACAAGCTGTAAGGAAAATATTGCCATTTCTGTGATTTATAAGTGACAAAGTTTTTCATACCTACACTTCCTGGGCATTTAGTCGACAAATTGTTTGACACATCGTCGAGAGAACCTATGTCAATGGATATTTCTATGTACCAGGGACCATAAAGAAGGATTTATTTACCATTAATGAGCAATTTTATAACGTATTGGGGATATTTTGCGATATCCCATAAACTTTCAAGTCTTAAATAAACTACATATTTCTACAAAGGAGTGGTCCAGAACGGTTCCAAATAATAATAATTATTTTTTTTGCTCTCCGACTATTCTGGTGGTCCGTATGCCCCTGCGATCCCGATAAGCTATTTGCTTGTCTTCAGGTTTCGCAGGGGCCAAACCACCAGAGCTTGACAAACACACATGGCCTGGGCAAGTGAAAAACCGGCCCAGGCGGGACTCGAACCCGCGACCCTCGGACTAGCAGGCGAGGACTTTACCCCACCGCCACCAGGGCCTGCGAGAATTTCTGCAGCACTATGGTGGGGACTAGTACCGGGAGGGTCCAAAGTTTGTGAAATTACAGATCGTTTATTGTGGTGTGGGGTGGGGGAAAGCAATGGAAAGGGGGATAACCAGTGGGCCGCGAACGGTACTGGTCCGCGAGAGTGCCACGGCCATTGGGACTGATCCGTAAGAGTGCCGCGGCAATTGGGACTGGTCCGGGGAAGTCCGTGTCCATGGGACCCCTCCCATAGGAGTCCCACCTAACCCATATCAACTGTAGCAAAGAAAAGGACTCGCAAGTACCTAAAATATTTGTAAGGGATACGCCGGGAAAGAACCAATTTGTACATTTGTGAGCGGAATTTTACCTAGTGTTTTTCTAAGTGTCAAAATATTCTGTCTAAATTTGAGTCCAAGGGGATCGGGTTGGTGTGGAGTTTGGAATACTGGCTTTTTATCCGGAGGTCCTGAGTTTGAATCTTAATAGAAGCGAGGATTCTATGGTGGAATCATCATCCTTATTTGGTTGTGTGAGCACTTTTAGCACAGTTCTTCGTACGTCGGATGGCACGCTAGAATGTTGTCCTTTCTGCGCATGTCTTTAAGGGTAGGCTAATGCCGATGTCATACCGGTTTTCTCTCCACCCTTAGTGTTACGATAAATCAGCCGCAAGATAGTTCTTTCACATACTTTCAAAAATAGCTAGCCAAACATTAGCCACCTCAAGTGGGAGGATTAGGAGGCACCGACCTCGGCGACAAGGTCTGGTGGGATACGATTGTCGAGATTTACGAGTCAGACTCAGATCAAAATCACCGAAAGGCAACATTTGACTCTTAAAAATCGTACGTTTTCGGCTACCCCCTCACCATCTATCTATTATATAAAAGGCTACGCGTACGTACGTATGATTCAGTTGCTATGTGTAGTGATTCAGATGTGCGCCAATAGTTGGCAAGCGACTCCCATATAATCTCTCCAGTAAATGACACATGGTGCAGGGGTATGCAATTTTCAAAATACGCACAAGGGAAACTAATTAGTAAAACCACCACCATTAATATTCATTATAATAAAGTTTAGTACTTTTCTACTACTACTACTACACCTGACGATGCCATAAAATTGGTGAAACGCGTAGTGTGTTTAAAAAAATAAAAAGTGTAGAAAAGTACCAAACTTTATTATAATGAATATTAAAAGTTTCTACAAAGTAGAAACTGAAGCTGTGAATTTTATTCCACCATTAATGTTATGCATTGACAGCCGTTAACGTTAACTACAAGATGACATCACTTTTCCATTAACCTGTTATTGCATGAAAGTTTGCATTTTACTTCAGATTGTCCATTAGTTGACGTGAGCATTATCAATTAGAGAGCGTTTATCCACTTTGGTTATCATACCAAGAAAATATTTAACCAGAGATAATAAAACCGGGCCTAGTAGTATGTATATCCTTTTCTACAAAGTTTACACAATGCGGATGCATCAGACGTTTACTCGTGTTTTTCACGCCGTATGTTATGGACAGATAACAAGATAACTCGTGCTTTGAACATTGTGTCCATATATTTTTTAACTCAGTAGCGTAGTCAGGGGGGGCAGGGGGGCGAATGCTCCCTCCACTCCGTGTTCTGGTGCCCCTAAGTCTGTGAATTTTTCCACTCTTAAGTCCCAAATACGTAGATATAAATAAATGTGTATAATAAGTTGTCAATTGTCATATTTTGTACATACCCATCCGCCTATTGTATCACCAAAATTGATAAAGTTTAGTAAACTGGTTAATTTGTGAGTCGGCGCCCCCTAAACATTTTCTGCACCACCTGGACCCAAAAACTGGCTACGCCACTGTGCTAGCTGCTGTGATCTATCGTAACTACCTACTTCATCTTTTTAGGTGTTTACTTGAAAATTCAATGGTTCAAACTCAAATTATTTCAAAGTTGGTGCGAAGGCTTCCGCGGTGCGTAGAAGTTGAAGGCTGTATTCTTTAGGGTGTTTCACCGCGTCGTTGTTTTTGTGACAACAGTTTCGCCTGCGTTCCAGCAGGCGTCTTCAGGCCGAAGTGATGATGCCGGTAATTGACCGCCTTATATAGGCCCGTTGTTCAGTCTTGATTGGTTGCGTCATTCTTCCCGTTGGCGCCAATGTTTCCCCGTTGTCGGTGATTGGCCATGTCGACAGTTTCCACACGGATAAGTCTCTTCCAAGTGTTGTGGAGGTGATACCCGTCTTCCCGGTTGAAATTCTTCGGGTGTTTTGCTATTTCGATAGCTTCACGAATTATTCTCGGGAAGTATAGAGATTACCTGGCTATCACTATCTCGATACTTCCCGAGAATCATTCGGGAAGCTATCGAAATAGCAAAACACCCAAAGAATTTCAACCGGGAAGACGGGTGTCACCTCCACAACACTTGGAAGAGACTTTTCCGTGTGGAAACTGTCGTCATGGCCAATCACCGACAACGGGGAAACATTGGCGCCAACGGGAAGAATGACGCAACCAATCAAGACTGAACAACGGGCCTATATAAGGCGGTCAATTACCGGCATCATCACTTCGACCTGAAGACGCCTACTGGAACGCAGGCGAAACTGTTGTCACAAAAACAACGACGCGGTGAAAGACCCGAAAGAATGCAGCCTAAAACTTCGAATTATTTCAAATTTATTTTGTTTATTTAGCGTTTTTGATTGCATTTTGGTGTATCGAAGAGTCACTAATTTAAAAAAATACTTGGTCACAGGGGTAAGTTGGAAAAACTGTACGGTCTTTAATGTGTTAAGGCTGGGTCTGTTGCTTTTACTGGTCTTACATATGTATACATATTCAGACTTTTTGCAGTTACTGTGTAATCTTTTTGCAACATATCTACTTTTAGGCCTTTACTGATTGTACCTAAGCTAACTACATGCTGCTCTTGGTTTCAGGAGAAGCTGATTCCAAAATGCATCTCCTATCTTGTGTATTATATGTAGTGCTGCCTTTATTTCTGTACCAAGATATTGTAAATGGCGATGGCGCAAGAGCAAACGAGTTTAAGATATATTTCGTCAATGATTTAAACTATGGTTTTTTTCCCATTAATAAAACTAGTGGAAATCCTAGCAAAAGTGAGTACCTATACTTAAAGGATGGGTAAATATAAGTATCTTCTGCCATCATGTAAAATTAAATAGCAGGAACTTATTCCCAATTATAATGGTGAGACTCAAGTGAATTAAAATAATTGAGAGATAAGTTCCATTGATAACAAAAGGATTTCCATATTAGCTTCATATTTTGAAAGAGAATGTTTTATATGGTTGATAACCGACAAAAAAATAGCATATAGCACAAAGGTTAATTTAAGTCCAATAAATAACATAGTCTTAAAAAAGGAGTTAAATTGGATTAAATATTTTTGTGTTTTCTTTGGAGCAAATCAACTGTGAAATTTATTTTTTCTCACCAATGGCATGCTAGTTTTATTAAATTTTCACTGGACAACGAAGTTTTTCTAGATTCAGAATATTACTTTAGTATTATATCAACCATTCATTGCAATGATAATGAAATCAGATTACCCTTATTAAAATGCTTTCATTTATTCAGACGTACTGTTATCATACTATATACGTAGTATTTTAGTAGTTTACTGCTACCCTCTGTTAAATGAACATAAGTGATACATTTTATCTTATCAGCGTTAGTTTTTTATCGTGAAATTGGTCGACTGCAGCCCCCCTTAACTCCTTCAAATTCTATTATAGCCAGAATATATGTTACTTTACAGATGCAGATGATGCTTTGTCTATAGCTGGCATGGCCAGACTCGCTAGCCAGTTGAATTATATTGGTGGTGCAAGCAGGCAGGATGGCAGTGTTATAGCCAATGGTGAAATCAAGTCAGGATATGACACCATTTGGCTGAATGCTGGTAACTTTCTTGGCAAAAGTAGCGAATGGTTTGATCTACTGAAATTTCAGCCTGCTATAGATGCCGTGAATTCTTTAAAGTTTGATGCAGTTGTGAGTATTTGCTGAAACTTTTACATCAAAAGCATATTCAAAGATTGTTAGCAATATTTCTCTCAAGTGTCCAACATGAATGCATTTGTACATTTAAATATGTACATTTCGGCATCCATGTTGCAATGTAGACCTTATGAGAGTGATCGTGACCATATAGTTTATTTATGAAGTGGTCTTGGCCCTAACTAATACAGTAAATGTAAATTTCTGATTGAAAGTATGATATCAGTGTAATTTACAAAGGGGTACCACGTCAAATGCACGTTCGTTTATAGATGGCTTTTGCTGAAGTAATAAATATTGCTCATTGATAGGAGATTTGTTAATGTCCTCTGTCATATTTCTACCTTAGAAATAATTAAATTTTATTTATTTTATTAATAATAAATTCCTATCCTCTGATGGATTGAGCTCTAATTCATAAATAGTCCTCTCAAATAAAACTTTCGTGCAGAGTTATCAAATATGGAGTTTCCTGGACAGCTGGAGAGGCTTTTACTGTTTGCTGCATGGTGAGTATTTTGATGGCTTAGCGTTTTATCTTGCACTGCAGCAAGCAACTTCAATCCTGAAGATGCTAACTGCAACTTGAGACAAAATGTGTTGCCATCAAAATGATCACCCCGCAGCAAAAGTCAAAATCCTCACTAGTAGTAACAGATCACTGCAAAAGCTTACTATCTATACTATTTAATTTGGACATTTTACTTCAATTGAAAGACTGAATATGTGTTTAACAAATCAAATATCTCCTTCCTTTTTTATTTCGGAAGGCTATTGGCTCTGAAGTGTTTCAGTATGGAAGAGAAGCTGCATCTAACTTAGTTACAAGCCTGAAAGGAGCTGGATTTGCTGTAAATGTAAATTCTTCAAATGGGAAAGAACCACCATATCAGGAATGCTTGACCGGATCTAAAACTTTCAAGTTGGCAGGCTACAATGTGACTGTAATTGGATTCCTTGATAAGGATGGAATGGTAAAGCAGGATCTAGTGCTTTCCTAGCATATATGCTAGGTAAAGTCTTCTAAGAAATTTTACTGGGTCAAGTACACCATTTCTTCCTATGTTTAGATTGGCAATTTCTAGCTGATTAAACTCAGTGCTGTTGATGGACAAGTTGGCCATTGAAACTGAGGAAGAAATGGAGTTCCTGACCTAGTATCTAAATGTAAGTACCTACAAAAATAGAGTCCTCTGTTTGCAGTGCACTTTCCTTTTTCCAGAGAGATAAAGATGACACTGGGTTGAAAATCTACGATGAAGAATTTGCAATTGACAATTTTATTATTAATTCAAAGGCTAACGGTGGTGAGAAAAATATCTTCATTGCCATTGGTAAGTTCAAATATGTTCACATGACAAAATTTGTAGTTGTGCATGATTTTACTGAAAATAGAAATGTACCCTTACAGGTGAAAAATGTATCAAAGATGGTGTGTAATGAAATATTTGATAGAAAATGGCTTTAAAGTCATATCATGAATAGTATTACATACTTAGTGCCTAAACAGAATAAAATCATTCTTTATATTTATACAGAAACTTGCATAAGATCAGGAGCGAAGCGTGGTTTTCAATAAGAGGTGGTAGGCTGAGAGTGATGATCTGTGTGTAGTGATTGTTGTATAATTACTGATCATTTGGTGTCATTAACTTTTGGAGCTAACATGAGTTGCTAAAAGCCGCTCTTTCAGATGGTGCGGGGAAATCTGCCAATTACCCGAAATTACCTACCTAATATGTGCTTAGTGCAAACGTAAATTTCTTGAAACTATTAGCCAGTTTGCCGGTTACTTTCCTAATTTCCATGAAATATGCTTAAAAGATGCTGCTATATCAGTAAGGGAATGCAAAGTTAGGGGGGCCCCGATTTTAGTTTGCACAGGGCCCCTCAATCCCCAGGGACGGCCCTGCTGACATGTATAAGAAGGTGAAAAGTGACATTCTATACCTCTACGTGACAGAAGGTGGAAACCTTGGTGCGTGACAGTATCATTCAAATCAATTGTAGTCAATACAACCATCTGTTGTTCTTGGCATTATCTTGAAAAAACATTTTATCAAATTTTTTATTACTTAATACATATTGACTATAAAATTTAAATTATTTAAATATTCAAGTACTTTATATAATAAAATTAAACATTGTAGCTTATATGTAACTATGAAGGAAAAATCACAAAAATTGAATGCTGAACAAAACTCAAAAACGAAGGATTTTGGTAGGAGTGATTTTATTTGTTAAGTAGCAGCAAACTATGTATAAATCAGGCCAGCTGGCCAAACCTTTAGGTGACTTGCAAAAAATCTAAGTTCCTTCAAAGTAGGTATTGAGAAAGGTAAGTGTTAAAAGGTAACCGTGGCAGATATTTGAAATCTGTAATAAATATTTGATACGTATATCATTCATATTCGAAAGATCATTATTCATAATATAAAAAAATGGTTTCGCTGAACACCATTATGAAAAATATTGTTTGTTTAATGATAATTTACTAATTTGTCACCTAAATGTTTCCTGCTACTTTTTCATGCCTTCCCTATCTCTCCATTGAAATCTCTTAAAACTTTTAAAGCATCATTAATTGTCATTTTTTCAAATTCTTTCCAATATGCTATAAATTGCTTCTATTTTATTCTCATCTGTATCTTCAGTTGGTGTATATACGCATAGAAAACATTTATTATGGAATTATATTTTAACCCATAGTTTGCATATTCTTTGATTAATGGGTTGAAATCAAAGTATGTATTGACATCATTGCCCTTTTTATTACAATAAACTCTGTTCCACAGCGTTCTCTTCTTATAACTTGAAATTTGTCAAAACCATTATTTAAATAAATGTTTGTTTAATAATATTTGAACTGATTGGTCACCTATAAAAATTGCAGTATTACTTTCTTCTAGGTAGTGTCAAAACTTTGGCTAAGGCACAGAGAATAGGGAAAATAAATGGGTTGCACATGGTGATATTCAGTGGTGGTGCAAGTGGTAAGTACCCAAATTAATTATTTGAAATTCCGGTAAATGCAATGGAAAAAAACTTATTAAGAATGCTTGTTATAATTACCTAAATTTCAGAAAATCTCACGCCATTACAGAAATTGAGGTTTAGGCTAGTAGTGGTGCCTTAGTAATAGGAAAAATTTGTTATCCTCTGGATTGTTGGCTTGTAGATTTTTAAGTTCATCATCTTCAGTTTATAAAAAAATCTATACTGGTAAAAATTATTGGATGGCCATTGCTACATTTGAAGCACTTTCTCCCATACAACACCACTTCTTCGCCAGATATTTTTAATTTCCAGTTAGTATTAACTCGTGTGAGCCGAGCACCTTTTTTTTCCGAAAATGCCGGTGGAAAAATGGAGTTGCGCGGCTTACACGAATCCTCCAGATTTTCATGTAAGCCGCGCACCATTTTACCTCAAATTCCTGTCGTTAGTTTCTCCAAAGTGAATATACCGATCTGAATTGGCAAGTATGGTGTGGTAGTAAACCCGTAAAGTATTTTGAAATAATTAGAAATTCAAATCATAGTTTATCAAAGTCTGAGCGTACAACGATACTTGAAGAAAGGCTATATCAGAAACGCCACGTGACAAAGCACTTACCGTGTATCGATCGTACGTAAGATAACATATTTTAGGACTGATATGTATTCAAATCTGTATGTACATTGTATCCTGTAAGCTGCCACAATGGGGTGTGGCGCCTTTAAATCTTTTCAAAATCGTAATCGGAGTTTGTTTCGGTATCACGTATCTGTAGCAATATTTCTCACGTAATAGATAGCCACTTTTGTGTACACATTAAAGCTATATTGTAAAAACACGACAAAGTATTTGTTACATAGTGGTAAGACTCGTATGCTCAGAGATTGTACCTTCTTACTATACGTGCTTTTCTCTCCGTACTATCCGATCCATACGTGAGAGGAGTAAACGAGTTCGAGTCATTTGGCACTTCAAATTAATTTGCAGTAACCACCCTAAAAATGAATTCTGAAGTGAAATTTCGATCGTATCCTGTGAGTACAAAACTACATGTTATAAGCGATGCAAAAAAAATAGGAAATCGAGCTGCATGAAGGAAATATGGTGTATCTGAATCGTGCATCAGAGACTGGAGGAAGATGAATGAAAAACTGCAATCTGCAAAAAAAAGTATGAGAGCTTGCAGGGGTAAAAGTGCAAAATACCCTGAACTAGAAAAGCGACTGGCTTCATACATCTTTGATCGACGACAGTATGCTTATGCAGTGTCAACAGAAATGTGCCAGGTGAAAGCAAGAGAAATAGCGAGAGAATTAGGTGTTGCTCCGGCAGACTTTAAGGTGAGCAGAGGATGGTTACAACGATTTTTGATCAGAAACTTTTGACTATCAATTAGGAGAAGGACGACGATGTCCCGGCGCTTACCTGATGCATATGAAGATAAGCTGGAGAGCTTTCAGAGGTATGTAATTCAGCTGAGGAAAAAACATTGCTACTTATTGGGACAAATTGGAAATGCAGACCAAACACCAGTGTACTTCGAGATGCCGTCAGAAACAACTGTGAATGAAATTGGCCAGAAGTCTGTGCAAGTACGAAGTGATGATTATGAAAAAGTGTTGTACAGTGATGTTGACAGTACTGACAGATGGGAAAAAACTCCCACATTATGTTATTAAAAAAAACTCTACCCAAGAAAGTGATATTTCCAGCCGGTATAATAGTAAGAGCGCAAGAAAATGGTTGGATGGACAGTAACATGGTCTTAGATTGGATTAAATGTGTGTGGGAATCCCGTCCTGGTGCCATAATACGGCTGCGGAGCATCGTAGTACTCGACAATTTTCGTGGGCATCTTAAAGAACCTGCAAAACAAAGGCTGCAAGAGGGAAAGACTGACTAGGTGACAATTCCAGGTAGCATGACGTCTATGTTGCAGCCATTAGACGTTTGCATAAATAGACCATTCAAAGGGAACATGAAGAGCCTGTACAGAGAGTGGATGGCAAGCACTATACATGAAGAAACTCCCACGTGAATAATAAAAAAACTAGAGTTGACGCAGATTTGTTAGTGGATTTTGGTATCATGCAAGATGATTCCAGAGGATTCGTAAAAAGCTTTAAGAAATGTTGCATTTCAAATGACATGGACGGCAATGAAGACAGTGAGGTGTGGGACAGTGAAAGTGAGGACGTGATTTTCTCAGATCTTAGTAGCAGTGACGAAAACTAAAAATGAGAACTATAATGATGTAAATATTCATTAGTGATTCACGATTCTATTTCCACGAATGTGTTTTTCTTTAGTTTAATATAATCTATAGAATGATAACTGCTATTACATTTGAGTTTAGTTTTTCCGTGTGTTTCCAAGACGTTCCGGTGTTGTTAAATCGTCCCAGCCCACAGCTACTGCCTATCAGGTACGGACGGCATCCTGCTGTATTTGTTGATTCGCCGACGGTTTTCCGTAATCGAATGATCACAGGTTGAAATTATATATAGTTCTACAATTATTTTAGTTGGATATTTCATTTCAAACAGATGCCATTTTTATAGCTGGATGATGTGATTGTATACAACTGTGATTACTGTGTGATGTTAGGAGAAAAAGATGCACAATAAAACGGGCTGTGTATCGTGACGATATTAAAACGTAGCGCAATAAATTCATGAGAAAGATGTACGTCAACACTTAATTTTGGCACATAATTTCTATTAAAGAAGGAAAATTCATGTTATGACAAAATGATGCAGGCTTAAGGGCAAAAAATTGATTTTTTGATAAAAATATTTTTTTACCTCACGAGCCTGCCCAAAATGGCGGCGCGCGGGATACACCAGGGCGCGGCTTACACGAGTAAATACGGTATTTATATTCAACATGAATAGAGGATGTATGCAGCTGGACATATGATAAACATTCATAGACATCCCAAATACCCTTTACTTTATTCCTCTTTCTTCTTTGTGGGTGGTGGTTTGCTAGTTTCTGGGGATCTGGGACGTATGGAATACCTCATACTTATAACCCTTTTTTCTATTTTCCAAAGAATTACCGGGAGGGCTCCTCCTGCACCCCCAGTTAATTCGCCCGTCCCAATGTTACCCAAGTAATCATGCATTTTTGGAACCATGCGCAAAGATAAAAATACGTGGGTGATTCCATGTCCAAGTGCCACAAAATATGACCTCACACCGTCCAGTTTTAATTTTTTTCACAAACTTAGGCCCAATTGGAATACTATGAAATATAAATTTTTATATCCGGAAACGGTTTTCAATATTTCGCTAATCACAATAGGCGCGAATCGCGAAACACGAGATTTTTTTTAAATTGCGGAAATTACAAACTAATGAATGCAAGGTTTGATTATACGTGTTTGTATAGTTTAGGATAGACTCAGGAATAACGCTGGGGTGACAACGTTACAAAGTAAGATTTTTCTTCCGACTGTTTAAAAATGTTGTAAAAATACGATATTAGAAGTGAATAAAACCTTGCGTAAGATTGACTCGGATCCCTCCTCCCCTTACGAAAGAAAACGTATGAAAAGGTCAACCCTCTTCCCCTACAAAAACGTCTTACGTAATATATGAATGGTCCCCAAAGCAGGGATGGCAATCGAAACGAAACGAATATGTTTCGTTTCGACCCGGAGTGAAATGAAAATAAGAGTTCCACGTATCGTTTCATCCCAGTACGAAATGATATGCGCTATGGAGTTTAGTTTCGAAACTGGACGAAACGTTACTCTCGGGAACGAAACGAAACTGTCCGAAATTCCTTTGCACGTAGTTTAGTTTCAACCTCAAAAGTAGAGTGGAGGGGGAACAGATGCAATAGTTTTGACCCATTTATAAGTGATTGTAACAAAGGAGATTAGGTTAAAACATTGAGTGTTACTATTAATCTATCTTCGTCGTAGTATTACTGAATACTATGCATGAAACGCGCAGGAATGTCCTGCTAAATCCATTGTTATTGGCGCTCGCTAAACCAACATTGTAAACACCATTATTTAGCCGAGTGTAGCGTTAGACGATGTTTATAAATTATTAACACTTATTTTCTGCTTTCTTTATTATTTAATTCATCTCACACGTGCAGAGCAGCTGCCAGTCCTGCTCTCTCTCTCCCTTAACAACCAATCTCTCCCAAAACAAAACCTTCGTAACCAAATAATTTTAACAATCAAAACAAAAATAAATTAAAACATTAAAACAAAAACTTTACCAAATTAAACAAATTAAAACCAAATAGCCCCATGAATTAGTACAGGGAGTTTCAAGCGCAACGTTACAAGATATGCAACATTTTTACTTCAAGAATTGAATTCATGATTAAGGAATCGCCATCATAAAGAGAAACAAAAATTGTAAACATTTTCTACTTTGATATTTTTTTATTTTATAAATATTCTCGGGATGAAAATGCTCCCGAACACTTTCGTTAAATAGCCCAGGAAAATTAGGTTTTAACCCGGAAATAATTAATAACAAAGCCGGACCTTTTGAAATGTATTCAGAACCCCTTTGAGATGAACATATCAAGAGTCCCAAGCGCTCCTAGGTGGGATAACGAAAATATCCTGGAAATACTGGAGTTTTCCTGGAATTCGTGCTTTTCGGTAACTAAAAGAGCTTGAGAGGCGTTCTTTTGTTTCGGCACACCTGTTTTTAGTGCTCTACATTTATGAAAGGTGTCCGGTATCCTCCCGAGGCTCCCGTTCTGATCCTGGTCCACTAAAAGGTCATAAAGTGCCATATCATGTACTAAACTTGCCTTAAACGAATATTTGCCCGACTACTAAGCTGCGAAACGGCATTACTAGAACTTTTTCGGTGCTTGACACAAGTATATCCTTTCTGAGCACCAATACTTGCAGCAGCACCCCGATCCTGCCCACCTACAAGTAGAGATGGGAAAATTACCGTAATTTTCATCTGAGGTAAATTACCACGGTAAATTACGGTAATTTTTGAAAATTACCGTAATTTTCCTGTATTTTTTAGTTTTAAGTATTAAAGAGCCAATTTATGGTTAAATAAGAAAGCCGATAGTAATAGGAAGGTAATAACCATGTTTAAAGCATACCTTATACAACATTAATGTATTAGAAATTTTTAAAATTGTAAAAAGAATCTACGGCAACAACACGCAATCGGGCTTTCTTTTGTCAAAGTATGAGAAATTTTCAAGAAGAATATTCTAAAGCTTTAATCTTATAATGTTATAATTTAAGTAAAATATTCCAAAAATGAGTTGTACATGCCTCAATTTATTATTAAACACGTAGGTAATGTGAACTTGGCTTAAAAGAACATGTTGGGAATTTATCTGTATGAAAAATTATCTCAAACATAGGTGAATTATCTAGAAAATTACGGTAATTTACAAGGGACGCGGTAAATTATGAAAAGTACCACGGTAACTTACGAAAATTACCGAGGTAATTTTCAGAGTGGCCCATCTCTACCTACAAGGTGCGAGAAGTGCTCGATCGTCAACAAAAACAGTGGAAAATGAAGTCCAGTTCCAGTGCTAAATATGAAACAAATAAAATTTCCCAACATTGAATGTGTTTTGATTTATTTTAAAACTTAATTCAGTGTTTTGTCTATTAAAAATTGTTTGAAGTCCCTTTTCTAAAAAATAAAAATTAATTAAAAATGGTAAGCAGCACTCTCCCACATATCACTCACATTCCCGTTTCCCATATAATTGTCCCATTCGCTCTCCTTTCGAGGATAGATCATCCTTAAGCATGCTTCCACACTGCATTCTTACCTCAATTTTCGTCTACCACCTACTACTTTTTCTGTTTCTAATTAGCTAAGTGTTAATTGCACCTCTTATAATCTGGAATATATTTTTAAAGTAATTTATGGTTTTGTACCTACATATACTATGGTCTCTCATCTTTCCCATGTATTAGTACAGGGAATTTCAAGCACAACGTTACAAGATATGCAATAATTTTACTTCAAGGATAGAATACATGATTAAGGAATCGCCATCACACAGAGAAACCAAAACTGTAAAAATGTTCTACTTCGATATTTTTTTTATTCTTATAAATTTTCTAGGGATGAAATTGGTCCCGAACATTTTCGTTTAAACTGCAATTAGTGAGACAAATATTGCTTAAATGCATTTTTAAAACACTGTATTAAAGTTTGATCTCTCTAATTGCTAATGGTAACATATATGTCACTTACATAGTTGATAAATGAGAAAACCACATCAACTTCTTCAAATGAGCACTTCGTAAATTTTCGTGCAAGGAAAAAGTTAGCTAAATAAAAATTTCCCAATGAGGAAACCATGGCTCTTGCAGCGGGAGAAATGTTTGGCAAGCATTGAATTTGTTTTTATTAAAAACCATGTTACATATGGATTTGAAGTGAGAGAGATAGGGCTTTCCAAACATTTGTAACAACGTAGGGTACTGGCTGTGCTACCCCTCAATTCAAAATTTTTAAAGCAATTTATGGTTTTGTACCTACATATTTTTATGGACTTGCTAATCTTTTGTTTTCAGATAATTATAAAGATAACGTCCTTGTGGACTGGGATCAAGGAAACAAAGCATGGGTGATAAGTACCAAGCCTCCGATGGGGAATGAATCCCACCACATTCTGGGCGAGATAACTGTAACGGTGAAGAGCTCCACAGAGTTGGATGTGAAGGTGAATGCCCATGATTACAGCAACTTCAAACGAAGTGGTAAGATTCAGATGTTTTAGTAGGGGATTGTCGCGCAGGTGTGTTCCAGGAAATTTTTGCGAGAGATATTGTCTTATTGACAGTATATTAGAGGATAGATGTTCGGACGGTAAAAAAAATCCTCTGAATAAAAGAAAATTGATTCCCTAAAAAGAATTAGGTTACAAGAATGAACCTTTCACGTGGAGAGCATTTTAGGATGAACAGTGACCAACAAAGAGTGTCGAATTGACTTTCGTTCTGGAATTAGGGATTTCCAACTAAAAATGGTGTCTCTGGTTCCCGTCACATGAATGATTCATTGTTTTTTTTGACATATTCGTATTTCATGGTGGCATTAAGGAGTATACCCACTGCTAATTTCCACCAGGTTTGAATCATTCGGGATTTTTCTCTCACATATTCTATTTTATTTTTCAGATGACAGCCCAATTTTGAAAGTCGAAGCAGACGGACTGGCACGTTTGAATGCAATGAAATATAAACCCGTGGCATATTCCAAATCTCCGATCGGCAATGCCTCTTGCTTGGATAAAGAGTGTCTCTTGGGAAATTTGGTCACCGACGCAATGGTGGCTGCGTGTGATGGTGTCGGAAACCAAGCGGTAGGCCTTTACGCATATATATTCTTGGTAAAAAATGACTATGCATGAAATAAGCGAGAGACTATTGCATAATAATGATTATATAGATGATTAATTTTCATAACCTCTTTTGCTATTATTTTTTTTTATTCTTTCAGGAGATATAGGTCAAATAAGTTGACATTTTTATTTTTTATTTAGTCTTTGCCAATGTTTCGCATTCTTATCTGTGCTTCATCAGGGCTAAAATGAAAATATGGGGCGTTTTTACATCAATGGAATATAGTTCACAATGTTTTGTACATATTTATGTTAAAAAGTTTACAAACATTTGATTTTTCAATTTACCTTTGATTTTAATTTATTACAGTTGTAACATGCCCCTCCGAGTCCCCGGCAATCATCAGATTTCATTTCCGTCATAATGGCCGGAGACTCGAGAGGGGTTGTGCAGTAATCGCAGCCGCATCCGACGCCCATCGGATGAGTGGATCGGTCGGGTCATGCGTCCGCAGTAGACGAAGTGACCCCAGGATGTCGGCCTTCTGCATGCGTGCAACTAGTAATTCCGCCTATGCCACGCAGGGCGGAATGCACTTGATGTTATTTAGCAGCGAGCCATTAACTCCACCGAGAACATCTATGATGAGGACCACTAGCTTTACAGAGTGTCCGGGGTACATCTGTCGAAATTCGAAAAGCAGGTCTTGATATTTCGTCCGTTTTTCCACCTCCTTTGCATCCATGTTAGTTTCAGCCGTAGCCTAAAAATCGATCACGAACATGGAGCGTGTGAGGTGGACGAGGAGAACGATATCAGGATTGGTCGCCTCCAACTGCCTGGTGGTGGAGAAGGAGAAATTACACCAGATTGCGCATTTATCGTTCTCCTCGACGGACTCAATATCTCCAGGGGCATAGGGCAGCACAGGTGTTTCGTCAATACCATAATGGTGTCGAAGGTGAAAATATAAAACCCGCAGGGCCGCGTTGTGCCGAGCTAAATACGCTGACTTGGCGTAATAACTACAGCCGGAGAGAAGGTGACCCAAAGTCTCTGGCTGGGCTCGGAAAGCCCTGCATCTCGTGTCCGCGACTTCCGCCTCGAATATACTGTGGTGGTACACGTGTTTATGACACCATCCTGCCACGCGAGGACAAAACCCTCGGTCTCTGACTTCAGGCCGGCGGAGCGTAGGAAGGCAAACGTCAGCTCCTTCGATTACCCATGCTTTTCGATGTTTCGATAGAATCCTCCATGCGTGGGCTTATCGGTTGTCGTCGAGACATTAAAAATTTCTAATTTTCACCTGACACCATTTAATGTCGTCGAGACATTAGGGGAAGAAATGACAGACTGGTTGGCCTTAGGGGAGCTTTATTGCTCATGATTGTTTTACAGCAAGATCAGCTTTTACAATTACACTAACACTTACGTGAGACAAGGCGGCGTCGGGTCGGAAGGGACGGAAGCTGGTGGCAGTCGTGCGGGTTCTCGCCGACTGGCCGGGAGCGGAGGGTGCAGGGCGGATGGCAGTCTTGCGTTCGCCGACTGGTCGGGGTGCGGAGAGCGAGTTCGGGCAGGGCAGTCTTGCAGTTATCGCCGACTTGCCGAGGAGCGGGGAAGGCTTGTCGTGCTGGAGGCCGACAGAGCTACGGAACGGGGTGGGGATGAACTCACCCGGGTCCTTCCGTCTTCTCCTTATATACCCAATTTTTAGGGTGCAGGGGGTGGCGAAAGGGGGTGCGTGGGTGGAAAAATAGGGGGTGCAGGGGATGGAAACGGGTGAGCAGGGGGTGGTGCGAGGGGGGCAGGGAGTGGTGAAGGGGGCAGGGGGTGGTGAGAGGGTGGCGACCTTCCCGGGTGTCAAGAGAGGATGGATGGCGTTGAGACACTGACCCGCGGTCCAGGATGGCCCACCCTGGCCGGACGCTTCACTCCTTTGTCTCAACGCCTCTCCGTCACCCAAGGAATCACGTGTGACCCGTGGCGAGGCAGTCCTCAATTTCTTGGTTCACATACTCTCTGGACGCCCCCGAAATCTCTTTACCACACGGTATGCGCTTTGAGCAAGGCATTCTGCTCGGCTTTTTTTTATTTCGTACTTGAGGACGTCTGCCTTCAATGGCAAGATGGTCGTGTCATTGTCGCTTCCGGTCGGATGACGGGTCGAAGTCGAGACCGGTTTCGTCCGCAGCCCTCTTTGCCGCCTGGAAGAGAAACGCCCCTGCTCCCGCGCTCTCGTGCTCTCTCACGAGATTGAGCAGGGTCCCTGCTTTGAAACACTCGGCAAGCTGTACCCAGGATAACTCTGTTGTGGAGACACTCTAGACTCATTAGTCCTCTACCACCTACATTGCGAGGGAGATACAATCAGGTGACGGAAGATTTCGGATGAAGACTTCTATATATGGTCATCATCTTCCTCGTTCCCCTATCGAGGTTCTGCAGCTCGTTGACGTTCCACTTCATGAGTCCAAAGGTATACAGCAGTGTAGGAACCGCGAAAATGTTCGTGGCAAGAACCTTGTTCTTGCCAGACAGCTCAGAGCTCCATATGTTCCGGAGAGTCTCTGTATTTGGCGGTGAGCCTTTCCTTCACTGCTGCAACATCCTGCATTCGGCGCTGGAGGACGCCGAGATATTCATAGCTATCATCGTCCTCGAGGTGACGAATTACGCTCCCGTCAACAAGTTGCACGTCTTCCTTGATCTCCGAAAATCTTCCTCTCGCCAAGTTGATGGATGCACACTTGTCCAATCCGAACTCCATCTCTATAGCCTCACTGTATTCCAGTACGGTGTCCAGGGCAGTGCGAATGCCTTTCGCATTAGAAGCATAAAGCTTCAGGTCATCCATATAAAACAAATTGGTGACCTTATGCTTCCTGTCACCTGGAACATCGCACATGTATCCTCTATCTCATCGCAGCCGAAAGGACAGGGGTAGGAGGGAAATACAAAACAGTAAGGGGCTCAAGCTGTGACCTTGAAAAACGCCACGGTGGTATGTTACCAACTCTGTGGAAACAGACCGTTTGCATGAAGTCAGAACGAAGGAAGCGCGCTTTCCATAGTGGTAACAGGCGTTGGATGCAGAACACTACCTCTAAGTGGACTTTTATCAATTTCAGCATGGCGATGATAAGCGCATGCGAAGTAGTGTCAAATGCCTTTTTGTAGTCCACCCAGGCCATTGATAGGTTTCGCTTATGCCGGATGGCATCCTGGCTATCCCGGATCGGACAAGTCTCCCTTCTTAGATATCAGAACCGTGCGTCCCTCAGTCAGCCAAGGTGGAATTGGTTCTCTACCATTCAGAAAGGACGTGAAGATTCTGGCGAGGTGTTGGTGGGAGGAAGTAAACTTCTTCCACCAGATGTTGTTTACGGCATCCATTCCTGGAGCCGAGAAGTTCTTCTTGCCAGAGAAGGACTTCTTCACGTTACTCTCCGTGACTGAAAGTGGTCCATCCACATCTTGTAGGTGGCGGTCACATACCTCTATCTAGAGGTCTATGGCCGGAGTGTCTCCGTTGAATATCTTTGACGTTACGTAGATATCCTTCCAGAAACGTTCAACCTCTTGGACGGGTGGCAGAGATTTAACGATAGGCGGAGGTGGTCGAAAGAGACGGGACGGGTGAAGGTGAAAGGTGAAGTTCTCCCTCACGGCCCTACTCCTCTTGAGGAGCTTTTTTCGTGCCATGGTTAGTGCCCGTACTCTATCGACCGCGTGCTGCTTAATGATAAGCAGCACGCATTTATTCAGTGTGTGTATCTGAGGTTGCAAGCCATGCGCCGAACTTTGGGTGTAAAAGTTCGCCCACCTGCGATATATTCCATCACACACTGAATTTTCGACGCCTGTTGTCTTGCCTGCGTGATCTTGGCCTCCAACTGTTTCAGTCTCTTTGCTGCTTTGTCCTCCCAAGGGGCGTTCTTTTGCGAGTAAGCCATAATTTTGGCAGCAGTATATACCACGCAATTGATCGTCCAAAGGTCCGACGTCTCTGTCAGGATTTCGTCGATAAGGCCATTCAACTGGGGCAGGTGGTTACACCGCAGAGAGATCTTTTGGTGGATGTCTCTCTGCCTAGTGTGTCTTTCATCATATATAACTGTGCTCAATAGCCGCGATCGTAGTTCAGAGACGGCCTGATCAGCTTCCTTCCTATTTTGCAGACTCTGACACGAAGGCCGTTCTCGGCTCAGGCGGTGGAGAGGCTGCCTGTATTGGGGAGGGTGGTCTAGCCGGTGGTGTATTCCTCTGAACTGGCGGTTGGTGGAGAGTTTTCTTTTTTCGCAGGTGGTTGGCATAATCGCACAGGTTATGCTGCGATTGGTGGTCATGTTCTGGATGCATCTCACGCTACAAAGCGTGCATCCTTGCCATATACCCCATGCGATCGGGCTCGCTGGCAGCATGGCATGCAAGGAGGTCGCCCCATAGGGCTTCTGTCCACTGCATCCGAGCTCCCATAACGGTGGTATTTGTATTGCCACACCCAACACTACTAGGGCCCCCATCCGAGAAGGGCCAGTTATGGGTGGCATTTCTGGTATCTTTCCTTGGAACCAGATTTACTGCGTGTGGGGTGGTTAGCCCCACATGCAGACGTCCACCATTAGCCGTCAAAAGCCGTTACCAGGTACGCCACGGAGAGGCTGGTGGTCCGGCTATCGTAATTTATTAATTATTATATTTAAAAATTTGATTTTCTAAGGCAAATTGAAACATAAAATGTTTATAAACTTTTTTTCATAAATATGTACAAAATATTGTAAACTATATTCCATTGATGTAAAAACGCCCCATATTTTCATTGTAGCCCTGATTAAGCATAGATAAGAATGCGAAACGTTGGCAAAGAGTAAATAAAATACATAAATGTCAACTTATTTGACCTATATCTCCTGAAAGAAGAAGACGAAAATAAATAATAATAATAATTATATGGTATTTATTTTGATTGGTTACAAGATTGCAACATAGGAGGTGTCAGTTTTTTGTTAGCATCAGTACAAATGGCTAATGCAAAAAAAGACATTTTACATGGTTAAGTACCCTCACAACACACAATTTACATGGTTAAGTATACAATCACAACACTAGTATCAACAGCTCGTCTTGCATGTTTCCTGTATAACTCATTTATCTATGTCCATTTATGTAGTTGTGAAGTACCTTAATACAAACAGTCGCTCTTCTATTGGTAGAATACCTGTAGTTATAGGAAATGCTTGTGAAATTTCAATTCCTGGCAAGAATTAGCGATTTTCACTAATGCATCAACAGTCGTAGTTACATAATCTTAAATAGGGTATAGTGTAATGTATTTTGATGACAATTCACCCCCGACCACACACCCTTGAGGTGACATGCAGGGTATTATATAGATAAGGATGAACACAATAAAATTGACACCAAAGAATTACCCTTTATACAAAAAGTACCTACCCTTAAATAATAATAATAGCATTTATTTCTATGATGAAACCTATAAAATTATATATTAGTTAAGATAATGATAAAAGAAACAGCCAACATCCGCGGAACAGAATCCGCGGAACCCTACGAGCTAATTAGTTAAGATAGCTTACTGAACTTACCCAAAAAAGAAATTTCTTTATTTTTTCCAAATTTATTCTTCAAAAATAGACAAATATTTCACATATATCTACTTTAATGCGTGTGTGCGCATTTAGGTTTCCATTGATTGACTATTTTTTGCATAAATAATTTCAAAAAACTATCCTTATTTTTTCATTCATTAGACATTAAATGTTGGATGTTAAAAATTGTACCCGAGGAGTACCCGAGGATGACGCCTTAGCGTGGAAACAGGTACTTGCAATTAGTACCTACCAAGTCAACATTTCTGTGAAATTGTGCATTTTTGTACATAGATTTACACAGGGGCGTAGGTGCGGGGGGGATCAAGGGGATTGATTCCCCATTTGGCCGTGAGTATTTTTTGCCTGTGTGTCAGGGGTGACCGAAAATAATTATTTTCCAGCTATTTTTTTAAGGAATCGAACCCATTACTTCTACATATATGACCAATTGTAGTACTTGAATCCCAATGAAATCAATCGCACTCGCTGTATTTTTGGATGAATATCCCTACACCCATGACTGTTAATTACGTTTGGTACAAAAACAGCGCAATTCTAATAGCCAGCCAGCTATAGAGGGGCGGCGCGTACAAATTGTAGTCGAAGTGCTGAACGACGTATAATTTGATTGGACATGTATGTAGTGACGTAGCCAGGGGCCATTACGTTCTCCGGGGGGTCTATGTCGAGTATAAGCAAAGGGGGTGTGTGAAAAATTTAGAAAATCAGGAGCAAAATTGATTGCATAGGTAATTGAGACTTTAATTGACCTTGCAGTGTAACCGTCGTTTCGTCGATGTAAGATCTTTGCTGTGCAAATTTCTGATTGAATACAATACCCAAGGTTTTTCATGTCTGTTAATTATAAACGTATTAGTTGGAAAAGTTTTTCATGTTAAAAAATAAATGAAATCACCATTTTTTACTTTCATTTTTTCCTTTAGCACCTTTTATTTAAATAAATTCACAATTTCGGAGGGATCTCATGGAGTTTTTTTTTGCTTTAAAATGAGGTGAAATTCAACTTATTCTAGTTGAAGCTCAAAGTACCTTAAATCCCACTGGTTCTCCACCCTCAGCCATTGTTATACCACAATTGCCGGCTCCCTGAGGAGCTCTACAGAGTTCAAACTCCAATATTGTGTTTCGATTAAAGATTTAAAATTTCAGGAAATTTTGAAGACCAGGAAAAATTGTAAATTTTGGGAAAAATACTCCCAGCATTGTCATAACAAACAATCAGCGTCCCGCTTGAATATAAATAATAAACAATGTTTTTATAATTTGGTAGGAATACTATAGCAGATACATTACTTCAAACAATATCTCAATCAAAATAAAATACCATAAATCAAGCAATCCTGGTCAACTATATCAAACAGAAACTAAAAATGGATAACTTCACTGCATATATACCTAGATAGCATTAAATAACCGCTCTATTGGATCATAATTATAGACCCTAAATGAAGATCAGCAAATTGGAATCGAATGAGCCAATACTTTCATCTGTTCAATCATTTCCATCAAAATGACCTGGTTTCATACTACATAGTTGAATTAGAAAGATCACTAACAGTGCTCGTCTCAAATGAATAGAGTACAAATTATAAATTGGTTAAACAATACTACATATTGAAGATATTTCACTTTCGGTTCTTCTTCCGCGTCTATCCATCTTCCTGGGCAATATTTTGCCCGCGTTCCAGCTGGCTTCCTCAGGTCCGGACAAAAAAACTTTCTGAAATCTGTCTCAAAAGTAAGCGGAATACACCCTATCAGAAATTGCTTGGGGATAATTTAAAATATTTACAACCTTTTCAACACGCCAAAGCGTAAATCCATTTTGCTTCGCTTAATTGAAGCAGAAGATATTGAAACAAGTGCAAAGACCTCCGCGTAACCAGGCTCATTGAAGCCGGGACCTGACATCAATTCTCCACATCTGTGTTCAAATTGACGACAAAACTCTTTTTAGGTACGAATTTCCAATGATTTTGTCTCACAACAAATTTGACGCAAACTTTTAAGTAGTAGTAGTACTTTTGTTTAACGTACTTCGACGGCTAAGGTCACTTCACACTTACTGTCTGCCACGTGCAGACAGGGGAAACAGCACTCGGACGAGTCGGAGGATCACCCCTCCAAACTCGAGCCGAGACCAACGATGCTTAACTTCGGTGACTGATCGGGGACCGGTGTTTCCGTCGTGGCAGGCCATTGCCCCCAAACTTTTAATTCATTAGTGAAATAGGCAATATCAATTTATAAAATTTCGATCAAATGAAATCCTATGGAATACTCGTATCTACACCACAATAATTAGTAGTATTCATTGAACATTGTCATTACTAAACGAATTTATTAGATAGATTCTAAGGAATTCCTCAATGTGCTCCAAATTAAATGTGAATCCATTTAGGTCCGTACTTGTAGTGTTAAAACCATCACAATCATCGGGGCTGAGACGTTAATCACAATGTTTTTTATGCTGACAGGTTGGTGCTGCAATTTGGACCCAGTTATATCCGTATAAATCCGTGAAAATCGCAGCGAATTCTAATTTCACGGAGGAGGATCTCCACAAACTCCTCAGCTTCTCTGACGACAGTGTTTACACAATTACAGTCAAGTTAAACAGACTCATTCGGTACCTGGAAAATGCACTTTCTTTGAGTCAAAGAGGAGAAGGGGAGTTCCTGCAACTGTCTGGTAAGTAAGAGGTAGATTTTTTGAATTTTCGCATTATGGAGAGGTAATTGATCTCAATATATTTTTACCGGACGTCAATGAATTTTTTAGAGCCAATGTATTGCGATAGAAACAATCAAAAGCATCAGATGAATGAATAGATTGCATAACCGATAGGTTTATAATATCATTTTTCCGTGGACAATAAGGGACCGTAATATTTGCGATAGATCATCTCTATCATTTCTATGACATTTCCCACCCACGCTAGGTAGAGTTGACTTTGTAATTGTGTTTAATAACATATAGTTACTACCAGAGCCTCCCCCCGCTTTGTATGTCGCGCATGAACTTATTTTATGAATGAATTAGTATCTCATAGTTTCCATGAATTAATAGCATTAGTAATACTAATCGGCCATTGCATCTTAAGTTCAACTGTACTAGGCGAGATGTGATGGAACAGCATCCGACTTCTATTAATACTACAAGTTGTACTGCCCACTTGTTTTATTTACTACAACGTACGTATAAAAGCGTATCAGACTTAAATTTGTGTAAATACTTTATGTCCATTTCAAATATAACAGTATTGGTAAATTTCCACACAATATATTTAAAAAACACTGTTAAAACACACAACCGACCAAGTTTTCGGCTTGTAATGCCATTATCAACATCTTGATAATGGCATTACGTACCGAAACCTTGGTCAGTGGTGTGTTTTCATTAACTTGCGTGGAAATTTACCAATACTTTTTTATTTGAAATGGATACTACAACGTGTTTCAATGCCTAGGCGTCATCTTCAGGTACAAGCTGATTTGTACCTGAAGTTTGTACTCAGGTAGTCCAGGGACTCAGTTTCCACCTGACGATGACGCCTGAGCGTTGAAACGCATTATAATAAATAAAACGAATGGGCAGTACAACTTGTTGTTTGTATCGATATAGTTGTATGCTAAGCAGTTTACTGCATGTAAACATTTTCGCCAGCGTGGCACTATCCTCCTTTCCGGTTTTGCTGGGCGTTGTTCTCATGACAGCTTTTTGGTCTTTGTCTAGCGGCCAAGGGAGCGTGCAGGTTTTGATCTTGAACTTGGACGAATATGAATCACCCCGTGCCATACACCCTACAAGTGGCACTTAAGGAACTACGAAGGTGTAGAATTCTCACCGTACTTTTTCATTTGCTTGTGTTTCTCCTACCCTGTAATACTGCTCCCAACTTTGGACCACTGCCACTTCTTCTACTCTCTCAAACTCCTCGAACGACCAATGAATTTCTTCCTCTCCATAATCAGGCACCGCCGGTTACGGTTCCGAAACTACTCCCTTGATAAAATGAAATCATCCCTGACTGACCCCCGCGCTCTTCTCGATAGGAAGGTTTTTCTAAATGAAAATAGCCAATGTGGACTATAGATCCCTTGTACCTCTTTCTCTTCTATCTCTAAGGGTTTATTCACGGACTACGCGACAAATGAACTCTTTCATTGCACCACCCCACGTGTTTCTCTCTCCAAACAGTCTTCAATATTCTTGCTCCCATCGACATGTATATGAATAGTGTCCCTGACTTCGATCCTTACCATTCATTCCTTGCATCAGTCGCACCCCTACTTCATGCTTATTCTACTCCCGTTTATAGATTTCTGTCTGTTTAGGATTTATTTTTTTCATTGTTATTTTTGTTATTCATTAATTGTTTTTTAAATATTTTATGTAATAGTTTTTCATAAAATTGTTAAAGGAAACTGTAGATCATATGTGCTTTTTTCCCTTATCTCTCTATCTCTGCCCAATGGATTAGCATAAGAGTTTTAAAATGTAGTTTTTCCCGCGAACGATAAGAGACCATAACAGCTGCCAATGAGAATTTTAAATTGGTTTGTCGATAAGTAGTGTAGCTAGTTAGTTGATTTACTCCCTAATGCTTCTATCCTTAACTGCTACCTAATACTAACAGCACGCCGTGCATGTTTCTGGTATAAATATCGTATATTTGTCCATTTATGTAGTTGTAAAAAACATTAATACAAACAGTTTCTGTAACACTGATGGCATATCTATAGTGTAGAGCATGTTGGTGAAATGTCACCTCCTGACAAGTATTTGCATGTTTTTTCTAATGCACTAATAGCAGTAGCTTCATTAACTTTACTGTGGTACAGTGCAGTACATGTTGGTAATAACTCACCCTCTACCACACACCCTTGTGGTGGCTTGCTGGGCATTATGTAGATACAAAAGAGAAGGCTAATGCAGTTGGTTTAGTGTATCTGAGAATTGTTTCTGGGAATAGTAAAAGTGATAAGGTTAGGCAGGAGGGGGTGATGAAAGAATGAAGAACGGATGCTCTGGCAATAGACATGCATGAAAGGAGCTTGGTTTGTGGGTTTTGCCACGTAGAGCGGATGAATGAGAGTCGAGTGCAGAAAGGTACCTCATAGATGTTTTAACTTTTTAAATAATTTATAGTCTGTAGACCCGCAGTTTAAAAAAAGATGCAAGGGAAGAGAAAATTAGATGGTGAATGCTGAGTCTTCAATGAAGATTGGGCGATAAATTATTTCCTTTTGCAGTATAAAGGAAAGTTTTTTGTCTTATTTGTAAAACACTCGTTGAAGTATTCAAAGAGCACATACTTACAATTTGGAAATACATGATATAACGAAACACAGATTATTATGAAATATTTCATGGATAATTACGTAAAAATTGTTAAAAGAACTAAGCTAAGGTTTGGTAAATAAAAAAAAATTAAGAAGCATACGAATGAAAATATTAAAATAGCTCCGCGCGTAACGCACGTAATTAAATTACGCGCCAATTTCAAAGCGGGCGCGCGTTACATACCATTATGTTTGCCCCTTTTTTGTGTATTTGACTTAATAATCCACCAATTTTATTATTTTTAGAAAGGTAATTTTTAGCTTTAGGGAAATATGTATTTATTCATGTGTAATATACTCGTATTTATTAATTAATTTAATTAATTAAAAAACTTGAAATGTATTTAAACCTAAAATAAGTTGTCAAACAGATTTTTTAAGCGGCGAAAGTAGCGAAAGTTTCACCTTGCCGTTTTTGTTACTCCATTGGGCCGTGGTTCAGTGCCACAAATAAAAACTCATGCAGTCTAGGTACAATCATGCCTCATGATTGTTCGACAAAATTAAGCCTGGCCCTTTCTGAGAATCGATGAAGTTAATTGGCCCTAAACATGGATCATAATTCAAAATAATTGGAAAAATTAAAGTCATCCAAGAGTTCAGAATAGATGTATACGTAGCCAACAGTTATAAAACTCAGATAATTGTCTTTTCATTACGGAAATGTCATTATATTTGAAATCTGACGATTAGATCGGCATTTATTGGAGTTACAATTTCGAGCTGCGGCGCATAATTTTGCGCTATCTTATGATGTTTGAAGCGTCATAACTTTGCTATTTATAGTTATTAAAGGCTAATATTCAGCTAATCATATTTTCTTATGTTAATCTTTGGAAAGCCGCATTTACTTCGACACCATGAATGGAAAGCTCTCAAAATCAACTTGGGTTAGGGTTAGGTACCCCTTGCAGAGTACTCTACGTACATACATGGTGACTACGGTAACTACTCAACTTCTAAGTAGAGATGGGCCACTCTGAAAATTACCTCGGTAATTTTCGTAAGTTACCGTGGTACTTTTCATAATTTACTTCGTCCCTTGTAAATTACCGTAATTTTCTAGATAATTCACCTATGTTTGAGATAATTTTTCATACAGATAAATTCCCAACATGTTCTTTTAAGCCAAGTTCACATTACCTACGTGTTTAATAATAAATTGAGGCATGTACAACTCATTTTTGGAATATTTTACTTAAATTATAACATTATAAGATTAAAGCTTTAGAATAGGTATTCTTCTTGAAGATTTCTCATACTTTGACAAAAGAAAGCCAGATTGCGTGTTGCTGCCGTAGATTCTTTTTACAATTTTAAAAATTTCTAATACATTAATGTTGTATAAGGTATGCTTTAAACATGGTTATTCCCTTCCTATTACTATCGGCTTTCTTATTTAACCATAAATTGGCTCTTTAATACTTAAAACTAAAAAAATAATGGAAAATTACGGTAATTTTCAAAAATTACCGTAATTTACCTCAGATGAAAATTATGGTAATTTTCCCATCTCTA
This sequence comes from Pyrrhosoma nymphula, assembly GCA_963573305.1. Taxonomy (NCBI): domain Eukaryota; kingdom Metazoa; phylum Arthropoda; class Insecta; order Odonata; family Coenagrionidae; genus Pyrrhosoma; species Pyrrhosoma nymphula. Next base: position 82,947,144 of record OY754333.1, on the reverse strand, counting down.
CTTCGAAGTCGAGTCGTAGTGTTTTTCTATCTATCATTGTAGTTCATTAGTCGACTTGTAGAGGGCACTACACCCATGCAGTCCGGAAGGACATCTGTCGGCTACCCGGGCACTCCCACCTGAATTTTCCTGCGCTCGCTCGCAAGTCCTTAGTTGCGGAACTTCTGGGTGGAATTAGCGAGGTTGGGAAATTCCTCCACCCGTGAGATTAAGGTAATGATGACCCGAATTACCATTCCTTTCGGAATGGGGGTCAGCGATCTTTCAGAGAGTGACGCAAAACGAGCAAGCGACCCTGTAATTACGGCGCAATCCTCGGGGCGACGAATACCTGCTCGAGAGGTGAGGACGGGTTGTTTGATTTTCCTTGATGGAAACCTTCGATTTGACGGGTTGAAGGGTGATGTATAATCAACTGTGCGCAGGTTAATGCACATAGAAAAGGTCGTTTCACGTGAGGAACGTAAGTGCGTAGTTTGATGCACGGAAATTGCGAGAAAGCGGGCACGGAATTAAGAGCAGGAGCTATTTTCCTGCCTTTTTTTTCATGCATTCGCGAATTTTCACTCTAGTTAAGATCCCGCTTTACACGACGCAATTTTCACTGCGCATCCATCCATGCATCAGACTGTGCAGTACAGTGCTTCGTGTAAACAGCCTAAAGGTGGCAGGAATCGTGGGTCATTTAGGGGGCATTTTTATAAGTTTTCAAATGATTCGAAAAAATTCTAGGGCTATATATTTAATTCAATTAGATCATTTTATGTGGTAGACGTCACCCCACATGCAGGGACGGAAATGATACAACGAGTACATATTTAAATTGTTTGCCAATTATGAATGCGATATAGGTGCAGTGCGAAAGGTATGGGATGAAGATAAATCATAAGAAGAAAAGGGTGATGAGATTTTCTAGAAGTAAGAAGGGTCGGATAATTGTAAGGGTGGGAGGGCACAGGATAGAGGATGTCGAGAAGTTTACGATTCTAGGTGTATTTGGAGGAGAATGGCTTTATTGGTATGGACATCAGATGTAGAATTTCCCTGGCTAAATAAGCATTTTCAAGCAGAAATAGATGAGTGAGGATCAGAGAAGAGACGTAAAGAAAAGCCTCGTAAAAAATAATATGGAGCGTGGCGCTGTATGGGTTGGAAACTTGTTCATTGTGAAGAGAACATTTAATTAAACTTGAGATGTTTGAGATATAATTTTGGAGAAGGATGGACAGGGTGAGCTGGGTGGCGAGGAAGACGAACGAGGAGGTATTGGATTGGGTTGGGGAGGAGAGGAAGCTGGTGGTGGAGGTTCAGAGAAGGCAGAAGGGATGGATGAAGGAAGTTTTGAGAGGAGAGGGCATGTTGAAGAGGGTAATAGAGGGGAGAACACTGGGGAAGCGTGGAAGAGGAAGGAAGAAGATAGGAATTACGAAATACGAAATAAGAAGAGGTATAGGGTATGAGGAATTTAAGAGAGATTTAATGGCGGGACATCTATAGAGGGGAAAACGAAACAAGGTTTCAGAAATTGGGATGTAAGATAAGGACTGTCCAAAACCCTACCAATCCGCTGGTGGAGTACTCAAATGAATGAATTCCACAGAATGAAAGCTCGCTATAGGTTGAACCATTGATAGCTTTTGGTATTGAATTCAAAATTTTTATATTTCTTAGCAACCATTTCAATAATATGATACGTCTTGTCTCGCGTTTAGTAGAAAATATTTTCATACATAATCGAATTATTACGAAATATCTCATGTGCGATGAGGCTACGTGTTAAGATAACATTGGATATCAAGAAAACAAATCGGTAAATGCAATTTTTTCACTTTTATTTATAGATATTTCTAATAGTTTCACGCGAATCTATACATTAAACGTAAATTACTCCAACCACCTAAACAGACGGAAACGGAATTACTGTCGCGCACGACAGTAATTCCGTTAACCATTCACCATGGTGAAAGGCGAACTTCTGTCTAGGACCCCAGCCTAGGAGGACGTCCAACCCAGGGGACGAAATAGTACACATTCGTCTACGCGCTGCAAGCAACCTCAAGGGTGTGTGGCAGGGGGTGAGTCCTCAGCAACGTGCACTACACTATACCCTAATAAAGTGAATGAAACTAATACTATTAACGCGATAAAAAAACCTGATAATACTGGTGAGCAGGTGAAATTTCATCAACATGCACTACACGTTAAAGAAGCTGTTTGTATCCATGTTTTTTGCAACTAAGTACATAAATGCATAGGCATACTAGAGTTTTACAGGAAACATGCAAGAGAAGATAGTAGCAGATTAAGGAACAAGTATTAGGGAATAAATCAACTAATAAGCTACACTTGCAACAAACCTAATATAGTCGCAATTATCTCAAAATAGTACACTTTGAGGACATCGGGAAGTATTTATTCGCTCTCCGTGCTGTACGTAGAGTCAGAAATGAGGTAATGCTGTCGGTGGGCTATAGTAAGGTGGCAGGTTCCTTTGCTGGGAAAAAAGATCGTCGCAAGCAATATAATCGTGTGAATTTCATGTAAAAATTATGCAGCGTAAAAAGCGAAGTTAGTTTATACTTGTTGATTTCATTTACAAGTCTGCTTTTCGGTTTTCTACATTCAAGCTGCATTAAATTAATAAAAAAGGATACAACAAATACAACATATAGCAGCAATAATAAAAATATTTAGGAACACAGCATAGTAACATTAATTAAAATATGTAGCAACAGTTCAGAAGATACGCTACCATGCTGACGCTCTCAATACCTCGCGCGCATCAATAAAGAGTAAAATAATAAATGTAAAGAGCGATGAATGACATAAGTACCTTCATTTGGTATTTGATTTCCTTTTATACCTTGAGGTATACGTTTCTCGTGCCAAAAACCAGCAGTATTCTGCCAACATGCCCGCATTCCACTTCCCTGAAAATCGCTTCTCAAATTTGCTAATGTTATGATGGAACCGTTCCCTGTGTTCATCTGAAACTGCTCCTAAATTTTCTGGGAAAAAATCCAGGTGTGAATTAAGGATATACACTTTTAGTGACATATTACACCCCATGGCCTTATACGCTGTCATCAATTCCTCGACATGAGCGACATAATCATCACTTTTTTGTTACCCAAAACGTTCTCACACACGTTTCGGAATCCAAGCCAAGCTCGTTTTTCTTTATGATTCAGGTGTTTCATAAAGGTCGAATCTTGGAAATGTTTTCTAATCTGGGGCCCACGAATACTCCTTCCTTGATTTTAGCCTCACTAAGACGAGGAAATTTAGCTTCTAAAAATTGAAATGCATCACCTGTCTTGTCTATTGCTTTCACAAACTGTTTCATCAGTCCGAGTTTGATGTGCAATGGTGGCAAGTAAATATTTTCTTTCGGGACCAGAGGATCATGAGCGACATTTTTATAACCAGGAGTAAAGCTTTCTCGCAGAGGCCAGTTCCGTACGATGTAATGTTTGTCTCGGGCTCGGCTGTCCCATTCACGAAGGAAGCAACTGTATTTCGCGAAGCCTGATTGCAGTCCCGTGAGAAGAGCGGCAATTTTCAGGTCAGCGCAAACTTTCCAATTATAATCATGATCATTATTTTTTTCAAGGATTCGGCTGATATTTCCGTACATCTCCTTCATATCAACAGAGTATGCAACCGGGACTGAAGGTAACTCATTCCCATTGGCCAACAGAAACACTTTAAAGCTTGTCTTTGACGAATCTATAAACAGTCTTCCTTTCTCTGGGTCACATGGCATCATCAGTTCTATCATCAATGCATTTGAATTAGGGCAAAACACCAAGCCTTCATCTTCTGTAAAAAGTAATTTCAGTGTTGACTGTCTGGTCTTATAGGAAGAGATTTTTACGCTCTTTTCTAAGAGATTCCACTGCTGAAGTCGAGATCCAAGAAGTTGAGATTTCGTCTTAGGCAACTCCAAATCCCTTACGAGATCATTCAATTCTGACTGAGTAACGAGGTGAGGTTGTCGATCAGCTGAATCATCAGAACACTCTTCATCATCGGTGGAAGTATCACTTGGTCTCGGCTGTTGTTCAAAGTCTTTCAAATCAATTTCTGGCTCTAGAGTATAGGTTTTTGGGGGCTCAGGGATTGGCAAAGACTCGTTATGAGGAATTGGTCTTATTGCTGAAGGGATATTAGGATACTGAATTTTATGCTTACTTTTGCTGGAGAACCCGACGGTGGAAGTCATACAAAAGTAACAATCCGTGAGATGACAGCAAGGTTCACGCCAAACCATGGGGACAGCAAATGGTATTGATTTAAGTGTACCTTTTAGCCATTTGGTCAAACTACTGTAGCAAGTAGTGCAGAAAACTCTTGGAGCCCAATCCTTGTCCTGATCGCCAACTTGGCAGCCAAAGTAAAATTTATAAGCAGTTTTAAGAATCAAAGAAGGAGGTTTTCTTTGCGATTTTAAAGTCAATTCACCGCAAACATAGCAGAAGCGATTAGGATGATTTTTACACACGCGTGCCATAATTACACATTAAATCACTAATCACAACACACCCACGTACTGCAATTCACTTGGAAAAAGCAGAAGTAAAACTACTTCCACTGTTTTACACAATTTAAACAACTTGGAAACACAGAATCATTGTCTAGAACACCGACAAGTGGACTCTGCGATCGCTAGAGGTATACCGAGGGAAGATGACGACAACTGCAAAATAATTGATTTGAGAGGCTGATACTTTGTGGAACTCTATGATGAAGGAAAAGAATACTTTGTAACTTCAATGAGAACATAAGATATCAATCTTATATTTTTAGTGGAATTACAAAGTTTTATTTTTTCCTTCTTTTGCTGTGAAAGCATAAGAATTGCTGTTCAAGCCTGAGTGGGCGAGGCATTGCGAGCGCCAGCGTGGTAAAGTGCTATTGCTATTGCTGAAACTATTGCTACATATTTTAATTATTGTTGCTATGTTATGCAGCAAAATGTTTTTATTATTACTGCTATTTCTTGTTGATATATATTTTCATCATTCGGGGGAGGATGAGGTGAAATGGAAGCTGGAAAATTTAGAAATTACGTGAAAAATTGCGAAAAAAAACGGCAAAATCGATCATTTTTAATGCGTTTTTATACAATTTACGGGGACTAATCCCCCCCCAAATCCACCTCCTTACCATTTATGTTCATGTTTTGGAATTTTCACACCTCTAAATCCTTAGAAGAAATGTAAATGCTTAAATAATCCTTTTAATTCCTCCAAATTATCGAAAAGTGATAAAAATAGGGGGGGGGGGGGATGCTCATGCTCCCCCGAAAATGGTGGGTGATGGGGAAAAATGGAGGTCATATTCGGATTTAGGAGGTCATTTTAAATGAGAATCAGCAGGAATGGTGCCAGGGCCGATTTTCATGCCGTCCAGTGTAGCCGGTACAGACGTTGCGGACGGAAACCAGAATGATTGGTTCCGTCCTAGAAGGCGTCATATGATCATTGAACTTCTACTGGCGGGAATGCGGTTTTTGAATTCACAACTTAGTGCATGTCTTCTATAATATAAAATTAACCAACCTATTGCATCCGGTGACCAAAACAACAGTTGGGACATTTTTAATTATCGTTCATTTCGTAGCCTGAAAATTACTTATAGCCGAAAGGAGGATTAAATGGCGCTGATTTCTGAAAGTGAAGATCGCACAGCGTCTGCAAAATCTAACGTGATTGGTCGGATACTACTAGGTCCTATTAGGAGCTAATAGGAAACTAGTACCGCGTCATTAATTAAATGTAGTAGCTCAGCCAGTAGCTTCTCTTTCTCCAATAACCCAATATTCTCCTCTCCATCACGGCCATCAGCAACCTTACGCCCCTCATTGTTTCTTTCATCCAACTCCTTTGCCTCTTCCGAATCTCATCCAGGGGTTATTATTCCTCACTCACCATACAAAGAATTTTCTATTATCATTTCTAAATTGATTAGGGCCTCCGACAATTTATTCATTTACAGAGGTGATCTATTGCTAAAGGTATATTTTAATGGACTGGAGTGAAAAAATCACTAGGTTTTATAAAGCGCAGACCCCTATTTCCCTATCCAAGCGGACTTCCTGCAGGAGGTCCGCTTGGATTGGCAGACCTCTCTTCATCCCGTCCATGAAGCCTATCCTTTTCTTCCCCTTCCCTGCTTACCCAACATCCTTCCCTCCTCTATCACGTCCTTCATCAACCCTTCTCCCCTCATTACCTCTTCCAATCACCTACTTTGCCTCCTCTTAATCTCCTCCAGAAGTTTCCTCACCCACCATGCCAAGCACTTCCTCTTTTGTCTTAATTTCCGTCCACCACATTTTATCCATTCGCCTCCACACCCACATCTCCAATTCTTATTGTTTTCTCTGCCCGTCCTCCATATCCACGTAAAAATTATTCTGGAAATTGGTTATTATTATTAACAGATTTTAAAGTATCATGTAATAGTTTGTGGAAATGTGTGACGGACAGCATTGTCACAGAAACACTTTGTAAACATTTGTAAAAATTGTAAAAATAAAACTTGTTGTGGAAGTTTTTACGAAGTCTTTCTGTGACAATGCTGTCAATTATTATTAATTTTTTATTGTACATAGTAGCCCTAATCTAAAGTAGTTGGAGCGAGATATTTCCGTAGTCATAATGGAGACCATATTTCGATCTCATTTTTTTTATTTTAGCGTCTGTAAGAAGTATGATGTAAATACTGTGATATTCATTTTTCATTCAAGTATTCTACCAGCTGATTGGTAGGTTCTTGGACAGTCCCCATTCTGCATCCAAAACCCATAGACATTGTCTCACTTTCCCTCCTAAGGATGTCCCGCCATTAGAACCCTCTTGAATTATTCATATCTTCTACCTCCTCTTATTTCGTCCCGAATTCCTATCCTCTTCCTTCCTCTTCCACGCTTCCCCAGTGTTCTCCCCTCTATCACTCCCTTAAACATGCCCTCTCCTCTCAAAACCTCCTCCATCCATCTCTTCTGCCTTCTCCGAACCTCCGCCACAAGCTTCCTCTCCTCTCCAACCATATCCAATACCTCTTCGATCGTCTTCCTCGCCCCCCAGCTCACCTTCTCCATCCTTCTCCAAACCCACATCTCAATCGCCTCAAGTCTACGCACATCCTCCCTTCGCAATGTCCAAATGGCTAAAAAATAAAGCTATATATTACAAAAGTTCTCAGTAATAAAATAAATATATGTACATAAGTCTATAACCCGACTCATTTTTTCACGCCGTATGGTGAAAACACCTTCACAGAAGTTTTTTTTGCGATTTGTGAAAATTGCTGCGGCGAGTAATTGATTATTTTTATAAAAAGTAATTGAGAAATCGTACTAAAAAGCCGTTAGTAATTTGACGAATGGTATAAGTTATAATTTCCTAATATTTTAAGTATCCTCCCTCTGGAGCGTACGACTGTAATCTATCCCATGTAAAACGGCTTAAATTATCGGCAAATTGCTCGGAAAGTAGTTCGGTATAAGGGGTTAGTATTTTGATATTATTGGAAAGAGGAGAGTTTTTTCTTTGAAATGAGGTCAAATTCATCGAATTCCATGTTAAGTGATACCTTGCTCAAACTATCCCAAGTGGATTCGTACGTACACTTAGTGATTTCACTTCTTTCCTGCGAGTGATAAGGTGGGCGTGCTTCTTCTGACTGTGTATTGTCTTTGCATTTTAGGACTCTTCGTGGATTACAAGAAAGTGGACGAGAGCAAGGTGGTGATCACGGCAGTTCGGGCCGCCGGCAGTGACATGAGGCTCGAGTACTTGAATATGTCGAGCGAGGCGAGCTTCACAGTCGCCCTGCCCGCCCACTTGCTGTTCTACACCTTCGACTTGGGTAGATTCTCCGATGCCAAGGACACAGGTGAGAGAGAAGCAGCCAGCGACTTCAAGTCCGCCGGTGTGCGGAAACATTTTGATTGAGGGCGTGTTATGATAATTCTACCGCAAAATGACTTAAACGTCATTTAAGGTGGTTGTTGCGACTTTTGTTTCTGTATATATTTGCGTGACACTTTGCATATGAGTTCTCATTAGTGACATATATAGACAGAAGTGAAAAAATTGCATCATACCGATTTGAATTTTGGCATTTCAATGCTATATTATGCATAGCCTTATGGTACATTACATATACTTCGCAATAATTCGATTATATATGAACTTATTTACTTCATACATAAATAAATAACAAACATTAAGAAATAAAATACTTTTTACTATCATAATTGCTGGTAACAAATAAATAGGTTGTACGCCGATTCGACGATTCGGAAAACGTATTTCATTATTAATTAATTAGCTTGGTGAAACAGAATAAAATATTGGCGAAATAGCCATAAAGTAACAAATAAGTAAATAGTTAAATATAAATTAATGTGTGGTTTTTAAAATGAAAAATGATACGTATATTGAAAAATATTATTTTGGCGTGGTGGAGAGAACAGATCGACTCGTTACCGCAACAAGTAATTAAGGTAACCATGTTGAGGGCATTAGTGACCATAGAGTAGTTACCGCAAAGTTCTCTTTGAATATAATTAAAAGTTTTAAACAAAGAAGAAAGTTCTACATTTAAAAAAAAGCCGATTTCAATACTTTCAAGAGTCGTCTAAAAAATTCTCTTCCCGATTTCCAAGAATCAAGCGTAAAGTTAGACACGGAGGGTAGTTGGAAAGATTTTCTTTCGATCGTACATTCGGGGATCAGAAAATATATTCCAAGTAAAGTAAAAAAAGAGGGTAGCGAACCAAGATGGTACAATGCAGAAGTGAGAAAATCGTTAAGACGTCAGAGAGTATGCCACGCCAAGTTACCAAAAAGTACAAAGTTTCTTATTTTATTGAAAATAATTGCTAATCTCGAAATTAAAAATAGTTGTCAATCTTGAGGTAGATGGAGTAACATCCGTGCCATCAGTGAACATCTTGAGAGAGGCTCTTTGTAATTACTTGCGGTAAATCTTTTGTCGTATAAATGAAATTATGCAGAATAGTTTTTTGTTTTTATGAATATATAATTTTACTTTATAGTCATTCACTCTCTGCACTGCACAATGCACTATATGCAATTGCTATGGTGTAATTTTCCTTTGTCTTAAGATTTTCCCGAAAGTAGAATTTTTCTAGGTAAATTACTGACCAAAGTCTGTAATTTCTAAGGAAAAAAGTTCTTGGAAAAATATTCCCTAGACTTCGAGGGCATTTTCTTAGAAAATAAATTTTTGCTAAGGATTTTACAATTTTTTCCCCTTGTTTTTCCTATGTTCTAGGGATTTATCGTGGGGAAATTTCCATCAGGGTTGCTAGGGTAATTTCCGCAGTAAACAAGATTACTAAAACTGCATATGTACTAATTATGACCGATCAAATATGTCATATATCAGGACCAACTAAAGGATGCAAATATATACTTCACTCCATTCTGCTGTTGCTGAAAACTTAAATTATCGGAGCTTTAATCCATTATTCCTATTATAATTCTCGAATCGTCTGCTGTTTGCATTGAGGTAGATGGAGAGGGCGCTTGCTATGGAGGTCAATGCTTGAAGCTGTAGCGTGGGCGTGGCCGATCCGCCATCTTCGTTCCCCCAGTTAACGAACTAATTTATGATGATAATAATTGATTTTAATAACCTAATTCTTTGACTGTTACCCTGGCTTTCACCTGATGAACCATATAATTTCCAATGATCCGTCTATCGCTCCAGTTCAACTTTCGTCATTTTGATTATCTCTCTGTCTCCCCATCATCATGATGCACTAATTTTGCCATATTTACGATTTTTTCCATCGATAACTCACTTGAAATAGGCATGACTTTACTTACTTTTTGAAAATACATTCGTCATATATTTATTTTTATTTATTTCAATTAATTCCGTATTCACCGCGAAAGAACGTAGTGAAATCAAGTGTAATCCATTACTACAAGTAACTAATGTAGGTCTCAAGAGTTTCTTACCTTCTATTTTAAACAGATGGTAGATATTCTTGCTGGTATAGCCGCTAATATGTTCACGCATCCGTGCCATCCAATGGCAAATGTGGAAAGAATAGGGGAAAGCAATATGGCGGATATTTCGGTTTTCAGGTTACAGTTCGATGACGTCATGCCCTCTCCATCTACCCCAATGGCTGATCGTGTCATCCGGATGACGTCATGCGCAGTACATACTCATTTCGGTCACGGGAACGTCCTATATTGTATCAGTAGTTCCGTGAAATAGAGGATACGTTTTTCTTTGCACAGCCAGAGTTAGAATTGAATGATATTTCGGACACTTTACGGTGTAACCACTGTTAAAATCGACGCTGCGTGACCGCTCTTTCTCTGAAATACACCCAGCCCTCCTTTCGCTGCCCCGGTTGGCCAATCCGTCCTCCCCTCCGTCTCCTCTTCGGCTCCTTCGCCTCTTCATCGGTCATCCACGGCAACTTCCTTCTCTCCCTCAAAAATTACAGAGCTGTGCGATTTCTGTGATTTGTAGGCTTCGATCGAGAACGCCCTCTGAGAGCAATTACCCGATCGCCAAAGGGAATGAAAGAAGTCCTCACGATCTTGTAGGTGAGATCTCTCGCGACCTCTTCGGTGAGCTAAGTCAGCGTGGGCACGCATGAAATATGGAACATCTTTGGAAATTTAGGGAGACGATTTATTGAGCTTATATCGAAACGATTGGAGGGCGCAATGATCGCTGTTGAATAATGTATGCATGGTGGTTATGAGATATCTGTAATCACTATGCCATATCCATAGTCCTATAGTTGCATAATCACTATCGTTTTGTTTTTTTTGTTGCTAAGTTCTTTGTTTATTTACAAATCATTATAGAGTTTAATGTTTGGTTAGCACTGGCAGGTTTCTTCCTCAGGTTTCTTCGGCAAGCGCTTGCTAAGAGTTTAACTCTGACGAATATTTTTTCACTAGTTAGTGCAGAGTTAGTTGCTGTTTGCATTTGCAACAATGTCCGCTTCTGCAAGTGACTTGCCGTAACTTAACGAAACTAACGTACGTGGACTTGCAGAGCCATTTACATGCGGAATTTAGTCAAAAGTCTCCTGTGGCAAGTAACTTGCGCAATAAACTTGCCAGTGTAAACCTACCACAAGAAATGTTCAGGTACTTCTGCGACCTTATTCGTTAAAAATAACTCTAAAACTGAGCTTTAAAAAAATGAATACTCAGAAGTACCAGAAAACTTCTTAAGCAGTTTATACAAGTTGGGGAAGCCTTCACTACAAGATTAAATCATAATGTTCACCAAAGGGAGCTTGACGTCTTAGCAACCCTCATAAAAACTAATTTTTTTATGGAGTGGAGTTCTGAAGTTATTTCTTATTTACTACTAACGAACTCAAGTTATATTATATGCCAAAATTCATTAATTATTTATGGATGGTGGGTGTCCTAAAAATGGTACTATTAAGTAGTCTAAATTATTCAAGGCCATAGGAGATTCAATAAAATCAGTTCTTTTCAAAACGAGGGAAATTTGATGGCCAGACGAAGTTATTTAAGGTACTTTCAATACGTGGTGGCCGCCGTTGTGACTTTCGTGTAACTTTACATTGATTCCGGAAATCGTCACCTTGGACTTGTGGAGAAGGTAGTGTGAGGCTGGCTTCGGCAGGCAATCTTATCTCTCCGACATATAATTTCCTGACCTAATTCTTTGACTGTTACCCTGGCTTTCACCTGATGAACCATATAATTTCCAATGATCCGTCTATCGCTCCAGTTGAACTTTAGTCATTTTGATTATCTCTCTGTCTCCCCATCATCATTCGCTTTCGTCTCTAACGACTCCCGAGTTTCACATGTTCGGCGTTCAAATGCTAATTCCTTCCTTTCCTCTTTGTGCTGCTCTCCGAGTTAGGTGAGTGATTCAAATGAAAATAAACCTATATTAACATATTATTCTTATTCTATTACTTTTATATTATTCAGGATCGAAGTTAGGTTAGAGTTAACGATGTCCTTAGGCTTGAATCCCTTTCGCGTGACACCCGAGCCCATGGATTCATCACCTGGATGACCGAAATGCATGCATAGGAGTCTTAAGCTGCTTAAGCCTGCTTTTATTGACAGTTTGGATTATTCTTTAATTTAAATTTACTTGCCCATCACTATCTTCTTGAATTATCAGCAGTCATCAATTCGATGATTGGTTTGTTCATGCTCTCCACTCTCCCACCAGCCAACCACTCTCAACAGACTGTTATATCACAAAATATGTCCAATAAGTCTGTATCTCCATCTTCTTAGAGTTTTTAATACACTTCTTTTCTCTACAACTCTTTCTAGGGCACCTTCATATTTGAATGATGTATTCCATTCCTCTGCAACTCTTCCCATTCACTTCTCCCTCCATTGTTGCTCTCAACAGACTCTTATATCACAAAATATGTCCAATAAGTCTGTATCTCCATCTTCTTAGAGTTTTTAATACACTTCTTTTCTCTACAACTCTTTCTAGGGCACCTTCATATTTGAATGATGTATTTCATTTCATCTTCATCATTCTCCGATAACACCACATCTCCATTGCTTCCAACCTCTTTTTCTCTACAGCTGTTATTGACCGGGCTTCACTGTCATATGAGAGTATGCTCCAACTATATGTTTTAATGGACTACTTTCTTACTTCCAGGCTTGTTGTACCTGCTGTCAGCAGTCTCCTCTACATCGTCCTTTTTAACGTCCTTCATAAATTGCTTGGTGCATCCCATTATTGGTCTTCCTCTATAATTCTTCCCATTTATTCCTCCTTTCAATATTGTTTTCATTAGACTGTTGTGTCACAAAATGTGTCCAGTAAATTTATCTCGCCGCCTTCTCCGAGTTTTCAATATGCTTCTTTTCCCTCCAACTGTCCATAGGATTTCTTCGTCGCTGATTCTCTCCGTCCATTTGATCTTCATAATTCTTCGATAACACCACATCTCCATTGCTTCCAATCTCGTTTTCTCTGCAGCTGCTATTAACCAGGTTTCACTGCCATATTAGAGCATGCTCCGACTATTTGTTCAAATAAAGTGCTTTCTCAAAGGGAGGATGTGCGTAGACTTGAGGCGTTTGAGAGGTGGGTTTGGAGAAGGATGGAGAAAGTGAGCTGGGTGGCGAGGAAGAGGAATCCATCTCTTCTGCCTTCTCCGAACCTCCGCCTCAAGCTTCCTCTCCTCTCCAACGATATCCTACACCTCCTCGTTAGGAGGAGGTGTAGGATATCGTTGGAGAGGAGAGGAAGCTTGTGGCGGAGGTTCGGAGAAGGCAGAAGAGATGGATGGAGATTTTGAGAGGAGAGGGCATGTTGAAGGGAGTGATAGAGGGGAAAACACTGGGGAAGCGTGGAAGAGGAAGGAAGAGGATAGGAATTCGGGACGAAATAAGAGGAGGTAGAAGAAATGAAGAATTCAAGAGGGTTCTTATGGCGGGACATCCTTAGGAGGGAAAGCGAGACAATGTCTATGAAATTGGGATGCAGAATGGGGAATGTCCAAGAACCTACCAATCAGCTGGTAGAATTCTTAAATGAAAGAAATTTCACTTTCAGGTTTGTGTTCCCAGCTGTCAGCCCTCTCTTCTTCATCGTCATCAGACCTCTCTTTTGGTCGAATCCCTTCTTCGCTTGGGAAATTCTGTTTACAATACCTTTCTTGCTCCTTCCATCGCTAGTGATACTGTTTCTCGGATAGAAAAATTTTCGTAATCGAGCAAATTCTTGCTGCCCAAGTTTGACGGTGAACTATCCACATTTACATTTATCCACACCCAGTTTCGATTACTTCAATAAACCATTATTTTGGTTTTATTAACATTAATGTTCTATTTTCCAATCATTGTGATTGCACAAATGATATGGTACGCAGTCACGCATACGAGTACGAAGATATACACCAAAGACGGTGAAATTCGCCATGAAAAAAATCATCTATCCCGGTCAATTAAATTGATTTTTTAAATGGCGAATTTCACCATCTTATGGGTATATTAATATTATCGTGGTATTTCTTCATAGTTTGGTCCACACAGTTCAGCATTCTCGCCAGATCTTATTTCTTCTCCGCCAGAAGTGCTACGTCATCAGCAAAGCGCAAAATGCTGATATTTACTTAATGCACTTGTATTCCTTTTTTTAACCCGACAACCACAAAATCGGGTCGGATCCGACCCATGTAGTCATATTAACAACAATTACGCCCACGTAGATCTTTTTATGCATGCGCGCTTCTCAGTACCTTGCCTTCAAAGTGTCATCTCGGCATTTCTGTCATCGGTTAATTTATTTTTTTCGCCCAACATTCAACAAAGACTCAATAACGGTAAGTGGAATACACCTGGGTCGGATACGACCCTTGATGTGATTTACGTAACTTCCTATTCCATCGGATTTTGCTGTTCATATGGCGGCAATGAGAGTATTTTCGACTGAGGAAAAAATCAGAAGAGATCTTTTGAGTGAGGAATTCGAGGATAAGAGTGATGGCGAAGAGGTGGCTAATGAGAAAAAGACATAATTTTACCTGACGACGTCGAGGGAGTTAAGGACGAAGATAGTGAGGAAGAATAAGATGAAAGGATTGCTTCAGCGGAGTAAGAATGCAATAAACTAATAAGTAAAAATGGGACTAATTGGTTTGCAGAACCCTTTCATGGAAAAACTTTCAGAACCCCCGGAAAGATCATTGTGTTACGTCTCCATGGACCAAAAAAGGAGCTGCAAAATGTGTAGTCTGTGAGAAAAAATTATTTAGTATGCTAATTACTTTACTTTGTGCAAATATTAGGTTTTTTACTAATAAGAAGATTGAAAGAGGTGTGCAGAAAATGTAAATAGATCAGAGATAATTTTCCGACCAATGTATTATAAATCATAGAAACCATCGGTTTGCTCATTATGACGGCTGCTGTCCACCGATGTTCGTAGTTGAGAGCATCAGAAATTGACCAGAGCTGCGGGACCAAATGCATGAGGCAGTGTGCGACAATGTATACTCCCTCCGAAAATATGACAGTTGACGAAACCTTGCTTAGTTTCAGTGGAAGATGCCCACTTAGAATGTATGTAAAAAATAAGCCAGACAAGTATGGATTGAAAATTGTAACAATGTGTTATTTTATAACCGTTTGTCTCTGCTGTGTATTCCGTACACAGGAAAGCAGATCATAGATCCTTCTATGTATATCCCGACATAGTATGTAATAGAACTCACCAAAGAGATTTACGGCACTAACAGCAATGTTACTATGTTGGTTCTCTTCCATCGAACTCGGCGACCGATTGGCGGGGCAGAAACTCATAATGGTTGGTACTATTTGGAGAAATAAATCTGAAATCCCCAAAGCATATATGCGTGCAACGAATCGCGATAATATGTCATCTGAGTTCTTGTATCAAAGGTGTCTGATTTTATTTCTACCGATAAATAATAAGAACTTCCTTTTGCTCTCTTTTATGCATTGCAGAGGTGAGGTATACGACGTTTCTAAGAAACCTGAGGTAGCGTTGCACTATAGTGATAACTGAGGTTGAATAAATGCATTTCATAAGATTTGCCTTAGCATGAGAACTGCATGGAAAACATACAGGTTGCCATTACGATATTTTTATGCAATTTCGGAAACTGACGGAATAAATGGGTACGTTTTACATAAGTTAAATTGTGGGAAACTAAATCTTTCATCAGAATTGAAAGAATTGGTATTATCTTTGGTTAAGGCACTCATGAGGTCTCAATTGGAAAAGGCTCCACTGCCGATGGAATTGCGTTTGAATGCCACGCACGTTCTTGACTTGACTGTAGGGAATGTTAACCAGTTAGAACCTTCCACATCTTCTGCACGAACACTAAGATGTCAACACTATTCCAAGGAAAATGATCGAAAAGAAAATGCCGTCTGCAAAAAGTGTGAAAATCAGAGTTTGCAAGGAAAACAGAATCACAATCTTTTCAATCTATAAGAAAATCAATGTCAATAGGTATATTTTTCATGCAACTGCCTAATTCAAGCATAATTTTTATTGTTTTACAAAAATATAGTTCAAGCAAGTGCTCACTAAACCAATTTCATTTATTTAACACTCATTAAGGTTTTTTGAAAGAAAACAAATTTCAACTTCCCCATCGGGTCGAATTCGACCCATGTTGTGAGTTGAGTTACAAAATTTCATGTTGTGATTCCCGGGTTAATTTTTCCTTTAGTTCATTTATTGATTTTTCAATTTAAATATTGAAGATCATGGGTGACAAATCACATAATACTTGTCGCACGCATCTACTCACTTCTACTTCCTCTAAGCTTCTGCCTTGTTTTTTCACTGCCAGCTGTTCTACATAAAGCGTGAATACTACTCCTCTGTTATTTAAATATACTCCTGAGATGTTCAGTGCATTCAGCATTCTTTTCCAATTCACATTGTTAAATACTATCTCAAGATCGTTGGAGCAAATAAACGTGGGCTGGTCCATTTGAATCCTCTTGATAGGTATATCCTAAAATGTAAGTCCATGAAACCTTGTGCCTTCCATTTTTCATTTTATAAGAAGGTATTTGTGGCGGCCGATACTGTGTAGAATTCCATTGTAGGAAAAGGAATAAATGCTTTGCACAATTTCATCATTGGAATTGTGCAAAGCATTTATTCTTAATTGTATAATTCTGTAGAGAATTTTTATTTCTCTACCTCCTAACTCACCATATTTTCATAGAATGCCTCTCCTATCTCGCTGTTTTTTGTTTCTGGACCTAGACTACAATGCTTTTCTCTTCTATGTCTCGGGGTTGAAAGGAGATGGTTCCTCATAAAAAAGAAAAACGTTGGGAGAAACAGAACGAGAGAAGAAGCTGCAATTCAGCATTGAGGATGTCTCCATCGCAACAAGATAATAACCTTCAAGGAATCTTTGATTGCATTCGTTATCTTCCTCGGTTGCGAAACTGCCGGAGTGCTATCTTGGTGTTGCCACCGAGGGGGTTCACAGGGATTTGCGCATGGTTCTATTGTCTTTTTTGCACAACGAGTCGGTTACATTTTTGGGGATCATATATGATAATTGAAGCTTGCGTCAGGAAATAGATCTTCTTTCCCGGTAATGGAACCGCGGACGGTTGGATTTAGAGGGAATACAGATCACCTCACCATCCCGAATTTTCGACTGTTGTGATGAAATCGGGGTAGATTTTTAAGAATTTGACCATGTATAATTTAGTGGTAATGCAAATATTTAAGGCGATATACCGTCAAATGGCTTATATGTCATTTGGTGCGTTTTCTGGCTACTTAGGGAAAATCGAGTCCTCTAGTTTTTCCCAACAAAAGAATCTTACCTTTCCAAGCTATGATTTCCTAAAATTGATGCTGAAATAACATGGTACTCTATGATAGAGCAGTTGAAACATGGAGAAAATCGTATCTAATTTATTCTATGATATAAATGCCATTATCACGAAAAAAAACTGTCCATAAGAAGCAAAAAATTCAAGAAAATTGAATAAAAGTGAAATATAAGCACCCAACCGTCCTGCTTTTAGTTGTTAGGTAATTCCTAAAATTCTTGAAGTCAAAATGATGTGTTTCAATGGAAACGGCACTGACGTCGGCTCCTGTGGCTGGAAGGAAGTGTTAATTTGAAATATATCCGTCAAATAATCTGCATATTTTTCTCTATTTTTTTAAAATAGCTATGGTATGCCATCAGTGAAATCAGAATGTTTTATAACAAAACAAAGGAAAAGTTGGAATTATTAACTAGTTTAACTTACGCAGTGGCGGTGGAACTTCCATCGACATATTTGCCATGAATCGCATTCCATGCCCAACTTCCACACTCGTGTACCACCCCCACGTATTCGCTTCCTGCTTCCGCACCCGAGTTCCGCACCCCGGTATCACTCTCTCCTTAGGGATCCGAATGAATGACCCCGGTCTCGCACCCAAGTCCTGCAGCGGTTTACCGTTGCTCACGGCTTCCGCACTCGGGTTAACGACTATGGTAAATGAAGCGTTACTGCGCCAATGGTCTTCCCCATGATCTCCGTATTTTTTGTTATACATACCTACTCCTATGTTGATGGTGATTGGAATATTAGAAGACGAAAAAATGTGCTACAGGAGCGAGGGCGAATTTTTTGTATAAATTGGGAAAAGTAGCAAAGACATAAAGAAGAGTGTTGCGCTACCGAAATAAACTTTCAGCGATACAAGGGAGCTAATGGCAGGGAACTTGGGAATAGTTCGGTGAAGGGTTGAATTAGGAGCATAGCGTTGTAACGGGCAGAAATGAAGACTTTGAGAAAAGAAGACGATTGGCTGCAGGCGTTCAAGATGTCGGTGTGGAGGAGGGTTGAGAAGGTTGACAGAAAGGAAGACAAACTAGAAAGTGTTTGACATGGTTGATGAGGGGAGGAAACTTCTGGGTGAGATTAAGGGGAGGCAGGGTAGATAGCTGGAGGAGGTAATGAGGGGTGATAGGTTGCTTATGACCCTGATAGAGGGGAGGATGTTCATCTACAAAATACCCTGCAAGCCACGTCAGGGGTGCGCAGCAGGGGGTGAGTATTCACCAACATGCATTACACTGTACCCTAAATTTAGTGTAATTACGACTAATTTTGCATTCGCATAACTCGCTAATGCTTGTCACGAGGCGAAGTCTCACAAGCATGCACTATACTACAGATATTATCTCAATGGAGAGGGACCGTTAATATATATGTAGTGTACGAAAGAACGAGAACACATCGATAGCTGATGAACTCGATATTCTCTGGCGTAAATGGTAACAATTCATTATGATTGACTCAACAATATAAATTTGTAATTTTCACAATGGTTTATTTGCAGACGACCGATTTCATCGCAAAGGCGACATCTTCAGGCACACTTTCAAGTCAGGTACAGGACCGGTCGACTGCAAATAAACCATTTTGAAAATTACGAAGTTCAATTATTCATTCAGGCTGTGATATAACGTTGTTGAGTGGCGATCCGGTTTTTAATGTACACCCATAAAGTTGGTAGCCCTGCCAGGCTTATGGCGGACGTATCACCTGGCTAATGGGCAGTCTACAGTTATTCGGCTTGAGTATCGGAGCAATAAAATAGGCACTTAGGAGTAATTACTGTGTAAAATCCCAATAATAACGCATGCGGCCTTTTACTGGCATAGCAAAAACACGGCCAGAAGGTTCGCTGTGGCGAAAAGTGCAACGCGGCAGATAAATGAGGAACCATATCCGGTGTATACACATCGCATGCGCTGGCGTCAACCGTGAACGTGAAGCGTGAAAGCCTGACCTGGGGGGTTATTCTGTATGTTCTCTGAATTTCCGAGCCTCGAATGTGACGAAATTTTGACGTCACAGCCTCAAAAATTTCAAATAGGGCCATTAAAAAGTTGAAATTTTTCGGGGGAAGTGGCGTCACATTCACGGATTTTCCGAGGGTCGACCATGTCGAGTACTTACTGAATAAGGCCCCTGAACTGTAACATTGACGTTGGCGGTTGACGCATTCAGACGATCGCAAATGCATCCATAAGAACCCGTGTGTTCAACTCGAAATTGAAGTTCACTTTGACGCCAATCGTTAGTGCGGGATTACGATCTGAGTTTCCTTGCGTGACGGAAACAGACAGTTGCGTTCAGTTTCCCGTCGTCTTTACGTCATGGAGGAGTGAATTACGATTGACGGATGTATCAGCGCAAATCGTTGACCGTTTTTGCAAACGAATTTCTATATTGTCGCTAATTGAGCTGTTTATTTTCATATTTTATTACCCAAGTGTAAATAATATGCAAAAATACTGACAACTATTGAGACAAGAAGGTTAATTATATTTCATCGTGAACCTAAAAAGTAAATTGTACTATCAGTAAATGATGTTTTGTGAATATTGAATAAAAAGCTCTCCTCTGATTAGCTGCCGTTGACGACGCGTAGAAATGCGATAAAATTGCAGCCCTGGTCCCTGGGTTTCGACGTGAAAATAATTCTTGCATTCCGTATAAAATTATGTTTCTCCTTTATCCTTATGCAGGGTTAGTTTTGCCAGAAATATAAGTTTAGGTGTTTGGAGCAATATTTTTATATGTACGGATTTACGTGAAACTTAGTAGCATACGTGTTCTCATTAGTGATATATATATATATATATATATATATATATATATATATATATACATATAGATAGATAGATAAAAGTGAAAAAAATGCATCATACCGATTTTTTTAAATTCAAAGCTATGTTAACCCGTAGCCTTATGTCACATGGCTTAATATATTCGTAATAATTCCATTACACGTGTGCATATTTTATTCTAAACTCGAAATAATACTGTTATTACTATTAAAATTGTTGCTAACAAATATCATGGCGCATCCACCTTAAGCACAAAGCAAATGCGATGAAATTGTTCCAGCCTTCATTTACTGTCCTATCCATCTTGGCGCGTTTGACCACGGTTGCTGGTTCCCCTCATTCTTCACATCCCCAAATTAATAAACCAAATACTCTGCTTCTGGTTTTTAAAAATTATCTTCTTCTCATGTTCGCAGGTTTGACCGTGGCGTCCGCTTTGATCGACTACATCGGAAGACCGGGTGCCGTCAACAACATCCTCCGCCTTCCCATTCTCGGAGATCGATACACGGCCAAAAGACATCACCATAATCTTTTTAAGTGTTTCGACGACACCTCTGAGGGGGTTTTATGTAAGAATACCTGAATTCATTTCCCACTCATTTCTCCTCATCCTTTCCCTTGGACTATAACCTTGTCGTGGTGGAGGGGCTTGCGTGCTCCGATGACCACTAGAGCTGAACTGGTGGGAGCAATGCTCCTGGTACGGTCACCGATGCCAGATTGGTCGAAGGTTAGGAAAGAGTCGAATAGTAGTCCGCGCAGCGTCTGTACATCAGTGGACCTCTGAAGTGATGGTGTCACGTAAAAAACACTATTGAGTAACACCACGGAATACCATTTCAATTAAAACAAAAACCTTGAAATTATGGATATTTCACAAAAGATAATGAATCCTAGTAACTACGGGACTCAGCCCGGTCGGCCGGGTGTCGTGCTCGGCAGCGGTGGGAGCAAGAACCCTGCGGTCGTCATCACACGAAAGCCTTGCTCAGACGTAGTAGCAGCAGAGGAAAAGAAGATAAAGAAGAGGAACGAAACTATCAGAATAAGCACATGGAATGTTAGGACTATGCTGGGGGCGGGTAAGCTAGAGAATATAAAGCAAGAAATGGTGGGTGTAGACATATTGAGTCTGGGTGAGGAAAGATGGAAGGATGACGGGGACTATTGTAGCGATGGCTATAGAGTAATATATAGTGGAGGGAATGAAATTCAGCGCGGGGTTGCATTCGTAATGAATAGGAAAATTGGTAGAAAAATAGTGTATGCAGAACAGGTGAGAGACAAAATAATAGTCGTGGACTGAAGGCAGATCCAAGGAATTTTGTTATAATCCAGGTTTATATGCCTACCTCTAATCATAAAGAGGAGGAGGTAGATGGTGTATACGACCAGCTAGAGGAAATAATTGGTAGGATACCTGGGAGTAAGCACTTAGTAGTAATGGGGGATTGGAACGTGGTGGTGAGTGAGGGCAGAGATGGGTGGGAGGTGGGCGATTACGGGCTAGGAAGGAGAAATGACCGCGGCGAGAAAGCTGTGGAGTTTTACCGTAGAAATAACCAAGTAATTAAAAATACATGGTTCAGACATCATCCTCGACGTAGGTAAACTTGGAAGAAGCCGGGAGACACAGATAGGTTCCAGAATGATTATATAATGGTTCGTCATAGATACAGAAATAGTGTTAGAAACTCGCATACTTATCCAGGAGCTGATGCAAACACAGCATCTCAACACAACTTATTAGTCATGAAATGTCGGGTAAAACTGAAAAAGATAAGAATGGGACGGAGGGTACGAAAGTGGAATACGGAGGCATTAACTAAGGCAATGAAGAAGAAGTATCGTGAGAAGGTTGATGAGATAGTTGGTGAGGATCATGGAGTTAGATCAGTGGAAGATGAATGGGGAAGTTTGAAAATTGGGTTTGTAGAAGCGGCGAAAGCAAGGTAGGCGTAGTGAGTGCAACTAAAATAATAAAACCGTGGATCACGAAGGCGATGATAATGGAGATGCTAGAGAGAAGGAAATGGAAGAGCGTAAACTCAGAGCTAGATAAAATAAAATGCCGAGAATTAAATAACAGGCTTAGAAGAGAAACAGATAAAGCAAGAGAGGCGTCGTGGAGAGAACAGATCGACTCGTGGAGAGAAATACCAAAAAGAGGGAAGATCAGATGCATTATATAGGAAAGTAAAGGAATTGACGGGCGGTAATAAGAGAAGAGGAATTACAACGATAACAGACAAGACGGCAACGGTTATCGTAGAACCGAAAGAGATCCAGGAGAGGTGGAAGGAGTGTATGTTGAAGAGCTGTATGGTTTTGAAATAAGGCCCAATAGGTTAGATATAGAAAGGGAAAAATACATCGACAGAGATGTCATTGGACCAGGTATCCTAGGTAGTGAAATCGAAAGAGCTCTACGAGACATGAAAAGGAATGAGGCGGTGGGAATAGATGACATACCTGCAGAGTTTTTAAAGAGCATGGGGAAGAACGGTAGGGGAAAACGTTTTGCGCTTATTCGTAGGATTTATGAGGATGGAGTGTGGCCGGAAGACTTCGCGAAGACTGTACTAATTCCTATACCAAAAAAGAGCAAAGCAAAAACATTCTAAGACAATAAGCTTAATATCCCACACGGCCAAAGTACTTTTGAGAATTATAAACAGAATGATAGAGAAGAAGGCAAATAGTGTATGGAGGAATGTAACCTAGGTGACGACCAGTTCGGGTTTAGGAGAGGGACGGGAACACGAGACGCTATAGCGGTGATGAGGATAATAGAAAGAAACCTAGAGTATGGGTAGGATGTATTTGCATGCTTCGTAGATTTCGAGAAGGTGTTTGATCGGGTGGAATGGACGAAATTAATGGGAGGGTGGGAGGGCAGAAGATAGAACAGGTCGAGCAGTTTACGTATCTGGTTAGTATTTTAGAGGAGAATGGGTTTAGTGGTAGGGACATCGTATGCAGAATTGCCTTGGCTAAAGAAGCATTTTCTAAGAGAAGGGAATTGATGAGGGGACGTAAAGAAAAGGCTGGTGACAACACTGATATGGAGCGTGGCGCTATATGGGTCGGAAACTTGGTCATTGCGAAGGGAGGATGTGCGTAGACTTGAGGCGTGTGAGACGTGGGTTTTGAGAAGGATGGAAAAGGTGTGCTGGGGGGTGAGGAAGACGAACGAAGAGGTATTGGATATGGTTGGAGAGGAGAGGAAGCTTGTGGCGGAGGTCCGGAGAAGGCAGAAGAGATGGATGGAGGAGGTTTTGAAAGGAGAGGGCATGTTGAAGAGAGTGATAGAGGGGAGAACACTGGGGAAGCGTGGGAGAGGAAGGAAGAGGATAGGAATTCTGGACTAAATAAGAGGAAGTAGAAGATATGAAGAATTGAAGAGGGATCTAATAAAGGGCCATCCTTAGGAGGGAAAGCGAAACAATGTCTATGGGGTTGGGATGCAGAATGGGGACTGTCCAAGAACTTACCAATCAGCTGGTAGAATACTTGAATTAAATTCTCCCCCATACTTACCGTTTTTTTTGCTGGGAGTTTTATTTTGGCCCCAGCTGGTGACTCAAGGGCAATCTTTAAAGAATGTATCAAGCGTCACTTTGTGGAACACTTTCTCTTCAAACATGTTTAAATGAAGTAATCGGTTCTGTTCCACGCTTTAAAAAATCAATTTTATTTTTAATAGTGTGGAATTTAATTATAAGTGTGGAATAGAACCCATTATTTTATTTAAAATGTTTCAAGAACAATCATAATTGACCTCTTTGATCCTGCTGATAGGTCTGTCAGGGTAACACAGCTGGTTTACATAAAGAAAGAATGCAAGCGACAGCTGGTTAACATGAAGATGGAATGAAAGTGATTGAGGGATTGATCCATTTTAATTTCATTAAGATCGTCCTGCAACGGAATATGCCAGGAGTTGCTGACTTTCTGACATGAAAAACATTAAAACGAGCGCGCACAGAGATTGATTACAAGCTTTCTTCTTTTTAACTTAAAACCAAGACATGCCACTGAACCTACTTTGATCCTAAAATCTAGGGAACCTAATTTTTACGGCCTCTTAATGTTACAAGTTTTAAATATATCCAATTGCCGTAATAAATTGGCACCAATTTTCAAAAGTACACAATAATTGCTGTGTTGGTTTGCGGGAAAAAAGGGTCAATTCCACGGCAGTAACCAACCACAACCTCTCAACCAGAGAACCCTTCTGTAGTGGTTTACGGGAATGTTACTTCCTCGCCAGTGACACAACCACAGACACAACCTTGCGTTGCAAGCGCCTAATCCTTTAAGTGCGCTGAAACGGGCCACCTAGTGGCCGAAATACACCTATCCGACTCCATCATCTTTTCCTGTTTTTGTTTAGTTATTTGACTACGTTCATTTTAAGCTAGATTATCCCAGAACTTGAGCCCGTGTGAGTGAGTGATTTTCTGAGTGCTTGTGAGTGTGCTTGTGGTCACAACCCAGGCATCATTAGCGGGGTCTCATCAGCCCTAATGAAGGATCCCAATTTGAGCTGAGTGTTTGTGTCTGTGGTTGTGTCACTGGCGAGGAAGTAACATTCCCGTAAACCACCGCAGAAGGGTTTTCTGGTTGAGAGGT
Organism: Pyrrhosoma nymphula; assembly: GCA_963573305.1. NCBI lineage: Eukaryota > Metazoa > Arthropoda > Insecta > Odonata > Coenagrionidae > Pyrrhosoma > Pyrrhosoma nymphula. The sequence continues at coordinate 82,922,321 of OY754333.1, read as the reverse complement.
TGTGGTTGGTCACTGCCGTGGAATTGCCCCATTTTTCCCGCAAACCAACACAGCAATTATTGTGTACTTTTGAAAATTGGTGCCAATTTATTACGGCCATTGGAGATTTTTTAAACTTGCTACTTGGTCCTATTTTCTGCCAATATAATGAGTTGTACTCTCATGGGAATAAATAATAGGCATAGTGACTAACCCTTTTGCTATGAACGCCGTGTGATCACGGCGCAAAATTTTCACCTCATGGGAACGAACCCCGTTTTTAAACGGCGTAAATTTTTCTACGCAAGAGAGCGAATGCCGTGTTAACACGGCTCTGCGGTCTAGTGAGTTGCGACCACGAAAAAAGGTCCCATGTGTCAATAGGGATCCCACCCTATCCTTGACCCTTTATCTCCGCCCTTTCTTTCAGCGACAGCCCCACTCATGGCATGTGGCCGCTGTCAACAATTTGCTTTCGCAGAGGAAAACTAAATAACTATTTGAAGCTTACTCGGAACATATAGGTTCCTAAGTACGTTCCGAATGTTCAACTGATCATTTACAAACTTTTAAACGGTACTCTTAACGTTATTTTTAGCCTAGTCGTTGGGAGAATTCTTAACAAAGGCCTTGTCAGTAATTACAGTAGAAGATTTGTTTACAAAACGTTTAAAATTTGTAATTGCACAGCGAAACACAAGTATTACACTTCTGAGACTATACTTTTCGAGTACGAATCGTGTTTTATTGTCAGTCCGGTGCATAAATAAATAGTTGACCGTGGACGTGGCCTTGCAGTGAAGCGAAGGTTCGAGGTTACCTCCAACCACCGGCCAAGGGAAGGGTACGGTGCTATGAGAACTTGGGTCCCAAAACGGAGGAAAAGTATACTCGTGAGATTCCTGACCACGAGAGAGTTTCGTGCAGAGGAGTAATCAAAATGTTCACGGCACTCGTGACAGGGAAAGCATTTCGCATCGCAAGGCTCCGTCTCTAAATGGCTAATATACTAATTTTTATTATTCATTACCTTCCGGTTGAATTTAAATTATTGTTCTCAGCTATTACTAATATGCCCAAAGCAAACGCATGGAGAAAGTACAATTGTACGCGTATGGTAAAATACATAATCTCAAAATCAGAATATCTTATTTGCTTTTTAAAATATACATAATCTATAAATTAAATTATTGAAATATGCATAATCATATTAATTTTGTAGCGTGTCAGTCAGTCATTCTGTATCCATTTTGTTTATTTCTCTCTCAAGTTTTGAGCTAGAGAAATGAGGTTTGGTGCATTAAATGTGGATTCTCTGTATGTATAGTTTGGTAGTAGTTTTGGATTTTTTAGCAGTTGGGGGAGCAAAGATGTGGCCTTAACTAGAGCCAAGTAGCATCTCTCTTTCATTTTTTCATCAGGAAACCTTTCTACTATTCGCTTGATAAATCTTAATTTCTTTAACGCAACGACGCAAATGTTTCATGTTTTGTCCCATTACATTAGGTATGAAGTCAAATGAGTCCCTGGCATTTGACGTCATCTGACTCCTTTATATTAACCCCTCCCACTTTGTAGATAAAGCATTGGTGTGATTTCTTTCGTAAGAAGCGTATTGCATTGTATTTACTGAGATTAAGTTATAGCCTTCGCTCAAGACACCAGGGGTCTTATTCAGTAAGTGCTCCACACGATTGAACCTCGGAAAATCTGTGGATGTGACGTCAAAGTCTCAGAAAAATATCAGCTTTTGAATGGCCTTATTTGAAATTTTTCTTTTTTAAAATAACCACAGAAATTGAACTCCATGAGTACAGCTCTCGCGAAAGCTTATGGCGTTCGGATGCGCGACGTTTGTGTTGTCGCGTCATTCAAATTTCATCTTATGTCTTCGCTTTCCCTTGCGTCCCTTTTCCCTACCCCTTCCACTAAAATTTACCCCTCCACGAAGTCTTCTTCTACGCATCCGAACGCCATAAACTTTCGCGAGAGCTGTACTCTTAAGCTCGAAGGCCGCGGCGACAATAAAGTGGAATGCCATTTTCGTCTTCATTCTCATCGAAAATTACGGCAAAAACAATGGAAATTGATCGGCAGAAAGTTAAATGATAACCCCCCAACCTCCCCAAGGCTCCGGTTCAATGCTCACATGCAGTGCACTGTGATCCTATCTCGTGAATCCCTCTAACATATACTTTTTCATCCCTGTCGGGCATAGTGACGCTGGCCGCCCTGGTATTTCTCATCTCCGTGGCGGTGGTCGTCTGGCGTGTCCTACTTCCGAGGATTAGGAAGAGGTATGGGTCCAAGTGTCCGCTGGTACACTGACGCCAGAGCGACGACGCTGGCAAGGACGGCATCCGACGTCATCTGCGGCGCGAAGTCAGATTCCGCGTCGGCGACGGTTCGGGCAAATCCGCCGAGTTCCAGTGGAACAAGAATTCCTCCAGCGTCGCCTGAATACACGCCCCCCTTTCTTTGGGTTGGGCATCTCCCGAACCCTTTCCACCTTGCACCCTCTGTTGGCCTAGCAAGAGTGTGTGGTATTTCTATCCCCACTGACATATCCGATCATCAAAAGAATTCAGATCGATCGTCGAATCCCAGAGATTCCAGAATCCAGTGAAAAGACAAAACTCCAGCGACCTATTGGACATTTTACTATTCAGGGTACACCTAACATATAACATTTAATGTATATTATGATAATAAATATTTATGAGTGATTGAATACATGACCGACGCCAAATGTCGCTACGAACAAATGTGAGTACATATACTACATCGCTGCAACGGAGCAACAAATTGTATCAGTGAGCATTTTTCTCTGTGTTGTTTCCGTGACTGAATTTATTTGTAATTATAATAATTATTTTCAGGTTGTGGAACATATAAATCAATAAATTTCAATGTAAAAGGAAACGGCTTTGGTTTTTTCTTGAACGTCCTTCCACCGTAAAGTGACATAAATTTCAATATCTACCGTATTCAGACTTATTTTCTAAATGCGTGTCCTCTGTTTGATACGAATCACTAAATTACACCTTTCCACGGAATTCTTTTCGCAAATTGAACTTAATATTATATGGTACGTGTTTACGATGCTCAGAATGCTAATATCGTTTCTTTATGTACCTTTAGTGTTTGAATAAAGGATGCAGGTATTCGCGATGTGGGTATCGAAGAGGATGGATGATGTTCGGTGAACGGAAGGAAAGGCTAAAGCCTGAATCACACGATAATTTTTCGGGGATAGCTCCAATGATAGCTCAAGGGATAGCTTAAATGACAGCTCAAGGGATAGCTTAAATGATAGCTCGAGCTGTCATTTTTCCAGTCACACGATCATTTTTTCTGTAGGTGCTCGCATCATTGCCGGGAAATTTGTCCTACCACTTTTACGTTTACCGAGCTCGTTCGACCACAAGTCACTTGCGGCGACACAATCGCGATTTGTTTCCCTTCGCTCTGATTGGCTGAACTTCAGATTCATGTACGTGTTCAGGGACGGAAAAAGGGACAGGACCAAATGATGGAAAAAATGATGGCAATCCCTATCATTGCCGCTATGCCTGGAAAAATGATGACGTCAGAGCTGTAGGGAAAGCTATCCCTTGAGCTATCATTGGAGCTATCCCTTAAAAATGATGGAAAAAATGATCGTATGATTCAGGCTTAACGAGGAAGTGCTTTATATGATTGGTGAGGAGAGGAAACTGTGGTGGAAATTTTGGAGATACAGCGTAGGTGATTGAGGAATTAAAAGGAATAAGAATGGTAAAGCCCATTCCACACAATTCTTGATTAATTACAAGTTCAAGGATGCTCGACAATAGGATAATTTCCCGTTATCGGGTGATACTGAACCAGAATGATGACCTACAATCACTGTCATACTAACTGAGATACAGTCACAGTCTCCCAGTAGGATCCAGTAGCTGTGTACCAATTACGATAACTTCTACAGCCGACATGCGATCTTCACTTTTAGAAATCAGCGCTAACTATACCTTGATGCAATCTCATGCGGATTACCCTACACCTATTCCTTGGTGCATTTTCAGCGTCTTCTTGCGGCTTATTGGAATTTTCTGGCCGTGAAATCTACCATAGTTGAAAATTCTGAACTAATTCCGGAAGTTGTTTTAGTCACCGTAGATTGGTCAATTTGAAATCACAATTGTTGTGCGGGACGAAGAAAATGCCGCTTTCTCATCTGTACAAGTTCCATGAACTTTCTAATGGGGCCTTCTTTTCTACCTTTCTTCTCTTCGTCGTTCTCATTTCCCTATTCATCATATATTCCTTCTCTCCTTAAGGTAGTTTGAGCGAGATATTTCCCTAGTCATAATGGAGACCATATTCAAATATAATTTTTTTAAATTTTAGTGTCTGTAAGAATTATGAAGTAAATATTGTTATATTAATGGCGCATGTTTATAGTTATGTATGAAAAAAATTCTCAGTAATTAGATAAATATATCTACCTACATAAGTCTCTAACTTGAGTAATTTTTTCAGGCCATATGGCGAAAACGCCTTCAGAGCAGGTTCTTTTTTGCAATTATATAAAAATTATTGCGGTGAATAATTTATTAATTTATTTAAGTAGTTGAGAAAACATACAAAATACACACCGTTAGTTTTTTGACGAAATCTAGTTGTTAGAAATCCCTAATTTTTACAATGTTCCCCTTCTGGAGCGCACAGCCGTAAACTATCCCATGTAAAACAGCTTATATTTTTTAGGGAAATTGATCGAAAATTAGTTCCGCAAGGGGTTAATATTTTGATTTAATTTGGAAAGATGGGAGTTTTTTTTATTTAAATGAGGTCAAATTCATCAAACCCTCTTCGAAGTGATATCTCACCCAAACTGCCTTAATCTCTCTTGGGATGTACAGAATTGCGACATCAAAGGAAGGATCGGCGAAATTAAAGGCCTTTCGTGGATCGAGCTGCAGTTTAAATTATATCGACTGTGATTCAATGAGATTACACAGGGATGGATTGCTTCTTTGCTATGACATGTGAGTGTCGAAGTGATATCTCTCACAAACTACCTTAACAGCCATGTAGTGCCACCATAAATGTTGAGTTCACTGCATGGCCACGATTGGATTGAGTAAGCTTGCCTACAGATATCTATTAATACCTGTGCATCGTAATACTTGAAAAGGAGTGTAACATCTTACATGTTCACATTCACGGCATTGTATGCATACGTGAATCTATGCAGCCGAAAATAAACGAAGATGGACGACGAACGATGAAGCAAGTCTAGGTTGACAGCCGATCGTAAACTGAAATCGTGACCGTGACTGCAATTCATGTTTAACGTTTCATGTTAACACTAATTATAAACTAGATTTGAGATATTTCTACGCCGGGTCCCAAATGCTTTCTGCGTACTCAAGATGAGGCCCGACCAGAGCGAAATATCATCTCTCTTTCACGTTTGATCTTGGGTAAGAGGAACCTTTTCAATATCGGAAGAAATTCTACAGATGCACCACGATTTCTTTTATGACGGCAAGAAGAGGTTGTCCACACGAAAAAATGAGTATTAAGGCAATAGATTTTAACTTTTTTTGTTGGGAACCTTTCTTTCTTTGCCAGATGGTTTCAGTGGTAGCAAAACATGGTGGCAGTTAAGCAGAAGATTCATTTCAGTGGCAGCGTCCATTTCCTACAAATTAGCTCCGCACGGGAGAGTATGATAGTCTGCGTGTTTGCCTGCCAGAGTTCCCGTGGTCAGAAACCGTAGCCTCCGAGATATACAGTCCTGAGCACCCAAATGTCGATTGTCATCTGTTTATATTCGTGCCTTCGCTCCTCAGCCAAGCCCTCCTACGCTCTCCTTCACCGGCTTCCCCTCTTTGACGTCACGCCTCTCGCAGGAAAAATGCCTCCAAGTTTCGATGCCACTATTCTTAATGTGGGCTTGCTCTGGCAAATTTATTTTGCAACTTACTTGAAGCAAGCGACATTTGATGTATATTGCACGCGTAAACGGTTTTGCAAGTTTGCTTGAAGAACTTTTAAAGTCTCTGGCAAGTCGCTTGCGGAAGCAATTGTTACGAATGCAAACGGTAACCAATCTGTCTTTGACCTAACTTTTGAAAACATTTTCGTCTAGGTAAAATGCAACCCCTTGCAGAAGAAACTTGAGGAAGTAACTTGTCAACCCTTTTTTCGATTTCTCTTCCCATAGGAGGCGCTCTCGCTTGCCTAACTCTCGAGTCCTCTGGATACATGAAACATATCTGGAGGAAAAACAAAGATGTTAAGGTTTCTACTGATATTAATAATAATAATCTTTATTGCTCTAGGAGTTGCTCTCCTTTTGAGCAGAAAAAAATAATACAATACAATAATAATTTTTACAATTCAATAATAAGATTGCAAAATGAACTGTAAATACATCTAAAAGAATATTAATTAAAATGGATTGTAAGCAAGCATATATTAAGTAAATTTCATGCTGACGTAGTACGTCATAATGACGTAATACGCCGAAATTAGTCGTTAAATAAACTTATTATTTGTGGAAGTCTACAACATCTGTGTTTAACATTCATCATGGAACTGTCCCATCATTTCAGCCCTAAACTGTTGCTTTATATTCATTGATTGCCTTCCATTTTAACTTTTTACCATCGATAATTTGGAAATAATTTCACTTTGTAATATTCCAAATAAAGTTTTATTTCTTTCGACCCAGGATTTCGACTATTGCTCAGTATATTACACATTATAAAGGTCAAGACCTTGAAAACAACTGTGCAATAGTCGAAACCCTGGGTCGAAAGAAATAAAACTTTCTGAGGAATATTACAACGTGAAAATATTTCCAAATTATCGCAATGTGGTCCCACCAAAATGTCCTGAAAATTTGATATATTTTCACCATCCTCCTCCACCCTCAAATATTGTGCGTCTCCAGCCCCCTTCTCTCCCATTTTCGCTAATTTCGCCACCGTACAGCGCCAAGCTACATTTCAGGCTCTTGGCAAACTTTTCCTTAACGTCGTGACCCAGGGTTCCAATCATTGGGAGCTTTGCATTCAAGGTGTCGGGGTCAGCGCAGATCGGAACACATGATCGTACTTAAAGCTCACACTAACGACGTTGAATGGTACGATGTGGAACGGAGGCCTTAAGCTGGTTCCACTGTAAAATATTGACTCAAATGTCATTTCATTCCTATTCTGGCAACTCGTGGATAAACCAATCCTCTGTTAGATATAAATAATAAAACCCTTCCTTTCCGCGCTTTTTTCCCGTAAATTGAATTTCAAAATTGCATGGTGCTGTATAGGAGAATGTGAGAAACATGAGGAAAATCAAGGCCAATCTCTAGGTGTATCCTCCCTGAGTGACCTCCGTGCCCTTCTCGACAGCAAATTTTTCATGAAAATAGTCAATGGAAACTAAAGGTCATCGGAACTTCTATCTCTTTTCTCCTTACGTGTTCCTTCACGAACTACAAGACTGACAATGAGTGAGCTATTTCATTGCACCCCCCCACGTCTCTCTGTCTCCAAACGGTCTTTTATATACAGACTGCCGTCTACGTGCAATACTACGTTGAATATTGTCCCTGAATTCGATCCATTCCATTCATTCCGTATCTGTCACACTCCTCCCTCATCCTAGATCTGCTCTAGTCTTTCGCTCCCTGTCTGTATGGCTCTAATTTGTTCAGTGTTAAATCCTACTTTTTTATTAATTTATTTAATTTTGTTATTTGCAATATGGTTCTTTGTTTATTTGTTTTGGATTAATGTTGTTATTTGTCTATTATAATTGGCCTTGAGCTGTTTTTGGATGAGATAAAAAAATAGTTTTTATCCATTAAATATAAATTCCATTTTCGCGGAAAACTGTTAATAAGAAGGGAAAACTCACGATAAATTGGATAAAAAATAAATTTAGGCATCTTACTGCCTTATTTTATTAATTTATTAGCTAATAACTGCGATAATTGAAGTCAAAATACGGTAATTCGATAGAAATGGCGCTGCAGTCGGCTCCATTGGCTGGAAAAAAGTTTCCATCAAAAATATATTCGAGGAATTAGCAGCACATATTTTAACTTAATATTTTTTCAATAGGAGACACATAGCATCAGTGAAAGTGTAGTTTTGAAACCAAATCAAGAAAAAGGTGGAAGTTAGTATTACTTTTGATCCCCACCGTTTCGGTGGAACCACCTTGAAGGTATTAGGGGCTATTTAAGTATTACGTAAGGCGATTTTTACCTCTTTTTATCCCTCCCCCTCTCCATGTAAGACAACGTAAGATTTAATGAACCCTCCCCTCCCAATCTTACGCAAGTTATCACACATTTTTGAAACCATGGGCATTGTTAGTAAACTATGGAGGATTCTATGTCAGAATGCGCAAAAACTGACCTCATTACGGATATCGACAATGGTTTTTTTTATACTTAGCGATTCGCTGAACGCACAACTCGCAAAACAAGTGATCTTTGAAAATGCGACATCTCCAAACTAATGAACGTAACGAATTGGATGTACGTTTTTATACAGTTTAGCATTCATTCAGGTGTACCGCTGCGGGGGTGATCCTTAAAAAGTAAGATTTTTCCTAAGAACATAATTTTTAAAAGTTATAAAAATGCGAATTTAGAAGTCACTTATATCTTACGTAAGACTGTTTCAGGCCCCATCACCCCCCTACGTAAGACAACGTAAGAAAAGCCCAACCCCCCTCCCTCCCCAAAACGTCTTAGGGGCCATTCAAGTATTACGTAAGACGATTTCGGCCAGTTTTCATCCCCCTCCCTCCCCCATGTAAGACAGCGTAAGATTTCATGAATCCCTCCTCCACCCCTCCCTATCTTACGTAATTTGTTATATATTTTTGGAATCATTCACAAAGATAAAAACATATGGGCAATGCCATATCCAAGTGTGCAAAAACTAACCCCAACCCCCTTCGGTCTTTTTAATTTTTTTTACTTAATCACATGCCCTATAGAGAACCCTGCATAAATATAACCCGATACCGATAAATTTTTCCGAGATTTCGTGATTTACAGTATGCCCGATTTGTAAAACACGGAATAATGCGATGCCTCCAATTTAATGAACGCAAAGAATTGATCATTCGTAGGTATTTCTTAATTTTATAATACATTCAGGCGTACGCCGCGGCGGTTATCCTAAATAGTAAGATTTTCATCCGAAAATAATTTTAAAAGTGATAAAAATACTATCAAAGAAGTGATTAAAATCTTATGTAAGATTCTCTCGGATCCCCTCACCCCCTACGTAAGACAACGGAAGGAAAGCCCAACCCCCCTCCCTCCGCAAGACGTCTTGCGTAATACTTGAATGGCCCCTTACCTGACAAAAGAAATGGTTGAAAGGCTACAGCAGAAAGCCTACCTTCGGACCGTTGACTGCCGACTACGTCTCACAATCCCTCCCCATGACGATGTTGCGGATGGGTTCATTAAGTGCGGTGCGATGGCGGCAGCTCCCCCACGCACCGAAGGAGGAGGGTGACAGGACGAGCACCACCCGCGGGAGTGGCGTCGCCCTTGATCCACTGGCGTCGCACTTCCACGGCACGCGAGCACCATGGCATTGGCCCACTCCACAATATGACGCACAGCTCGGCGCCTTACTCATCGAGAAAGTCTTCGATCACATTGAGGCAACGGGATTTTTAGCGATTGCAGTAGTGTTGTCCTGTTGTACTTCTCATTTCTGTCTATGCTTGCAGTGGCTGATTTCCGTGTTTTAGGATAATTCTTTTGTGTAATTCTTTATTTTTGCAAAAATGTCAGAGTATATCCACCGTACATAATAAAGCATGTAATTGAAGCACACCAAAAGTTAATTCCTTGATTAACTGTAAATACTTAACTGGCATACTTATTGTTAGTGTTTTCTTTGAAAACGTAAAAGTCATGAAAATTTTTAACTTTTTTTCTGATAAAAACAAAACATTTGTATTAAATTACACGCTTAAAAATAATCTAAATACAGATACACTAACATATTTGTGAAACGATGGCTTGCTTCTTGTTAGTCGTGAAACAATAGCTTGCTGTTAATGACATGTTTCTAGGACACAATTCCAAAATGTGCATAAAATGTTGAAATCAATTAAATCTCACAAAAATTTTCGATCACTATCCGTTCCTGATTGAGTAGTGTATCATTACCCACGAATCACGCATAATTGCAGCGTGCTTATATTTTATACTTCTGTCCCGCTAAAACTATTAAAAAATCAATCACTGTGAGGCGTTGTGAAACGAAAAACAGTAAATTTGTGATTCCACTATATAGGAACTTTTTTAAAACTAGCCCCGGAGTTTGACGTAAGTCATCATCTTCAGGTCCAGAAGCCTGAAAACGTGAAGATGACGTTTTACATGGAAATCCGGGCCGTGTTGTAATAAAATGTTTTTTTGTGGAATCTCAGAAACTTTTTTATTTCAATACGAATCGATTCTTTAAAATTACTCTCGAAACTATCTAGTATGTCTAAGCGAAGGACTGGTTATAACGAAATCCACCCATGGCCGAAGACGATAAGTTCCTTTAGTTCTATGGGAGTGGGTTCACCAGGAGGAGCACCATTGATCGTGGCATTAGTAGGAGCATTAAGATATGCAGATTTTATCCTCTTTAAGTAGGTAACTAAATTAAGTTTTGCGCGGTGCAGAAAATTGTTACCTGGCGGTCGGAATATGAGCATACGGGGGCTGAGTTTGGCCAGTGTTCTCCATAAGGCCCATACTGTCTATTAAAAATGGAACGCGCTATAGCCATCGTAAAAACACCCAAAATATCTAAATCTTGCATTCTTTTATTCAAAATGTGTATTTTTAATTATATTAGTTCATCATCTCTAATATATAAAAAACACGAAATAGATTCCATTACTTAAAACTAGCAAATGCATTGATTGATAATGCGACATGTGTTATCACACCCAGTTGATTTGAGTGCGATTTGAGCGGCATTCAATTACTTTTTGGGCCATAATTCGGGAACCAACAAGCAACATTTAATGGTATTCAATTAGAAATACAGCAAATATCTAGTAAGTCGTTGGTAATAACACGAAGCCAGTTAAATAATTCTAACGCTCCGTTAACGCGTCCGCAATCCACCAATGTCCGAAAGAAAGCCAGAAATGATGGAATTTTACTTTAAAATTTTTTTCTAACTATTACAATCGCGCAAATTATGTTGTACGCAGTCACGCGCACAGGTGCAAAGATATACACGAAAGAAGGTGAAATTCGCCATGAAAAAATATTGGAATTGTTCGGAATCTGAACCCAGAATTTTCCTATTGCCGGTCAGGTGTGTTTCACCACAAAGCCATCAAATAAAGCTTAATGCAATGCAAAACGAACCAAAATAAATGTGAACTTCAAAAAATAAGGAAAACCAAAATAAGAAACAAAATCAGGTAAGAACTATCTAGTGTTTGAAGAAATTGTCTTCATGCGTGTCCATATCTAAACACAATTAATCACTCGGAGAACGTTTTGACATAATTTTTCGGGTCTCAAATATTCGGCAAAAAAGATGTCATTAAAAATGATAGCACTATTCCAGAGTGTTTTATGTCCGTTAACCAAATCAATAGATTAAAATCATCTATAAAACCTTCATGGTCTATTGCACGTGAACTGGTTTTGAAGAAAGTGTTTACAACGCAATTACTATCAATGACGGCAGTGGTTGATTTCGTTGTTTATTCTTTTCCATTTCTTAGTTTTAACTAACGAGAACGATTATATTATATTGCAAGCATTAGACAATTAACGCAATCATAACAAGCAAACTCTAAATTCTAGCCCTCAACCATGCTGATTACATTCATTTTTATCCAAGGTTTATTGTGACTGTACCTTCTGCTCAAACATCAAATTGACAGCAAAAAGAGTTGAATCAAACAAAACAGTTTCAGGTGTGACTCTATGGAAGTTCTTAATGTTCATGATAAAGAAGAACCTGGCTTTAAATGCGCACGTATTTATTTTAAACCGACCCAGGATTTCGCAATTAGGTGTCAACTTCACCTTGATAATGGCACCTAGAGTTCGTCCAAGATAATGGCGAAGTTGACATTTATAAATGCAGCCAATCAGTGAACTCGTCCAATGTCGTTTGGGGAAATGAACCATGTGACCGAAGGATCCATGATTGTGGCCTATATTTCAATCATACCATAGAGAAAAAGTTGTTTAATTTTCATTTCCTTCTAAGCCAAATCAGGTTATTTCAACTGCGCTATTATCTTGGACGGCCTCTAGTTGCTGGTTTTTACTAAATTAGTGTGCATTTACTTCAAGTTACCTTTCTAATCATGAAGAGCTGAATCGAACTACACATCAGGTAGTCGCACTTTCGAATTTACTGCCTCCATTTTCTTGCTCTTCCGGTGACGTGAGTTCAACGGACGGCTTCAGACGAATGTAAGTGACGCGAACGAAGCTTTCATTGATAGGTGTTCTCTGGATACACGCAGGATAAGTTAATTGGCTGCTAGCAACGTTTCGACGGAATACCCTTCCGTCTTCGTCATTGCCCTGATAATGATGGAGGAGTATGTTATTGAAACGTTTACAGCTGGGTCATTCCACGTCAAGTGGTCTACTTTTACAGAAGTGCCCCGCTCGACCATCTCGGATTTAAATGAAATTTTGTGTGGATAGTTGTACATACCTTTTTTGAAAATTTATTAATTTTTAGGTCCGTTAGTGAAATGCTTTTAGAGATATAGTCGTTTGTGTAAAATATTCCCCGGTTGCTGTTTCCTGCGTCTACGAGAGTGAATGGTGGATCGGCATTGTTGTTGAAGTAACGAGTGACCAAAATGATGCATAGATAACATTTATGCACTCTTGAGGTCCTGCTCAATCATTTTATTGGCCCGAAATAAGATAGTGCCCCTGCTGGGTTCCGGATCAACACCTCGTCAGCATGCTCCCTGCTCCTTCCGAGACGACATCCGGAAGAAAATTTGAATTTGCTGAGACTGTGTCGTCTAAAATGATAAGTTAATATAATAAGATGAAAAAACGAACTTAGAAAGTTGATCAAACTTTAATCATGACTTTGATAACCATTTCCTGCGAAATTAGATAAATATCTTTAAATTTGGACGTACAACCGCAAAGAGCTATGAAACCTCAAGGAAGACACCAAATTGCATGCTTAGGAACCTGAAAAAGAGACCCACTCGTGGCTGGTGTTGCACGGATATCGGGCGCAACCCAAGTGGCGATGGGGTTACCAGTTCAAGTACTTGGATTGGTAGGTAGTGACAATGTCACTATGGACTAACGCAATACAACATCGGTGTGTCAATATAAACCTGAGACGCGCCTGTAGCAGAACTGCCTGTTGATATTTAAGCCGTTTCCAGTGGCGACGACTTCTAAATTACATTGTTTCGGCGACATTGCGAAAACTAGCGCTCGTAGGATAGCTATCATCTCACCCTACGCGTGTAGTTACTGGAGTTCGTCGTTTCGTGGCGCTGATGAAGGCTGATGGTATTTCACCCACGGACCTCGTTGCCACGCCATGGTGTGTCCGCGTTAGCTAATTAAATTCACTTTTCTAGATGCTTAAAAATGTGCTATATCTGATGAGATAGGTTTAACGGAATTTGTAGAAGGTAGTTTTTTGCAGAAACGGGTTGAAAACACCCTATTTTTGACCTTTTACAAAAGTCGTGAACTTTAGACGTGATTTGTAAACTAACGAAAAAAGCTATGGGTTTGAAACTACCCACACAGCACATTTCCGTTTTAAAACGTTTTTTTTAGTCTCAAAACTGTAAAAAACAGTTTTATGACAGTTTTGAGACTAAAAAAAACTTCTTAAAACGGAAATGTGCTGTGTGGGTACGCTGTCAAAAACTCACTAACATGGAAATATTGGAAATGGTATTTGATGTCCATTGAACAATTCTTGAAAGGGACAGAGCACGCTAAAGTTTGAAATTTATTTAGAGAACTAATGTATGAGGCCGACTTTGCAGCATTTTATCTACTCATTACGCTTTGAGAAAATGCTATAATCATTTTCACTTCACAGAGCACTAAAAGTTGTATAATGATAGGTACGTATCATTTGTTTAGGCAAAAAAGACTACAGAGATATCACGTCACAAAGTTGCGAAAATTTCACATTCATGTGGCAGGTGGTCGTGACATGGGGTCACACAAACGGCTATATCTTCAAAAGTATTTCACTAACGGACCTAAAAATTAACAGGTTTTCATTAAAGATTTGTACAACTATCCACACAAAATTTCATTCAAATCCGAGATGGTCGAGCGGGGAGCCCTAGACCACTTGACATGGAATGAATGACCCAGCTGCCAATTACCTTACCCGGTGTGAATCCCGAGAACACCTAACATTTTTTATCCGCCGGGAAAACACCAGATCATATATGAAGCTATCATTGTTGACGGGCTGAAGGTGAGCAGATGGAAAGCATTGACTTGCTTAGATAAGAACTTTGATAAGTTCAGCGTTGAAAAAAATTAAAAATAGTTGGAGAAGAATAGAGCGTTGTTGTCGACGATAAATGAAGCACTATGATCCCGAGGTTGGAATCCGATGACAAAGGATTCGCACATGAACAAGACCTCATGGCATTGATCATATCGTTGATCGAGGACATTCAAAAATTCGGTGAGATCACTTAAAAAAATACCATAAACTAATTTTGGACGTAATCTCAGTTGATAGGTATCAGATGGCCTTCGAGAAGAGAGTGATGCTGCCTAATATGGAAATGGAAGAAGAGATTCAGAGAAATTCGAGAAAAAATGTCGCGTGATCAGACTGACAGCAAAAGCTTTCCAGATCTCCAAAAAAAAACTATAATCTCATCTCAAAGTGTTTATACTAAAAAAGGACTCAAATTTAATTATTTTATACTCTGGCTACTTTGAAAAACCGCGTTCGCATATAATTGACATCATAGCTTTCCACGCTATTTTTTCAGAAAATTGAAATTGAAAATACGTGCAAGGTTTTAAATTCCTAAATCGGTGAAACATGGGGGAAAATTGATTTTTTATTTATCATATTAATGCAATATTCGCAAAAAAGCGTATTCTGTGAAGCGAGTTATCTTAGAATATGCGTTCGAGATGTGGGTGTGGAGGAGGATGGAGAAGGTGCGTTGGACGGAAAGGAAGACAAACGAGGAAGTGCTTGACATGGTGGGCGAGGAGAGGAAACTTATGAGATTAGGGGAAGACAGGGTAGGTGGCTGGAAGGGGTAATGAGGGGCGATGGTTTGCTGAAGGCCGTGATAGAGGGCAGGATGTTGGGAAAACGGGGAAGGGGAAGGAAGAGAATAGGATTTATGGACAGGATGAAGAAAGGTATGACTTATGCTGAGATTAAGAAAGAAATACTAGAGGTAGAAAGGGCACGGCACGCGTAGGAGTTCTTTGGATATTCTCTGACTTTCATCTGCGTTTATGCACAATCTTTTTACTTCTGGTTTATTGATTCGCCTGAGTCTTCTTTTGGTTTCTCATCTTTGTACCGCATTCACATCTCTCGGCTACTATTTACGAATAATTCAGTCAGCATTTTTGCTTCTCCTGGCATTAAATCGAAATTTTAGCGGCTGAAAACTCCGATAAACATGGACTCGCTACTGAGAGGGCATATATTAACGATCTTGCTCAACGGGAAACGATGCGAATACTGATAAAAACGGCATTGTTCACAAAATATATGGAGCTTAGAAATCGTTGGCGTAATCTTTTTCCGAGAAAACTGCGCTATCTACTTCTGCGAGCATTTCTATCACGAAAATACAAACTTGGAAGAATTAATAGGATGGAAATGGAATGCTAGTCACCGAAGTGACGACTTGGCTGTTATCGAAGGTTCAAAGGAAGGTGTGACGCACGAGTTGATTTGCAGAATGAAAGAGCTAACGAACGGTGGCGGCTGGTGAAGAAGATCAGCAATGTGCTGCCCCTCCCCCTCCGCTCGCCCCTCCACTGCCCCCCTTCTCCCTACCCCCCTCCTCCTCACCCCCACCCCAAAATGAAATGTATGGAAATGTAAAATTTACTCACTCAGTGACGAAAAATGAAGTCCATCCGCCGCTCCTTCTTGCTACAGAATTTGTCAATCACCCTGGCATTGAACCCTTGCGTGGTAGAGATCATCTCCTTATCAATGGAGAGCATTGTCGGTGCACTTAGCCTTTCCTGTGACATGGTGTTCCGTAGGAAGGTCTTAATCCATTTTAGCGATGAGAAACACCTCTCAGGCTCCGATGTTGTCATTGGTGCTGATATATTAATATTCTCAGAAACACCGTTATTTGGCTGAAGGCGCCTTGCAGATTGTCGTTAATTATGAACTGCAGTAGTGGCACTGCTCCTGCTCTATTCTTAAAATTAGGCCTACAATACAAAAGCGTTAGTTCTGTTTTGAGTCTCTTATTTCCAGAATGTTGTAGGCCCTGACTGTTATATCTAATTATTTATCTGGAAACTGTTTCGAATATAGTACGAAATTTGTGGAAATTAAAAGTTTCGCAGCTTCTAAATGATCCAAGGAATGAAAACGATCTCGTGCTTCTCGCGCAATTCTGTAACATACTTCTTTTGCATCAGTACGTCGACATGATACCTTTCTGCGTTTACTTTCTGCTCCGCGTAATTCTTGAGGATTAACGCCAATACTTTCTGTCAAGTCCCTTATTCTTTTGACTTCATGAATGAAATTGAAAACAGCAGATTTAACTTTCACAACATCATTGTTCTTGATTGTCGCTGACTGTAGAAGATATCCACATATGGCATTAATTTATGGAAAAATTCGAGCCAGAGGATGAATTTTCTAAAATGCGCCGCAGTCCGTTTTCTTCAAGGCAAGATTTATTTGACGTGGTTTTCTCTAAGTTTAGCAAGCAAACAAATAATGAACCCCTATATTCATATACGGTGTTAACAGTGCGTGACTTGAAATTCACATCCACACACCCAATCATGCTCGTACACTTTCTTGTTACATTTTTTTATGTCCTTGGATTTGTTCGAAGAAGCTCTCTGAGTGATAACCAAGTCCGGGGTGGGTCTTCCTAACTCTTTAACTTTAATTTTTTCTTCCAAAGTTCTGGTAGAAAATGGACTACTCAACAGTTTTCCACGGAATTATCCATGTTAAACTGGAACTAAATGCGCAGAACACGCAACGCTCACACCTTAAACTTAAAAACGCGGCACTTGCACCAGACTACGGTCGTGTATAAAAAATTTTCAGTGACACCAAAAAAGGTAAATACATAAACTAAAGATGTACCGCAAGATGAGATTATTATTTTTCCCTAATCATGTTCGGAAAATTCAAGATTTTTTTGATAGGAAATAGAAAAGTATCAAAATCTAAGCCCCATTATCAGCATAAATATTATAACTTGGCTAAAAAGTAGCAACAGAGTGCATAATTTGGGAACCCTTCTAGCGGGTAAAGGTGTGGCTGCGTCTTTCCCAAGCCGCTCAAACTATTCGCTCTTACATTGTCTTTACCAAGTCAAGTGTGATAAGCTCTGTCACCCTGTGGCCAAAAGAAGAAATGGTCTCTGCTTGGACTACGTGGGGGTAGCGCTGTCCGATGTAGTACAGCACGCAATTTACGTAGCTCGCGCATGCGCAAAACCGCGTTTTTCTACTCGATGAGGAGAATCCCTCCGAATTCTTGCTGGCCGTGAACTCGCCAGCACACGACGCATGCTTACCCCTCGTACGAAGGGGAGTCGGGGAGTTCT
The DNA here is from genome assembly GCA_963573305.1 of Pyrrhosoma nymphula. Lineage (NCBI taxonomy): Eukaryota > Metazoa > Arthropoda > Insecta > Odonata > Coenagrionidae > Pyrrhosoma > Pyrrhosoma nymphula. The sequence continues at coordinate 82,904,519 of OY754333.1, read as the reverse complement.
GAAGACTTCTCCGTGTTCAACGGATGAGTGAAGCAAGCGCGCTCAGGTTGTATTCAGAAAGGATCCTTAAGGATCCATCCAGAAAGGTGTCTTAATTTCAAATATTTAATGTGGCACACAAGCACCAACCGCCACTGCTAACGAAGGTGAAAGTCATGACACTCATACATACACGGACTACATGATGGAACATAAATTGTTTTATGCTACTGGATAGGATTTTTTAAAAATCCAAACGATGTTATTGAGAGTATATTACGAACGGCTAGCTGAGGACAAAAGTGAGTATGCTGAGATGAAGAAAGATATTGTGTTGGTAGATACGGGCCTACGACTGTAAAAACGGACGCAGTCCTGTACAACTTGTCCCTTTAAATCCCTCCAAAGTCCACAAAGGATATGGGTGCTTCGGTAGATTAACTGGCTATAGCACTCGGTGCGACATCGAGGGCCCCGGGTTCGATACCCGGCCGAGGCGAATTATTTTCCTCTGTGAAATGTCGCACTAGAGGATTTTTGCTCACTTTCATTTAAACCTACATTAACCGCCTTAACCAACTCTAATCATAAATTTATATACTTCGTTATGTTCATTAATTTAAAGCCGAATTCTTTTCCGAAGGAGCCTAATTCATTAATATCAATAGCAATGAATTTTTTACTGTTATAAACTTTCGATTATTTTTATTATTCGATTTTATGAGCATTTTATATTAAAACTATTGAATGGATTGATTTTAACTTCTTATCCCAATTTGCAGTAAACATTCATTTGTTCTCCACTTTAATGACGTTTTCACATCAGTTTGGCAGCCTTGGTGGTACGGAGGGTGTCACTCTATCCAGGTAGATCACTGTATTTTGTAATTCATCTACTGAGGCTTGTAAGTACTGTCAGGTCATGATTGTTGATTGTCGGTATACCTTAGATAACATGTTCAATAATTCTCAAAACCAGAATCACAGTAAGTGTCGGTAACGTTGGTGTTCTAGCCGGATAGAAATGACTTCGGCTAGCAACAGTAAGCGTAGGAGACGAAGTTCCTCTCAAGGACGCCTTTCAAATTTGCACTCCCAAGCTTATACTACGACCTTACGAAGCTGAGTGAGTCTCGTGCACAACTGATCATGTTGGGCTGAGCGAATTTGCGATGCGTGTGATGTGGGATGCGAATTGGCAGCGTTCGGCTTATTCGCTGCGTTGAAGGCTATTGGTCATTTGCGCCGTCCTAAATCAATTACTTACATTCAACAGTTGCGTTTTGTTTAAAGATATTGGATTAGTTTATTGTCACTATATCGCTGAAAGTAGGAGAATGAACAATATATTGGATTAAATCACAGGATTAACTTGCGATAAGAGGGTAGGTACCAATAAAACACATGAGGAAAATGTATTAGAGCGTCATTTCATACGGATCCGAATCATGAGCTTCTAAAAATAATACGCCACGTGAACGAAATGAAAATCATCAAATGGATGCTTGGAGTTGCGAGAAGGGAGAGAGTTAGAAATTAAAATATCAGAGGAAGCTTGAAAATTTTACCAATAGAGAAGAAAATTAAAGAGAGTAGGATGCGTCGGTTTAAACACGTAGAACGGCGCGGCGCGCAGAGAGATCTACATCTACAAAATACTCTTCAAGCAACCTCAGGGGTGTGTGGCAGGGGGTAATTATTCACCAACATGCATTATACTATACCCTAAAGTTATTGTAACTACGACTAATTATGCTTTAGCATAAATCGCTAATGCTTGTCACGAGGCGAAGCCTCACAAGCATGCACTACAATACAGATATTATCACAATGGAGAGGGACCGTTAATATATATGTATTTTGAAACTACACAAATGGAGAGAGACTCGAGACTTGTGTAGAAAACATGCACGGCCTGCTGCTAGTACTAGGTAACAGTTAAGGATTCAAGTATTAGGGACTACTACTACTACTAAAAGACCTACACTACCTATCGGCAAACCTAGATAAAAGTCTCATTGGCCGCTGTTATGGTCCCTTATAGTTCGTGGGAAAAAATGACATTTTCAATCTGTCCGTTCTGCAGTCTAGTTTCCCTCAACCGTTTCCCATCCCAGATACTGCAAAAGGTCAGTAACACTAACGAGATTATCATTACGGCCTTTAAAGTATCAAGCCGATCTTCGCTGCACGCGTTCTAACTCAGTTTTCAAGCCTTTATCATAAGGATCCCAAATACTGGCAGCGTATTGCAAGTGGGGTCTAACAAAGGAGAAGTAGCGGAGCATTATGAGGAGCATGAAGGGTAGCGGAGTGGCGAAAGACGATGCAAGACGATGGAGAGGAATGATGGGAAAGGCAACCCCAACCAAGGAAAAAGGGCTAGGCAGAAGAAGAAGAGAACTAAATGAGGTCCAGGCCGATTAAAAAAAACACTTATGTCTAGCTTACTCCGTTAGGGTCGTGTTAATAAAATATTAAGGTAGTTTGATGCAGGTATCTCTTCCACTAGAATTTGAACTCATTATAAAGAAAAATCTCATATTTCAATGATATCAAATTACTAACTCCTTGCTGAACTACTTTTAGAGCTCTTTGCCCTAAAATTATGAGCTGTTTTAGATGGGATAGATTACGTCTCTGATCTTCAGAGGGAGAATGTTTGTCATATATAACTATATTTGCTCCAATAATATTACAATATTTACTTCATACTTCTTATAGACGCTGAAATTAAAAAATAAAATTTGAGTATGGCCTTCATTTTAACTAGGAAACTATCTCGCTCAAACTACTTTAACTGGATTCCCGTGATACTCACTCTGCTGCGTACATCCCGGTGTTTCAGACGCTCTAAAAGGTGATTGGCCTTTAGAAGTGCGTCGCATTCATTTTACCGTGGAGGATTCTTGTCCATGGTGTTGGGATATGAAACTAGTTAATAATTCTATGAATAGCGTTCAGTTTGTATTCATGATTAAGTAAAATATTCTGTACTTGTGTACAAAAGTTTATTTGTACGACGCGTTAGACTACCACCAGTTGCCACTTCCAGCCACCGACCCTGCCTCTCCCTAATATCATCCAGGAGTTTCCTTTCTTCACCACTTCCCCAAATTTTAAATAAATCCAAATATTTCTGCCAGCGAGATGATGTGAGCAAAATGCCTTCAGATGATCACGTGAGAGATTGAAATGTGGATATTACTCAACTGGTGCGTATTGATATTGAAACATGGCAATTGCAAACATGGGCGATTCATTCATTCATTACAGTAATCTACCGGCGATAATTAATTAAAATTGTGGATTCACTAATGCGCTTCCCTAAGGTGGTTGGTGCGATTTTAGTCTACGTACATATTTGCGTGAAGCTATGCATACGTGTTCTTCTTAGTTATATCTATTTATGAAAGTGAAAAAAATTCAATTTTTACCGTTTTGGTTTTTTAGCAATTCAGTGCTATTTTGACGAGTTGAAATATGAACGAGATATGGAAAATGTGATTTATTTCGTAATAATTTGTCTACAAATGTACAGATTTTCTTATTTACCTAAGTGAAACAATGCATTCATATTATTACAGTGGTTGCTAACAAATATAAAAGTGTCGCGAGTCAAAAATAAAAAAAAAACATTTAAATACAATTTCGTCTAAATTTCGAATACCACGCCGAAAACTCTAGTTGTAACATGCTTTAATTGAAGAAAAAAAAAATTCTTATAATTCCTGTATCACTCCCATTGCCGCTCGTATGGTGAATTCCAACACATAATCAGATACACTCAAATGAAAAGTGGTCCATGAATTTCTTTTCGACTTACTAAAAAAATTATTAAAATGTGCACTCAATGACCTACGATTACCTCTCCAGCCTCCTTAATTTTAAAAAAATCAGTGAGATAGGAAGTTAGTGCGCTTGGATACGCCCATGGCTACGCAAAAACAATTGGTAACATGTGCGGCAATGAATTAAGATCATGAACTCGCTAATACGCGTTCTTAATTAGAATAAAAGCTTAATTATTCTGTCAGCAAGAGGACGGGAATGCCTGCGGATGAACGCATAGTGACGCAAAAACACAGCGATTACTCAATCGCCGCGAGTTAATCCGTATTGCACTTCCTCGTCGTGACAGCTCTCTTCTTTCTCCCCATCTGCAAGCGGCACTCCACTCCGCTCGCTCAATCTAATCTGCCGAGGGGAGGTCGTCGCCAAGGCCTTCCATTCCCCTCTCTCCTTCATTCTGTGCTGCTTATTAATGGAATCATCTCACCCAACTCCATGGAAGCGCAGGTCCAAGAGATAGACACCTTGGGAGAAAAGAAACTCGGAAAAATGCTCTGATAAAAAAGTACGCGGAATTTTTGAATTTCCCAAATTGTACAAGTCCAATTGCCTCAATTTTTTCGTCGTTGTGTTTACACGGTTGATGTACTTGACTCTGACGTATGTTGACATTGGTTGCCATATTTGATGTTTCCTTTATTGCTGGATATCGACGAGGTTGCACGTTGTTTGGTGAGTTCGGCGAATTTTTACTTATGGATGTGATGTCACCCCTCGTTCACTCGTTGACGTTGTTGGGTCTGGGTTAGGATGCCAGAGAAGAAATATATACTGGGCGCCAGTGCAGGAAAAATGAAAGGAGGGAAGGGTGAGAGATTTACGGGGAATCGTAAAGGAGATTCCACCTTCACTTGGAATCGGTGGAATGGGAATTGATAGGATTATTATTTTGTAATTCTCCCAGAATAATTGTGCCCCTCAGGCAACAGGTATCATTATCGAGAGTTGCGGAGGGAGAAAAATTAATTGGAGGTAAGGTAAAGAGGAAGTTTTGGGAGAAGGAACGGGTAATAAAAAAAGGAAACAAAAATCGTCGCCACATAAAATCGGACTTGCGAAACACGTCCGCACACGAACAACCCACGACTCGTAGAACGTCCAAACATGGACAAGGATCTTCCAAAAGAACTCCGTCTACGCAAGGAAAAGGCCCCTTTCATAAAAACCCCGCAGCTAGCGACCTCAGGTGAGGCCAAAAGTAAGACACAAAAAAATGGCAACGAAATGCGATGCCGCGGCCGTTTCAAACCAAATACGTTACATAGCACCCCCTCCCCTTCTCTCGGCTTGGAGCGGCATCAAAGAAATATGCCGATTCGTAGGTCGCGTCATTGCGTTATGACACCGCTTTTAAGTCTCGTACGTGACATTTCCCGACGGGTCTCCCACAGACGGCAGTCAAATCGTACTCCAACGGGGACGACTCCTTGATGACAATAAATAGAGTCGTCCCCGTCGGTGGACGCGTTATATATGCGTTACATGAAAAAAATGGAACAAAGAATTTGCATTTTGCTATAAAAACGAAATAAAGTGCAGTACCGTATTGAAAATGTTAAATGTTGCTTTTGGAGAACCGTCTATGTATAAAAAAAAGGTTTGCAAGTGATACAGACGTTTTCAAGAGGGTCGTAGATGTTGGAGATGACGAGCATCTAGGACGCCCAAGCACATAAAAAACCGATGAAAACGTAGAAAAAGTGAAGAAAATTACTATGGACAATCGCCGAATCTATATCAGAGAGGTTGCTGATGATGTTGGCAAATTATTTGAGTCGTGCGATGCAATTATTTCGGATAATTTGGGCATGAGACGATTGACAGCAGAATTTGTCCCGTAATCGTTTAATTGCATTTGATAAATTTCGATAATGCACTTGTTCACACTTCACCGATTGTGCGTGATTTTTTTGCGGGAAACAACACCGTTATGGTGATCCTCCGTATTCACTGGATATGGCCCCCTGTGACTTCTTCCTATTCCGTAAGACCAAAAAAACCATGAAAGGGTGACGTATTGCCAACATTGAGTTGACAATGACAGAATAGGTGAAGGAGCCAGACCATATTAAAAATTGCCTTCCAGAAGTGCTATAACGATTGGAGAAAGTGATGGCACAAGCGTATTGAGTGATGCCTGATGGGGACTTTTTTGTTGGGGACAAAATTATTACTGACGAATAAATAAATACTTTTTGAGAAAAAAGAAAATTCCGCGTATTTCTTATCAAACCTCGTATTTGACAATTGTATTACCTACTAGGCATACGAATAAATTTATATCCAGAGAAACAGAAATATTTTTTTTTAATGATGAAATAGTTTCAAAAATAGATTTTTTTTAATGCATCACTGTCCCCCTGCCGAAAAAGAACTCGGCGAAAAAATGTGAACAATACCGCACCTTAAGCCTAGTCACGCATGCTTCTAAAATACTTACATCCATCATACTGAATAGAGTTGACCCTAAAATTGACGCACTTTTATCCAATGATCAATTTGGATTTAGAAAAGGAAGAGGGACACGCGAAGCTATTCTCTCGCTCAGAACCGTAATGGAAAAACGACTAAGAAAGAACAAAGACACATTTGTGACCTTCATAGACCTAGAAAAGGCTTTTGACAAGGTTCGTTGGGCACCAATGTTCCAAATGCTGAAAGAAGCAGGAATTAAATACAAGGACAGGAGAGTAATCTGGAACCTATATGAAGAGGAAAAGGCAGTGGTGCGCTGTGGAGACCATATGCAGGAAGCAACTATAAGGCAAGGGGTAAGACAAGGATGCTCCCTATCAACGATTCTCTTCAACTACCACATACAGAGAGCTCTAGATGAGATGAGAGAAAAGGTAGGGGAGCTAGGTGGTGTCAAGATCCATGGAGAAAAACTGGATATGCTGAGGTTCGCTGATGATATTACATTACTGGATGAGAGCGAAAAGGATCTGAGTGAGGTACTTGAGGTAATGGAGGACATCCTAACAACAGAATATAATATGAAAATAAATGTAGAGAAGACCAAAGTACTTAAGGTTAGCAAGCATGGGGGACCAGCTAAAGTGTATTTAAGGGACAGGTGAATAGAAAATGTAGAGGAGTTTACCTACCTGGGAAGCAAAATAACAACCGATGGAAGGAGCAAAAGAGACTTAGTAAGTAGACTTCACCAGGCAAAGAATGCGTTTTATCAAAAAGGGAAACTCCTAACATCCAGAAATATCGGCCTAGACCTAAGAAAACGCCTTCTTCAAACCTTTGTGGAGCATATTTTTATATGGCAGTGAGATCTGGACGTTGAGCAAGGCAGAAAAGAGGAGGGTGGAAGCATTCCAGATGTGGTGTTTCAGGAGGATGTTAAAGACTCCCTGGGTGGACAAAGTCAGTAACGAGGAGGTTCTCAAACGTATGGGGGAGTCTCCTTGTCTGGTGAAATTACTGGAAAAGAGAAGAAATATGTGGATCGGGCACCAACTAAGGCACGAAACATTGCTGGCCACCATCTTAGAAGGCAGTGTGGAGGGAACCAACTGCCGGGGCAGGCCTAGGTTGGAGTTTATGGGACAAATAATGAAGGAGTTAGGCTGCTCCACTTATGTGCAGTTGAAAAGAATGGCACAAGACCGTAGCGAATTGAGAACTGCCGCCAACCAACCTTTGGGTTGAGGACTTAAGAAGAAGAAGTTTTTGATATCCTCGTAATTATAATTCATAACTAGGGTAACCCCTAGCTAGGGTTTACCCTAGCGTAATTATAGTTCATAACTAGGGTACAGGTTAAGGCCCCTTTCTCCTTATGCGATTTCTTCCTTGAGCTCGTCAAAGTCTTACCTCTCTTCATCCCGTCCGTAAAATCATTTCTCTTTCTTACTCTTCCCCTCTATCGTGGCCTTCAGTATTCCTTCGTCTCTCATTACCTGTCGTAACTACCTACTCTAAATTCTCCTTATTTCTACAAGTAATTTCCTCTCCTCACCACCATACCAAACACTTTCTTGTTCGTCTTCTTCCCTGCCCACCGCAACTTCTTCATCCTCCTCCACGCCCACATCTCAAACGCCTGCTGCCAATCCTCGTCCTCTTTTCTCTGAGTCCACTTTCTGCACCATACAACGCCACACTCTATAATAAACTCTTCGCCAGCATTGTTAAATTCTCGCACAAGGTCTATGCCATTAATTCTCTTCTATTAGTGAACGCCTCCTTCGCTGGTGTAATTCTCCTTGCAATGTCCCTGCTGCTATGCCCATTTCTGTCCGAAGTTTAACCCATGTAATTAAATTATTCCGACTGCTCTAGTTTGTTACATTACGGTATTATGAGCTTATTAAGATATAATATATTAAGTTTATTTCAATGCTTCTCGTACAAAACACGTAAAAGCAGCAGAGTAAAACGTTATGATGTACAAGATATTTTTGCATGATTCAGGACAACATTAGTTACAAAATATTATAATAATTGTAGCATTTAAGCAATAAAACAGATATCAGTTGATAAGATGCTCTACTCGGGAAGTTCAACGTTGTACAATGTCACTTTTTGAGAAAGTTGAAAAACTCGTACTATACCCCAATTTAGTGTTACTCAACTACATATTTTCTTACCAGCAATTGGTTTCAATTCAAATGTTTTATGTTGATTACTTAGGTGACGTAACTGGCTTATAGCTAATGCATGGTAAGAGTACGGTCATGGAATATTCTACTGAATTGAATTACCCTACTGAATTCTCGATCTATTTTAAGTAGTGTAATCTTTAGCGGGGCTATAATTATTTATTTTAACAGTACTAAAAGCATTTATTTCAAAATAAAAAATATCGAAAGTTTTTAGTTACTATATTCAGAACAAATATCTAGCAGTGTTTTTTAATGCCCATAATGACGACTACATTTCTTTTTCTGACAGCTGTAATCCCTGGCGTGTTCAAATGTTTTCGCATCGTTGATCGGCTCCAGCTCAAAATTATTTCAGGGGGGCTAGATTAACGTGTTTATTAGCACCTTTGTAATTGAGACATTGCGGATATGAGGGAGGGCGGAAGGCACGTTGCCCCTAGTCAGCGCCGCTGGTATCGTTTGCTCTGTCTGTTAACTCCCCGACGCGACGCTTCGTGAATCTAGCGAAATGCTTGCGGCCGCTTATCAAGCAATGTGATAGCAAAGACCTGATATCACCCCAACCGCACTATCACGACTTCGTGAAAAAATAGATATTCCAAATTTTCATTTGTATACTTAAAAATATGCTGCTTTCTATCAAGAATCATTTCGGGGCTAAAGTTATGGAACTGTTACATGATGAAGATAAAAAAGAGATTCTGCTGTTGCTCACAAGAAATAAGTTTATTGCCCGACTAGTTTCGACGTACTACGTCAGTATCAGATGTCTTGATAATGACGTAGTAGGTAAGTCGAAACTACATCCATACAATACCCAGCAAGCCACCTCAAGGGTTTATGGCAGGGGGTGATTTATCACCAACATACACTACACTTTTCCCTAGTAAAGTTAATGTAGCTACGATTACTATCGTAGTATTATTTATAATTGGTGCATAAGCTGAAACGTACAAATAATTGTCAGAAGGTGAATGTAGGTGTGCCAACATGTTAGGGAAACTATTTTTATGCATATATTTTGCAACTACGTATACACACAGAGATACAAGAGCTTTACCAGTAACGTCCATGACGTGCTGTTAGTACTAGGTAGTAGTTAAGGATACAAGCATTAGGGAGTAAATCAACTAACCTGCTTCACTACCTATCGACAAACCTACATAAAAGTCTAACTGGCTGCTGTTATGGTCTCTTATCGTTCGTGGGAAAAATGACATTTTAAACTCGTCCGTTCTGCAGTCTATTTCCCTAATTTTATTCTCATGGTCTGATCTACCGTGGTATGTCGGGTTTCGTAAAATATTATTGACTTCGTCATAAAATAAATTAATTTGAAGTTAATATAAAAGATTAAATCAAAATTTTAATCAACACAACGGTCTGAAGGCAATTTCCACCCCAGTAGTTGCACGTTCGAGATTATATTAACGGCTTTTTACGTACATTGCCGATTTTCGCTGCACACGTTTTATTTCGGTTTTAAAGCCTAACTCATAAGGATCCCAAATACTGGCAGCGTACTCGTAGTAGTTGTGCGATAAACTTATTTCTTGTGGGAAACTGCAAAATCTGTCTTTTGCCCTCATTGTGCTGCTTTCACTCGTGACAAGGACATGACTAGAAGATTGACGCGAAGAAAACGAAAACCCAAACATATGGAAGAGGGGAGCTGAAGGCAGTCATTACGTTTCAATGAGAGGTGTTTGAAAAAGTGAAATGCTTCACCTACCTGCGTGAAACTGTATGATAGAGGATGTAAGAAGTGCAACGGATATCATATAAATAATAGCTGAGGCCAAGAAATATAAGTAAACAAACTGTTGCGCGTTCAAAGCAAATAGGATCACCATTAATAAACCAGTAGGTATCCGAAAACATCCGTGTGGATTGTTGAGCTATATAACTCAGAGACATGAACCGTAGGAGAGCTGGAAGAGAATCGAATAGAGGCTTTAAAAACTACGTACTGGATGTAGGATGTTGTAAATCGAATATATGGATGGTGAGAGAATCGTGGAAGGACTCAGTAGAATAGGAAGGGAGAAAACTATATGGAATACTATCAGGAAGACAAGATCCGGATGAGTAGGCCACGCTTTGACTCATTACAAATTAGCTGGACACGAAATAAAAGGGAAAATAGTTGGGAAAGACCCACGATGAAGACAGAAGGACTAATATATGGACCAACTAAAATGGAGTATGCAACAGCAGAGCTCCAATGACATGAAAGAGTTAGCAGCAGACAGGGTGAAATCGAGGGCTGGAGTCTATCCATCTTAGGATTGATTGAATAGTGATGATGAAATACCTTAGCTTTTTGAAAGAAAAAGGTACTAAATATGCAAGATCATTCGACGTGTACATTTGTTTAATGAATTCATTTTACACCCCAGTAGCTGACTGATGCGCCATTTGTGATAAACTTACGCATTTCGAGTTCAATACCTGTAAAGTCTATGTACTGTCAATAACTTTATTGTATGGCACTTTCTTCTCAATTGACTCAAATTCAATTTCATACATATTATGCTTCTTATTTAAGGAAACATGTCCTTTGTTTGATGAGAGCGAAAAGATCATACCTCATAATTGACATAGCTTAGTACTTTTCTACAACATTTAAATGTTGTAGAAAAGTACTAAGCTATGTCAATTATGAGTACTAGTAACTTCTACGAAGTAAAGCCTTCATCAGTCAAATTTAAGATCATACCTCTTGGCTCTATTGTTTTTGCAATTTGAGCTTGAAATTACGTTGTTTTTAATGCGAAAACTTCATCCGTTCGGACTTGACTAAATGAAATGAGACATAGGAAAGAAAAGGAGGTAATCCCGCTTTTAGGGGAACATTTTATAAACCTGAAAAACCGACAGCTTTCAAGGGTAACTCATTAGTTCTTGTATATGCCAAGTGAAACTATGCCCCTCGGAAGTGAAAGGGAAACATAAAGGGAGGGATTTAGAATGCTTCTTCCTCGTCCATACTGCCGTGATGCATGGGAATAGTCCCCAACCGCCGCGGGGCCATTCCATAGCTTCGGGTTTTACCCTTCTTGGCTTTAAGGCTGGCGTCGCGCGACATCGCCAGACCCGGACGCTAATGAGGGCTGATCCGGTGAAGATGGAGTAACCTTTGTGGCTCCGAGGCATTCCGCGTAATGGATTGGATCTTTCCTCCGCTTCCTCACGCGATGTCCACCTGCGGGGCGGGGCCCTTGCTCCGCAAATGGTACCGGTGGGTGTCCTCATTGCTGATGTCGAAGATTGTCCTGTAGAAGAAAAGGGGGTCGGAAGGGGGTTCAGATGGGCAGGGGCTGGGGGCAAAGGAAGGTCGTCATCCAGAAACGCACGAATGGGTGGGGGTAGGCCTGTGCGATTATTCGATTAATTGAATCGTCGATTCAATTATAGCTAACTGATTGAATTATTATTTTTGTTTTTCAAATTAGTTCTTTCATTCTTCTCATTGCCAAAGGAAATCCTTTGAAAAGCACAATCCAAGTGAGTCCTGTCAATTAATTGGTTGACGTCAATTAATTGAGCAATGTCAATTAATTGGACTTGTCAATTAATTGAATTACTTCAATTAATTGTTATTTCTTCAATATCCGACAATTGAATCGACCACATTTCCAATTATTCTTATAATGGATCAATGTCGATGTTTCGATAATCGCACAGGCCTAGGTGGGGGCATATAGCTAAGGCTTTCACGATCATTCCCAGCCCGGGACGCTGGGGGTTGTGGTAGGGAGATGGGGGGTCTGGTTTCTTCTTCCTGGGGAATTAGCACTGGGGCTACGGGAGGGGGAGGAGTTTGGCCTCCGGCAAGCTTAAGCCTATTCACATGCATGTACATACACATTTTTCCTTAAATTATCAAGTACTCACCCATGTCGCGCTCCGGCCAAGGGGAGCCGGCCGGACCATCTGGCTGCTGGTTGAGGTGAGCCGCCGCCTGATCGAGGACCCCCTGCCAGTTTTTGTTCTGGTGGAGGAGCCGTGGGGATGGACGGTCGTCATACACCAGACCACGACTACCTATGCGGGAGACCTGGTGACCCGCATCGCCCATTTTTTTTCGCGGGGAGTGGATCTCTATTACGGCCACCCCTTGCGCAATTCCCTTCCCCATCGATGTAAGGCCTCTCCTACGGCAGTGGGAGGAATGAAGCAGTGCTCCTCCCCCCCAGTGCCTTGGACCCCCGTTTCCCCCCTGCCCACATTTTTTACAAGTGAAAATCATGCCCAACCCCCCTCCGTGACCCCTCTTTAAGTGATAGCGTTAGTGTTTGTTGTTGTGGTATGGTTTATTAGACAAGGACGAGTGTTGTGGCAGTGAAATTTTTGTTAGATGCAAGAGGCTGCGCAATGCGATGTTTATATTTCCAAATGGTTTTGTGCAAGGGACTAGGGTTCTTCAAAATGTTTATTTTTGCAAGTGACTAAGTTTCGATGTTTTGTTTTGTGCAAGTGACTGTTTTTTTTTATTTTCAAGTATTTTGTTATGCGCAAAAGACTATGTGCTTTTATTTCCATGTTTATGTACCAGGGACTTTTTTATTTTTTTGACGCTGATGTTTTGGAAGTGACCATTTGTTTTCTATTTTTCGCTGGTATTAATGAAAAGTTAATTGTAAGGTTTGATGGTTTTATTCAAATGTGTGCCGTCTCGTAGGAGACAGCACAATTTCATTCGTGGCCGGGAGTAATGTTGTAAGTAGGAATTTGAGAGAGAGAGAGACCTGATTTCTATTATACTTGATTTATATGCTATTTTATTGACTTGGAGAGACCCGATTTCCATTCTATTTTCTTTTGCACTTCCCGGATGACCTTCAATTGCAACCTCCCGTTAGCTTCGCTTCGGGCAGAATCTATTTTCTCGCTTGTCACAATTCTTCCGGTATAGCCACTTAAAAGCTTTTGGTGTTTGTTGTTGCTCAAACCTCCGCCAGTCCAGATCATTAGAGAACCAAACTAGGACAACATCACGTGTGATCCTTCAGAGCGGGAGAGATATAGTATAAAAGGCTACCGCGAGCACCGTGAGTGGTCAATCGGCATAGTAGTATACATCTCTCTACATAGTCGTATCATAGATCATGTAGTGGGTTATTAAGTAAAGGGGTCACCGTAAATATTGGTAGGAATGAGAGCTTTTTTCAAATTAAAAATGAGTTAATATCCGAAAGAAACAGAAACCGCGGCTCAGGTACACAAAAACAAGTGCCATTAATGATATAAAATAATCGATAGACAGGAATTGTAAGTCGTATCCCAGGGGTTCTATTTCAATTGTGGTTGTTAATTGCCGTAGTATAAAAAAAGTCGCAGATTTTCACTATTTCATTCAGAGCACGGACGCTGATGTAGTAGTTGGAACAGAAAGCTGGTTATCGAATGAAATTGCAGATACCGAGATATTCCCAAAACCATATGCAATATACAGAAAAGACCGAACAGCGAGAACAGGAGGAGGAGTATTTATCGCAGTCAAAGATGAGTTCGTCAGCAGAGCCGAAATATTTCCAGATAATGATTTAGAAAGTGTGCGGTGTTTCATTAAATGCTCAACAAAAAGAATTTTATTTGCTCATATTATAGACCACCTGAGGCAGACTTAAATTCAGTTCTCGAGTTTGATAGACAGGTGAAACGTCTCACACGTCAAAATAACTAAAATAACATAATTATCGGTGGTGATTTCAACGTTCCCTCGATTGACTGGAAGACATATAGTTTCAAAAATGGCGGCAAAGATAAGGAGTTGTGCGACACTCTTCTCCACACATTCGCATCTAATTCCTTACATCAATTAGTCACAACACCGACCAGAGGAAACAACGTTCTAGATCTTTTGGCGACCAACATACCTGAAAGCGTCGTAACAGTGAACGGAATTAGTAATCACAGAGCAGTAAAAGCTAGATTCCATATTAGTAATGAAAAAAAGGCACCCATAAAGAGGAGGGTATGCATATTTCACTAGGCGGATCTCGAAGGTTTAAAACGAAAACTATTAACCTCGTATAAATAATTGGGGGGTTGGCAAATTCATCCCAAATCTGTGGGATCACTGCCTAGGTATGTAATACTCCATATGAATCACCTTATAGGTATCAGGACAATAGTCACCCCTTGATCTTTTTTATCTACATCTACGAAGTACCGTGCAAGCCACCACTAGGGTGTGTGGCACGGGGTGATTCCACACTAGGCATGCAGCACTCGTCGTGCGTGTGCTTTATGTGCGTCTTTAAATTTTTTTTATCGTAACGATTTTAACGTTTCCAAAATCATTACATTCTTAATGTATGGGCCGGTAGATTTAAGAAATATTTTTCTCGGGAAGCGAAGCTAGATATTAACGGCGGACGCGTTTGGTGAGTACGAGTTAAAAAGACATTTTCAATGTAACGGAAAAACCGTGAGAACTTCAACCCGAAATAGTAGCGAAAGCAGCACGGACGTTGGAGGAATGGTAATCGGGCAAGCAGGCGAATGCAGACATTGGTCGTGCAGAGACCAACACCACCACAGCCGGAGGCGAAACAGAGACAGCGTGACGGCGATCTGCCTTTAACTTTTGTCACCGGAGTAGCTGGGCACGAGGAGGCAGTGTGAGTTAGCAGCAGAAGAGCCAGGAGACATCAATGCAGCGACAGCCAGCAGACATCGGACGGGAGGCGATTACTGACCGGCCTTCCACGTCGTCACCGGAGCCTGCGACGCATAGACCACTGAGCAGTTTGCAGCAGGAGTATGAAAACGAACCATCATCGTGAACAAGGGATTTGGGTCCATTTAAATCAGTGGGATTCAGAGATAATTAAAATATTGACTTTAATTGGAGTAGTGAAAGTGTTATTGGCCGGTATTTAGACATTTGTTTATTTGGGGCAATAAGTGAAGTCTTCTCCTGTCCTCCCTAGCCGAATGTCACGAGCAGCAGACGACTCGAGAGTTAGCAAATAGGAATAATGGATGAAAGCTCCGATAATTAGTTTTTTTGCGACGACAGAAAAGAGTCAAGAAGATATTTGCATCCTCAAAGTAATGATATAAAACATTTTTGATCGGTTATAATTATTAAATGTGTATCCATGATGAGAAAACCACCTTTGTTATTTCCACAAAACTTTATTACGCTGAGGCGACGAGCGTTTCACCACGCTGTGGCATACTCATGTGTTTTTTCGCGGTAGGTTGCGTGGGAATATATAGCCTGGGCTTATGCTGAGGAAAGGAGTGGGGGCGGGTGGTGAAGGGGGAGGGGAGAGGATTTCCGTTAAGTTTAAAAATGAGTACCAAAGAGGCTATGGGTTTCTCGGAAGACTGCTAGGCGACTCCGATGGCTGGGGGGAAGGGGAGGGGTGGATTGTTTCGTGGGGGTTTTTAGGGGTGTGAGGGGTGTTGCAAGGGGGGGGGGGATAGGGTGTGAAAAGAGTTACCAATTTTCAAGGTGTAGGAGGACAAGCGTTTTAAAACCGCCGTGACCACCCTCTTGAAGAGGAAAGGTCTAATTACCTCTAACAGATAACATAATACACACACATTTTTAAAAAACTACCGTCATTACAGTGTCCAACTAAAACTTTACACAAACAAGTAAAAACTAATTCTTCTCCCTAACCAACAAAATTATCTGGAGTTTATATGGCCTAATTTTAATATGGACTACTTTTCACTAAATATACCACATTATCGTCACTTGCACACAATATGTACCTCCTGTCCATCAGGAGAATGATGAAAATATTGAAGATTGAAAAACATGCATATGAAATCACTGCCCTTACAGTGTCATACTAAAAATCACATAAACAAGTAAAAACTAATTCTTCTCCCTAAACAACAAAATTATCTGGAGTTTATATGGCCTAATTTTAATATAGACTACTTTTCACTAAATATACCACACTCGTCTCTTGCACTCAATATGTAACTCCTGTCCATTGAAAGAATGATGAAAAGATTGAAAATTGATACCAAGCTATATATTCTCACCCAACCTACCGCTAAATGCACATGAGTATGGCACAGTGTGGTGAAACGCGCGTCGCCTCATCGTAATAAAGTTTTGTGGAAATAACAAAGGTGGTTTTCTCATCGTGGATATTCATAATTTCCACGAGGTCAGGCCTGATATCATCAGTTTTATTAAATGTTTAGTTTGAGAATTAAATTTAGTTTTTATCGCGGAAATAATCCTATCGACAATTTATTTACTGATGAAAGTTGAAAATGTGACCATTATTCATCATAAAAGTTATATTGTCTCCGGAAAATCTGGACCCGCTTCGCCCGTGTAGATGTATCAATGTGATATCTAAAAACAATTCTCTTCCCTCTTAGGCTTCCTCGAATGGCTGTTGTATCTAAATACCACACATGTACTTATCAAGTACTCAATGCACTCCGTACCTAGCTAGCGCTTGATGTAATCCAAACTACGTCAGTGTTCGACCCAAACGATATATCGAATCGCTTACTATGCGCAACGATCTATCTTGTATTAGTAATACCACGCTTCCGAGTATCCTTCTCCCTTCCAAAAAGCCATTCCCTCTCCCTGTTAACCAATACTTCATTTGCGACTGGCCGGGATGGAACTTGCTCAGAACATGGCGGATTGCGCAGAACATCATTACTGCCTTTCCAGCTTTTGGCCTCTCCGTTTTTACTCTGTGACGCAGGTATTGGTGGAGGGGGGCGGGAAGCAAGGCAAATTAGCGGGCCCCTGAAAGATGGGCGCTTCCATATCCCGCTTTTGTCATCGTATGGAATGCTGGCGCGACGGATTGGTAACATTCGGTTGGCGCCCAAGGGGGAGGGGAGGGTTTAGGAGGAGGGAAACGTCGCGCGAACCACAACACTCCCGTTTGCACTGCTTTTGCTGCGGTGGTACGGAAATATTCAGGTTACCAACATTTCAATGGAGAAATTGCATCAGCTTTAAAAGCTATTCGTACGCGAGGATAATATTCTCAAGGTAGTGAAGGCTGTTCGGGTGCTTCACCGGGTAATCTTCTCCATGGCTGCCGACGTTTCGGGGTACGATTCGTACTCCATCCTCAGGGCTGAAGGATGATCCTTGCTTTCATTAGGCTGTTGTGAAGCAAAATGTGTCCAATAAGTTTGTCTCTCCTCCTTCGCGGAGTGTTCATTTTGTTTCTTTTCTCTCCAGCTCTTCGTATGACTTCTTCGTTAGTGATTCTCTCCGTCCATTTATCCTTCGTCACTCTTCGGTAACACCACATCGCCATTGCTTCCAATCTCCTTTGCTCTGCTGCTGTTATTTTCCAGGCTGTAATAGTTTAAAGAAAATCATGCGGATAGTCTCTGAAGTTTTTTAACCAATTCCTCCCAGGTCTACATCGACGAGATACCGTGAGATCCACCAGTGCGTGTGGCACGGGGTGATTCCACACCAGGCATGCAGTGCTCTTCCTAGTTCAAATTAGAACGCTACCCTGGCCGATGGGAGAGGACCATAAAGCATTCAGGAGAACAATGCAGGGCAAAACCAGGAACCAAGAGTGTGCTACGTTGACGAGATGCTAACATGCAGTACACGGGTGAACATACTACCACTGGTTAGCATGATTAATACTTTTAATTGAATACGTTACTGTATCTTTCCATAACTGGGCACAGGTTTTTCCCGTAAGTAAATATCAGGCGGATAGTCTCTGAACTTATAAATATAATTTTAGTAAAACCATATAAAATGAGATAAACTTTATTTTGTCCACAATCAATTTTTTTTCACTTACCCACCAGGTTTCGACTCGTTAAGTCATTTACGTGGCAGTTGGACTAGACATAAATTTGATTTTATAAGTCAAAACTGTACTGTAAAAAGTGTAAAATGTATTACGGACTACACAAAGTTTACCACATTACATATGATAAATGGAGTACAACAAAATAGAGCCAGAATACAAACCAACTCTTTCTCTGATGTATCCCGATTACTTGGCTCACATTATAAGGCACCTTTACACGAAGAATGTGCCTACTTGAGCGAGCCGATGGGTGAAAACAAGAGTAAACGGATGCTCTAAGTTTGAATTTTGACTAATTTATGGAAATGAATCAGCACTTTCGCGCAAGTTATCGTCTTTGCACGATGAATTTAACACTGTTGAACATCTGTTTTCGCGTCTAAGCCTGAAAACCAGGGATGTGAAACGTAACGAAATTTCGTTCCATGAACCGCTTCTGGAAGGGTTCGGTCCAAAGAAACGGTTCATGAAACCGAACCTCTTCTGTAACAAAAGCGCTTGGAACGAAAATCGGTTCGTAACAAACGTGGAACCAAACCGTTTTTGAGAATCTTGTTTCAGAAACGAAAAAATCGTTTCGGTTCCGGTTCCAAACTAGGAAAAACGGTTCGGTACGGAGTAAAATTTACCAAAAGAAGGTTGGATGCATTTTGCCGCTCTGAGCGATAACCTTGGTATACTGATCAAGTGAGCGCTGTGACGTCTTGGGACTGAATGAAACGACGTCACGGCTGTGATTGGTCGCCATTTGGTGAGTGGAGAAAAACACCGATCACCATGATGATCTCTCGTGAGCAGAAGGGAGGAAAACAAGTGAGAGTCTCGCGGCACCCATATAATCGGCGCTCTCACATTAAGTGATTATGACGTCATGATCAAGTGATCACTGAGCAAAGTGTAACTGAATGGAGCCTATGATAAGCAACCAACTGAGATTCAAACCAAACACGATGCGCTGTTATCATCTGTCTATTGAATATTTTGTGGCCCTCTCAGGGACGGTCATTTTATGAGCCTCAGGGGTGGGACGGTCACGAACACGTGTTAGGAGGGTCCCCGACCCTTCCACCCACCTTACCGTTATGCTCAGGCTGGGAATCCCAGGTCGCACACAGCACATACTCAAGACTCACGTTATGAACGCGGTGGAGTTGACCCTACAGAAGGACATCCCTCTTTTGTTGCAAAAGCGTGTTCGCTTCGGAATTCTCTCTAGGTTTCCCTGATCCTACTTACTGCTCGTTCCTTATCTTATGGAAGCAACAAGGTTTTCTCATTGACAGCTCATTATTCTGATGAGGTCAACATAAAAGGACGTGGCAGAACATACGCGACTAATTTTTTATACAAGTATGGACATCAAAGGGTGTTATAATAGGTATTTGGAAAGGACATGAGATCAATGAAACATTTACAAAAACTTTATGCCAAAAATGTAATTTAGTGACTTACAAATCTTGATTTTCTTCTTTTCTTTTGAATATTCTATTACATCTAACCAATTGAATGTCGTTGACGATTTTTGAACGTAATCTGCTTATTATTGATTGCAGTATAAACTTTGTGTGTGAAAAAAGCCTTTCAACGCTTACTTGCGTGGTAGGAGCTGCAAGGTCGGCACTGACTAGTTCTTATCGTTCTGGATCACTATATTTTCTTTGGCACCAATTTGGCACTAAAATTCAAACTACCAGTAAAAAATTAAACTAACTTGAGCATTTGGTAGAATATTCTTCTCAAGATCTGCAATAAGTGGCATGAATGAACCCTGTCAAGCTAACTAAAATTTGTTTTCGGCTTCAGTTCGGAAGCGAATAATGACAAACCTCACCCCTCACACCCATGTTTATGACATGCCTAAGGCACTTCCGAGAAATCTGTCCTCAATGTACATACAAACGTACCGACTAAATCTTGCCACTTACAGCGTGCTATTATACTCTCTTACCCTCTCTCACCCTCTTACCTCTTCTCGCCCCCCCCCCCCTCCGACCTTAGCGAGCCGGACTGAGTGGTGCACACCAAGGGACACCGTAATCCACCATCGTAAATAAACAAAGAGAAATCTTGAAAGGGGAATACCGCCCAACACATGCAAAATCGCCGATGCTATGTGGAACCCTGAGTTGTTTTGTTTCTAAGCCGGTGTCCCACGGTAAATTGTTTCGTAAATTTATTCATGAATTCCATATTCATGAAAAGAGATTCCTGAACTGTTGGACCTCATGTCACACGAGCAGGAAAAATTCATGAATTTGGCGCTGATCGGCTGACGGCCGAGAAGAGAACTTTTTGTGCTGTCATCAATAGTGTGGTCTCTGTGCAATCAGAGAAGATATTTTTATAGCAGTTCGCTAGCCCAGAGTCGCCGACACTAGGCCTGGGCGATATTGGTGATTCAATATCGTGATATGACAAATTAAGTATATCGTATCTTGGCGATAACGATAACTCATATCGTAACGATAAATATCGTTTTATCGCGCTTCAAACGACAACTTATTTCGTGACGATAAATATAGTCTTATCGCGCCTCAAAATATTGTGATATATCACGCGATAAAAACCGCAATATCACGTTCCGATAAAGAATCACGATATCACGCTGAGTTAAAATATCACGATAAAAGATCGTGATATTGCGCTCGATAAATTAATCACGCCCGATAAAACATCACGATAAATAACACGATATTGCGCCCCGATAAAATATAACGATAAATATCACGATGTTGCGCCCTAATAAAATATTACGATAAATATTACCTAAAAATATCATGATATTGCGCTCGATAAAATATCACAATTAATATCACAATTAATATCACGATAAAATATCGTGAAGTTGCGCTCGATAAAATAATCGCGCCCGATAAAATGTCACGATAAATACCACGATAAAATATGGTGATATTTCGGTCGATAAAATATCGTGATATTGCGGTCGATAAAATATCGTGATATTGCGGTCGAAAAAGTATCGTGATATTGCGGTCGATAAAGTATCGTGATATTTTATATCACGATAATGCGCTCGATAAGGTAATCGTGGCCGATAAAATATCACGATAAACGTCACGATAAAGTATCATGATACTGCGCTTAATATTGCGCTATCACGTAATCGCGCTCGATGTATGTACTATGATGTCGCGCCGGAAAAACGTGTCAGACAAGCCAATCAGTGTCTGAGTTTCATTAAGAAAATACAGAGTTTTCTTATTTACAGAAATTTACCGAATATTGGCTTGCGCATGCGCAGTGTAACTATGAGAGTATTCATGAATAAATTTACGAAAAAATTTACCGTGGGACACCGGCTTAACGCTTACGAGTGGTCGTCTTAGAGTAAAAGTTTCGGAGGGAGCGGAAAATATGAAAGGAGTAAAACACCCAACGATCAAAATAGTGGGTTGAGAAGGAAAATACCAAATATTATTCAATATTCTAAGATAGCACCCTTATACTCGAACGCAGCAGCGAGCAGCAGCATTTACGTGTCATATTATATATCTCAGTTTTCATAGTCCCTGCCACTCCCCTTCCCCTTGCGCCCCTGTACCGCCACTGGACCGAAAAAAACCGCTCCAAAAGCGGTTCAAATTGTTACGGCCGGTTCCGCTTCAGCTTGAACCGAACCTCTTCTCTTTCGCAGACACGGTTCGGTTCGGACCGAACCGCTCTCTTACCAAGAAAAAGGTTCGGTTTCACGTGGAACCGTACCGCTTCAGAGGTTCGGTTACGTTTCACATCCCTGCTGAAAACACATGCCTAGCGTAAACAGGTCTTGAGCGCAGCCTTGCAAATGTAAAATATGGTGGTTTGATTGTAACGCCTGGGAAGTGAAAATATATCTCTCATTTCGGGTATATTTTTGAAAGGAGAAGATGAAAATATCAAAAAAAGCAAGCAGCGGCTAATAAGCTTGAAGTTCCATTTTTATAGAGAGATAGGTTTGGAGTATGACTCTTGTTTTACGAGCTCGGCGTTTGCCTCACTTGTTCATGGAATAATGCTGCGAGAGTCCTCATATCTAGAGCATCGACTATGCCCGGGCGAACTATTGTGTGCTATTCTTGTCCTCCTTGCGCAACACGTGATGTGCGTCTCTAGAGTTGGGAGTAGAGACACCTGATGATGTCACCTTTGCATTGGAACCTGTCGTCAACAAATACTTGTATATCATATGTGCAAACAACAAATATTCAACTTAAAAAAACAACCCATTGTGAAAATCACTAAGTCATTTGACTGATCCTGTCGCTGGAGTTCATCTACATCTACATCTACAAAACACCCTGCAAGCCACCTCAGGGGGTGAGTATTCACCAACATGCATTACACTATACCCTAAAGTTAGTGTAACTACGACTAATTATGCATTAGCATAAATCGCTAATTCTTGTCACGAGGTGAAGCCTCTCAAGCATGCACTACACTACAGATATGCTCACAATGGAGAGGGACCGTTCATTGACTTAAGTAGGACATATGGAAGCGCCATATTGCATGTTGGTGAAAAGTGCAAAGAAACCTGCTGCAAACCCTTGAGATAAGTTTATGATAATTGAATGAAAGGCAATAATTTCTTTCTTTCTCGGTCTAAAATAATCCTCGCCTTGTGATTTCACTTTTATAATACATGCATCTATGTATATACATGCTGTACCCCGCAAGCCACCTCAAGGGTGTGTGGCAAGTGATGATACCACCCTAGGCCAACCCATCAACCGCCAAATAAACTGCCAGGCTGTTATTACCTGTTGTACTAAATATAATTTTGTGTTAGACTAACAGGTAAGTTTTTTATAATTTTGTAAGTTTTTGTAAATTGTAAGTGGCGTGCGTGGAAGGGACATCATATGCAATACAGCATCTAAACATCTATATACTCATACATCATCATCACTCACTCACACATCACGGGGACCATTTGCCAGTGTTAAGTTAGGGTAACATGCACAGCTTTTGCTAAACAAAATTAGGGAGACAAAATGCATAAAATTAATTAGCATACCAGGCAGAATTGAAAAATGAAAAAATAAAAGGTAAAAATTGCTTCAGGAAAAAATCCAACTGCACCGGGGATCGAACCACGGAACTTTGCCTACTGACATTTTCTACGCATTACCTCTAAAGATTTTAAATACTTATTATTATCCTTGGATTCTCCCTAAAATATTGATAAGATTTTATGTTTAAAAAATATTAAGTATGTTTATGATATTTGTACCTTTAGTGTATGACATTTATGCCTCTATACTTTAAGTGAATGGGCAACTCATGCAGGAAACAAATTTGCTCTTCAAGATAAGTATTCTCTGGGTGGAACGTTTAGTGAACATGTAGAACGAAACCTGAGTGAAGCGATTTATTTTCCATTGCCATCTTGGCAACCATCAACATTACGCGAAAAACCAAGTGGTCAAGGTCGAGACGCCAGTTAAGTCGCGCTGTTTATGACCTGTCGGATTGGAAATACGCGATGACAAAAACGGCATCGCGCTGGCTGATGTTGCAAATCGCTGTTTCCGTTACGCAAAGGGTTGGGATGCCTTATGGGCCCCTTTGTGTGAGGCATAATGAGGAAGTGGAGTGCCATTAGCCGTTGAAGATGGGAAGAGGCTTACAGGACGGTTGGTGGGTGGGCGATAACATCGCACGAAATGGACGAGGAACTGCGAAGTAGGCAGCGGCTGTCCAAAGCATGGGCAACATATATCTATGACGTTTGAATAACTTTATTATCTTCGAGATTAGTTTGAACTTTGTAAACTGGGTAAATCAGGCAAATCACGATATGGTAAAAGGAATAGATTGTGGAACCATTAGATTTGTTACGTTATTTTTTTCGGGGACAATAAGGGACCGCAATAGTTGCGATAGATCTTTTCTGTGAAATTTTCATCCTCGCTAGACAGAGTAGACTTTTTTTTGTGTTTAACAAAGGTACCTATAATTATTACCAAAGCCTCTACCCGATTGGTATACCCCGCAGAATTTGTGTTTCCGCACGCATTAGTATCTCGTAGTAACCATGAATTAGTAGTGTTAGTGACAAATAATCAGTAGTAGTTCCTTAACCCGTGTACTGCATGTTCGCCAACGTAGCCGATCTATTTTCTGACCTCATCAATAATATTTTACGAAACCTGACGTACTACGGTAGACTAGATCATGAGAATAAAATTAGGAAACAATACTGCAGAAGAGACAGGTTAAAAATGTCATTTTTCCCGCGATCGACAAGAGACGATAATAGCTGCCAATGAAATTTTAAACTAGGTTAGTCGATTGGTGGTGGTGTAGCTAATTAGTTGAGTTGCTCCCTAATAATTGTTTCTTAATCTGCAATGCAGTACCAACATCAAGCCGTGCATGCTTCCGGTATAACATATGTATCTCTGTGCGTTTATGTATTTGTAAAATACATTAATACAAATAGTTTATCTAACATTAGTGGTATACCTATAGTTTAGAGCATGTTGGTAAAAGTTTACCTCCTGACAAGTATTTGCAGGCTTTGTTAGTTCATTAACAGTCGTAGTTCTGTCAACTTTATTGGGGTACATTGTTATGCATAATAAGAACTAAGATATTACAATTTTCCACATATAAAGTTTTAATCGACCCGGGTTTCGATGCACTGCATCATCATCAGGTGAAATTGTAATATCTTAGTTCTTATTATGTTCATATTCCACAACATCTCGCCTGATTCCTCCCCTTTTTATTGTTATGCAATGTTGGTGATAACTCACCCCCTGCCAGACACTGCCCTCGAGGTGGCTTTCAGGGTATTATGAACGAGTAGATGCAGATGTGTCTCGGATCGTGAAATAATAACAAAAATCGAACAATAATTTATCATGATAAAAATTAAAAAACCTTTTCACAGTGATTCTGATTGTATTTTTTAAGAGTTTTTTTCACGAATGAATATTATCACCAACATACGCAGCACCCTAATAAAGTTCATGAAACTACGACTAAAAAGGGATTAGCACAAACCTACAAATACTCGTCAGGAGGGGAAATTTAACCAACATCACTGCCCTATAGGTATGCTACTAATGTAAATGTATTTTGTAACTAAATAAACGCACAGAGATACAAGAGTTACACAGGAAACATGCAAGTCAGTACTCCGTAGCAGATAAAGATACGAGCATTAGGGAGAAAAGTAACTCATCAGCTGCTCTACCTATCGAGAAACCTAGTTTAAAGTTTCATTGACAGCTATTTTTGTCTCTTCGCGTTCGCGGGAAAAATGACATTTTAAACCTGTCCGTTGTTCAGTCTTATTTCCCTAATTTTATTCTCATGCTCTAATCTATCGTAGTCTACCGGGTTTCGTAAAATGTTGTTGACGTCATCAAAAAATAGATCGGCTTGGAACTTACATAAAAGATTAAATCTACATTTTTAACCGACGGCCTGAAAAAGATTCGCATCCCGCGTGCCACATCATGCACCAGCCGTTTGGGAATGACGTGAATTTTCAACCTCTAGTTTGAAAGAAAGCACATTTTGAATATTGGTCAGTTTGTATGATTACAGGCTTTCCCGGCGAATGATGCTGATCAGTTCTTCTCGGGTTTCCCACCGGGTTAGGGTTTCCATGATTGCCGACGTTTCGGAAGGAGACTTTCCTGCCATTTTCAAGGCTCTGGATGACTCTAAGGGTTGCAGACACTTATAAAGTAATACTTACCATCTTCAACAATATTCAAATATTGGCTGGGGAAGGGTACAGTTGTCCAGTGAACAGAGCTTTCATCTTCTGATCGATACGAAACAATCTGTGCAGAAGCATTTGTGGACATCCTAAACTCATTGTCAGCAATTTTTTTGGAGCTGAACCTCGTTGGGGAACTGTAAGATGCTTCACAAGGAAAGGAATTAAATTTCCAGAGCCTTGAAAATGGCTGAAAAGTCTCCTGCCGAAACGTCGGCAATCATGAAAAGCCTAACCCGGTGGGAAACCCGAGAAGAACGCATCAGCATTGGTCAGTTTTTTTTATTTTAGTCCAATGTGCGTCCGTGCGGTCTCCAGTGTCTTCTGACTTACCTTGCTCTGGAAATTTGAGTCTCCTTTCACTTCTGGCTGGGAATCCTATCGCTAGTTGCTCAATTTCTTTTTTTAGAAACTGTTGTTTTAGTTTCGTTCATTTTCCATACAGAGTTTTTTCATACGCACTTTAATACTGGTAAAAGAATGTGATGTTATTGTCAATTATTCAAATCAATTATCAAAATCAAATATTATCAATAGAGGAGAGAGCTGATGTTCCATTATCTCAGTGAGTGTTTGCATTGGAAAACAAAATATGTAGTTTTTATACTTTGGGAAATTCCACGATTCAATCCATCGTGGTCTAGTTTTTTTATGTGGGGAAAATCTGATATAGTGGGAAGATAAGAAGGCAGCAAGCATTTAGGGACGGTAAAAAGAAATCTGAAATCGATATGAATGGCTATGTGGATTTTCTCTAAAAAAATAAACTATTCAGTAGCATGACAAGTGGATTATTGGTTGAATTTTTATTGTTTTATGCTTTGGTGTGCTCTGATGGCTGGGTTATTGTAATGGGATGCTTCACGCATATGAAGACTGAAAAACAAATTATTCTACCTGAGGCGAGATGCCAGAGACAACTCTGTCTTAATGTACTTGCCGAAGGCTTCCAGGTTTTTTTCACGTATTGGGATCGAGCGGCACACAATTGTGAATCCTGAGGAAATATAGTAGACCGCATTTGTAACACTTATGTCGGTTTGTTGTTTGAACTTATTAAGTCGTAGATTGGATATTCCGCAGTAACAATGGACTTTCGTAAGTGAAACCTCCTCTTACGCTACGATTGAAGATACCCAAGCGCTAGCGGTAAGCAAGGAAAAAAGTACTATGTAAGTGAAATACAGGAAATGTCTGCATTGTGGTATCTGTGGCTATGTTAGCGGCAAAAACTTCTGTGAGTAAACGGCGAAGCTGGGGCTGTTGACTCCGATTAGGGTTTGCATTTAATTTGTTTTTTTACAGAACAACTCCACCTTGGTAGGATGTTATAATCAGTACGGACGGTATGGACCAATGCCCCCCGTAACGAAATTCTGGCTACGCCACAGGCTATAAGTGTCTGCAACCCTTTTTATTCCGAGAGCAATGTCCCGTGAGAGTCCCGCAAAGGAAGTCATTCTGATCGCTATATGTACATACTTTCACCATCCAGTCTTCGGAGTTGCTAACTCTAGAGATGCTGGTCGCATGTCCCTGGTCTTTCTTTCATATATACAATATGAACAATAAACCTTGGTGCCTACTGGGGCAAATCCAACAGCTAATTGCACATACTGTAATACTTACCAGCTTCATCATTATTAAAATATAGTCTGTTAATGTAAAATTTAAATATAGGCTGAGGAAGGCTACAGTTGCTCAGTGAACAAAGATTTCATATTTTGATCGACACGAAACAATCTGATCAGAAGCATTTGTGGACATCCTAATCTCATCGATTTTTCTAGGAGCTGAACCTCGTTGGGAAACTGCAAGATGTCTTACAAGGAAAGGAATTAAATGTCCTGCTATTTTTTTAATCCTATAATTATCTAATTGGTTTTCGGGCTGAAGACGATTCAATAGGTCCGAGTTCTGGCCAGTAGTGAGCATTTGGCTAATGAAATATAGTAAAATCATAATAAATGTGCCTTCAATTGTTGATGGCATTGTGTGTTACATAATACGCAAAAGTACGCATTTTTATTTGTGTCACCAGTATAACTAAATGGAATGCTTCAAGTGGAGGATTTCATTGGCAGAGTGGTTATTACATATAATTGAATAATATAAAGGTAGATTTACATGTAAAATAGTAAAAATATAGACTTTCACTGGCGCATATTCCTCTCTCCTTATACGATTTATTTCTTCAGTTCGGTCTATCACGGCCTTCAGCACTTTCTCCTCACCCACTGAGAACTTTCTCGTTTGTTTTCCGTTGCTCCCATCACATTTTCTCAATTCTCCTCCACATCCACATCTCAAACGCCTCTAGTCTTTTCTTGTCCTCATCCTGAAGAGTGTCCGTTTCTGCAGCATACAACAAAAAACTCCATGTAAGACTCTGAATTAGTATTTTCATTACGTTACTACAAAAGATTCAAGTTATTAATTCTCTCCTAATAGTGATGGCTCCTTTGCAAACGCTATTCTCCTTCTGAAATCTACACCACTATGCCCATTATCCTCCAACACTCTACCCAAGTAACTCAAATGCTCCACTAACTCCGGAATAAGACCTACCACTTTTATTACCTTTGCTTACTTAGTCTTAGAAAATATCATTGCTTTAGTTTTCTCATGATTAATCTACGTTGCAAATTTTACCTATCTACCAATTCGGTCGAAAAATGTTCCTCTCCCGTAATTTCCTATATTCTTTAGTTACTCCCTAGGAAGGTTATCTAATCCCACAGTTTTGCCTGCATCCTCTATTTCGCTATTTAGTATCTCCAGTCCTAGGCTCTCCCCTACTGTTCTTTCCTTTTCTACATCAAGTTTCCTTAAGTTCACACGTCTATTGTCCATAGACATTACCTATGTCATATAACTCGTGTTTCTTCTTTCGTTTTGCCTCACTCATATAATGTCGTATTCCCTCCACTTATCTTGGATATCCTCCCATTCGATTAGTGTTTTCCCCATATTGTCCTTAACCTCTGCCTGACCATGATGCATGTGTATAATATATGTGATACCTCCCTGTGTCTCCTGGTCTTTTCCATGTGTAACAACACCAAAGGAGATCTCAACACCAAGTGTTGGTTGTGACTTATTTGTATCTCCGAAAAATTTCAACTGCCTTCTCACCGCGGTCATTTTTTGTCCCTGGCCCATACGCCTCCAACTTCGTTTCCATCCCTCAATTCCCATACCCCTGCATTACAATCCCCCATCACTATTTGTTTTTTTTCTTATCGGGGATATCTATGATTTGTAATCATTGATTTCCCCGATATAATCTCTTCCAGTTGTCCGATGGGGTATCAACCTCTTCTCTCTATGGTTACTTACTGCTATGCATATGTTGCTTACTTTGTTCATTGGAAGGTGTAACTCAGGAAACACCCGAAGCAAAAAATACCGATTGAACTTGATGAAAAGCGTGTATTAAAATTCCCATGTATAGTTACAACTGGGTACAAGTGTCACACACCGGAAGAAAAAATTACTTGTAGTCGTTCTTTTGTCTGTAGCAAGTGCTCATATATACAACATGAGAAACCATCACAGCAAAATACTACAACGCCCGCAACATCGATCCAATTTCACAATTCACTCACGAACGACAAGGAAATTGTACACTCCACAGCTTACCTGGACTACTACGAAAATATTCGGGTGTGCTTTTATTTCGACCAATAGTATCCTATCGCTTTTTTTCTATGTTTACTATCCTCCTCCTCATTTTCGCATTTAATATCACAGTTATAGTTAGTTATATCAATTTAAACTTTGTGGATCTACTTCACATTTGAAAATAAAACGGAACTTAGTTTTTCCACACAAATAGTTTTATTGCACGACCTGGGTTTTGTCGACATATTCGACATATTAAGGTGTCGATCCTCGACGACGATCCTTTAGGTGTTGATTCTGAAGATGTCGATCCTCGATCCATGGTGATTTTTGTCTCCCCTACAATAGATAATCTATCACTTCAAAATAGTGTTGTTAGCAGGATTTAGAGAGAGAGGGAAACGGTAATAGACATTGCATATGTCCCCAATTACCTTCCCCCTCAAGCTCCATTCTCCCTCTGACACCCACTGATTTCACTTGGGATTTCTATTCTTTTTCTTCTGCTCCTCCCGTAAGAAGAATCTTTGTTTTCGACCTCCCGTTAGCTCCACTTCGGGCACAGTCTCTTTTCCTTACTTTGGCCCAATTCTTCTGGTGCTGCCACTGAAGAACTTATTTTTGTTGCTATTTTTCCCGAAATAAGTAAATCCTCCCCCATCCCAGATCAGAAGAGGGCCAACGGGAAAACATCACGTGTGGTCCTTCAGAGCTGGCGAAACTATAGCATAAAAGGCGGCCGCGAGTCCCTTTGGAGGTTAGAATAATAGAAGGGCATTCAGTCTGTCACGCTTGGGCCCGGCACACGGGATCGCAAGTGCGACTAACAGAGTAACACAACACACGCCACATCACATTAGACGCCTTTAGGGTTGGGATTGCAAACAAATCCTCCGTTGACGGTATATAGGATTCCGGGGCTGTGACCATCGACTCAGGAATAGTGGTGAGGATATGATGGGAGCACGCTGCCGTTGATGTAGGCCGCACACCTATGTGGGAGGCGGAAAGTTCTCACGCCGTCCAGCATCCTTTCCGTGGTATTGCACCCCGTCCGGGCACCCGGGCACAGTTGGGCGAGCTTCGTAGGCTGCGGGAGGCTGTAGACCGAGTGATCCGTTGCTTGGGTGCGGAAGAGTACGGGCTTCGGCCGCGAGGTGAGGCGCACATCACAGTCATTTGGTCTTTCGCTATTGGGATGGAGGATGAAGAGGAAAAATAGCCATAAAAATAAGTTCTTAAGTGCCAAAACCATAAGAATTGGGTCAAATTAAGGAAAATAGACTATGCCCGAAGTGGAGCTAACGGGAGGTCGTAAGCAAAGCATATTTTTACGGGAGGGGCAGAAGACATAGAATAAAAATCCCAAGTGAAATCAATGGGTGTCAGAGGGAGAATAGAGCTTGAGGGGGAAGGGAATTGGGGACAAATGCAAAGCCAAATATAATACTATTACCGTTTCTCTCTCTCTCTCAATCCTGCTCAAAACAATAGTCCCCATTATCCATCCATCTCTTCTCGCACAATCCAAACACATCTATTATCCATTTCCCTATCTCCTGCCTAAGATATTTCTAGCTTCTCGTCCATCATTGCCCTAGAATTCCAAATTCATATTTTTACCGCTGCCTCTTCCCTCTTTTTCTTCTTGTTTTACCAATTTTCGTAGTACTTGTATCAGCTTCTGTCGTTGCCGCTCAAATATTTCATGTGATGACGACCGCGGAGGCTGAAAACCCGCCCCAGAGCGCCGAGTGCCGCAGTTGCAAATGTTCAATATTCAATGATTAACTATATTTCATCCAGGGAAATAGATAGTTCGGCGGACTTTCCGTTGCAATTCCCACCGGTATTTTATACGTGACACTATTGTGTGAACTCCTTTTCTTCTAGGTCCTACCCTTTCACATGGGTGACTCAAACAGTAACAATTATTAATGCCCATTACCAGATCAGCACTAGGGGTAATTGGAACGCGCAAGTCTCACACCGCGTCAAGGCTGTAATCCAAGGGAAGGGAACATTTCATATAAATATAATCTATAGATTTAGTTCCCCAAGGTCCTCCGCCAATTGCCACCAGAGTTTGGAAGCCTGGGTTTACGCCAGCCTGAATTAGGTCCAATGAGTAAGAGGTCCGTGTTGTTTTGATAGATTTTTTTAATAGAGTCACCTTATGATGGTTAAGTGAACCGAAACATGTTGTGTTAATCGAGCTTTTTCTTGAAAACCTTTATTTCATTTTTGTAAAACGAGAGTACATATTATATCTTAACCGGTTCATATGCAAAATCAAATTAGCCTTCGCTATCCTCGCCCCAATATCGTCTCCTTTCTTGAAATATTAGCGTCAAACTATAGGTTTATTTGTTTCCAATTTCATGTCCATTGTTATATACAATTTCTTTGAGAATGGATTGACAGGAACAACCTTAGCATATTATTTCCTAAAAATATCTCAAATTATATAATTTATATGCCCCTTTTAGTTGCAAGCAATATCAAAGCTGTATTTAGTGTCATTCTCAACCGCTAGGTATAATTCTTAAAAAAAATGGGAATTAAAATCGCAAAAAAAACACATAGCCATAAGTAAAAATTCTGCTTAGCTGCATAATTAAAGAGTTCTTTTTTGTGCTTCCCAATGACGGTCTGGGTATACGTATACATACCACGTATACTTAGCAAAGATTTTTCATGCGAAATGCATAGTGATTCATTTTTATCTGGAGAATCCGAAGTAACTACAAACATTGAAACCATGGCAGCTCTAACGGCGAAAATAATTTGCGGTTGCCTTCCCTTCAGTCAATTTCATGTCGTTGATTTAGCCACTGACAAAATGATGCACTTCCAAAGAAACATGAATAGGGATAGTGCAAAATGTTGATTTAAATTAAGCTCACCTTGTACCACTTAAAATCTTAAATGTCGTGTTCAAATAGAAGCCTTGAGAAAACTGAGTGACTCCTTAGTTTTGCATGTCTAGGGAACATTCACTGAAACACCCGCTTTAAATGAGAGCCTCACGCATTTGCCAACTCGCTTTATCGCAAACCTGCCCCTCTCCTACTTCCCCTCCTTTCGATCCATCTGGCAACCTTGGGAATGAGAAGGACATCACCAACTTGACTGGAGCTGCAGTCGCTGAAATCAGCTGTTTGAATAAGGTTCGTGGTCGAAGGAGGTCTTGAAAGGGTTGGTGTTGGACGGGGTCGCAAGATGGATAGTAGCAGCAAGCTAGACCCTCACGAGAGCATTCCGAAAACACAAACTATCCGGCTGCGTAAGAGGCATATAGGGTAAGGTTTGTTTACGTTTATCTACAAGTATTCAATTGAATTGTATACACCTTATGCTCGTGTGATTGGGAAAATTCGAAGTTTTTTAATGGACTTAAGTTGTTTGAGCAGTGTTGATCCAAACTGGCTCCATGATGTATAATTAATATGGAATTAGAGGCTGTTTACATGAATGAAAGGGATTTATTTATTTAGGTCTTACAATCAGGAAGACCGTTACATTCGCGGTAATTGTATGAATTCTTCAATATAGCTCGTATTTCGGCTTCGGTCGTACTTATTGTCGGTGATATTTGCCCTTGCGTTGACCTAATGCTATTTTCGCTCAGTAGACATTCTCATGTTTTAGCGCGGAGTCGCAATTAAATACCTCGTGGCGCTAAATTAACTTCTGTAAATGTCCATCTCCTGTCGAAAATTTTATTTTAATTATTTTTTTCTCTGTGTGTTATTCATCCTTATGTGAACGTTGGTAGCTTGGAACTTTAACTCTTTCCTTAATTTTTCGGCTATCTAGTGAAACTCATCTCAAAATTTAAATGCTACCTAAGTATATATATGAAAGTAGTTTTGACGCACTGCGGTTAAATTGTAAAATCTGTGTACATGTACAAGGAATATTGTTTATTTCGGCAAATACCGATGTGTTTTATTGATTTAATGCATAACGCTAGAGTGAAATATATTTCTTTTTCAGTCAATCATGTAAACTCTTCTACAAATCCGATCCCTTGAAAATTGTGAGAGCTGAGGGATGCTACATGTATGATGAAAGTGGCAATCAATACCTGGACTGTATCAATAATGTTGCACACGGTAGGTTATTTCATCTACATCTTTACTCTATCAAGTAAGATTAATGCTTCAATATCTCTGTTAAAAGTGGGTGAAATTCGCGAAAACGCTGGCGGGAATAAAGCTCACCTTTACCGCTTAATTTTTTAATTTGAGGAACATTTTATTTCATTTGTTGATAACATTGTACAATTAGATGTCATGGCGAAAAGGTGATCGTAAACAAATGTGAGTTGATTTAAAAATTACTTATATGCTGCATACAATTTGAGGGCATAAAACTCTGAGAAGTATGTTTTTAAATAATTAGTTTTGCGGTTTTTCCAATATTTGTATCTGTACAAATTTCGCCCTACTAACCCTTACTGATCTATTGATATATTTAATTTGTACTTAATAAACATCACTAGCTAACTTTATCCATATTTACTTTAATTCTTCCTATTAAGTGCTCGTTAGAATGTTTTGTTCAATGTTAATACATCAGAAATTTTCAGTGCAGGACCATTGCACAGATAGTACTCGTGGAGTAAGGATGGAATTTTCTTATCTATGTGCCATAGAGCACTTAGATAGCACAACATGCTTAGCTAGATATCAATCATTATCAGAGAACCATTTTTACTTGTTTGCTAGCTTTGTGTGATTATGGGCTTAACTTTCAAGCACATGGAAAAACTACACCCATCACTTTTATTACTATTATACTGTCATTACATTTTAACGTAATGCTTAAATTGATCATTTATTTTGGATTAAGAAAATGGTAGGATTAACAAAATCAATAGAATAAATTTTGTTTGATGAGGATTTTCATCAGTTAGTAAATATTTACGAACTCATATACTACTTTAGTTCTTTGGTGGTGAAAACTTAATTTATTGAAATTTCCTTTTTATGTAAGTTTGAAAAAATTATTTTTGCCCAGTTTTCGGCAAATGTGTGTGAGAGTTTAAAATGACTGGATTGTCATTAGGCAGCATCAGTGCAGGTCTAGTTGATCACAGTAATTCAGTACCATCGTACATGAGTGTACCCAGCGAGAGACAGCTGCCCCCTCCCCTCTAGAAGATCCAAAATAAAATCTAGGAATGTAAAGAGAATAAAGTGATTCGAAAGAATTGCACCTAATTGTTTTTCGAGTTGGTTCAGGTGGGGATAGCTGCCCAGCAGAAGACAATCATAACCTAGCTTTGTGTAATTACACAAAATGCCGAGCAGAAGTACCATAGCCACTGCTCTTCTCCCTCCTCCTGATCTAACATGAATTGCCCCTCCCTTGTTTAGATGGTGGGAATATGCTATTGCCATCATAGCTGATGTAAATTAGTGACAACCTATTGACCTTCTGTCATTAGTGGCAAATTTGTGATGTGTGCTGGAACAATACAAATATGTATGCAAAATTTGTGATTAGGAAATGTGTCTCATCAATTGTGCAGTAATCATGGGTATATTTAAATGCCTGTATTATTAATATAATGGTAACACAATAAGGATGGTTGAACAGGATGTAACATTATTAACTCTTGTTACAAATATGTTGTTTACATCATTTATGCACCAAACATAAAACGAAATCCTTCGGTGCCATGCCAACGTAGACTTAATGCTGCCACCAGATGGCGGTAGCTCTCACTCGTTACATCTTCCCTTATTTTTCATGCAATAATAACAAAGTTTGGTTACTAACTGGTAAATAACAACAAACTCTTGTTTGGTAGTCTTTAAGATAAGCTGGTTTAAATCTGCTCCTGGTACTTCTACGCACAGGTGTTGTTGTCTTGGGTAACATCATTGTTAATAACATTGTGAACATTTGGATGGTATACTCGTGGTGGTGAACTATTTATTGGAGTGTTCGGTTGATTAAAGTCTACGGGACCATTGCCGGTCACACCTGGGTGTACAAGTTCAGATGTTACTTCCGCATCATAAGTAATCGCTGGTTCTATTCTAAGTGGTTTGACTCTAGCCTTACTCAAGTGCACTCGATTTTTCCTTAAAACACTTCCGTTGTTTGTCAGTACTTTGTACGATGTATCATTTTCGGTGTGATGTAATATCAATGCAGGGTCCCAGGTTCCGTTTCTATTCTGTACACTAACATTTTGACATATATCTAACTTCGACAAATCTTTTCCGTTCCTATCATGAAATTCTTTTTGCTTGACCTG
Source organism: Pyrrhosoma nymphula (assembly GCA_963573305.1). Lineage (NCBI taxonomy): Eukaryota > Metazoa > Arthropoda > Insecta > Odonata > Coenagrionidae > Pyrrhosoma > Pyrrhosoma nymphula. The sequence continues at coordinate 82,868,636 of OY754333.1, read as the reverse complement.
TATTTTCAACAATCTGAAGGGAATTTTTCGGCATGGTTCAATTTGACCTTCTGTGTTTGGTTTCAATTTGAATTCATACTTATAGCGAACTTTGCCTACGCCTGAAAACTAATTAAGTTTGCGTCAACAACTTTTCTTATGCTTGCTTTTTTGGCTGACACTATTGCAATTTTTTTGCTAAATTCAGGTCTTCCATAGTGTCTATACCAATCACTGGAATTACGTGACTGATCTACCACATACACTTTTAAAATTTCAAATTGATCTTTTATTACGGTTAACAAACTTGCTTTTCCTACGACTTTGGGACTGTCCATGAATGATGTCACACAATTTTGGACCAAACTAGACCCCCTCCCCCCCTGTCACAGTTGGTCACAAATAGTGTCATCCCCCCTTTAATGATGTCACAAAAATGAAAAAAACTTCTACCCCCCCACAGTCTGAGTAAAAATAATGCAAAATATACAGTGGAATTGTGGATGTCACACGAAGCATAGCCCCCCCTCCTCCCTGTCACACATTGTCACAATGTGGTGACCCCCCAATCATGTGGACGTCATTTATGGACAACCTCTTTAATACTAGACCCATTATAATTCAACAGTTTCAAATTTGTTCTCTTTAATTTTTTCTTCAATTGCAACTTCTTATAGCGCATTTACACATTCTCGCTCATGATTTGCCTTGTCACTCGCCGACATTCGCGACTGGAATTCGTGCGTTCGTCCCCACAATGTGAATGACTGTTTACACACTCGCCGAGTGTTCGCCTCGTCCCCACTAGCCTTTGACTCGTCGCCAAAGACTGCTTCTAGTGCGAGCGCTACGAGCGACGTGGTGAACGACGAGTGAACCGACTACACATTTGCCTCGCGATTCACCTCGCCACTCGTGCGAATGTGCAAACGAGGTATTATAATCATGTAAAGAGATCACATTACAGTCTGCACCCAATTCGTTGAAACATTATGTTTCTTCGCGTGTCAACAATTTTAACCTTTTCCATCCATCATTTCTTTATTCTGTTTAGTTTTTTTATAGTATTTCTTTTGGTCATTATTTTGTCTTTAAACAAACACTGTGCCATGTAATGATAACACGATGAGGATGGTTGAAAAGGATGTAACTTTATTAACTCATGTTACAACTAAGTTGTTTACATCATTTATGGACCAAACATGAAACAAACTCCTTCGGCACCATGCCAACGTAGACTTAATGCTGTCGCCAGATGGCAGTATCTCTCACTCCTTACAATTAATGAGTATGGTTTATTTCCCATACAATTAAAAAAAAAATATTATAAAATATATAGGTTGGTAGTTCAGTTGTGGTAAAATTTAATTCAGTGCCTCAAAAATTTGAGCAACCTATTAAAGTACCATTTTGGATTTTATGCATGACATTATAGACAATGCATGATGGAAAAGATATTTGATCTTTCTACTCTTTTGAATTTTAATTTGTTGCTGCTGGTTGATTTGTCATTAGCAGTTTTGAAGGTGAAGTGTATCTCTCTGAAGTATATTGAATCTATGATGAATATGCCCTAGTGTACTTGATATGATATTGAGAAAAGTGATTGTGTGTTTTTTATCTGTATCTCTAATTTCTGATTTTTATCTTTTACTGACTAGTTGGACATTGTCATCCTGTCGTTGTTAAAGCGGGTTGTGATCAAATGGCTGTCCTCAACACAAATAACCGATTCCTCCATGATAACCTAGTGTTGTGCGCCAAGAAGCTTACATCCCTCTTGCCTGAGCCTCTCTCGGTATGCTTTCTTGTGAACTCTGGGTCAGAGGCAAATGACCTCGCACTGCGTTTGGCCCGGACACACACTAGACAGCATGATGTCATCACTCTCGATCAGTAAGTTGAAAATATTTTTTTAACTTTTTCATCTCAGCATTGCATCATTTTGTGTTTCTCATGCTCTGTAAGTTTTGAACCTGCAAGCTGAGATTTTCCTCCATAAATTTTATCTATTTTCTTTGTGGCTAATTCAGTCCTATAACGAGAGATCTCGAGAGATTTTATCTTTTTTTTTAAACAAGTCTTAAGTCTTAAGTTTTTTAAACATCACTTTAGCAGTGGGATTCAAACATGCATATCATTTTTTGCTGAAATTCCACATTTAAAAGTCGGACATGTATTTTATGAGGATTTTTATGATCATGATTTATGATTATGATTTTTATGAAGACCAAAAAGCCTTTTCGTATCTTAAATACCAGTTCAGTTATGTTGTGATTTGTATTTTTGTGAGTCTTGGATTATGGTTTTGATATTTGTACTTAGCTTAATTCACAGTTCTTTATCTAGAAGCTTTTGTAAAGAAGGCAAGGTTGTTGAGTCGTATGATGCTTTGATTGTGGCCTTTCATAGACAAGGTGTTGTTGTGTAGGTAGCCTCCAAACCACATCCACTTAGTGTTTTAGTGATTGGTAGTGTAGTGGAAGCAATTTAAATCTTAAGTGCTCACGAAGGTTTCGATGCACAATTTGGCTAGGTTGATACAATGGACTTGAAAACATCTTAAATACAGGGCCTTGACACCACAAATGAGCATGCGATGTGTACTTACATTATAGGCACAAAAAAGTAGGTGTTGATTCTTAAATCTTTGTCGTGGGAGACTGCTATACTATCCTTGATGAGATAAATGCATACATATTTCAAGGCATGATTTCCAATTCTTCAATCTTTTAGTAGGATTTGTCCTCGCTTTCTTTTTATTTAACATCATAATTGAAGATTGCAGTCTGTAAGCAAATGTTTTATGCCAGTAACACTACCATACTGGTGCGGGCATTAAGCTACTGAAAAAGAATTATACTTGCATACAAAATTTAGAGCATGTATCTCGACTCCTCTGTATTGATGTAATATTTTTTTGTGGTGTCATCATTTAATTTTTATCTGATTGTAGCTGATTTCACTGCTTCCTTATTAATTGCAATGATTAATTGCTTTCTGGAATTGTGGCATGATGGGATTTTATCGTTTTATGCAGTTCCTCCATGCCCTAATTTAAGATCTTGGTAGTGCTATCTTTAGAAACGTAATGCATGTGATTGCTTAAAGTGTTTGGACATCTGGTCAAGCAAGATTCACTTCCTTAAGGCTAACTGATTACTGAACTAGGTTTAATTTTCAATTGCTGGTGTTCTGTTAAATCTCAGTGGATGTATGAAGGACAATGTGTTGCAGCAGTGAGAGGAAATTCATGTTTGTGCCATCTGCTATTCTGATGAATTTATTTTACCTAAATGCCTGTTCAAAAATATGAAACCATGTTTCTAAAAGATTTAAATTTAAATGAAGTATTTAAAGGTAATTCGTTCCCTTCATTTTTTTTATCAAGTATTTTTGTATGATGCTGGATGAATCATGTTGGTAGTTGAGTGAGTTTTATTTGTAGATTTCGAATGGCAGCATATCTGTTTCACCTGCTTATCATGGGCTCTTTAACTGACAATGAGTTTGACTTATCTTTTGATGCTTTTAAATGGCAGCATAGTGTGTCTTGTATGGATGCCTGTGTGTGCATGGCTATTGAATATGATGATGCTAAGGGTAAGTGAGGCATCAACTGTAAAAGAATTTATCATATTTCTCGAGTCATGGAACAGACCGGCCTATAAGATACACTACGATTTTTCGGGTTAGATCTAAGACGAAAAAAATAACCAACTTCTGTTAAAGACAACAATTGATAAGGAAAAATGGGATTGTTAACTTCTAAAAATATCAACTGTGTTAAATTTATTTGCTGTAGAATCTTACAAAAAAATGAATGATGTAGAGCAGTAATGCAATCTATGGTGAAAGCAGAGAGATGGGTACCTCCAATGGCAATTCAAAATCAGATGCTTGAAAATGTTGTCCTCAGTCTGTAAGATCAATAAGATGCAGGTCGATTTTAGGGTGCTTTCCGAAGTTAAAAATCTTGTTGTGAAGGTAAAGTCTTAGTGCGTCTTTTTGGCGGGGAAATACAATTAATCCTTATTACAATTACAAATACGTTTTACTCTTTCGATGTAAAGCTGTGAAAGCTTTTCACATGAGCTTTAAGTGGACGGAAAAAACATACAATTTGCCCATATTAATTTGGTGGAAAAGTAAATTTTGAATTTTTCTTGAGCGTCAGGCCATGTAATTTCAGCATCCTTTGAGAAGTAATGCAGATTCAGTCTCCTCAGAATTTCACCACCCCATTATGGACATCAGTTTGTAAAAGTTGTTTTATAACTATGGCATAAAAATCTAAGTTGATCCTTACCCTGTCCAATGATTTAAGTGGTATGAGTTGTTGATCTTCAATTATTAAGTAGATGAGAAAAGAAGAGCAGGGACCAAAAATGCATGAGAAACTGAAATTATTCCCCATCATGCCATCAATCATGGTTTAGGGTAACACTAATTCCTTGCTGGTGACCAAACCATAGGACACATTAACTCAACCCATTAAATAGGATCCTTCATGATGCAGTCAGGGGACCCATTTTAGGATGCCGGGGTTATGATCATCAAACTCTCTGTGATTATTTACAGGAATAGAATTCTACTCTAGGGATGGTCACAGAATGGTATGCTGAAACTATCTATCGGTAGTAACTTATTGGGGATTTTTCGGGAATTTTGTAAGGGATACGTACTGATAGATCCCACAACACAGGTTTTTAAAAATTAATCCCTCTCCAGGAATCAATCCCTCTCCAGTGACCTCACGGATACACAATTTGGGAACATCTGATAACTGAGTTGATTTGCACTGTTGATGACAGTCTGGTAGGATTTATGTCCCCCTGTCAAAATGTTAAGCAAAAACACCGACAAAATGGATATGAGTATTGTGTGATAGGCAGAGTTTGAAGAAACTGTAATGTGATTGATGGATGACATGGAATTGGATAATGTTTTCTTCAAATTCTGCTTGTCACACGATATTTAACTCTCATTTGGTCAAATGTTTTGTCAGCAATCTTTCGGGGTTTGCACCGGGTAGTTAGGTCCATGGCGGCCAACGTTTCGATACTCGAGTCGAGCATCGTCCTCAGGGCAGAGGTGAGGACGATGACATCACCTCTGCCCTCAGGATGATGCTCGACTCGAGTATCGAAACGTTGGCTGCCATGGACCTAACTACCCGGTGCAAACCCCGAAAGATTGCTGACATATGTAAATCTTTGCCGGGAAAGCCTGAAATCCTTCAAATGTTTTGTCATTTCCCAAATAATTCTACCCTATCAGTCTTCCCTCATATCGTTGATTGGAATTGCATCCTTAGTTTTCAGTCACCTTCCCAAATAACTATAACAACTTATACTATTTATATACTTATTCATGTTTGATTAATTAAGTAATTACCCACTTCGAACTGAGAGGTTTTCTTTAACAAGAAGCCTTTGCTCACTTCACATTTTGTTGTGTAATAGACTGTTTGGGGACAGGTAGAGGAGTTGAAATAAATGAGCATAATTAATGAAACTTCCTTGAATTTTTGGCTTTTACAGTGAGAGCTTTTGGTAAAATTGAAAACAATGCCATTATCATACTTTTATCATGGCCTTTTCATCTTTTACATGTAGTGATATTATATGTGAATGATTTTTTAGTTGCATTGTGGTTGCTGCTTAATATATCAGTAAACACTATCTATATTTGTAATAGTGCAGTTTTGTTTTGTTTCAATCAGTAGTAGACATTGAAGCTTCTTTAAACATGACTACTTACCTGTAATGTAGGTCTTAATTTTTGTGGCTGAAAACATGTTCTTTAAGGTCTTTGTATGTAATGCTGTGCTCTTAAGATAGTTGAAAAATCTGAGATGGCCAGCTTCAGTGCTTACAATTAGCCCTCATGAAGGTGTACATATGCAAACATTCCAGCACATGTGCATGCATGAAAGGTAAATGTTTAGGATATTTTGTCTTGAAATCAGAGAAAATAAGCATGCTTGCATTGAGTCATTGCGTTTAGCCTGCCACCATGGAGACGGGCGCAACCACCCCCCGAATCGTGGAGGGGGGGAAACTCCTTGAAAAATCTGTAAAAGCTAGCTAAGCGGGGGGAGGGGGGAAGAGATTTTGCAAATCGGGCAGTGTCCATTAAAAAGTGAGCCACAGCCTCTGATTTCTGGGGGGGGGGGGTCTAGCCCCCCCCACAAGCGTGCTTGTGGGGGACAATGCCCCCCTTTCCCCTCTTCCCCCCCCCCCTCCGTTGTTGCAGCCCTGAATGGAGACCCATGAAAACCAGGATGTCTTAGGGAATTTTTCATTCTGGTGAATTTTCTGGAAAAAGTTTGGTATTACAAATTTGTTGTTTTGCAAAACAAGGAAAAAGTGTTCCATGTCTTTCATTTGGACGTGCAAGATTCATTATCATCCAGTGGATGGTGAAGAGTCATTCGGATGATGGCCATTTTATGGCTAAATTTACCTAACTGAACGTACTTTAACATGGCAGTGCTCTTAATTTAAACGAATACCTGATCGTCTAGTAGCATCATTGAGTGTGAGATTTTTACATGGTCAAGGAGAGTAGGTAGGAGGATGATTGTTTGCAGTGCATGCATTTGAGAGTCTGACCACAGTCCATTGACTGAGGTCTTATGACCAGATGTTGTAGTTTTTTAAATTTTCTTCAAATATTTATGTATGCATCTGCCTGCATGGCATATTAAAAGATCTACACTCTGGATGTCACAGTGAGCCTACTTTTCTTGTAATTCCTGATAATTAAACTGTATAAGTATTGCTCCATAACCAATGTTTGGCCAATCGTGAGCTTGTTTTGGTCTGCAGAATGCAATGGAAAAACTGAGGAAATTCCCTGGAAAACCTGGACAACTCAAGGAACTTTTCGACTCCCAAATGGTGGGCACGTTGATTATACCTTGTCTATAATCCCAATAATGAAAAGTTTTACAGTTTAGGAGTTTCTGGAAATAAGTGGACCATAGGTACTCGGTAGTTTCCCTTAGACCCAGGAACTGTGCTGCTCACCTTTCATTTTATTGTGAATCTTTGGTGTGAAAAATCTTTTTGTACAGTCACCTCCAAGAACAGAGATCCATGTGTATTGAAGAAGCTTCATTGTATCACTCTTGTAGTGCATGAAACATGGCTCTATTTAGCACACCTAATCTTTCTTTGTCATTCTAGCTAACTTGGTAGTGTTGGTGTTTCTGCTTGTTAAATGCCTTTTTTTAGTTCCAATGGAGGTTTTGTACAATCAGTGGACATAATGCTTCTCACATATGATTGGTACCATCTCCATGTTTAAGCTGTGTATTTATTTGGTATGGAGTAGTGTAAAATAAATAAAAAATATTTACTCTATGAAGCCTCTCCTAATACAGCCATCCAATTTTTTTTTCTTTCCAGTGAAGTTCTTTTAAAATCAATTATGATGAAGATGGTGAGGCAGGCTGGATAATGCACCTCCTTTTGGTTGACCCCCACCATTCGTGATAGAATGATAAAATTTCATGTCCTGGCTGTTTTTTGTTGGCAGTAATAATTCATGATTTTGGAGTTAATTGCATTCGTAAGCTTGTGATTATCCTCGGAAGTGGGCAAAATGTACTATGCCATGAAAATGCCTTTATTGAAGTTGCTGCTTACCTTGTTTCAAGGTAATCAAACTGGATTAAGAATAAGTCTTGCTTTGCTGGTGTGTTTCACTATCTCAGTATGGCCACAAGTGTATTGAAATACTGCTTTTGAAAACAATGGCATGATTATCGGTAAAATTAAATATTGTCTTGAAATTATTTCTCATGGCTGGCTTATCCAAGGGTCAACTTTTGCTCATAGAGGAGGATAGTCATGAGTTTTTTGTTTCCCTGGCATTAACTTGGTGTTTGGTTGGGGTCAACTTTTTAGGCTTATCCTTTGGTTTTGGGCATTTCCTCAAAGTCCTCTTAAGTTCGAAAGCTTAATGAGGTTCAGGATCCTCCCATAAACTTGAGGAGTAGTTGAAAGAAATGGCTTGGGTGCAAGTCCTAGTTCTCCCTAATCAGAAGGGGGCATTAGCAATTTGTGACTCCCTTCCTCTGTCAGTACTGGAGGACAGGGAAAGATCCAATGCAAATAAGGCTCTCCTGCAGCTGACATGACCATCGCCGAAATCTTGAAGAAGGTGACAAGAACGGAGACTTAAAATGTCTCCTTGGGGACTGTAATCATGGAGAAGGTAAAAGCAAAAATATATGAAGCACAGAGAAGGTGGTCTATTACAATTGCTTGTAAAGTTTCTCATTGATCCAGCACAGATGGCATTGAGAGGCATAGGAATGTTAATTTTCTCTCTCACCCGATTTGAAAAATTGTTATTTTGGACTACAATGCTGAGTTGTGCAGAATGGTTTGAAGAATAATGGAATTATTATTTTCAGGATTTAATGAATTGGCCCCTTAACTTTTTTATCTTAATTTAACCAATATTTCTTTTTGTTCCATTCCTATAGTTTTAGCGCCATTTTCCAGATGAACTCATTACACCATTGAAGTCATTGTGTTTTTATTAACATTTTAGTAACCCTTTTAAATTCCAAGTTTCATAGTTCTTTTTTGAGTATTAAATTAAAATTTTGCCAACAGTGGATTGGCATATTTTACTTACATTCAATAGGATTTTGACTACTTATGTACATCTTGTTTTTGAAAGAAGTGGGAATAATTTTATGGAATTCTTGAATTTAACAATAGGAGCTCATGTGCATGCAAATTTAGAGTAAAGAGGCACTTCGATAACTATGCCATTATGTCATTGCCTTTTTGTGGTAATGTGTCAATGGAATATGTTAAATGTTATATTTCTGTGGTGTTTCATTGTTTTTAGGTGCACTCTTATGCTTGTGAGTTTGGCTATTAGATAAAAGATTTCCGGAATTCAGATGATTCCTGATAACTTTCTTTTTTCAATTATGTTAGATTCATCTCCTTTCTCATCTAAATTACTGTTGTCTTTTGTGTTCTGGGTAGGACCTTCTAAACTTTTCTTCTTACTAGGAATTTTTTTCATGTGGAACTTTAGTCTATCTCTGATTATTGCTCTGTGTTAGGTTTCTGCTATAATGTGTGAACATATTCTGTCTGTCACAGTGTTTTCTTAAAATAAATATTTGTATTTTAGTCTTCTCCCTTGTAAATGCTGAACTTTGTTATACATTTACTGTATAGACCATAGTTTTATTTTCTAATGTATGTGCAATGCTTGTGAATGCTTCTATGAAGCTTCATTGATGCTGAATTTTCATATGCAATTTCAGTGCCTATCATGGTCATCTGTCATCGCTCATAGACATTTCACCTTACAAGTTCAATCTTCCTGGTGGAGGGGGGAAACCAGACTGGGTTCATGTGGTCAGTGTTATTTAATAGAATCTTGATTTTTCTTAATACTAGATTTTACTCAAGTACTGTTTCACTACTGTCTTCATGCATTCATTTTCCTTACTTGAAATTTTGCAAATTTTTTGAACAATATTTGGTGCAATTTGTTTCAAGCCTGCAGAAGAGTAGTGCAAAACTGTATCAAAAATATTAAATAAAGTATGAGTAATATAAAAAAAGATAATTGCAGCAAACCAAACACATCAAACTTTAATGATTTTTGACTCATTTACCATAAGTAAACCTAGGAAAACCAGAAAATGAAGATTGCTGTAAAAACGATGTTTTACAGTGCATATCTATCGTAACTCCCTACTTTTTAATGAATACAGTACTACTTAAAAGAAATCAATGTCTTCGAAAGCAGTACCACCCTTCATGGTACTGTTGATCTTGGTCTTAATTTTTTCTCGGTCGTATCACCATGTGGTAAGCAAATGAGTGGTTGTTTTAGTGATGTGTGATAAGCATGAAAATTAGCATGCGTATATATAGAGATGCCACTCTGAAAATTTCCGTGGTATTTTTTGTAATTTACCGCACCCTTTGAAAATTGCCGTAATATTCCTATATTAAGTATATAATTCACCTATAGTTGGAGCGAAGGCTTCCGCAGTGGCTGATCCATCTGGATCTAGGTTTTCTGAAGCAGCTGTGTGTGTCAATTAACATGACAACAATTTCTCCCCCGTTACAGAAGGCATCTTAAGGTCTAAGTGCTCTCCTGTAACGGGGCCTAATTTTTAAAAATAACCGTAATTTTCCATAATTAGTTTTAAGGATTTAACAGCAAATGTAGGTTTAAATAAGAAAGCCAATAGGAATAAGGAAGAAGCAATAGGAAGGGAATAATGATGTTAAAAGCATACCTTATACAACATTAATCTATTAGAAATTTAAAAAAATTGTGAAAATAAATACGGAAGCAACACGCAATCTTGCTTTCTTTTGAATGATTTCAGGCTTTCCCGGCAAAGATTTATATCAGGGATCTTTCGGGGTTTGCACCGGGTAGTTAGGTCCATGGCGGCCGACGTTTCGATGCTCGAGTCGAGCATCGTCCTCAGGGCAGAGGTGAGATTAAATATCTATTCCTATTCCTAAATATCTCACCTCTGCCCTGAGGACGATGCTCGACTCGAGCATCAAAACGTCGGCCGCCATGGACCTAACTACCCAGTGCAAACCCCGAAAGATCCCTGATATATTGCTTTCTTTTGTTATAGTATGAGAAATTTTCTAATTTCACTTGAGACACCTATAAAACCTTAAGACTCCTGTAACGGGGGAGAAACTGTCATCATGTTAATTGACACATGCAGCTGCTCCGGAAAACCTAGATCCAGCATAATTCACCTATGTTTGAGATAATTTTTCATGCAGATAAATTCCCAACATATGTATTCTTTAAATCGAAGTCCATGCACATTTCCCATGTGTTTAATTATAAATTGAGACATTGGCAACTCATTTTTGGAATGTTACTTAAATTATAACATTGTAGAGTAATGTATGAAAATATTAGAATATTCTCTTGAAAATTTCTCATGCTATGACAAAAGAAAGCAAGATTGCGTGTTGCTGCCGTATTTCTTTTTACAATTTTTTCAATTTCTAATAGATTAATGTTGTTTAAGGAATACATTTAACATCATTATTCCCTTCCTATTGCTCCTTCCTTATTCCTATTGGATTTCTTATTTAAACCTACATTTGCTGTTAAATCCATAAAACTAATAAAAACTGGAAAATTACGGTTATTTTTTTTGAAAACTACCGTAATTTACCTCAGATGAAAATCAATTTTATATTTTTCCTATCTCCGGTAATTTTCCTATCTCTACATATATACCATCATGCGGTTCCCTTTTGGGGTGGAACAAGTCGAAGAATTTAGTTATTTTAGCCCTAAAAAACTGGCTCCCTTTTAATAATTTCCTGCCATCAAATACCACTTTCCCTTCTCTTACATTCTTGAATTTCTTCATAACAGCACTCATATTTATTTCTAAGACTCCTAATGTTCCTCCTCTTTTGTCTCTTCTACCACATTCACCCACGACTCTTCCTCTCACATTATTCACTATTTTACCATACATGTATCTGTTTTGTTATTTGACTCTCGACATTACATTTGGTTTTGCCACCCTTCTCTTTGCACGAAGGAACTATTATTGCATTCTTCCAATCTGTTGGAATAGCAAAAGCTTTTAAACTTAAATTATACAATTCACACTAGCAACTTATGAGTAATTTTCACCCACGCTCCAGCATTTTACTGGATATCCCATCTATGCCTGCAGCCTTCCCATTTTTCAATATTCTCATTGCCTTTACTACCTCATTCTCACTTACTTTCTTTTCCATACTGGCATTCTCGTGTACTAATTCCCAAGACCCTCCTCATCACCTGCACCATTATTATATACTAATTCTTCAAATATTCCCTCCAACAGTCCCTGACGTTGCTTTCCTCCCACACAATCTCACCACTTTTGTTCTTTATTGCATCCGTTCAACCTTGCATCCCTGCTCTTACCTTGCTTTGCCCTTTTTAAACATTTTCAAAATAACTTTTCATTGCCTTCAAAATTACTCTTAATTTCCCTAGCCTCATCCATGCACATTCTTTCCTTGCTCTTTCACAATGATTTTGCATTCATTCTTTTTCTCTGTGTATTCATCACATGCCTTCTTTTGCTCTCCCTCAGGTTTAGCTCTAGCTCTTGTCTTTCTTTTCACTCACTGCAACTTTCACTTTTTCATTCCACCATGCATCACCTTTCATTTTCCCTACCACTCATTTTCAACTTACACTTTCTGCACATTATACTGTTATTCCTTTCAAACTCACGCATGCTTGATTCACATTCCTATGACCGATATGTTTGCCCAAATCACTGTTTCGAAGATAGCATATCCTCAAGCATGCATCCATACCATAATCCAGGGGTGGCTCCAGACCAGAGGTTCGGGGAAGGGGGGGGGGGGGCACTGGCTCTGGAATTTTGAAATACTTCCCAGTAGAAGGGGAGTCCGAGGGTCTCGTCCCGGTAAATCGTAACAAACTATGTGTAAAATGAAAAAGAAACTCTTATTCAGCTTAAGAGAGATGCCTACTACTTATCATGGTACTTCACAGCATAAAATAATTTTGGCTTTTAGTTTTAGGTCTATTAGAAAATAAATAAAATACGCTGGGTTTTGGAGGGGGGCAATTGCCTATTGGAGCCGCCAATGACATAATCTCACCTCTTTTTCTAACAACCTCTCCACTTTTATTCTCATTTGCTTAAATGCAATTTTCTTCCCTGGAACCCACTTTCAGATCCACTCTAGAGACTTTTAAATAGTGGTCTGCTGCACATAAAGCACCTCTCATAACCCTTGTATCTACACACTACTCGTACTGCTTCTTTCAACCTCTCATCATTCACAATGAAATCAATCATGTTCTTACAATCACCCATTTTCCAAGTATACATTGGATTTTCTTTTGTTTATACCATTTATTCGAAACTAACAATCCTCTTTCCAAGCACACACTTGCCAAGTTTTCACTTTTATCATTCAGTTGAGGGTCAGTGAAAGCCCTGACCACTCTCTCAATTTTTGGTTTCTGGCCTTGAACAATTATTCTCCCACCATGGTCACATTCATTCATTACCTCTCTGTTTTCCCCAAAACTCATCCTTCACACTTTCACTTTCTCCATACACTGGTGCATAATGTGCCACAGTCACAACTCTTTCAATATCTACTTTCATACAAACCCAGAGATACTAACTTGGGGATAATAACTCATATTTCCTAACTAGCATCTTAATTCTCTCATTGAGGATCCCTACACCTTGACTGCCTTGCATGCTATCTTCAACTCCTGATGACAATGCTAACCGACAGTCATCTGTTTTTGCAACGTCCTGCCCCTTGTGCTTGGTTTCACAGAAACACAAAACATATACTCATCTCATTTTCATTATAATCATCAACTCTTCCATTTTTCCATGAATACCTCTCACATTCCAAGTCCCAATTGTCGTGTTTGTTTTGCCATGTCCATCTTTGCCATGTCCAACCTTATACAGCTTCTGCCACCCATAGTGGCTTCCGCTGTTCAAGGCAAGTGGTAAGGCAATTGGCTTTGCCTGTTGGCAGTGATTTTAGATAGTGTGTGCGAGCTTACTAGCATTTGCAGTACCTGTACTTCATGTAGCTTTCCCTGCTTATGATTACGGCACTCTACCGGTCAGTTTTGGCACATTTTCTCCAGCATTCCACAAGAGAAACCAAACCCTAGTAATATCCTAGGACTGCTTTTACTCTTCTACTGGACCTTTGATCCCTTGTATAAGGAATACCTTCAGAGCCAGCATACTGTTGCCCATGACCCACCACAAGGAAGTATATGCGGCGTTTTGACACAGCTGGACATATTTCAATTCATTCATTACAGTAATCTACCGGCTAGAGGTAGGTTGTGATGAAAGTCAGAGAATATCCAACGAACTCTTACACGTGCCATGCCCTTTCTACCTCTAGTATTTCTTTCTTCTTCTCAGCATAAGTCCTACCTTTCTTCATCCCGTCCATAAAACCTATTCTCTTTCTTCCCCTTCCTCTCTTACCCAACATCCTACCCTCTACCACGGCCTTCAGCAAACCATTGGCCCTCATTACCCCTTCCAGCCACCTACCCTGTCTTCCCCTAATCTCATCTATAAGTATCCTCTCCTCGCCCACCATGTCAAGCACTTCCTTTCCGTCCAACGCACCTTCTCCATCCTGCACCACACCCACATCTCGAAAGCCTTCAGTCTATTTTTGTCTTCCTTTCTCAAGGTCCACGTTTCTGCCCCATTCAACGCCACACTCCATATCAAGCTCTTTACCAGCCTCTTTTTTTACATCCTTACTTAAGGTCCCCGTCATCAGCTCCCTTCTATTATTGAACGCTTCCTTCGCTAGCGCTATTCTCCTCCTAATGTATTTGCTACTATGTCCTCTTTCTTCTAGCGTACTACCCAAGTAATTAAATTGCTCTACATACTTGCTCCAGTTTGTGACTTCCGAATCTTATCACCAGCCTCGCTTTCTTTGTCCTAGAGAATCTCATTGCTTTTGTTTTCTTATTATTAATCTTCATCCCGTATGTCTCGCACTGCATTTCTAGTGTATCTGCTAAAGTTTGCAATCCTTTCGATGACCGACTGACCAACGCCTGGTCGTCTGCGAATCTAGCCAACTTTATCCGCTGGCCTCCTACTTTCATTCCCACATCTAGCTCATCCCATGCCTCTCTTACTATTTCCTCAGAATAGATGTTAAATAGTAAAGGCGACAACGGTAACCCTTGCCGCACCCCACGACCTATAACTGCCCACCTTGATTCACCATCGGCTACCTTTACCTGAGCCCTCTGCCCCATATATAAGTTTCAGATGAGTCTCCTATCACGTCAATCTATTCCTATTTTCCCCAGTATCTGCATTAGTTTCTCCCAGTTTACTCTGTCAAATGCCTTTTTGAAATCTACAAAGCAAGCAAAAACGTCCTGATTATGCTCTATGTTTCTATCTGTAGATTGTTAGATTGTTATTGGGGGGGCCTTCGTCAGGAGCCCAAGCACTTAGACCTTTCTTGGTCCATTGTGCCAACCCCATAACCTGTCTGCCACCTGCAGACAGGGGACAAGAGCACCACGGTAGAGGTATGGAGGATTGGCCTCCCCCTGCCTCACCCCAGTACCAGGTATGGAGGGTGTCCTCCCTCTAACTCTCCCGGTCTGGGTATATCTCCTACTGGCCTCCCGGTGGTCTGGAGGAAGTATCGCCTCTCCATCCACGCCTGGTGCAGGTATGGAGGAGGGACACCCATCCAACCACTGTCCAGGCCCAACGTTGCTTAACTTCGGTGTTCTGACGGGAACCGGTGTTTCAACGTGGCTAGGCCCTTGCCTTTCTATCTGTAAGTGTCCTCATTACCGCAGTCGCATCTCTGGTTGGCCTCCCCTTCCTGAACCCAAATTGGTCATCGCCTAAATAGCAGTTTGCTCTGCTCTCCAACCTTCTATTTAGTATTCTAAGCAAGACTTATGCCACGTGCAAAATTAAACTGATTGTTCTATACTCCTTGCATTCTGACTCTTTCTTCTTATTCAGGATAGGTATTAATACTGTTTTCAGGAAATCCTCTGGCCATACTACTTCCTCGTAGATCCTGCAAATAAGTTCGAAAAACGATTTTCTTCCCTTACTACCTAGATTTTTTTAGTAGCTCTGAAGGTAGGCTATCAGTTCCCACGGCTTTTCTCCCCTTCATCTCTCTTAATGCCCTCTCTATTTCGCTGTCAAGTAACTCTGGTCCGAGATTATCCTTATCTATTGTTCCGTCATCGTCTAGGTCTAGGCTAAAGGGTCTATTCTCGCTGTCATATAGCTCCTCTGCGTATTCTCTCCATCTTTCCTCGATATCTTATTGTTCGTTTAATATCTTCCCTGTTTTGTCCTTAGCCTTTGGTATTGTTTGACCTCTCTTACCACCCGATAACATATTCACCTTGGTGTACAAAGCACCCTCTTCCCCTTCCTCCTGCATCTTTTCCATTTCCTCGCATTGTCCCTTCCACCAGTTTTCTTTTGCCTGATTGGTCACTCGCCTGAGTTTATTATTCAATTCCTTGTGCTTCCTCTTGCCTATGTCGGTGTTGACGTTTTTCCATATCCTTCTCTCCTCCATTTTCTTTCTCATTTCTTCTGTAACCCACTGCTTCTTAACCCTCTTTATTTCCACCGTTCCTATTGTTTTCTCTGCAGCTCCTGAGATGCCTATTTTATAACCTCCCATCTTCTCTCTATTGTTCCCATCCGCTTTGCTTCACCTATGTTCTTTTCTACCAGCTTTTGGTATTCCCTCCTTTTCAACCCTTTCATCTCCCTCATCTCTCATCTCCCCCACTATAGATTACCCTGTAGCTATCACTCCAATAGTCCCCACTATCTGTCCATCTCACCTCGCACAATCCCAAAGCATCTATTTTTCCTTTTTCCATTTCCTGCTTAATATTTTCAAGCATCCCGGCCCTCATCATGGTCCTTACGTTCCAAGTTCCTATTTTTATTACTGTTTTCCTCCTCCTCTTCCTCTTTTTCTTCTTCTTCTCCCTCCTATCCCTTGTATCCGCCTATGATGATGCTGTGCAAGGATTTCGTGTGATGACGACCGCGAAGGCCTTGCCTCCCCCACTGCCGGGCACGACACCCGCCCCTGTGGGCGGCATCCTGTAGTTTCCAGGAATCAATTCTCTGTGAATGACTTTTATATTCTAGGAAGTGATAGTTGAGAGGTATTACCAAGCCACTCAATGGTATTTTTTACGTGACACCATCACAGAACTACCTTTTGTCTGGCTCCTACCCTTTGACCTATCTGGCATGGTTGGCCCTACCAGGAGCAGTAGTACTTGCTCCTGCCAGTCCAACTCTAGGTGTCATTGGAATGCACAAGCCCTTCCACCACGTCAAGCTCATAGTTCAAGGAAGAGATATTTCAATAAATCAGGGAAATTAATATTATTGATAATATGTACTTGGTTCTTTCTTGGATGCAATCTATAGTATAAAATTCTGTCGGATTCATTATTATATTGGTGCAGCGTAGTTTCTCTCAGTTTGATCTTGAGTTATGTTGCTACTTATTGCTTAAGAAACATTCAAGGGTATGTGCCTATGAATTCTGAGAGAAGCACCATAGTGACCTAATATTCTCACTAGATGTTTTCTAATTGTTTTAGGCTCCCTGTCCTGATACCTATAGAGGTAAATACAGATCAAGAGATTACCCAACAGAAGATTTGGGATTGAAGTATGCAGATGATGTGAAGGAGTTATGCCAGCAGGCAGCTGCCAATGGACGGACGATTTGTGGTTTCATTGCAGAGAGTCTTCAGAGTTGTGGTGGTCAAATAATTCCGCCTCCAAATTATCTAAGGAGCGTTTACAAGTGAGCATTTAATGTACTTAGTTTATTATATGTGACGGGCATATCCATAGCTATATAAAAAGCTTAGATATAATCATCTTGAAAAATGATTAACCATTGGTAAACATTAAGGAAACTAGAATTGGAACTTGTGATTTTGATTATTACATATTGTTTAATTTAATTTTTTTTACAAGCAAGTAATATAAAATGAATTTTTCTGTAAATGAGAGCCGATGGGTATCATGCATTACTTCCATTAAAATATGGGTTGATTCCAGTTTTTTTCTAATTCATTCGAGTTCCTGATTCCTTTGCTCTCAATTCTTGATTATTGATTCTGGAATGGTACAGTGGTGGAAAAAATTAATGCAACATATTTTGTGTGCCTGAATGCGACATTCACAGGAACTACTAGGAATTGCACCTACGACGAAAGCTGGCAACACTGAGGAAAACCTTGTGAATCGCAAATACATATTTTGAACTTACTTAATTCGGAGCCGAGATCTAACTTATGAATTGCCTCTATTTCGAACATACTTCTTAATTCTTCTTAAGTTTTCTCATGGTGTTTCATAGAGTTTGTTCGGCATCTTTCTTGCATCGTTATTTATTAAATTTTGGGAGTAAATGGTTAAAAAACTTGAATTATCCAGATCCTTCAATTAGTAATCTCATCCAACACTAACTTACCCTGAAAGCTAAAATAAAAGACATTTAGTGTGATTGACCTTTCAAGAACCTTGATATCTTGAACCTTAATATTACGTGTCCTGTGTCCAGTAGAGGAAGGGTATAAATTTGTGGGAAGTTTTGAAATTTTTAAAATAAACAGGGATACATATCAAAATGATAGTAAGTTTTTTACATTTTTATTCTAAAAATAATGGAAAACTTTATGCACTCCATGCATAAATATTAGTATGCAGATGACAATGAAATTTGATATAGACTGACATTTATAGAAATTCTAAACAAACCAGAGTAATTAAAATTTTGTTTTAGAGTTGTGGTTTCTAAAAAGTGTGACAGACAATACATAATCATGAGAGCAATGAATTTAAGATTGAATGCAACAATGATATAAAACTTAAATTATGTAAAGTCAATGGCTAATAGTACATATTGGTTTGTTCGTCGAAAGAAAATGTTATGTGCCATTGAAGCTTGATGTTCATTCCACCAGAGTGAGCATATATATTATGCGTTGTGAAACCTTAGAAATTTATCTCTGCTTCAGTTGTTTTTTACTTTTTCAGGAGTGAATTTGTAGGTGTTGATAATTCAATTCTCAGTTCTTGCAAGAATTGGTAGAATCAATAATCAGAATTGACCCATTTTTACTTCCATGTCATTAGCTCTCCAAGCCTAACATTGTGAAAAATAAATTTTGGGTTGATTCTCAGTCATGCAAGAAGGATATTTAATTCAGAGTCCTGAGTAATTAGAGAACCATTATTTATATGTGAGTTACAGAGATCTGTAAAGGGGATGATATATTTGTTCCTAGATATGTTCGAGAGGCTGGCGGTTTATGCATTGCTGATGAAGTGCAAGTGGGCTTTGGCCGTGTAGGCAGCCATTGGTGGGCATTTGAGCTTCAAGGAGAGGATGTTATCCCTGATATAGTCACTATTGGTAAGAGTCAGATTAGTTCTTAAATTGTTGATTGGAAAGTTGGTAGGCTGTAAACAAGTATCTCTTGTGGTATATGAGACCTTGGTATTGCAATATATTTTTTGAAGAGGTGATTTCTTGCATTGATAAGATATGACAGTTTTAGGCATTTATATTTTGTTAAGTTCTTATGAAAGAATTGCCCATTGTATATCTTGGATTGTAAGTTGAAATCTTCTTTTCAACAGAAAATATAGACTGAAACCTGAGACTTAAGAATAATTTGATGTGAAAAAAATGTGCTTAATATTTTTCTGCAACAATTAAATATGTAAGTTGATCACTAATGTTAGGAGTCTGTTCAGACAAACATTGATAAACAAAAGTCAAACTTCAGATTTTCCTCTTGGGTTGTCCACAAGGTTAGGGTCTCAATCTTAAGTTTCAATGTCAGACTTGGGAATTGTCTTCAGAACAGATTAGTCCAGTTTATTTCAGAGTTTCTGATTCAACTTTCGTCAAAAATCTGCACAATTCCTGAGTCGGACATTTCTTTCATTTCATCACATTCTTCAAGGTTTTTGGATGATTTTATTGCTTTCATAGGATGTTATTTTAGATTTAATTGGCATTGTATAAATGCATGCAAGTCTTTCTTGGTACTCCGTGGTTATTTCGTACCAACACTCTTTAGCAATCAACTCAGTGTTATTTGACATTTTTAAATTTATTTAAATTTGTTCCTCATCAGGTAAACCAATGGGTAATGGCCATCCTGTTGCTGCTGTTGTCACCACACCAGAAATAGCTCAGAGCTTTCAGAATACAGGAATGGAGTACTTTAACACGGTAAGGATAGTACATACATGATTTAGGTATGTTTTACTGTTTTTGAAAGAATATGTATCTGGGAAAATCTTATTTTAGGTGCTAAAATAGTAGTGGTCAGATTTGGGTTAGTCTTTCACATTCCCCCCTGAAGTACTAGTCCTGATACCTTTTTCTAATCACTAAGGGCCAGATTCATAGTCGTTACCTGGGTGTCCCGTGGGCTCTGGGGGACCCCTGGGCTCTGGGGGACCCCTTGGCTCAGAAACGGTATTCATAGTCGCAATCCAGGGGACTGTCGTTATCCAACCCTCCCCCAGGCAACCGATTTTGTGGGTGAGGCCTGAGGCTTACCCAAAGATCCCCTGGCCCTCCCTAACGCGGGTTACGAGACCCATCACAATAATCGCGGGAGAAAAGAAGTGCTGCTAGCACGTGGAACAAAATACTACAACTTAGCGATTCTTATGTTCCAGAAGTTTGTGTATTTGCTTCGGCTATTTTATGCATACTCCAATTTCAACTTTCATTTGCATAATCTCACATTACTCATTATTCATATTGAATAATTATTTCATTCACATCATAACCGTTTCCTCGTATTCATTGTAAACTTACTTCATCAACTTCTCAGTACCACCATCATCTACTTAACCTCATTTCACCTTCCCTTCATCCTTACCTCGCATTTTACCATCCCATTCATCTACGATCATTCTGATTATGGATGACATTTTTTAATTTGTGGAAAGACTCGAGTGGGAAGATGAACTGCCGGATGGAAACGTATTACGTTTAGAAAAACATAACATTTTATTGAGCAGCATTTCTAAAGTAAATTATGTGAAATAAGAAATACTCTTTATATCAGGAATTTTATCTTTTATTTCAAACAACATAAAAATTAGAGAAACTTGAAATTCATTATAACTTGAGGGACGGACGGACGCTACCTCAAGGGATGGCATCAGCACCAGCCTTGAGTTGTCGCAGCCTCTCCTTCTACAGTTCTACTTTCAATTTGCCATTCTCATTCTCCCAATACCTCTTGGCTCAAAGCATTTCTGCTTCCAGCCTCCAAACTTTTTCTTGATCTTGATCAAATCTTGATCGATTTCCTTGCCCACGTAAGGCACAATTGCCTCTACATGGGCGGAGATTGGATCCCCTACAGTCTTCAAGGGTGAACCTCCTCCAGTACCCATTTGGTGACGCATCTCAGCGGTCATCTGTGCCTTGAGATGCGTCTTCAGCTTCTCCCAACACCTGGAAGTTATTTACAATATAATAGAAACTCATTACAAAGTGTCATTAAATTTAAATAATTGCTGAGCATCACATAAAACTGCATTTGAGGCGTGACTTGGTGGAATCTAATATTTACATTATATGTAAATAAACTGAGTAATTTCACATAAATATTATTTTTTTTAAATCATGGAATGGCCCGGATTTAAACAACAAAGCATCATCTTTAGCTGAAAAATAAGTAGAAATCTGTGGGTAAATTGGACAAACTACACTGGGTAATTCACATAAAATACCAGTTAACACCATATGCACTTCACAGTGGACTGCTCTCAGGCGTCTGATTGTCAAATAAAACGTACTTTGAAAGTTATCCTTAAGTTTTGAAATTTCAGCATTGATTCGATAAGTATATAACAGGAATAGCACAGTGTAATGCAATAATTGCATGGCATTTTGCTAAATTTACTTGTTTTTTATAAAAGGCCACATTAATTGCAAAACCATAATATATTATGCATTTGGTGTGCACTGTTCTGTATCACAAAAGCACCTTATAATTTTAGCTTTAGAGAGTAAGAAATTACGTTAAAAAATTTTAATGGAAGTTACCATGAAGAAAGCACAATACATCTAAATAAATAGTAGAAAAAACTATTAAAAAAAGAAAACAATAACCACCACACCATGGCATCGAACTCCACCACACCACATTCCATTACCTTACCACCGGTCTACCGCTTCTTTGAAATAAGTGTCATTATATAAACTAATAAGTTTCGGTTGTGTATAGTATAAAGAATTAAAAACTGCCCAAGTTCAGATCCTCACAGTTTTTGGCGTATTAAATCACAGCACACATACCTTTTAAGCTGACCTGCAGTTCTCGCTGCGACATCTCGGTGGTCATTGTAGGCTTCGCTGCTGTCACCCCAAGCCTTCTTCTTCCGAATGTTGGAGGTTGCGTCCGTCCTTTTATTCTCAACAACATCCCTGTGCTCCTCTACCAAGTCACACAGGATCTTTTTTTCAGTAGAAATGAACGCAATGCGCTGGTTTGCAGCTGCAATTTTTGTTTACTTTATGCTCGGTTACCGTGAAAAATTAGCATTGAGAATCGTTCAGCGGAACCGTTCACTCAACAACTCTCCTACCCAGGCAACCCCTGGCTGGGTGTTACCCAGGTATTGTTTATGAATCGTGCAGCGAAGGGGACCCCTAGGTGTTACCTGGCCAGGAGATACCCAGGTGACACATAGAAAAATGACACTGAATACGAGCCTAAGTATAGCACTCATCAAGCTGGAGATGATGACAGCTGAGAAATACTCATTCCTCATTGCCAATGAGCTAATTAGTATGCTCATAATGCAATAATTGCTCGTTGGCTATGAGTGATCAATCTCATGTAATGGAGTTGTTTGTTCATACGTATAAGCATTTTATTCCAGCTTTATCATGAATTACTTTTGATTTCAATTATACATTGTACCTAATGCATTTTATTGAATTATTGCTTTTCATGGCTAGTGCTTTAGTATACCAAGACATTAGGTAAATCGCTCAAGTACTACTATGCCACTTCGTCCGAATATTACTTCCAAAGTAATGAATAAAATAAGACTTTGGATGAAGTTAGCAAAAATTGGGAGATTTTAATTTCATGAGCAGATTGAGAGAATACTTCACACCTAAGGCCTCACACAGGCTAAGTTTATAATGCATTTTTAAGTTTTAAAAAAGTGTGTCTTATTAGCCAAGCAATACGGTATTTGTGGTGGGAAATTAGATTAGAATGCACTAATAATTAAGGGGTGGGTAGCTAGACAGGAAGCGTCCTTGAAGTTACCAATATTGGTAGAACTCCAAGAATGGTGATGATGTTTCTCTTTTCTATTGTTGTAGTATGGTGGGAATGCCGTCTCTTGTGCCGTGGCCCTGGCTGTTATCCATGTCTTGGAATCAGAGGGACTTCGTGGACATGCAGAAAAAGTTGGAAAGCATATACTGTCATCTCTGAAGGAGTTGGCTTTACGTCATCCAGCCTTGGTCGGAGATGTCCGTGGCATTGGCCTCTTTGTTGGTGTTGAGCTGGTTGTGCAGGGTGAGGACGGACAATTGATTCCAGCCACTGCGGAAGCACAGCACATAGTTTCCAGGTTAGGTTCTTCAGTGTGTAATCATTACGAACAGATTCTGATCAGCAATTGCTTGAAGTTCTATTCTAAATGAATTAGCTCTCTCAATACCATTACCTATGTGATTTGTCTACACCAAAATTAGCTCCCATAAAGAAAAATATGTATTTAATTTTTCTAATAAATATTTTCAAATTTCTTTTTGAGAAAATTGCCGAATTGGAAATGCATATACTTTTTACATAAATTCACTTCAACCCTCTGGCAGATGTGAATGCTAGTTAGGAAAATTAATTTTTAGCCTAATCTGTGATTTACATCTACTGTTTTAACACATTCAATGCGGAGCACGTCAATAGACGTGCTCCTGGCTACACCGACTGACGGAGCACGTCAATTGACGTGGTCGTTCCCTTCCGAAGGACTTTAAATTTTTTCGAGCCGATTTTGACGATTTTCATGTGAATGCATTGAATGTGTTAATGCATATGAAAGTGCTTTGTGAATTTTGATGATTTTCACTTTAAATTCATATAAAACTCTTCGTGAATGATAGAAATTATGCATCTCAGTTTAGTGTATCTTAAGTATAAATCTCATTGAATATCTTGTGGAATAAGTAACATGTGCTCTCTAACATATCTTGGACTGCACTAATAAAATATTTGACTTATTCAATGCACAAAATAAAATATTTATGCACCTTTCACTTTCACTATTATTTCACAAGTGTCTCAGATGAAAATCGAAAGATAATGAAAACTTTGGAAAAAAAATGATAGTTAACTCTAAAAATGACTTGAAGGGCCATAGAAATGATACCAAAAAATGGGTGGATATCTAAAATGTTCAGTATGTAACAGAATTGTGGAAAGAAAATTGGAGTGTTCTAGTCCTAAGCAGAATATTCTGGGTACATTGGAAAATGAAATGCATGGGTGCATCCACTGCTTGAAAGGCTAAATTGTGAAGGATGTGGTGGTGCTTATGCTGCAATTATAGTGTTAATTAGTGCTGAATAATATGCACGCATGCTTAAATTCCATTTTCTTTTAGTTTGAGTACCCTTTCTCTCTCTCTCTCTCTTATAATTTTGCCTTCTACTTTCCATTAGGATGAAAGAAGAACAAGTCCTAATCAGCTCTGATGGGCCTGATAGAAATGTTTTGAAGCTGAAGCCCCCCATGGTATTTTCTGAGGAAAATGCTGACCGTTTTGTGAAGCTGCTCGATGAAATCCTCAATGAAATAGAGGAAACAGGGGTATGCATCTATATTTTTTTTATAATGATCACTAGAGCTTCGTAGAAATTGCCATGTGTTAATGTCTACCGTGGACCTGTAATTGAACCATGGACCTTTGGCTTGCTGGGTCACCCTGATAAAAATATTTCTTCCATGGTGGGTAGGCTTACACTCCATGGAGTGTAGGCGGATGGTAGTGGTACCCTAACCTTACACTCCACGGAGTGTAGTTGGAGCGTAATTTAGAACATCGGAGGGTAAGGGCTACCCTCCGTTGAGTGTAGAGGAAGTGTAAGGCTACCCTCCATAGAGTGTAGTCATACACTCCGTGGAGTGTAGAGGAAGGGTAAGACTACCCTCCGTGGAGTGCAGAGGAAGTGTAAGACTACCCTCCACGGAGTGTAGTCATACCCTCCGTGGAGTGTAGAGGAAGGGTAAGGGCACCCTCTACGGAGTGTAGTCATACACTTCGTGGACTGTAGAGGAAGGTGAAGGCTACCCTCCACTGAGTGTAGAGGAAGGGTAGGGCTACAAATTCTTTACACTCCACGGAGTGTAGTCAGAGCGTAATTTAGGTCATCGGAGGGTAAGGTCTATTCTATGTGGAGTGCGTTGGAAAGGTAAGAATACCGTCCACGGAGTGTAGCCATTCATTCTGCAGTGTGTAAAGGAGGGGTAGGGCTATCCTCCACGAAGGGATATTTAATTAATGGCAGCTAAGTTCTGAAATTGGTGCATACAGTGCATCATTCCATTGGCAGCCACTCTGTGCAGCATCCTCGGTCATGAGCAATTGCCATACACAGATGAACGGTCCGAGGCTGTTGATGTACTGCGCTGTCTCCCGTCCGCGTCCTCGCCCGATACACGAAAGAAACTTGTGAATGCAAAAATGCAAGGAATATCTGTCAAAACTACTTTGGAGTCAAATTTTTATTTCACATTTCGACTTTAAGGAAACCTGAAACAAAGGAAAAATAAATATTATTGTCAAGTCATCCTGAATGAATATTGATTACAGTAATAAAGTTGAAATATACATAATTTCATAGATTTCGTACATTTTTATATGCTGATTGAATACAGGCTTTCCTGAGAAACTGGCGGCTTCCTTGTCCCTGGAAGTACCCGGTGGATCTTCCCCATTAGGCAATGTTGAGGGCATGTTCTTGCCCAGGTGGTTTGCTTTACCGTGGTGGCATTTCGGTTTTAATGCTCACTGAAAAATTATGTATGATTAGCAACCACCCAACAAACAAAAACTGTGGACTGGCTTTTGCAGAATTTAGTCCAAAAAACTTTAAATTTAACTCAGAAATTCCTTTTTGAATAACATTATAACAATCATGAAATAACAAAGCAATCATACCTACCAGGCGACCAATATGGGCATATTACCACCTATCCTCGCCATCTGGATCAAACTCCTGGGTTTTAACAGAATACATCTCTTGGATGCTAAAGTCATTACTGCCCTCCGGCTTGAAATGCTTGTTCCAGTACGTTTTCATTTTCTTGACAGGGGCATCTCTGATAATGTGGTCTCGGCAAAACCTAAATTTTGCGAACCATTTCTTAGATTAGCCGCTCCTGCCACCCGTTTCCATACCTCGGCACGTCTGGTCCTTCACTGAAAATGGATAACTCTGAATGTAAAACCAACCATGTGAGAAATACAGCAAGTGCAATCAACCATATCGAAG
This sequence comes from Pyrrhosoma nymphula, assembly GCA_963573305.1. Lineage (NCBI taxonomy): Eukaryota > Metazoa > Arthropoda > Insecta > Odonata > Coenagrionidae > Pyrrhosoma > Pyrrhosoma nymphula. The sequence goes on along the minus strand of OY754333.1, from coordinate 82,842,468 downwards.
TACGACAAGAACCGAAATGAGACCTGATATTTTTAGCAGTGTACAATTTTCGTACATTATTTGTCCTTGGTTTTCTCCTACTGTAGGAAATTAGCATCCAATTACCTTGAAAATATAATAAAATTGCTGACTGAAACCTCTCTGGAAAAAAAACAGGGAACACTCCCTCACGATGTTGTTGAAGCGACAAATCTGATAAATGGAACTACTAATGGAATGGAATGGAATTTCAGACTCCAGCAAAGCACAAAGATGTTGGTTTTACGGTTCTCCAAACACGACTCATCACACGAATATGCATCCCTTTCACAAGGAAAGCTTCGAAAAGTATTTCCTCGAAACCCCGGGTCCTTCTCGCTTTGTGGCAACATCTGGAAACCATTGGAGCACCTTTCTTCCCACCCTTCTCGAACCTCCCTCTCAATCCCTCCAGAAAAGAGAGCGATCAAAAGTCGAGTGGTTTAGAGACAGGAGGATGAGGTGTCTGGAAAAAATACAACTCAACCTTCATTGTGGAAAGCTAGGGAAAGGGCAACAGGGAGAGACTGAATGAGTTAACTTACCGAAAGAGGAGAAAAAGGTGCACTTCATCCGCATGAGGCATGAAAATGCCTCAAGTTTTATTCATACTTTTTTGCCAGCTAGTGCTTAATTGTGCATCCGGGAGTATGAGAAATTTATGCAAAACGCTTCTCATAGTACATACAATGGCCGAGACCGTACGCTAATTTCTAGCGAAGAAGTATGCATCTACATCTACATACTACCCCGCAAGCCGCCTCAATAGGCGTGTGGCGGGGGGTGTTAGGACACCAGCCGTTTAGTGCTATTTGCTGGTTCAGTTGTTCTGAAAACGTCAAAGCCCCTGGTCAAAGTACAAAAGATATCTTTTTGACGGTGGTGACAGTGGGATCTTATAGGTGACGATAGTATTGCAGATTCAATCCTAAATTACAGATTTTATCGTCAAAAACTAAATGATGCTGCTTTAGAGGACAATTTGGTTTCAGTTTAATAATAAAAATAAATAATTGTTCCGGAATGCAATGGAATCACTTCATTTTAATATTTTTCTGTGTTCATGGTCCTTTTACAACTTCCATTAAAAGCTAAAGACTGAGATTGGCATTGAAATGTGTAATGAAACATATCTTCCCTTACACTCCAGGGAGTGTAGGGCAAGAGTAAGCAGAGAAGTTTCCAGCGAGTGTAAGGTAAGGTTAGTACTACCCTTCCCTTACACTCAATGGAGTGTAGGGTGAGGGTAGTGTGACTCTACCCTTACACTCTACGGAGTGTAGGGCAAGGGTAAGCCGAGAAGTTTCCAGCGAGTGTAAGGGAAGGGTTACCCTTCCCTTTCACTTTATTGAGTGTAGGGCGAGGGTAGTGGAGGGTAAGCCGAGGAGTTTTTAGCGAGTGTAAGGGAAGGGTAAGCGGACGGTAATTACCCTTCATGGAGTGTAGTCTCCTTCCTTTACACTCTGCTTACCCACCATGGAGGAAACATTTTTATCAGGGCAATGTGCGGACCACCATGCTACATGCTAGGCTTCCTAATTCTTATGGAAATTTTTACAAGGATCCTAGGGAACTAGACAGTACTTTCAGCAGGGATGAATATCTTCTCATCTCCAGACCTATCAAAAATGTTCAGTAAAATTTATCATTTTGTATGGTGCAAAGTTAGTCACATATGTATATGTTTGGAGATATTCTTCTACTATACATTCATAGTTTTTAGTTAAACCTCATGTTTGCATTGTGTAATAAGCAGAGACATCACAAGTGTCATATTTTCTAACCAATTGTAACCCTAAACCTATTTCCTGAACCATTTATACCCATCCTAACTCTAAATCAGAGTCCACATGGTTGTATTGGAGCATTTCTGAGGCTCCATGCACTGCTTTGTTATGTGGCTTAGAGGGTGCATTGTCTTATGAGATTTAGATGCACCTTTTTAGATGAATTAGATGCATCATTGAGTCATGGTCAAAATTCCGTGGTGAAGAGTTCACCTTGACCAGGACTCGTGGGTGAGTCCCGGTCAAGTCAAATGATTTTTCTTCTATGGAATTTCGGTACTTATGTGCACTTGTGGGTGACTCTGTATAAGTAGAGATCCGTGAAATTCGCGATACGTTATATTGCAAAATAATGTGAAATACCATGAACTCAGTAAATAAAATGAAATTGCGCCTTTCTTACCAATTTTACGTGAATTAGCGAAAAAGTCGCAAATGTTGTGAGTCAAAATCGATTAAAGCCTAGGTCTTCATTTTTTAACGCTGCTGAAGTTCATTCGTGCTATCTCATTATGATCCAAAGGCCGATAACTTGATTTTTCGTGCACATATCACATTCGCGTAATATATATTGCGCACTGAACTATATTGTAATCCCCATTCCTTCCTTAGGTTTAGCAAAAGAAAAATTTACTAAAATTTTTAATTCAAGCTCCACTCAAACAACACCTCGCACACTAATTTTATAATCTCCCGCGATGCACTACTTTGTGAATATGTTAAAAGACCGGTTGTGGTGAGCTTCGCTTACTGGAACGGTGCCGTATCTCACTGCCTTCGGCGCTGCCTTTCCCCCCCTCGACATGATGTCTCCGCCAGGATTCGCCGTTAAATTAACCACTGACTCTCTCTTCGATTCCCATTTATCAATCTTCAAATTCTCGTAAATATCTAGAACAACGCGCTTTCTCTCCTGAAGAATTTGATATTCTGAATCAATAATGTGTTGAAAGGAATTTAACAAAAATAACACAGCCACGGAACAGTGGAAATATAAGCTTACATGCCCGGAACACGTCGATGCTGAACAGTTTCCGGTGACTCATCGTATTACAGTAGACAGCGTCATTGAATAACTTGTTGCAGGAAAACCGGCCCGTTTCACATGGACGAGGACGATCCGCACTACATGCGCAGACTACTAAAAATTAAATTACTAGGCTAAAGTGCTTTAATTTTAAAAGAATATTTGTAATTCAGAGATGTCGTTCTCTTCATATAAAACAATAAAGTGCACCAATCAAATATTTTGGCCATGACGAGATGAAGAAGACGACCGTTTCGCCGTTCTCCTAGTTTTTCGTGTTTTTTCTTCACTATTTCGACTGTGGAAGCTAAACGTTCACATTTAAACACTTTTCAATGAATGCATTTTGTAGTCAAATTTACAAAGAGCAAAACAATATACAGTGTGTCCTCGTTTAACGTTGTTAACTCGTTCCTGAAAAAGTAGACGTTAAGCGAAACAACGTTAAACGATGCAGTATTTTCCATAAGAAACAATGTAAAAAATTAAAATCGGTTCCGAACTCACCAATGGTAAAGGTATCATAGGGTCCAGTCTGGGAGAAATTCTTGTGTGAGATTAGTAGAAAAGTGAGGGGTATTCGATGAATGGGAAAGGAAAGTGAAAAGAATGCATATTTATTAAATGTAAGAAAAAAAGGCGTGAGATTTGGAGAAAATAAAGATTGAAAATGACCAAATTCGCGTATTTTTTGTGATATTTTGACGCCATATTGCGAGATTTTTGGAAGCCCCGGTAGAGGGATACGGACTAATTTCACGTATGAAATATGGCCTTATCCAACCCTCCAACAACGTTGCGTGTCTGTGGAGTGAAACAGGGGTGCTAAAGTGGGACAGTACGCGGCGTCGAGAAGGCCATTTCTGAACGGAAAAATAGGTTATTTGGCGGATAGTTACGATTTATTTTCACGAATACCCTTTTAAACCAACCCATCCCAATGGTGATTGGTTTGCGTAAAATTACGGCGAGAGGCGAGTTGGTGATGAAAGTTCCGTATGGAGGCAGTCGAATGAATTACCTCCAACGATTATAGGGTAGCTCCGAGAGGTTACCCGTCCCTCCTGAGTGTGATAAAGCCGTCGAAAAGCGGGAATAGTTTTAAGTTGAAGGCGGGAAAAGTCATGGGCGGTGGGTATAGAAAATGAAGACACTGCTCGACCGCTACGCCATCTGAGGGAACTAGGAGGAAAAGGTCAGTATTTCCAATATTGCGTCCAGAAGTAGATTCACATCACAGGTTTAAGTGAATAGTTTACGAAAGAAAAAGGATTTATGAAGCAAACGAAAGGTAAATGCGCATATGTAGCGTAGCAATATAAGTGAAATAGGTGGTATAAGGTGATCGGGAAGCAGGTGAAATTAATTTTCTCCCAGACTGGACGCTATGATACAAATACCACGGCGTATTTTAATTATGCGGGCAGTCGAACCAGATGATTTCACTAGTCGGAGATCTTCATATCTTAGATGAAACAAACTGAAAAGGCATTTTTAAAAGAATAAGCACCAGGTTTCCTCCTATATTACTGATATTTAGTGCTGTTAGCACCGGATTCCCTCTGAGTAAATAGAAATTTTTGTTCTTCACTGCGGGAGCGTGCGCATGCGAATGCAGTGAAGGACAAAAATTTTGCTCGCTGCGATCGCGAAGACGTAGGATATCAATTAAAATAGTGAGTGAACTAGGGAAACTCGGTGCTGTGTACAAAATTTTTGTTATTTCGTAACAATGTTTTAGGAACAGTATCACCCTCGACGATTTACTGCATCATGGAGGGTTTAGAAAACGTCCTCTTACACACTAATTAAACACGAAAAACACGTTTTCGATTCATCTCTAACAGCAGTAAATCAACTTTTTCTTCCACCAGTTCTACCTTATGGCGGCATGGGATTTTCAGGTATTTTTTCCCGTAGATATCTGCCCCTGGATCTACCATTCGGACATGGTATTATTAATACCATGCGATTCAACATGGTACACTAACGTTGGTTTGAGTTTTAAATCACCCGATGCATTGCCCCCCAATAATAGCGTAGTAAATAATAAGCAGACATACAGTTATGAAACAAAATAACGCAATAATTATTCGCTCAGGTGAACTTTTGACACACGCTATGAGGAGTTAACGTCAAAATTTTCCGCCGAATGGAAAATACGCATCAGATGCGCCAAATTCCTATTCGTTATTCATTTTTTTTGGTTGCGCAAAATTTGAACAACGTTATCGCGAAGCACTGACCACGTTGAACGATTTAGGGTTTTAATTTTGGACAACGTTATCGCGAAACAACGTTAAACGGGACAACGTTAAACGAGGACACACTGTATTGCACGACTCTATGGAGCTCCGGCGGAATTTCATACCTTTTTTGTGCCGATACTAAGTTCCATTGGCAGTATTGGAAGCTTTCACATGAATGCGGACAGTCTGCACACGTAGGAGCCACAGAGATGAGTTTGTTGCATACACATGAACGCGGACGGCTTGTACGGACGAAGCAGGATGTAGTCTGTTGTGAGAGCTCGGTGAAAGACCACTGTGAGTTGCGCTATGGATGGTGAAGTAGACACCGTCTATCTCTCTAAGTCTATCTCTCTGTGCCACTATAGGGTGCACCCAAAACCACCTATCGTAGGCATTTTTCTTCTGTTCTTTCATAGCATGGTATATACCAATTCCTTTGATTACACTACCTATAAGGTTGCATGACGTCTTTCCAGCTTGGCAAACTCAACACAACTGGGATTGCATCCTACCTGGACACGCAGACATATGTCGTCCCCGCCAATGTGAAAGGACGAGACACTCCGGGCGCGTATCGTCCACCTACCTACCGGCCTACCTAATGTATCAATTTTGTAGACTTAAACACGGCCGCTGGCTGGGAACAGCAGTGCTAGCAGTTGGGGTGGGGGGAAGGAACAGAAAGGATAGGAGAAGAGGGGCTGCTACTTATTAGCGGACGGATCGTCGGATATTCGGCGCTCCACTGTACTTCAATGCAAAAAAAATCGTTTCAACACACCCCCAGTTCAAGTTTCGTTGTTTCCGATTTTGTTTAGGTATGCGTGCTTCTTTCACTACCTTTCTTGACCGATTGTGATTGGCAACAGCTGTAATCAATGCTAAACGATTTTGTTGCATCTTCTTGCTACCTACCTTCCCTTGGCACCTTTTCTTGCTCATTCTATGTATAATATTAAGACAACTAGAACCATTTCCTTCATCTGGTTTTATCAGGAATTTAGTACAATCAAAATTTTATTAATTATGTTATGTAAAATGCTTAAAGTATATCTATTCACAAAACGTGTACCAAAAAATAATGAAACACATAGAAATGTTCAAAAACTTGTTAAATTATAATAACACCACCAAGATATTCTATAACACCGAAGTCGCATAGTTTTAAAACGAGAATTAGCAAAAAATAAAACCACTTTCACGGATCTCTATGCATAGGTAATACCTTAACTAGTCCCAATATTCTCAAATTTGTCAAATAGAGCAAACACCTCATGGATTTCAAGGTTCGGCTTAATCTTCGTGGATGGTGGTGTCAATTGACTGCTTCTGTGGCATTTTGTGTCCGGCAGTCTTCAGCATCTAGTTCCTTTAAAAGCTCACAAAATTCCAGAAGGATAAGTGTGCCTTGGTTCTTAAATGGCTAAGGAACTCAGCATGATATCGAATGATCCTTATTTGAGTCATGGTCAAGGTAATTAATGTTTTCTCAGTGGGATTATCACACTAATGTGCATGTGCAGTTGACTCTGTAAAGGTAATATGTATGTACTGTGGCTAGCCCTGGTATCCTCAAAATTTGTCTCAGTTTATGTGCTAGTTGATTTTATAGCAATCGTTTCAATTCAACTCCATCCAGGTCATAACAAGGGGAAAGGAATCATCACAGATTGAGGAAAAGGGCTTGGATACTAAAAGATCCTCTGTTAATTCAAATGCCAATGCCCATAGCAATGTGATGGACGTGTCAAGCATAGACAATAGGAATGAAAATGATGCAGAGGAAGAACTGAAACTGAAGAAGAGGAAATCATCGATTGAGAAGGTAAGCCCTTGGTGAAGCACATGTAGGTACTCTGGGGAGTGTGAACTTTTGGTTCATGGATCAGTATTTTATGCGTGTATTTTCTCATGGAGAGAATTTGTTCCGATTCATATTTTTCTGTTGGAAATGATAATTATTTATAAAATACAAGAATTTTAATGCAGTTGATGGGGCTGTTGTTTTAGTACCTCAAAAATGACAAAATGTACTACACATATATCTTCAAGTTTAAGTTGAAGTATTATTTTCAGGCCAAAAATATTGACTAAAATCCGTTACTTTGAGTATAAGTTGAGGCGAAAAAATTGCTTAATCTCCTCCTTTCCCGATTAAAAAAGTATACCATAAAAGGCACAGGGATAAATATTGAAGCCAAGAGTGGCAATCATTGAAATAAAATAACACACTTTCAAAGCATTTATTTGTAATAGAAGTAATGATGGTTTGCTGAGGGCTGTGATAGAGGGAAGGATGCTGCTACAAAATTGGCCATGTAGATGACTACAGCATCCTTTGATATGATTGTCAGCATTTGTGATGGGAGCAGTTAGGTCATTGTAGTCATCTTGATTGAAGGTATCATCATCTTCCACACCATTCACCATGGCTATCACACCCATAGTGTTAACAGTGCGACAGTTGGTAGTGCTGGAGGAAAAAGGATAGGTTGGTGATGAGAGATGTCGTGTATACTTTTGGTGAAAAATGTCATTAAATGAAGTGTTAACTCCAGAGAGAGATTGTGTGTGTTGTAAGATATCCCAATATCTGCCAAAGAGGATAAAGAATGCAAAGATATTAATGATTCTTCAGAAGATTTTTTCATCATGGACTCCGATAAGCTGCCATTTTGACTTCAACGAAAATTCACCTTTGGTGTAGATGGAAATGGAAATTTGAATATTTGCTGGAAGAGAAGGACACTTACAAATCTTTTGGACTCTGCAGAAAAAAATCAGACTCAGACAAAGCTGTAAAATGGGATCCATGAAGCTAGTGGCAAGTCTTAACTGATTCAGCTGGCCATCAGTGTGTGACGTACCGGATAGCATAGAAGCTGGACGATTCCTGATTTCTTGTCAGGAAGTTGACATGTTTTCTTTTTATCTTATTATTGAGTTCATTTTTCTCTGTTATTTTCACCAACAGCATGTGAAAATATGTACATATTGATCTGTATATTTATGGAGATATACGGCTCCAGCATAGCCCATAGCAAATTGGGAAATCGTAGTGTTTCGGGTTGGTTACGCAACATTTGTAAAATACAATTAGTCTCATGGAACACATTAATAATGCAAAGTGGAAGTACCGAGTGTATTTGCCTGTGGTAGGTCCTATTATGAAACTAAGAATGTAAATCTAATGCATTTCTCGGCTGCATACGATTGGACACAGCCGATACGTGTAAATATGTACCCTGATAAAAGCAACTTATTTAGTGACTAGACTAGAAGTCGAAGGTAGATTTTCATTTTCCGAAACAAAGGAAGAAATTTCTTGACTCTTACTTGAGTGTGTAAGGTATATCTATAAAACTGAAATTCTCTTCTATGAACACCATAGATTTCCAAACCCCTTGACAGATTCGAAATAACATTTGGTACACATGTTTTTTTGGGATCTAAAAGGATTAGTAGGCTATGCTAGACATGTGATAGGGTCCCAGGAACCCCTTTGTGGGCCCTTTGTTAACCAACTTGTACGTCCATAAGAAATGCATTGGATTGGGTGCAAAGGTTTTTTTTTCTTTTTTAAAATAACTTGCGCTCAAGGTGTAGGCTTGGAATTTTTAGTACCGGATGACTGAAGAAACAAATTCTGGATCCTTGCAATGGGAAATGCTCTCTGTCAAGAGTGCCTTGAGCATTTCACTCTACTCCTCTGTATGGAATTCTCTCATGGTAAGGAATTTCACAGGTTTAATTTTTGTCTGTTTTGGAACCTAAGTTCTTAGAATACCGAACCCTTTCATCAGCTGGTGGGTGGTGGTAATCTTGACCCTTCACCTCCGAGCAAGCCCATGTCCATGGTCAATTATTTCTTTACACAGTGTTGATGATAAAAATATTTGTTCAGAATATATACTCAGGCGTACTCTTCATATTTTGCTGCGCTTCTAGAAATTTTAAATGGAACTCTAAAGCAATATTAATAATGTTCTTTGTTTAGGATGCTCCCAACAACTTGGCTAAAAATAAAGTTAAGAGTTCTGTTTAAAATTTGTAGTCGATCAGTTGAGTGTAGGAAACTCAAATCGGAGCCTATATTTTCCGAGTAAGCAACAATTAGTTTTTTTGTGCATCCGCTGCGAAAACAAATAGCTGACCGTGGCCACATGCTGTGAGTGGGGCTGTTTTGCTGAGAGAAAGAATGGAGATAATCCCTGCCTGCAGGCAGAGGATAGGGTCCCTCAGGGTGTGGTTCCTAAAGATGCCTGGGACCTTTTTTCTTGCTTGATCGCAGAGCTATGTTAACAAGGCATTCATTCTCTTGTGTGGAAAAATGTATGCTATTTATGAACAGCATTTGTTCACACAAGATCAGGGTGTCCGGCGACCCAGAAAACCTTGAAAACCGGGAAAACTCAAGGAAATATCTTGTCCTGGAAAACTCAGGTAATTTTTGTATTTTTCCGAAAAACCCTGGAAAATACATGGTAGCAGATATGTTAAGGCAGAGAGAGAGGTTTAACCTGTGCCTTTGATTGCGTTATGCTCGGCTCACAATCAGCGTAGCCTTGCGCTCCCTGTTCATTTCATACGCTTTTTGTAGCTGTGTGCCCACTTGCAGCTTGTGCTTCGTCACCCCACCCCCCTCTCCCTTTGCGCAGTCCAGGGGGCCGATTGCATAAGAAGACAAATTCCACACGGCATAATTCCCATGTATGATGACTCCTACGAATGGATTCGTAATTGATGCTGAGATGTGATGGTATATCTCTATCAGGGGAAACAGAATTCTGCATGGAAATCTTGATTCCGTTTGAAGTGCTGCATGAATGCAATTCTTGGTGTTGCCAAGTTTACAAGAAATTTAAAGGTTTGTGCATGTGTGGTGACATTTTTCGCAATTATATGAAAACCATTCGGCCTGCAACCTAAATGGGTATGTAATTGGGCATTGTTATATAATTGATAATCCTCTCCTAATAATCTCAACCCTCCTCATTTTAATGTTTGCAGAAATGTTTTTGAGGGAATGGAAATACATTTGCGGTCACTGCGTGTTGAAATCGTGGCCCTCGAGTTCGAAGTCAACAGGGCCACTGTACTGGGGCAACACAAGCTAGTTTTAATTCGTGTATTGTCCAACAAATACAATTTTGTTCTAATTGAATTTCCGTTGTTAGATCCGTGCCTATCACATAGCAATAATTAATTCACAGTTTCCGAAATACTAATGCAAAGTACAGAGAAGCGTTAACGGAAAAGAGGAAAGGTTCCCAAGGCCTCAAAAGAAAAAGAATAAGAAAGAGGTACTGCAAAAGGTTCAAGAGCTGCAAAGAAAAAAACGTAATTTCTTGAAAAGCTGAGAAATTCGTTGCTCAAGTTGAATCGGAAATGCACTCATTGAAAAAAATCATGCCAGTTTCTTTAATTTGCAAGTTCTTTATCAAACTAGTCAGAATCTAGTTTATCGTGTTCAAATCGCACCAGACCAATAATTTTGCTGTCAATTTACCATTTTTGTTTATTTGTTGGTTGAAATAAAACCTGCAGTACTCCACATTCCTTGTATACTCTATTATTTAACTCAAAGTAGGTACCGACATTTCTCGTATTTTTCATGTTGGCAAAATATGCCAATTTTGTTGAAAATTCATTAAAAATATTTTAGAAAATTAGTGCAATAAGACCCTGGAAAATGCAAAAATTCACCTGGAAAACCTGAAAAACTCAGGGAAAAAAGAAATTGAGTTTCACCAGGCACCCTGAGGATGTAAAATCTGTGCCATTTTAACTCTGCGTTCATAGCGAAAGGGTTAATTCTTGCATTCAATTTTCTTACAAATTCATATATGTATCATATTTGTGTTTGTCTGAAATTTGAGTTTTGCCTTCCAAAATGGTACATTTTTGCACTATTTCAGTGATTGAAATTTTTGTTCACTTGGCAATGGCAGCATAGACTTTTAATGGGAATGTATGCCCAAGGCACTTATGGCTCAGGATTATTGGTCATTACTACAGAATTACGCAGAGTAAAGCCAGGGTATTTTTTATCCCAATCTCTCCATGCATGATTAATGACTACTACTTATGGTGTAATGCATTATGTGCATCGTTTTGGGAGGATTCATTTAACCCAAAACAACAGTTTTATTTTTTTCTTCTTCCCCTTGAAATTCAGTGAACCACATCTTCTAGTAACCTGTAAAAAAAAGTTCCCAAGACTTCAAGAAGTCATATGAAATAAAAACTATGACCCTATTTAAAAAATACTTCATATCTTCAAGTATTAGTCTTCTTTATGGGATGAAAATATTTACTAAAATCAGTGACTCGAGTGTAAGCCAAGGTGAACAAATTGACGAATCTCCGTGTTTTGCATTGGTTATAATATATGGTATTTGTACAGTATAATTAACCTTGAGGAATTCATGAGTATCACAAAGCGGAAGTGCCCGTTGTATTTGGCAGTGAAAGGTCCTATTATGAAACTTAGAAACTTCATTGAATATTCTGTGGAGTGTATGTGATAGGGGTATGTATCATTTTATGCAACTGATATGCAGAATTATTGACCCTGAAGAAGTCACCTTATTTAGTCACTCGACTATAAGTCGAAGGTAGGTTTTCCTTGGCCAATAAAAGGAAGAAATACATTGACAAATACTTGAGTATATATTCAGTACTTTTTGTGATGAACTGAAATTCCTTGTGCATATCCCAGAGAGGAATGAGAACTTGGTCAAGCAAAATAAAAAAAAGCATTAAGCATGTGATTTTCTTTTTTTTCTTTTCATCTGTAAATCTGAAATTCATTATTTTTTGTTGACTGAAATAACTGTCAATTCAAAAGAATCTGTCATTCTAAACTCACCAATCTTCAGATTTGTTTGCTGCAACCTTCAGTCTAATTTATGTTCAGCTAAATGCTTGATCATTGTCAAAAGTCTTCATTTTATCATTCTTTGGAATTTGGTTGATTTTTTCAGTCCTCTGTAATTTCTCATATTTATTTTCATTAAAGTATGTTTTCAGTAGACTCTTCATGTATCATGGTGTGTCCCATGAGTTTGTCTCTGCTACTTTGCAAATTTTTTCTGTGAAAAATGTTTCTCTCTGGCCCTTAGTAGGACTTCCTGATTTTTAATTTTACCCTTGTAGTTGTTTGTTTATCTCTTGCTCTCATCCTTAAAATAGTCGAACAATTTTTAAATGGCAATCCTTTTAAAACTGTGCGGAAGATGGAAAAATAGAATTACATGAGCAATGCTGTTTTTTTAAGGAATGGATTGTCATTCCTTCAAAAATGTATATAACTTCCTGATATTTTGTTTTCGCAGAAATCCCCATCCAGAAATGTCATAGAGACATGAGGGGGTCCACATTGTGGTGATACAGGGAAATCAGCATTAACCATTCATCTGCTCAAATTGGAAGAGAGATCAATATTTTCATGGAGAGGAGAAGGAGATGCTATTGTATTGACGTTGAATGCTTGTGCAGTGTTGGTCTCTTTTAAGAGTACAAGAGGAAACTTTGTATTTTATTCTGTTATTTCAAATAATGCCATTTCTCCAGTACAAAAAATATTCATGCTGTTGTTTGTTAATGATGATTATGTAGATGGAGGTCTTTCCTTGTAAATTTGACTTTTTCTCTCTTATCATATTTGAAACTCAATTTTACCATGAGGAATTTCTATCCTCAAATCTCTATTGCGGTGTGTCTTTGAAAATTATTGTTATTAATGTGAAACTTCCTCCTATCTAGGGTACTTGTTGTTTTTGCATCTTGTTTTTTTAGTGAAAAATTTTTGTCTCAATGCAGAGAAAAGTTTTAAAAAGATCCATTATCATTGACTTGAAATGAATCCATTTTAACAAACTTGACATCCACAAATAGTTTGGAATATATTGTGGGTTTACAATATGTGTTGTGTTAAATTATAATTGTTCTATGAATAACTACAGATCAATATTTATTCAATTGCCAAACTTGGCATCAAATGTAGAAAAGGCTTCAAAATATTTTGGAATAGAGCATTTAAATTTTATGCGTAATAAAATAATATTTTTATGAACTCTATGTAGTTTTCTTTAATTTTAATTTTACTGAGTAGTAAAGGATGGAAATTATAATCAACGTCCTTCACAATGATTTGGCAAGAAAAATCACCATGTAGGTATCGCATGTGCCGGGATACATGTTATATTTAAATATGTCATCTTGCAATAAACCAATTTAATTGTAGGTCCATGGACAGTCCTGCTGATAATTTTCCTGGCCATGTAAAATCTTTTTTTTCTGCAATCTCAGAACTTCCTCCATAAAGTAACTTACCAAAGTGATTCCCTATTGAAAACCAGCCACTGGGGGAGCAAGTCAGCTCAACCTGGTGTCTGTCCCAAGCATGGAAAAATTTGTCAAGGTTGATGTCAGGAAGGGTATCTTGTCGTAAAAAATTTGCCAAAACCATGGATGACTTGTCAAAAGGTAGAAGGATAATGGGTTGGGTGTACCCCGTTAGCAATCTGCAGTCCTGTTGCACCTGATGGATGCGGGAAGTGGACATGGTCTTCCAGACTTTGGACGAGTTCAGTTAAAGAGGTGAGTCCATCCGGAGGAAGGAGTGTGTACCATCAGAATCGGATCGCTGAACGTCAGCACCATGAATGGAAAGGGCAGGGAGATAACAGATCTAATGAGGAGAAGAAAGCTTAAGGTTTTGTTTGTGCAATAGACAAGGTGGAAGGGCAACAAAGCCAAGGAGCTGGTGGAAGGGTACAAACTCCTATACAGTGGGATGAATGAGAATGGTAGAAATTGAGTTTGAATCATTATTGACAAGGAGTTGAAGGTTGGAGTATGCAAGGTGTACTGGAAGAGTGATATAATCATGAGCATGAAACTTGAGATTGGAGGGAGTATTATATTGTGTGCCTATGCCTCGCAGGTAGGTGGTGATGAGGAAGAGAGAGAAATCTTCTGGAGAGACCTGGACAAAGTGGTAATGGGAATACCGGAGGGGGAGAGACTGTTTGTCGGAGCAGACTTAAATGGGCATGTGGGAAGGTGGCGAATCAGTGAGGAAAGATACATGGAGGTTGGAGTGCCGGAGAAAGAAATAAGAAGGTGAAATACTCGTTGAGCATGCGGTGGCCTTCAGCCTAGGTATTGCCAACGCATGGTTCCAGGAAGAGAGAGGAACATCAGGCAATCTGAAAGAGTGGAGACAGACCAAGCCAGATAGATTACATGCTGTACTGGAGGGCATTCTTGAAAGAAGTGAGGAACTGCAAAATTATCAATGGAGAAAGAATAGTGACACAGAACCGGTTGTTTGTGACAGGCTGTGATATTTAAGAGGAAAAAAGGCAGGAGAAAAGAAAATGTTGTGAAAGGCAAAAGAGGAGGACCTTAGAAATGAGTTCAAAGAAAAGGTGCTGAAGGAAATAAAATTACCGGAGGATGTGCAAGAATGGTGGGATGTTAATATTAGAATGATAAGGAAAATTGGATAGCATTAGGAAAGGGACTGCTTGTGGAGAAGGAGGCATGGTGGAGGAGCAAGGAGTTACAGTCACAGATCTGGTAAAAGAAAGAGGCGAAGGAAAGATTGGTCTTACAGAGCTGGAGCTAGTAAAGAAACATAAAATGGCAAAGAGAAATGCAAAGGGAGCTGTGGCAAGGGCACAGGCACTGTAGAGGGATGGTAATGGAAAGCAGTTTATAAGAATAGCAAAAGCTAGAGGAAAGGCCTCCAAGGACATAACATCTGTCAAACAGATCAAGGACTCCACAGGAATAGTACTACAAGAGGAGGAAAAAATCAGGCGAAGGTAGAAAGAGTATATTCATAAATTGCTGAATGAGGAGAACCAGAGAGAGAGGTGTGCGGCTGGATGTGCCAATGAGGGGATGGTTCAGACCATCAGCAAAGAGGTTTGTTTAGCGTACTAAGGAAGATGAAGAATGGGAAGGCAGTGGGGATGGACCAAACCCCTGTGGAGGATTGGAGAAGCCCAGACAGCAAGGGTGTGGACATACTGTGGTACCTGATAAGGAAGCTAGAAGAACAGGAGAAGATATCAGAGGAGTGAAGGAGATCATTCTCATCCTGATATTTAAAGGGAAAGGAGAAGTTCAGAACTGCAGCAACTACTGAGGGATCAAGCTTATGTGTCACACAATGAAAACCTGGGAACGAGTGATCAAAGGGAGGATAAGGCAGGATAAAAGGATTGGGGAAGAGCAGTTTGGCTTAATGCTAGGAAGAGGGACAACAGATGTGATTTTTGCACTAAGGCGGTTGATGGAAAAACACCGGGAGATGCAGGTGGAGCTGCTCATGGCATTCATAAATCCGAAGAAGGTGTGCGACCGGGTGGTGTGGTACATACAACAGGCTTATCTGATCTGTGTTTCTTCAGGCAACCTCGAAAAGCTATAAGAGGAAAGTGGTACTACAAACAAAAAAAGAGGGAATAATAAGATTAATATTGAGTGCAATACGCGATAAACTTTTGTCACCCAGGTTAGTATGTAATCTCTGGAGGAAAAGATGTGGTTGAAATTCTTCATAAGTTCATGCCTTCTTATAATTTATAGGTGCAGCGTATAACTTTCTTATAGTACCTTTAAATATAATGTGAGTTCCACATTCATTTTTTGGTCAATGTTTTGTTTTGAATGTTAACATTTATTGCGCATTGTTTATTACTTTTATTTTCAATAAATTTAAATGACTTCTTAATGTTGTTCCATAGGTGTTTCCAAGCAATGGAAATTTTATAAACATCTATCTAAATCTATCTAAAGATATCTAAAAATTTCAATTGCTACATTGCCATAATGTCAGCATTTTAATATAATAGTGGTGGGGCTTCCCTTGCCCATGTATATGACCAGTTAAGTTATTTAATTTTTTAAAAATTATTTTTTTATCGTGAAATTCGTCCATTCTGATAAAGTTAAAGGAGCGGTACTCTTCGCTGCTGCTACTACAGTCATCATCGTCTCCGCTATCATTGTCGCCGCCATCATCGCAAGTGACGCAGTCGGTTCTCCAAGTATAGTCACAAACCCTCTCTTTGCGGTTGTAAATAAGTGTCTCAGAACATTGCATGACCCAAGGTACTCCATTGGAGCACAATATGAACGAACTGCAGGATCTAGGGTTGGGCAGCAGGACCGCGTCTACTTCCGGGCGCTTCTGATAGAATTCTGGCGGGCAGTCTCCTTCCTCCTCGCTGCTACTGCTTTCGTAGTCGTCGTCTCCTTCGTCATAACTTCAGAGGACGTGCCGTGTGCAATCTTCGCAGCCGGCGACCGACGATCCTTCGCAGTGGTGAGTCCAGCGATTGAAGTTCTGGCCGACAGGGCAGTACATCAAGATGGCCTGCCCGTTGCTGCACTCGTAAAAGCGGTTGCAGTTGCGGTTGTCTGGGAGGTAAACAGGCACGTAGCCGTCTTTTTCTGGGCACTCTTTCGGCTCGTAGTCGTCGCAATATCTCCTCACTTGTCGGTCCGTAAGCACTCTCAGGAGAGTCCCCAATGGATCGACATGTGGCCGAGTGGATGCCAAGCCTTGCGCCTGGCCATAGCCCATTAGGGCCACGACAACCAGACACGCCAGGAGGGAGACGAATTTACCTACCGAGAGAAAATAAGAGTGAATATGTAAATTGCGGAAATGTGAGTCACAGGCGTACACATGGAGAACCTTAGTTCTCTGAGTTTCCTGCCCGGAATTCCTCCCTAACGCGTTTCTAAATGTACCTACTACGTAGTACCTACTAAAAGAATATCATACATTTTTCCTGTACAACTCTTGTATTTCTATGGATTTATGTAGCTGCTAAATGCATAAATATAAATAGTTTCTCTAATATTGGCAGCATACCTATGGTTTAGCGCATTTGAGCAAGCGGGGAAGGGAAAGAGAAAGAATATGATTTTATGGATGGGATGAAGAAAGGAAGGATGCGATGCGATGAGATGACGAAAAAAAATGCTAGAATTAGCCATGCCAGCTCAATGCCAGATTTTTTCTGAATGTCGTTAATTATCCGGTGGAGTACTCTAATGAATGAATGTTGGTGAAATATCACTTACTGACAAGGATTTGCAGGTTTTTGCTAATGCATTAATAGTCGTAGTTTCATTAATTAAGTAGGGTATGGTGTTGTTCATTTTGGTAATAACTCATCCCCTACCACGCACCGTGAGGTGGCTTGCAGGGTATAATGTAATCCACGAATGTACTAGATGTAGGCGTAATTAGAAGAGTTAAAGCCACTCACGTTGCGCATCCGGTCATGTTCCTCGGACCGGTCGAACTTTTTGACCATAAGCAAACGTGTTTAAAAGTAATGCTTTAATATTTCAACCCGTTGATTCGTGCTCTTTATGTCCATGATGTATAAAATCCCGTATTCATCACACATTTGAATAGCAACCACTCATATAAGGTCTTAGGAATGTGGCCGCTCGCGCAAAAATTTCAGGGTTCAATTTCTAACGTTTGGGGGAGCTGTAGCACTACCCCTGTGTAAGTGTAGCGGCGCCTAGCGAAAAATTACGTTAGCGCAACGTTACTCCTCAGAAACATGATCGTAATGAACGCGGTCTACAAATTAGGCGTCAATGCACCCGTCTACAAATGACTCGCGGCCTATACGAACATCGGTGAATGGACCTCATTTTCGACGACATGGTGGCCGCCGATAAGCTCTCCTCAAGAGTTTTACAAATTTTACAAAATGATGTCACGAATTGTAAAAGATATATTTGTAAGCACGATGCCTTAGTCCACGATGTTTAAACACGTTCTAAATGGGAGATTGTTCACTTAACAAACCGAAGCATTCACACTTCAAAAGAACTTTTTAAACTTCTACGAGTGCGGCCGGTAATGGAGGAATGAAACTCACAGTGAAAAAAACAGGGATATCGATGAAGTGGGGGATCTGGGTCCGAATCCCCGTCCAGGTGAATATTTTTTTCCACTATCCATTTCTTACATTCCTCCATGGCTGGTTTCGCCCATTGAAGTTAAATTCTTAAAAATGAATATGGTGAGGAGATTGGATTGGGGTGGTGGCTGGAGTACCGGCTTACCATGGCCTTTCTCGCATAGGAATTATTAGTGCTACGTGGGAAGAAGAAATAATTGCACATGTGTCCCATGCTTTTAATCCGGCTGACAGTGGTGAGGAGCTGGAACAATACCAGCAGTCAATTCTGGTTGGACATAGAAATTGTTACTTTGGCCTACATATTGACAATGTTGGCTTGTGGTGTGGATGTTTGACGGAATCCAGTCCTGCAGAAGGGTGGAATAGTGAAGATGACTTGGGAGAGGCTGATAAAGGAAGGAAAGTGAAACGTTCTTTCGTACATGTCTAGTTCTGCTTTTGTTGCATCATTAGTGGTAAGCGGGGAGGAGGATTTATTTCTCTGCCGATAGCCGGATTAGTCATAAATTAAATATAGGTATAATGGGAGTGCGAGGAGGTGCCCTGTGCGCGCCGATTCTGCAAACGGAACCAGTATCTCGGTTGACGCTAGAATTGTTTTAAGGATGAGTGTTCTGTAGTTGAGGTAATCGAAATGAAATTCGTTGTTCTACTCATTAAACTAGTAATTAGTTCAACGTAGAGATGTGTCGGTGATTTCCATTGGCTCTTCCCCTTTCCGAACCGCAACCAACCTACTAATTGCTATTTTATGTTCCCCTTTACTCCCTAGCGTCATAACTTATGATGAGGACCTACATAATCGCTCGAACGTCATAGGCGTCATAAGACACCCATCAAATCTATGACTTTTATGAAGCCTATGACATTCACTTAATTGACCCGCAGGCCATATAATTGACCTGCGCTGGCCAGCGGAGAGTTTTTTTTCGATTCCGACTTTAGGAATTGTGCAGATTTCAATCGGCCTCTAGGACGTCACCAAACAAGCTCTGGACATCCTTATGACCGAGACTGTTCAGCAGGGCGGCCCCTTGGAAACTTGGCCCCCTAGAAAAAGTTGTCAAAGGGACTCAAAATAAGGCCAGAAAAATTTGGGACCTCTAGGTCAACCCTGCAGCTCGATTCTGTAAATGTCATAGGCGTCATAACACGTGAATTATGGCGGATTCGCCTCAGCTGTGACGGATCCGTCAGAGGAGCGATTCTGTAAATGTCATAGCCGTCTTAAGTGCTTTTTTTCCGTCATAACTTTACACGTACGGGAGACCCCGTGTTAGCCGTCATTAGGGCATTGAATAGGAGTATTTTTGTTCATTACTTAAGATAATTATATGTTATCACCTTCAATTCTCCATTTATTGTATATAAAACATCATATTTTACTCGGACACAAGTAAAAGAGGCTAAAACGGTATTCATAATACAAAACTAATTTTAACTATAAGCGGTAAATTTTGCTTAAATAAATGTTTAACTATGTACAATGTTCTAGAAATCCATAACTTTAAACATAAAACATTTACGTAGGCATAATTTACCGCGTATACTTAAAATTAGTTTCGTATCATTATAATACCTTTTTACGGCATCTTTCACTTTTGTCCGAGTAAATAATACCATGAAATATATTAATTAATCATTATAATGATACTATATGCATAAATGTACCTATATATTACAATATTAGTGCCCATCACTGAGTCGCACCATCAGTTGAGTTCATCAGTCGACATTTGGGCTGTGGGCCAACGTAACGGAACTCAATTTCGTTTGTATTTACAGATAGTGCAGCTTCAATAAATGGTACAAATTACATATCGTATTACTTTCATTATACTCAAATGGAATAAAGGATGATCGTTTGTATTTGCGCTAACTTGCTCGGTGGTATGTTTACATATGTTCATGCTCGGAGGTATCACCAAATTACGTCGTGTATGCAATTAGTTTTTAAGGTTTTTAAACACAATAATTCTGACAGTATTGCTATTATTAAGTGCATACCTATTTCGATACGATAACTAGTTTGGTAATGATATACGAGGGATTTCTCATTTCGCTGAATATAGAATGGTATTAACTTTATTTCATATCTGTTCCTCGCATATTGGCAATTATATATAAGAGGGATTTCTCGCTTCGTTGAAGAGTGTGGAATTCACTTTATTTCATCGATGTTCCTAGCATATCGGTAATTATGTGAGGGATTTCTTACTTCGTTGAAGAGTATGGAATTCACTTTATTTCATTGCAGTTCCTCGCATATTGGTAATTTGTGGGATTTCTCACTTCGTTGATTATTGAATTCACTTTATTTCATCGATGTTCCTCGCGTATTGGTGTATGCGGTTCAGTTTCACGTAATACGTAGCACGTCTCACATGGACGATTATTTAAAAAACTTGTGAACGACAGCTCAATAGGTATGTAAATGAGCACGGGTTATTACTACTCCCACGAACTATATTCGTTCTATCACATTATTTGACACTTAACACTTTCAATTAAGGCACAATTTTCAAATAAACAACTTCATGCACAAACACAGTTTACTCGTCTATTTTTGTTCAAAATAGTACCGCAAATATTGACCTACTATTCATCACGAGACCTCTCCGGGATTCTTCAGCGCATATAGATCATGAATGTTGGACAAATTTGCCCTTATTAGTGATATTGCTCAAAATATGGGCACTTTATCATAATTACTGATAAGATAGCATATTATTTTGCATATGTTATAACATAAGATTAAATAAACTCTACGAACTTCGTTTTCATGCTTGAAACACACGCTCGTATTATTTCCGCAAGTCAATTTTTTGAATTGGGTGAGCGTTTTTCATTGGTTCTTCTCGTTCACGAACGGCTCGCACGGTGTAAACGAGTCCTCCGACTAAAAGCTTATGACGGGGGCTTACAGAATCGCTTTTGATTGATGACACGACGTACCCGTCATAACTTCCCCGCCTTAACTAAGACACTTTTGGCGCCTATGACATTTACAGAATCGAGCTGCTGGACCCTGCGCCGTGGCCATTTATGGGGAGGGGGTCTGAAAATGGAAAAAGTCATATTTTTATAGCTGTTCCCCATGGATTTAGCTGCGTTACGACCCTTAAGAATAAATATTTCGTCCATTTGGACGTATCTGGAGCCGTCAAGCCACAAATTTTCTATTGTGAATGCGCGGCCGCGCGTAATTATGCAACGTCCACGCAGCGTCGCGACGCATCACAGCGCAACGATCAGCAGACCGCTCGCGCCTCCTGCCGGCTCGCGTCTCCTGCCCGCTCATGTCTTCTGCCCGCTCGCCGCGAACAGAGCAAAACTCATCATGCATGCGTCTTCCATCTTTGGTCTTACTAATATTAGATACCTAATTAAACATTATGTCCAGGGAATAACAATTACGGAAGAATTATTTGAAATCAATATAACACTTCTTAATTGCCTCAGGTGGCTTATGGCGGGTATTAGGCGCTGACACTGTATACATATTTTGTTGTCTGAGTCTTATCAATATAAGGTTAGGGAGGAACATGTCGTGTTAGTTGAAGATCCATGCTCCCACTTTTTGGGGTTTGTCTCCCCCACAGGAGTATCTGCAAGAAACATGAAATCTACGAATCTTGATTTTGATGCCAAAGAAAATATTGAACTTTCAAATTTAAAAGTGATTGGATGCGACGGCATCAAAGTGAATACAGGTCAGAAAGGAGGCATCATACGTTTACTGGAAACACAGCTCCGACGGGTCGCGACATCCCTTCTTTGTTGTAATGTACTTTGTGAGGGCTTTCATTCTGAAACGAGCGTACTTTTCTCAACAAAGTGTGAATATTCTATCCACATTAATACTGAAAGTGGTACGATTTGATTTAATCTTTTTTAAAAATCTTTTCAGGAAAGATAAGTCATGGTGTTGTTAATCCCTACGTCGTCGTACATACTTCTCATCATCCAACTGGAAAGGATAGCGGGGATTTCCGGGACCTCATTTTATCAAGGCAAGTCATCTGGATATTCTCTTGAAAATGTTTGACATGGCTGAATTTTGGTACTTATCGATATGACTCGCCTTTGTGTGTTGCTGATTCCATCGCATCGCTTGCATTGTTTTCACGATAAGCTCTCCTCACACTCCTACCTTATCTTTAATTTATCACTATTCTGGGTGCCTGTATATCTTCCTAATTTTGTATGATTGTCATTCCAATGAAACCAGTGCCGAATTGTGCTCGACGGAGTGGCAGAAATTCATCGCACCTTATGATGAAATTCTAATGAGGTCACCTGGGAGTTCAGCTTCGAAAGACAAATTATTGACGCGAAAATCGATTCCGCAAAATCTCCCACTCCTTTTGGTTAGGAGTTATCAGTGATCCCTGCACGAATCTTTAGAAGGGTCACATTGAATGAATTTAAGAGTGACACTCTCCTCGATTCTCCAACGTTAGTGCCGATCCCTGCCATATAGGAATGAGCAGTAATCCCCAAAAGGATCTTGGTAAGGGTCAAAATTAATTTACCGTATCCCTAATTACCAAAACTCGGACATCTAGTTTTGGAGAGACTGACACCGGGACAAAACATGGACTTTTTTCCTCGGAGTTTTCCGCGGTGATTAGATGAATATTCCATTCTTCTTCCGGGTATCTGCCGCATCGTTGTGTTTTTCTGACAACGTTTCTCCTCCCGTCCTGGAGGCGTCTTCAGGTCGAAGGTATCTGTGCTGTATTTTGGTCCGACTTTACACTGGAGCTGGTCGCATCTGATTGGCTGTCAATTATGGCGGGCAAACCACTTTTAGCGCACGCGCTAAACCCTCCTCCAAGTGGTAGCTAGGTTGTAGCCATCATCCCTGTTGAAATATATGGGGCATTAGGCAATTACGATCGCCTCCCGTATCAGCCGTGGGAAGTATCGGCTCTCCCCACTCAGAACTTTGGTCTCCTCGAAACATATGGAGTGACCAGGCTCCGACCAGGCATGCTCGGCTATTGCTGAGCGGTGGAACTGTTTCTTTTTGGTCGTTTTCTGGTGTCCCCTCACTCTGCAGGAAATTGCTCTTCCTGTTTGTCCAACGTAGGCTTCCCCACATGTACAGTTGATTTTAAGCTTGTGATTTCGTTGTCATTTCAGCGGTCATCAATCCAGATTAGCACGCCTGCAGCCTCTCCACTCCACTCTCCTACCATCCGACTGCTTCATTCCTGCATTAAATCCTCCCTTCGACATCCTTCGTAATTTGTGTGATTTGTCCATTCTTGGACTTGCTCTGCGATCACACATTCATTTCTCCTTCCATTACTGTTTTCAATTAGCTACTGTGCCGCAAAATTTGTCCAAAACGTTTGTCACTTCATTGCCTTATAATATTCAGTATACATACTTCTATTCTCTTAAACTCTTCGTATAAAATCTTTGTTAGTGATTCTCTCCGTCCATTTGACCTTCATCGCTCTTTGATTCTTCGACGAAATCTCCATGGCTTCTGGTGCTCTTCAGTCTTTATTGTCTAGGCTTCACTCATATATATGAGCCATGTGAAATCATTGCACAAATCACATGATAGCGACTGACTTACCAAACGTTCACGCAAATTCAGGACGTTATTCTTTCGTAACATGATAAGCTCGAGGAGAGGGAGGCCTTATCTTAATCTTAATGTTTATCTTATTAAAAAAAAGGAGACACCATACAGAATCATACTCGTTTTCGGGTTACAGTGTACCTATCAATTTTCTACATTTAAAAGTTTTGTAGTGCCTCACGCAACACCAACTTGGTTAAGAGTGTACATTACGGTGTTGCTCATTTTATTTCATTTCTCCACCGATATTTGATATCATCCTCTCAAAGGATTTAAAGTTTTCCCGGCGAATTACATGCGTGAAGGTTTCTCGGGTTTCACACCGGGTAAGATTATTAAAATCGATCAACGTTTCGATGGTTGACTCAGCCATCGCAGTCAGGATTACGAGTCGAGCGAGGATGCTGGCGGTTATTTATAGCGGCAGATGTCCCATTGTTGTAAATTGTTTTTTTTTCATTTAAGCATTGCCGCCAAGTATTTATGAACTGTGCTGCACTCTGAGAGCAAATAAAAATTAAAAATAAAAATCTCCGTTTCACTCCGCTGTCCACTGATCGGAGAAATGCGCAGCAACACATGTATTGCGAGAAGTGTGTGAATGAAAAACATTGTATCACGTTTACCACGCATTCTCTAAGCCTCCAGGCTGAATATTGAGTGTTTATCAGTTAATGAAGGGAAGAAACCGTGTGATAGAAACCGAACTTGAGCAGCTTATTGTTTTACTATTTATTTTATTTAAAGGGGC
Organism: Pyrrhosoma nymphula; assembly: GCA_963573305.1. NCBI lineage: Eukaryota > Metazoa > Arthropoda > Insecta > Odonata > Coenagrionidae > Pyrrhosoma > Pyrrhosoma nymphula. The sequence continues at coordinate 82,818,060 of OY754333.1, read as the reverse complement.
CTCGCACGACGGGGATCTAGAAGGGTTAAGTCACCTCACTCTTGATGAGTAACCATTCTTCTCCAGGGCTTCTTTCAGTTTCCGTTTCCCAGTCGGGGGTGAATTATTATCTGCAATGGTGTAGGCTCTATGTAGTCGAGTGTCAATCAATGACACTTTCTGTGCAGGATGGTGGTGTGAGCATGCATTCCGGTATCTGTCCGTATGCGTTTCTTTGCAATACACTTCATGTCTCAGTCTTCCATCGGGTCCTCAACTGACCAAAACATCCAGGAATGGTAGCTGTCCTCGTTCTTCAATCTCCATAGTAAGACGTATGGATGGGTGTTGGGAATTGAGGTGATTCAGGAACTTATCCAGCCCGTCTCTTCCGTGAGGCCAAATTACGAATGTATCGTCAACATATCTAAGCCTTCTGTAAGGTTTCTTCGGGAAAATCTGGATGACCTGCTGCTCGAAATCTTCCATGAATATGTTGGCGACCACAGGGGAGAGGGGCGATCCCATGGCCATACCTTCGTCTTGGTGGTAATATTTCCCTTTCCATAAGAAGTAGGAGTTCTTAAGGCAAAACTCCGTCAGTCCAGGGAAATCCTTAGTTATGCCTCTCTTCCTAAGTTCTTTGATGAGGCGGATGGAGTCATCAACAGGAACCTTGGTGAACAGGGACACCACATCAAAGCTCACCATTAAGTCACCATCTTAAACCTCCTATTTACCGGATAGCACTATATCGATAAAAACTATAAGTTGACGGGAAAACACCAAAACGCATGTATGTTGGTGATAAAATAAGTTACTTGAGTTACTTAAGTTAAGACATGGCAGTACTTGATTCGCATTTAAAAACAGCTCAGTTGACTTCCATATTCTCAGCAAAGATGTCGTATGGGAAACAATCAGTGCGTGAAGCAGAGCTCTATTTTTTTAAAAATACATTAAATAAATTTTCAATAATATTTTGTTGGGAGCTGGAATGAGGAAAGACAAAAATGTTACTCTTTTGGTTATCTAGGCTTAAAGTAAAATAAAAAGCACAACCCTAAGTGCTTATTTATAGTGGGAAACACAAAAAATAGACGCACACCATTCCTGCACTAAAAACAATAAATGTGTAGGAATTCTTCTGCGTACCTAACTAAAGTATGGCCAAGCTCTGCCTAGCGCCACTTCTTTTTCCAACGGCTTCAACATTTCGGAACAAACAGATTTATCATAGAGGGATGAATGGTGTGAGAGGAAGGGGTAGACCGAGAAAGTCATGGATGGATGTTGTGGTGGAAGATCCTCTTAAGAGAAGAAATATTAGGAATGTTAAGGTAGTTTGAGCGAGACGTCATTTCACATAAAATTCAAATCATTTGCCCTTATCATAAATAAAAATATCTCATCTTTCCAATGCTAACAGAATGTGAGCCACTTACTTTTCTACTTTTAGAGATATTTTCGAAAAAAAATCAGCCATTTTCCACGGGAAACTGTACGCGTATGCACAGTAGAGAGATTTTTATCAAAGAAATGTAATGATAACGTATAGAATTCGTCAGAAATTAAACGGTGTGTATTTAAGTATAAATTCTCAAGTATATTTTGAAATAAATCAATTACTCACATTAGGCAGAATCATTGCGATGTATACAGAATCGCGAAAACATCTTCGGTTGTCAAGGCGTTTTCACCATACGGCGTAAAAAAACTGAGTCATGTTAACAAAGGGTACACCCAAACAACAAGAGCAATACACGATGTTAAATAGTTATTCATGCATATTTACTTATTTACTGAGAACTTCAGTCTTACAAATCAATATTTTAGCGCCATAAATATTACAATATTTACTTCATGATTCTAACAGCTGCTGAAATTGAAAAAAATTGGAATATGGTTTCTATGGTGACTAGGGAGAACTCTCGCTCAAACCACCAATATTAGGTGTCTTAAGAACAGGATGACGTGTAGGAAGCTTAATGGAGGTATGCAAGGATAGGGTGGTTTGGAAAAAACTATTTAATCAGAGTCAGCTTTACAACCCTATCACCGAGAATCAAACTGTTTTCAACTGTGCCTACCCCGTATGGTGGTTGGATGGGTGACCCTCCTCCATACCTCAACCAGGCATGGATGGAGAGATGATACTCCCTCCATACCTATACCGGCAGGCCTGAGAGGCCAGGCCAAACCGGGCCGGTTGGAGGGAGGACATCCTCTATACCTGGTACTGGGGTGAGGCAGGGGGAGGCCAATCCTCCATACCTCTACCGAGGTGCTCTTGTCCTCTGTCTGCAAGTGGCAGACAGGCATGGGGTTGGCACAATGGACCAAGAAAGGTCTAAGTGCCCGGGCTCCTGACGAAGGCCCCCCCAACAACAATCTATCTATCTATCTACCCCGTATGGGAACAGTGAGATGGGAATGTGTGTTTTTGATTGTATGACATAAAAACTTTTCAGCTCGACACCTAAAGGGAGGGGGGGGGGGCGTTATAATGTCTGTGAATCTCTGGCAAATGCTGTTGGGGTGTCCATGCCGAGAGTGAGGAAAGCCTAAGGAAAAGTGAGAAGACTTTGCTCACTGCTCTTACCTGTCATTATTCCTGCTCTTTTTCCTTCTTCGGTCGTACAGCTCTCTTCTCTATCAATATGGTGCTCTCGTAGAGGGACACGAGTCCTTGGGCATTGCGCTTGCTTATATACACACACGTTCACATCACCTCTCCCCCCATCTCAATCATCTCTTATCTCCCCGAGATATGCTCTTCCTTGGACACGCGCGCTACTGAAACAAGATCTTATTTAGTCCTTCTGCATTAACCGCTAGATGGTTCAGGTGCTCCCCGTCGCGGTTTTCTCCTGAAAACCGTTGATGCCCCGATTGAGTTGCCGGCGTAGCAACCCAGCATTCATTCCCACTACTTTGGTGTTTCATGTTTTAGCTCTGGGGGTTATTTTTTAATCTCACTTAAGTGAGAATGCGTCATAAAATGTGGAAAATTACGTAATTTTTCGTAGTTCCACTCCACCACCCAGGCGGCGTGACCATCTTCGGCTCTCTAGTGGTGATCTGCAGGTCTTGACTCACCAGCTCTTTCCCATAACTCACCGGCTCTTTCGACTCTTGATCCGTTTCATTTGCCTTCCTTGCTCCCATTTGAAATCTTCAGAACGCCACCGCAGAGACATACACTAGGGAAGCCTTCAAGGAAGTAAAGGACAAAATAAAGGAGTGTGTGAAAGAGAGTATATCGTTGATTTCAATGCACTCCACTCTCACCTCCTACGCAGCGGCAGTCAAAATGTCGTCATTAAGACCAGTGGAGGAACCAAAGAGCTATCCAGTCTTTGTCTATCCCGGAAAAGACTACGAGATCAAAACTAATGACGAAACAAAAGAGGAACTGTACAAACATGTACTCCCAAGAAAACTTGGTGTGAAGGTTAAAAACTGCACAAGGATCGCAAACAGGGGCATTTGCGTTGAGTTTAACTCCCCGGATGCCGATAAGAAACTTATGGAGTGCTCTATAATCCGAGGGAAGCAACTAAAAGTGAAAACACCAAAGAAACGTAACCCCCGCATGGTAATTTATGGGGTTAAAAACACTGTAACAACGGAAGTGCTGCTAGAAGCAATAGAAAACCAAAATGATGTCTTGGCAACAGAACAAGTAAAAATCCTTTTCAACTTTGGAAAGAAAGACGGAGACCGGACCAACTGGGTCGTTGAAATTGACCCGGATACCCGAAAAATTTTGAAGAATAATGGGAGAATATTTCTAGATTTCTACAGTCATCGAGTCAGTGACCAAATAAAAATAACCAGGTGCTTTAAATGCCAAGGTTTCGGGCATCTAGCCAAAGAATGTAAAAATGAAGAAACATGTTCACATTGCTCGGAGAACCATAGATTTTCCGACTGTCCAAACAGAGGCAAAGACCCTTCTTGCACTAACTGCATGAAGAGAAACAAGGAAGACTGCAAACACGCAGCAACAGACCCCATGTGTCCATTTATTATCAAAACTATTATCCCGTTTGTCATCAAAGTTGAAGAAAAGGTTAACAACCCTCAAAATGTTAGCTTGGACCGATTATCAGATCGTGTTGGCATGGTTCCGCTTATCACCTCATTTGTTAAAAACTTTTGTAGCCAACAGAGTAACCAACATTACGGCTATACTTCCTTATTCTTCATGGATGCATATTGAATCACATAATAATCCAGCAGATTATGTTTCGAGAGGGATGTTGCCTGATCAGCTAATGTTATATGATTTATATTGGTCAGGTCCAGATTTTCTTAGAGAAGATGAATCAAAGTGGTCTTCTATATCGTTGGAAGATAAATTTGAGGATACTCTGCCGTAGTTGAAGACTCATTCACTCTTGGTAGGGGCCAAGATGAGGGTTGTTCGTGTGATTGGATGACGAAATATTTGTGCTACATAAAATTGATACGAGCCATTGTATTTGCGCGCAGATTTATTGCTAGTTGCATGGGAGAGCAACGGCCACCTAACCTTTTTATTTTGGAATCTGAGTGGACGGCGCCCCTTAACCATATTATCAAATTGGTACAAAAGTGTCATTTAAAGGATGTATTCCAATCAATTTCTGAAAACAAGCGTCTTCAGTCAGCTTTCGCTCGTCTCTCTCCAGTAATTGATTCCCAGGGAATTCTCAGGGTGGGCGGCAGGCTCCTTAATTCGGCTTTGCCTTCATCACTTAAACAGCCGGCTCTGCTGCCAAAGGAGTGTCATCTCTCGCAGTTGATCGTGCGACACTACCACTCTGTATCACTGCACGGTGGCCCTCGAATGGTGGAGGCATTGACTGCCCGCCGTTTTTGGATTATGTCTGTCAGAGCACTTGTTCGATTAGAAATAATTAAGTGCGTTGTCTTTGCACGGTATCGAGAGGCTAATCTTCAACCTATTATGGCACATTTACCGTCAACACGGGTTGTGCCGCACAGACCGTTTTATTTGGTCGGAATAGACTACGGAGGTCCTTTTGCTTACAAATTAAGTAACAGGAGGAACGCAGCATATGACAAATGTGATCTGTGTCTTTTTATTTGTTTCACAACTAAATCCGTTCACTTGGAATTAGTGACATTTCTGTCAACCCCAGCTTATATAGCGGCCCGTCAGAGGTTTATAGCCCGTCGCGGTATACCAAGGGTGATCCATTCTGATTGTGGCACTAATTTTGTTGGGGCTGATAAATACTTAGTATACCTCTATCGAATGATTCGCTCCAAATTTCATAAGAAATCCCTAACTTCATTTACACCATATTTTAACATTGTCTGGAAATGAAATCCTCCTCCTGCTCCACATTTCGGAGGCCTGTGGGAAGCAGGTATTATATCTGTCAAATACCATTTACGGAGAATCTTGCATGAACACGCATTAAACTTTGAAGAATTTGCCACACTTTTTTTTCAAGATTGAAGCAGTGTTGAATTCAAGGCCACTAGCCCCAAAATCTTCCGATCCTACAGAAGTTGACTGCCTAACACCTGGGCATTTTCTCGTAGGCAGCCCTCTATTAGAATTGCCCATTGAGATCGGTGAAGGCGTTAAACCGTTTTCCACTCGTTGGAAACTTATTGAACAAATGAATTTACAATTTTGGCGCCGGTGGTCGGGTGAATACCTTCACACGTTACAACAACGTGCAAAATGGACTAGTAATTCACAGAGAGTCAAGGTTGGAGATCTGTTCCTTATTCGTGAATCTAACCTCCCTCCCTCGTTATGGAGGATGGGAAGAATAAATATTCTTACATAGAACATATTACATATTATGCCATAAAGTGTCTTCATATGCTTGAAAGATGGTATTATATCAATGAGGGAATTCTATGTTAGGGGTTCCTCAAATTTCGTTTGAACAGGACCCCTGAATCTCTAAGGATGACCCTGATTGTGTACTCCAGATTCTTTTATGTATAATTATATTATTTATCTTTATAGTATATTATTATTAAGATAGATAAAGTAAGGAATACATATCAATGAGAGGAACTAGATGTCCAGCTGATATAGGAAAAATTAGAAGAATACAAAAATAGGTGGAAAGAGCATGTTCTACGAATGCCGAAGGAAATATATCCTAAGCAGACTTTGGAATATAAGCCACCAGGTAAAAGAAGCGTCGGATGACCAAGGATGATATGGTATAGTGAAGCCGAAACAGGTTAAAAGCTTACTCATGGAAGGAAGAAGAAGATTTGTCTTCACAATTGAAATGACTGATAAGGTGTTGTGAGAACTTGTGTGGAAAAAGACGTGATAATTTTAGATTGAAAGTTCAGAAAGGATGGTTGTACATTCGAGTGTCAACTAAATTCTTGTGAATGAAAGGGGCTTTTAGGGGAATTATCATTTCCTTATATTGTGATATGCATTAACTAGGGGTAGACAATCAACTGGAGGTTCTCCAGGCTTATCTGACCTGTGTTTCTTCAGGCAAACCCAAAAAGCTTTAAGAGGAAAGTGGTAATATGAACAAAAAAGAGGGAATGAGATTGATGTTGATTGCAATACGCGAGAATATTTTGCCACCCAGATTAGTATGTAATCTCTGGAGGAAAATATGTGGTTGAAATTCTTCATAAGTTCATGCCTTCTTATAATTTATAAATTCAAAAAACTGCGGAACTGGCCGCGCAGTAACTTTAACAGAGTCACCCGCTAGTGGTCACACAATTGTGTGAAATTCACAGTGAAAAAATCATTCGCCTGGACTGGAATTCGAACCGAGACCCCCCGATTTCGCGCCGAGTACTCTACCTCCTCGCTTCCATAAAGTTCAATGTGGGAGATGACGCCAGGGTAGCTTAACTTGTAGAGCACTCGCGCGGCGTGAAACTAGGCGCGAAATCGGGGGGTCTGGGTTCGAATCCCAGTCCAGGCGAATGATTTTTTCACATTAAATTTCTCACAGTTGTGTGACCACTAGCGGGTGACTCCGTTAAAGTTACTGCGCGGCCAGTTCCGCAGTTCTTTGAATTTGTCAAAGTAAACACCTTTGTGTTTAAAGTTAGTTTTTACCTCGTGGACAGTAGCCTTTAAATTTAATGCGTGTACCACATTCATATTTAGTATTAGTGGTTAGTATTATTTTTAATTGATAACATTTATGAAGCGTTGTTTATTCCTTTTATTTTGAAAAATGAAATGACTTCTTAAGTGTTGTTACATTAATGTTTCCAATCAGTGGACATTTTATAAACATTAATTGTCTTAATTTTTATATACTAGAGCTGGAGCTTCCCTTGCCAATGTCTATGAACAGTTAAGTTATTTAATGTTATAAAAATTATTTTTCATGGTGAAATTCGTCCATTCAGTCAAGGTTATAGGAGTACTCTTCGCTGCTGCTACTACTATCATCCCCGCTGTCATCGTCCCCGGCGTCATCGCAAGTGACGCAGTCGGTTCTCCAAGTATAGTCACAAACCCTCTGTTTGCGGTTGTAAATAAGTGTCTCAGGACATTGCATGACCCAAGGTACTCCATTGGAGCACAATATGAACGAACTGCAGGATTTAGGGTTGGGCAGCAGGACCGCGTCGTATCCGTCGACTTCGGGGCACTTCTCATAGAATTCCGGTGGGCAGTCTCCTTCCTCCTCGCTGCTACTGCTTTCGTCGTCTCCTTCGTCATCACCTTCGTCAAAACTCCATAGCGCATGCCGCGTGCAATCTTCGCAGCCTGCGACCGACGGTCGGTCGCAGACGTAATTCCAGCGATCGAAGTTCAGGCCGATAGAGCAGTCCTTCAAGATTGCCTGCCCGTTGCTGCACTCGTAAAAGCGGGTACAGTCGTCGTTGTCTGGGAGGTAAACGGGTGTGGAACCGTCTACTTCAGGGCACTCTTTCGGTTCGTAGTCATCGCAGGATCTCCTCAATTGTCGGCCCGTAAGCACTCCCAGGAGAGTCCCCAGTGGACCGACATGTGGTCGAGTGGATGCCAAGCCGTGCGCCTGGTCACAGCCCATCATGGCCACGACAGCCAGACACGCCAGGAGGGAGATGAATTTACCTACCGAGAGAAAATGAGAGTGCATATATAATATGCCTGGAATTTGAGTCATAGGTGTATTTACTCAAGGAGAACCTTAGTTCTCTGAGTTGCCTGCCCGGAATTCCTCCCTAACGCCTGTTTTTTAATCTGCTACGTAGTACTAACAGAACCTCATGCATTTTTCTTTTACAACTCTAGTATTTCTGTGCATATATGTAGTTGATAAATACAATAATATAAATTTTTTTTAACATTGGTTGCATAGCTATCGTGTAGTCATTGGCGACCCCAAGCAAGATTGGCAGTAGGGGCAATTGCCTCCCATCCCAAAATCCGGCGTATTTCTTTGTCATATACCTTAAATTATAAGTTGTTTAGTTGTGTAGTATTAGTTTATGTAATTGCTAAATACATTAATATAAATAATTACTCTAGCTTAGCATACCAATCGTGTAGTGTATTTGGGCAAGCGGGGAAGGGGAAGAAAGAGAATATAGTTTTATGGACGAGAATAAGAAGGGAAGGACGTGCGATGAGATGAAGGAAGAAATACTAGGGGTAGCCATACCATCTCAATCCTAGATTGTTACACATTCAGGAGCGTAGCACTTGTAAAAATCTGAGGGATATTTTGTGAATTTTGTTAAAACCTACAATTAACCAGTGGATTACTGTAAAGAATGAATGTTGGTGAAATATCATGTCCTGACAAATATTTGCAGGTTTTTGCAAATGCATAAATTGTCGTAGTTTCATTAACCTTATTAGGGTATGGTGTAGTTCATTTTGATGATAACTCATCCCCTAGCACGTATCCTTGAAGTGGCTTGCAGGGTATTATGTAAGCGTAAGTAGAAGAGTTGAAGCCACTCACGTTGCGCATCCGGCCATGTTCCTCGGACCGGTCGAACGTTTTGATCATAAGCAAGCGTGTTTAAAAGAAATACGTTAGTATTCAATCCGTTTATTCGTACACTTTATGACCATGATGTATAAAATCCCGTATTCATCACACATTTCAATACTAACCACTCATGTTTTGGTATTAGGAATGTGATCGCGCGTGCAAAAGTTTCAGGGTTCAATTTATAACTTTTGGGGTAGCTGTAGCACTACCCCTATGTAAGTGTAGCAGTGCTCAGCGAAATATTTAGTTAGCACAACGTTACTCCTCAGAAACATGTTCGTAATAAACGCGAACGGTCAACAAATGTTAAGCTACCTAGGCGTCAAGGCGCCCGTCTACAAATGACTTGGGTTCTATATGGACATCGGTGAATGGACGTCATTTTCGACGACATGGTGGCCGCCGATAAGCTTTCATCACAGTTTCACAAATATTAAAAAATGTATCGCGCATTGTAAGAGATAAATTTGCACGCATGATGCCTTAGTCCACGATGTTTAAATACGTTCAAAATGTGAGAGAGTTTACTTCAAACCGAAGAATTCAAACTTCAAACGAAGCATTAAACTTCAATGGGTGCGGCCACTAATGGAGGAATGTTTGAAACTCACAGAGAAAAAAAACAGGGATATCGATAAAGAGTTCGGGTTTTTTGGATAATGTTTTAACAACTTTATATTCTGGCCCTAAGCTTGCAAGTAATTTTTACTATCTATGAGTAGACGCGGAAAAGAGTGTACATTTTCTAGACTAAATAAAAATATGAGGAAGCTTGTGAAACGCTCTCAGCTGTTTTCGCACCTACTAGGTTCAAAGTATGAAAGAAAAACCAAAATTCAGAGCATATGGATTATATAAAATATTACACATAATTAATAATAATAATAATATGAATTCAATAATATTACACATTTCGAGTTCGGGTCGTATAGGCTTCCAACAAGCTGCCATGATAACTTCTCTACCACTTATAGTGCACTGAAACATGTCGCAAAATTAATATTATCTTGTTTTTCCTCTGTAACTTCTAAACTAAAAGTCGGATCTGAAATCTGTTTAAAGTTTCTTGTAGATCTCAGTGATGCCTACAACTTTAAGGCTTGCCTTACCCTATATCCATTATAGTGTCTTAGCAATAAAATTCGAACCCAGATAAATATCTGGGTTCGAATCCCCGTCCAGGTGAATGTTTTTTTCACTATGAATTTCTTATATTCCTCCAAGCATGATTTCGCCCGTTGAAGTTATATGCTTTAAAATAAATATGGTAGGTCCATGGTCCTGTGCAGTGCCGTCTTTAAGACTGGGCCGACCGGGCCCAGGGGCCTCGGGGTATTAAGGGGCCACGAGGTATCAACCCTAGTCAAAAAGTACCAAAGTTGATTTTCAGACTCGAAAAAAACTTAAGCTCTGAATTTTGGTTTTTCTTTCATACTTTGAACCTAGTAGGTGCGAAAACAGCTGAGAGCGTTTCACAAGCTTCCTCATATTTTTATTTAGTCTAGAAAATGCACACTCTTTTCCGCGTCTACTCATAGATGGTAAAAATTACTTGCAAGCTTAGGGCCAGAATATAAAGTTGTTAAAACATTATCCAATAGTCGATGGTCAGCTCGATTTGATCCTGTATCTGCTCTCTACAGAGGTTATGAAAACATAATTGCAGCTCTGAATGATATGTCTGAGGAATGTGCACAAGTAAATGACTCTAAAATGGAAGCTAAATCAATTTGAGAACAAATGAAAAAAGTCTAAAATATCTTTATGGCAGTATTATGGCACGACCTATTGCTCCGGATTAATGTTACAAGCAAAGGAGAATTTAGATTTATACATCGCATTGAGCCTCTTAGTGTCTAGATATATATTTTTGGAGCTTGAGGGAAACGTTTAATATTTATTTAGAGAAAGCCACAGGTATGCGAACTGGCGACTACATCAAGAAATCCAACGAGAAGCGTGACGTTAACTCGCTTTGAGAGTTCAAGAAGTGATACGCAGTTTTCTGACAAAGAAAATTTGAAATTAATATTTTTTTACCCAGTGATCGATTCTCTTTGTTTCAATTTAAATATAAGAGAAACGAAAGCATACGAAATTTTAAACGATAGTTTCATGTTTTTCACAGTAATTTGAGAAATGGACTATGATCAGATAAAATATGCGTGTGAAAAACTTGCCAAAAAATATGACAAAGACATTTCTGCTAACATTTTAATATAAAAAGCTTACATTACAAACATTATCTTAGTGAAAATCGTAAACATGAAGTGTTATTAATTGCAACATTATATTTTGAATTAAAAAAGATTTTTTATTGCACCTTTCCCAATATTGAAATCAGTTTCTGAAGATTTCTTAGCCTTATGATAACAAGTTGCAGTGGTGAACGTTCGTTTTCAAAATTAAAATTTTTGAAGAATGATCTACGAAATTGATGCCCTATTCGGAACGAAGAGATGCCCTATTCGGTATGACCTCGGAATTTCCTAGCTTCGACAGTGACAACATTTGACGTCACAGCCTCACAAATTTAAAACAGGGCCATTCAAATTTGTTGGATTTCACGTACACAGGTCTTCCGAGGTTGAACAGTGTCGAGTTCTAACTGAATAAGGCTCTCCAGGATCCTTCAACGCATACTCTGAATGCTGAAGAAATTGACTCCATGTTGGGATATTGGTTAAGTAATGGGCACTTCATAGTAACTGCTTACGATATTGTATATTCCTTAGCATATACTCTGTCTTAAACCTAATTTATTCGAGAACTAGCCAACAGAATGCTCACATTTGTTTTTTTGCTTAAAACACACTCGTTAATCGTTTACGGCGTTTGTCGTTAGTTATTAATTTACATGGGGTCCGCGGTTCCCTCTGCTCAATTTTTTGTATGGGACTTAGACGTAGAGATATATCGGTGATTTCCATTGGCTCTTGCCGTTTACGATCGGCAACCAACCTACGAATTGCTATTTTATGTTCCCCTTCGCTCCCTAGGGTCATAACGTATGATGGGGACCTACATAATCGCTCATAGACGTCATAACAACCTCATCATAGCTATGACGCCTATAAAAATTCATATAATTGACCCGCAGATCATATCATTGACCTGCGCTTGCCAGCGGAGAGTTTTTTTTATTCTGACTTTAGGAACTGCAGTTAACAGCCGGGCGTTCCCAAACAAGCTCCGGATTTCCTTAAGGCCGAGACTGTTCAGTCCTGGCCTTTTCCTCATTGTATCTGTGGGTGATGTTTTCGTTGTAATCAAAGAGGTTAAAAGTAAATGGAGGTGACATGACCGACCGCTTCCCGTGGAAAATTCCCGCCATCTTGGTACGCTCGTGCGGGAATTTCAAAAGGACATCGTGAAGTGAATTTAAAGTTTCGCCATTCGAAAGGTTGAGTCTTCAACAGTATTTTAACGGCATTAGCCACAGCTCCCTCAAATTTTGCCGTTCAGAACTGCTCTTCAGCTCTTTGTTTTGATCAAAGTTGTCGTGGTTTATCCTTCCCATCAACCACCGTTTCCACCACCCGTTTTTTCGAGTCCTCGGACGCTCCTGTCGCCTGTATAACTAGGTATATACTTATAACATCCTTGGTTCTAATACACTTTTCTAATAAACTTTGTGAGGGCTTTTATTCTGAAACGAGGATACTTTTCTCAAAAAGTGTGAATACTCTATCCAAATTAACACTGAAAGTGCTTCGATTTGATTTCAATTTATTTTTATATATTTTCAGGAAAGATAAGTCATGGCGTCTTTGTCCTTCGTTAATCCATCCGTCGCCATACATACTTCTGATCATCAAACTGGGAAGGATAGCGGGGGTTTCCGGGACAGCTTTTTATCAAGGCAAGTCATCGGGTAATTCACTTGAAAATGTATGACATGACTAAATTTCAGTAATTATCGATATGACTCCCCTTAGTGTGATGCTGATTCCATCGCATCGCTTGCATTTTTTTCACGATAAGCCCTCTTCACAATCCTACCTTATCTTTAATTTATCACCATAATGGCAGTCTTTAGATATTCCTAATTTTTTATGGTCGTCCATCCACTGAAACCAGTGCCGAATTGACCTCGACGAAGTGGCGAAAAATTCATTGAACCATATGATGAAATCTCTAATGAGTTCCCCTGCGAGCTCAGCTTCGAAAGACAAACGATTGACGCGCAAATCGATTCCGCAAAATTTCCCACTCCTTTCGGTTAAGAGTGATCAGTGATCCCTGCACGAATCTTTGGGTCACATTGAATGGATTAAAGACTGACACTCTCCTTGATTTTCCAACGTTCGTGCCCATCCCTGTAATATAGGAGTGAACAGTGATCGCCAAAAGGATCTTAATAAGGGTCACAATTAGGGTTACCGTATCAATGATTTCCCAAAACCACGACTTATTTAGTTTTGGAGAGACTGAAACCGGGACATAACCTGGACGTTTTTCATTTAAAAAGTAAGTTAATGGTGTAATTTCATTTTATTCTTTGATTGCGATTACAAAACAAAATAATTACTTGAAAATTTGGTGGTTTGTTTTAGTACCAAACTGGCGAGTTCCTTGCTCGAATCTCGTTACTAGAGAGGTGACGTAACCCTTCTAGGTTCCCATCGAGTAAGTCCTCTGACCCCTCCCCCTTTGCAGGGAAAAGTAAAAAAAATGTAAGTTGATCAGTTCGGCATCTATTAAAGGGGTTCTTCCGTTCAACTAAGTGTTTGCAACTCAATATTCAGTCTAGAGCCTTAGAGAATACGCGATACCACGTGATACAATGTTTTCGATTCACACACTTATCGCAATATATATTTCGCTCCGCATTTCTCCGTGCAGTGGACAGAGGACCCCAATGGAGAAATTCCGAGACCTTTAAGAGTTAAACGGGACATATTTGTCAACCGGATGACACATCAGGTTACACCCTTCAAAGTGGTAGCGTTCCGGTCAAACTGGGACGTATGGTAAACCTAATCATAATTCATGAACATCTTGGAGAAAGGAGCGAAAATTTTATACTTCCCTGGATATCCAGCAAACACTCTTGCACAGATATGAACCGAGGAAAAAAGGAAACTATGGCGATTCCTACAGTTGTGTATCCGACCATATGTACTTGAGTGCCAGCGCGTTTGTACTTCAGCTGTAGTCCGAAACTGCGGCCCCTATCGCATGATGCGTAATGCAGCCGGCATTAGCCCTCACAGAGATATCATATAAGACTCCTGTATTTTGGGATTATCTGCGTCAGGATTTTACAATGCCAAAATTTCTTTTCCCTTACCGGAGACCTCCTCAGGGCTGATGACTGAGTCTCTGACATCAGCCTTAAGAAGGTCTCCGTAAAACGAGAAGCATAGCCATTTAAAAATCCTAACGCGGGTAATCCCATGAGATAGAACAGTACTTTACGAATATGAACCATGAGAGATACCTTATTCTTGGAGAATGGTTACACATAAAAATAACAGAGTGAATGTGGTTCCTGAAGGTCTGTAACAAGAAGAATTACCCCTTTGAGCGGTATTTCGTCAGCTTGTATTGAAAACCTTGCTTCTCAAAAGACACGATGTAAACAAAAACATGGGACGCAACATATTTTCAGCTGCTTATTACGTGATATACACGTTTTCTATCTCGAAATTGAACAAAACATTTTCTTTGAAAGCTGATACACCAACAAGGTCTTAATTCTGAGGTGACGATTGTTTACTCGAATAGAGAAATTTGAGAGTAGCTGTATCCATTCCTCTTGAGTGACCTCCAAATATAATCTAATCGATCAGAGTTTTTTTAAGGAGTTCATTCGTCAACCCATGCAAGCTTGGAGAGGATGATATCAAATATTGGTGGAGAAACGAAATAAAATGAGCAACACTTAAATTCACACTCTTAACCAACTTAGTGTTACGTGAGGCACAACAAAACATCTAAATGTAGAAAATTGATGGGAACATTGTAACCTAAAAACGAGTATGATTCTGCAGGATGTCATCCTTTTTTGATTACGAAAAATATTAAGATTAAGATATGGCTTCCCTCTCTTCGAGCTTATCTTGTTGTGAAAAAATGATGTCCTAAATTTGAATGAACGTTTGGTAAGCCAGCTGTGATAAACCAGCCAGATATCACTAGCATTGTGCTGTGGAAAAGTTTTTCTGCAATGATTTCATATGGCTCTTATGTAGGAGTGAAGTCTAGACAATAGAGTCTGAAGAGCACCAGAAGCCATTGAGATTTCATCGAAGAATCAAAGAACGATGAAGGTCAAATGGACGGAGAGAATCACTAACAAAGATGTTATACGAAGAGTATAAGAGAATAGAAGTATGTGTACTGAAAACTATGAGGCAATGAAGAGGCAAACTTTGTGGACACATTTTTCGGCACTGTAGCTAATTGAAAACAGTAATGGAAGGAGAAATGAATGTGTAATCGCAGAGCAAGTCCAAGAATAGACAAATCACACAAATTACGAAGGATTTCGAAGGGAGGATTTAATGCAGGAATGAAGCAGTCGAAAGGTAGGAGAGGGGAGTGGAGAGGCTGCAGGCGTACCAATCTTCGCGTTGATGACTGCTGATATGACAACGGAATCTAGCTTTCGACTCACTCGATTTTCAGAGAATGCAAAATTTGATATAAAATTAGGTGCTAAATTCAGCGGTATGGTAATCTCTCATCCACTGTGAAGTGTTTAAGAGGAAGGCAACAATGATGGTCTCGCAGCTCCTTGATGCATGGTAGCCGAGAAAAAGTAGTTTAAAAATTGAACATTAAACCTTGAAGTATTAAAGTTACAAACTTGAAACTCGACAAACGTAATAATTAAAATATTAGGCATATTTTTTATAATTTCGTTTTTGTAGAATGGTCTGCTTTGCAGTTATTAGGCGTTTAAGTTACGCATGGTGCCATAGCGCTAAAAAAATGGAACATTTTTATACTTCACACATAACGTTTTACTTAACGAGTCAAATTTTGTTTTGAAAACTATTCTATAAATGGATTAAATAGTGGAAAAAATATTTAAATGTTGATGCATATAACCTGAACATATAGTTAGCCGTATCGGAGTTATTAAGTTTTAATCAAGGTTCCATAAGATTTTGTTGTTGATAGTAGATGAAATCGTTTCTGAAACAAAGTGCGAAAGGTCACTTCTGAAAATATGAACATTTTGTGAAGCGCGACGAAAAATGTCTGGCACGAGGTCCAAAAAATGTTGATACTTGCTTTACGATTTCACTCGAAATAAATTCCAGGATCTCATTGGGATCGGCCACGTAAAGAAAAGTGGAATCTCTCGAGTCCGGAGCAGAAGGTATCGACTGGGTTGCAGGCAATTCTCCGGGAAGGCCGTAGAATCACTTGGGGAAAATTGCCGCAACATTACGCATTGGATCACCCAAAAATTGTTTTGAAACCTAGATCAATATTAGATTTTTAACCTACATATAATGTATGGAAGGATATTACTAGCGTCCAAAATTTAAAAATCGAGATGGGCGCCCAATAATAATGTGACTCAAGTTTAGTAAAATACATTCTGGCGGAACGATACAAAGGAATGGTCTGTAGAAGTAACAGAGGCAACCAGATCTTCCATAACAGAGGTAAGTTTAGATTCTTGAGATCATCACTGGTGGGGTCACAATCTTGGGTATTTCGAAACACTAGTATATGGTTGTGGTCTTCTCTGGCGACGATCAGCCGATGAAATTGAAGCGGCATACTAGTATCGGTTGGAACGTTTATAACAACTTTTTTTAAGGGAAATTTTCTTCGCCTATTCCTGTGAAGGCATCAAAGTTATATATGCAGCAAAGGGACAACCCACAGTCGACTTGATATTAGCCCTCGAGAATATAAATAATTTGTGACCCTGAATCGAAAATACACACCGGGAAATCACTCATCTGCACCTCTCTTCATCTCGCTCATAAACACCTATTCTACATCTTCCCCTTTCCCGCTTAATTATGGAGAAATATCACTCAAACCACCTTAAGAGGAGGAATATTAGGTGTCTTAAAACAGAACGGCCTGAAGGAAGCTTAATAGAGGTATACAAGGATAGGGTGGTTTGGAGGAAACCATTAAAGCAGAGTCAGCTTCACTACCCTACTAATTAAATCGTTTTCGACTGTGCTTATCCCGTAAAGGAAATGTGTGATGGGAATGTATCTATATTTTTCAATGCATGACTTAAACATTTTTCAGCTGGACTTCCAAAGGGGGGAGGGGGGCGCTATAATGTCTGTGAATCTCTGTCGAATGCTGTTGAGGTCTCTATGCCGAGGGTAAGGAAAGCCTAAGGGAAAGCGAGAAGACGGTGTTCACTTCTCTTACCTGTCATTGTTCCTGCTCTTTTTCCTTCTTCGGTCGTACAGCTCTCTTCTCTATCAATATGGTGCTCTCGTAGAGGGACACGAGTCCTTGGGCATTGCGCTTGCTTATATACACACACGTTCACAGCACCTCTCCCCCCCATCTCAATCATCTCTTATCTCCCCGAGATATCCTCATCATTGGACATGCGCGCTACTGTAACAAGATCTTCTTTAGTGCATCTGCATTAACCGCTAGATGGTTCAGGTGTTCCCTGTCGTGGTTTTTTCCGGGATGCCGTTGATTCCCCGATTTAGGCACCGGCGTAACAGTCCAACATGCATTCCCACTACTTTGGCGTTTGAGGTTTTAGCTTTTTGCTGCCCTTTCTGAGAATTGCGAGGAAGAAGTGAAAAGAAAGCAGTTAAATTCAAAAGAAATCAGAAATTCCGCATCTATGATACCTTTTGCAATATTCGGATTGGTTTTAAAAGCAAACGACACTCTTATCTGTTTATTAATCACATTAACACTATGCCCGTATCCATTTCATGCCGTTCACTATGCCATTATCCATATTGACTTCTAACCGCGCGGGGGAAACACATGCGGAACATTTGCGGAGCTGTATTTTAAAGCGGAAACTAGGATTTATCAAGCGAATTTGTTGAAAGCTTCTCTGATGAATTGAGAGATGCTACTTTCCTCGGGTGGGGTCACATCTCGAATACGCCGTGACCATTTGTGGCCCTGCACATAAAGATTTAATCTGCGAAGTAATTTAAATATAGAGGAAAGCTGTACAGTTCGTCAAAAACTGCTACGAGTGGACAGGAAGTGTCACAAGGCTGATGGAAGGATTAGGTTGGGAACCGTTCGAGAATCGGAAGCTACACACTAGGCTAAAATTACTGGATAAACCTCTACCAGGGGGTTATTTTATAATCTCTCATAAGTGAGAATACGTCATAAATTATGAAAAATTACGTCGTTTTTCATTGTTCCACTTCGCCACACAGGCGGCGTGACCACCTTCGACTTTCAAGTGGTGATTTGTAGGTATTTTCTTTGATTCACTTACTCTTTCGACTCTTTATCCGTATATTTCAACTCTTGATCAGTTTCATTTGCCTGTGCCTTTCACTAGTTCCATCTGACCTCTCGTAGGGAACGTGAAATGGATCCAGCATCTGACCTTGGCCGATCGTGAGTCGATCATTAAGAGAGCGAAACGGGTCTCCCGCCTTCCGGCAAAGCATCATTAAAAAGGTGAGATTTCGAAATAACCCCACCCCCCGGCGGTGAATGAAAGGCGGAGGCGAATGAAACAGATAAAGAGTTGAAAGATACGGATTAAGAGCATAAAGAGCCGGTGAGTCATGGGAAAGAGATGGTGAGTCAAGGAAAATACCTGCAGATCACCACTTGAGAGCCGAAGATAGTCACGCCGCCTGGGTGGCCGAGTGCAAGTACCAAAAAGGACGTAATTTTCCGTATTTTATTACCTAATTCTCACTTAAGTGAGATAAAAAAATCACCAGAGGTGCACTAAAAAAAGTGGAGTTGACAAGGCAACATAAGAATTTTATTTGGTATCCAATTACAATGTACGCTTGGGCGCCATCCAATTAGTTGGCTGCGACAGGCATTTTAAATGGATTTGTTGGAGTTCGATGCCACAACCAACTCCCAGGGATCCACTGCCGGCCCTACTTGGACACCACGTACGAGAAAAGCGGACGAAGTGGAGGAAGCAAGCAATTAATTGTCTATCATGACCAAAGGTTCATTCTTTCTACATACTTGATGCCAATCGTTGCAAGGGATTTCTGCTAAGTATGAAAACCGATTTTCCTGTATTTTTTTTACTATCGATGTTTACAACAAACACAATTCATAATTTACGGGAAACAATGGCATTTACAAAATGTATGTACAGGGAACGCCACCTTACAACAAGTGAATCAAAACGATAGTACATTCGTGATACGATGCAAGGAGAAAGTAAACATAAATTATGAATGAATTCCTCTCGGGTTTCCAACCGGGCTGATGATCATCAGCCCGGAAGATGTTGGGAAAGTCTCCCAACGAAACGTAGCCGTGCATCATGCAGAACTTAAACCGGTTGGAAAACCGAGAGGAATTCATTTAAGTAATTCACTGGGAAAAACTTAGATTCTTCATAAATAATGAAGTAATAAGAAGAGTAATCAATAATATTTCATGTAAGGCTAAGCAAATAACACGAAAAACGTATGCCAGACAAATTATCAATAAACGGTTATTGGCAAGTGTAGATAAGCATGCGACTTCATGCGGCCGTTAGGAGAACAACTGAAACACTGATAGGAGGGGTTGCTTCGGACATAAAAGCCCGCTCAGAGTTATGTCGTGACGTGCCGTTTGAAAATGAGTACCCTCAAGAAACAAAATACGTAACGTAGCGTTTTCAGTTGCCCATCCAAAAAAGGAAGGGATCCAAAAGTGAGTTTTCACTATTTTCCGCAAGATGGTCAGTACTATGTAATTCTTTGGAATAAGTTTGGCGTATCAAGGCCTTGTTACACGATACATGAACCCGTACGAGTTAATGTGTGAATGAATGACCGCGAAAATTCACCATGTAACCGCACAAACTTACACGAACCCGTGTTCAGAAAATAGAACATGTTCTCCTTAGTTTCATTCATTCGTACAAGTTGATAGATAATAGATAACGGAAACGCTATTTCCTGCGTGTATGCTTCATGATCGATGTTTTCTGCTCTTTGTTTAGTCCTGGGCTTCGGCTTTTTTGCGTTTGACTCAGGGGTTTATATTTATTTCAACCTCTGCTTAATTTGGACTTCACCGTACTGCATGATTTTTGCAATTCCTAGATTACCTGTACTCAACGTGTATTGATCTCTCGTCTTAGTTGGACCTCTCCCGTTACCAGCTATTGCGCCGGACTCTGTTTGCGCCTTACTTGGCTGCCCTCTAACCTTCCCTGATAGAATCACATCACAAGCAACGCAAACTTAGAAGAACTACTCTTCCGCAGTTCTGTGGAGATGTCGCCATTTTCTTATAAATATATTTTCGGGAAACGTGAGCTTAAACTATGTTAGGTTGAAAACAATAATATTTCTTTCCGTGTTATGTCGAGTTTTCGAGCTATGTCTTGGTCACTAGTAGGTAATAAAATCTAAACACTCATAGAGGTCGAGCGCGTGCGCTTTCTGAATTTATCCAAAGAGCGCGCTGGGGAGGACGCGCAGCTAAAGATCCATCCAACGCGTTGGGTGTCCCATCCAGTCTTTAGTGTCGAGCTGACCAATGCATGGATGTGGCGAAAACGTAGGTAGCACATATCCATTAAAATAGATTGGCATGTCTAAGCTCCTTAACAGTCGTATCAATTAGAGCTGATGTTCTGTGCTACTATTTCTTATGCGATAAATATTAGTTGATACATCGAACCTCTTTTTTCGTGCATCGTGTATGTATAGACTCGCTATTCCCTTGAACTACAACCTTGACGTGGTGGAAGGGCTGGTGCGTCTCAATGACCCTTAGAGCTGAACTGGCAGGAGCAATTAACATTGGTCCTGGTATGGCCACCCAAGCCAGATAGGTCGAAGGGTAGGAGCCAGACGAAAGATAGTTCCGTGATGATGTTGGGTTGGGTTGAATACCGTTGGGGAGCGGGGGTTTGAGTCCCTCCCAACTATCTAATATGAAAGCCATTCACAGGGACTTGAACCCTGACACCAGCCCTGGCCGCCGCCAGGGCGGGTGTCGTGCCCGGCAGCGGGGGAGGCAAGGCCTCCGAGGTCGTCATCACACGAAATCGTTGCCCAACAATGCCATCAGTGGATACAAGGATTAGGACGGAGAAGTAAAACGAAAAGAGAAAGAGGAAGAAGAAAGCAGTGGTAAAAATAGGAACTTGGAACGTAAGGACAATGATGAGTTCCGGGAAACTTGAGAATATTAAACAGGAAATGAAGAAAGGGAAAATAGATGCTTTGGTGCTGCGCGAGGTGATATGGAAGGATAGCGGGGACTATTGGAGTGATAGTTACCGGGTCAACTACAGTGGGGTGAATGACAGTCAACGTGGGGTAGCTATGGTACTGAATACAAAATTGGGGAAGAAGGTAGTAAACATTGAACAGGTGAGCGATAGGATACTAGTGGTTGGAATAAATGCACGCCCGACGAATTTCGTACTCGTCCAGGTACAAATACCTTCAAACAACCATCGGGAGGAAGAGGTGGACGGGGTGTACGAGCTACTAGAAGAATTAATAAGAGAAGTGCCGGAAAAGAAAAACCTGATAGTGATGGGCGACTAAAATCCAGTGGTGGGGGAAGGAGGGACGGATTCGACGTGGGAAGTTATGGGATTGAGACGAGAAATGATCGCGGTGAGAAGGCAGTTGAATGTAGGAGAAGAAATAGATTAGTAGTTACAAACACTTGGTTTAAACATCACCTCTGGCGTAGGTTCTCATGGAAAATGCCGGGTGATAATGGGAGATATCAAATTGATTATATAATGGTAAGGCAGAGATTCGGGAACAGTTTAAAAATTCGCAAAGCTACCCATTGGTGGATGCGGACTCAGATCATAATTTAGTTATGATGAAGTTTGAAGTTAGATTCAAAAGGCATTGTAAATGTAGGAAGATAAAGAGGTGGAGCGTGAAGGCATTGAAAGGGTTGAAAAGGAGGGAAAACCTGGAACTAGTGGACATGAACATAGGTGAAGCAAAGCTGATGGAACAAAACGAGAAAAGATAGGATGTTATAAAATCAGCCATAGTAAGAGCGGCAGAGAAAACAATAGGAACAGTGGAAACTATTAGGATAAAGAAGCTGTGGCTTACGGAAGAAACGATAAGGAAATTGGAGGAGAAAAGGATTGTGATAAAACGTCAACACCGACCTAGGCAAGAAGAAATACAAGGAATTAAATTAACTCCGGCGAGTGACCAATAGGGCAAAGGAAAACTAGTGGTAGGGACAATGCGAGGAAATGCAAAAGGTGCAGGACGAGGCGGGAGTGGGTGCTTTTTACGTGAAAATTTTATCGACTGGTAAGAGAGGGCAAACAATACCAAAGGTTAAGGACTAAACAGGGAATATATTAATCGAACAGGAAGATATCCAGGATAGGCGGAAAGAATACTTAGAGGAGCTATATGACAGCGAGAATAGACCTGTGAACCTAGATATGGAGGATAAAAGAATGACACATAAGGATGACCTCGGATCTGAGTTACTTAATAGTTAAATTGAGAGGGTATTAAGGGTGATGAAGGCAAGGAAAGTCTTGGGAGCAGATAACTTACCTTTGGAGTTACGGAAGAATCTAGGTAGTACGGGGAAACGATCGTTTGTCGAACTAATTCGTAGGATCTACGAGGAAGGAGTATGGCCAGAGGTTTTGTGAAAAGAGTATTTAATATCCATCCCAAAGCAGAAGAGATCGTCAGAATGTGAGGAGTATAAAAAAATTAGTTAAATTTCACACGCTGCAAAATTTTTCCTTGGAATATTAAATAGAAGGTTGGAGGGTAGAACAAATTACTATATAGGCGATGGCCAGTTTGGGTTCAGGAAGCCGAGGGCAACCCGGGATGCGATTGCGGCAATGAAGACATTTGTAGATAGCAACATAGAGTATAACAAGGATGTTTTTGCTTGCTTTGTGGATTTAGAAAAGGCGTTTGACAGAGTAAACGGGGGAAAACTAATGCAGAATCTCGGGAAAATAGGAATAGATTGGCGTGATAGGAGACGCATCCGAAACTTATATGTGGGCCAGAGGGCACTGGTGAGGGTGAATCAGGGTGGGCAGTTATAGGTCACGTGGTAAACAAGGGTTCCTGTTGTCATCTATGCTTTTTAACATTTATGGCTGAGTAAATGGAAAGAGAGGCATGGGAAGTGCTAGATGTGGGAATAAAAGTAGGAGGCCAGCTGATAACGTCGCGTCGGTTAGATTCGCGGACGACCAAGCATTGGTTAGTCGATCATCGAATGGATTTCAGGCTTTGGTAGATGCATTGGAAAAAAAGTGCGATGAATACTGAATAAAGACTAATCATATGAAAACAAAAGTAATCAAACTCAGATTATTTATGCATAATTATTATACATTATATCATGTTGAGTAATCAGTTTGTCAAATTTATTTCATTTTGTATGTGGACTTGCAAAAACACATCTTTGTCACTTTTACGAAATTACCATTCGGTTGTGTCATGAATTTATTTTACCACAACCATACTGAGAGTTCATAGAGTCAGCGACTTCGTGCCTTATTTATTAATTAGACACTTTTCGCAGTCGGCGAACCATGGGTCTGCGCATATGTGAAGCCAGCGGTCGAATTGCGTTCCCAACGCGCATTCCATTGGGTAGGCATTCCCGTCGCTGCACTCGTAGTAACGGCTGCAGTCAGTGTCGTCTGGGAGAAATACGGCACATTCAGGGTCGGTGCTAGGGCACTCTTTCGGCTCGTAGTCATCGCAATTCCTCTTCTTCAGTTGCCTCGTCATGTCCCGAGCATGCGCCTGGCCGCCCACAAGGACCAGGACAAACAAACACATCAGAATTGAGGCTAATTTACCTGCTGGGAGAGAAAATAGTATATGACTCTGTCAAATAGTATGCTGGAGTATATAAACTGCTAGAATGAAATGTGGAACATTCACAATAAAAAAGCTCCCATCGTACATGAGTTTCACTCTCTTAAAAATGCATAGCATGAATTTCTATCGATGAACAACGTTATTTTACGAAAATATTTCTTGTTTAAAAAATTGCGCGCCGTTGGCGGCTTCGAAAAAATTGCGCCGTCGGGAACCCGGTGGATGAAGTCACGGAAGAAGAGTCCAACCTCCATCCCCACGTCATCCACGAAACATCTTTACATTATACTTGAATGCTAACACGAAGGTGACTGACGACCGAGGTTATAGTGGTAGAATAACTTGGTGGCCATCGCCTGCGCGAATCGTTAAGCGTTAAGGGGATGATGCCCAAGTGAAGGTGTGAGTGCAGCACATGGTAGGCTGCGTTCCCAAAATAACTCTATTTAACTTAGGAGGGCGGGAAAGTGTCAGCTGCGCGTTGCACGATAGTGTATACGACTCAAAAAAAGCTGCATTAAATTACTATGACATTGTTCGCAACCTGATGGAGAAGACCATCTAAACAATTGGATTACAAGCCTTAAGTTGACTTTACACTGGCAAGTTTATTGCGCAAGTTACATGCAGCAAGCGACTCTTGACGAAAATTTCACGTGTGAACGGCTCTGTATGTCCGATTGCAGGACTTTTAATAGTTTTGGCAAGTCGCTTGCAGAAGCTTGTTGTCACCAATGTAAACAGCAACCAATCTTTGTGTGCACTAACATGTGAAAAACTTTCCTTCGGAGTAAAAATCCCCGTAAGTTCTTGCAGAAGCAACTTGTGGAAGTAACTTTCCGGTGTAAACCCACCCTTAGGTTGTCAGAAAGTTTCTGTGAATGCATAAAAGATTGTCAAACATGGAGACTACCTTACTCCACCGTGCAGAGCCATTTCTTTGGGTGAATTGGACTCACTTCCACTGAAAGATGCCTTTTGCGCAACTGCCACCATGCTTCGCTACCACTTCAAAAATATGCCAATCCTGGCGGGATCTCCTTGTCCGGGGATCTGGAAAGACATAACGAAAGTTTGGAGCTGTTGATCACTACTCTTACCCGTCATTGTTCCCGTTTTCTTTATCGTCTTCGGTGTCGTGCAGGTCTTCTTCCTCTTACGATGGTATGCTCTTCTAGAGTGACAAAAATCGAGAAGAAATGTGTGAGGACTTCATATATATACATCTTCGCACACCCACACCACTACTTCCCCCAACTCAATATATATCTCTTCTATCGCTGTGAGATAATATTCTTGAGAGCTCGCTCCGGTAGGTGCTATGGACCACTTGTTATGTGGGAATTCAGCCTTGATTTCAACCTACTTGATTTCGATTTATAGCGAATTATTATTTCGTCCACTTTACTTTGAACTCTTTTGGAATGAAAACGCGTCGACCGATCTTCATGGCGTTTTCTCTGTTATATAGGTATCTTGTTCTTTTCGCTGTCTAGTGGTTTTAAAGAAAATCTTGTAAAAATATTATCCCAGTTTTGAGAATTTCATCATCGCATGTGGGTACCTTAGCCATTGAAAAACTAGATTTGAGGTGCATTCCAATCACGTGTCTGCGCTAAACTGTTTCAATCTGTTTAGGGCAGAACGTGTTCCTATGACCTATGTAGCCCCCGCTCTCATTCCGTTCTCGCAGTTTTTGTAAATCAAATCGCGCAATTAAATGTCTCGTGTAAAACGGCCTTTAGAGACCGAAATACTCTGTAGTTTCATTGCATTATTTGTGTAAAAATGACAAATAATTTATGAAACTATTTCAATTACCATAAAAGGTTTTGTTCAAGGATGATGTACTTGGCAAGACTGCCGCCGAATGTCTGCACAAGAAATCCATCGTTCTCTCCTTTTTGGCCACGAATTTGTCTATCACTTTTTCGTTGAAGTCTTCCATCTGATTAATCATATCCTTTTCGATGGACAGCATTGCAAGTGCAGGCTTCATCCATAATACTTCTTAGGAAGATCTTTATTCTTTTCAAAGCAGAAAAACATCATTCCGCTTCAGAGGTTTTAATTGAAATTATGGCAATTAACTTCTATAGTTGTATCACTTCACCAAAAGATCCATTTAAATTGTTTTCAATGAAGAAACCTAAAAGGTCAGTCACATTTGTCACCTCCTTGAAATCGTCCCTCGAATACATAATCTGCAGCTCCGTTCTTAATTTATTTTTAACTAAGCAAGGATAGGAATATGTAACATCTATGAGATTATTTTCCAGGAATGACATTTCGAATTAGGGAAATTAATTATTCTTGAATAAATTTGAAGCTAGCAAATGCTTTGAAAAATCAAATCTTTCCTTAGCGTGGTTTATGGTGATGTCTCATACTTCTTTGGCAGCTACATTCCTTGACATAGGTATCTATTTCATCGCATCTCCTCTTCTTTCTCCCCTCGGAAGGCCTATCTCTTATTTTTACTATTTTATTTTCGAAGGACAATGTAGCCTTTTCAATTGACAACGGATCATCTGCTCGCTTCTGCAATTGATTATATAAAATATCAACATGTGTCATTATTCTGCAAAAGAATTCTAAGCAAAAGCTGAAAGTAGACTGTTGTATTTTTAAGCGCAGTCCTTGTTCTTAGTTGATAGTTGCGCTTTGTCTGCTCGTCTCTTCGACTTGCTCCAGGCATTGAATTATAGAGTCCTTGTGTTCATACACTGTGAAAATAGTCCTGGATTGAAAATTCCACCTAGTTGGAGTGCCATGTGAAACTCTTTTCCCTACTACCTGATCAAGGATGCAACCCTTTGAAATTAATCAAGCCTCTGAATATTTGTGGATTGAGTAATTTCTTCATGGCCCCGTAGAGTCAGTTCAAACTCTCAACAAAATTTTACACAGTCAATAATTTTCGACAACACATACTGAATTTTTTCTCACGGCATCATTGTGTCTCTCAATTTCCCTTCTGAATGCACTGTTCAGTTTTTCTCGGATTACTGTTTTACCCAAAACTGAAAGATCTAAACTGGCTTCCTCATGCTTTTTAATATTTGGAAATAAATGCCCTAAATCGAACACACCTAGTTTTGTCCAGGTGGCGTCCTTATCTTTAGCAAAAAGCAAGCAAGGTAAACAGTAAAACCTATTGATTGAGTCACAGCCACAAATCCAACTGTTTCTCTCATGTATCTGTGACTTAAACAGTCGACAGTATTGCCTACTCATGCTACTCTGATTCTGAGATAAGTTCAGCAAAGTAACAGGCCTCGCTTCTTCCTTTATTGCATTTTTTTCTTCAACAGAAAGAGAGGAAAAAATATTCCTAAACAAATTGACACTATTCATCGTGTAGAGTGAGTAAAACTGTTTACAAGCACGTGGCACAGTAGGTGTACGTACTGACCACGTAACGCACGGTCACAACTCAGGAAACTAAATATGTTGCCTGGATGCGAACTACAAATTCTAAACACAATATTAAACCATGCTACGAGTTAAAATTAGGTGCAGACGCTGTTCACAATGTATCACTGCACTGTAATGAACAGGGTCCTAACTCCAAGTAGTATTTCCCCGTCAGACGGCGGTAGAGCTTCTGTGCATCAGCGCCTACAGCCGGCCTAATTAGGAATTCTTTCCTCCGAATGAAGCCATTCTTGTTGGACATCGGCAATCTTCGACTGTTGCTGCATCGTAGACCAGCGAGCGGCCCATGCTTAAAAGCCATATGCCCCTCTATCCCCTCACTGCTCTTCACCCACAAACGCTTCAGCAAACGCTGTTCACTTCGAGAAGTGAACCCACACGCGAAGTCGAGCTAGTTGGGACCAAAAGTGGCGGTAATCGCGCCGCAGCGGAGGAAAAGTTGGGACCAGCGATTGGTGTGAGGGCTCTTTGAGTCATGATAAGAACATTGGTATAAAGAAAAATATTGCAGTGGTTTTCTTAGGGGGTCCAGTGAACCAGTGAACCCATAGGACCCGCCGCCACTGGTAGTGGCACATCTCTTGTGGGCTTTCAGCAGCATTATTCTGGTGTATCTTCAAAATGCTCCGCCGCGAATAGTAGAACCGCCTGATGGACCTTTCCTTTCTCATGCACCCCCGTTCTTGCTTCTCCCTCACCCAAAGGCGTGTCAAGGTTCTTGGGCGTGTCCTACGGAGCTCTTGAGGTTGAATGGGGTTCCATGTATGACGTGGAGCGGAGGGATATTCATGCCATCGTCAACTGTTGTTCTTCCGCATGGGATTCCTAATGTTGAAGGACTATTTTATGTCTGTTCGCGTATGTGTTTTCATCTCTACTTTCAGGACATCACCATTGAAGGCCATGTCCTTTATGGACAAGACAACGTGTATCTTGGCAATTTTGTTATTCACCACCAAATATATAGTTTATCGCAATGGTTGTTCTATCATCATTTATGCAATGGGAATTGCTTTCATACCGTCGGTTTAAATTTAGACTCGATATTTTATGTAAGTTCCAAGCCCATGTATTTTCAAACGACGCCAATTATATTTTACGAAACCCGGCATACTATACGGTAGAGTAAACCATGAGAATTAAATTAGGAAAATCGGCTTCAGAACAGACATGTATAAAATGTCATTTTTCCCGCGAACGACAAGAGACCATAACAGCAGCCAATGCGACTAGGTTTGTCGATGTGTAGTGTAGCTAATTAGTCGATTTGATCCCTAATGCTTATTTCTTAATCTGCAGCGTAGTACTAAAATCACGTTTTGCATGCTTCCTGCATGAGAGTCTTGTATCTCCGTGCATTTTTGTTGTTGAAATATACATTAGTACTCATAGTTTCTAAAACATTGGTATCGTATCTATAGTGTAGTGCGAGTTGGTGAAATATCTCCTCCTAACAAGAATTTGCTGGTTTTTGCTAATGAATTAATCGTCGTAGTTTCATTCCCCCTATTATGGTATCGTGTTGTGCACTTTGGTGGTAACTCACCCCCTGCCACACATCCTTGATGTGGTTTGCAGGGTATTATGTAAATGTAGATGCACGTGACGCTCCGTGACCCATTTCCTTGACAAGCCCGCATGGTCATGTGCATTCCTTTTAACCTCCATGGTTTTAATGCACCTTTAGTACTATTTACATATGACCATTGAATCAATCTAATTGCGCTTCACAAACGATCTTAACATTCCTCTACGCGAATCCAGCCGTGATCGCTAACCGTTTGACTTCTCCGTCGATCCCGTTAGATCCGAGTATATTCTGCACTGCGACAAGACATCCGCCGGAATCGGGTGGATGGGCAGCACATGAGCTCAGTTGCCCTCTCGCGGAAGTCACGGCGAAACGAATCAACAGCTTCGGTGGACGGCTGGAAGCACCGTAGTTGAAAACGACACTTCCGAGGATATTATGAGACGTGCTTTGTAGTTTATTCAGTGCGTCGTGGGCGCTGCAATGCGAGAGAGAGGTTGTCAGTGCCCAAGGAGATTGAGGTGCCCCATTCCTCCTCTTTCCGAAGCTCTTACTCTGTACACGTATCTCCGTAGTCAGATGGTGTTCCATTTGAAATGCACAAGTAAGTAAATTTCATTAGCATAACATCAGTGGTTGGCAAGTTCAATTGCTGTAATTTGGAGATAATGACACAAAAATAAAATTTGTTATGTTCCACACGATTTATTACAAAACTTAACCGGTTTTGATCTCTTCAGGTCAAGGGATGAAAAACATATCTACATTATCAATGTTTTTATCCCTTGATAATGACCTGAAGAGGCCAAAACAGGTGGAGTTTTGTAATAAATGATGTGGAATATAACGAAGTTTATTCTTTTATATCCATTAATATACTTGTAGCTGTAGATGTAGAGGTAGAATTGGGTATTTTGTGCTCGGAATTCGAAGTTTATGCTACTACATTTAACCGTAGACTTGAGGTTAACATGAAATCCATATCCAAGCCGGAGTTGGAACTTGCCAACATTTGGTTGCAATGCCGGCACGTTAGCGATCTGACTATTGTGGTCTGCGTCTATAATTATTTTCGAGACTATTCCTGCTGTAGTGATAGCGAAACACTGTGACAGACGCGCAGAAGGACTTTTTCAGTGGAAGAATCCATTCCCTCCGAACTGATTCGGTACGGGGAGAAAAGTAGTTGCCACGTTTGACCTACGTGACTTCCTAAGGTCGCCAACCTACATTTTCATGTTCAAAGTGCTCGATTCACATCAGCTTTATATCTCTTTATGACTCTGAATGTAATTGTTTGGATGGTCTTCTCCGGTGGGTTTCGAACAATATCAGCCTGGAATCCAGCTATCTTTGGATCGTAAAATGTCGTGAAAAGCGCTGCTGACAGTTTATCGCCATCTTAAGTTAAATGCAGTTACGTTGGCAGCGTTGCCAACCATGTGTTATCCTCTCTCCTCTGATACATCGCGGCCGGGGGAACGTGCAAGGTCCTGATTTGAACTGGGAAGAGTACTGCAAGCCTGGTGTGGAATCACCCCGTGCCACACACCCTAGTGGTGGCTTACATGGTACCTCATAGATGTAGATGTAGATACTTAGCTGACATCTTCCACGCAGATTTTCCCTTCTCGAGGAAGCGCGTCGCTCATACAACTGCCACCATGTTTCGCTACCACTGTAGACGTACTAGATGTATAAAGTGTAAATTAGACCTGTGGGCTCTAACTTGAAAACCATCCAACCATAGTCTGCGAGATATACAGGCCTGAACACCAGAATTTTGATCGTCATCTGTTTTAAATATTAGACCTAAAATGTTAAATTCCCTCACGTAGCTAAGGGGCAAAAATGCTACAAGAAGGTTATTTTGGCATATAAGACTTTGTTAGTGCCGAAAGTCTTAATTAATTAAGATAGTGAATCGTCTCTGATAGCTTCAGAAATTCTTAAACCACTGGAATGCGCTGTTATAACATTACATATTAGGACGCGAAATCTGAGGACGCCATTTCCTGGTGAAAATCTATTTTTGGCGACTTATCTGGATCATATACCTCGCAGAAAAGAGATATAAGTACTGTTATTATTTTTAATCCGTGTCTCACTTCAAAATACTAATCACAGGTGAATAGAAAGTGATGGAAAGTAGTGATGGCGGAGATAGTATCAACTAAACATTATATCAATTTTAAGGGAGTTTCCCTGATCCATGAGCATATTTTAAAAGTATGCGCCGAAAAACTCACTACGCAAGAGGTCGCATTGCTTAGTGATGATAGCAATGATTAGTTGATTCCAGTTCCGCCACCACTGCACTTTCCCATTAGTTGGATGCGATGCAATAAGAGTGCCTCAGTTGTTACCGTTTCCGGTTTTGAAAATCGAATTCACTGCATTCATTGAATATGATTTCCCCTTTTACACGAAATGATTTAGTGCATGCTGAATTTAGTTTGATATTCAGTATCGATATAAGTGCTATGGAAATAAAACGATCATTATTGCCATGAATGTGATCGACAATGTGCTATAATAATTATTTTTTCCAAGTTGCAATTTCATCTGAGTATTCTGTAGGCAGTGTTGAGTGGATATTTAATTGTATTTTATTTTTTACATTTTATTCTGTTTAAAAAAATTATACATTTCAGCTCCATCAGGCAATGTCTATCACCGGGACATAGTTTCATGCTTAATGATACACATTATTCTAGCACATTATTTAAATCATGCAGCTCCATACTTAACAAATCTAATTATCAGATACCTAAATTATCCTGTCATTCTTGAAAAAACATTCTGGTATTGTATGGTACGAAAAATTTATCTGAAAACAAGGTCATTCATACATGAACTGAATACATAACATTTCAGCATAAAATGTTTAATCAATAGGTTAAAAAACCCAACACATTCTGTACTATGATTCATCACTTTTGGTGACTACGGTATGTATGTACCAATTATCTATACAGATGATCTTTTTGGATGTTAGTTGCCCTAAATCCACAAAAAATGGCGGAAACAGGTTAAGGTTAAATATTTACTTTTGATTTATAATAACCCTGCTTCCATTGATTCCTTTGCTTGTTATATAAATACACCGATGCATGGATGAGTATCGATATGTGTATCTCCGTACCGTCTGTCCTCGGTAGAATTTTGGAAGTTCCTGATGTTCCTTTATACCATGTTTTGTCTCTCATCACGTGCTGGGAGTTTGCTCTGTATCTGCTGGAATAAAAAGGCGTGGTTTAGACTATGCTGCGATTTCAATTCCCCCATTTCACAGCATCAACAAGTAGAGTATCTACATACCCCCTGATTCAAAGGAAATTAAATTGTCTTCCTGATAACATAAGTGAGGGATGGTTTGGTACCTTCGTTTACCATTTGTTGGGCATTATTACTAGCTTGACTGTCCCTATCCTAATTTTCTCCAACTAGGGTAATATTTAGAGATAGTTTTGACCAGTGAAATAACTTTCCAGAGAAAGAAAAACGTCTGGGCTCGATATTTGTTGAATAAAATCAAATGAATGTTAATAAGAAAAAAATAACAAAATATTTTCTCGACAATCATCTGTCACCAGTTTCCTCATTCGTCACTGATGCAGCGATGAGCCAAGGATCAATGGTCTTCCTTAATCTTCGAGATACATCTTTTTGATTGCGAAACAGACGAAAGAGTCAAAAGATAATGAACCTTTTGAGGAAAATTTGACGAAATGTAATGAACGTGCTGCTGCTCATGATACTTTAATCTTTCAACATAAATGAACGATCGATATCTGCTTGCTTTCAAGAATGTGCGCAGTAATTTAATAAGCATTCGCATGGAGGGTAGACGCCACCAAAAATTCTCACCCTTAATTCCCGTTTCAGCGACCCATTTCTACACTGTGCCACTCCTGAATCCACGTTAAACCCTTTCTTTCGTTTTTCGTTTCGTCTTTCGTAAAACCTTTTCTTTACATTCTTACACAAGATCCTCGCCATCATCTGCCTCCTGTTGCTGAACGCTTCTTTCGCTAGAGAAATACTCGTACATGACATATTCGGAGTTATAGGTCCGGAGTAGCGAAGCAGCTAGAGTTGAGTTCGAATCCCAGCGGGGGTGCAGATATTACTATTGGCAAATAGTTTACCTCTGGGCTCCCATTAGGAGATCGGTTCAATTATAACACTCCGTCCGTCTGATGAAACAATACTCCAAGTTCCCATTGCAATTTTTGTTAAGAACAGGCGAATGACTGTATTCGTACTTCTGTTCCACCTTCCACTCCCTTTCTCATACTTTTCCTCCCGATATGAGGTGTGTATTTGTGCGAGACAGCCTTGAATCACGTCAATGACGATAAACACCTCTCCACTGTGCAGCCGTATCACATGATCTCGATCTTTCTCTTATCAAGCACACATGTATTCATTGCATTTCGATTCTGTCTTGGCAATTGATGAAAGCCTTACCGGCGATGGTAATACACGTTTAACAATAATCGCTCATTCCGCCACTTCATTAGCCAGATAGCGACTTCACCAACTTACAAAGCAGATTACATTGATAAAAACAAGTATTCAAATGATTAATCGTACATTGATGCGGAATTATATTTCGAAACATATTATCATGGTGAATTAAACACTTGGTACTATTACGCATTATTTTCCTAAAAAAACGTTCCACAAAGTACCTAAATTGTACTAATCTCCATTGTTTACTCATCGTTTTCTTTAATGCAAGATTTACATCAGTAACGCAATTATGATCAACCCTTACATAGTGGAAATGAAATAGTAGCTGCAATTTGAAGATAGTTATTACTTCTAAATGATCAATTACGCCTCTGATAACTAACAGTAATTTACTTATTGTTAGGAACACCGTATTCCTTAATTAATTATGAAAACAACTCAGATAATTAGTTCATGATCGTCTCGAGTGAACGGAGGCAGATATGAGAGGATTGAACAGAAAAAAAACAGTAAGGAAGAAATTGGTACGGAGGCTTCCGCGGTGATTAATTGGAAAAGTATTTTCCGGGTTAAGGCCACGTTGGTCCAACATCTAGATCCCTAAAAATCAGAATAGAAGAACATCGTAAGACAACCGAAAAGAAAAATTTTCGCCTTTCCGCGGTTGCGGAGCATGCATGGTCAGAACCCGGACACGTGATTAAATTCCACGAATCCAAAATCATTGCCAGAGAAAATAAATATTTCCCTCGGCTGATAAGGGAGGCAATAGAAATAGTGAACCACGGAAAGAACTTCAACAGGGAAGACGGTTATCCTCTCCCTGCATCTTTCAAACGGCTTTTCCAACAATGGGATTCAAACCGAACGTATCAGCGCGCACCTGACTAGGCATATATAGAAGAAAATGATGCTCTGCAGATCAGTTGGACCTGAAGACGGGAGCTGGAATGCGCCCGAAACTGTCGTCCGCCCAAATGGAATGGCCTTAACCCGGAAAATACTTTTCCAGTAAGGAAGAAACTTTCAGTTACGAAAAGAAAATAGTTTACTGAGTTATGTCTCGGAAATATGCTTTCCGGCTTCTAATTTATAATGATATTTTGTAGAAAGCGTGTAAAAATAATAGTTTTGTCATGATCTCGGTGATAACTAAGTATATTCATCCAGATATGTGGCCTCTTATTGTCAGCACCTCGTGGCCAGGTTCATTAGAGCAATCTACCGGTTAGAGGTAGGTTATGATGAAAGTAAGAGAAATTCCAACGGACTCTCACACGTGCCGTGCCCTATCTACCCCTAATATTTCTTTCTTTGTCTCAGCATAAGTCCTACCTTTCTTCATCCCGTCCATAAAACCTAATCTCTTTCTTCCCCTTCCCCGCTTACCCAACATCCTTCCCTCTATCAGCAAACCATCGCCCCTCATTACCGCTTCCAGCCATCTACCCTGCCTTCCCCTAATCTCATCTATAAGTTTCCTCTCCTCTCCCACCATGTGAAGCACTTCCTCATTTGTCTTCCTTTCCGTCCAATGCACATTCTCCATCCTCCTCCACACCCACATCTCAAAAGCCTTCAGCCTATTTTAGTCTTCCTTTCTCAAGGTCCACGTTTCTGCCCCATAAAACGCCACACTCCATATCAAGCTCTTCGCCAGCCTCTTTTACATCACTACTTAAGGTCCCCGTCATCAGCTCCCTTCTATTATTGAACGCTTCTTTCGCTAGCGCTATTCTCCTCCTTATGTCTTTGCTACTATGTCCTGTTTCTTCTAGCGTACTACTCAAATAATTTAATTGGCTAGGTGGCGTGGCCAGGTAAGATTAATATAATAAATCGATTCGGTATGTATGCAGTCGATCATTCCAGATTCTTGCAGAGATTCTTCTTCTTTGATTATGTAATGGCCAAGAAATCACAGCTATACATGTGTTGGATCATGAGAGATTGGCCTTCCTTTGAGATTGAGATTCCTTTTCTCGTACTGCATTATGGGTTCCCTGAGTTTTCCTAAAAATTAAGTCATCCCATATTGGATATTCTCGGGATTCACTCAGGGTTAGGTGAATGGATGCTGCCAACGTTTAGACAGAAAACTCTTCCATCGTCATCAGAGCATGGATGGTAACAGCCAATTACCTGACCCGGTGTGAATCCCGAGAACACCTAACATTTGCCATCCGCCGGGCAAACACCAGATCTTTCATCAGCCGTCCCATGTTCAAGGGATTTGAAAACCAAGGGAATGACCAGAAATG
Organism: Pyrrhosoma nymphula; assembly: GCA_963573305.1. Taxonomy (NCBI): domain Eukaryota; kingdom Metazoa; phylum Arthropoda; class Insecta; order Odonata; family Coenagrionidae; genus Pyrrhosoma; species Pyrrhosoma nymphula. Next base: position 82,782,425 of record OY754333.1, on the reverse strand, counting down.
GAGGTCTCAGAGCAAATTAGATTTCGGCAATTTTCAACATAAAGTGCGGTCGGACATAAAGCAAAAAGGATTTGGAAGTTCATTATGTCAAATCAATAAGATAAGATGTCAACTTTGTTTGGTTGAATGATGGATTGACAGAATTCATTAGAAATTATGAAAAGGTATGATCTCATATTGTTCATAAACTATTTTTTTCCTGCCGGAAAAGACATTTTTTTTCAAACTACGCCCATATCCCGGATGTTTTCATATTTATTTTTCGTTCAATGCATGCTTATATAGGCAAATTAGACTTGATGTTGCTTCATTATAATTGGGTAATCTTCAGCTGATTGGCAGGTGTTTGGTCAGTTCTTTTCATTACTTCCCTATTTCGAGGACATCTCATCTTTTTATGTAATGCCTCATTATGTAGGTATTACTTGCTCGCTATCAGGTCTCTCTTGAGTTTCTCATACACTGTCCCTCTTGTGTCGTCCCAAATTCCTATCCTCTTCCAAGCTTCCTCTGCTTTATCACCTCTTGTTACCATCTTCAAACATTCCCTTACAGCTCAGCATGTAATCAGTCAGCGCAACACTCCATATTACAGTTTTCACCAGTTTTTTAAGTTATTTTTTTATTTTTTTAAAATTATACGTTCACCCAACGTATAAATATAATTACAGGGTGAACAAATGAGACAGTACAAATTTTACAATGTAGTTATTACAACAATGAGTCAAGCTGGTCGTTAAAGTTTATATTTTATAATGCAAATTATATCTACAATGACTGTTTATTTAAGATTTCTTTTTGAAACCTCTTTCTATCATCGAATCAATCCAAATCATTACACACACAATTTGTATGATGTATGTATGTAGTCTATTAATTGGAGCATTCTTACAATAATCACTGTTAACATTTTTTAAACAAAAAGTTCTTCTATGTCTACCTTTTCTAAGGGGAATATGTATATTGAGTTCACATAACAAACTAGAACATTCTCCCTTATGGATTACATCGTGTAAGAAAAACAAATTATTTAACTTTCTTATAATACTTAACTTATGAAAACCGAACGTTGACAGTAGGTTTTCGTGCCTCACATGGTTTCCAGTGGTAGGGTAAACATGGTATTTAACATAATATAAAATCCTCAGAAACTTTTTTGTACTCTTTCAATTTTATCAATGTTCTTTCTTGCGTATGGGCTCCATACGACTGAACCATATTCTAATTTGCTCCCTACAAGGGAGAAATACAACATTTTTTTTACACATTTTAATTTTTAATATATGTTGAAATACAATATATAAAACCAAGTAATTTCCAAGCAGTGATAACTGTACATGAAACATGGCTTACAAAAGTCACATTTGAATAAAATTTAATTCACAAATCTTAAACTTCTGTTCCCCTTTTAATAGTTTAGCCTCTCATTGAGTATTCAAACTTTAACTCGTCCTTTTTCCTAGAAAAGTTTATAGCACAACACTTTTCAGCATTAAGATACAGTTGGTTCTTCTGTGACCAAATCATAAGATTATTTAAATCATTTTGTAATTGTGAACAGTCACTCACATTATTCACTCCTGTATAAATCTTGATGTCATCCGCGAATATCAAACACTTGGAATGATGAACATACTGTGATAACATTTATAAATACTAAAAAAAGGAGTGGGCCTAAGTTTGAACCTTGAAGTACTCCCAAGGATGCAATGTATTCCTTTGATAAGGAATTGCCTTGTACCACATACTGCTTTCTTTCATGTAAGAATGAGCACAATAAATTCAAGAGTGCACCTGTCACCCCAATGCTTTGAAGCTTTTTTTATTAAAATGCTATGATTCACGGTGTCAAAGGCTTTCCAAAAGTCGAGATAAATAGTATCAACCAGAAAGCCACTGTCCATGCGAGTAATTACTTATTTTGTGAAGTTTGCTAAGTTTGTTGAAACAGATCTATTTGCTGTAAAACCGTGTTGAAATTCACTCATCTGGCTTTTGAGTTGGAATTTTATGTTTATATATTATACTCTAAAATATTTTGGAAAATACTGACAAAATACTAACAGGCCGGCAATTCACAATGTCGTCACGTTCTCCATTCTTAAAAATTGGACAAACCTTGACCATTTTCCATTTGGCTGTAAATAATTCTGTTTTTAAAGAGGTATTTAATAGATGACATAACGATGGAGCTATGATATCTTTACAACCTTTAACAATATACACGGGAATTTTGTCCAACCAGTTGATCTTTTTGTTTTTACACTTTTTATGGTATTTAATGCATCATCTATAGATATATAATTTAAACAAATATTACTACTGCAATCATATATTCCACAATCAGATACTTCACATTCAGATAACTCCTAGGTAGTGGTTATGTTTTCGTAAACTGACATAAAATAATTTCTAAATGCACTTGCTGTTTCTTCCTGCGATTTTAATTCACACCCATTGAATATCATCCTTTCTGAGGAATGTTTGACAAATTTGTTAACTTTTGCGAATTTCCAAATTTTCTTTACGTCTCTCGTCTGACCCCCCCTCATCAATACCCTTCTCTTTGAAAATGCTTCTTAATGGCATGGCCCTACCAGGAGCATTGAGCCCGAATTTCAGCTCTAGGGGTCATCGGAGCACTCAAGCCCTGCCACCACGACAAGGTTGTAATCCAAGGGAAGAGCGTTGTATATTGTGACTTATTAAATACCTAAATTAAATTCTTTCCTACTTTTGTATAATTTGATGCGGTTCAAAGTTTTTCACGTATTTCCAATTTGTCAGTATCGAACATTGGGAGATGTAATCTTGATAAGGAAAACGGCAATCTTTGCAAACACAATTGATTGTTACCTATCCTTACGATATCAATTGATTGGCGTGATGCGGCCTTTAATATTCTGCTGGTGGTTGGTATTATTATTTCGGATTTTTCAAAATGGTCATAGCTGAAGGCATAACTGGGGGGAATTTGAAAATAAAGCTTTGTTGGAAGGCGTTGTGGAGTGGTGGATACCCGGCGACCCATTCAATGGCGTGCGGAAGACGGTGATGGCCCATTCGAATTTTTCACCATTGTTACCGGCGGCGTGACACATAGGCGTCCTTGTGACAAAAGAGATGCGACAATTGGATTGGGGAGGAAGAGCGTCATCGTAGCTTGACGGGATAATTTCTCAACTCCCGAGTTCCCTAGTACGCTTTATTTTTTTCCCGATGTCCGTAGGAAGTGTGTGGAAAGGCTTGGCATTCATTCCAAGGGATTATGGGGAGCAACTAGGGGATGTCACCGGGCCACCGTTCTCCACAGATCGGAAGTTGATACAGAATGGGCGAACGTCGTTGGCTCTTCAATCACGCGCGTAAGTACATTTGTTAGTTATAACTTTAGGAGGGTCTTTGACGCTTAATCTTGACACACTGAGGGGTCTCAAGCTGTAACGCGATTGGCTGCAAACGTGTTCCATAACAGGGTCAGGGTCACACAACCTATGTAGACCGAGATGGGTTCCTACTTTCTTGTTGGCAATGAAAATTATTTAAAAAATAACTCTTTCGCTTTTGAACACATCCTGTGGGTTGTTGAAGGTTGAAATTAACTCAATAAGACACCTCAAGCACAACCGCAACTGATTTGTTATTAGCAATATTTATAAACGAAACAAAACATTTTGACAGTTGCGCTGAAGACCATTTTCAGTGGAAGAGTCCATTACTTACGACCTGGTTCCGCAAGGGGGAGCAAGTAATTCACATCAACTTTCTACCTTTCTTTGTCTCCCACTCTAATTGTTTGAATGAGCTTCTCCGATGGGTTCTAAATAAGATATGTGTACTTTGATCCAACTTAGTTCGGATCACAAATATTAGTTAATTTTATACACCTACTAGCGGAAATACCCGTTGATTCTCAATGGAAGTGAAAAAACTTGAAAATAATGTAGTAGTGCTGTTTGTACAAAAGAGAAATGATTTCGAGTAGAAAAAATATAATGAAATCGCTTTTAAATTTATATCAAAAAGTTAAAAAATCGATAACCGAATTCTGGTATGCAGTCAACACATAGATGATGGTTTATAATTAAATCGAAACGTAGTGGAAAGCGGAAGGTACCCGTTGAAATTCAACGCGTGTGAAAAACATTGAACTTATTTTATAAGAAAACTACAAATCCTGTAGAATACTGTCAGCGTGGTCATTTAAAGAGTTTGTAGCCTATATTGTACGTTGTGTTCGTTGTAGTAGACACGCTGATCATTTTCCAGGTGCACGGAGGGATGAGTTACCGTTGGTCCTCTTTCATGCATGGAACACCCAAAAATGGGCCACGCAGACTCATTACAACTTAGATAGCACCCAGGTTGATAGAAGATCACCTCGTCCCTCCGGTTCTCTTGAGCTGTCTTCTGAAAGATTAACGGCTTCATCGCTTCCCTGTATACATACATATATTTGCATTCAATGACTTAATTGAGTAGCGCTATTCAACTTTGATATGTGCGTTAATGGATAGTAGGGTGCAATCCAGCGGTTGACAACATCCAAAGGAGCATTTGTAGCAGAAGCCATGTTTATTTGACCTATCAATCCACCGTCACCCAGACTGCGCCTTCGGTATAAAGAGTAGTCAATATCATTGGTTACGATTTCTCAATAATAATCTGTGGTGATTCTTAGTGCACTTGCTGATTTTCATGCACGGATGTCGTTCATTGTGCAGAATTTCCGCTCTTAATTCGGGTGAGAAGCATGTAGTGACGTCATTATAGTTTCCGCCTTCTTAAAACAGAGTAAAGTTTCGAAACAGATGGGTCTATATTTGAACCAGATTTATAACTTGCTACCAGACCGTAGGTTGGGTTGGGATGAAGTTTGTGCGGTTCTTAGCGTAACCCGAGAAAAACCACAGGGAGATACTCATGCGATCGCTGGTGGACATGTCTTTGAGCACCCAAGTCTACCCTTTGTCGTTTTTCATGCAAGGACTCAGTTACTCGCCAAGAAGACATTCCTCATGCTTCAGAAGATTTTTCAAAAGGTTACCCTTTATTCTATTAGGCATTTTTATGGATATATTTTTAAGTCCAAGGAGGGGAAACACAGCGGTAGGTGAGACTCTTGAATAGGTAACTCGATGATTGAGTGAATTAAGTTAACTGCACTTTAACACTTTTAAACATATATAAATATTTCGTAACGTTTATGATTTGGGAATTGGTCTAAAAACAGTTGACAATCGTAATGAGAGGCAGGTGGTTCCACTCTATGTAATACATCTGAGTATTAAACGATAATACAATGCTGTGTTTTTTGTAATAAGAGAGGCATTATTACCATTACTATTCGCTGCACGTAAGTATTCTTGCACATTTAATTGCTTGCGTAGCCTCTTTAATTCCTTTATGCGTATCATTTAATACGAAAGTGTTCTCTCGTATACCTACATGCAGTGCCCCTATTGGAGATACTTTGAGAATTGACATTGAAAAATATATTTGTTGTAAATATGCATAGAATTATCGATTACCCCCCGAAGCAATCTATCAGACCATGTCTGGTCTCTAGTACCTGTGCGCACATACCATTGTGTATCCGTCCGCGATACCACGTTCTGTCGCGTAATATACCTAGGTTTACCAGATCCATCGAAAAAATGCTCTCTAGTTACGCCGCATTAATTGAAATTAATATTGGTGTACATAATGAAAATGTGTCTCACTGGTTGAAATGCAAACGGAATGGTGCTTTCCATTAATTAAAAAAAACTTACGTTCAAGTTTTATTCAGGTTATATCTTCAATATGTGAATTTAGACTTTTGTAAAATAATTTCATTTACTTCGCAAAAATCGGGAGCATAGCAATTATTCTGCCTTTATCGCAAATGCTAAAAATTACCGTCCTTAATCATACGTAATCCTTAACACCTGAATCGCATATTTATTTCCTCATATTATTTTTTGAAAAGGGAACTTGGAGAGTTCTCCGAAGTAGTGGGACTGACTCTCTGGAATTCGTTTTTTCAAGACCCGAAGAGATTGGAAAAGATGAAAAGAAAGGAATAAAAATCCTCTTTCAATTCAGTTTTTGGCGATGGGGCCAGAGTCAATTTGTTCAACCGATTCATTCATCTGATCGAATCATTTCTTCGGCAAGGGTTTGAAATCTCTATTGCAAACATAAAATTTGATCCTCTCTCTCCAGAATTATCCTCGCATCAAGTTGAAAAAAATAAAAAGCTCAAGTTATGGTGAGTTCATGAGGAAAGTGAAAATCGAAGAGAATATTTTTTTTCGCGTAATTGACCCACGTGCTGAAATCAGCCATTTCAGGTGAACACAAGGAGTTTTTCATTCAATGCGTTGAAGGTCGCGCAGGTCAGAATACTTCAGCACACATGCCCATAAAAACAATGTCAAAATTACTGCCTGCCTCTTGTTGACAGGTTCAGCAAGCACTCGGGACAAGATGGAACCAAATTAGAACCGATCCCAACGATGCTAATATTTCAGTATTCGAGCGGGAACTGATGTTTCCATCACGGTCTGCCGTAGCCCGCCACTCTCATATACCCTGGAAGAGGTCTCTTCCTACATTCTGCTTGCTTGGGTTAACGTATCTGTCAGTGGACATGAACGGAGAGTGCTTGAGTGATGAAAATATGTAGGTTGGATGCTCCAGAAATGGACATAAAATGAAAGAAGTGTGCTTCGTTGGTTTGGCCACGTCGAGAGGATGGATGAGAGACTATTGACTAATCTAATGTATGTTAGGGGAGTGAATGGTATGAGAGGAAGGGGCAGATCGAGAAAGTCATGGGTAAATGTGGTGATACTCTTTAAACAATGGATTTTTGGAGCCTTAGGAACAGGAGTGCATGCATAAATCAATATCTTATACTATTAAACGAGCAAATCCTGTATATACATACATGCGTGTGTATATGTAAATTTTATTTCAAAAACGGCTCTAACGGTTTTGATGAAAGTGACAAATTTACTAATATAGGGCACAGAAAATCGATTTACCTAGGTCATGACTCTGGGAAAACTCTCTTTTACAAGATATTGGGCAAAAAACATTTTCATTTTTAACATGTAAAATGGATCGGATACTCCATTTTTGTTTTACTGAGTTTTTTTGTTTGCTTTACTTAATTTCTTACACTCCTGATACAAATTTAAAATGTTACTTTTAGTTAAATGAAAGAACAAATGTTTTAATTCTTGCATTTAATTTCCGTAGGCATATCCGTCGCATTTTCCTGGAATTTTAGTTTTTAGCTCGAAAATATCAAATTTTTGCACTAATTCAACAATTGAATATTTTGTTAACTTTGAAACCGCAGCATAGGCATGGAATGGAAATTCATGCCTGAGACATTTACCCCTCCTTAAAAAAATCTCTTTTACAGATGTTCTTTGAAATCTTAGCTGGAATATATTTCAACCCAACCTCTCCATGTGTGGTTAATGGCTGCTGCAGAGTAAATGGTATTGATCACGTAATTTTGAAAGTGTTTACGTGAGTGCTCCAGGGACTGAAGAATATATTGATCAGATCTACAGAACAACGTGAAAGAGAACTTCAGGAGCAAATGGTACAAGGTGATGACCCAATGCCCAATACCTCAAAGAATTTTATTCCGGTGCTAATAGAACAAGTTGATGACTCAATACCTGGTACCTTAAGTAGGTTTTCCTAAAAATGAAGAGAATTTTCTGACATCAGCAAGACTAAGCCGGGTAGCAATAACAACATGTAAAGATAGGTTATTTGAAATTATGACTGAACTAAATTATTTATACTCTCAAGAGAGAAACGATCAGAAAAGAATGAGGCAAGAATATTAGTCTTCCGATGATCGTCTAGAGCATTTAGCAATGATACGCGATCTTGCACGAATCCAGAGAAGTGGAGAACCAAACGAACAAAGAAAACTACGTTTGTAAAAGATAAGGTAACGACAAAATAACCAAAAAACTGAAGAATCAGACTCACAAAAAAATTAGCGGCTTCAAGACATGCGTGAACGAGCGGCTCAGAGGCGATCAGAAGAATTTGATGATGATGATCATCAACGACTGGAAGAAGAACGCCGGAGAAATTCAAGACGACAACAAGAATTACGGCTAAACCGAATAAGTTCCTACAAGGCAGCTACAACGGCTGATTTATCTTACCATAGTATGCAATCTTTTAGTGTTGCTTGTATTCATTATGGAGCATCGCACTTTCCCGAAGAACGTGTGTCAATCGAATTCATTGAGATTCGTTTGGGGACTGCTGCTTGCATGGTAGGATATATTTAAAACATCCAGAATTTACGAACGAGTTAGCGCGATCGTTTCTTCGGCGTCATCCATTTTCTGATGAATTTTATGAAAGGATTCTAAATTTGAATTTATGTTTTGCAATGGCTTCATTCACCGTAGATGACGATCGAACAGTCATCGGTCGAGGAGTTTATAGTTACATTGATAGCGGTCAAGTTTATCAAAAACTTAATGTAGCAGCTCACCCTACTCAAAATGATGATGGAAAATTTGAACGGCCTCAATATGGACAGATATGCATTTGGATAATCAGGACTCTCTTAGTGCACACATAAACAATGCCATTTATCATGGTAGCAGCGAGAACCTTATTAGTCTCTTGGAACATATTTTGAGATCTGAAAATCCGTTTGCTCTTGGATTCATGTTAATGCGGGAAGTAGAAGAAGAAGCTAATAGACGCGCTACTGCAGAAGGTATAGAGCCGCCTTATGTTAAGATGCTTTTTGCAATACCTGATGCCGTTGATCACAGAAGGTTTAACATCCCCCTTCAGAATGAAGTTCGTGCCATTGTTAGCCTCAACGCTGACCAAAGCTTTCCAGATAAAGAGTTAATTATTCGTAAACGTGGTGTCAGAAGTGCGTATTTAAAGCACCTTGAAATTATATCCGAATTCAGTAAAAAATGGATACACTGGAACCACCGAGTGTTTTGCGATTTGATGAAAATGTGTCGAAAAACTGGGCAACTTTTAAACAAGCGTTTAATATCTACTTAACGGCAACAAAAAATCACAAGGAAGACGATGCAGTCAAAACATCGTTATTTCTACATGTGGCCGGTGAGGAGGCTCTCGCGAAGTATAACACGTTTGCATTTGCTACAGAAATGGATAAAATGACGCTATCAGTGGTTATGCGCAAGTTCGAGCAATATTGCTCGCCCCGCAAAAATCTAACCGTTGAGAGGCACATTTTTTTCTCACGCAATCAATTGCCCGGGGAATCGGTTGACCATTGGGTCACTGATTTAAGATTGAAGAGTGATTCTTGTGAATTTGGTGCTTTAAAAGACAGCCTGATTAAAGATAAAATTGTCTATGGTGTTCTGGATAAAAGAGTTAAAGCTAGACTTTTGGAGGAATTGGACTTGACACTAGAAAGAGCCATTACCATCTGTCAAAGTGCGGAACGATCTAAGGTCGAAATTAAAGCTTTGGACGCAGAAAGCAGAGTACCTGTCGTTGATCTGACGGTAGATGGATTCCGGAGAGCTCGAGGACGACAATGGGACGAGAGGACGGCCCAAAAAGGACTACGGAAGGACACAAATAAGGGAACAGGTCATGCAGCACAAGTGGAACATTCCAACTTTATTTGTGGAAGGTTTGGTTTACATCATCCACCAAAAACTTGTACAGCAATTGGACGGATGTGTTCTAGTTGTTTTATAAAAGGTCATTTCAGCAACTGCTGTAAAACCAAATCAGGTGGGCAATATATTAAGCCTAATTTAAATGTGCATGCATGCATTCTACCACCTTGGCCACCAAGAAGACTGAACGTAAACCAGACAGGATAGTATTCTTCTTCTTCGACTCTTGGCGTTCTAAGGACCATGTAAGATAAGGCAATGCATTCAATTTCGTCTTTTATTTTCCACTTCTTTTCTTGCCCACCAATAATTTTTTTCTTCCGGAAACCCTTGTAGTTTCGATTCAATCTTCTACTTTTAGTTTTAACCTGTAAAATGTGTTCCACTATCCCCATCTCTTCCATGTCTTTCTTTAACCCCTGGATCCACTGGTTTCCCTTCTTTCTCTTATAAACATGATTGAAATTTTGCTTTGTAAGTTTACTTTTGTTGTTCATCCTCTTTACTTTGCCGAAGAACGCAGTTCTCCTTTTCCTAATCCCATCTGACATTTTTTTTTGCATTAATCATTCTTGTAGAGGTCATCATTCTTGTAGAGGTCATCATTCTTCCTGTTCCATAACTCGCCTCTCTCTCTGTTTTTAGTGGTCCTTGGATTTTTATGAGAACCATTCTTTCCTCCTCTACCTCTTTTATTTCTCTTGATCCCATCGAGAAAATGAATTCGGTGGCGTAGAGACTTACTGGCTTTATTGCTGTATTGTACTGTCTTATTTTGGTTTCAGGGGAGATATTTTTCTTATTGTAGATATCCTCAGTCAGTTGGTATGCTATATCGATTTTTCTAGTACTTGCTTTGTTTGCTTCTTTGACTAGCCCGTTAATTTCAATTATTTCACCAATTAAATTTCTCAACTTTGTCGATTCTTCCCCATTCTGTCATTAACACTTTAGGTGCGTTTACTATGTCGGTAATGAATTTGGTGTTCTCCAAAGATATTTTTAGTCCAACTTTCTCCGCGGGAAAGTGTACCAATAGTCTTTTTCACAATACAATGAAGAGGAAAGACGAAAGGGGAGCGTCATCTTCTGCACCTCTGTCTGGTCGGTTGCATTTGGGTCTCCCCTCATCATATCGCTCAGTCTCTCGCTGCCCTCGAATCGGAAATCGATGCTGGCACGTCCATCGCCGCTAAAATAATTAGGTTAAGATAAAAAGGACGTGAGTGAGGTGGTCGAGCGTGGCCTTTTTTCCCCGTGGTCTCCCTCTCAATGCACGCTTGACCTTTTCAACCCCTCCCCTCACCTCTCCACCCTCCCCAACCCCCCTCCCATAGGCAGAGGCCCCTTTCCCACCCCCCACCGCCCACGAAACATGACACGACCACCACTCGCCGGTCACCCCCATCGATTTTTCGAGGGGGATGGAATTTGGCGACAACGAGCTTAAAATAATGATTCAGGTTGATACCAAGGAGAATAGGAAGAAGTGGAGGTGGCATGCCCTTATATGGAATCTTGGATGTATGGTGAAGTTAAAATGGGGGTGCATGGGAAGGTTTTGGCCACTCCCACTCGGATTAAAATATGGTTAAGCCCATATGTTGTTGCGGCGATTTTATGGGGAGCAAAACTTAACCTGTGTATCAAGGGACGAAAGATAAAAGGCCACTGCGGGAACTCCCAGAATATTAAGTATAAGTATTGGTATTCATCAGCGGTCGTTCAGTCGTCGTTCAATGGTTAGGATTGCTGAAAAGGAGAAGGACGTGTTTGAACAAATACTTGCGCAAATAACTTCAATCACTCAAAGGTCGTTCAATCCTATGATTTGTTGACTGCAGCCCTCCATCCTTCCCTATCTAATGCTAGTTCCTTTACTCCCTGGTAGTTCTTCTTATGAACTTTCCACTTTATTTGGTCTATGTACTTATCTCTTGGCATTCCTCTCGGTAGTTTTCCCTCTATTTTTCCTTCAATTATACTCTTCACCAACCGATGTGCCCAATCCATCTGGTTCTTCTTTTCTATACAGTGTTCAATATGGTCCTTTCCTCTCCTACTATTCTGTACACATATTCATTTCTTATTTAAGTCCATTTGATCTTCAGCACCCTCCCCCAACACCAGGTTTCAAAATCTTGTCATCTCTTCTGCTTTGCTTTTCCTATGGCCCATGGTTCCAATACAAAGGGTGCCACGCTCCGCACGAATGTTTTCACATCCTGCGAATGTATTCACATAGAGTTAATACTTATGGAATTGCACCAAAAATATTTTTTCTATGTCATACACCATCCTACACTCCACTATAATAGGTACCTTATATGTAATAAAAAATTTATATAAGCAAAAGTTACAAGAGCGTAAAATGTAACGCCCATTTAAAATGGATTTTCAGCTATTTTTTCACTTTCATTTTATATTAATGCTTCACATGGTCCTCACATCTCCTACCCTTCACACTTGCAGTCGCATTACACTCACCATAATGCTCTGGTATAGCACTCACGGAGCAGGGCGAGTAAAGGTAGCAGATTTGAAACCCGTCCCTGGAACTTCAGCCGATCCATTTCTCTAGCGTCGTTAGCGCGCCCCTACTTTTTGTCCCCTGTGGAGGGGTGGCCAGAGGATGACCCTGAAATCGGTCTCGCAGTGTGGGCATGTGGGGGGGGGATGTTCCCCAGCGTTTTAATGAGACCCCCCTCTCCCCTTCCCCCTTTGTGACCGCTTCCACACCCCTCCCCCAGCCCCGCCCCGGTGCTCTCCCGTCCCACCCCTACGGCGAGGTGACCTCGCGAGTCTCGATAGAAGGCCATAGGTCGAGTGATCGAAGGCTACAGGGGGATCCAAAATGCACCTGCCGGACAAACACTCCTCTCAATCCTCTCCTCTCTGAATAGTGTCCTCCCCGAATCATAAAATCATCCCTATAGACCGCGCTTTTTCACTCGTTTCTACCTTGCAGGCTAAGTAAAGGTGGCTGGAGCTATTTTTACGTACATATTTGCGTGTAACTTTGCATACATGCTTCCCATTGTTGACACCTATGGGTAATAGTAAAAAAAACAGCATTATACCCATCGTTATTTTTGTAAATCCATGCTAATGTAACGCGTAGCCTTACCGCACATATTTCGTTATAATTCGATTACATATGTACAGGTTTTCTTCTAAATGCAAAATAATGCATTTCTTATTATTTTTAATATTGCTGACAAATATCAAGGTGTCACGCTCATTCGACTAATCGAAGAGAAACATATTTCAATATAGTTTCGTGTAATTTTCGAATACAGCAACGAAAACTCTAGTCAAAACATGCTTTCTATATCTGCATCTACAAATTACCCTGCGAGCCGCCACATGCGCGTGTGGCAGAGGGTGTTAGGACACCAGCCGTGTGAAGGTGTAAAGGAAAATGTTATAGGGAGGTGAAAAAGTTACATATATTTCGGGAGTGTTTTGAGTGGATTTAAGTATTTATTATGGTCACTTATTGTGCGTGAAAAGAACATTTTTTTTACCCACCTGTTCGGCAAAGTATCTCTGCTTGAAATTAGGGAGAAAAAAAATGGATAGGGAAGGATGGAGAGCTGCAGTCAACCAACCTGAGGATTGAACGACCAATGATGATAAGTATTGATCAATTTATATCATCAGAATGAAAAATTTTGCATGTTTGCTGTAACGGAACGAAACATAGCACTCACGATTTGTAATGAAAAAAGTTTGACTTACTGAACGGAAATTTACTTGATCAATCATTTTTATGATAGAGCTAGAATATAGAACTATCTCTCAAATGCAGAACATGTTCTAAGTCAATATAGAATGAGACGTGCTCTACAGTTATACCAACATGCACATTAATACGAATAAATTATAAAATGTGCGCAAAGTCTAAGTCAGACAATGAAAAGAACATCAACAGGTTTAAATAAGTTAATGCTAATATTAAAATTAAAAAAAAATATATATATAGCTAACGTTGGCGGTAAACTAATGTTCCAACTTGATCGACTCCATCAAAGGGGTAAATGGGGTACTACACGAGACGACTTATAAGCAATGGAAATATGTTGATATCCAATTATCATATGGATCTAGAGGAAGAGAATCACAAGTGAAGATACATTCTGAAACATATTAGCCTCTTGAACTTATTAGCGAAGAAATAATTAAGGACAATATCAGAAGAGACCAAGGATGGAATACGAGTGGTGGGAGGTATTTTTGGGCACCAGACATGAAAAATGGAGGGAATAAGAAAACGGAATTTGACGAAGGGAAGGAATAAAGTGTTTTGTAATCAATAGATATAGTATGCCAGAGGTAGGTCTTAATGCTTTCCTCTGTTTATATCGTAGTCAATAATAAGAAGAAGGATTTTATGTACCTATCGGGTTGGCAGTGTCTCTCGCTTGTTTTGTCACTTCAATTAGCTTTAGAGATGTGTCGAATCTTCAGAAACCAACCAGAATTGGGAAAAATTATCAGAATTTTAAAATTAGACCTTTAAAGCAAATAACAGATGCAGAAACATACTCATTTTTTAATAGGGCTTGGTATGAGTGTAACTCACTTCCTGAAGAAATCTTAAACCCTTTTCCTAAAACCTGCGAAGGATTTAAAAGGAAATTGCGTTCAAATTTGAAAAAGCTACAATAAATTAATTGGGATACACGTGCAACTTATCCGGCCATCAATAACGCTGCATTTCCAATCTACCAAGGATTTGTTGCAGGTATATTTGAATTTGTTTTTTTTTTTGGAATTTGTGCATTTCCTTAGATTTAATTTGTGTAATGATTGATAAAATTGGCCTTTGTGACTTCCACAAATTTATTCACACACGACCGGTTTCGGCTGCGAGGTAAATCACTAGGTAGACTGTCAAGACAATGGTAAATTTGTGGAAGTCTATTTTATCAATCATGACATTCTTCCACCAGGTAAGACCTTCAAATTATTTTGACTTGTGTATTTAAACATCACATGTTGAATGTGATTTTCAAATTATGCTGTAATTATAGAATTACGATACCTCCAGTCGAACGTCTACCTCTGAAATAAATATCGTGGGGCCAAAATAATATACTTCGTGTCACTCTGAGACGCGCGTGATATGACATTTCCAAGTAATCTTGGCCTTTCTCGTAGTCTCTCATTGTCAATCTCTTGCGGGTCTCAACCTTTGTCCTTCCATTAGCTGTGCTATGGTCTCCATTCGCTGGTGGCAGTTTTTAGTGGAGTGTGGGGATTTTATTTGTATTTTATTTGTTTCGCGACAGACATACCGAGGTTATTATTTTATAATAACTAATAGAAAGAAGAATAATATTTTAATAGAGTAAATACCGATTATTTAGTTTAACGAATTTTTCTCCTAGTAGACTTGGTCTTTTGGCAACTACGCTTCACGCACCTTATGACAACGCGTTCATTACCTCGATCTCTTCTTGTATTAAAATTTGATTACTCCCCCACGTTGTATGACACAGTGGAAGTTCAGGACAATCATCGATCAGTTTTCTCTGTTCGAAGAACTTCTTATATGCAACGCATGTCAAATACACGGCACACAAGGGTACACCTCAAGGAAACGTTCTTTTATTATGGTGTAAGAGAACACTTGAATATGAAGAAATTGAGGACTTTAAATAACCAGTCTGTAGGATTGAAAAACTAACGATGAAGAAATATTAGCTTCCGCCAAGTAAAATAACACTATACTACTACTTACAATAGAAAATAAGATTCGATGACAGATGATGATATTTTTTCCGATAAAGAAAACAGGCGATTCCGACATCAATCACTTTAATGGCGGATCTAGAAAATTACAGAGGATGAAAGGGGGAGTAGGACGAGATACGAAAAAGTTTCCTCTATTATAAATGTTACAAAGCTGATCAAAATAAATGGTTACCTAGTTATAATAATAGTATGGTATGTCAGTCTTTGACAATACTAGGGGAACTGCGATCGAGAATTTAATGTCATTCAAAGTGAATATTATTTTTATATTTTTCTTACACCTTCCCTATACACCTTCTCCCAACCTTATTTTAATATTGTGTTTTTATACCACGACTTGTCCCAAATTATTTACCTGATGTTGATGTAGTATATCGAAACCTCATTTGTTTATTCTGCCAGCGGATTTATAGGCTCATCATACACATTAATTTCTGAAACCTTGTCTCGTTTTCCCTCCTATAGCTGTCCCGCTATTATATCTCTCATAAAGTCCTCATATCTTCTACCTCCTCTTATTTCGTTCAGAATTCCTATCCGCTTCCTTCCTCTTCCACTCTTCCCCAGTGTTCTCCTCTCTATTACCCTCTAACACACACCCTCTCCTCTCAAAGCTTCCTCCATCCATCCTTTCTGCCTTCTCCGAACCTCCGCCACCAGCTTCCTCTCCTCTCCAACCATATCCAACACCTCCTCGTTCGCCTTCCTCGCCACCCAGCTCACCCTCTCCATTCTTCTCCAAACCCACATCTCAAACACCTCAAGTCTACGCACATCCACCCTTCGCAATGACCAAGTTACATTGAAACCTAGATCGCAATAAACATGTTATCCAGGGGAAATTTGCAATTTCTGTCTTCATTATGTTGAAATTCCACCACATCACGTCTGATACTTTTCTTTTATGTCAATTATTACGCTATGAAAGAGCGCATTGCCGTTGATATTTCTCGATACCAAAATGCCCTACCGGATCGATGCTAACTTAATGAATATTATCTACTCTTCGTGTGAATCAAGTCTGGAATGCTACTCGTGGAAGGTTTACAACGTTTTTTGCTGAGCCTAAGTCTTGCGAGGAGAATTCTTTGGCGGCCGCAGTGTGGCAGCTCTGCTCCTCTGGGAAAAGTCAATGAGGACGATGGCGAAGGGGCGGAACCACGACGGGGTGTAGGGGAAAGGAGACATAGGGCAGTTTTGGCGAATCCTATTTGTTTCAAAAGCCGAGAACCTTTTCTGTTTACTCAAACTTTTTCTCATGTCGCACACAAGACATAAAACCAAAGCAAATTTAGAATGGCATTTGAAGTGAGTGGGGCATATTATTCTGATGAGTGTTAAACCAGCCTTTTCGAAAACTTGAGTGAAAGATTTAGCGTTAGAAAAAAACAAAAGGAAACACTAATGGAAACGTGATATGTGACGTTACCGCTCTATCAGTCAATTGTTCAAACGTATGTATTATTTCAAAAGATCTTCCGGTAATGTGAGAATCATGAAGTGTTTTGAGAACTTAAGCTACGAAAGAACTTGAGCCAATTAGATTGCTGGAGAGGTATACAATGGTGTTGCGATGAAGTAAAAGTCTTAGAATACCTATTTAAAACGCACAATTTGACAAAAAGGATGAAAATAATTGTGTAAATATTGTTTCTGGTGTATATATATAAAACGAACATTATAATTTCAATCATAATAATAATTATGTGTGAGAACTTAAGGTTAAGAGGAAAATTTAATGATGTAGGGCTATTCGCAATAGTTATATTAGTAATCCCTTCACAATTGTGTGTTTTCTAAAAAGTCCCATATTCCCACTTCACTATCCCTTTTCTGTAGTTGTATCAGTTTCTATTGCCAATAGGCGGAGAACTGTGAAATTGAAATCGTGTTGAAGCAAATTAGACACATTATTCTGAAGACTCAGCTCGAGAGTACTGTTTGTAAGTCTTAAGGGTTCTCCTTCAGGGTAGGTTGATATCAAACATCTACTCCTAGCCCATGCCTCATTAACTTTGTAATGGATGAACGAGTGGGAGATGTAAAATGGTGATCACCATGGACAACGCAGTTTGCCGATGACGTCGTGTATTAAAATGCTGAAGGTACTTAAAGACCAAAAAGGTTTACGACAATAAATGGCTATAATTAAGGTGGTTGGAGCGATTTTGGTCCATGCACAGATTTGCGTGAAACTTTGCATACGTGTTCTTCAATGGATAAATGTGAAAAAATGTCAAAGAGGGTGTAATTCACCATGAATTAAATCATTAGACTTGACCGAGATTCAAACCCGGATATCCCAATTTGCCGGCCACGTGTGTTAGCCAGTTTCACCCCCAGGCCATCTTAATTATAGGCGAATATCAGTGGGGGGTAGACGGGATAAGAAAAAAATGTTAACATGAACCCCACTGAAGTTCCCGTTAAATTAAGATGGCTCGGCTGTGTAACTTGCTAACACACCTGACCTGACCAGCAATTGGGAGATAAGGATTCAAATCTCGGTCAAATCAAATGGTTTTGTCATGGCGGATTTCACCCTACTTCGTGTAAATATTTGCAGCCGTGCACATGATGGCGTACCACATCATTTGTGAAATTGCAAGGATTGGAAAATTCAAAAAAATTGAACCATGCGGATTTGTTTTCCTGGAAATTCAATGTTTTGTGAACACTTAACCTTATGGCACATAGGGTTGCCATATGTCTTCATTTTTGTGGACATGTCCTCAATTTTAGTTCAAAATTGATTGCCCGAAAACTATTTTAAAAGCTTATAAATTTGTCCGTAATTAAAATTAAAATTAATTTGGTTCAAACCAAGTTCAATTCAAGACCGGCGAGAAAATCGATAAATCGACGTATACTTGGAAGTCGGAAACTTTCCATTTTCAGTGTATCATCTACGACTGCGAACACTCATATTGGTTACGAACTCGAGTTGGTGAAGCATCAACTGAGGGTCGGAGCAAGGCATGCCAACCATCCTCGTTTTCTCAGACATGTCCTCATTTTTCACAAACCATTCTCTATTGTCTGAGAGAAAGTAATTCATAATTGTCCGGCAATTTTGACCTTAAAATTCGAAAACTCCCTACCCTGATCCAAGATTAAATTAGTAAGTTGTGCAAGCTCTTGTAGATATATAGGTAATAAGATGGTATGGCTGCGGTAGAGAGATGGTAATGCACCATACAAACATTCAAAATATTGTGGTTCCGAAACTGGCATCTTGCATGGATGTTGCTCTGGTCTTGGTAGAAGGGCCTTAGGATAGGCAGTGCGACGTAACCAAATGATTTGGAGCTACTGAATAATCAACAATTACAATTACCTGGAAATCCATATATTAAAAAATTTGTAGGTAGGTAGTATAAAGAGTTTTGGTTTGAACATGCCACATTTCAGGGAACTGAGTCCTCAAAAGTCCTCATTTTTGATCGAATTGTCCTCATTTCCAGAGAAGCAGATATGGCAACCCTAATGGCACATGATATGTATTTATTCATAAATCCATTAAATACGTGTGTACATATTTTCTTATAAAGACGGAATAACATATTTATTACTATTATCACTGCTGCTAACAAATATTAAGGTGTCACGCCGAGTCCAATATTCGAAAAAAGCATATTTCAATATAATTTCTGCATATCTACAATCTGCATATTTTCTTTCATCCGTCCTGTAATACCCCTCCGTCATTTATCTAGTTTGTCTTCCAATATTTCTCTGAGTGTATCTACATAACGCGACGCGTCTTTTTAATTTTCCACATCATTTATTTTTACCTCAACCGGTTTCAACGTTTGCGCGTCATTTTCAAGAGGCTAATAAACCGAAGAACGAAACAAAACTTTTGGAATGCTAAACAAACGAATGATTTGGGTCAATATTTTGAAAATAGGAGTGTTTAATAAATTGTTCGGTGGTAAATTGGTCAATGAGGTTGCTTCTGCGAGTCAATTGCGTTTGCTTTCCGTGTCAATTCCTCACACTCCTCAATCACTCACCATGACCCTGACCTTGGTCCCTCTCATTAATCATAATCACTCGTATAATAACCTCATTTTTTACCTCACCTCCAACCTACTGCCGTTCATTGTGCATATAAATAAGAGACTGACTGCTCTTCTGTTTAGTAGACTCTTGAAAATTACGGGTTAACTTAGAAACCTGTAGAGGGAAAATAAATGGTGTGGATAATTACAAAGTAACTATCTCTCATAACAAGAGAGAAACTTAGATGTGGCTGAAATCTGAATGTGTGTAATGGCAAAAATGGATAGAAATAGAAATGACTACATCGGAGGAGTGGTGAAGTTTGGCACATGCCAGTGAAAAAAGTCCAATAAAGTTGGAGAAATGAGGACTACGTTGGAAAGAGGATAGAAGAATTAAGAGGTGTTAGGGAAGAGGGAAAGAAGAAGGCCACATCTGCGGTGGAAGGATGAAGTAGTACGTGAAGACCTTAGGAAACGAGGATGGAATAGGAATGATACCCTGGACCGTGTGGAGAAGAAGACTTTGAAAGGTAAACGCCGACGCCATTATAATGGGAAAAGGCAAAGGAAAAGAATATGATTTTAACGAATCAGAAACCACGATACCACAAAGGCAATACAAATGTGCTCATGGAGAAGTTCACAGAGGGAAGTTCAGTGACATGAAGAAGAGAAAATCATAGTGGAGGAGGAAAGGTTGAATGCAATTAGTTTAAGTGGAGAAGGTGGATGAAGTAATAAATTAGAGCCAATGCTTTACTCGAGAACGTTATGATGGGGAGACTGTTTGGTATGCGGGGAAGAAAGAGGAAAGGGATGTGCAATTTGGATGGGATTAAGAAAATTTGGTAGAAAGACGGGATTAAATATGCAAATGGAAATGAAAAAGAAGAGAAATAAATTTGAAGATCCATGATTGTAAGATTACTAATAATAATGTCGTCAAATTTCCAGTAGAGCATAGTACATCAGACCAATGAGTTGAAGACTATGGGTGCTTTCAAATCATGTATCTGTGTCAACCTGTTTTAATTTGTTTATCGCATAGCGTGTTCCAATGACATTTGTGACGTCATCTGCGTAGGCAGATTGAAACACCTCTTCTCTGTAGTTTGTCTGCATTAGCATTTGCGCCAAAAAACGAAACTTGTGATGGCGGGGAAATGTGTCCAAATAGAAATAGGAATATGTCAATCTATGAGCTAGTTGTGATGATTACTTGAACAAAAAAATATAAAGTCAGAGTTTAATCTTTCAGGAGGCGAGTTTGATCACTTCTTTTTAAAAGTTGAATATCGATCCGTCATTTTGTAAAAACTTCAGCGTAGATAGTTCCAATGGTTACAGTCGTCGACTTGAATGTGCGCTTGTGAGCTCTCATCTGCTCCGATGTGCGCTAATCTACAAAAGATGATTGGAAAGCACCATAGGATTACCCCAATAAAGTGAAATTGGATCTATACATAATATGCTCAATAGTTCGTTAGCGACCCAATCAAGAAAATACATTAATGTTATTGTTCTTTCAGACATTTTGCGACAAATTACCAATTATTGGTTTTAGTTGACATTCATCTAAGCAAAAGGCAGAAACAAGAAAAATGATTTCTTAAACTTAAAACGATATTTAAAAATTATTTTTCAAACAGAATAGAATGTCTCTAAATGTGATATTTAATGAAAAATATCAATACTAGTATGAGTATAGAACTTGAAAATTGCTGAAGTATGTAATTCGAATGTTTGAAGGTGTGAGCTAAAATGTTCAAATCTAAGAGCTAATCCATGGCCGTTTTACCATTGACTCGGCTGTTTTCACTCTTCACTTCGTAGAAGTTCTTCGTTATTCATTATTGAAATCTAAATACTTGCACATTTCTGTTATTTCTTCCTTATTTGTACGACGCGATTTGCTGACTAACGGGCATAATCAAGTACAAAAAATACAGAGGATATTTGTTAATGGAGCAGTAAAGTCGTGACATCATATTACTTTCGTGACTATAATATTAATTTTAGCATTATCCTCGCATTTATTTGGAAAAGAATACCTTGGTAACCAATTGTTCGTGACGCCATACTTTATCAGATCATTATTATTCGACACCAAACTAGCGAAAATCCTTTAACTATGACGACTAACAACAGAAAAAAACAAATATCCTTTGAATGTTTTTTTATATCTGATGATGCTGAAGTCCACGAATCGCATCGTGCAAATAGGAAACAAATTGAAAAAGATATGTGTTTTGGTTTCATTTATGGATGATATTTTCCAAGATATTACTTCTTCCAAGATAGGTTGCTAACGACCTAATAGGTGCGTAACGACCACGATATGTGTACAATAGAGACACTGTCGGCGAGGAAAGTTGTCTCCAAAGCAATCCCCAGGTGCGTGGCGTCAGACAAGGTAAGGCTGCCGATAATGTGTGTCTAACGTCCAATTTGCCATTTTGCTCTGATACAATTGACAATTATTGCGAAGATAAGTCATGCACCCTCTATTGTATTCATGCTCAAAGCTAGTTACGCTAACACCCCATAGGGAGTTAATGGGTTAAGTTTTTTAGGGTGCGATTTGCGGCGATAGACCGCGAACTATCCGAGACGAGACGAACAAATGAAGAGCAATATGCACATTTCTTCATAGCAACCTGCTACGGCTCATCTGTACGCGCAAAACAAACTGCGCATGCGTGATTAGCCACTTTGTGCTCTTCCATTTCATTTGGTCGTCCGACGATGGCCAACTTCTTGCCGGCTATCGCCATGAATGTACCAATAGAATGACCCATGAGTCCACCTCATTACAACATTCAACCCTTTGTTTTCTTTTTGTTAGGAGGTAAAACTATGAGTAAGGTTATAAAATGCGAGGCCTTACGTAGATGCGAACAACGGCAATCAGCGCATCCCACGTTGCGTGGGAATGAAAAACAGAGAAAGAAAACAATACATTGCTCGCTCTAGTTGTTCTCTCACGGCGCTCCGCTTGCCTCACACTGTATATGTACGTTGGGTCAGTCGACTGGCGACACTTGAAAAGTTTCCACCGTTGCTTCTGTTGAATGCATATCGCTCCACTGCCTCCTAACACATCTCGGCCGTGAGAACCATTTTATTCCTCTCCGAGATTCCCCGCGCTCACATACTCATCACTTGCATGGCTTATCCGGAAAATTCGGTGAATATCGTCTCCGTTAATCAAAGGAAACCTACCGTGCTGACGCTCCGTGTTTGCTCCGTAAATACTCCGTGCAATTTTCATTCAATTTCCCGCCAGTTTACAACTTCCGTATTTCTCTTGAGAGTACAATTTCAAACTCCAAGTTTATAACATACCTCTTTAGCAATTTAGCATACATTTACGTTCTGTAAGATGCATATTTTAATTTTTTTTATTTTGGGCGCGAAGCTATTTTTGTTTACTTCTGCAAAAAAAGGGTTAATGCAACGGGTGTAAATCTGTATCTTTATTAAAGTTTATTCTTTTACTGCGTTAATTTTACTATGAGGTATCTCTAATCTGAGGCTATTCTCTTTCCTACGGTTTTCTTTTGTCGACATTCAGTCTTTCGAAGGAAAAAATAGTGAATTAATTTCCAATTTAAACAATGTAGGAATGTGAAAAAAATAAAGAAAAATTCAAATAAATGTTGTCCATTTTGTGTAGAACAGTATGGCTTCAAATGTCTTACTATTGTCACTATTAGTTCTTTGCATATAGCAGAGAGTAAGCATTAAAATTCTAGGACAATTTTAATTTTTTCAAAGTGGTCACTGGTCATGCAAACGTCATTGGGTTATTTGACATGTGATCTCACGTTAGCCATCACTTTCCAACATTTGTATTAAAATAAATCAATAATACCAATCATGGGAAATACTTGGCACGATATTCCCTCGTTAATATTATAGATACGGTAGAATACTACCATAGGGTAAATAACTAATGTTTATGCTAATACTTACGAGGTAGACTAGGATGTATTTATACTATGGTAGAAATTTTACCTATAGTTTATCTCATACCATAGATAGCTGTGAATTTGAAATGTGGGTGTGGAGGAGGATGGAGAAGGAGTGGTGGACAGAAAGGAAGACGAATGAGGGTGTGCTTGGCATGGAGAGGAAACTTCTGGAGGAGATTGGTAGGAGGCAGAGTATGTGGTCGGAAGACGTAAGGGGGGGTGAAAGGATGCTGAAGGCCGTGATAGAGGCAAAGTAGTTGAGTAAGCAGGGAAGGAGAAGGAAGGGATAAGGCTTAACGGCGTGATGAAGAGATTTAGGACGTATGCTGAGATGAATAAAGAAATCGTGTTAAGAGATAGAGGCCCGTGCCTGAGCATTTTTTTGAATTATTTTTACTCTCTTCCATTTAAACCTACCCTAACCGATACATTACCTCTAATATAATTTAATACATTAAAAAATGTTCCGATTATATTGGAATCTTAAAATTTTTAATTCGGTAATGAATTTTTTAAATATTATGTCAGTAAAAAGTATCAAGCCTTTAAAATATTATCAAACCTTCATAGAATCACCAAGGAGATCACATTTTCCAAGAAAAAAATCAAATGGATTGACAGGAATTCCAACCCTGATCTCTCAATCACCCGGTCAGGTGTGTTAGCCAGTTACACCACACAGCCGTTTTTATTCGAGGAGGATTTCAGCGGAGGTTGAAGGTTAATGCAAACTATGTGTTCTCTCGTCTCAAACCCACTCGAGCATGGAATGAGGAAATAATACAATTGTTGCATAGTGTTAAATGAATTCTTCTTAAAAAACATGTCAAATTCATGTACTAGGTAGCAATCAATAACCAAATATGAAGAAGTTGGGATGTAAAGTATCACAGCTAAAATCTCGTTCAAAAACTACTATTTTAGATATTTAACGAGAGGCGTGTGAGTCTCGAGTGTTAGGGTTGGTTTACACTAGCAATATAATTCCACAAGTTTCTTCTGCAAGTGCTTGCAGTGGATTTTTTCTCTGACGGAAACTTTAACTCAAGTTAGTGCAAAGCCAAATTGGTTGCTGCTTACGTTGATAACAATATCTATAAGTCTGCTAGCGACTTATCGAAGCATTTAAAAAGTTCTGCAAGCCCACTTGGAGAGCCAATTGCATCTTTAATTTACGTTGAAAGTCGTTATGTGCAAGTAACTTGTGCAATTAACTTGCCAGTGAAAACCCACCTTCAAATAAGTTCTCATTCCAAACCTATGCTTTGGTTTCCAAGTAAATATAATTCAATTGTTGAAGTAGTTAAAACATTAACGATTTTGGAGCAAAAAACTCAGCTAATGGGTTAAAATGAAGCTCATACAAAAATCGAACTCAAGAATTAAAATCGAAGTTCTGTCAGTCATCCAACTCAAAACTCTCTTGCCTGTGAAAGTGAGTTAAAGCAATTTTAAAAGCAAAAAAAGAAAACTCTCCGCTGAATCCAATTTGCTTCTTATGGAAGTAAAACTTAGTTAAAATAATGCATAGTAAAATCAAACTTTTTAAGGAAAATGGTTTTATTGTTTAATAAAAGGAACTAAATATTAAAAAAACTTGCAGCCGTCATTGAAAATTCGTCTCTTGAACGTAAAGACGTAGTTAATAAATTACAGTTGGTATTAATTGGTGGTCTAATGGGTAGAGTGCTAGGCTACCGACCGGTGGGTCCCGGGTTCAAATTCAGGTGAAGCCTCTCTGGACACCCCCTCTGAAAATACGCGTGGTGTGACTCTTTGATGGTCAGAACTTGGAAAATGGCAGGTGGCCCAGAGAAAGGAACTGGCCCCCTACCCTAAATGTTTGAATCCCACACGCCAATGTATAGGGTGAGCTCTACTCTCACCTATCAAAACCAACCTTCGAGTTGAAACACTGCCTGAGTGAGTGAGTGGTATTGATTGATTACTTAATTACCTCCTTAAATTGGTCTATGGGCAAAATTTCTGAATGTTATTGGGAAGTAGGTTAAATTTTGATAACATGATTTGACCCTGACCAATTGATGAAACTCAATAAAACCTTTTAATAATAGTAAAAAGGGCCTATATAATGGTCTCTCGGGCCCTTGGGTGTTTGCAAAATATCCTATTAATCCTTCAAGATTCTAGGGAACATAAGTGCCGAATTTTATTCTATAGCGTTGAAACAAGCGGAAGTTGCATGTGCTGCATGCCTGGTGTGGAGTCACCCCGTGTACTACATTCGTAGATGTAGATGAAGTTTTTAACGGTCAAACAAACGGAATTTCAATTTTAAAGACATAGATCGCAGTGCAATTACAACCTGTAAATCGCATAGGTACCCATCTTCCTTTTCCATTCATTCTCTTCCCTGATTTCGTTACTCTATCCTTTCCACTTTTAACGATAGGTAACGAGACAACCCTCAGACCACATATACCCTTGCGGAAACTTTCCCGCTAATATTCAGGTGAAGGAAAAGGTTTTTCGGAACAATTTTCCATCGTCTCAAAAGTATTTTTTAAGCTCGTAGAGGATTTTTGAAAAAATAAAAAGTTTTAGAACGGTGGAACTCAAGCCGTCTTGCACGGCGGTGGGCTTATTCCCAACCCCCCCACAGAAATAAATTATTCCTGCCTCTTATTCGACGGTAATTGAAATTCCGTGTCCCGTGAAACCATTCTGCCTAAAAAAATTAAAGTGAAAGGAAAACGATGAAGAAGTGCCCCGGGCAACGATTCAAAAAAATATTTACACGCGTGGGGAGCACGAGCGTACAAGGGTAAAAAGAAGTCAGGCCATTTTGAACGCTGGAAGTGAGGAAGAGGGGATTTGTGTGGGACGTGAACTTTACAAAGAAAAACGAAGCAGTGGAAACACTGCCCTGTGTTTATGTGGTCGGCAGAGTTACGACCTTCCGTGACCTTTAACCCCGAGTGCAAACAATTTTTTTGTGTTGCACAGGTGTAGGAGTGATTTTTAGCAAGTTCGACGACAATCTGAGTGGATAACAGTACGCTTGGTTTTCGACTGCGTTTTAATCAAAACACCAAGAGTGGTCGTCTCCCTTTATTCACACAACCCTCATAAAACGTTTGCTTCCGTTGGCAACATCTCAGTCAACAGTAGGGCCATGAAATTCGACGCAATATCCAGGCACTGAGTAAACGGTTGTTTTATCAAAAATTACGTTAACGATACGTTTTGTAAACGTTAACGATACGTTAACGTTTACAAAATTTTATTAAATAAAATGCGTGCATTATTAGAGGATGCTTTGAGGTGATTTTGGACGGAAATCAAGTATCGCAATCTGTTCATTCACTTAAGGTAGAACCTCTACTACAAGGACCTTCGATAACATGCCTTGATATTTTCATATATTGCAGAGAAATAATGCCTTAGTCGATCTGTGAAAAAGTAATTGGGGGTCATCGGCCGTTTAGCGCTGATAACAGGATTTGAAAATCGTCATTTTAAGTCTCAAATTACATTGCTCTTATGGCGGAATGGTGTCGTTCCTCACTTCAACATTTTATTTCTCGAGATTTTCCTCGACAGGGTTACCTCAAAAACGACCATATGGTGATTAAATAATCAACGGATACAATGAATTTTTTTCAGGTTACCTTATCGGGCATTTAATGCAGATATTTATGTTTGAAAAGCGATGAAGAGTCTTACTATCGTTCTGTAGCCGCCATATTGAAACAGACTTGGCAACTATGTTCGAGGAGTAAACAAGAACATTGGAGTGAAACTATGCAAACAAACAAAGGTGCCGGATAGGAGTGAAACTATGACAGCTATACAGTGTTGTCGAGCTCATTGTCAGCAATTATATATACAGCATTTGTTTTAATTACGTTTACATTAAAAGAGCAAAAGCACTCATTAGTTCTTTTGTTTTAATTCATCCCTATTTTTTTAATTATGCAGCTTTACTGCAGTTCCAGAGAAAGTTTTTAAATTCCTTTGAGACATGGCGTCAATATAAAAGCCATTCTTCATATGACAGGATTACTTCATTTTAAAGAAAACTAATGAACTGTACAGTCATGTTGATTGATTGAAAATTATTTTCTATTATTATTATTAACATTTTGAGCCATTTTATCTTGTTGCTGTCGAGTTTATCTATGTAATGAAAGCAGTACTTCGAAGCGTAGGTTCTACCTTAATATAAAGCGGGAAACTCCTTATTTATGTTATCTGCTTCTTTAAATCTGAATGCCCTACCTCTCTTCATCCCATCCATGAAGCTTAATCTCTTACTTTCCATTCCCCGCTTACCCAACATCACCCTTTACTATATCACGGCCTTTAGCATCCATTCTCCCTTCATTACGTGTTTAAACCACCTATCCTTTTTTCTCCTAAATCTCCTCTAGACTTCCTCATCCACCATACCAAGCCCTTTCTCGTTCGTCTTTCTTCCCGGTCATCGCTCTTACTCGATTCTCCTCCTCACCTCAAACGCCTGCAGCCTATTCTTATCCTCGTCCCTCAAGGTCCACGTTTCTAAACCATTAAAGGCAACAAAAATTAGGCGATGTAACCTGTTAGTTTATTTCCAACAATAGCTCGGAAAATATATAAATTTAACGTTCTTCACCCTCCATTGTCTATCTGCCAAGTACCTCAATTCCAAAATTTTATTTGATTTTAACATACTGTTTCAATACCGAAATACGTTGATTCAGGCGATATAGAGTTTCTTCTCCTTACGGACTGCGTCTATTTATCATAATTATAATAATTATAGCATTTATCTAGTTTTTTGCTGTTCCGAAATGCAAATACAGTTTAAGTTACATGGAGACAAAATTTCCAACTGTCCACACCCAAGACACGAAATATTTACGTGCCTATATTCAAATTTCCAGTACATATTCACTGTTACAAAATCGTTATTCATTCACCCACACATTATACTCAATACAAATATACAAGGTTTTATTACTTTTCAAGTATCAACCATTTGTTATCCTCCTTTTCAATACAACTACAGTTATTATGTTCTTTAATGCGGTGAACATTGAGGTGTATAGTGCTAATCCCGTTTAAATAAGTGACATATGCAACAAATAATTTTTTTTCATAGGATGGTGGAAATTTCTATTGATATCAGTTTTATTATTGTGTAATCCACTGTTGCATATTAGTATCTTATTGAAGTATTCAGGTTTCAAGCCCAATATTTTTTTATGTATAAATATATAAACATTTTGCTCCAGAGCTTTCCTGATGTCCATCCATTGCAGCGTTTTTAACATAAAGTTTTTGGACCCCTTAATTCAAACAAACCTTATGATAATGCATATAATATATCACATATTTTTGTATACAATTGGTATCATCCGCACTTGCTTGACACCGTTGAAGTTCGTGGTTTTATTCTGCGAATTCTCTATCTTTTTATGAATACAAGAGTAGTTTCTTTTACATATACATAGTTAAGTCTAGTTTAAGTGCTCCATTTTGAAAAATGGGAGTTTTTACGAGGGCGGAAAGAGGAAAATAATGAATGTTGACTTTCCGTTTTGACAAATGCTCTCGCTCGCAAATGGCCTGTTTGAACTTTGACTTCTGCCCCAAATCCACATCTGCATAGTACTCTGTGTGCCACACCACAAGGGTGTGTAGCTAGGGGTGAGTTTTCAGCAACTTGCACAACACTATACCCTAATAAAGCTAATGAAGCTACGGCTTTTGATGCTTAGCAATTTTACTTTTAAGCTTGCAAATACCTGTCAGGAGGTGAAATTTCATTTACATCCACAGCACCATATACGATACTAGAATTCAATAATCTTTGGAAATCCTCGGAAAAGGGGAGAGGAAGCTCCACAGCACGTGGCTAGAAAGTGGCCAATGAGATGTGAGTGGGCGGAGCATAGCCCTGGAAAATATCAGTTAAGCCCACGAAGTTCAGTCGCAAAGGTATTTGAATAATAGAATACCAATCTAATAGAGCTACAGATGTATTTTGTAACAACTTAAATAAACTGGAAGAAGCAACAAATTAAATAAACTTACTAAACGTATGTGTACCTTAATAAAGTTTATCAAGATTCAGGATTATTTTTTTAGTATTTAATACCAGAACAGTCACAAGTCTTAAGTAACCTTAGCAACAAAAAATATTTTTAAGAAAAATTAAAAATATTATTATGTGTAGCAATAATTCCCCCGCTGTAAAACTCATATGTTGTGAACGCCTTTAATACCCGTTCGCTGCCATGTCATTACCATTTTGCTGGATGCGATTATATCGCAGAAACAAAATGCTTCTTTCAGGCAAACAGACGGCAGTCTTTTTTTTCCTTGCAAGACCGAATCGTGGTTGATAGTATACCGATTACTGCCACGATCGACCCTTACCGAGATAGGAGTCCGTGCTTTCACATTAAAACACTACTTGCAAGTAGTAATGTTTACAAGTTAATAAGGCTACTGCAATGGAAGTTAATTCCATGTGAAAAGCAGCGTTTTGGCTTTCTTTCATTGACCTTCAATGTCCTTCGATGAATGAATGCGTACTGACTGATATCGTGTATCTTATTGATATATTGCGACTTTTTTCGGTTGGAATTGGAAGATTTCCATTTTCTCTAGCGCCTTTTTAGTTTAGCTTACTTCGCAGCACGGGACCGCACTCGCTTTCCATTAGTTTCAGACACTGCGCCCTTGGGGCCGATTATATAACATTACGTTCGAGCGTAAAAGAGTTATTCCCGCTGGATTATGGGCAATATTTCGATAACAATTGCTGATCGCGATTCTGTAACTTACGTTCGAACGTTTTTTTGCCTCACGCTCGACTCCTCGGCTTCGGCATCAAAATACATGGCGAAGCGGCCATTATCGATCTAAGAACAGTTTGTTTTGGTGTTTAATTTGAATGATATTTGAAGAAGTATCGTAGTGTGATATATTTTGTGGACTACTAATCGTTTAAACATACTATTCTTGGGCTTCAAATATAAACAGTGGTCTAGAATGCTGTATTTCGTAATATTGGAAGATAGTTTCGACCGGACGTCTTTCGTTGTGTTTTTAGCTGTGACGATTTAAAAAAAATTATCCTAATGGAGCATTTAATTTTGAAATAAAGTTTGCATCACTAAGTTTTAATGTGCAAAAAACAACCGTGCCATTTTTGGTGATAACATTTAACGAAGGTTTATCGTGTGTTTAGACTGTGTACATTGAGACATACCAGTGATGAAAAGTGTTATTTATGTACTGCGCTGGATTGCATGTGTCTAAGTGGTGATATATTTACGTTAATTAGCTAGACTTGTTCTCTTTAACACTAGAATGCCGAAGGGTGTCATTTTGACACCCTACGCGTACATTTTTTGCGGAGAGGGCCTTTAAATATTGTTGTAGAAAAAAATCTTTCGTGGCTTTTATTCATTTTTAGTGCTTAACAAGACGAAAGTGTTAAGGGATTACCCCCTCCCTTTTTTCGTCTAAAAAATCCGAATTTACCTTGAATGCCGGAGGGTGTCATTTTGACACCCGGTATATTTTATCATTCCTTCTTTCGGTTTAGGTGTATGCGGTTTGATAATTACTAGTCAAATTAGTATTTTACTATAGTACATTACCTTCATGAATGTTTATGTTTTACATAATTTAAATAAATATCGGCTGTTTGCAATTTTTCCGAAAATTTAGTAGCTCGTGAGGAAAGTATTTTCCGCTTTATTTTGCGAATGAATCGCCTTGAAACCAGCCAATTTTTACCGCGGCGACACGTATTTGCCGTGAAACACAACATTGTAGTGACGCACGCGAAGATGTAGTCTGCTTCTGCCGAACATCAATGTTTGGCTCCCTGTCTCGCTGGTTTGGCGCGGAGTTTGGGGGACTGGCTCGCCAGCGTGTCGCGACCCATCGAAATGTGCTACTCGATATGCGTTGGCAGTCCGGTCTTGATAATGGCACTGCATAGACGTGTTACGCCAGAGAAAATTATTGCAATGCTCAACGATATTCCTGAAGACGTGTCGGAGAAAGGGTCTGATGAAGATGTCGAGTCGGACAACGATTGGGTTGCAGTCAAGTTCACCCGAAAGCGATGAAAATAGTGAGCACGGTAAGTTTCAATGTTTTGCATATTTCATTGTAGTATTTTAATTATGAAAGATACACATATTTATTTTACAATACGCATATACACATGATTGAGTTATTGTGTCTGCTACTATGTACGGTATTAGCAATGTGTTCATTATTGTGTTTGTTGACGAAACTGGATCTGCACTGGCTGTTGGACAGAAGAAATTTCTGAGTGGTCGTGAGGTTGTGCGCCGACATGGAAGGGGCGCTGGCCAGACTTCAAAAAGACGTCGCCTTCTTGTAGAGAAGGACAGTAAATATTTAATAAACGGATTTCCTTACCTTGGCAAGGACGACTCTCGTCAAGCTGGCGATCGCTTTTCAGATCATGTTGTATAGAAACTTATGCAGCCCAATTTGAGTAAGGGCAGCAATGTCACTACTGACAATTATTTCATATCACTTTTGCTCGCCAAAGAACTGAAAAAAGGGAACAAGTCTTTTGGGAACCGTAAATAAGGGAAGGAGGGAAATTCCTTCTGAAATAAAAGTTTTTCGAGAAGAGTTGTATTCCTCTAAATTTTATAAAAATGGTGACGTAACACAATGGTGACGTGACAAAATGTGTTTTTATTCTAAGCTCTCTTCATCCTCATGTTGATATTTGTGACAACTCTAAGAAATTGCCCGAAACTGTAAAGTTTTATAATGAGACAAAGTTTGGAGTAGATATAATTGATCAAATGGGGCGGAAGTATTCGGTCAGAACTGGAACCAGGCGATGGCCTGTTCATTCTTTCCAGAATACTCTCGACTTGGCCGCTATAAATGCCTGGATAATTTATAAAGATATAACTTCACAAAATATATCCCGAAAAATGTTTTTGCAAAAGTTAGCACAAGAGCTTGCAAGTCCTTACATTGCGTCAAATAATATTTGTCAACCCTCTAACGAGTGTGAAGAGGTGCGAGATCCAGATCTGACAAGGAACTGTCAAGTAAAAATAAAATGCAATAAAAACAGAACTGTTGGTTTTTGTAAGCTATGTAAAAAGTCAGTATGTGGCTCATGTACGGCCAAAACAGAGCGAAAGTGTCAGAAATGTGAAGAATGTGCAATTTAGATAAAGCTTTTTGTAAGTCTTTACGAAAAAGTATTCGATTTCTTTTTGCTCTTACAAAGGATTTGTGTTTTATTTTAAACAATTTTGTATTTTAACAGTCGTAATTGATTTTATCGTTTGCAAATTTTCATCTTTTAAAGCAAACACATTCTAAGACGAAAACCTGTTGCAAAAATTATTAATACTTCAAAAAAGAATAAAACAAGATTTTCTTATCTTATTGATATAAGGTGTTTTATGCATATATAATGCAACTATTTTTATGTAAACAATAAATGCTCATAAAAAAGTATTCAATGATTACTTATTTATCAATTAAGTGCGTCCTCCAACGTTTCAGCGTAATCTTCGATGGAAGACGCAGTACAAGAGAGTAAACTTTTGCATAAAACTTTTTTCTTCAATGGTAGTCTCTTAAAAAAAATATTTTTTGAAACTATTAAGGAAACAAAATCAATCATTGCAATGAAGTTGACAAATAAGCAACTACAAAAAAAATAATCTGCAACGTAACGCGGCTATAATGAACATGGGTGTCAAAATGACACCCTCCCGGCATTATCGGGGGATACAAAGTACCCGGCATTTTAGTGTTAAACAATGTATTGTGACAGGAATGGTATTAAAAGTATAAAAAATACGTAGTAAGTGTTGGAGAAGACGTAACAGGAATCATTTCGTTGTTTCTACTATTGACTAAATTAATATGTGTAATCTATGTGAATTGAAGTGAAGTTGGTGACTGGTGGATTGCTCTTGTCTTGTAAATGTGGTTGTTTACGTCCCAGTGAAAGGATAAACAGTGTAGTGTTTTATTATTCTTCATTCAGGGAATCGTGCCACCCCAAGTGTCATCTTTTTATTTTATTGCATTGTTGTGTTCAGTGTGATTTCGTTGAAATAATTAATCCGTCTGCGTTTAAGGCAGCTAATGACTAATTAGCAATAGGCATTATGATTTGTCCTGGGCAGGGATTACTGTGTTATTTTAGAGTACCTTAAATTGTGTGTGTGGTTGTTTACGCCCATGTGAAAGGGTGATGATTGTTTTCTTTACTTATGCGATGTATCTTGTTTCATTGTGCTTCATTCGGTAAATTTTGCCATCTCAAAACTAATCTTTTTATTTACTCGACGTGATGTCATTAGCAAGTATTGTTCCTTTATTTGTGTGCCGCTGTGTGTTCTGGAGAAATAGTGGAAATGATTAAAAGCTGCCTTATATATCTCAAGGTAGATAATCATATATACTACTCCATGAAAGCTCTTGACAGGTGGTGCACGGTCTTATAAAAAGTTATATATGTATTTCTATTAGATTTGATGGGGCGAAGGTTGTGTTTAAATTGTAATGAAGGTTGAGGAGTACGTTAATGATGGGAACTAGCTAGAGGGTAGCATTTAAGAATCAATGAATGTCCTAATCAATTCATGTACGAATTTATATGCCAATGTGTTATATATACGTACGAGTGTAGTTTTGGGACATTATCTTAGAAGTGAACCATAGAACATTAGTTTATTTAGATGACGAGAAGTATCAGGCGTGATGTCGTGGAATTTCAACATAATAAAGGCAAAAATTGAAATTTTCCACTAGTAAAAAGGCACTGATCTGCCAGTGGATAATGGCAATTTCTGTCTTCAGTATTTAGGTGACTGTTATTTATCTTCCAGTCCGCGACAAGGTGTATTTATGAGGGAAAGCGTTGTATTTGGAGTGGATTACAAAATGTTATGAACGAAAGGAGACCGATGTCATTCAAATAGATTATTTTTTAGAATTTTGCTGATGATAAGCTTGAAAATTTTGATCACCCGTCTGAAATACATAGTGTTTCATAATCCAGTATTGACGATTGGAGTGTAATTGAAATACAAGAGGTAATTTAAGCAGACTTCTATGCCAATCTAAGCAGAAGAGATTACAGTTGAATCCGTCAAAGTCATAGAATGCGACAAGTAATAAGGGCATAATTAATCCAAAGAGAACACATTGGGGGCAGTATATAGAATTTTTAGTACTCGTGAGTGAGTAAAGTTCAATTTTTCAGGAATTTCAATGTTTGTTTAAATTAAAAATTTTCAAAATGATTCAAAACAAGAGCAGTCATTCCAAAGTCAGCTCATTGCGCATGCGTAGGAGGGCGAAATATGCTGTAAATCTGACAACACCGTAACGTTCGATTTTCTGCTGAACGATCGGCCTTATAAAATCGCTCGTTGGTCATCACTCGAATAAATTGAGCTCGATCGAACGTGAACGGATCCCTAACGTTCGAACGTCAGCCAAGTTTTAGAATCGGCCCCCTTGACAGCTTACTTCAAAACGGGGGGGATTTTGTAATTTCACATTTTATGTGGATCTTTGCGGGAAGACGGGAGATCCGTTTCGCTCTCTTGATGATTCGGCTCACGATCGGCCAAGGTCCGATGCTGGCTCCATTTCACGTTCCTTACGACAGGTCAGATGGAACTAATGAAATGCGGAGGCAAATGAAACGGATCAAGGATTGAAAGATACGGATCAAGAGTCGAAAGAGCGAGTGAGTAAAATAAAAGACCAGCAGTTCATCACTTGAGAGCCGAAGATGGTCACGCCGCCTTGGTGGTGTAGTGGAACTACGAAACATAATGTGATTTTCCGTATTTTATGACGTATTCTCATTTAAGTGAGATTAAAAAATAATCCCCCAGATCGGGAGTATTGTTTGGCGTGGGCTAAACAATAAAAGGACTTCCATACTCGCCTCCGCGATTGCTGTTTTTGTGTTTATGAGTTTTTACCAATAACCTTGCGTAGATTAGCGTACATTGTAGAAGTTGGGAGCAGATGAGTGCACATTCAATTCAACGATCTACGCTGAAGTGTTTGCAAATGGCGGAATGATATTCAACTTTTAAAAAGAAGTGGTCGAACTCGTCTCCTGAAAGATTAAACCCCGAATTAACGTTTATTTTTTTCAAGTTATCATCACATTTACCATAAACATTGAGATATTCCCATTTCGATTACTACATATTTCCCTGCCATTACAAGTTTCGTCTGCTAGCGCACATGGTAAGGTAGACGAACTACAGTAAGTTGTGTTTTAATCTGCTTTGCGCAGATGACGTCACAAATGTTATTGGAACACGCACTGCCCTAAACAGATTACAACAGTTTGGCGCAGATGCGTGATTGGAAAGCATCCTACATTCAGTAAAGGCGTCGAAAATGGAAAATTTGTTTATTTTTTTCAATTACTATTTGGTGAAATATTTACGCTTTAAAATACGTATTTTGAACGAATTCGATAACTATACGGAAAATACTAGTCCTTGATTATTGCGAACCTACAAAAAGCTGACTACCGGCAGGTTAGCGAGCGTTTCGCCAGTGCACTTCGATCCTTTCATCGTCGCTCATATGCGCTATTTAAAGTGTGCACCGGTCTGCGCTAACTTCAACACTTTCAATGGTAAGTTTGCATCTGTAACATAACAGCTTGGGCCATTGTTGTAAAAAATCGAGAGAGACGAAAAGGTATGCCATATTGGCCGTGTGTAGCACGATCTCGTGGCGAAAACACAATAATGAGGAGTGGTGAAACACAACAGCCGATAGCGCAAGCAGAGCAGTAATAGCGAAGCACCAACACCTAGTAACGGAGAGAGTTATAAACAAGAAGAGAGTTAAGGAGGAGGGTTTTTGGGGAATAACGCACGCGGCCAAGATGGCTTCCGGGGGAAGTTAAAACCAAAGTATGGAAGTGAGATATAGTAATGGAGATCACCACCTATGCTGATTAAGTTGGGAGCAGAGTGAACTACGGAGGAGGATCTCGCATCAGAGCAACCATCCTGCGTTGTTTCTTTTTGTGAGAGGAGAAAGGAGTGACCAAGGAGGAGCGTGCCAGGGAATCGCCTTTCGTACCTGTGCGTCATAGGAGTGGCCTAATGTATGAACATATTTTATGTTTCTCTGTATAAAAAATTGAACAGTGAAAATAAGTGAGTACATTATAAATGTGTGAAAAGTGATGGCTTTAAGTGTGCACAAGGGTGCTATGGCCTTTTTAAATGAGCCAAGAAGACAGAAGATAAGATAAGTGAAGGGCAAGGTATTGATTAAATGTACCATCTTATTAATGTGAGTAATCT
Organism: Pyrrhosoma nymphula; assembly: GCA_963573305.1. Taxonomy (NCBI): domain Eukaryota; kingdom Metazoa; phylum Arthropoda; class Insecta; order Odonata; family Coenagrionidae; genus Pyrrhosoma; species Pyrrhosoma nymphula. Next base: position 82,745,688 of record OY754333.1, on the reverse strand, counting down.
TATTAGTATGTAAATTTAAGTCTCATACTCTACCGACTGGAATATAAATATTTCTCAAAAAGTGAATATTACGCATCGTTATTCAGAACTTGGGAAGAACTGCCTCTCCAGCACACTGCAAAGTTGCGGGAATCTCTTGGGAAGCGGAGTAGATAAAGATGGGGGGGGGGGTTGAAGGAGAATGGGGAAGAGGAAGGCTGACGTCATCGCTTTCAATGATGTACGCTTCTACTCTCTGGCTTTAATCCAATGATCGCCTGAGTCAAAAACCTGGAACAAATTTTTAGCTTTTTCGTTACCCATATATCCACTGGGGTTTTAATCTGTAATAAATAATGGGTTGTAGGTGGGATGGGTTGCAACGCGGTTTTATTCGTACCTCAGGGGGGTTATTTTGTAATCTCACCTTTTTAATGACTCCTTGCGGGAAGGCGGGAGACCTGTTTCGCTCTCTTAATGATCGGATCTCGATCACCCATGGACCGTGGGAACGATGTTGGATCCATTTCACGTTCCTCATGACACGTGGGATGGAACTTATGAAAAGTGGAGGCAAATTAAACGGATCAAGAGTCAAAAGATACGGATCAAGAGTCGAAAGAGCCAGTGAGATGCGGAAAAGAGCTGGCGAGTCAAGGAAAAGACCTGCAGATCACCACTTGAGAGCGGGAGACGGTCACGCCACCTGGGTGGCGGAGTGGAACTACGAGAAATGACGTCATTTTCCGTATTTTATGACGTATTTTCACTTAAGTGAGATTACGAAATAACCCCCCAGGTGAGGTGATTTTTCTCTGATGCGCGATCGATATATTCGATAAATTATTAACGATATCTCGAAGGGGAAGGTTGTTCAGATGCCGATCGACCCAAGTGCGCAGTAAGATAGTTTTGAATGCTAAAGCTCAAGTAACCCATTCATTAGGCATGCCCTTTGTCGAACTGGGTATTTTTAAATACAGGCCATAATGTATGTAACTATAGCTTGGCAATATAAATTAAGTGTCCGGATACATAGAGTAGCATAATATAAGAATACAACTACGACAAACTCGATACAAATGTAATGCAGGATGATGAAACCGTTATTACGGAACTGCATAGAATTTACCTTCCTCCGCTCTAAATCTTTTGTTAATCTTATCTTTTGGGAGACTTATAGTTATTGCAACAAGGAAGTCGTGAATTTTCGAGAAGTACAAAAGAAAAAAAAGCTAAGAAGTTGCCGACGGTGGACAATATATTTCCCAATCGCCGTTCCCATTTCCGACGTGAATCATCAAAGAATCAGCTACCTAACCATAAAAAAACTCAGAAAAAAATGTTGTGTGATGCGAATGCGATAACCGAGCTGCTCATGCAGATAGTCCTTGCTACGCCTTCCTCGCCACCGACTATTATTCAGTCATCGTAGACAGCAATGGAATTTGCGATCTTTCCCACTCGCTATGAATCGGAAACTCACGAGGGGAGTATCCAATATCCGGGTCTAGGATTTTGGCGAAAGTTGGCATGCAGATAGTTCTAGGATAGTAATTTATGAATCAACCCACTTTTGGGTTTGTAGGTGAAGTATTTTCTCTGTCATTTTAAACTACGTAATTGAGCCAAAACAGACCTGCATTCTGGCACAAAGAATTGTGCCAGAATGCAGGATTGAAGGAATAGAGGTCTCGGCGGCGCAAGAGGTTAAAATGTCAACTTTTGTGTGTGAAAAATAATGTAATATTTTTATAAAACACATTCTGGATTAAAAAAGAAATAAGCATGACTTGTTGGGGCATGTCAAGTAACAAAACGGCAGATAAAAATATAATAACCGGCAATGGGACTTGATTATAGAAGCCACCGTTTTACTAGTGGAATACTTTATCGCATAACCACCCCCATGCGTCTACCTTCGATGGCTTACTATGACAGTAAAAATATTAAACCTCATTTTTTGGTTGAAGCATATGACCCCCAAAAGAGGAGTGATTCGAATATTGCTATACTAGGAATTTAACCTGCCTGCCAACTTTAGCCGATATCCTAGACCTAGGTAAAAGATAATCCGCTAGTAGGCAATGCAAACACAAGATGATCAGCAAAGCGAATTGGTGGACCCCTAGGGACCGATTCTCGTTAATATTTTGATTGGCTTCTCTACATTATGTGTGCCCAGTTCACGCATAGATACGTTCTTTCTTGAAGAATTGCTTGCGTGGTGTTCTGTTGTCTCCTGTGGGTGCCCCGCTGGCGGCAAATGCCAAACGCTGTTGGCTGTAATGATGGCTATCTTCGAACATGTGTGGAATAGAGACGCTGTTGACGGGGAAAGTTGTCTCCAGAGCAACCCCTCAGGCATGTGACGTCATAAAAGGTAAGGCTGTCTGTAATACATATGTCTGACGTCACATGTTCCAGCTTGCTTGGGCTCTACTAACAAAACATTGCAAGGATTGCTCACGCACCCTCTATTGTGCACATGCTCGAAGATGGTAACCTTACTACTTATTTATGCGATAAGTTCGGATCTATTTTTCTCTGCGTGTTTTTTACGCTGATCATCCGCATCGGCCCATCACCGTTTATATCTGCGTCAAGTGTTCGACAACACATCATGTTAAGTATTCATGTCAAATGAAGAATACATAACATTCTATTCTCTTAAATAAAACGTGTTATATTTTTAAGTTGTTGATAAAAGCTCGTGATTGTATCGTCGCGCTGTTTATTGAAACATTTCTGTATTGTTACATTGTTTAAAGGGAAAATAAAAAAATACGATTCACCCTGCCTAAACTGGTTTACATGCTTGCGAATGAAGTCAACAAAATTATTGGAACCGATGAAATGCCTTCCAAGTTCCTTAATAAAAAAAAAGGAAAATGATGAAAGATGATCACGAACTTCCACCGTCCCATGCGTGTGAGGGCACAACCAAATTGCATACTAGAAGAGATCAAGAAAAACAAGCTCATTGTTATTCAATTAAATGTTTTTACATAGAGGTGGTCAAACTTTTATATTTACTCATAAAAAATCTGTTTAAAATAATCTGTTGGTAAAATGTATTTATTAATTAAAAATATCATTCCTCTATCATGAAATTATAACATACTTTGGTAGACCGCAAACAACCGGTATACCGCATACGACATAATTACCTCCATTTTGATGATTACCAAAGCTAAGCAACGTAAAAATTACAGCGAGTAAAGAACTCGATAGTCTATTGTCAACAGCTTGCATTCTCACCAAATTGGTATGGAATTCAGCAGGTAATCTAAGGGGTCGTACATAAACTACGTTACCAACTTAGGGGGGGGAGGGGGTCGCCTAAAAACCTACGGCGGGTAACGAGGGGGAGTGGGGGGTTCAACTCAAGGTAACGTAGCTGTTACAATGCGCCTAATTACATTTCTTACTCATCAACATCGCGTAGACAATACTACATAGTTTAACTTGAGGAAGGGCGGGCGGGGCGTTTCTTACACCCCAAGCGTCTACTTAAATTCAATGTAAATGAACCATTGCCTCTAGAATGTTGTAAGTCTTCATACCATCAAATTGCTTACATGTTAACCTTCTAGCGGATTAAATAACGACCTCGTGACAACACTTTTCAAGGCAGCAGTCATAAATGTGGGAAGGGGAGATAAAAAAGTAAAGGAGCACAGTACCTTGCGCCGTGAATGGTGGATTTTTAGAATTTAAAAATGAATTTTACTTGTTCCAATTGAGATAAGATAGTTCTATTCTAGTTCGACTTCTTTATTTATTTTCTTTCAACCTGTCCCTAAAAATAAACTCTCAATAATTGAGAAAATATTTTTGAATTTAAAGTTTCATTTGTAGAGACATCGTTACATGTCGTGGGTGGGGGGAGGGGTTGTGAAAAATACTACGGTTGTCAACGAAGAGGGGGGGAGGGGGTAAGAAAATCACCGAAAACGGTAACGTAGTTTATGCACGAGCCCTAAGCACCTGACTGACAAATATTGCATCGAGGGGAGGGTTTGACAGTGCGGTGAATGTACACCGTGTTTGTGAACCGGTACTCAGACAGCGTAGCAATCCGAGCAGGCAACGGCGTAGGAATGGAAGAGAGTAGTTGTCAGCAAATTTGATTGACTTGCCATCGAAGGAAAAAGCTTTTTCGTGGAGATGAGATGGGAGGACGTACCTGGGGCGCCAATGGACGGCGTTCCCCAAGAATCCCTTCCCTTTCGAGATCGGGGGTGTGGAAGGGTGCTGGGCGTGTGGTGCGGAGGGTCATAAGGGACAGGTCTTTCGGGAAGGATTTTTCAAAACAACTCCGACCTCTGCTAGAGTCCAGAGGTCAACTTCTTCCCTTTGCTTTTTGCGACGCGGGATATTTTCCTCGATCGATACGGTGCGTTGACTTGATGGAAGTCGACTTCAATAACGACTTCCCCCGAACCCTTTTGTGGGAACTAATTAGGTTCCTCTTGTTAGAGACCTCCCCGAAATAAACTTAACGCGTTGGAAGCCCTATCATTATTCGTGCATTTCCTCGAACGGTCACACGAAAATACGAAGACACCGAGAGAATATCTTATTTTTGAAACAGAGAGTCTTTCAATTTACTTGAGCTAAAAAATAAATATCCGGCAAATAAAGAAATATAATAACTTATATCCTTGAATTTCATTTTATTAATTTACTTTGTTTAAAAAAGTGTTATGCGTATGGAAAACATTTACCAGTTGCCAATTACTATTCGGACACAAATGCCATACCATTACACAGTTTTCTTCCAGCAAACTACTTTGTCTTTGCATAGGTCTTCCTAAAAGGAACCCTCTTTAACGAACGGACTCGTCTTATCAATGCTTACCCTCGTACTGCAGCTGGCGAAAGAAGTACAAATGTAATGCAAAGACGTGTGTACAAAAAGCTAGCACATGGATGAAATGATGTCTGTCCTTTAACGGTGAAAATACGTCTTTAAATCTTATGAATCTCATTTTCTAAGCCCTCAGTTATCAGTCATTGCATTGGGAACTTGTGTGAATTTGCGATCAATGTAGGACACATAAATGAGTGAGCATAAATCAAATGAACTTTGCGCTCTCTGCTCAAATGATGTTACACCCGCGTGTCGACCTTCTAACCTCGGTCTGGGCTGAGATTTTGGACGGATTTCATGTGTTCGTTTTTCATCCTGGGATATTGAATGTCGTCTTCTGTTCTTCTGTCGACGTTCATTAGCCCATTAATTTGTCGCTGCGAAGTGGAATCCCACCGTTTTTCACTGTGTATTCGTATTGTACTGGTTCGTCCTCGTGACAGTTTGCAGTTTTTGCAGTGACATTGTTAATGAGATTTGACTGAGCTTGAATGACCTATTACTTGCGAAGAATAGTCGAATTGATTATGTTTCTTCAAATTTATTCAAGTCTCTTACATATTACAACGAATGAGAGGACAAAATTGAAAATGACCATCAAAAGTGGTCGCTGTAAGGAGCGTTTCGAGGTAGCAATCTACTATATTATATAGGCCACGCGTACTTACGTATGATTCAGTTGCTAGGCGTAGTGATTAATATGAGCGCCAATAGATGGCAAGCGAGCTCCCTTTTACCAGAGTCCTCTGGATGGCAGTTCTCTACACTACTCCCTATAGTGAATTATCAGCAATCCAGAGGACTCTGCCTTTTACGTTCTCCACTAACTAACACATGGGCGTATTCATTATTCAAAATACATGTATCATTAGAAAAAAAATAAGTTTAAATAATAATAATTCTAACGAACTGTTAAGGAGATTTCTCAGTTATTTTAATTGTTACATATTAATAACTAAACACACATTAATTTCAATTTAAATATTTACTATATTCATATATTTATGGCTATTTCGCATATTTTTTGGCTGTTTCAGTAGGATTTTCAAGTAGCTTTTAATCAATATTTACTTCAAATAAGAGTTCAATCTGGCGAAATAATCATTAATTATTATGTAAATTTCTTTTGCGCCAAGAACGATATTGCCTGAGAAAATTTTCAAAACATTGATGGAAAATAGGACGAGGGAAAAGTATGGAAAAGTTTAAGATTTATTTTCACTTCCCAGATTTGGTATGAAATTCGCTGTGGGAGAGGGCAGCTTAACTGATTAGACCACTCGGCGCGAAATCGAGGGGACTCGGTTCGAATCCTAGGTCAGGCGAATTATTTTTTCTCTATAAATTTCACGCGATTGAGTGACCATCCGCGGGCGACTCCGTTAAAGTTAATGCGTGACCATTTCCTCAGTTATTTCAATAATAAATTACTTATCAGTTGATCGATTTCCCAAATTCAGTACTCATTGTGTCAGATAGTATTCACATTTCCTTTCATCATGCACAAACACCATTTCGCGTCAGACGTTGGTCCTCATCATTTTTTCGTCACATTATCCTCTGAAGGGACCTTTCAGTAAATTTGTTTACCATCCACAATTACTATTTTCTGTTAGATGATAAGGAGGGTATTTCGTCGTGGTTTGACATGCCATCCAAAGAAGTTGAAATTTAAGAAAAAGTATACTTGTCATTAGCAGTAAACATGTATCTAGATTATTCCATTCATTTTTAGATAAAATAATTTAAAATTAATGTGTCTGTATCTCCTGAAATAAGAAAAATATAATAACTAAACATACATTTTCTTCAAAGAAATCGCATGCCCTTTCCATTTATTAATACTAAGTTTGACATTTTTATGAAATATAACAGGTAAAGAGAATATAATTTCCCATTTTTTTAGACTTCGTTTCTACTATACATTTTTTCCATATTTTTCAAGATGACGACCAAGAAATCTTGGAAAATGGTAGTTCCTGAGCGCCTGTCCAAGGTTTCCAGATGACAACACATCAGGTTATCGATTTTGGTTTCTCGGATGGTTTCATCGCTGTCCAAAAGCCTACCAATCAGCAGTTAAAATACAAATTGATGACCTCGTCTACCATTATGGACTCATCTCTCATCTGGGACTCGATGTCCAGGGAAGTAAGTCTGCAATTTTTGTTACCAGCTGACAAACGTCAACTGTCTCCCTTTTAGCATAAATTGACATTGATGATTCTATAAACATTTTTCTTGACGGTCGAAAGTTTGAGACATGGACATTGTAGCTCTTGATCCGAGTGAGCGGTTGTACGTAAAATAAACGGTAAAAGTCATTTATTTAATAGATGACATCCCAAAAACTATCGTTTGTCGAGAAAAATGAAGAATGCACGATCACCAACTTTGGTAATCGCCTCCGGGAAGTCAATGTTTGCCGAAGCGAGACAAAAGTTACAGATTTCCCTCCCAAGATTCAGAAAGATATTACGCCTTGCTCCATCACAGTAATAAAACAAGCATTCCAGTCCAATTACACGCTCCATTTAAATCACACAGAAACATTCTTGGGCGTAAAATTTTTCAATGCCCTAAAAGAGGTTCTATTGCGACTTTGAGAGCTATAACAAATTCTGAAATACGCAAATAATAAAAACGGAAATATTTACAATGAACACTTTTTATAGCTAAGAAGCCGACTGGCCATTTCCATTGAACTATTGCATTATTTAACTTCCTGTAGTTGTTTCCCAATAACTAACTAAATATATTGAGTGGCACCTTAATTTCAATACCATAAAATTCCCTCGGAGAATTAGATTTTTAATAACAGGTTTTCTTATTCGAAAATTGCTTAAAAATTAGATAGAAAAATACTCTTCCCCCTTTAAGTTCAAATTGCGATAAAAGTAACATGGATAGGTATACCTTTTCATTCATATCTAACAACTATAATTTTTTTCTCTACAAGTTACCAAAGTATTAATGTTGTGACATACACCTGAGAACGACCACCGGCAAACAACCTCATTCTATTGAGTGCCTCGGTCGCTGCCTTCAGTTGTGATTCCCTCATAGGAATTTCCGCTCATAGCGAAATCCCTAACGAGGGGTGCCGGGAAGGCTGAAGGCAGAAGAAAATCCGGGCGGAATTGCAATCGATTCCACTTGCGATAACTTTGAAAACCTCAGAAAACTTGTGACCCGAGTTTTGCTGGGGATTCGGTGAACCCATGTCTGAAAAGTTTAGACGACGTATTTTATCGTGGCGTTTCTCTATGAGCGCTCGTAACCATCAGTTAATAAATATATATCTACGTGATACATTGTTCACCTTAAGGATGTGTGTGGCAGGAGTGGACTCTTTACAAGTGATGCAGTAACTGTTTATTACACTATCGTATTGTTATTGAATTTATTAAAATTATTCTGTATTGTATGCGCAGGGAGATTTCACATGCAAAATGGCTCCTATAATTTTACTCCTGCGGAATTGACGCTGTAATCATGCAGTACGGGGACTGTAAGTTAAAGTTCAGTCGTGGTAACATGAAAAACGATTTCAATGTTACAGTGCGGTTACTTACAGTAATTCTACCAAGCAAATATTTTCAGAAAATTGCCGACACAAAAAAAAATATATTTGCCTTCCATGAAGAAATTGAAATTATAAAAAAACATTGAAATAGAGCATGAAAACAACACTACCTACCTGTATTTACGATTAATATTGTGGGGTGCATCGAGATTAGCTGTTGTGGTCCCTAATTGAGCGCGGAAAACTGGCATTTTAAAACTGTACGCCCTACGATCTCTGTCCTCTCTATTTTTATATGTGTGATCGAATGTACCATAGTAGCACGGAGCTTTTTGATATGTTATTTACGTCTCTGGGAGAGGTAATTTGTCTCAATTTTACTCTTTAGATAAAGCCTAGATACAGTGGTTAAATTAATAACAATTAATAAGCAAACAATAAATAGCAACTAAGCCTTGATTTTACAATTAAAAATCAGATTAAACTCTCTCTGAGGTAATGTGTAAAATCATATTTATATGCATACTTTTTAGCGTAATTATGTATCATAATTGCAAACTTGGTTGAATTGCTGTACAACGTACAAGATTAATTTTTCATGTAGCCCGGCAGAAGCATTAATATAAATGCAACAAATTTGCAAAAGATAAATAAAGTAATTATCAATTGATAGTCCTATATCTCGAGAAGAAATAAAGACAATAATTATATTAAATATGATACTAGAAGAAAATGAGCATAGTAGCAAAGACATTAGGAGGAGAATAGCGCTAGCGAAGGAGGCGTTCAATAATAGAAGGAAGCTGATGACGGGGACCTTAAGTAAGGGTGTAAAGAAGTGGCTGGTGGAGAGCTTGACATGGAGTGTGGCGTTGTATGGGGCAGAAACGTGGACCTTGAGAAAGGAAGACGAAAATAGGCTGAAGGCGTTCGAGATGTGGGTGTGTAGGAGGATGGAGAAGGTGCGTTGGACGGAAAGGAAGACAAATGAGGAAGTTCTTGACCTAGTTGGTGAGGAGAGGAAGCTTCTGGATGATATTAGAGGGAGGCAGGGTAGGTCGCTGCAAGTGGTTATGAGGGGTGATGGTTTGCTGAAGGCCGTGATAGAGGGAAGGATGTTGGGCAAGCGGGGTAGGGGAAGAAAGAGAATAGGTTTTAAGGACGGGATGAAGAAAGGTAAAACTTACGCTGGGATGAAGACAGAAATACTAGGGGTAGATAGGGCACTGCATGTGTAAGAGTCTGTTGGATTTTCTCTGACTTTCATCATAACCTACCTTTAACCGGTAGATTACTCAGATGATGAATAAAATATGAGGTCATGAAGAGGAAACATCTAGATAGATGCTTAATTGCATCGACCCTGAAAAATGCCCTTGCTAAATAATTACACTGGATGTGCATCCACGCCAACCATCAGGCCAAAACCTTTAACTTGGCTCTAGTGAATTCGCATTCTTTAATAGAAAATAAAAGGTGAGTTTGGCTCTTTGACCTCTCTCTCTTTCTCATTTATGAATGCGAAGGTGGCTGGTGGGTGGGTGGGTGAGGTTGGAGGGGAGGGGTGTTGAAGAATGACACGTTACAAGTAGAGTTCACGTGTATGTGGGCGTTCGTCTGACGTCTGCCTCCCCGGCTTGCAGTTCGATACCGCCGTGGAGAGGGATGGGGAAGCGGGCGAAGGGGAAGGGTGGTAGATTAGGGCGTAACGCCGCCCCCGCCGATACTTTTTAATGAGTTATGGACTAATTGAGTCGCCCACGTCGGGGTCAATACGTCACGTGCCCGCTGGAGAGGATTGTGAGAGGTGGACGTCGACGCAGTTGTAAAGCACGCCCTTTTGAAACCTCGTTGCCTTGGTCACGGTCGAGTTGGCTGTTCCGTGAAATGGACGCGAGGAATGCTTTCGGAATGCACAGTGGGACAGAAGAATGTGGCGTGAGGCGATTTGAGCGACTTTTCGCCTTTAAGATGGCTCAAGCGATTTTTTTACGTGTAGAATTGCGCGAAACTTTGAGTACGTGCTGTCATTTGTGATATTCATTGATAAAACTGAGAAAAATTGCAGCATACAGATTTTTTTCGGCAATTAAATGCTATTTTAACACGTAGCCTTACGATAAATGGCATATATTTCATAATAATTCGATTTTAAGTGCACAGATGTTTTTCTAAACGCGAAATAATACATTTATTATTGCTATAATGGTTGATAACAAATATCAAGGTGTCACGTCGAGTCCAAATTCGAAAAAAAACATATTTCACTATAATTTCGTCTAAATTTTGAATACCACCCTGAAAACTCTAATCTTAACATGCTTTAATTAAGGAAAAAAATGTAGCATATAATTCTTATACCATTTCCATTACGGTGCGTTCTAGCGCATTAAGAGATGAGTGGTCCAAGAATGTTTTTTCCGAAGGGCTGAAGTATTCCTCTACCCGATTGCAGTTTTTTTGCACGAAAAATGGGAGTCAAGCTTCTGATTGCTTCTCTAGAAAGTAGATACTCGAGGTTTTGTTTTGTATTCATTTTCACTTTAAACCTTAGTTCCCAAAACTGTCAATTTTGACTTAAACCATTGTTTGCACTCAACGGTTCATATGTTCGCAAACGCCCTCAATATCTCCTTATTACTTCGGTTACGGTATCCTCGCTGAAAGACGGCGTAATGGCTTGGTAACCATACTTTTGGATCGCTCCTTCCCTCGGTACTCAGAGGTAACAACGATGCAGGAGTAAGCGAATCCTTGAGTTCTCAACACACTAACCAGATGCCCGATGTGTGTTAGAGACGGTTCCGTTTGGTGCCAAATAGTTGGATTTTTCCTTTGTATGACGTAGGTGGATAAGTTAAGGCTATTGGGGTTGTTGGGGACGGACAATTATTTATGTAATTATTTATGAAATAGCTCGTTACAATTAGGCAATTGGCCTGGTGGCAACGGTCAAGAAAATAACATAAGAAATGAAGTGAATACGATTAAAAAAATATATATATATACTCATTGTGAAACTCATGACAAACACACAAGTTCTTAGTATACACCCTGAAGTAATTTATCTCTTACTTCCTTTATAAAATTTTTAGTGTTAGGAAAGGTCTTAAAAATATCTTCAGGCACTCATTCCATTCTTTAATTCCGCGGTTTAGGAAGGAATTCTTTAGTATATCCGATTTCTGTGGCCTGTATTTTCTTTTGAAACTGTGGTCCTTCATACCTATATAGTTGGGTTTGTCTAACCTTTTAGTGAATTCCCCCAAGTCTTTTCTTCATTTATCGACTTGTAGACCCCACCCAACCTATTTACCTTTCTTCTCAATTGGAGTGAATTCCACCCCAGTAACCTTAACATTGCTGTAACACTCTCTTTCCTGTGATTCCCTAGGACATACCTTGCTCCTTTCCTCTGGACTTTCTCAAGCTCTTTAATGTGCATATTTTCCTTTGGATCCCATACCGTTGTAGCATATTCCATTGTAGGGTGGTCAATTGATTGGTAGGCTAATTTTTTAGTGGCCTTGGAACTCCCCTTTAGATTCCTCATTACCCAGTGCAGGGTTTTAAAGGCCTTCCCGACACCTTGTCATTACCATAGTATAGTATAGCTATAGTCCGTTTCATTTTTTTTTTAATATTACTAGAGAATGCGCTTGCGTTTTGAGTCTGCTCAGTGACAGTCTTGGGAAAGAGATTCCGTCTCAATAGAATAATAGCTTTGCATGGGGAATGACTACAAGTTTGCTTCATGATTTGAAGAAATTATTCGGTCGATTTATCAAAAACTCTTTTATTTCTATTTGATATATCGATACATATTAATCGGTCCATGGCGATTAGTCGATGTTTATAATAATCGTGTATTCTAATAATGACGTTAAATGAGATCACTGTTAAAATACATGCAGAGTTATTCAAAGTTATTAAATTTTTTTTGCATAAATTATAAATATTATTCGAACAAGAAATTATTTCTACTCGTTGAATAAATTACCAAAGAGTAATTGTATTTAATGATCATGTGTTCCTGATGAAAATTTAAAAAAAGATCATTATTAAATTCGGTAGAGAATTATGCAAAGTTTGTTTTGTTTACTACATGACGAAGGTCTAAGTCTACGAAGTAACCTTATTACTATACGCTGGAGTCCATTTTGACCCTCGCCATTTTTGGGTTGGCAGACCTCCGCGTTACAGAAGAGACTGCGGTGGCTTAACGACCATAGTTGAAAAAATGCAGGTCATCTATTTTTTCATCCTAATTTCTCCTTTAAGATATTTATGTTTATCACAGTGAAAAACTGAAAAATAAATTCATCTTTCGTCAGGTGTAAGTTCCATCATATATGTCTTGATACATCATTAATAAAGGAAATAATTAATTTTGATGTTTCAGTTAAATTTTTAAAGCTGGTGAAAACTCTAAAATGTGCAGCGTGACGCTGTATGGTCCGGATACTTGGCCATTGCGAAGGGAGAATGTACGTAGACTTGAGGCGTTTGAGATGTGGGTTTGGAGAAGGATGGAGAGGATGAGCTGGGTGGTGAGGAGGACGATCGAGGAGGTATTTGGTTGGAGAGGAGAGGAGGCTGGTGGCGGAGGTTCGGAGAAGGCAGAAGAGATGGCTGTGGGACTTTTGAAAGGAGAGGGCATGTTGAAGAGAGTGAAACAGGGTAGAACACAGGGAAGTGCGGAAGAGGAAGAAATAGGATAGGAATAAAAATCTAAGACCTTCCCGGAAAATCTGGTGCAAAAAGGTTTCTTAGGAATTCCACCGGGTTAGGGGCTCCATATTTGCCGACATTTCGAAGAGCAACTTGTTCATCATATTCAGGGCTTCTGAATGTCGTACTCTCAAGTTCAAGTTCAAAAAGTGTTTATTTCCACATTTGCTCAACAAGAAAAGCTTATTTTATCACTAAGAAATGAACGTAAATTAGGAGTTAGGCGGGTTCAAAGTGAAATAAAAAGATTGCATGGTATTTCCTTATCTTTATCTACAATCCATAAAATATTTAGCAAAAACAATGTACCATATTTGCAAAAGAAAAGGCATTATCGTAAACAAGCTAAAAGATACAATTAAATTTGGCCGCTATTTATACCCAGAACTTGGGATCGGGTGTCTTTTGATTGGTTCCACCGTTGTCTGATTTTTTGAAGGATATAATGAGGAGACATCTATAGATGGGAAAGCTTAAAATTTGGGATGTAAGGACAGGACTACGGCCTGCCCAATAACCAACCAATCAGATGGTAGAATACTGTAATCATTGAAATTGAAATCGGCTTTGGAACTTCTAGAGAAGTTAGCAAACTACGTTAGAAATATCTACATCTACATGCTACCCTGCAAGCCACCTCAAGTATGTGGTGTAAGGGGTGAGATATCACCAATATTTACTACACTGTACCCCAGAAAAATTATGAAGCTACTACCCAGCTTAAAAGGTCCGGAATTATTTTGTATTCTGCATGAAATAGTATCTCTTACCATTCATAATTTAATAGTATTAGTAATATTAACCAGTAGTTACCATTTTACCACAGTACTGCGTGTTTGCATGTTCCTTTACGTAGCACTATCCCAGTTTCTGGTTTGACTGCGCACTGTCTACTTTACCATTGTTGCCCTACAGACTGTACTATTGGGGCCCTAGAGAAGACTTGCAAGTGCTTGCCAGGAGGTGACATTTCACGAATATGCATTAAAATATAGGTATGCCATCGATGTTAGAGAAACTACTTGTATGTAAACGTGAAACCACTTCGCAACTACATAAATGGAGATACAAAAAATCTACATCTATGAAGTACCGTGCCAGCCACCACTATGGTGTGTGGCGCGGGGTGATTCCACACCAGGCATGCAGTTTCGGATCAAATCGGGACCTCGCACGTTCCCCCGGCCGCTAAGTGCAGACCAAAATGTAGTCAGGAGGACAGTGCGCAGTCAAACCAGAAACTGGGATTGTGCTACGTAAAGGAACATGCAAACACGCAGTACTGTGGTAAAAAGGTAACTACTGGTTAATATTAAAAATACTATTAATTTATGAATGGTACGAGATACTATTTCAGGCAGAATACAAAATAATGCCGGACCTTTCAAGCTGGGTGAAGTGTTAGTAATGATTTTATGTTATTCGACACAAGTGAAAAGATTACTCTGCCTATTGATCGTGAGAGTTTCATATGATGGATCTATCACAACTAGGTATTATGATCCCTTACTGTACGCGGAAAAATGACATTTTAAATCTATCGTCTCTGCAGTCTATTTCCTTTATCTCATCCCTGTGATCGTTTCTACCGTAATGCGTTGGCTCTAGCAAAACATGTTGAACGGCCGGCAAAAAAATTGTCTACTTCGAACTTGCGAACTTCGTTGCTGCGCAGAATATTTAACCTATATTTCTCCCTTCGATCAGTGTACTGCATGTCATGGACATGAATATCATTGCGAGGCACTCAAAGGCCACACGCCCTTTCGGTGGATCGCAAGGATGTGATTCAAAAAGGCACTTTACGTTTCGTGCCAGACCTGGGAGGCACCCGATCTTGGAGTCCAAGTATCGGCGTCGAAGGTGACCCAACCCTTCACCGCGGGTAGTTTATGGCACCAATTGACCAGTCACACTATAGTTTATAACGTCTAAACATTAATCATAAATCGCAAAATTATGTTCGTCATTGTGTTGCACTAGTCACGCTGATGAAAATGTTTTTTTACATCGCAGTTATGCGACAGATATTAACCATTTTACGTGCTTTAGTAATTTAATGTGCTACATTAAACTGGCTTGGTTTACTAAAGCACGTAAAATGGTCTGGTTCGTAGGGTAGTACACGGATGTGTGGAAGGTGGGGGTGGATGCACAAAATTGGAGGGAGGAGGCGTGGGTGGGTGGGTGCGACACCCAATAGGAGCCCGGGATACTCGGGCCCTCTCTCTCCCTCACACCAAATAGAGAGGAGAGGAGCCGTTTGAGTATTAAAGGGGTGGGAGGGACGGAAGTGGTTGAGCCTCATGAAGAGAGAGGGGGTGAGTTTGGTGAGTGGGCGAAGAGGTTAGGAAGGGGAGGGGGGCGATACCCTACTTCCCCTGCCTTCCCAGTGAAAAGGAGATGGGGGGGGGAGGGAGGGAGGAGTGTGGGGAGAGCGAATGAGATAGGGGTGTGGGAAGGGAGGGGAGGAAGAAGGAGGGTGAAAATATGTTAACTCTTTCGGGCAAATATTGGATGATTTTTTTATTGGGGTGGACGATTTTTGGATAATCGTCATGTGCATCTCGTATTTATTTTTCTAGTGGAATTCTTTACATCGCTTGGTATCGTCTTTATCGTCTTTTATCGGCTTAGATAGGTCTGTAAATATTGAAGAAGGTCTCACAAATTGAGCCCAAATAATAAGCGGAAGCATTAAAACAGTATACAGAGTACAGAGCGCACAAAATAGTTCTGGTTATTTATCTATAGTTAACAGCTTACTATCTATCTATTACTCATGGACGCATACGTACATCCATAAAATGTAAATTCTTCTCGGTTTACACACCGTGTCAGGTCCTTCATCTCTGCCGACGTACAGAGAGCTGAAATCGAAAAAAGCTGGCTAAAATTCAAAGAGTGGTTTTCTATAACTGGAAGCTGAAACTTCGGAGGATCATTCTCCATTGATTCATGCATGAGGTGACGCATGATGTTTGTTTAAGCTTTAATGCATTCAAAATACACTCAAATTTGAACAGATTGTGCAAAAAACGCCCGCCTTCAATTTTCCCTGATAATTTGATATTCAATCAATTTTCCCCGAAAGCCAAGCTTATATAGAACCTGTTGGTGCCTAGTTTTGAAACATTAATTACACTTTGGGCCCTCGATTTTTATTAATGCATGAGAACTCAAACAAACGACGTGCATTACCTCATACGCCAATCAATGGAGAATGACCATGCGAAGTTTCAGCTTTGAGTTATAGAAAACAACTCTTTGAATTGTGGTCAGCTTTTTCGATTTCAGTCTACTGTGCGATGGTTCGATGTGCGACTCGCTCATCATCTTCAAGTCTTCTAATGAAGGCCATTATCGTGAGAGAATCTGATGAAGATCGTCACCGAGAGAGTCAGCTCGAACATAACATACAACAGAGCTATGAGTCTCTTCTCAGGCGGGATTCGAAGTCGCGATCTTCGGGTCGCGAAGGACGTTAACCCGGTTTCACCGAGGGCGACTGCATAGATGGTAAATCAATTGGAAAATAATTGGTTATCCTTTTTAGGATAGATAATTTTAGAATGGTTGCGAGAGAAAATAGCATTAATAATAGCTTTTACAGTTCTAGGTATCCAGTGTGAAGTATGTTATCGGTTGTTCATGTATTTTGCAACCACGCAAATGAAGAAGGTAGGGAACGGGAAAAAGAGATTGAATGATGGGAAGGAAGATAAATGAAGTCCGTGACTAACGTATAAAAATGTATGATAAGAAATTATAATATGATGATTTTAATGGAATTTTAACCGCGATCAACCAATCGTATGATCCCCCTTTCCCACGCATTCAAAAACTCTTTCGGCCACAATAACCCCTTCCTCATTCCCCTTCTACCCGTTATGCTCTTGCACACAACCCCTCTTTCTCCTCCCCCCGATCCTTCCCCACCCCTTAACCCCCCCTCCCTCCCCACCCACGGAGCCCTGCGTCCAACCCAATGGCTTGCATCCAGCCCACCAATGGGGTAAGGATGCCGACACGTGACGTCATTCGCAGACGTCAGAGGGAACCGGGATCCTTGGATCAATACGAGTTTTAGCCGGCAGGGGGTGTTGGCGGCGGCCTCGAGGGTATTTGTCATTCTGTGGGGGTAAAGGGGGTTTGCTGAAGAGGAGGTGATTCTTTATTTTTTTTCCCTTATTTTTTTAAGGGGAAAGGGGGGTTGAAAAATAAGAAAATGGGAAGGGGTTGTGTGGGGGTGGACGGTATAAAGAAGGGGCATATGCTGTTTCCCACTTCCCTCTCCCACCCCCTCAAACCCCACTCTCCCACCTTCCCCACCCCCCGAATATCTCCCTCGAAGGGTGTTGCAAAGGATCGTGCGCCCAAGGAAAGATACGTTTTTATCGCTGTAATATTTTTCGTGATGTCGGCCGGCATACCCTTTCGCCTCTATAGGGTTCCGTGACTGCAGGCGCCTCTAGGTGACCAGCATGCGCATCGGAATCCCTGAATCCCGGTACATGCAGTTAGTGGCGTATCTAAAATTTAACTCTGGGGAGGGGGGTCCAGGGTATTTTTGATGGGTGAAGTACCTGACGTATTGACGGGTTTTGGGAGCCTAATGGGGGTCCGGGTTCTTTAAAAAAAATTAAAAATTATGACAAAAAATTGCATTTTTTAGCCCTTTTTGAAGTATTTATACATATTTAGTTTGTAAATTTGTTTAACATATTAATGCTGGTGCCCTTAATTGTCCCTACTCCCCGTGAAAAGGCCAATTCATGTAGTCAGTCAGTGCATGCATTAATATAGTGATCGGAATTCAACGGGCAGAAAATTTATAAGAAGATTTTGTTTCTCATCACCCTGATGACGGTAGCAGTGTACGCTGCCGAAACGTCGGCCATGGACCCAGTCACCTGGATGGAAACCCGAGAAGCCTTCAGCCAGATTTTGTTATACTTTTCAATGTGCTGCCAGTCAGTCGTTGAAATGCAAAGATTACTCCACTACTTATAATATTAATTAATAAAATATCTGCTGTCAATGAGACTTTTTACTAGGTTAGTCAAGAGGTAGTGCAGCTAGGTAGTTGACTTACTCCCAAATGCTTCTGTCCTTCTATTACTATTATCTACCACCTATTACTACCAGCACGCCGTGCATGCAGCCGTTATAACTCTTGTATATCTGTCCAATTAAACAGTTGCAAAATAATTCCATGCAAATAATTTCTCTAGTCTTGTTGGCATGCCTATAGTGTTTGTACGTGTTTGTTAAATTTCCCCTCCTGACAAGTATGAGCAGGGTTTTGCTAATGCATCAATAGTTGTAGTTACATTAACTTTAAGATGGTATAGTGTAATGCATTTTGGTGGTAACTCACCCCCTGCCACACACCTTTGAGGTGGCTTACAAGGTATGAAATGAGGTGTCGGTGTAGATCAGTGATTCTCAACCGGTGTGCCGCGACACACTGGTGTGCCGCAAGCCTCTGCCAAGTGTGCCGCAACGCTCATAAAAAATAATAAAACATAAATAATAATAAATTAAGTTATTAAACTAATAGGTACTTTTCAATTTTGTTAGTTTTTCTTGGAAACGATATGATTTGTTTATCAGTTTTTGTTTATTATATATTTTTTATAAGTCTATTATCTTTTTCTTTGTTCTCTGGTGTACCGTTTGCATTTTCAAACACCTCAAGTGTACCTTGGTGTCAATAAGGTTGAGAACCAACCACTGGTGGTGATAATGAGTAAAACACTTATTTATGGGCTTCCAATTCAGTGACAAGAGGTTTTTTACGTCGTAAACTGAAACTCAGCTCTACGTTCAATAGCTTGAGCTCTTCTTCAAGATAGTCTCTTTTGATTGGTATAGAAAATGTTCCTTGTTTTGCAATCGTTGAAGGCTTTTAGGCATATTATTTTTATTTACTTTGAAAAGGTGTAAGAGATCACCACTTCGTTTGTTGCTTCTGATTATATTATTATTGCTTGCAATACGCGTTAAACTAAACGGTTAGCCTGAATTATTTAGATTCTTTCCTTAGTATTTTATGTCATTCAAAACGTAGTTTCGATGGTGGAACGAATTGAGGTGGTCAAAATTCAACAATAAATTCAAAATTTATTTCTATGTCGATCGTATCAGAAATAACCGCTCGAATCGAAAAGAAGTAACGATCTAAAAATAAAAAAAAACAACCAAATTGTGTTTATTAGTTCGTATCGTTTAGAAAAAAAAGGGAATCAATTTACATAGTTAAGTCTATCTGAAGAATATATAACTCTCCACCTGGAATCGAAGTTGATTCTCTTTGAAAATGAAAATAGTATGCTTTGTCCATTATTATACATGTAAATTCGGACATCTAAGTTACTACCGAAAGCAAATCGCAAAGCAAAAGGGAGTGATAAGACCGATGATGCTGTTCACGCCCCCAGCATGAGAAGTGTTGGTTACTAAAAGGTTAACGAAGGAAATGGAATGTACAAGGAAGCAATTTCCACCTTTATTTCACAAAATAATTGCGTTAGCAGAGATTAGTGACATTTGAAAAACGGTAGGACTTAAAACAAAGGGGTGACTGATAATCAAACACGATAAAATAAAGCGAAACCAGGAAAAACAGCAATAAAGAGGTTCTAAAAAACATCACAAAAGCAAAAGAAGCTGCTGGGACAAATATAAAAGACTTTATGCAGTTAAAAATCTTTACAGCAATTATCATAAACAAAAGCTTAGAATATTCAAACAATATAAAAATAATGAATAGTCCTTATTGTGGTGAGACTAAGGCATAGATAGTCTCTTTAATGTTATGACACCTTATCAATGTGCTGGTAAGGTGCTGGTACGTTGTTGAATTTTTGTATGATTATAAAATCACATTGTAGCACTTAACTGTGTAGCTGAAACAATGTCAGTAAATAGTTTTAAAAAAGTTATAGAAATTGGAGGGAAGCATTCTTTGGTTTATACTTTCATAAAAAAGCCAGGAAAGTAACCACTCATGAAGGGGTGTAAAAAACCTGAGGAAACCAACTGACATTGCACACTGAAATTGCACATGAATCACGTTCTTATGAAAATTAAAGGCATCCCATTGCTACACTCATTTTCGAGATACTGACTTTTCAGACCGGGTTTCTATACTTAAAAGAATCAACTTCAGGTGGTCTGCTCTAGTCTTTCAATGCTTGAGCATCATTTTCAATCTCGTAGTAGACCTTTGGATGATGCTTTTAAGTATTGGAACCCTGGTTGTGAAGTTTGTGTTTTTCTGTGGTTCTTAAAGGTTTCCACGTGAAAACTAATTTGATTTTTCACTGCTACAAAAAAATTAGAAAGGAGACATAATAATGGAGGTGGACACGAAGTAAAATCTATAAATTACGGTAAGCTGAAATTACTCTATGAAACGCCAAGGCCGCTAGCGAAAGAATCGTTCAGTAATAGATGGGAACTGATGACGACAACCTTGGATAAGGATATTAGGAAGAGGCTGAAGAAGAGTTTAGTAAAGAGGGTGGCGTTGTATGGTGGAGGTATGAGGACTCGAAGGAGGACGAGAATATGCTGCAGGCGTCGGAGATGTGGGTGTGGAGGAGGATGGAGAAGGTACGGTGGACGGAAAGGAAGACAAACGAGGAAGTGCGTGGTATAGCGGGTAAGAAGAGGAAACATCTGCAGGGCATAAGGGAGAGGAAAGGTAGGTGGCTTGAAGCGGTAACGAGGGGCGAAGGGAAGCTGAAGGCCGTGATAGAGAGTGACGTATGTTGGGTAAGCGGGGAAGGGGGAGAAAGATAATACGTTTTAGGGACGAGATGAAGCGAGATAGGACGCATTCTGAGATTTATAAAGAAGTCATGCAAAGATGAGGCCCTGCGCTTGTAACAATCTAGATGATTTTTTACTCGCTTCTCTTTAAACCTACCTTACCCGCTGGATTACCTTATAATAATAAAACAGCAAGGCATGTGTATCTGCATCTAGATAATGGCATGCAAGCCAACTCAAAGGTGGTATGTGTTTGAGGATATTGGCGTCTGCGCGAATACACACGAGTGCCCTCTCGGTGTCCTTTTATTTCGGGGTTCCACTCGTAGCTTGAGCTCCTCATCTCCTTTTTTATTTTCCTCACTCGGCGGTCTCGTTCTATTTTCCGTCGCCTCTTATCCGATAGAGGAGGCAGTGAGCGGGAGGTAAAAGGAGGAGGGTGGTGAGGGGAGGTAAATTTAAGAGAGAGAGAGAGAGAGAGAGAGAGAGAGAGAGAGAGAGAGAGAGAGAGAGAGAGAGAGAGAAAGAGAGAGAGGACTTCCGCGGGCGTTCGCCTTCCCTTGTTTTTTTTCCCTTCGATTTCTTCCCCGGAAATCGGTTCTCTCGTCCTCTTCGCGGTCGATTCCCGCGTCATTTCTCCGCCGGGTGATACAGGCGTGAAAAAATGAGTCAGGCTAGAGACTTATGCATGCATATTTAGTTACTTACTAAGAATTTATGACATGTATAACTATACTTTTGCGCCATTAATATTAAACTATTTACTTTATACTTCTTGCAGACGCTGATATTAAAAATAAAATTCAAATATCGTCTCCATTATGACTAGGGAGATATCTCGCTCAAACTAACGGTTAAATAAAAAGTGTTAGGGTGGTTGGAGCGATCATTCTTTTGTTACAGATTTACGTGAATTTTTACATACTTGTTCTTATGAGTGATATCTCTAGACAAAGGTGAAATAATTGCATCCTATCGATTTTGTTTTTTGGCAATTCAATGATATTTTAACGCGTAGCCATATGGCGCATTACATATATTTCGAAATAATTCGATGGCATATTTACACTATTGAGCTCATGACTACACCTCCCAAAAAGCAACTATATATTATTTGTTCTGTTTTTATGATATATTTTGAGAAAAAAACATTTTTCTCGTATGATTTCGACTTATTGAAATCAAAGTTTCATCAGCGTTTAATAGATATTCTAAATTTAGGTCGTAATGCCTATTAATGGCACTAAGAAAGTTTTTTTCAACTCACAATCAGTATTACCGAGGTCACGCACAGAGATGTTTTGGTTAACTTCTATTATTAGCATCAACTAACTTCATTTGGAATGGTTTTCAATAATTTTAGACTTCTGATAAGGGTTTGATTTAACTGGCCTGAATACGTGTATCAGCGCATTTTGTTCAGCCTTTGTGTTTTGCTTTTGAACTCGAAGTGATTTATTTTTTTTCAAATTTGAATTGCTTCGTTTCAGTAAAAGGGAAAATTCCACAAGTTTTGAAAGTAGCTCATGCTGGTCTTGTCTTATATATATCTTAACGTCTTGAAAAAAGTAAGATTCTTCCTCATCATTTTTGTGTATAGGTGAAACAAATACGGCGTATGAAGTAGATACAGTTTTTCTTTAGAATACATGTTCAAGAGAGTGCGATGCGACTTTAGAAGTAGGAGTTCTTAAATACTTCTGCTATAGCGTTTAGTAGTTGTTATTTAGCACAAAAACACATATGGGCGATATTTAAAATTTAAAATTAATCTTTTTCTCTCGATTTCGACCACCGAAGGACCACGTTTTATTACCCAAATGCAATAATTATGTTTCTTATTTTCCACCTCTTTTCTTGCTCTCCAATAGTTCTTCATTCTTTCGCTTTGTTTCCTACTTCTCTCTCTTTCGCCCAGGTGTTATTTCTTTTTTTCTTTTCCTTCTCGCGGAAACCCTTTAAGTATGGTATCTAAATGCGTTTTTATTCTGTTTTATATATCCCACTCTCTTCCATGTCTTATGTCTACCTTGAACCCTTGGACCCACTGGTTGCCATTCTTACTCTTATAAACATGGTGAAAATTTCGTTTTGTGGGCCTAAGGTTATCCATTCTCGTGATGTGACCGAAGAATCTAACTCTTCTTCTCCTAACTGTATCTGGACTTGCAATTAGGAAGGTTTTCCGGTTTCGTCCGCGTTGGGATCATTCTTGATGGTGAATTTTCCCCTACTGTGCTGTGCTGTAGGCCAGGCTGAAGTGGAGATTGCTTCGAAAACGCCGGATTTATGAGGTTCAACTGTGGTGTCCACGCGCCAACTCTTCACTGATTGGTCCATCCCCAGGGATCCGATCTGCAAAACGCGGGATATCCGGCTGCAAATAAATCCTAAGTTTTCGAAGCAATCTCCACTCCAGCCTGGCATGAGGATGCCTACAGCTTAGTAGGTGAAACGTCGCCATCAACGATGATGTGAACGCGGTAGAAACCCGAAAACCTGCCAAACTACGAACCTGAATGCCGCGAAAACCTACGTCAGAAACTGTCTGATATTTTTTTGCTGTTTAAATTATTGTGGAGGTCTCCATGTGTCTGAACTCGTCTCTGTTTTTAATGGTCCCAGGAGTTTTCTCAGAGTCTTTCTTTCCTTCTTCTCTCTATCTCTTCTATTTATCCGGATTTTATTGAGATCATACAATTAATTTATCATTGAACACACCTCTACGATCTCCGTCCTAGTTTACGGCTTTTTTCGAAGGCGCGAGTGAAGCCGGGGGTCTGCGAGCGGCAGCTGGCGGTGAAAAGGAAGGAAAGTGGAGAGATTAGAAGGGCGCTGTGGCAAGCACGGATCCGAGAAGTTAAATTGTTTAAGATATAAGGCAGACTAGGCCAAGGTCAATTTTTACGACGGCAATTATTGTACGACGGGGCCAGTGATTTGGATGCCATTTAGGAAAGAAGGATTAACTTCCTTCACCAGGTGTGGGACAATTTTTGCTGCGGGAATTTTTAGAGTTTTATCTACCTTCACTGCATCTAAATTTAGACCGTCAAAAAATGTTTGATTAGTAGTAAGATAAAAATCACTATGAAAATGCGATATGATTTTGGAAGTTGAGTTTACTAGGAAGCTCTTGCGTTATAATTTCCTTCATTTCGTCGTGACGGCTCAATTCTGGTTCGACTACCAATTGGAGAATACGTAGATGTAGAGAAATAGCGCTATTTGATTACTATTTTGTAAAAATTAATGTTTTTTTTGGCAATACATGGCTCATGTACATTATATGAGTAAATATGTTTGCCAACCCTACAGTTGTATTAATATGCTGAGTGAGCGTTAAAAAAGACAAAATAAGGAATTACCTTATCGAGCGAGTGAGATTTAAAGGTTTTAATGAATTAAGAAGTAAGAGTATACCGTGATGGATGAAACTGCATGCATAAAAATCATATTTGAAATTCTAGATAGTAAAGCCTAAAATATGACGCAAACCTTACACACATTTTATTTTCTCAAAGGTTAATAACCCGAATTTACTGTCAGAGTGAATGAGGTGATAATAGTGAAACATGTGATCGAGTATTGAAGAACGCTGAGAAAGAGGAAAGAAAATGAGAGGCATGTTGGACCGGATTCAGGAGAAAAATCCGGATGCTTTTCACCAATACCTGAAAATCGAGAAAGGAAAACCATGAATGCATGCTAATGAAATTTCAGGAATTCAGGAAAGTTTAATTTTAGTGATTTTAATCGCCTTTAAGCCAATCTTCATCGTGGAAATCAACAGCGGAAGTTCAGATTATAATAATTTATATTCTACTGGCCAAGGTAGATTCTTGACGGACCACTTCTATGGTACTTAACAATCTCAAACCTGCACCACAATCAATTTCTTCCTGCAGGTCACAGTAAGCATACTTCCTAGTTCTCTCCATCATTTTGAACACTCATATTCTTTTAGCTCGTAGGCTTCCGCGGATATAGTGTTGACTGTTTAATCTTTCGGGATTCCCTGATGAAGCTGGCTGGAGGACCAGCGAAATATTGTTTTTTTTGCAATTTTAAACATCGCGGAATGAATCCCGAAAGATTAAACAGTCACTCATATTCTTTTATTTTCTTGTCCTTTCTTTG
This sequence comes from Pyrrhosoma nymphula, assembly GCA_963573305.1. NCBI lineage: Eukaryota > Metazoa > Arthropoda > Insecta > Odonata > Coenagrionidae > Pyrrhosoma > Pyrrhosoma nymphula. The sequence goes on along the minus strand of OY754333.1, from coordinate 82,720,657 downwards.
GCAGCATAATCCAGAACTATTCTCTCAATCCCCATTCCTATAAATAAACTTGTTCCGCTCACCTGCTCTACCTTATGTATCAGTTCCGAAAACTTCCTCTACTCGATTAACGTGGCAAGTAATTTTTTGTTTGTCTTCTTTCTCGTGCATCAAACTTTCTCCATCATTCTCCAAAGCCTATATCTCAAGCACGTCTAATCTAATCGCGCACCCTCTCGCGAAGGTCTATGTTTCACTTCCATTTAACGCTTCGCTCCTCGTGGAACAGTTCAGTAACATATTCTGAACATATTTTTCCTGAGTTCCTGTAATCACTCTTCTTGATTACTATCGGCTCTTTCATGAAAGTGATCCTCTCTTAACTTGCCGCGTTGGAACGACACTTTTTTTTTCAAAGTTACTACCCATGTTTCATAATATTTCACCTGATCTACTTTATCTTCAAATGATAATGTGATTATTTTGGACTTCTTTTTCTTTTTAGCCTCATTAATTTCCTGTTCATTGTTATTATTTTCACTTCATTCCTTCACTGCTGGGTCAACGACGCGTTCAACAACATCTGAAATCCATTTGCTTCCTGGAGTCGTAACCTATGGATTGGAAGTGTGGACTATGTTGGGTGCCAAAGAGCTGCATTAAGAATATTTGAATGTAAAGTCGTGCGTAGGATAAATGGTGCTCCAAGAAAGAGAGAAAGATGGAGACCCAGAACTGACACAGAAATATAATGCATTACTTAAGGATAAGACATTGTAAGGTTTGACGAAGTCCCGGAGACTTGCCTGGTTAGTCCTCGTGTGGCGGATGAATGATGATAGGATACAAAATAAGTTGATGCATGGGAGAATGTAGGGAAAGAGAAAAAGGGGAATACCAAGAAAGAGATGACTGCAGAACGTGGAAGAAGACCTAAAGGCTCTTTCACAACAATCTTACTAGGCGTACTTCAGCTTATCCTCTCCCCAAAGTGAACCAGCGCGTGAAATTTCTAACAAATCACCGCTCACTGACAAAATCGAATTTGGCAATCGATTGGTGAGGCCTATCCAGCGTGAATTTTTATAGTTGTAGCCAGCTCCTACGAAACAGCTCAGTTGAGGTGTAGTATCAATTGTAAGTAGCGTGTTTAACTATAGAAGTATTATAATGGAAGGTTCATTGTACGGGCGTAGGTTATTTTGCACCAACTCGATCAAATTCTACGTCTCCATTTTCACTGGAATGTATCCACAGGCGACTTCACAACAAAGCCACGTTTTGAATGTGGCTGCTCGAGGGGACATCGAGTATAGCAATCGATTGCTGCCCGATTATCAATAGTGCAGCATGCCATGCTATTGGCTGGAATTAATTAAAAAGCATAGTACAGGTTGGAAGATGGTGGGAGAAGCTGAAAAACGGAATAGAATGGAAGTGGGTCGTGAGGGAGGCCAGAGCGCACCGCGGGCTGCAGTGCCAGCAGAGAGAGAGAGACGGAGAGAAAGAGAGATTTGCTGACTGTTTAAGCAAAGATTAATCATCCCTAAACTTAACTTCTATTTAATATTTAGTTCCATTTTTTACGTCCATTACATCATCCTTTCTCGTACCATTTCCTCCGCACATATGTTAAAGACTAATAATGGATGCAACCGCCAAAATCCTCGAACTACATCTGACAATCCAAACTTCCCCAACCGCTACCCTCATATCCTCTTCCGGAACCATCCTGCATGCATTAAATTCCCCCATTGATGAAAAAGAGAAAGAGAGATACTTCTTTGATCTGGTTAGGTCAGACTCCACTTCGAATTCCACAGACTTAGAATATTCCACGAGCATTTCGGAACCTGCGCAAAAAAGATTCAATTCGCGAAATGAAAAAAATACAAATGGAAGAAGCACGCTTTGTTAAGTGGGAACAGAAAGTGTCAAACAGCTGATGGAAGGATTAGGTTGGGAACCATTAGAGACTCGGAGGCTAAACGATAGGTTTAGATTTCTTCCGATTCCGAACTTTTTAGAAAATTCCGATCAGGTGAGTTTCAGTACGATACGGAGAATATCATTTTATCCCCGCACTATATCTCTAAAACTGATGGAAGGGAATAAATAAGAGCAATACACTGCCGAACGGAAATATGCAAAACATCCACCATTGCTAATTATATCAAAGCAGCGTGATACTTTCGTAAGAAACACACAAATCACCTCTGTCCTCTCCCCCCTCATTTTCCCTATCCTCCCCCTTTCCATGGCTGGTGTACCAGCACCGTCTGCCACACACCTCTGCGGCGGCCAACTGGGTAGTATGTAGATGTAGATGAATCTTTCTAATATCTCACCAGTACGTTCGTCAGTTGTATTTATTCGTACGAAGAAAACCCAGATAAATCTCGTAAGCAACAAAATATTGACGTTCAAAAAAGAAAAAGAATTGTTTAAAAACTATCGAAAACAAAGTCTTTTAACATCAAAGATACTGGTCAATGAGGGCTTTCGTTTTGTCCCCACCCCGGATTCATCACTCAATACAGTCCCTTAACCTTTTTTGCTGGGTTTGGAAAATAAGTAGCAGATTCGAAGTTGGTGATCATCCCTCTGCATGAATTTGTATGGGGAATATGGAAAAAATGCTTCAAAATAGCTGAAAAATCGCCGAAACAGTTCCTACTTGAAGGGAAATGTCTTCAGAATTAATCTTGCAATAATGAGAGATTTAATCCCGCAAATGAAATGCACAAAATTGGAAAATACTACGGTATAAAAATTGTTCATGTACGGCGGAAACATAAATGCCTCTTAAACAAAAAGTGTGTGTGGGCCATACATTCGTTTGAACGAGATATATCACTTCACATAAACTCGATGAGTTTGGCCTCATTTTTAAGCAAATGCTCTCATATTTCCCTCAATAATAAAATATTCGCCTTTTTCGAGATACTTGCCAAATATTATCAGCCATTTTTCATGGGAAATGTTGCGGGTATGCACACCAGGGAGGATTTAAAAAATAAGGAAATTCTCACGCATAGATCTCGCCAGCGTTTTAAGTCTGTACTTATTATTATTTCTCAACTTTTTTGGAAATAAATCAATTACTCACCGCAGTAATGCTTTCAAAATCGCCAACATTTCTTAGGTTAAGAAGGCGTTTTCAGCTTACAGCGTGAAAAAAAAGAGTCAAGCTAAAACCTTATAAATGTATATGTATCCAATCAATGAGAATTTCTGTCACATAAAACAGCGTTTTTGCGCCATTAATATTACAATATTAACTTAATGCTACTAACAGTTGCTTTAATTTTAAAATAAAATTCAAATAAGGTCTCTATGTTGAATAGGGAAAAATGTCGCTCTTACTACCTTCAGCGCGCCTTTACCTTATCCTTATTCACGACCCTCTTTACTTACTGCTATAACAAAAACGCTTTCCGCACGGAAGTTTGTGTCGCCGTCAGCGAGCCGCCCACAGGGAAAAAAGAACCTCCCATCCATTATATACCCCATCTAGGGCCGGCAGAGACGTCTCCGACGCGCGTCACCGAGCGATGAATGACGTCACCGTTCTGGTACATGTGTGGGTGGCAGGTTGAGGGGCCAGTCGCAGCGTACACCGAGAGATGGCGCGCGCGACGAATTTCCCCTCTTCCCCCCTCCCTTTCTCTTCGATGCTATGCGTTTGTCTCATTGTTACCGCGACAGACGGCGGAGGCACGCGTGCGTACTCTTTGTTGTAGAATTGTTGGCCCCTTCCCCCCCCCCCTGGTCACCACAGAGTACATACATTCAGGAAGGTCAAAATTAACAATGGTCGTAATAAATGTTTGCGCAATCCGCCATGTTCAAAGTCATTTTCATCCTGGCCTGTGAATAGTTAATTGAAAGAGAAAATATTGCTTGGAAGTAACGTCCAACATGAGCATCATGTCCCATTTTGTGTTTTTTTAGTCTAAGGTGGCTGGAGTGGTAAACGTTGAGTGCACATTTTTATAATTTTTGAACTCAAGTGCATCTGTTTATACGTTGGAACTCTCGCCATACAGGCAGTAATGGAAACGATACAAGGATTATATTTAAAAATGTTTTGCCTTTATTAAATCATGCTATGACTAGAGTTTTCGGCACACTATTCGAAATTAAGACGAAATTTTACTGAAATATGCTTTTTTAACTCGGTGTAACACCTTGGTATTTGCAAGCAACGATAAAAATAATAATAAATTCATTTTTTCTCGTTTAGAAGAAAACCTGTACGTATTTAATCGAATTATTACGAAACTTATGTGATGGGTTATAAGGCTACGTGCTAAAATTGCATTGAAATTCCAAAAAAACTATATCAATATGATGCCTTTTCTTTCATTTTTATCTATACAAACCTTTATAAGAGCACGTACGCAATGTTATGCGCAAATCTGCCAATAAACAAAAATCGTTCCAGTCACAATGATAAAAAAATTACGGACTCTTAACACAAGTTCAAAGAAGGCAAAAAAACAGGTGTAGCATTTTTCTACAAGCTATAAGCTTATTTTAAAACTGATACGGACGTGCTTTTAGACGGCACACTATAATTACGTAGTACGTTGAAGCTAATAGAGAAATAAACTTACTACTCGTGGAAAACTTCAACATCATTTTTTTTGCCTTCATCATTGATTAGTTCCACCACCCTTGTCCTGAATTGTTACTTTATATAAGTTCAATGACGGACAAAGCAATGTACATGGTATTTTGATTAAATGCTGTGGTATGAACTTATTAAACAGCTGTGCAATATTTTATTCATATTTCTCTTAAGATGGGTTTTTACTGTCTAGTTTATTGCGCAAGCTACTTGCAGCAAACGACTTTCGACGTAAACTTGCTAGGGTAACTGGCTCTGCAAGTACGGTTGCGATACCGGTTATATGGCCATTCTCAGTACTGGCGCCCGTGGGCCCCCAAACACCGGTATCCGCCGCCGAGAGATCTTACGGCGCCGACGTCGCGCATAATAGCACCACCAATAATGGGTAAAGACCAACGCAACCGGTCCAATAACAATGAAGGAAGCAAAAGGCGGATGCTTGTGTTCTGGTTGTGTATATTTTGTGCCAGCGAGAAACTTAAATTTAATTTTTGATCCATTTACACGAATTAACAAAGATATAATCACATGGTTTTAATTTTTTTAAAATTTTTTTTTGAAATATTTTAAAATATTGCCATTTATTTGTTTCTAGGTTTCACGGTTTTGAAACAGCATCAATTTTAAATCCTTTATCTTTTAATATATTTTAATTAACTATTTTTTCACGAATATTAATGTATAATATATTTTTTCTTTATATTTAGTCTTTCTTAATATTTGTATATTTTTGTCATTTTATTTTTGATAGCATAAGTGACTGAAATAGGTAAGCCAAGATAAATTAGGTTCCCTTGGGGACCAAACAGACCAATGGTAGAAGAGCTTATTTTCTAAAAGACGAAAGGATATACCTACCTACTCATAGACGAGTAATTTGCTCTGGCGGTTCGCATTTTACTGGGATATATACCTAAATAACTGCCATTCAAATCACACGGAGCAACTGATTCGGCTTCCTTATGTATAAACTTCCTTCTGTCGTGTTTTCGTTATCGTTATTTAAAGTCAAAATAGTTCTGGAGGGAAATGCGCAGAGATACTGTCCTGAGAACGCATTCCATTTATTAAAAACTAGTGATTTTAAGCACCTGACGAAATTTGAAGAACGACGATCGAGTTTTCACTCAAGTGAGTGCATTTGGAAAACAGCGATAACGCGAACGCACGCGTTACGGAGAAGCGTGATCTGTGGTGGGATCACGGTTCCTTCTTTCACGTTGTCGTTATCGTTATACAAAACGCAAACCGCTCTAGAATGGAAATATTCTCACTGTCAAAAAGAAACTCACTTTATAAGTTAAAAATAGTATTGGAAATAAAAATTACACTTCGTAATGGTCCACTAAATTGATTTGTTCCTTACGACCCGGGTTTCATCACATACACTACGTTTACCAATCGATCTCAGATCGATCTGACTGGCTTAGCTCGGTATGGTAAACGGAGTGCGCTGGCCAGATCGATCTGAGAAGCGAGCCGAGTCAGCCCGCTTTCCCTAACCGGTCTGAGATCTCAGATCGATCCGAAGAGGCCGGAGCGTGGCGCTCATCGTTCTTCTTTTGGTTGCCGATGGTAAACAAAATATAATCGATATCATTTACGGCGTGACTTGTTGCAAGAAGGGAAAGGAGAGAAGTGTACGGCTGAAATATGCAAGAAATCTCAAAATAATTCAAACTACTGAAATCGATAGTTCAATATCGATATTTTCAGACCGTGTTGGTAAACCAGGCGATCTGAGTCAGCTCCCTGCTGAGCTTTCAGATCGGTCTGAACTCAGACCGATCTGAGATTGATTGGTAAACGTAGTGATAGTGACATCTTCAGTGTGATGAAACCCGGGTCGTAAGAAATAAATCAATTTAGTTGACCATTCATCATCATCATTACAGTGATCTACCGGTTAGAGTTAGGTTGTGATGAAAGTCAGAGAATATCCAACGAACTCTTTCACGTGCCGTGCCCTTTCTACCTCCAGTATTTCTTTCTTCATCTCAGCATAAGCCCTACCTTTCTTCATCCCGTCCATAAAACCGATTCTCTTCCTTTCCCTTCCCCTCTTACCCACCATCCTGCCCTCTATCACGGCCTTCTTACTTTCATTACTTTTGTTTTCTTAAGTTGACCATTACGAAGTGTAATTTTTATTCCCGATATGGAGAGGTTCCACATAGTGAATCCTGAAGTTATTACTAATAATTTTAAAACTAGTAGTTTAAAGCACCTGAAAAAGTTTGAAGAATAACGATAACGCTTCCGCTTTCATGATCGCAATTGAAAAACAGCGATAACGCAAGCGCACGCGTTATGGAGAACCGTGATCGCGCCCCTGGCCTCACTTCCCCGCCATTCTCGGCGGAGTGGAGAACTAACTTGCCGTCGCGTGTCGGGCGGCACGGGGCGGCGCGCGGGGTTATTCATTCGGCGTTTGCGTGCCAGGGGGCGCACGGGGCGCGCAAGCAGGTCGGCGTGCGGAAAGGTTGGGGTAAGGAAGAGGTGCGGAGGGGCGTAGCGGTTTGCTTGGGAGGTGGGAGGTGTGGCAGGGAGGGTTTGGAGGTATAGAGGGGAAATGGGGGTCACTAGGGGCACGCCACCGTAGGGGAGGAGGGGTGAGTTGCTGGAAGGGGGGACGACGCCCACCTTTTACGCCGACGCCACCGCCCCTGGCACGTGACGTCACCTGCGACCTCAAGGAGACCTGCAGGGCGAAATGTTTACGGGGGTCACGAGTTGGCGAGGCGGCGAGAGAGGAATAGCTTCCCAGTCGATGGCCTCTGGTTTGAAGCCGGGAATGAAATTTTTCCTAGTACTTGCTATTATTTAAAAGGCATACGCGCCAGAGGCTATTGTAAGATCAATTGTATTTGTTCAACCGCCCAGTCAACTTCTTTCTCGACATAGCCCGCCATCGAATCCCCACCTTCAGAAACTCTACCCGTGACTTCATCCTTTCCTCCCTTGGCATTTCTCACATAACTCACCGCCGTGTCCTTTCTGATATGATTTTCCTGCACAGAATCTTCAGCGGATCTCTACGGACCAATGAAATTCTCCCTCTCTTTCGTTTTCGTGTTTCTTCTCGTCCCTTACGCAGTAACTGTCTGCTTCACATTCCCCGATTCCGTCTTTCCATCTCCCAACGCTCTCTTTTCCACCGAATCCCCTCCTTGTTTAACTTCTTGGCCTCGAAATACCCTTCCTTAGACCTCTTCTCCTCATCCACCGTTTCAAATCCTCCCTGAAACGCCACTTGAATAATTCACCCCTATCCAACCCCCCAGTCTTACGTTTGTATCGTTACTATTTTATTTTATATATACTATTGTTAGAAAGTTTTTATTTATTTATTGATTATGTCAGCCAATGTAATAGCCTTTGTGCCGTTTTTGGTGGTGAATTAAATAAATAAATAAATTATGGTGTTTTGAGCTAGATTTTTCCCCAGTCATAATGGTGACCTAATTGGAATTTATTTTTTTAATTTTAGCTCCTGTAAAAAGCATGAAGTCTTTATTTTAATATTAAAGGCGCAAAAGTATATTTTCATGTGATTTAATTTCTCAGTAATGAACTAATTATGCGTAAGAAAGGCCCCGATCCCGTTCTGTTTTGAAGTGTGCTGCCTATAGGGCGTTCCCCATTTAGCTGACAGTATGGACTCTAATGAAGAATCGTTTCCTTTGTAAATCACCGTGTAAGGCCGGCGGTGTGGTGTTGCCATAGCAGCAGGAAAATTAAGCTGGTGCAATGCAGTATACTAACTGCACGTCTCAAGAGTATTCCAATAGGCAAACATTATTCCAATCAGTAATTAACTTATAGTTAGCACGGTGTTGAGAATGGTTACCTACGTGGTGTGGAGGCGAGCACGCGTAGCGTAAGTTAGGCAACAGCGTTTCTCACAAGGGTCAATATGTCCACTAAATTTTGAACGCTCTATAGCTCGCAGGGCCTGAAATTAATGGAAAGCAAGTGCATGTGTTCATTGAGCAGTGAGCAGCTCACTAAGAGCGAATGGACAGCTCCCTTTGAAAGTCATCATGATAGTAAAATATGGCAAAGCCCCCTCTTAATAGCCAAGGTAGTTCATCCATTCATTGGTCGTTCAATTCTAAGAATGGTTAACTGCAGCCCTCCATCTCTTCCCATCTTATCTTAGTTCCCTTACTTCCCGGTAGTTCTTCTGATGTACTTTCCTCTTTATTTGGTCTATTTATTTATCCCTTGGCCTTTCTCTTGGGATTTTTACCTCTATTTTTCCTTCAATCATATTATTCTGAAACTTTTTGTGCCTCAGGGTGCACCCAATCCTTATGGTTCTTTTTTTCTGTCGAGTGTTCCATTTGATCCTTTCCTCTTTTACTCTTCTGTGTACTTCGTAATTTATTAATTTTTCCGTCCATTTCATCTTCAACATCCTCCTCCAATACCAGGTTTCGAGTGCTTCAAATGTTTTCTGGTCTGCTTTTCCAATGGCCCATGTTTCTGATCCATAGTGTTCCGCGCTCCACACGAATGTTTTCACATGCTGTTTCCTCGTTTGTAGTCCTGTCTTCTTTGAACACCGTAGTTGTCTTTTCGTCATGAACTCTTTCTTAGCTTGGGCTATTCTACGCTTGACGTCAGTTGTACTTCTTCCGTCTTTGGTGACAATACTTCCGAGGTTGGTGAAGGAATCCACTTGCTCTAATTTCTCTCCTCTTACAATTAGTGTGATTTCTGCATTCAGAATAATATCGTATTTAGAAGATGCAATTTTCCACAAATAAATATTTATTCGACCCGGGTTTCGATGCACTGCATCATCGTCAGGTGATGTTGATGCAGTTCATCGAAACCCGGGTCGAATAAATATTTATTTGTGGAAAATTGCATCTTCTTAATACGATTTTATGTTGAAATTCCATAGCATCACGCCTGATACCTCCGTTTTTCTGCATTCAGCATGATAGTATTTTGTCCTTCTATTATTTATTTTCATGTCATTCTCTGAATCATGGTAATGCAATGCAATATTTCTCTTTTTTTATTCTCTCCGTGCCTTGTGCAGACAGTCGTCTGCTTTCACATGCGCACCTTTCCATCCCTCACTGCCACCCTTTTTCTTTGCGTCGTTTGCCAGGGGATTTAGAGAGGACTGCGTGATGGTTGACTGTTTTTCTAAACGTCCTGCGCATTGATCACAAGATGAACTTGCTTCATTACTTCGGGACCAGTGAGTGCTGGACTGTCCTAAACAGGCCGGATGCGTGCCCTCCGCGTCGGTGAAAGGACGGCTGGGATTCTCACGCGATGAACAATCACTTAATTCACCTCGACATTTCCGGTTCGTCTAGACGTGCGACTCACTCAGCGATCTGAACGACGGAGGTCCATTTCGACGATGAAGAGGCGACGATGGCAAAAAAATAACGCTATTCTTGATGAGAGGTCGATACCAAAGACGAGCCCCTTCAAATCTTGTATATTTAGATCCTCGATTAACTGTCCGAAAGCTCCATTAATTCTTGGGAATGATAGTATTTGAAGTGATAATCTGGTACCGTCCTTGACAGTGTTTTTCACCTAGAGCGTAGAGTGGAGGATTTTGTGAAGGGGGCGTGGAGATGGATGGAGAGGGTGAGCATGGTGAAGAGGGAGGCGAATGAGAACATTTTAGATATGGTATGGGAGGTATGGAATACCTATGCTCCAAAGGGGTGAAATTTCCCGTGAATAAAATATTAGTTTACTTAACCAGGATTCGAACCCTGATCTCACAATCACCGGTTGGTTTGTGTTAGTTATTTACACCACCTAGCCTAAGAATTAACATAAGATAGATTGGCGGTTAGCCTAAGAACTAAGATACCTTGGTGGTGTAAATGGCTGACAAACCTGACGGGCACTTGAGGCATATGAGACCCAATTTGAATCCTGGTAAAGTCAACAAACTTGGTGGTGTAACTGGATAACATATCTGACAGGCAATACTGAGATTTGAGTACGAGCCCCGGCCAAGTTAAATGAATTTTTCACTGAGAATTTCATTACTTTGATGCATACATCTGCACTCTTGCGTATGATTGCGTATCAAGTCATTCGTGTGGTTTTGCAGTAATATTGGAGCAAAGAAATTTGATAGAAGAATTTCGAGTGAGGCGTCTACAGTGGTTGGAGGACGCATTGGGAGCTAAGGACATGCTGAAAAGAGTGATAAGAGGAGAGAATGTCGGGTAAGCGCGGGAAGAGAGGAACAAGGATTTTATAAAACATGAAGGTTGGCAAATATATGAAGAGTTTTGAACGAATTTCATATTGTAAGAATCAGTAGTTTGTTTTTAAATAACCTAAAAGATGGCTCCCCGCGCTCAGGGTAATGATAGGCCAGACTTACCAAGGAGCTACCATTAATTTTATACAATATCTATGGTAATGAGTGACTATACCAATTACTTCCAGTAACACCTAGCGCGCTATCACCACAGTGAAACGGTGGGAATAAACTTTTTGAAAACAATGACATGAAACAAACTTTTCTAGTCCAAAAATTTTCTTTCTATATGCGGATTTGAAACTCGAGACTGTTGGATGTCCGCTGTTTTTTTATTCTAGACATAAAAATGTTGCGTCTAATACTTATCCTGCCCGGTAGAATACTGATGATATTTAATTAGTATGCCTCCAGGGTTTTTTTCATTTTCGATTTTTACGTAATGGTGAAATGCTCCTAGATTTCTCTCGAATCCTGTCCAACATGCCTTTTCCTTTATTCATCTTTCTTAGCGTTCTCCAACACCTATAAAAATTTTCATTATGTCACCTCGGTGAATTTGCCAGCTAAGTTCGGTTTTTAACCTCAGGGGAAAAAAAGTTAGGTAAGGATCGTGTAATTATTTTTGCTCTATTTTCTAGCATTTTAAAGTCAATTTTTGTGCGTGGAGTTTCAACCATCATAATAGATTTTTACTCCTTATTGAAGTTATACTTCTTTGCGCCCGTTGGAGACTTTTGGGATGGGATGTTGGTCGAGAAACCGCGTCACGCTCTTTTCCGCGTCACGCTCTTTTTTGGGTGAGAAAAATCCACAATTGTACTCATTGATACGAATTCCTGGGTATTTCTAATCGAGCTAAAAGGATGAAATTTTCAGGGAAGGGTTCAAATTTGGTGTCGAGTCAGGAAAAAATCGAAAATCCCAATATTTTTCATTGGTTTCGAGTCCAGATAGGATTCTGTTTTTTTAATGGGTTTAAATGGGAAAAATGAATAATTTACGTGTAGAGTAATTTTCATTCATTCATTAAAATATGAAATAATTTAGATACAAGTTTTATTCTTTGACTGAAATGAGGCCAAAAGATCAATGCATTTATTTCTTGCAACCGATGTTTCTCTATCGATCGATAAATTGAAATATTTGAAGTTTAAACGCAAAATTAATGCAAATTTCGATCTTTTTTCATTTTCGTTGCTAAGCAATTTTTTCATTGTTCCAGAGACTTCCAGTACCTTATACGCGTGCTATAAAGATTAAACTTAAAGGAATATAACATTCTCCGTGCGTATTTCAATCGCTTTTAACGATATTATGCCTTATAAATATACTTTTTACAATGTTTTATAATTATATACATAAACTGTTTCGTAGCTTTGACACTCCTCCATTTGCTCATGCCTACGAAATCCGTTGGGATCGCTCCAGATTCCTCCATTTTGCTTCTGAAACACTCTTTACACCTTATTCCGGGTTTCCCTCTCTCTGTTTTTCCAGGAAACATTAATCCTTGCACCTACTTTCTGAAATGTACCTCGAAACTCCATTCTACAAGTCAAAACCATGTAAAATGATAATGTTCTATGATTATTTCATTTATATATCCTGTCTGCCTGTGTGTGTGAGCGGGTGTGTGCGACCGGCCAAAGAAGTATAACTTCCACCGTCTGGTCCGACGCAGACCACGTTTTTTTTTGTGATATTAGTTTAATGGAACAATCATTGAATCCAGTGTAGTGCAGATATAACTAGAAAGGTGAATTTTATCTTAAGGCACACCGCATTTAATCGTACACAATTAAAATCCATGGATTAATATCTTTCTTTTAATAAAAACGTTGTGCCTGAGTAACATCATCATCTCTTCAATATCTTTCTCATTGCAAAGGGCGGTTAATTGATCGCCCTTTGCAACAATAAATAATAAAAGTGAGTACCTGAGCCTCAGATACCAGTCGTAGGGCCTAAGGTATGTCTTAGATCTTGGAAGTTGACGAGTTCCGCTCACGCCAGTCAAACCAGCATTCGCATTGGAGACATTGTAGGCGTTATCTGCCTTAATTTATGGTTTCAAAGAAGGTTGTTTGGCATTAAATGTTCCAAAATTCCTTTTAAAAAAATATGGTTCAATATTTACCCGGAAAGACGGAAAAGTGTGTCTGACATTTCATCATGATTTGGATTTCACGTCGCAGTCTTCCGCCTTCGCAGGAGAAGATTTCCAAGCTTCTCAAAGAACGATCGACTAAGGAGGTGGGAATGAAAGCGCTTATACGATCAGGAAGACGATTCTCAAGGGAGGAAATAGAAAGCAGATCTAACTGAAGTTAGAAAAATTCACAATCCACTTATACCTCCGGAGAACGAATTAAAAGAAATCTGACAGAAAAAAAATGGCCTTCCGATTGCGTGAGAGACATTGCTTTGACTTCTCAGGGAAAGTGTTGTCGACGGCTCACACTGTCATTTTGCGTATCTTCTTGTTTGAATCGTCCCTTTCTTTTTATTTCTCCCTTTTCGCCGCGATATACTTGGATAATCTTAATTGCCGTGGGATAAGATCCTCCGGTGGTGTAGTGACTAGAAATGGGGCGAGAGAGACCGTCTAAGGGCTTTAAGTGGAAGAGAGCCCACGCACAGGCGCCTCTTGGCAATATTTGTCCCCTTAATTATGGTCTAAGAGACGAACGAAGACGTTTATGGCAGGGGAGGATTCCGAGGGAGAATTGCATTCAAGGGGGGATACTTTATTTGCGTGAACACAGTTTATTAGAGGTTATGGAATACTGAAGTCTTTGATAGAGTGTAATAGTCTGGGAAATCGAAGATGTAAAAATGTACCAGGGTGGTTACACGCAAACTGGACCACGATGCCATAAAATCATGGCTCGGCCATCTTCTAGTCTCAATTTTTAGGAAAAAAGAAAGATTTTGATACAATAAGACATTCCGCAAAAATGCTTCCCTTAACATTGATACATGTATATTTAGGGTGCTTCAAATATCCGAAGATGCTACGAACTGTAACTCCAATAAATGTTGATATAACAGTTGAACTACAAATATAATATTTTCACGTTAATAAGGCAGCTCTGTGAGTATTCTATTGAATATTACCACACTTTATAAACTAGTCCGATGTTAACTTTACCTTTCGTCACAACTTCCGGGCTGATACAAGTAAAGCACATACCGGTGAAGTTAATTTGCCATGAATTCCAGTTGGTCATAATTTTAAGAACAAAGTATTGAAATTGTTGGAGAAAAGAAAGTACTTGAAAGTACACGGCAACAATTAGCTAAATACGGCGGCTGGTAATGCCAAAGGAATACTTTTACCTACATCTACCAATCAAAGTAGTCATAACAAAACGTGTCTTCAAACAGGTGGCAACACGAGCTTCAATGCGAGGGATCATTTAATTTAAAAAATGTATGGTGCATACTTTTATATAGTAATAAATTTTGGACGAAAGAAAAGATTGAAAATCAAAGGAAATGTAGCGTTTTACAAGAGTGATTAATATGGAATGGACGAAGAGAATCACCCGTGAAGAAGTCCTATGAAATATTGGGAATGAAAGAAGATTAATGAGAACTCAGCAAAGAAGAGACTTATTGGAAGCACTATCATTTATGACGGCCTCCTGTTAACAGTAATCGAAGCAATAAGGAATGGGTAGAATTCCCGAGGAAGACCAAGGATGGAACACATCAAGTGAATGATGAGGGATGTCAAAATAAGGAATTGAGCGACTTGGTAGCTGAAAATAGGATAGAGTGGAGAGCTGCAGCAAATTCATCTTCGGTTTGATGGCTGCCGACGTAGTCAAGATGAAGGGGAAAAAGGGTGGTCAATTGTTAGTGATTAAATGAAGAGAAGTAGGAGTGGTACAGAGAGAAACGGTGAAAGAGAAGTAAGTAGCTTGCAAGATAAAGTTTCAGGCTTTACTTTGTGGAAGTGAATCTTATGAATCCGTGATTGATCAGAATAAAAAAGTGTGAAAATAACAAAGTGGCACATCATTTAATGATAGGTAGTACCAGTGATTCATTTTAACCCTCTCATTCGGGGAGACCACTGTCAAAGATGCCCTAAAAATGTTACTGTCTTAATATTCATTGCCTTTATGAATGGATAATTATGGGAAATTCTCAACAAATAATTTTATACGGAAGAATTAAAATAACTTAGTTAACTTCACTAATTATTTATTAAAACGACCCGGGTTTTAACACTTGGTGTCATCTTTAGGTGAAGATGACACCAAGTGTTGAACCCCGGGTCGTGATAATAAATAATTAATTGAGTTAACTAAGTTATTTTAGTTATTCCGTAATGGATAACTTGCACAAGATCAAGCCTACAACAGTTTCCTTTGTAAGTAAATTTTTATTTGTCGTAAAAAACACTCCACACATCGTCACCTGAATCATTTACATTTAGTCAGTTCCTGCCTTTTTTTTCTCTCGCGGGGTCAAGCTGAATTTTCTTCGTACAGCTCGTCCATTGTTGGACATTAGGCCCCTTTTAAGCTCGTAATACACAAATTTCTGCCTATGCATGTGTAAATCATAGAACTCAATTTATTCAGCTTATTTGTTTATTTTTTTTGCGCCGACCCAAAATCCTCCTCTCTATTCCCTCTTCAGCGTGCCGTAACCTTTGCCTGAACCATGCACTTAACCTTCTTCGAGATTTCGACACTCGATAACCACAGATGTGATGTGTGGGTAGAGATAATTTCTTGTGAATTAGCGAGATTCATCAAAATCCACTCAGATATGGATGAGCAGATAGTTGTTAGTAATAATAATAATCATTACTATAAAAGTGAAGATATTTATCAATGAGCAGTCTCTTTATGGAAAGCCATTCAATTTGCTGGAAAAATCTGTGGAAATTTCTCCCTCATTAAACTCCTTTGGATCTTTGTTGCTTCCCGTGAACTTATCATTATTACAAAAGTTTTATTATTATTATATTAGATAGTTATTACTATATAAGTTAGGATGTTTATCAATGAGCAGTCTCTTTATGGAAAGCCATTCAGTTTGTTAGTATAATCCGTGGAAAGTTCTCCGGCATTAAACTCCATTGGATCCTTTTTTCCCCCCTAGAGCTCATTAAGAATCCTATCCCAAATCGCGGAGACATGTAGCAATTCAGGACTCATGTAGTAGTAAGTTCGGCGCTAGGGATGTGGGGAAGGCGTGACGACCACGTGTTGATCAGGACACGTGTTTCAGGTTGCGTTGGAGGATATCGCTTCTACCCCACGATACATCTGTGTAACTCATAGAGAGAAATTTAGAGCGATACATTTTCTGACAGCAAAATGCAAGGATTCCTTCTTCGTACGCTGATTCGATGACTTCTACCGAATCAGAGTGAGGCACTGTTCCACCATTAGGCATATTAAGTTTTATCTCGTATTCTTTCCAATTTCATTTTCATATTTTTCATGGCAGGCATCCTAAAAATCTTATTTGGAGAGTATAAATACATGGCCACAAGATTTGGTCAGTCTACGCCATTAAAGATAGATAATGTAGCGTTTGAACCGTACTGCAGTATTTGTTTTTCATTTGTTTAATTTGGAATAGTTTAAGTTTGAATGTTTTAATTTATTTTAGTTTACAAATGTTTAATTGTTAAAATGTTTGGTTGCGAAGGTTTTGTTTTGAAAAAGGGAGGTGGGTTGTTAAGGGAGAGGGAGAGAGCAGGACTGGAAGCTGATCTGATGAATTTAAGAATAAAGAAAGCAGAAATGTGTTGAATAGGTGTTAATTATTTATGAACATCGTCTGACGCTACAATAAGAAGGACATTGAAGGAAGAATTATTTGGAGAATGTTGGAAGGGTTGAGAGAAGCAAGGCGTCGGCATTAGCCTGCACTGAATGGGCCTTGAAGAGCTCTCCGCTTGATACCCAAAAAGTAATCGGTGTTTTACTTAAAAATCTACTCTGCTGTCGATACCAGAACCAGGAGTTTGGAATGAGTGGGTAATACTTTAGTCACCACCTCAACTAGAAGTCCTAATATAAGGAGTGAGGAACGATTTGTGACAGTTTTCCCCCAGAATGGATCTAAAATATTTGGGTTGGAATCAAGTCAAGAGCTGTCCTATAACCTATCTATATGGAACATAGACTATGTGGGATTTATAAATTGATAAAAGAAGAATAGGCATTTTGAGAAAATTGCTGAAGATTGGATGTACCCTGATTCTTAGGAAGAAAAGACCACAGCTATAAACTATTGGAAACGAAAAAACCTAACATTAAAAAACACCCCTTGAATCAAAGAGATTTAAGAATGGGACGAGTTACCTAAGCACATTTTTAAGGTCTCTTCAGAGAATGTACATATGGTTAGAAACAAGTGTACATTAATTATTATAAGAGCTTCTTATTCTTTTTTTACTTTTTCTCTATTTTCTCACCAATCTAACATTGCCACCAAGTTCATTGCCTAATTATAATGTACTACTAATTAATTATTAAATAATAATTTTGGTGGAACGTCTATGATTAAGTAGATGACCCATCTCAACAAATGCCGGACTGTTCCGTCCTCCCACGTGATCCAGACACATCCACGCGCATCATCCTCCTACTCCTTACGTCTCAGCAGACGTTGAGGAGGAGGGGAAGGAGGGTATGAGAAACTGGGATGGAGGGAGGAGTGTGTCAGAGTGTAAAGGAGGTGGAGGGCGGTGGAAGAGGAGGTGGACGGAGGAGGTCGAATCGCGTGGATGTCAAGTGGGACGGCGCAACTGTGTGAATGCACATATCATTCACGTTCACATATGTTTTCCGTGTGTGTACATGCGTGGTGGGAAGGGTATGGTGGGCGGTTTGGTTGTCTTGCCGGGCTAGCAGGACGTCACGACAAGGAGAAGTAGGGAAGAGGATAGCTTCCCCTACATTATTCCAACCCTCTTTCTCCCTCCTCGTATCCCTAATGGAGGGAGAGACAGGAAGGGAGGCTAGCGGGGCAGGGCAGGGGTTCTCCGAGAGGGGTGGAACAGGGGTGGGGGAGCAGGGAGCGGTGGCGGTGGTCGCTTATGCGCCCGCGCACAAGGGATTCGCGTCTGGCGCCGCGCCCGTGGAGGCGGCGCTGGGGCGCAGATCCGAGGAGTCGGCGGTGTCGCGAGGTGGCGGGCTAGGGTACGCTTCGCTTTTCGGGAAGACAGGGTTCCAGGGGAGGAGGAGTGGGAGGAAGTGCCCCTTGCTAAAGAGAGGAGGGGAAGGGGTTGTCGAGGGAAGGGAGGGGAAGTGCGAGAGGGGTAAGGAGAACGAGTGGGGGAGGGAGGAAAAAGAGTCACCTTCAAAAGGTCTTCACCTTTGACACGGCTCCGGAGGAACGGTGTAATAAACGCGTGTTTGGTGGCACCGGAAGCATTTCCGGTAGAATTTCATCTAGGATGGACCAACCGAAGAGCTGTGCTTTGAGTTCCGGTGCTGCGATTGTTTCGTTTTAATGTATCCGGAAGATTTTTTCTTGTTGTTCTGTCCGTGCAACTGAGTTATCGCAGGCGCTGTTGTAAGGTCGTAATCGCGGAGGGAAAAGCGACGCTATCATCCTAGCGCTGGACGATAGGGGAACTGTACATTCTGCCATCGACCCGAGTGCGACTCGACTTCGTCAACCTCTCCACGGTTTCTCTGGAAGACTTCGCTGTCGGCGGAGGGTCGGCCAGGTGACCTTCACCAAAAACCAATTCAAGGAGGAGCGAGCCCCATATTAAAACCTTTTCCCTTCCTATCCCACTCGTGAAGTCCGTCGGTAGGTGGTACCCGTTCACTGTGGTGCCCGATCAGAAACGTGAATGTCCGAGACGGAAGGCGCCCATGTGTGGCCTAGGGTTTAGGACCAGGAACAGTCCCTGCCAGAAGACGTCCCTTCGCTGGGGCGACTGCTGTTCGACCCTCTACGCCCCACTCTCCACCCCCTCCTCCTCCACGTCCTGCCACTGCTTGCCCCCAACCCTCCCACTCCCGCCCATCCGCCCCCGGACCCAGGAGCACCACCACCGCCCCCGCCGCCCCCAGGCACCGCCCGCCCCCGACCGAAGGCACCCCGCGAATAACATCCAGCCCCGGAAGCGGATCTCAACGAGGCGATCCTAATACGACCCTTCCTCACATCCACCTCACCTTCCGCCTACTCTCTAGGACTGTGAAATACACCAGCAAAACCAGCGAGGAAACTGGAAGAGAAACAAAGGAATTTTGGAACAGCTCATCACCCCCTCCATTTCCTCATTCCCTTGAAAAAAAGAAACTATTGGTCCGCAAGACAATTGCAAAAAAAACAATTTACTATATCCCAGCCAAGCATCTGTACAGATACAGTCGCAGTTTTTCCTCATTGTTTGTTTGTGAAATTATTTTTTGAAGTTCATCGTTGAAGTTTGTAAGTTTGTAAGCAAAGAAAAAAAGGATATGCGAGTCTAGTCATTTGTGAGATTATCATACTAGTGGACAGCTACGTTAGAGAATATTAGGGGGAAAGTTTCACCTTTGCCCTTTTGTGATTCCCAGTGAACATCTGGAAGAGAATACAGGGTCTGCTGAGGCTCTGGTTCGGGGTTAAAGGGCCCTCTCCAAACTCCTTCCCTGAGGCCCATTGCACGGAAAAGTGGAAAAAAGTCTCGGCGACAGAAGAGACGCGTAGCAGTTCGACTGCACCCATGCAGCGGGTTTGCGGAGGGGCCCAGTGCGGTCTTCCGGAGGCCAATCAGGCCCAAGAGGGCCGGGTCGGAGGGTGAAGGACCAGTGACTGCGTGAAGGGGCCGGTTCTCCTCACGTTCCTTGCTCTCCATCTGAAACACGAGTTTCCTTGTCCGCGTGCCATAAAAAAGTGGGAATTTTTCTCTGCGTTGCAGAAGGTAAGCTTTCAAGAATTTATTTTAACCTTTTCCTTGTGATGATAAGTGTCCTTAATTGCCCAAGTGCATAATTTTAGAACGGCACCTTTTTACCTCACGGCGGCAATTCTTTATAAGCTCCGCGATTTGGTTGCACGTGACGTGCGGGACGATATCATTTGATCCACGAGTCATGCAACGCTCTTGTCTTTTCAGAGATAGCGCAGGTTTTAGGTACGAACCGTGGCCCAAATTAGCGTCGTAAAAAGCCCCTATGCTGGCAAATTTAAGATCTTTTCTTGGCTGTAAATGCGGTTGCAGTGATACAAATCTAGCGTCAGTTTCTAGGAAACCCTTCTAAATACGAAAGAACTCGGCTATTTCCGAAAGTTTTCCTTTGTTTGGAAAACTGAATGCGTTTGTTGTTATTAATTATGCCTTGTAACTGAAATAAATGTTATTTACTAAGGGATATTTTGCTATTAATTGCGATCTTGGCGGGAAAGTCTTAAAAACCGAGAGAAAATATGTTTTTTTTACGTTTACGCTTGCGCACGTTTTCAGCAATGAAGTCATATATTTGAACTAAGTGATTTTATTGACTTTATTAAAGTTATTAATGAGCCTAAAAAGTCAATAAGAACAAAATGACAATGAAAGTGATTGTTAGTGAGCATCAAGTTTAGAAATAGGCTCTTATGTTTTCGCAGAAATTTTATTATGAAGCGCTTGCGTTTGAACCTATCCTTCTATAGACTTTATTCTATGCTGAATGATGGTGGAATACCATGAAATCAATTAACCTTAAGTTATTTTGAGTATAACTAGTTCTTCACCCAGCATTAGGGTGAACAACATAATCTTAAGCATGTTATCACGTTCTCGATCACAAGTTCCCGATGGAATGAATAGTAAGGAGTAAAATATAGGGTATAATTCAGTAAAATCAACTAAGAAGCTGAAAGCTAAATCCGAAAATATGTAAAGAGCAATTTATTTGCGTTAATAATACATTCATCAATAAAATACCGAAATTCCCTCTTTTTCACACCTTGCATTAGAACAATTACCTTCGAATGAATTAAACTCTTCAAGCATCCAAAAAAATAACAACACTCGTTTTAGATATTTTTTATTCTAATTGACACAACGTGTATTTTACACTTATATATAAATGTATACCTTAAATCGATATGGAAGAAATATCTTGTATCGAAATCGATATTGGTCGAATTCAACAGGTAATTAGAATTAACTTGCGTAATTATTAGGAATTATCCTTCATGCTATGCAACCCGCAGCTCTCCACTGCGTTCTCGTGTGGGTGCCTGGACAGCCATGACCTGACATCACATACGAAACCTTGATGCTGGGGTGAAATAAGTTTTTGCTTCATGCGGAGACAAGTTACCGCGTTCTCAAAATTTAAGTTTATTTTCTGCGGACACGTTGATACAATCTGTGCCTTCGTGTCCGAAAGACTACGCATGACGCCATTGTCGAAATAAGCCATTGATCCACGTTTTGACCTTTCGTAACCATGGGTCATTCTGGCATTAAGCTCGGGCCTGAAATAATGCCAAACATGGACTGACGCTTGTCTTGAATTCAGCAAAATTTCCCCAGGGATATTTAAAATGGACCAGGACCGAAAAATATTTAACAGGCCTTTAAAATTGACGCCAAGTAGGATTGAAAGGAAAATTTACAACACTGCAATTTTCGTGTTGGGAATAAAGTCACCTTTCATTGTTCGGTAGATCAATAGTTCACTGCAAAGGGTGAAATTTAGTTCAGAAATTTCAATTCACCCTCACGCATTCATGTTTTATTCGGTGAACAAGTACTTTTTCGTCAAATAATCAAATAATGTGAATTAATTGAAGTCATGGCATTCCACCATGATTCAACAATTATTTAATACAATAGAAGAGCAGATTTATTTGCATATACTCATAAAACCTACTTTTAGGAAACCTCTTACCCTATCTCGGAACATGATGTTCACTACTGTGTATTTTCATTATTTTGGAGCTCTCTTTGATTTTTCATGTTTACAGCATGCTAACTGTTGTGTTATAATTCATATTTCATTCCCACTATGTGACATTTATATAAAGTAATTCCAAAGACTGTCGAATTTGACCTTAATTGCCTTCAATACCATCAGGAAGTCATTGAAAATCGCTGCCCATATACTTGATAGCAGAGGAAATGTTTTTTTATCAAGACCCGGGGTAATTCTCTTAACTTTCGTCTGTTTACCATTTAAAAGAAACACTTTTGAACAGGTCTTTATTAATTAATTAATTGGTGTCTTCATTAAAGTGTGGAGGTAGTATGGTCAAAGTAAACCTACCTAACTCGAAGGAAAGAGGAGGCTTCTCAAGATGAGAGTAAATATTTCGCGAAGGAACTCTGGGAAGAATGGAAGAGACTTGGTATTTTCAGTGAGTGAGTGCTTCTCAAACATTCGGCGACAAAATAAAGAAAATTCATAAAAATAAGTGAGTGAAATAGAACCTTCGTAAATAGTAGCGCCAATGTAATTATAGGTTGTTATATATGATTCAAAGTTGATTGAATTTTAATCAGCATTTAAAATATTTTCAATAATTGAACATTTTCCAGGAATGAACGTTAATATTCTTTTAAATTATAGTTAAACTTCGTTGGTATGCTCTAAAAGTAGCTTTCTTACCGTCCTCGTTTAAAAATGTTGAAAATTTGGATTAAAAGCAAGAAGGTTAAACATGTATGATGGAAGAGAAGAATATTTGCAGTGAATGTAAATATTTTGAGAACTAGAGCTTTTTTATCATTGAAAAATGTTTTGCAAGGAAACGATGGAGAAGATCCCGAAATCGTAAGAGAAATTTTAGACAGGGCTATTTTAGGACCTAGAATACTTTAGGTAGAATACGATATTAATGAAGGTAAACTTTTTAAAACCTCTTCATATCCATCGGAATTAATTGTAGGATGAGCAACAATGCTTTGTAGTTTTCCAATTACTGTATTTGCCCTTTTATCTTCTATGAAATGTCACCAGATTCATCAAAATTGAGAAAAAAATAATTGATAGGGGTAATCCACCGGTTAAGGTAGGTTTATATTGAAGAGAGTTAATTCTCTACATTTTTTCTAGCGCAGGCCTCTATATAATATGCATTTTCTCTCTTCATTTCGGCAATTCTCCTACACCTCTCTTCATCCCATCAACAAAACCTATTCTCTTTCTTATCCTTTTCCAGGTACCAAATATCCTCCCCTCTATCACGGCCTTGATCAACCCTTCTTCCATCATTACCTCTTACAACCATCTACACAGAGTCCCCCTTTTCTCCTTCAGAAGTTTCTTCTCCTCACCCATCATATCATGCACTTCCTCGTTTGTCTTCTTTTCTCTCCACCGTACTTTCTCTATTCTCCTCCACACTAACATATCAAACGCTTGCAGCCTATTCTCGTCCACTTTTTTAGACCACTTTTTTTCACGCTAAAACGGTACACTCTATATGAAACTCATTTTCGATTTTTTCTTTATTGTCCTAGGGAAGTGATAGCCTAGAATATTTGAAACAAGAATATCTAATTTGTAGGCTTTCGCAGCTGTTGAGAGATGCTGGAGTGGCTTTCGAGTTTTGCTTTGATGGGAGCATTTTGTGGCTCAACGTTTCCCTCGCTCAACGTCAACTGTGGCTCAGCGTTTCACGAGCGAAGTCACTCATTACACATGAACGTTGCTCCAGAATATGCTCGCTGCAACGCGAGGGAAACGTCGCATCGAGCCACCAAATGCTCCCATCGCAGCAAAACTCGAAAGACACATAAAAAAGAAGCATGCTTGATATAAAAATTATCGCAACTTACCCCAGTGAGTAAACTTGACTGTGGCAGGCTTCACTTCGTAGGAGTTTAATAATAATAATGACCCTAAATTCTGAGCAACAGTTTGCTCGTAAATATAAGACTACACACACGACCATGCCCTGGGAGGTGAAAAATTCTCCCCTGGCGGGACTCGAACCCGTGACCTTTGGATTAGCAGACGATGATTTTACCCCGCCACCATCAAGGCCGGCGACTAGTACTCTAGTTATTATACTAGTACTCATGATTAACGATAATACTAAGTACTTTTCTACAAATTTTTCTTTTAAAATGTTTTGTAGAAAATTACTAAGTATCATCATTAATCATGAGTACTAATATTACCCTAGTGAGGATAACAACGGTTTGCATCAATAATAGTACTCACAGGAGAAATTATCTGGACACACTCCTCTTTTACCGATGCAAACACGCGATATTACTTTTACGCCTTTCCTTTCGAGACTTCAACGGCACTTGGCCGTGCTTCGGAACTTCTTTCGTTCCCCTTCCATTACCCCTCTTCTTACGCCCACTCCCCCTTCCATCAATCCGTCCCCTTTGGACCCCTCTCCATCCCCTCATGTGGTCAGTATAGCTTCGAGACTCCGTCGGAATTGTTAACCCTTGGCCGGGCCCTCTCATCGGCGTGACCCTCCCTCCGCCCCCATCACTCCCAAGGGTTATGCAAAACGTTACCCCTTCCCCAACCCTTTATCCCCCTCTACTCTCACACACTCCAACTCCTGTCTCGGGTTCTACCTCCTCCTTTCCCCGCATCACGTCTCGCCTCCGTTCTCTCTCCCTCCCTCTCTCTCTCTTTCCAATGTGATTCATGCCTGATCCGCACGAATCGACGCTATGGAAACGGAACGGGAAGGTATTAGTATTTGTGAGACTGGCGGCTTAACCTCGTTTCACACGATACATGATCTATCACAAGACGAAGTACACTAGCCGGTACTAGATATCGAGGACCGAATTCAGTATGTTTGGAGCCATCCTGGAAGGTTCACACGACCATTGAACTTGAAGTGGCAGGGAAGCGGTATTTTCTTATCTTATCTTGATGCTAATTAATAAAATATTTCAACTAACCAATCAATGACAGGGGGCGACCAAAACAGCAGTTGGGACGTTTTTATTTATTGCTGCTTCCATAGCCTTAAAGTTTCTGTTAGCCAAAAGGAGATATAGATGACCCTGATTTAAGAAAGTGAAGATTGCACATCGTGTAATATTTTGTTGACAAAAATCCGTAAAAATGAATGTTATCTTATAGAGGAATATCATATTCAATGTTTTTTGATGGTTTTCCGGTATTTTCCGTAGACATAAGACATTATTGAAATTTCGTCAAATCAGTATTTCCAGTCAATATATTCCCTGTATTCAATTCAAAATATTTTCCTAAAACATATGTACATGATAAATGGGTAAATGGGTAAACGGGTAAATGGGTAAATGGGTAAATTAACTAGGACCTCTTTTTTATGACAGGAGTCAATAAAGGCTTGATCGAACGGCACAATTGTTGACATTTGAATGTTATACGTTGTAACAAAGCGATGAGAGCAATCGGGAAATCGGTTGCAAACAGTTATTTTTCCCCAAGTCGCTATTAAAATCGATTTTTCTCCCGTTTTAAGTCAGCGTGACTGAAACCATCGTTCATTGTCATCGGAACAGTTGCTTATCCCTTCACGTGTTATGAGAACATTGATTCCGATTGATCGCCACCAAATTAGAGACTGTAAACCAAAGAAATTTAAGGCCAAGACTCGTGGACGTGATCTGGGATGAAAACATAAGCGTAAAAGTCCTTGCAAGTTAAAAATGACTGCGAATATGACGCATATTGCTTGCAAGTTTCTTGTGTAATATTTCTGGAGCGACAACAATTGAAAAATTTAACCTCGCAAAAGGAGCTTAATCTGTAATACAATATTGGAAGTTTTCGCCAATTGGCCACAAATATATAAATTCAAACTTACAGGAGGTAGGAGAAAGAGGAAAAGATAAAGAATTCGTTCTTACGGGAACGTTTCGAACCAGTTGGTCCTTCGTCAGCTCTAGAAGTGACTATATAATATATATATATATATATATATATATATATATATATATATATATATATATATATATATATATATATATATATATACAATATGCCAAGAGGGTGGCCGATAAAATATACACACGGAATAAAGAACACTTACAAATAAAAACTTCCGATATTTCGGTGAAGATATTCGCTCCACCTTTCTCTAGGAGAAGAGTAGGAAATCACTCGTTTTCCTACTCTTCTCCTAGAGAAAGGTGGAGCGAATATCTTCACCGAAATATCGGAAGTTTTTATTTGTAAGTGTTCTTTATTCCGTGTGTATATTTTTATCGGCCACCCTCTTGGCATATTGTATATTTATCACCCGAGTGATTCTCCTGGAAGTTTTCTATATATATATATATATATATATATATATATATATATATATATATATATATATATACATACATTACAATAACCTGATTAAGGCATTTTAAACCTGTCTGATAGTTTGTTGGATTCCCTGGTATAACGTCTGTGATATTATAAACCATTGAATCTCGGGATTTGCAATTTTTCATGTTGTTAGTAGAGATAATACCGACCTCAAACTTGCTCAAGAGATTTATTCTAATTTTTAAAACCTTGGAGACCTACGAAATCCGAACTAAGATATCATCAAATAAATGTTCTTGAATGCGATAAGAGCATTGAAATGTGTTATAAATACTTCTAAGAGCAATGGAAAACTGTTTTTAAGAACTAAATTTGTTTAATATTTATTTCATGCCTCTATTTATGGATTTTAAGCCTTCAGAAAATTTAGCAAACTTTCCTGCCTTTCGATCTTCACGTGAAACATATTTCAACGTGCTTAATTTTTTTCTGCTGAATTAAGTTCTCATGGGCCAGGAGTCCATTCTATTACATGTTAAAAACATACCGCATCAAAGTTACGATGCAGGGGTTTAGTTTTAGCCCAGCATGTACCACACCCCATGCTGTGAAAGTACTAAGAACTAAAATGTTGTCGACCTGCGTGAATGGATGCACCACAAACGTACATGCTTGCATATAAATCTAAAGATTTCAAAAAGAACAGCAGGAATGCCAGATGTGCTGTATGCAGTCATGATTATATACAATAAGCTTTATGCAGGAATGCATCAATCTTGGCTAACTGAGGAAAAATCTCTTTTCTTATTTACACTGTAAATGAGATTTTATTCTCAACCTAAACAATATTAATTAACCAATTTATTAATTATAACTGGTCAAATATGTCGTATATCAGTACTAAAGGATGATAATATATATTTAACCTTATTCTATGGGCGTTAAAAACTGATCTTATCTGAGTTTTCAACCTATATTCCTATTTGCTAATTCTCGAGTCGTCTGCTGCTCGTGTCATCCGGATGACGTCACGCGCAGGACGGACTTATTTTGGCGACGAGAACGTTCTATCTTGTATTAGTAATACCATGATTGAATGTTTCCGCGGAGTTCATTATTGTTGAATCTCTTTGACCTGGCGGATTGTTTTTGACTTTGAACCGATCGAGATAATTTCGATCACGCAACTAAGGAGTCACGTGGTTCAATAACGAATGTTTCGAAATTTTGGTGGGTGTGAAACATTCGGATGAATAACTTAAGCGTCTGATATGTTGATTATTGCGGATATAATCGAGATATTTGACTCCATCAACGATGTCCCAGTGAGAAAACCCGATCGGAAAGGCTCCATTAGATTTTTACAAATGGTTTAAATACACCAAATTGTTGAACCCTTCGTGATTGTACCACGTGACTTCGTAGTAACTTGATCGGGATTAACACTGGAGACGCAGACGTGAGGGGAGGGGAAGTGTGTGAACATTTCGAGTTAATTTCGATTACGTGAATAAATGAGTCACGTAGTACAATAACGAACCGTTTGAAGTTTTGGTGTGTTGCATTCACTCGTACGACCTCTTACAGTCTTCACGATCGAGTTATTATCGCCGGGGGGTTGTTGATTGATTTAAAAATTCCGATTTAAAACACAATTAACAACATGGCGGACGCAAAAGTTATTTACCAGCACTGTGAAGAAAGAGTGAAAAAAGGACACCAAAATTTCACATCGTTCGTGATTTTACTACGCCACTCTTTAATCTAAGCGTTCGGAATCATCTCGAACGTTTCAAACACGGACCCAAGGAGTGCCAGCGAAACTTTAAAGGTCACCATTATAATGTCAATGGTGATGAAAGCCAATTACTAAATTCTTGATGGGAATTAGCTATTAGATAGTATCTTGTAAATTAGAATAAATCTCTGGAGCAAGTTCGAAGCCGGTCTTATTTGTATTAATAGCGTAGAAAATTTAAAACCCGGGCATTCAACGGTTTATTATATCAACGAGATTACACAAGGAAATCCGAATAACGATCAGACAGGTTTTCACAAGGTGTATTTTTCCGCAAACATTTAGATATCGTAATCTTTGCCATTAAGACCTGATAGACAGATTTTTCCTCAGTTATCCAAGCTTGATGCATTCCTGCATAAAACTTATTTTATATAATCATGACTGTATACAGCACATCTTGCATTCCTGCTGTTCTTTTTGAAATCTTTAGGTTTATATGCAAGCATGTACGTTTGTGGTGCATCCATTCACGCAGGTCGACAACATTTTAGTTCTTAGTACTATCACAGCATGGGGTGTGGTACATGCTGGGCTAAAACTAAACCCCTGCATCGTAACTTTGATGCGGTATATTTTTTAACATGTAAAAGAATGGACTCCTGGCCCATGAGAACTTCAGCAGAAAAACAGAAATTCAGCAGAAAAACATTAAGCACCTTGAAATATGTTTCACGTAAAGAGGGAAAAGCAGGAAATCCCATGGAAAACGGCTGGACTTTTTTTGACAAATAACAGGAAAAGTAGGTGGGGGCTAATATTTTGTTACCATTGAAAAGTTGAGATATTTTTATGATGGGGTGAGTTTAATTAAGTTATATATTAAATTATATCTAGTTCAAACTACCTTGAATCAATATCACTGCAAAATCCACAAATGACATTATACGCAGTCGCGCGCACAGGTGGTGAGATGCACAGCAAAAGGATGACTTTACTATAAAAAATCATTTGGCTTGACCTATATTGGGACACGGATCTCCCAATCACTGGTCAAGTGTGTTGGGCAGTTACATCACCAATCCATCTTAGTTCTATGTAAATTTCAGCGTAGGATTATGCAAACTAGATGTTCTCATCTCCTGTCCATTATGTAACTCAGGAGACGTTGTCGTACTTGATAAGCCACGGTGGGGGAGGATACACGAAACGCAGTGATATCATTAAAAAAAGTTAATCATTACAAAGTAACAATATTGGGTTTACCCTCCGTGACAGTGGCTTATCGAGCACGGCATCGTCTTCTGGTGATACAGTGAAAATGACCGTAGCCGTCGACGCAACAATAACATCCAATGCTACTACTACTGTGATACGGTGTGAACTGTAGATGAAAGCATCTATTTCCCATAGGAGGGAGGCGAAGCGGAGGGAGGCTGAGAGGAGGGAGGCGGAATGGCGGATTAAAAGACATTGAACTGAATAATCATAAAAAACATTAGTGTAATAAAGGGGGATAAACTAAAGTAACTTTGAATAAATTGTACGTTTCGCATACCCCATCTGGGAGTAGGCGAGGCAATAACCAAGTATCAATTTGCATTTAATACTTGGTATTTGGATACAACAGCAATGCGAGGAAACATATGAGGGAAGAGAATTTTTTAAATATACCATTGATGCATCTACACGGGCAAAGCGGTTCCAGGTTTTCCGGAGACAAAACAACTTTAATGTTGAAAGTGGTCAGAGTATCAACTTTCATTTTTAAATAAATTGTTTAAATTTTACTCAGACGAAATATTTTTCACGAGTTAATGCATAGTCAGATTGGTTGCTGGTTACCATGGGGGTAATACACTTCTGCAAACAAACTTCCAGAGTCGTTTACACCTGCAATTTACGATAAAAGTTGCTTTCTGCAAGTAACTTGGCCAATACACTTGCTAGTGTAAACCCACCATAATACATCATAGAACTTCGGTTATGTCGTAAAAATTTGGACTTCTTGATGCCTTTCGTTTAAGAGCAGGCTAATGCCGACGCCGGATGTCTCTTTGGCCTTCCTTTATTTTCCAAATTGTCCTACCTGTGACCATTGCTCCGCTATCAAATATTCGCATTTAATCCATCGTTTATATTATTTTGAAGCTTATTATTATTGAAATTCTTTTTAAACCTATCAACTTGAACGACTTTTTAATTATTCTTATCCAACCTAATCTATTCCTGTTGCGCAAATAAACTCAATTGCATGTCGACTACAAAAAATTCCCTGTTGCCCTTGAGCTGGGTTAGCGAAATGATCTAATCCCTTCTATATAGTAGATACATACGTAGTCCTTTTTTTCCACTGCGCATATGCTTCTGAGCAGGAATGCAAATTTTTTCTTGGTCGGCTGACTTTTCTCAGAAAAAAAATTGGCCTATAAATGTGGGTCTTAAAACAGTAAGTAATATCAGCTGATATGTTATCTGTTTCACATATATTTTGTTTGGAGCAGTAAAAATAATAAAATTCTCTCAAGATTGAATATAAAATGACGGGGAAGAAGTCGTCCGGAGAACCTCGAAAATAACTTTTTATTATCCCAACCGCAATAATCTTAGTTGAAAGGCAGTTTCACTTTAGTGCGAAAATGAAAAAAAAGGAGCCAAATGTCCTCAGACAAATTTAAAATATATTCGAGGAACAGAAGAAGATTGGTATGATTTTTGTCTAGCCAATGGGCTTTAAATGCAATGTATTCACGCGCTAACAAGTTTAATAAGTTTGAAATATAATGAGGAAGTGATGGTATTATCAGCAGTCTGCTAAGACCGGTAGCCTACTTGCGTCCACGTTCTATATCTAAAATCGCTGCAGCAGGGGTTGTTGGCACAACAGTCTACAAAAAAGCAAAGGAAAAGGTGAAATGGATTTGGAAGAGGTAAGGGATGACAATTTAAACTTGTCTTGATGGATCCGTGCCTCGCTCGCTCAACAAACACTTGGTTTGAAAATCACTTCAGGCGAAAGTACGCATGGAAAATGCCCGGTGATACTGGGAGATGTCAAATTGATACATTATGGTAAGGCAGAGATTTAGGAACAGTGTAAAAAACTCACTAAGCTATTCAGGGGGGGATGCGGACTCAGGTCATATCCTAGTTATGATGAACTGTGAAGTTGGACGCAAAAGGCTTTGTAAAGGTAGGAGGATGAAGAGGTGGAACGTGGAAGTATTGTTAGTGGTGAAAAGGAGGGAATACCAGGAGCCAGTGGAAAAGAGAATTTTGGTGAATCTAAGCAAATGGGATCAATCCTAGGAAGATGGGAGATAGGGACCGCAAAAATGCAGGAACAAAAGACAGGAAAATAGACCATGCCCTTATTCCGTGTCCACATTCTCAAAATTTCTATTCATCAAACTGCTCAATGAAGTGCTTCGTGAGAACGGCCTTAACGAGGAGCGCGGCAGTCCTTTGTACTTTATTCACCCACCCAACCTCGTTCGACGCCCCTGCTAATCAGTGTGTCTCAGAAATTCCGAAGGCGCGTGCCAAGATTCCACACGCATAGTGCTAGTCTAATGATTCAACGCCTATCGTGTGCTTGCCCGTCCGACGTGTTTTTTCTTCGTCGCGAGGTCATCCTCTGGGCCATTTGCTGGTAACCTTTGGGGTGGATGTGCAACCGGAGGAGGAGTGCGGTCTCTCTGTCAATGAGGAATAGTGATTGGGAGGAGGGTCAAATTCTTTATTCTTACTCGCATAATCATGAACGTCAATAACACGTTGATTCTCTAGGACCAAGAAAGCGAGGCTGGTGATAAAAGCAGGCGAAAATTGGAGCAAGTATAGCAATTTGGTGAGGTGAGCAGGCAAGAGGAATAAAGGGAATAGGTTTTCTGGGCGGGATGAAGAAGGGTAGGACGTGTGTTGAGATGAATACAAAAATATTATTTGTAGATAGGGCTGGTTTTGTAAATATTTAGAGGAGATTTACTCATTTCCATTTAAACCTACCTACCTTTATCGGTAAAAATTCTAACATATTATTAAAAGTACCAACCCATTTGTCTTAGAAAGCCTTATTTCTCATTATTCGCATTCACTTTTGCATAAAATGTACATTTTCGCGACTTTCGTGGTTCTCTGTACTAGAACCACACCATTACCTTTCGGGGGAAGGGACAGTAAATGTAACTCATCAAAATGTGTTTTTCTATTTCAAAATACCTACATTTAAGCAATCATCATTGGTCGTTCAAGCCTAAGATTGGTTGATGTTTTAATTTATGGAAAAGTAAGTATCATCAACGCATGACACGTTCATCATAGGTCGTTTAATGCTAAGGTTGGTTGACTGCAGCCCTCCATCCTTCCCTATCTAATGCTAGTTCCATTACTCCCTG
Organism: Pyrrhosoma nymphula; assembly: GCA_963573305.1. Lineage (NCBI taxonomy): Eukaryota > Metazoa > Arthropoda > Insecta > Odonata > Coenagrionidae > Pyrrhosoma > Pyrrhosoma nymphula. The sequence continues at coordinate 82,688,454 of OY754333.1, read as the reverse complement.
GTAGTTCTTCTCATGTACTTCCCTCTTAATTTGGCCTATTTATTTATCCCTAGTCCTTCCTGTTAGGACTTTTCCCTCTATTTTCCCTTCAAATACATTCTTCACAAACCAATAGTGCGTCTGGGTGGGCCCAATCCAACTGGTTCTTCTTCTCTCTTTATTTCTCTTCTGTTAATTCAAGTCACGTGCGATTTGTGCAGAAGACATTGTATTTAACTATTCTCTTTTCCATGTTGCTCCATTCTAGTTCATAGCTTGTGGCTCTTAGTATACGTCCAGGATGGACCTATGGGTGAAGTGAATACACTTTGGAGAGCCTGTGCTCATCAATTCTGGGAGAAGGTTTCTGGGACACATCCCACTAAAATTTCGCTTGAAAACTCCCACCGACGAATCAAGTGTAACATGGCTATCGGAGGGACTGGAACAAGATCTACTTGAAAATGTAAGGTCGCTCACTGGGTGAGCAGAGCTTACTGGAAAATTTCCCATCTCGTTTAGGAGAATGGAGAGGGTAAGCTGTGTATAGTGGTAGCGAAACATGGCGTTAGATGTGCAGAAGACCCAATTCATTGGAAAGGTCCATTTTCTACGAACTGTCTCCTTACGGGAGGGTTAGGCAGCCTCCGCCTTTGACGGCCAGAGATCCCCGAGTCGCAAACCTTCGTTACCAACTTAAAATGCTCAATCTGTTATTCATATCACTTTTATAGTACCCAATGGTGCTTAATCTAATTGTTAAGATGGGCTTCATCGGTGAGTTGCGAACAATATCAGCGTATTTTGATCCAGCTTTGTTTGGGTCGTAAACGTTTTCGTTAAACGCGCAGCTGACATTTTCCCGTCATCTCAAGTTAAATACAGTCATGTTGGCAGTATAGCCTGTCATGTGATGTCCTCTCCCCTCCGTTCCTTATCTGACTACTTCCACACGAGTCTCTTCTCTTCCTTTACGTCACGCTTCGCGCATGCGACTGTCACCATGCCTCACTACCACGATAACCTTCGGCCGTATGCTTTTGCGAGATCTCTAAATGAGTTTGTTGACCCATACCAAATCCACCTATACGTCAGAAATGCAGTCGATCGTAAATTTTATAGGGCAACATATCTTTTTCCATTATTCGTCTCAGAATATTTAAATCTCCTCATCTCTCTATTTTTCTTTCTGATAAGAATTTGCGGTATATGTAGGATGTGAAGGGTTTGAAATGAATAGGTGATGAAATAATATGGTTTAATTGCTCCAGTAATGGATATATATGAAAGAAGCGTGCTTAGTTGGTTTGGCCTCGTCGAGAGAATGGATGAGAGTCTAATGACAAAGCAGGTCTATGATAGTGAAGTGAATGATGTGAGAGGATAGGATAGACCGAGAAAGTCTCGGGTGAATTTTGTGGAAGGCACTCTGAAAAGAATAGATATAATGAGTCTTAAGAAATATAATGAGAATATAATGCAAAAAAGACATGCTAGGAAAGGGCAATTCGGATAAAATCTTTAGAGCTGACTCGGCATTATATGTCTTTCAGCGAGTTTAAATTAAAGGTTCATGCAAATTGAGATTATTTCTCTTCATGAACTCTTATTTTTATATAATTATAGTTTTATTTCTTATGGAGATATAGGTCCATATATGACCTATGATAATATGGACCTATATCTCCAGAAGGAATACAACAATAATTATATTAATCCAAATTGTGAATAGAAGCAGAGGAAATAGGCTCCTAAGCCTGCCTTTCGGTCATCCAGGTGACCATCAGGTGAAATGCATAGATAGGAGTTTATTAGAATGAGACTTTTTTATTATTTCTACGCCAAAATGGAACGATGTGATGAGAATTTATTTATGTTTGTATGTATATAACGCCCTATGCCATTGTCTGTTCCTCAACTCAGCACTCACGTAGGTAGTCTTCGTTTTTGAAGAAAAATGCCACCACCATCATCAGCGATAAGGAAGATTTCCCGTGTATGCTTTGAAAAATCCACTTTCCACCTCGATGTTATTTGGCAGGCAGGGACATGCTCGCAGATTAACTAAATTACTAACAAAGATGATTCACACTTCCCAGCTTCTTACTTTTTTTTGTTCAGTAGACACTCCGCAATCGAACCGTGACGTCACGATAACGTCAGCCAATCAGCGAACTTTTCCATTTCTTGGAAAAATTAAAATTTTAGGAGAACTTTGACTCAAATTTTCTCTCAGTCTGTTCTGTCTACGCCAGAAGTAGTGGGTAAATTAGTTTTTTTGTCTTTCACGAAATGAATAAGTTAAAATTGAAATCGAGGGTTGAGGAAAGCTGACTGTTGTGACTACCTCCAGGATATACTATGCAATTATGGATGAATCTGCGTGATTTTTTTCTGGGAAGTCACCGGGGAAATGGATAACCACCGAACCCTGATGTGGGAGAGTCCCACTCCACGCTTGGCTTAGCGGACTTGATGAGCTTCACCGATCGAATAGACCCTCGTGATGAGAACTCTGGAGGAGATCTATGGAAGTGGCGCGTAGCGAATACGCTGACGTCTGTGGATATAAATTCACAGAAAGGATTTACTCCCAATATATATATTAGTAATTTAACTACGCGTAGACAGGTACATTCTGTCAAGATCGTATCGCCTTGAATAATTACCAAGTATTGAGGGACCAAAATTTGCTCGGAACACTGTATCCATTAATTATTTTTAAATTTTAATGAAAATATGGAAGAAGAAAATAGTTTGTTTTTAAATTCAATTTTTTTGACTTTTCATATATTTTATTATAAATAAACATATAATTAATAATAGCTTAAAATGGTTTACTCGAAAATTAGAAAAAATATAGAATTTTCATCGGATATATCCTTGTTGGGTCTGTCTATATTGGTACAGATTTATCGGACCTATACCAATCAATTACTCATACCGTAAAATAACATTCGGGTAGATCGGTTAACTAGTTTTCGATAAAATCATTAGGAAGCAAAGACATATATACCATTATTGCTCACTTTATAGCATAGGATAATTGGCCTTCCATCTCGTAGAAGTTGTGTTTTATCCTATCTTGATATTTACTCCTGTGATCGATATTTGAATGATTTGAGTGCACATGAGCCAATACATTTTACGTTAGGTACTTAAAAAAAGCGGGAATTTGAGACCCACAGTTAAGGAGTTCCGTATGGCAATGCGTTTACGTTCGTTTATTAAAAATCGACGTTATCCTTCGTACTCTTCTTTGAATATCGCAGCTTATACCATTTTTAGTCAAAATGAAGTTATCTTCATCCGAAAGGTATATCATTAGCATCATGTATAATAATAACCCTTTATGGCTTGGCTTGTCACCATTTCACGATCACGGAAACGGATGCAAATTTATCAGCTGGAGTCATAATGCTAAGCAAGTCACAGTCTTCCGATAGAATTTAGATGTCCTACAGCAAGAAATATGAACGCAAGAGGCTGAGACTTGATTTACAATACCTCACTTGACTGGGGCTTTCTTTATGAATATTTTCTATAGAAAATTGGGGTTTATAATTCAATAATTTCATAGTTTCTTCGCTGTATTAATTTTTTAATGCATAAAAAATGCTTTCATCCGTGATTGGCCCTCTTATTTGTTTTTAACTTGAAACATAGAAATGTTCTTTTTAAACAACGCACATTTTTGCTATTGTTTGCCTCTTGCAGACAGAAGCAAAGATCTTGAACGTATACTAGAATCACCCCTCCGAATTTGGACCGAGTCTAATGATGATTAACTTAGGTTATCGAGGGAATACTGGTGTTTCCTTCGTTAACAATATACACGTTTTCATGTACACACCAGTGCCATCTTAAAAGCACCGGGAGCCCCTGGGAAAACATGCACAGGACTGCCGCCACATTCATTCATTTACGTAGATTCCCGAGGGTTGGTTACGCTCCTCATAAATTTGGGACCTTTGGACTATGCTCAGGTTATGAGTTAAAAGGGACCTAGTACGTACGACAGAATATTGAAAGGTGTTTCACATCCAATATCGCAGTTTGCTCCTTTTACTTGTCATTTCCAACTCTTGCAGGCTTAATAACCCATTATTAGTTGCGCAATCAGTTTGACGAATGAGTTTGGTATGGAGTGTGGCGTTGTATGGTGCAAAAATGTAGACTCGGGATAAGAGAGGACGAGAATAGGCTGCAAACGTTTGAGATGTGGGCCTGGAGGAGATAGGAGAGATTACGGTGGAGGAAAAGGAAGGTGAACGAGGAAGTGCTTGGTTCTAGTGGATGAGGATAGGAAACTTCTGGAGGAGACTAGGGGTAGGCATAGTAAGAAGTTGGGCGAAGAAGAAAATGGGCGAAGGGTTGCTGAAGGCCGTGACAGGGGGTAGGAAGATGATGGGTAAACAGAGATGGGGGAAGAAACAAGAGGTCTTTATCAACGGGATGAAGATAGGTAGGGCGTATGCTGACAGTGAGATGAAGAAAGAAATCGCGTAAGGAGATCGGGGCCTTTGCCTGTAAAAAACAATCCAGAGGACCTTTGCTTTCTTCCATTTTAACCTAACTTTACAGGTTGATGGGTCTATTGATAGTTAGGATTTATCGACCCTAAGACTATAGTCGTGGAACTAAAGGCAGAACCAACGAATTTAGTTATAATCCAGGTTTATATGCCTACCTCTGATCATAAAGAGGAGGAGGTAGCTGGGGTGTACGATCAGCTAGAGGAAATAATTGGTAGGATACCAGGAAGTAAGCACTTGGTAGTAATGTGGGATTGGAACGCGGTGGTGGGTGAAGGAATAGATGGACGGGAGGTGGGCAATTACGTGCTAGGAAGGAGAAACGACCGGGGCGAGAAAGCAGTGGAGTTTTGCCGTAGAAATAACCTAGTAATTACAAATACATGGTTCAGACATCATCCTCGACGTAGGTAATTGGAAGAAGCCGGGAGACACAGATAGGTTCCAGATAGATTATATAATGGTACGTCACAGATACAGGAATAGTGTTAAAAACTCGCATACTTATCCAGGAGCTGATGCAGACAGAGACCACAACTTATTAGTCAAGAAATGTCGGGTAAAACTGAAAAAGATAAGAATGGGAAGGAGGGTACGAAAGTGGAATACGGAGGCATTAACTGGGGCAATGAAGAAGAAGTATCGGGAGAAGGTGGATGAGAGAATGGGTGAGGACCATGGAGTTAGATCAGTCGAAGATGAATGGGGAAGTTTGAAAAATGGAATTGTAGAAGCGGCGAAAGCAACGGTAGGCGTAGTGAGCGCAACTAAAATTAGAAAACCATGGATCACGAAGGCGATGATAATGGAGATGCTAGAGAGAAGGAAATTGAAGAGCGTAAACTCAGACCTAGATAAGAGAAAATACCGAGAATTAAATAAAAGGCTTAGAAGAGAAACAAAGAAAGCAAGAGAGACGTGGTGGAGAGAACAGATCGACTCGTTAGAGAGACATCAAAAAGAGGGAAGAGCAGATGCATTATATAGGAAAGTAAAGGAACTGACGGGTGGTAACAAGGGAAGGGGAATTACAACGATAACAGACAAGACGGGAAATGTGATCGTAGAACCGAAAGAGATCCAGGAGAGGTGGAAGGGGTATGTTGAAGAGCTGTATGGTAAAGAAATAAGGCCCAATAGGTTAGATATAGAAAGGGAAGAATACATCGAAAGAGATGGCATTGGACCAGGTATCCTAGGTAGTGAAATCGAAAGAGCTCTACGAGACATGAAAAGGAATAAGGCGGTGGGAATAGATGACATACCTGCAGAGTTTTTAAAGAGCATGGGGAAGAACGGAAGAGGAAAACTTTTTGCGCTTATTCGTAGCATTTATGAGGATGGAGTGTAGCCAGAAGACTTCGCGAAGACTGTACTAATTCCTATACCAAAGAAGACTAAGGCAAAAACGTGCGAAAACTATAGGACAATAAGCTTAATATCCCACACAGCAAAAGTAGTCCTGAGGATTACAAACATAAGGCTATAGAAGAAGGCAAATGAATACCTGGGTGACGACCAGGTCGGGTTTAGTAGAGGCACGGGAACGCGAGACGCTATAACGGTGATGAGGACGCTAGTAGAAAGAAACCTAAAGAATGGGCAGGATGTATTTGCGAGCTTCGTAGATTTCGAGAAGACGTTTGATCGGATGGACTGGACAAAATCAATGGATGTGTTGAAGAAATTAGGGGATGATTGGAGGGACAGGCGTCTGATTCGGAATTTGTATGTGAACCAGACTGCGCAGGTTAGGGTAGCCAATGGAGAATCGGGATGGGCGACGATAGGACGGGGAGTGCGGCAGTGGTGCCCACTATTGCCATTGCTTTTTAGCGTGTATTCAGAATAAATGGTAAGGGAGGCATGGGGGTAGGAGGTAGGAATAAAGGTAGGAAGTGAGGTGATAAAATCAGTGAGATTTGCAGATGATCAAGCATTGGTTAGTCAGTCTGCCAAAGGGTTACAGTCAATGTTGAATGCATTAGAGGTGCAGTGCGGAAAGTACGGGATGAAGATCAATCACAAGAAAACGAAAGTAATTAGATTTTCTAGAAGTAAGAAGGCGGGGCTGAATATAAGGGTGGGAGGGCAGAAGATAAAGCAGGTCGAGCAGTTTACGTATCTGAATAGTATTTTAGAGGGAAATGGGTTTAGTGTTAAGGACATCAAATGCAGAATTGCGCTAGCTAAAGAAGCATTTTCGAAGAGAAGGGAATTAATGAGGGGGGGTCTGAGAAGAGACGTAAAGAAGAGGCTGGTGGAAATATTAATATGAAGCGTGGCGCTATATGAGTCGGAAGCTTGGTCATTGCGAAGGGAGGATGTGCGTAGACTTGAGGCGTTTGAGACATGGGTTTGGCGAGAAAGACGAATGAGGAGGTATTGGATGTGGTCGGAGAGGAGAGGAAGTTTGTGGCAGAGGAGATGGATGAAGGAGGTTTTGAGAGGAGAGGGCATGTTGAAGAGAGTGATAGAGGGGGGAACACTGGGGAAGCGTGGAAGAAGAAGGAAGAGGATAGGAATTCTGGAAGAAATAAGAGGTAGAAGATATGAAGAATTGAAGAGGGATCTAATAACGGGCCATCCTTAGGAGGGAAAGCGAGACAGTGTCTATGAGGTTGGGATGCAGAATGGGGACTGTCCAAGAACTTATTAATCAGCTGGTAGAATACTTGACTGAATGAATGAAGGCCAATATTTGGCAAAATGCGCGATAGATTTTTATTGCGTAATAGATTGGAAACGAAAAAAATACCCTGGTAAAACTGAAACACTTGTAAAATTTTTATGTGGTTAAATAGTTGGCCTCGTCATCGCTGCTCCCTCAGCCTGACCTTTACGATGAATCACCTATGATGACCGTCATTGGACGTATCGTATCTACTGCTGAGGCTCACATACTAGTGGCTTTTCTATTCATTATCTGGCATCTCACCTACCATTTACCTCTTATCTCTACTTCCCATGAACCATTGGCATCCCGTGACTTGTAGAGAGAGTCTTGACCATTGTTTATTGAGCTGTTTCCTAACGATGTCTTCAATGAGCTTTTACGAAGTAATTTGTACTTTTCAGAATTGTGAGCACAAAAAATGCCACATGATATATTATTGGGTAAGGTCGTAGAATTCTTAGTCATACTGTGAAAAAAACATTTCATATTTCTTTTGTCTACGACAGTAATGCATACTTTCGAAAATATCTCGTTTCGGGCCAAAATTTCCAGTGAATTCAATGTTAATGGTGCTAGTAACTTATAAAGGAGAACTGTAATGGCTATTTACCTTATTTTGCATGTGTTAACTCCTTTAAGGAACATTGCAAAGTCATCGACCGTCAAAGCGAAGAACTATGGGAATCTGACTTTTAAACGGATCATTGAACCCAGGTTACTCAGGGGGAGGAAAAACCTTTATTTGATTCGGCAAACTATTTCCGATCATAAAACTAAATACTGCTTGGAAGTTTAAGTATCGGTGACCATTAGATTTGGTTTCAACTTTAAAAATTATTTGCACTCTCATATATACGAGAAAAAATCAATTAAAACCTAGCTTTAATTTTGAATTTCAAGATCGTTGGTGTCGTATGTTTCTGGGAGAGAATTCAGAGTGACTGGCAGCTCGCGCACAATATTGGTTGGGATAGAAAAATCCAAATTTTTTATTTTGGTGTTTAATTACGTGCAGTCAATGAAATTTCAAAAAATCCAACCACTGGAGAAATAATCTAGTTCGTCGAACTACGACAGCCAGGATTCCGCTTTTTCTCTGCTCCTGACTGACTACAGCTGTTATCCACTAACTTATCAGTTTTCTTTTGATAGACAAGTCGCTGCATATGGCGTATATCCAATGATGAAATTACTCGCATTTTTAACTTTCATCTATGTACTGAGTACTCTCGGCATAGTTATGAATAGGGCTGATGGAAATAAATGTGGTAAGTTTAAATGCGGAATGATGAAATACCTTTCCCAAATCTATGTTAATGATTCAACTCAATGTTCTGATTACGTTTCTCAAGAAGTTTCGGCACCCTCAGTCTGGTTCATTGTGCAGAGAACTTTCATAAATGCATGCCCTTGGATAGTGAGAGTGCCTGAAAGTTGATATCAGGGGTCAGCAAACCCCTGCGACTCAAAGAACTACTTCCCAAGTATGAAGATATGTGACGAGCTACCAAAGCTAGGATGGAAAATGTGTGATACATTCATTAAATCCATTCTCTGTCGATCGCGAGCTACCGGGGATGTATCTTGTGGAAAATAATATTCATTCCAAAGTGTTGCATCTGCTATCATCAATAGACGGTAGACTGGTATCACGTCGGACCCCGTAATATCACTGGTTGTGAGAAATAGCGACAAAAATTCGTGAATGCTGTGATACACGGGAAGCAAGCATATTGAGCATTAAAATAGCGAAATTAATTTTAGTATTAAAGATAAAATTGAAGTGTCCCTAGTATTTTTAAAGATTTAATTCCCTTTAAATTGAAGTGCTCTTTGAAGATGGTCTCATTCAAAGGAGCAGAGCCAAACTGCGGGTATTGGTCTAACTGCGTTCAGTCCGCCATTTTGTATCTTCTCTGGTTGCATTCGCTGTGCAAAAATACTCTTGAACGTGATAATATATATATAATTAATTTTTATGGTAGAAAGCATCCGTTTAATTTTTTAGTGATGAGTTCTCACAAAATTATTTTCCTCATCGTAGGGATTCTCGTTAATGTTAAGACGATAATTATGAAATTCTTAGTATAAATTTAAGCAAGACTAATAGTGGGTTGCAGAAATAATGTATGCATCCATTTGAGTTATGAAATGCATAAGCCAAAGTAGTCGTTTAATATAAGCAGCGGAAACATTTGATAAATCCATTGATACCATAAATGGTCACGAAACTTATTAGGCCTGATGAAATGGAGTTCAATACTTGTGAGCTCCTTAAATAACCACAATGGAATATGCTCAACCGCAAGGAGGATTTATTGCTTTGTTAAATAGCAAATAATTGATGAATTTCAAGTTAATTTACTCATGCTGACGTTCTTAATGTGCGACTAATATGCTTAAGTAGTTACATTAATTTATTATGTCCATCTACCAGTTAAGGTTGGTTTAAATGGAACAGGGTAAAAATCCTCAAGTTTTTTACATGCGCGACCCCCTATTTCCTGGCACAAGTTCTCTATTCATCTCACAATAGGTCAGTATACGTCCTATCTCTCTTCATCCCTTCCATAAAGCCTGATGTTTTCTTCCCTTTACATGCTTTCCCATCATCCTCCCCTCTATCATGACATTTAGCATCTCTTCGCCTCTCACCTGTTACAGCCACCTACTCTGCCTCATCCTTATCTTCTACAGAATTTTCCTCTCCTCACCCACCATATCAAGCACTTCATCGTTCGTTTTGCTTTCCGTCCATCGCACTTTCTTCGTTCTCCTCAATATAGTTCTATTCCTTAAGATGAGCATGCAAGAATTTAATTCAAGTGGTAGGAGAATGGGACAAGCATTATAGGCAATGACTATATCGGGGTTGAGTCACGAAGGCAAGATTTTCTGCAACCCGAATTTAATTATGATATCCTCATGATAAGCCTAATACCTATATAGAGTTTATCCAGTGGTAAAGAAATGAACGAAAATGCCAAAATAATTGATATCAGTATCGAACTAACAGCTGAAAGTTACGAAAGCGATATTTTTTGAAACCCGAATTACGCTATGATTCCCAAAACTTAATGGATTTCATAACTATCGATCTCGTAGATAAACGTTCTTGCAACCGGATATTAATTCATATTTTTCTGTAACTCTCTGCACCCTTAACTAGAGAGTGTGGATTGCCACTCGTGCAAATGAGCGTGGGAGGTTAGTGAAGATGGATCGAATGGAAAAACACAGTTTTATAATCGGGACGGGCTTCCATAGCTAGGTTTCAAATCATTGGTGGAAGAGGCGGACGGCGGGCGGGTAGGTAGGTTGGAGTGCAGCTTGACCCAGTGACCTTTTCACGTGCCCTCGTCCACAAAAAAATGATTTGTGCATCACGGTGCTGTCTTTCCATGGTGACTCTAAAAAAGGGGGATGCATTTCCATGTCCCGCAGGGAACGCCGAGCAGCGTCGAAAACTCGATATCCAATTTGGAACAAGCCATAATTATGACTCAGTCTCGGGTAGGAGCAGCCGATGTTGGAACATTCTGGATTATTCTATTCGTGGAAGATTATCGAGGAGAGTCCAAATTGGAAAGCCTTCCCAGTTTTGGTCGTTTATTATAAGAAGAACATTATAAATGTATTATCATCAATCAACAACCAAAGAATGTACGAAGAACTGAGAGGCCTCAGTACAATATTTCAAGATTTTCATAATATTCCGAAAACCACACTAGGGGGGTGACCTGTCAACATGCTCTCAACAGCAGTCTACGTACATTCAACTGATCAACATGCATTATACTATACCCTATTAAAGATAATGTAACGACGACTATTGATGCATTAGCATAAATCGCTAACGCTTTTCAGGAGGCGAGACCTCATAAGTATGCACTGGACTATGAGTATGCTACCAATGTTGGAGGGACCGTTTGTATTTATGTATTTTGTAGCTACATAACTGGATAGAGATACAATGTTACACCGCAAACATGCATAAATATAAATGCGAAACGTTAGTAAAAAAGAAATAATGTAATTTACCAATTAATGGACCTATTTCTCCAGAATAAATTAAAGCATTAACTATGCATTCATAATATTACCCTTAGATTTTCCGCAACGGTGTGTGGCAGAGAGTGTTATGAGACCAGCCATTTAAAGGAGAGGGAATAGTGATAAGAAAGGGGGAGAATAGAATACATCCAGAGGTAACAGAGTATCTAATTGTAACGCTCTGTTTTTGCTACAGTTACTACATCTACATAATACCCTGCAAGCCGAGCAAGGTGTGGCAGGGGGTGATTTATCATCTTGCACTATACGCTTTATAAGTTAATACAACTACGACTACTAATGCATTAGCAAAAAGCTGCTAATAATTGTCAGGAGGCGAAATTTGAGTACCACGCTTCACTATACGTATTATATCAATATAAGACTCTGTATTAATGTTTTTTACAACTACATAAATGCACAGAGATACATGGGTTATACCGGAAGCATGTGTGATGTGCTGTTTGTACTAGGTAGCAGACGAGGATACAAGTATAAGGGAGTAAATCAACTAACTTGCTAGACTACCTATCGACAAACCTAGTTAAAAGTCTCATTGGCAGCTGATATGGTCTCTTATCGTTCGCGGGATAAATGAAATTTTAAATCAGTCCGTTTTGCGTGCGTTCTGAATAACTGAGGCAAATATATATATAGTCAATTCTTTTAGGATGAAGAGGAACCAACGAGAGAGAAGGGAGGGGAGACAAAATTTCGAAACAAAAATAATGAGAAGGGAAAGGGTAGGTGGGAGAGATGTTGCGGTTGATATGTTTGCGAGGGTGAAGAGGAATGGAGTTCGGTAAGGTCATAACTGGATTAACGTGCGTCACAAAAAGAAGGGAGAGGGGGTGTTGTGTGGGGATTAGGTAGGAAACAACGCTCAGAATGTCATGTATCAGGATTACACATTGGTGGAGGGTGAATTCATGAGGGAATATTATTATTTTTTCCCCACTTCTCAGTCTCAAGGCTGGAAACATTCACCTATTAGGCAACATTGCCAAAGGGATTATGGTCACCAATTGACTGTGTGTGTAGTTGGCTCATGTATATTAATTTGTTGGCCGATTAAAAATAATGTCCTTAAAGCGTTTCCTGTGTTACATGACATTGCTGTTGGAGATCTTCTTGACGTTATACAACTCCAAATTGAAAGTAAAATCGGATATTGGGATGGATGTGAGTTAGCGAATTATGAAATGCTAAAAGATTATGAAAGTATTTGGGGAATCGGGGGTGAAAATTTGGCCCATTGGTAGGATCACATTTCGTTTACGATTAGCATATTCATTTCAAATTGTTTGATGAAATTTTATTTTGGCTGCTCCTTTCCTCACATTTTATTAAGTGTGTGGAAAAGTTTGAGGATATGTCTGCTTTCAACGTATATTTCTTGCGCTTGCGCGCACGAATATTGATTGAGTGACCAATTTATGTATTGTGGAATGACCAATGTATTAGAAACTGCAATTGGAGGTGTTACACTTGAGCCGGTGCACACCACTTTGTCCGAAGAGTTTATATTTATTTTCTGATAAGATCCGCTCCTTTTTTTCAACCGCGAATACTATATTTAAGGATATTGGTCTGGAGTATTGGTGATAAATGTTTTCAATTAAACACTAAAGTAGATATATCCAACGTTGCGTCAAATTTCATTGGCCTCATCTGGGCTTTGACTTATTCTGAGTGTGTGAAATAATAGTTTAAAAAGCAGCCTACGCCAGCAAACAATTGTAAGTAATTATCAGTAATTGTTTACTCATGTATGCTGTTTTTTAAACTGTTATTTCACACAGACTAAGTCAAAGCCCTGAGGTGGTCTATAAAATTTGAAGAAAGGAAGGCTATGTCTACTTGAGCGTTTAATGAAAATATTTTTGAGCAATACTCCAGAACAGTATCCTTAAATTTACCGTTTGAGTTAAAAAACATTTTTCCAAGATTTTTATGCCATAAAGAAAACATTTAACTTATTCTTGGAGAACTGATTAACATTCTCCTAAGGCAGGTTATCTGAAAATGGAATTGGGCACTGTCGTTTCGGAGGTTTGATAGTAGGTAATCAGGTAATTAAATATCCCATTGTAATTGCAGCATTTTAATAATTGTTTTACCGTTTGGACCATTGATTTTAGCAATCTTCTTGATGGTGCATAACTCCGAATTGAAGCCGAGGTAGGAAGTTGATATGGATATGAGTCAGTGAATCATGGAATGGCATGATGAAAGCTTATGAGATTACCTAGTGGTGACATGATTCACGAGGAACAGTGATTTCTATGAAAGTCTATTATTTAAAAAAATTAAAAATTTTGACAACCATTCTTCATATCAAGAATTCAATCCACAAAGTTTAATTGAACACTCCATAATTCAGCCGTGAAGGTAGGTAACAGTCATGGAAGTTGCTGAAATAGATATGAATCTATCGATTTGACAGTGGCGTCCGGGTATCATGAACATACATCGGCATACCTAAATCAGGAAAAAATATTCTTTGAAAGAGTGATCAAGAATAAACAAAATAGGTGTCTTCCTGGCTGTTCATGAAAGTATTTGTTTGTAGCGGAGAAATGGGGTGCCATTAGATAGTCCATGGGTTGTAGGAACTCTACTCGGGATCTCCACCGGATCAGGTTATCCATACTGGTCGATGTTTCGATGCCCAACTCATTGCATCGTCAACAGGGCTGTTGATTCACTCAATATCCCTGATGACGAGATAACAGGATGTTGAGTTACTCATCAGCCCTGATGGCGATGCACGAGTCGGGCATCGAGGCCAGTATGTAGAGCCTGATCCGGTGGAGAAGCCAACAATAATTCCTCCATCTAGTACGCCGGGAAAATACCAGAGCCCAGGTGTTTGTTTACAAAAGCTTACGTAGAATAATACAAAATAAGTTTGAAAAATGCACGAGTGTAGTAAATGATATTAAATTTTAACTATTATTACTTATATTTAAAATTTTATTCCTTAATCAAAGAATGTTAGGACTAGAGTTTTCTGTGCGGTATTCGAAATTTAGACTAAGTGATATTGAAATTAGTTTTTGTCGTGTATTAAGCCGTGTTTACACGATGAATTTACCTGCGCGGGTAGATGCGTGAACACAATCACCATCAAAATTTCCCCGTGTAAACACTCAAAATTGCGCAAATGCGTGAATGCGTGGACAGAAAATAGCCCCTGTTCTAATTTGGTGAATGTGTTCACGCATCTGTCCAGCCACGTACTTGCGCGGGTAAATGCATCGTGTAAACACGGCTTTAGGCTCAGCGTGACACGTTGATATTTGTGAGAAACAATTATAATAAATTAAATTATTTCGCGTTTAGAAGAAAATCTGTACATGAGTAATCGAATTTTTACGAAATATATGCCTTGCAGCATAAGGATACGTTTTAAAATAGCATTGAACAGCCAAAGCATCATCAGTATGATGCCATTTTTTCACTTTTCTCTATAGATGTCACTAATAAAAACACGTATGCAAAATTTCACGCAAATCTGTACAAAAAGAATAATAGCTCCAAGCACCTTAAGTTCAATGCAATTATGTTGGCAGCGTTTCCTACCATTTGTTGTCCTCTCCCCTTCTCTCCTTTGCCGACCCCTTTCACACGAGTCTTCATCTACATCTTCGAAAAACCGTGAAAACCACCTGAAGGGTGTGTGGCGCGAGGTGATCCTACACCAGGAACGCATTACTTACCCCAGTTCAAGGTCGAACACCGCACACACCCCTTGCCTTTAGGTTGCTAACCGAAAAGCAGTCAGGAGAACAAATCATGGCAATAGTAGAAACTAGGGGAGCACCACGCTGGCGACGATGCTAACGTGCAATACCTGGACAAGGTACTATTATTGATAAGTACAACCAATACTACGAATTCATGCATACTAAGAAATAGTTATTGAGGAAGAAAAGAAAACTATGCAGGACATCCGGAGTGGAAAGAGACGTCAATTATGACGATATGTTCATAAGCACAAGCATAACTTCTAGTATACCCAGCGATCGTATCATCTTCATACTTCGATAGTCATGCTGACACGCAAAGATTATTGCAGATTTACAGACTCATGAAACAAAAATATCAGCTAGCATCCACTGCAGATATTGAAAACAGAGAGTAATTTAAGAAAGCAATTGGCATTTACAAACATTTTTGTTTATTTCAAGATTTGTGTGAAAATTTGCATGCGTATTAATAGAATTAATAGATAAAAGAGTAAAAATTGCCATCTTACCGATTGGGTATTTTTTTGGCAATTCAATGCTATTTTAACAATAGTCTTATGGCTCATGAGATACATGTCGTAGTAATGCGATTACATGTATACAGATTTTCATCAAAATGCGAAGTAATACATTTCATTCTGTGTCCGTTGTTGGTATACTCTACCGTCTACCCGAAATTACACATCCCTTTGCCTTGAGAGCCGTGTTCCTTGGATGTGTCCTTCCTATTCTGGAGTACTGTTCGCCCATATGGTATACTGCCTGCTCTACCTCGCAAAAGCTGCTCCATCGTCCCCAGAATTTTTTTTAGCCATTGTCCGACACCGTGTTCCCTCTCTCACTCCTTTCTCGCGTGATAAAATACTGTCATCTCTTGGTCTTCTGCATCCCACTCTCCGCAGACAAACCTCTGACTTGAAGTTCCTTCACCAAATCCTAAATTGTTCCTTCCGATCCCCTTACATCCCTCTCACCACGTGTCCCATGTTTTTCCACTCAAAACACGAGTCTCCTCCACACACCCCAGTTCCGCCTATCCGTTTCCAAAAGGTCCCTTTTCCACCTAATCCTATCCAAACAGCATATTTACCTCCTCACTAAAACGCTACCACTTACAACTACATTCATCCCATGATTAGCCATATGAATGTTTTTTACTTAGTTTTTTTGTTACCTTCATTTTTTGTTGTGCCTAATTTACTTGTAATAATTTATTTATTTTAAGATACCCAATATAAAAGACCTAGTGGCTGTTTTTGTGGTGAACTTTAACAAATAAATAAATACTATTACAATGATTGATTATAGAAATCAAGGTGTGATGTTGAGTCAAAGTTTAGAAAAAATATTTAGTATAATTTTTGTCTAAATTTCGAATACCGAGTCGAAAACTCAAGACATAACAAGTTTCCAATCATTGCGTTTACAAATGATGTGGTACACAGTCACGCGCACGTCACATAACAAGCTCTATTTAAAGAAAAATTGTAAAGGGTAATTCTTCTACCATTTCAATTGCTGCCTGTATGGTGAGTTCCACCGTATAAACAGATACTTGAATGAAGTGTGGTTCTAGAAATGATTTCTCCACGTAATTGAAATATTATTAAAATCACTCAATGACCCACGATTACCGCTCCAGCCACCAAGACCGCAAAAATCCGTAGGTGATAAGGAATCCTCGGTAGCTTAACCGGCTGAAGCGCTTGGCGCAATATCTACGGATCCGGGATCGAGTCCCGGTGAAGGAGAGGATGATTTTTCCTTTGAGAAAGTTTCCCACTGGTGGGTCATTCCTTAAAAGGTTATTACGTCGCTAGTCTCCGTATAATCAAAATTTGTAAAATTAAGAAAGTATTCCCCTCCTTGGCATCGAGCTTCGCGCGGGCGACGTCTACCAAGATTCGTTACCATTATGCGTCGACATTTCTCCATGCTGCACCGCCTTCTTTTGTTTCACTGAGGCATCTCCACGCCGTGGACTTCATTCTCTCTTCTCCTCCTGATCCTCACCCCCCTCCCTCTTCCAAATCAATTGATCGGGTCCTCGTCCTCGATGCCAGAGAACTTCTCTTTGACGGATGATTCCCCTCTCTTGACCCCCAGCGTCGTCGTCCAGTGATCCCTCTGTCTATCTCTTCTTCCTTATGCATCAACTCCTCATCCCCGCCTCCACCACTCTCCGGATCTGCAGCCCCAACCGCCGCCTCTTTCCCGCCTACATCATCGCAGGGGAATATGGCAGCACGCCAACCATGCCCGCCCGTCTCCCGACCACTGCCATCCAGCTTACCAGCCGCGGATCACTGCATATTGAGAGCCGATACTATTATTTTTATTATTAAATGGCAAATCTAACATTAAACGCATCCTGTTTAAAACTCACGACAATTGGTGAAATCCCAATGTATTTATCATCTACAGTACCCTGCAAGCCACCTCGAGGGCGTCTGGCAGGAGGTGAGTTTTCACCAAAATGCACTACACTGGGCATTTTCCATTTGCTCCAGTGCGATGATCACTTTGCAATACCGCAAAACACTGGATTTTTAATCGTTTCAGGCCCGGTAGTCTCGCCATCGCACTTCAAAACAGATCGGGAGTTGAGTTGATATGCGGCTTTTTATTTAAGTATTCTACCAGCTGATTGGTAGCCTTTTGGGCAGTCTTTATCCTACATCCCAATATCCTAAACCTTGCCTCGTTTTATCTCCTAAAAGTGTCCCACCATTGGATCTATCTTAAATTCCTTATATCTTCTGAGACAGAAGATATGAGGAATTTCGTCCCAAATTCCGCTCCTCTTCCTTCCTCTTTCCACGCTTTCCCAGTGTTCTCCCCTCTATTACCCTCTTCAAAATGCCCTCTACTTTCAAAACTTCCTCGATCCATCCCTTCTGCCTTCTTAAAACCTCCGTCACCAGATTTCTCTCCTCTCCAACCATATTTAATACTTCCTCATTCGTCTTCCTCGCCACCCAGCTCACCCTCTCTATCCTTCTCCAAACCCCACATCTGAAATGCCTCAAGTCTATGTACATCCTCCCTTCGCAAAAACCAAGTTTCCGACCTATACAGCGCAACGCTCCACATTATAGTTTTCACCAGCCTTTTATGTACGTCTATTCTCAGACTACCCTCTTCAATTCTCTTCTTTTCGAAAATTATTCTTTATCTAGGGAAATTCTGCATCTGATGTCCCTGCCACTGAAGCCATTCTCCTCTAAAATACTACCCAGATACGTAAACTACTCGTCCTGCTGTATTTTGTTCTCTCCCATCTTTCTAGAGGCGAGGCCGAATGTATGATTAAGTCCTACCTCTAGACAATAAAAAAACTTAAACGCATCCGCGATTGTTGTTTTGGTGTTGATTTTCAGCAAATGACTCTGAGATGGATATTGTAAATTTTTCAATCACTCTGTGCTTTATAGCTTAAGTTTTTAAATTTTATTTATTTTTAACAAGTTCGATTGCTAAACTCAAACCCGGCGTATAGTGTTGTTGAAAGTTATTCGGGCTTCCCACCAGGTTAAACTCTCCATCTCTGCCGACGTTTCGATGTACATGTTGTCAATCTTCCTCAGGGCAGCAGGTGACGATAGACGACACGTAAATTGAAACGTCGGCGGAGATGGAGAGTTTAATCCGGTGGGAGGCCCGAGCAACCTTCAGCAAACTCAAACCGCTCAGCAGTGAATATTTTGAACCTAATGAATTTTACCTACCGGCAGATTATATTTATCGATTGATATTTAACGTTTCGTCAGCGCAAAATTTTACTTTCAACGTCGTTCGTGTGCGCTGAAGTTTGCTGATGTGTTATGATCTGCTTTACCTTCAGCAAATTGAATGTAAATATTCCTTAATCCAGAAGTGCTATTGAAACTACGATTATTGATGCGTTAGCAAACGTCTGCAAATACATACCAGGAGGTAGAATTTCACCGACTAGCGCTACACTATAGGCAATAAATCTGCCTTGCATCATATATGTATAATGATTGAATAATATGATAATCATAGAATCACTCCCATCTCCCCGCACTCTGCATATCTAGTTCCGCCTTCCCCGTCCTGACCTGGCCAAGGTCCCCTCACCCCTCCTAGACAGGGCGGGAGTCTTTCCTGATATCTTTATCCTTGGGAAGGTCAAGTGGTCACTCGCTCATCACTGTGACCTTTAGAAATTTCCACTCCAATCGGCTCATTCCACCTTAAGGTCTTTCCCCTTCTTTGACACCATTTTTATTGCTGAGAAATTTAATCAAGCTGTAATTTTTCGCTACTGAGTTGGAGTTAGCAATGGTGTATGGGGATATGGGCTGGTGCCTGTAAACATCGAGAGAATGTTTACTCTATTTATTTATAGACAAACCTTTACAAATACCACACAATAAATAGAAATTACACGACCTAAGTTTCAACGTTTCATCGTCCTGGTCAGGTGATTACCTCAGGTAATCAATCACGTGATGCTGACGATGTATCGGTGAAACCCGGGTTGAGTAATTTTTATTTATTGTGTGGTATATGTAAACGTTTATCTATAAATAAATTGTTGACTATGGAGTTCAAAAAAGTTACTGAAGTAAGATTTTTTGTTGATATTTACTCTCTTCCATTTAAGCATACCTTAACTGGTAGGTTACCCTGATAATAATTATAATAATCTAAAAGAGAAAGTTATCTTTCGAACATTAGCCATGTAGGAAAATGCACTGAAATTCATTTTTCACTTTTATTCTAACACGAAGGTTGTCCATGTTTATAACCCTTATTGTAATTTGAAGCATTTTATTCAGAAATACTCAATAAAATCAATATTACGGGTTGATATCGAAGCTAGCCGCTGACGAATGTATAAACTTTCTACTAAACTGATAATCATATTTCACGTAGAAGACAGGTATCTGTAATGTACAATAATTTTCATGGTGGAAAGGGGTATATTTCCTAGAGTTATTTTAATATATGTGGTTACGAGACCCTCGGTTGGAAAAAAATCCCCATGAATTTAAACACGCCATCTATTTAAAAATTTGCCATTTCTTGCATACAGTTCACACGGGTTTATGTATTAAATTGTATATGAATGTATATGGAGAGAAAACCAGGTAAAACAATTACGAGGTAGGTGCATATGATTCCTGTGATCAGGGTGGGACTACGGTTACTTATTTTGCAATGTCGTTTCGTTAAAGAAAACGCATCCTGCGTAATATATATAAGGACAATGCTCACAGTAACTGTCCTATAAACACACTCCATCAGTTAACGCTAGTGATTTAAAGCATCTGACAACATTTTAAGATGACAGTCAAAGGTTTGCTCTCATGAGCGTAATTGAAAAATAACGACAGCGCGAGCTTACGCGTTACGGAGAACCATGATTGCGTCTCTGTTTAAGATTGTTGAGCTAATACGGAAACTACTTCGGGGAATACTTCAGAAAGGAGTTCTTACCTTGCTGCGAATAGATTCTACGTGCGAGCAATTATATCGGACATTTTTCGTTGGTATTGTCTACCTGGGCCATTTTGCAGCGTAAATTTGCTATCACATCTCTTGATACGCGGACCACCTGTTGTAAGTATCGCTGGTGCGAATGCGAATTTATTAAAGGGTCATTCCATGTCAGATTAACACACCTACTTAACCTTACCATCTCAGGTTTTAATTAAACTTGGTGCGTTGGTAGTCTCTACATAGATGAAGAAAAATAGCAAATTTCATTTCATTTTATCAGCCTGTTATGAAAGTATGGCTATGTAAACTTTACAAAAATCGTACAAAATTACATGATCCTCAACATTAAAAATATTAATTGTTCATCTCCAAATTAAGGTAGAGAGATGAAAGAGGTGTCAATTTGTAGCTATGTTTATGTGCATTCTTAATATATGTAAAACACTATGGGTTGTAAGGAATTCTTTTTCAAATTCCAAAATAACATTTTAATGAAACTTCTCGAAAAAAAAACGCCTCTCCTATTTTTTAATATTAATCTAGGAATCAGGTTATATAATCATGAAAAAAATACAAAGTTTGAAAATTGGAGGGAAATGGGTTTATGGTTAAAATAATTTAAAACTTTTAAAAGAAAAAAAAATGTGGTTTTCACGAAATACCAACACCATTTAAACCGTTCTTTACTAGCTTTTACGCCTGTATATTAAAATTGAGCCAATTACATGAACTAAAATTAAAGACTTTACTTAAAGAAATACTTATTCTTTCCAATACTTGCCTTTTAGGTATAAATACCTACTTCGCATATGTACGTAGGCCAAGAATCCCAGTTTTAGATAAATAGAATCTCCCAGCATAAAACTTCAACGAAATCCAAGATTAAAATATCTGCATTGGCAAATCACTCCATCAAAAATAACCACACATTTTATTTCTAACTCACACAGAAAAGAGATTTAGAAACTAATCTATCTTAAAGATAATTTAAAGAAATGGTGCACATCACAAAAAACAAAATATCTAGCTAAAAAAATGAATTCGCCAAATTAAGAAAAATTTATTATAATTTGATATGTTATAGCAAAACTTATTTTCATTTTTATTCTTTGAAAGCACCTTAATGTACAACAATTAATAAACAAACAATAATAATAGTAGAAATTCAGGAACTCTCCTTGAGTTAATGTATTAAATCATATGTACAAATATGTTTTGTAGCATAATTATGCATCATGCTTGACTTTTACTGTACCCCAAATTAATTTTGAATGTAGTATTGAAGAAGCATACATATAAAAGGGAAGGTTGGCAAAAGATTTATAAAAAAACACTATCAATTAATGGACTGATATCTCAAGAATAAAATGCTAAAAAAATTATTATAATTATTAAAATAATTTGAAACGCTGAAAATATTTCATAGATGATTCTATTGGCGTTTCAGGATTAATTTACGAATGTTATCTTCGGAATATCTGTTCCAGTTTTGGACAAGTTGAGAAAGGCATGTACTTGCCATTTGTCCCACCACTGAATTTCTTGCTTTCACCAGTCTGAAGTGCTGAAGTTCATGCTGATTTTTAAGGGAAAATGACAAACAGTGGTCAATTTTTAAATGCACAGTGTTTCAATCCACTTTAAAAAAGTAATCACACAATTAGGGATAAAAGAAGATCAAAGGCAACGGCCTGCCACGATGGAAACACCGGTTCCCGTCCAGTCATCAAAGTTAAGCATCGTTTGGCTCGGCTCGATTTTGGAGGGGTGAATCAGTCTTAGTGCTGTTGCCCCTGTCTGCATGTGGCAGACAGTTTGTGCGAAATAACATTAGCCGTCGAAGAACGTTAAACAATAATACTACTACGAAGATTAAGAAGAGTTTGGATGTTCAGTTTGTACCCTGAAAGCCAGAAAATGCCAAAGTTTTATGATTATTGTAGGAAAGCAGCAGCATCGAAAAATGAAAATTCTTCCTCCTTTAAACATCAGGATCAAGAAACAAGGTCTTATACTGATGAAGATCCCACTTCTCATGCACAATCTCAGGTGATTGAGACGTTAAATTCATCACTGAAAGAGTTAGATGAGTCCTCTTTTGGCAAGACAAAATTACATAAAAAATTATGCTACCATAAAAGTGTTAAAATAGATTCAGCAGTGAAAAAAAAACAGTTTCACAAGATTTTGTTCTAAATATCATCTAATCTCAAGCTATTCAATTGAGATATAAAATCTAATACCTACCACTTCGGCTGTTTATCGATCAGCGTCAAATCCGTCACCTATATCTGCATTATCCGGTCCGGACTTTTGCTAGAATCACGGGGATGTCTGATTTGCTTGATACAGATCGGAAGTTTCACCGATGTAGCTCCATGCCACTTTCTCAGGTTGGCAAGCCAGGAAATTCTTCTTCTACCAGGGCTTCATCTTCCTTTTACCTCACGTTGTATAGCTAACTGGAGAAGTCGATATTTATCATCATCTCTTATTATATGTTCCAAATATTGTAATTTACGCTGTGTAATCATCGACATGAGTTCGGGTTGACAACCCATTCCCTGAAGGACTGTTTCATTCAACCCCAAGTGGTTCTTAAAAAGCGTATAAAAACGTGGTCTGCGTCGGACCAGACGGTGGAAGTTATACTTCTTTGGCCGGTCGCACACACCCGCTCACACACACAGGCAGACAGGATATATAAATGAAATAAAAGACATTTTTTCTCTATTATTCAATATATTTCTCTTCGATATATTGTTATTTTAAACAAAACTTCTTTTCAAAGTTCGAACGTACAAAACGAGTAAATGGGTGCTTGCAGTTTGCAAGCAAAAGGGGAAAAGTGTATGATAGTACATTGTAAATCATTAAAAACGAATGCAATAAGGTCTTACTTCTTTTGGAAATTATTTTAGCTGGGTCAATTTTTGACCTAAGAATATAATAATGAGATAATAGCATAAAACGAATGGTCCCATGACATATGTACTTTGTTCATCTTAGTAATTGCTATATTTTTCCTTTTATTTTCATGCCATTGAGCAATTTTGAAGTAAATATTTTTAATTAAACATGATTACAGTTATTTGGCAGTATGAAATTCAATCAATATGAGCTAAGTAAATGCTATGGATTTTCACATTTAATTTTATTTTTGCTGATCTCAATTATTATAATTTACATATTAAACACATGACGTAGTACTTGGATTCATATTTTCAAAATCCAAGAGATAATGCATCATAGAACATTATCATTTTACATGGTTTTGACTTTTAGAATGGAGTTTCGAGGTACATTTCAGAAAGTAGGTGCAAGGATTAATGTTTCCTGGAAAAACAGAGAGAGGGAAACCCGGAATAAGGTGTAAAGAGTGTTTCAGAAGCAAAATGGAGGAATATGGAGCGATCCCAACGGCTTTCGTAGGCATGAGCAAATGGAGGAGTGCCAAAGCTACGAAACAGTTTATGTATATAATTATAAAACATTGTAAAAAGTATATTTCTAAGGCATAATATCGTTAAAAGCGATTGAAATAGGCACGGAGAATGTTATATTACTTTAAGTTTAATCTTTATAGCACGCGTAAAAGGTACTGGAAGGTTCGGGAACAATGAAAAAATTGCTTAGCAACGAAAATGAAAAAAGATCTAAATTTGCATTAATTTTGCGTTTAAACTTCAAATATTTCAATTTATCGATCGATAGAGAAACATCGGTTGCAAGAAGTAAATGCATTGATCTGTTGGCCTCATTTCAGTCAAAGAATAAAACTTGTATCTAAATTATTTCATATTTTAATGAATGAATGAAAATTACTCTACACGTAAATTATTCGTTTTTCCCATTGAAACCTATTAAAAAACAAAATCCTATCTGGACTCGAAACCAATGAAAAATATTGGGATTTTCGATTTTTTCCTGACTCGACACCAAATTTGAACCCTTCCCTGAAAATTTCATCCTTTTAGCTCGATTAGAAATACCCAGGAATTCGTATCAATGAGTACAATTGTGGATTTTTCTCACCCAAAAGAGAGTGACGCGGTTTCTCGACCAACATCCCATCCCAAAAGTCTCCAACGGGCGCAAAGAAGTATAACTTCAAAAATAAATATTTTAAAGACTTGGATCTTATTCTCCATGGCCTCCCTCAGAGTCCAGGCCTCTACGCAGTAGAGTTAAGTTGTAAAGAGATAGCTTTGAAGGATTCGCCTTTTTAATGGCAGTCTTAGATCAAAACAGGGTCTTATTAGATTTAAAAATCGCTCTGACTTTTTCGATCCAGCAGTTGATCTCCTGAGACCTCAGTCGTCGCTGATGTTGCAAACCGTCTCATATATGCTCCGAAAAATCGGCGCTAAAATTAACCATCATATTAATTTTAATCATTATAGAAATTAGCGTTCATCAAATACTCGAAGCAACATAAAATTTCGACTCATCTCCCCTCCCATTATTTATTTCTGTATCCATTTAATCGTTTTTCATTGGGCCACGAACATACTATTTTTTCGTACTTTCAAATTCGTTATTCTGCTGTTGCATCTGCTTGCGAACAAGAATTGCAAATTGTATGAGTAAAAATATGCATCTCGTATCTCAGTCATTGGCTATGCCAATGCAAAATGCATAATGCCAATGCATATGCATGCAATTCCTTGAAGTTTATATTTCGAATGCATATGTTATGAAAGTATTTCAACTCTGCCACGCCACATTCTTTAGAAATATATTTTTTATTTTTTTTGTAGTTTTTAAAATATTTAAGCTGCTTTATTTTCAGTTTCATATTAGTGTTTACATGGTACCTATGCTTAAATAACCAGCGGTGGTTTAATTTTTAATGCGCTCCAATCTCATTGCTACTCTTGACCTTTGTCATGAATCGTGGAGGGTTCAATTTAACCATTTTAATCCCAGTGAATTTGACTTTTATGCATCTAATATTCCGTTTTTGTTTAAAGATAAGCTGCCAGGGAAAATGTACTCATACTTACTGGTAATAATTTGTTAATTATTCAAACGAAGGTGGATATGGTTTGCTAATGCAACTCTTATTTTATGTACAAATTAGCGCTTAATATTCCAATTTGGTGGCTTTAGTCGTATTTTAGGGTACTACCATGCATGTTAAACGTATAATTTTATTTATAAGTACTTAGTTTAAAGTGGTGTTTCATTAAACTATTATGTGATACCAGTGCTTTTGGATTCATGGTGAAAATTTTGAATGCATTTTCAAGGAATCATATTTTATTTTGAAATATTTAAGGCCATGGATTTGGCCGGAATGTTTTATCCCAAATATTGGAATTGAATGGCATGTTTTGTAAGAATTACATAGTATTATGCCTTTAATACTCATTATTATGCTCGTTTTTTTTGTACTAATCATGAAATAATCCTTTAGATCACCATTCATTGCTTTTTGTGGGGCTTCATAAATCCCTAAAAGGGAAGAAGTTTCATTTTCACCCCATTGAAGAAAAGTTATCTCATGTTCATCTCTGAAGCTTTTTAATCTTATCTCCGCATTTAACCCCACAGATGACTTACGGCAGACCACTTTTGCCGTAAAGACCTATCCATAGTTTACGCGTTACAAGAGCCGGTAATCATGGAAACGGAAAGGTATGTCTATGCGTGTCTCCTACCCTACGTAAACGACTCTGCCAGCCAAAGATTTATGCAGTAATTACAGTTATTAATACTCCATCCATACTGTACTTATCTTAATTTAGACGCAGTATGCCAAAAGGAGAACTACCCAGATGCTAGAGCTTCTTTGCGTGATCGTAGACCCACTTCCCTCCTTAGACGAAAATATCAACCCTTCCCATTCTACTTTGAAAGAGCCGAAATAGAAAGTTCATCCATTTTCCTTTTTCGATATTATTCCTTTATTTTCGAGAAAAATATATATCATCGCATCACCATCTATAAAGTGAAACCATGAATTGACATTCAATCAGGAAATGCGTAATTGATGAACGTCACAGAATATATTTGTAAAAAAAATGTTTTCATTCAAATGTTTCGACTTTCAGTCATAAAGTAACTTTAATCATACTGTTACCGTATTATACTGAACTTTATGATGAAAGGGGTAGGTTCATGTTTCCCCTGCGTTGAGAATTGTGTGCGTAAAACGTCGAGGTGACGCGAAAAGGGCCTAGATTTCCTAATAGAGTAAAACATTTTTCATTGGAGGTTATTTCGTCCGATATCGATATTAAATTATTCCAAACTTGCGTGTGCTGAACGGGGAAACATGGTGTGGAAAACTTTCTCGGAGTTTATCTCTCTGCTTTCCGTGTTATGGTTGAGTTATTGACTTTATGATAAGCTCTGCAGTAATGCTTTCACTGGAGTCACTGACTTTGAGGGTGAAAATTATCTCATTGTAATTTTTTTGAGAGGTAATAATTTACAGTATTCTTTTCTAAAATGGTTGATAAAGTTGCTATCATTAACCCGGAAGTCCGGGAAACTCGCACTGTCTTTTGTATTTGTTTCACTCTAGCTCAGACCTTTCGGTGAAAATTGAAACAAAAACTTCAGAACTTAAAAATAAAGACTCTTCTCATTAAATTTCTTTGCTACTGCTGTATAAGTGCTGTAATAAAGTATTACCAGTGTTATTTAGCAGATTTTTTTTAAAGCGATGTAAATAAGGAATGAGAAAAAGTAGTTTTTTGTCGAAGTTGAAGAAATAATGATATCAGCCGCAAAAGTTTTTTCTTCCTTGCAACTGTGTGACTTTACAGTATTGGTTTATCACCAATATTCTTAATAAGAGCTTTTTTAAAAGCGTTGGTAATAAGAAATGAGGAACAGTAGATTATTTCCTAAGTAGAGTGAATAATATCAGTTATATACGAAACTGAACTCTCTTAATCATCCATCAGGTTCCAGAAATACATATTTTAATGTCATGCTCCAGTTGCATGATAGGGAAAGACTCAGAAAATAAAAATCGTAAATTCGTCATTGTTTGACGGATTCTTTTTTTCTTACTCTCCTTACCTGATGTACGGTCGTAGTGTAAAAGCATTTTTTTGCTTCGCATGTCAAAAGCAAACGAAAGCAATAACCATAAGGCCTAAAACACGAGAAACTCCATTGAAAACATGATTTGTTGCACGAATAGTCTTGTGCCAGGAATTTAATCGGAGTGAATTATGGTTGTTAATCCCCGAACTTCATTTCACCATACCTTGTACACTTATATAAAAATGAACTTTTATTTAAACACTTCCTAAAGATTCAAACTGATGTTCAAAAGGTAAGAAATATCACAATTTTATATCCATAACTCACAGCAGTAGTTTGTTAGCACCCGAAAAGCAATACTTATGTAGTGAAAGTATTAGGTTATTCCAGAATTTGAAGCATATGTGCAACTCTTTGTAGTAGAAACCCTGTGCAAACACCCACACAAGCTTTAGATCCTGATTTCATGAATGTACTACATCAGACAGCAAAGAATTTAATCCCATGTACATACCTACCTGATCAGATTTTTACAATTACATTTTATCATGGTCATTTGGCACTGGTGTATCCTCTCCATAATTGTAAAATCAACACATTCCACCGCCAACTGAGACAATAAATCTTTAAAATTACACTTAGCAGACTACCATGGTGGCCACGTAATTAGTTATGTACTTCGACATTTCTTGCGCGTGTAGTTAGCATCAAATGTAAGAGATTATCCCCAGATTACATAGTCAATTTATGACAAAATAAGACTATTAATTTTTAATTTCAAAGATGGATATTCTCTAGCCAGCCTATGTTTTTACGTGAAACTCTAACAAAGTTTTAGGTGGCGTTTTTTGGCCTAGCCCAAGATCGTACAAATATAGAGGTCAGTAACCAAGTAAAAGTATTGGTGCAAGTTGGTGAAATGGAATCCATTTCATCTGGTAGTAAAGCTATAGTGATGGTGATGGGGTGAGGAGATATAAGGGTTGAAGATTCTTTGTTGAAGGCTAAAGGGCTTTCGCCATTCGGATAGGGGTCATAAAAACTACTGATTATGTTTCCCGTAGTACTTGAAAAATCACATCTTCAAACAGATCATCCGAATAGCAAGTGATACTCTCTGGAGTGACCAAGTGCTAAGTCTTTGTTTCATAAAATTGAAAAACGGTTGCCTTTTGAGAAGATTCAGGTGGCATTGCATGGAATTTGAACATTATGGGTGGATTAAAGTCATTGAATTTTCCACAAATAACTATTTAACCATTTAACTACGACCTATGTTCCAATGCTATCAAATTATCATTAGGTGAATATTACGTTGCCGGTCTCAGTACGGTTGCGACGGGGTTAAGTCCTTGCCTTTCAACCCAAGGGTCGCGGGTACGAATCCCGCCTGGGTAGGTTTCTTACCCTCCTTGGGGCTTTTTTCGGGATAACGTGTAGTAAAAATAAATAAAGAATTACGTTGATGCATAGTTACATCCATAACAGTACCTATTTAGATCATAGAAACTCTCAGCGGCTATTTGAATAGTCTCACAGAACTTGGTAGTCCAATAGCGTAAAGAATCATGCGAGGGATAGAATAAAATGAGAGGCTAGTAGGATAAAGGGTTATAGAGGTTTTTAACAATGTATGGCTGTTATGGTGGATATATTCCATAATGGAGGTAAAACGAAGTAGTTGCAGTTTTCCACTAGTAATAGGTTTATCTCACGACTAATTTTGACGTAATTCGTCAGTATGAAGTCAGTATCACTTGATAGTGACGTAGTCGGTGTACTACGTCAGTAACGAGTGATACTGACTTTATAATGACGTGGTGCGTCGAAACTAGTGAAGTAAACCTATTACTTGTGGAAAACTGCAACTTTTTTGTTTTACCTCCAGGTAAGAGAGGTCCCTATAGACCACCATAGGTTCCTCATACCTATAATTCACGCTTGCATCGTCCTCCCTGGACCCTCAAGCTCTTCCCTGACGAATGCCACTAAGGTCTACGATGCCCTTTGTATATAGTTTCCGGGGATGAGGGGTACAGCAGCGGGGTAGTTGTCCATTTCTGGAAATGATTTTTCCCTCCATTCCCCCACAATCGTTCCCCTCATTCTCAAACAAATACCCTGACCGTGCTCGCCTCTTGAACTATTTTTAACCGCGGTTGTTGTTTGTGCTGTGTGTTCGGCAGCTCCAGCACCACCGACAGCCCCGGGAGCAGCGCCCCGCCGCCCACAGTCAACCTCGGCCCGCCGGAACTACCCGCCAAGATGTTCAACGTCGCCGGCCTCATCTCCATCATCCTCTTCTACGTGCTCATCCTGGGCGTGGGAATATGGGCCGCACGGAAGAAGCAGGCCGGCAACGACTCGGAGGAGGAGGTGATGCTCGCCGGGCGCAGCATCGGGCTATTCGTCGGCATCTTCACCATGACAGGTAGGTCAGCGAACGACTCCCGCACGACGCTCCTCAGCTTGACCCCTCAAGATGGTTGGAGCGATTTTTGTTTGTGTACACATTTGTGTGATACCTACTTGGCATGGGTGTTCTCATTAGAGATATCTATAGATAAAAGTGAAAAAAGTGTACCATACCGATTTGTTTTTTTTGCAACTCAATGCTGTTTCATCGCGTTGCCTTGTGACACATGAGATGTATTTCCTATTGATTCGGTGACTAATGTACAGATTTTCTTCAAAACGTGAAAAATAAGTAGATTTCTTTTTATTATAGTTGTTGCTAAAAATATCAAGTTGCCACAAAGAGTCCAAAATTCGAAAACAGCATATATGCGAATATAATTTCGTCTAAATTTCGAATACCGCACCGAAAAGTTAGTCATAACCGGCTTTAATAAAAAAAGCTTAAAATATAATTCTTGCGTCATTTCCATCACTGCCTGTATGGTGCATTCCAACGTATAAACAGGTGCACTTAAATGAAATATGATCCAAGAGTTTTCTTCGACTTACTTAAATAATTATTATCATGATTCAATGACCCACGATCACCGCTCCAGCCAACTTGTCGACACTCTTTACATAATGAGATGAGCGGCACCGCTTTACTTTTGCGTATTTTTCTTTCCCACCTGCCAGTATTGGGAAATGAGACTGAGTGCTCTAATTCTCCAACAGATTCCTTCCACTCATGATGTAAACTTTCGTAAATATAATTTAAAAAATCAGCCTTAAAAACTGATAATTTTACTATACTGTATTTGCTCTTGAGTAAGCTTTTACATAAAATTCATTGCTATGAAACATTTGATGGAATAGCGCGGATCCTATTCAAAGAAAAATTAGCCGTGCCGAACAGACGAGATAAATGCGAAACACAAAATTTATTATACGTAGCAATTTTTTATTACTCATCATACAATGCATAAGCTTCATCATTTCCATCACGTATTTCATCCCCTCTTGTGAAATTAGGACCCTAAGGAATGAGTATCCCAGTCTCCAACGATTGCCTGCGCTCACAATGAAATTTTAGGAAAATGTTTTACAAAATCAAGCGGAAAAAATATTTTATGAAAACCTCTTTGCTCTTCAGTAAATCTGCTGGTAAAATCGAGTATATAAAAAGTTTATGACGATGATGTTTATGGAAAGGTTCTGATCCTATTCAGGGAAATATATTTACCGTGATCAGCAGGTGGAGATAAATACGAAATTCACTCTATTCTAAATTGTAAAATTGTTTTATTTATCGTTTGCAGCACATAATTAATTATAATGTTCTGGGTCAGTGGTTTAGAAGCCCCCCAAATCGAATACCATCGGTACAATTTACGCGAAACTGGTACGAAACCACTCAATTCGACTAAAGATAGTATTTTCCTAATCTTACTTTCTTCATACCACCTACTTTTAGCCATATCTTCTCCTTCGAATTTCTCCCATCAACCTCTTTTCCTCCGCTTTCATATCTATCTCCACCTCGTTCTTCAAGAAGAGAGCAATTGACTTGTAAATTTAAAATAAAGATTAACCCAAACTGTCCCTCTTTTTTACTCTGCTTTTTTTACAATTAGGATTAATCTTAAATTTAAAAACCACCTCGTTCGTCTGCTTCTGTGCCCAGCTAATCCTCTCTATCCTATACACGAGGGAGTCAAGAGTCTTCTTAAGTCAATCTTTTACTAATTTTACTTACTGCTTGACTAATACCTCTTATTACTTGCCTTTTTTCAGTGAACGCCTTCTTCACTAAAGCTATTCTCCTAATATTTGGGGATACCGGGGCTAGTCACGGAATTACCCTTACGGAGTCACTCGTGAGCGCAACCCGCACTGGTTTCTAGAATTTAGATATGGCATCATTGACGTGCATTTTATAAACTGAGATGAAAAAAATTGTGTTTCCAGGTTTGTGTTTGAAATTGTGTTTAATTCAGTCTTTAAAGTGGAGATTTTAGTGTAGGCTCTTATGAAGATTGCTCAGATTACAGCAGAAAAACGTCAATTTGAACGAAAAAGCACATATAAGCTTTGAACAAAAATTGTTCATAAGAAGTGATAAGTCCTGGGAATTTGAATAAACATAAAATATTGGAATATTGCCACTCATTTCTTAAAATTAGCGAATTACTGCCGCAATTGAAGTCAAAATGGGGTAGTTCCATACAAATGGCACAGCTCCTATGGAAGGACAAACGTGGTCATTAAAAACATGTTCGTGGAACAATTTGCATTATTTGTACCTCAATGTTAGTTTTCAATGGGTAACCCATTTTATTAGCGAAAGCAGGTTTTTATAAACCAAATAATTAAATATATGTAATTTAGTATTTGTTTTGACTCACATTTTCAGTGTAGAGCCACCTTAAAACCATTTTTGCTAGAATGTCTGATTACCTGATTTTAAAATAAAACGTCAATTTGGAACACGTAGAAATGTGCATCTGTAAGATAAAATAGTCCCTCTAACTTTAGTATCACTAATCCTCATTATGTTGAAGCTCAATTTGAGGTAGCAAACGTGGCGTGTAGTCAGGGAATGATAACCTAAAGAGGCACTTATTACACCAGATCTGTAATGCAATCAAAATTTTACATTATTCTCCACACTTCTTAGTTTACATTGCTAAGTAGAGACAACCTTGGGGTTCACCGGTTAGGTAGCTAATGACCTAGTCTCTAGTGGAGTTTACCAAGATATTTTTAATTCTTCCGAAATTACTATTGTGGCCGTTTTCCAGGTAGCATGGCTACAACAGACATGTTTAATGTTTATTTGATGGCAATTGCATTTTATAAATGGTATGTTTTTGGAAAAAGAGGGAAAAAGTTAATTTAAAAATCCTTTGACCATGCACCAATTTCGCAGAGGGGAGGACATTTTTGACGCATTAGAGCAAGTTAGCATACATTCTTAACGAAGCGTCTGAATTGCAAGCATTCACTTTCTTCAAATATTAAACGGGAGGTTTGTGTTTACCTCGAAATAATCCCTTTTAAGAAAAAATGAGAAGAAGAGAGGAGTAAGAAGTAGAGGAGAGGAGAAGAATAGAGGACTAAGTAGAGGAGAGGAGAAGAATAGAGGAGTACGAGAAGGAGGAAGGAGGAATAGAGCATAGTACCTGACGATACGAAATACGCCAAAACACGTGTCCTTAATGTAAAATAAATCGGATAGTACTGTATTTATTGATTTACATTTCATAGAAGTGTAGCTTTCCCATTGCTGTCCGTGACTTTTCACAAAATCCTAGTACCTAGATAATCTCATCTGGTTTGGGTTTCCATTGACATTTTCCGCAGGCAGAATACCGATTCAAAATCGATATTACCTTAAATATTTTCTTATATTCTAGTTACGTTGTAGCAACGATATTCAAGGGTACAATACTTCAGATATTATCAGTATTCATCCCTTTAAAATGAACCCTGTACGCAGTGAAATGTTTTTACCGTCGTTCCCATTTAAACTTTACCTTCGCAAGTATATTGCTGAAAGAAAGAAACGGGTCAGCCATTACCCAATGATTCTAAAATGCTAAGGCGCTTTCATTGGCACGTTTTTTTTAGCAGTACGAACGGGAGGATGAAAAATCCTAAGTTATTATTTACTGATGATCTATACTAATACCCATTGGAGAAAGAGTTATATGCTGAACTGGATAGACCACAAATGGAAAGCAATGTTTGTAAAAATAAACGAGAGAAAAAGCTTGTAACTGTATTATTGGAGGAACTAAAATAGGAATACCTTCCATGACGAAAATAGACCGTGGTAGGTAGAGTCTCTTAGATCGATACTGGTGAACAGAGCTTACGCGGACAAAGGGGAGATTACTAGACACTCTCACTATACTTTCTTGTCCAACCACGAGTGGCGATAAACATTAGGAATAGTTGATCTAAACACTTCACCCCTCGCTATAGTTAAAGACTATTGGGGCATGTTCTTGAAAAACCAGCTGGAATTTCAAAAATATAATTGGTGCGTGGCAGTTCTTTTGTTTAAAAGACGCAAAAACTTGGTGCAGTAAAGATACATAATGTATAGCATAATTAAAGCTAAAATAGCATTCTTTGTGTAATATCAACTATAAATATTTACATATTTTAAGTGTTTCGCCTTTATGAAGTTATTTCATTTAAAGTTTTCTTCGGACTTCTTGTAGTTGATTGTTTTTTTATTAGTGTCATCTACTTCTCGTCAAAAGGGATGTTCATAGCGCTAATGATATTCATAGATTCATGTTCGGACTGAGACAAGAGTTTCTTGCCTCGTTGCCTTTGACACACACCCTGGAGATGGCTTGCAAGGCATTTCGTAGATTCAGATGTTTCGCTTAAATATCAGGAGGACAAATTATTAGGTTAGTTACTGCTATGCGAGTTACCTTCCTGCTCATTGATTTTATAAAAAAGATTTCATATTTAGTAAAAAATTCATTTGACCTGCTATGCTGGCTGCTGCTGATGTGTGCCATAGTTTTTCATGAGCTTATAAGATTTACTCCCTTATTGCGTTCTGGGTTGTGTAAGTGCCCTTAACAAGTTGCTGTATTGCTATAATGATAAGAACCCTCATTTTCCAAAAATATACCATTTCTCAAATGAAAGTGCCATAAAATAAACATTAAACATGTCTGTTGTATCCATGCTACATGGAAAACGGACAAACATAGTAATTTCGGAAGAATTAAAAATAACTGCCACCAAATTACGCCTACAACCGTTTCCTTTGTGAAAAATGGTAATATTCTAAAAAAAAAAAAAAAAATTAAAACATGTTATTAATCTTAATGCAGTTAATTCAATAGATAATTATTTTCCCAATTATTTCCTCACCTGAGAAAGTTTCGGCACCTTTATTATCGCCTGTGTGCGCAGCAAATACCTACATCCTGTCTCGGCGCATCCCTGCATGTGGGGAGACAACAGGCTTACCCACTGCGCTTCTCCGACGTCATGGAAAAATCGGAAAATGATGATCTAACCACGTTTAGCCACCAAGAAACACTAAAAAATTTGGAGCACGTTTTGAGCAGTCTCACTGCCCTACCTATCTCAGTGGAGATTATTTTGTGCTTTTCGCGGTAAAAGGGGAGTTGTCTGGGCGTTTCGAGTGAGGAGTGCCTCACCCATACAAGCGGAGGCCCTCCTCCCTCCCCCACCCTTATTCTTTCTTTTGCACATCCCTTAAACACACCCCTCCGCCCTTGTGACGTAGTGAGAGCGTGGGAAATCCTCAACCCTCCCCTTCTCCTCCCGCTCCTTTGCTTCTCACCCCTCCAGCCGTCTCAGGGACAGGACAGGGGGGGTGGGGATACAGGGGTATTGGAGCGGAGGAGGGGAAAGGGGGGTATTTAGCTGAGAACACAAGCCGCGTGTCTCCACGACTCAAGAGAATGGTTTGGCTTCGCTTGTCCGAGAGAGAGAGAAAGAAATATAGAGACACAAATAGTGGCGTTTCGTGGCTGTCCACCCGCCTGCAGGCGGCCTGCGTGTGGCTTATGGTGGTTTCAGCGAGATTTTTCCCTGGTCATATTAGAGATCACTTTCGATTTTTATTTATTTATTTTTTAATTTCAGCAGTTATAAGAAGCATAAAGTGATATTAATGGTGAAAAAGTATTGTTTTATACTAAATAAGTTTTCGGTAATTAATTAAATATGAATACATAAGACTTTAACTTGACTCATATTTTCACGGCGTACGTTGAAAGCGCTTTCACAACAGGAGATTTTTTTTGCGATTTGGTAAAGTGTTGCGGTAGATAATACATTTATTATCAATAGTTGAGAAAGTATTCGAACTATACACCATTACATTTCCGATGCGATTTATGCGTTAGAACTTTACAATTTTTCAAATAAAATTTCCCCTGTAGAGCATAGCGGTAGCATATCCCTAGGTGAACAACTACTAGATTTGGCTATTTATCTTGGAAATTAAAACTGTGGGTCGGTGATAATTTGGTATCTTTGGAAAGATAAGATATTTTTTATGACGTGGTCATATTCATTTTATGGAAAATGATACATCGATTAAACTACCTTAATCCACATCACCAAGTAATGTTTTCCTTATCAGCTTACCCAGATAACCTTAAAATGGGTGGGGCATTTTTTTCACTTGGTACATATTTACGTGAGACTTTGCATACGTGTTGTAATTAGTGATATCTATAGAAAAAGTGGAGAAATTGAATCTCACCGATTTGTTATTTTGTGTGTAATTTAATAATTTTTTTAACACGCAACCTTATGGCACATGACATATGTATTTCTTAATAATTCAATTATGTTAGCATATATTTTCTTCTAAACGCGAAATAATACATTTTATATTGTTATAACGGTTTCTAAAAAATATGTTACGCAGATTCAAAAATTTGAAAAAAAAACAATTGTATAATATTTTCTTCTAAATTTTGAATACCGCGCAAAATACTCAAGCCTTAGCTTGTTTCAATTAAGTAAAAAAATGTGAACTATAATTCTTGTATTATTTCCATTTCTGCATGTATGGTGAGGTAGCTAGCTCCGTTGCATAAACAGATGCACTTAAATGAAATGTGGTCCTATTACTTTTTTCAACTTAATTGAAAAATTATTGAAATTTGCACTCAATGACAAAATGCTCAAGCTTTAATGGCTCAAGGACGTTCGGTGGTTTCACTCAACTTCATGGAATTCGACGAAACTTGCTGGAAGCATTAATTATGTATTCTTAAAGCTACCTGATTTTTTTCAAAATTATTTACCGCAGATTACTTAGGATATTTGATGTGGAAGTGGTCCTGAAATTACATGGGTTCTTATGGTAACGCGAGGTGCGACTAGCTTTATTCATCGAAAAGAACGTTTTCTAATTAAGAATAAGAAAAACAAAAATAATTTAAATCATCAATAGAATAATGTATGAAAATCATTTGATATACTTTATTTTTATTATTTTTGTTTCTCTTATTCTTAACTAGGAAAAGGTTCTTTTTGACGAATTAATATACACGTATCTTGTGTTCCCGTAATAACCCATGTAATTTTTTGCCCACTTCTCGATCAAATATCTTAAGTAATCTGCGGTAAATAATTCTGAAAAAAATCAGGTATATTTAAGACAACGTAATTAATGCTTCCAGCAAGTTTCGTCGAATTCTCTTAAGTTGAGTGAAACCACCGAGCCTCCTTAAGTAACTCAGCTATATCTCACTCCCCCAAATAGCTTGCTATATAACAGCGAACCAGCTGAAGGAAAAAAACAGAAATACATTTAATATATCTCGCAGTGAGCATAATGATAACCTAGAAACACGACGATTAGCATAAGAAAATAGGTGGCATGGCGACTTAACTATAAAAAGAAAAAATAACAATTTTTTGATTAATTCTTCTACCTGATGAATTGTAAATAAATATATAAATATGTTAAAGCGAATTTTCGTCGTGTACATTTTTTTTAGCAAATATACATTTTTATATACTTATTTACATTTCTATGAAGCATAGGTGTAAAACATTCTGGTAGAAGCCATTCCTCAATGCACTTGTGTTCATACCAGCAAGAGACCAATGAATTAAATAGAGTGATCTACTCAATTTTACAATCACTGCGATTGCAAAAATGATATGGTACTCAGTCACCCACACGGGTTGCAGAGATGTACACGAAAGAGGATAAAAGTGGCCATGAAAAAAATCACTTGACATGGACGGGATTTGAACCTGGATCTCCCCCGATTGACGATCAAAATTCAAATGATTTTTCATGCTTTTATTTAACTTCAACCGTGACCTCAAATCTTGCAACATCAATTTAACTCGTTTCCCGTCATCATACAATGGTGAACAGGTGACAATACCATGTTCCGTTGTTACTTTCACATATTTCTACATAATTTTACATATTTACTATACATGCGTAGAAATATTCTTGCAACCTAAAGTTAACTGAATTCCCGAAGTCATACAACGTTAAAATAAAACTGATTTTATCAGGCCTGACATCGTGGAAATGAATGACAATGCCACAGTATGGTGAAACGCGCGTCGTGCCAACGAAAAAAAGTTTGTGGAAATTACAAGTTGTTTTTTTCTCAACAACGCTAAACGATTGCACAGCGACGTAAGCCAGGTGGCAATACAATATTATTTTTTTTATTTTTTAAGAAAAGCATGTTAAAATATTTTTTTTAAAGATGAAATTTTATTTCACGGCGAATTTCATCCCCTTTCAGTGATCCACTCGTTGGTTTCGTAACGACCAGCAAAAATATTTCGACTGTCAATGCTTCTATCGTGGCTGTCCTTACGCTGCACTGGTAACTGGCGTCTAATCCTTCGCACGGCGCGCGCGGGAGGGGAGCGGTCAGCGGTCGGATGGCCGTCCGGGGTTGTGACGCGCGGGGTACGGTAGAAGAAGATCGATTGCCCCTTCTCTTGTTTTATTTTTTATTTTTCTCTCGGCCCTCGTCCTCTCTCACCCTCCCTCCCTCTCCACCTCCCCCCCTCCTGCACCCTCCTTTCTCTCTTGAAGGCTCTCTTTGCCTCGAAATAACTCTCCGAGTTCCAGGCAACTTCACCGATTGAAAAAAGAGCTATTTTGCTACCTTAGAAAAGATGTGCCAGAGGGAAAATCTCCGCATATTATATACCTACGTGTGAAGGCAAACGAAATTTCTCTCACTCAGGTGACTCATTTCCTTCAAAGCACGTAAGCGGTTCTCTCACAGCCGCGTTAAACGGGCCGCGGGCCGTAAAATAGAATGGTGAAAATGTTTTAGGTTCACATTCTCAGTTCAAGTTAGTTCGTGAATATTTTTAGTGTTCCGCGTTGTTTTTTCATATTGGAGATGGAGATTTCTCACCAGTCGAAAACTCTTAGTTACTGGTGCTGCTTCCAAAACGAGTTACAGAAAAGAAATTTTTTACGTGACATTCTTTTCGATAAATATTATTTTTACCCAAAAGGACGTTATTTTAGCTTTAATAATGTACGTGTTTTTTGCTTTTTTTTCAAAAAGAATTTACTCGGGACCCTAGGTCCAAAAAGGGGGGGAATAGGCTTACCAAATTTTCATTATGAAGGTAATTTACAGTTTAAGGTGTTTAAACGGAAGTGAGTTAAAACTCTCTAGATTTTTACAAGTGCAGGTCTCTATCTGTCAATAAAATTTCTTTCTTCATTCCAGCGTACGTTCTACCCTTCCTCATACCATAGTACATGTTCTTTTTATTTCCCTTCCCCGTTTACCCAACATCCTATCCTCTCTTTTTGCATTAAGTGACCCTTCACCCATCATCACACCCTCCAACCACCTGCTTTGCCTCATCTTAGTCTCCTCCAGAAGCATTCTCTCCTCAACCCTCATACCAAGCACTTCCTCGTTTGTCTTCCTTTCCGTCCACTGCACTTCCTCCATTCTCTTCCACACCTACATCTCAAACGTCTGAAGCTTGTTCCCGTCCTCCTTTACCTAAACAAAATTTAGGGATCAGATTAGCGTGGTGGATACAGATTGGTTTGGCGGCTTCCCATCCTGAAGGATATGGGTTGGAATTCTAGTGACGCAGGAAATTTTTCAGTGGAATCCCAATCCCTGCTAGGATGCCATGTGGAGAACATTTAAAGTTCAATACTCCCTACGTCGGGTGGGACGCTAAGGTGGCTGAAGAGGTAATCTTGGGTCATTGAGTGCACAATTTGAGTGTAGCTTCTAAGTAAGTCTAAAAAAAATCTTGAACCTCATTTCATTTAAGTGCATCTCTTTATGTAGGGACTCACCATAAAGGCAGTAATTGAAATAATACAAGAATTATATTTTTAATATTTTCCTTGATCAAGGCGCGTTATGACTATAGTATTCGACGGTATTCGAAATTTAGAAGAAATTATATTGAAATTTGTTTTTTCTTCTTCGAATATAGGACTCGGATGACACGTAGATATTCGCTACCAATATTTATAATGATAATAAATGTATGTTATTGCTTTAAGAAGAAAATCTGCAGATATGTAATCGAATTATTACGAAATAGATGTCATGTGCCATAAGGTTACGTGCTAAAATAGTATTTAAATGCCAGAAATAATCGGTAGAATGCATTTATTTTCAATATTATCTATAGATATCACTAGTGAAAACGCGAATGCAACGTTTCACGCAAATCTGTTCATAAACAGAAGCCACTTGATCCATCTTATACCGTTATCCCCTTGTCGCCTTCCGTTAAGAGTAGGCCAATGCCGAACCCGGGTTTCCAACCTGCCTTCCTCCATTTCATAAGAAAATCCTTTACTTACTAAACTACCCACCTTTTCTAATGGCTCCAACTAACTCATTAGTCGGTTGCCTTTCCTAAATAACCAACCGGAAAAATACACCGAATAAAGAAATTGAAGAATGGTGAAAGCGTACTGTACGTGAAGGGAATTCTTAAATTATGAAGGGTGAGGAAAGGGATTTTCTAGAGAAGATTAGGAGAAGTCAGTATAGGTGGTTGTAGCAGGTAATTAGGTAGGAAAGGATCCTGAAGTCCTAGACAGAGGGGAACAGTATGACTTTATATTATACAGGGGGGAAGTGGAAGAGAAATAATATTTTTCATGGAAGGGATGACGAGGGGTAGGACGTATGCTAAGGTGAAAAGAGAAATTGTGTTGGTAGATATAGGTCTGCGTGTGTAGAAAAATCAAGTAGAATTTTATCCTGTTCCATTCAAATTTAACTTAATCGTTGGGTTACCCTAAAGGCTGGGCAATTGTAGATAACCTTCCCCAAACAAGCAACCAGCCAACTTCAAAGAGTAAGGATCTTTGTGACCTTAAATAATAGCAATAGAAAACCTCTGCGACCTGCGTATCATATACCTGCGTGAGAAGAAAAAATTATTTCCCTCACCCTGACCACTTGTTCCTTCAAAGCACATCTGGATTAAACGGGCCGTAAAATATTCCATCAGTGGTTGGTGCGGTGGATTGTAATGATGGGCATTAAAGTTTACAGATTAGTTCAGCTTTTTGAACAATTCGATTGTATTGCGCATTGGTGCATTAGTTGCCTACAATCTAAAAGTAGACACATGAGTTTTATTTTATAAAGAAATTCATTATTAATTTAAATATCTCATGCGTATTATTCAAGGTATACGAATACTTTTGATAAAGATAAGGACTCTTTAAACTACAGAATTTCGTTTAATTTTCCCTTTCAAAGACTCTTTCAGTTTCGCTCTAAAGATTACGTGTATCGAGCTATTTTAAAAAATTACTTAACCTTTTCATAATAGAAGTTATTTTTGCCTCCCCTCAAGCCTGTGAACTCTTTATGTGAACTAGACTCACTATGTCAAGTAGTGATAATAGACGCCTCAAGGAAGAGGTAGCGTATTCTATTAGGGTGGGATGTTTATGATATCAGCCGGTGTGGAGAAATATCATTAGCGCCCATAAGTTATAACCTCATAAGTCATAATCTCAGCAAAACTCGCTTAAATCTGCTGCGTACCCTTTGACTTTTGCTACTTGTAACTTCTTTACCTAGAGCATATCCGGAATAATATGAGTCGCGTACGTGGATTCATTATGTTTTCTCAACTTCTGCTCTTGTTTTCTTTCATTTCATAATAATACAGTCAAAATAATGGTCTTAATTTCTAAAACGGTATTTTTAACTGCCGATTGAAGAAATAATATTTAAAAAGATTTAATGCATTCAAAAGGAATTCATATTTATTAACTAAATCATTCAATTTCCTTTCAAAGTAAGTGCCAAATGGCATCGATCAACCTCATAGACTTTAATTACCACCCGAAAATTTTTACCAGGACTCAAAAAGTGTCTTGAATTTATCGGAAGCTATTGTGAAATCTATTATACTGGATTTGTAGATATGATTTATTATCTTCCCTGTCCTTTTTGTTCCTCCTATATTTCGTCAGAACCTCCAGTCCAATTGGCCAGTGGCTACAAATGTGGTTAAGTTATTTGCTGCATCTACCTATAATTTTATCTTACTTCCATATCATTAGAATTCGGCCCGAAATTGTGTGGTTCATCTTAATAGACTGCAAATTTTCCATATCATTTTATTTCATCGCTATAGTGTCACTTTTTCGTGTATACTTATCGAAATAACTGTTTCCTTCTTATTGGCCCTTTTCTTCGACACGATACAATTAATAATAATGCCGTGTAAATCAACATTCACATATCCTGTCACAACGGGCGTAGCACTGAAAGTGATGACGCCTGGCGGCGATCTAGTTGCTCTCATCGCTGGCAAAGTATTCACCCTACGAACTAGAAGTGGTGACTTGTGATGGCAAAATAAATGGCCTCAACGCTCACAAACTACTCACTGAAGTAACGTTTATTACATGGTGTCGAGCTAAAACGGAAAATCAATCAAAATGGACGGAGTTGCATGTGGATAATAGGGTAATAGTCCAAGTCAAACTATTCACGGTCAGATGCTGTGAATATTTTTCTTAGTTTAATTAAGGTAGTTTTAGCAAGGCATCATTTATCATTGAACTTTCCCTAATAATAAAAAAAAATATTCCATCTTTTTTTTGATAACGGAACATCAGATACTTACTCTATTACTTGTGGATACTATTTAGTATATTCTCGGGAAATGCGATATTCCGGGTTCGTTTCCCTAAGATTCCAAAATGTCGGCGATATTCTTCTTTGAATTAAAATAATTGAAACCATATTGAAAGAGATTTACAATTATAAGCACATTTGTTTATTAATATTACGTTATTTTTATTAATATGATTTTTGAGTACAGCTATTTCCCAATCATTGCCATATACAATCCTTTTTCCATGGAGTATGTTATTACTGTACGCTCCGGAGATACGTTATTCAAATAATGTGGAAGTTTTGACACAAAGACCGCGTCAGAATAGTAACGGTTGGTATTATGCATATTTTCTCTATTATTATAAAGTATAAACTCATTACTCTCCGGATTATCTTTTCTAAAATCTCAAAAAGAAAACCTTCGGTTGTAAAGGCATTTTTAGCGTCCGGCTTGTAGAATAGTAATCGAGTTGAGCTCCAACACGTATACTTAACTAATTAAGTGGACGGTCAGCCTTGTAAAGGTATGTTTTTGCGTCATTAATGTTACCCCATTTACATTTTTTACTATTTTGAGCAGCGAAAAATTTCACTCAAACTATCTTATGTGAATAGTTCATCTTGAATCGTTCGTTCATGAACTACCCATATCTGGTGGCTAGTAAACTGGATTCCCATTCCCAAATCCCGGGTTTGCATGCTAGTAGTGGATGTGGTTTATACTGAGGGAACCCGATCCCTACTTGGGGACTCGACCTCAAGTGCGGCACTTTTTCTTCCAGATGGATCGCAAAATCTTGAACCTCTTGACGTCTTTATTTAATAGCAGGCTAATGTTTTTTTGGACTTCTTACAATATGCACCGTTGTTTTTAGAAAATAAATTCTATATGCTGCTAGCTTACATTTTGTGCATAGTGATTTATGCCCATAGTGTCTATTCACCGCTATTTATTTCTGAAAGACACGTTCCTTCTATGGGAAACAAGTAGTTGGTATACTTGCCCAAACATAATTTGGATACGTTTGAAAGATCTTTCTTATATATGGGACCACAAATTTTAATATGCTATCCGAAATTATAAAAATGTTAAGGAATTATCAAAAATTTATGTCTTTGCAAAAATGGCTGTTTTCTCAAACAGATGTTGAATCCTTTTTTGTAAAACTAACGTAAAAAATGAACGAATGCCTAAGGAAGTTAGCAATCTATCGGGATTAACACCGGGTATTTAGATCCATCGCGGCCTACGTTTTGACGTTCGAGTCGAGCGTTGTCCTCAGGCTAAAGCCCTCACTCACCCTGAGGGCGATGCTCGACCCGAGTGTTGAAACGTTTGCCGCCATGGACATAGATACCCGGTGTAAATCCAGAGAAATCGCTGGTATACATCTGCTCCCTGAAAACCTGAACTCCTACAATATCTAAGGAAATATTTTTGTTCATGGTTTGTAAATGTTTGCTACTTTTTATAGTTTTCGTAACGCTGGCAGCAAATTGTTTTTAATCAAGAAGGTAGCCTTGAAAAATTTGCATCATTCAAGGCTACCTCAAGCTTTCAATAATTG
Source organism: Pyrrhosoma nymphula (assembly GCA_963573305.1). Taxonomy (NCBI): domain Eukaryota; kingdom Metazoa; phylum Arthropoda; class Insecta; order Odonata; family Coenagrionidae; genus Pyrrhosoma; species Pyrrhosoma nymphula. Next base: position 82,644,372 of record OY754333.1, on the reverse strand, counting down.
TTTAAAAATGTATTTTGTCATTATAAAGGGCATAATTAACATAATCATGTCATTTATGTAAAGCGCACGAGTCAAAGGATTTTCAATCGAAGACATTGCTAAATCCACTCACAATCATTCCACCAAGAGGTAGGTCACTGAAAACAGTGATCCAAAGACTTGATTGTAAATGATTCTGAAGTGCTTGGATTTCGTCATCCACCGAAAAAAAATCTTTTTTGTAGAAATGTCGTTATTTTATGACAAATACGCCCGGTTATTATCATAGTATTTCATTTTTACTATTTGAATTATTTTCTTTGCGCCACGTTGATATTTCTCTCTATCTATCGAGCGATTTTGAAGGGAACCGTGGGAATTCGAGCCCCATTTATGTCCAGCTGACATCCGTTGATACTCGGTCGAAAGGTATTTTATTGACTACAGTGTCATTTGGTCACCCTCAAATCATGTAATCAAATATTTAAACGAGGAATAGTGCAAGGTTCAAGGGAGAATATCCTTGTAACCACTAAGAGCGTTCTTCCTACTTTACCTTATTCATCGCAATATGCGCGGTCTCGCTGCTACTCCGTTACAACGATAAGTCCTGCTTGATTTATTTTGAAGAAACTCTTAATTTAGACCACTATTCCAGGAATTCGAGAACGTTTTTTCCTATATTTCCTCGGAGCTACTACGAACTCAAGATTTAACCTTTGCGTGTCAATGTCACATAAACACACACTTATACAACCTAGTTCGGTGAACGGACAACATTTCGAAACGGACGAAGAGAAGGATAATATTTCTTTTCTCCCTCTTTATTGGCGATTGAAATCACTGTGATGAGCCAGGATTATCCATTATGTTTTTCCTTCCGTCATCAATAAATTGTTATGTTTTATTTTATTTTATGAAAACGAAACCGATATGCTGATCTATCGAAGTAGGTGAGCCGAAACGTTTTCCGGATTATAATGAGAAGTCCGTGATTGATAACTAAAAAATACGATTGTTGTTTGAACGAAAAATGTATTTCAATTCCATGTTGATTATAACTAAATCGTTTTTCCGTATTCTTTAAACCAAATTTGGGTGATAATGTGTACAAACAATTTCCAATGCTCTAGAATTTCATTTGTCATGGAACAACAATTTTATTCGATATTCTAATTACATTCGTGATGTGAGAAATAAAGATATAATTAGTGCATTGTTTTATTTTATAACATTTAAATATGAAAATATACATTTAAGAATTAAGATATGGGCTAAATACGCGAGTAAGATTACATTTTATTATAGCACCCGATTTTGACTTACTCATGGTCAATAATTTTCTTAAAAAATAATTAAAATCCGATCAGAGAATAGGTCTCTAGAAATACATATTTAAGACGTTACATTTTCCTCAGATTGTCGTCTCCATTTCTGTTCACTCTATAATTGTAAACATTCCCAATCCCTGGATATCCTATTTCCGCAGAGAACAAGTTTCTGGGCTAGTCGAGGCTTAAATGTTAGATTTTTCACGTTTTTGTTGTAAACTTATTTTTCGTCGAGACTAATCGAATTTGATTGCATAGTCTGATTAGGAAATCAGTCATGCTGGAAAAAATTACCTTATTTTAATGACTCTGATCCGTTTTGAGAATATCATATCTTTGATTTCCTTCACTTGAGACGATCGCTGATGACGGCAAATGGAGACGACTTTGATCTGACGTGCACCATTGTTGAAGCAGATGTTTCCCAATGTGAGATTCTGTCCTATCACGATTTAACGTTCCTCTTAAGTAGTTCATGTTAAACCTCAGCTTGGTCCATTCCTTTACGAAGATAGTGTTATTGGCCCAGTCTTACCCATCAATGATATCAATGATATAAACTCTAAAGCAACCGATAACATCCTATTGTTTTCTAGTGACACGGTATTATACCGAGAAAAAAATTCCAAAGCCTTCGGTGAACCATCTTTTCATCTACAAATGAGATGTTGATATTATTTACTCATTTTTCTATCTTAAGTTTTTGCGGAGATATGGCACCTTAAAAGATATCGCTGCATGTGCAAATCGATCGATCGTTCTTATGGAAGGGACTATGATTTATTTAGCGAAAGAGACTATTAACGTCATCAAATTAAGCCTACGTAGTTCTTTTTCAATGCATTGAAAAGAAAATCAACCACTGAATTCGGGTTGTAGGCCATTTTGTGGGCTAAAGAAAGTAAACAATCAAGCGGCAACAAATTTCTCAAGCGGGGATTATCATCATGGGTTGTTAGTCGATCACGTGTGATTAGAGTCATTCTTTAAGTAGCTTGTTGACCGCGTACGACGTTAATACCGGATAACTGGGTTAACCGGATAAATAATAATTAACTAAACATGGTTCAAATACGACTACCATTTGGGTCATTCCATGCCAAAGCAACAACAATAATGTAAAAATTGCCCTCACTATCTCAGATTTGCGCGAAATGTTTTGTGTGTGTTATCCTTACTAGGCCATTAGTTTGTATATACAATTTATATGAAAAATGTTGAGTTTTTGCGGAGATACGGGGATACGGGGGTATCAAAAAGAAAGGCACATTTTGGAATGGTTTACTCAATTTTTTCCAGTGTCATCGCATACAGTCATAAGTTCTTAGGTCAGCCTTTAGTCTGCATCCATAATATCACGATCGTTCTGAAATTTGAAAAGCCTTAAATTGTTACCATAAATACAAGATTTTTAGATGTGGTGGCATTGATTAGAATATTACGTATACATTTTAACATTTTAACATTTTATTACGTATACATTTTAACATTTACGTATACATTATTTCTCCCATCGCCAAACAAATTGAAATTTCGTGAGGTCAGGAAAGGGACTCCTTAAGGTGACTGAAGAAGTAATCGTGGGTCATTTAGGGCACATTTTTATAATTTTCAAGCATATTGAAAAAGAATTCCAGGATCACATTTCATTCAAGTGCATTTGATTATGCTGTAGAAATCACCATAGATAAAGTAATGAAAATTATACAAGAATAATATTATGTGCTTTTTCCTTTATTAAAACACATAATGACATGAGCTATTAGTATTTTTTGGTGTTGTATTCCAAATTTAGGCCAACATTATATTTAAGTATGTTTTTTTTTGTTCTTTGTGTTGGCGTGACACTTTGGCATTAATTTTCAGCCTTCATTATTGTATTAGATATAGCGTACTATTTCGTATTATTACGTATTATTAAATATCGAGTACGTATTATTTCACGTTTAGATGAAAATTTGTACCCATATCATGAATTCAAAAGATATCTCATGTGCAATAAGGATATGTGGTAAATAACATTGAATAACCAAAACTATTGGTCAAATGCAATTTTTCACCTTATCTAGAGAATTGATATGAACGGTGAATTAAGCAATTGAGAATAATAGAGAATTGACACGCCAAACAACAATGAAATAAGTGACATAATTTTTTTTCATTTTTATCTAGAGATGTCACTAATAAGAACACGTATACCAAGTTTCACGCAAATCCGTGCCCGGCTAAAAGTCACTCCCAAAAGATATCTCATGTGCTATAAGGATATGTGGTAAATAACATTGAATAACCAAAACTATTGGTCAAATGCAATTTTTTCACCTTTATCTAGAGAAATAATATGAACGGTGAAAAAAACAATTGAGAATAATAGAGAATCGACACGCCAAACAACAATCAAATAAGTGACATATTTTTTTTTTCATTTTTATCCAGAGATGTCACTAATAAGAACACGTATACCAAGTTTCACGCAAATCCGTGCATGGCTAAAAGTCACTCCTAACACCTTAAGAGGGATGACTTCACGAAGGGGTTATGTTGAGCCTGGGAAGGTCGCCTTGATGAGAAGGCAGAGCGAGCGAGAAGGACCCCTTCTCACCCCGGATTCAGTCATCGTCGGCGAAGGATTACACTCTGGTCGCCCGCAAGCAAAAGGGATTAAGGTCGCTCACACACGCGCGCTCCGTCATTGGCGGAGAAACCCTTGCGTCACACTCTCCCACACCCCCATTCCCTCCCCCGTCCCCTCTTACTCTGGCCGCAATTCCACCCCCGCGCCCCCATCCCTAACTAACAAACACACACCCTCACAGAAAACCAGCGCCACGGCCTATCACTCCGCGCATGACCTCCATCCGGACCCCACTACTTCGCTCCTCTAATCCCCAAGCTCCTTTCGTTCCGTCGTCGCGCTGGGAGAGGAAATGAAGACTTCTGCATGGCTCACATGCATTAGCAAACTTTTAATTTGTTGTTTTTTATTACTTTTAGACCGCATCATTTTTGGGAAAGGGGCAAAGGCACACACCCACACACCGCGTTTTAATGAATGTGAAAGTTGGAAATGTCAGCGGTGAAGATAGAGATCGCCCATTTTCGATAATTCCTTTGGTATTTAGGTGTAGAGCTTAATGAATTTGGAACATTAATGAGTTTGGAAGTACTTAAAAATATGATTTTTGTTACTTGGCTACTATAACCGTCAAGGTAGGTTTAAAAAGTTAGGATTAGAAATCCTCTAGATCAGGGGTCTGCGAAGTATGGCCCGCAAGATGATTTTATCCGGCCCGCAGAAGAATTATGCGGAAATGCGCCGCATAATTTTGGCTTCTTGTAGGTAATTACCGTTTCAAAATTTAAATGTCAGTATAATAAGATTTTAAAAGCACAAACACAGTAACATCATTCATATTAATGGTTTTGTGATGAAAATATGATGATTTAATGGTAGTGGTCGTCGTCATCAATATACGATAATTTAATTTAACATATTCTGTAATTAGTAAATAAATATTTTCTAATTTCTATAAATCTCAGATCTAGAGTTTACTATTTATTTTCTTTTACTACGACCCGCTGAAAGTGTTCAAGTACCCATTGTGGCCCTCGTCACGTTAAGTTTGGAGACCCCTGCTCTAGATTGTTACCGGCGGAGGCCTTAAGGTTTTTAGCTTTTTTCAGGCCCTTATAGGATTTATTTCTCCTTCTCAGCATTGGCCCTTCCTCTCGTCATCCTTTCAATAAAACCTATTCTGTTTCTTTCTTTTCTATGCTTATTCTATATCCTCGACTCTACCGCGGCCTTCAGTATCCCTTACACCCTCCAATACCTCTTCCAACCACCTACTCTTTCTCCTAATTTTCTCAAGGGTTTTCTTCTCCTTCTCATCATACCAAACGCATCTTCATTCGTCTTCCTTTCTCTTCTCCGCACCTTCTCCATTTTTCTGCTCTTCCACATCTCGAACACTTACATCCTATTCCTCTGCTCCAAGAATCCAGGTTACACTCTTACAAAAGGTCCCTCTTCTCCGAATAGGAACTTCAACTTTGACTTTTAAGTTTAATCGGCTTTTTATGAGATGTTACCAATCTTTGGATTGCTGACAACTGATGATGATGACGTACTAATTCTCAAAACATAATCTCCAAAAATTTGGAAGAGATTATATTGTTTTCGATTTCGCTTTATTTGATTGTTAAAGGAGTTTCTGGCGAGGCAGATAAGAAAGCCAAACAGGATTAAAATGCAGTCATGCTAGTTGATATACATCATCACCATGAAGGGCATTCTACCGTATATTTAATGTAAGATTTTTTAAAGATTTTCTCAACTTCCATGATGAACGGTTATGAATCCGCTAAAAATATCCAGATATAAAAGGATGTCTTGGACCTGGGATCGTATATTCGGGCATCTGAACGAGTGTGCAGATAAACCACTCTACCTAGAATTTCAGGAAATATTTGGAGGATTTACAGGAAACAGCTGTCGTGTATCTTTGAGGTACAAAAATGGTAGCATATGCAAGGCAAAATTGAGTTTCAAATATGACACTGTTCACGAGAATAAAAGATAAAAAATACCACTGCGTGTGGCAAGTCGTTCATCGTAATGGTCCATAGTCATTGAACCCCTTTTCATCCACCAATATTGAAAAATAATATAAATTGGCCATATATTTGTACTCTGTGATTAAAAGATTTATCACATCACTGGAGATATACTAATTACTTTTTCACTTGCTAAAAGCATTATATTCATCATTGGTCGTTCAATCCTAAGATTGGTTGAGTGCAGCCGTCCATCCTTTCCTATCTAATGCTAGTTCCCTTTCTCCCTGATTGTTCTTATTATGTAATTTCCTCATTATTTGGTCGATGCATTTATCCCTTGGCTTTCCTCTTGGGAGTTTTCCCTCTATTCTTCCTTTAATTGTATTCCTCAGAGACTCATTGTGCCTCAGAGTGTGTCCAATCCATCTGATTCTTCTTTTCTGTTTGTGTTCCAAATGCTTATATATAAATGCAAATATCCCGCTTCTGCTCTTCTGTATATTTCTTAATTTCCTATTTTATCCGTCAATCTGATCATCAGCATCCTCTTCCAAGACCAGGTTTCGATAGCTTATAATCTTTTCTGATCTGATTTTCCTAAGGGGTATATTTCCGATCCATAAAGTGCCCCGCGCCACCCGAGTGCTTTCACGTACTATTTCCTTGTTCGTTGTCCTCTCTTCTTTGAACACAGTAGTTGCCTTTTCATCATTATTTAAATTAAAAATTGTATTTTTCCGTGAAGGCTTCCGTGGAGCCTTTGGGTTGAAGATGTTTAACTTTCCGGGCCTTATTCCGCGTATATCCATCTTTCTGGTTAATATTTCGCCCGCGTTACACCTGGCTTCTTCAGGTCCACTGACGTGTTGATGCAGTCTTTGGTCCGGGTTCCCAACCGAAGACGCCTGACGGAGTAACTATTTAACCTGGACCAAACACTGCATCAACACATCAGCGGACCTGAAGCTGTCAGCTGGAACACGGGCGAAATATTGCCCAGAAAGATGGATAGACGCGGAAGAAGACCCAAAAGTGAAATATTTTCAACTCAAAATTGTATAATTAATCACATATTAATGATCATTTTACGTTGCTGCTGTTCTTTTTCTATCCAAGATGTTTTCTTCTTTCTTCCATTACATCCAGTACTTCATGTATAACCCATAGCATTCTTTTTTCTGTTATGTCTCTTCTTATTTTCCTGGTTGGCGTCCAAAATTTCTCTTCCGTCCTCTTCTGCTCTTCCGCATGCGATTTCTTCTCATATCGCCCTCTTCAACACGCCCTCATCTCTCGGAACAGCCCTCATTCACTTTTGCTTCCTCATTTAAAATCTTCCTTTCTCACCACCTCCAACACCTCCTTTGTCCGCCTCATCACCAGGGTTACGCGTTCCGTTCTATATGCTTTATATATCTATTTCGTCATCTCTTATGCTGTCTACGCAAATATTTTCGGAAGGCCTATGCTAAGTTTAAGAGCCGTATAACGCTTATTTGAATTTGAATTTTATCTTTTGTTTCCCTCTTGCCTTTGTCCCTTAACTTCCTCCTCTTCGCAAATCCTAATTCATTGAACTTCTGCACCTTATGCCCCAGTTTCTGAATCCCTTCTTGTTTAATCTAGATTATTGAACTGTTTCACCTGTTCCATTCTAGTTCTGGTCTAGATGTAGATTCAATGCCTTCCCACTAGGGTAACTGAGGGTAATAACGCCACCTGTTCAGTTAATTTACTGAAGTTTTAAAAAATGTATACCTCATCTCCCAGTTTTTTTTGTTGTAAATAACTTATAATATATTATGCATACAGTTTTAATGTAATAATTTTGACTTTACTCGTATTTGGAGAAATAGAAGGAATAAAACAGGAATGGTTCATACGTAATGGCGTTATTACCTTCACTGAATGTAATAACGCCATTTCAAGTAATATCACATAATGATGTAATAATTAAAACTTTGTAATATTCCACACTGTTTCATTACTAGTACAAGCCTAACCGGTTTCAATGTAAACACATCATAATCAGAAACATCAGTCTTAACATTGAAACCGGTTAGGCTTATACTAGTAATAAAACAGTGTGGAATATTACAAAGTTTTAATTATTACATCATGTCGAAATTCCACAAAGTCAACCCTTCAACCATCTTGTATAATATCAAATAATGTTGATTTTTACTGCTACTAAAGAGTATTTTAGTATTTCATATAACAGTACAGTAAATATAAAAAAATGAATTTGTCATGCCATCTAAATGTATAAATACTAATTTAGTGTCTCAAAAGTACTTTTTAATCATGATCACTCACTTAGTTCCACACAACTTTCTTCGCGTAAAGAGCAAAGTCCCGTTTTGAGGGTACTCCTCCATCGCAATTTTCACTTTACTATGTTTAGCAGTCGGTACACTGAATCCAATTTTTCTTGGATCGTTGTCGTAAAAATATCCACAACAATCACTACCTACATCATAAATCTTTGTCTTTTGTCAATTTAGCGGGGTTGCGCACTTTTGACTTTAGGCGAGAGCTACTAACGGTTGATGTCGGCCTATGTAAACTCTGGCCTTTATATTTCTGTTTGAGGCTTTCGCAGCGCAGTTGTGCTGGTGTCTCCATGTTTTTCGGGCAAAACTGCGTCGGTGTATCTTTACGATGACGTTTCGTAGCCAATGCAGGCCACATCTTCAGATCAAGTCCGAATTCGGACTTGATCTGAAGATGTGGCCTGCATTGGCTACGAAACGTCATCGTAAAGATACACCGACGCAGTTTTGCCCGAAAAACATGGAGACATCTGGCCTTTATAGTTCGGGAAAATCTCATTACTCAACTTTGCTCTTTACTTTCAAGATGAGATTTTCCAATTATTACATATTTTCCAACTAGAAAGTGGAATTGAATGTTTTCTCACTCTGTAAATTGACTGTCTCAGGCAAGATCTAGTGAACGGCTTCAAGTAGTTAAAATGAAATTGCATTTTTCCACGGAAAAGAACATTATTATCACTAAAAAGTGTTTTTGCATGCATGAACATCAGTATTTGACGCAGTCACCTAACTAAGCTAAAACGCGTATTGCAATAAAGTATTTTCGTGGAAAAGTACCAGTTCGTTGTAATAACTCTGTAAATTCTACAAATATTCATAGTGGTTTTGAAATGCAATGTAATACTAATCATTTTAGTGCTCAAAATACCATACATCATCACACTGCATGACATTGTACGTCATACAATATCGTATGACGTATACATGACTTTCTAAATTCTACAAATGTTTTTTTCGTTCGTCGAAATCGTTGTCAGTGAGAATAAAAAATTGTAGAATTTACTAAGTGATACATTTTTTAAATGTGATTCCCTTCCAGAAATTCTGAAAGCCTGATATTGTGACTTATGTTAAAAGTGAAAGAATAACTTTTTAATTTCCGTGTCAGATCGTGCTTCCTCCGCACGTGAAAATACTAATAGTAATCCTTTCTTGATTTCCAGCAACATGGGTGGGCGGTGGTTACATCAACGGCACGGCCGAGGCCATATACACCCAGGGCCTCGTGTGGTGCCAGGCGCCCTTCGGATACGCCCTCAGCCTCGTCTTTGGTAAGTACCCACATTCTTTCATTATTTCCTTTGCGCCCTCCTGCAGTAAGTGAAGAGGCACTGAACTGTTGACGAACTGCGAACTCGGAAAGTATTCCGCATTTTTCCAAAAGTTACTTACTTTCTAACATGTTATGTGACGTAGACAGGATTTTGTTTCGGGACGGGGGTGGGGGGGGGGGGGGGTGGAGGTCAATGCTGAGAACAAGCAGAGGGGTTGGAGGGGGGGGGGGAATGAAAATCTTTTAAAATCAGGAGAAAATTTGTGTTTAGCAGTTTAGAGTGTAAATGTAAATGAACTGTAACAGCCGATATTTAAAAATTTAAGCTTTGCAAAATCCGGAAAGAATACAGAATCCACAGTTTTTTCGGGTTTTAAAAAATTAAAAATATTTATTTAAAAAATTTACCTTCAAGATTTTAACAGGTATTCATGTCCTGAAGATGATCATTCCTGACAGAGATCCCCAAGTAGAGGACGGGAAACGTTGAATGTAAATAAAAAAACACGGAGAATACGAATGATATTATTCAGAATTTATTTAAAAAGTTTTTCAAACTGAAGACTAAATGAATTGGACATCATTAGTTAAAACAGCAAATATAACTTTCTCTTTCAAATGGAAAGCCGTTTTACTTGAGGTGTGGCACGGCTGTGTTCTCTAAAGAAACTCTTTTAAAAAATTTAAAAGCTCTGACCCACAGATTGCGTCATAAATGTAACGTTGGATAGTTAGTTTGTTTTCTCAATTATATTTAAGGGTGGTTTCACACTGGCAAGTTACTTCCTGAAGTTTCTTCTGCAAGAGCTTGAGGGCAATTTTACTCTGACGAAAGATTTTTCACCTGTTAGTGCAGAGAGACGGATTGGTTGATGTCTAGATTGGCAACCGTATGCTTCTGCAAGCTACTTACCGAAACTTTTAAAAGTAGCGCAGGTTGACACAACAGAGCCGTTTACGCCCGCAATTTACGTCGAAAGTCGCTTTCGGCAAGTAACTTGAGCAATAAACTAGTCAGTGTAAACCCGCCTTAACTAAATACGCACATACGCACTTTAACTTGACTCATTTGCTACACGACGTTCGGTGAAAACTCCTTCATCATCGAAGATTGTTTGCAATTTTGGAAAAATGTTTGCGGTGAGAAATGATTTTTTTGAAATAGTTGAGAAAGCATACGAACTAGACATTTCTGACGTGATCCATGTCAGAACTTCCTCATTTTATGAAAATAAATTGTCATTGAAGCCCATAGCCGTGCCATACCCCACGTAAATATTACTTGTATTTCTTGGCAAATATCCCTAAAAGTAGTGTTGTGATTGGCTGCTATTTTGTCACCATCGGAAAGGTGATATCTTTTCCATCGTACTGAGGGCAATTCATGTGGTTTTATGAGCGGAGTGATATCTCGCTCATGCTACCATAATTTACATCATCTTCTTAAGTTGTGTTCTAAAAATGCTCAACGTGAACGGACATTCATTCCTCTCACCCCTTCTTGAACCCCAAAACAAAAGCAAAACACCTCCCGCTCCTTTAAGCTGAAGGCCCATGCGTCAGGTTAGGGTCCCTGTTTGGCTTCCTTATCCGCAAGATGGAAATCAATCCAAATGGCCTCATTCACGGCCCCGTAACTTTTCCGATACCAAATCGAGGGGTTGTACCCACACTGAGCTCGCCAAGAAACAAAACAAAGTGTAATAGGATATGACATTCGACGAGTTGATAACCTATGAAATTGTATGACAATAACTTGTTGGAGCGTCTTCAATTGAAATTATTTTTATTGGCATTAATTTTTATTTTTAAGCTATTATTACAAAGACTATCTACCGGTTAAGGTAGGTTTGAAGGAAGGAGGAAGTGAGTAAAAATCCCCAAACATTTTTACAATTGCAGGTTCCTATCTACCTACGCCATTTTTATTTTTCATCTCAGCAGACGTCCTACCCTTCTTCATCCCGTCCATAAAACCTACAAATTATAAACCTCTTAACTCGAAAACAGCAAGTATATTCTCGGCTCATCTAATAATGATCGTATTGATTACCATAAGCACGATGAACATCAGTCCGAGAAGTTTAAAATAAAAAAAAATTCGTTAATCTTCCCGGTGAGTTACTCTGGTTAAAAATTGAAAATGCTTTGGATTCAGTTAAAATGCTCTTGATTCTCATGCACAAATCTCCTCCACTGATGTGTATTATAGAGTGTTTGAGTGAAAGTGTTGCGTGCCTAGTGCGCAAGTGTGAAATTTGTGAGTAGTGCGCATGCGTAAACTGTATGGCGCGCAGTGCGACGTGCCGATGACCAGTCTCGTCCTGTCCGTGAAGAGGCGAAGTCGGTCGTTGAGTTGAACCAAGTTCGGGTCTGACAGTAGCCCAAGTCGTGTATGACAAATGTTGTACCTAGTTTATTTGTATTGCGTTTCGTCGAGAATAAATTTATCCTTAGCACCCTGGAAACTCCGTTCCTTATTTATTCCCGTGCACAACATAAAATTCCAAAACAATATATATTTCGTGGAACGATGGACTAAGAATGTGAAATGAGTACATATGATGTACACTACTACCACTGGAGGAGAAATGTGTGCAATAAACGTGTTTATTAGAATTATTCCAACATCATCATTCAGTAAAAATTACAGTGTGCATCTGTACTATTGTAGTCTTTAAGATGGCCCCAAGTTATCTGTAAGTGTAGGTACATTCTTATCCATTTCCTATTTGAGTGTCTTCGATTGTAAAACTCCATTTGTATGCTTAAAATTTATATTATGTTGCCCTAATATTTGGGGTTAGTGGAAAATAGACCAATTAGTTTAGTAAAGTCATAGTGTTGCCGCGAGACGAGACTTGGGACCAGTCTCGTCTCTCTCTCGTTAGGGTATAGTCTCGTGTCGATCACGAGTCTCGTTCCATTTAAATATTTAAAATAATTATTGAATTTGTAATGGGAGCGCAGCTAATCACTTGAGAGGAGACGAGAAAGTCTCGATTCTCGCGACAACACTGCTTAAGCTCAATCATGTCCCAATAAATGCGCGTGTATCTATCTGTAATGTTTCCAGTACAAAATGAGTATCTCTCCTTTGCAAAAAGCTCTCCTAGTGCTACCTCACGAACACATGAGTCATTATTGAGTTATAAGGAAGAGTAAATCTTATCACCTCAAATTTCGAAAGACAAAGCCATTGGGACAGAATCGAAAAAAAACTAGTGACAAATTCCAAGATTTTGTTCGCACGTAAGTCGTTTATAAAGGCCTTCCTGATAAGAAAATCTTACCTACTGTTATTTGAGAGTATCTCAGTCTCGAGGTGTCTTCTTTTACGGCGCAGTTTGACTCTCTGATTTAAAAATGGATTTCAGTTCTTTGGGAAAAATTGTGAATTCGATACCTAATAACAGAAATGTCGAAAAATGTAAATTTCATCCATCTGAAGTCCACCTATCACGGCTTGTTTGACCTTATCGTGCTGGAATGTTGCAGTGGCGTGCCTTTTCATCGTCCGAGGTTGGAAGAAAAAAAGTGAGCGTTGCGTATCGCAGCAAATGAACGCTATCGAGTGCACATTTTTATTATATATTTTTGTCATGTCAAGCGACCGCTGACACTGATTTAGCCACCGAAAGGAAAATTCGAAGAAAACGACGGCAAAAGGGCCCTCTTCTGAAGGATTTGGAGAGGGGAAAAGGGAAAGGGGAGCTCTGAGGAATAGAACATGGGAAAGGAGAAGCCATGAAATAGTTTCGACGAAAGCCATTATCCAGCGCTTGTCTTTTTCTTTCGTCTCATTTTCTTGAGAGTTCGAAAAATAAGGGCTTCCTCTCTACCGCTGTCTGGGAAATAAATATTCTCTAGCCAATGTGGTGATGTTGTGCGTATTTTTACCCTTTTCAGTTACAGAGCAATGTACAAACGGAATCATTACTCTACTATTCAGTGCCCCAATTATCATATCAGTGTCATAATGGAAAGAAACAAGATTCATCTCCGAAAAAGATAATCTCACTCTAAAGCCACCTACCAAATGCCTGCAAATATAATAACAATTTCAATCCCATACATGGCAGTAGAAATATTATCAATGGAAAACTATGAGTTTTTTTTGAGTTTATGTGAACATGAATTGATCTTGAAGTTGAGAAATAGAACGGAGAGTGATATTTTAAAACTGTGAGAGGAGAAATGAGAAATGTTTTGGGAAGATCGGTAACTAATCCACAGTAGCCGTTGCTTTCGACATTTGATGTCTTCAATTGAGCTCTCCTTAAGATAAAAGATATAAGATATCGGTTTGTGATGAAATGAGTTTCCATTTACTGCACTTACAATAATTTTCACTACTATCTCGGAAATACATTCTTTTTCTCGCGGATGTGCAAAAATCAGAGTGCTCAGTTTTTCATTAGCGTTTACTCCTGTACTTCCCTTTTAATTTACTGATTTCGGAGGCATGGGGATTCACACATCTGTTTTGATATCAGACTTCCTAAAGAATTATCAGTCACCTCAGGTGATCGATGGAATGGAATCGATTAATATAATAACTATTTATTCAAAATTGGGATCTTATCACAATGGTGTGTCTTGAAAGGGCCATAATCAAGACAAAACGTCTCCCATAAACATTTGCTTTAGAGTTCGCATACAGAGGAATTACTCATTTAAAATTTAACTGATGACTGATTAATTGCCATCAGTTACCGAATTTTTGAATTTGTAGTAATCGCCATACGGTAAATAAGTAGTCATTATTACTAAAGGTCGTGTAAGTACCTACCAATATTATTCGTATCGATTTTAGGCAAGTGGAGGGAGGGGTTCTCACAGATTACTGAGTCTCCCGAGCATACTTCCTTTAGCTCCATACTAATGACTGTAGTGAATGAGTTTTCATTATTAGCCAATCATCGATGTGCACTTATTTAGTGATTTCTGTTTGGTTTCGCTGAGTCTAGTGCAAATTTGACTAGAAGTTGGGCCAAATTCACTCAAGGCACATTGACAGTATGGAAGGGCTACAGGGTTAAGGCGACGGGGTGAAATCTTCATGTTATCGATTATGGGTGACTGTGTGCCTTAGTCGACCGGAAGTTGACGTAATAAAATATTAAGCAAGAAGGGTTATTTCTTAGTTTTTCCGTGTCTGTAGGGGATGCGGTTATTGTGCAGACATTTAGTACTAACTTACAATTTATTACTTTTGTTTTCTCATTGACCTCGTCAGAAAAAGATGGCGAAAATGCGCTGCCGAAAGAAGTGTTCGGCAACATGAAGGGACTTGTGACGAGGACCTCGGGTAAAGATGTAAAGAAAAGGATGGAGAAGAGTTAAGTATAGAACGGAACGTTGTAGGGTGGAGATAAGAGGACTCTTGAGGAAGGGAGACGAGGATAGGCTGCAGGCGTTTTATATTTGGGTGTGGAGGAGGATTGAGAAGGTGCGATGAACGGAAAGGAAGACTAACGACGAAGTGCTTGGAATGGTGGGTGGGGATAAGAAACTTTTGGAGGAGACCAAGTTGGTGATTAGAATAGGTGAGGAGGGGCGAAGGGATGCTGAAGGCCGGGATGTAGGGGTAAGCGGGGAAGGGGTAGAAAGAGAATAGGCTTTATGTACATGATGAAGAGAGGTAGTCATGAGACGTATCATGAGACGAATAAAGACATTATGTACCAGGATATTGTAATCTGCTTCTATAAAGTCCATAGGAATGGTGCTCTCATCGATTTAAACCTACATCAACCGGTAGATTACCCTAATAATAGTCTCGATAAATATTCGCTTCCCCTGAACGTGGGATAAAGTTTCCGATTCGCATCACCTGCTTGCCGTAACCGTTGTTCTCGTTGCTCTTGAGATTCGTTTTTTCAACGGAGAGGACATTTCCCTTACCTTAGAAGATTTATGAGAAAGATTGATCTTTCTTCCCTTAGTCATATTCGTTGTGTACTAAAAATATTAGTAGTAAAAGAATTATGTGAGTATAAATCTCATGTAATCCAATTTTTCCTAAAAGGTACTTTTAAAAGTCTAAAGTCTTGCCTTTAAGTCACATCTACTAACTACAAAAATCCTTCGAGCGAATATAAATATTTACATAGCAACAGTATGCCCATTTCCCCAATGTTTCAAAAAGAGGACTTTTAAAATGTCTCAAAAAATGATCGGATTCTTGAAATTGTGAAAAATTTCAAATCTGCAACAAGCCTATGTGTTACAACCAGGTATCATGCTATGTGGATGCATGATTTCAGCTCATTCGGTAGAGTACTTATTGCGTAATTGAGCAACAGACACACAGGCATACACCATTATATTTAATGAAGGAAGAAACAGGCACTTGGTTATCATTCCACACTTAATTGGAAACAACACGACATAATTTTCGGCATATCATGCCATCATCAGGTGGATAATAATGAGATCTGATGACGGCATGATATGCCGAAACCTAGGTCGTGTTGTTTCAAATTAAGAGTGGAATCATAATCAATTGCATGTTACTTCATTCATTATGAAGAAGTTCCCCCGAGTAACGTCAGAGAATGTGTCCTAAACCATTAGATTTTTATGTATGAGTATAGGATTAGTATGATTTTGCATCCTACTCTATTTTGTGCTCCGCTCTGACCCACCCTCTCGCACTCATCCTCCCTCAGCCCCCTTTCCCACACAAACCCCGACCTCCCGTGACCCAGCACCAAAGGATCTCTCTCTCTCTCTCTCGGAGCCCTCGGCAGGAGAGGTGGTGGGCAAGGGGAGGAATCGATCGCGGACGAGAGAGATGGTGAGGTTTTTATTTTGGACGCGCAGAAGGGAAGTGGTGGGCTCGCGCCCTTTCCCCCCGCCCGGCCCATGAATAAGGGAGGAGGGACCGACCTTTGGCGGCGGCGGCACGCGAGGTACGCCGGCGCGGAGGTGGTGATTCTCCCCCTTCCTCACCCCTCACTCATTTATGGTGGGAAGTGGAGGAGGGAGGGTAGCGGAGGGGGTGCTGGAAGGAAGGATGGAGGGAGGGGAATTGCAAAGGAGGGTTAGACGTTCGAGACGGACACTGGGAGACAAATTAATAACAATAACAAAGATCCTGATTCCTCAACATCTTTTACATTTATATAAACAACATAAATCTTGATATAACTGGTAGCTTCAGGCGTAACTTGGTGGAGCTTATTCATTATGAAAATGAAAAACTTATTAACATTGTGGTTCCACAATGATCTTTTTTATGAGTACAACCCGGGTTTCAACGTACTACAAACCTGATGATGACGTTGTAGTACGTCGAAACTTGGGTCGTGCTAGTAAAAAGATCATTGAGGAACCACAAAGTTAAATTTGTTTCATTTTCAACAGAAATCTTATCTGTTGGAAATATAAATACCCTATTGAGAAACTCCATTTTGGGGTTGAATCAGACTCCGACTCGTTTTTCTTCAAATATAAAAATAATACGACTTTTGTTGCAACATGATTTTCAATAACATTGTTCTTTGTGCTGGTATAGTGGACTCTTTCGAATAAACAAAGAAATATAAAGAAATAAACATAGCAAAGTGTTCATATCAATAAAAATAATACAAAACGAAGATAATAGACATTGGTGTCATGAATAAAATTTCATACATTTTTTTTCAATAAATTTGATGTCCTCGGTGTCGAATAACCATTTTTTGAATGCAATTAATAATATATTTTGGGACCTAGGAATAAGTAACTCTGCCTAAATATTTCTGCTTTAGGTGTAGGTACGGCTACATTTCTATACTTAAAAAAAAATGAAATAAACTTCTAAGAAATCCCTTTGTGCCCGGTCTTAAGGCATCGGTAGATTTCTAATTAAAAAAAATATAAACTCAGCTCTTTTTCATCACCCCTTGCAGCAAGGGTTAATCGTATCAATAATTTTTTCAGACAAAAGTTTTAGATAATATTAAGAAAATCTACAATAACTTTGAAAAAAATCTGATATTGTGCCTACAAACGAAGTTATGATTTATTTGTCCGAAAAACTCGTTCCACCCCTTGGTTAATAGTTGGTGTTAGCAAAAACCATTCAAACAAAATATTTTGGAAGTAGTCTTAGGAAGTACAAAACATCCAAACGAATGTAAATAATTCATATAAAGGGAGTTATAGTAATTTTTCAATTTTTCAAAAAGCCCTTCCCATTTTCATCCCCTTGGTCCGATTTTGCCCATTATCAAACTTGGCCGATATTTTCCACCTACATATTTTATGTATCAGTCTGGGAGACATTTGTGCAAAAAATTACGGCAGTTATTATGACTATAACCATGAAATGAAAAACTTGGTAGAAATTTTCGTAAAAAGTCGTACCATGGTAACGACATCAATAGGTAATCTTTTTTTTCGAAATCTACCTGTTTGTGTCGGTTCGTGGTTGCGCGACAAAAGGAGAATTCTCACAAATTTTAACTTCAACTGATGCTGACACTACTTGTTGGAATGTTGGCATGTTGGGAAAAATAAATCACTTTGTAATATTCAACGATTTTTTATTGTAAAAACTTGGTATATATGTAGCCCCCGCTCACTAATTCTCGGAGACCCTTGGTGATGACGCCGTAGCGTTGAAATAGGTTGGTTTTACGATAAAAAAATGTGGAATATTACAAAGTGATTTCTTTCTCCCTCTCATAAAGTTGCCTATAGCTACCACAGAAATAAAAAATAAACACATGTTTGTTCATGTAAAATAAACACTGTATCGGGCTAGAATCTGCGGTAAAAAAGAAGTATTAAACTATGAAACAATGAATCTTAATTCACCTTATGAAATCGCTCTAATATCTGTTCCTCAAACAAATTAATATTAGGCATACGTAATCTTAGTTTAAAAATCAATCTGAGGAATCGAGGCCAGTAACAGTCGTTGCCATAGTTATAATCATGGTAGAGAGGAAAAAAGTTTAAATTATATGCTTCAACTAATATTTTGCAATTGATAGATCACTGCGTAAAACTAGGAAGTAAGATAATAAAAAATAATTTTATTTTTTTATTTTCTTACTTTCTAGTCCATAAAATAAAAAAAATATACAGTTACTATTAAATTAATTACCCAGTTAAAACTAAAAATAAAATTACTTACCCAGATATTAAAGAAATATAAAATTTTCAGTCCAAGTCTTGTCGTTGTAGGTGCGTTTTTTTTTCATATCTTTATAAAGAGAGAAAATTGATCTGCGGGGAAGTTTTTCGTTTCTCCCGTTTAATCCCATTGAAAAAAGAAATTCTGTCTATGCTCGAATTATGGAAATTTTCTCAGAGTTTTTTTATTTTTTCCCGACCAACTGCGTTATTAGGAACATTCCCTGAAAATGTCAGCCATTCTGCTCGATTATACAAATGCCCAGGAATTTATATCAAAGAGATCTAACGTCATCTGATGTTTTTCCGTGCCGTGTCGCGTGTCGTTCATGAGATAGTTTTACTCCTCATCGAGCGAATGTGTTTACAGCGGGCGTTATATTGGGCGTAAAATACATAACAACAGTAAAGAAGTTCCACTTAAATAAAAAATAAGATTTAAGTTCTTATAGAAAGTTATCTCCAACGTCACATCGGTGGAGATATTTTTAACCAACATTATGGTGGATTAAAATTTAATATAATAATAATAATGTATGCGTTAAATTATAGAGAGTTGGTCATGTCTATAATTTAACGCTTACATTAATTACGTGGTCAATAACCAATTGAACGGAGATACAATAATAATAATGATAATGCGACTTTGAGACTGACATTGAAAGATGCGAGATTGAGACTGGTACAGTTACTTCTTCCATCTAACCTTTCGTCAAATAAATATATATGAAACAATTACAATTTGAATATAAAAATTATAGAAAAAGAACAAAAAAAAGACCATCAATATTTTATTATGAAGAAACTGGAATATAAACAATGTAGAAATATATACACCATTGTGGGAAAAACGTAAGGGACAAGGAGCTGATAACGAAATCGAATGATAATGAAAACGAATCCTTAACGAAAAAAACCACTGCAGGAAAACACACACGCACATGAAAGAAATGAAATGAGTGTGAAAAACCTGCGAAAACCTACTAATAGACAAAGCTAATTTGCTTTTTAAAAATCAATGTAAGAATTATATAAAAAAAGAAAAGGGGAGCTGATATGCACAAATAAACGTGAAATAAAATAGGTCTTTATCAAATTAAAAATCAGTAATAAAAATAAAAGTTGTTATTAATAAAAATATGAAAAATGATTAAATACGATTCAATTGTAAATTTAATAATAATTTTAGTAGTAATGAGAGTATATTTAATATTTAAAAAACACAAATTACGAAGGTTACGCTAGCAAATAAGCGAAATAAGCGTTCTGCAATAGGAGGGTTTAGATGACCTTGTAGAAAAATGCAGGTAAAGAAAAAGCTGGCGAAGAGTTTACTATGGAGTCGGGGATTGTAGTGTAGAGTAACGTTGACTTTGAGAAAAAAAGGACGAGGATAGGCTGCAGGCGTTTAGGGAAGTGGTTGTGGAGGAGGATGGAGAAGGTGCCGTAGACGGAGATAAAGCCGAACGAGGAATTGCTTGATATGGTGGATGAGGATTCATCAATTAGGTGGTTCTGGCCTCAGGGTCACTTATTCCAGAAATTCTGAAAACTAAAATATTGCATCTTTGAAGTGAGTATTATAAACTAAAATTATAAAAAAAGGTTTCCAGACTATTTTTTAACTGTATTTCAGCCTTGAAAGTGGAGGTTTTAATATGGGCCCTTATGGAGATTACTCAGATTACAGCAGGAAAACGTCAATTTTAACGAGAAAGCATGTAAATTTTTTTTTGTTAAAACTGTTCATGAGAAGGAAAACGTCCTGGGAAATTGAATAAAAACGAAATAAGCGAAAACCTACTAATAGATAAAGCTAATTTACTTTTTAAAACTCAATGTAAGAAATAGGTATATAAAAAAAGAATAGGGGAGCTGATATGCACAAATAAATGTGAAATAAAATAGGTCTTTATCAAATTACAAATCAATAATAAAAAAAGAAGTAGAAAAGTAGAAATAAAGTAGAAAAGACACCCATTTCTTAAAGTTATTAGCGAATTACTGTCGTAATTGACGTCAAAATACGGTAGTTCCTTACAAAAATCGTGCTGCAGTTGGTTCCTATGGATGGTCTTTAAATGTGGTCTTTAAAAATAAATTAGCCAAGCAATCGTCATATTTGGTACCTCAATTTTGGTTTGCAATAGGTAACCCAATTTATCTGCGAAAGCAGGATGTTTTGAAAACATATAAATAAAATTGGGTTATTTAGTATTTGTTTTGACTCACAAAGTCCTTAGCTATCTATGTGAAGATATTCATCGCTTCCAAAAATATGGCGATGAAATACGTAGAAATTACCCCGAGAAAAAATCAATCAGCTCATCAAATCAATCAGCTGATAAAGTATGTAACATGACGGGTTGTGACTTCTTGGTAAGTCCTCTTCTAGTTCCATTATATCTTCCAAAATTGCCACCAGAATTAGAAGGCCTGGATTGTGCTGTGGTCTGCACATTGGCCCGCCAAGCATAGGGCCCGTGATTCGATTACCAGTACAGGCCGTTTTTTCTCTCCCAAATTTCTACGGATTCAAATGACGTTGCATATTAGGTGCATGGTACTTCAACGTTTATCATTTGTCACCACATGATCTCCTGGTGTCTCTCTGTGACTCAGGTGATCTTTTGTGGATCAAGTGCTCCTCGCGAATCGCTGAAAAGCACACTCACCTATCTACAACCGCTATCTATTCCTGTTATCTGAAAACCTCCTTTTCAGCTGCTCTTTCTTTCCATCCTTTGAAAGATAAATGGTTTCGCAAGCCATTAAAACGTGACTTCCCGGGTTATGGGTAATACTAGGGGTCTCTAGAACCTGGTGCTTTCCTGGTAGATGAGGTGTATGTTTTCTGCTTCTTACCCTTCAACAATTACTGGTGAGCTGTAGAATAAACGGAAAGAGGGTTCATTTCAGTCCTTCAACTGCCATGTAATATTTTATATTGAAGATAATATCAAGGTTTCTCATTTGATCTTTAAAAGTATTGTCAAGTGAAATTTCACCAGTTTTATTTCCTTATTTTTATCAATGTCTGTCGAGGAATTTGCTCCCCACAACCGAGCTGAGCCAACATGTAGGCATTGGTCAAACTATACTTAATACGCTAAAGTACCCATCGTTGATTGTTTTTTACTGATGTTTTGGATTGTTTGACAATAGCTAGAGAAACTGTATCCATGGAACAATGGTCAGTAATTTTTAGTGTGATTTTTGAATTACGGATGAATAAAAATCTGCAAAATTTTCAAAAATAAGAAGAACTTAAATTATGACCCAGGATTTGATGTACTACATCATTTTATCCATCTATAGTGCTCTAATCCCACGCAACATCCCCTGAATATTAAATATTATTTTGACAACTCTACACAAAGAGAATTATTTTGTAATTTAATTTATTGTAGTGCCAATATCCTCGGATAAATCATCAAACTCATGCCAATTGTTAGACGCGAATTTGAACCCTTTTTTCTAGTACTTTAAGGACTGTTTCTAAGGTGTGCGGCAAGGAATAATTACTCTGCAGATTTACTTTACGTCAGCATGCTTAAATGAGGGCGATAGTTATCCGTGATTGGGACGAAGGGTTTCGAGACATGTAAAACGTGAAAGCTGCATTCTCAGTTTTTCCGCCGCGTATGTAGTTGACTTATGACAACATATTCGCCAGTGGTTCACCTGGCGTCTTCACGTCGAAGTGAAAATGTTGAATTTTGGCAACTAGCTTATAGGGTGGCTAAAAAACCCCTCGATTAAAACTACTGGGATACTAGACAATTTCAATGGCCTCGCGTTAAATGGTATTTAGCCACACTAAATAACGACGACCAAGATTTGGAATCGTCACTTCGACCTAAATCCGCCAGCTGAAACGTTGGCGAAACTTTTGTCATCAATCAACAGCATACGCTTTGTAAAACCATAGAACGCAGCCATTACGGTAAGCAGTGATTATTTATCAAAGAGATACAGTCATCGTTATACATCTGCCATGACAGATCATATTTTGGGTTACTTTTATGGGCTTTTAACTGTCCCTTCCTTCACCTCCTTTCTGGTTCAATAATTATTGCCCGTCTTATGAACGTTGTTTGTCGGAGTCAGGTTTGGTGTATTTGGTTGTTTTGCTTTCCTGCTTGTAAACAGAATACAATTTTCGCTTTCAGAACGCGTTTTTTTGCGTTGAACACTTTTTTTTGAAGAAGCAGACCGCAATGCTGGCAAAATTGTCTTCCAGTGTAATGAACCAACGCGAGGGACCACTTCGGAGACCTGTATCTTCACATTCATCAAGCCACGGAAGCATTCACAATGTTAATATATGATTTTGTACGTACCGCGTTTTACATCGAAAATAAAAGTCTTCCGGTGAAACATGTTAGACAAGACCAGATGGTAATAGCAAATTTGAAACATTATTTTTTGGTAACTCGAGGGTTATTTCTATGGTGTGTGGCAGGGGATAATAATTATCCCCTGCCACACACCATAGAAATAACCCTCGAGGAACCAAAAACAATGTTTCAAATTTGTGATTATTGTTCTTCCGACTTTCCTTACGTCACGTGCTTGGAAAAGGACGATGTCTTGCTGTGACAATTAATCCACTAACTACATTCATCATTGATAGGACCTTTTTTGATCTTTCGACTGCCCCTTTCAATCATTTCTTTTATCTGGTTCAATAAATATTTTTTTTCTTTAAAAAATTAACGATTTATTTTGAAAAAGTCTCTCTCCTTATCTTCCGCACCTCCTCGTGTTTTCTCAAGCCTTTCTCTTCACCCCACTTTCGTGCTTGTCAAGCATTCTCTCCTCAATCGTGCTCTTCAACACACCCTTCTCACCTCAACGCGCCCTTCATCCACTACTCCTCCTTCTTCTGTGTTCCTCCCATCACCTTCTCTTCTTTTCTTGTCACATTTAACGCTCCTTCCTTTGTCACCCTCTCTATTCAGCTTACTCTCTCTCCGCCCTTCTTCAGAACCACATCTCAAAAGCCTCCACTCTAACCTCTTCCCCTTGTCTCCATCGACCGAAGCTTTGAACAATCAGGCGCTCCACTCAAGACTGAAGTTTCGATTAATCTTTAATTTAAGTCTTCACGAGGAGTTTTCGAGGACTGTGCTTACTCCTAAAGGGAACGGTGTGATTCATATGCAAGTGTATGTACGCTTTAATTTCAGAAAGACATAGCCTCGGGGACTGTGGTGGCATGCACATGCATAACGGGTAATTTGTGTCATCAATTTCATGCTACCATGTGAGAGCATCAAGTTCCTTTAAAATATCTACGGAATTCACTGTTGAAGTATATGCCTGATTAGATGAACTAAAGTTCCTTGCGTTACTATAAGTCCAGGTGAACGAGTTCGACATTACGTATTTGGCACATTCGTGCATCAAGAGTCAGCTGAATTGAGGCTAAGTTGAGGACAACTATTGAGAGGAAATGCGAAAGCAGAAGTGATGAAAGCGACTTGATTAAGAATGGAGTACATACTATATTTTTGTTAAGAAGAAAATATTTAAAAAAATGATATAGGAGATTTTGGAGAAAAAGATCCGAAGAAAACAAATAAATATGATGCCCACCATGCTTGATATAACAGTATAATTACATATTAAACCACAAGTGATTGCCAGCACTGACGGAATAAGTGTAGCTAACCGATAAATTTGATTTTTTGGACCATGTCACTTGAATAATACTTTTGGGATAATTTCCGTGTCAATCTTATGCTATAAAGTAAGCAATAATTGCATATATATATTTATGTACGTGTGGATTTGATAAAAACTGTTAATCGGATCTACTCAAATATTGGTATTTAATGGTTTTGCGTTATGAGTAATCGATTGGTAAAAGTCTAGTATCCACGAATAATCGGTTTTATGCAGAAATAAAAGGGCCAAAAATCCCAAAAGAAATACTAAAATGGCTACTTCGGTTACTTCCGTTTGACTCAGGAGCCACGCTTTATTTATTCATTCATGTATATCATTTATTCAAATGCCCGGTGAAGGAAGATTTACAAGGCTCAAGGCAAAACGTTTAAATTTATTGATATAGTTTTACAAGTAGCAATTTTTATGCACGGAATGCTGTAGGTGCGTAGATTTTTCTCGAGTCAAAAGACAAAACAACTTAAGAGTGCTTTGACCACTAGAAAACCCTCGTCATACTCGAAATGCTGTGTGGAAAGAAGTGTTGAATAATTTTGACTTCAATCATTATAACAGGTTTCACATGAACATTGAAAATTAATACATAAATTTGGATTCCATTAAAGATTTTAATATGAATTTCTAATACTGATTTACAGTTTTTTTCATTTTGTTTAAATTATTAAGTTTAATTATATTTTTACATACACGTAAATTTACATTAATAAACTTATATTTTATTTTTTTAAAGAAATAACTAGGCATCAAATGAATATTCTAAAGCTTTTCATTTTCGAGTAATCCTATTTAGGCCATGAATAATAAGATTTTTTTATTTTTGATTAAATGTATTAAAAAGTAAAAAAAATTATATGAAATCGCATAAATTTCTATTTATATTTAAAAAATATTTAGTACATAATGATATTAACAATTACAGATTTCTACTTATATAATTGTTTATTGACAGTTAGCTCCAACGAAGACATCATTTTAAGGCTTCAAATCAATCTAACTGGAAAACGATGAGAAATATCGAGATTAGCTGTGAAATTAAATATTGCTCACGTAAACATCTGATTATATTTACCTCATATTTCCGAAATAGTTCTTATTTAGGAGCCTTGAGACTATATTTACGTCCTTTAAATTAATAAATCCATTTAGTCTATCCCATTGTAAAGAACAGCCTAACCCGCACTGCTGGTGGAAGTCGAGCACTGACTCTTTCATTGAGGAGGTGGGCATTCTAACAGCTTCGTTAATATCATTTAGAGCTGGCTTCAATTTCACTGTAATATTATTCATTAGGCCTAGGCACAAGTAATTATATACGCGAAGGATATCTTTAAATCGCTAATTATATTCCGGATACAAGTATTTATTTGATAGCCATATCTGGTTAGTGATTAACATCACCGAGCTATTTAAGTAAATGAACATTCTCGAGAATATACCTCTCTGATAACGTAAAAACGCCTCCATCAAGCACCTCAATTTTCTCCAAATTAGTATTCTGACGTCGTCAACTTTTATATACTCAAAGAACGATAATCGAGGATAAAAATAATACGGAATTAACGGATTAAACTGAGAAAGTAAATAGAAAACCCAATTTGCCATTTTAATTTTTATCAAAAGTGAATACGGGGCATAAAGAACTCTCCGTTTCATGTGAAATACCATATCTTTGAAATTTAGTCATCTTAGACCAATAAATTCTCTAGATGAGTTGTAGTCAGAGGCAAAGTTCACAATGAACTGGCTTGCAGGAGTGTGTCAATTTTTTCTTCTGGGTTGCTCACACCTCCGTGTGTATTTTAGGACCTTGACCGTGAAAGTTCCCAGATAAAATGTTATCCTTCGACGGCCGTGAACGCAAACCAAGATAAAAGCTTAAAAACAAAACAGGAATGCTATGAATATTTAAATTAACAGAACTGTCAAGTGATGAGTTCTTCTCAGGTTCCCCACCGGGTTAGGCTTTCCATAATCACCGACGTTTCAGCAGAAGACTTTCCTACCATTATCAAGGATCATCCAGAGCCTTGATAATGGCAGGAAGGTCTTCTCCCGAAGCGTCGGCGATCATGGAGAGCGTATTCCGGTGGGAAACCCGAGAAGAACTCATCAGTATTATTCGCGAGGAAAGCCTGAAATGATACAGAACTGTCAAGTCAAGACTACTTCTTTTGGCCTCCTTAAGAGTGATGGCAAGAGAAACTTGGGTTGAAACTGAAACAAATGAAAGGTGTTGGTTATTGCGAGATTTACATTCTAGGTGTTGAATTAAGTGCACCTCGGAATACATCAGCGCAGTTAAGCGCACACAAATTTCGTGGAATGGAACGATGTGCGCTGACAAAACTTTGGATAAACTCCTGGAAATTAGGATTCCGTGGGTGCATAACAGTCACAGCCGAACGCTTTTTGCGTTTTGACATGCATTTCAAATTCGAATGAAGGAGGTGCAGAGTAAAAGTTTTAGAATCCGTTCAATATAATAACAAAAATTTTAATAATAAATTTTTTTCCACAGCATCATATACATTTTA
The DNA here is from genome assembly GCA_963573305.1 of Pyrrhosoma nymphula. Taxonomy (NCBI): domain Eukaryota; kingdom Metazoa; phylum Arthropoda; class Insecta; order Odonata; family Coenagrionidae; genus Pyrrhosoma; species Pyrrhosoma nymphula. Next base: position 82,617,536 of record OY754333.1, on the reverse strand, counting down.
CATTAACATTGACCCTTAACATTGACCCTTAATATTGGGAATATAGGTACCCCTATGGAGAAGCTCCGTTTTGTGGTTACCGACTCGTATTTACTTAGCAAAAAAATATATTGAATGTGTTGCAACATAAGTAATAATAACAAATTTGTATTAACGCTGGTAAAGTTACACACTGGAATTACATACAAAGTTATAGTTACATACAAAGTTACATAACATATAGTTACATACAAAGATGCCACTGTTATGAGATCTACCATTTCATATAATTTTTAAAATAAAATTGAAATATCATCAATAGAAAATAACCTATTTTCACACTTCTACAAAATTTACATTCATTTTTTATATTAGCAATAGGTTCCGGTATTGCAAAAAATATTTTAGGCCCTAGGAATACGTAACTATGCTTAAAAGTTTCTGTTTTAGGTCTAGGTATGGTTACATTGCAATTGCTACGCAGGTCATGTACTCTTGGTGTTTTCCAATCACCACCACGATTATAAAAAATCCTAAGGACCTTATAGACAAATAAATGTCTTAAAGGTAAAATATTCATTTGTTTGAATAGTGGAAAGGAATGCGTTTTATTGGGCACCCGTAGCATAACCCTTATTACCTTTTTCTGGCATACCAGAAGAGGTTGCATATTAGTTACGTATGCTTCCCCCCTCACGTTAATTTAAATGCGTATTTAAATGAACGTGAGCTTTTATCATAGAGAAATTGAAAACTTTGCATTATCCATATTAACGTACATTGTACAGTAGGTACATTAACAAAAATCGCTCTGACCACCTTAAATATTTCCTCGCAATCCCTTCCATCGCTTGATTCGTCTTGTGGACCCGACCCGACTTTCATTGAGGGCACATCGTCCTTGTGTACGGGGAGTCCTTTCGGTTCGTCCGTCGACCCGCATCTTCAACTTCCCACTTCGTCGGGTCGCCGGAACGGGAGAGGAACGAGACACAACAAGGGGGAGGAGATAAGACAGTGAGAAATGTGTTTGACGCGCTGAAAAATTCGACCCAAATCCGTCTCAATTCATCTTCATCCTGCCGACATCAATTCTGAATGGGCGGTTTTGGAAACTAGACTCCAAAGATGGATACGGTGTAACATTACTGAAAAAAAAACGAAAATATTATTTCTCAGCACAAGACATGCATAATGATTTTTCGTTTCTGCTCATTCATTCCACCACCAGGGAGCATGTTCAATTATTATTTTCTTAATTCGGCGGGACTACTCATTAGCCCAGAGGCCGTAGATTCCCTATGTAGTGGGAATCCATTTATGGATGTTACGCCGGTATTTATAGGAGATTTCCATTCGCTCTAGTGCACTAATCACTTCGCAGCGCAACAGTGCTCTTCCCTTCGATTCGATACGAGCGCTAAGCACTAGGTAGCCAAATCGGAAACAGATCGGAAGCAGAGTTGATGTGCGCTAAACAGCAAAAAAAAACGTGTACAATCGCATCCGCGATAGCTGTTTTTTTGCGTCGATTTGACGAAAAGGCGTCAAAATGGATATTGTAAAATCTATGGTAAATATAAGACTTGGTGCTTTCCTGGCGCACGATGTGAATGAATTCTTCAAGGGATTCCCACCAGGTGAGATGTTCAGCCAGAGCCGACGTTCCAATGGCTAACTCTGCCATCGTCCTCAGGGAGTTGTGAGCAACACTCAACGCCCTGAGGACGACGGCAGAGTTAGCCATTGAAACGTCGGCTCTGGCTGAACATCTCACCTGGTGGGAATCCCGTGAAGAATTCATTCACTCTGTGGTAAATAGCTTAGGTTTTTAAGAACATATATGTTGAACGAAATTCAAACGTACGGAAACCTACCCGTAGGTTTCCGTACGTTTCGCCAGCGTACGTCGTGGTCTTTCCATTCATCTGCGTTCGTTTGCGCTTAAGAGCGCTGATGTTTTTCGATCTGCGCTGTGGTCAACACCTTTAGTGAATAGTTCCCTGCATACATCAGTAGTGGAAACGGAGAATTAGCCATTTTCATGGAAAAACGCATGGCCTGAACGGAGTTTTAGTTCTCAAGGAAGACCGCCAGGTGGAATCGTCCCAAGTCCACCTGGCGGCCTCCTTTCTCCCCGCGAAGCATTTCGATCGGGTGGGGTTTACGAGGGTCGGGGCTAGAGGAGAAGTTGGAGGGAGGAGGAGTGTAAGGGAGGGGGTGTGAGGGGGGTGCAGGGGGAGGGGACTAACTGCGCGTGCGCCAGGCGACTGCACAGAAGAACGGAGAAAGGGGGCGATGTGGAGCGATTCATGATGAAAGGGAATTGCCGGTTTGAGGACGATATCGTGAGGAATCCGCAGAATAATGACCGACGAATGGATTATGCTCACAATCTACTACACACACATCTGCCAAAGTCGCGACGACGCGACGGTGGCAATAAACTTGCAGCTTTTTTGTGCTCAGTGGCGCTGCGCGGTGGCGAGCAACTATAAGCTAACTGCGAAATAGCTTTATCGTAGTCATGGCTCTCAAAATAGTTTTTCGAATGCATTTTTCCCAAATTCTTGCTCTCGCTAACACTGATAGCATTTTTTTTAGCACAAGCAATGCTATCATTGCTACTAGAAGCCAGAATTTGAATAATGCAACGCACTGAAACTTTTAAATCAAAACTTTAAAAAATACATGTTTTATTCCTAAGATTATTTGCATACAAATCTTCAACGTATCCATGCAGGTAGAGCACTGTCTCGTATTATACAGTAGCAGCAGCAATGGCAGCACAGTTGAAGCTCAGCGCACAGTGAGGTCGTGCAGTTACGAGCAAGTAAAAAACTTTCTGCAAACCGCAGTCTATTCTTAATGATATTGTTAAATAAAATTTCGATTATAGTTTTTTGATATTTGTCATTGAATTCGGAAGGAATTATTTTACCATACGGGTCCTAAATGTATCTATGCAGTTCAAACATCTTGTCTTCAGTATATTCTCACAGTGGTATTATTTCACCATTATTCGCCAGAGAAATGAGTGTGTGATGGAGGAAACATAATATTGAAGTATTTAACATTGCTTTTTTAAGAAAAGTAGTTTTATTTCGGGTTTGAATCAGCAATTATTTCATAATGTTGCGTATTTACCCCAATGTATCTTCTTAGATGAGCTTACAATTAGAGGCGGGTTAGCCATACTTGCTGGTCGATGGAGGCGCCGCTATCGTAGGCGGCTCGGCAGCATAAAGAAAGTAAGAACGCGTATCGCGGAGATATGGCCTGTGGTTAAAGTATCTTAACTACATTTTAGTGGCAATTTTACGCCATTTCACTGCAATTCCCCAGCAATTAGAGTGCGTGCAGGTGGTAACACAAGATGAAGTTCATTAATATTTTTATACACTCGAAAGATCTTCCATTGTGTTTCTTGTGCCCAAAAGCTACAAATTGAAAGTTTTGCCAAGAAATTCTGTCTTTTTTGTATTTCGAAAAATATAGCATTGAAAGCCCATAAGGCAAAATTTGGATTTTTGGTTGGACCCTATTTATGGGGTCAAAAGGTCATATTTGTAAAATTTCGCTTACACTTAACAAAACTTACAACCTTTTTCTACCTATGTACCAAATTTCATCTATGTGGCACGAAAGAAAGTGTCTGAAATTATAGGTTAGAAATGACACACGATCAATGGGACACTGTATATGTTTTAGCTATGGTGTTGGATTTTGACCTGGAGAAGTGAAAAACTGTAAAGTTACTAAGGACGAATATGTTGTTAGTCAGAATCATCCTGTGATAGTGGGTTATGATATCAGGATGAAACGGAAAGACAAGCAGGGAAGAGAGATAAATATTAAGTGGTGGAAGCTGAAGGAACGGGAATTGGCAAGCGGCTTTAAGGATACCGTATTTGCAAGTGTATCTTCACGGATGACGGCCAATGAGTGGTGGCAGGAGAACAGCAGAGCAATCCTCAAAGCGGGAGAAGAAATCCTCGGGTTGGCATCCGGAAAGGGACCGTCGGGAGACAAGGAAGCGTGGTGGCGGAACGATAGACAGTGAAGGAAAAGAAGGACTATAAAAAGAAATATGGCGTCTCACAGACAGCAGAGGACAGAGAAGAGTATAAACGAAAGAAGAAAGATGCCAATAAAGCTGTTGCAATTGCTAAAGAGAGAGCTGCAAATGAGTTGTATGAAGAGTTGGAGACACCGGGATCACAGAAGAGACTATTTAGCTTAGCAAAATCAAGAGACAAGGCCTCAAATGACCTCACACATATACAGCAGGTTAAGGATACAGGAGGAAAAGTCTTTAGGAGAGAGGTAGACATTTGGAGGTAGCATCACTACTTTGAGATGCTACTGAATAAGGAACATCCAAGGGAGGATAGAGGGCATGGAACACCAAACAAAAATTTAATGCCAGGAATGAATTAGTAGAGATGAAGTTTCTGATGCCTTGAGAGGGATGAAGAACGGAATGGCAGTAGAACCAGATGGCTTCCCTGTGGAGGCTTGGAGAGCATTGGGAGAAGAAGGAATAGACCTGCTATGGGATCTAATTGGGAAGATGAGGAAAGGATACCCGAGGCTTGGAGAGAGAGCATAACGGTGCCTATATATATAAAGGGAAGGGTTATATTCAGGATTACAGGAATGATAGAGGGATAAAGTTCCGTACACATGGTTTGGGAACGGATCATAGACAGGAGAAACAGAGAGGAAACGAAAATCTCAAGTAACCAGTATGGGTTTATGCCAGGCAAGGGAACAACAGACGCTCTGTTTGTCTCAGTTTCTAAGTTCGTGGTCTTAAAACAACTGATTGAAAAGTATAATGATAAGCAGCGTTGTAGCTAGGGTCATGAGATCCCCTGACAAATTTGAATTTTGCGCCCCCCAAGACTTATTTTCTAGGAAGAGAAGCGACACAATAACTTTGAAAGTGTAATTTCAGTTACGTATACACTTAAGTATAAAATTAGTTCTTACATACTATTGTGTAGGAAGGGAAACAATACGAGTTCGTCCATTTAGGCATTATGAAATATCTTGAAAGTTTATTTTCCGGCTTTTTCTGAGGCCAATTTGTTAATAATATGGCCTACATTAATACTTTTTGCACTGGCATATTCAATCGATAGTATGGCGAGATTACTCTAACGTTCTTGACCAATCTGCGATAATAAATATTTTTTTATAATTTTTAATTTGCTGAAAGATCTCTCACAACTGGCAGAAGTCACTGGTAGCGTCAATGCTAGGTAGAGTGTAATCCCTATATTGGGATAACTGGTCACCAAGCCATATTCTTTGTGGCAATAAAGAAGTACAATGTAATCTGCATTTTTTCAATCAGGCCATAATGATTTTATTTGGTGTTTGTAGCTTTCAACGTCTAAACACAACTCGTTGGCGTTTAAATCCTCTTTGTATTTTTATGCGAGATCAGCTGCGGATTTATTTTGTTCTTCAGTGGAGGTTTTGTGTAACTAAAGTCCTGTTATGAAACCAAAATCAGAAGCTACGGCAGCTTAACTAAAAATCTCCATCCCATTTGCTGTTGTGGTGTGTAAAATTCAGCTTTACTGTGAAGCTGAATTTTAAACTTTTGAAGTGGAGTCATTGTGGCCGCATCATTCTTGGCCCTTTCGTCGAACATTGTTTTAACCTTTCATTTACGCTTTTTAGAAAATTCCGGTTCTATCGATAGCTCAGTTTCCTCGATCTATGGCCAGCCGTCACGGCTGCTTTGGCGCCGGCACGCCGCGCCGCCCGGCCGCTTTAGTCGGCGTTTACTGGATAGCGGAAAAACGGCCAATGCTATCGTACGAGTGTGACAAAATTTTAGTTTGCGTACAAGTTTTTTTTAAAATCTTTTATTTAGGGTTCGGTACAAATTTTGTATGCTAAGTTAGGGGCGCCGTTCCTAATCTGTGGGGGTGCCTATCGTAACCAAGTGAAAGTTTTTTATGTGAGTCAGCAACATGTTTTAATTTTGTGTGCCTATGCCCCAGCGGCCCGCAGGCTGTAGGTCTGCAAAGTGCGCCCCCCTGAGGGTTGCGCCCCTGGCAGGCCCCCGCCTGGCCAGCCCCTAGCTACGACGCTGGTGATAAGCAAAGAAACCTTCATCTTGTGTTCATAGATCTGGAGAAAGCACACGATTCAGTGCCGAGAGAGGAGATATGGAGAAGTATGAGAGTAAAGTGAGTGCCAGAGAAATATGTCAGATTGGTAAAGAATGTGTATGATGGAGTGTACACCAAGGTAAGAGCCTGTGTTGGTGTGATAGAAAGTTTTCCGGTGACAGTCAGACTGCACCAGGGGTCGGCCCTACGTCCCTACCTGTTCAACTTGGTGATGGACGCACTCTCCAAAAAGGTCCAGAATTTGGCTTTGTGATCCTGCATTTATGCAGACGATGTTGTAATGGGGGAAGAAATAAAAGGTAAGGTGGAAGAAATTGTGGAAAAGTAGAGAGAGGTGGTGGAGGATGGAGACCTCAGGATTAGTAAACAGGAGACGGAATATCTATGGCTGGGTGAAGATGGCAGAGTAAGGGGGATCGAATTATTAGGTGAAGGGTTGGGGAGGGTGAGGGAGTTCAAATATCTTGGCTCCTACGTCACCGAAAGTGGAGGTTTGGAAAGGGAGCTTAATCAAAGAACTCTAGCGGGATGGATGAACTGGAAAAAGAGTGTCAGGTGTTCTTTGTGTCAGAAGAATATAAAAAAGGTTAAAAGGAAAGATCTTTAAGACAGTAGCCCTGATATATAGCAGTGAGTCGTGGCCGATGAAGAAAGTGTTAGAGAAGAAACTAGATGCGGCAGAAATGAGGATGCTAAAATGGGCTATGGGTAAGACAAGGAAGGATAGAATTATAAATGACATAATCCGGGAGATGGATAGAGTGGCGGAGGCATCATAAGGCTCAGGAAAGTCGGCTACGCTGGTATGGGCATTTGGTGAGAAGGGAGGAGAGCGAAAAGGAGGCTCGACCTGGAGGTGGAAGGTAGGAGCCCTAGAGGAAGACCAAGGAGAAGGTGGACGGATTGTATAGCTGGAAACATGAGGGAGAAAAGAGTGCGGAGGATACGAGGGACAGAAAGGAGTGGAAATAAGAAAATAAGGAACAGCGACCCCTGCACAAGGAAAAAGCTTAAGAGAAATAAGTTGGATTTCGACGTGGATGAATATTTTTTTCTAGATTTTGCTCATTTGTCTAATTAATTTTTTCAGCAGATCATATTGATGGATTAGTTATACCTGCCGGTCATTAGAGGCGCCACTATCGTTAGCTGCAAGACAGCATAGGGAAATTAACAATGACTGTAGTGACTGTATATAATGCTAGTGAATTATCTTCCACATCAACGTCTAATATAAGGAAACCTCGCGCCATATCTCTCAAGTTGATAAAAGCGAAAAATTAAGAGGACTACATTGCCAAATTGATGGGTACAAAAATCCCTTCTTTCCACACACCATTAGTGACTACAACAACAGATGGAGACACTGAAGGCGGAATTACATGTGCAAGTTGAGTCATGTGGAAATGGTGTAGCAATATTTCCATTTTTAACGCTACTTGTAGGGCGTAGTCCTGCTTACGCATGACTTCCGGTTAAATGAAATCAATGACAGAAGTAAACAACGAGTATGAAAATTTCAAAAATCATCCAAATATGGCGTTTGAACTTCGTCATGAACAATGTCATCCTCCTTCGTCATGAATCAATGCGTTTGAACTTCGCATTATTCGAGTTTCACTGGAATTCGCGGAATTTATAAATTCATAAAAAATATATTTAAATACACCAGAATATTACAACTCAAAAAAGAATTTTTAATATTGTTTACAAGAGTAATCATGGTAACAAGTGGGTCCAAGATCATAAAGGACATGTAAGAGATGGGGATAATGGAAGACATAATACAGGATAAAACTACATTGGAAGATTGACACGGAAGAATGAAAACTCGCATAGTACATAGCCCACTCTGTTTGATACAAGAAAACTCTCCTAAGTTTCGACACATCGTGTCATCTTCAAGGTGACAAAACCTAGGTTGGCTTTCTTGTATTAAATGTGTGGACTATATACTCTGTGAGTGATTATTATTTAATATGAAGATAAAATTTTTCCGCAAAGCCTTCGGTGTTCGCGTAGCTTTTTGGGTTTTCGTATCAATATCAGCCAACACCGAAGGCGACACTTTGCGGAATAATTTGATCTACATAATGGATGAGAAGGATGAAAAAAAATATTGGAGAGCAAGAAGATACGCGGAAAATAAAAAACGAAAATGAATGCATTTGGTTATTTTACGTGTTCCCTAGAAGGCCAAAGTCGAGAGAAGAAGAGATGAGCATCAAGGATGAGAATTACTTTAATTAATTCTATTCAACGCAATAAAATCATATTTCTTACCTTGAGGCTACGTATGAGAAGACATAAAAACAGTTCCCCGCCAAAATGAATTTTTACACGTGTAATAATAAGTTCTCCTCTGGTAGATTAATTAGCTGTTATCATTTTTAATCCCCATTCGCAGTCATGTGATCATAGATTAAGAAGAATTTTATGCTATGCATCATCGCAGAATTGATACGCAACTTGCCTGCAAAATGTTTATCTTAATTCTAAGAAAATAAATATGTCTCATAATTGAACTCTTCCTGAAAATTTGGAGGAGAGGGAAACCGCAAACTGTTACATCCAACAAGCTGCCTGCATGGGAATTTTGTCTTCCACGTGCTTCGCCCACTCCGGTCCTTACCTCCCAGGGGATGAAATTAGACCCCAAGGCGGTCCAATTTCATCCACTCCTGGTTATGGTCCACGAGCTGAATGGTCTCTTGAGGCTCCGAGGCTGACAGTATCCTCTTATGCTTACTCTCCCGAGGATCTCCATTCCACCCTCTGGCGCCATCTGGTGGTGAGAGAGTGGAACTAACAATGCTAGTGAGCCTCTTTAATAGCCCTGAAAAATATTAGCTGTTAAGCTCTGTGTTATAATGAGTATTTCTCGCCTTTTGCCATTTTGTAGTGGGTCAAATGGAAAAAGGGACTATCATACTCTTAATGTAACTCAATTAAAGACGCTTCATAATTATAACGGCTCTATAGGTGGCTGAGGTTAACCGTGTTTTTCTTTCCTCCATCTCTCCATCCTTTGTATGGAAGTTTCGTCTCAGTTGCCATACCCATGTATTATTGGCATTTTTAAGCCATATCTTCTACTCAGAAATGGACGCAGGTGATAATACTACTTTGCGGATTGCTCTATGGAGCAATTGATCGTTTCACGCCAAGTGGTGACAAATATTTCGATCGTCATTCCGTCGGCCGCTTCCACAACTAAACGACCAAGCGTACTCGAGGAGAATGAATTCCTTCATAGGAAAAGCTAAGGCTGCGCTAGATGATCAGCGTTAGAATCATGGTTGAAATCCAAAAAGGTATCATCGTTAGACAAATATATGCATTTATCTTTATTGTTGGGTGAGATACTTGTGGAAACATGTGTCACCCATGTGATATCGTAAAAATGTCCTATCTTTTCGTTCAATTCTTTTCATGCATTGAACATAAAATGTGCTTAAATAGGTTAAATGAAGGGAAAATAATATTTTTCTGTCTTAATAAAATTGTCATTTTAGTGAAAAACTGATTAATATGCGATTATTTCCAGGCAATGCGTGTTAATTTAATGAAGGCTCCATTCCATCTTGGATTTTGAATTATTAGCATATTGAACGAATAGTTGAATTAAAACTGGATTAGTTCATTAGTATTTTTAAGTTATAACTAACGGCTGACTATACGCATTCTAGGTTCACATCCATTTCATCGAGGTTCAACCCAAAGCTAAAACGTAATTTCATCAAGACAAGGAAACTTACTAAGAACTTTCTCTGTCATTACGATATCTCTTGGGATCAACAGAACTCATTGGTCAGGAACTATATATTTTTCTTTAATTTAAATGAATATAACTTTCGATATTCCACAGGAGAAAAACAATTCACCTTGACCTGGATACAAACCCGGATCCCTCGATATCGCGCCGAGTGCTTTAACCAGTTAAGCCACCGAGGCGTCCTTCTCCCCTGTGGATTATTTCCTTTTTATGATTTTTCTCCTGTGGAATATCGCACTTATGTGCACTTGCTTGTGAGCCCGTAAAGGTTACTACCGTGGCTAATTCCGGTTTCCTCAAAATTGAATATTACTTAGCCCTAATCAGAGCTATAGTTCATCCCTCTTTCTGGCAGATTCATCGCATTGCAAGTTTTTAATTCACAAAGCATTACTTCAATTTTCTTAGCCTTTCGTAATGAGAACTTCCTATTAAAGAAAAAATCTCGAACGCAACTGGTGGCAGAATTTTCAGCTCTCTGTGCTATCTACATTATTATCATGTCAATGGCCATCACTTTGTACTTCTAAATGACGAAGACATTTAGAAGTACATACAATTTTTAAGTATTAACCATTCAATGTGTTGCGCTGAATTGAGCCCATGCCTCTGAAGTCATCTCAGCTGATTTACCAATGTCGAATCTTTCAAATTGCGTATAGTCAAAAGCTTTAATATATGAAAAATAAGCAATCATTTTCAGCTTTGACGTCGTTCCTGTAACCTCCATTATTTAACTATAAGAAAGAAAAAAATCCTCTTTCTAATGTAAAATCTTCGCCCATAGATGATTAACTTCAAAATAGATAAACGTTTTATTTTACGATTATACTTGAGTTAGAGTGTGTATAACTCAGAAAATTTGTTGAAGAGCCGCAAATTACGAGGTAATGCGTGGAGATAATATATTTTAAATAGTAAATGTGGCAATAATTATCCGTGCTCACTCTCTGATATTTCTTTCCGCACCCAGCGTGATAAAGACGTTATCAGAAAAATAAAAAGAAACTTGATTCACAGACACTCGTGAAGGTGAGTTGAAACGGCGAGTGAGAAAAAATACCAAGTTATCTAAATAACCTTGAAAATGACATTTTTGCATGAAAATTCTGCCTGCCGTTTCCATCGTGTTCTTCCAAGAGATGTTTCACGTTCCGTCTTAGACTCCACCGCATTCTCTGGATTAGTTTGGGTTCAGTGGCTGAACCCTGTCACGCGATCGAACTATGTATTGGCAAATCTCTTCTTAATTTCGAGGCATTAATTTCAATTGGCAGAAAATGTTATTTTCATAATATAAATTAGCCTTACTAAGGCTAATTAACTAGGCTAATTAACAAAACCCAAATACTACATTGATGTTTGTGTGGTTTCAAATATGGCATGCTTCAGTTATCAGGAAGCAAAAGTCGGTGGACAGTGCTGTGTAAGGTTCGGCCGGGACAGTTCCGGTTGGAAGGGTCTCTCCCGGTGTGCCGCCCAGTCGACAAATTATTTCACGTTTTTCACTGAAAGTTCCCATAATATCACCGTTAGGCTCTGAACGGAGAAATGCGCAGCGACAAATTTATGGTGAGAAATATGTCGGAAACATTTTAAAATCAGAAATAATTTTAATTTCGTAATCAGCTCTTTCATCTTTTACTATAAAACGAAACCTCTCTTCGACAGTGTATACCATCAGCCAATGCTCCAATCCCTATGTGAAAACCCACTCCAATCTAGGAGTAATTTTCGATCTTAGGCTCACGTAATCATATATGGAAAATTTCCAAAAAGGCAATGGCTATGGTCGGCATCCTTTATCGGCTTACACATAATAGTGACTCTCTTTCCTTACTGATTGTACTCTTCGGCTGTATCTTCCCCATCTTAACTGTTGCTCTTTGAGTATTACTCTCCTATCCTGTCCACTTTTTGACCCATAACATTGATACTCCTCAACCGTCCCATATATCTTTCTAGCTGTTGTCCGTAACCGCAAACCTTCCCTAAGAAATTTATCCCGTGAAATAGTTTTTCCACCCTTGTCATTCGTGATCTACATAACCGTCACTTGATAACAAATTTGAAGTTTTTACATATTGTTTCCAATGGCTGTTTTCGAAATAATGACCTCCTATCGTTCTTCTCATTCCGCATTCCTCCTCGTTTTATCCGTAACACCAACCCTGTACACGCCCAGCCATTCCATCTCTCTGTATCCCAACGTACTCTCTTCTATAGAATATCCTCGAATTTAGTTCCCTTGTATCAAAAAATCCCTCGTTTGACCTTTTCTCCTCAACTCCCAGCTTCATCTCCGTCGTGAAGTAAATCCATTATTTGTTTTGAAGATTTTCGCAGCTCATGTTTATAGTATTCAGGTTTCTGGTTCTGCGATTTAATTTTTTAATATTATGCGACAGTTTCGCCGTGCTATGCTGCAGGCTTCGTCGGGCTTTTTAGAACAACAATGGTCTTTTTCAAAAAGTAAATAAACAATTGTTTCGTAGTAAATAAATAAAGACCATTGTTGTTCTAAAAAGCCCGACAAAGCCTGCAGCATAGCACGGCGAAACTGTCGCATAATATTAAAAAATTAAATCGCAGAACCGGAAACCTGAATACTAAATCCATTATTGTTATTAAATTAGGCATTGTATCTGTTTATGATTTGTTTTACTTAGTTTTTTACTTCTTTGAGTTATTTATGCATTACATCAGCCGATTTAAAAGACCCTGGTGCTTTTTTGGTGTTATAATAAACAAATAAATAACGATTTACGAAGCCCGTGTTCCAAAATCGTCCACTACGCACACAAAGAAATACATTAATGTACACCTGGCACTTTTGAGAAAGCTATACAAGGGCAATTCCCAGTTCTGTAATAGTATAATGATCATTGCTTTACCTCTTCCGACAGGGGTGAATTTTTTTTGGAGGTGATCGTTAGAGGTAATTTCTTTATTCTTCTTTCACGAGCTTCAACTTCTTTAGATGAACTACGAACTTAGAAACATAACTCTAATAATTGGAGATTTTAGGGTTATTTTCTGAGATGATATTCCAGCTGGTGACTCTACGTGGCCCACCTCGTTCTCGTCCCGTGAATGCAGCTGGAACTGATTGGGAGGAATATATATGGTAGTGTCTCCCTTCGAAGCATCTCTGAATGAATCTGAAATTCCAATCACATGAAAAATGTTCACATAAGGGTAAAGCATTTGCATGCTGTTTGAAACGTTCACATCTGGGACCATTACCCTTGGAAGAGGGTCATTAAAGAGAAATTATTATCCTCAGAACTCTTTCATGCTCGGAATGCTATAACGATTGCTGCAGTGACTGGCCTAGCCTTACAAACTTCTGCATCTCAATGAAGTCATCAAATTTAATGGGTGGTGATCAAAAGCATTCTTTGCTTGTGTCTGATACTTTGTTTTATCCGTTATGATCTAAAATAGATCCACTTATCCTGTCGGCATTCCTGTCGAATGCGGTCTAGCCGAAATCACAATTTGTGCGGTGCCAAGGAAATAGTTTTCCCTTAAATAGAACGTATTGTATTTCCACGCTATTGATATAAATGCGCGATTGTGTTGTTGCATATTTTATATGATTTTATTTATTGTTGCATTGTTTATAGGAACACAAAAATATAAGCAACTTTCCCTGTACTGATTTAAGTGCTTGAAAAGGAATTGTACAAAGTTATTTAAACCTACAAAACATTGAAACACTGACTACAATTTACTATTAAGCACGTTGCGAAATATTCTAGGGTGTTGGCCATTCCTGTTTCAATTCCGAAGTTGCATTTGGCTAAACCTTCACTCATTAATGTACACAAATTAGTCAGACTTTTTAAATATATTGAGATGACGAAACTTTTTTTGGCTGTAAAATATCTGTTTAAAATATTAAGTAAATAAAAAGTATTCATTCAATAATAATAATACTCTTCTTTCATCAAGTAATTATACACTATTGTAGAATGCTAACAACCTTAAGGCCGAATACTACATGAATGCCTACGGAAATATTTGACAACCATCTAGATCTATCCATCCAGGAAATAATTTTTTCGTGAATGAAATAGTGTGCAGTTGAACACGTGAATTCAGCCTTCCGCCATACCATGATAAGTTTGAAGCGCATGACCCAGAAGTGCTTTTATAATACGTTTATTTTCTGACGACGCTGTCATCTATCGCGAAATTAGTGATTACTCTGACTTTGAAACCTTATCATCGGATTTAAACAACGTTCATGTGTGGAGCCAAGAGTGGGGACTCGAACTTAATCTGAGCAAATGCACGGCGGTACATTTCTTGCGGAGGTCGTCCAACTATCCCCGTGTATATGCTGTGGATGGCGTTAAGATAAAGGCGACAGATGAAGTTAAGTATCTGGGAGTTACGATTACCTCGAACCTATCGTGGGGAACACATATAAGAAATATTTGTGGCAGAGTTCTGAAGAACCTAGGATTCGTCAAGCGTATTGTGGGAAGATTTTCAGATGAAAAAGTAAAAGAGAGGTGCTATTTCGCACTCGTCCGGCCACACCTTGAATATGCAGCAAGCATATGGGATCCGGTGCAGAAAGAATTAATTCGGGAACTTAATAAAATACAAAGGAAAGCTGCGCGATTCGTCAAAAACTGCTACGGGCGTACATACAGCGCTACGCAGATGTTAAACGAATTAGGCTGGGAGCCGCTAGAGACTCGGAGGCTGCGCGCTAGGCTTAGATTACTTGAGAAATTGAGAATAGATATTTTTCAGAGCGACACGGAGAACATCATATTAGAACTCCACTATATTTCCAGGTCCGACAGAAACGATAAATTAAGAGAGATATTTTGCCGAACGGATAGGTATGGGAATTCGTTTTTCCCCCGAACAATAAGGGACTATAATAAATGCAAGGCGTAATTTCACTAGAGCGTTTCCTTTTTATATGTAAACGGCTGGTGTCCTAACACCCCCCGCCACACGCCTATTGAGGCGGCTTACGAGGTAGTATGTAGATGTAGATGAAGTGAAACTAATTTCCGGCAAGTTTTTTCAAGTGGAAAATCAGCATCAGAAAATTAAAAATGCATAAATTGTTCACAGAATTTTCCATTCTTTCCTTTGAGTAACATTATCGAAACTTCGGATTTTTTACGGCGTATCAATGATTTAAACGGTGAATGAAAAGGAAGTTTACCAGCAATTAAAAATTCAAGTTTCAATCTTTGGTTCCGGGAAATAATATTTTGAACATGTTGTGAATATATGTTTTCCCACATTCCTCTACAGTAATGCCCGGTGTACGTATTTCTTTAAAATATCGCGTCATAAGTACGCAACATTATGTTATGATACTTTTCAATGCGCAGTGCAGAGTAGTGAAAATATGAAGTGGTGGAAAGATCTGTCGTGGATATTTTCGTAAAAAAAATTATAAAAATAATGAGACAATATTAAACCACATGCATGAAAGAATTTAACTAAACTATGATGGAGACTATATAGATGAAATAGCTACTCCCCACCTCAAGTGCGCTTTATTGTAGGCAGTAATCAATTTGAGCAATGATTTGTTGCAGCTCTCCAATTAATTATATTCTCAATTAAAAGCTTTTATTCTTTAGGATTCCTTTTTTTTAAACATTATTCGTCATTTTCACGGAGTAGGCGAATTAATGGGTTCAGAACGTACTAATGTGAGGATATCATGGAGGGCGTTTTCCTAGCGACGAAATACTAGCTTTTAACCATCGATAAATGATTTTATTTATGCATAAAAAGATTTTTTTACGGATATAGGACCTACACCAATCGATTCCTTACACCGCAAAACCCTTTGATTCAAACATTCATGTACATTGGATGACCAGTTTTTAATTAAATCATTGTATAGCACATGCATGTATGCAACTATTAATCGCTTTATACTATAAGGTAAATTCTATGCGCATGAAATGTATGCATAATTTGAATAAAAAGTTTAAGAGATACAAGCACGGTGTTTACTATCTTACGACGTCAAGATCCACACCAACATGGCGACGTGTCTTTTTTAGGGCAGCGTCAAAATTTGTCCTCCTACGGCGTTGTATCAACTTGCCACTTCAGTTTCAGCTTGTTTCAGCAACTAATTTGTCACTTCTGTTTTAAATGGCGCAAACGGTCATCATCAGTATTTAAAGTATAAGTTTAGTAAACATTTAAGTGATACGAGTACGGTGTTTACTGCCTTATGATGTCAAAACTAATGCCAACATGGCGACGTGTTTTTTCAGCCCAGCTTAGCGTCAAAATGTGTCCTCCTAAAGCGTTTTATGACTAACTTGACATTTTTTTATGGTGAAAATGGTTATCTTCAGTATTTCTTTTTCACAAGCACAGTAAATGTTCGATTGCAAAAATAAAAGAAAATACATTATTTCTAAACCCTATTTTCTTGACTTTTACCCACAGGTGGGATATTCTTCGCGAACAAGATGCGGCAGCAAGGATACATCACCATGCTGGATCCGTTGCAGGACTCGTTCGGAGAGAGGATGGGCGGCCTGCTGTTCCTGCCCGCGCTTTGCGGAGAGGTCTTCTGGGCCGCCGGTATCCTTGCGGCGCTCGGTAAGCGATCGTGCTCATTTAAAACGCAGTCGTTCCATCAATTCTCCCATCGAAAAACCATATCCAAACAAGGGTCGGCGAGGTATTTTTCCATATCTGACGAGTGCAGGTAGTTTGGGTACTAATCCGGAATATGCAGTCTATTACCTTTTTGACGCGTTTTAGCATAATATTTTTTATCAATGGGAATTGGAAAACATTGTGATAACACGTATCATAAATATAAATTCAAAATACGAATCCATTAAATGTTATAATCATACATAATTTTTTAAATCAAGATATCACCATCCTTTCTTGAAAAACTATATTGGATAAAACTCGCTTATATTATTCCAACTTTATTCAAATAGATTCTCATTTCTGTGACGACGATTTCTTTGATACAAATATCTGGACAATTCTAATCGAGGTGGAGGGATGAAAGTTTCGGGGAATGTTTCTAATCTCCCAGCAAGTCGGGAATATCGGAAACTACGAGAAAGGCTTCATGTTTCGAGCAGGAAGAGAATTTCTTTTGTCAATGGGATTAAACGGGAGAAACGAAACATTTACTTGCAAATCGATTTTTTCCGCTCCTTAAAATATGAAAAAAATGCACCAACAACGGAGAGACCTGGAATGAAACATGCCTAAAAGATTATATTTTAATTTTACTACGTTTTATTCTCACTTAGTGGTATTTAAATATTTTATTGAGAATGTGTTCTAAAATCATCTTGTATCTTATGGGCCGAGGGTTCGGCTATTGTTTTCTTGCTTATAGTTTTACGGTGCCATCGGATATGCCAATATTTCTACTTTCACCGAAGATTGCGTTGCATAAACGAGCTAAAAGTGCACTCATTTTTGTTTATTTGTTTGTCTGGGATTCCACGATGAAGTTTTGTAAGTCAACAATTCCATGTTATTCCTATGAGCTGTTAACATTAGCGAATGTTGAATATGATTGTGTCTTCTAAAATCTAACCAAAACAACACACTACACATTATACGGCCGGAAAACATGATATTTGATGGGATATAGAATGGACTATGATTCGGCAGCTATAAAATTACCAACGATTATTCATCAGATAATTGCTACGAAATAACATTGAAAAAATATTTTAAAAATGGTTTATAAATAGCGGTAAATTCAAAGCATAAAGTCCATCAACTTCGTAAGTGTGGTATTGCGTATATAACAAGTAGTTAACTGCACTGCGTATGCGTAGACCAGCGCCACTTCAATTACTCAAAGAAAGGAGTGGCAAATTCGTTCGTTTGGAGCAACAGGTTGATGTCGTAATTTGCCTGACAACGAATTCGGGAGGAGGAACTAAAAAGTATTTTAGAACGTATTTTCTCGGGTCTTCTTCTATTCGCTTATCGTCATCTATGATCGTTCAATCCTAAATTGGTTGATTGCAGCCATCCATCCTTACCTACCTAATTGTAGTTCCGCCTTCGTTATCTGATATTTATTATTCTTATATACTTTCCTATTTATTTTGTCTATGTACTTATCCCTTGGCCTACCTCTTGGGTCTTTTCTCTCTATTCTCTCTTCAGTTATATTATTCACAAGCCCATTGTGCCTCGAAGTGTGCGCAATCCATCTGTTTCGTCTTTTCTCGTATAGTGTTCCACATGGTTCATCCCTCTTCTACTCTTCTGTATACTTCTTCATTTATTTTTTTATTAATTCATTTCTTATTTATTCTCTCGTAAGAAAATAGTTTTCACAAGTGCTTAATAACTCTTAGGGTAAGTCCTGACTTCGTTTTCATTGCGCTTGTTTAAACCCTCTAGTGACGAAGAGCGCTGATTCATGTTAGGAGGTACACACCTTCGATTGTCCTCATTTATCCAGGTTTTACTCAGCATACTTATCCTTATTTATAGAACTTCGGCCTCGATTAAATTCTTATTGAAAACAGAGCAGCGGACACGTACAGCGATTTGTGGGGAAACGGCGTCTTTTTGAAGGAAAAAAAACAACTTTCCGGAAAAATAAATGTCAATTGGCAAAATATTTTCTTTTGTCCATCCCCGAAGCAGGACCTGCAACCATTGAGAATTTCCGACCGCGAGAGTCCCCCATCGAAATCGTTTGTGAAAAGTAATGAGGGATACTAAAAAACGCCGAAATACCGTATATTGAGAGCGTAGTGCACAAAACTCCTCATCATCAGTATTCCGCTCATTAAGTCAGTGGCTTCAAGTAATTCCTGATTTTTTATTCCCTTATTTGTCTCGGTGCCATCTCTCTATATTTTCCACAAGGAAAATATTTAGTTTCCCAGTTGTCATGTACTTTTTCACTCATCATAAAATTTTACCTCTTATGTGCCGTATAGAAAAATAATTCATCCTTACAAATCCACGCTCTCCCAGCATTATCGTATCTAAATGCCATTATTTTTTCGTATTTATTACTCCAGCTTACATCTGTAACATTTAAAATTATTCTTTTTGACTCTAAACTAAGAAAGTATGTTGAAATTTCATAAAATATATTTAATTTTACAAAAATGGCAATTGAATTTATAAAATTAGCAGTAATACATCATAAATCCATGTAAATGTTTTTAATTATGAAAAAAACAGAAAATAAAGGATATTTATATGAGAAATAAACATGTGGTCAAATTGACCGCTGTAACACTTCAAGGTACGTAGGTATGTTAATATTTGGTAAACCATTGCTCCAATCACCTAAGTAAATCATGGGAGTGCTTGCAAGTGAAATTCATCAAAAGTCAAAATTTGATAAAATAATGAAGTATTATGGGATAGAAAGAGAGAGATGATGAAATATCCAAAAAGGTCAAAATGACTGCTCCTGCGTTTCTGGTGTTATATTACCGTAGAGATGAGCATAAAGTGATAGGCTCAGGAGTTCATCAGGAGATCATCCTGTGGGAGGAATGAAACCTTAAGGTAAACGACGATTGGCCGGGCAAGAAAAAGCGTTGAGGCGATTAAAGTAGTAAGAGACCAAGCAGACGAGAATTTCACATGCACACGTACTCGTAGATTAGATGCAGGATAGTTACGAAAGAAGATTGACAGGTGTTAAAGGGAAGAGGAGGCAGGAAGTGAATATTTTCAAATGGACTGAGTGCTGAATGATTTATGACACGATTGAAACCGAAATGAAGCATATTCAGATAACCACACTCATCGGATTTTTAATTTATCAAGTGAATCTAAGATTTCAGAATCGTATCTCGTTTTTTTTTAGTCAGACGTTCTAATCAGACGGGTTTTTACCATATTTATTTTATCATATGTAATAAACCACAGGTAATCTCTGCGATGAGCGCATTTTAGTGAAAACAATATTCCAAAAAACTGATCTTAATCCCTTGTTTTTCGGTCCTGAGGTGTGTTCTCTGTGATTTTAACAATGTCATAGTGGTAAGTGCACTCCTCTTTGTTTTGTTTGGTGGTATTAGTCATTGATACCTACTTCGCCAGAGGAATCAATCACGCTCTCCGGTGCTTTGAAGTCGTGAGTGTACTCGGTGGCCCACAGATGCGCGGTGAGGATGCGCGGGTGCGTGGACCAATCAGGTGCCAGGATTATTCATGTCCGCATCTTGTTTTCCTTGTGCCGCGTTCTACACGCTTTGAGTCGCACGTCCTTCAGGCTTCTAACGGAATGTTTGAAACATCACTTGAAGTTAACGTGTTCATTTCTGTAATCTTTTGCTTGGGACCCCGTAGAGTCCTTACGGATTTGTATGTCGCTTGCTTTCACAAAATTTATGAATGATGACCGGTTGATCAATTGCCAAGGAAAATATTATTGTTGAAATCAAAGGAAAACAGGTGATTTTCGTGCTGAAAACGCAGCTTTCAGGGTAATACGAGGTATATACGGACATCTAAAGAGAGAATTATAAAGTATATTCCTAGAGCCGCTCACTGATAAAAATTTCCATCCAATATCTTGTGCGCAAGTAATTAAACAAAATCGAACGAGGAAACATATTTTTAAATTAACTGCTCTTTATAAGGGATTAAAGGTTAGCAATAGGGGGGTAAAAGCAACCTTCTAAATTTTGTCCGTTATTTATACTATTGTAAAGGAAACTTTAGGTTAAGACCTATACTTGTGTGAAGGTTTAAAATCCAAGCTACCCAGCAAATCCTTTGAATCCAAAATTATATTTAAAATATAAACAAAGGGCTGCAATGTTTTCATGCAATGTTTTTCTGCTACGTTAAGTTTTTTCTGATAACCAGAAGTTTAATAACTTTTTAACTTTGCACATTTTTAAATGTTGTCATTCCGAACTAGTGATAGGCCATTTTATAACGACTCTTTCCCAAGGAAAAAATTGGCAGAAAGAACGAGATGGAACGAGTTCAGTCCTTTAAATTTTATCGTTCCAAAGGAAGGAGAGGATTCAAAGGTCCGAAATGAACGAAAGGACTCGAAGGACCGAGTAGAAATATGGGAACGAAAGGATTCGATGGACCGAAATGAATCAAAGGAATGAAAGGATCCGAAGGACCGAATGGAATAAATGGAAAAAAGGAAATCAAACGAAAGAAAGGAATCAAACTAACGAGAGGACTCAACCATTCGCAAGGAAGAAATGGCAAAAACTAGGGAGATGAGGATGAAGTGACTTATAAAATATGAATTGTTTCGGAAGACGATATGCTGGAAAATAAATGTTAGCTTACAGAACAAATATCGGTTTGGACTAAATACTAAAATAATTAATACGCATTTGTAATCAAATCAGTTATGCATCCAAAACTTTGGAGGAAAAAACAACAAATAACTCGGCTCTTAGCACTGGCCTGAGAATTTCCGGGAGTACACGATTAGTTTAATTAATTCGCTAAAATTATAAAAATTTAATCATTGACCTTTGGGTTAATTCATGTGAAATGATGCAGTGAGATATAAATTGGTTCCATGACGATTTTTGAAAACATCTTTTATTATCAGCTGAATGCGATGATGTTAAACATTTTATTCCTACACGTTATCTCGCTAAAGAATTTTTACTTCATGATGCTTGCGAATTTTTTCAAATTTTTATATTTACACTCTATTCATAATTTCTCAACAACTAGTAATGTCAAGGGAGAGATACTGGAGCCATAATGTTCAACTCAAGATGTATTTCTTTTCATTTTTATTTCTACATTCCTTTACTGTTGAAATTGCACTTGAAATAAATAAAAATAACTGCTTTTCTACTCAAGAAAACTGTACAAAGGAGAAAAGTATCAGGTTTAAGAGATTTTGTTTTCGAAAATTTGTAGTAGAAGAATAATTTTAGAGTGTTTTATATCTTTCGCACCAACTCTGTTTTATCTACAAAAATGGCTTCGATCCAAAAATCTACCATTTTTGGACTTAATTTTCTCCGTTGGGGGAGCTACAAAAAATGTGTAGTATAGTACCTTCATATGTGTCTTATAGTATATGAAGATATGACAAGTTCTACGCATGTTAAAAATTTGAATTATAAGGATCTACTCGTAATAGATGTATGGCAGTTGTAAACAGGCAGGGTATATGTGAATGTATATAGATGCTATTTATTATGATTTATGTTGTTTATCGTATATTTATCTCCAAATAACTGTATTAACCCCTGCCATGAGCAGTTTATCTCTATCTGAGACATGTTTCACAAGCCATCCTTTTAATAATTTGAATTGCTATCTATCTTCAAGTAACACAGCTGATAAATCGTTTTGTTAAGAAATTTATGGTAACACGTATTCTTGGATTGTAGCATTGCCTAGGAAAATGCTACTGGGCTATTGTTTTAAATTAATACTTACCTCAATCTCTCATTGCTTTCTGTTGTGAACAGCTATTTGGCGGTGGCTTACAAAATAAAGTGCTTCGTTGGGTCGGAACCACCAAAACCATCATTATTGTTAAGGGAAATCGCGTGAGTCACCGTACAATATTTATTAAATTTCCCGCCGTAGAGAGAAACCATAACCAACCAAACCACCGACAAAATAGCCTTAACGTTGAAATAAAATCTCTAGCATAGACAAATAACGTTCAATTCTCAACGAAAACGCCGGATTTCTTCAAGTCCTATCGACGTCCCCGTTCTCCTTCAGCTCGAGACGTTTCATCAAGTTTCACTCTATTGGTCCGACTAACACTCTGTGGTTTACTCGTCAGCCTCAATTCATTATTCATTCATTACAGTAATCTAACGGTTAGAGGTAGGTTGTGATGAAAGTCAGAGAATATCCAACGAACTCCTACACGTGCCGTGCCCTTTCTACCTCTAGTATTTCTATCTTCATCTCAACATAAGTCTTACCTTTCTTCATCCCGTCCATAAAACCTATTCTCTTCCTTTCCCTTCACCGCTTACCCAACATCCTACCCTCTATCACGGCTTTCATCAAACCATTGCCCCTCATTACCCCTTCCAGCCACCTACCCTGTCTTCCCCTAATCTCATCTATAAGTTTCCACTCCTCGCCCACCATGTCAAGCACTTCCTCATTTGTCATCCTTTCCATCCAACGCACCTTCTCCATCCTCCTCCACACCCACATCTCGAAAGCCTTCAGCCTATTTTCGTCTTCCTTTCTCAAGGTCCACGTTTCTTTCCCATACAACGCCACACTCCACTCTACTTGCTCCAGTTTGTGACTTCCTACTCTTATCACCAGCCTCGCTTTCTTTGCCGTAGAGAATCTCATTACTTATGTTTTCTTATTATTAATCTTCATCCCGTATTTCTCGCCCTGCATTTCCAGTGCGTCTACTAAAGTTTGCAATCCTTTCGATGACCCACTGACCAATGCCTGGTTGTCTGCGAATCTAACCGACTTTATCCGCTGGCCTCCTACTTTCATTCCCACATCTAGCTCATCCCATGCCTCTCTTACCATTTCCTCAGCATAGATGTTAAAAAGTAAAGGCGACAACGGGCACCCTTGCCGCACTCCACGAGCTATAACTACCCATCCTGATTCACCGTCAGCTACCCTTACCTACGCCCTCTGCCACATATATAAGTTTCGGATGAGTCTCCTATCACGCCAATCTATTCCTATTTTCCCCAGTATCTGCATTAGTTTCTCCCAGTTTACTCTGTCAAACGCCTTTTCGAAATCTACAAAGCAAGCGAAAACATCCTGATTATACTCTATGTTTCTATTTATAAGTGTCCTCATTACCGCAATCGCATCTCTGGTTCCCCTCCCCTTCCTAAGCCCAAATTGGTCATCGCCTAAATAGCACTTTGCTCTGCTCTCCAACCTTCTATTTAGTATTTTATGCAACACTTTAGCCGCGTGCGAAATTAAACTGATTGTTCTATACTCCTCGCATTCTGAGGCTTTCTTCTTCTTCGGGATAGGTATTAATACTGTTTTTACGAAATTCTCTGGCCATACTCCTTCCTCGTAGATCCTGCGAATAAGTTCGAAAAACGAATTTCTCCCCTTACTACCTAGATTCTTCAGTATCTCCGAAGATAGGTTATCAGTTCCCGCTGCTTTTCTACCCTTAATCTCTCTTAATGCCCTCTCTATTTCCCTGTCAAGTAACACTGGTCCGAGGTTATCCTTATCTATTGTTCCTTTATCCTCTAGATCTAGGCTAAATGGTCTATTATCGCTGTCATATAGCTCCTCTACGTATTCTCTCCATCCTTCCTGGATATCTTCCTGTTCGATTAATATCTTCCCTGTTTTGTCCTTAACCTTTGGTATCGTTTGACCTCTATTACCACCCGATAACATATTCACCTTGGCGTACAAAGTGCCCACGTCCCCATCCTCCTGCATCTTTTCTATTTCCTCGAATTGTCCCTTCCACCAATTTTCTTTTGCCCGATTGGTCACTCACCTGAGTTTATTATTCAATTCCTTGTACTTCCTCTTGCTTACGTCGGTGTTGACGTTTTTCCATATCCTTCTATCTCTCTTCCATTTTCTTTATAATTTCTTCCGTAACTCACTGCTTCTTAACCCTCTTCTTTTCCACCGTTCCTATTGTTTTCTCTGCCGCTCCTGCGATGCCTGTTTTTATAACCTCCCATCTTCTCTCTATTGTTCCCATCCGCTTAACTTCACCTATGTTCTTTTCTACCAGCTCTTGGTATTCCCTCCTTTTCAACCCTTTCAATGCTTCAAGGTTCCTCCTCTTTATCTTCCTACCTTTACAAAGCCTTGTGAATGTAACTTCACACTACATCATCACCAAGTTATGATCGGAGTCCGCATCCGCCTCAGGATAGCTACGCGAGTTTTTTACAATGTTCCTAAATCTCTGCCTTACCATTATATAATCAATTTGGTATCTCCCAGGATCACCCGGCATTTTCCATGTGTATCTACACCTTGGGTGATGTTTAAACCAAGTGTTTGTCACTACTAATTTATTTCATCTACAAAATTCAACTGACCTCTTCTCCCTCCTATCCCTTGTATCCAGGCGTGATAAATTCGAGCAGCATAATAAGCTTTATTTACTGCGATTCTCATTATATATTGTACGTATATTTCGGCTGTTCATTTTAAAGGGGGTACATTAAATATTGCATATTATCAAAAATATTTCACTTTACAAGCAATTTCAACAGAGGCAAGACAAAATCAACATTACGACGGTTACGGAAAGATGGTGGGTACTCAAACCGCTTCCTAACATGTGTGGGAAAAATACACGTACGAGTGTTCAATAGGCTAATGCATAGGGAAAAATGACGATGGATGGCTAAAGCTGTCGTAAGTCCAAAGCGGCTTCTTATGACAATTTGCATTAAAATGCAGAGTCAGTGGTGCATTACCTGCATGCTTAAGCGAGAAAAGTGTATTTAACAGTGTTAACCACGTGCAAATTGAAAAAAGGAACGAAAAGAACCAATCTTCTTGCACATTCCTTTTAGTGAACGAGAGTAATAGGAACGGGTCCGAGAAAGGAACGAGAACGCCCTTCACTACACCGCCGATAATAGGCTAATTTTTAGCACCTTAAATCTCAGGTTCGACTCCGGATCATTCATATCAACTTGCATAAGAAATGCATGTTATGTCCATTTTCATCCCTTGCAGGGTTTATTTCTTTTGCAAAATTAAGCAAGAAATAGTGGTCGAACCAACTAGAGAAATAGTGTCATAAAAAAGAAATTAAAATGAAATTTCTTATTTTGATACTATTGACAGTTGAAACAGATGCTTCGATAACGGTTTCTTGTAATGGCATAACATTGAAGCCGGTCGCAATAAATATATCTCATTGGAAAACTTTATAGAGCAGAGAGCTATAAATAGAACTTTGGTTAAAACAATACACCTTGAAAATTAATGTCAACAGTTGCAATCGAGGTCGATATTTAATCTTAAGTATGAACTTCTCTAGGTATTTTTTCAATATTAATATGCATACTATATCAGCTACATAAAGTATTACCAAATAAATGGAAATTGAAAAACCAATACAGGGAATAATAATATAATGCACACATAATGCGATCCTTCCAAACCTTATACCTAAGTGTTTTTGGCAAGTTCCATAGAAATCTTTGTGTTTTTTTTTCATTTTATTATTAATTAATGTTGCTCATTCTAAATTCGCAAAATTCTTTGCATGCAAAGGAAATATCAGTTTTGACCAACGATATGTTTGAGAAGTAGTTATTGAGACTCTCCTAATGCCATCATTCTCATGGTTCTCTCTTCCAGGAGCGACCCTGAGCGTGATAATTGACATGGACCACCGGACAAGCGTCATCGTCAGCTCATGTATTGCCGTCTTCTACACGCTGTTTGGAGGGCTTTACAGCGTCGCCTACACCGACGTCATACAGCTCTTCTGCATATTCATCGGACTGGTTGGTTTTCCGTTCATTACTACTCTTAGAAGAAGCCACCTCAAATCACGTTTATTCCTTTCCTGCACCACATTTGTAATTTTTTAATTTTTTAAATTTATTTATGATATTCTCAAATTTCCTGTGAATGCACTTTGTGTTTTATAATGTAGGGTATAAATTAGCTTCTCTTTTGTTTGTTTCGCACGTTCTTTACACCCCCCCCCCTTCTTGCGTGGGTATTTTTCGGCAGGGTTTTACTCCTTAAGGATTAGAACCAAATCCTTAATGTTTTCCCCAAATAGGTTTTTTATCTTTGTTACTTTTTTTAAATATTGTACATACTATCGTGCGTACATTTCATAACGTGTTGACATATTTATAGAACTTTCTTCTTTAGAGACTCTTCTAATTGTAAATATTTCCACCTCAAAGTTTAAGCTGATAATCTCATCTGTTTATTATATACAATTGGTAATGTTCTTTTCTATAATCCCATAATTTTTTGTCTGTATTTAATGATTTATATAGACTGGTTGTACCATTTTCTCTCATATAACAAGGGTTAGGTGGACGACCAACTTTAAGTCGCTGGAGCGATTTTTTTCTATGTTCAGATTTGAGTTAAACTTTGCATCCATGAAGTAAGATTTCACGCTTTCCCGGCGAATTGCAGTGATGAACTCCTCTCGGGCTCTACACCGGGTGAGTGATTTAAATGTCGCCGACGTTTCGGGTAGTGACTCGTTACCCATCTTCAAGGCAAATTTCACGTAACTAAACTGTCCGTTGGTTTTATACGGACGGTGGCGGTGGGGGATTGGTCGATCCCCGATTGTTGAGCCGGAGGACCGTTGAACGTTGAAATTTGGCCGTTGACCGTTGGCCTTGCTCTGTCAACCTTTATTCTTTTTAGGATCCTATTCCACGAGTGGCTGATGGTATAGCCCGAATCCCGGTTTACGTCCCTCCTTTCCATTTTAATCTCTATCAATCTTTGTCAAGCGATCCCAGAATTTTTCTGAGCGCCAGAGAACTCTCGTATCGTCCCATTTAATGCGATGGTCCAGACTGAGGCTATGTTCAACCACCGCTGATTTCTTTGGTTGTCCGAGTCGAAAATGTCTTCGGTGTTCCTTCAGTCGAGTGGAAATCGTTCGACCAGTCTCTCCCACATAGACCTCGCCACATTCACATGGTATTTTATAGACCCCCGGAGTCATGAGGCCGACTGGGTCCTTCGCTCTCACGAGACAATCCCTTAAATTGGCCATTGGTCTGTGAATGGTGTCGATATTAAACCTCTTCAGAACCCTCGAAATGTTTCCAGATATCGTGGAAACATATGGTAAAACGGCTCTGGCTGTCGGTTTAGTGTGTTCATCCTCTAAATCCGAAATCCTTGAAATATTAGAGGGCCTCTTGAAAGCCAAGGAAATTTGCCGCTCACCGTATCCATTCCGAGTCGCTACCCGAAACGTCGGCAACATTTAAATCACTCACCCGGTATAGAGCCCGAGAAGAGTTCATCTTTGCATCCATGTTTTTACTAGTGATACTTTTATGTGAAACGGAAAAATGGAAATTTTACCGATTGGGATTCTTTGATGTTTCTATTCTTTTTTCATACGATATCTTTTGGCAAATGAAATATATTTCGTAATAATTCGACTACGCATGTACAGATTTTCTTTTAAACACGAAATAATACCTTTCACATAATTAAAATGGTTACTAATGTCATGAGTTTAGGTCAAATAATATGTTTTTTTACTTTTGCCGACGTTTCGGATTTTTATTCATCCATCTTTATGGCTATAAACAAATGATACATGATGGTAAATGTTTGAAAATTCTTTTTTGATTACATAATGGTTAATTTAAAGTTATTAAATATAAAAATACATAGACATTCAAGATTTTTTCCTTTAAAGTATGGTGCTGTTTTTATTTACAATTTTAATTTGGTTGCTTGGATCCATTTCTTTGTTGAAAAGTTGTGTGTCATTTATTAAATTATGATAAATTTTGCTTAGAGAAGTAATTTTTGCTCTTTTATTGCAACTTTTTTCATTTCTGGATATATGGTACATTTCTTTGAATAATCTTTTTGATAATTTTGGTTCTGAGTCTAAAATTTTGGCTTCTTCGAAATTAAATGAGTGAATATTTGTAATTGCATGATTTGCTAATGCACAAAGTTGAACTTTAGTCTTAATTGATGTTTTATGTTGCGAGATCCTATTTTTGAAATATTTCATGACATTTGCACCATATATAAAAAGAGGTCGAGAATAAATACCATTTAAAATTGTTGCTAGCAAATATCAAGTTGTCAGTCAAAAATTCTAAAACTATAATTTTAGCCTAAATTTTGAATACCGCGCCGAAAACTCAAGTCATAACATGTGTTTAATTAAGACGAAAATGTAAAATGCAACTCGTGTATCATTTCAATACGTTAATGTATGGCGATTTTCACCGCATAAACATATGCTTTTAAATGAATTCAAGTCCTGTTTTTTTAAATTTACTTGAAAAATTATTAAAATGTGCAGTCAACGACCCAAGATTACAGCTCCAGCCTGTTTTACAAAGGAGTCATTTATGTATCAATAGGAACGCTGAACATAAACGTGATTTTTACTCTTGTGCCTTAAAGTCTACCCAAAGGGAGAGTTATCCAAAAATTAGGGGTAGATGTAAAATTTCGTTGCAATTTACTTCATAGCCAAGCACGACAAATTGATAAAATGCTTAGAATAGCTAATCAATTTATTTTTGCTAGACCAGGTTTTCTGGCCGGATAACCTTAGATATACTACCGGTCATTACCAGAGGAATAAGGTCTTGATGGTGAATCGATCCTAGGAATGCACATTGCACATACCATTTTACTCTGATTTAATTTAGAAATGAGTTAACTTTGTAAAATTCCACAAAAAGTTTTATTACTTCCTACCCAGGGTTTCGACTATTATACAGTCATTATCAAGGTGACAACGTTTCACCACGAGCCCCTTATATACAGAGTGAGGGTGTAGGGGGAGGGGAAGAAGAGGAGTGGGAAGGAGCCAACAGGAGGAGAGTGCATGACTGGTTTGAAACGTAGGAAGGAAGGGGGAGGGGGGTTGAGAGTTGTTAACGAATTGCGTCACGGAGGGAGGTGGGGAAGGAAAGGTAAGGTCATGAAAGGAGAGTGGGCAGGGAGTATTCCATTGAACACATATATACTTTTTTTCTTTTTCGAATGCAAAATAATTTCTGGAAGATAGTCCAGCTTGTGCCCCTTGCTTTGAGAGTGAAGGAAATTTGGAATGAAGTCACTTTGGTGGTCTTCTTCTATCAGGTGCTTTGCAAACTGGGAGCTTACATTGCCTTAAATTAAAAAATGCCAGGTGTTATTTTACCCGAGTACGGATAGCTCGTCCTGTTTGAACAACATAGACCGCTGAAAAGTTGGAATCTTTACAACTCAGCATGTATGCACCTCTTTTATCCAACACATTAAAAGTGAATTTAAGCTAGTAAGATGACTAATGTAATATTTTGTCCCGATATTTCTAGTTGTTTTCTTTTCCTAGTTTATTAGTCCTTTTTCTTCTGGAAAAATGCAACGAACAATTTGCTGTTATTGCGGAGGCGAAAAAATATGGTATCAAATTCTTTCTTGGAATATTTTGCTTCTTTTCGATGGCATTGAAGAAAATATTTTGTCCAAATCAAGTAGACTCAAGACAGCCCAAGGAAGGAAGTTTCCTTCGTTGTTCAATACATGAAGTTATCGATAAAACTGCTAAATCGCATCAGGCGTGGAATTATTTTATCTTGAAGGAACAGAGAAAAACTATTAATGCTACCATAGTCTATGCAAATAAAACCCAGAACCCCTTAGTTTCCTTTGTTTTTTTCATAAATGAGCTAACGGGAAAACGAAGAACTCGCTTCAGGCATGACTAGGTGGAATGTTTTCGTCTAGGTAAATCTAAACATTACCCTGTGTGCCGGTAAAGATGCGTGTGGCAGGGGACGTTAGGACACCAACCATGACACGGGACGGAATGGGAAAGAGGTTGGGGGGAAGAAGGCAGGTGTATTGTGTGTTAACAATGTGCCTTATGTTAGTGTCACGCTGTTTTTGTTATAATCACTACTGGCTCGTGGAAAGAAAAATTGTTTGGATTTGTCAGTTCTCTTACATCGTCGCTCCCATGAGTTCTGGAGATATAGCGCGCGGTCGAAATAATATCCTCTAGTGTCGCACTGAAACTCGATTAATCTGAAATTTTCAAGTGATCTAAGCCTAGCGGGTGGCCTCCGAGTCTCCAACGGCTCCCAACCCTGTCCATCCATCAGCTGCGTAACACTTTCCGACTCCTTGCAGAAGTTTTTAACTAAGCGAGCTGCTTTCTTTGATATTTTATTTACTTTGAGAATAAAATCTTTCTGTGCAGGGTCCCAAACACATCATCTTGAAGGAACAGAGAGAAGCCATTTACTAAACCATTGGCTTGTATTCTAGCTATCTCTCTCTCTCCATTAAAGAAGCCATGTATTTTATTTCTTCTCGCAGTGGATGTGCATTCCCTTCGCTTGGGCCAATGAGAAGGTAGGCGCGCTGTCTTCTCAGGACGTGGACTGGATCGGCCACGTGGAGACCAACGAGCTGGCCTACTACATCGACTACGGCCTCCTGCTCGTGTTTGGTGGCATCCCTTGGCAGGTGTACTTCCAGCGTGTTCTCTCCAGCAAGTCGGCCGCCAGGGCTCAGATCCTGTCCTACGTCGCCGCTTTCGGGTGCATCCTTATGGCTATACCGCCAGTGCTCATCGGGGCCATCGCCAGGGCAACGGGTGAGTAACTACTACTACTACTAACGCTACTACAACTACCCATTGCCGGCCTTAACTAATATACAAGTGCGGGGAAATTTTATTCGGCCACCCCCAAATTAAGAATTTATTCACCGTTTGCGAATTCTTAAACCGCGCGTCCATTGAGAGATACTTTAGGCCTGAACAGTATCTCTCAAATGGATGTGCGGTTGAAGAAATCCCTTAAAGTCTAGGGTCTCAGAACGATTCTTTCAATGAGTAGTGTCCTTCCCCGCCAGAGACTCAATTTTTCCTCTGTAACTCGCCTCTATGCTTCGAATTATACGAGGAAAATTGTATTTGGGAATTATTTATATTTCACCCACTCCTTGTGCGAGGGTTTAATTTCAGCCGTGCACTTTAGTGCAGATATAGCCACAGGTAGTTGAATGGACTGGTGACAAGAATGCAAGTGAAGGATATCGTTAGTGTGTAGGTTTCACTGGGCTCTTTGTTGAAGTTAGCTATGAGTGTCCGTCAATTTTAAGGACATTGTAATGAAGCTCATTTTGGGTGGAAATACATGCAGCAAGTTAGTACCATAAAAAATTAACCGGTCTTCATACGTACTGCCTCTTTTCACATTCATTTATGAGTCGGGCAATGACCACCCCTATCACCGCCTGTGGCTTTTTCACGTATTGTCTACGCATTGGACCGGCACTGCTGCTACATCTTTTGTACTCCTCATCGTTCGTACACGACGAGTTGATATTGGCAAAGCTACTGCGAATCAACAGTCTATCTATTTTTTTGCTATAACCTTGGAATATTTCAATGAGAATGTGGCGCCATTTGCGTTGCATAAAGGTATTTTGCTCTCAATAATTTGGAGTAATTTGTTAATGTCTCGATAACTACGAAGGGTTTGCGCCTACATTTTCTTCCTATTTAATTCTCTGGAAAATAAAATAAGTTTGAAAAGTAAAACACTAGTTGTATATCATAGTTCACCCATTTCTGCTTTTATAATCATAAAGTTTCAAGTTTTTGATGCACGGATCAAATTGTGTTGGAAAATAAGGTAATATTGGCTTCATATACTGAAGTAAAATAGTAAACATACAGACAAGTTTATATTTTAATGAAAATATTTTATAAAAGTTGATCCAACTGCAGCGCTATTTGTGTGGAACTAAATCATTTGAATTCAATGGTTAAAGTAACTTGCTGGTATCTCGATAGCTAAGATAGTTGATGCCTTCGTTTTTTTCCTATTAAATATTATGGGAAATAATAATTGTTTAAGAAAGTAAATTACCAGTTCTTCCTATTACTTCACCCATTTTTAACTTTGAACAAATGTAATTTTAAGTTTTTTTTGTGTAAGACAGTGTATGGAAATATGTTTTTTTTACGCCATCCAATGAAGAACATCTCTCTGCTAGAACCCCTAAATTAACACATTTTTAATGTGAAATTCTTTTTTGTTTCTTATCCTTTACCTATTTCTTCCTTTAAACCCACAGAGTTTCACTCTTTATTTAATGGAAAATACTGTGTGGGAAAATAGGACTTTGCTGGCGTCATAAAATGAGAAACAATCACCTTAAAATAACACGAAAATGATGAAGTTTTCAATGCTAAACTTTTTCCTTTCACCTTTTTTGCCTCCCCCTTAGCGTGGAACGAAACTGATTACAGGGGCCCGTACCCGCTGACAACTGAGGAGACCAGCATGATCCTCCCCATGGTGCTCCAGTACCTGACCCCGGACTTCGTGTCATTCTTCGGTCTGGGTGCCGTCTCCGCGGCCGTCATGTCCTCGGCAGACTCCAGCGTCCTTTCCGCCTCCTCAATGTTCGCTCGGAACGTCTACAAGCTCATCTTTCGTCAAAGGGTGAGTAGATTGAATTTTTAGAAATTGTATTCAAGGAACTGTAAGAGCTACAAAAGAAACATCATTGAGTTGTAATTCTTCTTATAGAGGTAATCTACCGGTTATTCACTATTCATTTGAGTAATCTACAGGCTAAAGGTAGATTACTCTAATGAATTACTGATGAAAGTCATGGAAATCCCATAGATTTTTAATCTGGCAGGACCCTATCTACCTCTAGTGCTTCTTTCTTCATCTGAGCCCTGCCCTTTTTCATCCTGTCCATAAAACCTATACTCTTTCTTCCCCTTCCCTTCTTGCCCAACATCCTTCCTCTATCGTTTTATTTATTTCTTCCTCTATGATTTATCGTTTTTATTGAGATATATTTTTTCCGTAAAAGTCCAAAATAAAAAAAAATAATTGACTGACGTATTCAGTAAAAAAATCAAATTTCATTTGTTGTTAATACATAGCAGTGATTCCACATAAAATAAATAAAAAATCATCATTATTTATTAAATGAATTACGGAAGAGAAAGCTAAGAAACGGGTAAAACATATTTTCAGTACTTTTATAGACAGTCCTTATAGGATAGGACATTGAATTCAACGAAATTAAGCTTCAAGTAACTTTCTACTAGTTATCTCTAATGCCCCATACATTTATTGCCTAATATTCTTAAAAATAAGAGTAAATAGTTAAGGTAATTAAGTTAAGTAAATGGATAAAAAGTACCAAAGACATGTAGAAAAAATTTAAGCAAATCAAAGCACGGTTTTTCCAACTTCAATATTGTTTTGGGAAACAATTCACTTTTACATGATTCATCTTGGACCCTGTTATGTGATAATGCAGTTTCTACTGTTTCACTTTCAGTTAAAAAATTTAATCGATCTTATGGTTTCAATTATGTATAGATTTTACTATGAATAGTTCGCAAGTCCCTTGAAATAGTAACTTTTTCTACAATCTAACTATCAAAACCTGAGCAAAGAAATAAGTTTATCATTTCGGTGTGATTTAATAATTCCAATCATTGTTTTTCCTGCCGGGTTTTTCTATTTCACTGGGTCTGATAAACTATTTTGCTTTATAACTAGGCTTCAGTATGCTTGTCACTTGCTTATGCATACATTACTTTTGTCTGCTAATCTATTTTCTTGTATATACTTTTATTCACGTTGGCCAGGCCTCAGAGATGGAGATCATCTGGGTGATGAGGGTCTCAATCCTTATAGTCGGAGTCCTCTCAACTGTCATGGCGCTCACTATACCCTCTATATATGGCCTTTGGTAAGGATGTGTCAAAATAGTGATGTTTTTGAAATTGTATTTCCTATTAAAATTAGTCAAAAATAGTCAAATTCCTGGTTTTGTGAAGCGTGTCCAGCTACTGTAATTTATGGTTAGGCACCGAACACAGCGACTCTTTTTCTTTCCCTCAGTAAGATAACCGGCTTATCCTGAAGAAGTAGACGGGTTGCTTCTTAAACAAGTTTTGTAGATGCTCTTTTTATGATTTACACTGCGGTATAGTGGAATTAATGTAAACAATGACCCAGGAGAAGTGAATCAAATTTTTAAACTTGTACTCTTAACGCAGTTGGAACAAATATAATTAACCTAGGCTTTTTGTCTCATTGGTCAAATTTTATTACCTCTGGTGAAATTATTACTCGGTAGGTACGTAAGCCGAAATAAAATTGATCTCCCATTGATAATGATCAAATCAACAAACTAAGAGTCTAACTCTAACCAAGCAAAACCCCAACTCTCAGTTAATATCAAGTTCACGAAAAGTGTTAGTCATCTTAGGGTTAACGTAGAGCAGATAATATATGTATAACCAGGTCGTTGTATTCTTAAGATATTTAAAATTTATGTAGTAAATCAAAGTATTTACCTGTAACTTTTTTTACAGCCATGACGTCAATAACGAATTATTAAAATTGGAATATGGATGGATGGGGTTTAGTATCTTAATCAGGATTGGATAGTAGGGTACAATCCAGCGGTTGACAACGTCAAAAGGAGCATTTGTAGCAGCAGCTATGTTTATTTAACCTATCAATCCACCGTCACCCGGGCTGCGCCTTTGGTCTAAATAGTAGCCATTATCATTGGTTACGATTGCTAAATAAAAAATCTATGGTGATTCTTAGTGCACTTTCCGATTTTCATGCCCGGATGTCGTTCATTGTGCAGAATTTCCGCTCTTCTTTCGGGTGAGAAGCATGTAGTGACGTCATTATGGTTTCTTCCATCTTAAAACAGATTAAAGTTTCGAAACAGATGGATCTATAATTGAACCAGATTTAAAGGTTGCTACCCATCTGTAGGTTGGGTTAGGATGATATTTGTGCGGTTCTTAGCGTAACCCGAGAAACACCACGGGGATATGCTCGTTGGATCGCTGGTGGGCATGTCTTTGAGCATCCAAGTCTAACCTTAGTCGTTTTTCATGCAAAAACTCTTTTTCCTTCAAAGATGACATTCCTCTTTCTTAAAAAGATTTATTCGAATGGTTACTCTTTTTTCTATTAGGAATGTTGATGGATATATTTTTAAGTCCAAGGAAGGGAAAATAGCGGCGAGTGAGAGACTCGAATAGACAACTCGATGATTGAGTGAATGTAAGTTAACTACACTTTCACACGTTTAAGTATATATAAATAACTCGTAAAGTTTATGTGGGAATTGGTCTAAAAAACAGTTCGCAATCGTAATGAGAGGCAGACGGTTCCACTACGTGTAATACATCTGTGTATTACACAATAAGAAACAACGCCGTGTTTGTTTTTGCAAAAGAAGCATTATTACCATTACTACTCGCAGCACGTAAATATTCTTGCACGTTTAATTGCTTACGTAGCCTCTTTAATTATTTTATGTGTATTGTTTACTACGTAAGTGCTCTCTCATATACATGAAGTGCCCATATGAAAGCTACTTTGAGAATTGACATTGAACAATATATTTGTTGTAAATATGCATTGAATATATCGATTACCCCCCGAAGAAAACTTTAATGGGGCCCTTGGGACCCTGGGCCCGTCTTACACAGATTTTATTTCTACGTGTTGTGATGGGTCTGCAGGAAAACATGATATTTAAATGCTAGAGGCATAGTAGTTTTTGAGTGATCCTTTGAAATCAAATTTCTGGTTGTCAATGAAATTAGCTATGGCTGATTTTAGAGAAAAATATGAGATTTTTCAGCCAAAAAAATAAATTTCAGACAAATATAAAGCTTTAAAAATCAACAGAAAGAATATCTATTCAGCCATCCGATAAAAAAATCCCGGCTCTCTATCTTGAGTGAAAGTACTTTTAAAAAGCAAAAAATGAAACCACTGCACCGAACCCAAAGCTTAGCATGGACCACCAGGGGGGGCCTTTGGGTGCCCCGAGGGCATTTCAATATAGCCTATGTTACAGCTAGATACCTATATTTTCTATCTACATGACAAATTTCAGCTCAATCGCTCCAGTAGTTTTTGAGTAATGGAGCAACATATAGACAGACGGACATACAGACACCATAACATTTTTATATATGTACAGCTGAATTACCCCTGCGAAGCTCGGGGTAACACTTCCTCTATAAATTATCATATAAGAGGAGAATCGATTGAATAAAATGAAAAATTTCATTCTTTCTGGTATCCGATAAAATAATTTTTATCTCTCTATCTGGAGTGAAAGTATTTTTTAAAAGCAAAAAACCTTAACCATTGCACAAAACCCAATGCTTTGAATTCCTAATCAGGTTAGCTGAGCAAAATGAATTCCAAATGCGTTAAAAACCACATCTGGTTGTCAAGGAAATATGCTTCTGTTGATTTCTGTGAAAAAAAATGAACTGCATGAAACCTAATGCTTAGCATTCCTAATCAGCATAACTAAGCTAAATCAATTTTAAATGCGTTAAAGACCAAAATCTGGTTGTCAAGGAAATATGTTATTGTTTATTTATGAGAAAAATGTGCGTTTTTTCAGCTTAAAATGCGGTTTTAAGACAAATACAAATAGGAAAAGATAATTGATTGAAAGAATTATAAACTTCATTCTTTTAGCTATTTGTTAAAAAATCCCAACCCTCTTTTTTGAGCGGAAGTAGTTTAAAAAAGCTAAAAATGAAACCACAGCACAATACCCAATTCGTAGCTTAAACCACCAAAGGGACCTTTTTGGGACCTTTTGGGAGCCTGAGGTATTTTTAGACTTTAAAAACCTTCTCCTTGAAAAAATACATAGGTATATGTGCCAACTTTCATGGTGATCGGTGAAACGGTGTCGAAGTCGATTAATCTCGGGCAGACAAACAAACAAATATATTAACATCCATTTAATATATATATATATATATATATATATATATATATATATATATATATATATATATATATATATACAATATGCCAAGAGGGTGGCCGATAAAAATATACACACGGAAAAAAGAACACTTACAAATAAAAACTTCCGATATTTCGGTGAAGTATATATATATATATATATACATACTATTTACTCCCTACTGCCATTCTTATCCGTATCCACTCGGTGTTCCACTTCTGTCGGCCATCCCACGACGGCCACACCTTTTTTTAAGTTCAATTATTGCAGTGATTTTACTAATAACTCAAAATAAATAATGGACACGGGCCTACATTTTATTGCTATTTATTACAAAAACTTCCTGGAAGAATTTCCTTTTTATTTACAGTTTTTCGTGAAAATGACTATATTATCAGATAAAAAAATTCAAATATTCCCCATGTGCATAAATCACCATTACTACAAAATTGGGTGTAAATGAATGGTTTTGTTCGTATCAAACAGCGAACGTGTTTTCATATGAGTAGCTATAATAACAATTAAATTACATTTTAGTAATTTAAATTTGGAACCAGCATAACATGAAGAGGATATAAGAGGCGGTCTATGCAATCTGAATGGTCTTTTTGGTGATTTGACATTGTAGAATTGAAACTAAATTAACCTAAAAGAATTATATATTTCACACTTCGAATGCCTCTACCGGTTTTGACGCTATTTCCGAGTTTTTTATCTGGAGAAATATGATGATGACGTGAGCATAGTATCCGAAACGATCAGAAACTAAAATGCTGTAAGGAATTTACAAAAGGTGAAGTTTAAATTCTGCTTTTTTTATTTTCATAATAATCTTAACGCCAAAGAAGTAAAAATAATTGAATAAAAGAATAAAAAATAATCTCGTTCCCAAAAAGGAGTATTTTTCTAAACCTTTTTCATTTGATCATGGAAAAAAAGTTTAGCTTAGAAAAGCGTCAAATAGTTGCCAAACCAGCACTTTTTATTTGAACAATCTATCTATTATGGTTCTTGAAATAAAGGAAATCTGATATTTTTCATTTTGGGTTTGGGTGTTTACATCATTGTTAAGTCATAAAGTTTTTTTAGTTAAGATCAGGAAAAAAGGCCAGAATTAAATTAATTATGTATTAGCATTATTAGCAGAATTAAATACGTTGAAGGCATGCTTTTGAATATTTAACTCAGGCGGTTAAGGTAGTTTGAGCGAGATATCACTTCGGATAATATTCGATGAATTTCGCCAAATTATAAAGAAAAAGATCATCTTTCCAATGGTTACAAATTATCAGGCACATACCACAATACGTTTCGAGATATAAAAAAATTCCAGCCATTTTACATGGGAAATGGTATAGGTACTCGAGAGGGACTTCATTTTAAAAACGAGCAATTTCTACCAAATAGATCGCGTCAGAATTTAGCATTGTGTAGTATGTACCTATGCTTTCTCAACTATTTTAAAAATTAAATCAATTACTCACCGTAGTTATTTTTACAGAGCCCTAAAAAAACTAGTACGATGTGAAAAAAACTAGTCAAGTTCAAAGCTTTTTTATGTATATTTAGTTAATTACTGAGATAATCAAAAATTTTAAACTTAGATCTTGCGCCATTAATGCTACAATATTTACTTTACTTATGCTTCTTTCAGTTGCTCAAATTTAAAAATGAATATTGAATACGTCTCTATTTGTGACTAGGGAAATATCTCGTCCAAAGTACTTTAAGAGTTAAATGACATTCTAATATTTTAAGTGATCCAACTCGGTCTCTTTTATAGGTCGATGTGCTCGGACCTCGTCTACGTGATCCTGTTCCCGCAGCTGCTCATGGTGGTGCACTTCAAACACCACTGTAACACCTACGGCTCCCTGGCGGCCTACATCGTGGCCTTCTTCGTGAGAATGAGTGGCGGGGAGGCTCTGCTCGGCCTGCCGCCGCTCATCCACTATCCCGGATGGGATGGCGAGCGTCAACTGTTTCCCTTCCGCACCATGGCCATGCTCTGCTCACTCGTAACTCTCATCGGCGTGTCCGCACTCACGAGGCATGTCTTCGAGTCTGGTCAACTAGCGCCCGGGTACGACATATTCCGCTGCGTCGTCAACATCCCCGAGGACGTGGAGAGGGTTGGCGAGCCGGCGGAGGCGGGGGGGCTGGCCGGCGGAAATCCGGCAGCGGCCGGCGCACCCACGGCCGGAGAGCAGATGACCGTCATGTCCGGAGCGCTCGGAGGTAAGGGCAAAACGTGGCCCGGAGGAGCCCAGCGCGTAGCCTCCGAGACGAGAGCAAAGAGAGCTATCTCCTATTCCCGTAGAGAAGGCGAAGCGTGCCCGTTTCGTGGCACCATAATGGCATCAATTTCAAGCTGGTTGCATAGCTTCCGGACTCCACTGGCGCCTCGAAGCTATCCTACTCTCGGCCGGAAAAATAAGTGCGAAAATATACATCTATCACTTTTTCTTTTGTCTATGACCAAGGAATGGACAGAGGACAATGGGCAGGACTTCGTGCAAACCTCAGTACCTACTTAAACGTTAATTATTCAAGATGAAGACCATTAGTACTGTAAAAATTACAATCACAAATGTTCTCCATCATAATAATTTCCTTTGGCATGTTGAAACCTCTCGGTCTTTTTTCCCACGTTCCAGGGGTAATAGATAATTTTGCTGCCGTGAGCAGTTGCCACCGGCTGATGTACGTTCGACGAACCAGCTCAGCTGCTTTGCCCCTGGCATTCAAAGCATTTTTAAACGACGCCACCCACATAGTAATAATGCCAACATGGTGCTACACAATGGCAACGCCCTGAGCGCGATGTCAGCTCTATGTGCTCTAGTTCTAGTCTCTGACGTCTACCATCCAAACCCTTCCATCAGCTGTGTAACACGTCATGTTTTCTTGTAGCAGTTTTTTAGGTGACTTGCGGCTTTCCTTCGAATTTTATTCACTTCGCGGATTACATCCTTCTGTGCTGGGTCCCAAGTACTCCCGGCGTATTCAAGATGTGGCCCTACCAGAGCAAAGTAGCAGAAATAGCTTGAAGTGCGTTGATGGTGATTTGAGCAAGACAATAAAGAACTTCGATACTCTCATCCACTATAGCTGTCAGTGTGTTCATTCTTAGCAAATG
Source organism: Pyrrhosoma nymphula (assembly GCA_963573305.1). NCBI lineage: Eukaryota > Metazoa > Arthropoda > Insecta > Odonata > Coenagrionidae > Pyrrhosoma > Pyrrhosoma nymphula. Next base: position 82,577,017 of record OY754333.1, on the reverse strand, counting down.
CGCGAAACATGGATGGTTTAATGTTTTTAATTCTTCTGTGGTTAAAAGCTTGACTTTTTAATGATGCATTTTGAACGGATTCCTGTTTACAAAATATTCAGTGGTGAATATTTTGTTCCTATTAAATGCTAACTATCGGTATGATAACGAACATTTTCCCTGCGATAATTATTCCATACAACGACGTTCGCGTGTGCTGAAGTCCGATGATATGTTCTAACCTTTGCTAACTTCAACACGTTGAACGGAAAATTCCCTTTGGCTTATAGGCGTAGGTACCTAGGTCCGTACGGTCGTTGTGGAAACGGGTCATAGCAAAGAGTAATAACACGCTCGTCACTGTTTTTTCACACTTTCTTCAGGGAAGCGGTACTACGGCTCCTCGGCGCCCACAGACGAGATGAACGGCCGCGTGAACCCGGCCCTGGAACCGGACACGGACGACGACTTCGAAGAAGGCGACGCGGGGTCAGACGGTGGAGGCAAGACGAAGAAGATGGTGCGCCGGAGGCAGAGCGGCCGGGAGGGCAGCGGGGGCGGAGGCGGGGGCGGCGCCGACTCGCCCCTCTCCTTCGGTGGACGCCCTCGGCAAGACCAGACGTCGCTGTGAGGCGCCGCCTCCGCCGCTGGGACGAACACCGCGACGGCAAAGCAATGAGATGACGACGAAGCCAACCAGCCAAGAAACCAGCCAACACCCCCCGTCCCCAAACTACCTTCCGCCTGCAGCATTGGCCGCATCATTGGCCGCAGCATTGGCCGCAGCATTGGCCGCAAAATTGACCACCACAGTGCATCGCATCGACCGTGTGGGGGGAGGGGTGCCTCCTTTCAAAGGCCCTCCTCCGGTGACGGTGGTTGGCCTCAGCGGTCAAGGACCATGATGAGTGACCTGGTTGTCCTGAGAAGTTTGACGAAGTACCTCTGAAGTAAATAACCCATTTTCAACCCTCTGACGCAACCGCATGACTCTGTACATATGTATAAAAAAGTAAAATATTTGGTTGATGAGGGTGGTGGGAATATTTCGACTTTGAGAATAGCAATGGTTTTTATGTTGCGACAATGTCGGCGTCTCTTCGTCTATCTCCATGTCATTCGAGGAGGTCGATGCTTGCTAGGCCCCCGCTCCGTCGCCCGTGGCCACTAAAAGCGCCACACTGGTCCCTACGCCCCGGGCGCCAACCCTTGCCCCTCACCTCCATTCATCCCCAAAAAAAACCACCAATCATCCCCCTGTTATACCTGAATCCAGAATTTATCTGAAAGAGAGAATAAGGCCAATCGGTTTCCCTCCTTATATAAGGAATTTTTGACACAATCCCGCAGAATGGTACCATGGAGATGAATGCAAAACAACATGAAATTTGCAATACATTTTTCCTTTTAAAAAGTTTTTAAATGTGTGTTTTGAATGTCGTTTGGGATCACAAGGCAATATGTCTCCGTTATCTGTGCATGCACATATTTCTCTCCTTTCATCCGATCAAAGGTTTTTCCCCATGTGTGGTTTGGTGTCCAAGTTTTTAGTCTCATCGTTGATACCTAAACGGAAATTCGTCGCTGTTTCCCCACTGATCTCCGCGCCCAGAAGGTGATCGTCAACTGTCCGCCAGCCCTGCAGTATGCTGTCCATGTATATTATAAAGCGCTGAGTACCAACCCGTTGGAAATGTGTACAGTTTATTTCACAAATCTCCCTGAGTGCTCACGTAGGAGATCCATATACGGATATGATGTTGCTACTACGATCGTTGTTGCCTTTTTCAAACAATCGTTGTCTAAAAGATTTTTTTGTCCTCAATTGAGCGAGTAGAGAATGAGGGAGCTGAGAGGTGAATAATATGTAAAAAATGATTATACATAAAAAGTATATTATATATATATAAATAAATGAACAAACCCCAGATTTTTTTAGCTCGTGAGATTTTAAGGAGGATGAATAATCCGTGATAATTTTATGGTAAAAGTGAAATTATTTTAATTAATAATTCCATATATATATTTTTTGTTACGCGAATAATAATGAAAAAGGGAACCTTTTGAAAATGCGTGACAGGAAGCAAGAAACGTTTAACCTCAGCTAGGTAAGAAGAAAAATGCGTTTAGTTGAGGAACCTCCTATAGTCGCGTGGTCAGTGTTAATCGATTACATGTATGAAGATGATGAAATAACTCACATAGAAAATGTAAAATACTGGGTGTTAGTGGAATTTTTATACAAAGATTAAAAATGTGAAGCATGCAGTTGCATCATTCAAAAAAATTGAACCCTGCACTGGCGTACTGAAATGTAAATCTCTTAATCACGATTAGTTGTGCCAGTTGGATCGCAGGCGATCGCCCGCGTATAGAAAACGTCACCCTTTATAAGAGTAAATCCTACTTCCCCATAAAATAAGGCATGTTACAATGTGATGAAGCTGTAAACATATCAAATGAGAGTCTGATCTAATCAAAACGTATTAAACATAAATGAAAAACTTTTGCTGGGCCACCATGTAGACAAAGATTAACTATATCCCCGTGTTACTCGTCAGTATTAGAAAACAAAAAAAAATGTTTTGTAACTGTGAAAATCATTTGAGCCGTTACGCCATGATGGTATATACATATATAATATATCGATGTAAAACATGAACCTTTTTAGTGGTGTGCTTATCTGTTGCCGTTAAGATAGCTGTCATAATAGAGGGTGGGTCTCTATGTACGGTTGCGAGTACTAGATATTTGGATGATTTGTATGGAAGGGAGTGTTGTCGTTTGGACGATAGCATCGATTGCCTGGCTAGTCGTGTGATAAAATTGAAGGGGCATGTCATATGGTGAATTTCTCCTTTAGCCTTAAGAGGCAATAAGTATTGTCACCTTAATCTTGCGACAGGAAAAATTCGTGAATATCAAGTAATTAGAATAATAAAGTGGTCAAAGTAAATCTACAGTGCACAAAACGTACACGCTCCACGTTGAATTGCAAGCATCCTCTTCTTCCTATTCATGAGCCACCGATTATTGTGCTTTTTTCATTTGAAGTTTCGTGAAATATGAACACACATGACTCAAATCCGAAATTAGTCGCGAACGAGGTTCTGAGAATAAACTGTCAGCATTGGCGAGACAGTTGTGATTTAACTATGGCTGCCACTCTTAATTTAAAAGAGAACAAATGAGGTAATAATCCTGCTTTTTTGGCAGACTTATTTATTACTTCAGTGCAGTCGTAACTAGGGCAAGCTACTCAACAAATAGAAACGGAAATGAGTCCTTTGCCAGCGGGTTTCAGACAGGCTTATTTGCTTCGGCAGCTTTGTAATGGCAATGAGCTACTTACCACCTCTTAATTTCCAGTAAAAGTAGGCGATTCATTAGCTCCAAGGACGACTAAGCTGAAAAACAGTATCCGATAAAAATAACCAGTATTTTTCAAAAGAGCTGTCTGGAATCATAATAGTTGATGACTACCATTTTGTTTCCCTATTCAAAATAATCGCAATGTTTTGTGAATGTCAGTCGGCTTTTTCACACACTCGTCACTTAGTTTGCTGTAGTAACTTCTTTTAATGACCTCAAACTGGCGGAAAAAGAGCTGACTAGTCTGGTTTTAGGCAAATAAGGTCAAAAGAAATCGCGATTTTATTCTTTTTAATTTCATGATGGGGAAACAGAGCTCAGATGGAAGATGAAGGTTCGTCGTCTATTTCCATTGAAATAGATGGTGATAGATTTTCAGGAGTGAAAATATGTGTTTACGCTTGAATTTAAACTCATTATACCCCTATTGTTTAACAGTATTGTGTCGCCAACCCACAGAGGTCACTTCAAAACAATTGCCGCAGTTTGATTTCTTTACTTCGTTGAGGTTGGTTGTTATTTCACACACTCGTTTGATGGAGCCGTCTCAAAGTTATCTTCATGTTGAGGATGCAGTCAGTTGGTTGCGTTTATATCAGTTTCGAAGTTTCTCGGTGAACAGGCAGTAATTTTTCACCCTGTTATGCAAGCAGCCTCTGGTAGGTCAGTTTGCAGATGATGTTTTACCGAATCATCGTATATAATGCATGTAAAAATCGTTATGTTACTATGAAACGTTATTTTACTATAATTTTATCCACAATAAGATTGCTAAATATATAAATTATTTATATATTAAGCATCGTACTATTTATGTATAATATGTAAACTAGTGTTATCGAAAACCCAAATTTCTTTCCCCGAATGGGTTGTTATGAGTTGGCACTTGCATAGTTTTTGTGATTTGAGAACAGAATACCTATGCATGATTGTGATTAAATTAAAAAACTTTAATATTCTCGCAGGCGAGTATAAAAGGAGCTTTGTATATCAACATGATCGCATTGTTCCCAGTTTTTCAATAGACATATTAACAAGCATAATTGGGTTATTATTGTTATTGGAAACTCGACTGTTGAACTGAATTAGGTTGCCTTTGCTTGACGTGTTTACGAAGAGGAAAAAAAATCTGCCTGTTTTCTCTCATTCCATTTTTATGCTGGATATCATTGATTATGACTACTAGAACGTTTCTTTTAGAATGAATTTAATTCGCGCTACTTGTGAGTTGGTGTCGCTTCGAATTGCACAAAATGCCCATTTCAATGATTCCGTCTTCGATGTAGCGAACCTGCATGTGCGCACACTACCGTCACATGATTATGTTATTACCTTGTCGAGGGCATACCATAATTTGTTTGAAATGACCTTTTTAACTACCATTTTTATATTCCCAGGACCGTAGGTAACCGTTATTCGCTTTGATTTCTACGCAGGGTTGGTTCTAGGGTGATTTCTTAAAAAAATTATAATTAACCCCAGGACATGAGCACCTAGTCCAATACGTGTGTGCCTCAAATAGTATAGTTAAAAGTGGAACCTAATGTTTAGCGCTTTGTTTGATTCAAACAATTTCGCGATTCCTAAGCATAATATCATCATCAGGTGAGTTTTTTTTGGCAAGGCATTCACTAGAATTCGATGTTTAACTAATGAGATCTCTCCCGTTTCTAGCCGCTAAAGATATTACTATGTGGTTGTTAAACCATTTTAAATTGAAATATTTGTTACTAATAATTTCAGGACGATTTATCAGATGAAATGTCCTACGTTAAGCTAAGTTCGTTGCATAGATACATATCTATGTCGTGTTACCTGTCGACTACAGCTCGCGCTTACGTGGTTACTTTCAATTTATCAAAGTTAAAATACATATTTCTTTACAGAACGGTTCACTCTCAGGTTTTTTTATGATGTGACGGCCAGGGGTTTCAAATTTATATGATAGATGTGTTGCATTCCTTTTGTGGTGAGCTGATAGGTAGAGTTGAGGAAAAAATTCCATGATCTCGCATAAATGTGGTGGCACCTAACGCAATAAAGGGAAGTAGTTGAAAAATGTTGGCATGTGATGAGGAAACAATAAAATTATATATATGGTATGATCCCCGCTGATTGTAAATGATGCCTGCATAGAAAAATGTGTATTGATCCAGGGGAGAAGACCTAGAAAACTCGAAAAATGATAGATAGTTTGTCATAAATGTGATGTAATATTGGAAATTAAAAAAATGGAAATCCAGGAAAGTTAAAACGCATAATGCCGATTGTTGACTAATGATTGTTTCGGGCGATTCTATTGGCGGTGGATATAAGTCTGGGTGATCCTGTCCCATGAATCAATTGCTCCTGTTGTGCATAAGCTTTAATTCTTGTATTACTTGAATGTGTTTTGATTTATTTTATAAAATTCTTACGGTTCTTGTGGTACCTATCATCACTGGTTAAACACATAGACGTCCTGAGCTTATTATCTGTTGTTCAAGTCTATGTAACTCTCAGATCTATATTTTATTTTTAAGTTGAATAGGTATCGTATATAGAGAAAAACAGTTTGAAGATAACCCTCTTGTTTCCCCTTTGAACTTGGGATGGGACAACCCGAACTGTTGTTATGGCTTGTTGTTAAGATACGAAATTGTTTTCTGTGTAAAGATACAATAAAAATGTCGAGTGGAATATGAATTGTGGTGGTGGTGTCTCTGAGACTGTGGACGGAAATGTTAGTGGAGTGAGGTGGAGTCTCGGAAGACTGAAGAATTAAAAAAAAAAGAGGAAACTTTACTTTCAAGCTTTCTTCCTCACTCGACTAAAACTGCCTTTCGGTTGCTCGAGCAGGACTCGGAAGAGGGAAATCAAGGTTTAAATAAACAGTAAAATAAAGAAGCTAATGCGTGTCCTAATGTTGGTGCAATATTCCACGTGGCTCGATGTATGCCACGGATTGATGTAAATACCACTTTATGAAATGAAAAAAAGATGAGTAGAAAGCATTGCTTGTAGAAAAAAAATGTTTTTTTGCCTACCACTGTGTGAAATTTATTATTATGGAGAAAATCAATCAAGACAAGAGGAGGTAAGTGAACTGAAAACTTAAATAAGAAAAAAGAACTCCCACATTTACGTATAAAAAAGTTTTTTAATACTGTTTCATTTTCGGTTAATTACAAAAATACGGGCTGAGTCACGAACACAGTGATCATCATTACATGGTGGTTGCTTTGGGCGAATTGATTTTTCGGAAAAAAAAATCAATGGTCCTCGCAATGGATGACTGTATTTACTGTATCTCAGGAGCCGTTAATTTGAGCGTCCTGAAGAGGACCATTTCGCAGGTGACTTCGACGCCTGAAGAAAGTGAGCATCCTTTGGATTTTACCTTTTTTTTACATTCAAATATTTCGTTTCGCGGCTCCTTTCAATACACGTATCCACCGTTTGCGTCGTATTTCTGTCCACCTCCTCCGCTGACTGCAGCACCTCCGTTCTGGTAACCGCCTCCGCCGCCGCCCCCGCTGTAACCCTGTCCGCCCCCGCTGTATCCCTGTCCGCCCGCTGCCGGGGCACCGTACGAGGATGCCGGAGGAGATGCGGGCCCCGCTGAGGGCGCTCCGTAGCTGGATGAAGGTACTGGAGCGGGCCCCGCCGATGGCGCGCCGTAGCCTGAAGACGGTACAGGAGCAGGCCCCGCCGATGGGGCGCCATAGCCTGAAGACGGTATAGGAGCGGGCCCCTGAGAAGGAGCACCATACCCACTGGAAGGCGCCTGGTTTCCTCCACCGCTGTAACCTCCGCCGCCTGAGTAGCTACCACCTCCAACTCCGGAGAATCCACCTGAGCCTCCGGAGCCTCCGGAGCCAAAGTCAGCGCCTCCACTAGCAAATCCACCTCCTGAGTACCCGCCACCGCCGCCTCCTCTCGCTGGAGCACCGTAAGACTGAGATGGGGCGCCGGAAGATTGAGATGGTGCGCCGTAAGCCTGCGATGGTTCGCCCTGGAATCCTTCATTACCACCGGATGTTAACGCGGGGACGCCAAAGCTACCAGGGGCCGAGCCGAAAGGAGCGCCGTACTCTCCGGAGGGTTGGCTGGTTGCTGGTCCCCTTGAAGGAGCACCGTAGCTGCTGGATACTTGCCCTCCGTTGCCTCTAGCAGGAGCGCCGTAGCTAGTAGAGACCTGTCCTCCACTTCCTGAGCCTCTAGAGGGAGCTCCATAGCTTGTGGAGACCTGACCTCCTCCATTGCCTCTTGTTGGAGCACCGTAGCTCGTGGAGACCTGACCTCCTCCATTGCCTCTTGCTGGAGCACCGTAGCTTGTGGAGACCTGACCTCCTCCATTACCCCTTGCTGGAGCACCGTAGCTTGTGGAGACCTGACCTCCTCCATTGCCTCTTGCTGGAGCACCGTAGCTTGTGGAGACCTGACCTCCTCCATTACCCCTTGCTGGAGCACCGTAGCTTGTGGAGACCTGACCTCCTCCATTGCCTCTTGCTGGAGCACCGTAACTTGTGGAGACCTGACCTCCTCCATTGCCTCTTGCTGGAGCACCGTAACTTGTGGAGACCTGACCTCCTCCATTGCCTCTTGCTGGAGCACCGTAACTTGTGGAGACCTGACCTCCTCCATTGCCTCTTGCTGGAGCACCGTAACTTGTGGAGACCTGACCTCCTCCATTGCCTCTTGCTGGAGCACCGTAACTTGTGGAGACCTGACCTCCTCCATTGCCTCTTGCTGGAGCACCGTAGCTGCTAGAGATCTGACCACCATTCCCCCTTGATGGAGCGCCGTAGCTAGTTGAAACCTGTCCTCCGTTTCCTCTGGCTGGTGCACCGTAGCTACTGGATATCTGACCTCCACTTCCTGACCCTCTAGAGGGAGCCCCATAGCTGGTGGAGACGGAGCCACCACTACCTTTGGATGGTGATGACGAGATTGAAACGCTTGCGAGCCCGCCGGACTGGTATGAGAAAGCACCACCCCTTGAGGGTGCACCGTAGCTCTGAGATGGTGCCGGTGCTGGCGCCGGCGCTGGTGCCCCGTACGAGCCAGAGGGCCTCTGGGGGCTCACTCCCTGGGGGCCTCCTGGAGCCGGAGCTCCGTAGGAAGACGACGGCCCCCTGGGGTAACCTCCTCCGGAACCTCCGGACTGGGATCCACCGCCGCCGAACGATGATTGCTGTCCAGAAAATCCAGCAGACGGCGCTCCGTAGCTAGAAGAAAGTCCCCCTGAGGACTGCTGGGATTGCTGTGCGGCGAAACCGGAGTTGTCGGTGGGCGCACCGTAGCCCTGTGAAGGCGAGCCCTCTCCTCCGAAGCCTCCACCTCCGATGGCGGCGGGTCCCGCTCCTCCTGCCGCCGTGGGGGCTCCATACTGACCGGAAGGCTGAGGCCTTGGTGCCGAATAGGACGGCGCCGGGAACGAGCCGCCTCCACTGGACGACTGCGGGGGGCCGTAAGACTGGGAGACGCCCCCGGGGCTTCCTCCTCCCCAACCGCCGAAGGGGCTTCCCCCGCCGCCTCCTCCAGAAGCGGGTGCTCCGTAGGACTGCGAGGGGGCAGCTGCCGCCCCACCGTTGAAGCCGCCTCCGCTACCGCCGCTGGGGGCACCATAGCCGGAGGATGGGGGAAGGTAGCTCTGCTGGTTGCCGAAGCCTACATTGTGGGGGGGGTGGTCGAGGAGAAAAAGGGGAGGGATTAGTGTGGTAAAGAAATCAATTTCCCTTCCTGCCAGCATAGCCTACTTAGGGTGCGCGCCAATCGCTCAAAATAGGAACTGGGAAACGAAAGGGAGATTGGTCGACGTGTGATTCGCACATGAAATACATTGGAGGAAAAGAGACACGCAAAGCGATCCGTGGCTTAAAATAACGATTTATAAACAGTTTTTATTCAATAGAAATTTCAATATTCAATAGAATTTAAGCATTTTCCTAAAAAAATACGTAACGCGTGACTTTGTTGGTTGTTGTGAGAAATAACATTGAATTCCTAAAAGCCCCACTGCTTTACGATCGGCTTGCGGCTCTCTCTATATGGTGTATTTGTCAAACAACGTCACTTTTACGGCAAAAACAAGTGAGCAGCGAAATAATAAGGAACGATCTTTTTACCGAGCAAGAAGTTGATAATGCAATGTTGGCCTAAAAATATGTAGGAGCTCTGTAGTAGGAATAAATAAATTTGGAGTAAGTGTTTTTAATGAAAGCCTGCGACGATTATGGTTGATACTATTCCAAAAGAGTACATTTGATCAGTATAGCAAAAAATGTGAAGCATTTTATTTCTGCTTACTTTTATTTCGGAAGATATTGAAAAATTAAAGCAAAACATTTTTGTGCATAAAGCATTATTTTCAGTGAGTAAAGCATCAAAGTCCTGGGTATAAACCCTGGTGAACCGTGTTTGAATTTTTCAACTATTACCCTTCCGTTGAGATTTTCTGGGTATATGATCACCATAGCAGATCCATAACTGGCTAATCTAGGGAAAGGAATGATCTCCATATCATTAGTGCACGTATTTTGCTTATGCCTTGGATGTAGTTTGGTGTGTGGTCTAGCCTCACATTAGATTTCTGGCTGATCTCTACCACTACTTCTGCTCAAAGTGAATAATTAATTTCCCGCTAGTTACAGTTATTATACATAAAAAAACTATTACACGACGCGATACTTGTTCAGAGAAGCTGACCAACTGAAAGAACAGTTAATTGTAATTTATTCAGTAGAATGCAGCCATGATCTATCACCGTATACCAAAAACTCAATCATACTAAATTATGGTGACAATAGTCTGTGTTTATAAATGAAGGCAAATTTAACAACTTTTAAAAGAGTAAAAATTTGCGTGGATCGTCCGCCAGTAATGTACGTCCCCGGCTATGGAATGCGACTGAATGCTTCCCTGAGTATCTTGTTCCTTATTTTGCATAAATTATGAATCGGTTCACATTCAAAACGGTTTTCTTTTTGCAAATTAAATTTCAACACACACCTCTGTAATGTGATCTAGTGAGTTTAAAGGATCAAACAGGCATGTGAAACATTCATATTTTGGCTTAAATTTATTTGCTCTGACAATATCAAAATGTTAGCGTTGAATATTTCACCATCTTCTCTCGTAAAATATCCTGAAATGAATCAGAATGAGCGCAGTATTTTGTGTGTTGAAATAAATGTGATGACTACTCAAGACAAGCTGACAATAAGATATGTATTTTGCTGCCAAAAGTAACTGTGTAACATAGAAACATGAGCAGTATAACGGAGATTGAAATTTACACTTGGTCTGGGCGAAATATGTTGCATTGGTAGCGCAATAATTGTCCTATTGTCAAATTGCTGGTACACTCCTGGTTTAGTGCTCAAGGTTGCTGGAGCGGGAACGTGGGTCATTGCGTGCCTATTTTAATAAAGGTTTAAGTAAGTCAAAGAAAAATATTGGATCGCATATCATTGAAGTGCATCTGTTTATACGTTGGAGCACATTTCACAAGTAGTAATGGGAATGATACAAGAATTATATTTTAAATTTTTTTGCTTCATTAGAGCATGTTATGACTAAAGTTTTCGGTGCGGCATGATACATTTATGAGAATTATATTTAAATATTTTTTTTTACATAAGATTAGGCGTGACAACTTTATATTTGTTCGCAATCATAATATGTAATAATAATCGAGTCTCCGGCCATTATGACGACAATGAAACCCGATGCTTGCCGGGGACTCAGAGGGTCATGTTACAACTGTAACAATATAATAATAATTTACTAGCTCACGTTTAGAAGAAAATCGGTATATATATGTAATCGAACTATTGCGAAAAACTATCATGTGCCATAACGCTACGTGCTAAAATAACATTAAATTGCCAAGAAATCAAATCGGTATGATGCAATGTTTTCAATTTTATATGCAGACTAATGAACACGTATATAATTTTTCACGAAAAAAGGAAAAAAAAGAAGAATCTCTCCAACCGAACTAAAGTGGTCCGTGGAGAGAGGTAGCTAGCTCACTTAGCTGGTAATTAATTAGCGTGATCAAGAAAAAATATAATCTCTCCTTTGACACGGTTAAGACTGAAAAATCTCAGCTTCCTAATGCGTTTTCAGAGTTATGTAACAAATAGAAGAGCTTAAAGGAAACAGCAAAGGGTGAACTGGATCGAGAGACCCCGGAAAGCATTCATAAGGCCAATGCGTGAAGGGGGACGGGAAGATAAAGGAATTCGTAGGAGTTGAAAAGATGGTACAACACATAGAACATTAACCTCTGGTTTTTATTATAGCAACTTAATTTTTGAATTTTGCGTTTCCAATGACTGTGGAAAGTATTTGTATCCATAACAGATTATTCAACATCACATTCGAAAACATGTAATGAACAGATTTACGAAAAGGTTGAATGTTATATTATTATTAATACAATGGCAAATTGGTACCAATACCATGAAGAAGAATAATTTATGAATCGAAACGTTGTTAGGTAGCGAGGATAAATGTGGTAATTAAAACATATATGCCTCCATGTCTAAGGTACTTGTGATGATTACTGGAGAAAATAAGTATTAATCCGGAGTTTAAACTGTCAACAGATGAGTCCTTCTTTATAAAAGTTGAATATCGTCCCTCTATTTTGTAAACACTTCAGCGTAGAACGTTCCATTCTTCTACTTGAATGTTCGCGCAATGCGATTGGAAAGCACCCTTTACTTGATGAATCTTCTATTTCAAATGCTATTTCTTGCATCTAGTGAACGTTTCAGACAACTTGGAAACGCTTCCGGCCACCACAGATCACTCGAACTGGCTGGCGCTGTCCACGAACTTTGAACGCGTTAACAAAAAGTGAATTTCAGCCATAAGGTCCCAATCTTCGGGATTGTCGGACGGGGAAGATGTTAAACGAAAGCGAGTTTGCCAATCCTATGGATCCCTGGCAGAGTTTGTTCAGTGTCATAATCCCGAAATTTTTTTTTGTTAATATTGCTGAGGAACGGTTGAAATGATGGAGAAAACTTACTTTCGCTTTCACCAGTTACGATTTAACACTACAAAGTAGATGGAAAAGATCTCTGGTATCTAGTGAGAATGTAAAATTGTGCTTAAAGAGTTATTATATAAGTGGCATTCATCATTTTATTATTTTTATCACAGAATGACTTAAATTTTCAGCAGAAAGTCTACTTTCCACCCAGTGTATTGTTTCCCGTACTCGCCTGTCCCTGTAAAATGAATACAAGTGTGATAGTGAACTTAAATATTTGTAATATTATCCATACATCTACTGTTTGATATTTTTTACGATAAGTGAAACACTTACTAGTCTGAGAAATTCGAATCTTTTCGTCCATTAACTAGGCGATTGCGACGGCGTTCTGTATCGTCTCCTCAACGAGGAAGCACCTGTCGATGAGAGACCATTCGTCACCCTCGGCGGACTGCAGTGAAAGTGAAGCTACGCAAAGCGGTCTCGTGGCATTAAATGGCCCATCTCGTCTACAGGGGGAGGAGATGGTTCCTCCCCTTCCCCCCTCCTGCTCCCCTAGCCACACCACCCCTCACCACATACCCTGCCCCTCTTCACCACAATACCCTTCCCCTCTTTCTGAGGGCAAACGGCCCGAGGCAGCGCCAACATCCGGCGCGCTATTCCTTCGTCGACCATATCTAAGGAGTCAATCCCCCCCACATTTCAGTGATAATGGGGGTGGTCGACCCCCATCTTTCCGGGATATTGGCCGAAAATTAGGAATTCCTAGGGCATAGATCTAGTCAAAAATATAAGTGTGTAGCTCGTATGCTTTATCATCTATTTTAAAAATATAATCTATTACTCACCCTAATAATTTTGACAGAATCGCAAAACAATTCTCCGGTTGTGATGCCGTTCTTACCGTACGGCGTGAAAAAATTGAGTCAAATTAAAGATTTAGGTATATATATATATATATACCTAAATCTTTAATCTACTTTAATTTAACCTACTGAGAATTTCAGCCATAGGTATAAAACAGTATTTTACGTGCCACCATTTAACAATATTTACTTCATGATTCTTACATCTTCTTAAATTTATAAATAAAATTCGATTATGGTCTCTTTTATGACTAGGGAAAAATCTTGCTCAAAGTAACTACTGACCTTCGAGTATTTAGTTCAACTGAGGTGGCGAAATGAGCTTCAGGTGAAGCTCATTTCGCCATACTGAGAGTCTCAGCATACTGAGAGTCTCAGGAATACTGTGATTGCCGTACGACATTGTGAGACGGGACGGATACTCTAACGACGACTTCTACCATTTTTTGCATTATAGCAAATTATTTGACGTACGTTAGAACTTCCTTTCCTTGTATCTGAATTGAAAGATATATTGCAAACGGCATAGCGTGCAATGAAAAACAATTTTTACATAGATTATCGACTGCGGGCTCAATAGCAGGTGATGTGCTCTTCATTGCTCCTATAACATTCTATATACGTCAACGTGTAGATAGATATGTTTAGAACTATTAGGCTAATGGTAAATCACAGACACTCGATGTGGTGGAAGCGGCTTCACCTTCGCTTAAGGCCGAGCATACGCAGCGCCACTGTTCTTGGTTCTTTAATAACTCTATTAACTTCTGGCCATTAGCTTCGGAGAAATGGTTCTTCCGAGCGCCGCTCTCGGACGTGTGCTGAACCACTTCCGCATTCGATCTTATTCGAGGAAGAGCTTTGTTGGCAGGTGTGTTGCGGATAGGGGAAGTATTTGAGGCGGGGAGATGGGGGGAAGGAATCGGAAACCAAGCACATGAACGCAGTCACACGCAGCCCTTACCCCTCCTCCTGCATTGACGCACCCTTCCCCCCTTCCCACCTCCTCCTATTGTTTCGCTGGGTCGACGCTGCTCTCCTCCGCAGAGCCGCCACTTTATCCCTCCATTGACGAGAGAGCAGCGCCGCCAATTGTTCGCAGCGGGTGGAGGGGGAAGTGAGCGCTTTCCGCTCATTTGGTAGAGAAAGAGAGGAGTGAGGTTTAGGGACTCGTCGTATCTCGACAATGCTTTGGGGAGATTCGTGTGCGAGTGGGAGAGGGGAGAGAATGCTGAAGTGGGGTTAAGGTTTCACCTCCGCACTTTTTGTAAGTGGGACAGCCTGGGAAATAAATGGATATGGTGGTGGGGGAGAAGAAAGGTATGGGGATTTGAGGCTGTTCGTCGATTGAAAAGGTTTTGTGGATAGTGTTAAGTCTCAAAATGATTACCTAGCTATTTGTATTATATATACGGCAAAAAATGCGGAATATTTTCTCCAATCAATTTGATCAAGTATTTATCTTACTCCTCGATTTTTCAATAACTTTGAGGAAGTTTCACCGCGGCTGTTCTAGCCAAAATAAATACGAATTACACCTATTTGTTTGCCTTGTTTAAAAAGTAACGCTTTCGCAGATTACATGAGTTAGCTAATGAAAACCAAAATTAAGTTACAAAATATGAAGAATAATTTACGAATATATAATGAACCCTTTTTTATAGCCACAGCACTACTTTTCAAGTAAATCACATTTATTTTGTATGGAAAATTCTATTTTCCCCGTTTTTCTCCCAATCTCCCGTTCAGCACCACGTTACTTCAAGTTCAAATTGTGGGAAAATAAAGTGGAAAGGTAATATTTTGTTGTTCTTAGCGGATAGCGGACATTTTTTCTACAAATATACAGGATATGAATGAAATGGCTTTTTAGTCGTTTCTCGGCGAAATCTGCGTAGCGTAAAAAAAGCTCTGAGGAGAGCCTGGATTTGAATGGGGAAAGCCATCTCTAAAATAATTAATATGTTGCAAGTCTTAAGAAAAACTATTAGGGATAGCGTATGATGCTATAACATTTGGCACATTCTGTTCACATTGGCAACAATACTGTTATGCAAGGGACCTTCCGAAACTTTTAAAAGTTCTGCAAGCGCACTTGCAGAGCCGTTTACACGTGCAGTTTACGTCAAAAGGCGCTTGCTGCAAGTGATTTACGTAATAAACTTGTCAGTGTAAACCCACCTCAGTGAAAGCATTGTATTTTTTTTATTGAGAAGCTCCTACTTTGTTTTGACTCAACGCGGTCACGAAGCAACCACCTCTTGAACTCATTAGGTTTCCCCCTTCCCTCATTCGCCACAAATCCCTTCGCTTTCAGCGTTCCTCCCTCTCTCCCCTATAACTCCGCCCGCCTCTAACGGGCTTAAAATGCCTCCCTCCTCTGCCCCCTCACCCATCTCTTTCTCTTCCTCCTCTCCTCCTTCCTCCACCGTCCTAACAAGGGGAACTCGCCAGACACGTCACCCGTTCTTCGCATCCAAAACGGGCACTACACTTTCCCGCCCCCTTGCCATGTAACCGTTTGCCAATTCCAGCCCTCCCCCTTCTTTTGCCCACACACCCGCTTTGATCTGAGCTGCATTAGGACGTCATATTACACATTAAATGATATAAATATCAAGAGTTTAGGTCAATTGAAAATACAAAGCTTCCGCCATTTCGGATACATTGTATATCAATCCTCGATATGATAAAAGAGGTCGAGAAATCATATCATATGAATTACACATTAACTTTTGCCAAGGACGTTTGAACAAGCTTGCCCAGCATTTGAGCACGTCAACTTACTGGGGTGGAGTGGAATATTCGTATAAAAACACTAATTTGCGATGTCCACCACAAAATTGACTCATCTAGGAGGTTAGTGTTACACAGCTAGTGGAAGAACTAGTTTAGGAGCCGCTTGGGACAAATAGGCTACACTATTGGCTTAGGTATATTCCTTGAAAAATCTTTCACATCAGCTGAGTTTCAGCATGGCATGGAGGATATTATTTTGACCCTGCTCTTTATCTCTAGTACTGATGTGACAGAGAGAGATATATAGCCGAACTGATAATTACAACAAACCTTCCCACGCACCTCAGTGGATACATAAAAAACAATACACGACACTCCGTTAACATTCAATTCACTTTCATCCTTTCATTTCTCCAATTCATTTTCCCTTTTCTCCTGTTTTTTCACGTCTTATGTCATACTGCCACAAGCCCCAGGGACGGCTTGCAAGATGTTACGTGGATGAGTTAGTGAATGATGAAGATTTGCTTCAAATCCTCATTACGTATAAAATTTCAATGACTTTTAAGCTCCTTTGATCTTAGCACCGGGAATAGTCTTTCCTTATGGAATTCACTCTTCTTTCTTCCTCACAATTCTTTGCTTAGTAAATTGACTTAAAATTATAGAGAGGCAATGAAACACCAAATCAGCAATAATAATGATTGCATATGAAATACTAAGTAAGGCGGGTCGAAAAGTATGCTGACGGATACGGATTTGGTCATGCGCACAAAAATGTGTGAACGTAATCTTCCTTGCTACCCATCCAGGTGAGATTCGAACCAAAAACTTAAGACAGCACCCTGCCGTCACGGAGGCCAGCTAAATGGTATAGAAATAAATATCAATCATGAAAATTTGTGTGATATATCGCAATAACATGCAATCACTTCAATTGCATAAGATCTATGGCAAATAGTAATTACTTTATTTCACGCTATAACATGCTTGGGGCATTCAGAAGGGAGCAATTCCATGATTTGAGGGCATATTCGTGAATTTATGGTAAAATGCAATCATGTATACCCTTAGATTTTGTCTTAAGGGAAGCGCGAACCCGTTATGACCGCAAAAGCCTTCATGCTTTAAAAGTAGAGCATGCACGATTCCCTTCATGCTTTTGTTAAAATGAATCGCTCCCGTTTTACCCAGCCGTTAGCCGCTTTTCACTCTTATGCCTTCAACGCTCGCTTCTTTCCTTATGAATTCGTCAGTAGACTCAAAAGAGTCAACGACTAGAATCTAATAGGGAAGCATGTTCTAGGCTAGTATCTCAAGCTGGGTATGCAATAAACACGCGCTACCGAAGGTCAAACCGAGTTTTCTTTCGCGGAATACGCCAGTGTGAATCTGCCTTCTGCCTTCAGCGGATCGGAGAGTAGCGGCTCGTCGCTACGCCGATGGCTGGTTCAGGATTTACGTGTGATATATATCCGGCAGCTAGTTCATCTACCAGGAACTGTTTGGTGAGTACTAATGCGCCCTATTCTTTAGCCAAAATATCGATCTCTATCTTTTGTTGTATCTCTGTTTTGGAATCAGATTCACGAATTGTTATTTTTAAACGAAGGCGCTCATTTCATGTCCATGGCATGCTCTCTGGAATGCGTTCCACTAACATTTAGGACGTCAAAACATTATGGCGAGTACATATTGGTTGGAGTTGAAAACATTTAAAAAAATGATTTTAGGCAGGCTTAGAAATGTTTCGGCCAGTTAGAAAGTCAATTCTGTGTGTCATGAATGGGAAGTTTTCAGGGATAAAATGATGCGAGAGAAGAGGAAACCGCAAAGTCAATTTAGGCGTTACCCAAATAATCAAATAAATATTTATGTGCTTAGTCCCAGTTAATTGAGGCGTTTTCAAGATGCGCCTTAACTAGAGCTATGTGGTTTTTGTTTCACTTTTTTGGCCCAAGAACTGCTAACGCTTCGCTGTGAAATCAATGGCGGTATAGCTCCCGCAAAAGTTCCTGGCGCAGACGTGCGCGGCAAGGATGGGAGGTAGACGTGGAGGGAGTGGAGGGAAAGGACGAAGGGGAAGAGAGGCAGACAAGGAGAGAGAGCGAGGCAGGGGAACCAAACTACATCGCGATAAAGTCACGAGATATGCCCAAGCAAGGCTAATAGGCAAAGGGTTAAAAATCACCCATCAACATGAATTAATGAGGGACCATATCTTGAGGTCTCATTGTGAGACCAGTCGGAATGGGATGGCTGGTAGTGTTAGGTCATCCTACTTCTCTAAGCGTTTATGTTGGTAGCTATTAGAAAGGTTTTCTGACCATCCACTCTATGCAACCTTCCTCCCCCGTTCCGCAGCATTGTGAAAGCTTCGTAGCCCATATGCCAAAATCGTCCGCTGTGTAGCGCCATGAACTTCTGGGATAGCTATACTGCCTCTCAATCTCTTGACTGACGCATAACTGTGAAGTCGGGAAGACAAATTCTCCGAGCGGATGCTACGTGGAGGAGACACGCCAGGTGGTCCCGTTTGATTTTCACTCTCTGCGGCGCGGGTGGCGGGTGAGTCCTACCCCAAGGTACCGCACTAACCCACTGCGAGAACCTCGGAAGACGAAAGGGAAGTCTTCCCACTACTACGACCACCCCTCCTCCCGGGCGTTCAAGTCTCCCCTCACCACCGTCTCTCCGTGAACACCCTCCCCACCCCCACCCGCCATTCAAAAACTGTTCTCTTCCCCTCCCACCTTCCCCCCAACACTTTTGTCCACCCTCCCACTCCTTACGGATCAAAGCGCACGCGCGCACCATGGCAGTCACTTGTCTCATATCCCAGAATTCCTTCTTCTTCCGGACGTGCTCGTTCATTCATTGTTCGCGCGCTCTATGGCGGAGTCTGCATCTGATTAAAGCCCGCTTCAACGACCGATTCCGAATACGCTTGTATGCATTATGTATAATGATGGCGTGCCTCACCACCGAAATCTTCTTCAACTTTCGCCCCGACTTTCTCCGACTCGTCTGTGTACGATACCAAAGCGTGCATCGCGCCTCTGGAGCGGTTTAAATTTATCTTCGTCGATACGCATCTCATGACGTTCTGCCCAGCGAGCCAAGTTCACTTCCCCGATTCCCGCTCTTCCTTGTGGTAGTAACCTATTTTGGACAGTATTAGTAACACATGCGATCAGCAAACCCATTACTACACGTTTCAATTATATATGCCAGAAGGCCAAATATGTATTAGTTCGTGATCAAGTTACCATTTTGGCTGCCCTCAATAACATTTTAGGAACATTTTTGAACTAGTTTCCCATCGTACAGGTAGGCATCTTTTCTGACAAAAAAATTTTGGCGTATCAGTGTGTTTATTGCACCTCTTGAGGAGAATCGCAAAAGGTTGTTTAGTTAATTCTAAAACGATTTGCCTTCGAAATCTTCTTGGATGAAAATGCTCGGAACAATATTTTTTGCCGTTTGAATCAGCATGTGCCTTTCTTATTTCCCACTTATTATGCAAACAAAAAACAAAAGACCGTTTATATAATTTGTTCTGTTGAGGTGATAATAGAAAAAGTAGTTGTTTTTTTTGCCTCATAGCCATAGTGCAACTCTGGGTTTCTGTTAAAGCTTACGAAATTATTCAATCTACACCAAATCCGAATATAAGAAAGATGAACTTTTTATAAACTACTAAATGAAAGTTGAAAACGTTTTTTTTGGAAATGTAATGAATTCATTTTTAAAAAGTTATCCAAAACGTGGAACAATTTTCTCTCCTATCTTGGTGCTTGGACGAAAAATGCTTTTTTTTTGTTTGCAGCGAATGGGCATGCTTTGTATTAGTTCACATCTTTTTCTAAGGAAAAAAACTCAAAGCTAAAAAAAGGCGTTCTAAAATGTCCTCAGTGAAGGGTTCGTTCACATGGCTCTCCATATCCGTTACTTCAATGAGCGTAGTCATGGAAACGCTTCACCAGATGTCCTGTTGCCACAACGAATTGCTCTCTGTCTATGTCTTGCTCTCACGCATGTAATTGCGCGTCTCGACCTGCACCTAAGTCGTTGCCTTCCTTTTCTCCCATTGTCTTTGGAACCATGGGAATGAAGCAGTAAAGCGGACAGTATTGTGGAATATGTGTTACCAGCAACTTTCCCTGAGCCCGCAGTATAATGTTTTTATTTTATTTTCGACGACAAATTGTTCAGCGTGTTAAATGATTTTATTGCATATTTTCCTCGGATAGGCGGTGGATTAATGATGGCATGAAAAAATCAAATACCTACGCCTCTTTGAGAAAAGAACGTACGTTTGAATGTGGCAGTTTAAATTAATTAATCCAAGTCTTCAATAGAAGCAGATGACTTTTGACTACCACACATGTAACGTGTTGTCGTAAACACGCACGTGTTTACGAGATTTCAACCCTTCCTGAATTTCGTCACCTGGATGACCAAAAAGCATTTATAGGAGTCAAAGATCCTTTGCTTTTATTGATGATTTGAATTAATCTGTTTTACTTGTCAATTGCTCTCTTCTTGATTTGAATGCGGCAGTTAAACTCATATTTCGTAGTGTTTATTTTAATGCGTATGGTTACAATTCTGTGTTACTCTACCTCGTGATTTAGCCAAATCTTTGACCAGATTGTAATTTTCCTGAAGCGAATTCATGGAGAAATCACAAGTGGGGAGCTAAATAATGTTTGGAGAGTCGCTGAAAATCGCTTCACCGTAAGTCCACCAATCGCTCACTTTTATGGACCTCAATTTAGTCCAAGTCGCACTGCCTTTATTTTATTTTATCATACCTTAATGCCACAAAATTAAATACTGTAACTTAAAGTCATCATTCATTTCCGCACTTTACAT
The DNA here is from genome assembly GCA_963573305.1 of Pyrrhosoma nymphula. Taxonomy (NCBI): domain Eukaryota; kingdom Metazoa; phylum Arthropoda; class Insecta; order Odonata; family Coenagrionidae; genus Pyrrhosoma; species Pyrrhosoma nymphula. The sequence continues at coordinate 82,556,188 of OY754333.1, read as the reverse complement.
GACTTGGCCCGTAAATCTTTTCTGGGCTCAAACTCGGTCCCCTAGCAAAATTTCCCGTGAGTCACTTTCTCGTACGGAAAACCCTCGTGACATCCGCGTTTCATCAAAATCTTAAGAACAATGTTTTTAGATAAAACTTTCATGCACGCATACATAAAATTATGGCTAGTTTAATAGTATGATAAGATAAAATAATAAAGAAATGCGCCAACTTAACACTGATCCTGATCGTAGAAAAAGTAGTCAAAATTTTAACCAAGGCTGTAAGCTTAGTAAAATGGATGTCTTACCTTATTTACTTTTTACTGGTCAATTTTGCGCATACAACCTGCTTATCCTTTTCTGCACTATCCTTTTCTACTTTAGTTATCTTCCCTCAACCTTCATATATTTTCCATTTCTCCTCAAGAGTGTCCGTAGATCACGTACATAATTCATGGCTTTCTCAGAATAGATGTCTTTTCCATTCGAAACATTGCCTTTCTTAATTTATCTATCTGCACAGTTGCTAAACGAGCTACCATTCTCTCATCATGCCTGAGTTAGTATTACACGCGGCTTTCGTTTTTCGTTCATTAGCGAAACTCCCAATCAACCTTATTTATTTGATGACCTATTCATCGCGATCTCCCATAACGATCTCGCGAACTTTTCTCATTCACCAATTTCCCAATGGATTCAATAGAAATTCATGCTCACCCTCCCCAACCTAAGTTTCACTTTCATCCCTCAAGGAGAGAATATCCGAAGCGGGACATTGCTCTGCTGCCAAATTCAATCAAACACTTTTCTTTGATATTTTTCAACTACTAATGACGTCGACCTCACCATTTTTTACCAGCGTTTCCTAGGCTCTTAAGAAGGTTCCACTAAACGAATCAAAACAAACACTTGATTCTTAATTTATTACACACTTAATATATTAGGTAGAAAAAGACTAGATTCCCCATATTCCAATCAATCTCACAACTACACCATGGATTTTTAACACGTTCAACCCGACGGACGCGAATGCGCGTCCGATGTGCATTGCCAGGATACCGAAGGACGCGCATTCGCGTCTTTTACTTACTGACAGATTACTGATTACTTACCTTTACGAATTTGCCAAGAAAGCTTTGGACGCGAATTCGCATCTTTAATAAATAAGCGAGTTTTGCTATTAAAAATTTTTAAAACTAATTTTAAATAATATATAAGTGACTTGCCAAATTAATATGGTAGCAAGCGCTTTCCGTTTTTCGTGATTACACCCTAGAAATATTCCGGGTTGAATGTTCAATTTGCGAAAAAAGTGATATCAGAAGGTTGGAATTTGCAGTTCATATAAAAAAGGACACATTTGTCTGTAGGTGGACAGATAATGAATTAAATGAAATTCAAGTACTTTTACGGTGGAAAACCTTAATCCAGCTTACTACACTTGGGAAACAATCAGACGAAGGGCGAAAAAAACTCATCTTCAATATGACTTGTATTACTTTCAATAATTCAACCGTGCATACGTACAGCCCAATTTTTTTTCCTGATTTTGCTGTTGGAACACAGTTCTACGGTTTAGGTGGCATTTCCGATAAATACTCTCCCATGCGTTACTTCGAAGAAGTGATCCAGGCGATTTATTTTTGGCAATGGCCCTGCTTTATTTAGTCTCTAAATTTACTGGTGTTTGTCGAAGAGTAAGGTAATTCTCAGGCGTCAATATTTTATATTTAAGAATTAATCATACTCGCCTTTTTGAAAGCTTAATAGTGTGTTTATACATAAATTATACTCATTCTATTACTTATAAGTAGTCCCCTCTAATGCTATTTGCTCTAAAAATATAACTATTTTACCTTTTACTATGAATGAATTTTGAATGATGCAAAACTTGAAAGAAATATTGAGATAATAGTCTAACGGCGCGTCCCAATTTTCTTTGGATTACAAGAGAAGAAAGTTAAGTCATTATCGTCTCCGATTCTGTGATTGAAGGGGGTGACAGCGGCATTCTAGCGCCTATTGGTTGTGCGAACCTGACGATTTGAATTAGAAAGACTCGTAGAAAAAGAAGGCGATTTACGTGACTGCCATATTATGAACTCCTTAATGAGATGGAGAAAGAAATGGAGAGAGAAAGAGAAGAAATTTGCTTTCCCTCCGGGACCGCCTGGGAAGTTTTCATCGGAACTAGGGAGAAAACGAACGATTGGTACACGATAGACGCCGCTCTCGTCGAACGACCGAGTGGAAAAACTCTCTTGTTTAATGGTGATGAGCGATGTCTCCTGGCAATTTTTCCCCGCGCCGTGCTTCGTTGGAGGTGCATTCCCACTCATTACGTGCCAATGACCTCTTGAAAGAGTCTCGTTTTGGAATTCACAAGGGTGGACTCCGAAAAATCTCTTCAATGGACACGTTTCTAAAATTAATTTTCCAAAATGAAAAGCATCGCCAAGAATGCCTGATGTGCTGTTTACTTCCTTCGAGCGCCAACGCAAGTTTCAAAGCTCCTCACTTTCATGCATACATATATACCCATCATTCCATTCCTTTGCAGGACAGGTAAATTCAGCATTACTTAGTTAATGCTGTTAGGCGTAGGAAACTGGCTCTCTTTTAATGATTTATTCCGTAATGTCCTTTTATTTCATACCTCTTTCACTTGTCTTAGACTTATGCATTGTTTCATAAAAGCTCTCCTATTCTTGAGACTTTAAATATACTTCCTCTTGAGAGACCCTTCCTCCACGTTTTTCTCTTTCACCATGATTTTCTCGGTCTATCCTTTCCTTCCTCTCACTAAGTTCACTCCATTATAATATAATTGTTTCCTGATTCTACTCACATTCATTGTACATTGTTTAATGAAATTTCCCAGCCTCTAAGATGTCTGTTTGTACCCCAAAACGCGTTTGAGAACGGGCCTGCGTCTAATGGGGCGAAGGCAAAGCTATGTTATCCAAATTTGCGTTGCCGTCGTCATTTTCCATCTCTTAGTCATGTCACAGACTGTGTAGTGGCAGCGAGCTAATGGTGCGCTCTCTATTATTCACTTGTTTCTGGTATTCGACAATGAATGAATTTAACACATTTCCTGTTTTTTTATATATATATCTATTCTATTTTTTTAATCGTTAAAATGAAGAGTCATTAATTATAATTTTTCTTTAATAATGTGACCCAAAATAAAACAATTCGTTTAATTAGTCGGTGCGTTCTATAGGCCGTTAAATACGGTAATTAAATTTGCATCAACCGGGGGAAGACGAATAATGACCTCATACTCGCCTATTTTCTGATAATTAATTTCGGCCTCTACTCTTAGAATCTTTCGAGGATTGCTAATAGAGGAAGAAAGCGCGTTGTTTGAAAAAAAACTTAATTGACTCCTCGATAGGATGCATCATCTCGGGCTGATGAAGTTCCTCAGTTCATCTAAATTTTTAAAAATTTATCTGCCAACCCATTATTTTGTTCTGGTAAGGAAGATACAGCACCTCATAATTAATTGATTTCTCTCAAACTGGATTAATCTACTTCATCATTATTTTGTCCAGACGGAAGCTCTCTAATTTTCTGCGGTGCTTTGAGGGATGTGGGAGTGATGTAAAAGACAGACATTTAAGCAGTTGAAGCCAAATTAAATGTAAATGCACCATAAGATCAGCATCCATTCCACGAAAATTTGTTGTTCCTAGTATCTTGCACTTTTAAGGCTGATATCTCCTCTGAAAACGTGAATGTAAATAGTTTTTTTTTTGCATTTAATAATTCAAGAACTCTTAAGATTGAAATTTAGACTAAAAAATAATCAACTCCCTCCAGGGCAAATTACTTCGTTAATAGAGTCTGATGCACTGTTCTAACGTTGGCTGTACAATTGTCTCATTATTTGTAAGAGTATGGATCAATGTCGTTGAAGTAATGACGTACCACTAGGTCCTCAGCTTAGCGCATATAGAAATTAAAGAATACTCTTTACAAAAAAAATAATTTAACTTGACATAATTTGGCAGGTGGACCACTGTTTCAGCAAAATTGGCGCGAATTGTTGATTTACTGTTGTCATTGGACTATTTTGGCCTAAATTTCATTCGTGAAATAAAATTACGTGAGTTAATATTTACAATAGCTACAATTATTATTAATCGCTAAGTTATGTTATTTTATGCAATTTTTACTGTTTACAATATCATATGTTATCAAGATTTATTAATTTCACAATTGAATATTTTTAGAAAATTTTACGGGTAATAAAATTCGTAATTTTTCTGAGCATTAACTTTCTGGTGTCATTCGAGAAAAATTATTTAATCCTGAGCCGTTACGGTACAATGAGTAAGTTTTCTGACGTAAGGAGAAATTAATTTTATTGGACTATCCTCTACTAACAGTGGTTATTGAGGGAATACCGAGTATGTAATGAGTTTCAGTATAGGTGTTTATAGTTAATTATTTTGGCCAAAAAATTGACTCCATGCTGTTTAATTCGATTGATGATGGATTTTTCTCAACACTGACGTTGAGACTTGTATTTGAACAACTGCTTTGCAAGAAGCATGCGGGTATGTGCAAGAATGGGGAGGGTGTATTGGGATGCAAGGTGAATAAAATGAGAAATGGTAGGAGAATAAATAAAGATTCTAGCGCAGAATCGGAGGCAGGAAGTGGCATTAGAGGATGGAGTACTGAGCGATGAGGAGATGCTGGACAGGGTGAATTGAATGTAATCGAAAGTTGTCAGAGGTGAAGTTTGGGGCAACCACCAAAATCATAAGGAATCTACCGTCCGACGATAACTTTTGACGAGGTGGCGACTCGAAATTTATGCGTCGAACAACATTTTTTTCCCGATCAAAGAAGAAGTAAAATGGTGATGGATGCCAATAGGTTGAATCTATCCTTGGATTGGTTGGGGGTGGGAGTGTTGGGTCGAAGGTCGTTATGCTTACCTCCTCCTCCATTTCCGCCAACTGGAGGCTCGGCCATGCTTAGCGTCGCGGCCGCAGCCAGCAGAAGCCCAAGGAGGGAACCCTGGGAACGAAACAAAAGGCAGTCGGTCAGTGGTGGGAGATTTTTTGATCTCCATATATCTTTTTTTCTCGCGCCGTAAATTTGGATGCATTGATAATAGATATGTTGTTTACCAGCCAAAACTTGGTCATCGTTGGAATTAAACTTGAAAAAATATTATATCTATGCATGTATTTTAAAGGCGCGGCATATTTTTCCACAGAAATTACAACAGTTAGACGCGTTTCACTGTTTGTTACGTCATCGTCAGGTATGTACCAATAAAATTGGTACTTACCTGGTAATGCACCAATCGTACATGTGCAGTGCATTACCAATAATATTTATGTGAATAAGTTTGTTGTGCCTTTTCATAATATAGATAAATACGCTCTCCTGGAAGTGAAGACTAAAGTAATTGGATTCAAAACCGCAACGTCAAAATCACAAATTTTATGGCGATATAATCAATTATTTCAGTAAAATGGGAAACTATGTGTGGAAAGATATTGTGATAAATTATTCCCAAAATATTACTGAGATTAATTGTCCAGACAGTGTTTCAGTTTCCAATTTTGAAACAAGTCACATACGACTGAAGAACGCCGTGTATAGACATCGAAAGCTTCCCCAAATTGTTACTTTCTTTTTATCTCTATCTTTTGAAAGTGATGAGCAGGTAACTGAATCACTCAAAAAGTTATTTAGATCTTAAAAAAATAGTGTACGCTAGGTTAGTGAGATGGCTGTTTTTTCCACAAAAATCCAGAATCATCTCCTAAGACTTCAAAGCTAATGTACCCTGCCCTGGTTTTTTATCGCCTCTAGATTTCACTTAATTTGTTCCAATGCAATGCATCTTGGTATCTGATTACTGAAAAGGCCCTCTTCATACTCCAATAAAAGTGAAATCTGACATACAATAATGCTTATAGGTCTAGACATTGAGATCAACGCCACCTACACTTTTGCTGACAAAACGTTTTACAACAATAATTATGAATTTCTGTCAGTGACAAGGTTTTGAAGTGATTTTCTGGAGAGAGGTATTTCTGTGATCAATTTAGCCCCATAATCTACGTAAACATGCTATTCTTAAGTATTCAGGTAACTGTGAAAATTAGCATTTGCATCCTTAGTTTTATTCAATTATTTTTTAAGTATGCAGCCATGAAAATATTTAAGTAACTTAGAAACACTTGCGCTATTATCTTTACAGCTTTGTCAGTAATACAGTGCACAGTAACTTTATTATGGCTGGAATGTTTTTTTTTCAATTAATTAAACCTCGTTATGTTTTTTCCGCGGAGTATTGCACAGAATGCCGCGGATAATATTTTGATATCCAAGTCGTGGGTAACGTTTCGCTATTCAATATGCGGGTAAATTTTCGCTATCCATGAAAACAAATTCCGCGTATTTTTGCCAAACGTCTTCAAGACGTTCACTGTGTATCCGTCAGTGGTTCCGTAAGAAATGAAGTCAACTTCGTCGCCTGAAGAAGGCGCCGGCAACATATCCCAAGATTCAGAAGGACGAGACGTTAAGAAGAGAGCTGGCGAACGCTGAACGTTATGCTCTCTTATTCAAGCGCCACAACATTATATGCGTCCCTTAAGAAATATTGATACAGACTCCGTCAGTTTTTCAGAGGACTTGACCGTCCAAGGCACTTGCGTCTCACCTTCATCAGAGGCGCCATGGCGTCCTCTCCTGGTGATATCCTTCTCGTTCTCGTCGACTGAAGGCGAAGGAGATGGAGAGAAGATCACAACGCAGTTTCCACGGGCACTTCGCCGGCCTTCCCTTTTGTCCTTTTGGTGGGAAGTGCGACTACCGCGTGCAAGACACACACAAGAGATTCCGGATGCTTTTGTTATTTGATGGCGCTTGTCCCTTCTCTGATGGCAAGTGAGGAGCTTCTGATGTTCTGGGATCCGCTCCCTGGGGCTTTTATACTCGGGAGGGCGGTCGGATGAGGAGACGAGGAGAGTTGAGTTGAGACGTCTTGGGAGACGACGCTCCGGGAGAGGGCGAAAACTTACCCAGGGAGAGGAAGGGGGGGAGAGAGGAGGAGAGAGTGGGGGAGGTATGGGGCATCTCCCATCCCAGAGGGGAGCAGTGATGAGAGGGAAAGGGGAGAAGGTATGTGGTGGGGATGGTGTAGCTCTTGGTTGGTGGGCACGATCCCTTCTTCCTGTGCTTGAGGATATGAGGGCGGGGGAGATGTTAACTCCTGACCTGCCGATTGCATGGCTTTTCTCTTAATTAACATTTCACAGGCTGCGGGCTGTAGAAAATGTGAATATTTTTCTATTCCATCAAAGTTACATTTTACATGATCATTATATGTCAGTCATCATATTTGTGTATTTTACCATGTGATTAGTGGGAGATTTAGGACAGCCTTAATCCAAGCTTACCAATTTTGGGACACCACCTCACTTTCCCTAATATTAATTCCTCGCCATCAAATCTCTTGAATTTTTCATGCCTTTCCTGATTCCGTCAAAAATTCCTATCCTTCACCTTCCTCTTCCATACTTCGCCAGAGTTCTCTCCCCTATTATATGCCCTCACCATCCTAACGTCCTCCATCCATTTCATCTGCTTTCTCCGATTCTTATCCGAAATTTTCCTTGCCTCTTCTATCGTTTCCAGCCCTCACTTTTTCGTATTCTTCGCCACCCAGCTCACCCTTATCATTCTTTTCCAAACCCACATATTTTATATACCTCCTCATTAAAGATAACAATTTATATTTTCCACACTACCTTTAATTCCTCCCATTGAAAACGACGTGAAAACGTCGAAACCGGTTGATGTGCATTAAAAGTAGTGTGGAAAATACAAAGAGTTAATGAATAATTAGTTAATTAATAATTAATATGTAATTAATATGAATTTCCACCAAATAAACCCGTCAACGACTGATCTAATTATACACCTCCGGTCTACGTCCATCTTCTCTCCTCTCCTCATCCTCTCTTGAAATGCGCAAGTTTCATACGCATGGCGCGTCACGCTCCATTTTATAGTTTTCTCCAATATTTTATTCACGTCTACTCAGATACCCACTCACCAATTCCTTTTCCTTCGAGATCTTCATTGGCCAGGGAAATTCTGATGTCCGCTACCGCCAAAGCCATTTTCCTTCAACATACGTAAACCAATGTACGTGAACTGTTCCAACTGCTATGTATTATGACCTCCCACTCTCATATTCAGTCCCACATGCTTACTTCTAGTAAATATCATTACCTACGTCTTCTTATGATTTTATGTCAATAATTTTCAATCTTTCGTGCGATAACTTCTTCTCTATAGAAGGAAAGAGGGACTAGACTGAAGATTCTAGTGATAGTGTGGAGAAGGATGTGAAAATTAAGCTTGAGTGGTGGCGAAAACTAAAGAGAAATTTAAATTGATATGATAGGAGGGAACGGAAAGTAGGTGGGAATATTTTGAAGACGGCAGCAGAAGTGCGTAGGACAGGAAGAAGGTAGGGAAATCATTCAATAGTTTGAAAGTAGATTTATAAGGCGACAAACTGATTTGTTCAGACCGAGGAATGTGGTTTTTTATGAAGGAAACGTTTAAGCCCCCGTGGTCTGGTGACAGATTAACTATAACGATGGTGGTGCACATTATCATTGCTGAGTTTATTTTATTACGAGAGGTGACCAACAGTTAAGGTTAATTGTTTTGTTGATAGATGACGCGTAGTTTTGTAATGGTAGGGTAATTGGAGGAAATGTGTAAACTGTAGAGGGAAAAACGATGTCGGCTTCAGCCCGATTTGCGATAGGAGACAGGATAGGACACAACTTCATTTGAAATCTGACGGGCAGACCATTGAAAATTAATTACTCTTAGTTTGAGATTTAAAAAGGCAAATAAATTAATTAGCTGCCTAAATGACACCATTATTGCTGTTATTTGGGTAAACTATCGGTTAAGGTAGTTTGATCGAGATATCACTTAGCCTATAATTTGATGAAATTTCCCTCATTTCAAAGAAAAAAACTCATCTTTCCAATGATTTCAAAATATTAACCGCTTAACAAATTGCTTTTAGAGCAATTTGCCTCCAAATATGATACTACTGTTCTACATGGGATAGAATACGGCTGTGCGCTTCAGAGGCAGAATATTGAAAAAGTTAGGAATTTCTAACGCCTAGATTTCGTAAAAAAACTAACGGTGTGTAATTTGTATGTTTTCTAAACTATTTATAAAAACTAATCAATTACTCACCGTAATAAGTTTTACAGAATTACTAAAACAAATTTTCTGTTTTAACAGCATTTTCACCCTATTGGTGTGAAAAAATGAGTCACGTGAGAGAGATAGACATGTTTATTTATTACCGAGAATTTGTTACATGTGACTATATTTTTGCACCACTAATGTTACAATATTTCCGTCATATTGGAAGTTAAAAAAAATAAAATTCGAATATGGTCTCCATTATAACTAGGGAAGTACCTCGCTCAATCTACCCTAAGAGAGTAAAATCCTAAAGGAAGTTTATATGGAAGAGAGTAAACATCCTTAAGATTGTTATAGGCGCAGGCCTCTATCTACCTACACAATTGGAGAACAAACTTTCAAAAATACAAACTTATATAATGGTGGGTTTACACTGGCAGTTTACTTCCACAAGTTTCTTCTTCATGAGCTTGCGGATGGTTTTACTCTGACGAAATATTTTCACGAGTCGGAGCACAGCCAGATTTGCTGCTATTTACTCTGGAAACAATATGCTTCTGCAAGCGACTCGTAGAAACCTTTTAAAGATCTACAAGCGGACTTGTAGAGCCGTTTATACCAGCAATTTACGTTGAAAGTCACTTGCTGCAAGTAACTTACGCAATAAACTTGCCAGTATAAACCCACCTTAAGGCTAAAGAAAACTTCTTTTAGACCAATTATGACAAATGCCGCCGAAATCAGACCAGATACTAAAATCACATAAAAGAATAGCAGATGCTGCAGAGGTAAAATATCTGAGGTTAAAGTTCAGAAGTATATGCAAGGTGGATAATATTAACGTGATTAAGAAATCGAATGATTGAGTGAAAATGGCATAAAGCTGAATAGAAGATGGAAGTGTGGTGAAAATAGCAATGGGTAAGTTGCCGCAGGCCAGAAGATTCCTGATCTAGAAAGCGATGAAGAGACAAGCGATATCCACAAAAAAACAATACCAAATTTATACAAACTATATGTTTTCAATAAAGAAGGAAGAAAAAGAAGGTTATTATTGAATAATAGGACAGTTTCAGAAACGTGCGGAATCCATCTTAGGAAAAAAAGCTTGAACCAGGAATGGAAGTAAGAAGCCCCCAATTTGCGCCGGCTGCACGCATCGGAGGCACTCCAATAACATTTCTCATGAATTCATCTAAAATGTGATTTTTCAGAGGCTTTTAAGGAAACTAGATGTTCTCAAGAGAAAAAAATGTGGGATGGTTGAATCTTCTTACATGGCAAACGCCATTATTAGTACCGTTTCGGTGATTTTTTTTGGTCTTATTTATGTCTCTCTCCTATAGTTGTTTTTCTCATCATTTTATTGAATTTCCATCTCCAATTCAGCCTCTTTCATTTCCAAACCCTCACCCCATAACTCCTGTTTGTAAGGCTTGGGTCCGTGTACTTATAATATTTGCCCAGGCTCCAAACATTTCCCACAACCACCCTGCTGTTCACAAAATGCTCCTTCTCTTCCGGTTTACCCCAACTTTTACTTACTACAAGCAACTTTTACACAAAATTCACCTCTGTCCTCTCAGCTCTTTGTAACCCTATTACCTCCCCTTCCTTGGCTGGTGTCCTAACCCCCCCTGCCACACACCTCTGAGGTCGCTCGCTGTGTAGTATGCAGATGTAAATGTAGAGCTACTAATTTTAAAGTCGCATTTACAATCAAGCTCTTCACTACTTATCTATTAAGGGCCCTTTTTACTTGAAATATTCTCTTTGTGGACGCCTCCTGTGAAAACTTCCACATTTCAGTTGTTCCCTGTGAGGCACTACAAGTGCGTACGGTAGATGCCCTAATACTTAATACACTTGTGAGGGAATTAATAGTTTATATTAGGGATAGTTTTTATTGCATTACAACTGTTTAGGGGCTTATTTGTAGCTCTGCAACGTTCAAGAGTTGGGCGAGAGGGAACAGAGTATATAACTCTAGTAGAACCGTAGGCCTTCTCCCTCTCTTTACTGTTTGGCAAGATGTGCAGACAGTATGAGGTTGGTGACATGAAGTTATCTCCGGCGCGCGTTAGCATGAAGACTAAATGCTTTCGGGCGTTACTCCGCGTGGTGTACATTACGGCTACAGTTTCGCCATCTATCCTGCAGGCGTCTTCAGTTCCTGGATTATGGAAGACTATAAAACCATCTGGGCTGAGGACGTCAGCAGGATGGCCCGCGAAACTGCTGTCGTTATTGGACACCACGCGGAGAAATGCCCGAAAGTATATACTCTTCAGGTCTCTTTGCTGTCAGAAATGACTCATGATCATCATTATGTGTCTTAATCTCGTTTGCTGAATTCGCTGGTTGTTTGGTTATTCAGTAAAGTGACTGACAACATAGGTTATTTGCGCTATTAAGTATTGCAGGGTTGATTAGTTTGGTGAGGGTTGTAAGGGGAATGGAAGAGGGAAAGAAACCTGGCGTCGGCAGTAGTCGTATCGTAACGACAGGTGCTAAGGGGTTCACAGTTAAACGTCTCATTATACCATTTTATTTGTTCTGGCTGTATTTAATTTTTTACCAAAGTTGTGGCAGTTGATACCGGGATCGATCTACTTGATCTGTGATATCAGAGCATTCTGCTGAGACTGCCTGGTCTCAGCAGCCGAGCCGGTTAGTTTGGGTGGCAAATAGGGCGTTGACAATTATTGTTCCAGTTTTTTAATTCAGAGACAGTTCCATTAATATATTCCACAATCAGAAAAATATTTGCCTCTTCTTGCTTTCGAAGCTGAGACCCTCCAATTGAGAGTCAAGCACGCTAACCCCTGGGCCACAACGGCCCATATCATTCTATTACTCACTATACCATTACGTGTCTTAATCTCGTTTGCTGCCTTCGTCGATTGCTTGGTCATTCGGGCAAGCGACCGGCAACTGAGGCAATTTGAACCTTTAAGTTTATGAGAGTTCATTGGTTTGAGAAGGATTATCAGGGGAATAGAACAGGGCTGGAGGGAAACTCGGCATAGGTATTAGTCTTCTTGAAACGAAAAGTGCTAATGGGTCCACAGTTTAACGTCTTACCTGAGCGCCGGAATTCTGCTCATATCACCGCGGGAATCAGGTTGGTTTGGTGGCTAGAATATACTCTGTCATCCCATCCCGAGGGTACGGATTTGAACTCCGGCAGGGAGAGAGATTTTTCGGTGGAATTCGGATACCTAGTTGGGTGAAATGTGTAGTGCTCCCTTGTGAGTGTAGTAATCGGTCCTCCGGATGGGATGTTAAAGCGTGATCCCCTGCGGTCTTTCGTACAGTGCAGGCTAATGCTGACGCCGGGTTTCTCTCCACTCTTCCTCAAATAATCCATCGCCTACTATACCTACCTAAATGCCATCAATAGCGAAAATGGCCTTAGCTGTCGATCACCTCCCCAAATAACAAATCGTACATCATAGAATCAAGTTATGGATCGGGAATCTGCCAAATAATATCTTCCACTCCTTTTCCGAAGTAATATGGATTGGAAGCCAGTAATTTAGCTACCAATTCTAATCGATTCCGTTGCTCTTTCTGGATTAATAGGACTTCCATCCTTGGTCATCTAATAACCCAGTTCCTTCTTCTTCTCTCTTGTAGCACTTTTTATTGAAAATTTGTCGGTTCTTTATTTTTTTCCAAATCATTCAATTATTTATTTCTCTGAAGGGCAAGTAAATGTTACAGACATCTTCCGTCCTTCACTTTCAACCATCGTTATTATTATTCATTGGGTAATCCACCAGTTATGTTTGATTTAGTTGAAAGAAATAATATCTACACTAATATTTTACAGCTGAAGGTTCATGTAGTCCATTCATTGGCAACCTGCGACACACCGCACCGGCCAGATCTGGCAATGTGGATGTTGGCCCGCAGTCTCTTTTGCTAGTTGTCATAGGTATTCTTATTATCATACAAGAAATCTCTCAATCTAGTTAGCTGGTCGAAAAAAGGATGCCCAATCCTGCCCGCTCACCAAAGAAGGTTGCCCATGTCTGATATAGTCAAACGCTATGTCATATATCAGCTCGGCAAACGTCTCTTCATCCCATCCATTAAGCCTATTCTATTTCTTCCACATCCCTACTTACCAAACATCATCTCCTCTCTTTCGAACTTCTGAATCCTCTCGCTCCTCAGTACCTATTCCAACCACCTACTATGCCTCCTCAAAATCTCCTCCAGAAGTTTCACCTCCCTGTCCGTCCTCGTTCGTCTTCTTTTTCATCCACCGAACTGTCTCTATTATCCTCAACACCAACATCTGAAACGCCTGCGGCCTATTCTCATCTTCTTTTCTCAGAGAAGCCATAATTAGCTCATGGCAATTAGGTTTAATAATAATTGTTACCTAGCTACTTTTTTATTTTCCAATATAGTAAAATGGGATAATGGCCTGCGGTCCAAAGCTAAAATTTGGAAGAACGTCCAGCCACACCTCAGCTGTTATGTTTCGGGTAGCAGATTAAGTTGAAAACTACGCGTGAGAGGAACTCGTCCTCATTAAGCTCGAATGTGCGAATTTCACACGCCTAGGCGCCTACATTTGGCGAGCTCTGCGCTCAGCGATATATTCGATCTTAGGGTTGAAGGCTGGTTCGTATCACCTTCACCGAGAAGAGAAAATGGAAGCTTCAATCCTAGAGGCTGTTTAAAAAAAATAAATCGGTAAATAACAGCTACAGTGACGAATACGTTAAACGTATTAATCATTACGGTGGTAAGAGCTATTTTTGTTTGTGCGCAGATATGCGTGAAACTTTGCATACGCGTTCTCATTAGTGATATATACTATATAAAAGGATACGCGTACGTATATATGGTTCTGTTGCTAGGCGTAGTGGTTCAGAAGTGCGCCAATAGATGGTAAGCGAGCTCCAATCAAATCTCCACAAACTGATACATGGCGCGGGCGCATGCATTTTTCAATCTACACACAATTTTAGGATTTTTTACATCGACAAGTCACTTGAGATCAGCATGCATGCACTTCTAGAAAATGCAGTCTTCATTAAATTATATGTTTTTATAACTTTAATTAATAATAATCTTTACTATTCCAAGAAAAAAACATTAGAGAAATAGAGTAGAATCAATAGATCCAAGTAACTGATACATGTATCAAAAGGTTTTTCTGTCTTAGTTTTTTCGACAAAAGGTAGATATTATCTTCTACTATTATAATCACCGATGTGAATATAAAAATATATATTTCAATTAGAAATAGTGGTTTTCTGTTATTGAGAAAGGTACCGATAGAAAGAAAATAAAATAAAAATTTTTATTCTTTCAATCAAATTTTTCATTCCGGTCGAAGTTCCGAAATATTTGCTTAAACGTAACGATTTTTCGCAATATTTTAGCGTTTTTGAGTCATTGTCCCCATAATGACCATAGTTCTTGTTTAAGCCGAGGTCCCATGACATACCTATATCCATTAACTCAATGATTCTTTGCACTAAAAAAGATATGAATGGTTTATTACAATGTATTAGTGTTTTAAATTTTTTCCTTCCCGTAGATATTCAACGGGAACCTTTTCTAGTTGCATTATATCCGCTAAGGAGTCTACTCCTCCATTCTATCCAAAGGCAAGCGAAGAAAGAACGGGGAAACAATATTGTGGATAATTCGGTTGTCAGGTTACAGATTGATGACGTTATTTCCTCTCCATTTACCTCAATGCTTCCGACTTAGTCCTTCCATCAGCTGAGTTACACTATCTGCTCGCTCGTAGCTGTCTTTCAACGAAGCGCGCGACTTTCCTGAGGAATTGTATTTATTTCGCGAAGTATCTTTCTGTGCATGGTCCCAACGCTCGAGATGTGGCTTAAGGTGGTTCCACCGTAAAATGACTTAAATGTCATTTTATTTATATTCTGTCTACTTGTAGAAAAATTTGTCCTCTATCTGGTATGAACAACAAAATAACACCTTTCCACGCTATTTTATTCTATAATTGAACTTTAAATTACGTGGTGTTCAACGGGGGAATGAGAGAAACACGGGGAAAAATAGTATTTTTCCATAAAATATAAATGCCATTTTTGCGGAAAACTATTTATAAGAAGGAAATAATCCAGAGAAATTGAATAAAAATAAAATATAGGCATCTTACCAACATATTTTCTTTTAGTTATTGAAGAATTAATGCCATAATTGAAGTCAAAATGCGGTAATTCGTAGGAAATGGCGCTGCAGTCGGCTCCTAAGACTGAAAAAAGTGCTAATTTAAAATACATTCGTGGAATAATCTGTATATGTTGTACCTTACTATTGGGTTTCTATAGATAATGCATTTCATCAGCGAAAGCAGGATTTTTTGGACAAAATATCAAAAAAGTGGAATTTAGTATTTGTTTTGACTTACACAGTCGCGGTGGAACCTCCTTAACCACAGAGCGAAATATTTTATCCACTTCTTTCACCCGACGCATTGTATTCATTTCGCAAAGTAAATCTTTTTTGCAGGGTTCCACATGTTGACAGTGTTTCAATTATCCTCCCTAGAGATTATGTACAATTGAATCTAAATCTACATCTATTGAACTACGTTGTCTCAGGCGTGACTTGACGGAATATGCTTAGCATTTTGAATTAGAAGCAGTAACTTTGTAATTCCACATGTATTTAATAGAAACGACCCAGGTTTCGACATTGCACGTCATCATCAGGTGATCAGCACGTCCACACCTGATGATGACGAGCAACGTCGAAACCTGGGTCGTTTCTAATAAATACATGTTTAATTATTAAGTTGCTGCTTCTCATTCACATTCTCTTGAACTATCTACGGTTGAATAAGCTCAATTTGCATCCCTGGAACAATCTGGAGCTCGCGTTATGCTCCGGGGATTCGTCACGCAGTCAAATGAAAGTTATTTGTGCGTAAGTGAGAAGTGTAAAAGGGTTGCGTGGGAGAGGCAGCGTTTAGAGGGGTGAGTGAGTGAGCGGTGTTGTGATATCATTGTGTTTGTTTGTGGATGCGAGTATGTTCCAGTGGGAATAGTTGGGAAGGAAGGGATGGGAGGCCTTTGATACGATTGAATGTGGTTATGCGGGTGCGCACGGAAAAAGCGTTCGTTGGATTTTTTTTTTAAGGGGAAGATCTTTACCGCGGACACGGAGGGGTTTGAAGCACCTCAGAGCATGCGACGCAAGAAAGAGAAAGCGGCCTCGGCACTCCAGTGGGAAGACGGTCTTATGTGCTCCGTTGCTCTTGGGACGCGGGGGGGAAGGGAGTGAGAGTTTTTTTTTTGGACCCCTCCCCCCTCCTAACCTTCCTTACCCACTTTCAATTTACCCCGTTACCTTGCGCCGTTGTTTAGTGACCGAAAGAGTGAGGAGGGTGCACGTACATCTTCCTCTTCGTCTTCATCAGGGGGGCAACGGATACTTCGCTTGGCGATGAAGGCGGCTCGTGTCGTAAAGAGGAGTCTCTTTTGGTCTTTCGCCTTCAACGGGTGGCAAGAGTCCTTCGGGAAGGGCGCGGTAGGTAGGACGTCACATCATGATGATGAAGTCATCATGTATTCTTTATGAGTAAACAATTATCATCTTTAACGTCAAAGATGTAAATTAGCTTGTTACAGTATGAAGTAGTAGGGATGGATGGATACGAGGACAAGGAAATACGTCGGGGAATGAGAATTATTTAAAATGGGGTTGGATCTTATAAGACGAGAGTGAAGACCTTACAAATGGGATGGAACTGGTAAGATTTACATGTATATCAACATATTATCTTGCGAGCAGACGCAGATGCATGTGGCAGGGGGTGTTAGGACACCAGCCATGGAAAGGGAGAGTTTCCGATGTTTCTTAAGTTAGCGTCACGCTGTTTTTGTTCTAATAATTAATGTTGCGAAGGAAGAAGGAATGTTGGGACCCTTCAGTTCGGCATAGTATTTCGCTTATTTTGTCTCTTTTATCAGTCCTATAGATATAGCAGGGGGTTAAAATTATATCCTCCGTGTCGTACTGAAACTCGCTTGATCAGATTTTTACAAGTAGTCTAAGCCTATCGCGCAGCCTCCGGGTCGCTAACGGATCCCAACCTAATCCTTCCCTCAGCTGTGTGTCTCTATCTGTTTGCTCGTAGCATTTTTTTAACTCTGCGCGAGGCTTTCCTTCGTATTTTGTTTACTTCGTGGACTTACTTACTTACTTACTAAGGACTTACGAGAAAATGCAGAATACACTACAGGAAAATGGAAATTGGAAGTAGATAAAAAATTGAATTATTTATAAAATTTATGGAAAAATTACGCCCGTTAACTATATTGGGAGGAACATTTTTCGCAAAAAGAATAGGCTTTGCTTTCAAGCATCAATAGGCCATCTTATTCTCTCTTTGATCTATGAATCAGAAAAATGGAGAATATTAGTAAATCTTGCACAGAGAAAGATTATACTTTGGGAAAGGTTTGAATAAATGCAGAAGTAGGTACCTACCTACTGACATCTGCTACCCTGTGCTTCAAATTCTCAGGTTAGCTTGTTTCCTTGACATCATTGGTTTTTCAACCCTAAGATTGGTTGACTACCGGCCTCCATCCTTCCCTATCTGATGCAAGTTCCCTTACTCCAGGGTAGTTCTTCTTATGCACTCTCCTCTTTATTTGTTCTATATACTTATCCCTTGGGGTTCCTCTTGGAACTTTTCCCTCTATTTTTCCTTCAATGATATTCTTCACAATCCCATTGCCTAAGGTTGTGTCCAATCCATCTGGCTTTTCATTTCGGTATAGTTTAAGGGGAGCGTGGTGGCCAAGTGGGTAGAGTACTTGGCTACTGATCGAAGGGTCCCGGGTTCAAATCCGGGTGAAGCATTTGGACGCCCCCGAACAAAACAAATCCTCGGAGTGCGAGGTGGCCCAGGGAAAGAAACTGCCCCCCCTACCCTAAATGTATGAATTTCACACATTAGTCCGGGGTGAGTTTTACCCTCAACTATCCAAACCAACCTTCGGGTTGAATCACTGAGTGAGAGTGATAGTGTAGAAAAGGTTTTATATGGTCCTTTCCTCATCCACTCTTCTCTATACTTCCATATTTCTTATTTTATCCGTCCAATTAATCTTCAAAATCCTCTGCCAACGCAGGAACTCGAATGATTCCTAACTTTTCTTGTCGACTTTTCCTATTCCCTCGACGTTGGTATGATAATCTCTGAAGTTTGCTGTTTCTTCCTCCGGGTATGATGTCTTAGGAGGCAAGTTTCGCTACATATCCTAACACTATCTTATAGGTGAAGGTGTGCCGTGCCTTCAGAAAATCTGCGGAATCAGCAAAAAGTCTTGAATATACTCTAGGTTTCTTTCTTAAAGAGCTCTCATTCTCACAATGATAGCTCGGGTCACCCTCCCCTTTCTAAATTCGAACTAATCTTCTCCTAATTAGCTGTTCACTCCAATCGAAAATCGACTATTAATAACTCTGGCTGAAACCCTTTCCAATTACGAAGTTAAACCGATTGTTCTACAGCCTTCCCACTTAAATGCTTGTCCCTTTTTGGTGTGGATGTCAATACTATTAATGTAATCCATGTCTAATTTCTCCCTTTCCTTGATTTACGAATTAATTCCAAATATCATGAACTCCCACGTTTATCCATATTTTTAGTTTACCTGATAGGATATCATCTGTTTCTACAGCCATTTCAGTCATAATTTCTAGCATATATTACTATATCACGCTATCTAGCATTATTGGGTCTTCTTCCTACGCTGCGGTCCTTTCTCATATCTATGAGAGATTTCTCATTTCTATCATATCAGCGTAAAAGTTCTAAGTGTTCCCTCCACCTATCCACCTCCACACATTGTTAATAACTCTGGTGCTTTTACCACCGGATGGCATTTTCATCTTCTCGTGAAACGCAACCAATTTTCAGTATCTGCTGCTTCTTAACTTCTCCATTTCTCTGCAGTGTCCTCTTCACCTCAATTCCCCTTCGGTATTTGTTTCCTATCTGAATCTTCTGTTCCATGCATCTCGTCTCCCTGGGTACGTAGTTTTAAAAATTTTTCACTACTTAATTCATTCAATCTTCCTAGTTGTTTCTGCGGTTCTATTCAAAATCTTTGTAATTATCTCCATGTATTTGGAGCCTATTGATTTATACTCTGATTTTTCAGAACTTTTTTCAATATTCCCGTCCAGCCTCAACCATTGCTTTCTCTTTATGTCTGTCTTTATTTCTGTCAATTGGGTAGTTTCCTTCATCAAAGAAAACAGAATTCATTAATTGCGACAGGTGCCCCAGCATAAATCTATTCATTACACGCATATTATTTGGATTAAAAAGTCTTAGTTTCCAAGAAAATTGAATGTTAATTTTAAGTTCATTTGAAAAGGCTCGGAAATGGCGGGACAGCGGCAGCTTTTACGATGACGTAACAGGTAGATAGTCAACATTGCGAGGTATGTGGAATTATCATCGACTGTACTTACTATTGTATTTCAGAGTCCATAAAATCTGGTGAACATGTATTAATATACCTCGATTGAAATGCTCAAAGTTCGGAAAGTCTCCTCCATTGAGCATGCCATTAAAAGACTTTTTCTAAGCTCCTACACTCCCTGCTAGTACAGAGCTACCGCGAAGGCGTTCTTCGCGGCAAGCGTCGCATGCGCAGTGAAATGAATAACGACACTGCGTACCTGTGACTTCGCGTTCTGTGGTGTTCCGGCTTAGATGTTTACGTTTTGATCACTTTCGTTTTGACAAACATTTCCTTTATCTCAACTTCTATTCCTTTCATTTATCATTCCTATCATTCATACCTTGCATATTCCATTAGTTAGCTTTCATCATCAGTTCTTTTTGCTGATATACAAAGCCACAAGGTTTCATGAGAACAAGTTCAATGGCTTTACAAACTGGTTATGTACGGACAATCTACCGAAAGTGGATGTGGCCATGGTGGTGGAGTTCTTTAGAGAAGATGTTCGGTTTAGTGCAGGTGAAATCAGAGGAGTAAAGCAAGGTACTCTCTTCTGACAGCTTTGAACCACAAAATTCTCCTCTTCTTGCTTAGTGGAACCGCGACGTAAGCTTTCTTGCTATCGCTAATTGTTGTTGTGTGATACTGTGGCACAAAACAATTTTTATAAAGCAATGTTCTCGGAGGCATGTTACTGGTACTCCTTGGGGAATATGATGCTGATCAGCTCATGCAGTGAATCACGAGTTCCCATCAATGGTCTATGATCACGGTGAGGGGTGATCAACGCATTATAGTTGTTTTAGTATTTGCTCAAACATAGTTTGCTTCGAGATTTTGCCATCCGTTATGTTATTGATGGTATGCCTTTTTTGCTAATTTCATGTTCTGGCAATGACACCTCGACAAAGTGGATGAATTAAATTAATGTGTATTCGTATAATAGCTGCGGCGTAGCACCTGCTCTCCGTATAGTTATTAACTGACGATTTCGTTCTTGCTTGCGGGAAATATTTCGAAATGAATACGAACAAAATGGTTTATTTCATGCTTTTCATACTAACTTTACCTAAAAAATAGGAGCTAGCACCATTAATTTGACAATATATTATCATACGATTTTCATTCCCCATACCGTAAGCATAAATGTCTTTCATTATTTTGATGAGGTTTCTCTATGCGACTAAAGCAAAAGCTAAATTACTAAATAAAGCTCATTTCCATTTTACACCAAGTTTACTTTTGTAAATGGTTTTTTTTTCCGTCAATAAATTCATTATTATTATTAAAGCTTTCTCGGCGGACGTCGTCTGCAGATAAGTAGCTTACAGCGAACCACCTAGCGGCTGAGTAGTTGCGTACGTACCTCTGACGTCACACGTAGGATTAACCAGCATGCAATAGTTTGCCGTCGCGTTTTCGCGCCGTTGAATTTTTTCACTTTTTAATTAATAAGGAAAGATACTTAACGCCATTTTTAAATCGAACGGCTTCAAATACGTACTCCAGGGGTTATAAACTTCAGATCTAGGCAATTTAAAAAAATAGGAAACCACCCTATTAACAACTGGCATCCCCAATATATATGCTCATTTTTAGGCCCTATGATCCACTTTTGCCTGGAGGATAATGACTGGGTAAGATTTAGGAGAGTGGTGAACACGAGTTAAGCCAAGAGAGTAATTAGAACACCAGTTTATTGTGAGATAAAATATGATCATTTCGTGCTTATTTCCTCCATAGACTTTGTGTTATGATTCGGTCAATAAACTGGATGGTATAAATTAAAATGCTGTAGAAATTATGAGTGGAAGACCAGTGGATTGCAGTGGGCTATATATCAACTACCTGATACCCTTCAGCATTCGCAAAATCTTGGGTCAGAAGGAGACCAGTCATTGAAAATTAAAGAGATGAATTAAAATGAATCGTGAAATAAGGATGGACAGGGATGAGCGCTATAAAATATTTGATTATCGCTTTGCTCGTATTCATGGGAAAAAATAATTATCTGGCCTATCTTTTAGGCAGATTCAGTGACTTTCTTTGATCTGCCGGTTTAGCGTGGAGTTTGATTAAACACTTCGTGTCAGGCTCAAGCTTGCACAATTTAAACTATGAAGAAACTTAGTCTTGCGTTCAACCTAAGAGAGTCCCAGTGCCGTCAATAGCCGAGTGATACAGTGCATTCATTCCAACTATGACATTAGAGCGAAATACTCGTCAAAAATTTTTATTTTATTTAGACAAAATTATTTATTTTTTTTCAGTCAAGTATTTATTTTTGGATGACCAACACCTCTGCAATATTCGAGATCTTGCGTGAAATTCGGTGGATTGGATCCGGAAAACTTAATGTACAATTGTCACCTCTTCCTTCATGCCTTCATCGGGTCTCCGGGGTTTTAGATTCCAAATCACTGACACGGAAGTCTTTCAGAACTTTCATTTATTCTTATATCAATACCTATATAAATATCTTTTGTAATATTTTATCGAGTATGAGAACTTTCATTTTGATTTTTCATTCATTTTGAGATTTAGAGGATTTGGTTGGTTTACACCGACTTATTTTGGCAGTGTCCATTGTAAAATTGAGGAGACAAAGAAATAAAAATCTACTCTAGCGGAAAATTATTCCACGATTACGTTTTTGTGTTCCTTCTCAGGAAAGAAATATAGACAAAATATATAATATGCGATAAATTCATGTTATGTCTGTTTTCTGTATTTAGCATTTTAATTAGTTCATATATTTATGTACATCAAGCGTCACAGAACGCGTTTTTTAGTAACCATTTTTATGATAACATTTATCTTGGCATTAACCATTGATAAAAATTATTTGCTTTAACCTGTTGAGCTTCAATGAGTACCTTGAGCCAGTTTTTTGTAATTTATAACGTTCATATAATGTGTTTATTACTCAAGAAATGAATTCATTTTTATCTGAAAGTGATTATTTTTACACATATATGTGTTGAGGTGTACGACGACACATTATGAAAGAAAAACGTATAATTAATTTTTATCGAATCTTCTAGGCGTGGAGTTTGGTCATTAAGTAAAAACAAGTTGTGTTACGGTAAAGTTTGTGGAAACAAACGAATGAAATTATGGCATTCAGTTGAAAACTAAATTATCTTAACCGTATAATCATGTATTAATGACATTTATGGCGTTTAAAAGAAAAAAAAGTTTTTTTTCTCATGCATTATGCATACGAAATAACTCATTTCCTCTTTTACAATTATGTGCCACATGGATGTTATTGTTTTTATGGCCCTAATAGATTTAATGAGAAGAGGATACAAAACAGCGTATAACTTCACCGATTAGGTGCGCTAAACGTTCTCTTCCCACTTATCCGCGCATGGAATCCCACTTGGGAACAATGCCCCTTCTCGCGCTCAGACATGCAAAGCTCAGTAATAGCCCTCTTCCCTCTTTCACTATATAGCGATTTATATTCTTATACGACCAGACACAATTGGAATGCTATCCCGGCATACCTTTTATATCTTTCGCATTCTCGAGGGGGATGTTTATTTCAGCTCTTATTTCCTGGAGATCTAGGTTTAACATTTGAAATGTTTATC
The DNA here is from genome assembly GCA_963573305.1 of Pyrrhosoma nymphula. Classification (NCBI taxonomy): domain Eukaryota; kingdom Metazoa; phylum Arthropoda; class Insecta; order Odonata; family Coenagrionidae; genus Pyrrhosoma; species Pyrrhosoma nymphula. The sequence goes on along the minus strand of OY754333.1, from coordinate 82,532,889 downwards.
CCGCTCTCCCTCCCAAGCCTAAACCAAAACAAATGTCCTCTAAGTCATGATCACTGAACCCACAGCTAAATTTGTTAATTTATTCCTTTACGGTTTGATAAGAGAACTTGTCTGCATCTTCATGTCTGTGTACAAGGGCGTATCAAGGATCTGAACTTGGGAGAGGAAGCTCCTGTTAGATCGGTAAGCGGGTTTTGGTAGTGGAAATGTGCAGCTAAGCATGCACCTACTTCTAATTAAATGAAAAAAAACTCAAAATTTTGGAATAATGGTTTTTTTATCACTAATAACACACTAATTTTTTTCAAATTATTTTATCATTGTCTCTTATTCATACAGATTTTCATTCCTTTAAAATCACTCCATTCTCTTTTATTCCTAGGATTACCTTTCAAGGTTTTATGGGGGAGGAAGGTAGCTGCCTACCCCAACCCTCTTAGAGAATTCTATATTGCACCATTTTAGCTTCTTCGAGGGTGTTTGTTCGGGAAAGTTAAGACTTCAATGCGTTTCGCGATTAATGGTAAAGGGTTTGATGTATAACAAAATAAATAGCATCTAAAATTTTGAGTTCTTCCCTATGGTTCTGATGTGAACACGAACTAAAAACGAAAAAAAAAAAAAAAAAAAAAAAAAAAAAAAAAAAAAACGAAAGGAAAAGAGAATTTTTAACAATTAGTCTCAGTGTCTTATCTGCCGTTATATTTCTTCTGGGTGGTCGAATCAGTGGAGTAATGAAAGCGAGCTAAATTATCTCCAACTAGATCTAAATCATCAGTATTGAAATAAAACTCTGGCACTTTTTACATTTTTATAAGTCTTTATCTCACTGCTTTTCTTCCTTCTTGTGGAGTAATTTTACTCTGCACTTCAAATAAAAATAAAACTCTCGTATCTTTTACATTTTTACAAGTCTTGATAAGTCTTTACAAGTTTTTGCAAGACTGGTTTCTTCTTTCTTGGAGAATAATTTTACTCTTCACTTCATATAACTTGGTTAAACCTTGCTTCTCTAAAAAAATGTTTTATAGTAATATGGCGAATCATCTCCAAACTAAATAGAATCAAATTATTCTCTGGTGATTCCGAAATACTTTCTGCACATTCCTAAGCAGGCCTTACTAATTTACAATATTGGTTATAATGATATAATTCATACTAGTCCCGTTGACGGCGGGGTAACATCCTTGCCTTCCAACCATGTATATGACCGTGTTCACGGGTTCGTATCCCACCTGGGTAGGACATTCACCTCCCAAAGTTTTTCTTTGTCACCTGCCGAAATGCCTGAAGTTTAAATTTTAGTACTCCTAACTTTTCAAAACCTAACCTGCAATCACCTCGCTTTTTCTCTACCCCTATTGTCCGTTCATCCTATAACTTTTTTCCTCATTCAAAGGAATACGCACACCGAAGTCCTGAAAAAATGTAGTTTTGTTATAATTTCGATTACTTCTTTGATATTATTTGGAGAGGACTTCATGTCTCTCAAGTAACACTCTTATTCTCCTCTAAAATCAAGAATGAAATATAGAGGTAATATTTTAGAGAAAAACCGTCTTGTTGCTAGGGGCTCCAACTTCACTCTAAGTAATATTTTTTGTGTGATCCTTCTTCCCCAAGATACATCTAACTGCTGTAATAACAATGTAACCTATCCACATTGAATCCAATTATCTCACTTGCTTGACTACTATAGTAGGTAATTAGTTAAATAGTTTTGGGAGTAAGATGAGATCAATGTCTTCAGATTCAGGCGAATAGGCCTGTTGCCTGGCTAGTTGTGACGGAGTTGATGTGAGGCGATGATTAATTTGGCGAAAGTAGTGATATCTGGTTAGCGTTTGAGGTTTGTCCGTGGTATATTCTTTTCTTCTCGACCTATTTGCCCTCATCTTCTTCGTATATAAATCAATCGTCTTCGTACTACTGCAGCTATAGAGACCTTTTCTCCCTCGAGACACCTCCGATTAAGTTTCCCGTGTTTATCTGCATCTCACGCATACCTATTTCGTAACCACCCATTTGAGGGACTAATTATTCTCTCAAATATTGTATTTTGCTTTATTATTAACTGAAAGTCGTAATTTTTTCATCGATTCTGCTCCTGTTGTATTGGCTGAGTTTCTGGTCATCATTTATTATGAAATACCGTCAAGAGCAAGAGTGCTGGTCAATGTATGACACAAGAAATGTGATGTAAATCGGATCTTAGGTCGGAGTTATGTAGTGGATGAAGTAATTATTATTCTCTGTCCACGAAATATTTTTTGAAGTTCTTTTTCATAACGAGAGCTGCTGATAGAGATGAAAGTTGGCTCCTCAGTGATACAGATTTTTTAAACTAAAATACTTTCTCATAGAAATGTATTCTTTTTAAGAATCATGTAAACATATTTTTCCGGGTAGAACACAAATCTAACGCTTTCATAAAATCCCCACTCAACTTCTCCCCTTACCTCTATTTCCTAGCGTTCTCCCATCCGTTACTCTCTTCGACTACCCTCTACTCTACAATACACCCTCTAGCCCCTCTTCTGCTATCTGCCTCCTTCGAATATACTCCAGCAATCACTAATTTCATTTCCTCCTCCAATTTGTTGAGCAAATTTTCATTCTTTTTTCTTTATCATATGCGTTCCTTCTCTCATCTTCAAAGCTACCTTTCTCCATTCAAGATGAAAAATTTATGCATGCACTATTTTCACACTGGTTTTATTTACCGACCAAGGCTTCAACACTTAAGTGTCATTATCAAGGTCACTGCAAAGGTTGACACAAATGAGTTGAAACCTGTTGGCCACTAAAAAAAGTGTGGAAACAGAACAAGTTTTAACTGTTCATAATGGATGATAGAAATTTTCACAAAGCGACGCCTCAAGTTACCACATATCTTTCTCCAAACCCACATCCTGAAAACCTACAGACAACGCTTGTCACCTTCTCTCTTAGACCAAGTCTCTTAGGACTCTACTTTTCCGTGTTTGAAGTGCTTGCGTGTCATTACGGCCTTTGGAGCACAGCTGGCAGGAGCAAGGGAAATGTCGTCGCTGATGTCACGCTAAAAGCCATATTGAGGAAGGCGACGGGAAAAGCACATCAGGTATCGCTTCCAACACTTAAAAAATGGATCAGTGAAGTGAGTTTAGTAATCCTGGCAAGAACGTGTTCCATACCCCTACGAAATAATAAATAAGACATTTCATAAAGCAGCTGGCTTGATTATGAAAATGTAAAAAAATCTTTTATAAATCTGTTAGGAAAATTAATTTGTGAAATTTACGCATGGCCCACTGCTGGAATTATTTTTTTGGATGAATTCTCCGTGAAAATATCTTTCACAACGATTTTCTTTCATTTTAACTGTAAGTTTGAACTATGAAATTTTGTAACAATTTGAATGATGCCTCAAAAGAAAGAAATATATATTTTTAAATGTATTGAAAACATAATTGTTAATTTTCCCTAAAGACTAACGGATACAGTAATTTTTATACAAAATTTTGAGAATGAAAATGTATAACTGGAATTTACCTTTAAAAATGTATTCAGCATCGAGAGTAACTGTAAACAATCACTATTTGAAGAGAGATTTTTCCCTCTGTTACAAATACATCTTTTAACTAAATGGCGCTGTGTCAGGACAGATGTGGTGGAACTTGTACATAATAAAGAAAGAAATCTTTTGAAATCTTCCACTTTCTTTACTAATAAATTAAAAAAATATATACCTTTCTTTCGAGATGCCATTACATTTACTGAAATTTATTTCAATGTGATACTTAAGGTTTAAAACTAAGAAAATCGTTTTACAAAATATTTTTATTGAGAAATCACCCAAAAAAGTGGAAAATTGCAAAGAGTTGTTTCTCCCATCATGCTTTGACTCTTGGAAGTTTACTATAAGTTACTGGAATTATAAGCTACTGTGTTTCTATAAGTTAGTGGAATCAACCGTATTTGAAATTCTATTCAATACTTCCGCTGGGAGAGTAACCATGCACAAGTACTATCCGCTGAAATATCTCAGCCTCTGTTTCCTACTTTTACAATTGGCTAGCTCCACGAGCGCTCCAACTCGTGAGAAATCACAAGCACCGTGACTCTTCAATTTGCCCATTTCAAAGTCGGGCACACCCCGTAATCGGCGGAACCACCCCTCCAGCTCTTTCCTTCCGGTCGTCGCTGGTCGGAAGTGTGTGAGAGAGACACGTCCCACTGCCCCTCCCCCCTCCCTCCCCCATCCCTCTCTCTTCGTCCGTTCCTACTCCCCTCCCAGAATCTCTTCCGGACTCGGCGTCCGATTATTGTCCACGGGCTGGCGATGCGTGGGACATACACAACGTTTCTCCTCCAATAATTGTAGGGCCGTCCGTCCCATTCTGGTGCTGGTCGGCCACTGCCGATTCTCGTGCGAAGCCGTCTGCAATCGTTTACCCTCAATGCATAACTTAATATTCCAATCTACACATTCTACTTTGCCGAGAAACTACAGAAGTCTCAAAAGGACACGGAAAATTCAAATCCTACTTAAAAAAAGATAGGAAAAACCAAAGATGACACATGCGTTTGCGGAAACGAATTAGATGACTTGTAACACAAGACCTGCCCCATTTCCTACGAGGAAAGAAATAATTTGATCAAGGAGAATGGCTAGAATCTCTGGAGAGTCTAGGGAAAAAAATGTTCCAAAACCCACTGGAAAAGGAGGCAGTATAAGAACTTGTTAAAAAAACCACTAGATGAGTGAAGAAAGGAAGACAACTGAAAAAGATAATGCAAATAAAGAGAGAAGAAAAGAAGGTTAGAAATAACCAATTGTAAAATTAGAATGAATGAGAATAAGACCACTGGAGAAGAATAAATGTAAGTTATGAAATATGAGAAGAAAAGACGATATAATACTAATCCATTATAGAGAAAGAACTGCAGAGAGGAGAATTGACCATGATAGAATTACACTAAATAATTCCAGCACTAATACCGAGTAAATTGTACTCACAAACTTGAATTTAAAACTATAAGGAATATTTGACCCTTTTTGAAAACATTAGCATCGGTTAAATGAAAAGGGAACATCACAGTTACAAATATGTAAATTGTAATAAATAAAGGGGAAAGTTATCCCGGGAGAGTATCGGAAGAGCTTGGGATGCAGACTTGACATCTGCTACCATTCCGATTCTCTTCCCTTACTATTATTATTCCAATCTACCCGATCACAACGCCTGCCACAGTGTTATGTCTAGAATTTGGCTCTGGAGTGGGGTAGGGGTTCCAGAATATTTTGATAGGTGAAGTACTGGGGAGTCTGGGACCGGCCTACCAGGGGTCCGGGAATTTTTTAAAATGATAACAACAATATTGCATTTTATAGCTCTCCTTGAAGTAGGTATTAAATATATTGATGCAGTTTGTATTTTTGTATACATTAATGTTGGTAGGCACCATTAACAAAATTGTTTCTGGGGGCTCCATTCCCGTTTATCTCCTGCGTAAATACACACCTATGGTATTTCAGCCAGGAATCAGCGACCCATAAGACATTGCAATAGATTGGATGCTTTTTAAATATGGGTTTGGAGGATAACGTGAGCGAGAGTGGAACTGGAACTAGTTTTCTGGGTGACTTACCACGAAATTAACATGCATGAGTACGATGTTCTTAGTTTTAAACTTAATTTTTCACTCCACCAAAACTTTGGAATAAATTTAAAAAAGTTTTGAATGAAAGGTATCACTTTTTTGGAAATATATTAGCCATATTTCCAAAATATCTACGGGAACACTAATTTTCGGACAAATTATCCACAGTAAACATGGGTTTCTGGAGTCAACCTTGTTTTAAAATTCTATTTAAACCGTGAAGATGATGGCAGACTACGCCATTGAAACATCGGTGCAGTTCAACACCATTACACGCCTGGAAACCAGAGAACAATTCATTCTATTCAAACTATTTGGCTGGGAGAGTAATCATACGCAGTTCACGAGGAAGCAGAACGCGGAGGTGTTGGATACGGTGGGGGAGGAAGGGAGGCTGATGTCGGGATAAGGAGAAGGCAGACAAGGTGACTGGAGGAAGTTTCGAGAGGCGGGGGCATGTTGAAGAGGGTGATATATGAGAGATCGCTTTGGAAGCGTGGAAGAGGAAGGAATTCTGGACGACATTAGGAGAGGCAGAGGGTATGAGGAACTCAAGAGTGGTCCTATGGTGAGCGGTTTGCATGAGGGAAAGTGATATAATGTCCCAAAATTGTTAAGTTAGAATAAGAATAACCCAATTTGGAAGGTATTTCAGTCCTCAGATTAAATTTCAAAGTATCAGGCGACAACTTGGGGAAATAAACAATCAATATTATTATTACAAAAACATGATACTTTATATTCACACAGTTTATTTCACCAATCTTGTCAAGTTTTGGCATCTTTTTCCATTATAAATGTAAAGAGGTTCTTTTTTTCGAGCTTAAGCGTATATAGCGAAACCTAGGCTGGTGAAGTATACTCATTGTCAGTGTGGAAATAAACAAAGTATCCTGTTTTGTTGTAACAATATCAGTCCTTAGATTATCCAACACCACGTCGTGTCCATTATTAATAACTATTATGAGCAAAAACTGTTGGGTAAAACGAATCGTCATCGCCACTATATGATAAGGCGTGTAACTGTGAACTATGCTCGTTTTTACAGCGGGTATTGTAGTTTCTATTGCAAAACTTAGAGATTTTGGGGCCGCGCTTAATGCAAAGACATCCTTCATGAAATACACGCAGCTCGTTGAATCTGCGCATCCACCCGAGGTTCAACACTCACTCAGTCATTTTCGAAGAAAATCTCCGTACCCACGATCTAACTATGTATTCGGTATGTGAACTAGTATTTGTTCTTTGGTAGCACAAAGAGTTTATGCATTGTTGATGAAATATATGGACTGGTTAAAGGTAGTTTCAACGATTTTTTTTTATATATAGATTTTCGTGAAACTTTATTCGTGTCCTTATTAGTGATATCTGCAGATTTAAGTGAAAATATTTAAATCAAACTGATTTGGTATTTTGGGAATACAACGCTATTTTAATACGTAGCCTTAAATGACACATGCCATATATTTTGTAATAATTCGATTACATATGCACAGATTTTCTTCGAAAAGTGCAAAAATACATTTTTTCTTATGATAATTGTTGATAGCAAATATCAAATTGTAAAGCCGAGTTCAATATTCGAAAAATACATTTTTCAATAAACTTTTGTCTATATTTCGAATACCGCGCCGAATGCCGAACTCTAGTCATAACATGGTTTAAATACGGAAATAAATGTAAAATATAATTATTGTATCATCTCCATTACTGCCAGTTTGGTGAGCTTCAATTAATAATTAGATGTACTTAAATGAAATGTAGTCTAAGATTTGCTTTCTGCTTACTTAAAAAATTATTAAAATGTGCTCTCAATGGCCCACGATTACCGCATCAGCCACCTTATTTTTTCATTTTTTTTTAAACTCCGTCGGTATTTTTTTGTACAAGCATTTGCATCTATTAATGAAAGAAAACCAAACGAGAACCATATAATCACCTCTGCCAGTGCATATCCTCAGCAATTACGCGCCCAGTGATATTGGACCACGACATTCACATTCTGCTCTCAGCTTCTGTAGGGCGTTCCACGTTTAGCGGAGGGATTTGCGTAGATTTGCCTGCGTAAAGCCTGTGTGTTAAAGTGTGTAAAGCCTGCGGAAATCTCCTTAAGGCCAGTGGTTTGATGATGCCAATATCAGAAAAAATTAACATACTGCTATTCAGTGTAGTAATTGCAGATCTAGAAGTCTTCTACTTCCTAGGAGTTTCCCTCCTAGTTGACACAAATTTTTTATATTCCGATATTCTTGACAAGGTTTTCATGACTACTGGTCTTCAAACCTTAGCATGCTAATTATTTCCTCCTACAAAATCGCCGTCGTTCACAGGTTATTTACGATTACAAATTAGCATTGATGATCCAAAAAAATTCGTCTGTGCCCTAAACTGCTGAAGGGTTTCATTTCACCGGCCATCACTTAAAATGATTATTGAATGCGTGTTAGTTAAACTATTACGGGCTATAATCTTCACTATCAATAACTCTCATCTCAAGTAAGTTGAACTGGGTAACTTAGATTTTTTTAAAGATTATTTGTCACTTAAATGGCGGGTTCGAAGCATTGTAACTAAAATGGGAGTCACACATTGAGTAGATACATTTTTGTGCGAATTTCACAATCATCGTCAGCCTAGATTGAGATTCGTGCCAAGATACCTCCGAATACGCGTAAGGTTCTTCAACCTAAAAAAGTACGCGGGAAATCTCTTACAAAGTGAACTATATTGAGGTTTTGAAGGAGTTGGACATTCTCACGAAGTACCTCTTATACAATGCCCCAAAGTACTAGCATTTGTGCGTCGAGTCCAGACAATTTATTTCATTTTAGGGAATCCGCACATCGTGTGCTTAAATTACGGGATTCAATTCGAATGAAAAGACGGGTGCTGATAAAATTAGCTAAATGGCGACTAACCATAACGGTGCTAGGGATTTTGTATCGGTATTCTGTTTCTCTTTTAAGGTGTGCCTGCGATTTCTGTCGTTTTTATCCTTCTTAGTAACTTTTGTAAAAAATCTCCATCCTTTTATTCCTATTTAACCATTTTCATCGTCAAAACCGTCGGTAGAAAGCGATTACCTTCGTTAGCGTGTATTTCGTATTCAGAGAATTAAGACATCTGAGTTATCACGAGGTTAACTGGGGGTCAATGAGCGAAAGAAATATTGTTTTCCTTTCTTTTTTCCCGTTTGGCTAAGGCTTAATCTGATTGATGGATAACCATTGCTTCCCTGCTGGGTGCTTTAAAAAATATTATGCATCGTTATTAACAAACTGGAAATTCGCAATGGCAATTGTATCGATTGCCTGCCATAGAGCTCCGAGACAAAATGAAGTTGTCGGTAAGAGATGCGCGCTTGTTAAAAGGCGACCGTTTTTGGTACCTATTTCCTTGGGAAGTAAAGCTTTTCTGCAGAAAGAAGCTACCGAATACTTATCATATAAACATGGAGTCTCGCAAAAAGTTCAATAAAACGTTCGTTTGGAGTGTATTATTATATGGATGCGAGGCGTGGACCATCAGGAAAGTGGAATGAATCAATGTTGAGGCAATGCAAATGTGGATCCGGAGGAAACTGACGACAATCAGCTGGGTTGATATAATTAGTAGTGAAAAAGATTTGGAAGAATTAAAAGAAAGTAAGTTGGTCTAAAGATATTGAACAATGAATGGGGAAAATTAGTGGACATGTATAAAGGCACGATCAGTTCATAACAAATACATTCAAATGTAAAGTGGAAGAAACCAAGAGGACGAATGAGAGCTGCATTGTACTTGAAATAGATGTACTTGACATCTAATGCAAACTTGAAGGAAGCTGGGATGGAAAGAAAAACGCGACTTATGCGACAACCCATCGCTATTAGAAGTTGATAATGATGAGTCTTGCCTAGCATTGAGTTGCCACGAGTTTGAGAACCGCTCAACCGGCCGTTTGCGGATTCGCTGTGTATTCGGTATCAACCATCTGATCGCCCTGAAGATTCCTGGCGTATTCAAGCTCTAACCCCCTCCCAGAAGAAATGGGATTATTCACGCTCTGGATACCACGAATTGCGTCAGCCCTGAGTTTTTAGATGATACGCCTTATGAATAGAGATAGAAACGTTTCCACTCTTGGCCCGCATGTTATGCGTCACATGCATTCATTGCGGAAGCTTTCGTGTTCACTGAACGCAATCGAATAATTTTGCGAATGAAGTTTGGATTGCGACCCCGTTGGCAGAAGTTTTCACTAAGCACACAAAATCAGTTACTTAGCTAAGTTAAATTCCTCGGTATGACACCTTGATATTCATTAGCAACATTATAAGAATATGAAATGCATTATTTTGCATTTAGGAGAAAATCTATGCATATGTAATAAAATTATCTCGTAATATTTGTCATATGCCATAAGGCTACGTGTTAAAAAAGCATTGAATTGACAAGAAACACATTTTTTCACTTTTATCTATAGATTTTACTAACAATGATTCGTATGCAAAGTTTCACGAAAATCTGAACATAAACAAAAATTGCTCCAACCAACTAAATACCCTATTAGTGAATAATAAAGGCACCATAAAGTCATGTATCAAAGATTTTTTAGGACTTCTATAAATCATAGGTAATTGCGAATAGATTCGCGAAAAATAATGATTTCATGATGGAGAGGCTACTTCCAATTTTTCATAATAATCGAACGGATAGGCTACTTCCGATTTTTCATAATAATCATTAATTAATGGAAGCACTTATGAAGCAGTCCCATTCGGTTTTCTACCGCCCCCTACGTCAAGTGGACCCAATTGCCATTGGATGGGCTAAGTTGCTAAAGCCAGTTTCATGCGGTAATTGATTCAGAACAACTACTAGTATGCTACCCGTTACTTGATGTTGAGTACGATATACATTGTGATTTGAGCCATCCTGGGATGTTGCTCACGATAACTAAAGTTTTACTGTCGAGGAAGCGTTGTTTGCATTCACATCGCAGCCCATATCTACTACAATTTTAAATTAATCTCTGGCACTGTCCACTTTTGCCTGATGTTGCCCTCTCACTAGTTCCAACTTGGAGGTTGGATTGAGGGCCAATTTAACTCCGGAATATGTTACCCGAAGGAATGCCATGCAAGTGAATGCAAGGCTTATACTTCTTGGGAGATATGTTTCGGTGGTTTCCCGTTGTCTTCCACATCGCAGTTCTCCGATAGTGTTTGAATTTCACTCAATACCGAAGCTGTGGCAGCTGACACCGCACTGATCTTCTTGATCTGCGCCATCAGTGCCTTCTGCTGAGACTGCTTGCTGCCTCTCAGCAGCGGAGCCGGGCAGCTTGGGTTTATGGTGTAGAAAATTCTTGTTGTCTCGTTCGAGATTTTTTTCCAACAATATATTTTTCCAAAATTAGGAAAATACTTGCCATCACTTCATACCTGCGACCCTCAGATTTTGTGTCAAACATGCAACCACTGGGACTCCCCTGTCCTTAACTCTGTCGCATCTAGCGATCAAATACACTGTCGGGACATTTCTATTTGCTGTTGATTTCACGACTAGAACATTGGTAGGTATTAGCCGAAAGGAGGTATAAATGGCACTGAATTCAAAATATGAAGATCGCACAGCGTTTGTAAAAGCTAACGTGATTGGTTGACGGCTACTACGTCCTACTGGAAGCAAGTAGCGATCTAATACTACATCAATAATGAAATCAAGTAGCTCGAGTATGATAGCAATCAAGCCTGTTAGACAGCAAGATAGTTCTGTATCACACGCTACTCTACATATAGCATACGAGTGAGTATTATCTGACTTGCGATAGATCAAGTATCGTGTAAAACGGACTTTAGGGTCATTGAATGTAATTAGATTGTCCCGACCGAGGCTCTGTTAAGATATTGCTGACTTTTCGGGATTAATATTGGATTATACCAGTAGAGTATTTCATTATTTTCGATCACGAATATAGGTAAACTATCTCTTAGATGCCTCTTTGGCTCCACTTCCGCAAACTATAATAACTTGAACTCTTTCTCCTCGACCTTCGTCGCCCTTGAGTGATTTACGTCCCGCTCTCGTGGAACAGGACTCAAGGATACATTCAACTTAATGGGATCTCCAGCGTTCCCTGTCTTTATTAGTAAAGAGGGCAATTTTCTGTGAAAGCCGCAATGAATCACGGGGCATCAGTCCGCCCCGGGGTGCTGAGAGAATATCATGCCCAAATTGACGAGTGCGATGCCTCACGGGTGCCTCACGGGTGATCATTATCCCCGCTTTATTGTTCGAGCGATGAAGAACAGCGAGAGCCCACTGGGACGGCTTCATAAAGTGACCATTATATGACTTAAAGGGCTTAATCAACTCCATTAATGTCTTGTTTCCACTACGCTCATCTTACGCTGGTTTGAAAATGCCGGGTCAAAAACCAGCGTCCCAAAGGGATATTTCTAACCCCCATAACGTACAGCCTTCTGGGAACCATGATTGACGTACAGAGAAGGGACGAAGAAAGTTGTAGAGCAAAAGGATGGAGGCAAGCAGTTGCGCTGGTAAGCTGGTGTTTAAGAATTTAAGGCAACTTGCTCCGTCTCAAGGTCACCAGGTTACCAAGGTCAACAGGGAACAAGAAATTAGGTGAAGAAAGAACTATTATTTATCGGAGCCATTTAACTAGCGTTACCACTGTGAATTTTTATACCGGCTTAACCCGCCGACCACGGTCAGCCGACCGTGGTTAGAAATCCAACCACGGTTGCCGCTGACTGGTGTTTCCATTACAAAATGTAACCAGCGTCAGGTCTAACGGGGCACAAAATGGAGGGAGACAGTAAACAGTGGTTAGCTAAAGGAAATGTCCAGTGTAAAGACACAAAGAAAATGTTGACGAAGAGGTTATTACGGAGTGTAGCGGTGAATGAAGCAGAAACGTTGACTCTGAGGGAACAAAACGAATATTAACTGCGGGCGTTATACATTAGGGCGTGGAGAAAAACGGAGAAAGTCCAATGGGCGGAAAGGAAGACAAACGAGGATGTGCTTGGTGTGTTCGCTGAGAAGAAGAAACTTCTGGAGCAGTTTAGGTGGAGCACAGTAGGAAGAGGTAATTATGAAGGCAAAGGAATGTGGAAACATTTTGTGAAAAATTTTACGGAGTTTTCTGAAACTGCTTATTTTCACAAAACTGGGCTTTCTTACGATTTAACTTTTCCGATGAAACCTGGATTTATAAAACACTCGACAAGATGAGACTGGTTTTAATTCTATAGAAATGTTTTTTATCTAAAGTTCCATTGACTTATTTTGCGGAATATTTTATCGTGGGGAACAGGCATGAGAGTGATTGGGAGGGAATTCCTTAATAGGTACTAGGCCGAGAAAATCCACTCCGCTGGCTGCGTTATATTTAGGAGACAACCGGAGGCGAATCCGATTATGTGTAAGCGATCACTTGTGCTTGTGTTTTTTCCCGCGTGCGTGCCGAGAGAGGAGGGGGGAATGAGCCTTGACCCCTCCACCTCTCGACCAATCACTCACTCTCTCTCCAGGGAAGCTCCCCGCTGATCACTTCCTCTGACATTGCCCGCTGGCAGGTCTTTAAGGTGGCTGGAAGGGTAATCTTGGGCCATTGAGAGCACGTTTTAATATTTTAAGTCAGTCGAAAAAAAAATTAATGAACCAATTTTCAATTAAGTGCATCTGATAATGCGTTGGAACGCAAACATACAGTAATGGAAAACATACATGACATATTTCAAACTTTTGTCCTTAATTAAAGCGTGTTATGACTATGAGTTTTCGGCACGGTATTAGAAATTTAGACGAAATTCCATTTAACTTTTTTTTTCAATCATTGGAATCGGCTTGACACCTTGATATTTGTTAGCAACAATTGTAATAATAATAAATGCATTTATTTGGATTTTAGAAGAGAAAATGTACATATGTAATCAAATTATAACGCAATATATGTCATGTACCATAAGGCTATGCGTTAAAATAACAATGTTTTGCCAAAAAACCAAATTGGTATGATGAAATGTTTTTCACTGTCAGTTATAGATGTCATAAATGGGAACACGCATGCAAGTTTTAACGCAAATTGGTATATGAGCAAACATTGCTTCAACCACCATAACGTGCGTCATTTAGAAGGAAAAAAAGTTGAAAAAACAATGAGTTTGCGGTGTTTTTAGCACCCTTCTCAAGTTATTGAGGAATGAGCTTTTCGAAAGAGAGTTGCCGTGCTAAAAACGGAAATCTAGGGTTGATATGAGAGGCAGTGGAGGATATCGAAGTCGGTTGGTTCACTACTTCAGTCGGTGGCTGATAACTGAGGTCATTATCGCCAATAAGGACGGGTGAGTGTGTTGTAAAGAGAAGATTTATTTTGGGAATGAAAAGGATGTGGAGAAATTCGGCATCGGAGTCAGCCTTATCATCCATCAGTAGGTGGTCATCAATCGGAAGATAGGTTTGCAGCAGCTCTCCATTCCACTCTCCTCTCCGCCAATCGCTTTATCCATACATAACTCATCACTTTGACGTCCTTCGTAATTTGCCTGACGTATTTAACTCTTCGTCTTCCTCTGCAGTACCTCCCGTGCATTCCTCTTTCCAATATTGTCTTCAATAGACTGTTGTGTCGTAAGCTGTGCCCAATAAATTTGTCTCTCTTTCTTTGCAGAATTTTCATAAACTTCTTTCTTCTCTAGCTCTTCGTATGCCTTCTTCGTTAGGGATTCTAGTGGATCAGCCTACTTTTAACAAAAGTGCCGGTGGAAGGGTGCATCCATATCTAACGCCTTTGTTCATTTGAGCTGCTAGTTTCTTTCGTACTTCATTCTCATCATCATGATTTGGTTCCTATAAATTTGGTGGATTATTCTTCTGCCATTGTAATCAATTCCTATGATTTCAAGTACATACATTGAAAATCTTATTCCATTCCACGTTATCTAAAGTCTAATCCAAGTCAATGAATGCCACGTAGAGAGGTTTTATTTAAACATGTATCATCTTTTCTATGTGAAGTCTTAGACATTGTGTAGCCTTTCTGGTTCCTCTGCGATTATGGAATCCGAATTGGTTGTCCTAGACGTTCTATTCAATGTTTCCTTCTATTTCTCCGGTTGATTATTCGTGCATTCTGTATTGAGCTAGGGGTATACAATTCAATATTGCATACGACGGAAGGAGTACTGCACTTTTAGTGGTCTCAACTCAGCACCCAAGTATATATTGCGATTCCCCTGAAAATCTTCTCCACCGCCGAAAATTAAACCCGGTCTTCAGGGTGGAGATCTGTACTCCAGCCACTACATCAACCAAACCCTCGGATATAGAAGTACTTTAACGTCCAACCAAATACGTCCTAGGTAGTGTTACACCCACATTTATTATTCATTTCTGTAGAGCAGTGGCTCTCTACCTTTTTTGCTCAATTACCCCCTTTCATCTTAGTTCAGATTATCATTCCTCTTCCCAATGTAAATTATTAAATAATTATGAAAACCCGCAAACGAAACTAATTCACATGTTTAAGTATATTTAAATATTTAGCATTCAATAACCTTAGCTGAATGCCACAGAATAAATTTAAACAAACTACAACTTTACAGATTTAACTTATTCTACAGATTATCACACCTTGCTGAATAAATGTCCCAATGCCCCCCAAAACCACCCCATAAACCCCCAGAGAGGATTTCACCCACATTTGAGAATAACTGGTGTAGAGGTTCACGCTCAAGTGGATTTGTGATCTAATCCCTTTCATCAGTTACTCTCTGAAAAATATGCATGTAAATATTCTACACACTTCTATATATTTTGAGCATTGGCTCGTATTTTACTTGGTATAGGATTCGGAACGTGTCTCATCACCCTGAGAAGGGTAAAATGTGGCACGAGATGGAGTGAAAAATTTTGAACAAATATTTTCCTCCTGCCCGAAAATTATAAAGGGGCTCCCTCATGTTTCCATTTCACTGCCTCATGAAACTGCTCAGGTCCTTCAGTACTTCGAGGAACTTTCCACTGATCTTCCCTGATACAAACCTCGCGATAAACTCTGCGAGATCCGTGAGAAGCAACTTTCGATTGACTTCCTCACTTCCTTCCTCCAAATCTCCGGAAATTTCTCTTGCCATTTTCCATTGGATGACTGTAAATCTTGTGCCGCGTGTACCTTAATCACTGTATCATTAAGACATATGTATGAATGCTTTCCCTATTACTAATAGATTCATTCAAGTATTAAAAACTATTAAAAATAATGATGATTAGGGGCCAAACTTGCCCATTCGGCTCAGCCGAATTAAAGACAAATGATATTTTCACCAATAACTATTTTCTGAGAAAAAAAAGAAATACGAGGAAGTGAATTTGAAGTGTTGCGAGTTTGGTCTTTCCTTCTATATTATTCTGGTATTCCATAGTTGAGTACATAGACATAATGAGTGCGTTGAAAAAAACTCCTTTCACAAAAACAAATAAGATTTAGTTGGTAGCTCATTTCGATACATATTGTTATATAATAAATCCAAAATTATCTTTAACCCCGAAGGCAATGTATTTGGTGAGTACAGAGCTCACCAAATACCTCTTCAAATCCAGCGTTTTAGGTCTAGACAATCAAGCTGAAGCCCGCTGTTCACGCTATATTTTTCCGATTTTTTATGCAGCAAAATTATTATCTGCAGATAGAACCTTTGTTTTTTTAAGCATTTTTTATTCCTGAGTTCACGGAAATTTTTAGCCTTGATAAACAATCTTATAAAATTATTAAATTTCAATTTGATTTTGTGAGAAGAATGACGGAAATTCTCACCATAAACATAGAGTATTAGAGGGGATGAGCTCCTTTTCTTGCCGCATGTAGATTTACATAAAGATCTGCTACCCAAATAAATTACATAGTATGAGTTTCATTAAATTCTAAGCATTTTTGCTTAATTGGATCATCCCTCAGCAAGTTTTGATGCCTGTAATTCCATCTATGGCAGACATGTTATTTCCTCTATCATTTGAATGTGGAGGCATTTGAGATGTGGGTTTGTACAAGAATGAAGAGGTTGAGCAGGATGGCGAGGAAGACGGAGAATTTGTTGCATATAGTGATAGAAGAAGTGGGTGTTGGAGTTTCGGAGAAGACAGAAAAGATGGATGAAGGATGTTTTGAGAGGTGAGGGAATGTTGAAAAGGGTGTTAGAGGGTAGAACGTTGTGGAAGAGGAAGGAAGAGGATAAAAATTGCGGACGACATACGGATAGACATATGACATGAGGAACTCTAGAGAAACCTGATAGCGAGCAACTTAAACAAGGTTAATTGAAAAGATTTCCCAGAAATTAAATTGCAAAGATGTTGCAGAAATTAGGATGTTTGGGAAAGGATACCCAACAATAATCTGGTAGAATACCCAGTATTTGAAGACACTAATGATTTAAATAATGATTGAGCCTTTTAATTATTTTATCTCAGGGAATGGTGCGAATTCGAGAACTTCTTCGCATAGTATCCTCGATTACGCGTTGAGGTCATCTAATCACTATAGCAACTATACGGTTTACAGTAGGAGACACACCTTAGTAGGGTGTTGAAAATATATTAATCATGAAAGTTGTTAGTTTATGTACGTTATTTCATATCCAACGAAGTATGAAAAATTAAAGCATTTGTAAACAAAATATAGAATTAAATGGATTAAGCAATGTTAAATTATGAAACTTACCATGAAGTCGTCTTCGCCGCGACACAATTTTCATCTGAGCGCATGATGGTGGACGTCAATGTGCTCCCAATGCCCCAGCCATTACCGCGTATCACTGCCCCAATAGCCCGCATTGTATCATAATATCGTGATTTTCTAAGTTTACTGCAGAAATATTTTGATATCATTTCAAAGGTTTCGTTAAGGCTGATTCTACCAGCAATATACATTTTTACTGTTCTTGAGTTCCATTAATCCAGATGATCGGCTGAATGCTCAAGAAATCAAATGATCAAAATGACATACGTACAAAGAATAAACATACAGTATGACTATGAAAAGGAAAACAAAGATAAGGAGCTAAACTTCCCTCCGCCCTTTGATGCATGCTTACGGTATCAAACAGCGATATAAACTATGTTAGAAACTATATATCTAAAACGTAAGAGTATCTTGTTGAAATAACTCGTTTAGTAGTTAATACCTACTCGTACAATACTACGCAGCGCAAACTTGAGCTAGTGAAAATTTAAAAAATCCCAAGTTTAAACTTGAACAGGCTATACAAATCGTCATGAATCCAAGAAATCTGGTTTTTAAAACCTATTCCAGGCGAGTGATATTTCAACCGTGAATTTCGCAATGGTTTAATTTAGTCGGACGTGTCTAAAGAGCCAAACCAGAACCAGGGTCCTCGGTCCAGTCGTTCAGCTCTTTAGACACTGGGCTGGCAATCATTCAGTACGCCAAGGCGACCACAATATCAGGTGTCATCTTTCCAGCTTACGACCTGGAGGAGAGAGAGAATAAAAACCAAATATAACGAATTCAAACACCGAATCAAAACTAATGTCGCAAAGTTTTCCGCCGAGAAATTTGTATCCTTCCTTGGTCACGACAACGGAGAGAAGGCCGAATGTTCCGGAGGAGGTACCTCCTACCCTTCCAACCTTCCAATTCTATCGCTCCGCCGAAATGGATGTCATGAACGATCGCGAAATCTCCATTCCTGAGCGACACTTTCATGCATCAATCAAGAGAGCGAAGAACCCACACGTCTCCAAAGACAACGTCTCTCTAAGCGTGATCGGAATCACAAGTATTTTATACATCCTCTTAACGTTTGTTCTTTTCTTACTCCATAGAAGGTGTATGGGAATATTTTTTCCCCTTTCCCAAAACGCTTGGAGGGAAGGCGGTGCCTAGAAAGAAGGTCTTGCTTAGAAATTTTCCTTGCCTAGGTCACTTATCCACTCCCCGAATACATATTTATACTCATTGAAAGCCGGATTTTAGGGAAAGTGAAAAATGTTAGCATGTTTGTATTCTCTATTGTTAGTGCAACAAAAACGAAAGTCTGAGAGGCATCAGCCCACCATGTAGATACACTCTTACTCGTACGATCGGCTAAGTTACCCATCGTTGGAGTCTGCTCGAATTAGATTAGCTATTGGGAGGAATATACTGGTAGCATATTGCATATACAGGACTGTTTATCCTCAAAAATAATTAAAGAGACAGCTTGAGAGGAATTCACAGTGTAACTTAAAAGTTAAGAATATTTCTCCCCGAGCATCACTCATGACTATGACATAAACAGATTGCGAAGCCAGTTCTCAAAAAGTTCTCCCAACTAATCATGACTTTCTTCCCCAGTACTTTTTTCCTATACTACCTACTATTTTTGTGGCTGATTTCTCAACAGCCACTGCAATGTGCCCTCGTGGGGGCTCGCGGGGTAATACGTAAATGGAAATTAATTTGTAATTTATTTCTGTCAAGCGCCGTTA
Organism: Pyrrhosoma nymphula; assembly: GCA_963573305.1. Taxonomy (NCBI): domain Eukaryota; kingdom Metazoa; phylum Arthropoda; class Insecta; order Odonata; family Coenagrionidae; genus Pyrrhosoma; species Pyrrhosoma nymphula. The sequence continues at coordinate 82,513,746 of OY754333.1, read as the reverse complement.
CCTCAGTCTAAGATCATCAGAATAAGTGCTGCAAGACTTTTACTCATCATCAGAACTATTCTTACCCTATCGTCTTAATTTCTGGAAAATCTTTTTACTTTCCTGCGCATTACTTCCTCACCATCAATTCTCTTTTAAGTTCCTCAAACCCTCTGCCTTAAGTCGTATACAATTCTTATCCTCTTCCTTGCTCTTCCACAACTCCTCAGCGTTCTCCTATCTATCAGCCTCTTTAACTTGCCTTCACCTCTCAAACGCCCTCCATCAATCTTTTATGCCTTTTCTGAATCCACGCCAGCAACTTTCTTTTCTCTCCCATCATATTCAACACCTTGTCATTCGTCTTCCTCGCAACTCAGCTCCACCTATCCATTTTTCTCCAAATCCACATCCAAAATGCTTCCAACCTACGTAAATACTCTCTCCGCATAGACCAAGTTTCCGGCCAATGCAGCACTCTCAGCGTAAATATCTTCCAAATATCCACCGAGATAAAATTAAACTTTTATAAATAAAAGGACTTTAAAACCTCACTAAAATTTTCCACCAATTTACTTTGTTAATCCATTTTTAAAACCCTCACTCGGAATAATTCATTCTAGCCCCGAAATTTATGGTGTACCTATTCAATTTATGGAATAATGAAGCAAGCCCAGCTCACTATGTACTAAATTTAAAATCACTTTGCACCACCCGAAGTCTGTCTAATATTATCCCTTATGGTGTGCTTAATATGAAGCTATAAATAGCAATGTATTTCATTTAAAACTGCTAAAGAAGAAAGGTTTCTTGAACCTGGAGTAGAACCACGTGCCCGTAGATTACGGGCGAATGTACACACTTGTATGCTGATCAGAATTTCAAAGGCAATTCTTGTAGGGTCTAGGAAAAAATATTCGGGAAACCTTGCACTAACTGTAGCGTAAAGGGTAGGAGCCTGAAAGATACAAATAAGCGATATGAGTGCTCAACTTCTTCGTATGACAGTGACTCTATTACTTTTTTTCTGTTAAGTCGCACGGCTTCCTTCGACGTATTCCAATACACATCACTCAAACAAATGAAGCTGAATAAATATCGGTAAAGGTTTAATAAATTGACAAATTTCTAATACCTTCTTCATCTTATTGCGGCAAGAATCAGGCATTGAGCCTGTTGCGACCTCCTCCAGTCATAATCTTTCCCTCAATTTCACGTCCTAGAGATATTTTGCGTCTCTCCATCTATACTTTCATATTTGTTTTGGTATTTTTCCTTCATACACTCAATCTGCGAGCTCTTTTTTCGTGTCCCCGTATCGTTTTTTGGCGCCTTGTGTGCCCAAATTCTTGTCTTTTACCGTCTTTTGTATACAGTCTGTTCGTGTTTAGCTCTTTTTGAAAACTTCATTCCTAACGTTTGTAATAATTGTTCATTTGCTTTTGTAACTGTCCAGCGTTCGCAGCAGTTTATTCTTCATGGAAGTGTTTCCTCCAAATATTTCTAATTTATCGCATCTTTTTTTAAATGCCTTTTACGTAGAATTATAGCCTTATACCCGTTTTTCTATCCATTCGTGTACCTATAGGTAATTGCTCTTCCTCGAAATTTCATTTCAGGAGTTTTTAATCTTTGCTTATTTGCTTTTGCAATGGTACAGCTCTCGCTATCGTATAATACACAAATAATTTCCATTATTTTCCATATTGAACTTCATAGAAGTGTCTTTGCGTTGACGACGTTGAGTCAACGTTAACGTTTGTCTAATATAAGGGATAACATTGTTGAGAAAATATGACTGAATGGGCACGCAAATGAAAGAAGTTTAGGATACTCTGATCTAAATATCCAATGACGAAACCGTTACATAATCTTGGCACCACATGGCAATGACTCTCAGGGACCCAGTGAGTGGTTTCCGGGTCGATCTCAGGGGAATGGGATGCCGGGGGATTGATATCTGTCCGTCAACATCGACCCGATTTCCGGGATTTCCTGCAGTTACAGCGAAAGGTGTCGGACGCATATAACTGGGTTTCGGATTCCCTTTATTTTGCTTCCGCGTCCGCTTGAGATGATAAGAAGGCGATTTCAACGGGCAGAGACGAGAATGACCCTTGGAAATGTTTGCTTCCCCTTCCCGGATCGAATTCAACTCTCCTTAAGGTAGCTTGAGCGAGATATTTCTATTGCCATAATGGAGGCCATATTGGAATTTCTTTTTTTAATTTCAGCGTCTTTAAGAAGAATGGAGTAAATATTTTCATGATAATGGGGAAAAAATATAGATAAATATGACAAAAATTCTCAGTAATTAAGTAAATATATCCACATAGGTCTCTAACTTGACTAATTTTTTCAGGCCATACGGCGAAAAGGCCTTCAGAGCAGGTTTTTTTTGCAATTATGTAAAAATGACTGCGGATAATAATATATTAATTTATTAAAGTAGTTGAGAAAACATATAAACTAAACACCGTTAGTTTTTTGACGAAATCTACTTGTTAGAAATCCCTAATTTTTTCAATGTTCCCCCTCTGGAGCGCCCAGCCGTAATCTATCCCAAGTAAAACAGCTTATATTTTTAGGCAATTTGCTCGAAAATTAGTCCGACTAAGGATTAGTATTTTGATATTTTTTGAAATATGAGTTATTTTTTCTTCAAAATGAGGTCAAATTCATCAGATCCTATGTGAAGTAACATTGTGCTCTTTCTACCTAAAACACCACAATGCGACTTAATTAAAATTGTGTTCATTTTTTTGCAACTTATAGAAAAATATGTCCTAAATGTGGTAAGAACAACAAAATTATATCTCTCCTCGGTATTTTTTTCTCAAATCGAAGTTGGGATTAAATGCTGTTAAAAATGAGAATGGGAGAAACGTGGGGAAAATAGTATTTTTCTTCGAATTAAATTTATATTACTCCAAATATTCAATGAAAACAATAGGAATTGTGACTCCTGTGCATGCATTTCGGTCGTCTAGGTGACCATCGACCAGGAGAGTTTACATGTGGATTATTCATACAAACAAAAAGGTGGAACTTAGTATTTGTTTTGCCTAACAGATTCGCGGAGGAACCTCCTCAGGCTTTGAAAAGAGGGCTCCCTGTAATCACCCGCACCTCATCGACTTTCCCTCCGTCTACTTGGCAGCCTAAAAGGACGACCGGTGAGCGAGTACGCACATACAAAGCCTAAGACAGTGAGGTGTTCGGGCTTTCGTCCAGACGCTGAACAGACGCGTCAAAAGTGCTAGGCAAGCACTTCGTGAGAAACACATCACTCACACGCAAACACATCGACGTCACGAGAGGTGTGTCGGGAAGTAAAAGTCTGCGAGACGAAAAACGAGACTTTTTTCGTGACCGACAGATTTAGGAAGAGTCGTGAAGAGAGAAAGAAATGAATCCGCGCCGACTTGTATGCGCGGGTTATGGCCGGTGTATCCATTCCAAGGGACACCAAACCAGTCACTCACCTCTTACGCGCTTTTCTAACTTCCACGGCGTTCACACCTTTCGTCGGAGAATGTGTTTCCCTGTGATGGAAGGAAGTTAAAACTATTCAGGATAAGATTTTGGCTACAGAAAACGCTTGGAGAATATGCAAAGGAATGCTATTCCCCACGTTCTGCTAATGAGTTCTTCAAAATATTAAATCGTAACTAACTGAATTTTTAATTCAATAAGTTAAGACGTTGAATCTCCTTTGGCTAACAGCGTTAGCCATGTAATAATAAATTATTCAATTTTATATTACCTTAATCATATATCATGTAGCTATAACTCATCAAAAATGACGTCCCCTTCGGCAAAATTGGTGCATGCGCAGTTAGTGTGTTGAAGCGTTAGACAGATACATAGACACAGCTGAATAGGCACAGCAAGGGAATTACTCCACTAAATTAGTGACATTTGAATTTATAGACCAAATCTTTATTAAATGTATCAATATGTAGTTTATAGCAACATCGTAAGCAAGATAAAATTCAAATAAATATCTCTGAGAACATTTATTTATTTATCTATATTTTTAAAATCATAGACACAAACCATTTGGATTAAAAAGTTAGATAAAGTCTAATATGAATATTTTTGGGGTTTGGTCTATGATTCGAATAATAAATATTAAAAATATAAAAATGAAATTAACTTACAATGAAATTAAATTCTTGACAGCAATCATTGAAGCGTTACAGACTAACAGGCATACATAGGTAATTATATAGTTTGATGATTTATGTTAAAAATAATGATCTATATAAAATAAATAGTAACTGCCTACGATTATGTTTTCTACACAAGTTCCATGCAGCCGCTCCAAGATAATTGACGTGAACCCCATGATGGCTGAATAATTCAATGAGGTAACTTTTTTCAAATTTCTCCTCAAGAGATTTCCCCTCAGAAAATTTTTGACACCTTGGATCAAGAGAGTGCAAGATTTGCGCCACTAGAGACTGAGGTGACGAGTTTGTAGCCACGACTGAGAATGAACTCATGACACCTTTCCAAATTTCCAACCTGTCGTTTTCATTTGAATTTTTTTCTCAAGTGTCGTCAGAGAAGGTCCAGACTGCCTTTACTCTTGGTTTACGAACATTATGAAATGATAGAAACTTTGTTTGACTTTACTCCTATGAATTTAAGAATCTCTCCGGTATACTGAAATATATGCTACAGACATTTGGGCCAATCTTAAGAAATTCCAAATGCTTTATTATAAAAAAATCCCTTACTTTCATGATCGTTGTGATTTAAAAGGAATGGTTTTATGAAGGTAGATCTAGTTGTTGCGGAGTTGAATTATTTCGTGTGCAATTTTCCCGAATGATGACGATTTTTCTCTAAATAATGAAACAAAACGAAAATCTTGCATAAACAAATTTTTTTATGACCATTACCGATGGTACTCTTTCACTGTACTTGTTCACATCCCCTTCCGTATTTTCCAGTTGCTCTACTAATAAACATGTTCTCGAGGCACATCGTTTCAATCCTCCTCTAATTGACTGGATTATAAACTTCATTGGAGGACAATATTTTGCTAATTATCCTGCAGGCTTCTTCAGTTCTAGTTAAAGAAGACGTTTTGAAGAACGCCTGCAGGATTCGGGGCTTTAATAACCGATAACGGCGCTATTGTCGCTGGCGTAATTTCCCAAGATGACCGCCAGACTGTTTTCAACATGAGCTAGCATAATGCATTCGATAACCCCGTTTGACCCAGCGTCAGCGAGGACAACTTGCGTAGTAGGGGTGGATGGTGCTTTTCCATGCTGGAGTCACGAATAGCCGGCAAAATGCAGTCCACAAGACAGAAGGACGCGGTGGAAAATCCGGATTCGGAAAAATTAGCCCTTCAACTACACTGCAAAACAGAAATTTTCAGTTCATACAAAACTTGCAAGTTAACAAACTTATTCGGCTAGTTCTAGGAATCAAACTTTTTTATATTTTTTCAGTAAAAATTCTTGCTGAAATTCAGCGAAATGTCTTAAATTCAGTTAATTCCAAATTTGAAATGAAAAAAATAGCTGAATTCCAGCAAGTTTTCCTTGCATAAAATTTAGAACTTATCAGATTTGTTTTAAAGTTAGTACAACTTCAGTTAAGCATACCATGGTGAATTTCAGCAAATTTGGAGGAAAATATTTTACAATGTAGGCATTACGGAAATCTGCATCACAATATTATAAATTTAATTATTACGTAGACCATAACTTGAGGGTGAGGGGCAAATCCAAGTACTTGGTTGTTGTTGTAAGGCCTGGAAAACTGTCTCTCTTTAAATAATTTCCTCAATATTTCCCAATCATTTAATACCTCTTTCGCTTTTCTAACATTCATGCATTGCTTCATACACTCTGTCCTATTCTTAAGACTTTAAATATCTCTCTTCCTTAGTGTCTCCTCCAACACATTCACCCATGAATTTTGCGGTTTGCCCCTTCAATTCACTTCATTCGCTCTACAAACACCTATTTCTTTCGTTACTCAACTATCAGCCATTCTCTCTGCAGTCTTATATTCTCCGAATAAAGGCAGAAAAGGAAAGAATTGCATAAAATACTTTTATCGAAATCATTGTCGATGATTTTCTTTTACTGTCTTAGTTCACAAACCCTACCATATTTTTAAGTTAATCTATAAATAAGTACGTTATACAGCCACATCGTTTGAATAGTAGTCTCTCATCATCCATATGACTGGGTTATAAACTTCTTTGGAGTGTTGATTTACTGGTTTAGCATATGCCTCGCAAAAGAATACATTACAACAATAAACTTCATTATTAGGTAGAATATAAAATGAGACTGAGCACCAAGGCGTAATTCACAATTGCGTTTGAAGTATCCGTAACAATTGTCAACCTAAAATTCGGTTACATAGTTATTAAAAGGGAAGGAGGGTATTTTACTGCGTTTTGATCACGCACTACTGCTCTTCATGGTTAAATTCCTGTCGGGTTGCCTACGGTCTACAAGAAAGCCTATTTATCGGAGAATAACTCACCTTGGGCTTCATGTTATTGGCAATGTGTATTAAATACAGGCTGTCGTATTTTTAAAGACGTAAGGTTATAAATCCTATGAAATCCAGTCTACTGAACCATCATCAGACCAGTTCGTTTGTATGGAACCGAAACATGGATAATGGGTAAAAATGCAGAGAAAAAATTAATACGATAATCTGAGAAAACAAAGTCCTGAGGATGAAAAATTTTTAGGATACTGGTACTGTCCACGGTATACCTGCCGTGGTTCATCCCGGTGTCCTCAAAATTCGTCAAAAAGAGGGAAGGCCTCATTGTGTTCGAAAGTCTGATTTATCCTCGCGGACTGTGGCGCTAAGTGCATACTTTGGATTTCTTCGTCACATTACATGTCTGGAAATCTTGAACATCTGGTTCCTTTAAGCCCTCAAAAACCCACTGGGGAGGAGAACGCCTAATTAGCTTAACAGAGTATAGCACTCGGCGCGATATCGAGGGATCCCGGCTCAAGTCCTGGCCAAGGCGAATGATATTTCGACTGTGGAATTTTGCACTGCCGAGGAAGATATCTGGATCAACACAGGAAGGTAGCACTTAGAGAATAAAGTGTAATAGAAAGATGGCGGATCTGTTTAGATGACCACTCATAGTATCATGAGTAATAAGTAGAAGACTGAGATGAGCGGGCTACTAAATAAGAAGTAATTCCAGCGGCATGATAAAACCGGTCTGAAAAGAAGGTTCAGTTGGGAGCAGACCTGGGGAAAGACGCAGAAAACGTGGAAAGACCGAGTGAACTTTAACATATACGTAGGCAATATTAGGGGCACTAAAGGAAGATACCGGAAGAAATGGAGGCAGATTCTTGACAAATACCTCCTTGGGAATATGACCATGGGAGTATTAATACGTACGATTATTAATATTATGCCATTAGTTTTGTATGATTAGTTCCAAAAACCCCAGCTTGATACGCTGACCGAAAGAGAACCTTTTGAATAATTTATTTTGGGAAAGGTGATGTCATGCTCTCCTGAAAGTAAATGGGGACTAACCTCTCCATCTCGTTTCACAGCCAATATTATTCCTCGCACGTGCTTCATCCCTTTCTCTCTGCCTCCCCTTCCCCGTTTGACGGAGGAGGCCATCAGGAGGCGACCGTGACTCTCTCCCGAGTCACCGCACATTGAACCACCCCCCCCCCCCCCTCAGCCACCGTGCGTTTACATAAGGGGAGGGATACATGAGGCATGTTTCTGAAACAGTTCCAAAACTGATCCCATCTGGAAAGTAACTTCCTGGATTCACCGAGCTGACTGTTCAAATATCGACCTACCTGGATGCGGGAGGGATCGTAAAAATCGGAGATGCAGTTATGCAACTGTCCGTGAGGAGCGTGTTTTGCAGAGAACTCGACTGCAAAAGGGACAGTTTTGTGTGATTGATCCGAGACAGAGCTGTGAATACCGTGATAGTCAACACCGTCATTTATAAATAAAAATCTCTTGGCTTGGTCGGCTCACAATCATTTTTCATTAAATTATACTGTATTTTCTAGGGTTTATTAGCATTGTTGGCAATACTTATCAGCGAAGGTTCAGCTTTTGCCTTCACACGTAAAAAGTTGAATATTTTTATAGATCACGTTAATGTTACTATTACGGCGTGATTTCAAAAATGATGTGACTAGTTTTTCACCACCATGCCATATTTTATTGACTTTTCCTTGACCGATGAATCTGTTTTTGGAATAATGTAAATTTTATGCGCAAATACGTTGGACAAATTCACTCTCCGGAAGTTTTATCTCCATATATCACTGATTTTGAATAAAATCAGTGATTGAAAATATAATTTACGGCAGCTACTAATATTTGGGCTAGATTGAAGCCTTGCACCTCCGAACAGATTTCAAGAGATTGTTTTTAAAATTAATTAATGTAGAAATCGATATAATCAAAGGACATACAAGAATTTAAAAAAATAATTCGATACAGCATTTAGTAAAGCAAGTTGTTCTTTCATGTAGCACGCCGGCAATCCCGGCAAAGGATCTTTCAAAGAGTGTGTATTTTTCTGAATACAGCTTTACCATGTTTAAAACGAAACGAAAGCCTTGAAATGCTCACTTTCGTTGATACCGTAGCACTGAAACATTACGGTAGGTGTTCATTTTTCTTTCTTTGCTAAGTTAAAGAGCTTCATATTAATTTAATTTATTTTTATAGATTTTCTAATATTCCGAAAACAGAACCCAAGGCCTTATCACATCAGGTGCGGTAACAGGCAACATAGAACAACCACACGCATTCATACTTGTCCAAAGTGGTGAAAAACCTGCCCAGACAAGGTTCGAACCCATTACATGGACCAAACCCACAACTCTTGGATTGCCAAGCAATGAATCAACCCCATCGCCATTGCGATGTCCACAGCCTATCATTTATCCTCGAACAAAAACGAACTTGACACCTTCTATTGTCCGTCCAAGATAATAGCGCAGTTGCAATAATTTTTTTTGCTTAGAGAGAAATGATAATCAAGCAATTTTTTCACGATCGTAAGTTTTAAACAAATGACGCAATCATTAATTATCCGGCTACGTGATTCCCTTCCCCAAACGGCATTGGACGTTCTTAAAAATTGGCAGCATTTCTTACTCTCAACTGCGCTATTATCTTGAACAGGGTATAAAACCCAAAAGAGTGAACCTGCCCTTCTGTATCCCTATTCTTTCCATCTTGGCAGAAATATTCCGCAAAAGTAATTTGAACATCGACCTTCTTTATTATAGTCCTCGGATTCCTCACAGTTAGAAGGTTATTATTCGAGTAGATACGAGAGTAATAAGTGATGTTACTTTTCCCGAAGAATCTTTCAAACTGCCAGATATTTCATTTATAACCGGCCTTTTGCCTGATCACTAAGCGATTTATACTTATCAATTTTTTATAAAGACATTGATGCTAATGAAAGAAGGAAAAATAGTTTACTTGCAATTGAGGGGAGAAGTGATCAATGTTGATTGGCTGAAGAGGAAGAGGAGTATGGAATAGGCTCGCATTGAAGGACTCGACATAAGAGCGCAAAGTGACAGATTCCCCCTCTATCTCTTCCTCCCAAATGACTCAACGTTATCTGGACAATCGTGACTTGACAGCCCGTCGTGCCTCCTACCAGCAGACAAAAAGTTACGGAGGGAAAAAATTAAACCGGAATACTTTTCCTTGCCCAAGCTGAAGGACTCTTCAGCTTGGGCAAGGCAATCGCTTCGGCGAAATAGAAAGGGACTGATGGGACATATCTCGTCCGTTATTGCAAACCAGAGTTTGCGTAACGTGAGGAGGCTGGCACAGAAATGTTGCAGCAGGTGTGGGAGGAAAAAAAAGAGGTTGCCTTTGAAATTCAACTCATGTGGACTATGGCGCCTCACTCATACCCCTCACGCGTATTTTCGGCACAGAGAGGCCAAAAGCGACAATGGCTGTAATAATTGAATGCGGCATCAATTTTCTTTGCAAGTTCCCTCCCAGTCAGTCGATAGTTTATTGAGGCGAACAATGAGGAAAAATGGACCTTAAACAGAAAAGATGAATTGGAAGTAAAGTCCAATGGGAGCATCATGCCTAATTTTGATGTCTTTGATTCTTATGCAAAACTTTATGGAATCAAACCCAATCCCAACTAAGAGGGCTTGGGTTGGAGAAGCCCAACAGAGAGGTAGGCTTGTGCTTCGGTATGAACTGCTGAAAATGTTTTGCCACATTTCCTTCAATTGTCCCTCACGTGCACAAAACATACGATAGAAAATAGCGTCTGTCTTTGGATGTCTTTGGTGAGTCTTTTAAATATTTACATGCGTGCACATTGCCAGGTAATTGCATGAAAGTCGTCCTTATACGAAATTGATACCGGTTGCAGAAACGACGCGAGTATCCTAATGAGTTATGAAACATATAGTTCATAATGTTCGCGGGATATGAATTGCAGAAACATTCAATAAATTCATTGGTTCCGTAAATGGTCAATTAATTTATTTTGCCTGATGGAATGGGGTAATGTGTACCATAATTAACCAATATGGTGGACGCGCAGTGAATCTATTCATAATAGAAACCAATTATCAACTTTTATTTTAAATTTCAAGCAATTGTTAAAAGCTCGAAGTAAATATAGTAATATTAATGGTGTAAAATCGTTTATTTTTATGACTTGAATTTCCAGTAATTAACGAAATATGCATAATCAAGAATTTAACATGTCTTATTTGTCTTACAACCTACACTGAAGACAGATCCTGAACAGAATTATTTTTCGAGTTTATAAAAAGTTTTACGATGAGTGATAACTGTGATTTTTAAAAATAAATGAAACAACGTACTATGGTTTCCATAAGTCTGAGTGCATCCACTTTGCTCCATTCTACACACCGTAGAATGGGGCATGGCCGGAAAGGTTTTAAAAATTGGCACCACCTGCAGACTGCGTCTTTTGCTGGGCTAGCTTCACTTGTCGTGAGACGACCGTGGGATATGGGTTACTGAACGAAAGAATCGACGGGGACGGAGTAAAACACGGGAGAGGAAAACGCCATCGGAATGCACCGAAGGTTATTCGCGCTCAAGCGGTTGCGACGCGACGATGAGGCCTCCGACTTGGGTGATTTTCGTTCTCGAAATTCACATTTGTGCTCAAGAGTGACCCACTCTGTAAAAGCGGCGCGGTAGCCGCGTGGTTAAGACTGCCTCGAAAGGCGTATTTAAAACATTCCCGGGTTCGATACTCAGTGGTTGTCTTTTTTTTGCACTCAAGTAATTTCAATATGACTGTGAAAGTGAACCTCGAGTACAGTCTCATTACATCAACGCACCCAGTAGGTACTGTTTATTATATTACAGCCATTCAATAATGATGCAGGAATACCTAATACCAAATTAGAATCCTTGAATCCTTATTTCTCCTTAAGCTAATCTATTCACAGTGAATAAATACTTACACGTCTCACTAGCTGAATAGTTTTGGTCTAACATTGAGTATGGCAAAATCTCCCGAAAGGTAAAACCCCTATGCTCGAAACAAATCTGTCGATTTACCACCAGGATATCAAGTCACATTCTAGGTTTGATATTTTGGTGATCCGCGAGTGATACGTATTCACGAAATGTCTTAGATAGGCCTCTTATTCAAACTCCTAGGGCTCAAAGAAATAATATGCTGTGAAAAACAGTATTGATGAAATAGAAGGAGGGTTTGTCAGTAAGTGGGTGTACGAGCGAAAGTAAATCATACGGCTCGGGCCGAAAAAAGTATCCAGTTATTTATTTACCGTAGTCTTCTGACGATTATTGTGTTCTGGACATATATTGCGAAGCGTAGCCAGGGGGGAACAGTGGGGGCAAATGCCCCCCCCCGTTCCCTATGTTCTGCCACCCAATGTATGTGAATGTTTCCGCTCTAAAGTCCCAAATACGTGCCTGAATAAATTTCATAACTTCATTATCAACAATAAATTCTACAAGGTCTACAAGTTTGGATTGTATATTACGAGAAAAATAATATAGTACAAGTATGTAACAGTATGTTTAATAAACTGCTGAATATATGAGTCGGAGCCCCCTAACCCCCCCTCTCCCCGGTGCACCCTAGACACGAAACCCTGCTACGCCACTGGATATATTATTTTTAAATGTCATTGGATGCGGCATAGTTTTTCGAAAACCGGAGTCACCTTTCTCTGTTAACTCCTTATCGGGTAACTTCTGGGAGGTATGCATATCTGGGCGGGGAAAGGATAAGAGAATTTAGAAAGGGAATTGTTAATCCTTGCTTCTTTCCTGTCGTTGACACTATTTATTCAATAGTCAGATCACCAGACTAGCTTCCAAAGTTCATATTTTCTTCATTTCTTCGGAAATGAGTGGATGTTATTAGTGAAATTATCATGATCTGCAAAAAAACACGGCAAAAATATTTACGCTGTCATAATACTGTAACTATCGAGTTTATACCTTTTGTTTAATAAAATAAAAATTCTTAAACTCATAATCCATATCATCTCTAAAAATTACGTAGATTCCTTCTGGTACAGTCGGTTGTTTTCTATATTTCATTTCCAAAATAAGGTATACTGTGGGTTATTTGACGGTCTTGCGTCGAGTCCGTCCCATTAAAAAGGATATTGGTAAACCATACAATACTCGTGCATATGTGCGAAGAACGCAAAGCCAGTCGCTCACAGACCGTCGCAATGGAACGTAATTCTTCTGCCAAGCTCTCTGCCGCTAGCAGAGGCAAGATTGTTGGAATGGTGGCCGCCGGGATTCAAATCTCCGAGATTGCCAGAAGAATGGGTGTTCATCGAAACACCGTACGGAGGTGGGCGCAGCGCTCTGAAGGCGGAGACGATCAATTGAAGAGTAGGCCCAGATCGGGAAGGCCTCGATGCACGTCATCTGCAGTTGATGATGAAATTGCTCAGTTCACCATGGATAACCCTATGTCGCTGAAAGGAGCAGAAGGCACTCGTGTCAATTTGGGCCTGCAATGCAGTTACTCAACTGTCAGGCGACGCCTTCATGAAGCAGGACTCAGGCACCGTGAACCTGCACGTAAACCAACATTGACTGAAGACCATAAAATTGCAAGGCTGCATTTTGCTAATGCTTACATGAATTTGCCTCAAGCTTTTTGGGACCTCACCATATTTTCTGACGAGAAAACATTCAGGAGTGATTGCAGCGGCCGAATACACTTATGGCGTCCGCGAAATACACGGTAAGTTTTCCGTTTGCATATGCTTAATCTTGAATTTATTCATGCCTTAATCTGATTTACCTTAAACAACGCCTTCCTCTGTTTCTGTTAATATTTTCCTCATAATCACAAAGTGCTTAAGAGTTAGACAAATAAAGTTAATTATTTTTGATAAATTCATATATTTTTAGCACTTAGAAGTGCGTCGGTAAACTGCCACGAAGAGATATCAAATTGTGGTCAGTATTTAAAGCAAAACATTTTTGAAAATTATCCGATCTAATTTTGATTAATGTTTTGCAGCAGTAGGCAGTAGCTTAGTTTAAAACTGCCAAATTAAAGAAAATAATTACTTTGTACACACATATTTAAAATTGTTTCTTATATGTTTTTCTTTGATTAATTCTCCTAAAAATATGTTTCTTAATGTATCTTCGATTAATTTTGTCTTTATAGATACGGATCCAGCAACATTTTGAGGACAAAAACATCTGGGCGTGTTACTGCCAGCTTTTGGGGGGCAATGACAGCATCTGGTCCTGGACCATTGGTGAAGACGTCTAATCGAATGAACGCACTAGAGTACGTTAACATCTTAGAAGAAAATCTTATACCGTACTCTAAAGAGGTTTCTCCGGACGGGGAAACAAATTTTGTACAGGACAACTGCCCTATACATACGGCCAGAACTGTGAAAGACTTTTTTTTTTAGAAATCAGAAATTAGTGGTAAAACCTTGGCCGGCATGTTCACCGGATTTAAATCCAATCGAAAACCTGTGGGGACTTATGGTTCAGGAGTGGAAATTCATCGAAACCAAGTCTGTGGAGGCATTAGAAGCCCATGTCCGGGAGTTATGGGATTCCTTCCGCAGACGGCCTCAAATATGCGAAAACCTTGTCGCGTCAATGAATCGCCGGTTGCAGGAAGTGGTGGATTCAGGGGGTGACGGAACAAAATATTAAACAATTGAAAGAATTTAATGTGTTTATTTTTTCACCCCTTTCCTTGCGGCTGCATAGAGAAAAGAAGACGAATCACAATCCGTTGCGGCTAATAAACAATGGATAGAATTTTGACAGCGTAAATATTTTTGCCGTGTTATTTTGCAGATCATGATAATTTCACTAATAACATCCACTCATTTCCGAAGAAATGAAGAAAATATGAACTTTGGAAGCTAGTCTGGTGATCTGACTATTGAATAAATAGTGTCAACGACAGGAAAGAAGCAAGGATTAACAATTCCCTTTCTAAATTCTCTTATCCTTTCCCCGCCCAGATATGCATACCTCCCAGAAGTTACCCGATAAGGAGTTAACAGAGAAAGGTGACTCCGGTTTTCGAAAAACTATGCCGCATCCAATGACATTTAAAAATAATATATCCAGTGGCGTAGCAGGGTTTCGTGTCTAGGGTGCACCGGGGAGAGGGGGGGGTTAGGGGGCTCCGACTCATATATTCAGCAGTTTATTAAACATACTGTTACATACTTGTACTATATTATTTTTCTCGTAATATACAATCCAAACTTGTAGACCTTGTAGAATTTATTGTTGATAATGAAGTTATGAAATTTATTCAGGCACGTATTTGGGACTTTAGAGCGGAAACATTCACATACATTGGGTGGCAGAACATAGGGAACGGGGGGGGGGCATTTGCCCCCACTGTTCCCCCCTGGCTACGCTTCGCAATATATGTCCAGAACATAATAATCGTCAGAAGACTACGGTAAATAAATAACTGGATACTTTTTTCGGCCCGAGCCGTATGATTTACTTTCGCTCGTACACCCACTTACTGACAAACCCTCCTTCTATTTCATCAATACTGTTTTTCACAGCATATTATTTCTTTGAGCCCTAGGAGTTTGAATAAGAGGCCTATCTAAGACATTTCGTGAATACGTATCACTCGCGGATCACCAAAATATCAAACCTAGAATGTGACTTGATATCCTGGTGGTAAATCGACAGATTTGTTTCGAGCATAGGGGTTTTACCTTTCGGGAGATTTTGCCATACTCAATGTTAGACCAAAACTATTCAGCTAGTGAGACGTGTAAGTATTTATTCACTGTGAATAGATTAGCTTAAGGAGAAATAAGGATTCAAGGATTCTAATTTGGTATTAGGTATTCCTGCATCATTATTGAATGGCTGTAATATAATAAACAGTACCTACTGGGTGCGTTGATGTAATGAGACTGTACTCGAGGTTCACTTTCACAGTCATATTGAAATTACTTGAGTGCAAAAAAAAGACAACCACTGAGTATCGAACCCGGGAATGTTTTAAATACGCCTTTCGAGGCTGTCTTAACCACGCGGCTACCGCGCCGCTTTTACAGAGTGGGTCACTCTTGAGCACAAATGTGAATTTCGAGAACGAAAATCACCCAAGTCGGAGGCCTCATCGTCGCGTCGCAACCGCTTGAGCGCGAATAACCTTCGGTGCATTCTGATGGCGTTTTCCTCTCCCGTGTTTTACTCCGTCACCGTCGATTCTTTCGTTCAGTAACCCATACCCCACGGTCGTCTCACGACAAGTGAAGCTAGCCCAGCAAAAGACGCAGTCTGCAGGTGGTGCCAATTTTTAAAACCTTTCCGGCCATGCCCCATTCTACGGTGTGTAGAATGGAGCAAAGTTGATGCACTCAGACTTATGGAAACCATAGTACGTAGTATACACAGTTATATTTTCAAAGTTATCTGTGCGTCCGAAATTACTTACAAAAAACTGCCTGGATAGTACTGCTGTGCCCTGTGGAAAACAACTCCTTTTTTTGGCAAACATTTCGAAAAATAGTGTAAATTAACAATACTTTGGTACCATTAAAAGGATGAGATCTTTCTGTTTATGATGAGGAAAAATTTTATGCGAGCATTCATAACATTTTATGCAAAGTGGTAACTCACTCAAACTAACCGAAAAAGGATTTGGCGAACAGTTTGACAAAGCAACTGCGAAGAGATGATTCTCAGGGCTCGGGAAAATAACTGGCAGGGCAGTCCAAGGACCCACCTATCATTTGACTCACATTACTTAAGACGATGATTGAGAGACTGTACATTTTTCTCAGAATAAACCATCCCCAAGGTCACTCTGAAAGGGAGAGGGAGTAAATATGGGCCAGCGAATACCGGCATCCGCTAATGTGGAGCGATTGGATTAGCTTCGAGGCCAGCGAGAGGATGAATTTCTTATAATATTTTCGGAAATGTCGACTCAATAAATGTCCAGGCCTCTATCATTATGCGATCGTCATTCCAGGGGAAAAGTAGGCATTCCTCATCTTCCGCGACATTTCAAGGGCCCTTTAAAAAGATCGAATCGGCTCAAGAAATCAATTATCCCCAAAAATTAAGGCGAAGATGAGACCCGCTGTTATGACAGGAAGTCAAATTATCCATAAAATACGACTATAATTAGCAAACGGCCTTCAGGGGAAAAAATCAAGTGCCGTAATTAAGCATGTTCAAACCAACAGATATATTGGCCGGTTTGTTGGATGTCTCAACGTACTTGGAGCCACATGGCTGATAAATGTGGCTTTGGAATAGATCTTTATGAGAGTCGTGAAGAAGACAAAGTGAGTAGGTTTTCACTGTCTTTGGCAAGAACATATATCATGTTCCACATTTTAGCAGTCGACTGGTGTTGAGATGATTTGTTGCTCGGAATGTCTCATGCCAAGAGACGCAGAAAAGACCAAATATGTTTCATATAAAGGAGTTGGTAAAAATATGGACGCATCATTCCGCTAGATTCTTGAAGCCAATTCAGCCATTATGCAGTTGGCACAGTGTAGACCTTATTTTAGCTAATGTTTCCGGTGTTTGAGTTTGATTTTCGAGAAATCTAATTTGTAATTCACAGATATTGCAATATTTTGTGACTGATAGGGTCCGCCTACTCGGCACAAAATCTTTCCCATGGGAAAAAATAAATAAATACCACGGGATAAAATAATATCCTCCGTGTCGTATCAAAACTCACCTGATCGGAGTGTTTTTAAAAGTAATCTTTGCAATTTTCAATCGTGTAGCCTCCCAAGTCTCCATGGGTTCCCAACCTAATCCTTCCATTTGTGTACGCTCGTAGCAGTTTTTTAAACGAATTTTGCGGATTTCTTTATGCATTAAATTTATTTCGCGAATTATATCTTTATGTGTAGGGTCCCAAATGCTCACGGTGTATTCGAGATTCTGCCTAGCTAGAGCAAGGTCGCATCTCTCTTTCACTTTTTCTTCGTGGAAGCCACAATACACTTAATTTCGTGGGCGCCAATCTATCAATCGACGAGGTCGTATTCCAGCATCAAGGTTTTCCTTCTCTAAACGTTTTGTGCGATTTAACCTAGGCCGTAACGAAAAATTCAAAGAACTGCTGCCGACAGCCGCTTATTCTAAGCAGAGAAAGGTCGGTGGTAGGAGAGAAAACATGGCCCCTTTCGCCATGCATTCGTGATTTTACAGGTCTATCAAAATGATATGTCATGAGTAGACGGATGTATGGGACCTAGAAGGTTAATATGAAATGAAGGAGGCATTGTGGTGAACACTCATGGGTGAAGGTGAAGCAAGAATAGGTCTCCTAAGGACTAACTCCTTCATATCCTTGTAGTAATTCCGTTCCTTATCCTATTCTAGTTGACGATTGAGTTTATGGTTTATGTTATGTTTGTCCCTCAATATTCCTCGTGTAGCTCTACCTTCTATCACGTTCCTTAAGGATTCGTTATGTCTCAAAGTGTGGCCCATCCAATTGCTCACCCTTAATGCATAATTCAATATTCCTATATACCCTATCAACATGTCTGCCTGTCCCGGATTAGCAACTCATTATACAGTAGACTAGAACGCATCACAGGGAACCCAATAGACTTGAAGGCATTTGAGATGTGGGTTTGGAGAGGAATGTGGAAGAGAGTGAGCTGGGTGGCGAGGAATACGAGCGAGGAGTGTGGTGGAAAAGGAAATGAAGTCTGTTGTGTAGATTTGGAGAAGGCAGAAAAGAAGGATGGAGGACTTCTTGAGAGGTGAGGGCACGTTGAAGAGTGTGAAACAGAAGGGAGAAAGCTGAGGAAGCGTGGAGGAGGATAGGAATTGTGTATGAAATTAGGAGAGTCAGAGGGTATGATGAGGTCAAAGAGAGGCCTTATGGTGAGCAGTTTATATAAATGATGGAAGGTGAAATGAAGTTCCAAAATTTGGAAGTTAGAATAAGAATAATCCAGTGTGGAAGGGATTACGGTCCTTAGATAATCCACCACCTTTTCATCATCGATTTCCATTAGTAAGTGTAATGAGGTAAAACTGTAGGTTAAAAACGAATCGTCATCCCCACTCTATCATTAGGCGTTGGGTTGTGAAACGTACCGGAAATACAGAGGGGCGAACGAACGGAGCGTGGAAGAGAAGGAAAGGGGATAAGAATTTTGGACGACGTGAGGAGAGGAATTAATGAGAGATTAATGGACTCCGAGATCTGATGGCGAGAAATTGATGTGAGAGAAAATGAAACGACATCCCAAAATTGAAAAGTTAGGATGAAAACTGTCGAAAAACCTACCAATCGGCTGGTTGAGAACCCAAAGATGTTTCACGTTGCAAAATGAAAAGGGGTATTTTCTAACCGCAGACAATTCGATCCTTATGCATTATTGAATTAAAAGGGAGGGCCTAACAGCATTTATGAAGCACTGTTGAAAAAATAGAGGAGTTAAGCTTGTTGATTTGGGTTTTCAAACAGCTGAGATATTAATGCATAGTCTAACTATGACCTCAAGGTAGTTTGAGTAAGATATTTCCCTAGTCATAATGGACACCATATTAGAATTTTATTTATTTTGTTTCAGCGTCCTAAAAACGTATGAGGTAAATATTGCATTATTAATAGAGCAAAAATATAGTCATACATTACATAAATTCTCAGAAATTATGTAAATATAACTACATCATTCTCTAACTTGACTGATTTTTTAACGTCATACGGTGAAAACGCCTTCACAACAAGTTTTTTGTGATTCTAAAAAATTACTGTGGCGACTAATTGATACATGTTTATAAATAGTTGAGAAAACATAATAACTACACCGTTAGGTTTTCGACGAAATCTAGACGGTAGTTAATCCTAATTCTTTTAAATATTCCCACTTTTGCACAGTTCACAGTCGTAATCTATCCCATGTAATTGCTTGCTTATATTTTCAGGCAAATTCCTCAAAATGTAGTTTGTCAAGGGGTAAATATTTTGATATGGTTGGGAAGATGGGGGTTTTTTCTTTAAAATGAGGTCAAATCCTACGTGAAGTGATGTCTTGCTCAAACTACCTTAAGCCTATGTGAAAACAATAGGTATAGCACGACCGAAATAGGAGTTTATACTAAGGGTTAACAGGGTGTGGTGAAATGAACCGGACTCCTTTGGCCGGCTAAACGATTTATTCCAAGGATGCTAGGGATGACGATCGTAATTTAAATACTGACTAATGTGCAGATGGACGGAAAATGACAGAGCAGCACCGAGAACAATCCAACGCTCATCAACCTGCGTTACAAATTGATTTTCTCCCGAGATGATGTAAATCATGTTCTTCCGTGACCTTCTCGCGTGGAATGCGTTGTTACCATCTTTCCAGTCTTAAGTGTATTTGACGGCCTTCCTTGAGGTCAAACCGAGACGAGGAGTAATAAAAAAACACACGTGTCGAACATCATGCGATGGAACACGGACCGGAAGTTATTGAGGCTCTCGCTTCCGGCAGGAACGCGATAAGAGCTGCTGGCGAATCTATTTTGCATTCGATTTTTTCTGCTCTTTAGAAAAAAAGAGTGGAAGAGTGCATATTCCTCTCGGTAGGAGGGGGAAGGTTCCGGAACCGCGCTCTTGGTGGCCTTGAAACGGCGGCGGTAGTGTTCTTTCTTTCGCTTCTAGATTCGTATCGACTCTGAGGAAGGAGACCCATTTTTTCCAGTTCTCGTCCGCTTTCAAGTTGAAAGTTCCAAGGCGCGGATGAGGATGGTCTCACGCGCATAGAACTGAGGAAGTGCATTTCTTTTTTTTCGTTTTCTTTTTTTTATTGCGACTCCATCATTGAATCGAAGAACGTCTTAAATGAATATGAATACCTCCCTTCGTTTCGCGGGAGATAAAGACTTAACTGCGGGAACTTGATTGCTCCTACATGACTCGCATCGACTGCATGGAAGAATAGGGATTCTCTACTTTAAAGGATCCTTCCCGTGTCGCACATGATTTCCCAATGTGATCGCGCGCTGGTTCTCAAGTGAATTTTCACGTTTCCCTTCGGCCAAGCTGCACCGTTGTGCATGAATGAATATTTGCGCAGTAGAAGATGATTAAAATAAGCTTAGAATATGACTATAATAAGTGTTTCACTCAAACTTATTACGGCTACGCTAATAAAGCAGGCGTTAGGCAATAAGAGGGAGCTGATGATGTGGTCTTTGTTTAAGAATATTAGAAAAAGCTCATCTAAAACTTTAATGTGGGGAGTATCGTTGTGCGGTGAAGAAATATGTTCTCGGAGGAAAGAGGAGAGGAGTTTGAGATTCGGGAATACAGAAGAATGAAGTAAATGCAGTTCAGGGAAAGAAAGACAAACGAGGAAATGCTTGACATGGAGGGTGAGGGGCAGGCACGTAAACAGGGGGGAGGCTTTAGGGGCTTCAGCTCCCCCCGAAATTTTTTCCCGGTGCGGCGACTGCCTTTCGCCAAGGAGACCACTAGCCAAGGGGTACTCATGCTCTGAGCTAGACTTTTGAAGCAAACCCTCCCGAAGCAGATGTCTGGCTACGTGCCTGGTGAAGGGGGAACTTCTGGAGGAGTTTGGGAGGAGGCAAAATAGGTGGATGGAACAGGTAATGAGGGGCGAAGGGATGCTAACGTCCGTGAATAGGCCTTATGGACTGGATGAAAAGAGGTGGGAGGAATGTACATATGAAGAAAGAAATCATGTAATAATATAGGGACCCGCGCCCACTATAAATCTATAGAATATCTGCTTTCTCTAATTTAAACCTACCAGTAGATTACCCTACTCGATGAATATCTGGATCTATTCTCACTGGGTAATATAAGGCTACTTAAAATAAGGCTCTGGCCCATACTAGTAAATTCTTATTTTCAAAAGAAATAGGATGCTTGCACCTCTTCCATATTCACTATGGCTTACGGATCTAGGCATCCATGTGAAAAAAAATTCTCCGACTCTGATGAAAGAACTGTGAAGACAACTAAGAGAAAAGTGATTCGGGTTAACGACAGCTTTATATAAAATAGTGACATTAAAATGATCATCTTTACTTTCTCATGCTATCCATTTCAATCGCGTTGAGTTATTTTTTCAGCATTTAATCGCTATCTACTTAGAGTTAATTCTCCCACAAATGAATATCACAAACGATGAGGAATTGACTGAATATGTTATGAATTCTGATTTGGAAAAGGTGTGGGGAAATTAAGATAGATAGATAGCGAGTAAAAAGAAAAATCACTTGAGATGGTGAAAAAGGAAGATAATATTTGTTAGCAACATCAACCCCTTTCTGGGTAACATCAGTATCATCATAAAACACCTGCCAGGGTGAGTTTTTAAAAATTAGTTCATACTTATACCAGAATGCAAATGGAGAATGAAAAGTTTCCGAGATAAAGCGGCATGGATGAGTCTGAAAGCTCCGTAATACTTCCGGGCATAAGGCTTAGCATAAAGTTCTCTGCAGCGGTAATCGTGGGTCATTAGTGAACATTTTAATAATATTTCAAGTCGAATAAATTCTAGAACAATATTTCATTTGAGAACATTTAATGGGTGGAGCTCACGATACATGGCGTAATTAATTTTATGCAAGTATAATATTTTCAAATTTTTCCTTTATTAGAGCATGTTTCGACGACAGCTATTGACAGTTTTCAGCGCGGAATTCGAAATTTAGGCGAAAATCATCCAAGAAACTGTTGTCGCAAAAACAATGAAGCGGTGAAAAACACGAGAAACTCGCAGTCTTCAACAGGCGAAAATCATATTTTAAAATGTTTCGACGAATCTTTAAGTCGCGAATCAAATCTTTTTGTGCAGGTTCCCAAATTCTCACGGAGTATTCAAGATTTGGGTGAGGATAAGGCTGTGCGGAGGAAAGTATAAGAAAAGAAGCCAGTTTTCTTGGTCTAACGCCGGGAATAAAGCTCCTTTGACTATGCCTACCACGGAAGGAAATAGCGTGATAAATATGTACGTACCTACGCATTAATAATTTGTGGCAGACAAAAAAAAACCTGTAAACCCCTCTATAATATACTAACCCGTAACGTAGAATTAACGTAGAACGCCGTATTTAGCGGCAGGTATGAATATCTTCATTCATGCTAACCCATAGTTAAACGATGCCTTAAGGTAGTTTGAGCGAGATATCACTTAAACTAGAATTTGACCTTATTTTAAATAAAAAAAAACTCATCTTTACAAATGTATCAAAATACTTGCCGAATTCCGAGATACTTTTCGAGCAATTTGTCTAAAAGTATAATGTGTTTTACATGGGATAGATTTCGGCTGTGCTTTTTAGAGGAGGTATGTTGAAAAAAATAGGAATTTTTATCAGCTAGATTTTGCAAAAATACACGGTTTGTATGAGTTAATTCTTCTCAAGCTATCCACCGGTTGAAACTATTCACAATTGCCGACGTTTCGAGGGACGACTCGTCAATCATTCTTAAGGCAAGGCAAGAGTTTAATCCTGTTGAGAGCCCGAGAAGAGTTTACTTATATTACTCGTCGGGAAAGCGTTAGATCCTTCTTAACGGCTTGTAGTTTGTATGCTTTCTTAATTAATTATGAAAATTAATAAATTACTCCCCGCAGTAATTTTTACAGAATCACTAAAAAAACATTTGTTTTGAAGGTGTCTTCATCGTACGGTGTGAAAAAATGAGTCTAGTTAGAGACTTATGTGGATATTATTATTTAATTACTGAGAAAATTTGTCAAATATAACTATATTTTTGTACCATTAATATTACAATATGTACTTCATGCTTCTTACACACCTTCACTGATATTGAAAAAAATTAATTCGAATATGGTCTCCATTAAGACGGGAAATATCTCGCTCAACTATCTTAACCGGGGAAACAAGTGACTCATATAAAGAGAGAGCGAGCAAGAGTGGTCATCGACACAATTGGCAGCTCCCCTAACACTGTGCCGCCTCCGTCGATGATTCAGTCGGAAGGAAACCTCCTCTCCTCTGGGCTTTTTTGGCAGCCTCGGTCACTGTCGTGATTCCTTTGACGCGCGATGCTTTGGCGGCTGTCTCTCTTTTTTCTGGTGACGATTCGTGCGGACGGGGTCCGTTCCTCATTCACGCTTAATAGTTACCCTTTTGATTGGCCATTGTGGCATCTACGGAACTTCACATTGCGCACAAAATGTTTTGATACTGATGTCTCCATAAGTTCCCGCGGCCTAAGTCAACCGGGGTTGTTGGTTCTTTGGGGAGGCGAGCGACTGCCAGTACGGTCCTTTTGTGACATGGGGGCAGGTGGGTGGGATGGAAAATAAATGGGAGAAGTAGTGGTGATAAACCTTGGTATCTGCCTACTATTATCGAAAGACGCCAAGGTGACTAAAATTTAACGTTCCATCCTACCGATGTACTTGCGGTACTACTACTACTGTATTTGCAGTACTTAACACACATTACCCAAGTAGCGATCGGGATAGCACTCTTCACCATCGTACATTTCAAGCCCGCTTGTCTGCGCTTGTAACCCCTGCACTGACCAGAAACTCTCAACTGGCGGTTTCCTCTAATTTTTGTTACATATATATTTAATCCCGGCGACTAATAGTACGAGGGTTAAGATTACTTTCAGGTGAAGACCATGCACGAGTAGCGGCTTGACGGGGAAGAATCGAAGCGGGATAACCTGACGAGTCGAACTTAAACGTGACCTCTTGAGTTTATCCACACTAATCATCTACATTAGGTGGCGTTTAAGCAATTGCATTAAAAATGTTGTATGCATTTATATTATTGAGAGTTGGTCACTTTTTGTTTCAAATCTCAACTTCCTTATCTTATAATTTTATCTTTGTATAATTATAACTGGTAATTATTGTTTTCCTTGCATTATGTTGTACCCCTGATGATGCTTTAATTAAAAGGCGAAACGTTGGCAAAAAGGAAGTTGAGATTTTTTTAAAAATACGTGACCAACTCTCAATAATATAAACGCATACATCAATTAAAGTGGTCAATAACCAATTCAATAAAATTAAAAATGTTGGCATTTTTCATTCTACAAATTTCCGTAATTGCGATTTTTTCCTGCTCTTCATTCATCAAAATTTTTAGTTTTTCATATGGAAGGTTAACATAAACAATACATGCGAATCCAAAAGAGTTAAGAAATCGGTAATTCAAATAATTCGTTCATGATACATTTCAGAAGCATTCAATTACTCATTCAGTTTATTGGTTTCAGAAATTATCTCGAAAATTCGTATTCATGAGTTCCGTAACTAACCAATATGGCCGGTGCACAACTTGATCAAATCGTTAGTATGTTAGAATTACTCGATAAATGTGTTCATATTATGTGAAGGATTTACTGACTTAGCTATTTTTATGCAAAACTAATTGTATTCATATGATAGTAAATTATTTCTAAAATTTTTTCCAGGGATAGGAGAGTAGACAAAATGTCTAAGCAATATTATTAACGGGGGATAATTACGAAAGCGATAGTTCCTGCAACTCAAATTTAGCAATGAAGTCCATTAATCCAATGGCTATGATAACTGTCAATCCCATAGATAGATATTTGTGCAACCAGATATTATAAGAAATAATTTTGGCGGCTGGTTGATTTTCTTCTCGAGATAATCACAGAATTTTATTGCCTCACGTGCTAAAGAAATTGACAGCGATTCTTCCCAAGAGAAGCGTTAATGATATCTTTATCCCGCTTATAGCGGACATTGTGTAGCGCTTGAGTTTTTTTTTTCAAGGAACGTGATCGGCGATAACACGTAAGGAAGAAGAGTTTTTCCCTGCTTTCCATCAAAAATATTCGCCGGCCAATTACCTGAAAAAAATGTCTCTCCCCGCGGTGAATATACTTCCTCATCAATTCATCCGATCAAAAGATTCAGCAACTTTCGTTTTCCTTGGATCGCGGGCGACGCGCGTCCTCTTATCCGAAAGGGGTGAAAATGCGGAAAAGCAAAAAAAAAAAAAATTACTCGGCGCGTTCCGTTTTCTAACTTTTGGGGGTCCAGAATATCAATTAACCAGTTAAACTACTAAAAGAAAGACGTGTCTCATATCAATAGCCAAGATTCATCGGGAGGGGTGAAAAAAATTAATTTTCATTTTCTGCCGTCGAAATAATGCCACCTTTCCCACTTTCTGTTTCTCCGTATTTTCCCTTTATCTCTCTGTATCTCTTTGAGGTTGTTTGATCGAGATATTTCCCTAGTCATAGTGGAGACCATATTTAAATTTAAGTTTGTAAATACAACGTCTGTAAGAAGAATGGAGTAATTATGGTAGTTATTATGGCGCAAAAATATAGTAATACATGACATAAATTCTCAGTAATTATATAAATACAACTAAATTAGTTTCTAAGTTGACTAAATTTTTCACCCCGTACGGTGAAAACGCATTCACAGCTGGTATTTTTTGCGAATCTGTAAATATTACTGCGCAGAGCAATTGATTAATTTTTATAAATAGTAAAGAAAAAATGCAAACAATACTTTAGTTTTTTGACAAAATCTAGATGCAAGAAACTCCTAATATTGTCAATACTCCCCCTCTGCAGCGCCCAGCCGTCATCTTTCCCATGTAAAACAGCTTATATTTTTAGGCAAATTCCGGAATATGTAGTTTGGCAAATGGTTGATATTTTGATATCATTGGAAATATGGGAGTTTTTCCTTTTTTAAATGAGATGAAATCCTATGTGAAGTGATGTCTTGCTCAAATTACCTTAAGAGTTTACCTTAAAACAATAGGTATAACACGACCGAAACAGGATTTTACACTAAGGGTTAACAGGGTGTGGTGATATGAACAGGACTCCTTTGCCCGGTTAAGCGATTTATACCAAGGATGCTACGGATGACGATCATAATCTAAATACTGATTAATGTGCAGATGGACGGAAAATTACAGAGCAGTACCGAGAACAATCCGACTTCCGCTCATGAAACTGCGTTACAAATTAATTTTTTTATCAATTATATTTTTTGGCATTTCCTTATGTCTCTAACTAAACTCACTTATTGACGCCGTACGGTGAAAACGCTTTCACAACAGGTTTTTTGTGATTCCGTAAAAATTACTGCGATGAGTAATTGATTAATTTTTAAAATTAGTAGGGCAAACATACAAACTACACACCGTTAGTTTTTTGAAAAAATCTAGGCATTTGAAAATTCCTAATTTTTCATTATTATATATAGGCAAGTAATATCGAGTTTAGGTCATGGCATTAAAATCAGCTATTCTTTGCCGACGTTTCGGAATCTAATAAGTCCATCTTCAGGGCTACGAGATACGATGGTCAAAAAACAAAACAAAACACAGTATTTACACCAATTTATCAAATAATTACCAATAACATATTACTTTAGAAGCAATTCAAATAAAAATTAAAAAAGCTTTTGATGTATAGGCATTGCGAAACTTGGTGGCATTCGAAATCAGTTAGTTTCATGTCAGTGAAGGGGAGTGACGCTCCAATTAGCATGTAGGGGTATCACAGGGCTCCTGTTTGGACCTCTTGATGAACCCTCGGTCACTTTACCCCACCTCTCTTACATGTTTTCCTCTCCCGGACGTCATGCATTTCACAAGTGAGTGCCACCAAGTTTCGCTACACCTATATTTCTGTTGAATGTATTTCTGTTTGTATCTTCTGTGATTTATTTCGTTGTCAAACTTGGTTTCTATTTACTAGTCATTAACTCGTCATTGACAATAATGACCTGATGTTGAAAGTCTCAAATGAATGTATTCTAAGGTAATATGTTATAGATAATTATTTGACAAATTGGTGTAGATGCTGTGTTGCTGCTTTGTTTTTTGACCATCGTATATTTTATTTAGCCCTGAAGATGAAATAATTAAATTCCGAAGCGTCGGCAAAGAATAGCTGATTTTATCTTCATGACCTAAACTCGATATTACTTCCCAATTTATCAAATTGTGAGATCGATATGATAAACAACGAGTTTTTCATTATTCTCCATATAGAGCGCACAGCCGTAATCCATTTTATGTAAAACAGCCCAAAAGCTTAGGAAAATTGCTCGAAAAGTAGCCCGGCAAGGGGTTGATATTTTGATATAATTGGAAAGATGATTTTTTTCTTTAAATTAAGCCAAATTCATCAAATCTTACGTGAAGAGGTATGCCGCTCAAACTGCCTTCTTCGATCTCGGAATGTACAGAATTGCGAAATCAAAGAAGGAAAGGAGCCTCTCTTAGATCGAGCTGCTGTTCAAGTTTTATTGACTGTCATTCGAAGAGATTACACCCGGATGGATTGCTTCCTTTTCGACTGAGAGCACTGATGTGAAACCAGTCACGTTATTCATAGTGCATTTACACATTTCCGTCATTACCAGCTTTCTTTTATAGCCAAACTGGTAGAAAAAATTCAACGCCATGTATATGCACTTATTCGGGATGTGAATTATGAATGTGCGTTTCATTAGCCATTAAAATAATGAACAGAAGATGACGCTGAATGATGTCATATTTCAAAATCCTCTACTTGTTGCCCCCCTAGGAGCTTGATAAATTCTTAGAAAATTTAAAATAACGACTAAAACATTAGTAGTATCCTTTTCCGATTCACATCGTGTAAGAAATTGAAGCACTTCAGCTCTTGCTTTAATTATTATAATTTTTAGAAGTTAATGTGGTATAAATCAAAGAAAACAGAGTTCTATTGATAAATATGCGCTCTTCGCTGAACCAGGTACTTAGTAGTTGAAAATGATAGGCGGTTGTAAAAGGGAATGAAGATTGTTTGGAGTCACGCCACTGCACTGGTAATGATGGTACGGTATTGCATCAAGGATTCCATAATTCTGCATTGGAGGTGCGACACATCCTATGTCGGTGATGGAATGAAATAACAAAAAATTCAATAACATTTCACATTTTCTTTTAGATGTTTTATTATGTGGTTTGAGGTATATTTTGGAAAAAAGTTGGATGCCAATTTTAAATTTTGTAGCACCGTGATCGCAGCCATTGCATCCCATGCAAATAAGCTCAGATAAGCTATTATTCATTCAAGAGCTGTACTTGTTACATTGACAACTCACACAAGATGTTGAAAGGGCAGTAAAAATAGTGAAAATTTCATCCATACAAGTTTATGATGCGATAAAAAGAGACCAAATAATTTGATATTGTTTGTTGGACAGAAGGATCCTACCAAAATATGTAACGAAAAAGCAGTTTAAGGTGTAATTGAATCGTGCTCTCGCACGGTGGTTGGCAGGGCACGGGTGGAGCTCGAAATGCAACTACCATCTTGTGGTGAGTCCTGGGTATCTCAATTCAACCAGTGAAGAGTTGCATATTACTAATAAAATCAGAGCAAAGCATCAGGTATTAAAATATATCAGAAAAGAGATGATAGTATGTCCAAAAAAGGTTGAAATGTTTTAACAGCATGCGTAACTTACGAAAGAAATGGGAATTTGTCGAGCTTTTTTTCACAAAACAGTTGAACAGTTCGGCCGTTTGAGCAGACTGAAGACGGATTTTTTATTGACTGTGTTTAGGTTTGCTTTGCTCTACAACGCATTAGTTGTGTTTTTGCTGGTACTCGGTCATTCTACATAATATATGAGATCATTTTAAATATTTTTTCCGTAAAAAATCATATTTTAGGCTTTATGCGCAGAGACTGAAGAGGCGTACTATATTCAATTTTTTGAGTCTTGCATTCACCTACAACGAATTAACAATGTTCGTTGGTACCCGGTGTCTATAATAATTCGATACATTTTTTTTTAAATAACGAACATTTGGGTTTTTTCTTTATAAATTCAAAACTTTAGACCAATTGTGCAGGATAGAATATCCAACGAACTCTTACACGTGCCGTGCCCTTTCTACCTCTAGTATTTCTTTATTTTCGTTACATAAAATGGAATTCCACCAAGTCAAACCAAATCTTGTTTCTTCCCTCTTCTGTATTATTTACATATTCCTTTGCTTCATGGTGAGTCCAATCTGTTTTTCTCAGCTGTATTGTAGTATATCTTAACTAAAACTCACATGTCCTTCTGTGCCCATTTGTTTTGTAAGTATTGCCAGGTTAGGAAATGGATGGGTGATGAAATAATGTGGAATAGGTACTCGGGTAATTAACATATATTTAAGGAGCGCGCTTTGTTGGTTTGCCAATGCCCAGCGAATGGATAAGAGGAGAATAATGGATCAGATATTTGGTGGAGGAGTAAACAGTATGAGATGAAGTGGTGGACTGGGAAAGTCAGAGGTGGATTTGGTGAAAAAAGTAATTGTGAGAAGGAATATTAGGAGTCTTAAGAATAGGAGGGCGAGTATGAAGCAATCTATGAGTGTTTCTGAAGAAAGAGAAGAATATACAAATAGAGCAGTACGGAGGAAACTATATGAGCTGAGTCAGCTTTAAAAGCCTATCATCGAGAAGGAAACGTTTTTAATAAACAGCGTAAATGGTGTTCATCTCCAGCTTCAGTTTCAAATGCTTCAATATTTATTTGGTAACCCGTTCTTAACTCTCTGACCCATTGAGATCTCATCTCCATATTAATATTTTCACGCATCTTCTTTGAGTACATCATGGGTCTCTTCATTAAGAGTGTCTGCTTTGCTTGAAATAATATTCATGCAATGCCCATGTTCAGCTTTTCGCTCGGCAGTCCATCCTCATTGAGCACGCTCGATTCAGAACTCCGTGGACTTAAACAGTTGGTGTTTCTGGAGGACAACACGCAATGGATAGGAAGATTATCCCCGAGTTGGTGATGCTGCGCAACTGTAACGTCTTGTTTCTTAAGGTTTGCAGACCAGCATCTGGTAAAATACCCGTGGGAAGCGTTATCTCATAGCAGTGAAAGAGATTACACCCTCTGGTGAGAAAGCTCTGTTTCCCTCGCGGTCGTCCCAAACAAGCCGTTTATAATTGTGTCGTAGTCTTCGGAAGAATCATCCTCATTAAGGGCCCTTCGTCTCCACAGCAGTAAGGGACATCCCCACCCACTCCTAACGCGCTCAGGAGGGGAGAAGGAGGGTGGAAGAGGCGGTATTTGAGGATGGCGATCAGGTGAATCCCATCCTTCCCCTCTGTGTTCCCGTTCACCCGCTTCCTCAAGCGCGAAATAGAGAAAGTTAGCAGACGGAACGTATAAATAAAATGGAACGCTAACCGAATTACGCGCCTTTCACGCTAGAATAGGTTTTTCAATTGCCGCTCAGAGGAGTCCCACAGGCGCGCGTAATTGGTTTTACGAAACGATGAAATATTTGTTCATTTGTTGCCGAGAGCTCGCAGACGATGTAGCGTTACACTCATTAAATTATGATATCATCTCCGTTGTTGATGACTCTCTGGGTATGATTCTCACAGAAAAGCGCCTTTCTTCATTCATCTTTCGACTCTCATTTTCATCCCTCGTTTTAATATTTTAAAGTTGTTTAACCGTCGACTGCCCGAGGATGATTTCGTCCACTACTTTCCAACCCCTGACCCACCATATTTACCTGACAATTAATTTCAGCCGGAGCGGTCCGGAGCACTCCTCCGGTACTTCTTGGAACACAGGAGCGGAGTTCCATACCCCTCCAGACCCCTCAGTGCTTCAGGGTCCGATACTTCAAAATAGAGAAATTAAGTCCTGCTTGGCACTATTCTCAAATGAACCATTTTCCCTGGTTGTGGTATCACATCAAATGAAAAAAAATGTGAAACATAATTACCAGATAAATAATACAAAAAGAAAAGTAATATAATGAAAAATTGCCATATTTGCTAAAAAATAATGTTGGCAGTAGAGGGTTAATCCATGAATTCCGATGCCGGGTTTCTCTCCAGATCTTCCTCCATTCCCCGAAAAATCCATCTATAACCAGCCTACCCACCCAGGTGGTTGGAGTGATTTTTGTTTATGTAAAGATTTGCATTCGACTTCGCTTACGTGTTCTCATTCACGATATCTATAGATAAGAGTAAAAAAATGCATCATACCGCTTAGGTTTTTGTCAATTCAACCTATTTTAACTTAGCCTTATTTCGTAATAATTCGATTGAATATGTACAGACGTGAAACGTGAAATAATATATATTATATATAATTATATATTGCATATTATTATTATTATATTATTATTATACACGCCGAGTTCAGTATTCTGAATAAACACCTTTCAATATATATTTCGCCCAAATTTCGAATGCTGCGCTGAAAAATTTTTCTAAAATGATTTCATTAAGGAAAATATATAATTCTTGTATCGTTTCCATTTATTATTAGCGATACCTATAGATAAGAATTAAAAAAATTCATCATACCGGTTAAGTTTTTGAAAATTCAACCTATTTTAACTCGTAGCCTTATGGTACATTACATATATTTCGTAATAATTCGATTGCACATGTACAGATTTTTTTCTAAACGTGAAATGATAAATTTTTATTATTATAATTGTTAATATCAAGTTGCCACGCTGTTTTCAATATAAAAAAACACATTTCAATATTGATTCGTCCAAATTTCGAATGCCGTGCGGAAAACTTGTTATAAAATACTTTCATTAAAAAAAATAAGTCTCGCTCCATTACTGCCTATATGGTGAGTTCCAACATATTAACAGATTTTTTAAAATGAAATGTGGTCCAAGAATTTTTTTCCACTGAAAATAATAATGAAAATGTGCACTCAATGACCCACTATTATCGCTCCAGCCACTTTAATGGCATCGATGGCCTCATCTGTCGGTTTCCTTCCCATGCAATCCGCCAGCTACTAAAACCGAAATTTTATTTCGTCCGTTTTTTCAATGAATTCGATAATGAGATGCCCGGCGTCAATCAATGGAAGAGATTTTTTTATTTAAACCCTTTATATTCTATATTATTATAATGTGATTACTTGCGGAAAGACCAATTGTATTCATTATATTGAGCGACAGAGGGGAAACCCTTTCGCAGAAACTGTGGAAAGGAGTTTTGGAGGTAATAATGGAATACTGTAATTACTCAATTGAAATAAGACTCACTTGGGTGTTTTTTTTCTGAGCCACCGTATTGGACATCCATCAAGTCTTCTAATAAGGAAATAATTATCTCAATTCATGGAAAGTAATGATTTTGATATTCGCCAATAATAATAACTTATGAATTATTGGAATGAATCATTTTAATTGTATACAAATCTCCAATTACAAATGGTGAAAAGCCAAAAACCTACTAACTGCAGAACGGGAAGAACTTCTCATTCATACGTATTCATTCTCATTCACTCTGCCTAGAGTTCACGTTGCCATTCTTTTTCGCGTAATACTTTATATCACTGTCCTCTTCTCAAGCGTTTTCATGGCATTTATGTCCGAGGTTTAGGTCATAAGTCCTATCTCTATAGCACACAAATTTTACTAAGGTGACACATTTCTCCAATATAAATCTATCTTTACCCAAGTTGGATTTGATTCCGTATATCGTATGTTGACTAAAACTCCAATTTCTGAAAATGATGTCATTATCATACTTTATTTCCAGAAATTTTTTTCTTTTGGCCATTTAATTTTTCACTTCCCTACTGTTATCCTCTAGAATACCTAATTTAAAAAAAACACGCAATGTGTATTGGGTGTTGTGCTCCGAGTAAAATGTGGAAATGTAGGTAGCGTTATTAAATCGATTACCTGTTTTAATATTAACCATTTGAGTGGAGTCTCCCATGCTTAGTCGCAGAGTATGTACAGAAGAAGAAAGACGATACTCCGTCAAGGAAAACCCAGATGGCCGGCACCTACAGTGATGTTTACCCAGTTATCCAACTGAGGGGAGGGCAGGGTAAAGGAAGGGGAAAGGTAGGAAGGGCCGCAGTGTTTGGCAATCGATCATCATGTAGGATGAACGGATGCCGTCACAAAACCTGGGATTCGATCACTCAAGGCGTGGTCAGACAAACGCAATTATTTCGAGTGTCTATCTTCACGCCTTTGAGCTGGAATTCAGAGTCTCTTTGGTCGACGGAAGGTGGTGGTTTGATCCAGGTGCTCTCCCTACCCAGAGTGCAACAGATCGCCGTTATTCTCTCCTTGTTCAAGTTCTTGCGCCGCGTCAAGGCAGAGGTTGGCGGATGGGAAGCGCTTGACTCATCACCCTCCAACCAAGGGCTATGCACTTCAGTTTTTGTCGAAAAGCCGGTGGACTCCCCTATGCAAGAGACAGATTATGTAAAATATTTAAGGGGAGAGATCCACTCGAATCTCTCCCGGTATATTTGCATAAATTACAGTTGAGGGTATGTACCAAAGTTTACCCCTCATTTTACAAAAAAAAACATTTTCTCCATCTTATTCTCCAGTCTTCTTCTTCTCCAGGCCATCTTCGTCTCCAGGCCGTCTTCTTCTTCCCCAAGCCATTATCGTCTTCAGACCGTCTTATTTCCTCTCCATCATCCATCTCCATCTTCCATTATATTCTCGGGGACTACCACTTTTTTCCCCAGCCAACATTTTCTTTTTAGTACGCATTAGATCTGCTGCTCAGGGTTGCACCTTATTGGTTGAATTCTGCCGTATTATTTTTGAAGTTATACTTCTTTGCGCCCGTTGGAGACTTTTGGGATGGGATGTTGGTCGAGAAACCGCGTCACGCTCTTTTTTGGGTGAGAAAAATCCACAATTGTACGTTTTTGCATGGTTTTTTGTACGTTCGAACTTTGAACAAGAGCATCGATGGGTGAGTTGGTAGCGCACTCGACTTTCACCTAGGAGTCCCATGTTCGATTCCCGGTTGGGGCAATTTTTTTTTAAACAAAACTTCTTTTCAAAGTTCGAACGTACAAAAAACCATACAAAAACGTACATATAGTATATAGGTGTATATAACAGATAATATATAGGTGTATATTATAAAAATTAAATCACTCATAACAATATATCGAAGAGAAATATATTGAATAATAGAGAAAAAATGTCTTTTATTTCATTTATATATCCTGTCTGCCTGTGTGTGTGAGCGGGTGTGTGCGACCGGCCAAAGAAGTATAACTTCCACCGTCTGGTCCGACGCAGACCACGTTTTTTTCTATTATATACATATTTCTTTTCCTGGGATTTTTGGTTCAGGCTAGTTTGTAGGATTCTTCATCAGAGAATTCTTCTGTGTTCTGGGTTTTTCTTCTTAACGAAGCTTTCTAATTCCTTTAGAAGTCAGTTTCTTAGACAAAAAAGGATTATTTCACTGTAGTCTTCTCTCATTTCATTCGAGACACCAAATAGGTGGTGGTAGTAGTAGTAGTAATTTTGTTTAACGTGCTTTAACGGCTGAGGTCATTTCACACGTTGTACTGTCTGCCACTTGCAGGCAGGGGTAGCAGCACTCGGACGAATAGGTGGACCCCCCCTCCAAATTCGAGCCGAGTCAAACGATGCCTATCTTCGGTGACTCTTCGGGAGCCGTCATTTCCATCGTGTCAGGTCGTTTTCCTCAACCAGTTTGCCCCTTACATGAGATTCTGTTCATGTCTAATTTTATACAAGTTCCTTAGGTGCAAAGCTTGAAATCACTGCCGTGCGCTCAGTGATTTTTAACGAGTTGTTTATGTTCGGGGGTGGTGCAAGAGGAGCATTGTGGATATTGTTCATTCAGACAGAAACAATGATCTTTGAGCAAGAAAATGAGGAAATTCCACACGAAAAAATTACTCACGAATAATCTTTTCTCTTTAAGGTATTTTGTTCGCCACTACTTAACCTTTAACTGACCGGAATGGAACTGGCTAAGAACATAATGGATTACGCAATTAATTATTATAGTCATTGTCGCTTTTGACCTCTCTGTATGTACTTTGTAAAATTGTGTTCTCGGTGACCCGTTTGTCAAAGTAATCAAATCGAATGTGTTACACTGTGGTTATTGACAAAAGTGTTGCATCTCAACTTCATAAGTGTACTTGAAAGTCGTACGGTATATTTCGGCGGATTCATTTTATATTTCCAACTTAAAAAAACTAAGGGGTTGGAAGTAGATTGGAAGTAATGGAGATTGGTGTAATTGAAGAATGATGAAGATTAAGTGGAGGGAGAGAATCACTAACGAAGTCGTACGAAGAGCTGGAGAGAAAACATGCATAGAAAACACTCTGCGAAGAAAGAGAGACAAACTTATTGCACACATGAATGACTTCAGGCTATCCCGTTGTATTGAATGGGTGAAGGTCTCTCGGGTTTCCACCTGGGTTAGTTGCTCCACGTTCGACGTTTTGACAGCTTACTCCGCCGTAGTCCTCAGGGTGATGAGTCATCCTGAGGACGACACTGTAGTAGGCTGTCGAAACGTTGGACATGGAGTCGCTAACCCGCATGGAAATCTTGGAGACCTTTACCTATTGTTGGACACATTTTGTGACAAAACAGCCTAATGAAAACGATATCGGAAGGAGAAATAAATGGGAAGAATTATTTATGGAGACCAAGAATGGGAAACATCAAGCAAATCATGAAGGGCGTCAAAATAAATAACTATGTAGGAATGAAGTGGTTGGCAGAGAGGAGAGTAGAAGGGATAGCTGCTGCAAATCATTCTTCGGATTAATGACCGCTGATGATGACCTAAACAAATGATATGGCTCATAAATATAACGATTGGTTACGCTTTTCATATCTACTGGTTAAGTTTATGTGCAACTTAGGTCCAAGAATACTGATATGCAATATATCTCGCTTTGATGGCTGGTGTTTTCTCGTGGAGGGTGAATGATGACATGATGATGGATGGTTTTCATCGGGCGTGGATGAAATGAAATACCTTATTAATTTTGATTGCTCTTTTAAGAGAGAGGTGTTAGTTCTTTCTCGCGTTGTTTCGGTGGCAACTCTTTTGTTTCCTGGACAACTCGGAACTATCCCGCGCAGCTAAACACGGTTCTGAAGTGGCTCCTGTTCCCACGAATCCTTTCCCTTGTTCTCTCGTATTATTTAGACACTGCAATAGTGAAAGGGTTTCATTTTCTACCTGTTGGTTTTTAAGTACTCAACCAACATTGTCCCATTTTAAAAAAGGTCATATCTTCATCGGCCATTTCAAATCGTTTTAATTAACTGTCCCTAGTTCATCGCCTAATTAACTTCGAGTATCGTTGAGTTTGAATTTTGACAATTTATTTACCCTTTCCTCAATGTAGCGTCTTTAAGATAACTTGACGAAGAATTCACAGAAAGTGGATATATGTCTCTTTTACTTGCTCTGATTTTTCACGATTTGAATGTCGCATACGGGAATAAACCCCCTTGAAGTCGATATTATTCCTAAAAAATTGCTATCCAAAGGCTTTTAAACAGTCAAATAGGGGCTCTTACTCTTCCTTCTGGTACCAGTGAAAAAATACTGCGCGGGCATATTTTTATAGCCCGTTAAATATTTGAACACTTCTTAAAGCCTTGTCATGATTTGAGATAGTGAATGACGCTCTGGCTGAAACACTTTAGACCGTGCTACTTTAAGAAGTTGACTAAATGTTTGGTTTAATTTTTCATGGAAGCGTAATTAGTTGAGAGCTCAAGATTTTTCTCTAAAATGAACAAAGATGTCGCGCAAAACGACTTTTTTTTTCACGAATGGTCGCAAAAACTCTAAAAAAGTAATTAATTTTTTTTCTGGAACATAAAAAGTACCTAGATATGATTGCTTTTAGCAGGAAGGTATTGGTTTCTAACGTACTTGGACGCCTGTGGTTGTTTCACCTCTTGAAAAAAGTTTTTATACATAAAAGCTATTACGTAACATAATTATTCATCTACATACTACCCCGCAAGCCGCCTCAATAGGCGTGTGGCGGGGGGTGTTAGGACACCAGCCGTTTACATATAAAAAGGAAACGCTCTAAAGAAATTACGCCTAGCATTTATTAAAGTCCCTTATTGTTCGGGGGAAAAACGAATTCCCATACCTATCCGTTCGGCAAAATATTTCTCTTAATTTATCGTTTCTGTCGGACCTGGAAATATAGTGGGGTTCTAATATGATGTTCTCCGTGTCGCTCTTAAAATTATCTATTCTCAATTGCTCAAGCAATCTAAACCTAGCGCGCAGCCTCCGAGTCTGTAGCGGCTTCCAGCCTAATTCGTTTAACATCTGTGTAACGCTGTTTACACATCAATTATTGCATATAATTGATGTATAAATAATATAAAAAGCAAAGATAGAATGATTTCTCTCAATTTTTAATGTTATTAAGTTCACTAGCAGTAAGTTCACTTACAAACCTTGTGTAGTAAGTGCTTAATTACCTTCAGTTTGCTGAAGAGGGCCACGTTGGGGTCGTCATATGCGTATCCGCACGCACTCTCGTCTTTCCCTTATTTTTTGTGTCGCCCCTCTTTCAACTTTATTTTTTCTATATTTTGTTGACTTTTCTTCTTTGAGTAAGTTTCCCACTTCGTTAAGTAAGTTGAGTAAGAGTGTGAGTGAGTGCTTTTTAAAGTTTTCGTGAAGTGCTCTGTGATTGTCCCTGGTGCGGAATCCCATTCCCATCACAAAAGTGTGTATGGGGGTCATAACCCCAGCGTCCTAAATGGGGTCCCTTACAAACCAGTGAAGGATGCCAATGTTGGGTTGAGTACATGTGTCCTGTCCCCAGAAAACCCCCACAGCGAGGCCTAACAGGTATATTTTTAGATTTTTATGACATTTACCTTTTTCTGACGTGTGGTGCTAAACCTTCTACTCCCAATGGAGTTTTTCTTTGCTTTACTATGTTAGAGACCGTAAATCTCAACCTTCCCAGTTACTAGAAATGTAAAGGTGAAGACTAATGATGGAATGAATTAATTACCTGAAGAGAGGGGAGGGTATGAGTGAACCAATCTTGGGACCAATGAATACTCTATAAAATACCTACTCTCAAATTCATTAGTGTCCACCCATTTTGGCTTTTCACCGCAATGATTCCCCATAAAATGTAATTGGATTAGGGCTAAAATATCACCCGTTTGGAATTCACTAACTATACCGTCTGTCTTCTTGTGCTTACTTGCATAGTGTGAAAGAAATCTCCTAACCAAATTTGATTACTTTACTAAATGTGCTTATATTTTACGAGGAGTATGTTAAAAGAATTGTTTTTATCTGTAATCACTGAGAAATTTAAGATATTGGTTTAGGTCTTGGGGCATATCCTAATTTTTTCTCCATAGCAGGTCCACTTATTATCTTTCCTGGTTCAGTTTGACTATTAGCCCTTCAGAAGTCTTTGTAGTTTCATTCTTACTCTGCCATACTCATGCCGGGCCCCACCGGCGATCGCGCCTCAAGTTCGCGCCACCTTATTTCTCTCTCAAGTTTGCATGGGATGGGAAGGCAATACAATGCAATTGCTGTTATGGGGAAGAAAAATTATTCTGAATGTTTTTTTTTTTTTTGGGAAACATATACACTCATTTAGCCACATTTCCCACTGCTTCCACTTGATAAAAGAAAAAAGAAAAAAAAAAAGAAAAAAAACCACCAAGTTCACTTCAAGAGCACACCAGACAGAGACTGCCTGCAAATCAGGCAGCAGGTCTGGTAGTCCATTTATATATATATTAACGTTCTTATATAGATTAACGTATTTTGACTTCAATTATCGCAGTTATTAGATAATAATTAAAAAAATTAGATGCTAATATTTGTATTTTTTTCAATTTTCCGTGAGTTTTCGCTTCTAACAAACAGTTTTTCGAAACTGACATCTATATTACATAGAAAGATACTATTTTACCCCATATTTTTCCTATTCTCGAATTTAACACCTTGTAATTTCAAGTTCTATTTGCGAGAAAAATATCGTGGAAAGGTAATTTTTTTCTGTTAATATTAGGACACGTTTCTATGTATTAAGTCCAAATAATATGAATAAAATGACATTTATGTTATTATACGGTGTAACCACTTTATAAATCCGAGTAAACGTTTGATTTTTGGTAAGGATCTTTAGTGCCAAATAGCAACTTCATCGCTTTACTCCAAGTCCCTTGCGCGGGATTGGTAGACAGACGGACAGACTCATAATACTTTTGAAGTAGAACACTTCTTATGGATGAGAGATAATCTCGCGAAAGCCTAACGTCACGCGACATCCGACTCCCGGACGGATGGTAGTTGCATGGTTA
The DNA here is from genome assembly GCA_963573305.1 of Pyrrhosoma nymphula. Classification (NCBI taxonomy): domain Eukaryota; kingdom Metazoa; phylum Arthropoda; class Insecta; order Odonata; family Coenagrionidae; genus Pyrrhosoma; species Pyrrhosoma nymphula. Next base: position 82,474,080 of record OY754333.1, on the reverse strand, counting down.
CATAAAGATAAAGATAAAGAAATATTTATTGTTCTTGGACCCTTGGTCCACTAAGAACATACAAAGGTATACATTAGTATCAGAGCTCGAGTACACAGTAAAATTGGATACATACAATAAATGATATAATAATGGTAACAAAAAATACAAGCATATTGGTAAATTAAATTTTTTCCTGTAATAGCATTTTATTGAACAGTATGTTTTTGAAAGCAATCAGTACATATGCACAAGTCCTTCGGAATAGTTCAGAATACTATCAATAGAGGGACCTAATTTAATTTCAGGTGAATATTTTTAGTCTATGTGTGCTTCATGTAATTATCATTATTTTTTCATATTAATATTTTCCGAAATACTAATTTAATTACATATTTATTTTTATTTATATATAATTCTGTGTACTCCCCACTGCCAGTCAAATCCTTACTCAGTGTTATACTTCTTTCGGCCGTCCCAAGATGGCCTAACCTTTTATTTATTACCATCAGCAGTAAAAAAATTGGTTTTCTGCAGATATGCACTCAACCGTCCTATCAGCTAACAGTTTCATTCCCATGCAAGTCTTCACTTTAAGAAATATTCATAATATGCTTGCAATATTATATCCTAGGTCTTCCGTGGTAATCCTTTCCATTCATTTCCCTTTCTATTTTTGCTTATGCAAGGCTGTTTGTTGTGTGGCAAAATCTACTCATGAATTATGACAATATTTTTTGGTACAAAAATTTAAAGTAGTAAATCAGACATTGGGCTGTAGCTGTAGTATGGTGGCTCTTCAGAATGAAAATAGTAATTTTATAATTCAAAGTACATCTTTTTTGTGCAAATGATTTCAAATTATCAGGAGCAGCCAAGCTAGTCTTTATGCTTATCGTCGAATCTGCATGGTTACACTTAAATCTGCAATAGATGAGGCATTTAAAAGAGAAATTAACATTTTTCAGACGGCCAAAAATGAAAATTTATAATTTATTCTCTGTTTTCGCTGACGCAGTCACGATCTGACCTCATTTAATCCATACTAAAATTTTTCAACAGGCTCCTATTCCGCATTCCTGGAAATGAATTCAATTTGTACGCACTATCTGGATTTTCACCACTGTGGGATTATGATCGGCATTTTTAATGTTCAGGGAATATGTGCTATGGGAGAAAGGAGCGCATCTAGAGTCAACGACCCGTGAACGACTGAGGTTTTTATTGTTTAGGAACATAACCAGATCATTATGGTCGCATCGTCGACTTCAAGATTATATTTCTCAGTTTTCTTTTCATTAATTTAGTCGCAATGAATTACCGTACTACCGTCTAGATATTTTCTTATTTTGCCTTTAGAACTTTAAGGTTCGTCGATATAATAACTTAAATCATATTCTCGAGAGTGCTTCTGTGGAATTTTTCGCCAGCTCATAATTTCACCTTTTCCCAATACTTTCCACGACTTGCGTATATTTCAATTTCACTTCCATCCTAAATAATGTTTTAGTTTACTTTAATTTGCACATTGTAAGAACGAGAAGATGCATCAGAAATACAGTGCGCGAAACGCAAAATGAAATTCAATCAAAATAAAACTAAAGTCATGAGATTTTATAGGACAAAAAAGCTAAGCTGACCTAAGCAAAGTAATAAGGCACAAATTAGTGCAGGCAGAACAATTTTATTACTTGAATTGTGCGCTGGAGGGAAGTAGGCAGAGTAGTAAAGGAATTATGAGAAGAAAAGAGCCACCGAAAGGGAGGCGTTTACGAATAGGAGGGAGTTAATGGCAGGGACCTCGCGAAGAAATGCAAAGAAAAGACTGACTGAGAATATTTCATGGAATGTAGCGTTATATGGCGAAGAAACATGGAATCTGAGGAGAGATTGCAAGATAGGTTTCAGACGTTAGAAATAGGGGTGTGGAGGGAAATGGAGAAGGTGCGATGCACGGAAAGTAAAACGAACGATAAATTCTCGGCATGATGAGGGAGGAGAGAAAAATTCGTAAGGAAATAGGAGAAAGCAGTCTGGGTGGTTAGAACATTTAATTATGGGCTAGGGAATGCTGAAGACCATGATAGATGGAAACATGTTAGGCAATCGGGGAAGGGAGGAAAAGGGGAAAGGCTTTCTAGAAAGGACGTATGCCTAGAGAATAGAATAATAAATGGAAGGTCCTTCATCAGTAAAAGATTGAGAAGGATATTTTTAATTCCACCTAAACTAACCTGTATCAGTAGATCACCTCTAATAATAAATTTCCTTATTTTTAAAATGACTCAAGTGGTATTTTAAAAAGGAATTGAGCATTGCATACTCATATTTTGTTATTTAATATTTAGAAAGATTTTAATAACTATGGTAAATGTAAAAACTACTACTATTACGCTATTAAAATGAAAAATGTATTTTTAAAATGTTCAGTTATATATAGAAACTCTTAGAAAAGTGCATGAACGCATGATTACCGGATGACAATTGCTATACTCAATGACAGCTTCCTATTCGATCTTACGCATTCACGAAGCTGCATGCTTTATTAGTTTCCTTCACGTACATACTAGAGAGCATTGGTAATATTATTGGCATTAACTTAAGCCTTTATCTAGATCTCAGAATTCTAGAGTTAGTTTACAGAGCCCAGGAGCGTTGTTAGAACGCCAGATCTGTGAAAAATTACACATGATATCACCTGTTCCAATCAATGGAAAGTGAACGTGCAAATACAGCTTCCTTCCGGGCTCGGAAACCCATTTTTGACACTTAAATCTTAATTTTTCTTTTTCAACATTCCCTGCGTCGTCTTAGCCCTTCTGTGTATGCCGCTCTTTTTATTGGAAATAGTTCAAAATATTTTCTTAAGTCATCGTTACAAAATACTCTTTTAGTCACAATTTCCATGGCGGTGAGCCAGTAAAATCTACCATAGTGAACATCTTCATCAGAAGAGAGAAGTCAAAATTTCAATCCCTACAAAGTTCATGCAAAATATTCCCACAAAAATGTGCGTCATAACCGGATTCAATTATGTATTACGTTCAGGTATTTCGTTTTTGGAGTTAAGAGTAAACATTACATTACATAATGATTTTTTCTAAAAACTAACTCTATAAAAGAAACCTAGCCAAAAAATTTGCAGTTTCCCATAAATACCATTGTTTCATTTTATCTTGTATCACAAATAGTATAGTTAAGCCATAGAACAACTTCTAAAGCCCACCAAAATTAAGCATACTCCCGACAAATAAGCTCAAATGCAGAATCTATTTTTGGCTACTACTCGTCAAATTCTCCGATTGAGTGATGACTCACTGAGTAATGCCAGTAAAGTTCCCGTGAATTTCTTAAGACTTGCAAAATTCCACCCAAACTACTTCTATGTAACATGAACTAGGGCAAACATTGTTCAGTACAATGATTCTTATTTTTTTCATCATTTCTGAGGGTATGTACTCTCGTTTACCCCTCTTTAATCTGTTTTATTATCAATACATTTGATTTTACATTTCAATACATATAGTAAATTAACTTTTTATATTCATGAGACTTTATACAATAGCAATTTCAATTTAAATTGTGCATACTTCTTTTACGCGGATAGATGCCAAATGAGGCCAACGCGTTCTCTTCTTTCGTTCGTCGTCTTCTTCTCATTTCTTTCTCCGACCCTGCTCTTCTCCTTTTCCCGAGGTCTTCATTATTCTTTTGGGGCTGTTTCTTCTTTCTTCGGCCGTTGTCTTCTCCTTTCGCGGAGGTCTTCTTTTATCTCTTAATTCATTTCTTCTCCCTCTTCTTCCTCTGTTCTTTTTGTTACCACTATGATCAGTGGTCTTCTTGGGGGGTGATGCAGAGCCTCTCCAGTTCTTTGAACCTCCCATTTTTCAGGCAAAAGGTTATTAGATTCTGAAGGTTTCGGATCTGACTTCCATTTCTAAACCCAGTTTAGTTCGCCATGTTTCAAAGCGGATGCACCTCTCAATGCGATGCCTAAAGGAATCTTCTTCATCACATTCATTGCATTTTCCATCCTGGCTTTTTCCAATCTTCTTAATATATTCTTTGCATTCTCTGTGGCCAGATATTACATGAGCCACAGATTTTGTGTGCTTAACCTTTAATTTATTCCTTTCCAGAATGCATAGGAAGATTTCAAAGGTGTGCCGTCCTTTGGTAGAGGCTTTCACTCATCATCCCATTTCAATTCCGTAATTTCCCGTATTTTATTTTTGAAGATGCTGATCTTCGGGCATTCTTCGGTGGTGAATTTTATTCCTAAATAAGTTGTTTCATTGGTTGTTTTATATTCTACGCGTGCCTTCTTTTCCATCACTAAGTATTTTAGTGGCGGTTCAAGTGCTATTACTGCCAATGCGTCTGAACTTACGAATGAGTAGCAATGGGTTACCGGAATCAGGCAGGATCTCTGGGCTTCCAGTAGTTTTCTATTAATTCTGCTGAGAGGTGCCCTATCCCCCCAAACTGTACTTCCATGCATCGCTATGGGTTTTACCACGTCATTGTACACTTGGTGCATTGAGTTATTACCGTACATGGAACGGGGGTATCTGCGTACGGCATGGAAGATTTTCTTTATCTTCGCTGTCAAGTAGTTGACGTGTGCTTGGAAACTAAGTTTGTCATCAATATAGACTCCTAAATATTTAAAAATGCTTTCCCGTTTTAGTTGTTTTCCATTAATTCTTAAACTCTGATTTCGGCTGAGTTTCCCGCCGAAGACGACGAGTTCGCTTTTGCTTGTTGAAAATTTTAGTTTGCACCTATGTGCCCATTTCTCTGGAACTTCCTTGGCCTTCCCTTCCATCTCTTGACGGGAGTTGGCTCTGATGAGGATAGCCATGTCATCAGCATACGCAATCAGTTCGCTGTTTTCCGGGAAGTTTTCTCTTAATAATTGATTCATTACCAGATCCCAGACAAGAGGTCCCAACACAGACCTTTGCGGGCATCCTTTATTTGCTGTTTTTCTTGCTTTCTCAAGTTTTGATTTTAAGTTTTCTCTATTCGAAAAGTAACTTTTTAAAAGTTCTATTATATTCTTAGGCGCTTCAAGCCGCTTCAGTTCCGCAATGACCGATGGCCACCAAACGGCGTCGAATGCTCCTTGGATGTCGATAAAAATTCCTAGAGTGTATTTTTCTTGGCTTCCCTTGATGAAATTCTTCAGTCTCATTATTGCCTCCTCTGCATTTCGGCTTCTTCGGAAACTGTACTGTCTAAAATGATATAAAGGTTCTACGCCAACTGTATCCTCCAGTCTTGATTTAATCATCCGTCCCAGAATTTTTCCGAGTTCCGGGAGCAAAGTTATTGGCCGGTATGATTTCAATTCTGCAGCATCTCTGTCGTTGGATTTCTAAATTGTCACCAGATTTCCGATCTTCCAGCACTTTGGGAAGTATCCAAGTATTAGGCAGTCGTTGGTGATTGTGAGGACCGTATCCTCCAGTATAGGGCTCATCCTCACAATCACCAACCCTGATATCTCATCCTTGCCTGGTGCCCTATTCTTCTTTATTTCCAAGATGGAGGTTTGAACTTTCCCAATCGTGAAAGGCCTTGTGTCATTTTCATTTTTTGGTTCATCGTATTTGCTTCGGTCTTCCTGATGGGTTTTCTAATCTTCTTCTTCATCTGGGAGGAGTGTGTTCAACATTTTGCTCAGATGTTCTTGTAGAAGCGGGATATGTCCCGATTCATCCTTGGCAGTTCCTTGAAGGATAGATGTTTTAAGCTTCTCCGAGAATAGTTGACAAACAAAACCCCAAGCGTTTCCGCCAAAATTCTCCTTAACAAATTTCTCCCAGCTTTGGTATTTTGGTTTTCTTATTTCATTTTTGTATTCCCTAAGCTTGTTAAGGTAATTGTTCCAATTTGCGGTTCTATCCCCCGGGATACTTCTTTGTGTCTTCCTAAGTAGTTTCTTGAGTTCGCGCTTTTTGCGCTCAAGATCCGTGTTCCACCAAGGAGTTTTTTGGGTTTTTTCTCCACCCATGGAATACTTTCCCTTATTGCTTCTTGGATTGATTTTGTTTCCCGTTCAACTCTGCAATCTATGTTCTGCTGAGTTGGTGTCCAGGTGATTTCCTTATCGGAATTCCTCAGTTGCCAGAGGAGTTCAGATTCACACACTGCCCATTTCGCACGTTTTAAAAGTAATCTGGTGGTACAGGAACTAGTACTATGGAAAGCACTTCATCATCCATAGAATTCCTTGCGTTACACACAAAGTTTGGATGGAATGTTTTAGCAAGCGGATGTTACAGTTGATTATTCGAGCCCTTCCCGCGTGTCGCGTAGGAAAAGTATGTGTTCTTATGATCTATAGAGCTTTACTAGTGGGCAATTAAAGAGATCGAAAGGTGGGAGCTATACGTCATTTATTCCACGCAGCGTCTATATCTCATTGAGATGACGGCAAAAAACCTCTGTCCTCCACCACTGGAAATCCAACTGAATTATCTAACCCCAAAAATGACAGAGGCATTCCTAATGCAATGAATGGTTGTAATTTACTGTACTTCCTTCTTATTAGTGCCCCACGAGAGATACGTATCGAACGGCTTTTCTATTGGCGGGCAAACTATGATTTTATTTGTTTTGGCGATTTTGTTTGTCCACATGAAATCGTATTCAAGTGGTATTTTTCGTATTTAAAATGTTTTAATAATTTTTGATTTTCCAAGGAGTTTTAGGGGGATACAATATAATTTCTAAAAGAAAGAGACACTTATTTACGTTGATACAGCGTAATTGAAGAGTGAAGATATGCTCCCAGCTGTTGCATCCACGAGTTTCATCCAGAATAACAGCCGTACCCACAATGGACCAAATTAGGCTGAACACCTAAGTGGTTATTCACATGGTATTACCACATCCTAATCCCTGATCTCATTCATACAGCATTTTCCTGAGAAAAGTTCATAATGTTTTCCCGGAAATACCTTCCATGTTTCGCAAAAATGTCCACTCACTCACAAATATCGAGATAAAGGAATTATGAGGAGTCGAATAAATCCTCAGAAATCATCTCCGGATGTTATAGCTAAAGCAAGCAAAAACGTTTTCGATATCACCTCATCTGATGTCCATAAACATTTTGGAACAGGAGGGAAAGAGATCTGTGTGACTTATAAATTCAGTAAACTTAGAAAAAACATGGGGAAAGGGTAAATTGAAGCCCTGATTTGAGACTCCGCGTCTTCCGACGTGATGACTTGCAGTGGCCTTCGAAAACTACGTCTTGAACGATACTGTAATTTACCTTTGCCTCATTTGATACGCGGCATGTCTTTCAGGAGATGAATAGTTCGAATAGTGAAAGAGAGCTCCCTTTCTCCTTAGGTATCGGTTTTCAAGGATGGCACCTGTGGCGGAAGATATAGAGAAGCATGAGTAGCCTTGAACTTTTGACGACGTTTGCCAAGGATTAACTATGGTCTCTCCATTATGACTCACTCTCGATCTTCGGATAACACGAAAGTGAGGGCCATCAACCATAGCAGTAAAGAGAACAACACACAGTGTTTGGCCTAGTGAGATGACGTTCCTGATTTTAAATTCTTTGATAAGAGGTGGCTGTACTGCACAAATAGTATAGGTAATGGGACAGTTCCGAAACTGGTGAATGTTATATTATTAAATCCATATCATTTAGCAAGCAATTGAAAAACATTGATGAATCTTTTCATAAAATATGTTTTCAGTTTGAAAAATTGAAAATCATTTTTATGATTTAAATAACCATTTATGTACAAACTGGGTCCAGCAGGACAAGGAGAAAGTGGCTTTCAGCAATAAGAGGGAGCTGTTGACCTTTGTAAGGATGTTGTAAGAATGCCAAGAAAAGGTTGTTGAAGAGTTAAATATGGAAGTCTGCGTTGTATAGTGCGAAAATGTAGACTTATTTTTAGATGAAAGAGGATGAAAAAGGTTTGAGATTTTGGTGTGGAGAATGGTGGAGAAAATCCGCTGGATGGTTAAGGAAGACTAAAAAGAAGTTTTTTGCTGAGGTAGTTCAGGAGAGGAAATTTGTGGAGGAGATTAGGAGGAGGCAGAGTTGGTGGTAGGTAGAGGTACTAGGGGCGAAGGGTTGCTGAAGGTATGGATAGAGAGGAGGATGTTAGGTAAGCGGAACAGGTAAATAAAGAGAACAAGCCTTACGGATGGGAAGATAAGGGGTTGGACGTATGCTGAAATGAATAAATAAATTATGTTAGGAGATTGGGGATTTAGGGGATTTTTATCCTACTTTTAAACCTACCTCAACTGGCATTTCACTCTATATACGAGGGCAGACTTAAAAGTAAGGTCTCCAATATTTTTTGTCATAGAAAATGACATTTATTTACATTTTTGGATACATCGTTGGAAAGGTCATGGCTTCAGCTATTTTTGAATACCGTCGTCATAACAGCTTCCGTCCGCGTTGCGAAGGCGTTGACCTCCTCTTGCACCTCGTCGTCCGTCGCGATCTTCATCCCTCCTAGGTGTTTCTTCAGGGTGAGGAACATGTGCAAATCACTTGGTGCGACGTCGAGGCTATACGGAGGATTCCCGATCACTTTCCACCCAAACTTCGAGATCAGTTCCTGCGTCTGACTAGCCGTATGCGGTCGCGCGTTGTCGTGATGAAATGAGACCCCCTCCGTCAGCATTCCTGAACGTTCGTTCTTGATGGCGCGCCGAAGCTTTTGTAGTGTGTGGCAGTATCTTTCCTTTTTGTTAGTGGTTCCCCGGGGCCTGAAATCCACCAACAATAATCCTCACCCTGAAGAAACACCTAGGAGGGATGAAGATCGCGACGGACGACGAGGTGCAACAGGAGGTCAACGCCTTCACAACGCGGACGGAAGCTGGTATGACGACGGTATTCAAAAGTTCATCATGCGGATGAGAAAATCATCGAGCGCCAGGGTGACTACATCGAAAAATAGCTGAAGCCATGACCTTTCCAACGATGTATCCAACAATGTAAATAAATGTCATTTTCTATGACAAAAAATATTGGAGACCTTACTTGTAAGTCTGCCCTCGTATTTCAATTAATGTTCTTATCACTACCCCAGCCAATATTCAAGTTCCTCACCCTCCTTTCCTCCCCCTAATCACCCCCCCATTCCCCGACCCACCCATCCATTTTTCCCCGCTAATATTAACTTTGGCACCATCGACGTTTTGTTCCGTTCCTCCTTTGTCACCTGCCAGTCATTTATATCTTCTTACTTCATCCTTTTATAGGCTTTTAATCTATCTCCCATTGAAACGTCCGACATTTCCATTTAACGGCCTTCGAATACATATCGCTCACAGCTCGTCAGATAGTTTTCCTCTTCGACAGCTCCGATCAGGGCTAACCTGGACAAATAAAAAGGAGAGCAGCGGGAAAGCCTTCAGAACCGATGACTGACACCCCACCGCCCATGCCTCGTTATGTGAACGCTTATCTTTTCTGAGGTTCATCAGGGCACTTTAGCGTTCCCTTTATCCCCTCACTCAATCGGAAAGACAGATAAATGACGTGAGCTCCAAAGTTTAAAATAAAATTTAAGTATTAAATCTTCATAAAACACAAACGTCGCTCTTTGGCGTTTCGCGCGTGCATACATTGAGAGTATAGAAATACAGGTTTTTTCGTTTTTGGTGATTTAAAAAAATCATGAATTCAGTGGTCAATTCTCTGAAGACCGAGATGGAAGCTTTATAGAGGTGAAGAAAGTACCCTGCTATTAATTTAACAAATAGTCTTAGACTTGCATTTGTGGAATATTTTCATTTTCACTGAAAACGAAAAGAAATCATGAATTGTATTTGTCCACGTTTAAGCTTTATTTCAACGACCTGGGATTCAACGGGCAACCGTCAGTTTCAAGAATATTGATTTTCAAGCTTATACGTTGAAACCTGGGTGGGTAAAATAAATATTGAAGTGTGGATAAATACAATTGATATTGTGAACTACCTACTATTCTACTTTTTGTTTATTGTGAACTACTATTGCTCCATACTGCCGCAGTAGTGGTAGAAACAATTCATGTATGGGAGAATAGATTTATGATAAACGCCCATTGTCACAGCTTGTCATGATGATATTAGGGGCCATTCAAGTAAGTAGTACTTAAGGTGGTTTGAGTGAGGTAGTTCTCTAGTCATAATGGAGACCATATTCAAATTTTATTTTTTAATTTCAGCGTCTGTACTAAGTATGAAATAAATATTGTAGTATTAATGGCGCAAAGATATAGTTAAATATGACCAAAATTCTCAGTAATTAAATAAATAAAGCTACATAAGTCTCTATCTTGACTCATTTTTTCCCGCCGAACGGCTGAAAACCCTTCAAAAGAGCAGGTTTCTTTTGCGATTCTGTAAAAATTACTGTGGTGAGTAGTAGATTATTTTTTTTTAAATAGTTGAGAAAATATGCAATCTACACACCGTTAGTTTTTTTGACGAAATCTACGTGATAGAAGTTCCTAATTAAAAAAAATATTCTCCCTCTGGAGCGCAGAGCCATAATCTATCCCATGTAAAACAGTTTATATTTGCGGGCAAATTGCTTGAAATGTTGTTCGGCAAGAGGTTAATAGTTTAATACCATTGGAAAGATGAATTTTTTCATTGAAATGAGACTAAATTTATCAAATTCTAGGTAAAGTGATTTTTCGCTCAAACTACCTTAAGACGATTTTGGCCAATTTTTGCCCCCCCCCAGATCAGCTCGTAGATCGACCATTTGACGAACGATATCTTACTTTATTTCCACTAACCATTGAGAACATCGAGTATATGGGAATGAAATGCTTTTATTTTAGCTTTGCGGCGATGGAACAGACGTTTCGTCGGCCAGATGAAATAATTCGATGGACAGAAATGCGCAGACCAGAGCCCCGTCACGTCGTTGGGACAACATCAAGGGAGGGATACAACATGCTGATTTATGTGCCTCTGAGATATTTATTTCGTCAATTCTACCAATAATAACAACGTGAGTAACAATAAAATCTTACGTAAGATGATCTCAGATCCCCCATACCTCCATCCTACGTAAGACAATGCCCAAAGTGCCCAACAGTCACATAGGTTGCTATTTGTTCTATATTGATGGTTTAATATAATTAGGTAAATTGACAACAATTGATAATTTATTGTTTCAAACTGTCGGTGTGGGTTAGCAAGCGTGTAATTTGGAACTTAACGTGCTCAAGTAAAATAGGTCATCCTGACATTATTTCATTAATTTGCCGGTTAAAGGTAGGTCATAATGAAAGTCAGATAATCCAACAGATTTTTACACGTGCAGGGCCCTTTCTACCTCTAAAATTTATTTCTTCGTCTCAGCGTAAGTCCTATCTTTCTTCAATCCATTCTTAAAACCTATTCTCTTTCTTCCCCTTCTCCTCTTCCCAAACATTCTTTCCTCTATCAATGCCTTCTGCAGACTATCATTACCGCTTCCAGCCACCTACACTGCCTCTTCCTAATCTCTTTCAGATGTTTCCTGTCCTCACCTACTAGGTCAAGCACTTCCTCATTTGTCTTCCTTTCCGTCCACCCACACCCACATTCTCCATCCACACCCACATCTCTATCGACTTCAGCCCTTCTCAGAGTCCAAGTCATTCCTGACATATGTGTTTTAAAATAAAACTGTAGGTTATGGCATTGGGTTCGTGATTTTAACAAATTTAGTTTATGTACTTTTTCTTTTAGGAATAATTATAATTTTTTTAGTTATAATTCGGCTGGTTAACTAGAAAAACCTCGTGAATTCGACAGATGGGAGCAATGGGACTCTACAATAATGCTGAACTATCGTAAATAAATGTCTCTTTATTGTTGGAAGTTTATTGCATCCCCTTGTCAATTATATTGCACCTCATAATTATAATTCTCCGTGATTAATAAAAAATAATTAACATTTTTTAAATACACAAAATACCTCATGATTACGACTGCATGTGGACAAAATGTATCGAAATCACAGTTTGCCGGCCAGGAGACAATAGGCGAAAAGCCATAGATACTTATCTCTCGCGGGGTGCTAATAAAAAGGAAGTACAGCCAACTTTATAAATTCATTGCATTAAGAATGTCCACACTCGTGGGGTTAGATAATTTAATTTGATTTCCAGCGGTGGAGGGGAGAAACCTTTTTGCCGTCACCTCAATGAGGTATAGACGCTGTTTGGAATACATGACTTATAGCTCCCACCTTTCGATCTTTTTAATTGCCCACTAGTAAAGCTCTATAGATCATAAGAACACATACTTTTCCTACGCGACACGCGGGAAGGGCTCGGATAAGTAATTAAAAAATCACCTCGCTAAATAATACGGTCCAATCATTTCTATTTGAAGCAAGGAATTCTATGGAAATTCATGTGTTTCCGTAGCACCAGTTCCTTTAGCAAGAATTAGTACTGAAGCTCCTAGTTTATGTTTCAAAGAAGTAGTTCCGGTGAAATTTAGGAAACCTGTTAGACATCCACATAAACTTTACCGGCATTCCTTAGCAAGTCACCACTCTTCCAGAGGATTTTGAGAAAAGCAGTAAATATGGTTAGTTGATGATAACCCATCGAAAACTTTACAATCATTAACGTAATAATGATGTTTATAAATGCCGGACTTAGGCAAGCATCAGAAATAGAAGCAATTAAGGAAGAACTTCTTAAGGAATTTCTACAGGATGTAATAATAATTTCTACAGAATGTAATAAGGAATTATGCAGAATGAACTGCAATAAATTTCTTCAGAAGTGCTCCGTAGTTCTGCAGAAATTCCTGAAAATTGTGTCTCAATATCTTGAGGAAATTCTACGGCAATGCATAGGAAATGTTTGAAAAATACTTATATCTGAGAGAAGGCGTGCATAAATTTATAGTTGGGACATAGTACACAGATCTGTCGTATGACAAACCAGCGCCTTGTCGGTGCGTATTGATTGAAACGGGCTTGCATTTCAATTATTTAAAATTCAAATCCAGTCGATTTCCTCTCCACCGACAAATGAGCGGTTAGGGGAAGGGGAGATGGATTCTCTCGCTATGGAAGCAGAATTTTCGAGAAACTGTTGGAGCGCGGCGAGGAACGGTGTGCCGGATTTCAGCAGAATTATTCATGAGCAATTACAATAGGTTTTACTTAAACCTACAGAGAGAAAATTTAAAGGTTTCCGGCTCTAATTTTGTGAAGTTTTCTCATGTTGAAATTAACGATTAAACACTTTACTTTATTCAAAGTCGACCGTGGTTTTAACGCAAGAGTTTTATTACCAAGACTTCGAGCCTCATTATGAAGGCTATGATAGTTTTGATAATGAGGCTTAAGCATCGAAACCATGGAAAACCATGAATTAAGCAAAGTGCTAAAGTACAAAGGGTTTTTTTTATAAATGCCGACTGCAGAGTATTTATCTTGATTTTGATTGAAGTACATAAAATATTTTTTTATATGGATAACGCTGTTTAAGGTAACCGAAATGCAAAGTTTAAAGTATATCTGGGCATATGTTTCATTACAATCCGCAGGTATGAACGTTGATAGACCTTTGTGTCATTTGTTACTTGGGCACACTGGGAAAATTGGGAAAATGAAAATTTATAATTAAAATTTTGATCTACTTATAGAAAAAAGAGCTAACCAACATGAGATGCAGTACGATTCAATAATTATTTTCACCAGGGTGAGAAATAATTGAATCACGAATTTCGAAAAGGGCTCATCACGGATATTTTTTATAATCGAGTTTTCCCCTATACTTTCATGTACACGTAAAGATCGATGTTTTATGAGCGATAAAGGGCTCCTATCTACTTATCATAAAGCTGTCAGCTGGAGTTTCAGAAAAAATTCGCTCTTACATCTAATGCTTAGTATTAAATTCAATTACTTGTCTCCTGAAAATTTTCAAAACTCCGAGATGAGTCCTTTTCGAAACTTGTATTTCAATAAAATTTATGCGTTGGTCAATATGCTTCAAAGTATTTTTGAAATCATTATAATTTCCATGAAGATATTACTAAATGTTTTTTCTTTGGAACAGTTTTTTGTAAGAATTCATTGATTGATTTTCAGTATTGATGATCTGTATTAGTTATACCTGTTTGGTTATTGATTTCTTGAGGTGAATTTACACTGGCAAGTTTATTGCGTAAGTTACTTGCAACAAGCAACTTTAGACGTAACTGCTGGTTTAAACGGCTCTACAAGTCCTCTTGTATATCTTTTTTGATTGGTGACCACAGTATTAATGAGCGGTATTGGTTATGCCTGTTTGCTTTCCATGGTTGTTAAATTGTTAAGGTGGGTTTACAGTGGCAATTTAACTGCACGAGTTACTTGCAGCACGCGAATTTAACCTAAATTAGTGGTGTAAGTGCGATTCCGACGAGTCCGATTGCAGAACTTTTAAAAGCTTCGGAAAGTTGCACGTAGGAGATTACCAATTTGGCTCAGCACTAACCAACTAAAAGAATTTTTCGCAAGAGTAAAATCCCCTGCAAGCTCTTGAAGAAAAAACCTGCGGTAAGACCTTGTAAGTGTGCATTATTTCTCCCACCATGCACTCTTATGCATTATTTCTCCCACCATGGCATTCACCACATATTATAATAATTTATCATGGAAATACATCGAGAGGCAGAAATTGGAAATCAATCGCAGCCAGTTGACGATTCATCAGTCATATTAGATTCATCTTCTGAAAGTAAATTATTTGCATTCTAAAATGCTTATCAGATTAAATTACTTAAATCAGATATCCATAAGTGGTATTATTTTTTTAATTTGAGAAAGTTATTGTCGACGTCAGAAGACAGCATGGCAAAATTTCGATCAATTTATGATTATTCATCCATTGAAGCTTAGTATCGATGGGTTATATGACGATTCTTGCTATCTCACTCATTAAATATGCATGCCCACTGCATTCACCACGCTTGCCTGCTGCAAAACATCGAGAAAAAATTTGAGCGGCAAAAATCCGAAATCCATTGCCGAAATTGAAAAGAGAGAGAGAGACGCATTTGAGAGAAAAAATTCTCCATTGTTACCAAATTGAAGGTAATGCGAGTTTTCCATTCGCTGAATTACGCTGCTTACTATGCAACGCAACAGTGCACTTGATTTCCATTCGTTTCAGACCTTGCGCACTAATAAAAAAGTAGTAGTAGGCAACGCACTTCATAACAGATCGGGAGCATTGTTGATGGGCACTGAACAGTGAAATAATTTCGATAATCGCATTCGCAATTGTTATTTGTGAGTTGATTTTTAGTAAAGAAGTCAAACATGGATAATGTTAAGTTTTTAATTACTCCGTAGTAAAAAAGCCTACGTTTTAACATATTTATTTTGAATCAAGGTAGTTGAGCTCTACGGTAGGTTGTCCCTTAAAAATGAACTTCAGTATTGTTATTCGCACAACTTTTTATTCTGTTCCTTTTGTTAAAAGTAGCTACTATGCAAAATTTAAACATGATCAGAGAATTTTTTCCCGTGCCACAAGGAGTTTGAAGGTTTGCAATTTTAATTGAAAATTCAAGAATTATCATAAGAGAGGAATGAAGAAGTCAAATCAATGTTATACACAGTAGTGTCACTTTCTGAAGTTTGTAAGGTTCCAGTTTTTCTTATTGGTGTTCCCCCCCTCCCTCCCGCCGCTCCGTCCTTCCTTAATCTCCCCTTGCCCCACCACCCCGGTCCACACTGCCACTACGACTTCCGGAACAAAATAACGCGTTCTGTTAATACAAGCCAGGGGCGGTCGCTACTGATAGGCGGCGGGAGCCAGTTGCTTGTAATACCAGGAAAAATCAACAAGATATGTGTTTTCTATAAATATCAGTCCGTGAGGGAAAATGAATAGGAGGGCCAGTGACAGTATTGCGTCGCTTGCGCTGCACAACAGAACGTGGACTGAAAGCTACAGGACTCTTAGTTTATTATGTAGCGTGTTAGTACCAACCCCAAGAAGGGTCTTCGGAAGCATGCATTTCTTAAAGGAAATTCTTCAGATGAGATAACGGGTGCCAAGTTACCTTCGCGCATACAGGTATTAAGTTTCTTTTTCGGATGCATTCACAAATCTTCCCTTTCAAAAGCGTGCAATAGCACCGCAATGGAAGTGATATGCTTTTGGAAAAAAGTTAACATACCCACTAAACATCTGCCCCGCGTTGTGAAACTAGTGAAGTTTTTATACATGGAATGGAGATCACTCCAGAAAACCCGCACTCACCGCGACAAGACACAAATTGCCAGGGAGACCTTCAAGAATTCTTATGAAGATCTTTTTGACATCGCCACGGTTGATGACCAGCAGGTGATGACGAATGAGGAAGATAAAGCTTTCTTGATAAACCAGCGAAAGAAAGGGCGAAGGCTTTATTTTTCTGCTCAGGAAGGACACAGTCGTGATGATTACCGGGAAGTTTTGGAGCTCGTCTGCATATACCTGGGAGGCACACCTCCACGCGGAATTAATTTCGCGAAGCCAGGTGCCGTACATGAAGCTAGAGTTATGGCAAATGCAATTTACTTGTTGAAAATCATGCTGTTCAAAGGCCAGTTCCAGATGACGAAAAGAGAAGAAAATAGTTAAAGAGAGGTTTCTTTGTTCATTGTGCTTCGATATGTTAAGTATTGGTTATCTGCTCCCAAACCTATTTCTGCCCCACACAATGATTTAAATTTCCTAAAAAATTTGATTATGTATGAAAATGTAAACAAACGAGTGTCCCAAACAGCTGCAAAAACATTCTCCAGGCATTTGTGGTATCATACGCAGCAACTTACTGGCCTGGCTTTACTAGATCCAGCTGTAACGTTAGACTGTAAAGAAAAGATGTTAGAAAAGATAAAGTCTTGTAAATGCTCTGTTCCTATGCAAGAGTACCGAGATACTCGTCTGAAAATTGATTTAAATGAGCTGAATACGTTGGTTAATAGCAATTTGTATGATTTTGTTGGCCCTTATACTCTATATTTATTCAAAAGATTTGGGTTATCTCATCAATTTGTTGATGAGCATCCAAGTAAATGGGATCAATGTCAGAAGTTTCAAGAAGCCTGCAAGTTTTTCTCTGACATGTGTGTGACTAATGATACAGCAGAGAGAGGTGTTGCAATTACTCAAGACTACCTCCATAGTGTAAGAAGTGAAGATAATTTGCAAAATATGCTTATTGTGACGCAAGCAACACGTCGAAAGTATAGAGAATGTACCAAGGACAATTTGTCTCAAATCATGTTTTAACCAGTATTTCATGCTAACCCTCATTTTCCCTCTCTGTAGTTAGGATTTTTCAAAATATTATTCAGAGTAGATATGCATTCATAACTTCATAGTGACTTATCATTTCGTAAAAGGAAATAAAAAATTTCCAGCAACACTTAAGTTTGTTTCCTTGTTTTTTTTCACTAAATTTCAAAATTTCTCCGGTCTTGTGGCACGTGAAAAACTAATGCGATCGAGCTGAAATTTTGCACTGTTTATTTACTATTACAAAGGAAAAAAATGAAAAGTGGTGCAAAATGAAATTCCAAAAAAATAACTCTATAGGTTAACCAGATAAGAAATTTCTCCAATGGCCGTAAAATATTTATTTTGAACAAATGTCATTACTGTACACAACAGCTTAACACCTACAGAATGCTATCTACCGGAAGGTTACCAAATGTTTCGCCTGTCCACATCGTTTCAATCATCGACTCTCATGTGAGCATAAGGGCGCCGATGTTTTCCAATCTCCGCCTACTTCAACACCTTGAATAATTTGGCACCAAACACAACTAGAACATAGCTGGTTTGGGTCGATCCCACTTTGGGCATGCATTTTGTGTTCTTCCGAGAATTATCGCCTTTAATATAGACGTTGTTATGTAGCAGGTGGAGCATTGGTAATTCTCGTCTACAATTACTGAAGTGTGTTCCACGTTTTCACTATGCTGGGGGATCTTATGGCGTTATCTTTCCCATGTACGACATACGGCGTTTAGAGCGCAGCGTTGTCAGATGTGTCTACATGATTGAGGAATCGCCATTGCATAAAAACCTCTTCTTTTTTGACCATGATAATTTATTTAAGGAAATAAATTGATATTTTATTTATTTTAATAATTATTATACTTATTGTTTCCTTATTTAATATATATTAATATTATAATTACATATATTTTGAATTTGATATATAAATGTCTTCATTGTTAATTATATTAATGAATCAACATTTGTTATCTATAATATCTTTGTTTTGTTTATTGTTATATTTTTAGCCCTGAGGCAGTCAATGAATTTGGCTAAAATTTGGCTAAGCCTGCTTGAGTTGTTTGCTTAAAGTATTTGACCTATAATCAAAAAATTATATCCTTAGTTGTACCTCGATTAGGTGGATAACTTCAAATAAGCAATTGCAAACATTTTATGTATTGTGATTTTTTATTTATTTATTCTCTGTACAGAAATTCTTCTGAACATTTTCGTCCAAACTGCCACTATTGAGCCATTTATTTCTTTATTATCTTTTTAAAAATTGTTTATAAGTTTGATATTTCTACTTTCCAATATATTAAGTTACTAGTAAAGAATAATAGTTGATCAGACCTTTTTTCGATACACGGATGTTTTCGCTCGATATATCACTCTTTCCCTGAGTGACGTGCGCGAACGAGGCAGCCAGGCACGGATATTTGATTACCAGTCCCAAGAGAGAGCTCTAACAATGGGAAATGGGGGGGAGAGTATTACTTTGGGGGAGATGGGTGGGCAGAACGAAAGGGGTGGGGGAAGCGGCGTCCGTCTGAGCACCCTGACGACGAAATGCAATAATGGCAAGGGTATCCGAATGGGGGCGGAGACCCCATTTGACTACCTTCTTTCAAGTACCCTCCACGACCGCCACAGGGGCCTCTCCATCCCAGAGAGGCACGCGCCGCAGATTTTGTGTTCCGGGTCTTCGTTCGTGGTGGGCGTTCAAGAATTCAAACGGAAGCTTCCCCTAGCCCGCCCGCACACACGATATACAATAACGTCGGATTACCTCGAGTGCCCATCAAGCGGTTGTGCTTGCGCATTTCGCCATCTTCTTTTGTAGTCCCCATCCCACAAGAGCTCATCATCGCAAAATTTGATCATCCGCTCCGATGATATTGCAACCGAGAACAAAAGCGTGTCTACCTAAGACATGAGCTTTTGTGCTACAGGGTTTTTTCACCCACATGCTTAATTTAATTATATATAATGACTAGAAGATGGTGCCCGTTGGCTTTTCAATGGAAGGAGGAGGAGATAAAATAAAAAAGTTGCCTAGGATGAAATGAATCCTTCCAAAATGACGTGCAAACTGCTCATACTACGTATGACAGTCATTACCCACACTTTGGAGAGTTTGGGGTAAAAATACCCTTGCTAAAGTATCGCTGTTTTAAGGCTGCGCTGTGCGTCACACACGTACCCCGTTTTCATGGTGGTGTTGGATGAAAACAGAAGACGTCGGAAAACCGTAACACTTTCCGTCTTCCTAATTATTCCTGTTCATTTTGAAGGCTATTTTTAGACTTATGTTTATGAGTGAAGGGAAAGGATATGGTATGGGCAATGTAATTCTATGAAATAATGTAATTAAAATTTCATTATAAGAAAAAGTATCAATCATGAAAATATAGCTTCGGTAACAGTGATGTATTTATTATTTTTTAAATAATTACTTTAAAAACATAATTTAGGTCGATGTTCATTTCTTTAAGGGTAATATGAAGAAAATATTTGATTTAAATTAGATATTATTAATAACGAGGTCGCAAAATACCGGAAAGTTGAATTAAATCTCCATTTTTTGGCGGGCCAAATGCAACCTTTTGCATGCCACCTGATGACACGAATACCATATTATGTTGCCGATCGCTATTGTATATAAAACCTATCTGACTCTGGCGTGCGTGGACATACTCAATTTTGCCCACTCTTTACTTTGAAGGTGATTTTACTAAAAGTGACTTTAAGGTTCGGCTGAGTACGCCGGACGTAGAACTCTGCTCCGCTTACATTCACTCTTAGTTAAATATTTCACTCATTTGCTTCCACATAGCCTTATCTCCTACAGAGACTTTAGCTTCTTCACCCTCCGTATCAAGTTTCACTTGCCTCCATTTCAATCGCTTCCTTTTTCACTTCCTCCGTATTTCTTCGCATTCATGTCTCAATTGATTCCAGTATAGTCCAATATATTCTCAACAAAATTTCCAGGCTTTGAGCCGTGCATCCTTATTACGCCACGCTAAATGTCTAATGTCTGGGTTAACCTATTAATCCTCAATGATGTGCTGACGCAACATTATTTAAACTAGTTTTTAAACACATACTGTTATATCTGAAAAAAAATTAGTTTTCGGCTAATTGACAACTTTAAACATCTGCAGGTTTAATTATGTTTATTTCGTCAAAATTAGAGTAAAATAAATATTATTTTTTTTAAATTCGAAATTTGCCTATTTCATCACCTTGCATTACCATATTTTATAAATGACTTTGCACTAAGTATTCTTGAGGTGTCTTATTCTGGGTACTGTTTCCTATTAGTTCTAGGTTTTATTATTCTGCGTGATTAGCTTCTTCCATCATTGCTGGTTATATGTTGATCGTTGTAAATAATGTTGCGTTTGCGTGATGATGGGAATTCTCAGACAGACCACGTGGCTTTTCTCTGAGCAGGTAGTAGCTCGTTAACATGGCCTATAAAAATCGACTATGTAGTCTTGTGGAGGCACTTAAGCTACATTTTAGGTATAAAACGTTTGTGAGTAACCGAGGTTATAAGTGAATGGAATCACGGATTACATGAGGAATATCTGTATGAATTTTTAGATGCAAAATTTTGCTACTTACAATTAGATGAGTCACATTATAGTGCTCCCATGGGCAATCGGTGGGGTCTTTCAAATGATGTTGGAGTGGAAGTGTTGTTATTATGTACCGTTGTGCCGCTAATATTACCAGTTCCATTATCTGATAATATCCTGATCAAAATCGCCATTAACATTAAAGGTTTAGAAACTCTCGACAGTGAAAACAATATTTTTTCAAAGGACTGCATGCGCGAGTTATAATGACCGCTATGTACCTATGCTAAATGTTTGCGGGAAATTGATATTCTAAACATCTTTAATCGGGTGGAGAGCCGGAAGAACTACCTATTTCATTGCCTGAATACCTTTCATGAATTCTGTGGAAACTGATCATTCTTATGAAAAATTATTTGCAAATTTATTGTCAATAATGTTAAAACTTATGAAAGGGGGTGGCAAACCCCTTTCATAAATATGTATCTGTTTATTATAATGTCTAAATCTGGGCCATTGTAATAAAAACCATTATTGAGTGGAGTTCACCAAGTTTTTATTCATTCTTCCGTTACGAAAAATAATATTTCAGCTCTCTGATCACCAAATTAATTTAATTAATTAAGGAAGATTTAATAACGGAAAGATACAATTTTAATGTGTGCCGCTCGGCTACTCACATCGATTGAGTTAATCGCTTCGTTGAATTAAATAATTTGATGGCGTTGTGCTACCAGGCGACGAAATGAAAAAATACATGGCTTCTCTCTCCATGCTTTGTGAATGTACCGCACTACCGCGAACATTAAAAGTTTCATTCTTTGAGAACTTCCTGATCAAAGTCACCGTTTTATTAAAGTTTTTAATGAAACTATTGTTGGCATAGAAAGGTCTACAATCACCGCTACCTTTGATAGCTTTTAGTAGAAAGATGAGAGTTTTAAAATCGCGAATCATGTGAAAAACAGTCGAATATATTTCGTTATCTAAACATTCTACGTGTACACTGTAGTACCGCTGAATTATGCGAAAAAGAAACGGTTTCGGGCTTTTTTTTATGGAAGTTATCCGTAACAGAAGAATGAGAAATCCTTCGTCCGCGGTTCTAGTGTTAATGGAAGTTTTTAATGGGCAAAAGATCAGTTTTTCGTTTCCGTCGTCCGGCTACCCACATCGATTGAGTTAATTGCTTCGTTGAATTAAGTAATTTGATGGCACTGTGATATGAGACGACGAAAAAAAAAATCCCACATTTCGGCTCTCCGCTTTCCTGATCTTGCCAGCCGCGTTGCATCGCATTTCATCTCCTCTGAAACTGCGGACTCAGATCTTCATTTGCGCGTGGCGGCAGCGGGGGAGGCCGACCGTCTCTAATTTGCGAAGGAAGTGGGCCGGAGGAGTGAGGAAAGCCCGGTCGCTCGATTGATTTATCGCCGGGGAGCAGAATGCGCCGACGGCCGGCGGAAGAATTCTTGACTTGCGAAAGCGAAACCCTTTCGGGCGATCGCGGAAACAGCTTCGGGTGATCTTTTGGATCTCTTTTTAAGGAATCCGGAGCATTGTTATCTCCCCGGGGGAAGGAGGAAATCGCCCCATTGTGCTCGCTGAGGCGCGTGGGGCATTTTGAGGCGCTGCGCATGCTCCGAAGGGGGCTGAGGCTCAATCAACAATCCAACGGAATTTCTGCGTATTCACCTCCATCATTTGCTAAAAATTTAATAATTGAGTACCATATCTACTTACATTCATACACACATGAATACCCGTTACGTATCTTACTTACTTTACGTTACTATCAAACCTATTGTGGTCCTCCGAAAAGGAGTAATAAGAACAATTACTATTAAAAATCGATTTCATCACGTTCTTCCACTTTTTCGAAACTTGAAAATTTTTCCTTTACGTAATGTATTTGCATATAAAGTATTGAAAAAGTTTTACATGCGGAGTGGTAATTTTCTTGGCATAGTGGCAAGGCAATACAAATGGAACTTTCGTATTCAATCCAATGTTTTGCCCCCGAGGCCATATGTTACCACATTCCTGAGAAATTTCGATTATTTAGCACCAAAGACCTTTAACCTACTTCCACATCATGTTAAAATAAAAAAGACGGTTGTTTTTTTTAAGACAAGTCAAAATATTGCTCTTCAAATTGTATGATATTGAAATAATTGTAAATAGTTCTCATTAAATTGTTTCTTTGACCAGAAACAGCTTTGTAAATAGTGATATTGTGTAGTGTAGCGCTGATGTCAACTTTGTACATGTATTCTTTTTGTTACTTATCTATTTTGGTTACCCCCACACAGGTATTTATTTTTGGGGTAACCCAAAGCTTCTATCTATTGTTTAAAATTTCCTGTAAATTACTGTACAAAAAAGGAAGCAATAAATTATTAATATACGTCGTTTCCTTTTGGAGTAGGCAAGGTCAACACCATGATAAAGTTGAAGAGTTAAAAGCAATTTTCCACCAAGGTTTTCGACCTAGGTTTCGATGTTTTACACATCTCCTTCAGCTTTTAAAAAAAAGTCTTGGGACGGTAGATAGAAGTGAAAACTTCAACTAATAAATTTTGATTGAATGTGTTTATTAAAGTAAAATATGGCAGGTTTATTTAAGATGAAAAAGCATAATTAATTTTGCATAAAATTTGTTATTTTTCATTTTTTATTCATTTTTATATTTTTTTTATTGTTCCTCAAATGACAAATTATTTAAATCATTATTACAATCTTTAATTAAAGTAATTATTGGCTTATGATAACTAAAATGGGATACAAAAATATGTGATTTAATATTATGTATATATCTATTAAATACAGCATCTATTGTCGTTCCACCTTTTGTTGTTGCGTTGTTTCTATTGTTATTCATTGTCAAACCTAATTCATTTTCAAAGAAATCAAGCAATGGCTGGGCATTATCTTTTCCAAAATCAACATTAAAGTCTTTGCTTATTATTAATGGTATTTTATCATAGTCTTCGCCGAGAATCCGCGGCCCAATTTTTGTATACGGTAATAATTGGAAATGTAAAAATTTTATTACATTTTGTACAGTATTATTTGGTGAAATGTAAACGCAGATTATAATTACGGTATCTTTCTTATTTATTTTACATTGTACAGAAAATAAATTTCCTACAAGATTGCTCGCGGCAATTTCATTGACACTCTGTCTGGCATTAAGTGTTATATTTGGAGTGACGACGTTGACGATGTCACTATTATTGTGGTTGATCGAAACTCCACCAGATCTCATATATTTTCACTTAAATTGAGATATACAAGTGAAGTTATCAATATTGACGTTATTTTCATTAATAACATTTGTTTCCGATAATAATAATAAGGTACTATTCTTGAAAACTGAATCTTTTAAATCACTGACGTGCATTCCCAAACTTTGACAATTAAAAGAATACATTGTGTAATGAGATTCGCTGGACATTAAGTTCAGCAATTATTGTTCTATTGTCAATAAACGGTTTGATGACAATCTTTCATACTCTTGCTTTAATGCAATCATAGCTGGGTCTTGTCTTCGCCAATAATAAAATGTATGGTCTTTCTTAGGGGATACTAAAATAAGACCATCACTAGAAACTGGTCTAGTCATTGCTACGTAAACTAAAGGTAACTGAAGTTTCTTTTCATAATTAAATACAACGACACTATAAGAACCACACTGAGATCTATGTACGATAGAAGCTGGAGCTGCTCTTAGTGGAAATTTCTGCGTTTACCAATAATAGTCTAATTGTTATTAAGAGGAATGTTCGATGTTTTCTGGGTAATGGATTTATATTGCGGTTTGCAGAGTGCGCGGCTAGTTGTTGTGCTATAGCTATTGCCGCTAAGCGGCAATAGCTATAGCGCACACTCTCCTAAGCCTAACACATTCGTATGTACTATATATATAGCGCGCGCATTCTCTTTCTCTTCTCTTCGTCGTACTATATTCGTATGTGCTATAGATAGTGGGAACGGAACGCTTAAAATTTAACGCTTCGAGTGTCACGCTTTTGCGTTTACTCCCATGGAAATCAAGCCGAGAGCAGGCGTAGAGTAGACCCTCCCAAGAGAAGTTTTCACTTCAAAAACTTTTATTTGTGGAAAATATAGATCAATCGTAGACGAGTTTACTTGGTGGAAATTTATATTAATAAAAGATAACACTTTGTGTTTTCCATACTACTTTTTATGCAACCTCAACCGGTTTCGACGTTTTCACGTCATTTTCAAGAGGAGTGAAAATTTGCTTTTAACTCTTCAACCTTATCATGTTGAAATTCCACGCCAAATCACCCGAATCTTTTCTAAATACAGTGAAAACTGTTTAATTCTTGATGTTAGGTCTGTAAAGTTGACTCTGCAGTAATCGTTTCCTCCACACTGCCCTATCCTTGCCTACCTCTTTTGCTTCTGTTACGCTCAAGATTCATCCTGTTCTTAAGGTCATTTTACACGAGGCGCTGAATTGCGCAATTTGTTGTACAGAAATTGTAATAACGTGTTTATGGAGTAAGAGCAAGGGCTATTTCCCTGTCTTTCGTTCATGCATTCGCAAAGTCATTCTAGCAAGTCCTCGCGTTACTCGACGCAATTTTCACTGCAAGTTCATCCACACATCAGATTGTGTAATACAGCACCCCGTGTAAAACGGTGTTTAAATACCATTTCAAACGAGGCAATGAATTACACAGTCTAATGTACAGAAAGAGCGAGAGCGCGGGGACGGAATTATAGCATTGGGTTTTTCACCTGTTTTTTGTTCATGCACTCGCGCAGTCATTTTTGAAAGTCCCCGCATCACACGAAGCAGTTTTCCCTGCATATTCATGCATACATCATACCATGCAGTAAATGGCCTCGTGTAAGTCGGCCGAACGGTGGCCTAAAATATTCCTTCTCTAAAGAGTGTCTTTCTTTACGTTTACCCATTGCTTTATTAATCTACCAACTTCCTCCCACGACATTTTCTTCTCTATCATAAATCTGATTTGTTAATCCACTCTCATCCATACGACTTCGTATGACTACACACGGAAATGATCCTTCTATTAGGAATGTCTTCCATTACGTTCACCCATTGCTTTCTCGATCTACCCCTTCTTCTCACATCGTTCACTCCACTCTCATTATTCTGCTTTTTTATGCAATTCTCATAAATTCTCTCGACGTCGTAAAACCAACAAAGCTCGCTCCTTTCATGTATATCTACTACAGGACCATCCATTTTACATTCCTTCTAAAAAGAAATGAATTTATAGACCTATCCGTTTCTGGTTTTATCACCTCCATGATTGGCAAAAATGTCCAATTTCTTTTAAAATAGGAAGGAATCTAACAAAAACCGCCGTTATTTTCTGTAATCGTCTTAATTGTTTTACTAAATAAAAGCAAGTCCATCGCGGCAGAAACGAATGATCTTTTGAATCTCTTTTAACAACCAGGAGAATTATTATCTTCCCGAATAAAGGAGGAAATCGCTCCAATGTGCTCGCGGAAGTGCTTTGGGCCTCTAAAACACTGCGTATGCTCAAGTGGGGGCAGAAAAATGAGAATTACAACGGAATTTTCTTGTACTCACCCTATTCATTTGTAATTATTATGTATCCACCAAATAGCTACTTATACAAGAAAGGAGACTAAGGCAAGAATAACATATCAGCAGTAAGACCAATACTGACATACGTGGTAGAGACAAGACAGGAGACAAAAAAAAAGATTTCTAGAAACCACAGAAATGAAAGCTTTAATGAAAATCTCAGATAAAACCTCATGGAATAGAGTAAGAAGTGAAAAAATCAGAGGAAACTGCTATGTAAATAATATCAACGAATGGGTAAACGGCCTGAATCAGGAATGATATTAATACATAGAATTGAAGACCAAAGAATAGTGAAGATTGTTAGAGATAAGCTTCTAGATGGAAGAAGAGGTGTGGGCAGACCAAGGAAAAAATGGAGGGACAATACGGAGATGGAATAATCTGCAAATAAACCGAAGGAAGCAGACGCTAGACTAGCGAGAAAGTTGAAAGAAGAAAAGAATACCCACCACTGTAATTTTAAACAATGTCCTATTGTTTTTTGTAGAAAAGGAATCTAGCTAATGCAATACTACAATGGGTATGCCAGATTAAGCATAAGAGTAGGCCAAATGCAGTGGGTATGGGGTGCCTGAGAAGTGTTTGCGGGAAAATCAGGATGAATAGGGTAAGGATAGAGTGGATCATGAAAGAATGTGAAGTGGATGCTCCGGTAACAGGCACATGAAAGGAACGTGCGTCGTTGGTTTGACCATGTCGAGAGAATGGATGAGAGTCGAGTAACAAAGCAGACTTATGATTGATTATTGAATAATGAGAGAGGAAGGGGTAGAATGAGAAAGTCGTGCGTAAATTTGGTGTTAAATACTCTTTAAGAGAAGGAGTATTGGGCGTCTTAAGAACAGGAAGGTGTCTGAAATCCAATACTGTGAAGGAAATAATCCCCTCTGATAAATGTTGGATAGAGACACATGACGAAATTTCTGCTACATTACAAAATTCTCGGTGATGAGATATCTACATCTATATCTACATCTACATATTACCCCGCAAGCCGCCTCAATAGGCGTGTGGCGGGGGGTGTTAGGACACCAGCCGTTTAAAGATAAAAAGGAAACGTTCTAATGAAATTAAGTTTTGAATTTATTAAAATCCCTTATTGTTCGGGGGAAAAACGAATTCCCATACCTATCCGTTCGGCAAAATATCTCTCTTAATTTATCGTTTCTGTCGGACCTGGAAATATAGTGGGGTTCTAATATGATGTTCTCCGTGTCGCTCTGAAAGATATCTATTCTCAATTGTTCAAGCAATCTAAGCCAGTCAATTGAAACGAGGCAGTCAATTGAAACAACAAAAATTGTATTCAGCAAATTATTTAATGCTTAAAAACTACTTAAATTTTCAGTAATAAATGTAAAATTAATATATTAGTTAAAAATATAACTTATAAGAGGTGTAATGATTAATATGTAGCCATGTGTGTCATCCGTTCTTTGCATGGCACTAAGTGCGCCACATGTGTAGCTTAGGGTAAATAAATGGATAAGAGACTCGAAAGAGGATAAATGTTAGAAGCCTTAATAATAGAAGAGCATGTATGAAGCAATGAATGAATGCAATCGACGACGAAGAGGTATGGAAGGATAGGGAATTGTGGAGGAACTTATGAAATGGGAGCCAGTTTCCATTGGCCAAAGGGAATAGCTAAGCTATTTAACAGTTCAGGATTATTTTGTGGCCATAAGTGATGTTATGATATAAAATATCGTGCTATATCATCAGGAGAGTAACTGCGTGACCAATAAGATTACCAGTTAATAGGACATCAGCGATATTCCTGGTGGTTCTATTTCAGTATTCACCTAAAAAGAAAATTTCATTCTTCTAAGAAAGGCATCGTTGTTACCGAGGGAAATCCAGGGAAGACTGAAATACTACGAGGAGGAAGTTAACGGAAAATAGGCCAGAGCCACTTAACTTAAACGAAGAACGTGAAAGTGACATGGAAATTGGATGAAATGGGCCCAGAAATAATAGGTAACGGGTGAGCCAAATTGCTTAGGGCAATAATGGAAAATGATGCAGTCTGAATAGATTTGGTTACTGCAGACTCATTCAAATTTTCAGGATAAAAGAAGAGGTGTATATTTTTTTGTGCACGGTAGTTTGGTGAAATGACGATGATGCGAAGAAATTTATTTGAAACTCAAGACAATATTATAGAAACTTTCTATGACATAGTGAAAGTCCACCTGGGTAAGAATATAATATATTACTTAAGGTGAAGACGTTTCTCCCTACGAGTCGAAATGAATTTCATCGGCTCTTTCCCTTGAGTTTCGGAAATTAATGTACGGTATTCAAATGATTCCTATTTCCAATCTTGCCTGTTGCGGTGCAATGATACTTTTCATTTTCGGTTGGCACTACTCAAAAAATTTACATTTGGAAGGGTGATCCTCCGATTCGTCCGAGTGCTGTTGCTCCTGTCTGTATGTGGCAGATAGTATGTGCGAAATGACTTTAGCCGTCTAAGCACGTTAAACAAAAATGCTACTACTACGACGGTTCCACACCAGGCTTGCATAAACCGCCAAACATGCTGTCATGTTCTTATTAGCAATTTTACTTGGTATACTTTTATGATAAAGTAGGTAAGGCATGTGGAAGGGACTTTTCATGCTACATAGCTTGTATCAATTTGTTCTACTAATGCGGGATTGACACAACAAAAATTCAACGCAGAGACAATTTTTTAGAGTGCATAAATACTACTGTAAAGGTTTAACAAAATTAGATACACATAAAACGATCAAACCATCAGGATAATAAAAGTTGACAAAAAAATAAAAAAAAGAGGTTAAGCCACGCTACTATGAACAGTATTAATTTAGGAATAGATCTTTCTTTGTACCAAAGACTCACATTTTCCTCTCTTGAGTCATCTCTTCAACGAAAACCTCCCAGATTCAATATTTTCTCTTACCAATTTTTCATTGAAGTAATTTCAACGGAAATTTCAATTTGACATAGCTTGGAAATTCTTTCGAAAAAAAATTTCCAAGCTATGTCAAATTTCATTCAACAGTGATACTAGTGATTTCCGTAGTACTGGTGACCTTCGTTTTTTGTGTGCTCCAATTTTTGTTGTGATATCGCACCGGCCATTCTTGTAACCTTTAGTTGAGGTAATACATCTTTTACATTACGAGAAATAAAGAAATATAAAGAAATGTATTCTGAGTGTAAACACGTTTAATTCGAAAGAGTATTCTCTGAATCTTATTAGGGACCCATTACCATGACGAAACATCAGTAAAACGTCTTTAGGGATTGAATCATCTACATGAATATATACCCATCACGCCTTTTCCTTTCGGGCTAGGCAAAGGTATTGTTAGTTATTGCTGTTAGTTCTAAAAAACTGGCTCTCTTTCAATAGTTTTCTCCATGGTGCCCTAACCTTGTATTCCTCTTTTGTTTCTCTTATACTCATGCATTGTTTCATAAATTCTCTTCTATCCTTATACTACTCCTAATGTCCCTCCTCTTTCAAGTCTCTTCCACCCTATTCGTCCATGAAATTCGCGATACACCTATCTGTTTCATTGCTCGACTTCCAAGCACTTTCGCAATGTAACCAAGCCAACGAACCACACTCCCGCACTTAATGAAATTCAGCAATTTCCACAGTGATAGCGTTTATTACACGAACAGTTTCGCTGTCTACAGCATCTTCAGGACCTGAAGATGCTGTAAAAAATGGTTTGGAAGTTGGTCAATTTCATTAAGTGCAGTTATGTTCCGTTCCCACTCATCACTCCTGAAACATCAGATTATGGAAGCACACTCCGTTCATATTTGGACTCCTGAAATATCAGATTATGGAAGTACACTCCGTTCACCATTACTGGACGATCCAACCCACATTTTTCCACAATCCATGCATGACCGACGCATCTTTAACATGTGTATTAATGTATTATCGCACCTTTACTCTCGCGAGGCATCTCTCTGGAAGTCATAATTTCACCTCCTTTTTTCTAGCTTAGAGGAAATACTATTCTGCCTAGCAGGGCTGAGAAAATACTGTAAACATTGTATTTGAAATACGAAGAACAGGATATTAAAGAAGTATTTGAAGTAAAAATACAAATACATGTATTTTAAATAACTAAAAATTCTAAAATAAATTCCATTCAAATTTAAAATCTTTTCGAGTTCACAGTGAAAGCGATAGAAATAAGAGCAATAAAGTATATATTTGGCATAAAAAATGGGTTCATGATTTAAATAAGATTTGAGTTTGTGGAGACATCTCTATCTGAAAAAAATTATTTTACACAAGCAGTAATTAAATTTGATGAACAAAATTCAGTATGAGACTAGAATGTTTCTACTAAGGTAGAGCACCCTGTATCGTCTCAATTGGAACTGCTTATCGAACCGAGTTTGGAACGGAAAGTACGGAAAAGTACGAAAAAAAAGGTATGCCAGAACAATAAGAAGTCATTCAGTTTATTTAGGCTGATACCAAAAATTTCAACTGGTAAAGGCTAAATTTAAAACATATCAGCCGGAAACCATAAACAGAAATACTCATCATCGTATTCTCTCACGAAATGTAAGATTTTCCCGTAGTTCAAAGTCACACACTGCCTACTCTCACGCCGAGCACCCTCAAAATGTCACGCCAGACCAAAACGTTACCGCCCCTAGCTCCTCATCTGATCTCATCGGGTGATTACTAAAACCTATTCTCCTTACAACTACTGGGTAACGTTATTTAAACTGTTTTTGAATTTTATTGATTAGTTTGTTCATATTGTTTGAGGTTTACTCATATTGTTTTTGTTTGTTTATTATGAAGGCCGTGAAATTATGCTCCCGGTATTTTATAAGATAAAATAGGCTATATATACCTTCCTAGTTAAATAAAAATATATTTAATGATTTTTATTGCCAAAAGAACGCATTTGGTCTGTTGAACTACCATAAAAATTAGCCCTATGGGACCAGTGTTGCACACCCTCCCCCGGCTCAATCACTTATAGTCCCTTCCCATTAATAATATTTTTATCCCGTTCCCCCAGGGTTCCCCCCCGCCAAAAATTTATTAATAATATGATGCACCTTGTGACATAGCCCCCATTCGTGGGCACCAATTATGTAGTAGGAAAATGTAATAAAATACCGTATTTTA
This sequence comes from Pyrrhosoma nymphula, assembly GCA_963573305.1. NCBI lineage: Eukaryota > Metazoa > Arthropoda > Insecta > Odonata > Coenagrionidae > Pyrrhosoma > Pyrrhosoma nymphula. The sequence goes on along the minus strand of OY754333.1, from coordinate 82,442,469 downwards.
TGAATTAAAAATTGTATCAAATATAAACGAAATAATAACCGCGTCTTTAAAATACGCAAAATGCCCAGTCAATCTACAAATTATTAGTAGTTCTCAGAAATTGAATTTCAGAATACAACGTCATGAAATCCAAGAGTTTGGGATAGATACAAAACCGCTGTTATTCTGAAGTTTACATTTTTTATGAGTAGCACGATTTCCCAAGACATGAAAATATCAAGGAACTCATGTGCTTGCTAGGCTCACCTTAAGGTCATAAGTTATGGTAACCATAATGCAGACATTTAGGTGAAATAGGACCATCGCGCACGCCCTTTCTATTGAGTGAACAGAATTTCCCTCGTGGGCAGAAATGAAATTCTGCTGAGTTCTCCTTCGGTATTCAGTGACGCCAGCAATTTTGCCTCACGACTATCGCATAACTTACATTCGTGACTAGCAGACCTGCTGCCTATTTTGCAGGCAGTCTCTGTCTGATGTGCTCTTGAGGTGAACCTGTTGTTTTTTCTTTTTTTTTGCACTACTCAAGTGGAAGCAGTGGGAAATGTGGCTAAATAAGTGTATATTGACAGTTTAATCTTTCGGGATTCATTCCGCGATGTTTAAAATTGCAAAAAACAATATTTCGCTGGTACTCCTGCCAGCTTCATCAGATAAACTGAACTGTTCAGTTAACCTGATGAAGCTGGCAGGAGGACCAGCGAAATATTTTGTTTTGCAATTTTAAACATCGCGGAATGAATCCCGAAAGATTAAACGGTCAACACTACAACGGAAGCCTACGAGCTAAATAAGTGTATGTTTCCCAAAAATGAAAAAATAATTTTTCTTCCCCAAAACAGCAATTGCATTGTTCTAAGCCTTCCCATCCCATGCAATGTTTAATCTCCCAGAACAGTAAGGCATTTTTTGCAGATTGCATAGCTTTAAGTGCCCCACTGGCAATTTTACTTCCCCAACACAGCAAAACAATTGTGTATTTCAGTTTTTTTTGTACCAACTACGGATTATGAGGTTAAAAGCTTACCATTTAATTCTGCGTATAATACATGCGTTTCATATACTAGAGAAGAAAATGGCTTTTTCACAATTAAAGGAATGCGTCCCACTCTAATATCCTATATGTTTTTGCACTTTTTTTCCACACCATATTTTCATTATATGTCGCTCTCTCCTTCTCGAACCCGGTGATGGAAGAACGGGTAGGGTCATTTCCTTGGACGGTCCCAGTGGTTATGGTCTCTCACTCACAAAAACCACGATTTTTTGCATTTTTCTTTGTACCACCAACTGCTAAAAATCCAAAACTAATACCAAATCATACAGACAGAGAATCCACATTTAATGCACCAAACCTCGTTTCTCTAGCTCAAAAACTGAGAGAGAAATAAACAAAATGGATACAGAATTACTGACTGACTGACACGCTACAAAATTAATATATATAGGTTCTATTGGCTGGCGAACGCTCTTGGCATTGAGGCAAGGTGGTTTTCTCATCATGGATATCCATAATTTCCACGAGGTCAGGCCTGAGATCATCAGTTTTAAATGTTACAGTTTTGAACTGCGCCCTCATTGATGCACAGTGACATAATTCTCTGACTTTCTTATTGAAATATGATCACCAATGGTCTCTCCATTCACCCGCCTTGGCTGCTCCGGATGTAATACGGCTACAATGAATAACCGGAAGTTTCTGGTGGAAGGGGTTAATTTTGGACTCTCACTCCCTCCAAATTACATAAATGTAGTTTTAACGAGATATGAAATTTAATTAAAATATTTTTAATTGAAATTTCCCTCACTATTGAGGAAAAACTAGCATTTCTAATGAAATAACTATCAGCTACCTATTGCATTCCAATAAGAGCATGAACCACGCATATATTTTACTCTTAAAAGATAATTCTATTCATTCAGCAAGCAAATTAATACTAGACAGTATATGATAATGAAAACTGTGTTAATTAAATGTATGAGTATGAATTGACGTATTTTAATAAAATTTATTTTTAAGATTTAAGATGCATGGGTACAGTCATTGAGAACGGATCAGAATACATCCAATGAATATGCTCGTATTTTCTCAAGCCCGTATCCAAATGTAGTAGTTCGATTTAACGAGAGTCGTAATCAGAAGGAATACCATAAAAAGATTTCATATTAAAAAATTACAAGGACAAAGTTGGAGAACTAAATTTTTGAATGGATGAGGGTAAACTGCTTGCTCATGTAAACTCGAGATGCCAGCGTTAGAGAGGAAACCTCCTCAGGAGATCCGTCTTTTTTATTTGAGGGGAAAGATTACTTTTTCTAAAGTTGTTAAGCATCTTCATTAAGTCTAAGGGGAGGAAACTTACGGAGAAGATTAGGAGGAGGCGGAGTAAGTGGTTGGAAGAGATAATCAGGGGCAAAAGGTCACTGAAGGGCGTGATAGAGGGGAGAGTGTTGAGTAACCGGGGAAGGGGAAGAAAGAGAATAGGCTTTATGGGTGGGTTGGAACGTATGCTGAGGTGAAGAATAAATATCGTGTTGGCAGATAGAAGACTGCATCTCTAAAATTTTTTCTAGAGGGTTTTTACTCTCTTCCATATAAACCTACCTTAGCTGGTAAATTTCTCTATTAATAATAACTTTAGTTTCTCGTCGGTGCTTTTTGTGGTGCTACCATCTTCGGAACATAATGCATTTCCCACATAAATTGATGCTAGGAGTTTTTTCTAACTTTGCGCTGAAAATGCTCCCTTCCTTTCTAGATCATTTCGAAATCGGGAATCTGCACCGTTTCTTGTGTCGGCATGCCGTGAGGAATTTATCCAATCAGCATTTAGAAAAACACACATTCTTCCGCGATTACTTCGCTTTGCTTTACGATGCGCATGATTTCTCCCTTGAGGAAAGGGGGAGGGGTGGCACTATAGCTTCTCTTCCCTCCCACAACTCTTTCAGGCGCTGGACCAAACGAGAGGAGATGGGCGAGGGACGGGTATACTAGGAATGGGTGGCTGTTGGCAAACACGGATCGGAATGGTGTGGTTTGATTCCCATCCCGAGGGCCCGAGTTGTAATCCAGGCTGTGACAGGAATTCATCTTAAAAATACCGGTTCCTACTTGAGCGATCAGCAAAGGTGGGTCTACCGGTCGTCTGGCAAAGATTGATGTGCCTAGCACACGGCTGCTGATAATTCAAGTATAAGATCCGAAGATTCCTGCAAATTTGAGTGGAATATGTACATGATGAAGAAATAAGCCGTGGAATTTTCCACAAATAATTTATATAATTTACTTTCGACCCGGTTTTAAACGCTTGCACATCATCTTCAGGTGTTGCAGGCAACCTGAACATGATGTGTAAACAATGAAGCCTGGGTTAATTATAAAATATATATATTTATATTTTTGGAAGGTTGGACGGTTTATTTCTTCATCTGATAAATCAAGCGCTCACTATTCGTCAACCTCTGCCTTGTCGTGGCGTGGGTTCTTCGGGTGCATGGATCTGGCCACCCGTCTTCTGATGGCCAAAGAGACCAAGGCTTCGAGCTCAATGGTGACACAAAGACACTTCAGTTGATTTGTTTGTCTGGAAATGCCTTGAGTAAGCAGTTTCCATGTTTCCACTATCGTGACCTGGCGCTATAATTTATGTCAGGGTGCCAAACACTAAGAACTTTTTCCATTCCCCTTGTTCCTTCCCCCAAGAGGATTAATCGGTTTAAACGAAATATATGTAATTGACTTTCCATGTGCAGTATATGTCTTCTCTTCTTCATCTTCCCACTCGGATGTTATGTGGAGGTGCTAAGTAGCAGTAGTCCGTCCGCTGAGTGGTATGCAGTTGGGAAATTGAAAAGAAAAAACTATACAAAAGCAGGTAACGCCTGTGGTAATGTAATTCATTGAGTGCACTCTCAACACATACTGGAGGAGCTATTTCTGTGGATTTGCTCAGAGCATTAATATAATATAATATTCAGTGTGGCATTGTATGGGTCGAAAACTTGGTAATTGCGGAGAGAGGATCTGCTTACAATGGAGGCATAAGGGTGGTTTTACACTGGAAATTTACTTCTTCAAGCTCCTTCTGCAAGAGCTTGCGGGGAATTTAACTTTGATGAAGACTTTTTCACAAGCTAATGCAGAGCTAGATTGATATCTGTTTACACTGGCGAAAATGCAGCTCTGCTAGTAACATGCCGAAACTTTTCAAAGTTCTGCAAGCGGACTTGCAGAGCCGTTTTTTCCTACAATTTAAACCGAAAGTTGCTAGCTGCGAGTAAATTGCACAATAAACATGACTAAACTTGAATTTGTAAACCCACCTCTAGTGATTGATCATTGTCGTAATTAGATTAAAATGAACAATGTGACATACTTAATGAAAGATATCTTTACCTATAAAAAAGATTATGGCTATCGGTGTGTATCCTTGCAAAAAAATCCACAGCGGGAAAAGGCTTGTACAAGAAAAGGGGGGCGTGAAAAACCTGCGAAGCCTACTGACAGAGATAGTTAAAGGTTAAAGACAGAGTAATGTGGCAACATAAAAGTATCAGCTGGAACACCACAATGTCATTACTATGAGATTGATACTTTTATAAGGAAATATCACTTGCTAAATGTCCTCAAGATGTCCGATTTTCCACAGGAGAAAAATCATTCGCCTTGACCGGGATTCGAACGCGGATCCCTCGATTTCGCGCCGAGTGCTTTAACCAGTTAAGCTACCGAGGCTTCTTTTGGCTCATCCTTTAACAAGGACGCCTCGGTAGCTTAACTGGTTAAAGCACTCGGCGCGAAATCGAGGGATCCGGGTTTGAATCCCGGTCAAGGCGAATGATTTTTCTACTGTGGAATATCGCACTTATGTGCACTTGCGGGTGACTCCGTAAAGGTAACTACCGTGGCTAGTTCCGGTATCCTCAAAATTTCTCAAGATGTCTGTCGACTCCCCTGGGTAACCAACCGACCGCCAAACGAACATTCATATGCTCAAAGAGACGTCGCTCACTCACTTATCATTCTTACCTCGATCCGTCCATGATTCTCCTCCTCCTCCAAACTTTTCCTGCCAACAACATCAACACCCTTTCTCTACTTGAAAAGAAATCTCCGACAACCTTTCACCTCTTCCGTCACTCCCTCTCTGTCTCAGCATTAATTATCGTCCCTCCCTCTTCATAGCAGACTTAAAATCTCGAGTGTGTGTGCGGTTTGGGACTTTCTCCATTGGTCTTCTCTTACTTTTTTTTCGTCAGCGTGACGAAAAAAATTATCCCGTGCACAATGGAAAATTTGCACCAATTTCGCATCGTTTTGCCGAAGTTAATATTTTTGCGCGCATGACAAGTTTCCATTAGTGGGTGACTCATTTATCGCCCGCCACGTGAATCCACGGGAGTGTCATTCGTGTGAATTTGGCCGAAACTATGCGTGTACGTTATATGTCTGCGGATGTACGTGGTGGAGCTGTGCGCAGAGTGTCGGGTTGCTGCTGTATAAAGTTTAGTTCCGAAAAAAATTCAATTTAAATCCAGCTTTAAATCCGCAAGAAGAATTTTTAATTGCAGTCAATCGTAACCCAAAATCCATGATTTTCCCACGCTATATGATGTTATAAAAATTTCAGTGACAAACACGAAAATAAACTCATTTAATGACATCTATCCCTTGAGAACAATAATTATAATCCACTATAGGACAATAGAACAATTGTCAGACTTCAATTATTTGGGCTGTCATGTGATATGTGAATATAGTAAAGACATGGCCATCAAGACTAACGGATTTCAAAGAATTCGAGGGACCATTAAAAGAACTCTAGGAGAGAAGAGACATTAAAACTGTTAAAGGTAATCCCAGTGCCCAAGTTATTATATGGTTCCGAATGATGGGAACCAACGAAAGCAGATATGAGTATATTGATAAGCAGGCGTGAGTTTCCCAGGGAGTGTGCGAGGGTGCTCGAGACTAGATGGAATAAGAAAAGATGATGTACTAGCTTCGTGGAAGACCTAAGGAATTATAAGAAACAGCTCATCGTTTCAAGACATCCTGGGAAGACAACGTTCTACGAATGCCCTTGAGCAGAATACCAACGAGTCTAATAGAATGTGACCTACAAGGTAAAAGATGTATGGGTTGATCAAGGCTTGGCTAATGAAGTGAAACTGGCGGAAATGCGTAAACCTGGAAAGGCAGACGACGGAGACAATTCATGATTTTTCGAGCACCTCAACTTTCTTGGAAACTTCGTGGAGGGGGGGGGGAGGTGACGGGAAAGGAACTGGGGGTCTATTCTGGAGGTACGCGATAGTTAACTTATGCGAAAATGTCAACTTTATCGGCTTTTTTCAACTATTAAGTATTTTCGAGTCACCACACCTTGTACTCATGCGATAACTACGAGGGTGAGGTGAAAATTTCTCGGCCTGGCAATGAATTACTGAAATTTTTGCCAAAAATGCATTTATTTTTTTACGTAGTCCCCCTTCATGTCAATTCACCTTCTCCAACGTTTTTAAAATGAGTAAATTCCCTGAAGGAAGTGCGATTCTGGTAGGTCTGCAAAATTATCATCTACGGCTGCCATAGCATCTTCATTGGAGTCAAAACGTTTTCCAATCACAATTATTTTAAATGTGGGAATAGCCGGAAGTGCCAAATATGGTGAATAGGTTGAATTTTCCAATAATTTGTACTTCAAATCCCTCAGTTTTCCCATTGCCAAAGCAACTTTGTGGGCAGGTGCATTGTCCTGGTGAAAGATGATTTTCTTCTCTTGCAACCCAGGCCTCTTCTCATGTATTTTCTAATTCAGCTGGTCCAGAAGACTTGCGTAGTGTTTGTTATTTATTGTTTTACCATTTGAAAGGTAATCAATAAGATGAATCTATTTTGCATCCCAGAAAACACTGGCCATCACCTTTCCAGCAGATAAAATCGACTTCGCCTTTTTTTGGGGCAGGTCCGCCGGCTTCCTCCCGCTTCCACCTGCTTCGATGGTTATTTAGTTTCTGGCGTGTAGTGGTGGACCCACGTCTCATTTACAGTAACAAATCAGCGCACAAAATCAGTTTGATTCTTTTGAAAATGGTACATACATTGCTGAGAAATTTGTTTACGCACTTGCTTTCGGTCAGCATTTAACAAATGCGGCACTCAACATGCACGAAGCTTTTTCATATTTAATTCTTCATGAAAAATGCACCGTACTCTTTCCTCTGATATGCCTATAGCTTCAGCTATTTCATACACCTTTAATCGCCGATCTTCCAATATCATATTGTGCACTTTCTCGATGTTCTCATTTGTGGTTAAAGTTTTGGGACGTCCTTCACATGGTTCATCTTCAAGAGAAGTTCGGCCACGTTTAAATTCTGCCACCCATTTCTTAACTGTAGAAAATCACCTTCAAACCTTCACCAACTTTTTATGAACATCCATTGGCAATAAACCGTCCAAAACGAATAGTTTTATGACAGTACGATACTCCAGTTTATCCATTTGAGCGAAACACATACAACAAGTCTACTTTGAAAATTCGTATCAACAATAGTATGTGGCAGCTCAAGTTGAAATTTGAATTGCATTGTTGGGAAACGTGTACAAACATAAAATCAAAATTTCATTAGTACTAACGTCATCTCTGTGTAAGGCCGAGAACTTTTCACCTCGCCCTCGTATTGATTGGGAAGTATCGTGTGGTTGTATACTAAGCGAACCTCCTCAAAACGGTGTGATAGTGTTGTTTTTGTATGCAATTATTATCCCGACATTTCTAAATTGACGCCTTGGGGGACTTGACTAGAAACGCCGTAGTAATTATCGCGAGTGAAAAGAATTCTTTGATCGCCAGGTTTCGTCGGTTCAGCATTCTCGAATCACCACATCTAACATCAGGGGGATGAAATACGCCATAAATAAAATCATTTGACTTGACCGGGATTCGATTCCGGATCTCCCAGTTGCCGATCAGCCAAGCCGGCCGAGTGTACGACCACGTTTCCTGTACTACGATGTGGACTTGAGACGAGAATAACTTGTTCGCATAAACCCCCGCCGAAATTATCCTTGAATTAAGATTGCTTGGTGGTGTAACTTGCTTACACAACTGAACGGCATTTGTGAGATCTGGGTTCAAATATCGGTAAAGTTAAATGTTTTTTTCTTTTCATGGCGAATTTCATCCCCCTGGTATGTATATCCTTGCACCGGTGCGCATGACTGCGAACCACATCATATGTGCATTTTCACTGTTATTAGAAAATAGACACATCTTGTCCGCACGCGATCATTATTGATTGAAAAGCATTGTGTGGTTTTTAAGCATTCGATATAATTCTACGAATTCATAATACAGTTTTATGTTTTTGCACACTGTCATTATTACGGAATTTTGAGAATTGACCCTCTGGTCCCCAAACGTAACATAAGTGTCACTCTCACACGTCTGTGCTTGCTGTGTGCAGTTGCTTGCAGTTGCCTCTCCGATCACTTCATATTTGCGGTTGAAATATGTGGTTTTGCATTGATTAAAAATCACTTAATAAATGCTTTGACATACAAAACTGTAAATGAGAGCATGAGCACAGTCTCTCAGAAGACCGACTACAAGCATCTAGTTAGAAACTTGGCAAAATTATTTTTTAAATCCTGAGTCTTATCAAATTATTTTTTGATCGAAATACATATCCACTGTCCTTTCGATAATCAATGTATGTTTTGGTAGTTTCAAATTTAGTTTGTTCAAAGTACTTTGTACAAAATTAACCCATGAAAAAATGCCCTGGGTAGAAGGTTAACTTTCTTTATTCGTTAAAACTAGCTTAGTTTAAAAAATAATAATGGTAAATAATTAAATATAAATGGGTAAGATCAGGGTACTTAATAATGAGAACCATAATAACCATTTTTATTAATTAAAAAAAAATTAAAAAACCTGAGGTTACCCAATGGAGGCATTTGCATTTTATAACATTTTGCGGCTGTTTTCCATGTGGAGTACCCATATGTCGTCTATATTCTTGCATCCTTATTTAGGTCATCTTCAAAATGAATGAACCTAGGCAAAATAAAGGCTTCTTAAGTATTCTAGCTAATTACCGTACATAAAATGTCCTTTAATAAATATTAAACCCTTGTCCATGGACATTAAAGGTAAATAATTAAATTTATTTGGGATATAAGAATAAATAAAGTTTCATTTTTAAAGTTAGCCAATAATCAATCTTTTGAAAAAAAAGGAAACAATGTGTTCACTGAGGGGAAAAATCATTTTTTTTAATGAAACCATATTCTAATTTTTACCTTTATAGATATCCGATACGCACTTCTATTGCATTTCCGCTGACGGTTTTCATTTTTGGTGTAAGTGAAATTGAAAGTAGGTATAGAACTGCAGTAGCCAGAGGGAAAGTGTGATTTTGCCAAATCCTAATTTGTTTACGTGAAAAGTAGGTAATTATTAGCACCGCCGGTAAATCAGGTCCCTTGATGCATGACCTCGCCCCGATTGTATTTCGATACCGGCCACTAATACACAATTAGACTATGCATGAGATGACTTTCGCCCTTGTGAAGGTAAACCACGGAGTTCGAGTAGAAGGTCGGTTCAATAGGAAGAACCGGCCTACTAATTGACGCAACGGCGTGTGAAATTCACGCACCGTCGTTTGACGATCCAGTTCTTATTCCTATACCGTGTGGTTTATCAGTAGGTTGCCAAAGGAGCATTCATCGGCGTAGTTACAGCATGGTTGGAGTGACATCCGGCGGCCCTCAAGGAAGCGGGCGCGGTAATAAAAATTATTTGTTATATTTTTCCTGAAAGAACACTATTATTTGTTTTGACATAGGAAAGAATTGGCAAGAGATTCGCAAAGCCATAACTTGAATATTCAAAATATATATCTCACACATGGAAAAAGGCGTGTAATTGTTTAAATATAGGTAAACTAAAATTCTATAATGCCTTTTCGTATAGATACAAAACAAAATTAATCTGACGCATGTGAAAAAAATTTAAATTATGTAGCAGTAGATGGACTACAATTCAGTAAATGTCTGTCTTGAAGATACAAAACAACAGGATTCTGACACATTTGAAAAGGCATGAAATTGTGTACATATAAACCCTGAGAATATAATAAAAAAAGAAAGAATGAAACTGCATGTTTATATCCATATATATATACCTAATGTGACAATGAGTACTAGTGCACAATTATTAGGTTAACTATCAGCAAAGGCGTAGGTATAGTGAAAACACAAAAAATAAATGCTGACTTTGAATTGGAAGATTATGTATAAAATTTACAGCTTCCACTTGAAAAATACCATTAAAAATCGGCCTGAAAACATTTGAGGTCACGTGGGATAGTCAGAAAATCACGCATTATGAAGCGGTACCCCGCATCTTCGGCATGCCCTGACAGATTTGCTGCGGCAAACTGCACATCGGCGCCTAGGCTGCCCTGTAATAATCAAATGACCACCGTGCTGGAACTGGGCTGGCTTCCCTACTTTCTCCACAGAACTTGTTGGAGCAGAAAGTTTAGGCTCAGTACCATACTTGTGAAGAATGGTTTGGACTACTTAACTCCTAAATGATAAGGCATCGAAAACTCTGCCATGGCTTTTACTCAGAATCCATGCATTGATGATGGCCACGTCCAGCAACTAAAATAAAATAGGGATATACCATTTCTTCCCTCTTATTGCAATTATATACTCAGCTATAAACCTATCTAGGAAGTCCACATCCCCCATGTTTTGGTTGTACTGATCAATTGAATGTGGTACACTAACTTTACCTTTTTTGATACTGAATATCTAGAGACTTGACGGATTGGGTGAATATCGTGAGCATTAGGCATAACATTCACTTTCCTTTATTATTTATTATCTTTCACTGTAACATTATCTTTCCATGCAACTGCAACTTCATTTTCCACTTTGTTGATTCGTGCCTCAAACTTTCCCCTTTCACATTTTTCCAAATCTTGTTTACTAGGCAAGGGGTAGTGATCCATTCTAATTGATCGGACAGTACCAGTTCCCAATATGCCGCGAGATGCTAATGCTTATAAAATCTTAGCACTGTTAATAAAAAATTTGTCAAAAAAGAAAAAGAAATTAACCTCAGGAAAATTTTCCTTGAGAAATCTGCTCTCTTTAGGATAACGGACTCACCAAGCCCTACACTAGGTGATCGGATGTCCCCAGCCTGTTTTCCCTAGTATAAATCTACGTCTAGGCAGTACCCTTGACGTTCGGTGGCTACCCAAGCTTTAAAACTGAAACGTATTGGTTTTTCGCTAATATATTGTTTGCACCCATGCCTCCCGAGATAAGAAATCATGGACTCGTCAACTGATACGAGTCTCTCACCTGGAGCGTTTGCAATGAAAGATTCATTCAACTTATTTAGAAAAGGTTTAACTTAGCCATTTTGTCGCCTGGAGTTATAACATAATTTCTGCATACATGTAGAAATCTTAAAATCTCCTCGAATCGGAAACGCAGAGGAATTGATTTTCTTTTCCTGCAATATCACAGATATTCATTTCATAACACTAGTCTCATTAAAAGTATATAGTTTCATTCAGACATAATATAGGTGATTCGTATAAAATAATATTAAAATACGTTTTTCTCAAGTTTATAATATGATATAATGATTAAATACTCTATAAAAATTCTGAAAAGGGCATTTAAACTGAAAGGTCTACAAGTGAAATACAGCCAGGCTCGGGAAACATGGTCTTCGGTGTTGTGCCCAATGGGTCGTTAGCGACCCACGCAAGATTTAACATTGATACTTTCGTTCCCTCTATAGTTATGTGAAAAAAGCTGATCATTTAATTTCATTGAACTTATACTAGATAACAATGACCATTAGGGAAAAATATTTCATGGATAACAACATTTAAAAATGAATTGTTCAAGGAGAGGCACGGTTGCGTCACAATGAGGTTTCTTAAAAAAACTGTAAATGCTGTTATGCACTTAGATTTGCAAATTTGTTGAATAGTTAATGCAAGCTTAATGTTTTAACAAACTAATAAAAATATTTTAAGATAATATCCAAAAATATTTTTTTTTCGAAGTGGGTCGCTAACGACCCATTGGGCATTATTGGGTGCAGCCACTTTTCGCAAGGTTAAAGCCTATAATCTTTTTCCTAGCCAGCGTTAGGCAGGCTACGTATGTAATAAATAATTACTGCTATTAAATAAATATTAAGTATCCCCATGAAAAATTGAATTTGCGGAGGAGTTAACCCATTTAATTAAACCTAGTTTATGACGCCTGACGTAAAATAGGAGATTTAATCTCGTGGAAAGTGGCTTCTTCGGATCCCTCTTAATCTTTTCACGAGTGCTTTACTCCATAGACTCTAGTGGTGTGCGTGACAGCTAGTTCATAAAAATCCGCCATAATGTACCAGGCACAGGCGGCCCGCGAATTGGCTCGACTAAGCCCGAAAATCAACATTCTAATCCCAGCACTAGTTCGAGGTTGCCCGCTTGCCGATGGCTTTCCAGTGTCATGTAATGCTGAACCAGTGTACTGGCTAACAAGCACAAGTGCTATCATACCCTGTGAGATACTTGCTTTCATAACTTATGCGGTGATGCTAGTAGTTAGATAATCGCTCTTAGTTGGACCTAGTATCTGCCGACCAGTCTCGCTATATTTTACAGGCGCTGTACGATATTGTGCCATTTATACCTACCTCTCCACGAATATTATTAATTTTATGGCCCTAAAATTAACGATAGGTGAAAATATCCTGGCAGTTTTTAAGACCGACTGCTGCTTTAAATTGGTTGATAAAAAATTACAGTAGACATGCATTGCGATTTGAATGAAAATAACGTTTCATCCCCAGTACCAGTTCCATGATCGTGTAAAACCTTGGTTAGTTCCCATTATACTGGATTCCTTCCTCAGTGTCAAGTACCGGCTGGCCTACAAGGTCATTTGCTAGGTGAAGTATCGTGTGGGACGGGCGTAAGGTAAAGGTACGTGCCAGAGACTAAGACTCATATTAATTCATGCATACGGCGATTCTTACAATTTTTTACTATTTTCCTCATAGGAGGAAATGATAACCCTACCGAGCTTTACTGAGTACAGTGGGTTTGTACGCCACTCGGATTTTGCTTGGTGCTAGTCGCTCAAAGGGTACCAAGTGTAGATTAAACGGTGTATTTTCTTGCACGTTAGTGGTTAATCGTAGTGTAACCTTGGTGAAGATTTAAGTGCCACTGTCGTGAAGGTAAGTTGAACCATGATCGATTGCGCTCCAAACATCTGCATTTAAAAATTGCCCTGATAGGCACTTCATGGATGTGCTGTTGGGGAATAATGCATGAGAAACCAGGGAAATTTAACATAAAACTAGCCATAAGTAAAATCAGGTAATGACATTTTATGAAACAAAGAAAGCTAGAGTAGCCACACAAGTAAGAAAGCACAAGTTATAATAAATAAAATGACACTGTTTCAGGCGTTACTTGGTGGTTGCAATTCATTAATGGAAATAATATCAGTTGGTAACACACAAGAGTAAATAAAGACAAAAATAGTTTTTGTTGCACTACTGAGCCAAAGATGACGCTATGCGTCGTAGCCGAGAGTCATTAAAGCCACTTTGTGGTTTTACTAAGTGATTTTATTTTTAATTGAGCGGATAAATCAATTTAATTATTTGCGTAGTACGTTGGGAAAAAATGGGCGTAGCAGTAAGGAAATTCGAAGAATATTTTCTCTGGAGAAGGAGGTGTTCACCAATAGGAGAGATTGACGAGGGACATATGTAGGAATGTAAGGAAAAGAGATAAATGTGGAGAGTAGCATTGAGTGGTGCAGATACGTGAAGTCTGAAATGGGAGGAGGAGAATATACTGCAAATGTCTGATATGTCGGTATGGAGAATTGAGAGTGCGGTGGGCAGAAAGGAAGGTGAACGAGGAAGTAATTGGTGTGGTGGGAGAGGAAAAGAAACTTCTGGATGATATTAGGAGGCAGAGTAGGTGGTTGGAAGAGAGGATTAGGGGCGAAGGGTCACTGAAGGCCGTGATAGAGAGGAGGGTGTTGGGTAAGTGGGCAAGGGGAAGAAAGAGAATAGGCTTTATGGATGGGGTAGAACGTATGCTGAGATGAAGAATAAATTTGTGTTGGTAAATATAATTCTGCGTCTCTAAAAGATTTAATTTTTTCCAGAAGATTTTTACTCTCTTCCATATAAACCTACCTTAACGGGTACATTTTTCTAATAATAAGAGCTCTAGTTTCTAGTCGGTGCTTTTTGTGGGGAAGAACGAGAAAAAACTTTATGGTCGGGATTAAGAGAGGTAGGACGTATGCCAAGCTCAAGGATGAAATAATGTAAGGATATTGGGACCTAAGCCTATAAGTCTTAAAGAGTTATACCCTCCTCCATCTTAACCTTCTCTCACTGGTAGATCACCCTAATAATAATCCTCCAAATGACATCCTTTTATTTCTCACTCCATTTCCCGGAAATTACCAGTATTCTGTATGTTCTTCGGTCGTCTTTTGGAGATGACTGTCATGATTCCGTTGAAAGAGCACTCTTTAGTATGCGTTTTGGCCGGTATATATATAGACTTTCCGGTAGTGACTAGTGTTTTCTGATTGTTAAGATAATTGCTGATACTTGATAGATTGAGCATTCTCCCCCAAGTTGTAGCCCATCTTTTCCTTTGAAATTCAGCAGCTTTCTTCGCTACCTTAATGGCATCTTATGACTCGAGGAAAATATGTACTTTCTCGGGCATCAATTGGGTATTATTCGAGTCTATATATCGACCTGGTTCTGACTTGGAGGGTTCTTTCCACACCAACAAATTGCCGATATTGTTTTTTCTCTTATGATCTATTTTTTTCTTTCAGTAGACAGTGAACTGCCCTGCCTGACTGGCCAAAGCATACTTTAAATGATGTCATATGTTTTAGAAATATGCTGATAACGTGAGATAATTCGTTTCAGTTTTTTTAAACTCTTTCGGTGAGTTTCCGCGAATTAGTTGACGGATAGTTTGCATGGTGCTATGCAAATTTAGAGAATAACTTGATCAAGAGTAATCAATGCTGGCTGGAGGTATTCTTCGAAATAGAAAACAATTTTTTTTTCGGGAGATAAATTCCATATTTTATCGCAAGTGCGTGAGAAAGATTTTTTGCACCAATTTTATGCGAATCAGTTACCCCAAACAGACTTATCCATCGATAAATTCACCTAAGTTCTTGAAATTCTTATATAAATATAACACTGATATTACATGTCGAGTAAACATCACTAATAACACCGTCATAAGTTGTTGCGAACGCTTGATATCGTTTGACATTACGAATTGCATAACATAGATCAGGGTCTCAGATTTCAAGAAGGTGCTTTACGTTGCGTGGCAGCTGTAAAACTAAAAGAAATCATTGAGAAGGATATACAGTACACATTCGAACATAGATATACGTATGAGAATTTCTTTGTCCGGCGAAACAATAATGACAACAGCATGAGAAACTAAGCGTGCCAAACCAACTTCATTAATCATCTCATTTTTCCCCCGATACCACTATGCCCTCCTTTCTTCTTGAATGGTTTCCCAACATTCCCTATCAGACGTCTTTCTCACAGGATAGTGTAATGGTAGCGAAACATGGTGGCACTCGCCTACGCGAAGTGTAATCAAGTAGGAAAAGGCTCGCGTGGAAGGGGTTGGCTCAGGAGCGTTGAGGATAGGACAACACATGTTAGGGGACGCTGCCAACATATCTGCATTCAACTCGAGAGAGGGGGAAAGTGTTTGCAGCTCGTTTCACGACTGTTTGCTATAAAAAACGAGGCTGCGTCAAAATGCGTTGATATTGCTCCCAACTCATCGGACAAGCCCATCTAAAACAATTGGATCAAGATATATGAAGAACTATAAAGTTGTTTTGAATGGAAAATGGAAAATTTGATGTTGGCTAAAAAGTTTTGTGACCATGGAAACTAGAAACTTGGGATGACTAACTTATTCCCTGTGTGGGGCCATTTCGTAGTGAATGAACTCTTCCACGTAAATGGGTATTCTACACAACTACCAGCAAGTTAACTCTATGAGAAGAAATTCAAAAATATTCTTGACCCTCGTTAGGGTTGGAGCTTTTTTATAAACCCTACCGTCCCCCTCTCCACCACAACTTTCAAGTTTTTGAAATTTCGCATGGTTCTTCTCCTATCACATTGCATTCATCGGAAATCGGATAAATGGACCATTGGAAAAGCAGGCCAGAAATGATTATTGGCATTGATGTTGGAGGTGGATGCTGGAGATCACATGGAAGGATAAAATAATAAATGATGAAGTATACAGAGGAGAAGTGAAAGGTAGGACCATAAGGAACTGTATACAGGAATGAAGAACCAGATGAATTGGGCACACCCTGAGGAAGGAAAGGGTTTGTGAAGAATATCACTGAAGAAAAAGAATAGGGTAAAGTCCCAAGAGAAAGGGAAAGGGATAAATAAATGTAACAAATAAAGAACAAAAATAACAAACAAAGTACTTAAAAATAACTACCAGGAAGTACGAGAACTAGCATTAGCTACGGAAGGATGGTGGGCTTCAGCCAACGAATCTTAAGATTGAAGGACCAATGATGAAAATTATGAATGATGGTTATATTCACTTTCCTTTCAACGTTTGACCCGGTTTAAAATTTCGAGTCTTCAATGCTGAGCATATGCCTCTCGGTTTCCATTTCTCCCCTGCATTTAAATCGGGTCCCTCTCACTCTCCATCCAGCTCCTCAAGCATCCATTCGCCGATAGCATCTCAGACATTCATCTCAACGGATGCTATGAAAGTGAATAACATTGAGCTTACTCTTCCTCTCACTCTCAAGTGTTTGTATATAATAATAGGTTTACCCAACCTCGATTTGTAACACGTACGCGATGACCTGTGTCAACATAATGTGTTCTGCGGCATTCCCGATGGAGACAGGATCTCACGTGCAAAACTTTGGAACTCCTTTGTTTCGAGTGAAAGGAGGACACTAAATTTCAACGTATCATGTAACTTCGGGAAAAGCTTTCTGTTTACACCGATGGCAACACCCGATGCTTATACCTCTCAAAATTGCGAATCCGCTGTTAAGGTGCAATGCGGCATTACTATTCGGTGTTCTATTTATCTGGGTATGCTTTGATTATGTAGATTATATTATTATTATAATGGTAATAATATAGTATAATCGGTTAAGGTAGGTTTTAATGAAGGCGAATAAAAATCCTCTAGATGTTTACACATGCAGGGTCCTATCTAACATTTATATTTCTGCCTTGGTGAATGAAGAACTCTTGGGTTTCTCACCGGGTCAGGTTCTACATACCTTCCAAAGTTTCGGCGAGCGACTCGCCCATCTTTTTCAGGGATCCAAGCGTTCAAAGGATTTGATGCTCTATAATTTCCGACGTTTCCACAAGTGACTCGCCCATCTTTTTCAGGGAACCAAGCATCCAATGAATTGGATGCTCTATAACTTCCGACGTTTCCACAAGTGACTCGCCCATCTTTTTCAGGGAACCAAGCATCCGATGGATTGGATGCTTGGATCCCCGAAGACGATGCGCGAGTCGCTCGTTGAAACGTCGGAAGTTATGAGGAACCTGGCTCGGGGTGAAACCCGGGAGCTCTTCATTCACATTATTCGCCGGGAAAGTCTGCAGTCATAAATAAGTCTTCCTTCATCTCAGCATATGTCCTACCCTTCTTTATTCCGTCGATAAAGCTTATAATCTTCCTTCTCCTTCCCAGCTAATCCAACATCCCCCCTCTATCACGGCATTCGGCAACCCTTCGCCTCTCTTGTCTGTTCCAACCACCTACATTTCCTTCTCCTAACTTCCTCGAGTCACTTCCTCTCCTCACCCAACATACCATGTACTTCCTCGTTCATTTTCTTATCCATCCACTGAAAATTCTTCATTATCCTCCTCAACCACGTCTCAAAGGCCTGCAGTCTATTTTCGTCCACTTTTACCAGAGTCCACACGAATGGATTACTACTCTCTTAATTCCCTACTAATGGTATTTCAACCACCTCATGCCCGTTTCCAATACTATTATTCTACCATGGTTATACTGGATCTTACAACCTACCTGCATTCCATCTAACTGCACCGTACCATGGTAGGCTACCATTGGTAGCTCACTCGTTTCTAGACACAGCAATAACCAACATCCTGCATATTTTAGCTCGGAAGAAAATCAAAGAACTATGTAAAAATCTGCACGACTTCCCGCTTGTTCCTAAATTATAAGTATGTTAAATCATTATTATTATCGCAACAATCAATCTTCGTTCCAGTCTTGACTTCGTTTCGCACACAGCTGTGCACCATGCGAGGAGATCAGAAATTTCAAAACCACGTTTCCCTTTTGACCACTACGACCTTTCCGTGATTCAATGGTTCACCAATAATTCCATCTTAACAGAATTTTGTGTTACTTGCGTTCCCTCAACATAAAATTTACCACGGTGGGTGATTCGTTATGGTATTTCAACTGCACTCAGATGATCTACCATGCAGAGGCGTTTTCGAGCGTCTCGATCTATCGCGGCTGGATGTTTATCATGGAAGGAATGTTGTTTAATGGAAACGAGGCATTCACTAAATTAGTTCAGAATACTTCCTGTCTCTCATCATACCATCCAAAATTCCTATCACTATCCTCACTCTTCCCCAACATTCGAACTCTAAAAATGGCCTTAACCATCCTATCTTCTTCTATTAATTGCTCCACCCACCTGCTTTATCTCGCAGTTAAAAAAATGTTATTTTTTGGTGGTTGAGTGCCTATTTCGATCGAAGAATTTACAGCTTTAGTATCGTTTTCCTATTTATCTATCTTCCGATAAGTTGCTAAATGAACGATGTGTGGCAATATTGTGTTGTCTCTTTCCTTAATAATCTACCGCGCTTAAGACTCCTTGGGTGATGGAGCGGTTTATAAGGAAGGCTTTTTCTCGAAATGATGCAGTCCACTGGCAAAGTGGCATGAAAGTGTCTCAGATAACTTAGCATCTAGGATATTTACAAGAGGATTCATCGATCCACAGTTAATCATTTTTATTTCGTTGCAAGCACAGCGAATCCTTTCAAGACAATATTTTAACATCAGTAGGCTAACATTTAAATGATGTTTCCTTTTGAAACATCTATAATTTGGTGTTTTATAAATCCTTCATGGAATAATTAGCATAACTTAGATATTTTAGACCAATTTGACACCTCTGAGATATAATTTCCGTTATACTCGTAGTTGTGGCCCCTAATCTAATTTTATCCACCGATTTTATTGGTAATATACATGCTAATTGTATTCCGCGATAAGTAGTATTTGTGAGAAAGTCAGGAAAACCATTTATTATTCATGATATTTTAAATTTTTGCCTTAATGAAACCATGTCTTGACTCGAGCTACTGATAGTTTTCGGCACGGTATTCAAAATTTAGGCTTAAGTTATGTTGAAATATGTTTTAAAAAGTATCTATGACTCTGCTTGGCACCATGATATATGTAAGCCACTATTATAAGCACTTTAAATATATTATTTTGCGGTAATAAAATCTGTACGTGCATCTTTTATTTTTTACGATATGATGTATCTCATTTGCCATAAGACTGCGTGTGAAAATTCCATTGAAATTCCCAAGTAATTAAAATCTGTGAAATGCTATTTTTTCACTTAAATATATAGGGATCACTAATTTTAATACCTATGCTAAGTTTCACGCAAATCTGTTCATTGAAAAAATTTCTCAAACCGCCTCAAAGTCACCTTTCCTTTGTCAGCCCTTTCCATAATTTACCCGATCACTGGGATCCTATCAAACGATTAATTTAATTAAAAATAGATCTTTCGCTATTTAATCCCTCTAGAGAACCTGTTATCCTCTACTTGCTTTTAAATCGTCAAAGATTTACTTTGATTTTATTACCTCACCTCAAATAATCGGCACTCACCCTTCTGTCACCCTCTTCACCATATTAGGTATCCCTCACTTAGCCCTCGATTGACTTACGCTGTTTCCTTCAGATTTAATTCTCCGTCATTTTCTTTTCTTCTATATTCAACACCACCTCGTTTGCTTTCCTCTCCGACCACTTCAACTCTTTCCTTTACCACGCCCATCAACCTCATCTCCAAAGTCTCCCTTCTGAATCCCTGATGTAGGTACCTTATTCAATAAGGGATATGCATAGAAAAAACTAATTGTATAATAATAATTTTTACTAAGAGGGTACCTAATATTCAAATAATGAAGGTTATTATTATTTAGAAGATGATATTCTCATTTTCCTCTAAAATGAAGGTAATATTCACCAAAACCCAGGGAATGAACTTTGTCGACAAGCAGCGCTGTTTTACGGAAATATTTCTAGTTAAATATTACGCGCGCGCTTGGCAGCAAACTACGTAATCGAGAACCCGGCGGATGAAGTCACTGAACGGTATCAATACCTGTAATAAGGCGAGTTTCCATGTAAAGTTTGATTGGTTTGTACGCATTTGATAGAAGCCATCGTTTTCATTTTATTTGTAAAAGGCAATGAACAACTATGATTCCATGTTTTCATGCAGAGCAGAGAAGCTGTATCGTGCTGAGACGTCTAACCATCGAGTTGGCGTTTTCGATCAGGAGACTTTTTAAAACTTTATGCACAATTGAAAGGCATTATCATTATCTCTGTTGGACACATGTAATAATAGGCATGGTACCACTTATACAAGGTAGGACGTTCCCGTGAACAAATTGAATTTGTTCTGGGCATGAAGTCACCCGGATGACACAAACAGCAGACGAGTCGAGAATTAGCAAATGGGAATAATGGATGAAAGCTCCAATAATTTATTTTTTAGCCGCGAGATTAAGGAGTTCAGAAGATATTTGCATCCTTAAGTACAGTTATGCAACATATTTGATCGGTTATTACAAGTAAATGTGTATTTTGAGAACGCAATGTTGTTTACTGCGGAAATAACCTTAGCAACACTTTATTTACAATTGAAAGTTGAAAAACTTAAAATTTACAATATCCGGCAAACCTGGACCCACTTCTCCCGCGTAGACGCATAATTGGGGTATCTATATCATTCTATTGTCCCTCATATGTTTTCTCCCATCGCTGTTGTATCAAAAAACCACCCAAGTATAAAATACACAATGCACTCCGTACCTAGCTGGCGCATAATGTAATCCAAATTACTTCACAGCGTTCGACCCTAACGATGCCTAACGACCTACCTTGTATTTGTAGTACCAAGCTTATGGGGTACATACCCATTTGAATTCAAAATGCATTTAATGTATGTGTTCCATTCCATATGCTTAAATTTTGAATCAAGCTGTTTTTGATGAGAAGGTAAATGAACATTTTATGGTTCGTTCTCAGTGTCATGTAAGGTTTTGCCGGGACCAATATTTGTGTACTTTCGAGGGCCTCGTGTAAAAAAACTGAGGATTACAAAATATCTAAAACTATGACTAAATAGTCCGTTTCGTGGACTACCGGAAATGGTTTGTCGCGAGCGGAGAGAGGTTTCAAGGTGACGTCACAGCGCTGCGCGTGGGGGTCTAAATTTGGGCTTGTGTGGGCACAGCGCGCGTTCAGTTCAGTTGTATCCCCGGAACGAGCCGGTCGTCTTTAGTGATCGAGGTGCCCACGGAGTGTTCAGAACGTGAGTTAGGCGTTTATAACACAAAAAATTCCAAAATTAACATGGGAAAGCAGAAAATATTAGTTACCATCGACCAATTGTTCGTAGGTTAGCCATTTGTACTAATGATTTCGATGAATAAATGTTATGTATAGTATAATTTTCTTTCATTCATTTCAGCTATCTTTATTACTAACAAAAATAATGAATCTCCCAATAACGAGAGTAACGTATGCAATGTCGCATTCACGATATAAAGATCCAACAGGAGCATCAAGAATACTCCCTGTATCTTTTTAACAATTCGGCACCACTTTGCCGTATATCTCAAATGTCTCCCGAGACATGTCTCCCGAGACATGTCCCCCGTCCTTCGCCTTGGTCGAGGAATCTCTCTCTTTTTCAAGAGTCCCACTCCGCCATCAAAACGCGGAAAATGTCCGCACGTACGCACTGAAGAAGAAGGTTGAATGGGGCCTCTGGTGAGCGCGTGACGCAACTCACGACGCGCGCGTCGCTTTGCTCTTGTTTTTTTTCTCGTCCCATATAGGAGGTGGGGCGCTCTCATCGAATCACACACTGTGTGTGTTCCTTTCCCTCTGCCAATTGTTTTGGGGAGACGCGGGTGGGTGGGTGTTTCCTTGGAGTCGACAGCGAAAGGATGACGGAGCTCGCTTGTTTGTTGTGAACGCATCTCGGACACAACTCAAGAATGTTGATCGTCTCGCCTGTCGCTCTTCAATTTGCATGCGCCAGTCACTCTCTGCTGCCCGTTGCTCGACAGTTACTATCCGTGGGAAGCTTCTTTACTCTGTAGTGCCATGGGAGAAGTTGGAAGGAGGTGCTTGGAATGGAAATCTAATCGTAATATTCGGGAAACGATTTGACGACGATAGTGTTTTCAATCATTTAAACATGAAAACATTATTAAATAAGGCACTTTGCTCTATTCCACATTTTTACTATGCTAAAATTGACCATGATTTCGGCACTATGAACCGTTATCAAAGTATCTTGATAATGATATAGGTATAGTGTCAGAACCATGGTCGATTTTGCGTAAAATAAAAGTGTAAAATAGAACGAAGTGTCTCATTTAACAATGCTCGAAGCCAAAGTTTTCCACTAGGTTACCCCTGAGACTTTCACTAAGATGTAAACACTGACTAACCACGGAAAAACTCCCTCCCTAAGAAAAGAAAACGAAGGAAATGGCTTTTAAATCTCCTAGCTGCATACATAGATAAACAACAAACGAATAATTTGTAATTATTTAAATTTACGTCTTCTAAGATATCTGTAGCTTCACAATTTTCAAATATTTCCGAATGAGGATAAGAATATATTAGTGCAATGAGTAACTCCTGGAACACATTAATTATTTTCAAAGAACTAAGGAACTGGCCGCGCAGTAACTTTAACGGAGTCTCCCGCTGATGATCACACAATTGTGTGAAATTCACAGTGAAAAAAACATTCACCTGGACTGGGATTTGAACCCAGACCCCCCGATTTTGCGCCGAGTGCTCTACCAGTTAAGCTACCCAGGCGTCATCTCTCACTGTGAATTTTATGGAGGCTTTAAGGAGCGAGATGACTTCACAGGTACCGTGCATACAATGCCATAGTACCCGTGTGCGAGCGCTAAGCGTCTCTGTCCACGAGGTAAAGCCAAACTCTAAACACAAAGGTGTATACTCATACACATTTCAAAGAACTGCGGAACTGGCCGCGCAGGAACTTTAACGGAGTCACCCGCTGATGGTCACACAATTGTGTGAAATTTACTCGCACTCGGAACACGTAGAGCACTCGGCGCGAAATCGGGGGGTCTGGATTCGAATCCCAGCCCAGGCGAATGATTTTTTCACAGTGAATTTCGCACAATTGTGTGACACATAATTAGGGTGAGATGATACTTAACCTACTTTTTCGCGAAAATGAACTCTCCAATTCTGCTCTAGTTTATCGCAGACGAATAACCAACGGTAATTTCTTATATTTGCGTCTCCTACGATGTATGGAGCTGCATAAGTTCCAAATCTTTCCAAGTTGGATGAGTAATATTATAACGTAATGAATAACTCGAACCATCTTTCCAAAACTTTTATTTAGATGCCCAAATTGAGTTGGAAGTATACTGAAGTTTTTCGCAATAATCTTGCTAATTATTGGAGGAGAAGGCTTTACCGGTATTTATGATTCTAAGGGTCCAATACTATTTTATCCCTTGTTGACTGAATGAATAATATATTCGCTTTCCAGAATGGAGAATAAAAGGTACTAAATAAAGAACTCTCAATCGTATGCTAGGGCAGAAAGTTGACGACGTGCAAAGGCCGAAATGTTTGCCATCTACATTCCTACTTTTCGCCGTTTACCACATGATGCATGGCACTATCCGAAGTTGGTGAAAGGATCCGCTGGTTGCCGAACTATTTTATCATCACCATAGAAACGTTTTATCTTATTTCTTGCCCATACGCTTAATTTAAATTATAAAATCATGTATAGATCATTCAGTACATTGTAAAACTGAATATTGGGCTTAATTGGAGGGGAGCATTTATGTCCAGTGTAACCGCTGTTTTTTCAATTATCTCTATTGAATCCAGATACAGTTTTACGAGTCTGTGATTAAAAATTGCCAGCACAATGTCCTTAACAGAAACTTATCCTCTTAATGCAGCACGTCATTAAATTATGCAAAAATAGGGAGAAAGTTAAATATTCACAAATTTCAGCTTAAACTTCAATGCCGTCTGTATTAAATCAGCTGCATAAGGTCAGCTATAAGAGTCCTTGGAGTTTGATAAGAACAAACTGCTACATTTTTGGCCCACTGAAAGAACCTTTTACACAGATATGGATTAATTTCTACTGTTATTAGCTAACAAGAAAAAAATCTTGGACAGTGAAAAATATGAAAATAGGTTGCTAATTATGACAGTTTTATTTAATGGAAATTATATTTACCCTTTAGTATGTTTGTACCTTTATCCTATATGAAATGTTGACAGCTAGTTTCGCGAAGTCACTGTTATGATTGTTATTTCACCTTCTTTAAAAATCTTTTATAAACAACTTAGCATTACGGTCATTCTCGTAGTATTGTTTTATTCCATAATCACAAGCGCACACATTGCTGTTTATATCATAATAAATTGTGCAAAATTAGTTTGGGAGGTTCCGTTATTTATTTAATGGATTTCTCGATGCTTGTGGCATTGATGGTGCCAAGTCACGTCTAAAAAGCTCGATCATCATCATTGGGTTTTTTTACCTTCTGCTTGGTAGGTTATTAAACAGTCCTTTCTTTAACTTCCCCCTTTCTGTGGCATTTTTTTCAATTTCCTGCTACCTTTTTGCTCCCCATCTGGTCTCTCTTGAGTTTATCACACCATCTCTGCCTCTACTTATGTCGTCAAAATTTCAAATCCTCCTCCTATCCCTTCCACGCCTCCCCAGTGTTCTTCCCCTCTATCACCCTCTTCAACATGCCCTCACCTATCAACATGCCCTCACCTATCAACATGTCCTCCACCCAAATGTTCTACATTCTCCGAAAATCCGCTACCAACTTATTTTATCTCTCGCCATATCCAAAACTTTCTCGTATGCCTACCTCGCCACCCAGCTCATCCGCTCCATTCTTCTCCAAACACACATCTCAACATTTCTCCAGTCTACGTATATTCTCTCTTCGCAGTGGAGAAGCTTGATGGAATTTTTATTTTTATTAGGTGGTGTAGTATGGAGGATAGAAGGCTACGCTAGCTGAAGGCTTCCATAGTATTTCGTTTCTCATTGTTCGTGTGATTGCTTTCTACATAGACAGAATAAATGCAAGGATACGGAATGTTTTCTAAGGACTCACGACTTTATATTCTCCTAACCACATCAGGGAACAAAAACTGTTGTATGCCATTATATTTAGTGCTAAATATGATTCAATTTGTGTAGCACTTATCCGTTATCTGAAAATCGCAATTGAAACTATTTAAAAACAAAAAAGTCTGTGGAATATCCTTTAAAATATGTGCAAATCTTGTGAATTTAGGGATAGTTAATCCCCCTACATGGCATTCGTGGCGTATTACTTCATTTCATTGACACAATTAATGTGCGCTACCATTTCTTTGAAAAAGACGACCAGAAAAGGAGCGCGTATTCTTTTTACCTGTGCTTTTCTGAATCGTAGTGATTGCCTAAGTCAACAAGCCATTGGGGTGGTCACTCAGTAGCGTTGAGTTCATGAAATGTCGTCTCATTGCTTCTCTACCTCCGTGCCCCAGCGTGTTTTTGCTTCGATTTCAAAATTTCCACTCTTATTCCCTTTGTTAAAAAATTCCGAGCTTCGCTTCTTTAAGAGCCCTTCCCACGACCTGGTTGAGACAGACATGTCTCACCCCCTCCTGTCTCGACCACTCTCGTACAACAGATTAATTTCGTTACTCGGAGAATGGGCTGCTTAGCCTTCGAAGGACTCATGGAGGGGAGTAGGCATGCCACGAGAGGGTCCATCTCGGTAGATTTGGAATTCTCAAGGAGGACGGGACGATAAGGGGTGCCTGTTGGGCTAATGAATTAACGCAGAATAGCGGCTCCCAGACGCAAAGAAACCGGAGGAAATACAGACGTCTGCGTAACAGACGTCTGTATTTCCTCCGAAAGAGAATGTGGTTTAATCCTTATAGTCATCTCTAACAGACAAAGTAATACCCAAGAGTTTTTCGTATAATTTTCTCCTTTGAAATGTTGTATTGTACTTTGTCAGCTTTAGAAGTCAAATATATATGTCCACTGATTTACTTTCCTATCCTTCCCCAACCTCAACGCCTTGTTGCTAGCTTATATATATATATATATATATATATATATATATATATATATATATATATATATATATATATATAATTCGAAAGGAGGATCCAATCCAAAACATTATATTAGGCAACATCAATTTTTTAAATCCAAATGGTTTGTGTAAATGATTTGAAAATGTAGATAAATAAATGTTCTCCGACATATATCTGATTGATAATTATCTCGGTTTCCATGTTGCTGTTAAGAGCATATAGATATAAATATAATGAAGAAATGGTTAATGCATTTACAAAAGCTTATCGGGCTTAAATTTGTGGAAATACTTTAGTCCATTTCAAATAAAACAATGTTGGTAAATTTTCACACAGTATATTATAAAAACACAGTTAAAATACACCAACGACCAAGGTTTTTGCAAGTAATGCCATTATCAAGGTGTATTTTAACTGTGTTTTTATAATATACTGTGTGGAAATTTACCAATATTGTTTTATTTGAAATGGTCAATGCATTTATTGAGTGAATGCTAATTAAAGGCAATTCGATAAATATCCTTGATTTTAATTTAAATATATAAACGGGATTCCATTAATAGATTATTATTTTTACAATTTAGATTTTATAAGATTTCCAAATTTCTGGTCGAGCGTTATATATGGATATATTAAGACTAAATTTCACCTAACCACGCCTTGTTCTTCACTTTTTGTCCGTCTGTCTAACGCTGTAATGAAATATGTAATCATTCACACAATTTTGCAGAGGGGGCGTCAATTTTGACAGGTTATAGATAGTTACTAAATATTTTATTGAGTATATTTATTTTTTTGCAGTTAAAAATTCAATGTACAAAACATTTTCAAATAATGTCATTTTTTATAGAAGTATATGACCATCCGGGAAACTGCAGATCCCTCTAAACGTTTTTAAAGTAGTTTTCATCTGACTACAAGAACTAGGAAATTAATAAATAAATTCTCTCTGAAAATACTCCATTTACGACAAAACTAATTGAGTTTATGTGCCATATGTGGTTTACAGATTTTTGCGGTCCACTACAGTATGGATTAATTTCATGAAGTAATGCGTTCGAGATGTGGGTGTGGAGGAGGATGGAGAAGGTGTGTTGGACGGAAAGGAAGAGAAATGAGGAAATGCTTGACATGGTTGGTGAGGAGAGGAAACTTCTGGATGAAATTAGGGGAAGGCAGGGTAGGTGGCTGGAAGCGGTAATGAGGGGAGATTGTTTGCTGAAGGCCGTGATAGAAGGAAGGATGTTGGGTAAGTGGTGAAGGGGAAGAAATATAATAGTTTTTATGGACGGGATGAAGAAAGGTAGAACTTATTCTGAGATGAAAATGGAAATACTAAGAGATGGATAGGGTACGACACGTGTAAGAGTCTGTGGATATTCTCCGACTTTCATCGTAACCTACCTCTAACCGGTAGAACTCTAATGAATAGTAATAGTAATAATTTATTAGTCCAAAAGACACTGTACAAAATAAAAGTATAAGGTAAGTGTATAGGACACGTCAAAAGAAAAAAGAATGAGGCAATGAGGTGTAAGGAATAGGATATAAGGTGTAAGGTTTACGTTACATGCAACATGAGATATTCATTGACACTGTAAAAACATCTTGTAAACAGGAAGTTAAATAACATTCTCTTAAACACACTGTATCTGTCCTCTTGTTTTATATCAGCTGGTCATTTATTATAAAGTTTTATGCACATATTTCTAGGACTCATTTAAATGTTTAGTGGTGCAGGATGACATCACATGCATATCATATTTTAGCCTAGTGTCATAACAATGGATTTCATTATTCTTTACAAAATCTGAGGTGTTTTTTTTAACATAAATTACAGAGTGATATACATAAACTGAAGGCACTGTTAATAGGTTTTATCTCAGAAACAGTGGCCTGCAGTGAGCTCTATAGTGTACTTTACAGATTGTTCTTACGAACATTTTTTGGATGACGAAAACACTATTTAAAAACGACGTTGATCTCCACAAGACTATTCCATAAGATATACGTGGGTAAAATAGTCCGTAGTAAAGGGTTTTCATAATTTCTAAGCTAACAGGTGTTTCAAAATAGATACCAAATAAATTACAGAATAATAGTGTTGCTTACTATTCTTTCTACGTCGTAAATACTTATGGGTATACTATAACCAACGGAACTAAATTGAGAAAAAACTTCCGTGAGAAGCCTATCTCGAAAGGTACTATTTGCTACCACCGTGTGTGCTTGCTAAAGGAGTTGAAAGCGAATGCTGTTTTGCTCCCGAACGTGAAGCAGGATTTGTGAGAAAACAAAAGCCATTGGATTCCAGCGTGGGTACGATATTTACGTAGGTAGGTGGGTTTCGCATAATTCCCGATAATGTCATAAAAAGCGTATCAGCACCGGAAACAATAATCTAAATGGAACTTTTCCTTGCTGTTTACCATGAAAAGAAGTCTACGGTTCGGTCATTCGTAATATTCGTGATAACGGAGTTTGAATACTTTTATTTCTCTAACCAAGTGTATTATTAAATTACAACGAGATAAAATGTATATTAAAGGGTATTTATTTTTGCGCTAGAATGTTTTTCGTTTAGTGATATTTTCTTCATAAGGCTTTACACCTCAACTTCATCTATACATATATTACCACCCCTATATGTTTAGTAATCGGATAAAACATTACCATTATTTTCTCCTCAACTGTTGGCAGTTTTATGAAGTATTGTTTTATATTACTTAAAACAGTTGTTCTTGGGCATATAAACTGAAGCTAGGGGATTTCTTTAAGAATTTAAAATAATTATTTTATCTAAAAACATTTTTAAAAACACCCACACATTCTTTTCTCCAGTGTAATCTTTCTATAACTTTGTGATAGGAAAAAATGATTATGGCAAAAAAAATTCTTCCTAAGTTATTAATTGTAAACTTGAGAAACAAGTTTGCAGTTCAATGAAATTATGGCAAATATTTGTTTATAAAATTGCATATGATTTCATTAATTTTCAAAAAGCAAAGCAAAGGATTTAATTTGACTCCAAATTATACAACGATGGTCCAGAAATAAGGAAAAACGTGATACATTCTAGCATTAACCGTCAACATTGTAGATACGCATTTTGCAGGTGAAGTTGTTTTCTAAAAAAATTATAGAGGCTATTTTTGGTTAAAAAAATCTGAAAAAATTAATTTGAGCATAAATCATGTATGCCTACGTAAGGCAAAAACGAAGAAAATCAGTCTCGAGAGGGATCAAGCCTTTTCTGAAATTAGTTAATTTTACTTGGAATAACGCTTCTGTATTAGGTGTGCAAAATGTTTTAACGACGGCAAAATATTTTTATGGGATTTCAATAGAACAATGTTACGATTTTTGCCGCCGAAAAATCGGTAGCACCTATTCGAGTGCTTATGACTTACTAACGTCGCAGCGTATTTCTATGCACATTTAAACAAGTTAGCCCGCAGCTATTACTAATATCTATGGTAATATTAATAATATTAAGAATATCTTTTATATTACTATGTCAAATCAAAATATCGCCACAGCAAAAGTTATGCCTGATTATGTTATTTGTTAAAAACTGTTATTTGCGTTAACTGTTGGTTAACGATAAAAGTAAAGATTTAGAGGGAATTGGTCGCAATCGTAATGAACTATTACATAAACTAAATCGTATTTTCTAAACATATTTCAGACTCCTAACGCGGAACGTAAAAAAATAACCTTTAATACGAAGTTTATGACTTCGAAATGGGATAATTGATTATCGAAATTTGACGTCTCAAACACATTGATCTCGACATTTTGCATTGGAAGTAGGTTTTTTCCTTTCATTGGCAAACAGGACAGAAAGGTTCCATTAAAATCATTGTCTCCGGTGCTGTTACTCATTTAATGACATGATCTGGAATTTTACCTACGATGGGAACCAGTGGGCTTTGTTTTCTCACAATCCCTGCTTACCCCACGTACGGGAACACAACTGCATTCGCTCAAAATTCTTTAAGTAAGTGCAGACGGTGGTCGCAAATCGTGCCTTCCGAGAAACACCTCTCACGATAGGTTTTCCTCAATTCAGTCCAGGGTGCAGTTCGCAATTAAGGAGAGGGAGGAAAGAGAATAGTTTCTCATGAACTGAATGCTTCAACCTGCAATTAAAGTTTTCTCTTGCGTGTTTCGCGAGGGTATTACAGCAGCATTACGTCCCTCTAGAAACAAGGCCCTTTCAATTAGAGACAATGTCACCCCTGCTTCACAACGGGTTTCTACTACGTTTAAATAGAGCATTTTCGCATTAATCTGCCATCTGCATCGTTGTAGAATCAGGGATTAAAAATGCTGGCTATTATGTCTTCGTACATTATGAAAATAAAATCCTGAATATGTGATCTAAATATGGTAAAATATATGCTATGCTTACAAATTTTCATAAGAAATTCTAAGGCCCGACTCCAATATGGTATAGTATTATTCGATATCATTTTAAAATAAATGACGAAACAATCCCTTGATTGTACCAAGATTTGATTTATTTTCTAATAGTAGGAGGTAAATGACTTATCTTGCCATCTTCACACACTTCAGTTCTGCTCCGATGAAGTTTTCATTTCTACTGAAGAACTTCGCCACCACCAGTGAATTAACTCCGCAAACATTTCCTGAGTTTGCTTTGGAAAATCCAGCAGCCTTCACTTTTATTCTCTAAAGTCTTCTAATTTTCTGTAAATTAGAATTACACCTTTAATCAATCTCGTTTCTGTGAAAACACGCGTCACCAAGCATCGAGATCAGAACAGTTTCCGACAGCAAACACGGTACCTACGCCACGACAGCTAGTAGTAGTAGTATTTTAGTTTAACGTGCTTCGACGGCTAAGGTCATTTCGCACTTACTGTCTGCCACGTGCAGACAGGGGCAACAGAACTCGGACAAATCGGAGGGTCACCCCTCCAAACTCGAGCCGAGCCCAACGATGCTTAACTTCGGTGACTGATCGGGAAATCGGTGTTTCCATCGTGGCAGGCTGTTGACCGCCACGACAGCTTCGGCCATTAAATTTATGTTTTCTTTCTCAGAGAGTTACTGAGTTTCTTTTGGTGATTTAATTGTTGCATTGCTCCCAGAAAATTTAACATTGTTCCAATGACACTTTTGTAGAAAGAAGAATAGTTCAAATTAATATCCCAGTTTGGGGAACACAATATGTGTTGTAAGGATGCAATGTGCCGTTGCGTTGAGAAATATTTAGTTATAAATATTTGGATGCGTTGGCTCATTATTTATGGAGGTGACCGACAATTGAGGGAATTTACGCAATTTTTTGCTATCAGTTGATATTTATTAGGATAGGATTTAAATTGTTTGAGGAGGAAAAACTGCATGCCTGAATATTTGCCCTCAAGTATTTCATATATTTAACCTGTTTATTCTCCTAATATACCCAATCATTTACGTGCCTATGCGAGCCATACGTGCCCTATGAGCCGCCGCAGAGACTTATGGCAGGGGGTGTAGGGCCCCAACAACGGAAAGATGGTGGGGGGAGGGGGGGAATTAGGAAAAAGGAGGGGAGAAGAGAAAAGAGGTGAACTCTGTGTAGACGATGTTTCTTAAGAATGTGTCACGCCGTGTTTCTAATAATCACTTATGGTACGAGGAAATAAGGCATTTTTTTACCTGTCAGTTTGTCACGCTGTTTTTGTAATAATCACTTATGGTACGAAGAAATAAGGCATTTTTTTACCTGTCAGTTTGGCAGTGTATCTCTCTTATCTTGTCATACCTACCAGTTCTAGAGATATATCGATGGGATAAAATAATATTCTCCATATCGTACTAAAACTCGCCTGATCAGAGATCTTTTAAAGTAATCTAAGCCTAGCCTGTAACCACCGAGTCTCTAACGGTTTCCGACGTAATCCATCAAAATCCTAATCAACTGGTAAGCTCCTTGCAGTTTTGAACTGTGCAGCTTTCCTTTGTATTTTATTTGCTTCACGAATTAAAAATTTCTTGGCAGCGTCCCATATCCTCGCGGCGTAATTGAGTTGTGGCCTAACCAGAGAAAAGTAGCATCTCATTTTCACATTTTCATTAGATAACCCTCACAGTATTCGCTTGATATATTCTAGTTTCTCTAGTGTAACGCCGAAAATGTTTCGTATGTTTCCCCCACGTAAGGTCAAAAGTCAAGGTGATTCCCAAGTCCTCCTCTTCTTTGCTATTATTCTACATCTTTTCGTATGAGGGTTAATATAATTGTGAATCAAAACGAACAATGTCAGGGGTAACATTGTGAAATTTCTCTATGTTGGAAAAGGAACAAACTTCGCGAATTTCACTTGTAAGTTTTTTATTCACGACCCGGGTTTCAACATTTTATGCCATATTCAGATGACTTGAAGATGACACCTGATGATGACATAAGCTATCGAAACCCGGGAGGTGAATAAAAAACTTTCAAGTGAAGTTCGCAAAGTTTGTTCCTTTTCCAACAAATGTGAATCTATCTCCAATCTATTATTTGTCTTCTTTGATTTTTTTTATTTCATCCGGGAAAGTGGGGAAGAAAGAGAATCGGTTTTATGGACGGGATGAAGAGAGGTAGGATTGTAGGAGAGGTACATCTTGAGCCTTGCTTGTTCTGTTCGTGCACAATAGCAAAAGCTGCTTTTCGTATCATGAATTCTCTGTATTTGTGTTTGGTCCTCGGCACACCCCATTTGGTCGTGGAGTATGATTGGGTTTATGCGAGAGAGAGAGACAGGTCTGTTTTAGCTAGTTTCAATATTTGGAGTTGAACCCTCGAAGAGGTTAGGGTGTTTGGAAATGAAATTGAATCTCTCCGAGGGGGGAGGAACCAGCTTTGGAGGTAGGGAGCGGAGCTCCTGTTTATGTACTTTCTCCTCTTCATTGCTAATTTGTCAATTGACTATGGGGCCAGATAACATTGATTGCCACTTCGGTTGGAGAAAATGATGTTTCTGCGTGTTTAATTCGCTTTGATTCGCTTGTCTAACGTTGCTTGTTGACTTTTAATTCGAGAGGACTCGGTCGCATTACGCTAAAGATCACGCGGGGCGTCATTATGTAGCTTTTTGGATGCGAGTCGAAAAATGGTGACCAACCAATTGCTCGTGCTTCTTAATCGTCCTCACACTCTCCAGTCGTGAAAAACGTAACAGGACACAAACACAGGGATACAAGATGCAAACCATCGCAGCTGAATAATTTCTCATGGCATCGGCTGAAAAAAGTCGACTTTGTTAGTTAAATATTATAATCAAAGTTCTCAAACATAACAGAAACGCCACAGAAGTTAGGTTCCCGAATTATGATGACTGAGGAAAAAGTATGAACAAGGTATGTATGACAACGGAACACAGGAGACATTATCATGCTTTTCAGGATTGAGCGACATTAAAAATGAAGCACCTTTGTGGACTCTGCCACGATGTTTATACGTCTCAATTATTAGATAAGAATATGAAACTCCAGCCGTGTGTCATATTCAATGTGAGGCAATCATGCAAACCAAGTCATGATCTTATCTACTCTAAGCCAATTTAAATGCATTCTGCCCCCTCAAAATCAGGAAGTGACGTAATGATCTCAGTTTTTGAACAACACTTATGACCACGAGAGAGTGGGTCGGTACGGCCGAGCTTGTAATGGCGATTCTTATTCATACAAGCCAGTCATGCTGAAAATCCGTTCTGGTTTACTACGGCGTCCGATAATTGTATGACAGCAAGGATCGTGTGGGTAAATTTGAATGCCTATGTTGATTATCTCACCATTTTTTAATTATAAAATTTATAAATATTTTAGTAACTTTTCTTGGGCATTATTAATAACATTATCCCATTCTCGTTTATTTTGATGAAGGGGATGGCAAGGAAATGGAGGAGATATTACCTCGCGAGCTTATTGGTGTAAGAGAGCAAAAACAGAGGTACATGGGAATGATTTTGTGCCGAGTTAACGTGAGCCTCCAGGCACAAAATATCTTACTATCATTGGACTTTAACGAAGGTTCGATGAAAATTAAACTCACTACTGGAAAGTAAGCCACACTAAGCCCTCTATCGTGATGGCAGTAATGGTGGAATTTTCTTCAAGAATGGGGTGAAATGTCTCCTTCAACAATGTAACCCCACATTTATACTAATGTAAGTTTTTTATGCCTGATTGAGGTAGCCCTCATTATTAGGCAACCATCTTTTAATTTCTTTTGGGACATCCCCTTAATTTTCTCCATTTGGTTAAAAACTAAAAACGTTAAATAAAACTGTAATTTTGTAAATGAAAAGACGTTCCACATCAATCTCAAACGTTTAAGACTTCGGTATTTTACGCTCTTTTTCGGTCACTTCTGCACATTTCGGAGCACTCAGTGTGTGGAAGTTATTTCTTTTACAAATACCAATGACTTATTATAAATGTGATATATTGTATCTCGAAGATTTTCAATTTCTACCACGTAGTCTCCGCGATACGCGCATGCCACCCAAGTCAAGTAGGATTGTTGGATATATGTAGCATACTGTGACAATACGCTTGAATTGGAGCAAGGCCGTGAATTTCGACGCATGAATTTTCCAAGCAATGCGCATTAGTAATGAGAATTGTGGACTCAACGCACCACAAGAGATGCTTTTGAAAGAATAATTTCCGAAAGTCTACTTAGGGCGCCGTAATGGTCCTCTCTGTAATTGAATGCAGGTTAAGGAGTTCCTTTGGCGAGCGAAATACATCGATTGGCAAGAGCTGCCCGCGCGTCCATTTGCAGTGAGGAATCGTGATCTCTTGGGTCAGAGTGTAGAGCAGGAGGGATGACCGCTCGTCCTCTATGACATTCTCCTCTTCCATTGGACATAGCGAGATAGCGAGATACCGAGATATCAACTTCGATGTATTGATATAGCGTCATTTGGATATATCGGATGATTTTGCGATATATCGGATGTGATATGCGATACATCTACATTTTTCCTGAAACGTGACTTAAAAGAGTGTGACTATACCACCAAAGCTTCGCCTTCTAACTTACATAAGAAATAAGAAGTATCCAGTTAAGAAATAGTCGGAATTGATTAAGCATAAATATCTATAAATGTACTAGTATGTCTGAGTTTTTGGACGTCCATCTGTTATATGAAGCTTGCTGCTGGGAGTAATAAGCAGGAAGAGGATATTTAAGTAGATTTTACAGACGACACGATCAGCCTAACAAACAGCTTATCAAGTCTTAATAATAGTAATTTTGGTGTCACTTATCAATGTTAGGAATTTATTTTCAAGATACTGGTTTGGTAGTCTGCCATTATATGCTCACGGACAAATATACCCCATGAAGCTAAAGTTTCAAAACATATTTGATGTTCATTTCAAATAAACAGTATTGGTAAATTTCAACATAGTATATTTCAACATAGTATAAAAAACACAGTTAAAACACACCACAGACCAAGGTTTCGGCACGTTATCAAGGTTGACCTTGATAATGGCATTACGTCTATTTGAAATGGACATAATGTATTTCCACAAATTTAAGCCTGATACGCTTTTATACATATTTGATGTTTTTGAAAAAGTTTTATATACACACTTAGAATTATATAATAATACCATAATAGCATAACACATCATTTAGTCTGAATTTTAACCTGAAATT
Organism: Pyrrhosoma nymphula; assembly: GCA_963573305.1. Classification (NCBI taxonomy): domain Eukaryota; kingdom Metazoa; phylum Arthropoda; class Insecta; order Odonata; family Coenagrionidae; genus Pyrrhosoma; species Pyrrhosoma nymphula. The sequence goes on along the minus strand of OY754333.1, from coordinate 82,406,189 downwards.
TAGGAGTGATTTCTTCACAAGGTTCGAGTTTGAGTGTCATGAGACCATTAACGTTACCTTCAAAGTGTCAAATATATTCAGCTGATTTTTGCTACACATGATCTACTTTGATATTCAAACTCACCATATAATGAGTAGATTTGTTATGGCTTAATACATCGAAATAATATCGAAATTCATTGATTTTCCCAACTAATTATAACAAGACTTCCATATAAAATTTCAGTGTGGGAACAATTCAAGAGGTGACAAGATTATAAAAAAAAAACATTTTGTTTCGATAGAGTGAATAAAATTTTTAACATTTGCCCTAAAATTCAGAATTTATTTTGGGGATTCGGCATTTTCTTCTAAAATCTGAGGAAATGTCACGATAATATGCTCGAATACACTGCTTGGGATGTTGAGGGAGGATAGGAAACTTTTGGAGGAGATTAGGAGGAGCAGAGTTGGTGGTTGGAAGAGGTAATTAGGGGTGGAGGGATTCTGAAGAAAAAGAATAGGCTTCATAGATGGGATTAAGAGAGGTTAGGACGTTTGCTGAGATGAAGAAAGAAATTGGTGATGGAAATTAAGGCATACGCTTCTAAAATTCTGGAGGACTTACTCTCTTTCCGTTAACCTACCTTCACCGGGTCATTACCCTACTAATAATGATGATGATTTTATTTCTCAGGTTTCCGCGATATATATTTTAATATGCCTCATTTTACTATCACGTTCCATCGCGTTTTTTGCTTTTAATACTACGTGTTACCTTCTACCGGTAGACGTCATAATATGACGCAATTGAACCCGGTAGTACAATGAAGCAAAGCTATTTTCCCCATTTGAGTAAAGATGTTCAAATATTTAATGCGTAATGTTATGAGCATGAATATAGTTAAAAATGCTTTTTTATTATTTCCTGAATCCATCGCGTTTGCTTGCTTTTTCACATTTCACCTCTCTTACTGGAGGCGTCATCAGTAGAAGGTGAAACGTTTAAAGCCTACCAAACGCGACGGATCCCGGAAATAATATAAAGCAAATCGTTAAAAATCATCGAAACCAGAATAAAAATAGTTAATATTGTGTTTAAATAATAATGTTTTGTGTAAATCCAATCGAGCGTGAACTTCATCCCATCGTTTGTTATTTTGTCTCCATTTACGAATTCGCCTATGCATGTCTGTGAAATTCCTCCAAGTCCCGAAACCCGTCACCATTCTCCACGAATGAAAGTTTAATCTCTTATAAACATGACGGATGGAAGAATAATCCCTTTCTTTCTGCGGTCAACTGCGACGCCCCGATTTCTCTGACCTTTTTAACGGCTTTTGTATTCAAAGACTCGAAAAAACCTGGCGTGGGCGAGGGGTTAGGTGACGATTTTAGGGGTCCTGAAGGGATGTCCTTCGTGGACCTACTGAAGCGGAGAGCTCCCCCTGAATGAAACATTTGGTGACATTTTGAAGATGCTAACCGGGGACAGCCGGAACGGAAATAATACTTTACTCTCGCACTACCTCTTCAATGTTTTAACCGCGTGTGTTCTAGAAAGTGCGATGACCCGCTTCATTTGAGTGTCCGATATCGGTTTTCTTTATGCGCAGGCGTCAGCCAGATTCGTGTAGAAATCGGGGATAGCGGTATCGCGAAACTTGGTGGCAGCCACCTGAGCGAAGCTTGGAGTAAAAGAGGGGATGACGTTCGCTCGCGGAAGGTGCAGGCAAATGTGAGGAGTGGAGGGTAACAACACAGTAGGAAACGCTGCCAACATGGTGTACTTAACCTAAGAGGGTGGGAAAGTGTCAGAGGCTTGCGATACTATTATGTTTACGACCTCAACGAAGTTGCGTCAAAATAAGCGAATATTGTTCGCAGGCCACCGGATAAACCCATCTTAGCAATTTAAAACGTGCATGCATTATTGCAATAAACGTTAATTGATTAAAAATATTTGTTTGCGAATTATATATCCTGTAATATACATAGTATATGAATTATCTCGGAGAAAAACGTTATTTTGTGAAAAAAATATTGTTTTGAAAATTACATGCGTTTGGCGGAGTGGATTCACTACGTCATCAGGATCCCATTGCAGGGAATTGCAGGAAAAAATACGATTTACCACCAGCTTCAAACACTACTTAGCGTGAACATTCACCGGAAGTTCTGTGAATGTTAAACATCTGTTACTTTCAAATGGAAAAACGTTGACTTCGTTTGCTCAACAAATAAAATTACCGATCACTGACATGTCTTTCCTGCTTTCCATGCCAAAGATATGTGCACCAGGGGACACTATGGTCACGAAAGTCTCAATTTTCAGACTCAGTACTTCTGAAGTCTCTCCCTACTCTAGTCTTGTTTACTGGTTGATTTTTCTTAAGAATTTGGAATGTTACAAACTATTTCGACCAGTAGTATCAAGCAAGCGATTTCGATGTGCAATGCATTCCTCTCCTGAGCCCCTATTCTGTAACTCGTTAAGGCATCCTAACGACATCTGTCGGTTCGTTATCTTCCCTAACGACTAGTTAGCAAAAATCGGTATTCTGTAACTCATAATTAACGACTTTCATCGGTAAAATCGTCCATATGTTGCGAAAATCTTCGATAACCCGTCGCTTCGAAGCGAGGGGTCCAGACCCCCCCGGTAAGGCCTCGAGAAGTTCGGAAAGGATACGGTGAACGTGAACTTGAGTAAATTTGAAGTCGTTTAAGATTGAATTCAATGGAAATATAGGTCGTGAACCTAGAAATGTGCTAACTGATGTTGCAACATGGTTTCGAAACCATTAAATTACTCCAAACTTTAGCTGGAACATTACTATGAATACTAGTATATTTTCTATACTCAGTGGACAATGCACAAGAAAAAAACAAAGCTAAATTTGGAGCTAACTAACTTAAAACTATGGGGGTATATTGGTGATTGTGAGGAAACGCATAGTGTTTTAGTGTAACCTCAATTGTGTCGGTACAACACTCATAGCTTGGAGATCATCAGGAAATACACGGCATTGCTTGACATAATTATATATAGGTAATGCAAAAAACTGGCAGCAGTTATAAAGGTAAATGGAAGGGAAATCATCCAATCAAATACCTACACTTTGCAGGAGTTGTCGCTCCCTGAGTCGTCTACATGGCCAACACGACGACTATGAAGTCTATTACTCGGTAGTTAACTTGGCGGCCGTGTGGAGGACTCTGGTCGCTCCCCTTCTTCCGGGCCAGTGTGCATTTTTGGCGCTTTTAATGTGACAGAGTTGTCACAGTCGGAGCTGCGACGGAAAGTGCATGCCACCATAAAACCCTACTTTGAATAGATCGTAGAGAACACAGAAAATGGAGACAAAGAAAGGCAAGTGGAGGGGTATACAATTTTATTTTCGGATCGGCATTCGGCGGAAGATTTCCTTAGGGCTTGAGAGGTGGAGAACGTTGAAGTGGAGACAAATGGGTGAATGTTGGAGAGGCTGTTCTGAAAGACCATTAACATTGCTCTGAATATTTTTTTCAGAAATCACGAAAAAAGTTTTTTTTAATCGTACCAAAAAAACCTTGCAGCGACTCATTTAAGACTTTCTCCCGCCGCTCAGGTGAACCACCAAGGGTGCTCGAGCAAGCATACGCAAAACGAAAGACACGCCGCGCCAAGTCCTTCAGTTTTGGAAAAAATTTCCTCGGTGCGTCACGGTCGTGCCTTGCCGCCGAACGTCCCCGGGTCGATGCCACGATCTGACCCGAGTCAGGGCGGTCAGGAGAGGCTCAGATGGGTGCTGCTAAGGGCGGAGGTAGGTACTCTATAGTGCATGGCAGTCTCATCTCAGCTGGAGGCGAGCACCAGCAACAGCCACTCCCAGCGGGAAGAGCACCTCCTCTTGGTGCGCGGGCACCACCAGCAAGTGGGCTCAACCCTATTGATGGCCAAAAAAATCCTCACTTTTTTCATACCTCTTTTAATTAATTTCCGAAATACGCGTTTCAGTCAAATAAGAGATAGGGAGAGAACCAATGATGAAACGACCTTGGCGGCGCTACATTACATAAACTACGACTTATCAAGCGAATAGAGGGAAGATTCTGGGACGAAAGAGTGAAATCATCACCGGTGGTCATCAATTCGAAGATTGGTTTGCAGCAGTTCTCCATTCCACTCTCTCCTCTCGGCCAATCGCTTCATTCCTTCATAATTATTTACTTTGACGTCATTCACGATTTTCCTCATGTATTCTATTCTTGGTCTTCCTCTAAAACCCTTCCAATTTATTTCTCCTTTCAATTATGTTTTCTTTAGGCTGTTGCCAATGTTGGCAGTGAGAAAGAGACGAGACACCTGGATAGGCCACATTATAAGACATGAGGGACTATTGGGAACCATTATAGATGGCTCAGTTCAGGGTAGAAATGCGAGTGGTAGACCCAGAAATGAATACGTCAAACAGATTGTAGAGGATATGGGCTGCCATTCTTACTTGGAGTTGAAGAGGTTGGCTCAAGATCGGCAAGAATGGAGACGAAAAACGACTGCTGCAAACCAATCTACGGATTGCTGACCAGAGAAGAAGAAGGATGTTGTATCGCAAAATGTGTCCAATAAGTGCGTCTATCCTTTTACACCATTTTACACCATGCTTCTTTTCTCTCCAGCTCTTCTTAGGATTTCTTCGTTAGTGACTCTCTTCATCCATTTAATCTTCATAATTTCTCAGTAGCACGACGTCTCCGTTGCTTCAAAATCTCATTTACTCTGATACTATCTCTGCTTGCATCTCAAAAGGAAATGCTTTTTCGCTCGGGTCAGGCCACATCTCGAATTTTCCACTAGCATTCCGGACTCTGCACGGTAAGATTGAATTTGCTTTGCGGGAATCTAGAAGGCAAGATTCTACTGCTGGAGGCCACAAGCCAGGCTTAGATTACTTGAATCATTCAAATCGGGCAAGTCTCAGCAAGACACGGAGGATATTGTATTAAAAACCTTTCTCTTTAAAACTGATAGAAGCCACAAGATACGAGAAATACACTAATACGAGAAAAGCACCTACTCTACCCGCATATTTAGTGACTAACAAAAACAGAGCTTGTTTGATTGAATTTTATCAGGTTTTATTTCGTGGTATTCCATTACTAGGAAGAAGAGAAACTTTGTATAGTTCACAGTAAACCTTTTATTTAATTTAGTACTTGGTCCCCGGTTGGCAAATTAAATAAATAAGTAAACGTGGATTATACAAATTTTCTCTTAAACCAATTTTGATGAGATTGTTAATAAGGCATACCGTCATTCCGCAACTTGTAATCCACCTCCGTTATCTATCTCTCTCTTCCTATTCATCTTGCCTTTTCTTGGCTAGTGTCCTTACACCCCCTGCCATATACCCCATAGGTGGATCGCAGGGTAGTATGTTGATGAGGGCTTCGAAGAACGAGGGAGAAAATGTCGCTAAATGAACAATCTGCGAAGAAGAAGAGGAAAAAGCACATTGGAAACATTCTCAAGAATAACAGTCTCCGGAAAGCAGTAATAGAAGGAACAAGGAATAGATAGCTTTTCCTGTAACGGCCAAATATAGACTACATAGTGTAATTTATGACAGATTCTAAAATAAAGCGTTTAAATTGTCGGCCCCGGTCCCGGTTATCTTTGCCATGGTATTTGCCGGTCCCGGTGGCGGCGGGGTAAAGCCCTCGCCTTCCAAACCAAAGATCTAAATCAAATCCCACCTCCCAGGGATTGCTTGTGTGTGTTCGTCAATACATCAAATGGGTAGTATTTGGCTTCGACTGTCACCCATAGAGACATTTCTATTATTATTATTATAAACCAATCAATTCAATAAAAATGAAGAAGAGTCATGGAGGCAACCATTTTTTGGATTTGTGAATGCTGATGATAGCATTAAAGCTGGCATTATGCAAGGATTTTAGCGCTGAAAAATGTATGCGTCCTGCGTTCCACATAACGTGAACACAATTAGAATATGCTTTGTATTTATATTCTGCTGCGTGGAGGCGGGTGATCAATCGCGGCAACAACAAAGCTTTCTTCAATTCTCTATGGCGAAAGCCTACCAAACCCTGACGGTCGCATTCTCTTTTTAAACGAAAGGCATGGTCAAAGTCAGATGAAATGTATCCATTCTCCTAATTGGATCACGCTTTGTAGGATGTTAGGAAAAATACCATAATTTCTGTCTTAAAAACGTTATGATGGCACGCAGAGCTCCTCGTAAAATAGAAACGTTTTTTGTGACGTCGACCTTATTAAAGCGTTTTTGCTTCTTTTTCATTGGTTGAAACTTTTGGCACTGCTTTTAACATAAATATTACGGTCAGAGTAAAGGTAATAAATCTTGTCAAAACCTGAATTGACTTAAATGGTCAAATACATTTTAACTGGAAATGAGAAACTACAGGTGTTCATAGATCTGATGGGTACTATTCGTTTAAAAATGAAGTTTCAACTTGCCTTACGACTTATAAATTGAAATTAATCATTGGTTTTAAGAGGTTAGTGGAAGACAATCTGTGACCAAATGCGTAAGAGAATTTTTTGCGTTATAGTTTCTGCCCCTAAATACCTCATCAGTTACCTTACACTTTCGGCTCTCTCAAAAAGTGTCTTTTCATGTAGGTAGTACCTATTTTTCTGATCCTTTCAAGTTTCACAAGGCAAACGATCGACAAATCAGCATTCTGTTGAGGGAACAAAATAGTTTTGAAGCTACGGAGAGTTTAGCATTGACTTCCTGGTTATTTTCTAAACATTTGAGAAAGAGTTTCACGCGTACACGAAATATTTTCGTTGCATTGAATAAAACAAAAAAAAATTAAAAAGTTCATTTCGTTTTTCAAGCCGGCAACTACCACGCCTACTTCAGCCTCTTAGAGTTAGATGTAACATAATCTAATACATGAACATTTCTTGCGAAACAGTTCGTTTCAATAGTGGATGGTTTCGTTTGCTATGACGCGAAATGTCATACCAGTTGATCCATGATTTCTTGCCAGCTCACTAATATATATTTAGCATGTTGGACGTATTGGATCGTATTCAAAGGCTCATGACCATTCTGAGATTGAGAGGGAGTGGGGCTCAAATTTTTGGAGAATCCTTTCCTTAACTTCCTCATTTGTAGGGCATTTTTTCGCTTTATCTCATTTTACTTTCTCGCCATCAGGCTTCTACTTAGTTCCTCAGACCCTCTTATGTCGTCCCATGTACAGAGTATTATCATAAATATTAATTAGACCAATTGAGGTAAACATGTTACATGTAACTATTCCCATGTATGTGCTGTGGATGGTGTTAACATAAAGGCGACAGATGAAGTGAAGTATCTAGGAGTTACGATAACTTCGGACCTCTCGTGAGGAACACATATAAGAAATATTTGTGGCAGAGCTCTGAAGAAGATTCGTCAAGCGTATTGTGGGAAGATTTTCGGATGAAAAAGTATAAGAGAGGTGCTATTTCTCACTCGTCCGGCCACACCTTGAATATGCAGTGAGCATATGGGATCCGGTGCAGAAAGACTTAATCCGGGAACTTAATAAAATACAAAGGAAAGCTGCGCGATTCGTCAAAAACTGCTACGGGCGTACTGACAGCGTTACACAGATGTTAAACAAATTAGGCTGGGAGCCGCTAGAGACTCCGAGGCTGTGTGCTAGGCTTAGATTGCTTGAACAATTGAGAATAGATATCTTTCAGAGCGACACGGAGAACATCATATTAGAACCCCACTATATTTCCAGGTCCGACAGAAACGATAAATGAAGAGAGATATTTTGCCGAACGGATAGGTATGGGAATTCGTTTTTCCCCCGAACAATAAGGGACTTCAATAAATGCTAGGCGAAATTTCATTACAGCGTTTCCTTTTTATATGTAAACGGCTGGTGTCCAAAAACCCCCCACCACACGCCTATTGAGGCGGCTTGCGGGGTAGTATGTAGATGTAATGCGTTGTTATTTGCCCTTCCCCTGTAATTTTGATTGCCTTATTCGTCAGTTTATATATTTTTAAATTAGAGATTTTCACTACAGTTTACATGAAAAATGAAAATATTCAATGCTGCGAATATTACTAATCAATCCTAGCAGATAAATGACAAAAGTATAGCCTGCCTGCTTCGAAAACATGGCCAAGTGATCACTTAAAGCTCTTTTCTCCACGGGGAGCCAATTTTGTCTTAATTTTATTTTGTAACGGTTCGAAGATAGGTTGCAGAACGCTAAGCGTATCGCTCGGTGACTTAAGTGCAATGCGAGCAGAGTGGAAAACAATTGAAGTACTCTACTCCTTCGGTGCCGCTGACTTGAAGGGTCTTCCCCTAAGCGGATTGCCATGGCAACGGCATGGCCACTTGGCAAGGAATCTACGACCCTTAATCGGGTCAAAATATTGAGTGCCGATGTTGAACTTTTCTGTGATTACGCTTCCGTGCTCACGAAAGATATTGCTCATGGAACGTACACTTCAGAGCTTAGGTGGATCCCCACTTGCGTCAACTAGAGTATCTCCACTTGTACCGCGAGAGAAGAGTTTTTCCTCTCGAAATCTACTGGTTTTTATTAGAGGTAGCATATCGGTTAAGAAAGGCACGTATGAGCTTAGAAGTGCAGCTATTTCGTGTATAACCTTAAGCACCAACTTCTTTACAATATCTTATTCTTCAGTTTGGCGTGTTTCCTTCCCTTTCTTCATCACTATCAGCAGTCGTCAATATGAAGTGTTTTCCTGCAGCATCTACAGGCCCCCTCCAATTCACTCACCTCTCAGATTACCACTTAATTCCTTCATAAGTCATCATTTTAACGATCCTCATGATTTGCTTCAAATAATTCCATCCTTGGCTTTACTCCATCACATTCATTTCTCCTTCCAGTAATGCTTTCTAAGAGATTATTATTTCGCAAAATGTGTTTAGTTATTGTGTCTCTTCTTATCCTCTTAATTTTCATTTGACTACTTTTCTCTCAGATTCTTAGTTTGACTTCTTTATTTGGCGATTCTCATATTATTCTTGATATCTTTTATCTCCATTTTTCTTCTATAACTGCACATTAACGTTGATTTTAGTTTTCTTTTCTCCCCAGCTATTATTGCCCTTGTTTTTCACTGCCATATGAGAGTTGGACCAAATATATATTCTAATGTATAGCTTTCTTGCTCTCAAGCTTATGTTGCTGGCCTCTCGTAAACTATTTTTTACCCCGCTTATTTTAACTTCACCTGTTTGTTTGTTCTTTGTTGATTTGTCTGGATGGAACTTTGTAATCAAAGTCCAACCCACTTCCCAATGTTCAATCGAGCTGAAATTTGGCACCCTTACTTACTTTTGATGACAATACATGAACCAGTTAATAACTTCACTAATAACCAAGTTTATATACTAAATTTTAATTGCTTTATATTTGATATGGAAAAAATTCTTTTGCCAATAGATAACGCTAGTAGAAGTTAGAATTTACCCATAGTGAGTAGAAATGCTAATTATTTAAATTTCAAAGAATCGTTGCACAATTAATATAAAGAATAAAAAGTAGAAAATAATAATATGTAAAAACGTTTTTTAACCATGCTTACATTGAAGTGAAATAAAAAGTAAAATATTATTTTTTCATCACTCGAAAAATAAAAGCGTGGGCAGTTTTTCTTAATCAACATCCAGATTATCAAAATGTATTATACCAGCGTCCACCTGTTATTTTTTTTTACTTTTCATTACACTTGAATATAAGCGTGGTTTTTTAAAAAGTATTTATTTACATATTATTATTTTCTTTGATTTACTTGACTTGATATACTCTGCTCCCTTTATATTCCTTTTTGCCTTCACAATCCTTGTTACATACTTTCTCTCCCTCTCTTGCTTGCCACATGTCCTCACCTCAATCACGACCTTCAGCATCCTTTCGATCCTCATAATCGGTTCCAACCACCTACTCTGCCTCCTCCTAAATATTCTCCAGCGATTTCTCTTTCCACCAACCGCGTAGAACACTTCCCCCTTTATCCTCCTTTCCATCCGTTTCACCCTCTTAATTCTTGTCCACAACCACATCTCAAACTCCTTCCAACTTTTCTCATCCTCCTTCCTCAATATATGTAATACTATAATATACAACATTCTATTTATATTTATATTTTTTTCAACGTTACAGCGATCTTTCACACTATTTTCGGTAACTATTCTTTCTCTAAATTTCTAAAACTATTCTTAAAATACTCATACTATTTGCAAAAACTGATCAAACTTTTCAAACACCCTTCCCTATATAAAATTCCGATCGCCAGAGCTCTCCCTTCATAGATCGCCGTCTCCATCTACACTATTCTCCTCCTAATATTCTCACTACTATGTCCATTTTCCTCCAAAATTCAGTCCCTTGTGAATAAATAGTTTAACCCGCTCTATTTGGTGCCCACGTAAGTTTATGATTAACCACGCATATTTTGCTTTTTATAAGCTCATCACTCTCCATTTCTTCTAATTACTTTTAGTTCCCATTTTCTCGTGATGAATTTCAAACTTTCTAATTTTCTATTAAAATTCGGTGGCTGGCCTGACAGGCCAGACCAGTCTGGTCATCTATTCAAGTTTTCGTCTTTTGCGCATACTTTGACATTAAACTCTTCTCATGCCTCCCTAACCATTTTCTCGGTTAAAGTGTTGAACAATAATGATAATTATAAGCTATTTTGCCCTACTCCTCACTCCTATGCTACAGATTTTCATCAAATGTTTTATAAATATAATCCACTCCCTAGTTGAGCAATTTTTCGTTATTATCTTTATCAATTAACTCCGTTGAACGGCTTTTCAGAGTCGATAAAACTGGCAAAAGCGTCAGGATTTCACTCTTGATTCCATTACAGAAGTGTTCTTATTACCACTTTAGTCAATTTAAAGACGTATGCATGTATTTTTGGTTAATTACTGTGAAATGGAGTAATTTAAAGCAATATTTTAAAATGTGTAAAATATTTGAAATATTTACATTATTTACAATAATTACGATATTTGCGATATATTTAAAATATTTACTTCATTCTTCTTACAGCTGATGAAATTCATTAATAAAATTATGATTTAGTCTTTGTTATGACTCGGGAAAAATCTCGCTCAAGCCACCTCAAATACACTGATTAAAACCTTTTCGGAGTGTGATACGAAACCAATGGTTAAATTCTAAAACTTCTCTTTTTTCGAAAGGGTCTGTTTTTACGATCTCTTTCGGTCAATACCATCCTCTAACTTCCTACAAATTTGCTCTAAAGCAATTCTCTTGTTACAACTCCATCGTTGTTAGAAAGAAATTGCACTGTGATATTTGACTCCTACGCTTTAATGTAACCACCCGTTCTACGAGTTTCCAGCCGCTTTGTCAGGAGAAACATCACCCACAATGGGTAAAAGGGCATAGCCAAGCCCATTGATTAAACATTTTGTGGGTTGGAGGCCATAATAATAGCTAGAATAGAAGGCTTACTTAGAAATACGTGTAGGGAAACGAAAAACGCCGTTGAACCAAGGTAAATTTTTTAAAACGGGCTTCCTTAAAATAACAGGAACTGTGAGAAAGCGGAATGGGATCGCGGGAACAAAGTCATTGAGTTATTGTTTGCATGAAAACTTGGTGTAAGAAAATATTTCAACGCATTATAGACTTTTGTGTTTTGAATTCGTCGGCCTCCGTGGCGGCTGGGTAACGTCCTCGCCTGCCAACTCAAAGGTCGTGGGTTCGAGTCCCGCGTGGGGAGGAATTTTCTCCTCCCAGGGCATGGTTGTGTGTTGTCCTTTGTTACTGTTACAACGCCTGATGTAAAATGGTCCTCGAGGCTCTGTATTCAGGTTGATGAAATAAATAAATATTTGTTGCTAGGATGTCAAACCGAGGGACTAAAACTTGATAAAGGTTTTTCAAGCAAAACATTGAGTAAACAGCTGGCAAAGAACGGCTTGTGGTCAAGGTCATAGAGGATTTCCGCATGTTCAGTGACCCCAATGCCAAACTTTCCATCCACCTATCCCACATACTGAGAAAGACAAGATGTTGTGCAAATTCACGACTGTGTCACCCATGGAAATTAAATGTCCAGAATGACAGCTAGTTTACTCTATAACATTGTCTGACTCAATGGACCTTCTGAATAAAATATGAAGCACACAACCTTAATTTAATAACGGTAATGGTATTTCATTATTTTAGTGCGTTCGGCAGGCTTTTGCATAATCTGGAGAACGGTATGACAAATGAAGGCCACATGCGTTGTGTTTTATACATTGGAATCATCAATGTATCAGCGATGTGACGTGTGTGGTGGTTGTGGATGTTTTATAGCTGCTGCAATCGGTCTAGTGTGAAGCTTGGTTTTCTTGTCTACATAATAGCTGACCCCGTCACCAGTATTTTAACCTTTTGCCTATTTTTATAGTTTATAGTCTGGCACATGAATACATAGCCTTAACGTTAACTGGATGCTAGCGGAAAGTTTGGTTTTGTACATTAAATTTAGACTTCAGGCTAATAGACGTGAGCAGACCGTGAGGAGACCGTTTTTCACATCGGGAAAATATTTATCCGGAGATTATAACATCGAGTCTCCATGAAGGTGGCTGGAGCTTTAATCATAGGTTATGGAGTGCACAATTTGATGGGTAATATTTTTATTAAAAATCGCAAACAAAATTCTTGGAACACATTTTATTTAAGTGCATCGGTTTATGCGTTTAACCTCACCATGAAGGCAGTAATGATACTGCCGCTATTAATGCATCAGCCAAAACCTGCAATTTCTTGTCAGGAGGTGTTATTTCACCAGAATGCACAACACACTAGGTGTGCTATCAGCATTGGAGAAAATATTCGTACTAATGTGTTTAGCAAATGCTATCCATTATAAATGCAAGGAAATACAAGAGTTGTGCAGGTTAAATTCAAAAGGTTCTGTTAATTCAACGTGGCAGATTTATAATCAGACACTAGGGAGTAACTCAAATAATTAGCCACACTTCCTATCGACAAACGTAGTTAAGTCTCATTGGCTGCTATTATGGTCTCTTATCGTTCGCTATAAGAGACCATAAACTATTAATTAGTTTAAGGCTATCACATTAGGAAAGCCATATAATAAAAATGTTAAGCTGAATCGATCAAATATTTCTGCTTTTAGATGAGAAAACGTTTGTATTGCATTATGGCTACAAATTCCGCATGACTTACCTATATTTTAGAAATGCTGCAGGTAGGGCAATTCACTGCAAGAAATGTTTGCAGCGATCATATTATCACACTAGGTTTTGGAATGTCTTAACTCTACTGTTGTCGATTATTAATAGACAATAAATTATTCGGAGGAAATTTACTCATCGAAACAGCAAAAATGAAGATTACATTTACATTGGCGGCCCCAAAGGCGCAGTATGGCTTCCTCCCCCCAAACCCCGGTGTATTTCTCTATCAAAGACCTTAAATTATAAACCTAAATTATTTTGTTTATTTTTTTATTGAAGTTTTGGTTATTTTACTTTAAAATCCAGTTATTTTTATATAAACTAAAACTGTTTTTGAAACCACAAGCTATATGCGAGTGTAAATCAAAATAATTTTGTAATTAGTCGAAACTTGGTGGTAATATAAAAGGGAAATATGGATTTAGTAGAAACTTGCTCTTTGCAGGTGCCCCCCCCCCCTCCTCCCGAACATCTGGTCTGGAGCCGCCTCTGGTTATATATGTAATACTTTGTTCGGTGGGACGAAATCACGTGAGATCCACCTATTTAACAAATCTCTTGTTCAAATCATATCAGATTATTTGTTCATACCATTTTCGTAGGTTATATTAACCCTCACCATAAAACATACCTCTCCGGATACTTCTTATTGGAGTAGACCACGTCCTGCGCTCTAACTCTGCCCGTCTCGCCATCTATGATCGCCAGCGGGAACCGCTTGCAGAAGCGCGTACGAGAACAGCTTGGAAAGTTGTGAGGGAGAATGGGAAGGGGGAAGGCGGCAAATTAAGTTTTTTCCTCGTCACGTTCCCGTCACCTCAAAATATTTGCATTATATAGGTGGATGAAGCGATTTTTGTATATATGTACAGATATACGTGTAACTTCGCATACGTATTCTTATTTGTGATACCTATAGATTAAAGTGAAAATAATTCCATAATACCGATTTTTTTCAACTCAATGCTTCTTTAACACATAGCCTTGAGGCACGTGAAATATATTTCGTAATAGTTCAACGACAGATCTTCATCCAAACGAAAAAATTACATCTCTTATTACCATTATAGTTGTTAACAAGTATCAAGGTGACAAGCAGAGTTCAATATTCGGAAAAAAACTTATTTCAATATAACTTCGTTTAAGTTTCGAATATCGTGCCGAAAACTCGTCATAACATGTTTTTATTCTGGAAGAAAATGGAAAATATATTTATCATTTCCATTACATTCTATATGGTGAGTTTCTACGCGTATACAGATGCAATTAAATAAAATATGGTCCAACGACTAATTTTGACTTAAGTACTTAAAAAATAAAATATGTACAGCCAATGATACATGGTTACCACCCCAGTCACTTTAAGGAATAAAATACCCAAAGCCGTAATTTTAAGAGGCACATATAATGAAAAGGGAGGGGGACTGAAAGTAAAATTTCGACAATACACCGTGAAGCTCCGATTAATTAAAAGAAACATAAACACTCTTTCATTCATCTGAGATTATCGCGGTGACCCACGTGAGGTATAGGAACACATAAATCCAGGGTTTTTAAAAGATTAACCTCGCTCTAGGGATCTGTCAGCCTCACAAAAGGTAAAAAATAAAAAGGTACAATGAAAAATTAAAATAAAAAAGATAATTCACGTGCTATTTCCCGTAATGGAGGTAGGAATAAATGTAGGAGGGGATCGAAGAATATCAGTGAGATTTGCAAATGATCAACCATTGGTTTGTCAGTCAGCCAAGGGGTTACAATCAATGATAAATGCATTAGAGATGCAGTACAAAATAGTAGTAATTTTGTTTCACGTGCTTCGACGGCTAAGGTAATTTCGCACTTACTGTCTACCACGTGCAGACAGGGGCAACAGCACTCGGATGAATCGGAGGATCACCCCTCCAAACTCGAGCTGAGCCCAACGATGCTTAACTTCGGTGACTGATCGGGGACCGGTGTTTCCATCGTGGCAGGCCGTTGCCCTGCAGTACAAAAGGTATGGAATGAAGATAAATCATAAGAAGACGAAAGTGATGAGATATTCTAGAAGTAAGAAAGCGAGGCTGAATATGAGGTTGGGAGGGCACAAAAAATAGCAGGTCGAGCAGTTTCAGCAGCTCACGCATCTGGGAAGTATTTTGGTGGATAATGTGTTTAATGGTAAGGACATCAGATGCAGAATTGCCCTCGCTAAAGAAGCATTTTCAAAGAGATGTGAAATAATGTGGGGGGTCCGAGAAGCGGCGTAAAGAAAAGGCTGTTGAATACTTCTAAATGGAGCTGTATGGGTCGGAAACTTGGTCATTGCGAAGGACGGTTGTGCGTAGACTTGAGGCTTGAGATTTGGGTTTGGAGAAGGATGGAGAAGGTGAGCTGGGTGGCGAGGAAGACGAACGAGGAGGTATTGGATATGGTTGGAGAGGAGAGGAAGCTCGCGGTGGAGGTTTGGAGGATGCAGAAGGAATGAATGGAGGTAGTTTTGAGAGGAGAGGGCATGCTGAAGGGGGTAATAGAGGGGAGAACACTGGGGAAGCGTGGAAGAGGAAGGAAGAGGATAGGAATTCTGGACTATTAAGAAGAGGTAGAAGGTATGAGGAATTTAAGATAATTTAAGAGAGATCTAATAGCTGGACGTCTTTCGGAAGGAAAATGAGACAATGATTCAGAAATTGGGGTGTAGGATAAATGGATCAGGAACCTCAAGTGAAACTTTGCATAGGTTTGTGAGGCCATAATAGTGACCCTTGTGAGGCGTAAAACAAACCCCCCCGTACGCACGAAGACACCGGACCACAAAGAAAGCGAAACTCACGCACTCCCTCTCTCAGGAATGTGGTACACAGTGACCCTCGAGAGACGCATAGCAAGCACAGACTCAGGGTTTGCGAAGGAATTAATCTCGCGTTAGGGACCCGTCACGCAAAACACAAGGTAAAAAATAAATATAAGAAAAAAAAGGAACTCGAGCACTAATTACAAATTCAGCAAAGAAAACCACATAACCCACTCCCTCTCTCAGGTATGT
The DNA here is from genome assembly GCA_963573305.1 of Pyrrhosoma nymphula. NCBI lineage: Eukaryota > Metazoa > Arthropoda > Insecta > Odonata > Coenagrionidae > Pyrrhosoma > Pyrrhosoma nymphula. Next base: position 82,389,922 of record OY754333.1, on the reverse strand, counting down.
GATAGAGATTTGAATGCTTATTTGGTCTTGTGTATAAGTATTTAAAATTGATATTTGGTCTCATGTGGAGTTGCCATATGTCCTGAAAAAGCGGGTTTCCTGAATTTTGGGTTATATTAAAATCGTACAAAAAGTAAATAATGCATGTTTTTCAGTTTAAATTTTCACCCAAAGTATTTTATTATGTAAAATACCAAGTGAGCTAAGTATAGTTTACTTTTTACTTGAAAAATTCTAATGTTTCATATCTTAAAAAGCATAAGTATGCCATTATTATTAAATTACGTCATATTAATGTCCTGAATTTTTACCTCTCCCTTATGGCTACCCTAGTCTCAAGCTGAGCTTTTCACGGAATATACTGCTTCCAATTCGAGAAATATCTACATTTAACAAAGGTAATGGATTTTACCGAGATATTTACAGTTAGAAAAAAATTGTCGTAAATGACAACATCCTAGGGCAAGCGTTCAGTTTATAGTATCTTGGATGTGAAAAATACCCCGTAACAGACCAGGATGTCAGAAATAAGTATTGCAAAATCAAATATACTGTGGTAAAATTCATAGTAATCTAAAAAATGAAACAAACAAATTAAATTGAAGTTTTACAAAGCGATTACAGTTCCGGTAGTATTTTACAATAGCAAGAGGTCGATTTTCTCTAAGAAAGACGGAAAGTAAATCATATCAGATGAAGTAGAAATCTTCAGAAAGAAGTTTTAACTTTACAGCGTAGGAGAAGAAATTTACTAAATAGACGGAATTTAAATGTTTTTAATTTGAAAGAAGAGATTACAGAATATAACGCAAATGTTGTCATTACATAGTATGAATGCCGCAGATCAGTCTCCCTTACAGACACTTTACAGCGTAGGAGAAGAAATTTACTAAATAGACGGAATTTAAATGTTTTTAATTTGAAAGAAGAGATTACAGAATATAACGCAAATGTTGTCATTACATAGTATGAATGCCGCAGATCAGTCTCCCTTACAGACACTTTACAGCGTAGGAGAAGAAATTTACTAAATAGGCGGAATTTAAATGTTTTTAATTTGGAAGAAGAGATGACAGAATCTAACGCAAATGTTGTCATTACATAGTATGAATGCCGCAGATCAGTCTCCCTTACAGACACTTTACAGCGTAGGAGAAGAAATTTACTAAATAGACGGAATTTAAATGTTTTTAATTTGAAAGAAGAGATTACAGAATATAACGCAAATGTTGTCATTACATAGTATGAATGCCGCAGATCAGTCTCCCTTACAGACACTTTACAGCGTAGGAGAAGAAATTTACTAAATAGACGGAATTTAAATGTTTTTAATTTGAAAGGAGAGATTACAGAATATAACGCAAATGTTGTCATTACATAGTATGAATGCCGCAGATCAGTCTCCCTTACAGACACTTTACAGCGTAGGAGAAGAAATTTACTAAATAGACGGAATTTAAATGTTTTTAATTTGAAAGAAGAGATTACAGAATATAACGCAAATGTTGTCATTACATAGTATGAATGCCGCAGATCAGTCTCCCTTACAGACACTTTACAGCGTAGGAGAAGAAATTTACTAAATAGGCGGAATTTAAATGTTTTTAATTTGGAAGAAGAGATGACAGAATCTAACGCAAATGTTGTCATTACATAGTATGAATGCCGCAGATCAGTCTCCCTAGAATAGCCTTTGATTAAAATGGTAGTGGTCATCGTAATGTTGGTCAAGAAAGGCTATGAAGGTCTCTGTAACTGGTTCCGAAGCCTTATCCATGAAGTGTTGAGTTCGTTAAACACCAATTCAGAGCACTCGCAGTTTCTATGGTGACATCCACTTAGGAGAAGAGAAAAAGAGGAAATAATGCCGTTTAAATTAGTCGTGCACCGAAAGCATTTAAGACTTTAGATGCTAATACTTTATCAGTAAATGGAAAAATGGAAATATGTGCGAATAGAACCTTTGAAGAGACTGTCTAAGATTAGGGGTAATCTACCTGTTTAGGTATGTTTTGAAGGAAGAGAGAAAATATTTGTTCTGTTCAAATAAATATCTTCTTCGTCTCAGTATGCTTTTTGTTTCTCTTTATCGTGTCCATAAAGCCTATTACCTTTCTGTCCAACATTCTCCCAGCTATCACGGCCTTCATCAATCCGTTCCTCATTATCTTCCCTAGGCATCTACTTTGCCTCCTCTTAATCTTCTTCAAAGGTTTCCTCCCCTCACCCACCATGTATCGTCTTTCTTTCCGTCGACCGCACTTTCTCCATTGTCCTCGATACCCACTCATCTTGAGCACCTATCGCCTAATATCTTCCTCATTCTTCAAAGTCTATGTTTCTGCACCATATAATGCATAAGAGACTGTATAGAGTATTTATTTATGCTCTAAGAGATGCTCTATTTTCAACGGAGAGGGATAATATTTGTGTGGTACAGATTTTTTATCGTGATATCCATTTCTATGTTCGTTATATTTGCTGATGACGAGGAGTTATTTAATCAGTCATCCTAAACTTTGCAGGTATTAGTAGTTAGATTAGAAAATCAGGACCAGAAACTTGGAATGAAGATCAATCGTGTGGAAATTTGAGAGAAAAGTAATTTTAATTGGGTTAAGGCACATATGCCGTGCTGATGAAAGAAATTGAATAATGTGGCTGAGTTTAGTTTGTAAAAGATTAGTAAAAGTAATCTTTTCTCCATCTTGACCAGGGGTTCTCAACCCTTTGGAGTTTCTCCCGTGGAGTAATTTAGGGAGTATGAGGAGTGAATTGGGGCCACTATTTAGCAAACGTCAATGCTCTGTAGATTACGTAAAATCTGTGCAAGCGTTATTTGTTTTAAAATCTATTCTTAATTATTTTCATTTGTGGAATTAAGTTATTATTTAAATATATATATTGGGAAGGGGAAATATATTCTTAACTATGGTGAAAGGGGGAGTTGAACAAAAAAGGATGAGGACCACTAGTCTCAACCCTCCATATTGGGTAGATCACCTCCAATATATTGCTATTTGAAAATACCTGAATATTTTCACCAGGTTGCCATTGTGTGTCGATGATTTTCCCCATTTATTTTCTTGGAACTTGCATGTCAGTGTTTAACCATATCAAGGAATGACATCCGGGCGTTTTCAGTTCTTACGCAACCTTTTTTCGGCGTCACTCGTAACAATGTGCTTTTAACGAGAGTTAACGAGTGGCGACGACGATAACTCCGACTTCAACCTCTGCTTTACGGCGATCATCAAAGCAGAGGAATTTACGACTTCAACCGTGCGAGATTTTAACGTCAGTTTCAAGGTCCAACCGACCCCTTGCCCTCCTCTTATGTAACGTAAACGGTCTGAATTTGCGCATGCGCTCATTTTGTCTGCATTTAATTTTGTTGTTCAACAGCCTTTTTCGTCAGTTTTCTCCTGCTAGAAATTTTAAGCATTTTGTCACGAGAATGATCGCATAGGATTCAACTTCGATACCTGTCATCAAAATTACTATTGGAAAAGCATAAGATCTATATCTTCATACCACTCTGCAAACCACCATGCAAGGTATGTGGCAGGGGTGATTATTCACGAACATGCACTGTACTATACCCTTAACTTAAGTTAATGAAACTACAACTAATAATGCGTTAACAAATCCCTGGAATTACTTGACAGGAGGTGAAATTTCACCAACATGCACTACACTGTAAGTATTCTACAAATGGTACAGATACTATTTGTATTGATGTGTTTTGCAACAATATAAATGTACAGAGATGCAAGAGTTATACAGAAAGCATGTGGGCTGTTAGTACTACTTTGCAGATTAAGAAACATGCATTAGAGAGCATATAAACTAATTAGTTACACTAACTATCGACAAACCTTGTTAAAAGTCTCATTGGCAGCTATTATAGACTCATAAAAAAAGAATTTTTTTCTAAAATAACACACAAAGAAATATTGAATCCCTGTAAAATACAGATATGATGGAAATTAAGAGTTACGTGTTTGAATCCCGGTCTAGTCAAATGATTTTTTCTCGCCGAATTAATGGCATTTGATGTAGGTACATAGGCCGTTGAAGTGACGCTGCAAAAAATAAAATGTGTGATGCCAGTTGATGATGTATCTATCGACTCCAACTGTAAGGAACAGGACATTTGCAGACATGTTGGTTGCAAAGATTAGAGCTTTAGTAGTGATTCGGAATCTAATGGGGCAGAATTTGCTTTTATCAGACTTTAAGCTTGAAGTGCCCTGTATTTTAAATTGTGAAGAATTCCGAGTTATCTGGGGGTAGGAGGAGATTAATTCTTTGTGACTAACCTATTGCATAATGAATTTGAGTTAGATAGCACATTTTGAAGTAAAAAAATGTAGTCGACATTGGTGGAGAAGAAAGGAGTCGCCATAAATGAATTCACCTACGGGATATTCCCAGAAATAGCTTTTACACTGCCTGAGTTAGCCATGTTGTTCTCATGAAGCTCAAGTTACTCGGTTGGTCAAAACTTCTTGTTCCTTGCAAGTTATGAAACAGGGTATTGCCGCGGACGGCTTGGCAGCCAGGGTAAACGAGCTTACTCGAATTCTGACATCACACCAATCACAACGAATTTCCTCCTCGCGAAGGAAATTTGAAATTTTCGCAAACTTTGTAGTTACGTAACCACATACAGAGTTAAAATTATCAAGTTGTGTTTCGCATATATCAAGTGTTTTAGTTGAATAATCGTTGCATGTGAAAATAAGCATTCCTATTAAAATGTAGAAAAACCCATTTGTGTGCCGAATTGTAGTGGACATCGATTTAGGAGAAAGAAGTGATTTTTTCGGGTTTTCATATTTATAGAGAGAACTATTGGTTTTACGAGGATACTTTACATTTATTAGACATAGATAATAGAAAATCATACCAAATGAGATATTTCTTAATTCATTTTGTTAATTTGTGGCTCAGGATAATTCCATAAAAATGCTCTACGTAAGGTTAAATCTTAAAATTTCAAACAAAATTCCAGCTTGGTGGGGTCCATATGAGCCATAATTTCAGTAAAATTGTTGCTTTTTATTTAAAAACTAGGGATTTTTTAAATTCTGTATGCCCTATCAATGTAAAGTATCCTCATAGAAGCAATAGTTAACTCTATGAATATGAAACACCGAAAAAAGTCTATTCTTTCCCTTTAATCGTTGGCTTTAACAAACCGACATACGATACCAAATCGAAAAGTAGTGCATTTTAATGTCTAGTGTTCCCTTTTATGTGGGAGTTTATATGAATAACTGTATAAAATTGTGTCAAAATCGATGCATTTTATATGCTATAATGACTGGTTTACAGAGATTTACAAAATACTAGAGAATTCGTTGAATAGTCGTGAGTCATTATTTCTTTCGTTCCGTTTGAGATCCAAGAAGGGATTTAGGAAATAAAACATCACATCAACTGCCTTATTAGCGTGGTGAATTGGTACGTTTGGATGCATTGGGAGCTATTTTTATCATAAGTTTTTTGCGTAATAACATTACATTTACTCGATCAGTTAGCTCTATCACTTTCGTTTCGTCACAGTGTCATTTGTTGCTATATCAATCATTTTCAAATATGAGCTGTTTGATGCATTAATACCAACGGTCTTTCAGAGCAACCATTGTAGTGTTAAATATTCTTGGGATCCATTACATTTCAGTGCATCATTTATGCGTTGTAATCCACCATGCATGCAGTAATGGAATTTATACAAGGACTATATTTTTTTCTAAAATAAAGAATGCCATGATAAGGGTTTTGGAGCGGTATTCGAAATTTAGACGAATTTATATTGGAATATGATGTTTTCGAATATTAAACTGAGCGTGACACCTTGATATTTTTTTAACAACTATTGTAATAAGAAATGTGTTGTTTTATCTTTAGAAGAAAATCTGTACACATGTAATCGAATTATTACGAAATATATCTCATGCGCCATAAGGCTACGTGTTTAAATAGCATTTAATTGCCAAATAAAAAAAATCAGTGTTGTATAATTTTTCAAATTTATCTTTATATATTACTAGTTAAAACACGTTTGTGAAGATTCACTCAATTCTGTACATTAACCAAAACCGTTCCATCCACCGTAAGAGGAGGCATATTGGGTGTCTTACAAACAGGAGGGCGTATACGAAGCATGAATGCCTTATAAACACCCTCCTGCGTATAACTGAAGCACAACAGGTATGCAAGGATAGGGCATTATGGAGGACATTATTAATGGGCACCTAACAGGCCACCTAACAGCATTAACTAAGCAGTTGGACTGTGCCTACCTAGAAAAAAAATGTCGTAATATTTATGTAAATACTGTTTAAGTAACCAAAATATGATAGACACTATGAGTGGAAAGCATCTCGTCTGATAGGTCCATTACTTATTTCGATACATTTACATCGAGATGCAGTGAACTATAATCTTTAGTTTCTCATAAGTTATCAATAAATTTCAAGTGGACAATACACCGGGTGTGAAGGACAAATAAACTTATTTTATCAATTTCGTTTACGTATAGTAAATAATAAATTTGTCAAAAGCTATAAGAAATGAATACATGCAACCTCAAATTACAAATATACTAACAGGAAATTCTTTATTATTAATAAGCTCTCCCAAAACAAAGAAGCTATGGAAATATTAAATGAAAATAATAAAATATGCACTAATGAAAATACAATAAAAATTTGTATCAAATATTTTGCACATCTCTTCTGAAAGTATACTATTGGGAAAGAGCTCAAAAATTCCTCAGGTTTCGCTAAAATCAAATACATTAATGCTGATGAAAGAAGACAGACAATGAAGGCCGGATGGAGAATTGAAATTAAAAAGCGGAAAAACATATAAAGAGTGTAGAATAATGGAGGGCGGTTATTCTTCGGGCGTTTTTGATATAGTTCCACGCTTGGCTTGTTTGAGAACTGGTTGGATTATCCAGGGAAGATGCGAGGTGTGGGTTGAGAGGGAAATAACTGAGGTGGATTAAAGGGTTACGGTGAAGTTCTCAGGGCGTCCCGGAGGTTAACTCGATTAGTGGGCAAAGTGCGTAATTGCGAGACTCCCTGCCGCTGGCGCTGCTTCATGCGTCTTCTTTCCCTTCCCCATCTCCCGCTCTCAACCCCCATTTGACGATGACTGAGAAGAGATGAGCGTGCCTCGGTGCCCAATTTAACTGGGGCAATGGGGCACTGGCCCGCCTCTTCGCACAAGTGGTGACTTGAAAACTTTAGGTTACTTCGCCTTGCCACGATTATGTGGCACATTTTAGCCTGAGATCTTAAGCCTATAGGAAACAAAGAAGGTGTACTAGACAATACGGGACATGCAAAGTAAATTAGCTAGAAAGGCAAACTTTCACAAAATTCATGCACTCCTACGCTTGGGTTCGTGAAACTAAGCGACCGTAATGAGACGCACTAATGCATGAACTTATGGTTTAGTAACTAAGGCTTTCGCCGGCGACCCTTCGCTCAAACACAAGGGAACAAGAACTTGCACTAATCACGAGGGTAAAAAAGTACTCGGATATTTTATATACTTAACTCTTTTATTTTGTCTTACCCTTGATACTGTCAAAAGTAATCTATGATGTGAAGCAATCGAATCCGGTCAGGTCAGAAAATTAAACAAGGTGGTGGTAAGCAGTGGTGATGAGCCATCAGTAACTACTATCCCACGTAAAAAAATCAAACATGATGTTGATCAAAAGACTTTGATTTAACAGCTATTGGGAGATATAATATGTGAAAAAATAAATGCTAAAAGTCTCTAAAATAACTTTCAAGAGAAGTTAATATTATAATAGCGTTGAAACAGAATGTCACGTTCCCAGTTGGCTGAGCCGTATATTTTATTTGAGCGTTAAATTAATATCTAAGCCCTTGTCGTCAATTGAGGAAGATTTGCATAGTTAATTAAAATATATATTTTATTATCTCTTTCCCTTTCAATCATTGGTCGTGATTGGAATTTCGATGAAAATAATTTTTATTGCTAGGCTTTCCGTAGGAGGAGGCGAGATTAACTGACGTGTTTACTTTGTTGACACAAGCCCAGTGAAATTATTAAAACGAACCGAGAATTTTTTTTTTTTGGAACCTTTAGTATTATTAATTTTTAAATGCTTAAATTTATTTGTAACCTGATACTCCTTTCTCATCATTTTGGCCCTTCCTTCTTTTACAAACAGTCAGCCGCTTCCGGCAAGAAGCGCACTGCCTCTCATCTTCATATTTTAAGTTCCTATCTGCTCTCAATATTATCCCTAGATTTGATTTCTGTTTTTTTTTTCATGAGTATGCACTTCTAGGTGGATAGTAATGACCTTAATTGGGATATTTAATCTTGCTGCAAAATTATAAATCGTCGGTGAAATAAATTTGTGTACTCAGACCAGCTAAAAAATAGGGAAACGGCACCTTGGAAATTCTACACTTCGCCTTCACTCATAGGCATAGTCTTTTCCAGTAATGAATAGTAGATAATTACTAGTAATCCAATTATCAGTAACAATTACACATAACTTACTTCACTTTTATAATTACTTCTTCCAAATTGTAATTTTACTTGCACTCTATTCTCAAAGTTATCGTTACATATGTCTAACCGTTACTCTCGGGATTATTTGTAATCGGCGTATAATCCATCAGTGTTAATTTTGATTACCTCCCCCAGTTTTCGATAGATACCGATAGCAAGAGTATTTGTTCACAATCGTTAATGCCGACTGTTTCTTTCGACCAAAACCCCTTTCAGCACCTCCAGTACATTCTTAAGCCGGGTCTCCACCAGAAATATTTTTCCCCTAGCATCATGCCGTAACGCTCTTTTGTTTTTCTAAAGTCTAACGTTCTAAGAATTTAGTGTTGCGGTAATCCCGGATTATGCGGTTACATATAAAAGAATTTTAATCTACTTGTAATTGAGTGCTTTTTTAAGGTACCTTTTACTTGTTATCGATTATTTTTATGTGAAGTAATTGTAATCTGCCCTATTATATTTATCGGTAATTTACTCAAAAATGGTGTTTTCAGCCGAGAAATATCCTGCTCCTCTCATTTTTATTTGCTTGCAAGCCTTTTCCTAAGCTATTATCACCAGTTCGTGCACACATGTCCTACGTTTCAGCATGGACGTTAATCTGCCTTTCGAGAAAGATTTGAAGGCAACGAAATCACCGGAGGTATTAAAAAAGTTTAAATATTCCAAAAATATTTTATTAAATTATGGCAGTTGTATTTCGGAAGGTTTTCAGATATCTTGATGAATACACTGGAAGTAACAGCTTTTTTGAAAAGTAAGTACATACCGTCGCTAAGAGTATAACAACTCAAAGATGAGCATTAATATGCATCTCTAGTCTACGTGTCCTACAGTACGTATGCTTGTCCGGTTGAGGTAGACTAAGGCATCAATGGGTACAATTTAAGGGAGGGACCTATGACTAGAATCCTTGGGGACGAAGGTAATCGTTACCGGCAATTTGTGTCCCAACTCTGCTGCCTCGCCTAATTGCAAGGGATAACTTAATACAGATGAATCAATTTTAAAAATTCCTCACGCAATACCAGTATTATCAATGTTCCAGGCGAAACTAACTTCCAGTGACTACTCTTTCTGTACTCTTTTGGATAACTGTATTAAATTTTAATATTTTTAGGTCACAGTAACCGAAGTATTAGGTTATTGGAACAACTTTGATAGATAACTTGCCAGTCACTTTATTTTCCGATTTGGGAATAAGTCTGATTTAAAAAGAATATACGACAAAAACTTTAAAAACTTTAAACTAAGCAGAAAAGCAAAGATATTAATTCCTGAATAAAGTTGAATCATTTAATTTTGTAGAAATGTATGCAATAATATACTTTGTATTTTTCTAGGGATTACATTTCAAAAGTAAGTGAAAGCAATGACGATTATATTATAGGGTAGGGATATTATAATCTTAAACCGTTCACTTTTTCCATCTATTTATTACCTTTTCACATAAAAATACACCGCATGCATTACCGAATTGAATCAGCAATGCATTGTCGTCTCGCAACAATTCCGTTGTTTACGATAGTTCGGAAAATACGAGTTTTTCTTAAAATATCCATATTTTAAAACGTTTTCGAATTTTTTTGCTTTACACAATTGTGATTTTTGTAGCATAACACGCCATTTATGCTATTTTACAGTGCATCACAGTGCATATCAGTGAATTCATATGCATTTTAAGTATAACTAGCTCTGAGTTGCTAATTATCCTTTTTCCTGTTCTTAAATTGAATTTATTGAATCATTTATGGTGCATGGAATATTCACAAGACTAAACTGATTTTCATTTTCTTTTAGGCATAACAGACATGTGCCAGAAATGGCAGTGATTAAGGAGGAAAGGGGGTAAATACAAGAACAAGGTGAAACATCAGGAGCAGATATGCAGAGAGAGGGGTAGAGAGGATAAGGGATGGAACCGATGGAACTGTTGGCTAGTGGAGCAGGAGCAGAGCTGAAAAGAGGAAAAAGTGAAAGAGGATGAGTCAGACGACCTGGATGATGATGACGATGACGATATTTCAGATAAGGTGAGCTGGTAAAAAATAATAATAAAGGTAACCACTGCATTTTACCATGACTTTGAATGGGTTAAAAACATAAAGAATTTGTAGAACAGAATGGGAAAAGCAATCTGAATTCGTAAGTTTAGTGAGTGATTGAATGATCGCTGCGAGACAACGACATCTTTAACTAAGCTAACGTTTATCTTTTATTAGGATTAACCTGTATAAAATCGTTCTGTAGAACATAAATCATGTAAAAAATATCTTGAAAGAGATTGGAAAATATTCCACGGATTTGCATCGCATAGCCTTCGGAATTCCGCTAACGTTTTGCTTCATTTTGCATGCTCATTTTGCATGTTAAACATCTTCAACGCATGTGTGGTGATACACTATAAAAATATTTACATTCCAGCTTTTATGCTCCAATCCCTTTTTTCTATTTGACTTACGTTCACTGTCCCAATTAAAGAAAGGTATTTTCTAATTAATCCCAAGTCTGGCTCAATATAACAAGTTTTTTTCTATTTTATTTGTAGCTCCGTTGTATTTGCAATAAACCCATAGCCTGAGATGAGAGGACGACAATATACTGCAGGCGTTTGAGATGAGGACGTGATGGAGGATGCGTAGATAGTGCGGTGGACAGGAAGGAAGGCGAACGATTAAGTCTTTGGTATGGTGGGTGAGGAGAGGAAATTACATGAGGAAATTAGGAGACTGCAGAGTAGGTGGCTGGATGAGGTTATTAGGGGAGAGGGATGCTGAAGGCTATAATAGAGGAGAGGATGTCGGAAAAGCGGGGAAGGGGGAAGAGAATAGAGTTTAAGAATGGGATGAAGAGAGGAAGGACGTATGTTAAGATGAAAAACGAAAGCGAGTAAGGATATAGGGAACTGCGAGGGCATAAAAAAGAACAATTTTATGTACTTCCATTTAAAACTACTTTCAATGGTAGATTACTTGAAGTATGATAACAGATGTAATATGAGTGTTAAAGAATATTGTCAACCTGAAACTCATTTTACACGATTTTTCTAGTAGTCTCAGACTAAAGTGTACCTCCTTCAAATCTCCTAAAGGCTCCCAGCCGATTCCACCCTTTATTTAATCTAGCTCGACTCAAACCTAACTAGGATAGGGGCCCGCAACTATAATAATCTAGAGGATTTTACTCTCTTCCATTTAGAGCTTCTACAAACAGTTGATTACCCTGTTGTCAATCAAACAGAACATTCTTTCCTGTTCTAGTGGCCAGAATGTGAAAATAATGACATACGTGAGAGGAAGGGCCAGAGAAAGTCATGGGTGAATATGGTGAAAGATACAATTTAGAGAAGGAATAAGTTATTAGGAGTCTTTAGAACAGGAGGGCGAATGGGAATAAATTCATGAGGCGGGCTTAAAAAAACAGGAGGGCGTTTATGTATGAGTGTAACTGAAGCAAGAGATGCATGCAAGGATAGGACATTGCTTTTATTTTATTTGTTTAATATAATCCTGAAAATAGTCTCAAGAGCCTTTTGCATCAGGCAATGTAACTAACAACAATGGGTAACCACACACAACCATGCCCTGGGAGGTGAAAATCCTACCCGGTCGGGTTCCGAACCCGAGACCCTGGGGTTAGCAGGCAAGGGCTTTATCCCACCTACACTGAGGCCGGCGGAGGAAATTATTATGGAGGAAATTATCAAAGCAGTTTCACCTTCTCAGGCCTATCACCGAGAATTAAACGTTTTTGACTGTGCCTAATACGAAAATAAACTGCGTGATGGGTATGTTTGCATGTATGAAGTTATTTTTCTGTTCACCGCAATGGCACAAATTATCTCAACTTTCGGAATAGTCCGCTTATTTCTCACCCATGCTACACGGACGGCGGAGACTGTGGGGGTTAGGACACAGTTTATTCGGAGGGTGGGAAGGGCATAGTTAGCTTCCTTAACAGGGGTTCCCCATTCTCTCTCTCCCTCACAATGTCCAAGTTCTTACACTTACGGTCTCTCCATCTGCCGCGCTTTAATTTTGATCCCAGTGAGGAGCGATGAATCTCGAATGGTTGCAGGAATATCATTTAATATTGCTCATAAATTATTTCACTTTCTTCCACCAATATTACGCCTTTTTCGTTGTGAAGAAAAGTGAAACCTCAGAAATAGTTCTCCTTTCCACGGAATCATGAAATTAGAGAGAGGCTGATGTTTTCAAGTTTGGCAAAATATTGCGGCGAAGGAGTACATCCTTTTTTTAATAAAAACTTATGCTGACAATGCTTGCTTGCTTGGAATATGAAAATATTGGTAGTATTTTTCACTGAAGATAATTATTATTTTTCACTGCGTATATATTAGCATTATTTTCATGTTAATTAGGATGGGTGGTGGGAAATTTTGTTTTTCCCATTCTATACATTTTTCAGTGATTAAACGTAAACTAAAGTAATTACAACTACTATTTATAATTTATTATTAACTAAAGTATATTTTTCTTTATAGAATATATGTTACGTCCAAGTTATTTTCACAGTTTAAAAAACATTTTTTGTCATAAAACAATAATATATAACGGTAACTCGTGGGTTCCTGTAAGTAACAAAGGTTCAACGATTTTTGTAATATAAAGTGGATTTATTGGCATTTTTATATTTTAAACAATACCTTTTAGCACAAGTATTGTTGATAAATTCGTTCAGAAATTTACTGTCTATTCCAACTCGTGTATATAAATTTCATATCATGGTCATTCTTATATTTACCTACTTCCATACCTCAGTCACTTAAAAATCTCCTTTCTCCTCTATCATATTCTCTACGAACCTCTTTGATTTTCTCACTCTTCACTCAAACTTCCTTCTATCGGAGCCGCAATCTTTAAAACCGGAGGCTGAGTCCAAGTAACGTTAAGCCTCTTTCCTCCCAGGCCAAGATTCGGGGCCATATATGGCACTCGTGGACATAATTTTTCCTGTGTGCCTTAGGAAATACAAGTGGTTTGTAACTTTTCAGATGTCATTTTCAGTAACAGCAGTCATATACCGTATCACATCGATTTTCAACTAATGAACACAAACTGGTACTTAAAAGAGAGACGGATCCACAACGATGAACCCTGACTTTCTGGGCTCTTCTTAACTGCTTCCCGTCCTCCTCCGAAGTAGTACATGTCCGCACGTTTTTATGGAGCGAGGCAGAGTTCGCACTAGAAATAATGGTAATAATTGTACCATTAATTTAAAGTGTCTAGGAAAAGTTTTGCTTGCAATAAATTTTTATACATATTTCTCGCAATATTACCATTGCATTTATTTTCATTTTGGTGTTTTACGCATTGGAAGGAGATTACGCCGCAATTGAGTGACTCAACACAAATACTAATCTCCTCCTTTTTGTTTGCCTTGTGTAAAAATTCTGCTTTCGCTGATGACACACGTTACTATTAATATAACAAAATAACTACAGACACTATCCAGATTAATTGACGAATATGTATTAATCGACAAATTTATATAACGCTTTCCACCCGCAAGAAGAGACTGCAGCGTCATTTTTATGAAATTAACGCATTTTATCTTCAATATAATTCTAATAGTTTACCAAAAACTCAAAAAATAAGATGTAAATATGCCTAAATTTTCTTATGATCCAATTCCCTAAGAAAATATGCTTCTTTTGAACAGTTTCACGGATGAGAAATAAGTATGTACACTTATCCCGATCACACATTCTCGCATTTAACTCCAAGTAAATTTAAGTTCAATTTGCGAAAAAATAGTACCAAAAGGTGATATTTTTTTATTAGTGGCTAACTGAGGATATTTTTTTCTACAAGTAGTCAGAATATGAATTACGATATATGTGTCATTTTACGGTGAAGCCACCGTAACCATGGACTAAAAACTTGACGCTTGTCGATATTTAAAAAATTAGTACCAAGGGCTAAGTGATTACGCTCGTAAACGAGCATTCGCACCAAGCCACTTGCTCTTTAATGATGCATTAGAAATATGTTAAGTCTTATTAATTGCTACCGAGGCTTGTTCAGAATGTGAGATTTTCGGATTAAACAAAATTCATAGGGTAAGCGTTTGGGAGTAGAGTAAGGACACGAGTTGTCCAATCCTAGTACGGCTTGAATTTATTAGTGAGAAAAGAGTAAAAATAATTGAAACTGGTTGTTGTTGAAAGTATTAGGTGTCCAGTTTCCAATTTATGTGATTTTTTTCTGAAAATGGGGTCCACCATTTGGTAACGTAATCAACCAAGATTTAAAAACTAATCTATTAAAAATAAGGCATTGTAAAGAAAAGCCTCCAAGGCAAACAAATGGAAAAGGTATTAAAAATTCGGCTAATATTACCAACAAAAATTATCCTTTATTAACTCAAAACACCCAATTTTATTAATTCAAAGCACCCAACGTTTGATGAAAATTCCAGGAGAAAAAGGCATTGGAACGAACGGGTTAAAGATCATATTGTTTGTTTATTCCATAAAATTTCTCCCTTAACATTACCACGAACATTTTGATTTTTTGAAAAACATTTTTGGAGAAAACTGGAGACAAGCCTTTTATTTTAGGAAAGTTGGTCATCTTGGATCCTCTGTATCTAACGGGTGGGAATCATGAAAAATAACGTGCCGTTCTACATTCAAATATCTTTGTAGAGTGTCTTTGCCAATTTTCACGTTTAAATATTTAGTTAAAAATATCAAATTTCGACTCATTCCTATTTTCGACCGCTATGCGACGGTGAGGTTCGTGGTTGTAACGTTTATGAAGAGTTTGCGTAACATTGCATCATCACGCAGATTTGAAGCTTTACGCCAAATGAGACTGACCATAATGTGGGTAAAATAAAAATTAATAACTTCTCATGACCTAGAGTTATCCATTTTGGCTTTCATAATTTCAATTAAATGTTTTAAAATTGGTTGTCAATTAATTGTTTTCCATTTTTGCTCAAATTTTGTTCATATTTACTGGATTTACGGATTAGCAGGGTTCGAATAGACGGCACTCTACTGCAGTTACAACTACATGGGTAGCTGTTTCCGTACGCCCTCCCACCTCCGCCCTTTACCTCCTAAAGCGACCCCTGTAATTGGAGAGAGACTTGGCGGAAATTCAGATGATGATGTGTTGTCGAAACCTGGGTCCTCAGTTGTAATCCTGCCCGGTGGAGCAGTAACAGTTTGCCCTAGTGTTAATTACTAACTCTCCGCTCCTCTGACAAGAGTTTAGTCCTCCCTTAAAAGCAGCTTTACACACACAAGAGGTGTACGTCAATGGAAGTGGCGAGAGTAGCGATTCCTCGAAGCGTAGCACTACTTGCAGGCATTGCTCTGCTCAAGATATTTTGAGCTCGTAATCACTTGAACATGATATTCGATTAATTTTTTCTCACTGTAATGAAAAACTTCTCGTCTTTATAATGATAACAAAATATCAGCCACTTAACGCTATACCTTTTTGAGAAATGAGCAAAAAAATACTAGCTGTTTTCCATGGGGAATGGTACGGGTATGCATTCCATAGGCTCTCTATTTTAAAAAAAATAGGAATTTAAAACTCGTAGATCTCGTCATGAATTTAACAGTGAGTAGTTTGTATTCTTTATCAATTATTTTTCAAAATAAATGGATTTCTTAATACGGTAATGTTTATTGAATTGCCAAAATTCTTCGTTTGTGAAGGCGTTTTCAGCGTGTTGCGTGAGAAAATGAATCAAATTCAAAAGTTGTAAATTTGCATATTTAGTGAAATAGTTAGAATTTCAGTCGTATAAAACAAAGTTTTTGAGTCATTAAGGTTGCAATATTTACTTCATACTTCTTGCAGTTGCAAATATTTTAAAGTAAAACTCGAATATCGTCTTTATTATGACTGGGTGAAAATATTTCTCAAACTACCTTGTTATTTTACCAAGAAAATGATTAGCAATAGTAACCAAAGAATACTTAATTTTAAAGAACCACCTAATTTCGACTATAATTTGTTTGCACATCATACACTTCGAGTTCCTCAGGCAGTCGTGTAATTTATAAATTTAAACAGATTACACCAAGTGTGCATATATTTCACGTAGTAATATTTTGAATTATTATATTTTTTATATTTCAATATAGATACAGTCGCATGTCTTACCTTCAAGCTATAAACAAAAACTCGCAAAATGAAGATAAGTATTAGCATGCGTAGGAATAGGTCATCCTCAGGGAAATATATATTTTGTTTGAATTTTTAAAATCCCTGTTCGCAATAATTTAATCGGGATTTTGCCGAATGCTATGCGATAGAATCGCAAAATCAAAATGCAAATAGCAGGAAAACTAAAAGTCAGTTTAATTTCCATATTATTAGAAACTGTGGTCAAGAGTATGCAGATTTCTACCTCTATACCAGCTCCTATTAAATTCCGTGACTACACATCTAATTGCAAGTTATATAGGGCGTTTATTGCTCCTGGTAGAGCCACTCATGCCAGATAGGTCGAAGGGTAGGAGCCAGACGAAAGGTAGTTCCGTGATGGTTTCACGTAAAAAATACCGTTGAGTGGTGGCGTGGGAATACCTCTCAACTGTCATTTCCCAGAACATGAAAGTCATTCAAAGAGAATTGATTCCTGGCAACTACGGGACATATCCCACTAGGGCGGGTGTCGTGCCCGGCAGCGGGGGAGGAAAGACCTCCGCGGTCGTCATCACACGAAATCCTTACCCAGCATCATCATCGGCGGATACAAGGGATAAGAGGGAGAAGAAGAGGAAAAAGAGGAAGAGGAGGAAAACAGCGGTATAAATAGGAACTTGGAACGTAAGGACCATGATGAAGGCCGGGAAGCTAGAAAATATTAAACAGGAAATGGAAAAAGGAAAAATAGATGCTTTGGGATTGTGCGAGGTGAGATGGAAGGATAGCGGGGACTATTGGAGTGATAGCTACAAGGTAATCTATAGTGGGGAAGATGAGAGTCAATGTGGGGTAGGCATACTACTGAACACAAACTTGGGGCTGAGGGTGGTAAACATTGAACAGGTGAGCGACAGGATACTAGTGGTAGAAATAAATGGACGCCCGACGAATTTCGATCTGGTCCAGGTATACATGCCTACGAGCAACCATAGGGAGGAAGAGGTGGTAGAGGTGTACGAGCAAGTAGAATAAATTAATTTAGAGTGCCGGGAAAAAAAACCTGATAGTGATGGGTGACTGGAATGCAGTGGTGGGGGAAGGGCGGGATGGATTAGAAGTGGGAGGGTTTGGGCTGGGAAGAAGAAATGATCGCAATGAAAAGGCAGTTGAATTTTGTAGAAGAAACAAATTAGTAGTGACAAACACTTGGTTTAAACATCACCCCAGGCGTAGGTATACATGGAAAATGCCGGGTGATACCGGGAGATGCCAAATTGATTATAAAATAGTAAGGCTGAGATTTAAGAACAGTGTAAAATATCGCGTACATATCCAGGGGCGGATGTAGACTCAGATCATAACTTTTTGATGATGAAGTGTGAAGTGAGATTCAAAAGGCTTTGTAAAGTTAGGAAGATAAGGAGGTGGAACCTTGAAACATTGAAAGGGTTGAAAAGGAGGGAATACCAAGACTTGGTAGAAAAGAACATAGGTGAAGAAAAGCGGATGGAAACAATAGAGAGAAGATAGGAGGTTATAAAAACAGGCATCGCAGGAGTGGCAGAGAAAACAATAGGAACGGTGGAAAAGAAGAGGGTTGAGAAGCAGTGGGTTACGGAAGAAATGATAAAGAAAATGGAGGAGAGAAGGATGTGGAAAAACGTCAATGCCGACGTAGGCAAGAGGGAGTAAAAGAGGAGAATCGAATAATAAATTCAGGCGAGTGACCGATCGGGCAAAAGAAAACTGATGGAAGGGACAATGCAAGGAAATGGAAAAGATGCAGGAGGAGGGGGAAGTAGGCGCTTTGTACGCCAAGGTATGTTATCGGGTGGTAAGAGAGGTCAAACGATACCAAAAGTTAAGGACAAAACAGGGAAGGTATTAATTGAACAGGTAGATATCCAGGAAAGATGGAGAGAATATATAGAGGAGCTATATGACAGCGATAATAGACCCTTTAGCCTTGATCTAAAGGATGAAGGAACAATAGATAAGAATAACCTAAGACCGGAGTTACATGACAGCGAAATAGAGAGGGCATTAAGAGCTATGAAGGGTAATAAAGCCGCGGTAACCGATAACCTTCCTTCGGAGCTACTGAAGAATCTAGGTAATAAGGGGAGAAAATCGTTTTTCGAACTTACTCGCAGGATCTACGAGGAAGGAGTATGGCCAGAGAATTTCGTGAAAACAGTGTTAATACCTATCCCGAAGAAAAATAAAGTGTCAGAAAATCGAGGAGTATAGAAAAATCAGTTTAATTTCGCACGCGGCAAAAGTCTCGCTTAGAATACTAAATAGAAGTTTGGAAAGCAGAACAAACTGCTATTTAGGCGATGACCAATTTGGGTTCAGGAAGAGAAGGGCCATCTGAGACGCGATTGCGGTAATGAGGACACTTATAGATAGAAACATTGAGCATGATCAGGATGTTTTCGCTTCCTTTGTAGATTTCGAAAACGCGTTTAGCAGAGTAAACTGGGAGAAACTAAAGCAGACACTGGGTAAAATAGGAATAGATTGGCGTGATAGGAGACTCATCCGAAACTTCTATATGGGGCAGAGGGCTCAGGTAACGGTAGATGACGGTGAATCAGGGTGGGCAGTTATAGGTCGCGGAGTGCGGCAAGGGTGTATTGGACGGAAAGGAAGACAAATGAGGAAGTGCTTGACATGGTGGGCGAGGAGAGGAAACTTATAGATGAGAATAGGGGAAGACAGGGTAGGTGGCTGGAAGGGGTAACGAGGGGCAGTGATGGTTTGCTGAATGCCATGATAGAGGGTAGGATGTTGGGTAAGCGGGAAATGGAAAGGAGGGGATTAGGTTTTATGGACGGGATGAAGAAAGGTAGGACTTATGCTGAGATGAAGAAAGAATTACTAGATGTAGAAAGGGCACGGCACGTGTAAGAGTTCGTTGGATATTCTCTGACTCTCATCACAACCTACCTCTAACCGGTAGATTACTGTAATGAATAGGGCGTTTCTAATTTGGTTGACAGTGTGAACTCCTGTGGATTCTGTATCCCGTGTAAATCTCCATGAGGCCAGAGGTGCAACTACATATTTAGGAGTCTTCCAATATGCAAATATAATTCCCTAAGGTAACCTACTTAAAGCTGGCGTGGTGTACGAAATGGTTGCTCACGTGGCCGAGAGGTGAGCAAACGCAACGTAATTTTGGCAACAGCATTGTCCATAAGGCCCATGCTCTCAGCCATGGCACTACTAACACAAGGTAGCAACTTCCCGCGACCAAAAGGAGTCTGTTCTGCGCATGACGTCATCCGGATGACGTGAGCAGTAGACGACTCGAGAATTCGCGTCTACGACATGTTTTGCCAAATTTCTCAGGTTCTTGGGATATTTTCTCGGTAAAGGTTGTCAAAAAATCCATATTCTATTTTTAGTCATACACTACACGCGTGAGTATTAAGACAAGAAAAAAATGCCTGTTACTTGACTTTCTTCTGGGTTTATTTATTGCCAAAAGTTACAAAAAATCGACATTTTGAACTTTGAATTAGAGCAGTTGAAGAAGCATTTAAACTTGCAAAAAAAGTACGTTCATGATCAATAGTATCAAGTATTGTCTTTTGCCTTTCCATTGATACCTTTTTTATATTCAAGCTAAGTAAATAAGTTAGCTGGAGCTTGTATAATTTGGGCGTAAATTGACGGTTTTTAAGCGTCAAAGTGATGTAAATTTGCCTATAATAACCCAGGGGCGAAATTTGTCCTGTGAATTTAGTAAACAGATTACGGGTCACAAGGGTAGGCACTACCCACGTGCCGAAATTCGTTGAACTTTGAGATTGTGAGGCGACATTTGATTTCGAAAAATTGGTCTATTTAAAATGGAATGACCTGTAGGAACAATGGATGGAAGCCCCGATAATTTAGTTTTTAGCAACGACAGAATGGATTTAAGTATATATTTGCTTCCTTAAGTACTGACATACAGCATATTTGATAGGTTGTAGTTAGTAATCAATCTTGTTTTCAGTGTAAATAACCATAGCAACAATTTTTTACAAATGAAAGTTGAAACTCATACCCATTTCAACATTAAAATTTTTAAAATTAAACAGAAATAACTTTGTCAGTTCCACACTAAATTTATCACCGACCATGATTTCAGCAAATGACCGCCATTTTCAAGGTACAGAAAATGTTACGTTGACGTGGTTCCATCAAGTAAGGCCTCAGTTAATTTCTTATATTAAAACTTGTATTGTCTCCGGCAAACCTGGACCCGCTTCGCTCCTGTAGATGTATCTCTTTATTTATATGTTTCCTCGCATTGTTGCTGTATCCAAATACCACACAAACATCATATATACAATACACTCCGCACCTAGGTAGCACTTGATGTAATTCAAACTTCGTCAAAGCGTTCGACCCAAACTATGAGCAACGACTAACCTAGTTTTTAGTAGTATATACCATGGCCCATACGGTCAACGCTTTCTACTTGGAAGTGATATATGAGCATGCTAAGCAAGAAGTATTTTCCGCGCACGAAAGACGTCCTTAGAGCCTTGGTCGTTTTTATTATTCCTCGAATCGACGGTCTTCCGCATTTCGAGTAGCGGCGACAGTGTCGGGGGCGCGGCGCGAGATGGCGGGAGCGGCGGCGATTATCGACCGAGGAAGACAGTGGTGATATCACAAGTTCGCGAGATGAACATTCGGCGTGGAATGGAGGGCCGAACAGCGCGGCTGGTGGGGTTATAGGAATTTTGTCCAAGTAATCATTTCTAATGAAATGAAATTATTAAAATTAAAGATTAATCCAAATTTACAATTAAACAGCAGAGAAATTAGTCTCATCTGCATGTTTTCCGGTCACCCAGGTGACCAACGACTAGGAGAGCTTAAATCTATCGTGTTTACGAGATTAAATCTCTCCCAGTCGATGGTCAGTCACCTGGATGACCTGAATACATGCAGCGGGTCGATTCTTTAAATGTCATAGGCGTCGAAAGGATCTTAGCTACGACGGGGAAATTATGACGGCTACGATATTCAAGCGATTTTGTAAGCCCCCGTCATAAGGCTTATGACGGTAGAGTCGTTCACGCCGTGCGAGTCGTTCGTAAACGAGATAAACCAATGAAAAACGCCGACACATCTTCCAATTAAAAATATTGGCTATCAGAAATCGACTATCACCAAATAACAATTGGCGCCTTATGAGCGTGTGTTTCAAGATGTAAACAAAGTTCATAGTGTTTAATGTTATGGAATTATTTGAAAGTGTTTATTGTCAAATAATATGTTAGAATGAATATAGTTCGTGGGGGTAGTAATAATCCCGTGTCCGTTTACAAACCTATTGAGTAATAGTTCGCAAGTTTTTTAATAATCGTCCATATGAGTCGTGCTAAACGTGAAACTGAACCACATACACCTATATACGAGGAACAGCAATGAAATACAGTGAATTCCATACTCTTAAACGAAGTGAGAAATCCCTTACAATAATTATCAAACCAATTATCGTTGTGACATAGGCATGCACATGATAGTGAGAGTCAGAATTATGGTGCTGAAAAACTATACTCGTGCACAACGTTATATGGCGGTATTTCCGAGCATGAAAATATGTATAAATAGGCCACCGAGCAAGTTTGTGCAAATAATAATGATCATCCTTTATTCCAATTGTGTTAAAACTCGACTGACTCAGTTCATTAGGGTAGTGAAACACTGGTGCGACTCAGTGATGGGCACTAACATTGTAACATACAGGTACTTTTATTCATGGTATAATTAGGTTTTAATATTAGTTATTGCAAATATTTTCTATAACTTTAGAAATTGAAACATGTATGTAAGCAAAATTTACCGCGTATACTTAAGATTAGTATCGCATTATGAATATCGTTTTAGTCTCTTTCACTTTTGTCCGAGTAAATATGATGATTTTCATATACAATAAATGGAAAATTGACGGTGATTACATATAAATATGATATGTAATGAAGAAAAAAACTCCTATTCAGTGACCTTATGACGCCCCTTCATTTCTAAGATGTCTTAAGACGTCTCCCAGACGTCTTAAGTTATGACGTCGGGAAAGCACTTATGACGGGTATGACATTTACAGAATCGCTCCTCTGACAAATCCGTCGTAGCTATGACATAACCGTCATAAGTACCGTGTTATGACGCCTATGACATTTACGGAATCGGCCCGCAGATGAGTCTAATTTCCTCTGCTTTTAAATCGAAAATTAGAATTAAACTTTAATTTAAAAATGTTTCCAAATTGCTTTTTTCGTGAAAATTCAATGAATTCTCTCTCATTTGGTCTCATTATAATGAATAATTCATCTTCTTTCCATTCACACCAAAATAACAGTCACTAATTGCACTTATTGTCGAAATATTTACCTACCAAAGAACACCAGCCGATTTCCATGGGATATGATACGGCCTTGCGCTCCAGCGAGACTATTTTTTTTAATGAAGAAACTCTTTCATCTACTAAACTAATCTTGTTGCAACTAAACAATTCCGGTGGAGAGTTAAATTATCTCCTAAAATAAGTAAGTTTTGCATAATACCTTTGCAGCTAATACATAATTCGGGTTGTCCCAAAGAGTGAATACATATCCTTATTTATGTACTACTAGAGAAGGTGGCCGTTGAATATCAACGGGAAGAATATTATAATTTACATTGATTGTAATAAACTATTCATATCTTATTTAGTAACTCTTGAGTAACGCTATAAAATAGAGGGATAGTGAAGAGTTGGATGTGAAGAGGGCGTTCCATGGGTCAGAAACTTAAAACTCTGAGGAAGGAGGACGAGAAAAGACTGAAGTCGTTCGAGATATGAGCGTGGAGAAGGTTGAGGGAGATAGGGTGAACGGAAAAGAAGACAAAAGTGGAAGTACTGGTAATGGTTGGCGAGGAAAGGAAACTTCTGGATGAGAGTAGGAGGAGTCAAATTAGGTGGTTGGAAGAGGTTATTAGGGGCAAAGGGTTGCGTAAGGTGGTGAAAAAGGGAAGGATATTCGGCAAGCGGGGAAGGAGAAAAAAGAGAATAGGTTCTATGGACGGATGAAGAAGGGTAGGACGTATACTGAAATGATGAAATATCATAGGTAGATTGGACCTACACACGTAAAAATCTAGAGTATTTTTCTTCACATACATTTTAACCCACCCCAACGGTAGGTTACCTTAATAAATGAATACTTTATGCATATTAATAGCAGTGATGAGAATTAGAAAACGAAGAAACGCAAGTGAACGATCCTGCTATCAGTTTCACGGCAGCTATCGTTTGCGTATTGATCGTAATTTATTTTGTTGGAAAAATTTCGTTTCATAGCTATTTTTCTCTATGATTTATCCGTTGAACTCCGCGCACTCCGAACTCATCTGCATATAATCTTAGACGGCATTATTTTTCCTCATTCTTCTTGACTGATCCTTTCTATCTACAGGTAACCCCTCACCTCCAATTCCTGCTCCATTCATCGTTGTCTCTTACCATAATTTCCTCCACCTTCTTCCTGACTTCCATTCGTATCCTGAGTACCTCTTCAGTTTTCTTTTCCTTACCTGCGCACTGGGTTTTAAGGCCTAATTTATCGCTGATATGTGACCGATCCAAGCCAGGATTTTATGGACCATATCTCTCCTGCGAGCACATATTTTCTTATCCTTATTCTCTCAGCATTCCTCCAATAACTATCTCTATATCATCGAAATGGCATTCTACCTATCCTTTATCATTAATTCAGCTGTCACGGCTTAAGCATTCAAAATTTTTTATCACCTCTACAGTTTCATATTCACTTTCTCTGCCTCATTTGAATTATTACATCACGTCTTCCATTACTTACATACTATGCTACTTTGTATTTTTGCTAATCACAATAGGTCCTCCATTTCGAAAACCGTTAAGAGAGGAGCTTTTTATAGTGCAGTGGCATGGTCTCGGAAGGATGACAAAAATAGCCTGACGGCGCTTGAGATGTGGTGGTGGAGGAGAATGGAGAAAGTTAGGCGGACGTAGAGGAAGAGGAATTAGAGATTGCTCGGTATGACGTATCAGGAGAGGAACGGGTATTTAGGAGTAGGCAGAGTAATTGCTTCTAACAGGTAATGAGGGGAAAAGGGGTGTTAAATGTCGTGATATACAGAGGGGAGGATGTTGGATAAGTGGGAAAGGGGACGGGACTTGGCCCGGGTGGGATGAACAGAGGAAGGACGAATGGCAAGATGAATAAATAAAGAGTGCCGGAGGATAAAGGATTGAGGCGGTAAAAATCTCGAGGGCTATTACGCTCCTCCGTTTAAACCTATCTTAAGGGGTTGATTACCCGAATTATAGTATTCCATGGTCAATTAAGGTGCTCTTTCATTATTTTCTCTCGTTTCTAGATTTGAGTAACTAGATGCAATGGAATTAGTTTGACGTATGATTACGTCCCTCAAAAAAATGAAAAGAATAACGGACGATAAAGACTAAGCAAGATAAATACTTACAAGATAGTGTGCTACCAAAAGAGTGACCTACTAAACTAGGGACAGTGATTACGCACCCAATTAAATCTTTGTTATCAGCCTAGCTCTTGCAAGACTCCTTATTTATTCTCTTTTTTCACCGATCCTTTACAGCATTTCCCTTATAGGGGTGGACTGTATGTAAACTCTGTACTCCAAGTCGCCGCGAGGTTTTTTTTATGGCAGAAGGCCGGAGGGAGTGGAGAGATAGTTGAGATAGTTTGGGCATAATTCTCCATGGTCATGATAGAGATCATATGCCAATATTGTTCTTTAATTTAAACAGCAGTAATAATCATTAAGTAAATATTGTAACATTAATGACGAAAAACTAATTTAAATTAAGAACTGTAAATTATCTGAAATTATCTGTAATTAACTATAGGTATATATGCATTTATAATTTTTCAACTTGACTCACTTTGTCATGCCTTGCGCTGCAAAAGTTTCATGTTTATAAAGGATTTAAATACTGGAATTCTCTGTCATTAACTAAATACACATGTGTAAGCTTTGAATATGGTTCATTTTTTTCTTGCTCTACGCTGAAAACTCCTTCACAACCGAAGATTTATTTTGCGTTTTTGTAAAAACAACTGTGGTGAGAAATTGATTTATTTCTAAAAATAGTTAAGAACAAATAAAAACTACATGCATACCTAAATTTCTGATGAGGTCTATGTGTTAAAATTCCTCTTTTTTAAATAAATCTATTTGGAATTCATACCCGTACCATTTCCCTTGTAAAATGGCTGGTGTTTTTGGGCAAATATTTTAAGAAGTATACATAGTATGTCGCCAACATTTTGTTGCAACAGGAAAGGTGTGTTTTATTTATCTCAATCTTTGCATTCTCCAGCTTTCTTCTCACCCCTAAAGACCTTACTATCTCTATGTCTCTATCCTGCATTTGTCCATTCTGACTGATGCTTACCTCCCAGTCACTCCCAACCGCGGAAATCAGATTCGGGGACTATTTTATATCCGGAATATTTTACCGGGAGGAATGCCATCACGTCATTTTCATTCTAGGCTGCTTCATCTATGGAGGCTGATGTGGTTGTTTTTCCGTTGCCTTCCACATCCCAGTACTCGGGTCTATTCCGCGAGCTTCACTCTCGCCCGACGCTGTGGCAGTTGATACCGGACCGATCTTTTTGATGTGCCCCATCAGTGCCTTCCACTGAGACTGCTGCCTCTTAACATTGGGGCCGGGTAGTTTGGGAAGAATGCAGAAAATTCTCGTTGGCTAGTTCCAGAAAAACCAGGTGATTTTTTCCATTACTATATTTTCCAAAATCAGGAACATGTTTGTCGGTGATAGGTCTCGAACCTGCGATCCTCGAATTGGGATTCGAACACGACACACTGAGCCACCCAGGCACTCTTTTATTTAAAATTAGGCCATATTCATCAACATTTATGTGAAGTGATATCTCCCTTAAACTACCTCTACGGGTGACAAAAGCTGTAGAACTACCCCTTGAATCCTTTCTCCTCATGCAATATTGGATACCTGTATAATTTAGTCGTTGCCACCGGAGATTGAAGTGCACCTGAAAAGCGTGGGCCGCATTACAATATGCGAGGGTGAACGCATGACATCCGGGGTTCTGAACCGCAGACCTCCCACGCGCTAGGCGCACCAGGGAGACGGAAGGGGAAGGGAGAAGGGGGGGTATCCTTTCTCTCCCACTCCCTTCCCCTCCCCCCGCGCCACAAGCGCCACCACTCAGAATATCGATCTCATCGCTTTGACCACGCCCACTGAGGACATTGGCCACGCCCACTTCACCCAGCCTCTCTCGCCTTCGTCTCCCCCCAACCCCCCTCGACGATCGCCGCGAGCCCGCCATCCGCCGCCCCCGCAACACACACAGCGTGGAATAAAACCTCCTCAGGGTGCTTGCATGCTCCCTTTTTGCCATTCCGAACCCTCTATCTCCACTCACCCGCCTCCTGCCTAGGGCCAAGGGCTTCCTACACCCCTACCCCCCACTTTAGTACCCCTCCCCCCTGGCGCCTCCGAATAGCCCCGCCCCAATTCGGTGCTACCCCCTTCGGCTGTGGCTCTTGCAACGGAAAAGAGGCCGAGTGTAGAAGGGTTACATTTTTTGCTCCCAGTGAGAGAGACAGAGAAGGGGTAGCACTTGAATGAATCCGAATGCGTGAGCGTAATGCGTGTCGTAGTAAATGCGTGCTGGGCACGCACGAGAGACTGAGAGGACGCAACCCACGGGGGAAGTGTGACTCGCTCGATGCACGCTCGCCTCCCCCCCCCCCCTGCTCCCCCCGGCCTGCGCGCCCCCACGCGGTTGGCGGAGGAATGAAACGAGGTCATTTATTGAGCGGTAGAGCTGAGAGAGGGCTGAGGAAAGTTCGAGAGTGCCCGTCGATGCAGCACGATACACTGGCACTCGGGCTCTGCTCAGTTTATCGTAACAGTTGTTACTCCTAAATCGGTAGTTTCGATAGAGTTTCCTTGGAGACGTAGCCTTCGATGTCGTATTAAGTACCTACTTACTTATTTACTTTCATATCCATTTATGCATCAGGTGATATTTGGACCTTAACAAATGTATAGAATATGGAGTGAAGAAGAAGACCAAGTGTATGGTCATCGAAGGAAAAAGGGATAAAATTAAAGTGTAACTCGAAAGGGAATGTATAGAGCAATTGCAGAGCTTCAAATATCTGGGGAGTATTATTACAGAAGATGTCTTGCACTGCTAAGATAAAAAGACGGATAGCATTAGAAAAAGAAGGATTCCAACGGAAAAGGAAGCTACTCTGTGGGCTAATGAACAAGGAATCAAGTAAGAAACTAGTGAAGTGCTATATATGGAGTGTGGAACTATATGGGGCGGAAACTTGGGCAGTTAAGAAGGTAGATGAAAAAAGACTGGAAGCCCTGGAGATGTGGATATGGAGGAAGATGCAAAAAGTGAGTTGGAAGGATAAGTTGAGAAACGAAGAGGTACTGAGGAGATTGAGCGAGGAAAGGACTCGGATGGAAACGATTAGAAGAAGAAAGAGGAATTGGATTGGGCATTCCCTGCGAGGACATTGCCTGCTGACGACGGGTATAGAAGGAATGGTGGAAGGAAAGCGGGGAAGGGGAAGGAAAAGGAAGCAAATGTTAGATAACATTAAAATTGGTGGAAGGTACGCAGACACAAAGCGTCTGGCTGAGAGAAGAGTGGAGTAGAAGAAGAGCCTATGAGGAAACCTGCCGTCTGGAGGAGAAAAACAAATGATGATGATGATGATGGTATTCACCCTCGTAAAAAGAATGCTTTCATTTCTTCCTCTCTTCAGCATCTTCGTTAATGACCCTCATCTTGCTCACATGTAATTTCATTTGTTCTTTTCGACCTTTTCTGTGCCTTCCCCAAGGTTTTCTCCCTATAGGAGTTTCTTAACAGACCTGCTTTATCATGCTCTTCTCAGTATTTTTCATTACGAGTCCACCTAACTCAGCCTTCTACTTCTTACTCCTACTACTATGCCCGGTGCTGTGAACAGATACCTTACCTCTCTATTGTACTTGATCCTCCAAGTCTTTCCCTCCGTAGCTGGTGCAAGTATCTTTCTCAAGACTTCGTTTTCACAGGTTATTCATTTTTTCCCAGAATTTTTATCCATCATCCATGTTTCGGCTCCAAAAGTGTAGGATTTGGGTTTTGCATGAGATGATAACAACTTTGAATTTAACAAACCGTTATGGCTCTGTAGCCTTTTTACTTGCTATGTTTATTCTTCATTCCCAGTTCTCTAACAAATTTGCTCTATTGACATTCCTAGCTTAATTTAGTGTTATGCATCTCGACCTCTTTTTCAATAATAATAATTTGTCGAGGGCAGGTCAAGAAATTCAAAAAGCTATTCCTTGCCGAAGTTTCATAATTTAATTATTTAAGGTCATAAAAAACCATCAACCATCAATACCTATTAAAGTAAAATATGTGTATTTCTACCATGAATATTTCCTGAGAATATTTTTAATGTTCTCGTCTCCACTTTTACAAGATGCATTTCATAAACAGCTACTATGAGTGATACAAAAATAAACATTTATAATGTCTTATTAACAGT
Source organism: Pyrrhosoma nymphula (assembly GCA_963573305.1). Classification (NCBI taxonomy): domain Eukaryota; kingdom Metazoa; phylum Arthropoda; class Insecta; order Odonata; family Coenagrionidae; genus Pyrrhosoma; species Pyrrhosoma nymphula. The sequence continues at coordinate 82,360,577 of OY754333.1, read as the reverse complement.
TACTCTCAAGTTGTTGTTATATAGAACTCTACATGTACATTGAAAAAAATATTCTATATTTATATTTAATACTTAATACTATACGTGTTTTTAGCCCTGAAGAAGGACATCATTAAATTCATCAACTTCGGAAAGGAATAGCTTTTTTGAATTTGCTGGTCTACCTTCGATAAATTATTACTATTTCTAGTTAATCCCTTTACTACCTAAATCATCTGGCTTCCAGGAATTTTAAAATTTCCTTTAATTCCCACAATGTGATGTGGGGTGCCCTAGCCTGCCATATAAGATACTGCATCTCTCGGAACCAGGGGCTTCACTGAAGGATATCAAAGTTTTCTCAGGGCAAGCTATGGTGCCAAGCTTCCCATTTAAAGTATTGAGATTAGTGCATATCGGAACCTATCAGCGCACTTTAGCGCAAACACTAACGACGAATAATGGGACGATGTGCGCTGGTGGAACGTTCTGTAATCTACAAATAGGTGGCATTCTGTAGGTTCACAATAGATACGGCCGAAGATTTTGTGTACAGTTATCGACTTCGTTCAAAATGCGTGTTAAAGAGCGTACGTAATCTTTTTATCTTACACCAAGTAGTACTTGACTTTATGCTTTGTTGACGCCACCCTTGAGTACTGCTCTCTCATATGGTCAACTGCGTACCCAACTACACTTAAATTATTCAACCCCCCTAGATTTACCCATGATTTGTTTTTAACATAAGTCCGTCATCGGGTGCCATCCGCTAGACATCTCACATGAGGAATTCCTATCATCTCATAGGCCCCTCACACCTCCGCTGTCGCCGGCTGACTCCGGAGCTTAAATTCCAACACTCCATTATGCACTCCATCCTTCCGATCTCATCTTCATCTCTCCTGTTTTTCACTCCGAATCCCAGCCCACCCCCAAGTTGGCCAAGGGTAAGGATGGAATAAAATGCGGTATAGGTGAAACATTTCTCAAAATTTTAAATGAAAAATTGATGATGAAAAGCATAATGAAGGTGACGAGAAAAGAATAACTTACCTGCCTGGACATAACGAACTAGAACAATAATAAAAAAACTCCATTTCTGCAATAAAAAAATAAATGTTCTTATTTGAAAAAACGACTGCGCTCGAAACTGCGCGGCACACGGGTTATGCAATGGCGACTATTAGAAGTGCAGATCGCCGTGGCATGGCGTTTGCTGCCGGAAATCGGGTCGCGAGAGCTCGTGACGCGATTGTCGGCATTGTCGAGGAGAGCTGGTGTACAGAAATCGTTTGCTTTTGCGTTCATCAATGCTGCATTGGCTTATTTGTGTGATCTAGAGTAGTCTGTTATTTGTTCAGCAATAAATTGCTTGAATGCGTCTTTTGTGTGCTCTCAATCAATGCCGGCAGGTATCCGTTCTGCATAACATTCGAACAGGTGTAACTTTCCATAGCAACAGAAAATCATACATATGTTGAAATGAACTCTTCAACTGAAAATATTCCGTGCTGTCCATTTCTGCAATTATAAATGGGAGTTCCCATTAAAAAAGAAATCAACTTTATCTTGAAATGACCTCGAAGTTCAGTCTCAAGGTCAAAGTCAAGGTCATTGTTGGATGTCCCGCTTTGAACCCTGCATCTTTAGTACTTTACATGCATCTCCATTTCGCGTACTTTAATAAATATTTCGGTGCGTTGACTTAAATGGCCCACCCCTTATGTATTCTACATTTTCCCCATTCTTAGAATTCTTCATTCAACCCTGCGTCTATCACACCATTCAAAATACCCACTCGTCTTTACCCCCTCCCCTCTTACTCATCACTGTCTCCTTCGCCTTTCTCTTCAACAGAGTATTACCCTCAATTTCATCATCTGGAAATTTCTTCTGCATCCTTCAAATATACCCCAACAACATATTTTCCTTTCACAGTTTTCAACGCTGCTTTTCTCATCTTCCTATCTACCTTGCTTATCCTCTCCATCATTCTCCAGAACTACATCTCAAAAGTCACCATTCTACGCGCATCCTATTTCTTATGGACCAAACTTTGGCACCACTTATCGCTAGGCTCCGTGTAATTCTTCACTAATTCTTCCTGCGCACTTCTATTTAGCCTGGTAAAAAAACATGCCCACCTACTAGTTAGTATTTTGGAGGATAGGTAATAGTGGTCGGGGCATTGGGTGTAGAATTGTCCTATTCAAGGAAGCAAATTCGATGAAAGGGAATTTGATAAAGGTAGGTCTGAGAAGAGATATAAGGAAAATATTGGTGAACAACATTTATATGGATCCCGTGGTTTATGGATCAGAAACTTGGTCATTGCGAAGAGAGGATGTGCGTAGACTGGATTCAGTGGAGATGTGAGTTGGATGAAGAATGAAGAGGTTGAGCTGGACGGCGAGGAGAAACCAGGAAGGTTTGGATATGGTGAGAGAGGAGAGGAAGTTGGTGGCGTAGATTCTGAGAATTCAGAAATGAAGAATGGAGAACCAGCTGAGAAGTGCATCTTGAAGAGGGTGATGATATAGGGGAGAAGCTGAGTAAGCGTGGAAGAAGATTGGAATTTTCATCTACATTAGGAGAGGAATAGGGTACAAGGACTTTAATAGGGAACTCATGGCGGGCCAAATTATACCACTAACCGTTCCACACAATTCTACCCCTCGTTGTCGTCACGCTTCGCGCATGCGGCTGCCACCAAGTTTCACTTAAACATAACCACTCCATAATCAGGCAGTGGGACTTTACACAGCCTCCAACTGATGATGAGGTTATGACGTCTTTGAAAGTTGTGCATTCCTGATTATGAAGAGGTAACGTTGGCTTGCGTTGAAGTTAATAAAATAAATCCTGTGGAAAGTTACTTCCAACTCTTGAATATCAAATTAGCTTAGATTCAGCTCGAGCTTTCAATTCAGAGAATTAACGTGGTTCAGGTCAAACTAAACCATTAAACGTCCACCTTCATGGTAAATTCTCAGCAGGTAATCCCATTTCCAAACATTTAATTGAATATCGCCGGTAATCATGCAGTAAACATCGTTTTATGTACAAATAAGTACTTATAAGGGGGCACAATTCTTGTCATGTACCATCAAAGGACTTCTTACGTGTCACCAAAGGACTTCTCCGAATGGTGGCTTGCTACCGATCGGAGAACATTGGATCTACACACACCGAATATGATATAACAACTCTTTGGATTGCAAATCTACTGTGAGTCGAAGTTCACGTGTATGCGTGCGTACTGCGTGCGTGTGTACTATGAATGGAAGGGAGCCAGCGCCTCTGCCGGCCAAATGAACGACTACTTTCGCTACCACGTGTTGCTCCAATCGTTGATTATTTCAGCTGTGAGTTTCACAGGAGGTTAAGTGAAGGTCATTGCCCCGAACAACAACGTGTGGTCATGACAATGCGTCCATGGAAATATCTGCTAACTGGTTACCATAGCCATATGTCGCTTGAAAGTCTCGTATGATTTTATTTACTGGACGAATTTATGTATCGTAAACTCCATGAGTTAAAAGTATCCGAAATACTGATAATTTTGCAGTATGTTAACCTGTGTAGTGTGTTGCTTTTTTGCCAATGTAGCACCCACTTGGCTTCTGGTTTGGCTTTGCATTGTTCTCCTGACTGCTTTCTGGTTCTCTCCTAGCGGCCGGGGAAGCGTAAGAGGTTCGAATTTGAACTGGGACGAGTGTTGCATGCCTGTTTGTCACACACCCTGAAGGTGGTTTGCACGGTACTTCGTAGATGAAGATATCCTCCCCAGCAAAAGCACACACGCTCTAACATTGAGTTGGTGTGCAATAGGTAGATTTGTATTTTCCATAACACCTACATACTACCCTGCGAACCGCCACAGAAGCGTGAGGCAGGGGGTGTAGGGATACCAGGCATTTAAGGTAGTTTGAGCGAGATAGTTACCAAGTCATAATGGAAACCATATTTGAATTTTAATTTTTAATTTCAACGTCTGTAAGAAGTATGTAATGAGTATTGTAGTATTAATGGCGCAAACATATATTTATTTATGACCAAAATTCTCAGTAATTAAATAAATAAAGCTATATAAGTCTCTAACTTCACTCATTTTTTCACTCCGCACGGCTAAAAATCCTTCAAAACAGCAGGTTATTTTTGCGATTCTGTAAATATTACTGCGGTAATTATAGATTAATTTTTATAAATAGTTGATGAAACATGCAAACTAAACACCGTGTGTTTTTTGACAAAATCTAGGGGTTGTAAATTCCTTCTTTTTTCAATATTCTACCTCTGGAGCGCAAAGCCGTAATCTATCCTATGTAAAGCGGCTTGTATTTTTAGGTAAATTTCTCGAAAAGTAGTTCGGAAAGAAGTTGGTATTTTGATATCATTGGAAAGATGAGTATTTTCTTTAAAATGAGGCCAAATTCATCAAATTCTAGGTGAAGTGATTTTTCGCTATCACTACATTAAATGGGAGTGAATAGGGGAAGGGAAGGGGGACAGGACAGATGTGAATTGTTGGTTAACGATGTGTTTTAAGTTGGTGTCACACTGTTTATGTTACAACCACTAATAATGCAAGGAAAGAAGGAATTTTTGTAAGTATCAGTTCAGCGGTGTATCTCTTTTATTTTGTGACTTCTATCGGCTCTAGAGAAATAGGGCTGGGTTTAATTAATATCCTCTGTTTCGTACTGGAACTCATAAGATCTGAATTTTTCAAGTAATCTAAACCTAGTGTGTAGTCTCCAAGAGTCTGATGGTTCCCAATTTAATGCTCCCATCAGCTGTGTCACACTCTCTGTTGACTCGTAGCAGTTTTTAACAAAGTGTGCAGCTTTATTTTTTACTCTATTTCCTTCGCGAATTAAATATTTCTGTGCAGGGTCCAACATACTCGCGGCGTAATCAAGATGTGGCCTCACCAGAACAATGTAGAATCTCTCTTTCACTTTTTTATCAGAGTACCTTCCGATTACTCGCCTGATAAACCCTCCTTTCTTAATGTAACGCCGCAAATGTTTCGCATGTTTTTACCCCGCGCAAAGTCTGAAATCAAGGTGATTCTTAGGAATTTAACTTATTATTAATACTGCTGGTGTGTTTTATTTAGTGCAAAAATATGTAGGCATACATTCATTGTTTACCGATCAATCAAAGAACGAGCTAAATCATTATTGATTCATGAGGTACCGACGCACAGTGGCGAATTTCGCCAAAATCCTGGCCAAAACTCATAAATTGCGTCTAGGCCCTTGAAATATTAACAAATCCAAGGAACTGATACCTTTTTAGCAAGAAGCGTGAAAATGAATTAAATTTGCCATAATTTTTTAATAATAAATAAAAAATTAGCGTTGAAATTACATGAAAAAAGCCCTAAAATCCCCAACTTTGCGTAGTTTGATCCTCTGTTAAGGTATACAGAGTATGTTTGATGCTGAATATGTTTTTATTTAATATTTAAAAACATTTGTTTACATTTTTAAATTGTTATAGATCTACGCCAAATGGCGACATTAGATCCTACGTAAATCAACAAAATTACGAACATAATTGATACATGGTCATTGATACAATTGATACATGGTAATAAGTAATTTAAAATTTAAAAGACTACTCATCAAGGTAAACATAGAACAATATTATTCGAAGGCACTGAAATCTATCTCACTTTCATTGTCTTTCAGCTTCGCTCAATTCACCAATTTCAGGTTATTTGAGTAGAGCAAGCACATTTTGGCAAGCAATTAAGCTTCCTTTTAAGGAGTTCTCTGTGGCTGGCAATGTACGGATCTGATGACTCAAGAAGCTGATGTGACACATCTTCCATGGTAACTTCTTTGGAAAGTTTTAAAGAAGGTTTCTTGCTTCCTTTACGATACCTTCCAATGTCACAAATATGTTTGCACCAGAGGACGATTCTTTCTGAAAGGTTTGCTTGTACTCACTCAGTCTCGTACCGTCACTTAGGAATTATCTTCAAATTGAAAAGTCAAAGAAAAAGTATCTCCAAAGTCAAAAGAAAATTGAGATAAGAGTCACATCTAATTTCTTGCATTTCAGTTGTATTTCATGCTGCCCACATTGACATTTTGTAAGTAGCGTATGCCCAAATCTCTTCCATATTTAATTATTTCATTAATGTTTGGCTATTTCGTTATTATTTTACCCCATTTTATCAGGGTTTTCAACTTGCAATTTATAATGCCCGATAAGAATTTAAAGATAAAATATTCATGTAGCAGCAGTGTATAAACATTCACGCATACCACTTTTATTATAAGAATCCAACTGGTTAAGGTAGGTTTAAATGGAAGTGAGTGCAAATTCTCCAGATTTTTACACATGCAGGGCCCTATCTACCTATGTTATTTCCTTTATCTCAGAATACGTGCTACCCTTCATCGTCCTGTCCATGCAACCTAATCTGTACCTTCCTCTTCCCCGCTTATCCAACACCCTTCACTCTGTATTGACCATAAGTAACCCATCGCTCCTCATTATCCTCTCCAATCACCTACTTTGCCTCCTCCTAATCTCTCTCCAGAAGTATCCTCCGAGTGTGTCTTACTCTCCGTCCACCGAACATTCTCCATACTTTTATACACAGTATTTCATTTTATGTGTAAACAGTTTCATTTGTAAACGGCAATATTCAAAGCCCTCTGGGACCAAAATTACACTCTATTACTAGCTTTCTATTTTCAAGCACTTTCATTCTATTTGCAAATGCTTTCCAATATCCCTATTTCAGGTACAATGAGCGGATTTACTTGAAAGTGACCCACGCCAGTAGCAAATACATCCCCTAAGGATTTATCAGCCTTGAATTTATTCCTACCGAGGTCATCGCGATATCTCGAGGCGGATCGATATTTCCCGTTCCTCGATTCCCACCATTCCTTCGCGCTCTTGCTAGCCTCATGCTTCAGCTGTCTTTTCAAGCGAGCGCATGAAGAGAGCGCTGACATTTACTGAGCCCATAAATCACCCCCTTTGTGAATTGACTCGCAGCAGATAAAACATTATGCGCACCTAAAAGCATGTTTGCCATATCCTTTCGAATAACGTGAGAGGTTTTATGAAATTATTTGATTTATACTTTTTTTAACACTTTCTTAATTCACTGCGGAAGTGAAAAATACTTACCGGTCAATTTGGTTCTTTTGGGAACTAAATACGAAACATCGCGTTCTGATGTACATTCTAAAGTTTATCATTTATCGGTATTTTAACATTTCCCAAAAGAATTTCAAGAAATTTATTAATAAATAGAATAAATGCATTTTTAAACGAGATCATTTTATTGAAGTGAGTTAAAATTTTTTTGATTGCTTACATATTCTGAGATGCAACATCCATTCATTATTGGTGATGAAAAAGGCAATGAAATCAATTTTCACCATGGATCGTTCACTTCTATGAAATATGAAATCAGAAACAGTTCTCCATGTGCATGCCAATTCCAGTATCATGACAAGTTAGTATGTAAGGAAGGTGATGTTAAGTTTCCACTATTGCCACCAATTGAAGTGCTCTTAAAAGAACTTGTTAGGCCATGTAAAAAAGAACTTCATCTATTATGCTCATTGTTATGTATTTCTTTTACCTTGGCTAGTAATATGCCATGACGCTCGAAAATAAACGAGAGAATACAACATCTCCTAATTTTATAACATGGAAATAACGTCAGGATTCCATCATTATCCTGCAGAGAATACATGTGACTACTGATCACCATGCTAATGTTGACTCTTCAACGAGTAAGAAAGGGGACATCCCATGATTCTTTCGGCGAACCCATTCATCACTCAACTTGATTTAACGTGTTAATTAGGAGAACCAGAGCCCGAATGTAATTAGCCGCATCGATCCCCGGGGCAAATGGCAAATCCTTTCCTCGAGTGATGGATACCCTGAGGGTTGAACTTTCTCCTCCTCTTCCCCTCCACATCTCCTCTCTCTCCTTTTCTCCTCGCCGGGTTTTTGAGCCACGCTTTTAAAATTATTAATAGGCATTTCATCCGCCCGGAGGTTTGAGAGAGATAACGAGCTTCGTGCTCGCAAAGGTTTATCGATAAAATGAGGGAATGGAGGAGGATCTAAGCGTGCCTTTTCGACGAGATGAACGACTGAGGACCTTTTGATGGATCAGTGTCACTCTCCCATTACCCTTGATGGATTAGAGTAGGTGTAATCTACCGGTTAGGATAAGGTTAAACGGAAGAGAGTAAAAATCATCTTGATTTGACATAGACGCGGCTCCCTATCTTCTTTCACGATTTATTTTTTCCTCTAAGCGTTCTTCCTTCCTCTCTTCATCCCGTCCATTAAGAATGAATTCCTCCTTCTTCCCGTTCCCCACTTACCCAACATCCTAACTTATATTGCGACCTTTAGAATCTCTTTTCCCCTCTTTACATTTACGTTCTTCTAATCTCCAGCAAATGTTTCCTCACTTCTCCCACCTTACCAAGCACTTCCTCGTTTTTCTTCCTCTTCGTCCACAGCACCTTCTTCATTCTTCCTCCGCACACACATTTCTAACGTCTAAAACCATTTCTCATCCTCTTTCTACGGAGTCTATATTTCTACACCATTCACAGCTACAACCCACATTGAAGGATCTGGGGCTTTCCCGGCGAATTGTACGTGTAAATTCTTTACGTGTTCCCAGCTGAGTCAGGATTTCAGATACTGACGTTTTGATGGATAACTCCGCCATCATTTTCAAAGAGATTCAATCTCCTTGAAAATTATGGCGGAGTAAGCAGCCATCGAAACGTCAGTACCTGAAATCTTGACTGGTTTGAAAACCCGTGAATAATTTACTCATACACTTCTTATATTATCTTTACTAACCTTTTCTTTTAATGTTTACACACGGTCACACTCATCAGCTCTCTCCTGTTTCTGTCTCCTTCGCCAGCACAATTCTTCATCTGATGTCCCCACTGCTATGTCTAATGGTGTCACGTAAAAATGGGGAAGGGCCGGGGATGCCCATTGGATATCTCCTCGATTGTTTTCTCAAATAAAAAGGACTTGGCATTCAATGTATGATTCCTGAAAACGAGGAGAATCAGCTCGCGGGGACTGGTAGATGAGGATATTATTGCAAAGGGATTCAATAAAGGAAACTCTATTCAGCGGAAATGGATAAAAGATCTAAGCAGTTATTTTGCCTACACTGTTGAGCATGACAGAAAAAGGGGAAATATTTGAGGCGATCTTGGGACTAGAAATACCATTTATGTTATCTCTGATTGGGAAAGTGATTTTTCCTTCGCTCGTTATATTTCTTCATTTATCTCAGCGTACGTCCTACCCTACTTCATAACGTATTGAAAACCAGTTCTCTTCCTTCCCCGCTTACCCAACACCCTCCCCTCCATCACAGTTCGCTCCTCATTACCTCTTCCAACCACCCTCCAGAAGTTTCTTCGCTCACCATACAGAGCTTTTCCTCATTTGTCGTCCTTTTCCGTCCACCGTACTTCCTCCATCCTCCTCCACACTTACGTCTCGAACGCCTGCGACCTATTCTCGTCATCCTTTTTCAGAGTCCACATTTCTGCCCCATATAAGGCTACGCTCCATATCAAGCTCTTCACCTGCCTATTATTTATATTCTTACCCAAGGTTCCTGTCATCAGCTCTCTTCTACTAATGAACGCTTCTTTCACTAGTGCAATTTTCCTTCTAATGTCTTTGCTACAATGCCCGTTACCTTCTTGCGTACTACCTAACTAATTAAATAATTCTACTAGCTCCAGTTTGTGCCCACCCACTTTTATGAAAATCCTCGTTCCTTTGTCCTAATGAATCTCGTTACTTTCTTTTCTTGTGATTTACCTTCATCTTTCATGTTTCGCACTCTGCTTTTATAATTCAAGACGTCAATGTGACAAACTTTAAGGGCATTTTAATTCAGGTGTTATTCTCTTTTAAAAATCCCGCCATCATGTCCCATTTTAACTAGAAAATGACGTCATTCGTAACGCCGCAACACGTGACCGACTGCACTGTGGCGTAGGGAGATATTTCCGAAGGGATACGAGAATAAAATAAGGCAAGGGAATTCGTTTGCGTGGGCACGTTTTCATGTTCTCTGGGAAGGACAGGTAGAGGTCCCAAATCGAAAAGAGCTGGCCAAAAATAATATTTTCAGCTCTCTTCTCAGAAGCCTCGAATGAGATAGCATTTTTCTACTGAAAACAGATTTATAATGACAGTAAAAATGTTTAATACTCCAACAGTAATAATACTTAAATTAATATTGTACTATTCGAGGGTAACTTTAGGTAGCCTTGAAGAAGGGCCTGTGTCAAGGCTACCAGGAAATGGTCATTGGTTATGCTTCATTACTCATGCACGTACATACAGATCATGTAAAGTCAAAACTTAAAGTTATCAGTAAGTACATTAAGTAGAAAAATCATAAAGTTGTATTTTACAGTGTTGTATTTAGATATCCTCCAGACTTCCTTGAGTAAGAAGCCAAGACTACATTTTTCGATATTGCATTCACAGATTGTGTTTTAGCACAAGATCTGGGTAATAAATTGTACACCTGAAGTCCTAAATACAGAAAACATCGTTTAAAATCGGAAAGGAATACTAGTTTACGTAGGGTGAAAGGAGAAAACAAATTCAGTTAATAACCCTTCATTTCCACTTATTATATAAAAACGTCCTATAACCTTATAAATGCAAGAAATCTCAATAAAAGTACCCTAGATGAAGAATGAGTGAATAGAAGCTTCCAAAACGGCTATTTTTTAGCTATCCAATAGTTTTTTTGTTGAAAAAAGGGAGGTTTTACGGAGTTTAGATAAGCTCCATCCCAGCAGAACTTTTAATTGTATTTACGAATACTCGTATGAATAATTTAATGTTGTACTTATCAGATAGCATTAGCTCTGCTCATAGTATTGTGTGAAATTGAAAACAGTATATGTTCAATGTATTTGTCCTTGTGATGGGCACGGCTGGGTCTCAAATGCAGCCACCTCCCCTTGGTAAGTCTTGAGTAATTGTCTGTCATTAAAAATGACCCAAACAAGCTAAAAGCTGAAAAATAATTTTCAAAAGCTTCCAATTTCGACTAACAAACAAACGATTTGTTGAGGAATGTAACGCATTTTTCCGGAACGTTTCTAGGTCCAAATGGAAGAAAGTTATTCGTAATTGAAATAAAATGTATGCAGCCCGGATTATATCTGGTTTATCATCTGAGACGTGTTATAGATTCCCGCAGACGTTCACTGGCTTTCTCGAAGAACGCGGTATCAATCACACCCCGTCAGGAGTTGCCTTACGCTGAGAATGGGAGATGGAATGGAAAGGAATGTCGCATTTCTCCCAATGAGAGTAGTTTATATCTTCCGTTTACTACTAACAGGAAAATGTATCCCTCATCTTTAACAATACCAACGGAAATTGTTTGTAAACACCGCTTATATTTTAAGCCACAAGAATATCACCTTCATTTAGTGTTCTTCCTAATGATTAGGATGTTGTCGACATGTCTAACCTAAATGTACTCCATTGCAAAATATTCTAGTACTACCACGTATGTGATCTACCGGTAAAGCTAGGTTAAAATGAAAGAAATTACATAATTCGTAATTCAAATGAAACTTTATACAAGCCGGTCTGAAGCTCCGAATGCGTAAAATTCGTGAAAACTATCTGATGCTTCGTGGCCGCAGTCATTTTTGTGCGGGAATTTGATATTTTCAGATATTGATAAGAAAGGTTTGCGTTACATTTCATTTTCGGTGAGGTATATCAACTCGACCATTTTGTTTGTTTTCATTGACGTTTATTTCCAGAATTTGCCTAAATTTCGGCAAATGGTCAACACTTATTCGCCTTTCGGCGGGATAAGGCATATTTTCATTTTGCTGAAATTTGACATGATTATACTAGCTCACTAAAAGGCTATGTTTCTACCCTGAGGCGTTTGAAAATTCGGAGAAAAGTGACAATCGATCCACTCAAATATATCTCTTCCGCCTTAACTTCATCGATTTGCAAAAAAATTAAAAATCTCTCGGGTCTCGGGTATTATTTTAATCGGAGGAAAATCAATACTTTGAATATAGTGGGAGCTTTCCATTCGCTCAAGTATGATAACCTTTTCACAACACAATAGTGTATCTGCTTTCCATTCGTTCCAAACCAAGCGCACAAGGCATTGTGCTTCAAAACAGATCGGGAGCAGAGCTGATGTGCACTAAACAACAAAAGAACGCCGATATTCGCATCCGCTATAGCTGTTTTTGCGTTGATTTACCGTCAAGGCGTCAAGCATGGATGTATTAAAGTGTTATATCCCTCCTAAGTAAAAAGCTTGCATTTTTAAATATTCATTCGGAACGATTTCGATTACTACACACACAACATTCGGCCGTGACTGTTGCGCACCCAAAAAATGCTACCTTCTCGCAGGTTACCGAACGTTTCGCCAGAGCACATTGTACCATTCAACGTCTCGGTCACGTGAGTTCAAGTGCACTGATGTGCTCCAATCTGCACTAGCTTCAACACCTTGGATGGAAGCCTCCCAGCATCTTATATTCTTTTATGTTTGCTTTTAATAATTTTTTGAAATTTTTAATGTTTTGGAATTTTCATAAAAATGTTGCTATTTTTTGAGCGCCTCTCATGCCTCAACAGTGGGGTTGCCATGTGCCCTCAGTTACTTCTACAATTTATGTAACCTTTAAATCTTTTAATTAGTGATCTACTAAAATATTAATATCCATTTATTGAGCAAATATCTACGAAGTGAAGAGAACTCCGGCGACTGCATTAGCCTACGCGTACGGGTCTCTCCTTGGGCGTTAACCTTGTCCCCAGAGTTTATTGAAGTGGAACACAAGGCATAGCTTCACGTGACACCCGACTCCCGGACGGTTAGAGAAGACGAAGATAGCGACTGAGAAGACTAGATAGTCTGCTTGTTTGTGCATATGTGATCAATGCTTTGATATGCATACGTTTAGGTACCTATAGTTAAGTGAGGAGAGGCGCTACAGAACAACCCACTCTCCTATTCGACTGTTGAGTCGTTGCGCATTGGTTGGTTCGTTACGTATATACAAGCGCTTCGAATCAGTTCTCAATACTATCACTAAGGGGATGTAGGGTAACTTCATATGGATATTTTAATTCGGTGTGTGATTTCATGTAATTATCACTAAGTAATAAATATAATATTCATAATTTTTCATTGAAGCTTTCGCGGCTCATGGTGATCAATATGTTTTTCGGGTGTGCCGCATAATTATCAGGTTTACGGCGAAAACCTCATAATCACGTGGCCCGCCCGAAAAACATATAATTTTCATATTCATAGTTTCAAAAAAATTAATTTAATCATTAATATTTATTTAAATATGTAACTGTGCGCTCCCCACTATCAGTCGTACCCATACTCAGTGTTCCCCTTCTGTTGTCCGTCTCGCCAACTTCGTACGTTTTCACATTATCTTAAAATGAGTGGGGCAAAATGATCACAGCCTTTGGTGAACTCAAAGATCAAAGCTATTACTTTTAAGGAGTGAAATATGCAGCAAATGGAGCAACATTTTCGCCCAATCAAATTTGTTGCTCCATCGTTCCGTGGGTTCGCACCACAATAATACAGTTAAGCATTCTAAGCAGTCCCTTGTCACGATAGCAGCACAAAACGTAGCCTGGTCCTTCCTAAGAGGTAATTAAGGAGTTATTATGTATACACCAAAAAGGTTGAAATTCGCCATGAAAAAAGCGTTTCACTTGACCGGGATTCAAACCCCGATCTCCCAATTGCCGGTCAGATCTATTAACCAGTTACATCCACAAGCCATTCTAATGAAAAGCGAATTTCAGTTGGGGCCTATAAGAACATGTTGTTATTAGGTTCTGAACATGGGTCAAATAAAAATTGGGTAAAATTATAATATGATAAGAGACAGTAATATGCGTACACGGCTACTGTAATATTTACACGGTATTGGAGCAGTAAAATTGTCTGTTTATCATGGAAATGTCTCAATATTTTAAATACGACAATTAAATCTGCATTGCTTTTAAAGTGTAAATCAGTCTATTTTACCGGTGGTCGGATGCTTAAGCAACTACCATCCTCACTACCTACACCCACTCCTCCCGTATGTACTCGTCAATGTGGTTCAATCGACTGCTCACCGAGTTGTAAATCGTAAAAGATGGATACGCAGTTGACATGGAGAATAATTGTCATGAAGTAGAAGCCTTCTTTTTTCCCTCTCTCGAAGTTTATCCAACCATTTCGTGTGTTCTCTCAGCCGTATCCTTTCCGCATCCTGGAATCACTAGTCTCCAGCCATATATTTCGGTTGGATTGTCACAGAAATAAAGTGGTCACAGTAGACATACAACGCGAGTACGAAAACTACCCTCTATTGTTTTCTTTATAAAAAAATGAATAATTCACAGAGCGTAGTGAATACGGATTGTCATGGAGCATTGTTATATTGATATCCAAGTGAAAAAGATCACTTACGGAATTAAACGGTAATAAAAAACAAGGGAAGCAGCTCTCCTTTTGAGCAGTTGAAACGTGTTAAACATTGAATTTGTAAATACGAATGTAACCTATTTTTTATAGTAGCTGAGGATGGTTTATTGTTCCTTGTAAAAATATATTATTTTCCCAATCGCCTGTATCCTCCCAATGTCATATCCAGGAAAACTCCATAGTTGAGAAAAAAAGACTTACAGAGAAATAATGCGTTAATGGTGTTGAGTGAAGTACGTGCCCATTATCAGGGCCAGGCTTATCCTACTCATTTTATTTTCCTGGCTGCTGCCTAACTACTCACATTGCAATCAGGTCTTATACAAAGCATCACTTATTCCTTTGTAATCACGGTATCTATAGATATTTTCCGGCTTATCACTTATTTTAGGACTTTTGATATAAACTTTGCTCGGCGTGATACTATTTTCCAAAGCTGCCGGGTAGTTGCCTTTTTCTTCGTCACACCTATGCCAGGCATTACTTTGTCCGTTGTCATACAAAAATGTTTATTATAGGGTTTCGTACAGGTTGCATCAATGTAGAATAAGATGAGTTCTAATGAAAAAGAGGCTAAAAAATGATGCAAAGGACCAGCGAAAATATTCACCTATCGAGGGATCCAATGTTGAGAGATCCGGGATCGAGTCCCAATCAAGGCGAATGATTTTTCCTTTGTAGAATTTCACACTTATTTGCACCTATGGGTGGCTCGTTAAAGGTAATATCGTGGTTAGTCCCGGTATACACCCAATTCGGGAGAATGCTCTGAAAAGAAAAGGAAATAAAGAGGAGGGAGATAGGTATTTGGGTGATTTATGGAGGACACAAGCTGGAGCAAGAAAAGTAATTTAATGACTTGGGGAGTACGTTGGAGGATATTGGGCATAGTAGCAATTACATGAGTTGAGGATCGCGCTAGCAAAAGAAGCGCTCAGAAATAGGAGGGAGCTAATGACGGGGACCTTGTACAAGAATTTAAAGAAAAGACTGGTGAAGAGTTTAATATGATGGTCCATAAACGTGGTCGCTCAGCGTGGGAAACAATAATAGGCGGCAGGTATTTGCGAAGTGGGTGTGGAGGTGAATGGGCAAAGTGCAATTGATGCAAAGGAACACGTACGAGGAAGTGCTTGGTATGGTGGGTGAGGAGAGAAAACTTCTGGAGGAGATTAGTGGGATGCATAGTAGGTTGTGTGGAGAGGTAATAATGGGTGAAAGGATGCTGAAGCCCGTGCTAGAGGGGAGGATGTTGGATAAGGTGGAAGGGGAAGAAAGAGAATAGGCTCTATGGATCGGATGATGAGAGGTAGGACGTATGATGAGATGAAGAAAAAAATCGTGTAGTAACATAAAGATTTGCGCCTAAAAAACAGTAGTGGATTATGACACTCCTCCATTTTAACTTGCCTCAACCGATATATTACCTATAATATAATATAATCTAATAAGGAGATATAGGATGAATGAAGAACTGAAGAGAATAACCGTCTGCGGAAGTAGCAAGTCCACTGCTAGAATAATGAGAGGTAATAACGACGATCAATCAAATCCCACCCTTACCAGTAGAACACACAAATAAGAAGGAAAGAGTTCCGGAATGGCAAATGGGAATTGGTAGGTTATTTTTTAGGGTAACGGTTGGCAGCGGTTTGAGGTGTAGCAAAAACCTGCGCGGAAGGTTGGAGGAAAGGTGGGAGAGGGTTGAAAGAGGGTGAGGGGTGGCGAGGGTTTGCAGGGGTTGAGTGGGGTGGCGCCCGTGGAAATCGATGCGAGTGGGGTGGAAATGATGAGACAGGGGTGCAGGAGGGGGGTGGAAAGGGCAAAGGGTTGAAAAGGTAACTGTGGCCGGTGCTGCAGGGGAGAGATGGAAGTTCTCTTTAGGTCGGAGGTCTTTTGCAAATGCATCAGAAATAATTACAAATTACTTAGTTTAAATCCACACTGAAGTCTGAGGATGTGAGTATATGAGGAAGACGAGGATTAAACAAAGTAATTTTTCCATGTTGAGAAAACCCAACTTTCTAATTTCCGCAAACTTTATTCCGCTGGCACGACGCGCGTTTCACCACACTGTGGCATATTCATGTGCATGTGCCGGGCATATGAATATGCCATAGTGCGGTGAAATGCGCGTCGTGCCAGTGGAATGAGGTTTGTGGAAATTACAAAGTTGGTTTTCCTCAGCATGGATATCCATGATTTCCACGATGTCAGCCCAGATATCATCACTGTCAGGAAAGAATAAAACTTTGCTAGTTCCACATTAATTTATTCACTCGCGACCGGTTTCGATACAGTGTATCAACATCTGGCACAGTTTACAAAATCCTCTCATGTTATATAGGGGTATGGACAAGGAAAAAGGTGGGGGAGGTGAGGGAGGAGGGGAAGGGGGGGACGGGTGGGGAAGGCAGAATGCTGGGTTGCTGGTGCGTGAATCATGGGGGGGGGGGGGAAGAAGGCCTGGGTGTCGGTGCATCCGAGTTCCCGGACCGCGGCAGGGGGTAAATAGGTGTAGGGCTAATCGGTAAGGTGATGGTGAGGCAGGTAAATGGGTGTAGGGTTAATCGGTAAGGTGATGGTAAGGTGATGGTAAGGTGGGTAAATGGGTGTGGGGCTAATGAGTAAGGTTGATGGTGAGGCAGGGTAAATTTGTGTAGGGCTAATCGGTAAGGCGATGGTGAGGCGGGGAAAACAAATTAAGGAGGGGTGAATTCCAAGAGTACAAATGGTCGTTGACTGAGTTGATGTCGGGGTTGGTTTGGCCTTGAAGAATTTCTAGTTGTTCTAAGGCGTCCAATTTGGGTCCGTTCCTCTCTCTGTGCAGAATTTTCGGCTTAAATTCACTGGTATGGCCACACTCAAGGAAATTTTTAGCAAAGTGGGAGGTGTCCTTGTTGTTTAGGTAACATGAGCGGGGCTCCTTCGCTCGGATGCAAAAATTCCTCCCTGTTTTACCAATGTAATAGGAATTGCAGTCACTACACTCCAGTCTGTACACGCCACTATGCTCTATGTCACTTATTTTGTCTTTGGTGTTACATAGCACTTTGCCCAAAGTTACTCTGCTGTAGAATGATGATTTTCACTTATCCTTGGGAATGAGTTTGTTGACTTTCGACGAAATGTCCCCGAGGTATGGTATCCTGCACCATTTGGTGACCTCTTCCCTACCTTTGGCACAATAAATTTGTTTTATGGCAAGCCGGCTCACTTTTTTCTTCCACATCTGGTCTATTAAACTCCCCGGGTACCCGTTGCTGGTCGCTATCTGTTTGATTGTATCCAGTTCCTTCTTCTTGTTGGCCTCTGACATGGGAATCATCACTAGTCTACGGAGCATAGAGTGGAGGGCGGACATTTTGTGGGAAATATGGTGCCTTGAAGTAATGGGTACGATATGGTCAGTATAAAATTTTTTCCTATAAATTGAAAAATCCATCTTCTGATTCATTTTTCCTATTTTTAAATCTAGATAATTTAGGGAGCCTTCATCCTCTACTTCACATGTAAATTTTATATGATTGTCTATTGAATTGAGAAATGACAAAATTATCCAGTTGTTTCATTGAGCCTGTCCAGACACAAAAAAATCGTCAACATATCGGTACCAACAAAATACACTCTTAACCAGCGGGTTTGTGGAAGTGAACACAGACTGCTCTAGGTGGCCCAACTAAATATCGGCAAGTAGTGGCGACAAGGGAGACCCCATAGCGAGACCTTCCGATTGTTTGTACATCCCCCACCTTTTTCCTTGTCCATACCCCTATATAACATGAGAGGATTTTGTAAACTGTGCCAGATGATGATACACTGTATCGAAACTGGTCGCGAGTGAATAAATTAATGTGGAACTAGCAAAGTTTTATTCTTTCCTGACAGTCATGAAGGAGTTCTAAGTTACGCCTGAAACCATTGAATTTATTAAGAGCACCAGATATCATCAGTTTTAAAGTAATTCTTAATCGTGAATAATTGTGACTTCCACATCGGGGGCAAAACTATAACGGGCTAAACGCTTATGCACACAAGCTACAGTCACACACAGCTCATTGTCGTGCGCATGGCAGTGCCCCATCTTAAATAGTTGGTGGTGGAAGTATACCATCCCCAAAACTGTTTGCTGAAGCGCAAGATAACACAAATGAAGCTGAAATCCTACTTTATTCAATTTGAAAACGCATTGTTTCGTCAAATATCAGCGTATCGGTTCACGTGACCTTCGGCAGCAGCATGGAAAAGGAAATAGGACACGTCGTGACCTATTGGCAAGAGGAAGGCTCGTTTTTCGAATTCTGACAGCCGTCAGATAGACGCCAAATTGGCAGCCTGAACTAACACTTTGCCTGGGAGCAAACATTAAGGTTTAACCGTATCAGCATTGACAGTTGGCTATCCAAATACTGTTACATTATTTCCAATCATTGCGTATACAAATGCTGTAGCACGCAGTCAACGCTCGGGCGCGAAGTTACACACCGAAGACGGTGAAATTCGCCATGAAAAAATCATTTAACTTGACCTCTGGTTCGCATAAACCCCCACTGAAGTTCGCATTGAATCAAGATGGCTTGGTGGTGTAACTGGCTAACACACTTGACGGGAAATTGGAAGATCCGGGTTCGAATCCCAAGTCAAGTCAAATGATTTTTTCATGGCGAATTTCACCGTCTTCGGTGTTTAACTTTGCACCCGTGCGTGTTACTGCGTACCACATCATTTGTAAACTCAATTATTGGAAATTTGTCAAGGTATTCGTTCCAAAGCGATAATGTTGGGTCTATTCTCCGCGACTGTGGCATATCATACACGACCACGTCTCCTGTGCTACAATGTAGACTGGGGACGAGAACATCTTGTTCGCATAAACCCCCGCTAAAGTTCGCCTTGAATTAAGATGGCTTGGTGGTGTAACTGGCTAACACACCCTACCGGAAATTGGGAGATCCGGGTTCGAATCCCGGCCAAGTCAAATGATGTTTTCGTAGTAAATTTCACCGTCTTCGGTGTATAACTGTATCATTATCTTGTATAAGTGTGATATTAGTAATATACGTATTCTGTTACTTGGTGGTTAGTTCTATTATTAGTATCCCTTGTTAACCCAGTTGGTGACTGAAGTTGTGAAGTGATGGACGTGGGAAATGTGTTTTTGCCTCGGTTTCGTTACACTCTCTCAAATTGTGTTTTGGCCAGGGTTTCAGATCTGAGGTCATAGGGAGTGGCCCCCGCTTCGGTTTATCTCTTAGCTCCGGCTCCAGCTCCAATCAAACTCATCACTATCAGTAAATGGTTATTATTTTAAGATTTTCATGCTAAAAAATTTTCCGGGGTTTTCAAATAAAAGAAAAATATATTTCAAAAGACTTTTTTTTAAACTGTTCTAATTCCAAAATCCACTAAAATGTAGAAAATAAATTTTAGATTCAAATTTACATAGTTAAGAGACCTTCTATTCCAAACTTATAAATATATTAAAGTTGACAGTGAAAATGAATATTACTTTATCTATGCAATTCGTCGATGATTATGAGGTAAGAGCGTATCGTACGTCTAATTGATCATCTAGTTGATCATCATGATTTTAAGACCAGGGTGCTCAAATTCAAGTAAATTACTTTTCACCCTGATCTTATAATCACGTTGATCAACTAGATGATCAATTAGACGTACGATTATACGTTCTTGCCTCATAATCATCGATGAATTGCACAGATAAAGTACACAAATATTCATTGTTTCTTTCAACTTTAATATATTTATAAATTAGGAATAGGTCTCTTAACTTTGAAAATTTCAATCTAAAATTTATTTTCTACTTAATAGTGCATTTTGAAATAAGACAAGTTTTTAAATAGTGTTTTTCATATATTTTTATTTTATACTTTTTATTCTTCACACATTTATTAATTTAACAAATTAAGTAAAATTTATAACGGTTCCATGGGAAGGGATTCAAAAATTGGGTAATAGATATGCGATTAAACTCACGAACCAAGTTGAAAATTCGTCTTCACATTAATTGTGCAACGGTTCTTTGAAATTTAAATTATTAGCATTTATTCTCAATATAAATGCTAAAATGATGGTGGCAGTGAATTGCAACAGCACTGTCTGCGAGCAGACAATGTAATGCGGGTTGAGTAATGTGAGGATAAATAAATATAAAATTGAAACCATTTAATTTTAGTAGATTAACTTGATAATAAGTAAATATAATAATTGATTAATGTACTGTCATTAAAATTAAACATGTGTGCAAAAATTGGGAAAGATTGAACAACGGAAAAGGGTTCAAAAATGGGGTAATAGATATGCGATTAAACTCACGAAGCAAGTTAATATGAGACCAGTAATTAGTAGATTAACTTGGTAATTAGTGAATATAATGATCTATTCATGCACTGTCATCGAGATTTAACAATTATTCAAAATTTGGGAAATATTAAACAACCGAAAGGGGTTCAAAATTGGGTAATATGTCGTCTCACTAGTGCATAAGATGTGTAATCGTTCTTATGGTAGCTTATTACCAACATGACACCGTTATTCGGAATTTTCACGGCAATGAGCTAGATAAAGTGTAAGCGTTTTCATGGTCAAAGAGTTGCGACCCATTTGTTCATAGAACGAAACAATAAATTTAATAGTTTCTAGTGGGACTTGGAAATGACTGATATCCATTTTCATAATAGAACTTCGTATTTTTTCTCACTTTATTATAAACTGTGACCGATTTCACAATAATAAATCATCTTTTTGCAAATTGTGAAGCTTCAACCTTTCTATAAACAGTGAGAAATTTCTTCTAAAGTACGTTTGGTGGTTTGAGGTTGGGGAATGGAGTAGAGGGGTAAGTGCATGTCAGGGTGGGAAAAACTGAAGGAGAAGGAGAATTTTTAACACACTAAAGGGTTGCGCAGGGAGACCTTTGGAGTATGGGTAAATATTAGAGGTACAACAATCGGAGCCTTCTTGCGTACAGAATGTGGGGGAGAAGAGGAGTTGGGTAAGAATGGAATCAGGGGTGGACAGTTGGACGAGTGGAAGGTCTCAAAGATGTAATATATTATTTTAAGGGAGTGCAAGGGAAGAGTGGTCAAAATTAAACGGCGCCAAAACAATTATGACCTAGGAGTAAGGAAAAAGGGGGATGAGGTCATAAGATGAAAGCTAGGATCTACCAAAGCAAGGTTCATAAAAGTGTGTGAAATTGCTGTGGGAAGAGAATCCCTGGATTTTAACTTCGGGTGGGTTTTACATTAAAATATTCTGTCGGAGGTAGATTTTATCGAAGTAGGAGATAATCCTCCAGATTTTTTCATATGCAGGGCCATATCTATGTGTATTTATTTCATCATCTCCGCGTACGTCCTACTCTTCTTCATCGCGTCCATAAAATCTATTCTCTTTCCTCCCCTTCCCCACTTGCCCAACATCCTTCCCTCTAATCTCTATCACGGCCATGAGCAATCCATCTCTCCTCATTACAGCTTCCACCACCCTTCCCTGCCTCCCCCTTATCTCATCCAGAAGTTTCCTCTCCTCACCAACCATGTCAAGCATTTACTCATTTTTCTTCCTTTCCGTCAATCGCACCTTCACAATCCTCCTCCATACCCACGTCTCGAACACCTTCAGCCTTTTCTCGTCCTCTTTCCTCAGAGTCCACGTTTCTGCTCCATACAACGCTACTCTTCTCATCGAGCTCTTTACCTGCCCCTTCTTCATGTGCTTACGCAAGGTTCCTGTAAATGCTTCCTTCGCTAATGCTATTCTCTTCCTAATGCCTTTGCTACTATGCCTATTTACTTCTAGTGTACGACCCAAGTAATTAAAATGTTCGTGAAGTAATAAAATAATTATTTAGTTTCATAGGACTCAAAGGAGCAGAAAGATGAGATAGGGGGAAGGGAAGAGAAAGGGTCCGAGAGGAGATAGGATGTGGTAAAGTGAAAGTTACTCCCTTAAACATAGGAAGAAATAAAATAACGGTGAGTTAATATAAAAAGATCTGCTAAATACAAAGAATTACATTTTGGTTTTTCGATAAGATAAAAATTTCTTATCGTTCAAGAGCGTCCAGTTTTAGGCCTTCTGGCAACATATGTAACATTGAAGGTTTGAAAACACTGCAAATGTAACGTCTAGCAAACATTTTGAAAATAGCGGATGACCATATTTATTTTTAATGAACTTTTATGCTCCTTAATGCAAGTTGATACTCTTCTTCCTTTTTGGACTACATAGCATGACGTACAGTCATCGCATTGCAGTTTGTAAACCCCTGATTTCTTTTATATGACCAATTTATCCTTCCCACTGCATAAAAGTTTGCCTAAAGTTAGAGAGGAGTAAAAATCTGCCCTTAACTTCCAAAGGAATAAGTTTCCTAATTTATAGTAGAGGTTGACCAGTAAGGGAAGGGTCCCGCATTTTTCCCCGGCTACAAAATTAGAGTTGGAGGAAATTATCTCTTCAATTGGCATATTTTTTTCGATATAATTTTGTCCACAATTTCTGGGGAGAAAACAATTTTCAGAGCAATGGAAAAAATAGTTTGGAACTCAGTGTTATAACTTAAGTGACAGGGGTAGGTGGACAAAATGGTGTGATATTGCATAGAAAGCGGCGTGTTTGTGAAATAAATAACTGGAGGAGTCTTGGGAAATGACATGGTCCGTCATGGTAGGTTTTCTATAAATTGAAAACTTGTGCCTTTGTGCTTTCATTGAAATACTAAGGATAAATTCACAGTGGAAGAAGATGTAGATAAATTCTATTTCCTCGACCTAAAATACAGAAAAACGGCCATATTAAGGATACTGAGTACTTTTATGAAGCCTGATATAGGAGAGTTTAGTTGTTGTAATTTATACATTAAAAATAAAAGTCAAACGAGTTAATATCAATGCTATTTTTCTGTCGTTGTTTCAACTCTTATCGGTGACAAAAAATTCTTACTCTCATGCAAACAATCCCCAGCGTTGTAGAAAAATAAAAGTTTCCCATCAAGATAGGTCTCCTTATTGGTCTATCCGACTAGACTACTACGCGGCGCGGCGGTAACAATGGCCCCATCCCATGTCCCTTTCTGCTGCATTCATATGTTTTGTATGGGTGGATGTTGGCTTGGGAGGTGGAAGGGAATATGGGGGCAACGCTTCTACGACAAGCGTTTAATATGCAAGATGGCGTCTGCCGTTTTGGAGTGGGAGAAGGGTAGGGGGAGGGGGTAAGTGAGGGAGGAGGCGAACGGGTTGTCTTGGGGAAGAGGGAGGAAGGGTGGGATGCGCGGCAGGATTTGGCCACAATCAATTTCCCACCCACAACCACGCCCCCCCCCCAACCCAATCCTCCTAGCCTCGTCCTTCCACGCACATGTCGTGACTCCCATGCCGTCCGAATACGAAATTCGCGAAATATTGAAAATCCCTAGACCGCCTTCGAAGACTAAGACTTTCTTCCGGTGGCTCTGGCTGTGACGCTTATTTTTCTGTACTTAAAACTCCTTCGCTCAAATCACCTCTCATTCTTTTTTATTCAAGTCTCGCTATTTTTTATCAAGGTTTAAAAAAATCTATTCATGAAAGAATGTGGGTTGAGTGGGTACATTAATGGACACAGTAAAGAAACCAGTACACGTCTTTGGTTTGGTCATGTCAAGAGAATGGACGAGAATCTTATGACGAAACATATGTTAGTGGAGAGATCGGTGTGATTGGATGGGGTACCCCGATGAAATCATGAGTAAATATGGTGGAGGAATATTTGGAGTCTTCAGAATTGGAGAGCATTCATGAAGGAAAGAACGAATATAATAGATGCGAAAGATATATTTATTTATTTCCACAAACCCGGAAACTGCACAAAAATTGAAAAGAAATCGATATAGTACTGTCCACTTTATTTTAAATTGATAACACTTGTTTCGGCTTTTTTAATAATATATAATTTATTTAATAAACAATGTTCAAATTCCAGTTTGAAGTGGGTATTTAAACATCATTGGCTTTTTACATTGGGCGTATGAAAAATAACAGCAATGGACGTGCACAAACTCCCATGTCCTGTGTGGTGAAGAATCCCCCAGGTGGAACTCGAACACGTGACCCTCGGGTTGCAAAGCGAGGACTTTACCCCGTTGCCAGTGGGGCCGGCAAATTGCATCCAAGGATAAGGTGCTATGGAGAATATTATTGAAAGAGAGCCAGTTTCCTCGACCTAACACCAGTAACTAAGTTCTTTGTCTTTACCTACCTCGAGAGGGAACAACGTGTATATGTGAAATCTACGAGATGATAATTCAAATGCAAACACGGGAGTTAGGTGGATTTTAAAGTGAACTAACTCGACTGTACTCAAAGCAAAAATATATTGAACCGACTAAACTAAAAAAGAAGGAAAGAATGTTCACCAGATATCGTTAGAGGTTGCCGCAATGTCCACTTCCTTCATCATCAACATTCTGCCTACTGGCAGGTCCCAAGCACCAAAGCTGCCTGTCTCCACTTCCTTACCATTTCTAAACTTTCAAATATGGCTCATATGAAATGCAACCTTTTGCAATCGTGTTTATTGCAAACTGCAGTGATCGGGGAAAGACTGATGTCTAAATCATTATTGATTACCATTAATAAACACCTTAAGAAATTATGTTTAATTTAAATTATCCTTATTAAATTTATTTGTATCCTCAATCAAATGCGATTCTTTATACGATTGGTTGAAACGAGATGTTCTTTAATAATTTACATCAAAGTTTGATCGACTTCATCATGTAATACAAGTATATTTGTATCATTTTTTTCTTTTTAGTGTGCTTGATGAGCCTCAACCAATTGATTCGTGAGGTTGCAAAGTAACCATTGATATTCAATGTAGTACGTGTTTCAGCATCTTGCCCTCGTCTCCAATTATGCTTATACTAGAAGCGGGACCCGGCTTCGCACGGAAAGCTGTGAATTAATCGCACCGATAATGCATAAAAGAACCGGGCTAATGTTGAGAATTTTACATTTTCTCGGCTCAAAAAAATTATATTTAACATGAAATTTGAGGTTAAATTTAGAGAATATTTTAAATTGCATTCTTTATAGATATTTTAAAAGGAGAGAAAAACAAATGGCACAAAAACCACATATTTGGTAATATTATTACCCAATCTTGGTCCAGAAATAGTGCAAAATAATGTTCATACAGGTAAGATGATCATGTCCGTTGAATTTCAGTGGGAGATGTCATTTACCTTTATCAATATGAATCAAAGCATGACGCGTGCTATATTTAGGTACTATCTATCAGTCATTAACCGCATGTTGGAACTTCGGAGTGAATTCTCATTGAAATTCGCTTATATGTAATGAATATCTTATAAATAATGTACAAAGTATGCATGCTCGTGTAAAACTCAAAAACGAAATGTAGTACAATTTTAAAACTTTCAGGACTATAAAATGTCTTGTATGCACAGATAACTGACTACTTTTCAAGCAACTCATGACATCCTGTTCGATGCCTATTCGTTCGTTTTTCTTAGAAAAATAAATGTTCGTATGCATCATGATTTTAAGTTCAAATTCTCAGAATATTTTTGATGGTATACATATTATATATTAATTCCAGAAGCAGAAAAATACCAAGTATACTACTTTGTAATGTAAATACATACTGCGGCCATAAATAATACTAATAAGGGCCAGATGAGGGTGCCCGTTAAAATTTAGCGCGAGAGAGAAAACATGAAAGCCGTTGTATGTGACTATAAGAATCAATGTGACGTGATAAATGCTGATACTACGTAAAAGCCATTAAACGCAAGTAGTGAGGTTGGGGTAAACACTACCAACTAAGTCACTGAACCTGGCCTTTAAATGCTGCAAGCATGAATGGCCATTCATGAAATCGCCATTAAATGGATATTCACGCCTGATTGCCAAGGAAATTTCTATTGTTGAAAAGGAAGAAAAAAAATTAATGAATTTAGAGCTAAAATCACAATAATGAGACAAAAACGAAGCGTATAAGAAAATCTAATGAAATAATTAAATACTGCATTCTTTTATGCGTTCGATTATGTAAGTTTTCATCCAATATCTTGAGTGCATTAAATTTAAAAAAGCAAAAAAAGAAACGCCTGCACCGAATCCAATGATTTTCTTATGGGAGTAAAAGTTAACATTAATGGGGTAACAACAACCCCAAAAATTGTTTATTTCAAAAATACTTTCTTAGTGCATCTATACACCACGATAAAGATATACCCTCAAAATTTCACGTTTTTATCTCCTATAGTTTGGGCTGTGCGTTGATGAGTGAGTGAGTCAGTCAGTCAGTCAGAACATTCCCTTTTATATATAGAGACTAATGAAATAATTAAGTACTGCATTCATTTATGCGTTCGATGATGTAAATATTCATCCAATATCTTGAGTGCAAGTAATTTAAAAAAGCTAAGAAAGAAACACCTGCACCGAATCCAATGCTTTTCTTATGGGATTAAAAGTTAACATTAATGGGGTAAAAACAACCCCAAAAATAGTGTATTTCAAAAATACTTTCTTAGTGCGCCTATAAACCACGATAAAAATATACCCTCAAAATTTCACGTTTTTATCATCAGTAGTTTGGGCTGTGCGTTGATGAGTGAGTCAGTCAGGACATTCCCTTTTATATATCGAGAAGATGACTGAAATTCTCTGTAATAAAATAAACATGCTTACATAAGTCTTTAACTTGACTCATTTTTTTCCCGCAGTAAACTGAAAACGCCTTCACAACCGAATATTGTTTGTCGATTCTGCAAAAGTACTGTGGTGAGTAATTGATTTATAGATAGATATCTAGATAGATATTTGAAAATTAATGCGACCTACACGCTCTTGAATTTCTGACAAAACTATACACATAGATTGATGCGTTATATAGAATTATGCGTCATAAAATCCTAATTTTTTAAACAAAGTCTCCTGGAGTGCATAAACTGGGCCATTTCCCATGTAAAATCGCTGGTAATTTTTGGCAAATAACTTGAAAAGTATAGTGGCAAGCGGCTGATAATTTGTTATCACCGGAAAGATGAAGATATTCATGCCTCCCGCTAATAAGATGATGGAATACCGAAGAAATTGCCACAGGAAAAAAATAGGGTAAGACAGGGAATCGAACCACGGACCTTTTAAGATCCAATGCGCAGACCACTACGCTACTCAGGCTTCCAAATTACATTGGGAATTTTGGGAGCATACAAGGTGACTGGATGTTTAGCCCTTGCGGTCCAACCGATGTGGTTGCATCCTATGCCAGCACTTATGCCGTGCTAGGCCACGAATGAAGATATTCATGCCTTCCGCAAGTACGGCGATGACATTACGAAGAAATTGCCTCAGAATTTTTTTTCATGTGGCAATTTGTGTGTGGGTAGCGTAGTGGCCTGCGCATTGCCCCGGTAAGCTAAAGGTTTGTGGTTCAACTCCCGGTCCAGTCCGATTTTTTCCCTGTGGTAATTTTTCCGTTCTTGGAAACATGAGATATGTTTCTTTATGATCAGATCAAATTCATTAAATTTTATATGATATAATCCCTCCCTCAAACTACCTTAACCAGTATTATCTAATATCTAACGATCCAGCATATCTGGAGCGACGCTGAGTATGTTTTTCCGACATTTGACGCCACCGAGGTGTTTAGGGGTCGTGTATAAACTACGTTACAAACTTCAGCGGAGAGGGGGTTGCCTAAAAACATACGGTGAGTGACGAGTGGGAGGGGTCCACTCAAAGTAACGTAGCTGTACCAATACACCTGCATACGTTTCTTACACGTCAACATCGCGTCGACAATACTACAGAGTTTAACAATGAGGAAGTGCGCGCGGGGTGTTTCATACACCCCAAGCATCTGCTTTAACTCATTGTAACTGAACCTTTGCCTCTACAATGTTGCAAGTCTTTATACCATCATATTTCTTACATTTTTACTTTCTCGTGGGTTAAATAGCGACCTCCTGACAACACTTTTCAAGGCAGTAGTCAGAAATGTGGGGACGGGAGAGAAAAAAGTAATGAGCACAGCACCTTGCTTGGTTGATGGTTGATTTTTAGAATCTAAAAATGAAATTAGTGGTTCCAATTGAAATTAGATAGTTCTATTATAACTAGTTCGGTCACTTTGTTTGTCTGATTTCAACCTATCCCTAAAAATAAACTCACTCCATAATTTAGAAAATATTTTTGAATTGAAAGTTTCATTTGTAGAGACAACGTTACATGTCGGGGGGGGGGGGAGGGGGGTTGGTAGAAATAAATATTACGGTTGTCAACGAAGGGGGGTAG
This sequence comes from Pyrrhosoma nymphula, assembly GCA_963573305.1. Taxonomy (NCBI): domain Eukaryota; kingdom Metazoa; phylum Arthropoda; class Insecta; order Odonata; family Coenagrionidae; genus Pyrrhosoma; species Pyrrhosoma nymphula. The sequence continues at coordinate 82,331,696 of OY754333.1, read as the reverse complement.
GCGGTAAATAAAACACCGGAAACGGTAACGTAGTTAATGCACGACCCCTTAGCGGTATTTCGAAGGCTTACTTAGTGGGAAAGGCAGCCTAAGATCCTCCTATGCTGGCGGCTGAAGTTGAGGGAGGATGACCAGGCTTCTGTGTGCGGAGAAGAGGGAGACTTAGGAAGTGGTAGCGCGGGGTGTGTGATGGGGGGATGTTACATTTCGAGCCGGGGTGTGGGAGGGCGAATGTGAATGTTTGAGGGGGTTGGTTTTAGTCGCAGGGTGGTGGAGGAAAATCCTTATGAATATTTTAGCGAGGGCGCGAACCCTTTAGAGGGGGTCTGTGCGAGAGGTGAAGTAATGGTGGGGGCGGAAGAGGGTTGGAGGGGGAATGGGGGAGGTTTTTGGGAGGGGTTCATTGGGAGAGAGGGTTTTGGGTAAGGGGTGTAGTGCTCGAGCAGGGGAAACCCATATTTTCGAAGGCAGATGCTGGTGAGGTTGATAGAGTTTAGCGTGCGGACCACTTCACGAGAGTTTTAGATTTTGAAAACCGGAGTGAAGCAAGCCATTTGAAATGAAACAGAAATGCCGCTAAATATACAGGGCTTAATCCTTGAATACACGACGAAATATCTGGCGCAGGGTCTGGAAAGGAAATCGGCCGGAGGTAAATTCCTCCGTGTTAACAACCTAATCGCATGCCATATACTGGAATCTGTGATAAAATCCCTTGAGATTTCCTTGCACTGGTAGGTATCACAACACGTTAAAATTTTTAAGCGATCTGGCTCCAGAGTTTTCATTTGCGCATTTCCGACTTTATTTATTTTGTTAATAGAGAAAGACAATTGAATGGAGAGGATAACTTCTGAATGGAAGAGCTTGATATTGTTTCGACTAATCACTGAATATAAAATTATTTTTTTGATTTTTCTCGCGTGTTATTATTTTTCTGAGAAATAATGCCCCATGGTATTGCCCATGTACATTATGAGCGAGCATGTTTCCCTTTGATGGCATGGTGGACCCAGTGTCATACCTCTCCGTTAGCCCGTCATTTGAAATTCGACTCAACCTACATCTTCATATCGCCCGTCTCCCTTTCTTCCGTCCTCAAAATTCCTTCGCATATGCCGCGGAGTAACTTGCAATCGTTAGCGGCGGAGACTTGGGTACTACGGGCTAACTACTTGAAATTCTCTGCACTACAACTGATATCCGCCCTCCTAAATGTTTTTGCTAATTTCCATCTTCTTCAAAGAAAAATAATTTCCACTTGCCGTTATTTGACGCCTTGGAGCTTCCAAGCTTATACATTCTTCTTGTAGACTTTCAGCTCGTTGATTACCAAGTCATTATCCTCACCTACGTTCTTTCCATCTTTTCGTGGGTCGTCCAGCATTTATTTTTTCTTCTGGGCACTGATCTCACGAAATCTTCCTTATCCTGTTTTCTTCCATTCTGTTTATTTGGTCAATCCATATCTTTCTTCGCTCTTTAGACCATGTTTTTACTCGTGTTATTTTGCTGTCCTCTCTCATATTGTTATTTCTTATTTCATCTTTTCTTGTTTTTCCAAGTATTTTTCTGGAGTTCTTCCTTTCGGTTGTTTCCAGTATTCAAAAAATGTGTGCTGTAGTCGCTTTAGCTTCAGTGCAATGAGTTGTTATTGGTATGAATATGACTTTATATATTCAAAATGTTTTCTTTATGTTTAATTCTCTATATTTCATATTGTTTAGGGTACCTTATACTCTGTTTGGCCTTAAACGAAAGATCGATTTAAAACACGCTTTAATAAAAAAATCGTATTGATTTCTACAGGATGTTGCCTCTTTCAACCAATTTTACCATGGCTGAAATGATTACGTATCTACTTACTTTGTGATTTTCATACAATATACTTGTTTTCCATTAGTATTGTAGCGTTTGAACTGTACTTGAGTATTTCTTTTTAATTTGTTTAATTTGGTATAGTTTTTGTTTAAATGATTTAATTTATTTTAGTGTACTCGTGTTTGATTGTAAAAATGTTTTGGTTACGAGGTTTTTGTTTGAAAGAGAGGTGGGTTGTTAAGGGAGTAGGAGAGCAGGTCTGGAAGCGGATCTGCAGTAATAAAAAGAAGTTTGGAATAAAGAAAACAGAAACTAGGTGTTTCTAATTTGTACACCCCGCCGACGCTACAGACGTGGACGCGAACCCAAGTTTTCTGGTGGCAGCGGTGGGATATTTGTTACGGGAGCAGCCCGGGAATAGTGAGGAGACTCGCGAGTCAAGGATTGACCGTTAGTTGAACGGACTTGGATATCAGCATCCTTTTGGGGACGGATCATTTGTTTCTACGGTTTCCGAGACGGGGAAGGAGTCACGAGGCTGCATGTGCTGGACGAGGTGTTGCGGGAAAGAGTGACATCGAGTGGAAGCCATATCCGAGGAACTCCGGGCGGTGACATATTGGATTCTTCTATCGGAAACAGGAGAAAAGGACTTGCGATCGGACACGTTGGTGTGATGCCTAGCTTACGTGAGTATTGTTGATTGTCACGCAATTGATTACGTGAGTACCGATTGCCGAATGGTTAGAGCATTTTTGGGTACTGCTCTTGATTTCCACGTGTATGACTGCAGCTTTCTCGTAATTTTTGAAAAAAAAACAAACTCTAAGATTCCATAATGGCTTATTTGGCTAGAGTCACGAAGGACATTTTGAGGAAGATCGCGCATGAAGTCGGTGCTGATGTGGGAGAGAATGCTAGAGTCGTGGAGTATAAGAAAGCGATATTAGATAGCGAAAATTATGATGTGGAATTTGTTAAAGAAATGTTGAAGTTTTTAGCGGAGGAGAAAAGATTGGAACGAGAAGCGGAGGAGAAAAGATTGGCAGAAGAGAGAAGGTTTCAATTAGAAATTGAAAGTCTCAAGATTTCTCGGATCACTGTAAACCGCGAATGCGACGGATCAGAATTGGAAACTACCCAATGGGTAACGCTGAAGATAGATTTGATGAGGTATATGGATAAATTTGACCCTAGAAGTGAAAAATATTAGTTTGTATCTCGAACGGTTTGAAATAAAGGCTGATAGAGCCGGTATTCCAGAACATCAACTGGTATTTTATTTGACTGGGTTACTAGAAAACGAGATTAACGATATAATTTCTACGGAGCGCCGTGAAAGAGCTGATAGTTATGAAGTTGTCAAGGATTTTCTACTCAAGAAATATAAATTCAGTGCAGAAGTCTTCAGGCAGTGGTTTTACAAGCAGTCTAAAGTAAGTGGCATGGCATGGAGAGATGTAGTATATAAACTGACCAATTATTTTCAAGGGTGTATTGAGGGTATGCACTTGAATTCTTTTGAAGAGTTAAAGAAACTGATAGTGACTGATCAAATGATAAGAAAGGTGCCCCTAGAGGTGCAAGATCACTTTATAGATGAATGGCCAAACTTCAAGGATCCGTACGAGTTGGCTGAGAAACTGGATAGTTTTGACGCTATTAGAGAAGGCATGGGACGGAAAACAGCGGATCATTATATCAACGATCAACAAAATTAAAAAAATGCAGTCCGCCAAGCCAAAGCTTGATTCTTTAAAACTTGCTGCTGAGAAACGAGACTTTTATCCGGAATGGAAGGCTAGACCTGCACCTTCAGGTCTTGATTTAGAGAAAATATTTCAACCCAGGTGTTATGGATGTGGTTCCACTCAACATTTAATTGCGGCTTGTCCAAAGAAAATGGAAAAGGGTAGTGAAGGAAAAGAATTTGTCAATTTCATAAAATGTGGGAATGCTGAAAATATATTTGGGAAATATCTGAGTGTTGGAATGATAAATGGCAATCCAATGAAGATATTTGGTGATACGGGTGCAACAATTGATATATTGGCCCAGAAATATGTTTCCCCGCACATGTATACGGGAGAAACAGTGCGGATACAACAAGCTCTAGAGGTATACGATTAACATTTTCCCATTGCAGAAGTAGAAGTAATTGGCGAATTTGGCAGAGTATTTGGGAAAGCTGTGAAAACTTGGGTTCGCACCCACGTCTGTAGCGTCGGACGGGGTGTACAAATTAGAAAAACCTAGTTTCTGTTTTCTTTATTCGAAACTTCTTTTTATTCCTGCAGAGCCGCTTCCAGACCTGCTCTCCTACTCCCATAACAACCCACCTCTCTTTCAAACAAAAAACTTCGTAACCAAAACATTTTTACAATAAAAAATGAGTACACTAAAATATATTAAAACATTTAAACGAAAACTATACCAAATAAAAATAATAAAAAACAAATACTCAGGTACAGTTCAAACGCTACAGAATTTTTTGAATTAAGCTCGTCATTATCCAGGTAATCACTCAATATGACATTTCACAGCTTAGCGCAAGAATTACGGACTCGTGACGCCGCTACTTCTTGGCTCTTTTTCTTCAAGGGTGAAAAATTCCTCCATGGTTTTGATGACTTCTCTTAAAGATGAAGAATAAGATCACTTCTCTTGCAGATAAAGTACTCGAAACATATAGTCATTCTGTGACAAACAGTTATCCATAATATGTTAATTCTATTCACGAATAAAGTTGAATCGTAATATTTCACTGATTCTTATCGGTTATTGTTAATTTTTCTCCCCTTGGAATACAAGCAAAATTCACTTATCGCTTCAGATAAACTAATGAAATATTGATGTCAAATGTCATTTTACGTTTCCAGTAAACTTTTGATGGTGGATAAAATCAAACATTCTCATTATCCCCGTGAGTATGTCGAAGACATTTGCCGAATCTTAACCTACTTGTCTTATTTCAAGATGATATTCATGAGATGTGTTCTCACTCAAGTATTTATTTATGAATTTGATTCGTAAAATTGATTATTTATGGCAAGGTTGAAAACGATAGCATAACAAAGTGAGACTTTTGTGTTAAAAAGTTATTTAAGATACTATGATGCGGCGTACAGGTAACTGAAGAACCTTCCTCATAGAACAAATCCCAATGACCGCGGCGAGTAAGAATTGTTGGTAGGAATGGATATTATGTAGGGTGGTAATTGCTATCTGATTTGACAAAAGTCGGAACGTAAGTCATGGCATGGTATTGAAAACTTCCTTTCTGTTGATTTTTGTTGATGCGTAATAGACTTTTCGGGATTTTTAGTAGATCCCGGTAATCCAACTAATATTCTCTTGTCCGCATTACTGCTTAAGTCCTCCCTGTTGGTTTTTCAAACGGAAGTTGCCTTAGACCCTTGATGGTAAAGGGAAAATTTCCATGACATTATGGTATTAGCAGTCTTAGAGTGTATGACTGTTCCAATCGAACACTTACGTGAACTTACTTCCATAGGAATTAATTTCATAATCATGGCACCTTGCATGCTGAAAATGTTTTTGAAAAACTAAATAGCAATTGATATTGATCACTACCTCCGTGCTCTTCAAGACTAACAGCTTAAGTTAAAGATTTGATTTATATTCCTGTATACAATAGAGCCAGGTGAAATCGTTTATGATTCTAAAAATAGAGAAATATATATCCCGTACGTGAACAAGTATGGGCAATTTTAATGGACATAATGATAATTCCAATTGTAAAAATTTATATTCACCAGTAAAGGATTTAATGCATTTCATTTAATATTTAGAAAATATCAATCGTATTCCTTGTACCAGTTGATCACCTAAAGATTAATCTTAAATACGGCAATGTATCTGTCATTTAAGCGTAAAAGGTGATATGTAAGCCAGGAGAGGATTGAAGAGCGATCGCGCTGAAATGTACATGTCGCCAAGAGATCGCGTATAGACCCTGGTATATTTCTGGGCACACCAGAGAAGTGCTAGAACCACGGTCAGCCAATAAATATGCATTGCGTGGAAGAGTAAAAGGTAAAGTGTGTATCTTCATTTGAAGGCGGAGTGGTTTCTGACAGAGGGGTTGAGTTGATGCCGGGCGAAGGGGAGGAAAATGAAGAAATGTCACCGACGCAGGCGGGGAGAGGTGGAAATGGGGCTCAGCAGAGAACTGCTTCTGGAGATGGCAAGCAGGGGCTCAGGGGGTGATATCCCCCGGGAATGGAGGGGGAGTAGTAATAGTCCTGAAGGGAGAGGGTAGGAAGGCAGAAATGGAGGTAAATGCGTAGGGCGTTAAATAAGAGACAACTTCGGATAAACCCAGCCGCATTCCAGAGATCTTTCCGAATCGGCTCTTGTCGCAAACCATCTCGTCAATTATATCTCACCAATTGGTCCCGAATAGATTGGTAACTTCATTTGGAGATTGACTTATAACCACTTAAGTTGCATCATCATCATGATCACTTTTTCAATCCCAAAATTGGTCCACTGCAGCCCTCTATCCCTATATCTGGTCGGCTTTGGTGGTGGTGGGATAAGGTCCTATAGCCCGCTAATCCTGAGGTTGCGGGTTCGAGTCCTGCCTGGGTGTATTTTTACCAGCCAGGTAATGGGTGTTTTAAATTTTTATTTAAGAGCTCATTGTAAGATTTTAATATGAGATCCTAAATGCGTAAAGTAAAAAACGCGTTTATTTATTTATCCAACCTAAACTAAACTTGAAAACTAAACCTTAAAAAAATGCGTGGCAGTAAACTTTTGGAGAAAGAATATTACACCAGAACGATCTTACAGAATTAACAAAATGGAAATAGTAAACTTCGAGTACCTAATATTTTGGCGTCACAATTGCTCGAGATCTATCTTGGAGGAAACTTATTGGGTAAATTTGCAGTCAAGTTAACGGTAAGGTAGAATTCATTAAAGGAATACTAAGGAAATGCGATAGTAAATTTAAAGAGCGCAGTCATATTTCAGAAGTTAAGCCCCACCTAGAATAGGACTCTAGTATTTGGATTCTTCATGAAGCAGGCTTGATATCGAAATTAGTTCGCGTGCCGCTAAAAGCAGCAACGTTCGTTAGAGATGCAACGATAAGTGTAGCAGTGTGTCGAGGCTATTATAAGAACTGGGATATAAATCACTTACAAAGCGTAGATAAAAAAACATGCTTAATATCATGCTAAATGTGATGCTAACTATCTCTCAGAAGACGTTAAGATCTTAACAAATATTCCGTATTTTTAATGTTTGTTTTTATCTCAGGCATAAACTTGCAAAGTGAGATAGATTAAAAGAAAGAAAGGTTCACATTGTCATTTTTTCCGGCGCAATCAGGAACCACAACAGCTGTACTCGAAAACGCCAATAATATAAATGTAGGGTTTTTTATCTATTCTTTTTATGCTTTTCACATGTCTGCATGGAATGTTCAATCAATTATTTGTGCATTATATTAACGTAATTTTGTAACTTGCATTTGCGTGTTAGCATGACTTATCCCCAAAAAATGGTCTCCGTGAAGTATAAGTGCAGCCATGATGAGAAAACCACCTTTTTTATTTCCACATAGCTTTATTACGCTGGCACGACGCGCGTTTCACCACCCTGTGGCATACTCATGTGCATTTAGCGGTAGGTTGGGTGAGAATATATAGCCTGGGCTTATGCTGAGGAAAGGAGAGAGGGTGGGGAAGGGGGAGGGGAGAGGATTTCCGTTAAGTTTAAAAATGAGTACCAAAGAGGCTATGGGTTTCTCGGAAGATTGCTAGGCGACTCCGATGGCTGGGGAGAAGGGGAGGGGTGGAGTGTTTTTAGGGGTTTTTTAGGGGTGTAAGGAGGAGTTGCAAGGAAGGGTGGAGGGTGTGAGAAGAGGTGCATGTTGTAGGAGGATTTAGGGACCAAGCGCTTTTAAAACCACCGTGACCACCCTCTTAAAGCACCCAACCTACTGCTAAATGTACATGAGTATGCCACAGTGTGGTGAAACGCGCGTCGTGCCAGCGTAATAAAGTTTTGTGGAAGTAACAAAGGTGGTTTTCTCATCATGGATATCCATAATTTCCACGAGATCAGGCCTGGTATCATCAGTTTTATAAGTTCAGCGTATATTCCACTTGAATATAATGATGACTAGTAGCCGTATTGCATGAGAAGTCCCTTCAACGTACGTTACTTGAATTAACATAAAGGTACACATGTTTAGTTAAGTTCTGCGTACTTTTTTCAGCATGACAGTGTGCTTCGAGGTTAGTAAATGAACAATGTGGAATAAACCTTTGCGACACACCCTTGAGGTTAACTTCCAGGGTACCTCGGAGACGTACACGTAACCAGTGATAACTGTCCTTACCCTGACGGTTTTCCCATCTTTCTTAATTTGCACAATATAACTGTCCCTTTGGATCTTCATCTCGGTGCCTTCCCTTTCATTTTTCTCTCTACTATTTTTCTTAATAATTTTTTCGGGCCTCTGAGTGTGCCCTATCCAACTGATTTTTCATTTCCGCATAGTGTTACACGTAAGCCTTCATCCTCTCCTACTCTTCCCTATACTTAGACAGTTCTTAATGCTTTGATGCTTCTTCATGCTTGTATCATCTGTTGTAACATTAATGCAGGGCTGTAGACAGGTTTGACGGGCCCCTAGAAAAATGAATTGACCCTCCCCCCCTGGTGTAATTGAGAACATTTAGCAATAATAATAATTTCTACATACTTAACAGCCAAAGCCAATTACTAAGTATTTATTATATGGACGAACACTCACAACCGTGCCCTGGGAGGTTTAAAATTCCTATTCAGGCGGGATTCGAACCCGCGACCTTCGGTTTGGCTGGCTAGGACTATACCCCGCCGCCACCGAGGCCGGCAGGGTAAAAAACATTTTGAAAAATAAAACATTTAAAAAAGCATTTTAACGCTCTCCTAGACAGTGTTTAGCCAAACAATATAGCTTCATTATATAGCTTTCAAAATAAAAATTCAAGTAATATCTAAATCTAAATCTTTTTAAAATATTGTCTTAACGTCGGGGGAAAATATTTTCACCAGAAGTTTTTGCAAGCATGGAACTTCTAGTGTGCAGGCTATCTATATAATAGTTTTGAATTGCTGTTTTTCTTTTACTTGAATTAAGTCAAAACAAATAACAATAATCTATCTAGCAAATAAAATCCTTCCTAAAATGCAAACACGACAATCTGTTCTTTCCAAATTATTAGCAGACAAAGGCTGGTCACACACTCGCGCAGGCTTGGGCCCTGACCCCGATCAAATGATCGTCGTTTCCACGTCCGGCGGATTTTCCCCCAGTTGGAGAAGAGGGCAAGGAGAGACGGAGCGGACCAACGGGTCACCTCCTGGTGTACACCAGGGGGAATCGTACCCAATTCTACGGCGGTGGTAAAAGCGGCGGTGAAGTACACGGGCTGCTCTAGACTGCGGGTGGTGGCCCATGTTGGCACCAATGATGCTTCCGAGCGTAGAGCCGATGAGATCTTGGATTCCTTTAGGGATCTAAACTCGGAGGTGGAACGCGTTCGGAGGGGCACTGGTGTCGATCTGCGACTATCCATCTGCAGCATTGTTCCACGGACTGACTGCGGCCCTCGAGTTTGGGACAGGATTGCCTGGATCAACAAGAGGCTGTGGACATTCTGTGCGAGCATTGGGGCAGAGTTCGTGGATCTTCGGCCGGTGCTTAGATCATGCCGGGCTCCCCTCAACTCGTCTGGGGTGCATTATTCCAAAGAGGCGTCTGAACGGGTGGCTCGTAGGATTTTTGAGCACTGTAGATATTTTTTAGACTAGAGGATAGGTCATATAGTGGGATTTTTAAATATTTAACCAAACGCAGCCTCCGAGGAAATCCGCATTGCGAAAATGTTCACACCCAAGTAAACTTAGGAGCGCTAAAGCCGGTAAATAGTGGCAATTTTCCCAAAACTCGTACTCCAGTGAAAGAAATGATATCAAATGTAATAAGCACTTCCAGTGAAATTCGCCCACCTAATACCCATAAGCGTGGAAAAGAACCAACCGACACTCAATCGACAAAATATGACATTAACTTTATACTAGTTAATTGCCGTAGCGTTAAAAACAAGCGCGCTGAAATCGAGCATATATTTCAGGACGCAGACGTGGTCATAGGAACGGAGAGCTGGCTTACTGAGGATTTAAGCGACAGCGAAGTTTTTCCTCCAGGATATAAAATCTACAGATGCGATCGAAGCGATAGGGCAGGTGGCGGAGTTTTTCTAGCAGTTAAATCACATTTACACAGCACCGCCCACGAAATAACTGACAATGAAATAGAAAGCGTGTGGTGTACAATTAAACAACGAAACAAAAGGAGTATACATGTTTGCTCTTTCTATAGACCTCCAAACTCCAAAATTGATGTTATTTACCAATTAGATAATCAAATATCCGCATTTACTGTGAGAGACAGTAAAAGTGTAATAATTATTGGGGGAGATTTTAATCTGCCATATATAAATTGGGATTCTTACACTGTAAAACCGAATTCTAAGAAAAGGGAAATCAGCGAGATCTTACTCAACACACTTGCTAATCACTCACTTTCCCAAGTAGTTGACAAGCCTACGAGAGGAAATAAAATATTAGACCTTTTTGCAGTAAGCCATCCTAAGTTGATAAAACAGCTCGATATTATTGACGGCATAAGTGATCACAGAGTAATTTTTGCAACCTTAAAAATTGAAGTAGAGTCAGCTGTAAAACCGAAACGCAATATTTATTTATTTGATAAATGCAACTTCATCAAATTTGGCAAGATGCTTAATGATTCGTACACGGATTTCGTAGCTAAAACTGAGGATAAAAGCACTGATGAATCATGGAATTATTTCTTAAAAATCCTACGACGGGGAATCAACGAATATATTCCGCAAAAATTGAAATGCGACAGTAAAGAACCTCGCTGGTATAACAACGATGTTAGGAGGGACCTTAAGAGACAGAGAAAATTGTACAACTTGGTTAAAAAGTTCACTACGGTAGGTGACAAATCGAAGGAACTTGAAGCAAAAGAAAGTTACGCTGCGCAACGCTCAAAAACTAAGAAATCAATGCGTTCTGCATTGCTAAATTTCAAGAAAAAAGTACTTGGTGAATTACTCGAAGAAAATCCGAAATCTTTTTGGTCATATGCGAGAGAGCTTCAGGGAAAATCTTCAACCGTAGATTCGTTATTTGATAATGATGGCAAACTTGTCACCGAAAATATTGACAAAGCTAACACGTTAAATTCCCACTTCAAAAGTGTATTCACCACAGACGATACTGCATGTAATTTTGAAATACAATTCACTGAGGAACCGATGAAAGAAATCACTATTCAACGTGATGGGATAACTAAACAGCTACAGTCGATAAAAAATAGTAAATCTCCGGGTCCGGAGGGAATACCCGCGCGTGTCCTCAAGGAGTTAGCGCCACAGATCGCACCGTTCTTAGACATAATATTCAAGAAGTCATTGTCTGAAGGAAAGATACCATTAGACTGGAAAATTGCAAACGTTACACCGATATTCAAAAAGGGAAACAGACACGACCCAGGGAACTATCGACCAATTTCATTAACGTCGATTATAGGCAAGATACTCGAACATATCGTCGTTAGCAATATCATGACGTTCCTGGACAGTCGTAACGTCCTCCATGGCTGTCAGCACGGCTTCCGGAAAGGTAGATCATGTGAAACACAACTCGCGCTCTTTCTTCATGACGTTCTCAAATCTGGCGAATCGAAAAGACAAGTTGACGCATTATTTCTAGATTTTAAGAAAGCCTTCGACACGGTACCTCATAACAAACTTTTATACAAATTACAGTCATGCGGCCTAAACGAAACAGTAGTAAACTGGATACGCGACTTTCTGAGTGATCGTAAGCAAAAGGTAGTTCTTGACGGAATTAGCTCTGATGTAGTTAAAGTGACATCAGGTGTCCCGCAAGGAAGCGTGATCGGACCCCTTTTGTTCATTATATACATAAATGATCTATGCTCTCGAATTAGCAGTAAAATACGTCTATTCGCCGACGACGCTGTCATCTATCGTGAAATTAGTGATCACTCTGACTTTGAAACTCTATCATCGGATTTAAACAACGTTCATGTGTGGAGCCAAGAGTGGGGACTCGAACTTAATCTGAGCAAATGCACGGCGGTACATTTCTTGCGGAAGTCGTCCAACTATTCCCATGTATATGCTGTGGATGGTGTTAACATAAAGGCGACAGATGAAGTGAAGTATCTAGGAGTTACGATAACTTCGGACCTATCGTGGGGAGCACATATAAGAAATATTTGTGGCAGAGCTCTGAAGAAGCTAGGATTCGTCAAGCGTATTGTGGGAAGATTTTCGGATGAAAAAGTAAAAGAGAGGTGCTATTTCGCACTCGTCCGGCCACACCTTGAATATGCAGCGAGCATATGGGATCCGGTGCAGAAAGACTTAGTCCGGGAACTTAATAAAATACAAAGGAAAGCTGCGCGATTCGTCAAAAACAGCTACGGGCGTACTGACAGCGTTACACAGATGTTAAACGAATTAGGCTGGGAACCGCTAGAGACTCGGAGGCTGCGCGCTAGGCTTAGATTGCTTGAACAATTGAGAATAGATATCTTTCAGAGCGACACGGAGAACATCATATTAGAACCCCACTATATTTCCAGGTCCGATAGAAACGATAAATTAAGAGAGATATTTTGCCGAACGGATAGGTATGGGAATTCGTTTTTCCCCCGAACAATAAGGGACTTCAATAAATGCTAGGCGTAATTTCATTAGAGCGTTTCCTTTTTATCTTTAAGCGGCTGGTGTCCTAACACCCCCCGCCACACGCCTATTGAGGCGGCTTGCGGGGTAATATGTAGATGTAGATGTAGATGAAATGACCCGAGAAAACCGGTCCCTCTACGTCCCTGCATTGATGGTCTATTGACTACAGTGTCGTGAGTTCCTTTCCCTAAAAGCGACATTGAAGTGGACCAAGTTTGGAGACTATATCACTCCAATTGTTAGTTGTATATTTGGTGACCCTATTTCTTAGGATGAACTGCTTTTGCGCTGTAGATACTAGAAAGGGTCCACTCTCTTCACTTGGAACACTTTTTACGACAACAAAGAGTAATTTCCTTGGGAATATGCACAAAACGTGTTCCTCATAAATGAGATAAGTTCACGCTGGCAAATATTCTAACTACCTCAAAAAAATAACCCATATGTAGTGCAGGTGTAGTAATTGCCTTTGGAAATTGCATTAGAATTCGAAACTGCCACGTGATCCAATATGTCACCTCAATTATTTGAGGTCGCCGCTGGGCATCGCTTTTTTTTTTTTTAGCTCTGCGTGCTAACGAAGGGAAATAATGAAAGCATAGTACTTGTCCATTGTCTTCCTAAAGTGAATTGTATGTGTTCTTTTTTCGTGAAATTAGGACAAAAAAGGTGAATTTAACGTAATAGAGAACTATGATATTGGAAGCGACACCGTTTCGTGGAATCATGTGCTAGATTCTCGATGACGTAGTGTTTTGACGTTCAATTGAGCCAAGGACGTTCAATTTAGAGCTGGAAATATTTTGATCCAAAATGGAAAAATTGGAGCTGGAAATACATTCATCCATGCGTTGGAAACATTTTTTCTTCTTCTTCTTCTAAGGCATTTTGCCTGTTCTTTATGATAATGCCTTTTCTAACTGAGGTTGTCGGACCATCTCTTGCGCGGTCGACCTATGCCCCTCTTTCCGAATGGTATTCGGTCCCTTGCTATCTTGACGATTCTTGAGTCGTCCAGTCTTGAAATGTGCTCATTCCATTCTACTTTCCTTCTACGTGTCCATTCTGTTATTGGAGGTATAGTACGAGGGCAAGGTGAAAAGTTCTCGGCCTGGCAATGAAAGACTGTAATTTTTATGTCAAAAATGCATTTATTTTTCCACAGCGTCCCCCTTTATGTCTATTTACTTTGCCCAACGTTTTTCAAATGAGTAGATTTCATGACGGAAGTGCGATTCTGGTAGGTCTGCAAAATAACCATCTGCAGCTGCCTTAACATCTTAATTGGACTCAAAACGTTTTTCATCTACAATTATTTTTTAATTTGGGAATAGGTGGAAGTCAGAGGGTGCCAAATCTGATGAATAGGATGAATTTTCCAATTATTTTTAGTTCAAATCCCTCAGTTTTCCCTGTGCCAAAGCATCTTTGTGGGCTGAGACATTGTTCTGCTGAAAGATGATTTTCTTTTTTTTCCACTCAGGCCTCTTCTCACGTATTTTCTCATCCCGTTGGTCCAGAAGACTTGAGTAGTATTTACCATTTATTTTTTAACCATTTGTAAGGTAATCAATTAGAAGAATCCCTTTTGCATCCCAGAAAACACTGGCCATCACCTTTCCGGCAGATAAAATCGACTTCGCCTTTTTTGGGGCAGGTCCGCCGGCTTCCACCCACTGCATTGATGACTATTTAGTTTCTGGCGTGTAGTGGTGGACTTACGTCTCATTGACAGAAACAAATTAGCGCACAAAATCAGTTCGATTATTTTGAAAACGGTCAAAACATCGCTGAGAAATTTGTTTACGCACATGCTTTCGGTCAGCATTTAACAAATGCGGCACTCAAAATGCAAAAAGCTTTTTCATATTTAATTCTTCATGAAAAATGTATCGTACTCTTTCCTCTAATATGCCTATGTCATCAGCTATTTCATTCACCTTTAATCGCCGATCGTTCAAAACCATATAGTGCACTTTCTCGATGTTTTCATTTGTTGCTACAGTTTTGGGACGTCCTTCACATGGTTCATCTTCAAGAGAATTTCGGCCACGTTTAAATTCTGCCACCAATTTCTTAACTGTCGATTATGAAGGAGCAGAGTCCTTATAAACCTTCACCAACTTTGGATGAATTTCCGTTTGCAATTAACCGTCCAAAACGGATAGTTTTATGACAGCACGATACTCCAGTTTATCCATGTGAACGAAACACACACAACACGTCTACTTCAACAAGCCGTGTCAACAATACAATGCGGCAGCTCAACTTGAAATTTGAATTAAATTGTTGGGAAATGTGTACGAATATAACAAAACTAAAATTTCATAGGTACTTACGCTATCTCTGTGTAAGGCCGAGAACTTTTCACCTCACCCTCGTATATAGGTCTCTGATATTTTCGTTAGAGATCCTATCTAGTCTTATCTTGTTCACTATTTTTCTCAGTATCGTCATTTCTGCAGTCTGAATTCTCTCTTTCTTTTTACTTGTTTGTGTTGTAATTTCCATGGAATGTGTATTTTAGGTCTGATAACTGCTTTTTATATTCTTTTTTTTGCTTCTTTTCGTAGGTATTTATTTCTCCATACTGCTTTGTTCAGGCAGCCCCCAATCCTTTCAGCTTTTGTTATTTGTTCATTTAACTCATCATATAAATTCCCATAGCTAGTTATAACTGCTCCAAAATATTTGACTTTCATTACCTGCTCTATGATGTCCTTGTTTAGTTGTAGTTTACATCGGATTGGTTCCTTTGAAGTTAACATTGTTTTTGTTTTTTTCGGGTGCATTTCCATATTATATTTATTTCCTATCTCCATGAATCTCATCAAAGTCTTTTGTAAATCAACTTCTTTTTCTGCAATTATTACTGCATCGTCTGCGTAGCATATAATATTTCTGCTTATTCTGTAGGTGTGCTACCCGCTTCTGTTGAGATAATATCTTTACTTCTTCATTAAACCAGGGAGTCTTTTTATCCGTAAGTCTTTTTTAAAGTATCAGGCGAAAGTTTGTGGAAAATTGTCACAGATTGCATTGTAACAGAAAACACTTTGTAAATATTTCCACACCATTTTTTTTTTTTATTTAATAAAATTAAAATAATAATAAAAAAAAATTGGTGTGGAAATATTTACAAAGTGTTTTCTGTTACAATTCAATCCGTAAGTCTTTTGTTGGTTTGGATTCTTCTCTTCCCTACTGCTTCTTCCGCTGATTCTAGTATTTTCGATTTTATTTTTACCCATGTTTCTTCAACAGTGTCTGATTCTTTTATAATGTTATGTTCTACTTTTCCTTCTAGGCGTATTCTATAGAGGTCCTTTGTTGATTCCTCTTCCAAGGATTCGACATAAGTTTTGTCTGAAATATTGGGTTTTATTTTGCTACTTTCATCGTTTTCATTCAAATTTGTGTTAACACTAGATTATGATCACTCCCAATATCTGCAGATGTTAGGCTTCTTACATCTAGTATTTTTGACGAATGTATTTTACTGTTTGTAATCTATGTTAGAAGTTTGGCCCATAGAATTCTGGAAAGTTATCATATGTTGTTGTAGGTTTATGGTTGAAAAATGTGTTATTAATTCTAAGCTCATTATCTGTACAGAAGCTCGCCATTCTTTCCCCATTATCATTGATTACTTCTTCATTGAACTTTTGCTTGATTCTTGGTATTATATGGTTACCAACTCTTGCATTGAAGTCTCCCAATAGTATGAGATATTCTTCCTTGTTTATGGTGTCTAGTGTGTCTTTGAGTATTTCATAGAATGTTTTGCTGTTTGTTTATATTATCTTCAGGGGCGTAAGCAGATATTATATTTAGTAGTGTCTGATTCACTTCTAATCTGATTAACATTGTTCTTTCAGAGACATTTCTATGTTCTTTTTAGTTGAAGTATTTTTTATTTAACAGTATTCCGACCCCTTCTTTACTTATTGTGTTCTTCTCTACTTCACATAAATAAGAATATAATTGTTGTTTATGCTGGTTCCTTTCCCTTTCTTTTTAGTTTCTGTAATACAGTATACGTCGATTTTGTTTTGTTTCCAACTCTAATATTATCTCTTGTTCTCTTCCATTCCATGACCGTATATTCCATGTACCTATTCTAAAAATGTTTTCCTTTTTCCATTTTTTCTTCATTTTTCGTTATTCATTGTCCTATTTCTTGCTCTGGTCGTCATATGGTTAGCATTCCGATTCCGAGGCATTGTATTATTACTTTGAGCAATTGATTTTTTTACGGTGAGTAGGTCGCTAGCCTCACTCACCAACCCTCCTCCTTTATCCGGGCTTGGGACCGGCACGGTACCGTAAGCTACTCAATCCACCCACGATACCGAGGCGGAGAGAGAAAAAACATTTTTTCGTACATGTTAAAGAGTATGAGCTTAAAAAAAAGTTTAAAAAAAATGATGCATGCTCCCCTTTGATTTTTAATACTTCCTTATTTTATGGTCCCGCAATAAATCGCCAAAATCTACATCACCAACGGGCGAAGATCTAACCCAGCAACGTAATAGACGAGGATATGGCCATGAAAAAGTCGTTGAAATGGACGAAACTCTTCACGTCCGGCGAAAAAAAAAACGCCGTCACGGTTCATCCGCAGCAGTCAGGGTTCTTACGCAGCCGTCAGGGTTCTTACGCTGAGAAACTGGCAGATGATTTCTCGTTCAGGTTCCTATTAAAGAGTCAACCACTATTATGTACTACGCAGCAGAGGGGACGACGATATATTCTTACCACTGTCGAGCTTACAGAATAGGAACGAGAGAAAACAGGTTACTGTCATTTCACTGTGAAGTATAAATTTAATTTTGTTGATCCAATAACGGCTACTCACGCAAAAATGTTTATGGATTCAGTAGGCTATGCTAAGTGGTGCATTAAAAAGCAGCAAGGTACAATTCACCACCATATTGGGTTCTGCCAATCAAAAGAGAGAGCAAATATAGGGATTTTTCGCATATTATTTTTTAAGCATGATGTTAGAAGCTTATTTAACAAAATCGTATGATTGAATCAAAGTATATTCAAATTAGACTGTGTTTTGTCAATTTTATGATTTTCACAAGTAGTTTTACAAGTACTGCTTACAATATACGAGATATCGTATGAAAATTAGTGTCAAATGATTTTTGTATGGCAAATTTGACCATGTTTGGTGTCATATATTTATTACGTTGTAATATGTGATAGTTTGTGTAGGAATTAAATTTGTAAAATGAAATGAAGGTAGTCTTAAAACAGGAATGACCTTCAGTGCTACCTAAAGCTTCCATTTTTGTGCTGTATTTGCATGTGCGTTTATTTTAATGGTGGAAGCAATACAATTTATGAAAATTATATGGTGGCCACAAAATGTATGCGAGAAATAACCATTTTATCCATGTAAGTTTTTATTTTTTTCATAATTAAAACTTGGAGAAAACCCGCCATTTAAAGATATGGTGCCTCCCCCGAGATCTGAATTAATTAAATAATTTAAATACATTCACAATAAAGAATAACTCAACAGTAGAAAATTCTCAAACATATGCAGAAATTAAGTAAAATTGTTGCTTTTTATTGTTCTTTTAAAGATCCGATATCCTTGATGCACGTCTTTGAGAATCAAACAGGAGTTTATAGGCAGTGAACATGGATCAGACAAGACTCTTTGACTTCTCCCCCTATCCTTATGTGCGTGTGTGCGTTCAACACTCGTTTTATCGGAATAGCCTTCGCGGGATTTCTTTTTCTCCTACCGAGGCGCCCTTTTCCACGCTTCCTGAAGGGAGAGGGTGAGAGAAAGAGGCGGGATCAACTCGAGTCGTCGCCGCAAAGCCAGGAACCCGTCTGCTACCTCTCTTTACGGCGAATTCACAAAAAGATAGTGGCAGCGGCGTGAACTGCAGTTTTTTTCTTTTCTTTTTTTGTAAGGTACGGATAAAATGGGTTGGGGGGAGGACTATTGTTGTAGCTCTGTAAGGGTGGATGGAGGCTGGCAGTTTGGTGACGGCAGGGGGTGGTAGAAGAGGTAGGGGGAGAGGGAGGTTTCGCGTCGGAGGGATGGAAAGAATGGAAGAAGAGCAGTCAGGGTCGCAAGAATTGTAGCGAGGGGGTTTGGGGAGGGAGGCTCTGGGGAAGGGTAAGGGTGGGCTCGTGAAATGCCTTCTTTGTGTGAAGGGATGGTGGGGGAAGGGTAGATTGCGCTCTCAGAACCCTGGGATGCCCTCCAGGGAGCGGGAGGGCGGACGAGTAAAAGGGATTGCGAGGGAGTGTGGGCGGGGGTTAGAGGAGGGGGGTTGGAAGGGGTGTTTTTTTTTTAATTTATATCTTTGCAAGCAGAGGAGATGGGAGAGCAAACTTTTAAGGTAGTTTGAGCGAGATTCTTCCCTATTCATAATAGGGACAGTATACAAATGTTAATTTTTAAATTTAAGCACCTTTTAGAAATGTGACGTAAGTGTCGTAAAATAAATGGCGCTAAAACTTTGTTTTAAATTGCTGAAATAGTCAGTAATTAATTAAATTTACATGCATAAAGTTTGAACTTAACTCTTTTTCTTAATGCCGTGCCCTGAAAACGCGTTTTAACAACCCTAGATTTTATTGAAATTCTGTAAAACTTACTGCGATGAGTAGCTTATTTACTAAAAAAAACATTTTAGAAAGCAAGAAACTGCACAGTGCTACATTTTTATTGAGATCTAATCGTTTAAAATTCCTCATTGTTGAAAGAAAGTCACACTGTAGTGCATACCTGTACCATGGGACGAAACGGCTATGGGGTCTCCTCTTTCTCCTGTTATCGCCAACATAAACATGGAAACATTTGAAAAAGAAGCGTTAAACACCTTTGACCATCACCCAACAATTTGGTTAAGATACGTTGACTATACATTCGTCGTTTGGCCGCATGGAAAAAAGATACTCAAGGAGTTCCTATTACATCTGAACAGTCGGCATCCTTCGATCCAGTTCACGATGGAAATCGAAAAAGACGGACACCTACCATTCCTGGATATCTTAGTCCAAAGAAAAGATGACGGTACTCTTGGACATAGTGTGTACAGAAAGAAGACTCATACCGATCGATATCTTCACACACGCTCACACCACCATCCACAACAGAAGACTTCTGTTATCAAGACCCTGTTTGATCGTGCCAGAAAAGTTTCCGATCTTGATTACATCACACAAGAAATACACCATTTGAGGATAACATTAAAGGATTAATGGATATAGTAACAAATTAATTGAAAGAGTGACATAAAAAAAACCTAAAGAGAAGGAGACTCCTAAACCTCTGGGATATGTTATGCTGCCTTACATTGCGGGTACGACTGATCGCATAGGTAGAACAATGAAAAAGTATAACATAATCATACTATATAACACTACCTCCAGAGTACGAGATCATCTACGAGGGACTAAAGATCCATTACCACCCACGATGTATCAGGGTGTATACGAACTTCTCTGCTGTTGCGGAAACCAAGAGAGCAATTGGATGCCGATTAAAAGAACATGAACGTGCAATCCGGAAGAAAGACTGGTATCACTCTGCCGTGGCTGAGCACACTACGTTTGAGGAAGGTCACGCCATTGACATCGAGACGGCAAGAGTACTACACAAATAAAGCAGTTACTTTCCGCGGCTCATAAGGGAGGCGATTGAAAAAGAAAAAGGACCAAATAAAATCAATTGAGAGGATAGTTATAAACTCCCTTATACCTGGAAGAGACTTCTTCGAAATTAAGTTTTTACATCTCAAAATCTTTAACTGCTGGAATTGTTTATTTATTTAAAACAAATAAGGCGGGGAAAAAAACGGTGTATCTGTCAACAGCATAACAGACATTCACAAATGATTAAAGAATAAACATAAAAGTCTCATTAAACATCCGTTAGTCATTTTAACAATATGGAAACCATGGAAACGGAACAAACTTTGCGAATTTTACTTGTAAGTTTTTTTTATTCTTTTTTTTTTAACAAGAAGCTGTGTTGCCCGACCTGGGTCGGTTTTTTGTCCTTCCAGGTTTTTTTTATTCACTACCCGGGTTTCTACAGTTTATGTGCGCCTGCAAGTTTCAGTTCAATATTTACTCAAAGTGTGATCAATGGAGAGGGAGTAAGGGAGGGGCCGGAAGAGCTTCACAGACATAGATGCAATCCCTGACTGAGTACACTACCATAAAAGATGCTCGATATGCTCTCCGTCTTCTAGATCCTCCGCCCCCGTTTCCTTGCGACTGCTCAGAAGTTCGCAAAACGGCGACGCCATCTCTCGGGGAGGGTGCCGAACTACTTGCGACGCGCGCGGTTTCGTTTTACAAAGAAGACACCTTCAATCGTGTAAGTGTATACGATAGAGACGCTTTCGGCGGGGAAAGTTGTCTCCAGGGAAGCCCTCAGACTGGTGACGTCAGATCTGGTGAGGCAACCGTAATTGCCTTGAAAGCCTTTGCTAAAAAAAGCATCTTTATTTATCAAATGAATATCGTTTGTGGCGTTATTAATGGGAGCTGCAAATCATAAACAAATGTAATAGTTTATAGAGAAAGGATTACTGACTTAGAAGTCTTCATTTGCAATGTAATGTAATTACTTTAACGGCAAAGCCAATGAGCATACCTTATGGACTTTGATTATTAAATTTACCTTAACTAACAGAATCATTAGCACAAGTTACGAAGACTAATAACTTTTCTTTCATTTATCCTTAAGGTATATAAAAAAAATATGCTTGAGATAAAAGCTGCCGGAAACATTGTCTCCGGGCTCCACCATGTTAGTGCCTCAATGGGTCACCATGTCTAACGTTACATGTACCAGCTTGCTCTGGTCACCTTAACAATACATTACAAAGATAGCGCACGCCCCCTCTATTTTGTAGATGCTCGATGAAGAACACTCTTATAACACTATTCCTAGTATTCTAAGAACATCGGTTGTTTTCGGGGGATAATGAAGATCGAATGGAGGAAGAGAATCACCAATCAATAAGTCTCTCAAAGAGTTGGAGTGAAAATAAATGCAATAAAAATCTTAAAAAGAGAAGAGACAAACTTGCTGGTCACATTTTGTGATATAATGATCTGTTGGCAACAATAACAGAAGGAGAAATTAATGGGAAGGATTGCAGAGGAAGACCGAGAATGGAATACATCGGGCATATTATAAAGAACGTCAACATGAAAATTATCTAGGAATGAAGCGTTTGCCTAGAGTACAGTCATGTACAGTACACAGTTTACGTGCGGAATGTTAGGGGTGATATAAGGAAATACTTGAACGCATAAAAAAACAAAGAGTGATAACCTATTATTTTACGAAGTGACCATAATTTTTTAGTGCAGTGTATATTTTAATTAAATTGAAAATTAAGTTACTTTTAACAAGGATAAGTACGCTAATGTTTTCTTTTTGCGGGGTGCTGCTGTCAATGGTCTTAAAGGCTGGTAAGATTTTATTATTTTTCTCCAATCGTGACTTTCATTACGACCCTAACAACTGGTCCAATTTCTTCCGCCAGGCTTCGTGCCACCCCGCGAGGCCTGCGTTCATTACATTGCGGCCGGAAAAGCCCTACTGGATTCTTTTTTGTCATAAAATGCTAATATGTACAGCGATGATATCTTCTTTGGCGGATTATGGTATTTTCATAGGGAGCTTATTTATTTTGGTGGCGTAACTTAGGGGAATTGAACCCAGAAAGAACTTAATCAGCGGATTATCCGTGTTTCCCGATTATCCGTGCACCCTTCACCAGTCATTAGCACGGAAAATCGGGAGTTAACTGTGTGAGATAATTATCTAAACTGAAATGATCACTACGCAGACCAGAATGAAAGTATGACATAAGTTTTTAAAATCTTTGTGGCAAAGGGCAGTGCCTTCACTTTATTTTGTAAAAACTTTCGGCGGGCGAAACTCCTTTTATTCACAAAGTTTGTAAAAGCTAACAAAGAGTTTTATATTTTTCTCCAACAAAATCATGGTTCAACTCCTTTTAATTTGTTTCAATTTCATGAACAAGCTTGCATTTATATCGCATATACTCTTAAAGGTGGTCCAAATTTGGCACCTATGTGTATGAAATTGTTGAAAAAAATATAATGCAGTACTATCGGCCGTAGCTGGATTTTTATAGTGATTCATGGCAACGGATGCACTTACAATTGCGCTTATAATATTATATCTACAAGCAGAATCTAGTAATGCTACTATTTTGTCAATTATGTGAAACATTCTCTGTATGCAGGCAGTTCAATTGTCTCCGGGTTCCACTTCGTTGGGTTATCTGGATGGTGATAACGTTTCGTAGCCAATGCAGGCCACATCTTCAGACCAGGTCCGAAAATGTTGCATGCATTGGGTACGAAACGTTATCACCATCCAGTTAGCCCAACGTAGCGGAACCCGGAGACAATTGAACTTCCTGCACTACAGCGCTGCGAAAGCCTGGAGCAGAAATTCTCTGTATGGTTCAAAACTTCGCGGAAAATGAATCTATAACCACCCACGTTAAACTTCTTTTCACTCAGCCCGTTTGCTCTCATAGTTCGATAATAGATAATGCCTAGTGGATAGAAAAAGCCTTCATATTGATTCTAGACCATCTTACACGTAGCCGTTAAATTTCCTTGTTATATGCCCGAGACCAACTTGTAACTGCTTAGTATTCCGCCCGGCTGTGCGCTATGGTTTTTCATCTCGTCGCGAAACTTGATCCCCATTGGTGCTTTTTTCCTTTCCCCACTACTCCCTCCCCCTCACCCCTCCCCCCCCCCCGTCACCACCCCCTGACCTGACCTCATCCCATTCCTTCTTCCGGCCCTTTCATCTCATTCCGCTCTCCTCGCTTGGATAAATATATTTTAGTGGACAACGACACTCTTGGGATCAGGAGTAACTTTAAGTCATCACTTTGTGAAAATGTCTAATTTACATGATGAACAATTAGTAACCGAGAATAAATACTAGGAAAAAAAATGAAAAGCTGGTCATAAAAGTTGGAGGGAACAAGCTTGAGTAAGTGCAGCAATTTAATGACTTATTTAGCAGGTTATGTGCATGATAGCGAATACATTATGGGGAAGATAGCGCTAGCGAACAAAAAGCGTTTGGCAAAAAGGTAAGGAATACTATAGAAGTGGCCGGTGAAGAGTGTAACATGGATTGTAGCGGTGCATGGGGCAGAAACGTGGACTCGGAGAAAAGAAAATTCATTTGTGATGTGGGTGTGGAAGAAGAAGGAGAAAGTGCGGTGGGTGGAAAGGAAAACGAACGAGGAAGTGGTTATTATGGTGGGTGAGGAGAGGAAACTTAAGGGGGAGACTAGGATCAGGCAGAGTACTTTGTTGAAAGAGGTAACGAGAGATACGAAGGGATGCTGAGTGCCGTCATACAGGGGAGGATGTTGATGAGTTGAAACTCATGAGAGGGAAAGGAGAAGTAAGAGAATATGGTTTATCGACGGGGTGAAGAGAGGTAAGACGTTTGATTAGGTGAAAAACGAAGTAATATGGGTGGATAGGGTTCTACGACTATAAAAATCAAGAGAATGTTTATTGTCTTCCATTTTAACCTACCTTAGCTGAAGAATTATCTTAATTATAATATGCACAACTATTATCACCCTCACTTTGTTTTTTTTTGACAGCGATTCCAGCACTTTAGAGCCATTATCATGATATTGTATAGACAACAGTAAGCCATTTTATAACAATAAAATCTTCTCGAAGATGGACATTATAGTGACTTTTAACCTGTTTTTTGCAGTTTTATAACAAAAGACTGAAATAATGTATTTATAGAACAATATGGAATTGCAGACTGCTCTATACTTAATCTATTCTGTATTCACCATTTGATTTATACTCATTCGTCTCTATTAAGAATTTGACTGTTTATATTTTATCCAGCTGTTTTAACCTTTAGTTGTGTGGCATAAATCTGGCATTCTTTTATAACAGTTCTGCCAGTCTTCTTGGTTCTCCTTTGATGCATATTTATGTTTTCCTCATTGTTTTGTCATTGTTTACCCTCTGACTCGAGTCTGCTTTGGTGCTTTCTTTACCGATTCTTGTCTTCTCATTGTTTTCCTTGTTATGAAAGTCCTCTTTTGACATTTGACTCATTCCACCCCTTTTATTTTGACCTATTCCACCTTAACCTTACATTCTCCACCCACTGCAACCTCATAAACCCTCCCCTCATTTCTTACGGGTATATAAGTGAGATCTCTAGTGTAGAGGTATTAATTTAATAATGACACTTCATTTTTGCATGGAAAATTTTGTTGGTAAATAAAATTATGAGAAATTAGTGTTCAGTTTATAATAGTTCATCATGAATGAACGAATCAGGGGAGTGATCACGGTTCTCCATAACGCGTGCACTCGCGTTATCGTTATTTTTCAATTGCGCTCATGAGAGCGTAAACGTTATCAGCATTTTTCTAATTTTGTCAGGTGCTTTAAATCACTAGTTGTAATTGATGGAGCCCATATTCAGGACAATGACTGTAAGCATTGTCCTTATTCAGCAGTTTACGTTTTGAATAGCGATAACGGCAACGCGAAAGATGGAACCGTGATTCCATCTAAGATGCGAGGACCACTGAAAAAGTGGAACAGTAAGGAATAGAAGCATTCGAAACGCAAGTTTTGGAGAATAATGCTCCTGACTAAGTGGACAGACTAAGCATTGAAAAAAAGTATATACGGAGTGGAAAAATCGGAAAATGTTTATTTATTTTGATTTTTAAGGCAGTGATTGTTTAGTGCATCCACCAAATTCTTCGCCAGTTTCTTCGGCGCAAAGCTTAAAATAATTGCCATGCGCTCAGTGATTTTTGACAAATGGTATGTTTAGAAGTGTTACAACAGGAAAATCGTGTAAAGTTATCATTCATATCTAACTAAATGTATTGATGCATTTGGAAGAAATAGAGTAAATTCAGATTTTAAAGAGAATAAAACAAAATTTTCAAACCCAACAATTTTTTAAGGCGATGCATATGTTAACTGTGTGTGAATTGTCCAGTTGGAGTCAATGTGAAGAATATATACGCAGAACTATTTTAGAACCACTTTTAAAGTGTCGAGGGTTGGTCAAGAACAATGAAGCTATAATACATTGCCAACGTTTTGGAGTTCAATGCACCCCAACATCGTCATCATTACACTCCAAAACGTCGGCAAGGTATTATAGTTTCATTGCCCCTGATCTATCCTCAATGCTTCAAAAGTGGTTCTAAATTAAGAGGTCGATAGAACATTACTGTATAAAACTATTTTAGTAGTTTATATACCATAGCACCTGTTCAAACACCTCCTTGAACTTGCGTTAGTGTCTGTAATATTGGAATTTGAGTCAAAAACCTTCAAGATGGCAGACAAGGGGTCTCTATCTCATCACCCCAGAGTATGGTTGCTCACTATAGCGAAGTCAAGGAGTTAGCGCGGCATATCGGAGAACTAAGGGTTCCCGTTTCTCAACCTTAGGATTATGCGACGGATGATAATGGCTCTAACTTGACATAAGTGCCGGGAAGTTTCTCAACCAATTGGGGATCTGCCCCGTTACGAGAAATTGCCCCCGCTGCCTCTTGCCTCAACCACACACCATCACCGTCTTCATCCCATTACATCCCCTTGCTCACACATCACGGCGCTTCTTGGAGACCTCGCGAAGAGCAGTGCATCCCTGGGCCTCACTCGACCGAGAAGATGAGATGAGATTCGGGTGAGACCGTTTTTTCCCGAAGGCCCTTCATTACATTTCGCGTTCTGTGTCTATTTTTTGTCTTCCGCTTCCCTGTGCTGGTGCTCCGTGAAGCGGAATTGCTCCGGGAAAAGAAAGAAAACACTCCTGGTTATTCAGGAAAAGGGAACGGGAGAACAAAAATAGAGAATTCGGCCATCAGCAATAAAAGGAAGCGTTTGTTCCCAAAAAAATGGGGCTAAAAAATATCCTACGGTGGCAAGTAATAAAGTTGAGCGGAAATTGCGTTTGGCTGGTCGGAACACGTTATGGATAACAGTTAGGTTTTTCATATCTGCGTGAGCTTTTTGATTGTACGCTGCGTAATTTGCTATTCTGGTAGTTTTCCGCTCCAACAGTGGTACTCAGTCTCATTATTAAGTGATAATGCTCGGTATTCCATAAATATGGCCTATTGTCTTTATAATTTTGAAAAAAAAACAGTAAATATAGTTCACATTTTCATGATTTTATGGAATAATTTTAAACACCAATCTCCCAATTGCTAAACAGGTACAGTTACATATATCCCTCTACAGCTGACTCCAATGCATATTCATAAATGTTCACAATTATTAATTTAAATAGCAGAGAGCGAGAGTAGATGTGTGTAATTTGGAAAGCGGCTTACATAATAATGGGAAAAGACAAGCTATTTGGAAAATAATCGTTTTGTAATTTGTATTCTAGTTTGGTATAGAGAGATATGGAAGATAAAAAAGACTGTGAAGAACATAAGATCAATACAATTCATAAAAATAGTGTGTGATTCTAGATGAAAGAGGACAAAAATGTAGGAAGGGAGAAGTGTCGAAATAAAGGACGAAACTGAAATAAATAGGATTGAAGAGAGAAGAAAATACAGTAAGTAAAAGACGGGAACGTTAGTCTGGCGGCTTTGACCGCCCAGACTAACGTTCCATATGTTCCATCTTGCTCCATCTCTCAAGTTACCTCTTTAGATTTTATCATCTGGTTACTGCATTTTGGGTAAGGATTTTGATGGAGAATTGTTACTTTCACCAATTATCCTTTGCTATAGAGTATTCCGCATTCAATAGACGCCGTGGGCTTATGGAGATTTTGGTTTGGCGTAAATTTCCATAAGTACGGAGGTGAAATTTTGCCAATTGCAGCAGGAAAAATTAGCATGGTATTAAGAAGTTTACTAATTATATAAAAAGGAGTACTCCAATATGCAAATATTCATTCTTAAAGTAACTTACTAAAATTTATTGTGGTGTTGGAAATGGTGGCATACGTATCATACTGGTGAGTACGTGGAGAATAAATATGGAATCAGCGTTCTCCTTTGGGCCCTTACTGTCAACTAAATTTGGAACGCACTCTAAAGCCGCATAAATTCTTCGCAAGATTTCTCTTTATTTCATGTTCAGCATACTTCCTGCTTATTTTCAGACCATGCAACATGTTTTTCCTACCCCTCCCACATCTCCTTTATCCCAGCATTCTCCCTTCTTTTTAAACGGAGCAAAGCAAACCCATCATCCATAATTACTTCCTCCTTCCAATTACTTTACCTCCTCTGGATTTCCTTAATCTACTTTTTTTCCTTCCCCGCAATACCAAGAGCTTCCTCCTCTGTGTTCATTAGGTCCAACGTACTTTCTCCATCCCACTCCACAGAACCACATCTCTAACGCGTTCAGTCTCTTTATCTTCCGCACTCCCCAGGCTCCAAGTTTCTCTGCCATTTAGCACCACGCTCCATATCAGGCTCCTAGCCAAACTTTTCTTAACGTCTTCCCAAGGCTCCTGTAATTAGTCTCCCCATATTAATGAAAGTCTCTTCCTCCTACGATGTTCTCTACATTATACTGGGCTCGGAGGCGGTGGGGTCGAGTCCTTGCTTGCCGTACTGAGGTCGCGGGCTCGAGAAGTGGTGCTGCAGTTGGCTCGAAGTCTAAAAATAATCTTGGACCACATACAATATTTAGCTGTTTATACGTTAGAACTCACCTACAGGCTGTAGTAAAAGTGATTAAAGAATTATATTTTACAAATTTTCCTTAATGAAAGCATGTTTTGGCTAATGTTTTCGGCACTATATTCCAAATTTAGACGAATTTACTTTGAATATGGTATTCAGGATTTTGGTTCTGCGATTAATTATTTAGTATTAGGCAACAGCGTGCTATGCTGCCGGCTTCGTCGGGCTTTTAAGAACAACAATGGTCTTTTTAAAAAAATAAGTTAACAATTCCAGCAGTTGATGATTTGGAGAAGTAAAAACTTAATTTCGAAGAAGTCTCCTCCATGCATAAGGGAGTTTATAACTATCCTCTGTATTGATATTATTTGTTCTTTTTTTCTATTTCAATCGCCCCCCTTATAAGCCGCGGAATGTAACTGCTTTCTTTGTGTAGCATGCACCCATAATTCTTTTGCGCAACATTAATGCACCACGAATGTGCAATGGAACCAGGCTCACTTTCAAACCACTGATACCAAACGTCATCGAAGCGACAATTCTGAATGGCAATTCAAAAGGAGAAGATGTGCTTATTCCACGTATTTCCATCATTCCCACCAAATGCCATTTGATTTCAAACGACTACAGTTCCCCGTTACTACACACAGAAACCAGTTACTTTCCGCGGCTCATAAGGGAGGCAATTGAAATAGAAAAAAGACCAAATAATACCAATAGAGAGGATAGTTATAAACTCCCTTATACCTGGAAGAGACTTCTTCGAAATTAAGTTTATACTTCTCAAAATCATCAACAACTGGAATTGTTTATTTATTTTAAAAAATACCAAAGTTGTTCTTAAAAGCCCGACGAAGCCGGCAGCATAGCACGGGGAAACTGTTGCTTAATACTAAATAATTAATTGCAGAACCAAAAGCCTGAATACCATAAGCAATGAGCTGCGAAAATCTACAAAAAAGGAATTTACTTTTAAATTTATTTTTTTTGGAATGGTACTCGATTTGACACCTTGATATTTATTAGTAAGAACTATAACAATAAGATATGTACTATTTCACGTTTAAAAGAAAGTAAGTACGCATGCAATCGAGTTATTACGAAATATATGTCATGTTCCATAAGGCTAATTGCTAAAATAGCATTGAATTACCAAAAAACCAAATCAGTTTGATGCAATATTTTCACATTTATCTTTAGAATCACTAAAGAAAACACGTATGCAAAGTTTCACGCATATGTGTACATAAATAAAAATCACTCCAATCACCTTAAAAAGACCTTAAGAAGCCGATATATCGCTGCCTCGTGCGTGTAAAGGATATAGATATCACCATAGATATCTTTTGTATATATATTTTGGATATTTTTGACTAGAATGTCCCCCAATAACAAAATTGCTGCCAATCATGTTAATGATGTCAGAGTTAGATACGGCAAAAGAGGATAGGAGAGAGGATTTGGAAGGAAAGCGGTTACCTGAAGCGGGAAGTTGTACATCTCCAGAAGTGGGGCGGTGGACTGAGGCTAAAGTTCATTCTGCCAAATGTATTTCCCGATAAGATTCCATTGGTTTTAAGGGCTTTGGGATCGTCCCAACGCGGTGCTTGAGCCTGCTCACCGAGAGGATAGCTGGGCGATTGCCATGTAGTGGGGTTTGAAGTGGTTGTCATGGGAGGCACATTTGTATTCGGTATCGCACATACATGGCACGGAAGGGCATAGGGCAAAATGTGGTTACAGCTGTTTCAACTCTGCTGTCGCTATTGCAGGAAATAATTTAACCTTGCTGTAAGAAGGCACTTTTCTTTGATATAGCTACAATCTCAATAGTTTTTATATTAAATTCAATAATAAATTCTCACCAAAGTTTCGTTAGTTTAAACTAATTTCATTAGTTTACCATAGAATCGAAAAAGTTGAATTTGTAATGCTTAACATTTATTCCTTGAATATCACATTTTAACGTTTAACGATGAAATCGATCGGTGAAATACAATTATGTGGAACAGTACGAAGTGTCTTCTATTTTGAGTTTTGGTTAAATTAAATGTATCAAAACTCAAACAAAGAAGAAGTAACGATTTATAAGTGGTCATTATATACATTAATTATTATCGAACAGTACAAAGTTCATTTTTTTGCCGTCATGGTTAACATGCCATACTTTCTTAAAGTTACACCAGATTCAATCATGTCTAGTTTTATCAGGGCTTCGTTGTGTTTAATATAGCTACTATAATAAAAAAACAATAATACTTTAATTTACAAGATACCGACTGACAGGCTTTTCCTTTGAAATATGCTAACAGTTTAACTTTGCAAATGCAATAAATACTACAATTTTGACCCAGCTATATCACCAATGCTAATATTTTTGGATCTAAAAAACTAACACTTCGTTTGTTGTGCTAGTTAAAGTTTATATTTTATGTACGCATATTGAAGTCTTCCATCCTTCCCTACCATCATCTACAGCCTTGATGGGTGCATAATGTGACCATTATTTCTAAGGTTAAGAACGTAGCTTACTCTGGATTTAATCAAACGCTGGAGCTTTATGTTAAATTCCTCAGTTAGGTCATGAAAAACTAGGATACAAAAACCGAAGTTAGGAATAATTAAAGAGATAACAAGCCATTTTTACAAAATGGCGTGGCAGTAAATGTTTGTGAATTTTTAATTGCTGTAGGGTGACGTTCACCTGACTAGAAAATCATTGTATATTCTCGTTCCAGGAAAAAAGTAGTAGTGAGGATTTTCCAAAACTTTTTCTCGGTCTAAGTGAAAGGTGTGCTTGTATTCTCTAAAGTTATCAATGCTAAAATTATGAAATAAAGTTTGAAAATTGGGAAAAATTGGAGAGTTATTAATGAGCATAGATTTAGTTTTTTTTATTTAACCGGAAAGAAATTACATTGGGCCTACAATGAGAAGGGAGAACATCGTTATAAAACTTCCAAACATGCTAATTTTATTTTCTGAATGAACTTCTAAGTAATTTTCTAAATGTAATTTTTTTGAAACTTTATCATAACTTGTGATGGGGCTGTAACAGCTGATGGGGAAACCATCAGCTGAAAACGCCTTAAAACTAAAGATTTTTTTGCGATTTTATGAAATTTATAGTGGTAAGTAATGAGTATATATTTTTTAAAGTTATTGCGGAAACATATAAAGTCCACGCATTTACATTTCTGACGCAATATATGCGCCTTAACTTTTCTTCATAATTGAAAAAAATAAATTTTTTATTCTTTCATAAGTCTCCAATAATAGACAATATGTACCTACATAATATATGATATTCTTGGTTGGCAAACAGACTCATAGTATTGCAACCTCAAAGTTGCATACAATTGTTGAAATTGAGAAAAATATAGGTACTACTATCCTTACCAATAATATTCCCCGGAAAGAGCATAATGTATTTGTTGTTGAAACCAGAGAAATAGTAAAGGGGACAGAATGCCAGTAAAGAAAAAAAATGAAAACTACCAAAATATCAGTGAAACAAAAATATGAAAATTATCAAAAACAAAAGGATATTACGTGTGGATATTAATTGAAGTTATTAAATAATTATGTGGCAAAGAGCCAAAATCTGATATGTCCAAAATGACAACTTTACAGGTGAACATTTTAAGTTTTGATTGAATTAACGTATAATGAAATGTCATTTTTCTTCAAAGTGAATAAGAGAGACTAAGTGATTGGCATTCTGTATGGTAACATTTCATCTTTTGACCATTAATAAATATAATATTAAACATATATATATATATCAATCAACACCTACAAAATGCATGTTTTGGACATATCAGGTTTTGGCTAATTGCCAAAGAATTATGAGTCCTCCTAAGCCTGATTCTGGCTGATCAGGAGATTCTCAAACGCAAATTAATGCCTCCATATTATGTTACACAGTTAAGAATTCGAATCGATTTACCGTATAGATGCATGAGTGATAATTTTCATAGTTACTCTTAAATTGTAAAACAATAAGCAATATACAGGAAATTTTATATGTACCTTTGATTATGTACAATTGTTTTCCTATAACAATATTTTACTTTCTTCTTAACCTCACCTATAGTACTTAAAATCAGAGTATGAATTGGTAATTAATTAAAATAATGTTATGAATAACGCTAGTTAGCCTATTGCAACCATAATTATTGCAGAATTTTTATGGAATCTATGGAATTCGCTTAACTTTGTAAATGAAATGTATGAATTAGTTATTCCACATAAATTTATTAAACATTTATGTGGAATAACTAAGTTATAACTTTCATTTACAATCCGAAAAACAATTTAAAGGGATTGTTTTTATCCCGAATCAGTGAAATTGAATTGGTTTCTTTTCTCTTTTCTAAATTACTTGCACTCGAGATATAAGGCTTAAACTTTTATTGTCGGATAGCTAAAAAAATTGGAGGTTTAGTTATTGAATTCGAATTTCCTTCACTTTTGTCTGAAATTGGTGCTTTTTGCTCTAAAATAATCCATTCCTTATTAACAATAGTAATTTTCTTATTTCCTTGACAACCGCAGCATGGGCTTTCATTGGGCAGTTATGCCTGCGACCTTCATGACGTAGTTTTGTGTGTTCAATATGAGAACTGCAGTGAGGTTCTAGTAGGGGCATGTTGCACCTCATCAACCCCAGGGGTGGTTAATAAAAAAATGTGTGGTATCCTGAATGGTATTTGAATTTTGCACGTCACATTATGAAGATTCTTTTTACATAGTGAAATAATTTTTATTTTTTCTTCTCTACGTAGAGCCTCAACGGACACTATCCGCTAGTAATTTTACAATTTTTAAATGATGTTATAAGTGGCCGATGTTTTGTATAATTAATATTCCGGGAATGGCGTGCGGTAGAATGGGCAGGGATTCGGTGCCTGTTCTTTTCAGTTTGCCTGAGGTCATGACTCTTTCGGTGGTCGCGTGGCCAATCGAATTCAGTCGCATGCATCATCGATCGTCTACTCCCCGTGTTCCGAGAACGAGAGGAGAGGGAAAGAGCGGGAGGTCGTGGGCTGCGGGACAGGTCACGAGACTTTTAATGTCCATCGCGAGAGGCGAGCCTATATATAGCGACTCATACATCACCTGGGCTGTCCCGTATATACATGCGGAACAAGATAAATGGAAAAAGAAAAGAGATCGAAATGAGATTTCAAACGGCGAATCGAAAGGCTAAAAAAAAAGGCCCATTTGGACGTGAGAATAAAACTCAGGGCCGTTGGTGGATGTTAATTTCGTGGAATGCCATTTTCTTTCTATCAGCGTAAAATCAATTGCTTTTTCACTTCTAGTGCTTTATGTCATTCCTCCTGCCTCTCTTTCTCTCAGCCCATCATTCATCATGCGCAAGAAGATTATCTTTTACGTCGAAGTAACTTGTATTGAATGGTGTTTTCTGGTTTATGTTCTTTCCAACCTTTTTCGATCAAACTGAGCCTTCGGTGGTAAAGGCTCTGGCTGACACTTCGTGAACTGCTGTACCAAGGAGAGATTAAAATTACTCAACAGTCAATATTCTAGAAGTACATATTTATCTCGCATCAGACCCTGAAAAGGGTGTTACCTTTTACGTCGTAGTGGCTTGTATTGAATAATATTTTCTGGTTTATATTCTTTCAAACCTTTCTCGATTAAACTGAACCTTCGGTGGTAAAGGCTCTGACTGACATTTCATGAATTTTTATACCAAGGGGAGATTAAAATTACTCAACAATCAATATTCTAGGAGTCTA
Source organism: Pyrrhosoma nymphula (assembly GCA_963573305.1). Classification (NCBI taxonomy): domain Eukaryota; kingdom Metazoa; phylum Arthropoda; class Insecta; order Odonata; family Coenagrionidae; genus Pyrrhosoma; species Pyrrhosoma nymphula. Next base: position 82,297,547 of record OY754333.1, on the reverse strand, counting down.
TTTACATTTCTTAGCAGCCCCTGAAAGGGGTGGGTACATTTTAGAGATTCTGCAAATGACTATTTACACTTACCACTTAGCACTGATACTAATCCCTTAAATACATCTCACTGCTTTCTCACTATGATAGTATTATAATAGATGTAATAACTGATCTCTTGAGCCACAAAATTCCTACGCATAAATCATACCACCGACAGCTAATGCATTTTAATACCCGTCACCTTATCCATAGTAAACCCTCCAACTTTCTCTGAAGGCACCACGGCAGTTACAAGAAGCCGATTTAAAAAAAAAATACACCAAATATTTTTCCTAAAGTCTGTTACTTTCGATTCAGCCAAGGGCTTTGACTTCCCCAATGTGTCAATTTGTGAAAACTCGAGCCTTTAGACCATTTGGATTCTTGCCTCACTCATTATTGAATTACTGGCCACGTGAAATTTGAAGGACGAGAAGTATAGCAGCACAATACCTAAGGTGAATCATTCCACAATCCCACATTTTTTTCCCAACCAGGCATATATTGTGTCGAAAAGTGACATTTTCTTCAGAGCCGCTATATGCCACATCTCTTTACGAAGGAAACCGTAGAATTTCACATTAATCTAATGACAGTATCTACTAAACACCAATTATGTGATATCAAACCTTGACACGCTGATTAGTGTTTGTCTGGTGGGAAGATAGTGAACAGAGAACTAAATTGACCTCATCTGATAATTGGCTCCAATTCTTGTTGTTTTCTGTGAGAAGTAGTCATTAAACTGCTACTATTCTTTTACCTCAGATTTCCTATCCGTATCTAAACATTATGATATTATCTGTCTATCAAGGGCGTAAAATAACTAAGTCAAGTGAGGAAATAATCTAACCTATAAGTGCGGAATTATTTTTTATATATACATATCAATAATTGGGTCCGACCGTCACCCGCATCCTTCAACTTGAAGGCTACTTTTTTGGTTGGGGCATCGGGTATTAATGTCTTTGCACTGGGGGTACTTCTTTATTTGCATCCCTCACATAAAAAAGGTGAACGTAATTTATATCTTTTTAAAATATTTTTAACTTAATCTGACATTATTTTCCCACACGTCCTCCTTATTTTTCGCAGACGTCCTCCATACTTTCTCACACGTACCCCTTGACCAGGAAGAAAGTCCCTCTGGGATGCGGGCACCCAAGATTAGGAACTTCAGGGTCAGGGTAATTTCCTTTCGAGTAATAAGCCCAACGTCGGCCGGTGAAATTTACAAATTAGGGTTTGGAGGCCAATTCCTTTCCTTGTGCCGGCTGTGATTTCCCAGAAATTCGTTATCTGATACCCATATAAGACTCACAAAATCGAACCCGGACTTCAAGTAAATGGGTGAACGCTTCCCACTCAACATGCTATGGCATCACCCATACTATTGAGAACAGTTTCTAAGAAAAATGTGATCATTTTGAATTTGAAGTTAAAGAACTCCTCTTAAGTTTAGGTGTGTACCGAATAAAGAAAGATAAAAATTCTTTGTCTGGTCTGTTGTATTTTTTTCTGACTTTCATCATAACCTACCATTAACTGGTAGATTACTCAGATGCTGATGATTTCCCCAGGGATCGAGAAAACGTTTCCACGTTACTGCTTTGCCCAGGCTTCTCGATTTTTATATTCCTCCGATGCCGAAAATGCCGAAATATTCCTAAAAATGCGGAAATGGAAGATATGCTGTTAAAGATACATCTGTGGAGGAAATCTTTAAAACATTCCTGAAAAACTTTAATAGTATCTTTAATATTAACTTTAAAACTCTGATCTGAACGCTGAAAACGAGCATGAACTCGTTTTATCCACGATTCTTAGTGGTGCTCACGTTTCCTACAACACTTGGCGTAGTCTCTCCACTCGTCAGGCTGAAATAGTTCATGCGACAGTGTACCCTTTCCCTCCTCTCACTCCCTCTCCTTCGCTGACCCTCTTCTTACCCTCACCTCCCCTCTTCACCTCTCTGCAGGGCACGCTCGTTTAGTTGTCACACGCACGAGCCCTTCTCCTTCCGACCTAAGCATTAAAGGGCTTGCGTGACAGCGAACGCTCTGTCACTCGCGTAAATGACTGGGGAAACATTTTGGAGTACCGACGTAGGCCAAGTGGGAACGGAACCCTCTGGCGTATCGACGTTAGAGAACCACTTTCCTGTTTTCTACCGGTAAGAATAGGTTTTGTCACGGATCATTACTACTCTCCTATTTCTCCAGCCAAAGGTTCACTAATTCCTCACGTCGTATCTATCTTCAGTTAAATTGCAATACCGTTTTACGTTGCCTTTAGTTGAAATGCAATGCCTACCTTTCGTTATTTTTCTCATTGCTTGAATTCCTCAGTTTTTTTTGCGAATTTAAAGATGTGATGCAATTTTTTTGTCCCATTGGATTAAAGCCACCAGAAAAGTAAAATTTATCTTACTCTAATTGATTTGTTCTAATTACTCTGTCCAATAGGAGCTAAGTTGTTAGGTTAGTAAAAAAATTGAAATTATAATAGATTTGATTATTACAGCATCAAAAATATGTGATTTTTATATTTTTCACATAAATACTGCCGATTAATTTTTGCTTTTGTCGAAGGTATACAGATACATATTTTTGTATCATTAATGTAACACCTCTTCTGATATATTTCACATTACTTATCCTCATGCATTTGTTTGAGAATTTTTAATACTGTCGTGAGACTAATGTATGGATATTCCTGTCTGATAGGATCAAAGCTCATAGGGCAATAAGTATTTTTTTCTAATTCTAATTAAATTCAGTATACTTATTATAGAAATAATTCTTGTTATTTTTTTCTCATTACTTGCCATCCTAATGTATTTGTTTGAGAATTTAAGTGATGTCGTAAGACTAATGCATATACATTCTTTTCCGATTGGAGCAAAGCCATAGGACAATAAATCTTTTTTGATTACGTTCAGCATACTCAATGTCTCTCTCTCTCTATCATATCAAAATGCATATCATTTTTCTGCTTGTTTACATGTTTCATAGCTTACTATGTTTCTCATCATCATCAAGAGCCGTCAATCCGGAGACCAAAGTTTTGGAGAGAATTCTTGAATGTTTCCTGTATACATCTTGTACCTCTGTGGATTTATAAGGTTGCAAAATGCATGAATACAAACATTATCTTTACCGTATGATTTAATTAATGGCTGCCGCAAATATGGCGATGAAATACGTAGATAATTCCTGGGGAAAAAATCGGCTTTGACCAGGAATGGAATCACGGACCTGTGACAAGTCGCGCCAATGCGCAGACCACTGCGTTACCAAGGTTCCCTGCCTAGGAGGATTCAAGTAGCTAGATGTTAAACCCTTGCGGTCCATCAAAGATGCCAATGCAAGAGAGCAGAGGACTTCAAAAAAGTCACAACCCATGCGGTTACATCCTATATTAGCACTTAAGCCATATTAGACCTCGTTTATGCGGCATTTCATCTATAGTGTAAATTTTACTACCATGCAGCAACGGTTAAAAATAACATTGCCAGTTCTGCATAATAAAATACAAATTTCTACTATTTTGCACAAATATTTTTGGAATAAAAAAAATACTTGACATATTTTTAATGTAACCAGTATTCATTTAACGCAGTGGAAGGATTAATTCTCACAGATACAACTATAATAATAGCGTTTATTCAGCATATGCTATGAAACAGAACATCTACATCTACAAATTGCAATTAAATTGAACAAAGCAAGAGTTTGAAAATAATTGCAATTGAAAAGAATTACAATTAAATTGAAAAAGAACATTGCAATTAAAACCATAAGGCCAATAGAACCCAATTAACAACATTTTAACAAATATTAATCCAGAACAAGTATTGAAACAGCAACAAACAGCCATGTCTAAGGTTGTGTTGAACTACCTTGGCGGGACTCGAACCCCCAACCTCCGAATTTGACAGCAAGGACTTTACCCCGCCGCCACTGAGACTGAACTGCGATAATTACCTATATATGCGGTAAAAACCCGTGAATTCAGGAAAGAAAGCTTGTGTTATTATTCGATATTCACCTGCGTATTTGAGAGAGGAGATGAATGCGTTGTCTGTGACAGGAATTCCCTCTTTTGTGTCGCGAACATTCGGAAGGGGAAACCGAAGCAGCGTCTACGAGCCCGGCCCGTCTCCCATCCTGGATGAAAGCCTCTCCTCTCCGCCTACCTGCCTGCAACCGCCCCACCCCGTACGTGGAGCCCCATCTCACCCCCCCTTTGGTCTTCATTCGTCAACACCCCCCCCCCCACTCCCTTCTCCCTGCCAGCGCCCCGCGTATGAATAATTCATGGGTGTTTCGACAGGAGACAGGGGGTGGGAGGGGTTATGCTTTAACTCCCTCTTCCCTTCCCCCGTCCTGCTATGCCCTCGTTTCCCATCACGAGGAGCAAACCCCCCAGGGAACCAGGGGGGGCTGGCTTGTGGCCTGAAAGGGTGGGTGGGGTTTGGGTATGAGAGTTGGAGGGGGGGGGGGTGCTGGAGGGAGGGGGAGAGGGGTAGCGAAGGGCCAAAAGCGGGGGTGGGATGGTTGGACGGTCGCCTGGCGATGGGGGAGTGAGCCTTCAGTGAATGGAGAAACCAGGAACGCAATGGGACGATGGCCAACGGACGTGATTCAAATGAATAAATATTTTGGCGGTGGCGAATTCGCATTGCCGGGTTTTGGTGCTGAGTTCTGGCCTCCAGCTCCAGGTGCCGTTCTTACCTTCTAGTCCATTGGAGACGACAGTGAACATGTTCTATTTTCTTATTTTATTAAAAGAGCTCTTTTTAAAGTTCCTTTCCACTTTTTCTTCATCCTGGGCTGCTTCTATTGAGGCATTTAGAGTGTATAAGCTTCTACGACGTTTTTATCGTAAGTGTGATAACGCTGGGCTTTTGCGGTATTTGCCTTCATCCTACGCAACGTTGTATATCGTTGCCCAGTCTAACCCTTACATTATTTAATTGGTGTTTTCGTTTGCATTTAGGAGCTAAGGCGTACAATGTGTTACCGAATTCTTGTATTATTTCAAAATCTGTGAATACAATTCCATAAATGAAAATTCTTGGCTTCTTACTTAAGTAGATCTATATATTCTATAGGATATGTTATTTTAACTGTGTAAAAAAATACAGTTATGCTACTTAATGTACGCGCTGATATGTTTAAGGAATTTAGTTAATTAATTTTTCATATGCTATATGTCATCATCATCTGGTGTTCTGCCGGCTGACAGGTCCCCTACACCACTGCTGTCTCCATCCGCTTCTGCCCCTAACCTTCTCTTTAGTCACATTGTAGTTGCTGATCTTCACCTAATCCACCAATTCAATCCTTCTTCTTCCTCTCCTTTTCTCTTCCTCAACTGAACCTTCTAATGCCACATTTAATATGTTGTTCCCTCTAATCACATGACCCCACCAGTTACCTTTCCTTTTTCTTATTTCCTTTTTGAGCGATCTTTCTTCCTTCACTTAATTGAAGACCTTTTCATTTCTCCCTTTATCCATGCTATATGTATATAAACTATAATGCATAACCAATATCCATTTGATGTTAGTCTTAACACAGTTTCTCTTTCAAGGCTACCTAAAGTTACTCTCTAATTGAACACAATAAATTATTATTTATTTAGGAGTGATAATCAAAGTCTTATCTCACACAGTACAGCCTCGATTAACCGAATCCCGCTTTTCCGATGCTCCGTATTATACAAGCCTCCAATTCTAATTTGTTTGCTGCACCAGGCCAGATAATATTCCCGTGCAAACGAACGCCAGATTTTGGCAGTGGATTTTCAATTTTAAATTTCCTAGGGATTTACATCAAAAATCTTTCTCTCGCGAAGTCACAAACTGAAATGCGAAAAAGTACGGAAGTGTATTACTTTTGTCATTAATTGTTCGCTCGCATTCTATAAACTTGAGTTTTTTATTTCGATCGAGTCAGTATTTGGTCATTATTTTTTTTATTTCGGAAGGCAAAGGGGAGATCAATGCGTAGTATCGATTTTCTCCCTTTTCCGCTCTAAATGAGGAGTCCAAATATGAAATTGCCACATTTTGGGAGCGTGCTGATTACTGCGAAGCGACCCGAAAGTTCCTTTATATCTCGATTTTTTGACTCACGAAAGAAAAATTTTGATTGAATAATCGGAAACCATTCTCACGATTTAATCAGATATTATATTTAGAGATTACCGGCTGGTTATCGTATTAAAAAATAAACCTCAACTGTTTTGAGGAGTGTAAATCATCAGCAGCTAATACGCTTACCTCCAATTTTTGTAGTTGTATAATCGTGCATCAAGATAGTTTAAAGAACGATCACTTGTAAGCGTCATGATCAAATCATTCAAATGTATCTATCATATGGATTTCCTCTATTTCTATTTTAGTCCTCAATGAGAAATCATTGAAATTGACAATACTTTACAAATTGACAACACTACAAAAAATCCATTTAGGAAAAAGGGACAGTTTTCTCAGTTTCGTAAAATATATCTCCCTCGGAGGAAGCAAGATTGTATATGGAACAGGTGCACCTACTAAATAAATCACCCAAGCCACTAAAACCTACCTATTGTACCACTATATTACCACTAAAATGTATGTAAAAATTCATCAGCATAATTGACTACCTATCGTTTGACCTATACAGACGCCACATGATTTTCTGATTTGCTGGATACTGAAGTTAATTAATATTGTCATCTAATATATGTGTGCCTACTCACGAACAATAAATGGAAGCACGATACCCAACCATGTTAGGCTGTTAAGACTTGAAAATGCATGAATTAAAAATTATAGATCAGGTTCTTGAGTGATTATGTACAATTCAATCGGAAGATACTTTATTACGAAGTATATATGATTTTTGATTCGAGGTTAAATGTTGGTTAAATCAACGTTGATGCAAAAATAAACGGAATTTTTTCCTTTAAAATGGATTCGGTAAATAGTTATTGGTGAAAGGTACTATCAGGTGAAATTGGTATAACCAATAGATTTCATAATTCGTAAATTAATACAAATAAATGACATAAGTGTGGACTCAGACGCTATCTACGCTTGGTGGAGGTGGATTCTTAATGCAACGCCTTTTCTACCACTAAAATTCATGCAATTCATCGATAAAGTATAGCTCTCCCTTACATGAATTTGGAAATACGAACCGACGCGACGTGGCGGCAGAAAACAATAAAAATTTAATTTTTCCTCCGTGGCTCCGCTCCGGGTCATTTTGCACCGGCATTTTCCGAGAAACGACCTAAAAAACGTGAAGGATACTGGAAAAGACTGGGCAGAAAATTGCAGCGATTATGAAAATGATACTACTTTAAGGAGTGTGTTGCTGGTGGAGGATGCTAAATCACTTATGTTCGACTCTGTTCGATGGTTTGGTCTTCGCCGTTTCCAACGCTGTACGAAAACTTCCGAAACGATTACGACTTGTAAAAAATAACACGCAAGACTGGCTTCCCTTCGAGGCGAACGCTTGAACATATTAGCGATTGGAGGGGATGAGATTGTAGTGAGGAAGGAGTAGGAAGTGTCTAGTGCTATTCACTGTGAAGGCGAGCGAGAGAGGTCTTGTCCGAACTGGACGAGCTCAGTCATGGCCTGCTTGAGGTGGCTGGAGCTATTTTTGTGTACTACGTACAGATTTTCGTTAGGCTTTGCATAAGGATTATTATTAAAAGTACTAGTAGATGGTGCCCGTTGAAATTCAACGGAAATAATAAAAAATAAAAACTGTTTCATAAGGCTAAAAAAATCCCCATGATATGACGTTCAAATGGGAAATACCATTAAGGATACCATATGTTATGTATAAGTGTACCATGGGTGCTTGTCAAGTTCTGGTGGTTCGGCCCCTGAGAAACCTGAAGACAAGCCAAATGCTTATCGGGATTTCAGGGGCATACGGACTACCACAATCGTCGGGGAGTAAAAAAACATTACCTATATACCATTTATCAAACACACATAGAGAGGATCAGGTGAAACATAGGTACTTACTTACTCTTGTGGCCATGGGAAACCTAAATGGTCTTTGGCCTCGCCAACCAAACGCCTCCATGCCCTTCTGTCATCTGCTGTGTCGAGTTGAGCTCCCATTTTTCTTATGCCCTTCTTCACTTCGTCGCTCCAGCGCATTCTTGGTCTCCCTAGTGGTCTAGTGCCTTTCGGTTTTTCTTTCCATATCTTTTTTATCATTGTGCTGCATCTTCTTCTGTGGGCAAGGCCTAGGCATCTAAGTCTTCTGCTTCTGAGCTAAGTCTTCTGCTTCTCCCTCTTTAATGGGGCCGAGTATTTGTCTCAACACTATTTTCGAACTTCATGAGATTTTTCTGTGATATATTCGTAAACGATCGTATCTCGGAACTATTTGTAGTACTGGTTGAACAATAGTTTTATAAATACGAATTTTTGTGTTTCGTGATAGAAGTTTGCTTTTAAAAAAGTTTACCTAGGCTCCATTAGGTTGTCTAACTAGACCCCAGTAGATGAAACATACCCCTGCTGAAATCTCACAGCATTTCTCATATTGGTCACATAGATTACGCCATGAAGGTTGCAGGCACTAAAAGATCATGCTCCGGTTGTCAAGTAAATTTGAAAATTGGTATGGCTAAAAAAAGTGAAAGAAATGAATTATTTTCGAGCGGAAAGCACCAATTTCAGGCAAAAGGCAAGCATATAGGAAATTTGAATGCAATAATTAATATCCTCATTTTCTTAACCATCCAACAGTGAAAGTACGATGTACCTTATGGCTCGAGCGCAAGTAATTTATGAAACAAAAAAAAGAAACCCCTGCAAAACGTTATATCCTTTTCTTATATGGATAATAGTCAACTATTTCGGCTTAAAAACAACCCCTTTAAATTATTGTTCGGAGTATTTACTACTTTACGGCTGGTTTTAGTTCACGCCCAATATTTCTACCAAATTTCAACTTTTTAGGTTACCTGGAAGTCCTTCAAACAGGCGTGACTGACAACTCGATCACAGCGCCCCTAGCAGCTTTAGAGACATACCTTGGTAATTTTATCGAGAGAAGATATATATTTAAAAGTCAAAGAATTGCATTTTACCTATTTGTTTTTTTAAATTCAGTGCTATGTTAACATGTAGCCTTTTGATACATGACATTCATTTCGTAATGATTCGATTACATTCGTTCTGATTTTCTTATAGACGGGAATCAATACATTTCTCTTTATTATAATTATAGCCAACAAATTTAAATATGTCAAGCCGAGTCAAATATAAAAAAAGACATTTTCAATAGTAACTCGTCTGAATGTCGATAATCTTTCCGATAACTCTAATCATGACATGATTTAATTTAAGATAAAAGTTGAAAAGATGATACTTGTATCATTTCCATTTCTGCCTGTAGATGAGTTCCAACGCATAATCAGATGAACTCAAATGATATGTTTTCCAAGATATTTTTCAACTAAAAAAAATATGAAGATGTGAGCTCAATGACCCAATACTAACGCTGCAGCCAACTTCATGAATCGGTCCTTGATGGAAAGTCCTGCTTATAATTTCTCCCATCGAATCTAACGTTTAGTCCTCATAGCTATCTTAGTTTATTACATTATTTATATTATTAATGTAATCTACCGGTTACAATAGGTTTAAAAAGGTTATACCGTGACTGTGTTAGTCAAAGAACATGCTAAATTTCACTCCTTTGTTCGTTTGACTTAAAAATATTCTGTTTTTACTGATGAAGTGCCCTTCCTATTGAGACACAAAACAAAGGTACAAAATATGCAGATTATTCAACGCATATATCTTTAGCTAACACTTTTTACCATCCATCTGAGCCAACTGAAGCGTCATTTATATTGAATTGCCAGATTTTGACATCAATCAATGCAGTAATCTATATAAAAGGATACGCGTACGTACGTATGTGTCTGTTGCTAGGCGTAGTAATTCAGACGTTGGCCAATAGATGGCAAGCGTGCTTCTATACACTCTTTCCGTATACGTTCCTCCAATAACTGACACATGGCTCGGGCGTATAAATTTTTCGAAATGCATACAAAGGAAACTACTTACTAACAGATACTTCACAAAAAATATTGTGTGCAGAGAAATCTATGGCATTTAAATATTATATATTACTTATCATAATTGCGTATATTGTTTTCATTAAAAAATAAAAAAGCACATTTTTATTTAATCGTTTACTAATTTATTTACTTTTTGGCTACTTCACCAATATTTTAGCATGTTTTAGCTAGCTTTTCAACTTCATAGTTGTTAATAACTCAAAAAATGAGAAAGTAAGATGCCTTTATTTTATTTTTATCCGAGAAAATGGGATTATACTACATATATTAAAAATATTATTTTCCCCACTATCGCATTTAACACCATCTAACTTCAACTTCAGTTGGCGAGAAAAATTGCGTGGAAAGGAAAAATTCTGTATTTCATATAAGGAAGAGGATAAGCTTTTATACAAGTAGTCAGGAGATGCATAAAATGACCTTTAAGTAATTTTACGGTGGAACCTCCTTAGGCGGAAGAGAAAACAAATAAAATCCTCTAGAGAAGAGAGCAAGAATCCTTTAGTGGGTTGCGAATATTTAATTCCAATACCCTTTTCATTTGTAATTCCTACTCTAACGCAAAAAATTACCCTGCTCAGAAAATGTTAGTGCTCAACCTTGCATTTCCTAGTTATTCTTCCGTCAATATGTACGTCAAAAAATAATCTCATAAAAACAAAGTTTTTATTTTACTCCCTTTATTGTCATATGTATTATGTAACGTTTTAATGTATCATATTCTCAGTTCATTTTATTATTTTTTTAAATTGTTTTATGGTATCTTTGCCATTAAATATCGTATTATCACATTGCTAATAAATTTAATTTGTGAAAGGAAATCATTCTATCTTCACCGATATGTCAAATTACTCAGGCATTCGACAACCATTAGGAACATTAGTAATTCGATATGACATATTAATTGTTGAACATTCAATAGCGATAATCACAGTTGTTGGCTCACCACGGTCCATCTCCCACTACGTCCGACCTTACCCCTGGGCTACCGGTAACTTGTAAGTATAGGCAGATAACGGGCGTTAAATGCTCTTTCATTTTCATACAAATAAATTTTAATATCATTAAGTCAGTGTGTATTTATGTGTGTGTGTGGGTTTGTTAAAATTAATCGTTGGTCACAAGGAGTCTATGGACCAAATTTCAGATGGATTGGATGAGGGGAAATGGGTTTGTACGCACACAGACAAGCAGACAGACAGTGTGAGCTAATACAAAGGGAGTAAAAAAGGAGTATCTCTCACTCTTCTGCCACACTCATACACACATCCATATTATTTTTCCCCCATTTGGACGCTCGGATTTCCTTCTAATTCCTTGCTAACTGCCGCAAGGACGCGTTGCAAGGACGCGTTGGTACAAAATCATGAAGAATGTTAGAAATTAGAAGTGGGAAGTGTAAGTGAGATATTTTGGTGGATCAGGGTTCCACAAAAGTCATCATCTGTAATCATCGATCCAATGATTGGTTTGCAGAAGCTATTCACTCCACTCATCTCTCTGACAATCCTTTTCATTCCTACTTAATTATTCACTTTGACGTCCTTTATGATTTGCCTGATGTATTCCATTCTTGGTTTTCCTCTGTAAATATTCACATTCATTTCTCATTCCAATATTGTTTTCAATGTGCTGTCCTGTCACAAAATGTTCCAAAGAGTTTGCCTCTCCTTCTCCTAAGAGTTATCGTTTTATTAATTTTCTCATCAACTCTTCGTAGGACTTCTTCGTTGGTGATTCTTTCAGTTCATTTCACCAACGAAGGATAAGCCACAATTAAAAAAATAAAGAAACAAAATAAGAGAACGAAGCGACTAATTTTTTAAAGATGATATTGTAATTTAGGGAGAATTGATAGATGATGCTCAGAAGGAACTTGATGAGTGGGAACGACAGATGATACTAGTAGGATTGAAAAGAAGTGGATGGAGGAGTGAAGTTATGGTCACGGGAAGAGCGGAAAAGCTTAAAATACGACATTCGGTTAAATGGCAGTCCACCAAAAAGTAGAATAGACAGAGTAAGATATTCAGGCATAAGAAATGAAGTTGGAGTGTATAGCTTAAGAGATGAGATAGAAGGTAATAATGGATATCGATACTTGGGACACATAAAAAGAATGAAAGTCGCAAAGCCCTCAGAATTCGGAGAAATGAGAGAGATAGTGGGAAGTAGCACACATATAAGAAGTAACATGAGGCACCACTCTGTGAAAATTTCTAGCATTCATGATGAAGAATTAAAACTTGAACTATTTTCTCAATTTTTTTATTTGCTGACCAAGGTTTAAAATGTGTTACATTATCAATGTTTCCATGATAATGATACTAAAGTGTTAAAACCTTGTTTGGTAAGTATAATTAGTGTGAAAACTACAAATTTATTTTTGAAGTGTAAACTTCCTTAGGCACACCACGCACAGACATTTCTGCAGGCGGTAAATCGTATTCTGGGCGTCACGCTCTTTTGCTCACGTCACGCTTAGCATGTCGAATGTAAACTCAAAAGAACGCTCTCTTTGTGACAGAGTAAGTGACGTAGTGATCAGAGTCGTCGTACCACGTACCGAAGGTCCCAGAAATCGATACGTACTTTTTTAAAATATATTTTTAGTTTATATATATATATATATATATATATATATATATATATATATATATATATATATATATATTAGTAGGAGGTTTTTTAAATTTTTTATATTTATCAGAATATCGCCATAGAAGTTTACACTTCTCCCGTGTGGTCTTAAGCACAATTCTTTTTTTCATCATGAAACTAGCTTAGAGGTAAGCCACGTAGACGAAGGATTGATGATATGAGTGAGAAAGCATTTACAGAAGAGGGAAACATCCTGGGATATATTGTGTTGAGAGGAAAGTGCCGAAAAAGATGGTGAGGCTTCGTTGAGGCCTTAACCCACATGTGGCGGAACGGGAGAGGCTATGGATGGAGTGCCCCGTTCTCTTTCTGTTCTAGTAGTGAATGGTGCCTATGAATAAGGAATTGCAATACGTAACTGCTAGACGGGGTATCTCTTTTAACCCTTTCGCTGCTGTGAACGTAGGAGATACGTTCGCCCGGTGGACTGCTGTGAACGTAGCTCCTACGTTCCGTTGGCAAGTGGTCGCTCCTACCCGCGCCTCCGAACTTTCTCTTTTTCCGCGAAGGTTTCGCGCTTGGAGTTCATTGTTATACTAATCCCTTCCTAGGAACATTAGTGACCTGTGAGTTGCAGGTGTTCGGTATTGATTTTTCAGAGGGGAAAAGGTGAGCATATTTTTAGAATTTACTTTTCCGCATCAGTGAGTGAAGGGTCATGATGGCAAGTGGAAGTGTTTCTCGCGACCGAAAGAGGAGAATACCTTTTCAAGGAGAGGACGAAGATATTCTTGTTGAATTATTTGCATCGGATAGTGAAAATGAAAATTTTAGCGACATGTGTGTAAGTTCTTCGGAAGAAAGTGACGATTCAGAAAATGAATCAGATAGTGATCTCCTGCCGCCTCAGGTTGACATAGGCTCAGCATCTTCCAGTGTTTGGTGCAGTGCCCGTGATTTTACTCCTCATATTTTTGAGTTTGACGACTCTGCAGCTGGAATTCAGGACAATAGTGGGATTGACGAGAACACAAGTGAGTGTGGCTTTTTTGAAGTCTTTTTTGATAATTGTTTGATGACTCACATTGTTGACGAGACAAACAAGTACAGCAGTGCAATCGTGGACGGTGCAGTGCTTTCGCCAAAATCTAGGCTTCGTGCATGGGAGAATGTAAATATTGCCGAAATGTATGTTTTTTTGGCACTTTGTTTACTTATGCCTCTCGTAAGAAAACATGCAATCCAAGATTACTGGGCTAAAGATCCTCTCCTTAGAACTTCCATCTTTGGGAAGTATATGTCGCGCGATCGCTTTATTTTGATTTTGCGCTGTCTGCATTTGGCAGATAACAATGTTCCTGACAAGAATGATCCCCTCTGGAAAATAAACCATGTATTTTCCTACCTCAAAACTAGATTCAATCATGTATTTAGGCCATTTCGTAAGGTGGTTATTGATGAATCCCTGGTGCTCTTCAAAGGAAGATTAGGATTCAAACAGTATATTCCATCTAAAAGGCATCGGTTTGGAATAAAAATTTTTGTACTTTGTGATTGCGCGACCGGTATTGTGTTGGACATGATTGTTTACACTGGAATGAAAACAAAGATAAGGAGGGACAGTGACTTGGGTTTGTCTGGTGAGGTCGTGAAAACGTTGATGGAAAAACATTTCAATAAAGGACATGTTCTATACACTGACAATTATTATACAAGCCCAAAGCTTAGTCAATTTCTTGCTGAACGTGGAACCGGTTCTTGTGGCACAGTGAGGGTAAACAGAAAAAATATGCCAAAATTTACGCAAAAGATGTCTAAGGGTGAATTTGAGAAGAAACACAATGGGAATATTATTGCTATGAAGGGGCGTGATAAACGTGATGTTTGTGTCTTGTCCACAATTCACGAGGGTAAAATAGTGGATAGTGGAAAAAGATGTTTTCAAACACACGAAAAAATACTCAAACCCGATGCTATTGTTGACTACATTACAAACATGAGGTTAGTCGATAAGTCTGATATGATGGTGGGCTCTGTGGAGTGTGTAAGAAAGACATTGAAATGGTATAAAAAATTGTTTTTTCACCTTGTTGATGTCAGTATGTTGAACGCATATTATTTGTGTAAGATAAGCACCGGGAAAAAAATTCCCATGAAAAAATTTATTCAAATTGTTGTTCGTCAGTTACTGGGAAAATACGGTGTTGTGGTAAATTCTAGGCCAACAGGCCGGGCAAGTTTGAATTGTAATGAAAACATTGGTGAGAGACTAACAGCAAGGCATTTTTGTGAAAAAATTCCGGAGACTGAAAAAAAGAAGCATGCCCAAAGACCATGTTTTGTATGCAAGCATACCAAGCTTAGAAAGGGTGTCAGAAAAGACACGCGATATTGGTGCCATGATTGTGACAAGGCGTTATGTTTTGAAGGTTGTTTTCGCCAATATCACACTTTGAAAATATTTTAATCGTTATCTCAAGTAGATAGGACAGTAAAAAAAGTATTCTCAAAATTTGTGGTTTTTTTATTGTACCTAACACTTCATCATCACCCTCTCTACTACCTACGCAGAAAATATTAGTTGGCGCAGAATGTATGCATCCCTGAATTTGAGACCTATTATCCAGAGACCTTGGTTAATTTTTATAATGCAGCCATCAAAATATAGCTTGTTTCAGTCCAGGTGAAATAATTACGAATTTAACGTTTTTCAATTCTGATAAAAATTGGTTCTCCAGGCGAAAAGAGCTTTTTTATTGACCACTAAGAAATGTTGCCTAAATTTCGGAGAATACTTAGCAAAAACATTAGGCTTGATGGAAGTTTAACTTTACCACAATAGTGCTTCAACATTTTTAAGTATTATTCTCAAACGTCGGATTTGGAAAATCTCCGAAAGTTGAGCATTGCTTCTGGGGGTCAAAAAATTAGCTCTATTTTCTTCCTCGCCCAGAAAGCACATATTTAATACTAATGGAAAAAGTTTTGTTGATACAACTTTGACATGGATAAAAACAAGCTATGCTTTGGTGTCTGTTTCATAAAAATTGGTCGAGACGTTCTCTGGATAAAAGGTCCCAAACTGAATGAATATACTTTTTGTGACGACGCAGGTGACCGTTCACTTTTTCGCCGCACAGGGGCTGGGATGTCTCCGCAGTTTGACCGCAGCGAAAGGGTTAAGGTAATTTCAATGAGATTTTTCCCAATTAATATGAGAAATTATATAATCAAATTTTATTTTTCAATTTATGCAACTGCAAGAAGCATGAAGTAAATATTGCAATATTTATGACACAAAAACTTTTTTAAGGTGACTGAAGTTCTCAGTAATTATCTAAATATACATAAATAAGTCGTTAACTTGACTCAGTTTTTTCATGCGGTACGCTGGAAACAGCTGAACAGCAGAACGCAGGCAATTACCTAAACATTACTGCGGCGAGTGATTGATTTATTTAAAAATATAGTTGGGAGATGTTACAACCTACTCAATTTTAAATTTTTGTCGAGATATTCGTTATAAATTCCTCATTTTTTAAATTAACTCTCTCTAGAGCCCATACCCGTACTAATTATAATTGAAAATGGAAGATATTTTATGTAAAATAAATAAGCATTTTCTAAGAGAGATGGAATTGATGAGGGGGGTCTAAGAAGAGATAATGATAAGGCTGGTGAAAACTAATATGAAGCGTGGTGCAGTATTGGTCTAAGAAACTTGGTCATTGCGAAGAAGGGATATGAGTGGACTTGAGGCGGTTGAGATGTGGGATTGGTGGAGGATGGAGAAGGTAAGCTGGGTGGCGCGGAAGACGAACGTGGGAACGGAAGACGAAAGAGACGACATTGGATATGGTTGGAGAGGCGACAAAGCTGGTGAAGAAGGTTCGGAGAAGGTAGAAGAGGTGGATGGAGGATATTTTGAGAGGGGTGGGAATTTGAAACGGGTAATAGAGGGGATAACACTTGGAAAGCGTGGAAGAGGAAGGATGAGGATAGGAATTCATGACGAAATAAGAGGAAGTAGATGATATGATGGGTTTAAGAGGTATCTAATGGCGGGATATCTTCAGGAGGGAAAGCGAGACAATAATTGAGCGAGATAATTTCAGAAATTGGGACACAGGATGGGGACTGTCCAAGAACCTACCAATAACCTGGTAGAATACTCCAAAGAATGAAATCTCGAAAGCTTTTGTGGTATTTGGCTGATATTTTGCATTATCATTGTAAAATAAGGTCTATTCCTTCATAACATGGGTAAGTTCATCAAATTTTATGTGAAGCAATATCTCGCTCAAAATACTTTAATTGATCACTTTAGACTGTTCTAGAGATTTAGCGCCGGAGTAAAAATGTTATCCAGGGTGTCAATTGAAACTCGTAGTGCGTGAATTTTTCTGGTAACCTTAGCCAAGCGTGTGATCTCCCGAGTCTCTTTCGATGCTCAGCCCAGTCCATCCGTCAAAAGTGCTACATCTTCTCAGCTCGAGCAGAATGTTGGAGCTGAGGAGATATTTGAGTGGAATACTTGGCGAAGACTCCGGTGCGGATAAAAGGAAAATCAGAAAAGAGGCAGTAAGAACTGAGGCATTTCGATAAGGAAAGGGAAGAAAAGAATTGCTGAGGTGGGGTGAGGGATGATTGGCTGGAGAATAAAATTTGCATTAGATCTTCCGTCAATGGACGAGTGAGGGAAGAGGGGAGGATGCTTTGCCGAAGGCTATCAGAAGTGACTGAGGATGCGTTGAAAACCAAATAAGGCTTTGCTTTTGAGGCTAGACTATTTGCCTGAGGCAGGGGTGATTAGAATTGAGAGGCATAACTTAAAGGTTGACTCGGTGAGTGCAAAATCAATGGGACTTCAGAACGAAATTCTAAGTATAGAGGTGAAAGCAAGGAGATATCCATCAAAAGAATAATAAATTCTTTTGTTAGTGCACCGATGTTTTGTCAACTGTTTCCATTATGATGTACGAAGTTAAAGAGAGTTTATTTTGCACACAACCGATAGGTCTATCCATTCGTTTTCCTAAGTTATATAGTGGCGAGCTTATGTATTAAAAATTGGCTGCGACGAACGTGCTACTATTAAGGGTTCTATTACTTTTGAACAAGCTGCAATCCTAATTTAACCAATGACATTTTCAAGGGACACGTACCAACATAAGTTTTGATTTGAACGCGAAGCTATCCCACTACGAAGATATACCTAAAACCACCCCCAGTTTTGAACATATTCCTGTCTGTATATCGACAGGTTGAAACTATAGAATCCACCAGAGTATACCATATTATGATAAAACCGGTCACAGATATTGGTTATTATTATTAGGTAATATACCACTATAGGTAGGTTTCGATGGAAATGAGTAAAAATCCTCTGGCTTTTATCGTGTGCAGGGCCTATCTATCAATAATATCCCTTTATTCACCTCAGCATACCTCCTATCCGTATTCATCCTGTCTGCAAACCGTATGATCATTCTTCCCCTTCCCCACTTACCCAACATCCTCCCCTCTATCACAGTCTTAAGCAACCCTTGACCCCTCATCACCTCCTCCAACCACGTAATTTTCCTCTTACTAATCTTATCCAGAAGTTTTCCCTCCTCACCCACATTAATAAGCTCTTCCTTGTTTGTTTTCCTTTCGATCCAATTTTTCGGTCCCTTGGTCCACCTTTTGTTTCTCTATCTTCGTATACTCTCACATTTCATACGCCTGCTTCCTATAACTTCTTGCTTTCTCAGAGTCTACGTCTCCACACCATACAGCGCTGCACTCTACGATAAACTCCTATCCAGACTCCTCCTTATATCCTTTCTCAAGGTTCCCATCATCATCCCCTTTCTATAAATGAACGCATCCTTAGCTAGTCCTACTCTCCTTCTAATATCTTTGCTACTATGCCCATTTTCTTCTAGTGTGCTACTCAAGAATTGTGTGAAAAAGTCCAAATTTGTGCTATTGCAATGGATGTGTCGACTCTGTTGCTCCTGTCTTAAATAGCTTCAAACCAATGCAAGAGCTGTTGGACAATCTGGTCACGGCAAAGTCGCATCCCGTGCCACTCACCATTTGGAGTTGACGGTGCAAGAAGTGCAGGGGGAAAGGATGGTCAGGGATCGGAATGGGAGGGGTGGGATGGGATAGTATGACGGCGGTGGGGGGATGTGGAGGAAAGGGAGGCTAGCGGTTGCGGTGGGGGTTGATCTGTATCTTTATATCGGACGCAGTGTCGTCGGAATTAACTCGCTTAATTAGAGATGCGAGGGTGGGTGAAGGGCTGGGGGAGGGTAAGGGTAGAGTTGTGGAAGGGTTGGGGGAGGAGGCATGGTAGTCAGCGTGAAGTAGGGGTTGGGTGTGGAAAAAGATAGAGTGTATATGTGGCGGTAGGGGTGTGGAAGGAGCAGTGGGTGTAGGGAATTGTATGTGAGAGGGGGGTGAAGGATGGGGAAGATAGAGAGGCGTCGGAATGACTCGTGGATGGATATGGATGAGAGTGGATGGCAGTCCCTTTTGGGACCAGGCAGCCTCCCATGTTGGGCCGACAGATTAACTAATTCCGAGCCCCGTCACCCTAGTCGAATTCCTTATCTAACACCTCTCTCTCTCTCTCCATCCATTCCCCTCATTCCTGGCTCATTCATTCGCTCCCCTCCTCCACACACTCCCATTCTTCCCAGAACTCCCTCTACCCTCTCCTCTTCCCCCTCCCCTCGATTGCGTGGTACGGTCGACCCATCCAGACCCCCAGACTCCTTCACCCCACATTACCCTGCTACTCTCACCCCCTGCCACAAGCCTACACCCATTCGGGAAACCAGACACGAGCCAAACTCGATGCATCCACCCAACTAGCATCCATGTGGCGACGGCTGATTCGTATTATGATGCCATTCAACCATTTCTAGAAACACGTCAATGCAATGAATTAGAGAATAACCGAGTGTAGATGTGGCGGAAGTAAATAAAGTATGCAAAGAAGGCTTGTCCATTTTTCGGGTTCCCACCGCGTTCATTGTTGCAATTGGACAAGAGTTTCGCCCGGTTTCCTCCAAGAGTCTTCGAACACTTGGACCTAAAGGCGCTCCGAAGACGCTCGGAGGAAACCGGACGAAACTGTTGTCAAATTGCAACAATGAACGCGGTGGGAACCCGAAAAATGGACAAGGCTTCATTCAAGCACCGCGGAAACCTACGCCGCGGCCGCAAGATATGCAAGAATTGGCCATACAGAAGTAAATTGATTCAAAGGCCTCCGAACCAGTGTCCTCGAAATTTTGTAAAAAAGAGAAAACAACTTATTGTGTTCAAGATTTGACTTTAGATTTGACAACGGTGGCGCCATTCGCACGATTTTACTGTGTCCTAGGTACTATTCGTTGGGCAGTGTTGGACATCTAGATCCTTTAAAACCTCACAAAAATCAACAGAGGAGAATTACGCCTACGTAGCCTTCTACTGTAAACGTAGCGTAGAACTATAGCATTCGGCGCAATTCTGTGGGATCCAGCTTCGAGTCTCATTTGGGATAATTCATTTTTCCTCTATGCGGTTTTGCACCTCACTGTTTATCCTATCACTTTTGCAATTCCTTTCTCCTAGTCCCTCCCTCCTTCACGGCTAATGTTCTGACTTCCCTTTTCACACGCCTTGAAGTGGATCGCAGAGTACCTGCATGAGTCCGTGTACGAGCGTCCACAGCGATGGTAATCACAGGCTCACCTAGGGAACATTGCCCCAGTGTCGGTCCACAGTTATATTCGGCACCAGAGCGCAGGAACGCTACCGTGCGGTATCTATCTTTCTTGTCTTATCGTCTTATTCATGGCAGGAAATGCTTCCTCCTCAGTAGCGTACGGTACCTACGGTGCGAAACTAACATTTTTTCGAGGAATCTCAGGGTTTTTTTCTAAGCACATCAGCAGTTTTCAATACGAAGAATTCATTACTGCAGCTCTCCACTCCGCTCTCTTACAGTCAACCGCTTCATTCCTACATAATTATTCACCTTGATGTCCTTCATAATTTTACCTCATTCATTCTGTTCTTGGTCTTTATTTTTATTTCTTCCCATTCATATCTCCTCCCAAAATTATTTTCAGTAGGCTGTTGTGTCGCAAAATTTGTCCAATAAGTTTGTTTCTTCCTCTTATGAGAGCTCTCATCATACTTTTGTTCTCTCCAGTTCTTCAAAGGACTTCTTCGCTGATTATTGGACTGTGTTGGCTCATATTTCACGACCAATGAATTATAAACATTGCCACATGGGTTAGGGAACCTGGGTAGCGCATTGGCCAGGAAATCCAAAGATTCTCGGTTCGATTCTCGGTTTGGACGCATTTTCTCTCGCGAAAAACATGACGTACTCCTCCAGAGGACTGCATTCAATGAATGAAACCTACGCACCTCAAGCGACGCGTTCAGCACACACGCACGTTGTGTGCCTGCGAGTGTGACCTTTGCTGTTCCCCTCCAGCCACTTCCCACCCCCTAACTCAAGTCTCCCGCCCTCCCGTCCATCCATCACGCCCTCTCTCCCACGGGACCTCTCCCTCCGCCCTCCTCCTCTTTGGGGCCATCTCACCCTCCCTCGGGCCCCCGCCTCCGTAAATGTGGCGCTGCAGTCGACGCGAAGGATGATGGGCTGATAGGTGGCCATTCAAGTATTACGTAAGACGTTTTGGGGAGGGAGGCGGGTTGGGCTTTTCTTAAGTTGTTTTACGAAGGGGGACGGGGGCTTCTTTGATGACATGAAATGTGGTCCAATAATGTTTTTTCGACTTCCTATAAAAATTATTAAAATATGCACTCAGTCACTCGTGATTACTGCTCTGGCTACCGTAAGTTGAATTAAGTTGCATGTGCGACACCAAGCGGAGGGATATCTAACCGATCTTCAACTCCTGTGTCCATCCACCAGGGCCGTCCAATCGTGTAGGATTACTTGACACCTATTTATGTTAATATAACTTTCTTGCAATATCACCACTGCAGACGTTGTCCTGCATTGGCAGGGGACTGTGTGATTAAGCAATTCCGCTATCCTCCGTTAAATAAATAAGTTTCCCGAAACGGCTGAATTATATCCTAATTTTTCACTTGACGTTTCGAAACCACCATTGCTGTAACAAACGTGCACCAACCCGTGGTTGGCGTCACACCTGTAGCAGACGAATGCCACAATTTTTCACTGCTACTATATCAACCGATATTTGATTCCCGTACTATTCTAAAACGTTACTAAATTGCGAAATGCAAGAGATGAAAGAAATTTTTTTCACTATAGGGTTCTTGATCGAAGAGTTTGCAAGCTCTCCGCTCTCAGGGTGGTAGCTGAGAGTCCTGGAGACGTCGACCGTTCTCTTGTTAGACAAAGGAAAGTGTAATTAGTCTTGGAGTGCGCTTTGAAAGGCCGAGGGCGCGATAGCGGTAATTGTGTCTTTAGAGTGGAAGGTTTTCGGGAGCGCTGATTGCCCTTACCTCCTCTCTCTCTCTCTCCCTCCCTACTGCTGCCACCTGCCGACAGACCCTTCAAACTGCGTGCTGGGGCAGTTCTTTTGAAACGAATGATAAATGAACTCACGGCTGAAACTCGGACGAAGAGTGACGCCGACATTTTTTTTTTAATTTCCTCTGAATAACCCTTGTAACTTGGAATATAAAAATAGTTCAAGCAAAAAATCACTGCACATAATAAATTCAATGAATTCGATTTCGTGGCGAAGAAAAAAATCTCATCATCGTATTGATTGCATAATACCATTCACTTTGAGAAAGACTTTTCGAGATATTTTCCCAAGTCTAGAAGCATTTTTCTTGGGATGAGATACGTATCTGCACTCCAGAGGGACAATATTAAAATAAGTAGCAATTTGTGACGCACAAATCGCGTCATAAATGTAACGGTGAGTAGTTTGCATTTTTCCTCAATTATTCTTAAAATTAATTTGTTAGTCATTATACTACTTTTTACAAAATCGCTAAAACATCTGCAGTAGTTAATGCGTTCTCAGTGTATTGAAATAAATAAACCAAGTTCCAAAATTGCATGTATATACTGCCTCGCAAGTTGCGGCAACGGTGTGGCAGGCGGCTATGAAAACACTCAGAGGGAGATAAGGAAGAGGAAATGGAGAAGTGCAAAAAGTGAGGTTTGCAGGAATTATGGAATAGGAACAAAAGGGCGAAAAGTTGGAGGAGATACAATGGATTAGTGTCACGCTCTGTTTGCACTTACAGTCGTAAATTGCGAGGGTGGAGATTTTGTCATCCCAATTCAGGAAATATAACAGCGAGACGGAGTGAGCATTGATGAGTGTTTACCATAATGGTGAATAGTAAACTTTGCCCTTTCCCAGCAACAATATTTTTTCCACCCATTGATTTCTACGGTTACAGCGTTATTTCCAAGGTGATACATCTGACCTGACACTGGTATAGTTTATTTGGTAAAAAATTGGAAAGGAACAGGGATAGTTGAAAGAGGTGGTGAAAATTCTCTTCCATTTCCAAACAAATTACTTATATTACTAATAATATGGTAGTATAAGGATAGTCAAGTCAGATGTATCACCTTGAAAATAACCCTGTGGCCGTCGAATTTGTTTGGTGTTATAAAGAGTGTGTGTGAGAGTGTACATTTTATTATTTGCCACTATGATTAATGTCCGTAGCAGCAAAGAAGAGAAACTAAGAAGTAGAGGAAAACGAGAAAATTATAAGGAGGAGTAGCGAGCGAAAAAAAGCACTTAGAAGTAGAACTGACGGAAATATGATGTAAAGCTGGAAAGAAAAGAGTGGCAAAGATTTAAATGTAGAGTGTGGTATTACATGTTATAGAAACGTGGAAATTTCTGGATAAAATTAGGAGGCAGAGAAGGTGGGTGGAAGAGGCTATGAGGGACGAAGGGACACTGAAGGCCGTGTTAAAGGTGAGGAAGTTGGGTAAGCGGGGAAGTGGAAGACAGCGAATAGGCTTTATAGACGGGATAAAGAAGCGTAGGATGCACGCTGAGATGGAGAAAGGTATAGTGTAATTAAATAGGAGTCTGTAAAGGTCTGAAGGATCTTAACTCTCCTACCTTAACTGGTAGATTACCCTAATAATAATTTCATACAATGGCTAACGCTCCAAAATTCCACAAAGTTACGCCTGAATCTGTCATGTCCATTGCCGAGGGTTATTGGAATGGAAATGGTCACTGCCTCTTATAATGATAATATTTACAATCACAAGTTGCTGAAATGTCTTCTTCTGAGTAATTTACTTGCAAATGATTTTTAAAATTTAAAAACATCTTTCCACGTAAGGTGTAAGCGGCTAACGTTTCTTTAAAAATGCACTTAGCAATCTGATATTTTCAGTACATATTGAAACCTCTTTGCTGGTCACTTTTTTTAATTAGTGTGAATTTTTTTCAGTAAAATGTGAACATCAGCGTTCAAGAAACGTCTGGAAAATCTCATGAAGCTTCACGCGATGGTCACCCGAATAGTACCTACTCATTTTATTCCTCTCATAATAATGGGAGCGAGCATAGAGTAAGAAATATTCTATGCTCTACGGTATGAGTTAAACCTTCAAATGGGTCTGGTGTGAATAATACATGGATTCTCCTTCGGGTGAGTGCTTTATCAGTCGATGTGTCGTAGGCTGTCTCCACCAGTGTCTTAGGTCGTGGAAGGCTACGTAGTGGTGTAAACCTTTGAAGAGTCGCGTTGGTAAGCACTTGACCCGCAAAGAATTCACCCAAATCGATCAGTTGTAAAACACCAAATCCTGCAAGTTAAGAGTGTCCAGTTGCCATTCGTGTTATGCTCAAATTCTGTAGGATGCTTTCCTTTCCCGTGTTAGCGATAAATACACCAGCTATGTATTCAAGTGTAGTTATGCAAGAATGTAGTCTGAACGAGATACCACTTCACATAGAATTCAATTAAATTGGCCTAATTATGTGAAACACATGTAATTTCCAGTTATACTAATATACAGAACAGTTTCAATATATTTGCCATAAAAAACGAACAGTTTTTATGTGATATTGTGCGGGAATACACTCCAGAGAGACTTCATACAATAGTTGAGGAAGTTCTGATGCATAGATCGTGTCATAAATGTATTGTTTTGTATTCTGAGTACTATCCTCAAGTATTAAAAACTGCTTCACTATAGAAAAAATATATTTATTAATCATTACATACCATCTTACAAGATATCATGCTTTCCTGGGTTTATCTAGTATTCAGCGTACAACGTGAAACAAATGAGTCAAATTAAAGATTAATATACGTTTATTTAAATTAATTACTGATAATTTCAGCTTCATAAAACAAAGTTTTGGCGTACTTAATATTTACTCAATTATTATTGGACAGATTACGTTAAAAAATAAGACTCGAATATCGTAACCATTATGACAAGGCTACAATCTCGCTCAAACCACATTTATGGACCTTTGAAAGCGCTGAAATGAAATATATAACCGATACTGCAGTTTGGGAGTTGGAAGTCGTCAGTGCCTCTCCAAAACTCACCCCTTCGTCCTATTCCCAACCCCCCCGCCCCCCAAACCCTCACTCAACCGATCCAACTTCCCCCCCATTTTCAAACTCTTCACCCGCCAACCCCCCTGAAAGCCCTTCCACAATCCTCCCCTCTTGACCCACATTCTGCTTCCCTCCCTCACCTCCCTCTCCCCATGGAGAACCCTGGAAACCCCTCTTCGCTCTCTCGTCCCCCTCCTTCTTTCTCGCGTCTCAAAACGAGGGGGGCGTGACGTGTGTCCGCAGCTGGAGGGTGAAAGAAGTCCGACAGGAGTGGTAAGTGACATCAGCGCCAATGTTTACATTAGCGGCGGACTCACGCACTTATTCACCCAGGGTGTGACGTAAGCGACGTGGTGGACATAAAATCGGGCGCCAGATTTCATGGAGACACGACTGGACACGTTCATGGATTCAATTTCATCACTAATGTCATACGTTCCCAGCTGGCTCACTCAAACCCGTTGATGTAAACGAGGGATCATTGATTGAGCAATAATTTTACTTACGTCTGTTGAGCCGAAATTTGTGTCAACGTGACATAAATGTGTTGCCCTTTGTTAGCCCAACAACGATTGCCAGTTATTTGCGGACATGAGGACTCTTTTTCAGCTCTAGCTTGGTAGAATGACTCAGTTTTGTACTCATTGAATTGTGCAGCATAAGTTTAAGAGGGGATTCGCAGTGGTAGATCATTAATAGATTTCTACTAATTATCTGCGTGTAGTCGACTACCATCCCATACAGCACGGGGCGAAATATACTGATCGTGTACCCTTGGTCGAAATATGGGGTAAGGAATGTCCAAAATTCGCCCATTAAATGAACACGCGTTCTTATGGTGTAAATTTCGGCCTAAAACGAGTCCAGATGTTACAACTTATGCGTCTTTCAATGTCAGGGTATTCCACTTGGCCGTTTTTCTCATTTATATGGGAAAAACTGCTTATTATAGATGAGCTTTATTATTCCGTTACGAAGAGATGTTACTTCAAGATGCATCTACCAAAGAACTTTGTCTATTCTGTACCCCTGTACATCGTGAAAACCTTATTTAGTGTACTATTGGTGAATATATTTTTTATCAAAGACGATGATTTTTCCATGCCATCGATAGGTACTTACTTCATTATTTTCATTATATAGTGTTCTGTACGGTTCTCTTTACCGTCAGTTCATCGCGTATGTAACGTCACCATTTTCTTTCATCCATTCTATTTTTCTTTCATTAATACTAATTCATTTGAATCATCTACGTTTTGATATACTATAACATCGGTTGGAGGTAGTTCGCAAGTGCACGCAACGTTTGCAGCCACGAGGAAAGGAGAGGTTAGTTCTTTGCTTCATCTACTCCAAATATCACCGCAGGAGGGTTGGGCAGTACGAGTATAAATCATAGGTTCGCGGCTCCCCCGCGGCATATTTTTTTCGGTCGGATATTCGCTCGTTTCTAAGATTGCCGGTGGCATCCTATTTTCGTCGACACAGAAACATGTTGCTTTTCACTTTCCGACCTTTACGCTATTATTGCCGAGTTATTGATATGATGTTTACATCATGTTTACGTCAGTAGCTCAACACATTGCTTCTCAAATAATGTCATTTTGACGGAAGTTTTAAGTCAATAGACTGATTTGTGCTACCTGGTTCAACCACGTCAACTGCTCCCGCCATGTAGCCATCTATTGACGGACTAACAGAACCAGTCACTACCAGTGACCACTATTTTAATACGTAGTTTCACCCTCCTGATCCGCAGATACCCTCCCGCTCACCAGCTCACAGCTACCCCATCGCGCCAAGGCCATGGATAGGTTGGAGGATAAAGGATGGATTCTTTATGGCTGATGTTTGTAATTTTTTTAATATTCGAAACCATCTTTTGGATGGCAAATGCTTAGTTCTTCCTGATGATGTTGTGCAGGAAAATAGCTTTTGTGATGGGAGGGTCTTTTTGGAACCTGCGAAGAAGCTGGTCCAGCTACAGGAGGATAAGGATCTAAAACTAGTTTCAAACTCACTGACAAGCACATTTTTGTGAAACAGTACCAAAAGATAAGGATCCGAACTGCTTGTGAATAAATGGGCAGAGATGTAAGTAGCTGGCATCAGGTTCGGTATAAACAATTTAACCCTCCCGTACTCCCGTCAAATTTCGGAACAAAAATGCTCGCGTGGCGTCTGCCAGACGCCATTAGTGTACATTATAATAAAATAATTAGAATTAGAATTAAATACAACACACTATTTTTACGTTATTTATTTGCTCCTTTACAACTTATAACATCGTAAATACAATAGCCTTTCACTTATTTAAGACATTTTAACCATCTACAAGTAACCAAGCAAATTTTTGATACATTACACACAATTAAATCACATCACAGCATTAATTACATATTTTTAACCTTGCAAACAATACAAACGTATTCAGAATGTTCTAAGCATACATAATGCTCACAGGAAATGCATCTATATTTTGTCATTCGATTTTTTTTTCGGTCGCAATGTGACATCTCTTTCTAGAAATTTGTTTTCCCTCCGTTCTTTCCTCTGACTCCCTACGAATTCTTTTGGAACTGGAAGGTCTTGACTCATTATGACCAGTTTCTTCATCTTTCTCACTAATGGCTAAAGTTCTTTTTCTCAATTTCCTGGGTAAATTTACCACGAGACTACGTTTTTGCAGTTGCTCTTTGGTTAGTTCTTGCGCAAGGGCTTTGATAAAATGCCTTCTTTTCAGAATTGCATAAGAACTCTGTTTGTTGTTTTCAAGGTAAATAACCTGAGCATTTATTGCTGCCACATTGAGAATTGTATACAATATAGTCATTGGCCACATTATGGTGTTTCTTGCTGCTGAGTATGTCGCACATAGTTTATCTACTACATCAACGCCAGATTTAGTTGCATTGTAAAATGTCACGATTTCTGGCTTGTTCGCATTCCCTGTCGTTTCATCGATTGTGGAATCATGATGCATGGAGGATATCAAAATAACATTTATTCTTGGCTTTGGTATGTATGACAGCAATGTGCAATGCTTATTGAATCCAAAACGCGTTGTAAATGGTTCTCGACCGACAGGGGATTTAAAACTGGGTGGAAGCTGCCGTTATTTCTTCTTTACAGTTCCTACACACGTAAGGTTAGCTTTTAGTAGATAAAAAACTAGCTCGTAACTAGTAAACCAATTATAGGCGGTTATATTGCGACCACTGTGAGTTATCGGTCTAAGCAACCTTTTTACAACATCAATAGCACTGTTACTAACGTGAAATGAGCCTTCCGGCTGCTTCCCAACGTATACTTCTAAGTTCCCTGTGAAAAATGTTTTAGAATCCGGTAGAGAAAATATCTTAATTCCATATTTTCCAGGTTTACTCGGGATGTATTGCCTAAATGCACACCTTCCTCTGAATTTTGATAGCATCTCATCAATAGTTACGTATTCTCCCAAAGAATAACTTTCACGGCAATTTTGAACAAATATATCAAAATACTCTCTAACAGGTGCAAGTTTATCTTATAGCTTCCTTTCGCTTCTAGTTGCTTTGTCATCAAACCGAAGGCTTTGTAAAATAAAGTGGAAGCGCTTACGAGACATCACCAATCGAAAAAACTCAACACCAGTTCCATCAGTAGACCACAAATCACTTGTATTTAGCTTACTATTTCTAAGGAAACCTGCCATATACAACAATCCAAAGAAAGCTTTCAGTTCACTCTGATCGGTTAATTTACAATCTCTTTCTCTACCGTAACGATCTTTTTGGGAATCAATGAATTTATTAGTGTTTTCCAAAATAATAGCAAGCAGATCGTCAGTAAAAAAACACCTCCAACACTCGAGTACAGTCCTAGCAGTTGTAGGACTTTCTTTAACACGTGAATTCAGGTTTACAATATTATAACGGCGAGTCCTTACAGTCGCCACTTGTTTTTGCAAAGCCCACTTCGTAGTTTTGTCTTTCCCAAAAACAAAATTTTTATCTGGGTCATTTTAAAAAAATATGACTATTTCATGTATTCAGTTATTTTCTTGCTTTTCTTCTGAAATGCGATGACTTTTCCAAATAATTGTCTATTAACATGAAGTTCAGACTATCTTAATTTAATTAAAATCATAAAATTCTGTGTGAACCACCATTTACACCGCGATTTATAGGAATAAAACAGCAGAAATACGAAAAATGCCTTGTCTACAGCCACGTCTGTAGGTCTTAAAGTTTGATTTATGTGTGATATAAATCTAACAAATGCTATTTCCAGTATTAATTTAAGTACTTTGCATTTTACACTCCAATTATTTAATGAATAAAATTAACGAAGAGTAATGTTTTAATAATTGTAATAGCACCCGGTTTTGTCTACAACTCACATACACCTCTGTTACCTTTTCCAAATATAATTTTTAAACAGGTTTTTTTAAAAGGTTGTGAATGGCATACATTTGATTAGGGTAGTCCATCATCTGATGTCACTTCCTGTTTATGAGTGAACACGTGGCCTCTTTAGAACACATGTTGCTGAGTGTCTCATGCTGACTAGTGGTGAGTATTTTTATTCATTTACCACTCTGTTACTCTATTTTATGAGAAAAATATTGATATTTTAAAGAAATAATACTTCTTATTTATGAATCTAATGTAAACTACTGTGCATTATGAAAGTAATTTTAACACATTATCTATATTGTAGTGCAAGGGCTCTTCGAGGTTATAATTCTACCACTCTGTTACTCAACACCTCTGTTACTTCAGAAAAGTAACAGAGGTGTTAGTATCGTAACAGAGTTATAAGGAGGATCATTCTGCTTGCATTTTTTAGATATTTGTTCTCACAAAAAATTAATTTTATTAGATAGTTGGTCTAGGTATATCAGGATACTTAACTTTTTTAAGTTACCCTAGAATATTAAGATAAAACTGCATTTTCATGCTTTTGATTGTGCTAACCTTAGTATGTTTAAACCTTAGACTGGGTAAAGCCTAGTGTAATGTTTTCAATTAGGCCTTACATGAACTGTACACATCTACTAGTGTCTCTATCTATTTTAGTGAAACAGCCCAAATTGAATCATGCCACTGACACCTGCTGAAAATCAAAAACAATACCGAAAACGGAGGAGGATAAACAATCCGGAAAAAGACAGGGATACCAGGGAGAAGGATAGGGAACGGTAAATATACACTGAATCTTGAGTTGGGTATCCTATAGGCAATATACATTTGGCCTGTATATTATAATGTTTTTTTTATTTTTAGGTATCATAAGAATAAAAAGTTAGTCAGAGAATTGTCAGCCAGAGAACAGAGGGCGAAACGAAAAGATTGGCATAAATGCAACGAAATTAGAAGCATTAAAAAGAAGAGCGAGAGTTCTATGGCAGCTTCGCAACCCATTCCTGAAGGGATTCTGCCAGCCAATAGAAGAGGACGGAAAGCTGTTCTTCTACGTAAAACTAAATCTGTTTGGGAAAACATAGCTCTTCGAGAAGAAAATGCAAAATTGCGTTAGAGTGTGATGCGGTATAAATAAAGATTGCAATGTAATAAGTCACAAAAAAAAAATCCTAAAGAAAACACCTGATCATCAGTTGACCCCAAGGTCAAAAGCAGACAAGCACTTATTGCAATCTGGCCTTAAGCACATTGTAGGTAACCGCATGCATATGATAAGAAGAAAACTGACTATGTATAATGCAGTCAGCGAGCGAATGGTCGAAATATATAGAAAGAGTGTTGGAAGGGCTGATAAACATGTTATTAGCAATGTTGCAATAAAGATGCCCTGAAAGTGTGCCGGTTGAAGACCAAAGCTACTTCATTGTTGGGTCTAGCTCAACGTAAACGAAAATCCGTTGCAGCATTAAAAATAAAGAAGAGGCAACTATTGAAGGACAAAATTGTGTCATTCTTCAATCCAGATGATGTGTCAAGGATGACTTGAAGGAGTTAGCACAGGAAGTGCACAGTTTTCATTTTGGATCATCCCGTAAGCAGGCAACTACATACGGGCATTTTACACTTGGTGAATAAACTGATGCCCGTGACATTCTGTTCCATATCGCCAAGTCTTGAGCATGGCCCTGCAGCAATATGGGTTCATTTACAGCCAGTTTTTGATCTCATTCATCAAGAAGCTTCGGAAGTCGATACTATCCACTTTTTTCTGACGGTCCGTCGTCTCAATGCAGACAAAAAAAGAACTTTCACTTTTTTACCACAAGGCTGTTTGGCAATGGATTCACATGTGGTACATGGAACTTCTTTAAGAGCAGCCATGGCAAGGGAGCAGCCTATGGTGCTGCTATAAAGCCATCTGCCGACTCTCTTGTTGCTCACCAAACTGATGTACCAAATGCCAAAACCATGTATGAGTTGGTGAAGAGAGAGGCATCAATGACCATGTTTTACGTTTCAGAATAAGAAGTACACCGAGTGTATGGAATCATCCCCACCAACCTTAAGACTATACATGGCACACACATGATACGCCAAATGGCAACTCACAGAAGAGGTCACGCTTCATTCAAGTATGTTTCATGTTTTTGCGGCAAAAACTCCTGGTTGGAAGGGAAAATGTGCACTTGTCATTTCAATCCCAAAGAAGTGACGATAGAGGGTAAGAAGTCTGCGCTGCAAATCATGATGGATGAAGCTGATGCCACATCCAGTGATGATGAACTATTAGTCCCACCGGACACGGTATCCGAAGAACTAAGCAGTACCAGCATACGCCTTGATATTGGGGACTTCATTCTTTCCAAGTTTCCGAAAAATTCAAGAATAACCTATGTTGGGAAGGTGTTGGAAAATGTAGACATAGGAAAACTTAGAGTGGAGTTTATGAAATGGGTCGGAGCTGGCAGTAAATTCATTTGGCCAGAAACGGCTGACTTTGAATGTATTGATAAAACCTGGATCGTACGTTCATTACCTAACCCCATCCCGGGTTGTAGGGAAACATTCAGATTTAAGAATTGTTTTGACAACACTACTAAATAGTAAGTTGCCTCAAGTAAATGAGGACATGTGCCTTACTTATTTGACAGAGTGGGAGGATGATTTTATGCATTTGTAAAATCCTACCACTCTGTTACTATTTTACCCCTCTGTTACTATTCCTTTTTTGTGAATAAAGTGTCATATCTTAAGAACATATTGATTGTCAAGCACATAGCAGTATGAAGAACATTGTCTTGAATATGCTCACACAAAAATACACTGTCATTTTTAATTTCTATGACAATAATTGCAACTTTATATTGTGTTTTTTGTGGAAAATCGCATTTTTTTCTAAGTCGGACAATAAAAATTACTAAAATAATTTAAATGTATTGAACTTTTTGCTTATTTTAATGGATGTGAGTTATATGTTCGGTTGGTATTTAGTAACATGACTATTTCAATAGCATTTTATGTTTTTTGTAATACTTTTGTTTGGTAACAGAGGTGTACTGGTGGAGCGTATGTGAGCATTATATCTTGAATAAAATGCATAAATCTTATTGTCAACTTGTACCACTTCTCATTATTGCAGCTAATGCATGTATAGACCCTTTTATGATATAATAAGTCCTAACTGAAAATGTTCATTTCAAAAATTACATATTTTCATATAGTCAATATTTTTGAAAATGACCCATCTGATTCTTCATACTCTCGGTCACTTTCTTCCTCACTAGTAATTTCTTGCTCCGTATCCGTGTTTTGCAATTGTTCCTCTAGGGAATCTTCTTCACCTTCGCTCTCATCATCTACTGCAGACAATTCTGTGTTGAATCTGTTGATTCTGTTGATTCCATCAGAAGACGCTGCAGATAGTTGCGATCTTCCTCACGCATTAGGTTTAACTGTTTTTTTCTCTCCATCTAAGGGAAATAAGTAAATCCAGAAGAGGAACATCATAATAGGGAACAAACATCTACAATGTGATAAACTTCATTAACGTATATGTTTAATTATAAAGGAATATAAAACTTACACTTTTGAACAATGAAACACGCTCAAGGGTAGCTCGTTCCACCGCACCACACTGGACTTCTTCACGCGTTTTACTGAGAAAGTTCAGATGCTCCTTGCAGTCACAAGTTCCTTTCTGACGCACCAACCCACCAACGGACAGAGAATGAGTGGCCGATATCGGGATACTAGGGTATTTATACGGAGGAACTACAAGAGTTGCACATTTGTACATTCAAAAGAAAACTAACTAGCAAATAAGCGCAATACGTGGGGACCAAACGTTGCAGATTGAAAAGAAAGCAAAGTCGTCACCGATATGATTTCCCGACGTGACATCTATCCCACTGTGTCGAATTGACATGGATACCCTCAGTTATTATTGAGATGTCGACGAAGACACAAGCGTTGAACCTACGCAGATAGAAAACAAAATAGCAGGGCAAATGCCGAAACGGCAGGCCGCGGCACGGCGTGGTGCTCCCCAGGTTGCAATCAATTGCTATGAAACTAAGTGTCACACAAAAAGCCCACAGTGAATGAAATACGACCCTCGAATGATTGTCTCCGGTGAAATCTAAAGCAGTAATTCCTTGATATATTTCCGTGGCAAACAAAAAAGCGAGTTTAAACCACGCAAATAAAATGAGAAAAAATTGCATTTTTATAAACAACAAAGTACAGATAATCATAATTAATAATAGCATTAAATAACAATCATAAAATATTAAAAATGAGCATTGATTTAAAATAAAATATTTTTTTAATTGTAACGCATCTAATCGCGTGGCGTCTGGCAGACTCACAAACATTTCAAAAACCCTTGCTTGGCCCCCTGCTATAAATTTATCTGATATGATTTAACTGCATGGCAGAAAATTCGAAAAGAGTAAGGTACCTGGAAGGGGAAACTATTACACGCACATATTTGCCGAAGAAAATCCAAAACATATTGACTGGCGTCCAGCAGACGCCACGCGAGTAGCGGAGGGTTAAACTGGAATCCAGGCTACTGCTTGGTTTTTGACTATATTGACCAGTGGTTCATTGATGTGCTCCAGGAACCCTGTTATGACCCGCAGCAAAAATAATATTGATTTATATGACAGTTCTATTCAAAAACTCAAAAACTTTGACATTGTATTTGAAAAAATTTAAGTAGGGGATGGAAAGTGGGAACCAGTGCAAACAGGGGTTAAATTGACGACAGCTTCACTTTTGGACCTCCACGATGTACTTCTGAACTAAAAGTCTTTCGGCTATATTCTGACATTCAGGTTCTGCCAGGATTCTCTGGAAAATCTGTTGTCTACGGTCAGAGTGAAGAACCCCATTTCATCCCCTGTAGCATTCAAGAATTCCCTTAAAAATATTACCATCGGGCAGTTCATGATCATTCCCCCAAGGAGTAACTGAGAAGCGGATGAAGGTAATCTCCTGGCAGATTTTTTTGATGTGGTGGGCTATAGGGTGGGGAGTGATGAAATTCAGGAAGAGATTGAAATTCCTATGAATTTGAACTAAGTGAAGTGGAGAAAAATTCTCTTAATTTAACCTTTGTGGGTTTTTTGCTAGGCAAATACTGAAAAAGTGAAAATGTGACCATTGCAAAAGAGTACTGTGTGGAGATGGGAGTGACATTAGGGTGATTACTAAATTGGCAATGTTTGAAATGTTGACCGGTTTAGTCGGTTATTGGTTCCAATCCGGTAAAAAAGAAAGTGGAAAAAATTTGGGCTCGATTGGACAACGTTTAGGGGTCGCGCAACAGCTTCAAATTCTGGAAAATAGCGATTTTCCTGGTAACAAATACATATTTGCCTAATTTCCAGGGGCATGACTGTCGCTTGGGTGGGTGTTTCACACGGTAGAAGCTTCCACGGGGTTCCAGTAATAGTATGACACTAATTACGTCTTCGCCCAATGTGGGGGTGCGGCAGAGGGCGGGGTAATAGCGACTTTCCGGTCTTCTTTGGCGTGGGTAGTGACGCTGTACATTGTGAGCATGGGAACGACAATAAAAATCCTCGTATTAAAAAATATTTTATTTTTATTTTGGCTAAAAATGATCACACAAACCATATGTCACTCTGAATTTTCTACAGCATTTTTATCATAATAACTTTTCCTATGCTCAGCTACAATTGCTAACAAATATTGTCTTTGCTGTTCATCTTTGGTTAGGTTATTACCGTAAGGAACTTCGTTATCAAAGCAATCCCTCTTTCAGCCATGCCATTTACTACTTTAATGTTCAGAACTATTAGCCGTCTTGCGGGATAATTTTCATTCTTCATCCACAAATCTGGATCCTGCATTAAAAATGATTTGTCAATGACAAGGAAATCGAAGAATGTGCTAGTGTTTGTTGTTCACAAAATCAGAAGGCACTTTTGCACTAGAGATAGGATACGCCTTAGCTTGGGGATTCTCCTGCCCTTCCCTCTCGTTACTTTTTTCCCCATTTCTTGTTTTTCATGTTATGTAATATTTGGATAAAAAAAGCGAGCCTCACAATAACTTTAGAAAAGTACCCAAAATGTGCTGAAAATATTTCATAGAATATCTTCCAGTGATTGCCACTTTTTTCTTCTGAGCTAAAACTTGTAAGAACTGAAGGTCATTGCGTGGCGCCTCGGCTGCAAAAGGTGCTCGGCACCAGACCGGCGCATAGTGCGTAATGAAAACGCACACACGGAAGAAGGCGCTCTCGAGCTTAGCAGTTAAATTAAATTGTTTGCTGAACATCCAAATCTTAATGCAATACAATGCCTTTGCCATCCACCGAGCTTTATGGATTGCACTTGGCTTTTTGAACGAATAGACAGCATCCCCAGGAACGCCGAGGAATTATGATGGTCAAATCAGAAGCTCCTTATAATTCCCGCGTGGTTGTTTAATTTGGAAACAATAGACGAAATGAAAATTCAATAAACTGGTGACGTAAATAAGAACGGCAGTACGAACTTTACGCGAAGTTGTAACGGTACCTGAACTTCCTGGATGCAGAATTTAAGAACTTCGTCTGGGTTGGGAATATTCCTCAGGCAGCGTTAAGACACTGATGTGTCGTAGATTTAAGTAAAATTTCAAAAAAAAGATGAATGAAAGAAATTAAAATTAATGTACTTCAATTAATGACTCATTGACGTATAAAAGGTACCTTGACGTTTCTCTTTCCGATGTTTGCGCACCGAAAATTTCAAGAACGTTTTTATCAATCCAAAAAGTATGTGCAGTTGCTATTGATGCGGTAGTTATGGCATGGACAGCGTTCCGGTGACTTGTCTGGGTCCTTTCTAACGAGGATTCTCTTTGTCTAAATGCAGTCTTATTCGCTTCCTAACAGAACCTTGGGTTAGACTTAAACTCTGCGTATGACCTATTTAGTTAAACATTCAAGAGGAATTTAACAAAATAACAATATGTGCTTTAATTTACTAACCCTTATCCTTGGAATCGTCGTCGGTAAACGATTTTCAGGACTTGCGGTGTACACACGTTTCACCTCCACTTTTCCTAATATCTGAGCGAATCTCCACTCCTCCTTTTCTGTGTCCCAGCTGATTCGGACCGTTTTACTTTACCTTCAACGTGCATAGCAGTATCCTTGTCTCATGTACCCGAAGCGGTTTTCCCTCATGGACTTGTAGAATAATCAATCCTCTTCTAGCTTCATCATATCCATTGCATTGATATGGCCAATGTCAAGAGTATTGGCTTGGTCAGTCTAACTTATTGCGCCGCTTCTCCCAGCGTTTTTCCCATACGTTATTTGCCTTTCTTAAGACATAAAAAGCTGTTGTCAATGCGTACGAGAATCTCCGTAGTATTCCTTACCTCTGCAATCGCAATTCCTGCTTTTTTCCAGAACACCTCAGATTTCCAAATAGTCAGCCTGGCACTTTCACGAACAGTTTTCTTCTCATTTTCAATAAGGTGTTTGAAATACTGTAAGAACTGGCGAAGTGTTGGGAGCTTTGGACACACACTACGTGGGATGGTGCCCCCAATCTGCAAATCTGATGAGCTCGCCTTGTCTTCTTGCTCATAACGCCGGAGAGAAAATCGGTATGCTGGAGTCACTTACGGGTTTAACCGCACGAAGGGAAACGAGTTTCGCTCCCAAAATGTAGCAACCTCGGTGTGCGTAGCCGTACGCGAAGTCCACAGCCCCCGAACACCCTCCCTGTTAATCATCTAAACTGTAGGGCCGCGAATTTCAGGATGCATCTCGGCTAGAAAACAATGTAGTCCTGGCCAATGCGCTCAATGTACACCTCATTACTACATTGGGACTACCTACTCCAAAGAAAATCGAAAAGTCGCTATTATCCCTCCCTCTGTCGCACGCCCATATCGGGCGAAGTCGTAATTGGTATATAATCACTGCTGAAACACTGTGGAAGCATCTCCCGTGTGGAACACCCACCCAAGCGGCAGCCATGCCCCTGGAAATTAGGCAAATATGTATTTGTTACCAGGAAAATCGCTATTTTCCAGAATTTGAAGCCGTTGCGCGACCCCTAAACGTTGTCGGATCGAGTCCAAATTTTTTCCCCTTTCTTTTTTACCGGATTGGAACCAAGAACCGATTAAGCCGGTCAGAATTTCGAGCATTGCCAATTTTGTAATCACCCTAGAGTGACATACTTGAGTTGGTAAATAATTTACTAAACCTGAAAGAACAGCATGAGGGGTCCTTGGTGCTCAGTAGTAAGTGGTGTTGGGACTTGGTAAGTGAGGCTGAAAAGATCTTTCAGATGAAGAAGGATATCCTGATGAAACAGGGTGTAAACGTGGTAGACGATAGTAGGTATATGCAGTGCAGTTGGGAGTGCTGGGTGCAAAGTGTCAGATTGTCACGATATAAGATTTTTATTTCTTAAAAATAGCTAAGCTTCTTTCTTAAGCTAGTTATGTCTTCATTCATATGTTTTTATAATCCCAAATATTTAAATCTACATGCTAAAAATCCTACTGACTCATTTTTACGGAAATTATTTCATTGCAAGTTACGGAGGTGGTTATCATGCGGCAAGTGTAGTCGTATTGACAGTAAAAGCTTTCTGCTCGGGGCAACAAAATGGCCGTCGCCGCGAGTTGTCTGAACCTTTATATCCATGGCCTTGCATTGCGCAACCCTGTGCTGCTCTCTCGTGCTGTCAAGGCGCATTCATCTCTCTTTTTCCTCCGTCGAGCTAGGGTCTTTGCGACTATACACAAAGAGACGTGAAAACATGAATTATATTATTTATTGATTTTTAAAAGAAAATTGCGTATTAGGAATTCCCCTGGTAGTAACGTGCACACTCTGCATAATTTGAGTATCACGTAAAACATGCGACTTTTAAAAACACCAACAGAATCTAAGAAAATATACAAATTCTACAAAAACATATAAATTCAAATATACCTGCAAAAACTTTTTGATAAATTGGCAATACAGAGTTATTGGTAGGATTTATGGCATGGGTACCCCACTTTAATGTTTTAGCTTTTTCGAATTTGAATGCAATTTCATTTTTAAATAATTTATAGGTTTTAGGAAAAGGGTTGAAGATGTATTGAAGAAGTAAATTCCACTGATATATAACCCTGTCTAAAAAAAAGTACATTGCTGCATATTTCCTTTGTTTTAAAGGCATTATTTTAATATTATGATAATTTATTCCAATTCCGGTTGGTTTCTAAAGCATGTCATATCCTCTCACCGATTGACCGGATGGGACTGAAAAAGTGCCTCGTAACCAGAATTGCATATTAAGATTATCTATCTCTAATCATAAGAAAACAAAGGTATTGAGATTATATAGGGCAAAGAAAGCGAGGATGGTAACAAGAGTAGAAGAACACAAACGGGAGCAAGTAGAGCAATTAAATTAGTTGGAAGTACGTTGGAATAAAATTAATATAGTAGCAAAGACATTAGGAGGTGAATAGCGCTGGCAAAAGAAGCGTTCAGTAATAGAAGGAAGCTGATGACGAGGGCCTTGGGTAAGGATATATATAGGAGAGGCTGGTGAGGATGAAAAAAGGATGCAGGCGTTCGAGATGTGGGTATGGAGGAGGATTGAGAAGGTGCAATGGACGGAAAGGAAGACAAATTAGGAAGTGCTTTACCTAGTTGGTGAGGAGAGGAAGCTTCTTCATGCGATTAGGGGGAGACAGGGTAGGTGGTTGGAGCAGTAATGAGGGTCGAAGGGTTATTAAAAGATGAAATGGAGGAGAGGTTGTTGAGTAAGTGGGCAAGGGGAGATAGAGAACATGTTCTATAGACGGGAGCATCCAGATATCCGACGATTGGTTAGCTACAGCTCTTCACTATACTCTTCTTTCAGCCAATCACTTCATTTCTACTTATTAATTCTATTTAGCATCGCTCATAATTTTCCTGATGTATTCCACTGTCTTTCTCTGTAATTCTCCCATTCATTTCCGCGTCATCTATTTTTTCAATAGGCTATTGTGTCGCAAAATGTTCCCGACAAGTTTGTCCCTTCCTCCTCTTTGTATTTTCCACTTCTTTGTACATCTGTTCTCTCCAGCACTTCGCCCGACCTCTTCATTGGTGTTCCTCTGCGTCCACTAGATTTTGAGCATTCTTTGATAATGCCACTTGCCTACAATATTTTTTTCTCCGTTGTTGGTATTGTTCTAGCTGTACTATCATTTGAGTTCGAGATCTAAGTACCTATGCGTTTTAAAAAGTGCTTCCTCACTTCCATGCTTGATTAACTAACTTTTAGAATCATCCTCTTCCTGTCTAAAATATTGCATAGAATTCTCTCTTTTATCTGTTTTAGGCTCTGTGGTAATAACCATGTTATTGCGTCGAAGAGTAGCCAAGACCAATCAAGAAGCCTTATCTTCTCGGCATCAGTACCAGAGGACGAAAGTTATTGCAGAGAAAAATGATCCTCCGTACATCACGCTTGACAGCCATCGGTGGTCATTGTGTCTCGGTAAGTGATGTCTACTATGTCTTCAATCTGTCTTCAGCATTTGTTGTGGAGATGAGCGGGTAAGAGGTAAGACATTTACGAATCAACGACGATCCTCTGTGGGAGTGAGACACTTGACATGGTCCACAATCAAAGCCTGCGTCTCCTTCGTGCCCCAGGGAATGGTATAGTGTCATATT
The DNA here is from genome assembly GCA_963573305.1 of Pyrrhosoma nymphula. Lineage (NCBI taxonomy): Eukaryota > Metazoa > Arthropoda > Insecta > Odonata > Coenagrionidae > Pyrrhosoma > Pyrrhosoma nymphula. The sequence goes on along the minus strand of OY754333.1, from coordinate 82,257,139 downwards.
TAAGTGAGTTCTCCTCATTGAAATTTCTACGTGAAAGCTGGTGGTGCATCTGACGACAGGACGAGCAGGTTGGAAAAATTTGATCCGATTCTCTGCCACATTTCAAAATATTCATTAGTGTGAATGGCCATTTAAGTTCGTTTTTTTATTTGTATTAATCCATGACGGATATTTGTAATTTTCATGACAAAAGCTTCGAAGGTTCGATCGATGGTGCAGTTGAGAACAGGGCAAGCAAATTGGAGAATTTGGTTCAGTTAACTGCCAGATTTTACAATATCAAATATAGTGAATAGCAATTTAGGTTCATATTCGTGTTTATCCATGTTATTAATTTGTAAATTTAATAACATAAGTTTCGAATGTTCGATCGATGGTGCAGTTGGGAACAGGACAAGCAAATTGGAGAATTTGGTTCAGTTAACTGTCAGATTTTATAATATCTAATATAGCGAATAGCAATTTAGGGTCATATTTGTGTTTATCCATGACTGAGATTTGTAATGTTTATATTTTGAATTCAAAGAGAATGTTTTTTTATCTCCAAGACTTTTTATCCTCAGTCATTTTGATAGTGTGCAGGTCGAATCAATGGAGTAAAATCAAAGCTTTACCAAACCTAAAACCAGATGAGTCAGCTTAATCCCACATTTATAAATTGCCGATCTGATAGAGTAACAAAATGTTAGTACTCATATTAACCATTTTTTTCAATATTTCGCCAAGTTCTAGGTTATATGTGACGAATCATACAAGTTTACGGAAGAGCAGCTTACCAGGGTAAATTACCTACGTCACGGCATACGTCACTCGCCTTTCCACCAATCGCGTGTCTGCTGGAAAGGTCTTGCTCCCACGAGTGTTTCCGTGATTCTGTGAGTAGTTTGCGGAATCCGAGCCACCTGAAAGAGGAATATTATTCATAAGGGTCAAAGAAGTTAAGAAATGTAAAAAACGACTTTCTCGTTCGATCACCTCGAGAAAAAATTATAAAATCGTGATTCATTTTAACACTCTTGCTGCAAATACCGTCAGTTGACGTGATCTTTAAACACCCGAATAATGTGGTAGACTTCAATTGACGTCATTCAAAATTGCAGACAGAAAAATATTGCGAGCAGGTTGGAGAAATTTGATCCGTTTCTCTACCACATTTCAAAATATTCAATAGTGTGAATGGCCATTTAAGTTCGTTTTTATTTGTATTAATCAATGACGGATATTTGTAATTTTCATGACATAAGCTTCGAAGGTTCGATCGATGGTGCAGTTGAGAACAGGACAAGCAAATTGGAGAATTTGGTTCAGTTAACTGCCAGATTTTATAATATCAAATATAGTGAATAGCAATTTAGGTTCATATTCGTGTTTATCCATGTTATTAATTTGTAATTTTCATAACATAAGCTTCGAATGTTCGATCGATGGTGCAGTTGAGAACAGGACTTGCAAATTGGAGAATTTGGTTCAGTTAACTGTCAGATTTTATAATATCTAATATAGTGAATAGCAATTTAGGGTCATATTTGTGTTTATCCATGACTGAGATGTGTAATGTTTATATTTTGAATTCAAAGAGAATGTTTTTTTTATCTCCAAGACTTTTTATCCTCAGTCATTTTGATACTGTGCAGGTCGAATCAATGGAGTAAAATCAAAGCTTTACCAAACCTAAATCCAGATGTGTCAGCTTAATCCCACATTTATAAATTGCCGATCTGATAGAGTAACAAAATTTTAGTACTCATATTAACCGTTTTTTTTCAATATTTTGCCAAGTTCTAGGTTATATGTGACGAAGCATACAAGTTTACGGAAGAGCAGCTTACCAGGGTAAATTACCTACGTCACGGCATACGTCACTCGCCTTTCCACCAATCGCGTGTCTGCTGGAAAGGTCTTGCTCCCACGAGTGTTTCCGTGATTCTGTGAGTAGTTTGCGGAATCCGAGCCACCTGAAAGAGGAATATTATTCATAAGGGTCAAAGAAGTTAAGAAATGTAAAAAACGACTTTCTCGTTCGATCACCTCGAGAAAAAAATTATAAAATCGTGATTCATTTTAACACTCTTGCTGCAAATACCGTCCGTTGACGTGATCTTTAAACACCCGAATAATGCGGTAGACTTCAATTGACGTCATTCAAAATTGCAGATAGAAAAATATTGCATTTTTATAGAATAGGCAATTAAAAGTACTTTCCTTATTAGTTTGTCACTAAAAATTATTTTCTTTTTTTATGCATCAATATTTAGGGAAGAGCAAATATTTTCAAGCATGCGGCACTTAAATTAAACAATTATAAACTCCCTAATAGAATGGCTTCTATAATGAGTTGCAATCAATAAAAGTGTGTTTTAATTCATCTTTTTTTGGATTGTAGATATCAGAAAATATGCATTCTATGGCTGTTTTCGGCGCAAATGCTATCTTTTTTAAAATTGTTAATTGCATTTAAAATGCTCAGCGTTCTACGGGAGTAATGGAACTCAAGTCTCAGCAGCGCGAGTGTCAATAAGTGCAACCATGGTTGCTACTTATAACAATTCTAAGCAGCGGAACTAATTTTAAGTGATATCCTCTAGGTCCTAAATGAGTTATTAAAGCAAATTATATGCAAAGTTGAGTCGCTTATGTACCTGAATCACCTATGAATAATTTAATTACCTCGTACGAATCAGAAACAGACTTTATTGACAAAATCCACTAGTCATATTTGAAAAGGAGAAGAACTGATTGTCAAACGCTATTAATTTTGTTATAAATGAAAAACAAATTTTAGTTAAAATAGAAGCATGCGACATGATTTAAAAATGCCGAGGAATTAATGCCATTGCATGAGAACTGCTATGAAGTATGCATAAACCTCCGATGGGAAGGCTTAGAATGGCTCGCAGGGTATCATGCTGATGTAGATTCCGATGAATAGTGGTAGCTAAACATGGTATAAGTTACGCAGGAGGCCCTTGTTAGTGGATGTGTCCATTCCCCACGAACTGAATCTGTAAATTAGTCTTCGGTAACCTACCGGGGTTCTCAAGGTCGCAAACGTTCATTGCCAATAAATTCGACAGCCTCTGGCGTTATCTGGTGGAACAGCATTTTAATACTTAATAGTTTGCAGTAATTGTACTGTCCACTTCAATTTTAATGTAAATATTACACTACACGCGTTTCGACGTTTCTTAGGGCGTCATCATCAGGTCTACCTTCGAAGAAACGTCGAAACACGTGTAGTGTAATATTTACATTAAAATTTAAGTGGACAGTACAATTACTGCAGTTTTATTTAAGTACGTTCATTGCCTATTAAAATACCAGATTTGTTATTCACATAAACTTTCTAGCTCTCTATGACTCTTAATCTAATTGTTTGAGTGAGCTCCTATGATGGGTTGGGAACAATACCAGCGTATTCTGATAGGTACAGTTTTGTTATAATCGCATATATTGTCGTGAAATGCGTTCGTGATACTTTCCTGACCTTACAAGTTAAATGGAGTTATATTCGCAGAGTTGCCTCCCACGTGATTTCTCACCCCTTTGCTCCTTTTCTAACCCCTTCTGCGCGAACCTTCCCCTCCATAACGTAAGTGTCAGAACAGGAGACTGCCGCCATGTTTCACTACCACTATAGATCAGTACTGGAGCTTTCTGTTATCTGCTCGGATACTCGGGCAGCCGCATGGATCTCACTGCCGGAGATTACGACGGCGAATTCTGCGGCGTCACTCAACCACCTTGCTGCTCGCGGTGACCTTTTCATCCCTTTCATCGATCACGTGTTACACCCTTCCCCTCCCTGTCCCACTCTTCCCTACCTTACCCTGCTCCCACCCTCCAGGCGATGCCTTTCAATCTTTGTCACTCATTTAACCTGCTTCATTGGCAAGGACAAGACGTGTCACCATGCTCCTACTTTTTCCCTTTCGCTCACCGTACTTCGACCCATCAATCGCTTACTGGCGGACTCTTGGGAGAAAAAGAGAAGGACCAGCCATTACCACTTCCCGAGCCGTCATTTCTACGTCGATATCGGATGAGTCCGATGGTGGCTGGTGTACTGGCTTTCCATTCCCAGTACATGGGTTCGAATTCCGGCAGTGGAGGAGATTTTTCAGTGGCACGCTGTCTTATGCATTCAAACCCTGGTGATGGAGGAGGATGCTGAAGATCAAATTGACGGATAAAATAAGAAATGAAGAAGTTTACAGAAGAGTAGAAGGGAAAAGACCATGTAGAACACTATACAGGAAAGAAGAACCAGATGAATTGTGCACACCCTGAGTCACAATGTGTTTGTGAAGAATATAATTGAATAAAAAATCGTGGGAAAAGTACCGAGAGGAAGGCTAAGGGATTAATCCATAGACCAAATAAAGAGGAAAGTACATGCATAGAACAACCAGACAGTATGGAAATTAGCATTCAATAGGGAAGGACAGGGGGCTGCAGTAATAACCAATATAAGGATTGATCGACCAATGATGATGCCGTCTTATAGCTAGCTGGAGAAATTTAGTTAAGGTGCTTTCTATTAAAAATAACCAAAGAGAATAGCAAGCATAAAAAGCATCATACCCACTGGGTATTACTTAACAGACCTAGGTCCACCCTGAATAGGTTAAGATCTGGGTAGAAGGTAGGGGATTGGATTGGAGTGGTGGCAAGAACGTTATGTTTTCATTCCAGATACCGAGATTCGATTCCCGGCAGTGCTAGAGAGCTTTCAATGTAATCCCGGTCTCTGATTGGGTGGTATGTGAAGAGCACCTAAAGTGCAGTGCTCCGCCCGTCGGGTGGGACGTTAAGTTGTTGACTCCTTGACGCCTTTCGTTTAGAGCCGGCAAATTCCAGCCACAGATTTCTCTCCACCTGTCTTCCTTTCCCTGCAAATCTACCCACACATCATTAATAGCGCGAATGACCTCAGCTGTTGGTCGCCTCCGTAGGTAACCAACCAATTAACCACTGGTACACGTATGAAACCTCTGCGTGACCGAAATCTAGTCACATGCCATGGTTAAAAATATTTCATGGCTGGTCCTGCCCAGTCACCTCAACAATCCCTGCATATATGTATCGATATGACCGGCTCAGCTCGGTATGGTACACGAAACGGGCTGCCCAGATCCACCTGAGAAGCGAGACAAGTCAGTCCGCTTACCCAGCCAATCTGAGGTTTCAGATCAATTCGAAGAGAGGCCAGGCTGTAGCGCTCTTCGTTCTTCTTTTTATTGCCGATGGAAAAACAAATATAATCAATATCATTCACTTTTATTACAATTAACCGTCTACTTATTTTTTAAATACAAAACCATATTGCAGTAACAACTTTCTTCCAGCGTTTGAACGGATTTATTCTCACTAGCAGCCCTTGTGGGTACAAGGGTTTTTCTGAGATACACAACATTTCCGACATATATGTCATTCCTGCTTTTTAATCGAAAACAATTGTATTGTTCTTTACCGCCATTTTTGTCAATCACTTTCACTGCCCTTAATAAATCCATATACGAGTCAAGCTCTGTTTTGGCTACCTGTAATACCAAATTATCACCTTCATTTAACATGCACAGTTTAACTCGCTTGTTATCATCAATTTATCAACACTTAAATTGTTCTTTCTTTAGTTCCAAAGCCATTATTTTGAAGTTTTATTCTCCTAGGCAGATATTAAGAAAGACATTATTTCAGAAATGTGTTGTACAGTAGGTGTATTATTAGAAGTGCTCAAGGAGAAAGGTTTGGTTTTAGTGAGTAGAACCCGCTTCACTCTCCAATTTAAATCGTCTCTTTCCTTACACTTAATTTGACTGATTGAGGTCGGAATTGTCATGGGAAATGAGTCAAGGTGCACTCAGAACGCAGCCAAAAAAAATTTAATTTAAATTAACAACAATTGCAGTGAACTACAATTCTAAATCCGCGCATTCTTCACACCTCCAGAGGAACCCAGCCCAACCGTCCCACATCATTCAGTCTCTTTCCTCCCCGATCACTGTTGCCACTCGTCATCATCGCTATCATTGCCCGCGAGATAACGGGATCGGTGACCTCCCGCCATATGTCATCACTGGTCCACTCATTGTGGAGGTGGTCAGCCCAGACTTTAGTCATCGTCACCATTAGACGACCCATCTTAGTCCTTGGCGGCCACTGTACAACGGATGAGTGTATCCATACACAACGCGTTAAATTATATTTATTATCGGGAAAAGTCATTTTAGTAGATACATAGATATAAGTGATAGAATGTTAATTTTTTAAATTTCAAACCGAGTTTTGGAAAATGGACTGTTCACTAAAATGATTTTTTTTCCAAAAATCCAGTCCATCCATTCGATCTTTCCAACTCCAGCACCAAGTTTTGTGAGGCCCTATTCTCTTATCTTTCCCAGCTTTTCTTTGGCCATCTCTCGTCATTGAATTCAAAAGTGAAAGTGACCGAAAGAAAAAGGTTGGAAGAAGAACAGGACGGAAGAGTCGGTAAACGCATTTGCAGTGGTAGCGTGAGCAGGGAGTGGGGCAGAAGGAGAAAGGGGAGGGTTCTCGTAGGGGTTTGCGAGTGACGTGCTCGGAATGCCTCGAATAAAAAGAGAGGAAAAGGAAAAGAGATGTGGGGCACACCCCCTCACACGTTGACAACTTCGACTGACTGCCCCTCCCAGGCTTCTTCCTGTCTATGTACGATACCAATCCAGTTGCTGACGAATCAGCGGCCGAGCTGATACTTGGAGTCAGGACGGCCCGAGAAGGCCGGATTGCCAGTGGAGAGAAAATGCCACCAGGTCACACTGTGTGACTTATTATTTTCAAGAACAATGTAACAATTTTTTCAATATGAAATAATACATTTAGGCCCGGCCTAGAGGAACAGGTAGATTTCAAAGTATATTTATATAGACTCAGATAATTTTCCTCACCTCTTGCGGAAAGTGTAATTCGTATAAAAAATTGTTTCGGACAAAGGTTTTAGATGATATTTAGAAGATCTACAATAATTTTGAACATACCTGATATTGTGCCTACTAAGGAATATCAGCAGTCTCTCCCGTCATAGACTTCAATCAGACATTAAACTCATTTACAACGTCACTAATTCCTACGTAGATAGTCACGATCTTATTTTATTCATCAATATCAGAGTACCTTCTCGTCCTACCCAAACTAACTCACTACTCCACATGCCCACACCCAGATTATCTTTAATTAAACGTTCTCTTTTCTTCCATCTCTCCGCCCTAATAAATTCTCTCCCTACTGACATTGACCTCTTTTCTCTATCCCCTAAAAGTTTCACTTAATTGGCCTCAACTCATATTTTCGGAAAAAAAACTATTAAATATAGTCAATAATCAGCATATTGCTGATTTTATCTTGGTTTTGTTGTTTTTGTTATTGCTTGATTTTTAGTTGTTAACGTGTGTCACTTTGTGGTTTTTATAAGTGCACTTTAAATTGACAACATAGCTGTATGTGTACCATTTTCTTTAAAATAAAATAAAATGATTTTTCTGTCCGAAAAACTCTATTTCTTCCACCCCTTGAGCAAATAGTTGGTGTATCAAAAATCTTTCAAACAAAAGTTTTTGGCAGTTGTCTTAAGAAGTACAACAAATCTAAACGAATGCAATATACTTCATATTTTGGGAGTTTTTGTGATTTTCAGTCTTTCAAAAAACCTTTCCCATTTCCATCCCCTTGGTCCGATGTTGCCCATTAAAGAACGATATCGAGATTTATCACCTTCTTATTTTATGTACCAGTCTGGGAGTGATTTTTTGTGTTGGTCATGTTTTTGGAGTCTACTGACTATGAAACGATAAGCTATGTGGAAATCTCCCGGAAGTTTCACCACGATAACGGCTACACTATGTAGTCTATATTGGAAATCTACCTAAAAAAATAGTCCTCGGTCTTTAGATATGGAATATACTCTCTCATCGCCGCTAACCAAGTTCCTCTTTTTTTATCCCTCCGATCTGCGGTAAAACGGCGAAGTACTTCCTGTTATTCATTCATTCAAGTATTCTACCAGCTGATTGGTAGGTTCTTGGATTCTGTATCCCAATCTAATAGAAATTGTCTCGCTTTCCCTCCTAAGGATGGCCCGTTATTAGATCCCTCTTCATATCTTCTACCTCCTCTTATTTCGTCCAGAATTCCTATCCTCCTCCTTCCTCTTCCACGCTTCCCCAGTGTTCTCTCCTCCATCACTCTTTTCAACATGCCCTCTCCTCTCAAAACCTCCTCCATCCATCTCTTCTGCCTTCTCTGAACTTCTGCCACAAGCTTCCTCTCCTCTCCGAACTTCCTGTTATAGGGGAGAAAAAAAAGTACACCAAAGATGATGAAATTTGTCCTGAAATGTCAATCATTTGTACCACATAATTTGTAAAATCGCAATGATAGGAATCTTTGTCGATCTAAAGCAGCAATGTTGCGTTTGTTCTCCGCGACCGTGGCATATCATGGACAACGACGCCTCCTGTGCTACAAAGTAGACTGGGGACGAGAGCAACTTGTTCGTATAAAACCCCCGCTGAAATTCGCCGTGAATTAACATGGCTTGGTGGTGTAACTGTCTATCACACCTGACCGGCAATTGGGAGATCCGGGTTCGAATCCCGGTCAAATTATTTTTGATGTGAATGAACATCTTATGGTTCGTTCTCGGTGTCATGTAAGGTTTTGCCGCGACCAATACTTGTGTACTTTCGAGGGCCTCGTGTGCAATAATTATAAGGATTACAGAAAAGCTAAAACTTTGACTGGACAGCCCGTTTCGTCAACTGCCGGAAATTGTTTGTCACGAGCGGAGGGGGTTGCAAGGTGACGTCACAGCGCTGCGCGTGGGGTCTAAATTCTGGCTTGTGCGGGCACGGCACGCGCTCAGTTCAGTTGTATCTCCGGATCGAGTAGATCGATTTTAGTGATCGAAGTTTCTATGGAGAGCTGAAAATGTAAGTAAGAAGTTTATAACACAAAAAATATAAAATTAGCACTGGAAAACAGATAATATTAGTTACCGTCGACCGTTAAATTGTTCATATGTTAGCCATTTGTACAAATGATATCGATGAATAAATGTTATGAATAGCATAATTTTCTTTCTTTCATTTCATCATTCTTTCTGATAAAAAAAACGAAAGAATCTCCCAATAACAAGAGTAAGGTATGTAATTTCGCATTCATGAAATAAAGATCCGACAGGAGTATCAAGAATACTCCCTGTATTTTTTTCATGACGAATTTCACCATCTTTGGTGTATATCTTGTCACCCGTTTGCGTAACTGCTTACCACATCATTTGTGCAGTCGCAGTGATTGGAAAATTGACGAAAAAAAGGCAAGTAAATGTATACGGACATCTCCCCTCCTTATCTCCTTGCGTTTGTTCAGTTCCTTCCCGTCCCGTCTGTTCCCCCACCCCCTCCCCGTCAGTCCCTCCCTCTCAGTCCCTCCCCCTCGTTGATCCAATTGTTGAGGCGGCCCACCGCCAATTGGAGCCCACCGATGCATCCTCTGTCCCCTTCCCTCCTTCGCCCTTCCCAGCATTCCACGTTCCTGTCGTGCGGAGATTTGGATTAGGAGGGAAAGCTGGCCGTTTTATTCTGGTTCGAGATGGAAATGTGTACGCGTCCATTACACGTCCCTTTTGTTTTTCGAAACCAAGCGTTCCTTCATTCCCCCACTGAAATTCCATGGTCATGTCAGGATGGTTGAAAAATATCAAACCCTTCTTCATATTGAAATAGGCGAGTCGCAAATTTCTAAGGTGGCTGGAGTGGGTCATTGAGTGCAAATTTTCACATCTATTTTTTTTATGAAGTCGAAAAAAATACTAGGTCCACTTAACCCGTTCACGCCTAGCGGTACCTATCGTATGGATCCAGCAGGTAGTGTATTATTAAAATTAAGTTTTCTTATACTCCTGAATATTTTACTGGATTTTTTTACTTTGCATGAAAATACATAGACTACAGCTTATGATTTCGAAAACTTTGCATTTATTTGCTCTTATTTAATGACAATTCAGATGTTTCAAATGGGAGAATATTTACGGATCGCTAAAAATCAGTTTTTTTTCTTGCAGTCCTTCCGATTTTCTTTTATTTGTAAAGAAGAGGCTGGTGAAAACTTTAATATGGAGCGTGGCGCTATATGGGTCGGAAACTTGGTCATTGCGAAGGGAGGATGTGCGTAGACTTGAGGCGTTTGAGATGTGGGTTTGGAGAAGGATGGAGAAGGTTAGCTGGATGGCGAGAAAGACAAACGAGGAGGTACTGGATATGGTCGGAGAGGAGAGGAAGCTTGTGGAAGAAGTTCAGAGAAGGCAGAAGAGATGGATAGAGGAGGTTGTGAGAGGAGAGGGCATGTTGAATAGAGTGATAGAGGGGAGAACACTGCGGAAGCGTGGAAGAGGAAGGAAGAGGATAGGAATTCTGGACGAAATAAGAGGAGGTAGAAGATATGAAAAATTGAAGAGGGATCTAATAACGGGCTATCCTTAGGAGGGAAAGCGAGACAATTTATATTAGATTGGGATACAGAATGGGGACTGTCCAAGAACCTACCAATCAGCTGGTAGAATACTTGAATGAAATGAAATCCAGTATTGACATTTTCTACAACATTTTTTCACGTAGTGTTACACCTTAATACATAGCTTCTGACTTGAGCAAAAGTTTTAGTTGCAGGTTCCTTCATTGGGATGAAAAAGGATTGACATTTTTCTAGTACCATACGGTACCACTAGGCGCTTTCCATGCTATTTTTATGCAGTGAGCGCTTACGCGGTAATTTCTTTGTCTGTGGTGTTTCTACCGGATTTATTTTGCTCTATCGTGTTTATAACCAATTAGAGGTTGAATGAAGTATACATTTCATTAATGTACACCCCGGAAGTATCTCTAGTTCAGTCATATTTGTGTTCACCGTCACCCTGATGACTTAGGCCCCTGGTCGTCCCCGTACCTCCGGATGTATACATATACTCTTCTCTGGCTCGCGACGCACACTCCAACCCGGATTTGAGGATATGGATAGCCAAGGTAATTCTTACACAAAATAACGTACCTGTTGGAACGTAATCATCCTTGAGAAAGTGATTACCACACACGAGCATGTACTGCGTCAATTCTTTCACAGTTTTTACTGCATTGCTTCCTTCGTTCTGGGTCTGAGGGCACTCTATGCATGTGGATGGGCGGGTTTTTATACACCGGGCATTGAGGAACGAAACAATTGCGTTTTTCGTGATTCCTTTTAGGCGTATGCCGCACGTAAGATCCAGGATCCATAACTTCTGGGATCAACTTGATCGAGCAATGACCAAAATAACCGCATTATAAGCGCTTCACTTCCCGCTGGTGCAATCTGCCTTCATAAACCACACGGATCTGCCAGGCGCATGCCCCTACACGAGTAGTTCTCGAAACGGCCGCTAAAGCGCTAGAAGCACTGTCTGAAACGCGAATTGCGGTAATGAGGACACTTATAGATAGAAACATAGGGCATAATCAGGATGTTTTCGCTTGTTTCGTAGATTTCGAAAAGGCGTTTGACAGAGTAAACTGGGAGAAACTAATGCAGATACTGGGGAAAATAGGAATAGATTGGCGTGATAGGAGACTCATTCGAAACTTATATATGGGGCAGAGGGTTCAGGTAAGGGTAGCTGACAGTGAATCAGGGTGGGCAGTTATAGGTCGCGGGGTACGGCAAGGGTGCCCGTTGTCGCCTTTACTTTTTAACATCTACGCTAAGGAAATGGTAAGAGGGGCATGGGATGAGCTAGATGTGGGAATGAAAGTAGGAGGCTAGTGGATAAAGTCGGTTAGATTCGCAGACGACCAGGCGTTGGTCAGTTGGTCATCGAAAGGATTGCAAATAAATACGGGGTGAAGATTAATCATAGGAAAACAAAAGTAATGAGATTCACTAGGAAAAAGAAAGAGAGTCTGGTGATAAGAGTACGTAGTCAAAAACTCGAGCTGGTAGAATCATTTAATTACTTGGGTAGTACGCTAGAAACAACAGGACATAGTAACAAAGACATTAGGATGAGAATAGCTCTAGGGAAGGAAGCATTCAATTATAGAAGGGAGCTGATAACGGGAACTTTAAGCACGGATGTAAAAAAGAGGCTGGGGAAGAGCTTGATATGGAGTGTGGCGTTGTATGGGGCAGAAACGTGGACCTTGAGAAAGGAAGACGAAAATAGGTTAAAGGCGTTCGAGATGTAGGTGTGGAGGAGGATGGAGAAGGTGGGTTGGATGGAAAGGAAGATAAACGAGGAAATGTTTGACATGGTGGATGAGGAGAGGAAACTTGTGGTTGAGATTAGGGGAAGGCAGGGTAGGTGACTGGAAGGGGTAATGAGGGACGGTGGTTTGCTGAAGACCGTGATAGAGGGAAGTATGTTGGGCAAGCGGGGAATGGGAAGAAAGAGAATAGGTTTTATGGGTGGGATGAAGAAAGGTAGGACTAATGCTGAGATGAAAAAGGAAATACTAGAGAAGGAGAGGGTACGGCACGTGTAAAAGTCTGTTGGCTATTCTCTGACTTTCATCATGACCTACCTCTAACTGCTAGATTACTCTAATGAATGAATGATGTTTCTCTCTCTAACCAGGTGTGTATTTTCATCGTCTGCATTTCTGTTGTTCTCATTTTTCTTTTTGTGCGCGTTGTTTCAACTCTCGTTTCTTAACCGTATGTTTGGATGGGATTGACACATGCTTATTATATCCGCGATTTGCATTAAATGCCTATACATATATTTTTCCAGATATGCTTTTGGTATATTGAGACCGAGGCGGTCTTATTCACTATATTTGTCTGAAATATCAAGCTACATAAATTGAGCCAAACCAACGAAGCACACTGCTTTCAAACATGTCCATTATCGAAAGATTTATTCCACACTATTTCATGGCGCACTCATTCCTAACCCAAATCTTTCAAATTTTGCCGCAAACACTTCTCAGTAATTTACCCATGCCCAATGCATTTGTCCAACTTTTATGCTTGTCCAAGAATATTCTATTTTTTATTAATGTGCAAGTTTATTGCAATATGATACAAAACAGAAGCTAATTTTAATGCTATAACTGCAGTACTGAAAATATAATATTTGATGGCACAACTTACCGTGCCTTTAATCTATTGAAAACTATTGTTTCTACTGTCATGTGGCATCAACCTTTCCTGAAATGAAGGATTTTCACCTTTTATTATTGTATTGAGATGTTTTTCTGTCTCATCTACATCTACATATCACCCCGCAAGCCGCCTCAATAGTTGTTGTTAGGACACCAGCCGTTTAAATATAAAAAGGAAACGCTCTAATGAAATTACGCCTTGCATTTATTAAAGCCCCTTATTGTTCGGGGGAAAAACGAATTCCCATACCTATCCGTTCGGCAAAATATCTCTCTTAATTTATCGTTTCTTTCCGGATCCCATATGCCATTCCATGTAGCCATTCGTCAACTCGTAGAGCACGTGAGATGTTATAGCGTTCCTGGATTTAGAGAAAAAACAGCTGTTTTACTCTGAATGAAAATGGAAATATGTACGCGTCAATTACACGTCACTTTTTTTTTAAACCAACCGTTCCCTCTATGCCTACCTCGAATTAAGAGAGAGAAAAAAAAATTCCTCTCTCGTCAACGCAAACCAAGTTCCTCTTTTTTATTCCTCCCATCTGTGGAAAAACGGGTGAGTCCTCCCTGTTATAGAGAAGAAAAAAACAAGTAAAAATTTATCCCCCCTTCCCCTTGATCCTGCATCAGTCATCCTCCTACCTCCAGTCTCATTCCACTTGTTTTATAATAATAGGTAACTCCCCCCCCTCGCATGTTCATCGTTAAGTGTAAAGGGCTGCAAAATATCGAACTATTGACTTGTAGGTGTGGCAAATTTCAAAATAACTACATCCTACTTCTATGGAAGATGTCCACAAAGTTATATCAAACTGCGATAACTACGGAGGTAAATGACCGACATTTAAAAAGGCTTAAATGGAGATGGAAAACGGGCTAATATGAAGAAAGAAATAAATATGAGAAAAGAGGTGGATTAAATAGGAAGAGTTTAAAGAAACCCACTAAAACCTAACCACTCTTGAAGAACACCAATGATAATATGGTTTGAATATGGCCAGGGAGGATAGGAAGCTGATGGAAGGAGTAAAAGGAGGTGGAAAAATTGGTTAGAGGACGCATTAACTCGTGAAGAAATGCCAAAATGAGCGATGTGAGGAAAATGTCACATAAATATGAGAAGGAGAGAAGAAGAGGAATTTTTAGAAGAATAATATGGTATCAAGTGAGTAAATGAGGTGAAAAACTTAGGGTAATTAGTTTTGGGAAGCAGGTCGATTTATACCGGAACGATTGAGAAAACTTCCCGGGGTAGGGGAAATTTGTGTATTTATTTTCTTTATTACACATGGCTAACACAACCATGCTCTCAGTGGTGAAAAATCCACCCATACGAGAATGGAACACGCGAACTTTCGTTTGGCACGGGAGGACTTAACTCTGCCGCCTGCGGGGCCGGTAAATTACAGGTAGAACTGTCTATGGACCAATTTAATCCATTTAGTTGAATACTGACAATGGTAATGCTTTTCTTCCTTAATAGCTAGGAATTATTTGGAGGCGTGGCGATGTGCAAGTCATGTGTGTCAAGATTCGTGATTCCTTAAGACATGGTCACCTTTGTTCAGTGGTGGCAAATAGCTTGTATAAAGGGAAAAGAGGGTACCCGGAGTCATATCTAATAAGCTCATTGTAAGCACTCTTTGGGGTCGTACAGCACCCTTCCAACAAGAATTTATAGCAGCTCTAATGCGTCCTTCTTGGAAAACCGACATATCAGGTTTCTGTTGGAATAAAGTCCTTGAACCTCGGCGTCAGAGTCAAGTGTCCTGGCGGCTCCGTTAATTTTAGTCCCACCCAGGAGATTTCCGACACTTGAAATACGATAGCACACAACACAGTCTCTAAAAATCACAAGGCATCTTCTACTAATTGAGCTCAAGTGCAATCCTACCTTTCTCTAACTGCCCTGATTAACAAACAAGCAGGCTTCTTCGACGGAACTTTTATATTCACTTATTTTTGACATTTCTCACACTTAGCGGGAAGATAGCATTTGATACTCTTTATAAGATTCATGCGATATTACGTGGAATTTTAAACCCCATGGATTTAAATGCGTAAATGGATAAAATGTCATTCCATTTTTCTCCATCCATTATGATGCCCTTATATAACACAGAACTTGATTAATAGAAGCCTTAATAATGGTTCTTGTCGAACGTATCTGTGCATCGATCCATGTTCATTCTTACATCTGTTGCATTATTCGAAAAGTAGCACGCACGACCTATTTTATGAACTGGAAAATATACTGATAAGATAAATGGAATATTTTTCCCTTGTATGTATTTATTTCTGTGCGGAGCTTAACAACAGACATTGAGGAGAGTACGTGGGGGTTTCTGAAATGCGGATTTTGTACTTCAGCTGGGGTTTTGAAAGTCGAAGCTGGGGTTATTATCCTCCCCTGCTTGTCTTTCCATTCTCGGGGTGAATTGAGTAAGTTGGGGTAAATGTTTAGATCGGCCGCGGGGAATAAAGGCTTTGAAACGAGACAAGGGAGGAGGATAGGGGGTGAAGAAGGGGAGGAATTTGGGGGAGGGAGAGATGAGCAGGGGGATGAGGGTAAGAGGGGAAGGGGTCATGCCTCCCCAAAATCTCACTCCAATGCTCTCATCCTCTCCCTTCTTTGCTAAAAAGGCAAATCCATTGCTTGTCAGTACCACCTCTTTTCCACCGCTGTCCCCAATCCTACTACCCTCACGGCTTCTCCACTTCCCCCCCACTTCCACTCCTCCCCGCACGTTACCCTCCCCATTTGGGATTCTGGAGGAGATTTGTCGTTCGCATTACTTAACGCTGACTCGCACCGCCCAGTAACAGGGCCACCGGCAACAAAGGGGAACGCCCCTTTTTTTTGGGGATAGTGGCTCTATCTCGCGCACGCACCTTAATTGCTAACACTGATCACGCACCGCTCTCCCAGAGGCTCAACCCCCTGCCACCCATCCCCTAAAAGCACCCCCTACCTTATCTACCCACCCTCCCCACCTCCGATTCTCTCCCCCCCTCGCGTGAATACCCTCGAGCGCGCCCACCCTTGCCGGATAACGGAAGGCACGCACAAGGTTCCCCCAAGGGTTTGGTCTGGGCCCTCCTCGTTTCTCTCTTCACTACCGCCCACCCAGGGGGGCCTGGGGGTGGCGGCAGAGGAGGGCGGCAGGGGATTTAAGAGAGAGGTGGGACGCGGCGGGTGAGAGAAGGAACGCTCAAGAGGTGCGGGTAAAGTTCTTCTACCACGCTGCATTACTAAATCACTAAATGAGTCACTGGATAGCTTTTTCCGCAATGGTGATTTCAACTTATCGACATATAATGATCATATTCTACCATCCCTTACTTTTTCGTTACCGGGATTGTTTTTTTTTTAACGAATTCCTTCGGAAAAATAAAATCCTATTAGATCTTTGAATCTGGGGCTGCCGTCTTCTCATGAGTTCGTTAAAAACAATGTACTGCTGCAAACTACTCTTACGACGAGTCTCACATTCAGTTAACAGACGCTTGCAATATTAAAGATCATATATACAGGATTTCAAGAGTTGACCTCATCTATATTGCATTCCTTTGTCATGCTCCATGGTTTATGCCAACTAACTTAATTGCTAATATCTTTCTCCTATATCATCCGAATACAATTTACTCTATTGAATCTCTTTGAAATGCTCCCATCTTGTGGTCCCCGCGAGCTGAACTGCTCGTTTTCAGTATTCATTCCTTGCATGCTAAGTCCATCCTTTTTCCTGGGAAAAGCAATCGAGGAGATTTACGATTTCCATCCCCTACCCTTCTCCTTTTTACGTGATACCATTTGGTTTAGCATCAGGGACATCAAAGGGAGAATTACGCTAGCGGAGGAGGCAATCGGCAACAGGAGGGAGCTGATGACGGGGACCTGGTCTAAGGATGCAAAGAGAAGGTTGGCGAAGATTTTGATTTGTAGTGTATCATTGTATGATTTAGACACGTAGGATTTAAATAGACTGCAGGAATTTGAGATGTGGGTGTGGAAGAGATTGGAGAAAAAAATGGTGGGTCAAAAGGAATACGGGCGAGGAAGTGCTTGGTATGGTGGATGAGGAGAGGAAATTTCTGAAAGAGATTAGGAATAGGCAGAGTAGGTAGTTGGCCGAGGTAATGAGGGGCGAAGGAATACTGAAGACCATAGTTGAGGGGAGGATGTTGGGTAAGTGGGGAAGGGGAAGAAAGAGAGTAGGTTTTATGGGCGCGATTATGGTACTACTAATACAAGGCAGGTCTTCGCGCTTCTTTTGGTTCCAACGCAGTGACATATTCTGGATTACATCGATAGCTAGCTAAGGCATGAGTGCATTTTGTATTGGATTATTTTGTGGCATTTGAATGCAACATCAAAGTGAGGAAACGTATGACGGAAGAGAATTTAATGATACATCTATACGGATGAAGCGGGTTCAGGTTTTCCGGAGACAAGACAACTTTAATGTTGAAAATGGTAAGAGTTGCAACTTTCATTTGTAAATAAATTGTTGCTAGGATTATTACCAATACAAAAGAGGTTGTTTTTTAAAACTACACACTTTCTTATTATAACCGAATGTAAATTTTGTACATCAGTACTTAAGGATGCAAATATTTACTTGACTCCATTCTGTCGTTGCTAAAAACTAAATTATCTGAGCATTAATCCATTATTCCTATGCTAATTCTCGAGTCGTCTGCTGCTCGTGTCGTCGGGATGACGTTATGCGCAGGGCGGGCTCATTTTGGTCACGGGAACGTCCTACATTGTATGAATAGTACTATGGACGTGATGAAGCTCGGTAGGGCAGGGTATCAGCGAATCCGAAGAAGCAAATCAGAAAAAGATACTAGTAATGTAATGCAGGGGAGAATGGGGTATTGCGGGTCAGTGGGGCCCAGTTCGTTTCTGGCAATACACGTTACCGAGTTGATGTTTGGTTTGTGTCTCACTATTAAAAATCGGTCGGCGAAATACTTCATCCAGCAATGCCATTGTGAGAAATTCCTGCTAAAGGTGAGGTGGATTCATTGATTTCATCAAAATTTCTTCTTATACCCAAGTAATAACACTTTTAATTCCTGTTTTCCTTAATTTTTATCTGCATTGGGAACAACTTGTATTAATTGCTCTCATCATTAGCCACTAGAACGCTAATTTGCTATTTAATGAAACGGCTTATGTTTTTGTGTGGGATTTAGTTTCTATATAGCATGCTTGCCGTGTAGCTCCGGTCAAAACGGGTGGGGGAAGAAGGGTCGGGTAATTGGCACAACCCGGCATCGTTTTAAGTGTACCTTTTGTGGCAATGCATACTTACCATTAATAGGGGAGAAACTCACTCTAAGTGCAGCAGGACTAAATTTCTGCCATCGATGTCTAAATAGTGGAGGAGAACAACCTACAGGGGTAGTTGGTTGGAAGAAAAGCTGAATAAATCTCAGAGTTCATCAGCGAGGGAACATTCATTTGGGATATTTGTAGGTAATTCTATTTGTAATAGAAATGTGATTTTGTAGAGTTTTCAGTCAAGTTCGTTATTGATATTTGGTAATAAAAAATAAATTCTAAAAAATGCAACTTAAACCAGCCAGAAAGCTGAGACCCAACGTGTCCATCTAAAATGCACAGGGAAACACGTGACCACTAATAACCGACGAGTGGAGGATAGCCGTCAGAGCAGTGATTTAAATTTTTGAACCGTAGCGATGTAACAGCTTTTCCTTGGAGTGGAACATCGTGCCATGATAAACTCCAAAATATTTACTATGAATTATTATTACAAAATAAAATATTTTTCCTAAAGATTTTATCTTACAGAAAATATCGCATAGGTGACCGCCATTCTCCCAATTTCTCCTGGTTGCATCTTTCTTCGAGCGAATTTAGGACTTAATGTTATATTATTGCAATTATTTTTCGACTTATTGCACATACACTTTTTCCCTGAATTGTGGAAAACCCAGCCAAGAGGGACTCGAACCCGTAACCTCAATATTATCCAGCCAGCCGTGTCCGGCGAGATGTGGCGGAACAGTATGTTCCAAAATATAGATTACTCTATACAATTCAGAAGATGGAAGTCGTGCTACCGAAATATCAAACAAACGTGTGGGTTTCCTTTTTTTGTGTGTGCCTACATTTTTTAGCTTGTCACGCCTGTGATATAACGATGGGTTTACGATTACCAGTATGATTTTTTTACTTTTTAAACCCGCTGTTTTAGTCAGGAGTGACGGGTAAAATTACGAGAACATTAATTTCAACTGAATAAGCTATTGGGAAAGAGCCTTAACCCTTTCAACGCTGAGCCTATATTTGTGAACCCTTCACCCTGGCTGCACGTGTTTTTTTTATGTATTTGGTACGTTTATTGGCTACAAATATGACCACTTATATTTTTTCGATCAAAAAATAATAAAAAATTTTTTTATAAAATTTTAAATTTTTTACTGGAATTCCAGTCCTCAGTCAGCCACGAGGATCTTTTGTGTGATGTGCAGGGTTGCATCGTTTCCCCTTCAAATTAAATTTTTTAAGATACCTTGAATCTATTTTTTTACCTGTCAAAGATAATTCAAATAAACTTTTGAACGCTTATTGTTAGCATCCTACATAATGACCTTAAACAGTAGTTTTATTTGCGATCTTGATCTCGACGGGACTAGTAATATTTTAGTTTATGCTTCGAAACTCAGGTCGTTGAATAAAAAACTACAATAGCTTTACCAAGTTCGAAAGTCTCATTACGTTCTGAGCCTTTTCAACAAAATTACGAAAGAGATAAATTCAGAACAGAAAGTAGTGTTTTTCATCAGAAGTTTGTGCATACGTTCTTAAAATATGAAAAATCTTAATATTCATATAGGTAAATGGGCACGATAAAGAGCAGCTACAGCATTGTTGGTTCTTAGGCAATATTTATGATGAAGTTTTAGCTGTAGGTAAATATGTTAGTAGATTTGCTGAAATGGCATGGACATTTTGTAGTGAAAGATGACTAGCAATACAGAATCGAGGATATTATCTAAAAGACAAGTGAAGACTTTCATTAAGGTCGACATTTTTGTGTGCTTAGGAATCAAGGACTTTGAGCATAAGGACAGATCGAGTGGTTAAGAATTTGGGTTTCAATTAGATTGATAGTAGCAATCGAATTGACATGTTTATGCGAGATGTAGTGGAAATTCATCTTTATAATCAATGAGTCAAAGGTCATAATTTTCCACAGGATTTATTTAGTGAAAAAGCGTGTTTTGACACGTTCACGCCATCTTCAGGTGCAGACAGGTGGGTAATAATAGTAACTTGAGCAAGATAAGAACATGAACGGAGGAGTGCTAGATTTGGCTGAGAAAGATCTGGAAGCGCTCAAGGAAATTTGGCATAAGGATAGGCTAAGTAAATGATTTGAGGAGGTATTTATGGCTGTTTTACACGATCAGGTCAGCCCTGAATTCAGTACTGAAATTAGCGCCGAAAACCCGGAACTAAATTTCGCACTTCAATCGAATTCGATACCTTGAAGCCAGTTTACACGATGCTAATTTCAGTGCGCGGTCTGGGCATCCGCTGAACTACGCGATGTTACATCATCCCAAAAAATGAATTTCGAAGTAGGTATCCTTCTTCTTTGTGTTAATGTTATCGATCGTTCATTTCCACTATTTGTCGCCTGATACATTAAGATTTACGCAATGTAAATAAAGTGCGCCATATTGTTTTGGCATATTTAAGCGATACCATGGTATTTTTTACTGCTTTCAACAATTCTGAACAATTCCCCAAGGGATAATTTTGGCCATGAACCTTACAATGAGGACGGAAATCTTGGTGCGCTTCCGATCGTCATGTGCTCAAATTACGGGTCGCCAGTTAATGCGCTGGTGTTGCGAGGTAGGCCTCGGTAAATATGAGCTTTCGTCCCGCCAGCGTTTTCGTAATTTCACCCACTTTTAACAGAGATATCGGAACCAAATTCACCTCACTTATTATGCAAACCTTGTGCATTTGTAAAATACTTTCAACACAACAATGCATCATTTACTCTAGGAATGGGAAACTTTTAAACCTGAGAAGTGCGATTTTTCCTCTCCGCCATCTTGTGAAAAAATGCCGTTTCCTCTTTTCCACTGTACGTGGCGCAGCGATCGAGCAGTTGCTTCTCTAGCATATACACACGCTGGAATTAAGGTTATCCTCTGAAGTTACCCGTAGTTTAAAATTCTACCGAGAGGAGGCGCTGGAATTCAGGTTACCCTCTGAGGTTACCCCTCTCTCCATTCTCTAAAACTCCAGTTTCTTCCCTCCTTCCACTCAAACTCGCACCGCAACAGCCATTTAACACAATCATTTTAAGACTAGAAATTCTTGGCCTACCACGCGATTGCAGCCCCTCTAGTTGGAACTTGATTTCTTTCGCGGCCGTTGATAACACGATCGAAGTAGGAGATAAACGTCCTCTTGTAAGGTTCTTGATTTTGGCCTTGTTATTTTGGTAGGTTTCAGCGCCGCCACCGGTATTCTCTCGTAGCGCTCGACTCGCTTGCTGGCCTGTGATTGGTCGTCGGTTCCTAGAATCGGATGGAAAATAAGTATCGTACTTATTTCTCTTTCCAGTACTGATAATCGAATTCCATTCCGTAATCGGATGAGATCACACCCTTTACGCGATACGATTTTAAGCCAGCTGAGTTCAGTTCGACTTTCAGTACTTAAATAAGCATCGTGTAAAACGGCCTTTGGGAGTAACAGGTGATAACAGGGAAAATGTCGGATAAATTTTGGATAAAAGTAAGGAAAACAACAAAAGTTGCGGTCTACGTATACATCTATATGGTACCTACCCCATGAGCCATCGCAGAGGCGTGTGGCAGGAGTGGTTAGGACACCAGCCATGCCAAGGGGCAGGCAAAATAACAATCATAATAAAAGGTCTTAATTGGGCGAGATTGAGACAAAACTGTCCCTTCTGCCATCTAACCCCTCGTCATCAATTACATAAAACATATGATGGTCAATATCTAACAATTACAGTCTGAGGTTTAAAAAAATATATCATTAAAAATATACTTCTAGGAATTAAAGAATGATAAATGAATACAAAAGAAATATATACACACAATATATCTATATTACACAACAAATGGTGTGTGAAAGAATTCACAGTGTGGGAAAAACGTGAGGATTATTATGGTTACATCCTTTACGCAAAAACCCACTGCAGGAAAACACCCAGACAAGAAGGGGGGTGTGAAAAACCTACGAAATCCTACTGATAGTATGCTAGTGTTTAAAAACAACTTAAATATAATAGTATGTAGCTACATATGAACGTTAGTAGATAAGAGATAAAATTAAAGAAAAGCAAAATTACAAAATTGCAAAATAGGGAAAAGGAGGGGGGATAGGATATAAGTGAATTGTCTTGGGAAGCTCTTCTAATTTAGTACTTGTAGCAATTTCTCGGTAGATTACAGCAGCGTCTGAAAATAATCTAATTTTGCCACTTAGTATAGAGTGATGGCGTTTTCATAAATGAAGAATAAGAAAGGGCTGATCACGTTTCCTTGATGGACTCCGGATGTTACCATGGAAACCAGTTGGAACTAAGGCCGTCGTTTATCACTTCTGTTTGCGGTCAGTTAGAAAATCAAGTATCCAATACACTATTTTTTCGTTTACCACACATAACTATGCATAGGAAAAATTCAGGGCTAACCGAGAAACGCTGAAAGGCAAAGAGAAAAAAGCAGAGTATATATAGTCCATTTGAACGCACCTGACATTGCTGGAATACAAACTATAGAAATGATAACTATCCAATCCTGTTATTGGTTATTATGTGTGGTAAAGGCATTCAGTGCCCAACGATGAATACAAAAAGGCACTAAGCAAAACTTAGCTTGTAGTGTTTTCATCGCATTGTGGTTGTGGAAAAAGTGTCCTCTTTGATGTCGCGTTTACACTGCTTCAAATCTCCATCTACACGATGACGTATTATTTACATGACCAATGGAGTTTCTAAAAAAGGTTCATAAATTTGTTATTTCACTCCGAAGTGAAACTTCATGCTTGTGCATTATTTTTGTAATTGTATAAATGAATTATTCTTATTATGACATGTGCTTACTGATTACTATATAGCTATAACATTAATTGGATGAAAATTGGAGGCGACTATGCCAAAGTGCATTTAAATTGATAAATCAATCAATAACTACATATTTTCACGACGATAAAAAAGTTTCATGGCGATATCCATGGATGAAATGGCCTAATGTTTTACTAGATAATTTATACTTTCTCGATTTGTTGTCGTTTTTCTGTTCATTATTGTCCAAATGTCCTCAATTATACTTCAAATATGACCTGTTTAATCATATGAGTACTCATTTTAACGATTCATGTATAATTATAATTGTAGGTTGAATTTAAAGTATTCAGATTATTATTATTAATAGCTTTCTCCTTTATAATAGATTAATAGTTTGTGGTTTTTTATTGTGCTAGAAATCTTTCATACGTTTTGCTGATTTACATCACATTTTCACTCGTCACTTTGAGTGTATACAGGAACTACGTATGGCATATAAGTGGATACTCTACACTCTTATTTATCCCAACAAGGAAGGGACGGTAATTTTCGATTCCGACGGAGTCACTCGGGGGTACGACCGTTCTTGCCTGACTTCCGGGATGACGAGAAGTTTTAATGCTATTTCATACGGCAGTCTCCCCTGAGTTTTGGTCGAGACGGGGAAACAACGCATGAAAACGCCGCGCGAGATGCCCACTTTATATGAATAGTCTGCGTCTGCCATTTTCAAAACACGAAGTTGATTATCCTGCGGTAATGGCCTAATATTTATGGAAATTCGGTTATAATATTAAAATGTGTATTTTTCTCCCTAACGTATTATTATTCATGTTTGTTGTCGTATTTGGTACTCTTACGCAGCGTAAATAAATATAAATAACCAGAAGTTTAGGACATTCCTTTTTACTCAAGTTCAATTTAGTTACTCCATTATAGTTTTCATATTAATTCCTTGCCACTTGGTAACCTAATATGTATTTTGACTAATAACGGTACTAAAATGTCTTGCTTCATACATTTTTAAAGCTGATCGTTTTTACTGCCGTTGTTGGTCAAATTCAAAGAAAAAATTACCTTTATTTTAAAAGAAACTGTTGGTAACTTTTTCATAATTTTTACCGCCCTACGTGGTAATGGAATAACAGTTTTTAGCTTTAACTTTCCTCACACTGCGCCTTACAGATGAGATGCATGTCGCAACATAACTTACCCGAAATTTAAGTGGGAGAAGTTTTATTTTCAATTTTATTGTCTTAGTACAGATTTTTACAACACCAAATGCACCAAAAGGATGTATTTTTTTAAAAACACAAAGGGAATTTGCGGTCGTCTTTTATGCACGTTCGTTGGAACTATCTCAGCCCATCTAGCTTCTTTGAAGGTGACGATCCTGTTTTAAGGCTAGCGCAAGCCTTGTATTACCTCGTCCAAAAACAGTTTTATTTCACTTTATTTCAAATGAATATAAATAAAAACTTAAAATTATTTAGATATTAGGTGTTCTCGACCCCTTATTTTTTTAAATATTTCTCTTGTCCGCATGATTGTATCATTAAAAAATAAGAACTATCTGAAGGAATTAAACTTAATTGATATTAATACATAAATTCATTGCACTTTCCTTCCAAAGTAGTTAATATTAAACAAAAAAAAAATTATTTTATAATAATGGTCCTTTCGTTTAACTAAAATCTATCAAAAATATAGGCAATAGAAACTGATCTAGCTTAAAGCGGCCTAATCCCAGATAATTTAATAATTCAAAAGTCGAACAGAATTATAAATTAAGCCACCTCACTTAATTATTACCTTAATTAAATATCGAGGTCACAAGTCCCTCTGTATATTCAATCTCTTACTGAAGATTATGCTGTAATACAATAATATTATAAGGTACCTTATTTAATGATCAGTAATATAGGATTCAGTAATAATAAATAAATGTTTATTTAGTGAGAAAAGTTAATTGTATATTTCTTGCCAATCCAAATTATCAAGGAGTACCTATAAGTTACAAGTTTATTGAGTAGGTACTTCTTTCTAATTTGGTGTGGTATTTGGTTTGGTAGGTATTATAAGCAAGATAAATTTGCGAAACGTCATCGAATGGAGTAAATTACTTATATTTTAAAAGACCACTATCATCTCCCGATAAGATAAACTTTAAATCATAGTTTAATTCCCGTACAGAATCCCTGCATGTATTTGGAATAATCCCTAACTTTGTTGAGTTGGTTCTTGACCACTTTTAATTAAATGAATGCGTATTTTATTGATAGTTGGTCAATACTTAAAAAAATGTCAACTTAGCAAAAGGAAGTTGAGATGTTTTAAAACATTGACCAACTCACAATAAAATACGCGTACAAACAATCCCTAAGTCAAAAAAAGGATGAGTGAGGACGATTTAAGCCTTCCGTCATCTTCTAAGCACGCTGTCAAACCTTCGGTGCTTGTCTTCGGAGAAAACTCCTGTGCATTTAATTCCCATGAAGACGACAATCCTGTGAGAGTCGTGCAGAGCTCTGAAATGTACGTTTTAATGAACGCCCTTCCGTCTACGCCAGATACTCCACTCCTCCATCCTTCCCTCTTAACCTCACCCCCCCTAACCCGTCCAAAAACCGCGTCTATCCCGTGCTAACAAACACCCCACACTCCTTCTTTCCTCCCTTCCCTCTTGCGCCACATCGTGTCGGCATCACGTCATCCGTTCCACCTCATAGACTTAAGTCTCCCGCCGCTCCCCTCTATTCGCCGTCCCCCTTTGGCTGCTTTACCAAAGGGGCGACCGCCGCGCCGTTTACGCCGGCACGCCTGTCCTGCACCTATAAGGGAGGAAGAGGAGGAGGCCATCGTTAGCGAGGGACGGGGACCCGACCCCCCACGGAAACCAACTTGCCCTTAATAGACCCCTTGGCCATGCTAAGTGGTGACTCAGTGCTTGCCTTTCCCAAGCGCACACTTTATACCCTGCCTCCCACTACTACTGCTTAGTGGACCCCCCCCCCCTACCTAGCTCGTGCTCCTAGTACTCCACGCCCTATCGTTAAGCGTCTCAGTATACGAAATTTTGATCATTGTACTGCCATTGTTAAGGGTGTTTTACGCTAAACTTATGTCATGAGTGAAATCAGTACTGTAACTAAAGCCTATGACTCGGTACCAAATTCGGAACTTTAATCGAATTCAGTGCCTCGGAGACTGTTTACACGATGTTGATTTCACCAGAGTCATCTGTATGGCATCGTCAAAACTATTCCCCCACCGGGTTAGTTAGTAGTAGTTATAAAATGGAAATCCATGGGGGTCTGGATTTCCATTTTGTGACGCCGTCCGGGAATTTTCTGAACTGCGCAGCTTAAATAAACTGCCCCATTTGGTTTTTACATCTGTACTATGCTGATTGCAATCCATTCCAAGCAAGCTCTAGAAAAACCGCTTCTATTATTCTACGAGTACATTTTCCATATTACAGTTAACACGATGCATCAGAAGATTATTTTTTTGAGTCCTGCTCCACCACCGGTGTTCTCTCGAAGTACTCAACCTACCTGCTTGCCTGTAATTGGTCGTTGGATCCAACAATCGGTTGGAAAATAAGGGTCGCCATTAATACTGCTTGCATTACTGGTAATCGAATTCAATTCTTTCGTCGGATATGATGCCTTTTCACGGTTCGATTTTCAGCACTAAAGTAGGTAGCGTGTAAAAAGGCCTTCACAAATTAAAAAGACAGAAAGTCAAGGTGATAGCGATGACTGAATTAGAAATTCAGTGCTTCCTCCATACAAATGCATTAACAATTTCCATAACGATTTAATTCTGTCAATGGTTTTTAAATAAATACATTTATTTATTTATTTATTTAAACAAAATTGAAAGGATTCGAATCAGCCTAGTTATAGTCACGGCATTTCTCCCATTGTTATTGTTTTTCCCAGCATGGTTTTTGCTCGTAATCTTATTGTTTCTTACGGTCTAATTCATATTTATTCTGTTTGAAAGTCTGGAATAAAGGACAAGTATGGTTTTATCCTTTCTAAGCTCTGATAATTTTCGGAGATATTTTTCATGAACTTGGTGTTCCAATTAGATTATCTTCACCAGACGACAAAATATACTTCATACAAAACAATCAATATCATTGTTTACCCGAAATATACTTCATACAAAACAATCAATATCATTGTTACTCCGAAAATTATCGCACTGATAATTTTCGGAGATATTTTTCATGAACTTGGTGTACCAATTAGATTATCTTCACCAGACGACAAAATATACTTCATACAAAACAATCAATATCATTGATATTGTGAAAACGAAGTGAGACTGGAGACATCTGTAAAACTCCCACTTTTACAGCAAATTCATGGCTTCATATTTGCCTCTCCGAGCAACGAATGGAAGATAGATGAAGAAAAAAGAGTAAGGTGATAGAGCTGCGAGTTGTGTTTGGCCTATTTTACGAATCCTAGGATGAAATCCTATTTTGGATACCAGTTCCATGTGGCAACATTTCACTGAAGATTATTGCCAATCACGGAATGTGTCCGCTACAAAGATTGAGTCACATACATGAACGTAATAACTTGTCATTTGCTTAAGTAATTTAATCACTGTTCTACTGATTGTGTCCGACCTTTAAATCCCCTATGCAGGCAAGGAAGCTGCTATAAGCCTATAAGCCTAAGCTTCTATACATCTGTTTCCGGTCTTTGGCAGCGATTTTGTTATCAAAATACACCTAGGGACGCCTGAAGCTAGGGTATATTGAATCTAAAACGTATAACGTGATTAATGCAAGCATTTTATATCATTACCCAAAGTAAGAAGGAAGATTTCTGCTTGAAGTTCATTTCATTAATGAAATGAATAATAGAGATGGCGTTCTAACGCACAAAAGTGAAGCCTGAGTTTTTCACGGAAAATGATTCACTTAATATGGCAATCTTGCGCAGTTTGTCCATTAGTTTTATGAATATTGCAGTGTTTTACAATTATATCTATTTTACAGTTTTAAATAGAATTCCTAAATGTATCGCAACAGTTCCGCTCCTAATACCTATGTTTTCGCCGTGTCAAATGCAACACTGATCCATTCAATATAGCCGATTGCGCATTGTAATTACTTCAGTATTTCGTTGTGATATAATATTACATGGCATCATATATTCCCTTCTTTAATCCATGATTTCATTTACTCAGAACTCTGGATTCAACCCCAAAATTAAGACATTCAAGGTAAATATTATTGAAAGCATCATTCCTCAATGGCAAAATTCATCCACTGTAAACACATCGACTGTCTTTGCAGATCTTTTGATAATTAACTTATAAAATATTTTATCTAATTAATCACATCTTAAATATTAAATCTACATCCAATATTAAATGTGAAGTTTTCTAATCTAACTTCTCTAAGTT
This sequence comes from Pyrrhosoma nymphula, assembly GCA_963573305.1. Lineage (NCBI taxonomy): Eukaryota > Metazoa > Arthropoda > Insecta > Odonata > Coenagrionidae > Pyrrhosoma > Pyrrhosoma nymphula. Next base: position 82,228,434 of record OY754333.1, on the reverse strand, counting down.
TAGAAACTAATCAAATATTAAATGTGAAGTTTTAGTGGTAGAAGAAAGGATCATTATATACGTAAGAGTGTGACAGATATATACGTTAACAGTATGGACACTGAGGATATAAGGGAAAAAACGTAACTTTGGCAAGAATGAACATTAGGGGGCTATAGAGAGGAAGCGTTAATAAAGAGAGAATTAATTGATGATGGAAGTATGAACGTGAGAAGAATATTTGTTGTGACTTTATAACACGGTATGACCTCGAATAATTCCGATACTTGGTGTACGCGGATAGAAGGTAAGAGCAGACTGGAAACTTGCCAGACCTAATTTAAGAGGAGAGGGTTGATAAACGAAAAGGTGCTGCAAATGATGGAGGAAAAGCAGTGTTCGGGGAGGATCAGAAAGAAGCGGGACAAAGTGGCTGTAGGGCGTATTGAGACTAACATAATGGAGAGAATGTTAACAATTTTGTGCGGGAAATCTTAAGTGTTGGAGAGAAGATTGGGGATGGTCGAAAAATCTAATCTCTTCATCGTTTTGCAAGTGATCGCGATCGTGACGTGTTTCACGTGAGCAGAATGCGTTTCGTGATTGTGAACGGCTTCGGCTGTACTAGGGCGTAACCAAGGGGGGGATAGAACCAAATGCTTGGGGGGGGGGGATGATAGGAGGAAATCCCCATCGATGGAGAAAAAGCTCGATTTTAATATCCTACAATCAAATATTGATTAATGCAAATCAAGCGCGCGTAATTGGTTTTGACGTGTTGTAGGTCGAGTCCTTATTAAAGGTACGTTTTCCAAGGAACAACTGTGGCGATCATCACTGGTTAGAGCCGCCGAGGGGGAGGAGGGGCACAAATACTAATCGCCCCCCTCCCCCCTCCAAGAGCTTTCTCTGGTTATGCCCTTGCTGTAGCATTATGCCTGACGAGCAACGGAGCTGCGTAATTTTGCGTTGCATGGACATCAATATGCGATATTTTTACATGCATACAAACATACATACCCATCATACCATAGCCTTTTGGGATATACTAAGTAAAAGAACTTAGTTATTGCTCTTAGGCCTATGAAACTGGCTCCCTCTTAATAATTTCATCAGTTACGCCCTATCCTTACTATTCTTCTTTCACTTCTCTTAAATTCATGCATTGCTTCATACACGCTCTTCTATTCTTAAAGACTCCTAATATTCCTCTTCTTTCGCGTCTCTTCCACCACATTCACCCATGACTTTCGCGGTCTACCCCTTCCTCTCACACCATTCACTATACTAACATCTATCTGTATCGTTGTTTGACTGTCATCCGTTCTCTCAACATGGTCGAAACAGCGAAGCATGCTTCTTTCATGTTTGCCCATTACTTGAGCGATGACAAGTTACTTGAAATATTTTTGAGTCATTGTAATCGGCTTTAAGCCAGACATTTCATTACACGGGAGACGAGGCATTTCATTTTGCAATGTCAAGTGAATAACATTGTCATAACGTAATGCATCGCGCGTAATGGTTGTCATACAACTTACTGTGTAAACACGGCGAGGCAGATTGATGCGTTGAAACGCATTATGCGTTTATCAATATCATTTTATTAGAAGCGCTTGCGTCAATTATGTAATTGCAATTTTTATGCCCGTCAATGAAAACTGTCGCTCTTGCCAGATGAATGTAACAATGGAATTTACCTTTCATATCCATCTATTGCGTCGCCCAGCGACAAAGATAACTGGCTGAGTTTTACACTCAACTCTTTGGTCAATTATATGACACTCTGAAATATTTCTACTGCGGAATACAAAACTATTGCGATGCTATGTATCATGTGACATGCGATATATCGAGTCTTATACGTTGCATTCTATATATCGTAACTCTTATCAACATTAGACATTCAAACCCAATTTTGGATGACTGTAATCCTCTATTCTACCTTGTACCCTACCAACTACTTTATGCCTGTGTTTTGAACTTTTCCCTCGATCTCCCTCAAGGAGCTGACCCTTCTATTATGCCCTATATCCAATTCGTAGTGCCTCAAATTGTGGTCCATCCATCTGGACATTGCCTCCCTGATAGTTCTCAATATCGTTTTTGTCCTTTTTTATTCCTCAGTACACTTCCGCGACCCTGACTATATCCGTCCTTTTTATCTTCAGGCATCCAGCACCATATTTTCAAAGCCTCTATTAATCTCTACTCCATATTTCCAATTTTCCATGTCTTATAGACTCATAGCCCTACAGTCCACACGAATACTTTCAGGTACTCATTTCTTATTTGAATTCCCATTTTATTTGAGTACCAAAGTTTTGGTTTTCACCATGGATGATTTCTTATTGAAAAGGTAATATTAAGGTGATTGGAGCAATTTTTGTTTATGTGCAGATTTGCATTTAACTTTACATACTTTTATCAGCAGTGATATAGAATGATAAATGTGAAAAAATTACACCATACCGATTTATTATTTTGGACATTCAGTGCTATTTCCGTAGCCTTATGGCACATGACATATCTTTCGTAATAATTCGATAACATATGTACAGAGTTTCTTCTAAACGCGAAATTGTACATTTCTTATTATTATATTTGTAGCTAAAAACATCAAGGCGTCACGCCGAGTCCAATATTTGAATAAAAAAAGCATATTTCAATATAATTTCGTCTAAATTTCAAATACTGCTCCGAAATCTCTAGTCATAAAATTATTTAATTGAGAAAAAAATGTTACATATAATTATTTTATCATTTCCATTACTACCGATATGGTGCATACCAACACATAAACAGATACACTTAGTGGAATGTAGTCCAAGATTTTTTTAAAAACTTTAATTAATGACAAAATTATTAAAATACGCACTCAGTGACGCACGATAGCCGCTCCAGTTACTAAATTTGAATTGCCTTTCCCTCTGTATTTTCCAGGATTCCTACCCTCCGCGCTTCGAGATTATGCGTGGGGGTCCAAACGCCGAAACCCTACTGGAACCCCCCCCCCACTCAGTTCCTCGTTAAGAGACATTAATGTAATTGAATAACAGGGGTTCGCCTGGGACGATCTCACTCACATCATTCTCTTTTGTGTGACAGACCTACGCGCCAGGATAAAAGTGATTCACGAGACAGCATATTAACTCATTTTAGGAAACAAACTCATTTCCCCTAATTGGCCCCTCTCAGAAGTTCGATGTATCTACCTATGCACAGATATAAATAAGGAATTGATTTGATAGAAATCTTTATTTAGTATTTATTATTATAATATATTTGGTTTATTTTTAATGCCGCAAATTCTTTTTTTAATTCAAGAACTATATATATATATATATATTTCGTTCACTCACTCACACACCGCCTTTTAGGTGAATAAATATATAATAATTTGAACAGAAGGTGAAAGAAAGAGTCACGGCACATTTTTACCCTCTGATTTCTCGGCTGTACCATCTTCCACATCACCAGTGTCTTCGTCCAATTTTAGTTACATGTTTCCTATCTCTTTATCTATATATATATATATATATATATATATATATATATATATATATATATATATATATATATATAATAAAAACACTTGACAGGGGGTGGGGAAAGAAAAGTAAAAAGAGAGAGAGGACTTACTGGGACGTTTCGGGCATGTAGGCCCTTCTTCAGCTGTAGAAAATTGAGAAAAAAATGTTACATATAATTATTTTATCATTTCCATTACTACCGATATGGTAGTAATTACTACTGACTTCTCAATTTTCTACAGCTGAAGAAGGGCCTACATGCCCGAAACGTCCCAGTAAGTCCTCTCTCTCTTTTTACTTTTCTTTCCCCACCCCCTGTCAAGTGTTTTTATTATATTGTGGCCTATTGGCGAAATTTTCGTTTCGTATATATATATATATATATATATATATATATATGGCCAACATGTAGTTCCCTTTTAGGGTAGACACAGTCACTAAAGTTTATTTTTCAATGGTAGGGATTCTTCGAACGTAAAAATGTAAAACTTGCTCTGTTTTAATAATGTATAAATGTTTTTTTCAAAATGTCTTCTATCTTCTTCTATCCATGCTCACCTCTTTTGCTTCGGTAACTCTCATACGTTGCTTCATACAACCCTCATGTTCTTTATGCACCTATTATTGTTTCTCTATATTGTACCTTCCATCACATTTTCTCATGACTTCCATCCAACTCACCTTTTAATTCAACCCACCACTCAATTAATTCCTCTATCATAAATCTAGGGTGAAATTTCGGTTCCAAATTTCGCGTTGTCATTTTCGTTATCCAAAATTCAAATACTGTACAAATGAAAGTCTCACAGGTTTTGTCTTAATTGTACTGTATCAAGTAAAAATAGTGATATAAATATCCTGAAAAGATTTCAAGAATGGAAATTGCTCATTGAACTACGATTTCGATTTTTCGCATTCATGAACGCGATTGAAATATAAATATATTATTATATATAATATAAGCTCCTGGGAAATTTTAAGTGAGTACATCGTTGCTAATTAAAAAGTGACAATCCGTTAATTGCTTACGGCCTTGAGAAAGACCCACGACCAATCGAAGCCCATCCTATTCACGGAAGAATCCTTTTATTTTCAAAATCTAAACATATTAGGTCTGTCAGCATGTGAAGCCTTTTTTCGGCCAAACAAGAATTCCGAAATTAGCTTCGAAAGTCTCCCAAGGGGATTGATCGAAAATCCAGCAAATAGGCTGAACATTTAAAAAATTAGTTGCTACTGCCGTAAATGAATGGAAGTGGGCAGTTTACAGTAATTCCATACAATATTCGAAAAACAAATGCCGCAGCCTTAGATCGAATTTCTGCCACCATATGAGGATAAACGGTTCAGTGCCTCAACCTACTGGGCTACGACCTATGTTGAGTGTGGCGTGAGCTATAAAGGATTTATATGGAGGAAGATTCTTTAATATCGTTTTCCTCTCGAACCCAGGCCTAAGTATAAGAAAGCCGTGAAAGCACTTTTCCCGCATTCTGTCCATAGTTTCAGAAAATAGTTGCCTCGTTTGGATCCCAAACATAAGTCACGCGATGTCTCCTTGTGAGTGCCATGCAATGCAAATTCTCAATGGAGGATGAAGACGTTATATACTTCAATTAGTCTTTTAACGCTCACCTTCGGTACATAACCAAATTTTGTTCTCATGATAGGCCAGATACTATTTGTTTATGGAAATAAAATAAAATAAATTTCAAATTAAAATCTGTTCACTTTATGCATGCATGCCTATAGGCCTCATTAAATTTCGTGTACCTACCTGTGACGTACATAATTTTGTGATAAAAAGACATTGCAACGATTTATGAACTTCTGCAGCTATCGGTTATGTTGCACTATCTCATTTAACAAAACTTTATGGTACTAACCAAGTCTTATCTGCCATAATAACCTTTTATTAGAATTTCAATCATTTCCGTAAGAACACACACGATTTTAGGCCTACTATTTGAAAACAGATGACGATCAAAATTCGGGTGTTCTGGCCTGTATATCTCGGAGGCTACGATATTATATTTGTCGTTAAAAAACATCATTTTGTCACACTGAGCCCAATATTTGAAAAAAAACATTTCAATATAATTTCATTTAAGTTTTCAAATTCTACGCCGAAAACTAGTCAAAGCGTTCTTTAAGAAAATTTCTTTAAGTTCTTTACGGGAAAAGAAAAGAAAAAAGTTCTTTAAGGGAAAATGTAAAATGTAATCATTGCACCATTTACATTCCTGCTTGTTAGTGAGTTCAAACGTATAAACATACGAAGTGAAGTGATATGTGCTCCAAGAATTGTTTTCGAGTAACGTAAATAATTATTGAAATTAACAGCATTAACACTCATTGGCCCACGATTACCGCTCCAGCCACTTTATATCCACTCCGATGAAACCGGCCAAAAAGGTATGTATTAGTATTTCTATTAGAAACTGGGCTTATTAACCAATCGAAGCTATCATAGGATAACTCTTTCTTAATTATTTTCTACGAAATAAAGTCATACCGGTAACGATTCTTCTGACATACTTGGTCAAATCGAAGACAGGATGTGCGTAGACTTGAGGCATTTTGGATGAGGCTTTGTAGATGAATGGGGAGTGTGAGCTGGGCGGCGAGGAAAACGACCGAGGAGTTATCGCAGACGGTTGATGAGGAGAGGAAGTAAGTGGCAGAAGAGGTTCGGAGAATTCAAAAGGGATGATTGGAGGATGTTTTGACATGCGAGTGCTTGTTTCAAAGTGTGATGGAGGGGAGAACGCTGTGGAAGCGTGGAATAGGATCGAAGGGCATAGGAATCGAAGGGCTGTCCAAAAACCTAGGAATCATCTGGTGGAATATCCAAATTACTCGTAAAACTAGGTAAAAGCGTAGTGTATATTCACCATAGAGCATGGTTCACCTCAATACCAACTCCACCACAATCTACCAAGGTCGAAATAAAGTTAAGAATAAGTGGAAAAATATTTGCGGCTAGAGACGTGGGATATAAATGAGCTGAGTTGAGAGAATTATAAGAGAGAGGGCTCAGAAATGCGTGAGAACGAGGAAAAAGCCCGAGATTAACAAAGTTAGAGAGACCGCGGGTCGCGTTAAAGGTCAACGGAGGTCGAGGGAGGTCACGCAGCGGATTTTCTAATTCCGCACGCTCAGCGATTAAGCGGCTTACTTAAGGAAAGGCCGCAACAGCTTTGCGGCTTCCCCTTTTTGCCACTGTTTCGCATCTGCGGCAGCGGAGGGCAAAAAGTTTCACCCGAGATAATGCATCAAGAGCTCTCTCGCGTTGTTGAACACTCGATCGCCTTGAGCCTCGCTATGAGGCCAACCAAGACCGCTCCTCGGTCTCGGTGAAGAATGGGCGGCTAAGTGCGACCGCTGCTTCTGTTGCGTTGCTGGATTTATCTGGTGCGTTGACGGCTAAGGCCACTAAATCTGATTAACTCCACTAATGCCTCGGTGTTGAAGGCTTAATAAATGCTTATTGACGCAATGAACACCATCCTAATTCTCCTCTTTCCCTCGTTCTTGGAAGGCTTGAAATATAATATTGTTCTGGCATGTGCAAAATTCTATTGTAAATGTGGGTTTACACTGGCAATTATATTGCGCAAATCACTTTCAGCAAGCGACTTTCGACGTGATTTGCATGTCTAAGCGACTCTTCAAGTCCGCTTGTAAAACTTTTAAATGTTTAGGCAAGGCACTTGCAAAAGCGTATCTTTACCAATGTAAATAGCAACCAATCTCTCTCTGCATAACCTTTTTAAAAAAAATTTTTCAGTGTAAAATTATCCGGGAGCTCTTGCAGATAAAGCTTGTGGAAGTAGCTTGATAGTGCAAACCCACCCTAACAATCCATCATGAGTTGAACCCGAATCATATGCACCTGAGCAGTAAAGGCCGGCGAATGTCTTCATTAGGAGCAGTTACGTTTATTACTTTAGGTTTTTTGGCCAAGAACTAAGTTCACACCTTAATGTTATCGAAAATGAGAGTGCATGTGCCATTTACTCCTGACCGTTTTCAGGCCATTCACTTCTTATCAGTACACCATCATCAGCTGAAAAAATATAACATCTTCTTCCCTATCCTTCAAACGAATGCAATGTAATCATCAGCGCCATATTCTATTTTCAACTGTCTAGGTCTATCTCCATTTTCCACTACATCTGCATAATACCCCGCAAGCCATTTCAAGGGTGTGTGGCATGGGGTGAGTTATCACCAACATGCATCATACTATACCCCGTTAAAGTTAATGTTGCAAACGATTAATGTTATATTTTAATTTTGCATTAAATTTCAAAAATAAAATTTGTAAAGGCCTTGGCTGTGTTTTATCGCTTAGGAACACTTGTTGATAAACAGGGAGTGGGATTGTTGCTCTGGTTCTAAAAATACATGCTTTTGATTCTGAGACAATTTTGAAGAATTATATGTCTATTGTTTGATCTTTACGTCGATTGAGTTTAATTGTCTAATTTTAGCATCTTCAGTGTCCTGTGGACTTCGGTGGTAATTGTTCCAAAATTAACTGGCGCCCAAAAAAATAAAAAGCCAAAGTACCCCCCACCTTGCTCTACCATCGAGGCACTGGCCTGGCTTTGGATCTTTTAGCCATTTGGTGTTATAATGTGCCTAAGATTATTGATGCATTACCAAAAACCTGCTAATACTCGTCAGGAGGCGAATTTTCGAACTATCACCAACGGGTATCTTCCACGATAGGTGCAATGTATGATAAGTATTCAAATTATAAAGCCTTTAATACATACAAGGTACCTTGTTTATGAGGTCCACGCCAACTACGCAGCGTATGCCACTTCCGGAATGGGAGAGTGTTGACCTCCGTCGCTGACGAAATGCCCTCTACGCGACGCCCACCTCTATTCCGCGTCCGGTTGGGATTGGTAGGATAGCAACGGTGAGAGTCGAGAGAGAGAGAGATAGTGAATGAGAACCGTCCCTTAAGCCGCGTCTATACTGACCACTTAAGTATGCACATTAGTGTATGTTTCACTTAAGTATATCGTGTAGACGCCCTTCACCACTTAAGTATCGGATCCAATTAAGTGGACCCATGGACCCCCTTTTGAGTGGACTTGGATGATATCGATAGTGTACCGTCGAGGTGTTCGAAGACCCGTCATCGATAGGCCGAGGAGTATCGATAACCATACACATCATACACGTGTTTATATCATTTATATGAGGAGTTAAGTAATTATCAAAGCGTTACCCTTCTTTTACATTTGTGTATAGGGTTATACGAGTCAATATATAGAACATATCTTATGTTACTTCTCGGGAACATAATTTTTGCGCGATGCAAATTTCTTTCCATTATCACTAAGGTAGATATATCTGTGTGTAGACGCTCCCCTGAATTTAAATGCTGCATTTAATTACACTCAACTTAAGTACACTTGTAGTGTAGACGAGGCATTAAGCGGTGGAGCGGTAATCGTGGGCCATTAAGTGCACATATAAATAACTAGGTTTTAAAAGGCGCCCGTGTCACCCAATTATTCGAGGAATATATAGAAATTAAATGGCACTTGGAACCATGAGTTTATTTCCAACACTGAATTATTTCCGTTTATTTGCGAGTGAGAGAGAGCAACGTACAGTTGTCCGTGTGAGATTACTGCTATTTGGAGTTGAAGTTCAACATGTTCAAACGACTGACCCTTTGACCTGTTGATTTTAATCGCAAATTCCGGAATCACTGGAAATTTTCGTCGTTGCAAGATGAAAGGGAGCGTTGTCTCAGTCGGAGTCAAATTAGAAATGATTTTCGTTTTTATGAAATTTCTTGCAAGCAGTTGAATAACGGCATTTTTTAATTTAATTGACTGTGGATCCATATAATAACCTCATTTTATAATTTAAGTGACTGTGGCTTCATCTTACAGCGTTCCTGAGTCAGTGAGTGAGTGACAAAGGGCTTTTCTTATATAGATGTTTTAAGTAAGTCGAAAAAAATATCTTGAATCTCACTTCACAGAGTGCATCTGTTTATGTGTTGGAACTCACCACACATGTAGCAATGAAAATGATACAGGAATTATGTTTATAATTGTTTTCTTAATTAAAGCATATTATGTATGAGTAGAGCTTTCTGCACGGTATTCCAAATTTAGACGAAATTATATTGAAATATGTTTGTTTCGAATATTGGACTTGGTGTTACACCTTGGTGTTAGTTATCAATAATAATAAAAATAAGAAATGAATAATTCCTTGTTTAAGAGAAAATCTGTATTTATTTAATCGAATTATTCCGAAGTGCACTCTACAATTTCAGGCTTCACTTCGTGGAAATTCTTACTATCCATACTAAGAATAAATATAGTAATTTCCCCAAGAAATTTATTTTGACTTAGTACATTGCGTTACACCGACATTGGCATCATCAGGTACCTGATAATACCGCAAGTCGATGAAACGCTTTGTACCAAGTGGAAATAATGTTCTTTGGAAAAGTACTAGATTTATCCTTAGTATGGATATGTAACCGAAATATTACGAAATAGGTATATGTCATGTGCACGGACTAAGTTTAAGTTTTCGGTGCAGTATTTGAAATTTAGATAAAATTATATTTTAATATGTTGAATTAGAACCTTAGACTCAACGTGACACCTTGATATTTCAGCAACAGTTATGATAATATAATAAATGTATTATTTTGCATTTAGAAGAAAATATGTACCAACATATGTAATAATATTTAACGAAATATATATAATGTGCCATGAGGCTACGTGTTAAAATAGGATTTAATTCTCAAGAAAGCAAGTCGAAATTTTTTTCACTCTTATCAATAGGTATCACTAATGAGAACGTATGCAAAGTTTTACCCAAATGTCTAATTAAACGAAAATCGCTCCAACCGACTTAAGCGTTTCGTTCAATCATAGGGAACTCGTGTGAGATAGTGAGAAGGGGGTTGTTTCAGTAGAAGCGATAGTCGAAGGATAGAATTGGATGTGGGGGGTGCTATGGCCTCAAGAGCCGTATCCGGCCGGTGCGGTCCTTATAAGAGGGTCTAATCATAGGGGTTTTATCCCACTACGGGCGCCATTGGTGTAGCTCTGAGTCCAGGGTTTTAACCCTTACTCATCACCCTGCTCTCACCTTAATTACCTCTCCGACCAAGCATTTTAGCCCTTTCCATTTCTAGATTTGCTTTGATACGTGAGCTCAGGGAGCCGCGATCGGCACCCCTGAAACGAGGCTAGAGGGCTGACCTACACGCTTCGGTGTGTAGTCCACATAAATCCTCTCCTTCCCCACCGAAGCCTTCGTCCTTAGGGTTTTCGGATGCTTGACCACTAACCTTGCCTACCGGACCAAACAAGAGTTCTTCTCATGTTTCGGATGCTCCCCGTCCATTAACACAGCCGGAGAGATGGTTCCGAGAGTGAAACCCAACGGTCTCAGTCGGTAACTCGAATTCTCGGCTCTTCATGTCCAGCATTTTTTTCAGTTAGTCTCTACTCCACTCTCCTATCAGCTAAGCATTTCATCCTATAGAAGTCTTCACTTTGAATTTTTTCATGATTTTTCCGAATTACTCCATCCTTTATCTTCCTCGATAATTCTTTCATTCCTGTCTACTTTTATTTTTGTTTTCAAGACTCATTAGAGACGCAAAATATGTACGATTAGTTTGTTTATTCTTTTTATAGTTTTCACTAAGCATCTTTGCTCCCCAGATCTTCGAAGGATTCCTTCATCGGTGATTTTCGACGACCATCATATATCTTTGATGTCACTATATTTCCATTGCTTACGATCTCCTTTACTCTTGCTGTTGTGGTCTATGCTCGTCTTCCACTTAAACTTATGCGCCATGTGTGTATTTTGCTAAATTATTTTCTCATTTTCTTAAGTTTATTTTTCTCGTCTTCTCAGCTATCTGTTAACGGAGTATCATCCTGATATATAGCCTTTTTGCAATATTTCTCGTTTCTGCATTATTTGCTATCCCTCTTGTCTCTAACATCACTAGTTAACCTAATTCTCAGGGAATATAATTAATTCTTCGAACTAACTTCCATTATATAAGAGACTGGTTCAGACAGAACTTTTTGGAACCAAGCCGTAAAAATAAACGGTATCGTATTATTTATCCACAATATAGTTTATTACCGATCATGGTTTTAGTAAATATTTGACATTTTCAAGTTACAGTTAATGTGTACAGGAGTGGGAGGGAAGTTGACGATGGTGAGGAGATAAGGAGACAAGTTAATCCCCGATTACACGCTGCTACATCTTAACTGTGCCTTGAAAATGGAAATTACTAATTTGCTGACATCATAGTGGACAATAAATAACCTCTCTTACAGTTATCAATCCTTAGATTGGTTTGAAAATAGACCTCCATTCCTCTCTTTTCTGAGCTTTCCTTTTCATTTCTTCATAGGATTTTTCCCCCAGCATCCTTCCCCACTTGCGCCAGATATTGTTCCCTTGGCCTCCCTCTGTATCGTACCCCCTCCACCATTCCCTCTAACACACACTTAACTAGACTCTCGTGTCTCAATATATGCCCCACAAATTCTGCTCTTCTTTTCACAATACTCTTCCATAGTTCATTCCCCTTCTCTCTCACACTCTTGAACACCTCTTCATTTTTAACTCTCTCCATCCAACTGATTCCCAGCATTCGTCGGTAACACCACATTTCTAAAGCATCCAGTCTTTTTCTTTCTTCCTTTGCAATGGTTCAGTTTATACATCCGTGTAGAGCAATGCTCCACACGAAAACTTGTATCAATTTTTTCCTTATGTCTACACTGATGTTTCTTGCAGTAAAAGGTTTTTTCTTCTTGTAGTAGGCTATTTTAGCCATGAATATTCTATTTCTAATTTCTCTTTTGCTTTTTGCGTCACTTGTTATTATTGCCCCCAGATATTTGAATTCCTTAACCATTTGTAGGTTTTTGCCTTGTATACTTAATTTACAATTAGCATATCCCTCCTTACTGCAAACCATTCCCTTAGTTTTTTTAATTGTTAATTCTCATATTGTATTCCTTTTCCATTGTATCTTCCATATTTTTCACTATATTCTGTAGCTCTTTTTCACTTTCTGCTAGGATCACTATGTCGTCCAATATATAATAGTGAGGATGAAAACGAAGTAATTGCTTTTATTAAAAAAAATTCCATTCGCCTGTTTCTGATATCCGTCGTGAAGTCATGTCACCGGACATTGTGTGCTAATTGGCTGGCCGTCGGGTCAGTAGCTCTCCACCCCACCGCCAATGCTGTCCTCCCTCTCACTGGTGACGGCAAAGTTCAAAGTTCATGCGCTTGGGCGAAAGAAGGAATTTTGTTCGAGATGGTCGTTTTTTCCTCACGGTGTCTGCGAATGAGTAGTATGAGAACTCGTATCTCGGTTTGAAGGCTGGGCGAAGTGCTTGGAAGAGGGATTGTTGATGATTTTTTTTTTAAATCTCGGGCGACTCTTACTTCCGCATTGCACATGACGATTGTGAATTACTGCCCACATCAAAGTCCAGTACACCCGACTTTATAACCTAAGTAACTTCGAGACGTCTCATTGGATTTTCAAGTTGTGATCATCAACCTTTTGCTCAGGGGTGTCCAACATTTTAGCTTCCCTGGGTGGAAGACGAATTATTTTGGGCCACGCATAAAATACACCAACATTAAAGATAGCCGAGGAGAAAAAATATATATAATACATTTTCAACACATTTTAGCAGTTTTACAATCATTGCGAATGCACAAATGATATGGTACGCGGTCACGTGCACGGGTGCGAAGATAGGCACCAAAGACGGTGAATTTCGCCATTTTTCGCCAGGGGAAAATTTCACCGTCTTTGGTGTGTATATTAGTACAGTTTAAACTTTATTAACTCATGTTTTTTTAACATAAAATTAAAAAAAGACTACAACATGACATGATTGATATGCTTGACGTTCTTTTTGAGACAATAATGCTTCTAGATTTGGCTCGATGGAAGTATGTAGTTGCAATTCTCACTGAGTCCTCAACGTGCTCATCATATATTGTACTAGCCCCCCCTTATGAATTTCCTTATCACAGGGGTTCTAATAATTATTCTTTCGCGCGGTCCTAAACACGCGACGTTATAGACTTGTATCAGCCCGACACACAAAAGGTACCCTTCACTTTATCACTTCTTACCTTGAGAGAGATCCTTTTGGTAGTCCTTGGCGGCAAAGGTTAATGGATTAATTCATGCACTAAAATGATACACTTGAACAGTACATATATTTATAATAACCCTTTTATTCTTTACTTATGAAACAAATTCACTTTAGTTACTCAATTAATCAATATATGTTCCCTTCTCAAATATATTCGTATTAATTTATAATGTTTGTTCTACTTCACCGGATATTGTACAAAGTGAATTTCGCTGATACTCTATGCCCCAGTATCTGTTTATCGGATTCCTGGATCCTTCCTTAACACAGGACACTGGCGTTGGTAATTGCTGTCCAAAGCTGCTTACTCCCGGCAAATTATCACTGCAAAAACTCTCGTATGACTTTCACTCGATAAACGTCTCTTGTGGCTCCCTTGTTAAGAAGAAGCAGAAGAAGAAGCCGCCTCGTTCCTTGTTTGACAATCCCTTTTATACTATCTCATCTCCCCTCCTGTATGTTCTAGAACATTCCAGGTTTTCTCCCCTTCTCTCGTATCTGATAGGCTATTCCCCTTTCATTATTATAAGTTTGTTTACGTAAACAGAAAATGGTATTGTTTAAAGTTGTTTTCATAACATAGACGGCATTGTTATAGTTTGTTTACGTAAACAGAAAATGGTATTGTTTAAAGTTGTTTTCATAACATAGACGATATTGTTGCCTCGCGGTAGCACGTGTTCCCAAAATATACACAATGGCGTCCTTAATCGTATACTTATGCCAACACGGCCAAAATGGCGTGTTACATTAGCCCCATTAAAATAATGACTTGGAAATATAAGAAAGGAATTATTTTAAAGCCTTCAAATGTAAACTAACGCGGCCCCAACGCCTTCAAACTTTAGCCTCCCTCTAAATAATGTCTGTGCCCAAGTATATTGTGTTACAGCAGAAATCACACATGAATACATTTATATCAATAAACACAATTACAAACAGCGTCTCCTCCTTTAACTCAAGACATATGATATACCATATAACAATATGGTCTCTTCCCTTTCTTCCTTGCTTGAAATAGGCAAATAACCAATGAAAATCTTATTCACGTAATTTAAAATCAAGAACATATTATATAAATCGACGTTATTAACTGATACATTGAACGTGAATATAACGTGCAAATAATAAAACTGTCCATCTTCTTCTCAACATTCATTCTCACTTTTAACCCCTTAAAAACACTGGGTTATCAAAAGGCCATAATTCACATTACACATATACACTTCACAGCACTTAAAGTTCCTTCAGGTGATATACTCTCCCTCCTTCCGGCTCAATCTACGTCCACGAGCCCATTCATACATAAGAAAACACGAATCAAATAATGGCAACATGACACTGAATATACACACATTGAGAAAAGATATCACGAAACATACATATTGTGCTAATCCACCTGCCGCCAAGTTCAACCTCTCTCTCTCTCGTTCGTAAGCTCCCCTCGCATGTCGGACCCCGATACAATGTATATTATCGGTAAACAGTTCTCCCTTGCTTGAACGGATCAAATTATAATGTTGCGGCGCTGGCTTCCTCAGTTTAGTGACTGCGTGCTATGGTCAGTTGGACTACGGTCTTCTTCTCGTGTGCTCGTGTGATGTGAGTGCTACCAAGTGCTGTGCTATTGTTCCCTATATGGTTTAATATTGCTGAAGTGGAAAGTGCCTCGTATTTCGTTCTTTTGTGGATTAAATACTACACGCGTGGCTGGCCCTCGGAATTCTGAAATCTCATATGGACCTTCGTATAACGCCAGGAAGCTGTGATAAATCCCCCTTTGCTCATCGGATACCGGATTGGTACGTACTAAAACCTTATCACCTATTTTAAATTTCGCTCTCTTCCTTCCGACGGCTCCTGCTATCCGGATTCCTTTGACTGGTACCTCCAAAGCGTTTCGTAGTGCATTCTGATTCTCCCGATAAAACTCCTCGCTAATGCACGTTAGCTCCGATCCCGTGTCTATCAGTGCATTCACAGCCACTCCTTCCATTTGAACCCTAATCTCCGGGCATTTAATTACTTCCGGCCTGTCCGCTTCTTTCTCCGTCAAGAAATCTCGAGGTGACTCAAAAACATTGCATATCGTTTCCTCCTCCGTGTGGGGTTCTATCTTCTCCTCTTGTGGTGGTGTCCGTTTTATTCTCACTTTCCGTATCTTTGCCCGTTGCTCCTTCGGTATGTCCCAGAATCCCTCTTCGTCTTCCGGCCTCGGCATGTTGGGACCTTCGTCATGCTTTGCCGCTAATAGTTTTCCTGCTCCGGTTTCCCTGCGGCGTTACTTTCTTCCGCCATCATGGAATTGACAGGGCGCTCTCTCATCGGTGGGCGCGCCTCCGCCATATTGTTTTGTCCTCGGCGTCGATCAGCTGGTCTCTCGCCCGGCCGTTGAGAGTATCCCTCGCCGCGAAAGTTATCGTCTCTCCGTCCGTCTCTCTGCTGGCTCGACGCTTGCCACTCTCGTGGTTGTGACCTCTTCGAGTCCCATCTGTACTGCTGGTTGTGTTGGGATGTGTCTTCCGGTGTCCTCCACGTACGGTCTCCATGGGTCCTTGGGTATTGGTCTCCCCATCTTCGGTGTCCAGTCGCCTCGGAGTTTCCGTCCTCTCGCGGTATGTTATCATAGCGGGCCAATAACGTCAAGAATTGCGGGATTGTATTTACATTATTTGAAATCATGCCGACGCTTACTTCCATGCCAAAGTGTTTCTTGAGAATTAGAATGATCATTCCGTCCTCCATTGGCGGCGTCAACTCCCTCGCTACGCTAATTTTGGCCGTCGCATATTCTACTCGCGTGAGCCCTCCGTTCTCCTTGTATTTTCCCGTGTCGAAACTCCGTTTTATCAGCATTTGACGTTCATCTCCCCAAAACTGCTCCGTGAAAATAGCTTGGAAAGCGTTCACATCTTCATACAGGTGTCGGGTCGCAGAGAACCATTCCTCTGCTCTCCCAACCATTCCTTGTCTGATGACCTGGAGCATCATCTGGTCAGGCAACCGATATATCTCTTGGTATTCGCACAGCTCCTGTAGGTATTTCATGGGTCTTGATGTATGCCTCCCGTCGAACGTTGGGACCTTTAATTGTACCATTCCCGCGGGTGCCGTTGTGACGTTAGGTCTCCTGCTTTCCTCACGCACGATGCGTCGGACTGCCTCTTCATCTAGCCCAGCTGCTTTTGTGGTGGATTGTTGTCCCAGCTCGTCCGCCATCTTCTTGAACCTTTCCTCCACGTTCTCATGCAAATTCACGTAACTCGCTTCTAACTTTCGGACCTTGAGATCGCTCGCCTCCAGCCTCGCTCCTACTCCGTTAATTTCTTTC
Organism: Pyrrhosoma nymphula; assembly: GCA_963573305.1. Taxonomy (NCBI): domain Eukaryota; kingdom Metazoa; phylum Arthropoda; class Insecta; order Odonata; family Coenagrionidae; genus Pyrrhosoma; species Pyrrhosoma nymphula. The sequence goes on along the minus strand of OY754333.1, from coordinate 82,211,368 downwards.
GCGACATCTTCGCATAACTCTGCTAACGCCCCGTCTGTTTTGGCAAACCTTTCATCATAGCCATGTTCGAATGATGCAATAAGTTCCTGCGTCTGTCTATGTTCTCCTGCTATTTTTGCCATTTCTTCCAAAAGCTTTCTCTCTCTTTCGTCTGCTTCTTCCCTAATTTGCCCCAACAATTCTGCATGTCTTCTCTCTTGCCTCTCAGCCATCTCCTCTAAGATCGTTCTATTTCTCTCTTGCCCTTCAGCCATCTCCTCTAAGATCGTTCTGCTTCTCTCTCGTTCTTCTTTTGCTTCTTCTGCCCTCTCTCTATCTCTTCTATCTTGTTCTTCTTTTAATTGCCTAAATAGCGCTTGCATCTCAGTTTCCACCGGTTCCTCACTATCGACCCTAAATTCATACGTGCTTATATCTATTCCCTCCTTTTCTAGCGTGTGTAATAATCGCTGCTGCAATTCTGGCTTGGTTCCCCCTACTAACAAGTCCCTCTCTCGTAATAATTGCCGTAGCTCTGCCGACTTCAGCTCCGGAAATTTCTTCATGTTGGCCGCCATCTTCTCTCTTCACTCCTTCGGGATGATCCTCCTTCTCTCCGGTTCTCGTGGTCTCACCTAATGAGTAGTCAAGCCCTACACGCTGGGCGCCATTAATGTACTTGTCCCCCCCTATCAATTTCCTTATCACAGGGGTTCTAATAATTATTCTTTCACGCGGTCCTAAACACGCGACGTTATAGACTTGTATCAGCCCGACACACAAAAGGTACCCTTCACTTTATCACTTCTTACCTTGAGAGAGATCCTTTTGGTAGTCCTTGGCGGCAAAGGTTAATGGATTAATTCATGCACTAAAATGATACACTTGAACAGTACATATATTTATAATAACCCTTTTATTCTTTACTTATGAAACAAATTCACTTTAGTTACTCAATTAATCAATATATGTTCCCTTCTCAAATATATTCGTATTAATTTATAATGTTTGTTCTACTTCACCGGATATTGTACAAAGTGAATTTCGCTGATACTCTATGCCCCAGTATCTGTTTATCGGATTCCTGGATCCTTCCTTAACACAGGACACTGGCGTTGGTAATTGCTGTCCAAAGCTGCTTACTCCCGGCAAATTATCACTGCAAAAACTCTCGTATGACTTTCACTCGATAAACGTCTCTTGTGGCTCCCTTGTTAAGAAGAAGCAGAAGAAGAAGCCGCCTCGTTCCTTGTTTGACAATCCCTTTTATACTATCTCATCTCCCCTCCTGTATGTTCTAGAACATTCCAGGTTTTCTCCCCTTCTCTCGTATCTGATAGGCTATTCCCCTTTCATTATTATAAGTTTGTTTACGTAAACAGAAAATGGTATTGTTTAAAGTTGTTTTCATAACATAGACGGCATTGTTATAGTTTGTTTACGTAAACAGAAAATGGTATTGTTTAAAGTTGTTTTCATAACATAGACGATATTGTTGCCTCGCGGTAGCACGTGTTCCCAAAATATACACAATGGCGTCCTTAATCGTATACTTATGCCAACACGGCCAAAATGGCGTGTTACAATATTTTAGTTCTAGTTTTATTTGATTAGGTCATGTCTTTGAAAATGGCTTCTCACAATTGTAGTTGCTTTGAAATAGCGACGAAATGAATAAGGTTTGATTGTGAAATGAGGCATTTTATCTGGGAAAATAAAAATCTTATAGAATCCCTCATTGCTCCTCACTGTGCCATTAAGAGATGCAATCACATGTAAATGATAAGAGTGGTTGTTTGGTTATGAGAATCTCTGAATGATGATTTTTGCAAGGATAAATTGTATGCAAAATGGAGAAAAAGTTTAGGCCGTCGCGGGAAGGCCGACAGAAGTGGAACACTGAGTATGTATATGACTGGCAGTGACAGTACGCATTCTTATGTATAAATAAACATAAATAATAAAATTTATATTTCTAAAATTATATTTAGACATTAATGATAATTGTACGAAATACACATGAACTAAAATATTCATATGAAACTACAGTATATCCATCTAGTGACAGTATTGTGAATTAATTCGATGCAATTGTGTATGTACTTAACCACGCAACGACTCAACAGTCGGAAAAGTGATTGCATTATTTCGCACGTATGCACACTGTGGCATTGCGCGCAGAAGCACACACAAGCAGGATCTTTTGTTACCTCAATCACTCTCTCAGTCTTCCCTATCCGTCCGGGAGTCGGTGGTCGCGTGATGCTATGCTTTCGCGAGATTACCCCCATCTTTAAGTTGTATTCCAATTCAGTAATGAATGAGAGCAATTCACAGCCAGTAACAGGAGGGAGGGGTGGCAGAAGATTTGCCCAGACTTGAGCTGTCGCTTGCTGCAAAGCACTCGATAGTGCGTCAGGATTGACCTCTGTCTGAGTTCAGGAGTCAGCAGGAAGCCGGGAGCTTAGACCAGGGAAGTGATCCGAAAATAAACTTTAGATTTCGTGCCGTACCTGGTAGGAACCCGAACTCGGAGTCCGAGCCTCGGCGTTGAAGGCGAACCAACCCTTCACCGCGGGTGGTTTATAGCACCAACTGACCAGTCACACTATAGTTTATAAATTCTTAAAGTTAAGTATAAATCGCACAATTATGTTCGTCTTTGTGTTGTAATAGTCACGCTGATGAAAATAGTTTTTTCATCACAGTTATACGATATATATTAACTATTTTACTTGGTTTAGTGATTTAATGTACATTAAACTGGCTTGGTTTACTAACGCACGTAAAATGGTTAATATATATCGTATAACTGCGATGAAAAAACCATTTTGTCCAACCTCAATTCTGTCATATTTAAATCTGAAAGTGATCGCAAGAAATAATGACATTCGCATAAGACCTCGTAATGAAGACTCCGACAGGTGATGCGAAATCTGGATAAAGGCTAGCACCCGCCGATAATCCTTTTTGTGACAGCATAGGAGAATAACATCACTCACTCCATCATCACTTATAAATTCCGAAGCAAAAAAACTGAAAAAAAACCCTCAGAAATAACTGCCATTTAATTCTGTTCGCAGTGCAATAGATTTTATGTAATGGCAGTGGCTTAAAACTAAGTATGCAGACGACACTGAAATGTAACTTTCAAATTCACTAATACTTTTGTTACTGAGTGCCTTAGAGCTAGCAGTGCGTTTTAAAATGTTTAATGTTCATGCAGTTGCAAATTAATAGCCATGCTCGCAGTGATAAACTTCAATATCACCGTACATTAATACGCAAATACTGTTGTTACGTATACCAATATATAGCGGACTTGCCCTCCTGGATAGGTGGCGCCTCTATCGGCCTCCGCGGGAAACGACTTCTTTAAGGGAACATGCGGCAAGTTTCCAGACCTTTACTTCTCTACGACCGTGGCCGAGGCTTGGACTCCGAGTTCGGGTTCCTCCCAGGTACGGCACGAAACCTAAAGTGCCTTTTCGGATCACATCCCTGGCTTAGACCGGTAGGTACGGAAGCGGGACTCAACCAGTATCGCGAGCGTTCACTCCAATGGTTTGGAATGAGAAAGGGTGTGGGCTACATACCCAGCCTTTGGATCAAGTCTGAAGGGAGTATGGAGAGGATCTGCCGAAAACGGAGGGTTGCCCTCCTTGTAAACCGTTCTGAGTTTCCAAGGGGGTTGTATGTCTTACGACGCAGGAGTAGAGTTTTGCATTGATTCACTGCTGATTAACTTAGGACCCTATATCGGCTGCACCCATGATTCACCAGTGGAAGCGATCGGGTGGGTTCTGATAAGTCGCGCATAAGTTCTGATACCGTTGAGCTTAGAAAACCTAACAACATTAGGACGTGTTTTTAGCGTTAAGAGTATATTAGGTCCCATTCTTTTCGGCACTATGGTGCCATTCGTTAATTTGACGCATAATAACTGCAAAGCAGATAGTTCAACAATAATTAAATTTAACTACTATGTGACTCATAACTTTATAATTAGGTCTGTCGTGTTTCAAGTTTGTAACATCAATACTCATTTGTATGCTGCTCAATTTACGAAACCACTTTTTCTTGGCAAATGGTAGTGCCTGTGTGACCTTTCGGTGGTTTCCATGGGAACGGGGTCACGCTGATGAATGCTGGAGCTCCACGATAAATAATAAGTTCCTCAATCGCGCCGCTTGCGAGGCAGTTATTGCCGGCTGCATATTTTCCCAAGCGAAAAAAGAACCCAGATCTATTCCCACCAATCAAAAGCCTGAGCGCAGCAATGAAACATGGGAACAATCTCCTGTTAAAAAAAAGTAAAAAATGACTTGCTGAAGAAAATTTTGCGGATTTTTTGTGTAAATGAGGTTTGGCGCTCTTTACAGCGTTTTAAGAGGTCAACTGTCCCATGGTTGCGTAATATATTGCATGCATGCATGGAAGCATATATTATATGCTTCTGCCAATGAAATTTTGTTATTCTCCCAGTAGTACATATTTCTGCGTTTAAAGACGACCTTACACTGGCTAGTTTATTGGGCAAGTTTATTACAGAAAGAGATTTTTCCCGTAAATTCCACCTATAAATGGCTCTGCGAGTCCACTTACAGAACTTTTAAAAGTTTCGGTAAGCCAATTGCAGAAGTATATTGCTGCCAATCAATAAAAATAGCAACCAATCATTCTCTGCCATTAATAGTGAAAATTATGGTCAGCGTGAAATTCCCCGCAGGCTCTTGGAAACTTGGGGAAGTAACTTACCAGTGTCCCCCTTCTAAATAATGGTTGCATTTTAAAAAGCATTTTCGAGTGGATTCACTCAATCGCGAAACTGTGATTTTCAATCACTGTATCAATCATTATTACTATTTTTACACGTCTTTTAATCGATCAGTTTTGTATCCCCAGACTTTACTAACGCATATTTTTTCAAAACCCAAGAACAAAGATATGTTTTTTTGGGTTTTAAACTCGGTACAGCTTCTTGCGTCTTCAAGAGAAAACCGCGCATAACATCGCTATTTCTTGGAAATTTAAGTTGGGAGAGCCATTAACTTTTTCAAGGCTCTCCCACTACTCTTTTCCAGCTCTCCTAGCTGCCTTCCTTTTTATTTCAGTATTTTCAATAATTATATGCAACAATTTCATAGGGTTGTTCCCCTCCATTTTTACAAGATCAAGTCATTTATATTTCACATTAACTCTAGCATTACCATTATGAATAAGATTTATAATTTATGGATGAATTAACCACATTCAACATATATTTGCACACCTTGTACCACAAGGTACCCCTCCTGTCTTAATACCCTTCATAGTATTGATTGAAACAATTGTAATATAATCCGACCGGGAACATTAGCAGTACGACTAGCAGCAAATATAATTGCAGGACACTTATTAATAACTTTACTAGGAAATACAGGGTCATCTATTTCATATGTAATAATGCTTTAATTGATTTACTATCCCCATAAAATATTTCAATTTGATGAAATTTTCTCTCACCATCGATGGAATGGAAACTTCATGGTCACTTGGGGTATTAATTGCTCCAACCTGGGTAAATTTTGCGTCGTGTTAATATTTAAAATCGAATTTACACCATTTATTTAGCCTAGGGGTATCTTATCTCTTAGAAATCAAATGATAAAGTGTTACATGCATCGCTTCTTTATGATATAAAACATTGAAATTCCTTAGAATATTTTAATTTCTCATTTAAAAAATGCTTAAGGCTACTCAAGTCTTGATTTGTAATGTCTAGTAAACGTTAACCGCAAGGTGACGTATTGTTTTTTGTTCACTAGATGTTAACAGAGAGTTTCTTTAATCCTGGTCAGACTGTTAGTTAATTCACTTGAGAGTTATCGATGGGAGTACGTATTAACTTCGGTTTACATACCATGAATATATTTAGAGTTCATAGAACTCGCGCGTTATAAAACCGGGCGTATACATAATCACACTCTAATACTCTCAGTCATTTGAAAACATGACGCTCAAGGGCGCGAATAAATTCATACAAACATAGGAAATGGAAAGAGAAAGGAACACATAAAAGGACGGGCACAGGTTTCCAATCATTTCATTGACAAATGATGTGGTACGCAGTCACGCGCACGGGTGTGGAGTTATACACCGCAACCGGTGAAATTCGCCATTATTCTCCGCGACTGTGGCATACCATGCACAACCACGTCTCCTGTGCTACAATGTAGACTTGGGACGAGAACATCTTGTCCGCATAACCCCCGCTGAAGTTCGCCTTGAATTAAGATGGCTTGGCTGTGTAACTGGCTAACACACCTGACCGGCAATTGGGAGATCCGGGTTCAAATCCCGGTCAAGTCAAATGATTTTTTCATGGCGAATTTCACTGTCTTCGACGGACACAGGGTTTGGAGGGGAAGATGAAAATGAGTCGAATTCAAACAGAAAATATTTCACCTGATCCTGGATTGAAAAAAGTCATTATCTATGAATATCGTTCCGAAATAAATTCCAAATATACCATGATTTGTGAAACCCAAGAACGAACCTGAATGCTCTACAAATATGGCAGAATTGAGATGACGTTGAGACATGAAGTTGCTAGCAGAGTAAAGCTTCCTTAGGTATGTAAAATATCACTTAATTCAATGCTTTGTTTAATGCCATTCTTTCTTAAGTTCTGGCTCTGGGTTAAGGGTTATCAACAAGAGAATAATTCTCACCCTGGGAGAAATTAGTGAAAAAACTGGGGGAGCGGAATTTTGGACCACTATTCAGCAAAATATGATTTCCTGTGGTTTATATAAAATCTGTAAAATTTTTATTTTTATTTATTCTGTGGATTTCAGTAAAAAGTAAATGACTGCTGCCCATTTAAATCGAGTCATAAATATGCGCACTATTTTCTACTTTCGAAATTAAATTATTATTTAATAATATATATTGGGAAGGGGGAATGTTATTCTGAACTATGGCAATTGGGGGAAAAGTTGAGAATATCTGTTCTAGAGGATTTTTTTTTTCATTCAAGTATTCTACCAGCTGATTGGTAGGTTCTTGGACAGTCCCCATTTTGTATCCCAACCTAATAGAAATTGTCTCGCATTCCCTCCTAAGGATGGCCCGTTATTAGATCCCTCTTCAATTCTTCATATGTTCTACCTCCTCTTATTTCGTCCAGAATTCCTATCCTCTTCCTTCCTCTCCCACGCTTCCCCAGTGTTCTCCCCTCTATCACTCTCTTCAACATGCCCTCTCCTCTCAAAACCTCCTCCATCCATCTCTTCTGCCTTCTCCGAACCTATGCCACAAGCTTCCTCTCCTCTCCGACCATATCCAATACCTCCTCGTTCGTCTTTCTCGCCATCCAGCTAACCTTCTCCATCCTTCTCCAAACCCACATCTCAAACGCCTCAAGCCTACGCACATCCTCCCTTCGCAATGACCAAGTTCTAGAGGATACATGATTTAAAATATCAAACCTCCTCTCTTCCTCATTTTAGCCATTGAGGGGGCAGAAATGTCATAGCCTATATGAGAGAGCAGGGGGAGGAGTATTGATGCCTTTGGTAAAGGAAAGATGAGCTTCATTGTTTCATTGCTTCATTTTAATGCTTCTAAATTTGAAGACCGCGAGGCGTATAGTGTTTCCAGGCGGAGAGAGAAGGCGCCGGCCCTGCACTATAGGCGCTCAAATCTCGAGATACATTGGTGTCGGAGTCATACATTTGAGTGGGGTGAAAGTTTTTGCCCCCACGGAATATTGAACGCAGCCCAGGGGAGGGGTTGATCGGGTGATATGGAGAGTATCATTTTCTTACCCACCCCCACGAAACGCCTAATTGGACGGGCGTAGGAGGGGGGGAAGGAAAGGTCGAGGGGGGAAGGGTGAATCTATTTGGGGGTGGGGAGTGGGGAGGTGATGATGGTTTGTTCCCGCAGAAATACGATCAGCGTCAGTCAAGTGTTGAGTCCATTAGTTCGACGGCGGCTGAGATAATCAAAATTGCCTTAAAAGTGGGGCGTGAATTGGCGAATGGGTGTTGATGAAAACAGGAGGAGTGACCGTTTAGCCAAGGGAGGGATTTTCAAACAGAAAAAGTGAAGATACGAAAGTAGACATCGACAGAAAAGTCTCATAGAAGATTAGGACTCGGCTCAGGGGAAGAAAGTTGGTAAATATCAATCAAAAGTCATAAATAAAATAGTAAATAAATAAAATCTATAAATAAATTACATTGTCATCAAGCATCAATCCGAAGATGGTTTGCTGAAGTTCCACTTCATTATCTTCTCAGTTATACGCTTTATTCCATCGCAGAATTAATTAAGTCAGACATCATCAGTAGTTATCAATCCATATATTGGCTTGATGCAGCTCTTCACTTCACTCTCTTCTCTGCAAACCGCTTGATTCCAACATAACTCATCACTTTGGCATATTTCATAATTTGTCTGGTGTAGTCCATTCTTGATTTTCCACTGTAATTATTCTCATTCATTCTTTTCTCCAATATTGTTTCCAACTAGGCTGCTGTGTCTTAAAATGCGTCCAATAAGTATGTACCTTCTTCTTCGCAGAATTTTTATTGTGATATTTTTATCTCCAGCTTTTCGTATGACTTCGTCGTTGTTGGTTCTCTCAGCCTATTTGGTGTAGTATATCATCATTCGATAACACCACATCTACGTTGTTTCCAACCTCTTTTACTCTGCAGCTGTAATTGTCCAGGATTTATTGGCATATAACTGCATGCTCCAAATATATGTTTTAAGAAACTACTTCCTTAACAAATGTTGAGGATACCGGGCCTAGCCACGGTAATACCTTTCATCTACATCTACATACTACCCCGCAAGCCACCTCAATAGGCGTGTGGCGAGGGGTGTTAGGACACCAGCCATTTACATATGAAAAGGAAACGCTCTAATGAAATTACGCCTTGCATTTATTAAATTCCCTTATTGTTCGGGGGAAAAACGAATTCCCATACCTATCCGTTCGGCAAAATATCTCTCTTAATTTATCGTTTCAGTCGGACCTGAAAATATAGTGGGGTTCTAATATGATGTTTCCGTGTCGCTCTGAAAGATATCTATCCTCAATTGCTCAAGTAATCTAAGCCTAGCGCGCAGCCTCCGAGTCTCTAGCGGCTCCCAGCCTAATTCGTTTAACATCTTCGTAACGCTGTCTGTACGCCCGCAGCATTTTTTGACGAATCGCGCAGCTTTCCTTTGTATTTTATTAAGTTCCCGAATTAAGTCTTTCTGCACCGGATCCCATATGCTTGCTGCATATTCAAGGTGTGGCCGGACGAGTGCGAAATAGCACCTCTCTTTTACTTTTTCATCTGAAAATCTTCCCACAATACGCTTGACGAATCCTAGCTTCTTCAGAGCTCTGCCACAAATATCCTTTACGGAGTCATCCGCAAGTGCTCAAAAGTGTGAATTTCCACAGAGGAAAAGTCCTCTGTGGAATTTTGCTCTGCTTCATAACTTCCAGACTTATTCTCTGGCTGTTAGCAGACTCTATTTTTAGTACATTATAACCTTTGATTGGGCTTTTATGCTTACAATATATGTCTTGGTTCATCAATCACAGATAATCCTGTTTCCCAGATATCAAAACTCTTCTACTTGCGCAAGTTTTTGCTGCTCTTTACAAACCATCCGTAAGTATAAAAACCCTTGGTTTTTCCTCGGTGTACCTAAGTAAAATACAACACATTTTAGTCTTACTTTATCGATGTAGTAACTCGAAAAAAAGTACACCAAACTGCATAAACTAATTAGAAAGAACAGTCGGGAAAGGCAAACGGAATTTAGGCCACTAATCTGGACGGAAACGAAATAAAATGTCAAATATGTAATGGGTTTCAATGGTGGAGGTAGGTTTAGACTTAGGAAGTAGGTATTTGTGAAGCAAGGAAGTGATTTGAAAGTGACTACTGGAATGATTTAATAAATCTAGAGTCAAATATAGAGCAATGGATGAGTGCATGCATGAGGTAGCCTTTATGGTGGACAGAAAACATATAGATGGGTAATAAATGTGGAACATGTGAGTGAGAATAGGCTCAATAAGTATTGGGTATATTATCGTAGTGGAAAATTGAGAAAATATCTTACAATATGGACAGTGGAAATTAATTTTTGTGGGTTATTTGTTGACTCCTGAAGCGATAGATAAATTATAATAAATAGCAGAGGAGAAATGAGATAACGCGGTATGGCATTACCAGTGAATGGCCTAAATGGGTGATGAACGTATAGGAAGGAACTATGTGGCAAGAATAGTGGAGAATATAGGAGATCAAGACAATTTGTTATACTAAAGGTTTTACTTCCGAAAAGTGGTCGCGTGGAAAACTAAGCGATGAATTGATGGAAAATATTACAGAAATCATTGTCTTTCATCATTGGTTCTTCAATCCTAAGATTTTTTGACTGCAACCCTCCATCCTTCCCTATCTAATGCTAGTTCCCTTACTCCCTGGTAGTTCTTCTCATTTACTTTCTTTTATGTCCCTCTTTATTTGGTCTATGTATTTATCCCTCGGCTTCCCCTTGTGAATTTTCCCTCTATGTTTCCTTAAATTATATTCTTCACGAACTCATTGTGCTATTGTGCCCAATCCCATCCGGTTATTCCTTTCTGTATAGTGTTCCATATGGTCCTTTCTGTAAATTGATTCATTTCTTATTTTACCCGTCCATTCGATATTAAGCGTGCTCCTCCAGCACCAGGTTCCCATAGCTCCTGATCTTTTCTGGGCTGCTTTTCCAATGGTCCATGTTTCCGATCCGTAGAGTGCTACACTCCACACGAATGTGTTTGCATACTTTTCCCTTGCTTGTATTCATGTCGTCTTTGAACACAGTAGTTGCCTTTTCATCATGATCGCTATTCTGTACTTGAAGTCCGTTGCACTTCTTCCTTCCGACTTAATGATACTTCCGAGGTAGATGAAAGATTCCACTAGCTAGCGTAGCTTCTAAAATAATTTTACGCATTCCCAAAGAGGATTTATTGACGCTATTAGACGGGCACGAAAAGGTGGGAGAAATGATGACGGAAAATCGGAACCAAGAAAAGTTGCACGGGTTGCGGATAAAAAAGCTATCTATGCTAGAAAGTAGGTGGCTTTTGCGGAATGTGAAAACCGATCGGTTATAACGAAGAATTTTGATAATACCATTGCTTTATTGCTTGTTGGAGCAAAGGTGTAATCATATATTCCGTTACCAATTTCGCGAATTCTTTTAATTTAGAAATATTTTGTAGTTTTCTCCAGAATTTGGTACTTTGGTGCTTTGGTATACTCCTCAGTCAAGTTTCACAGTTTCTATGTTGTAGTAATTCTATTTCGCAAATTCAACCTTAATGTTAATTTTCAAATCCTTTAATATTTCAGTCCTCAGACCAAACTGTCTCAATGCTTCTTTTCAGTACATCGGGGAGAAACTGATGAATTTGAAGGCAACGTTGAGTATTTTTTTTAATCCGCGATATTCTACTAAATTTAGTTCCATAACTCGTTTTTTATTTTTTTTTAAATTTGGCAATTGCCTCGTATTCACAATTATATATCGTTTACATTTACAGTATGGACCTTATAAAGGGCATTGTTACCAAACTTACACACCGTGTGCTCTCTTCTAGCCCCCCGGTAATTTTAGCAAGTTTCTTCAGAGAATATTATTTGCATATTTGAATGCTCCCAAATGTGCAGATATTATACTGTATAGCACTGCGTTAATTTTCCTGGTGGTATTGGCAGCATTGCACCTGCAGGCTAATGGAGGTTTGTGCAGGAAAATGAATCTCCATAAGAACAAATTCTGTCAACTAAATCTGGAACGCTCAATAGTCCATTAATGGCAGTCAGTTGGATGCAACATCGTAATTGCATCTCGTCTTACGCCGCTCGAGTATTGCTCTTGGCAGGGAAAGGGAGACTAATGGAGACTGTCACTCAGACCGAAGAATTGATCTGAAATGTCCTTGTGCATTGCACGTGCCATTGATTTGGATTAATTGAAGTGAGCATTCAAATGGAGTTGGCCGCCTGAGGCGAATGACTACAGGAAGAGTTCAAAACGACGGATGCATGGAGAAATTTAAATATGAATGAGTCTTCACCCGAACACGAACCGGAGGTGAGGCAATCTTTTGCCCGAAAAAGAATTTATAATATAAATTGCTGAAAAACTTGGATCTAAGAGTCCGGCCAAGATATTAGCGCAGTTTGAATATACTGATTTTGCTTAGAAATAAATAAAAAGTAAACATTTTTTCATGATCGTATGATTTAAACAAAGTCCACCACCATGGATTCTTTAGTAACATGATTTCCTTCCCCAAATGGCATTGGACGTGTTTAAAAATTGGGTGCATTTCTGTCAACAGTACTATTATCTTGGACTCACTCTAATAGTCAAACAGTCACACTTTGTAAATTACTGTTGACTAAAACGGCAAATATTTTCAGTTTAGAAAAGTGTACTTTATTGTATAGTTGCGAAACTTGGACATGCCGGGATAAGCTTAAGAGTAGGCTAACTGCAGTGGGTAAGTAGTATCTGAGAAATGTTTGCGGTATAAGCAGGAGAGATAGGAAGAAGTATTAGTGGGCGATTAAGGTGGTTTGAGCGAGATTGTTGTTCCCTAGTCATAATGGAGACCATATCCAAATTTTAATTTTTTATTTCAGCGTCTGTAAGAAGTATGAAATTAATGTTGCAGTATTAATGGCGCAAAGGTATAGTTATGCTCGACCATAATTCTCAGTAATTAAATAAATTAAGCTGCATAAGTCTCTAATTTGACTTATTTTTTCCCGCCTTATGGCTGAAAACCCTTCAAAAGAGAAGGTTATTATGCGATTCTGTAAACATTATTGTAGTAAGTCATAGATTATTTTTTATAAATAGTTGAAAAAACATGCAATCTACACACCGTTAGTTTTTTTACCAAATCTAGGTGCTAGAAGTTCCCAATTTTTTAAATATTCTTCCAATGAAGCGCACAGCCATAATCTATCCCATGTAAAGCAGCTTATATTTTTAGGCAAATTGCTCTAAAAGTAATTCGGCCAGGGGTTGATATATTGATATCATTGAAAAGATGAGAGTTTTTACTTTAAAATGAGACCTAATTCATCAAATTCTAGGTGAAGTGATTTTTCGCTCAAACTACCTTAAAGAATTTGGAATGGATGCTCCAGTAATGGGGATATATGAAAGGAGAGTGCTTTTTTGATTTGGCCACGTTTAGAGAATGTGCGAGAATAGAATAACGACGCAGATATATGATAGAGAAATGAGTGGTGTTAGAGAAAGGGGTAGACCGAGAAATTCATGGGTGAATATGGTGGAAGGTACTCTTGAGAAGAGGAACATTAGGAGTCATCAAAAAGATAGGGTTTTTGTTAAACAACATATGAATCGCCATTATTTTTTTCGCATGAATTTAGGTCTACATAGTTCTTTCTTACAGTTAACTACGTAACTACGATACTCACATATCCCTGTCTTGGGTGAGGATAACCCACCTAGGCGTAGCTCGAACCCGCGACCTCACGGTTATCAGACGAGAATTATACCCCCTTATACCCCGAGACCGATTACTGCACATTACATGAGTGTAGCCGAAACAAAACAGTTATACAAGCATCGAGTAGTTTGGAGGAACATTTTCTAGGAGAGCAATTATGGAGGAGAGGAGTGAATAAAAAACATGACTTATAATTTCACCAATTTTACTATGGTACGACTAGTTTCAAAGAATCGGCGTTATCATTAAGTACAGATTCATATTACTAAGGTCGGTTATAAATACCCATATGTGAAAAGGGGAAGAGAGGGTGGCTGGTTTGGTTGAGGTTCTTGGAGGAGGTGGAGGGGGGTTGGAGAGGATATTTTTCCAAGGAAGGTGTTGACAGGAGGGGTTTGTGGAGGAGGCAGGGAAGGCTCATGGTTGGAAGTCAAAAATATATTTCCTTAAATGAAAGGAAAGCTTCAGTCAGTGGGGAATGTTTTTCAAACACAATTTTATTTAGAATATGTCCTTGTTTTCACATTTCTCCTGATCACCAGCTCTTCCACCTGGTCCAATTTTACACCCTTTCTTTATCACGTGCAGTATTTCCGGGGTGAAGTTCCTTGCTTGTCCCTCCTCTAGTAGATGCCTCAAAAATTGGGCTCGGGAAGAGTTTCCGTGAAGGGAACTTCTCCTATGTTCCTCTCCTCTCGTTCGGAAGGATCTCATTGTTTGTCTTACACATCGCCACAATCTTTGTACTTCAACTTGTGCACTTTTTACCTAATTGATAATAGATTACCACATATTTAAGCCTCAAAACATCGAATTATTCCAACAGTTTCTGCTCGACAGCCCTATCACCGAGATTTCAACTTTGTAGTATGTGTTATAGCTCCCTCACTATTTTTATTGTAAAAAACCTCGACCAATTTCATTGCCTTTGTCCCATTCTCAAGATGAAAATAGTTTGGAGTGCAGTTCTCGTTCATACGTTTTGAGAAGAGAAAGAACACTGGCAGGGAAAGTAGAGCAGTATTGGTTCGGGATTAAGTATAATAGTGGTAAGAATTGGGGAATGATGAAGGAGACGAGGACTTAACAACAAACTTACGTTTTTTGTAAAAGTGAGACTTGTGTAGACTCGATTACTTCAGACGTAACATTGTTATAATGCATTATGACTTAATCAACAATAAATTTGCAATTTTCACAATTGTTTTTATTTCAAGCCGGCCGGTTTCATCGCTTAGGCGACATCCTCAGGCTAATTCTCAGACCTGAGGATGTCACCTATACGATGAAACCGGTCGTCTTGAAATAAAAACCATTGAGAAAATTACAAATTTATTATAGATTCAGAAGACTTGTGTGATAGTCACTAGAGTAAGAGGCTTGTTTAAAGTAATTTAACAGTTCCGGTACAAAAACCTGAGCATGAGACATTAATTCAATATTATATAAAAATGTTAAATGTTTCTCCTATGACAAACGCATTCTAAACGTTTCTTAAATGGTAAAATAATAGTTATTAACAGTTTTTTTAAGGTTTGTAGATAAATCAAATGGCATTTTATGCGTAACTCTGGGTTTTCTTCTAAGCTATTCATTAGCGTAACTGCGTTATGCTTGTAAACTGTTTCTTCGATTCCATATCCATAAACCCAAAAATATTAATCTACGATGAGTAACGTCCTTACTTGTCTAAAATATTTCAGTTTACTGCGACTTGTTTTTACTTTTTAGTCTACCTTTCCGCCCATCGCACTTTCTCCATCCTATTCCACACCCACATCTCGAGCGCATGCAGCCAATTCTCGTCTTCCTTTCTCAAGAATCCACGTTTCTGTTTCACACAACGCTATATCACGATTTAAGGCACAAGTTATTTATCAATGGAGCAATAATGCAATTCGGATATGGCGCAACCCTAGGTAATGAACTCTTCCTAAGAGCACATAAGAATGGCTTGATTAGATACTCGCTTCTTATTATAATTAAATAATGGAATGGGTAACCTGAAGGAATATTCAAGTCCTTAACCTAATTCTGTAAATAAATTCAAAATGAAGTGTAAACTTTTCTTAAAATAATTGGCTGTTATATACTTGTGTGTATTTCGGTACTTATGCCGGTTGACATATTATCCTTCAAACTTGGGTGACGCAATCATAAAACAAGTGACGCCTGAAGACAGTTCAGCTCCTTAACTCCGTCTTCCTTTTTTTAGAACCAGCTTAATATTATTTTTCGTATGGATATCTTTAAGTTAACCATAAGTTATGATCATCATGACCAGGCCAGTGCCTACTTGTAATGCCTGTTTGATAAATAAATAAATAAATTAGGGGTGTAAAGCTATGATCCGTCCCAGGGCCTCTTGCGAGTTTCCCGAGTGAGGTCAGACTTGCCTCAACTCGGGTCAGCCATTGATCCGCCCATCCCCTCCCCCACGCCTACCTCCCCCTATTCCACCCTCCTGACCTCTCTTTTGCCCTCCTTTTTCCTTGCTACCTCTCATCCCCCGCAAAAGAACACGAACAAACACATGAAACCGCTACTGCTTTTCACCCTATTTCTTTCTTCCTATTTTTCTTCAATTCTATTGGGTGTGAGCATAAATTTGTATATAAATCTTCATATTACCCTAAGACACACCTCAAGGGAGTATGGCAGGGGGTGGGTACTTTTTTTTCGTAACAGCAAATGTTGAAATTTCGAGTTTTGATGCCGAAGTAAAAACTAAAATGTATTAGTTCCTCCAGCATTTATCAAGATACGACTAATTTCAATGCTTCGGCGCCTTCATCAGTTATGACGCGCATGCGTTGATACTTAAGTATTATCTTAATCAATTATGGTGTAAAAATACATTGTAGTATAAACTTGGGTTAACTGTGGATTTTCACTAATACCGTTGATTGTAGCATCGATACATTTGCACAAATCTGCCAATACGTGTAAGGAAGTAAATTTTTACCAATATGTACAACAATAAATGCTACTTATGATATAGAAACTTTACACATTGATTTATTTTGCAACTACATAAGTGCCCAGATATACTAGAGTTAAACAAAAAGGATGCGAGTCGTACTGTTAGTACAGTTAAATTATAAACGGCGGTTATGCATATATTTTTATATGCATTACATTTGTAAAACATATTGATGATTATTTAGATACCCAGTTACCAGAATTACTAAGTTATTTACCAAACTGTTCTTGGTTGAGTGTTTACTAGGGGTGTTGAATTTTCAACCCGTATGTTTCTTTACTTTGAGGATCACTCTCATTCGCAACCATTTTCCATTGTCAATAAATAATATTTTTTCGTTCAATCACCAGAAGCAAACCATGATCCAGGAAATGTATCCGTTATAGAATAATTATCTTAATTGATTTTTTATCTCTATTTTTTTCAACGATTTAGTCCGAGTGTCTGCGCTGAATTACTGCGTAGAAGTTTCCTATAACCCTCATATATGTATATTCATAAGTTTATTAACTTTAAATTTTTGCCCTTCGGTTTGAAATGCCTTGGAGAAAAAAGGGAGCCTAAGTGTACCGAAATCGCCTCAAAAACTAAAGATAAGTATTGATTGATGTTTTATTTGTCGCGGAACTTGGAGGTACTTCCTTGTGTACAGCGCCAGGGAGAGGAAGGTTTGCGAGGGTGGCGAGAAATTAGGTGAGCAGGTGACCTTTTAGAGGTCAATGCAGGATACCCTCGATTCAAATAATTGAAACCGGTCAAGTTAGAAAAATGGAAGTGTGGAAAGTTAATTGATATTTTTTTATTCTCGTGACAAGTGATGATTGCATTCTACGAAGTCATATCAAGTCTCTGGTAATTGATTCTTCGTATCACAATACACTGTATAAAGTCATTTGGAAAAATATTGGAAGAATCTCTGGATAGTTCAGTTTTCTTGGATTTCTACAGCATTTCTCAGAACACTCAGATAAATCCCAATTGGTAATTTAAACTCTT
Organism: Pyrrhosoma nymphula; assembly: GCA_963573305.1. NCBI lineage: Eukaryota > Metazoa > Arthropoda > Insecta > Odonata > Coenagrionidae > Pyrrhosoma > Pyrrhosoma nymphula. Next base: position 82,193,861 of record OY754333.1, on the reverse strand, counting down.
TGGGATCCCACTATAGGATTCATAGTTGAAATTTCTTTGTGGTTTTACAATATATTTCATCAGTATAAATTCTTTGGGTATTTACGATAAGATTTGCAGCAGGATATACTCACGGTTTCGGTTTGATGATAAGTGTTATCGTTCAAATTTTGCTGTTATTCCACGATAGATTTCTCTATGCATGAATCACTGTAGAAATACGATAAAAATTGTTGTTCATTATAAAGCCACTGATTCTCATCGTATATTTCCAAAATATGTTAACATTTTGGAAAAGTACCTAACAAGTAAAGCGTACCTAACAATCGATTTCTTCATGGAATTTTCTGGCCCCCTTTGACGATGGGATAAAGTTCTTGCCTGCTGATTCGAGGGTTCTTGGGTTCAAGTACCATCTGATTGGAATTTTCACCATTCAGGACATGGGTATTACTGCTCGTCCGTTGTTAAAACACCCGATGCCTGTAGGGCTGTTTTCGAGATTATGTAAATAAATAAATGAATTCTTTTTAGCCATACCTTTTCCTTTTCTCTCTTGTGTCCTGACACTACCCCCCTACCACACGCCCTTACCACCTCTGGCTGGATAATTGTCACGTAGATGTAGATGTAACGAAAATAAGACTTCACGACGGCTTAACTGCGCATTATGAGCGTAGTCGTCGGATTCCCGTCCAAAGTCAATATCGCGAAATATTCGGATGCAATATTGGAGATTGGGAGGGGAGCTGGAGGGCAGAGGGTAGGGTGGGGGGGGGGGCGAAGTGGTTGGCGGGGAGGGAGGCAGGAATCGACCCGTCTCCACCAGGTGTGCTAGCGTCGGGAGGGGATTGGGAGATGGGGGTGGAGTTGAAAAGAGTGGGGGAATAAGGTAGACGTGTTCTCTTATCGTGGGGAAGGGGAGGTGTCAAGGGGGGGAAAGAAGCGCTCAGGGGGAAGGGTGGACATTTTTTTCGGATCGTTGAGGGAGTTGGGTGGAGGTGGAGAGGGGGTAGAAGGTGATTCGCAGGGGGGAGTGGATTTGGGGTGCAGGGGGAAGTAGAGGGGAGGAGAGGAAGAGGTCAGTCATGACGTCATTGGACTCGAAACTTCACGTATGTGTTCATCCATTTGTGCCCGCGTGGTCGAATGTAAAGACCTCGGGGCAGACGGAAATCCACTTGCTTTCCAAAGATATCGATCCTGCTCCTGTGCGCGATGCGGGAATGACCTCGCCTGGGGGTATTTTTGAGCCAATTCGGTCGCACTACTGTTTTTAGTAATCCAGTGGTGACAGACCAGGCAATTTTTGCTCGTCGGAGATATAGTACTATCTTTCCACCATTTATTAACACGAAAGCATTCACGTGGGCTATGGCAGTCTATATGGATCAGATATTAAGGACAGAACTTGATAATCTCCGGCGTAACTTAGTAAAAGTTAATTATGACTAAGCAATGGAATGACCTGATGATGAAACCGGTTGTGTAAAAATATACCGTTGGGAACATTTCTGAGTTTGATTACCTATTCAACTTAGGAGATGCTTAGTACTGGGGGCTTTCCATTCTTGATGCTGAAGTTGGCGCAATTCGGAACACATCAGCGAATTTTAGTAGATTTGATTGACGATGAATGGAAGGATAGACGTTCGGAAACTTGCCGGTAAATAGCTTTCTTGTTGGTTCGGCAGAATCCTTTGTGAATAGTTATCGAACTTATTCACGCTACGTGTTGAAAAATGTAAGCTTTTTCCCACTAAGTGATTGAACAGCCTTAAATTGTCCATTTTTGACATATTCCCCGAAAATCAAACCAAAAAATACAAATACATACATATTCAAAATTAACATAATTCAATATAATTTAGACTTAATTTCGAATCCCACACCCAAAACACTAGTCATGTCATGCATGCATGATTAATGAATAAATTCAAATATTAATTTTTGTTTCATTTCTATTACTGCCTGTATGGCACGCTCCAATGCACAAACAGATGCTTTTAACTGAAATGTGCCCCAAAAATGGTTTTTCGACTTGGTTGAAAAGCTAATGAAATTGACACTCAGTGACCAACGGTTATCGCTCGGCCACCTTAAGCGGGGAGGAACGCAGTTGTGTGTCCACTCCGTCAAGGTGGCTATATTTGTTGACCGCATACTCCGTTCCGATCTTCCTCCGAGTAAGCGCCTCTGAGCACCTCGTAAGCTCTCTTGCCTTCGGCGGGGCTCTTATCCCAGTGGAGACCTTTCTCGAAACCCTACTCCAATAATCAACTCCGAGCTCCACGGTTTCCCACTTTTCACTGGAATTGGGTCACCGTCATTGAGGAGATAGGGAGTATGGCCAGATGGAAACGGAAGATGGCATTCCGTTGTCTGTCTGCGTCTTTATGTCTTGGAGGAGCGCATTACGATTTACAGGAGTACCAGCGCCGATCGTTGGTCGTTTTTTGCAAACGGAGTTCTATTCTGTTGCGAAGTAGCAGTTCATTTTCAGGTCTTATATTAAAAATACAAATAACCCGGAAAAAACTGACAAATATTGCCTTAAGAAGTTTTAATATGCAATTGTAAAGGTAAAATGTAATATGAATAACCTGGAAATGAAATTTCGTAAATATTGCAAAAATAACTTTCTTCTGATTGGGTGACGTTGACGAATCGTAACAGAAATGGTAGACTTTTTATAAGGTTCGGTCAACGTCCGTTGACAATACCGTCAACGTCCGGCCCTCCAGGTTCCACCACGTAACAATTACCAAGCTTCACGAAGGTCACCGTTCACTTCCTTCACGTCACGAAAAATCTATCGTAATCCCTTCCTAAGGCTTGGAATGGGAACTAATGCCCGAGGTACTTACGCCTCACGTCAAATATTTAATATAACAAATAGCAATGGGATGATTCTTTTAATCCTGTGCAAAAACTTTATTTTATTTTATTCTTCTCGTTGAGATTCAACGGGCACCATTTTCTAGCTATTTGTGAACCAATCTTCGTCGTCTTTTGTCAGCACATATATTTGTTGCTGTTTGCATTGTTTCAATGTAGGTGAGTATTTCCTTTTATTATCATTACAGTTATTACATGGATAAACTGATGGTAATCCCACACCAGGTATAAATTATGGGCTACCTATCGCTTAATTTACATGTATGCATGGCCCTTATTCTGTGATGATTTTGAGGTAATTCTTCTTATAATTCCTATTTATTCTTATCCTCTTCTTCCACTCATCTCTTGAGGATTTCCTCCGTGGAGTCCTACTGATTTATTTTCCTGTGCGCTCACTGAGAATGGCTAGTGTTGATGGCTACCTTGGTTCCTTTTGAATACGGGTTTAGCGCTATTTTCCACGCGTGCTTTGCTAAAAGCTTCTGTCAATAGCCAATGGCCATAGGGAAAGCGAAAGAACAAAAAGTTAAATTATTCCTGAGGGATTAGTGTCTTGCTTTATTTATGATGAGACTATTCATTAATTGTGCGGGACAAGAGTAGTCTGGTCCTATCTTCAATATTTTATTCCCTTGCGTGCATCTCTTATTGTTTTCCTTTCAGCCAGCTTTGGACATGTAGTTTTTCTGGGAGGATTATTATGCTTAAATTATTTCCAATTGCCATCAAGTGGCTACTGGCTCATAAAATGGGAATATTGACTACACATTTTCATGCATCACTATTAATTACAATTATGCAAGCAAATGTTTCCACGGCGTCTTATCGCGTAATTGGGTGACGATGCTTGAGTAACTGGTAATGCGTTGGTAGATCTGGAAACGGAAATCAGCTACACGGTACTTTCAGGGAGAGCATTGTCAAAAATATCATTTTCATTCCTTCACTTGCGGGAGCTTCGTGGGCTTCTGTCACCGTACTGTCTCCAAAATATTTAACTATCATCAAATATATTCAACAAAAATTAACAAACGTATTAGGCAAGCATATAGAGCTTGAAGCACTGCTTCACAGATTGTATAAAAAAGATAATGAAGTCAATGGAGCCTAAATTAAACAAAGAGAAAATAGTGCCCATGGTAGACCAAGAAACTCACCAAGATAAAAAGAAAATTTTTTAAAGAATGCGAATGATTGTCAAGACGGTACTTTAAAATCCGTTTTCTAGTTTTGCCTATAAACAAGTCAGAAATGCACTGGGTACTAGAAATAGACCCCGTAGCCAGTAAAACCATGATCAAAAAGGGAAGGGTTTATATTATTTACGGTAGCAGCAGAGTGAGTTATTTAATGAGGATCACTCGTTGTTTTAAAACTTGCAGGGAAATTCAGTGAGAACGAGGCTTGCAGCCATTTTACCGGGCCGCATTCCTTCAAATATTGAGATCAAAAAAGACAATACCGGACAAACCATATCGATGTATGTAATTTATCATGAAAACAGGGGTAAATTGGCACAAGCATTTGTAGTGAAAGCTTCCGCCGCTGCGTACAGATAGCGAGGATTGCCGCATGCGGGCTTTGACCTTTGAACGACCTTGGAATTTAGTCTTTGAAAACACCAGCCAAATTGACGGCGAAATAGCTTCGCACTATTTTCAGTGAAAGTGGAGAAAACCCATGCGTTCCACTGATTCCAATTATGAATTTAGTAATGCATGCTTGGAAAACTTATCAAACAATGGTTTTAGTTATTCATGCCAAAGTCGCTTGGTGGGATCTAACTAGCTTATGAGTTAAACCCTCAGATGAATAGAACATCCATGACCGAAGTAGGATTCGTACCCGCAACCTTTAGGAAACCTATCCAAAACGCAGCCGAGATGTACCATACGTGATCGGGTAGCATTCTGCATGGAGAGTAATATAATGAAAATATATAAAAATACAAGAATTTTTTCTGAAGTGTCGATTGTTGTTACTACAAGGGTTAAGGTTGTTTAAATAGACGACAGTAAAATTCCTATGAATTTTACAGACCCAGCCCCCTATCTACCGAGACAATTTCTTTCTTCATCTCAACATACGTCCTAACCATCTTCATCCCGTCCATAAAACCTATCCTCTTCTTCTCTTATTCAACACTCTCCCCTCTATCACAGTCTTAAGCCACCCTTCGCCCCTCATAACGTCATCCAACTACCTACTTTGCTTGAGCAAGAGCCCAGTCACCTTGACACACCGGTTCCCGAAAGTAAGAACACCGAAGTTGAGTAATGTTGGTCCTGGACGGAGGTTAGATGGGTGACCATACATACCTTCACCGTGGCGCTCTTGTCCCCTGTCTGCATGTGGCAGACAGGCATGGGGTTGGCACAATGGACTAAGAAGGCCTAAGTGTCCGGGCTCCTGTCAAAGGCTCCCTAAAGACAATCTAACAACCTAACTAATCTACTATGCCTACTCCTAATCGGATTCATAAGCATTATTTCCTCCCCCGCCATACCAAGTTCCGTTCGTCTTTCTTTCCGTCTACCGCGCTTTCCCCATTCTCCTCCATCCCCGCATCTCAAACTCCTGCAGCTTATTTTCATCCTTTTTTCTCAGAGTTTGCGTCTATGCACCGTAAAAAACGTTACAGTCCATGTTAAACTAATCTTTTCTTTGCATGCTTACAAAAAGTTCTCGTCATCAGCTCGCAAGGATACACTGCTGAAGAGATATGTTCAAGAATTCTTTTCTCCTCTCACTTATCAGGACTACATTGAGAGCAGATTGAGAAACTGATTCTAATGAAGCACACCCCACATATCATCCCTTCCCTCTGCTAATTGTATTGTTCCCTTAGATGCTTTTTATGACTGACTTCCAAATATATCCTGCCACGCACCCTTGCGCCCTACACCGTTCGCGGATGCAGGCCTCCCATTCTTGAATCGCTCTGCATGCATTTCAAAATCCTCACCAGTCTTTCCCAGAGCGAGGGAAATCCCGCATTTACGATTGTCTTGTGTCAGGCGTCTCCGAATAAAAAGGTGCTCACCCCCTTCAAGTTGCCGGAGAGGCGATGAATAGACGGGAGAAACCATTTCCTCACGCTTTCCTACGATCCTCTTGTGGGAATCCCAAGTTCGCCTGCAACGTGCTCACAAGATAGCATCGTAGTGCCAAGGGGAGGAGAGAGAACGGACGAGGTAATAAGTTTTCTCCCGCCAGGCGGCACCACTGAAGTGTCGGAAAAGGCGCTAGGAGAGAAATGAGAGAGGATGGCGACACTTAGCCCGACAAGGAGGGTTGGTACCAAAAGTTGAAAGTGTCACTCAAGACCGGAGTCGCGCTAATAGGGAAGGCGGACGCTAGGCAACGAATGAATTCACGCCTTGCCTTGCGAAAAAATAAAGTTTAATATCATCCCGTCGTGGTGCAGAAATTTAGGAGTTTGAGGAAAGAGAACGAAAATTCACAATATTATATTTGTTGACGACCAGGCGTTGATTAGTCCATCATCCAGATGATTGAGGGAGTTGGTAGATGCATTATAAAATAAGTGGGTGAAATACAGAGTCCAAATTAATGAAAATAAAACGATGTAATGAGATATTCTCGGACAAATTATGTAACGCAGGCTATGAATATAAGTGTGCACGAACTTGAGCATACAGAAAATGTAATTACGCTATATAATAATTTCTCGCAATATATTCGTGGGCGATATATCTCCGAAGTAGCTTGTCATTCGAGATATATTTAATGCTAAAATTCCAAAAAAAGAATTTAAGAGCAATATGCCCTACTTTCTTTCGTTATCAATGCTCGTAAATTTTAGAAAATATCATATAAATCCTTTGAAAATGTTTTACCATTATTGTAGATAAGGATAGAAGTTCAATGTAAGCCCCTGACAAAAACATACGCTACATTTTATCTTTATGCACAGATTTTCTTTATTATTTCTGTCATCAGATTCTTATATTTTTTTCTCCTTAATCTCACCTAAACTTAATATTCTTTTTCAGACCATAAATGCTTCTCGAGCATTCGTTCTACTCTCTTTCACGACGTCAGCATTCCGTTCCTTAAAAATCACTGCTACGTCAATCTACACTTGCTCTTCATCATTGCCCCTATCCTCTCCTCCCCACACATACCGATCTAATTTCATTTCGTATTTTTAACAACCATCATACTGCCAGTTTATTCTTTATCATTTTCGCTGATGTTTTCATGCTGTACAAGGCCAAACTCCTATTCTTCTAAGCTACTACTCCTTCAGTATTTCTACAAGGTCTTCCACATTTCTACAAAGATATCTCTTGTAATGTCTGAATACATTTAAACGTGTAAATTATTTGAACGAATTTAACGTGATGTAATTTTATTTTATCCCTGAAATGACTGCCTTGATGAATTGTAAATTACTAAAAATCGATGTGCTTAAAACCTGGATATTTCAGAGGCACAGAGAAACTCTATCCAGAACCCTCGTGGCACGATTGGAACATGAAGCTTGCCCGGCTCTGACGGCGATTGCTACTTGCGATTTTGGATATAAATCTATAAAAGCAGCTTAATGTGTATCTCACCATTCTGAGGTCAAAGAGTAGTAATTCGTATCAGTCTAATGGCAAGATACGGGTGTTAATTAACCTTAAAACGTAAAATTGCTTGAAGACTCATGCGTTCTTAGAAAGGTATTGATTCAGTTACGAATATAGCTGGTACTTTCAATAAAAACAGTGAATAATTTATTTTTAGGGAAAATACAATTGATGATAAAAATGAATGCAGAAATAAATAAGAAAAAAACACAATGTGCACCTATTAAAAAAACGTATGATTAATATTATGTGAATTATATTTGAAAATGATGAATTATTTTTAGAGAATAACATTTTACAAAATTCAGTTTTTGATGCAAGTTAACGCAGGAAGAAATTTATAACCGGCACGATATTAATCGAACAAAGAATGGGGCGAGATAGAAAAAGTTGCTGCAGTTCCCGCGTACATTAAAAGTGATAGCTAGGACGATAGCGACGCCGGGAATGAAAATTCCAAAATCATTGAATGTTCGCAGCATTGTCGCGGAAGCGGAGTTCCCGAGAGTTTTAGCAATTAAAAGTTTTCGCGTGCCCTATTTGGGTGTACTGGGACGCTTGGTGGTGGGACGCTGAACTACATCGTGGAGTGATAATTAACGAGCAATACACTCATTCGAATCTGACGAAAAAAGAAATGCAGGGTAAAACGCCGATGCTAAGCAACCGCTGGGTGCGGTCGGGGAAAACTTCCTCTTGTTGTCTCCTCCACGATAATAAAAGTAAGACCATGGGATGTGTGTGAGAGAAAGAGAGCATCCCCGCCTTCGCTGTAGTCTAAATCCTCTTATTCCGCCGTACCCCCTCGGTTTGGATAAATGAGACTGACTCGCTTCTCCACGAGTGTCGTCCCATGGGATCGCTTTGCGTCACTCCCCCACCCACTATCTCGTAGAGAAAGAACGCGATCTCTACGACTTAAGCCTGCAAACTCTACGAGATATAGGAATGGAAAAGGAGTCGGTTGTTCCCAATGTCCCGTCCCTTATTCCATTCCTTCGTCCATGGATAGCCATCGAAAAAGAGAACCAAATCTCTTCCTTTGAAACCAGGAATCCTGAGAGTTCTTTGCTCCGCTTCATATCAATATGCTTGGAGGCAAATGCAATTCAAACAAATATGCTAGAATGCAGGGATATCAAAGCAAAGTAACGCAGTTTGAAGATTTACCGTATCTCCGGGACATTTTAACTAAAGCACTATCTTTCAGATCAGTATTTAATAAAATAAAGTAATTCGAATACTAAATCCTTAATATCGAATGCAGGTGCTCAAAACAATATTTCACGCTTGGAAAATTGGACTTTTTGGTCAAAATCTCACTATATTATTCGTGTATCAAAGATGGAGGCAGCCCTGTCCCTAACAAGGGATTAAAAGAGAAATTTCTCGATATTATGACAATCACCGAATTATGGAGAGACAATTTGGCGTAGCTCAAATCTGGCAAGTAAGGCAGTGGTACCATGAACCGTTTTCAAGTTTCGTCCGATATAAAGAGGAAGGCCAAGAATGGAATACATCAGGCAAATCGTGAAGGACGTCAAAGTGAAAAAACTACGTAGGAATAAAGCAGATGGCGGAGAGGATGGTGAAGGGAAGAGCAGTGGGCAGCCAATCATGGGATTGATGACTGCTGATGATGATTATAATTACCAGCGATCTACCAATAAAGCTTAGTTTAGATGGACATAAGGACCGACCCTATGGTAATACTTTACGTCTGAAGGTCCTTGTCATCAATACACAATTTCGTTTTTCTGCTCAGAATACGTCCTATATCTCTTCTAAACGCCTATTTCTTTCATCTTCTCCCACGCTTACCCAATATTCCTCCCTCCAGTAAACTCTTCAGCATTCTTTCACCCCTCATTACCTCTTGCAAACACCTACCCTGGCTCCTCCTAATGTCCTCCAAACGTTTCCCCTCCTCCTTCAGCATGCCAAATACCTCCTCATTTGCCTTCCTTTCCATCCACCGTGCATTATCTATTCCCCTCCACACCCACATTTCAAACACCTGCAGCTTATCATCAGCCTCTTTCCTATGACTTCACGTTTTTGTAATTTACACGCTATACTCCATATCAAACTCTCCAACAACTTTTTCTAGTTCCTACATAGGTTTCCCGACATTAAATCTCTCTTATTTGCGAACGCCTCTTTCGCTAGAGCAATTCTCCCAACGTCCCTCATACTATCCTCATTTCCTTCTAACGTACTACAGCGGAGAAATTAATGAGGTATTCTTAGATAATAAATGTCGGTGAATAAAACACAAATATTCAATTTGAACACTGAATTGAGCTCTTATAGAGAAAGTTGCAGCAAATACGTTACCAAATTGATGAACGCTGATGGTTTTTTTCACTTACGTGCCCATTGATCTCTGATTACTCTCAGGTAGATTGACCAGAAATCTCTTCTTAAGTTGTCAATCCTGAGGTTGGTCTGTAGCAGCTCACCACTCCGATATTCGTTCTGCTTTCATTGTTATCTCTTAATAGGAGGTTCAACCCATATCGCTCATGATTTGTTCTATGTAGGACAGTCTTGGTCTTCCTCGAAGGTTTCTTCCTTCAATCATTCCTTCTATACTTATTGTTCTAATCACATGATTACGACGTAGGATGTGCCCTATTAATTTGTCTCGTCTTTTTGAATGCTAAACCATAATGTCCTTCTCTCTTTTGCTCTTTTAAAAACACTTCTTCAATAGTTATTCACTCTACCCATCTGACTTTGAGCATCCTACGGTATAACCAGGGTTCAAATGCTTCCAGTCTTCTTTTCTCTTACCTCCCAACAGTCCATGTCTCACGTCCATATAAAACAACACTCCACACATATGCTTTCATGAATCTCTTCCATGTGTTTAGATCAATGTTTCTATTGGTAAGGATGTTTTTCTTTGTGTTAAAAGCGATCTTGGCTTATTGAATCCTGCTTATTACTTCCCTTTTACAATTACCATATTTTTGTAATTTTGCTGCCTAGATATGTAAATTCTTGAATCTCTTCCAGTTGTTCTGTTCTCGTCAAGATATTTATTCTCTGTACCTGGGCTTGATCCCTGCTGTATGTCATTACTTTGGTTTTATTGCTATTTATTTTCATATTGTCTTTCTCGCTGAGAATTCGGTCCATTTCATTTACAATGTTTTCTAAGTCTTCCCCTGTGTCTGTAATTACAGCAATGTCATCAGCATATCTTTTCATGTCAATTTTCCTTCCATTCACTTTGGCCCCCACCTCCAGTGTTTCACTCACTTCATTTATAGCTTCTTGAATGTATTCGTTAAACAATATAGGAGAGACCTAGAATATAATGACCAGGAATATAATGAAAATGTATTGGTTATTCATCCACTATTTTTCAACTTTTTCTAACCCCTAAATCATTAAACACGAGCTCATCAGTATGATTATATTCAAGATAGGCAACCACTGCCCCATAGGAACTTATTACATACATTATTTTATAGCTGGAGGTTCTTGTCACCAATGCATTAATTCATTCTTCTACTCGACATACGTTCTATCTCTCTTCATCCTATCTATAAGCCTCCTCTTTTACTTCCCCTCTTCTGCTTACCCAACACTCTTCCTTCTATTACGGTCTTCAGCATTCTTCCGCCCTCATTACCTCATCCAACCACCTCACCTGCCTCCTAATCTCCTTCAGAAGTTTTCTCTCCTCACCCACCATACCAATCTCTTCTTGTTCCATCTTCCGTTCCATCCACCGCACTGCCTTCAATCTCCTCCACACCCACACTCATGTGAGATACTTTCGTCCTCTTTCTTTAGAGTTCACTTCTGTACCGCATAACGCCACATTCCAAATTAAATTTTTGCCAATCTTTTCTTCACATTCTTACCCCAATTCCCCGTCATCTTGTTCCTAAATGCTTTTCTACTCCCTAGATGTTTCAACTCATGTGATCCGAGTGCATCAAAAATATCATTATTAAAACTGTGCGTTGAGCATCCAGCTCGTTTCTGCTAGGTATACATGTTTCTTTTCCATTAAACTTCTGCCCTATTATTCTTACAACCCCAACCCCAATCTGCGACGGAGATCCATTCGCACGGAATCGCTAGGAGGCAGAGAATGGAAAGCGAGAAATGAAACTCGAAACGGCCCATCTTAAACAGGAGATTCGAGCGAGAGGGAAATCCCATCACAGGTTCCTGCCTTTCCCGTTTTCCTCGAAATGTCCTTCCCCAAACCACCCACATGCTCAAACCTTCCCCTCCCAGCAGTCTGTCTTCTTTTCCCTCCCGATTCTCTTAACCTCTTTCCCTACCTCCTTTCCCCACGGTCTATACCTTCTCTTCCGCCCCCTATCCCTCCCCCGTGTATAACGTCCCCCTCGCTACGGTTGCGTTCCCCTCACGGCCTACCCCTTAGGGTTTTCCCGCGCCATGCGGTCTCCGGGGAAATAACATTGGCTGCCGCCTCGTAGAACTTTTCCCCAATTCCCCACATCTCCGCTCCCTCCTGCAGCAACACTTCCTGCCGCCACGGTGAGGTGCTTGTGCGTGCTTGCCTTGTGTTTGCGGCCGCCCACTCCTCCTTCACCCCTCCACCCCCCCTTAACCGCCCCACCCCCACCCCGCATACATAGCGGCAGCCCCTTGCTTCTTCTGCGATGAATGAACGACGCTTCCATCTTCAAGACTGCTTCCCCCCCCCCAGAGAAAGAGAGAACGAACACTGAACATTCCCCACCACCCCAATCCTCGGCCCTTACATCCATCCCCTCCCCCCAAAAATACTCGGAGTTGCATTGCCCCGTGTCCTGTACGCAGTTTAGACGGATGAAACGATTCCTTCACTTTTTCGTGTGATGACGAAGAAGTGTTGGTTGGGTATACTAACGGAGAAGAGACGGCTTTGGAGAGAGATTCGAAACAGGCAGGGAAAAATGAGTTGTAATAAAAACTTTATTTAGAACATGGGATCTCATGTCCCCTAGGTTCAAGTGGACAATACAAAAAAAATAGTGAAAAATTTCTAAATAACATTGCATTGATTAATTCAATGATTTAGGCCTTGAGGAGCACCTTCATAAATATTGAAACAATATCACCAACAAGAATAAAAAAACAAAAATACATTGCTGGATTAACTAAACATTACGCTTCTCTAAAATTACATTGCATATCAATCAACATAATTTGACAAGAAGTATAACACATGTAAGAATATCAGAGCTATAAATTTGAGCATATGGAGTGGAGATATTGAAATAATTTTGACCGGAACGAATTTATGGACGATGCTTCACGAATATGTTGAGGGAGTGAATTTCATAGTTTTACAGCTTCAACCGAGAAGGAGTTATGGAGTTTAGTAGTTAGGTGAATTGGAATGTAAAGTATGTCCGGGGGGGTGCGCAGAGTTCTTTCTCGGACGTCTGTGGTGAATTAAAATAACTCCGTTAGGTAGGTAGTCAGGTTTTCTGAACTTGAGGATTTTAAATAGGAAGCATCCTATGAAGTATTTTCTTCGGTTTTGAACTGTGAGAAAATTTGTTAGCTTGCGTGCATGTGATATGTGATCAAATTTTGGGATCAAATAAATGAAGCAAATACATGCATTCAATTCCCTTTGAAGTTTTAAGTTTAGATCTTCCCGGGATAATTTATTGAAGGATAATGACATGCTGAAGAGGGTGATAGAGTTGACGATGTTGAGAAAGTAGTGGAAAGGGAGGAAACGTTTTGAATTCTTGGAAGGCATGAAGGTAAGCAAACGATGCGAAGATTTTTAATGAGATTACATACCGAAACGACGGATGGTTGCTGTGAAAGATGCGTTCGCAAAGACTCCATTCTTTCAGGGAAATTATAAGCAGGACTGTTTAAAGGACTAACCTTTTTGGAAAATTGCCAGTTATGCCATATTATTTCTTTCCTTGCGCTGACTTTCGGCAACCCTCACCCCCAAATCAAATCTTATGATTTGAAACGAGTCGTGGAATATTTATGTTTCACGGATTTAGTGGCTTTAAATTTTTATGAGCCAGATAAATTCTTCTTATAACTAGCATACGCGAAGGACATTACGAGAGACGCAAAAAATTATATTACTTCATAATGGAATTTGTTCTCCAACATCCTCAATTTCGCTGAAGACTGTGTAAAAATATGTAAAAAAGGTCACATTTGTAGATAATATCTTACATGATATTTTTAGAAATAAAAAGGCTAAAACAGTTGGCACATGCAAAGTAAGACTTTAACCCCAATGAAATCATCTAGTTTCTTTCTTTCCTTTTACAAAATCCCCTCATCTGAAGCTCATAGAGGCAGTTATGAGAAGTTGGTGGAAATAACTGAATTTAGATGCACCATTGTCAAGGCGCAGACAGCTTCTATAATACCGATACTTCTTTGGTCGCATCATTTAAAAGAATGATAACCGCTTAAGGCCGTAAGATTACTGTGAGCTTGAAGAGTGATTCTATTCACACTTTGATTAATAGGCAGGCGGTATTACATGGCTTTAAGTGTTAGCGTGAAGTACCTTTTTTCTAAATACACAAAATGGATAACCATGTCATGGATTGCATGAAAATAGTCGATTGATAACGTGACAAATACGCCTTGTGATTAGGCCGCGTAATGAACACAAGTGTATTTATATTCACTGATTGCATAGTCTCCAGGATGTCAAATAATTCCACGATAGGAGAGGGAAGTGGAATAATTTTCCTTATTGCAAAAACCTATCATTTTATTGAACAATGTAAATTACCAACATTTAATTATTTCGTTTAATTAACCCAATTTCTTAAAGGTTAAAATTGGCAATTCATCCATATTTTGCCAAATTTTATGATTTTTTTTGGAAAAAGTCCTTGGTTTAGTGACTCGTCAAATTTTTTTCGCATAAAATCGGCATCTGATCAGTTTGTATACCAAATGATGAGGGAGTTTAACGCTAGAATTGTGAAGAAAATAGTTTCAAACTCTTACAGTGCTGAAACAAAGGGCAAATGCTCATTGAGACAAACGCAGCTCGAGCTAGTAGCAAAATCAGAATGTAATGTAAGAACATTTCCATATAGAAAGACGATGCTTCTCAGTATCAATGTTTCCTTTAAATAGAAAAAGTTGCTATCCGCTCGTTTTCTTGGAAGTGGCACTGCTTTATCTAGGGTGGAGGAAAATATTATCTATATTGACTTCCTATCCAATGTATCACGAGTTTAATTTCTGAGAAAGCTTCTGGTGACCCCAATCTCACGTTTCGTTTCCATTATTGAACCTTATCACCCGATTAGTGGATAATATACACCCTGAATGGATTTAGACAACAACCGCATATCAGAATAGAAATGCGACTGAAAGATAAGAATAGGTATAACTCCATTCAATGGAGTGTATGAACCAGGTTGATGCTCCCGCTATCAGGATACTTCATATCCGTTCTTGTATCCCTTTCACTGTAATAGAGAAAGCAGTCATGACCCAGGAAATAACCGCCCTATGTCGTTAACATCGCTATTATCTAAGATTCTTGAACCCATTATTGTTAGCAATATTCATCTACATCTACAAACTACCCCGCAAGCCGCCTCAATAGGCGTGTGGCGGGGGGTGTTAGGACACCAGCCGTTTACATATAAAAAGGAAACGCTCTAATGAAATAACGCCTAGCATTTATTAAAGTCCATTATTGTTCGGGGGAAAAATGAATTCCCTACCTATCCGTTCGGCAAAATATCTCTCTTAATTTATCGTTTCTTTCGGACGTGGAAATATAGTGGGGTCCTAATATGATGTTCTCCGTGTCGCTCTGAAAGATATCTATTCTCAATTGCTCAAGCAATCTAAGCCTAGCGCGCAGCCTCCGAGTCTCTAGCGGCTCCCAGCCTAATTCGTTTAACATCTGTGTAACGCTGTCTGTACGCCAGTTTTTGACGAATCGCGCAGCTTTCCTTTGTATTTTATTAAGTTCTCGGACTAAGTCTTTCTGCACCGGATCCCATATGCTCGCTGCATATTCAAGGTGTGGCCGGACGAGTGCGAAATAGCACCTCTCTTTTACTTTTTCATCCGAAAATCTTCCCACAATACGCTTGACGAATCTTTATATTATGACCTTGGACGATCGAAACGTCTTACATGGTATTTTGCACAGCTTTTGGATGGGTAGATTTTGCGAAACACAGCTTTAGTGCTTCTTCAATGACATCCTAAAATCAGGTGAATAGAAAAAACAAGTTTACGTGTTACTCCTTGATATCAAGAAAATATTCGAAAAGATTCCTCAAAAATAACTTACTTATATTTAAATTACAATCATGTCGGTTAAACCAAACACTAGTGAATTGGATACATTACTTTCTAAGTGATCACAAGCAAGAAGTAGCTATTGATGGTATTAGCTCTCTGATATAGTAAGAGTGACATCCGGCGTCCCACAAGGAAGCGTGGTCGGCCCCCTTTTATTCTTGATTTATATAAATGACCCAAGCTCTCGAGTTTACAGTAACCTTAGATTATTTGCAGACGATGCGGTCATCTACCGGAAATCTACGAAGATGCGGACTTAGAAGTTCTATCATCCGACCTAAACAACGAACTAGCTCGTGGTGCCAGGAATGGGTCCTTGTGCTAACAAAAAGGCCAAAAGAAAACTGGAAAGGGAGTTTTTGGTGTAAGTAAAATGGGAGAAAATTTGGGAGATTTGGGTACGAGAGTCCTATACAATGTGTAGGACTCTCGTATACATGGATAATGGTGTGAAAGAGTGGCACTTCCTTGTCATTCCCTCGGACACCATTTTCTCTTATCCTAGGAATAAAAACGGGGTGAAAATCCATTGTTAGGATTCAGACCTCGAAAAGAAAATTATTCATCATTTCTATGTTTCTATTTTCCCTTCGTTCAGATCTAATATTTTAATGTTTTTAATTAATAAAAACGGGGTGAAAATCCATTGTTAGGATTCAGACCTCGAAAAGAAAATTATTCATCATTTCTATGTTTCTGTTTTCCCTTCGTTCAGATCCAAGCCGGTAAATTATATGCAAGAGAAATGAACAAATTCTGGGATCAATTTAATCTAACGCTGTTCCTAGTGTTTACATGCCAGTAGTTTTCCGCATTATTTTAATATACTTGACGCCCTCTTGACGAGCTATTAAGCTTTTATTTACTAATTTAAATTAAGTTAAATTGAATATATCTTTTTTGATTGGTTGGAAGCCGATTGTCGACTCCGGAGACCGTTAATCAGCGGTGGCTTAGCTCTTGCGTTCTTAATTCTTTTCAAAATAATAATTCACTAATTCCATTCGACACTTATATACAGTTCGAAGGCCATTTCCGATTCCGTTAATTTGCATAAAGAGCTAACACCTCAGAAGGACCTTCAGTCAAAATGAAAATGGAGAACGACTTATCTCGTTGGCCTTCAATAAGTCCCTAAAACTCGGAATGAGGATGAAGAACGCCATAAACCGGCTGCCAGGGCCTTTTTTCCCTATGTCTCCAAAATGTGGGGAAAATCTCAAGGATGTTTAAAGATACGACATTTAAGCTGTCCACAAACCTATGGCTAAACCTAGAGACCATCTAGTGAGAGTGAAGGACCTGATGGGCCTAATGACTCCTGGAGTCGATCAAATCCCATATGAATCTGACCAAGTTTACGTGGGTGAGACGGGTAGAACAATTGCTACGAAACTGTAGGAATACCGCAGATATTTCAGGCATGGTCAACTACAAAAATCGGTGGTAGTTGAGCACAACATGAATTTGAACCATAGGATTAAGCGGGACGGCATAAAACTTCTTTGGCGTTCAGGAAATATTTAGGATCGTCCCAAAAAGAAGCCATTGAGATTCGGATGGATAATAAAAACTTCAATCGCGATTCCGGTATTATCATCAGCAATTCTTGGAAATCAATTTTGAAAAGAATCAGTAACGCAAGAGCCAAGCCTCCACTGACTAACGGTCTCCGGAGTCAACAATTGACTTCCAACTAATCAAAAAAGACATGGCCTTGGAATTTAATCTGGGTAAAATTTAATATTTGCGATATTTTTGCCTTGAGACTGAGTGAAAAGTCGTCTCTCGAAACGTCGGCAATTATGAATAGTTAAAACCGGTGGACAGCCCGAGAAGAGTTTACTCATATTATATACCGGGAAAGCGTTAGATCCTTCTGCTCTACCTATACCTAGTGTTAACATATAACACTTTCTTGATCTTCATATGCGAGGGTAATATAGCAAACCGAGAAGTAGGCTTGTAAAGAAGACATGAAAAGATGTATTCTTACGCAAAGTAATTTCCCACGATCACAATTACTCCAAGGCCAAGTGAGCTATTTTTATTTTACCTCGCCCAAAATCTCGCAGTCATAGAAACTTGGCATGATAATAAACTATCATATTTATCAGACCACCTTAGATAAACTAAATAAGGCCAATATCATAAATTATTTTTCAAAATGGCAAATATAACCAAGAAAAAATTCTAGGTAGGGTATACCTTCGTCCTTAAGATTGCAGGAAAAACGATGGATGTAGGAAATATATAGGATAGGAGGTAGAGTATAAAAAAATATAATTTTCAGCATGACAAATAATTATAAAATGACTCGCGTTCATGAAGTAGGTTGAACAATAAAATTAAGACTTCCTCACCCATATGCTGGAAACAACACTACTGTAAATTACATATCTGCCCATCTTTGCGGAGCGTAAAATATATTCTCGTTGATTTAGAACCATTTTCTTTATCTTTTACGGGGGAGGGAAATGGGAGGATTTGCTGCTTTTTCCACGGCTTATTGGTTCCGTAAACCGAGAGCGGGAGCAGCATCTTTCTCCCACCCGCCTAATCTGGATCATATCCCCGTGTCCCCTACGTCCAGAAGAGGAGGAGAATACCACCACCGAACTGCGACACCTACATAAACTTTGAGGCTCTACCACCACCTTATTTTCAGGCGTGAAAATCACTAAGTCATTCTCTTGCCCCGCCACCCTAATTTGAGCCTCCTCCAACCCACTAACTCCTCTCTCAAGCCTCCAAAATCCTCACATTCAGCATGGCATATCTTCTCCGTCCAATTTTCGTGCACAGTTCCACCCCTAAAACCCCTTCGCTGGGCTCTCCATATATTTCACTCCCCCTCTCTCTTGTACAGTTCTCCCTTCCTTTCCACCTTCTCTTCCCTCCACTTCTGTTCCATTGGGGCGGGCTCACTCTTTATCTCACATCTGCACGGATACAAACCCGAGCCACAATCTCCGCTCGGTAGCAAAGGATTCACCTCTCTGGGACAACCCACTATCTCCTTCGCTCCCGAACACCTCCCCTTTCGAGCATCCATACTTCCTCTCTCTCTCCCGACCACTTCCAGCGTCCCCTAACTGAGTTACACCATCCCCTTCATTACCCTGGTCCTGAATCTCGATCCCCTTAACATGCCTCCGAACATTTCCCTGTCTTTCGTCAATGGAAAGCTTTAAACAGCTTTGCCGATGATGCATCCCGCGGGATAACAGGGTTTTGTGTACTAAAAAATATTTACTATCAAAATTTCATATTGAAAAAGAATGAATAAATTTAATAAGTAGGGAACTAACCCTTTGAATTCTAATGAATCCATTGAGAGTCATGCGAATATTGTCGAAGTTTATGAAATTTACACCAAGGGGATGAAATTCTCCATGAAAAAATCTTTTGATTTTTCCTAGATCAGAACCCCGATCTCCCAATTGCTGGTCAGGTGCCTTAGCCAGTTACAAAACCAAGCCGTCTTAATTAAAGGTAAATTTCCCAGGGTGTTCATGCGAATTAGTTGTTCTCGTCTCAAGTAATTTGTGCATTTTTGCAGTGATTGGGAAATTATGGAATTAATTTAGAAAAAATAATATTAATTAAGTACACATTACAGAACATTTTTACGAGCATATTATTTTTGAAACTATATTTACATATTGAAATGTGCATAAATCGTGTATAAAATACTATTTAAGAAAAATTGTGCGATACATGGTGTTAAAATAACATTAATACTAATTAGTAATATATTATACGGCTGTAGGAGAGTTACAGCACTCCTGGCTCCTTTAGTCAGAGATATAGGGAGGGCCTTCCGGCATTGTTCTGGGTTAAAAACATCAAGTTACCTATGAAGCACTTAAGATAGATATATTTTGATGCTGAAGGATCTGGTACACCCCAGCGAATAATATGAGCATATTTGGAGCAACCGGGTCAGAGGTTCAGTTACCAACGTTTCGATAACTGACTCCACCATCGTTTCCAAACTAACCTCAATCAACCCCCTAGAAAAAAAAAATCTCCTTAAATACGATGGCAGAGTTAGTCATCAAAACATCCTGGACTCCTGACCCGGTCGGAAACCCCTGAATAATTTACTCATATTGTGAAGCTGCACATAAAAAGGCACGAGATCATTTTGGTAGGTTGATTGGTTATTTGGGGAGGTGAACGACAACTGAGGTCATTCGCCCCGTGGAGAACAAGTGGGTGGGTTGGTAAGTGTAGAGTTATTCAAGGGATCGGAGGAAGGGTGGAGAGAAACGCGGCGACGGCATCAGCCTGCTCATAACAAAAGGCGGCCTCATTCAAGACGCAGAATACTGGACTCGAATTGACCTCCAAAATACCCCCAAGTAGGGATCGGTATTCCAATGAAGAACCACCACCATTTCCGGAATTCGAACTCGATCCCTCGGGATGGGATGCCAGCCCTCCACACACCATGCCAACCCGATCCTCAACCATGTTGGCTTTGATTTTGACGTCAATAGACAGTAAAAATCGTCACTCCGCCGTTAAAAATGAAATCGATCGTGCAGACGCGTTATTTTCTATTGACGAAACACCCATTTACTTTTGGGCGTAAAGTTTTCGGAATGTTAAGCTCTTTTTTTATGGTGTAAGAAGTTTTTCACCCATTTTAAAAGGCATTTATTTGGGTATTTAAACGCCATTCTTAAATATACAACCTTAATTTGAACCAAATTAATGAGTGATTAACATACCTATCACCATGCCTATATAATCTCTAAAAATAAGTACCAGAGTTAATCATAATTAGGTTTTTTAATCCATATGACAAACAAAATATATGTGTCATTTGTTAGATTACGTCAACTTGTCCTCCTTTACTCATTTTTTCACAAATAAAATTTGAATTGACATGGGATGTTAGAATGGAATGCGTTAAATATTTATAATTAAAAATATAATTTTTCTTTTCATATACAATTTTACTTCTTGCTAAGGAATTCCGATATATGGACCGAATTCGTCCAAACTATCGAAATCATAATAATCAAAATAAAGACACCAGTTATTAATTGTCTGACAGTGGTGACAAAACACTGCAGATATTGAAAGAATTCTCTCATATCGAGTAAAATGACGCCGTGTCAGTTAAGGTCTTAAATACTCTTAAGTTCTTGTCGATGTCTATAATTATGAGACTTGGTTTTTTCGTCATAGGAGTTTTAACTTTCCATACTTAGGTTTCGACTACCGAGACATCTTCAGGTGTGCTAAAGAAAATTTTACATATGACACGATTATATATGCTTGCAGACGGTGTTGTAGGGGAAAAGAAGGGCATATAAATATGAGCACTAAGGAAATTAGTGGTAGTGGTAAAGAAGACACAAATGAAGCTAGCGGTCGTTAGGGCTGATTGTGTTCATTGGGAAAGTGGAAGATTAACGAGAGGTGTTCGGGGAGTATTCTGTTAGTCATTCATTACATCACAATTTGCGCTACATAGGTATTTTTAGGAACTCCAGGTTCTCCAGGGCAAAACTAATTGCCTGTTCCTCTTTGAGTGCAACCGTTTTTGGTGAATTCGCTTGCATGCCTTTTTATATGATTTTTGTAGTTCACCGTAAGAAAACATTGAAGTATAAACGAAGGTGGTGGAAAATGAAATTTGTAAGTAAAATCAAGTTTTCTTATTCTTACTATGCATCCAGATTTCGACGGGGGTGGTTTAGTTAGATGTCTTTTGAATTTAACGGGAATATACACGTGCAGAAAAATGTCTCAAAAGCGTATACAATTGAATTCCGTGCACAAAACTATTACTAAACATGATGTATCAAAAGCGTATACAATTGAATTCCGTGCACAAAACTATTACTAAACATGATGCAATAACAATAATTCTGCCAACTTGGTTAAAATCATCATTTACGTTGATTAGAGCAAGAATCCAATAATTTACAATTTATTTTTAAGATTGCATATTCCTGAGTATAAGCAGTTTCCTCTCTCTGTTGTGGGTGGTTTCCAAAATTCATTCCATAAAATTAAGCGTTTTCCAACTCTACAAAGCGAGACCTCTGAGTCGTGAATCGAGTCTAGGTTTCCCTGCATCATAAAATGTTTTGACCTTTTTCGCAAGTCCATTCCCTGGGAGAGAGGGAGGAGGAGCGGCATGCAGCACCAACTACCAGCCATCATCCTCGGAATTGAGCACCTCGGTTCGTATACGACAGCTACTCAGATCCTTCCAAAGAATGAAATATTCACAATCAAAGACTTAGTGATTGCGTAAATATGCATCAATTTCCTCGTAATATCTTGATTTAAATATTCTATCTATTGAGGTCTTTTTCAATGTATGTAGCTTCGTTATTGCCATTGGGTATGATATTTGATCGTAGCACATCATAAAACTGACGCGTTGCTGTAACCCGAGCTTCCAGGGGCCTGAGCTGGACTCCGCCGCATATTAAAAAATCAATTTTTTTAGTCGCACTCGGTCGTGGCTTTTCTTTTATGAATCAACCTATTGTGTTGCTTGGGAGGCTTTTGGGAGCCTTATATGTGAATATCTCCGTGTGTAGCGATGTCTAAATTAACTTTTTGAATATATATATTGAAAAATTGACAAAAAAAGAGTACCTATCCGCTTTTTTGTACAATACCAGTAAAAATAGCAATAAGCACAAAAATTGATGAACGTTATAAACATAAACCATTTATTGGGCAGTTAGCATTTTGTATTCCACACTTTAACTCTTACAGGTTCTCTATGAGCTAGCATTGGGTTGTTTCCAAAGAAAATAATGGTGGGCGTTAATTGCAAAATTTATTGAACTCCGAGCCATCGTAAAATGTCAATGAATAAGAAATTAACAAAAAAATATTCTCCCCATCAACCAACCAATGGGAAATGACCAAGCAAAGTCTCAACCTCCGCATGGAAAAGAATAATTTTTTTAATTTTGGCGAGCTTTTTTCTACTCAGCCTTCTATTTTTTCAGTGCATAGTGGAAATACATATTAAAAAATTAAAGAGTGTGGATTGTTTTTTAATTGATTTTTAGCAGTCTGTACTTGAAGATAACGTTATAATGTCACAACGCGTGCTATTTGAATAAACCAATTAGAAAATTACTACAGACTACCTAATTACTCAAGAGTTCTTCATTCCTCCTATGATGGACTGTTTCTGTTAAAAAGCAAAGACCAAATCAAGACCATGGAGAATGCGGAGAATGTTGAACTAAATAATTTATACGTTGATTCAGTTGAAAGTTGTAAGACGATAATGCTAAGGTCTTCGTCTCCTGCGGCGTCTATCGTTCACTCCGGAGGTTAACGCGGGTCAGGGCCGGGTAGCGAATTCCTTGTGGCACCACTGAGTGAGTGAGACGTGGGTGATTCCGAATCCCCCCTGCCCTTCTCATCCTCACCCTTTGGGAAGGGGAGTTGTAATTCCCTCTTCTTGCCTTCAACCCTGGCTCCCCGGCGCATCAGTCACTCGCTGGACTGGGGCGGTCGCTCCCTTCCGTCGAGATCCCTTAAAAGCTCAACGAGGAGGGGGGTTTCTCGCCTCTCCCCCTTTGAGATCTTCACCTAATCACAAGGAGGACCCTCGTTCACGCTCCGATTCCACCACCACCAACGCACGTACACACCACCGCTGCTGGTCGACCGCACCGAAAAAGGATGGAGATCCAAGTTTTGTGGCGTCGTAACTTCCGTAGTTCCGAACTCTGTCAACTGCACAAGGCAAGCTCCACGGCAGTGACGTTGGACTACATACTTGGATGCACAAATTGATAGGTTAATCGTTCAGTATAAGACATTTTTATAATAATCATACGTTAATCAATCCATTCTATCATCGGATTCCATCGCGTTTGGTTGCTTCATGTTTCAACGTTTCACCTTTTATTCAGGGGATGTCTTCAGGTTGAACTTTGAACAGGCGACGCCTCCTGGGTGAGAGGTAAAAAGTTGGAAAGTAAAGTAACCAAATGTGATGGAACCTGATAATCGAATAAAGCAAATGAACAGATTTAGCGAAAACCAGAAGTATAGTATGTCTATAACTTCCCAAAAATTCAAATAATGCATTCATCTTTTTCTTCTTCCTTAGGTACTACAATCCAAAATGGGTTATGGCCTTCTCAGTGGTTAATACCCATCTTTTTTACTGTCATTTACTGCCATTTTAGTTCAAATAACTTTTTAATGTCAAGTTATTGAATAGTAGAGGAATGGGTAAATGATTTATTAGGTAAAACTAAAATGTGAGATATGATAGGGAGGAGAGTAATTCGTGGTACCATTACGTATATGGTAACATTGATGGAAAAACATCGTGTTACCATTACCCATCTGTAAGCTATATTAGAAAGAATGTCAGCATATGGCCAGGAAGGGTCATTTCCTACTTTATTTTATTTTGGTTTGAAGGCTTTTCACCAGAGAAAAGCTGGACAAGCGTGTGAAGGTAATGTAGTGACTATGATTGAATGACACGGTTGACGATTGATTGAAAAAAATGATTGGGTCGTGAAGCGCAAAAAAATCTTATGGTGAATTCAGGTGAGAATGTTGGCACTGAGAAGTAGGCTAAGGCTGCCAATCACAACCAGTGTTGATTAACACGTGTGGAGGAAATTATGCGAAAAAATGGGGGAAAATGTAAAAAACGGGGAGGAGAAATTGTAATGCGCTTGGAAGATAGATTGGAACTGATGAAGGCAGTTTGGCTGGTGAATGATCAAAAATGCATTCCTTAGATTTTTCGCCGCGTCACGACGTCTGGTGGATGGTCTGGTTAAAACAACGAACGTGGCCTAAATTTTAAGAAACGGAATGGATCGATCTAAATTGCATGACTTTCGCCTGTTATAACTTCTGGAAGAGCGCAGCATACAGTTGTGATCGTAGATAAGGTAGTGTTGGGAAAATGTGTCAATTGGCTAGGCTTGTGCGTTTTATGGCAGTGAAAACGGGGCATTTGACTTCAAAATCTCCTGCCATTTTCACTATCTTCGCCCCACTCCTACTTTTTTAACGCCAAGTATTCTCTCTGTGCTTTGAGGTGGCTTCCGGAAGACCCCAGTATATATCATAGATCGCTGCGCCTCTCACTGGGAGACTAAGTGAAGAATTTCTCGAAAATATTAAATACTCGACAATAGCGTCACAGTATATCAAATTCCATATTCTTTAAAAAAAAATTAGGTTTGTGAAGGAAATGAAAATAAAAATTAGTATTATGGGCGCAGTACACGGTGATCTAGTTAGCGTGAGACATGGACAATGAAAAATGGGATTTAGTGGAAGCAAGATCTTCATTGATGAAGGAAGCAGAAAAGAAAAGTGAGCCAAATGGCCTAATAAGACGTCATATTAGGTCAAAATAAAATATTATTTTCAGCCAATGTCTCAGACTAGGTAGAAAACTAGTATCTATTTATTTTAACTTTGTATGGAGCATGCTCACATAAGGGAACAACAGTAGTGCAATAAAAGAATAAGGCAGATAAATTAGACGAAGACACACCAATTGTAATATCCTAGGAAGAATAGGGAAGAAAGTATATTCAGTGAAAATTCAGCAAAGTTGAAGTATAAAACTTATTGGACACATTTTGAATATGACAGTTTCTTGAATCCAGGAAAATATAATAAGAAACGACAAATATCCATTAGTGTGAATATTGAATTTAGGTCTTAGAAATTTGTAGCAAACGCACCAAAATGATGAGCGCTGATGTATTTTCTTCCACTTTCCTAATGAACTCAGCCTATTCCGTGGTAGATATTCAAGTAGATTGATTAGGAATAGAATGCACATATACTTGCTATTAATCCGCCGTCTTCAATTATTCCGTCGTCGTATTAATTCAACCTCTTCTTGGTACCTGTAAGCCATAAAGCACAAGCTCATGAGTATGTTCGTATTTAAGATAGGTAACTTATGCCTCATGTGAACTTATCACATGCATGTGTACCTACCTCGCCGTGCACTCTCGGGGTGGAAAAAATCCAAATAGCTTAATTATCGTTGTTTGGTCTGTAAAACTGGCCGTGTTTTGACAATTTCTTCCATATTGGCACATCCTTGCATACCTATTTTGTTCCAGTTGCACCCATACATTTGCTTCATATACTCTCTCCTGTTCTTCAAATTCTCAATGTTCCTTCTCTGAAGAGTCTTTTCCACCAAATGCAGCCACTACTTTTGCGGTCCACCTTTCCCTCACACACTCATGCCGTTACTGTTAAACACTCATACTCAATAGGTTAAATTATTCCAATCTTATTGATTCTCTCGACGTGGCCAAGCCGACAAAGCACGATTCATTCATACACGTCCATTACCGCAGCATCAATTCCACATTCTTTCATCATCCACTCATCTTAACCCTATCCCTTCTGCTTCTGTCGCTAAAACATCTCAGACACCCCTTAACTACCGCATTTAGCCTACTCTTGTACTTAAATTGGCATACTGAAATATCGCATACAGTAAAGTAGGAAGGAATGTACATCAGTGAAAGGTAATTTTTGCTTCCTTCGGCAAACATTACTTCATTGCTGATCTTTACATAGTACGTACGGCTTTCCCTGCCAAAATCGCGTATCTTTTAGTTCCTTTATTTATCCTCCTAATTTTCACAAACATTGACATCTGAATTTTGTGCCGTATGATATAACAGTCATGCAACGGTATTATTTTAAGTAGCCGAAAGAAGGAAGGAAATGAAGACAGAAACTGCAATTTTCCAGAAAAATAGATTTATTGCGATATATTTTTCAATGTTCTACATCATCATAACCTGATGATGTAGTAAATGTTTCATAGGTCGCAATAAATGTATTTTGACTGTGGAAAATTGTAATTCTAGTCTTCATTATGTTGAAATTCCACTACATCACGCTTTTTACTTTTTTTTTGAAGGAAGTAAACTAAGATTTTTCTTTCAGGTACTCCAAACACTTAATTTGCCATTCAATACGGTGGATTAATGATGACTGTGGCTGTTGAATGGCTGTGGCTAGCACATGTGGTCGTGTAATATAGGGTCAAAAGTCATGGGCAAGGGCTTCTTTGATGTAAGGGTCAGCCTCACTGTTACAACTCATGATGGAAGCCATGTGACAGCGAGTTTCTATTTGGCTCTTCTTGAATGTCCTTCGGAATTACCAAAATCCTTGATCATGGTGGTCGGCAGATTGGGTTGGGAAACCGAGGGTCCGGAGGTAGACTCCCAGCACGAGAGACCTTTGCGCTGCTTTCATTGACTCTTATGGACCCGAATTCTTTCAGTGCCACTGCGCCTGTCCCCTTAGCTTTTTATTGCTGGCAGTGGGATGGTGAAATAATGACGCTGCGGGTTTTACGTCCTTCCGCGCACGTGTTCATCGCCTGACGCGAGGAAAAGCCCCACTTGCCCTCGAATCCTCACTCGGAACCTCTCGCTCACTTGCCCTCGAATCCCCAAATATGACCACCGGCCACTTCCCCCGCTATTCCCCTCTTCTCCCAGCAACCACACCACCCCTCTTCCTTTCCATCCCAAATTCCCTCACAGCCATCCCCATCACTCCCATATCTTAAGGATTTTTTACACGAAACTTTCTTCAGTACTTGGCGTGTGTCGTCCTACCTTCTGGTCGGTTTTTAGTCCCTCCAGCACTTGAAGGCTCCTTGGACTTGGCTTCTTGCGATGCGTTTCTATCTCCGGGGTCTTCCTGCCCCAGTCTTACGCGTCGCTTGTGCCACAGGAGACAAAAAAAGCCCTTCTCAGGATCTTTGATGCGTACTTACAATTTTTTTCTGCCAACTTCACTTCACCGGAGCCGTCGGCGCTTGTTCGGCGGGAGGTCCTCGGAGTCTCCCGTGCCAGCCCGTGGGTGGACATGACGGTCCAATGGTGACGACACCGCGATCTGCCGGAACTCTTCATAGCTGGAGTTACTGGAATGTTCAAAGAAATCTTTGGTGCGGCGTCGTAGGTGTTGGTGGAGCGGTTCCTTGTCAGCAATCTGATAGAGGACGTTGTTGTGAGGCGCCCAGTGCTGAAAATCGAACTGAAATCAATATGCTTAAAATCGTACCGTGTAACAGGATGATATCTCATTCTAAAAGATAATCGAATCCGATCATTAGAACAGAAAACTGAAATAATTTTGGTATCTACTTTCAATCTTAGGACTAGGCCTTATCTTTTATAGGACTGCGAACAGTGAAACAGTATGTGAAAGCATTCGTGTGGAGTGTGGTACTCTATGGATCGTAATACTGGACCATTGAAAAGTGAGGACAGAGAAGATTAGAAGCATTGAAAACCTGGAGTAAGAGGAGGAAACTTCAGATCAAATGGATGGATAAAATAAGAAATGAAGATGTATTCGGAAGAGTAGAAGAGGAAAGAACTATAAGGAATACTTTACAGAAAAGAAGTGCCAGATGGATTGGGTACTACCTGAGGCACAATAGGTTTGTGAAGAATATAATTGAAGGAATAATAGAGCGAAAAGTTCCAAGAAGGAGGCCAAGGGATAAACACATACACACAATATATATATAAAAGTACATAAGAAGTACTATCAAGGAGTAAGGGAACTATCAGCAGTCAAGGGAATATTACAGGGCTGCAGTAATCAAATCAGGATTGAACGACCAATGTAATTGCATTTTCCATCCAATTCTTGGATTCAGTGACCAATCACTGGCAAGCATCCGAGTTGAGTGTTACAAGAGAATACCGATGGTGGAGCTGGAGTGAACCAATGTAATCTTCGGAGTAGCTGTCTGAGCGATGACCGAAAAAAAACGCGCTCTTAAGATTTGCAGGACTGCTTTACTAGGTATTTTAAGAATGTGTTCTGAACAATATACAAATTGTGCCAAAATAATATGACACACTTTATTTCGGTTGCGTATTTCAGGAAATACCGAGGCAGATCCACAACGCACTGAAATTAGCGTCTTGTAAACGCAGTCACCAAGGCATTGAATTCGGTTTTAGTACCGAAAATATTTTCAGGGTTTTCGGTGCTAATTTAATTACTGATTTCATTGCTGACGTTAGTGCCATGTAAAAAGGCCTTTATCTACCGCTCTTACTCCCTTTCGTCACGGCGAGCAGCATCATCTCATCTCTCCAACACAGACTCCGCCTATGGAACTTAGAAACTCTCCGCACGCTTTCTCCTCTTTCTCACTGCTCTGACGTAAGAAGGAGGGTGCTCCTCCTCATACTCCCTTATATCTCTTGCCTCCTACCTTCCCCCTCAAGTCCCCACCCTTTTAACCCTATGCCGAGGCGAGGCGCAAATGGATCGCAAAGATTCCGCGTTCCATATTTTTTTTATTCCGCGCTTCCAAAGAGAAAGGCCGACTCCGAACACATCCATCTTCTCTCGCTACTAGTCTTAGAGTGGTGCAGCAATTGCTACTGGGCAGTTTCGAAAGACGAGGGTTTGGAATAAAAGATGACCACTATTTGCATAATACTCAGCTACCTTTTATTCTTAAATCTCTCTTCCTCTTCCCAATTGTCTATCCATCGATTCTAAGACCATATCGACTAGTGAAGCGGGGGCATTAGTCTTTTTGTCAAATTAGTATTTCATTCCCCGAGAATGCATACGCGTACAATGGGAAATAACTTGGTTGATCTCCTGAGCAGTCGCATGAGAGAAACATCAACTGATGCCTCAAACCGGGAGCATATAACTCTGTGATCCAGAATCATTTTCGTGGAGCATAAATTGGGAATTTTAGGCTTTCAATACTAAGATGTCACGAGGAAAGAAAAAGGTAATTTTTTTGAAGAGGGAATAAAATGTTGGATGAAATAAACCTTGTAAAGAGAAGCATTTTATGCCCGAGATTTGAATTCGATACAAAAGGAGTTGGGAAAACCTGTTGGGAGCTGCGTCATGTTGAAATGGGATTTTATCTGAAGATCAACATATATTGTTAGAATTCCCAACGAAGACAGGCCCAATTTGATTTCCCCTGCTTATATACTTTCTCGGTTTGTAAACCGAAGTTAATACCTACGTTCTCCCATCGATAGCCCTCATCTCATGTAACCGCGAGTCTGATGTAAAATAAAAAGCCCACACTTTCAGTTAACTTCAACCAAACTAAAAAGCTGAGTCATCTGGTGCTTAACGTTAGCCAGACGTTATTAAACCGGACCTTAAAGGTATTCAAGGCTATATTTGCGTTTTCATATCATGTAATATGTACCCATTCATTATGCCATTACTGTCCTTATCTTCAGTGTTACATTATCAAAAGTCATGAATCCGAAAATTGGCTTGTTACAGCTCTCCAATCCATACTCCTCCTCGCCGACCTCTTCATTCCTATTTTGACGTACTTCATATTTTGCCTGATGCATTCCATTTTTACTCTACCTCTGTAATTCTTCCCATTTATTTCTCCTCCCATTATTATTTTCAAAAAGAATAGTTTGCCACAAAATGCGTCCAATACGTTTGTTTCTTCTCTCCTTGATATTTGTCAGCAACCATTATAATAATATAAAACGTATATTCGCTTCAAGGAAAAAATCTGTACATTAATCATCGAATTATTTTGAAATATATGCCATGCACCTAAGGCTACGTGTTAAAGTAGTATTGCTAAGAAACCAAATCGGCGTGATGCAATTTTTTTCAATTTTATCTATTGATATCACAAATAAGAAAAAGCATAAAAGTTTTACTTAAAACTGTACACAAACAAAAACCGTTTTAACCATTTTAAGACTCGGCAGCTTATGCTCAATTACAAACTTGCTGCCAATTCATTTCCGAAAAGCCTAGCGAGGACGGAATTAGTTCTGAATGCAAAAGTCATTAATTACCTGCTGTGCTAGAAATAAAGGATCTATAATTCGACGTGCCCTGGTTTTCTCCAGTTGGATTAGGGCAGAAGCCATAATGGGAAGCACTCATTACCACTATGTCGAATTCCCGCCGTCACAAGGTTCACCATTGTATCAAGTGCATTCGCGGTTGCGGGGAAATAAATGAGTCCGGATGGTTGAAGGCGATAAAGGGGAGTCCTCCACGCCTATTACCGTTTGTGAAACACATTGTTCCCTCCTCTATTCATCCGTCCTTGGCCCAGCGGCCAGTACACCCCCACCACCAAATCCCCTCTCCCCTCAAAAGCCCCTCCTTATCAAACTGCCGACCCTCTAAACTCCTGATCCCATATACCGAGGCGGGGTTCTCATGAGGGGGCGTGAGGGGGGTTGGGGGAGATTGTGACCATTATTGTCTCCAATCCAATGACGTAGCTACAGTATCAGCCACCTGGGAAGGCCTGCCCATTGCCGCCCAACCGTTGCGGAAGACGTATTACACATCAAGTCTGAATAGACAGTATTTGAAATGAAACCGAAGTCAAAATTACAGTGTATTTTTTCACCTGAATTTATGAATGCGCGACTAGTTTCAACCCATCAACCTGATCACCAGGTACCTCATTATATGGATATTCACAGTGGTTAAGCCTGAAATCATTGAACATTATTTGAAATGAAGATTAATAAAACTCAATATTATTTTTTTTATGCTTAACTTGGAAAACCAAATCAAAAATGTATTTCTCTTGCTTTTCAATAGCAAATACATTTGTGATATTATCAAAATATATTTAATTCGTTAGTTAAACGCTTGTTTATAGGTATTTTTTTGTTTTTTTAAGGTTTTATCGCTGTGTGATTAATTATAACAGTTAATTTTTGGGATAATCTTACTCAATAAAATTACTTTTAAAAATTATGCAATAAATACCGCCCAGGGCGGCCCACCCCTTCCATCCCCCACCGTCCCCCCTAGCTATGCCCCTGCCCTCTCGTTAACCCCTACCCGGCCCTGCTGCTCAATACCGCCCATCTACTTCTTGCGTATGTTTGAGTGCCCAATGAGAATCGTTACCGACTAGTTTACATATGAATCCCTCGCGGGATCTGGGCACAAATTTGCACACCCTCCCTCATTTCTTCCACCATCACTTCCCCCTCGCCCCCTCCTCATTGTCCAAAAAAAGGCCGACACCGGGTGGAATTCTCCAAATCCCCTCCACATAAGGCGTTTCGGGTGCACAGATCATGTATGTAAAATTGTTGAGGACACAAAGCCCGGCATATCCTTAAATGTTGCGACTCTAAAGTTAACTACTTGTCGCTTTTGATTGCTGTGCTCTTCCCTTCAGTATAAACTTTATGCACAGTAGAATTTAACTGGTTTTAATAATACACATTAATGCTGGTATTAACCCTGAGATAAAGAAGTATCAGAAGTATCACTTTGTGCATACAAGTACACGAGAGGAAGGAGAAATTCACATTGACGTACGCCAAAATTAACAGTATTCTAGTGATCGTTCGTTTATAATTTAACATGCTACATGTTACAGATTTTTAACATGCTTCACACTGGAATAAAAAGTGCTAGTCGTTTTGACTTTTTTAAAGCTGGCTAAATCATAGCTACTGTTCAAGGAGGAGATAAATATTCAAATAAATATATAATTGGTACTTATTTTTGTTTCTTTGTACGCTCATGTCATGATGGTAGCTCCCAATTAAATAAAATTATATTGGCAATTTTCCATAATATAAACTTTGATTCGACCGGTTTCGATGCACTGCTTCATAAGATGGCGATGCAGTCCATCGAAACCGATCGAATTAAAGGTTATATTGTGGAAAATTACCAATATCATTTTATTTTATTATGTTGTTTCACGACATCAAGCTTGAAACAACTCTTTTTATGGTAGCTCCCTATATGTATTCTTTAAAAGCTACCTATTGCTCACATGTTTTGAGTCATGTCTGTGTATTCTCCATGTGTGTATGAGTAATAAATATTTATCTACATCTATCTATCTAATTACTTGTAGTACCTTTTACATTACATTTTTATTATGATTTTGGCGATGCAATATTCTGTAGTTCTTCCGAAGCAAAAAGTGCAATTGGTGTCATGATTATGAATGGTGTTAGAAATTTAAACTTTTTGATGATGATTGCTTTACAACAGTTTCCAACATTTGAAACAACCTAAAGGTTTCACAATTTTTTATTTAGATTTTAATTTTAGATATTAGAGATTAGAGAATTATCCTTGATGAACATGTGTTGTTCTTGTTGAAAGTAATACATTGCATATGAAGATAAATACTACGACGTAACATGTGAATGCGAGGCTGCATTATTCTGGGAGAAAAATGTTATGGTTTCCCTTTTCCTTCCATATTACAGTGCTGCAGCCGACGATTCCATGGCGTTACTTCTCGCCGCAGACGTGGCAGCTGACGTCCAACCTTCCCTCTTCACTTTATTGGCGAGAATGTAAGCCTAATAATCCCTAATTATCACCCACGTATTTACATACCTTATTCACACTTTTGGTGGTATTGTATCATTCATAAAATTTGGCGTTATATTTTGAATTAAAAATATTCTAGGTATTTAGCTCACCCTGGAAATCTACTCTTAGCAATGCTAGCCGATGACGGAGAACGCTTAAAAAAAAACTTGCCCTACGATAAATCATTTCAGCTAGAGAAAGAGAGCAAAAAAGCGCAGAGATAAGAAGATTTGAAACTCCTACTATAAACATTGCAGCTTCTGAATACGTAGATTTTATTTCTCGGCAAGATCTTCATGTAGCTAAACCACCTCTGACTGGAAAGTGTAGACATTACTTCTGAATTTATACTTCTTGAATTGCCAACTCACACTCGACCGAGAAAGAAGTTAGTGCATCTTCCAGGTTGGTTTGTGACCTTGACAAAAGATTAAGACAAATAAAAACAATATTGTTAGACTGTAGTATTCGTCCAGTTTTGTATTGAAAAAAACAATTCAAAGCTTAGAAACTTAGAAAACTTGTGCTCTCGTGGTTAGGTAGAGCACGGGTGGGAGTGGAACCACCTCCCCGTGGTGAATACTGGATTGATCAATATGAACTACCGAAGTGTTGTACAATATATTCAACAGCAGTAAGAATATAGCTTGACATTTTCTATAAGTGATTTGGAAATTTCTACTTAAGAGTATTTTTTTTTAATCACAAATTTAGGCAAAAATGGCGAACACTAGGCCTAATGATGTATGATTTTAGGCTTCCCCGGCGAATGATGCTGATGAGTTGTTCTCGGGTTTTCCACCGCCTTCCATGATTACCAACGTTTCGGCAGGAGACTTTCCTGCTATTTTCCTGGCAGATCCAGAGCCTTTAAAATGGTAGGAAAGTCTCCTGCCGAAACGTCGGAAATCATGGAAAGCCTAACCCGGTGGGAAACCTGAGAACGACTCATCAGCAGTTGGTTCGTGGGTCCTCCACGCTGGGCACCACCCTTCCCCCGGGTATCAAGCGTCGAGCTTATGACCGAGGGTACGGAAGGGCTGCGGGAATAGGAAGGAAAAAAGGATAGGTAAAAAAGGGTATGGGGAAAGGGGAGCTTTCGATCCAGAGTCATGAATAGGCTGATGGGCAAAAGACGGAACGCGAAACAAGCATTTCTTCTAGGGTGTTTGCTACATCGAATCCTATTAATAAGGATACGACGGAGTCGCAACCGGTCATCCAGGGCCCGGTCCACCCGACTCATCAGCACTAGGCCTAATGCGGGTACCCGTTTCCGAAAATTCTACTTAAAATATTTTGACTCCATCCAACTCCAGAAGTGCCTTCTGGTGAAACTCGGGCAGTCTTTCAGCAGCGAGACCGATGTGCATGAAGCAATGTATTAGTGTTACAGAAGAAAAAGAAGTACGCAAGGATAGGGCAGAATGGAGGAAATTATCAAAGCGGAGTCAGCTTTACAGGCGTATCGCCAAGAATGAAACATTTTCGACTGTGCCTACCCCGAAAGGGTACAGCGTACGGGATTGATCCGTATGCATGCATACAAATAGAGGGATTATAATAGATTAGAATACTTTTTATTTTTACCATCGCATGGCTCAATTTCGATTCTCAGGCCTCAGTCTTTTATCGAATGCTTTATCCGACCTCGCGCTTTTTTCATCGTAGCGGACACGAATAGCGACGGAGCCCATTTATATTCAAAACCGCCGATATGGCATCGATCGCCTCCTCGTTTTTGTTTCTGCTTCCAATTGCAAGCAACCGCTTTATCATCGAAAGAGCGTTTATCAGTTCAGCAGATTTTAATTATGAATCTGCGGAAAGATCCATGATTCTGATGAAGGGCACGCTATATTCCCATAATTGGAAAATAAAAATGGTCTCCGAAGTGATGAATCATTAATCAAGACGACTGTTTGTTTTTTTTTCTTAATTTTTAAAATCAAACCTTCCTCTGGTATTCTATGTTATTAAAACTTCTTCGATGGGCTAGTGAAAGGGGACGTCATGAATGCCGTTGATCTTTCTCCGAGCGTTTTAAATCAACTTTCGAATGAAAAATATCTGTATGATCACTCTAGGGGTAACTATAGTTTGAGATGAACTTTCAAGAATGAATATAAGTATACAATGTATGTATAGGTTTATGGATGAATTCAATGCACGATTGTCTCTTCATTTAATACAATGAGTGGTCCTGATGTTATAATGTGTATGTATGTTATTGCTCCCAAACAATATACATAGAATACAATCTCATAGATAGGGAGCTTTAAGTTACCTCGAAGGAAAATCTGTATTGAGGTTACCATCAACATTACTAAATAACCAACCATTCATTGCTTTTTAACGTGAAAAAATATACCAACATTATAAAAATATTTTTTTAAATTAAATATGTCCTCAATACTTTGATAGTTACATAGCTAATATCTAACATTTTTTTAAAAAAGAAGTTAGATTCGATGCATTTTTACAGACAGAAGGTAGAAGGTTATACACTTTTGGCCAAATATATAAAAAACGTCGCCTAAACAAGGACAATTTGGGTCTGGGCAAAGGTTGAAAAATACTACGTAGGTTCCACAAGCATGGCCTATTTGACACTTTTATTTTTGCACCACTCCTCAAGAAAAAGAGTCTAAGTGCTTTATACGTATACAAATGACTAAGAGGGAGCAAACTTCAATTTTAAAATAACAAAAAGGATGGTTCGTTACGTTTCTTTTTAGCTATCACCCTGATAATTCATTTTTGCAGGTTGACAGCTGGTTTCATCGAGTTGAGATATGCTCCTCCCCATGCAATTATGCCATAATTGAATTTAGAGTTTACTAATGCTTTACAAAGTACCCTCACACTTCCCAATGGGCATTTTTTGTGAAGAAGATACATTGTTGAAAGGGTATATTTAAGCACTTTAGTAACAGACTCTATGTGTTGCGTCCATTTCAAACATTGATCTATGGTTATTCCAGGTCTATGGATGGATCTTTAGCATCCATCTCCAGCACCATGTCACTATAACTAATACATGCACTCAAATATGTCATTAAAATGTCACAGTTTTAAGCATTGAAATCGATCGGTACCATTATGAACCAATGCAACCTGTACTAGTCTTTTGCAATCTCTTTCCCGAGACGTAAGCAAGGGTATAAAAGTAAAAATCATCTTTTGGTCATATCTATTTAAGGAGCAGGATTCGTCTTTCAAAATTGAGGGAAAGTTATATTTAGTGTATTGAGACATACATTTGTTTTTAATTCCATTTTTCCATGCTGTATTTAGTGAATTTATTTTTTGTGCACTCTATGGTAATACTAAGGGTAATTATTAGCTTCTCTTTCAGTAGATTTCGCCGGCGTCTTAAGGCCCATAAGCGGGCGTTTTTCTTCAATTGGTTTCTTCCTAGAAGGATGAATGCCAAAACTCCTACGAGAAAAATTTGCACAATTGCTGAAATATTTCGTTTAGTACGTTATATAAGTCATTTTAACTCAGTTGTGGCAAATTCCTGCATAGTGAATAATGTTATATATATATATATATATATATATATATATATATATATATATATATATATATATATTACTTTGAAATATTTGTACATTCGTGTATTCATTTTTATTTTGATATTTTATCCTTTTTTGGCAATGCTCCATCAATTGGACTAGGGATCATATTGCATACAGTATTTATTAGTTTTTATTATTATGAATATTTTTATATTATTATGCATAGGGGATAGTGGAAGAGGAGACTTTATAAATAATCAATCTCGCTCCTCTTAAAGGAGTTATACTCCTCAGCTAAAAATCTAATTTATGGACTTTACCAATTTCTTGGTAGCGGCTTTACCATTATAGCTGAAGTCTTGCGGTACTTTTTCCCTTAAGGTAAAAAAGAGATCTTTTTATTAATGGGATAATTTTATCACAAAGTTGTTGATGTTTTTTATTTAATAAATTACAATGCATCCCATTTTTTTGCTGTATTCCATGGGACTTTTCGAAGGCTATAATAGAGAACGAGGATTTTCAATCCATTCAAAGTGAAGATTGGTCCTTCATTTACGCAAATAATTACTGTCGCCTTTTTCATTTCAAGTCAACTGAGAATAAAATAGTTAAAGCTTGCATCCGAGGAAGGGCGACGACTGAGGATTTTCGCTGATGTAGCATGTCACGAGTAACTCCATTTTGACCACCGACGACTTCATGGTTTCTCGTGGAACATCTACCACCCTACTAGGAGAAAACAGTTAAATTTGAGTTTTCTTGGAAGCATAGACCCACTTTAATGTAGACATTTATCAAAATATATAGTATTAAAGATAGTTTAGTGGTTTAGATCTAATCGGCACTTCCTGAAATCGCGGATAAATAACTTAGCTTAGGCCGTGCTCCAATTCAGTTAGTATACTTCCTCAGAATATACCATGTACTTCATACAATAAACCTTGGGCTATACCTGCGAAGTGGAATGGGCAACTATCGCTCGCACGTACGTGTGGTCATAAAAGTAAGTAAACGAAATAAGTGACGGCAGCCCTCACCTTGGTTTATCTCGCGAAAAAGCTAAAGATGAAACTTTACTCGCCAAAGGAAAGTGTATATTAGACGCAGAAACATTATAACAATTCTTACATCTAGTAATGGCAGAATAATTAATGCATTCAAATGCTCCTTCACCTTCTCCCACAAAGTTCATGGTCCTTGACATATCGGACACCTCGATGGAATAATACGTCTGGTACGACCGGTTAGTAAGCCTTTCCTCATACTATTACCCGTACCCGGCCTTTCACGATCGTTGAAGTTGATCCAAATCCTGAAATTTCGACGTAACTCTCTGAATAAGTGGAAAGTACCTATGGCTGGGACGCCCTAAAGTGGATTCGAACATGGCCGTAGCATGATTTTCGGTGAGTTGCTATAGCTACTATTGTGGAAGTATTTGTAGTTCATCCACACGTCTCCCACTTCCATAATCGAGCCGTTCATTGGATCCCTCTACATCCATACACCATCGCCACCTTCATACTAAGCGTGTCCTATCGCCCGGGGTACGTCTGCGATCCCCCAGTCCCCCACCTCTTTCACCCCCCTCCCCTCCTGCGGGACAGAGCACTACCCCCTTCCTCTCCCCCCTCCCCAGATCCACTCTCCAACTGACTGAGGGCACATTCCCTCAGCCTCCCTCCCCTTACGCCCTCTTACGCCCCCAATCCCGCCCAACCGAATGAATAGATTGCCACCCTCTTTACTGCCGGTCATCAGGAAGCTACATCTGCTCCACTCGTACCATTCCCCCTTTTCTTTATCTCCCTCCCCACATCCCCCCATCCAACCCTCACGCGGTCCCCGCTCTCCGCTCCGCAGCGGATCCGATAGTCTGTGTGGTGGGTCATTTTGGGGGAGGCGAGACCGACAATTGAGGTGATTTGCGCCATGAAGGCCAAGGCGAGGAGGCTTCCACATTAGCCTGTGAAGCTGAAGGTTCCCAGGCTCGAATCTGGCTCCAGAAAAACTTCAACACTTCAAGTCATTCCTGATTGATTTTGAGGGTGCCCACTGAAATAGCCGAGGTATCATTTTTATGACTAGTTTTCAACACTACGAGGGTGAATCAAATGAAAACCTTAAATATTTTAAAAAGATTATTTTCTGTACAAATAGAAGGAAAAGTCCCAAAAGAAAGGCCAAGTGATAAATACTTACATAGACTAAATAAAGAGGAATACGTAAGTAGAACTACCAGGTGGTAAGGGAACTAGAATTAGGTAGGGAAGGGAGGAGGGCTGTAGTCAACCAATTGTAGGATTGAACGGTCAATGATGATGACGATTACTGTGTGTAAGTGGTACAAAACTGTAACACTTTTCAAAATGTAGTTTTATCTTGCTGAAATTTCATTTAATGCCATTTGGCGGCTTTTACTTATTATGGCTGCAATGCTCCCCGGAGTCACAACTCGATGTGGCTGACCCGGACGAGGAGCATCTTCCTCTGATGTCACACCATTTGCAATCTCCCTACTCAATTAGTAGATTTGCTTCTGTGGCAAATGCATCACCATGCCCTTACTTTAATCCTTAGTAAATTCCAGCAAGTTTCACACTTTCCTAACGCAAAAGCCCAACAAAAGAACGCTTTGGTCAAATTAATGTGGTCCATGTTCGTATAGGACTGTTCGTTTGGGATTTCCCGCGTCAGGATTTAAAAAAGTCTTTTCTCCTTCGCCGGAGACCTCCTCCTTAGGGCTAATGAAGATAAATTTGAGGAGGAGCCTGGCAAAGGAGAAAAAACGTTGTTTTTAAAATCCTGACGACGGTAATCCCAAGAGAACATTCCTTTACGAACTGAATTCCTGGTTAAAGTCTTAAAGTGGAACAGCCATTTTTATGCTCGCCGTGTGACAATGTTTGTGCATCTGCACTATGCTGCCACCTACAGGTCATTTTCCGTGCTATTTGTAGTTCACTTATCAACATTCAGGGTAATGGCGCAAAATTTTGATTTATTTATTAGAAATTTAAGATTCACATATGACTCACCCTCGTAATATTATTACTACAGTAACTTTCCACCCGCGTTTTTCTAGTAGTAATTGAAACGCACGAAAACTCCCACGGTATTAAATCATCTGAATAGGCATAGGAATAGGAAAAAACCTGGTAATTCACTTAAGTATTTTTGTGATAGGAACGCAAGAAGCAAATCTCGAGCTAAAATTAAATAATGGGAAAACATTTCCTTCAAGGAATCAAGTGACTCTTTTTTCTCAGAGTTTCCTCTGTACAGTATCCTTTGGTGATTCCGTATTGAGAGGAAACGAGGTGTTAAAATGTCTTATCTATTTTCCATTAAATAGTTGCAAAATACATTAATGCCAACAGCCTAACATTGGTAGCATACCTATAGTGTAGTACATGCTTGTGAAATTTTGCTTCCTGCCGAGCATTAGCGATTTTTGGTAATGCATCAATAGTTGTATATATATTAGCTTTAATAGGGTATAGTATAATGGATGTTGGTGACAACTCACCCCCCCCCCAACCACACACCCTTGAGGTGGCTTGCAGGGTATTATGTAGATGTATGTTATTATGATGTATGTATGTAGATGTATGATATTATGTAGATTTGGTATTCTTCCTGCTGTCTGGCAGGTTTTTAGACAGTCCTCATCCTAATGTCCCAAAGTTTTGGACATCATCTCACTTTCCCTCTTATAGATGTCTCGCTAAGAGATTCCTCTTACATTTCTCACATTACCTACCTCTTCTTACTTCGTCCAGACACCCTATTCAACATGCCCTCACCTTTAAAAAATCTTCCATACATCCCATATGTCTTCTCCGAACCTCATCCACCAGCTTTCTCTCCTCTCCAACCAAGTCCAATACCTCTTCGTTCGTTTTCCTCGCCATCCAGCTCACTCTCTTCATCCTTCTCCAAACCAACATCCCAAATGCCTCAAGTCTACGTACATCCTCCCTTCGAAATGACTAAGCTTCCAACTCATACAGCGCCACGCTCCATGATGTACAACTATGCGTAGAACGAGGTTAACCGTTAAACGAAGATTGATTCAACATAATAATGTTAATAGTAATAATGAAGTAGTAGTAGTGTTTTTGTTTAACGTGCTTCGACGGCTAAGGCCATGACGTACTTACTGTCAGCCACATGCAGACAGGGGCAACAGCACTCAGGCGAATCAGAGGATCAACCCTCCAAACTCGAGCCGAGCCCAATGATCCTTAACTTCGCTGACTGACTGGGAACCGGTGTTTCCATCGTGGCAGGCCGTTGCCCTAGTAATAATGAATTGAGGGTACTTACGCAGACCACCAGCCTTCCAGCGGCATACCAGGAAACGGCTCCATGAATCACGCGGAACCACTTCCAGTACGCATGCACGAGGCCGTCATCCTGGAGTCACTCCGTGTATTCCGTACGCATGACCCGAACGCAGCGTATCCGTCGGGCGTCGGATGTATTGGCTAATACTGCCGAAGCCCTCCCAGGTCTCCGGCCGTGATAATGGCAATGAAACCTGATGCTTGCCGGGAACTTGGAGGGGCATGTTACAACAGCAACAATACATAATGACTAAATAGGTTTATACCTCAATAATAGGTGGGCAGTCGTGCGCATATCATATTATATTTTATATCGCGTGGTATACTGAGATTAATCGCATCTGGTGTTATCGCAAGGTGTCGCACAGCCCGGTAGCTGAGTACCACAACGTAATATTCAATGAATATCGCACATATTAGCATTCAATATAGTTATTGCTGCCCAAGGAACTCTATGGAGCAGCATAGTCAAAAAAAGAGGACGGTTGATTTGGCATACCCTAACATACAACATAGCAGGTAGGGTGAATTAAGGATGAAGTCTTACAAGGTAAAACATGGGATAAAACGTTTTATACAAATGAAGAAGGCTCTAGAAAAGAAGAACTTCACGAAACTAAATGCGTTAATGGTGAATAGGGAATGTTTTAGGATTTATTGTAACAGATCTCAGGATTGAAAAGTTGGATGATGACATTGCAACATCGCTCGGCTCTGCGGCATTCGCTGGAAGGGGAGGCTGGGGGGTTATTTATTTTTTCTGTTCGTGGGAGGCGCTCAGCCCACTCTCCCATCTGGCGGATCAACGGATGATTCTCTCGATGGGTTCTCCTCCTCTCCCCTTCACTCCTCCCCGATCGGAAATGTCGTCAAAATTTCAAAGGGAAGCAGAAAGGCAGGATGTGACGACGAGGCATTTGTACGAATGTGGCCGCGACTTTTGACCTTTTAAGGTTCGTTGAACCGTAGGCTTTGACTTTATTCCTGCACCGTTTTCTTTCAACGTTTCCTGGAATCCAAAATGTTACTCGTGCTGCTCTTCAGCTAGTTGATTAAGTGATGTTCTTTTATGTTATCTGTAGGCATTATCACGCTTTTCGTTTCGACATTTATATTTTTTAAAGGTGCTGGTTAGCGAATTTACTTGGTGTAATTAAGAAATGATTTAATTAAAAGAGCAAAACTTCGTGTTTTTCACATCACTAGTACCTCAACCCAGGGGCCGACTGGCCAGGGAGGGCGGGCGGTAATCCTCACCGGTGCCCCTAGCCCTGCGAGGCCCCCGACGGCGTGCGAGGTGTTCATTACAGATTTTGGGGAGGGGGGGGGGGTTGTTAGCCCGTTGGGGCTCTTTGACCACGTCACCGCTGGGGCCCTTGGGTACCCAATCTGTCCCTGCCTCAACCAGCTTCGAAGCTATACCTATGGACTACATACATTCTCTTTATAAGGACGCGAATATAGTGCCAAAACTGGTCAAGGTACTCATATTTTTGTATTTTGTTTTTCAGGTACATATAAAAGTTTGGAATTTACGAAGTATAATACTTTTAATTAAATTATACTTTATATTTCTTGAGTTATTTATCATGAAGTGGGATTCCATTTCCTTGTATTTTATGTAATCTTCGCATTTAAGTGAAGTCTTAGCATAAACTTGAAGCATACTAATAGTTGCCTGACAGAAAACTAATTGATGAGAAGTCAAATTCCAGAATTATTTGGAACAAAAAGGAATAATGCAAACTTTTTTTCTTCGATTATTTACACATCTGATGCTAGATAGTCAATGTAAAAGCTTCTTGGCCTCAGTGGCAGCGGGGTAAGGCCCCTGCTAGTTAATCTGAAAGTCACGAGTTCTATTCCCACTGGCGTGGATTTTAACTGTAGTAATTGTCATTTATTGTCATTGGTAAGGATTTATTAAAATGCTCCTAATTGGTTTGGGACTTGTGTGAATTAAATAAATTATATATTAATATAACGATAAGAAAATGGGAAAAATAAGTTGATGTTTCAAAATATAAAAAAGAAAAACTAAAAGGTTGGAGATTACAGCAATGTAAACAACAGGAGCCGATAGTGGGGAGGATAAAAGAGCCTTGGTAAATAAAAGAAGGACCAAAGAAAGATGAAAAATTAAAAGGAAAAAATTTATAGTGCAAAAGTAATGAGACAGCCGATTTGTAGGACGGAAATTTTCCGGACGATCTCGTAAAAACTGTTTCAACATCTTTTCCCAAAAGAAGTGAAATGCGGAAAGTATTTGATAATAAGTTCCATTTTGCACTAAACTAGGTGATACTTACTGTGTAGATAATATTAGCATAAAATAAATACCTCAATAGCATTATTGCGAGACTGTAGAGCGGGAAAAAAACGTGCATGGCCAAGGTTCAGGAAAAAGAAAATAGCTCATGATTCCACTGCAAATATAAGAAAACAAGTAGAAATAAAAACGTAATATTGCCAAGATATGCCCAACTGTTTTTCCAATATTGATAAAGTATTTCAAGGAGGCGTCAGAAGATAGTTGGAAAAGTTGCAGCTTTTGGAGTAGAGTGCAGAGATAGAAGACTCATTGAAACTTGTTAATTTCTCAGAGATAGCGACTTAGTGCAGATGGAGAATACAAGAGGCAATAATTGGTTCGGAAGTGTGACACGTCCAAGTGTTATTATGTGCACTTGTACCCATTTATAAAATGGAAGGACCGGGATAATCTTTGGAGATGTTCAATTCAGGAATGAAAGAGGAATAAGAACTATCAAGGTGAGTTATATTTTCATACTTCTCAATCCCTTGCATCCACGTCTCTTTCGGTCGACCTGTACTTCTTCTCCCATTCGGTCTTCCCTCCAATACTTTCCTGGGTATTCTATTCTGATCCATTGTATTGAGATGTCCACACCATCTAAGTTGATTTCTCTCTCCAATTGTTATTCAGGGATACTGCTGGAGTTTTTCTCGGATTTTTGTGTTTTTTCCAAATCCCTTTTGGTGTTATTTCCTATTCTTCTCTAGAATTTCATTTCTGCGGCTTCTGTTTAGCTTTATATTTTGGTTTTAATCAGCCAGCTTTCAGACCGATGAGTTCACATAGGCACACAAATAGATTTATATAATTTTGTTTTTGGTATATCTCTCTTTTTCCTATGATTCTTTTATTTATCTGGTAGTATACATTACTGGCTTGTTTTCTTATATGTTTTTTTTGTTGATTTATTTTCCCATTTTTGCATAGATTGCTTCTAAGTATTTGTATTCTGTTACTGTATCTTTTTTTCATTTTCTATTACCATGCCAATAATCGTTAGCTCTTTTCTCCCTGTATGCTGTAGTTTACTTATATTAGGGTTTACTTTCATTCCAATCGTCTTAATGCTCTCATTACATTGGTTAAAAAAGAACGAGGTGGATATGCTGGAGGAAATTCGGATGATGCAGAGTAGGTGGATAGAGCAAGTATAAAGGGCCCATCACCGGAAAAATATTCTCCTCAGATGATAGATGAATAGACCACGGGATAGGATGAAAAGAAGTAGGATGTACGTCGATCTAAAGAAAAAATAGTCCATAGAGATGGTATATGATAGTTTTGGAAGACAGATACCACAGATATTTTCACTCAAGATTTCCAACAATCAAAAGGGAAAGCAAAATTACAATCAATGAATCTTAGCACTAAAATTAAGGAGAAATTAAATGGCTCATTTTCGTGTCTCTATTATTATAAGGATGGCAGAAGCGTGGATAAAAAAGCTTATGTGATTCGGA
Organism: Pyrrhosoma nymphula; assembly: GCA_963573305.1. Lineage (NCBI taxonomy): Eukaryota > Metazoa > Arthropoda > Insecta > Odonata > Coenagrionidae > Pyrrhosoma > Pyrrhosoma nymphula. The sequence continues at coordinate 82,149,038 of OY754333.1, read as the reverse complement.
TAATCATCAACTCTCATTTCATTGTAGGTTGTGCTTTAGGTTATGAAATGATGTACTTTTAACATCGTATTAAACTTCTCAGATATTTATGCTTCTCTATCGCCGCTATTCCAAGGGAGGCCCCTGGGAATAGCGTCCGAACACTATTACAATATTCCCAGGGAGGGCCCTGGGATCTTTCACGTTCGGATACCGGCTTATCAGGTTACGTGGGCGGGACGCGGAATTGGTCTCTCAAAGCGGAGATGCTTGCGAACTGGGAGAGTTTGGACGTGGTGACTGCGGGGTGATGGCTCATGTGAACTCTTTTCCGTCATTATAATCCCATTTAGGGGCTTCTCTGATACCTTTGATGCCATAGGAGTTTAGGCCGCGTTCCAATCAGTTCTTGGACCAATGTTGGACGATTCCATAGTACAGTGTGTCCTCGTTTAACGTTGTCCCGTTTAACGTTGTTTCGCGATAACGTTGTCCAACAATTAAAACCCTTAACCGTTCAACGTCGTCAGTGCTTCGCGATAACGTTGTTCAAATTTTGCGCAACAAAAAAAAATGAATAACGAATAGGAATGTGGCGCATCTGATGCGTAATTTCCATTCGGCGGAAAAGTTTGACGTTAACTCCTCATAGCGTGTGTCAAAGGTTCACCTGAGCGAATAATTATTGCGTTATTTTGTTTCATAACTGTATGTATGCTTATTATTTAGTAAGCTGTTATTGGGGGGCAATGCATCGGGTGATTTTAAAACTCAAACCAACGTTAGTGTACCATCTAGAATCGCATGGTGTTAATAATACAATGTCCGAATGGTAGATCCAGGGGCAGACATCTACGGGAAAAAATACCTGAAAATCCCATGCCGCCATAAGGTAGAACTGGACGAAGAAAAAGTTGATTTACTGCTGTTTGAGGTGAATCGAAAACGTGTTTTTCGTGTTGAATTAGTGTGTAAGTGGAAGTTTTCTAAACCCTCCATGATGCAGTAAATCGTCGAGGGTGATACCGTTCCTAATACATTGTTACGAAATAAAAAAAATTAAGTACACAGCACCAAGTTTCCCTAGTTCACTCACTATTTTAATTGATATCCTACGTCTTCGCGATCGCAGCGAGCGAAATTTTTGCCCTTCACTGCATTCGCATTCGCACGCTCCCGCAGTGAAGGACAAAAAATTCTATATACTCAGAGGGAAGCCGGTGCTAACAGCACTAAATATCAGAAATATAGGAGGGAAACCTGGTGCTTATTGTTTTAAAAATGCCTTTTCACTTTGTTTTATCTAAGATATGAAGATATCTGACTAGTGAAATCATCTGTTCGACTGCCCGCTTAATTAAAATACGCCATCGTATTTGTATCATAGCGTCCAGTCTGGGAGAAAATTAATTTCACCTGCTTCCCGATCACCTTATACCACCTATTTCACTTATATTGCTACGCTACATATGCGCATTTACATGTACTAACCTTTCGCTTGCTTCATAAATCCTTTTCTTTTGTAAACTGTTCACTTAAACCTGTGATGTGAATCTACTTCTGGACGCCATATTGGAAATACTGACCTTTTCCTCCTAGTTCCCCCAGATGGCGCAGCGGTCGAGCAGTGTCTTTATTTTCTATACCCACAGCCCATGACTTTTCCCGCCTTCAACTTAAAACTATTCCCGCTTTTCGACGGCTTTATCACACTCAGGAGGGACGGGTAACCTCTCGGAGATACCCTATAATCTTTGGAGGTACTTCATTCCACTGCCTCCATACGGAACTTTCATCACCAACTCGCCGTAATTTTACGCAAACCAATCACCATTGGGGTGGGTTGTGGAATTCACGTATGGAATGGAATGTGGGTTGTGGTTTCACGAATACCAACCTCACGAATACCCTTTTAAACCAACGGGGCGCCCCGTTGGTTTAAAAGGGTATTCGTGAAAATAAAACGTAACTATCCGCCAAATAACCTATTTTTCCGTTCAGAAATGGCCTTCTCGACGCCGCGTACTGTCCCACCTTAGCACCCCTGTTTCACTCCACAGACCCGCAACCCGCCCGCAACGTTGTTGGGGGGGGGGGGGTTGGGGATGGCCATATTTCAGACGTGAAATTGGTCCGTATCCCTCTATCGGGACATCCAAAAATCTTGCAATATGGCGTCAAAATATCAAAAAATACGCGAATTTGTTCATTTTTCAAACATTATTTTCTCCAAAACTAAGAATCTTACGCCTTTTTTTCTTACATTTAATAAATGCGCATTCCTTTCACTTTCCTTTCCCATTCATCGAATACCCCTTACTTTTCTACTATTCTCACACAAGAATTTCTCCCAGACTGGACCCTATGATACCTTTACCATTGGTGAGTTTGGAACCGATTTTATTTTTTTACATTGTTTCTTACGGAAAATAATGCTTCGTTTAACGTTGTTTCGCTTAACGTCTACTTTTTCAGGAACGAATTAACAACGTTAATCGAGGACACACTGTACAAAGCCTTCCGTGAGTGCAGTGGTAGTCATCTTACAAAAATCGGATCATTTATACAAATAGATACATGACATAAGTTGCAGACTTCATGTGGTAATTATGATATTACGGAAGTTCAGCATAACGATTGTGAAATTTGGTGACGGGACAGCGCGAAGCGTGACGCCAAGGAGGGAAGGCTCGTATACAAGGGGTGAGCAAAGGAGAGGAAGACAGTAAATGATAGGCACTAGGTAATTTTTGCATGACTGCATTAATATGAAGAGGGCGGCTAAGAATCAGTTGAGTTTTTCACCACTGTATGCGATAAAAAAACTAAGCTGCATTAAAATACGTTGTTAGTGTTCGGAACCCATCAGAGAAGACATTGGTTTGAGAGCCTTGGGGAGCTAGAAAGATGATTCGAATAACAGATTGAGCCCATTTATGTTGGCAAAGAAGATTTGTGACCTTGGAAACCCTCCCTGATTATAAAATGTGGAGACTACCCAACTTGCCTGAACGGAACAAGTTTGTAGTAAATAGACTCTTCTGCTGAAAACAGCCGTGTGTGCTACCGCCACCATGTTTTGATACCACTATAGCGTTATCAGCGAGAGTTGTATACGCGCTATCGTGACGTCACGGTGTAGGAATATCTAACAGATGACGCGGCGTGATGTGGAGGAAAGGACGCCACGAGCATACTCGAGGATCCTGCTATCTGTCCGGAGGCGGCATAAGTACGCGAGCGCTGGTCTCGAAGGACGCACGATCTCTCGTGCTGCTCACTACTAAAAACAATAAAGGTGCTATTTTGGGAATACACGAGTCTCATTTATATCTTTACAACTGTCTTCCCGCTCCCTCCAGAGATCAAACAATTGAGTGATAACGTCAAGCTTCTTTGCTTCACGCTGGTGTCAACGTGGAAATGCATTTCTCGACAATGGACGCCAGCATCGGTTTAAGATGGTTGAAGCCACTTTTGTCTATGCATGCAGATTTACGTGAAACGTCGCATACGTGTTCTCATTAATGATATCTATAGATAAAAAAGTAATATTGCATCATACGGATTTAATTTTTTAAATGCTATTTTAACACGTAGTTAAATGGCACATACCCTATATTTCGCAATAATTCGATTACGTCTGCAGTTTTTCTTTCAAACGCGAAACAATATATATTTTTCTTTATTATAATTGTTGCTAACAAATATCTAGATGTCACGCCGAGTCCTATATTCGAAAAAGACATATTTCAATATAACTTTGTCTAAATTTCGAATACCATGCCAAAAACTTTATTCATTTTTAATATAGTTTTTTTAAATTATCAATGCCATCACCACTTGTATCGTAAGTTCCAACGTATAATAACCGATGCACTTACGTAAAATGTGGTCCAAGAATTTTCTTTTTCTCTTAAAAAATGTTAAAATGTTCACTCAATGATTCACGGTTACCGCTTCAGCCACCTTACGGTCCAGGGTCAAAGTGCGTGGAGTGATGGTCAAACGAAGTGTTATTTTTTCCGGTGGAAAATGGAGTTTGTGGAGACTGCCGCTGCTCCCCACGGTAAAGGTGCTAATGCCATCGGAGATGGGGTGGGCGACTAATTCGCTCCGACACCTTCGCACACAGAGATAATTGGAAGGTAGGGTGAGTGGGGAGTGGGTAATCAGACCAAGAGGAGTTGTGGTACGGCACGAGAGAGGGGAGGCTTTGAAAGGCAGGTGTAAGCATGGGAAGGGAGGGATAGGTTGGGGTCATGGTACATCTAATTCAGGTCGTTGCCCATCGTTGAGGTCGAACGCTGTGGCGAATTTGGATTACATCAGGCGCTAATTAGGAACGGAGTGTACTGTGTATGTGATACTTTTGTGGTATTTGTATACTATAGTAATGCGAGGAAACATATGAGGGAATTTTTTTAAAGATGTCCCACAGACACAGACGAAGCGAGTCCAGGATTGCCAGAGACAAAGAAACTTTAAAGTTGAAATGGTAATAGAATCAACTTTCACTTGTAAATGAATTGTTACTAGGGTTTTAAACAATATTGTTTTCTCAAACTACACATTTACGTATTATAACCAATCAAATATGTTGTATAATAGTGCTTAATAATGCAAAGTAACATTACCTCGGTCTGAAAAGCGTGGTTAATATGCTCTCTCATCGACAACACTCTAGTCAAATAACCAGCTGTATAATGTAACATTAAAAATCTGAACTGTCAGTAAAAAAAAAATAAGTTAAACAAAAGAGTACGTTATATTTTAGTTAAATAACCAGCAGTATAATGTAACATTCAAAATCTGAACTTTCAGTAAAAAAATAAGTTAAACGAAAGGCTACGTTATATTTTAGTTAGTGTAAACATGGCTTTTTTAAGCCGGGCCAATTTATTATTGTTATATCTGGCTAAAATTCAATTTGTGTTTCCTTTACTCTTTGAATCTTAATAAACGGCTTTCTGAATTCACTATAAATAGGAAGCAACAACCCACTGCACATAAGAATAACTATTTCACTCAATTCTGTTAAATTCAGGATCAGCTTTATTTATGTTTGTTACCTACTGTTAGCAATGCAAAAATGCAATCACGCATTTTCATCAACAGCGTGAAAATGCAATCATTTCTATTTAAGAGAAGAGATTATCCCGTAGACGGTCTACCACATCTTGATTTTGGCTAAAGACTGCATACGAAATGAATGCAGATTTCTACCCTCTCCGGGGTCCGACTACGGATATTTCGGTTGGTAAGACCGATTCTCGAAATTCCGTGATAATTATCTCATTTGCATTAGTTTAGTGTGACTGACGTTACTATTATGATGGAACTATTTTACCTCCGAAGTATTTTACCGGGAGGATGCCATCACGTCATATGCAAGGTTGCACCTTTTAGGGAGACTAATGCGGTGGTTTTCCGTTGTCTCCCACATCGCAGTACTCCGGCCGATTTCGTAAATTTCACTCTCAGTTGACATCAGACCGACCTTCTTGTTATGCACCATAAGTGCCTTCAGCTGAGACTGCGGCCTATTTGCATCCACTGCTGCCGGATAGTTTGGGTAGCATGTAGGGTGTAGACAATTCTCGTTGTCTCATTTCAGATATTTTTCCCATTTATATATTTTTCCCAAATCAGTAATTTATGTACTGGTTTTGAAACTACATTCTTCTTACTGAGCTAATACGCTACCCCTGGGCCACCTCGACACCCAGTATAATTATCTCACACATGCGAAAACAGAAAACTGTCGCATGATTCCGTGAAAGCATCGCAGTGGTTACAAAAATGATTTTATGCTTTTCAATTAATTATTTTATCACACGTGGGCAAGATTAAGACGAGGAGAGTATACTGAGCCTAAGAAACAACGTGTTGAAATTAGTTTAATTGTTGCACGTGATAATTTTCTCGGAATTTCGATAATGGACCTCTTAAGGTAGTTTGAGCGAGATATTTCCCTAGTCATAATGAAGACCATATTCGAATTTTATTTTTTAATTTCAGCGTCTGTAAGAAGTGTGAATTAAATAATGCAATATAAATGACGCAAAAATATAGTTTTATTTGACGAAAATTCTCTGAAATTAAATAAATACACCTACATAACACCTCTCTAGCTGGACTCATTTTTCCGCACCGTACGACTAGAATACCTTCAAAACAGCAGGTATTTTTTATGTGATTCTGTAAAAGCTACTTCGGTGAGCAATAGAGTCATTTTTACAAATAGTTGAGAAAACGTACAATCTCACACAGTTTTTTTCCGGAATCTAGGCGATAGAATTTTCTAAATTTTTCAATATTCTCCCTCTGGAACGCACAGCCGTAATCTATCCCATGTAAAACAGCTTGTATTTTCAGGCTGATTGCTCGAAAAGTAGTTTGGCAAGGGGTTAATATTTTGATATCATTGAAAAGGTGACAGTTTTTTCTTTAAAATGAGGGTAAATTCATAAAATTCAATGGGAAGTGATATTTCGCTCAAAATACCATAAGAGTACGCTAACCACCACACGGATCACGATTTCAAACAGTCCCTTGGCGGCTCTGGGAGCGGACGTAGGTTTTCCGGAGGGAAAAGGGTGGGGGTGGGAAAGTTCGATTGCGTAGGAGGAGGAGGATGAGGAATAGGGCGGGTTGGGGGAGGAAAGGGGGAGGGCAGAGTGGGAGATGGGGGTCATGTGGGAAATGAGATTGGTTTCGGAGCAACGGAGGGTGTGCCGAAGGGGAGGGGATGGTGCTTTTGGCGGTCTTTTGGTGTGTGTATGGGGGGGGGGTTTAGATGAGAGGGGATGCTAGAGGTGATTGTGCGAGAGGGGAAGGTAATGAAACGGTAAGATCAAGTGGCGGATGTTGGGGGATGAAAAAGAGGGATTGTCGGGAGGGGGGAGGGGAATCTTTCGTTGCCGGCAGGGCAAAGTGGTATTATGCAGTTGCGTGAGTTATGCCCCGTTAACACTTCCAGCGTGCCGACCATCGCGCGTGAAAATCGCAATTCCCGGATTTGTTCATTTCTTAATTCCAAATACATGAATAATACGCCAACCTAAGGATGCAGGTAAGAGTTACGACAACAAAATTAATTATGTACATGTACCAAAATGTTTTCCTTAAAAAGTATATATGGGTAGTACCTATAATTATAATTTATTCAACATCTGTAGTCATCAGTCCGAAGATTGGTTTGCTGCAACTAGACACTCCGCTCTCCTCTCCGCCAACTGCTTCATTCCTACATGATTATTCATTTTCACATCATTCATAATTTTCCTAAGTTAAGAATTCTTGATCTTCCTCTGCAATTCTTCCCATTCATTCCTCCTCCTAATGTTGCTTTCAATTGGATGTTGTGTCGCAGAATGTGCCATTATGTTTGTCTCCCCTACTATGGAAGAATAAAAATATGCTTAATTTTCTGCGAAAACAATTAAAAAACAATTACAACCCGGGTTTCGATGTACTGCATCGTCATGAGATGATTGGATGGAACGATATCAGACCTAATCATAATGAAGTACATAAGCCTAGGGGTTAGTTACATTTCTTTTATTTTCTGTCAAAAATGTGCATATTTGTAGGTGCCAGCGGATGGCATGTGATTTGGTTCTTCACACGAAGAATATTACCGCTAGTATTTTCCCTCGCCAGCTCTGGTGCCTGAATTTTCGCCATGTGTACAGGGCATAAGAGAGGAGGGTTGGTTCAGTTCCAAGGCGGGTATAAGATAACCTATGTCTGTTCTACCCACCTTGGGTCTGTTTTCCCCTCCAGACCCACCTTGGTTCGCCATGAGTGCAGTGTTGGTTTCCCTTTTCGCGGAGGTTGGCTCTCCATCAGGGATGAGCATGTGTACATGCAGTGAGTACATGAGTACGCACGCGTTTTCACATGCACCCAGTCGTTATGTACAAATCCATCCACTCCCTATTTCGCAGCGGTAGAATACAAAAGGAAAACCGTGAAGACTTGCACCTTTATTCCCATAGCGAGGCGTGTGCGACCCACCTAATTTGATCCCAGTGTGATGAATGGGAGGGCAGGCTAAAGGGATTAGCTGCGGGAACATGGGGGAGGTAATTCTAAGATCCTCTTGTAGATGGCACCGCAGTTGTAGGGGATCTAATTTAGAAAGGCGGGCCGAAGCATTACTCAAGACCAACTCGTGAATGACCGTCGTCTATTGTGGGGATATTCTTGGTCGAAATTACTTTAAGTTTGTTAGGTTTGCAGCCTTATACACCCATCCCACATACCCTTGTGTTGGCTAATGTAGTAGTATAATAATGCGGCAGTGACTGGAAAGAGTTCCAGGTTTTGAGCGAAAAAAAAAAACAGAAATTGTACTGATGCGTTTCTGCCGAGCAAAACCTTGTGATTTACATACAATAGAGAATAAATACGGCCATTGGTATGTTGTCTTTAAGTCAGCTGTAGAAATTACGTCTCTCAGTGTTGCATCAAAAATAATCTAGGTAAATCACCAGCACCATGCATATCAAAAGACAGTGAATATTAAATCTGAGGATTTAATTAATCCTAGGTAGATGGCAGGGCGACAAGATTACTGATGATGACAAATATTTCGATGGAATCATGATGGATGCTTTAGAGATCACAAAAAGTGCAATAATTGGCCAAGCGAATGGGAGTTTAAACTGTGTGACACCTTGGCGCCTCTTTTGAGAGTAGGCTAATATCGACGACGAGTTTCCCTGAATGGTTCCTCCATTCCCCAAATTCCTTTCCAAGGTTCAACCGTTTCGAGACCTTACTGAATAAGACCCCAGAATAAGGCCCCTGGAGTGATGAGTCCCGTTTGCTCTCAAGACTGACTGGGAGGTGGGACGAGGAGCTACGGTCCTGAGGCTCTCACGACGGGAGACGAAAAGGAGCGACATAGCAACATAGGGCCTTCTTTGCTTGCCCCTAGCACAGAATATACCAATCGCAAAAGTTCCAGGCGTATATCTGCGCGCAAGGAGGGGAGGTAGACGTGAATGAGATGAATCGGAAAGACGGAGAGTAAGAGAGGGAGGTAACGAGAGAGAGAATGTGGCAGGGGAAAGAAAGTACTTCGTGAAACAGGCACTAGGCACACATTCGCTAGGCATGTGGTTAAATTCACCCATTACTATGACCTTACCAGAGACTACGTTGAGGTCTCATTGTGACATGATTCGAAACGGGACGGCAGGTATAATGTTTGTCATCTCACTTCTTGCATTGCGTGCTGGCACCAATTAGAAAGGCTGCACACAAACACCCTTCCTCTCCCGTTTCGCGTGGTTTTGATAGTTCCGGAACGCATGTCCCAATAACGTCCATTGAGTGCAGCGCCAGGAACTTTTGCGAGAACTATACGAGCAAAGAGTCCAAGAGTGACAATGGCAGTAATAATGTTCTTCAGAATCCGCCATGTTCTTTTTTCATCCCAGTCAGTCGCTGCTTAAGTAGTGGCGAACATGAAAAAAATAATGGCTTTTTAAAGAGAGAAGACTACTCGCAAGTAATATCCAACGGAAGAATTATGTATACTTTTGACATTTTATAGTTGAATCAAATATATCATTATTTCAAACTGACAAACAAAAGAAAATGTGAAACACTTAGTGTTTGAATATTTTATGGCATTAATTGATGAAATAGTTTTGCGTTATTAGCATCTGAACAAGACACTATTAATAAAAAAAGCAAAGTTGCTCTGTCTGTCTGTCCACAAATTTACGTAAGAAAATACACGTAAGGTTCATTTCTCCTGCATGCAGTATTTTTTTATTTTGCATAATCAAATTATAAATAATGATCGAATGAAGACAGGATGAAGACCATTAGAAAGAAAATTTAATAAATTTGTTATTTTTACAATTTATTATAGTTTTTCATTCAAATTCGTGAAATATTGGGGAAAACATTTGTAGAATTGCTCAGAATTACGCGTTGTTTGGTGAACCGTCCCCTTGACGACCAACAGTATTGTTGAAGCAGGAGATCATATGATTATTTAGGCATTAAAGACCTATAACGAATCAATTTTAAGTAGCTTTTATCCTAAGGGTAGCATTTCTGAGTATAACACCTTCTTGAATAGAATGAATTCTGAGATGAAAGATCATCAAACAAGCAGTTAGACAGTACTATTTTGTTGGTTTAGAGTACCCTGCGTGTCAGTGTGTCTAAATCCTCAGTTGAAAAGTAGGTCATATCATGAAAGACATCATCAGTAATCTCATCAAAGGCTTTCGTAGAATTTTGATGTTTTTTTCCTAAGAAATAGTAATATCTTCATGCTATTCCCTGCTTGACAGGTTTTCTTTTTCCTTTACAAGCCAATTTTTTTCTCAAGCCAACATTAACATAAAGATGTTCTAAATGAGTTAGGGTGAGAATTGGCATATTGTTAATGGTAAATAATATTGTTTATAGGATTAAGAGATCTGGAACTCTTTAAACTCGGTGAAGTAGTACTATGGCTTCAATTATCTATTCCCCTTGAAGAATGACTTAGGACGCATTTTAAAGGCATTCGTGATCAATGAGCTATATATAAGATAATCAATGAGCTAAAAAATGCTTCGATGTTTGAAGACATCTTTGAATTAGGGAAAAACATTAACCTGGTGGCAAAATAACACTACACCAGCTGTTACAGACAACCATTATTGATTATTATTGAACGATTTTATTTAATGGCTATTCTTCTTCTACTTTCTCTTTACCTTTTCCCTTGTTCAGGGGTCGCTGTTCCTTATTTTATTTTTCTAACCCTTTCTGTACATCGCATCCTCCGCACTACTACTTTTCTACCTCATGTCTTCAGCTATACAATTCTTCCACCTTCTCCTTGGTCTTCCTCCAGAGCTTCTTTCTTCTTCCTCCAAGTCGAGCATCCTTTTGCACCATGACTCCTTTCTTCTCATCAAATGCCCATACCAGCGTAGCCGACTTTTCTGAGACTCCTTTGATGCCTCCGCGACTCCAGCCATCTCCCGGATTATATCATTTCTAATTCTATCCTTCCTTCACGCAGAGAAGTAGGTGGTTTCATGAACTCACAAGCTGGTAACCACTACTAAGTCAGAAGGTTAATTTTAGTTTAACCAAGAAGATAGTATCGATTACCATCTCACTTGGTTACCTTCCGTGGGTTGCCGTCACCGCGTCGTGCTGGTAACCAGAACCAAGAGGCGGTTTATGCCTTAACCAGACCCATAGTTATGATAGACATCTCTCATTGTCTGAACGTCCATCACCAAGTTGAACAGGTAGGGACTTAGAAACGACCCCTGGTGTATTCCGACTGTCACTGGGAAACTTTCTGTCACAAAAACACAGGTTACTACCTTGGTGTACATTCCATCATACATATTCTTAACCAATCTGACATATTTCTCTGGTACTCCCTTCAGTCTCATGCTTCTTTATATCTCCTCCCTCAGCACTGAATCGTATGCTTTTTCCAGGTCTATCAACACAAGATGAAGGTCTCTTTGTTCATTTATTGGTTATTGTTGAACTATAATTGTGGGAATGTTGATGAAATACAAAGATAGGCATTGTAACCAATCACCTTCTGTATTTCCTTATATTTTGACAGAATAGTAGCGTCGTTAGGTGTAAAAAGACCACAGAGTAATCGTGTTGTAAAAACTGCTTTTGTAAAGTAACACTCATAAATTAGGCGTAACAGCCTCTGTAATAATACTTATACCTACATAATTACTCAATAATATAGGTACTACTGAGATATTTATACTTATCCATTTCATTGGCGAGGAGTGTAGCCTTAAGAATTGACGAAACTATTTTTAATGTCATTCCCTGAGAACAGAATAAAGAATAATAATTTATGAAAATATTTAAACAACTGACTCTCTGCCAAATACAGGACAAACGGTTATACCCACACTAATTAACTCGTTTGATGACTACTTCATCGTTATTTCGTGAAATGTCTATAGGAGTAAATATTCAAACATATTTACGATTTTATTCCTGGTCACATACTTCGGCATGGTTAATTAAGGCATGCAGTTGAATTTCGTAATTTGGCATAGGTAAATCGAAAGGGGTGCCGGCAATGAGTCCAAACGACCCAAGTTAACTATCTACCTACCTCACATAAAACAAGTCGTAAAATTGGTGATTACATCTGATTGTCAGATAGATGATACCACAATCTCTAGTTTCACTGCAGGACACACAGTTATTTTCTAGTCTTCCTTGTCTCCCTTTGGTTGGATCCCATTCAAAGTTTTTACGGCTCTCTTAAAATTGTAACGGTGGGAGAGCGAGGTGCAATGAAGGCTGCCGTTTCTCGAAATATGCCCGCTCTCTTTTGCGCGTGCAATAACTCGAGCTATAAAATACATGTCGCGCGCATGAAAAGCATGCACTAATGAAGTGCAGTCGAAGTGTTCCCACGAGGGGAGCAAGGGGATGGTATTGGAGGAGTGAGATGAGTGAGGGGATATGTTTATTGTTCTTTGGAAAGCCACCTAAGAACCAGTAGAGAGTATGAAACTTATCACAGTCGAACAGTATGACAAAACCAAAATACAATACAAGGATTGCAAATATTACTGTGGACTTCATAAAGATTGGCAAGCTTTTACAATAATCTAAATTTTTTTAATGTATCAAACAATAAAAGGAAGAAACTTTTACGGGTTGTTTCAGCCATATCACATAGTATTTAAGGTCAACGTGTAAAAGAGCATACATAAAAAATACAATTATTGGAATTGGGTAGTTCAGCAATATCAGTTGACTATGACTATATTTTCACAGAAGAAAGATTGGTTGTGAAACATGATTGACAATTGACTGAACATATAGATGGATAAGAAAATTAGGACCCTATATTACAAACATATTTAAAGGTGTGATTTTTTATAAGATATTCGTAATTTTTTTCGAACATCGGTATGGTACGGATGCAAATTATACTCCTGGGCAGTGATTTCCATAACTTTATAGCATTGACCAGAGAAGAATTTCCGTATCCAATACTATAATATTACATACGGAATTCAGTAAGATTGGTACTGTCCTGGAAGGCTATACGCAATCACTGAAATTTTACTGGTGGGGAAGAGGTATTTTTATTCATATTTTCACGCATGTCTTCCATAATATTAAATTATCCAATATAGTAGGCGACAAATACAGAAGTTGGGGACACTATTATTAATTTTTCATTACGTAGCCTAAAAGATACTGATAGCCAAAAGGAGGAATAGATGGCGATGATATGATTAAGTGAAGGTTGAACAGCGGCTGTTAAAGCAGACGTGATTAGTCGACAGCAGCTAGGTCCTACTGTGAGCTATTAGCAAACTAGTACCGCATCAACTATGATAGCGATTTTGCTTTTTAGCCAGCATGCTGATTCTATGTAACACTTTAGTGGAGAGCTATCATACTAGCAAGTATCCTTGAACGTGTGCTGGATCTAGTTTCGTGTGAAACGGGCTTAAGGGAAGGGCACTGTATGGGGCCGAATATCTGACCTTAACAAAAAGCTCTGGGAACTAGTGGAGAGCAATATTCTGAGAAGGATACTCGGACCTCGAATATAAGAAGGCGGCTCTTACAGAAGACTATACAACCAGATGGAAAAATTATCAGACAACATCAGAAAAAGAAGAACTATGTTTTTGGACACATCTACCGAACTGATTATAGAAGACTCGGACTCAGAGAATATTTATATCTTAAAGAGGTGCCTACATTTGCTCTATTTTAATAAGTATTTGTCGGTACTATATGCATTATAATATCAAAAGTATCTGTCATTGACCTGACCCACTTTTGTTGAAATGCTGACGCGGATCCGGAATACATTATTTGCAAGTTTTGTTGACTCTGCTAATTGTTGTCTCACTCGTAGTACTCTGAGACAGTCGCAAGCACGCTACTGGTTTAATGATAATGGGTTTTTTAATTTTGCATAGAGATTGGGGATGTTATGAGACCAGAAAAGAGATTTTTTCGAAGCATTTCCCAGAGACTTGCAAACATGTTGATATGTCCTATATTTCATTCACTCAAACATAAATATGTTGTTTCTAATGGGTAATTTTCTATTTATATAATCTTTTTCAGCTTCAATGTATCCATTTCAAACGTTACGTTACAAATATCAATTCTGTTAAATAGTACTATTCTTTCATCAAGTTATTCAACACTACTGTATTTCGCAAGCATTCGTTAAACCCTACTCAACGTTGAATACACTCATATATGTGAGGAATACTGTTTACATGCCTCAAGAGTGGAAATAGTTGTTGCAATTCATGTATTTTACGCACGGATCGGCGGTAGCTATAACAAAAATGTATTTTAACGAAGGTGGTACAGATAAGGCTACCGGTATTTTGGATCTTGATTGCTGCTATTGTGCGTGGGAGGAGATATACGTGTCCTCCATAGTGTCTCTCTAACTTATGGTCATTGCTAAACCGAGTTCTGTTATGGATCCTTTTATTGCATCTCCCAGTATAGCGGAGAACCGGGAACATAATTCTCTCTAGTGGATCCGTCTGTTGCGGCATCAGCCATGCCATAAAATGCAAGGCATCTATTCCACAACGTGTTTGAATTACTCTTGAGTAAATTTTAATAAGGGGGTAGGATACAGACTTCAGTCCCATAGCACCGAAACCCCATGTTGACTGCTACCTAGTTAATGATAGTATGTAGAGAGGGAAAGACTTATGTGTGTTGAATGTGAAGAAAACGCATCATACTGCGTATTTTGAAATAAATAAAATCAGCCTATGTTTTAAAAATCCCTGCTCAAACCTCGTTTCTCCGTAGCCACAAATATTTACCAAAACGTTACCACAAAATATATTTAAAAGATTTTTCTTGATATTATATTCTTTTTCCTTACGGTTTTCACATTTTGATGAACTTGAAAAAATCCCTCTTTTTCTCAGGTAGTACCAAACAAGTTTGTGATGGGATTAAGCCAGGCTACACTTCGTTTGCACTCCTAAAGATTTTCTGGAACTGAGTTCAAGGGACTGGGAGTCATCAACTACATCGTGGGAATGTTTTCAAGGGAAAAATGAATCAGTCATGCAAACCCACTGCAGTAAAACACTTGCTCAAGATGGGAGGTGTTGGAAAACCTGCGATAACCTACTAGAAAGTGACAAAATAAGAGAGATGCATTGCCCATGAGGTGCGTGCAAATATTTGTTACCCCCTCGCATCATTTCCTGCCACAACACAAACAGAGCGAGAGATTAAGGTCCTAAAACACACGTATCTTTTATTTCTTTTACATTCTTTCATCCCCTTTACCTTTCCTTTTCATTGCCGGTGACCCAACATCCCCCTTGGATATATCTGGGGGTAACATACAGATGTTGTTGCTCCCTAAAAACCTACATCGTAAGGTTACCATAAACTGGCGGAGACACCTAACTCTAAACCGGGTGTAAACCAAGGCAGGCAGTCGTGCAGTGATATTGGTTGGCGGGTGAAGAGACCACCACAGTGCACACAAAAGCTCCACCCCTCCCCCGGTCCCAAAGCGTGAGTGTGTGAGCAGTAGGGGGGGGGGAGAGGAATAAAAACGTTATAGTGTGTTCCACATTAAGTTGACAGTATGGGCTCTTATGGAGATTAGTAAACTGTTAATATCTCCATAAGACCGAAGGTGCGACTTTGCCAATAAGTAGTTCAATACAGCAAACTAAAGTTCGTCCAAGATAATAGCAGAGTGGACAGTTATAAACGCAGTTAGTAAACTCGTTCAATACCGTCAGGGGAAGCGAATCACGTGACCGAAGAATCCAAGATGGTGGCCTTTGTTTACATCATATGATCGTGAAAAAATTGATTACTTCCAATTACTTTCCAAGTCAGTATACTGAATTTAATCTTATTATGGTATTTTTACTATTGTCTTGTGTTGTTGTAATAATTTGTCATATGTTTGCCGCCATGATGATGCTGCTTTATTGTTTTGATGTACAATGAACAATGGTGGAATTGGATTTGAACTCGTCCCTGCTAATTTCCATGTGAGTTATCATAAGCTAGTTTAGATAGTTTCTTAATGTTAAATCATAAACTAATTGACATTTAACATAAAATAAAATGACTTCAAAAAATATTCATTAAAAATTGCGTCGGCTGCTACTCATCCATGAAAGCGTCGCGACTACGTCATGTCTGCGTCACCGATAGGCCTTTGCAAGCAGTCATCCTATTGGTCGCAGGTTTGAATGCTCACTGCGCAATTATCTTGGACGGACTATATCTCCACATCTAGGAGTCTTCCAGCAGGCGAATATATTATTCCCTGAAGTAATTTCTTTAATTTTAGCGCGGAGAACGGAAATGGTATCCCTCGTGGCCTAGAGGTGAGTACGCGACGAGTAGATTTTATGGGTGGGCGAGGGCTTTCCGGAGCCCTCCTGGCACTCATGGGGGTTATTTTTAAATCTCACTTAAGTGAGAATACGTCATAAAATGTGGAAAATGAAGTCATTTTTCGTAGTTCATCTCCGCCACCCAGGCGGCGTGACCATCTTCGGCTCTCTAGTGGTGAACTGCCGGTCTATTTATTTTACCCATCCGCTCTTTTGACTCATAATCCGTATCTTTCGACTCACGATCCGTTTCATTTGGCTTCATATTTCATTAGTTCAATCTCACCTGTAGTTAGGAACGTCAAATGAAGCCACCATCGGACCTTGGCTGATGGTGAGCCGATCATTAAAAGAGCGAAACGGATCTCCCACCTTCCCACAAAGAGTCATTAAAAAGGTGAGATTACAAAATAAACCCTCAGACCTCATAGTCCATTGTGCCGTCCCACATTTAACCTGCCTGCCACTTGGGCCACAAGTGCACCACGGTAGAGGGGTGGAGGAGGGGCCACCCTCAACCTTCCCGTTATAGGAATGGATGAGGGTCAGCTCCCTCCAGCCTTCCTGGTCTGGGTCTACCCTTCGATCTCACGGTATAGGTCTGGAGTAGTGTTACCTCTCCATTCACCCCGGTAGAGGTATGGAGAAGAGCTACCCCTCCTACCCCCAACGTTGATTAACTTCGGTTATCTGACGGGAACCGGTGTTTCAGCGTGGCTAGGCCCTTGCCCTCACTGATACTAAGTTTGGCAACAGTGTTTTCCACAAGACCCATACTGTCAACTGAATGTGGAACGCTCTATGGAAGCGAAGAGGGGGAGGAGGTGGGCGTTGCCGAGAATCGTGACTTCCGATAGCTGGAACCCTCTCTTGTGTGCCTGAGGGGTTTAAGGCTTTGTGGCGGGGGGGAAATTGATGGTGGGGTAGTGGGGAAAAGGGGGAGGGGGGGCTCAGAGGAGGCGCCGCGCTGCGGCCGGAAGAAATCGCTCGCGGGTAATTGCTCTTTCTTCCCTTCACTCCCTTCCCCTCTCCCTCCTCCTCCAAAACCCACCCCCTGAAAATACGGTTTTCCATTTCCCCTCCTCTTACCCTGATTCTCCCTCCCCCCTTCCTGCAAAGCTTCCCCACCTCCCCCCCCCAATTTCCTCCCGCTTGCTCCAATTTTATCACTGCACGCTCCTCCACTCCACGGATCATCCATCCCCCTCTCATCCCCCACCGCCCACCCCTCACCCCAACCCCCGGATCCTACTCGTCTGCTTCGCACCCACACCCACACCCTTCCACGCTCCAATTGCCACCCTCTCCATACATTTCCATTCTCCGTTTCACAATATCCCGATCCCTGTCGATTTTCATGAAGACATGTCCCTAAAGGTGATGTTCCAGTCTTGGTGGATCCATTCATTCATTTACTAGAGTAATCTATCGGTTATAGGTATCTTATGATGAAAGTCAGAGAAAATACAGCAGATATTTACACGTGCAGGGCACTATCAACCTTTAGTATCTCTCACATTCTAAAATTTAAGTGTTAGAAATGAACCAAGAACCAAGGGAGTAACAGTACTATTTTTTGTGATGACATATCGTAAAAAAAATTATTAGCATCATTTGCTCTACGAAGTTAGACCTGAAACACCTAATTGAAAACTTCGGCCTATGCCTAATTTGTTCTTGAAAACTTCTTGATTGACTTTTTTTCAAATGTATGAAAAAATTATCTGGAATTATGTCAGTTGGGTTAATCCCGGGGAAAATTAACCGGAAGGTGATTAAGTATCTGCTGTATTAGAAATTTCTCCTCCATTTCCTTTATTCTCAAATATTACAATAAAATTGAAACAATAACTGCTAAAAAATAGCTAGCATCATTTGATGTACGAGCGTAAACCTGAAACACCTGGGGGCAAAATATGGCATTGATATACCTACTTCTTTTAATTAAATTTCATTCTTGAATTCTCTTCCAAAATTACGAAATATTAAACGGGAAGATGGATGGCAAAGGTACTGAACTTATGCCGGCAAACATTCATCGTGGTGAAAGCAAGTAGATGCTACTTCGGAAGTCACTCTTCCATCTCCCTTCTTTCCTAAAGTTACAAGAATTTTAAAAGTTAAATGCTAAAAATAAAAAAATAAAACAAATACGGTTTATACACAGTGTATCACGATGAAAATCTGTGCAGAATTTTACTGTGTACGTTTTGGGAATCCAATTATTAATTTTTATCTGTTGTACATATTACTTCCTCGTACGTTTAGACTAGGACAGAAGGAAAAATAGAATCAAAATGCTGCGCGAGAACAATCGACATTTGACCAACACTGGGGAGGTAAAGATAGAATCGCTGAAGAAGCTAGACGCCATACCGAAAGTTCCATAGCTGAAGTGCTTCGGAGATTGGTATAAGCGCTGGAACAAGAGAATTATAACTGTTGAGGACTACATTCAATGGGAAAAATTTAATACTGAGGCAAAAATAAAAATAAATCTTGTTCTCGATCACGTTCAATTCCATTGCAAGATCTGACATTGCCAGTCTGAGCAGCATATATGCCAGCATAAACTAATATCTCACAAGAGGGTTGCAACATGGACTTGGTTTTGTGTCAATGATGATAGTACGCGGCTGTGTATAGAACTTTTAAGTCGAGTTCACATGGATCCGGTACGGGTTGCGAATGAGAAACGCGAAAATGCATGTAGCCAATCATAAGTAAGGAAATTGCGGAAATTCGGAGAGTGATTGGCTTGATGCATTTCCGCGATTCTCATTCCGCACCCGTTCCGGATCCAAGCGAACTCGGCTTTAATGATTGTGGTCTTTATAATTGTTTGGTCAAGGATTAGCTGGTGACAGTTGTTAATTACAATTTGTTATGAAGCAAACGTTCGTCGTTTCTTTAAAAGGTGAGCAATATATTTTGTAAATGTTAGTAACTTACCATGGAATTTACTATCCAAGCCTTTTTTTCGATCAGGCAGTTGTCAATGATATGTTAGTCTCTCCATGTAAGCCCTGATGGCGATTTACCGAATCAAATTAAACCGGAACGTTGAAAAAAGCACAATGGTATGTTATTTAAAATCGTCAAAATAAGAAAGTATTCTACAGTAAATAAATATGTTTTGAGAAAAACAAAAACTCCGTACATTTCTTTTACCAAACCTCGTATACACGCTTGTACACCTAAACTGTACCTTGTAAATGGCTCGATTTTCTGAAACTATAGTGAAAACTGGAAAAAATAATTTGCTGATACTATGGTGGGAAATAAATTACTGTGTGAATGAATGTTGACCTACCGTTTTCATAAAAACTAGAAAAATGCCTCTTGAATCTCAACGGGAGTGATAAAAGTAAAAAAAAAACATTTAGTAGGTCGATTTATACAGGAGAGAATCTGACTTCTCATTTCTCATCTTAGATCTTTATTACTGAATGGAAATTGCCCATTTTGTCGCTTAATGATTACTTCATTCATTCCGAGGCTAAATGGAAAGCAGGGATTTGGGAACTTAGAGCCCATTGAAACGCAAACCATCCCCCTTGAGCTCTAGGACTGTATTAAGGTTTAAGAGGTGCAATACGTAGGTCTAAACCAGTGGCCAAAAATTTACATAGTAAGACAAAGGTACATTACGCTAACCGATGGGCTCTATTTACTAGAATAAATGTGACGAGCTAAATGCAGATATTATATGAAAGCCGTAAAGCGCAAAAGGAAAGGTTTGAGTACAAAATACCCCTACTTAAATCTCACAGAAATTAGCTAATATCGGTCATTTAATTTAATGTAAGCCATAAAAAACCCGGGCATAATTTCCCGCTAATAGCAGTTGCTCACGTTGCCAAGGAAATAGGTGTGCTACGGCTGGAACCGTGGAAAAGTTGATATTTTTTAAATTGAAAACGTAATTTTTAAGTCTCTTCCTTGAACTACGACTTTGACGTGATGGAAGGGCTTTTGCGTTCCAATGACCCCTAGAGCTGGACTGGCAGGAGCAAGTACTATTGCTCCTGGTAGGGCCACCCATGCCAGATAGGTCGAAGGGTAGAAGCCAGACGAAAGGTAGTTCCATGATGGTGTCACGTTAAAAATACCGTTGAGTGGGGTGGGAATACCTATCAACTATCACTTCCTATAATATGAAAGTCATTCACAGAGAATTGATTCCTGGCAACTGCGGGACGCCGCCCACTAGGACCGGTGTCGTGACCGGCAGTGGGAGAGGCAAGGCCTCCGCAGTCGTCATCACATGAAATCCTTGCACAGCATCATCATAGGTGGATACAAGGGATAGGAGGGAGAAGAACAAGAGGAAGAGGAGGAGGAAAACAGTGGTAAAAATAAAAACTTGGAACGTAAGAAACATAATGAGGGCCGGGAAACTTGAAAATATTAAACAGGAAATGGAAAAAAGGAAAAATAGATGCTTTGGGATTGTGTTAGGTGATATGGAAGGATAGTGGGGACTATAAGAGTGATAGCTACAGGGTAATTTATAGTGGGGGAGATGAGAGTCAACGTGGGGTAGGCATGGTACTGAACACAAAACTGGGGATGAGGGTGGTAAACATTGAACAAGTGAGTGACAGGATACTAGTGGTAGAAATAAAAGCACGCCCGACGAATTTCGTACTGGTCCAGGTGCACATGCCTACGAGCAACCATAGGGAGGAAGAGGTGGAAGAGGTGTACGAAAACGTAGAAGAAATAATTAGAGAAGTGCCGGGAAAGAAAAACCTGATAGTGATGGGTGACTGGAATGCAGTGGTGGGGGGAAGGGAGGGACGGATTAGAAGTGGGAGGGTTTGCGCTAGGAAGAAGAAATGATCGCGGTGAAAGCCAGTTAATTTTGCAGAAGAAATAAATTAGTAGTGAGAAACACTTGGTTAAAACATCACCCCAGGCGTAGGTACACATGGAAAATGCCGGGTGATACTGGGAGATACCAAATTGATTATATAATGGTAATGCAGAGATTTAGGATTAGTGTATTATAATTGCGTAGCTATCCAGGGGCGGATGCGGACTCAGATAATAACTTGGTGATGATGAAGTGTGAAGAGAGATTCAAAAGGCTTATTAAGGCTCGCCGGGGTTTATTATTCAATTCCTTGTACTTCCTCTTGCCTACGTTGGTGTTAACGTTTTTCCATATCATTCTCTCCTCCATTTTCTTTATCATATCTCCCGTAACGCAATGCTTCTTAACCCTCTTCTTTTCCACGATTCCTATTTTTTTCTCTGCCGCTCCTGCGATGCCTGTTTTTATAATCTCCCATCTTCTCTCTATTGTTACCATCCGCTTTCCTTCACCTATGTTCTCTTCTACTAGCTCTTTGTATTCCCTCCTTTTCAACTCTTTCAATGATTCAAGGTTTCACCTCCTTATCTTCCTACCTTTACAAAGCCTTTTGAAACTCACTTCACACTTCATCATCACCAAGTTATGATCTGAGTCCGAATCCGCCCCTGGATAGCTACGCGAGTATGTTACGCTTATCCTAAATATCTGCCTTACCATTATATAATCAATTTGGTATCTCCCAGATCACCCGGCATTTTCCATGTGTACCTACGCCTGGGGTGATGTTTAAACCAAGTGTTTGTCACGCAGCAAGGGTATGACAAGTGTACCCGTTGTCGCCTTTACTTTTTAACATCTATGCTGAGGAAATGGCAAGAGAGGCATGGGATGAGCTAGATGTGGGAATGAAAGTAGGAGGCCAGCGGATAAAGTCTGTTAGATTCGCAGACAACCTGGCGTTGGTCAGTCGGTCATCGAAAGGATTGCAAACTTTAGTAGATGCATTGGGAAAGCAGTGCGAGAAAGACGAGATGAAGATAAATGATAAGAAAACAAAAGTAATGAGATTCTCTAGGACAAAGAAAGCGAAGCTGGTGATAAGAGAAGGAAGTCACAAACTGGAGGAAGTAGAACAATTTAATTACTTGGGTAGTACGCTAGAAGAAAAAGGACAGAGTAGCAAAGACATTAGGAGGAGAATAGCGCTAGCGAAGGAAGCGCTCAATAATAGAAGGAAGCTGATGACAGGGACCTTAATTAAGGAAACCAAGACCAAAGGATTAATTAAGGACCAAAAAGAGGCTGGTGAAGAGCTTGTTATTGAGCGTGGCGTTGTATGGGGCAAAAACGTGGACCTTGAGAAAGGAAGACGAAAATAGGCTGAAGGTTTTTGAGATGTGAGTGTGTAGAAAGATAGACAAGGTGCGTTGGACGGAAAGGAAGACAAATGAGGAAGTGCTTGACATGGTGGGCGAGGTGAGGAAACTTATAGATGATATTAGGGGAAGGCAGGGTGGGTGGCTGGAAGCGGCAATGAAGGGCGATGGTTTGCTGAAGGCCGTTATAGAGGGTAGGATGTTGGGTAAGAGGGGAAGGGGAAGAAAGAGAATCGGTTTTATGAACGGGATGAAGAAAGGTAGGACTTGCGCTTGTATGAAGAAAAAAATACTAGAGGTAGGTAGGGCACGGCACGTGTAAGAGTCCGCTGAATATTTTCTGACGTTCATCATAACCTACCTGTAACCGGTAGGTTACTCTAATGATGATGATGAATTTTTAAGTATAAATGAAGCATATAACAAATTCGATTGCAAGAATTAAATACTTCATTCTTTATGCCAGCGGATAGGGAAAATTTTAAAAATATATCTTGATTGTAATTTATTCAAAAAGCGTAAAAGAAATCTATGCACTGATTCCAACGCCTTCATAATGAAAGTAAAATATTGGAGCCCGTTTTGATGGTCCTGGGGCCCTTGTGATCCTGAGGCCCTTTTGATGTGGCCTATAATACTCCTTAGTATTTACCTACGCTAGAATCATGCTACATTTTAAGTCAGCCGGTTCAATAGTTTTCGAGGAGAAGAGTAATGAACATACTCATCGAGAGATTGACAGACACCAATACATTTTTATATTTAAAGATAGATGAAATGGTTCCATAAAGTGTAGCCAGAATCAGCCTCTTACATTCACCACCGCAGTTGTAGATATCGCACGATTGGTCGGACCAGACATCTACCCTTCCGTCAAACATCTCAACCCCCTCCCTGTAATGCTTCATCAGAATGCCGCAGGCTCCTCCGTCTTCGTCGCCAGTCTCCCTCCCCTTCTGGTAGCCCGACCTTCATTTTCGTCGACACCTTTTCATTTGGGCCAATTGTGCCAATCCCCCGGGAAATTCCTTTCCGTCCCTAGTAGTTTTTTCCCAAGGAAAAGCCAATGAATTCAGACATGCATTACAAATGAGCCCCTGAAAGTACCTCTGTATTCCATTAAATATTTGATTGCAGCTGGGATCGCCTTAGGATAAAGTTCTTATTGCTCTGACATGCTCATGATGAAGTTAATTTTTTTTATAATTAAATTTTCACTGACCGTTATTACTATATATGTTGGAAAAATGCTAGATATGTACGTATGATAAAAAATATGTTATACATGTTCTCTAAACCCATATATCTGGATAGTCTGCATATAAAACAGTAGGGATGCAAACAATCATCTTCATAAACAATGAATCTTAACACATGTGATTAATGATTAATGCCGAAAATTTCCGCTTAATGTTTACTCCCTTTATCATACAAAAAAACTCCATCCCAGTTTTTGCTATTGATTTCAATTTGAAAGCATTGAAAAAGGAAATAAGTAAACTTCAATTGGTGAGTTTAACTGTCTTTTTGGGTAATAAAATTCTGGTATTCAATTAATGTTCTGGTATAAGGGCTCCCATCGTCCCACATTCGTTTTGCAAGGGCCCACAGTCCTTTGACAGTATTAGTGTGCGCCACAAAAGCTGTGTTTCGAAAATTCTCCGAGTGATTCACAGTGAAATGCATGAAACTGTAGCCTTTAAGATGAGAAATTCCGATATAACTTGTCCAACAGTCGGTTATTTTCAACTTTCCTGGATGGATGTATTCTTTACTGACATTCAATAAAGTAAAAAATGTATCTGCTGCTCTACCGGGTACTTCGTATGTGAAACACTCCCTGTAACCTCGGCAAATATCTCCAAAAACCCCTTCTTCTGGATATATTCTGCCTATATTATACTTATTATCCGTCGTGAAAAGACACTTTTGTCAATTTTTACTGCTAAACCTTCGCCTATAAGTTTTTGATTCTGCAGTAAATAATACGCTCAAACTTCTCGAACAAAATATTTCCAGTCAGTTACTGTCACACTGTCCATTCCAAACTCTTCATTAGAGAACTTGAACGTAGAATACAGCATACTCCAACTGTAATACACTACAGCCTCCAAATTAATTTTACCAAACCCCAGCCACGTAACCTTTCTTAAGGTGGGTTTTTTCACTGTCAAGTTACTTCCACCAGTTTATTCTGCAAGAGCTTGTGGGGGATTTTACTCTGATGAATTTTGTTTCGCAAGTTAGCGCAGAGCCAGTTTGGTTGCCGTTTACAATGGTAACAATACACTTGTTCAAGCGACTTACCGAAACTTTTAAAAGTTCAGCATGCGGTACCTTCATATTCGTTAGTACTCATGAATGATTATGAGTACTCGTTAATTAATGAAAATACTTAGAACTTTTCTACTAAATTTTGTGGAAAAGTACTAAGTATTTTCATTATTCGTGAGTACTAAGATAATAAACTTCTACGAAGTGTACCCGGCCACTGTCAAGTTTAACTTCATATTTTTTTTAGCAACAATTGTGATAATTGGAAACGTATTACTTCGCGTTTAGAAGAAAATATGTACATATGTAATCCAATTGCTACAAAATATATGCCATGTGCCTTAAGGTTACGTGTTAAAATAGCATTGAATGTCCAAAAACAGAATCCGTATGATGCAATTTTTTTACTTTTATCTGCAGATGTCACTAATGAGAACACGTATGCCAAGATTCTCGCAAATCTGTTCATTAAAAAATCGCTCCAGCCACCTTATGTAGATTTTAAGAAGAAATTTTCTTTTCCGTGGACAAGGTAAACTTTTCAGATCAATATTCCATAAAATATGTTTTAAACTGATCGGTGGTTTTCAAGCGATGAGCGGCATCCATTGGATCGCTGTCATATTGTCCGCGTACATCCGCCCTCCCGACCCTTCCCCCAACCCTTATCCACTGACCCCTCCTGCCCCCCGCTCGATGCCGCCCCTCCCCAAAACCACCCCCTGCGTAAGCCATTGGAAAACTCCCTCCGAGGCCTCCATCGCATTGTGGGGCACATAAAACTGATGCCTTTGGGGGCAATAAATAGGGAAGCACTCCGAGGTGCTCGATGGCAATATGGCGACCGGGTGAAAATGGAACGGGTAATGGGGTTTCTGTCGACGACGACCACTTCGGAAACTTCCACGCACACGGCTCCAGATATCGAAACGCTGTCCGTGGACAGTGAAGGCGAGGAGGGAGAGGTGCAGGTTTTTTTTAAGTACCGGAATGGCTGAGGAAGGAGGATAGAAGGAAAATGATGGCGTCGAACGCTTTTTGAAATGATAAAATGATCCTATGGCATAGATTTGGTCGACGCCTTTTCGTTCTTCTTCTCATCAGCCGTTTCTCTTTCAAAATGGGAGATCGTTTTGCGCTATGAAGGAAATGTTTTAGAGCTGTGCATGGTAAAAAAAACCTTCTGCACACGCACCATTGGCTTTTCACGCCCCACTCTTGTGCGGGCGCTTCCCTGCAGTGGATGTTTTTATGAGGATGCATGACAAAACCCTTTACTTTTGCCACGACTGCTGAAATATTTCTTTAAGCATGTTGTTCTATTTATTTTAATGTAATTGTGGGTGTGATCAATATTTTGGACCGTGGATCATAGCAGTATAGCCAATATCAATGGCATATAAAATAGTAGTAAACCCTTGTATCCATTTTATTGATGCATCGTATTCAAAGTGAGAGAGAAGTTGAATTAACTCATAGCTTTGCCTGAAACATTTATCTCCATAATAAAGAATAAAAACTCCACAATAATCCACACTATTTAATACAATAAAAACGACCTAGTTTTCAACACATTATGTCATCTGCAAGGTTAATTCATAGCTTTCCTTTTATAATATTTTTTCTTAAAAGTTAGCAGCTACATTGCGTGGATTTATTTTTAAAGTAAAAACCACCATTACTCTAAAAAATGTGATTTTCAACGTATGCAAAAAGTTGCCAAGTTGATTTTTCCATCACTGATCACACTTATGCTATTTAACGCTGGTGAAAACATTCTTTAGATTGTATAATTCCAAGAATATCACGCTTTTAAAGAAACAATAACTTCTAGATGGCATAATGTGTCGAAACCTAGGTCGGCTTTCTTGTATTAAAAGTAGTGCGGATTTTATACTCTGTGAGTTTTTATTCTTTATTATGGAAAACAGATATGCTAGAAGAATAAATGGCTTCCTGAACTGGAAATCGAACTACTTTCACTCTTCGGTTTAATGTGAAGTCCACTAAGTCACAATTGATTTATGAAGGATCTATACGACATAGCTTTTCTATGCCATTGCGAACCATTCTGAATGGCACACATGGCAAATACCTATGGCTGTGTTTTAAGGGAGTCACTGACCGCGATGAGAGACCCTATAAACACGTCCAAAGCTCTTCAATGCAGTAAATGAACGGATAGCGTAATGACTGAAGTAGCAAAAGGTCCGTTGTTGTATTCCTGGTGAGCACAATCACGTTTTTCCAGGCAAATTCCAACGCATTCTTTGTCGGTCTATGTAGCAGACGATAACGTGACCGATTAACTGACTGGGAAATGGAGAGATTAATTGCTGCCGAATGAGGCGGAATGGAGAAAGAGAGGAAATTTGTTTACGTGGAGATAGAACTGGCATGGGGAGAGCTATGTTAGATCGAAAAATAAGTCAATGAACGATTAACTAAATGTTATAACGCTATATATTGCAGTCAAATGTATTAAATAAGTATATACCTAAACTTAGACTAGCGTGCTATAAATTTTGAGCAATGCAGGTCATGCCATGTTTTTCACATATCTATGAATTAAATCGATTATATCAATATTTTTAACAGTATTGATTATTTCTGTGAGTGATGCGAGGAAATATGTTTTGTTCGTAGATAATTAATTAATTGTAGCATAAATTTTCTGGGAGACTTACATATTTTGAAGTTCTCTTTGGTAAAGATTTGGTCCGATGCGTATTTTGTGCGAATTTTAAGTACACCTTCACAAGTATGAATGCCGTTGAAATTTTTCTCAAAATTATATTAATAAATCATGAACTATGGTAAAAATTTTAAACATATTAATAAAAGAGAACTCCGCGTTGGTAAACGACATAATTGATTATCGAGTAATTAATATTGCTATCGAACGGTGTCTTGAGGTGTCACCAGAGAACGAGCGTTGAATCATCGCCGGTAAAAATTAATTAAATTTAGACTTTGACGAAGAACTTTCCCTGTCAACTACTAATCAATTGTCTCATTCATATTTCGTACGGTTAATATATCCAAATGTCGGCGCTACAGACAGATGTTTGTGGAATTTTGTTCAACCATTGATAATTATTATGAAGCACATACAAATGTCATTTATTCCAATGTTAATCTTTTCGCCGATACCGTCAAGTCTCCCGTCTATTAAGAATTTTCCATCATAGAAACCATTGAAAGCAATTTAAAAGTAAAGCGAAGGTGATTTTTATTTAAATAGGCAATAGGTTCTAATGAGGAATCTGACGTGGAGCGTGGCGCTGTATGTTTGGAAACTTGGTAATTGCAGAGAGGGAATGTGCGTAGAATGCGGGGATTTGTGCTGTGGGTTTGAATTAGAACGGCGTGGGTAAGCTGATTGGCGGAGAGGTGGAACAAAAATAATAATAATCATTTATTTACTCCCACATAATTGGTACAAATTGTTTACAAACAAAATAATTGGAGTTTTAGGTGGTCTCCAAGGTCATAAGACCTAAATTGAGCCACCAGAAAATTACAAAAAAGTATGTCATTAAAATACAAGCAGCAACTGTTACATAACTATAGTTCATTGAAAATCCCATCAAAATAGATGTTCAATATTGTCTTGAGAAAAAAGGTGGTATGAGGAGAGAACGTTGGTGTCCGAGCTTTGGAGAAGGCAGGAAAGGTGTATGGAGGACGTTTTAAGAGGTGAGGGCGAGTTGAAGAGAGTACTAGAGGAGAGAATGCTGAGGAAGCGTGGAAGAGAAAGGAAGAGGATAGGAATTTTGGACGACATAAGGAGAGGTTATGAGGAACTCGGGAGAAAACTGATGATGGGCAAGTAAAATTAGGTCAAGTGAGAAGCGATGAAATAACGGATAAATTGTCACAGGAATAAATCGGCCTGGAACGGGAATCGAACCACGGACCTTAGACTTCCCGGGCCAATGCGCAGACTACTACGCTACCCAGGCTTCCTGATTCCAGTTACAATTTAGGAAGGTATTAGGGGACTGGATGTTAACTAACTGTGACAGTTTATCCGTGAAAAGATGATATCCAAGAAATTGGGATTTTAGAAAACAGCAAAATCTACATAATACTCTGCAAGCCACCTCCAATGTGTGTGGCAGGGGGTGAGCAATCACGAGCATGCACTAAAATATACCCTAATAAAGTGAATGAAACTACGACTACTAGACGACGACCAGTAGTAATACATTATAAAACCCTGCAAATACTTGCCAGGAGGTGAAATGTCACCAACATGCACCACAAAATAGGTATGCTACCAAAGTTACAGAAACTATTTGTAATCATGTATTTTGCAACTACATACACGCACAGAGATGAGTGATACAGGAAGTATGCGAAACGTGCTGTTAGTTCTACGTTGTAAATTAGGAAACAAGCATTAGGGAACAAATCAACTAATTAGCTACGCTACCTATCGACTCTCATGGACGAGCTTACTGGGAACAGAACTGAACCCTCCATCCATGAGCAACTTTGTCAAGGGTACTGCAATATTGATAAATATCTAAAAAAATTAACAAAGTAAACATATTTCAAATAGGACTAGAAAATGTAGTTTTCTTGTTATAATTTTCAAAATTTTTCCAGGGGAGGGCCCCCCATTAGGCTAAGCCTAGATTACACCCCGATACCTCACCTATCAAAAATATTCTAGATGCATATCTCCCCCAAGAGCCAAATTATAAATACGCCACTGTCTGCTCTCAATAAGGACTGTCCAAAAAGACTGTCAATCGATTAAGGACTATTCAAAAACCTACCAATCACCTGGTTGAACGCCCATTTGTGCACGGGTACCTATAATGACTGAATTGTTCAAGGTTTTCAGACAGAATCAAGGTTCAGATAGATGAAAGGGACGAAGACAGTAAACGAAGTCGAAACACTTAACTAGATTAAAAAAACCCATCGCCCTTACTTGACTTAGGCCCTGTAAGTCTCGTCCCGTCGGCATGAATGAATTCGAGAAGGCAAATGCCAAACGCACGTCGTCACCATCAAAGAGAGAACAGACGGCTTGTAGGGTAATAGAACTTCTGCCGTAATATCAAAAGGGACCTGTTCAGAGATTAAAAAATGCGCTCTTTTCAATCATTAATGAGAATATTCACCAATTATGAAGGCCTTTTACAAGCTCGTTCTTCTAAGAACGAAAATGTCATATCAAGTAAGCAGTTAATTCCCATCGCTGAATTCATATCCTTGATGGCAAAATGTCATTTTCCTCTTCGGTTACCTTGTTCTCCAAATTAAAAAAAATAATATCAACCTCATCCGTCTCTTCTCTTGCCATATCTTCTATGATTGTACTGTTTCATTTTTGATTTTACAGTGCAGGTTGATTGTAAATCTTTACTCTTTTTAGAGCACCTTTGTTTAATTAATATTTTTCACGGGATTTTCCCCGCGCTTTCGTTAAATTACATTTCTCACTTAATGAAATTTGAGCCCATCACAAAAGAGATGTGACATGGAACAAAATTAAAAACTGTTCTAATCTTTATGCTTCTAATCTTTGGTTTTGTTTTTTTTCTTGGAAAAACTCATTACTTCAGTTACTTTTTCAAACTGGCATATTTTACCCATCTGTCCAAATATCTGGACGTAGAAATTCTAGCAATTTTTCTGAGACCAATAACATAGTGGACCTCTTTAACTTGATTGTTTGCTTCCCCAAAGGTGACCTGTCTTGTGGAATTGCTACGAGTTTATACGGCCGTTTTATGAGAGAATTTACACTGCTCTGCTTGTAGCACCATCAGTTCGCGCAGACAAGGGTGAAATGATTTATTGCGTGAATGGATGCAAACAACTCGACGCTTGTGAGATAGCATTTTTTTAAAATTAAGTTCGTCGGACAGTTGAGCAGAAACATCGTAATTTTTTTTTACCTTGTAGGCCACTTGTGTGCAGCCTTGTAAAACAGATGACTCAATTTAAACAGAGAGATGTATGAAATTTGAGACGTCTACTATTACTGGTGTAACAACTGCTGAAAAGCTTTTATGGACTGCGAACATTACGGCAGGAAGTAAGAAGTGAAGTAAGTCTATCGGGACTGCAGTTTCGAGGATGAATGATCACCGAATGATATCTGGAGCTATTTTACATGCATTATGTCCCACATTCTCGTCTCACACAAAGCCATACATCAGACTAATAATGGAAATTCCTCGCGTAAATCTACCTTTAAATGATTTGAGCACTCTCCTCCGAATCATAAAATTGGTAAAGATAGCTAAGAATATCGGCCCCAGTGAAAGGTAAATTATTTTTCCTAATTTATAGCTTAAGTTGCAAATTTTTCCGGCTAATATGATTATTAATTGGTTTTTAAGGCCCTTTTCAAAGTGACGGGCTGTATTACCCATCAAATTCAAAAATAATTATAACGCTCGCCTTCTTAATTTGTTCACACTCATTACTTCGACATCATTTTCATCAGTTCAAAGCTCTCACAGACAAATCTATCGCTACTATTATAATCCCTTATTGTCCACTAAAAAATTATATTTTTAATCTCATCTTTATGCAATAAATTTCCTTAATTGGCGATTAAAAGCTTCTCTGGGGATTAGTTATACTTCTTTAATTGACGTTAACTATATGTAAAAATGCTCTTTGCTCTCACAGCCAGTTTGAGAGTCTACGATACGTAATTCATATGAACCATATTGAATAGTACCAGGTAAAATGTTAACCTTGATTTTAATATAACCCCATAACTTATAGATTTGATGAATGAATAATTCATTATTTGCCCCAAAAAATAATTCACGGTATTTTTTTTTTTATTTTTAATGAAACATTATTCATTTACTGCGGGTGATACTAAACGTATAAAAAATATGCCAATGATTCTTGTGATATGAGCTATTTCATAATGTCAAATTTCATGAGAATCAAACGAGTTCATGTTGTGAGTATGGTCAATTTGACGTGGAATGACACTGAACATAAGGAGAATGCTCTTTTGTCATTTTCACCTACCTATATCATATTTACTGTTTTTTCTCAAGTAAAGTCAAAAAATAAACTTTTCAGTAAAAAATCTTTTAACGTTAAAAACGCTTCATTTTTTCAAGGCGTCCATATTTACTTCGCACTGAACCCACCAGGCAGTTGTGGAGTCCAGATGGAAGTGGATAGCGTTTACTTGAGCAGTCAGTCAGCGTTAGTCCTTCCTGACACAACGTGGGTGAAGCAAGAGGTTGGCGGTTGCCCTTGCTGACTTACCTGCTCGCGTACACTATCGTCCGTTTCCTTCTGTGATTCGTCTGCGGGCGAGCTTTACCTTGTGATCAGATGCTCAGTACTGACGCTGGGGTTCGAATATAATACGCTCTTATAGCAATCTACTAAATAGGGTCTGAAGACGTTTTACCAGTGCGGTTTTTTATGAGGCATCTTTTTGCGTGTGTCTTCAGAGGCCTGTTTGAGATTACAAGGAAGATCTCGAGTTTCGTTTGAAATAATTCTTCAGGAAGCTGAAGAGCGGAGTGTGGTGAGTTACAATTATCTGAATTTCAGGTTTTTAAGTCGATATTAATGCTTAAAATTAAGGGAGATTAAGAAATATGTGTAGTGGTGAACGTACGAGTGTATCTACCATTGATCAGTCCCGAAAAATAAGCGTTTGAATTATTTTAATATTTTTGTATGGTGTTTGTGCAATATGCACATGGCTTTCCATAAATGGGTGGGATGAAAATGAATTCAATCAATTTAGTGCCACCAATTCAGCTTCTTCTATCGTGCGCCAATTTTTCTCTGAGGTATACTTAGGGAAAAGAAAAATTACGTATAATTTCTCCCTCATAAGCGATAATTGAATCCTGTTTTTTTGCAATAAGTCTTCCTCAGGTCATTGAATGATAAATCCTTAACAGGGGACACCTGTGTAGTGGAAGGGCAAAGTCCAGGTAAGCCAGGTCCTTTGGTAGCGGTTTCAAGGTCCTCCCGAACCAAGATGTCATAGGCAATAACGTCTTTTGTAAACGAAACCTATAAACTGTATCCCCGAGGTGGTCAGTTAAAAATTCTAGAAATACTTGCATTCAACTAAAGGTATTGGCTATGTCTGTCTGATTCATTCCACACTCGTATGCCCTTGCTGACTTTTGTCGTTTCTTCTACGTGAATTTCTTCACATATCTCTATTCCTGTGGCTTCCATTTGTGCCAGACCTAGTGCCTTCTACTTCGTCCGACTTCGACTATCGTGCCAGACATGAAGTTTGTTTCCACCACGTAAGTGGTTAGGCATCTTCTGTTCATTCAATTCAATCCCTATTGAACTCTGTAAATATTTGAGTGAATCAGGAATAACTATGACTTATATTTGCTAATTAAGCAAGAATAGTTAACTATTTACTATGGATTAATAAGTAATATTTTATATTCTGTCCTCCCGGCTCCATTGTTGAAGATTATGAGAGATTTAGAAACGTCATCTTGACCCACGCCGAAAAAAAAAACATTTGTACTACCTACTTTCATAATTGGGTGTAATAATCATGGTTGGAATAAATATTAATTCAATAAATCTTTTCTCACCAGAACTGATCATAGTGCCATTTGCCTCTTTTTCTCTGAGGAACACTATTTAAAAAAACCATTTTATGTACAAAAGCAATGCTAACTTCAAACGCATCAGTGGCAAGGTATTCCTGTCTCAATTCCATTCAATGCCACTCAATGAATGCTTTCCAGTCAACCAGGAATAGCCATGATTTAAAAGGGCAGTTATTGTACCCCGTGTCATGCGTGCAAATACTTAGTGCTAATTGCAAAATAGGTGACTATGTACTTTAATTTGGAAAATGAAATTTTCGATCCTGTACCTTCCGGCTCTGTTGTCAACGCCATTTTTAACTTATAAAGAATTAGATAAGAAGTTACCCTGTGGCTCCACCAGAGTAACATTATTTACTTAAGTGAGCGATCCGACAGTGACCAGGGGGGTTATTTTGTAATTTCACCTCACGGAACATGACGTCACGGATCGCTCCTTATATGGAGAATATTACCGAACGTGGAGTTTGAACCGTGCCCGCCAGACAGCGAGACCATCGACTCATTCATTTCTGCCGAGAATGGTTCATTTCCAATTCTTTCGGTCGTCAAATTGGGCTTCCAAATGAGTACTTCGAGAGCGGAATACCTCAAATGGATCTTTCATTTGAGTTGGTGCTCTTTTGAAAGAGCTATTTCGGAAGTGGAATTCCAAAATAACTCCCCAGGTCCCTGGTTCGAATGCAGTATATATCTCATTAAACACGCACAGGCAAACTCAAGCGTTTCAATTTTTTAATGCAAAACCTTCGTGGGAAACCGCAGGCTGCTAGGGGTAGAGGGTTCTTACCGCTTAACCCCCCTCCCCCCACATCCCTCCCCCCTCCTCCCCCGTGGTATCCTGAATGGGTGGATTTCACGTGCCATTGAACAAGGGTACTACTCATCTATACCCACAAGCATCGACCCGAAGTATGGTGGAAAAACATTCTGTTTTGTAGTTCGTCTGAGGTGTTAGATCAAAAGTATAATCTGATGAGTTGCTTTTCACTGAACGAAACGTGACGCGTAACTATGCGGTTGAATAGCTGTTTACTACTTTTTTGTTTAGTTTAGTGGGTTAATGCTATCTTCTTCTCTCGTGGGAGATTCTCTTTCTCCTTTAGAAACTACGTATATCTACCTTTCCTCCGAAGGAGTGTAGCAGAAATAAATTTAAGGTACTGGCTTACAAACTAATAGGGTAAATTTATACCTATACGTAGTTTCATGTTTATCCTATATGCATTGTAAAATGGTATAAATTGACATTGGTTTATTTTCAAATTTCCTTCGGCTTTACTCAGGTTTTTCTAATTAGTGGGTTGTAAAAATATTGAAAAAGAGAATTTTTTTTTTGCTCAGAAAATGTATATTCTGATATCGTATTTTAGACCACAGGGACATCTTCAGGTGGACTTCGGGTATTTTTGTAATTGTATTCGTGCTCTTTACTTAACAACGCTCGGCCATTTTTACTGTTGAAGGAAAAATTATCTTCTCACAACTTGCCCGATTAAATCCATTTTACTAATATAACTTTTTACTTGCTCACATAGTACGAATTTTTATTATTCAAATGGATATATTTCAATTCCTACAAAGTCTAGCATGAAACTACTAATTTTATGACCGATTAAAATAGAGTTTGTGAATATACAAATAAGTGAAAATAAAATATCATAATTACCTACGTTTAGGACTGTCAACTCTCTTTTTGTGCAAAAGACGTCATTTGGTTCATGAAATGATCACTTCCGTGGACGCCCTTCCCAATCATACGAAGATACACAGAGATATGTTTATTTTTTAATGATATAACTATTAAATGATACTCTCAAAATGAAATGGTGGCTACAATCGAGGATTGTGAAACTATCGTATTTGCACGAATAAAATTCAAAACTGGATTTAATCTACCACCACGATAATTACCTTCAGTTTCTAGAAAACAAATAATAAAGAAGAAACATTTTTTGACAAATTCTGTTAAATTCTCCATTTGGCACACGCTATGCTTTTTATAAAATAAAATCTTCTGCCAAGCAATATCAATCAAGTGTTACTACCAACTTTCAACACCGAAGAGTCGATGCTTTGGATATAAATTAATTAAATTTAATCATTGTTTAATACGACATTATAATTAGTGTGATAGAAGATTTTATTGTTGCATAACTTGATGAAAACTATCAGTTTATATTAAGGACTAATTCGGCAACATTAATAATTGATATTACTTGGATAATCTATCGGTTAGGACTGGTTTCAACGGAAGTGAGTAAAATCTTCCAGATTTTTTCAGGCAAAGCCCATATCCACTCAAATGATTTCTGTCCTCATTTCAATATACGTCCTACCCCTCTTTATTCCCTCCATAAGGCCCATTCTCTTCCTGCTCCTTCCCTGCTTACACAGCATCTATCATAGCCTTCGGCATCCCCAATCCCGTCATCACCTGATCGATCTATTTCTTTTTCCTCATGAAATACCCTATTCTCACCCTCCATACCGAGTACTTCCTCGTTTTCCTTCCTTTCTATTGATCGCACAATTTCCATTCTCCGCCACACCTATGTCTCAGTTGCCTGCAGCCTATTATCGCCTTCTTTTATCAGAGCCCAGATTACGCACCATACCTTCGCAAAACCTATTCTATAGATTCCTACGCAAACTTTCAATCATCAGCTAATAATATACATCAGTTCAACATCCGGTAGTAGGTTATTGAAGTCGTAGATTATGATAATCCTCTTAAATTAACAGTTTTCAGTCCTAGGGCATCCATAGTTTGTGATTCAGAGTGTTCCGAATTTTAGGAGTCACGATACTGGACATTGTGATGCGTAAAACATGAGGAAACGCCCGAGAAAATCAGATTGGTTGGCAGCCCTTTCTCCATTGTAACATTCGGAAACCTTTCTGCGTGGATGACGACTTAGATGGAGTTAGTAGTAATTTTGTTGACGGGAAGACCATCTCTATACTTTTCGCCCCATCTCCCGTTGACCACATTCTAACATGTCTTCCCCGTAAGCAATTCACCCCCATCCCGGCTTGTGTGTACTCTTCCACCCCCTTGACCCCCCCCCAACAATAACAAATTCCCTCTCTTGCCATTCTCATCTACTTCCTGTCTGCCCCCACCACCACCACCCCAGTATCGCGTTACAACCTTCCCCCTATCTATCCACCACAACTCCCGTTCCCACCCTCTCAACGCAGAGAGACATACCCCTCCACACATACAACTCCCTCCCGGTATCAAAAACCTTCCGAATTTTAATGTGGGAAACTCGACACCTGCAGAAATGGATCTTTCCCACTCCTCCCCCCCCCCTACCCAACCCAACCCTCGAGCCACTCCCACCATCCCTTCCAATACTATTCTCCTCTCTTCGCCTTACCCCTCCCAACCTGCAATATATTCCTCCCAAACCCCAACCTCCTCCTTTTTCCTTGCCTCAAGGCGTCCCACGAACTCCTACTAAACCACAGATACGCCACCGAGTCTGCACTGTCTGTCTCCTCTGAAAGGAGATGGCACCTCCAGTCTTGGCTTAAGAATATCCCTGTGGAATTACGTAAGCCATAACAAGACTTTTAACTAAGTTTGTCGATAGGTAGTGTAGCTAGTTAGTTGATTTACTCCCTCATACTTGTATCTGTATCTGCCACCTCATACATACAGTGCACCGTTAATTTTTGCAGTATAACTCTCGTCTCTCTGCTCATTCATGTTGTTGCAAATTACATTAATACAAACAGTGCCTCTAACATTGGTGGTTTACCTATAGTGTAGTGCATTCTTGTGAGGTTTCGCCTCTTGACAAGCACTAGCGACTAATGCTAATGCATCAAATGTCGTGGTTACATTAACTTTAATAGGGTATAGTTTAATGCATGTTGGCAACAGCTCACCCTTACACACACCCTTCAGGTGACTTTCAGGGTATTTTTTTAGATTTAGATAACTAATATTCCATTGATAATGTAAAACATGTTTCTGGAATTTCATGAAGTATTCTCTCAGTTATTCTGTCTTTATCCATGGTTTAGGCTACAACTTATATTTAAGTTAAAAAACTTGTACTCCATGATTAGTTTGTAAAGTTCGAGATGTCTTAATATTTGGTGATATTCATGGATAAACTACAGTGACAAAGTCATAGCTAAAGCTCAATTTTGGAAGTAAATACACCAATAAACCAAGTCCAATTGTATGAATTTTATGCCAAAGGTGATAGATTATTTTATTTGATGTCCCAAAAGTAACTACAGATTTCAAAAGGCCGAATATAAAATACAAATCATGATAAATAGAAAAAAAACTCAGCACTTAAATAAATTGAATTATGAGTAAGTAATTCATCAACATTTTAGCTAAAATCTACTTACAAGTATCTTTCTCGTTGTTTAGTAATGAATTTATCTGCATTTAGGGAAAGGCTAACACTAAATAGTCATCCAATTCACTATGCACCTTTGGAAAAATGAGATGAAAATTATATTCAATGAATCAATGTTCCTTTACAAATTTTCCCCGATATCGTGGGTGTCCATCAATATTTTCATATTTTTTTAAGAAATATAACCTGAAATTGTTCAGCAGTGTCCCATATTGCAAATGCTCACTTTTTTATAATGAGACAAAGGTGAAAAGTGGGGTGAAAATGGTTTAGGGAGTCCCACTATGGAGCTTGGGGTACCCTGTTTGCATTTCGGCGACGGCAAACATTTTTCAGCTTTTTAGAAACCACTATTTCATTTTTCCTGTAAGATACAACAAGGAATTGACTCATTAAACTTAACTACGCAGCAAAACTGTTGAGAGGCAGCAGTATCAGCAGAAGGAACTGTTGGAGCAGATCAAGATGATCGGTCCGGTATCAAATGCCACAGCTTAGGGCGAGAGTGAAATTCACGAAATCGGCCAGAGTACTGCGATGTGGAAGGCAACAAGAAACCACCTCGTAAATCTCCCAGAAGATAAAACGCTTTATTCAACAATATATTACGCCATGGCATTCCTCCATGTAAAATATTCCAGCGGTAAAAGTCCCCAATATAATATCCTTGTGAGAACCACTGGGAGGGTGCAATGCAAAGGTGAAACGGCTTATCGTCCAGGAATGCCAAGGTTGTAGGAACGAAATTGTTAAGTACTTCATACCACCAATTCATTCATCTCTTTATCGTTAATCTATTCCACCTTAAAAAAAATATTTTTGGTTAATTTGATCTTATGTGAACGGCATATTGTATTAATTGTATTGAAAATAAGGTAACGTTGTGAGCAAATTATTCCATAACTTAAGATTAGCGCGAAATAATTTCCA
Organism: Pyrrhosoma nymphula; assembly: GCA_963573305.1. Lineage (NCBI taxonomy): Eukaryota > Metazoa > Arthropoda > Insecta > Odonata > Coenagrionidae > Pyrrhosoma > Pyrrhosoma nymphula. The sequence goes on along the minus strand of OY754333.1, from coordinate 82,110,266 downwards.
CGTTTCATTATTTCTAATAAGAACGGTCATTGTGTGGCAAATTTAATTATTCATCCAGTTCAATTCTCCGGCAGGAAGTTGCTCCTTAGCTGTTTCAGAGCAACATACCTTTCAAATATTGTGAACAGAAGTGGATGAATTTCTACATCAATTTCTGAGGAAGAAACGAGAATAAATCGGTGAGTTTTGTATGAAAGTTTCAGCTATCAATCGCCTTGATTTTTTCATTGGTAAACGTACTGCCATTGTGATTGCCTCAACCAAATTTTCAGAAACTTTATTGAGATGGAAGCTGCCGGCGTTAACCTGCTTTTCCAAGAGTAGTATCTCCTTTCCCTGCAACACCCTTGATGAAGCAGGACTCACAATCAATCGGGAGACCTATGTTTCATTCATTCGATCTCGTGTTGCCGAGGGCTATGCTGGCAATTTTGAGCGCGTTCAACAACGCAGGCAGCGTCGCCGCAGGATTTTCAGTCCCTCGAATTTCACTGCTGACTGCGTTGCGGCAGCCAGCTGAAACCGACGCGACGCCCTCAATCGCTATCCGAAACCCACGGGTATGTGTGGGCCGTTGCCTTTCGCATTCATCCTGGTGTTGACGCTATCTTTGTTAAATGGGTCTGGGTCTGTGGGTTAGGATCTTTGCAATGGTAAACCAATGTATACTTGATTGCATTTACGATGGTTGGAGCGGTTTTTTTTCTATCTACAGATTTAATACTAATATTTGTAGATAGAAGAGGAAAAAACTGCATGTTACCAATTTGGTCACTTGAAAATTCAATGCTATTTTAACGCGTATCTTATTGGTACAATACAAATATTTTGAAAGAATTCTATTACATATTGACAGATTTTTTCCTAAACATAAAAAAATACGTTTAATATTATTTTAATGGCTGCTAGCAAATATCAAGGTATTACGCTGAGTAAGAAAAAGCGTATTTAGATATTATTTTCGCTCATTACTTGCCGAAAATTCAGGTCATAACAATGCTTCAATTTTTGGAAAAACGTTGAAAGTATAATTATTTAATCATTTAAATTACTGCATGTATGGTACTTTCCACCGTATAAACAGATGATCTTATGCGAAATGTGTTCCAAACTTTTTTTTCGACCTGCTTTAAAAGTTATTAAAATGTGCACTCAGTGACTCATGATCATGATTTGATATATAATTATTTTAGTATGCAAGTCAAAGAAACATTCTAGGATTACATTTTATTTGAACATCTGTTTATGCATGCGGTAATGGAAATGATACGAGCATTATATGTTATTCTTATGTCTTATTTAAAGCATGTAATGACTTAATATTTCGGCCCAATGTTCAAAATGTAGGCAAAAATCATATTAAATTTCTTTCAATCCTCGACTCTGCGTGACGCCATATTTGTTAGCAACCGTAATAATATTATGAAATATATTATTTTGAGTTTAAATGACAATCTGTACATATTTAAGCGAGTTATTGTGAAATATATCTCAAGCGGCATAAGGCTACGTATTATAATGGCATCCAATTGCCAAAAAAATTTAAATCGATAAAATGCAATTTTTCAATTTTTTTCTATTGATGTCACCAATAAGGAAGCGGATGTAATGTTTCACGCAAATATGTGCTTAGGCAGAAATCGCTCCAGCAACTTTAATGGTCCGATCATATTTCTGGGGCTGGATAATGGTCTAAAATGTGGCTTTCACTGGCCTTGCAAGAGTCACCCCATCTAAATTCGTAAATATCCTAGTGAGCAGTAAATAAACAGTCGTGAGTAGAAAACATTTTTATCAATGGTTAGCCTCAATTCCTCTTGCGTTTATCAGGACGTTCATGCACTATTTGGTTGGCTATTTATGGAAGTGAACTTAAAGGGAACATTTACGCGAAGGGAACATTTACGCCATGAAGAATGGTTAGTTAACCCTCCGGTGGGCGCGCCAAATTCACTCCCACGAGTGGGCGCGCCGCTGCAATTTTACCGCAAATATAAATTGCATTCCTATATTTTAGGAAAAGGTACTTTACTAATAAAAAAGGATGATTAAGTTGTTACAGTTACATCTTTGATTGTTTGACACTGAATGTACATTGTTAATCATCTTAGTTCATATCTAGGTCCTGTTCATCTTCCCATCTCATACATGTTATATCTTGACGACAATGCCTCCTACATACATTATTTTTACATCACTGGCACATAATCTTTGACCTGCAATTTTTGTGCCACCTGCAAATATGGCATATTACTGGTTTAGGTGCTTCAGGAACCGGTTCCTTGTTTTTATATTTTCCTAAAATTTCTTATATTTTTAATCAAACGTCAAAATCTCTTCGATGTCACACAGCAACTGAAGCGTCCGGTGGATAATTGATCCGGATATGGGAAATACTCCCTCCTATCATGAAAAATGAATACCTGGAAACACAGGCATTAAATACAAACGGTACCAAATGGAAAGCTCAGAAACTAAAATATGCGGCAATTTTCCGCGGGCGCGCCCACGTTAAGTTAAGAATGGTTAGTTAAGTTAACGCTGTTTTACACGACACTTAGGTCAGCTCTGAAATCAGTACCGAAAATTTGGAACCAAAATCGGAACGTTAATAGATTTCGATGCCTCTGAGCCTGTGTTGGTATGTCCACAGTCGTGCTTTCCAGGCATTTGCTGACATATTCAACCTAAAGAAACTGTTGTTTATGTTATGACACATGAACTACATTGTTTACACTGTAAAACATTCCAAACGGGTAACTATCCAGAAAACCAGTTCTGCAAGTCCAAACAGCACATTTTCTAGATTAGGTACAGTTCTCACAATTCCTCCGAAGATTATTTTGATAGATTCCAGCTCCACCACCGGTATTTTCTCAAAACACACTCAACTCGTCCGCTTGTCTGTGATAGGTCATTGAATCCAGATATAATCCAGATAAGCGTCTTACTCATTTCTGTTCTCAGATAATCAAATTCGATTCATTCATCGGATCCGATGACACCCATTACAAGGTTCAATTTTCAGCGTTGAAGAAAGCATCGAATCAAAGTGCATTTGAAGTTCGTCCAAGATAATAGGGGAGTGGACAGTTATAAACGCATCCAATTAGTAAACATGTTCATTGCCGTCTGGGGAGGCAAATCCCATGACCGAAGAATACAAGATTGGTGGGCTTTGTTTATATCAATATGATCGTGAAAAACTTGTTTACTTTGAATTACATTCCAAATCAGCATATGTCATCGAATTGTGATACTTTTACTATTTTCTAGTATTGTCGAAGGTAATTTGGCTTATTTTTGCCGCCATGATGACGCTGTTTTGATGCACAATACACAATAATGGAACAGGGATTTCGACTCGACTATGCTAATTTCAGTTTAAGCTTTCATAAACTTTATAATTTAGATGACTTCAAAAGTTTTAGTCGTGAAGTAATTGACATTTATCGTGGAATAACATGACAACAAAAAGCATTCATAAAAAATCACGTCGGCTGCCACTCATCCATGATGGCGTTGCGATTACGTCATGTCTGCCTCATCGAAAGGGCTTTGCACTCCGGTACATTATTGGTCGTAGGTTTGAATACTCAACTGCGCTATTATCTTGGACGGACTGTAGTCCATCGACTTGCTCATGATGGAGCTGCAGGGGACGCACCAAGTACACTTCGCGATAGAAGATGAGGGGGTACAAGAGACAAGTTAAGGACACAGAGCCAGAAAGAGGAGCTAGCGGCGTGTTTGCTCTCTCTATAGTTGGCTGGTTTCACTTCGAGGGGACTGTAGTGTGGGTTTAGGTAGGTAGGGTCCTCCGGGAGAGAGAGAGAGAGGGGGGGGGCAAGGGGGAAGAGGATGTGTACCGTTTGCAGGGACCGGAAAGCACCGGACCCCGTTGCCATGGTGATTAAATTAATAAGGGATGGGCGTCGGGAGAAAATATTTGAACGTTTAATGGGCACAGCGCACGATGACACGAGTAGTATGGTAGTGAGGGAAGGAAAAGGGAATGTTCTTAGTGGGGAGGGCTGCTCGCGGGCGTAGAACAGAATTGATTTTGTTTATTGGGTCGTGAATTGACGCATTAGAGTCGCTTCGAGAGTTTTTGAACCAGAGGGGAGGGAAGGGGTGGATAGGGGAGGGTATAGCCACAGGGGGGGTGGCAGGGTGAGAGAATGTGTGCTAGGGACAGATGTGGAGGAGGGGGTTAAAGAAAAGTTCACTTCAAATACACCCCTAACCGCAGAGACAGAGAGACTACACACAGTACTTCCACGAGATATGTCTGGTCCTTTGAATGCCACAGCAAAATGGGGAGCTCAAAACTCTGGCGTAAGCTTGTGACCATTGCACGGATGATATTTTGGGACATAACTATTCAATTTTAAAATAAAAAATAACCTCATAAAAGCAAAGTTTTTATTATACTCCCTTTATTTTCATATGCATTACGTCACGTTTTAATGTCTCATATTCTCCGAACATTTTATTATATTTTTTTCATTGTTTTATGATATATTTGCCATTAAATATTGTATTATCACGTTGACAATAAATTTAATTTGTGAAAGGAAATCATTCTATCTTCAGTGATATGTCAAATTATTCAGACATTCGACAACCATTAGAAACGTTAGTAATTCGATATGACATTTATATTCATCGTTAAACATTCAATAGCGATGATCACAGTTGATGGCTCACCACGGTCCATCTCCCGCAACGTCCAAGGGCTAAGTGCTAGCTTTTATCGCTATCATTAATGAATAATTAGCTAGTAAAATATTGCAAAAAAAAGTTTAGAGGGTAATGCGATGATGAAAACATAATTTCTAAAGATGTAAGTGAAAACGGTTATGAAAAAAGAAGAAAAATAATTTTCCCAACAGGAAATCGAACACTACACCTTCCGCTTCAATGGGTTTGTACGTACACAGACAAGGAGACAGATAGTGTGAGCTAATATAAAGGGAGTAAAAATAGGCACTTCCGGTGAATTAACAGTAGCTGTGAGCCTTCCAACAAGCACTGTATACACTGGAACGGACATTTATTGAGCCAGAATCGGCTAGCAATACTGCACCTGGCAGTGTCGGACAAAATGGCAACAGCGGCATTGGACGGAATGGCAAAATTGGCAGCAATGGCAACGTTTGACCACTGTGTACACACAAAGCCACAGGCAGTGACCAAGTAGTGGAAAGAAATAAATATTGATTTTTACTTTCGCTGATTAGTTGGTTCAATATTCAACTCTTTCATTTCTAAATCCTCTTCTTAGTACAATTTATTTCTCTGTTCGCAAACAAATGAAGGTGGAAACTCGTATAACTTTGCTGCCAGATCGCTTGGGAAATTGAACGTGTTCTGATCCTTCCCGGAGCAAGGCAATCGCTAGCGAGTCTATTTCGTGCCTACAGATGGGACGCAATTTGGTTTTTAACGTGGAGGAAGTTACAGTTTTCCACTTCTTGCGCCAGCTCTGACTCCTCAAATGACGCCCTGCGGTGTACACAGATACATTTTCACTAAGTCATCGTGAAATGAGCCAATCACTCTTAGTTAGGGACCGAATCAGGCATTCAAAGGCGAAGACACTTCCACTCCTCACCAGCCCCACCTCCCGCTGGGCCAGCGGCTCCAAACGTGTGGTCCGCATACTCTGAGGGATTAGGCAGTTTAGGGGTGCGCAAAAAGTGAAATGATTGCAGAAGTACCTCTATTTGCGAACTAAATTTCTTCTAGTCAGCAGTTTGTGTCTTGAAAAGTTCGTATCTCGAAATGTTTTTATCTCGACAATTTCATATCTTGAAAAGTTTGTGTCTCAAAACCCAACGGGTGACTAAGGGGTACACGATCTAGAAGATGTTGGTAAGTGCCCAATTAGATTATCTTACTCCTTGACCTGGCCTTGTGTGGATCCGTCATCCGTAAGATTTTGCGAGAGATGATACAGACAACTATGACAACGAGCCCATTGGATACGTATACAAGCATTATAGCTTAGGCCAGTTACCAGTTGTATACTTCAGTCGTTTGAGGAGTCTTCTAACTACCCGCGTGGTAGCGTGTAAAAACATAACTGAAGTCATTAATCAGCTTTGCTGAAGAGAAAGGGGATTCCAATGTTTCGTCATTAACGCTTGCGTGAGTTTCGTATATGTATGTTTCTGTCTTCGAGAATGAAAACAATAGGGGCGCTTTTGGTGGGGAATGTTGTCTCCAGAGCGACCCCGAGGCCTGTGACGTTAGGCGTGGTAAGTCTGACGGTAATGCCTTCAAAGCTTATGATAAAGATGCTCCTTTTTTATTGAAACAAATCTCATCTGTGTCATTATTGAGAGTATTTATAAATTGTGGATGAATGCGGTAGTTAGTAGAAGAGGATTACTGACTGAGAATAAAAAATTAGTGATTACTTACCATTGTTATTTTACGGGAAGCTCTTAGGCCTACCACACCGGTAAAAGATTAATTCAAGCATTAAAACAATCTAGCACTCGGCGCGACTACGACGGCGCGGCACTAACAGAAGCACTCGGCGCGAAATCGAGGGATCCGGGTTCGAATCCCGGTCAAGGCGAATGATTTTTCCTCTGTGGATTATCGCACTTATGTGCACTTGCGGGTGACTCCGCAAAGGTTACTACCGTGGTTAGTCCCGGTTTCCTCAAAATTGATTAAAACAATGTATTTCGCTAGAATGACAAATTTATATGAATCCTTTAGCTCTCATCATTTGGGTATATGAAACATGCTAGGTTTTAAAACTACCTGAAAAATCGCAGTTTCCAAGCTACAGTGAGTAAACATTCAGTGGGTAACCATATCTCACATCATGTGACCTAGCTTGCTCTGGACTCACTAACAATGCATAGCAAGGATAACGCACGCACCATCTAATGTATACATGCGCGAAGGTTTATGTCCTCCGACTGAGGACGATACGGTTCGTGGCCGTCCACCAGGCCCTTGTGTCAATCTATCGGGTGAGTCGAGGTAGTTAAGTGTAATTGAGGAGTAAAGTGGAGGTGATTGAACTGGCGGGACTAACCGTTTGAGTTGTGAATGATGCCTGGATGTAGGATGTAGATGCTCACGGATACTTATTGCAGAGACAATAACTTTCGGTTTTATTTCTATCAGTGTTAGCTTTTTTTTAACTTGGTAATTTTTTTTAAGTTGACCCGGTATTTTTTCACAATGAAGACATTGCGAATTACCCAAACAAACTAGAGCCAAAAAAATTTTACGCTCTGCTCCAATTTAAACCAATATTTGAAATAGAGGTAGCATGGAAAAATGTATTTCCACAATTAATACGGAAAAGTACAGGTAGCAATTATCCTAGGAATAGACAGATGCAGGGGATCGAGTTTGTGAGGTAGCCTGGAAAAAATAGTCATTAAAATATATTAATGTTTATGCATGAGAAAATCTTTTTATTTTGCTTTAGAGTAAACCACGTCAACGGTGAGAGCAGTATATTTTCAACGAAGAACGGAAAGGTGCCGACTCGCATATGTTTTGACCGGAGCAGTTGCTAGCGAAACGGAAATCTTCAAATGGAAATTTTCGTATGAAAATTGATTAGATGGACGGGTCTGTTTATTTTAGCAGGCATTGATAGCATGAGAGGGGGATAGAGCGAGGCTATCACGGAACGAGGGCAACTCGCGGACGGACTGTATCAGTGTAGTCAAATCATGTACCGAGGTGGAACAGCTTCCCGAGCGTATGCAAAATCCCCTGACCGTGCCCCATCGAAGCCTCTCACTCTAGCTTAACCTCGAGAGTGAAAAGATCGGAGGGGTACACGTGGATGGCTTGGTGACCTCCTGACTCTAACTAAAGGTCAAGTCTCAAAGGGAGGGAATCCTGAGTTGTTATGCATTAGGGAGGGGAGGATGTTGCCGAACTGACGAACTCGGCTCGTTCGATCCCGTCTCAGTGGTCTTTCATCATCAGCGAGAGGTAGCTGGAGGAAGGAAGTAGCAATAACTGGATTGGTAATAATAATAATAATTATAGCACTCATAATTAACTCATTCCTACCTGTGAACAGAGGGAAAAATTCATCACCTCTCTCTTCTGTCGGTAAATCATGTATTATCAGAATACGAAAATTACTCGGTCCAACGTCAGGAGTTACATCTTAAATATTTTATAATCAATTATTTATCAGTATTTAGCTTTATAATTCGATTTTTTTATTGCTTTTCGTTACAATAGTGATAACTTCTTTGAATAGTTATTGACCACTTTAGTAATACATTCGAAATTTAAAGTCACGATGTCTGTAATTATTAATTTCATGCTTTATACTATTCATTTAAAAAAAAATTTTTTTCACAAATTATATTTTTTAAAACAAAATTTTAGCTTGGTTTTCCATTTTTGTTTTGTTTTTTATATTGATTTTGTTACTAAGAGGAAGAGTTTGTTTTTGTGTTACCATTGTCGCAGTTAATACTTTGAGGTACTAAATTTACGTTTGAAAACTTTTTTATCTTTGTAGTATTATAATTATTACCAACTGTATTCCTTGCATTGTACTGTAGCCCTGAAGAAGCCTCATTAATAAAAAGGCGAAACGTCGGCGGAAAATGAAGTTGAGTTGTTAAAAATAGACATGACCAAACCTTCATAAATTAACCAATGTATGAATAGTGATAATATTTATTGTCCTAGGAGTGGAACTCCTTTGGAATAGAAATAAAAGTGCAATACACTTCAAATAAATGGAAATAAACGTACACTTCAATTAAATTTAAACAAAATATCGAAGTAAAACTTCAAATTAATAGAAAAAAAGTACACTTCAAATAAGTTAAAACGAAATACTTAGGTAAATGCTTAGTACCAAAAACTTAAAAATGATCAGGAAACAAGAAAATAATAATTCATGCATTCATAACTCAGACATAACATTCAAAGTACTTATGCATTGAGTAGGCATTATATTTTTTTATTGATATGTTTTTTGTGGCTTTAGGATCTTGACAACTAATATGTTCACGTTCACTACAATACAACATCTCAATTTTTCATTCATTGTCACAAGAATATTTCAGTTGCAAATTGGGAAAACTAAATAAATGGCTGTAAAGCCTCTTCCTAAATATTTTCTAGGACGAACTGTCTTTAACTTGCTGTGGTAAACCATTCCACAACTTGGAAGCTGCAATAGTGAATTTCTTTAGAAATGTGGTTGTCCGAAACAGAGGGATACACAGGAAACCTTGGTGAAATATAAAAGCCATATTTGGGGATTTAGAGCATGGGAGAAAAAGTTCAATCAAATATCGAGGACTCCCATGGTTAAAGAGATTGAGCATGAAGCAGGCCATATTTAATTTTTCCTTGATTTAACGACAAGCAAAGAGATCTTTTGGAGATATGGGGTGATATATTCATCTCTTCGTAGATTAAAAATGTATCTCACGCAGAAGTTAAACAGGCGATGTAGCTTTATGCTCAGTTCCTGAGTTAAATCATAATACACTAGCTTCCGTAGTCTTAACTAAGGAAAAATCAGGGAACAATCGATTTTCTCTTTTAGTTGGATAGGCTGTTGATTTTTATGAACTTTAATTGATGCAAAGTTGCATTCACTTTATTAGATATGTTCAATGTATGTTCTTTCCAGGGCAAGTTCTTTTACGTCCGTTCTATCAACTAAATCTGGTTATTTATACATATATTGGTATTCTTTCCATGGTAACCGTCCTTGAAAACACACCGAAAACATGCAATTAGTAGGGATCGAATCATCGCACTACAAATAGAAGGTAGGATTTTCCCGTGACCGAAATGAGTTCATTCTGCGCATGACATAATCCGAGTGAGATGAGCAGAAGACGACTTGAGAATTAGCGAATAGGAATAACGGATGACATCTCTGACAATGTAGTTTTTAGCAGTAGTAATAGTAGATACTTTTATCCATGAGTAGTGATATGTAATTATAATTATCGGTTATTATTGGTAAATATGTAGTTTGAGAAAACAATTTTATTTACAGCTGAAATAACCCTAGTAACAATTTATTGCCAGTTAAAGTTGAAACTGTTACCATTTTTAGCATTGAAGTTATCTTGTCTGCGGCAAACCTGGACCCCAATCACTCTTGTAGATGAATCAGTGGGGTATCTAAAAAAATATAATAAAATACATAAAATATATTTATTTATTTACTTACTATATTAAAATATTTCTGAAGTTTTTATCATTTAAATTTAAATTCAACTATTTACCAACGATTCAGTTTAATTTTTAACCATCTTCAAGGCTTGAACAGATAGTTTAAAATAAACTGAAACGTTGGCGAAGAGTTGAATTTTAATTGAGTTTACCAAAAACCTAAAGAATGTATTGATAGATTAATTGATTGTGGTCAAAAAAACTTAAAAGGATATTTATTATTTAGTTAAAATAAAAATAATCCGCATTCCGAGCGAAAAATCATAGCATAATCGAGTAAATTCTATAGCTCCAGGTTAATATATGTTTCAAGAGTTGTTTACCTGAAGTTTTCAACAGGGGATTATTTTGAAATCTCACCTTTTTAATGACTCTTTGCGGGAAGGCGGGAGATCCGTTTCGCTCTCTTAATGATCGGCTCACGATCGGCCAAGGTCCGATCGTGGATCCGTTTCACGTTCCTAACGACAGGTGAGATGTAACTAATGAAATGCGGAGCCAAATGAAACGGATCAAGAGTCGATAGACACGGATCAAGAGTCGAAAGAGGGGATGAATTAAATAAATAGACCGGCAGTTCACCGCTTGGGATCCGAAGACGGTCACGTCGTCGCCTGGGTGGCGGAGTTGAACTACGAAAAATGACGGATTTTTTCACATTTTATGGCGTATTCTCACTTAAGTGAGATTACAAAATAACCCCCCTTTAGGAAAGTAGATATTCTTGCTTTATATCCGCTAATGCGTCTACTCCCCCGTGATATCCAATGGCAAGTATGGAAGGAACAGGGGAATGCAATATGGTAGATGTTTCAGTTGTTACAGTTTGATGACGTAATTCTCTCTCCATCGACCTCAATGGTAAATCCGGTATATCACGTCATTATGCCGTTTCGCTGCGTGTCGCTGAAAAAATCACCACTACTTCCCTTCCCCCAAATGCATTTAATTTGGTTTTGGCCCTTTTTCAGCCCTACCTCCCTCTCGAAGGGAAACGGAGAAGTGGAAGCGGAAGGGATGGGAGTTGGGTGGGTGGGTTCAGATGGAGGGGGGCGAGGGGGTAGAGTACCCATAGGGGACGTAATGATCTCCCCCCCGCCCCTAGAAACGCACAAACGGTCGGTAAATACAAAAACAAGGAGACGAGAAGGAATAAGTGAATTTGGTGAGGGGGTTGGGGAGGGCAAGGCTGTATTATTTGCACAATGAGTCAGTCAGTCGGCCAGCGGTTGTTGTGTGTTCTGTGTTGTGTGGATTGGGGGAGGCGTATTAATTGACGCAAGTGGGGCTTGAGGGTGCGTGGGGAAGTCGAATTGTGCCCTTGGCTAGGAGTAGGTGGTTGAGTAAGGGTGTGTGAGGGATACGGAAATATTCTACATCTGCATTATACCCTGAAAGCCACCTGAAGGGTGTGTAGTGGGAGATACATTTTCACCAACATGCACCACACTATATCCGACAAAGTTTAATAATACGACTATTTGTGCTTTAGAAAAAACCTCCAAATGCATGCCAGGATGTGAAATTACATCCCCATGCACCACACGATGAGTGTGCTACAAATGTAGAAACTGTGAGTATTACTGTATGTTGAAACTGCGTAAATTCACTGAGATACGAGACTTATGCAGGAAGAATGCGAGACGCTTTATTAGTACTACGTGGTAGATTGACATTTCGAAACGAAAAATTGAGATGGCGATTAAGTTGTGTATAGCTCTCGTGAGAGTTACTGGCACAGACCTGCGCGGCAAGGGAGGTAGACATAGAGGGGGAAAGTGGAAAAGACGGAGAGGAAGGGAGGGAGGTAATGAGAGAGTGAGAATGCTGCAGGTGAAGGAAACTGCTTCGCGAAACAGAAACTGGGAACACACACGCAAGGCAATTAGTTTAAATTACCCATCTTCACGACTTCGCCAGGGACACTATCGTGAGGTCTCATTGTGAGACGAGTCGAAACGGTACGGTAGGTATCGGTGAGTCATTCCACTTCTCGAAGCGCTAGCTTTGGCAGCAATTTGAAAGGTTTTTTGACTTACGCATCACACTAAGCAACCTTCATCCCCCGTTTCGTAGGATTTTTAAATTTTCGTCACCCAAGTCCCAAAATTTCCCACTCTTCAAGGCCAGGAACTTTAGCGAGAAATTTACCAATGTATAGGGTGTTTCAATGAGGACTTTACAACTTAAAAAGTACATAAACATCGATTACAATTACTTACGGGTTCATTTAAGCTGCCATTTTAGAGCAAAGTACATTAAGGTTTTTGTAAATAAGTTATTTTTCTACCATGTGATTGCTGCTTGTGACATGGCTGTCATCCCAACTCTACTCAATATCTTGCCTAACTGCAGCGAGTAGATCAGGAGTCATTTCTACAACTGCGACGTGAATTCAATTTCTCAGCTCCGAGAGATGAGCACGTGAAAGTGGAACAAATATTTGATCTTTGATGAATCCCCAAAAGAAAATTTCAAGAGGGGTTAAATCTGAGGAGCTAGTTATGATCAAAGCCTTCCATAATGCTAGTGGTAGCTTCATAGGTAGCATTTTTCCCCTACTCATTTTATATATTTTTTCAGTTAGTTATGTTTACAACCTGAAGATTAATTTTAAGATAACCAAGGCTATGGTTTGTGGGAAAAATCAAGAAGATAGAATCACTATTAAACTGGGGCAACAAAAACTCGCGCAAGTGGAATAATTTTGTTATCTGGGATGCAGGATCACCAGCGATGGAAGAAGCAAGAAAAACATTGTGAGCAGAAGAGCCCAAGTAAAGACCGCATTATAGCAAACGAGGAGTCTGCGGACAGCTGGAAACACTAGCGTGGAAGTTAGGAAGCACTTCATAAAAACATGTATTTGGAGCATGCTCTTATATCACTGTGAAGCCTGGAAAATAACATCGGCAGGGCAAAGGGGGTTGAAAGCAATGGAGATGTAGTGTTACCGAAGAATGACGAAGATTAAATGGACGGAGAGAATGACTAATGAAGAAGTACTACGAAGAGCTGGAGAGAAAAGAAGTATGATTAAAAATTTGCGAAGAAGGAGAGACAAACTTATTGAACACATTTTGCAACACAACACCCTTATGAAAACAAATCGGGAATGGGAAATAAATAAGAAGAAGTATAGAGGAAGACCAAGACTGGAATGTATAAAGAAATTCATGAAGGACGTCAAATTAAATAATTATGTAGGACTGAAGCGGATGGCAGAGAGGAGAGCGGAATGGATAACTGTTACGAACCAATCTTAGGATTCATGAATGCATACTGATGATGCATATCTGAATGACATGTTAATTAATTTTGTCTTAAGTTCTGTAATTTTGTTATGATTTGTGTAGACTTTGACCTAATACAATCTTAAGCTTTTAAGACTTTGTTCTAATATTTGCGATGAGGGCGAAGTTTGAAAGACAGAAGGATTTATTGGTTCATGGGCAAAACTGATATCTAGATAAAAATGAACGAGGTGGAAATTCGAGAGTGCAATCATATTCTTTCTTGAGTTCCTCCTTCACTCTGCTCGTCTTAGGTCGTCCCAATTCCTGTCCTCTTCCTCCCTCTTCCTCGCTTCCCCAGCGTTCTCCCCTATTTTACCCTCTTCTCAACATGCCCTCGACTCTCTTCACATTCCTCATCCACCTCAGCCACCTCCATCGTTACTTAACAAGGCAATTAACTAACTCGTATGTTTACTTTACACTCATGGAATTCTTTTTCAATATACTTATTTAAAATATGCGTGTCTAAAAATGCATAGATATATTTATTTTACGTAGGTTGTTTTGTGTCATGTTGTACGGATTGGGGAAGCCTGACGCAATCTGACGCAAGTGGGGGAAGAGGTGGGAGGCCCTCAAACTCGAAAGTGCCCTTCACGTTGGTCGTTTGCGAGAGGGGATGTAGAATAGCCAATTCCAAACGGCCGCGGCGAATCGTTTTGTCAATTTCATCTGTTATTCAAGGTAGGATTTCCTGCGATAACTTTTGACATCAGCATTTGCATCGCGTAAGGTTGCAGAAGTAGGGTTGGGTTTAAGGTGCTCCAACTAAGGTTCTAAACTTTTACGGTTGCGCCGCACCTTCATATCCAAGACATCAATCCTGATAACCATCCAAGCTATTTAGACAGGAGACTCCCTGCTTTAGCCGGAATAAGAACGCAGGACCTCATAGCAAGGACTCTTTAATTCTAGACACACCTGCCCTAGTACCTTTTGGAGAATCTATTCCTCTTCTTCTCGATGAAGAATCGTCTGCAAAGTGTTTGAGTGCTTTAAACCGTTTCTGATGAAACCCTTATACGCGGGAAATACCATCCACCTTTTATTTAATTCAGTGTGTTTAAGGTTTATTTGTTGGAGAGTAGGAGAAATAACATTCTCAGGGGGCATCAGTATCCATAAGAATTTTAATAGCAATATTAGCAAATAAATATCTCATCATTTACCATTTGAGTTCGTAAGGAAACGCAATGCTATATTTTGATAATGAAGGACACTTCCGGATTTTTTTATTATCTTACAATTAAAATCCTGGATGATTAGGTTAAAAGTTTCTTTTGAATAGCTAAATTTGATCCCTCACAGTTCAACGTCAAAGTCCTCTCGGCAGGGCATTTTCTTACGCTTAAAATTAGCCCAACGTCGAGTGTCACTTGACATGTTTAGTATCCAGCTCCGAATCACGGTAAAACGCATCGTACCTATCAGTCCAAGTTCTGTGGAAAAGTACGTTGTGCATTTTTGATCATATGAAGGTATATAACTTTCGCGAAGGATAAAAAGTATAGTATACAGCATGGAATAAAAAGTAAATTATACAGTATGGAATAAAAGGTTAAGTGTATTAACATTTTGAAAAAAATAATGCCATTTCGCTGTAATTTATGACCCAACGGAAAACTGTCGACCCCTCTGAAAAGTTGTAAAATTTGTACGGCTAGATGATAAGAACTAAGAATAACATTATAGGGACAAGAGACTGCTAATATTTTGTAATGTATTTGCGGAATTAAACTAGGTCTATTCCAATAAATATATGCTATGAAATCAGCTACTGCGTCTATCATTCGAGCGGTAGAACTTTTAGTTGCCAACAAGCGCGGTTTTATAAATTAAGCCGGTTTACATCTAGGTGTACACAAAATTGTTTGTTATAACTTAACCATTAGCAAAAGGCTTAAATTTATAGTGTTATACCTAAATACCTTAAACAAAATATGACTAGAAAGCACCTACACCGAAGGTTTTGCTCTCGGAAACGGAACATATTGAACCATTCAAAATCACAGTTGAATAAGTGAGAATTGTCAAATTTACCCTAAACACTGGCTTCCAGGCTGTGAGTAGCATCATCTCACACGTGATGTTTAAAACGAATGGGAGTGGAATTGGCATCTAATTACGCAAAGGTAATGTCATCGCATCTTTTAGGTCACGACTGCGGCAGGATAGCAAGCAGTACAACTCGAATCCAGATCGTACTGTAGATATCGGATGACAAACACAGGGAAACGTGCGGAATAATAATCGATTTTCGAGAGCAGCGGATCGGATATCCTGGGCTATAGCGCTTCGAGGGATGGTAGAGGAGTTCGTGTGACGTCATCAGAGGACTGCTGCCGAACCGGTCAAGTTACGCCATCTGGGGGAGAAATTAATTGATTTGCTGCTGCCCGCAGCCCGCTCTTGCTAATGGAATCCCTTCCATAATTTAAGACCGATGATTGGAGAAGCGTCCGCACGAGCAGGGAGCAAGGAGGCTACAGATTATGGAGATGAACTCCTCTTTGATCATTCTGAGGAATATAACGCGATGGGAATGTTCAGCACTCTGGAAGCAAACAGTTCCATTGGAAACGCTGGATTGTATGCTCTTTGTCCACCGATGGTTTGATGGGAGCCGGTAAAATATAAAAAGTCTTAAGTTTTCCCGGGCTTCTAGCTAGTTGTAGGTGTGCAATGTCCATGTCGTTCGTGAGTTAATTGCGACATTGGATTGATTTTGCGGGCATTTTGGTGTTTTTGTGATGGTTTCTCATCACAGTATTGTATATCAGTGCACTTTTTACATACAACAGGACTACAAATATGTTTTTCCTCCGGTGTGTGATACTTGTATCCGGCAGTAACTCTAGATGTGAGTTTTAATACACGTTTTTCATCAAGTTCAATCGGTTATTTGATGTTGGTATGACCAAAGTAAGCAGCGATAGTTCACGAGTTGCAATAGTCTTTGAATGAAGGTAATTCGTCCTCATTTAACAGCGCTTATACTCCCTTATCTATGATAAGTGCGCCCCTGAAGGTATCACATTGCATGTTTTTCGAAAATTGCATATGTATAAATTGGAATGGATTGAGGTTGAGTAGATCGGGGAAGGAATATCCCAAATCCTGGGACATCTGATGCAAGTTAGCAGCGTTGATTTGATCCTATGAGAATGAATGAGAATTGTATGGGTACTGGAAATTGTATAGCTAATATGAAAGAATATAGAGCAGTATAAGAGGAAGGGGTATCCTGAGAATAGCACGGTTCAATGTAATGGAAAAGAAGCACTCAACGCAAGAAGTAGAGAGGTACTCAAGAAAATAGGAAGCAGTGTTATGAATATTTAAGGTGCAAAAGCAGTAGCAAGGTAAAGTTATTTCGAGGAAATTAGTAAATCGGGCCAATTTTGTTGGCACATAACCATATATTGTGTTTTTGGCCTTCCGCTGAAGATAATGTCGAGAAAGACATGTATTTAATAATTCATGCTTCGTTTAAGATAGCAAGTCTTTTCCGGAAAAAAACGTTATATTTACTATTTTTCGGACAATATTTATTGGTTGAGGTGTTTTTTTACCATCCCATGTAACCGAGGACCATAATAATAAAGTATTAAATTTAAAATATTTGAATTTAACGAAACATTCTGCGATATATATTAAATATTTTTACCTGATCGAGCATTTCATGTATATTGTCTTATTCATTTTCAAAGCTTATAAAAGTGACAGCCTTTTGAGTCATTCTGTTTATATGTTTGCAAAATAAGAGCCGGGTGCTCATTATTACCTTGAATGGTTTACTGTATAACTGGTATTCGATATCTTTTTGATCCTCTGTACAGAGGGGTGATATGTCATTTATCTAAGTATGTCTATTTACGGAATTTCATCAAATTCAGTCATTCATATGCTTATGTAATGCGTGATAAATGAAGTGAGCTACACGAGGGTGCCTAAACTTACTGTATTTTACGATACACAATGTGTTTAAATGGGCATGTAGGAGTGAACCATTTTCTGGTCGTAAAATAACATAAAAGGAATCTCTATTTTTTTCTCAAATTAATTGATTACAAAGATAAAGGTTTGAGTTAAAAGTACCATCTCTGAATAGCAGTGATGCTATATACATTCAACGTTAATGAAAACGTATCGCAAAGTATTGTAATGATCATCACTCTCTAAAGGCGATGCCTTGTTGCTGTAGCCATGTCTCTCTTTTCATTGCTGTTTTCTTCATATTTCCATATGAATGCAGGTCCAATTCCGTGAATACCGTCCTAAAGCAAGAAGTTTTGGTACGCCCTCTTGGTTTTTTCACAAGTGCTTTTCCCCCAAAAATATTGGTCAGCTGTAACTGTGGTGCCGTTAAATATGCCCCACTAGCTTCGTTCTCCTTTTCTTAATTGTATTTAAGAGGGGCCTCTTCTCTTTCACTAAAGTAAATACTTCGTCATTAGTTTTTTTCTCTATCAAGCTCGTCTTTGTAAGTCTCTTCCATATCCACATTTCTGCTGCTTCTAGTTTCTTATACTCTGCTTTTCCGATTGTCCATGTCTCAACACTCGTAATTTAATACACTCAATACAAATGTTTTAGCCAATTTTTAGCAAAAAAATATCAATTAACACTAAAGTTCAACTTTGTGCATTAGAAAATCATGCAATTACAAATAATCACTCATTTAATTTCGAAGAAGCCAAAAGTTTAGACTCGGATCAAAATTTATCAAAAAGATTATTCAAAGAAATGTTCCATATCTCCATAAACAATAGAGGAATAGATTTATCTTTCTTGAAAGGAAGACAAATGAGGAACTGCTTGACATGGTGGGTGATAGAGAAAACTTGTGGATGAGATTAGTGGAAGGCAGGGTAGGTGGCTGGAAGCGGTAATGAGGGGCTGCTGAAGATGGTTTGCTCAAGGCCGTGATAGAGGGAAGGATGTTGGGTAAGCGGGGAAGAGGAAGAAAGAGAATAGGTTTTATGGACAGGATGTAGAAAGGTAGAACTTATGCTGAGATAAAGAAATAAATACTAGAGGTAAGTAGATAGAGCACTGCACGTGTAAGAATCCGTTGGACATTCTCTGACTTTCATCATAACCTACCTTTAACCGGTAGATTACTCTAATGATGATGATGGTCTTATCAATATATGCTTAATAACTGATTATAATCATCGAGCGATCAGAATATTACCTAAATAAAAAAATAAACGTGTAATTCCAGATGTAGAAAATAAGTTAATTGTCATAGTTTTATAAAATATGCAAATAATTATCTCTTTTTTAACTATGGAAGATGCTTTTTATTATACTTTAATGAATTGACCTATGGTAGCATGTAATTACTTGACTAATTAAAAATGGGAGCTCAGTGATATGGTATAATCACTAACGATTCAAAATTTCATATTTTGATATTTTTACTTGATTTTTAAAAGTGAAAATGCACTGACATGATTCAACAGGTATCTCGTACATAATAGTTTTCAGACATTATATAGGTAGACCTATATTAAATTATATAGATTGAATCTACCGATCTGCCAAAATGGAGCCTGCTTTACGTGAAGAAGTAAAGCCAGCACGGGTTCCAACAGCAATCAAGAGATCAACCCTGTCTTGCCAATTCTCTTCCACATATACACACGCTATACGTATATTAATTAAATATGTATAAAATACTATATTAATCTTGTTTACTCTGAATTATAATAAATTAATTTTTGTTCTGTACCTCTTTGAAGTAATTAAGAGCTAATGCGTTTTGATTTGCTCATTCAAAATTTACTTCGATATTTTTTTGATGGTTAAACTTTAATTATTTTGATTGAAAAAATATTTGCAATTTTAGTTCTTTAATTTCATTTAAAGGTATTTAGTTTTTTTATTTACTGTTTTAAGCAGACGGAGTATGCTTATTTATCTTGTACCTATATAATGCCTGAAATTCCTGAATAATTCCTGAATGTATAGATGCCTACGTAATGTCTGACACACTCTAATATATAGTGCTTGATGATGATGCATTGTATCGAAATCTGCCGCCAAATAAATATCAGTGGAATCTTGCCAGTGCATTTCCTTTCTTAATAATCATTAAGGTATTCCATCATGTGTCGCCTGTAATCATTGAATCTAGTAGGAGCGGAGACTTCCGAAGTGGCTCGAAGAACTGGATCCCATTTTTCAGGTTCAACTGCGTGCGTGAGCGTCATTTTGACAAACGTTTTTGGAAACGCAGAACCAAATTGAGCAGTCATTTTGGCACCACTAACTTGCCATTATATTCCAGCTACGATCCAACGAACAACAACTCCAGCTCGACCAGAAGACGCCTCGTGTAACGGATGAGAAAAAGTTTGTCACCATAACGCTTGACGCACGCAGTTGAACCTGAAAAATAATATCCATTGAATCTATTTTAGGTCTGAAATAAAAATTACAATTCGTAATGTTCCACTAAGTTGATTTATTTCTTACTACCCGGGCTTCATCACATACTGGCATCTTCATCTTCAACTGAAGATGTCACTATGTGATGAAGCCCGTGTCGTAAGAAATAAATCAATTTATTGGATCATTACGAAGGGTAATTTTTATTTCCGATATGGAGAGGTTCCACATAGTGAAGCCTGAAGTTATTGCGAATCTATTTTAGCTTTAGTTGCATCAAGCTATTTCATTATAATGCTAGATCATTATAAATATATTTTGTTTTAGAAAGTTAAGCGATTTACGGGTAGGAGCACGCAGGTGATTGTTACTTTGAATGGGAGTGAAGGAGCGAGAAGCGAGCGCTACTGGGGACGGGAATAGAAGGCGTGGGTGGGTCCTTGAGTTCCTGCAGCCTCCTCCTTCGTTCTCCTCCCTGCACCCACCTCCATTCACCTTTTGCGGGCAGAGAGACGCAACGCTGCATCAACCTGCTGCGTGATCGATAAAACCCATCCAGCCCGCCCTTTCGGTGCTCCGGTCGATCTTCACACCTTAAAAACCCCTAGCAGGGCGGTGCTCCGAAAATACACACCAGACCTGCGTCAAAAATCCGTTAAAACTTCCATTCTCCTTCAAATATACGAGTATAGTTCAAATACCTTTATTCTAAGTAAATCATCGCTCCGCAATGACTAATTTAGCCATACAGCCCCACGCTCCTCATTAAAGTTTTGACCGATCTTTTCTTTACGTCTCTCGTCGAACACCCCCTCATTAATTTCCTTCTCTTTGAAAATGCTTCATTGGCTTAAACCAATTGTGCATCTGACGAAAATGCCACTTAAGCTGTTTTCCTCCGAAATTTCACCTAAATACGTTAACTGCTCAATTTCATGCACTTCTACCCTTATATTTCACCGCGACTGTGAGTCAAAAGAAATACTCAATTCCGCCTTGATGTCTATCATGTTTTAAAAATACCGCTTTAACTGTCGACATTCTTTATCAGTTAAAAAATCACAATTGAGATAAAAAAATAGGCAGATTAATCGATGAAAATATTTTTAAATGATAACTTTTCTAGCAATAGAAGCAAATAGCAGCTCTTTTTTTAAATAACTAATTCTAAATTCTGTAGTGGTTTACTTAACCTCAAACTGAATGGTATATTAAGTTTCACTATCATTCTACTTTCTAGGAAAATTCGCTTCTTTTTGACAGGTTTTGCGAAAATAAAATTTATTTCCATATATTTTTTTCCAATGATTCACCATTCTCGCATTTAACACAATGTTTTTTCAAGTTCAGTTTGAGAAAAAAGAAATAGTGTAGAAAAGTAGGATTTCGTTGTTCCTATCAAACAAATTATACTTTTTTCTATAAGTATCCAGAATATAAAGTAAATTGTATAAATTCATTTAATCTAGTAATCTTTTGCTTCACTACATGATGTTTAAGATTCCTATTTTTCTCCTACTTCCCCCATGCCTATCCAACATTTTCCCACTTTAGTATCTCGCTACCTGTCAATACAGCAGTCACTTTCACGGCCTCATCCTAATTTTTCTCTTCACCATACAAGGCATAAAGAAAGAAAGGAATTCTTTCCTTATGCCTTGCCTATTTTTCAGCTTTATTTATGTGAACA
The DNA here is from genome assembly GCA_963573305.1 of Pyrrhosoma nymphula. Classification (NCBI taxonomy): domain Eukaryota; kingdom Metazoa; phylum Arthropoda; class Insecta; order Odonata; family Coenagrionidae; genus Pyrrhosoma; species Pyrrhosoma nymphula. The sequence continues at coordinate 82,088,675 of OY754333.1, read as the reverse complement.
GTAAAGTAAAATATACATATTTTAATAAAGGTTATGTCTGCGTCTGTACTTTAAATTGACGGCAGCACCACGGAAGAATAATATCAAAATAAATGCTCATCGCCGGGTGCGTGACCAGCTGAATTTTGAAGAGATGGATTGAAGAAACTTTGGAATGAGAGAAACGGCCTCTTGAGCCAGACGCATGTAATGTAATGGCAGTTATATCACTCTCAGTGCAATTGGTGATTTTCTATCAAAAATGTTTCATTATTTTTCTCTGACAAAACTTAAATTTAAATTCAATATTCTTTCTTGTACTTACTCGAAGTATTTACTCATTAACTAGTTACATGAATGTACCAAAACAAGAAAACAGACATACCGATTCATTCATTCGAGTGTTCGAGCAGCTGATTGGTAGGTTTTTGGACAGTCCTAAATTCCCAAATTCTGGTTCACCGTCTTGATTTCCCTCCAATAGATGCATCACCATCAGATCCCTATTCAATTCCTCATATCATCTATCTCTTCTTATTTAGTCCAAATTCCTGTCCTTTTCCTTCCTCTTGCATTGTTCCTTAGTTTTCCCTTTCTATTACCTAATTCAACAAACCCTCTCCTTTCAAAATGTCCTCCATCCATCCCTTCTGCCTTCTCCATACCTCCACCACCAGCTTTCTCTCCTCTCAAGCCATATCCAATGCCTCCTCGTTCGAGCTCTTCGCTACCCAGCTCAACCTCTCCATCCTTCTCCAAACCCATATCTAAGTCTACGTACATCCTCCCTTCGAAATGACCAAGTTCCTGTCCTATACAGAAACTTGATCATTGTGAAGGAAACATGTACGTAGAACTGGTTAATATGAATGGTTACTGGAACTTTACTGGTTACTTTTTTGGTACTGGTTCTACTGGTTATTATTACTAGTTACTGGAACCGACTATTAAAATTTGGACTTAATCTATTATTATTGTTATGTAAGTTCCAGACCGATTTATTCTCTGAAGACGTTAAAAATATTTTACAAAATTCGACATACTACGGTAGATCAGATAATGAGAATAAAATTAGAGAACTAGACTGCAGAACGGACAAACTTAAAATGTCATTTTTCCCACGAACGATAAGAGACCATAACTGCTGCAAATGAAACTTGTAACTAGATTTGTCGATAGGTAGTTTTGTTCTTAGTAGTATGAGTTCTCCCTAATACTTGCATCATTATCTGCTACCTAGTACGTACAGCATGTTTTGCATGTTTTCACATTATTATTGAATCTCTGTCCATTTATGTAGTTTCAAAATACTAATGGTCACTCCAACAATGGTAGAATATCTATAGTGTAGTGCATGCTTGTAAGGCTTCGCCTCGTGAGAAGCATTGGCGATTTATACTAATGCATTATTAGTCATAAGTACACTAATTTTAGGGTATAATGTAATGCATGTTGGTGACTACTCACCCCCAGCCACACACCCTTGAAGTGGCGTGCAGGGTATTCTGTAGATGTAGATGTAGAACTGAGGTGCTTGAGATATGGGTTTGGAGGAGAGTGGAGAGGGTGGGTGAGTTGGGTGGCGAGGAGGACGAGCGACGAGGAGATTGGATATGGTTGGAGAAGAGAGGAAGCTGGCGATAGACTAGCGTTAATGTAAATCTTACGATGCCGTCGTCAGGAGAAAGGAAACGAACTCAGATACATTCGTGACCGACTAAGACGCAGGCGACGAATGATCAACCGGCTTCTTTCAATATCGCTTAATCAGGGGTGAGAAATCGTTCGTAGAATAAGCTCTTATTTCTTTTTAATATTGTTAAAAAAACTCATAGTATATCAAACAACTTTTGGAATAAATTTTCTCTAGATATCAACACAAAAAAAACGCCCGTCGGCCATTCTGAGGGAAAAAAATGACTGGACAGGACTTTAACTTGGAGTGTGACGTCAATTTGAATACACCCTCGCTTAAACTGCCTCGACACGTTCTACATCAGCTTTTTAACTAGGAAAGCCATTTAAAGCTCCACTAAAATGGCTGACATCACCATACCGGATGCAGCCTTATTTTGTTCATCTCTTCGCAGCATACTCTTTACATCCTTACCTTATATTAAAGAAAAAATATTTGCTTAATTTCCAACGATAAGAAACTTTTTTGGGGTCCATTGATCACTTTGAAGAATATGTCCATTTTCGCAAGCTTTTGTGTGCTTGTTAGTTAAATCTAACGCTTGCAGATAAGAGCAAGATTGTTGGCTAGATAACTTAATTAAGAACATCATTATTTTCACGAGAACACACTCTTTTGCGGACGCGATCGATTTCAGTGATTTCACATCATTATCAAAAATTGGCCAAAATAAAAAAATTGTGTAAAATTATCAAGCAAAGATAAAGAAAAGCTTCCGCAGTGGCTTGATATGTTGGATCCCATTTCTTCAGGTGCAATTGCGTGTGACAGCGTTTAGGTGATGGCAGTTTTTCCTCCATTACCGCTGGCGTCTTCAGGTCGAAGTGAAGGCTAAGTATTTTTATCCTTGTGATAAATGATGCCAACTACATATAATGAGTACCCTGCAAACCACTCATATGACAATATAATCTCACGATGAAATATGTGAGATTTTTATTTCCTTCCTTTGTCTGTGATGTAAATTTTGAAAATTTGATTCACCAGACTACTTGGCACTTATGAACGGGTCTAAAAATGTTGGCCGGAATCCACCAGGCTCTTTTGTCCTCAGATTTCAATGATCCCCTACTTTGCATGCGTTGATTCCGTATTCCACGTTATTGCCTATATATACTCTGTATATCCTCCTTGGCAACCCGTGAAAATCCACTTTATTCGCGTGTACCCCGTGCCAACTTTCGCTTTCACATCCAAACCCCTGTGGGCCTTTATTTCTTACGTCAACTTCCCCCCTCCCCCCAGATATATGCACCCCTCCCATCCCTTATCTTATGCACCCACCCACCCCTCGCAATACACCTTCCCTTGCTGGCCACCCCGCTGTCGGGCGCTACGCTTTCTGACCTCCCGCCGTGAGATGAAACGACGGGGATGCCTCTCATATGGAATGTCCCAGCTGGGGGTGGCTATGGAAGAAGGGTGGGCGATGGAGAAAGGCAGGGAAGGTTGAGTTCTGAGCGTAATCCGTCCCGTTCCTTCCTTTTCCCACCCGTCTCCCCCTCACAACCGGCTGCGTTGGCATGGGGACCGCACGGCAGGGTTGAGACGAAGCCGGGCAAAGACACTCCCTCCAAATCAGTATCCGCGGGGTAAACAAGACAGGATACGGTGGAGGGGTGTGGGGAGGGGGAAGGGAAGGATGGTGGCGACAATGGGCGCTCCCCACCCCATGTTTGGTCTCCAAATTAAGTCCTTTATTTTTGCGCCCGGGGTCCCGGGGTGGTCCCGGTGTCATGTGAGGGAGGGAGGGGCTTGCATAGTGCGGGGGGTTATGAGGCTTCGTGGGGAGGTGTGGATTAGCTACGGAGGAGCAATATATATTCCAAACTTCCCCCACCACAACTTTAACCCGGACAACCTCTCCCTCTCACCCTCCTTCGCAATATACACCGAGGCATGAATGATGGGAAGTTGGGGGCCGCTGTTATGATCGATGCTGCCAACTCTCTCTCTCTCTGTCCTCTTGCTCTTTGGCGAAATCCTCCCCTCCTCCTCCCAGCGGCTAGTGGCAGGGGTTGTGGAGGGGCTGTAGCGTTGGAGATGGGGTAAGGGAGCGCAAATGATGCCGGGGGGTGGCGGTGCACTTCGTATTAGCATTCCGTTCGGGGTAGGCGTCACGTAATGCAGACGAGTAAAGGCGAGGTTGCTATAGAGAATGTCTATTAAATTAGATAATCCACCTATTATGGTGTTTTTAAATGAAAGTGAGTAAAATACTTCTTATTTTTTTGAATGTGCAGAGTCCTATCCACAAATAATATTCCTTTCTCCAGCTCAGCATACGTCCAGCCCTTCTTCATCCCGTCCACAAAACCTTTTCTCTTTCTTCACCCCACGCTTACCCAACAAACTCTTCTTTCATACTTTTTTGGAACAAGGGTGCTTGGAGCAATTTAATGCCTTTGGCATCCTTCGATCGCATTAATTTAGCCAAAGTAGTTTGGTCTTCAAATATTTATTGACGAATATCTACATACATGTCTACATATTACCTTGCGAGCCACCACAGAGGCGTTTGGCAGTAGTGTGTCACACCAGTCGTGAAAGGGAAGGGGACAGGAAAAGGAGGGGAAAGGGCTGAGATTAATTGTATGTTAATGATGTTTTTTATGAAAGTGTCACGCTGTTTTTACTAAAATCCTTTAGACGGTGGGGAATAATAAAATTTTTGTGCATAGCTACCAGTTCAGCAGTTTATCTCTCTTATTTCGTTGATAAGAGTCAGTGGTAAACTGCGGGGTCAAAATAATATCCTCCGTGTCGTACTGAAACTCGTCAAATCTGAATTTTTGCCTTTGAGTCTCTAACGGCTCCCAGCCTATTCTTACATCATCTGTGCTACTCTCTCAATTTACTCGAAGCAGCTTTTTAACAAATCGTTCGGCTTTCCTTTGCATTTTATTGATTTCGCGAAATAAAAATATTCACGTATTGATATCGCGAATATCTTTACGTAACATTAATACGGCGATCAATGCAGCTTTTTTCAAATGCAGAAACTGCTCTTAATAGGCATGAATGCTTTGAGTGATATATAACGAGGAACCTACACCTCGACATGCGAAGAACTCGTCATGCTTGAATATATCAACCGATCGGAACACGCCACTAGCCTGGAGGAAGCCTCGATGATCGCCAGATAATCTCGATACCACCTGAGAATAATTCGGGAGCCTATCGAGATATCCAAACCCCCAAGGAGTCACAACTGGAAGAACGGGTATCACCTCCAGGGCACATGGAAGAGACTCTTCCAATCAGAAAACACCAAAACAAAAAATTGGCACCAACGGGAAAAAATTGGCATCAGCAGGAGAAATGGCGCCAACCAGAAGGTCGTCAAAAACCGACCTGAAGACGCCTACTGGAACGCAAGTGAAACTGTTGTCTCAAAAACAACGAGGTGGTGAAGACCAGAGAGATAAAGCCGTTACTGTCTACGCACCATAGAAGACTCCACACTAGCTATTTTCCCTTCTATTATGTTCCTTGCTAATTCATTGTGTCTCAAAGTGTGTCCCATCCATCTGGACCTTTCCTTCCTGATTAGTGTTCTAAATGGTTTTCTCCTCACAAATTTTTCTGTACAACTCCGATCTGATCCTATCCGTCCATTTGCTCCTCTACATTTGCCTCAAGCACCAATTTTCAAAAGCCTTTATTCTCTTTAAAGCTTTTCAATGGTCCATGTCTCTCAGTCATAGAGCGTAACTGTCCGCACGAATGCTTTCAGGTACAGCTTCCTTATCGGTAACCCTATTTTCTTCTTACACGACAGTTTTATATACTGGACTTTAATCTTTATTCTCCTCCACACCCACATCCATAATTCTCCGCACCAATATCCCAAATTCCTCTGTTCTCATCCTCTTTCATTACTGTCGAGGTCTCTGCGGTAGAACACCAAACAATAATATCATTATATCTTGATTTTAGTCTTCGAATTACACGCGGGTCTCCATTTGCGCCGCATGACCCTCAGCCACGGGAAGACGACAAGGTGACACGGGGGGAGGTTAGGTTGTTTCGGAGGGGCACGTTAAGGATTTTGTGAGTTGGGAGGGGGGAGATAAAAGGGTGACGCGGGGAAAGGGGGGTGTGGAACAGCAAAGTGGGAGTTACGGGGAAGGAGGGGGTTGATTTGGTCTTTGTATGTGTGTGTACCTTGCGTTGGGCTTGAGCTCGGTCGTGTTTGCAGAGAACATGGGGGGGGGGGTGGAGAGGGTGCGACACAAGGGGGTAAGTTTGTGAGGGTTTTTCGGGGAGTCCACAGGGAGGAGAAGGGATGAAGAGCTGAAAAGGGGTTGCTTCCACCCTCTTACGGTGGCACTTATTTTTTATGCATGAGCATCACGGAAATAACGAGGAAGTTTATTTATTCCGGGGTTGGTGGTAGTGGTAGGGGGAATGAGAGCAGGGTTAGGGGAAGGGAGTAGGTTTTTTTTCGTTCGAGGGTGCATTGGTGTGGGGGGGCGGCTGGGAGGGAGGCGGGCTGCCGCTGGGGGCGGGAGGGGTTCAAGTGTATGCCCTGTGCCACGCGCTCTCCACCCCCATCACCGCCGCCCCCGGTTCGGTGAAGGCGGCTGTTCCAACGGGGGTTGGTCGTGGAGGGGTAGCAATGGGGAAAGGGCCCTTTCGGGGGTGGAAGAGGGTTGTTTTTTTATAAGGCCGAAGAACAGGGGGAAGGGGGTGGATTTCGCGCCCGGATCAATCCGTCAATCGATAACTAGATGTCACTGCGACGGATGACTGCTGTAACCTCTTTACTCTCTCGTGCCCATCCTCTTTTCGACGCTGTTTTCCGACATTATTCCAGACATCGCTCGCCCATTACAGGAGTAAACTTTTCTGCGTTCATCCTCGACTTTTATTAAATCATTTGAACCGGAAAACTTTGTATTTCGATGAACCTGATGATTTATTAACACGACCTGTATAACTAGTTTTACTAATGAATGGTGTTGTCGCAGGGAAGATGTGATGGAACTTATTTATTCATAATAAAAGAAAGAACTCCTTGCTATTGTACACTTTTTTTAAATAATTATTAGTGCGCAACCGGTTTCAATTAGTTAATATCATTGTCAAGCCTAGTCAGTTCAAGACTTGACAATAATTTAACCCTATGAAACCGGTCGCGCTTAAAAAATAATGAAAAAGGTGAATAATTGCAGATAATTCTTCCTTTTATTAGTTATATTACAATTAGTTATATTATATTATTGTAATGTATTTTACCATGGAATTCTTAATAAAAATGAAGCACATAAACTTGGTAAATCCACAATTTGGTTAACCCAGACTTTGTGAATAAACCAGTTTAAGTACTTAATTCACAATATGAATTAGTTCCATGCTGGGAGAAAGTATCACACTGAATTTATAGTGTTAAACCGTAACTGTGAACTATATTTAACGTTTCAATTACTGTAATGGAGATCTGTTTGTCAGAATACGGGTAGATATGCTACGAATTATCATTGGGATACGTAAATCTTCCGAAACGCTGATAATAATTGCTCATATAGCACGATACAGTATATGACTAAACCAGTTTTGAACAGAACTGGGGACCAATGTCAGCCTCCGTTTCCTAATTTTAGTTGGTATTAACGGAATAGCAATGGGATAAGTTTACTCTAATTTAATTTCCTTTTGTCTTTGAAAAAGGCTTTGTGTACCATAAGAAGAAAAATATATTTTTACGTAAGAGAACACAATGGAATATAAAAAAAAGATTGATTTTAAAGTAATTAATTTCGGGTCCCACTGAGTCAACTTGACATGCAGTTTGTGCAGTAATTTAGCTGAATTACATCACTAGGTAGAGGTAATTTTAAAACAATTGCCTCGCACGTTTTTAACTAATAGGTAATTTTCACCATCATGGAGATAATTATTAATATCGTTATATATAATGATGAGAATAAGAAAATATATGGAATTGTTGCTTTTTTAACATTTATAAATTTTTCATTGATGGAACGTTTATGTAATAGTGAAATTTTATGGCATTCAAATCTAGCTAAGCCCAGGGAAGTGGCATAATGTATAATGGCATAGTATAATGGCATAGAATATGTCGTAGGGCGAAATGAGACCGCCGCCTCAACGCAACGGGTGGGCTTTGTAATAAGTCCCCTTTTCTCTCATCTCTTACAATTATCTATAGGCCCTATTCAGTTGGCTTGAAATATATCTACGCATATCTCATTTTTTTTCATAAAAACCCCGCTTTGAAGGAAGCATGCCAATTATCTTCTTACGTGTCTTTTTTTACCTTTATATTTCAATCCAAACGCATTGCCAAGAAGAAATGTCAGGTTTTTTTCCAAACTTATCTCAATAGCTACTTTAAATATCGCCGTCTGATCAGCTGTCACCAACGTATTTCGCGCTTATTTTATTGTCTTTTAAGTGATCACAATGCAATTTATACATTACATCAAACTCGGCTACAAAGATAATGCAAATGTGATTAGAGAGAAAGAGAGAGAGAGAGAGAGGCAAATACTGTTTTATATGTCAATTAGTTATAGCAATACGTGCCATTTATGCATTTTTATTCAATATTTCATCTTTACCTAAATATTTTGTACAAAAAATACAACGAAATTGTTCTATATACAATAAAACTGTGTAGTAGTGTTTATAAAAAATAATTTTTAAAAACAATTATTGAATATAACGTAGTATTTTTACTATTTATAACAGTATAGTAATTACTGCTATTTTACGTGGATTGTTTTCCATTGCCATTAATTTAATGCATGAATGTAATGAAAGAGTGATCAGTTGGCTACCCCAAATCGAGTCCATTTTCTGCGTTCCAATGAAATCGAATCGACCGACCAAGTCAAATGGTAAACTTGACTTAAAAATCGTGATTTTCCTCTATGAAAAATGATACGATAATATGATACTCATAAAATTTGTGTGTAGATCAAAATCATATTTAAACATTCCTTCAACGCCAGAAATATACTCATTCCTCGTAACCTTGTCCTGCATCAAAGTTTAACCCTTTGAAATACAAGAGCTTTAGTGGCGTTCTGGTTTTTTCCAAAGCGTATATTAACATAAATTTAAGTCATTCATATCCTGTCAAAAGTACTTCGAAACCCAGATCGATTCTCCGACTTCCAAGTAAAACCATCATTCTTAATGATTGGAAATGTGTTTGGCTTAATGCACAGTTTCCATGACATGACAAATCCATTAACATTAGCACTTTAAAAAGGATATATAGCCTTAAATAGTTATATGACGTTTTTAATGATGAAAGGGGAGATGGATATGATGTGCGATTGGAGAAAAGTAACCATTCCTCCGAAAGGCATGATTATTTTCTTCTAAGTGCCACCGAAGTTGACCGTCACTAGGTAAAGACACTAAAATCCAAGAACCTTTCGCAAATCCAGTCGTGCTTTTAAAAAATTATTTTGAAAGCATAGGCTTAAGTAGTTGTGAAATGAAGGAAATTGGTAAACCTGAAGAAGAAACTTACACTTTGGCATAAATCTCCATCCTTAGTAAAACCTTACTGAACTTAACCTGAACTGGAGTTTTTAAATACACTTATAATACAGCACCCATACAATTTTAATCGATTTCCACAAAAGTTTGTGAAAACTTAATGAGATGAAATCAAACTACTAATCTTGCTTAGTTCTTTTCACCTTAAGGTATGAAATTATCGATTAGCGATTATTATGATTTTTCCTCATAAAAAAATTAGTATTGCGCTGGATGTATTGCTAAATGGTTCAGGGTTGAAATATAACATAAAGCAGAACAATCAGTAGATAAATAAGGATCTTTTCACGTTATATGACCAAATTTTGTAAAACCCTCGAGGACAACTTTTAGATAATAATAATAAATAATTCTATAGTTCAATATTTAAATATGGAGAGAACAGTTAATAGCAACATATTGTTGAGGAATCTATCCTTTAAGAAGCATGTAAATGTAGATAAGTAACTAGACAAGGTGTACCAGAGATCATAAAAGAATCATCATTTCGTGTTTGTTAGATTTCGGCATGACTTATGGAAGAACTTCATGCTTTATCTAAAAAAATATATCTTGGTATCTTCCACGGAAAGCTTAGTGGAGTCTCTTGTTTTGAGGTACCTATGCATAAAATAGTTTACAATTAATTTTTATAGATCGTACATGAATTAAAATTTGAAGTGGAAACGTAATAACCTTGAAACTTCGAATAAGCAGGCTGATACTTAGAGACCTAGAGGCATTTGGTAGAGTAGGGGCCTCCTTTTTGATGTTTTAATTCATTCATTCATTATAGTAATCTACCGGTTAGAGGTAGGTTGTGATGAAAGACCCTCATTACCCCTTCCAGCCACCTACCCTGTCTTCCCCTAATCTCATCTATAAGTTTCCTCTCCTCGTCCACCATGTCAAGCACTTCCTCATCTGTCTTCCTTTCCTTCCATTCTCCATCCTCCTCCATACCCACATCTCGAAAGCCTTCGGCCTATTTTCGTCTTCCTTTCTCAAGGCCTACGTTTCTGCCCCATACAACGCCATACTCCATTTCAAGCTCTTCACCAGCCTCTTTTTTATATCCTTACTTTGGATCCCCGTCATCAGCTCCCTTCTATTATTCAACGCTTCCTTCGCTAGCGCTATTCTCCTCCTAATGTATTTGTTCCTCCTAATGTCCTGTTTCTTCTAGCGTACTACCCAAGTAATTAAATTGTTCTACTTGCTCCAGTTTGTGACTTCCTACTCTTATCACCAGCCTCGCTTTCACTGTCCTAGAAAATCTCATTACTTTTGTTTTATCATTATTAATCTTCATCCCGATTTTCTGGCACTGCATTTCCAGTGCATCTACTAAAGTGTGCAATCCTTTCGATGACCGGCTGACTAATGCCTGGTCGTCTGCGAATCTAACCGACTTTATCCGCTCCAACTTTCATTCCCACATCTAGCTCATCCCATGCCTCTCTTACCATTTCCTCACCATAGATGTTAAAAAGTAAAGGCGACAACGGGCACCCTTGCCGCACCCCGAGACCTATAACTGCCCACCCTGATTAACCGACAGCTACCCTTACCTGAGCACTCTGCCCCATATATAATTTTCGGATGAGTCTCCTATCACGCCAATCTGTCAATCGGCCCTCATCATGGTCCTTAAGTTCCAAATTCCTATTTTTACCACTGCTTTCCTCCTCCTCTTCCTCTTTTTCTTCTTCTTCTCCCTCCTATCCCTTGTATCCGCCGATGATGATGCTGTTTTCGAAGGATTTCGTGTGATGACGACCGCAGAGGCCTTGCCTCCCCCGCTGCGGGGCACGACATCCGCCCTAGTGGGCGGCCTAATCAGTTCTCTGTGAATGACTGTCATATTCTAGAAAGTGATAGTTGAGAGGTATTCCCACGCCAGTCAATAGTATTTTTAACGTGACACCATCACGGAACTACCTTTCGTTTGGCTCCTACTCTTCGACCTATCTGGCATGGGTGGCCCTACCAGGAGCAATAGTACTTGCTCCTGCCAGTCCAGCTCCAGGGGTCATTGAAACGCACAAGCCCTTTCACCACGTCAAGGTCGTAGTTCAAGGAAGAGGATGTTTTAATAAAAAACAACATTAATTATATTTATTTAACGAAGAGGAAGTTCAAGGAAGATGATGTTTTAATAAAAAAACAGCATTAATTATATTTATTTAACGTTCTATATTTAGTATGCATAAATTTAACGAATATATTATTATATTTAACGTAATACTAATATATTCTAATCCTTTGTGTCCTGTATCCTCAATATGTAGTAATTCCTCTCCTACTGTCCGACACAAAATTATGTGCACTCGAGTTTGAAGCTCAATAACAAAATAACTAATGATTGTACATAAAAACAATTACAATATATTTTTCTTTGGTTTATTCTGCGTTTTACGGTTATATATAATATTATATTTGTTTTATAATCATATTTTTTACTGAGGCAATAACGTAAAAGTGCCCGTTTTTAGGCATATTTTATGAAGGAGTAACGTTTAAAATTTGTTTTCTTAAAAACGCTCTGTATTATGGACACCAAATTTTATACACTGTTAAATAATATTATTGTTTATTTTTGTAATGATTTATAGAATTGTATCTTTTAAGAAAATGTTTATATTGTGAGTCTTATGCACAAACCCTGTCTCCGGAGCGGGACGTCGTAGAGAACAGCGTTCTTGGCTGCGCTGTCATAAGCATAGCATGAGTAAATTAGTTTTTTATGCCACAATAATACATAATAAGTAATTGATTTTATATTGATTGATATTTATGTAATTTTTGCTGAGGCTGCGCTCGGTGGCGATCCGCCTCGACTACCCTTGCGGAGCGGCGTTGCCGCGACCGTGTGTCGGTTGGCCGGGCCGAGTGCGAGGCTCATCCCGGGCGGTTATTTGCGGTAAAAAACATTCCAAACACGGCGTGGCCGGGCCGGGTAATACGACCTTTACTCACTCGAGTAATAGCTCATAATTCGATGGAATTTCCTATTACTTTCTTATTCTTCTATTCTGTTCTTTTTACGTTTACTTTTTACGTTCTTGCCTCTGCAAAATAAATAATTATAAAAATAATAAAATATTATTTATAACCGTTAAACGTAGAATAAACCAAGTTTTTTTTATGTACAATCATTGGTTATTTTGTTATTGAGCTTCAAACTCGAGTGCACATAATATTGTGTCGGACAGTAGTCTCAGCCCTCTCCAAGAATCGGGCTCTAGGTAGCTCCCTAGTTTTCCTAGGCTAGAGTTTGCCGCTGCAAGCAAGGGCGGGGAAGTGTGTTGAAATGACAGCGTCGCGTAATTCAGCGAGTCAAAAGACGAACTTTGGGGCGAACGGGAATAGCAAGGAGGGATGACTTGACGGCGATCTTGTCTTGTGGGTTTACTGACCGCACGGATTGGAGCCAAGAGATCCCGGCTGACATAGCTGATCCCGGCGATCGAGGAGGCAGAATGCGGAGTAAATCCCTTGAAGCTTCGTTCTGAGGCTTTTAGACTCTCCTTTTCCCAGGAAATTTCAGAACAAGGTGGCGGACATGACGCCGGTCGACGGAGAGGGGGAGGGCGGAGGAGGGTAGGGGAGACTTCCGGATGAGGAGGGAGGGGATGACAGGTGAACAACGAGGTGCGGAAGACGGAAAGCTACGACGGGGATGCTGGGATAACCGAAAGTGTGCAAAAGTCAAAGGATGTTCGGGTTACTGATAGTTGCTGTTGAAGTAGGTTTTCTTCTGATTTATAATTTAAAACCTATCGTCAATGTAGTTGCGTATCAATGTACAGAAAAGATTGGCGAAGAGTTAAATACGGTGTTGCGTTTTTGTGGTAAAGAAGCAAGGACTCTGAGAAAAGAGGACGAGAATGGGCTATATGTGTTTGAGATGTGGGTGTGGAGGGTGATTGAGAAGGTGCAATAAACGGCAGAGTAGACGATAGAGGAAGTATGCGGGGTGAGGAGAGGATACTTCTGGAGGGAATAGGAAGGAGGCAGAGTAGGATGAAGAGAGGTTAGCCGTATGCATATATGAAGAAAGAAATGTTTTATACAGAACATGTCTACGCTAGAAATACCTGGAGTATTAATTGGTCAATTACCTTACTAACTATAGTTCATATGGGTATAGTATTATTTAAAGACTTGGAAAAAGAAAGAAAACATTTTTCTATCAAAACGCATATCATTTCGTCATTGCACCTGTAAAAGTTTCTGTAAAATATATATACCTACTTATAATATATGTCGTTAAGATTCTGTGAAATGATTGCATGGAAATGGTTTTATAAAACTTATTTTAGCGGAAAATTAAAGTTTGAGTACGTCCAGCTGTATAAATTTAGCAATTTTGTAAACTATTTTATAACATACTTTGAAGAAAATTTTTAAAAATTTGATTGGCATTAGAACGCAATGTAAGGAGAAGGTAAAGGTATTAGTCAAGAGAGGGAATTTTCTTAAAGAGAGATAAATAACTACGGTGACAAATAAGATTGATTTTGCAAATGAAATACGCTTTGTGCTGATTAATTTCAATTGGAAATCAGCGTATGACAGTATATGTGCAAAACGCACCTAACATATCCACGCATAAAAATACAACGCCACGACATGAATGAACTGCTTTTATAATACATAAATAACATAAGTAAGGTGCATGCAATGGTGAAAATACATGTCAGGGAAACTGTTACTACAAGCAGAATAAATTCAGTTTAAGGGGAGAGAATATGTAGTAGTGTCATTCCATTCGCGGCGACAAGGACATCTATGGGCAACCATGAAAGGAGATTTAACGTGCAGCGATTCCCTTAAAATGGAACGTGTGTTTCATACATGTTCCCGGAGTTCAGGCATATTATTTCTTCCGTTGTTGAGCAAGATGGTAAGGAAACCATGCATACTCAAAGAAGCAACATAGTTAAAACGAAAATCGGCAAAATGAAAACTTAGGGGTTGGAATTCCTTGGAAAATCATTAGCATTTTCCATTATAAACAGTCACTTGAAAGATGAAAAATTGTTGTTCACATTTGTTATTGATTGGAAAGTTTAGGTAAATATAACCTCTGCACATTAAAGTCATATTTCTAAACCGTATGGTAAACATTAGTGATACTTACGAAGCAAAGGCAGTAAAAGTAAAATTTGATTATCTGAGCCAAAGCCTTTGTAAATTTAAGGGATTCCATAATATTGTTGCACTTTCTTGCTTATTTTTTGCAGATTTCAGCTCTCACAGTTTATAAATTCCGAATCAAATAGAAATAGCTCTCACCTAAAAATAATGTAGGCTTTAGTAAGAGATGCTAACATTGTCAGTGACTCATTACAGTAAAAACGTCAAAGTATTTGAAGATGCGTATTCTGCTAATTCTGATAACGCGCCAGGAGAGATTACCGACGGCATTGAACACAACTAAGGGAGAGAAGGCGAACAAAACCATATGGATGACAAGTTTCCAGAACTCCTGCTCATGCAGTAGAAGTCATCAGTTTCCACCGTGTAGCTGTCGTGACTCAAGACGAGTGGGTCATTCGTTGGAGGCAGATATGCTAGCGACGTATCAGGATTGTCCATGGGAACTTGGCATTAATCAACGATTTCGCACAGTCAGCCTGACTCTAAAATTATGACCAATTTATTTGTATTTGTTGTTCTCATTTTCGAGTCTACTGATATATTTACAGTTAAAATACAGATATTGCTTGATATTTCAGGTGTCAGCAGAGACTCGCGGGGAAAAAAGGGAGCCACCACTACACTAAGACATTACCTTCATCTAGGTTGAATAGCTGTAGAATATAAGGTAAGAATAAAAGTAAACAATACTCTCTATTTGATATAATTTTGATAACTTTTAACGTTTTCATGAGGTTAAATGTGTCATGCATAAAGATATTATTGACCTGCAAAATCATGAGCAGCAGTTGAGAACGCAGCATTTTCAGCAGCAGGTTTTTTTCCATGATCCATGATAATTGCATTCATTCATTTATTAGGTTATACAACACCGATCACAGCTAAATATGCCTTTCAAATAGGGCCAAGCAGCCGAGCCTATATTGACGTGGCTTCTGCGTGGATACGCTACTAACACATAATTAAAGCAAGGGTGATTTGGAAATATAACTGTGAAAAATAACTTCCACATAGGTTAAAAGTTTAAAACCATGGCGTTACGGAGAAATTGATTCCTATTCACTCTAGTGAGTAGCTATCAGCCTGAACTCCAGAACTTTTTTGGGATGAAAAACCTTTTATTTGCACGCTCTTCTACATGCAATTGGCAATTACTGCTAACGTAGGAATTGATATTGTGGACTTATTTTAGCCTTATTTATATTTTGTGCACCGGAAATGGAAACCACATGCTTTTTTGAGCACTTTTTCACTGTGGCACTAAATGCAAATGACAAACGTTCTGGTAAAGAGCGAATATTGGACATAAATATAAATTCTTTTGAAAATGTTTTTAAGAAAATATAATGTCCTATTGCTGTAAATTTTGGATCCAAAGTTCACAAAGTCTAGAAGAAAAGAATTTAATATACATTACTTTTGAACGCACAGCATATGTACGACGAATTTAAACGTTGTAAAAAAAAGTCGATATTTTTACGGACTAAAGAGAGGGCGACTTTTTGTAGAATTTATCCACATTTAGTGTGGTGAAAATAAAATATTTCGTACTCACCCACATAAGTTGATTTCTGACGATTGATTCCAACGTCTAAGCGTCATTTTAAATGTAAAATTGGCCAAATGCCAATGTTACCTTGAAAATTAGGCTTTGATATTGAGACCTATCGGAAATTAACAAGTTTAGTGAAATGGAACAAAGTGGTTTTTACGGACAGAAGCCGTTTAGCAGGAGTATACATTTAAGATTCATTTTTCGGGTTCTACCGCATCGGTTGCTGTGGTGCTGTACCGCATCGGTTGCATAACAACAGTTTTGCTGGCACTACTGCCAGTGTCTTCAGGTTGAAGATGAAACTGTTGTCATCACCACAGCAACCGACGCGCGAGAACCCGAAAAATGAATACGCTCATCGTAGACCACCGCGAAAATCTTCGTTCTCACAAGTAAGATTACCAGCGGAAGTAAGAGTGAGTAGGTATTGTTATTATTGAATTTAATTTATGTAAATTTTGAGCGCAGTAGATAGTGGAGCATGGGGGTAAAGGGTGGGTGGGGAAATGGGGTGGTGTGAAAGTGGGAGCGAAAACCATTTTTGGAAACGAAAGGCTTGACTCGCTCTTAGTCCCTCTCACGCCGTCGTACGCCAGCAGTCTCGAGGATCTGGCTGCAGCCAGGGTAGGTGGAGAAGTGCTGCGAAGTAAGAAGAGAGGGGGAGAATGAAGGGAGGATGTTGGAAGGGGAAGGTGTGGGCTAAGTTTAAGATAAGAGGGAGGGGTAAGCCCACTGCCGTATCCTGGATTAAGTGCGTGGCAAGAATTAAAGGTTCTCCCTTGCACCCTTCCCCGCCCGCGACGAGGGAAAATCCTGTAAGGGTTCGATGGGGGTGAGGTGGCTGGTGAGAGGGGATAAAGGGCACGGGGAAGCAGGTGCGGAGCTGGCAAAGGTTGTTTTTAAAATTATCAGCCGAAGGCTAGGGAAGAGGGCTAACGATCTCCATGGGGAAAATCAATTCGGCGCCGGGATGAGGAGGGAAGCTTTTAATGCTATTGAATGAGTGATAATATAAGTTGAAAGGTACTAAAAATACGATCAATACTTCAGGGAATCCAATTGTAACGGGAATCATCCTATTTA
Organism: Pyrrhosoma nymphula; assembly: GCA_963573305.1. Classification (NCBI taxonomy): domain Eukaryota; kingdom Metazoa; phylum Arthropoda; class Insecta; order Odonata; family Coenagrionidae; genus Pyrrhosoma; species Pyrrhosoma nymphula. The sequence goes on along the minus strand of OY754333.1, from coordinate 82,071,678 downwards.
AACATATATTTAGAGTACGTAGATATTACCACGAACGAAGAATCCACCTGTCCCGGGAATGGAACCACGGCCCATCCTATTTAAACATATAATTAAAACCACGGAGCATCCTATTTAAACATATATTTAGAACCAAGGACTATCCTATTTAAACATATATTTAGAGCCACAGACCATCCTATTTAAACATATATTTAGAGTACGTAGATATTACCATGAGCAAAGAATCCACCTGGCCCGGGAATGAAACCACGGACCTATGTTTATGCTGGCCAAATCCACAGAAAATCTCATGTTACCCAGGCTTCCCAATTCTTCTGAAAATTGTGCAGGATTCAAGGAAACTACACTTCCCTTGAGTTTTGTTATTTTTTCTCCTAGCAATTTTTACGTATTTCATTGTTGTACTTACAGCTGGGATGAGTTTCATCCTATGATATGTTTGGAGCATGCTATTCTTTGGTAGTGAAGGTCAAAATATAAAAGGAACAGAAAAAAGGGATATTGGAATCAATGGAAATGTGGTTACATCGAAGAACGATTGAGATCAAATTGACGGAGGTAGTCGGTTAGTATTCGATTTTATCTAAGTGAGTTGTGGTCCAAATTGAGAACTTATAATGTAGGAGTATTTCCCTTTTCCTTAAGAAACATTTCACTACGGAAATACACTTTTATTCCAAAGACATTGACAATTCAACAGAAGCTTGTTTATGTAACTAATCAATAACCACCATAGCAATATAAAAAACATACATAGCATAATATTGGGAGATTGCATATTCCAACTTCCCCCCTTAATTTGACAATATTTGCAAATTAACTAGCAAAAAAACACAAACTGTACAGTCCATAATCTTTGTATCAATTTACCTTAAACAAAGCAAATTCAAATTTTCCCCTAACATACTAAACCAGGTGGCTCCATGAGGCTTAGTAAACAGATCAGCCTTTTGATCAATTGAGGACACATATTTTGCATCAAAGATTTTTTTCTGAGTAAAATCACACATAAAATAATACTTAACATCAATATGTTTCATTCTACTGTATTTATGTTTAGACAATAAATGAATACATGACTGATTGTCCTCAAACAAGATAACTGGTTTCGTAATATCAATGCATAAGTTCTTTAAAATGTTAATTGTCCACTGGGTCTCACAGGCACCCTCACACAAAGCAATATATGTTCCACCTCTGTAGAGGATAGTGATACACTATATTGTTTTCTTGTACTCCATGATACAGTGAAACCAAATACTTCCACAAGAAAACCTGAATTTGACTTCTTATCTTCTGAATCTTCTGCCCAGTCCTTTTAAGTCCTTTCCATAGTCCCTCAGTGGTTATTTTCTGATACCTGCTTACCAAATTCACACTCGGAGACAAATCTGGTCTAGAAATAGACATAAAGTACATGATACATCCTATTAGTTATTTTACAGGTTTGTGAGTTAGCCCAGGTTCATGCTCAAAATCAACAACACAAAACCTTTCTTCAGTTGGTGAATTGGTAGGTTTACATTCAGTCATATTAAATCTACCCAAAATATCTTCCATATACATCCTTTGAGCCATATAAATATTCCTCTTTCATCTGTGTCAGTCTTAATCCCTAAGTAGAACTTAACATTTCTAAGATCAGTCTTTTTGAATTTTTGCATTAATTCTCCTTTCACACGCCTTAAGAATACATCGCTATTACAGGCAACAAGCAAATCATAAACACATAGAAGCATATAAATGAACATAGTTCTCTTACAGTATACATACAAACACTTGTCATTATTTGACTTTACGAAACCAAGACCTTGTATATGCTCATCAAAACAACGATTCCATTCCTTAGGAGCTTGCTTAAGTCAATATCAAAGCTCACACCATGTTGCGTTGCAAAATGTGGACTCTCTGACGATAGAATGAGAAAAAATTTAGTACTTCGGGGCATAGGTGTGGAGGATAATATCTTCGGAAGAAAATAGGATCCAAGATGGGCTTTCCTAACACATTAGTTAATCTTCGTTCCTTGTTAGTGAACATCTTTATTCTTCATCAAGTATAAGCATTCAACAAACGTGGTCCAGGGCAGTCACAATTTCAAGTCACAATGCTACGATTTTCATTGCTTTCCTAAAATAATCTATGGCAAGGGGACTCCATCTTTATTAATCATTTTTCTTCTTTTTCTGAAGCCTTCAACACTTCTCAGTGTTGGGGAAGCAAAATGTTTTAAAAACAAGGAACTCCTATTCAGCTCGTTCACCAGCGATGAGTTTTTTCCGTATCTCAATAGTTTTTTAATATATTTAATTCCTCCGTTGTAGCCAGGCTTTTTCATTGTTAGGGGTAAATGAAAATAATGATCTCAAATGCAATATATCGTCATTATCGGCCCTAATAGTCGGAAATTTTCATTATGGCCCAATGCCAAACGAAAAATGTTTTAGTGATGGAATGCTTAGAATATTTTCAAAATTCATGAGAGTTAAGTCTTTCCTAATGTCACAGCAGATAAAAATAAACCCGCAATTTACATTTTACACGATAGCCACCTTAACTTTCCAATATTCAATTCTTGAAGATTCAATTTTACGGCGATTCATATCCTGCCCATTTTCAGAAGAAATGCTGAAGTCTTATGTCATGGTAACAAACTGTTTTCATTGAGATCAGCAATCAGTGTTACAATTTATGGAAGATACAAATATTATTTCAAATCAAGCGCTTCCATTTATCAGATATATATCCGATGCGGGGTCATTGCTTGCGTTTGAGTAAGAATGTGTCCTTCGGCATTGGGTTTCATGAGTCCATCAACGTAAAGACTCGCTAACTGCTTCCAAACCAAATACAAAAGAACCCGGAAGCGTATACACTTCCTATTTGGCCACCGATGGCTATAAATTAGCATGTGGAAAGGAATCCCATTTCTTTAATGTACGCCAAAATGAAGATGCATTTTACTCCAACGGAGCACACTATCCCGGTGGCATTTCACTTGACTAAGTGGTTTGATGTGGGCACGAGACACACTGTGGACTCTGAAGGAAGTGAGTCTTCCTTCTGTTATTTCTCCGTGCTCTCCTACAAATGCCACCTCGTCTATCACCCGTGGTATTATCCACCGCCATCGGCGAAATAACCCCTTTCGTAGCCCGCAATGCCCCTCCATTACTTTTAACGCACGAACATCAAGTCAACGGTGTTTCCCAGACGACAATTACGCCTCAGCCCGCCGACTCCTTTCGTGTCTGAATATTCGTCTACTGATTCTTCTTCTCCATCATTTGGTATCCTTACATCTACGTCTACATGCTACCCTGCAATCCAACGCCACGGCATGTAGCAGAGGGTGCATAACTGCAAGCATCAGCACTCAAAGAAGAGGGAAATGGGAGGGTGAGAGGGCAAAATTGAATTGCAAGCCAACGGTGTGTCTTAGTTTCATGCGTTGTTTTTATTTTTATTTTCAATAATGGTGCTTGTAAAGATTGAATTATTGTTACAATCACCTCGGTAATGTATCTCTCTTTTTTCGTGACCTCTGTCCGTTCTAGAGGTAAAGCGTAGGATCAAAACAATATCTAACGTGTAATACGGGAACTACCATGATCTGCATTTTTTTAAGAAATCTAAGCGTAGTTTGCAGTTGCCTCCAAGTCTCTAGCGGCTCCTATCTTAGTCCTTCTAATAGTTGTGTTGCAGACATTGTTAGTACGTAGTAAAGTTTCAACAATGCGCGTGACTTCACTTTGAATTTCATTGAATTTCGAGTTCACCAGTGGCTTATTATTTTTATCATGAACGCATTCTTTTTCTTGGGCTATTCGACCCCCTAAGCCTGTCTTTTCCCTTCCCTATCAAAATACAATGCTTATTTGTTGTTTTGGCTGTCCTGTTTGGTCTATCGTATCCTATCCTCAATATTTCAGTCCATCTTCTGCTTACAGTTTTTCGTACTGCGTTATTTTTTTATCCGATTGATTTCTTCCATCTATTCTTGAACTTGTCCCATTGCATTCAACCCCCTGGGTACTCCCCACGTGGATAAATTCGTCCTCTAATTCGCAATACATGATGTTTCATATGTACCTGGCACTGATCAAAATCAGTCATTATTGCGGAATCATTAAGAATGGAAAAAATAGTAAACACGTACTTACCTCGCCAAAAATACAATAGATAGACTAATGTAATAAAAAAATTAATATAATGAAATAAAATTTGGAGAGTAAAGTATTAAGGATTTAACTCCCAACTCCCTGCTAATATTGACAGAAAGCTTGAGGAAAAAAGTGTGAGAATCTTCTTATTACACTGCTTTGATTAATTCAATTCCCGATTCCCTTCTTTCATTACATTTACAAGAACTTTTTGGATTCAGCTCATTAGAGCCGAAATCCATTTTGGACTTCTTCGCTTATTTACACTCCCACATCTTTACCGTACTTTAATGCTCAGCATGGGACGTGCATCTGTTGAAGCTGGTACATTCTTTTATTTTCGTTTCCCATTACCATGCTTTCCAGAAATTTATTTGCGTTTTTACGTCCAAATTCCTAATATCCTTCGTGTCCAATGATGTAGAGTGTGCTTTTTTATGTTTATTTTTTTTATCTAATCAGAAAATCTTCCCGCCTTCGTCCTAGCTCTACAAGGTTTGAAAACTTTTTACCGTGACCCAGATTTACAGAGTTGTTGAACTTTCAACATAAAGCTTCCGACAAATTCTGGCTCTGAGCAGTAAAACGCCTCATTGTGGAGAACAATTGAAACAAAAAACTTTTGAATAATCTGAAGGTTTTTCTCGTAGGTGCATTGGGCGTTTAAATTCACAGAAATATCATCTACTGAAAGTGTCTAACCATCAGTTTCTTGCACGGGATTATTGTTCTGTGATTTAAACTTGCATAGTAAAATATCTTCAGATAAAAAAGGGCTATTGCTTTAATCATTCTCCTCAGAAAGTATCGTGGAACGAAATGACTGGGCCCTAATTTTGCCAAACCTAATGAACTCTTTGTGCACTGTAACAACCACTAACCGTAGCAACGGTTGGGGTCACAGATGAAGTGACGCCAATGTGAAAAGAACGAAATCGAACAAGCGGTAATAATGAGAGAGCATAGCGGATCGTGTTAAATTCTCTTTATCATAGATGCCTACTTATATTCGATAAAATGTTTCACATCAATAAATTCGACTGTATCTGGCGTTACGTGGTGGTATACCTGTTGATGACGCCCTAAGCGTTGAAACACGTGTAGTGTAACTTGTACACATTAAATATAAGTGAACAGTACAACTACTGCAGTTTTATTTCATTACTTTCACATCAATAACTAATACTATCAACAAGATATTGAAGAATACGTTTTCAAGGAACTTAAAGCCTTCACAGCCCTATCTGAACTTCACTTTTGATTATTTCAATGAGAATAGAGTGATTTAACTGCTAAAAATACGTATCTTTGCTATGCGTAGTTATCTACGACTGACGCAAGCCAGTTTGAGCTCTCAAGAAATGTAGCTCTATGTCTTAGAAACAGTCACACATGAAATAAAATTCGTTTTGAAACTATATAGCATAGTATTTCCCTGGAACTCTTTCTTCAATATTACCCGAAAGTGCTTGGAATGTATTTACTGCCGTTAAACTGCTTGGTGCTAGTAAAAAAAAAGACAATCCAGATCTAACCGTGTGTAGTCACCTATGAGAAAAAGCTTCCAGGATTTCTCTGAGTCTCTCGGTCATTTTCAGTGAATATTATTGGCCGCCTGGCGAATGTTCCGTTGGCCACTCACAAGGGCCGCAAAACCCTCTCAGTCGCCATAAAAAAATAATAACGCAGCGATAACAGTGAAAAAGAGATGGAGGGCCTTCCGTCTTGACTTAACGCCCTGCAGCGGCGCTCGCAGCGGGCGTCCTCCGATCAAAAGCGCTTTATTGAAGGGAGTAAATCATCGCGTTAAAAACTTGAGGGGTAGGTTGGAGGTTGGATGGAGCCGGAGGGGAGTGAAGGGGAGGATAAGGGGAAGAGGCAGCAGGAGGTCGGGAGGAACGATCGCTCCATATCGCGCATGGCTAAAGTAATTCACGGGGAAGATATGCACTCATAGGTATAAGGTAAATTAAAATTGTCAGATGTTGACCATAATTCACTATTGACTAATTTGTAACAATTATATTATTTTGAATGCAGTCTCAAAGTTACTAAACGAAAACGTGAAATCAACGGTGTACTATGATTAAGTTGGTGATGGACATTAATAATAAATTAGAAAAATATCTACATAAATACTGAAAGAAATAATAACAATGTCAATTCAAGTCAAACGTGTGTAATAATAAGATATACATTTTATGTTGGTGTTAGACGATTCATTGACTTCGATATGTCTTACGTATCGCATATCATATCATCATATACACGAAATGATAATGGAAACAGACATGAGGCAACTTTCCGATTTAGGCGATTAAGGATAACGGGAAAAGGAATAAATTAACGAAATCGAGGAAAATATTTATATCATAGTTTTTGGTGCGTATATTCTCGATTTTGTGGAAGCCTCGTCTCAATTCAAGGTTAAAACAAGTAAATATTTCCAGCACTATTAGCGTATAATGTTCTTATGACTAATAAATGTTCAAATTTATGCATAATGGTCGGGGTGGTAAATATTCCCTTTCAATATGCATTGCTAAGGGCAGGTCTTGCAGGATCTGGTAACATCGAGCGTATTTAATTACGGTTGTACGAAATGATTTTTCTTTGTAATCGTAACCCTAGCTCAGCGCTTCACGACTTTTTCTGCCCCACTCACTCTACCGCCATAGTCCAGATCATTATCCCCCATTCCCAAGAACTATCTAAGCAAAATGTTATAAAAAATTTGCTGAATAGGTCCCGACCTCTTACTTGTTCACCCCTTTCCCCCGAAATATTAAAATTGTCCGTAGTTCTTTATGATATGTGCAGCATTGAAATCATACTTAATGCGATGTTATTAATAGTGTGTTCCAAAAAATCAATAGTATCGGCGGTAACTTGGTGGAAATTCTGCGTCATGAATTTCTTATTCGCTTGATTGTCCACATTTATATATTAACTTACGACCCAGGTTTCGTCGCGTCACGACATCTTCAGGGTGATAAGGTGATAATAACCTGAAGGTTGATTCAAGGTGATACCCTGAACATCTCACGACGCGACGAAACCCGGGTCGTTAGTTTATAAATACGCGTGGAAAACCAAATGAATATTAATTATTCATTTTATTCCAAGGTTTCCAATTATATTTGGTGTTTGTATATATTTTACTCAATGATTTTTCAGGTTATGAACAATTTTCAATAATTTCAGACGCATATTTAATGCAAAATGTCCTTTGTAACTGGCTTTTTTTACCTGGCAAAACATTTCTCGATAGAAAGGTTTTCGCTACCTACTCTCAAAGTTTTCTAGTTATTTTTTTGTGATTAAAATCATCTGTGTTTTCATATCATCTAGGAAAGAATCTTATACCATCTTTCAGTGCTTGATTGCCTTATAAACAAATCTTGTGAGTACTGTTCCTGAAAAATGAAACTGTAAATGAAAAATGAAAATATAAAAAATAATGATAGCTCGTTTGGAAGACAAATTTTGTCTTTGCACTTCCTTCACAATTGCAATAAATAAACTGCAGAGAGGAGCGCAGAGAAAGTGGGGCTCAATGGTTTATTTCTCTGTAAACATCCATTTAACAGAAAAAATAACAATTGTTGTTAAAATTCATAGTTTATAATATATTTTTATCTCATATAGCCACGACCTTGAGCAATTAGGGAAATGTTTAGGCTTGCATCACGTGTCTGCTGCATGTATTCCAAATGGGAAGCTGACGGGCCGCGCGAGAGAAAATTGTAAATGTTTAAATATTTATAAAAAACGCATTTATGAATTTCCACTAAATTTTATTTTTTTCTAGTTAGCTGGATATGTTTAGATTACGGAAAAACATTTTCGGCCGATTCTGAGGTGGAGTTTTTGAGAAAAGTGCATTAACAATTTTTGAAACACGGGCCGCGCGAGAGAAAATTGTAAATATTTAAATATTTATAAAAAGCGTATTTATGAATTGCCACTAAATTTTATTTTTGGAATAGTTAGCTAAATATGTTTAGATTACGAAATAAAAGTGTCGGCCGATTCTGAGGTGGAGTTTTTGAGAAAAGTGTATTAACAATTTTTGAAACACGGGCCGCGCGAGAGAAAATTGTAAATATTTAAATATTTATAAAAGCGTATTTATGAATTGCCACTAAATTTTATTTTTGAAATAGTTAGCTAGATATGTTTAGATTACGAAAAAAAAGTGTCGGCCGATTCTGAGGTGGAGTTTTTGAGAAAAGTGTATTAACAATTTTTGAAACACGGGCCGCGCGAGAGAAAATTGTAAATGTTTAAATATTTATAAAAAGCGTATTTATGAATTTCCACTAAATTTTATTTTTTTCTAGTTAGCTGGATATGCTTAGATTACGGAAAAACATTTTCGGCCGATTCTGAGGTGGAGTTTTTGAGAAAAGTGCATTAACAATTTTTGAAACACGGGCCGCGCGAGAGAAAATTGTAAATGTTTAAATATTTATAAAAAGCGTATTTATGAATTGCCACTAAATTTTAGGAGCGTTGAAACGAGTTGCACAGTAGTCGGATACACACGGATCGGGATTCGGCGAGGCAATCGGATTCAGTGGACAGAACCAAGTTTGTATTTCATTAATTTATCAACATACTTTTCCTCAAATCTCCGTCCCAACAAAGTTTAATCCAGCATAAATAGGACACAGTTTAAAGTGGCTAATCTTGAAGGAAAGTGTTCCCACCTGGAAAAATAAGGATTGAATACAAGAGTGTATACTCTCAACTACAACGTCTCAGTCTTCTTTTCAAGATGAGTTTTACAGCAGATTATGCTCACCTTTTTTGATCGTTCTTGTTTCTGCTGACTTCCTCCTCCTTCCTCCGTTTGCGGTTCCTACCAAATTTATTTATCTATGGCTTGAGTTCTGTCTCCTTTATTGGAAATTCTCTCATGCCTTATTCGTGTCACCGAAGTTATGCATTTTCTCCTTGTAATTTTCCTAATCTGTCAGTTTGTGCTTGATTTTATCAGCCATGACATTTAAAAATTGGTGAAATATCGATACAGATATTTTAATATGTAATGGATAAAAATATTTCAGAACTTTTCTTAGTAACGCATACTTTTTAAAGAATACAGAATAGGAATAAAAGTTTGTGCATTCTAGTTTATATAAATGGTAGTTAAAGTTCCGTGTTTTGTTCCAACCGTATTTTTAAATCCGATATTTAGGTGTTCTTGTGATTTCCGTGATACATACATGATATTTTTAATTTTATAATTTACCAAGCATACAATTGTATCTTCCGTTGTTCGTGGATTTAGAAATGTCAATTCCAATCTAAAGAGGTAAGGATGTCCTTGGTAACAAGTTAGATATACATTTTTTCTTTTGTTCACATTCATGATTTTGGTCATAGATATATTTTCATTGGCCTATTTGAAGCATATTATTGAAATAGTTCTGTCGTCATAGAATTAGGTTTTTGAAGACATATAATTGACGGTAAAACATTCTAAGTTGTATCATACTTGTTAAGCTCCATCCAAGGTAGTTATTTCCTCCGTGCATTCTTTAATGCAATTATTCTTCCATTTTTCCTAACGCTATTTAACCGATACTTATTAACCGAATTGTTTAGAAGTCTTTGTACACACTTCTCCCTCCGAATGCATTAAAAATAACTATATGTCTTCATTGGGGCGAGATTGAGACTGGGGCCATCTTCTTCCATCTTCACTTCTTCCATCAAACACTAGTGCCGATTCTTTTCCGTATTCCCACTTTTTCTCAAAACCATCCATTTTAGCTTAATGAAATGGCTTCTTTTATTTTTATAAAAATTGACTTGTGAAATAGCTAAAGACAGAAACGCATTAGTCTTATTGTACATACTTATATTATCACATTCTCTCAATTTCTGCTTTAATTTGGTGGGAAACCACAGATATGAATATGGGAGACGTTCATAAAACCTGAAAATTTTTCTTCATTAAATAATTATTCGCCACACTGAAACCCCTCTTTGAATGAAACTCCGACGAACCCTTCAATATTTGACTATCGGTGAGGACCCGCGGCGAGATTCGCACAAAATATTGTTCCCCAAGCGACGATTGTCGTTGCATCTATCGTTATCGTGGCGGCTACTTACCTCCACGTGAAGTAAAATCCGGTCGTTTCTAGGGTCAGCGACCGAGAATCAGAGTCATAACTACTGTCACTCTCACTCAGTGATTCAACCCGGAGGTTGGTTTGGATAGTTGAGGGTAGAGCTCACCCCGGACTAAGCCACAGGCGTGTGAATTTCACACATTCAGGTAAGGGGGGCCAGTTAATTTCCCTGGGCCACCTCTCACTCCGAGGTTTTTTTGTGCTCGCATAACTGCTGTAGGTTGTAATTCGCATAACATAATGCATTAGAGGTGCAGTGAGAAAAATATGGGATGAAGATCAATCACAAGAAAACGAAAGTAATGAGATTTTCTAGAAGTAAGAATGCGGGGCTGAATATAAGGGTGGGAGGGCAGAAGATAGAGCAGGTCGAGCAGTTTACGTATCTGGGTAGTATTTTTGAGGAGAATGGGTTTAGTGGTAAGGACATCAGATGCAGAATTGCGTTTGCTAAAGAAGCATTTTCGAAGAGAAGGGAATTGATGAGGGGGGGTCTGAGAAGAGACGTAAAGAAGAGGCTGGTGAAAACTTTAATATGGAGCGTGGCGCTATATGGGTCGGAAACTTGGTCATTGCGAAGAGAGAATGTGCGTAGACTTGAGGCGTTTGAGATGTGGGTTTGGAGAAGAATGGAGAAGGTTAGCTGGATGGCGAGAAAGACGAACGAAGAGGTATTGGATATGGTCGGAGAGGAGAGGAAGCTTATGGCAGAGGTTCGGAGAAGGCTGAAGAGATGGATGGAGGAGGTTTTGAGAGGAGAGGGCATGTTGAAAAGAGTGATAGAGGGGAGAACACTGGGGAAGCGTGGAAGAGGAAGGAGGAGGATAGGAATTCTGGACGAAATAAGAGGAGGTAGAAGATATGAAGAATTGAAGAGGGATCTAATAACGGGCCATCCTTAGGAGGGAAAGCGAGACAATGTCTATGAGGTTGGGATGCAGAATGGGGACTGTCCAAGAACCTATTAATCAGCTGGTAGAATACTTGAATGAACTGCTGTAGGAATCGGCAAATTACTAGGAAGATGATGTATATTCATAGGAAAAAGAAATTGTGGTGAGTACGATATACCAGAGTTTTTATCAGTCAACATACAACGAAGATCACTGAAAGGTTCATAGTAAAACGCTCATGAATTGCGTTCCATAAATAAAACATATTACCAAGAGTTGAGTCTGCTAACAGCCAGCGACACAAGCCTGAAAGTAAGGTGGCACTTTATCAAAACTGCATGCAAGGTAATAGCTGCGAAAGAAAAGAGATTGTAAACAATGGAGATATTTTGTTTCCGAAGAATGATGAAAATAAAATGGACGGAATCACCAATGAAGAAGTCCTACGATGAGTTGGAGAGAAATTAAGCATGACGGAAGCTACAAGAAGTTAAGAAAAATTAACTGGGCATGTTTTGCGACACAATTGGTTATTTAAAGAAAAAATGGAAGGAGAAATACACGGAAAGAATTGCAGAGGAAGACCAATTATGGAATACATCAGGCATGCTATGTGCGACGTTAAAGTGAAAAATCATGTTGGAATAAGGCGGTTGGCAGATAGCAGAGGGAAGTGGAGAGCTGCAGCAAATCAATCTTCGGATTGATAGACTACTGATGTTGGTGACAGACACTATCAATGTGGTGGAGAGAAAGATATTCATTGAAAAATTTAAGAAGAATGAGAGACAAAGTCATTGAAGACAATTTGTGAAAAAACAGCCTCATAAATAAAAAATGACGGAGAAGTGAATGGAAAGAATTGCATTTACAGCAGGACATTTAACAAAGAAGTCATAGTGAAGACTTACGTGGGAACGATTGGGTTAGCTGAGAGGAGAATTGAGTGGACAACCGCGGCAAAGCGATCTTCATATTGGTGATTACTGATGACACAAAACAATTCAAGGTTATTATAACAATATAAAACTATAACATTAAATAAACATAAACTATTCATTGCTCACAAAATACCAACACAGCATAGCTCACACAATCGAACCCCGACGTAATGCGATCTAAAGCCACCTCGCGTCTCACTGTGCCACGTACGGAGTACTTACGAGCGCTCTCCGCATGGCGCACAAGAAATGTAATTTCTTCGAAACATTCTCTACCACTTCAGGTGTTTGAAACCAGGCTATCATATCGTGAGGGCTGTGCTTTAGGACAACACGGTTTTCACCACATTTTCTAACATATAGTGACAACAGTTTCGAGGGCGCTTAATGCCGCGTCTTCAAGTCAGGATTGACTTTTAAATTTTTGACCTTTGGTATGGGTTTGAAAGCCCGTTAAATGCCGTCGCCAGAAAGGGTAAAACGCGAATGGAAAAACGAAATATCTTCGTTGTGACTCCGAAGAATCATTAAATCCGACATAGTAGCCGTCGTACCAAATCTAACCCCAAGCACGTGGGAAGATAGGGTTAAAGCCAGTGGAGAGATAATACCGCTCGGTTGCATGGCGAAGCGTCTAGGAAGGAACCGGCAGTGCGAGGCAAGCGTAAATGAAGGCATGACACGGATGAGGGTTGTAAAATCCTTTACGCACATAATAGGGAAGGATAAGGGGAGGGGATCAGGGGAGGGAGGGCGCGAAGGCAGCAATGGGTTGGAGGGAGGGGATCGATATAAATCTCCCCCATCCAACCCCTCCGGGAAGCAACTTCCCCTTCCCTCTTTCTGGTCCCGGAGTCTTGCGTCACAGACCGGCCTCATCCAACCACCGGGCTCGGCCAGACGCGCCTGTGCGAGGGCACTGAAATGGGGGAGTGGGGTGAGTTGCCGAGGCAATGGAGGCGTTCTTCAGCGAGCGCATGCGGGATGCAGGGCGAAGGGCAAGGCGCGGGGGAGCGGCAAGAGGGCCACCCGCCACTCTCTATTCGGCTCTTCGGCAAGGGGGGGTGCGGAGTCGGTGGAGGCGGGAGTGCGCCCCCCCTTCCGATAACCGCGGCAAACGACTCCACCTCTCCCCGCCCGGCGCGGTCGCGCGCGCACCGGGGCCGCACCGCCCGCGAAGGGCGACGCCGCTCGTAGACGCCCCCTTTTTATCCGCCATATCCCCCGCCTATGTGTGTGCGATGGGGGTAAGGAGGAGGGCGCCAGTACAGGCGCCGGGGGGGAAGAGGAGAGGAGGAAGTCGTGGGAGGGGGAGTAGGAGAGAGGAGAGTGAACATCCGAAGGGAGGCGCGTGTGTCGAATGAGGTGGTGCTGCAGGCTCGGAGGCGGCGAGCACAAGGACAGCCCGCCAACGTCGTCCTCTGGAGGTCCCGTTAGCCCCGCCGCCGCCGTGCACCTGCAGCGTTACTGCTGCCGTGCTAGGCACCGCCAAACATTTTTCCGGCCTCCGAGAAATATAAACCTTGTCTCCAGAAGTGTAAGAGTTGAAAAAAGGAACTTTTTGAACCACGGAGAAGAAGGAATATCCGGACGTAAACAACGCGGTTCCAAGAACTTCGGAAACAAAAATGGATAAGGTTGACATTTGAAAAAACGAGGACCAAATAAGTTGATCTCACATTCAAACTTTCAGCAGAGGAAAATAGTGGCTGAGGGCGAGCAATTGTGACGTGGAAGAGCGAAAGAAATCACCTACTTTGGCCGCTAAGAAGGTTTGAAATCCGAAAGGACCCAACTACCGACCCTGCGGGACTCATTCCAACGAACAGACTTGACGACTGATTGCTGTTCCCTTCCGCGGGAGGAGCAGGAGAGGTGAGCGGCGGGGAAAGAGAAGCAGGGCCCGTCGCGGGGGGCAGGGCCACTTGACCCGGAGGGCCCCAACACGGCCGACGCGGTGGAGGAGGAAGCAGGGGCTCCGAGCGGCGAGGAGGCCGGCGGAGGCGGCATTCTGGGTGGTGTGAGAGGCTTCACCCAGGTCCTGCCCCCGATTCTACCCGTAGGCGTATCTCTACCCTCCCAACAGCAAGTGACCAGCTCCATCAGGGGTTACTTCTCCAACAAATTTGCTTCTACCGGGATCCCTGACACAGGTGAGTCTGAGCTGGCTGTGAAATTTAGATGCGGGTAGTATAAAAATGTGTGGGAAGGGAGTTGGGGGGAGCTTTCGACCCTGGAGTCAACACAGGAGCCAACTGGATGGGAGGCAGTCAATGGAGGATGGTAGAGGTCGTTGTTTTCCCTCTGGCTTCAGAGGTGGCTGCGTAGGTGGCTCATTCCTATCGTTCTCGAATTACACCTCCCATCCCTCCCCCGCTGTGTCCCTTCACCTCGTTTACCCCCTCCCCCTCTTCCCTATCTCATTCTCCACCCCTTTCCTGCACCACCCACTCACCAACCCCCTACAGGCCCCATTTCACCCCATGGCCTCATTCTACATGCTTGATTCCTGCCTGGCACAGGTCGTGGCGGCCATTCATTGGTTCCTGGGGGTTGCAGCTTCTTCGGAGCAGGCACACACATGGGTAGTGTACTGCTTTCGGGAAAAAGTGGTCCTCCAAACTTTATGAGAGAACATTGAGTGGTCGAGGGATTAAAATAAGAGTCAGAAGAAGTATTAAATTATGTCTGATATAACATTGATAATAAAACAACAGATTAGTAAGACTTTGAGAACTACCCTAGATCAATTATTAGTTCTCTTCTTCACCGTATTCCAGTAGGAATTTAATGATGCGGTCGTCACAATGAATCAAGTTTCTACTTAAAGATATTTTATAAGTAAGTTAGTTTTTCATAATTTATTCTATTACTTTATCCGTAGCCGTTAACTGAGCCGTTGGTGATTAAGTTCAGAGTTGATCATCGGTCAGACATTTCATTTTTGTTAGATCCACTGGTACCAATCATATACACGTGCTTGAATAGTAATTAGCCTTGTTCACTATTCATTAAGGATTTCTCCTGTGAATAAATCCTGTGGGATTTACTAGCAAGATTTTTTTGCAATCAAAAAGCTGCTAGTATTTTAGATAGTTTAGATTCGTAAGATTTTTCAGTCAGTAAAATCTGATTAGAGGGTGATACAAGTTGAGGGTAGTGTCAAAATATACTTCCCTAAATCCATTCTTGAACCACTGAGGGCGTATACCGGCATTCCAGCATTCGGTTCAGCAAGGTGAATTTTGTTTTGGATTATACGCGCACGATGTATTTAAAATAAATTTTCCTTCCTAAAGATAGTCTTTTAGATGAAGTCAGTGGTAGGTAGATGCAGGAAATCCAAAGGTGGGAGCGTTGATATAAGTATGGTTCCTTAAATTATGCTTGGTTCCCTTCCCTATGCACAATTTTCTTTGAAGTTCATCAGACGAATGGGAACTCAAGGCACAAACCCTTCATCCACAACCTTAATAGGTATTTTCTCTATTTTAACTCTACTTTTTATGCATTTTATTTCGAGAAATAATTTTTTAAAGTACTGAAATTGAAGCAATTGCTTTTGCAGTAACATAACTTCAAATATAGATAAGTATAAAGATACATTTCAATACCGTTAAATCATCTCAAAGTCGGCTAAAAGATTTCATCGCTCCAGTAGTTTTACATGCCAGATATTGAGGCTAGCTCCCGCATAAGAACTTGAAAAATTTGCCTAAGTAAAACATAGGTAGCGAGAATAGTATTATTAGTTCAATTCTCGTTTTACTCAATCCACAACAAATCTAAGATAAACAGCTTCTTTCTATGGCAATGACATAATTTCAATTTGCTTTCTTTGATTCAACATTTAATACCACATAATCTATTCACTGTTCACACGGACAGAAAATCCATTTTTACCTTCAAACTGCCAAAATTTAATGTCCCTTCCGCGCTTTCTTCGCTTAGGTAGGGTTTGCCTCCTCTGTGCAGCGTAGTAGTGCCTGAGCCGCGATATCCGAGTGAACCTTTCATGGACTTAGGAGCGAGGATGCGATGCCGCAGTGGGCTCACGGCTGTTTCAGCCTGAGAGGCGACGCTACCGTCACTATTCCGCCATTAACTTCACTTTTCGACCATTTTGTAGTCCCAAGAATCAAAGCAACCAGTGCAATTAATGAACTAGTGCAATCTTTATAAAACCGGCTTCGTTCTTTCGTTTGTGGTTGAAATCATGAACACAGTTGTAATCTTGTTGATTGGATTATCTGATTTATAGAATTGAATGTATCGTGAAACAACGTAATCGTCTCAGAATGAAAATGAATACGCCACGATTATTTAAATTTGGAATTATTTGTCAACATATGCAGAATTCATTATGACTTACGACAAGCTTAAGTACTAGAAATATCATTTGAATTATTCACTTTTTTTAGATATCTCAAAACGAAATGTGCTCGTGCATGGTTGCATTCCCAGTATAATTTACGAAAAAACAATGAAAAAAGTGATGCATTAGGGTAAAATTTATTCAAAACACTTTCATTAGGCACAGTTTTTATCAGAAGGAAACTGGATATTATTATTGGTGATACTTTCAGCAATACTGGTTAAAGGAATATTCGACAATATGAGTATTTTCCCCTGGTTCGGCCATTTCAACTAATGCCGTTGTTTGGACTATTTTTCCCTGCTCGAACCCCTTGATTGTGTTCTAAAACATTGTTTTAGAGCGCAAATTAGCTAATTATTTTAATTACCCGTCCCTTTCTATGCAGAATTTGGTAGGAAGTGTAAGGAAAATGGGCTATATATCAAGAGGAATTAGATTTATCAGCAGTTTGATCCGAGAAAACTTGGACAAGAATTGACCTAATTAATTTGTTGCATAATTCATTTCTGCGTAGAAGCATTGTGTTTAATAAAAACATTGTTTTGCATATTAATTAATTTATGCATAACAGTATGTCATCCGCAATGTGGTATGAATAATGAGGTGAACAATAAAATTGAAGGCAAAAAATTAGCCTTAAATAAACTTTTGACAGCATTTTACAAACATCGTTCCATCTTTATTTTAAATGTTTTCAATGTGTGGGAAAATATTCTACCGCTCTATGGACAGATAATTTACAGATATTTATTTACAAATAGAGTCATTCAATAATGAATAATTTCTACACTTGATTTCTGTCTATTTTTTCCTGCATTTGTATTTTTCTGATGAAGATGGTTATTTCCATTTAATTTCAATTCACGCGTGGTTGTTGGTGAAATATTGGTATGTACCACATAATTAGTTTATTTTTCTCTTACTCTTTAAGGGTTTTCCATTCCATGTCAGTTTCCACACCAATTCATTAACATTGCTATCCCTTTAGAAAATTCCATTCCTTATAACGAGCAGCTTTCCCTAGAATTTCACATACATTTTTAATTTGAATTTTATCACTGAAATCCCGTCAATTCGAGCTATACTCAAGTATAATTTGTGGCCTACCCATGCATGAAAATACTCTTACTCTTTTCAAGCGTGCCAACTGATCAGGCATTCTTTACTGACCTTGTGAATTTCATGAGGTTTCTAGCCACATAATTTAGCATCGCAACATTCTCTTTAGCTGTTTTCGGGAATCGTCAGAGGGTAATGTGGAAATTGTGTAAAACTCAATTTTGCAAATAATGTCAATTCCGATTAGACAGAAAACTCATGTCTCAACTAAAAAATCAGGACCGGGAATAGTGCTTGTACGTGGCAGCTCGGATCCTAATTCGGTGAATCCCTTGATGAACGGGTTAGCATTGTGATACTTGGTAAAGGTGGTTTTTAATCCTTGAATTGAATCCTCGTGACTTTTCATTAGAAAGGGGCACCAACACAATAAATAACAGGTGATCGACGTATTTCCTGCAGTATTCGCTGTATCTTATAGCGGAGAGGTAACTGATATTCCTACTTTTTGTGTCGCACTATTTGTTCTCATTTTCCAGCTGACTTAATGAAATTAGTAAAGAGGCTTAAAGCATACCACAAAATATTTAAAACAAACTGAAAACAAAACGAATATTTTAGTCAGTGAGAATTGATCACGGAGTTTTTTGATATTATATCAAAAATACTGTTGACGAGCTCAACATTTATTGGGTTTGAATACGAGTTTGATTGATTTTGCGTTTCGTTTCAAGAGCATCTTATCGGATATCATTGAATCAATATTAATTAAACCCATCTAATTAATAATTGCAATTTAGATGAAAGTATCAAATTCTTAATCTTAAATAAAAGAAAATTACAGAAAAGACTGATTTTCGGGTATTTGTTTAGCATTAACTGAGTCAAAATTTATTTTTCAACTCATTCAGGTATTGATTCCGGTATTTTGCGCTTCAACCGTTAAATTTTAATATGATTTCTCGTAGTGAGGATAATTTTTATCACCGCAATCATCATCGGCCATTCTATTCTAAAAATGGCTGACTGCAGCCCTCCCTCCATTCTTCCATATCTAATGCTCCCGTACTCCCTGGTAGTCCTTCTTATGTATTTTTCTCATCATTTGGGCTGCGTAATTATTTATTTGGATATTTTAAATATTTGAAAATGGTATTTGAGAACGTTTTTCATGCTCAGTGAGGGGAATCTTTCAGTGAGAGGATTTCAATTGAATTTCCTGTAGCTTGCAGCTGAACTAGGAACCCATAGGAAATCACTGAAATAATGCCCAACTTCAAGTTCGATGATGGTGTAAAATGCCAAAATGTAGATCGAAATCAATTGTATTTCCTCAGTGTAATTTTAAACCGTTACCTCCGTGATCGAGTTTTATATTTTTACTCGTTTTCGATACGGGAATGCTGCGTGCCTAAATTGTTTGGAGATGCTTACCTATATCAAATCTTTTTCTTCGTCCTGGCGTTAATCCCGCGTTGGCGCAGGGTCCGCAACTTGGCAGGCTCGTCTCCATTTGGCCCGATCGAAGGCGTCTTCTGGGGCAACGTTGACGGTCTTCATCTTACCTATATCAAATAATGCTCTAATATTATACACTTTTGGCGCTGGGTAAAATATTTTGTACCGTAATTTCAACCCAGATTAGATCTTATCGCGACGAAGGGTGTTAAATGTTGGTGCAGACTGCCGCACAGTCTCTCCGTAGACATTGACGAGTTGCGAAGCAGCGAGTTGGCGCGCCGCGCTGTCCACCATTTTGGAACACGTAGGCCTCGCGGCGATAACGCCAGGAATGCTGTACGGGAGCGGAGAGACCAAATGCATCTCTTTCACTCTCCATTCTCCCGCTATCGCCTCT
This sequence comes from Pyrrhosoma nymphula, assembly GCA_963573305.1. Classification (NCBI taxonomy): domain Eukaryota; kingdom Metazoa; phylum Arthropoda; class Insecta; order Odonata; family Coenagrionidae; genus Pyrrhosoma; species Pyrrhosoma nymphula. The sequence goes on along the minus strand of OY754333.1, from coordinate 82,052,237 downwards.
CTCGCACTCGCGGAAAATTAGCACGAATGAGAGAACCGATTCTGGCCTTTGTCTCCTGGAGACAGTTTAAGGTGATTGGAGCGAATTTTGTGTGTGTAGGCACAAATTTGCGCGAAACTTTGAATACGCGTTCTTATTAGTGATATCAATAAATGAAAGTGGAAAAAATTGTATATGAGCGCTGTAATGTTTATGAAATTCATTACTATTTAAATATCTAGCCTCATGGCTCACAAGATATATTTCGTATTAATCCGATTACGTATGTGATGATTTTATTCTAAGCGCGTAATAATACATTTCGCAATATTTTAATTGTTTTTTGTTGAATATCAAGGTGTCACGCCGAGTTCTATATTAGAAAAAATAAAATTTAAATATCGTATAAATTTCGAAAACCACGCAGAAAAATAGTCATAACATGGTTTAATCAGGAAAAAAAAATTAAAAAATTCTTGTATCGTTTAGATTATTGCATGTATGGTTACTTTCATTGAATTAACAGGTAACCTAAAATTAAATGCGGGTGTAGTGCTTTTTGAAGTACTTGAAAAATTATTAAAATGTGCACTCAGTGACCCTCTATCACCTCTCCAATCATCTTAAAGGTGAATAAAAACGTATTATAAAGTTGAATATAGATAAATAATTCGTTGTACAATTATCAAGCCACCTTGCATAAGAAATTATAGATTTTGCAACAGAGACCTTGATATGAAAGAACGTGAGAAGAGATCTGGGAAAAATGGTGGAGAAGTTGATATTTCATTATTCCTTAGCATGGACTTTGCGGATAAAAGATGAAAATCAAGTAAGCTGGAGAAACTACGATCAACGGACAAATAGAGGAAAGTTTCTGGCTTAGTAAGGAGGTTCGGTGGTTTTACTCAACTTAAGAGAATTCAATGAAACTTACTGGAAACATTAATTTGGTTGTCTTAAAGCTACCTGATTTTTTAAAAGAATTATTTGTCGCAGATTTCTTGAGAAATTTGAACGAGAAGTGGGCATGAAAATACACGGGTTGTTATGTGAACGCAAGGCTTTATTAATAAGAAAGAACCTTTTCTAATTATTCAATGTATAATAATTTATATCATCGATAGAAAAATGTATATGTAACAGATTTTTATTCCGAGCGCTTGAAGAAATCCCTCGCGCGCGTTGCAGATCGTGTGAAATTGGCACCACGGGTAAAGTACTTCAACGTGGATGCATAACTTGCAGGATGAAGAATAAAAGGATTAAGAACGTGTAATTCCATGCCCAATTCTCGATCAAATATCTTAAAACAACTGCGGTAAATAATTCTGAAAATTTGCAGGTAGCATTAGAACAATATTATTAATAATTTCAGAAAGTCTCATTCAATTCAAGTTGGGTGAAACCACCGAATCTCCTTAAGTCGAAATGAGGTCAGTAGAAAAATTTACAAGGATGCAAACTATGTGAGCCAAAAGTCACGGAGGAAGAAAAATGCTAGGCGAATAGGGAGAAGGGATTAAGTTATATTCTACGGATGGAGAGAGATAAGAAAGAGGCGGAAATTAGGCATAAAACAGAGCATGAGTAGATATTATCAAAGGAGAATGTAAAACAGAAACTCTCCTTTGAAATCACATACTGCTGATATAATTGAACTGCTATTAATCATATATCTGATCGAAATAATACCCATGGTGGATGGAAACCATTTTATATTTCGTGAAATATTAATTTCCGAACTGCATAACGAGTTTCACTGCACTATGGAAACCTACTTAACTTAGTTCAGTAAAATGTGTCGTGCAGGGCAAAAGTACATTCTTGTATGTGTGGTAAGTTTGTCATTCACTGTGTTATCCATTGCCGATGTGAAGTCCAGGCTAAATTTGTCAATTATGTATTGATTGACAGAAGCTGAGTATCGAACAGCTCTTTTGTAACTTAATGCGACTATCCGCTTGGTGAGGCTTTTAGCGATTCTCCCTTAGCACGGACCTAAATTCAAGTTTTTTGCCTCGAAGTCCTGAGAATGATCTGGGTCGGAGACAGACCTTTTGATAACTTAACGGCGTCACATGCTCAGGAATTAATGCAACTAAATGCACTGTTATTCCTCAGTGCAAGTAGTTCTCGGACGCTCCTCTATACTTTCCTCATTAAAACCCCACGCGATTTCATAGAATGGATCGTTTTATACGAGTTTTGGAATCCTTTATAGCAATCTTACTTATTTAATATGTAACAGCGTTCACCTTCAAAAGCAGAGCATTCCATCGCCTAACAGATCTCATGGAGTGCAACATACGCAAAACCGCTAAGGTCTGAAGTAAGTACATCCCAGGATCCATGATATTAAGGTGGTAGGAATGATTTTTGTTTATGTGCAGACGCGTGACACATATTCCCATTAGAAGTATTTATGAATAAAAGTGAAAAATTTGCATCATACGGATTTGGTTTATGGCAATTCAATGCTATTTTAACACGTAGCTATATGGCACATGACATGATTCCGTAATAATTCATTTACATATGTACAGATTTTCTTCTAAAGGCGGAATAATACACTTCGTAATAATATAGTTGTTGCCAATAAATATCAAGGAATTAAGCTGTCCAATATTTGAAAAAAACATTTTTTTTAAATTTGTCTACATATCGAAAAGCGCCCCAAAAACTCTAGTCATAACATGCTTTTTTATGAAAAGCATTAAAATACAATTATTATGTCATATTCATTACTTCCAGTGTGGTGAGTGCCAACGCATAAACAAATACACTTTAATGAAATGTTCCAGGATTTTCTCGACTTCTTAAAAAATTACTACAATATGCACTCAATGACCCACGATTAACGCTCCAGCCACCTTAAAAATGGCAAATTGAGCTTTCAACATTTTACATTCATTTCATCTGTCTTCATTAAAAACGTTTCCATCAGCATTAGGGTATTGTCAGCTTTTCTGAGGTTTTTTCGCTGTCAGTTTTGGAAAATTTAATTCGCAACTGAGCTCTTTTACCCATTTCATCTCCATTACCACGCCTAACCTTTTCTTTCCGCCATTGGCCGACTACATTTCACTGTTTTAGACTTTATCATTTACTATCTGATTCGGAGACCTTTAGCTCGCGGTGACGACAATCCCAATCGAAAATATAAATCGACACCTGCTTGGTAATGTCTAGCCTTCTATAAAGCCTTCGTCCAATGTATCAAATTTCTAAAATACACCTTTTTAATAGGCAACAGCTGTGTAAAGCCATGTAAAAGAAATATTTAGTTGTGGTGACAAGAGTGCTAACTCCCCATCCCGGTGGCTTGGGTTTGAATCTTGACAGTGGCGGATATATTTCGGAGTAATTTTCTCAGTCCTTAGTATAGGACTATGGTAACCTTGATGCCTTTGGTTTTAGAATAGGCCAATGCCGACACCGGGGTCTCCTCACCCTTCCTACATTCACCAAATAATCATGAACTGCTAAACCTACCCATATATCTTAAACGGTTAAATTGTCCATATTTGTCGGTCGTCTCCGCCCAGATTACCAACCAATCCGAATAAAATGTAAAACTCATGAAAGAAAAGAGCTCGAATGTCAGTGTTGCTGGATTCTACCTTGTATCCCCTTATGCTCTGGTTACAGATTTAAATTATTAAAAGAACTCACACCGTACGAAGTTTTGCGAATACAGCTTACATAGAACAACGTGCGATGAACGGGAAATAGTAGACTGCGGAATTCCCAGCGGTTTCCTCACTTGTAGCACATTATTCCACTCAGTTCTCCTTTCATCTTTACTCATAATCGTTTCTCATAGAAATAATCTGGAGATGGCTTGCTTTGGTACTCATAAATCCCTCTTTCAATATCGATCGACAGTTTACAATACAATTTTCATTACACTTCATTTATGTTATGTCATTACATACTGAGGTTTACATGCATACCCTTCACATCATTCCTTTTGGGGTAGGCAAAGTCAAAGAATTTAGTTATTGCCGTCAGCCGTCAGATAACTGGATCCCTTTCAATTATTTTCTGCATAATGCTCGATCCTTACAAACTACTTTTCTTACGCTTCTCTAACACACATTCTTTGCTTCATACACGCTCTCCTATTCTGAAGACTCCTAATGTTCCTACTGTTTAGAGCCTCTCCTACCACATTCACCCATGAATTTCGCGGGCTCCTCATCCTCTCACGCCATTTGCTCTACTATCTTAGTGATAATTATTATAGAAATTATTATTAAATGTAAAAAAACATACGATGACTCCCTGATTCAAGCTCAATGTCAAAACCACCGCCCTAACCAGACTTCGCGTTTACCTGTCAATTAAATTAGTATTTACTCCGATCACTGTGATGTGATGTGCAAGTTATTATGGTTAGTAAAGCAGTAAACTTGTTAGCTCGGCAATTACCTTAGGAGATACTAAATAATAACGGTTCCCGATTTTAAGTTCCAAGGGGAAAATCATGGGAATGGAAACATTTTTGCATGTTATTTTAGTAATTTGACACAAAAAACCCTTTCAATGTACATCATCCCCGAGATGTACATATCCTTAGCAAGGCCTTAATAACTACTGAGAGACAACGAGTTCTTTGACATCGATAATGAAAATCTACTGCACCTGATCGTATGAATGCTCGTATTTTGTAGTACTTTTCCTTTCTCTAATAGTGTGCATAAATTGAGAAAAACAAAATTGTCTAAAAGCTTAGAAGAAGAATCTCATTACTTTTGACTTCATTTCATTCTCTACTCATTTGACCTTTGCTGTTCTTACAAACTCTTTACATACATACCTTCAAATGCTCTTATCCTTTGGCTATGTTCCATTAGCTGATGCCTTTTTTTAGCAGAGAGTATTCTACCAGCTGATTGGTAGGTTCTTGGACAGTCCCCATCCTCCATTCCAATTTCTGAAACATTGTCTCGCTTTCCCTCCTAATGATATCCCGAAATTAGATCCCTCTTAACTCCCTCATATCTTCTACCACCTCTTATTTCGTCCAGAATTCCTATCCTCTTCCTTCCTCTCCCACGCTTCCCCGAGTAACTCCCCTCTATAACCCTCTTCAACATGCCCTCCCCTCTCAAAACTTTCTCCATTCATCTCTTCTGCCTTCTCCGAACCCCCGCCTAAAGCTTTCTCTCCTCTCCAATCATATCCAATACCTCCACGTTTGTCTTCCTCGCCACCCAGCTCACCCTCTATATCCTTCCCCAAATCCATATCTCAAACGCCTCAGGTCTACGCACATCCTCCCTTCGCAATGACCAAGTTTCCGACCCATACAGTGCAACGCTCCATATAAGAGTTTTCATCAGTCTTTTCTTTACGTCTCTTCTCAGGTCCCCCTTCATCAATTCCCTTCTATTTGAAAATGTTTCTTTGGCGAGGGCAATTCTGCATCTGATGCCCCTACCACTAAACCCATTCCCCTCCAAAATGCTACCCAGATAAGTAAACTGCTCGAACAGTGCTAAATTACCAAGCAGTTGGTGCGATGGTTTTTGCATGGTGTTGAGAAAGACGGAGAGTTTTCTAAGTAGTTCGCCAGAACGGGTTCCCGATGTTCATTCATTGGGGGCTGCAAGACCCAGAGGCCCACCCGCCCTACGTTGGACCCCCATCCCGCTTCCCCATTCATCCACTTCCCCCACCGGTGGCAGCGCTGGGTGAGAGTGGAAGTGCGGGTATGGAGAGGGGGTAGGGTAGCAGAGCAGCAAATAATGCCATCCCCCACTCCACTCTACGCACCCCTGTGACCTCACCTTCGGCTCAAACCCCCCAACCCCCCCCACCCATCACTCCCTTCTCCTCCCCCCCCTGCAAGCCGTCTGGGTCGCTTCATAAAAATTTCACGCCTCGCTCTAAATATTACAGTGACTTCCCCTTTCATCTGTTTCGGGAGTTTTCGCCCATCTCCTCCCTCTCTCCTCAAGCTTCCACTCCGCCGAAGATGATACACAGGGGCTAGGGCACAGAAACCTCCCTTCCCCACGCACAGCCGAGACACGCGAACCACATCCCCTCCCGCGGAATATCCCCATGGCTTATTCAGCAAGCAGAGGCCCAAGGAGAAGAAGAGAGAGCTTTAACAGACGCTACTCTTCTTCTTCTTAGTCCGCATCCTTCCCCGCCGCCGGAGCCTTAGAAACACCCACGTCCCATCCGCCGCTCCTTCCTCCTAAAAGTCATCCTCACTCCACCCCCGGCGTCAAGTCTGACGTAATCTATCGCCCTCTGACGTCATTTATCACATCTGATGCGCTTATCTATTCTGTGTAAAGCATTTGTTACGAAATCGGATTGCTCCAAATATTTTCCCGCTACCAAACTCGCGGAATTAGTTCGAAACCAAACTAATTATTTAATTAAACATTGTGTTATATATAATTATTGTACTCTACCGGTCATGGTACGTTTAAAAGGTAGTGAGTAAAAATTTTCTCGAATTTACGCATGCAGGGCTCAGTCAACCTACACATCTTCTTTCTGTATTTAGGTAGACGTGCTACCTACCTGTATAACATAAATGATATTAATACTAAATCGAAAGCAAACACAAAAGCCAGCATTGTTAAGTGTCCTGTAACTTTTAAACTATATTCTCTCATCGAAACCTTCATAGTATGGTACGGGGTAATTCCGCGCCAGGCGAACCAAAATTGTCCCAGTTTAAGGTAGAACCAAGCACCGCTCCATGGTCGTTATGCAAGGAACAAAAGGCAGATAGGAGGACAATGCTAGGTGAGACCATGATCAAGAACAGTACGAAGTTATCAAGTGTGCTTAATACAATGTACGGGTAGTAATTCTGATGAATAAGAGATACCAACTCACGCGGGAAAGCATGCCATGCGGGTCAGTATCGAAATCAGGGTGTGGTGCCAGTGTAATAATGATAAGTAAAATTACTAACCACGCTGTCCATTTTAATTCTTTATATGAGAAATTGATATGGAAAAACAAGGGCTATCACGAAGATTTTTCATGGTTAGCGAGAAAGAAATAATCGCATGCCTCATCAAACATCACCATACGACATTTTTGTCTTGAATTCTTGAACTATTAGTTAAATTATCCCTTACCTATGAGACACGCGTGTGCTTCAAACTGAAAGTGGTGAACAATGTGAGCAAGAAGTTCGTTTAGCACGAATTTCAGTTACATTTCTCACTTGATAGTTCTACACAGCCAGATATTTAATGTTTTTGGGCTTACTGCAGTGTGCGGTGCAAGATATTCCCCATATAACTCGACATTTTTAAAGTTTCTTGTGCCACTAATTCAACAGTTGCAAGAGTAGAGATGTACACAATTTTGGTGGAGGTCGTTCGAGACAAAATGACAGGCATTCAGAGGGGGAACGAGGGGAAAGCCAGAACACAACCAGAGAGCGAGTAGGTTTTAACTTCGCGTTCCAATTAGTGATGACATTTCTTAAGCTTTTCGTATTAATTTCATATCCAGTACTTGGACAGCTTTACTGGTTTATAGAACGTCATTCTATGGAGGTATTTATTAACGCTAAGTGTTTTGGCATGTCCCCTGCATTTTACCATCATTACCACCATAAACATTTTCGGGATGAGGCAATTTTCCTTGTTCCGAATAAAGAATTTCATAACTGATCTTTCCATCCCTTTAATAGTCGTCGAATACTTGTTTTTCCTTGAGGTATATATTTAGGAATTTGCTATGTACACGGTTATCTTCCACCCTTAAAACATGATCATTCCACCGTCTCACGTATTTTCCAATTTTCTCACACAATCATACAATACCTTGCAGCTCCCTGACTCCCTTCTCGGTCTTGTTTTCTATAGCCTTCCAGGCTTGTCAAAAGTCTAATTTCTGTATCTCATAATCTCTATTTCTGGCGTCCAGTTGTCAGAGCCACTCACCAACAGAGTAACGGTAATCATATTGTGGAATTTAATGATCGTTTCCATTCTGATTTTATTAGGTATAGACATTTTTATTGTGCCCACGTATGATGAAAACTCGGCAGCTTTTTTCCGAAGTCGTTTTTATGTAGCAATGATATATTGCAGCAGATATAATTGATGAGTAGGTCTCGTTTAGCAGCTCCATTTCCAATTACGACTTTACCCCTCTGATATTCTTTTCCGCGGGGTGCTATATCTTTAGTTTTCTCTATAGATATTTTATTGATAGTATTTTCCAACATTTTGTGTAAACAAATTTTCCTGTATCAGTTCTTCTCCTCCTCTACACTCACGAAGGTGACAATTTCACATGCCGTGAGTGCGGCAGGGAGCTTTAGGAGGACGACAAATCAAGTTGGTGAGGTAACCTGGAACCGCCTAACTACGCAGAGGGCCTCAAGTCAGAACTTCGGTGGGTGGTTGAGTATTATCCTGAGGGATCGATGTTTGCACTTGAGATCTTGGTTTGGAAATTCTGAAGATAATAGCTTAGATACCAATTGGAATTCGCTGGGAACCGATCACGCTTCCTTGTGGGACACCGTATGTCAACATTACTATGATGCAATTAATTTCATCAATTGCTACTTGATCGTTTAAAACAGTAAGGATGATGCTCGTCTAACTAGTTACTATGTCATTTAATCCACACGACTGCAGTTTGGCTATAAGTTGGTAGAAAGGATGTTTATTGAGTCATTTATCGAATTCCAAGAACATCGAGTTCACTAGCTGTCTTATTTTGTCTACTTTTAGCATTTAATGGACTTTGAGTGCAATACAGGTTTCCAAAATGTACTTTCACAGAAGCGTTGTTTGTCATTGTAAGGGTGGGTTTACAGTGGTAAGTTCTTTGCGCAAGTTCCTTTTGCAAGGGCATGCGAGGGATTTTACTCTAAGGAAACATTTTTCACAAGTTAGAAGATAGATTGGTTGCCGTTTACATTGGCAACAATTAGCTTCTGTAAGTGATTTGGCTAAACTTCAAAAAGTTCTGCAAGCGGATTTGCAGAGCCGTTTACCCCTGCAATTTACGTCGAAAGTCACTTGCCGCAAGTAACTTGCGCAATAAACTTGACAGGGTAAGTACACCTTAAAATAAGCTCAGACTGCTCAAGGAGCACATAACATAACTTTTCAATACATGCTCTAGAATTATGTATGAAAGGAATTTTATCAATAAACAGGGTTATTTCTTGGGTCACGGATGTTTCCCTTTATAACATATCAGGCAGGCACTATTTTTCCACTCTTGAAATAAGCTATTCTGATAAAGAGAGACAGGACTTAAACTGGTTGGAAGGGTTGATGAGGGTATATGGGGTGAGAATAGGTTTTGTGAACAGAATGAAGAGAGTTAGGACGTCTGATGAGATGAAAAAAGAAATCGTGTAAGAAGATTGGGCCAATAAAAATCAGGAGGATCTTTACTTTCTATTATTCAACACTGCCTTATTCGGTAGACTAAACAGTTCTAACTAATCACAGGGATATGTACTTCAAGTCTGGTTTCGTCGTTAGTGAGATTTCAAAGAAGCATTTAAAATGTTTTCTTTGTCCGTACTGTTAGTGATATCGTTGCCATTTTTGTAGGACTCCAACTACGTTGTTGAATATCTAGTCAGCTTTTGCCTAGGATTGGACCAAAATACTTAAGATTTTTCGTTTAATATCTTGCCTGTTTTTTCTTCAATTTTAATAGAGTACAAGACATTTTTTTCTTTTTTTAGGGGTTTACACTATGATTTTCTCTAGCCTTCATGGCTCTATCTCTCTCAGGGAACTTCCATCCCATACGTCTTCTTTCACAATTTTCAGGAAAAGGATGCCTGAATAGCTCGATTGGATAAAGCGCTCGGCGCGGATTCCGAAGATCTGGGTGAGAGTCCTGGTCCAAGTTACTGATGTTACATTAAAAATGTCGCGCATTTTTTTCAACTGTTCTCTCGTCTGCTCAGAAATTGATTAAAGCGTAAGGAATTGCGGCCAGAGAAAAAAGCTCAGGTATTCATTTAAAAGTCTACTGGCTATTGTTCATATTTAAGCATTAAATTCCATAGTATATATCCAAACACATTTACTAATTGGCCATAATTTGTGATTAGACCTTGCTTAAATCGCAAACTAAATATAGTGCAGGTGGAGTGGAAGGGAATCCAATATTGAACACCTCAATGAAAAGATATGGTGCTTGCCCAGTGAATCAGATACATGAATCATTCTCAGGATCTCTATCGGGTCAAGAGCTCCTTGGACCCCGCAGACGTTATGGCGCTTCGAAATATCGGTGACGAGAGGTCTCCATGCCCATTTGGGAGCTCCTGATCCGATGAATATTCTGAGGAAAATTCATTCAGCAGACGTCAGCTTCTTGTCCCGTCCTTTGCCCCGGCAGCACGACACGGCAACTTCAGAGCCTCGGAAACCGCCCCCTATATTCCAGGCGTTTCATTCACTTGGACCCTCGCACTCTCCGACGCAAGCCTCGTTAGGCATTCTCCGCCGTGAATTATTGAGTAAGGGAGGGCTCCCCGCTGGCTGGCGGGGCGGACGGCAGCCCTCTTTCCGACCCCAGCCTGGCAGACTCCCCGTGGGGTCACGCGGGTGGACACGGGCTCGCGTGCCCGGGTAAGCGGCGACGCCATTTGGGCACGAGACGGGGCGAGAAGAGCGTCGATGAATGCAGGTGGGTCTGGACGGAAAGGCGAGACAGCGCTCAGCACGGAGGAAGGAGCGCCCTTCGTTCGTGACATTTGGTAGCCTATCCACGCTTATCCCTTTCCCTCAACAGTGTATCCCAAGCAGGTCGAGTGAATCAATAATCTATTTTTGAGTGTTTATCATTTTTAAACGCTTTAATTCAACTTCACCAAAATATCTGTGTATGTGGGTGAAATCTTACGACCTAACTTTCACCTACTTCCCAACAAATTAGAGCTTTGAAATATTCCAAAAATGTGGATTTCAATTAACAATGCAATATTATAAAAAATAAAAAGTTATAAATATTAAATAAATTAAAAAAGCTATTTGCTTTAAAAACCTTTTCGTGTGTATACTAATTACTCATCAGCATCAAATCGTAATGAGAGGGAGGATAGACAGATGCAAATGCTGGAGGGAAAGTTAAAAATAGTATGTGGAGTACATTAAGGGATGAATGTTTGCCTAAGGAAGCAAAAATCCCCGTAAACAATAGTTTACTCCTTCCCACTTTAGTTTATGGCGGAGAAACTTGGGTGCACCAGCATACACATGTAATTAGGCTACTGTCTATTCCTATGATTATTCTGGCAAAATTGGACCAAAGATGGTAGGGAATGACTTCAGCTCGACGACTCTCGAGGAATTGACTTCAGCTCAAAATCCAAATGTAAATTCAACACTCGCAGGTATTTCTGTTCATTTTCATACGATAACAGTTTTAATCAACGAGAACGGATAGTCAGCTTTAAAGTGCATCCAATATAAAATTTCTTGACTGATGTTGAATCAACTCAACGTATATCGGCTGTCACCTTTGACTTTCCACATTCACCTGATTGTGAAAAAGTAAGACTCCGTGCGCCAATGCATACATTCTTGCAACAAATTACTTGTGCATTAACATGATTTGCAATGAAATTGGATTTTCTGTACTTTTTTCGGTGGTCACACGGTACTGTGCTTTCAATAATTGGCGAATGTGCGCAATATTTTTTTATATTCATCCCTAATTCGGCTAGTTCTAAACCAAAGTTGTGAGTTCTATTCCACAAGATGATTGATGTTTCCACGCTGTGCTCTTTTTAAATGTGTGCTGTTAAGCTGACAACTATTTAATTTATTTTTGGGAAAATGACCAAAAAAAAGTCCATTTTGAGATGGATATGTTTATTAGGAGAAAGAGAAAAATGACAGGTACGAATATGTTCTATTTGTAGATATACCGAATACCTTTGGCATTGATTCATGATCCTAAATGCATTGAAAGGAATATAGCACTGATTAATTATTTCCAATCTGAATGAAGAGCAGTTTGTAGTCGTTAAATAAATAAGATGTCTTCAGGGGAAGAGGAGGATGATTTTTTTTACAAAGTGCTAATGCATTGAGAACTACAGGTGATGGTAATAAGAAGAAATTTAAAACTCAACGCCACTGCTATCAAGTCCTAAATATGTATTGTCTTCATGAAGTATGACTCTTTAAGAATAGAAGAGCGTGTACGCAGCAGAGCATGTATGTGGAAGAAGCAAAGGAGGTTTGAAAGGATAAGGCAGCATGGAGGAAATTTTTAAAATCTACGCGAGTTTTCTAGGTCTAGCCCCGAGAATTAATCTCTTTTGAGTATTCCTATCCCAAAAGGGAACGGCGTGCTGGTATGAATGTATGTATCTATCTAGGCACCCCAAGTGTTAATTGGCAATAGCAATTCATAGAGGTCACTTCGTCCGTTATTCGGAGAGAACATTAATTCTATATTCAGGCAATTGATTGGCCAAATCGGAAAAGACTTTCATCTCAATGTGTCAAATAGTTATCCTGGATAGCGTGTGATAGTGTCAAATATTGTACCTGGAACTCTGGAGACTAGTTTATTTCCCAATACTGTATGAGAGAATATACTACTGAATCCGTTCGTAAGCTTCTCCCGGGCGGAGCGCGGCATTCGCTGAAATGGCGGCTTCCGCCGAGGTGCAGCTCCGCCTACCGCCGCCGCTTCTTCTCCGCGTCCCGCACCCTCGCCGCGCCTGGCCCATCTGCACCCCGCGAGCCCTTAATTGCCCCGCCCCCAGTCTGGTGGTCGGAACTCCACTAATGGCCGCGGTTTAGTGAATGAAATTAACCATCACGTGCAAACGCTTGCGTTTTAAATATTTATCCGAGGTTTAATGCTGGATTTATTTAAAGACTTCATCCCTCGACTTCCGGTGCGTGCAGAATTAGACATAACAAGCCAAGTGTGTGCATTTCTGGAAACCGTGTATAGAATAATGACACGCGAATGATAGAGCAACATTAGCATGTTCATTATTGTATCAGAACACTTGCACGTTTGTACAAATTTGACTTCAGTTATGAATACCGAGGCCAAATAACGACATTATTACACAATCATGTCTATATTTAAGGCCAAAACTATCCCGTTTGCTACCAAATGATGTGAAATTAGTCAAAAACAGGAAAATAATTGGTTAAAGCGGTTTAAAGAAATGACTTGTTTGTCCTAAGGAATTTGAATTTTTACTTAAATTGATTTTGTAAATATGTTCTAAAAAACATTTATTTTTATACCTGTTTATCTAAGCTAATAGGTTATTCTGAAAACTCATTGTGTGATCCGATTCTGTGAGTACAGTTAAAAATGTTACCGTGTTTTTTATCGAACAATGGCTACATAACTGTCCACTGTCAAATTCCCTGAAGATGATTCATTTCTTTAGGATATGAATCCACAAAAGTTTGTGAAAAAAGTATTAATCACCACATTAAAAATATAATTGAAAGAAATCTATTCGCACCAGCCTCTACCTAGTTAAGTTAATCCTGATGGTTATCCAAAAACCTGGTTTTTACTTGAGGTATCCATACTTACAATTTATATACACTAGTATTTTTTTAAATTTAGACATTATCAGTGGACTAAAGATGTTATTATACGAAGAACTTCCACGCAGTGAATCCTAATAGAGCAAATTTCATTACAATGTTGCTTCTTCCATATTCGGAAATTCATAATGCGGGATACAATGCGTTTCATGCAAGTCTCGCTTAAAAAAGATAATATTGGGGAAAAAGGTAACTGGTAGATCACCCCCAATAAAAACAGTAAATTATCGAGAATCGGATATGAAAAATATTAGGTTTAATAGCAGTGGAGAGAGGAAACATAGACGAATCGGACTCATCAGTACTGGACTTCTTTTCGGTAATGGAGGTGCTGCAGAAAAAGGTCAAGGGAATAAAACCCAGAGCTAGTTATGAATACAGAAACGAAGGCCATTTTGATGCCTTCTTGGAAGAAATTTATCATTATTCACTGCTATGACATTTAAGCTAAAAATAATACCTCTCTCCAATATGTTTTCACCACATCAATTCAATAAACAATTCCTCATGACTCACATGCCAGCATCAATCGATCAACTAATTTAATAAACAAGCATCTATGAAAATATACATGTATTGACGTATTAAAGTGAGGAAAAGATTGCGACGCAATAAGGCAAATAACGTAAAGTGGTGATGAGGACAACCGTCAGATAAATAGCCCGAGAAAGCGCAGTGAATAAAAATGGGGAAGAGGAATGAAATGGAACAATTCACACTCAAAATGAGCAGTGCAGGCGTTAGTCTCCAAGTGAACACGAAGCTGATCAGCATTTTATCCTCCGCTGATCACGTGGAAGATTGCGTGCTCTATATATCGTATTCATTTTTCACTATTCTTTTTTCACTATTTCACCCGTCTCAATTTCCGAACTGATTACCTCTTCCGATGGTGCCATGATTAAACTAAACATGCATGTATTCAGTGGAGTTGAAACAATGCTCAAGAAAGAATAAAAATTAATTATTCAATGAAGAATAAAACAAGAGTCGAAACAATGCTCAAGAAAGAATAAAAATTAATTATTCAATGAAGAATAAAACATTGTACAGCAACATGGGTCATTTGATGTAAAATTACACATGTAATACACATGTTAAACATGTTTAATTCAAATTCAATGAATATGTAACCGGTACGGAGGCCACGTGCGCAGATTGGGGACATTGTTGGGGAAAATGAAGAAGGGGGTATTGTGAACGACGGATGCAGTGTCGTTGGGAGTCAACCAGGGGGAGGTCGCGTAATTAGCAATTCGGTTGTCTGTGGGGGAGGGGTCGTCAAATGTTGGGACTGGAGGGGAGGCCTTCCTACGCCCCCCCCCCTCGCCAATCCTCTGCTCTATTGTCTCTCTGTCCCCGCTATCGCTCCAGTTCTGCCTCTTTTGTCACACTCCCCCATAGCACAGCGGCCCCTTTGTTTCCGCCCCCGGACGATGCTTGTGACGCAAGAAAGATACCCCGGTCGCTCCCCTGCACACTGCCCCGGCAATTCCAAACCTGTGTGTGGCACAGGATGTTAGAACACTTTCTTCTGCCTTAGTCGGTCCGGACGTTGGATATCATCGTGTTCATATCTGATTTTTTCAATGCAGTTTGCAAGAGTTACACCGATTCTTCGTCATTGTAATCTCTCAGATTGGCAAGTTAAGAAATTCTTCTACTACCAGGGCCTTGTCTTTCTTCAACCTTCCCTTGGGGAGTTCTTCGAAGTAGTCAATATTTACCATCGTGCCTCCTTGTTTGTTCAAGGTATTATAATTTACTCTTTTTAATTGTCAACATTGGTTCCAGTTGAAAATAATTCTGTGGAGAACTTCTTCATTTGTTACATGATTTGTCCAGGGTCAAGTTAGGACACAAGCCTTGAAAAAAATCAGAAAATATGGAAAAAAGTAAAAGCGAGTTGTGTAATAGAAATTGAGTTTCCTTGTATTCATTTTGATTTCAACTACATCTCTATTTCATGGTCACCTTTGTTTATTCTTCGTCTGTGATGTGGGCTGAAATTATATCAGCCAAGTTGACATGAAATTTGGGAGATGTGAATTTTTTAAAGGGAGTTTAAGCGAACTATCATTTCAAACAGAATTCTAAGAATTTTACCTCGAAATGAAGAAAAATATCTTATATTTCCTATGATAACAAAGTATCAGCCACTAACCACCATACCTACTTCTCAATTTACTTGCCAAAACATAACTGCCATTTTCCTACGGAAATGGTACAGACATACTCCAGAGGCTGTTGATTTAAAAAAATGAGGGTTTTCTAACGAATAGATGTCGTCAGAAATGCAACAGTGTGTAGTTGGAATGCTTTCTCATTTATTTTAAAAATTACTCAATTGCTCACTGCAGTATATTGTACAGGATCGCAAAAAATCTTCGACTGGGAAGGCGTTTTCACCGCGCGGCGTGAAAAAATAGGAGTCAAGTTAAAGACTTAATGTATCCATATTTAGTAAAATACTGCTAATTTCAGCCACTTTAAAACAATATTTTGGCGCCATTAATATTAAAATATTTATTTCATGCTTCTTACAGTTGCTTACATCAATAAATAAAATTTAGGCAGGCATGGTCTACGTTATGACTGTGGAAAATTCTCGCTCAAACTACTTTAAGGTGTTTTGAGCGAAAAAATCACTTCACCTAGAATTTGATGAATTTTACCTCATTTTAAACAAAAAACTCTCATATTTCAATGATATCAAAATATCAACCCCGTGCCGAACTACTTTTCAAGCAATTCACCTAAAAATATAAGCTGTTTGACATAGGATAGATTACGGCTGTGCGCTCCAGAGGGAGAATATTAAAAAAATTAGGAACTTCTAGCACCTAGATTTCGTTAAAAAAACTAACGGTGTTTAGAATACATGTTTTCTCAACTATTTATAAAAAATAATTTATTACCTACCATAGTAATTTTTACAGAGTCGCAAAAAAGCATGCTGAAGGCTTGAAGGCTTTTCAGTCGTACGGCGAGAAAAACCGAGTCAAGTTAGAGACTTATGTAGCATAATTTATTTATTTACGGAGAATTTTGGTCATATATAACTATATATTTGCGCAATTAATACTACAATATTTATTTCATGATTCTTACAGTTGCTTACATTTACAAATAAAATGTAGGTAGGTATATTATGACTGGGGAAAAATCTCGCTCAAACGACTTTAAATGACATCTTCCTTGTTTTTAACATTCGACACCCCCATCCGCTCCTACCCGATACCTGAATGGCTGACTCATACTTTAAATTCTCCAGCTACAGATTTTCACAAATCGTGCTTCTTTCCTTTCTATGTGATTTGTTCGTGTGTTTTAGTGGTAGTGGAAGGTAGTGGCATTCGAATTCGCGATGCGTGACGTCAAGGAGGGGAAGGAGCCTAGAGATAGGTCATTTAATGAGCGTACGGTAGAGAACAGAACATGGCAGGCAACGCTGCCAACGTAAAAACATTTAACTTGAGAGGGTGGAACAGGGAAATAGATTTCAAAGAGGGATGACACGAAAAGAAATTATCGTTGTGGAGTTATTGTTTTCTGCTTATTTAAATATTTCACCAAAAATCTTTAGTTTGATGTGTAAAAGTAATAGCTCGAGGAACAGTCTAATTCTGAAAAATATGTATGTCAAATTACAATCGGATTTAGCATGAGAGGGACAGATGTTCCCCACACTTAGGAGGGTTAAACACTTAGTGACGTATACCCACTGCTTACGGCTTCTACGATACGAATCCTGATTTGAGAGTTGAACCATTGTAGAAAGCTAACCTTTCCTCATCTGTCTCAAATTAAAATTAATTGTAAGAACCGTTATTTAAAACAACTCTAAAATTAGATTGAGAATTGTTGATTTTCCTTCCGTTGGAGGAATGGAATTCGAATGACGAAAAGAAGGCGACTTTTCCCATACATTATTTTCTTGTTACCGGAAAAGATAGGTATTGGCTTAGAAGTGTAATAATTGTTTTAACCTCATTCTCAGCGTTTCACAAATATATTTTTGCTTCATCGAGGCTATAATTAATTCCCAGCATTTATAAATAATTTGCAATTTAATTAGTACATAATATCACTTTATAAACTTTTGGTAATGACTGAAAACATCAATAATTACATACACTTGCTTATTAAACATTGATAATTAAATATCTTTTTAATTAAGGAACAACCAAAGTAATCCACCCGAAATATAGGAAAAGGTACCCAAAAAATAAGAGCACTCACTTTTAAAAAGATACTCTGAGATCATTTTTTCGGCATATAATTAAAAAAATTAAATACTGGAGCTAGTAGTATATATTATTAACCCCAAGTTAATACTGTGAATTCATAGTAGTCTTGATGAAGCCAAAATATATTTTCGATACGTTGGCACGGAGGCAATAACTTCTATTATTTCTCAACCAAGACTTGACTCATTCGATGTTCGTGCCGCAGATTCCGATGGAACGGAATACAGGATAACCCGAATGGGATAACCCTCGCACGTTCAGCTTTCCCTTGCTGCTGCTTTACCCCAATCTCGCACGTGCTTGCTCCCCCCTTATATATCCCCACACAAAAGACCGCAAAACTTTTATCTTCCGGTCCGATCACCCCCTTTAGACGTGGGTGCTACTCCTTCCCCTCCCCTCTCAGAGCATCCGATGGCAACGAACGCGCGTCGCACGGAAGGCGTCGGTGCGTCGCACTATTGACGGCTCCCCGATGTGTTCCTTTCCTTTCGGAGCCGACGGCAATTGACCCGGCACGCACGAGATAAGGTCGGCCTTTTAATGAGCGTCGAGGCTTGGCTCGGGTTGGCTAAGCGTTCACGCATGTTCGACAGGGACCTAAAGTCCACCCTCGTGAAAATGTTCTGAACTAGAGCAATTCTCCTGAGGAAGAAGTGGAATGTGACCTTCTACGATTAGGTCTCGGGCTGCTGTTCCGGGTAAATGTATTAAATATGTGGTATAAGAAAAGCCCTTGTCACTGACTCACTGACTCATGAACGCTGTAAGATGAAGCCAAAGTCACTTAAGTTTTAAAATGCCTTTGTTCAACTGCTTGCAAGAAATTTCATAAAAGCGAGAATCATTTCTGATTTGGTTCCGACTGAGACAACGCTCCCTTTCATCTTGCGACTACGACAATTTACAATGATTCCGGCACATGCGATTACAATCAACAAGTTGCAGTGTCAGTCGCTTGACCATTTTGGACTTCAACTCCAAACAGCAGTATTTTCACACGGACAACTGTACGTTGCTGTCTCTCGTAAATAAACGGAAGTAATGTAATTTTTTTAGTGTTGGGAATAAACTCATGATATCGAGTGTCATTAAATTTCAATATCTTTCTTGACTAAGTGGGCGCCACGGGCACCTTTTAAAACCTAATTTCACAGATTGACTGACCAGTTTTAAAAATTCTGTAGATACACGATATTTTGATATTATTATGACCATCAATTGTTGCTACGTAAAATACCAAAATTTGCATAATTTTGTTAATTTCAATGTTAAAAGTTAGTATTAGCTATAATTTGAGTGGGCACAGAAAGCTCAAAACTGAGTGGTTTATTTTTAACGGTGCTCATAGAAATGCACCTCGGTGGCCTTTGAATTGTTGAAGGTTGGATAATGGTAAAGAAATAAATAAACTGTTGACTTCTGTCATGACCATTGGCTAGTAATGTTTATTAGTCCGAGTAAACGACAACAGTAGGTATCAATTGTAAAAAACATAACTACATAATCAAGTTGCCATTTAAACTGACAAAAGAAGTAGGTATCTATTGTAAAAAACATAACTAGATAATCAAGTTGCCATTTAAACTGACAAAAGAATCTGCTAAATACAAAGTATAATCAAAATACATCAGGTCTGGAGCTAGATATAAATCATTAAATCAAATAATAGCATTCAATTGAGTGATGATGGTTTCCATATTTTTTTCTATAGAAAGCTTATCTAAATATTAGTAATGGTTACCGGATGAAAGTGGACGATACTCATCTTTAGAAATGCGAATTACACTTTTACCAAAATTTATTTCACTAGCAACGGAGGAAATAAATTTTTCAGTCCATAAAATGACCGCTAAAGTGCGATTTAGTAGGTTTAGAGTAGTTCTTTCATATTACCATTATGCTAACTCTCCCTGCTGGTCAGAAAAATAGTCAATATAACAGGAAACTTGATATAATGAATCAGAATTCCGTTTAAGCTGACATTTTTCGTGCCAAAAGAAGTTCAGATGAAAAATCGTATTTCGCTTTCGTTCTAAACACACCTAATTGGACCACAGGGCCTATGATGAAATTTCTGTTCTGCATACAGTATAAGTTTGTTTGGTAGTTATTGATTCCTAAATGGGGAAAATTCAATATCCCATGTGCTGCCTCTTTTTCTTGAGTAAGTTGCCCATTGCTAACCGGAGATTTGTGATTTGTTACTTGTTTATTTCTATTTCATTAATCAGCTGGATACAATAACAGCCTGCAATGAGAAAAATATCTAATTACTCCTTTATTACCCTAGACCCTAGATAAAAGATGAGATTAGATGGGGTTTTGACGTACGAAAGCTTGAAGCTTGTTTTTTAGCGAAAAATAATGCACCCAACATGGCTATCGTGCGCAATTTGTCCATAAATGTGATCAATGGTACAGTGCTTATTTTGGAAATTAATACCCATTTTTCATTTTTATAAATAAATTGTTGTGGCACTATGAAAATTCTGCTATTAATACCAACATTGTCGACGATTTAAACTACAAAAATCTACTCAATATTGTCAATTGCGCATTTTATCACTTTTTTATTATTTATTTTATTATTTATCACACAATTATCTTATTTATCTGTCTCAGACGAAATGGAATTTATCAATATATAGAAAAACAACTGGTATTTTCCCTAATTGAAGGATTTTGTATCAAATACGATCCGTGAAAAGTTTGCATTAAGGGCAGGAATACGGTCTACGTTTTCTGACTTGACGTAAACGGATGGTGGCTTTCAGTTTCCGTCGTCTTCTCTTCAGGGACGAGTGTATTAGGGTATATAAACGTCAATAGTTTACTGTTTTTGCAAATGGAGTTGTAAACCGTTGCGAAGTGACTTATTATTTACATTTTTTTTAAAGTAAAGTATAAAATATTCACTAACAATACTGACAAATAGTGGTCTAAGAAGGCTTCATTGTAAAGTTAAAAAGTAAATGGATAATCGGGAAATTAAATTTTGTAAATATTAAAAAAGGCTCTCATTTTATTGGTTGCTGTTGACGTAGCTTGACTGATAAGTTAGACATTGACAAGGTTTGTGCATTGTCCAATGGCTCCGTCAACGTCCGGCAATCGTAATAGGCTGCACTGTATTAAAATCACCAAGCTCTGCAATGTCCACCGTCTGTTTCCGTCACGCCAGGAAACTTCGATTGTAATCCCGACCTAATGCGCTCCTCCTCGACGGGAAGACGAGGAAAATCTGAACGCAACAGTCTGTTTCCGTCACGTCAAGAAACGTCAATCGTAATCCTGACCTAATATTCTCCTCCTCGACGGGAAGGTGACGGAAATCTGAGCGCCATAGTTCGTTTCCGCCACGTCGGGAAACGTCAATCGTTTTCCCGCCCTAACAATGATCTTACTTTTTTTAGCAAACAAATGCATTTTTTATAGAAAATGAACAACTTATGGTTTTGTATCAGTGTTTTCATGACATTTAAATTTGATGATCCCTTTCGATAGTTCCTTTAAATTCTCCAAGACTGTGAATTTCGGTGCTAATATCGACCGAGTTACGAGAAAAAAAACACGCCCACAGCATGGGGTCACTGCCGAGATTCCCACCCCGATACCGTTTACCACCCTTCTCACCCACCCTCAATAACGCAAAACTTTGTCCAGCCCTCTGCTTGTTCGTTTTCCTTCCCTTTTGCATTCGTTTGCCAGCCAGTTCGTGTCCCTCTGTAATTATTAGGGGGAAAGGGAGTTGGCGTGCTCGACAATCTGGGAAATACTGAGAGCAATAGATATTCCAGGCGTACCAGGTTCATTTTTTGTGAAGGGGACAGGAAACCGTACTTTGGGAATGGAGCAGAGGTCACCGAAATGTCAGGCACTGTCAGGTGTTTTGGAATGATTAAATTTCGTCGCATTAAGTCTTTTTCTTTTTCCCACCCCAGCAATATTTTTAATATATACATTATCTCCTGTATACCTGTGCTAACTTTCGCATTATATTCGTATTACGAGTACCAAATATGCTCCATATTCGTTTTTCATAGTATTTTTTCGCACATAAATTTCAGCATAATTGGCGTTTTTCACGAAAATAGTGTAATAATTCATAACAGTAGTAGATGTTTAACAAATTTTATGTGGCAGAGATCGTCTAAGGTTTTAGTTACTTCGACTGCTAATACAATCCTTGTTGTAACCCTTAGACGAATAAAAGTCGGTAATCCTTAGACGAACACATCATCCATGCCCAAAGCAGGATTCGAAACTTTGATTTGCGTTTCCAGGAGCTGCTTTGACGACTTGGCTGACTCGATTTTTATGCTTTCTTGATAGATAGGAATTAATCAATAAAATCAAGAGAATGCAATCATATACACTGCGGACCTACCTACAATTGAACGTCTGAGTAGAACAACAGTAATATGCCAAAAAATACGAAAAAAAGTTAAGATAGCCATTTTGTAGTTTGAATGTATTGCTATCGTTTAGCGGAAGAACATTAATATTCCCGTCCTACCTGTCGTTTAAATAATGCTTAAAAGTTTGCAATGAGTGGAAGAAAAATAACATTCCAGGAATGTTACTCTTCTTCCACTCAGACGCCGCGCCGTGCCGTGCTCGCCTAGTACTCGTTTCTACCACCCAGGGCGTTGTCCTCTCACAACTGACAGTACAATAATATTGTTATTTTCATTGAGTTTGTTGTAGTGAGGTTATATTGTGGTGAAAGCTGTGTTAATTTCAAGAATTATTTAAAGTAAAGTTTTACTATGGTGATACATTTTACTAAATAGCAATAATTGTGTTATATTATTACGTGGATTTTAATTCATACATTTCGTGCAGTGTTTTAACTGATCAGCAAGTGCCAAGTTTAGTTTAAACTATGCCGTCTGACACGGAAGAGTACTAATACCTAAACATTGATATTTTCCCTTTTTCATACTAAAAAAAGAGAGTTATGTCTCAAAAAGTAATTAAAGAAGCTGTTATTTATTCCTATTTTTGATAAAAACTGTTTTGAGTGGAAGAAAGATAATATTCCATGACACATTATAGTAAATACATATTAAACGAAAATTTTGTGTTTTTTCCCATTTTCAGACAGTATTTAGTGTCCAAATATCTACATATTTTCAATGGTAGGTTTTTTTGTAAAACTTCAAATTTCTTAGTTATAATGTTTTTTTTATTTCCCGAAAAATGAGATTTTGGAATAATACTTTTCTTCCACTCAGACGTTCAATTGATCCCATGATCCCATGCTCCATGATCCATTTAGATTTCGAGCTGCTTGCACGAAAGCGTCTCAGCTATATGCCAACCCACTCCATGGTCAATTGCAGAAACAGCACATACTATGTATCCAATGAACTCATGAGATCTGATTTGATATGGACTGCAAAAAATTTCATAAATTTATTGGATCCATTACTGGTAACATAATTCACTGGGTACGATAGATTGTGGTTGAATAATTATCTTCCACGAGTAACCACTAAAATTAATTAAAATTATAGAATGCAATGAAAGAATTAAATTTGGTACAATACACAGGTTTTTATATTAGTAATTATCGTGCTTCATATTGTTGCTAGTTGCTACCAGATCCCAATTTCAACGGTTGTGATAGTGCGTTTTGTTGAGAGAGGTAAGAGTTGAGCTAATTGAAAGTTTTCACTTTTGGATAAAACTACTATAATTGTAGTTTAATTCTACAGTGAATTACTGCTATTGCTAATGCGGTTGCTATGCTATCACTCTTGAGTACAGAAAGTTATAATCTTGAAGTTGTAATGTAAGAATCTTCATCAAAATACGCACATAGATTGCGGTGCAATAGAAGCAAAATTACTGATATCAAGTACCCAAATATTCCAATTGTACTACATTTTTCCATGCTGATGTAATAACTTAGCATTAAAAGTCTATTATATTAGTCTTTGTAATTAGTCTTTGTAATATTAGTCTAAAGAATATTAGTCTTTGTAATTGGATATAACGCTAAAAGTTCGCGTGAAAATGTAAAAAAAACCCGTTGGAGTTCCTCAATGGGCTCCAAGCAATGGATTCACAAAGGGTTCCACTCCACATGGGGTTCCAGTCCTTGTAACCGAACCCTCTACGGACAGTTCAAATTTCCAAGCCAATGGGTTCGGTTTTGTTTCCTGCCCTGGCCAAAAGTGCGGATGCCCAATGATCACTTGGATTACTCGATAAAAAGTTAACATGTGACAGCTAAAGAACATAATAAGTTATGCTTAGAATTTATGACGTGAATATGTAATTTTATGATTCAAAGAAACATATGTATGCATTGGTTTGAGAATGAGCCAAACTATCGCACCAAAAACGATTGGGAAGTAAGTTACAAAAGCGATATTTTTTCTGACACCTGGAATCAACCTTAAGTTCCATCACTTTTAGGTTTTCTTATTACTATCGAGTTGATAGCTGATTGTTCGCGCAATCACCCACTAATCATGCACATTTTATTAACTTTCAATTTCAATGCCAACCTTCTTCGAATACTTCCTAAACGTTTCTTTCTGAGTGTATGAGCCACTCGGTCATGAACTTCTTATTCACATGTCGATCCCCTTTACTAATGTGAAAAGCATGCAAATCCACATACATTGCGGACTGTCCTAGGTTTGATCCTACGTATTTCATCCATATTTTGAGCTAGCCGATCAAAAAAATCCTCTACTTGCATGTCTATCCCCTTTACTCATCTGTGCCCGAGCTTATATTCCCCGCAGCGTGAAGGAAAAAGAATTTTTTCGGCGCGACTTAAAGTGCCGTAGTAGAGTGGAGTAGGGTGGGTTTAAGAGGAGGTGGGGTGGTTAGTGGAAAGAGGGTGGGGGAGGGGGTAGAAGGGAAGGGGGAGGGGTTAGCATGAGACGACGTCATGATAGGATTGCGTGCTCGTGTGATTTGCGGGGACTGGTTTCCATTTTCTATGGCGGCGCCGGGGAACGATTGCGTGGCCAACAGAGAACGGTTTATTTTAACCTTTTTCGGGGGTTTTGGATCCATACCGATTTCCTTCTGCCCTCTCCGAATTCTGTCCTTTGGTGGCCTTTAGCCACAAGGGTAGCCATCACTCGCAGCCACGTCATTCTTCTTCCAAATTCTACTGTTCAGTTTTTTGCCAGCGTTGTGTCCTGCGAAAGCTGGAAGTTTTATTGTCCCAAAACTCACCACCCTATGAGTAAAATAATATTAACTTTTATTGGCAAATAAAGTCGAGCCGTCCGAGTTTTAGATGTTATATCTTCTAAACGAAGTTCACCAACTTTAATTATGTGAAATGCACCCGAATGGATGTTTGTTTCTACTTTTTTGAATTGTCATTTTTTACGTACCTACACAATCATTTCGCCATAGATGTACTTTCACTTGTTGCTATTAGAAAAAAGCAAGGTTTTCTGCGCGTGAAAACTGATCACCTGTTAACTTACTAACTTTCAGTGTTGAAATAAGAGAGTCAAATTTATTCTTAACAGTTTACTTAAAAATTTATTTATTTGGTATCACAAAAATGCACAATTTGATGTAAAAAGTGCAAAACTTTGCTAACTTCGAAGGGAATGGCTAAATTGAAACTTGATTGGGACCGTTGTTTGCTCTAGAATGTCAGCATCGTTGATATTGTGAATTTTAGTATTAATTTAGATAGTAGGTTTTTTAAATAGGCAATGTGCCGGGCTAAAATATGAGCAGAGCTAAGTCCCACCCACTATTTCTTTCTTCAGTTTCTCATGTGCTTTTCCTCTGTCCATATAAACATCTTCTTCTTTCGTGTGCATAAAATCCATACGTTCCCGCCAGGGTCCAGTTTTTGGTACGATATAATGCCACGGGTTGAATCGTGCCCTATCATGCTGACATCCACAAAATTTGACGTTGTAGTAATTTCTTGGTGGGCTTTTGTTCAGGCCCAAATTTAATTCAATATAACTCTGGAGCATCGCTAAATATCTATCTGCATAATTACCTAGATATGTTTGTCTGTAACGCTACTAGGGGCGCTGTGATTGACCTGTCAGTCACGTCTATTTGTAGGACTTCCAGGTAACCTAGGAAGTTGAAATTGGGCAGAAATACTGAGCGTGATCTAAAACCAGCCAAAAAATGGTAAAAAAACCTGAAAAAAAATGTCTAGGAGTTGTTTTTACACCGCATCAGTTAAATTTTAGGCCTATAAGAAAAGTGTTAAATTTGGTGCAGGATTTCTTTTTTTTTCCTTTTTAAAATTACGCCCTCAAGACATAAGGTTCAAACAAGCTCTCTCGTTTGTCAATCTTTTGCTGCCCAGCTCACTCTCTTCATTCGTCACAGCAACCAATTCTCACTAACCTATAGTCTAAGAACATCATATTTACACGAAGAAAAAAGGTATTTTTACATGTTGGCAGCAGAGAGAAACATTTCAGCGCGCGAAAAACATTGCCGTTCGCTAGTTGTTGCCGTTTGCCATATGCAGCAAATGGTTACTGTTTTTCGCCTGCTTCGACCCATTTATGGCAAAACAACGGAATTTTTAAACGAAGACAATGCTAGGATTTTTGTTGAAGCATAGTGTCATTATTGGAAACTGGTGTCATATACTATACTTTTGCGCTCCAGAACAAACTAAAACACTGATATTCTTCATCCGAGGGCATCAAGTTGTGTAGGATGTATCGGAAATATCACCTGTACCACTTGCATGTCTTTTCAGTCTGGTGTATTCAAAATTTACATAATCGATTGAACAGTTGTTCAAGAGGTTTTTCATCGTAAATTGATAATCACCCGCTAATCTTCTGATTTCGCTGAGAGGCAACATTGCTAGTTTCCCACATGCGGTGGAAAGTATGGCAACAGGAGGATTTTTCTTTACAGTATGTAGCGTTGTGATTGCCTCATCGGGGGGCGGGGGGGGGGGCTGCAGAAATCCGCAACACGATACACTTTGACCATGCCGAGTACCGCAAGTTGCCTCTTGTCACCTTGGTATTAAACTACCACGAGTTTCTAAACCATGTGACGCTCTCACTGAGAACTCAACCAGCAAATTGGTAGGGTTTTTGGACAGTTCCAATCACACCTTCTCATCGTTACTACCCTCCATATCCTCTACATGGAAGCCGCCATATCTCTCTCAAGTTACTCATGATATCTGCCTTTCTATATGTCATTTAAAATTCCTGTTATTTTCCTTCCTATTCGGCGCTTGCTCAATCTTTCTCTCCTCTGTCACTCTCTTTAGAATGCCATACACTCTCAATGTGTCTAACGCAGTGCTCGATATTGAAGTTTAAACCAATCTTTTCTCCTTTCGTGTACTCCGAACTTCCCATTAATTTATCCTGCCGTATATACACATCAGCACTTATCTAGTGTAATTCTGTACATAAATCTATTCTCATCCAGAACCCTACCCATGAGTATAAACTTTGCCATCGGTTACATATTACATTTTTCCATCATATATTTTCTCCGGCTTCTGCTCCTGGCAAATCACATTTCGTTCATCTTCTTATTACCTATCTTCATCTTATGCAGCCAAAAGTACAAAGCATGGAAATGGGCGGTAGAGTCCGCAGTCATCATTGACTGCAGTCTCTAGCCCGATTGTCTCCCACCAATCCGCAAAACATTTTGTCTTATTTCATGGTGACTTAAACCGTGATACTACATAGTGTTAAAATAGGTTGAATTGTATTAAAGTTTTGGTCGTTCCGGTGGTAAAGTCAAATATTCGCGCGGCTAAAGAGAGGAGGTCAGAGTGTCGGCTCGAGCACTCGTGTATAGCTCGGCTCGGCAGAAGAGAAGGCAGCGTCTCGTTTCTCTAAAGCAAGAGAGGTCGAAGCAGGCAGCCCTGGCGCACCCCTTGGCGTGCGACACAGAGAGAGAGGGCACACTTGACCTCCGCCGGCACTTATCGATCGCTTTTCCCGCTTCCCTCGCCCTGCTGCACCCCTCTGCACCCCCCTGCACCCTCTTCTGCCCTCCTCGTTGCCTGGTGCCCTGCCCTGCGCGCGTAGTACTTCAGGGCTCGTCGAGAGGCGCTGTGCGGTTCAGCCAAAGAATTGGCCCTTAGCGAGGGTGGAAGTGAAGAGTTTGAGATTCCCAGACAGGGCATGATTCTGGTCCCTTCACTTTTGTTTGCGGGTCAGACGAAAGCGGAAAATTAAGGTAGATAGATTGGAAACCACCTCATGTTTATTAGGTAGAATGCCTATGATGATGTATGAGAAGTATGCTGGGCAAAGGTGGGGGGATATAGGAGGTTAGTGGGGATTTTGAACACCGTAAGAGACGGTGGGAGAATGGAATATGTAGTTAGTATGGGAAAAATCAAATCATATGTATACCATTATTCATACCAGGTATGGAACAGAAATGTACAAAGATTTGAGGGTAGGGGGTGAAGTAGGTAAAGTCTGTGATCTAGTATATATTGATTGGTAGCACTCATTGGTACACTGTATACATCCAAGTAACACTCAACACGCTGCTATGAGAGCTTGTAGAAGGGAGAGTGAGGATACCATCCAATTTTTTAATCGATATGAATGAAATATATGCTTTCTTTGCATGATTTTTTACTATGATTAAATATTTGGGTGATGTGCCGCGTTTCTGCCGTGATCAAAAGTTGTACGCGGGACGAACGTGAATGAAAATTCATCAGTCTATTTTCTTGTTTCATCAGCAAAGTTGCGAAGCGATGTGTTTCACTGGCCAAAATAGAATCGTACCCTTTTTGTAGAACCAAGCTGAGAAATTAGCTGATTCATTTCACCGTCCACGACCTCAACTGAGCATTGCCCAGCAAACTTGCAGCAAAAACGTTGAAAACGTGATTACGAAAGTAGGTACTCTGATACTTTGTTGCAGTTTCTTCCTGACCCCTTATTCCTCTCCTGCCTTATTTTCGTGAATAACGCATCCTAAAACCCACTGCAACATGACATTCTTGGGTCACGCCAGGTGATATGTCGAACAAAAACACGGTGGTAGCTGCGCGTATTGCTGGAGGGTGAGATAAATTTTAATGAGATGTCAGGATGAGATGGAAATAAATTTAACTGCCGGAATTCAGATGAATAACAAGAGGGCGTAATATTATGAAATACCATTTGATTGATCGAATAGTTTAACTCATTGACGCGGCGGGGCGCTCAAACCTTCGAAAACAATAATAGTCATTAAATATTATTTAAAAGTCATATAACTGAATTTTGTAAATTTATGATATTTTTCACGAAGATAAGAAATCCTTCTAATATTCCACAATTTATATTGTTGCTGACCTTACCAGTTGTGATGATTAAGATCATTATTAAATCGTATTTTAAATCAATCAACGGAGTTTTATAACCTTCGATTCCTAAAAAATTGGTTAAATCGGAGAATCTAATCTTTTTCCGTGAGTTAACATTCGGTTGGTGGTTTATCAGAGGTTTTACGCTAGAATTAAAAGAGGGTCCTTAATTCTAATAGAAGTGACTTAAAAGATAGCAATCGATTTTGAGAAATTCAGCTTTAATATTATTATTCTAATTCAAAACGAAGGCACTGTCATATTTGTTTTTTGTTACTTGAGGAAAATCTTTGGCATGTATAACATAATTTGAGCATTAGATTTTAGTACATGAAAAGGTGAAAGTGGGAATTAAGTAAATTTTAGTACATAGTTATCAAAAGGTTTATATGAATGCAAATCAATATTGACAATACGGGTAATATTAAACTATTTCCGTTTAGGTATTCTTAACACTGACATTCTAGAGCACACAACGGTTCTACTCAAGCTCCAATCCAGCCATTCACTTCAAAGTGTGTAGAGTTTTACCCTTTTTACTAAATTTTTCACAATTTTTTGGTACAAATATCGTTTTCAAAAAGCTATTTAAAATAAATTTGGCTTCTCTACTTAGAAATTACAAGTCCTTAAGGTGAAAATTAACAGAATACCAAGTGCCCAACCAAGAACATTAAATTTTTACGCTCCAAAAAACCAGACTTTTTGTAAATAAAATTTAGTACAGGTACAACTAAGACCACAAAACTTTTTAAATGTACATTTACAAACGTAGAAATGAGCAAGTACGGTACGTTTCGGTTAATTTCAGGTACGTTTCGCTGCTATAATTTCCCGTTCCCTCGTTTAGAAGATGGAAAATCTCAAACTCGGGTATCTCGAGTTAACTTGCATACAGTCATACAGTAGTTGTTTAATAGGCGAAAGCGGTTTGTGAGTGACGGACCGGAAAAGCGCAACCCCTCAGCCATTTTCGAGAGGACCTCGTTGGAGTCCTGCAATTCGCTCGGTCGAGACTGGACCCGCAGCCGCTCTGTAAAATGATGCCACCGCTCCTCCCATATTATAAGCTACACTCAACATCCCCATCTGCAAATAGAGGCCTTATTGACCTTTATTAGCGTTCTACATGATCAATGATTCACGGAAAACAACATTTTCTGCTAAGAAAATGGACAGTATTTCCGCGAGAGCCGTGTTGAGTGGATAATTTTTTCGCAAAAAAAGGCACTCCAATATAGTGTTTGAAAACGTCACATACCCTCTTTTCTAATCAATTGTTATTGTTGTATCATATCTGATTGCATAACTGAAAATAATCGCTTTATATCAAACCATCTATAATAATTATGCCAGCAACGATATTTTGTATCTTTAAGACTATTCAATTTGTTTGAACGTTAAGCACGTATACAGCCCACGTAAATTCCGGCACACATGTCTCTTAACACCTAGATGGATTAATAAACTATATTAGAAAGGCTCAAGGGCCCCGGGGTCCATAGGTGGGCCCTTTTTAATCAAATTTTACTGTTACAATAAGAGCATTGGATTTGATGCAGAGGTTTCCTTTTCTTCTTTTATAAATTACTTGCACTGTATGACGTATGCTTGAAATTTTAGTATCGAATGGCTGAAATAATTGAATTATTGTGTTCAATGCCCGTATTTTTTGCTAAAAATTTAATTTTTTGGCTCTAAGATCGTCAATTTTTGCACTATTTAAACAATAGAACATTTATTTACCAGGCAACCTTCGCATAGACTTTAAATGGGAACTTATGACCTTGGTATTTATGTATCAGTTTAAATGCCCAATACAACATAATCACCGCGATTTTTTAGTTAGGAGTATTTTTCACCCCGATCTCTCTCTGCGGTTAATGACACCTACGTAGTAGGTAAATGCATTATGCCCATCACATACCTATGATGGATACATTTAACCCTATGCAGGCATTTAAATTTTTTCTTCTTCCCGTTGAACTAAACACTTTGATTGCAGACCATTTATTTTTTCCTGTTGCAACAGTGCCGGTCTTTTTTACCAATTTTATTTAATTTCGGTAAACCTTTCCCCAATAAACATAGGAAAGTGCAAATTTCACTGTCTATTAGTGAAAAACTTCATCGTAGTCGATTTCAACCCTCAAATGGAAGTTAAAATATAATAAATATTAAATTAAATTTTTTAAAATAAAAAAACTAAAAATTTAAAAAATATATGTTTTTCCTGCATAAGATTTGCCAAATATTTGCTAAAATTAAAATGGACGTAATATTATTTTGCCACTAGTTCTAGGTAGACTTACGGTGACGTAATATTACATCGTTAGCACTCAAAGTGTTAAACGGGCGACATCTTAACGCATTCGCCAAAATAAAGCATTCGCCTGCTGCTAGTAGTATAAGGCTTTCACCGTGCTAGTAGTTGTGTAAGGATTTCATTGATAATGAGGGAAGGACTGGCTAGAACTTCGGATGTCCTCGGAGCACTGTGCGGGGGGGAAAATGTCGCGGGGGCGGGGAAGAGCAGGGCACGCGCCCCGGGCGTTGGGGGCGGCCCGAAGAATCGGCTCTTCCACTCGGCGGCGGACGGGAAGCAAAATAATAATGACGGCGAGGGTGGGACGAGCTGGACAGCGAGTGGATGTGATGCTCCCTCACATCCCCCATGGACCACGCCACGGGGAACACAACACCCTTCTCCCTTACTTCACCCCCAAATCACCCACCCGCCCCTGCTACCGAACAATGGGACTTCACAGGGTCTCGGATGGGTAATTAATTTATTCACTCGCTGTTTTATTCATAGCTCCAATTATTCCGCGGCTCGTTATTCCTACAAAGAGAATTAACACCCGTTTCTCCGGAAACATATAAAATTGTCAGTGAATGTTCGCTTAATGTTCTCAAAGGGTACGCAACTATTTATTCAGCTCAGTCGCACATATTTTTGGCATACTAGCGCTCGTGTTTAAAATCAGATCGGCCAAGAAGGAAATGGTGGCTCAACCTTTTCAGGATGGTTCATTCGGAAACTATAACATTGATACTAATAACAGGATTGAAATAATTATAGTCTCGTTCGAACGACTACATAACTGAAATGTAAGAACGTCTTTGATTTTGAATTCACGACATTGGAAAATGACGTCAACTTAGAGGTATGAAAAATTTTAGGGTTACGCATCTTGCGACCCAGACTTGCTAACGTATTGATTTCGGAAATAAATGAAATATCTCGTCCATATCAAAGTACGAAATTCCACAGAGGAAAAATCATTCGTTTTGACCAAAAATCCTTCGAAATTGCACCGAGTGCTTTAGCCAGTTAAACTACGGTACTAAAAATAGTTTACTTCATCTTATTTGCGATTCACAGAAGAATTTTAAAATTAGTATACAAAATTAACATCAGACATTTTGACATATATTTTAGGAGAAATAAAAGGGAAACATAAGTACCATTTCCTGTTTTCTTCCAGAGTTTTCGTCATCTAGGCATAATTATCTTTTCTGTATTTTTGAGGGCTTTGAAGGAACAAGTAGCTCAGAACTGCCGGACATATGATGCTACAGAAACGCTTCAGAGCGTACGCTTAGCGCCACCGTCCACGAGGTCAAACCATTATCGCACTTATGAGAACTTGCGAGTGTCTCCATAATAGCATGGCTAGTTCCGTTATTCTCAAAATTCGTCATATCAGAGTATTTTAGTTAGGAAACTCACTTTATACAAACTTGTTAATGCTGAGAAATTAGAAACAAGTAATATATTTCATGTGTCGGCTGGGACACCGGGAAGTAAATACAACAAAATGCACCTTATTAGAGAGGTTGTCAAATTAACCATCGAACAGTGCCACAAAATCCGTAGCGGAATGGGCGAAATAGCAGCGGATACGTCGGAAAATCCTCCAGGCGCAAGTACTTCATCGGTATCTCATTATTTGCTCGTTGCAACAGATGAGAATTGAGCATAAAAATATTATTGCTCTCGACGTAATTTTATCATGAACGTACAGAATTTACCAAGTTCAGAACTCAAAACCAGTTAGAAGTGAATTAATTTTCTTTAAAAAAACGATATAGATGCATAAAGTTTAATCAGCGAATTCAAATGAATTTTCAAATCTAAACTATCATATATTTCGGTTGCTATGATAAAACATTTCAAGAGAAAAGGAAAAAGAAAAAATATTAATCGACCCACAAATAAGAAAATGAATCAACCAGCCAAAGCTAAATTCACGTAAAATAAATCCATCACCATACACCATGGATTCTGTTTACTATTTCAATTCCCAAAAAGCTATTCACATTAAAATCGATTGACAAAGGTACATGCAATGGATCTTGCAATGAGTTAAGGTCAACAAAAGTGTTTTTAATGGTTCCTTTTTGAGAGAAACTAATGAAGGTGATTTATTTACCTAACAAACAATGAAGTTCTAGACAAGAGCACCAAAAACCGTGAAGGATTTTGATTTTAAAAATCAGTTCGATGTTAGGGGGCATCAAAAAAAGGTCAGTGGGAATGTCAATTATAATATCCGCTATTTTTTCCCTGGTAGGAAAAATGAATTGGATATTCTGGAGTTTTGTATTTGAACAACGTATGTATAGGGAATAATGCACAGGGGATATTTCTTCCTGGTTTTTACATTCAACTAGGATAGTTTTTCTTAAGTAAAGTGTTATATTTCCGTCTGTTCAAAGTTTGAAAAAGTACCTCTCACGACAATTTCACTAGGCTTTTTAATTTGAGAGTGGTAAAACAGACATATTCAGGGGTGGAATCACGGTCTCTTTTTTTGCCTTTTCTTCGTCGTTATTCACAACACAACCGCGTTAGAAGGGCATTTTTTACGCTCACTGTCCTAAGAATGCTCTCCATCAGTTAAAATTTGTTATTTAAAGCACTGGATAAAATTTGAAGAATTGCGATCACGTTTTCACTCTCATGAACGCTATTGAAAATGACGATAACGCGAACCCTCGCGCAATTGAGAACCGTGATCGCGGGCCAAGTGACATCCACGGCCGTTTCCTCAACACGGCAACGCACATATATTTCAACTTGGTATGTTTTCTGCTCTTCAGCTCTTTAAAAAAACACCTATATTTTTTAGTTTCTCGAGTAAAAGTCTCTGTGCAATGTCTTTCTTTTCATGTAGACTGGGTGACAGGCTCAATTTTATTATGATGCATTTTATAAAAAGGATAAGCTAATATAATACAGAAGAGGAGATTATTCGCTTTTCCTAGAAGATGATTTGCACGCAAACACCTAGTTAACGCTGAATTATCGCCGCATCAATAAAACTACCTATCACGTGCGTCGTGCGTACTTAATATGATTCGCCATCCCATTCAGAGTTTGAAAAACCCTGTACTCTGCTAGGATAAAGCAAATAATATTTACACCCATTAGTCTTACGCGGCCAATTAAAAATATTAGATAGTGTTCTTTTTATATCTTAATACAAGCACACGTAGTTAACTGATTTTGCTTGTTATGAGTATTTCATCGATTAAATTTCCCTCGGATTCACACAGTAGAGATGTTCCATCTCAAAATGTTAGGGCAGTTGGATGTTTGTTTAAGAAATACATCATATCACTCTTTAATAAGCTATCTTACGCTCCTTCAATTTGCGTCGTGTGAAGCTACCTTTAAATCAGATATCCATATGCATTCAGTTCCACTCAAGATCTGATGTTACAGCATTATTTTCTTCATTTTCGTTACTCCTGCCCTGTAGCAGAAGATTCAGGGATAACAGTCGTTTTATAAGAGGTTCTTAGATATTAAACCAAAACATTCCGGCCGACATCAGCAGGTTTATCGTGTATTGTAAGGTGCGCCTTGGATTTACTTTGTTAACTATTTGTTCGTTGTGGGCGTCTGTAATTTGTGTATGCTCTATGTCATAGATCATAGAATAGAATTGACAGCATCGTGACGCACGAAAATAAAGGGAAACTTTTTTGAGGGCGAAAAATAATTCAACTCACATAGCTGTCGTGTGCAATTTGGCCATATGTTCTTGTGAATAATGCTGTGGTTTCTTGTATGCTATTTTCATTTCGCATTTTTATAGATTGGTCACTTCGGTACCACGACATTTATGCTTTTATCACATATGTTTGCGTTACATTAGTAATGCAACTAATCCATTCAATATGGTCGATTGCGCATTTTAAAGTTTTCAATATTCCCCTGAGCTATCGTACCGTATAGCTACATTTATATCATTATTTAATCTACTTAATAGATTTAACGAATATTGGTAAAATTGAACGTAAAAAGAACAGGAGCGTCTCTATGATATGGAAAAAAGAAAGCCTAGTGAATTCTATTATTGAGCGTGGAACTGTATGGGTTGGAAACTTGGTCATTGCGAAGCGTGGATTGTACGTGGACTGGAGGCTTTTAGGTGTGTTTAACCTGGAAATAAACTTCCTCAAGTTTCTTCTGCAAGAGGCTGCGGGGAATTTGGTTCTGGCGGAAATTTTTTCACTGATTATTGCAGAGTCAGATTGGTCGCTGTTTACATTGGCAATAATACGCTTCTGCAAGCGACTTGCCGAAGCTTGAAAAAGGTCTGTCAGCGGACTTGTAGAGCCTTTTAAACTTGCCAGTGTAAACCCACTTTTAGAGAGATAGATTTGGAAAGCTGGGCTGGCGAGGAAGACGTACAAGGAGGTATTCGTTATGGCGGTTGAGGAAAAGAAGTTCAGGGTGGAGATTCGGAGAAGGCAGAAAATTTGGAGGAGGACGTTTTGAGAGACGAGGGCGATATGATAGATGGGAGAACACTGAAGAAGCGAGGAAGAGGATGTATAGAAATTCTGGACGAGATAAGGTGATGTACTGTGTATGACGAATTTAAGGAGTAAAGTGAGACGGTGTCCCAGAAATTGGGATGTTAGGATAAAGACTGTCCAAAAATTTCCACACAGCTGATAGAATACCCAAATGAAAACAATGGCAGGGCCAAGCTTATAAATATCGGCTGTCGCGGCCGATATACCAGCCGGTATGACTGTACCGCCTGAAAGCCGCAACTAACTGTGCGTTGCAGTTTTATTTATTTCTATGGAGCGTATCTCCCGATGTAGCCGTTCTGAGATCGATATATTGGACCGCCACGCATCGGTGGTCGAATAAGCCCGAGCTATTCTGGGTGGGGTTTTGTCACTGAATGTGCCATTCAGCATAAATTCAAGAAAGCCATGGAACTGAAAAAATGAGAAGGGATTTGTTTCCACCTCTCATCAGTCGTCACACAGGCAATGCCTTTTCCTCTTCTCCACATCTTTCACCGCTCGTGGCAATATATCACCCAATATCGATATGCCGGAACCGGTACGAACCCCATATCCGCTATTAAGAACCTTAGGTGGAGCATAGCTGAGTGGAACGGTATTAGGTTTTCCAAGAAAACTCTGTCGTCGTAAATTGATGGTTAAGTGATGCCAATCTTACCTATCGCTTCAATTGCAAAATGTAGCCGTGTTTAGACGTGCGTAGTGGAAACATGGGAGCAGAGGGTGTCTCCAAGCAGAGTGAGGCATCCTGGGGTGTTTAGAGTGGGGTTGGGGAGGGTGGACCCCTCCCACGCAATCGGTCCCTTCTAATCTCGAGGAATTTCATGCTCAATGTGGCCCTCGATGAGAGGAAGAGGGGACGAAGCCAGTGCACCGCGGGTAAATGCCCTCCTCCCCCGGCCCGGAACCCCAATCACCTCACGCGTCAACGCCAGAGGAGACGGGGGACCCCCGTTCGGATAAGTCTAGGGGACGATAACGAGGTGGGTGGGGCCCGGAATGGGGGGGAGGTGATTGGCGGGGGGTGGGGTGAGTATGGGAGGGAATAGGATGGTTATGGAAAAGTAGATATTATTAAGTGGGGTCGACGAGTAGGGAAGAGGGATCTCTGCAAATTATTAAACGGTGAAATGTGTCACCTTACCAGCATAAATATTCCCGTGTTATGATAGTGTAGTGATGGTGAAATATGATGGCAGTTGCGTACAGTGATCCTTTCAATGGAATAGTCCAGTCCTCATAAACTCGCTCCGCACGAAGCAGTAAGATGCAGTATGTCACATTGCCAGCATGATTTTCAAATTAGGAGACAGTATAGTGACAGCGATATATGGTGGCAGTGGTGCAGAGTGCTCCTTTCAGTCGAATATTCCATTGCCTACGACCTGGCTTCGCACGGGGGAGTAAGGTGAAGTGTGTAACATTCCCCGTATAAATTTCCCGAATTTGGATACAGTATGGTGAAAGAGAGGCATGGTGGAAGTTTTGCAGTGAGCTCCTTTCAGCGGAATGGTCTATTCCCTACGTACTAGCTCCACACGGAGGAGTAAGGTGAATGAGTAAGGAGGAGTAAGTTCACCTTCCTAGCATGTATTTTCCCGAATTATGATACAGCATAGTGATATTGAAACATGATGGCAGTTGCGCAGAGGGGAGTAAACTAGGCTCCACGGTTGACTACCAAGGTTTCCAGGATCGAAAAACTTCGTAGCAACGTCAAAATGATCCATCTGTGATCCACATCAACTATGTAGCTATCTACGGCTCTTAAACCGGTCTGGGTTCTCTGACGAGTTGTAGGCACTATGTGTGTATTTTTATGCAGATTAATTTTTCATTGCCAGTATTTTTGTTTAATGAGCTGCTGATACTATCCCACTTTCACACATTCGTTGCATTCTCTCCCCTCCGCTCCTTTTGCGTCTCCTTCCATGCGAGCCTTCTCTTTCTAGTGGTCACACTTCGCGCAGTGGACTGACACCAAGTTTCACTACCACTATATCTAATGAGAACCTCTAGCTCCGTTCAACTCTTAACGGATTTTAAATAGAATGTAACTACGGGTTGCTATCCCGAAAAGCTACTCTGTAACTCCATAAGAGATACTAGCGAAATTTTTTTTCGCTATCCTTCTAAACAACTTGCTATTGCAATCCTGTAAGCTATGCTGAAGGATTTTTGTTTGATAAAATTGGAGGTATGAAGCAACTACCCTCGTTAGTCCATCTTCTATAAGTCTTAAGTCAGTCAAAACAGTCCAAAGCTCTTAAAATTGTCGCGTGAACGTCGCTTGAGAGCTAAGTATTGAAAACGAGGTTAATGACGAGTCACTGATTGGAGTTGATAGTTGATAGAAGTTACTACCATGTCTAAACGAGTTACAGAATAGCACTAATGGGTCGGGTAATCTGGGTTTAAATCATAGTTCAGGTGGATCATTTTTTGTTATTAATTTTGAAAGTTAGAGGATACACTCATTTGTTACGAATAAGTGCGGAAATGAACATTGAGCAGAATTTTGTACAATAAAAAAATCAATTGATCAGTTGAAATTTCAGGTTCCAGCTGGAAAAGTTAAATTTTACTGCCTTATTTAATGTCTAAGTCCCGGAGTCAATCGCGTTATAGAGGTCTGAAGGGGCATAAGAGTCGACGAGGGGAGAATGCACGAGCCCGCTAACCAAGCCGATTGGGTTGCTCGTCAGGGGTAACGACGTTCAATCTTGGCCATAATGGAAATGCGATTACCAAGGCAGGTGATGGGAAAATTGCGTCTAACAGCAAAACCACTGCCGGCTAATTGATCCCAAGTCCCAAGCCTGACAGCACTTTCAGTGGTAAAAAATTAGTTTAAGTGGTGTCGCAGTGTTCTTTTCAATGCACTACCTGAACTTCATGTATGTATCTGAAGCCAATGATATTGTTATTATTTGAGGTGCTCTAACAGTAAAGGTGGTTTTGATGAAAGTAGGAGCATCTATGTTAAACTTATACAGCCGAGGGACCTTGTTTTCATACACAATTACGTTTTTAGATGATTCTTCTTCAAGACCTATTTAATAATTCAATATATATTTTTTTGTTCGGGAGATATATTGACCTATATTTCCCGAAGACAAAAATATATATTGAATTTAATTTTTCTGCTAGGAACGCGTCCTACTTCGCTTCATCCCATCCATCGAAAAATCCACCCTTACACTCACGTGTCGGTAAATGAGACATCGAACCATGCATATTATTATTTGGCTAATCTACCGATCAAGGTATATTTAAGTGGAAGAGAGTAAAAATCCTCTCGATATTTACAGGCGCCCGCCCCTACATCTTTTAACAATATCTTTATTCATCCCAGCATGCATACTACCTCTTTTCATTCCGTCCATAAAAACTATTCTCTTTATTCCCCTCCTCAATGTAGCCAATATCCACCCCTCTATTATGGCCTTCAGCATCCCCTCGTCCCTCATTGCCTCTTCCAACCACCTACTCTTTCTCCCGCTAAACTCCTCCGAAGTTTTCCTCTCCTCACCAACTATGCCGAGCACTTCTTTGTTCCGTTATCCTTTCTGTCAATCGCACGTTCTGCATACTCATCCACACCCACATCTCAAACGCCAGCAGCCTCCGCCCTCTTTTCGAAGATATCCCAGTAAATCTGTTGGTTTTCCTCGGATATTTTATAAACTCGATTGAATATTGTCCAGTAACACCTGTACATAATTCACTATGGTTATTGTTTTCATTTATTTGTTAATGAGTAAGAGAATATCTTGTTCTTTCTGTTATTTATGAATGTATTTATTTACATACCCACTTATCTATTCATATACATTCTCATATGTTAGTGTATATTTTCGGTATGATGAAGGTTTCGTAGGTTTTAGTCCGCCATAATTCGAGAAGTGAGTTCCGAAAATTGGGATGTAAGGATAATCTCACCCATTGCTCTTCCGATTCTCACTAATCGCTCCACAAAATGATCTCTGTTGGCTGCCACAGGTCTTTCCACCCTTAAATGTGTCACAACTTTCTTCGCTAAAATAGTGCAATACAGAATTCCAAATTTCCGCAATGCGTCCACGGACGCCATACTGTCTTCACTCTCCATTTGCAAAGTCTCCCGTAGTAGACTCAAATCCGAATTAAAACTCATTTACAACAGCCTTAATTATTTAATTGGCAGTCCTGAAATCAATTCATTCATCAATGTCAGAGTGCCATCGCGTCCTATCCGATGTAGCGTTTTAATCCATATGTCCACACCCAGGTTATCACTAATTAAACGTTCGCTTTTCTTCCGTCTCTTCTCTCTAATAAATTCGCTCCCTACTGGTCCCTTTTCTTAATCACCTAAGCACTTCACCAAATTGGCCACAACTTTCGGGAAATAATAAGCATATCTAGAGAATAATCTGCAATAATCAGCATCTCTATTTCATCTGAGTTTAGTTGTTTTTTTTGTTACTTTACTGCTTAATTGGTGTAGGTCTCATTTTGTTTTTATTATAAGTGCACTTTAAATTGGCTAAATTGCTGTATGTGAATTTTTTTTAAATAATGTGGATAATTTAAAAAAAATATAATAACAACTGTTCAACAGCCTCGAAACATAATCTAAATATCAATTAACTTGCAGAATACCCAAATGATGACATTGTTTTACTCTAGAATGTTTATTGTCAGAATATTAAAATAAATTTTTAATTAATCGAGCAGTAGGAAAAGTAGAAGAGAGTAGAGTTGATGCCCTTGCACGTTGCCGGTTGTCGAGGAAAGAGTACTTGGACGGGGTTGAAAATGATTTCAAGGCCTATGGGTGAGGATGGGGTAGCTCTCACAGGGGGGGGGGTGTTCCACTTCCTAACCTATTTCCTTCTACCCTCCTGGACAGGGTGGTAGGGGGGGGGGCGAAATGAAATTCCCCGTGGTGCAGGACTGGATGGGGGCTGTCGAGAGAGAAAGGAAAGTTTGTTTGGAATGGGCTTTCCTTTGACGCGGGCGGGGGGTGTCTCGCGCTACCCCCTGTGGTGCACCGCCGTCTTTCTTAATGGCGTCGTCCCCCGAAGATAGTATAGGGAAGCACCCCTCCCTCCCCCCCCCCTTACCTCAGTTAGGCAAGCTCAAACCACGGTCGCGACCATTCGGAGGGCATATATAAACATTTAAAAAACTCGAATCTCCGCAGTTGCATCACCCCGTGGACTTGGTCGCAAATTGTCTTTGGCAACGTATATTGTGATTAAAATTATGAGAGAAAATTTCTCCCAGAAATCAGGCATAAATGTTTTTTTAACATTTGGACAAATCGAAGTGAAGGTGGTAGGGCAAAATCCTACTGTAGTATAACAATAAATATTGAATAATCAAATGGCATTTTCCCCCCATTTTTAAATTTATTAAATTCACAACGCTCTCATTCACGATTTAAATGAAGCTTAAAAATTTTCTTATCATTACACTTTCCCAATAAAATTCAAGTAGATTCTCCATCACAGGCCCGAAATACTGTTTCATGGAATGATTTAGTTATTCATTTGGTGAGATAAATAAAACCGAACGTTTCGTTAAAAACTGCAATGAGGGAACAGAGACTTTAGATATGCTCTCCGCTCAGCATCCAAACGAATATCGAAATTTTACTCAGCACTCCAGCACCTTTGGCACCTCCGGAATCCAAATCTGGGCAAACGATATGAGAAGATAATATTCTAAACACCACACCAATTAATTCCACACGCAATTGTTTGATGGGTGATAAAAATTCTAAAGAGAAGGCGACTCAGCATAGTAAAGGGGATTAGCTTTATGTGCAGCTTAAATTGTTTTGTTTTAATTTTTATTATTATTTGAAATCGAGTAGTAATTACTCCTCCTTTGAAAACGAGATAAATGAAAAGGAAATGAAATGAAGAATGATGATTTCTCGACGCGACGGATTCTAAGGGGAATTTGGGTGGATTGGTGTGGATGCAATATGTATAGGGAGGCTTTAGAATGACATTAAAATGTACGAATGAGTAGTTTCAATTTTCCACAGTTAAAATAAAATTTAAATGCAACCAAGGTTTCAATTGATTACCATCATAATTTTTTCAATTGCATTAAAGCTTACTTTTGATCGTAAAATATTGCAGCAAATAATTCTTTTATTTTACTATTTCGTTCAAATGTCACACAGTGTTGCCGGAAACGTGAGAATGTCGATTGTGGCGAGAGATGGTATGAATGTGAACATACTGGGGAGGTGGGAAAAGATGGAGAAAGAAGACAATAGATCAAGCAATGCAAGAATAAATTATATTAAATGTGTCAGACCGTTAAAAGTCAGTGCCCACTCATAGGAGTGCTTCACCCGGAATAGGGCAGTAGAAATTACCTGTAAACCTAATACTATTTCGATGTTTTGACCTACTCAATCGTGACCTTCCTGTTCCAAGCATTCCCGTCACGCTTCCGCACCATGAATGATACCGTATGTGCCCTCTACGGTGTATTTCAACATACCTGAAGATACCTCAGGAAGTATACAGAAAGGAGTGGCTCCTCACAGATCAGGGTATGATGAGCGTATTCCTCACGCCGTGGGACCTGGAAACCTCTCTCCGTTAAACCTCCGGGGTTCAATACTGACAGTGGACACCAAAGGAGCGAACAACCAAACGAAAGAAAATATACATTTAGGTGGTTTGAGTGATTTTTGCTTATGTGCTGATTTGATACGTGTTCTCATTAGTGATATCTATAGATTAAAGAGAAAAAATGTGTATCATGCTTATTCGATTTTTGGGAAATTAAATGCTATTTCAAGGTGATAGCCCTGTGGTGTATGACATATATTTCATAATAATTAGGACACACATGTACAGATTTTCTTCTAAACGCAAAAATGTACATTTATTATTATTATAATTGTTGCTGACAAATATCAAGGCGTCACAATATTCGATTAGAAAAACATTTAAATGTAATTCCTTCTAAATTTCGAATACAGCGCCAAAACTCTGGACATAACATGCTTTCATTTAGGAAAAAATTAAAATGCAATTCAATTTTCATTTCCAGTACCGCCTGAACGGTGAGTTCCAACGTTTAAACAGATAAAGTTAATGCAATGTGATCCAAGATTTTCGACTTACTTAAAAAATTATTGCAACGTGCACTCAACAACCCACGATTATCCCTTACCATCTTAGCTTATGGAATTCGATATAGCCATCACCGAACTGACTATCGTTTATCTAAAACAAATTAATTTAGATAAACGTAATTGCAGTTGAAAATATCAGTTTTTTATATTTAAATATCTTATCGTGCTATTACTTTCATATGCCGATATCAATAAGAGCTTAAAAAGTTATTTCAGAATTATATTGGCCAATATTTTCTTAATTCTATCTAGTTTATTTCCATCATAGTAGTTATTAAGTCAATTTCAAATGTATATTTTGCTACTCACACTGCATAGTGGAGAGTACTTCAAGCATAATATACGTATACTAGTCGACCCGTGCGAAGCATTCGCACTGTATCCTCCTCAAATCCCACTTAATTGAAGTGCACACCGTATAGTTAGTACCGTGTAGTTAGTGTGTCATTGATGTAGGTGTGGGTTGAAGTAAGGAATATATGTGTGTTAATGTTTTAGATTATATATTTTTTGAAACATAAGGTTAAGGTATTTACGTATTCACAGCATATTTACATGTTTACAGGACCTCTATGAACACTATGTTTGAAGTGATGATATGGTCATCTGTGATTTTTTGTTGGTGGGTCTGTTTTACACAGACATAGATGTCACTGAAAGAACGCACCCTGGAAAACGCCACATACAACTGACCGTGTGAAAAAACAGGGTCAGGCAAGTGCAATCCTGCCTTTGTTACCGTCTGTCACTGTGCCTTATTTATAGTAATGGCAAAGGCAACTTTTATGGGAAATTGCTTCCTAGTCAGTTTAAAAGGCACGGTAGGATCAGAAGGGGTGAGGTTAATGCGTGGTATGACGACAGTGTGACCGGAGTCAATCAATTTTGCTGTGATAGTGTAGTTGCCCAAGTGAGTTACAACTAATCTGGCGCCATTTATTAAGCCCTGCTTAGCGTTTAGGTTTATAATCAAAATGATCATAGCGTTCTTTTTTAGTATGAGTTTATGAGTTGGCAAACCTGAAGGGCTTAATGAGTTCAGAAATTCTAATGGATACAACTGAGCGTTTTCCGTCTCTTCGCAGAGAACCGATTCAGAACTGAGATAAACCGTTTCCTGTCCAGGTAACAAATTCGAAATAACATAATCATTGATTTTGGT
This sequence comes from Pyrrhosoma nymphula, assembly GCA_963573305.1. Taxonomy (NCBI): domain Eukaryota; kingdom Metazoa; phylum Arthropoda; class Insecta; order Odonata; family Coenagrionidae; genus Pyrrhosoma; species Pyrrhosoma nymphula. The sequence goes on along the minus strand of OY754333.1, from coordinate 82,007,971 downwards.
ACAGTCGTCATTTTTTGGACATAATATGGCTGTTGAATAAATTTGGTTAACATTGAGTTCATTGATTTCTTTGTCGATATATCTCAATATTCTCGATAGAGGATCGATAGGTCGAGGGCGGGATTTCAAAAAACCGTTTTTTTCAATTGTAATTTTTCGATAAACAACTTAAATGTGAGTAATTTGTATATTTTTCCGGTTTAGCGGTTAAGAAAATCTTTAAAATGATGACTCATTTATGAAAATTGATGAAGTATTAAGGAAGTTATGGCGTACCGACAAAAAAAAGCCCTTGATAAATAATATATATGATGATTGAGAATAACACTACCACTGGTACCGGGCTGTAAAAGCCATAGTCAATTAAAATATTAAACGACTGACATTCTGAACTTCAACTACACTTACTAGAGAGATTACGCAAGCTACGGATGAAAGAACATGAGATTAGATATCAGCATTTCAAATTTGTTAAGATAAGATATGTTTTATTTAATTGGGTACTCCGCCCCAATATATGGCCTATTGTGAGTTTTTAAATCATTCATGGATTTAGAGACAATCCTCGATCAGAATTGTATGAGGAAAAACTGTTTGAAATTCTATATCATTTCTTTTATATGCATATTTACAGAGTCTCAGTGGACTGGGTTTCTGCGTTTTTGTTGTGTTTAATCACACGCCATCGATCAGTTAGGGTGGAATATTCCTTAAAGGTCACAAGGAGACTGACCTAGGAATAACGTGAGTTGACATTTCCAAAATAAATTGAGCGGAAAGACTTCAAAAGACCTTCGAGTGAATGCTTTTACACGATTAGAACGTTATCCCGTTGGATTATATAGCGATCTCAGACTCCACCCTGAATAAATACGCAGATACGCCGGAGTGGAAGGAAACGTTCACATGCCGCTTGGCCTTTTTGGATATTTTTGCTGCTTCAAAAAAAAAACAAAATGGTAAAATATATTATGTCTAAATCAATACCTACTCAGGTGCGATACACGTTCACGAAATGAATGTTTACAATGTGAATACGCAAAGCTGTTATACCATTTCCAAAAAGAGCTACATTTATTTGTTAATTTAGCATTCGCGTATTTTTAAAATTTGCATAGAAATGCAATTTATAATCACGCATGTACAAACACTTACTAACCACATGTGCAAGGACGCGTTTGACGTATCGAATGATTTGTTCATTTAAAATTCGTGTGAAAATTTAATTTATTTAAAAACTCATCTCGTAACTTAATCCTTTTATAACTTTAGTATTCACTCTGCACTTAAATACTACTCTTCCTTGGTTCCATCTTCACTCTCTACAGCCACTGCGATTTAGTACATCATCGCTGAGAAGTTTGTTTTATTTTCAGTACGTGTTAGTTTTGTCATTCCTCGATGTATTTGCGCAATTCATAGATTTTACCAATGACCACTGTTCGGTATGTAATCTAACATTTTAACTAGTATAACTATGAAGCCGTGAATCAATACAGAGAAACATTAAAATAATTTTCGTTCTCCACAAGTACTGGTCAGGTAATTATTTGCTCTATGACTGCTCTCATTTTTCTTAATATTCCGTTTATCACTAATGCCACAATACACTGAATCTCATCGCCTCGTCACTGTGCTTGCGTAAAATCTAGCGTAAACCTATGCTGTCTAATACTAATTTCTTCATCTCTCGATTAGTATCTTTTAACTACCCCCTACAACACCCTAAATATAAAAATCGCATGATTATTACAAATTTCAATGTACTGCCAATGGATCAGTGATTTATATCGTTTTCCCTTAAGTTGCATATTATATGTTTATTTTTTGGCCGATTCCACAAACCGATTGCCGATGTAGGATACATAGTCATGAGGTCCATGAAGTTATTGGCCAGATAATAAATTTGAGTTGCAGGATCTATTACTCCTGTAATTTTACCCCAATTTTTTTTATTTCGAGGGTTTGGTCTGCCCTCCTGCCGCTTCATATATTCATATATGTTTGTTTAATGTATTACATTACCCATGCACATCTTTAAAAGTCAGCATCATTGAATAAACTTGTATATATATTCGCATGATAACTCTTTTATCAAGTAATTAAGCCTCCCAAGTGGTTCATTGCGCATCCGCCATCTTGGTTATTTTTGGATCTCATAGTTAATGAGGTGGGTATTTGCTCAGAAAATTTTGCTGGCAAGGTAATTTCACAAGTTGCTGACTGAAATCGACTTCTGACTAAAACTGCGGGAGTAAATGGTTCTGAAAGTCCGATTGCAGATCTTTTAAGACTTTCGGCATGTCGCTTGCAGAAGCGCATTGTGTAACCAGTTTAAAAAGCAACCAAACTGGCTCTGTACTAACTCGTTTACAAATTATTGTCTCAGTAAAATCTCCCACAAGCTCTTGCAGAAGAAACTTGCGGAAGTAGCTTGTCAGGGTAAACTCACCTTCAAAATCTATTCCATAAGGCCAAATGAGTTTTGAGACCATTCATGAAACCAGTGAATTAATCGAATGTTTCGGCTACTCAAACTGAACAAATGCTTCGAATAGTAGATTTCATAACTCTTTTGGATACATATGAATCGTTTCTGTAACCGGCTATTAGTTCGGCAAACCGTTAAAAGCATAGTGCTCAGTACGGCATTGTCATTTTGATTGCTTGCCTCACCCGCTTCACGAGTTCATTTTCGAGCCTTCCAATCTGCTTCCACAACACCCCCGCGTCTGATTGTTGTCGGTGTGGTTGCCCTGTCTCCTCCCTCTATGCTTCCTCCACTCCTTCCCCCCCCCCTTCCCCCTCCCGAGTCCGCTCCCTCCCACAACGCTTGCATCTGACAGCTGCACTGATTGCGTTTCTCTTACCATTTTTCCCTCTTCCCATCGAAAAACCGTTTCCGTCGAACTTTTCCCTCCCCTGTCTCTCCATCCCGCCTGTAAAGCAAAATCTTCCCCCCAACCATCCAACACGCCCACCGTAGAAATCCTCCCTCCACCAAACTCCATTCCAAACAGCCCGGGGCGTCGGACGGTACAAACCCTTCAGCTGGTAAAATTGCTTTTCTCAAGTGAATTAAAGTTAAAAGAGTTAAGTGATTTCCCGCTCAAGTTTTTTTTTCTCAACAACTAGTTTCGACGTCTTAGCGTCATCATAAGATATTGACTTGCAAAGTTATTTCGAGGAACGGTATCGTAACCCTCGGAAGTGAATGAGAGGTGGGACTGGGGGAGGTAGGAGGCTGTTGGAAGGTTAATTCGTGAAGTGAGATCATTAGGAACGTTAATAGCAATGAATAACTTATTATGTCCACATAAAATGCTTTGTTTACAACCATGATTATTTTATCATCAGGTCTGTTTTACTAACAAGTGCCTGAAGTACATTTGAGCACTCATATCACCGGAGTGAATGGATTAAATGTTTTTTACTTTACTGTGGACGTACGTTGTAGTGTGTCACTGGTTTTTTGTTTAAATCAATACAGCTGCAGTATCGCTTATGACATTAAGGTAGTAGGAGATTATGTACATGTTGGGAAAATCAGCTGAGTTCTTTAAACATTGAAACACATATTGTAATACGTAGCCTAGGCCGTAGATATTAGTTTTATGTGGATATGATGTTATTTGTTGTTATATCTATGAAATAGTTATAAAAATACTACAGTATCCTGCACAGCTTTGTAGAATTTCCTCACGCCAGAAATGATTAAAGAACTGCGGAACTGGCCGCACGGTAACTTTAACGGAGTTACTCGCTGATGGTCACACAAGGCTGCCAGAACATCTTTGATTTTATTGTGCATAATGATTGCTCATGCTCTCAGCATGCGTAATTATGATGGAATAGGTATGTGAGGTTGTCTAGGAGCTTTGCTTGTGGCTCTATTGGTAAATGCATAGATTAGAAAATAGAATAGATGAAACCACGAGGTAGGATAGCACACGGGAATATTAAAGGTATTAAAATTGGAAAATTGAATGGATAAGTTATAATGATACGCCGATCATAGGTAGAAGTAGTGGCTTTGTCGTATTACCTCATTGATTTATTAAAAAAATGCAAAATGGAAAGTTTCCAAAAAGTACTACGTATTGCAAAAGTCCATGTACAAGTTCAAGGTGGATAATTTCTCGCAAACATACTGTCTACACTTCCATGGGTAAAGACGTCATGTACTCTCAGCTTTAATCTACGAGTCGAAACATAGAGGGAATCACGCTCTGTCATACGCTTCGTTTTATATGGTATACTGCTTTCACAAATCACATACCTTAGCATCAGGAAAGCTAAATTAAGATACGTGCTAAATATTCCAATAAGCCGACGAATACATATATAATGAATAATATTTTTTCCGCTCAAGTAGCTACCTTTCTTTTCTATAGAACCAGCACATGCCTTTAATTAACTGCAGCAATTAGCTGTCAACTAAAAAAACTAACATCCATGACATGATATAACGAACGTTTTAATTTCCAGGAGAAACCTCATCTTGTGCCATTTTTCGCAAAAATGACACGTTTTAATGGCACAAACACGTGTATAAAATCTTTCATCATGTTTCAATTTTTCTCGCCTTTAATTCCATGTTATTACCAGTTTAATTTGCGGAATAAATACTATAAAAAGTTGGGTTGATACTGACTCTTTATATAAGGAGCACATTTTTCTTTAAGTAAAAAAATAACTAATTAAATTTTATTAAAATTATTTTACTGTGCACCACCGTAAAACATTTTGATTTCTCATTTCCAGTCTGTACATGATGTAAAAATAAATAAATCACTTTGATATTTGCTAAGCAAAATTGTGTTGAAACATATACCTCCTTCTTTATTAGCATTGGATAAAATTCATTTAAGGAGCTTATTAAGCTGTGGCAGTACCGAAAAAATATTTCAACAGAGGATATCTTATAGAAACTCTTCCTGAAAAGTTAGTGTGCTGTGCCTTTTACAAAATTTTTATGAGAGTCAAGTTTGAGCTGACCTCACCGGCACTTCTTCACTGTATCACCTCAAGAAACATATTCCATGCATTTATAAAGAGTTTAAAGATGATATATTGGCCACCACCTTTCCTCTGGCATCTTTCTCCTTTAAGACTCGTTACAATGTCCCCCACCGCAATCCCTCAGACTGGCGAAAAGATTTCCTCAAACACTGTCCCCCTTGATCCTCTTCAATCTTCGGGCACAAGCCAGCCATTCAAGATGGAAAAAAATAAATGCCGAAGGAAAAGACGGGAAAGCCCTAGTGACGAGGATAGCTCGATGGAGTATGTGTTCGTTTCCTTCCGTTCCTGGACGAAGCAAACAATGAGTTTAATGCCACCGGCGGCCCTACTTTTCTCACCCATCCTACACACCCTCTAGCGGCCTCTCTCCGAATACAGCCGAACTACTTGTCCCGCCGAACAATGGAAGATCGGAAATCCAAAGGAAAGAAAAATAAAAAATAAATAAAACTTTTTTTTCAACCGTTCTGCTTCAGAAAGGGAAGCTAAGGCTCTAAGGCACAACAATGAAAGGGACACATGCTCCCACACCGAATGACATCCCCTTTTCGACCCTTGCTATCAATTGCTCAACCTGAGCCGTTTGTATGAGCGATTGGGGGTGCACTGCCCACTTGTCCCTCCTCTCTTCTTGTTGACCTTCCCTTTCTTAATCTTCAAGTCGCAAACACGTGTATCTGTTTCATACGGAGTACCTTCCATCCCAAATCGCGGCTTATCTAGCAATATATTTTAATTAGCATTATGGTTCTCCTTCCGGCCTTATCCTATTGTTGCTAATCATGAGTATGCCAGGATAAAAATAAATTTAGATTATATATAGTGGGTATGTGGTACTTGAGAAATTTTTGAGGTTAAAGTATGGAAGGATAGTTTTACGAACAACTGGGTCATGAAAGAAATGTGGATTGGATGCTCCAGTAACGGACATACACGAAATGGTGAGCTTCTTTGGTCATGCTGAGAGAATGGATGAGAATCGAATAGTGAAACAGACTTATGATACATCGTTGAATGATGTAATAGGAAGGGTTAAACCGAGAGACTCATTTGTGAATATGGCGGAAGAGAATAAAGAGGAGGATTGTTCCAAGTCTTAAGAATAGGAGAGCGCGTATGAACCAATGCATGAATGTAACAGTAGTGATAGAGGCATAAAAGGATGGGAAATTATGGAGGAAATTATGAGAAGAGAGCCAGTATACTTCCAATACTGGAACGCCAAGTTCCAATAAATAAGGTCTTTAAATGTGCCTACCCCGGAAGGAAATGTTGCGATGGATATGTTCGAGCGTATGCAATATTTTAGGTGAGAATGAATCTGTAACATTTAGGTGTGATAATACTTTCATTGCTACTTATTTCACATTTATTCGTTAAACCGCGATGTTACGGAAACGGTTGTGCTGTTATGAGAGAACTCCGTCTGGTTCATTGTATTTTTCTTCACTAAACTTTAATTTTTCTATTCAATGCCAGTACTCATTTAAATTTATATACCTTCAGCCATCATTGACTTTATTTTACAGTCTAAAATACCTCAATTATTGTACCCTTCACTAGTTCCAATGCCAAGTGTGCTTTGTCTTCACCAAATGGCAATGCTACCAAATTTAACCTGAGGAAGAACGACCACCGTAAAATTATTATTTATGAGTTCTTGTTAAAATGATGTGATTGGAACAGTATGGTAATACCGATACAAATGAGCTCCTTGCTGTCAATATAATATGTCCTTCAACTATCTGATAGGTCAACTACAGCCCTCTATTTTCTCCTATCATAAAATGTCTCCATTGCTTCCCTGTCGTTCTTCGTTCACATCTTCTTTATTTGTTTTTGGGCTACATCGCTATCCCTAATTTCCTATCTCGTGGATGTCCGAACAATGTATTGACGTTGACGAATGTATTAACTGCAAATTCTCGGATATCTTCCTCTGTATTATTGTTACATCGAGATTTCAAAAACTTGCGTGGATTTCCTTGAAATATCGCTTTTCTTGTTAGCAACTGAATGCATGCTTGAGATTCTTGAGTGCCCCAGTAGGTCAATGATTTCCTCATCTCCATTCTCGTGATATGATGAGGACTGTCAAGCCCCCTTCAGATGTTTTTTTAAATGGTTCCAACTTCTTTTATCGTGATTAAAAACGTATAGAATGCCTTTCCCATTTACAGAATTTTAAGTCGAAAGTTTTGCCTAGGTAAAGTTTCAACCTATCGAGAAAGAAATGTGTGCGTTTGAATTTAGTGCATCAATATTTTTCTTTGTCGTTTCCACTTAAGGACGCTATACTAATCATTTGGGATTGTATCTCTTCCTCTGGCCCATAAAAATTTTACAATGATTTTTCGAGTTAAAACTCTATAAATTGTTAGTTAAAAATGCAGCTTTGTGACAAAAAAGATTACGCTCAAAAGTAAATGGTTAAACCCCAATTTTTGATATTGTGGCCTTTGAAGTAAAGATTTCCGTAATCATTGCATGCTATTTGCATTATCTTCGTGCTTGGGAAAACAAGCCATTATTTATCAGCTGTCCGTTATTTAAAGGGTGTGATGTTCACAAGATGGTATTTATTATTTGCTGTTCTCATGATTAGATTAAAAAAATATTATAAAGAATGCATTCAACCATGAATCTCTATCAACAACGATTTAAGCCCTTAGAGCCTACTTTGTAGTTCATTTATTTTCTCTTGAACAATTAGGTACTTCTGAATGAGAGATTTAATTTGTAAAGTTTAAAATGTTCATAGAAGCCAATTTTTTACAGGATTTAATACATGGTTTATCGCCGAAATATCTATTTTTTATACTGCTTTGATGATTGAATGACATTCTTCCTATTCCGTGTCTTTCCCAACCATGGTAAAGATGCTTACTTACGTAAATGTGGGGATTTAGATATTATTTTTAGATAGATTGCTCATTAACTCAGGTTTTATTCAGTAGTGGAAGAGGAGCTGTCTCCGGTAAGTTGGGGGAAGCACAGCACTTCTTTAAACCTAACTGGAGATTGTGAGCAATTTATAAATGCCGCTCCTCTTCCTCTGTCTCCCCTCTTATAAGGAACGAGAGAGAAAAAATATTCTCTTAGTTGAATAATATTGCTCTGCTGATTGCCCAACTAAACAAAAATCCCGCACTCGCTTAAATAATCGCACTTGGAAGAAAAAAAGCTTTTGTAAACCAATATTCTACTACTAATTTCACTTAAGAGATCACGTTGATCAATTACACTATGCTAATATCATCTTTTAGTGATCTTTGGTTTATATTTTGGTTAAAGAAGTTCAAAAATATTTAAAAGGCATAGTAACTTGATAAAATTGTATATATAATATGCATCTATACTTTTTGCTATATTTTTTGATGAATGAAAAAGAAAGTCTTAAAATTGCAAGAATTAAAACAATCAAAATTTTGTCTGTGTCTTTGAAGGTTTTCCCGTGCCCACCTGCCCGGTCCTGTCCATGAGGGGAGAGGAGAAAGAGGAGAGAGGCAAAGGGGAGGGGGAATAAAAAAGAGGATAAAGAAAAGTTGGAAGGATAGAGAGGAACAAAGGGAAAAAGGAAAAGTAATAAAAAATATGAGATCAGTGCGCGGGGAAGCCATCAAAACGGAAATGGACCACTTGCGCCACCACGAAAATACCTGCACCTCATCTCCCCACACCCGCTGACCAAGCAGAAGGGATTAAAGACAGCAGCAACAACAACAGCTCTTTAATTTTCCCTGTCTATCCGCCTCACTATCTCTCTCGCATCAAGCCTCCTTCGCAAGATGCCACCTGACCTCTTAGTGGAACCTGTAAAAACAATACGAATACGGTGAACGACATACTACTGTAAAAAACAAATTATTGTACAGCCTTTCAAGGTTACAAGAAGAAAGTTGGACTAAAAAGAAATGTGTGTTTGTTGTGTTTCCTGAGGAAGTGGTAGAAGAGAGTCAAATTGCCTGTACGCTGTTCCAAGTTTAAATAACTATCCGAGTGAGATATTCTAAAAAAAACTGGGTGGTTGTTTTCCTAGTGTTATAGGTGCCTTTTTGTTGAATCGTTGTTTTTGAAGGGTTTAGAGCCTTAAGACAAATTTTTGTTAACGGCCGGTATCACAACAATAGTTAGGTGTTACCATGAATTTATGAAATCTTTTATGGCATAGAACTGAAGCTGATTTGACAGTCGTTGAACTCTTCCTTCGCCGCATTTCTCTTTTGGACACCTCTTTTCCCGCCCTCTCATCTCATTCTTCAGCTCGAAAGTCTCACTTCCTCTCACCAATACATTCCAGATTGCCCGCATCCCCTTCTTCTGCTTCCCGTAACGTAACTATCTCCGTTCCATCACACGCTGATGACATCCAATTCTTCACGTAGCTAAATACGTGTGTCAGTTTCATATTAGATCTGTGATTCACATAACATTCACGATGACGCCCATACCGATAATAAACATGGAGTTCAGCGAACTCCGCACCGTGATCTGGAACAAAGTACAGGAACCTAAGTACCAGCGGAGGCTCATCCTGGTGATAGTCTCAATAGCACTATTGCTGGACAACATGTTATACATGGTCATCGTGCCGATCATCCCCGATTACTTGCGATACGTCGGCGCTTGGTCGCAACCCCCACCTCCCCCGCCAATCATTGGGGATAACGGAACGATAATAGCTCCGCCGCCGACGCCCGCCGCCCACGGACACCACGGGCAGGACTCTGCGACGGGTATCCTCTTCGCCTCCAAGGCGATCGTGCAGCTGATGGTCAATCCCTTCTCCGGAGCGCTCATCGATCGCATCGGGTACGACATCCCCATGATGGTAGGGCTAACGATCATGTTCCTCTCGACGGCCGTATTCGCCTGTGGCCGCTCCTACGGGTTGCTCTTCTTCGCCCGGTCCCTCCAAGGCGTCGGGTCGGCGTTTGCGGACACAGCCGGACTGGCCATGATCGCGGATCGCTTCACGGAAGAAAACGAGCGATCCAAGGCCCTGGGTATAGCGCTGGCCTTCATTTCGTTCGGTTGCCTCGTCGCTCCACCGTTTGGCGGGGCTCTGTACCAGTTCGCTGGGAAAGAGGTGCCGTTTCTCATCCTGGCCTTCGTCTCACTGATGGACGGTTTCATGTTGCTGCTGGTCATGAGGCCGGTGCGGGAACAGATACGAAAGCACCAGGCCGAGACACCGCCTGGGATACCCATTTGGAAGCTCATGATGGATCCCTACATCGCCGTGTGCTCGGGAGCCTTGATGATGTCCAACGTCGCTCTTGCTTTCCTGGAACCTACGATATCCTTGTGGATGGAGGACAACCTCACGACGGAAAACTGGAAGATTGGGATGATTTGGCTCCCCGCCTTCTTTCCACACGTCTTCGGAGTGATTCTTACGGTGAAGATGGCTAAGAAATACCCGCAGTACCAGTGGCTCATGGCGGCTGGAGGCCTATCTCTTGAGGGTCTCTGCTGCTTCATAATCCCTTTCTCCAGCTCCTACAAGGTCCTTATGATACCCATCTGTGGAATATGCTTCGGAATAGCGCTGATCGACACGGCACTCCTCCCGACCCTGGGTTATCTCGTGGACGTGCGCTATGTCTCCGTCTACGGGAGCATATACGCCATTGCCGACATATCGTACTCAGTGGCATACGCCATCGGTCCCATCATCGCAGGGGGAGTTGTAGAAGCAATAGGTTTTACGGCCCTGAACTTCGGGATCGCATTCTCTAACCTCCTCTACGCACCGGTACTGATGTACTTGAGGCACATCTATGATTTCAAGCCATTCCAGAACGAAGCATCCGTATTGGTTGGGGATCCACCTGACAAGGAGTACCAGACTTACGCGATGCACGATCAGGACTCCGCAGGGGTGAGGAGGGTATCTGGGTCCGAACTAAGGTTGAACCATCTGGAGTATTCCAGGTTACAGGAGAACGCGGCGAGGCAGGAGGCTGAGAATGCGATGGAACAGAAACAGATAGAAGGTCAGAATGGCTACCCATCCTATGGCCAGCAGCCACAGCAACCTGGACAGTTCAATCAGACCCAGGGCCAGCAACCGTCGTACCAACAGTCTACCCAGGGCTACCAACAAACTTCCGAAGAAAGCTATCAACAAGCCCCCCAACAAGGGTACCAATCCAATGTCTCGCAAGGCTACCAACACCAGGGCCAGCAGGGTTATCAGAGCCAGCAAGGGTACCAAGGACAGGGGGGTCAAGTTGGGTATCAGCAACAGCAGCCTCCGTCTTACCAGGGCCAGCCGGGACAGCAAGCGTACCAACGCCACGGCTATGGCAGCGCGGCAGGCCAGCGGTACGAGGAAGGCGTACCAGGACCAACTGTTCCCCCTCCCTCCAGGAGCGACACGAATCCCTTCAGGCAGGCACCAGGAGGCGCCGGTGGACCGGGTGGTGGCGGAGAGAGTGCAGGGGATAAAAACCCATTCCGCCAAGGCTTCGGTTACTAAAGCAGCGGGGAGAAAACAGCATTGGGTCGATGGAAGAAACTGTTCAAAGTAACGAGATGAAGCAAAAGCTTCGATTCTATCATAAAGTTGATTTATTTGAAGGAAACTGGAGAGAGGTAGTGTTAGTATCACAACTGGTGCATAAATTATATTTTGAGTACATGCGGAATATAGTTTAACCTTTGAAATTGTATAACTAGGTACTAAAGTGGTCCTTGAGTATTGAGCATAAAATAATCCTTATTCTGCCAGCCTGATTAGTAACAGATGGTTTTGAATGATCTTGGGTGTTGTAACAACTATAGGTTTACGTTGCAATTGAGAGGTGTGTCCTTTAAGCCTATGAAACGACATCATTTTTAAAGGGGAATCAATGTAAAATAAAATATAACTTTTCTGAATGTGTAAAACTATGAACCCGTTAAATGTTCCAATAGTTGAAAGTTGAAGCCTTTTATTCGCTGTTTCGTGATAGTTGAATATTAAATATGCAGTGGAATAACGTGGCCGGTCATGTGCAATAGATATGTTAGTACCATAGAGAGTGGGTGCAACATAAGTTAGGAAACCATTTTCACTCTTTAAAAAAGTGGCGTTTTGTAAATATTTAATGTCCTGTAAACTATGTACATAAGACTACATATCATGTAGGTGTATAATTTTGGTACGTCAACAACCCGCCGTTGCATTATATTTTATTCTTTATTAATATGTTCAATGGCGATTTCTTTAATAAAAACGAATGTAATATAGATGTATTGCTTATTTTAAGAGACAGTTATCGTGCGCACATTGTTCCAAAATATTTATTCAAGAGCCCACTTTTGGGGAATGTTTGGTGTATCATGAGAGTATGAGTTTGTTCTGTTTCGAAATAGATATTAGTAGAATAATTATCTTAATCTGTAAGATAAGTCTTATCGGAGACCAACCAAGGAAGCAAACATATCATTATTCCGCCTCATGCCCAGCACTAGAAGTGCATTAAGGGATGAGGGGAAATATAATCGTACTGCATCCAAAAGGGTAATTTTCCTTGTCATATAAAATCTTCCCAACGCCCACATATGTATTATTGCCTCACATCCCGTCCCAATTCCCAAGCGTTCGAGATCCTAATTCAAAACCCCCAATCCTCTCCTTTGTACCTAGTCCACGAAATTTATAAATACCCTTAGATTAGCTTACCTAGAATAGTGAATCATGTATAAAATGAGAAAACTGTGAGATCTGAGGACTCGAATACAACCAGCTATGTGATACTTCAAAACTTATCGAGAGGCCGTATTATGATTGGTAGTGGGCTGTTGTGCCTCTGACACAAAATTGTATTGAAAGTGCTATTAAGTAGATGCTTGTTACGGTTAGAAATCCTTTGGATTGCATGAGATGTGGTTTTGATTGTTAATGGAGGTCAGAATGTCCTTGTATAGCGATGATCGGAAGAATCAACCCTCGTAAGAGAGAATTGTATAAGTATTTAAACAAAAAATATGGAGGTAGATATTTGTATTGCGGTCTTTGAATGTATGCACCCCCTTACCTGCGCAAATGGAGGCGTTATTGTCAGTTTAATTATTGTATTATTATCAAAATTTACACGTAAATGGGCACAAATACTACCTCCATGGTTTCCAGTTAAGCGGTTAACTCAGGTCATCATAATTTTTGTCGATGTTCCACAATCAGGAAAACCGTGCAAAATTTTCCGTAATAAAAAGCTAAAAAATGTAATTGTAAGGCTAAACTGAGTGAATTTCTGAAAGTGAGATGGTGAACAAGTTGCAATGTTTGAATGATTGAAATCAAACATAATAACGATTGTGTTTGTGGCAAGTTTAATGAAAAGGTCTAATGCAAACCGCGTTTCCTTTTAAGGTCTGTGTGATGTTTTTATAAACCATGTGATTGGCTAAATTTGCTCATCAATGTATGGAAATAATAATAAATAGAAAATTGTCTTATGCCTTATCTATAGGAATATGAAACATTTCCATGTGTTAAGTGAGTATCAAAAAAATCATAGCACCGGAGTGTTAAAATAATAATACATATCTATCTACGATGGTAGGATCATTAACTGCATATCTGGAAAAAAATTAACTGTCTCAAGGTTTTTCATTCAATATCCCGAAATGAGATGAAGTTTTCTAAGGCAACACAATGAGCTTCATGACCATATCAAAAGGGGTGACGTGCTCCAAAATTAATACTTTTGGGTGCAGTTGGTTAAAGCAATAATTAAGTTGTAAAAGTAAATATTGAACAATAGGGTGCAATCGTAATTGAATTTGCTCCAATTAACCTCCAGTTTGGAGGGAAAAACTGTGTGCAACGTTCATGTATCCTTCTCAATCTATCTTTCTATCTATCTCTCTGGATGTTTCTGAAGTTAACTATTCCTTCAAGTGCGCCATGCACTCAAATGTCTCAGTACTTACGTGAGCGTACATCGAAACATATATTTGTTCATTCATTGAGTTTCTTTTTGGATTTGCATATCATTTTCACGGGGAAGTGATATTTTTAAAATGAAGATAAATGTCACGCAACATGGGCGAGTAGAGAACGAATCCCTTCTGTGCTGCTACTATAGTGAATGTAAAAGAAATCATTACCTAGGAAAGGTTACCCCTAGGAAAAAAAAAGTTAAAAGGTGTGAAAGTTTGCATGATAACCGTCGCCTTTGTTGATGAAAATTTTCGAAATTATTTGTTTCCATTGTTGAAAATGCCTTTTTTATCTGGGAAATATTTTGTTTTGCCAAAACATGAGGCAGATACGCCCTGAATCAGTTGCACCAAATATTTCCATTCTTCGTTGCATTCTATATGAAGAACATATGAGATATTATTTTAAATTGTTGTTGCTTGATGTATAAGTCTTGTTATAAGAGGATGAGTGGTTGATCATTAATAGTAATAGACTTAAGTAATTAAAAGGTAATATGACTATTTGGCTCACTTCTTTGGCTGAGAGAATGCTGACGATAAAAAAAGTTAAGGCTGATTGTTTCGGATTGACCTCACTTATTAAAATACTTTGTTACAATATTGTTTCACCATTGAGGTTGTGTGATTGTTACTATTATTTGTAGATTGTTTCTATTTGTATGACAGACTTAAAAATGGAAAATTGTTCTAAGAAAAAACCTAAGTATGGTTGAGTTGCCAGTAATTGAGTTATGAATAAAATTTTGGAGCTATTGCCATTTTGTGGAGTAAAATGCATTATGGGAATCAAAAAACTGTACAAAAATTAAACTTTCACTGAAATGAAGTGTGAAAGTGTGATGTAAAATAAATAATGTTGTAAAATAGAACCTGTTACGTGTTATTTATTTTTGGCTGTCCTCCACCGAGATGGCTCTCATTCTCAATGCTTAAGGGCAAAATTTAACTGATTAAACTCTGGGTAGTTATTAATAATTTTTCTGATTTTCATTACTTCGTGGCCAAAATTAACTCGGCCCTCTGTGGTCGTTCATGGGGTGGCCTTTATTTGAAACTCGGTGAACGTTCGGAACGTTTCCAGCAAACGACAAATGGTATTTTGTAAATCAGCGGAAGCATAATAGGCGTTGTCATAAGTAGTTCAGCATTGCCTTTGGAAGTTCATGTCACAAGGCCGTAGAGTGCTTATGCAAGCAGGCCACCGCTATGATGTATAAAATACTCAGTCTGGTAGAGACTTCTCTAAAGTCTGTATCACGCTGTATTTCTTCATGTACAAGTCCAAAGAACGTTTGATCTAAATAATGGGAAAGTGATAGACTAACCCATCTATTTCTCAATGAAGTGGTCATATTTTTCAGTCGTTGCCAGTATCCGTAATATTTACCATTCTCATTTGATTATAAAACGTACATGTTCAATCCTTATTTAATTAAAGTATACCATTACGTTAATAGAAATTACCAAATATATCAGCTAATTATAGCTATAAATGTAACCCTTACGAAACATGGTCGTTACCTGCGACAAAATTTAAGGTATTCCGCTGGGATAAAAAGAGTTAGCTGCGCTTTCATTCAGCTTAGCCATATGTAAGGTCTGAAACACACGGTCATCTTTCACGTACAAGTCAGGGGATCATTTGATCTATTGCTATTCAATACTAGGGGAAGCGATAGATTAAGCCATCATTTTCTCTATCACACGTCATTTTTGCTGTAACTGCGAGGGATCATTTCCGTAATTTTTACGATTCTCATTTGGTTCTAACTCACCCGCATGTACCGTAACACTTCCTATTTGCTGTAAAACGCTCTGATTAGCTACAGTTTAGCTCAGGTACACGTTCAGGGACGGAAAACTAAACGATCTTTAATAAAGGAGAAGGAGTTCATTGGCGCTATCCCTGTAAGTAATGGTGTTACGAAGTCGTCATATGAGCTGTCGTTGCAGCTATTCATGAACTAGTACGTCAAAAATTACCGTGAGACTCAGGTCTAAGGCATTTCATGGAATGGTATGGTAATTAAGAGTGACTAAAAAAATAATAGTTGAAAATGCTGACTTAACTTATTCTTTGAAACTTAGCTTATTCTCTGAAATACGTTTAGAAACGTTTTATGTATGGCTGGGAGAGTTTGCTAATTTTAATAGATAACTGTAGATTTTTCACTTTCTGGTAACTAATTGTTTTTTGAGATATTTTGGCTTCTGTTCAGAATTCTTGATTTTGGATAAAGAGCGAAAATATATTTAAAATTCATCATAAAAGTTATGGCAATCTTTCAGTCCAAACAAGGTCTTGTATCTCACTCAAAAATGTTGCAAAGTAAGGAAAATAATTCTATTTGTTTAAAAGTTCACGTGGAGTTAGTTGTATTGATTTAATTCGTTGCCAAAGTAAAATATCGTCCACACCTTTTTTTATTTGACCTTCCATGTCGGGTCCATGGAACGTATTTTGTACCTTACATCCACTTTCTTTGCAAAGACTTATTCTCATATGCGTTGGCAGACATTTCATGGTTCATTGTATTTTATTCCTGCAGTTTTCCATTGATTAATATTTGTTAATAAACTTAAAAAATAAATATCTCAAGACATTTGATATGTAATTATTTTATAGATAAGTCTTTCATGAAATACGTCTGTGGAGCTCGTTCTTGTGGCTGATAGTGAAAGAAATCTACAGTCGTAACTTTTTCAAGGTTTGCATTAGTTGACAAATGCGTCTATTTCATACTTATTATTTATCAATGCAAAACAGCATCAGGTTTTTGAACTACTCAACCTTTTCTTCACAGATGATTATACTTTGGGTTATTTACACGACTTCATCGTCAGGTGAATGTGTCTGCCCATTTAAGGTGGTTATAGCGGTATTCATGAGTCATTGAGTGCTAATTTTAATAACTCTTCAAGTAAGTCGAAATAAAATTCTTAGATCATATTTCAGTTAGGTACCTATTTCGATTTATACGGTGAAAATCACCTTACATTCAGTAATAATAATAATAATAATAATATTTATTAACCATTAGCATAATTAAGTGATAGGTGTCGTCCAAGTTACAAGTAAAACATACAAATACAACAAAATACAAACAGATTACAATGAAATACTTGCAAAGTCAAGTTCGAAGTAATTCTTCAATACTGGACAGTGGTCTGTCAACCAACCATTTCTGTAATTCCCTTCGAAATTTGCATGATTTGGCCATTTGAAGGGAGTTTGGCAATATGTTGTATAACTTTAGACCCATGATTTTTAGTGTTATAGTTAATCTATACTGTTTTATATTCAGACTAGACTTATCTAGTAATGCTAATTTTATTTTTTAAATTTTGCTGGCAATAAAATCACACACACAACCTCTTATTGTAAGATATCCAGAACAGTTTCGATAGAAGATTAATATCCATGAAAGTATCTAGACTGCTCTAGTCCATCATAGTCCACGATATATATGCCATCAAACGCTGCCCTTTAAGTTTTCAGTAACCACTGCGAATAATAATACTTGACTCTTCTACTGCGCACAAAATCAAATATAACACCCAGAAATTTTCTACAATGATCAGTCCCTTCAGTAACCTAAGGATTGAAATAGCGATAGTTATTTTTTCCGAAAAATCGTATTCAACTAGCCTCCAAGAAAATTCAATTCCAAGACGTACTGAATAATGCGTACGTACATCGTGTGGCTGACTACTATTTACGGATTCCGGAGATGAAAAGAGGTCACATTTTGTGAGACCTACCTTTTCGTTTGAAAGTCTCTCATTTATGTTGGTATGTATTTCTGGCAAGGTTTCAAAGCAAATCTCTTCCATTTGATAATTACTTCACTTCCTCTTCACACCTTTAAAACAACTACGGGGTACTTCTCCGATAAAAACTGAACATTACTTTTCAATGCTCTCATTTTGATTGGTGCTTCATCAAAAAGCGTTTTACCTTGTTTTTCCTGTAAACTGCAGAATATTCCTTGTTCAGGTGATAAGTTCTTGATTTCCATAGCAAAATAGGAAGAGAAAACACATTTTGGGTTTTAGCAGTAGAGAATAATTATTTCCGAAGAACGTCCACGGTCTAAACTTTTAACCTACATGCCAAAACGGAATCTAACTTTTCCCTTAACTGGTGTAACAGGTCTATAATTTCATCTCAATAAACTTTGGCCACTATCGATTCAGTTGTCGTAAACTCTGTGATAGGTTTATTAACTTTTCTTCATTTTCCTAGCTCTGACGTAAAATTAACGAAACCCGCAAAAGTTCTATTGTCCGTTACAATTCCATTAAAGTGAGTAGTGATTAAAATTGTCGTGATCACAAGTGGGTGACCGGTATGGGAAAATCAAGGGAGGAGAAGCAAGCGCAGTCACATAGTTCTTTGAATGTTGCTTCCTCTCCATTCTGGCGTTCCCTCGGTCCTATACATGTGTCACTACTCCACGGGTGGACTTGGTGGAGAGGATTTAACAAATCCAAAGTTAATGACACTAAATAAATAGCTAATTGGCATAATGAAAGTATACAGGCATAGTTATTAGTGAATATAAGATGTTTAACATAAGGTTCACACAAGCACGCAGGCACGCGCGTGCACACATGCACCCATACACTCACGCAAAATTACAAATGATTGACATTACATCCTTCCCCCCTCCATATTGCTGCTTGGACCCGCCCCTGGTTTGAGCGAGATATCACTTCACATAAATTTCGTTGAATTTCACCTCATTGTAAGGAACATTATCTCATATTTTTAATTATAATAAATATCAGTTACTTGCCATTACACTTTCCAATCAGGTTTACCAAAAATTACATGCGATTGTATGTAGGAAATGGTACGCGTATGCACTCAATAGAGACAGATTCTTTTGATGTTATTAGATTTTTTCTTTGTAGAAAAATTACTAGTTAATCTGTATTTATATTCATATTAGTAATATTTCAGATGTAAATGGCATTATTGTTAATTGTTACTTTCTTTCACTTTTGTATGAAAACATTTGAGCGTTAGTAATACATTATACATTCATGAAGGTTGCCTCAGCACAGGTTTTCCCTTTGAGGTAACCCAGCTTTCTTGTTTATTTTTGTAATTAAATTAATTTAATTATTTGTTTGTATGTTGAGAGCAATAAAATTACTACTGCATTATTTAAAAAATTAGAAATTTCTAACGCAAAAAATTTTGCATGTGTAGTTTGTATGTTTCCTCAAATACTTTTTAAAAATTATTTAATTACTTTCCGCAGTAATTTTTACAGAATCGCAAAATAATCTTCGGTTGTGAAGACATTAACAGTTTTTATTGTGAAAAAAATGAGTCAAGTTAAAACCTTTTATACGTATATTTAGTTAAGTACTGAGAATTTCAGAAGTTTAAAACTCCGTTTTTGCGTCATTATTGTTACAATATTTACGTCATGCTTACAGCAGTTGCTTAAATCTAAAAAATAAAATTTGAATATGGTCTCTATTATGACTTGGGGGAAAAACTTCGTTCAAACTAACCTAAGAATAAAACATTATCTCTATCATTCGTGGTCAGTGACGAACGGTTGAAATTTCAGTCGCACTTTGAAACTGACTCTCCATCCTTGCAGCGAAGAAACAGACGGACGTACTTTGTGTTCCCAGGAAGGCCAATTACTTTCGATCTTGCGTATTGTTGGGCACATCAGAGAAGGCCTGTGGTCGATTAACGAACGCTGTGTGAGGCGTTCGTTGGTGTGGGGTCCACCCGTTGGAATGAATAGGGACAACCGTGCTCAAGGAGGACATGTGAAAAACGCTCGGCGAAGCCACTCCGTGCCGTATCTCTCGCTCGCCTGTATCCAACCCTTCCCCCCCGATAGCCCGATTCCTTCCTCAGGCACTCTTCCGATTTAATCTCATTCTCATCTCTGCAATGCCATGCAAACCATCCCCCTTATCGTACGAGATACTCGTGTACTGAGGAGGTAGAAGGCAAAAAGATTAGCAAAAGAGAGAAGTACGACTTTCCTCTTACGAAATCCATAACTCTTAACACCATATGAGACCCTGCACAGAAGGCTTCAAATAGAAAAATAACTTTTTTATTGGAGTCTTCCGAAAAATAATCTTTAATCATTCCTTATAGTTTTCCTCCTTGATCTTTCCGTTGCGTCAACCAAATTCAGGCCACGAAATTATGTCTTTCTCAGCACTCACTTTAGAAAAAGAAACCAGACCACATATAATTTCCGCGTAGCTGTATATTATCTCCATATCTCTTTTCTCTCGTCTCGTAAAATAATTTCTTAGCAGTTTGCGCCGGGAACAATCAGCAAAACAAACTTACACGTTTTTAATAGTTTTTTTACTCAAGATACTTTTCATTTTCAATATTTTATTATTGTTTATCTCTTGCCTCATCCAGTGTTAAAGGACTTGGTGATATATTTTGTAACTGGCATTTTTAAATAAATAATACCCGAACTAAACAATTTATAAGGAAAAACGAATGCTTTTTAAAAATTAATTTGTTCGTTAACCAAGTGAAGCATAGCAATTGTTGGGACTGGCTTGGTAGTCAATAGAAATCCAGAGGTTACGAGAAACTCACAAAGCTAAGATTAAAAAAAACTTATATCACTACAGTTTTAGGCTGAAACGGGGATATCATTTCAACCCAATTCACGTAAGTAGGGGGAAAAAAAAGAGAGAAAGCACGAAAAAATTTTCCACAGTCAACAGCAAGACCTTAATTCCTGCCTCGAAACATTCTTAATTACAAGGCGAATAGAATCAGAGGCCCGAATAACCTTTTCTAATTTCCTTTTCTTTCCTCCCATTTTCATGACTGGTGCACTTACTCCAGTGTACACCTTTGAGTATGAATCTACATTTGCCCAGAACCTAACACAAAACAACCTTAATTGTTTGGGGCAAGGGGGAATTATCGCTGGAAATATCTCTATATTTCAAGCTAAAAAAGCTTCAGGTATACATGCATTTTGGTTTGAGCGTGTTGCTGGGGTTAGAAAATATATGCGTGCACGGAAGTATTGCAGATAGCAAGAGTAAGGTTTTTGATAAGTTTCACAGAATCTTCATTAATTAAGAATGACCGGTTCCATCAAATTGCCAATATCATCAGGTTGTCGACTCTCAAGTCGGCATAGACTATGATGATTAGAACTGATTCTGCATACTACCCTGCGAGCCGCCACAGAAGCTTGTTGCAGGGGTTGTTAGGACATCAACCAGGAAAATGGGGTAGAATAGAGAAAAGGAGCGGGGAGAGGAAAGAGGTGAACTTTGAGTTAACGATGTGCCTTACGTTTTAGTCACGCTGTTTTTGTTGTAATCAATAATGGTGCGATTGAATAAGAAATGTTTGTACCTTTCAGTTTGACAGTGTATGAGCTGATAGAAGGGAGCTGATGACGGGGACCTTAAGTAAGGATGTAAAAAAGAGGCTGGTGAAGAGCTTGATATGGAGTGTGGCGTTGTACGGGGCAGAAACGTGGACCTTGAGAAAGGAAGACGAAAATAGGCTGAAGGCTTTCGAGATGTAAGTGTGGAGGAGGATGGAAAAGGTGCGTTGGACGGAAAGGAAGTCAAATGAGGAAGTGCTTGACATGGTGGGCGAGGAGAGGAAACTTATAGATGAGATTAGGGGAAGGCAGGTGGCTAGAAGCGGTAATGATGATGGTTTTCTGAAGGCCGTGATCGAGGGAAGGGGAAGAGAGGGATGTTGGGTAAGCGGCGAAGGGGAAGAAAGAGATTAGGTTTTATGGATGGGATGAAGAAAGGTAGGACTTATGCTGAGATGAAGAAAGAAATGCTAGAGGTAGAAATGGCACGGCACGTGCAAGAGTCCGTTGGATATTCTCTGAATTTCATCATAACCTACCTCTAACCGGTAGCTTACTCTAATGATGATGATGTCTTTTTTTGTCGCTCTTATCAGTTCAAGAGATTTTACGCGGGGAAAAATAAAATTCTCGGTGTCGTGCCGAAATTAATCGGAGGTTTTTAAGTAATCTAAGCCTACCATGTAGCCATCGAGTCTCGAACAGTTTCCCGCCTAATCTTTCTTTCAACTGTTTGACCCTTTCTGTACGCTAGTAGCAGTTTTGGACAAAGCGTACGGCATTTGGTGGTTATGTTGACCACTCGATGAAACCGGTCGTTCTAAATGAAAATCCTCTTAGGCTTGAACTTTTTTCATGCTACCTATCATGAAGTTTCAAATTAATTAATGAGATGTTGCAGTTTCGGAAAATTCTAGCGATAACACAAAGACAGTTGTTAATATAATTCAGGGATGCATAAAATATTATATTTTTTAGAGGTAGATTATTATAAAAAATCTTAATGTAGAGATGCATCATCATTTCATCAGAAAATCGAAGCGGAACTTAACCGCTGAGATGTATATTGATGAAATAATATTCCTCCAGAGAAACCTTACTCCCTTTGTTTTATCGCCGCAGCCTGGCTTTGTGTGAACACATAGGTGCCAGCAGTCACTGCTATAGATGTCATCATTTAAGTCTTACCAGCCAGGCGCCATTTCAGCCATTCATACTGTGTAAGGCGTCCTATGTTCAGGAATGGCTGGTACATATTAAATGGAAGGATCTCAAGGGATATAAGGGAAGGGAGGAGGGAAGCCCGGCATAGGTATTTTCCTACATTCAACAGAAGGTGCGCCAAGTGATCAACAATTTTATGCCGCATCCGACCGATGGGCAGTTGGGTGGACAGTTACGCCCAGTTTTTTAATGTCTTTTTAATCATTTTCTAGGTTTGATACCTCGTAAGCTTACGATCCCTTACCCAGGAATATTCATGACAGTTCGGGGGCTGGACAATTTAGACCACATACCCGGAGCAGCAGAAGTGTACTCATCGGCATTCATGACTACAGCACTTAAAAAGAAGGGATATATACAGAGAGAGAAATACGAAGAAATGAACGAAGCAGAATTGCAAAGTCCTCTCGAGATTTTGAATGTCCCGAAGTTCAAGTCCCTAAATCGAACACAGGAAAGCTCCAGGAAGTTCGGCGAGAGTTTTACAGCCCACGGTTGGTAGAATGAGTTCTTACGAGTCTGATATCGTTCGCCCAATGTGTAGCCTGCCGTACAACGTCCTCTCAATGGCCGCCGCTAATGAAAAAAAAGGCAGCCGCCGAAGAGAAACGAGGCGATGCATTTCCCCCGCTCATTCACTACTAGGCTGCTATGAGCCACCCATCCTATTTAGATGATTGCCCTGGCATGTTTCCTCCCATCTTACGGCATCACCCGAGTCCCCCATACACAGGGCGGTTGCCCGGGTGAAGCAGACTTGGGCTCGTTGTACACCGAAAAGGTAAAACCATAGCAAATAGAGTATTTGCACACTTTTGGGAAGTGACATCTAAGAAATCTATCGATTTTTCAGACACTAAATTTTCATTCTGACTCTCGAGAGGCTTTTCGTTAATTTTTTATTAGCTAATAAAATCTAATATATTATTATTGCGCCGAAACACTGGTCCGCCATGTTTTGTAGGCTCTGACGTCATCTCCCATAGTCGACCATTTTTTGATTTGGAGATTGTGTGACTGTGTAGTCTTAGCGTGCAGACGAAACTTTAGCTATTAATTAGCAAATATCGAAATAACTTCGAAAATGAAAATACTATTTCACTCTCAACGCAAAGCTAGGCTATTTCGCTTCTGCTAATATGGGAGATGACGTCACACTACGAAGAACCAATGGTTGGGCGTTTAGATCTAGGCAATTTCGATGCTAAAACAATGCATATTTAAAGCTATTTATTAAATTAATTAGTTGGAATTATACCTTGGTATTTCGTACGTGGCATTTCGAAACCAAACACTTCTCGCTATAATAAATTTCAACAAAATACCTCACTTACACAAATACTCTATTCAAGGTTTCCCGGGAAGTTTTCTCATTTAGAAGCTATTTCTCTCGGAGAAGGTCCATCAGTGGAGTGCCTTCATCTATGGTCCAAGAAACATCGTGTAAACCCATTCACATAGTACTACTAATACAAGGTATGACGGTCCCGTGACCAAAATGAGTCCGTTCTGCGCAAGACGTCATCCGGATGACACGAGCAGCAGACGACTCGGAAATAAGAATAAGGAAATAGGAATAATGGATGGAAGCTCCGTGAGTTTAGTTTTTAGCAACGACAGAATGGGCTGAAGTAGATATTTGCATCCATTAGTACTGATATACAACATGTAAGATCGGCTATAATTATTAAATGTGTATTTTGAGAAAACAATCTTGTTCACAACGGAAATAAACCTAGCAACAATTTATTTACAAATGGAAGTTGAAACTCTGACCATTATTCAACATGAAAGTGGTCTTGTCTACCGCAAACCTAGACTCGCTTCGCCCATGTTGGTGTATCAGTGGGATATCTAAAAAAATATCTTCCGTCAATATTTTCTTCGCATATCTGAGTATCCAAATTACGTAAAAGTATCATATACCGAAGCGTATTGTTAGCTATTTAAACAGCAACTAATTTATCTCTGCACCAAACTTGTGATAAATATTTCGTCGGAGTATATTCCCCGTTCACTTTTGCAGAAGAAACTTGCGGAAGTAACTTTCCAGTGAAAAACCACCCTAATATTCCCTTTTAATCTTTCTAGATCCTTAAAAAAATGTGTGCTCGAATCCGTTAAGTCTATAACGTTCAAACGAACAGAACATCAGAATATAAATTGCTTAATTTACTTTCATTTATTCCTTGCACCAAAATATTTTCCATTGTGATTTACATGCAACGGTTTCTTGGAAAACGAAATAAAAGGGGTATGTTTACAGCGTACCCTTAGCCCAGAGTTGTGGCATACGATCAGGGAAATCACGATCCCGAGAATATTTTTTTCCCAAAGGGACACCGCCGTGTTATTAGGGCATACTATGGGAGAGGGAAACTGTTGTGGAGGAGAGGAGTGGGGGGAGGAGCGATTGGAGGGGTTTGGGGCGGAAGGGAATGGGGTTAGGGGAGTACTTCCGAAAATGAGCGTGCAGATGAAAGGTCAATCTAAAGCAGTCCGGTCGCCCCTCCATCTCCCCACATCCCCCTTTTCCCTTCGAGACTCGTCCTATCCCTTTTACCCTCCTGAGCGGCACGGCACATTTCAAGCACTCCCCAAACACGCACTCTCTTTAGCTTTAGCCTTCGTCTGTTTTAGAAGTTTTAAGCAATAAACTACCAGGATAAGGAATAAAATTACTTAGCAGTTTTCTACTTTTTACTTTAAAAAGTGGAAAACTGCTAAGTAATTTTATTTCTAATGAGTCAAGTCCACCACATCTGCCCGAAGACAACTCTATAAACCAGAATAAGCATTCTTATCTGTAACTAGCTGAATGTACCCGTTGAACTTCAACGGATGTGAAAAACATTGAAATTATTTTATAAGAAAACCACAAAACCTGAAGAATACTGTCAGCGTGGTCATTTGAGGTGTTCGTATCCTATCTTGTTTGTTGTGATTCGTTCGTTTTCCATTTCGTGCACGGAGAGTTGAGTGATTGTTTGTCCCTTTAATGCACGGGAAACTCAAGAATGGGCCACGAAGACTCATTACTACTTAATAAATAGCACCTAGGTTGATAGATGGTGACCACGTCCCTCAAGTTCTCTTGAGCCGTCTTCTGAGTGAATAACAGCTTGAGCACTTCCCTTGTGTACATAAATATATTAGCATTCAATGACTTAATTGAGTTCCGCCATTCACCGTTGATATGTGCGTTGAGTATCTTAATCAGGATAGGGGAGTAGAGTATAATCCAGCGGTTGACAACGTCAAAAGGAGCATTTTCAATAGCAGCGATGATTATTTTTCCTATGAATCCTTCAATACCCGGACTATGCCTTTGGCATAAAGGGTGATTATATTCATTGTTTCCTAATTCATAATCATTGGTTACAAAATTAAAAATCTATGGTGATCAGTCTTAGTGCACTTGCCAATTTTCATGCACCGATGACGTCCATTGCGCAGAATATCCGTTCTTCTTATGGGTAAGAAGCATGTAGTGACGCAATTAAAATTTCCGCTTAATCTTATAATCTTAAAACAGATTGAAGATTCGAAACATGTGGCTCAATATTTGAACCAGATTTTTAGTTGGTTACCCGTCAGTAGGTTTGGTTAGGATGAAATTTGTTCGGTTCTTAGCGTAATCCGAGAAACACCACGGGGAGATTATCATGAGATTGCTGGTAGGTATGTTTTTGAGCATCCAAGGCTAACCTTTGTCGTTTTGCATGCAAGGACTCATTTCTCGCAAAGAAGACATTCCTCATGCTTTAGAAATTTTTTTCAAAAGGTTACCGTTTATTCTATAAGGCATATTTATGGATATATTTTTACGTCCAAGGAGGGGAAACACAGAGGCAAGTGAGAGACTCGAATAGGCAACTCGATGATTGAGTCAATGTAAGTAAACTGCATTTTAACACGTTTAAGTATACATAAATATCTCGTAAAGTTTATGTGGGAATTGGTCTAAAAACAGTTCGCAATCGTCATGAGAGGCAGACGGTTCCACTACGCGTAATTCATCTGAGTATTAAAATATAATAAACGACGCCGTATTTGTTGTAGCAACGGAGGCAATACTAACATTATTATTCGCTGCACGTAAATATTCTTCCACGTTTAATTCCTTTATGTGTATAGTTTACTACATAAGTGTTCTCTCGTATGCAGTTCCCTTATGAGAGCTACTTGGAGAATAGACATTGAGGAGTATACCTGTAAATATGCATTGAATTTATCGATTACCCCCCGAAGCAATCTATCACGGGGCCCTTGGGACTCTGGACCCTTCCTATACAAATTTTCTTTCTACGTGCTAACATGGGCCGGCAGGAAAACTTAAATGCCAGATGCATGAATATCCTTTGAAATTCAAATCTCTGGTTCTCAAGGAAATATGCTATTGTTGATTTCAGAGAAATATGTGAGATTTTTCAGCTATAAACATAATTTTCAGAGAATTACGAAGCGTAAAAGAAAATAGATTGAAAGAATTATAAACTTCATTTATTCAGCCATCCGATAAAAAAAATTCCAGCCCTCTATCTTGAGTGAACAGAAATTTTTAAAAGCAAAAAATAAAACCACTGCACCAAACCCAATGCTTAGCATGGACCACAAAGGACCTCCAGGGGGGGCCTTTGGGGGCCCTGACAGATTTTTAATATAGCCTATGTTTCATCCCGGTACATTTTATAACTACATAGAAAATTTCAGCTCAATCGGTTCAGTAGTGTTTGCGTGATTGAGCAACAGACAGACAGACAGACAGACACCATTCTATTTTTATATATTAGTATGATGTCTGACACTTTCGTGCAATGTTTTCGACTAGTTCTTATTATTTATACAGTATCTTTATTACTTTAAGAGAGTTATTGTTTTGTGAAATATTTTGGTGGTCATTTCGCGATTCCCACCGGGTTGGGTAATTGGCTGCTGCCAACGTTTCGACAGACAACACTTCCATCGTCTTCAGAGCATTGAATTTTCCTGGAAAACACATATTTTATGATCTAAATGGATTCCAAGGTGGCTCATTATATAAAAAAAACTAATCACCATGTTAACCTCGGTGACAAATAGCTTATTCAAATCAACATTTGCAGTTTTTGCCAATATGAGGTCTTTTATTGCACACTTTGGCAGATTAAATTGGGAGAAACAAATTCAGGTACTCGGAAAAATGGGAATAGATTGGCGAGATAGGATACTTAAAAAAAACTTATACATGGCCCAGAGGGCACAGGTGAGGTTGGCTGAGGGTGAATCGGGGTGGGGAGTTATAGGTCGCGGGATAAGGCAAGAGTACTTATTGGTAGCTTTGCTTTTTAACATTTATGCTGGGGAAATAGTAAGAGAGGCATGGAAAGAGCTAAATGTGGGAATCAAAGTAAGAGGCAAGCAGGTAAAGTTGGTTAGATTCATGGGCGAACAGATGTTGGTAAGTCAATCTTCGAAGGGATTGGAAGCTTTAGTAGACGCATTATAGTTTCAGGACTATAAATACGGTATTAAGATAAATCATAAGAAAACAAAATTAATTATATTCTCTCGGAAAATGAAGGTGAGGGTGGTCATAAAAGTAGGATGGCACATTCTGGAGCAAGTAGAACACTTTCTTTACTTGGGTAGTGCTTTAAAAAATAGGCATACTAGCAAAGACATTAGGAGGAGAATAGCGGTAGTGGAGGAAGCGTTTAGTAATATATGAGAACTGATGACGGAAACCTCGGGTAAGGATGAAAATAAGAAGTTGGTGAAGAGCTTGCTATGGAGTGCAGCGTTGTATGGAGAAGAAACGTGGACTCGTGGCAAATAGGACGAGAAAAGCTGCAAGCGTTCGAGATGTGGGTATGTAGGAGGATTGTAAAGGTGCGATGGACGGAAAGGAAAACAAACAAGAAAGTGCTTGACCTAGTTGGTGAGGAGAGGAAACTTCTGGATGATATCAGGGGGAGGCAGGGTAGGTAGCTGAAAGTGGCGATGGTTTGCAAGGCTGTGATAGAGGGAAGGATGTTGGCCTAGCGGAGAAGGAGAAGAAAGAGAATAGATTTTATGCACGCGGTGATGAAGGGTAAGACGTACTCGGAGATGAGGAAAGAAAAATGGTAGATATAGCCCTGCACGTGTAAAAATCTGGAGGATTTTCTCTGACTTTCAATAATACCTACCTGTATGTAAACCTTCCCGCATGTACTATGAGTGGGTAGAGGGGGTGAGGCGGATTAGGGTGTACAGATGACCTGACATGGCACTAACGTAGCACGGGGGGTATGTATGGCAGGGGTAACTGGGGTCAAATTGTCTTCTCCATGATCGTTTACATCAAGCATGAGATAAAGTGGCTTTTTAATTATTGGAGCATACGGCGAGAAAGAGAGGCAAGGAGAGCAATTTGACGTTCTATCGCTTCAAGGAGAGCCCTTTCTTACTCACTTCCATTGGTTCTCTCTAACATAAGTCCTGCACTCTACCCACTCGGCGTAGAGGTAAGAACACGGAGAATAAGTTTGGCCACAGTGTTCTCCATAAAGTCAATTAAATGTAAAACGCTCCATAGTTTCAGTTTGGCAATAAGTGTATAAATTATTTTTTCCAGACTTAGGGTTGAACGAAAAAATTAAAAGGACACTCAAAAAATTATTTACGGGACGTTTCAACGGTCAGGCCGTCATCGTCGGCGACAAGAGACTAACTCAGACTCTTAGTCTCTAGCTTAGTCTCTTGTCGCCGACGATGACGGCCTGACCGTCGAAACGTCCCGTAAATTATTTTGTGAGTGTCCTTTTCATGTGCCTGTGTTTTCCAACTATATTTATATTTGTGTTTATATATAATTATATATATATATATATATCCAAATAAATTCTATTCCAGCAAGTGTGTCTGGTTTATTTGAGTTAATCAACTTGTTTTCATTATTTCTTGGAAACATGTTGGTTCACTTGGATCGTGAAACCTGTCATTTCTTGAAGACCTCAGTCCATTGTATACACTACTTTTATGACTTCTGCTGCCATGCTGACTTTTAGTCTTCAGTGTATATTACTTTAAGCTTGCTTTTAAAGCCCTATTAAATCGTTTTCCTGGTGAGGCAAGCTATATTGTTACGACACTTCAAATGGCAATGATATATATGTGCTCGTCTCCAAATTTTCCCAGTGGAAGCCGCCTCATGGCGTGTAAGAGATATAGGTGTTAAACTGTTTAGAGCCCATAAAGTGTTTGAGGGGTATTAATGTCGTGTAATCTATTTTAGCTTATAGTGGAATGGATGATGCTCTTTGAGAGTTTGCCCATCTTTTACAGGTATTACCCAGGGACGTTACCTCTTACTGGTGGCAATAATTATATGAAAGTTGTTGTGCGTTACAATTGAAAGACAACATTTCTCAAACTGTTCGATGTGAGGAGTATGTAGACTAAGAGGAGCAGAGGGAGGAAATAAATACTCAGTTTATTTCATGCTAATTGAAAATCCTGCTGACATAGGCCAAATATTGGCGAAATTGGAAAAAATAATGAATAAAGTACATAATTAAATATAAATAAGTGTGTGGGTTTTATTTTCAATTAAAACAATATATGTAACTATGGTAAACAATATATTTTCTAAATGTCAGAGATTTCTTTGCATACAAAATTATTGTAAAGCAGGCGATGAATATTTTGAAAAATGCATACGCCCACGCAGTGCGTCAGTTAGAGGAGAACGAATATGGTAGATCACTTGCCATTTTGTGGCGCATATCTGAATCGCTACGACTAGCAATTGAATCATACGTACGTACGTGTAGCCTTTTATATAGTAGATGTCGCCTCGTGAATATGTGCAAAGCTGTAAACCAAAGAGTTGAGATTCTCCATGAAAATACGTTAAGCTTTAGCGGTATTCACCGATTGCCAATTCGTAGCCGGTTAAAAAACCAAGCAATCATTATTTTGAGGTCAACTTCGTGGGGGGGACCGGGGATGTTATAGTATTTGTCTCACGGTTATGATTTTAAGTTTGACGGTCCGACACATCCTCATCAGGTAGAGCACCGAAAACCGTCAATGAAAAGCAGACAGTGCAACTTTTCAGATTAAAAATCTCAGTATATTTTTGGTTGCCAAAATTGTCCACTTAATACCAACACATTTGTGTTTATTATTGTGTTTCGGGTAGACAGGATAAAATGCATATGAAACGCTATGCAGAAAAGATGAACCAGATGGATTGGACACACTTTGAGGCACAAAACGTTTGTGAAGAAAATAATTGAAGGAAAGTTAAAGGGAAAAGTCTCAAGAGTAATGTCAAGGGATAAATAAATGAACCAAATAAAGAGGAAAATAAATACATGAGATAAGCTTCCAGGGAGTGAGAAAACTAGCATTAGATAGGGAAGGATGGAGGGCTGCATTCAACCTATCTTAAAATTTAACGACCAATTATGAGTTTCAATTGAGTATATAAACTACATTCATTTCTTTATTTTTCCTATTAATTTAATTAAAGCAATTAAGATGTTAATAATAAGTTTTCGAAGCGTGCTGGTAGATACGGATCGGAGTCGTGGGCCAGTCAATGATTATTTTCGCGGCGAATTTTGTCACTTTACTTCATATGATTGAGTTTAGGCCAGCTTTTCAGCGTTTTGTCCCATTTCAACTCTGACTCTCCAAAGCAAATATGAGCAAACAGCATACACGAAGATCTCAAGCTAACCTCGACATCAAATCATGACAGGACACCATTCGAATACAACTCCGTCGCTTTTTCCTTTTTGAACGCGTGCTCTCTGCCGCCGCTCAGACCCTCTACCATAAGGGATTATTGCACAGTAACATAAGGGGCGCGTTGCCCTGGCTAAGAGTTTTACGTCGGGTGACCAGAGTGGGGTGTGGTCCCTCTTTCCTCCGCTCCGAGGAAACCAGTCCAAACCACCCCTCCATCATTTCCTAATGGAGGCGTCTTCCTGTTACACATACAGCCCCCCATTTCCTCCTCCTCCCCATTCCCATCCTCATCTTACCCCATTTAGAACGCAAAACCGAAACCATCCTCCCTCCCCTATGCACCTCAATGTAGCACAATACCCCCCCCCCTGCCCTTCCACGCGCCCTTATTTCATAGTAATGGGAGGGGGACCTAAGGGAGGAGGTTCCGCACCCGTCGCTGCCGATATTGCCTCCACCACCACCCCACGCAAGCCCCCCTGATGCAGCGCCAATGTAATGACGCCGTAAACGCAGGGACGTCTGTCCGCTCTCCGGAAGATACTCCTCCGGTGCTCTTTAAAAGGTTTTCTCCCATCCATTGGTGCCAAGGAATAAGAGTCCATTCAAAGCCTACGAGAAGAGCGAGAGCGTTTCGCCCCCCGCGCCACCTAGCGCTCTCCTCGAAAGTGGCGGCAAGAGATCAAACCGCCAATGTCGGAAGCACCGCGAGTTTTCCGAGTAATTTCCACAAAACAGCATTGAAAGCCGCTCTGGTAAATCTCCCAAAATAGTTTCGTATTCATGCCGTATGATGTCGGAAATAGTACACAATAATGTGATCAAAGAAGAATAATGCTCTAACTCAATGATTAATTTTTATTAACTCAATATGAACACAATATTCAGCGCTAGCAAAAGAAGTGTTTAGCCGTAGGAGGGAGCTGATTAAGGTAAACCATTACTAAGGTAAGGATATTAATAATAAGCTGGCGAAGAGTTTAATTCTAACATAAGTGTAGTGTGTTATGACGCAGAAACGCGGGCTTTGATGAAGGAACATCAGAATTAAATATGCTGGAGGCGTTTGAGATGCAGGTGTGGAGGAGAATTGATAAAGTGGAATGAAGGGAAAGGAAGACAAATGAGGAAGTGCTTGACCTATTTGGTGAGGGGAGGAAACTTCTGGATGAGATAAGGGGGAGGCATGGTAACGAGGCAACGAGATAGTGTTTGATACGTTGGGTGAGGAAAGGAAAGTTTTGGAGAAGATTGGGAGGAGGCAGAATAGGTGGTTGGAAGATGTAATGAGGGGCGAAGGTCATGATATACTTATATTAGGTAAGCGGGAATAGCGAAATAAGAGAATAGGTTTTATGGATTGGCCGTAGAGATGTATGCTGAGTTGAAGAAATAAATCGTGAGGGCAGATAAGGTTCTGCACCGGTAAAAATGCACAGGGTCTTAAAATGTCTGAATATAGTGGAAAAAAACTAGTCCAGGCATCCCTGTTGGCCTGTGATATTCTCTATGGATTTGGGCATGCCTACTTTTTAAGCCACATCATATTGGTCATGCATGCCGAGTGGCCGTGTTCATCTCGCATGGGGGATGATTCGGGCAGAGGGTTGGGGACAAAGGAACGGAGAAGACCCTGCTGCAGAAATTGGGAGAGGTTGTGGGGAAAAAGGGCTATATCACTCACGCACCCATAGCACTCCTCCCAAGCCATTCAGCGGTGGGGAAAAGTGTTACCAGCTCATAAACGAATTCAGTCAGATTAACTTCAAGTGAAAAGTTGCTAGTTTGCTGCTAGATGAAAAACGATCGATGTCATTAGTTTTGTCGCTAGATATGGATTCACAAAATATATGTATTGAACATAAATGATAAATTTTATTTTGAACTCACCAGCAGCGAGCCTTTATAAAGCCATAAAGCTTTTAGTTTTTCGACTTTTCAAAGGCATTAAGGATTTTATTTATTTTAAAACTATGTTTTCAATAATTAGTTATTCCATTTTCCAATTAATTAATTTAATAGAGAAATCGACCGGTTAAAGCTCCAATAAAATGTATTAAAAATTATTTTTACGAATACTTTAAATGTTTTTAGAATACTGAAAGAGTAAAAATTTAAATAATTCGCTCAGCTGTTAAAAAAAACGGGATTCCCACTCACGCTTCCTCTCTATCACAAACTCACAAGCTCGGGCTGAAATGGGGGATCCCTTCGTTGTGACAAGGTAGCAAGACCTCAACAGACGAACAGAAAGTCAATGTTATGTTAAAAGTAGCAATATTGTTACTTAATTAGTTTTTTGACCAAAAAAGGCTTAAATTCACAAGTTTTGTCGTCGAATAAACATTTCTCCTGAAAATAAGGAGGATTTTTGCGCTAAAACTTGTGGTTTTCAACCATAGACTTGTTAAACACTCTTAGCTTGGCAACACTGGTGGGGAGCAGGATGATCGTCACGGGCTGTTTGTCGACCGCGCCATCAAAAAGCCTGCGCAAAAGTTGATTAGTGGAAAGTCCTGGGGAAGAATGAGGGATGTTAATTTGGGTATCCTCTTTAAGGGAGTTCCTGGAGTGCATTAGGGTCCCGAGGGAAAGGAATGAGACTGGGAAAGGGGGAAGGGTACGGAAGGCTGGAGGATATATACTGCCACCGTGAAACCTGGAATAGGGGGCGCCAAGGGCCTACAAGGACGAGAGAGGAAGGAATGCCTTTAAGTCTAATTTCACGTGGAGAAACTTTCGGTGCGCGCGAGTCTTGCCCTAACTCCTCCCGGCTGGCAACGCCGTCTTCCCGACTCTCCATTATTCCCGAAAGGTTTCCTCTTTCTTCATTACTTCCTCCCCATTCCGAAACCACTTGCCATTATTTTTCGAACGAGCACTTACCCTTGATACTCGATCCTAGTGCACACACGGCGACCCTTTCCGGTGCCATCAAAGTAGTCCCTGCACTCCCTGGGATATTAAAATGCCCCATCATTATTTGATTATCCGTCATGTGTTTTTTAAACACTTTACGACCACGTTGTGATCCCAAAAATTAGATCGCCTCCCAAAGAGTTAATTTCTTGGGATAATTTGGTAGAATGTTGGTGGTCTCTCTTCCTATTTTCGATCCTATTAATATTTTCATTTTATTGAAAATTAATTTTTGTCGGACCTCCGGGAGACGAGAAATGGGTTGACTTAATGTTTACAGGAGTAAATTTTAGGTAATCCAGAAATAAAAAATGTTTGAAATATCATCAGCACCCAGAAAAAACGAGAATTTTCTTAATTATATTGTTTCCTCATTCCTTTCATTATTGTTTTCCTTATACCTTCCCCCTTCGCTACCTTGTTGTGATCTAAGATGATTTGCATTATATTCAATTTAACTCAATATTTTGTAAACTGTTAACCTATACAATTCCTTCCCCCACTTTTCAACCAAATTTCCTTTCTCCATTCCCACTGTTATACACCCTACCCTCTTCATCTTTTACTGCATACATGTATGTATACTAGCTAGGTAAGTTGTGCATATGCCATTATAATGACTTCGTAGGTTGATTGGCAAGTGAAATGAAATTGCTCATTTGAGAAAAAAGTTGTTTCGCATTTTACACAACATATACATTTGCAAATATAATTAAGTTTTTAAATCACGGTTAATAATTACAAACCTTCAACATATGTCGTATTACAATTTGATTTAGATCAAATGAGTGCATAAGCTACTTACAATGGCCAAAAATTACACTACGGCTAGGAAAGGAGGAAAAAACGAACACGTTTTCTATTCACACCACAAAAACACAAACTAGATACGTGTTTTTCTAATTTTATTTTCATGAAGTATGCAGGAAAAGCACTAAGCTGAGTGCTAGTGCAAATTTCATGAAAATCTGTTCCGGCGTTTCCATTTGAGAAAGGTTCAACGCTCAAGTTCATATATATGTGATCAGGAGGAGGGGTTGTAGGAAAACAGAAAGGGAACAAGTTGGGAGCTCAGTTTTCTAACGTTTAATTCGGAACTAGCCACACAAGAACACAAACGTCCAAAACTTAATTACACGTACACTAGACTCCACGAGGAGTGCGTTCTCCAACAGTTCGTCGCCTCCTGGGCGTCACCCCATGACAAAGATCGTACGTTGCAGATTCCGTAGACATCTTAAGTGGTTGGAGCAATTTTTTATGCACAGATTTGCGTGAACCTTTGCTTACATGTCCTTATTAGCAATATTTATATGTAAAGTTGAAAAAATTGCATCATACCGGTTCGGTGTTTTGGCAACTCAATGCTATTTTATAACGTAGTCCTATGTAACATATGGCACATGATTTTTTTCTAAATGCGAAATTATGCGTTCAATACGATTAAATTGGTTGCTAACAGATATCACGGTGTCATTCCGAGTCAAAGATTCGAAAAAATGTACTTAAATATAATTTTCGCCTAAATTTCTAACACCATGCCGAAATCCCAAGGTATGAGATGCTTTAATTAAGGCAAAATGGTAAAATATAATTATTTTATGATTTCAATTATTGCATATATGGTGGGTTCAACCGCATATAAAGATGTACTTAAATGAAATGCTTTTTGCAACCCATTGGAGGAGCCCATCTGAACAACTGGATTACAATTCAAATTGAGCTAAGAGGTGGACCAGAATGACAGATTGAGATTCTGATGTTGGCAATAGTAGTTTGCGAACCATGGTAGTCAAACGCGGGGGCTACCTTACTTCCCCGTATAGAATTATTTTTTAGGCAAAGGACAATTGCGATTAAAGGGTCTTCTGCACAACTGTCACCATGTTTTGTTGCCGCTATAACTCGAAAACCTGATATTTAAATAATTTTACAGGACATTTAAAATAAGAAACTATTGGAAGGGAAATAAAAACAAAATGTGAGTGTTATTAATAGAGTTTCGTCAGAGTTTGCGGAGAAGTTAAATGGGAGACACACATATTGAGGGAAATGTGTTAATATGTCAATGCTCAACTTTCCATTATTGATGTAATAAGGAATGAATCCTCAAGGTCGTAATCTTAATAGGCAATGGGAAGTGAGGAAAGCAGGTTAAAATACAATGTGCAAAAATATGAAAGGCAATTGTACCTACATGGGGTGGAAGGAAAGCGGAATCACTCAAAATGCAAAATAAAGAGAAAAAAAAAGAATTAAATCACAAAATCATTTTTTACCTGACAAAAGGGTGACTTTCGGTGATTGCGTGATTGGAGTGCGTTATTTCTCTTTTTATTAATTATTTTGAGGGATTCGGCTTGCCTTTTTTCGTTAGATTTTAGGATTTCCTTTCCGTTAGACTGGGAAATGAGGGGGAAGCCTAACCCTCTCATACAACAGTAACCTACAGCCTCCCCCGCAACGCCCTTCTTCCTTAACATCTCTCTCTTTCCTTACTCATCCAACCTCCCCCTCCCTCCCCCAGCCCAACCCTCTCCCTTCTCTTCCAAACCTTTCCACCCCCTTCCTCCCAGTGTACCTATATATTGTGTGAAAACATTATCTGTAAACTACATGATGATGTCGCCCAGTGACGAAGCCTAGGTCTGCAGTAAAATTATTTATGTGGAACGAACAAAGTTTTTTCTTTTCAAACACCATATTGACGTTTTATTTGAGTGGCTCGTGAAAAATGAGGGACCAGGTGAAAGAAAGACGAAACGGAAACTAAATCCAAACATTTTTTTTTCTTCAACCAAGCCTTCGGTTGAGTGTCGGCAAATATTTCGGAGGTTTTCAGAGGGGAGTGAGCAAATCCGTCAGTTTGTGCCGAGGAGAAATGAGGAAGAGGAGGAGGAGGAGGAGACGCTATAGAATGAGAATGAGAGAGTGAGGATTCTGCCAAATTACTCTCCCTTCTCTTTCCGTCTGCCATCCGTGCGGGGCATGGCAGGGGGTGTGGGAGTGGAGGAAGATGGGATGGGAGAGCTAATTCAGTTTCACGCGGAACGATTTCGAATGGGAGTGGTGGGGGGTGGGAGTCGCGCCTCTTCTTGTGCCGGCCCCCCAGGACGGGGAAAAAGGGGGGTGGGCCTACCTTGGAAG
This sequence comes from Pyrrhosoma nymphula, assembly GCA_963573305.1. Taxonomy (NCBI): domain Eukaryota; kingdom Metazoa; phylum Arthropoda; class Insecta; order Odonata; family Coenagrionidae; genus Pyrrhosoma; species Pyrrhosoma nymphula. Next base: position 81,970,640 of record OY754333.1, on the reverse strand, counting down.
GAAGACGGCATTGAGAAGAAGTTTCTGCTTCAAGTTCTCTCTCGGCTGGTGGATGGAGGAGTAAAATAATAATAAAATTACTTTTTAAATTTCCACGGGACTTTTCATTCGTATTCTGAAGAATATTTTCGGCTTCTCCGTGATTTTTATGAATTTTCATTCAATGTTTCACGTCCTCTGCTGCGCGCATTGCATACACGTAAGGGCAGGTTTACGATAGACATTTAAAACGTGACGTAAGCGGACTGTTCTCCGTTGTCTTTCCTACAGGGACGAATGTATTACGATTGACCTGAGTATTAGCGCCAAATGCTTATAGATTTTGAAAACGAAGTTGAGCACGGTTGCGATGTTATATTACTACTATTTATTTTTATATTTGAAAATTAAAATATAATGAATCCGCCAAAAGTACAGACAAATAATGATTCAAGAAGGTAAATTATGTGTAATTGTAAAGTTAAAAAATAACATGGTCAATCTGGAAATGAAATTTAGTAAATATTGAAAAAACTCTCCTCTGATTGGCTGCCAGTATCGTTGCGTGACGAAAAAGATAGACTTGGACAAGGTTCGCTTGTTGTCCGTTGACAACAACGGTAATGTCCGGCCATCATAATAGGTTCCACTACATTACAATCACCAAGCTCCGCGAACGCCACCGTCCGTCTCCGTCACGTATGGAAACGCCGATCGTAATCCCGTCCTAACGCGTGATATCGTCAGGAACGTAAACTTATGATCTGTTATACAGTTATTTCAGCAAGGGCGAAAAAAGGATCGGTTAGCAGCGGCAAGACTGACGTCACTGTTATTTTAAACATATTCAAAGGTTTATCACAACGTTAGTTGTTAGTGTTATTCCTGCCGAAGCCCCCGGCTTGAATTTTTTTTAAACACAGAGAAGCCTAAAATATTCTTCAGAACAGAAATAATAATAACTGTTTATTATTTCAAAAAATACAAATATAAACATATTTGTTCATACATATTTGAGCAGAACATTGTAATATATGTTTAAAAGTTTTTTTATGGAGTCCAAGCTATTTGCTGCCTGATTTCAGCCACCGTCATGGGATAAAATAAAATAGAATTTCAATAAAAATAAGCATAATGTAGATTAATTAACAGTTTTAAAGAATGTATGCATTCAATGTTCAATTTTCAATATATATCATTACTTTTCCTCAGGAAGCACTTATTCTTTGACCAATTTTAGGAAACCCCATCACAATTGTTTAACTTTTAATTTTGTTTCGCTAAATTATTGTACACCTAAGTCCTACATACAATGATTATCTTTTGTAAAATGTTAATCTTGGCTTAGAAAACGAAACATTTTGTTTATTTCGTTAATGTTGAGTACACTTAACGTTGTGAATTGACACATCCAATTTAAAATAAAAATAATTGTAAAACCTTGCATTTGTAACGATTCCAAAAGGGTAACAGTGTTAGTACCTCCATTTATCGATGACAATTGGAACATTGCCACTTTTGAACATAAAGTAATCTTCAAACCTTATCTATGCGTACATATACATTATTAAGATGCCTTAAGTAACAGTGTGGTACAAAGTGGGGAGGGGAGGAGGAGTTGTGCACGGGGGTGGGGAGGAAGGATATGGGGGGGTGGTGTACTGGAGCTGGGGGTGGAGAGGGGAGGGGGCGAGAACTCCTTGAGTAGATTGAAAAACGGGACGAGAGAGAGGGTGGAAATATTAGCGGATGAGTCCATTAAAAGCGCGGAGAATGGAAACATTTTGTAAGAAGGGAGGAAGATTAGGTTTTTCTCGTTTATAGGCGGGGAGGAAGTTGGGGGATAGAGGAAAAAAAACCCTTGGGAGTGGTTGAGTTTTGTGAGTTTCCGAGAAAGAAAAAAAGCGGCGTGATTTCGCAAAAACGAGCTTTTTGTAAAGGATTTAAGTTTCTGTGGTACAAAAAAGCGCATGAATGCTGAACATCACCAGATTATTGTTATGTTAATCTCACAAATCATTTTAAAATTTTTCCTGCATACTTTTCTATGCCACTAAGTTTTAAAGATCTTTGACTGCACAATGAAAATGCTAGTTAAAACCGATTGACTGAATTGAGAATTTTGACGTACAAATTTTCATAGAGAGGATCACGGAAGCCAAAATTTCATCCAAGAAAATCACCATTAGTGAAACGGAACGGAGGAGAACATTTATTATTCCTGCAAAAGGAGAAAAAAATTCTGCAACTATGTATCAGGCAAGCAAAGATTGGATGAATTATTATTCCTCTTGCGCCAAGTTTCACCTTCCATCTTCTTAATACAATCGTTTGCTAATGACTTATCATGTAATTGAGACGCAGATTGCTTCATCGCTTATAGATATTTTGTAACCATCGCAGTAACATATGTTCTAAGTGATTAAACAAGCAGGTTAACTGGCTCACCTACGAATGATTACCCAACACCAGAAAGGATTCCGTAGCGACGATCCCGAGTGAATCCCGTCTTAAATCTTCTGCCCGTAGAAAAATAACATGTAACATCCTTCTTGGCAATCAATTATATAAGTTTTTGTTCCAAGCGTATCAAGTTTAAACTTGCTGATTTACACTAATAAATCCTTTTTAACCGTGAGTGTGCAACGAAATGTAGCTACATGCAACTACTGCACCCTAATATGAATTCCTACATTACTAACAAATTAAAAAAAATCAGGTGATATTGCGTGGAATTTAAACAAAATGAGTGCGCATAAATATGCGATATTTTAAAAACAAATTTCAGCTTTAATTACGATCCGGGTTTCAATTTATTACATCATTATCACGTAGATTAAATGTGTACTTTTTGTGAAAAATATACCATAAAATTAGATTAATTTAAGTTAAAATGAAATTGGACAGTATCATCAGTAGGCGAATTAATGTTGTAATTTTTGTGAAAAACTGTGCACCTTCATATTCATCCTATAGTACTGTTTCCCAATTAGGATAAAGCCGAGGTAAAGTCTAAATTTGAGAATTGAGAGTAAAACTTTACTTTTGGCGTCGGGTTTTTCATATTTTCTATTATCGTAAAGTGTGTTCATTCATACGAAAGGTATGAATTACATGAATTTCTTTATAGTAAATGGTCAAACACCGCCAGAATAGCTGCTGCCCATAGCATGATAGAGACCTGAAAACGAAGTTTAATCAGACCAATTTGAGAAATTGAATGTCAGTTGACTAACGAAATGCCTCAATGAAAGAGGGTGAATAGTTTGAGAGGAAATGATGGAATGAGAATTTTGCTGATGAATGAGGAGGAGCAAGTTTTAAATAGGGTATTTTAAGATATTTTAGGGAAAATTTATTGTGTATGGAGCGAACAATATCATCGTGACATATGGTTCCCGTGAAATTTAATGGTAAAATAAGCTAATGCCCTTAATATACTGCGAATAACCATTATTCTTTTTCCACTACAGCTACACCAAAAGGTGCGATATGTGGGATATGGGATATGTGATATTGTGATAGTATAAATAGTAGGCTATTGAAATAATCAAGAAATAAATATTGATACTAATATTTTATCGAATTAAAGTACCAATGCTACACGTTATCGAGTTGAATAGAACCATTGTTCTAATATGATTGACTTATTGGGTACTCGCCAACTGAAATACAACTTTGCGAGACGTTATCATTATTTTCAACCGTAGAATAAATGTAATATCATTTTTCCAATGTATGGGTTAATCATGTAAAAGATTATCACCTTCACGATTAGTTAATCAATGAATACAGTATTCTAATAGTCAAGCTAGGTTTTAATGTGAGACAGTAGCGGCCTATCTAATTTTGCATGGGTGGTACCACCAAGAGCAATTTTCACTTCTCCCGCCAGTCCAGCTCTGGGATCATTGGTACGCGCGAGCCCTTATGCCGCGTCGAGGTTGCAGTCCAAGAGAATGGCCTCTTTTCGATAGCTTTAACTAAATCCTACCTATCCAAAGTATTTATTTTTCACATACTGAGCTTGAAGTTACTAATTTTTCAAGTGAAATAATTTGTGAAAATGGGGAAACATACGTCTTTCAAGAATGCAATTTTCGCCCAAAAAATGTATGAGAAGCAAATATTCTCAGGGAATCAAATGGTGATTAAATAAATGCATTACTCATATTTACTTTTGAGTAAAGTATTGCCAAATAGCCTCAGCATTTAACGACAATACCTATAGGTCCAAAAAGAATGGCACCACAATCATCTCCTCATCTGAGTCCTCTTGTTGGTAATCTCAACACTACACCCTCACATTGTAGTTTTAAATTGGTAATGCTATGCTGTTCTCCTCATGAAGGAAAAATTCCTATACATACGAATAATCTGCATGTTTTGTGACATACTTTTCCTTTCCAATTAGTGAGAAAATTCATAGTTGAAAGCGGTATTTTTTTAACAATGATAGCAAAAATGTGGGAGGCTCTCATATTTTTTGACTCACGCAGTGACGAGTAAACCCCATTTAAGATCTCCACGTGACACCCACCTTTCCAACTTTAACCGCCTGGCGTTTCCTCCGTAAAAGATCTTAAAATATCCACGTGGAGAGGGGCACATTTTTCGTCACACTCCCGACCGTTCCCCAGCCATACTCCCCCTCCCGGGAAGCGACTGCCTGACAGCTGAAATCAGAAATGGGTAAAAGAAAACGCGCGGGATAAACAGGTGAGCAACGATGGGCGGGAGAGGTAGGCCTTGGCGGCGATGGAATCGGTTGGGAGCGACATCCGCGAGACAGAAGGAAATGGATGAACGGGGAAAGCCTTTTAAAGAGAGGGGGCGGAGGAAAATTGAGGGGGTTTGGTGGGGGGCGAGTGGTGAGAGGAAAGGAGGACTCAGGGGAATAAGTTGAGAGTGTGAATCGAAAAAAGCCCGAGAATGCCAAAAGTGGATACATAATAATACGCCAAAATACATACAGAAACCTCGCAATACGTGTTTGAAAATATCTATGCTATACACAACGGGAAGAACAGAGAGTAAGTAAGGAGTTGGGAGAAAGAGGATACTATTTCATAGGAGATAGAGAAATTCGGAAAATGTAGGGAACTGAAGAAGGAAAAAGCAGTGGGAAGGGATGTATGCCGGTGAAATATAACTTGTGTAACTATATCATGCAATTGTCAATGCCCGTCTAAATCATCGTTAATGATTGGTAACACTGAAAAAATGAGTCTACAATGAAACTGCAAAATTATTTAAGGAAGATTTTCATTGTTTTCATCTACATATTAATTGACTGCTAATATCTTACATAAGTATTTACTTTCTTAAATATAATCAGTGTTCCATTGTGACAATGCTTTGGATTCACATCCTGGTTGCGAGTAATGTTCAAATTCATGTGCATTACTCAAGTATCCAATACTGCACTCTGAAATCTGTGATCCTTTGGTGCCACTACTGAAGCGTTCATTATTTTAGCGTCTTTAAAGTGTCTATATTCCGTATTACTTTCCATGGGCGAACATAAGGATTTATTTTCGTGATACTATCACTCTTTTATTGTCATTTTACATTTAACGTTTTGTTATTATGTTAGGCATAGAAATGGATTTCATTTCCTCTTTCTTCATTAATTTCCTTAATTCGGTCTTATACTTTGGAAATTCTCTCGATTCTTAGTTTGCTTAAAAGCTCCTAGCATGCAACCTAAGGTCATGGTCATTGTTAATGATGTACTCCTTCACAATGGGGGCTGAAAAGTACTGTCCTAACTTATGCGAGGGATAACTTTGACTTTTCATGACCTAAGTTTGATGATAGTAAATGCAATACGATATTTTCGGCCGGGGAACTAAACAACATCTCCTCACTGGCCGAAGCGTTGATCATCACGGAAGTTAACATTACTTAGGGTAGAGGCATGAAGGAAAGGATTGAATAAGTAAAAGAACGGATATCTCCCGAAAGAAGATGAGAGTAAACTGGAGGCTTTTAAGTTTTCGGTGTGTAGAATGATTGACAGAGTAAGCAGCTTATAGAGTAAGACAATTGAGGGAGTGTTAATATGTTGGGTTGGGAAAGAAGGCTGGTATTAGAAACTAGAGGATAGAACTCATTGAAATTCAACAGGGAGAAGAAAACATTGGACATTACAAATATTTAAAGTTATTCAAAATATCCTTCAAATACGCTGTACAAATTGTATACGCAGATATTAACTCTGAAGACTCGGATGGAGGGTGAAAAAAGTTTATAGTTCTCTATTTTAGTGGAATATTTAATATTCTTATCATTATTCATAGGTGCGCACCAAGCTATCAAATTGTCTGCACCACTCCACCTAAGAACACTAACAAGGGGAAGTTACATCCTAATTTGATTGATGAATTAACTAGCTAATTATATAATGATGCGTTTACAATAGGGCCTCTTGCATTTCAACACGCAATTTTGAACTGCTTGTGCTTAGATTGTAAAGAAATTCGCAAAAAATTCACAGGAGGCAGAGAAATTGGCTCTTCCACGTTGAGGGGTGAGAATATGTTAATGACCGTGATAGAGAGGAGAACGCTGGGATGGCGTTGGAGATGTAGGTGAAGAATTGGATTGTTGGATGTTATGAAGGGTGGTAAAGATGCAATGAGTTTTAAAAATTCAATTTGGTAAAAAGGGTACTTCGCTTTTGCAGGGAACGTGAGCGAGAAACTTATAGAGGTTGAGGAAATTAAAGACAGGATTTCCTGAGTTTTAACGTCAACTTTCTAGCCCTCTATGGCGCTCACGTCCAATTAAGTCAATGGGCTTCGAGCAATACCAGTATATTTAGATGCAGCTCCGTTTTTAATCACAAAATTGTGAAACGCACTGCTGACACTTTCCCACCCTCTCAAGTAAAATGCAGTTATGATAGCGGCGTTGCCTTCCACGTAGGTATAGGTGTAGCGAAACTCCTTGGCACTCGCTTGAGAAGAGAATGACGCAAAGGAGAGGAAAGCATACATGAGATGTGGGATGAAGCGGCCGAGCCTTTTCCCGAGGACCCTGCGGAAGTCCTTCGATAATTTTCCCAGCTCATCAACGTTTGGTTTACGGTCAGTGTCCTCTAATCCTACACTGGTGAGTGCCACCAAGTTTCGTTATACCTATACTGTCCTCACTCATCCTCTCCTTAGTCGTCCCCTTCCACGCGAGCCTTCCCCTCCTTGACGTCACGCTTCGTACATGCGACATCCACCAAGTTTCGTTGCCACTATGCGCAGAACTTTGGATGAGCTGTGAAGTGACTATGATGAAAACGGTTGAGGCATTCTTGAGCATCATACGCCCCTCATAGCTGTGACAACACCTCTTCTTCCGGGGAAGAGTCAAGACTGCCACAACAATGCCCACCAAGAGAATGGAATAAGCTTCCCTCACACTCCCGGCCGTACTTGTTCCCGCCCCCTTCCCCAACCCATCCCCCCCTCACCCAAACCGCCCTCCCCCACCCACGGATCAATCCTCCTTAAGCCCATCTCTCTCTCTTCAGTCTCCCTGGTGAACAACGAGAGCGGCGAAGAAGCCAAACCCCCAACTCTCTCTTTCTCTCTCTCCCACCCCTCTCCCATTCCTCACGCCTCGCTCCCGCCTTGATCCTTCTGGGGCATCCCCGGGCTTCTCACTCAATTGAGTTTACAAGGGCCTCGCACCCTCCTACCCACCCCATTCCAGATCCCCCTCGTCAAATGCCGCCTGGGCGAAAGAGCAAAAGAATGGAATTGGGCAGGGGGGACACGTCCTTCCTTCTTCTTTGCCGAATGGTGGGATAGGGGGTTTCCCCTCCTTAATCCATTCTTCCTTTGCTGATGTAAGCAGGCAAAAAATATATCTTGCAAAAGTTCCTGGCGCAGATCTGCGCGACAAGGAGGGGAGGTAGAAGTGAAAGGTGGTGGTGAAGGGAAAAGATGGAGGGGAAGAGAGTGAGACAACGAGATAGAGGGTGAGGCAGGAGAACCAAAAAACTTCGCGAAAAAAGCACGAGGAACACACACTCCAGACTCCGGTGGTCAAAAGCCCCCGTCACTATGACTTTACCAGAGAACCAAGCCTGAAGTTTCATTTTGAGACGAGTCGGAATGGAATTTCAGGAAGTAGTGACTCGTCATCCCACTTCCTGAAGTGCCTGCACTGGCAGAAATTAGAAAGACTTTCTGATTCTCCACGCTACACAACTGCACAGCAATCATTATCATGGACCTTGATAATGATTCAGCAATCATTATCAAGGACCTTGATAATGATTGCTGTGCTGCCGAAACCTGGGTCGGTAATAAACCAATTTTTGAGTGGAATTTTCTAAGTTGCATTGTTTCATCATGTCGGTAAATATTCAATATTTACTATATCAATAAAATTATTTTAGATATATTTAATTCCTGAGCTGATAAAATAGCGCCAGCCTCGCAACGCACTTTGATCCAGCTTATTAGACTAAAAATGAACAAAAAAAATAAATGCCGGTTTTCCATTTTTTTGTGAGTAAAAGCGCACCAAATTGAAATTCAAAACCTTATTTTTTAGCAAAATAATAATTGTTTCCCAACCATATCCAAGTTCACACAACATATTTTTTCACTGTGAATTTCACGTACATACTTTGGAAAATTAAGAGCAGAAGAATTTTTCCAATGTTTGCTATCACGGCCTGCTAATGGAAGTGTATTACATCCTACTACTCCGTTTCCACAACAGCCATACGGACTGGCCTACCTACACCTTGCTGTATTTAATAAACAGAGAGGAGTGTCATAATTCTTTTACTTCATTCAAAAAACTGTGAAAGGTATCATGGATGCGGTAATTCAGATTTCGTTGAAAATAAACTGCTTGCTTTTAACTTGTTCGCTGAAACTCCGTAATGGGGTCGCACGGAATTAACGACTGTAACGCCGATGTAAGTAGTATTTTTACGCCGATCTAAATTTCTAGATTAGATAAGTACGAACAACGTTATTCCTCAACAGATGCCGACAACCGAGGCAATAGGGGAAAATATGAGGCATTGGTACATTGTTGTGTTACATAAAACGTCGTAATTGATGACATCACATGTCTCAAACTCGCTAAAATGCTGGGAAATACATCTTATCTCGTAGAAACATGTTTATTCACTCTCTTCCCCATGTTCCGGATAGGTCTTCTTTGGTTTCGTTGCCTATTCTTTCCCTATGCAGAGCTTTCTAGAGCTTTACGACGATCTGCAAGTGGCAGGCACCTACACGTCTTCGTTAGAAATGACGTGAGGCGGGCGACTAGGGGGAGGGGACGGGTGTCTGTCCTGTCAGGCGTATTGTTGTAGGCTCACTTAGACTGACGCCTTTTTCCTTAACGTTAGTTCTCGGCCGCACCTCGGGGGTCCCCCCGACCCCAGAGTTCCTCCTTCCCCTCCATCACAGTTGCTCTTCGTATTCCGGCGCTTTTCCATTTCTCCTTCCGTGAAAACATTCTGTAAATATAGCGTTCGGAAAACTTTTAGTCGTCTCGAGATCGCCGCAGTTCGCGCTAGCATGTGGCGTCGGGAGGTAGTCGCTAGTGAAGGCGACGCGTCGACTGCATTTGTCAGCCTCGGGGAGCCGTGCACCAGATTCAAGCAGCACCGTCGATCGAGCGCCCGGGCGAAGTCGGAGGGGCAACCACGCAACGCCTGTTGAGGGCAAGGACACTTTTTTTCCGTGGATCAGGTGGCTGACACTGACTGAGAGAGAGCAACATCGCAAATGTAACGCCGGAAACGGGGCAAGTACGAAGGAACATAATGTTATTATAGTAAGGCCGTGATAGTTTACATCTATCGAGATCTAATCCGTATTATATTTCATGTGAAACGCAACAATGAACCATACATTACAGAAGAGAGTATGTGGCGTCTTAATGGAAGAAAATGAAACTTGTATTTTTTTGTATTTTGGGCTATCACGCACAATTTGTCCGTAAATTTTCGAATTAATTCAGTGATTTTTTAGTTCTTTTTCAATTTGCGTTATAATATTACGTCATTACGGTACTGCGATTAATACCTATAAATTAAAGATTAATCGTAATGGTCAATGTAAGCAAAATGAAATTTGACTCGTGTGCATTTCAGTCGTGCAGGTCTCGATTGACAGGGAGAGTTAAAATCTCGTAAAAGTGTGCGTGTGGTTGGAGGTTTAAGACCGAGCGTGACTACAGCCCCAGATACACACAGGAGTCGAAGTATCGAATTCCGACAATATCGATGGCGAACTCCAATAGGAGTCGGTATGATACACGTCCAAGTTCACCTTCCAAGTGGACTCGTATAGGAGTCAACTCCTTTGTGTAATCGCCGCTTAACACTCGGAATTTGAACCTCTGGCAACACGCACATGTTTACGAGACTTTAACTCTCCCTGTCGACTGTCAACTGGATAACCGAAATGCATGTTTGTTAGTCAAATACGTATTGCTTTTGTTAACAATTGGTATTAACTTTATTTTAAATACACTTGTAAATTTTTCTCTTCTTGAATTAACAATACCTATGTTTTTGGCGTATTAACTACACAACTGATCCATTCGATATGGCCTATTTCCCATTTTAATAACTTTAATATTCCGATCTGCTTTTGTGAGGTATGGTTTCATATATTCCCTTCTTTAATCTTCGGATTGAGCTGGGCCATAACACTTCGCTGTAATAAAACCTCATTATATCGTAGGGAGTAAAATTTACTCTCTGCCATTGGGGTAGCGAAAGTTGACAGCACTCCCTTGAGAAGAGATCCATGCAAGGGGGAGGGGAGCATTCAAAAGAGGAGGGATAAGAGAGGCCGAAGGTCACTCGGGAAGTTCACTTCGGGAGTCATTCGGTACATTTTCCCGCTCATTAACGCTTGGTTCACCTTCAGTGACCTTTTATTTTCCGCTGGTGGGTGACACCAATTTTTGCAATACTTATACGGATATGGTGAACTCATTCAGTATCATTATTAGTATTCATTATCCCTTCCCTCCATCACGTCTCCGCTGTCATCGTATTCTGCGGAGGAAACGCTCTTTTGAACAGCTCATCTTAAACTGAAGCTCCTATTTGCACTGGAGAGCGATAGCATTATTTTTACAGCTGCAGATTCTAGTAGGGAATTCCCATAACATTCCATATGTTTAGATCAATTATATTTTCCTACAATTACCTAGTCGATCCTCGGTATCATTCGGTAGTTCTTGCATTGCGCAGTTCCATAATATTTTTAAATAAGATCGCTTAAAGCGTTTGTCTCTTCCACTTCGTCTCTTCTTTGTAATATATAATGTACGTCATCGGTGCATGAAAATTGGCAAGTGCACTAAGACTGATCACCATAGATTTTTAATTTTGTAACCAGTGATTATTATTCAGGAAACAATGAATATAGCCACCCTTTATGCCAAAGGCATAGTCCGGGTATTGAAGGATTCATAGGACAAATAAACATCGCTGCTATTGAAAATGCTACTTTTGACGTTGTCAACCGCTGGATTATACTCTACTCTCCTTTTCCTGATTAAGAAACTCAACGCACATATCAACGGTGAATGGCGGAACTCAATTAAGTCATTGAATGCAAATATATTTATGTACACAAGGGAAGTGCTCAAGCTGTTATTCATTCAGAAGACGGCTCGAGAGAACTTGAGGGACGAGGTCACCAGCTATCAACCAAGGTGCTATTTATTAAGTAGTAATGAGTCTTCGTGGCCCATTATTGGGTTTTCCCGTGTATTAAAGAGGACAAACAATCACTAAACTCTCCGTGCACGAAATGGAAAACGAACGAATTACAACGATCACAACAAACAAGATAGGATACGAACACCTCAAATGGTCACGCTGACAGTATTCTTCAGGTTTTGTGGTTTTCTTATAAAATAAGTTCAATGTTTTTCACATCCGTTGAATTTCAACGGGTACCTTCAGCTAGTGTATAATAAATTTGCCTCTTTCACTTCTCTGAGTGTTACGCCATTTCTCTTTAATTCTAGGTTGAAATTATTCCCTGGAAATAGCTTCCATGATGGGGTTTTTGCTGATAGTAACCAATAGACCCTTCCTTAGATAGATCACCTTGTTTCCCGTGGATAATTTGCTCGATATATCTTTCTTAATTCTTCCAATACTGGTGATCCCACATCTGAGGTAGCGAAATTCTTGCACTTGCTCCTCTTTCTGTTTTCGATGTCTCAGTGTGCATTTTTCATCTAGCTTTATTTGATTAAGCGTATTTTTTTGTGAGAATCAGATAAAGGTGCCTTGAGAATTGTTTTGTCATATAAAAAAATCCTTGGTCATTCCAGGCATCGAATCGTAGAAGTGCCTTTTTTTTGACGGAATCACGATCCCTAATTGCCGACTCCGTGGGTGCTGTGCGAATATCACTTAAAGGTTTATTGCTCCACCCTATGATAAGCTCCATTTTCGCTTTTCGCTCGAAATTTTACACTTTTAACGCTGGGTTTTATAGTGTTCGGTTAATGTTAACTAGGAGAAGACGCAGCCAATATCTTTGAGTAAAGCTAATTGTAGGTTCTAGTATTTTATAGTATTTTTTACTTGCGTATATTAGACATGGTTGTCATTGGAAAGTGATCGTAATATTATAATATATGAAATGGAGAAATTGATACACCAGGCAATATTATATCAGGCCTGTATTCCATCGGTTGGATGCGACATAGAATTGTGGCTCACTTGGCGCACCTTTCGTTGACAGTAGAAGAACACCAACGCCGGGCTATCCTCCTACCTTCTTCTATTTCCTTGAGATCCCTCCGCGTCTGATCTACCTTTATTTCCTTAACATAGGTCACCTTACACAGTATAATCAATGAATGGCATTCCAACACCAAATTGGTAATATGTAGATGACGACATCTATGGCAGCAACTGATGTCATCTCTGTGTAGTACACGCGAACCCAGGCTACGGCGTTAAAAGAGTGGGGATCTAGTTTCTTTTATTAATGGGCGTTATGTTTGAAAGACTAAATACCTTACCACGGCTTAATTTAAGATCTCTCATTGGTTGTTCAATCCTAAGATTGGTTGACCGCAGCCCCCTACCCTTCCCTCTCTAATGATAGTTCTCTTACTCCCTGCTGGTTCTTCCTATGTATTTTCTTCTTTATTCGGTCTACGTATTTATCCCTTGGCATTTTTCTTGGGACTTTACCCTCTATTTTTCCTTCAATTATGTCCTTTACATACTTCAGTGTGTGCCCAATCCATCTGGCTTTTCTGGTTGTAAGTATAGTGTCCCATATGGTCTTCTCATCTTTTACACTTCTGTATACTTCTACAATTCTTTTAAATCCGTCCATTTGATTCTCTTATTGAATATATTTATCTCTTTATACACCATCTAAATGTGCACAGGTACCAATATAATAGGGAAAATAGCACACGCTTTATTTTTAGCCTCATGCTTGCGATTACACTGAATCCCACTCGGAGGCATGCAATGCAGATGTACACTTCTACAGACGATGGAATCTGAATGGACGGTGCTAAAATATGTAACCGTGTGTGCAGGCCTTTACAAAGTGAACCAATCTAAAAATTTTCAAGAGCTAAAGTTTGGAAAAGTTGGCACCACTCTACCGTCACCCTGTGTCGAAAAAGATTGCATTGCTTAAGGTGTCCCAAGAGGATGAGGTTCAGGATGGTGTGTGGGGTGAAGGCCGGTGGCCGGGGATATTGGGCACCAAGTGCCGTGGAGGGCAGGATGGTTTCCGCCACCAAATCCTTCCTCATCCAGGGCTTCGCATCACTTGGGGTACCGCAGTGAGTCAGGGTTTCCCTCTCTGATCCCCTCTTACCCTTCCCCCCCCGAAACATATCCCACCTCTATTTCTCCCTCTCTCTCTCCCGACACCCCTTTGCTATACAGGTCGCCGAAATTGCGACTCGGGGTAGGATTTGGCTCTTTTGAGCGGGGAGTGAGGGACCAGGGGATTTTGGGGCACGGGATACGCTAGTGTAGGGATCGGGCTCATTCATTGTTCCACCCACCCCTTTAACGCCCCCCGGGGGGCGCGTGGCGGGGTCACGGGAGAAATTGGCCCCAAGGCGGGTCACCACCCTTCCCCTATCTTGTCCCGTCGCAGAAGGTGACGAACAGGAAGGATTTTGGTCTCTCGCCTTAGGATCACCTCCCCATCTTCCCTGAATCATCAAACCACGTCCGGAAGCGAGACTAGTAAGTTCACATGGAGCATAAATGTCAGAGGACTGCGCTTTCGATCAGCATTCTGAAGTTATGTCCACGATTTCTCCCAGCGAAGATTTACTCAAACGGCGATCTTCAACTTCAATCGATGTTTATGGTGCACATTCTAAGTCCCACCGTCCGAAAATAGCTGCAGATATAAGAAAAATTGCCCAAAACCTCATACCTATTTTTTCGTCAAGAAAAGACGATCGCCTTATTCTAACGTTAAGCGTTTGCAATTTAAGCGTCGGGATTTTCGGGTTGTTTCCCTCGTTGTTATAACAAGTTAAACAAAAATTGATATACATTTAATTTTTTTAAGAATTTAAATTTATTCCTACGATTGACTCTATGACATTCATTCATTCATTATTCTCTCTTGTTTGGAAGAGGGTGGTTGTGCTGCCAAAAATTCAAACATTTACGTGTGAATTTCTTTCTCTTTTTGTGTATGTGTTTTTTATTGTCACGCCTGTTATACACACTATAATACACACTATTTTATAGTTACTATATAGATTCTACTGACAGAACTTCGATTGAAGTCACCAAATTTATGAATTCCGAGTTATTTTTAATTACTTGTAACGAATTCATTGTGATCACCGAAAAGTTTTACTTTTGGTTGTCACTTTGCGAATCACTAAGATCTGAGTGGTGGATTTTCAATTACAACTGTCTCGCTCGAAGATATTCAAATGAGAGCAATCCGTTCGTGTTTGAATGGTGTCAGAAGATAAGTTTGTACCAAAGACCTTTTCGCACCACTTTTTCAGAGTAACGGTCTTGAGGCTAAACACCATCACAAACATTTTTGTGTCGTAATGTCTCTCAGAATCAGCAGTCAGATGGGGTTGGAGAAGCGATAAGCCTTTTCCCTTGTGGATGGGGGCTTTGAAATGAAATAGGGTATAGGAACATGCTCATAGGAATTCACCTCCGAGGAAATATTGCTGGTTAACCTTCATCTTAGATATTTTTCCTCGAGACTTCTCACGACGTAGATGCCTTTCTGACGCGCAATATTCTTCAACTCTCCCTTTGATTTCTCAGGAGGGGTGTGTTGTATTTCCGGGCACGATGGACTGCAAAAAAACACTTCATCGGTATCAATTGTGCGGGATGATGAGGCTAGCGGACGTGAGCAGGAGAGGAGTCTCAGTGGAGGAAAGAGAAAATAGTTTCGCAATTTTCGGTCACCATCAGCAGCAGTCATCAATCCAAAGATTGAATCCGCACAACAACCTAGTTCTCAACAAATCTCTTCATTCCATGATGGGAGTAGTTTCGCAAGTTTTTTCATTCAACTTCTTTCATAACTATCTAATAGTAACCCATCCATTGTCTTTCTCGGTGGGTCAGTTTCATTTCTTTTTCCATTATGCTTTCGCAACTGGGCGTCATCTCTCTTAATTTATTGTAGTAGGTTCGTTGCTTGTAATTAGTAAAGTTTTCGTCAAACAACTTTTCTCCCGAGCTCTTAAATAGATATAACTCGAAGGTATTGTTCTCTGCCCATTTCATCTCTGTTATACTCATAAAAAATGTCCAAAAATATGATCCACCCAACATAGCTATCGCGCGAAATTTTGCAATTATTAAATGAAAATTAGTGCTAATTTGTTAATTGTTTCCCTTTTGTATTTTCTAGAATGGTTATTCATCACGGTACCGCGAAAATTCCTCTCATAGTTCTTATGTTTTTTGGAATATTTAATGCAATAGTGTTCCATTCAATATGGCTCATTCCGCATTTTATAAATGGGTTCAATATTCTATCGCACAGTATGGTTCCATCTATTCTCTCTTTCACGGTATTTTGAGCTACAATTCACTTCACATATTGAATCGACGAATTTGGCGTCATTATAATGAAAAAAAATCTTATTTTTCCGTTGATAGCAAATTATTATTAGCGACTTACCATTATAATTTTTAAGCTATTTACCGAATAAATGATACCCATTTTTATGGAAAATAGTACGAGTATGTACTACAGATTTACAATCGAAGCATAAGTAATAACGTAAAGATTTCGTCAGAAATGTTACAATTAGACGTTTCTTTCTGAACTATTTTTTTAAATCTATTACCGGTGTAACTTTAACCCTTAGACTAAAGTCACAAAAAAATTTCCATTTTTGAAGGAGTTTTGGAAGAGATGTGAGAAAATGAATGGAGTTAAAACCTTTTATGTGTTTATTTAATTAAGTACTTACTGAGAATATCAGTAATTAAAAATCAAGTTTTTGCGTCATTAATGTCACTATAGGCGTTATTAGGGGTTAGGTGGAAGAAGGGACTTTTAAAGTCTCAATCTTGCCCCTATAAAGGCGTTTATCCATCTATCTATCAATATTTCTTTTGTATTTTTAGTTGCTTAAATTTAAAAATAACATTTGAATATGGTCTCCTTATGAATAGGGAAAAATCTCACTCAAACTACCATAATCTGTGGCCAAACCTAAGGTACACATTTTATTCAATCCATTTCAATTTGGACAGTAGTTTCTTTTAGATTTTATCAGCCGCTGATCAAATCAATGCATATATTTTACTCATAATGGCGGTCATGAACGTCACGGAGCAACCCATTTTACCGTGCGGGTGAATATTTAATACTGATGACATGTTGAACGAGCCAAAATTTTTTAGTGGAAAAAATAAAAACTGAATTGTCACCACGGGTGAAAAATGGAATGTTATTGGACTGAGAAAACAATGTTTCTCGCCGCGGGACGCTCTGAAAATGAGACGGAATCTATTTTCGCCGTGGTGTTGAGTGCCCGTCAAGGCTTTTCGTGCTTTCTTTCTTTCCTACGGCCGCATGCCGCATGAAAACAAACGCGGAGCGCGCTGCGGCACCACATGCCACCATTGCCACCCTCCCCCCTCCCGCCTCTCCCGAAGAAAATGGTTTATGCGTCGTATTCTGCAAGTAGAATGGAAATGTGACCTTCCTAAGGCTCCAAACTCTTTTTAACCCGCTAAGAATTTTCTTTGGTGATCGGTGGCATGGTGGGAAACCGCATCCTCCGCTTCGGGATAGCTGCTATCGCAATTTCTCAAGATTTGGTGTAGAAGGAGAGGAGAAATTAATGGTTTAGTGCTGACTTACATGGCGAAGCATTATTATGAGTGGAAATCAGTTCGATTATTTTATGAAGCGCTCTCAGTAGATAAAATTTGTGAATTCATCGACGCGTTCTAATGTTGACATAGGTAAAACAGGAACGTTGAGTACCTTTGGTTGGTAAAGTGTCTAAGCATGTTTCAATATTTTTTCCTTACATCACGTTGACTTGTTACTGGGGCGTACTATATCTCATGGAGAACGACTTGTATTATTTGACAAGTATCTGGGGAAAGTAGTATGGTAACTGGTTAATACTTTACTATGCATAATTCGAAAATTGGCATCTTTTTCATTATAATGAGGTAAAATTAAATGAAATTTATATGAAGTGATATCTCACTCACACTACCTTATAAGATATTTTATGGGTACTAAAATGAAGTAAGACATTGTCTAAGAATGATAATTTTTAATCATAATGTATTTAAATTTTATAATTATATTTTAGTGACAATGTGGTGAAGAATAAATAAATACATAAAAATATATCTAGCGCACGAGTTAGAGGCAATAGGAGAGTGGCTATGATCCCTCAAAAACCTGCTCTTGGCCTGCAGAAAGTGAAATAAAAATATTTATTTTAAGGATAATAACAAATCTGCCGCTTTAAGGTAGTTTGAGCGAGATAGTTACCTATTCATAATGGAGACTATATTCGATTTTATTTTTTATTTTCAGCGTCTGTAAGAAGTATGAAGAAAATATTGTTATATTAATGACGCAAAAATATAGTTATAGATGGAAAAATTCTCAGTAATTAGACTGCTTGTGTCAGGTGAAACTTGCTTAAAATGGTGAAATGAAATCTTTTACTTAGTAATTCCACATGAACTTTCATGTGGAATTACTAAGTTAAGCTTTCATTTCACTATATTCGCAGTAATTAAATAAATACTATCAGACCTGCTGTCTGCTTCGCAGGTAGTCTCTGTCTGGTTTGCTCTTGAGGTGAACTTGATGTTTTTCCTTTTTTTTGCACTACTCAAGTGGAAGCAATGGGAAATGTGGCTAAATGAGTGTATATGTTTCCCAAAAATGAAAAAAAAACATTGAGAACAGTTTTTGAAACATAAGTAAACATTTTTGAAAAAAGAAAGCCATAATATTCATTTTTCTTCGCAATGCTCAGTGTAGTTGGCTTAGGAGAGTACCATTTTTGAGATACAGTCACTCCGACGATTGGTAAGTCATAGCTAAAAAGATGCGCGAAAACATTTCGCCTTCTATCACACAGAGAGTCATTGTTTACTTTTTTGCATACATTTGCTGTAGTAAAGTTTCCTTTCCTTAACTTTCACGCTCTACTAGTCTAAGGAGAGTACCATTTTTGAGATACAGCCACTCCGATGAACCCGGGAGTCCCGAGAGAGAGAGACACTCGCTCTGAAAAAGTGAACCCGGGAGTCCCGAAAAACTTAAGTCCCCGGAATCTAACTAAATTTAAACTATCAAAAACCACGGTTTTTTTTGCATTTTTCTTTGCACCACCAACTACTAAATATGCAAAACTACTACCAAATCATACAGATAAAGAATCCACATTTAATGCACCACACCTCATTTCTCTAGCTCAAAAATTGAGAGAGAAATAAACAAAATGGATACAGAATGACTGATTGACACGCTTATAAATATATACATATATATAGATAAATAGATATCGACGTATGTCTCGTACTTGTAAGTCGTAAGTACTTGACTCATTATTTCACTTCATACGGTGAAACGGAATGTTTTTTGGTGATTGTGTAAAAGTTACTGCAGCGAATAATTGTATAAATAGTTGAAAAACACACAAACTACACACTGTTAGTTATTTAAAGAAACCCCGGCGTTATAAATTTTGAATTTTTTTCAATATTCACCCTCTGGAGCGCCCAGCCGTAATCTATCCCATGTAAAGCATTTTATCTTTTTATGCAAATTGATCGAAAATTAGTTCTGCAAGGGGTTTCGTATTTTGATATCATTGGAAAGACGAGGGATTTTTTTCTTGAAGTTAGTTTGAGCGAGAGCACTTCACCTAACTTTTGATAAATTTGGTCTTATTTTTAATAAGTAACTCTCATATTTCCATTGATATTAAAATACTAACCCCTTGCCGAAGTCCGGACTACATTTCGAGCAATTTGCCTAAAAGTATAGGCTGGTTTGCATGTCCTAGATTACAGCTGTGCGCTCTAAAGGGTGAATATTGAAAAAATAAGGAATTTTTAACAACAAGATTTCATCAAAAAAGTAACGGCGTGTAGTTTGTTTTCTCAACTATTTATAAAATATAATTAATTACTCTCCGCAGTAGGTTTTACAGAACCTCAAAAAAAACCATCTGTTGTGAAGTCATTTTCACCGTAAGGTGTGAAAAAATGAGTCTAGCTTATGATTAAGAGACTTATGTGGATATACTATTTATTTAATAACTGAAATTATTTGACATATATAACTATTATTTTGCACCAGTCACAATATTTATTTCATTCTCCTTACGGACGCTGATATTAAATAATAAAATTCATTAAATACGTGGTTTCCATCATGACTAGGGAAATATCTCGCTCAAACTACCTTAAATAATAGGAGAGCATTATTTTACTCTCGTTTCCCACTTTCACAGGTGATATTTTTGCTGTCACATCATATTGCATTACTGCAGCTCGAAAAGACCGATCGCTCTGTCTCCCCGCATTCATTTATTCTCGTCACATTTGAATCCGACCCCTCATCCCATTTCTTCCTCGCTATCCCACACCACCATATATTTCTCCTTGGCTGTGGGGTGCTAATACCCCTCCCATCATCGGACCGAATAGTTTGCGTGGAGCAAGGGGTTGGAATGGGAGGCGTCCATATGCCAGACGACTAGAGCCATACCGACCCTCCTCCGTCCCCTCCAATATCAAATGTACTCGCGCCCCATTCGATATCCCAGCATCCCCATCTTCCAATGCTCAGCGAAGGAATGAGGAAGACCGTGGTTGCTTCGATGCACGGCCTATGGGATCGCGTTAATGAATCTTTAAAAAAAAATACAGCGAGTGTTCATGATACTCACATCAGATCTTTGTATCATGAATGCGAAATTACGTACGTTACTCTCGTTATTGGGAAATTCTTTTGTTTTGTTTGTCAGAGAGAAATTTGAAATGAGGGAAAGAAAAATACGGTATACATAACATTTATTCATCGAAATCATTAGTACAAATTGGCTAACCTATGAACAATTGGTCGATGATAACTAATATTTTCTGCTTTACAATGTAAATTTTATATTTCTTGTTTTATTTACGCCTAACTCACGTTCTCAGCTCTCCGTAGACACCTTGATCACTGAAATCGACCGACTCGTTCCGGAGATACAACTGAACTGAGCGCGCGCCGTGCCCACACAAGCTCAAATTTAGACCCCCACGCGCAGCGCTGTGACGTCACCTCGCAACCCCTCCCCTCCGCTTGCGGAAAATTATTTTCGGCATGAATAAATTCTTCACGGGATTCCCACCAGGTGAGATGTTCAGCCAGAGCTGACGTTTCAATGGCTAACTCTGCCATCGTCCTCAGGGCGTTGAGTGCCGGGTCAAAATTTGTCCGGGTTTATATATCTTCCGGCCGTGCGTCAGGTCGTTTCTGATTGGCCGTTGTCGTTCCTGTGGATGTTGTTTTTTCGCGCCGTCTTAATTATCTTTAGAACTGGTCTCCATGCATGGCTCATTGCGTATCCCGTATCGCGGTTGAAGTTTTTATCCGCCAACCTTATCTCAATAGCCTCCTTTGTCTACCATAGTCTCGGAACGGAACATAGTCTCAACCGGGACCATCGAATCGTATTCGACGACGCAAATCTTCTTTGCAGATCAAACGGATACTGGGACCGGTTGACAAAGGAGGCTATTGAGATAAGGTTGGTGGATAAAAACTTCAACCACGATACGGGATACGCGATCAGCCATGCATGGAAACCAGTTCTTAAGATAATTAAGACGGCGCGAAAAAACAACATCCACAGGAACGACAACGGCCAATCAGAAACGACCTGACGCACGGCCGGAAGATATATAAACCCGGACAAATTTTGACCCAGCACTCAACGCCCTGAGGACGATGGCAGAGTTAGCCATTGAAACGTCAGCTCTGGCTGAACATCTCACCTGGTGGGAATCCCGTGAAGAATTTATTCACATCGTGCGCCAGGAAAGCACCTAGTCTTACATTATTTCCGGAAGTCAACGAAACGGGCTATCCAGTCATAGTTTTACATATTCTGTAATATTTATCGTTTTTGCACACGAGGCCCTCGAAAGTACACAAATATTGGTCTCGGCAAAACTTTACATGAAACCGAGAACGAAACATAAGATGTTCATTCGCATTTACATCAAAAAGAAAATGAAAACCTTCCTTTCCCTCCAAATTATGAAGACATATATTCACATCCCTTCTTCAGGAATAGGTGCCGCAGAAGGAAAGGACATAGGTAATTCAACGTATTTTAGTGTAAAGATGTCATTCATGTTTTGGTTACTTATTTTTCAAACATATAATTTGAAATTACTTGAAGTTTACTGCGAAAATGGGTGAAACTTGGGGGATGATAGTATATTTCTATCTAATACAAATGCATTTTCGCAAAAACATGTATTTAAATGTACTAAACAGTCTGATATACGGATAATGTGCACTGAAAATTACGACTGGAAAAGCGGGGACATGCTAGATTGACTGCACGAATACATGATCAAGTGACAGGAAAATAGTTCCTGCTTTAATTTCGAGTGAAATGAAGTGGCGCGCGTAAAACGGCCTTAAGAAGCAAATTCTCCGAGGGATTAATGATTTAGTCTCAGTAATGAAGTGGCGGAACTTCTACATGATGAAATAAGAACACTTTGCAGTTTTAGGATGAGATTCTAAGTGTAAAGCTGTATCATTTCAATCAGGGAATTGATTTTTAATTACTTTAGGCGACTACATTTAATTTTCTGAGCAATTGCATAATTATTACAAAAATTGAAGTCGAATACGTTAGGGTTAGTCGTATCAAAAATTGTTTCAGACAATAGTTACATAAAATACTTAGAATGTTAACAATTGCGTTAAACGAATCTGATGTTATGCCTACTAATGAAGTTATGATTTTTTGTGGAAACCCCTATTTTTGTCACCCCTCGAGCTTATGGTTTGTGTTATAAAAAAATCTTGCAAAAATAGATATTTGGTACTTATAGTAAATTTAAACGAACGTAATATATTATATACTAAGAGATTTACTGTAATCTTTCCGTTTTTCAAAAAAGCTTCCCCATTTCCACGCCCTATTTTGCCCAATTTTCCCAATAATGAACTTTACCGAGATTTTCCACCTTAATATTTTATGTATCAGTCTGGAAGTAATTTATGCAAAAAAAACGGCAGTTATTGTGACTAAAAACTATGCTGAAATTTTCCGGTACTCGCAATATGGTAACGACTGCAATAGGTAGTTCTTCCTCGAATTCTTCCTGAAAGTGACAAAATAAGAGAGGTACACCGTCGAGCAGTTAGGCACAATAATTCCTCCTAACCATGCCCCATTCTTGATTAAAACATTAACAAAACTGGACAATAAATACAACAAACATTCTTCACTTTTCGACCTTATCCTCTTCCAATTCTTTTCCCAATACCCTCCATCCATCAAGGCAGGTCTCTGCCACGCGTTCTTGTGGTGGCTCGTCGGGCATTATTGTGACCGTAGATGAACCACCGATGCGGCCGAACCCGCACCAAGCGGGTGCCAGCTCAGCCTCCGTGCCAGAGAGAGAGAGAAATACAAGTGTGAGGCACCAACCATCCCACCCGCAAAAAACGGCGTTTGCATTACAATAACGTCTTCTAATGACTCACACAGACCCCCTGCACATCGCCACACCCGAACCTCTCAGGGCCGACAACCCCCAAATTCTTCGGGGGAGTTACACTGCACTGTGGGGAGAAATGCATAACGACTTATTCCGGATGGGGCGGAGTGCCCCGGAGGCCCTCGGAGAAGGGATGGGGGGAGGTCTGCTCTCTTCCTCCCTCCCAGCAGAGATCCCCATGGCTCAGCATGGCCAGGGGCGACAGAGAAGGTTTGATAGCTCTGGGGGGGTTGTCGCATCGAGTCTTGCAAGGGGGGTGGGGGACGACGACTCAGATGGATGGCTAGATAATGGCCTTTATTGGCCCGTTCCCCCTACCCGCGTAGCATTTGGGACGCACCTCCCCCTTCCCGTCCCAGCCCTCTCCCACCCCTTGCTCAAAGCCCCCCCCCCCTTCCTAAACCCAACTTACACACACATGTATGCGTTATATATATTTTT
The DNA here is from genome assembly GCA_963573305.1 of Pyrrhosoma nymphula. Taxonomy (NCBI): domain Eukaryota; kingdom Metazoa; phylum Arthropoda; class Insecta; order Odonata; family Coenagrionidae; genus Pyrrhosoma; species Pyrrhosoma nymphula. The sequence goes on along the minus strand of OY754333.1, from coordinate 81,946,945 downwards.
TGCCTCTTTCATAATTTGATTTGGGAGGAAATGGGTTGAACGGGACTGTTCCGCTGGTGGGACTTTTACTGTCACCCGCCGCCCATTCCCTTCTCTTCCCCTATCCTCCTCTTCCCTATTTCATTCTCGTTGGCCTCACCCCCCTCCTGATTCCACGTCACCCTCTCCCAATGGGATGTGATTCGCCACAATACTAGAAGTTTCGGACCGGGTCGACTTTGTATTCTACTCTCAATGGGTTAGTGAGGAAGGAAAACTTCTGGAGGGGATTAGGAGGAGGCAAAGCAGGTGGTTGAACCAGGTAATGACTCTAAGACAAGAAGACGAGAACAGGCTGCAGGCGTTTGAGATGTGAGAGCGGAGGAGGATGGGGACAGTGCGGTGGACGGAAAGAAAGTCAAACGAGGAAGTGATTGGGTATGGTGGTTGAGGAGAGAAAAATGCTTCAAGGGATTAGGACGAGGCAGAGTAGGTGATTGGAGCAGGGGTGATGCTATGCTGAAGCAGAGGAGGTTGGGTAAGCGGGGAGGTGGGAAAGTTGAAAATAGGTTTTATGAATGGGATGAAGAGAGTAAGGACGTATTCTAAGATGAAAAAAGAAATTGTGTTGGTAGATGGGACCCTGCAAAATTTAAAATCCAGAGGATTTTCATTCACTTCCACTTAAGCTTACCTTAATCGGTAGATGAATGTAATAGTAAAAACAAACGTTTCGGATCGGCATGGAAGTTGACTCTGTCGATAAATTTGGGACCTGGATCGGCGTAGCTTCTTTTCTTCTTTCACCATAACGTTTCGGTTCTACATGGAACTCGACTCTTTAGATAAAGTTTTGAACCTGATCGGCGTAGCCTTTTATTCATAATAACTCTTCGGCTTGGCATGGAACTTGACTCTCTTGAATAAGTTTCCGACCAAATCAGAGTGGGACTACACTCTCACAATAATATTTTGGCTCGGCATGGAACTTTATTCTTTTGATGGAGTTTCGCACAGTGTCGGCATGCTAGTTCCTTCACAATACATTTTCGAATCAGCGTCGAACTTGACTCTCTTGATAAAGTTTCAGTCCGAATTGTGGTGGGCCTACACTCACAATCAAGTTTAGGATCGGCGTGAAAAATGACTCTCTTGATAAAAGTTTCAGATCACCACGGAAGTTTTCCTAGAAGCAGTGATTTTGGTGTTTTGTGCGTCGACAGTGGGATCGTTCATCTTGTGCTTGTCTTTCCTAACGCATCGGACTTCCTCAGAAGTTAATTTTATGAAATTGACAGTCACAGGCGTGGCTTTAGTATAATGCTGCATGTTATTAAATGAAAATGGCACATTTTCATGAAAAATATTCAATGTCACAAAGCGCTCCGCATTACTTATCCACCATCGAGTTACTGTGCGGAAATAATCTACAGTCACCTGATGATGGCTAAGTAAGAGAGCCGAAATGCGTAGTGACAATAATTTTTTGCATGAAAAAGTGTTATTTCATTAAAGGATTTAAGGTTTTCCCGGCGAATTATATAAGTGAATGTTTCTCGGGTTTCACACCCGAGGATAATATCACGACGATGACTGAGCCATGAATGATGACGATGGCTGAGTCAACCATCGAAACGTTGATCCATTTAAATAATTTTACCCGGTGTGGAACCCGAGAAACCTTCACTTATGTTATTTCATTGTTATAACATGATATAAGTGTAGGCACCAGAATTTTAACAATTTGACAACCTGTCATTATATATTGTTAAATGGTAACATTTTTATAATTTCTTCGCCTTACTTGTTGCAAAATCTCTTTTGCTCTGGATAGTTTTATTGAAATATCACCGTTTCTACCCTACGCCTTTATACTTCTAACTCTGTCAGCATATCTGTCACCTCTTCATACCTCTACTCTGTCAGCATTCATGAGAGATCTATCTGAGTAAAGAGGACGAAATAGGCTGAAGGCGATTGAGATATGGGTTTGGAGGAAAATTAAGAGAGTGAGATGGACGGAAAGGAAACATAGAGAAAGTGTTTGGAATAGGTAATGAAGGGCAAAGGGATTCAAATGGCGTGGCAGATGCAAGGATGTTAGGTAATTAGGAAAGGAAAAGAAAGAGAATAAGTATATTAGGCGTGATGAAGAAGGCAGGATGCATGCTGAGCTGGATAAAAACATTGTGTAGGTGGATAGGAGTTTGTACCAGTAAAAATCTGGAGGATTTATTTGCTACTCTCATATTCAAACCTTACTTAACCGGTAGATAGCCCTAATAATAATGTTTAGTGGTGCATGGTTGAGCATTTACAGATCTCGTGGAAAGAAGTGATGGTAGTGGTACTCTTCTTACTTCCCAACTCGGAATAACGCAACGGGCGGTACAGGGGGAGATGAAAGGAAGAAAAATGAGCGAATTTAAGAGGAAATAACGCGAGTGTAGACGGAGAGGTGGATGGGGTGAAGAAGATGCGAAAGTTATTCCTCTTTTGGTTATTTTTTTAAGGCGGAGGGGAAGAGGATTCTATGGGCGGGGGGGGGGGGGGTGTGGATAGGGATGAAGGGAGGTTTGGAGAGGGGGCGTAATCGAGTTCGCTTGTTTCTACCTTCCCCCTTCCCCTCCTCCCTCCCTATCCATTACATCCCTCTCTCTTTCTCGCACGGTAAAGAAATTTGGCAAACGTTTTCGTTCTTTTGTTTTTTGAGAGATTAAAAAAAAGTTTCGACGGCTCCAGCAGTCAACGGTTTCGTAAAACAAACGTCTGTGACTGACGTGGAGGTGCGCGTTCAATTTCAAACCTCGCGATGTGTCGAGACAGAGAGAGAGAGAGAGAAAAACAAACACGGAAAACCTCTTTCGCCACGCTCTCACATCAGTCGGAATTAATAGAAGTCTGATGCCGATCGCTATGGCTATGATGCCACCTCTCCCCTGTCTGGATATGGGCGGTGAGATAAATTTCAATATCGGATCCCTGCATAAATCGTGCCTCCGAAAATCTGCAGTGTATGAGATATTGCCATTGACCAGATCCCCGAGACTCATTCCACCGAACGATCCCGCAGAATTGCAGACTTGGGTCTCCACTCGAAGGCATCGGGAGATCAGTGCTACCCCGTACGCAAAACAAAAAGAGAAACTTCATCGTTACAGAACTCTTTGAGTCCAATTTATCTTTAATATTAGACCGACTGAGCATTGCTCTCCTTACAGAGCAAATATAGCTTGGTTAAACATAGAAACATGACTTCAGTATATGCTCTGCACATTTCTGTTCTCATTATCTTCCCGGTAAGAAACAAGTTATCTGTATGACGTATTTAACGGACAACCTTTATCTCTGAGTACCTGTCTACTAGAAGCATCCCCTCCAATATGCAATGTCTAGCACATCGTTCGTCCAAATACCATAACGTCCTAATTTTCTTTTGTGTCCTTTTTACGTGTTTGTGTTTTTCAAGTGTATCAGTAGGTAGATTGTCTATGTAGATGGATCGTCGCCGAGAGCGTTTTCTTCCAAGAGATTATATTTATTTTTTAAAATTAATTTTTGGTTCATTCTGTTCAATTTATTCTATTTTCCCCAAAAGGTGTAGCACCCAGAGCATTAATAAATAAGTACAACTTATATACGCAATGAAATACCGTCCCCTCCAGCGATTTGCAGCATCGCACTTTGCGCTTACCTCTACAGAGCTCGGCAATATCGTACTGCGTCCTTTTCTGCGTAAAAAGGGGGAAAATCCGATTTTTGCGATATTTTCTAACATGTTTTCAGAACATCGGCGAATTCTGGGAATCAAAAGGCCCGTTCCAGTGAGCGATAACTTTCAGTTAAGACCCAACGTTCGTCGGGTAGGTAGTTTGAGTAACACCTGCATCATTCATCCATCGTCATTCATTAATCGTTCAATCCTAAGATTGATTGAATTTCAACTCTTCATGCGTCCCCATCTAATTCTAGTTCTCTTACTTCCTGGTAGTTATTCTTATGAACTTTCCTCTATATTTGGTCTAAGTACTTTTCCCTTGGTCTTTCTCATGGGGCTTCTCCCTCTATTTTTCCTTCACTTGTGGTCGTCTTCACACACCCGTTTTGTTCTAAGGGTGTGTGTGCCCAATCAATTTGGTTAAATTCCAAGCCATCATAAGTAGAGACTGTAATGAATTCCAGCCATATGCTTCGTTCTTTTAACCCATTTATGCCCAACTTTTTTGTTATATTTCGTTATAAAAACTAGTTTCTGGGCTGAAATGTAATCCAATTACATAATATACGATGGGAAAAATATTTAAAAAATTCTTATGCAACCTATTGTTGAATAATTGGGTGGGTCATTAACGACCCTTTGGGCATAACCCCGCAGGTATTGTTTTTAGGTTCTTGGAATGGCAGAAATAAAAGATATCTGATTATGAAGAATTTTATCATGGCGTTTTAATGAAATGCTACTGGGAACAAGTTTTTACATTTATTTAAATATAAGAATGTGCAAAAACATATTCTTTTTTGTTCTTGTGCGAGTACATATGCTCATGAATAGCGAAATTGTAACGCCTGCATGCTTTTACTGGTTTACTTTTACAATTGACACACCGACGACGAGGATGTCCCGTGATTGGGAGATGTCCGCAGTGATGAAATCGAAGTGCATCGGATACAGGGGCGCAATAGCCAGTCTTTCGTGATGACGTTCCGTACTTTTCTAAAATACTTTTGAAAACTGACCTTCGAAAAGCAAGACAGTTCATGTACTGACCATTCCTACGATCAAGCAACCACGCAATACTCATAATAACATCAAATAATCGAAACAAGATTGGGATATACCGCCTTTTTTCTCTTATTCCTTTTCGATAGTTGCAAGTTATATTGTCCATAAGGTCGAATCCACCCATGTTCCTGATATATTTTGCAATTATAGTCGTCTGAGGTTGAGAAATTTTCCTCTTTTCAATGAATGACTTTCTTCTTGTAATGGCTTTATGCTATACTGATTTGATATTAAATTGACAACATTATTTTTCCTAATCTAATCTATTATCTTTTCAAGTCTTTTCATCTATTACATTCGCCTTTTAGTCATTACGGACGTCATATGCACCTCGTTCCTTTTTCAGCATTGTTTTTTTGTCAGCTAAAGGCTATTTTTTCATTCGATTGGAGCGAACAGTTCCAATGGCATTCATTCCATTTACAGTAAGATACTATAAGTTTCGCAATAGTATCTAAATTGTTAAAATGGAAAGAAAACTGGATTTGAGGATAGGATTTGGAGATCGCGGCAAAAACCCATAGCTACTGAATCTCCGAGCCCCATGTTCTCCGGGTGCTCTTCCCCGTTACATTCTTGATAAATGTATGCATCAGCTTTCAAGCAAGATCTCTGTCTCTGAGCAAGAACCCAACCCTTGAAACAGAGTCGGATTGCTTTATTTCGAATACACTGGTTGGATCCGTGGCGGTCAAATTATGGAAACATTGCTTCCTCTACTGATAAATTTGTTTTAGATGGAGTGTAGCATATGAAAGACTCATTCAGGAGAGGTCTCATCTGACCCATTTTGTCTTTAGGCGGCAGCACTCCATTGTTGCTCACATGAAGGTATTTCATTTCTTCTTCAAATCTATTTCGACTCATGGAGTTAGGAACCAATTTATTGTACTCGTCAACATCGTTTTCTCAATAGAAACGTCTGTGAGGCAAAGGAACGTACCCGGATAAGTACAAAATTCTAAGGAAACAATACATTTCTTCAGGAGAGATATGAAACGCAGGATTATTTTTTGTGCAGCAAACATAAAGGTCAAGGACTCAAGAATCAGGCTAATCAGTTCTTCGGGCATGAAAAGACTCTAGTAATCAAAAGGAGATGAATGTTTGGCATATGCATTGCGTTGGAATCAAATGTACTTGCATATGGGCTGGCAGGAAAACTAGCACCTTGTAAATTACCCTTCTTCCATTTTCGAGCTGTTACCTTTCTTTTTGGTATATTCATTCTAGAACCTGTAGAGGTAGCGTTCTACTTAGCTTTTCGCTTCATTGTTAGGGGTTTGGGGGAAGCATTAACTCCACTTGGTAGAGCTACTTCCGATTCCTCATCATAAACACCGTGCATTTAATCTTCGCCGTTGACAGTCTCAGTATACTCCCATCAAATGTCACTAATTCCGCCTCTGCTTGAAGCTGGCGATGTCCCAGGCGGTCTGAGCCCACGCAGTCTTTGTCTCCCGAATCCCCATAGGTTTCGTTCCCATTATCAACTGGAGGGCAAATATATATCCAGATAATATAGTAATATATAATATAGTTTATATCTCCAGAGGACACAGGGTAAACGTTAGCGCATCCGTAAGCTCTGCCACTATGAGATTCCTATACCTGATTGATGTGACCAAGGTACATACAAGAGAAATAGATAATACAATAAATTTTGTAACTAAACTCTAGAGTGGAACCCTCGAAATATGTGACTTTAAGTATAATATTTACGTAATATACGTATCCAGATTCAAATGAATACACACTACTGTCTCTAAACCGCGAAATTCCCGAAAAAATGTGCATGGTGCAATGGTATTGAGACTTGTGCCCAGTGGATCGTTAGCGACCCATGCAAGATATACTTCAACATAATAACAATATTTGGAAGAATTTTAGTAAATTATCTAGCAGTTTATATGAAATGGTTTTTATGACATAATCACGCACTATTGGGAAATAAAAGACTCTTTAATATACATATATAACTCGCCATGTCCCAGTAGACTGAGAGGATCGTTCCGTAATGTCAACTTGAGGTGTCACCAGAGAGCAAGAAGGAGGGAAACTGAGTGCGCGGAGTTTTTCCAAAATTGTAACATACACTGCAGAGTGCAATAAGCAAATTGGCGGCTTCCTACTACCGATTGATACGATGTAAGAATTTTTTTCTAAGTGAGTCACTGACGACTCACTGGGCATCAATGGGTTCACCAACCATACAAAGATGATTTTATAATAATTGAAATTTTTAGTTTCTTAAAAAAAGTTTGATGCAATTTTCAAATTAAGTGTACATATTTTTTTATAACCCCACCTTATTTGTCATAACACTTGTAACCAATACTTTGCTGTCGTTATGAAAATAATTTCCCGGTATCTCATGAATTTGGGAGGGTAGGAGAGGTAATCAGATGACAAGGATCGAGATAGGATCGCCGTAGAATTCGCCGAAATATTTTCCACTTGAGCATTGGAATCGACTACAGCATGTCCTTTGACAAATGAGTTCATCGATAACGCAGACATAAATGATCGAAATAGCACTGGGCTTATGGTCCTTGGCAGAGACCATCTTCTCGATGTTTCGGTGGAACTTAACGACCCAGATACGGCGTGGATTTTCAAGATATCAGCAAAGCCACTACGGGTAGAATGGCTCCCTACGGTCGCTCGGCTTTGGAAAGCAGCCTGAATGTGTATTCTTCTGTAAATGCTCATATCGTAGGGTCCATTGGATGTCGTGCTATTATAAATGAGGTGGCGATTTACGAGGAAAGATAAGAGAAGGGACAGCGAAAATGTGCTCCTGTGCCTCCGGTAATTCCCACACGTGTGATATTTGGCTCCTAATAGATGATTGTGGTTCCACACCGCTTATAGAAATCGTTTTGAAAGAAATTATGTTCCTTGTTATTCATTGAGAGCCCGAATATTTACAGGATACCATTAGGGAGAAATATTCTATGCTTTGAGAGTTTAAAATGATCATCTATTATTATCCGAGGAATCGGAAGACTAACTCGCACCATCATCAATATACTAATGAGTTTCAACGATAAAGTAGGTTCTCTTCGTTTTATTTCGTCACTAGTAGAAGCTTAGTGGCCACAAACGACAGGAGAGAAAAATATCCAGCAAGGTTATTTACTTTGATTCATTGTTGCATGAGTTTTTACAAACCCTTGAGTAAAGTACGCGACCAATTTATTCACTTTTTTTGTGATTAAGTACTGGTAAATTTGTATTTTTTCCACCGAAAAATCGTTTTTATTTTCGGATTAGATTATGTGGAGAAAATTTAATACCCCATGGACGAATGAAGGTTTATTCTAAGTAAATAGATATTTAATTTTCCTAATTTACTATGATTTTGCTGGGCTAATTTTGGTAGTAAATAACGTGAATTCAAGCGTGTCCATAAAAAAGTATCGCAAGAATAGAATTATGCCGAGTTCTTTCAATTTGATTTTGTTCATGTGTGACCATAACGTTGACAGCGTATGCAAGTGATAAAAATACGTAAAGATGTTAACGAAGCTACAAATTAATGTCGTTGCTTCAAAATGGAAAAAATGGGTTTTAATGGGTTTTTCTACATTATTAGCTAAGCTTCGATATTTTTTAATGTCAGCTATCGATGGTTTCCTTTTAGTACGCATCCCTATTTCGCTGTCACCTCACCACCACTCATTTTTACATATTGTTGAATTAATATTAATGGAAAGAAAAATATTTGAGAGCGCCAACGTTTTTCAGACATGCAAAAGCGTTTTTCTTGAAGTTGTCCAACCTGCACGGATAAGGAGCTCGGAGCAAAAACGAAGGCCGCCATGTAGCCAAGATCGGCACGGAGATGGACTCGTGAATTGAGGGGTTGGTATAGAATGTCTGCCAGGATATATCGCAAGAATTTGGTCAGTGGGGATTGAGGGTGCTGGAGGAAGGGTGGTGTTGTATGGCGATAAGAGGGACAACGATTGGAAAGGGAAGATTGTGGGTTGGGGCGGGATTTTGGGGTAGACATATATAGGGTGACGCAGGAATGTGTGCGACAGAATTGAGCGGTTGATAGCAAGAATGTTGTAATTCCAAATTTCCACTTTAAAAAAAAATAAGTCTCAAGCTGAAATAAATAAACAATTAAACCTTCAGTCCTGCTTTACAGTGAACACTTTGAAGCCCATGCCCGAGTATGCCTCGGGTTGCATTCTTAAATTCAACGGCCCAAGCCTGACCTTAGCTCGTGCTCTATCGTTTGCACCCTCACACATTTACCACCGTATTTTTCTCGTGCCTAGGTTCTTATGGCTCTTGCCTAGGACACGTACCCTTTCCTTCGCTGAACAGTTCTGCCTCCTGTAGCTCATAAATGAACCTTTTGATGATAAGCCATTTAACCATCAATGAACAGAACACTGAGAGGATCCACTTGGCCTCAGTTTTGGCGGTTTTGGCGGTCGTGTAACTGCGTGAGCACGTGCCCAAGCCGTGGATGGATTTTTGCTATAAAAATATGGCAATACTTCTCGATGAATGTGATATTTTAGAGGCCTTGAAAGAGCCTTAGCTTGATTCAGTATATGAAGGTTGACGGTTGCTTTGTTGACGGTTTGAAGGTTGACGGTTGATTGTAGACGGTTTAGTATCTGAAGCTTGAAGGATGACGTTGCTGAGGACCCCGAATTTATCGCTTCTGGTGCGTCAGTACTACAATTGGAGAATGAGTCTCACGGTGAAATAAACAAACAATTAAACCTTCAGTTCTACTATTTTATGAAAAAGACACTGAATATTGACTCTAACCACTCATTCTCAAAACAGAAAACAAGTAGAGGAATTATTTTACGTAGCTATCTTCATTGTTACATAAAGACTGACTTACACCCCTCGACAATAATAGAGGTGTTGTCTCCGCTCAAATATTGGAGTCTTCCATCTCTGGAGAAGTTGATCTAACGGTTCGTCGTGTTTTCACCGAGTTAATTTTGAGTCATTAAAGGTCATTGACCATATTGATAGACTTAGAGGTTATCAGTTGCGATCTCAGGGCTCGACTTCATATCAACGAATGAGCTCACCTACGAGAGGCAAGTGGTTTTCGAGAATTACAGATCAATTACAGTTCTCTAAGTGTTACGTGATTATTCCGGTGCTATTCATTTCAAAAAACGATTTGATTCTGAAATTTCGCTGTGACTAATTAATATTGTCTTCGTGTAAACCAACGGCACCATAATTTTATTTGCAAAAATCCCGTCACACCTGCCGCTCATACTTTCACTGGGCCCATCTGTGCAGGTTTTCCTTCACCCCGCCCGCGGAAAAATTAAAAACTTGAAGAATAATAGGCTTAGTTTAATTTTCTCAAGAGTAAATAAGAATAAGGATTTCCTATGTCATTTCAATAGAATTAATTCTTTTTATAAATTTTCTTCAAATCTTTTAAATGATGTTGGTGGTTTTGGGGGGGTGAATAAAAACCACTTCAATGATAGAGGCAGTCTTTATGATAGCCTATGGTAAAGCAACACTTACTTTGTTTTTATATGTTGCCTACCTTTATTTTTCAAAAATGTCTACAAAAAATAATATATTGTAATTAGTCCACATGACATCGTAAATCAGTTTTTAGGTTGACGAGTGGAATCTTCAATCACTCTCGCCATTAAGGTGGTTGTAGAAATTTTTGTTTATGTACAAATTTACGTGGAACTTTGAATACATGTTCTCATTAGTGCTATATATAGATGAATGTGAAAAAATTGCATGTTACAGATTTGGTTTCTTGGCAATTCAATGTTATTTTAGCACGTGGACTTAAGGCACATGACATATATATCGAAATAATTCGATTACGTGGGTACAGATTTTCTCCACTCGAAATACTGATTTTTATATTCTAATAATGGGTGCCAAAAGTGTAATGGTGTCATTCGAGTAAAAAAAGCGTATTTAGATATTACTTTTGCTTACATTTCAAATTCCGCGCCGAAAATCCAATTACTACGACGCGTTGTGGTCATTAAAGAACGTCACAACGTGTTCTGAACTGTTTTTTCGCTAATCATGGCTGCAAAAAAAGACGATATTTAATGATAAGTTGAGTATGAATAAAAGCACCTGGTACTCAATACAGAATTCAGAATTATTAGGTTTTTTATATATACTATACTATTAGGTTTTTTATAATTATCGCATTATCCCTGCATCAGCAACCGTTCAGAAGGCGTTGTGACTTTTTTCTCCTTACCAAAACGCGTCGTGATTAAATATATAAAAAGAACCACAACACTAATTTAACGCTGAGTTTCGCCGTCTGAGTTTGCCAGAAAGCCAGTTTGCCAGTTTTACAAAAGTCGTGTCGCGGCACTTGCAAAAACGAACATAATGCATGTTCGTTTTTGCAAGTGCCGCGACACGAATTTTGTATTGTGGATGAACCTGAGTAGCCACAATGCGTTGGTCGGTTTTTTTTGCTCGATGACCGTTTTCTATCTGTGTGTGTAACATAGCCACCTCAGCTAGCCGATCACCACTTGGTGCTGTAATTTTACCAGACGGCATTTTCTATCTTCCGGGGTCTCCAAACTCCCAACTGCGGGCCCTCCTCACGGAAACACCCCCTCCCTCCCACCCGCCCTTTAAGAGTGATTGGGTGAAGGAGTGGGGTGAGGGGAAACTCCCCAGGGCGTAACTCCCGAGGGATAGGGGAGAAAGGGGGAAGGTTCCGCAGTGCACCCCAATCGGTTGGGAGAAGAGGGGGGAATTTCCCCCAGGGGGGGGGGGGGAAGTCGCAAGGGATTGTGGGAAGAAAAGGAAAGGTGGATCGGGGCGGGGTGGGGTTAGAAGTATTCAGTCGGCGCTTTTAAAGAGGGCACGGGAGAACTCTCCGTTCCACTTATCTTGAGTGACTGTAAGGCGGCGTCCCCTTCCCACTCATGGTTCCCGTCCGTTTCGTACGAGAAGTTATTGTCAAACTGAAAAGGTGTTTGCATTTTCAATTCTGAAAATAATTTGCACGAAAGCATAGATGTGTTGTGATTTTGCTCTATAGAGATTTTATCAAATGCTCGGAGTGTGACGACAACGTAAATGTAGGGTTCATTTTGAACATTTTTAGCTGTGTACTATTTTTACTCTTATTTTATTTATTGACCGAGGTTTCAGCTGATTATACCCTTTATCCCAACTCATGGCGGCTGACCTTGAATGTGTTGCCGTACCTTTCACTATTCCAGCCAATCACCGTTGAGTGGCATGTAATGCGTTTTAGGGGGGGACTCAGTCTTTCTCCAATTGCCGTGAGATTCACTTCCGTCTTTTATCGTCTGTGTTGCCAAATTTTCTCCATGCTTGATAGATTTCGTTTTTAAGGCTCAAATTAGTGGCTAACCCCTTGCCATCCAGCGTATATTTATTCGCAAGACCTGACACCACTGTTCGGGTGCCGGGAGCCAGAAACTGAGAAGGTAGGGGAAACGTCTTTCATTGGCTACTCGCTCTCTGACTTCCACCCGCCATGAGTTGGAAAAAAGGAGGCTATAGAGTCACACCTTGATAATGATGAAGTAACCAAGATTTCAACTCATCTGTGCCATTGTCAAGGACTGACACTAATGTACTCGCAATTATTAATCTTGTTTAATAAATAAAATCAGAGTGAAAAGAGTATACAGTTAACAATTGTTCATCATGAACGTTTGACATATTTACAAAGAGACGCCTCAAGTAGCTTATTTTATGTGAATATAGGGAACAGGGTTAGAGTTTGTGCTGGATGGCTTATTCTAGGTTACCATCTCGAGAGGTTGGGTTTGAATTCCATCAAAGATGGAATTATATCAGGGTTTTATCGTAATCTACCCATCCAAATATATCTGAGACTTGTGATTAGTTTCGATTGATGCCATACTGCATAGAAGACAACTTTCCTAAAAACACAGGAGACTATTCCTAAGTGGTTGCCTACTAATGCCGTTAAGGTTTAATGAGTATGCCTTCTTACAGTAATATTTCTCGTCCCCCATTTTTTTAACCCGGAACCATTAATCAAGATGCGCTATATTCTGCTATGGCTTAAATTTCTTAATTCCTCCCATTACTTTCACATATCATGAAAAACCTTCAGAAGTTTTCTTTTAGGATAATTTTAAATTTCTTATTTCACTAAAATATTTCTAAAGGAAAGTATACGGATGTCTCTCTCCTTCAATTTTTTTCCAAATAGGTAATGTGTGTAGAATTTCTATAGATAAAAAAAACATTTTCAAAAAGGAGGGAAATTATGATGGGTTCCGAAAAGAGACGTAAATCAAAGACTGGTGCCAACTCTAATGTGGAGCGAGGCGCTTTGTGGGTCAGAAACTTGGTCATTTCGAAGAGAGGATGTGCGTAGACTTGAGGTTTTTGAGATGTGGGTTTGGAGAAGGACGGAGAGGGTGATCTGGGTGGCGAGGAAAACGAACTAGGAGGTACTGGATATGGTTGGAGAGGAGAGAAAGCTTGTGGATGGAGGATCGGAGAAGGTATTATAGATGAATGGATGACGTTTTGAAAGGATAGGACATGTTGAAGAGAGTAATTGAGGGGAGAACACAGGGGAAGCGTGGAAGAGGAAGGAAGAGGATAGGAATTCTAGACGAAATAAGAGGAGGTAGACGATGTGCGGAACTTGAGAGGGATCTACTGGTGGGACATCTGTAGGAGGAAAAACGAGATTATGTATCAGAATTTGAGATGTAAGAACTGTCCAAAAACCGTAGTGTAATTATTTAAAAAATTGTGATTTACAGCTTCGAGTACTTTCTTTGTTTATAATGATAAAAAAACCACTTCGCACAGTTCCAGTTAGGTTCTTTTTTCACCGTTCGAATTCAACGCCCACTGCGTGATTTTTAAGGTACCATTAACAAAAGTATCGCCTGTCTTCATTAATTTAATCTAGTATTGTCTAAATATCATAATAAAATCAAACTTTGCAAGTAAAGTTCTGTTGAGACCAGCTCTGAATACATTTGCATTGGTTGCGCCTGTGTTTGCGTCCGGACCAGAATTGAAGAATTTGATTCTGAGGCCGCCGATGTTGGAATAGGGCTGTCGGCCCTGAGTCTGGGAAAATGACAAATTGTAAGTCTGAATATCTGCAGCTGCACCGCTCTTTAATGGAGCGAAACAATTTTGACATTCATCATGCCACACTAAATTTTTGTAGTTACCGTCCCTTACGCGCTTCTTACAATATGCGATTTAACATCCATTGTGATATCCTGTTCTTACTGTTGACAACACCTCCGAAGTTAAAGCAGCTCCTGGGTTTTGGCATACATCTTCAGATTTGTAAAACTGCTCGCCGTATTTGTGCAAATACTGCCATAAGTTGTGCCAAGGGATCCTGAAATGCTTCTGCCCGTCTTGAATTTTTCACGTACATTAATTAGGTTGCGGCATTTAAATTAGTGGCCAGCCTCGCATTGTGGAAGATGGCGTTTAATTTTCAAAACCCGCCCGAATGTTGGAAGCCGTCCCAAGTAATGGAGCCAGCTCAGACTCATAGCACGTGCAGCTGTTTCCAGATTGACCACCACCTTACTCTTGCAGTAAGAATGCTCGTTAACAACCTGTGCTGAGCTGATTACTCGACGCTAAAAAGGTAGTTCCACAGGAAACTAAGGAATCTATTAGAAAATATTAGAAATATCCCAAACCAACCCTAATGTAAGACTTTTTTTTTAATTACAGAAATAGTTTTGAATTTTTTAATTAAAACCCAACAAAAAAGAAGCACGCCATACGCCCTACAACACTCTATTTTTTAAATTATGGCGTAGATAAAAGAGTAACCGTTGCGCAAAAAATTAAACTCATTTGTTCCTCTCACTTGAGAAAGATGGCATGTAAAAATTCCTATGGTTAAAATCGCTGAAGTTATTTTCTATATATATTTTATCATATTCTTAAACATTCACACAAAAAATAACCATCGTTCTAACCACGCACCTTTCTAGATGACCATTTTTTTTTTCTTATTTCACCTTTATCCATTTCTTCGGTTTATGCACAAAATTCCATACGATATAACTTCACTTTAATTTATTTCTATGCATTCAGTAACAGCTAGGAGTAGCCACAGTAACTTGAAGTGTGTGGGATCAAATGCATAATTACATACATTAATAAATCATGCATGGAAAGAATTTTCATAAGACAATATAGTCTAGGAAAAACTGCGTTCCAGAATATCTTTTACGTTCCATTGCCTGGAGCAAGTTGGAACCACATTGAAGCAGAGGGATTTTTCCAGAGTGCCTCACTAGGATAGCTTCCTGGTGAGGGATGGGAAGAGGGTTGGAGGATTGAGGGTATGGGGTGGGATGCTGGGACGGGAGAAAGAGGATACGAAGAACGAGGAAAGCGCTCTTCCACCTTCATTTGTCCGTTTTTGTATCCGAAATTGCCAATCTTCAGTCGACAGGATGGATAGGGGATTGAGTCGGCGCTTTCGTTGGGCGGGATCTCGCCTTCCTCTTTCAGAATAACGATTGCCACTTGTTTTCCTGCCCTCCATGGAATCTCTTTTTCCGACGCCCCTCCACGACACCCGACCGCAGCACCTGCGACCCCGGAGTGATGAGCCCCAAATCTCCAGAGCGTGTTCTCGCCTTCGACCCACTCATCCCTCCCTTCTGGCTGCTGGGAGGGTGTGCCTTTCCCATCAAACACCCCCCTGCGTCCTGGCGACCCATATCCACCACAGGATGTAGTTTGTTTTGCCTTCATCTGGAAAACACGGTTACGCAGCACAGGAAAGTGGCACAAAGTAATGTGACGGAAAAATATTTCCTCGAGTTCAAGTTGGTTGGCTTGAAGTAAATATGAGTAATACAAAGAAAGGCCGCACGATACGTATAAAACTTCTACGAACGAATAGTAAATGTTGCATATATGACGATAGGACTAGACTGGGAGCCGTTAGAGACTCAGAGGCTACTCGCTAGGCTTAGATTATCTACTTTAAAATTTCAGATCAGGTGAGTTTCGGGACGACACGTAGGATTTTATTTTGACCGCACGCTTTATATATCTAGAACTGATAGAAGCGATTAAACAAGAGAGATACCTCCACTGCCGAACTGACAGGTACAACTATTCCCTCATTCCACGCACCATGAGTGATTTAACAAATAGAAGCGTGAGACTAACCAAGGAAAAAACGTTGTCAACAAGCCATTAACCTCTGACCTCTCCTTTTCCTTATTCCCTCTCCTTTTCCTTATTCCCTCTCCTTTTCCTTATTCCCTCCCCTTTCACAGCTAGTGTTTTAACACCCCCTGCCACACGTTTATGCGGC
This sequence comes from Pyrrhosoma nymphula, assembly GCA_963573305.1. Lineage (NCBI taxonomy): Eukaryota > Metazoa > Arthropoda > Insecta > Odonata > Coenagrionidae > Pyrrhosoma > Pyrrhosoma nymphula. The sequence continues at coordinate 81,930,842 of OY754333.1, read as the reverse complement.
GGCTCGCAGGACAGTACGTATAATTATGTATGTAACGTATGTTTATTTCATCAGCCATGTTCGAATCTATAGTTATGTGGGAGAGCTACTGATTATTTTTATGATTGAAGTAATCGACCGGTTGAAGTAGAGAGAAGGCAAGAAAATATTTAGTTTTCCTCATAATAAAAATATATTTCAAAAAAGTAATTTTTGAAGAAGAAAAATGCTGACAAATATGGTACCCATGTAGAAAATTGAAAGCAATTGCCATAAATTTCGGCAGGAAGAGAAAGTTACGTGGCTTAAGTGCAACTTACAATTGGATAAGTTTTACTTATTTTCCATCGGTGCACGCCACTGTTTTTTTTGCATTTTCATGGTAACTGCAACATGGACTCAATAAAATGTTTCCGTTGCCATAGCTCGGTAGTTAATTGTAAGAAGTTGGAGCCACATGATCAAAGGAAATAAGGTACTTAAATCACCTCCCGTGCCTTCCCCAAAAGTGACGCAGATTCCCCTTGAAACACCATGAAAGAGAAAGGGGAAAGAGAAGAGTGAGGCTGGGGAGAATTGAGTGGACCATTGGGTTTCCCTTGAGAGACTTGACCCCCCCCCCCCCCCCCCCGCTCCTTGAGAGATTAAAGGGGCAGGCAGTTAAGAGGTGTGTCCGTCGTCCGCCTCTTTTTGAAGCACTTTTCGCAGCCCAATAGGCCTACGTCTATGTTTACGCGGTACCCTACAAGCCATGTCAAGGGTGTGTGGCAGGGGGTGGTGCCACAGTAGGCATGCACTAACCGTCAGGCACACTGTCATACTGTTATTAGCTATCTTATCACACATAAATTCATAGTAAATTAAGTAGCTCTCGAGGAAATTATTTCACATTCAATATGGCTTTCAACCATCATTTTAAAAATTCTGGAAAGACACTGCACTCATACATCACGGGTGCCATTTGCTACTGCTTAGTCACGGTAACATGTAAAATATCACGAAATTACAGACACAAAAAAGAAAACATTAATTTGAATCGCAAGAAGGTATAAAAATATAAATATATTAAATTAATAAATAAAAATTTAATAAAAAAGATCATACAAACAAAGCTACTTATCTTTATCATTAAAATTATTGCCGGCGTAGATGATAGCTATTAAAGAACATAATTGCACACGAAAAAATGAACCTTTAAACATGTTCTAGCCTTGGCACACTGCTAGGCCATAAAATCTCTTCAAAAACCTAGCTACTCATCAATGCACGCGTTCTGATTTCGATGTATAGCCTACTGCATAAGGATACGCAAATACTATATTCGTGTTTTAGGTGTGGCCTAATTAGTGAAAAATACAATGTGTGCGGTGGCCAACCACTCGATCACAACTTCACCCTTACACTACCAACATAACGCTACCACGGTGCAGTAACTTCCAGAAAGTATCGTGACAAGTTGTACCAGCGCGAGCGGTTCGTACAGGTTATCACTAAATTAAAGAAATATATTGAACACTCGGGGCCCTCTCCGGTGACTATGAGAATGTTTGGTACGTTTCCTTAATATTCTATAGACACAGTCTCGCTCGTTGAAGTAGATCCTTGCTCCAAGGATTGCTCTTGACATGTAGTCACATAAGTGCTTGCACAGCGCTTTAAGGAGTGAGAGGCTTTTAAGCTTGTTGGGTTGTCCTTGTGACCTTGCTTTTCACTTCAGTTGAGAGATTGTTCTTGACTGCAGTCAGAGTGTAGGGCACTGCTAGAAAATTCTCAATATTCACGAAGGGACGAAGTGCTTGAACCAATATAATATATTAACAAATAACTTATTACGAATACATTATGGATAGAAGAAATCCAACCGAACCGGGAATTAAATCACGGGTCATTAGCTTGCTAGGCCAATGCGCAAACAACAACTCTACTCAGTATTCTTAATTCTGGTTGCAATTTCAGCTGGATTTAATACTAGAAGCGCCGCATTTTCCCCATACCTAAAAGCGCCTGCAGCGGTTATTTTGACCGGTAGGTGTTTTCTATTGTTTTGGTGGTATGTATGAATAATTTCACGTATATATTCTATTTTTAAGGTAGGTTATTTTATTTTTAACTCAAAATGACATTATTTTATAGTAATGAATAATATTTATGAACAATTTCGTTTTTCAACTTTAACACAAACTTTGGGATACACCGATTTACCACCAATTGTGCAATATACAATTATAGATTAGGGTAGTTTAGGGTACAAACATTTTGCAGAGTTAATATAAGTATGTTATTTAAAATGAGGGGGGTAGTGATATAATGTAAGTAAAAGCATTAAATCATATATATTGCTATAAGCTCTACCGTCTCTGACTTTATTTTTCATGACATATAACACATGGAATATGTTTTTCACTTCTTGATGTGCCTTCTCCACAAGTATATTTTTTGTCATCTTGAATATTTTACCATAGTTTTGTTCCCTTTACATGCTTGCACCTGACACTGATGTCTTTTTCTAATTTGTGTACCTGTAATGGAAGGATCTGGCCCTGGCTGTGGCTTGATATACTCACTACGTAGTTCTTCAGCTGGCGTCATAATGAATTTATGACGGCTGATATTTTGTGAAGTGACCTCTTTGTATATCACCCATGCGTTAATGCCAGCTAAATCTTGGATATAACATAAAACATGCACAGGCCATCGGCAAGATCCAGCGCGCGTGGTGTATTTCCTTGCCATTTGGTCCAGTATATCTACTCTATACTTTGTGGAATTGTAGAAATTGACTGACTCTGGTAATCTTCTTTCTGTACTATCTAATTCAATGCTGGGATGCATGGTACTCAGAACCAATGCGTTTTTGTTTTTATTTACCTTGGTATTCTGTCATTGTAATATATTTATGTCTTTGGACTGTGGCATCGTACAACTTGCTTAGCCTTTGACGTCTGAAGTACTCCAGGGACCTCACGTCTGATTCTAATCACTGTACGAAAAAAACTAATGCCATTATCCTTTAATTTTTTAGCCAAAGTCAGTGACGAATAAAATATCTGTCGTGATATTTAGTCCTGAATTCAGGTACGGACGCAATAGACGTAAAATCACATTTTCGGGGAGAACTTCGTTCGGTGGGTGCAATTTATCTTTCCCCAAATACGGAAACCAAAATATTTGGAGTTAACATCAGGTAATACCCAAAACGTTATTCCAAATTTGTCTGGTTTATTTGCTATATAATGTGTGAATCTAGCTTTAGTGGGAAAAAGCTGCTCGTCCACCGTGAGGTATTCACTTGGACTATAGCAAGCTATGCAATTGTCCACAATGCTACTCCATATTTCGGGCATATGTGCAAATTTATCTGTAGTGAGACGCTGAGATCATGTACTGCGAACATCAAAACGTAAGTACTTCATAAGCGAGCAAAATCTGCTTCGTCACATTGCCTTAGAGAAAAACACTGGCCCCCTTTCACTAGACCATAGCATATCATAATCTAGCGAAACACAACCATACGCTCCTCGCGCGTACATTAGGGAAAAAAAAGCTTCAATATTATCAACAGTTGTGGTCCAATCTCCCTCACCCAAGTGCATTGCTTTTGCTTCAGTGCATACCTTGATATGCCGGAGCATGCGTTCATCAATAAATAAACGCCATGCGCTAGATACGTTATCTTTAGACACTCTTCGTTTGACCTGTGGTGATGGTCCCGGATTAACTTCTATAATATTTTGACTCGCAAGCCTACCGATCGTGTTTACGCCACTTGGGGTCACAACCCACCCATTGAGTCCATCCCTACCAAAAAGCCAAGTTCCGACTTCTGGAGCAAACGAACCTCTTTTTTCGCGCCCTCGACTCTTCCATTCCCCTTCCCGTTCTGCGCTTCTTGGAGGGAGGCAACCCTCACCGGAAGCATTTTCAAGGGCAGTATCACTGTTTAGTTGAAGATTCCCTTGAATTGCGTCAGCAGCGATCGGCACTCTGCAGTCCCCTGCACTTTCTCTTCTTCCCCGACCTCTACGTTGTCCTCTTCCCCCTCGTCTTCTTCCCCCTCTACCAAGTCTCACTCCCTGAGAACCACCGTGACCGATGCCTAAGGACAAGTGAGGAAATTTATGAAATAACTAACCAAAATTATCAAGAGAAAGACGGCGAATGTATTTGTAATGATTTTCATGTGCTTACACCCTCCATCTAATATACAGAATCGTAGTTATATCAAAAGATAACTGACCAGAGCCAGGAAAGGGTGCTTCCATCAGATTATCTTGCAGCGACGCTTGTGTCGAGGCATCACCGTCTGAATTGCCGCTCCCACTTTCAGCCATGTCACTTGAAGTTTCAGAGAAGAAAGTAATTCCATCATCTGAATCAGAATGCACTGGATTGAGTTCGTCAATGTCAGAATCGTTTACTAATAAGTCTTGCAAAATTTGCACATTTTCTTCCCAAGTACGACTGCGTCGCCGGAACAAGTCTCGGAGCATCTTTTTGCTCCTACCCAATGCGCGGTGAAAGCTCGACTGACCGTGTAGGGATAAAAAAAGGGAGAAAGAGTGTGTTGGAAAACAGCACATTTCGCTGTAAAATAAAGTCTGCAATGGTAGAACTTATAGCAATATATATCGTATAATTCTGTTACATTATATCACTACTTCCTGATTGTAAGTAACATACTTATAAGTACTCTGCAAAATGTTTGTACCCTAAACTACCACCATCAATAATTCTATATCGCACAATTGGTGACAAATAAGTGTATCCCAAAGTTTGTGTTAAAGTTGAAAAATTAAATTGTTTATAATTATTATTCATTACTATAAAATAAAGTTAATTTGAGTTAAAAATAAAATAACCTACCTTAAAAATAGAATATATGCGTGAAATTATTTATACACACCACCAAAACGAGAGAAAACACATACCGGTCAAAATGACCGCTTCCAGCGCTTTTAGGTATATCAACAATTATTTCATAAATCATAGAGCGGAGAGTAAAAATGACGTGAGGGCGTGTAGGATAAAAATATATTTAAATTCACGAAATACCAATAATTTTTAACCCTCGTGAAGGAAAAGAGGACCATTTGAAATTCAAAAACGGTCAAAATGACCGCTCCGGCGCTTCTAGTGTTAAAGGAACTCTTATATTTTCTCTTGAAAATGTATTCCTGTGTCCTCGCTGTAAAATACGGTAGAAGTAGCATCATTTAATGACGTCTTTATTTTGAGAAAAATTAGGTCTACATAGGCTTCTCTTACATTTATCTCTTATTACGTATCACATAAATATCCGTGACTAAGTATTTGAATGTACATGGGACCCGAACGGGTGACTCAAAGTTAAGAGACGAGGACAACCACCAACCACCACTACTAAGAGCGGATAGTTGGTTGAGAGGATGAGTCTTTTGAAGGAAATTGGGGAACTTCAATAGGCTATGGTGAAAAGTGACCCTGAATTCGACCCTTTACATTCATCCCGTATCATTGACACTCCACTCAACTCATAATTATGCTATCGTCTGTATCTTTTTGTCTGTTTAGGTTATATTCTTTTCAATGCTTATCTTGTAATTTTATATTTGTTTTTCATTATCATTTGTGTTATAGTTTGATTTTTATTTCTTTACCGTTGTCATTTTTTCCAATATCTTGCTCTGTTTTGGACAAGAATAAATACATGATTGAGAGAAGAAAAATAGACAGATGTATCAAGTAATGATTGAATCACGACTTTCGTAAAGAGACCATCTGGGATTTTTGAAAATTTTCAGGAGAGACAAAATACTGAATTTCTGTCAAACCAATTGTGGTAGGAGCACAGTTTGTTTCTAAAGCTCCTGAACTCTTATGCTACACTATAATATACTGAAATGGTTTCCTTGAGTGAAAATGTGTCGGGAGAAACAGCTCTGATACAGTTCTCCGAGATGAGCCCTTTTCGAAATTCGTGATTCGATTAGGAGGGGATGCTGATTGCTGTGCTAGTAAGGATGACGCTGGATATGATACGAGATGTAGTATTTGACTAGAATTTTGGTCAAAGAGTTTCAGACTCAGGAATCGTGTGCACCACCGCACGCCCTTCCCCACCTCTCTATCTATATCTCCCACCGCGCCCTCTGAGCTCTCCAGCACCTCCCTCCCTAATTTCCTCCTATAACGCACTGACCTGCTCCCCTTCCTCCTTTCTGCTGACCCCGCTCCTTCAAGTCATCTCACCAGCTCTACGAAGGGCACCTCTTCCCCATCGCTAATGGCGCCCCCAGTGGGACTTGAGGGGAGTGGTAGAAAAGGGACCAGACACGGGAGTGGGGTGTACAGCAGAGGGGACGCTGAGGAACCCTCCCCCTCCTCTTAGGAGTTTGCTGCTTCACAAAGAGAAAGAAGGGGCAGCGGAGATGATGGGGTGGTCACTCGGGCATTGGGAGGTCATGTTTTCCGGCCACCTATTCCGCTGACTCGGTGCGATCTGGGAGCACTTCTCCGGAGCTTGAGTACCCATCTTTAAGAGCTCCACCCAAGTCGTGCTCGTTTTCCTCCTTTTTCACAGCACGCACTCATTGCTTCAGAAACGACCTATCCACTCTGCCTTGTTTCCTCTGCATTCCTTCATAATCCGTGGACGGAAATAATTCAGCATAGGCAAAAACATAAGAGACTTGATTCATTCTGGCACCACTTTGTGGTACTTCAATTTTATTACATAAAATGAGTAAAACTGACTTAGTTCCACAATATAATTTTTCAACAAAGTTGGAATTAGAAATATAACTTTTAACTGCAGACAAATTTATTTAACACAAGACCTACGTTTCGCAGTTGTATCCCACGAGAAAAATATCGCATTTACAAAAATGCATGTGAATGAATTCAAACACATTTCTGATATACATTATACAAGTATTTAAACATGAAATATTTAGGGCAAAATTAGATACAATTCTGAAATACATGTCCTTAAATGTATTCATACATGGTGGTACATGAAAAAATATAATATTATTGCAAATAGAATGTGATAAATGTGCATCATTTTTCTGTAGAACATTCATGAAGTGTATGCAGTACCTAGGTAAATAAAATGAACAATATGAAATTATTATCTTAACAAACTTGCTTTTAAAACATTATTATCATAGAGTAAATATACACTTTTCTATACACTTATTTTCAAATTACAATTGTACTTAATACGCGGCCAAAGTCGTTCTGAGGATTCTAAACAGAATGCTAGAGAAGAAGGCAAATGAATACCTGGGTGACGACCAGTTCGGGTTTAGGAGAGGGACGGGAACGCGAGACGCTATAGCGGTGATGAGGACGCTAGTAGAAAGAAACCTAGAGTATGGGCAGGATGTTTTTGCATGCTTCGTAGATTTCGAGAAGGCGTTTGATCGGGTGGAATGGAGGAAATTAATGGGAGTGTTGAAGAAATTAGGAGTCGATTGGAGGGACAGGCGTCTGATTCGGAATTTGTATATGAACCAGACGGCGCAGGTTAGGGTAGCCAATGGAGAATCGGGATGGGCCACGATAGGACGGGGAGTGCGGCAAGGGTGCCCACTATCGCCGTTGCTTTTTAACGTGTATTCAGAGGAAATAGTAAGGGAGGCATGGGGGGAGGAGGAGGTAGGAATAAAGGTAGGAGGGGAGCTGATAAAATCAGTGAGATTTGCAGATGATCAAGCATTAGTTAGTCAGTCGGCCAAGGGGTTACAGTCAATGGTGAATGCATAAGAGGTGCAGTGCGAAAAGTATGGGATGAAGATCAATCACAAGAAAACGAAAGTAATGAGATTTTCTAGAAGTAAGAAGGCGGGGCTGAATATAAGGGTGGGAGGGCAGAAGATAGAGCAGGTCGAGCAGTTTACGTATCTGGGTAGTATTTTGGAGGAGAATGGGTTTAGTGGTAAGGACATCAGATGCAGAATTGCGCTCGCTAAAGAAACATTTTCGAAGAGAAGGGAATTGATGAGGGGGGGTCTGAGAAGAGACGTAAAGAAGAGGCTGGTGAAAACTTTAATATGGAGCGTGGCGCTATATGGGTCGGAAACGTGGTCATTGCGAAGGGAGGATGTGGGTAGACTTGAGGCGTTTGAGATGTGGGTTTGGAGAAGGATGGAGAAGGTTAGCTGGATGGCGAGAAAGACGAACGAGGAGGTATTGGATATGGTCGGAGAGGAGAGGAAGCTTGTGGCAGAGGTTCGGAGAAGGCAGAAGAGATGGATGGAGGAGGTTTTGAGAGGAAAGGGCATGCTGAAGAGAGTGATAGAGGGGAGAACACTGGGGAAGCGGGGGAGAGGAAGGAAGAGGATAGGAATTCTGGACGAAATAAGAGGAGGTAGAAGATATGAAGAATTGAAGAGGGATCTAATAACGGGCCGTCCTTAGGAGGGAAAGCGAGACAATTTCTATTAGGTTGGGATACAAAATGGGGACTGTCCAAGAACCTACCAATCAGCTGGTAGAATACTTGAATGAATGAAGGACTGAATTTTAAATGTATTTTATGGAAATACATTTATCCTCCATGAAAATATACATTTTGGTAAAATGTATTTTTAAATGTGCCTATTTGGATTGATGAAAATATACAGTGAGAGAAATATATTTCATGAAATACATTTATAAATTATGAGCTTATATATACTTAAAAATATGCATTTTTAGAAATGTACTATAAATGTATTTATGATGTATTTTTACTCTCACAAATTGTATTTTTATTATGTTATTTGAGCGTGAGTCATCATCAGGTACGTACAACGTCGAAACCTAAGTCATTAGTTCACTAAACTGTTTCTGAGCTATGCTTTCATTTCAAAATGAATATTTGATTCCATGATGTTGTAGCGTTGGAGATAATGGAATTTCGTACGGCATGAAGGGGAGAAGAATGTATGAGGATCTTAATTGAGACTAAGTCCCGGGTAAATAGTTAATATTACCAGAAATTTTTATAAACGACCCTTGTATTGGGTTATTTAAGATAGGGCATTTACGTGTACCATGTACCTACGAATCAATCGTTAGGACACCGGAATATTCATTCTAATAAATAGGCATGTGTAATTTCATTATTATTGCATTTAATCGGGTAACATTCGATCTGATACTTATGAACTGTTCATTTAATTCCATTTTTGTATTTATACTTTATATTATTCATATTTTTATAACATAATACAAATACTATTTATTTATTACAAGTATGTTGAGAGATACTCATTGTAGTATCTACATATTTGTTAACGGTAATACCATGAGTACTTACTTATAAGTAAAATTACATCTCTCCAGTTATGGATAGTCAGTAGTGTGAAATGACCATCTGCCATCGACACAATTCTACCTACCTACCTCAAGTTCCAAGGCACAAACCCTGCTACAGAGAAAAAATAAGTTTTTTTTTAACATTTTGAATAGGAGAGAGGAAAACTTAGGCGCGTCATTTCCAGGAAAGAGAACGGTATGTGTACAACGTATTTGCGTTGGACTGCGTTGAATTTGGACTCGTCGTTTGTATATTTGCCACAGCAACGCGCACATTCACACAAAGACACTGGCCAGGAGGAAAAAAATAACTGACGCAAACAAGCAAGGCGCCCCCTGCCTCACTCGAGCCGTTCTCTTTGTGTTTCCCATTCCGGGGCCCGGCGCATAAGTAAACACGGCGCGGGGGGAGAAAAGAGGAGGATCGTGGACAGGGCGCATGTTGACGGAGTAAATGTCCTTCGGAAGGCTTCATATCGCCAGCCTGCGGCGGACCCCTTACTCGTGGGGGAGGCGACCGCCGAATCGCCGCCTTTCGGTGGAACCAACGTGCGAGGTTGCCGGGGGAAGTGGGGTAAGGTTGGGGATGGGGGCGGATAAACAGTGTGATATGGGGGGTTTCAGATATAGGCTGAAATATAGAAGAATCGGTAATAGGGAGCTCCATTCTTTGGTGAAACACAGAATTTCTACCACAATTACCAGATGTCTGTATGCCCTTAATAAACTACTCCATTTCATCGTTCTACCTGCTGATTGGTAGGTTTTGGACAGTCCTTATCCTAACGTCCCCACTGTGGTATATTATCTCGCTCTCTTTCCTACAAATTTCACGCCTCTAGCTCCCTCTTAAGTTCCTGAAATCGTCTACCTGTCCTTATTCCGTTCAGAATTCCTATCCTCTTCCTTCCTCTTCCACGCTTCCCCAGTGTTCTCCCTTCTATTACCCTCTTCAACATGCCTTCTCATTTCAAACCACTTCCTTTTATACTGATATACCTACAGCATACTTGATCGGTTATAGTAAGTAAATATGCAGTTTAAGAATACAATCTTGTTTACAGCGGAAATAACCCTAACAACAATTTATTAACAAATGAAACTTGAAACTCTTACCATTTTCAACATCAAAGTTGTCTCGTCTCCAACAAACCTGAACCCGCTTCGCCCGAGTAGATGCACGGATGGGATATCTAAAAACTTCTCTTCCCTCATATGTTTCCTCGCATTGCGGTTGTATTCAAATTCCACCAGTATCAAATACACAATGCACTCCATACCTAGCTAGCGCTTGATGTAATCCAAGCTAAGTCACAGCGTTCGACTCAAACGATGCGAGACGACATGTCTTGCATTAGTAGTACCATGTGTTAAGTTATTAAAATTGAGGATTGAATACTTTAGGTGGCTAGAGTACTGGCTTCCCATCCTGAGGATTTGGGTTCGAATCCCGGCGGTGGTGGAGATTTTTCAGCGGAATGCCGACCCCTACTTGAGTTAATGTGAAGAGCACTTCTACTGCTGTACTTCGATTGTAGAATGGGACTGTGGACTTATTGACGCATTTCGTTAAAAGTGGGCTAGTCGTTACCACCTTCCTCCATCCCTCACATAATCATTCCCTTACAAACCTACCCACCTGTCTGCAATGTCGCAAATAGCGTGAGTTGTCGGTACCCAAATAAACTACCAACCAACCAACAGCAAGATGGTCCTCATGGAACAATGCGCGGATAGATTGCGAGGTAAAAATCTATCTCTTAATTATCTTAGTGTAGCCATAAAATTTACTCGTGCAAAATAAAACCAGGTTGCGACTTAGTTACCGATTACTTCGTGAACTATAAGACATCTGCGTCCAAAAAGATATTGTTTTAATCATTCAGAAGTTCATACGAGGATAAATCTTCATGCATAAAAATTCATGTTCAACATTCCGTCAAATGTATACGATTGGAATAATAATCGTAATAATATTTTTAAATTCTCCTGTAACAAGCCTCATAAGATCAAATACAGAGCATACATATAGTTGATCACATCACAAACGTTGATCACATCACAGTCTTCAGTAAAGCGAAATAATAATATATGGATTGAAAATATGAATTTGGATTTCATAAAGGCTGGAAAGTTTTTATAACAATAGCAATTTTTTAAATATTAAAAAAAATTAAATGTAGCAATAAAATGTTTTAACGGTATTTTCAGCCAGTTCACATAATCAACGTGTACATATAAGAATCAGGGATTTAATCAAGATCAAATGGCTATATTTTAAAACAAGAGTGAATAGCTGTGACACATAAAGAACAATCTTCTACGAACATTGATGGCTTTGATAAATAAAGTAAATATGTGTAAAAGTAAATTAGAGGAATTGTTGGAATGGCGGGCTTTTAACGTACGTACATTTTCACAGAACAAGAAATCGTGAAACACCTGAGCATCAGATCGCGCAGTATTGAAGAACCCGATGCGTTTTCGTCAACAGAGCACATAAATTAAATTAGTGGAATTGTTGGAACGGTGGGCTTTTCACGTATGTACATCTTCACAGCACAAGAAATCGTGAAACACGTGAGCATCAGATCGCGAAGCCTTGGAGAACCCGATGTGTTTTCGTCAACAGAGCACATAAATTAAATTAGTGGAATTGTTGGAACGGTGGGCTTTTCACGTATGTACATCTTCACAGCATAAGAAAGCGTGAAACACATGAGCATCAGATCGCGCAGTATTGAACAACCCGATGCGTTTTCGTCAACAGAGCACATAAATTAAATTAGTGGAATTGTTGGAACGGTGGGCTTTTCACGTATGTACATCTTCACAGCACAAGAAATCGTGAAACACGTGAGCATCAGATCGCGCAGTATTGAACAACCCGATGCGTTCTCGTCAACAGAGCACATAAATTAAATTAGTGGAATTGTTGGAACGGTGGGCTTTTCACGTATGTACATCTTCACAGCACAAGAAATCGTGAAACACGTGAGCATCAGATCGCGCAGTATTGAACAACCCGATGCGTTTTCGTCAACAGAGCACATAAATTAAATTAGTGGAATTGTTGGAACGGTGGGCTTTTCACGTATGTACATCTTCACAGCACAAGAAATCGTGAAACACGTGAGCATCAGATCGCGCAGTATTGAACAACCCGATGCGTTCTCGTCAACAGAGCACATAAATTAAATTAGTGGAATTGTTGGAACGGTGGGCTTTTCACGTATCTACATCTTCACAGCACAAGAAAGCGTGAAACACGTGAGAATCAGATCGCGCAGTCTTGGAGAACCCGATGCGTTTTCGTACACGTCACAACAGGGCACGTCACGGTGGGAAGGCCCTGAGGGGGCATATGGGGAGGGAGGGGATTGGAGAGAGGGGGTAAGGGTGGAGAAGTGGAGGGATGGTCAGAGGGGGGGGTTGTGGAGGGGCAACGGTGTGGCGAGGTTCTGAGGAAAGAAGGAAATAGAGTAATGGGGAACATGGGCGGGGATCTAATTTTCATCCCCTTCCTCAACACACACACACACACCCCCCTGCTAATCTTTGCGACAAGGCGGGGGCGACGGATGAGGGGGCGGGGGAGAGATGAATGAATGGATTCTGGAGGCAGGGCAGAGGGAGAAGGAGGAGGGGTTGGAGACGGGAGAGTCCGGAGAGGGACATGGGGGAGGGAGGGTTGTCTGTGAGAGGGAAGATGCTGGTTTTCGTTCGTAGAAACCACAGCTGTGAAGAGAACGAGGCGATGGGAAGATTACAATTCTTCCCAGGGAAAGAAATATATGTATTTGCGGAGGTGAAACGTGGATTATCCGAGAAGATAGGGGGGTTTAGCTCGATGGAGCCTTGGTATTATTTTTTTTCTGTATCAATTTTGTCGGCCAAGTAAAGCTCGAAAGGATGCATCTTTATTTATACCTGATATATTTTTACCACCGCAAACAACGAATAGTGAAAAGAAGAACCAGATGGATTGGGAATACTTTTGATGCGCAATAGGTTTGTGAGGAATGTACTTGAAAGAAAGATAGAGGAAAAAGTCCCATCATGAAGACTATGTTACACATACATTGACCAAATAAGGAGGAAAGTGCATAAAAAAGAAGAACATCCGGGGAGTAAGGGAACTAGCATTAGATAGGGAAGGATGGAGGGCTGCAGTCAACGAATCTTGGGATTTAACAACCAATGGTGATGATGAGTAAACAACAACTTCGCACGATTCGCTTCTTCAACTCAGATGCGTCCTTACCTTCCTTCATCTCAGCCAATGAACCTATTTTATCTCGCAATTCTCGACTTGCATAAATATTCTGTGATCATTCGCGGCATTTAGCGTTCTACTGCTGCCACACCTAACCTTCTTCAGTAGCTATCTCTCTTCACCCAACATCACTCGTGTTTTTAGCTATTTATTATCTTTATCCAACAAGTCTTCCCCATTTTCCGCCACACCCACATCACAAAAGGTTTTCATCTGCCCTCATCCTCTTTATTTTTCGTCCATTTTCCTGCAATTTACAGCACTAGACCCAAGAGATTCCTGAAATTAGTTCTCTCCCGCTGTAAATTTCTCACTTTCTTACGTTATGTTTTTTTCCTATTATTGAGAGTAAGTGATTTTCAGTATCCGTCAGAGCAACCTCTGTTTGTCATAGGGAAAATGAAAGTAATGAATGTGAGCACATTGAATGCATTAAATAGAGAGACAGTGCAATGAGGATTTCCCATGCCATGTGAAATTACATCTTAAGTCACGAGTAATTGGGTATACTTTCAAGAAAATGTTTCATTGTTCTTTGATAGTTACATTTCGGCCACTCTGAGCTGTGATTTTGGAGTAGTTTTCTTTCTTGGCGCAGTAAAATATTTGTTACGGAGCAAGTTCGGATGGAAACTTGCCCCATTTTTGTTCACTAAACTGATCAATGGACTAACTAGGGTTAATTGGCAGGAATGGAAATCCGAGGGAATAGGTTTTATGTCGTAAGGAACTGAAACCAGTGGAGTGCCGAAAATCCGATGGATATTTAGGGGAAGAGAGATCAGTGTTCTATATGCAAAGATTAAAATGCTGCAAATTGAGCACATGACCGCATAGCTGAATGTCTACCACTTTTAAAACAAAATTGTTTCATAAGGTATAAATATCGTATATATGAGACTTTTCGGAATCAATTATGTTTTCCATGCAAATATTGAAATCGGCGGATAAGAAATTTGAGGAGGATTCATGTTTTTTTTAAGTAGCTAAATATTTTTCTGGAGATTTTATTTGGCTTTCAAACATAAAAATAACATGTTTTGTTATGTGTATATCAAGTCTCCTTTCTATTTTATTATCACGATTTGCGTCCTCTTGAAAAAAAATGAGGTAGTCAAAAGAATTAGCAAAAAAAGTACAAAGAATAATTCTAGATTGTGGACACTAAACTGGAGAAAGTACTCAGAGGACTTGAACGAAAATATTAGTCCCATTTTGTGCTGTACCAAACACTGTTACTACAGGGTAAATAATAATAATAAACAACGATTGAGACTCCGGCCATTATGACGGCAATGAAATCTGATGCTTGCCTGGGATTCGGAGGGGTCTGTTAAAACGGTAGCAATATAACACTGATAAACAACGTATTTACTCGCAAAATTAGCAATGATAAATAACGCATTTACTCGCAAGCTGAGTCGCAGTTAATAATATTATTTTCCGGCTAGACATCACTGGTACATTCAGTTTAACATTACATTATTGCCAAAAATTCTTCTATGCTTCTAATGTGTGTATATCAAGGTTTGAAAAGGTTTTAATGCTTGCCTGAAAAAGGAAAGTTTAGGGGGATTATGACTGTTAGCGAGCTTGAATCCAAGTATGGAGGGAAGAGCATAAGAGAAAGGCGAGAAATTGTGGACACGGAGAGTTTTGGGACGGATCGGCGCCAGGGTATTAATTAAAACGTGTAGGGAAAAGGGTGAGGGTGACATAGACGTGGTAGGGTTTTGGGAGATGGGGTGGAAGGGGTGGGGGTAAAGACATACGGATTAGGGTTTCCTGCTCAGGGATCGGAAACACGGCCAAGGACGGCTGGTCTGACTGATTCCATGGAGGTGTGTTGTGCGGTGAGGAGTTCGGTAGTGGTTGGGAAAGCAGAGTGTTTTCCTGCGACCTGATGCAAACGACAAAACTCCGAGGTATTGATCATCATTGTAATAGTAATCTACTGGTTTAAGGTAGGTTATGATGAGAGTCAGAGAAAATACAATAGATTTCTACACGGTCAGGACCCAATCTATCTCTAGTATTTCTTTCTTCATCACAGTGTAAGTTTTACCTTTCATATTTTTCATACAACGACAGTAACACTTCTGAAAGGGTAGATGCAAGGGATGTAAGTTCATTCCAACTCTGAAGAGATAATTATTCTCCCACGCCACATCGTTAACTTGGATTACTTATCTACAGTATGAAAGACAGACTCAAGGACTTAAAGTTTCACATACTAGTTTTTCCATCGCAAAATGTATGATCAAATACTACAGCTAAGCACTCATTAATAAAAAAAAACAAATTTCGAACTCGTCAAGCACTTTCTCATTTGAAATTACTCGAAAATATCTTGTGTGCCAACACCCGTAGACCACAAATCCTTGTGAGCGCTCACTACGCACAATATAAATGTAAATAAAAGCACCAATCGATTCTAAAATGATTAAAAATAATTTTATCCAATGTCTTCAAAATAATTCTCGTATTATGCTCGAGGTATGCTCGTCGTTTCCTCCACACTAAAATAATGACCACTATTTTAGAGACATAAAAAGTTTTATCCTTCTAACTCAACTATTTGTTGATTTTTAATTTTTACACTGCCACCTGTGTAAATATTCTCATATATTTTATGCTGAACCACCACTCAAAGTCTTTGCCTCTCTCATTTTAACGCTTCTGTCATTCATGCCAAGAGAAGTTTTATACCAATTTTCATTTACAATGCCGTCCAATTATCAGCAATGTTCCATCTTCTCTAATGTGGACCTTTCTCCTGTGAAGATGGAATTAGCTGCTTAGTTTTTCAAAATAATTTGATAAATTTATTATCCTCGTCAATCATCATAATCCCACTTATCTCAGGGTTGTTTGAATTGCATATGATTTTGAAGTTACGCCACGAGCTCCTAAGAAACGCTTTGAAATACGCAAAGGCAACCCAATTAATCATATTACTTGCCGTTTATTTTCTGCTGAGTCATATTTTTTCCCACATCTCTCGGAACCATTTTCTTGGCATGTTAACTCGTTGTGTGTACAAGGGCATTTGAAAGAGCACCCGTATGCGGAGCGTTGAAGTTTTTAAAGAGAAAAATGCCTCGAAGTTAAGGATTTTTTTTCACCCGAATAAGTACAGCTACGAATCTAAAGCGGGGGCGCGCTGAGATATGGTCTCATGAGAAACCTTGGAAAATTGAACAAATTTTTTTCGTCCTGTTTCTATTATTCATGTGATTTTTATCTGCTTCTCAATTTCTCTGCCTCGAAGTAATTGCCTTCCCGAGGGTAACTCTCCGCTGCCGGGAGAGAAAAAAAGGCGAGTGGACCACACACATCATTTTTCACACCCCGGCTTCGTCCGAGTATTCGCCACTTCGTTGTGACAAATCACGCTCACCTCAAGCGAGATGGGAGTTATCGTTTGTCTCCTCTGTCACTCCCTGACTGAACGCTCTCTGCAATGCATAATATCATTCCCAGGGCCTCCGCGCAGGTGAGCATTTTTTCGCTAGTTAAGATTAATGGTCTCAATGAGAAGGAAACTGGCTGGAATATTTTTTTGTGATAACTGAAGGGGAATAGTGGCTAGTGCCTTTCCTTCTCAGGGAAATTAATGATTTAAAAAAACCTTGAATATCGCTTGGCATAAAAAACTTTTCTCGTGACCTCCTACATATCGCCGGGTCCGTGGATGATTGGAATATTCAAAGGATCCGTCAATCGAAATACTTTTACAACCGTAATGCATTGAATACAATATTTTACATACAAAATTATAATGCTTTTCATTAGAGTCATTTTGACATGTAAAATGATTACTAAATTACGGGAAAAGTTATATTCTGGATACATTTTATAAAAGTATAGAAGTTATATATCATTACACCTCAATCACTTGACTTATTTTGCATCTAGTCCCAATCATTTTATCGGCTAATTTTTTCTTCCCTTGAATAAACCCATTTTTAGTAGCTATACTTTCTTCTTCGCCTTCCGAAAGGATGACAACATTTATGAGTACAGGAAAAAGGAGGAAGTAAGATAAGTTTAATACAAAGAACTGTGGAACTGGCCGTACAGTATGAGTTACCCGCTGATGGTCACAGAAATGTGTGAAATTCATGGTGAAATAAAGCATTCATCTGGACTGGGATTCGAACCCAGACCACTCGATTTTGCTCCGAGTGCTCTAACCAGACATCCTCTTCCACTGTGAGTCAAGAAATCGAGGAGTCTGGCTTCGAATCCTAATCAAGGCGAATGTTTTTATCACTGAGAATTTCACACAATTAGGAGAAGTTAAGCTCCTCGCATAGTTATAATTCACGAGCAGTTTCTCAAGAGAGTAATTAACAAATTATTTTAAAATCAGCGATGATCATTCCTATGCCACGGTAACCAACGAGTGCACGATTCTACTAGTTCAATGGTCAAAGAGTTGTGGATTACATTGACATTTCCAATGGATTATTCTTCCCTACCGTCACAAATGCGATTGGGCTGGGGGCGTTCGGTATCCCATCCCCCCTGTCGCACTGGTCGGGTGAAAATGATCGTGGACCCCTTCACCCACTCGCTCTCAGATTTCACCGCCTCTCAAATGTCTCGCCCTATCGGTCCTTTTGAAACATCCTTTGCCTTCCACCGCCCTGGCATCGCTAATCTAGGAAATTTTCACCCCCCACCTAGTATAAACCTAAAGTATATGAATGCGTCTGTGCGTTTTGTGAGTTGATTGGAGTGCATGTTGTTTTGGAAGAGGGCTTCTGCAATGAGCCTCCCCATTTACGGATCAAAAGCTACCGTCGCCATTCAATTTTGTGTAGAGGCATCGCAGAACTTAGTGACACTCTGGGATCGGGGTAGTATGATGGGTTCAACAGTAGAAATAGACTCTTCACCCTGAAGGCCCTGTTCGAATCCCAGCAGAGGTGGTAATTAGTCCGTGTAATTTCGATTTCCCACTTGTATGTGATATTTTGTTAGCACTCCAAGTTTAGTACTCTGACCGCCGGAAGGGACGCTAAGCTGTGGGCAGCTTATGAGTTTATCCTCCCCGAGTGCCAATCAACCCCTCCTTCATACCACATATTATAACCCTCCCCTAAAAATCTACCAAAGCAAGGGACACTGCGTCGTTCGGGATTTTGTTTACAGATACGGTGTCACTAAGTACTTTTCTGGTGACTAAGAAACTTTATCCAGAGTTTGAAGTTGATACAAATGATATCCACAAAAATAACATTTCTGTAGCTAGTGTTTAACTTTTGTAGTCAGAAAATATCTATATCCTGCCCAGTTCCCTCAAATATGCCCTATGAGCGAATAGAGAGAGGAACATAGATAATGGAAGGACTGGTTTGGCAGCCACTAGAGGCTTGGAGGTTGTTCGATTCGCTTAAATCACTTGATCACTTCAGATAAGGAGAGTATCTGTAGCTGTGACACGGAGAGTACTATTTTGACATTGCATTATAACCCTACTTGAAGTACATAACTATTTGAACAAAGTCATATAATATATTAATAGCAGTTAAATTGCCATAGATGCTCGAAGTTCACACAGCGACAAGAGCAGCACAGCAAATAACTAACCGTATTCGTGTCTTCCCTCGGTGAAATATCTACGGGGATGCAATGAGCTCACCAAGGTTTGTTGGCCGTCCAAGTTTGGTTTATTGTTCATTTCTTCAACTCCTTCCATGACTTATTTTCGTGGAAAGGATTAAATAAAGAGGAATAAACATGCTCTATGAGGAATATTTTCCATTCTTTTTGGAAATAAGAAATATTCTCGACGATGATAGCGCGGATTAACACATCTGCAATTGTGCTTACTAATCATAGGAAGGTAATTTCGAGCTTCATTAAACCACTATGAGTCCTTTCCATCAATTATCTTCAATAAGAAATCTGCGGACGGAGAGAGACTATGATTCAGAAGTTCCACCGTAGTTCTCACATCAGTCTTCTTTTCCATTCAGGGGAGCTAAGGACATGCTTGGTAGCGGTCCGCTCCACCGCTCCCGGAGTGCTACGTCCCCTTAATGCGTCCAATGCTATTTTAATACATAGCCTTATGGCACTTGACATAAATTTCGTAATAATTCGATTAAATGTGTACAGATTTCCTTCTGAATCCGAAAAAAAATCATTTCTTATCATTATAATTATTGATGATAAATATCAAGGTGTCACGCCGAGTTCAATATTCGTAAAAATAAAATTTTAATATCGTCTAAATGTCGAATACCGAAAGCTCTAGTGATAATATGCTTAAATTTCGGAATATTTAAAAAATATTATTCTTGCATAGTTTCCATTACTGCCTGAATGGTGAGTTCCAATGAATAAACAAGTGCGCTTAGTTGAAATTTGGTCGTAGTATTTTTTTCGACTTACTTAAAAGGCATTAAAATGTGCACTCAATGACTCACTATTACCGCTCCAGCCACCTTAACCTGTTGTTCACTTGTGTCTTTTTCTCTATTCCTATTACATTTCCCGATTCTCTCCCCATTGCATGGCAGGTTTCCTAACAACCCCCTCTCCACACGCTGCCGCTGCGATTCGCAAAGCAATATGTAGAGGATATTTATAAATAGTAGAGAAGCGGTAGATGAGTTTGCGGGGGCGTCATTAGTCCGAGAGATAATGTTCATGCATCTGCTTCGTCATTTGATCCTTAATCCATTCTCTCGGAATAGGAAAACCAGCTAAGCACGCTCCTTTCATACATGTTCATTAGTGGAGCATCCATTCCACGTTCTTTCATCACATACTGGGTAATAATCTATTTGTTTATAAAAGTGCTAGTTACATAGTTGCGTAGGGTGGTTTTAGCGAGATTTTTCCCTAGTCATAATAGAGACCATAGTCGAATTTTATTTTTCAACCTCAGCATCTGGAAGAAGCATGAAGTTATTATTAAATTATTGTTACATTTATGGCGTAAAAATATTGTTGAATATGACTGATATTCTCAGTAGTTTACTAAATATGAATTCATACGTAAATCTTTAACTTGACTCATTTTTTTTCACGCTGTACGGTGAAAACACCTTTACAGCCGAAGATTTTTTTACGATGCTTTAAAAATTACTTCTTTGAGTAATTGATTTTTTTTATTTTTGAGAAAACATGCAAACTACGCACTGTTAAATCTCTGACGAGATCTATGCGTTATTAATTCCTCATTTTTTAAATAAAGTCTCTCTGGAGTGCATACCCGTACCATTTCTCTAAATGGCTGATATTTCTTGGCATATAATTCAAATAATATAGCGATAAGTGGCTGATATTTTGTTCCCATTGGAAAGATGTGATACTTTTCTCTATGAAGTGGCCAAAGTCATTAAGTTTCATGTGAAATGATATCTTGCTCAAACGGCTATATTCTTCACTCAGTGGAGCGCATATATTTCGGCAAGCAGACGCTAAAAAGCCACCGCGCATCTTAGGTGTATAAAATTGTATAGATTCTATGTACATACCCGAACCACGAGGAAGAATGTGCCTTCAAATCCAGGCAAGAATGCGCCTTCAAAGCGTATCCTCTTTTCAAGCATCGGTGCGGAAAGAGAAGTTAGTTGTGGATAAGAGGCAAGAATGGATGGGCACGCTACTTGATGGATGTAAACGAACTGGCTGGCGCGAGGGTGGAACGGCGTAAGACAGAGTGGGATGTGCTTTTGATGGGTTTACTGGACGTAGGCAATATACATATACATACATATGTAAAAGTGTATAGTATGCATGCTATGTACGTATTTCTGGTCGGATGCACGTTCAGGCTCGTGGTCAGGGGAGGCGAATGAAATTGGGGAGGGGGGGCAGAGAAGGTGGGGGAGAGAGGGTCAATTAATTAGAGTAATGGGGCGCGATCCATTTCATTACCCCGGTGCACATACCGAGTTTATTTGAGAAAAAAATGATGGAAGGGAATGGAGGCTTAGAGGGATGGGGGCAGGGGAGGATGATGTGAGCGGGATAGAGGGAGTTTATCGCCCGGCAAACAGAGACTGAATCCTGCCGAATGCTGGGACCTCATCTTTTCGCCATAAACGCTCACTGCTAGTCTTTTCGGCCTTTCCTCTTGTTTTATTAGAAATTCTAATTCCCCGTAAACACTTTTACTTCTTGTAGCATGAGAAATTAAGATATCAGCATGAGCATTTCAGTCATTTGCCTCTATTGCTGTTAAAATATTTTCCTGCTCTTTATATTTGGAAATAAAAATAATTTAAGGCCTAGCGGTGGTTTAAATTGGTCATAATCGTTGTCTTTTACCAAAATAACTATGAGCAACACATCTTTTCAATATTCAATGTAACTCAAAACTTATATGTGCATAGAGGCTTTACTAAGTACTTATTAAACTTAGAATTAGCGAAAACCTTGGGTTCTTTATTAAAAATTAGGTTCTTTGCGACTCAATAGAGGCGAGAAGGGCACTCAGGTAGGAGGCCGGTGCCGATGGGCAATGAAAAGAACTACCTGCTTACAAAAAGGTCTCTGTGACGTGCCTCGTACCTTCTGTTTTACGTGATGGTGGACGAACTTACTTTGTGTGATTTCGACATGTTTGAGAGAAGCAACACTTAGTAACACTCAGCGCAATACACTGACCGGTTTCAATTTTTTAACACATCATCATCCGAGATCAAATACTTGCACAAATTTATATCAAAAACAGAGTGGTGAGCTTATTAAGTAGACTGCAAATAAATCTGCACAAGTATTTTCACTCTGATGATGATGTGTCAAACTTCTTAACCGGTCTGTTCATTGAAAAATTGTGTGGATCATTGCCAAGTGAAACTTCTTTCAAACCGTCTCACTTTAAAGAGGAAATAATTACTCCTTAATTGCTAAAAGCCTGTTTCAAGAAAAAACTCAAGCAGTTATCCCCGCGATAGTCCAGTAAAGGCCGGTTTTGGGGCGATTTATTTATCATACTCTACTAGATAAGTGGTTGGTGCGTTAGCAATCCTGTTTAAACACGAATGTTTCCTGTTCTGTTCAATCTTTGTTTTCTGTTTTGTCCCAATCTCACCGAGTGTACCTAAAAAATGGCACTACATATTGAAACCATGGTCGGTGATTATTTAAAGTGTGCGGAAAATTAATTTGCTCTCTGTTTTTCTTGACAGTTCCAGAAGTTAAGCATTATCACAAAATTAAGTCTGGAAATACCTTTTGCTTCAAACCATCGATGGGTTTTATTCGTTTTTCCCTCTTCCCCGATAGCCCGATCACCCTCTTCAGCATCTTGTTAAACCTCAATTCCACCACACCCAATTCCTCTCCCTCTTTCTAGCTTCTCCCACAAATTCCCTTTTCTCTTCAAGCATATCAAACTCTTCCTCCTTTGACTTCCTTTCCTCCCTGCTTAGCTTAACCTTTCTATCCTTCACCACACGTCATATCAAAATCATTTCTGAGGAAGACAGCGAGAAATCACTTCAGCTATATTCCCAAGGCTATTGCGATGAATAACTCAGTCTTGCGCGAGTAAATAAACCCAAAGGCAGGCTTCATTTTGTGACATCGCACGTCCTATCCATTTCCAATTAGTAACATGTCTGAAACTCACAAAGGCAACTCTTCCTTTAAATATTGAGGAAAATAGTAACATATCTCTTATTCGTGTGTGTGATAGGGCACGTCTCGTTGATTTTATGTTTTGAATTAGTGCTCTCTTTTCCGTCAAGGGTGAATGCCAATTAAATGTGACATTCCTTGTCATAACCAGTAGGATTTGAATGATCTGTAGAAATTCCTCACATATATTTGTCACTTTGTTGAATGACGTACATGTTATCACGTCACTATCATCCATCTAAAAATGAAACATATAAAGCGAAAGCTCACCACCATGGAAATAATATTGTTAGATGATGTTGCCTAAAACCTTTCATGCTATTATTTTTTTCGCCGGAGAAAATTCATTTTACCAGAAGTAAGTATTTTATACTGCTCATTTTCTAGCGGTAATATTTTATTAAATATTTACATGTTATAAAGTGTTAGTGGAGATGAAACGCATCGATAAATTATTTGTGGCGATAGGCACGAGTAACGTCATGCTACGCTCTCCTGTTAATAAAATGTTTGGCTTATCAGGCGTGTTAATGGTGTTTGTTCATGCGTTGGTGCGCATACATAAGAAATTTATCGAACGGCGTTTATTCATCAAGAGAATAAATGGACAACATTTTTATAACCGTAATGGTATCATGAAAAGCCAGTAATGAATAGGGTAAAATCACCTTAATTGTTTATTTTAGATTAAAATGGTGAACATATATAATAGAAAATTGAATACTGGCTATTTAAGGACTTAGCTAACTATAGTATAACGGTTTTCGAGCAGCGGAAAAGGCCAGGTCACTTAACGCATGCAAAATATCTGATGCAAGGGTTTCGGAGAAAAATATTTGAGTGGATATAGAGTGAATAAATATATGAAACCAATAGCAGCTGAGCAAAGGGGATTGGAAGCAATGGAGATGTGATGCTACCAAAGAGTGATAACAATTTCATGGATGGAGAAATTCACTAACGATGAAGTCTTACAAAGAACTTAAAAGAAAAGAAGTATAATGAAAATTCTATGAAGGAGAGACAAACTTACTGGACAAATTTAGGGATACAACAGCCAAATAGAACTACTATAATGAAAGGCGAAATAAATAGGAAGAATTACAGAAGAAGATCAAGGATGAATATATCAAGATTATCATAAAGGACTTCAAAGTAAATAATTTTGTAGGAATGAAGCGAATGGCTGAAGGTGACTGGAGTGGAGAGCTGCTGCAAATCAATCTTTGGATTGATGAATAGGTACTGATGATGATGAAGAATGTTTGAGTAATAACGAGATCAGGTTAGAAGGGTTCAAAGAAGAAACTGTAAAGAAGCTGGGCTCGTATTCCGGCAGTCATGGAAATTTTATTGTGGAATAATGATCCCAAATAGGCTGCTACATGGAGAGCAATTCATGTACATCTAGTACTCCTTTCGTAAATTAGGAAGTCAAGCTGTTGAGCCATTGGCGTATTTATTTATTTGAACGCCTAAAAAGCAACCAAGTCCTTATATTGGGTTCAATTAACAGAATAAGTTTAAAAAAATAAAATAAAAAACAAAAACGACACCAATGGAAAAAGGAAGAATCACCAAGGTCATAGTCTTTTTAGGGCACGGAAAGCGAGGAAGGAAGGTAAAATAATATATGCAAAAATTGTGATTTTATTACGATTTGTGCAATCGGTGGGTCCCTGGCAGAGGAGAAATCCATTTAAACCGGGAGTTCCGGCGTGGGTAAGATTCATGAGGGTCGCTGTTTCACACACACCCGATTTATTGGGTGAGTGTATTTAACTGTCTATTTTATTTTTATTTTGTATCTATATAATTGGTAGGTCATTGGCAGAGGAGACATCCTTCTAGACTCTGAGCGTGCTAGGAAGTGAGATTCACGAGGGTCACTTTCACAACACACCCGAGTGATTAAGACTGTGTATTTTACCGTGAAATATTTTTTTCCTTGTATTAGTGTGATTTGTTGGTAAATTTGTGGTTAGAGTGTGTTTCTTTCTCTGTTTATTTTTTTATATTTGAGTGATTCCACTTTCCTTTTTCCCCATCTAGGTATAATTCTCTCTTTTTATTTTACCTGCCTTCCTCACTTTCCGTTCCCTATAACGATTACAGCCTTGTGGATTCTTCCTTTTTCCATTACTTATACGGCCGTAGGTACCTACGTTCCTCTGACATTCAAAAACAACAGTACTCAACAATATACTATTAAACAAGTGTGAGGTGGGGAAAAAATATCGTTTTCGTGATCGAAGAAGTATTTCCGTAAAAAGGAGGCTAAATCCAGCAGCGGGTTTCCCTCTACCCTTCCTCCACTACCTAAATAATCCTTCTCCCACCACCCTACCCTCCAATCATTAATGGCACCACTGACCCAAGTAGTTGGTCGGCTCTCTTAAGGTAGAATGAGCGAGATATCGCTTCACTTAAAACACAATGACTTTGGACACATAATGATGAAAAAGACTCATATTTCCAATAATTCCAAAACGTCAGCAACTTACCGTAATATCTTTCGAATTATTTCCCAAAGCCTAAGGAACTACTATCATTCAAGGCGTTTTACATGGGCTATACGCTTCAGAAAAACATTATTTTTAAAAAATAAGGGCTTTTTGACGCATAAATGGCATCAAAAGATTAACTGTCTCTATTTCGTATGCTTTCTCAATTTATAAAAAAATAAATTCTTTACTTTATGTAAAACCTTTTACAAAATCGCAGTAAAGTATTTGGTTATGAAGGCGCTATAAGCGTACGGGGTGAACGAAATTAGCATAGATAAAGCCTAATGTATGTAATTTAGGTAATTACTGTACTTCTCAGTCAGTCATTAAAAACATATCGTTTGCTTAATTAATATTGACAAATATTTACTTCGTGCTTCTTGCAACAGCCTAACCTTAAAATTAAAATTCTAATTAGTCTTATTAGACTAATCTGCCGTTTAAGTAGGTTTAATTAAAAGGGAGTAAAAATGTTGTAGATTGTTACACGCGCATTTCTTCTCCGATCGAAGGCCGATCTCCTTAATTTCTTTCTTCATATCAGCATACGACCTTCCTCTTTTCATCCCGTCCCTAACGCCTATTCTCTTCCTTCCCCTTTCCCACTTGCCCAACTTCGGTCCCTATCATGGCCTTAAGCAACCCTTCTCCACTCATTACTTGCTCCAACAACCTACTTTGCCTCCTCCTTTGACTCAGAATTTTCCTATCCTCACCAACCATGTCAAGCACTTCCTAGGTCGTATTCCTTTCCGTCCACCACACATTCTCCATCCACCTCCTCACCCACACCTCAACCGCCAGCAGCCTATTTTCGTTCTCCTTTCTTAAGAGTTTGCGTCTCTTTCCCATGCAACGCAACACTCCATATTAAACTCTTCGACAGTCTCTTATATACATCCTTACCCAGGGTCCCCGTCATCAGCTCCCTCCAAATATGGTATCTGTTATGACTACAGAAACATCTCGCTCATACTCACTTAATGGCTTCCACTACGTTGGATGATTTAGATGCATACGGTGTTCATTTTCGTAATAGAGAGCCGACTCAGATGAGGGAGCCACAGAGAGGGTGTTTGACTCGTGTCTAATTGAGGGGACACGCAAGAGAAATATTGCAGCGATATGAATGCTAATGTGAGACCGCGCCTAAAAAGTCTTCCGGGTGGAATAGGATGCGGCGGAAGTGGTGGGCCGGTATAGGAAGGGTGCCAGGGTGCGCGCGTGCCTGTCTTCTTCAGGGTCTGCTCTTCCATGGTTATGGGACCCCACGCCTCGCCGAGCGCAGCATCCGATAGCGTACCCCCGGACCGTTTGTGCCCCCGCTCATCGCCCCTACCCCCTTCTTGTTCACACGCAGGATGTGTGGCAGGGGGGTGGTGCGATGATTTGTTGCGTGGGGGAGTCGGCTGGGGAAAATGGGGTGTGGGTGTTTAAGGTCTTCCGGCAGGGGTGTGTGCTGAAGGCGCTCGAGGACACGAGAGTTTTAATGTCTTCGTCGAGTATAGGGGTGACGAAAGTTGTGATAAGTCTTCAGAGGCGTCGAATTGGTGCACGTATTCATGCATTATCCCAATTCATTCCTTTTATTTATTCATTTTCATGCATTATTCCCTTGCTGCAGTCATGTTGACTGTTAAAATTTGGTCTGTTCTATTAACAATATGAAAATCAATTGCTGAATATGGAGTAATATAGTTCAACAACTTGGTCTTTGAAAGAAACGGTAAGATTTGGTTGTGTTAATAGACATGAGTGAGAAAAAGAATGGAGATAGTAAACAGGGTTGTAAAGAAAAAATAAAGTTTTAAACTTATTGGAAAAGTAGAGGAAGCCGATAGATGAAATTAGGAGGAATTATGAGTGGTCAGTTGACATCCTCCAAAAGTTCCTGGTACAGACCTGCACGGAAGTGAGGGGAGGTAGGAGTGGATGGGGCGAAGGGAAAGGGCGGAGGGGAAGAGAGGGTGGCAAAGAGATAGAGAGTGAGGCAGGGAAACCAAAATACTTCGTGAAAAAAGCACAAACCACACACACTCCAGACGAAAAGGCAAGTAAATTAAATCAACCATCGCCATAACTTGACCAGGCACCCCAATCTTGAGGTCTCATTGTGAGACGAGTCGAAACGGGACGTCATTTTTAGGTATTAATGATCTCATGTTTACCGGGAAAATGCTGCAGATAAATTGTTGCCTGGTTGCACCCCGGGTCAGGCCCTCCATCTCCGCCGATGTTTTGATGAACAAGGCGATCATCATCTTTAGTTGATCTCTTACCGTTGAAATTGACTGACTTATACACAGGTCAAATTCCCGCTGATTGGTTAGTGGTAACCCCATACCAAGTAGATTTTCCCACGCTTTATAGATATTTTTAGAATAGGCTTCCTTGAGTTGCTTATTTGAAAGCCTAAGCCTCTGTTAAGTTTCTTTTACTGAGCTGGATTTCGATGCCTTCTTCTGCGAGACGATCCCAGTTTCCTATTGAGTGTCGGAGCAATTCCGTATTCTCCCACAGAATTTGGTTCTCCCAGATGAAACTGCTTGGCAACGGTCGACTTCTCCAGCTGCCTCCGTAAAAGATACCATTGGTGCTCCTTGAGTCTAGTTTCAACAGCGCGACCCGTCCCCCGATGTAAACTTCTTCACTGCAACAACATGAACAATATTTAGCTCATGACATGACAACATGAAGCAATATTATTCTCTAATCATAATAGTGAACATATCGAACCGTATTTCAAAGCTTAAGCAGTCGTAACGAGCATGAAGTACTAATTGCTTCTTACATGGTGCAGAAACATGGACAATTACAAAGGCAGTAGAAGAACTATTAAAGGGATTTGAAGGAAATCTCTTAAGGAAGATATACGGCCCATGAAGGAAGATAGTGTAAGGTGAATGCAATAGCATTATGAGCTGACTCAGTTGGATAAAAAACTTGACGTTATAATACACATCAAATTAACCATATAACGCTGTGCTGGGCACGTTATTAGAATGGATGATGCCAACATCCACATGAGATTATTGACGATGCAGTCAGAGGGAAGAATTAGTAAAGGAAGGCCTAGACTTTGATGGATTGATAGAGCAAACAGCCGCCCGAAGCTTTTGGGCATCCGGAATTGGTAGCAGGTTGCTAAGCGTAGAAATAACTGGTTAGAGGTTCTGGTGGAGGCCAATACTCCGGGATGGGTTGTAGAGTCGCAGAATAAAAAGAAGAATTGAATTTAGAAATATTGATGACGTAAAACATTTGTATTATATGACCGAGCTTTTCAAGTTTACCCTACTAATAAAATTCGAGACTATTCGAGATGACTGACTATTTTCACGATGTAGGTACTTATGCTGAAAACGCTTTCACAGACGAAGGTTTTCTTTTAGGGTTTCCATGTTAATTCCTGCTCATATGGTCAAGAGTAGGGGACACCAAGTTTTCCTCTGACCTTCCTTTATTCCCAAAAATCAATCTTTCTTTCCAACTTTCTTTCCAACAAAATTAATTACAACCAACCTAACAATATGATATCCCCTTCGTGATCCCAGCTGACCTTATATACTCTCGGTTGTTACTATCACTACTACTGGAGTGTGTCATAATTCATAAATAATATTTCCTTTCGCTACTCTTCATATCGACCTCATTTAATTTGAGACTCTGGTTGTCTCGAGGGTCGGTCAGAAGATCCTAAAGTTATATATCATATGTAGTAATCAAATACATATATTTTCACGAATGCAGTTTTAAAGCAACATATGCTATAATAGGATGCTAATCATACTCTTGGATATTTTTTACTTCCACCTCCAACGTATATTGAATTAAAAATTTATATACTGACATAGATGTTGTATAATAATCACTAATAATATTACAGCAGGTGAAAAACGATGTATAAAGATTAATGATATATTTGATACTTGATTATTGACCATTCTGTATCTTAATAAGCCCTGGCGATGGAATGATTAAATTCTGAAAATTTGATCATGAGTAGTTGAGTTTTCAACCTTCCAACCAACCCTCTAGACAACAAGAGTCGTAGCTCCATCTTGGGTGTATGCATTAACCATGTGTGCTGAAAGTGCTGTGTTATTAATGTGTCGTTCCTCTTTTCCACCGCACAGGTTGGCGGGAGAGCCTCTTGACCCTCCCCCGGCGCCTCTTCGGCTCGGCCTCATCGTCGGCCTCCGCCTCGCCCTCCGCCTCACCGTCTCACAGCGCCTATCATCAGCCATGCGCCGGAGACGCCGGAGACGACGTCGGGGCGCACGTGAGTACCCTCTGCCAACGCCCCCAAACTACCCCATGCAAGGGCACTGCCCCAGATTGGTTAATGGCGAACCAAAAATCCATGTGTATGTTCATCATTGTGCTCTTATAATTCTTCAACCTTTACGGACAGCGTTGAAGGAAATCTTCGACAATAATGGCTGCTGATATCCCGACAATGTAGGCAATATTCGGTAATTCTTATTGGACTGCCCACTGGGTTAATTTCTTCATGATGGCCGTCCTTTCAATAGGTGGCTTTACAGCCATTTCAGGACTATAGATGAAGCCCTTGTTTTACATCCCTGACGATGTTTGCAAAGTCTCCTTTCGAAAATATTGGCATGAATGTTTTCCCCTCTGGAATTTTCACTCATATGTGCACAGGCGGGTGTCTTCGTAAGGGTAACACCATGGCCAGTCCCGGTATTCTCAAAATTTGTCTTTATGAAGACATTAGCCCGGTGAGATGCCCGAGAGGAATTCATCAGAATAATTCGCTCGGAAAGCCTCAAATCGTTTATGATTTGGCAAGCTAGGCAAGAATTATCTATATTAATAGAGCCAAATGGTACCGGTGGAATATCTATGCGTAGCAAACTTGGCGTTCATGGAGA
This sequence comes from Pyrrhosoma nymphula, assembly GCA_963573305.1. NCBI lineage: Eukaryota > Metazoa > Arthropoda > Insecta > Odonata > Coenagrionidae > Pyrrhosoma > Pyrrhosoma nymphula. Next base: position 81,900,294 of record OY754333.1, on the reverse strand, counting down.
GCGTAACCAGCACTATTCAATTTCGATTCGAAAAATGTTTATTTCCGCAATAAAATAACGTGCAAAACAAGTATGGACCCCCCCTATAGCCGTCCGCTGCATCAGGAACTGAACATTTTCCTTGGCATCAGCATAACAATAGCATGCACGGAAGTGGTATTGACTCGGCATTCGGCCGAGGACGTTGGGGTAAGGGCAAAGGCCTGCCACGATGGAAACGCCGCACAGTGGTCCCAAATCGAAAAAAGCTGGCCAAAGTTAATACCGCTGTTGTTATTGCTTACTTACTTGATGTAAAGGTTGATCTCTAAGGGTTTTGATCCGGTAATTTCCAATTTGAAGTTATTTTTTCTGTATTTATGATATTTTTGTTCTTATTGCAGCATTTTTTCAACCAATTAATTTAAAAATCCAAATGAAATTTAAGATTGTTTCCGACATTCCGGCACCCGCTCGCTTGACCCGGGTTTACGGGTTTGGATTACCTGCAGGCGCGGTTACCTGCTTATAGGGTTGGAAATCCTCACTTATTTTCTTCTCGCACTCACTCACTCACTCAGTGATTCATCCCGAAGGTTGGTTTGGGTAGTTGAGGGTAGAGCTCACCCCGGACTAAGCCACTGGCGTGTGAAGCTCACACATTCAGGGTAGGGGGGCCAATTCCTTTCCCTGGACCACCTCGCACTCCGATTTATTTTGATCGGGGGCGTCCAAAGGCTTCACCCGGATTTGAACCCGGAACCCTTCGATCAGTAGCCAAGCGCTCTACCCACTAGCCCACCACGCTCCCCTTACACTATACCGAAATGAAAAGCCAGATGGAGATTTTGAGACCTAACGTTTTTATGCAAATTCAGCGGATTGCAACAGTACTTCTATTTCTCACTGGAAGCACAGGCAGTCGGTAATGTATAAAGTTTTAATTAAATCTACTCCAAAAACCGATCTGGTAATAATCATTTAAATAATCAAAATGAAATAGTTGATTTGAATCAAGCTCCGGATCAACGTGCGCCCTCCCGAGCAGATTCACCCACATCAGCCGCCAGATTTAGGCAGTTGCACCGTCATGATATAAACCCAACTGTGAAGTAGCTGTTTTAAGCAATACCTATGGTGTAAAGTGACCATTTATTGAAGTAACACTTCTACCTTAAGTCAAAAGTATATAACAGTACATTTCTCACTCCATCGGAAATTAACGAAAGGCTACTCAAGCAGATGGGAGTGGACACGTTGAAGTGCATACCATAAACAAATATTTTTCTCCCTTATATGAAATATTACAATGACAAAACTTTGCAGCTTCCTTGCCAATACAAAGAACTACAAGATTATAAAATTTGAGATGGATTGAAGGTGGGGTACATTTTGCAAATTTAATTTTAAACTCTCAAATATTTTTTTTATTATAAAGCATTTTTAATTTTCAATTTTGATTGTTGAATATGATGCACGAATGGTTTTTATACAAACAAATTCTTACCGGAACTTTCTAGCTTTCTTAGATCTGAAAAAAATGGGAAAATTCTGGGACTTGTTTTTACAAATGCTGATTTTTTCATATCCCCGTATCTCGACAAAAAATTAGCATTTTTTACAAAACTTGTATTTCCAAACTTAGGGCCGTGTAAGAAAAATACACAAAAAATTTCGTGCAAATCTGAGATAGTAATGGCAACTCGTCCGTGATTTCACATGGAATGACCCACACTCAAAATCATGGTCTGATAACTCTTCATCAGTCTCATCATCACTCTGTTCACTCGATTTCTCTAAGGTAAGAAGACTCCTTACCTCAGCAGATAATTGCACAATTTTTTTCTTTTCTGAACTCCTGAAATTGTTGATATCATGAGATCTGATGTAAGAAGTAATCTTCGAAATAGATCTTCGTTTATGACGATCCTGGAAAATCTTCTTGTGTGGTGTTCCCGGAATCTTCAGATATCCTTATTCCTAGCCTCCATCGCCTCTTCGGGCAAATGGACAATTAGGAGTATAGCTTTCTTGGCGATTGCTGATCCATGAACTAGTAGCTTGTGGATGATGGGTGGCATGTAATACCACTAATAAAGTTTCACCAACAAATATTCTGTTGAATAACAGTATTCTGTAAGTACAGCATAATTTATTTCGTGGCCACAAGCCAAAACCTTAATTCCTCTTTAGATATTCTTGCGACATTTAATTAGTCTTCCTCTTTAATTATTTTTGCGACAGACTCATCACCTTTCCTTTGACAGCTCATCAATGTGGTGAACGCTAGCTCAGCTTGTGATGTGCTAGCCTTAAGATCCTCGGTTTTCCTTCTCTTTGCCCTCTCACTGGATTCCTCACAAAAGTTTTTTCGTTCGGCCAATTTCAGGTCTGTCGAACCTTCAAAGAGTAATGACTTTAATTAACACATTGAAGCAGGGAATACGGATATCACTGGCAATTCATCACAATTCACACTGTAGATACTCACCGGATGTACTGGGAAGATATTTACATAAAGTCTGAAGAAATTCCAATTTCAGCTTTAGCCAACTGCCGAGCTTTCGTCTGAAAAAAACGGTCAGATCGTGGAGCTTTGGTCCCACTTACGAAGATATTTTGAGAAACAAAACTTTTTCATAAAACGTGACCAAATATTTTTGGCATTAACGTCCTCATTTCAATTTCATTTACTGCTGAAGTAGTCCTGTACTTATTGTTTCTTACATGATGTAGATTATTTTCCACTTTCAATAAATTTTCCATGCATCTCAAGATGCTTGACATTTCTCAGATCCATTTAACCCTAAGCAGAGTCTTTTTTTAAGGTAAAATATCAAAAAATCTTACACATTCAAATACACTGATCCACACAAATTATTATATTATTATTTTTATTAATTATAGCCACAAATCCGCGAAAGAGTATTGAAACTGGAAATTTACAGCACCAAATACTACGGGTTCTCCTCTTCAATCTTGCCGTGTCTTGTTTTCCGAACGTAAAGAAGATCCAACTGCTTCCACACTTGAAAAAAACTCACAACTCACGTGTTACACTGGCAAGGCACTAAGCAAAACTGAATTCTGTCGAGAAAATTTCGGACAAGCGATGGTTAAAAGTAACTTGCGCAAAGTTTGCTAAAGGCTGAGGACCGTGATCCCATCATCGCCTTTTTCCTAGGAACTTCATACACGTTGAGGGGGACCCCCATGGGCTTACCACATTCACCCCCGGTTGACGAAGAGCAATTTATTCCTTGCACAGAGAGAGTGGTGGTTGGGTTTCCCCGTTGGACAGCAATAAAAAGGTGGCATAGCTCAAACCTTTCCGGTAGCCGTTTACTCTGCAAGCAGCACGGAGCAGTATTAAAGAACAATGTGCCACGAGAGGGCGAAGAATAGTCCGCCTCCCAGAAGGACGTAGTCTAGGGATGGAGTAGCTTTTTAAGAAATCTTACAATTCTAAATGCTTTCAAATTTGTTTGCAAATTACTTGTTCCCCAACTACATCCATTTCCTTCCGTTGGAGCTCTCACGCTACTTTTAGGTGAAAATCAGGACAGATAATATTTGAGCCTAAGTGCATACCATGGACACACACGAGAATGTGTAATCAATGAGAAGAGATTTTCATTTATGAGATGAGCAAAACATATGCAACAACTTATAAAAATAGCCACAAAAATGGGATTCCCATGAACTATACTACTTATAGTACTACGCGCCAGCCCGGCCGCCGCCTGCGTCAGCGCACTACATCGTTTTACTTAAATTAACCTTGTGGTCGAATTTGCAAGTATTAGCAAGATTTTTCTTTACTGCTATGTTGCATATACTATACTCTTTTCATTCATACAAAAAACCTCTGGGGATAAAAGAGACGCTAAAAACGATATAGCACTTTTTGTTTGAAAATTAAGGTAAAAAGAGTTTTAAAAAATATGTACTAAGACAGCTTAGTACTTTTCTACAATATTTTTAATGCACGACGCGTTTCGCCGCTTTACGCCATCGTCAGGTCAGTTACGCAATACTAACTGATAATATTTTGTAACTGACCTGACGATACCGTCGTAAGCTAAACGTATCGAACATTTAAAAAAATATTGTGGACAAGTACTAAGCTGTCTTTATCATGAGTACTGATATTAGTAACTTCTACGAAGGTAAGCCTGCCACGGTCAAATTTAAACATTATTTACCCTTATGAAGCCTGCGGTAGTGGTGAGGAGATGTTCATTTTAACAGCAAAGGGATGAAAATTGCCATAACAAAAAAATTAGACCTGAAAGACCTGACTGGCATTCGAATTTGTACCCCCCGATTGCCAGACAGGTGTGTTACCCAGTCACACCACCAATCCATCTTAGTGCATGATGAATTTCACAGGGTGTTTTAACGAAATAGATATTCTCATCTTCAGTCCACATTGTAATACAGGAGACATGCCGTGCTCGAGAAGACACTGTCACAGAGAACAAACCCAACTCTGTTTCTTTAGAACGAATAGCTTTTGAATATATCTAAAAAATTTCGATATTTACAAATGATGGTACGCAGTCACATGCACGGGTGCTAGGATATACTACACCAAATGAATGAATTTCGCCATGAAAAAAATCATTTTACCTCACCGGGATTCAAACCCCGGATCTCCCAATTGCTGTTTAAAGGGATGAAATTCACCAAGAAAAAATATTTGGCTTGACAGGGCTTCGAACCCAGATCTCTCACGTTGCCAGCAGTAGGGAGATCCGGGTTTGATCCCCGGTTAAATAGAGTGATTTTTTACTGTGGCGAATTTCAACCTTTGTGGTGTATGACCTAGCACTCGTACTCTTGACTGCAATACCATGTTATCTGTGCATTACGCTGTGGTTTGTAAATTGTTAGTTTTTTTTAAGTGTTCTGTAAGAGTGTGGTGCGGAAATTGTCTCAAAATCTTTTTTTATCAATGCATCCAGTGTTCCCAAGGGTATCCGACTCCAAGAGACGTAAAGACAAAGCGGACTAATGCGGATGCCCCGATTGACCTCCCATCGACCCTCTTAACAAAAAAAACATCGCATCCTCCTTTAAAAAAAACCTTGCAGGAAACCTTGAGGACTTAACAGCAACCGCTCACGGAAGTAATGGAGTCTACAAAAAGGAAAACAATTCGAACATGCCCCGTTCGGTTTTACGCCAGGCACACTCCTTTTCGAAATGGTTCCTTTTATGTTGCGGTCTTTGCCCGGGGCTCTTTAATTGGGGCAGAATAGGGGGAAAGGGGGGGGCAGGACGTCATCTCTCTCTTTTGTGGTATGCTTGTTCGTGGGGAGGATCAACTGCGGGGAGGAATTCTGCGTGGTCGGTGAGGGGGGTTGGGGGCGAGCCCCGGGGGTGACGAGACGAATCCATTACCGCAGCCTCCTGCCCCCGCTCCCTTCCCTCTCTTTCCTCCCTCCCCTCTCGCCCCCCGGGGGCCCAAAGATTCGCCCCACGACTCCTCGGTAGTCCTCCGCGACCTCAGAGAACCGAGGTCCTCTTCACGGCGACGTCACTCTCATTTATGCCGTCATCCTAATCAGGGTATTTTTGGTTATCCGAATCAGGCCTTATTTGGTAAGGACTCGACGCGGTGCAACTTCGGAATATCCGTGGAAGTGACGCCAAAGCCCCCGGCGAAAGTCAACTTTTTGAATAGCCTATTTGAAATTTTCGAAGCTGTGACGTCAAAATGTCTTCACTCTCGAGAATCGGAAATTCCGAGGCCATACAGAATAGCCCCCAGGTACCCTATTCAATATGGCCTCGAAATATCTGAGCCTCGTCAGTGACTAAATTTTGAAGTCACTGCCTCGAAAGTTTCAAATAGCACCATAAAAAATTTGAGACTTGTCGAGGGCTTTGACGTGACTTCCACGGATTTTCCGAGGTGTGGCCGTGTATGCTCATTACTGAATAAGGCTCCACGGGTTATTTCATTGGGTCTCTGAATTACCGAACCTCGACACTGACGAAATTTCGATGTCACAGCCCCGAAAATTTCAAACAAGACCATTCAAAAGTTGAGATCAATCTAGGGCTATGACGTCTCTCAAACTCATCCGATCCATTGATTACCACGCTCCGTACGTTTCACGTACTGTTTCCACGTTCGAAGTCCTATCTTCCTTGAAAGCTTTATTGAAAACTTCCTTGAAAACTTCTTAACTTGAAAACAGTATTTCTGTTTATCTCTCCTAATCCTGAGCGCTTTCTTAGCTTTAGAAATTACTATGTGTAACCCAGTTTAATAATCTCATTTTAACCTTAACCGCAAGAGCAAGTAGACGTTATCCTAACTTAATGCAACTGATCATTTGGGCTTTATATATTACACCAGACTGCCGTTTGGTTGACGTGATCGCTGTCGTTCGCTCCCTGTCTTTTTCTCCGATGGCGCTGCTGCAGCTTCAATCAAGTCTTGGCCTCCTCGATTTCCTTCCTCCATTCTTCTCCGTCCTCTGCCAGTCTTATCTAGTTCCTCGTCCCGAGCAATTCTTGTGCATCCTTGGTGATGATGTCTTCCCACCAACCCCTTGGGTTTCCCACCGGTCTCTTCCCTCCCATCTGCCCAGTGAAGACTTGCTTAGCTTCCCGCTCCTCCGGTATTCCCTGGACATGCCCTGCCCATGGGAGTCTCATTAGCTTAATGTGTGAAGATATGCTAGGTTATTTTTAGTGATTATATATTTCGTTCTTGTAACCGATTCCCCAAGTTACTTCACTGTTTACAGGCTCGTAGATTCTCCTCAGTAAGATTCTCCGCAGTAATTTCTTCTCAAATCAGTCCAACAGCTTTGCAGATTTAGCTGGCATGTTTCACTGTCGTATCACAGTAGCAATACTGTGCGGATGAGTGCTAAATACAGTCGAATATTGGTTATCCTAGCTACATTTCTAGATTTCATAATTGGCAGTAGGGAGAAGAAGGGGCTGTTTTCTGCATGTATTCGTATTTTAATTTCTATGTTGTAACCAATTTTCAAGAGGACATTGAAACCCCATTAGGTAAAATTGTTTATGGCTTCAAATTTGAAGTCATCAATGTTGATATTGTTTTTTCCTACATATTTACGTACGTTTTTCGATTTTTATCGATGTGAGACGTATTTTCTTCTGTTTCAATGCCGATAAAATATTTAACCAGAGATTATGAAACCGGATAAAAAGCTACGATGAAATAATACAATGAACTCGATATTCTCAGGCTTAACATTGTGAACATTCATATTGACAGAATCAATACAAACTTTGTAACGCTCACGATGAATTTTATTTAATACTAATAAATAGTATTAATAATAAGTATCGAATTAAATTAATTTTTAAAGTTATAGTTTGTATTGATTCTTTCGAAACAATACTAAATGAATTGTTAAGTACAATGACGGTGGGGAGAAAATATCACGTTCTAACTCCCGCAGTTGACGTGAGAAACAACGAGTCACGTACGCCAGTGGCGTCATTTCGCGAAGGCTGGAGCTCTCTGGCGCACCTACTAATTATTTCTCAGCTCCTTGCAACCTTTAACGTCGCTAACGAAACTTTTTTGATTCCTGAAGTGCTTGCACCGAAAGCAATTGTGCGAGATTAAACGCGAGCTCTGGAAACTGCTAATTAATTCCGCGAGGTCTTGAGAGGGAAACTAAATTCACTCCAAACCTTTTGTATTGAGGAAATTTCTGCGCGGGTGACTTAACGAGGTTATTTTCCGTAGACGTGCCCTGCTTAGGAAATCCTTGTTAATTAGTATTTGACACAAGCGATTCGTCGTTTTTTTTAAGTTTGTCGGCGCTCGGAATGCCTCACGGACCAGAAACCTGTAATTGATCTAGGATAGGTTCTCATTGATTGCATTTATTTCAAATTTATCTGCTTGTAAAATAAAAGGGGCGATTAATGGAAGTCGAAAAAAACATGTACTGCACATCATGTACTTGTTCGAGACGTCGTCATAAGCATTAGGAAATAAAATACTTCGTTATTCCTTGCATTTGTCAGCTCTGAATGATGCTCCCCACCCGGAGATCCGATTGGGAGACTATTTAATATCTGGAATATTTTTCCGCGAGGTATGCCATCACGTCATATGAATGAAAGGCTGCATCTTCTAGGGAGATGAATGTGGTGGTTTCCCGTTGCCGCATCGTTCGCCGCCGTTTTCCACGTCGCAGTACTCCAGCCTATTCCGCGAACTTCACTCTCGCCCTAAGCTGTGGCACCGGACCGATCTTCTTGATCTGCGCCACCAGTACCTTCTGCTGAGACTGCTGTCTCTCAGTATTGGTACCGGGTTGTGCGGGTAGCATGCAAAAAATTCTCGTCCCCTCCCAGAAAAATGAGATTATTTTTTCCATTATATTTTTCCAAAATCAGAAAAATATTTGCCGTCACTTCTCTGTCTCGAACCTACGACCCTTGGATTGGGATTCGAATACGCTACCACTGAGGACCGGTTTCTATACAGGGGATCATCATCTGGCCAGATGGTGATACTCTAGAGAAACCGGTCGCAAATAAATTTCAACTGTGTGGAATAGATACATTTTCTTTCCTACTCATCATTAAGGCGCTCCACGAAGTAACGCCATCCACCATTGCATACATCATCATCGTTTCAATCCTTATATTGGTGAACTGCAGCCATCCATTCTTCACTATTCATTGCTAACTCTATTTCATCCTAGTAATTCTTCTTTTCCATATCCCTCTTTATTTGTCCCAAGTACATTCTTATCCCCTTGGTCCTCGTAGAATCTTCCCGTCTATTTTTCACTTTTTCCCTCGATTGGTTTCTTGACAAATGAATTTTTTCTCAGGTTGTGTCCGAACCACCTGATTCGTCTTTGTCGTATTACGCTCCATATACGCCTTTCTTCTTCGACTCCTCCGTACACTTCTTCATTCTATCCCTCCATATTATCTTCATCACCCATCTTATCGAAGGTAAAAATGGTTATTGTAGACAACCAACGTCGATTAAACTTATTTTAACATGAATCAACCTGACGAAAATGTGGGTGCCAGTAGAATGCTTCCGCCTTTTTGTCCTCAGTTCATTCAAACATAAACACGGAGGATCTTGAGTTCAAAATTCGCAGTGAAAACTGATCACAAAGGGAAGCGGATGAGGAGGATCTGGACAGTTTGGTGGATGGCTCTCCATCCCGAGGGTCTGGGTTCGACTGCCGGCAGTGTACGTAGATTTTTCATAGGAATTCCGATCCGTATTTTAGTATAAAAATGGATTAAAAATAAAAATAAACTATTTCTCTCGCCATCCCAGCCTACGTCCTATCCTTCATAATCCTGTCCATAAAGCCCAATTTTTATCTGTCCCCTTACCCGGTTACCCAACATCTACCCTTCTACCACGGCCTTCAGCATCCCTTTGCCCCTCTTCACTTCTTCCAACCACCTACTCTGCCTTCTCTTGATCTCCTCCAGAAGTTTCCTATCCTCACCCACCATACTAAGCACTTACTCGTTCGTATTCTTTTCCGTCCACCACACCTTCTCCACTCTCTTAATCCACATTTCAAACGCCTGCAGTCTCTTCTCGTCCTCTTTTTCTCAAGAGTCCAGATGCATAATCACGGTTCTCCGTAACATGTGCGCTCGCGTTTACGTATTTTCAATTGCGCTCATGAGAGCGAAAACGTAATTCTTCAAACTTTGTCAGGTCCTTTAAATAACCAGTGCTCATTGGTGGGAGTTCGTTCTTAGGAGAGTAACTGTAAGAATTGTCCTTCAAGAGCGGTTTGCGTGCGTTTACGACAACGCGAAAGCAGGATCCGTGATCCCACCCTGGGAGTATCTGCATCATACAACGCTACAATGATGATTTTAATTTTGGCCAGTTATCTTTTTCGATTAAGGACGCACGGACGGACGCCCTAAGGGTCTAATCCCGAATCGCTTTCGGATCCAGGGCCGCCGCCAATCGCACGCCCCTGCCCTGGGCGCCGCTCCACGTGCCAGAGGACACCACCGCCAGCATATCCCTGCGGTACGCCCCATTGTTAGAGGGACCTCCTCTACCACCCAATCCCCACCCCCACAACAATTACGGCTGTGCACAGCTCCCACCACCGCCGCGCGGGGAGAGAACAGGGAAACAGAGGGGGGAGTTGTTCTTGTTCCCCCTTTTTCGAATCGACTACACAACACCAACCCCTCTGCCTCCTCTCTCTCCCCTTCCCCCACCCATAACTACTATCCCACTCCATTCGAGCACGTCCGAAGCGGTCGGTCCTCTTAGCTTCTCTCTGCCCTTCCAGGCCTCACCGTTCCCCTCTCTGACTATGCGTAGGAGAAGCTATGCCCGAGCGGAACTTCTTCGGCCCCGAGGGGATTTGAGGGCCGTCGAGGATCTGAAGGACCCCAGTGAGAACGAGTGGCTGCCCCGCTGGCGTAAAATGAACATCGACGTTTCTGCTTTTCCCTTCTTCTCGCTCCCACAATTCCCAATGTTTCTGCACTGGTTGCCACGGTGTTAACTGTTTTTATTCGCGGCTTCCTCACGCATCCGATTATACCACCCTCAGATGAGCAGAAGTTACCTTTAAGCTTGGTTTAGTAACCTTCGGTTAAATATTATCTCGATATGAAAACCGCAGATAATATGGTCCCCTCCCCCACCCAATAATCCTTACACCAACTATCCGACCGTCTGCTGTAACTCGCAAAACCCAAACTCTGAGTTAACATCAACTTTACGACGCCTTGTGGTTAACGTTTACTAAATATTATAAAATATGGGCTTGAATAATATATTAACGAAGGAAATAGAAGAAATCATACGGTGCGACGGAAAAACACCGATTGTAAACATTAATTGAAAAACTATATGATGATATTTTAAACAAAAAATAGCTATTTTTCGTGCTTTTATAATATTTCAGTATTGCAAGTAATACATTTCATTCCAGAACGTCCCTCACATTTGTGACGTTCTTTTCTTTCAAAGAACAACGAAAAATGATGCATAATCTCCTCAACGCATTGGCAATCCCGTAAATAAACAAACAAGTCTCACCTGAGCAACACTGCAAAAGACTCCATGTGGCATTTGAACATCTATTTTTTAAAAAGGGTTTTAAATACGTGGAAATTGATGCAATGTTCGTAATGTAATGTAAGTTCGTGCACTTCATTATCTTTTACGCATGATTACACGTGAAAACACCGAGTGCCTTCAAGTAATTTACATATTTTAAAATTAAAGGAGCAAGAGGTAAAGTCTAGGTAAATCTAGGTATAGCCTAAGTCTAAGCCTAAGTCTAAATCTAGAGTCTAGGTCATAAATAGTGTTCAGGAACTCGGCTCTGATTCGGGGGATCTGTTGTTACTATCCAACGCTTTGCTTTGCGGAAGCGGTCCGTTTCAAAAAAGATTCCAAGGAAAATTATAAAATTACAATAATCTGTAGAAGCCTGGGTCACAGCAATAATAACACTGAGTGTAATAATAATTCGGAATTTGAGCCTAGAAAAAGTAAATCTGGGTTCAAATTCCGTTCCAGGTGAATGGTATTTTCATCAATGTAAAATATCAACTTATATAATATTCACCAACTATTAACCAAATCTTCCTTGCCTTTATTGTACTATTGAGATTTTTTTTAATTCTCATTGGTTTTAAGTTATTTAACCGGTGGGCCAACCAGCTTAAAAGCTTACTACTACCTCACCTGCATCCAGTATCCACTACCTAGTACCTTTGCTTCTTCACATGTGATCTAAAGAGGTAATAGTCATCGCAAACTGCGCCAATTTTTATCCACTCCAGAGTCTTCGAATCACTTTAGGGCCTCTGGGAGGTACAATTCTTTCGCGACATTTTTCCCCTGACTCCATTTGGGGAATTTCCCAGCGGCCAAGTGACCGAACGCGCATTCTTTTCAATCTCCTAAGTATTTCCCGCCAGACCATTATGGAACACAAAAATAGTTTGCTAGACTTTATGGCAGCCTTATATAGATGACTGTATATAATATAGATACATTTAAACATTCTTTATGGTGTTAAGACAATGGCACCTGAAAAAGAACTAGAATATCTTGCAAATTAAAAAATAAACATTTTTACCATTTTTTATTTCCATCTATTTTAGGCTTTGACTCGTAGACGTTTTTAGCATTCATAGATGAAATCATATACTTGCATTTTTTAAGATTTTTTCTACATTTGTAGAAAATTGCTTTCTAGTTTTTAAAGAAAATTATTTTATTTCGATTGTAGATTGATCGATTATGCTAATAAGAAATAAGTTATTGCACGAATGTATATTTAAGAAACTCATGGGTTTCCTGATTTCCTCGTCACTTATTCCTGCCATCGTAACCCTGTAATTATGTTTTCTACCGCTCCGTTCAGCGTCTTAAACCGCGAGGAAAAGTGTTAGAATAGGAGTTCGTTAATGGATAAGATTGACATTATTGAGTGGAGCGAGGAGAATACTGGATTCCCTTCTTCCCCGTATCTTTTCATTTTGCATGGGAGAAAGGTTCATTTACATGTATAAGCTTGACTCATTTTTTTCATGTTGTACACGGAAAACATCTTTACACCGAAACTGCTTTTGCGATTCTGTGCAAATTACCGTTGTAAGTAGTTGATTTATTTTTATAAATGTTCGAGAAAGCATACAACCTATGCACCGTTACATTTCTGACGAGATCCATGCGTTATAAATTCCTCATTTTTAAAATAGTTTCCTTGGAGTGAATACCCGTACCCCTTCCAATGGAAAATGGCAGGTATTTATTCGCAAATATCTCGAAAACCATTAAGGCAACTGGAAAGTATGTATGGATTATCTTTGGATAGATTAGATATTTTTCTTTATAGCGTGATAAAATGAGAAATTTTATGAGTAGTGATATATGCCTGCCTTACACTGCCTTAAACAATGTCAAGTTAGTCGGTCATTTTGTCTCCCCTTACCGAATAAGGGTCCAGGGCCCGGGCCAAAGTCTCGTCGCGATCCAACAAGGAAGAGTGAAATGCATGACGTTGACGGAGGCAAGGGGAGGGAAGGGATGTATGCGGAAGGCAGGGGGTGCAGAGAGAGTGAGGGAGGGATGGAGAGGGGGGCGTTGTGGGGGGGGGGGGGGTGCGAGGGAGGTGCTGGCGAGGTCAGAGGGCGGGGAAGCGTATACCTGCCGCCGCCGACGGTGTGCCGGTGCCCTCGCGATTCTCGGATCAATACGGCGCGGAGGGCACGGGAAAGGGTGGGCGGGGCGGGGGTTGGGAGTTAGCGGGGAGGGGCGAAGGAGAGGAAAGAGGCCCTCTTTCCCGCCCTTCGCCCCCCGCGGTGTTAATTAATGCCCCCTCCCCCCCCTTCCACTTCCTCCATTCACTCTTCTATTTTTAAACTTCCCCTTTCCACCCTCCCCTTCCACCCCCCACCTCTCCCATCACCAGGTCACGTGACGTGCTTTCTCCCTCTCAACGGAAAAGACGCGGACCAAGTGAAGGACGATTATTTTTTATTCTCTCTCTTTCTCCCCTTCATATTATGCCACTCGCCAAGTCTGTGTCTGCTGGTGGAACAAAGGCGACGCAATGAGAGGAATAAACTGCGGAACAAATCGCTCTAAGAATGTCCCTGGGCTTTTTTTATCGACGCGCACCATTCACACGACCACGGGAGAGAAAGAATGGGGTGACGAGAGAGAGCGAAGCGTTTGAATGCATCAAAAACAGTGCAGTATTCACCAACCAAAAGTACACACGCGTTGGCTGCGAGCTTTCGAAGGGGTTTGTTAAGACGTCAGTCATGAACAAGGGAAAGTAAACTTAATTCTGGGAATACGCCGAGACCCTAAACAGAAATGTTTCATTCAAGACATAAATAAAATGAGTAAGAAAGCCTCGCGCTTCGTTAAAAACTGCAGCGAACAAACAGATAGTGAAACACAGCTGATTGTAGGACTAGGTTGTGAGCCACCAGAGACTTGGAGGCTACGCACTAGACTCAGATGGCTTGAAAAATTCAGATCGGGCAAATTTTATCGCGATACGGAGGATATTATTTTGACCCCAAGCTATATCTATATAACCGATAGAAGAGACAAAATCAGAGAAATACACAGCAGAACAGACATGAACGAAAATTCCTTCTTTCCATGCACAATAAGTGATTATAATGAAAACAGAACATGATAATAACTTAAGACACCATTTAAATTCAATTCACCGACGTCCTTTCCCTTTTCCCAATTCCCTTCCCTTTACATGGCTGGCGTCCTAACATCCCTATAACACGCCCCTGCGGCGGCTCCAATTGTAGTATTTGGACGGTACATCTATATACTACCCTGCCAGCCGCCCGCGCCGCAGAGGCGTGTGGCAGGGGTTGTAAGGAAACCAGCCATGGCAAGGGGGAGAATAGAGAAAAGGTGGGGGGGATAACAGAGGTGCATTGTATGTGAACGATGTGTCTTAAGTTAGATTCACGCTGCTTATAAACACTGATGGTGCGAGGAAATAATATTTTTTTCCTGCCAATTCGGAAGTGTATCTTTCTTATTTTGTCACTCCTATCAGTTCTAGATATGTTGCTCGAGGATAATTTAATATTCGCCGTGTCGTTCTGAAACTCACCTGAGTACAAGTATTTCAAGTAATATGAGCCTAGCGGGTAGCTTCCGTTTCTCCAACGGTTACCAACCTAATCCTTCCATCAGCTGTGTGACACTATCTGTGCGCTCGTAGCAGTTTTTAACTAAGTGGACGGGTTTCATTTGTGCTTCATTTACTTCGCCAATTAAGTCTTCCTATGTAGGTTCCCAAATACTCATGGCATATTCCATATGTGGCCTAACCAAAGCAAAGTAGCAACTCTCTTTCACTTTCTCATCAGAAAACCTATCCTACTAATCGCTTGATAAAACCTAATTTCTTCAATGCAACGCTGCAAATGCTGCATTTGTGTTTCCCACCGTTAGGTCTGATGTTTAGTCGATTCCCAGGTATTTAACTTCATATGACTCCTTTGTACTAACCCCTTTCACTTTTTACATATGTCACTGGTGTGGTTTCTTTCGTAAGAGGTGTACTGCATTGCATTCATTAAGGTTACGTTCGAGCCCCCACCAATGAGTTAACCACAGAGTTAACGTCATTCAGGTAAGAGAGCTTCTAAGTGAGCATTTGAGGCAATTTATTGGTAAATGACGGAATCGTCTGCAAACAATCTAATTTTGCCACAAAATCGTGAGTTATTGTCGTTTATATAAATGAGTAATAAGAGGGGGTCGATCACGTTTCCTTGAGGGACGCCGTATGTCACTCCACCCATGTTGGAACGAATGCCGTCGAATACCTACTACAGTTTGTTTGTGGTCAGTTTGAAAATTGCTAATTCAATTCACTATTTTTTTCGTTTACCCCACATATATATGTAAGAGATGTAGAGGGGAAAAACTTAAAAGAAGGTGGAAATGGCGAAAGGTGCGATGTGGTTTGACGGACGTGCCTCTCGTTATGTTTCTGCCGTAGTCAAATGTTTCGTGGGAAGGAGAATATCGTTTCCTTTTCAGTGATGAGGTGTCAAGTTTGATGCCTACTTTTTTTGTTTTATCCTGTGAGTAGTGCGCGTAGAATCTCCCGAAGGCTCTGGTGGATAACTAGGAGGAAAAAACGATGGGTCACCATCAATATTCATTCAATCTGCTCTTCAATTTCAATCTCAATCAATTACCTCTTCCATTTTTTATCCCATTTCAGTTTCCATATGTATCTGTCTCTCGGTCTTCCTCTAGGTCATCCTCTTCCCTCCCTTCTACTTTTACTTTTATTATGTACATTATAAATTATTGTGTCTCAAAGAGTGGCCTATCCATCTTGGCTTTGTCTTCCTGATGGTGCTCTGTATGGCTTTCTCCTCTTCTATTCTTTTCAATTCTTTTTCGTTTCTGATCCTATCCGTCCATTCCATCTTCACTATCCGCCTCCAGCACCAAGTTTCGTAAGCCTTATATCTACTCTCCTCTGTTTTACCTTTACAATGTTCATGTCTCTGAGTCATATGGCCAAATACTCCACACGAATATTTTCTGTTATTTCTTCTTTATTATTAATCCTGTTTCCTTTGAACACAAATTTTTTTTTCATTGTAAGATGAAATGACGAGTAATTACCTGTATTTGGTTGCCAGAGGCTTCGAGACTGAGATTCAACGCGTCCACTACTTGAAGGACAGACACTGAGTACACCGACCCTTTCAGGTCGGTTTTTACATCCCTCCAGCACAATTCGGCTCCTTGGATTGCTGGAAGGAGAAAAGGAGGAACTATGGTATCATTTACGATACCTTAGTTGAGCACTGAACACCCCTGAAGACGATGCAGGAGTCGGGCATAGAGACGCCCGCTAGTTTGAAGAGCCTGACCAGGAGGAGAAGAATTCCAACACACTCTGCCGCACCATCGCTGCTAGTTTTCTTGCGAGCGAATCTGCGGCTTCTGTTCCGTCCAACAGTCTGGTTTGAACGCGAAGCTGTCGCCCTCTATGGGCAGGACGGAATACTAACCCTCCCCTGCCGTACGCATACACTCCCACCCTCACAGCTGCCCTGCGCCGAGGTCCCCCCAAGTTTGCCATTTCCATACAAGATGTCCCGTGGGACAGAGCGAACACTGAAAAGGGCTCAACCTATCTCCGCTAGTATTAGTGCAAACCCCTATATATATATGTACGTATGTCTCCGCGTCCCCCCCTACTTGAAATACACGTACATACATATATAATCATCCCTCATTCGTTATTTTCCCCCTCCCGTTTTGCATACTCTCCATTCATCGCTGCCCTCTGCCGGGGAGTGATGCAACTAACCGATTCCCTCCCTCTTCCCCAGTCAACGCCTTGCATTATTGCACCGTCGCGTGCACTTGCAGTGGCTACAAACCCCCTTGCCATGCACCTAAAGCTACGCTTTCATGCAGCCGTTTTCGAGTTACCGGACACTGCGTGGTCAATCAGAATATATATTTTCAACGCAAGCTGCGTTGCCATGAGGAGTTTCCCATTCTTTCAACTTTTCCCAACAGCATCGTCGACGGAGCTGCGACAGGGAGTGAGGACCGACGCTTTCTGCCAGTAATTTGTTGGTCACGTGATTGTTTCCCGAGGAATTGTGGGTCATCTTCAAATAGTTGACAGCAAACAAGCTTATGCGGTGCAGACCATCTTCAATACGTCTCGTGAACATCCATTAGTCTTCATAAACTTCATGACGAACTGGAATAGTTAGGAAAACTGAACGCGTTGCGGTTTTCCACCGTATTCTGTTTTCACCTAATGCTGTAGCAAGAATGAAAAGGGGGACATAAGTGACGCACTACGCAGTAGCAAAACAACACTAAAGTGGCTGCATGAATACATACCTTAAGTGGTACGATATTGTGATGCATCAACTGCGGGAGATAAGCCGGAGATATCACATTTGGAAATTGAACCTCGGAGACGTTGTCTGCGATAACGTCGTCTTAAGATATAGTGCTATATCATATGAGATATGCAAGAGTAAAGGTGTGTAGCGATATGGAATAAATGACAGAAATCGATAATTTGCCAGGAAGTGGACAGTATCGTGAGATTTGCGGTGTCAAATCCTGTGATATGCACAACTATCGTCTTTACTACGCTGCTAAATCCTGTGCCTCTTGGGAAAAATTCAGTGGGTGGTCATTGGGAGGCTCACTATCATATACTTCACCTTATACGCACACCACCCTTGACCTCTGACCTCCTCCCCGCTCTTCATAATCGCCAGTCACTCTCTCCTGCAGCTCCTGAATAATTTTGAAATATGCCAGGGAGCCCCTATCACCCCCTCCATCACCCCTCCCACCCCACTCCCCTCCCCTAACCCTCAGCGTAGCCCGCGATTGGCGAGGGCAGAGAAGGATGAGGGATTGAGGGGAAGTTGATCCCTTTTGGGGGAAGGGGAAGGTGGAATAATCCTGGGATGAAGTGGACTGCTGAGAAGGGGTGCATTTTGGCTTTGCTGAGTTAAGTAAGCGAACCCTAGGGTTCGGCTTAATCCTCAGCCGTATCGGTCACGTTGAGAGACAAGGAGTCTCGGCGATACGACTCCGACATTCAAGTGACCGTCAAGTTTGCATCGGGGATGGTTACGGTACCAAAGGGTGGATGGCCATAAGTGTTCCCATGCAAAATGGATACTTCTGAATGATTGTTTATCAAACTAATATATTGTGGAAATGGCAAGAGTTGGACTGTGATCATTGTAATAATAAGAAATGAATGCCTCAGGTGTAAACGGGTGGAAAAGTTTAATATTCAACATGCAGAGTGAGAAAAGAGTCGGTTTCTCTGGCAACCGAACATGGTTTTGGCGATGTGTACCATTTTCAAGGTACTAGGTACGTACCTTGTACCTTAAAACTGGTGCTTACATTGTTGGTTTGCTAGAAATTTAAAATAAGTGAGGAAATAATGCAAATTTTTCTTATTCAGCATGTTAAATATAAATAAGGAGGTTACATGTTTAACATTTGTGGTGCTTATTGAAAAAATACCTTCTATCATGCTGTGAGAAAATAATTGTACATCTTGTTTTTACTTCATCCGGTCGAATCGAACTTGAGGTTGTGCAGGATTAACGGCGAGTTTGGGCGCAGTGTAGGAATCTTTTTAACTAAATTATAAATCATTTGAATTCTTGTAACCTTTTGTAAACATACTAATAGTTAACGCACCATGCAAGAAGAAAATATGGTAATATTAGGCGCTAACCAGTCATGATTTTAGGATTTTTGGTTAACCGTATCTATTTTGACTGAAACAATGATAACTTTGTAATTTTCACAAAGGTTTTATTTCAATTATACGCGATTTCATCACGTAAGCGACATCCTTTGGTGCGATTCGATGCCTATGCAATGAAACCGGGCGTATTAAAATAAAACCTTTGTGAAAATTACAACGTTACCATTCATTCAGATCTTTCTAAGTTCTAAGAACTTTCTAAGTTCGTGATTCAGATATAATGTATTTCATAAAGTTATGCCTGAAAATATCGTATATATTGTGCTTGAAAAAATGTGTAAATTATATCAGGAATCTGACTGCAATAAATAACCGCGACAAAAAAAGTGTAAGATATAAAGAGAACACTTCGGATGATAGGTAACTTTAGTACATATCTACATCTACATATACAAAATACCCTGCAAGCCACCTCAGGGGTGCATGGCAGGGGGTGAGTATTCACCAACATGCATTACACTATACCCTAAAGTTAGTGTAACTACGATTAACTATGCATTAGCAAAATCGCTAATGATTGTCACGAGGCGAAGCTTCACAAGTATGCACTACTACACTACAGATATTATCACAATGGAGAGGGACCATTAATATATATGTATGTTTCAACTACACAAATGGACAGAGACTCAAGACTTATGTAGAAAACATGCACGGCGTGCTGTTAGGACTAGGTAACAGATAAGGATTCAAGTATTAAGGAGTATTATTGCTACTAAGAGCTACACTACCTATCGACAAACCTAGATAAAAGTCTCATTGGCAACTGTTATGGTCCCTTATCGTTCGTGGGAAAAATGACATTTTAAATCTGTCCGTTCTGCAGTCTAGTTCCCTAATTTTATTCCCATGGTCTGATCTACCGTAGTATGTCGGATTTCGTAAAATATTGTCAACGTCGTCAGAGAATAGACCGGTTTGGAACTAACATAATAGATTGAGTCTAAATTTTAATCGACGGTCTGAAAGCGTTTCCCATCCCAGTTGCTGCAAAAGGTCAGTAACACTAACGAGATTATCATAACGGCTTTTAACGTATCTTGCCGATCTTCGCTGCACGCGTTCCAACTCGGTTTCCAAGCCTATCTCATAAGGATCCCAAATACTGGCAGCATATTCCAAGAGGGGTCTAACGAGGGAGAAGTAGCTGATTTCCCTAACTTTATCGTCGCTCTTGCCAAGTACTCTTTTAACAAATCCCAATTTACGATTAGCTTCACTGGTAATTTCTCGAATATGTTCCGAGAGATCATTATTCAGTTTAACTCCGAGGTATTTAACCGATTCCACGGTCTCTAATTTGCTTTTGTTTATGCAATAGCTGTTACAAGGATCGTTTTTCCGTTTCCAAAAATTCACAACAACGCATTTTTTCAGGTTTAATTCTAGCTGCCACGCATCGCACCACTCCTGTATTGCCTCGAGGTCCTTAGTTAGCGCTTCCTTATCATTAAGGCTATGAAATTCTTTATACACCACTGCGTCGTCTGAAAATAATCTAAGCGTACTGTCAACTGTTTCACCGATGTCGTTTATGTACAAAAGGAACATAAGTGGGCCTATGACACTTCCCTGTGGGACACCCGATGTGACTTTTACATCATTAGAGATATCGCCATCTAATACAACCCTTTGCACGCGATTGCTTAAGAATTCTCTAATCCAGGAAATCACGTCGTCGTCTAAACCGTAGGATTTTAATTTCATGAGTAGTTTACTGTGGGAAACTTTATCAAATGCCTTTTTAAAGTCAAGAAAAATTGCATCAACTGGAACATAACTTGTACAGGCCAACTGCATTAGCAAGTGACCACAGATGGCAAAGTTATTTGAGCGGCATCATTACGGGAAGCGTTCTCTGGCTTCCTATCGGGTCTCTGAGTTTATAAGCACCGACGTTCCGACGGCTAAACTTCCATCTTCATCAGGATATGAAGACGATGTCAGGCTGCATACCCATGAAGGCGATGGCAAGTTCAGCCGTCGAAATATAAGTGCTAATCAACCCTTAGGACCGATGTAAAACCAGGTAACGCTTCCTGGGGAACAGGAATAAAAGTTATTGCTCACATTTAAGTAGTGTACACGACAAAAGCGTTCCCTCAAAAACTCAAAAATGTAATCTATATATGTATGCGTAGACTGCGGACGGTAATAATTACCTTTCAAGATAGCATAAAAATTTGAAAAGGTCACGTGGTACAAAATGGCATCTCAGTGGCCTAACGTCACCGCGTGGTATATCTTCTCTAATTCTCATGTAATTCAACGCGAAAGTTCAAACCATACGAATTCATTGTCTTCCGCAAACGAAATTTAAACGATATTTTCGTCAAATTAGGACAAACTTACCGAACTTCACATGAAAATATTTCATGCAGCTACCTTTCCGTGGCGTCATCCCCCGGGTTCCCGATGACGTAGTATTTCCACACCACCAAGTGCACTCAATTTTTAGGCGGCCGTATTCCAATCTAAGTTAAGGCGTACTAGCCGTTCATCATTTCCCTCAAATACAGGAAGTGCCATCACATTACTCGCCTTTGAACCAACTTCATGACCACAAAAGTGCAAGAAAAGGCTTATTACCTGGCCGTGCAAGTCTTACTTATTCATCATGGCCTCTTATAGATAAAGTGTCGTGAACTTTGTGAGAGACCGTGAAAGAAAATATGAATGCATTGGAGACTACCAAATTCAGCCAAAATTTGAACTTGGAGCACAATATAATATTTTTAACGCTAAATTACATACGCACGTGCCTCATGGAAGCGTGGTTAAGGGGGCGTGGGGGGGGGGGGGGGGGGGCACGGGTGAAACTCGAATAATAGCAACCTCCTAGTGGTGACTTCTGGGTAGTTTCTCTACGAAACTTGCGAAGAGCTACTTAGATAAGCACTTGGTGATCAAACTGTAATCACATGCCAAATATTTTTTGAATCGTAATAAATCATCAGATCCATATTTATTTGTCAAAATTACCGTTAGTTCCAAAATTTATCAATTTGTAGGTTCTTTCCATGGATAATATTATTCTAAATGATAACTGAAACATTTGTAAAGGAATGCATTTTGAAAAAGTAGGAAAGTTATAGCAATTACGGCTTCCATAAGGCAAAATGTGAAGTGATGTCATATGTCACCAGAATTTTTGGTTGGCTTGAGGGTTGCCTATGCTCAAAATTTGTTGACCATTCCCGGGCGACGCAGAACCATAGATTTTGTCAAATTTATTTAAAATTTCAGAAATGTAATACAGAGAAATAAATTCATCGTTAATATTTACTAGCATGTCGGTTTTTTAAATACCTCAGTCTCCATCGACGTTTGTATCCCATTTGCGCCTGAATTTTCGCAAAATGTTAAACTGTAAGGCTCGGACGGCAGTGGTTAATATTATCCGATTTCGAAAAATATTTTGCATGCGAGATCTTCATACCAGTACACAAATTTCCCGCACAGGGCAAATTCGATTCGGAAAAAAAAACTTATTTCGGCCCACCCTAATGTTCAGCCATCACTCATTGGTTTAACGATTTTTTCCGCACATGCACTAGTGTCCTGTTACCCTTCACTGGTATGGTCCAGACTCAAACTGAATGTAGTATAGTATATGGTATACACTGAAGGGGTATAACTGAATTAGAAAACGGCCGACGTTTCTACAGGTACTGTTAGAAAATGGTCAATGCGGTAGTGAAACGTTTCTCTTGTTTTGACTCAACCTCTGTCGGAAAAACCAGCCCAAATTCTAAATACCGGTATCGCTCAATTCTACTTGCACCTAGCAATGAATCACAACGTTCTGCAAGTACTAATAGAAAATGTTCAATGCGATAGTGGAAAGTTTCCCTCGTTTTGACTAAAAAACTCGGAAAAACCAACCTACGTTCTAAATACCGATATATGCTCAATTCTACATGCACCTAGCATTTAATCACAACGTTCTTTCCTTGCTCCCATCGACTCGCGTGGTTTTGGTAGTCGCGTGAGCTTAAAGCATGCATATACCTGCAGGGGGTGAGATTGGGAGGGTGTGGGTTGCTAGGGAGGGAGGGGGTGGGGAGTCGTTTCAAGAGGAGGGGAGGGACGAAACGAGAGACAGAGAGTAGGGGAGAGGGAATGAGGGTTGGTAGAAGGGGGTGGAGAAAAGATCGGTCGCTTGCAGAATGAGATTTTGATAGTTACGGAAGATAATTGGGGGGAATGGGAAAGAGGGGTGAGGTTGCTGAAGGGAAGAGGACAATTAAACTTGCAAAAGGCGAAGAGGGAGTTTTGTTGGTTGGGTGGGGGGAGTGGGGAGAGGGGATGCAATGGGGTGAGGTGGGGGTGGTTGACGAAACGGGGAGGGCAAGAGATTTCGATTGGGGAACGAGATCGCTGAGGAAATCTGTGGAAAGACTAAATGCTAAACTGCAACCATCCAGCCGATAAAAAAAGAAAGAAATATTAATTTCGAGGTCGACTGTGTATTTACGGGAATGATTCCCTGCCGCGTCACAGCAATATTTCATGTATTTTGATTGTAGATGTATCAAGCCAAGTTGATTGTGCCCACTCGGTTTTCAATGTTTTTTCCGAGGGTGAACGATGCCACTTGAATAGTCAATTAAATTAGCGGATGAAGTGCCGTCCACTTTATTTCCTAATGACAACAATACAATATTGTACCTGATGATGGCAATGCAATACGCCGAAACACGTGTTGTCATAGTGAAATAAAGTGGACAGTACTACATCTGTTAATTTCATTCACGAAAATGCTGTTCTACCACATCTCGCCAGATAAGGTTGACTTCAGGCCACTTTTAGGCAGACTTACTGGCCAAAGGCTGAATAGGGTTATGGTCGAAGTGGAATGCGATTTGGAGTTAATGCAAGTTTATGGCTCCAAAGCTTTGTTCGAAGCCACTTTTCATAGTCTCAGGGTATTTCAATATTTTTTTATATTCAGAGGTTTAAGCTATTTTTAAAGGGGACAGTGGTGCCAACATTCAAGGTAGGATATAATCCATTTTCATGGTAGTAGTTCTCTTTTATAAGTCAAAGAGGAAGGATTAGTTAATGTCGTGGATAATTATTTTCCTTAACTTTAAACTTCTTTTTCATTTCGAGTTTTACTTAACTTTAAATGAGTTTTTCTGTGTACCTTACTGGAGTGGGTATAATCAAGTATGGTGTTCACACATGAAAGACATTCAGTAATTCGTGTACTCAATTAGCGAAATTAAATAAGAAATGTGAAGTTCGTGTCAGAGGATGTGGCACAGATGGGTGATTTAATGGAAAGCATAGTGTGTATCGGAAGGAAAATTCTCACGAAACAACCAAAATAATTGAATATCAGTTATGTAGAAAATATATTAAGAGCATATAGATATAAAATCATGCTAATTGAGCCAAAAATAATTGTTACCAAATAATGTGTGAAGTTAAATTATTGACGCTATGTGAGAATTTGATCACCAGGCAAGATTAATTTTGCACATTTATGAAAGTGAATGGTTGCACCTCATTATATTCACAAAAGTATCAGAGCTAATCGAACCTTACAAAGCCTATATTCAATATTATGGACAGATGGGTAAGTTGCTGCATTCAGAGTGGATTTAATGGAAAAGGGGAGTGGATTCACTTTGCGTCCCGAAGCAACCGTAGCCATATATTACTTAACGATCAAAACATATATCCTCCATCTTTTGGCCCCATTTTTGTGACTGGTGGGAGAGAGGCAGAAAATTAGGTAGTACGTCCGTTCAATTCTAGGACAGCGTCAATTTCATCCAAGGATATTTTCCTTATTTTTCATCGGCACATTTGAGAAAATGTGCAGTAAAAAAGTGCTTAATTGTTCGCAAATATGGAGAAAGATGAAACGGAAGAAACGACCACTTTTTAGTCTTCTTTATACCTTTTCTATTGGCATTTACTTTCGTATGGAGGTTCTGTTCACGGTCGTCATTGAGTAACTTACTATCAGTATGACTTCGCTCCATAACTTTGATGAGAAAATGGTTAACTGTTTGGCTGTCGAGGATATGAGATAGTTAAGGTTATTAAATGACCGTACAATCGAATCTTTAAAGGTGTATGTCCATAAGGTCATCAACGTAAAAATATTTACAATTATTCTAAATCACTTAGGCACGTCAATTTCTGAGTTTAATTGACAATTTCATAGTTAGTTAATCGTGCGAGAATGCGTTTTCGCAATTGTAGATATTGCACTGCTGGGCAGAACGTAGAGCTCGTCGATCTGTCATTGCATTGCGGGGCTTTTCTCCACCATTTTTCAATTCCATGAATAATTCATAACTGAAGCAAACGTGTCCCACTGTTCTTAAATATTGAATATGGCCTTAATTGCACGTCTTATTCCGCACTATTAGCTAGAATATGTTGCCGATTGAATCTCAAGCGGCTTTAAGGTAGTATTTCAATTAAATTCTATACATTTGACCTCATTATAAAGAACCATTCCTCATCTCTCCAACAATATCAAAATATCAGCCACTTACCGTACTACTTTTCGAAATATTTGTCGAAAAATAATAAAAGCCGTTTTTCATGGGACATGGTACTTCTATGCGCTCCAGTGTGTCTTTAATTTAAAAAAATGATGAAAAAAAACCTTTGTGTAGTTTTATGCTATCTCGACTATTTTTAGAAGTAAATTTATTTCTATCGTGATATTTTTTACAAAATCGCAAAAAAATTTGGTTTCCAAGGGGTTGTCAGCGTACGGCATGAAAAAAATGAGTCACATTAAAGCCTTGTATACGTATATATTATTAATAATTGAGAATTCCAGGGATTTAAAACAAAGTTTTTGTGTCAATAATATTACACAATTTACTTCA
This sequence comes from Pyrrhosoma nymphula, assembly GCA_963573305.1. Lineage (NCBI taxonomy): Eukaryota > Metazoa > Arthropoda > Insecta > Odonata > Coenagrionidae > Pyrrhosoma > Pyrrhosoma nymphula. The sequence continues at coordinate 81,874,625 of OY754333.1, read as the reverse complement.
TGCTTCTTGCAGCTGCTTAAGTAAAAAAATAAATTTCAAATTTGATCTCTATTATAATTAGGGTAAATTCTCGCTCGCGCTACCTGAGCTAGACATGTGTCGCGCACTTCAAGAGCATATTATTTTTAGGCTTACGTATTCACTAGGAAACGGATCGAATCTTCGCGATAATATCACGTCCGTATAAGTTTCTCGGGCAATCTCTCGTCCCTTATTCTTTAGCCCGCACTGCTCCTGCGGGAGAGATTTAAGGGGGGGGGGTGAGGTTGAGCGCCCCTCGCGTGCGACGTCTCGCTGGCATTCAAATTCCTCAAGGACACTCCACGATTCCCCCAACCCTCCCACGGCCACGCCAGAAAACCCTATCGTAGCCTGACGTGCGACGCAGCAGCAGTGCCTCCTGCAAGCACCGAATTTTATACTTATTTGAAGGTGAGGCGGAACCTGGGATTTCCTATGTCGGCATTGAATGCAGAAATAGCAGTAAATGCAGAAAAATTTTATGTGCAACATTAACAAAATACAAAGAAAATCCACAAGTTTATATTATATCCGTCCCTCCCTTCCTCTTACTTTTTTAGCTGCCGTAGAATTTTCTATGCTTCCTATAAATGATGCCGAGAGAATTATTATTTTATCTAAAATTAAAGCTCACTTTCATTTAATTATATTATTATTACAAACTTAATTCCACCTTTACAATTTGTGCAACCATATAAATCAATATGATACGTATGGTTGCACATCAGTGGAATACAGGTACCCCAGAGGAAAAACTATTTATCTTTTTTTTACTATAAAATCCTTTAAACAGATAATATGATGTAGATGACTACTTACTTTCACTATGACTATTAGTGTATTTGCATGTTATTACAATAGATTCTGCGTAGCATAAATCAAGTATTTCACCTCTTGGTTCGTTCAGAGCGAGAGGAAGTCAATACTTTGAGTTTTAGTACCTTCACATTTATGGATAACATTTAATCACGTATCAATTTTTAAAGTTATAAATTAGCATAATTTTAAATGAAATCTAATTTATTAAGTCAACTCTCGAAAATTAAATAAAAAAGTTTTAAACTCTGCTCTCTGATTGACAATCCGAGGTCATGGACATCACTTAACTTAGAATCGACAAAGACTTAGTGTAACGGTTACGAATTGCATACGACGAGTGCTCCTCAATTATGGCGACTCCATGTGGAAAAAATGCACGCCCAAATTCACGATGCGAATCTTTTACAAACTCTGGACTATTTTCGATATTGGAAACGGCTCCTAAAGAAAGGATTTAATTGATTGAGAAGCGTAATTTGTATGAGAGCAGGAAAATGTGGGTCGACGCTCGAAGTTGGGATTCCCTCTATCCCACTCCATCGTCTTGCTTCATCCAGATACACGACTGGCAACGCTGGACCACTTCTCGTCTTTCCCTCTGAGACCCCTCTCGCCACCCCCCATTTACTAGCCCCCCCTCTTTGTTAGCAACCCCCCTGTGCCACAACCTCCCCGACCCTCTTGCATAACATTGCTCGAGCCTCGAGGGCCCTTGACGCTTGGGCCGACGAGGAGGGTTGAGCCGGCGAGAGGGGGCTGGTTGGTTGCTTGCATGTGGGGGGTGGCAAACCCCCTTCACTCCCTAACCCCCCCCCTCTATACATAAAAGAAACTCCCTCTGGAAATAGGCTTTGAATCATGAAACTGTGAGCGGGTGGATTGAGGTGGTGGGAGGGTTGAGTGGAGGAGGAACAGGGGTGGTTTGAAGGGCTACTACCTACGTCATGCACTGGGAGCCTCTACAAGGACTAGTGGCAGGGGATGTTTTCGGGAGCCAGCCTTTTTCTGTACGTTTATGCGCATCTTACGAGTGTATATGAACGATTTTTGTCTCAGGGCAGATGTGGTGGAATATGTTCATTGTGAAAGATAGAATTTCACTTTTTTCAAGTGAAAAACTGAAAAGAGAGTCCCTGGAATAAGGTGATTGCCGTATAGTATGATGTCATTAAACCTGACGGATACTCTGACGAGTTTTCTTGTGTTTCCTGCTTATAAGAGAAATATTTGAGGAGCGTAAAAACTTATTTTCAATTTAAATGAATTGTACCATGTCTTATAAACGACAATTCGTGCAATAATTTGGAAAAATGGTATTTTTTTCATGGCCGGCTGCGCTGTTATATAAATAATTCTAAAATGGGTATTGTGTATTTCTCAGCAATGCAATATTTTATGTACAGCAAACGTGTAGATAAATATGTGTAGGCCTATTTCACTAGTTATAAATCATAAACTCCCAATATGAAGGAAGCGGCTTCATCTTCACTAACGGCCGAGTATACATCGCGCCACCTCTGGTAACTCTATCATAAGCATAGTGGCAGCGAAACATGGTGGTAGTTACGCTTAGGATCCTTTTCAGTGAAAGAGTCCATTTCATACGAACTGGCACCACACGAGGGAATAAGGTAGTCTCCGCGAATGACTACCAGTATTCCCATGGTCGCAAAATATCATGGTATAGTGATGGTTCTTCAAGAAGGAAATTCGTGCACCTCAGCATTTTCATGGACTGGCTGTCCTTGTAAAATATTTATAAGAGAAGTAATCGGTTGTTTACAGCCGTGTAAATGCCTTATTACTGAACTTTGAGACTGTGCTACCAGGATAATTATATTTGCCACCATCTTTTCATTCTGTTAATTGAAATTCAGTTTACGCTGATGGCGTGGCTTAAAGAATAAGTATGTTACTGAAGTTCCATATTCATCAACGGATTATGAATTTTCTGTCACTTTTATAAACTATATAATCCGACAACAGCCCTATATTTGCTTATCTGACTTATGTATCTCGCAATGATTGCAGCAAGTTGTGAATAACTGGGAAACTGAGAAAGACATTCTATGAAATAAAGATATTGTTCTATTTATTATGTCTTTAACTCAATTGTAATTCTCCCTTACAAGTTACGAAAAAAAGAATACCTTTTATTTCCACACTACAATTTGTCGAACGCGGTTTCCACGCTATTGTGTCATTTACAAGACAACCAATTTGAACTGTTGCTTGAAAATGATTCTATAACGTCGAAACTGCGGTTGACAATAAGTTATCGTATTTTAAGACGAAGAATTCCTTTAATCAAAAATTCATAAACTCCACAAAATGTTACCTAAAACTTTTGAATGTGTTCGTAATGCAATTTACGTTTTACCTTACCTTTGAATCTACGTTTTTCAACAGTAATTTTTTGAGAAAGGAGTAATCTAGTATGCTAATCATTTTTTTATCGGCTATTTTTTCAAATGGTACACAAATAAGAAATTATTTCGCGGCTCTGAGTTTGCTAAATGGTCTCCTTAAATAGTGAATATGTCGGTTCATTTTTTTGCATTCCGTCTTGCTCCTTGTATCCGTGCGTGAATTTTCTATCCGGAAATAATGAATGAATCGTTCTTCCACAGGTCTCCACCTCTTTGCTTAGTGGCTCATTTTAACCACGCACCCCATAATTATTTTCTAATCCTTTCCTTATCGCAGGAGAGCTGATTCTTGGAAGCGGTTCTTCCAAGCTCTCGATTTCTGAATTAAAATAGGCACAACCGACTCCCGTTATTTTCTCAGACACGCGAGAAAGGAATGGCCGTGCATTCCCCAAACCATTAAATCCCTTATCCCGAGAATATTCGTTCGGGGCTTTTTCCGTTTTCCAAGATAATTTGGCCGAGATTGTGGCGAGCCCTAGAAGTGGGAATTCCGAGATTAGAGTTGTAGAGGGAGAGTTCAAGGTCATGGACGGAAGGAAATACAAGGACATCTCATAGCTGCCATTGATTTTGCTCAGACGCTTAACGAATTTTAAATGGGGAACGTTTGAAGGGTGAATTGGGAATAGAAATAAATAACTTCCTGAGTTTTAAGGTACACCTCTGGCATCAGGTCAAGTCATTTGCGGTTATTTTTTCAAGATTTCTTTGATATTTGAGATAATTTTCGAATTTTATCTTTAAATATAATCAGGTATTAGATGATTAAAGCGAACATAGCCATATTTATGGAGCTAAACCTTGTATATGTAACTGAACTTCTTGGTAATCAACTTAATCACTCGTGCATACATAATTTGAGGCTTTTACCTCATTTATTTGTGTTACGTTGCAGACTGAAAACGCTTTGCAATCGATTTTTTTCTATTTATAAAACTTATTCCGTTGATTAGTAGATTTATTTTTCATAATAATTGAGGAAGAATGCGAACTATTAACCATGAAAAGTTGCAAATCCCCGAATAAATTCTACAGGTAATATTTAGACCTCCATATCAATACTCTGTTGATGTCGACTAAGTTCATCATTTGATTTGACAACTTTTAAGGAGGATTCAATGACGTTTATTTGTGTAGAAAGATGCCGGCGCAGACTTGACTCTCGACGTTTGCAGCTTTGAAAATCGCTCTACCGTTTTTCAATTTTCCTGTCCCTATCTTATATGCTAAAGGGTTTAAGACGTCAATTTTGGAACTCCAGGAACAAATAACACTTTATATAATCCATACGTTTATGAAAAAGATCTATTTTTCGACATTTTCGTTGCTTTATAATGGCTTTAAACTAACCGACCCTGGTGCTTATCACGGCATTGAAACATTAATGCCTCTGAAGTTAGCTAGTGACTTCTTTCGACAACCATAATGCATATTTAGTTTAAAATAGAATCACTTTTTAGAAGTGTGAAGTATTTTTTGTACCTCTGAATTAAATTCATATAAAACTACACACATTGTTTAAATTAAATATATAGTTGAGACTTTAAAATTGACTTCTTTGTTTCATACCATTCGCCTTCTCAACCGAAGTGTTTTTCTTGCTAGTTTATATAAATCTTTCAGTGATTTATGAAGTTGTTTCTAAAAATAATTGAGAAAACAGAAAACGCACACACCACTTCATTTCTGACACCTATTACGTATTTATTATTTTTTTAATAATGCCTGTCTGGATCGCAATAGTCGTATTATATCCCACGAAAAACGGCTTCTGTTTTTTTGGGTTACATCTCGAAAGGTAGAACCTTAAGTGGCTGATATTTTTTTGAAATTATAAATATGATACAGTTTTCTTTATGAGATCCTATTCATTGAATTTTATGGGAAGTGATATATCGCACAAACTGCCAACTTAACAATTCTCAACATAGCTATAAACTATTTTTCACTAATATTTTATCTGATTCAGCAGTTAAAATAATCGCATGCCTTTAACTTTTTTAAAAAAAGTTAAAGGCATTTTAGATAACCGCAAAAAAGTTATTTTTTTAACTTTTTTAAAAAATTGGAACTCTTTAAATCTTTCCTCATCACCCAAAAGACACAATGTTCAATTTGGTTTTAATGTCGCACAGTCAGTCACTGTAGAATGTTTATTCTTCGTAACTTCGTAATAATTTATACAAGAACGATATTTAAAAGTGTTTTACTTAATTAAATAATATTATGACTTGAGTTGTTGGAACGGTTTTTTTAAATTAGAAGAAATAATATTGAAACATGTTGTTTTTTAATACTGGACTCGGCATGTCACCTTGATACTCGTTTGCAGCAATTATTATTATAATAAATGTATTACTTCATGGTTAGAAGATAATCTGTACACATACAAACGAATTATTACGAAATATGTCATTCACCGTATGGCTACGTGTTAAAGTAGCATTCCATTGCCAAAACATCAAGTCGGTATGGAGCAATTTTTTCACATTTTTCCATAGATATCGCAAATGAGAACACGTATGCAAAGTTTCACATAAATCAGAGCATGTTCAAAAACCACTCCATCCACCTTGAAGGTAGTTTGAGCGACATATTTCGCAAGTCATAATGGAGACCATATTCGAATTTCATATTCTAACCTCAGCGTCTGTAAGAAGTATGAAGTAAATATTGTAATATTAAGGGTGCAAAAATATAGTTAAATATGGAATTTGTCTTCAGTAATTAAATGATTATATCTACATAAATCTCTAACTTGACTCATTTTTTTCACGCCGTACGACTAAAAAGCCTTCCAAATAGGTTTTTTTTGCGATTCAGTAAAACTTATTGCGGTGAGAAATAAATTAGTTTTTGTAAATTGTTGAGACAACAAACTACACACAACTACAAACCGTGAGTTTTGTCTAAATCTAGGTGTTATAAATTCCTAGTTTTTATAATATTCTCCCTCTGGAGGGCACAACCCTAATCTATGCCATGTAAAACGGCTTATATTTTTAGGCAAATTGCTCGAAAAAGATTGGTTCAACACAATTTTAATGTTACAATTACAAATTTGTGCAACACACCAATATCACCCGGATGGAAACCCGAGAAAACTACATCGCAAGTATTCACCGGGAGAGCCTTAAATCTTACATTGCTCGAAAAATAGTTCAGCAAGGGGTTAATATTTTGATGTCATTCGAAAGATGGGAGTTTTTTTTCTTTGAAATAAGGTGAAATTCATCAAATTCTAGGTGAAGTGATATTTTACTCAAGCTACTTAAAGAATCAGAAAAATGGGTTATGCGTTGGAGACAAGACGGTGGACCAAAGCGACTAGTCTTACGGTCTTAAGAGTTCTTCGCTGCCTCATGTGGGGAGATGTGAGTTGGTTGTGTGGCCCTCTTGTTGTGCCTGTGAAGGGTGGAGAGGGGCAGGGGAAGTTGCAGTGGGGGTGCGATGGTAGAATTCTCACGTTGGCGTAAGGGACGAGGGGTTTAGGGCGCCCATTTGTTTGATGGATGTATATCCGTGAGAAGGAAGCCATCTGGGAGAGGGGAGGGGGAGGGTGGGGGCTTTCGGGGCGTGTTCTTTGATGACCGCAGCAGTCAGCAGAGGGTGTGTTTTTGCGGGGGGAGGAAGTGAGGTAGTGCTGTTGTTTTCGCCGAGGTGGAGAGAATGATTCCACTCGGACAAATCGGTACCCCGCCCACACCACTCCGCCAGAACATCCTAGGGCACGACTATAATACACATTCGATCTTTTATTTTAAAATGAGCGTGTTCTGTCGCGTGAGAGCACGCCAGATAACCGGAATTACTGAGTAGTTAATCACGCAAAATGCAGCTTGGACTATTTATTCACGGCATCGTACTGCTTATACTAGATAGGTTATTGCGCTTCGTTTGGGTCGAACGCTGTGACGTAGTTTGGATAACTTCAAACACTAGCTAGGTACGGAGTGCATTGTATACTTGATGCTTGCGTGGTATTTGGATACAACAGTAATGCCAGGAAACAAATGAGGGAAGAAATTGTGTTTTATATCCCATTGATACATCTATACGGGCGAATTGGGTCCAGGTTTGCAGGATACAAAACAACTTTAATGTTACAAATGGTAAGAGTTCCATTTGTAAATAAATTTTTGCTCTGGCTATTTCCCCTGTAAACAAGATTGCATTTTCGAATAACACATTTACTAATTATAGTTGATCAAATATGTTGTATATAGGTACTTAGGGATGCAAATATCAACTTGATTTCATTCTGTTGTTGCTAAAAAACTAAATTATCCGAGATTTCATCCTTTATTCTTATGCTAATTCTCGAGTCGTTTGCTGCTCGTGTCGTCCGGGTCACATCATGCGCAGAATGGACTCATTTTTGTCACTGGAACGTCCTCTCTTGCATTGGTAGTATCAGGTAAAAATGTGATTTACCTAGTTGTTGCATTGCAAGTACCAGGGTAATCAGATTATTCAGATTAGTTGCTGACGATGATTTACCGTGACGACGATTCACCGAGGTATTGCCGCGAAAGCGAACGTTGGGGCACTTTCATTGGATTTTCCGCATCTATTCCTGTCCCCTTCGGTAGGTGCTCAAACTTATTGCTATAAACTTAAAGAAATAAGGGTTTTGGATTTCCTCAGTGGAGATAGCGATTCCACGCGAGCTAATCGGTACCGCCAACACCTCTCCGTTGCCTGCCCACATCACACGCAGCCAGAATAGCATATCCTGCTAACTGAAGCTTGGACTATTCCTTGGAATTGGTATCACCTTACGCTAATGATATAATCCACGAGCTTCAATTTTGAGCAATAATTTTAGCGATGATCCATGTTACCATAATACCGTTTCAGTTGAAGCAAATGTGTAAATATTTCAAGACTGCCTAAGATCCATGTCATCAGCACACTTTCATCTGCATGATACCACAGTCATGATACCCTGAAAGCCACCTCAGTAGCATGTGGCAGGGGTTGAGTTTTCACCTACATTCACCGAACTATATTCAACTAAGGTTAATGGAATGACAGTTATGCATTAGCAAAAACCTGTAAATACCCAACATGCTTTACACTATAGGTATGCTACCATGCTGTAGAAACTGTGATCATTATAGTATTTAGCAAAGTAAATGCACATGAATAGACGAGTTATACGGTAAGCATGAGAGATGAGCAGTAAGTACTACGTTGCAGGTTATGAAACAAGCATAAGGGAGAAAAATAAATAATTAGCTACAAAATACATAGTGACAAGTTAAAAACCTAGTTATCGTTCGTGGAAAAAAATTACATTCTAAACATGTCCTAATTTTAGTCTCATGATATAATATACCGAAGTACCCGTAGTATGTCGGAATTCATTAAAGGCTTTCGAGGTCGTCATAAAATACATCGGCTTGTTGTTTACAGAAAAAATTAGATCAAGGATTTAACCAACGGTCTAATAGTGACTTCAATCCAAGATACCTCAGAAGGCTTGTAACACTACATTTAAATTGTCGTAATAACCTTATGCATATCTTTCCAATCTTTGCTGCTCGTATTCTAACTCAGTGTATACACCTTATATGCTGCCTATATATGCCAACCAAGATGCTGCAGGAGTTGAAACTACATTGATAACATCGTAAAGAGAGGCAGCATTAAATTTATATGTAAGTTATCTACCGTTTATAGTTAAGATTTAATGGAAGTCAGAAAAATAAACCCAGATTTTTAGACCTGCAAAGGCCTATCTACCTTAAGTTTTTCTTAGTTCATTTCAGCATACGTCCTACCCTTCTTCATCCAGTCCATAATACTCTTCTTTCATACTGCCCATACTACAATATCTCTTCATTCCCCTTCCTCGCCTGCCCAACATTCTTCCCTCTATCACTACCTTGAGCCCTTCATTACCGCTTTCACGCACCTACCCTCCCTCTCCATATTCTCACCCAGAAGTTTCCTCTTCTCACCAACCATGTAAAGCACTTTCTCATTTGCCTTCCCGTCCGTCCACTGCACCTTTTCCATCCTCCTCCATACACACATCTGGAACGCCTGCAGCCTGTTCTCGTCAACCTTTCTCATAGTCCACGTTTCTGCCCCATAAAACGCGACAGTCCATATCAAGCTCTTCACTTGCCTCTTCTTTATATCCCTACCCAAGTTTCCCGTCATTATTTCCCTTCTATAAGTAATCGCTTCCTTCGCTATTTCTTTTCTCTTCCTAATATCTTCAGTCGGTCGGTTAAAATCGGTCCAGGAAAATCGATACTTTTGAAATAGGTTCAACTATCGATCATCTACGTCCAAACAGATTTTTTCAGTGATGAGTAAGTGCAGATGAACATATTTTAGCTCTCATATTTCAACGATATTCATCAACACATCCCCCCCTTACCCAGACTCGTTTGCCGCATTGTTGGGAGTCCTCAGAGCTTCCTAAACCTCTTGCGCCCAGTGAAGTCGATGCGAAGGGGGGTTGGTTTGAATGACACGAAGAGAATTGAATGAATACACTTGTACCCGAGATTTGAGATTTCCCGATGCCTGTTCCGAATCAATGGGGAAGCGGTAGGGGTTTGGAATAGAATGGAATAATTGTCAGGAGTGGGTCTTTGCAATCAAGGGGCGGGCGCCGTACAGGATTAGAGCGCTTTCTTGAGCAGATAATTGTACCACGAAGCTTCACCTGCTATCCCTTCGACGACTATTCTGAAGCCTTCCACTCATGTGAGAATTAATAAACCGAAATACGACTGCAATTCTTTCATTGAGAAGATCGAATTGATTTTTTGCCGAAATCCTCCGGTTTTAACAAGGCATCCATTGTGGAAGAAGTGATTTTCTGAATGGCCCTCGAAAACTTGCTCGTAGTGAAGTTTTCAGCTCTCACAGTTAATAGAGGATGCATCGTTAAATGACTTTTGACATCTCGATTCAATTTAGCTAGAACCAAGTTTCCTTCTCATTAGAAATATGAATCAAAGATAAATTAAAGAATCTTTTTTGGTCTTTCATTTTTCATTTTACGACCCTTGAAAAGAGTAGTCGATGAGCGGATTTAAAAAAGAGTAAACAATTGCATTCCCATTGCAATCATACTTTTACCACTGTTATACACTCGTTTTCTCTGATTTAGCCTAAAAATCATGTACCTGTTACATCAATTTCAGGGCAATTTCAAGAATTTAATGGGTAAGTTACCAGAATACAACGAGTCCACAACAAGAACCACATTCCTGGTAGACGGATTGCCAACCATGACGAAGGAAACATAGAACTAACTGCGCATTTTTAATGAAAGGAAAACATCGCAGAATCCATAGGTTTTATTATTACAGCATTAAAATAGATCCTGAGGAATATATATGGGTTTTTCATTTCGCTAACCACAAACTCCAAACACCAAAAAATACTAGTATTTATTTAACAGACTCCCTGATATCGAATAGAATATTCATATATATTTCTGTTTTATATCCAACTTCAATATTATTATTTGAAACTAAACTTTCATAAAAACAAGTGGTAAACAGTGTTTGCGGATTAAAATCCATTTCGAATTCGTGCTACCTGCGTCATTATCGGCTAACTCAAACAACTCAGATAGAGGACCACAGTATCATCAGTCCCATACGACGACAATGCTGCCCAGTTTAGTGTTTAGTTTGAAAATTCACCATTTGTAGCGCTTTATGCGCTTTGAACAGCTAATTGAAGGGTTAATATTTTTATCCCGAAAATTATCACATTATCATCAATTGACGGGGGACCTCGGATAAGGACATAAAGAAGAGCTTGATATGGAGTGTGGCGTTGTATGGGGCAGAAACGTGGACTCTGAGAAAGGAGGACGAGAATAGGTTGCAGGCGTTCGAGATGTGGGTGTGGAAGATGGAGAGGGCGCGGTGGATGGAAAGGAAGACAAATGAGGAAGTGTTTGACCTAGTTGGTGAGGATAGGAAACTTATGGATGAGATTTTGAGGAGGTAGGGTAGGTGGCTTAAAGCGGTAAAGAGGGGTGGTGGTTTGCTGAAGGCTATGATAGAAGGTTGTGAAGGTTGGGTAGGCGGGGAAGGGGAAGAAAGAGAATAGCTTCAATGGACGGGATGAAGAAAGGTAGGACTTACTTTGAGATGAAGAAAGAAATATTAGAGGTAGATAGGCCCTGCACGTCTAACAATAATCAATGGGATTTTCTCTGACTGTCAATATAACCTACCTTAACCGGTAGATTACCTAATAATGATTAGAAAATTGCTTAGTAATAATTATCATCAATATTTTCTTCCCCCCACGTTGAATTTCAACGGCTGCCTTCTGCTAGTGTCATAAAAAGTTTAACTTAAAAAATACTAAAAATTAATTAATAGTAATTTGTTTAGCCACCTCCGGGTCTCGAACCCTAGCCATGGACAGTACTCTAACCACCAAACGAACCAGATCCCTAGAAAATTGGTAATTAACTAATTTTCCAACGAGTATATCTATGCACCAAAGGAGTTAAAGACATCGTTAAAAAAATCATTTGACTTGAACGGAATTTGAACCCGGATCCCAACCCAATTTCCCATAAGGTGTGCTATCCAGTTTACCACCAAATACGGATATACACCAAATAAAGAAAATCCGCCGAGAAAAAAATTCAATTTCACCGGGATTTGAACCCGGATCTCCCAAACTTTGCACCCGTGCGCGTGACTGCGACGGGCCAAATTATTCGTGCATTCCGCAATGATATTGCCAATGGAGGCAGGCGATACTTAGTGGAATTTAGTGGCACTGAGCATGTTAAATGAAAAACTTTGTACAATCTCACAGTATGATGTATTTTTCCCAATCAATCAGTCATTGTCAATGTATACCTCGACAATGACGCTCAGACGTTGAAATCGATTGGGAAAAATACATCATATTGTGGAATTGTACATAGTTTTTCATTTAACGTGTTCAGTGCAATGATATTGGTTTATATTTCCATGCCCTACTACCCCTGCAAGACTTGTGCAAGTTGTGTCGGAAATCTTCGTGAAAATATCCATCATGCCTAGGGCATTGTGAATTTTAATTGGCAGGGATTCTAAAACCGGGACAGTGGGATAGGGGCATTGGAAAAGGAGGTTGGCGTTTTAATATAAAAAAGTAGGCCTTGGGAGTATTTTTTTCTGGGGCAGAGGTGTTGGTGACGGGAGTCTCCGGCTCGTCGGAGGTGCTTGCGGGGGTGGCTTTCGAGGAGCAAGGCAGCGAGCGCCCTCTCTCTTTGCGAAGAAGGAAGAACAAGGGGTCTTTCTCAAGAAAGCTGGGATGGTGCAAGAATAGTCGAGGCGGGAAAACAAGGAGGCGTCGCATGCACGTTGTATTTCCCTCTCGCCTCGAGGATGCCATGTGGATGTGAAACGGGACTTGGCCATTGTCGACAGTGAGTGTGTGCGTTTGTGAGTGGTTTTTTGGGCGTTCATGTCACACCCAAGTGGAACCCTAAGAGTGCTATGCGAGGGAGACGAACCTGGGTCTGCTGGTACGGAAGAGAACGGGGAGGCCCTGCCCCATAGCCCCTCGTCTCCCCTCGGGGCCGTCCGCCCCACCCCGTTGAACGATGGGGCTACGTGGGGTGAGGACGCTCAGGATGGGCAGGTGAGTCAGCGGTTAGGGGTCACCCCTTATGGACGTCGGCTGCCTCGTCCAGCCATTTCGACGAGTGTTTTCAATGCTCAGGAGTACAGGATATCTAGAGTGGGTGTTGTGGCTACTTTTCTTAAGGTAGCTATTTTTGTCCATGCACATATTTTCGTTTAACTTTGCATACGCATTCTCATTAGTGATATCTGTAGATAAAATTGATAATATTGCATCATACCGATTAGGTGTTTTGGTAATTCAATGCTATTTTCTCACGTAGCCCTATGGTACATACATGACATATATTTTGTAATAATTCAATAAAATTTGCACATATTTTCTTCTAAACGCAAAATAATACATTTCTTAATATAATTGTTGCTAAAAAATATGAAGAAGTCACGCCGAGTCCAATACTTAAAAAAAAACTTATTTCAATATAATTTCGTCTAAATTTCAAATACCGTGCCGGAAACTCTAGTCATAATGTGCTTCCAATAAGGGAAAAAAATGTAAAATGTGTGTTGTATCATTTCCATTACTCCCTGTATGGTGAGTTTCAACGCATAAACAGATGCACTCTGGTGAAATGTGGTCCAAGAATCATTTTCGACTAACTTAAAAAATTGTTAAAAATTAACTCAGCGACCCACGATTACCGCTCCAGGCACCATAACAGTTAATTTTGGGAATAATCCCGGGCGAAAATGGGAGCCGTAGAAAGGATATCACTCAATGAAATCCTCAATTTTACTGATATAATTCCTTCTTTTTGAGAAAGTACGACCACTGCACACCTATTTCCTTCTCCTATTCCAAGTGCAGAAGTTATTTTACTTCTCGTTTCGCATTTCTCACCTCTTTTCCTACATCTCATTTGGTTCTGACGGATTTTTTCTACCACGCTCTACTCAATTCATTCCTTTTGGTCTCAGTTCAATAACTTTGTATTCCAAAGTAATTTCTTTATATTTAATTCATCATTGAAGATAGAGTACACACATCTTCATCACGACGTTTGTTATCGGGTACCTACACAGAGTCAAAATAGTTAATTTTTTAGGCCTTTAAAAACTGATTCTGCTTGAATAGCTTTCTCCAAATTATCCTCTCCTTACATACCGCTTTTGATTCATTAAAATTCTTGCTTAGCTTCATACACGCCCTCCTGCTCATATTTCTCCTAATGGTCCTTCTCCCCCACCACATTCACCCAGGACTTTCTCAGTCTGTCCCTTCCTATCACGCCATTTACTTTGCTACCATATATCCGTTTATTTATTCGGCTCTCATACCACAAAGGATATAAGAAGGGCAACTGTGTTTGAAAAAGAGGCATTAAGTTGCTATTGGCAGGAATCCTGGATAGAGTCGACAGGTATAAGCTTAGTGAGGAACCTGATATGGAGCTATGCACTTTATGAAAATTAGGATCCTGTGTTGGGAGGACGATTAGAGACTGAAGGCATTACATCTGAGGGTATGGAGAAGGATGGGAAAAGTACGAGGGATGGTAAAAAAAACTAACCAAGGTAGGGAAGGAAAGAAAGATTATTTAGGATACAAAGAGAAGGCGAAGTTGACAAATGATGCTGGTGATATTGTAGGAATGGACATTGGGATGTTGGAGAAGAGGGACTAAGGAAAAGAAGAATGGGGATTTTGTTTGAAATGAATAGATGCAAGAAGTATCCAGATTTAAAAAGAAAATTTTAGTGAAAAGAGTGAGGCCTTAACAACAAAATCTCAATAGGCCATCAGAGTCCATCCTTATCGACAAAATATCCAGTGAAATAAATAAAACTCTTCTCTTCAGTCAATTTTCGGTACTCCATATTTTCACAATACTTAATCGGAAATAACTTTTACAAATACCACACTAAACACATATAACACGACCCGGGTTTCAACGATTTATCGCCCTCGATTTATCGATTTAACGACCTGATGATGATGATAAATCGTTGAAACCCGGGTCATGTTCGATGTGTTTAGTGTGGTATTAGTAAAGGTTATTTCCGATGTAATATTGCGTCCAGTGAAACCCTAAAAAGGTGAGTCCTATAGGGATCGTGGCATTGTATGGCTCCAAAACTTTGCCTATGAGGAAAAGAATGAGCGAAGATTGGAGGCCTTTGGGATAAGGATCACGAAAAGGAAGGAGAAGGTGAGTTGGGTTGAGAGAAAGGCAAGCGAAGAGATGCTGGATACGGTGGAGAAGAAGCAAAGTGTTTAGTGTAAAATTCGAAGAAAGCAGAAGAAATTTGGGAAAATGTAATGAGGGCTAAGGGTTGTTGAAGAGAGTGACTGGGGGCAGAATATTGAGGAAAGATTAGGAATTTTTGAGGGTTTGAGAGAGAGTAGAAGAAATATAGTAGAAGTTTTATATCAGTTTAATGTACAATTTTAGTGTATATGTAGCGATTTATGACATTATTCGTTTGCAATATACCAATCAATTGGAAAGTTGGAGCTAAGTGACAAATAAACCTAACGATATAAAACCCATCGAAACGTTACTTACGTAATGTTTTGATTGCTCAGAGAATTATTTTAGGCGTTGCCTCTCGATTAGCGTGTTCTTAAAAGCGTCAATATCTGAATTCCGGTAGAGACCAGAGCGATCATTACTTACCAGATTAAAGCGAATTTACTGATCATTATATTCAAGAGTGTCATTGATTACATGTTTAGCTATTTAAGCCGCCTTCCTCTGTGCGCAGCCCTGCAGCATTAATCGCTGTAATCATGGATTGCTTAATTAATTCTAAAATACTTTTGAACCAAAATTCATTCCACCATTTGGCCACCTTAAGCGAGCATGGCGACCCGAAAAATTAAACAAATAAAGCTGCCAAAATGAAATCACGATATTAAAATGAGTGGAAAAAAACAGTAAAGCTACATGGTTGGCAAAACCTCAGTAAAAACTCGAGTTTTACGGAGAGAGAGTGTTCAATCGTCGAAATTTGATGAAGCCTGAACTGTGTGGATATCCATCTCTCATCCATTTTTCAAACCCAGCATAATATTTTAACGTAACAGCCAACCCGCATTCAATTTATGTCACATTCATTTTCTACGCTGTCTTTCTATCACTTCTCAGGTGCCCCGATTAACTGTGTTTTTTGAACAATGAATCACAGGCAGCCATTGTCAATTATTCCTATCAAACTTGTTCTGCACTTTGACGGCCTGGAAATCAAGTTATATCGTTTTGGAAATCTGTAGAATTAAGAAGGAAATATAGTGAATGAGGATGCCTCAGTCTCAGGACATTTAAAATGTGTATGGAAAATGAGTACAATATGGCACGGAATCCAAATCACTTTATATAAAACATATTTCAACTCTATCATAACACATGGTATAGAAATGAGAGATGAAACAATCCACACTAAGACACTATTGAGATCAACAGAAATCCGGACGATAAGAATGATCACGGTTAACACACTCTTGGATAGAAAAATTAAAGTTGAGTTATGGCAGCAGACGAACATAAGAGACGTCGTCAGTTGGTCAAAATACTGGGATGCGCACATCAGTAGAATTACGGAAGAGTCCCCCGCATTGCAAGAGATAACACCCCCGATGGCAGGAAACCGATAGGAAGATCATCAAATAAGATAGTTAATCCATTTCCCAAGATCAGAACTAATTCCTAGTTAAAGAGAGGTGACTAGCCTATTCAAAGAAACAGAAGAAGAAATTTTCGGAGAATTCTCTTCTCTCTATCCTAACTGTAACTCCTTTCAGATCAACTCCAAATATCCACAACGGGTAATAGAGAAGGCCTAATTATCCACAAATTGAGAAGAGGTTAAGTCAGAAGGTATTTCACCATTAGTACTCATCATTTGCTAGATGCATCACATCACTTCGAAACCCTTTTAGACGACCACTTTTTTCATTATTATTTTTTATTATTCTTTAGTAGGAAGTACTTCATAACTCTCTTAACGAATACCATACTGGTCTTTCTCCGTAATTTTTCCATTTGCTGATCCATCCATAAGAGCTTTAAAAAGGCTAATACGTCTCAGAATGTTCCAAATAACTACGATATAAAGTTATCATAACTATATATTAGCACAATTATCTCTTAAATTAAATGTGTCATTAACAACTTTATTACTTGGGTAGTACGTTGGAAAAAAATGGGCATAGTAGCAAAGATTTTACTAGGAGAATTCCCCTAGTGCAAGAAGTACTCAGAATAAGGAGGAAGCTGATGACGGGGCTTTTTTAAATAATGTTGTTGTATAATATATAATGTTATATATTATAAATAAGGTTGGCGAAAAGTTTAATATGCAGTGTGATGTTGTATGGTGCAAAAACAAGATCTCATCAGAAAGGAGACGAGATCGTTTGAGATGTGGATATGAATGAGAATTGAGAAGGAGCGGAGGACAGAGAGAATAATAATTGCCGAAGAGATGGGAATAGGTGAGGAGTGCTCTGAGGAAAGACGTGAAGAAAACATTGGGGAAAACTCTTTATATGGAGCGTCGCGCGGCATGGGTCGGTAACGTGGTCATGGAGGAGAGATGATGTACGTATACTGAAAGCATTTAAGAAGTTGGTTTGGAGAAGAATGGAGGTGGTGAGCTGGGTAGCGAGGAAGACAAACGAGGGAGTTCTGGATATGATGGGAGAGGAAAGAAGAGTTGGCTGAGATTCAGGGAAGGTGGAAAAGAATGTCGGAGGACGTTTTGAAAGGTGAGCGCATGTTGAAGAGGATGGTGGAGGGGAGAGCACTGGGGAATCGTTTAAGAGTGAGGAGGCTAGGAAGTTTGCACGATATTAGGAGAGGCAGAGTTAATGAGAAATTTAAGTGGGGTCTAATCTTTAGGAAGAAAAACGAGACAATGTTTCAGAAATTGTAAATTGCGGAGAGACCAGAAGGCGTGTAAGTAATGTGCAGGGAAGTGAAAAGATGCCTCAGAAAGGGGAAGTCAGGAAAATGGCTGTTCAAAAACCTGCCATTCTGCTGGTAGAATACCCAGTGATGATGATAAAATATATTTACATATCATTTTGTCATTAAATAGCATTTGCGTAAAGAAAGCCCTTTCATTTCCTCCATTGCAAGAGATATTTGAATGATCCCCGACGGGGTCAGGAAGAGGATAGGAATGTTGGTCGGTATCCCTCATTCGCTCCACCTTTTCTTAAGAAAGACCTTATAGTGAGCAAGTAAAATGAAAATTTGGCTCAGAAAAGGAGAAATTAGGGAATAGGTCCATAAACCTACTAATCAGCTGGTAGAATACCTAATAATGTTATTGAGTATTGGTCGCGTGACTATTGACACATGTTGTGACCTTGGATCTCACAAAGTTACGAACTCACGAAATAAGCAAACTGTTTTCCACAAGGATAGGTTTTTCCCAATCCCACTGGAATAAAATCCTCCTGAAAAAACTGGGTTAGGACTTCATCACGATCCACTTCGCACTCGTCAAAAATGTGAAGAGAAAAAAGGAGCGAACATGTAATATCACCATTTTCATTCGTGTCCTTGCCTCGTCGGAGAGCGGATGAAAAAATAGCCTTCAGTTGTGGAGGCACCTCGGGGACGGGGCCATTCGAGGCACGTGCGCTGGGGGTGGTGGTAATTTGAGACGGTAAAGGGGGGATGGAAGGGGGTGGGAAGGTGTAAGCAGAGAGATGTAGCGAAGATCTTTTGTTTTCCAAGCAGGTCCGAGACGTGGAGTAACACGGGTAGGTGCCACGTGACATGGGGAATGGGTGTGCACCTGGAGAGAGACCACCCCACCTTCGGCATGGCAAGAAGAGTCCTCATCATCCTCACCCTGTCACCCCCCCGGACAGCCCTTAAACTTTCGCCCGGCATTGTCTCCGGCGACACCTCGTGCTCTCCACCTCCCTC
Source organism: Pyrrhosoma nymphula (assembly GCA_963573305.1). Lineage (NCBI taxonomy): Eukaryota > Metazoa > Arthropoda > Insecta > Odonata > Coenagrionidae > Pyrrhosoma > Pyrrhosoma nymphula. The sequence continues at coordinate 81,855,839 of OY754333.1, read as the reverse complement.
AAACCTCCACACCTTCCCTCACCCTTTACCGCATCCACCTCCCCCCGTCCACTACACCTACCAACATCACCATTTCTGCATCTGCATTTATTTAGGTAGTTTGAGCGAAATATCACATCACCCAGAATTTGCTGAAATTGATCTAATTTTAAAGGAAAAACTTTCATCTGCCCAATGATATAAAAATACTAACTCCTTGCCGGACTACTTTTCGAGCAATTTTTCTAAAAATATGTGATGTTTTGCATGGGATAGATCACGGCTGTGCGCTCCAGAGGGAGAATATTGACAAAGTGCGGAATTTCTAACACCTAGATTTCGTAAAAAAAACTAACGGTGTGTAGTGTGTATGTTTTCTCAACTACTTATAAAAATTAATCTATTACTCACCGCAGTGATTTTTACAGAATCGGAAAATGGCATCTGTTGTGAAGACATTTTCACTCTACGGCGTGAAAAATTGATTCAAGGTAGATACTTATGTAGATATGTTTATTTAATTACTGAGAATTTTTTAGATATATAACTATATTTTTGCGTCATTAATATTACAATATTTAATTCAAACTTATTATAGGCTGAAATTAAAATTTTAAATTCGAATATGGTCTCCATTATGACTAGGGAAATATCTCGCTCAAACTACATTAAGGTGGAGTTTAAGCGAGATATTTTCCTAGTCATAATGGAGGCCATATTCGAATTTTATATTTTAATTTCAGCGTATAATAAGTTTGAATTAAATATCGTAATATTAATGACGCAAAAATATAGTTATATATCTAAAAAATTCTAAGTAATTAAATAAATATAGCTACATAAGTCTCTAACTTGACTCATTTTTTCACGCCGTGCGGCTACAACGCCTTCACAACAGGTTTTTTTGTGATTCCACAAAAATTACTGCGGTGAGTATTAGATTAACTTTTATAAATAGTTGAGAAAACATACAAACTATACTCTGTGAGTTTGACAAAATCTAGGTGTTATAAATTCCTATTTTTTTCAGTATTCTCCATCTGGAGCGCAAAGCCGTAATCTATGCCATGCAAAACAGCTTATAGCTTTAGGTACCTCGAAAAGTAGTTCGGCAAGGGTTTAATATTTTGATGTCATTGGAAAGATAAGTTTTTTCTTTAAAATGAAGCCAAATTCTTTAAATTCTATAAGAGGTGATATTTCACTAAAAACTACCTTAAAACCCCATAAAATTCACATTGGAAGTGAAGCGCCTCTGGGTGCTTAAACGGATAAAGTATACGGTACGGATTTTGGGGGATTGTGACACAAAATCAAGTCCAGGAGAATGATTTCTTTTCTCCCTGTAAATTTCGCACAGCACTGTTTCGTATTTAGCGTGCATTCATGAGGCGCTCACCACTTTGGCTCCGCTGCCGCTCAAAGGGAAAAAAATCATCTCCCCACTCTCTCCCCTTCGCTTCTCATCCTCCCCTACCTTCATTCGACCCCACCACCCCACCCTCTGCCCTACTCGAGGACACGAACCCTCGACCCCTCGCCACCACGCCAGGGTCCTCCCAACATCGTACGCACGACCCCTTTCGCCTTCCTCTTTTAATTTAACCCCTTGCGACCTCCATTGTTTTGCCTCGCCTCTTCTCTCTCCTCTCTCGAGGCCCCTAACCACCACCAACCTCTTCTGATCCACCTCTTGCAAGGACACACCACCCTTATATCGACCACCCCCGACGTACCGCTCTCGACACACCGGGAGACCAAGTGGGGTTGGCATGGTGGGGGCGGAAGAATCTCCCACTCCCTCTATCTCAACATCTTCCCCTCCGGGAAGTGGCGGGTCCACTCACGAAAATACTTTCAACTTTTCGAAAATACGGTATAGTGGAAATGTATTTTCCAAAGCACTGATTACCAATCCATCATTATTAGTCCAACATTGGTTGGTTGTACCTCTCCCTTCCACCCTGGACCCTGCTAACTCCTTCATTTATTTATTTAAAACATTTAGTGTTCAAAGAAGATAGGACTGTGAATGAGGAGAGTATGTGAAAACATTCGTTTGAAGCGTGGTACTCCATGAATCTAAAACATGGACCATTGAAAAAGCAGGCCAGAAAAGATTAGGAGCATTCGGAACCTGGTGTTGGAAGTGGATGCTGAAGATCTATCGGACGGATAATACAAGAAATTGATACATTTAAAGCAAAGTAGACGAGGAGAGGACCATATGGAACACTATGCAGAGGAGAAGCACCTGGTGGATTGGGCACAATGGTACAATGCACAATGAGTTTGTGAAGAATATGATTGAAGTAAAAATTGAGGGAAAGGCGTCAAGAGGAAGGCCAAGGGACCAAATAAAGAGGGAAGTACATAAGAAGAACTACCGAGGAGTATGGAAACTATCATTAGATAGGGAAGGATGGCGGGCTGCAGACAACCGATCTTAGGATCGAACGGCCAATGATGAATGACTAGATATATACTAGGAGACGATGCCCGTTGAAATCTAAGGGGAAGAAGAAGAAAAAAAATCAGAGTTTTTGCATAAAATTTACCACGCAAGGAGTTTCTAGGGTGAAAAATACACTGACTTAAATCTCAATTAAATTCTTATAACCTAGGCTATAAAGACCTAGTACACAAGTTCCCATTCTAAACCCATGCTACAGTTTATGTAGGTATCTTATGTATATGGTTTATGCATCTATCTTAGTTAGCTGTTACATGTTGTTGCGGGACCAGAATTGTTAACACCTTATAAAAATGTGTGAATTTGAGGAAGCAAAATAAATTTGCAAAAAATCGGCGTAAATAACATGTATTATTTACTAAACCGATGTAAATCATCTTCTTAAAATATAAATAACTTTTTTCAACAAGAGTCAGAGGAAAACTAACATCTGGGTAGTAAAAATTGGATAAAACTCTTCAGTGTCGAGTAAAAATCACGCCTAGGATCCGGGAGTTGACGGGAGGATGTTCGGGGGATGGCAGACTTTCGGTCGGCAAATCCCTTTCGTCGCCGTGTCTAATCCCCCATCCCAATCATCTGACGCGATTCCCAATCCAATTAAAGCGCAAATCCTGCGGCTAACACCAGCACCAACCATCACCCTACTCGCAGTGTCTCGTCGCCGCACTCACTTGAGAAGCGTAAACCTTTGGCCTGTTAACTGGGATTTGGATCCCATCCACACAGACACACAAGTTCACGCACGCAGGCACCCCTTGCCAACCACCGAAACTGCTATGCCCCCCTATCCATCGGCCAACACCCTCCACCACCAACCCCCTCCGCCACCACCCAACGTCCCGCCACCCTCTCCCTCCTCCACTAAAATCCCCCCTTTCTCCCTCCCTCCCTCCCGCAGCCCCTCCCGTAGTCCACCCAATGCAACCTACTGTTCGTACCACTCCCATTCCCATCGTGTTAGCAAGTATTTAGAGCATCCATCCCCAGATCGCCCGTCACACAGCTACGGAGACGGAAGTTCTTGGCGGCGGGCAGTCCACGTTTGAAGGGACTTTGTACCTCACGGACATTTTCATAAGCCTTAACGAAAAGTCTTTTACCAAAAAGAGAGAAAAAAAATCTGGTATGGTTGTGCCATAGGGACATGGGTTTACATCTACGAAGTACCGTGAAAGCCACCACAAGGGTGTATGGTACGGAGTGATTCCACACCAGGCATGCAGCACTCGTCCCAGTTCAAATCGGGACTTCGAACGTTCCCCCGGTCGCTCGGTGCGGACCAAAGAGCAGTCAGGAGGACAGTGCGTAGTCAAAACAGAAATTTCGAAGTGCTACGTCAACGAACATGCAAAAATGATGCACACTAGTTTAGATACAACTACTGATTAATATTACTAATACTATTAATTTATGAATGCTACTTGACTACTACTTATGATACTTCGCGCAGAATAAACTGCCGGACGTTTCAAGCGGGGTGAGGTGTTAGTCATTATATTATGTTATTAAGCACATGTACAAAGTATACTTTACCTATTAAGGGTGGGAGTTTTATAGAGTTGATCTATCGCAACTATTATGATCCCTAATTGTACTTGGAAAAAATAACATTTTAAATCTATGTATTGTTTATGCAGTCTATTTCCTTTATCTTATGCCTATGATCGTTTCTACCATAGTACGTTGGCTCTAGCAAAATATGTTAAACGTCCAGCAAAAAATTGTCTACTTCGAACTTGCGCTAAATATTTAACCTATATTTTTCACTTCGAGCAGATCATACTTCGTCTGCATGACTATTATGTGGGAATTTACTGAACTACATGAGTCAGCGTTAGCGCATAGTATTTTGTTTTAGGATGTGGCAGTGAAATAAAAGATACATTATTATATATTTAATTAAATGAAAAATTATTATTTTTCCAACAAATGCCTTGTAATGTTTAGATGAGAAAAATAGCTTTGTAACACCTCATAAATTCATGAAATTCACGGACACGATCTTTCAGCAAAAAAATGAAAGTATAACGGAGTACCGTTTCATTTGTATAACGGAGTAGTTCACTCAAAATAAGCTCTGAATCAGTGGTAAGTTCTCGGTTCAGAACGTTAGGAACACTTACGATCGCATAGTTCTAACAAATCTTCCTTCCCTGCTTCGTACGAAACATACAAGATAAAAATTGAAGCAGAACAAAGGACTTACCCTGCAAAGGACATAACGTTTTTCGTCGATTCCTTCTTCCGATTCCTAATTCCCTGCCAAAGATTAAAGAAGAATGTAGATGGCTTCTTGACGCCTAAAATTAAAGATTGAAAGTAAACTGATTTTTGTGAAACAAATTATCCACATAACATGACTATCACACGCAATTTGCCCATATAGTTGATTAACAACATAGTGGTTTTTTGGGAAATTATTTCCTTGTTGCACAGTCATACATGAATTATTACAGTACCGCTTCAATTCCGCTACAAATACCAAGTTTTCGGCGCGTTCCTGCGCATCTGATCCATTCCATATGGACGATGGCGCATTTTAATGGCTTCGTTATTCCTCTCTGCTATCATGCCCTATGGTTGCATTTATTCTCTCATATTTTCCCTTCCTTTTTTATGGTATGGTACATTACCCCTCTTTCCAAATGCCTTTCCGGCGGCTTGCGCGGTAGTATCTATAAATAACACAAATAGAGTATTCATTCATTGTCTCTGTTGTAAGGTAGCTTAATCTGCATTTACATCTACATACTCTCCTGCGAGCTAATTTTCACCCTGTCCCGACTACATTTCATTTACAGCATTCTTATTAATTCACCTTAACAAAAGTATAAAAGACTAAAGGATATATTTTCCTACTATTTACCGGAGGAAAAAAAACTAATGAAATTCCGACGTAGAAAGCTACATCTCAACAATGTGTAAAATAGGCAGCAAAAAATTTAATTACTTCCATTTATTAATGTACAGCTGTGTAATAGCACTACATATCAAATAGGTAAATTTAAACCAAAACTGGTAATCGGTTTTGGTACTATATTTCTTTTCCAATTCATCTTGCAGCTATTATTATTTCTATACCTATAATTTTACATCAACAAAACACAGTTTTAGAGAGAGTAAATAGATTCTTATTAAAGAGTTCAAAATTTGTCTCGATGGACTGATAAAATGGTGAATTGTAGAGTAGAGCCGAAGGAGAAAGTTGTGTATGGAAGTGTACGACATAGACGGACCAAGTGCATTGGACATACCCTGAGGTTATAGTCAGAGATTTGTCAAGAAAATAGTCGAGGTAAAAATGGAAGGGAAGAATGCACGAGGAAGCCCAAGGGATAATGACAAGGGCAAAATAAATATATAAAAATGGGAAATAATAAATACCAGGATGTAATAAGAGTTTGCAATGAATCGGGAAGAATGAATGGCTGCAGGGAAGCAATCTATGGATTGAAACAGCGATGATGAAAATATGATTTGATTACCCGTGGAAGAATGCAGTCCAACAAAAGAAGAACCTGAAGGTGTTTATTATCCCGATCGTTCTTAACTTGTTAAAAAGCTCTTTACTTCGTTAATCACGCAATTCGTCACCTGGTTCCCAGCCAAAGTGGAATGCCGTGTAAAATCGATGAGGGTCGTTTCAGTGTAAAAATCCTCGCACGCGACCAATGCATGCTGCAGACAAAAAAAGCACGCCTGGGCGACACGGCGGTCTCCCGCACTTACGATCGCACGCGCAAGAAGTAATTAAGTGAGGGAATTAGGCCCAAAAACAGACTAGTTAAAACGTCATTAGCGTCGGGAACAATTAGGCCAGTCATTGAAATTGTATAAATATTTTGTTTGGTTGACACTGTTTTTGATCAATAGGATTTACATACGTATGAATTAAGTTGTGATAGATATGATAGATTTAGATGGGCAGATGCCAGATTTAACAGATTTTGTTTGGTAATGTTACTGTTTAAAGCTTCAATATTACGAGCACGTTAAACAGAACTAACAGCATACCTGGCATTCCAGATTAACTATCCAATTACTTAAATTGCTACATGTACGTAATATCCTTAAAGACACCTCAAGGGTGTGGGGCAGGGGGTGAGTTTTTTTACCAACATGACATACACTGTATTTTTCTAATGTTAATGAGACGATAAAGAGACGGCAAGAGTTACACAGGAAGCACGCGAGACGTGCTGTTACTACTACGTAGGAGGTTGAGAAAATGGACAGTGATACCAGAGTTATACCGGAAACATGCACGGCGTGCTTTTAGTACTAAGTAGCAGAAAAGGATAAAAGCATTATGAAGCAAATAAGCTAATTAGCTACACTACCAATCAATAAACGTAATCATAAAGACTCAAGTGCTAACTTAAATGGTCTCTTATCGTTCGCGAGAAAAATGGCATTTTCAAACTGTTCGTTCTGCAGTCTATTTCCTTAATTTTATTCTCATTATCTAATCTACCGTATATCCCGGGATTCGTAAAATTCTTTTGATGTAGTTGGATAATAAATAGTCTTGGAACCTACTTAAAAGATTCAGTCAAACATTTAACCGAGGGTCTTGATAGCAATCCCCATCCTAGTTGTTGCTGAAGGCTTGTGACACCAATGAAATTATCGTAACAACCTCAAGGCTCGAATGAATGTCCTGAAACCATTAGCAGTGATAGTTTCCTAACTTTCTGCTACATAATATATAGTTCATGATTTGGATAAGATTCAACACATTCCACACATCCCAGAGATAGCTTTTAGGCATGACTAAATCAAAAGGGTACTTTTACATAATTCTTACTTCAGTGGTGAAAACAGAAATGGTATCAAACGGCATTTTCGCATTCGATGAACGAATCGAATTTGGTTCTTATTCCTGAAAACAGAAATAAGCACGACTCTTATTTTGTACCCTATTCTTGGATCCAACGACCAATCACAGGCAAGCATGCGATTCGAGTGCTTCGAGCTAACACAGGTGGTGGAGCTGGGATCTACCGAAATAATCTTCGAAGTAATTGTGGGAACTGTGTTCTAGAAAGTGTGACCGTGGACTACTTCGATTCACCGTACGGCGTGAAAAAAATGAGTCAAGTCAAAGACTTAACTATAGATATTTAGCAAATTACCGAGAATTTAAGCCACATAAAACAATATTTTTACGCCATTATTATTACAATAAGGAAGCCTACAGGGTAGCCGGCGAAATATTGTCCCTTAGATGGAACCACGCGACGGAAATCCCAGAAATGGGAATAATCAACGTCCATTTATTTCATGCTTCTTACAGCTACTGAAATTAAGAAATAAAATTTGAATATGGCCCCTATTATGACTAGGGAAAAACCTCCCTCAAACCACCTTTAGTTCCTAATTTGGTTTTAGAGTTTTCGGCTCTGATTTCAGTGCTAACTTAACCTTCGCGTAAAAAAGCCTTTGCTCTAGTTGAGACCGAGAAAAACCAACGGATTCGCTGCGGCAGAGAGACAAGAATGAATGATGGGTCATGTATCATCACCACGTGTATGCGTTGAAGGAAGAACTTGAGGGTTGGTGTTTTGGAGGGGAGGATATACAGTTGTGAGTGGTTGGGGGGTGGGAGTTTTTGGGGGCCGTGTGAAGAGATGCAGGTGTGACGACAATGAGTTTCGGTGGGAAGGGGACACGGGGGCGTGAGGGGAGGAAAAGAATCATGTGCACCCCTCCCCACACCCCTTCCCTGGCCCCTATATCGCCTCTCCCACTACCCTCGTTGCGGGGTATGGAGAACCCTGAAGCTTTTCAGCGTGACGGGGAGGGCCAGGGTGTGACAACCCCCGGCCTCTCCCTCCTCCCCCTGGGTTTATTTACGATCAGCTGATGGGAGAGGCTAAGCGAGAATACGAAGAGGGGTTCAGTTGTTCCAGTCTTAGTAGTGGAGACGGCATCCTTCAAACTTGTTATAGATTTCGAAGATCTTGTGAAAATATCTCTTTGAAATATGCTTGTCTATACAGCGTGTAGTGACATCGAAAATAACAGTCGATTAAAAATACATATATTTGTAACCCTGCTATTTTCACCACTTATGGTCCGATGAGAAAATTTTAACACCCTTATTAAATCACAGAATGGAAATCTTCAATAGATGTATGCAAGCAAAAATATTTTTAAACGTATTGACGTAGAGTTAATTTAAGCACCAATAATTTTTTTTACATAAGAAAATCGACAGGCATTATTGTAGATAGATCAATTTTGAATCTCGTTTGAATCTTGTCTTGTTTGAAATCAAGTTTGAATTTTGGAATATTGCAATTATTTTAGACGTTTCGAGTTCATTTATTCCGAATATTGAAATCAGGATCTAATAAAAACACTATGAGTTATTTATAATATAACTATAATGATTAGCTGTTTTTAAATGAATATTTATGTTATTTTAAAGGATAAAAAACCTGGAAGTAATTTCCTTTTAGGGTTCAGCACAACAAAATTTCTTTAAAGAACCGGCTTTTCGCTGCAATCGCAATCACTCACTAACCTATAATTATTTATTGAGTAAATTGCAATTGGGCAATTCACCGGGTGGCAACGCCAAAACTGAACTATTTAAACATTCCATGATCCAAACTAAGCAATTATTTTTTTTCCTCTTTTGTAATTATTTTCTAAAAGAATCATCTAGATGTGTTCTTAAAAAATCTCTTATCTTAAGAACCCACTTTGAAAAATCCAAATTCATTGCTAAGGTTAGAAGCTACAAACCCCGACTCATCCTTGAGTCCATCGAGATAAAGTAAAATAATCATAATGTCAACAGAGGTACGTAGATGGTGGCCTAAAAATCAGCAGCACATGGAACCCAGTTATCCGCAAAAATACCTCCCCCTTCCCCGCCCTGTCCTAACTCCCTGCCCATCTGTCCTAACTCCTCCCTCCTCCCAACTCACCCACTTCAACTTAGTGGGGACAGATATATAAGAGCAAACAGCGGCAGCAACGTTCTCAGCAGTGGGTCACGAAACGTCGGGTCAACCGAAACAGCACGCGGAATACACCCGTATCATATTAATTTTATTATTAGTTATGAGCCGCGAAAGCTTTAATGGAGAAAGGATGCTGGCTACGTGGGGAAGGGGAAGAAAGAGAATAGGTTTTATGGGCAGGATGTAGAAGGGTAGGGCGTATGTGGTATTGAAGAAAGAAATACTAGAGGTAGATAGGGCCCTGCACGTGAAAAAAAAATCAGGGTGATTTTCTCTGAATTACAATAAAACCTACTATTAACCGGTCAAATATTACTCTCATGAATGAATTATTATCTATGTGAATGGTCCCCAAAATGTATGAGAAACTTACGTTAGATTGAAATGGGAGAGTGAAGGGATCATGAAATCTTACGTTGTTTTCCATGGGGGATGAGGGGTCTAAACTTGCCAAAATCGCATTACATAATACTTGGATGGACCCTTACCAGACGCTTCGCCTCAGCACGTCGTTCTATTTAACGCCGATCGTGTTCTCTGAAGTGAGCTTATGTATAGCGACATGCGCTAACTTCATGATCTCGAATGGAGAGCCCACATTACATTCAAAGCTGTTATACCCGAATCAAACCACGGCCTTAGCCTTCGAAACGTCTGCGCTGAACTACGTTGCCCTCATCGGCGGGAAAGCCCGAGATATCGTCCTCCGATCTATTCTCGGGGGAAAACATGAGATCCATCAAAAGAGAGACTTGGCTACCTCACGCAGAGACCAGTCGAACATCCGCAAAGCGGCGCCAATGGCTGGTGCTTGGGCGCCAATGCGCGCACCGCGGAAGCTTCCTTCTGACCTTACCCTCGTGAGCACGCCGGTGTCATCTCTCGGCCGCTGAGTGAAGCACCCGAACCGGGCTCGCCCCGGCTTATTCTTTCTCCCTCTCACCTGAGATCGATAAACGAAGGTGGGTGGACCGGTGAGAGGGTGGGACGGAGGTTGGGAGGGGAGACGACAGGAGGAGGGGAATGTAACGGGGAGGGAGACAGGTGAGCGGGAGCAGGAGAAGGGATAGTCTGAGAGTTCTCCAGAGGCGAAAATGCTCTAAAAATTACTTTCTCACACATTCAAACCGAATTGTGAGAAGGTGGCTCTACCGTATAGTGGCATAGATGTCATTTCACCCATATTCTGGGTGCTTATAGAAAAACATGTACTCTCTCTGATTTGAAACACAAAATGTTACCTTTCCACTCTATTGCTCTCGCAAATTGAACTTGAAGTAACATACACTTGACTAGAAGAAATTTTTATATTCAACACTAATACTTTAGTAATAATAATAAGTTTTATTACTTCCCAAAGCAACATTCACAAAAAAACAAAGATTTCATTCAAACATTTTAGGAAGCTTAAGGTAACCTCTTAGAAAAAACTGAGTTTAGGCTACCTTCAAAGAAATGCATAGCTGCAAATTTTCATAAGAACAATAAGTTTATAATTTAGAAATTCTAAAAAAAACAAATAATTAATACAATACAGTTTTACAATGAGCCAAACAGGATGAATACAATATATAAAAGAACTTCACACAATAATATTAAATAAATAGTCTACACTGGACTGAGTAAGTAGCCATTCCACTGCCATTAGAAGGAATTTAGTGTTAATATTGACCTTTATATTCACTGGTATCAAATTGTATAGGTACTTTAGGTCCCATATACAAAAAGCATATTTTAAAGAGAGTTTTTTTAGGTTTAATTGGAGGTACATAGAATTTATTTCGAAGAATTAATACCAACCTAAGTTTCAACTGCCCTGTAGTCATTATCGAGGTGTAATGATAATCACCTTAATATTAACAGTAGGGCAGTTGACACCTAGGTCGGAATTAAAGAATTACTGTGGAATAATAACTTATTGCATTTCGTTTTGCCTGATTTAAGATAATCATGAGGGAAGAGTTGAAGTTGAGTTTCGTATGATTTTCTTTTAATTTTTCCGAGTTACTTAAGAGGAATCGACCGCATACGATTCACGTGATCTTAATGACAATTAACACGAGAAAGTTCTTGGTAAGATGGGTTAGTAGTGAGGGGTGAAGGGATTTTGAAGGCCGTGATGTAGGGGAGGATGTTGGGTTATTACGGAGGGGGAATAAAAAGAATAGGCTAATGGTTGCGGTGAAGATATATAGGACGGATGCTGGTATGAAGGAAAAAAATCTTGAAGTTAAAAAGAAGTTTAGGGTAGAGGAGGCTAGAAGAGGTAGCTAGAACCATATAGTAAGCATATTCTTACTCTATGCTAGAACCCTGTAAAAGTCTAGAGGGTATTTATTCTCTTTCATTCAAACCTATCTTAACCGGTAGACCATATTTTTAACAATACAATAGGATATACTGAAGAAAATGCATGCCAGTGATATTCATTCGTCATTTATGAATCTTGTTTGTTGCTAATTTTTAAGAAAATTGTCAATGAAATAAAAATGAACAGTTATGAAACAGCTGAGAGGAGGATGAATTGGGGGTTTGCAGCAAGCCAATATTCTGATTGATTACTGCCGATTCAAATGACAAGATCGTTGCATTGCAAGTTCTTAAATACAAAACTAAATTTACTACTTAAATTAAAACTGCAAATTTCGCAAAAACTCGCATTGAATTAAGATGGATTGGTCGCGTAACATGTGGTGTGACGCACATAACTGTTCATGGCGATTGGGATCATGAGCGTTATTGACGGGAGGGAGGACGAACGGGACCGGAGCCCCACCCAGAAGCAATTTTGCTAAGGTTATCAACATCAATATATACACACAAAAATTGACAAACTAAAATATCTTTAAATACTTCAAAAAGAGCTAAACCTGCTCTTTAGTTGTTATAGTTTTCAAAAATTTCCCGGACCCCCATGATGCTGGGTTTGGGTCATATTGAAAACATTCAGTATCCCTCCCAGAGCCAAATTTCAAAAACGCCATTGATTGGGATAACTGGGGTCGAATATCGCCCAAGTCAAACAATTTTTAAACGATTTTCTTCAACTTCACCGAATTGTCTACGGATGTGGGTGAAGTCTTAAGACCTCATTTTCACTTTCTTCCCTATAACTTAAAGAGCTTTGGAAATTTTGCACAAATGTGGAATTCCACTAGTAATATCATTTGGTGAAAAAATAGAAAGTTATTTATTGAAAAAAAAGATATGTAATAGCATTTTTCTTACAACATTTATTTTTAAAAAATATTTATTTCATGGCAAATTTCACCCATTTTTGTGCATAATTATTAGTTATTTAAATAACAAAAGAGTCCTTAGTGACGAAGTATAGGGACGAGGTTTAGGTTCTAATTTATTTTGATTAATGCAGTTATGGTGCATGGTTAACGCGTGCTGGATACCGGTGGGATGAGGGAAGCGGGGGAGAACGGGGGAGACGGGAAGGTGACGCCGTGGAACCAACTTGGGGTTGGCGGGGGAGAGAGGTAGGGAGTACGTGTAACACGAGAGAGGAAGTGCATTGTGGGGAATGGTTGAGGGGACGGAAGGAGAGAGAGAGGGCGGGTGGAGAAGGCGGAGGGGGTGGCTGTTGTTGGAAGGGGGATGTGGCGTGAGTAGGGAAATGATGATGCAATTAGGACTAATGGGCGGGTGGGCGAGGTGAAACTGTGTGTTGTACCGACGGTGGAATGGGGGGAGGGGGGGGGTGGGGGGCGGGGGTGGAGGGCGACAGAGAGTACAGGCCGTAGGAAGGGTTTGCATGTACCCTCGGTGGCGGGCTAGGGAGGGGAGTGGGGAGAAATTAATGAGAGGCCCTTCTTTTTGGGATGCTGTGGAGTGAATGAAATACGAGTGTGCATGGGGCCGGTTTTGGTGGGGTTATAACTTCATGAAAAAGAGAGAGATTTGAAGTATTTTTAATTTATTTTAATAAAGATGGGCAGTCCTGGAGAACGTTAGCATTTAATTTTGGGACCAGTAAATGATAAGATTTACTGCGGTAGTTAAGCAATTTTTAAAAATACATATATACCTACTTATAAAGCAGTAGTTGAGTTAAAATGGAAAAGTAATATTGCACTATTCAATCAAGTGGGAACTATGCCGCGAGCATTTGAGAGACCATCGAAGAAGCACTTATTCCATGAATTCAGCAAAATAATAAAATAGCCGAGCTTATTGGTATTTGTGCCTTGGCATTCGCATTTGTCAATCATTTGTTGTTGTTCACTGGAGTGGGCTGTGCCCACATTGCATGGGTAGAGCACCGGTGTTTTTTTTTGCTGCCTCGTTTATAATATATTATCACAACTACTCTTATAGCCTCATTCTTTGCCGGAAGGACATTTGCTTTTTGTAATTTGGTAGTCTTTGTTCCTCTCCTTTATCTGCTGCTAGAAATCTCCTTGGTGCCTTTCCCTTCATAGGGAGCGAGTGAGTACCAATTACTTGCTATTACAATTACTTGCAATTGCGCTAATAAGATAAAAGAAGCCGCGCGCTTTCTTAAGCACTCTTACGAGCGAGCTTAAAGCGCAACTCAGCCATTAGAAGGATTGTTATGGGAGGTACTAGAGACTTGAAAGTAACGCGTAAGGCAAGGGTATTTCCAGGAAAGTCCAGATCACAGAGCTTCGGGCTTCCGAGGAGGATATTTTTTTTCTACATACTCTCTTAATTCATTTTCATTCATTACAGAAATCAGTAAGAGGTAGGTTGTGATGAAAGTCAGAAAATATCCAACGAACTCTTACACGTTCCGTGCCCTTTCTACCTCTAGTATTTCTTTCTTCATCTCAGCATAAGTCCTACCTTTCTTCATCCCGCCCATAAAACCGATTCTCTTGCTTCCCCGTTTACCCAACATCCTACCCTCTATCACGGCCTTCAGCAAACCATCGTCCCTCATTACCCCTTCCAGCCACATACCCTGTCTTGGACGGGCTAAAACAACATTGATGTAAGAGAAACAGATGTCGAACAAAAGGGTATAATAGTATATCCTAATCACTTCGAGGTGTAGATGTGAAAAATTACTTAGGTATCTCTGAAAGTCTGCTATTCCGCTGAGTTGTAATGGCCGTAAACAAGGGAACGCAGGTACCTACTGCTAAATTTACCCTCAGAGACCTGTTTCTAGGAAATATTCGCGTCCAGACACAAACTTATGCAGCGTCCATCTGCCACGAGATTTTGCTAAGACAATACATTCGGCCACAAAAGTATCTTGCTTTCTCCTTGGATCACAGCTCATCCAGCCTCAAAAAACAGAACCGTGCTCTGTTATTGACATCCTTGAGAGTTCGATGATTTTGGTTTGGTCCCTATCGTACTTTTGTATCAGATGAGAGCCATGTCACCATGATTTTCTGCAAATAATTGTGATAAACGTAGGACAAAATAATTCCCACGCCCATGGATTTAGGTCATTGCGGTTTTATCTCGGAAGGGTGAATGGGTGAGGCGTTGTATAACTTAAGAGTACCTTAGTTAAAGCTGATTTTTTATTCAAGAAAGCCAAATAATGCCAATTATTGCTTTATTTGGGCTAATCTATTTGCTTTCAATGACTTTCTTGCTTCTTCCATCGCTGGAGGCAGGATTCCCAACGATGGAAGAAGCATGAAAGACATTGTGAGCAGAAAAGCCCAAGAAAATAAAGCATTCTACCCGAAGAGGAGTCTGCCGACAGCTGGAAACACAAGCCTGGAAGTTAGGAAGAGATTTTTAAGACATATATTTGGAGCATGTTCTTATATGGAAGTAAAGTCTGGACAATAACATCAGCATAGCAAAGGAGATTGGAAGCAATGGAGTAGCGGTGTTACCAAATAATTATGAAGATTAAATGGATGGTGAGAATCACTAACGAAGAAGTTCTGCGAAGAGCTGTTGAGATAAGAAGCATAATGAACACACTGCGAAAAAGGAGATACAAACGTTTTGGACACATTTTGCGACAAAACAGCCTAATGAAAGCAATATTGGGAGGAGAAATAAATGAGAAAAAAAATAGAGGAAGACCAAGAATGGAATACATTAAGCAAATCATGAAGGGGTCAAAGTAAATAGCTAAGTAGGAATGAAGCGGATGGCAGAGAGGAGGTTGGAATTGAGAGCTGCTGCAAACCAATCTTCGAATTGATGACTATTGATTTTCTTTGACTGCGTATTGGATCATAGAGTCGTGAACATCAATTTGAATATGCACTTTACTGTTATGGGCTACACTCTGTAGAAGATTTGACACTCAGTGGTCATAATTAAATAAAATGCTTTGTACTTGGGTTGGATAGGGAGCTGCTAAAGGTGACACGCAAGGCTAGAGTTGTTCTGGGAAAGTCCAGATCACAGTTTCCGGTTGCCGAGGGGAATTATTTTTCCCACTCTCTCTCTCTCTCTCTATTGGATGGGTTAAAACAGCAAGGTAAAGAACTGTGGAACGTACATAGTATTTTATTTTACTATGAATACTAACTATCAAATTTGAAGTTGAATATTATCATGCACAAAATATTCAGCTGAACTTAATCAAGGATGGTGATTATTCCTGCATTTTTCGGCTATTCCATACGTTGGTCGTTTTTGATGACGAAGCCCGTGTTTGGCTGCTTACTTCTATAAGTAGTACAAGATATACAAGAAGCCTTTGATCTGTTGATGCCCGTTGGAAGACGGGGGAAACTGTGTTCGGAAAATTTAGGAATGTTAACTATCCTTGATAAAGTAACGCTAAATATCTTCGTATCGATGCCTCATGCACTTACGATGGAGCATGGATGGTGAATATGTATTTATCTACCCGGTGTACTGGTTAATTTATAAAACATTTATCCGTTGTAGGTATTTTTGCTCACCTCTCCTTCTAACTCAATTTCATGAACTTCGTTGCCTTTCCTTGGACCGAAACAGTAAGCCTAGAGGTTGTTTTATGCTGCACTTCGATCAAAACTGAAATAATTACAAAATTCAGGTCCAAAAATTTGGAGCATAATTTGGAACTTAAACTGAATTCGACGCCTCGAAGGCTGTGTTTACACAATGATAGTTTCACTGCGCCGTGGCGCTGTCCGCGACTTACATGAAATACGCAACCTAAATGAACTACACCATATTTTTGTTGGCAAATGTACAATATCGTTTACAAAATATTCTAAACTAGCTCCATAAAACCAGTTCTGCAGGTCTCAAGGGTGCATTTTCTCCATTACGATTCCCACAATTTCTCCTAAGATTATTTAGGTGGACCCCAGCTCCACCTCCGATATTTTATCGAAACACCTCACCCGCTTGCCTGTGACTGGCCGTTAAATTTTAAAATTGGATGGAAAATAAGGATCGTTCTTATTTTTGTTATTAGCACAGTAAAGTGAAATAAAATCCATTCATCGTATTCCATAGCATTTTTAAATACTTTTCCTAAAATTTGAGTTTTTATCTCTAAAATCGCGAAATATTTAGTATCATTTCAACAACAGATTTTTTATGTACTTGGCAACTGAAGCATATACTTGGGGAATGGTATCTTATACCAGGGGCACTTATGACTTAGGATAAATGGTCAATGTAACAGAATTACAGCGAGATTTTAGTTGGGATAATTTTCACCTCAACATCTCCCAAGTGTGGTTCATGAATGCTGTCTACTGGTGTATTCATTTTGCACGTCAATTTGGGAGGATTCACTCAATCAAATGCAATGGTTTTATTTTTTTCTCTTCTTCCACCAGTTGAATATCTGTGTGCATCATCTTCTGGTTTATAATAGAGCGAAATCAAGTAGGCTTGCATGCAGGCTTGTTCAATTTACTTTCAAATATTATGCCGTTGGAATATGAGGCTTACGCAATTAGACTTCCAAATTGAGAGCACCCTCTGCCTTACTCCTTCTGCATCTCGTTTCATCATCAATGAAAGATCAGCCCAATGCTCGAGATGAAATCAAGCGGACTTGGTTGTACCCCTCCCATCCTCCGGATCTTAATTGCGAAATTCTAACCGATGATTTTTTTATGGAATAAATAAATTCAATCTTATAAATATCGGCTGTCTCGTTACTGCTTGAGATTCGCAATCGTCTATGCGTTGCGGTTTAATTTTCCGTCATCAGTGTCCTCTTTCTGCTTCCAACATTTGTTAGGGAATGTCATCAAGGATGAATTTTGCCCTATGCCTTTATTTATTCTGCCCCGGCAGTTTTGATTTTAGCTTAGCCCTATCTTTGTGGAGGGTCTCCTGTATTAGTTTTTGGTATTATGTGCATTGAACGTCAATTCTTTAAGAGTAGGTATATCCGTCTCTTGTAGTTTTATAAAGTAGTTTTCTTATAGTGCGACCATAATTACCATACCATAATAATGTACCATAATAAGTGTGACCATAATAATTTAATTGTTTTAATTCTGTAACTTTGTATATTTCATCATTTTTTGGTCCAATTTCTCAGTCAGAATAGAAGAAGGCATTTTCTCTCAACTTTTCCCAATTTTATGCGGACGTATTGTATGGTTAATATTTGTGAAAATTAAAAGTATATGTTCCTGCTTTTCCCACTTTCCACATTACCCATGTAATAACATTCGAAATTTGAATTCCCGTATTTATCATAAGCAGGCTTGACAAAATTACAGCGATGATGTCTTTAGTAAATTTTAAGTCCGATATTCATTTTTGAACCTTTATAGCTGATTATTAAAATGATGTTATCTACTGGTAAAGGGTAGGTTTTATTGAAAGTCAGAGAAAATCCTCCAGATTTTTAAAAGTGCAAAGCCCTATTAACCTCTAGTATTTCTTTTTTGATCTCCTCGTACGTCCTACCCTTCTTCATCCCATCCATAAAACCTTTTCTCTTTTTTCCCCTTCCCCGCTTGCCCAAAATCCTTCCCTCTATCACGGCCTTCAGCAAACCATCGTCCCTCTTCACCTCTTCCAGCCTCCTATCCTTCCTCCCAATAATCTCATCCAGAAGTTTCCTCTCCTCAACAAGCATGTCAAGCTCTTCCTCATTTGTCTTCCTTTTCGTCCAGCCCAAGTTATTCTAGGTGCGGAGTTTTCCAGAATTTCTCGTTAATGAATGAACCATCGATCACAATAACAAGAAAGTCTACAGATTGAAACAATCAGAGGGGTTTCATATCCATTTCTCATCAGTCCTGACACTACTGATACCTTCTCCTCTTCTTCACATCCCTCGACGCCCGTGCCCAAGATTTCCGCTACCCATGGGTTTATCGCCCGATATATCGCCCTATATCCGGCACCAGTTATGCCGAAACGAAACCGGTATGAACCCATCATCCACTATTTAGAACCTTGGATAAGGTACAAAATAATTGAGCTTAAGGACCATATGAGAATCGCACGTAAGTCGTGGAGAGTGAGTTAGGAAGGTGCGTAATGAATAAATGGTTGCTCTGTGTTTTTCACACAATTCTATGGCCACCAATTTATTTACTACACACTATAATAACTCATTCTACGATATTGTTGAGCATAGGTATGCTGGAGTGTAAGACATGAGGTTCGGGCTGGTGTACGGTGGCTAGAGTTTAGGTTTTCCGTTATGAAGGGCCCGAATTCGAATCCTGACAGTGGCAGGAAATTTTCAGCGAAATGTTTCTATATCGGTTCTTTGTGGAGAGCGTTTCACATTCTACGTCTCTCCAGTATTAGGTTAAAATGAAGACCCCTTGACGGCTTTCGTTATGAGTACACTAATGCTGAGGCAGGATTTCTCTATCCACTCTCCCCCACATTCCCCAAAAAATCTTTCCCTTACCATCCTAGCCACCTGTCTTCAATTCCACAAATAGCCTCAGTTTTCGATCACTTTCCAAAGAAATACTATTTATTTCCTTTCTTTGACGGACCAACTTCTCAAAGCAAAGCCCTCTACAATCAGTTATATACGTCAGAAACAGTTAAATCCATTCGTCTTTCATAACTATGAATATGCCACAGTGTGGTTAAACGTGCGTCGTGTCAACGAAATAAAGTTTGTGAAAATTACAGAGTTGGTTTTTCTCAACATGGTAAATGCCTAATTGGTTGTGGAGAATGACAACTTTTTGAACACAGCAGAGCAGTCGTACTCGCGCACTCCTATTTCCAGCACTCACATAGCACAAGGATAGATTTTGTTCCGCCCCGACTGTAATGCACGAGCCCCGTAGTGTTGCACCTCCGTGACTGGGGTCCTTTTTCCTAATTAGGACGCCAATCGTGGAGTGCGATTGGGGGAAAATTCGGACACGGCTCTCTGAGTATGACTCTCTCCCGGGGAGTATTTGCTTAACCCCTACCCTCTCCCCCCCAATCCCCTACTCCTCTTCGATCGACACTCTTCCACCCCAGTCAGGGACCTCTTCAATCCAAAGGAGGGGGAGAGACCCTCTTCGGTCGGTCCCTCGCCGCGCTCGTTCAACTCCTCCTCCCCTTCCTCCCCTACCTTCACTACACGAACAGCAAAACCCCTAACCCCTTGGCGAACCCTTTTTTTCCCCCCGAAAGGCCCCTTAATCCTTCGAGCGCAACGTGACGAGAATAACGCGATTTTCCATTCGCGCTCCGACGAACCCTTTTGCTTGCCCCCCCCCCCCCTTCCCCGTCCCTGTCTACTCCCTTCCCCTCTCTTCTCTCAACTCCTTCCCCATACCCCGTGCATCCCTCCCGACACCCCTCCCCACCACTGCCTCCCCCTTTGGAGAAATTTTCCAGCTTGAATGAACCCCCTCTCCTTTGCGGCTCCTATGTGTGTGTGTGCAGTTTTTTTGTTCCCCATGTATATTTTTTTGCGTGGAAAAATTGAAGGGAATGATTTGGTTTCCGGAATTTGCGGCCCTAGTTTTGGAGACGGCTGAAAAAAACGGCGAAGACATTGAGGCGAATTCTGCGTCACTTGTTCCTTTCATGGGCGAGAAAACCAGATTATCGCGAATGTTTTCTTTTTAAGAATCAGTTTCAGGCATGAATTGGTGTGATTCTTTCGTCTCGAGACAACAGAGATGAACAGACACACTGCAAACGGGTCGTGAGCAGTGTATTGATTTGCTGAAAATTAAGGAGGTTCCGTGGTTTCACTCAACTTAAGAGAATTCGACGAAACTTGCTGGAAGTATTACTTATATTGTCTTAAATCTACCTGATTTTTTTCATAATTATTTACCGCAGATTTCTTAAGATATTTGGACGAGAAGTGGATAAAAAATTACATGGGTTCTTATGGGAACATAAGGTACGAGTAGCTTAATTCATCAAAAACAACCTTTTTCTAGTGAAGAATAAGAAATACAAAAACAATAAAAATAAACTATATAAAATGAATTTTATGCATTATTCTATTTATAATTTAAATTATTTTTTTTTTCTTATTCTTAACTAGAAAACGTTCTTTTCGATGAATAAAGCTAGTCGAACCTCGCGTTCCCATAAGAACCCATGTAATTGCATGCCCACTTCCACATCAAATATCCTAATAAATCTGCGGTAAATAATTTTGAAAAAATTCAGGTAGCTTAAGGAAAACATAATTAATGCTTCCAGCAGGTTTCGTCGAATTCCCTTAAGTTGAGTGAAACCACCGAACGTCCTTAAGTCTGTAATAAAACAAATAGCTCCAGCGATGTCTGTCGAGATGTCGTAGAACAGCATGGTGGGCTTGAATATTTAAACTTGTTCTGTGAACTGAAACATTTACTATAGGTACAACGCATTTCAACGTCAAAGCATTACGTTGAAATTCGTTCTACCTACAGTAAATTATTCAGTGGACAGAACCAAGTTTAATTATTTCAGTTCAAAGCAAATAGTCACAGGACCTCCACAGCTTTTCAACTATCTGGACCCATATTGTTTGGCCTTGCACCCCGTTCGGGTGTCGATCTACCGCCATTGGTAGATCATTTGATTTTCCAGTAACACCTGAACCGATTTTCACCGCATTAAACGAATGAAATTCAACTTGGTTTTTCACATTCGCCAACATTTTTCACATTTTTTTTTACAAATTTTCACAACATTCATGCTCGTGGCGGGTTTCAAACCTGCGACGACCACCGTGTTCGCAGATGTAATCCTAACCCGTTTGTACCAAGCCGGTAGTCGACATTGAACATTTTTGAGAGGATAAAATTACACAACTGTAGCAAGTAGAGAAATTTAATTACTTGAGCAGTAACTACGTTAAGAAAAAATGGGCGTATTTATTATCAAAGTCATTAGAAGGAGAATGGAATGAAGCGTTTAGTTGCGGAAGGAAGCTGGCAACGGGGACCTTAGGTAACAATATAAAGAAGAGGCTGAAGAGTTTAATATGGAGTGTAGTGTTGTATGGAGCATAAACGTGAACTCTTCGGAAAAGAAGACAATAATATTTCAAAGAACTGCGGAGCTAGCCGCGCAGTAATTTTAATGGAGTCACCCGCTAATGGTTACACAATTCTAAGAAATTCACAGTGAAAAAAAATCATTCGCCTAGACTGGGATTCGAACTTCTTTCTTGTTCTTTCTAGTTCTTTGAAATATGTATAAGTAAACACCTTCGTATTTAAAGTTGGGATTTACCTCGTGGACATTAGCGCTTAGCTCTCGCACACGGGTGATCCATGGCATTGTATGCACGGTACCTGTGAAGACAATTCGATCCTTAAAGCCTCAATTAAATTCACAGTGAGAGAGGACGCCTGGGTAGCTTAACTTGTAAGAGCCCTCGGCGTGAAAACGAGGGGTTTGGATTCGAATCCCAGTCTAGGAAAATTATTTTTTACTGTTAATTTTACACAAAGACAAGAATAGACTGCAGTTTTCTAGGGTGTGGAGGAGGATGTAGATTATGCAATAAACGGGAAGGAAGACAAGCGAGGAAGTGCTTCGTATGGTGGGAGAGGAGAGTAAACTTCTAGAGGAGATTAGGAGGAGGCACGGTAGGTGACTGGAAGCGGTAATGGGTAAGCGGAGAAGGGGAAGAAAGAGAATAAGTTTTATCGACGGAATGAAAAGGGGTAGGAAGTACGCTGAGATGCAGAAAGAAATTATGTAGGTAGATAGGGCCCTGTCCATGTAAAGTTCCAGAGAATATTTACTTGCTTCCATTTAAACCTACCTTGACCGATAGATTACCTTAGTTTTAATGAAATCATATTGGAGCACTTGCTTCCCGGTATGTTCCTATTTCCACCCTTCGTGCATTCACCCCCTTCTTGTACTCTCCGTTAGGTGGTGCTCCCGAAGCTGCCGGTCCCCGACCTGGATAAGACGCTGCAGAGATACCTGGCGGCCGTAACTCCGATCATCAGTGATTCCCTTCTGAGTCGCACCAGGGTGTCTGTGGCGGAGCTGGCGGCACCCAATGGCATCGGGAGGAGACTGCAGGAGCGCCTCTTGCGGAGGAGGGATGAAACTTCTAACTGGGTGAGTTCGCACTCGCTTAACCTTTTCAATTCTGCAAACAAAAGATCCATAATATCCAGAATAAGTTTATTTTTTTCCTTCCTGTAACGGATGAAGGAAAATGACTCGTCACCTCAATAATGTCGCTTTTTATTTATTTACGACATCGGTACTAACAAAAAGAGAAGTAGGAGGCGTGATGTGGTAGAATTTCAACGTAATGAAGACAGAAACTGCTATTTTCCAAATGTAGAATAGATTGTTTTCGACCAAAGTTTAGAGGTACTACATCACCATCGCCTGATGATGATTTAGTACATCGAAACCTAGGTCGAAATAGGTATATTTTACCAGTGGAATATAGCTGTTTCTATCTTCATTGTTGGTATTAACTTAAGGCATAACGTTATTTACCTTTTTAGCGTGATAAGTTCCCTAAATCCT
The DNA here is from genome assembly GCA_963573305.1 of Pyrrhosoma nymphula. Lineage (NCBI taxonomy): Eukaryota > Metazoa > Arthropoda > Insecta > Odonata > Coenagrionidae > Pyrrhosoma > Pyrrhosoma nymphula. The sequence goes on along the minus strand of OY754333.1, from coordinate 81,832,574 downwards.
TTTCCTCATGCCTCTGAAGGCTTCTTTCAGCGAAGGTAACTTTACTGTGGGTGCCGTCTTAATAGCTCTTATATGAATAAAATTTGTTTTGCCGTGTATTAGAATGTATCTAAAAAAATGTTTCAAAGGAGTGGACAGATTTAGCATTAACTCATTTAAAACATTTTTTAGAATATCTTACTTGAGGTACCAGGATTCATTTTTGGGGTGCATTTTTTATTTACTTAAGGAATAGGTGCAAGAAAGAGGTGCATGGAACAACTGTTTTTGTTAAATTACACAATTCCTACTTCTATACACGATTTTCAATAGTAATACACGTTTCAGCTCAAAGAACCATCACATGGTACAAGACTTTTACAGGTCTTGCATCTGAAGATGATTTTATGAATTGAAACGTGTAGTATAATTAAAAATCCTGTGAAATTGTGCGCATTGTGTTTGGTTTAATATGGATTCCTTCCCTTACATCAAGCCTGAATCTGTTTCACTATTTGTACTTCGGCGAATGTTCCGGCTCATTATAAATGCACGAGCCAATACTTGAGGAGTGTACAAAAAAGCGTATTCTGTATTTCTTTAATTGAAGATGCACGAGAAAGTAAGCAGAAACTGTACACTCTGGAATATTTACAGTGAATACGTCGTGGATCATCATCTGCTGAATATTTTGAAGGCGATGAATGGTAATAGAACGGCGACTGATGGAATGAGTAGAGACACATATTCCTCAGTTTGAAGAAAATCAGGAGGTAAAAATTTGATTCTAGAGTGTGTAGTACGCATCTATAGTGTCCGTAAAATTTTACAACAAGCCGGCGTCACTTGATGACATTTTTCGGGCTTAAGACAGTTAAGACTGAGAAACGGGGTTCGTAGTTCGTAGCCCTCAGCAACTACTATGGGTCTGAACTATTTAAATAATACTGCGTGACTGGGAAATTTGGTATCAAAAGAGAAAGACAGGCTATCGAACAAGAAGATTTACGAATCCAGAATTCCCACGTGCCACTTACTAAATCAAGGCAAGGTAAGCGAAACACGTATTTTGTGAGAACAAATCTCTTTCGTTCATTTTCCTTACTAATTCCTTTTTCCTCTCCTCTTTCCACACTCGCGGAGGGTAATATGTGGATATTAACAGTGTGAATCGTCAAGCATGTATACAATAGATGGCGCACAATCTAATCGTGCAATTCATTTTTTATGGGGCCCAAGTGAGCCGATTTTTGTTACGTCGGACACGGTGAAATTCGAGGATTTTGTATGGTGTAAAGTTGGGGTTTACACTGACAAGCAACTTCCGCACGTTTCGTCTGCAAGAGCTTGCAAGGGATTTTTCTCTTAAGAGGAATTTTCTACAAGTAATTGCAGAGCCATTGATTGCTGTTTACACAAGCAACAACACGCAAGCGTCTGCAAGCGACTAGCCAAACCTTTTTAAAAGTTCTGCAAGCAGACTTGCACAAAGTCGATGACACCTGCAATTTCCGTCTAAAGTCACTTGATGCCAGAAACTTGCGCAATAAACTTGTCAGGGTAAACCCACCTTAACCCCTTTGCCTCACATAATATTCTTCGTTGTAGAAACCCTCCTGATATTTCGCTTTCTCTATAGCCTCTCCAATGAGTCTAGGATAGTGGAGTCTCTATGAGGAGGCCTCCTTCACATTTTCGATGTCCGCGGAGTAGCCCGAATTGAACAAAACGAGCCATACTCATTGTCACTTCTAGCGTGAAGGCACCGGCAGGATATCTGGAGCAATTAAGAGAGTTAGAGCGAGATATCATTTCACATAAAACTCGATGAATTTGGCCTCGTCATAAAGAAAAAGATCTCATGTTTGCAATGATAGCAAAATATCAGCTAATTTCCGCACCACTTTTTGAAATATTTTCCAAAACAAATCAAGCCGTTTTCCATGGGAAATGGTACGGGTATGCACTTCAGAGATACTTTATTTTTTTAATTAGGACTTTCTAACGCATAGATCTATTATATTAATTCTCAACTATTTTTAAAATAAATCAAACACTCAACGCAATGATTTTTAAAAGAATTGCAAAAAAATCTTCTCTTGTGAAAGCGTTTTCAGCGTTCCACGTGAAAAATGAGTCTAGTTCAAGACTTAAGCATGGATATTTAGTTAATTGCCGAGAATTTTAGCTACATAACACAATATTTTGCACTATAAATATTACAATATTTATTTCATGGTCCTAACAGCTACTTAAATTAAAAAATAAAAGTCGAATATGGTCTCCATTATGACTCGGGAAAAATCTCGCTCAAACTACCTAAAGAAATCCTTAAAGAAGTATGTACTCTATACTTCGAGACGACGCGGAAACCTCTAAAGCAAAACTTCAAACTAACCGATGGAGTTGTAGGGGGATGATTTGGGGAGGGGGGACAAATTTTCATTGCGAGGGGGAAATAGGGGAGGAAAAGGGGAGGGGTGGTCGCTGGGGCGATAGGATGGGGTAGGGGCGAAGCGCATCCAATTATGTTCTCGAATCCCCCTGCGGCCGGGCGGCCGTGTTTGCGGAAGGGACCCGTCCTCTAGGTCCCCCCCCACTCCCATCTGCACCCCCATCCCTCCCCTCATTCACTTTCCGAAGTCCTCCCTCCCATCTCTATGGAAGTAAAGGACAAAAAGAGTTCAAAAGAACTAAGGGCTGCCAACCGTCCTCATTTTCCCGAACATGTCCTTGTTTCTCGCTCAAAAGGGGAGACCAAGTCTCTTGCTCCCACCCAGTATTAAACACTTAGCCAGCGTTTTCTTTGCGCTCATACACGTTTTCCGTCCTCGTCCCCCTCCTATTGCTGAACGCCTCTTCCGCAATTCTCCTCCTATTCTCTTTCTTCTCCTTCCCAGTTGCTCAACATCTTTCCCTCTGTCACGGCCTGAAGCAACCCTTCGCCCCTCATTTCCCCCTCCAACCTCCTTCTATGCCTCTTCCTAATCTCATCCAGAAGTTTCCTATCCTCACCCAGGATGCCAAGAAAGTCCTGGTTTGTCATCCTTTCCGTCCATCGCACCTTCTCTAGCCTCCTCCACACCCACATTTCATACGGCTGCAGCCTATTCTATCCTAAAGTCCACGTTTCCACCCCATACAACGCTTTAGTCCATATTACCTTGTTCACCCGCCTCCTCTTTATTATATCCTCACCCAAGATCTCCTCCTAATGTATTTGCTACTATGCCCATTATCTTCCAAGATGCCATCAAATATTTGAATTTTTCTGCCTGCTCCAGTTTGTGTCCTTCTACTTTTGTTACCAGTCTCACTTTCTTTGTCCAAGAATATCTCATTACTTAATTTTTCATAATATTCATCTTTATTCCGTTTATCCCGCAGTGATTTTTATGGATCTACCAATGTCTGCCACGCTCTGACTGACTGAGTCAGTAAAGCCTAGTCGTCAGGGAATATAACCGAATTTATCAGCTTCCCACCTGCTTTTATTCCAGCATAGAGTTCTTTATATGCCTCTTTTACCATTCCGCCAGCATAAACATACAAAGGCAACGGTGACAAATGGTCACCTTGTCTTACCCCGGCATATAACTAACTCCCCACCCTGATTCTCCGTAAGCCTTACTTGTGCCTTTTAGGCCACGTTCAAATTTCGGATAATTATTCAACCTCTTCAATCTGCTCTTTTTTCATGAGTAACTGACCGTTATCTTCATTGATTTTTCTTATTTTACTCCGTCTTACGCTTTTTAAAAATCAGCGAAACAAGAAAAATCGTCTTCATTATACTCGAGGTTCCTTTCAATCAGTGTTTTTATCACTAAAGTATCATCTGGAGTTGCCTTCTCCTTATTAAGCCAAACCGGTCACCTTGCAAGCTGAGCACACATCTGATGCTGAGCACAACTTTTGCCACGAGTGAAATTAAATTAGTTGTTCTACTGTCTTCGCATTCTGATCCATTCTTCTTTTTCGGTGTGGAGATAAAAACTATTCATGGAGCCCGCCCAAGTTCCCTCCTCGTAGATCCCGCGAACAAGTTCGAAAAATGTTCGTCTCCCGGCATTTCCTGAATTCTTCAGTAACCCCGAATGGAAGTTATCTAATCCCACATTTTTTCTTACCTTCATCTCTCGTACTTCTCTTAATGGCATTACTTTCCCCTACCCGAATGAAAAACTTTTTCTTTTGCTATTTCATCCTTCCAACAAATCTTGAGGGATATCCCAGAGCAGCAATGTTCAAAAGCTTTTAATCTTCTACTTTTCCACCACCCCAATCGTGACGCGATCACGGTTCTCCATAGCGCGTGCGCTCGCGTTATTTCTAGTTTTTCATAACGCTCATGAGATCGAAGACTTGATTGTCACTCTTTAAATATTGTCAGGTGCTTTAAACCACTAGTGTTAATTTATAGAATTCGTTCTTATGACAGTAACTGTGAGCACTACCCTTATAGAACTGTTTGCGCTTTGGATAACGAAAACGACTACGAGAAACAAGGAATATGATCCCACCCCAGGTTTTGCACTCAAGAGGGCAGGGGAGACATAGGCATGCTTTTAGGAATCTCTTCCAAGCCTCTACCAAATCTGATTTTTTTTTTCAGGAAGGTGTTTCTCATGATTAAATTTGCGTCACTTATGCTTATCTTTTCCGTCTCACTTCTCTGACTTTCAGCGATTCTACTTCACTGATAAGTTAATTATAAAACGATATGTATGCTTAAGGAGGTACCACTGCGAATGTGTGAGTCAAAGCAAATAACGAATTTCACCTTTTCATTATTTAAAAACTCTGCTTTAATTAATCAAATGCTTTAGGAACTAAAATACAAACTTAAAATATTACATACGTAGATTAGTCGACGAATATGTTTCATAAAAAACTATTTTTCCAGCAGATTAGCCGACTGCACTGTCATTTCTATTGAATATTACTCATTTAGAATATAATCATAGCGTTGATTTACAAATCATCACCGTCATCAGTTTTCATCCATACGGAGATTGGTTTGCTGCAGCTTCTCACTGCCTTCTATGCCAACTTCTTCATTCCTACATAATTATTCACTTTGACGTCCTTCATGATATGCCCGATGCATTCCATTTTTGGCCTTCCTCTGTAATTCCTCCCATTCATTTCTCCTTCCAAAGGTCTTTACTGTTTTCATTTGTCTATTATGAATGTGTCCAATACGTTTGTCTCTCCTTTTTCGCAGCGTTTTTATCATACTTCTTTTTTCTCCAACTTTTCGTAGAACTTCTCCGTTTAAGTTTCTCTCCGCCCATTTGATCTTCATAATTCTTCGGTAATACCACATCTCCGATGCGTTGCTATCAATCTCTTTTTTCCTGCAGATGTTATTGTCCGGGCTTCACTACCATATAAAATCAAGTTCTAAATGTATGTTTTAGGAAAGTACGTCCTCACTTCCAGGTTTGTCTTACTAGCTATCAGCTGACTCCACTTCTTGTAGAATTCTTTTTTTGCTTGTGCCATTGTGCTCACAATACCGCACTTACTTCTTCCATCGCTGGTGATCCTGCTCCCCAGATAGCAAAATTCTTCCACTTGGGCTAGTTTCTGCTGTCCAATTCTGACTGTGAATCTGCCTTTTTTCTTCCGCAAACTATAACCTTGCTTTTCTTAACATTTATCTTCAAGTTGTTTCTTCATAGTGTTTTCCATACATTTCATAATTATCGTCAGATCTTCCTTCTTCTCTACAAGAATTTCTAAGCTATCAGCTAAGCGTAGCTGATTTTTTTCTCCTTGCACTTGTATTTCTGTTTAAATTAACTAATTACTCATAAAATAAGTTAGGTTGGCGCCCGATATACTGTTGCCTTTCAATTATCCGGGAGAATCTAAATCCTGAAAAACATTTTTTCGCCAAAGTAGCATTTTAATTAGAAAGAAATGCATTTTTCTGCATGTTTTTTCCATTCTCTGATGTAGTAAAAAGATAGCGGGGAAATTAATCATTTTGTAGCTCATATCGAATAGAAGACGTTTTTCTAAAATAATAATTTTTCCGCATGTTTCACCCATTCTCGCATTTCACACTGTTTCAAGTTCAGTTTTTAGAAAAAAAAATAGCTGGGAAAATAACTAATATTTTTGCATAATTGGATAAAGAACACCTTTTTTTAAGTAGCCAGTATTGAACTACATGATATTTAAGTCATATTAGGGATAACACCACCTAAAAACTGCAAAATACCCTGAAAACCAAAGCAGACACGTGTATGTTGATTGGTTGATTGATGAATTATTTACTTCCGCCAGTAGAGCATTACATACAATATAATTAAGACATTATCAACGGAAGTTTTAGGTGAGCTCCTAGATTGAACCACCATCGATGTGTAACTTGTTCTCTTTACATTAGGTTTGCAGTAAAATAATACCCTTCTTCATTCGGTAAACACAAAATCAGAAAAACATTCAACATTTTCATAAGACAGAAGCCGTCCTTTGACCATTTTCAAAATGTTCAATTTACATTCGGTTTGCAGTGAAATAATACACATTTAATTCAGTATACAAAAAATCCGAAAGAAAAAAATTCTGAAAACATTCAGCACTTTTATTAGTTAGAAGCCATCCTTGACCATGTTCAAAAATTTTAATTTACACTTGGTTTGCAGCGAAGTAATACAATATTTTTTTTAATAAGTGAACACAAAAACATACAGAAACATTCAAACGTTTTCATAAGACAGAAGCCATTCAAGCATAGCGGTGCGTTCACTCACCTAGTTGGAGGTGATCTCAGATGGAGCATCTACCTTCATTTTACCGGTAATGAACTCCTCTTCCGGGTAGAGCGAGACTCCGGTGGCCCCCCTTCTCCCTCTGCGGAAGTGATTGCCGCCGGATGAGGAATTTCCGGGAGAGTGCGTGTGACATTGTTGAGGGGGATGCGATGGGGGGGAAAGGCATGGGCTCCACAATCTTCTGATGTACTCCCTCAAATCGAGGGACGCAAACCACCCCCCCAATCCTCCCTGCCCTTCAGCGGGAACTAAGGGGTGAGCGGGGTAGGTGAGGGACCCCGGAGCTATTTCCGGTCGCGGGATCAAACAATTTTCTTCGAAGGGGGGGATTGAAAATTGATTTCATATAGCGTTTTACAACCTCTCCTCCCGCCGGCACCCCCTCTCCTTTGGTCCATCTCATCTCCACCTCCCATCACATCAACGTGTACCGCTCCCCATTAATGTACTGTTAGCCGTAATTCAACGACAGGATGGGGAGGTCTTGGCGGGAGTAGATGGGAATTAGAGAGTGAGCGATGGGAATGCCGTTACCGCAGGAGTCTTTCATCTACATATATACTAACCTGCAAGCCGTTGCAGGGAGTATCAGGACACCATGTATAGGGGATGGAATAGAGAAAAGGAATTGGAAGATGGAATTGGATGAAAGTGGATTGTCAGCTAACTGAGTATCTTGGTGTCTAATCTTTTTTGTAGTCACTAATGGTGAGACAAAAAAGGTTTTTGTACTTAACAGTTTGGAAGCATTTAAATAAAAGATTAATCCAAATTTTCGATAAAAGCAGAGAAAACTAGACTTCTATGCATGCATTTCGTTCATCCAGGTGACCATCGGCATCCACTTGGACTTTGAACCTCCGATATTTGTCATGTTAACGAGATTTTAATCTCCCCGTTGATGGTCCCCTGGATGACCGCAATGTATGCATAGGAGTCTGAATGCCTCTGCCTTTATTAACAATTTGTATTAATCTTCTTGAATTACAGTTCGGTAGTGTGTATCTATCTTACTTTTTAACTCATATCAGTTATAAGCATATAGTGCAGCGTGGTACCACTAATACAAGGTAGGTTGTTGCGCTTCATTTGGGTCAAACTCTGTGACGCTATTTGGATTATATCAGTCACTCTTGAAAATATCAAGCTTCCCATCAGTTCCATTCCAAAGCACAATAATATCGTCGACGTATCTGTACCAGTAGACCACGTAATTTAGTAGGTTGTGTTCTGAACTAACAATTTTTCTTCCAAATTATCAACAAAAATATCTGCCAGCAGTGGGGAAAGAGGTGAACCCATAGTGAGGCCACTACCCTGTTTATAAAATTTACCGTTGAACTTGAAATAATGTTGGGCCACACACATTTCGAGAAGGGTGGATAATTCGTTCTTCGTTTTTTCGGCGATCTTGGCTGCCCCCAGGGGTCGATAGCCAGGCCAGTTGCTTCCTCTGGTGGTACACAAGCGAAAAGGTTGATGATGTGAAAAGAGACTAGTCTTGACTTCTTCTGAGGTATGATGTCTTTTATTTTGTCCACGAGATCAAGATAATTTTTGACATCGCGCTTTGATTTGACACCGTGCGTAGTGGCCTCGCGTCTGGCTGAGAGAAGAGTGGAGTGTAGGAGGAGCCCATGAGGAAACCTGCCATCTGAAGCAGAAAAACATAAATGAAAAACATTACCTGGGGATTGTCTGCTAATACTATCTTTATTGTGGAATTCATTAATGAAGTTTTTATTTTACTCTGAAATTTTATAATAGGGTTTTGACACAGAAAATGAAAGGTCTACATAGAATTACTAAACTTTATATGTTCTAAAGTACAGAGATAAATAAGAGAAATAAATAAATATATATATGTACATTTTTCCTCATTTAAGGTTAATATGCGATGAGCAGTTACTTAGAAGATATAAAGTAAGGTTAGACTTAAATTTAATGCCACCCAATAAAAAATAATACTTTAAAAACAGAAGTAATGAAGCCTCATGGAATTTTGGTCACACCGGAAACTCAATCAAGGTCACACCCGGAACCATTAATTCACATTTTGTATTCATTCATTTAATGTTTTAAGGTAGCCAAAAGTTTTATTAGCCTAAAAAAACATTTTCCTAAAAAACTAGAATTGTACTCTATAGATTAATGTTTTTATAGAAACGTTTTGATATTTTTTGTTCCGGGTGTGACCAATTAACATTAATAACTAATTTGCATGGATTTAAATAAAAACTTACCCCAATGAATCAAATCTTATAGGATTAATACTTCAAAATCAAAATACTACTTCTATAGCTGATGGGGGGAAACAGGAGATCAACAATGCAAATACTTGACATAAACAAAATATATATCAACAGCTGATTTAAGGTCTATGTTTATCGATGCCACAAAGTTCACTTTTTAAGACAGAAAATAAAGACAAACTAAAAATAAATTTATATGGTGTGACAATTTAGTGTTTCATGCTTTCAAATATCTTCTTTATAATATTTTAAATTGTTTTTTATTTTTTCCATATTTGGGTTCACTTTAAATGGAATGGCTGTTCTGCCAGTGACTAGCCAAATCTAGTAAAGGTTCTGCAAGCAGACATACAGATTTCGCTACATCTGCAATTTACGTCAATAGTCGCTTGCTGTAAGTAACTTGCGAAATAAATTTGACAGTGTAAACCCACCTTAAGACAACCATTGAACCGAAAAAGGATTAAGGAATATATATTTTTGTCAACGAATCTGAATTGGCATACAAAAATGCTGATGGTATTTTTTTATTTCCTCACCATCTGTATTTTGTTAAATTAAAGAAATTAAAAAACATTTTGTTGAAATATTTTGCAGCCTTAACTACTACTCTCTTAAACCTCATTATGCATGTGGTGCATATCGTGTTACCGGGGAAAAATATCGGGGATCAGTTATTGGAATCGATATATTACAGTTTTTGGATCACGCCATGTAAAATGTTTTGTCATTTTTGAATGTATGTCAATAATTTTGGTGAAGCGCTTGATATGGAGTGTGGCGTTGTATGGGGCAGAAACGTGGACTCTTAGAAAGGACGACGAAAATGGACTGCAGGCGTTGGAGATGTGGGTAAGGAGGAGGATGGAGAGGGTGCAGTGGACGAAAATGAAGGCATATGGGGAAGTACTTGAAATGGTTGGTGAGGAGAGGAAACTTATAGATGAGATTAGGGGAAGGCAGGGTAAGTAGCTGGAAGCGGTCATGAGGGGCGATGGTTTGCTGAAGGCCGTGATAGAGGGAAGGATGTTGGGTAAGCGGGGAAGGGGAAGAAAGAGATTATGTTTTATGGACGGGATGAAGAAAGGTAGGACGTACGCTGTGATGATGGAAGAAATACTAGAGGTTGATAAGGGCCCCATACATGTAAAAATTCGTAGTATTTTTTCTGACTTCCATTTAAACCAACCTTTAACCGGTAGATTACTTTAATGAATGAATGTTATTAACTTTTCCGCCCTCGTCTTTCATTCCTGCAGGCGTACGAGTGGTGGATGCGGGACATGTATATGGCCAACCCGCTCCCGCTGCCCATCAACTCGAACCCCGGCATGGTGTTCCCTCCCAAGGAGTTCACCGCGACCACCGACATGGCGAGGATGGCCGCAAGGGTGCTCGCCGGAATACTCGAGCACAAGAGCATCTTGGACAGGTGAGAGAGAGAGCTCGTCACGTGAATATAAAACACCTGCATCAGTTTTTGACGTGAAACGTCATATTAACCTGTGTGGGGATAGCGTATATGCTGACAGCCATTTTTTACGTGTTAATACCGGGGACTGGTCGTTCTCTTTCATTTTTTGTTCAAACTTCCCCCTACCTGGTGACGTGGCAAGTGTTGTGCCGCGTATTTGTTTTGGTGTTATGGGTAAATGCCTCCTTTCCTCGTCTCGGTGGCACTCCCGAGCTCGCGAGGGCAGATTCGAAGCCTTGTGGGGGGTTATTTTGTAATCTCACCTTTTTAGAGACTCTTTGCGGGAAGGCGGGAGACCCGTTTCGCTCTCTTAATGATTGGGTCTCGATTACCCAAGGTCCGTGGAAACGGTGTTGGCTCCATTTTAATGGAGCTGGGATCTCCCTTATGGCACGTGGGATGGAACTAATGAAAGGCGGAGGCAAAGGAAACGGATCAAGAGTCAACAGAGTCATTGAGCTACGGGAAAGAGCTGGTGAGTCAAAGCAAAGACCTGTAAATCACCACTTGAGAGCCGAAGATAGTCTCGCCGCCTGGTTGGCGGAGTGGAACTGCGAAAAATTATGTAATTTGCTGTATTTTATGACGTATTCTCACGAAGGGAAATTAAAAAATAACCCGAATGTGCGTGAATTGTGTGGCCGCCGGCGGGGCAGACGGCGATCTTCTTCACCAAAAGGTACGTGGTGCTTACTCGTCAATTTCCTCTTCCCAAAATCCATTACGATTCGTCACTTCTTTATTTTCAGCTCCCTTCTTTTCTTTTGTCGATATACTGCTCCCCGTTTAAGGCAAGTTCCCATTCTTTTCCCTCGTTTTATTATTTTTTCGGGAAGTTTTGGTTACATCTACAAAATACCTCCAAGCCACCTCAGGGTTGTGTGGCAGCGGGTGTGTAGTCACCGACAAGCATTACACTATACCTTATTAAAGTTAGTGTAACCCAAGCTACAGCGACACGAACATTTGGTGCCGAAACCCAGGAGGGTTGGCTGCAGTATCAAATTTTTTTAAAGGGTTATAACGTATTTTGTCGAATATGCCTGATCCGGAGGAGGGGAAGCAGCCCTTTGTCGTGATGAGGGACGCGTTTGATGAGCGCTTAAAATCACTTCGTGCGAAGCGAGATCACGTCCAGACCAATATAGTGGTGGCTCACTCACTTGCAAGCGAATTGGAGACTTTGAGAAGTGGTATCCTTCATTCTTCAAAATGAAGGGTCTTCGGACTTAGGGCAGTCAAATATTATAAAGTCTACCGTGGCTTTCAAACGGCCCATAGTGTAATGTGTGGTTTTTGTCACGAATGCAATTGATCTGAGGCAAATTTGGTTGATATAGTGCTCTCCAAAAAGGTGAAGGAGTGTTATGATTATTTTTTCCTCTCTGTGGCTGATCTCGTGAAAAGTTTAAGTGCCTCTTCTCACGCACCAGTTAGCCCCGGAATTTCCTCGGTTTCAATGCAACGATGCTGCCTTCCGATTCTTGAAATTCCTCGATTTTCGGGGTCTTTAGCCGAGTGGGAGACTTTTCGAGACCTCCATATTTCACTGATTCACAATCGGGACGACAACAACTCCATTGAAAAGTTCTAGTATTTTAAATCCGCTCTATCCGAGAAAGCGTTGACCCTGATAAAATCTATGCCCTTTGCAGGGGTTTATTACGCTGCAGCTTGGAAGGAGCTGTGCGATTATTATAATAATCCTCCAATTTTGAGGTTTAACTACTTAGATAAATTACTTGCATTCACTCCCCTTAACTCCGACCCCATTTCTAATCTGCAACATTTTACTTGCACTTTTTCATAAATGTATGCTTCATAAAAAATTCCCGATCGGTGCGATTTTGCTTTACTTTGTCTAGCTGCACGTACTACTAGTTCAGATATGTTAACTTGTTTTGAAGAGAACTTAACTAGCGAAGAATTTCCCACATTTATAAAACTTTTAATATTCGTTAAGAAATAAAATATAAAGTTTTGTAATCTTCTCAGGGCGTTGTGTCGAAGCGAGTTCCCAAATCATCCTCCAATCCGAAATCTCCTTCACGCGTTAAAGTTACTATGACAGTGTCTGCGACCAATAATTTGATTTTAGAGACTAAAATCGATAATGCAGAACAATACCTGCTCTGCAATTTGCCGCATTTCCTTCACAAATGTGCGAAATATAAAGAATTTAACGTTGGACATCGTTCGCAGTTTGTTTTGTCATAATGATTATGCTTTAGATTTCTAAGAGCTGGACATTGGGCCCACGAAAAGGTTTCAAATGCCTGAAATGCAAGCGAGACGATCAGACCTTGCATACGTCACCCTTAAAAGAAGACGAACTTAGTCGGTCCTCCTCGTCATCGGCATTTCCCAAAATGAAGGAGGATTCTGTTACGTCTGCAATTAGCCGCGACCTCATTACACTCACTACTCGGTGCAGGAAATCACCAGTAAAGGATTTCCATGGTGATTTCCTGAACCGACTACAATTCCACCGGCATGGGCGTACTAGGTACGGCAGTGGGTATAAACCAATGTAAACCTACCCATACTTGCATGGGATCCGATACACGCTCGAAGTTTTCAGCCCAAGGTTATCTTTTACTGTTACGAGTTGGCTCCTTAGTTTCCCAGGTGCCTTATGGATCGTGCTATTGTTGTGTCTAGCGAGTATCCTTGATTTTTTCTTGCCAAACTGCTTATGTAGGAGACCCTCATTATATGTTAGCATGGAGTTAGATCGTTAAAAAAAGACGAAATGTTGGAAATATTTTATGGGGATAAGATAACATGATCAAAATTACTTCTTTCGTTTATTCGACAGGAGGGCGCTGCCCCTGGAGAGGGCAACTTCTCGTGAGAAGGGCCAGCCTCTATGCATGGCGCAGTACTACCGACTGCTCACATCTTGCCGCATCCCAGGGCGACCGACTGACATGCTCTTCTCCAGCCTCGTCGAGGACTGCATCCCCGAGGAGGAGCACGTAATCGTGGCCTGCAGGAGTCAGGTGACTTCATGCCCTCATTTACTGCCCCCCTTCCCTAGGACGACTTAAAAGAAATTATCTAGAAGACTTCTCTTCTCGACCTCTCTATTAACTTTGCGGAGATAGGGTCTATTATGAATGGTTAATACTCCATTTTCTCCAACGTTTCGTATATTTATTATACTTCCTCAGGGTTGTATCAGGATTCGTTTTATATTTTATACAACATTCAACAACATTAAAGGTTTAGATATCATGGTTTATAAAGTTTGATGACATCAGTTAATTTAAAAAAATATGAATGCATGTTTAAAAATTTACCCCAGAGTTCCTTTCTATTTATTTGTATGTGATGATTATCTTTGGTATCTATTTATTTATTTTGTTAATTTTGACAAATTTATGTTCTTTCGAAAATTTATGTCACGTTATAACATATCAAATTATAAAATATTTCACTTAGTTTAGCGATGTCTACTTCTTTATTTCAGGATTTTTCGTGTTTGGTAATGTGTATAATTTCATTTAATAATTTTTTTGATAAGTTAGGTTCTATATCATTATATTTGTATGTTTGAAGTTTAAAGTGTGGTTGTTTTTTATTTCGCGATCTTCCAGTGCACATAATTCTGTATTTTAGTGATTTTTTTGTGATTTTTTTGTTGTTGTGATTTTGTGTTGACTTCTAAGATATTTAGATGTTTTCCCTATGTGGATACTATCACAATTGCTACATCGAATGAGATAAACGACGTTAATTTTCAGTTCCGGGGGGGCTTCAGATTTGAATTTCGAATACATGATATTGTTTTTATTTGTTGCCATGGGCCATTCTATGCTATTTTCATCGTTTTGTTTGACTCAATATCTCTTTAACCAATGGTATGAATTAGCGGCAATGATTATAGATTGATTGCGAACAATATCAGCGTATTCTTTATCCGTCTTTCATCAGATCGTGAACATTTTCGTGAAACGCGCTGTTGCCACTTTCCCTCTTTCTTAAGGTATATGTTAGTATATTGGTCGTGCGGTCTACAATGATCTGTTCTCTCCCCTCTGCTTCTCACCCGACGCCTTTCACACGAATCTTCCGCTCCTCAGCGTCATACTTCACGCAGACGACTGCCACCAAGTTTCGCTACGGGAAAATGACTGTCTGCGCAGAGGTCATAAGCTTTCGCACAAGCTCTACCATAAGCGGTGACTTGTAGTCAGTCAATTGACCCAGAGTAAAAAAGCCACTTAGCAGGGCTTTAAACACCACCCCAGTTACCTGTGCAGTAATCTCCAACGCCTTCCCTTTCTGCAGCTCTACGAAGTGAAGGTGAAGGCGAACGGAAGGCCGCTGGCGGAGGAGGAGATTGCGCAGCAGATGATGAGGGTACTGCAGGAGTCACCTTCGGTGTCCTCGCCGATCGCCTCGCCTCCTATCGGACTGCTGACGGCCGAACGACGAGACACTTGGGCTGACGTGCGAGCAAAACTGAGGAGACGTCAGTGTTCTCATGCCGTTGTCTATCTGTTCATGCAACACTTCCCAAAATGCTTGCAATTTGTGGCACCACCAAAATACTCAATGGTATAGCTTTTTTTTTTGATATTGGTAGAGCACTTTTTCATGATTTCACTGCATTCTGTGTCATTTTTGTATGTTTTTTTTCATCTATACTCTCGATTTGCACCAGCGTTTCATACATTTTTTTCCATGACGTGCCAGCGTAGCTGAGGAATTAGCGTTCATTGACAGAGCAGGCAAAAATGCATGATTAGTCGACACTGACAGTCTGCGAATTTCGTAAAAATTCTTGGTCTTACTTAGCAGCGCTGAATAGGCTACGGTGTGGCTTATTTTTTTCTAAATTAGCCAAGAATCTATAATTTTCCGTACAGCATAACCCACCATGTTTGCGTAACTTCTTCTACATTTTTCTTGAACTGTATTTAAATTCCTTACACATAATTACCATACATATTTTAGATTGTATAAGACATTATTTATTTTATTCAAGCAATAACTGTTTTATTTTGGATTCTTATTTTTTTAGGAGACATCTTTCAGTGATTTCACTATTGACTTCTGAGGCTAATTGTCAACTTCACCTCTTTGGTCGTAAGAGTTAGATTTCGTTTTCCATTTTTATGACCTGATTTGTTCTCAAAATATTCCAACGATAATACACCCCTTAATAATTCCGACACAACCAGTCATTCATTACAGTAATCTACCGGGTAGAGGTAGGTTGTGATGAAAGTCAGAGAATATACAACGAACTCTTACACGTGCCGTGCCCTTTCTACCTCTAGTATTTCTTTCTTCATCTCAGCATAAGTCCTACCTTTCTTCATCCCGTCCATAAAACCGATTCTCTTCCTTCCCCTTCCCCGCTTACCCAACATCCTACCCTCTATCACGGCCTTCAGCAAACCACCGTCCCTCATTACCCCTTCCAGCCACCTACCCTGTCTTCCCCTAATCTCATCTATAAGTTTCCTCTCCTCGCCCACCATGTCAAGCACTTCCTTATTTGTCTTCCTTTCCGTCCAACGCATCTTCTCCATCCTCCTCCACACCCACATCTCAAACGCCTTCAGCCTATTTTCGTCTTCCTTTCTCAAGGTCCACGTTTCTGCTCCATGCAACGCCACACTCCATATTAAGCTCTTTACTAGCCTCTTTTTTACATCCTTACTTAAGGTCCCCGTCATCAGCTCCCTTCTATTATTGAACGCTTCCTTCGCTAGCGCTATTCTCCTCCTAATGTCTTTGCTACTATGTCCTCTTTCTTCTACCGTACTACCCAAGTAATTAAATTGTTCTACTTGCTCCAGTTCATGACTTCCTACTCTTATCACCAGCTTCGCTTTCTTTGTCCTAGAGAATCTCATTACTTTTGTTTTCCTATTATTTATCTTCATTCCGTATTTCTCACACTGCTTTTCCAGTGCATCTACTAAAGTCTGCAGTCCTTTCGATGACCGACTGACCAACGCCTGGTCGTCTGCAAATCTAACCGACTTTATCCACTGGCCTCCTACTTTCATTCCCACATCTAGCTCATCCCATGCCTCTCTTACCATTTCCTCAGCATAGATGTTAAAAAGTAAGTAACCAATCGAATTCCATTTCTACGTTAACCGGCAATTACATTAGTTTTTTTTACACTTTATGAACCTTTTCAGTAGAATGTAATTTGAAATCTAAGCTGAAATTATTTTCGCGTGAGTTCGCCTTTAATGCAAATATATTCTCAATTTTTTAACTGCGAAAAATTCTATTCGGGAAGTTTATCGTCGTCAGAGTAGTGGCGCTAGTGAAATCACGAGATTTTTTCAGGAAGTCATTTTTTATCTATTGGTATCTAATGCCATTCCCAGAAACAAAAGATAATTTTTTTAATCTCTCCTCCTTACGAGAGGCTATTGAGCGCTAAAAAGAATTCTGGAGGTAAGTAATTGATGGGTCATTGCTTAAAATAGCGTTCTCAGCCTTCACTACTGATATATTCTCTCACAAACAGCGTCACAGCAGTTCAAACTATACTTTTAACATGATAAAACAATGAAAACGCTCTTCCCGCATCCGCTCAGGTCGGTGACGACCTCGGCCTTTGCATGTGCTGTGATCTATTCGTGTTCGGCTTTAGACTTTTTCCACAGCCACATTGAAGAAAAACGTCGAGTTTGCGTCTCACGTATTTTGAGTAAGCTGTTTGATCAAGAGTTAATCAGGTAAGTCTTCGTTTAGTTTAAAAATGTATTTCCGAAAGTATGTAAATGTTTTTTTTTGTTTTATAATTATATTCAATACAAAATCATTAGATGTCAATTTTTTTATAATTTTCCAGTTGGTTTGTGATTGAATTTCCCAGCTTTCGTGAATAGCTAACCAGATACCACCTGCAGAAGCTGCACTTTGGTGTTTCCCTTACAAATAGAATAATTAGTTTAATATTTTTAGGTCTACCCATAAAAACATAGTGGCACTATAGAATGATAAGTACATTAATAGTGTAAATTTGTAGTCATAAAAATGTTGTGTAGTCATTAAAATGTTTAAAATTTCATTAATTGTTTTGGTTCACCTTTTTATATGAATTCAGGGTATGGCAACCAGTATGGCAACCTTCAACTCGTGTGTACCCTTTCATAAGGTGGTAATCATTTTTAAAAAGTGCAAAACTGAAGCCTGTTATTCGGTTCCTTCCTTTAAAATGCCATATCCACAATGGGTTATTCTAATTTTTAGAATCAGACCTAATATTGCTTCTAAACCAAGACAAAAAAGTTTTGTTTCCTTTTTTTTATTAATTATGGTTGAAGCATATCAGTGGTTTAAAATTTGTCGTAGATTGACAGAATATTCCATTCTAGTTGTCTAGTTTCAGTATTATCAAAAGTAACTGCATTTGGAAACTAATACTTAAGGAATTCTTTTTCTGCATTCTCTCATCGTTTAACATGAGATGAGCACTCCAAATTTGAGATCAAAATTGGCGTTCTCCAATCAAAACCGTATGCCTCCACCGAACTATTTTCGTATCACGTCGGACTCCATGGATATTTGTCGTAGTACAATATCATCAATGGGGGACATGCATAAAACGCATTTCTCATATTTAAGTAGTGTACACAATATAATATTTCCCCGAAAATTCAAATACGTAATCTATAGTGTGTCTCAACTGCAGACGTTACTCCTTGCTTTTCAGAAGTGCATACAGTTTGAGAATTTCACGTGATCCAAAACGGAATCTCGGTGGCTTGATGACAATAGCTTGCCTAAAAAATGTAGTAATTTCTAGATTATTTTCTAATTTTTCATAAACGTTCTCGTATATCGCTGACGAGATGCTTACAACCAGGTATATTGATGTCAGAAACTCACATTTTTTCCTCAGAAAGGCAATTTTGCTTTGGCTTAATTTGCTCATTGATCAAGTGCGGTGCATCAATATTCAAATCAAACTCTTCAAACCATTATTGTATTTGAATACTTTTTTCAAATAATTTCCGATTATCGAATACATAAAGACTAGTTTATATGACTGCATGTAGTATAGTTGCCACTTATTTAAATTTGCAGTGTAATTGAAGCTGTTGTATGATGCAAGCTACTTCTTGTTACTTCATTAAACCCTTCTTAGGATCAGTATGTTTTAGGTGCAAATTAATTACCTTTAAACACATTTATTCCATTTTATCAAAACATATTTCTCCACCTTCATTTCCCTGACACCCATAGTTCAGTCTAATGTGGCATCCAATTTAATGTAACGTATCTTGATATTCAATGCTTGGTTAGCTTAAACGTACTGTTCCACCAAATTCTGCCTGACGCAGTTATTTCACTCACCATATCTCCCGACACCTTAAGTATTGTTTTTCCATTCATTTGCCGCGAAGATGAGACCATCGTATGGAGCCTGGGGATTTTCCAATACAATGTTCCCTCTTTTATGATTCTTACTGCATCCATTTTCCCCTATAATGATTCCAAAGTAACAGGATTATTTTGCTTGGTGTTACTTAAGCCTTAACTATATTATGTTTAATTTTTACTTTTTTGTGGAATAGGTAATTATTTTTTAGGAATAGAATGGAATAAAACACCTCAAACTGTCTCCTGATGACTTTTAATCAGTATTATAATGTGTTTCAGCACTTCAAAGCCGTTAAAGTCGTCTTTGAATGCCTATCCTGAAGTTGCTCACTTTTTTGTGGAAAAGCTCAAATTATTTTGGGAATATAGTGTTGTAGAAATAAAGTTAGAGGTGGAACTAATCGTAACAAAAATGATTCTTGTTGTAAATTGTAGGTAACACGCTCCTAATCAACATACTAAAAATATACATCCGTTCTGTCGCGCAAGATTGGTCAGACTGTAATGCAAGCTTGCAGGTCTCGTTTTCTGATATGCCCAATTCCTCTTGCTGTAGGCATATCTATAGATGGATATGGATTTGTGTAGATATGGCATTGATTCATAGAGATTTTGGGTCTCGTTTCCTAATTGATGAACTTCGCAGCCTTGGATTCAGTGTGTATAATGTTGAAGTGCAAAAGTACGTACACTTTTTTGTAATGGATGAAAGTAACCAAAACGTTGTACCATCAGGCCATTTTTCTTAATGGGTCGCCGACAATTTCGACCGTAATATAGCAACAATAGATGGCCATAACACCTTTTATGGGATGGGAGTTATAATGTGCGCATCATGAGCATCTTTTAACGCCTCTTTATTGCTCACAGACAAAATAACATGTCTCAAATACCGCCCTATATCACATGAAATTATAAAGAAAGTAAAACTTAACCCTCCACTACATTTAATCGCTAATCTCAACAGCCATGAATAAACTGAAATTTCAAAAATTATTCTATGAACCAATGCAAACTAATCTCCTCGATGTTCTTTGGAGTACCAGAAAGTTATTTAAAACACCTCAACCAGAATTTTTAGGATATATGCAAAATGTTATAGAAGGTGAACACAGTGGTGTAACAGTAACTTCTTTTCTACCAATGATTGATCATATTATTCTACCAGTGATACACCATATTATTGTTTATAAGTATTGAAGACTAAACATTGAATGTGAAAACTCCTATTGTAACCATTGATCAGATTTTGTGGACTGAGGCAATGGAAGTTATATGCGCTAATCACAAAGGAGAATTTTATAATGTGGTAATCCGGCTTGTTGGGTTTCATACACTTATGTCCTTTATAGAGTCAATTGTTGGACTGATGGCTGGATCAGGCATAGAAGAAGCTTTGCAGACAGTGCATGCTGAAAATTCAGTACCCCACATGTGAAAAGGTAGAGCGTATTCACGTGCTCTTACAGGGCATTTTGCTAATTTCTTCAGCTCTCACTGCTTTAATTGTTGCAGATGTATTGAAGTGCAGCATACCATTGGAAGTAACTGCATATTCAGATTTGAGCGAGATTGCATCAGAAAGTGAATTGCAATGATACAATGGAAGTGGAGACAAATGATGATGATCTTAACCTTGAAAACTGTATTCACCTTTTCAAAAACGCGCTCAGAAGTGATAGATGAAATGCACTAAAAGTCGTTCTGAAGGAGGAATGACTGAGAGTCAACGTGCAACTTGGATTTTGAGCCATTTCTAAATGCAGTGTAGTAATATGTGCAATGAATTTGCTGACCAGTGTTTCACGTATTGGTAGTAAACAACATACTGATTTAACTAATGCAAGGGTGGCCAGAGATTAACATTTTTTTCATTGTTAGCGACGTTAAAGCTATAAATAGGTACTTAAAATGTTTGTCAAAATAATAAAAAATATGTTTTCCAATACTCCAAAATCTTTCAGTTTTTCGGCCTCCATTTTGTTATTTCCTTTGATTTTTAAAAACCAATGTCAGATTCTTTTTCAGCATGAAATTTCCTGTAATTCGATACCACACATGATTTTTTATG
The DNA here is from genome assembly GCA_963573305.1 of Pyrrhosoma nymphula. Lineage (NCBI taxonomy): Eukaryota > Metazoa > Arthropoda > Insecta > Odonata > Coenagrionidae > Pyrrhosoma > Pyrrhosoma nymphula. Next base: position 81,811,646 of record OY754333.1, on the reverse strand, counting down.
ATTTTTAAAATATTTTGATATTTTTTCAAGATGGCGACCCAAAAAAAGGCATTTTGCGCGACAGTACGGATGTATATTTTTAGTATGTTGATTAGGAGCGTGTTACCTACCATTTACAACAATAATCATTTTTGTTACAATTAGTTCCACCACAAGGTGTTTTTTCAACTATCTCTACTGCACTAATATGTAGGAATAAAGCATCTCAAACTGTCTACTTATTACTTTTAATCAGCATCACGAGTAGCAGCACTTTCAAGTCATCTTTGGATGCCTCCCCTCATGTTGCTATAATGTTTTAGGCCCCTTTGCGCTTCTAATTGAATGTAGGTGCCAGTGGACAATGAAGAGTGTTATATTTCAGTTCCTTAAACACGCTCTTCCACCACCTATTCGCCGGACACGGTTTTTTTCTCCCCATCATATCTCCCAACACCTTATATATTTCTTTCTCCGTCCATTCGCCGCGAAGATGAGACCAACGTGCGGAGCCTGGAGAAGATCGAGAGGTCGATGATGATCATCTGCTTCGACGAGCCGCTCCCCCTGGACTTCAACTACTCGGCGGACGGCATCAGCCTGTACAGGGGCAAGGTGGGCCACTTCACCGGCAACAGGGACGAGACCAACATGGCGCACCAGACGCTGCACGGCGGCGGAAGCTTCTACAACTCGGGCAACCGGTGGTTCGACAAGACGGTGCAGGTTCGTAAACTACAGCAGTCAGCCAGAACGAAAGTGGAAACGTAGAATGAGTTTGACCCTTAAAGCAAGATAAAAATCGACGGGAGTTCCCGTCAAGGATGAGTGTATTACGATTGTTGTTATATCAGCGCATGTTGTTGGCCTTTTCTTCAGACGACTGTAGCGTAGATGTTTATTTTTATACCTTATAATCAATGTTTTGTATTCGCGCCAATCTTTGATTTCCTCTATGGCCACACGAGGGCAATGCATGCCATGACCGCGTATCGTGGAGTTTTTTCTTTTTTTTTGTGTGTGTGTGCATGCGTGTGAGTGCGTGTGCAGTTCCGATCTGATTGCCGTCGACATACCATCAGACTTCAAGACACCTCACCGCACCTGCAGTTATTTTTCAACGTTCTATTCGGTAAGTCATGCATTGCTTTTGGCCATAGATCTTACAGTCCACTTCTATGTCTTTTTAGTGATTCAACCAATTTATCTTTTCTCTCACCTTTGGCCAATCGAGGCGAAAAGAGAGGACATTGTTTTTGGTCCTTCGGGCCGGATATTGAATTCGGAGTGAATTTATCTTGTATGGCTTACTTACTTATCTTGGGAAAGGCTTTTGCTTAGCATTTCAGTTTCTTTGTCAGTAAATTGCATTGTGATTTGACAGTAGCTATTTGTGCAGGTGCTTGTTCTATCTTTATTACGCGTCAATCTATCTCAGTGTGAAGGTGTGTATCTATCTCTTACTCTTTAAGTCAAGTTTCTAATTTTTCTAGTGTTTAGTTGTTTTTGTTTGCTAAAATTGACGTTATCATGCCTCTTGAGGGAGATAGTGAACAAGAAAGTAGTTTAGTAAATGATTTAAGAGCTATTCGCGTATTAAAACGTAACTATGCCGTTACGAAAAGTAGACGTGACTCAGTCATTCGGACAATTGAGCGACTGTACTTGATGTCAACTACGATTTTATCGCAAAGGGAAGAGTTACCAGTATTCTTAAGTCGTGTTTCGGCTTTGCCAGATGATTTTAAGTCCTTTATCACGATGACGAACGAATTGCGTGAGTTGTCATTTGACTTGAATTTAGACGCGGATGCGTCTGAAAGCGTGGTAGAGGAGCGCGTTGAATGCCATTATCACAAAATCAATGCTATCGCGAGTCAATTAACGAAGGAATCTCCTGTTACTGTTCGGGAAGGTCAACCTATTTTCTCTTCCTCAACGCGTCTACTGACAATTAGTATTCCGTCTTTTGATGGCAATTTGGCCAACTTTAAGCAATTTTTTGATGTATTTACGAGCCTCATTGATTCAAATAAAACTTTATCTGACATTGAAAAGTATCATTATCTTTTATCGAGCCTAAAGGGTCAAGCATTGGCTGTAGTTTCTAGCATACCCATAATTTCAGACAATTACTTTATTGCATGGCAGACACTAGTTCAGCAATACGAAAATAAGAGGTTGTTTGCTTGTCACTATCTAGATAAATTATTCAGTATACGGATCAATAATGATTCGGTTGATTCGTTGCAGAATTTTTTCGATATTTTCTCGGAAAATGTAAACGCATTAAATGCAATGAAAATTCCAAATCTATCCGAATTTATTTTGTTTTACATAGCCTCTAAAGCTCTAGACAAATCTATCAAAAGGCAGTTTGAGATAGAAAATAATGGGGTGGATTTTCCTTCAATTGTACGTCTTTTAGAATTTGGGCGTAAGTACGTCAATATTTTAAGGACATCAGGGTGCAAGCAAATTAAGTCTGAGCTTGTCAAGAATTCTTACGTGGCTAAAGGGATGACGCAAAAAACTTCATTAATTGCTACATCTCAACCTGAACGTGAACACAAAATTAAATGTCAGCTTTGTGTGGCACAACATAGACTTTATCAATGCCCGAAATTTAATGCATTTAATGTGGCTCAACGTAAGGACTTTATCAAATCTCAAGGCATTTGCTTTAATTGCCTAGCAAGTGTTCATAAATCACTCGACTGTAAGTCTAAATACAGGTGCAGGTACTGCTCTCGTAGGCATCATTCATTATTGTGTGTAAACGGGAATTCTGTTCAAGGTTTAAAGCCGAATTCTGAAGAAGTTAACCAAGCACCGAAGCATTCATGTACCAACGGGGCTTCGAAAGACGTCTCTGATGAAAGTACTCTTTCTTTCAAATCAACTAATCCAGTAGTGACCTCAATGTCTTGCATGGCGGAGTCTGAATCTAAACATCCTTCTGTTCTATTAGGCACTGCTTTGGCATTAGTCAAGACATCTCATGAAACCTTAGAACCTATTAGAATGATAATTGATCCCGCATCGCAGGCTAGCTTTATAACCACCGAGTGCCAACAGAGATTAGGGCTGCTTCTAAAAAAGATGAGCCTTAACTGTGTAGGTTTATCAGGTACCCCTGTGTGTACTACTCAAGGTGTTACGTCATTTGTAATGAAGCCACGCAATAGTGACAAGGAAATACGGGTATCTGCTATCGTCATTCCCAAAATAACCTCTAATCAGCCTTGCTTTACAATCCCTGTCTCTGTTCGTGAAAAATTTTCCTCGTTGGATTTAGCGGATCCTAAATTTTATAATTCAGGGCCTATTAATTTCTTGCTTGGCGCTGACTTATATTCAGAAATTATGACTGAAGGTCACATACTGCGTGAAAAGGGTCTCCCTAGTGCATGGCCTTCAGTTTTCGGTTATATTCTTTTGGGTCCACTCGCATCAAGAACAACGAATCAAAGTTCAAATGTGATCAGTTGCTTCACCTCTGTTGACAATGACCTGAGTGAATCTATACAGAATTTCTGGAGAATTGAGGAATTGCCTACACTTCCTAATGTCTCACTTGAAGATAAAATCGCTGAGGAGCAATTCAGAACGTTACATTATCGAAATCCTGATGGAAGTTATGTGGTACCGTTGCTACTAAAAGACTATGATCTCTCTCTATCCCTGGGGGACTCACAAATTCAAGCTATCAGGAGATTTACGAACTTAGAGCGTAAATTCAAACAGCATGGAGAACTACATGCTGAATATACAGCCTTCTTGGAGGAATACTTGAATCTTGAACATATGTCACCTTCAAAATGGGGATCGGGGAAGTATTATATCCCCCACCATGCAGTGGTGAAACCTTTTAGTACTACCACCAAGATGCGAGTAGTGTTTGATGGGTCCTCAACATCCAGTTCAGGAAAGTCATTAAATGATTTTCTTTTTTGGGCCAAACATTTGTTGCAGGAATTGTGGAAACTTATCTTAGGTTGGGATGACCCTATTCCACCTCAGTTATTGAAAGTTTGGAATGATTTTGTTAGTCAGCTCCCTTATTTGTCGGAGGTCAAAATTAAAAGGTTTGTGTCTGCAAACTTATCGGGCGGCATGATTGGGGAGTATCATCTCATGGCATTTTGTGATGCTTCGGAGAAGGGCTATTCCGCTGTTGTTTATTTGCGTAGTGGAAAACTCGACATGCAAGGTCACGTATCTCTACTCATGGCCAAAACGAGGGTAGCACCCATTAAAACGGTCTCCATTCCAAGGCTGGAACTACTTGGTGCTGTCTTGCTAACAACATTAATTGAGCATGTTTTTCATCCATTATCTAAATGTATTACTATCTCCTCAGTTCATGCTTGGAGTGACTCTACCGTGGTATTATCTTGGTTGAAAACACCTCAGCATTTACTTAAAACATTTGTGTGCCATAGGGTAGCACGTATTATTGATTCTACGGTTGGAATAACTTGGAATCATGTATCAACGAAATGTAACCCTGCAGATTGTGCTAGTCGTGGTGTATTGCCATCACAGCTAATAGCACATAATTTGTGGTGGAATGGTCCCTCCTGGGTATCTTATCCTTGTAAACAATGGGAAATAATTTCTCTGGAGAACATCGATCATAGACAAGTGCCTGAATTAAAACCCTGTAGGCCTGTTGTAATGTTTCATACCACCATACCAATGGATTTTTCTTTCATTGATAGGTTTTCTTCGTTGCCACGGCTACAGAGAGTAATGGCCTATTGTTTGCGATACGTTGCCTATCTCAAACGGAAACAGGTTCCTACAGGCAAATTGAGTTTATCAGAACTTTCTGATGCCTTAATAGCGTGCGTTCGTGCGACGCAAATGTTTTTCTATGAACGCGATATTAAACAAATAAAACGGAGTTTGCCTTGTTCTACTACTCTTCTAAGATTAGCTCCGTTTATCGATGTCCACGATTGCCTTAGGGTGGGCGGCAGATTAAAGCATTCATGTTTGGACTACGCTAAGATGCACCCATTGTTGCTTCCAAAAAGCTCTACATTGACTAATCTAATCATAGATCATTACCATAGGGCGTATAATCATGCAAATTCCACCACCCTTGTGAATTTGCTCTCTCAAAAGTATTGGATCGTTTCTGCCAAACAAGCTGTCAGGACGCGCGTTTATAAATGCCTTGTATGTTTCAAGCTGCGAGCCACACCTACGTACCCGCTAATGGGTGACCTTCCATCTTCGAGAGTACGACCCAGTCGTCCTTTTTACCACACGGGAGTAGATTTTGGTGGTCCTTTCTATATAAAGGAATCCATTAGAAAAAATGCCAAAATTTCTAAAGCTTACTTGTGTTTATTTGTTTGCTTTGCCACTAAGGCCTGTCACCTTGAAGTCGTGTCCAACTTGTCTACTGATGCATTTTTAGCTGCTCTTGACAGATTTGTTTCGCGACGTGGATTATGCTCTCACGTATATTCTGACTGTGGAACTAATTTTAAGGGAGCCAGCCGATATCTAATGGGGGTAAACAAACAATTTCACAATATTTTCCTCAAGGACAATATTACTGAGGTACTCGTAAGCAGACACATTACGTGGCATTTTAACCCCCCGGCTGCTCCACATTTTGGAGGTTTGTGGGAGGCCAATATCAAAACTGCCAAGAATGTTTTGCGCAGAATAATAGGGGAACGTTCGTTGACCTTTGAAGAGCTGACAACTGTGTTCGCCCGAGTTGAAGCCACACTCAACTCGCGGCCTCTTACGGCTCTCTCAAACAATCCAAATGAGTTTGAAGCACTAACTCCAGGCCATTTTTTGATAGGTGCACCGCTCCTTAGCACGCCAGAGTCTGATATAACAGAATTAAATAGTAGTAGGTTATCTCGCTGGCAACTTGTGAGGCAAATAGCTCAACACTTCTGGCAGAGGTGGTCTAAGGAGTATTTACACACGTTACAGACCCGGTCAAAGTGGTTTAAAGATCAGCCGCAATTAGACGTGGGAGATTTAGTACTGATTCGAAGTGATAAGTCCCCTTCTCAGCAATGGAGATTGGGGAGAGTGATGAAAACATTTCCAGGTCAGGACGGTCGTGTCCGAGTGGTAAATATTCGCCATACACTAGGAATTTTAAAACGACCTGTCGCTCAATTGGTAAAGCTACCAATTGATTCCTAAAAGATCATGAAAGGATATTTTTTCTTTATTTTCTTTGTTATTTTCCTTGTTAGCCTGGGTAGCTCTATATCCTTATTCCGAGGGCGTCCTACCCATCTACAAAGTCTTTGGTGACCGCCCCCTCCAAAGTGAAAATTCACGGGCATCCTTTAATTTTTTTTGTTTTAACTTACCTTATGCTTCTAACACCCTTGAGCTACCCAAAAGATACGGTATACTGTTATTTTTTTTGTACGAAATTGTTGAGCCTTTTCCCTAGATAAGTATTAGTATGTTTTTTTTCATAACTAAATTTAAGTTAAAATTTGATTCTCAAATTTGGTGGGCGGTTATGTTTTGTATTCGCGCCAATCTTTGATTTCCTCTATGGCCACAAGAGGGCAATGCATGCCATGACCGCGTATCGTGGAGTTTTTTCTTTTTTTGGTGTGTGTGTGCATGCGTGTGAGTGCGTGTGCAGTTCCGATCTGATTGCCGTCGACATACCATCAGACTTCAAGACACCTCACCGCACCTGCAGTTATTTTTCAACGTTCTATTCGGTAAGTCATGCATTGCTTTTGGCCATAGATCTTACAGTCCACTTCTATGTCTTTTTAGTGATTCAACCAATTTATCTTTTCTCTCACCTTTGGCCAATCGAGGCGAAAAGAGAGGACAATCAAAATGTAAACAATCCGCGAGAATACTAACAAGTGTTGTTTTAAGAAGTTTAATTTCGCTTCACTGAAAGGTTGAAAAGTTAGATGGACAACCTGTAAATGAACTGCTGTAAATATTGAGGAAATCAGGTCTCCTCTGGTTGGTAGCGGATTATTTACATTTTATTATAAAATGTGGAAATAAACAACTACGTACATCGAATCTGTTTATAACTCTATTTTCAAAAAAGGTCAACTATTGGCGCTGATATGTCCGTCATTCGTAATGCACTCCTTCTTGACGGCAATACGATAGGAAATTGAACGCCACCGTCAGTTTTCATCACGTCAGAAAACGTCGATCATAATATCGCCCAGGCTGGGTAAAGTCAGATTCTTTGCCTTGCTGGGTAAAGTCACCATTACTGGTGACTTTACCCAGCAAGAACAAATTATATTTTACCCGATCATTACGAATAAATTACCCGGGTAAGACGAGGTTAAAATATAGTAACCTAACCCGATAACAGGTAACTTACACGGAAGAAATTTGGGTAAAGAACGGGTAAAACGGAGGTAAATTTCAGCAATTTTGAAGGTAAATTCTCCCAATCCGACTGCAACGTTGCCTGTCGCTCACCAAAAGAAACTAGTCGCACAACGGGATAACTATCGATTAGGGCGCTACGATCGATATTTATCGAAATGCTATCGATTTTGAGGCAAGGAAATTTCTGGGATCAATGTAAATAAAAGGAAAACAATAATATTTGAAACATTTATTTTAGCCACTTTTCCGATACAAATATGCCATCGGTGAAATAGTACGAAATGCCAATCACAATCACTTCCATCAATAGAATGGAGGAGCACATCAATAACATAATATGAATTATATGTTACTGTTTAGAACTTCATCCACATCAACACAATTTTATCGACCTTACATAATAACCCTTCACTAACAAATTATGACTCACGACGTCTATTTAACAAAGACAATGGGCATACATTCTAGAGCCAACGAACTTATCAAGAATGTTCAAGAGTTGATTCGAAAGCAAACAACACTACCAAACAGCAAAACCATTGTTTAATTACACTAACCAAAATGAAGTACGCTAGGTAATGCTAAAGATAGATGAAAACTATGCATGTATTATTCAAGCCATTTTCATCACAGGTCAAGCACAGTAAAGCTTCCGGTAACAATTACAACTTCGCGAGAAAACATGATCATTAATCCAAATCACAACCGAAATGTAACGCAACACCAACGCAAAATTTTGAATCAAACAACGAATCTACATTTTCAAAATATTCACTGCAGGTAAATATCACGAAATATCACTGGTTTCCCTTATAACTGATTAAACACACCTGTGGATAGTTGCGAAATGAATACAATAGAACACACTAGGCACACACACACTGCACTCGCGTAATGAAAACACACGTGAAAAGAAAAGGATACCAATGAACTCAGATAAATGTATTAACTTTGATTTAAACTATTTGGACAATGAGAGTCCTAAATGGCACAAATCGAAAGAAGAGCAAATTGTGAAATTTGGAGAATACCGAGAATACCACTGGCGAAATTTCATGGCCCCATGGAAATTCCCGTGCTCAAAGGTGACACTTGACGGAAAGTTGATGAACAACGTCCCTTTTTCCTAATTTCTCGCATCCCCCGCTAGGAGTCGATAAGAGTAAAAGGGGGGATAAAGTCTTGGTAAAGCGGGAAAGGGTAAAATCTCCCTGTTTTACCCAATAAATTTCCGTCTAAAGCTTCCCTTGTGCTAGCTGGGTAATAGGCCCGTGGGTTCTCTCGTACCCCCAAATATGAAAGTACTTTTAAGAAAACAGGATAACCTCATAGGATTAACTTTAGAATTATAATATTTACTAATTTGCATGACTTTGCAAGCAAAATATGGAAAACAAATATGGTAATTCCAAACAGTAAAATCCATCTACCAATTATAAGGGATAAAAATAAACGGAAAATTTTACCGACACTTATTTCATCTAGCAAGTTGAGACCGCTTACATTTACGGAAAATTTTACAAGTGCTTCCCAGATAGCAATGTAAGCTTGAATCAAGCTTGCCGCAGGCTTATTCTTGCAAACTGGTAAGCTTGCAACAAGCTTGCAAAAACAAGCTTGTAAGCTTTTGGCAAGATTAAATCAAGCTAACTAGTCTCCACGTGTCAAGCTTGCAGCAAGCTTATTATGCAAGCTTGCTGCAAGCTTGAACAATAAGCTTGTAAGCTTTTGGCAAGCTTGTATTAAGCTAACTATTTTCCACGCGGCAAGCTTGGATGCCAAGCTTGCGCTTCAAACTGCAAAAAAATAGTTTCATCATGGACAAATTTTTATTACCTAACTCCGAACAGTATAGACTCATCTTCGTCAGACTCATTTTGCATCTACCTACGGTTTATCAACCTCACATCACTTTACGGTATGTCTATCAAGCAACTACCTACGTCATATCCAACTCGTAACTGTTAGAAAGCCAATATCTAAGCTTGCGGTAAGCTTACATGCTATCTGGGTTATATTTAATTTATAAGTGCAGCCCACACACTTTGTATTGCCTTCAGGAATGCGGCAGTTTTTGTATTACACAGGACGTTCAGTACGTCTTAAACCTGATAGAGGTTTCATTGAATAGACCTTAGTTTCACTTACAAAATAATGATTATTTCAATGATATGAGGCTTTATAAACAAATGGGTATGACAGTGTCCATCCCAGTTTGTCTAGAGGCTTATCTAAACACTAGTTTCAGTACATTGAAAAAAACAGGTTCATAGGATGCATATCTTCAATTATATTTCAAGATATATGTGCTTGGGGGACTGTCAGAACTCCTTCTCTACGACCATGGTCAGAACCCCCACGCGCCAACACAAGGGATGAGTGAAGAGCGAGAATTTTGTGCCACCAAATGATCAAATATCTATCAATTTAGCAGCTAATAACGAATCAATATTAATTAATTAAAATTCCGAGACGCCTTGGCATGTAAATGTAAACTCGGCTGAAGTATTCTCACCACAGTTCGTTAAACTTTTGAACAATTGGTAGAGAATAACTATCAATTTACATAATTAGTTGAACCGTATTCCTAGTAATGCATTCGCTGTCGGTTCCATTCGACTGAGATAGCGTAGTCAAAATCCCCCCTACTCCAATAATGTTGTTTATTCCTCTGTGTGACGCATGCGCAGTTCATCATTACGAGCGACGGCGTGTGCGGTCTCTGCTACGAGCACTCGGCGTCAGAAGGCATCGCGGTCGTCCAGTTGATGGAGAAGCTGCTGAAGAACACGGAAGACATCCCATTCGGCCAGCCTCTCGTCTCGGACTCCAAGATGGCTCACCCCCCACAGCGTCTGCAGTGGATTATAGAGGAGGAAATGAGGAGAAACATCAAAATGGCAGCACAGAACATAGACAGGTTGGTGTTGGGTTTGAAGTAATCGTAACCAGATACTTTTGTGTCAAATTGAAGGCAATAAGTTGGTCTTCGAACATTTATTCAATGAATATGCAAATTGCTGATCACTAAGTTATAATATTGCATTACACTACAAATTTTTTCTCTTTTTGTTTTTCAAGTTAACTGGTGGTAACTTAAAAAGTGCAAATTTTGTGTGTTAATATTTTTTTATCAATTCATACTTATAAAAGCTTACTCTGGATAAAAAATTGTGAGGCCCACTTTTTGTTGTTTTTTAGAAAAAATAATTATTTAAAATTCTTGAAAATTTTACGCTCTGTTTATACGGCCTAACAAGGCTGTTTTTTATAATTATAAAAAACACTTCAGAAAGTTTGTAAAATTTTCTCGGGAATTCCTCTGGGTTAAATTTGTAATTTTACAAGCACCATTCGCCGGATAATAAGAATAAAATCCTACTACAGATAGTGGTCATTAGCTGAGCAAACAAAAAACAAAGAGTTTTATCTGGTTATTAAATATATAGGGTTGGCTCCATGAAGGTGAAGTTGAGGTATTTCAAGAAGGTGAAGTTGAGGTACTTTTCTAAGCAAAAATCAGGGGAAAATGGGAGTTTTTCAATCAATGACACATTATGATTTAAATAGATATTTTTCTTAAAAGATCTAGTCAGAACTAATATGTGATTCTCGGATACTGCGTTTCCATTACGAGGAGAAGCAGCTCACCAACTTTTTTCTCTATAAAATGATTTTCAGTAACAGACGTGATGGAACACTTTCGATGAAAATATTCCGGAGGGAAACTAGTCCCCCATTTGTATATCCGGGTGAGAACTACTCGAGAGAGTACGCCAGCCAAGTTTAGTAAATAGTTCTTAAGTATTGGTGCCTGGAACGTCAGGTCGCTTCGAAGCTGAGAAAGACGAAATTTTAATACCTAACCACTAGAAATGCAAAGAATGGGCCGCGATGTGTTATTATATAATTATAGAGCATATCAGGTGCGGTCATTTATTGGTCAGCTCTTTGATAGCTTTTGGTTGATATTTTTTGTTTGTTAGTGTATTGTATGTTTTTATTGCTGAATCTGGAATTTATCACTCATCCTTCTTTATCTCTCCTTCTCCTAAATCTCGCATCTAGGGCCATTGAAGACCTTGATTTCTACGTCTTCAGATTCACTGACTATGGAAAAGAGTTCATCAAGTCCTGTCGCGTCAGCCCTGATGCATACATTCAACTAGCCTTACAGCTTGCATACTACAGGTAATGCATGCCTCATTTCCCTAATCACTAGCTATTATCACTCGACATTGCCACAATCATCAGTTATTCCCTATTCACTAATTATTTTGAGGGCAACATATCAGTGGCAATATATTACGATTTAATGAAAAAAATAATGGCTGAATTGTTACAATCGAAGATATTCAAATGATTACATAGGTAATATGCTACTGCATCACTTTCCTGTATATTTATCTTGACATCATTTTTATAGTGGTCTTACCTAGGTTTATCGACAAAAAATCACTAAATAACACATTAAAAACAACTTTAATTCAAACAAAATGCTATGCAACTTGACTTTAAGGGATTCTCTCCATGTTGCGTTGTCTGCTGTTGACGACAGTTTATCCAGCCAACCTGCTGGAGTCTTTAGATCAGAAGTATCGATGCCAATTTCGAACAGCATTATATAGGGGGTTATCGAGCCGTACTTAGCTACTAATTGAGGAGACATTTTGGCGCGAGATTTGTTTATTCCCAGGTTTTTTTAATATCCTCTTGTCGTATATTCAAAAAACCTGGTGTGTAGAGAAAAGGTGTTCGAGAGATTGTATCTGTCATCTCTAATGAATTTTTACACAAATAATCCTTCTCATAGCAACCTACCCTCCAACCTATGTTACATGGTACAGATAACCTCATAATGATGCTAGTCGCCTCCTCAAATAAACAACCAATTAGTTCCTGGGAAACTGTGACCATCCCGATATGAAGCCGGAAAATACCACAAATCAATTGCCTCAGTAGTTGCAATGCAATCATGTGTCTCGTCTGAAAGAAACCTTCTTTTCCCTCTCCATTCTAATTTATTAGGAGAGCGAATACATTTATGAAATAATTAATTTTACTATGGCACATACTTGAGAAATGAGGCTGAGAATATAATCAGTATTTCGGTCCTTATTTCTGCCTGTGCTGCTTCCTTTATCTCACTTTGAGCCTAGGGTCATTAGAGATACTTCAATATTCTCTTATAGACTGCATTACTGTCTCACTGCCACATATGAGAGCGCCTCCACTCGAAGATTTCTTCTTGGCCGTGTCGACTGCATTCGCTCTGCGACGGTTGAGGCGCTGGATTGGGTGAGGGCAATGAAGCAGGCCGAGGAGGAGGAAGGTGATGACTACTTGAAGAAGATTGACTCGGCAACTGGTGGGCATCAGGACAGTGATTACTTGGGAGGAAAACGTGTCACCTTCAACCTTAGCAATGTGAGTGTGTCTCATTTAAGTTTAACCTTACTATACCAACAGCATTACCTCATACTTGTATTGTCATATTAATAAGCAACATTTAATCAAATTATTAGTGCTCAATACGTACAAAAAGTTTGGAGACACCCAATGACAACGAGTATCTGTTAATGCCAAAAATATCCACTCGACAAAAATTCGTGACTCGAGTATAAGTCGAGATGAAAGTATTGCGTGATCTCTTCACTTTGAAATGAAATAAAAGCGAAGAGTCAAAGGCGCAAGGGTTAATATTTAAATACAGAGTGGCAAAAATTGAAAAAAGAAAGAAAAATTTTAAAAACATTGATAGAAAATATATCCCAGAATATCGGGAAGCATATAAGCCGGGTTATACCAGACTTTTTTTTACGAGAAATTGACATGTTTCTGTTTCATCTCAGTATCGAGGGAAATATGCAAAATATTCGATGCAATTTAACTCAATTAAGTTATTTTCAACCAAGGTTCGTAGAATATACGTATCGTATATTGTATCTTCTGCCAACCTTGATTTTCACCAACGTCATGAAAATCCGCGACATATCGATAGTAAATGAAGTTGAGGGTCGGCTTTTCCCGGAGTAATACCAAGAACCATAGCATTTTCGGTTCGTTGTACGATATTTGTACGATACCAAAGGCCTTGACGAATGAATCAATATCGCATAGCGGAAGCACCATATTCATTTGGCAGTGTTAGATCCTAATACGAAACTTAAACATAAATCTAACGCATTTTTCAGGGTGAATATTCTCTGAATGATAAAAGATAAATATTCTCGACTAATTTTTGAGTAAATACGGTATTTAATCTTGGGAATTTTATAGAGCATCTCTGAATACCAAGAGAGCTGATCTTCCGCTGCAATCTGTAGTATCTTGTTTTTCGTTAGTAATATATGAATGAATGAAGCTTTATTAATTCTCTGGGGTAACTCATTAGAGCAAGTAACTATTAACAATTTATGCATTTTGCTCAATCAATCGTAATACATTCATTAAAAAAACGAATTAAACCAATTTAACACCAATTACATTAACCCTTCTAGCCCGCAGGAGATTTAAATGGAATCGCCACGACGACGTAGTCACTACGTCGCTCGTCGTTGAAGGGTTTACCAGATTTTCTAAAATTTATTGTTGAGTTTTTAAATGTAAATATAGTTTTCCCTTGAATGATTGGAGTGATCTACATCTACATCTACATATTACCCCGCAAGCCGCCTCAATAGGCGTGTGGCGGGGGGTGTTAGGACACCAGCCGTTTAAAGATAAAAAGGAAACTCTCTAATGAAATTACGCCTAGCATTTATTATAGTCCCTTATTGTTCGGGGGAAAAACGAATTCCCATACCTATCCGTTCGGCAAAATATCTCTCTTAATTTATCGTTTCTGTCGGACCTGGAAATATAGTGGGGTTCTAATATGATGTTCTCCGTGTCGCTCTGAAAGATAACTATTCTCAATTGTTCAAGCAATCTAAGCCTAGCGCGTAGCCTCCGAGTCTCTAGCGGTTCCCAGCCTAATTCGTTTAACATCTGTGTAACGCTGTCAGTACGCCCGTAGCTGTTTTTGACGAATCGCGCAGCTTTCCTTTGTATTTTATTAAGTTCCCGGACTAAGTGTTTCTGCACCGGATCCCATATGCTCGCTGCATATTCAAGGTGTGGCCGGACGAGTGCGAAATAGCACCACTCTTTTACTTTTTCATCCGTGATGAGGAGGATTTAAGCCCCCCCCCCCACCTAGCAATTGAATGTCCCTATTTAACGATTATGGCAAGGCACAAGTAGGAGCTCCCCGAATTGGAAGAAGAGCGGGAAAAGAGAAGGAGGAGGGGGCTGAGGGGTTTGCCCGAGGAAAGGCAAAAAGCGAAATTTGATACTTTTGGTTAGCAGTCGGAGCTGATAAGCTACACGCAAGATGATGGTGAAGCCGAGTCTTGAGGGAATTATCCTTCCTCACACTGAGAACAGTGCGGTAAATTTAAAGGTCTGCCTTGAACATATTGGTGACTTTGGCTAAATATAAAAATTTCATTCTAGGAAATATATTTTTGAATTTGTTACAAAAATCTATGGCTGCATATTCCCCAAACCCACGTCCACAGAGTTTTTTTTCGATGAACCCCCTGGAGAATATCCGCTTTCCTTAACAGCAGGGGTAGTCCTTATGAATTTTATGTATCCGCTGCCGTTCTAGCGGATAAACTAAAATCTGTGAGAGGGTATACCCTTATAACGAGTTCCAAAACTTGGAAGCAGTGATAAGGAAGGAGTTGAGATAGAGGTTGGTACGGGCTTGGTGGATATTAAGGAAGCTAGGGTCTGATCGGGTTAATCTTTGGGAAACACTTCTTCTGGGGGTAAATGGATCGTATAGGTAGACGGTATTCCTATTAAGGAAGAGGGAGAAAAGAGAGCATAACCACCAAAGCATATATTACCACATAAAATAAGTATTATTCATATTATTATTCCCAGATGTAGTGAGAAGTCTTTATCCTATATTACTCCTATCATGTGATATTTCTATTTAAAAAATAGGAAAAGAGAAGGATAGAGTTAATGGAGGCTGCTCTACGTCGACAAACTGAAATTACTATTGAAAACATCCTTGGAGAAGGAATCGACATACACTTATTGGGTCTGCGTGAAGCTGCCAAAGAAGCGGGAGAAACGTTGCCCCTACTGTTCCGAGATGATGAAGCATTCCGTCTGGCCAATCATTTCTCCCTGTCAACAAGTCAGGTAAACATATCAAATCCTTAAATTTTAGTCAGTACTGTTGTCCTTGTGCTGATAATTTTTTTGTGAACAGTAGTACATATTGGTGTATCTGTAAACAATTGTAAGATTAAAAGAACCCTTTCGAGCCAATTTTGGACTGATATCATTTGAGTTTTTTCCGTAAAAATACTTCATCTCAAGGAAAACATTTTTCCTGAGAAAATTCTTATTACATTGCATAAAATTCAAATTTTTTGCACTTTGTCAGATTCCAATGTCTATGGACTGCTTCATGGGATATGGTCCTGTTGTCCCAGATGGATATGGTGCCTCTTACTGCCCGCATCCAGACTCCATTGTATTCTGCTTGTCAGCATTCCGAGCATTTGAACCAACTGATACCTGGAAATTCTCCCAGAGCCTTACATGCAGTCTGAAAACAATGGCATACCTGATGCAAAGACGCACACAGATGGGATCTGACAGAAAATAGGAAAATTAAATTTAGATTGATTTAGTCTAAAAATAGACTTTATACATTTATTTGCTATTCCCAGAAAAAGTTTAAGAGATAATTTATTTTTTTATTTCTTTTAAAGTGCTTAGAAATATTATTCCTTTCTGCAAGCACAAGGTATAGAATCTGTCACTTGAAAATAATTTGAGTGGTTTTGATAGTAACAGATGCCTTGTTTTCAAAAAGAAATTATGGAGCAATTTGTAACTTCAAATGCACATTAAGAACCTGGGCAGCAACATAATTGTTGGACAAGCTCAGGCTCACAAAAGGAGGCTGTTTCTCTATGGTTTGGTAGTTCCTGAGACTTCCAATTAGACATTTCTCAACTTCTCTGTCTCAGTATGTTTTCTTTAGAGAGAAGTATGTAGGCATTATAGAAAAAAACTGGCTTCAAGTGACACATAAATAGGTACTATTGCTAGTATCTCTTGCCTGAAGCATTGCAAGATTGCTGTGGCATTTTATCATTTTTGTAAATCCTTTTTCTTGCTCTATTTCACACAAATCTTCCACCCAATCTCAGCAACAGACTTCCAAGCTGTAAATTTCAGACACAATAGGCCGATGGAAAGAAAAACTATGAAATTGCTGATGAAAGAGCTTAGCCTAAATTTGAGAGGGAAATATATTGGAGATTTTTATACGTACGAAATAAATTAATTTAAATTTCATTGGCATGCAGGATTAAACACATCATATTTTAATGCTGTTGGTTCCAGAACATTGTTCCCTCACATTATTATCTCCTGGCTTTTAATGATACCTCATAAACAAGTTAAAAAAAACGTAAATACATTTTGCTAAACATACTTTATTTCAAGACAAATGCAGCTGTTCACTCGCTAAATTATATTCCATCTGCTGAAATGTTGCGTCATGTAGCCAATTACAATTATAGTAGACTCTCTATTAACTGGGATCGGGTTTACCGGGATGCGGATTAGCAGGGATGCCCCCCAAAATGGTTATCTTGAGAAACGACGTCATTTTCAACCTCAAAAATCTCCTATGCCAAATTGATAACGGAAATTCGTTTCCTGGAGTATAGGCAATCAAGGGAAACACCTGTCCCTAATTTTTTCATGTCTGATGTTTAATATAAACTTTTGTCACTGAAAGTTCCTCATGTAGAATGTTGACAGCCTGGGAACACTGTGTTAGCAAGCGAGCTAGGTTGACGGATAGTGCTTGCCCCACTGGCAGCTCCAAAGTGGGGGCAATGCAACCAATGGGGCAAGTAAGGGCAATTGCCCCCCCTCAAAAAACCCGTCGTATTTTTTTGTCATAGATCTTAAATTAAAAGCCTAAATTATTTTGTTGCCTTTTTTGCTCTTCAAGTTTTTGTTATTTTACTTTAAAATCCAGAGTTAAATTTTATATAAACTAAAATGGGTATTAAAACTACAAGCTAAATGTGAATGTAAATCAAAATAATTTTGGAATTGGTAGAAACTTGGTGGTAATCTAGAAGGGAAATATGCATTTAGTAAAAACTTCCTCTTCTTAAAAGGCAAACTTTTGCTTCCAAACCACTTATAATGCACCATTTTATACATAGTTTGTTACGAATTTCCGGGACAAGACCCACGAACCCCCCTTTTTCTTTTTCTGGGGGGTATTCCATAGCCCAAGAGCCGCTGGTGCCCCCCACACCCAGAACCTCTGCTCTGGAGCCGCCCTTGGCTTTTCCTTGAATTATGATGGAAAGATTACATTCAACAGGCCTTGAAATTAAAAAAAAATGCCAAAATGCAATGCGTAATGCCTACTACATTTTTTTGTGTGTTATGTGATGAATTAACTGGGATTTCCTATTTCCCAAAAAAAATCCCTTTCATCCCAGATAATCGAGAGTCTACTGTATTCAAAATATGGAAATCTCATTGCGACTTATTTCACTTATAGCTATTATTTCACTGTTAGAAACATGGCAGGAAATATTTTTAACTCCAATTTGTGCATAAAACTGCTGCATTCATTTTGATCATAGATAGATCAAGGCCACTGCATATTATTTAGGTGATTTCTAGTAAACTGCTACACTATTCACTCTTTACTTATTTTAAATGTGGGTATCATATTCATCAAAAGTTTTAACTCGATTGAAAACAACCTGTTATATATACCTACAACTTTCCACATCCTCTCAGGTTTTGATGAAATTCCTGGATGATTTCAACAGCATGATTCACCAGGAAAGCACATAATCTTTCATATGTCTCAGATCTCACATATGACAGACAGTAAATATCATTAAAATGCATGACTCAATGAAAACAAGAAACTGCCAATACGTCTGGACATCAATTTTTTCATAGGTTTATGTACCTTATAGATAATCAATTTTTTGAGAATTTTTTAAACTCCGAATCATGGTTATTACCAGACATAAGCTTTACCTGACACAATTGTAAGGAAGGTAACAGCTCTGTTCATTTTATTTCTGTCAACAAGGAAAATAATCCTCCCAAAGAAAAGTTTTCCACCTGTAAACGCCTTATAGTTTCTCATTAAATGTCTCTACCAATCTGATTGAGTCACTCTGGCTAACTAAATTAATGAAAGTAGTATAGTAATTAAATTCAGGAGAAATTTATCCGAAAGGAACTACCTTATCAATTCATGATTACCTCTCTCTTTCTTAAGACAGAATTGGCTATGCCTTCATATATGTATTTTTAAGTTCAACTAAAATATAGTGTGAAACTTTACACGGTGAGATAACTTTAAGTATCTAGATATTATTGCATGTGAGGATTCATTCAACTAAAATACATATATTTTCTCCATATTCTGACTATGCAATCTTATAAGAAGCTGTTACAAATTGATAAAATATATTTTTCTTAGTTCACTGAGAAATTTCCAAAACGTAGGCATAGGATCGCCTTTCATCCATGGATGTGGAATCCTTTCTAGTTTATAAATATATGGTTTTTTATTGATAATTTCACCTGAATTGAGTTTATGATGCTACTTTCCCTACAATGTCTGGAGTTAACCTTTAAAGGACTAGCGTACATTTAAATGTACGCTGGGATGTGAGGTCCTACAGTCGTGTGTACAATATATGGTATAACACCTTCAATGATAGTGTTCATAACTTTGCTTGGCATCTAGAGAATACATATAAGAAGTCATGCCTACCTACTTCTCTAAATTTAACGGATACATTGATTTCCATTACTGGGATCGACAGAATATTTTCAGCCTACATTTATTAAGTGGTGCCCAGGAGATGTTGTTGTGTGGATGTTAATGTAAATAGGTAATTCATATATTTTTTCCAAAGAAATGTGCTCATGATTATTTGCTGGACAAATGAAAAATATAGTTTATATAAAGATAATATGCTCTCGGTTGAATTGTTCAAGTTTTGATCAATGATGATAATTATTTTAGTTCCAATAGAGTATTAAGATACCAAAATCATTACCTATTTGGTGGCCTGTTATTTATAAATTGTTTATTATAAGTATGTTATATGTATTTTAAGGATTTAGGTACCGACCCATATATGTACTCGGAGTTCCCTATTAAAAAATAGATGCTTGTTTAAAGAAAATATAAATTGTTGAAGATATTAAGTCAATACTGCAGAGATACATATCTAATTTTTTTTCAAACTACGTGAAGTGTTATGAAATGCTGTGGATATAGTTCATCTTTGAATGTTGATAAAATGAAATATGTATGTGAGATTGAAAATGTGTTAGAGTTTGAAATTGTTTTTACTTGAGTAAAATGTGTCCATTGTTGGTAAAGTATACCTATTGTTGCAGTTTAAGGTAGTAAAAATTCATTCGGCTGTAAAAGAATGAAATACCTATGTTATCATAAACGTTTGGATGTAAATAGAAAGACAGTGCGTGTATTAGCAATATACATAAGGAGTTAGATAATTTGCCATGTAATCTTCATGGGTAATCTAATGCTATAAAGTCTCATGCTAAAAAAGCTTTCCCTGTCACTAAACACATTCCTTAATTTTTCAAATATGTAAGATATAGAAAATGTTACCTGTTTTTGGATACCCCTAGAGTGATTGATGGAATGAAATAAATAATTTTATTTTCATAGGCATTTTTTTAAAGTGAATGAGTGAGGATGAATAGTTGTGTTATGACACGCAACTTTTTCATATTATATTTAGTCTCCTGAAACACAAATTCCTGTGTTGAGGAGTGCCCACACAGAATCTTGTCCAAATGTAGGCTAGAGTAATTAATCACTATTGATGCCAGGGAGCATTAATGCATGTAAAAGGCTTTTTCTTAAGTGTGTATGCTCTTGGTTTCTTATGCCTTTAATTGCAATAGTCATTTAGCATGTTATTTTTTTTAAGTCTCATTTCTTGAAAAGATGATGAAATATGTACATGGCATAGAAAGCTACAGGGTGCAATCATGGATCTTTCTTGCATGTTACATTCAGATATCTATATGATGTGAACTTCACATGGCGTGCGCATTTTACAGCCATGGCTCTTAAGACTCTTGCAACAATCTGAGAATAGCAATTTGGATTGTAGGGCAAATTTTGGAGAATAGTTATCCTTATTTCACTTGATAACATGAGTGCATGTGTGATGAAGATCTGTCGTTTAATCCCAGAAGGTGACATTGATTCAACAGAAAGAATTCACCGTGATAGTTTGTAAAAAAAAAAGTGGTATGCCATTCAGGAATAAGAATAAACAAGTCATATTCAGGTAAAAAGTTTTAAAATTCTGTCATTTTTACAATTGTAAGAATTTTTTATCAACAGGGTGGAGGCACTAAGGAATGTGAGCCTTTAAAAATTATCCAAGACTTAGGAAGGATTTACGGTTGAACACTAGTAGAGGAAGGATTGCAGTATTAAATCCACATAAATATTGTCTGAAAGATTAGTTCTTAAGTTCATTTGAGTTCTTTAATCACAAAATACACTACCCCTGAAATTGATTCAAGTAATATATATATATTGATTGTTTTGGCAAATGCACGGTATTTGGACTGTAGCGTCCAGTAATTCCCGTCAAGTACTGTACCGCACTTTTTTTCTGCGTAATCTTAGCATGCCAAAGTTATACTTATGAGATCGCTTTAACTCAGTAAGTTGGTGTAATGGTCAGAGTCGGCGACGCATGAACAGAAGGTCCCCAGATCTAATCCTGATGATGGCGTTTTTTTTAAGGTTATGTATATGAGACTTTTTTCCTATGGGAAAATTATTTCCTATAGGAAATTTCCAACAGGAAAATTATTTGAATCAATTTCCTATAGGGAATTTCCAACAGGAAAATTATTTCCTATAGGAAAAGTATTTCCTATAGGAAAATTATTTCCTATAGGAAAAAATTTCCAGAGGAAAATTTTGAGTTCCCATTGTCAAATTACTGTGGGAAAAAAAATTCCTATAGGGCATTTTCAATAGGGTTCTATAGCTTTCTCCCTAATTTCGACCCTGCAGTAGAAGTGATATTAGCATTTATCTCCACGTTTGATTTTACTTAATTATTATATCATTTAAAATTTCATTTTTTCAGAATGCATGTAGTCATATAAAGGTAGGTACTACATCATTGATACACATTGCATGCATGATATACATTTTTGTGAGTTTTTTTTATATTTTCATTATATTACTATGTTATGTGATTTGGAATGTAAGCAGTCCAGTCCTTGCAAGGGGTTTGTTGTGCTGTGGAAGAACTCAGAAATAATTTTTCAGTTGGAAGTCATAGGTAATAATAATCGGAAGTCTGAATGATTTTTCACTCAGAAGGATGTCTTCTATGGAATTCTTCCTCTCTTTTCTAATTTCAAAGCTCATCTTTATGGTACATACAATGACAATATGTAGTTATTTCACATTTTCAGTCTTTCTCCTAAAGTAATTTTGTGTTTGCAAAGTGGTTTTCACTCCCTATTTAGATGCTATGAATTCAAGGCAAACTGTACTTCCCTAGGAGGCAGATGTCTTGGCATCAAGACAGTATTTTTTCAGTTTTCAGTTTTTTCTCGGCAAACTGCAGAACCCTGCTCTTGAGAGTGAGTCCCCTCCCCTGGTACGCATCTCAGCAGAGATCATGGAGGTGGATTGTTCGGTTTCTTCTCGAGTGTAAAACAATAAAAATACTTGAAACTCTCTCAACTATCATTATTTTAAAATATGTATGCCCACATATAGGTACATTTCCATAAAGCAAGGACACATTGAATGCATTAATGGTGCTTTTTGAGATTATATAGTCAGCCTCTGAAGTTTGTGCTTTGGAGTAAAATCTTAAGCAACTTTCATTCAGTTGAAAACAGACAACTTTTGAATGAATCTTTGTTCTCTCCAATTTGGTCCAATTATCATTGGTATTTCCAATCTACATATTTGCTCAATCCACTCTGGCTGTTGCTTTCTCAAATGTAAAAAAACGATCATATCTCAATTACACTCTGAATTATAATCAAGCACATCATTTGGTGCCCTCCATTTCTGAAACTTGAATTTAACTTAGCCTCAGAAGTCATTTACCTACCTTCTTCTCCAACCTTCTAATCACCACTTTATGTAGCACCTTTGCCATACATGAAGTTAAACCTACAGCATTCATGTACTGATGCCTCCTCCCTTTTTGGAATGAATTGTGGTCACTTTCAATGCTGCCAATTCCTTTTTGATGAGTACATAACAGCAGTATGGGTTTTTATCTTTGGTTTGCTCTTGCTAAGGCTTTACTGTGCATCAATATATTTTGATCAAAAACTATTTATCTCATAAACTTGATTCAAAATTAACCTCATCAAAATCATAAATACTAGGTATTCAAAAGCAGCCAACATTTGCTTTTGTTTATGCAGTTTGCAATAGTGGGTGGCTTGTACCTTACTATAAAAATATGATACTTATGGATTATAAAATTCTCGCTCATTTGCTGAATTTTCTGTGCACATGATGTTAGGGGTTTATCCATTTCATATGATATGATGCTAGAAAAGTTTAAATCAGAATCTAAAAAGTATTAATGCAAAGTGCAAAAAAAATACTTCCCAAGTTATACTTCGTTCCCTCTGGTTTGCACAACTTCTGTGCTCATATAACTATAAATGTATTTGTAATTGATTTGATTTTTCAAAAAGTTCAATGTAATAATGTATGTTCAACTCGACTCCTGAAACACTTGGTCTTAAAAATTGATATATTACATTATCCAAAAGCTCACTATGTTAGTACATAGGCTTTTGTCAACATTCTGTGTGCGTCATTATACTTTCTCACATTATATTTATTTATGATCAAAATATCAACGGTAAAAAATGTTGGCCATTATGTAGGTATAATTCTTGAAAGTATTACGTGTGAATTTTTATCCCTAATTTGGCCCAAACATTTAGGCATAGTTGGCATGCAGAGATTTTACATATTCTCTCCCTTTCCATCTTTTTGTATCCATCATTTGATGAAAGAAGCCTTCCTAAATTATTGACTAAAACACTTATTTCCTTTACAAAGCTTTTGACTTCACATGGAACATATCTATGAGTCTCCCAGGATTGGAACATCTTGGAAATGAAAATACACACATATTATTTATTCTATGTGGTATTCATTTATCTTGTGGATGTTTCTTTATGAAGAAATTTGTCTTTACCAAACAATGATTTATTTTCTGTAAGATTATATCTTTGGGATTTTTGCTGACATTGGTAATTTTTAAAAACAAAATATATCTAAAGTTTATATGCATACTACTTGAATAATGAATATTTTATACACTGTTTTCCCACTTTATAGGCTGGTTGTAAATTATTTTAGCTGTGAGGTAACCTTTCCAGCAAATTTGAAACTCTTTCGGTACCTTTAAGTATTGTGTTACATTTTAATTTCAATTGCCTTTGATAGTGTGCACATATGTAGGTAGGTATAACATCTTTGGATAAAAATACTAATGTGCAGACTTAGGTCATGGATTAATTGTTTTTCCATTTGAATAAGTGTTGTCAGCTAAGAAGGTATAGTTCCCTCCATTACATTTACATGGCCCCTAAAAGGTAAATTATACTGTTCATTTGTATCTTACCCTCCAACATTACTTCCATGCTGTGGTTTGAATATTTATTATAACTCTATATCATTCCCGAAGAAACTACTATTAGGACACTTAATGTCAGTGTCCCAAATTGAAAACATCATCATTCATTCTATCAATACATACCTAATCCTTTTAAATGGGTATGTACTTCCTCCGTAAAAAATCAAGTTTATGTACTTCATTCATGGGAAAATGGTGGGTATTCATGTTATATTTTATTACATGGCAAATGGATGGGTCAAGGTAGGTACATGGCCTTTGTGTTTGTAACCCATCCTGAAATCTAAGAACAGGTCCCAGTAAACAGTAGTGTTGGGAAAACATTGCACAAGGTATTATAGGATACAATGTGGTTTACTTCAATTAGCAATGTTTTCGTCATGTTCGGAGTACCCTAGCAAGCTCAGCAAAATTTAAATAATAGTAGTTAAAGCAAAAAAGTACCTACCTACCTTTGAAGTGAGCAAAAAATATTTAAAAATGAATCATTCGGAAATCATTTATGTGTACCTGCTATGAGATGGACTTGCAACAATTGTCTGTAAGTCATGGTTTGTTAAAAATAACAATTGGTGCACTCTCTTGAAAATTTCCATTGGTAAGGTACTACTTTTGCTCTTAATTGTAGCTCAATTACTTTCTGTTGAAATCTTCTCTTTATTCTTAGCCTCATATGGGACCCAGCCAAACTCCCACAACAAAGAGAATATATTTATGTAGTATCAAGAGATGCTTGTTGATGTTACATATTCATTTAAAAGGAGTGTGATGATGCCCAATGAAAAATAGGTGGTGGAATCAACAAGGAACAAAGATGGAAATGTGAAATGGAAAATAGGTGGAAACTGATGGTGGAATTCATGCAATTTTGCTCTTCATACCTTTGTAAAAATTTTGTGGAATTATGGTGGAATTCACAGAAATTTTGTGTGAATCCACTGGGATTAGTGGGATTCTCTGTGAAATGTGGTGGAAATCTAAAGTTAGCTCTGAACTGCTGCCTTAAATGTTTTCCAACACTCACCCTCCCTTTACTCTGCATTGAATGCCCTAAATCAGGCGCTTTTCCTTACTTGATTCTAACTAAAACACCACCAGAAAATGCACTAGGAATTTCAGCAACAATTTCAGGGGCCCAGGGGGCCCAGCCCCCCCAAAATAAGGCTGCGGCGAGTGGCGCATGCGCGGATACCTTAACTACAGCTGGTCGTCACTAGCTAGCCGGTCTTTCCCCAACCCAAAATTATAACTTATATTCACCACTGGTAGGAAGTATTAAATAATTTGATCTTCGAGTCAATTCAGTAGAGGATATGTGCCACAAGAGGCATAGAAGCTGTATTAATAGCTCAAAAATGTACGTTAGGTACTGAGAAATTGATCCAAATGACCAGAATCAAAAGATATCAGGAAACAGCCATCAGGTTGAAGAAAGCTTAAATTCTCTCCTCAGGTCTCAAAGAGCTCACAATAAGGTATGACTGTCTTTAGTGAGTAGATGTGCTATACGGACCACGTGACTAATTTTATGAAGGGTAGTCGAGTTGTTTTAAAAGTAATACCTAGTAATATTAATAAATCAAACTATAAATATTGAAATTAATTAAAATTAAATAGCACAGTACAATAAATTATGCATACTAATTTCACATAGTAGAGCTGTATGCCAATATCTACAAGCATGAAAAATATAAGTGACTTTGACATTGGTCATAATCTGCCTTCACCATATTACTCCAATCATGAACATAAAATTAAAGTGGGACCCACAATGATTCCTTCACCCATTTCTCATTGGGATGTGGTGAATCTGTTGAGTAGTGCAGAAACATTTCAGTGGAATTGATGAATAGATGGTTGAATTTCATATTGAGTCACCAAGCTCTGTAATAAGAAAAGCATCACCATGCCAGTTTGACTCTCAGAACACATGAAGATTTGTTGCTCCTATGAAACTGCTGTTCAATCAGTTGTCAAGGACATGCATATACATATTATGTGTAAGGACAAGGAGCAATTTTCATGTGGTTTATGCATGACTAATAGTTTAAAAAAACATCCATGCCAATACTTGATAAATGTGATTTCATATTTTTGTAACAGCACCTTGTCTGGGAGTGAAGTTGTTGTCTTTGGTCAATGTCAAAATGTTCTCTACTTGGTCAGCTTGAACTTTTGCTGTGAGGTGTGGATCAAGAGCTCATAAAAATTAAAAAGTCAATCATGTATGTAAACTAATTACTCGTATTATAATGGGTTATCCAGTGTTAGATATTTGCTATGAGATGTCGTCATTATTTTTCAGTGGGTATGACCAGATAAACCTGGCAAGATAAGGCTGACCAATTTACAGAGGACCCTTGGAAAATATTCCCCTCAGGGGTCATGAACCTTGTAAAGATTTATATTGGTCATACAATAACTAAGTATGCAATACATTGAGGTTGCTATTTTTTATTTTATTGTTCAGTATTGATTATCATGCATTAATGCATTCTACTGTCAATAACTGATTGTCACCAGTCATTATTTTTCTAAGGATTGCAATGACTCAATTGCTATGTTCCATAACATAAGCCAAATTATTTTGTACCTACCTAATTATTTGACTGAGTTAACTGGTTCCATGTAATTCCAGTTCTGGTAGTGGATGTCCACATTTGTGGATCATATATCCTTTCTTAAAAGTGAACTCTATGTGATGCATTTTGAGTCCTAACAGAGAATGCTGTGTATGTAAATGTTAGCATATACTTACTGTAACTGTCTATTTCTTCTGCATAGTAACTGAAAATCTCCCATCCATCAAACGAAAGGGATGTCATATCATATTTGGAATGTATAACTCAAAGGTAATATACACATTACTTCACTGTGGCTCATGCATTTCTCATTTTGTTAAAAATGGTAACTTGCAACCAGTCCACAGATTACTGAAATGTTAACTCTTTAACTCCTTTGATAGTTGTCAAACAAAACAAGTGGGGTGTCCACCTGGTGCAATACACATCCTAGGCTCAGATTTGGTATTATGTATTTGTCCAATTCTGTGAATTAAGTTTTCATGTGTTCATAATTATGTGGAAAGTTGAAAGGAATATTCCTTTCAACTTTCTATATAGAAGAGGAATTTTTATAATTTTATGTTCATACCGAAAAAGTATTGTGATCATCATAAGTCATTCAACCGCATAATAGTTTGACCCTCTTCTCATCCTTGTCCTGTGCTTCCTTCTGTATGGCCTCAAGTTTTTCTGCCTCTGGCCCAGACTTCCCAGGTTTATGTACTTATTCATTGGTCTTCTTAGCAGGACTTTCCCTACCATCATCCTCTTGATGTGTTAACTATGTCAAAGAGTGTTGTCAATTCAACTCAGGAGCAGCTGCAGACAGAGGTTCGCCAACCTTCCAAATCACCAAATCATCAATTACAAAAAAGCAACAAGATAATTTAGGATTTTAATTTAAGGTCTATGACAAAGAAATACGCTGGGTTTTGGGGGGTGGGGGAGGGGGGCAATAGCCCCTACTTTTAACTATTGCTTACTTTTACTTACTTTTAACTAACTTACCCCAGCCACTTGGGGCCGCCAATAATTCAACTGGATCTTCTCTCTTTTGTTAATACTTCTAGGGCAGATTGAATGAAGAGGTCAACTTCACTCTGAGATGAGCTTTATTTACATGATCGACATGTGAGTACATTACACCTGAGGAAGGCCATTTATATCACACATTGTCGGCACCCGAGAGAGTATATAAAGTGGCTAAATCAGTTACAACGTATGCTATATTAATTATAATGATTGTTATGCACAACCATTATATTCTTTGCCAGTTCCTTAAGGAAATGGCCAAGAATGATTGTCTTTAATTAGAGATAAAGATTGAAATCATAGAGCTATGTGTAATTGGTCATTTGTAACAAATTGTATGTTTGCAATTCATAAAAAATGAAAATTCTGTCAATTGTTCATTCTGAAATGAAAGCAATGAACTAAGGGCAAGAAGGGGTTTTAATTCCGATTTACCTCAAACGAAATACCCTAGAACCGTTTTGAGAAAAAAAATTTGTGATTTATGTGTATTCAAGTTTGTTCATATTTTTCACAACAATCTGTGACTTAAATCGTATTTTCCTTCTATCTCTACTCCTGGATGATGTATGGATGGCTCATATTGTTGATAATTTTTTATGCTAATTTATTTCTTCAATCTCCTTTTTTGTTAAATTTTAAACAATTATTTAATTACGTACTTCTCAAATACTCCATTTCGGTACATGTAAAAACGTTTTTCACTTAATCCTTTCGTGTCTTACTATCTTGAAAATATTTTTATTTTTATTTATTTATTTAAAAAATATGATTTTCATGAAAATTCAAAAATGTGTTTACAAAAAATATTAAAACATTTACATTTTTTTCCATCGGGCACTGCTGGCTCCACCCTGGGGCATACATACAGCAGAAAATATTATACAAGCCCCAGCGACCCATAAAATTAGCATGCTCTAGTGAATATGTCGTGATAGGATATTCTTCCACATAAAATGAAAAATACATCAATGCGTTCATAATGTTCTAATAAAGCATAATGACTCTGTTTCTTTAAAATAAATTTATTCATGTGTACTTCATGAATCATCATCATCATTAGTAGTCATCAATACGAATATCAGTGTGCTCGAGATCTCCACTTGAAGCTCTCTAACCAGGCAACGCCTACATTCCTGCATAATTATTAACTTTTACGCCATTCATAATTAGTCTGCTGTATTACAAATTGGCCTTCCTCTGTAATTCTTCCCATTCATCCCTCCTTTCATTGCTTTCAACTAAATATTTTATCGTAAAATATACCCAATAAGTTCGCTTCTTGTCCTTCGCAGTGTTATCATAAATAGCACTTAATGATATGAGTCATTCCACCTCAATTCAACGAGCTATTGTCCCTTAGGGTCTCCGATTTTGCTCAACATCGGTATGTATAATCGTCGTGGGTATCGCTATGAAATATTTGTGCACAATTTCTATACAGCATGTGCAAAATATGCACATTTTATAGTTTACAGTTGTGAAAATTGCATACAAAGTGTACGTTGTATACATCTTGTGTACAATGTAGTGGCTGATCCATGGGGGATGGAGGGGGAATGGGGAAATCCTTCCCCCCAAGAGGTCCGACGAGTGAAGAAAAATCATAGGATTTGACTGTAAACTACATTTTACAAACTACTAAATAGCATTGATAAGCTAGAAAAAAACATGTCTCTCTCAATCAAGCATGACCTGTGTTTTGGTAACGAGTTGTTTCTGGCATTTCGAGTCGGGCAGCGGAAGACCAGAATCCGACGGAGAGGAGATGAGTAACAGCTGAGTCTATCCCACTTTTGTCTTACCTACCCACCTCTCCCACGTCTCTTTCAAAGTTGTTTCCCCCATCGCCTAAAGAGTAAGGGATTTCTGGCGTGTGTCGCTCACTTTATTTCAAACAGCTTCCCCTGACCCCTTAAAAAGTAAGGGCTAATTTCCCTAGTAGCTGGCGCGGGTAAACACACGAAATGTTTAAAGTTTGTTGTTTGCTGACTGGCTGTGAGCGTTTGGGCGCTAACGTGGTCTCATTCACTCTCTGTCGCGCGTAGATGCAACCATGTTCCGTGAATGCGTCACATCGTTTTATCCCATCGATGACTCCTTCGGCACCTCGCCTTGAGCGTCAACTTTAACGTGTATTTTTATTTTACTGGACGGACAGATTTAACATTTTCGTGCCGTCGGCCAAGTGGATTTTCGCTTTTCTGGAGTTTACCAGATGAACTCTTCCTCTTAACAATTCCGACAACTGCCTGGGCATAGTGATTTATTATGCTGGATTTCATACTTCTCCTCACAGCTGTCGTGCCCTAATATATACACGTATCTCTTCATGCCAGTGACTTTTTGACAGTATTTCAGTACGTGCATAAGAAATAGTAAGTGTAAGTAGTCATATTAAATATTACTCAGTGCCTATCTACATCATACCCCTTCTGTTATTTTGCCTCCATCTATTATCCCTAAAACGCGTGAATCAGTAAACGTGTAGTCCTAAAAACTACTACTAACTACATTCCAATAAGACGCAATGCGTTATTCTGGTAGTTAATAGAGTCAAATTGTAAGTAAAGTTGATTTTAACATGTTCCTTAAAATTTTAGTCAATAATGTTATCCTTCAAAAATTACATTCTGATCCATTGCCTTGACTTGAACATGTACCTTCTCTTGGAATACATATGTTATCGAAATATCAACCAGATTCAATAAAATGATTTACTCATTGAAATGCTGAAAATAATTCCGTCCTTGTGCCATCTTAAAACTGAATGTTTCTTCTCTCGTGCTCCCTATTTTTACTGTCATAAAACTACATTGACTTGATTTAATATGTTCGATGTATTTTAGAACTTCGTAAATTTGATTACGGGTGAAGTTGAGCTTTCGTCTCTCACGGATAACATTTTTTCCTGAAAATAGTAGGAAAGTTTGCATTATAAGTGAGGTGAATTTGGTGTTGATATGTCTGCTGAAAGTGGGTGAAAATAGTGAAATAACAATACGTTCCCGAAGTATTTCTGTCCTTACCGCCCTATCCACCCTCCCAAGTGGACTTGGTGATTGATAGTCTTCTTCAATAACCAAACAACCGATGACCAATGGCGTTCTTCACGCTAGTAATACAATTCAAACTTGGACTCAGTACGAAGGTATTCTCTGCTAAGGGACGTAAACATCATGCTATGTGAGGTTCGAAGGCTTCTAATTCATCATACCCTTGGGTTAAACAGGGCGTTCAGCTTGAACCAATTCAACTCGTAGACTTGCTTCAGTCCCCGCTTGCACCTGACTGCCGACCAGTTGACGCAAAGGTGGCGTGAGTGTGAGGTGAGGCAGATAAGACACGAGCCTCTACTAATGTGTTGCCAGCGAGAAGAAGCAGTTCACATAGGTACTGCTGTCTTCGCGAGAGGTTGTCGTCGAGCTTCTTTTCCCCGGGATGAGCTCGGAAGTGGCATTGGTGTTGTTAAGAATTGGCGGTTCATGTTGTACTTAGTGCCTGAGTGATGTGCCATGCAAATATATTAAGAGTGATGCAGTGTTGTTAAAGCTAAAATAACACGCTCCTGAGGATTATTTTGAAGCTCGACCTACAAGAGTGTTACCCATGTTCTCCTTCCTCTTCCAAAATCGTTGTTTCAATCAGTGATCGACGGAATGGGATATAATATCGCCAAAACGATATGGGAGTGTAGTGCTACCGTAATCAGTAGTGAATGCACTTTGGCAGAAAGGCGTCGGTTATCCCCCTTCCGAGGAGTTTTTAGTTGGTGAGTGTACTCATTATAAAGACCATTTTAGAATTGTATATTTAAGGATATAAAAGGAGAATTAAGTGATTACAATAATATTAATGGTGCAAAATGTTTGTTTTTATGACTTAACTTCTCAGTAGTTATCTAACGATACAAATTGTAAGCTTTAATTTGACCTATTTGATTCACGTCATTTCCGCCGTCCAATGGAATCGCCTTCACAGCCGAGAGTTTTTCCGTAAATATTAACCTGAGCAACACATCTTATAAAACAGTTTTGCAACATTAGAAATCGCTTTCTTTCCACGCAGTTTCACATAAGCTTAGCACAATTTTTGATAAATATTTAGGTGAAAGAATGATACCATTACCTGCAAATTTGAAACTTACAGAAAACATCGCGGCAATGTTATGTAGAAAATTCTAGAAAAATAGTCGAAATCGGTAACCTCTAAGGGGAAAAATCTTTTTCGGTACAAAGAGTACCGGGAAGTCTTTATTTTTAAAATGTTGGCGAAACATTTGGCTCTTAAAGCTGGCGTTAGTTATATCTAGTTGTGTGAAGTTAGAATTCCGTGACAGAGGAGGCGATGTGTGAGTACTGCTAGGCGATTATTTACCCGTAATTGAGATTTAATAAAAGTTTTACAGTGAGTAATTAATATTTTTAAACTAAATTAAGCAATCGAGCTACCCTTTGAATGTTATATGTCTGGCGCGATCATAACTTCATCTTTTTTTATTTTAACCCCATGAAAACGTATTCTATTTTCTGCCAATAACATCATTCTTGGCTAAAGTAGTGCGATACCTATGCGATATTGTGGAAATATTTGAAGATGAGATCTATTTATTTATTACGAAGTAAAATTAAGTATACTTTGTGTATTGACATCACGCCCTAACTACCGTAACACTGGCGATGGGACAAGGACAGATGGGAAATTAAGTGTTGGAGGCATTTAGAGGCCCTGTATTCCAAGTGGTTGACGAAGTGGAAATCGCATGCTATGATGCTTTTAGAAAATCACAACATGCTCGCATGCGCAACAGTAGCAGATGTTTTTTTGGTAGATTCCCTTCGGCCCACGGCACGGTACAAATGGGTGTTACTTCAACTTTAATTTGCAGAGTTCTTCACCTTTTTTCTATCTTCTCGTAGGCTTTCGCCCGTTCCTTACCGATTCATTTTCCTCACATTCTTACCATCTCTACCTGGGTCGTCCATCAATCCTATTTCCTTCTCAGCACTCATCTCCCGAAAGTTTCCTTATCCTGTTGTCCTCCAATCTGCTTTTGTGGTCATTCCACATCTTTCATCACTCTGTGGTCCATGTATTCATCAGCGATAATTTACTTATCTTTCTGATATTGTAATTACTTATTCGATCTTTTATTTTTCTTCCACGCATTTTTCTGAGGTTCTTCAATTCAGGAGTTTCTAGTTATCTATCTGTGTGTGTGGCTGTCGCTCTGGCTCCAGTGTTATTAGTCCAATTATTTTTATAATTCTATCTTACTATTTTTATATTCTACCCTGTGTTTCTTTTGCTTTATATTTATTTCTCGGAATCAAATCGTTTTTGGTACTTACCTAATACTCTGATGGTCTTGTTTCTATTTTTATTTCTTGTTGTAACATACAATAGATAAAATGTTTATCTTAGGTACATAATTTCTGTAATATCAATATTTTTTGTAAGTTTACTTCTTACAGGGTATTTAGCTGATGTTAAAGAATTTGTTTAGCTATGCGATACGTCCATATCCCTTTACTTGAACTTTACTGTGGTGGAAGAGCTTTGGCTTTACCTTGGCCCCTAGAGATGGTCGGAGCAATTACTATTGCTCCTTGTAGGGCAGCCTATGCTAGCTGGGTCGAAGGATTGAAGCCAGACTAAAGGCAGTTCACGTCATGATGTCACATTATAAATACCTCGGACAAGAGTTATTTGGTAGCGAAAGAGAGAAGGTATTACTAGTAGAGATGAAGACGATAAAAGCCGTGGGAACAAATACCTTACTTAAGGAGTTTCTGAAGAATCTAGTTTGTAAGGGGAAATGGTTTTTTTCGAGTTTATTCGTAGAATCGACGAGAAAGGTGTATTGCCAGAGGATTTTGTGAAAACAGTCCTAATAACTATCCCCAGGAAGAAAGTTTCAGAATGCATGTTAAGCTTACGCAGCAAAAGTTTTGAATGTACAAAGGTTGGAGAGTGGAGCAAATTACTCTTTGGGCAATGACCAGTTTGGGTTCAGGAAGGGGAAGATAACTCGGGATCCAATTGTGGTGAAGAGGAATTTTATAAATAGAAATATAGAGTATGTTCAAGATGATTTTGCTTGCTTTGTGGAGCCCGTTTGACGGAGTAAATAGGGGAACAAATTGAATATACTCGGGAAATAGAAATAGATTGGCGAGATAGGAGACTTTTTCCTAACTTATATTTGCACCAAAAAGCACTGGAGAGGGTAGGTGACGGTGAATCAGGATGGGCAGTCATATTTCAATTACATCGTCAAACGGAAATTTTAAATGCAGAATATATCTAATAAATATAGACAAATTTCCAAAATTACAAACACTCACGATTTTTAATTGATAGTTTTATCTCTTTTGGATATTTTTAAATAAAATATTGCTGTTAAATATAAAATTGACGAAATAATGAATAAAAAGTGTTAGTAGATTGGCTTGTAGGCTATTAGTGTTTTATTTCTCTACGTCCATCACCAATACTTGACTGGCAAACTGTTCATTATCAACCCCTTATTAATATTCCTTTAATATATTCCTATATTAATAGATAATGTTAACATATATTTCTTTTGCGCAGGATTTGACTCACGACGACGTCTGGTGACTCGGTAAATTTTTTCGTTATCTTCCTCACGCAAGAAATACCTAACATTCCCAGCATAAACCTGAAACTGCTTCATGGGATCTTTCGACAGTGATTTGTTTTGGGAGGGGGAGTTATGCGGGTAGTTCGATGACCGGAAGTCCTACGAGGCTATCTTGGCGAATTAAATAGGGTCAAGTTAAACAAGCCGACAAAGTCAACGCGCAACGCATAGGTAAGCATTATGCAAAGTTTCGTTTCCACAGAACGCGGAGTATGCTGCTCTCAATGTGTAGAACGATTTTATAAAGTAATACTGCACGCCCGCAAGTAAACATAGGGAGCAAGATATGGGTGGCGCATACGAGAAACTAGAAAAGATAATATTCCATCGTAGGTTTCCGCGGCGTTGAGATGAATTCTTCTGCATTTTCGTTTCTCCACCGCGTCAGTTGCTTTTAAGGACGACAGTTTCGCCCGTATTCCGTAGAAAAGATAATGAGAAAAACCTGATAGCTATGGGTGACTGGAATTCAGTGGTGAGGAATTAGAAGCATGGATATCAAGTGGGAGGGTATGGGCTATGAATAAGAAAAGACCGCTTTGAGAAGCTGCCTGATTTACATAGAATAAATAAATTAGGATCAACAAATATAAGGTGTAAACATCACCTCAGGCGTTGATACACAGGGAAATCAGTTTAATTTCACACGCAGCGAAATATTTCACCTAGAATAATTATTGCAAAGTAGGAGTAGAGTAAATTACTACTTATTCGATGACCAGCTTGTATTCCGAAAGAGAAGGTAAACTCACGATGCGATAGCGGTAATGAGAACGCTTATAGAAAGAAACGTAGAGTATAATTATGATTTTTTTACTTGATTTTTGGGATGTGATAACGCAGTTGACAGAGTTAGTTGGGAAAAACTAATGCAGAAACTCGAGAAAATGGGAATAGATTGGTGAGATGGGAGACTCATCCTAAACATAGATATGGCCCTGAGGGTACAAGTGAGGGTAGGGTGTCTGACGGTGAATCAGGGTGTTCATTTACAGTTTGCGCGTAGCGCCTATGCCCCCGTTCTTGCCTTTGCTTTTGAACATTGACGCTGAAGTAATGGTAAGCAAATGAATAGCTATTTACGGGATTCAGAGTACAAAACTTTAAGATTATTATCAATTGTATCTACATGAACATTTAACCACCATATTAAGTCCGTTAGATTCGCAGACGAACAGGCGTTGGTTAGTTGATCATGAAGAGATTGCATTCTTAAGTAGATGCATTGGAAAATCAGTGTAGAAAATACAAAATGAAGATTAAATATAAGAAAAAAAAATTAGATTTTCTAGTATAAAGAGTTCGTGGCTGTTCTTAAAAGTAGGAGGGCGGAAACTGGATCAAGTGGAGCAATTTAATTATTTTGGTAGTGCGTTGGATGGCAATTAGGATATAAGTAAAGGCATTAGAAGGAGAAGAGATCTAGCGAAACTAGCGTTCAGCAATAGGAGGGAGTTGATGAGAGGGACAAGTGACGTTGAATCTGAATGGACAGTCACAGGTCGTGGGGTAAGGCAAGGGTGCTCGTTTTCGCCTTTGCTTTGGCTGGGGAAATGGTAAGAGAGGCATGCGAAGAGTAAATTAGATGTGGGGATCAAGTTAGGAGGCCAACTGCTTAATTTCATTTGATTCCCGGACGGACAGGCGTTGGTTTGTCGATCGTCGAAGGAATGGCAGGCTTTAGTCGATGCATTGGAAAAGCAGTGCGGGAAATACGGAATGAATATAAATCTTAAGAAAAGAAAAGTAATGAAATTCTCTACGACAAAGATAGCGAATCTGGTCATCAAAATAGGTAGTTGGAGGAGGTAATGAGGCGTTGCTTAAGACGGTGATAGAGGGGAGGATGTTAGGTTAGCGGGGAGGAAGAGAAAGAGGATGGGATTGATTGATGGGCTGAAGATGGGTTTCATGTATGCTGGGATTAAGAATCAAATATATTTACGGTAGATAGGGCCCTGCTTATTGAAATGGCTATAGGATTTTTACTTACTTCCATGGAAACCTATCAAAACTGATTTATCTCCTAATGAATAAAAATTATTTCATCCATAATAAACTTTAATATCAAAGGGAATCCCCTTAAATTCCTTTATTTATCACTACAAGAGTGCTCATCTCGTCATTTGATTTTATATTAATATAACCGTCACTGGAAATGTCTAACAAGATAGATAAGTTGCCAAGTTATTTACTAAAACTTTTTCGATGTTGTAAAATTCTGTTATTACTGGCACGAGGAGCACAAACTATTCGCATTGAAATTGCGGGAGCGAGGAAAATTTCTGTTGTTGTATTTTTCTGCTTCGTATATTTCCAGTGATTCCTCATATTCCTATAAAAATTTAGGT
This sequence comes from Pyrrhosoma nymphula, assembly GCA_963573305.1. Classification (NCBI taxonomy): domain Eukaryota; kingdom Metazoa; phylum Arthropoda; class Insecta; order Odonata; family Coenagrionidae; genus Pyrrhosoma; species Pyrrhosoma nymphula. Next base: position 81,774,907 of record OY754333.1, on the reverse strand, counting down.
GAAATATGTGCAGTCACTTGCGACCAACCACACTAGTGGGGCAAACAGGTCGGCACACACTGCCCGATATACGTTAGCTATACGTTTCAGGTGACATTGAGATATTTCGTGTACGCTGCACCGTATTTAGTCGACTTTGGGTTCGATTGAGTGGGACCATAATAAGGGAAGGACTACCTCGTTGCAGACATTGGTAAGGGCTCGCTCATAGATGCGGCCGGTATAGCCAAATTTAGGGGTGGAGAGAATTAAGGAAAGGAAGGCAAATATGCCGATGGAGAGAGGTAAAGACGTGTGAGACTATTCGAATGAGTTTGTAGTTTGATTCTCGCTTCGAATACAGTGAATAGAAAGCCTTCGGTAAAAACTCAGCTGCCTACCTCACATCACAGTTAAGTTAAAATGAGAAACAGCTAAATCAACGAGCGGATGAACAAAATACCAATATATTAATAAGAGAGTGGAATGTATTATTTTGCATCTTAAGTAAACTTACGCAGCCACTCTATGTATTGTTGTTATTTCCAGTCATGTCCTCATGCAAATTGCGAGATTATATCATCCAAGATAATAACGCAGTTGACAGAAATGCAGCCAAATTGAAAACACATCCAATGTCGTTTGCGGAAGAGAATCACGTGGCCGAAGAATCCATGTTTACGTCCTTTGTTTAAATGATACCATCTTGAAATAATTGTATACTTTTCTACATCTACATATTACCCTGCGAGCCACCTCTAGGGTGTTTGGCAGGGGGTGACAAGTCACCAAAATGCAGCATGCAAGCGGACCGCCACATGCACACCGCACGGTCATGAATATTGAGGATACTAACCAATTCCATCATTAACTAAAAACCATCATGCAGCATGCAAGAGAATCCCCACATGCACGCCACACATGTACGATGACACATAATATTCTACATGCTACTTAAGAGGGCAAACTGCCTATGAAGCTAGAACATGCAAAACATGCTGTAAGAAACAACATAAAACTCCGTAAACATGCTTTAAGAAATACATAAGTTAGTAAGCTACACTACCAGTCAACTAATCTATTTCTAAGTCCTTACACAGCCGTTTTCATTTCTTTCTAAGCCAAACATTATATTTCACATGTGTAATTATCTTGAACGGACTCTAGGTGTTCACTATTGGCTACCTTACGTATTCTTCATAAATGAAACTTCGCGAATTCTTTATACATTCCATACATATAAGAAGTCAATTTGACTTCTGTGGCATGTGCAACTTGAAATTTTTGCATTGGCCGGGAGAGCATGACCTCCGATCACGAATTGCCCGCGTACCTCACCACCAAAAATTATCTAATACCAGGAGAACACTTGAAGCCTATTCATGTTTATTTTGGGTAAGTTACGTGCCATCACTTTCAAAAGTCGGTCCACGCGGCGAGCGCGGCCAACTTCGCATTTCACTGAATTCGAACTTCGGGTGACGCCTATGCATTCAGCGACTACTAAGGGCCAACTTGACTCGTTTCCACTCCTCGTATGACCTTCTCCCGCTATCGCTGCCCAGCCAACTCCCCCGACTCCAAGTGGTATACAACGATAGGCGGAGAATGCTAAAGGGAAAGGCGTTAGGTGTTTTTAACCCTTACGAGTAGCGGGCTTAATTGTATTCTTGATAAATCGAGGAAACGGATCGGCGAACCGACCGCCACAAAGCATTTTTTTGAGGATAATTCTCGACTTTGCGTTTTACCCTGGGCAGCTAACTCCCCGGACCTTTCCCCTATTAAGAATGTTTACGGTATCATTGTGAATGAGTGGAATTACGACGGAGAAAGAACCGAGTAAAATTTTAGAAGTCTACATACGGGATGTTTGGAATTCTTTAAGCCGACGTCCCCGTGTAATAGAACATTTGATTAGGTCTATGCAGTCACGATTACGATCTCCAACTGAAAATAACGGCGATATTATAAAATATTAAAGTCGATCTCTGATGAATGAGAATTTTATTTCAGATTTCTGTTACCATAGGTAATATACTGAAAATGACTATCCCAAATTATCTAGTACACTTTTCTTCCTAACCTTATCAAATCTTGCCTCATTCCCATTATTTTCGCTGCAAAATGAACGCCAACTTTAAGTTTAAACCACTACTTCTATTTCGTTCGAATCTATTCTAAATAACGAGAACATGTTTCATGTGGCTTATTTGAAAATCTTATCTTTTATATATGAGCAGTTTTTCATCGTAGGCATTTTTAAATGGAGTGCATGACTTATCTGAGAGCGAGAAATCAATTAAGTTATATCTCCACTGAAGGAAAACTCATTCAAAAATGACTACATTCATTTCTGATAAATTACAATCCACTTTTTGTAGCTCCATTCGCCATAGTTTTGCATTTATTTTATCCTACTTAGGGTTTTATCCTTTTTAGGTAATATCGTAAAGTATAATTTTCAGTAATGATATGTGTTGGATGAAATAGGTATGACTTCGCTTTGCGTATTTAGAAATCTGCTTCGAGCGGCGTTACACCGAAGGAATGTTTCAATGTTAATTTTTCTCTATAGTCTGTAATTCGTGTAACATTGGTTTTATTGATCTGTTAAATGCGCTGCGACTGTGTTTAGGAAGTTAATACAAGACAAAAAGATTTATTCATTGAAAGTATACCCATCACTCAGCTCTCCGTTCCTGAACTAATCTCTAATTTCTAGAAGCTATGTTCACTATGGTGGCAACATATTCTGCAGATGTCGTAAAACTCCACTGACCTCTCTGACTGCAGTGGCGGATACATATGGGGGCACGGGGGGCTTGCGCCCCCCCCTTGCGGGGCCGCCCGCATTGCCGCCCGCGCCAGTCAGCTCGCACGCTATTCGTTCGTGTCTTTCGTCAGTCGACTCTGAGTCGAGGTATCAAGTAGTTGTACTTTCTTATAAAGCACGCGCGCGCGTCCGCGTCATCGAATTTATACGTTTCTGTCTGGCACATGGATGGCTTAACCTACGAGAAAAGTCGCGGCCATTTTAGTGATCTCGATACGTTATTCTGCCTGGCATTTGTTCGAGAAAAGTCGCGAATATTCTTCTGTTTGTATTTGTTCATACTCCTTAAAAGTCTGGAAGCGAACATTCTGGCACCGAATGTTCTCGAAACAACCGAGATAAGGGAAGCAGAGTCGCTGCCAGGCAGTTAATTTCAAAGCTACAATCGTCGCGATACCTTGCCCCCTTGAGTTTTTTCTGTATCCGCCACTGTCTGACTGTGGAATCTATCAGTCACGCAATGGGGGATGATAGCTAAAGAAATGTTTTCGTAGATGTAGAATTTTGTCTCACAAAACATCCATGATAGTTTTATTTCACACCAGCCAAAACGTATGCATTGCGTCCTGTCTACAGAGTTCTTTCATTCATTTGCAATGAAATGACTATATTTTCCATCAATATTTTATAATAAGGGTTCAATTCTGCGAATTGAAGTGAAGTCACATCAAAACAACAAAGATGGTCACCCGATAATAATATCATGGTGACATCAAAATGAAATTATTGCATATAAAATGACATATGGTTCTTGCAGCATGTCTGATTAAGATCTGGACAAAATGATTTAATGTTTTGAAAAAAAGCAGTTCAGTGGGAATTTTTAACGCAATGTTAAAAAATGTTTTCAATTGAACGTAGGAAAACGATCCGCGAAAAAGTTGCCCTTTTCGTACATAAAAATAAAAAAGCATAACAACATCGTGATTTAAAAATAGTTCTCCGCGTGACTCCTTAGTTACGTGATCGGACATATCTCGACAGTTTCAAATGCAATCCCCCTGGTTTCCAAAGTCTGTCCCCACTCAGTAGAAGCAGAGCAAACAGCAGGCTGAGGTTGAACGGGTCACGGTATTGGCCTCTCGCTTGTCTCTTCGCCGCGGCGATAGTCCCATTCGACTCTCGGGTGATATACGCGCATACGATCTGCCTTCTCACAACCCCTCACAACTCCCCAACCCAGCTCAACCCCACCAAGTCTCCTTTTTTGTTTACCTATACCCCCTTCCCTTCCTGGAATCTCCCCCTCCTTGAACCTTCTGCCACCCCCTAAAACCCTCCCCTACCATTGAAGCTAGGTATCAGAACACGTGCGCCTGGCAGCAGTTCGTCTTTCGTTTTCATGCGGTCATGATGTGAAGTGAACGTCGTTGTGGCTGGTCACGTAAGATATGAAGATTCGTGTATCCTGTAATATTCATCGAAGATCTGAGCTTGCTACAGAGAATTTTAGCACAGTGTGCTCCCGTTTTACCTTGCTATTTCGAGTTAAATTTGATCAAGTGATAATTTTCGGAGTGGATACTTATTTAACGCAAAGCATCGACTCCTTGGACGACGGAATGGTCTAACTACGTTTTTGCACGCCCTTCTATCTATGGGTAAGTACTATTATTTGATGGATTTTTAATTTTATGATAAAGAAATCTTTGTAATTAAATTAAAGTAACCGATGTAGTACGTCCACTTTATTTAAAAATACACAACACGTGTTTCAGCTTTATACTAAGCCATCTTCAGGACCTGAAGATGGCTTAGTATAAAGCTGAAACACGTGTAGTGTATTTTTAAATAAAGTGGACGTACTACATCGGTTACTTTAATTACTACGATGTTCCACCAAATCTCGCCTGACACCGTTGATTTCATTGTGTTATAGTGTTGTCCAAGAACACTATATAAGGGTATTGCTCTTGATGCACTTTCGACCGTCTTTTGCTAAAGTTAACTGTCGCAATTTAATAGGATTTCGGAACTTGCCGATAGGTGGCACTGATGCGAGGCTCGGGGTGTGTTTGTGCAGTTAAACGAGGATAATTTGCTTCAAAATGGATTTGCGGAGTTGTTTTGTGCCGGGGTGCTCTACTGGACACACGAATACAAATAGGAGGAACAAGGTTCTCGGCATAAAGAACAAGAGCTTGTTTTAGTATATGCATTCCTTCATTTGTTGCAGAGATATACTGCATTCAGTGTTTATATTCCCTTGTGCCTCCAACATTGCGTGCATTAAAGTGTGCCTCCCGTCCTTTGGCAGTCCCAGTGTATGCTTTCCTTCATTTGCTGCATAGAGAGACCGCATTCAGTGTTTATCTTTCCTTGTGCCTCCAAAATTGCGTACATGAAAGAGTGCCTTATATGCCTGCTGCCTATCTTGACTGTTTCTGTTATCGTGGCTACATTCATGTTGTTCAAATTGAGTGCTACTGAGGTTTTCGTCTTAGTATCCTAAAATCTTAGTTGCCTAAAGGCTTCACACATCCTTTGAATAGGACGGAGATTCAAGATACATGTTTCCTTATTACAATGAAACTTCAAAGGTAGATTTTTCATTTTGAAGTGATAAATAGCTATGAAAGGGACCCCTGCTTCATAATTTGAAACTAATATAGCAACTTTCTATCGTATTATGTGATGCAGAAAATTAAAATGAACGTTTCCAGTTTCAGGGACTTTTTTGAGCGAAAGTTGTGCATTTTCATTTGAACTCCATCTTCTACAATACATTTCATATTTGATCATACATTTTCATATTTATATACAATCATTTAATATTTTTTTTTTTTTCACGAGTTCCAATTTTTTTAGGCATAGAATAAGTTTCCAAGGATTCTAATGAAAGCAATCAAGTGACTGACACGGATTTTTTCAACAACTAAAGGAGTATTTTGCTCGCTTCCCTATAGAAGTAAGAGATGGACCAGGCTAATCTAGGCAAGGGATTCACAATGATTAATTGGCTTTATCAATGGTTAATTTATCAAAAATCATGACGACTTTAGGTACAAATAACCTTGTTTTGATATCTGGCCGGCCGGCCGGGAGCATAATCTTAAGATGGGAATTTTTCAACTGTTGAAGGTACTCTTGGTACAACTGGATATTATGACGCCGTAACACTGAAATGAACTTCATTAATCTTCTGCGTGTGTACTTGTTCTTACAATATATATTTTAATTTTCTATTACACCCTACAAATGGGAAGTGGTTTGGAATCATTGTGATTGTCATGGCATCAATCAGCTGATTTCGCTAGCGGCGTAGTCGAAATACGTAAATTGACAAGTGAACTAGCTTTCAAATTATTTGCAATTATTATTATCTTAATGCACTGTTTGTGAATGTCTTAATCATAAATTAGAACTTTTCGGGTGAAATATGGAATAAGAACCCACCGATCACATCACCTAATTCCGTAGGCCCTTGGTGTAAATGATTTCTGCTTCGCGATGCTCTGGAGAGTTTTCTCGTCGATGGCTCTTTACCTGAAGTACATAAAACTACTATCAAATGCTTTATATATCATGCTGTTTGACGTGAAATATCTCTGTGGGGTTAATTATCATGATGCAAAATGTTCTTAGCTGTGGGGCGTGTGATAATTTTAAGCAATCGTGACTAGTGTAATAGACTGTAATTATTTTATCAATAAAATTTCTTGTTTCTCATGACGATTACCGATGGTAGAATTACCAGACGCGGTTGCTAGAATCTTGTGCTGCGGCGTATTTTACTTGTCAGAATTATTAAGTCAAGTTATTAAATTGACACGACGTTAGTTTTGTATACTCTTGGGGTAAAAAAGAGGGCAGAGAGCTAATATTTTGTAAATTCCTTGGCTTGGTAATGAAACTTATAATCACGGGTATTTAAGGGAACTTCACTATATGAATTTCTACCTTTCACTTTGCGAACTTTATTAATTTGCGACCATGGTGGACAATCATAGTCATTATTATCGATGATATTGCGGCGGCGGCGGCGGGGTAACGTCCTCGCCTGCTAACCCAAAGGTCGCGGGTTCGAATCCCGCCTGGGGAGGATTTTTCACTTCCCAGGGCATGGTTGTTTGTGCTTGTCCATTGTTAATTGTTATTACCCCGTTGTAAAGGCCAATAAGAGCTGTTTTCGGTGGTTCTTAAAAATAAATAAATAAATAGCAGGGAATGCCAAAAACAAGGTCGAAAATATAGAATTGAGAATGTGCGAAGTTAATATTCATTTTATGAAATGTAACCATTCCGTGATGCGACGATGGAAAAATTAGCTTTTATTTAAGGAAACGGAGCAAAAAATGTTAAATATCGTAGTTATTAAACGCGGAATGACTCGTATCCGTAATGAATCTGAGAAATATCAAATTTGAAGCTATTCAAAGGTTTCTCGAGCCGTTTATGTCGAAGTGCAAATACATGTAAATGACCCGAGACTAGCATAAGTCCCTAAATTATAAAGTTTTGAACTAAGTCCTAAAGGATATCGTTGACCGGTGTTGCTGGTGTTTTAAGCTAAATTAGTTTCAATAAATTCCTACCGCTCGAAACTAGACACTATTTTGTGGTGAAATTTGTTTTCGTGGTAATTTGTGCTTATTCAATTTTCAGATACATTTTTTGGTATAGTCTTCTCTGTGCAAAGTGCCTAAAATTAGCTAACAATTGTAATTATTCGTCGATCCCTGAATCTCCGTCTAACCTTTTAAGAATAATATTCTCGACCCCATCATCTGTTTTGTAGTTATTATTAACTCTTTAAGTTTTAACCTAATTTCGCGTTAATCTAGTCTTGTTTTTTGAAGACTGAAACCATTAATTCATGAAAGGGACTATTTGCGTTAATTAAGAAACACACTGCGGTTATGGTTGTAACATAAAGAGTAGGTACCTCTACTTAAAAATGTCTTGTGAAACTCGTATGACGATTAGGTACTAGAGAATTTGCCATTCACTGTCGTGTGCCGGAAATGTTAATCAAATGAAGTTTTTTACTCTGGATCAGGGACGACCGCATTTGTTAAACAGTTTTGCCTTAAGTACTTGAATGAGGGAAACTGGTACAGTTAATTTTACATGGATTTATTTAAAGTAATTGACAGCATGCAGTTAGGAGAAGTATTTTTCTGGAATTTGTTGGTTATAAGAAGGGAAAACTCTTATATAGTTTAATCAAGATGGATGACCCACAGAAAGTGGTGAAATAACACATTGTTCGCATTGGTTTTGTTCGCTCATGCCTGGCGCAATATCTAATTGTTAAGAGTGAATTGGCGGGTGAAATGGTTCTTGAAGCGATCGTTTATTGAAATGCATGCAGATGCAACATGTCGGTGATAATTTGCAATCTCTATTTCATAGAGCATAAATTAAACTTTCGAAAAATCGGTATGCGCTGGTGCTGCATGGGTAGATGCGATGGTTTAGTCTAATTTCCCGGTAAGTTATTGAAATTCAATCTTATAGTGTAGGTACTTACGTGCGTGGTATTTTGGACAGGGTGAACTTAAGGATGTTTAAGCGCTGAGTTTTTTTTTAATGCTGCGAGGATGGTGGAAGGCTGAAAATGAACATTCAAGCCAATGTCATGGGTGAATATAGTGTTCAAAATTGTCTAAAAATGTGATTTTTTTACTGCGGGAAGAGCAAAACGAGATGTTAATTACGTTGTAGTTTACTTTGGAAAATCCACGAAATGTTTCATTTAGAGTTTATTTTATCCCAAGTGGTCTCTGCCTCCTTTGTATGGGAATAGGCGCAACCCAATGGAGGTAAATAGTAGGTATGGATCTATAGCTCTCGCAAAAGTCACTGGCACTGCGCTGTGGGCGAGTTTGGGGTATGGTTTAAGCGGGGTTCACATGGACGGAAAACGTCACGGAAACGCGGAGACGTAAACGCGGAAAGCCAATCACGAGTTGGCCGAGATAAAAGGGGCGGAGCTAAAGCCTGCAGCTGGATTCCAACGGACGGAAAACGACGTGGATAGCGGAGTGCGGTAAAGCGGATAGCAAATCACAGGTCGCCGGAATGCGATGGGGCGGAACTAGGGCAGGCGGATCGGGCGGATAAATTTTTAAAAATATTTTTATTTTTAAAAAAGAGTTTCGCGCGCGGAATGTGCCGTGAAAACAAATGAACAGCTACATCCTCCGTGGTTGCGGAAAACAATTCAAAATCTCAGAACCAAGAAGTCTGTTACATTCACTCATTGCATATTATCTGCACATTTAGTGATGTAAATTATAATATAATTTTCATTTATACATCATTTCCTTTAATTACATATTACCACACACTTCTACTATTTCAACTTTGTCCCCGTCAAGTAGTTTCACACCGAAGTAAATTAATTTATTAGTTCCGAAAATACGAGACCTATTGTGCTACAGAGTGATATATATTTTCTTGAATGTTTTTTTTTCATTAATTTTACTCTGCATCGCTTGAATCAGGAGTTCCTCTTCAAGAAATCCTTCTAGATGAGAATGCGAACACCCACCATGTGTGCTTTCCCTTTTTCGCCGTTCCCTGTGCATGCACTTACCAATTTCTCATCCTTCCTCCCCATTCCTCTATTCCGCTCGTCCGGTTTTCTGTCTCCGCACTCAATGCTCCGCATTCATTTGGAACGATTTTAATCAAGTAATTCTTGAAATACTCAAATATTCAGGGAAATCGTTCACTTTGAACGATTTGAACGAGAATCATGATCCAATTCATTCGGTTCATGCCCGAGAATCGTTCATTTTGAACGATTCGATCATGAACGACACAGCTCTAGACCTCAAGTCTTGGGGCCGATTCTATAATTTGGCTGACGTTCGAACGTTAGGGATCCGTTCACCTTCAGTCGAGCTCAATTTATTCGAGTGATGACCAACGAGCGATTCTATAAGGGCGATCGTTCAGCAGAACGTCGAACGTTGCGGCGTTGTCGGCTTTACAGCATAGTTCGCACTTGTTTCTCTTCTACGCATGCGCAATGAGCTGACATTGGAGTGACTGCACTTGTTTTGAATAATTTTGAAAAATATTAATTTAAATAAGCATTGCAATGTCTGAATAATTGAACATTACTTCCTCACGAGTACTATAAGCACCCTAAATGCGTTCTCATTGGATTAATTATTTCCTAATTACTTGTCATTCTATGACTTCTACGGATGTAATGTTGTCTGCTTAGATTGGCATAGACGTCTGCTTGAATTGCCTCTTATCTTTCAATTACACTCCAATCGTCTTTACTGGATTCTGAAACACTATATATTTCAGACGGGTGATCAAAATTTACAAGCTTATCATCAGCAAAATTCTAAAAAATAATGTATTTCAATGACATCGGTCTCCTTTCGTTCGAAACATTTCGTATTCCACTAAAAATACAACGCTTTCTCTCGTAAATGAACCTTGTCGCGGATTAAAAGATAAATAGTAGTTATCTAAATAATTAAGACAGAAATTTCCATTTTCCACTGGCAGACCAGTGCATTTTTATTAGTGGAAAATTTCAATTTCTGCCTTTACTATGTTGAAAGTCCACGATAATACGGCTGAAACTTCTCGTTATCTAAATAAATTAATGCTCTATGGTTCACTTCAATGATAATGTTCCAAAACAACACTCAGACATATATATGACACCTTGGTATATAACTTCGGACATGAATTTATTAGGATATTCATTGATACTTAAATACTATCCTCTAGCTAGTTCCCATAATAACGTACTACTCAACCTTCAATACCATTTAAACACAACCTTCTTCCCATCAAATCGAATAGAAATACTATGTAACTCACTTTTACAAGACTGGTCACCGTCTGTCAAGAGCTTACATGCAGCATATATGATTACCTACCTTGAGATATACAATTGGCAGCTTTTAATCACTTCCACTTTTTCTCCAGGCACACACAGCAGAACTCAAATAAATGAACAATAGTTGCTAATGACATCACGTCGAGTAAATGAAAAGATAAATTTTGAGATGGCAAAATTTACTGAATGAAGCATAATGAAACAAGATACATTGCATAAGTAGACAAAACAATCATCATCACTTGGACGTAAACAACTACACTCACAATTTATGATACTCTAAAATAAAACAGTAATCCCTGCCCAGATCAAATCAAAATGCCTATTGCTAATTAGTCATTACCTGCCTTACACGCAAAGGGATTAATTATTTCAACAAAATCACATTGAACACAACAATGCAATGAAATAATAAGATGACACTTGGGGTGCCACAATTCCCTGAATGAAGAATAATTAAACACTACACTGTTTATCCTTTCACTGAGACCTAAAGAACCACATTTACAAGTCAAGAGACATTTACGAGTCACCAAATTCAATTCTCATAGATTACACGTCTTAATTTAGTCAATATGTGAAAACAACGAAATGATTGCTGTTACGTCTTCTCCAACACTTACTACGTATTTGTAACATTTGTAATACCATTTCTGTCATAACACATTATTTAAAGAGAACAAGTCTAGCTAATTAACGTAAATATATCACCACTTAGACACACGCAATCCAGCGCAGAACATAAATAACAATTGTCACCACTGGCATGTCTCAATGTACACAGTCTAAACACTCGATAAACCTTCGTTTAAAAGTTATCACAAAAAATGACACGGTTGTTTCTTGTAAATCGAAACCTTAGTGATGCAAACTTCATTTAAAACTTTAAATTAAATGCTCCACTGGGATAATTTTCTTTAAATCGCCACAGCTAAAAATACAACACAAGACGTCCGTTCGAAACTATCTTCCAATATAACGACACACAGCATTCTATACCACAATTCACATTTTAAGTCCAAGAATAATATGTTTTAAGTGATTTGTAGCTCACAGAATACATCACACTGCGATACTTCTTCTAATATCATTCAAATGAAAAATCAAAACAAACTGTTCTTCGATCGACCATGGCCGCTTCGACATGTATTTTGACGTCGAAGCCAAGGAGTCGTGCGTGAGGCAAAAAACGTTCGAACGTGAGTTATAGAATCGCGATCGGCAATTGTTCTCGATAGAATTCCCATAATCCAGCGGGAATGACTCTTTAACGATCGAACGTAAAGTTATGGAATCGGCCCCCTTGCTCTGCCTTCTGTCGTGCGAAGAACTGCTCTCTCCTTGCCGTGTTCCTACGTGTTTACATCAGCGATAATTAAAGTATGGCCGTATGGTTGTGCGAATGTTGTGTCTGTGGCAACGCCTTGCTGGCTTTCGTCCCTCCCCTACCTCGCGCATTCCACTTATTTCCCCTGCCGTGCGAGAGTGAGAGCTGACGAGAGCGGCCGAATTCTCAGCCGCCAAGTCATTTGAAATGGACTAAAGGATGTACTGAAGACCTCTTGTGATCTGACTTTAGTCAGAGGGAAAGCATTTTTTTCTTGAATATATTTAATTTATTTTAACGCAATCGATTCAAAATGTTCTTCCGTTATTGCCCCTAAATGATAATGTGCACACCCATCATTTTAACTTAGTTTTTTGCTGTTCTGTGTCCAGGTGAATAAAGTTCCTCCTTTCCCCCCAGTCCGTTTTCTCTCGCCGCGCTCAGCCTTCCACGGAGTTTTCATTCACTGTGAATCTTTCTTCATCCTTACGCATGGTACTACTAATTAAGAGAGGGTGATGGTATGTACTTACATGGCCTCTTGAGTGTGTGCCTCATGCATTACCCGCATTGCCGGGAAGCAGTGATTACGGAATTTCTAGCATTTTCGCGAAGCAGTTTGGTACCTATCTCCCCCCTCTCGTAGCCTATCCGCTACCTCCTCCGTTCTATCCTTCCCCTTCACTCTCCCCTCTCCTCATACTCGTGTAGATCTGCGCCAGGAACTACTACGTGAACTCGGAAGTCTGCTTAGTCTCTTGCCGCGTAAGCCGCTGCTATGGTACATGGCAGGGAGTGTTGATACACCAATGAAAAAGAATTTAGGAAATTGAGTGATTGCAGAAGTGTTTCGGTTGCGATATAGATATACCTACTACCCAGGAAGCCTCCGAAGGGAATAGTGGCAGAGGGTGTTGGCAGGCACAAGTAATCATTAGGATAGACGTTATTGCTCTTAAATAAACTGGCGTGATCGCAGGTTTTTCGAGTTACATTTGGGTAATTTGAGCAAGATAGTTCATTAAAGTTATTCGATTGTTATTTTTTTTGACTTAAGCGTCTGTAATAAGAATGAGTTAAATATTGTAATATTTATGGTGGAGAAATGGTTATGTATGACTAATTCTCAGTAATTATGTATTGTAACGAATCCGTACTCCCAAGACTCGCCCGGATGAGTCCCGAAGGCACAAACTGACATACATTAAAAAATTTGAAAAAATAAAGATTTTGGGGGGTCCCCCGACTCGTGTTCAGCTAGTCAAAAAGGAAAACGTAATTCAATTTAGGAGGAAGTGGGCTCAGCATCAGGCATGAGAACGAGTAAGCACAATTATTCAAGACTTTCATTTAAACAATATATTGTTCGATTAAATTACAACACAAAAAAACACTAATAAGTTGCCCTGGTGGGGGGGCTTCTCTTTGGCCTCCCAGCTAGGACCACTGATCACTTGGAGGGGGGGGGGAGAATGGCAGTGGGTGAATCTGGCCGCCGCGGATCCTGGCCGCCTTTCCTTGCGTCCCGCGGATCCTCGTCCGATTCCCCGTTTTTCTCCTCCGTCCTGGTGATCAGATCACTTGGAGGTGGGGGAAGAATGGCAGTGGGTGAATCTGGCCGCCGCGGATCCTGGTCGCCTTTCCTGGATGCCGCGGGTCCTCCCAGATTCCCCGTTTCTCTCCTCCGTCCTGGTGATCTGCCCAGCTCCGCCTCCCGTCTTCTCGTGCACAGAGTCCCTGGCTTCGTCTCCCCTTGCGCAGTACAGTGACGGCGAGTAGTCTTAGCTCCTACTCCGTCACGCGCCAGTATCAAGATAGTCCTCCCGTTCTTCACCTCGGGCCTTTTTATACCCGGGTGAAGAGGGGAGGGGGGGGGGGGGGGGTCACACACTTTGACGGTCGACTGGGATGTAGCAGCGGCACTTAACTGGGGTCGCCGATACCTCCTTAGGTCCCACTCGACTCTGCGACTTTCGAACAACACTACTCCCATGCTCACACATACACGCACACATTGAGCCGTCGTCGAACTCATGCCTGATGTGGAGGCCAACAAAGGGAAATATACAAAAAAAAAACTGCGATGGCCGCAGACCATCACAGTATACACCCACAACTTTTAACTTCACTATTTTTTCTCGCCTTACGGTGAAACCGTCTTCTTAGAAGATGTTTTTTTTGCGATTCTGCAAACGTTACTGCGGTGAATTGATTACTTTTTGTAAATAGACTAGCTGAAGGAACCCGTTGAAATTCAACGGATGTGAAAAACATTGAACTTATTTTTAAGAAAACCACAAAGCCTGAAGAATACTGTCTGCGTGATCATTTGAAGTGTTCGTACCCTATCTTGTATGTAGTGTTCGTTGTAATAGACACGCCGACCATACCATTCCAGGTGCACGGAGTTACTGTTTGTCCTCTTTGATGCACGGGAAACCCAAAAATGGGCCACGCAGGTTTATCACTACTTAAATAGCACCCAGGTTGACAAATGGTCACCTCATCCCTCCGTTTCTCTTGAGCAGTCTTCTGAGTGATTAATAGCTTGATCACTTCCCTTGTGTACATAAATATATTTTCATTCAATGACTTAATTGAGTTGCGAGATTCAACGTTGATATGTGCGTTGAGTATCTTAATCAGGATTGGATAGGAGGGTACAATCCAGCGGTTGACACCGTCAAAATGAGTATTTTCAGCAGCAGCCATATTTATTTGACCTATGAATCCTTCATTACCCGGACTGCGCCTTCGGCAAAAAGGGTAGTCATAATCATTGGTTTCTAAATCATAATCATCGGTTACTAAATTAAAAATGGATGGTGATTAGACTTAGTGCACTTGCCAATTTTTATGCCCTATGTCGTTCATTGCGCAGAATATCCGTCCTTCTTTCGGGTAAGATGCATGTAGTGATGTCATTATAATTTCCGCCTTCTTAAAACAGATTAATGGTCTGAAACAGATGGGTTAATATTTGAACCAGATTTATAGCTAGTTACCCGTCCGTAGGTTGTGGGCTAGAGTAAAATTTGTGTGGTTCTTAGCGTAACCCCTGTAACACCACGGGGAGATGATCATGAGATCGCTGGTGGGCATGTCTTTGAGCATCCAAGACTAATATTTGTCGTTTTTCTTGCAAGGGCTCATTTTCTTTCAAAGAACACATTCCTCTTGCTCTAGAAGATTTATTCGAAAGTTTACTCTTTTTTTCTTTTAGGAATGTTGATGGATATATTTTGAAGTCCAAGGAAGGGAAACAGCGGCGAGTGAGATTCTTGAAAAGGCAGCGCGATGATTGAGTGAATGTAAGTGTACTGCACTTTAACACTTTTAAACATATTTAAATAACTCGTAGCGTTTATGAAGTGGGAATTGGTCTAAAAAACTGTTCGCAATCGTTATCAACTTCAATGGGTGTGAAAAAAATTGAACGTTTTTTATAAGAAAACCACATAGCCTGAAGAATGCTGTCAGCGTAGTCAATTGAGGAGTTATTAACCTAGTATGATACTTGTTGACGTTCCTTTGTTCTTTCGTATGATGTGGAAATTGGTTTAAAAACAATTCGCAATCGAAATGAGATGCAGACGGTTCCACTACGTGTAATACATGAGTATTGAACAATAATAAACGACGCCGTGTTTGTTGTAGCAGCAAAGGCATTATTAACATTATTATTCGCTGCACGTAAATATTCTTCCACGTTTTATTCCTTTAAGTGTATCAAATAAATACCACTGTTTCAGGCTGGATATGGTGGAAGTTCTCGATATTCATAATGAGTAAAGACACTTTGTAATCTTCCACAGATTTATTTATTTGACACGACGCGTTTCACCACACTGTGGCATAATCATGTGCAGGGTTCTTCGCTTTAGGTCAAGCATATATAGCTTTCCACCAAGGCGTTAGGGAGTGGGGGGAGGAGGAGGGGGAAAGGCTAAGGCCGCGGACACAAAGAAAGCATGTTTCCTGCCTACCGGCTACCAGCTCCGGCCGGCGGGGGCCGGCGTCATAATTGTTACCATGTAATCAAATGGAGGCGGACATAGTAAAAGCGGATTTCGGCTAGCAGGTGCAGGTTACCCGCGCGGGCGTTTGCGGCAGACTGAGCGGGCGCGCGCACACATAGAAAGCAGGTAGACTGCTCGCTGGCTACCCGCACAATCGGCGTCTAAAATGTTGCCATGTAATTAAATGGAGGCGGACACAGTAGAAGCAGATTCCGGCTAGCAGGCGCAGGTTCCCCGCGCGGGCAATTTTACCGGAATGTTTGGACACTTCTTTCACGCTGGTTGCACGCGTCGGAGGGACCTACAATGGTTGAAGAGCAACTGCTAATTTCCTCAATATACCGAAGACGTTCTGTGGGATAATTTAGACAAAACCCACGCCAACAGGATTGTTGCTTACTGTTGCCGAAAAGAAATCAGCGAGGAAATTTGAGACTGATGATTAGTAATTAAAACCTTTTCAAATATTTTAATTTAGTAGGTAAAACATTGGGTTGCCTGTTAAAAATTTCGCAAAAATATCCCGAATAGATTTAGCTAGGTTTTCAGGTCGTCCCATATCTGGTCTAATGTTTATCCTTGTAATATGTTCACTATTTACTTCAGTCAGATGACAATCTATCCCTTTCTTATCTATGCATAACTGTATTGTGCAAAACATTTATGCATTTTACGATAGATTCCACGAAATTCCAGTTTCAACACATTTTGACATCAAACGCCATTAGGAATTCAATATTCCAAATGCATATTCAATAGATTTTCTAGTCCTGGACAAACGATTTTAAAACTTTCATGATCAATTGCTAAATCATTTCCACTGAAAGGTCTCATGAGATTAGGAAGGAGTAGATAAGCTTTATCCCCCAGAAATGCAAACGGGGATTTGACGTTTGTGTTAGGTAAATTGGCGGGTTCAGGAATCGCCCGTTTTTTATCATTTAAAAATTTGTATAAGCCGGAGGATTGAAACGTGCCACCATCATTTTACTTCCCATAACCACCAACCCACCACCAATATGGTTATACATTTGTAGCTTGCATCATCCAGTTCTTGCAAGACAATCGGAAAGTATTTCTTATAATTGAAGAACATATATCCAGTATTTTTGGGGAATTGAATTCGAATGTTTGCCGTCAATGCCCTCCAATCACGTGAGTAAAGTTCCAATTCGTAAGAAAGCCTTCATCCACTCTTTTGAAAGATTCTTCCGTTGGAATGAGCAAATGGCTTGAAGCGTTGCAAATTTTCCCATATTGCCGCAACTGTTTCCGCTATAATTTTCCTACGCTCGAAGCGCCAACTCAAAAGGAAAATGCAAGAGTATTGAAGGACGATCCTGTTGTCAGATACCTGTAACCAACCGAAAACAATGAAAAAGAAAATTTTATGTTTCATACACTTTCCAAGATCATTCCGTTTCTAGAAATACTGGTTGAAAATTTTTTAAATTATGTAGCCTAATGTAAAGACTCAGTTTCACTTATTTCTTCCACTCTAATATTTCCTTGCTCTGTTATTACGCCTGTCGTATGCATGTTTTGCTTTATACCCGCTCCCATTTTCATGAGATTTTTAACATACATAATTTTTTGCTGACTCTTTCACTGATGATTGTCGCGGTGAAAATTCCCTTACCCTTTCTACACTTTCATCATTCCCCTTGGTTTTATACCATGCTTTTAAACCAATATTTCGTTCTTCGTTGGGCTTCCTTGCATGGCTCTACTGCTGATTTTCAGCCAACATTAGCGCGCCTAATCTCATCATTAAGCTGGAGACATTGCCTAAAATGCCTATTTTTTCTTTTACTTAAGAAAACAATTTTAAGAAGTTATAAGTTCATTTAAGATCATTTATGATAGTTATAAGAAGTTATAATTTTGGTTAACTTCCATCAACCATGTCATCGCTGGAGGCAAGATAACTACTTATTGTGGCAGCTGTGGAAAAATTCAAAAGGTGGAAAGTGAACTTATTAATATACCAACTGATGTGGGAGAAGCGTTGATTCGAAAATTCAAGAAAGTTATGCAAAGGAACCCAGGTTGGGAAGATTTCCATAAAATTGCTGACATTTTATCAGAGACTTTGGTTGCTCCAGGACCAAAGATGACAGCAGAAGAGCTTGCATCATTTAAGTATTGCCCTATCACCTTGTGTAAGGTTGAGAGGTCATTTTCATACTATAGAAATATCCTGACTGACTCTCGGCATCAGTTTACAGGAGAAAATTTAGAGAAATATGTTGTTGTAGATTTAATGTAACTTGAAATAAGTAAGCCTTTTATATTTTATGTTTCTTCAATTTATAAAATAATTTTATTTGCAGTTATATTCTCTTTCCTCTCCATCAGTTTCACGGAAAATTAATCGTGTATTTCAGCCCAAGCTTTAAATTTCAGGTGCTTCTTTGTGGCAATAAGCTGCATTATGTTTCTAGCCGGCCACAGTGGCGCCGGGGTAGTCTTCGCCTGCTAATCTTGGGATTACGGGTCCGAGTCCCGCCTGGGTGGATATTTCACCACCCAAGGCATAGACGTATGTCAAGTTCTGTATGTCTGGTCCATGGAAAAACTGATTACGGGCTTATTTAGCCTTTTGGGATTAGCCCTTTGGGATTTTTGCACTTAGCTATATCAAATAAGTTGTCCTGGTATTTAAAAAAGTGCTGACGTATAGTGTATAATTTTCAGCAACAATTTTAGACCAGATTTGGCAAAATTGGTATTTTATCAAGCTTTTAGCGTATAACTATTTCTATTTTCAGTCGCTGTGCTGAAAAAAAGGGGAAATATTGGCGGGATCAATTTTCCATTGAGCTGGGAAAATCCCACCTTCACGTTCGGGTGATGCAGCCGATGGCGGGCCAACGGTGAAGTGGCTATAATTCAAAGCACTACTCTTTTAAAAAGATACGGTGAAACCAAGAATCTCGACGGGGAATTTGTCTAAACATATCTATATAAATAGCTTGTTAGGTTTTGCATAGTTTTCATCCTGAAATAAGTGAACGACCTTAATTAAAACTGAGGGTTTATTTAATAGCGTTTAAACCAACGTTTTGTAAGGAATTTTCTGAACCACTAGTGTACGAGTCGATAGTTTTGTGAAATTATAATAAATGTCAAACATTTTCTAAGGTGGTACTTTCTAAGAGCTTCGTAAATAAAATGAAAGTTGCGATTCTTCATAATGCTTCTATTTCGTAATAATACATAGTTGTATGGTGAGAAAAGACATTTTACTTGCTTTAAAGTAATCACCAGTTTTCTTCTGGTAAAATAGGATGCTTATGCCAGTTGCACCACGTTTTCTCCTGGCAATGTTCGATCTTCTTTAAAATATAATTGAACGTATCCAATTTCGTTCTCATGTACTGACGAAATCTTTCTTTGTCGGCTTTGAGGGTATTAAACAAATGATGACATTCACCATGGTCTTTTCTTGTTTTTTTAATGGTATATATTCCTGTTCTTTTTTCTTTCACTATCGGGAAAGCACTATCGATGAGAATAAACTCTTCGTCAGGGGACATCCTTGTCGAATGAAAGAACGGGCTTCAATGGTAGTTTTCACTAATGCTGAAATTGATAACGCTATCCGATAAAACTTGTGCGTACATTCATTTTTACCTTTGTAGTAAAAGTTGTCGTGTCTCTTTTACAGACTGCAACTAATCCCGTGCGACAAATTATCACGAAAGTCTTGCTGAACACCCTCCACGGTCTGTGTTCTCCAAGTGACCAAGGAACTGTTAAAAACTCACAGTCATTCATTGCATAAATATGTACGAATGGTGGACCATTTGGAAGAAGTAAATGCGAAGACATTGTTTGCAAAATACCAAAAGACTACGTAAAGAAACTTTCAATTTTTAGGGCAGTTGTTAAAAGTTGAAAGTTACCTTGTTTCACTCTGAAATAAGCCATTACGTGATAAATTGTTATTGTGATGCTTGTTCAACTTATTCGTGATTCATTATTTTTTGTTGTTTTTACAAATTGTTTGCCGCTTATAATAAACAAATAAGGATTAGAGAATAAGCATTTTAATAAGAAAAATATCTTTCGAGTGAGGACTATCGCGGTACATCAACTATTATTCACTGTCGACCAGCTGGGGATCACGAGAAACAATCGAGAATATTGTCACATTGACAGTAAACGACACTATGAAGAAAAAGATGTCATGTTAAAACCATTTCGGCATATCTGATATGCCTACCCGAATCATAAAACCTGCGTCAACCTGCTTTCTTTGTGTGCGCCTACCAGCTTGGACTTTAAGCGCCAGTCGGAGCAGGTAGCCGGCAAGCAGGAAACCTGCTTTCTTTGTGTCCGCGGCCTAAGGGAGGAGAGGGGGGGGGGTAGGTGGGGGTGGGAAGAAGGAGAGTGAAGCGGCGGGTTGGGGGGGGGGGGGAACTAAGGGTTCGAGTGGACACTGGACAGAGGGCGGAAAGACATAGGAGAAACGGACGCAGGGGTTAGGACTGGTTGATGATGGAGGCCTCCTTTCCTTGAGAACTCTGGATGGTGAGGGAAAGGAAGGGGGGGGGGGTCAGAAGGTTTTAAATAGCCAGTGCACTTCCCACACCAGAGCACTGGAGGAGGGGGGGGGAAGGAAGTAGAGTGTGAAAGATTTGGTACATGTGGCTGGAGTCGGTTGGAAAGAAAACGGTTAAGGGAGGGAGGGGGATGCTTTAGTCTGGGAAATATTTTGTGGCCAATAAAGGAGAAGGGTTGTGAAAAAGGATGTCATTACATAGTTTTGTATCATTGCACTTCTGGTGCTTCACAATTTCCATTGTCTCCAAAGCGTCCATTTTCCACCCTTTATCAATCCTATGGAGCAGCTTGGGGGTGAAATCACTCCTGTGGCCGTCTTCCAGCAGATGTTTGGCAAAACTGGAGGATGTATCCTCCAATCGGAAACATCTTTCATGCTCCCTGGCTCTTGTTTTAAGCGCTCGACCAGTCTGACCGACGTACACTGTCCTGCATCCCGGTGTAGTACATTCTAGCTTGTACACGCCAGACTGTTCGAGCAAATCTTTTTTATCCTTCCCGTTTCCCAGAAACTTTCTTAGATTCAACTTTGTGTAGTGGGCTACCTTATATTGGGGGGGTAGGAAGTTTGCTAGCCTGTGGGATATGCCGTCTAAGAAGGGGAGCTTACACCATTTTGGTTTACCTAAGGGCAGAGGGGTAAGGGACGTCAGCGCCGAAAAGGTTTTTTGTTTAATTTTATTTCTGATTATTCCATCAACTATTTGTGCTTTATAGCCATTGCTAATAGCGATAGACTTAATTGTCTCTAACTCAATTTTATAATTAATTTCATTGAGGGGTACACTTATAAGTCTATGTACAAGTGAGTGGAAAGCTGCATGCTTATGGGAGTGGTGGTGGGCAGAATCGGATGGGATGGTGTGGTCCGTATAGGATGGTTTCCTGTAAATGGCGAATTCATGTGTTTACACCATAAGTGTTCTCTCGTATGCAGTTTCCCTATGAGAGCTACTTTGAGAATAGACATTGAGAGCTACTTTGAGAATAGACATTGAAGAGTATACTTGTAAATATGCATTGAGTTTATCGATTACCCCCCGAAGCTATCTATCATGGGGCCCTTGGGACTCGGGGCCCTTCTTATACAAATTTTCTTTTTACGTACTATCATGGGCCGGCAGGAAAACTTAAATTCCAGATGCGTGAATATCCTTTGAAATGCAAATATCTGGTTGTCAAGGAAATAGGCTATTGTTGATTTAAGAGAAAAATGGCAGATTTTTCAGCTGAAAACAAAATATTCAGACAATTACGAAGAGTAAAAGAAAATCGATTGGAAGAATTAGAAATTTTATTTTTTCAGCCATCCGTTAAAAAAATTCCAGCCTTCTATCTTGATAGAAAGTAATTTTAAAAAGCGAAAAATGAAACCACTGCACCGAACCCAATGTTTATCATGGACCACCAGGGACCACAAGGGGGGGCCTTTGGGGACTCTGAGGGCTTTTTAATATAGCCTATGTTCAACCCATATATATTTTATCTCTACATGCAAAATTTCAGCTCAATCGGTTCAGCAATTTTTGCGTGATTGAGCAACAGACAGACAGACACCATTCAATATTTATATATTAGTACTAGCTGACGGTACCCGTTGAAATTGGGTATTTTCCAAAATTTTAAATTTAAGTAAACGGATCTTTATATGTTACTTTTACTCAAACAAGTTTGCGGAATGAGTATAGTTTTAAAATTGATTCAATATTAAATGAGATATTTAAGATTAAAATAGTCGACATTTAAAATTTTTTTACGCGGTTGCGAAACGAAATCTGATTGGCTTGACGTCATTTTCGCTGAGCGATAGACAGCTGTGAGGGAGAAAGTGAAGGACTGTAGAAGAGACCGTATATTTAAAGAGTTTTCATTGAAAACAAAGCCTATGGCGTGCAATGGTTTTATTAAAACCACATCAGATAATTTACCCAAAGTATATATGTTTATGGTAGGAGTTTTTATGAAGAAGGACGAGCGATTTACTGCTTCCGAAATTCGTGGAGCTTAAGTCCAAAAACTGTTAGCATAAAGTTTGCTTTCAAAATCGTCATTCCTGTTGTTTATCATTTTAATGCATATAATTATGCATTTGGTGTATGAGCTTTATCAATTGTTTTTCCTATACACTCATAACCATTATAATACTTCTTCTTTATTTCTCAAAGTCCATACCAGACCAATTTAGGGTGTTGCTTATTTTTTATTTTTTCTCGGATTTTTGATTTCTACCTCTTAAAATATGCTATAGGGTGCAGAATGGATATCCTAAAAATTTCAGCCCGATTGTTTAACATTTAGAGGTCGCTCAAAGAGCATAAATGCAATAACATTCAATTCTCCTGATTTGAGGAAATAACATCAATATAAGGGGTAACGCACAATTTTACAGCCCTTTTGGGTCGAAATTCGCTCCATTTTTACATCCGCTCAACAGTTTTCCAGGAATAAAATACTTTTCCGCGAGCTACATCCGCGCGTCACACCCCTAACGGCGAGCTGGTTGCTCGCGGGCCGCATTCGCGGTCAGCTGATAGGTCCTGCACCCCCCATAGCCTTACCTTCTCGCCTTCCCTAACGAGAATCGGCGGAGGGAGGGAGGAGTCGAATACCTTGGTGACATTTTCACACTGCTAATGATTCACACGAAGTTAAAATCTTACAAGACCGACGTAAAGCTCTAATTTATACATGGGTTGACGCTTTTGTCGTTAAGAGGCAGAAAAATTACTTTTTTAATGGTTAAGTTAGTGAAATAGACAACATCGATTCACAAAAAAACTTCCTTACTTTAATACTGCCACAAAGTTGTAAATAAAGCAGCACAAGATATTAAGAACACTAATTTTTTTATCATAAATCCAAACGTCATTGCTCTTTAACGATGATCTTCCGCGAGTCTCTTATAGCCCTTTGGAAGTGAGCAGCACCAAGGAGTTGCTAAAAACTATCTTCTTTGTATGTAATAGTCTTGTTGAAATTCTCCATCAACTTGATAGCGCGTTCAGCATGATCATTGGTCCCACGCAAAGCCTTCACTTTGTCTTGACTATTTCTGTAGTCGCTGTCTTAGTGCCATGTCACAGGATCCTCTTCCAAAAAATCTTCTGGATATACTAAGTAATCGAATGAATGGGAGACTATTCGTTGTGACAAAATCTGCCAGCGCTAATCTGTTGGTAAATTCCAAAGTCCTGGACAGTCGTTTAGAAGGATTTGTTACACCTTTGTTTTTTAGGTTGTATACAATTTTCTGTTTTTCATATGGGCTGACACTATCGTCGAAAAATTATAGTGCCGACAACTGTTCACTCAGATAACACAAGTGCCTGCTGGATTTCTTTAGGACAATAGATGCCGTTGCACTGTCAAAGTTTCTTTACTCTTTCAATCTGGTTATTAGTTTCAAATCATGTTTTGGTGCCCCTGGAGCGTCTGTGGCTGTGTACCATGAAAATATATATATACTTTTAAAATGAAAACAGTCTCCATTCCTCAACGCAGTCGTTAACAATCTCAGCAGTGGCCCGCCCACTGGCAGTTTTGGTGAGTTTTGGAATCTGTAATGTTTTTTTTCTTTCATCAATCGGCCATGAGATTTATTGAACCATTTAATGACGTTTTTTGCAAAATAATGTTTAAATTACTTGATTCAACGAATTAGTAAAAATTACCTTTCGTAGTTGATCGCTAGTAACCCCTGTTACTACAACTGCAATGCGATCTACATTTCTTTTGCTGGTTAGATCGGGTACAATTTTTCCGTCCAAGTGGAGGGGTAGGCAGGGGTCTGGCTTAAACTTTTGTTTAATCGATATAGCCTTAAAGTGATAAAACACCTGCAGCACTTCGCGAATCCAAGGCAGCTTAGTTTTCGGGAAAAAAGCGGCTACAGTTCCGGGGACGCCGATTAGGAATACTTTACTAGACTTGCGCGTAGTAAATTACACCGTTTTTAGCACTAGCGTTTTGACTCCGAATATTTACTCTACACCATTCGAAATCCGACTGCGATGGGGTTAAAGGAGGTGTGAACCACGCAAACTTGGGTACGAAGACGTACACATAGTTTTCTATAAACATCATTCTTAATGATTCCATCTATTATGGTTAATCGTAACGAAACAGTCTCCTGAATTTATAACAATGTAAAACAATGCAAGTTTGTAAGTAACTCCTCCCTGCCTCCGCCGATTCTCGTTAGGGAAGGCGAGAAGGTAAGGCTATGGGGGGTGCAGGACCTATCAGCTGACCGCGAATGCGGCCCGCGAGCAACCAGCTCGCCGTTAGGGGTGTGACGCGCGGATGTAGCTCGCGGAAAAGTATTTTATTCCTGGAAAACTGTTGAGCGGATGTAAAAATGGAGCGAATTTCGACCCAAAAGGGCTGTAGAATTGTGCGTTACCCCTTATATTGATGTTATTTCCTCAAATCAGGAGAATTGAATGTTATTGCATTTATGCTCTTTGAGCGACCTCTAAATGTTAAACAATCGGGCTGAAATTTTTAGGATATCCATTCTGCACCCTATAGCATATTTTAAGAGGTAGAAATCAAAAATCCGAGAAAAAATAAAAAATAAGCAACACCCTACAGACCATGCAACAGTAAACAAACAGTACCTTTGTAACATATCAACATAACACAGTACTTGCCAAATATTTACGCTGCAAATACTGAACACACTTAAGACGTTAATTTGTGATTGTTTATAGAGGTTTCTATAAGTGGCTTCTCTGCTATAGAAATGTCGAAAAATAGATTCTCATCTCCTAAATGTTTATTCAAAGTTTAATTTAAGTGTTGCTTTATTATAAATATTCTCTTGAGAGTTATGGTGGTAATGCTATAGGATACGTCTAAGTGAAGAGAGATGGACCACTGTGAACAGTCATTGCAAGAATATGTCCAGAACACAAAGTGCGAAGTAAAGCATTCATTGTGCAGGTGGATATTAAGGAATCCAAGGAAGACATTTCAAACATTCAATGTCGTAACTGCGTGAATGCATTTCTTGTTCGGTGTTTTCACCGATGTACTTGTACATTGTGGCACAAAACACCATCTACATATGCCATTTAAAGTCACATCAAAAACAGAAAAACGTCCAAAACTTATTTTACCGCACCAGTTTCCACCGTAAGCATAAGAAAATCCCTGGGTCTAAATGTAAACAGCGAAAATGACGTCACAGGTCATTCGGTTGTTTTCGGAGTGTGCTCGGGAGGATTCGTAACCTTCAATTTTCTTTAGCTTTTAAAATCGGAATTCATACAATTTGATTAGAAAACTTTTAGCCAAGGCAATAAGTTCAAGTAACAGAATATCGGTAGTTTGAAGTTCGTGGAAAATACCCAATTCAACGGGTGTGAAAAAATTTAACGCATTCTATAAGAAAGCCATAAAGCATGATGAATACTGTCAGCGTGGTCATTTGAGGAGTTCGTAACCTATCTTGTATGTTGTGTTCGTTGCAGTAGACACGCTGACCGTCTTCCAGTTGCATGGAGAGATGAGTGACTGTTGATCCTCTTTAATGCATGGGAAACCCAAAAATAGGCCACTCAGACTCATAACTACTTAAGTCGCACCCCGGATGATAGATGGTCTCATCGTCCCTACGTTTCTCTTGAGCCGACTTCTGAGTGAATAACAGTTTGATCGCTTCCCTTATGTTCATAAATATATTTGCATTTAATGACTAAATTGATTTGCGCTTTTCAACGGTGATATGCGCGTTGAGTATCTTTATCAGGAATGGAGAGTAGGGTACAATCCAGTGGTTGACAACAACAAAAGAAGCATTTTCAACAGCAGCCCTGTTTACTTGACCTATGAAACCTCCGTCAACCGGACTGCGCCTTCGGGATGAAGGGTAGCCATAATCATTGGTTTCGGTCGCTAAATAAAAAATCTGTGGTAATTCTTAGCGCACCTGAGCATTTTCATGCACGGATGTCGTTCAAAGCGCAGAATATCCGTTATTATTTCGGGTCAGAAGAATGTAGTGACGTCATTATAATTTTTGCAATTTGAAAACCGATTGAAGTTTCGAAATAGATGGATCTATATTAGAACCAGATTTATAGCTGGTTACCCGTCCGTAGGTTGGGTAAGGATGAAATGTGTGCGGTTCTGAGCGTAACCCGAGAAACACCACGGAGAGGTGCTCATGAGATCGCTGGTTGGCATGTCTTTGAGTATCCAAGTCTAAACTTTGTCGTTTTTCTTGCAAGGTCTCATATTCTCGTAAAGAAGACATTCCTCTTGCTTCAGTAGATTTTTTCGAAAGGTTACTCTTTTTTTAAAGGTATTTTAGTGGATATATTTTGAAGTCCAAGGAGGGGAAACACAGCGGCGAGTGAGTCTTGAATAGGCAACTATATTATTGAGTGAGTGTAAGTTAACCACACTTTAACACTTTTAAACATGTATAATTAACTCGTAACGTTTATGATGTGGGAATTGGTTTAAAAAACAGTTCGCAATCGTAATGAGAGGCAGACGGTTCCACAACGTGTCATACATCGGAGTATTAAACTATAATAAACAACGCTGTGTTTGTTGTAGCAACGGAGGCAATTACTATTAGCTGCACGTAAATATTATTGCACATTTAATATCGTGTGTAGTCTATTAAATTCCTTTATGTGTATCGTTTACTACGTGAGTGTTCTCGCATATACATGCAGTTCCCCTATGAGAGCTACTTCCAGAATAGATATTGAAGAGTATATTAGTCGTAAATATGCATTGAATTTATCGATTACTCCCCGAAGCAATCTATCATGGGGCCCTTGGGACTCTGGGCCCTTCTTATACAAATTTTCTTTCTACGTGCTATCATGGGCCTGCAGGAAAACGTAATATAGGCGTGAATATTGAAAATAAAATCTCTGGTAATCAAGGAAATGACATGCTATTGTTGATTTCAGATAAAAATGTGAGATTTTTCAGTAAAAAACATTATTTTAAGAGAATTACGAAGTGTAAAAGAAAATCGATTGAAAAACTTAGAAACTTCATTTATTTAGGCATCCGATAAAAAAAATCCCAGCCCTCTATCTTGAGAGTAAGTACTTTTAATAAGCAAAAAATGAAACAACTGCACCGAACCCAATGCTTAGCATGGACCACCAGGGGGGGCATTGGGGGCCCTGAGGAATTTTAAATATAGCCTATGATACATCCAGATACATTTTCTTACTTCATGCCAAATTTCAGCTCAATCGGTTCTGTAGGTTTTGCGTAATTGAGCAACAGACGGACAGAGAGACAGACACCATTCAATTTTTATATATTAGTATGATGATGAGAAAACATGCTAACAATACACCGTTAGTTTTTTGAGAAAATGTAGGTGCTAGAAGTTTCTAATTTTTTTTTAATATTCTCCCTCTGGAGCGCACAGCCATAATCTATCCCATGTAAAATAGCTTGTTTTTTTAGGCAAATTGCTCGAAAAGTAGTTAGGCAAGGGGTTGGTATTCTGATATCATTGGAAATGTGTTTTTCCTTTAAAATGAGGACACATTCATCAACATCTAGGTGAAGTTATTTTTCACTCAAGCTACCTGAAGGAGGTGCAACCGCGACTCTGTTAGCCAAACAAATACAAACGATTCCGACATAACTATTAATACCCACTTTTTGTTTACATTTTTCAAAAGAATTATTTTACTGTTAGCATGCCTTCATTGGACGAGAATGCTGGATATGCAGATTATTGAATGAATAACGAACACTTTTTCCAGTTGTAGGACCCACTGCAGGGAAATTTCCATTGGCTGAAAGCATTTTAACATCGATTTTTGCGGTAATTTGCTAATAAATCGATAAGTATAATACACAGTTGCTTCGATTTTATTCTTACGACATTCCTTCGGTTCATTGGCTTGTTTAAAACAGCTTTCCGCAAAAGTGGTACTTATATTACACATAAAATGTTTTCCCCATGTTACGCCCTTTATCGTATTTAACACCCATGTAACTTCAAGTTCAATTTGCTATAAATAACGCGGAAAAGTGGGATTTGTTGTCCTTATCTAAAATTGGACAAATTTTCTGTAGGTGTATATGTGAATTAAATGGCCGTTGTCATTTTACGGTGGCACTGCATACCTACCCATCACTCCAATACCTTTGGGCGTTGGCACGAAGAGCTTAGTTATTGAAATTAGGCTTGTATAGGTGGAATTCTTTTAATAATTCCTCAATAACGCCCTATCCTTACATATCTCTTATGCTTATGTGACACATGTACATGCACACATAATCAAACAACAGATTTCTGTGTATGATATTATCGGATATTGAATCTAACTTTCGACCACTCTCGTGTGCTAACCTCATAGTTAGGACTTAATTTACACCGGGTGTTACATTCCAGGGGTGCCAACCTATTTAGTGACGCACTGAGTGGCCAAACTATTGCATAAATATTACAATATGTGGGTCCCATTATCCCACTATAAAAACAATGTGGCCAATAAGAACCTACTCCCTCCTCCTCCCTAAAACGTATTACGTAAAATTTGAATGAACCCTTGCTTGCTGAATCACAAGTTTCATAGTAATTCCGTATTTTGCCTTTCAGAATTATGCTGCTGAATTGACCCCTGGAAGATCAGACACAACTGATCAAACCTAATTAATGTGGGCAAGTGCATGTTAGAAGTACTTATAATCTTCAAAGTTGAAGAAGGATGGAATGCCTTGATATCCATGTACGTATATTGTATAAGATAATAGCCTGACGGAATGAAGATGTGAATGCTGACATTGTGCTTCCCAAGTTACGCGAGCTGTTTTTATTGTTAAGGCATGGTCATGTTAAAAGTGCCTATAATATTAAAGGTGGAAAAAGGATGGAATATCTTCATTTCCATGAATGTTGTACGAAATAATGGCGAAAGGGGAAGAGAATGTGTATCCGTGCTTCACCCAAGTATGCCAACTGTTTTATTATTAAGGCATGGGCATGTTAAAAGTACCTATAATATTTAAGGTGGAAAAAGGAAGGAATATCTTCATTTCCATGTATGTTATACGAAATAATGGCGAAAGGGGAAGAGAATGTGTATCCGTGCTTCACCCAAGTATGCCAACTGTTTTATTATTAAGGCATGGGCATGTTAAAAGTACCTATAATATTTAAGGTGGAAAAAGGATGGAATATCTTCATTTCCATGTATGTTGTGCGAAGTAATGGCGAAAGGGCAGAGAATGTGTATCCGTGCTTCACCCAAGTATGCCAACTGTTTTATTATTAAGGCATGGGCATGTTAAAAGTACCTATAATATTTAAGGTGGAAAAAGGATGGAGTATCTTCATGTCCATGTATGTTTTACGAAATAATGGCGAAAGGGGAAGAGAATGTGAATCCGTGCTTCACCCAAGTATGCCTACTGTTTTAATATTAAGGCATGGGCATGTTAAAAGTACCTATAATATTTAAGGTGGAAAAAGGATGAAATATCTTCATTTCCATTTATGTTTTACGAAATAATGGCGAAAGGGGAAGAGAATGTGTATCCGTGCTTCACCCAAGTATGCCTGCTGTTTTAATATTAAGGCATGGGCATGTTAAAAGTACCTATAATATTCAAGGTGGAAAAAGATGGATATCTTTATTTCCATGTATGTTGTACGAAATATGTTGAATGTATGTTGAACCTCTCCTGACCACGCCCAGCGCCCTCATCGACACCTTGCCCGACCAAGCCCTATTTCTCCTAGCTTGCCCACACTTGTCCCACCTCGCCCCCATCTTGCCATCCTCGCTCCACTTCTCCCACCACGACACAACTGGTCTCATCTCGACCCACACCCTTCCACCTCTTACAACCTCAACTTACATTGCCTCATCTGACACTTCACCTTACCCTTTTCCACGCCTGAGTTGGTTGACCACGTGCCACGGTCGACAGAAACACGCAGAGTCTTAGACTACGCCGTTGCCGTTTGATTATGCCAATGTTGTCCGACCACGCCAACAGTGTCGGCTCATGTCGAGAAACTACAAGGTGAGTAGAAGGAAAGGTGGCCTCATTTCGTCGGCTGCTCCTAGCCGATGACGTCATGGCCGACACCTCGTAGAGCCGCAGCATCGGGCTTCTAGTGTATCTTACGAAGTTAGCTACTTTTAACTGTCGTAAACTCTGACGCGGAATAAATTAGTAAAATGCAGGCTGAGAACACACTTAGCAAAGAAATATTCATTCAAATTCATCCGATTATTGACTTATTTCCGAGATAATCCAAACGTATTGAGGAAAATCGAGATTGTATGAAACCAGCCACAAAAAATTATGAGATATTCATGGCATAAACTGGATTTTTTTATACCTCTAAATGCTATAATAATTTTGAATCATCAAAACATCGGTTACTTTTACTGTAGTCATTCTGGAATACGTATTATAGTGGATATATAATCGCTATCAAGTAAGTTTGTATTTATTAGTATAAAACAACATCGTAATCCCACGCAAGTTATAAAAAAAATTAAAATGACTGCCTTTTATCAGGGAACGTTGTCAATGCCTGTGAATCAATTTCCAGCTAAAAAGAGACCAAGGCATTAATAATTAATGTTGCAAGTTCAATATTATTGGGTCTTTCCTCGAAAGCTTAACCAATTTATGGAGTTTCCCACGCCCACTGTTTCAGATTCGTAGTTTTTTCGTTACGACTTTTAACTCCGGTTAAGGAAAATCTTAATCATTTTACCCTCAATGTCAATATTTTCCGAGATATTAGATTGGTTCTGAGTTCCCTTAAACTCGTACAAATAAAATGCATGGACAACTCACTGTGCTGTGGGAGAACTGATGCTCTAACGTTCACAACTTACTCTTAACTGTAACAGTGGCCAAGGAAACATTGCCATGCAGGCAGTGATCCACAGATTTTAAAACATACTTTGACTGGAAAAGAATCAGATGAGTGGAGCTAGGTGCAGGGTTACAAAATGAATGCTTATATATCCAAGAGAATTGATAAAATCAAATTTATTTCAGCAATATTTAATTAATTAATACAAACAATAAGTTGAAGCCACTTTAGGTCACAGTTTTCTTTAACTTACACGATTTTTTCAGCTTCTCCTGGCCTTCATTTTTCCCAGAAGCCCTCCACTTTTTAAAAATTTTATTCTAATAGCAACCCTATGCTTCACAAAAGTTTTTACAATCTTTTCATCAATATCATCACCTTTTTATTTTTCTTGTGATACGCATAACAGTCCACTCGTTTGGGAAGAAGAGGGCCCACTATCTCCTGAAAAAGTCTTCCCATGCTCATTACTTTCTCTTTGAATGGATCACTTGGGGATATTAACCCTCCATATTCCGAATCCGGACTCTATATTTGGAGTCCGGATTCCACTTTCCATCTCTCTTGCATTTCAATATCCATACCTTCCTAATATTAGGATTCTTCGGAAAACTAGACAAGAAAATAATACAACAAACATGGAATATTAATGCAACATTCAGTCCGTAGTAACTTTATCAACAGGGCCATTGCTAATTTAGTCTCTCGTCAAAGGAGTTGTAATTAGCATTCACAGCACCCATTAAGTTAAACTGGAGGTTAAATTCGTAAAGCTGACGGTGTTAATCTGTCCCTCACCATGGGATTTACATTTCTTTAAGGAAAGTATATGATATGGATGATACAACAAAACAAGGAAGACCATGTTTACTTACCTATGGAATGACATTTGTATTCCACTCTTTTTCGCTTTCTCCGAGCTATTGGAACATGTTGCCACGGTGCAACGCATCGTCAAAATCACTTGAGAAAAACAAATTGCTATTTAATCGCCTGCGAATTAAAATATACGAGTAAATAACAGCTTCAACTTGTTTCTTACCCCTTCGTCTCACGACTGCAATCCGCAACTGTCGGTCGTGACGTCACAGCTTTTGCTCGCCAGCGCTTGAGGCCACCTTACCTTCTAATCACCTTGGAGAACCAATGCAGAACTCAAAGTAAACACGGTCGCAGCACCGACTAATTGCAGTGTAGCCGGCTTGGTCCATGTCTCCAACCAGGGCATTCGTCGCGCGACCTTGCCAAGCTTTGCTCGACCACGTCCGACCACGGCTCATGTCGAGAAACAGTGCCTGTGTCGCCGGCCACGACAAATGTCGCTGACCACGACAAATGTCGCCTGAAATTCATCCCACGTTATACTCTCATACATATACATACCACGTCCTAACTCCACCTTACTCAACCCTACCTCACCTCGACCTTTCTCCCTCCACCTCGACGCACTTCCTTCTACCTCGACTCACATCCCTCAACCTTCTTCGCTCCACTTCTATATTCTTTTCAGTCCGGAGTAGGTGCCCGTTAAATTTAATTAATCTTTTCTTGAACGTATCTGTGATATTTTCCGTTAATTTGTATACTTTTGATGATGATCCCGTCATTTAGACCACTTCTCAGTTTATCGTTCCGCAAATTATTTTTCTGATCTTCTGTTCCTGTTTATCCATTTATTAATTTTTTATAACCAATAAGCGTTGGTCTGACTGCTTCCGGAACCACTATACGCAGTCGAAACATCATTAATTGACGGACCAATAAAAAGCAAACACATTGGAAACAGGATTCTCGAATCCTCAGGAAAAATGTCAGACCGATAATGACCTTATTCTAGTGTCTTAATTTCCCGTTTATGGATGATTATATCTTTGTCTAATTATTCCATGTCAGCATGCATGCTTTTTTTAGTTTTCTGATTCTTTCCAGATTGACCTCTTAAGTGAATCCGTGATGGTTGGATGATTTTTCCGAGTCACTTGAAATATTGGACTTGAGCTAATTTACCCATGTCTTGTGACTATGGTGAGTATTTCGCTAGTTAATTAATCTCAGTATGTATTGTGTATTTTATATGAATTCATCAGTCTAGTGATTTGTACAATTTTGAATTGTTTTTCTATGTCGTGTTTGGCCTGTTCTGTTGTTCGTGAGGATGAGGTCATCCCCAAAAGCCAGACATTTCACGTTCTACCAGTTCCCATTTTTATTCAAATTTGGAATCTTTTGACTTATTTCTCCCAAATCTTTATAAGGATGATACTGATTTTCAAGGATGGTTTTTAGAAAATAATGGTGAGAGCTAGTCACCATGTCGCACTCCGCTTTCAATCCATCCCCTAGTAGTAATATTCCGATCGATCTAGCGCAGCACATTTCTGCCTACCTTCCAGGGGCAAGTCATCCAACTTGGATTTTGCCGCCTTATTACACCACCCAGCAACCCAACTCATACATCTATGAATACCGATCACCAAACTCAAGGCTATCAACTCGGATAACACAAAAAATTAATGATCGTAGAGAAAATGTCAAGGCTATGAACAAGTCCAGAGAGTTTCAGCGCGTACCCTTGATCTGCTAATGTAACCTAATTGCATCACCAACCCAACCCCAGACTATCAACTCGAATAACACAAAAACCGACGTCCGTACAGAAAAAATACAAGGCTACGGACAAGTCCAGACTTGTTACCACCCCTTCGATAATGTGTCCTAGCGCAGATAA
Organism: Pyrrhosoma nymphula; assembly: GCA_963573305.1. Lineage (NCBI taxonomy): Eukaryota > Metazoa > Arthropoda > Insecta > Odonata > Coenagrionidae > Pyrrhosoma > Pyrrhosoma nymphula. The sequence goes on along the minus strand of OY754333.1, from coordinate 81,740,799 downwards.
TTTATGCAGGAATGCAGACAGCGACACCGCCCCGGACAATCAATCTCCCCCTCCACCTCAATATCCGGTCTTTGAGACCACATGATGCAAATGCTTTCCCACTCCATCGTACTCCGTCGCCCGTTGACCTAACTCCCAGCCTTTGTTTTTTAATGTTTTTCAGATGCACCAATCAAATTAACTCATAACCTTAAGGGTTCAGGGTTAGGGTATGGATGTACCCTTATTTGATAGAATATCGTTTTCATATTTATAACATGCATGGGAAACAATTTTTCTTTCGTCTTGAGGAACTAAATAAATCACCCCTCCCCCCTCCACTCTCTTTAGCAAATAATTTCCAGTTTCAGCCGATCAATGTTTTTTTTACATTTTTTCTATAAGTTTTATAAATGTGGAAATTCATGGATGGATCAATCACAATAACCGCCTTCGAACCCAAGTGCAAAAAACCAGCATCTCCTTTAAATGTACCCTAGGGTAATAAGGATATAACAAAATCCTTGTTGTAATACCGCTATAACCTATAGCAAAAATTAGAAAGTTGATTAGGAAAACAACCCCGTTACTAAAATTCTAATAGAGCGAATAGTTTAGTTTATAGAGAGCAATTCATTGATGAATATATTAGGCGCTAATCAATAGGAAGAAGGTAGTCTTGTAAGAAAATTTCTTTTATCTCCACTGTTAGAAGGATTTTGGGTATGGTTCAAATTTAAAAGCTGCTTTGTTTTTTAATGTATTTCAGATGCACCAATCAAATTAACTCATAACCTTAAGGGTTCAGGGTTAGGGTATTGATGTACCCTTATTTGATGGAATATCGTTTTCATGTTTGCACAAAAAGTGTCGGCCGTTCAACGTAATACACGAATCTATAGTTTGTTCTAACAAATTCACTTCGAAAGCCCCTCAAAAGTCAACCTTCAATATTACAGGCATGGGAAAAAAAATTTCTTTCGTCTTGATGAACTAAATAAATCCTTTAATAGCTTCTTTGGTTGAGGAAAATAAGATTTCACTGATAAAGGTAAAATTTAATTATGTTTTTTACGCAAATAAATATAAATTGAGAAAAAAATAAAATCAACTTTCGTGGGAAAGGCAAATCCACTTATGAAAGTGTATGATTTACCGTGAAGTCTTTTTGAGGAATGATTTGGCATTAACTGAATGATGCAATCAAATTTCATATCCTCAAACGTAATAGTTATCTTACGACAAATGTGACTGCTTTTATACAAAGAAACACGAGATTTCATAAAACCGTCGTCAATAGCTTACGTTAAATGATGGCACCATTGCAATCATTTGACACCTCCGTAATCGTATTGTGGAAATACCAAATTACGAAGGAAAAGAAAAAGGGGAATCATTATTACATATTTACTATACATCTTCTGCAAGAATTACCAATACATGACGATATATTAACTTAGGATGAGGCAATCGCAGTTATTACAGTTATTTACTTACAATCAGAAGTGAGTTACACCGGTGAAACGAAGGAGCCTTATGCTATTACCAAATTCCTTTGACAGCTATTGATATTTGAAAATATAATAACCGAAGTCGGCCATCACCCCCAATTCCGAGGATATTGCGGTGTACGTACGATTTAAGGCCACTTTTGCCAGCTACTACAGCATAATGCAACACTTGGCAGGATGCTCCGTCCATTCCTAACAATTTGGAATGCTAACTCAACATACAAAAGCTACCTGAAGTTGCGCATTCACCAACATTTCTTCGACGATTAAAAACTTAATGTCTCATTTCGTTACCGAGTTATTTCTTTTCTTAAGCACACAAAATATTACCAAGTTTTTATTTTCAGGCACCATGAAAGCAAATCGTCGTCGTCAAGCCATGTCTAATCTACTCATACATGTTTTATTTTGACAATGTCGACAGTATACGCTATTCACAAGCCTTTTAAATATGTTATGAAATAAATGACATGAAAAGAATTGCTGCTACTACTTAAGAAACAAAAACATAATTACGTTACGGTCCATGAAATTCGCTTGAAAGTTGTCGGCAAGTGATCACAGAGTAGAGCAAGTTAGTGAAAAACACACGGAAATCAATAGTGACTATTTAAAATCCCAGTTCAACCGTTATCCACTCTAAATCAAAGAAATGTCATCATGGTTGAAAAAATACACCTTATCACTCATGGCAACACTAAATAATACCTAAAATACTATATTCTAATGAAATATACTGATTTGGTCCAGAAACTTATGAAAAGCAACCATTGTTTCCACGATGTAAACATATGTCAACGTCTTGCACTCTTTGGGTACACTATTCGCTTCTCCAGCCGGCATTGTTCACGTTTACTGACGGTTAACTGCGCTATTATCTTGGTCAGGGTCTAATATATCTATTTTCAACGCATCGATTGCATAGGTGATGACTGATTTTCTGCACTAATGGCTAAAATCTTGGGCAACCTTGCTGTATGACTCTTTTGAGATCATTTTAGTGAGAAAGATCTGCATGTCTCAAGTTGATCGATGGCTCTTTTTTTCAGATGTTATCTAGTATCACATGATTGACTCTGAAATGGAATGGTTAGATGATCGTAGTTTGGATATGATGTTTCCCCCTAGGTTCCTACTGTAGGTTTTTAGTAAGTAAGTTGATTAAAGGTGGATGTGATCTCCTGGTTAAGGTAGTTTTTAATGAAAGAACGAATACCTATACTACTCTTTTACAGCCACCAGCCCTTAACTCCTTACCCTCCCCTTCCACGATGACACAAATTCCTTCCCTCTATCACGACCTTAAGCATTCTCTCATACATACTTGTTCCAACCACCTATTCTACCTCCTCCGAGCAGTTCCCTCTCCTCATCCATCACACCGATAACTTACTCCCTCATCTTACTCCCCGTCCATCGAACTCTCCATTTCTATCCACAGCCAATTATTTTGTTAATATAGTTATTACAATGCTCATTCTCTTCCAACGTATTACCAGACCGTCAATTTTTCTATTTTTTACAGTTTTGCTCTCCTTTTTTCTCAGTCTCGCTTTCTTCGTTCTGGAAAAACCGCATGACTTTACACAAAGGAAACGGTTGATGACTTTAATTTTCTTATGATTAGTCCTCATTTCATATTTGCCAAACTGATTTTATAATGCATCTAATGTTGCATGTGCAATCCTCTGGATGAATGGTCAACTGAGGACTAATCCTCGGCGATCGTAACCGACTTTATCATCTCTCCAGCTGTCCCCCATCCGTAAATACTTGAATATTGCTAATACAAGTATTTTAATATCTTGAGTAGAACACCGCATTCCTCTAAAACTCTGCCACTGTTATAACTTAATTCCAATATTAATGTTTTTCGCTAGTCTTCTTATGCCTGTATTGGTTTTCCCTCAATATCCATTCTCAATCCCTGATCTGGAGTGAGCTACCAAGTCATTTACCACGAAGAAAAATATCCACATATACTGAGTGGACTACTTTGCCCAGGTTCCTGCTCTTCGTCCCATCTGGCATGTATGACCCAAACATGAGCTTTAATTGCCCATGCTAATTTCCACTACAGCTAAACAAGGCATGACATATTCACTAATATTAACAGTTGATTAATATTCATAAATTGACTAAATGATTATTAGAAAATAAATGAATCTATCAATGGTTGCCAATCCCTTAGTAAGTTAACTATAACTATAACTATACCTATAACTATAACTATAACTATAACTATAACTAACTAAACTATTATCAGCGAAATAAATAATAATTATATGTATCAGCATGGAGCATTAAAGACCAAATCCGTTGTGCACAAGATGTTTGAAAGAATAGTGAAAAATTATTGATTCCCATTTCGTTTATTACACATCCATTATCTCATTCATGCTATAAAAGGGTGATGTCAAGATTATGTGTGAATCCTCGAATTAAATTATGGTTCTACAGTGTAATATAGTGTATCATTTTTACGTAAATATAGTATTCGCTGTTTGTTGCATGCTATATTAAAGCAAATTACTACTAGTATCAATCAAAGAGTCAGAGAAACTCAATGAAGCTCTCACATTTTATTACTTTGCATTGGTGCTAGCAGCAATATCATCTAGAGGAAGAACGAATGTAGTGGGTTTGAAATTAGCGCTATTAATGCCAAACCATTTAAAAAGATTCATCACATCATGCAATCAGTGTTTTAAATCACTACACATACACATCTTTATAATTAATATTTTTATGAATTAGGCATTTCCTATACATTAGAAACAATATACGCTAACACTTGCAAGACCTTCCGCGAAGAGGAGAGGAACAATTTAACAGCGGAACGCCCATCCCACACTTAAGGAATAGTCTCTGTCACAAGTGCCTACGATAACATGCACAGATTTTGTTTCATACATTGCAGATAAATTATTCCGATTAACGGCTATTCAGCTCCAATAACAGGATTTGAAAATCATTATTTTTAAGCCTCAATTTACAATGTGCTTATGGCGGAATGGTGACACGCTCCCCTTTAATATTTTATTTCTTGATATTTACCACAAAAAGGCTTTCTCACAAACTAATATGTTTTAACTAAACCATTGCAGTATATAGTATATCATTTTTCAGAGTGCCCTATCAATCACACTAGACTGACATAATTATGATTGAAAAGGGATGAGCAGACGCAACAAATGTCAATGTTTGGTAAATTTTACTTAATTTTTTATTCAATCATTGTGCAGTTTTGTTTTTATTCCATGGAAAATTTCGATGATTATCAGAGACATACGTCAATGTAAGTTAGTTATAAATTAATTAGTCCTCATAGTCAAACCGCTGAATAAGAACATTTGGAAGGAAAATCTTGTATTGTCAAGGCACAATTGACCAATTCCCCGGAAACTTTTTCGCCCTGAGGCGTTTGGAAATTCAAAAAGCATAATTTAATCCACCATTGTAAAGCCGTCGTGAAATAAGAATGTTAAGCAGAGTAATGGATGTTTTTTGGGTATTATTCCTGGAATTGTTCCATTTTTAGATGGCAAATATTTGTTAGTTTGCTCTGTTGTGAAGTTGTATTTTATTAACTAATAAATCTTCTAATTGTTTTCAGTTGCCACATGAGCTTCCATTTCTCTTTGAATTCAATGCAATGCAGTAGCAAGGCGCGCGTTCAGCAGGAAGACAAGTTTTCGGAGCACGAGAATCGACGGCCGTGGTTCATCGTGTGAGTGAGTACCTATTTAGTTACAACGCATCTTCGGTGTATTTTTGCTCCGACAAGAATGTTTTTTTATATCAATTTTCCTATTGTAATCGTTCCAGCAATCAATTAGATCGAGTTAGAATTCACATAGACTTCGGGTTGGCTTCGGAACAGAAATAAGTCTGGAGAGCTTTTTGGAAGTTGGGGAAGATCACAATAGAACGCAACCTTGATAAAAATGTGGTATACCTTTTTTATTACATAGCAGCGAAATGAAATAAACTTAATACAGACTAGTGCAGTACAGTTCTGCATCTTGAGTTACTTAAATCACAATCTCGGGCAAAGCCCTTTAGCTTTTTGTGATGGCCACTCAGGTTATTGGTCGAATTGAGAGAATTTCTTTTGAACAAATGGGTATTACTTGAGAAATGTAGATCTTGGGAATTTTGACTCGTGGTTTAGGCAAAAGAAACTTTATATGCAGGCGGGTGTTTATCTTTGAATTACGCTAAATTCGTTAAATCATTTTACAGCGTGTTACCAGCACTCTGTGAACTTTTAAGCGTTTTATTTTGTACCAGGTTAGAGAAATATATTGAGGACGTGGAGAGGAGTGGAAGAAAACGACTTGACTCAATGAGATGCAGCACGAGAGTGAGTTTATTGCGCGAAGCACAAGTGTAATATATGCAAAATAAGTGACTGTGCAGTAGCGCACTCAGGCGCTACCATCCTCTCAGATTACCAAATATTATGGGACATTCCAACAAAATAAATGTGAGTTGGTATTTTGAAAGTTGACGGAATAAAATGTGCTCGGTTATTACCCTAAAAATGTCAGTCGCAATTTTTCCACTGGCAAGAGACTTAATTGGTGGCAAACAAGGGCCAGAATATAAATAGACAAATAAAGTCTAGGCGTGTGTCAGTCTAACGTGGATTATTCAATGGATGTGATTTTATTAGCATAATTAACCGTTGGAAACTCATGCTGCCTCTTGGTATTTAGAAAAGGGACCAGTTGATAGTCGGTTCAAATTTATAAGACAGGTCTTCAACGTCTTATTTCAATTATTTAAAATACTATACAATAATTAATCGCCCAAAGTTCACTGTGCTGCTGATTGAAACGGTCTTGATATAACGTGATTAATCAGGAATTCCTGAAAGAGGTTGACTGAAAACTGTACGATGCTGCATATCTATTTTGGATTATCTGCTTTTGTTTTCAGGACATGGGGCAGAACATACCTTGAAACCATAAATGCAATTACTCACTAATAAAATTAAAACAATTGATGGATAGACAAAAATTAAAACTTCAAAAATGTTTTGAAGGATTACGGGAACAAATATTCTACAAAAAAAGCAATGTTGCGGGTAGTAAAAAGATAAAATTCACGAGTAGGTAATCTAGAAATTGAAACGAGATACCTAATACGGAAATCTAAACCGATGTTAGCAAATATTGTCTGAATGTAAATTAACGTCGTTCCGAGATGAATGCAAGTGATAATGAATGGAAAATGAGCGAAAAAGTGGCCACATATTGTGGGGCACGCATTAATTCGCTCGTTATTCAAAATTTAAATATGTGCCCTCAACTCGTAAAACGTGGCTTGTTAGTCACGCAGGGTATTAAAGTCAGTTTGTTCATTGTGAAATATGTTGTGCATATGTTGTAATTAATGGCTGAGGTATATAGGGCGAACAAACATTCGTTCACAATTCCGAATATTACATACTCATAATAAGAAGCCCGCCACGTAACAAATGGAAAATGCCTCAGTGGGAGATGATTAAACTCAAAACAGTTTGTTCACTGTCCCGAAATATAACTTAAAAATTAGGGCGTCCTCGTCACAAACTATCGATACCAGCGCCAAAGTCACATATACGCAACATAGTTTATGCAAAACTCATATTAAGAACAATTAAAAGACAAAACCCGTGGGTAAAATATACATTGTACGGTATTTCTTTGGTTCATTTTATCTTTGAAATTGAAATGTTATTAAAGTATTACGCGCAATGATTTTCTAGCCTCAAACTTTTAAAACCTAAAACCACCTCTTATTCTAGTTGGCTCAATTTAGGCGACAACAGCACCATACACCTTCATCGCCTCCTAGATTAAAATACAAACTGTTGGTTGGACCATCAAACCGACGGCAAGTATATTCATCCGCAAATCTCTTTTGCGTAAATTCTTGATTGGCAATGTCTTCGTTGTTGGCATAGATCCTCTCTCATTATTTCTTAAAATAATCTTATCCGATAAGAGACTCTTAAGAGAGAAATGTTTCAATGATAACTCTTAGATATTTAAGTCTTACACAGAATGAGTTTCTAGTTTAAAAACTAGTTACATCATAATCCTCGTCATATTCTCGTTGGTCTCTGTAGCCAAATATAGAATCGTACTCCATCAATCTCCTCATAGCTTTTAAGAAAACTGCTGTTCCGGCTATCAAACCGACAACACTTAATTTCATCCGCAAATATCTCTTGCGCATATTATCGAGTGGCAATGTCTACGTTAGATTCATTGATTTTCTCTCTATCATTCTTGAAATATTCTTATCCGATAAAGTCTTTTCAGAGAGAATATATTAAATATTATGAGCTAGATACTTAGGTATTACACAGAAAGAGTTTCTAGTAAATAAACTAGTAACATTATAATCCTTCTCTTAATTTAGTTGTTTTATGTAGCCAACAATAGAATCTTACTCCTTCAATCTCCTTATCAAGCTAATAAAAGAAAATGCTGTTAAGGCCATCAAACAGAAAGCACATAATATCATCCGCAAATATCTCGTTCGCATATTCTGGAATGGCAGTGTCTTCGTTGTAAGCATGGATCCTCTCTCATTCTTTCATGAAATACTCTTATTCGATAATAATTCTCTTCAAAGAGAAATTATTCAATGTTAACTGTTAGATATTTAATTATGACACAGATTGAGTTTCTAAATATGAAACTAGTAACATCATATTCTTCATCTTATTGTAGTTGTTTATGTAGCCAACAATAGAATCGTTATCCTTCAATCTCCTCCTAGCTTATAAGAAAAACTGCTGTTACAGCAATCAAACAGACAGCACATAATTTCATACGCAAATATCTCTTGCACATATAGAGTGGCAATGTCATCATTGTTGTCATGGATCCTCTCTCATTCTTTCTTGAGATAATCTTACCCAATAAAAAGTCTCTTCAAAGAGAAATTATTCTATGATTACTCTTAGATATTTAAGTATTATACAGATTGAGTTTCTAGTTAAGAAACTAGTAACAGCATAATGCTCGTCTTTTTGTATTTGTGTTATGTAGCCAAAAATGGAATCGTACTCCTTCAATCTTCTCCTAGCTTATTAGAAAAACTGCTGTTAAGGCCATCAAACAGACAGCACATAATTTCATCAGCAAATATCTCTGGCGCATATTCTCGAGTGGCAATGTCTTCGTTGATGGCATGGATCCTCTCTCATTTTTTCATGAAATAATATTACCCGATAACAAGTCTCTTCAAAGAGAAATTATTCAATAATAACTCTTAGATATATAAGTATACACAGAATGAGTTTCTAGTTAAGAAAGTAGTAACATCAGAATCCTCATCTTATTGTAGTTCTTTTATTTACACAACATTAGAATCGTAGTCATTCAACCAACATTAGAATCGTGGTCATTCAATCTCCTCCTAGCTTAAAGGAAATACTTCTGTTACGGCCAATAAACAGATAGAACATAATTTCATTTGCAAATATCTCTTGGAAATATGGAGTGGCAATATCTTCGTTAATGCCATAGATCCTGTCCTACTTTTTCATTAATGATTCTTATCCGATAATAAATCTCTTCAAAGAGAAATTATTCAATGATTACTCTTAGATATTTAAGTATTACGCAGAATGAGTCTCAAGTTAAAAAAGCTAGTAACATCATATTCCTCGTCTTATTATAGTTGGTTAATGTATTAAACAATGTGTTCGTATACCTTCTATCGCCTCATAGTTTCAAGACAAACTATTGGTACTTCCATCTAACCAACAGCACTGAATTTCATCCTCAAATATCTATTGTGCATATTCTCGAGTGGCAATATCTTCGTTGATGGCATGGATCCTTCTCATTATGTCCTGAAATAATCTTACCCGATAACAAGTCCCTTCAAAGAGAAAATATTCAATGATAATTTTTTTAGATATTTGAGCATTACACAGATTGAGTTTCTAGTTAAGAAACTAGTAACATCATAATCCTCATCTAATTGTAGTTGGTTTATGTAGCCAACAATATAATCGTATTCCTTGAGTCACCTCCTAGCTTACAAGAAAAGCTGCTGTTGCGGACATCAAACCAACAGAACTTAATTTCGTTTGAAAATATCTCTTGCACGTATAAGGTGGAAATGTCATCGTTAATGCAATGGATCCTCTCCTACTCTTTCTTGAAATAATCTTATCCAATAACAAGGCAATTGAAAGATAAATTATTCAATGAATACTCTTAGATATTTAAGTATTGAATATAATGACTATCTAATTAAAAAATATGTACATTATAATCCTCTTCTTATTAAAGTTGGTATATGTAGCCAAAATAGAATCGTACTCCTTCAATCTTTTCCTAGGTTATAAGAATAATGGCTGTTACATCCTTCAAACAGACAGCATGTAATTTCTACCGCCAATATGTCTTGTACTTATTCTATAGTGGCAATGTCTTCCTTAATTTCATGGATCCTCTCTTATTCTTTCTAAAAATTATAATCTTATCCGATAACAAGTCCCTTCAAAGAGAAGTTATTCAATGATATGTCTCAGATATTATAGTGTTACACAGAATTAGTAGCTAGTTTAAAAAACTAGTTACATTATAATCCTCGTCTTAATATAGTTGTTCTATGTAGCAAAAAATAGAATCTTATTCTTTCAATCTTCTCATAGCCTACTTAAGAAACTGCTTGGCCATGGCCATCAAACCGAAACCACATAATTTCATCCGCAAATATCTCTTAGATATATTCTCGAGTGGTAATGTCTTTGTTAGTGCCATGGATCCCCTCCTATTCTTTCTTTAAATAATCTTATCCTATTGCAAGTCTCATAAACGGGAAAATATTCAATGATAACTTTTTTATATATTTTACTATTACGCCGAATGAATTTCTTGTTAAGAAACTAGTTACATCATAATTCTTGTCTTATTCTAGTTGGTCCTTGTAGTCAACAATAGAATCGTACTCCTTCAATCCTCTCCTAGCTGTTTAGAAAAACTGCTATTACGGCCTTCGAACCGACACCACATAATTTCATCGGCAAATATCTCTTGGACATATTCTCGAGTGGTAATGTCTACGTTCGAGGCATTGATTTTCTTTACTTCTTTCTTGAATAATTCTTATCCAATAACAAGTCTCTTCAAAGACAAAATACTCAATGTAAAGTCTTAGATATTAAGGTATTACACAGGCGGAGTTCCTGGTTTAAAAACTTGTTGCATCATTAACCTCCTCGTATTATATTTGGTCTGTGTAGCCAACAATAGAATAGTAAAACTTTAATCAGCTCCTAGTTTTGTATAAAAACTGCTGTTGCAGCCATCAAACCGACAGCACATAATTTCATCCTAAAATATCTCTTGTGCATAACATTGAATGCCAATTTATTCAGTGATGGCCTGGATCCTGTCTCTTTCTTTCTTGAAAAATTCTTATCAGATAACAAGTCTTTTCAAAGAGAAAATATTCAATGTAAAGTCTTTCATATTAAGGTTTAACACAGACGGAGTTCCTAGTTAAAAAAACTTGTTGCATCATTAACCTCCTCGTATTCTAGTTGGTCTGTGTAGCAAACAATAGAATAGTAAAACTTCAATCAATTCCTACCTTATATGAAAAACTGTTTTTTGGCCATCAAAACGACAGCACATTATTTCATCCTTAAATATCTCTAGCGCATATTCTCGAGTGGCAATGTCTTCGTTAGAAATGGGTTAAATAAGAAACTAGTAGCATCATATTCTTCATCTTATTGTAGTTGGTTTATGTAGCCAACAATAGAATCGTTATCCTTCAATCTCCTCCTAGCTTATAAGAAAAACTGCTGTTACAGCAATCAAACAGACAGCACATAATTTCATACGCAAATATCTCTTGCACATATAGAGTGGCAATGTCATCATTGTTGGCATGGATCCTCTCTCATTCTTTCCTGAGATAATCTTACCCAATAAAAAGTCTCTTCAAAGAGAAATTATTCTATGATTACTCTTAGATATTTAAGTATTGAATAGAATGACTATCTAATTAAAAAATATGTACATTATAATCCTCTTCTTATTAAAGTTGGTATATGTAGCCAAAATAGAATCGTACTCCTTCAATATTTTCCTAGCTTATAAGAATAATGGCTGTTACATCCTTCAAACAGACAGCATGTAATTTCTACCGCCAATATGTCTTGTACTTATTCTATAGTGGCAATGTCTTCCTTAATTTCATGGATCCTCTCTTATTCTTTCTAAAAATTATAATCTTATCCGATAACAAGTCCCTTCACAGAGAAGTTATTCAATGATATGTCTCAGATATTATAGTATTACACAGAATTAGTAGCTAGTTTAAAAAACTAGTTACATTATAATCCTCGTCTTAATATAGTTGTTCTATGTAGCAAAAAATAGAATCTTATTCTTTCAATCTTCTCATAGCCTACTTAAGAAACTGCTTGGCCATGGCCATCAAACCGACACCACATAATTTCATCGGCAAATATCTCTTGGACATATTCTCGAGTGGTAATGTCTACGTTCGAGGCATTGATTTTCTTTACTTCTTTCTTGAATAATTCTTATCCAATAACAAGTCTCTTCAAAGACAAAATACTCAATGTAAAGTCTTAGATATTAAGGTATTACACAGGCGGAGTTCCTGGTTTAAAAACTTGTTGCATCATTAACCTCCTCGTATTATATTTGGTCTGTGTAGCCAACAATAGAATAGTAAAACTTTAATCAGCTCCTAGTTTTGTATAAAAACTGCTGTTACAGCCATCAAACCGACAGTACATTATTTCATCCTTAAATATCTCTGGCGCATATTCTCGAGTGGAAATGTCTTCGTTGATGGCATGGATCCTCTCTCATTCTTCCTTGAAATAATCTTATCCAATAAAAAGTCTCTTCAAAGAGAAATTATTCAATTATTACTCTTAGATATTTAAGTAGTACACACAATGAGTCTCTAGTTTAAAAAACTAGTTACATCATTATCCTCGTCTTCTTGTAGTTTTTTTATGTATCCAACAATGGACACGTTTGTATTTACTTGCCTCATAGTCTATAAGACTATTTGCTGGTTCTTCCATCAAACCGACAGAACTTAATTTCATCCGTAAATATCTCTTTCGTATTTTTTTATGTACCAATGTCTTCGTTAATGGCATTTGTAACATTAGCTTATGCAGTTTGATTGCTGGCGCCAGGTTCTAGCACTCGTTTTCGTTGCGGTTTTTTGTATTTGCCTTGCCGGACGCCCGGTTGCGCTTCAGTTGAGTAAGGTATTTTTTCGTCGGCTCCTCGGGAGAAATGGAATTTGTCGGTTTGGTGGTCGTGGTATTAGGAGCCGTTGCCTGTGGGAGGTCGCGGAATTTGTGGCGTTTTTCGTTGGACTCCAGATTCTTTTAAGTTGTCGGTGTTTCTTTCCGTCGCTTGTGGGTTCCTTTTCCTTCTTATCCATCCCCCTAACTTCCCCCTTTCCCGGCTTTCCCGCCTTTCCTTTCCTTTTTGTGATTCTCAATGATGAGACGTGACTCGCGACACTTGGTATGAGCGTAAGTCGCTGAGAGAATTACGACAAGGAAATTCCTACTCTTTTTGTCCTATCCTTCCTCGTCCGAGTACAGGCGGGCGTTTCCCTTTCCTCTACCTATGCTGGCGCACACCCCTTTTCCTTTGTTTTACCCGATCCATTTCGTACTTTGTCCCCCACTACACCGGACCCCGCCCAGAGCTAGTTGGGAGCCCGAGGCGCCGCGCCGTTGCATCTGTCGCCCATCGTGGGGCCGTATATGAGTTGTCTTCTTCTGCTACGTTAGGAGAGGGGGAGAGACAGCCGAGGTCGGTGTTTTTTTAGCTTAGCCGTCGTTTTTTTTCTCAATCCCCTTGTTTTCCTAACCCATGGTCCAACCATTTCCCTAGTAGTTCAATCCCCGGTGGACCTCGGGGAAAGGTGATTGTAGACACCCCTGTTTTCCTTCCCTTTTTGTTTAGTGTTCTCGTTAGTTAGGATGGCAGATGGAGACATTCCTGAAGGCACGTCTTGGGTTAACAACCTGCCTAAGTCGGAAGCGCAGAAGTACTGTGAGCGATTTGGGTAAAGCACGGAAGGTACACTCGACCAAATTCGGGCCAGAATGTGGATTTATTGTCGAGGGTTAGAAAGTGAATCGGAAGGGAGAACCCATTCCTCCGAAAGAATGGAAACTTTATTGGAAAAGTTGGTTAATGCGATGACGATAAAAGAACCCGGAGTTATTTTGTTAGATTTGTCCAAGTGTGCGAGCCGTAAAGGGTTGGTATTCTCCGGAAACGTTGGAGAGGGATTCGTAACCGCATTTTCAGAAGCGTGTTCCGATTTTCAGTGTACGAAAGGTGTTTCTGATGAGTTGATGTGGCGTTTGACTCCCGATTTACTTGACGGAAGCGCGTTAAAATGGTTTCGAGTAAATAGATGTTCATTTCTTTCGCTCTCAGATTTTGAAGCTGCTCTACGTGCCTACGTGAACCCGAATTGGTTGAGTTGGCGTATTTAACTTAATTCCCGTTTACCGTAAATATATTCCTAAATGCATTTTTTCTAATTTGAACGAACTTACGGTGGCAGGCAGAGCAGTGGAAGAAACGCTGGCGACATGCGACTTGTATCAACCCTCCCTCCGAACCCTATATCCTCCGAAATGGTCGATCCGGAGTTCGGCGTGGAGCGGGAGGTCAGCAAGGACTCGCATTTCGTCATGACCGCGGCGAGACCGACGGTCGAGGCAAGCTCTGGGGTATTACTTAAGTGTTGGAATTTTGGGGCATTAGAACATTATTATCGTCGATGCAAGAAGGCGCTTAGGAAATTTTGCCGCCATTGCGGCAAAGCGGGGGAAACAGTGGTAACCTGTCGATGCTCGGGAAATGGGAACGAGGCGTCTTAAGATCGGGCGTAGACCCCTCACATTCAAATGAAGACCGCTCGGATTAGATAACCGCTGGAGTGACTGGCTGAATAGAGTGAGGACTTTCATGAGTAAGAAAGACGACCTCCCGGGACGCGAACGGGACGGGCGGATGTTCATAGAGTTGGAAATTTTTGACCAAAAGTGGCCCGCTTTGTTAGACTCAGGCTCTCCTCAATTCTTAGTTAATTCTACCATGGAGTCATGGTTGAGAGGTCTTGACGTGCCCATAGGCACCAAGGTAACTCAAACGGAATTGGGGGATGGGAGTCGGCCAAATATTTCTAATTTTGTGGACATCCTTGTAAATTTTGCTGGCAGAGTAACCAAATTCCGTTTCGATAGTCTGCCAACTATGACTTATTGTATAATTTTGGGAGCGGATTTTCTACTGAAAATAGGGGCATGTTTAGATTTTACAGATAGACAAAAATAACAGTTAATTTAATGAAAGTTAGGCAAGGCCCAGCAAAAATTTACAGTTCACAGGCATTGCTCAGGTAGACATGGAAATATGCCGTTGTTGAAATCGGAGAAAAATTGGTAGTTAAGGAGTGGAAAAGACAATTTTCAAGCTAAAATGAAGCGTGAAAAATATAATCAAATGCAAGAATTAAATTCTTAGTTCTTTCAGCAATCTGATAGTGAAAATCCGATGCTTTTCTTATGGGTGTAAATAACAGGGGCCCGTTCAGGAGCCCTTGGGGCCCTGAGGAAATTTAATATAGCCTATGACCGCGTCCCAGTGCACTCAATTACCCACATGCAAAACCCCACAAGCAATTTTATTTACCGAACAATACAATTGACTTAATCGATCTAAACTTACGCATTTGTTTTTTAATTAATGGAAAAGAATAATCAACCTCTAAAATCTGTATGGGCAAATTGTTTTCATGGTAACAGCTGAATGCCTCTCGCAAAATATTTGCGTTACCATAGCTCGGTAACAAAGGAGTTGCGACACCCTCCTTATTGAACGATAATACTTGAAATCACCTCCTTTATTATGTTCAGCGGATATGCAGATTCCTATTAAAACAGCTTGTACATGTTCGAGACGCGAGTTTGCTCCTTTTTTACCCATGACAAAAGTGTCCAACGGGCCTAAAGAAGTTTTCACTTCAAAAATTTGAATACAGTAGTACATGAATAGTATATATAGTCAGAATACATGCTTAAAATTATATTGAATATATCCTACATCCTACATCCTACATCCTACCTACAAGTGCTACATATTCAACATATGATTGACCATGCATGTGGCCTGCAACGTGCAGCTGCAGTAAGAGCAAGTACAAAAATTATGTACATGCTTCATTAACAAAATAAAGGTCTACACAACCATTATGTTGACAAGAACATTCTGCCATTTTTAAGGGCTACATGCTTGACCATAAACGTAAGCTGAATGCATACGTTGCAATTGTCATTCAGCTCACGTTAAGCTCAAGCCACTATAATTTAAGTGCTATTTGTTCGTTATTTCAAAATCCCACAACTTTAAATGTCCTGAACTCGATACTCTCAGGCCCTACTTTGTAAAATTCCATTTTGATAGAAACAGAACAGACTTTGCAAATTTTACAATTGAATTTATTCACTACGACCGGTTTCGACGCATAGGCGACATCTTCAGGTAAATTTTCAGGTCAAGAACAGAGTATATATACATGAACTGGGAGGGTATGGTGGGGGAGGGAAGGGAAGGAAGGTAGTGACAGGAGGGGGAAAGGAGATACAGTGGGAAGGGGGGGGGGGTGAATGAAGGCTTAGGTAGGAGGAAAGGTGGAGTCCTTCTTCCACCCAGCTGCAGTGAAGCATACTGCTTACCCAAAGTCAATCCATGCAGCCCCTTCTTCCCCCCCCCCCCTATCCCCCCCCCCCCGCCAACCTCCAAAGCATACACTTCGTAATACATACGTAGTATTTACTGAATGAAGCATAATAAAACAACATACATTGCGTAAGTAGACAAATAGATCATCACCCTGTCACTTGGGCGTAAACAACCTCACAATTTAAGAGACTCTCAACACAATAATCCCTCCCAAGGACAAATCCTAATGTCTATTTCTAATTAATCATTACCTGCCTTAAACGTAGACGGATTAATATTTTCAACAAAATCACATTGGACACCACAATGCAATGAAATGAAAAGATGATACTTGGGGTGAGGGAGATAATTCACTGAATGAAGAACAATAAAACACTACACTGTTTATCCTTAGCTGGGGCGTATTTAAAGAGATGATGTCTAGCTAATGTATGTAAAAATATCACCGCTTAGACACAAGCAATCCAGTGCAGCACATAAAGAACACTTTTAATCACTGGTATGCCTCAATGCATGCAGTCAAAACACACGAAAAACCTTCGTTTTAATGTTATCACGAAAGATGGCACGGTTGATCCTTGAACATTGAAACTCAGTGATGCCAAAATTATTTATACTTGAAATAAAATGTTCCACTGGGATAATATGCTTTAAATCGTCACAGCTAAAAACCAAATCAAGACGTACGATCGAAACTATCTTCCAATATAATGTTGCGCAGCATTATAGACCGCTATTCACATTTGGAGTCCAAGAATAGTATGAATTAAACGATTTGTAGCTTATAGAAAATATCACACTACGATACTTCTTCAAATATCTCAAATGTCTCAGTAGCAACAGTAAAAGGCTAATGGAGGTGCCATTCGTACAGAGCAGTGGTTTCTTGTGGTACATAGTAAGTATTTTTGTATGCCAAATGCTGACAAGTAGGAAATTTAACCCCTCGTAGTATGGATCAACTTACGTCAAGAATAATAAATTATTATTGACTAGAATGAAACTAACTCAAAAAGGTATTACTTGCAAGGCACTACTCGAAAGCCATTCGGTAAACAATTACATCACCAAACACTAAAAACGTAATCTAACATAAATTCTATAAAACATTCATCAAAAACCGTGAAAAATTCTTGATTGAAGCTTTCGCGGCTCATAATAACCAATAAAATAATAATACGGGTGTATACCGCGTGTTATATCAATTTGTCGCGACGTATCGTGACCCACTGCTAGCCACTTATTCATGGGAATGAAACTTGCTGCCACTATTTGCTCTTATATATCTATCTCCACTAAAATTGGTTCAAGTGGGAGAGTAGGAAGGGGGGAGGGAGTTAGGACAGGTTGGGAAGTGGTAAAGGGGTAGGTAGAGAATTTTTTCGGATGCCTGGTTTCCATGTCCTGCTGATATATAGGCCACCATCTCAATTGAAATTCTGTTATTTTTTCTCTATCTCGATGACCTCACGGATGAACTGGGGTTTGATTTGAATCTCCCCACCTCAGCGATAACTTCCGATTTTTCAAAGCCAATCGCGAGTCCCAGGGATTCGTGCTCAACCACTGCGTACTTCGTTGTTTGCCCCAGTCGAATGGTAGTTTCCAGTGTAATGGCAGCCCAGTTCGTACTCCTCCAGTCGAGTTTTGACTGAGCATCGTGTCTCCCCGATGTATTTTTTACCGCATGCTCCGCAGGGAATTTCGTATACCCCTTCGATTTGTAGCGGTGTTCTGTTCTTCATATTTCCTATGAGGTGTTTTACTCGCACCTGTGGTTTAAAAATTGCCTTAATGCCATATTTACGAAGGAAGATGCTTATTTTATCGGTCGTGCCTTTAATGCACGGGAGGAAGGTTTCCTTCTGGCTGGTGATGTCCGTAGTTTCGGATGGGTTCCTTATGTCCTCCTTTGTCTTGTTGAGATTTCAGGACGCTCAGTCAAAAATCGACTGTAGGAGAACAAACCTCCCATTCGACTGGGGCAAACAACTAAGTTTTCAGTGGTTGAGCATGAACCATAGTGACACGCGATCGACTTTGAATAATCCAAGGTCATCGACAAGGTGGGAAGATTCTAATCAAACCCCGACTCATCCGCGAGGCCATCGAGATAAAAAAAAACAATTTCAATTGAGATGGTGGTCTACAAATCAGCAGCGCATGGAACCCATTCACCTCCCCCCCTGTCCGAACTCCCTCCCCCCCTGTCATAACTCCCTCCCCCCTGGCAACTCTCTCACTTGAACTTATTTTAGTGGGGACTGATATATAAGAGCAAACAATGGCAGCAAGTTTCATTCCCATGAAGAAGTCCCCAGCAGTGGGTCACGAAACGTCGGGCCAAACCGAAATTGCACACGGCATAAACCCGTATTATTATTTTACTAACCATGGAAAATAGTCATTACCTGAGTCTTAAATAGTTCATGGATAGATCGATTTTTTATTCTTACTCAAAAGAGTAAAAACGTGGATATTACTAACCCAAATCCACATCCCACAGAGGTAGTTGTTCCGCTCTGGATTGCGATGGATGTAATGACTGGGTGTAGAACGGGTAGACGATCAGCATATAAAATAAATGCATATTTCTCTTGGCATAGTGTTAATGCTCTATCACATACCTATTTTATAAGTTAAAGCTCGATTAGCTGCATTTATTGGAAGTAATATCACCGATAGTGTACGAATCAATTCAATGAGCTTTTCGCGGCACACTAATTCCTGGTCTGCACTACATGCCTACTTTTAGAGAATTCACTTAAGGTTTGCATTAAATGTGGTAGTATGCTCTTACTTGACTGTGTTATGGCATGCACTTGAAGAGATTCCATAATCTACTGCAGCGTAACAATTGCTCATATGTAAGAACTAAAATCAATGAAACTAAACAACTGACGGTTAGCACGGCGAGCTTGAAATAAGTGTTAGAAGTACTGTTCAAGGAACTTAAAAAAAGGTATTTTATGCTCCTTATGGCACTGATGTGCAACTGTGTACAACTAAGGAAATATATAAATTCAGGTATTCTCCATCATCTGAAGTTAAAGTTTTCTACTTTTAACTCAACTGTTTGATCTGAAACAATTTCCGTTTCACCTTCTTCTTTACGGGAATGATTCACTGCGATATCAAGACCAGTTTCATAAATCAGGGTATAATTATGATCGCAGACATAAAATTGAGACATTCCGATCATGCCAATTACTTGTATATCCAGAATTACATTGACCTCGTAATTACGATCCATCCTGTATGCTGTCTTTGATCATTATTTCAGCAAGATTTACCGTCATTCCTTGTCATCTGTTTCCCGGATTAGATTTTAATTGTTCTTCAGGTGCCTTTTGTTGAGGCCTGTTGGAAAATCTTTTGGAAGTGAGAAAGTTTCCTTACCTACCGTTTCCTACCTTACTTTACAGTTTCCCTAATTCTAGGCAGGCAAGCCAATGAGAAAAGCGAATTGCTCACATGGGAAACATAAATTCGCATATGAAAATGCATGATTTGCCGTTCAATCTTTTTGAGACCAACCTAGGCATAATCTGAATGACTCAAACAATTATTATTTCCTCAAACGTAATCAATGACCGTGTGGAGAGTGGTATGAAGGCCAACTGACTGTAAAATAATCGGGTGCTATATTTTTTTTAAATTACAACGTTGAATTAAATAATGTGTATTTATTTTCTACAAATCATTAATGAATAAATTCGATTTTTACTGAGTTAGCCACTTTATCTTCGGTCCTGAAAAATTATATAAGTACCAATTATTTTCATGGTTATTACCTATTCTAAAAATACTCCGACCTTCCAATATCAAAATGCGGACACGGGTGTTGAATAGAATCCGTAAAGTACTTCATTAATGGAGCACGTAAATTATGAGCGACACCTTGCTGCCAATACGGGTTAAAGTGTGTTCAATCTGATTGGGAAGTAGTGAGTGAAGACAAAATGAAGAAATAAATACCAAGAGTGAATATTCAGGTCAAACAGACTAAATGCGAGAAATTCGACTCCTTCCGAGGCCTTACTTTGTCGAGTTCCATTCCTTGTCCACGTTACTTAGAGATCAGAAATAGTTTATTTCTCACCATACGATCAAAACTTTGTTAATTAAGAGCTCCTTCGTTGAATGTTTCAAGCGAGGCATCCAATGACCTAACCTTAAGGCTTTTAAGAGTTCCATAATATGGCTACAATTCTTACGCTACGAGTGATTGCGAATAACTCATTCCCCAAGATTCAGATTGTTCACGCTACTTAAAGCACGCATTTGTAGTTGCGAACGTCAACACAAGGTAGGCATAAAAATCGCATTGGTGAATTTTATGATGAGCCAAAAAAATTATTTCTTCACTTTAAGTTCACCATCAATTACTGTAAGTTATATTGCAATGGTCACCATGTAATTATTGTCTTCTCCCTCAAGAATAAAGACCTCGAGACACTACTTTGCTCTGGTTAGGTCTCATCTCAAACCCACAACGAGCATTTGGGACCCAGCGGAGAAAAATTAATTTAATCGAACAAATATTACAGATGCACACAAAATCTTCGTTTCAATCTACTAAGAGAGAATCGAAAGAGAGAGAGAAAGAGAGATAGATAGGTAGATAAACATTTTAATTGGAGCGAGATTGAGAGAGAAAGAGAGAGAGAGAAATCCGAAGCCATAAAGATAAGCAAGAGCTAACGATGAAGGTTGAGGCTTTCCAAATGTGGTGCGATGTGAGTCAGCTAGAAATAAATTTGAAAAATATGTTTATACCTACGTCTATAAAATAGACCTATGCCTAAAGCCCTGTATGGCTTGATATTCGCACGAAAACACGTAAATAGGCTTATGCCTATCGTTTAGGGGTTGTGCATAAACTACGTTACCGTTTTAGGTGATTTTTTACCCCCACCCCCTTCGTTGACAACCGTAGTACTTTCCCCCCCCCCCCGACTTGTAACGTTGTCTCTACAAATGAAACTTTCTGTTAGAACATATTTTCTCAATTATTGAGTGATTATTTTTTTACATAGTTTGAAATACGACAAATAACGTAGCCGAATTAGATATAATAGAACTATCTTATCTCAATTGGAACAAGTAATAGTCATTTTTAAATTCTGACAATGAACCATGAATCACGGCGAAAGGTGCAGTGCTCATCTACTTTGTTCTCTCCCCTACCCACATTTCTGACTGCTCCCAGGAAATGTGTTGTCACGAGGTCGTTATTTAACCCGTGAGAACGTTAAAATGCAAGCATTTTGATGGTTTGAAGACTTGCGGTACTTTAGAGGCAATAGTTCAGTATAATTGAGTTAAATTATAAGCGTGGGGTGTAAGAAACACCCCGCGCGCCCTTCCTCATATGATAAACTGTGTAGTATTATCGACGCGATGATGACGAGTAAGAAACGTAAATAGACGCATTGTAACAGCAACGTTACTTAGAGTGAACCTCCCTTCCCCTAGTTACCCGCCGTATATTTTTAGGTCACTCCCTCCTCTCCTAAGTTGGTAACGTAGTTTATGCACGACCCCTTAACTCCGATGAAAATATAAAGTGAAGAAATTAAAGTTAAATGCCCGTGAAACTGTTAATATCTATTGCAGGGCTCCGATAAAAAATCATGGAAGTTAACTTTTAGAAGTAATAGCCGTGTGCACTTACCCATGGCTTGCGCAGTAAGTTACGTGGTTACGTACGACAAACCCGCTTAGTATACTAAAGGACGTAAAATGGTTAATGTCTATCGTAAAACTGCGATTAAAAAACCATTTTAATCAGCGTGACTAGTGACATATAAAGATGAACATAATTTTGCGATTTATTGTTAACTTTTAGAAGTAATAAACTATAGTGTGACTGTTCAGTTGGTGCCATAACCCACCCGCGGTGAAGGGTCGAGTCGCCTTCGACGCCGAGGCTCGGACACCGTGTTCGGGTCTGGGAGGGTCCAGCTAAATGAAGGTCAACCCCTCCACGGGGCTTCAAAAGCAGAAATCAAACTTGGGGTGGTCCCACCAAACGGACTTAGCCGGAAAAGGGGATTTCGATTAAAATGGAGCGTTGAGATTGAGGAACGAAACTACGCATTTTCATTGTCAGTCTTAAATTCGCTTCATTTGACGCGATGTTACAAGACGGGGCGAACTCATGGAACCTAACCTCACACTATTTCATGATTTACTGTAGTCAGCACCGGCTTTCCCTCACTTAACATCGGGTTGGTTGACACAGATTTTCTCCCTGAGAAAATTGGCGTTTTTGCCCCTTTGCCTTTGTCAAGGAGCGCGCGCGAACTCGCAGTGAAGGGCAAAAAACTATATCGCTCGCTGCGCTTGCGATTGGTAATTTCCTTCAAATTCGCTACATTTCAATCTAATGGCCTCTCAGGAATAAGGCATGTTACGTAAGGAAGTTGGTAGCTACAGAGGAAAACCCGGTGCAAGGATCAGTATTTGGCGTGTTCGTTAAATTTTGTCTGCAACATTAACAAAAATAATTCAATGACAGCCAAAGGTAGAGCTAAATAAATATACCCTTTTCCACTATTATTATTATGAAATACTCGTATGATGCAGCCACAGGCTGCTATACTGCTTAAAGGTAGCACAAGGATTTTTATTTTTTTTCCACGTAAAAATCATCCCTAGACACGTGGAATTCATGAATTCATCATTCGCGAATACGGATACGGAAAATTCACGAATATGTCACCCTCATTCAGTGGAGATCATCCCTCACCCCTCAATAAGACCCCTATATTTTCCGAGGGTACCAATTCTGCTTCAAGGTGCCACGGGACATTTAGTTTTTTACACAAATATCTTCCCTTAACTCTACCACTCACAAATATATCATCCGCGTTAGCACTTATCAGTTTTATCTTTTTATAAAATATTTAAAGGTCAGTTATTTACTTCTTGCAGTTGAGAAGACATACGAGCTCTACACCGAACTTCCACATTATTTTTTTAATGGAAAACACAGCCGAACCAAATCCCATAGAAATGGGTTAAAAATTCTCATTCTTGGCCAGAGTGGTAAACGTTATTGTGGAATCATTAGAAATATGAGATTAATTCAATTAATTAATTCAAGACGTCAAATTCATGTAATGTATTACGTAGTGAATTCACGCTCAAACTACCGTAACACTGGCAATGGGAAAGGGACAGATGGGACATTGAGTGGTAGACGCATTTAGAGGCCCTATATTCAGAGTAGTTTACAAAAAGGAAATAGATAGTTTTATTATTTTTTAGTAGAGCACATCATGTCCGCGTACGTATCGTTACCAGATTGCGATTGGTTCTCTATGGCCTACGGAATGGTACACATGGACGTCATTCTAAAATGAAGTTGCCAAGGTTTTATTCTTCTTCTTCTTGCAGGCTTTAGACCTGTTCTTTACCAATTCATAATCCCTAGATTGTTTCAATCCCTACCTCGGTTGTCAAACCAACAGCAGAAATACACCTCTGAGATTCTTTCAGAGCCATTCCGTGACATCTCAGAAACTACCTTCTCTGAGATGTCTCCGATTAAGCTCTATGTCCGCTTTTGTCGTGGTCTCAGAAATAGCATGTGATGCCTCTGAGGTCTCATAAACATCACTAAGAGGTCTTAGAGAGGACTCAAATTGTATCTCCGAGACATTAAAAGTAAAATCTCCAAGATCATTAAATCAGGATGATGAATGTTTTTCAAAAAATTTATTTTCGTAATACATTAACATGGATATTGACACATAATTGCCATTAATCTTCTATAGCTGCCTCCTGTGCGTCTTTATCCACGACTGCCCTGGAAAAATAATGAAAATTGTAATAGTACAAATCAAAACTTTTCTACATCTACGAAGTACCACCACTAGGGTTTGTGGCACGGGGTGATTCCACGCCATGCATGCAGCACTCGGACCAGTTCAAATCAGGACCTCGCACGTTGTCCCAGCCGCTAGGTGCAGACCCACCGCAGACCAAAAACCTGTCAGGGGAACAGTGCGCACACAAACCAGAAATTGGGAGAGTGCTGCGTAAATGAACATGCGAACACGCAGTTCACTGTTTAAGAGCCAGCTACTGGTTTATGTTACTAATACTTTAATTATGAGTACTGCGAGATACTACTTTCTGCATAAAACAAAAACATGGCAGACATTTCATGCGGGGTGAAGATTTAATGATGCTATGTTTTTTTTTGTTTTTTTTTCGAATAACCCATTTGAGGGTGCGATAAATCACTTCTGGATATGCCTTTTTTGATTTAATTTTCTTTCTGTCCATATTTCCTTCATCCTTTGAGAGTGCCTTTCCTTTTGTTCTTGCGTCCATTTTCTTCCATCCCTCGATTTTTTTCTTTCTGGAAATTTTGCTTAGTGAATTACTTCTCTAAAAAGAGTTCGGTCATCTATTGTGTCAATCTTTATTCCCAAGTTTTCCATATCTTTTTGAGTTTCAATGAACCAAGTAGGTTTGGATTTGTAGCTGTTTAGTAGGTTGAAGATCTTCTTGGTTAGTCTGGAGTTACTCATTCGAAATATGTGACCATAAAACTGCATTCGTTTTTTTCTCATTATATCGACTAATTTTTCAACTTTTAGATATAGCTCTCTGTTTGGTCTTAGTTTGTATTCTGCATTGCTGTTACTTTTAGGTCCCAATATTTTCCTCAAAATTCTTCTTTCAACCTTTTCTAATTTTTCGAGATCCCCCATTCTTGTTAGTTTAAGTGTTTCTGCTGCATGAAGCGTTTCAGGTCTAACCACTGTTTGGTAGTGTCTTAGTTTAGTGTTCCAAGATAAGGTTTTTTTATTATATATGTTTTTTGTCATACAAAATGCCCTTTCCATTTTGTGTATTCGAGTTTCTATTGCTATATTTTCTTTTGTGTTGTTTGTTATCAATTCCCCTAGGTATTTAAGGCAGTTTGTTTTGGATTTTGTGTTTGTATGGATTTTAAGATTTTGAGGGGCATCACCAATTTTTTTCATGAACTGCGTTTTTTCAAAAGATATTTGTAGACCTACTTTGGCTGCTTGTACCTGTAGTTCTTTGATTTGTTGTTGGGCATTTTCCAGCGAGTCAGTTAACAATTCCATGTCGTCTGCAAAAGCCAGACAATCTATAGTAATTTTATTTGGGTTCCTTCCTAAAGATATTCCTTTAGTGTCAATGGCATTCCTCCATTCCCTGACTACCTTTTCTAACGCACAGTTGAAAAGTAGAGGTGATATACCATCTCCTGGTCTTACTCCAGACTTGATTTCAAAAGAGGCTGAAAGTTCCCCCATAAATTTTATTTTGGATGTTGTGTTTGTTAAGGTTGCTTCAATTATTTTTGTAATTTTATTATCGAGTCCCAGTTCTCTTAAAATGATAATTAGTGTGTTTCTGTCCAGTGAATCATAGGCCTATCTAAAATCTACAAAAGTGACAACATATTTCAAGTTCCTGATTTTTCTCAATTCTATTATGTTCTTCAAATTTATTATTTGCTCTGAGCACGATCTTCCTTTTCTAAACCCTGCCTGATATTCTCCAAGCTGTGGATCAAGAATTCCCTCAGCTCTATTTAGAAGTGCTTTGGACAAGATCTTGTAAGTCACTGGCAGGAGGGAAATTCCTCTGTAGTTGTTGGGATCTTTTTTGTTTCCTTTTTTATGGAGCGGGTGAATCATGGCAGATGTCCATTCGGATGGTAAGCTGTTCGTTTCCCAGATTTCTTTGAAGATTTCTGCTAAACATGATATCACGTTGTCACTTGAGTATTTCCATAATTCAGCAACTATATTGTCTTCTCCAGAGGCTTTGTTGTTTTTTAGTTGTTTTGTGATTTCTTTGATTTCTTCTATTTTTGGTGGCTTGGAGTCCGGTTGGGTTGGGTTTTGAATATCAAATGTGAATTTTTCTTTTGGTGGATCACATGTGTGAAGCTCTTTAAAATACTCCGCAAGAATTATGCAATTTTCTGTGTTATTATATGCAATTTTCTGTGTTTTAGGATCTGTGAATTGTAAACTTGGTGGTGTATATTTCTTTAAGTTGCTTTTGAACGTTCTGTAGAATTCCCTAATGTTGTTCCGTTTGAAGTCTAATTCAATTGTCATGAGGTGTTCTTTCATTTGTTGTATTTTGACTTTTTTCAGACCTTTTGCAGCACATTTCCTCGCTTCTATGAGGTTTGCCCTGTTTCTATCATTTTTGTTTCCATTCCATATGTTCCAAGCTCTTTGTCTCTTAATGATTAGTTCATCACACTCCTCGTTCCACCAGGCATGTTTTCGCTTTTTTTTTAAGGAGAATGGTTTCTTCTGCTGTCTGGGTTATGTCTTTTTGGAGTTGTTTCCAAGTGTTCGGCATTTTTCTTTCCAAAATCATTTGGAAGTTATTTTCTGTAGCTAACTTTTGCAGGTCAAACTTTTTGGGTTGGTATTGATTTTTTCTTCTAAATATTGGTCTAATTTTTAATTTAATCATCGATAAGTAATGGTCTGAGTCTAAACCAGCACTCTTAGCAACTTTTACATTTAGTACTTCTGGGGCAGAGTATCTGCTTATAGCAACATGATCAAGTTGTTTCTCACCACAGATTGGATTTGGCGATACCCACGTGGTTTGTTTCCTGGGTAGTTTTTTGAAGAACGTGGATTTAAGTACTAAGTTATATTCCCTGCATAGACTTATGATGCTATGTTATTAAACAGAAGTGTATAGTCTATACTCTCCCTATTGAGGGTGGGAGTTACATATGATTGATCTATCGCAACTATTATGATCCCTTATCGTACGAGTAAAAAATTACATTTTAAATCGATCGGTTCTGCGGTCTGTTTCCTTTACCTTATTCATGTGCTCGTTTCTACTGTAATTCGTTGGCTCTAGCAAAATATGTAAAAAAACGTCCGGAAAAAATATTCTGCTTCGAACTTGCGCATAAGTTTTAACATGTATTTCTCCCTTCGATCAGTTAGACTAATTGCTTCAAAAATTCGGTAACACTGCTAAGTTTATCGTTACAACTTTTTTCAAATGTTGCCCCTCTCCGCTGTATTCCATTTATTTCTGAGATTAGTCCTACTTCGTAAGGGTCCCATATGCTAGCGGCATACTCCAGGTGAGGTCCTACGAGTGAAAAATAACATCGCTCTTTAACCTTCTCGTCACATTTTCCTAGTATTATTTGAATGAATCCTAATTTGCGACTACCCTGTCCGCAGATTTCCATAACGTATTTCCCCCAAGACAGTTCGTGAGTAGACGTCACGCCTAAGTATGTAACTGACTCTACATTTGATAATTTGGTTTGATTAATTACGTACGTTTCGTTGACCGAGTTATTCCTTTTCCAAAAATTCACAACGCACTTTTTAAAAATTCAATTCTTTCTGCCAAGTTTTGTACCATTCAATAATAGCATCTAGGTCTTTTTGTAACGCAACCCTGACAGACTCATTGCTTAGATCCCTGTACAACACTGCGTCGTCTGCGAAGAGGCGAATTGTGCTCGTAACAACGGTAGTGATGTCATTGATATACAATGATGTCATTTTACGTGAACTTGCGCGTTTTAATTCACCTCTATGCTGGGATGCAAGACTCTTCTGCATCATTTTCTTGCGTTTCCCTGCCTTAACCGGTAGCAATAACTCTCAATTATTTACAGCGTTGCCGCGTCGACAATTATATATACCAATATATATATTGCACGAGATAGACGTAAGAGAAGTCGGTCTTTAGTTACTGGGTTCTTCCTCATCACCGCTCTTTAATATTGGTGTACCGTAATAATACCGTTCTTGATTTTCCAATGGATAGAAACGAGATGTTGTGTTCGGGATTTTTCAAATATTATTTTCAAGCACGGTGCTATTTCTGATGCTCATTCTTTATTAACTCGGGTGGGAATTTTATCAGGATCCGGTGATTTCTTGGAGTTAATGGAATGCAGACTACTTTCTATTCCACGAATAGTGATATTAATAGACTGAATTGGGTTCTTAGAGAGCCTAGATATTTTAGCGGTGCTTTTTGGAGAGCTTTTTGTATAGACGCTTTGAAAAAAGGATATGAGAATATCTGCTTTTTCTTATTTGTTGTTCGCTCTTTTTCCTATATAGTTCTTCATATTACTGACGTTACTGTCGATTTGCTACCTTAAACCTCCTTCACGTATGACCAAAATGTCTTCGAGCTGTCCTCTAAACATTCGTCCAATGTTTTACTTTTGAATTCCGTTAATGCTTTTTGAAAGGCCGCCTTAGCTGCTGTTTTCGCTTTCTTGTATTTTTCGCTGACTTCTTATACTCCTCTTCGGGGAGATCCTGATGTGCGTTCTTCATTTTAGCGTGCCAGATTCGTTGTTACCTAAGAGATATCCGGACGGCTGCATTATACCACCTTGGGTCAGTGCTGACCTCTTTATGTTTACTTGGTATTGCGCTATTTATGGCTATTCGTGTGATACTACAAAAAGTATTCCATGCATAGTCAGTATAACAATTTTGACTAATATCAATAAATGTTTTATTTGAGGATCCCATTTTAAACATTCTAAATACGTCTTGTGAAATAAGTATACCCTCCTCTTTGTTGGTGCCTTTTTGTCAGTAATAATATGGAATTAAGCGTTTACTGCAGTGTGATCACTAATTTCGTTCACTGTTACTACGTTAAGGACGCTTTCAGGTATGGTAGTCGCCAAAAGACGTAGAACGTTGTCTCCTCTTGTCGGTGTTGTGACTAATTGACGCAAGGAATTATATGTGAACGTGAAGTGTGTCGAATAATTCCTTATCTTTTCCGTCATTTGTAAGTACATATATGTCTCCCAGTCTCTCGCGGGAACGTTGAAATCACCACCGATAATCATATTATTTTCGTTATTTTGACGCATGAAATGCTTCACCTGTCTGTCCAATTCTAAAACTGCATTTATGTATGCATTTACATCTACAAAATACCCTGAAAGCCACCTCAAGAATGTGCATAATTGATTAAATCTAAATTTTAATCGTCGGTCTGAAAGCAATTCCCATCCCAGTTGCTGCAAAAGGTCAGTAACCCTAACAACATTATCATAACGGCCCTTTATGTACTTTGCTGATCTTCTATGCACTCGTTCTAACCTGGTTTTTAAGATTACCTCATACGGATCCCAAATGCTGGCAGCGTATTTCAAGTGAGGTCTAACAAGGGAGAAGTAGCTAATTTCTCTAGCTTTATTTTCGCACCTACCAAGTACTCTTTTAAAAAATAACAATTTACAATTAGCTTGGCCGGTAATTTCCCGTATACGTTGACTCCACGAGAGGTCATTATTCAGTTTAACTCCGAGGTATTTAACCGATTCTACAGTCTCTAATTTGCTGTTGTGTATGCAATACCTGTTAAAAGGAGAGTTTTTCCGTTTCCAAAAATTCATAGCGACGCATTTATTTCAAGTTTAATTCTAACTGCCACGCATCGCATCACTCCTGAATCGCCTCGAGGTCCTTAGTTAGCGCTTGCTTATCATTAACGCTACGGATTTCACTATACAGCACTGCGTCGTCTGTAAAAACTCGAAGCTTACTTTTGACTACTTCACCGATATCGTTCATTTACAAAAGAAACAGAAATGGGCCTTTGAGACTCCCCTGTAGGACACCTGACTAGATTTCTACTTCGTTAGAAATAGCGCCGTGTAATACAACCGTTTGCACGCGATTGCTTAAGAATTCTCTAATCCAGGAAATTACGTCGACGTCTAACCCGTAGGATTTTAATTTCATGTGTAACTTTCTATGGGAAACATTATCAAATGCCTTTTTAAAGTAAAGAAAAACTGCGTCAACTGGAATGCTATGTTCACCCGAGACTAAATGATCGTGGGCAAAAAGTGCTAATTGTGTTTCGCAAAGTCTCCCCTTTCTGAATCCGTGTTGTGTTTTTAGAAACAAGTTCTGCATATCGAAGTGAACCATCCCTGAACTATCAATTATGTATTCGAGGACCTTGAAAGAGATCTACATCTACGAAGTACCGTTCAAGTCACCAATAGGGTGTGTGGCACGGGGTGATTCCACATTAGGCATGCAGATATGAGCGATATTGATCGGTAGTTCGATGGCTGTTCCTTATCACCGCATTTGAATATGGGAGTGACATTTGCAATTTGTCAGTCCATGGATACTTTGTGTTCTTTGATGGATTTACTAAATATTTTCTGCAAGTAAGGTGCTCTTTCACACGCTTATTCTCTACACACGCGGGCAGAAATATCTTCAGCACCAGGGGATTTACTTTAACTCATAGATTTTAACAAGGTTTCTATTCCCTGAGTACAAATATCGGTAGGCGGCATTTTTTGCTGGAAATGATTATTTATTGTGACGTATGTAATCTGTGATGGCTTGGTGAACACACTTTGAAAGTAGGAGTTTAAAAAATTGGCTTTTTTCAAACTGCTTGTGTGTACAAGGTATAAAATTCTCCAATGGCCGTAATAAATAACATTTATTACGGCCATTGGAGAATTTTATACCTTGTAACTTTAAGAGTCCGTAGAGCTCACGTTCCCTAGTTTTGCTCGTGTGTAATTCGCCCTTTTCGTTTCGTAGTGGATTAACTGTTGATCTATTGCCTTGAACTTATCTTACGTATGATCGAAAGGCTTTAGGGTTGTTCTGTAACTGTTCCACTAATGTTTTCTTGTAAATTCTAGGAATGCATTCCGAAACCCTTATTTTGAAGTGGCTTTAGACAATTGGTATTTTTCAATTATTAAATTGTGATCACCAGAGTTCAAATCTGTACGGAGTTTTTTCATCTTAGCGTGGCATACTCTCTGTTGTCTTAGCGGTTTTCTCACGTCTGCATTGTACCATCTTGGTTCGCTGCCCTCTTTTTTAACTTTACTTGGGATATATTTTCCGATCCCTGAATGCACGATCGAAAAAAATGCTTTCTAATTAGCCTCCGTGTCTAATTTTAAGCTTGAAGAGAATATTTTAGATAACTCTTGAACGCATTGAAATTGGCTTTTTTTATCTGCAGTACTTTCTTCTTTATTTAAAGCGTTTAATGATGTTCAAAGTGAACTTTATGGTTACTACTCTATGGTCACTAATGCTCTCAACAGTGCTAACCTTAATTACTTGTTGTGGTATATTTTTTGCCAATAATCAAGAATCCTCCGTTTTAGGGGTCGTAGCTATCTGATGTATGGCATTTGATGATAAATGTACAGCAGGGACTCGCAGATGTCCTTGTCTCTTCCCCCATATCCCTTGCATCGGGCATGTGAACATATAAAAATTATTTTTTTCGAGCATTTAATGGAACACCACACACTTTCTATGTCATTATCTGGAAATATCTCGGCTCTGCTGACGATCTCGTCTTTGATTGCAATAAATACTCCTCCTGTTCTCGCTATTCGGTCTTCTCCATAAATGGCATATGATTTTGAGAAGATCTCGGTATCCGCAATTTCATTCGTTAACCAATATTCTGTTCCTATCACTACATCAGCGTTCGTGCACACAATGAGATGGTGAAAATCAGCGACTCTTTTTTATACTACGGCAATAAACGACCACAATGGATATATAATCCCTGGGATGCGACTTACTGGTCCTTTCTTTAGAGTATTTTATGTCATGAATGGCACTCGTTTTTTATGTACCTGATCCGCGGTATTCATCACACGAAATCTTTGCGCAACAACGTCGTCAGAGGATACAAAGACTATGAGAGAGAAAAATGAGAAAAAGGAGGAGGAAAGAAAAGGGAGGATCTCAATAGGGGTATCAGTACATACAAATGTCAATTTTACATTACACGTTCTTTTTAAATACAACATAATATGTTTAACATCCTGCCAGTCTCTGTGTTAGGTCATTATTTTTCTGTCTTGTCTTACAGACTGCATAATAAATGTCCGGTCGGGTTTTAGTTGCTACATACAATTTTACAGCCTTTCAGTACTGACATTCATCATACTTCACATAACCTGAAACCAGTCCATCATCCCTAGTAATTTCCAGTGGAGTAATTTCCAGTCTAAATTCCCGCAAAATTCGCAAAATATAGTCAGGATGATGATCTGACATGGTTCCCAATTGGTATTCAACATTCATCGAAAGGAAATCGGTCATATTCCCCAAAACTCTAATCTCAGCCTTAACCTCTAATTCTCTTTTGAACCAGTCCACTCTGTCTTTCTCACCCCAGCAAGCCAAGTCATCTACATAGACTCCTATAAATAGATTTTTGCTTGCACTAACATACAAACATGGATCTTTTACAATTTTTTTCAGACCTAGTTCTTGCAAAATTGCATGTAATGCAATGTATGCATTGCATGTAATGTTGAATACCAACCTCTTGCACTTCGTTTTAATCCATATAAAGTCTTTAAAAGCTTACACACTTTCCCCTCTTCAGCTTCAAAGATCTTTGGCTGATGCATATACACATCTTCAGTCTAATTACTATGCAAATAAGCAGTTAAAACGTCAATGTGCTCCTGTACCCATCTGTTCTGAACTTTAAGTGTCGTCATTAACCTGATGGTCTTTCTCTTAATTACAGGGGCATAAGTCTCGTCAAAATCCATTCCACACACCTGCGAAAAGCCCTGGGAAATCAAACGTGCTTTAAATCTGTTCACACTGCCATCAAGGTTTCTCTTTAACTTCAAAACCCACTTGCAACCAAGTATGTTCTTACCAATGGGCCTGTCAACTAGAATATAAGTGCCCTTACTCTGAATACTTTTTAATTCATCCCTCATGGCACTTCTCCATTCATCAGCATACTCTCCACTTAGTGCCTCCTCTACACTCAATGGTTCCTCTATAAAGTCTGTCATGTTAGCTGAAAAATTGCAACAATGGCAAGTTTTTAATTTATGCACCCTTGTACTTCTGCGCAAAATGACCTCTGCATTCTCAACAGTGTTGGTTACATCCTCTACATTCTCAATGTTATCAACATTCCTGCCAATATCAACACTCACATTTTCACTATCAGTAACATTCTCATCACGAAAATCCCCATCTACATCCTCAACAGAATCTGATAGAATGAGCACTTCTGATATGACAGTATTAATGTCGTTTTTCTCCCTCAAAAAACCATCAAAAACCTTGCTACAGTATTCCCCACCTCCATCAGTTTGTAAACATTTTAGTTTCAAACCATGCAACCTTTCCATTTCTACTTTATATTCTTTAAATTTTTGCAAATCCTCATCCTTTATCTTCAAAAATTTAACGACAGCAAACCTAGAGTAATCTATATATATATATAAAAGAGGATGTCTGTTTGTCCGTCCGCTATGCGTTTCCATACGGCAGCAAGGATTGCGACCAAAGTTGGTACATTGGTGCATCTCATGCTCCCGAACCCAGTAGTGCTACTTTCGGTTGCGTCCGACGCGTCCTTAGCGTCGTTTTCTCATTACCGAACTCTGCAAGTGCGCTCAGAGCCACGTAGCACCCATCCCTGCGCTCTGCTTACTCTCCCACCTTCCGATACAACCCCATTCAATCTGCCATGTTAGTAAGTTTGTGTGCGCTGTGTGCGAGGTGAAGGCCGATTTGGCGACTTCCATTTCCGATACTGCCTTTTTTCGCAACTTCACCGTTTACAGGTAAATCGCCCACGAGTTTGTGTTCGAGATGAAGGCCGATTTGGCGGCTTCCATTTCCGACACTGCCTTTTTCCCACGCTTCCCAAAGACGCCGGACTTCTAATATATCCTTCTGGAATTTACAATCCACAATACGACTACTCAGACAGTGCTGTTTCTCTTGGTGCCATGTGTAAAATCTGTGAACATTGCGGGGCTAACAAATGGGACAAAGAAACACCAGGGATGTGTTGCAGTAATGGGAAAGTTTAATTGCCTCTTCTTCTTGAACCTCCAGAACCATTGAAATCATTACTGACACAGACTACACCACAATCGAACCAGTTCTTGCAAAACGTTCAGGCCTACAATTCCGCATTTCAGATGACCTCTTTCGGCGCTAACATTATCCACGAAGGAGGTTTCATGCCCACTTTTAAGATTCAAGGCTAAGTGTATCTTAGAATCGGTTCTTTGATGACGCTGCAAAATGAAGAACCAAAGTACCTGCAGTTCTTTGTTCTCCTGCTTTGTTCCTTTACCTACAACTCCTGCTATGTTACCATGAATTCCAAGTATCCCCCTTCTCCTTCCCGAGGAACGCCGGGTGGCCTGCTAGTCATCAATAAAACTCATTAAATATTTTGCACCACCATTTGATCTAGTCGGGGATGTCTTGAGATTGCACCAATTCTAATTGCTGACTAGATTTCCTATCACTTTTCTTTGATAGAGTACTATTAGTCATTTTTCCTGCAGTGCAAATTTCACAATCCTTTTCATTGTTCACGCTCAATTTCTCTAGACCTGGAATCTTTTTTATTGCATCTAGATTTATATGTCCCAGCCTTTGATGCCATAAATCTGTACTCGCCGGCTTTAATGCCACCGCCTCTATTTCTGACTCGCTATCATTCTGAGTATCATCCCAAAGGAGATCAACATGAACGAGACATGCCTGACTCGTATGGAAAGCATCTCCCTACATGGCTTCATACCCTTCATGCACATATGCAGTGAACACTATATCATTAGCATAAATACCAGTTGCACAATCTTTGCTAAACAACATATCCACGCCATGCTCAGACAACCTTGCCACAGAAATTAAATTAAAGTTCAAATCAGGTACAAACAATACATTTCTCATTTCAAGCGTATTATTACCACAATTATCAGTCAAATTAAGCTTAACCGTTCCTCTACCATGAACTTTAATTATACCATTTCCAAGTGTTATACTTCCACCACCCGGAGAGAATGATGTAAACAATTCTCTTTTTGAAGTCATGTGTTCAGTAGATGCTGAATCTAAAAACCATACTTGAGAATTTTTCACTGCTGACATGGCGCACTGATACAGCTGATAGTTTTGCCCTTTGACTGCTTATCACCCGTTCTTCTATCATTCTTATTTGCAACCCATTCTTATTTATTAGAACAATCAGCAGCCCAATGTCCCCGCTCATGGCATGTGTAACATTGAATTTCAGGGCAATATTTACTCATATGAACATCGAAATTTGAATATCGAAAGCAACACCTAACATTCTAATCTCTCTTGGCTGCCGATGTAGTCTGATTCCTTCTCGAGTTTTCCCTGGGCTGGAATTTCCTCTCTCTGGTTACGAGCGCCAGCTGATTGGTCCCCTCTGCTACATTCATTTGCAGTCTCCGTCTCTCTTCATCCAAGAGTCGTCCCTTTACCTTCCGTGTTGTAAGGCTCTGGTCTTGAAGGACGTTCTGTACAAAAACGTCGTAATCCTCCAATGGAAGTCCAACAAGTAGAAAGTTTGCGATCACTTCGTCGTTGAATTCGATCTCTCCTCTCTGTACCTTCTTATTCAGCCTCTGGATTAAGGCTGCATACTCTTGCCTGCTCACGTCATGTGTTTTTGTAACATTCACCACCTCTTTCAACGCCTACAGCGCATGGTAATTCGTCGACGTTACGTGAATTTCCTCGAGAATTTCCCTTGCCTGCTTTGCGCGCGTACATGCTTCGATATCCAACAGAAAATCATCTCCCACGGTTGTATACAGAACCGAAAGAGCCTTCCTATCCAATCGCGACTGGTCAAAATTAAGCTCTGTATCATCGAACCCAGGGTCCACAGCATTCCAACAATTTTTATCAATTAAATGAGCTTTCACTCGCAACTTCCATGCAAAGTAATTGCCGTAAGATAATTTCGAAATATGTACATAGTCACGATCATCCGCTGCCTCCGCCATCATGAGCTTGAGCTTGAGAATCTTGTCGTCGCACAATCACAAATTAATCTGCAATACCGCGATCTCGCATTCACAAATCAATCAATTACGTTCTGGGTCCATAACCTATTGTTTTAGTTAATTATCGCGGCGAAATAACAGTCTCTGCATTCTAAAGATGAGTTTATTGCTGCACACACACACAACTCTCATTACAGTACATGACACAGCGGCATGGTAGCGTGGGTAAATAGTGGCGCCAAAATACAGGCAATGAAACAAAATTCAGACTCACTGTTGTCAACCTCGAAATGCAATCATATATAATAAATGACATACGCAAATATACAACAAGGGCCATATCCAGAAACCTTGCTATAGCATTATCTCCACTGATACGTCTTCCACGGCTGCTATAGCGGGGATGGCGCGCTGCAGTATGACCTAAACGCGTGCTGCAAGAAGTAGTGAACCCCAGACCATGGTTCTAAGTACCATTCACCAAGTATTGCGGAGAGTTGCTGTTGCGGGATTTCTGGATACCGTGTAACGGAGATTCTGCTACAAGTTCAGCGAGGTTTCTGGATACGGCCCTTAGTGACGGAGCGCCCACCATCATAACACATGGGGTTGCACTTTTCCTGCAAAAATGAGCTCTTTCCATTTTAGACTTGCTATGGGAAAAGCCGATTCGATAACGAGACAATTGGATTCCTTTGCTTCCCGCAGTGAATTTAGTTCAAGGTCAGTATTCTAACGTGCGTAAACGAAGTCGAGAGTTTGGCCGATATTTGGTCCCACTTGATTAAGAAGGAATCTTATGAAGTGTAGCCGAAAATTCTCAGTCGCCAGAGACGGCCTAGATAGACAACGCATGTTGATCTTCCAACACCGATCTGTATGATCCGCTTGCGTAGTTGGTCGGGATAATAAAAAATCACGTGATTCACCAAGTGATTGTTCAAATAGAATATAACCGAATAGAACAAAGGAAAAATTAAACCAAAATAAAGGGATTAAAACTTGGATTTTTCTACGGGAAAACGATAAGTAAAATGCATTTATTATCAGTCCATGAATTTTTATTGCCTCTTCAATGGGTTTATTAAAACGGCGAGTGCCGTCTCCGTATTTTGCCGTAGTAAAACATCGCCTCCTAATACGCACCATGCATACTGAACTATTTTTAATTAAATAATATTCGTACAGAACATTTAAACATTTGAATTGTCATGAAAGTCCCGCAATAATTAAATAAATAGGGGTACTGTATATTTAATACATTAGAATTGTCAAGAAAATACCTATATGATTAAATCCAATGCGTATTTGACTTAGAATATTTTAGCATTTCGTTAAAAACTCGGTATAGTTAAATACAATGCGTGCTGGACTGAGTAAAACTCGTAATAATAAAATTATATGCGTACTGGACTTAGAAAATCTTAGAATTTCCAAGAAAAACTTGTTGTAATTAAATAATATGCCTACTGGATATTTATGATATTAGATTTGTCATGAGAAACCCGAGAAACCCGTAGAGTATTTTAGAAAATCGGAGAAAACCAGCTTAAATAAAATAAAATGCAAACCTGAGGTAGAATATTTTACAATTGCCGAGAAAAATGCCGATAATTAAATAACATACGTACTGTGCATTAAATGAATTTTATTTTGAATGCGGAGAAAACCCCGTTTTAAAGTAATAATGTGCGTACTAGACATTTAAGCATTGGATTTGTAGAGAAAGTTCCGTTCTTATTAAATAATATGCGTTCTGGATTTGTCAGGAAAAGCCCGTTATGAATAAATACAACGAGTACTGGGCATTGGAATATTTAGAATTGCTGTAAAACACTCCGTATAAATAAATAAACTGCGTACTGGACTTAGAAATTTTTAAAATTGATGAGTAAAATCCGTAGTAATTAAATAATGTGCGAACTGGAATTAGAACAACTTAGAATTGCCGAGAAAACCCGTCATAAATAATTAAAATGCGTACAGAACTTAGAACATCATAGAATTGTTGAGAACAACCCGTTAACATTAAATAATATGTGTACCGGATATTTAACACATTAGAATTGTCAATAAAAACCCGTAATGAATAAACAATGAGTAGGTACTGGATTTAGAAAAATTGATGTAAAAAAAACTCTGTATTTAATTGATACAATAGTCGGGACTTTGAAAATTATTGTATTGTCGATAGAAACCCGTTATATGATATTTGTACTAGCCATTTTAAATTTAGATTTGTCGAGAAAGTCCCATTATTATTAAATAACATCCGCCCTGAATATTTAATACATTAGAATTGTTGAGAAAACCCCGTTATGATTAAATAAAATGAGTAATGGACATGTTTTAGAATTGCTGTAAAAACTCGGTATAGTAGGTATGCGTATTGAACTTATGAAACATTAGAATAACCCAATAAATCCGTTATAATTAAATAATATGCGTACTCGATATTGAATGCATAAGGATATGATGATGACTGTTATGATAAGAACTGGAATTATAAAGCAGCCGTCTCGATGTTTTGTGGTAGTTGCAATTCGCGGCGTGAATACTCAAATAAGAGAATTGATAGCAGTGT
Organism: Pyrrhosoma nymphula; assembly: GCA_963573305.1. Classification (NCBI taxonomy): domain Eukaryota; kingdom Metazoa; phylum Arthropoda; class Insecta; order Odonata; family Coenagrionidae; genus Pyrrhosoma; species Pyrrhosoma nymphula. The sequence goes on along the minus strand of OY754333.1, from coordinate 81,702,072 downwards.
TGCGCGAGTAATAAGTAAACTTAAAAGGCGCGGTTGTTACCAAGCGGTAAACATATCGTGATTTAGATCTAGTAAGAGCTCAAAAATAGACAAAACTTCTCTGGTCTTTGACGCTTTTATCAAAGTGAAAAGGTATTTATTGACTTATCAATTTACATATTGTTTTTTCTCATACATCATTCCTCCATGAGTAAATTTGGTGTGACATTGGATTGGGATACATCATTCCTCCATGAGTAAATTTGGTGTGACATTGGATTGGGATGTGGGCAATGTTTCTAGGTATCATGTTGGTATTCATAGTTTTCTTTGCGTGCAGGTCATTGATGGCGTCCTCCAGCTGGCGTCTATTAGGGGTGCTGTAACATGTAATCTTCTGTGGCCGCTTGACAAGTGCAGTCTGAAAAAAACGTGAAACATGTGTTAAATTTTGTATATTTATTGTTAGTCTTTCAATTTATAAATTGTCATTAAAGAAGACTTTAAATACAAAACTGTTTTTATTGTACTGTTATTATAATTTTTTCCAGTTTTTACTTTTAAGTTTTACAGTTTAAGTTAACCGTCGTGGTTTTATAGAAATTGCTGTTATAGAAATATAGAAATTGCTGTTGCTTGTTATTTTGATTACCCCTCACGAAGTCTGGACTTGGAGCGAAAATTTCCCAAAAACCCGACCCAAAATATTCAAAAAAATTTATTCAGAAAATGTCCTTTTTATTGAGCATACAATACAGTACTGCAGTCGGAGATAGGACCAACAGGAACTGGACGAGAAGAACATATTAATTTTTATTCAAAACATCCAAAAACTTTCATTAAATCCAACGACAGTTTATAACACACATATTGAGAGTGCCCTCCGAGACACAAGAAGGGCTGCTAGCTCAGCCACCAGGTGGGACAAATTCCTTCTAGGCCGCGGCCAGGCGAATCCGTGGTTTGCCAATCGGTCCTGCGAGCTCAGGTTTCTCTATAACATATACAAAACACATATGCATGTCAAATTAGCAACAATATTAAATATGAACTTCTACACCTGTCGGAGAATACTGAAGTCTCTCGGAAATTTTAAAAATTAGTGTAGAGCTAAACTCATCACGATGAAATAAGTTTGTGGCCATACCGTTGGTCAACACCGCTGAGATGTTTTGCATTAATTCAGTGTAGAAGGTAGAAGTATTTCATGAAGGACATTTAGGAATATCAGCCATGAAAAGGATATTGCGTAGCAAAGTGTGGTTGAGCAATGGGTGCGATATTGCCATGGTTGTCAACTTGTAGCTATTCGACATTCACCTGAATCAATGGATCATCTATGGCCACTTCCTACAGAAGGAAATTCAAATTGCGGAAGTATTTGCTTGAAATAACCTTCCATGACCGAAAATGGGGGCAGATTTATTGACGAATACTTTTAAAATTTCCTTGGTTATGCATTGTGTTCCTGTGTTATGCATTGTCACTCCACACCTTTGTGGCCACAAACCAATTTGCAAGTAGAAAGAGAGAATAGGAGTACCATAAAAAGATTTAGAATTGCGCAACATGCAAAAAAGGAATCGGAAGGAGGAGGAATTCAGACGACACCGCACTCCACTACATGAGTTCCTTAAGGAGAATTAAGGGTGAGCTTCCAGTTATATAACTAATACAAATTCGTATCGTCCTGAGAGATGCTGGATGATCCTGGATGGACAAAGTGGACAAATACTGAAGTGATAACTGGTGATCAAATAGCTATTCCAAGGAAATCATTTCCGAATAAGTTTGACACAACTTCAGAAACACAAAGTAATTCATGGCCAAAAATATGTGTACATAATCCCCTGTGACACGAAGAGTATATTATGAGAAAGTAAGATGTGATATATATTTTTTCAAATGTTAAGGCATACATTTTATTTGTGTAAGTTATGTTCTCCTATCAGGAAATGTTTATTTTACTGCAATTTTTAATAATAAGTTGGATTTATTTTGTTGATTTAAAAAGAGGAAGCAAATGTAGGATCCTATGTTGTTAACCCTGTATTTGCTCATGTTCAGAAACCAGAGGATGAGAGAGAGTCGCAATAAAGATGGTGAATACGCTTTGTGTCAAAGAAAATGTGCGCAGTAATCATTGAAGTAGAGATCACAAAAAATTTCTGCATGCCTCTGAAGTGTATGAATATAAGATTTGCTCTTGCACGGTAATGATACTGAGCTGGATTTCAACTAAACAGCGTAGTTAAACCTAATTACGAAGCAATCTAATGAACACACCTGAGGAGATATACCAAAGAAATCATTCTGCTGAGGACCTTATCCTTGATATTTAATCTGCGTTAGTCAACAGAGTATCGTAAGTTACAAGCTCCTGAAGATTGTCAAATAAACAGCAGGTGTGGAATTGCAACGAACGCCAAGGGACGACGAGTTAATCATTGGCGACGGAGAAGAGAACTTGTGACGTAAGGCCTTACTTCCAGCATGTCGCGCTCTACCCTCCTTTTCAAACGCCACTGAATTTTCGGTCAACTATAGTGAAATAAATATCCGTGATTCAGAAAGACTGAAGGAATTTTCACGTAAGGTTTATAGCAATGTCAGAGATCCAAGTATATAAAATGCTGTGGCAAAAGTTTGATAGTTCATCATTGCAAGAAAAACGAATACAGCCTCAACCACCTTTAACTTATTATTAATATTGATAATTATTAGAGAGGGCGGGAAATTGTCAGCAACGGATTTTGAGTCTGGGTATGTACATGATCAAATACATAGCTGCATCAATATATCCTGAGATTCCTCGCAACCTCTTTGGAGAGGCCCTTCTAGACAATTGGATTAAGAGCTTGGGAAGCTAGAAGTTGATATGAATAACATATTGAGCGTTTTGAAGTTGGCAATGAAAGAATGGAGATTTATAACTTCGAAACTCTGGTTGTTAAACGCGGGGCATATGCGACGGCGAGAATGGAATACAATTGTGTTAATTGTATAGCAAACTTTCACCGGCCATATTCAACTGGAGTTTCCATATTCACTATCTACTAATTAATTCCTGACCATTGCATCAGTAAGTGATTTCCTAACTTGAAAATAACTGAGTTGCTGACACCATAGTCTAAAATAAATTCCGGTGCGGAATTTATTTTAGACTAAATTTATAAGTTTATTAACTATCCGCACCGGAATTTATTTTAAACTTATAAATTTTATGAATTTCCACGGTAACAATTAGCACAGAATTTGAAGCTCAATGGAAGGCATCCTAGACAGAAATGCAGTAAAGCGCACTACGAAAAATTATTTGCCATCTGAGGAAGCATTATATTCAACAAATTAGGCAGAGCTCAAATAATGGGCGTAAATAAAGCACGGTTGAACTACTTATACTACGATCAATGGGACACTGTATGCTACTACATGCATAGATGTAGTTCTATGTAGCGCATCGTTTGGTGGCACATATATAATAAATTTCATCGCTTCCAACACACGTCAATTGAGGACAAGTCAAAAATGCAATACAAAGCCAATAAAAGCCTGATTAACGAAACACTCATTATCACACTCACCATAAGCATGCTGCATTGTTGGACGATGGACGACTTGTACATTGAAACTTCGGTAGTCATGCAGCGTGACCCGGTGGCTCCTATGTTTATGGCTCCAAAGAAATATTACGCTGACCGTAATGTTTCATTAATTTCAGATTTTCCTTCTCCAACTAGGATTCCCTGAAAAATGAGAAAAAGAAATAAAAGTGAGACCTTAACGGTGAAATTATATTTCATCTTAGTTGTGATCAAGTAATCCTACCCAGCCTATGAGGCCACATCCGGAGCAATATCGCTCGGCTCGCAATTGTAGTAACAGTTCTCCCGATGAAGCCTCGGACTGGTGACGACCTATCTGAGTACTTCAATCTCCAAGAGGCGGAAATTCTGGTTGCAGAATCGTGACGCTGCAGTCAATTTAAGGCTCCCTTAAAATGTTTGTGTAGAGAGAATACCACATTTAATATAAGCCGTAAGGGAAATCACGTAAAGTAAGCCAGTAGTGTAGACCCGGTGGTATTGTGCCATTAAAAACTTCCAGTAAATGCATCTAATCGAGCTTTAGCTTCTGAGTAAAGTTCTGCAGTATAGTGTTAAAACTACGCCAGGAGAAATATGCGTTTATTTTGAATGTGGAACATCTACCTGTTTTACATCCTGTCGTCACTTCCATCGCATTCCAGAGCGAGACAACTTCCTTTGTGGTACGTGGATAACGAATTAGGGTTAGTTATATCCACGCTTGTACTTTCTTCAGTAAGAAAGAGAAGATTGATCTATCCATGAACTGTTTAAGACTAAGTAGAAATTAAGAGGTAATTACCATTTCCCCTGGTGTTTTTCGAATGCTTTATAACATGAATGTTAGGTTACGTTTTTAGAGTTTGATTGTTTATCGAACGGCTTTCGAGTAGTGCCTTGCTAGTATTACCAAGGAGGTTAAAATGAAATGGAGGAGGCATGACCGTGAATACTCATGGGCGAAAGTGAAGCAAGAATAGGGGTGCTTAGGAAGGATTTTGTGCCGAGTAGGTGTTGCCGAACCAGCACAAAACATCGCCTTGTCTGTGGTTTTTAACTTATATTTAACGAAAATCGAATGCGACCACCGGACACGTAAGTCAGAGGATGGTCTAAACTGTGCCGATTGCAATGGCGGAATTGGCTTTAAGAATCAAGTGGTATGTCACCTCCATTTCTTCTCTAACCTTCTTGAGTATTACCTTTTTCGAGTGAGCTTCAATCCATTCGATGATATTTTTTTATACTTTATGTGAGTTGAGCCTTGCTACGAAGGGTTTAATTTCCCACCTGTCAACATCTGAAATGTAAAAATATTTACTTTAGACCCCCGCTCTGTTCTAATGGCACCTCCATTATCCTTCTACTATGGCTACGAAGACATGACTTGACTACGGCTTGACAGCTGAGTGCGTCTCTCACTTCTCCTCCACAAATACGTTTTCTCCTGCGCTCTACCGTTCTCAGAGGAATTTACGTCATCGCAAAAAAAACACCATCATGCAATGCTCAAGTGGACGTCAACCTATTTCATTCGGCAGCGGTGGGGTAAAGTTATTGCCTGAGTATAATTGGGTAAGGGGTTCGTATCCCGAAGGCATCCATTATTGCGATTGTTTATAGTTGCAGTGCCTGATGTAAAATGATCTTGAGGCTGAATATTAATAGGTAAAAACACCTGTATTGAGCAATGAACATCTGGAAAGTTGAAGCTTACGAAGGGTTTTTAGATGAAAGCCGGATAAATAAATGTACTTATGTTATTTGATGGGCAACAAGAATTCAGATTTAATTCAGTTACTTTCAATTTCAATCAGTGAAAAATTACAAAAATCTGTTAACATGAAATGATTAAAGAGGAACTATATTACTATTTATATATATATAAATATTACTATTTATATCATTTCTATAAAGAGGAAGTTAGACATATATAGCATATGTAATATAGCCATGTATATACTTCGAAAAACATTTTAGTTTATCACAATGGCTTCCCATAAAAACAGAACCATTGAATTTTGCTGACAATCCGGACAAGATTTAACATATTGCAAGATGTCCCTGTGCATATTTGGCCAATAAAATACCCGGCTAACCTTCTCTTTGGTCTTGTGGTACCCAAGGTGACCTCCGACCCCTGAATCATGAAAATATGCCATTGCCATGGTGCTTATCTACTTTCAAGTTCCTAATATTCTAACCTAGCTCCAGTCTCCTTTTAATATATTGGCATTCCGTGTCGTTCCGCTGGTGCTCTAATATAGCAGTGAACACGAGGGGAACGCACTGCAGCACTCCGGCGCTGCATTCTTCGCTCTGTCCCTTCACTCTCACCAAATATTCGTGAGAGGCAATCCGCGACAACATTTTCGGTGCCTTTTACGAGAAGGGGATAATTATACTATATCATTAAAGGGGAAATTTATAAGGGGATAGACGCAACATCCAACGCCCAATTTTTCCGTGCTGCTAGAGGTTTCGCCGTAGCCATGATAACGCTTCATTATCAGTATATAAGTCGATTGCCCGACCCCGCAGATATTGTTCGAATTATTCGACAGCGAAAATCAGTGTTAGACACTCCGCCTCGTACCTCGCGTATCGTTTTTCTGCCTCTGTTAGTGCCCGACTAGCAAATGCTACTGAAGCCAGATGCCCATCCACACTTTGGGACATAACCGCTGCAACAACGTTAGCCGACACATCGGTATGCAAGGTGAAACGCTCATTAAAATTCGAGATCCTCAACACTGGAGGAGACGAGATCTTTTCTTTCAGGACGTCAAATGCGGTTTGTTGCGCATGCCACCAGACGAATCGACAATTCTTTTTCTTCAATTGATTCAATGGGCTTGCACTTTCCGAGAACGCGGGGATAAAACACGAATATTAACTACACATTCCCAAAAAGCGTTTAGCCGCTCTTAAGCTCCTTGGGATGGGTATTTTATGGATAATCTTGGCCCTCCCCGGGTCGACTCGAACTCCTTGACTAGTGACAACGTGGCCCAAGTACTTAATTTCCGATAGCGCGACCGTAATCTTTTCAGGGATGACAGTAATGCCAGCCCCTCTAAGCCGAGTCAGAACTTCCTGGAGGTGTTTTAGGTGATCTTCGGCATTGCTGCTGTTTTTACGATATCGTTATTTAATCAACGTAAATAGCAGCAGCTGGTAGCCGGCAATTCATTCAAATTGCAACGACTGATTAAGCTCAACGTTAGTGCGTGTCTTGTTTTAGGATGATTTCAAACTATTTCCTTGCGTGTCTTGTTTTAGGATGATTTCAAACTATTTTCAAGCTAATTTCCGGAAGCGGATATCGCACAGCCAGTTTGAAGGCTCCCCTCCCGTCACATCCTTCGGGCCAACAAAACGAAGCCAAATTGGCCGTGAGCAAAATATGCACCGGACCACGTTTTCTACAGCCTAAAAGTACGGACGTCGGTGGCAGCGGTGGTTTTATTCCCCACTGCTAACCTGAGGAACTGCTAATTTCGATATCGTTATCTTTCTTTATAATTCTCGATTCTATCATGCTCGGATGAATCTATGAATTATGTGCATTGCTGATCAGCTACATACGAACTAGATAAATATGTATATAAAGGGAAATTTCTCACCTCGATATCAAACTAAGATAAAGAGCAACATCCTTCTGTAGCATTACTCCTAAGCTCATATAAGAAACAGCTATTTCTTCATGTTTGATACTAACGCGACATCTGTTACTAAAAGAATAATGCATTCTCAGTCGGAAAAATGAAATCTAATTGAACATACTTTTGAAACCTCAAATTAATGCACGAGTTTTGCGTGACCTATTTTATGACGGATAAAATTAATCATCTAATCTGCTTGTAGAGAGGAAATGGTTTTCAATAAATCAGATTTATTATCTTTCTCAAAAGTCACGGAGGATATTTAGTTGTAAGTAGAAAATGCCCCGTAGATAAAGGGAATGCATAGTAACCGTAACTAAGATAATAAATCACATACAATGAAAGTATTTTAAAATTGCAAATAAAAAATGAGGAAATTTCTCGCAAAATTACCATCACGAAAAAGCGAAAAAAACGCATACTCCGTCAGAAAAATGAAATCCCATTGAACGTACTTTTAAACCTACACATTAATACGTGCGTGTACTTTTTTGTGACGTGAAAAAATTTAAACACCTAATCTGCTTGTAGAGAGAAAGTTGCTTTCCTTAAATCACATTTTAAATCATCGCGATGGCTTTTTCCGTAAAAGATGATCGGTAGATAAAATGGCAGAGTCACCGGATGTAAAAAAAAACAAAAATTATGGAATAACTTACGGAAATTATCGTATTGGAAAATAAAGTGCAAAAAATTGTCAACACGGAAAATATTAAAAAATAGTAAAACGAGGTAGTGAAAATTTCTTCGGGTGGGGATCGAACCTCGGAAAGCGTCTCTTGCGGCGACTGCGATATGAGTCCCCCGGTAAGAGTTCTACAAAAATTCATAATGTGTGTCTTTCTCTAACCTGAGCTTTTATACTTGAAACATTTTCAAACAATACTTAAATAGTGCTTAGTAAATCCTGTCAGAATTGAGAAATACTCGAGGTATTATTTACATTATCGAAGAAAACAACTAAATATTTTTATACAATGTGTTGGAATGTTGTAAGTAGATGATTTGTGGAAAAAATTCCGTGACATTTAAATTTACCGGCATATATTTAAAAATTTGACACGGTACTGATGATTGGAGGAAATTCCGTATGAGAGAAATATCCCGTGAAATACGACCTGCAAGAATTAATTAGTACGCGTAAATTGGATAAGAATCCCTTCCATATTACAAATTACGCGGATTGTTTAAAAAAAAGGCTTAATTTTGTATTTAAATATTTAATTTATTTAAATATTTAATATTAATATTTAAAATATTTAAAACCGCGGATTAATTAAACTGTAACAAAAATAAATATGCGGCATATTTAAAAATTTGGCACGGAACAGATGAGTCGAAGAAATTCCGTAGGAGAGACATATCCCGTGGAACACTTTTTAAGGGAACGACCTGCAAGAATTAATTAGTACGCGTAAATTGGATAAGAATCCCTTCCGAATTACAAAATACGCGGATTGTTTAAAAAAGTGGACTGAATTTTGTAAGAATGAAATAATACGCGTAATATTTATAGATTTGTGTAGGAATTTCCATGTGAATTGAATACACCAGGGATTTTTAAATAATAATATTCCAGAAAAAACTGTTAAAATTAATTAATACACAGCAGCTTATTTAAAAATTGGGCAATAAATCCCGTCAAAGATCTAAATTACGCAAAAGTTTAAGTGTGGAGGAAATTCCTTGGGAATTAATTATTCCGCGGATTACTTAAAACTTGTCGAGAGAAACATGTAAGAATTAATATGTACGCGGAATATTTAAAAATTTGTTGAAGAAATTCCCTTACATTTAAATATACCGCTGAAAAGGTCGAGAAATACCGGTAAAGAATAATTCTCGTTTGTGATAAATTAAAATTAAGGATTACATAATTGATCTTCAGTAAATCACGGTAAATGCCCTCCCCTCAAGGTGTATGAGAATGAGCCCTCCCCTCAAGGTGTATACACAAATGGTCTACTCTAGATAACGAAGGCAAATTGACCGCAAGAAATGCCTGAATTCCCGATTCATGCATTCACGCTGTTGCTGTCTAAGCCAACGTGCGCCCTTTCACTGATTGTGTGTTCGAGTTAAAAAAATGTAGCCATAAATCTTGAAACGTTTTAGATCAGAAATTATCGGTAGCAATAAAAATTTGGTTTTACAGAAGAACGGAAATGATCAGTTGGATTGATTCAACGATGAGGATGTCCAAAAATAGTAGGGAGAAAAGATATTTGATTAATAATCTGTGAGATAGACGGGACACACTAATGAGGAAACCCACGTCCACGCACTCGTTTGGCCGATTGCAGTCTTTTCTTTCGGGCTCCGTAGTGAGATTTTAGTTCTCAAATATGGGGAACAGTTCAAGTATAAAAAAAATGTTTTCAAAAAAATTGGCTCTATAACTAAGAATGAACAGTGGTTAAAAATTAAACCATGAGCATCTAAAAACCATTGAATGTAGCGTGAAAATCTAAGACGAATTTTCCTCAAATTGTCGCGAGGACGCAGTAGTTAAATTTTTTTTAAAAATCAGAATGAAAGAATAAATCCATTCGCAGTTAGAGCAGTTTATACTCGTGCGGTAGTCTTAAGACTCGAGGAAGAAGACGCAAGATCGTGAAGCCCATTTCTCAAGGTACTAGATCTAGCAAAAGGCCTATCATGCTAGCAGGCACATAATATTTGCAGACGGAATCTAATAGGATTTGAGCCGACCGTGAGGGTTTCTTTTACCGGGGTGGAAACGGTATATTCATTGATAGAGTAGTGCATATCTATAGTATTTTGAACTAACAAGTACACTGAAGCCTACGACCAAAACAACTATCGGCACATGTTCCTCCATTGATGAGTTCACGACGAAAAATATACTAATGCATGCAAAAGGCGGTTGTAGAAGCTAATTTCCGGAAACGGATAACGCACAGCGAGTTTGAAGCCTCCCCTCCCGTCACATCCTGCAGGCCAACAAAACGAAGCCAAATTGCCCATACAGCACACACGAAGCATATTTAGTTGAAATCACGAGTAGAACACGTGATTTATCTGGTCGAAAAACCGCTTTTCAACGACTCAGAACGGTTGAAAAATGGTCAATATTCGGTTTACTGTCCGCTATTTCTGGTGTAAACACGTGTATCGACCACAACCTAGTGCCTAATATGCAAATTCCCATGTAAATGCATGTTTACCAACGGAAAATAAACTGTTATTAGTATTATGACCACTAGACAGCATTGCCAGCAAAATTCGCGGCTGATTTAGATTCATATTTGACCGAGAAAAAAAATTGCCGCCGGAGAGACGCGAACCCTAGAACCTGACCCTTACGATCTCTCTTACGCCTTAACCCACTCGGCCACCAAGGTACTTCTTTGAAGTTGGTAATGCAAAGAAGTTATTTCCTCCGCATTCATGGCCAGACCAATATAAATTATTCCGTCTTTGTGCTTGGCTTGGAGAGAACTTCATATTTACAAATATTAGGTACCAAGAAATTAATGCAGATATTCACGTGTGCTTTAAAATGGCTGTCAGAATCATACGAAAGCAGATAATATTATCGTGGAACATGATTTTATTTCTGGTTGGTTACAATTGTACCAAAATGCAACGTATGATCAAAAAAGGAAGTATTTATCGCATGAAAAAATCATCGTTTTTTCTAAAAAAATATATCCACCAATTGTGTACAAATACGGTTTTCACGATTATCAGGATTACCGAATAGACAAAGTTATTTGGTAGATGCATATTGAATTAACATATGTTACATACATACCTATATAACATATGTTATAACAGAGATATCTCCTCGTAACGGAATAATAGCGTATAGCTCATCTTTAATATGCAGTTATTCCCATGGAAATGTGAGAAAAGGCAAAGTGGCATGTTGTACATTAATTAAATTCTATAAAATACAGAAGTCCACTCAGATAATTTGGACCAAAATTTACACTGAAAGAACACGTGTAAAAAAAGGGCTAATTTTGGAATAATCCCTTACCCCATATATCGACCGAGAGTACACGAGTATATTTCTCCCCGTGCTGTATGGGTGGCCATGAGTAAAATATGCACCGGACCACGTTTTCTACCGCCAAAAAGTGCGGACGTCGGTGGCAGCGGGGTTTTATTCCCCACTGCTAACCTGAGGTCCGAGGTTCGATCCTCACCCGAAGCAATTTTCACTACCTCGTTTTACTATTTTTTAATATTTTCCGTGTTGACAATTTTTTGCACTTTATTTCCGTTAGTTATTTTATAATTTTTGTTTTTCTTTACATGCAGTGACTCTGCCATTTTATCTACGGATCGACTATTACGTAAATAGCCACCGCGATAATTTAAAATCTGATTTAAGGAAAGCAACTTTCTCTCTACAAGCAGATTAGGTGATTAAATTATTTCCGTCACAAAAAAGTGCATTTTTCCGACGGAGTATGCATTATTCTTATAGTAACAGATGTCACGTTAGTATCAAACATGAATAAATAGCTATTTCTAATATGAGCTTAGGAGTAAAGTTACAAAGGATGGTGCTCTTTATCATAGCTGGATATCGAGGTGAGAACATTCCATTTATATACATATTTATAAAAGTTTGTATGTAGCCGATCAGCGATGTACAAAATTCATAGATTGGGATGAGCATGATAGAATCAAAAAAGAGAAAGAAACACTTCGCGTCGCGAATTTAGCGGTTTCGCAAACGTCTTTTGCGGCGACTACGATATGATTCATCTGGTAGGAGTATTAAAAAACTTCGTAATGCTTGTGTCATTTTCTATCCTGAGCTTATATACTTGAAACATTTTCGAGCAATATTTAAATATTGCCAAAAAAATCCTTTCAGAATTGAGAAATACTCGGTATTTACATTTTCGAAGGAAACAACTAAATAAATTTTCTATTTATAATATGTTGGAATGTCTTTAGAAGAGGATGTGTTGAGGAAATTCTGTGACATTCAAATGTACCGCAAAATAATAATTAAACTGTAACAAGGAATAAAAATGCGGAATATTTAAAAATTTGGCAAAGAACAGATGTGTGGAGGAAATTCCGTAGGAGAGAAATATCCCGTGAAATACTTTTGAAGGGAACGACCTGCAAGAATTGATTAGTGCGCGTAAATTGGAAAACAAATCCCTTCCGAATTACAAAATACGCGGATTGTTTAAAAAAGTGGACTGAATTTTGTAAGAATTAAAGAATACACGATAATATTAAAACTTTTGTGCAGGAACTGAATACACCAGGGAATTTAAATAATTTTATTCCAGAAAAACCTGTTAAAATTAATTAATACACAGCAGCTTATTTAAACATTGGGCAATAAATCCTGTCAAAGATCTAAATGAAGTGAGGAGGCAATTCCATGGGAATTAAATATCCCGCGGATTACTAAAAACTTGTCGAGAGAAACATGTCAGAATTAATATATACGCGGAATATTTAAAAATTTGTTGAAGAAATTCCCTTACAGTTAAATATACCGCAGATTGCATAAAAAAGGTCGAGAAATACCGGTAAGGAGTAATTCTCGTTTGTGATAAATTAAAATTAAGGATTACATAATTGTTCTTCAGTAAATCACGGTAAATGCTTCTGAATGAGCCCCCCCCCCTCAAGGTGTATACACAAATGGTCTCAGCTAGGTAAAGAAGGCCAATTGACCGCATGGCATGCCGATATTCATTTATCATGCATTCACGCTGTTGCTGTCCAAGCCAACGCGCGCCCTTTCACTGATTGTGAGTGTGTCCGAAAGTTTGGCATCTTGCTCTGTGGATTTGGTGAGTTGGACGCTTGAAACATGTGCGGCGAGGCATGCATATACTTAAAAGCGAATGAGTGAGTGACGTGAAAACTCAATGAAAAAGCTAACATTTTGGCATCAGGGGATAGTTAATATTGCTTTTAGCATGATTTACTTTAGCTTTACATTTCCATCATATGATAAGAAATAATTAAGGTCATATTGTGTGAATTAAAATCATACATTACATCGCAGCGGTTGGTTGGTTGGTTATCCTCAACACGCGCCGCGAGTGTTCCAGGCACAAATATTACATGGTCGACGAAGAAGAGCCCCTGAGCTCGCTAACCCCTTAGGGCTGAATTCCCATCCCAGCTACCGCCCACAGACCACCTCCATCGAATTCCACATGCCACCATCACCACTGCTTGAATAGGGAGTCCTAAACCAAAAAACTATCGGGACATTTCCATCCATTGTTGATTTCACGGCCAGATAATTACTAATATATGCAAAGAGTTCTACTAGGCGCTAATTTCAGAAAGGAAAGAACGCACAGCGACTTTAAGAAACAGTGAATTGTCAACAGTAACTAGGTTTCATTGGCAGTGAGTAGCTGAGCTAGTATGATATCGATAATGCTAGTTAGCCAACATGATGGTTATGTATGACACGTAATCCTGGATAGCTACCATACTAGCGAAAATCCCTGAATTTGTGTTGGAGCAAGTGCCGTGCGATACAACTTAAGCCGACCAGCAGTCTCAGCCCGCTGGCCTCGAATACGAAGCCCTATTGCACACACGAGGAATAAGTTCGCGGCTCTCGGGACGAAATAAGAAGCAGCCCACGTTTTCAACCGCCTATAAATGCGGACGTCGGTGGCAACGGGGGTTTTTTCCCCGCTGCTAACCTGAGGTCCGGCGATCGATCCCCACCCGAGTCAATTTTAAACACCTCGTCTAACTATTTTTAAACTTTTTTTATATTTTTAAACAATAATTTTTCCGAACTTTTATATTCAATTTTACAATGTATTTTATAACAACCGTATGTTATTTTTTATTTTAGTATTTCTTTTCTATCGGTACATGTGCATTCATTTTATACATGGATCGCTTTCTACTTACAACTTAATAGCCACCGTGATAATTAAAAATTTTTGAAATCTAATTAAAAAGAAGGAATTTTTCTCACTACAAGAGCAATAGCTGATTGACTTTTTTCCGTCACAAGCCAGCATGTATGAATGGAGTGATGGGTAGGTATGTAGTACCACCGTTAATGGCGAATGCCGTTTTTTTCACATGTACAACTACAGAAATATTCTGTCCACCTTTTGACATGGACAACAAATCCCACATTTCCGCGTTGTTTATAGCAAATTGATATTACATGGATCTTATATACGAGAATGGGCAAAACATAGGAAAACCACTTTTCTATCTAATATGAATACCACTTTGGCAGATAAGTGTTTTAAAGAACCAATTATCCGAGGGAATGTAATAGGAAAAATATCGAAGCAACTGTCTCTCATATTTTTCTCTTCATTTACAAAATACCGCAACAATCAAAGTAAAAATAATTTAATTCAATAGAATGGTCACTGCAGTGGGTCCTACAACTTGGTAAAGTTTTAAATATTCATTCAAAAATCTGTATATCTAGGATAATGTATTTTTCCCTTCTATCTAAAGAATGCTAAAAGTAAAATAATTACTTTAGAAGGTATACAAAAAAGTAGGAATTATGGTCATATTTCTAAAAGTTTGATGTTTTTGTTTTGGCTTACAGAATTGTGGTGAAACCTCCTTAAACTGGTTTCAAATGAGAGGCGGAAAAGCGGAATGCGTCTATCCAATCACAGATCAGCGGCAAGCGACGGGGCGGAAAATGATTCAGAAAGCAGTCCGGAGACAAAGCGGACGAGCGGAAAAGAAGAATGGGGATGTACCAGATTCTGAAGCGAAGAAGTTGAACATAAGTTTTAAGAATATTCAAGCATATATTTATCATTTTCTGTAAAAGTTATATCGCAAAAGGTCTTTCGTACGTACTAATATTGAAATCACAGCTAAAGTTATTATAACGAGAAAATATTTTTTATGGCTGAAAACTTGAATTGAAGCATGAATGGCAAGATATGTTGTTGATACATAAAATTTAGAATCAGTAAAATACGCCGAAAATAATAATTGTCAATTCATGATAACGTTAAATATTACTCTCGGGGAAAACTGTTATTTCTGTTGGGAATACTGTATTTTTTCAATAACCAGTTTATCTTTGGCAATAAAATGACGTTTTGCATCGAATAATTGAAAAGATCCACATATGAATCAACGGACGGCTAAAGATACAAGGAGTAAAAGTGGAGATGATAAGATTTCCAGACGATTTAGTGATCTTAGCAGAAAGTGAAGGAGAACTACAGAGTATAGTGAAAAATATGGAAGATACAATGGGAAAGGAATACAGTATGGGAATTAACAATAGAAAAACTAAGGGAATGATATGCAGAAAAGAGGGATATATGGTAAATGTAAATAAAGAATACAAGGAAAAAACATACAAATAATTCAGGAATTCTAATATCTGGGGGCAATAATAACAAGTGACGCAAACAGCAAAAGAGAAATTAGAAATGGAATATCCATGGCTAAAATACCATTCATCTAGAAGAAAAAACTTTTTACTGCAAGAAACATAATCCTATACAAGGAAAAATTGATAAAAGTATCGTGTGGAGCGGTTGCTCAGTACGAATGTGAAACCGTTGCAAACGAAGAAAGAAAAACTCTGGATACTATAGATGTGCGGTGTTACCGACGAATACTGGGAATCAGTTGGATGGACAGAGTTGACAATGAAGAGGTGTTTAAGAGGGTGAGAGAGAAGGTGAATGAACAATGGAAGAGAATTGCGAAAAGAAGAGCAAAATTGGTGGGGAATATATTGAGTCGCGAGAGTCTAGCAAAGAGTGTGTTAGAGGGAATGGTGGAAGGGGTACGATACAGACGTAAGCCTAGGGTAGAATACCTGACGCGAGTGAGGAAGGATGCAGGGACAACATCCTATGATGAAACGAACGGATAAGCTCAGAAAAAAGAGGAATGGAGGTATATTATCAAACCAATCTAAAGATTGATAACTGTAAGAGAGACAGATTAGTTAACATTTTACAATGCCATGGCATCATACATTGGAACAATTTTCGAACAATTGGTTGATTTACTTCGGTGTAAAATCACCCGACGGAGTCATAAGGTTAAATGAGTAGAAGTGTATGATAAGGAATAATTTAGGTGATTTTGTGTGAATTAAAATTATGCATTACATCGGAGCGGTTGGTTGGTTATACTCATTACGCTCCGCGAGTGTTCCATGCACAAATATTGCATGGTCGAAGGAGAAGAGCCCCCTGAGCTCGCTACCCCCTCTACGGCTGAATTCCCATCCCAGATACCGCCCACAGAGCACCTCCAGCGAATCCCAAATGCCACCATCACGACTGCTTGAATAGGGAGTCCTAAACCAAAATAACTATCGGGACATTTCCATTCATTGATGTTTTCACGGCCAGATAATTGCTAGTATATGCAAAGAGTTCTACTCGGCGCTAATTTCAGAAAGGAAAGATCGCACAGCGACTTTAAGGAACAGTGAATTGTCAACAGTAACTAGGTTCCATTGGCAGTGAGTAGTTCCTCAATTATGAAGTAGCTCAGCGAGTATGATAGCGATAATGCTAGTTAGCCAACATGTTGGTTATGTATGACACGTAATCCTGGACAGCTGCCATACTAGCGACTATCACTGATTTTGTGTTGGAGCAAGTGCCGTACGATACGCCGTAAGACGACCAGTCGTCTCAGCCCGCGGGCCTCGACCACGAAGCCCTATTGCACACACGAGGAATAACATCGCGGCTCTCGGGACCCAATATGAAGCAGCCCACGTTTTCAACCGCCTATAAATGCGGACGTCGGTGGCAACGGGGGTTTTTTCCCCGCTGCTAACCTGAGGTCCGGCATCGATCCCCACCCGAGTCAATTTTAACCACCTCATCTAACTATTTCTAAACGTGAGATTTTTTTATATTTTTAAACAATAATTTTTCGGAACTTTTATATTCAATTTTACAATATATTTGATAACAACCGTATGTTATTTTTTTATTTTAGTATTTCTTTTCTATCGGTACATGTGCATTCATTGAATACATGGATCGCTTTCTACCTACAACTTAATAGCCACCGTGATAATTTAAAATAATTGAATTCGAATTGAGAAAAATGGAATTTTTCTCTCTACAACAGCTTTAGGTGATTCGACTTTTTTCCGTGACAAGACAGCATGTGGAGTATGGATGGAGTGATGGGTAGGTATGTAGTACCACCGTAAATGGGGAATGCCGTTTTATTCACATGTACAACTACAGAAAAATTCTGTCCACCTTTTGATATGGACAATAAATCCCAATTTCCGCATTGTTTATAGCAAATTGAAATTACATGGATCTTATATAAGAGATTGGGCAAAAAATATCATAACCACTTTTCTATCTAATATGAATACCACTTTGGCGGATAAGTGTTTTTAAAAAAACAATTATCCGACGGAATGTAATGCGAATAACATCAAAGCAACTCTTTCTTATATTTTTCGCATTCACATTAAAAATACCGCAACAATAGAAGTAAAAATGATTTAATTCAATAGAAAATTCATTGCAGTGGGACCTACAACTGGGTAAGTGTTCATTATTCATCCAATAATCTTTATATCTAGCATAATGTATTTTCCCCCTTCTATCTAAGGCATGCCAAATGTAAAATAATTATTTTGTAAAGTATACAAAAAAGTAGGAATTATGGTCATATGTCTGAAAGATTGATTTTTTTGTTTTGGCTTTCAGAGTCGTGGTGGAACCCCCTTATGCTGGTTTCATATAAGAGCCGGAAAATCGGAATGCGTCTTGCCAATCACAGATCAGCGGCAAGCGACGGGGCGGAAAATGATGCGGAAAGCTGAGTCCGGAGACAAAGCGGACGAGCAGAAAATAGGAATGGGGAAGAAAATGCACACGCTACGGCGGAAAAGGAAAAGTAAACATGGTGGCATTCTCATCTGGAAGCAATTACCGAAGAGCCTGATGTCCCGGATTCAGAAGCGATGAAGTTGAACATAAATTTTTCAAATATTCAAGCATATATTTATCATTTTCTGTAAAAGAAAAAGTTTTATCGCAATAGCTCTTTCGTACGTACTAATATTGAAATCACAGTAAATTATTTAATACAAATAAATCTTTTTTATGGGTGAAAACTTGAATGTGAGGCATGAATGGAAAGATATCTTGTTGATACATAAAAGTTAGAATCAGTAAAATACTCCTAAAATAATAAGTGTCAATCCATGATAACGTTAAATATTACTCTCGAGGAAAACTGTTATTTCTGTTGGGAATATTGTATTTTTTCAATAACCAGTTTATCTTTGGCAATAAAATTTGACGTTTTGCATCGAATAATTGAAAAGATCTACATATGAATCAACGGACGGGTAAAGATACAAGGAGTAAAAGTGGAAATGATAAGATTACCAGACGACATAATGATCTTAGCAGAAAGTGAAGGAGAACTACATAGTATTGTGAAAAATATGGAAGATACAATGGGTAAGGAATACATTATGGGAATTAATAATAAAAAATCTAAGGGAATGGTTTGCAAAAAAGAGGGATATATGGTAATTGTAAATCAAGTATATAAGGCAAAAACATACAAATAGTCCAGGAATTCTAATATCCGAGGGCAAGAATAACAAGTGACGCAAACAGCAAAGGAGAAATTAGAAATGGAATCAAATTGTTTGACATTTAAATATACCGCGGATTAATTAAACTATAACAAGATATAAATATACGGAATATTTAAAAATTGGGCAAGGAAATTATGTGTGGAGGAAATTCCGTAGGAAAGAAATGGAGAAGGGAAAGGAACGACCTGTAACAATTAATTAGTACGCGTAAATTGGATAAGAATTCCCTTTCGAATTACAAAATACGCGGAATGTTTAAGAGTGTGGAATAAATTTGGTATGAGGTAAATAATACGCGTAATATTTAAAACTTTGTGAATGAATTTCCATGTGAATTGAATACACCACGGAATTCTTAATAATTGTCTAGAAAAACCTGTTAAAATTAATTAATACGCAGCAGCTTTATTGACCATTGGGCAAGAAATCCCGTCAAAGATCAATAATACGTAAAAGTTTAAAGTTGGAGGAAATTCCGTGGGAATTAAATATCCCGTCGAGAGAAACCTGTAAGAATTCATATATACGCGGAATATTAAAAAATGTTTTGAAGAAATTCATTGACACCTTAATATACCGCTAACTACTAAAAAAATTTCAAGAAAAACCAGTTAGAATTAATTCTCGTTTTTGAATAATTCTAATTAAGGATTACATACTTGTTCTTCAGTAAATCACGGTAAACGCTTCTAAAGGAGCCCCCCCCCCCTCAAGATCTATACACCAATGGTGTCAGCTAGGTAACGATGGCTAATTGACCGCTTGACACGCCTTAATTCCCGATTCATGCATTCACGCAGTTGCTGTCCAAGCCAACGTGCGCCCATTCACTGATTGTGAGAGTGTTCGACAGTTTGGCATCTTGCTCTGTGGACTTGATGAGTTGAAGGCTTGGAAATTGTGTAGCGAAGCATATATATACTTAGAAGCGAGTGAGTGACGTGAAAACTCATTGAAAGTGGTAAGATTTTGGCACAGAAATGTCAGGGGATAGTCAATATTACTTTTAACACGAGCAGCGTTTACAATATCAGGGGTTTAGACGGAGGTGATTAATTTCTAACTTATGATTTCCGTATGATCCCCAAGCACGAAAGAAATAGATACAAGGGTACAAAAGAAAGGATGACTGGGAACCCAAGAATTTGTTCGGGACATTTTTGCAAGGTGCTTGAGAAGACTATGAGAGTCGAAATGAATTTCCCAGAAGAAAACAGTTACATAAACCTGGGAGTATTCCCTCATAGTACTAAGGAGTAGGAATAATAGTCATTTCTCAAAAATTCATTACTGCTGATTCATTAATAACACTTACTGTATCGGAGATATAAACCTATTCCTCTTATTCTCCGTAGCAGTTATTAATAAATCCATTCATTCAAAAGAAAAGTTAATTAAAAAAATGGAGCCATAAAACATGGATGGTTCTAGATCAGAAATTATCGGTAGCAATGACAATATGGTTTTAAAGAAGAACGGGAATGATCAGTTGCATTGATTCAACGATGAGGATGTCCCAAAATAGTAGGGAGAAAAAATCTTTGATTAATAATCTAAGAGATGGACGGGACACACTAATGAGGAAACAAACGTACACGTACTCGTTTGGCCGATTGCAGTCTTTTCCAATGTTCCTCCATTGATGAGTTCACGACCAAAAATATACTAATGCATGCAAAAGGCGGTTGTAGAAGCTAATTTCCGGAAACGGATAACGCACAGCGAGTTTGAAGGCTCCCCTCCCGTCACATCCTGCGGGCCAACAAAACGAAGCCAAATTGGCCGTGAGCAAAATATGCACCGGACCACGTTTTCTACTGCCAAAAAGTGCACGTCGGTGGCAGCGGGGTTTTATTCCCCGCTGCTAACCTGAGCACCGACGTTCGATCCTCACCCGAAGCAATTTTCACTACCTCGTTTTCCTATTTTTTAATATTTTCCGTGTTGACAATTTTTTGCACTTTATTTTCCAATACGATTATTTCCGTTAGTTACTTTATAATTTTTGTTTTTCCTTACATGCAGTGACTTTGCCATTTTATCTACGGATCGATTATTACGTAAATAGCCACCGCGATAATTTAAGATCTGATTTAAGGAAAGCAACTTTCTCTCTACAAGCAGATTAGGTGATTAAATTATTTCCGTCACGAAAAAGTACACGCAAAATTCGCGCATTAATTTGCAGGTTTCAAAGCGTTCAATGGGATTTCATTTTTATTATAGCGGGGTTTTATTCCCCGCTGCCATCCGTCATAAGAAATTATTTCCGTCACAAAACAGTACACGCAAAACTTGCGTATTAATTTGCAGGTTTCAAAAGTACGTTCAATGGAGTTCAAGTATGCATTTTTTTCGCTTTTCCGTGATGGTAATTTTGTGAGCAATATCCGCATTTTTTTGCAATTTTAAAATACTTTCATTGTATGTGATTTCTAAATTTAGTTTCGGTTACTATGCATTCCCTTTATCTACGGGGCATTTTCTACTTACAACTAAATATCCCCCGTCACTTTTGAGAAAGATAATAAATCTGATTTATTGAAAACCATTTCCTCTCCACAAGCAGACTAGATGATTAATTGTATCCGTCATAAAAAAGGTCACGCAAAACTCGTGCATTAATTTGAGGTTTCAAAAGTATGTTCAATGGGATTTCATTTTTCCGACTGAGTATGCATTATTCTTTTAGTAACAGATGTCACGTTAGTATCAAACATGAAGAAATAGCTTTTTCTAATATGAGCTTAGGAGTAAAGTTACAAAGGATGGTGCTCTTTATCATAGCTGGATATCGAGGTGAGAACATTCCATTTATATACATATTTATAAAAGTTTGTATGTAGCCGATCAGCGATGTACAAAATTCATAGATTGGGATAAGCATGATAGAATCACAAAAGAGAAAGAAACACTTCGCGTCGCGAAATTAGCGGTTTCGCAAACGTCTTTTGCGGCGACTACGATATGATTCATCCGGTAGGAGTATTAAAAAACTTCTACTTGAAACATTTTCGAGCAATATTAAATATTGCAAAAAAAATCCTGTCAGAATTGAGAAATACTCGGAGTATTTACATATTCGAAGGAAACAACTAAATAAATTTTCTATTTATAATATATCGGAATGTTGTTAGAAGAGGATGTGTTGAGGAAATTCCGTGACATTCAAATGTACCGCGGAATAATTAAACTGTAACAAGAAATAAATATGCGGAATATTTAAAAATTTGGCAAAGAACAGATGTGTGGAGGAAATTCCGTAGGAGAGAAATATCCCGTGAAATACTTTTGAAGGGAACGACCTGCAAGAATTAATTAGTACGCGTAAATTGGATAAGAATTCCCTTCCGAATTACAAAATACGCGGAATGATTAAAAAAGGGGACTGAATTTTGTAAGAATTAAATAAAACACGTTAATATTAAAACATTTGTGTAGGAATTACCATGTGAACTGAATACACCAGGGAATTTTAAATAATAATATTCCAGAAAAACCTGTTAAAATAAATTAATACACAGCAGCTTATTTAAACATTGGGCAAGAAAGCCCGTCAAAGATCAATAATACGCAAAAGTTTAAATGTGGAGGCAATTCCATGGGAATTAAATATCCCGCGGATTACTAAAAACTTGTCGAGAGAAACATGTCAGAATTAATATATACGCGGAATATTTAAAAATTTGTTGAAGAAATTCCCTTAAAATTTAAATATACCGCTGATTGCATAAAAAATGTCGAGAAATACCGGTAAGGAGTAATTCTCGTTTGTGATAAATTAAAATTAAGGATTACATAATTGTTCTTCAGTAAATCACGGTAATTGCTTCTGAATGAGCCCCCGCCCCCCCTCAAGGTGTATACACAATTGGTCTCAGCTAGGTAAAGAAGGCCAATTGACCGCATGGCATGCCGATATTCATTTATCATGCATTTACGCTGTTGCTGTCCAAGCCAACGCGCGCCCTTTCAGTGATTGTGAGTGTGTCCGAAAGTTTGGCATCTTGCTCTGTGGATTTGGTGAGTTGGACGCTTGAAACATGTGTGGCGAGGCATGCATATACTTAAAAGCGAATGAGTAACGTGAAAACTCATTGAAAAAGCTAAAATTTTGGCGCAACAATGTCAGGGGATAGTTAATATTGCTTTTAGCATGATTTACTTTGCCTTTACATTTCCATCATATGATAAGAAATAATTAAGGTCATTTTGTGTGAATTAAAATCATACAACACATCGCAGCGGTTGGTTGGTTATCCTCAACACGCGCCGCGAGTATTCTATGCACAAATATTACATGGTCGAAGGAGAAGAGTCCCTGAGCTCGCTAACCCCTTAGGGCTGAATTCCCATCCAAGCTACCGCCCACAGACCACCTCCATCGAATCCCACATGCCACCATCACGACTGCTTGAATAGGGAGTCCTAAACCAAAAAAAACTATCGGGACATTTCCATCCATTGTTGATTTCACGGACAGATAATTACTAATATATGCAAAGAGTTCTACTAGGCGCTAATTTCAGAAAGGAAAGAACGCACAGCGACTTTAAGAAACAGTGAATTGTCAACAGTAACTAGGTTTCATTGGCAGTGAGTAGCTGAGCTAGTATGATATCGATAATGCTAGTTAGCCAACATGATGGTTATGTATGACACGTAATCCTGGATAGCTACCATACTAGCGAAAATCCCTGAATTTGTGTTGGAGCAAGTGCCGTGCGATACAACTTAAGCCGACCAGTCGTCTCAGCCCGCTGGCCTCGAATACGAAGCCCTATTGCACACACGAGGAATAAGTTCGCGGCTCTCGGGACGAAATAAGAAGCAGCCCACGTTTTCAACCGCCTATAAATGCGGACGTCGGTGGCAACGGGGGTTTTTTCCCCGCTGCTAACCTGAGGTCCGGCGTTCGATCCCCAACCAAGTCAATTTTAACCACCTCGTTTAACTATGTCTATATTTGAAATTTTTTAATATTTTTAAACAATAATTTTTCGGAACTTTTATACTCAATTTTACAATATATTTAATACGACCGTATGTTATTTTTTATTTTAGTATTTCTTTTCTATCGGTACATTTGTATTCATTTTATCCATGGATCGCTTTCTACTTACAACTTAATAGCCACCGTGATAATTTAAAATATTTGAAATCTAATTACAACAAAGCAATTTTTCTCTCTACAAGAGCTTTAGGTGATTGACTTTTTTCCGTCACAAGTCAGCATGTATGAATGGAGTGATGGGGAGGTATGTAGTACCACCGTTAATGCCGTTTTATTCACATGTACAACTACAGAAAAAATCTGTCCACCTTTTGATATGGACAACAAATCCCACATTTCCGCGTTATTTATAGCAAATTGATATTACATGGATCTTATATACGAGAATGGGCAAAACATAGGAAAACCACTTTTCTATCTAATATGAATACCACTTTGGCAGATTATCCCAGGGAATGTAATGGAAAAAATTTAGAAGCACCTGTCTCTTATATTTTTCGCTTCATTTACAAAACACCGCAACAATCAAAGTAAAAATAATTTAATTCAATAGAATGGTCACTTCAGTGGGTCCTACAACTTGGTAAAGTTTTCAATATTCATTCAATAATCTGTATATCTAGGATAATGTAGTTTTCCCTTCTATCTAAATCATGCTAAAAGTAAAATAATTACTTTAGAAGGTATACAAAAAAGTGGGAATTATGGTCATATTTCTAAAAGTTTGATGTTTTTTGTTTGGCTTACAGAATCGTGGTGAAACATCCTAAGCTGGTTTCAAATGAGAGGCGGAAAAGCGGAATGCGCCAATCACAGTACAGCGGCAAGCGACGGGGCGGAAAATGATGCAGAAAGCTGAGTCCGGAGACAAAGCGGACGAGCAGAAAATAAGAATGGGGAAGAAAATGCCCACGGAACGGTGGAAAAGAGAAAGTAAACATGGTGGGTGTTCGCATTCTCATCTGGAAGCATTTACCGAAGAGCCTGATGTACCGGATTCAGAAGCGATGAAGTTGAACATAAATTTTAAAAATATTCAAGCATATATTTATCATTTTCTGTAAAAGAAAAAGTTATATCGCAATAGGTCTTTCGTACGTACTAATATTGAAATCACAACAACTTATTTAATACGAGAAAATCTTTTTTATGGGTGAAAACTTGAATGTGAGGCATGAATGGCAAGATATCTTGTTGATACATAAAAGTTAGAATCAGTAAAATACGCCTAAAATAATAAGTGCCAATCCATGATAACGTTAATTATTACTCTCGAGGAAAACTTTCATTTCTGTTGGGACTATTGTATTTTTTCAATAACTAGTTTATCATTGACGATAAAATTTGACGTTTTGCATCGAATAATTGAAAAGATCTACATATGAATCACCGGACGGGTAAAGATACAAGGAGTAAAAGTGGAGATGATAAGATTTCCAGACGATATAGTGATCTTAGCAGAAAGTGAAGGAGAACTACAGAGTACAGTAAAATATATGGAAGATACAATGGGAAGGGAATATATTATGGGAATTAACAATAGAAAAACTAAGGGAATGATATGCAGAAAAGAGGGATATATGGTAAATGTAAAAAAAGTATACAAGGAAAAAAAATACAAATAGTCCAGGAATTCTAATATCTGGGGGCAATAATAACAAGTGACGCAAACAGCAAAAGAGAAATTAGAAATGGAATATCCATGGCAAAAATACCATTCATCTTGAAGAAAAAACTTTTTACTGCAAGAAACATACAATCCTATACAAGGAAAAATTGATAAAAGTTTCGTGTGGAGCGGTTGCTCAGTACGAATGTGAGACCATTGCAAACGATGAAATAAAAAGACTGGATACTATAGAATTGTGGTGTTACCGACGAATGCTGGGAATCAGTTGGATGCACAGAGTTAAAAATGAAGAGGTGTTTAAGAGAGTGAGAGAGAAGGTGAATGAACTATGGAAGAGAATTGCGAAAAGAGCAGAATTGGTGGGGAATATATTGAGTCGCGAGAGTCTAGCAAAGGGAGTGTTAGGGGGAATGGTGGAGGGGGTACGATACAGACTGAAGCCTAGGGTAGAATACCTGACTCAAGTGAGGAAGGTTGCTGGGACAACATCCTATGATGAAACGAACGGATAAGCTCAGAAAAAAGAAGAATGGAGGTATATTATCAAACCAATCTAAGGACTGATAACTGCTAGAGGGACAGATGAGTTAACATTTTACAATGCCATGGCAAAATACATTGAAACAATTTTCGAACAATTGGTTAATTTACTTCGGTGTGAAATTACTCGACGTAGTCATAAGGTTAAATGAGTAGAAGTGTATGATAAGGAATAATTTAGGTCATTTTGTGTGAATTAAAATTATGCATTACATCGCAGCGGTTGGTTGGTTATCCTCATCACGCCCCGCGAGTGTTCCATGCACAAATATTGCATGGTCGAAGGAGAAGAGCCCCCTGAGCTCGCTACCCCCCTAGCGCTGAATAGGGTAGTTTCCTTCATCAAAGAAAACACAATTCATTAATTGCGACAGGTGCCCCACCAGAAACGTATTCATTACACGCAAATTATTTGGATTAAAAAGTCTTAGTTTCCAAGAAAATTGAATGTTAAATTTAAGTTCATTTGAAAAGGCTCGGAAATGGCGGGACAGCGGCAGCTTCTATGATGACGTAACAGGTAGATAGTCAACATTGCGAGGGATATGGAATTATCTTCGACTGTACTTACTATTGTATTTCAGAGTCCCTAAAATCTGGTGAACATGTATTAATATACCTCGATTAAAATGCTCAAAGTTCGGAAAGTCTCCTCCATTGAGCATGCCATTAAAAGACGTTTTCTAAGCTCCTACGCTCCCTGCTAGTACAGAGCTACCGCGAATGTGTTCTTCGCGGCAAGCGTCGCATGCGCAGTGAAATGAATAACGAAACTGCGTACCTGTGACTTCGCGTTCTGTGGTGTTCCGGCTTAGATGTTTACGTTTTGATCACTTTCGTTTAGACAAACATTTCCTTTATCTCATCTTCTTTTCTTTTCATTTACCATTCCTATCATTCATACCTTGCATATTCCATTAGTTACCTTTCATCATCAGTTCCTTTTGCTGATATACAAAGCCACAAGGTTTAATGAGAACAAGTTCAATGGCTTTACAAACTGGTTATGTACGGACAATCTACCGAAAGTGGATGTGGTCATGGTGGTGAAGTTCTTTAGAGAAGATGTTTGGTTTAGTGCAGGTGAAATCAGAGAAGTAAAGCAAGGTACTCTCTTCTGACACCTTTGAACCACAAAATTCTCCTCTTCTCGCGTGGAACCGCGACGTAAGCTTTCTTGCTATCGCTAATTGCGTTGTTGTGTGACACTGCGGCACAAAACAATTTTTATAAAGCAATTTTCTCGGAGGCATGTTACTGGTACTCCTTGGGGAATATGATGCTGATCAGCTGATGCAGTGAATCACGAGTTCCCATCAATGGTCTGTGATCACAGTGAGGGGTGATCAACGCATTTTAGTTGTTTTAGTATTTGATCATACATAGTTTGCTTCGAGATTTTGCCATCTATTATGCTATTGACGGTAAGATTTTTTTGCTAATTTCATGTTCTGGCAATGACACCTCGACAAAGTGGATGAATTAAATTAATGTGTATTCGTATCATAGCCGCGGCGTAGCACCTGCTCTCCGTATAGTTATTATGTGACAATTTCGTGCTTGCTTGCGGGAAATATTTCGAAATGAATACGAACAAAATGGTTTATTTCATGCTTTTCATACTAACTTTACCTAAAAAATAGGAGCTAGCACCATTAATTTGAGAATATATTATTATACGATTTTCATTCCCCATACCGTAACCATAAATGTGTTTCATTATTTTGATGAGGTTTCTCTATGCGACTAGAGCAGCTAAATTAATAAATAAAGCTCATTTCCATTTTACACCAAGTTTACTTTTGTAAATGGTTTTTTTCCCGTCAGTAAATTTATTATTATTATTAAAGCTTTCTCGGCGGACGTCGTCTGCAGATAAGCAGTGGCGGCGAACCACCTAGCGGCAGATTGCGGTAGTTGCGTACGTACCTGTGACGTCACACGTAGGATTAACCAGCATGCAATAGTTTGCCGTCGCGTTTTCGCGCCGTTGAATTTTTTCACTTTTTAATTAATAAGGAAAAATACTTAACGCCATTTAAAAATCGAACGGCTTCAAATACGTACTCCAGGGGTTATAAACTTCAGATCTAGGCAATAAAAAAAAATAGGAAACCACCCTATTCCCATCCCAGCTACCGCCCACAGACCACCTCCAGCGAATCCCACATGCCACCATCACGAATGCTTGAATAGGGAGTCCTAAACCAAAAAAACTATTGGGACATTTCCATTCATTGTTGATTTCACGGCCAGATAATTACTAATATATGCTAAGAGTTCTACTCGGCGCTAATTTCAAAAAGGAATGATCTCACAGCGACTTTTAGAAACAGTGAATTTTCAACAGTAACTAGGTTCTATTGTCAGTGAGTAGCTCCTCAATTAAGAAGTAGCTCAGCGAGTATGACAGCGATAATGCTAGTTAGCCAACATGGTGGTTATGAATGACACGTAATACTGGCCAGCTGCCATACTAGCGAAAATCCCTGAATTTGTGTTGGTGCAAGTGCCGTACGATTCGACGCAAGCCGACCAGTCCTCTGAGCCCGCGGGCCTTGACTACGAAGCCCTATTGCACACACGAGGATAAAGCTCGCGGCTTTTGGGACGCAATATGAAGCAGACCACGTATTTAACCTACTATAAATGCGGGCGTCGGTGGCAACGGGGGTTTTTTCCCCGCTGCTAACCTGAGGTCCGGCGTTCGATCCCCACCCGAGTCAATTTTAACCACCTCGTTAAATTATTTTTACATTTGAAATTTTTTATTATATTTTAAGCAATGGTTTTTCGGAACTTTTATATTCAATTTTACAATATATTTGATAACAACCGTATGTTATTTTTTATTTTAGTATTTCTTTTCTATCGGTACATGTGTATTCATTTTATCCATGGATCGCTTTCTACCTTCAACTTAATAGCCACCGTGATAATTTAAAATAATTGAATTCGAATTGAGAAAATGAAATTTCTCTCTCTACAAGAGCTATAGCTGATTGACTTTTTTCCGTGACAAGACAGCATGTATGAATAGAGTGATGGGTAGGTATGTAGTACCAGCGTAAATGGCGAATGCTGTTTTATTCACATGTACAACTACAGAAAAATTCTGTCCACCTTTTGATATGGTCAATAAATCCCAATTTCCGCATTGTTTATAGCAAATTGAAATGACATGGGTCTTATATACGAGAATGGGCAAAACATAGGAAAACCACTTTTTTATCTAATATGAATACCACTTTGGCAGATAAGTGTTTTAAAGAACCAATTATCCGAGGGAATGTAAAGGGAAAAATATAGAAGCAACTGTCTCTTATATTTTTTACTTTATTTACAAAATACCGCAACAATCGAAGTAAAAATTATTTAATTCAATTTAGGGTTCACTGCAGTGGGTCTTACAACTGAGTAAAGTGTTCATCATTCATCCAATAATCTGTATATCTAGCAAAACGTTTTTTTTCCCTTTTATCTAAGGGATGCCAAATGTAAAATAATTATTTTGAAAAGTATACAAACAAGTAGGAATTATGGTCATATGTCTGAAAGTTTGATGTTTTTGTTTTGGCTTACAGAGTCTTGGTGGAACCCCCTTATGCTGGTTTCAAATAAGAGGCGGAAATCGGAATGCGTCTAGCCAATCACAGATCAGCGGCAAGCGAAGGGGAGGAAAATGATGCAGAACGCTGAGTCCTGAAACAGAGCGGAAAATAGGAATGAGGAAGAAAATGCATACGCTACGGCGGAAAAGAGAAAGTAAACATGGTGGGTGTTTGCATTTTCATCTGGAAGCTATTACCGAAGAGCCTGATGTCCCGGATTCAGAAGCGATGAAGTTGAACATAAATTTTTCAAATATTCAAGCATATATTTATCATTTTCTGTAAAAGAAAAAGTTTTATCGCAATAGCTCTTTCGTACGTACTAATATTGAAACCACAGTAAATTATTTAATACAAATAAATCTTTTTTATGGGTGAAAACTTGAATGTGAGGAATGAATGGCAAGATATCTTGTTAATACATAAAAGTTAGAATCAGTAAAATACGCCTAAAATAATAAGTGTCAATT
The DNA here is from genome assembly GCA_963573305.1 of Pyrrhosoma nymphula. Classification (NCBI taxonomy): domain Eukaryota; kingdom Metazoa; phylum Arthropoda; class Insecta; order Odonata; family Coenagrionidae; genus Pyrrhosoma; species Pyrrhosoma nymphula. The sequence continues at coordinate 81,671,989 of OY754333.1, read as the reverse complement.
CATGATAACGTTAAATATTACTCTCGAAGAAAACTGTTATTTCTGTTGGGACTATAGTATTTTTTCAATAACCAGTTTATCTTTGGCAATAAAATTTGGCGTTCTGCATCGAATAATTGAAAAGATCTACATATGAATCAACGGACGGGTAAAGATACAAGGAGTAAAAGAGGAGATTATAAGATTAGGATGCATCTCTTTCTTTCTGAGATGGAATTACGCAGAAATTGCGCCTGGCCTAATTCTTATAATGCCATTCGAAACATGACGAAGTTTAAAGGAAAACGCCATAAAAATAGGTAAAAAGGATAGACGGATGCATTTAGCCGAAACTTGTCTGCTGTCATGGCATGGGCTGAAATAATCGTCATATACTATATAAAGTTGATTTTTTATTAAAAAGTTGATAAATTTAGGCTTTCCGTCACAATAAGTGAAATCCAGGTTTCGTGATTCCAAAGACAATTGTAAAAGAATTTATAGGAACCAAATATCGTGTGTTGATACGGTCCGTCATTCATTAAGGTGGAGACGTTTTAGTTATTACGTTTTACGTTTTTTACACTTCTACGAAGTACCGCCCAAGCCACCTATAGGGTTTAAGGCACGGAGTGATTCCACAACAGGCTTAGGTTTCTCCATGTTAACTGATTATTTCCATGTTTTCTTATGATCTTTATTTACTCTGTGTAAGGATGTAGTAACGCATTAAAAGGAAATAAAGCTAAAAGAAGTGATTATGAATGTGTATTTTTATTAGGTCTTAACAAAAAGGAAGTTTTGATTAGCTCTATTAGGTCCTATCACTTTCAATAGCTTTTACAATCACCAACGGCAAGAGTGGCCTCTACCGAAGTATGCCGAAATGGTGCATCGTGTATATGTACGCGTTTCATACCTGCTGGGAATCAAGTTGACTCCAGTGGCTGGTGCAACTTGACTTCTTTCCATTTCGTTGGAGAGCCTCGCATCACCTACGAACACGACCAGCCGGGATAAGCCCTCTAACAAAACAAATCACTGGCGAAAGAACTCGTGAAGCCTGTTCAGAGTTAAGGCTGGGAATGTTAGGTATTTATTATGCGAGGAATATGTAGAAACATTTTCCGAGTCACCTAAGGTCGTCTTGAATCGAGTACTGATCTAGGGGACAAATGGTGGACTTGTCGGTCCTTGGGGATACTAATATATAATATTTTTAATTGCAAAATTCCGCTGGTAAAAAACATATAATGTGATGGTAATTCCGCTGGTAATGATGGTGATTCCGCTGGTAATGTTCCTAAATATTTCAATATATTTCAATAAATTTAACAAATATCAGAGAATTCATGAAAAATATGATAAATATGCCAATTTCAAGGTTCTGACTAACACAAATTAAATAAATAATGGTGATATAAATATTTTTTTACCTAAAAACATTCAACACTTTCAATGGAAAGCTGCCATTCTATAACTTTTTTGACAATGTTAACTCTTTTTGAATAGCTCTCCGAGCGGGTGGTAATTTGTTATACAATTTGGGTCCTAGGTGTACAAAATATAGGTACCATAAAGGAAAACTGGGAAGACGTCAGCATTTTCTGGCGATATCCTAATGATGCTCTTATGAGCCCAAAAGGCTTATTGCGTTGAGACAATAATCCTCGACAGCGAGATTGGCAAAGTGCTACTGAGTATAAGGCATTCTTTATATATTTCAACGCGTGTGAAAATAAACCAATATGCAAGTATACCTATGTCTAAGGTGAAGGTTTAACCTATAGTTTGTTGCTTCCAATTTATTTCAACAAATTCACGCACCTTCTCACCGCGGTCATTTCTTGTTCCTACCCCATACCCTCCCACTTCATATCCATTCCTTCCTCCCCCATTCTATCCTCCCTCTACCTCTTCATTCCAGGCACTGCTAACTATCAGTTTTTTCTTTCCAGGGTATTTTATCATTACCTTTTATAGTTTCATGTATGCGCCATCCATCTCTTGCTCCCTATCTTTACTTGTAGGCGTGTGGTATTACTTAATAAAATCGCTCTACACAGTGAGCGCGGCCAACTCAGTATTCAGTGTAAACGAAACTTTTCACAATGCTTATGCGTTGCGCGCCTACTGGTAGTCAATTTGGCTTTGCTTGTCCAACTAGACTCAATTTCTTTATCCAAGATAACCTCGTAGGACTTCCGGCCATCGAAATACCCGCATAACTCCCCCTCACAAAACAAATCACTGACGAAAGAACCCGAGAAGCCGTTTCAAGTTTATCCTGAGAATGTTAGTTATTTCTTGCCCTAATTTGGGAAGTTATTTGTTTTTGAACTTTACCTGCCGATCTAAACACTTAAAATAGCTAATATTTTAAAATCCGTACGCGAAGGTAATGCTGCTTAATATACTTAATCTGCGAGATGGACGGGACACACTAATGAGGAAACCCACGTCCACGCACTCGTTTGGCCGATTGCAGTATTTTTTTGGGCTCCTTCGCGAGATTTTGGTTCTCAAATATGAGGAACAGTTCAAGTATTAAAAAAACGTTTTCAATGAAATTGGCTGTATAACTAAGAATGAACAGTGGTTAAAAATTAGTCCATGAGCATCTGAAAACCATTGAATGTAGTGTGAAAATCTATGACGAATTTTCCTCATAAATTGTCGCGAGGACGCAGTAGTTAAAATATTTTATAAAAATCAGAATGAAAGAATAAATCCATGCGCACTTAGAGCAGTTTATACTCGTGTGGTAGTCACTAAGGCTCGAGGAAGGAATAAAGCGAGAAAGAAGGCGCAAGATCGTGAAGCCCATTTCTCAAAATACTTGATCTAGCACAAGACCTATCGTGCTAGCAGGCACATAATAATTGCAGACGGAATCTAATAGGATTTGAGCCGACCTTGAGCGTTCCTTTTACCGGCGTGGAAGCAGTATATTCATTGATAGAGTAGCGCATATCTACGGTAATTTTGAACTAACAAGTACACTGAAGCATACGATCAAAACAGCTATCGGGGCATGTTCGTCCATTGATGAGTTCACGGCCACAAATATACTAATTCATGCAAAAGGCGGTTGTAGAATCTAATTGCCGGAAGCGGATAACGCACAGCGAGTTTGAAGGCTCACCTCCCGTCACATCCTGCGGGCCAACAAAACGAAGCCAAATTGGCCGTGAGCAAAATATGCACCGGACCACGTTTTCTACAGCCTAAAAGTGCGGACGTCGGTGGCAGCGGGGTTTTATTCCCCGCTGCTAACCTGAGGTCCGAGGTTCGATCCCCACCCGAAGCAATTTTCACTACCTCGTTTTACTATTTTTTTAATATTTTCCGTGTTGACCAGTTTTTGCAATTTATTTTCCAATACGATAATTTCCGTTAGTTATTCCATATTTTTTTTTGCATCAGGTGACTCTGCCATTTTATCTACGGATCATCTTATACGGAAAAAGCACCGCGATAATTTAAAATCAGAAGGAAAGCAACTTTCTCTCTACAAGCAGATTAGGTGATAAATTTTTTTCCGTCACAAAAAAGTACACGCACGTATTAATTTGTAGGTTTCAAAAGTACGTTCAATGGGATTTCATTTTTCTGACGGAGTATGCGTTTTTTTCGCTTTTCCGTGATGGTAATTTTGCGAGAATTTTCCTCATTTTTTTTGCAATTTTAAAATATTTTCATTTCAAGAGATTTCTAATTTTAGTTTTTGTTACTTTGCATTCCCTTTATCTACGGGGAAATTTCTACTATCAACTTAATATCCACCGTGAGAATTAGGAAAGTTATCAAATCTGATAACTTTCCTAATTCATGAAAACAATTTCCTCTCTAAAAGCAGATTAGATGATAATTTTTTTCCGTCACAAAAAACTCGCGCATTAATTTGAGGTTTCATTAGTACGTTCAATGGGATTTCATTTTTCCGACGGAGTATGTATTATTCTTTTAGTAACAGATGTCGCGTTATTATCAAACATGAAGAAATATCTGATTCTAATATGAGCTTAGGAGTAATGCTACAGAAGGATGGCGCTCTTTATCTTAGTTTGATATCGAGGTGAGAAATTTCCCTTTATATACATATTTATATAGTTCGTAAAGTTTGTACTTCATATTTAGCCGATCAGCGATGCACAAAATTCATAGATTGAAAGGAGGCTGATAGTATCAAGAAAGATAATGAAATACTTCGCGTCCCGAAGTTATCGTTTTCGCAACCGTCTTTTGCGGCGACTGCGATATGAGTCCTCCGGTAGGAGTTGTACAAAAATTCATAATGTGTGTGTCTTTCTCTATCCTGAGCTTTTATATGTAAAACATTTTCGAGCATTATTTAAATAGTGCCTAGAAAATCCTGTCAGAATTGAGAATTCAGCTTGCACAATATCTGGGGTTTAGATGGAGTTGAATCATTTCTAACTTCAGATTTCCGAATGATCCACATGCACGAAAGAAATATATGCAATATATACGGGTGCAAAAGTAAGGATGACTGGTATCCCGAGAATCTGTTCAACAAAATTCACTGATTAACCTGGCAGCGGACCCGTCGCTCTGCAGAAAGAAAACAGCGGGAGTAAACATCGCGTGGCTGATTGTATGTCTTCATTCATCAGCAGACCATTGGAATACCGACCAGGGACTCCTCATCAATGGAAGACAGTTCGTCAATTAACAAAGTCTCTCAATGATGCTTATCTTATTTTAACTAAAGCTTTACAAAGTAACAGCATTGTTATTTTTTCCAAAACTGACTATGTTCATAAAGTTGACTCATTTTCGACAAACAATAATTTTGAGCTTATACATAGTGACCCGACAATCAAGTTTCAACGGAAAAATAGAGAAATACTGTCACAGTTCTGTAGCCTAGTTCGTTCATCAGAGAGGACGAAATTAATTAATATGAATCCATTAGCTCCCAGATTATATGGTTTACCAAAGACCTACAAAGAATTTATACCCATAAGACCAATTGTTTCCATTTCACTGCCCCCTCTCATAAGCTTGCCACACGACTAAATACTCTCCTCAGAGATTTCTCTGGATTTAAGTCGAGATTGAGTGTAAAGAATTCGGTTGAACTTACTCAGAAACTAACTAGTTTAGTTGTTCCGCCAAATGGAAAACTTGTATCTTTTGACGTGGCCAATTTATTCACATCTGTGCCAGCAACTGAAGCCATAAGTACTGCAATGACTTTGGTTCAAGGTTCCTTAGGTGAATCAAGAATAGCTGTAGAATTGAATATGCTTTTAAATCTGTGTATTTCACACCATTATTTTATCCTTCAAAACAAGTTTTATAAACAAACGCATGGTTTAGCTATGGGCTCACCCAATTCACCTTTGCTTGCAGACAATTTTATGAATTCTCTTGAAGACAACTTTTTAATTCCAATAACAAGCTGCTCAGAAATGTTTTTACTGGTATCGGTATGTTGATTACATTTTATGCCTGTGGACGGGTAGCTACCGACAGCTAGACAATTTCATAGATTTGTTGAATACTCTACACGAATCAATTAATTTCACCGTGGAAATCGGAGGTAAAACTTTTTCTTGATTTGACAGTCGATATTTCTTCTGGGACGCATGATTTCTGTATTTATAGGAAAAAGTACTTTACTGACGCTATAATCCCAAAGGATTCTTGCCACCACCACACGCATAAAATTTCAAGATTCCATTCTTTTATACACCGCCTGGTCTCTATTCCTATGTCCAAATGTAATTTTGACAAAGAGTTATCAAGAATTAAATCCATTGCAGTTCGCAATGGATATAAAACTGTTACTATTGACAATAATCTTGATAGGAAGAAGAAAAAATATACTTTAAAATCAATTACAAGTATGTCCTCTAATGTCGATAGGACAGCTAAATTTTGGCGCAAGATACCATTTCTTGGCCCCCTATCCTATCATGTAGCCAATGAGTTCCCGAGAGAGAGGGTAAAAATCTCTTTTTATAATAGTGCAACTATTGGAAAACTATTATTTAACTCTAAAAATAAATTCAATAATAGGGACCAAAGCGGTGTACATAAATTATGCTGTGACACGCCTAATTGTAATGCCGTACATATTGGGTAAAGTGGGCGTGCAATAAACACTCGGGTAAGAGAGCATGTAAAATGCTGGCACAATGATGATCCTAAGTCAAATTTTGCTAAACATATACTTGACCATAACCATCATATTGATTTGAAATCTCTTGTTCTCCAAACCCAATGTAAAGGGAAAAAGCTTGTCTTTTTGGAAAGCCTTGCCAATTTCAAATATGCTTGTCATGTAAAAACAAAAATGTCTCGGTTGTAAATGACCAATTGTACCCATCCAACTCCTCCCCATTACTCTCCATTCACCTTGAACAAATTTTGAATCCGTCACCTTCCTGACGATTGCGTCACTACCACTAAAATCCTAACCGTCAACCTCCCTGCAAACAAACCCCCCCCCCCCTTTCTCCAGTTGAGTCGCCCCTCTCCCCATCCTTCACAATTCTGTCGCCTTTCCTCTCCCACCCCCTCCTTCATCCCATACCTATATATATCGCTCGCTTATTTGTTACTTCACCTTGATAATGGCAATGTTTGCTAAAACCTAGGACGGTTGAATAAAAATTGGTGTGGAAATATTTACTAAGTGTTTTCTGTTACTATGCAATCTGTGGCAATTTTCCACAAACTTTCGCCTGATACTTTAAAATATCTAATTTAAGGAAAGCAACTTTATCTCTACAAGCAGATTAAGTGATTAAATTTTTACCGTCACAAAAAAGTACACGCAAAACTCGCGTATTTAATTGCAGGTTTCAAAACTACGTTCAATTGTATTTCAATTTTCCGACGGAGTATGCATTATTCTTTTAATAACAAATGTCGCGTTAATACCAAGCATTAAGGAATAGCTGTTTCTAATATGAGCTTAGAAGTAACGCTACAGACGGATTGTGCTCATTTATCATAGTTTGGGACGAGCATGATAGAATCAAAAAAGAGAAAGAAACACTTCGCGTCGCGAAGTTTTCGTTTTCGCAACCGTCTGTTGCGGCGACTACGATATGAGTACTCCGGTTGGAGTTGTAAAACTCGTTCGTAAGGTTTGTCTTTCTCTATCTTGAGCTTATATACGCGAAACATTTTCGAGCAATATTTAAATGGTGCGAAGTAAATCCTGTCAGAATTGAGAAATACTCGGGGTTTTTACATTTTTGAAGAAAACATCTAAATAATATTTTATACAATATATAATATGTTGGAATGTTGTTGGAAAAGGATGTGTGGAGGAAGTTCCGTGAAATTTAAATATGCCGCGGAATAATTAAACTATAACAAGAAATAAATATGCGTAATATTTAAAAATTGGGCAAGGAACATATGTGTGGAGGGAATTCCGTAGGAGAGAAATATCCCGTGGAATACTTTTGAGGAGAACGAACTGTAAGAATTAATTAGTACGCGTAAATTGGATAAGAATTCCCTTCAGAATTATAAAATACGCAATATAATTAAAAGTGTTTACTGAATTTCGAAAAAATTAAATAATACGCGTATTATTTAAAAATTTGTGTAGAAATTTCTATGTGAATTGAATTCTTCACGGAATTTTCAATAATTGTCCAGAAAAACCTGTTAACATTAATTAATACGCAGCAGCTTAATAAACATTGGGAAATAAATCCCGTCAAAGATCAATAGTACGCTAAAGTTTAAATGTGGAGGAAATTCCGTGGGAAATAAATATCCCGTGGATTACTTAAAACTTGTCGGGAGAAACATGTAAGAATTCATATAGACGCGGAATATTAAAAAATTTGTTGAGGAAATTCGTTGACACCATAATATACCGCTGATTACTTAAAAAATGTCGAGAAAAACCAGTAAGGATTAATTTTCGTTTGTGATTAATTCTAATAAAGGATTACATAATTTTTCTTTAGTAAATCACGGTAATTGCTTCTGAATGATCCCCTCCCCCCCTGAAGGTGTATACACAAGTGGTCTCGGCTAAGTAACGATGGCCAATTGACCGATGACATGCCTGAATTACCGATTCATGCATCCACGCTGTTGCTGTCCAAGCCAACGTGCGCCCTTACACTGATTGTGAGTGTGTTCGACAGTTTGGCATCTTGCTCTGTTGACTTGGTGAGTTTAACGCTTGGAAATTTTATGGCGAGGCATATTGTAACACGCCATTTTGGCCGTGTTGGCATAAGTATACGATTAAGGACGCCATTGTGTATATTTTGGGAACACGTACTACCGCGAGGCAACAATATCGTCTATGTTATGAAAACAACTTTAAACAATACCATTTTCTGTTTACGTAAACAAACTAAAACAATGCCGTCTATGTTATGAAAACAACTTTAAACAATACCATTTTCTGTTTACGTAAACAAACTTATAATAATGAAAGGGGAATAGCCTATCAGATACGAGAGAAGGGGAGAAAACCTGGAATGTTCTAGAACATACAGGAGGGGAGGTGAGATAGTATAAAAGGGATTGTCAAACAAGGAACGAGGCTTCTTCTTAACAAGGGAGTCACAAGAGACGTTTATCGAGTGAAAGTCATACGAGAGTTTTTGCAGTGATAATTTGCCGGGAGTAAGCAGCTTTGGACAGCAATTACCAACGCCAGTGTCCTGTGTTAAGGAAGGATCCAGGAATCCGATAAACAGATACTGGGGCATAGAGTGTCGGCGGAATTCACTTTGTACAATATCCGGTGAAGTAGAGCAAACATTATAAATTAATACGAATATATTTGAGAAGGGAACATATATTGATTAATTGAGTAACTAAAGTGAATTTGTTTCATAAATGAAGAATAAAAGGGTTATTATAAATATATGTACTGATACAAGTATATAACGTCGCGTGTTTAGGACCGCGTGAAAGAATAATTATTAGAACCCCTGTGATAAGGAAATTGATAAGGGGGGGGGCTACTACAATATATATACTTCGAAGCGAGTGAGTGACGTGAAAACTCAAATGAATGTGCTAAGAATTAAGCGAACAAATTTAAGGGGATAGAAAATATTGTGATTTGCACAAGCAGCCTTTGCAATATCAGGGGTTTAGAGGGAGGTGAATCATTTCTAACTTATGATTTCCGTATGATCCACATGCACGAAAGAAATAGATACAAGGGTGCAAAAGAAAGGATGACTGGGAACCCAAGAATTTGTTGCAGATATTTTTGCAAGGTGCTTGAGAGAACTATGACATTCGAAATGAATTTCCCAGAAGAAAACAGTTGCATAAACTTGGGATTTTTCCCTCATGGTACTAAGGATTTGGCAATTGGCAGTGAGGAGCAAACTTTTGCCCCATCAATTATGAAGTAGCTCAGCTCTGATGTAGCAGAAATAGCCTCAGCGATAATTTAAAATCTAATTTAAGGAAAGCAACTAATTTTCTTCATGATTTTCCTTTCTATCTTTCCCGTTGGGAAAGATAGAAAGGAAACCAGTTTCCCGTTGGGAAAGATAGAAAGGAAAAAAAAAAGATATTACTATAGTAATATCTTCACGGTATTCTTTCATTTCGAGTTTTTAAGTGATATTCGGATATTTTTTGAAACAATAATCAACTGAGATATTGCTTCTGTTAATTAAATTTCCCTAGAAAATTCAATTTACGTTTAGCGTTATGCATTTACAAATAACGGTTAGCGTACTGAGAGAACAAAATTATTATCTGTAATGACAGCTCACCTAAAAAAAAGTGTACAGTTTTCATGTTTCGTACAAATTTTTTAATGGAGGAGCCCGGTTGTATATACGAAAAGTGGATAAATGCATGCGTGAGCATATTCAATCAATAAGCAAAAGGATGTGATGGTTTATTGGAAATATCTGGGTGTTTCGTGGAAAGGAAAGGAAAATTTGTGGGCCTGAAAGGGAATGTGATGATGAAATGTGTGTATGGGAGATGGGCAACTTAAGTATAGTGAGATGAGAAATATAGTTAAGTATTTATACAGAAAAAAGCAATGATAATATTAAGAGCGAGAATGAATACGATGAGTTTAACAGAGGCCGAGAAAAGTAACGCGGTCGTCGTGAAATGCTAGTTCCAAAATGTTATCGGCAGGGCGAGGAGAAATATCGTTTTCACAATATAAACTCATATGGAATGGTCAACTTCATTGTTATGCGCAACTTTTCTAATATTCAAAGAACTTTGCTCACGTTTCCAAATTTTCCTTCTCGTCAAGCCAGACCAATACGCCTACTTAAAATAAGACGGAGAGCTTTATGCTCTACGGAATTGATGTTGACACGTCCATCTCCGCGATTATTATACATACTTTTTTCATTTTAAAAGGAAAATATACCCATTATTGAGTGGTATAGAGCATCTCAATGAACATTTATCAGAATTCCCACAACAGAACTAGTGAAAAAGAAGGAGACTTCGACGTGAAAATGAATATGATGGTCGTTTTGCGCCCGGAAATTAGTAGAAATCTTAGGCGCTTTCTCAATAGCCCGGAATTCAGAAGTGCGCCTTCAATTAGCATCCCTCACGGATGCTATCCGCATGGGCGTAGCAAGGGGGGTCCCGGGGGGGGCCCGCCCCCCCCCCCCCCCCCCAGAAAAATTTGACAAATCGAAATAGTGGCGGCCACGCTTCACACAGCGCTGGGAACCGCGCGCCTGCGGCCGAGCCACTGCACGGCGATGCGGTCCCTTTGGCCCCGTTCACACTACCAGAAAGCCAGTAACCCGTATATGCTAGTAACTTGAATATCAAGTTAGTCGTATGAATGCAGGTTGGAGAAACGCTGGTTAAATGATTTTACCAGCATTGACTTACTAGGTTTGGCGCAGGTTACCTGAATTTGTGGCTCGTGTGAACGAAATTTAGTAAATAAGGCAAAGAAGAAGGTTAAAAATACAAGATGGACGTGGTGAAAGCAAATTTATATGACGACGAGGAGCGACAGAGGTGTATATGGTACGATAAATATGAGGTGGTGTTGATGAATTGATGTAAAGTAAAACCTCACACCTATATATTAGACTCGTGTATTTATATATAATGGTGTTCAGGTGTATTCTAATATCTTTTCGATATATATATGTTTCGGAGTTAACCTATCGTCCATCACGGTTTGTTTATTTTATTAGCTAGGTGTTTGCAGGGATAGTTATTACATTTGCTCTCGCTATTTTTGCATGAAATCATAGTGTGTACTGATTTGAATACATTTGTCAAAAAAAATTCGGATTCAGCGAATGTATTAATAGAAAGATTTCCAGCGAGTGATTGTGGCATTCTAGTGAGAACCAAAATATTTAAACCCCGTGCAATAAATTGGATTCCAAGATCACGGGAAACCAGGCATCCCATATGGTATATAGAGAATATAGAATGTCAATATTTTTATAGTCTATATTGGTCGACGTTTCAAATTTTGGCCCAAATCGGTCTATAATTTGGGGCAGGTTCTATATTTAGCCAAAGGTAAGCTACAATTTACACTGAAGCAGCCGGGACAGCACTGAGAAGTTTTAAAATGTGCGCCGCGGACAGACACTGCTTCTTTGTCCGTCTGACTCCAGCGGTGTAGCTGAGGTGCTCGGCACTTGTCTCTGCAGAGGTACAATGTTACCTTTTGTAGGACCTCTAGTCTCTGCCCGGCAGCGCGCTTGCCGGGCTGTTTCTTCCCCCCTCCCTTGCCACCTCACCCCACCATTCCACCCGCCGCACAGTGGGGCCAAACCCCACTTTAGACGGACAAAAGTCCAAATATCTTACAATCAACTCCAAAATAGGCATGTGTATGTTTTTGAGATTGCTTAAATGAATTCTGATATCAAATTTGCAATATTTATTGTATTTTATTAATTTTTTGCAAATTTTATTATTTTTACAATATTTGAAAATAAAATTATTTTACAGTAGAATAATCTGAACGAATCAAATAAAAAATGTTCACGTAAATTGAGATGGTCTTCTAAAATGAATTTGCTATAAAATTTACAACATTATTTTTGATCACCTATGAAAAATATTTACGTTTCATAGAAAAAAATGATACGATTTGCACAAGTTTCACAGAGCTGAGATTTCAAAAATCTCAGCCCTGGTGTAACAAACATCACCACTTGTATGTACCTAAGTGTGGACATAATGCATATAGCATCCAAATTTGACTTATTACAACCTAGTAATAACTTCATAAACAGATATTATTTACGGTACTTGCTTTTGCTTTCCATGATTGAAATTGTTTACATTATAGTTTACCCGTTGCCATGCGGCCATAGCGGCCGGATGAATTACCTATCCGCCTCTCGTGCATAATAACTTTTATATCGTGACAGTCCTTTTGCAACTCAATGGCAGTTGATTTCTTTTACAATCTCTAGCTCATACTTAAATGAATAATATATCTCAAAATTACGATACGATTCCGTCCGATTATATAACTTTTCTCTAAATAAATAAAACTTTTCATTGTGAAAAATCAATAAATTTTCATTCGTGATAATTAATTACTGCAGGCGTATTTTCTTAAAAAAATAAATTTTAAAATCATATTCACACTCTACTTGCTTATTTAAATCGATTGAAAGTTTAAAAAAATGAAATAGAGGACACCAGTATGCTGTACTAATAGTTTCAAATCGACCGTCCAATTCGGCGTCTGCGTCCGTGGGACCAGTGCTCCGCTATTCTCTCACTTTGACGCTCATTTCTACGTGCAGGTGCATACTTACCAACCTGTGAAATACACCGTTACGCAGTTCAAACATCAGGTTACCTAACCTACTATTTCAGAAACCCTAATTCAAACTTTCATTTTTGGACTTTTATCCGCCTAAAGTGGGGTTTTGCCCCACTGTGCGCCGCGCCGGCTCGCCCGCCTCAACAAGCATCGACAGGAATGTTGTTTGTTTACATGGTCAGACAAGCCAAGCGTCGTACGTCGCGCTGTGCTGGAGTGCTGGCGCCAGCAGGCCAGTTTTTCTTCAACCACTGTTTTATTCATTGCCGAGTGTAATGCTGTGGTGGTGAGTGTGGTGTTAAAAGAGTGGTTCCCACGGCGCTCCCAGTGACAGCTTGCGGATTACGTGATAGAAATGACGCCGGTGTCTTGTGACAGGGAATCGGGAAGATGTGAGCGTTTCATTCTGCAGATAAGGTTCTTTATTTCTTGTTTTCAATCAGTGGGATTGACACGGCTATGGTTTTGTTTGCTTCCAATTTTCTTATTGCCTTTCGTATTATCTGCATGTCGTTTCCGTTTCGAAAGCATGTGTTTTGTTCTTTTTGTATCATTGTGGAAATGTGCATTAATGTAATTTTCCTCGCTTTACGCTTTTAATGTTATGACGTGCCACCGCGGTGACCAATCTATCTGTGCAACTACACCTCCCGTCGAGGAACGCTAATAACAGCTGACCGCTGCGTGGCTGCGTGCTTATTTCTCATTCGAAATGCACTTAATGCACGAAACACACTTGGGTGGCGATCGTCTGGGAAAACCTGGAATTGTCAGGGAATTTCGAATTTCTGGAAAAATCAGGGAATCCTCGTATCAGTCAGGGAGAAACTGGGATAGGAAATTCTCGTTATTTTTCTGCCATTACATTTATCGGCCAGTCTTTCCCGCCCTTTATTTCACCAAGTAAAACTAATGTCCGTCGCTGACGTGCATGGAATAGGCACTATAGCCGTAAGCCGTAGTAATTCGTGGAGCATTCAGTTGTGAATCTTAAGAGTTATTTAGTTTTGAACCAGACGTAATTGCGTAATTAATCGTTAACTGGATGATTTATCACAAAAAAATCGAAAGAATAAGATAGTTCAGAGTTTCGAAATTCCAATGAAGGAAAAATAAAAGCAATCGGTACAAATTCAAGTATTTTAATGAACGAAATATGAAAGCACTGCACCGTGAAAAATGTAAAACTCCGTGTAATCTTATGGGAAAAATTGTAAATGTAATTTAAAATGTATGTATTATTCCTACACTGTATATTATAACCCGTATAACGTCCCAGAACGGGGATGAACAAATTGTGAAGATTTCAGCGAAATCGGTCCAGCCATTATCCAAGTTAACCGCTTACCAACAAAATGCGCAATCCATTTTTATTTATAAGAAGATTTTTAAGATATATGTGTATATCTGTAAAATCAATGAGGCAATAGCGATAAACACCTTTTGAATTGAATTACTGCCAGGCAGTCAGTTTGAAAGCTGCAATCATGGCTACAATCGTCGCGATAACTTGCGCCCCCCCCCTTGAGTTTTTTCTGTATCCGCCACTGGCGGGAGCACACTAGCTCGTAGTAAATACATTATTGCAGTTCTAAAAACACGATTATTATTAAAATGGTAATACAAGTATGATCTCATGTGTCAACATAATCTTACGCAAGATCATCTTCGATTCCCATACTCCCCTTCGTGAGACAGCAAGAAGAGCCCTCCTCCCCTCCCCACCTTTCACGCTCATTGAATAGCCCCCTTACCTCCCTCTCGAAGCAATTTAGTCAGGTCACAAACCACCTCAAAAATGATGTATGATGCTGCCGTTGCTAATTGCCTCCTGTCTTCACTTTCAGACTGAGCAAACATCGCGCCTCGACGGCGCCGTAATCATTTTTCTTAAGATCAAAACGTTGTAACTCCCTTCACGATTGAGATAAAGAAATTATTTTTTCACTAAAAACAACTTTATACTTTCCTCCACATTTTATTTGCAGCATTAATGGACCTACAACGTAAAATACCTAAGTTAGCAGGCGACTACTTTTTACCTTATAAAGATTCAATTTTTTGTCCTTAAGATATTTACATCAGTATAACAACATTTTAGCTCAATTAATCACACAAAAATGTGTACAGTTACGAAGAAGATAATATGAGGAACCTTTATTTAAAAGTTTTAATCCAGCATGAGGAACGGTTTGCCGACAATCGAGTGAAATTAAGTGGATTAGTGAAAGTGAATTAAGTGAAAATAACCGCGTTTCTAGGGGAAGTTAAGGAAATATTTTTTATTAATTTTATCGAAAAACTATTGACAACACTACACTCTGTCAAACTCAGGTTGGCCGACGGACCCGGGACTACCTGAGGCCACCCCTATAATCCCTCGCCACGTCCGCCGGGGCTGTCCGCTGCCTAGGTGATGAGTCACCTACTGGCTGTGTTTATACAATGGTACACTTTCTTAACAGAATAATAATTTTCCATTTTTACAATTATATTTGAAATCTACTAAAAAAGTTATGAAAAATGATACCAAATTGGACATAGGTATTACAAGATTTCATCTGATTATGACAATGTTTATAAACGAATGACAATGACAATGTTTATTAAATGTTCTAATACCTAGGTCGAGTTTGGTATCATTTTTCATAACTTTTTGAGTAGATTTCAAATATAATTTTAAAAATATTAAATTATTATTCTGACAAGAAAGTGTACCATTGTATAAACACAGCCAGTAGGTGACTCATCACCTAGGCAACGGACAGCCACAGCGGACGCGGCGAGGGATTATAGGGGTGGACTCAGGTAGTCCCGGGTCCATCGGCCAACTTGAGTTTGACAGAGTGTAAATAAAACGACTCTGTATGCATTATGGCACATTTTTATACAGTGCCTTGTGAAATATTAATTTTTATGCTGCATTTGACAACAGCGCACCTCCGCCCTTATGGAGATTAACATGGGAAACGAATCTCCATAAGAGCCCATACTGTCAACTAAATGTGGAAAGCACTATAGTGTTGTGCAGTTGATTAAATTTCGCGCCATTTTGTGATTTTTCCCTTCTATTTTGTTTTCCTTTAGGTGCAAGATGAAGAAAGTTTCAGATATACGATCATTTTTCAAGAAAACTCTCTCCCCCCCTCCAAGAAATGATCAACGTGAAGATGATGATCCTCCCAGAGACGACTTCACATTCCCCTCCTCTGCACCGTCAACGTTTGAAACTTCAACGAAACCCACAGATGAAAAAGGGGAAGTAACCGAGGAAAGAGCATCTGAACCGACAGATCTTGGTACTTTGGAAACTGGACCGAAACAACTGAAAATTAATTTCCGGAAAACACTATTTGGTGACAGAAACCGATCCTTTTCCGACGCTTACTATGAAAAACACCAGTGGTTGGAGTACAGTGTGGAAAAAATCGAGCATACTGCTTTGTGTGTAGACTTTTCTTTACCGGGGTTGTGCGAGACCAAAACGAAAAGTTATTAAAACGGGGTTTTGTAAATGGAAAAAATTAAAAGACGCGATCGAAAAACACGAAAAATCAGGATCTCATTCGGATTGTTATCAAAAGTATCTGGGGTACCAAATGGCTAACGCATCTGGTACTGTACACGAGAGAGTCGTAAATCAGAGTAAAGAAGAGATTGAAGAGAAAAAACGTTACTTGACAGAAGTAGCTGACATCATTTCCTATCTCAGTTGTCAAGGCATGCCACTGAGAGGACATGATGAGAGCTCTGAATCTCAGAATAGGGGAAACTTTGTTGAAATGTGTAAGCTTTTTGCGAAGTATGATGACTTTTTTGCAAAACATTTTGAGCAGTGCCTTCACTACTGCAGCCCAACGGTTCAGAACGAAATAATAGAAGTTGCGGGGGAAAAACGAATTCCCATACCTATCCGTTCGGCAAAATATCTCTCTTAATTTATCGTTTCTGTTGGACCTGGAAATATAGTGGGGTTCTAATATGATGTTCTCCGTGTCGCTCTGAAAGATATCTATTCTCAATTGCTCAAGCAATCTAAGCCTAGCGCACAGCCTCCGAGTTTCTAGCGGCTCCCAACCTAATTCGTTTAACATCTGTGTAACGCTGCCTGTACGCCCGTAGCAGTTTTTGACGAATCGCGCAGCTTTCCTTAGTATTTTATTAAGTTCCCGGATTAAGTCTTTCTGCACCGGATCCCATATGCTCGCTGCATATTCAAGGTGTGGCCGGACGAGTGCGAAATAGCACCTCTCTTTTACTTTTTCATCCGAAAATCTTCCCACAATACGCTTGACGTTCCTAGCTTCTTCAGAGCTCTGCCACAAGTATTTCTTACATGTGTTCCCCACGATAGGTCCGAAGTTATCGTAACTCCTAGATACTTCACTTCATCTGTCGCCTTTATGTTAACACCATCCACAGCATATACATGGGAATAGTTGGACGACCTCCGCAAGAAATGTACCACCGTGCATATACTCAGATTAAGTTCGAGTCCCCACTCTCGGCTCCACACATGAACGTTGTTTAAATCCGATGATAAGAGTTTCTAAGTCAGAGTGATCACTAATTTCACGTGACAGTGTAGTCGGCAAATAAACGTATTTTACTGCTAATTCGAGAGCATAGATCATTTATGTATATAATGAACAAAAGGGGGCCGATTACGCTTCCTTGTGGGATACCTGATGTCACTTTAACTACATCAGAGCTAATTCCGTCAAGAACTACTTTTTGCTTACGATCACTCAGAAAGTTGCGTATCCAGTTTACTACTGTTTCGTTTAGCCCGCTTTTATCCTCTGTTTTAGCTACGAAGTCCGTGTACGAATCATTAAGCATCTCGCCAAATTTTATGAAGTTGCATTTATCAAATAATTAAATACTGCGTTTCGGTTTTACAGCTGACTCTACTTCAATTTTTAAGGTTGCAAAAATTACACTGATAATTTATGCCGTCAATAATATCGAGTTGTTTTATCAACTTAGGATGGCTTACTGCAAAAAGGTCTAATATTTTATTTCCTCTCGTAGGCTTGTCAACTACTTGGGAAAGTGAGTGATTAGCAAGAGTGTTGAGTAAGATCTCGCTGATTTCCCTATTCCTAGAATTCGGTTTTGCAGTGTAAAATCCCAATTTATAGATGGAAGATTAAAATCTCCCCCAATAATTATTACACTTTTACTGTCTCACAGTAAATGCGGATATTTGATTTTCTAATTGGTAAATAACATCAACTTTGGAGTTTGGAGGTCTATAAAAAGAGCAAGCATGTATACTCCTTTTGTTTCGTTTTTTAATTGTACACCACACGATTTCTATTTCATTGTCAGTTATTTCGTGGGCGGTGCTGTGTAAATGTGATTTAACTGCTAGAAAAACTCCGCCACCTGTCCTATCGCTTCGATCGCTTATGTAGATTTTATATTCTGGAGGAAAAACTTCGCTGTCGCTTACATCCTCTGTAAGCCAGCTCTCCGTTCCTATGACCACGTCTGCGTCCTGAAATAAATGCTCGATTTCAGCGCGCTTGTTTTTAACGCTACGGTAATTAACTACTATAAAGTTAATGTCATATTTTGTAGATTGAGTGTCGGTTGGTTCTTTTCCACGCTTATGGGTGTTAGATGGGCGAATTTCACTGGAAGTGCTTATTAAATTTGATATTATTTCTTTCACTGGAGTACGTGTTTTGGGAAAATTGTCACTATTTACCGGCTTTAGCGCTCCTAAGTTTACTTGGATGTGAAAATTTTCGCAATGCGGATTTCCTCGGAGGCTACTTTTGGTTAAATAAAGACAAAATATTATGACATATAAAAAAATAAATTAAGCTTGGAGCAGGGGAAAGTCTACAAATAATAAATTATCATACCGTTGTTAAAAAAGGTTTGTCCTTTTGTTTAAATAATAAATTCTCAAACGATACGTTTGGGCTCGGTCGCTCGGGAAGTGTAATGGCGGTGTTTGTATAGCTGGCCGAGTTTCGACTGTGGACTGTCTACTGTCTAGTTCGCCCTGTTTTTCAAAAATTTACCCTGGTTTTGGATCCCCCCCGAACGAAATTCTTGGCTACGCCACTGTGGTTGATGAAGCCAAATGTTACAAAGAAGAACAGTTGTCAGTAGTTTTGAGGTATGTAAGAGGATTGGAGCCCTTCGAAAGGTTTCTGGGTTTCTTAAATTGTTCCACAGCAAGAGATTCCGAGTCGCTAAGCCAAATGATTCAAGATTTTTTAACTAAATACAGCTTGAACGATATACCAATGATTGGACAATCATACGATGGTGCTAGCGTAATGTCAGGAAAGAACGCAGGACTCCAGGTGAAAATGAAAGAGTTACACCCACAGGCAATTTATATCCACTGCTTAGCTCACAAAGTAAATTTGGCCGTTGTCTAATCCTGCAACGATATCCAGGCAGCTTACATTTTCTTCAATACTCTTGAAGCCCTCCATATGCAATATTCACAACCTGGTATTCATGGCATCTTAGCAGAGATTCAAAAGAAGCTAGGCATTAAGGGTGGGAAAGAAATGGGGATCTTAAGTAGTACCAGATGGTGCTGCCGTTACACAAATTGTAACGTTGTAATAAATAACTTCAACTCAATCAAAGAAGCCCTTGAGAAGGAAATCAACGCTGCACGAGATGAGGGTATGGTGGAGGTCATCGGTATGTTGAGATCTATCGCACAACCTGAGTTCGTTGTTAATATTTTCGTAATCCATTCAATTTTATCGGTGACCAACGTGCTGAGTAAGTATTTGCAAGGCCCAGATGCGACGCTCGGGAGAGCAAGTTCAGTTATTGCCAGCATTCAAACTACTTTCGCAGAGAGCAGAAATAATTTTGATGGTTTATGGGCCGAGATAGTAGAATTTGCGAACAACAACGACATTTTGCTAGAGCCTGTGTCTGTCTCAAAGAAAAGAAGGCAGCAGCCGCCCGCAAAAATTAGCGATTTCTATGTTGAAACTACCGTAGGAAAAAGCCAGCTGACCGACCTACCATCCGACACCAACCCCAACACTCGAGATAACTGGAAAATCAATGTGTACAACAGGGTTCTGGATAACGTAATTTCATATTTTCAGCACAGGTTTTAGTCCGTTCCCCTGGCAAAGGCAGTGGATGCCTAAACACAGTTGAACTTGAATGAAGCTGAAGATTTCATTAATAATTACAAAGAAATTTTGAATATTGATACCCATTCCTTAAATGCCGAGGCAACAGTATTGAGAAATATATTAAAAAACAAGGAACTAGAGGTCAAACTTAAAAATGTCAGAGCAGAAATAAATGAAGATATAATGCCGAATGTTTACAGACTTCTCCAAGTAGCAATCGGCCTACCCGTCAGCTCGGGTGGATGTGAAAGAAGTTTTTCAGTCATGCGAAGAATCAAGTCGTGGGTTCGGTCTACAACTGGCCAATCAAGATTTTCAGATCGCTAACAGAGGGTAGCAATAGATGGCTTAAGTTCAGATGTAGTGAAAGTAACATCAGGTGACCCCCAGGCAGTGCAGGATTTACGTATAAGCTGCACAATAGGGTGTTGCTTATTTTTTATTTTTTCTCGGATTTTTTATTTCTACCTCTTAAAATATGCTATGAGGTGCAGATTGGATATCCTAAAAATTTCAGCCCGATTGTTTAACATTTAGAGGTCGCTCAAAGAGCATAAATGCAATAACATTCAATTATCCTGATTTGAGGAAATAACATGAATTTAAGGGGTAACACTCAATTTTACAGTTCGTAGGGACAAAATTCGCTCCATTTTTACGTCAGCTCAACAGTTTTCCAGGAATTAAATACTTTTCCGCGAGCTACAGCCGCGCGTCACACCCCTAAGGGCGAGCTGGTTGCTCGTGGGCCGCATTCGCGCTCAGCTGATAGGACCTGCACCCCTCATTGCCTTACGCCCCCCTCGCGCCTTCCCTAACGAGAATCGGCGGAGGGAGGGAGGAGTTACTTACAAACTTGCATTGTTTTACATTGTTATAAAGTCAGGAGACTGTTTCGTTGCGATTAACCATAATAGATGGAATCATTAAGAATGATGTTTATAGACAACTATGTGTACGTCTTCGTATCAAAGTTTGCGTGGTTCACACTTCCTTTAACCCCATCGCAGTTGGATTTTGAATGGTGTGTAGAGTAAATATTCGGAGTCGAAACGCTAGTGCTAAAAACGATGTCGTTTACTACGCGCAAGTCTAGTGAAGTATTTCAAATCGGCGTCCCCGGAACTGTAGCCGCTTGTTTGCAGAAAACTAAGCTGCCTTTGATTCGCGAAGTGCTGCAGGTGTTCTATCACTTTATGGCTTTATTGATTAAACAAAATTTTAAGCCTAACCCTCCACTGGGACGGAAAAATTGTACCCGATCTAACCAGCAAAAGAAATGTAGATCGCATTACAGTTGTAGTAACAGGGGTTACCAGCGATCAACTACTAAAGGTAATTTTTACTCATTCGTTGAATCAAGTAATTTAAATATTATTTAGCATATTACGTCATTAAATGGCTCAATAAATCTCATTGCCGATTGATGAAAGAAAAAAAATACTACAGATTCCAAAACTCACCAAAACTGCCAGTGGGCGGGCCACTGCTGAGATTGTTTACAACTGCGTTGGGGAGTGGAGATTAGAGAACAAAATTACAGCTTTTTCATTTTATACTACTAGCGTAAATACAGGTAACGAGCTGTTTTCATATCTTAGGTACTCAGTTTATCATATTTTATGGGATTTTAAAACTGAAAATTTCTTTTTTTATCATATATTAGGTTCAAAGAATGGTGCTGCAGTTATTTTAAAAGATAAACTGCAGCAAGATGTTTTGTATCTTGCTTGCCGCCACCATGTCTTAGAAATAATCCTGGAAGCAGTGTTTGAGCACAATCTTAAACCTGTGGGTGGGCCTAAAATATCGCTCTTTAAAAGATTCCAACAAGAATGGCCAGTAATGGACAAACATAATTTTGTTCAAGCTCTTTCAGATGAGCATATTGCTAGTATTTTAGCGGTGATGCATCAAACAAGATAGTTGATTTTGCTCTCAACAAAATAGAGGTAATTATGAGCTCTGACTATATATACTTATATCTACTTATATTCACTTGCATTATCATTTTAATACATGCGTAAGGTATACTTAATTCCTTTTTGAAATGCATTCACAGGTTGGTAAACCTAGAGATGACTATTTGGAACTTTTAAACCTTTCTCTTGTCGTACTTGGAAGACATGGCATGAAGTTTAGAGCACCCGGACCATTCCATAGGGCTAGATGTATGGGCAAGGCAATATATTCATAAAAAATATGGCTTTTTAGAAATCAGTTTATTTTATCAGAAAGTGAAACTAAGGGACTACTAGCTGGGACTGTTTTCATTTTAAAAGTATATATATTTTCATGGTACACAGCCACAGACGCTCCAGGGGCACCAAAACATGATTTGAAGCTAATAACCAGATTGAAAGAGAGAAGAAACTTTGACAGTGCAACGGCATCCATTGCCCTAAAGAAATTCAGCAGGCACTTGTGGTATCTGAATGAACAGTTGTCGACAGTATCATTTTTCGACGATAGTGTCAGCCCATATGAAAAAAAGAAAATTGTACAAAACCTAAAAAACAAAGAAGGGGTACCAAATCCTTCTAAACGACGGTCCAGGAATTTGGAATTTACCTACAGGTTAGCGCTGGCAGATTTTGTCACAGCGAATAGTCTCTCATTCTTTCGATTACTTAATATTCCTGAAGATTTTTTGGAAGAGGATCCTGTGACATGGCACAACAACAGCGACTACAGAATCAGTCAAAATAAAGTGAAGGCTTTGCGTGCGACCAATGATCATGCTGATCGCGCTATCAAGTTGATGGAGAATTTCAACAAGACTATTACATACAAAGAAGATATTTTCCAGCATTTACTCCTTGGTGCTGCTCACTTCCAAAGAGCTATAAAATACTCGCGGAAGTTCATCGTTAAAGAGCAATATCGTTTGGATTTGTGATAAAAAATTAGTGTTCTTAATATGTTGTGCTGCTATATTTACAACTTTCTGACATTATTAAAGTAAGGAAGTTTTTTTGTGAATCGATGTTGTCTATTCCACTAACGTAACCATAAAAAAAGTCATTTTTCTTCCTCTTTACGACAAAAGCGTAAACACATGTATAAATTAGAGCTTTACGTCGGTCTTGTAAGGATTGTAACTTCGTGTGAATCATTAGCGGTGTGAAAATGTCACCAAGGTATTCGACTCCTCCCTCCCTCCGCCGACTCTCGTAAGTCAATGAGGGGTACAGGACCTGTCAGCTGACCGCGAATGCGGCCCGCGAGCAACCAGCTCGCCGTTAGGGGTGTGACGCGCGGCTGTAGCTCGCGGAAAAGTATTTAATTCCTGGAAAACTGTTGAGCTGACGTAAAAATGGAGCGAATTTTGACCCTAATGGGCTGTAAAATTGTGTGTTATCTCTTAAATTCATGTTATTTCCTCAAATCAGGATAATTGAATGTTATTGCATTTATGCTCTTTGAGCGACCTCTAAATGTTAAACAATCGGGCTGAAATTTTTAGGATATCCAATCTGCACCCCATAGCATATTTTAAGAGGTAGAAATCAAAAATCCGAGAAAAAATAAAAAATAAGCAACACCCTACTGCACAAGCTATAGCTAAGGGCCCCCACTTTCTTGGGGGCCCCCAAAAAAATTGTCCGAGTGAGCATTGTCATATATACTTAATTATACTGCAGCATTATTTGCTCCAATGCCACACGTCCGAGACGTCCCATACTCTTCACCCAATTTTTTTAGCGCGCCCTTCCTTGAATTCCTTCATCCTTATAACACGTTTCAAGAGATTAGATAATAAGCCTTTGTAAATTGTGCCTTTAAAAAAAACTTTTGTTTCTTTCTGCCAGAGTTTGAATTTTTAAGTTTGTTATAAATGAAAATGATTTCAAGTGTAAGATTTATTATTTCACTATCTATATACTTCTTAATTGTATTTCAGTTTAACCCTCTAGGTATCCGAAAATCATTTTTGGCACTCACATAGAATATCTGGACTTAAAAAGGTCCCCATATCTCAAATAGCTTAGGGCCTTATTAAGTCTAAATCCGGCCCTGACCCCAGGAAAGTGCCATCGGTCCCTTATTATTTCTTTTGCATATTAATGAGATCACTACCGTTGTTACGAGCAAAATGCGCCTCTTCGCAGACGACGCAGCGTTGTGCAGGGATCTAAGCAATGAGTCTAACAGGATTGCGTTATAAGAAGAACTACATGCTATACAGTAAGTCAGTAAAATACTTAGGTACTCAGGACCTTATCTAAAATTACCTTGCAATACCTTACTCAGGACCTGTCCTGGGGGAAACAAGTTCGGGAAATCTGCGGATAGGCTAGTCGCAAATTGGGATTCATTAAAATGAGAATTCTAAGAAAATGTGACGAGAAGTTTAAAGAGCGATGTTATTTTTCACACTTGAGACCTAACTTGGAGTATGCCGCTAGTATATGGGACCCTTACGAAGTAGGACTAGCCTCAGAAATAGATCGAGTACAACGGAGAGCGGTTACATTTGTAATAAGTTGTTACGATAAACTAATCAGTGTTACCGAATTGTTGAAGTAATTAGGGTGGTAATTTGTAACTGATCGAAGGGAGAAATACTTGTTAAATATTTCGCGCAAGTTCTAAGCAGACAATTTTTTGCCGGACGTTTTACATATCTTCATAGAACCAACGTACGACGGTAGAAACGATCACAGGAATAAGATAAAGGAAATTGACTGCAGAACCGATATATTTAAAATGTCATTTTTTCCGCGTACATTAAGGGATCATAATAATTGTGATAGATCAATCATATGTAACTCCCTCCCTCACTAGGTAGACATTTCACTTTTGTTTAATAACATATCATCATTACTAACACTTCACCCCGCTTCAAAAGCCCGGCATTACTTTGTTCTCCGCATGAAGTAGTATCTCGTAGCATTCATAAATTAAAGTATTGGCAATATTAACTAGTATTTGTTTCTTTAACAGTATACTGCGTGTTTGCCTGTTCATTTAAGCAGCACTATCCCAGTTCCTGGTTTGACTGTGTACTGTTCTCCTCGACTGCTGTTTGGTCTGCACCTGGCGATACGGGGATAGTGCGAGGTCCTGATTTGAACTGGGACGAATGATGCATGCCTGGTGTGGAATCACCCCGTGCCACACACCCTAGTGTTTAATACAGCGGAGTCTACATCTACGAAGTACCTAGAATTGTACAGTGGCGGAAAAAATTAACGCAAAACTCGTTCGCTTCTGTGAATGTGGCGAACACGGGAACTACTTGGAGTACACCACCTTCCGAAAATTTGACAGCAGTATTTCTCATACAACCGGGAATTTTCAAAATGCATACGCTTCGTGCCAGTGATATTAAATCATATGCATCGAAATTTGACTACGCGTAAAATACACAATGCGAGTTCTTGTTTTTTTTTCCAAATATGTCTTCACCCATCTCTCACCAAGTAGCTGCCGTCGGGGAATCTGTGAACGCAGCACAAATAATGAACATAGAAACCGCTTTCCTGCATCACAGTTCCGGTGGTGTAGTGGTTGAAGCATCCGGCTTTCGACCTGAAGATCGTGAGTTCCAATCTCGGTGAAGCCTCATGAATTTATCCAACTAATGAAATCCGTTTTTCTGGCCATTAATTTTCGCTTAATAGAGCAGGAGGTCCGCAGGATGTAATGATTCCTTGAATGTCACTAACCTTTATTAATTAAAATTCAACCCCTAACTACCATAACAATTTTTTCCGGCAGTTGACTGAACAGTAAAATTTGACCACCTCTTCTGGGTCGTCCAGCCCCGCTCGCATACCTCTAATACCTCCAGGCTTTTGTGCTCTCTTATCGCCTCGTGCGCTCTCTCTCGCTTTATGTTCTCGAGGGCAGATCCCTCGAGGTTTGGCAGTGCAGAGTGAAGGCAGAATTTCGAGCCGCTTAAAAAACTGGACGATGTTGCTTCTTACAGCCGACGATTTTTCGTACGCACGTGTGTAAACGAATCACTTCGTCGAAGCAAAAAATACACCTCTAGTAAGCCGGCTTTTAATCCGGTGAATTGCGTTTGCATTTCCTCACGAAAAGTGTATGTCCTAATATTGTTTCTAGCATTCTCATATTCTAAATGTGTATATTATCATAGCATCTTTTGTTTCAAAATTAGGGATATATTTATAGCACACCTTTTATTAATATGTAACTACGTCATGGTCTCTTCAAGATGGAAAATAATGAACCATGAGCCTATTTCCTAACGGGAATTTTCCATTCGCAAAGCAACTCTTACGTAATATGATTTTAGATAAACGCGTCAATGTCTATTTCCCTGAAGCAGCTTTGGTATCTCCGTTAAGTTAGAATGAGTACTAACCTGGTTAAGTGTCAATAAAATGCGTTTATTATTACCATTCATCTAAATTTAGCTGAATATTTAAGCTAAAGTGTAATAATTTCTCCCCATCTCATATTACGCCACCACCCTTCTTTTATTATTTTCCTCTACAATCTCGGTAAAAAAAACGCGAGTTTCTTGGCCGATAAACCAGCACAGGCCCCGATGAACACGACGAAAATGTTTTTTCGTCTGAAAAAACAACTCGTTTCCAAAATTCATCTTGGCCAGCATGCAAATTGGCAAATGCAATTCGTGCTGCGCGATGCACGGGAGTTAATACTTCCTTCACTGCTGCCCGTCTCGGGTGGAGGTTTACTTCGGCGATGCGACTTCGGGCAGTTCTGGAGGTCGCCGGAAAGTTTGTATCAATACGAGCCACCGTGGCTGTGGTGAACGGATTGTCTCTCACATAATGGATAAGCCGCTCATCTTCTTCCAATGTGGTGGACCGCGGCCTTCCTTGCCCTTGTCTCCTCTCTACAGTATGATCTGCTTCCCACCTGGCTTTTATTCGGGTGATTGTGGAAGGTGCAACACCCATTCGCCGCGCTATTTCACTGGAGGAGATGTTGGCCTCTAACATCCCCACCACTTGGTTTCTACGTTTTGGTGAAAGTTGGGGCATATTGGCGATCAATATGGCCGCAATTATTTCACCGAAATCACAGTAAATCGCTAACTATTACGATTAATAGCTCACAGATTCCGCTCTGCTAGTCCGTCAGTTGACGTGAATATGAATGAAGTGGCAGACACGTAAAAGCCTGAACGCGATGGAATGATATGCTGCTTTGTATGACGCATAGGTTGACGAATGCCCATAGCAGTGAACGAGAGACTTTTCGCGCAACAGTAAAATACTTCCAGGTCTGTTGAAAAATCAAACACCAACGGCTTCCAGCGAGCGAAATGTCTAGGCTTAGAATCTAGACGTTGGTCAAAGTTTATCGCATTATTTAAGACAACATACCAAATTTTTATGAGTCTATATACTTGCACCATGCGGTACGAATTGAGTTCGCAGATGCGATTAAGATGCTGTATCAAAGAAAAAAATAACTTCTCGAAAGATTGCGTTTAGATTATGATAACCGAATCAAACGCAAACAAACGAATGACCTAAATACGTTAATTACTTGCTTTCAAAGGATAATCAATGGTTAAAATGCGAAACAATAATTAGGTTCCAAACGTTTTCAGTTGCTGGTCACATTTGCTACATTCTACATAGTCTACAAGTTACGGATGAACGGAAAAGAGAATTAATGTAAGTGAAATGATTGTGCTCTAAATTATTTCAAATATTAGCAGAGTAAATTATTGATATCGGAAAATAGGTGTGTATTTACTAAATATAATTACGTAAAAAAATTAGAATCGATTCATAATATGAAAAAAGTCTTCCATTCACCAAGGTCCCTGCGAGTTTTCAAGCACCGTAGTATATCTTAACCATAATTTTCCTTAAAAATTATAGAGAAAATATGAACGACAACATTGAAACTACACCGGCGACGTTAATAACTCAGGAGTCATCATTATGTTCTTCGAACTTTTAAAATATTAGGGGGAAACGTATGCCGACGAAGATAGTGGAGGAGATAGTAGAAGGAAATAACAAAAGAAGGGTGGTGGCGTAATATGAGACGGGGAGAAATTATTACTCCTTAGCTTAAATATTCAGCTAAATGTAGCTGAAAGGTAATAAGTAACGCATATTTATTGACACTTAACCAGGTTAGTACTCGGTCTAACTTAACGGAGATACCAAAGCTGCTTCAGGGAAATAGACATTCACGCGTTTATCTAAAATCATATTACGTAAGAGTTGCTTTGCGAATGGAAAATTCCCGTTAGTAAATAGGCTCATGGTTCATTATTTTCCATCTTGAAGAGACCATGACGTAGTACATATTAATAAAAGGTGTGCTATAAATATATCCCTAATTTTGAAACAAAAGATGCTATGATAATATACACATTGAGAATATGAGAATGCTAGAAACAATATTAGGACATACACTTTTCGTGAGGAAATGCAAACGCAATTCACCGGATTAAAAGCCGGCTTACTAGAGGTGTATTTTTTGCTTCGACGAACTGATTCGTTTACACACGTGCGTACGAAAAATCGTCGGCTGTAAGAAGCAACATCGTCCAGTTTTTTAAGCGGCTCGAAATTCTGCCTTCACTCTGCACTGCCAAACCTCGAGGGATCTGCCCTCGAGAACATAAAGCGAGAGAGAGCGCACGAGGCGATAAGAGAGCACAAAAGCCTGGAGGTATTAGAGGTATGCGAGCGGGGCTGGACGACCCAGAAGAGGTGGTCAAATTTTACTGTTCAGTCAACTGCAAATTTTACTGTTCAGTCAACTGTTATGGTAGTTAGGGGTTGAATTTTAATTAATAAAGGTTAGTGACATTTAAGGAATCATTACACCCTGCGGACCTCCTGCTCTATTAAGCGAAAATTAATGGCCAGAAAAACGGATTTCATTAGTTGGATAAATTCATGAGGCTTCACCGAGATTGGAACTCACGATCTTCAGGTCGAAAGCCGGATGCTTCAACCACTACACCACCGGAACTGTGATGCAGGAAAGCGGTTTCTATGTTCATTATTTGTGCTGCGTTCACAGATTCCCCAACGGCAGCTACTTGGTGAGAGATGGGTGAAGACATATTTGGAAAAAAAAAACAAGAACTCGCATTGTGTATTTTACGCGTAGTCAAATTTCGATGCATATGATTTAATATCACTGGCACGAAGCGTATGAATTTTGAAAATTACCGGTTGTATGAGAAATACTGCTGTCAAATTTTCGGAAGGTGGTGTACTCCAAGTAGTTCCGTGTTCGCCACATTCACAGAAGCGAACGAGTTTTGCGTTAATTTTTTCCGCCACTGTACTTCGTAGATGTAGAAAAGGTTTAATAATTCGGCAGCTGTGGATAAAGACGCACGGAAGGCTGCACAATAAGACTAATGGCAATTATGTGTTACTATTCATGTTAATGTAATTACGAAAATAAATTTATTTAAAGTCATTCATAATCTTGATTGAATGATATCAGAGGCCCAAATCCGAAAGAAGGGTAAGACTCGTCACAATGTCTTTTCATCGGTTTTCATTCAGTTTTTCCTTCGTTAATCTACAGTTTACCTGTGAGTACACTGAAAAAATTATTTTCTAAAATAGACAGGCGCCTACTTGATTTTAAGACTTGGTCCCACTTAAATAGGTGCCCAGAATATTTTCTTAATTTAAGAAGGGATCCCACTGGAGTAGTAGCCACAAGAAAAATATTCTTAAATTAAGAATACCCTCTTGGGTGGAAAGTATAATTTATTCTTACATTAAGAATAATTCCTTGCCATTTTAAGTATTTTATCCTCTAAAATTATGGTGAAATAAGCACTACAATTTATCATCCTTATTGGTGATAAGAGTAGGAAGTCACAAACTGGAGCAAGTTGAACAATTTAACTACTTGGGTAGTACGCTAGAAGAAAGAGGACATAGTAGCAAAGACATTAGGAGGAGAATAGCGCTAGCGAAGGAAGCGTTCAATAATAGAAGGGAGCTGATGACGGGGACCTTAAGTAAGGATGTAAAAAAGAGGCTAGTAAAGAGTCTGATATGGAGTGTGGCGTTGTATGGGGCTGAAACGTGGACCTTGAGAAAGGAAGACGAAAATAGGCTGAAGGCTTTTGAGATGTGGGTGTGGAGGAGGATGGAGAAGGTGCGTTGGACGGAAAGGAAGACAAATGAGGAAGTGCTTGGCATGGTGGGCGAGGAGAGGAAACTTATAGATGAGATTAGGGGAAGGCAGGGTAGGTGGCTGGAAGGGGTAATGAGGGACGATGGTTTGCTGAAGGTCGTGATAGAGGGAAGGATGTTGGGTAAGTGGGGAAGGGGAAGGAAGAGAATCGGTTTTATGGACGGGATGAAGAAAGGTAGGACTTATGCTGAGATGAAGAAAGAAATACAAGAGGTAGAAAGGGCACAGCACGTGTAAGAGTTCGTTGGATATTCTCTGACTTTCATCACAACCTAAGTACCTCTAACCGGTAGATTACTGTAATGAATGAATGAATCAACATTTAACTTTTATTGATTCACACTGCTGACTTTCAAAGTCCCAACCCGACCGCATAGTTCAACTTATATCTCATGCCTACATATGTCATGTATGACTAGCAACTGACAACTCACGTTTCAAGAAAGTAGTATATATCTGGCCATACCGGTGCGTCTAAGTAACTTCGAGAAATAATTTTAAAATGTGAATGCCGTGATTGCTTGAGGAAATACCATCCAATCACGATAACAGTTTTCAGGCATTAATTAATTGCAAGCTATTTTGCCACATAGGATGAATATAGTCAATATTAATGAGAATAAAGAAGATTTATTCCAATTACCACACGCTTTACGTGATTACGAAAATGTTCTAACATTGAGAATATTTTCTTAAACCCTGCCTAAAAGTTTCAGGCCAAAACCGCTAGATGGCATTAGTTCCGACTGACTCACAATCAGGTAAGAAAATCCTCAAATCTAAACTCTCGTCTTGTCCATATTAATGGGTCTGTTGTATTGTCATATGCCGGCGATGGTTTCGAGAAAGTTCCCGAGGTCGCCTGACGGTTTTTGAGTACCATGTGCCAGTCGAGGGTTCGAGAAGATTCCCCGATTCCCTCGAGAGAGTTCCCCAAGGTCGACGGAGTAATATAAAAGGGCGATCTTCGGCACGGCGCGGGGAGTAGTCAACATGCTCGCAACACGGCACCTCGGAACTCTACAACTTGTATTCTCGGAGAAATAAATTAGTATACTCATTGGAAGTTGGTGTTTTAATCTAAGAAAGAAAACACTACAGATGTCAGCTGTAAGAATATTTTCCTCTTAATTTAAGAACACTTATTTCAGTATAGTGAGGAAGTTATGTTGTTCAACATTTCAAGTTTACTGCTTCGGCAATTCAAGGTTATACTTGCTTGTAAGATATCATTTAGGTAGGCATTAAAATATTTTATTCTACATTCCTGCCAATATTATTTTCTACTACTACAATATTCTAATTCAAGACACAACTTGCAGTTTTATTTTCAAAACACTGAATGACGGGCTAATGAGATAATTAATCGTATATAGTCCGTTATATCCCATTACCAGTTATAATCCATATTTATGTTTATACATATATCCGTCCGTTTATACATTAGTCCGCCTATGACAAATAAGGGTTTGAGGTTATATATCACGATTATAATAATAAATTATATAGTTTCATTAGTGTTCATATTATACAGTTAGCTTTTCGGTCTTTTTCAAACGAATTTCGTATTGTTTTAAATAAGGTGTTTACAAATGTAAATTCCTTTTTACATACCCACACTGAACAAATTAGATTTTAAAAATCACATTACCCATTTTAAAAAGAACGCGAATTCTATCAAAATTCAATTTGGTCGTATTAATCCTAAGAAAATGCGATAACTCGCCGTTAATGGTGAAATAAATCTCTGCTTGTGTAGTCTACTCTGCTTGTCCGACTACCGATGTGGACCTCCCAAGTGGTAGTAGTCACCAGTAAGTCTGATAATGAGTGAAGCTCCGACGCGTTTGAGTGTTCTGCTGTTGTGAATGACGCATACGTTTTCGAATAACCGCTGCACCGGAGAGGAAAGACTCATCGAGCTTAGAAAAATGTGGAAGCCTCAGTCAAATTCTTGTCGGTTGGAAGAAGAAGTCAAAAGCTACTTCCTTCCAGTGAGCTGAACGATGGGGCTTCTGATCTTTGGCAGAAGAGTTATCGCGTCACACAACACCATATTCCGCTCCGAATGAAGTAAGTTTCACTACGGATTGAGAACATTTGCGGTGTGCGAGGCTTTCCTCAGTGTTGCCAGACTTTCGTCGTAGGTGCTTGATCCAAGACGTTCCTGCGAATGCCGCATTCAGCCGAGCGAAAAATTTTACGTTAATATCTTCCGCCGCTGTACTACCACTTTCAAAAGTCGGTCCACACGTTGAGCGCGACCATCTCAGTGTTCTGCTGAAATCGAGCTTCACGTATTGAAGACACGTTTCATGACTTCTGGGGGCCAATTTTACTGCTACGACTAGCACAACTGGAGTTTGTTTTTTTCTCGCTGAGAAACCCTCGCGTGACCTTCTCCCTCCGATAACAAATAGCCAAAAAATCCCAACCCCCACTCCCATAAGAATTCGCCAGCCTAAGAACCCATGAAGTTATTTCGGCTGGGACTTGTCGGCATTTCTTGTGCGAGGAAGAAGGTGACAATTTCCCGTACTCTCTTCATGACATGGGTCGTCGTGGCAAAAATCATTAGTCCTGCGCTAAGGGGACAAATAGTAGCCTCGTTTAAATACAGCAAAACTAGTAATTTATTAAGTATTAGTAAATACGTTTCCAAAATTCACTGTTGCAAAATCAGCTCGGAAACCTTTCCCGACAATGAGAAAAGAAAGATAATGTTAAGAGATCAGAATTTTTATTTCGCACATAATAAAAATAGCTTAGATAGCTGTTAAAATTAAATCGGGGAAAGGGCGGAATACTTCCTCGGTGAAGACCAATATGGGTTAAGGAAAGAGAGCGGGACGCGAAACGCATTTCTGGTGATGAGTATTCTAATATTTATATATAATAGCCACTGTCTCTATTTGCTTTTTAGACTGCTGGAAGACTTTTGACAGAGTGCATTGGACGAGAATAATAAATATTACCGCATAAATATGGAGTACACTGGAAGTTTAGGTGATAAATTATTAAAACTCTCCGGGATGAAGCGGTATACGGGTAATGAATGAAAAATCGGAATGGGTATATGTTGGAAGAGGATTCAGGCCGGGCCACTTCTTATTACCACTGATTTTCAATTGTTCGCTGACAATTTGGTAATAGATGTATGGAAAGGGATAAAATTATGAAAAGAAAGGAAAGGGAAAGTAGCAGGTAACTGTTAATTTTGGTAGATTTGCAGATGGCCAAGATTTATTAACCCAGTCACCCACGGGACTCAATGTCTATTTCACAGGAGAAAAGGTGCGTCATAGATGGGATGTGAATTAATCATATAAAGCGCAGGCAATGAAGTTTAAAAGTAGTTAGCCAAAATTGAAGGAAAATGAGGAAAATTCTGAGTTGGGGAAACTGGTAACCTTTCCGGAAAGAATAACTACGTAAGTACTGAAGTAAGAAGCGTAAAGTCGATTCCTCACCGAAAGAAGAAGCCCCAAACCAACCTGAAAGCCCTGGTGAACAAATCACTAACAGTCAGGCGATAAACCATAGTGGACAGAATACAGAAAGTAATAGTATGCAAAGGAAAATTCTACAACCCCACCTCCAACAATCATCATGATTGGTGTGGGAAATTATACCTAAGTCAGAGCTCTGGTGACTTCAGGTACAATAGCAAATATTTTTTGTAAAATAAAGGCATTGAACCATAATGTCTGGAAAATAGTCATCCCAGACTGACCCTTATAGGGAACTGGCCAGCAAACTGAAGGGAAAAAAGGGAACACAAACTAAAAAAAGGGAATGGAATACGTACGAGGACAAAAGCTGTAGGCCTCTTTAAAGTTTTGGCTAGAGGTCTTCACCCAACCTGTGAAAGACAGGATATCATAGATGACAGACAGCAGAGGGGAATTAAAATAATAGATATTGAAAAAATGTTCAACTTATTCTATTAAGTCAAGTTATGTACAAGACAAAGTAACTAAAGCGTCATTTACAAGACAAACACCTGTTTGTTATGTAAATGACGCTTTACACGTCGAAACCGGTAGACAGCATTAAAATAAATAGTGGAATTTGTACAGTGTTTTTGTCATAGTGAATTCAATCTTCGATTTCCACCAAGTACTGCCACAATCGATTTATTTGAGAGTAAAAGTAGTTCAGATTGGGAGGTGTATAAGAAATTTCGTGATGAAGTTTTCCGTAAAATTAAGCTCGGGAAATATGAATACTACGAGAGAAAAATGGATGAATGCAGTAGGGACTCCAGATTAATGTGCAAGACTTTGAAGTCTTTGATCGGTATATTTAAAACGGAGCATTATGGTGAAGTAAATTTTGGGACCAAAGGATAAGCAAGTAATGGCAGATGAATACAACAGGTATTTCATTGAAAGTATTAACGATATAGTGCGTTCTATTAAAACATCTAACCAGGGTTTTGAGTTTGAAAAGATTGATGCGTCCTAGGACTCATTTGACTTATAAGAAAAGAAGCACGTTTTAAAAATAATGAATGAATTATCTCAGGAAAGAAGTCCTGATGAAATTGATTTATGTTTCCTGAAGCAATATTACGATGAATTATCTGACCATTTGATTAATTTATCCTTAGAGCAAGGAGTGGTTTCAAATCAACTGAAAATTGCAATAATTGTACCTCATAGAAAGGTAGTTGGAACCGAAAAAGCGGAAGAATTTCGGCCAATAAATATATTGAGTTCTATGGAAAAGATCTTGGAAAAAGTAGCGTATGAGCAATTACTTCGGTATGTTATTAGATATGGGCTATTTGATATTTATCAGTCAGGATTCAGAACTGTACACAGTTGTGAGACAGCTGTGCACTTTATATAGATACTTAATATATACATCGGCAACATATGTACTTAATGTATAAGAGGAGTATATGGATAGAAATGAAGTAGTTTGTGCCTTGTTTCTAGATATAAAAGGCCTTCGAAACCATTGACAGAAATAGATAAATAAGGAAATTATTTAAAATGTGTTATGTTTGAACCTTACCTAAGTATTTGTTTATAATTGTTATAATTTGGTATAATGTTTGTTTAAATGTTGTAATTTATTTGAGTTTGAAAATTTTTGATCGTTAAAATGTTTTGAGTTGCTAAGGGGTTGTTGAACGAGAGGAGGGGTTTAAGACGGAAAGCTACTCGGTACGAGTTGGAAGAATTACATATAAAGAAAATAGAAAATAAGTGTGCATGATTTGTAAACTCAGTCAGGCGCTACATATGGGATAGGTGGGGTGGTTATTATATGGATCAGCAGTTACCTTACAGACTGCTATGAGGTGGTGAGATGTAAAGATTATGTATCACGTAAAATCAGAGTAGACTTGGGGGTACTGCAGAGTAGTATGTTGGATCTACTATTATTTCTAGTGTATATAAACGGAAGGAGGTATACAGGGAGGAAACAGTAAGAATATGGGAGTTGGATTCTTGATGAAAAAGAAAATTACAGAAAGGGTAAGCAAGGTAGTGAAAGCATAGCATGTAGTGAAAGAGTGATTGCTTTGAAAATAAGGAGTGAACCAGCAGATACCTTGGTGGCTCAAGTGTACATGTCCACAACAATAGCAGAAGAAGAAGAGGTTGAAGAGGTATATGAACAAATCCTGCAGGTGTGTGAAGAGAATGGCAAGGGACAAGTGAGGGTAGTGATAATGGGAGATTGGATGTGTGGTTGGAGAAGGAAGGAAAGGGAAAACTGTGGGAGCATACGGTTTAGGCACTCGAAATGAGAGACGAGAAAAATTGATAGAATTCTGTGAACAACAGCAGTTATGGATAGCAAATACTTGGTTCCAGAATAACAAGAGAAGGCTCTACACGTGGAAAAGCCCAGGTGATAACAAGCGTTATCAAATATATTTCATACTGATAAATCAAAGATATAAGAATAGCGTCAAGAACGCGAAGACACTACCTGGAGCGAATGCGGACACAAACCACAATCTTCTGATAATAGACATGATCACCAAGCTTAAGCATGTGACGAGGAAAAAGCAATCAATAAAGAGGTGGAACTTGATAAAGTTGGAAGAGGATAAGAAGAAAATTACCAAAGTCCTAGAAGAGAAGCTGAAGAAGGGGTAAAAGCATTCAAGAAGAGTGGAAGGATATGAAGGAAAGCATAATAATGGTTCTAAAACAGGAGGTTGGAACTGTAAACAAGAAAGAAGATAGAAAAAGCTTGATTAACCGAGATATGTTGGAAAAAATGGAAGAAAGAAGGAAATGGAAAGGAGATGACTCTGAACAAGGAAAGAGACAATATAGAAGGATTAACAATAAATTAAGGAGAACTACAGACAAAACTCGAGAAGAGTGGATGAAGGAGCAGTGATTTCTAATTGAAAAGCTAGAAAAAGAAGGAAAGATGGAGGAAATGTACAAAATAGTGAGAATGTTGACTACGAGGAAACAGAGAGCTATTTCGAAGAAAGGTATGAGAGATAAGTGTGGAAGGGTTACAACAGATAACGAGTATTTGAAGGAAATATGGGAGAAATATATAAAAAAATTGTACTGTACAAGAGAAAGAGGAAGTGAAATAAAATTGGAGAATGACATGAATGAGGAGAGGGACAATACAGGTCCTAAAGTAATGAAAGGGGAGATAGAAATGGAAGTAAAAGGAATAAAGAATAGGAAGGCAGTCGGTAGAGACTAAATACCAGTAGATATTCTAAAGGCTTTAGAGAAGAATGGGTTGGATCGACTCAATGATCTGATTAATAAAGTATATGATACAGGGGAGTGGCCAGAAAATCTTATCAAAACGATAATGGTGCCGATACCAAAGATATGTAATGCACAGGAATGTAAACACTACAGAACTATAAGCCTTATCTCACATGTGGTCAAAGTTATAACCAAAGTTATATTGGAAAGAATGAGAAGGAAAATAGAAGAAAAATTAGAGGAAGACCAGTCCGGTTTCCGTAAGGGCAAAGGAATGAGAGATGCCATTGTATATGTATGAGGATGTTAACAGAAAGGGTATTAGAGTTGAACTGTGGGATATGTGTATGCTTAATTGATTATGAAAAAGCATTTGATAGGGTCAGATGGGAGATCTCATTAGATCTTCTGAGAGAGATAGACAGACTGGAAGGACAGAAAATTAATAAAGCAGATGTACCTCCATCAGAAAGTTGTAGTAAGAATTGGGGACGAGGAAACAAAGGAAACAACAATAGGAAGGGGATTCAGGCAGGGTTGCTGTCTGTCACCATGCCTCTTTAACTTGTATGCTGGCAAACTGCTTGAAGAAGCTTTATAAGACATCAGGGGGATAAAATTGGGAGGTGAGAGAATAAAATCCATCAAATATGCTGATGACCAGGCTATAATAGCAGAAAATGAAGACGAACTTCAGAAAATGATGGAAAGAATTAGGAAGAAGAGTGAAGACTACGGAATGAGAATAAACAGAAATAAAACTAAGGCAATGAGAATAGCGAAGACAGAAGGGCCCTTAAATATATGGCTGGAGGAAGAAAAATTACAACAAGTAAGTTCTTTCAAGTACCTGGGAAGTATAGTTACACAGAGTGGCAACTGTACTGAAGAAATTAAAAGCAGAATTGGGCAAGGAAAAGTATCATTTAGCTAGATTAAGGAACTTGTGACTGCAAGGAACATCAAGATGGATATTAGGAAAAGATTTGCAAAATGCTTTATATGGAGCATTGTGTTGTATGGATGCGAAACGTAGACGTTGAATAAGAGAGAGGAAAAGTACTTAAAAAGCTTTGAAATGTGGTTATGGCGACGAATGGAGAAGACTGAATGGAAAGATAAGATCACAAATGAAGAAGAACTAAGGAGGATTGGAGAAGAAAGAAGTACCTATACTGGGAGAAATTAAAAAGAGAAAGGCAAAATTTCCCGAAATTGCCCACTTCTTAGTATATATGTAAATGCCTTGAAATCATTATCCAATCTGTAGGTTTATTTACTTCATTCCATGAAACATGCTTAAAAGATGCTACAATATTAAAAAGGGAATGTAAAGTTAGGGGGGGCTTTCGTTTGCACAGGGCCCCTCAATCCCTTGGGACGGCCCTGAATACTACCGCACTATAATTATTGCGCAACAGTCATGTTTTTAGTTAATACCGAAGACAGAAATAGGTTACAAGTATTACAGAGTAGAGGTATGAGACTCATACTTAAATTTGATAGGTATACCAAAATTGAATTGATGTTAAAAACGTTAATATGGATGGATGTCAGTCAACCTTAAGGATACAATATATTAACCTTCATCAATAAATTAAAATTGGGTTAATGCCAAAATACCTTGACGAAATTTTCATTACCAACAATGGTTTCACAATTAAAATACTATAATAAATGCTAATTTCCACCTGGCGATGAGAAAGAAGACATCATCACAGACCTCACTATTTTATAGGGGATTGTTATTATACAATGCAATGACCTCAGAAGTAAAAACCATTAAAAATTTGGATATTTTTAAAAGAAGTGTAAAAGAATGGTTGATACACACAGAACACCGAGGTTAAGGTGTAAAATTTATCGTGCACTGAAGTCCTAAGAAGTCAATGTATAAAGTGTACTGGAAATATCACAATTTACTGTTTGAAAATTATGTAACATTTTTTTGCAATTGGAATATTTTGCGATTTGGAAAATGTCTTTGAAATGTATGCTGTAATTGACTATTTGAATAGCTACAGCTAAATAAACGCTATTATCAGTGAGATCAACTACGGTACCAAATAATAATACATAGTAAAAATATGGAGGGCACCAAAAGGTGTCCTATCACAACGAAATATTCCAGTATGACAAATTCCCTAAGAGAGGTTACTCCAGGGAGAGAATCCCTAGGGTTGCTCTCCAGCTAACACAAACCTTACCGAAAGTAGGCATAATGTTTTGGAAATAGGTAATATTTTGAACCCTTCTCACCGCAATACTAAAGAGGTAACAATTATACCAGTCTATTCGAATCACTAATTGCTCAAGATTAGCCAGATGGCCAATGAGAGGATGAAGGCAGAGACAGTTACGTTAGGGAAAATATATAGTTCTTGACTTCTCCTACCAGTCCAGGATGATAGGGTGGAAGGACCAAAAAAAGAATATGGTTTGCATACTTTGTTTCAGAATTCACATAAATTAGGCTTGCATTTGAAGTTTGTTTTGAGGCTGTCATGGAAAATAGACAAGTGTTTTAAAATAAAAATACACAACTAAAATTGGGGAATCTGCTTAAGTTCAACGAGGAGTTTGGTTTAGGCAGCTTTACCCATGGAAGTTGACTTCTGTGGAAGTATAAATGAGTGTAACCATGTTTCCATGTGTGCCCCTACTTGCAGGGCATCTTTCTCCTAACACACAACTTCCAGGTTTTAAATAATTAATTAAATATAAAAAAAATTTTAACATACCACGTTTTCAAAAATGACTAAAAAGTATAAAATAATTTTCCCTTGGCCCTTCTAAA
This sequence comes from Pyrrhosoma nymphula, assembly GCA_963573305.1. Classification (NCBI taxonomy): domain Eukaryota; kingdom Metazoa; phylum Arthropoda; class Insecta; order Odonata; family Coenagrionidae; genus Pyrrhosoma; species Pyrrhosoma nymphula. The sequence goes on along the minus strand of OY754333.1, from coordinate 81,632,455 downwards.
TTTTTGAGGGTGAATTTTTAGTGGCTATGGAGATATTTGTAAGCCTCGAAGAGAAAAACGTGGGGTGCAGGCAGTAGATAATACAAGTAGATACTCCGGATGAATTCACAACTAATTTCCGTGCATTGCAAATGGCATTAATTGTGGGAGTTTGCTTAACGACACCTGGTCCCTTTACTTCTTCTTAATGGGTTGCCTGCGCCCATGGGTTGCCTGCGCCCAACGTTTTTCTCTTCAAGTCTTACAAATATCTCCATAGCCACTAAAAATTCACCCTCAAAAATTTAGAAGGGCCCAGGGAAAATTAATTTATACTTTTTAGTCCATTTTAAAAACGTGGTATATTTAAAAAAATTAATTTAATTAATTATTTTCTGCTTTTTAGTCTTATGCCTGGGTGAAAAGTTCCAATCGATTATATACATCTTGATGAGACTGATAGGGACACACAGGAAATTCCCGATGTATTTCAGATTCTGTTCAGCTGACAGTGTGTGGAATTGAAATAATTATTGTAACATATAGGCAAATGATGTATCGACATTCAGTTCCGAGCGATGGTTTAAGTGTCGAGCCCTTCCAAGCACATCAGGAAATTTGTTAATTAATTATTCGTTAATTAATAAATTGTTAAAACACGTAGCTAACATTGCATTTCCATGCACTTCTGACCTATGGTTAAAATTACAAGCCTCCACTAGCACATCAGGAAATATGTTCATTAATTGATCAATTAATTGTTATAATATATATCTAATATTGCATTGTCATCCGCTTCTGAGCTATGTTTAAATTTCAAGTCTCTAGCTGATCTGGAAGTTAGTTTAAACTCGGTTGCAATATTCCGCCCGGACAGACAGACAGACATGACGGAAACCGAACAAATAAAATCGTGGTAAAAAATGAATGAGAGAAGTAAACAATGAACATGTAAATTTCAAAAATTGCATTATTTCTGCTATTAATTCATTTGCCCATCGCACTCTAAGTTTAACAAGTATTCGTAGATTCTGCAATTGTTATCAATTGCATTAAATATATACATTCATCTTTTAAGCATATCAAGTACGAGCAATGTTCTATTTCTTATTATTCAATACTAAAACTGTGTTGTCTTGCCTTTAAATACTCTCTAACATAGAAAACATTCATAGATAAAAAATATTCATTTACGCAACAATGAGACCCCATCTAGAAAATTAATTTTTTGTTTAAATTTTAAATCCACACTCCCAGTCATATGACCAAGATTTCGCCGAATGTTACGTGATACTTTTCCAGAGTTTAAATGCTACTTGAAGGCAAAATGAAAGCTAGATTATTTTACGTACACGTGAGAGATGAGGTAGATCATATGTACCTGATGCTACAATGATAGCGAATCTTGCTGGCAGCCACCTGTATAAGGAGACCTCTAGTAGGGAAGGCGCCTGTATAAGGGAAAGGCAAAGGAGAGGAGAGATGAGAGCACAAGTTAGACCGGTGGTTTCCAAAATAGGTGGGTGCCGCCACCCTTAGGAGGGATTTATGATCAAGGGGGGGGCAAAAAAAGAAATAAAGGGGCAGCGAAAGGGGCACTGGAGGCAGGGTTCTCACCAAACGATGACTATTATCAATGATTTTTGGCAACATTCCTTTCAAGATTCATCAAGCTCTTCATCAAGTCTATCCATCACATTCGCCCTCTTAGTGGTGACTACTTGAAGTGGTACTAGCGAGAAATGCCAAGGGTGCTCAAATAAAACTTAACACCTTAGCAAACAGAATATTGTGAATGAATTCAATCCGTTCTGGCGTAACTTTTTGTAAGTCCATTTTCAAATAATGACAAGGTCAACTATGTTTAAATCCACAGAGTATTTTTAATGGTACTACTAGTTTCAACGCTACGGCGTCATCATCAGGTACACAGTGTACCTGATGATGACACCGTAGTGTTGAAACTAGTAGTACCATTAAAAATACTCCTTGGACTTAAAGATAGTTGACCTTGTCATTATTTTAGAATATTGTGAAGCTATTTTGGAAAAAATATTATGCAGTTTTTTTTTCTTTTGTCAAAAAGGAAATACATACTTAATATTTGTAAATTTTTTTAAACCACTTGAACTATATACCTTATTACTGCAGTACTATAAATATTTAACAATATATTTTCGACAAAGCAAATATATCGGTCCATAGCACGGCACTAAGAGTGTCTAAATCGCCAGCTTATTAATAAAAATACAAGCACCCGCGCATTAGACGCTCAGCTGATCGTACAGCTGATAGCTCAATCGTCTGCCTTGTGCTCTGGGCAAAAAGGGGCCTCGCCATCAAGTTTCACCCCGGGGCCTCAAAGTTTATAGTTACGGCCCTTATTATAATCTTCATGATTTGGCCCTGTAGTCTACGATTATGATTATCATTTTAAAACTTACGGTTCGGTGCATTTTTTATAGATTTGAGCAAGGGGATGGTGGCTCTAATAAGTTTGGGAAACACACTGGTAGACAATGCTGCCCACTTTATTGCTCTTAACCCGTAAAGGACACTGAAGTGTGGACTGCACTGTTGTCAAAGCGTCAATGTTTACAATTGAAACAAAGCTGCATCAAAAATAGGTAATTGTGCGCGAAACCCATCAGAACAGAAGCCCATCAAAACAATATGATCTAGAATCACACTGGTAAGTTACAAGAAGTGAATAACATAAGGAGCAATTCAAGGGAAAAACCAGGGGGGGTTATAAAAATGTCCCCCCCCCTCCCCTCCCCCCAACGATGGAGAAAAAGCTCAATATTAATATCCTAAATTCAAATTTTGATAAATGCAAATCAAGCGCGCGTAATCGGTTTTGACATATTGTAGGCAAAGTCCTTATTTAATGTACATACCAACGTTTTCCATGATCCCGTCCACATTAATGGGCTTCTGCAAGACTGCCACCATTCTTCGCTACCACTACACCCCAATCAACCCATATAATATAGAGTTCCGTGCTTCAAAGTACTATATGCAAGTAACTTACAAAGCTACTACTCTAGCAGCTAATTCCATGTGTAAAACCGTCTTTGTAGTCTAGAGATATCTTTCAATTGATTAAGAGAACAACAATTATTTCTATTAGGTTAATCGATATTGATTTCACGGATAATTCACTAATAACGGTTCATCCCTAGTCCACGATTTAAGGTGGCTGGAGCGGTAATCCTGGATCAAAACCAAATTTAATTTAAGTGTATCTTCTAATACGTTGGAGCTCACCAATCACACAGTAATGGAAATGATACAAGAATTAGATGTTAAAATGTTTCCTTAATTTGAGCATTCTATGAATAGAGCTTCCGGCATGGTATTCGAACTTTATACATTATAGACTATTATATTGACATATGTTTCGTCAAACATAGGACTCAGAATGTCACCTCGTTATTTGTCAGCAAAAATCATAATAATAAGAAAAGTATTAATTCGCGTTTAGAAGAAAATCTGTACATACATCTGGTATGTAATCGAATTATTACGAAACATATTTCATGTGGCAATTGTGCCATAAGGTTACGTGTTAAAATGGCTTGATATGCCAAAAAACCAAATCGGTATGATGCCATTATTTTCACGTTTACTTGTTGATATCACAAATGAGAAAACTTATGCAAAGTTTCACGCAAAAATGTTCATAAAAATCGCAACTACCCTAACGTCACATCCGAAGGACGGTGTAGTACATACATTATCATTGTCCTCCACATGGCACTGAGATAAGGATCGGGGTTCCTATGAATACTCTCCACTACTGCCACCTCAACCGGCCGAGCTGCCGGGCCTTCGCGATGGGAAGACAACGGTGCTAGTAGCGCGGGCACAAGACTATGGGTTTGAAAATTTTGGTCCATTTGACTGGAGGCAGGCTAATTATATAAGTCGTATAACGATGTCATTTTACATTTGTATGGCATTACTAGGAACACTGCCGGCAAACATTGGGGACTCACTAAGTAAGGGAATTATTAGAAATGAATTGAAATGTGTAACAAATAATGGTAAAAAGATAGGGAATTATTAAAATCAATGTGAAGGAGGTTCTTCTAAAAGAGAAAAATCAACAAGAGATTAAATATTCGCGATGATACAACGGACACGTATTGACTTCTGAAAGAGACGAGATCAAACTGCTCGCTCACTACACCATTCGGCCAGCTAGATAAAGGGAGGTCTACACTCGAAATGACGGGTTTTAATTCTTATATGTACATCCCCTCACAATTCAACCACGTAGAACCACGAATAAATTTCTTTACAGGTAATATGCATGAAACTTTCGTCATTAGCGCACTGATGCAAATATGGATTTTGTCCATACACTATTATGCATGCACAAGCGGCGATATTCAGGGTACATTTACGTGCCGGAGAGAACGCGATGGAATGACAAAGTTAACGAAAGGTATCGAAGCATCGACTATTTTATTCAAAGTAAACGTACCTATTATAATCATTTTAGCCTAAATTAGGAGGAGAGGCTGAGAAGTTGTGAAGCTACAGGTACTATGACTGCTAGATAGGTGCGGAAGGCTCCAGATGAGTCACATTCAAAGACCGACCGCACATAGATAAAACGGTGGATTTAAAATAGATATTGTCACTCACCACAAATTTGTCACCGAGGTTCTGGTTATCCGGAGCTTGCTGTATGTACCACAAACTGCATAAGCCTCGGAAAGTTGCTGCGGCTGGTCCCTCAGTCCACACCGTCCACACACGAGCCTACTCTATCCCGAATGCCAATTTGCGACTGGAACCGCAAGAGGGCGACAGAGGGCGGCAGAGACCTCTGTATATCATTCTCAACACTACCAACTCCCTCACCGGGTGTAGTTAACCATTGTCCACCGCATTTAAATCACGGTGTTTTCGCCCATAACATTTTTAAAACCCATAGTGTTATTAATATTGTACTAAAGAGTATAATATAATTTTACAGCTCTCACAACTGGCTTGTAACAAGCAGAACATTATTAATTGTGACCAAATTGAAACTATAAGAGTACAACAAACATTTGTGGCGCAAAAGACTTTTCACCGGAAACACCCAAATCCTAATAACAACTTGAGATACTTAAGGCGCTTAAGGCTTTTCAACAAATTACTTAAACGGCTGAGTCTCCTACCGGAAATTCCTGGTCCCTTACAACTTGGACTTTGGAACTGCACAACTAAAGACTTTTTACTACGTTATCTTTGTAGTAATGGTAAAGTCTTTAGTATCACAAATGTGGGTTGCACCCCCATGGTTTTATTTTTAATCACAAATAATCATGTTCTGCCTGTTGCAGGCCAGTTGTGACGGCTCAAACATTATTTACTACTTTTTAGTACATTTTTAATGAAACCATGTTTTTCAAAACGTTTTTTATTTCCCCAATGTCTCGGAACCAGAGCCATTTACTTCTCCCTCACATCCAGAATCGTGGAGAGAGTTATTAAGGAGCTAGGAATATCGTTTTCAGAAAACAGCGCCTCCAGATTTAGAATAGCAGCCATACAACAACATTTCTTTGCAGGATTGGTTATTGTAAACCATTTGTCAGTTGTCAAACAAAGGCAGGCATTTTCATGCGAGCACAGTGGTGAAATTGCAAGTTGAAATACCAGGTTGACGCAGTAGGTGCGGGACTTCGCACTGATTCATAAAAATGATTGGATTTGCTTTTGGGTGGTAAAATGAGATAAATGTAATTTTATTCAACTTCTGCAATCTTTTATAAAAACGTGTCCTCCGTTGTATATGAACAACAAAATAATGCCTTTCTTCTTTATTTTGTCTCTCTCGAAAATCGGACAAAAAACTACACGAAAATGAATGAAAATAATAAATTTTGAAATTTATATAAAATGGAAAATTAAAAATATTCCATTATTATTCCTGTGGAATGAAACCATTATTTACGCGGTAGTTTTCCTTAAATGTTAATTTTTTGTTGAATCCGCCAAAATACCAGTTACTTCCCTTAAAAATAATATTTCATGTATTTTACCGATATATTCAACTACAACGTCGTGAAGGAAGGCATTTGGGTGGGTCAAAATCTAATTTGTCATCACCAGAACTAAAGGACTTTATTATTTAAGGTTTTAAATTTAACTTACAGCTTACCCTTTTTAATTTAAAATATTTAAAAAGATAAAAACTCCTAAAATTTCGAAAACTTCGAAAAATGAAGCCGTCTTATGGAATTCTAACTCTAGGGGAACAAATCTAGTATCGTCAGTAGCTTGGTGGAATTCCTTCATAATGAAATGATGAATTACTTTCTTTTCCACATGGAATTTATTTCTTTCTCACACCTCGGGTTTCATCGATTCGCGACATCACCAGGTCTGGTAACCCGGGTAGTGAGAAATAAATACATTTTATGTGGAAAACCGAGTAATTCATCATTTCATGATTGTATCTTGTATGTTAGTTTTTTACGCTGAATCTAAGTACATGCGTGTTATCTGAAATATAAGATAAAAATAAAAACTTTCATCCTATTATATTTTCAAATTGAAATTCGCTTCTTAATACTGATATTAAATTAAGAGAAACTTGATTTTCGTCGTCTTTCAACAGAAAACTTTTTTAGATAAAGATTACAGAATCATCACTAGTAAAATGGACTTCGGGAAAAAGAATTTAGGATGTACCCGATTTTTTCACTTAGGTATGCAATTTTTTAACGATAAACCGTTTTTTTCAAAGATTGCAAAGGACCTAATAGAGTATTTGCGTAAGTGAGGTATTTTGTTGAAATGTATTGTAGCGAGTAGTGTTTGGTTTTGAAATGCCACGTACGAAATACCAAGGTATAATTCCAACTAATTAATTTAATAAATAGCTTTTAATATGCATTGTTTTAGCATCGAAATTGCCTAGGTCTAAACGCCCAACCATTGGTTCTTCGTAGTGTGACGTCATCTCCCATATAAGCAGAAGCGAAATAGCCTAGCTGTGCGTTGAGAGTGAAATAGTATTTGCCTTTTCGAAGTTATTTCGATATTTGCTAATTAATAGCTAAAGTTTCGTCCGCACGCTAAGACTACACAGTCACAATATCTCCAAATCAACAAATGGTCGACTATGGGAGATGACGTCAGAGCCTACAAAACATGGCGGACCAGTGTTTCGGCGCAATAATAATTTATTAGATTTTATTAGCTAATAAAAAATTAACGAAAAGCCTCTCGAGCGTCAGAATGAAAATTTAGTGTCTGAAGTATCGATAGATCTTTTAGATTTCACTTCCCAAAAGTGTGCAAATACTCTATTGTATCAACAATCATTTTTTGAAAGTGCATTATTCTAATAGGATTAATTATGACGTCGTAAAGAGCAGCCGTTTCACACACAACAAAAGTTTCCATTGTCGAAGGTGAGAATAAAATTTATCATCCCAAGGACGAGTAGGAATTTTATACCTTCAGTTTGAAAATTCTAATTATTGCTTTTCTCTGATACGTAGAAGAGTTTAGAAGAATTTAGTCGTCCTTCTATAGAATTTAAGTCACTCTCAAGGTAATAATTCCTGAATTACCTTAAGATGAAGGTACTCCGGGGGAAAAACAAGGAGTATCTATCCTAATTTTTATTTATATTCCACGCACTACTTCGTTTGTCCTCCTTTCCGTACATTGCTTATACGAAAATTTGTTTGTGCAGTTCTCTGTGTTTTTTTCAGCCAGAGAAAAAATAGCTATGGTAAATTAAAAATGTACTACCAGAGAAAAGAGAATGTATTATAATCCACGCACCTGTGTTAAACAAAAAAAAAACTTTGAAAAACGTTTCAGATACTAATAAAAAAATCAACAGAGAATAATGGTACTCATATTTTTTTTATTTCATTACGTGCATAATTCAATTTTTGTAACTCCAAGGTTTCTCACATGTTTTCTGGACGTCTTTACAGCCGTGATTCGTAGTTTAATGCCGTGGATAGTGATTGTGAACAGTGATAGAACTATTATGCTGCAAATTTGAGGGTAATGATGGAAATTTGACCACGAGATTAACGTTCATAATCAAATTCAAGTTTTTTTTCGGGAGAGAGGCTGGTTTAAAGCCCCCCATAGCCGTGCTCCACACAGGCTCACAAGGGATTGGTGATCACGAAGTGGAGGCCATTTCGCCGTCCAAGGCGCATCCGCCACCGTCTTGATCCGGGCCATCCTTCAGCGTCCCCTTCTCCACTAGATGCCTCCTCAAGCCCTCTACCACCTCCGGTCGAAACTTGTCCGGATTCTCCTCCATGTACCGGTAAACGAACAGGTCCGCTCCCGTTATCGTGAAGTGATGGCCATATGCAACAACTGGACAGTCTTGGATAAAAGAGAATGCATTGAAAGACAGATGCGACACTCAGAAATATCTTATGATTTTATGGCCGGTTGCAGAAAGAATACATATGTAATCAATAGTGTCATGGGATCCATAATTCAACGTTAATATGCGGTGTAGAAGATCGATAACTTTCTTGGTTTCATAAATGGTCACATAACTCATTTGATCTGAAGAAAAAGAGATTAATATTTAGAAATTCCAATAATAATCAAGATGGCGGAAGCGCGATGTACCACTTGGATACTTAAACACTTGATAAAGGTGTTATTGTGCGACGAATGACAAGTTTGTTTTCTTGGGATAATTAATAATAATGCGATTCGCGATTTAGTACAATTGCACTAAAATTCGCGATTCGACTGTTTAGTTTCCTCGTGATGGAAAAAGTACTTCAAAGTAGTGGGATTTCCATTTTGAAGGGCAGTTTCTCGTAAATTAGAACACACTTGCATTGCATACTTTGAGGAGTATTAGAACTATATATTTAATACAATATAAAAATAAGAAGGTAAGTGCAAATTAACGACATTATTGACGTGCTGGAAATTGGACTTCAATGCAGGGGTATTTCCGAGCAATGTCCACTTTGAAATACATTAATTGCATTACTGAAGGTAGAAATTATTCGGCCTTTTAAACATGTGTCCGAATCCATCGTATCCTAAGTTTTAAATTTAGTCCCGGTAGCAAAATATTCCACGAATTTTAAGTTATATTTCAATAAGATAGTTTCAAACAAATCTGACCAGCTGTAACCTTTTCTTAGGCAGCCTTGAATTGGTTTCAGCTGCAATGGGATAATTTTTTGTTCATTTGCTGACCATGCAAGATTTCAAAACCAATTTTATAGCCGTGGAATTTTTCAAGGCATCAGTACAGCCTGAGTTTGACCTCGTGGGGCCACTTTGGCCTGAAGACACCCGTTGGAATACGGGTGAAACTGTTGTGTTGGAAAATAACTAGTGCCGTTAAAAGCAAAGAATGGAGGAACAGTCCCACCTGCACCTTGAAAGAGGTTTAAGTGATGGGCTTAGTGACATACATTGAGCCGATTACCAATGCAGTTACTTACCAATACCGAAGTCCGCTGGAGAGTAATATTCAGGGTTGTTTGGATCCGTGTTGTGCTTCGGAAGTCGCATGGATTTCAAGAATCTCCCTCCCGTAAGTCCAGTGTTGCGATTGGGCAACTCCTGGATTTGAACTTTCCCATCGGCCAGACTGTAGGAGATAACGAAATTTCGGTCCTGGTCTTCTGGATGAACCCAGTCCAATTTCGCTGTGTACCTAAGTACCTGCGGGTCATAGAGAAGCATATTTCAACTGACCTTAACCGAAAAACACATCCAAATTCTTCGATGCACTTTTAGGGTGTTTTTTTCATTTTGGTTGCCATGGTATTTTTTCCACTGCTACTCAGGATTGCAATATGCAATTCAGGCTTAAATTATAGGGTATTTACCTTTTGGAACGCAGACTTTCGTGGATACTAACGACATAATCTCTTCGCACTTCACGGTTCACTATGTATCACGATACTTTACGTACTATGGATGTATGTACCTACTATATTTTAAAAGGAAATTTATTAATTAAAATTATATTTCCTCCATCCATGGGTCAAGTGCCATCACAGTGCAGAGCTTGGATCACACGTTTATTTTTTCCCACAAGTCCAAGGATAGCAGCAATGACAGCTCGGATAGTGGCTTAGTGACGTCATCATTTTCTTGGCTAAGGGTAATGATAGGGATCCCTATCCCTTTTTCCATCATTTGAGACGTCTTGTTTTCCGTCTCTCTGAACACGTACGAGAATTGAACTGCAGCCAATCAGAGCGCTCGGTAAAATATGAGGTAAATGACGCCGTATGTGAGATTTAATCAAATAGGGTTGTAAATATCATGGTAATGATTGCAGTAGTGACGATAAAAATGACCATGTGGAGGGGGAATTAATGGCTTAAACCAGGGGTGGCGTGGCCAGGGCGGTAAGGCGGGGATTCCCGCCAGGGCCACGGGCCCCGGTTGTGGCTCAGGCTCCGGGCCCCGGCTACCGGGCCACGCGCTAGGTTTCTGGCTCCTATGGACGTGCAGCGGCCCGGGCCCCTGAGCACCCTCGCCGCCCCTGGCTAAAACCATAACTTTTTAGTAATGAAATTTCTTTGCAGTTTTCCACTTTTTTTATTAAACATAGGTTTTTGCGACCAGTTTCGATGTATTACATCATTGTCAAGCATGTTATAATACTAAATAAATACTATTTACATATTTCAAGATGGTTGTTAGGGAGTGAAAGAAGTTTGGAAGTATTAACGGGAGACTGAAGCTACTATTGTAATGCATCGAAACTGGTCGCAAGATACTATATTTAATAAAAAAAGTGGAAAACTGCTAAGAAATTTCATTACTATTAATGAATTCCACCACATCTGCCCTGATCCAACTTTATTTATTCATAACTTATTATTTATATTATTACTTATACCTATTTAAAAGCTATACCTCAAACGATACTCGGACTTGTACGCGAAAAATGACCGGGTGATTCGGGATTTACTCTCCACCCCTTCTTTCCCGAGTGCAATCCGGGAGGTTCAATGTTTGACTCTCTTCGTCAACATCTTGAGTTTACAGCACCAATTTTGATGGAATTAGTCAAATCTTGCAAGAAGAGACTCGGGCAGTGTGCGGTGTGACACTAGTACGCTGTTCTAGCCGTACTTAATTCTCTTCAAATTCAGGAGGTGATATCACAATATCAGCCTTTGGGCTAACTCTACGACTGCGAAAGGGATGATACGGCCTAGTATGAGAAAAAGGCTAACTTAACCATGGCGCCTGACGCTAATTCATCATGGCGCCTGATATGGCAAGGTATCGTACTTCTTAATAAGTCGTAACGACAAATTTGAATGCATATGCTAATTATTTTGCCATTTTTAAGTTATAATAATAGGCCTTGCCTCTGGCTAGAAAACTGCCAGTTTATAGCGTTTTCACAAGATGTGTTAAGGTGACGGCTGCCATCACTCATTTTTTTGACGTATTTTCCGACCGCATGTGCCGCGCTAGTTGTCCGTTCCATTTCGTTAGTATGGCTCAGACTCTTGCAGAATGTAGTATATGGTATATACTGAGGTAGTATAACCACTTGAATTTGAACACGGGCTCAATCACCAATCATTTCGCGAGAGAGTGGGGGATTACGAGAACGCCCTCGGAGTCAATTCTCGTGCTCTGTGATAATTATCGCGTGCGAAAACAACAATGTTATCGCACGGCTTTGTCAATTAAGTCTTGTCGAGCTGTCACACCCTGTTCACATGTGATAATTGTTGCATCGAAAATGTCAAGTGGTGGTGTAGCACGCGATACTTCAACAAAAACCCACGATTAGCTCTAATTTTCGCTTGCGATAATTAATTATTACGACGTTTCAAGAACTGATGTTCCCCGTCCTCAAACAAGAAGTAACTGGTAATAAGCTTACCTTCCCTGCATTGACTAGGTATTTGATGAAATCTGCCTTGGGACGCTGCGGCTGTAGGTTGAAGCAAGACTGTAGGGAATCTTCAGGTTCACCAATTCCGATGTGCGGAGGGATCTCCTGTAAGAAGAGAGAATCATTCCATACACCAAGTATTATCTATAAATCTCCAGCTAATCTCGTAACTATCATCTTCTCAAATGCGTGAATGTAGCTCAACAAAAAATTCAGAACAGTTCATATAAAACTTTAGATGGACAGCACCACACTACCAGATATGTTTTCATTCTAGCTTCTCACAAAGAGTTTAAACAAAAACGACCAATAGTGGAAAAGTTGGATCCCCAGAAGCACGTCTAGAAAAAGGAGCAAGCCAACAAATATTCTGTTCTCATCCGTAATATATCCAGCGCCATGGCCCTCAACATTTGGTGCTGCGTTATTCACTCGGTTTGTCTCGACGCTTTCAGGCACCTGTGACCAAAATTTGTGAGTAATCAATGAAAACCTGTAATTATTGACGTAAAAGGGTCCACAGTAGCCTAACCACTTTCGAAATAATGGACCAAAAGAATTTCCATTCTAATCATGGAAATAGAGTTGGGTGGGTTCATTTACATTCCCAACGATATCTTTTTATGTTTCACTATCACTTGGACCTATAGCAATCCATCGACTTATTGTTCATACCACAAATTACTTCACCAGTATAACTCTTCAAATAACCAGCCATTCGAGAGGATGGAAATGTGGTGCTATGAAAGTTTGGTCAAAGTTAAATGGACGAAGGGAATCACAAAAAGAGAAGACATAGGACGACCTGAGAATAAATGATTCATCATGGAAACTCCATTGATGACAACCTTTTATGGCATTATAAGACAAACAACAGACTCCTGAAGAATAGAACTCTATATAAGACCGTAACCAGAGTATAAAATGGTGCATAGAGTTTTAGAAAACTAATTTTACTGATTGAAGATTGATGGTAATAATAACCTATACACCACCTTTCTCCACTAAATAGGAAAAAGGGAACTTACTGTAAGTTTAAGAAGATTATTTCCTCAGCAAACGTAACTTTCACTCGTTACTAGTTAAACTTATAACCACAATTGTGACATATTCTTGATTTTTTGGGCACGATAACAACTATTTTCGAAAGCGATGGGCAACGGCCATGCCACGATGGAAACACCGGTCCACGATCAGTCACCGAAGTTAAGCATCGTTGGGATCGGCTCGAGTTTGGAGGAGTGATCCTTCGACTCGTCCGGGTGCTGTTTCCCCTGTTTGCACGTGGCAGACAGTAAGTGCGAAATGGTCTTAGCCGTCGAAGCACGTTAAACAAAAATACTATACTCTAAAGCGATTCCGATCCTAAATGCAGGTCAAGGCGTTAGTTCTGATTCGTATAGATCTAATGGTCCTAATCCAACGTTCACAGATTTTCATAAATTAAGAACAGTAATTACCCTTTTTGGCATTGACCTCTCCTTCTCTTCAAGAGAAATACAATCGCCCTGGGCCATACCCAGCACTTCTTTGAAGTACCTCCTCGTGAAAGGATCACAATCGTGAATGAAGAACCTGAAAAGGAGGGAGAGCATTACTATTGAATTAAGTGAGACAACTATTAAAGTTAATACATTGGTTAATTTATGAACTGACTGTACAGTTACTGCGGGCTTATATTTTAATGACTGACACACACAACAGAAACTGATGACAATAATTGCTGAGGCTGTCACAATTATAGCGTGTGCCGGCTGTTCTTTCAACATTGATTAGGGCTTATACGATTTAATACGATAAGGTTTGGAAAGTTCACAAAGCACTAGAAGCGTTCGTGGAACACTTTGCGTGCGGGTTGCTCCTTCATGACCGATTCTACCTCTCACTCACTTAAGAGGTGAAAGGCTAAATTTTTCCTCCCAGTTTGTAGTCTTAATGTTCAAGTTCGCAACATGTTGAAATGTATATGCTACCTAATCATCAGAAATAAACTATTACGCGGATAGTAAAAATAAAGTATAATTTTATATCAAATATTCCATTTCCATCGGCTTAAAAAATTATTTCCAACAACTAAATTTGCATCCATTTTCCAAACATGCAACAAAATTTCCTTTGAAGAATCTCAGGTTTTCCCGGCGAATAGATTAAGGGATGAGATATCGGGTTTCCAATGGGATAGCACTATTGTTAAGCACCGACGCTTCGAAGGCTTAGTCTGCCATCGCCTTCAGGGTGATTGACGATGGCAGACTTAACCTTCGAATTGTCGGTGCTGAACGACACTCCAACCACATAGGAAACCCGAGATCACTTCCTCCAACATATTATTTTTCATTATATGGAATATGAGATTATTTACGATGATTTCTTACAACAAGACATGACTATCAACAAAATATAATCAGAATTGAAACCTTAAGCTAAACTTAAGTCAAAGTCTGCACATGCCCATAATTTTTAGAGACATTACCTTCGTCCAAGAACAAATATAGTGTTTCCAACCAAGAGGTCTTGTGGAGAGTAGTATTCTGTCACCTCTTCATCAGTCACTTCCAAGCACAGGGATGGAAAGTTCACTGGAATTAAAATTGAATTCGTAAAATAAAGCAGGAGTAATATAAAATGCTTTTTCTCCCAATAATCCACAGGAAATCCACATTCAAGTAAACAGCTTATGAGCGTAAAAGTCAGGATCATGAATGGAACTTAAGAGAAATTAATGAAAAATCCTCTTAGCGGAGGATAAGGGAGAATCTATTTGAAATTATCTTGACAAATCTCCAAAATTGTAAAAAAAACACCGTAATCTACGGGATACTTAGAAACAGGACTGCCATTAAGATACATTCTTGCTGCGAGTAAAGCTATTTTAAGCCTCACTACGGCTTTAAACCTCGGCTAAAAATAGTTCACTTCCCACACTTTCACATCTGTGTTCTACTCGGCAGGTAGCTGCTTTTAAGCTGCATTTAAAATCCATTGAGTTAAGACGTTTTTATAAAGATTGTATTCCATCTATCCCAGAGTACACTTTTATCATCAACAAGGCAATGTATTGGTACTGAATAAACACCGAATACATTCGAGTATAAGTCGAAATCTCCTTTTACATTCAACAAAATCGACTAAAATCTGTCTATAGTATAAGTTGGCATGAAGAAAAAGCTTCATCTCCTAGTTTCGATCTTGAAAAAAGGGAACTATTAAAGGCGCAAGGGTGAACATTAAAACAAAGATTGTAGCATATTTCCCATGTATTTTTTCTTTATTTTATTTATCATACTTATCGATAAGGTACCGATGTATGTATCGATATTTAACTGCAACATAATCGACCGTAAATCACGTCCGTTTGAGGTATTTGACTCTATTGTCAGCGTTGTCACGTGATGAAGTCGTTACTTGATTGAGGGTATATCATCATCTTCCGCACTTCCCATAACTTTGACTATTGCACCCGTAGTGTTGGCAGTGCAAAACGTTAGTAGTGTTGGAGGAAAATCGATAGACCGGTATAGGGGGACGATGTAATGTATGAAACTAAAGACGGTGTAAGATACTGCCATAAAATTAAGCGATCACACCAGAGTGTGATTTTCAGCACGATCAGATATACTAACTCCTGGTGAAAAGGGTAAAGAAAGCGGAGTTAGATGAGAAGAGGAAGATGTTAGTGATATTTCAGAATTTTCGCATCGTGAACTACGTTGCAATAAGTTGGCTGTGTTTCACTCCAACGAAGAACAACCACCTGCAGGGTACCATTGAGGCAAATATGTTAAGGAAATGTGAATTTTTTGCTAATTTTCCCTGAATTTAGTCTCTCACGTCGGTAGAATGAGGGAAGATAGGATCTCCCGTATTGCAAAATATAACATCCCTCAAGGCAGGAGACCAATAGGAAGACCACCAAATAGAAGGAAATACAGCTGGAATTCCACCTCGGGACTAATTTCCTGTTTAGAACAGGCGAATAGTGGAAGAATTTTAGCCAGAAGAGAAGGATATTTACAGATATGCCGGTCACAAAAAGAAATATTTAAAACGGAATCCATGAAGATAATGGCGAGTCTTGAGTGACTCAGTTGGTGTGCAACATGGGTGCTGGGGGTGTACTTGCACATCCTGGATCTTGGACAGTTGGAAAATACTGAGAAGAGTTTGTTGGGAGCGAGCTAGTTTGTGAAACCCTGTTTTTGTTGGCCGAAAGCCATCACTGAATGCAAGGCATAGAAGATTCGAGATTTCATGATGAAAAGTCGAAATGTTTTCGTTTCATCTCACTACTAACTTTAACATTCAGAACATTTGGTGCCATTTAGCTCAAACGTATTGACACCGACAACATGTAAAAAATATGCAATTTATCAATCAGTATCAACGAGGATTTGCGGCCCCAGCGCTCGAGGATATACGCTTCAGCGTCGCCGGTAGCAAACCGGGAAGCCTTAGTATTTTTTATTTTGTTATGCGTTATTTGTAAAACAAAATTTCCCTTGTGGAATGGATTTATATCGCAAAGCGGGCGTACCAAGTGTAGTTGGCATTGGTAGGTCTAAATACGAAACTTAAAACATAAATCCATTACATTTCTCGGCTAATATTCTCCGAGAATTATGTGAAATAGTGAACGCATGGTTTTATGTAGCCGATGCGCGGTAATATTCATCCCGAAAAAGTTACTTTATTTACAAACTCAACTATAAGAGAAAGGTAGGTTTTCATCTGCCGAAAAATGATAGAAAGTTCTGGGCTTATACTCGAATATTTACCGCATGCTATTGGAGAGAAAACAAGAATCTCAAAAAGTATAGCTTCTATATTTATGCCTAACAGTCATTTACAGGTGGAAAATTTCCAATCAAGTCAGGAGACCCTCTGCTAAGTGGCTACAGAAGGATCTTACCTTTCACCAGGGAATTACGAGACTTTGAATATTCCAAAATAACGGAGAAAAATACGTAATAACGACCTAATATAACTCATCAGTGAATAGTCTTATTTTTTTAAAGAATTCACGAAAAGTTTTTTATTATTTTAATAATCTTTCCTCATGGTTGTCTTGTAAAAGACACCTCGGTAAGCACTCCCCACCCACCCACAGTGTAACTTCGTGTAACTAAGTGCAACTAAGTGTAACCATGGTGCCACTTCGTCGTTGGCATTTTTCCGTTCATCTGTAAAACTGAGACTGCCGCCGAAAAAAGGCAAACAACTATGGCCATGTAATCAACAATAGTTCCAAAAATTTAGGAACTATTTTTAAATGTCCTTCACGACGATGCCGTTGGAGTCCATTAGCTGCGCGGAAAATGTCTTATGCAACCCGCGCGACACAATTGCTACGTAGTTATGGTATATTTTGTAAAAAGACGACCAATATTGTTATTCAAAGCAGATTTATAATAATATGGAAAACCGTGGCATGAAAAGAAATAGAAATGTGTAAAACCAACTAATTTTAATACGTTAAAAAAAATTAGAACATCGGCATTTATGAATCTACATCACCTACTGTCATCAATTTTAGGGCCTGATTTATTAAAGGATCATGCTCCAGATGGTAAAAGTAACCAGGATAGGTAATTCTGATTTGATAGGAATTAAAAGACTTCTTCAGCTCCTTGGCATATAAATTAATAAGCCCTTATGTAAGGGGCAGCTTTGTATCTGGGATACTATGATGCATAACTTTAATAAAGATGCTATTTTTGGAAGTTGACAATCCCATTTTATTCAAATGAATTTTCAACATTACCAGATATTGATTAAAATTTCCCTCTAAAATTTAACCCGAAAAATCATAGTGCTTCCGCCGGTGCATCCCATTTGCTGGGAAATATGGCGACACTTAAGATGGGTTTACACTGGCAAGTTTATTGTTAAAGTTACGTGCATGCATTTGATGTAAATTGCATGTGTAAACGGCTCTGCAAGTCCACTAACAAAAGTTTCGTCAAGCCAATTGCTGAAATGTATTGTTGCCAATTTCAACAGCAACCAATCTGTCTCTGCACTAACTTGTGAACATTTTTTTGTCAGAGCAAAATTCCCCACAAGCTCTTGCAGAAGAAACTTGAGGAAGTAACTTGCCAGTGTAAACCCACCCTTACAAATGGAAATTCATGAGAGCTACACCATTTGAAAAAATATTACTTGGATTTCATGTGATCGATATTATGCTAATAAATTCATATGTGTGTGCAATCACATTCACCAAAATAAAAAAACACTTGGTATTTCCACACGGTTAATCGTAAATAATTAATGGTGCGGACACACCAAGTGTTTCTTTCATCTTAATATGAACTTCCACAAAGTTGCTGTTTGTTGTTCAGGTGCGTTACCCGACGTTTAGTGGCCGTTGCGGGTCCCTTTATCTAAGGCATCTGTCGAGTTGGGGGGTTTATATGATGGTTCATGGAGGGAAGAGAATGGGAAGGGAACGGGTGGAAAGAGTAGTCATTGAATTTTTATTTAAGTTCAAAGCAGGGTCCCACGTGTGGTTGGTTTTGAGACCACAGTCTCTATTGTAGTTTTGTTTGCATTTTCTTATCTCCAACGATTCGCGGATCAGACGGGGCTTCATGTTTTTCACATCGTGATTATCTTCGTTTGTTTGACGTGTCCCAATCGCGTGTCCCGCGGCGGCATGTTCCGCTACCGCTGACTTTAAGGGTTGCCCCAGTCGAACAGCCAGCTGGTGTTCTCCTAAGCGGGTTTTTTGCGGAAACCTGCAGAAGAAATACGTCAGCGAGACCGGACGCTCCGTCAAAACCCGTTTAGAAGAACACCAGCGGGCTATTCGACTGGGACAACCCTTATAGTGGTAGCGGAACATGCAACCTCGGGACACGCGAATGACATCAAGCAAACAAGAAAAATCACGAAGGTGAAAAACTTCAAGCCCCGGCTGATTCGCGAAGCGTTGGAGATAAGAAAATGTAAACAAAACTACAATAGAGACTGTGGCCTCCAAATCAGCCACACGTGGGACCCTTCCACCCCTTCCCATCCTCTTCCCTCCATGAACCATTATATAAAACCCCCAAATCGACAGATGCCTAATTCCCTTAGAAAAAGTGACCAACAACGGCCACGAAACGTCGGGTAACACACCTAAATAAGTACGCGGGGTACACCCGAACAAAAAACATAGTCGTAACGATCCGCGAAAGCTTCAACCAAGAATTTCCACAAATTTGAACCTACAACCTTTGATTATAGTCACCAAAGTCAATAACAGTGATTCCAAGCTATGTTCCTTTTTTATTATTTGGCAACTAACCGAAAATTAGCATTCTAAATTAATAGGTGCCTGTAAATTATTGAAAATTATCCATGAATAGCAATTCATATACCACTTAGCACCCTTAGAAGTCAAATAAGATTAGCAGCCTTAGTAGGGTATGCAAGCAGAAATCCATGAATTCGGTGGAAAGAGTATTTTAAAGGTGGTTTCAGTAAAATTCATTCAGAATTAAACTCAGTTTCCCATTTTGAGTGAATACCGACCAGTCCAGTCTCTATGACACAAAGGAGCAATGAGTGAAATGTGAGAGCATTTCTCACTAAAGCATATATACATGACACTCCAGACGGTAGTCATAATGCGAAGGCAAACTCTAAGTCGACATTCCAGCGATGTTCTCAGAAAAAAACTACAGGGAGTGCAAAGGAAAGGAAAACATTTCCATCACACACCTCCACGATCCTTCCAGTTCTTGGGAAGTTTTTGCCTCCGCAGCAGGAGTGGGAATGGGTCTCGACCATCGTTCAACTTCCTCACTTCCCTCACTTCTATGGTGTCATCAGCAAGGTAGTAATGCAACACATAAGGCCTCATTTCCCCATACTCCTGGTCTCTGTAGTCCCACACAGCATTGAACCTGCAATTTCACATCAAAACCAGAACATAAAATTAACAGTTTGGAACAGTGGAAAAAATCCAGTATTAAAAAATGAAGGCCAGTATGCTCAACGAGAACACCTACGAATTCCATTCCCCTATTTTATCTCTCCTCCCGAGTCCTTGACTTTGGAATAATTACCCTCTCCCCCTTCCCTCAACCATCTCTATTTCCTCCAACACCCCCTCAACACTTTCCTCCACCAGACTTCAATCGTTTGTGTTACGTAGCCTTTACACAACCTCTCCCCTCCCATATAACTTTCCCCGAGGGTATATATACCTAAGAATGAATGTGCATTAGGGCGGATCGGAAAAATCGATTTTTCGCGGAGAAACTTGGCCTTCTGGAAAAAGTTGCCAAAGTGACTCAAAATAATGCCAGAAAAATTTGGGACCTCTAGGTCAACCCTTGACCCTCGCGCCGTGGCCATTTATGGGGAGGGGGGCTGAAAATGGAAAAAGTCACGTTTTTACAGCGGTTCTCCATAGATTTTGCCGAGTTGCGATCCTAAAGGGCAAATATTTCGTCCATTTGGACGTATCTGCAGCCGTTAAGCCACAAAATGTCTATTTTGAGTGCGCGGCCGCGCGTAATTATACAACTCCCACGCAGCGTCGCGACGCGTCGCAGCGCAACGGTCAGCAGGCCGCTCGCGTCTCCTGTCCGCTCGCCGCGAATGCAGCAAAACTCATCATGCATGCGTCTTCCGTCGTTGGTCTAACTAATATCAGATAATTAAGCATAATGCCATGGAATAACCATTACGGAAGAATTATTAGAAATCAATATAACCTTTCTAAATGGCCTCAGGTGGCTTTTGGCGGGTATTCGGCGCTGATAATGTATACATATTTTGTTGCCTGAGTTTTTTAACCCTGGTAAAACTCCCAATACCCTCGCTTTTCACCCCTTCTCCTCCCTCTCATCGCCTCTCCTTTCTCCCTTCCTTCCCCTACCGCCTCCAAAATATGTATATATTGTCAGCGCTTTGCAGCATTTCATTAAGTGGAAAATTGCACCTTGCTATTTCAGTGAGCATATACTGTGCAATTCTCTACTAGGCATTCAGTGAAGTCGGGCTTTTCTCTACGCCTTCTCCCTTTTGGTCAGTGCTGTGGTAGTCATTTTTAGGGAGAATTTGGAAATAAGTGCGCCGCTCTTAAAGTCAGATCCCTTAGTGATTTGAATATTTTAACTGTGCGATAATTTGGACTTGGAAAATGCCAAAAAAAAAAAGGATGCGTAGTGAGGAAAATTATCCCTTTTTTGGTGTCTCGTCGACATTAAACGAATTGACGCTACCAACTTTTAAAGAAGTGATAAATATTTTTTTTATGCTTGCGACATATTGAAACCCGAAAACGCAGGCAAGGAGCCTGCAGTTAATCAAGTAGCTAGTCTAGTGGCGAAAAAAGTGTCCGAACTTAGGAAATGCGCCTCTATTCCAATCATTCTTGAACGTGGTGTGATTAAAATGATTTTACGGTACCATAAGACGTACTACGACTTAAGAATAAGTGCAAGCAAGTCTACGAAAGGTGTCAAATTGACAAAGAAATTAATAAATTTTTTAATGTATCTGAAAAACTATGTGATATTTGTGCGTGGAAGTGCAAAAAAATCAACGAGTGTAAATATAAGAAGGAGAATAAAGTTCCCCTAAATGAAGTGGCCTTTTTTATGGATCAAAGGACAAAACGAAAGATGATATCCGGTGATTTGGATGCTTCAGAAACTCGGCGATTGAAGAAAAAACTTAGAAGAGGATCGTCGGAGAGCGTCGAGTCAAAATCATTCATTCTTGAAGAGGAAAAAAGTGAGCATCAGGAATTTTTTCCTCAACATTCCGAGAAAATTCAACCGACGAGGAATCAGCCGACTTGGACCTCAACGTTCCTCATACGATTAGGGATGAAAATCAACCTGGACCTTCTTCGGGGCAATTTGTGTCAACTGTGGCGGAGGTGACGGAAGAAGGGATGAAACAATTAAACTGGAGAATATAGGCAAGAGGACTAATCAATCTAAGGTTTGGGAGGAACATGTCGTGTTAGTCGAATAGCCAGACTCCCACTATTTGGGGTGTGTCTCCCCCACAGGAGGATCTGCAAGAAACGTCAAATCTGCAAAACTTGATTTTTGTGCGAAATAAAATATTGAACTTTCAAATTTAAAAGTGATTGGAAGCGACGGCACCAAAGTGAATACATGTCGGAAAGGAGATATCATCCGTTTACTAGAAGCATAGCTCCGACGTCCCTTACAGTGTTCTATTTGCCAATTACACTTGATTGGCTTAACGCTGCGGCATTTGGTAGAAAAATTAGACGGGCAAACGAAGGGTCCAAATTTATTTGCAGAACCTATTGGCTCCGCCCTTTAAGACTGCCAGACTCTTGATATCATACGATTCGAGCCAATTCCAACAAAATTTATCCTACGAAGTAGCCTTGACATTACTGAGCACTGACCAGCAGTAACTTTTGGAAATTTCCAATGCAGTGTCGAAAGGATTTTACTCGGAAAATTTGGCCAGGAAAACTCCAGGGAAAGTGGCTCATGCTCGCTGGCTCACTACGGCCAACCGACTACAGTGGCTATACGTGTCCACTGAAAGTCCAAGTGCTAATTTACAAAATCTGGTGTAATTCATTCAAAACGTATACGCACCTGTCTCGTTGTCAGTGAAGCGAAACCATTGTATACACGACGGTGCTGTAAATTTATGGAAACTAATAAATTGGTCGAGATATCTACCGGAAGGTCTTAAAAAAGTAATTGATCCTGTTATTCAGAGAAACGGGTTTTTCGGGCACCCAGAAAATTTACTCTTCTCAATGATTTCTGACCATCGATAGGAAGTGCGAAGAGATGCGTGGAAAAAATATTAGAGGCGCGAAGAAATACGCGTGCGACCGAAAATTCAAGAACTTTTGAATTACTACCAGTTTTTAATTTTGATGCAGAAGACTACACGCTGCTGATCAAATAAGACGAGAACACCGACCTCCCTGCTCTATCGCATATGGCTGAAGAAATTCGATAATTACTTAAGCAATGCTCAACTTTGGAACTCAATTTTTCCTACCACACGCAAGCAGTGGAAAGATTAGTGAAAGAGGTAACCCAAGCTTCATTGACATCCGCAAAAGACGAGGAGAGACAAATAGAAATGCTGAAAAAACTAGAAAGCAGAACCAAAATGCCGACCTTCGAAACCAAGTCTCAGTTCATGCTGTGATAGGGTAAGTTTTACATTTATCTGCCTGACTTCAAAAATAAATATATCGATAATGACCTTAAGTGTTCAATGAAAATAATTTTTAAAGACGAATACTTACACACAGATAAACCGATTGGTCTACAAAATGACCACTTGCTTATTTTTCAGATAACATCTAATCTGATAAAGTAAATCCGTTCCTCAATATTATTTGAGTGGGTGGGTGGGCGGGGGAGGTCATAGTTCAGGTACCTTGACGTGGTGAGCTCTGGTAACTATTTTTGGATTCTTTCTCCATGTTGAAAAAGAATTATAAAAGTAGACTAAATCCTGCACAATCACGGAGTTGTTCTCGAATTCCTGAATGATGACGGTGTATTATATTGATTTCTAATAATTCTTCCGTAATGGTTATTCCATGGGCATTATGCTTAATTATCTGATATTAGTTAGACCAACGACGGAAGACGCATGCATGATGAGTTTTGCTGCATTCGCGGCGAGCGGACAGGAGACGCGAGCCGGCAGGAGGCGCGAACGGCCTGCTG
The DNA here is from genome assembly GCA_963573305.1 of Pyrrhosoma nymphula. Lineage (NCBI taxonomy): Eukaryota > Metazoa > Arthropoda > Insecta > Odonata > Coenagrionidae > Pyrrhosoma > Pyrrhosoma nymphula. Next base: position 81,608,896 of record OY754333.1, on the reverse strand, counting down.
ACCGTTGCGCTGCGACGCGTCGCGACGCTGCGTGGGCGTTGCATAATTACGCGCGGCCGCGCACTCAAAATAGACATTTGTGGCTTAACGGCTGTAGATACGTCCAAATGGACGAAATATTTGCCCTTTAGGGTCGCAACTCGGCAAAATCTATGGAGAACTGCTATAAAAACGTGACTTTTTCCATTTTCAGCCCCCCTCCTCATAAATGGCCACGGCGCGAGGGTCAAGGGTTGACCTAGAGGTCCCAAATTTTTCTGGCATTATTTTGACTCACTTTGGCAACTTTTTCCAGAAGGCCAAGTTTCTCCGCGAAAAATCGATTTTTCCGATCCAACCTAATGTGCATGGCATACTTGAAAATTATGTGAATCTTTGAAATGTATTGTGGTGCCAAGTTGTCTGATTTTAGTGAAGTGCCCCGCTCGACCATCACGGATTTCAGGTCGAGCGGGGACCAGCATTTGGCATGGAATGACCCTATTGCGTAAGTCTTTATATTTCAAATAAACAATGGGCAGTGCAAAAACTTCCTCCAACTTTCCAAGCCAGTTACACCGTCAAGCCCCATAAATGCTATCAAGAGACAGGGGGGAGGAGATTGTGGACAAGGGTCCTCCTGGAGACCTTGCCATGAGGTAAACAAGTGCAGTTAAAATCCCTTTCCTTCAGCTACTCAAAATGTGACTTTAATGGCAGTTCTCACATCGATGGTGATTCAATGGGTTTTGGGAATGGCTGCACTTCGAGCACCATTGTTTTAGCTTATGTGATCCTTGCTGATTGCATCAGCAACCTGAGCGTGGAACAGAGTTGACCACAAGTCTTTAGCAGCCCTAAGCTCTGGAATATCATCATCATCATTGGTGCATCTGTCCGTAGACAGGTTTCAACGGTAGCGTTGTCTCCACAGCATTCTGTCCTGGGCCTTTCTCTTCATCTCCGCATAACTCCTTCCTTCTTTTATATCCCTCAGCATTCTGTACCTCCTCCTTCCTCTTCCTCTCTTCCCTTCTATTTTCCCTTCTATTATTATTTTCTGTAGGCAGTTATTTTTTATTATACCCCACTCAAAAAACTTCCAAGCTTGGGCCATAATACTTCAAACTCAACAGATTCCCTTAACCTCACAAGCCAATAAATTATATATTTCTAAGGGCACATTATTGAGTCCCTAGAACTGATCAATGCGTCTAATTCACCTACTTGTATAATTCACAATCATAGCCACTCCTTCCTTCTCCAATCTCACCAACCCTTCAACTGTAACCTATTCCCAAAGGTATGTTTCACTCACGCATTATCGGCCGACATGAACTCGAGCAGACGGATTCACTATGTATCGCAGATTTTGCTATTTTGAATGTACATATGTGCACAATGGTAAGTACATATATGCAATTTTTTGTTTGAAGTGCAAGCTTTTCCATGTTGATCACTTTTTATTTTTTTATTTACTCATTTCATTTTCCACCAATAAGTAAATCTTGGACCAAAAGTTTAATTAAATTTTTAATTACTTTGTTTTCCACATTAAATTTTATTTTAACTCATGATCCAGGTTTTGTGTCGTGGCATCATCAGGTGATGTCATGATGCGACGAAACCCAGGTTGTGAGGTAAAGTAAAATTTTATCTGGAAAACAAAGAACATAATTTTTTATTCTATAATGAAGGAATTCCACCAAGTCACTGTCGTCACCATTAGTTCCATAAGTTTAAATTTGGCTTTCAGAGGTCATTAAATTTAAGTGTTGCATGAATTCTTTTGAACGATTAACACCAAGCGTATTGAAACAGATCCTCTAACTTTCAGAGGCAAGATGCTTCTGGCCAGCAATAGAAAATGTCAAGGGCAAAAGAGTCATTTATTCTTCCTAAAGAAATTAGTTTTTTCCTTCAAACTGCAAACTCAACTGGTCCACATTTAAAGATATTCAGAATATAAACATGTTTTTACCTCTTAACCTTGAAGTTTTTCTTCTGTTAATCTTCCAATTGAATGATTCATTTGAAATTATTAGAATTTTAACCAATGAAAAATTGAATATTGTTTTATTTAACCTTTTTAACTAAAAAATTGATTTTTTGGATAAGACTGGAATTAGCATTCCAGCCGCATAACTTCTCTTCCTCAGAGACAATTGTCACATGATATTAACTGTTCACATTATAACTGTTCAAAGTTCTCACTATGCTCATCTCTGCTGGGAACTAGATAAGCTGACTTATGAATTTTGTATTCAACCTCCTTTGACCCTTCCTTAATTACATCTCCTCAACTTTTCTCGAAAAATACATCCCCATACTTCTCCTTTGAAAGCAACATGAGTAAGTCCTCCTTGATGCCAGGTAATCATATGCATTGACAGTCCCATGCCACTCCACAGGGTTGTCAATCCACTGAAGAGGCTGGGGTATTGAGTGGGTTGCATCAGAAACAGAGCCATGTTTTTGTGAGTAGCTGTTAATGGTAGCTGTACACACTTCTAACTTAAGAAAAGGACAACTTTCATCTTTCACATACATATGAATTAAGATTTGGTCCTCTGATTGTTATATCCACCTCAAAGCACCTCTAGCTCCAGTCACTTTTAAATGATAAGTACATAAAAGTATTCATGATAACACATGATATCTCAGCAGGGGCGAACCCATGAATTTATTTTGGGGGAGACACTGTCATTTAATTTATAATTTTAGTATCTAAAATACCCGTTGATTCTCAACGGGAGAGAAAAAACTTGAAAATAATGTAGTAGTGCTGTTTATACAAAAGGGAAATGATTTCGAGTAGAAAAAATATAATCAAATCACTTTTAAATTTATATCAAAAAGATAAAAATTCGAAAACTGAATAATAGTATGCTGATAATACATAGATGATGGCTTATAATTAAATCAAAACATAATGGAAAGCGGAAGGTACCCATTGAAATTCAACGTGTGTGAAAAACATTGAACTTATTTTATAAGAAAACCACAAATTCTGAAGAAGAGTGTCAGCATGGTCATTTAAAGAGTTTGTAACCTATCTTGTATGTTGTGTTCATTCAATGAACTTCATTGTAGTAGACACCCTGACCATTTTCCAGGTGCACAGAAAGATAAGTTACTGTTGGTCCTCTTTCATGACAGGAAACCCAAAAATGGGCCACGCAGACTCATTACTACTTAAATAGCACCCAGGTTGATAGATGGTCACCTTGTCCCTCCGGTTCTCTTGAGCCGTCTTCTGAGTGATTGACAGCTTCATCGCTTCCCTTATATACATACATATGTATGCATCCAATGACTTAATTGAGTAGCGCTATTCAACTTGGATATGTGTGTTTAGCATCTTAATCAGGATTGGTTAGAAGGGTGCAATCCAGCGGTTGACAACGTCAAAAGGAGCATTTGTAGCAGCAGCCATGTTTATTTGACCTATCAATCCACCGTCACCCGGACTGGGCCTTTGGTGTAAAGAGTAGCCATTATCATTGGTTATGATTGCTAAATAAAAATCTATGGTGATTCTTAGTGCACTTGCCAATTTTCATGCACGGATGTCGTTCATTGTGCAGAATTTCCGCTCTTATTTCGGGTGAGAAGCATGTAGTGATGTCATTATAGTTTCCGCCATCTTAAAACAGAGTAAAGTTTCAAAACAGATGGATCTATATTTGAACCAGATTTATAGTTGATTATACCTGACCGTAGGTTGGGTTGGGATGAAATTTGTGCGGTTCTTAGCGTAACCTGAGAAAACCACGGGGAGATACTGCAATCGCTGGTGGAGATGTCTTTGAGCATCCAAGTCTAACCTTTATCGTTTTTCATGCAAGGACTCAGTTACTCGCCAAGAAGACATTCCTCATGTTTTAGAAGATTTTTTCGAAAGGTTATCCATAATTCTATTAGGCATGTTTATGGATATATTTTTAAGTCCAAGGAGGGGAAACACAGCGGCGAGTGAGACTCTTTAATAGTCAACTCAATGATTGAGTGAATGTAAGTTAACTGCACTATAACACTTTTAAACATATATAAATATTTTTCAACGTTTATGTGGGAATTGGTCTAAAAAACAGTTCACAATCGTAATGAGAGGCAGGCAGTTCCACTACGTGTAATACATCTGAGTATTAAATGATAAACAAAGCTGTGTTTGTTGTAGCAAGAGAGGCATTATTACCATTACTATTCGCTGCACATAAATATCCTTGCACGTTTAATTGCTTGCGTAGCCTCTAATTCCTTTATTTGTATCATTTACTACGTAAGTGTTCTCTTATATACATGCATGTTATATACATGCAGTGCCCCTATGAGAGCTACTTTGAGAATAGACTTTGAAAATTAAACTTGTTGTAAATGTCCATTGAATTATTGATTACCCCCTGAAGCAATCTATCATGGGGCCCTTGGGACTCTGGGCCTGTCTTATACAGATTTCCTTTCTACGTGTTATGATGGGCCTGCAGGAAAACATGATATTTAAATGCAAAAGGCACGAACATCCATTGAAATCAAATCTCTGGTAGTCAATGAAATTAGCTATTGCTGATTTTAGAGAAAAATAAAAGATTTTTCAGCTAAAAAAAAATAAATTTCAGACAAATATGAAGCCTAAAAAAATCAATAGGAAGAAACTTTATTTATTCAGCCATCCAATAAAAAAATCCAGGCTCTCTATCTTGAGTGAAAGTACTTTTAAAAAGCAAAAAATGAAACCACTGCACTGAACCCAAAGCTTAGCATGGACCAGCAGGGGGGGCCTTTGGGGGCCTCGAGGGCTTTTCAATATAGCCTATGTTACAGCCAGATACCTATATTTTCTATCTACATGACAAATTTCAGCTCAATCGGTCCAGTAGTTTTTGAGTGATGGAGCAACAGACAGACAGACGGACATACAGACACCATAAAATTTGTATATATGTATAGCTGAATTACCCCAGCGAAGCTCGGAATAACACTTCCTTTATAAATATTCATATAAGAGGAGAATCGATTGAAGAAAATTAAAAATTTCCTTCTTTCGGGTATCCAATAAAATAATTTTTAGCTCTCTATCTTGAGTGAAAGTATTTTTTAAAAGCAAAAAAATTTAATCATTGCACAAAACCCAATGCTTTGAATTCCTAATCAGGTTAACAGAGCAAAATGAATTTCCAATGCGTTAAAGACCACAGCGGTTGTCAAGTAAATACGCTGTTGTTGATTTCTGAGACAAAAATAAAGCATTGCATGAAACCCAATGCTTAGCATTCCTAATCAGCTTAACTAAACTAAATCAATTTTAAATGCGTTAAAGACCAAAATCTGGTTGTCAAGGAAATATTGATTGTTGTTGTTGTTGAAACTATTGTTGATTTCTGAGAAATATGTGCATTTTTGCAGCTTAAAACGCGGTTTTCAGACAAATACGAATAGGAAAAGATAATTGATTGAAATAATTATAAACTTCATTTATTTAGCCGTTTGATAAAAATATCCCAACCCTCTATCTTTATCGGAAGTAGTTTTAAAAAGCTAAAAATAAAACCACTGCACAAAACCCAATACATAGCGTAATACACCAAATTTTCCCCTTTTTCAGACCTTTTGGGGCCCTCAGGTATTTTTAGATAGCATAAAAACCTTCTCCTTGAAAAAATACATTTATGTGCCAACTTTCATGGTGATCGATGAAACGGTGTCGAAGTCTATTAATCTCAGACAGACAAACAAACAAATATACAAACATCCATTTATATATATATAGATACGCAATTTTATATACATCCATTTATATATATATAGATATGTAGATAAATATAAACTGCAATTTTCAGTCATCCTAAAAAAAACTATCAAATGGCAGCAAAAATGTAATAGACAAAGACGAAGAAACTCAAAATTTTCAGGGGGATGCATCCCCTTTACTGGGTTTGCCCCTGTAACTCAGTATACCATCATAAATAACTAACAACTGTGGCTGAAAATGAGTCAAATGAGCTTGAGACCGAAATGTTAGATACATTATTGTAAATAATTAGAACAATGATGGTGTGACCAGAAAGTCACTCTAAACCATGCATTAGCTGTTAGTCTGGCATGCTTATAAGTATATACATTCCAATGTATTAAGCTCATCCATACCTTAGAACTTTACCATCAAATTCTAAGAATCTCCTGAGTTTATCATCACCAGTTGCTCCTATTGGAGGAAGCTGCTGTTTGTCAATGCAGTTCCTTTTCTCAATATAGGGGTCCAGTGGCATAGTCTCGAATTCACCAGTCACCACGCCTTGACTCAACAAGAACTCCTGGAAAGTAAATAATTTAAGTCACCATCCATGCATCATTTGCAATGGGATTCATTATTCAAAATGAAGTAATACTAGGTATGATTAATGCCAGAATGGTGACTGCTTCATAGTGTGGAATATGGGGATACTCAAATTCGTTGGTATCTACATGTAAAAGTTTTTAACTCTGACATAAAAATTAGAAATCAATCGCTTTGGTAGGCTTTCACAGAGTTGCAATGGAGCAGGGTTTTCCAAAACGTTGCCCTGCATCGGGTCTTCATTGTAGTGATGACATTTTGGAGGCATTGCAGCTTCCATCTTCAAGTCAGAAGAATGGAGGATGAAATAAGGTCACATTTATACAGGGAAGCTTGCTGTCTCTTTGGTGAATCAAAGTGGTTGCCATCTTTTGTCTAATTAGTTTTCTTTCTTCTCTCTGTCTCTCAGGGAAGAGGTATCTTTAACCATTTCCCAAGGAGTAGCCATCTTCCTGGTTGAAGTTATTGCATATTTTTGCAAATTCTATGTGCTCACAAATTAGTCTAGCAAACTACAGGTTTTCCATAGCTAATATTTTCGCCTTGTCAGTGTGTATAACATGATCCACTCCCAACAAGGCACCATTCCTGACTGCTTACAGGATGCAGTGCTTGTTCTTGACTGCTCTTCAGTGCAGTTTCAGTCAGAAACTACCATAAATCGCAGCAGAACATCCCAGAAAACCCTGCTCCCAAAAATCAATCTATTTCAGAAGCTTTACTTGGCCACTGCCAAAGTGGGAGAGTGAAAAAGTGCATATAATGTTTTTCGTGACTATCAGTTACTGTTTTATGTGGCCTAAGCCAAAGGCCAAAGGACAAGCTTTATTCAAGGAAGTCATCAAATTTTCTTCAGTAAAATTTGTGTCAGCTATCATAAAAGATAATGGACAAGGGCCATATCATCATATTAATATAAAACTAATTAATCAACTTTACCTTGGTAAATGAATCACAGCTCACAGTATGATAGACTATTCCATAAATTGGTATATCAATGCCAATGTTAAAATCTTTCCATGTGTAAAAGTCACCAGAATCATCCTTCACAATTTTGCTACGACGTACCAGTCTGCCTTGTTTGAAACCGCTATTCTGTGAAGATAAGGGATAAGCACAATTAAAACAGTCTTGGAAGAAATTCTAAGTACAACTGAACTGCAAGGAAACAGTAAGCAGGGCCAGAGAAAATGATTATCAGAAATTCACAGTGAAAAGATTCCAGTCTAGGAGCAGATGTTTTTTCAAGGTAAATTTTTCATGATAGTCACTGAAAAGTTTTCGCAGAGATGTACAGGGCTATTTAAGCTTCTAACCTTATGTTATCAACCTAGGATGGCTGGTGATATAAAAATGAGAGGGACTAGAGCTAGGTTAGAAGATAACAATGGATTCAGAAGATAACCCCTCTTCCTCAGACCAGTTGTGCCATGAAAAAAGGTAGGAAAATCATAAAATAATCCTCTTTCATCAGTTCAATGGATTACTAAGTACACCTTACTTCCACTATTTATTGAATGCTCAACACCAACTAAGAACTAGACTGAAATATTAAATCAAACTCCCCTCTTTAGTGACTCAAAAACAATTTTCACTTTTCCACAGGATTTTAATTCTACAATGCATTTCAACTCATATAGTCATCTTCAGGTACAATACTGTCTTGCACCTAAAGATGTCACCACGAGTTGAAACAAGTAGTAGAAACAAAATCCTGTGGATAAGTGAAAGTTGTGTTGTATTTTATATGAATTCCATCCACTACATCAAGCATGAATCTGATGAATCTCCTCTTCATGTTATCACGATACTCTCCATACAAATTCCTCCCACAAGAATAACAGAAAATACTGCATGACCATACATAATGAAACCTCAAATACAGTGAAAGCCCATATTTTAAATTAAAATTTATAAATAAAAAAGATCGTTTAATTTGATCAATTTTTTAAGCTCTTCTCAAGATGCTTTTCCTGAATTTTTTTAACAATGTATCATCGTAACCTCTTCATTGAACTACGACCTTGACGTGGTAGAAGGGCTTGTGCGTTCCAATGACCCCTAGAGCTGGACTGGCAGGAGCAAGTACTATTGCTCCTGGTAGGACCACCCATGCAAGATAGGTCGAAGGGTAAGATAAGATAAGATAAGATAAGATAAAGTTTATTTACTCTGGGACTATATAATCCCATGGAGCACAAATACATGGCATTTACATTTATTTATATTTTCGGCTGCTGATAAGATTAACAGACAACATAAAGTAATAAAGTAATAGCTACATAATTACATGCAGAAGACATAATAATATAGGTTGGTATTACAAAAAAGGATTAAATTACATAAAATGATTAAAGGCATAACACTTACAATGCTTTGTATAAACAGTCACTAATATTACATAATTTACAAAAATAGGGTAGGAGCCAGACGAAAGGTAGTTCCGTGATAGTGTCACCTTAAAATACCATAGAGTGGTGTGGGAATACCTCTCAACTATCACTTCCTAGACTATGAAAGTCATTCACAGAGAATTGATTCCTGACGCCGCCCACTAGGGTGGGTGTCGTGCTCAGTAGTGGGGGAGGCAAGGCCTCTGCGGTCGTCATCACACGAAATCCTTGCACAGCATCATCTTCGGAAGGGATACAAGGGATAGGAGGGAGAAGAAGAAGAAAAAAAGGAAGAGGAGGAGAAAAACAGTGGTAAAAATAGGAACATAAGGACCATGATGAGGGCCGAGAAACTTGAAAATATTAAGCAGGAAATGGAAAAAGGAAAAATAGATGCTTTGGGATTGTGCGAGGTGAGATGGAAGGATAGCGGGGACTATTGGAGTGATAGCTACAGGGTAATCTATAGTGGGGGAGATGAGAGTCAATGTTGGGTAGGCATCGTACTGAACACAAAATTGGGACTGAGGGTGGTAAACATTGAACAAGTGAGCGACAGGATACTAATGGTAGAAATAAAAGCATGCCCGACAAATTTCGTACTGGTCCAGGTATACATGCCTACTAGCAACCAAAGGGAGAAATATATGGAAGAGGTGTACGAGCAAGTAGATGAAATAATTAGAGAAGTGCCGGGAAAGAAAAACCTGATAGTGATGACTGACTGGAATGCAGTGGTGGGGGAAGGGAGGGACAGATTACAAGTGGGAGGGTTTGGGCTAGGAAGAAGAAATGATCGCAGTGAAAAGACAGTTGAATTTTGTAGAATAAATAAATTAGTAGAGACAGACACTTGGATTAAACATCACCCCGGGCATAGGTACACATTGAAAATGCCGGGTATTACTGGGAGATACCTAATTGATTATATAATGGTAAGGCAGAGATTTAAGAACAGTGTAAAACTCTCGCGTAGCTATCCAGGGGCGGATGCTAACTCAGATCACAACTTGGTGATGATCAAGTTTGAATTTAGATTCAAAAGGCTTTGTAAAGGTAGGAAGATAAGGAGGTGGAACCTTGATGCATTGAAAGGGTTGAAAAGGAGGGAATACCAAGAGTTGGAAGAAAAGAACATCGGTGAAGAGAAGCGGATGGGAACAACAGAGAGAAGATGGGAGATTATAAAAACAGGCATCGCAGGAGCGGAAGAGAAAACAATTGGAATGGTGGAAAAGAAGAAGGTTAAGATGCAGTGGGTTATGGAAGAAATGATAAAGAAAATGGTGGAGAGAAAGATATGAAAAAATGTCAACACCGACGTCGGCAAGATAAAGTACAAGGAATTGAATAATAAACTCAGGCGATTAACAAATCTGGCAAAAGAAAACTGGTGGAAGGGACAATGCGAGGAAATGGAAAAGATGCAGGAGGGGGGGGGGGAAGTGGGCACTTTGTATGCCAAGGTGAATATGTTATCAGGTGGTAAGAGATGTCAAACGATACCAAAGTTTAAGGACAAAACAGGGAAGATATTATTCGAACAGGAAGATATCCAGGAAAGATGGAGAGAATACTTAGAGGAGCTATATGACAGCGAGAATAGACCCTTTAGCCTAGATATAGAGGATGAAGGAACAACAGATAAGGACAACCTCGGACCATAGTTACTTGACAGTGAAATAGAGAGGACATTAAGAGAGATGAAGGGTAGAAAAGCCGTGGGAACTGATAACCTAACTCTTGAGCTACTGAAGAATCTAGGTAGTAAGGGGAGAAAATCGTTTTTCGAATTTATTCACAGGATCTACGAGGAATGAGTATGTCCAGAGGATTTCGTGAAAACAGGTTTAATACCTATCCCGAAGAAGAAGAAAGCGTCAGAATGCGAGGAGTATAGAACAATCAGTTTAATTTTGCACATGGCAAAACTCTTGCTTAAAATACTAAATAGAAGGTTGCAGAGCAGAGCAAACTGCTATTTAGGCTATAACCAATTTTGGTTCAGGAAGGGGAGGGCAAACAGAGACACGATTGTGGTAATGAGGACACTTATAGATTGAAACATAGAGCATAATCAGGATATTTTCGTTTGTTTTGTAGATTTCGAAAAGACGTTTGTCAGAGTAAACTGGGAGAAATGAATGCAGATACTGGGGAAAATAGGAATAGATTGGCGTGATAGGAGACTCATCCGAAACTTATATATGGGGCAGAGGGCTCAGGTAAGGGTAGCTGACAGTGAATCAGGGTGGGTAGTTATAGGTCGCAGGGTTCGGCAAGGGTGCTTGTTGTCACCTTTACTTTTTAACATCTATGCTGAGGAAATGGTGAGAGAAGCATGGGATGAGCTATATGTGGGAATGAAAGTAGGAGGCCATCGGATAAATTCAGTTAGATTCGGAGAAGACCAGGCATTGGTCAGTTGGTCTTCGAAAGGATTGCAACCCTTGTAGATGCACAGGAATTGCAGTGCAAGAAATACAGGATGAAGATTAATAATAAGAAAACAAAAGTAATGAGATTCTCTGGGACAAAGAAAGTGAAGCTGGTGTTAAGAGTAGGAAGTCACAAACTGGAGCAAGTTTAACAATTTTATTACTTGGGTAGTACGCTAGAAGAAACAGGACATAGTAGCAAAGACATTAGGAGGAGAATATCGCTAGAGAAGGAAGCATTCAATAATAGAAGGGAGCTGATGACGGGGATCTTAAGTAAGGATGTAAAAAAGATGCTGGTGAGGAGCTTGATATGGAGTGTGGCGTTGTATGGGGCAGAAACGTGGACCTTGAGAAAGGAAGACGAAAATAGGCTGAAGGCTTTCGAGATGTGGGTGTGGAGGAGGATGGAGAATGTTGCGTTGGACGGAAATGAAGACAAATGAGGAAGTGCTTGAAATGGTGGGCGAGGAGAGGAAACTTATAGATGAGATTAGGGGAAGACAGGTTAGGTGGCTGGAAGGGGTAATGAGGGACGATGGTTTACTGAAGGCCGTGATAGAGGGTAGGATGGTGGGTAAGCGGGGAAGGGGAAGGAAGAGAATAGGTTTTATGGACGGGATGAAGAAAGAAATACTGGAGGTAGAAAGGGCACGGCACGTGTAAAAGTTCGTTGGATATTCTCTGACTTTCATCACAACCTACCTCTAACCGGCAGATTACTGTAATGAATGAATGAATCATCGTAACATGAATTCCCAAACAATTTATAATGCAGTGATATCAAACAGACATGCCAAAGCCAATGCGGAGATGAGCAATACATACATATTTTTAAAATATGAGTAGGTACTTGATTATAGAACAACTATGACTTTCAAAGAGTAGCTAGGTACATTATTATAAAACATTGCATTATATTCAGACTAAAACATCCACCTATCCTCTGTACCTTAACACGTTGAGTGCAGGTGTCACTCATGAGTGACAAACACAGCATAAGTGGCTGCTGGGTGTCTCACATGAGTGAGGGGCTGTCCATAATCCACATAGAGAAAAATAGGCCACTTTTTGACCCCCCCACCCCCCATTGTGGACACTCGTAGACTTCATCCGGACCCCCCCATCCCACTCTGTCTACGTAGACCGAGAAGCCATGGCGTGCCATGCCGCGCCAAGCCGGCACCGAGCGGGCGGCACCAGCCACCGACACAACATCCTCACAACCGTTTGCAACACTGAGTGTGTCATGGTAATGTCACTCCCCCTGCATTGTGTCGACCATTGTCCACGTAGAAATCCCTAAAACCCCCCCACCCCCCGACGTGGACCTTCATTGACAACCCTCATACCCCCTCACCCATGTTTGGTGTCTAAGTGGATTATGGACAGCCCCTGATGGCCATTAGTTATTTAAATAGCTGCATTGAAAATTTTAGGAAATGGAAAATGACAACGATATCTTTCATGCACTCAACGTGTTAAACTTGTTTTGAATCAATTTGCCTACCAGCAAGTTACCACCCAGGGAAACGACCTCATTTCCCTTAAAGTAACTAGAGATTCGGATATGAAGTAGGTATTAAAGAGAGACCAGATAGTGAGTAATTTATATGAGAGAAATGTCCCAGAAATAAGGAAGTTAGGGAACGGACTGTCTATAAACGTAATAATCAGCTGTTAGAATACCCAATGATGACAACTCTTCTATGACTCTATGTTTCCCTATTACATCTCTTATTCCTACTTCACTCCTTTACCCATACTGATCGTCATATAATCTCTTTGGATATGTTCAAGAACATTCTTTCTCTCTTCTCTCAATGTTTTAGTAGCTTCTGATATCTCAAAACTTTCCTTTGCTTTCCAATTCTTTATCTCTTTGCAAGATATCTCTAATTTGCCTTCAATATTGTTAAACCTCTAACTGTGTTTGGACACTGCCAATTCTTCCTCAAATTCCAGCTGGTTCATTTTAGACTGTTTTTTCATTCAGAGAGCCTTTCTATAAATTCTTTCCACCACTTCTTAACTTCCTGAGGCTCAATTATGACTATTCTATTTTATGCTTATATTTCCAAACTACTCCTTCTTCTGCTATCTTTAGTTTTCCTGTGCATTAGATCTCATCCTCTTTGCTCAAAAGGCATCACACAACAATATGTCATTAAGTATTTTGTACACTCTTCTTCCTTCCTCTGTATTCTCATAACTGGAGAATAACTTACAATTTTTTTAATGTCATATATTTACATATATTCATTCATTAGAGTAATCTACCAGTTAGAGGTAGGTCATGATGAAAGTCAGAAAATATCCAACATACTCTTACACGAGCCATTCCCTATCCATCTCTAGTATTTCCTTTTTCATCTCAGCATAAGTCCTACCTTTATTCATCCCGTCCATAAAACCTATTCTCTAACTCCCCCTTCCCTGCTTACCCAACATCCTACCCTCTATCACGGCCTTCAGCAAACCATTTTCAGCAGCCCCTCATTACCGCTTCCAGCCACCTACCCTACCTTCCCCTAATCTCATCCACAAGTTTCCTCACCCACCATGTCAAGCACTTTCTCATTTGTCTTTCTTTCCGTCCAATGTCTTTCTCCATCCTCCTCCATACCCACATCTCGAATGCCTTCAGCCTATTTTCATCTTCCTTTCTCTTGGCCCACGTTTCTGCCCCATACAACGCCACACTCCATATCAAGCTCTTCACCGGCCTCTTTTTAACATCCTTACTTAAGGTCCCCACCATCAGCTTCCTTCTATTATTGAACAGCTCCTTCGGTAGCGCTATTCTTCTCCTAATGTCTTTGCTAGTATGTCCTGTTTCTTCTAGCGTACTACCCAAGTAATTAAATTGTTCTACCTGCTTGAGTTTGTGGCTTCCTACTCTGATGACCAGCCTTGCTTTCTTTGTCCTAAAGAATCTCATTACTTTTGTTTTCTTATGATTAATATATACATATATGATTCTCTTAAATATACATATATAATTCTCTAGGAATCAAAAACCCTACCTATTTGTATACTTGATTCCCTACATAAACACCCATTTATCCAGTATAAAGAGGTCCTACATAATGTTGGGAAATAGATTGCATTTTTAGAAAGCAATAATTGGAGACAAACCAGATAATAAAAAAAGGACATCTCCAAAGACCAACCAATCATTTGTTAAAAATCAAATACCTAATGAGTATTAACCTTTATCGTACGGATTAATATTCCTGCTTCAGACACTGCTGGCCAGATTTAATTTTGAACACTCAGAAGAAACTCTATGGGTTTAAATACAACATCCAGCATACAATATACTGTATGCACGGCTGTAGGACCCCATATGCCAAAGTACATTTAAATATAAGCCAGTCCTTAAAAGGTTAAAATACACACATGTCAATTCACTCAATGAAAACATACTTTATATATAGAGGCTTTTTTTATAATATGTATCTGGTTACTGTAAAATGAAATTTCACTTAACCTGATGTTAACTGAGAGGTCAGGTTAAATACCTGAAACTGCGCCGTTGGTTATCGATGGGAGAACATATTACCTTCAGTTTTCATGCCAATAAAATATTTAGTAAGAGATAATAAATCCAGGACTACATAATTTAAATAAGTCAAAGAACTAAACAGTCATATAACCACCTAATTAGGGAACAACTATAATAGCATGAAGATACTTTAGATGTATGTCAGGAACTGTAATTTGAGTGCATCTTTATCATACCTTTATTTCAGGTTCTATGATGGTAATTGTATCATCCTCCAAAAAGTAATGAATTTTAACCTGGCGTACTCTGTAGTGCTCCAATGGGGATTCAAATACTGTTTCTTTGAAGAAAGCACTGAAGGTCAAGGTCTTATTAGCGTAGTAATAGAACTGTGGTAAAAACTGGGCCACAGCTTCTTTTTTCTTCCCATAAGTTATCTCTGGGTCAAACCTGTGGAAAATCACAAATACTGACAATCAGCAGGAGTTATGCATTAAACCTTGAAAATACATACTTTTCACCAATATTGAGAAAATATATTAATGCAGACACAATACAACCTTACTGGGTTTACTTGTTTTAAATATTCAACAGAATCAGCATCAATAGTACGTGTTCTTAAGCCTTCAACGCCACTAGAAACCATAGGATATCCACCTTTAAAGCCGGTTGCATGAGATAGATGGTGCTTGTTTCCCTGAAATGAATGCCCAATCCCTTCCATCAAATATTGACAAGATCTTGCTATATTATTTTTATCTACTCCAAATTATTTCCTCATTTTACGCATACCATGAATTGTAGGTAGAGAATAAAACAATGGAAAAAGACAGCTATATGTTATACTGCTCAAGAGATTCACTCAATAACATCAAAATTTAATTGTAAAGCATAGGTTTTATGATTTAATATTAATTGATGATTACAATGCTAAGAGTAGGAAGTCACTCAAGCAAGTAGAACAATTTAAGTAGTTGGGTAGTACGCTAGAAGAAATAGGACATAGTAGCAAAGACATTAGGAGAAGAAAAGCACTAGCAAAGGAACCGTTCAATAATAGAAGGAAGCTGATGGCGGGGACCTTAAGTAAAGATGTAAAAAAGAGGCTGGTGAAGAGCTTGATATGGAGTGTGTCGTTGTATGGGCAGAAACGTGGACCTTGAGAAAGGAAGACGAAAATAGGCTGAAGGCGTTCAAGATGAGGGTGTGGAGGAGGATGAAGAAGGTGGGTTGGATGGAAAGAAAGACAAACGAGGAAGTGCTTGACATGGTGGGTGAGGAGAGGAAACTTATAGATGGGATTAAGGGAAGGCAGAGTAGGTGGCTGGAAGTGGTAATGAGGGGTTGCTGAAGATGGTTTGCTGAAGGCTGTGATAGAGAGAAGAATCTTGGGCAAGTGGGGAAGGGGAAGAAAGAGAATAGGTTTTATGGACGGGATGAATAAAGGTAGGACTTATGCTAAGATGAAGAAAGAAATACTAGAGGTAGATATGGCATGGCACGTGTTGGATATTCTCTGACTTTCATCATAACCTACCTTTAACTGATAGATTACTCTAATGAATTAATTTTTACAATGCATATTAATCTGAGTATTGTTCTTGGCTTTATAGTTAAAATTTAGGTTTCTCAAAGGCATTTGCTTTTAAAAGTGACGTGTCTCACGATTTCACTAGCATTGAGACAATAAACACATAGGTAGATTGCAAGCAATATTTAGGTCAGCCTATACCTGAATGTGTTTTTACCAGCAAAGCCTATACACAGAGGTAAGTAAAGATATACTATGTACCAATTTCTGTTCATGTACAACTGGTATATAATTAATATCAATTACCAACCTACCGAGAAAACCATTACAATCAGAGAGAGCCCCATAAGGAGCTGATCACTACATTCTCACATGAGAATGGGTGATTTAGTAACTTTTTGGACTATACTAATTGGACTAGATTAACCATTAAATGATGGTATTTATATCTATGGCCCCATTGCCTATCAGAGACGTTTTTTAAGTTTTTATGCATTAAGTAAACTGTACTATGCAAGAGGTATTTAAAGGTTTCGGTCACACAACGAAGGTTAATGTATCTTGAATATTCACCGTTTACTACGGTCTTTCTCTCCTGATTTGTATTTATTAAGCTAATATATAATTGTATTATGTAATAAGAGTCCTTGCGAGAGTGAATAATGTACACTGAGAGTCACAATCTATGAACTACTCGGCAATATATCAGTGAAAATTTCGCACTCGTACATTTAAATTTATGATTACATTAATTTCGATCAGTTAAAAAAAGGCACATTATTTTTAATAGGTATTTTTTCCAGCTCAAAAAATAGGAAGCAATGCGGAGTAATTCATCAGCTAAAGAAATAAAAAAAATCCTTCAACTTACAGAAACCTGAGGTAGAGAATACGCTGGCAGTAATGGTAGACCCGACATCTTTTAACCTTAAAATCAACGGTAAAAAATATTGTAGCACTACAACTTCCCTATAATGGAGTTACACGCAGAAAAATCTTGTGAAAATAACCTAAGGCAATGTTTGCAGCGCGCACTTGGCTACCGCAGTTTGTTGTTGTTTGTATCGGCGGGCAGGAAAAACGCGATAATATATAGGGCTAGAGTTGAAGTTAATTGTCGAAGTTACGAGATAAAACGCATTATTTGAATGGCGCGAGTATCGCAACTGTAATTATATCGTGACGCAACATTACCGCATCGTCACAAAGGCCGCAGTGCAAATTCGAGCTGAGTGTTTTAAGAAATAATCTATCACATTGGGCCCTAGCCTCCCAGACGTTACGCTTGGGCACAGCGGGATCATGCATGGGAGAGATTGTTTGGCACGTTTCGCTCGGGTGGGTCGATGCGTAGCAACCGTGGAAACTATTGAAAATCCCTTGGGAACCTGGATATTGGTGGGAATTTTGAATAGTAGAATTCTTCGGGCGAGCTCGTTGACTGACACTAGAGAGAGGGAGGAGCAAATAAGGGAGTCAATGGTTCCGCCAACTATTAGGTACCGCCTTTACTTTTGACGCCTCAGTTGAAGAGAAACTACGACCTCAACAAAAAGTAAACAAATGAAGACGGTGGCTGATTCGTCTCAATCATTCAAAAAATAATTAATTTTTTTCACTATGCATAACATTTTCGGCCGGTCGCAAGCCGAGGAGGAGACGATGACTGAGGGAGGAGAAGATTGGAAATAAGGAAGAGGATAGAAGTTAGGGATGTGCAAATATAACTGATTTTTAACCGGTGCTTTTACTTGGGTTAATCTGTAAAAAAACTGTTTTTTTTCGTCTAGGTTGACTGGACTACTCGCTCGTCTTTTGGAGGGAGGACGCTCCTTTCGTAAAGTAAGATTTTTTTCATTTTTAGCTATGTCGGGCAAATGATGAGTTGGAAATAGCAAAAATAACTGTACTGATAGAGACCGATGGGTTAGGATAAAGATAGATTGACAAAGAAAAAAGAAAAACAAAATCGGTATTGCACAATTTTTTAAATCTAAAGATATCACTAATTATAACACGTGTGCAAAGTTTCTAGCAAATCTGTCAATGGACGAAGAATCTCTCCCTCCACCTTCATGGAGCTACGTGCTCCCTGCTGCCGGACATGCGATGTCACTAATGTAAGCAGTCGTATTGTGCGCTAGACACCACCGTCCGCTTTGGCTGTCTAAATTCTTATATTCATAAGGAGCGAGTTGAAATTACCCATTATCAGAGCAACATCACGCTAATGTGCCGGAAATTCGCCGTGAACATATCTTGCACCTACGCGCGTGACCGCTCACTTTATGTTTAATCTTGCATTCGTAAATGTTCAGTGAGTGCTATAATTACGACCACTGAGGTAGATGGAGTGGGCATGACGTCATCAAACTGTAACCTGACAACCGAAATATCCACCCTATATCAACCCCCTGTCCTTTCCTTGCTTCCCTTTGGATATCACGGACGAGTGGACGCATTAGCGGATATAAAACAAGACTATCTACCATCTGTTGAAAATGTAAGATAAGTAACTCTTGAAGCATATATTATTTACTTGGAATTATAGATCTAACTCCATTTTACTAAGGGTTTTCACTGGGAATATGGAATTTTATTAACTAAAATAGATAAATATAAATTTCGACACCATATTGATTATTATTCAAGTATTCTACCAGCTGATTGGTAGGTTCTTGGACAGTCCCCATTCTGTATCCCTACCTCACAGAAATTGTCTCGCTTTCCCTCCTAAGGATGGCCCGTTATTAGATCCCTATTCAATTCTTCATATCTTCTACCTCTTCTTATTTCGTCCAGAATTCCTATCTTCCTCCTTCCTCTTCCACGCTTCCCCAGTGTTCTCCCCTCTATCACTCTCTTCAACATGCCCTCTCCTCTCAAAACCACCTCCATCCATCTCTTCTGCCTTCTCCGCACCACTGCCACAAGCTTCCTCTCCTCTCCGACCATATCCAATACCACCTCGTTCGTATTTCTCGCCATCCAGCTAACCTTCTCCATCCTACTCCAATCCTACATCTCAAACGCCTCAAGTCTACGCACATCCTACCTTCGCAATGACCAAGTTTCCGACCCATATAGCGCCACGCTCCACATTAAAGTTTTCACCAGCCTCTTCTTTACATCTCTTCTCAGACCCCCCTCATCAATTCCCTTCTCTTCGAAAATGCTTCTTTAGCGAGCACAATTCTGCATCTGAAGTCCTTACCACTAAACCCATTCGCCTCCAAAACACTACCCAGATACGTAAACTGCTCAACCTGCTCTTTCATCTGCCCTCCCACCCTTATATTCAGCCCCAACTTCTTACTTCTAGAAAATCTCATTACTTTCGTTTTCTTGTGATTGATCTTCATCCCATAATTTTCGCACTGCACCTCTAATGCATTCACCATTGACTGTAACCCCTTGGCCGACTGACTAACCAATGCTTGATCATCTGCAAATCTCACTGATTTTATCAGCTCCCCTCCTACCTTTATTCCTACCTCCTCCTCCCCCCATGCCTCCCTAACCATTTCTTCTGAATACACGTTAAAAAGCAACGGCGATAATGGGCACCCTTGCCGCACTCCCCGTCCTATCGTGGCCCATCCCGATTCTCCATTGGCTACCCTAACCTGCGCAGTCTGATTCATATACAAATTTCGAATCAGACGCCTGTCCCTCCAATCGACCCCTAATTTCTTCAACACTCCCATTAATTTCGTCCATTCCACCCGATCAAACGCCTTCTCGAAATCTATGAAGCATGCAAAAACATCCTGCCCATACTCTAGGTTTCTTTCTACTAGCGTCCTCATCACCGCTATAGCGTCTCGCGTTCCCGTCTCTCTCCTAAACCCGAACTGGTCGTCACCCAGGTATTCATTTGCCTTCTTCTCTAGCCTTCTGTTTAGAATCATCAGAACTACTTTGGCCGCATGGTATATTAAGCTTATTGTCCTATAGTCTTCGCACGTTTTTGCCTTACTCTTCTTTGGTATAGGAATTAGTACAGTCTTCGCGAAGTCTTCCGGCCACACTCCATCCTCATAAATCCTACGAATAAGCGCAAAAAGTTTTCCTCTTCCGTTCTTCCCCATGCTCTTTAAAAACTCTGCAGGTATGTCATCTGGATATGGCAGACGCCTTATTCCTTTTCATGTCTCGTAGAGCTCTTTCGACTTCGCTATCTAGGATACTTGGTCCGATGGCATCTCTGTCGATATCGTCTTTCCTTACTGTATCTAACCTATTGGGCCTTATTTCTTTACCATACAGCTCTTCAACATACTCCTTCCACCTCTCCTGGATCTCTCTCGGTTCTAATATCACCTTTCCCGTCTTTCCTGTTATCTTTGTAATTCCCCTTCCCTTATTACCACCCGTCAATTCCTTTACTTTCCTATATAATGCATCTGCTCTTCCCTCTTTTTGGTATTTCTCTAACGCGTCGATCTGTTCTCTCCACCACGCCTCTCTTGCTTTCTTTGTTTCTCTTCTAAGCCTGTTATTAAATTCTCGGTATTTTCTCTGACCTAGCTCTGAGTTTACGCTCTTCCATTTCCTTCTCTCCTCCATCTCCCTGATCATCTCCTTCGTGATCCACGGTTTTCTAATTTTAGTTGCACTCACTACTCCTACCGTTGCTTTCGCCGCTTCTACAATTCCATTTTTCAAACATCCCCATTCATCTTCCACTGATCTAACTCTATGATCCTCACCCATTATCTCATCCACCTTCTCTCGATACTTCTTCTTCATTGCCCCAGTTAATGCCTCCGTATTCCACTTTCGTACCCTCCTTCCCATTCTTATCTTTTTCAGTTTTACCCGACATTTCATGACTAATAAGTTGTGGTCTGTGTCTGCATCAGCTCCTGGATAAGTATGCGAGTTTTTAACACTATTCCTGTATCTGTGACGTACCATTATGTAATCTATCTGGAACCTGTCTGTGTCTCCCGGCTTCTTCCAAGTGTACCTACGTCGAGGATGATGTCTGAACCATGTATTTGTAATTACTAGGTTATTTATACGGTAAAACTCCACAGCTTTCTCGCCCCGGTCGTTTCTCCTTCCTAGCCCGTAATCGCCCACCTCCCGCCCATCTCTTTCTTCACCCACCACCGCGTTCCAATCCCACATTACTACGAGGTGCTTACTTCCTGGTATCCTACCAATTATTTCCTCTAGTAGATCGTACACCCCATCTACCTCCTCCTCTTTATGATTAGAGGTAGGCATATAAACCTGGATTATAACTAAATTCGTTGGTTCTGCTTTTAGTTCCACGACTATTATCCTATCACTCACCTGTTCTGCATACACTACTTTTCTACCTAGTTTCCTATTCATTACGAATGCAACCCCGCGCTGACTTTCATTCCCTCCAATATAAATTACTCTATAGTCGCCGCTCCAGTAATCCCCATCATCCTTCCATCTAACTTCACCCATACCCATGATGTCTACACCCACCCTTTCCATTTCTTGCTTTATATTCTCTAGCTTCCCCGCCCTCAGCATAGTCCTAACATTCCACGTGCCTATTCTGATAGTTTCGTTCCTCTTCTTTATCTTCTTTTCCTCTGCTGCTGCTACGTCTGAGCAAGGATTTCGTGTGATGATGACCGCAGGGGCCTTGCTCCCACCGCAGCCGGGCACGACACCCGGCCCTCTTGGCCGAGTCCCGTAGTTGCCAGGATTCATTATCATTTGAGAACTGTCCATAATTTCAAGGTTTTTGTTTTTCTTGAGATAGTATTCCGTGGCCTATCCCAATAGTGTTTTTTACGTGACACCATCACTTCAGAGGCCGCCCCACTGGGGTCAGACACCTTTTGCAGCCGCCTCACTGATGTACAGACGCTGCGCGGACTACCAGTCGTCTGTTTCCTAACCTTCGACCAATCTGGCATGGGTGACCCTACCAGGAGCAATGCTCCCACCAGTGCAGCTCTAGGGGTCATCGGAGCACGCAAGCCCTTCAACCACGACAAGGTTGTAGTCCAAGAGAAGGGACCATATTGATAAAGTAAATAAAAAATAAGAGTTCTAGCATACCAAATCTTTATGCTCGAAGATGTTGTACCTCCGCCCATAAAACTTATGATGTATAACGCCATGGTACATACATGGTATTTTGAGATATGGAATAACAGTGTGGGGAATGGCTTCTAGTACTCTTTTGTACTCAATAGTAAGAAACCAAAAGAGTATATTGAAATTTATTGATGCAGAAAGAGGTAAATATTGTTTTAATACTGACTTCATTCGTTTATGCATAAAATATAAAGTTTTAACTGTTAATAAATTAAAAAAATAATAATAAAGGAAAATTAATTTTTTTTTCAAGTTGCAAATTCCTTGTAAAAACACACATTGTATGTTAAAAAGAAATTCTCCTGTTTTGGAAACATATAATTATTATAACTTATATGGTAAAAGTTTGAAAAAATATTATGTACCAAACACACTCAATTGCATACCCAAACATCTCAAAGACCTAAAATGGATGGCAGAGGTAAAGAAAAAAGTATAAGCATGGTTAATTGATGAAATATAAAATTTGTAATTGAAACTTTTAATCTGTAACAGCTCATATATCGATTGATTTGCTGAATGATACCAGATGTATTGTAACTAAACCGTTTAAAATTGTTGTTCTGCGCCTTTTGAAATTGCAATTTGACATTTTGTTACATGCCACTTTGTTTGTATGATTTGTGGAACCTTCTGACAAGCTATTTGGCTTAGAAGGACCAAGTTTGTTTATGAAATAAAGGGAAAAAATATAAAAAATAAATACGTATGAAGAATGCATGTTCAAAAAGTTAATGCATGCTGATTTCCAATGAGTTATCGATGGAAAATACTGTAAAATTAAAAAATAAGCGCGTCAGCCCGTAAGCGATGAAGTAAATCGGGGGGAACAAAGATGGCGGACCGGTCACGCCCAAGTTATAACTTCAAGAATTGGCCACCATAGCAAGCCTCCATCTACCTCAATAATCAAAGAGTACGAAAGTTAACTGGAGGGAGTGCCGTATATGTTCATCATGTATCGTTCGTCATAGCGTGCGTGGTTTGGATTGTGGGGGCGGGGGGGTCAGTCATTTCGTGAAAGGGGGGGCGATCGTCTTTTTGCTTAACATGTTTCAGGAGCACTGAGGCGGCTCACTCCGCCGATCTGCGGATGCCATGCATGCGCCCCGAGGATCTTCTTTTGTTTTCAATACCGGTGGAATTTCTGGATTTGCCACAGGGTGCCTGGTCCTCCCGCCGACGTCACCGCCCGGCCAGCGCCTTCCGATCGCCCGTCTCCGCACGCAAGCCTTCTGCAAACGGAGAGAACACGAGTCATTCCGCGTCAAATCATCACGTCATAAATTAAAAAAAAAAAGTTCATCCCCTCGGGACACCATTTTCCCTCGTAAATTTTTCTCGCATAGATGAGCTACGCTCAAATTATTTTTTTTCAGAATTTTTGACCAAAAATGGCGTCCCGCTGTGTCAGTACACCCTCCTATCGGTGGGTAGCGGGCAATGGTACGCTGGATGATAAGGTAGTCGTTTTACAAGGGATCCTGGCTCGAGTCGAAGAGTGAAAGCGGCCCTAGGGTATTACCACGGACGTAGAGTTAAAATGAAATCGTTCTTTGACGACAATTATAATTCATTTCTTGCAATCATTAATGCATTAATCACTGTGTTTTCGTTTCGTTTCAATTGTAACGGAAACACAGCATCTCATATTGTCATGTGTTTAAGGCTTCTTCGTGAAATTTAAATTTTGGTCGATGCTATTTGCTAGCAGGCGATGCGATATCTAAAATCGCTTTTAGATGTCTATTTTCATCTTCATCCAATAAAATGTTTCCCAATGGTATGGTGATTATCTACGACAAAACCACAACTTGTGCCACATGTATCAAACATCTTAAGCTTTTTTCATGCAATCACTGGCCTAAGAACCTTCAAAGCGATTAACTTTAGGTAAACGGTGCAGTGTAAGTACGTGACCTTCGAAACCCTAGACAAACAGCCGGTATGATAAATGTTTGGATAGCTAATGACTTAGGCTTTCTTAATCTATTTCTCACATAAAAATACTGCGTCCCGAATGGTTGGTAGTCTAGTAATTCGCTTAAATATATATGCACCCAAAAGTCTTGAGTACTTGCTTCCCATAGGCAAGCGGAATGGGTGCAAGCGGGGGGTGCTACTATGTAGCGACCGACCACTTATTGAGGTGACAATAACACGGACAAGCCTGAATAGGGCCGAAATAGGCAGCTGTTAGGGCATTACTAGGCTTTGGTTTCTTTTGTGACATACTGGCGCAAATGTGCCAAAACTGACCGGTAGAGCACGGTAACCGTAAGCAGGGAAAGCTGCACGTTGCGCGGGCACTGCAAATACTGGCAAACTTGCTAACTATGCAAAATCATTGCTAATAGTCAAAGAATAAAAAAGCCTCTGCATAATTTTTTGAAAAGATTACTTTGCTTGCAAAATGTGCTCCCCCAACGTTGACAATGACAGCAGAAAAAAATCACATTTTTTTTATTTTCGAATGTATTTTGAATTTGGCGTCGAATTAAAGGTAGATAATGCTTTGCCTTTTGAAAGGCATTCAAAGAATATTCAAATCATTGAACACAAATTTGTAAAAACTGCAAAAACTTACTTTTTTCACAAAGGAAACTGTTGTAGGCTTGACCTTGGGGAATTGATCCATTACGGAATAATTATAAAAACTTTGTTAACTCCACTAATTATTTAATAACATGACCTGGGTTTCAACAATTGGTGTCATCTTCAGGTGTCACCAAACAAAGTTGTTATAACAAAGTTTTTTTATAATTATTCCGTACTTACTTTTTTGTTGTTCAAGTTAACTCTTTATAACCGAAAAAATACAAATTTTTTAGGACTCATGATTTTTTTGCTGTTATAATCTAACTCTGCAGAAAAAACCGTGAGGGTGATTTTTGTTGTTTTTTTAGAAAAAATAATTATTTAAAATTCTTGAAAAGATGCACTAGGTACAGTTTTATGGACTAAAAAAGTGTTTATGGGAATAATTACTATGATAACGCTTCATGAAGTTTAAAATAGTTGAGAAGTCACTAATGGTAAAGTTTTATCCGATTATTTTTAATATAGGGGTGGTGCTGTGAGGGTGAAGTTGAGGTATAAAGCCTTCTAAGCCTTGCCTTGACGTATAAAGCCTTCTAAAGAAAATATCTGGGGCAGATGGGAGTTTTGGCCAGCAGTACCTACTTACAATTTCCCAACTTTGTGGTAGGGAGGAGAAATATGTTGTTTTGCTATTCAACCAACAAAAGATTTGAATTGAAATCGGTATTTTCTTAATACACTTAGCCAGAACTATCCTGTTATCCTGTTAGCGAGAACTATCCTGTTTTTCCTAGGATAGGCAACCAGTGAGACACCCAATATCTTCCTTGCCGAGTCGGGTTATCATATTCATTCATTATTTTCATAAACTTACTCGGCACAAAGTGTTGGGTGATCTCGCTTGGAATGACCCACACGCGAACAATAAAAGGACAGTGTACTTGTTAGGGATGACAACTTTTCACTCGGTAATCGATTACCTGTATTCGTTTTCTGATTCGCAATTCACAATTTAATTTTACATACTCTTGAATGATATCAGAGTTACTTTCATGGTAACTCTTCATCTTCTCCATGTTTCTCATTAAAAGTGTATCTTGTATATTGGTCAAATAACTACGTATAAGTAAAAACGTTCTGAACAGCGTCTCTGTAAGGCAATTCCAACAATTAAGCATTCATTCCGAAATATTCAATTAATATTTCTAACAATTATATTACTGTTACATTTTTGCACCTGACTATTCAGGTAATAGTTCAGCAATGGAATACAGTGGTTAGCAATTACTCGTGATTATATAACGAGCGTGAAAAAATACACTCGTAACAAGCTAGTTATGTGAACAAGACAAAATATATAGTTTATATAGTCTATTAAATAGAAGCCTAAAAAATACCAATAAAATGTTATTATCATTTTTATTCAAAAAGTAACCCCTTATTATCAGGAACTCAATTCGCTTATAAAATCGTTTTCTTATGTGTTAATGTATGGAAACCCATTAAAAGTTGATAATTAACGGTACCAACTAATGTATTACCGACTACTATCGGACCTTCCACAATCTATTAAACTAATTGATTAATTTTGGTTGAATAATCGATTAATAAACTCGATTACTTGCATCCCTAGTAGGTACTTGTGTACAAATATTTTCTTTTATTAATACCATATCATGTTCGAGCACTTTCCATTGTCTCTAGTTCGCTGCTCACTTCAAAACACAACAGAACACTTGCTTTACATTCGTTTCAGAGCCTGCGCACTTCAAAATAGATTGGAAGTGAAGTTTATGTGCGCTTGACAATAAAAGAGTTTCGATAATTAAATCACGGATTCGATTATGATCGAATCCGCGATGTGCGCTGCTGATTTTTTCCGATCTGAAATTCTATTTTTATTTTTTATTTCATTAAATTTACAGGCCGTGCATACAGGACAATTTCCAATTACATCAATTACGATCAAAATAGAAGAAGGTTGCACAACCATCAATTAAACAATAAAAAGAAAATAAAATTTAAGGAGCATAATTAAAGCAATGCCTTAATGCATCAATAAAATACTATTACATTTTACTTTTCGGTCGCGTATCACTCTATTACTTATAAAAGTCAGCAGCAGCCAAGTCAGGAGAGTAAATTGACTTGGGAGGTACTTTCATTGCGCATTTGGATTAAAATTCGTTACTTTTGATGGGGAGTGATATAATGGATAACCAAGGATGGTGGATAGAGAAAGAATACGAGGAAGAGAGAAGCTGGATGCAGAAGTCACACTAAGATGAGATATATTAGAGCAAGTAGGTTCATTCACCTATCTCGGAAGAACCAACCGGAAAAATTATAACGGACATCAAGCGTAGAATAGCTTAAAAGGTAACAAATCGTTCATGATGAACATAATTACATGTAAACATATGCACATAAATACTTACAAATACAGAATGTATTTGTATCTAAATGGTAATGCTTACATATACATATACGAGGCGTGATAAAAAAACGGGAATTTTTAAAATACGCGGGCTTAATAATTCCGATTTTCAATAATTTTCATTTGAGTTCCATATGGTCATACGGTCAATAAGTAATACTATCTGGAAGTGATGCACCGTTTGCGTGAAGCAATCCGACGAAAAAGCCCAGAATTGTGGCAAAATCTCTCTATCGGCTCAAAGAAATAACGGGCCCATTTGCCCTAAAATCTGTGTTTCTTGGATGTGTACTACCCATCCTAGAATATTGCTCTCCCATCTGGTCAACTGCGTCCCCCACCACTCTTAAATTACTCAACCGCCCCCTTAACTTCTTTTTAGCCATAGTCCGTCATCGCGTGCCCTCCCTTAGGCATAGCTCATGTGAAGAAATCCTATCATCTCTTGGCCTATCACACCTCTCCCTTCGCCGGCTGACTTCGGTCCTGCACTCCATCATGAATGGGTCCTTCCTCTCTGATCTTCTTCTTTCCTATTTCTCACTCCGCATCCCAGCCCGTATCACTCGCAATATGAGTCTGTTACACATACCCAAATTACGTCTCTCCATTTCCCAATGATCACTATTCTACCGCCTACCTTCATCTGTCAATGCCCTAACAAATAGTCGCCCCACCCTTGACCTTTTCTCCTCACGCAACGTCTTTTTCTCCCAACTGAAACGTAATGCGTAACATTCATGTCATCTTCGCCTCATTCTTGCCTTGTTTATATTTTGAATATTTCTGTTTTGTTTCTACCACTATTGTTGTTTTTAAATTTATTCTGTTTATTGAACCCAATGTAAAGGCCTTAGTTGCTGTTTTTGGAGTTTTTGATAAATAAATGAATAAACAAAACAACTCATGGAAATTGCACCACGATAATGCTCCCGCTCACACCTCACTGCTTATTCGTGATTTTTCAAACCGTTATTTTGCCTCATCCACCGTATTTGCCGGAAATGGCCCCCTGTGACTTCTTTCTGTTCCCGAGGATGAAGAAAACCATAAAAGGACGACGTATTGCCACCATTGATGAGATTAAAACAGAATCGCTGAAGGAGCTGAACTCTATACCAAAAACTGAGTTTCAGAAGTACTTCCATGATTGGAAAAACCGCTGGCACATGAGTATTATATCTAAGGGGGATTGCTTTGAAGGGAACAAAATTTATATCGATTAATAAATAAATATTCTTTAAGAAAAACGCAAACTCCCTTTTTATCACACCTCGTACACATATAAGCATTACCATTAAGATAAAATAAATGCTCTGTTTTTGTCATATTTTGTGTTGAAAATTTTCTTGAGGCTTCATCTATTTATTCGTTTTTTCATGTACTGAGGCCTCTCTCCTTATTTACGCTCAGGGCCAGAAAATGGAAAGGGAGGCCACTCGAGCATGTATACAACGAGAACGGGCGCTACCCGTGCAATTTATATTAGCATATGAGGTCGGAGCAAACCGATGTTGTGACGCCGAACACGCAAACAGTCATGGATTTTAATGGTGAAGTCCCTTCGCTCCGTGGAATATCCAAATAAAAATCACTCTCAGGGTACAGGAATTGTGTATGTTAAAGCTATTATAAAATGCCGTTTAACTGCACAGCAATCAATAGCTTATATAACGGAAAGATAGGCTGTTTTTCGTTTCACCGCTTCGAATCAAGGAGGCTTTAATACGAAGATGGAACATTTTTTTCATCTTCCAGATACCCATTCTCAGTTGCATAAATAAACCAGGGGAAACAAATCATTTCAGGCAAAAATATTATACTTAACCGGAGACTTTCCTGGCTTTAACGGCTGAATTAACGTGAAGTGGATACCAACCACTTCATAAACGACACGTTGTAAGCGACTTTTGGCTAACAGGCACTTCGTAACCACGAAATCTCGTAAACGTGACATCTAGCAACCAGGCACTGGGAAACTTGTTACTTCGCTAACGCACATATTAATAAACGACGTTTTCGTAACCGGAGGTGCGGTCGAAGATTTAGACAAATGTAGGACATCATGAGAACTATTCATGGTGCAGAGTACAATAATTAGTGCCACTCGACGTAGAACGGAATTACCGTCTCTGATGTCACGTGACTCGTAGTTGCTGTGGATACAACTTTCTCCGCTGAGGGCGTATAAGCTACGATGAGTAATTATTAACTGTGTAATATATTCACACTCGTTTTATTTACCGATCAAGGTTTCAACACGTTAATGTCATATTAAACACTTAACTGTCAAAGGTATTAGCATTTGCAATAGCTAGCCCTTATATGCCAACTAGAAAGGAGGGTAGGGTTTGCGATGGTGCGGTGTAGCGGGAAAATGAGGTTAAGGTGGAATGGGTCGAAATAAAGGAGGGGGGGTCAAATGTCGGACTAAAACCTGCGTCACCGAGTAAACAAAAATACATTAACGGAGCACCGAAACTGATTTGAGTCATAGGGTATAAAAATTATGAATCATTGAGAAAAACACCAATACTTGTAATCTAAAGCACCAAGCAATTCGTCAGAAACTTCAGGTTTTCAATAAAAACTATTTTTATGTTCTTGGATTCCGGAAGAAAAATTCATTTCGTTTGACCTGTTTTCGTCCTACATCCCATTTCATTTGAACAGGTAGACAAAACTGTCATTCATATTATCAGTTTTATCCTCCGAGTTAAACAGTAACTAACCAAGCGTCATAGGATCCTTCTGTAAAATTGTTTTTCTTTACTTTGTGACGAAGTTTCTCTTTCGACATTTGACTCGACCCCCGACTTTTTTTTACCTATTCCACCTTAACCTCATATTCCCCTCTATCACACCATAGTATACCCTACCCCCCCGTCTTATACGCACATAAGAGATCGCTATTGCAGATGTATTATCTTTGATAATGAAACTTAAGTTTTAGAACCTTGGTCGGTAAGCAATACAAGTGTGAAAATAACACACAATTAACAATTGTTCACCATGAACGTTACACATTCTCACAAAGTGACGCCTCAAGGCACTTCTGACGTTATAAGTTCGCTGTACATTATCTAATGGGTAGCTCTGCGTTGGCATGAACCAATAGAGATGTTGAATTCATCTGCCAACCCTCCAAAGTTAATCGCAGATTAGTACTTGCAAGAACTTTCACTTGATCAATAATGCTCATCGTCAGTTACCATCAAAATTCCTTTCACTTCACGAATCACCTCCCAAAACTTCGCTTCCGCATCTGAAGCATAAATGCCACTTAAAACACCTTCCGCTACTCATTACAATGGGAAGCTTTCCTTTTATGATGCTGGAATAAGCTCAAATCAGAACACATCAGCGCACTTGATGTGCCAAGCACTTCCTCGTTTTTCTTCTTTTCCGTCCACCACACACTTTCCATTGCGCCCTCCACATCCACATCTCAAACGTCTGAAGTCCATTCTCGTCCTCATTCTTCGCAGTCCACGTTTCAACACCTTGCGACGCTACACTCCATTAAAAAAAACTATTCACCAATCTTTCTTTTACGTTCAGGCGTCCACAAAAGTCGTTATTTTTTAGACCTAAAGCTCATTTCCAGCGGAATTCGGCTGCCATAACTGTGAGCGTGCTTATGAGCGACAAAAATGAGTGAACTGATATTTCCCTTCACGAAGTTGGCGATTCAGGATTACCAACTTCGATAACAATTTCGTAAAATCCTGTTGACAGGATGTTGTAATATGGTCACTGGCGTAGGATTAATTTCCTCAAAAAAGCCTCTTACTTGAGTGTGGTCTACGGGTGTTGCACTTTCACGAGGTGACAAACAATCTTCGTTGAGAGGAACACTAGCAGGGGGCGTGAGAGCGTACTCTTGTTGATTGCAAGCGTGATTTATTTCTGAGAGTTTGTAATTGTGGGTTTAGTTGATCCCTGGTGGGGCCTGACCCTCCATCGATCACTCCACACCTTTTTCTTTAATAGGTCACCCCTATACTTACGAAAGTTACTATCACTTATGGCTTTTGGGGTTTATTTATCCTTAAACTTTTCCAAAAAATACCGAAAGGTCAATTACATTGGACGTATAAAGCAGTAAACAAATAAACAGCAAACAACAAAAGAAGTAATTCAAAGAACTGCGGAACCCTCCGCGCAGTAACTTTAACGGAGTCACCCGCTAGTGGTCACACAATTGTGTGAATTGTGTGAAAATTTCTTTGAATTTGTCAAAGTAAACACCTTTGTGTTTAAAGTTTGGCTTTATTTCGTGGACAGTAGCGCTTAGCGTTCACACACGGGTACTCTGGCATTGTATGCACGGTACCTGTGAAGACATCTCGCTCCTTAAAGCCTCCATAAAATTCACAGTGAGAGATGACGCCTGGGTAGCTTAACTGGTAGAGCACTCGGCGCGAAATATCTGTCTGGGTTCAAATACCAGTCCAGGTGAATGATTTTTTCACTGTGAATTTCACACAAAAGAAGTAATAAACAAAATATAACCTCCGCTTACAAAGAGCAACAGACGAGATTAAAATCAGGAGAAATGCGAAGGATACCGAATGAATGGAATGGATCGAGTCCAAGGATACTTTTCATCGTTGTATTACATGTAGAAGGGAGCATGAAGATAAAAGACCGTTTGGAGGCAGAGAGACAGTTAAGGTAATGCAATCAAATAGCTCATCTAACTTCGCCGTTAGTGAAGGAACCCGTAGTGAGAAAAGAGACAGAATTATAGGTGTTCTATAGGTACGATTGACTATTTTCACGCAAAACACTTGCCATCAAGGGGAGCACTGCGGTCTGTCAGGAAGGAAATGCCTGTTTATGATCTTATTTTATCGAGGGAGATGTTGCGGAATTTTAACTGACGGGCCTAATCATGGAGAGTAATTAATTTCACTAACGAGACAGAGTTACGGAGGGAATGGCAGGACGATTCCTCTTATCCCACTCACCGATTCCTCCTCGGAGCCGGCGGAGTACCTCGGGAATAGCAGAGTCCGTCAGACCGTCCGTTTCCGGAGACTCTCTCCCTCCTGCACTTCCTCCGCGTCCGGTTTCCAATTATTTATTTCACTCACGCAAGCCCTTGAAGAAGGAAGATTCCCTAGAACAGAGCAACGAGCGAAAAGAGAGTGTAACACAGCTGAAGGAAGGACTAGGTTGGGAGTCGATAGAGACTCGGAGGCTGCACGCTAGGCTTAAATTATTTGAAAAAATAGGTTAAGCGAGTTTCAGTAAAACACGGAGGATATTATTTTAACCCATTTATGCCCAGAACTTTTTTTTCCTAATTTTCTGGTCAAACTCACGGATCTTGGAAAGTAGGTCTTCTGAACACGTCTGATATGATTTTTTTTACGATACGACAATTGGTTGCGTAGTAATAGGGTGGGCATCAAAATGCCCTTTGGGCATGAACCCGTGGTAAGTACCAAATGGTGAGCTTTTTTTACTTTTTCATTATTTTTTTTAATATTGCATAATTATCTTAGTTGAGTGAGTTTACCTATGCATTAATAATTTTTCTCCTTTTACAGCATTTTTTCAGATTCACAATGTTCTTGCCGGAATTAATCAAAAATTTATTACAATCATTATTTTTTGACTTATGGAATGCAAATAAGAATTGGTGAGTGAAATATAAAAACATTCTCTCTTATGTATAAAGCTTTATTCATAAAAGTATCAATGTTATTCATGTTTTAGTTCACAGAGCATGAAATTTTGCAAAACAATGGGTATGAAGAGGAATTTCACATTTTTGGCAGGCGATTGGGGTTTTGTTCTTTTTATAGTAAGCACATCTTCGCCGGGGCTTACCAGTCACAAGAATATGTCCACCGTGCGTCATTCGTGCGGGCTTGGCTATCTGATCACAGTAGCGAACGGGTCCAGGAACAATACCTGCAGTACCATACTTTTGCAGAAGTGCCTGGACGCATGCACGCCGGAAGACTAACTGGTCCATTGCCATCAGCCCGATTTTCCTGGCAAGCACTGAGGCATTACTCATGCATACATCAAACAACCACATAATTATTGGTACATACCATTTCTTACCACGCACACCTATTCTGTAATTAGCGATGTTGTTGTCCAACAAGTCAACTCCCCCCATGTTCTTGTTGTATTTGTATATTAGGCTGAGTAATGAGTATCTTTTTCCTCTCTCTGATGGAGTAACGCTGAGCCTGGCGCTAAGGTCGTACCCCATATTCATTAGACAATGCATACACAACATTGTTGTCTACCCAAGCAACAGCAACAATTCCCTTGTTACTTTCTACATACGACTCAACTGATCCTCTCTCTCTTTTCCGCATTACGCTTTTTCCAGAAATTGGGCATTTTGCCAATCTATTTATTCTTTCCGTGCCAGTCCCACTCATTCCTTTAGCAAACAAGGAGCAAAGGAGTTTGGTATTAGTGAAAAAAATATGGAAGTAGAATGAAAATTTGACTCTCTTGAATGAAGCCATTATAGAGTCACAGAAATTCATCACCACTGATTCCCCAACACCCTAATCAAAAGGACGCTCTCTATTTTCTTCACGGCCTTGGTACAGTTCTACCTCAACTCAGTAGCGAGTGGTTTGTGCCATTACCCACGCTTTGAATCCAAAACGCACTGGTTTAAGCCTAAGAAACTGCTTACATCCATGTCTGCCATAGTAGGGAATCATTGATTCATCTACTGATAGGTTTTTGTCATCAGGAGCATTGACTATGAAACGCTTGCTCAGTATGTCTAGCAAGGGCCTAACCTTTCCCATTTTATCACCTGATGGCAGATTCTCATTGTCGCAAACATGTATAAACCTCAGAATTTCCTCGAAACTGTTTCGACGCATTGCCTTAGACACGAGTACATTATGAACATCATCGGCACTTTCCCAAAACATACGCCTTCGGGGCAAAGGAACGTAACCGCTAAGGAACATGATTCCTACAAAAGTGTACATTTCCTCCAATGATAGGTGAAAGTTTGGATGATTTGATTGAGTGGCATACATTACAGAAAATTTAAAAATTTCAGAAATAATTTATTCATTCAATAATATTTGAAGAAATTCCAAGGGATGGTTTTCACTGGTAAGATTAGAGGCATCCGGATGATTTACACTGGTGCTGTTTCCCTGATTGATGGGAACGCACAGGTCACCTTTTCTCCAGCTCAGGTCCAAGGGCACATTATGTGGTCCTCTTTTCCTTTTCTCAGGATGCTCATCTGGGTGAGATGATTCAAGACTTTCAGCATTTTCTTCGAAGTTCCCTGAACAAAATTCGGCTGTGGCGCGAAGCTGACAGGAAGGCAGGGAATCTGAATTGTTGCACATTTCATCTCCTGAGTCCTCATACGATGCATTATTTTCAGGTGGCACTAAATATATATCAGCAGAGTCACCGACAACATCCTTATTCAAAGCATTCTCCAGATACTCTATCTCCTCTGCCAGTGATAGTTATTTTGTACTGTAACAAATGAAGTGTTGTGAAAACAGAATATCAATAAAAGATAATAAAGTATAGCATATCACGTATTATTCAGTCAAATAAATGTCCATATGCACCCCTGTAGTAATGTTTCAATGCATGAGCTGATATGTGATTGATGACTAAACTTACTATTTTTAATTACATTGGGTAAAATATAAATAAATGACTGATGGAAAATATTCCATGAAGGACACTTTATCACTATCCAACAGCATATAAAACTGTGCCTAATTACCTTAGATTAACAAATAAAATATGACGTTGAGGAGACAAAGTAGGCACAATTGTACGGATAAACTCAGTCGTTGGATAGGTAATCAAAATCTTTAGTATAGGCATGTGCCCAAAGGGCATTTTGATGCCCACTTTCAGTTTCCCTCGTAATAAAAAAATAATTAGCTTATGTCATCAAAAACTAATGGCACAGGAATTTACTTAGATGCTTACCGAAAATTATCCATAAAAGATTTATAACTATATTGTCAAGGATTAAGAAATACATACCCTCTATGCAGAGCGTGCGATGATCGCGAAGCCATGATGATTTCAGTGCTCGACTGTGTCACCGGTGGGTGCAATGCTTGACTGATTCTTCTCTGAACATGTCAAGCAGACCTTCTATGTTGCACACGACACAAAAACATACGCGTGGCACCAAACGGGTGAGCGAGGCTACATTATAATCAGGTGGGCATCAAAATGCCCTTTGGGCATAAATGGGTTAACCCCGATATAAATATACCTCTAAAACTAACAGAAATGATAACATGTGAAAAAACGTCAGAAAATCTCTGCTCGTTTATGTAGTTGCAAAATACATAAATACTAACGGTCCCTCTAACATTGGTAACGTATCTATAGTATAGTGCATGCTTTTGAGGCTTCGACTCCTGACATGCATTAGTGATTTATGCTAATTCATCAATAGACGTAGTAACACTAACTTTAGGGTATAGTGTAATGCATGTTGGTGACTACGCACCCCCTGCCACACACCCTAGAGGTGTCTTGCAGGGTGTTTTGTAGATGTAGAATGAGCGAGATACACTGTCTGCTGATAAAAAACTGATAGGAACAAATACGACTCAATTCCTCAAATAACTGATAAGAGAAAAAATACCTCAATTCCACGCACCATTAGCGGTTATAACAAAAACGGCGTGACACTAACATAAGACACATAGTTCACATACAATTTAGTTCAGTCTTCTCCCCCCTATTTTCCCTATTCCCTCCTCTTTCATTGCTGCTGTCCCAGTACCTCCTGCCACACGCCCCTGCGGTGACCCGCGGGATAGTATGCAGATGTAGATACATTTTGTGGACGTTTTCTTGTTTCTGTTGTTTTTCTCCTTCCTTTTTAATGTTTACCCCACGGAATGAACACCATGAATCTGAAACCATGGAAGCGAGGCCTTTCCTCAGGGGCCTTACCCGAAGCACGAACATACCTTCAGGCGAAGGATTCCCGCGGGGCGCTGATTGCACTCCGAACCGTTCCTCCTCACTTAAATGGGGTCCTGCTGGCACCGGTGGTCAGTCGAGAGGAGTCGATTGCCGCAACGTCGACGGAACAGTTAATTCGACCGCCAAAGTAATCCAGAGACCTGCTCAAACTCCTCCCTGCCACGGGGTTTTGCGTCGGCCTGCGCGGGTGATGCGGCCAATGAGTCGCCTCTAATTGGGGTCTGGACTGGAGAAGGGGCCACTCCCTGTGCCAATACGGCCGTCATCGATCCGATAGGTTACCATAATTTCCATTTCTTTTTATCAAACGGGCACACGCGAAGGCAGGGCGAAAGAAATCAATAGTTCTCCTCTCGCCTTGAGTGAAAAATCCGGGCTAAACAATGAATAAGAATAAGTATCGAACCGAGCTTTATTTTCTTTTGAGGGCGACCCAGTCGAGAACTTGATAGCCTGGCGTTGGGCGGCGCCTCCGGGGATCAGCTTTTGTGGTGCGTGCATCAAGCCTTGTGGTCGGCCGATGACGGAGCAAGAGGGGAGGAGGTAGCGGCATGGTTCTTGCGGGGCCAATTAAGGGAAAAGGATTGCGGACCACATAGGGTCTCTCGCGTGTCCTTCACGTCTTTCGAGTTGAAAAAACTTACCAGTTGTTCCTTCAACACTTCCATAGGTGTTTATTATTATTGGAATTTTTTGTGGGGGTTGGGTTTTGGGTTGGTGTGGTTACAATAATACTGGATTCCCATCCCGAGGTCACAGGATTCTATCTTCTTTTTCTTCTCTCGACTATGGCCGTTTAATGGCCATGTAAAATAACGCAATACATTAATTTTTGTTTTTTTCCGCTTCCTTTTTTTGCTCTCCAATAATTTTCCATCATTTCGCTTTGCTTTTTATTCCTCTCTTACGTTAATTTGTAATTTCCCTCTTCCTTATCCTTCTTCCGGAAATCCTTGATGATCCGGATCAATCTTCTCAATTTAGTTTTGTCTCCTGTATTGTAGCAGGATAAAACTAAATGGATTCAGGATTCTAACATTATAAATAGGATTAAATTAAAACAGGATTCTATCATTGCACTGTTTTTCCTCGCATGAGGCACTGTGGACAACGATAATTTCAACTATTTCTTCCTCTTCTCACAAATCTCTTTCATTCTTTCTCGATGTTTCCATTTCCTTGCCTCAGTCTACACCTCACCAATCTCCTTCTTGGGTTTTTCATGGAAACCTTTGGATTCTTGTAATTTATCCCGAAGTGGAAGCATTTTTTAATGCCTTCTTGTGCGATTTTGAGTCCATTAAGATATTTTTCAGCTTCTATAATCCATACATTGGCCATTTTCAGTGTTCGGAGTATTATATTACTATATACATATACTATACCATATGACCATCAAAATGATACATACGCTAAATGTATAATTTTGCTGGTCTAAACTCTTAACTTTAGGACACCTCTCATGTACAAACATATTCTTGTGGACGACTGCTGCCCGTAAATGAGAGGTTTTACTGTACATAGCTGAAGAGTCTTCCTGTGAGTCTGTTGGAGGTCTTTATTTGAAGGTGTTCGCAAAATATAATTCTTCTTTCTTTAATTGCTTCTAATAAAAAAATTGCTCGTATTTTAAATGAACAGAGACCATGTTAAATTAAGTAGTCTATTTGGAATACCGCGTTAGTGTGGTGGCTAGAGTACTGGCGTCCCATCTCGGTGTCCCGGGTTCTAATCCCTGTAGTGGCGGAGATTCTACAGTGGACTCCCCATCACTACGTGGGTTCCACGTAGAGAGGACTAAAATACTGTACTCCTTCCGTTGGATGTAACATAAAACTGTGATCGCCTTTCGTTCAGAGCAGGCAAATGCCGACTCGCCACCCTACCACCGTTGTCCAAAAACATTGTCCTTCCCTTACCAATCCGTTTACCTGTCTGCAATGGCTCAAATGGCCTCACTTGCCGGTCGCCTCCCCGAAATAGCCTACTAACAAACAGAAATGTATGCACATGTATTCAGTGGCGTAGCCAGGAATTCGTTTCGGGGGCGTCCATGTTGTGTACAAGCGGGATGGAGGGTGGGGGTGTTGCAATTTTGTGTGTTTAGAGAGCAATTACGATTGAGGAGCAACAGCCCATATTTAAAGAAATAAGTACCTAGTGCAAATTTCTGAGAGAATACAGAACTCACAGGTTTTTCTTTAAAAAAATATAAACGTATTAACATAAAACGTTGTGCAAAATGAAGTATAAATGAATTCAACATTCTTGGTAAAAGAAATATAACTTTCTCCTTGAGTCCCACTTTTTAAATTAAAATCAAAGTTTCGGAAAGGAGGGGGACCCCCTCACTAGTTACGTCACTGGTGAATAGTAAGCCATTTATTCAAAAATGTCTGAGGCATTCAGACCCCTTGGCGCCTTTCGTTAAGAGCAGTCTAAATCCGACGCCGGGTTTCTCTCCACCCTTTCTCCTAACCCCAAATTGTCCTTCCCTCAACATATCCTCAAATTGCGCACAGATGTCGCTCGTCTCCCCTGACTATGTTTCTTTTTAAACCGAGGTTAACCAAGACAGGATAAGAAATAAAATCATTAGCTGCTCCGAAGTTCTCAGGAGGGGCTAATCTACATAAAGGCGGATCCTCCCAGACCAGAGATCTGACTCCAAGCTTCGAGCACCTCGGCGAACCTTCCAGATTAAAAGTATGAAAGAATAGAGAAGAATGTTTGTTTCACGTCCTTTTTCATAATAAAAATACGAAGTTTTCAATGTATAACAATTTCCTTCTTATTCTATGGCAAAAAATAAAAGTGCATTCACATATTTAAAAACTGGGTGAGAGAATAATAGTACTTCATCCATTATAATAGTGCAGTTGAGCATTTTAACCTGCGACCAATAGAGTACTGGCTTACAAAAGCCTTTCGGTGAGGCAGAAATGACGTAGTCGTCACGCCGTCATGGGTGGGTTGCAGCCGTTGCACCCGACGAGCTTTTCAATTAATATTTTTCGATGTCATGTTATTCGATGATATTGTGTATCATACCATCATAGACTTCAATTGGACATAAAACTCATTTACAACGCCATTAATTCCTACGTATACAGTCCCGATCTTATTTATTTCATCAATATCAGAGTACCTTCTCGTCCTCCCCGAACTAACTCACTACTCCACATGCCCACACCCAGATTATCATAAATTAAACGTTATCTTTTCTTCCGTCTCTCCGCCCTAATAAATTCTCTCCCTACTGACATTGACCCCTTTTCTCTTTCTCCTAAAAATTTCAATGACTTGGCCTCAACTTATATTTTCGGAAACAATTATAAAATACAGTCAATAATCAGCAAATTGCTTTAATCTTGGTTTTGTTGTTTGTTATTGTTTGATTTTTATTGTTTTTTTCGTGTCTCTTTTGTTATTGTTATAAGTTCATTATAAATCGGCAACATTGCAGTATGTGTACCATTTTCTTTAAAATACAAAAATAAGATAAATAAAATAAGTACGTCAATTATTACCTGATTTAACATGTATTACTTGACTTGCTATTATTGCTTGAATGGATACCAGGTTTATCATTTTAAAATTCAATTGTATAATCCATAATTATTTCTGTAACACCTTATACTATAAATTAACGATTAACTACGATGTCAAGACAAGGATTCTCTACGATATCACCACAGCATATGTATGAATCGGCATACGCCTACAAATTAACATGAGTATAAAATTGATGCAAAGAACTTGATTACCCGTTCACGAATGTTAAATGTACATCTATAATTCCCGTCTACATTCCGTGACGCACACCCTGGTGGTGGCTTGCACGGAATTTCGTAGATGCAGACGTATAATTATATTCACTACGAAATCACGATCAATCTTGCAAATCATCTCATTGATGTATCCGCTAGTTTTGCCGTTGTTATACTAGTCATCTCTCCCTCGTATTGGAATTTAATTATTTTTTTAGAAGGCATCGATATGTGGGGCCTGTTTTAAAATCATTCGGAAGTCGGAAATTCTCTTTACCTCGCAAATGCAACCATATTTGGATACATCAGTTCCCTTAAGTCTAACAACTAGTAGTAGTAAACTTGTAAGTAGTAAATGCATTATGAGGAAAGTGAAGAGCCCTCATGGGAAATGTAAATTCGCGTACGAAAGCGTATTTGATTTACCGTCAGTAGTCTCCTTTAGGAAAACAACGGCATCACCTGAAAAATGCACACAAATTCTGTATCACTAAAACGCATATTACGACAAACGTGTTCGTTTCATTAAAAAAACGTGAGATTGATAACCATTGTCCTTATTAACTTACGACATGGTAATACAATGTGTCACTCAAATCACTTGGCGCCTTCCTAATTGTCTTGTGGGATATATTACGACGGTAAAGATAACAATTAATCTTGACTACTTACCTATTTAATTAAACACCTTATGGAAACATTATCGATACATTGCGATTTATAATGTTCAGATAAGACAGCCGCAGTTGTCATTTACGGAATAATTCCATCCGAAGTGAATTGCGCAGGTGAAGAAAAGGAAAATTACGTGATAACTTATTTCCTTTAAAAGAAATTGTGATCCCTTTTCATGAAAACCAAAAATATAATAAAAGAAGGCAACCATCATCCCCACCTTTAGAGGATATTGCGGTGAATGTACGCTTTGAGGTAACTTTTGTCGCCTACTGCAGCCTAAATGCAACACTTTGCAATGAATTGTTGCCTGATAAAATAAAATATGTTAAAAATTATAAAGATTTATGAATTCAGCCAAGTCATGGATACTGGCTTTGGAAAATGTTGTCAGATTCTTTTGACGTGATTTGATTTTTCTTTGTAGAAAAATTACTCGTTATTCTGTATTTATATTCATATTAGTAACATTTCAGATGTCAATAGCATTATTGTTAATTTATTTCACTTTTGTATGTAAAACATTGAAGCGTTAGCAATGCATATAAATTCATGAAGGTTGCCTCAGAACAGGTTTTCCCTCTGAGGCAACCCAGTTTTCTTGTTTCTTTTTGTAATTAAATTAATCTAAAAACTTGTTTTATTGTTGAAAACAATAAAACTTACTTTACTTAGGAAAATGTTCCGCTCATTCCTCATACCTTAGAATATTAACTCCAAAGACGAAAGCTCTCAGGAAGTGCAGTTTCCCTAAGATTTCTTTTACGATTAAGAAGGCAGTGTCTTATCTTAAACTGGCATTAGAACTTAAATTTGATCAAAATAAAAAACATTCAAAGTTGCTGTGAACTTATAAGTGAGAGAATTTTCCTGATTTCAGTTTTCAGATTAATTTTGACAGAATATTTGCTAGGTACAACTAGTTTAAACTTAAAGCCATCGTAACCAGGTACAGCTCTCGCGAAAGCTTATGGCGTTCAGATGCTTAGAAGAAGACGTCGTAGAGGGGTAAAGTTTGGTGGAAGGGGTATGGTAAAGAGACGTAGGGGAAAGCGAAGACATGGCATTTGTTCCATGCATGAGTGCATTTCAAAAAATGGAATTTCTATGACGCGGACAACATAAACGCCACGCACCCGAACGCCATAAGATTTCGCGAGAGCTGTACCTGGGGCTCAAACACGTTGTTCCATAACGTGTGCACTCGCGCCATCGTTATTTTCAATTGCGCTCATGATGGCGGAAACGTGATCGTAATTCTTCAAAGTTTGTCAGGCGGTTTAAATCACTAGTGTTAATTGATGGAGTGCATGCCTCGGAGAGTAACTGTGAACATTTATCTTCGATAGAAGTTTGCGTTTAGGATTGCGATGACGCCAACGCGAAAAAAGGAACCGTGATTCCACCCTTGATTACGCAGTACTCGATTAAGTGTTCGGGAAAACTCCTTTTCAGAGCGAACACTCATGGATAATGTGTAATCGATCAAGAAATCGGGGTGCCTCAGGGTCCCGGTATAGCTTCGGAATTCCCGAGCCTCGACAGTGATTTGACGTCAGCGGCAGTGACGTAATTTTGACGTCACAGCCACGAACATTTCAAAAAGGACCATTCAAAAGTTGAGATTTGTTGAGGCGTCTGATCCACGGATTCACAGAGGTTCAGCCGCGTCGAGTACCTTCGTGAATAATGCCTCAGAACACTTTGCATCGTGCGCAGCGGAAGCAGCAGGAGGCACCACCGTCAGCCTCGGCAACGCAAACAAACGAGCTAATATATTGTCTCTTTCGAGTAATTGACATGCGATAGCGTCGGTGGAAAGCGAAGTGAGCCAGCGCCTTCTTTTGTTGGGGGTAGAGAGGGGAAGGGCGGTATCATACGTCATATTTGTGGGGAGGGACAGCACACCGCTGACGAGTCTCGTGTCAGAGAGAGCAAGCGAAGAGACAACGGCCTTCTCTGCGTGCAGTGGTAATGGCACGAGGACGGAGCGTCTTGACCCCGCGACGGGGCAGTTGTGAATTCCGCGCACGCTCTTCCTCCTTTGTAAGGAGAGCGGCGACCTTGTCCGATGGTGACGTCCGATGCCGTCATAGGAGCGTACGCCGAACGAACGGCATCAATTGATTTGATCCCCCGCCCCATTACATCACAACGATCATCACGCAGTTTAGGAGGTTGGTGGTGTTGTGAAACCGCCGCCGTTTGGCGTAACCGGTGTCGCGTCGAGGGACGAGAGCATGGGCCTCATTCTGGAAAGGTTGGAAATTAATGGGTTCCTTCCATTCTTTAAAGACCCTGCGCGCTAGGTAGCGCACTTGTCAGGGCCATCCCTAGGGATTGAGGGGCCCTGTGCAAACGAAAGTCGGAGGCCCCCTAACTTTGCATTCCCTAATTGATATAGTACAGCTCTCGCAAAAGCTTATGGCGAGCGGATGCGTGGTGTTTGTGTTGTCCGCGTCGTACAAATTCCAATTTTTTAAATAAACTCATGTATGGCACAAATGCCATGTCATTGCTTTCCCCTAAGTCAATTTTCCCTACCCCTTCCACTAAAATTTACCCCTCCACGACGTCTTCTTCTACACATCCGAACGCCATAAGCTTTCGCGAGAGCTGTACCATCTTTTAAACATATTTCATGGAAATGAGGAAATTAACCGGCAAGTTGGCTAATGATTTCAAGAAACTTACAAATGTTCTAATTATAAGTATGTAGTATGCAAGGTTGGGTAATAGGCTGGTTTCCCCGTGCCGTCTGAAAAAGGCAATCCACGCGGGCCCCCCATTGGCGCGGGGCCCAGTGCAGTGGCATCTGTCGCACTATCCTAGGGACGGATGGGGTAAAAAGGGTAGGGGAAGGGAAGCTTTACACCCCAGAGTCATAAATAGGCTATGGGGCATAAAACTAAACGCGAAACACTTTTCTTCTAGGGCGTTTGCTACGTTGAATCCCATTTAATGA
Organism: Pyrrhosoma nymphula; assembly: GCA_963573305.1. Taxonomy (NCBI): domain Eukaryota; kingdom Metazoa; phylum Arthropoda; class Insecta; order Odonata; family Coenagrionidae; genus Pyrrhosoma; species Pyrrhosoma nymphula. The sequence continues at coordinate 81,565,244 of OY754333.1, read as the reverse complement.
GGAAACAACAGAGTCGCAGCCGGTCCAGGGCCCGGCCTGCCCGAAATCCTACTAGTAGGGACAGCACTGGCGCACTTCAAAACTGATCGGGAGCATAGTTGATGTGCGCTACACTACAAAAGAACGTCGACAATGGAATCCGTGATTTTTCCAAGTTTTTATTTTCAATGGAGGCGTCAAAAATGCATATTGTAAAGTTTTTATTTGCTCAGCGACAAAAAGCTAACGTTTTTAAATACTAATTTTGAACAAATTCGATAAATTTTAACTAAACATTCGGCCTTTACTGCTGTTCAACCACAGAATGCTACCTACCGGTAAGTTACAAAACATTTCGCCAGCGCACATCATTCCATTCGTACGTCGTTCGTGTGCGCTCAAGTGCGCTGACGTGTTCCGATGTGCACTAACTTCAACACCGTAAATGGATAGCCCCAATATATAACCTCAATAATGTCGTAGTTGTGACATCACATCCTATGCTAAACTCAAGCGTAGCCTCCAAGATGTAGGTATAGGCCAGAACACCACATTTTTAGTGGCTCTACGAACAGTGCGGGAAATGCGCTTGCTGTGATCTTCTTATAGCAATATTTCAAAAAGTTAGGCAATTATTTCGAACCATGTGCCGCATTTTCAAGGTCACTTTATCTTAACTGACAATGTATAAATGTATTTGGGAAAATATTAGCACTATTTTAGGGGGGTATTTTAGGCAATTGCAAGTAAAACTTTTGGTAAATTAGTAACTGTATATCCATCACTTTCATGATCGATAAACACGTCCTGACACCAGATTGGATGTAATAAAAAGATAACTTGAGACAAATTAATAAGAGAGATGATTTAAACTTACATTAAGAGAGATGATCATTCATATTACGTTTTGGTCATACGTAAGGGAAGTTCAAGACAGTAGATCAACAGTTAATCCACTAAAGACACGAAAAGGTCGAATTATTAGCAAGCAGTTCAGAAAAAGCCAATTTATTAAAATCCTACTTTCAAAGTGTGTTCACCAAGTCATCACATACTACATCCGTCACAGTAAATGACCATTTACAGAAAATGATGCCGCCTATCTATATTTGCACTCACGGTATAGAAAACATTTTAAAAGTTAAAGTCCAAATAACTCCCCAGGTCCTGAAGAAATTCCTGCCCGCGTGTGTAGAGAATTAGCTTGTGAAATCACACCCTTCTTGCAGAAAATATTTAGTAAATCCATCAACGACCACAAAGTACCCATGGACTGGAAAATTGCTAATGTCACACCCATATTCAAAAGCGGCGACAAGGAACAGCCATCAAACCAGCGACCGATATCGCTCACATCTATCTCTTGCAAATTCCTTGAACATATAATTGTAAGTTCATTTAGGAGACACCTCTATATGGATAACTCGTATATAAAACGCAACACGGATTCAGAAATGGAAGATCTTGCGAAACTCAATTAGGTAGCACTTTTTGTCCACGATATTTTAGTCTCGGGTGAACATACTGTTCCAGTTGATGCAATTTTTCTTGACTTTAAAAAGGCATTTGATAAAGTTCCGCACAGAAAGTTACTCATGAAATTAAAATCCTACGGGATAGACGACGACGAAATTTCCTGGATTAGAGAATTCTTGAGCAATCGCGTGCAAAGGGTTGTATTAGACGGCGCTAGCCCTAATGAAGTAAAAGTCACATCGGGTGTCCCACAGGGAAGTGTCATAGGCCCACTTCTGTTCCTTTTGTACATTAACGATATCGGTGAAGTAGTTAAAAGTAAGCTTCTATTATTTGCAGACGACACAGTGGTATATCGGTAAATCCGTAGCCTTAATGATAAGCAAGCGCTAACTAAGGACCTCGAGGCAATACAGGTGTAATGCGATGCGTGGCAGCTACAATTTAACCTGAAAAAATGCGTTGTCATGAATTTTTGGTAGCGAAAAAACTCTCCTTATAACAGCTATTGCATACAAAACAGCAAATTAGAGAATCTAAAATCGGTTAAATACCTCGGAGTTAAACTGAAGAATGATCTCTCGTGGAGTAAACATATTCGGGAAATTACCAGCCAAGCTAATTGTAAATTAGGATTTGTTAAAAGAGTACTTGGCAAGTGCGACGATAAAGTTAGAGAAATCAATTACTTCTCCCTCGTTAGGCCCCACTTAGAATACGCTTCTAGTATTTGGGATCCTTATGAGGCAGGCTTAAAAACCGGGTTAGAACGCGTGCAGAGAAGATCGGCAAGATACGTTAAAGGTCGTTATGATAATTTCGTTAGTGTTACTGACCTCTTGCAATAACTGGGATGGGAATCACTTTCAGACCGACGGTCAAAATTTCGACTTAATCTATTAAGTAAGTTCCAGACTGATTTATTTTCTTTCGACGTTAATAATATTTTACTAAATGCGACATACAATTATTTCTATTACTAAGGGAATGACTTCATACACCGCCTTGTATGTACATCAGAAAATGAGAGTAAAATTAGGGAACTAGACTGCAGAATGTACAGATTTAAAATGTCATTTTTCCCGCGAATGATAAGAGACCATAACAGCTGCCAATGAGACTTTTAGCTAGGTTTGTCGATAGGTAGTGTAGCTCTTATGTTAGTAGTAGTTCTCCCTAATACTTGTATCGTTATCTGCTACCTAGTACTTACAGCATGCTGTGTATGTTTTCGCTATAACTCTTGAATCTCTGTCCGTATTTGTAATGCAATATACATAAATACTAACGGTCCCTCTAACATTGGTAGTATATCTGTGACGTAGTGCATGCTTGTGAGGCTTCGCCTCGTGACAGGCATTAGCGATGTATGCTAGTGCATCATTATTCGTAGATACACTAACTTTAGGGTATAGTGTAATGCATGTTGGTGACTACTCACCCCCTTCCATACACCCTTGAGGTGGCTTGCAGGGTATTTTGTAGATGAAGATGATTACGACGTGTCGTAATTTCATTATAATGGCATAAAAATGGGCTTAAACATTTCTATAATTCGCACACTCAAAAAAATAAAAGGCTTAGAAAACTTGTTATTTAACTTATTTTATTCTTGTTATTAACTTATGTATATATTATATTTATTTATTTTATTGTTACAATGTACCACTAATGTAACTAGTTCGGCATAATAAAATCGGAAGTAAGCAGGTATGTATGCATAGGTTTAACAGAACTTGGTGGCACTCACTTGTGAAAAACATGACGTCTGGGAGAAGAAAGCATGCATAAAGGGTTGGAAAAGGGCGCCGAGGGTCCCTCACGAGGTCCACATAGTACCCCTGTGGTACCTCTGCGCGCTCATCGACACTCAACTCACCTTCACTGACCTCAGACTCTCTACTGTCGAGTGCCATCAAGTTTCATTTTGCCTATAATAATAAATATAATAACCAAATACATACAACAGAAGTTCAGACTAGCGTACGTAGGTACTCAAAACATTCAGGACATTTGGCCTTTTTTTATTCAGTCAGAACGCTTTTTTAAATGCCAAAATTAAGGACAATCCCGCTTTTTCAGGACGTGTGGCAACCCTTCCCACATTGCCAACTTCCCCTTCCCTTCACCGCGTCGTTGGGTTCTCTCTACATATATTGTCTGGGGTCAGGGATGTCCCACGGACCGGGGAGGCGGTGTATGAAGTCATTCCCTTAGTAATAGAAATAATTGACGCGTGGTCTGCATCGACGACATCCTAACGGAATACTCGTATTGGATGTGGGAGCTTGGTATTCAGATGGAGATAGAATTCACAATAGGGTCGTGTACTAATCTTATTTATTTTTTTAATCCAAAGTTTATGCCGAAAAAGAAATATCGAGGATAGCCATTTGTATTATTCAAAACGTTAAGTTAGCTTTAAAACACTTTAGAAGGACACATTTTGACGCTGCGCTGATAATGCACGCCACCATGTTGCCTTTGATTTTGACGTCACTAAGCAGTCAACACCAAGGAGGTTAGAAAGAAATGGAGGCGACATACCACTTGATTTTTTAAACCAATTCCGCCATTGCAGTCGGCACAGTTGAGACCTTCCTCTGGCTTACGTGTCCAGCGGTTGCGTTCGATTTTCGTCAAATCTCAGTTAAAAACCACCGACAAGGCGATGTTTTGTGACTGGTTTGGCAACACCTACTCGGCACAAAGCCTTCCCAAGCACCCCTATTCTTGCTTCACTTTCGTCCATGAGCGTTCACGGTCATGCCTCCTCCATTTTATTTTAACCTCCTTGGTCAACACCGAACCGTATCACTTCCACATTTTACTTCCACATATTGTACATGCACATATAATATATTATATTTTTCACCTACGAGTTAGTCTTTACTCCTATATCTTGGTTTAACTCCATTGCTTTGTATCAAATTACAAACTTTTATTAGAATTGGGCTTTCCCCAACCACCGTTCACTTTTCTTGTACCCAGCTACGTTGTTAATTATGGTAAACAAAAACGTAAACGTGGCACTGCCTAGTGACCACACCAAACGCGGTTACCATTTTTTGAGCATATATTGTTGGAAAGTTGTGCTATTTTTTCTGGCACACGAAATATGTCGCGCATTTTAACTTACGTTTAAATGAGCAATTACACGTCAAATCTAAATGTGCAATCTTAAATTCAAGTACATATATTATTGACTGGTGCTTAACCCTGTCAGGCCGTTTTTCCTAGTAGTTTAAAACCACACCTTTCGGTGGATCTTCTTTGATTGTCGATAAAAATTAATTCAACTCGGAATAGTTTCCAAAATGGAACACATCGTGATTAGATGGATGAAATGAAAATAAGACAGATGGATGTGTTATGTGAATGTTAAACATGTCGCAAGGGGTTGGATGTTGTGACAACTGATGGCGGTGGATTGGCATTGCGGTCAGGCGTTGGCGATAAAGTTCCACGGCAGTCGAGGCGCATGCTTGATCATAAATGAGTGACTTTAGATTCTATGGAGCGTTCCACATTTAGTTGATAGTATAGGCTCTCGTGGGAATTCGTTACATATGTAAATCTCTATAAGACCAGTGGTGCGATGTTGCCAATAGCAGCGAGAAAATTAACGTAGCCCAATAAGGTTCACCAACTGTGCATCTAGAAGTCTTCAAATATGCGAATATTATTCCATGAAGTAACTTGAGATATATTTAGCGCGGCGTTGGAAATGGTTGGCTAGGTGTCCTGAAGGTAGACACTAGAAGTAAATGCTTGGCAACAGCGTTCTCCAAAAGGGCCATACTGTCAATTAAATATGGAATGCTCTATAGTCAAGAAATATCAGCAATTATTTCCTAGTTTGCTATGGGGTCGTATTAAAGTAGTTTTTCGAAGAGTTGTAATGGTGGCATTACTTGCATCATTGGGCCATCATCTGCGTGGTAGGTACCCTGCAAGCCAGCTCAAGGGTGTGTTGCATGGGAATTAGAGGGATAGAGATAGAGAGTCAGAGTTAAAGGTGGCTTTTGGGGAAAACTGAGTGTTTTTGAATGATACAATTTTCAATATGGATTAAGGAACCAATATTTCAATATTGCAGTACTGAAATATTGGTTTTCAAGATTCCAGTATGTATTTAAAATTGCAGCATTTAAATATTGATTTTAATATATCATTCCTGGAAGAGTTCATGATATCTTCAATGATGTTCTATGGTTCAATAGTCTTGCCTCTTTGCCCTCAGTGTGTATGTATATATATATTTTTTTTATTTTATTCCTTGGACGAGTCCTGCATTATATTATGCATGGTTTTTGGACAGTAAAATTATAATTATCATTTCCTTGAGTGATTCACCCGAAATCTTCTAATATTTCCAGCCTCCATTCCTTCTTCAGTTCCCTTAACAATGGGAACGACTGCCATCGTGAGCTTCAACAACAAGACAATGTCTTCAAAATGACAGAAAACCGATTTTCGGAGTTTTCCTTCTTGTCGCTCTTTTGCTCGGCACTTAAGATTTCTTTTCCTGCCGTCCTTATCCAGAACACAATGACGGAGCTACAAAATGTATTAAGATTCAACGAAAAAGTAAAATATCTATATCTCCTTCAAACTTTCACAATTTACTCGTTGGGACAAAGTACATGTGCTAGGAAGATATTTATAAACAGCCAAAGGAAATTTTTATTTAACCAGCGATCATTTTTCAAACTTTCTACCAAAAATACTATCGATTCGTGAGCTTTGCTTCCACATTTCCACGTAGCTGTGAAAAATAATTTCCCCATGAGCTGTGTTTATCTATTTTTGACAACCTTATCTCCTTTAGACAAAATTATCCTGCTAAATAGTCACGCACATATTTTTTAAAGCAATCGATTCTTCATTGTGCTCGATTAATTAACATGCATATCTAGGCGCGTGACTTTTTAAACACGTTTAAAATTTAGTATTTCACGAAGGCTTTTTCGGCTGAAAACTGATGTTTAGCAACATTTAAAGAGCCAGATTAGTGTTATCACTCGTGATCACAGCATTACAGTGGGTCATGAATTAAATTGTAATCCAACGACACCTATAGCAGATGGCTGTACGTAATTTGTTTATCCGGGCGCAGAAGAGCAGGCAATGAAAACACTTTCCTTTGAGCATAGCACAACTCAAAAAACACATCATTTCTATGTAAGACACGGGGAAAATTTCTAGGACTAAGAAAGCGACGCCGAATGGAATACCCTGGCCCTGTGGCACTCGATCAGTGATTTCCCTTTTTTTAATGGAATTAATAGAATGAGACACTATGGGGAGTAGTATATTTTTCACTTTTTTACAAAAAAGTATAGACCGAAAGACAATAAAAGATTTATGTGTCGAGTCTTAATTTATAGCACACGGAGGAATTGATTGGAATTCAATCAATAGGCCATAAAAGTGGGAGGGCAAAAATAGGAGAAAGTGAAACAATTAATTAACTTGGTTGTAAGTGGGAGGAAAATGGACTAGTTACAAGGAAATTAGAAGGAGAATTGCGCAAACGAAGAAGGCCTTCAGCAATAGGAGGGAGCTGATGGCGGGGACCTTGGGTAAAGATGCAAACAAAGAGTTGGCGAACAGTTAAACATGGCGTTGTTTTTGTAGAAACGTGGACGCTGAGAGAAGAAGATAAAAATAGGCTGTAGGCAGTGGCGTACAGATGGGGGCTTAGGGTTTAAACCCCCCCCCCCCAAATGTGTTTACCTGAATTCTTTTTCGTTCGTTTACCTGAACTACCGTTTAGAATTTTGCTTATTGGGAAGCAAAATACTGTTGAATTGTCTTCGCGAAAAGAGGATATCAATTTAATTATTGTTTTAGTGAATAATAATCTAAATATTATTTTATGATGATGAACATAAATATTAATTTAACCCCACAAGAAGGAAATCCTGCGTACGCCACTGGCTATAGGCTTTTGTGTGATGTGGTTCCTACTAGAATGGAGATGGTGAGGTAAAAAGGATGACGAACGAGGGAGTACTTAATATGGTGGGTGAGGAAAATCCTGTAGGAGATTAAGAGGAGGCAGAGTAGGTGGTTGGAAGAGGTAACGAGAGGCGAAGGGGCTCTGAAGACTGTGATAGAGGGGAGGACGTCGGGTAAGTGGGGAAGGGAAAAAGAATTGGGTTTGGGATGATGGAGAGGTAGGAAGTGTGCTGAGATGAAGAATGAAATCCTGTTTGGGGAGGAATCTACGACTATATAACTCTTGGAGATCAATGGATGACAAGAGGGATCTGGGGAACTTCACCATCGTATTTGGCACTCTTTTAAACCTATGATTCAACGCGTTTGTTGCCACGATTTCCTTGGCTTCTCCCTGTGTCCTTTGACCTCTGCGTAACCCTTGGAGGTCAAAGGATGACAAGAGCGATCTGAGGGCTTTACCATCGACTTTGGCACCCTTTTAAACCTACCTATTATTCGACACTTTGGTGCCCCAATTAGCTTTTTGTTACCCCTGTGACCTTGACTGTGCCTTCCATGGGTCACAATTGGATTTCCAAAAATGAAAGTGGTTCCATCGTATTCCTCGTGCCCAAAAACTTTTGTATTAAAAGTTTCGCAAAAAAATTCTGAAATTTGTCTCAAAATTAGTAAGTAAGTAAGAAAAATATTTATTGTTCAGGACAAAAAATCCAAAAGAACAAAGATAATAATAAAACACTTTGCAGGCACAATCTTTTACAAGTACAAAAGGACAAACTTTTCATCATTTCAAACTTTTCAAGTACAAAAGGAAAAACTTTTTATCATTTATAAATGTAAATTAACACAAAAAACTTATGTATTAATAACTAACAATAGAAAAATGATACAATGAATAAGGAACTATAATAACATGAACACAAATTTGAAGAAAAAAAATAATAATAAGAGTAACTTATGTTATACCCGGGAAAGTAAATAATCATGGTATTTCATTTTAAATGTTTTAACAGATCTACAATTTTTAATATCAGTTGGCATCTTATTCCATATGTGACAAGCTGTTACAAGAAATGATTTATTATATGCTGTGGTGCGATGCCCTGGAAAATACAATTGATTAGGATCAGACCTAGTGGACATTGTGGAGACAGAGGGACAACTTAGGAACAAATCATGCAGATACTTGGGTAATTTGTTTTTAAATAGAACAAACAAAAAGGATCCCAGAAGGTATTCTCTACGGGATTTGACGTTGAGCCATCTTAGTTGTTTATAATAGGGGGTGATGTGGACGTCCCTGCGAAGGTCAAAAATGAACCTAAGGCAGGAGTTTAAGGCCCGGTGAAGTTTGAGATTATTTTCTTCGTTGAGGTTGTTATAAACAATCTCTATTACAGAGAAAATAAGCGACGATATAAGTGTTTTTCTAGTATCAAAAGGAAGTAAGTTTCTGTGAACTTTTAACTGGTAAAGTATAGAATGAATTTTGTTAGAAATATTATTTACATGACAATCCCATGATAAGTTAGCAGTCAACGTAATCCCTAGGTTATGTACATTACTGGAGTATGGAATAGGGATACCATTAACCACGATACTGGTAGTCGTAATGCCATTATTAACATGCCATAATTTGGATTTTGGATTGGACCCCATTCTGGGGTCAAAAGGTCAAATTTCTAAAATTTCGTTTGGAGTCAACAAATTATACAGCCTTATTCTACCTTGCTGCCAAATGTCATCAATATTGCACCAACGGAAGTGCCTAAAATTAAAGATCAAAAATGACACACAATGGGACACTCCTTATATATGAAGGATTCTGGCACTTTTCCATTTTAATCATGCATTAACCGGTAGATCAGATTTGAAAGCAGCAATCCTCAAATATAGGTAGCTAAGGCAGAGGTCTTGAGGAGGAGGACTAATCATCGTTCCGAATTCCGAATTTTTCAATAAATATGACTCACAAGGACAAGGTCCACCCTGAGTTCAACTTACTTTAAGTGAATCGAGAGGCACGTACCTCAGAATTATCTTCTCGTTTAAGGACAACGAAAGTGCAACCCAGCGCTACCAGTGTCGGCCGCAATTTCGCTTGCGGGTGGAGCAGCGACAGCGGAAACTAATATTTTTTAGTGGTCAAATAAAAATAGGGGAGAAAATACAAAACAGGGAAAAGAATAAACAAAACAGGTAAGATATTAATCAAACAAGAAGAAATCCTGGATAGCTATAGGGAATGCGTGGCAGAGCAGTATGACAGCAGTAATAGACCTTTGAACTTAGATATGCAGAATGAGAGAGTAATAGAGAAGGATAGCCTCGGCCCAGAGATACTCGACAGCGAAATAAAAAATATAATAGGAGAAGCTAAGGCTAGAAAAATCGTGGGAGTAGATAGCATACCTTTGGAGTTGCTGAAGAATTTAGGTATAAAGGGAAGACAATCTTTTTTTCCCACTCGATCGTAAAAACAGTAAAAACAGTCTTGATAGCTACCCTAAAGAAGAGGAAAGTGTCGGAATGCAGTAAGCATAGAACAATTAGTTTTTATTTTGCACGTGGTTAATGCTCTACTTCGAATAATTAATAAAAGGTTGGAGTGTAGAGCAAACTACTACTCGGGCGATGACCAGTATGGGTTCAGAAAGGAAAGGGCAATTCCGAATGCGAATACGATGATATGAACACTTACAGAAGGGCAATTACACGCAAACTCAACCAAGACTGTGACTTGACCATCTTCGATTCTCAATAATTTTGGCACAAAGGAAGAATACAATAAATAAATACAATGTGCTAAATATTAGCTTTTAATAATAATAAATGTCAAAGTTATGACGCTTCGAATATCACAAGTTAGCGCAAAAAGGCGCCGCAGCTCCGAACTGTCACTCCAATGCATGTCGATCTAAACGCCAGATTTGAAATATAATGACAGTTCAGTCATGAAAAGACAACAATCTGCGTTTTCTTTTAACTTTTGGCTATACATAAATATATTCTGAACTTTAAGATGACTTTAATTTTTCCTTTTTTAATTTTTATCTATGTTTAGTGCCTAATTACTCCTAAACTAATTCTTTGAAAGGGTCTTAGCTCTAAAGAAACACATGAAATATGCACTAAATGACCCGTGATTCTCGAAGCCACCGTAAAACGCGTGCTAGCGTTGGCGACAATTTGCTTTCACACGGCGAACTGTTTACCTACTAGCGTCCAAGTTTCTACCGTAGAAAGCCAGTAATGTAAACGGGACATTGGAAGAAAGACGAAAACGCGATCGCCGCCCATCAACGACTTTCACTGGAATATTTTCGCACTCCGTAAGGGTTTTTTCTTCTGCAAACGTGTAATCCTTGCGAGTTACTCGCACGCAGACTTTCAAAGGCGTCCTTCCCTTCACGTAATAGTACGACGAGAAAGCTGGAGAGGTGCGCGCGTCATACGACAATGCGGCGCGCGATGTGATTGGACTGACAACAATCGAAGAGCGACATTCCATCGAAGGAGACTCCATGTTGCGCGCACGTGCGGAAGAAAGGGATAGGGGAGAGATGACTGGACGACGACTTGCTGCGACCTAACACCCATCTATATATATATCTCTCTGTCCCTCTGCCTCTGGTCAACTATTGTCTCTCTCCCCATCTCTCACTCTTTCTCGCCTTTGTTTCTCACCACCCACGCCCCGTTAAGCGATTACATTATGAAATGGAGTCGTCGCCACAAATTATGCCGCGGCGGCCGTGGCTGATTTCCTACCCTGGCCTTGGCTGGCAGGTTACGTCGATTGCAAATCTCTATGGGAACGCGAGTTACGTCACTGCGTTGAGCGAACGCGAAGCTATGCGTGCCGCACTGCGCTTCGAGCATGCGCGTGCCCTAGAGAAGGCCCGTGCGGTACCCTCAGCAAATCTATAACCTCCGTGAGCTGTACCATGAAAGCACTGCGAATCTTACCGCGTCTGACGTCACAACAATCAATTCACTAGGGCCTCAACAAGGAGGTATTCTGTAACTTCTATCACCCATCAACAAAAGTTCATCCCCTGAGGCCTTCTATCGACACTGGCGAATATATACACCTCATCTTTCTCGACAGTTGACAGTTTATGGTGATTTGAGCAAGCGACATATATTTCCGAATAATTCGATTGCAGACGTACAGATTTTCTCATAAACGCGAAATAATACGTTTAATATTATTATAATGGTTGCTAACAAATATCAAGGTATCATACCGAGTTAAAAAAAACGGTTTCGATATAATTCTCGCTTAAAATTTGAATTCCGAAAACCCAAGTCATAACAATGCTTCAAGGCGAAAAATTAAAAATATAATTCTTGCAACATTTAAATTACGGCGTATATGGTTATTTCCATCGTATAAAAAGATGTCCTGGAAACAAGGTCCGAGAATTTTTATCGACTAACTTGAAAATTTATTAAAATGTACACTCAATGTCTCGCGATTGACCACTCCAGCCCCTTAATACATATTTTTAAAGTTTTTATTGTCTTTTTCTTTTAAACTTACATATTACATTCGGTGAAATGGAATTTGTTTTTTTTTACATAGGTGAAAGGTAATCTCAATAGGAACTATCGATAGTTCGACCCCCTAGTGAAAGTTTTAACCCCGAATACGAAATAAATCCGTACCTCAGCAGTATGCTCATCGGCGCGGGACCAGGCACGTAGCCAGGGGGGGGGGGGCTTTAAGGGCTTCAGCCCCCCGCCCCACCCGAAATTTTTCCCCGAGAGACGACTGCCTTTCACCAAGGGGACCACTAGCCAGGGGGCACTCATGCTCTGAGCTAGACCCCCCCCCCCGAAGCAAATTTCTGGCTACGTGCCGAGCGGGACCATTTACGAATGGAGACCCCCCCCCCCCTCCCAATCCCCCACCCATACGCAAAGTACACTTTTAAATGGAAAAGTATTTTCCGGGTTAAGGCCGCGTTGGTCCATTTGGGCGGACGACAGTTTCGGGCGCATTGTAATGTATTAATTGAATAAAAATGTGCATTAACGTTTAAAAGGCATAATAATAAAAAAAATGTACTATTGCCCATAGTAAATTTCTTTCATATTACAGATGGCGAAGCAACAACAACAGCTGTGAACATTACTGTCGTAGTCAAAGTGGGCATCGAAGATCGGTAACCGGTCGGTTACGCTGCTGGTAATTTACGTCACAATACCGTTTTGTTTCGTGTTTAACGCTCGAAATTCATCACTGTTCTCAGCGGAGAAAGTTCTCTCCACATCACCTCCTATGCACGTTACGTCAGACGCGGAAAAGCGGTTGATAAGAGCCCGAAAAGCCTATTTTAATGTTTCAACTTTCTCACGAAAAAGTGAATTGTTACCTAGGATTTTATTAAACAATAGTGCATTGGTGTCCGAAAGAAGAAATAATTTTCCAATCACCTTATGCACGCGTGATTAATATCTGCCAGTGAAGCGGAAAACTGTATTTTTTCCTTTTCAGTTTGCCATAAAATTCTTTTTAACCTTAACCCGGAAAATACTTTTCCAATTAATCACCGCGGAAGCCTCCGTACCAATTACACTTTTAAATTTTCAAACTTCAAATATAATAAACAATTTATCGTTTTAGCCATCAGGGTGGAGTGGGTGAACCCAACCACGTGGACTCCACTCTCCGGGAACGCTGAACTGCGGGCCGAATAGCTATGAACTGCTTTTGATGCTGGTAATTGTGCATTTTCCCATATTGATAGCGTTCAATCGTGCCCATGTGATAAGATTAATATGAAGTTTTGCGCTGAAGAATAAAGTTGAAAAATCACTCTCATAATACACGTTTACCCACATTCATTACATTATTCACGCTTCTTCATTTACATCAGGGACGTCTTCTTCCTATTTTTCTTCCTTATTCTCTTCTGCCGCTCTCATCCTCCATTTTACTACTCGGCTTCATCACCTAAATAGGTTGTTTTGTATAATGAAATTTGTAATTAGGATAACAATCACCTGCAATTAGTTTGGAAATTTCTTTTAACTTCATTGACCACTTCGAATTTCCTCCAAAGACAATTCGTAATTTCACGATGGAAATACACCACCTACCGGAGATATTTCGCAACACCTGAATGATGTTAACGCCATTGCGCGTACCGTACTTTCCTTTGTGATTCTCCAGATGGTTTTTTATTCAATAAAAAATAATATAAATATGCCTCTCAACATGCAAATACCCTTGTGCTTTAAGTGCGAAATTCCATAGAGGAAAAATCATTCACCTTGACCGGGACTCGATCCCGGATCTCTCGATATCGCGCCGAGTGATTTATACAGTTAAGATAATGGAACAAGTAAAAGGTTTTACCGTGGCTAGTGCTAAAAAAACCCTCTCATGGTCCAGGAAGTTTGCTAATGGCGCTGAAATGAAATGCCGCCTAACTGCACAGAATTTTATGGCAAACTGAAAAGGAAAAAATACAGTTTTCCGCTTCACTGGCAGATATTAATCACGCGTGCATAAGGTGATTGGAAAATTATTTCTTCTTTCGGACACCAATGCACTATTGTTTAATAAAATCCTAGGTAACCATTCACTTTTTCGTGAGAAAGTTAAAACATTAAAATAGGCTTTTCGGGCTATTACCAACCGCTTTTCCGCGTCTGACGTAACGTGCATAGGATACGATGTGGAGAGAACTTTCTCCGCTGAGAACTGGTGAATTTCGAGCGTTAAACACGAAACAAAACGGTATTGTGACGTAAATTACCAGCAGCGTAACCGACCGGTTACCGATCTACGATGCCCACTTTGACTACGACAGTAATGTTCACAGCTGTTGTTTTTGCTTCGCCATCTGTAATATTAAAGAAATTTATTATGGGCAATAGTAGATTTTTTATTACTATGCCTTTTTACGTAAATGCACAATTTTATTCATGTAATACATTACGAAAGACTTATTTTGTTTTCCAACTCACTGAAATACCCGTTACAACCAAGATTTTAGCGGTCAGTCACAAGAGTAAAAATTAAATTTTGTTTTTAACACTGTATTTTTATTGCCATCTCAGTATTATTTAATTTAAATATTGTACGGACACAAATTACACTCCGTCCTCCAAGGGCGCTTCTTGTTTCTGATTCCTCCACAGATTACCGAAAATTCGACTGTTTCTTGCGCTTTTCCGCCAGCAAAATTGTGAACGGAAAATAAAAACTTCTCAAATTCCGAAAAATAAATAATGCGATCCGCTAGTCGGAAGAGCCACAGGCATAGCTGGCGAACTCTGGTGGAGGTCCGTACACGGTCATTTCCTCTCTGGGGAGTGGAATACGAACGACGAAAAACGTCCGCTTTTCCGCATTCAGAGACATAGATTTCGCATCCACGGAATTGCAAAACTACCTTCAGGCAAGCACCCTCGGCGTCTTGTGGCGTGAGACGGAACATGGACGGGTGCTGGGGGGGGAGTGGGGGTGGACAGTAGGGCACGTTCACATGAAGACACTACACCTACACGTAAAAGGGGGGCGCTCTTGTCGTCGTCTGTTCCTAGAGTATCTCTTCTCAAGGTGGCTCTACATTGACTATGTGAGTCAAAACAAATACTAAACTACCTACATGTATTTATTTCGTTTAAAAAATCCTGCTTTCGCTGATGAGATGGGCTTCCTTTTGTAAACTACACAAAATTTAGTTACAAAATATGCAGATTATTACACGAATATATTTTTCATGACCACATGTCTCCAGCCATAGAAGTCAAGAGCGGCGCCATTTATATGGAACTACCGCATTTTGAATTTGATTACGCCAGTAATTCACTAATAACTTTAAGAAATAGGTGGTAAGATTCCTATGTTTTATTTTTATTCGATTTCCCAGGACTTTTAGCTTCTTATAAACAGTTTTGATTACAAGCTTATACATGCTTTCCCGTTCAAATTGACGTTATTTTGCTATAGTCAGAGCAATCTCCAAAAATTCCCATGTTAAAATCTCCACTTTCAGGGCTGAATTACAGTGAAACTTGCCTGGAAATCCTATTTTTTCATCCGTTTATAAAATTAATTTCAACGATGTTATATTGAAGTTTTCAGAATATCGGGAATAAGTGACCCTGGGGTCAGTGCCACCTTCAAGTAGTTTGAGCAAGGTATCACTTCACATAAAATTCGATGAATTTGGCCTCATTGTATAGAAAAGGTCTCATCCTTCCAATTAAAGCAAAAAAGTAACTATTTTAAAAAATAAATCAATTACTTACCACTTTAATTTTTTCATAATCTCATACAACTTTCGAATGTAAAAGCGTTTACAGCGTACTTTTCATTTGATTATTCTACCAGCTGATTGGTAGGTTTTTGGACAGTCCTTACCCAGCATCACAAATTCTGAAACATTGTCTCGTTTTCCCTCGAAAGATGTCTCGCTATTAGATCCCTCTTAAATTCCGCATATCTTCTATCTCTTCTTATTTCGTCCAGAATCCCTATCCTCTTCCTTCCTCTTCCAAATCTCCTCAGTGTTTTCTCCTCTATCACCCTCTCCAACATCCCCTCTCCTCTGAAATTCCTCCATCCATCCCTTCTGCCTTCTCCGAACCTCCGCCACCAGCTTCCTCTCCTCTCCAACCATATCCAATACCTCCTCGTTCCTCTTCCTCGCCACCCATCTCACCCTCTCCGTCCTTCTCCAAACCTACATGTCAAACGCCTCAAGTCTATGTGCTTCCTCCCTTCTCCATGACCAAGTTTCCGATCATATAGCGCCACGCTCCATATTAGAGTTTTTCAGCAGTCACCAGCCTTTTCTTCTTTTCGCAAGTTTTTCACCAGTCGTTTCACCAGTTGCTCTTACTGCGCCTATCGTTGCTTTCACCGCTTCTCATATTCTATTTTTCAAACTTTCCCATTCATCTTTCATTGATCTCACTCCATGATCCACACCCATGACTGCATCAACCTTCTCTCGATACTTATTCTTCATTGCCCCAGTTAATGCCTCCGTATTCCACTTCCTAACCCTCCTACTCATTATAATCTTTTTGAGTTTTACGGAGCATTCCATCACTAATAAGTTGTGATCTGAATCTGCATCGGCTCCTGGTTAGGTACAAGCGTACGGCGTGAAAAAAATGAGTCAACTTGAAACATAATAGATGTAAATATAATTAATTACTGAGAATTTCAGCGATTTTAAACAAAGTTTTTGCTTCAAAAATACCACGATATTTACTTCATGCTTCTTACACTTGCATTTATCTTTAAAAATGAATTTGGTCTCTATTATGACTAGGGAAAAATCTTGTTAAAACTATCCTGATGCAGATCCCCAGTTTCCACTACCAACGTACTCACCAACGTACGCACGCGCGTGCGTCAAAATCTCTGTGGGAATGAACATGCATTAGAATATGTCTGCGGGAAAGCTTGGTCACGCTATATAAGGCCAAGCAGTGAGCTAAAAATTTACATTAGGCACTACATGGCTATTGAGAGGACAAGAGAAGTGTCATGCATCGTGAAATTTCAACGGCAAAGAGTAGAATGCGAGGATGCCCCAGCATCAGGGCAAAGTGTAGGCTCCTTTTTGCCCCAGTGCAGTGGAAAGGTCAGCGTGTTATGCTCAAGGACGGGAATGGGCTTTTCGTCGTTTACATCGCTTTGGTTCTTGATTTGTACGATAACCACAAGCATTCATCAGGACTGAAATGATTCGCTCGAATAATGTGTGTTATTCCAACACAACTGATAATGGGTTTCCGTGATTTCTGGGAGCTAAAGACAGGTCGAAATAAGAAAGCAATCATCAATATTTTGTGTTCACTAATGGGTACAAAAGTTGACTTTGAAATAACGCAAAACACGAAAAAAAACATCAATTACAGGATCATCTTTTGTTTATTTTTATTTTCTCAATATACCGAGTATATTAGCGTATTATAACATTAGGGAATTACTATATTTTTTTGCTTTTCTTTTTGTAAAAATTTAAAGATTTAATTTTACCGATTTGGTTTTTTGACACTTCGATGGTGTTTAAACACGTAGTCTTGAGGCACTTGAAATAAATTTCGTTATAATTCGATTACATACCTGCAGATTTTCTTCTAATCGCGAAATAATGCATTTCATAATATTATAATGATTTCTAACAACTAACAAGGTATCACGCCGTGCCAAAGATTCAAAAAAACATATTCAAATATAATGTTCAACTAAATTTCGAATACCGCACCGAAAACTATCAATAGCTCAAGTTATAACATGTTTTAACTAAGCCAAAAATGTAAAATATAATCATTGCATAATTTTCATTACTGCGTGTATGGCGGGTTCGAACGCATAAACAGATGCACTTGATTTAAATGTGGTCCAAGATTTTTTTTCGACTTACTTAAAAAATTATTAAAATGAACACTCAATGATCCACGAGTACCGCTCCAGCCACCAACAGAAGAGTGTGCACGTAAGCGCAGCCTATTTTTTGCGAAAATTGTTCCCTTTCAACGCTATCGCGCGCATATCATCCACATATTTTAGGAATAATTCAATTTTATTTAAAGTTTTTTCCATTTCACATTATTCTAGATAAATCTTTACGATTCCGCTACTAATGCCTATGCTTGGGCGAATTAACTTCACAACTGATCCACACAATGTGGCCGATTGCGCATTTTG
Source organism: Pyrrhosoma nymphula (assembly GCA_963573305.1). Taxonomy (NCBI): domain Eukaryota; kingdom Metazoa; phylum Arthropoda; class Insecta; order Odonata; family Coenagrionidae; genus Pyrrhosoma; species Pyrrhosoma nymphula. The sequence goes on along the minus strand of OY754333.1, from coordinate 81,547,135 downwards.
AATGACTGCAGTATTCCCCTGCTCTGTCGTACTATGAGGTTCCATGTATTCCCTTCTTTCATCTATGCACCCATCGAAGTCACTCTTCGATAGGGTTGCCTACCGGGAAATTTTGATCTGGAGACTCCAGGTGAAGAAATATTTCTCCGGGTCCAGGGTTTCAGATCAAGTTCTCCTCATCGGAATCAGGTACGAAAAAACAAACTGTTTTTTTCAGGTATTGTTCTCGGGATCTGCACCAGGTAACTGGCTTCATATATATATATATATATATATATATATATATATATATATATATATATCTGTCCAAGAACCTACCAATCAGCTGGTTGAATACTTGAATGAATGTATATATTTCACTTGTGCAGATATTCCATGAATTATACAGAGTTATCTCAGAAAATGTTAATTTTAATACATCCAATTTTTATGCGTTTTTATTGAACAAAAAATGAGATCTTGGTCGAAATATTCCATTTCCTTGTGACTTCGTTAAACTAGTGCATTAGTACATTCGCAGATGTTAGAGGAACGAATTAACTTTCAGTTTGAGAAGTATTTACTGTTTGCGTTTCATTTTTATACTTAAAATCAATATTCTTGAATTAAAAAGGAACCTAATGAGGAGCCGTTCAATGAACGGATCAAGAGTCGTTCAATGAACGAATGGTGGAACTTTGCACCAGTCATTGACTGGTGGAAGATCAGAATCGGGCCCTAGGAGACTCTTCTCTCCGCGCCTATTGGCCAACGTTGGCACCCACTCCTTCCCCTTTGATTTGAACCACCGTATTAGTCCACGAGCAACCTTGAGAGGGTATGGCAGGGAGTGAATCATCATAATTAAACATGAGCAACATCACACTTCCTAAGAGGGATTAGTGAGTACGGATTGGATAACCTCAATACATGAGTCACGCTTTCGCATTCATGTGATGCGGTATTTGAAATTCCATCAGCGAAGTACGCAGGGATTTGAAACCGAGGTCTTGGAGATTTGCTCCGGCTCCAGCTCCGGTTTATTTCGTAGTTCCGGCTATGGCTCCAGTTCCACTCCGGCTCCGGTCAAAATTTTCAATTTCAAATAACGATTATTATTTTCATATTTCCATATAAAACGATTTTCCAGAGTTTTTACATAAAAACCCAAAATTTGTTCGCTGTATCAATCAACTTTCATTCATTTATTTTGAAATAATGTCAATATTTTACAAACAAAAACGATTCATAGTATGCGCCAAATCAAGCGTAACTACAGATATAAAATGATCTGCTAAAATTCGCAATCAGCAAGTGTAACTTCAAATATAACATCACTGCCATAATAGAGGCCACAAGTGTTCCCTGTTTCTTCTCCAATTTTTGTTTTAACTGTTGGCACTGTTTTCTACGATTCACCAAGGGACAAATTTTGTCCTGATTTGAATTCTGATTGCAACATCATACGGCCCTCACAGAATTTCATTTCAGGCACTCAATATTAAAAGATATTTATAGATATGAATAATAACCAGGATATATCGCTACAACGAGCTCACATAATAGATTTTCAGCAAGAAGTCACTCAATCACGTGAAATTTTGAGCCCCACCGAGTTTCATTATCCAGCACAGGAACAATTTTGTTCTTCTTCTTTGCTCAATAAGTCATACTTGGCACTCAACAGTTTTTATTTCACAACAGCTCAAATTTTCTCCATTAATTTTCTGCGTAGATTTGCTACAATCCATCCTTCATGAATAGCTAGTTGCAATGAGCGGATCAGGCAGCGCGTGAGTCTACTGCCAGATAGCTTGTGCCAAAGCCATTTGGGTCAAATAAGACAAGGCTATCATGAAGAAAATGACAAACGAATTCATAAAAATTAGATAGAAAGTGTGGGATTCTCAGACTCGATTTTTTAATTTTTTTAAAGATAAGGATGGCATCCAGATGCTCTCAAGATAATGTTGATAGAAAAGCCAGGACTTGAAAACGGGGCTTTAAGCATCCCTATGCTTAAAGACTGACTGTAGGACTGTAGTTCATTGCCTGCCCTCAAGGTTCACGCACTCGCAATTATCCCTAAAGGGTAAATTAAAGGCGACTAAGGATTTTAGACATGATAATTTATTCTTCGGGCACGATAGAGAAAGTGAAGAGGTAAAGTCACCTGAGAAAATGTTATGCATAGAAAGAAGTTAGGGGAGTCACTCTGGCGTATTAGTTTTTCATGTTAAGGTGAGGACTGCATTACTAACTGCATTACTGACTATCAAAAGTACTCATGAGTAATTTGAAAATCATCAGTACACGAAATGTTAACAGGAATGAAATTTACTTTATTTTAGTGTGGCACAGACACCCATTCGTAGAATAGGTTAATTAAAAATCGGTATTCGGGGCCGGAGCGGGAAAGTTACCTATACAATTTCGGGGCTCCGTCTCCAGCAAACATTTGGAGTTCCGGGTAGCTCCGGCTCCAACTCCAAAACCCTGGAAGCATACTTTCTACACGTTCTCCTGGCAACTATTAAAGCATAGACTGACCATTTTTAACAGAATTACTACGAAATTGGCTGGATCTCTAAGACTTTACCTATCAATGGTTAATTCCAGCAATTTTGACTCCTATAGATTTTTGTAAAAAGAAATACATTTGGTAACGAGCCCGCTCAGCTATATATCTCTCTAATAAAATATTATGCAATTGAGTATATCAAAGGAGTGTTGGGTTTCTCAGGGTAGATTTTCTGTGACCAGAAAATATATTAGTCCTGAACACATAAAACTAATTCCAAAATTTAGAGTGTTATTCAACACACTATCCGAAAAAAATTCGCATCCAGATTTTTGTCAATAACCTGTAAAATTGGCCAGATTATCATACGTAATTATTTCAATTTATAACGCTTAATAATGCAACAAGATTACCCGTCATCCATATATGTGTGCCAATAAATATCAACTATAGAACTCCTTTCATTTTCATTACTCAAAGGAATGAAATGCCTAGTTCAAGTATACTATATTGGCATGGAATTGAAATAGCATACAAATATACACCAGACATCTGTCTATAATAATCTGTTTAACAGATGGCAACCCAAAACAGGTTTTTCCTCTGGAGAGCCTATATTCCATTTAAATGTACCCATATGTATTACATTGATCATATACACACATATCGTACATATCCATCATGCCATTCTCATTCGGGGTAGGCAGTCTAAAAAGTTTAATTTTCGATGATAGGCCCGCAATTCTGACTATACTTAAATAATACCGTTAAAACTGCCCTATCCTTTCCTGGTTAACCTAATGATCTTGTACACGTCTTTTGCTTTAGTAAAAAAAATAATAATTCATCTGAAATCTTTTCCCTACTGAACAGACATTTATGATCACTGTTCTTTTTAAGTTACAAACAAAACTGGTTTTCTACTCCTGATTTTATCCAAACGTCTAAAGGTATAGATTTTAAGGTATCACACCGGTCGCTCAGCTTATTATCGATTAATGTTAAGGTGATTGGAGCGGTAATCGTGGGTCATTGGGTGCATATTTAATAATTTTTAAGTCGAAAAAAAATTCTTGGACTACATTTCATTTAAGTGCATCTGTTTATGCGTTGTAACGCACCATACAGGCAGTGATGGAAATGATACGAGAATAATATTTTAAAAGTTTTCCTTAATTAAAGCATGTTGTGACTATAGAGTTTTCGGCGCGGTATTCGAAATTTAGACGAAATTATACTGAAATATGTTTTTTTTCGAATATTGGACTTCGCGTGACAACTTGATATTTTTTTGCAACAATCATAATAATAATTAATGTATCATTTCGTATACATAAGGAAATCTGCACATTTTAAATCGAATTATTTCGAAATATATCACATGTGCCATAAGGCTACGTGTAAATAGCATTGAATCGCCAAAACTAAATCGGTATGACGCATTTTTTCACTTTTATTAAGGAAGTTCCGCCGCGACTGTGTGAGTCAAAACAAATATCTAATAAATTCCACATTTTGGTGTATTTATTAAAAAAAAACTCTGATTTCGGTGAATACATGCGCTACCTATTGAGAACCAAAGTTAAGAAGCAAAATATGCAGACTATTCCGCGAATATATTTTTAATGAGCATATTTTTTCAAGCCATAGATGCCAACTGCAGCGACATTTCAACGGAATCAGCGCATTTTGACTTCAATTATCGCAATTATTGGCTAATAACTCACAAAATAAGGCGGTAATATGCCTATGTTTTATTTTTACTAAATTTCTCGGGAGTTTTCCGTTACTATTGACAGTTTTCCGCAAAAATGGCAATTATATTATGTGGACAAATACTATTTTGTGTTTATCCCACCCTCCCATTTAACTCAATGTAATTTCAAGTTCTGTTTGCGAGATAAATAGCATGGAAAAGTGACATTTTGTAGCTCATATCAGATGATGTTGACCAGATCAAAATTTTTAAAAGCAGGATATTTTGAAAAAAAACTGACAACACATTCAATTCCTTTTTATTTGCTTTTCACTTGTATATCAATTGGCCAAAATGTCAATAGAGACGATAAGTAAACAAAAATGCATCGCATTGAAAATCAGAAAATATTGTATTTTTTACGTCCTCCATGCTTTGTTGCTTCAACTTTGTTGCTTCAAGTTGCAAGTTCAACATATTTTGTAAGTCAAACATTTTCTCTGCCAATAGTGTCTAATAACGATTCTTTGGATTATTTAGTTATGCCTGTCTAATTGCAGTCCTCTCTTCGGTCTTTCCCTGCCTCGCGTGTTTTCGCGCAACAAAAAAATGGAGTGCTATCGAAAGTTAAAACAATGATACCTACGTAAACTAGAGCAGGAAGCAGACATTGATCTAAACGCCAAACCAGCCAGACTCTGTTGCGATCGTTGTGGCTCATCACCGGAAGCAGGAACGGAACTCGTCATTTTACAAACAGCAAAATTTCCTTTAAAATACATATTTTTCATATGAAGACAGAAACAAAATATTACAGTTGCCCTCGGATATTATCTAATATGCTGTATTTCAGCATTTGGTACATAATGTTTTTGAAAGGCAGAAAGCCGGACAATTCGGCTTTATCGAAAAAAGCCGGCCGGATGCCCACATATTAATAAAAAAGCAGGACACGTCCGGCGAAATCAGGACGTCTGGTCACCCTATAGAGGACTCGTTTTTCTATAAGCTGCCTGAATGTGAATGAAATGACAATAAGGTGTAATGACTAATACGTCATTTTATTCATATTCTGTCTACTTGTAGAAAACGTTGTTCTCTATCTGATATGAACAACAAAATAATACCTTTCCACGCTATTTTATTCTATAATTGAACTTGAAATTACATGGTGTTCAATGGGGAAATGAGAGAAACACGGGGAAAAATAGCATTTTTCCATAAAATATAAATGCCATTTTTGCAGAAAACTATTTATATCTAGGAAATAATCCAGATAAATGGAATAAAAATGTAATCTAGGCATCTTACCACCTAATTTTTTTAGTTATTAGGGAATTACTGCCGTAATTGAAGTCAAAATGCGGTAATTCGTAGGAAATGGCGCTGCAGTCGGCTCCTATGGATGGAAAAAAGTGCTAATTTAAAATACATTCGTGGAATAATCTGCAAATTTTGTTCCTTACTTTTGGGTTTCTATAGGTTTCGTATTTCATCAGTGAAAGCAGGATTTTTTGGACAAAATATAAAAAATGTGGAATTTAGTGTTTGTTTTGACTCACACAGTCGCGGCGGAACCTTTTTACGGTGGAACCACCTTAATAGTTTTCATTGATGAAAACACTTCTGCAAAGTTTCACGCAAATGCGTACATAGACAAGAATCGCTCCAACCACCTTACCGGAGTTCAACGGAGAAATGGGCACTCCCTCTCAATTGTCACGTAAGTCCGATCCGAGGAAGTCCGATTGTGTTCGAGCGAGGGGGGAAGACGACGAGGACGATTGTTGTGTCCGACTGACCGACGTCCCCCATCCCCTTCTTTACTCATCGCCTTCACCTCATCGGGACTAGAGGGAGGGGGGATTTAAATAGGGACTGGGGGAGGGGGAGGAATTGTCTCCTCCTCTTTCAAAATAGGGAGGATGATGATTAAGCAGTCCCTACATGATTAAGGATGCGTGCCCCTGTGAGTGCGTAGGTAGGTGTATATAAGACGCCGCTCTCGCCTCGAGACATCAGAAGTGCAAGAGCAGAGACAAGTGAGACGCCGGCGACAGAGTCAGTACGAGAGGACAGCGTGCCCACCCACCCACCGACGACGCCCACAGACAGACACACGGAGACGCCCCCGAAGACAGAGAGGCTAAACGAAGGAATACAATCGCACATCCAGACATGAAGGTGAGAGAGACGTTCGACGGCCCACTGTACGTGGTGCTATGTTTTGTGAGAGATTACAGCGAAGTACGCAGAGGGTCGATAAATTTTGAAGATACCGGGTTCAGCCGCGGTATTGCCTTTATGCAGTGGCGTACGCAGGATTTCCTTCTGGGGGCGGGTTCATTAATATTTATGTGAATCATCATAAAATGATATTTAGATTATTATTCGCTTAAACAATAATAAAATTAACATTCTATTTTCGTGAAGACAATTCAACTATATTTTTCAGCCCACTAAGTAAAATTCTAAACGCTAGTGCAAAATATACAAAATATGGTAAATTACGGGAAACAGTAACTGAATATGTAAACCTGTTTTGGGGGGGGGGGGGGGGGTTTAAACCCAAAAACCCGTCTGTACGCCACTTCCTTTACGGAGTTACTTGCAAGTGCACATAACAGCGAAGTTCCACTTAGGAAAAATTAAAAATGAATATTCTCGGTGGAATTTCGCTCTAATCTGTGCTTTTTTTCTCTGTGGAATTTATCTCTTGTGTGCACTTGCGGGTGACTCCATAAATGCAATACCGTGGCTAGTCGGTGGTATCCTCAAAATTTGTCAAAAAGAGCGAACACCTTTATGTGTTCAAAGTTTGGATTTAACTTCGCGGACTGTGGCGCTATGCTCACGCTTAAGACAGCTTCGTTACTTTGTATGACCGGCCATCTTGAATATCTCATTCCTTTAGAGCCTACAAAAATCCACAGGGGAAGATGACGGCTCAGTATCTTAATTGGCTAAAGCACTCCGCGAAATCAGGGGATCCGGTTCGAGTCGCGGTCAAGTGGAATGGTTTTTCCTCTGTGGAATTTCGCACATATTTATAGGGTTACCAGTTGTGTACCAAACGGGTAAGTCATCACGAAGGGGGGCACGCGGCGTTTTTTACTATATTTAAATGCCTTTGTACGTTTATTACCTAATCATTTTCTAAAAACAAGTAAAACATTTGTTATCTTTGTCTCAAAAACAAGCCTTAATGGATAGTAACAAACAAATGTTTTCTGGGGTAATGACTTTTATATCAAAAAGTAGGGGTAATCATTTGTTATTAAAAAGGGGGTAATCATTCATATCAAAAAAAGGGATACTCAGGATACCCATCCCTTTCGTTTGCCAGGGGCACCAGGAACCCTAGGTACAGCTCTGAGGGTTGCCGTACTCTGATGTCACAAAACCGGGCCCAATCTATTTTTTTAAGTAGGTATCTAAAACTGGATAAAAATTGGGACGTTGTTTATTAAAGTTTCGATAATGATGTACCAATATTTTATTCTTGGATAGCGATGTCAAAATAAAATTATAACTCGCAGCTGTGGTGGCTTGTTTTAGTGCCATACTTTGGACTACTGAGTACCAATCTCGTTACTAGAGAGGTGGCTGAACTATTCTTGGCTCCCGCATTTCCTGCTTCTTCATTCGACATCATCATTTTCTGATGACTTTTATGAAAGTATTCGAAATTTGAATTTATGTTTTTCAATGGCTTCATTCACCATAGTTGACAATCGAACAGTCAATGGTCGAAGAGTTTATAGTTACATTGCTAGCGGTCAAGTTTATCACAAACTTCATGTAGCAGCTCACCCTACTCAATATGATGACGGAAAATTTGAACGGCCTCAATATGGACAGATATACTTTTGTATAATCAGGATGCTCTTAGTGCACGCATAAACAATACCATTAATCATGGTATCAGCGAGAACCTTATTTGTCTCTTGGAACATATTTTGAGATCTGAAAATTCGTTTGCACTTGGATTCATGATAATGCGGGAAGTAGAAGAAGCTAATAAACGCGCTGCTGCAGAAGGTGCAGAGCCGCCTTATGTTAAGCTGTTTTTTGCATTACCTGATGCCGTTGATCAGAGAAGGTTTAATATCCCCCTTCAGAATGAAGTGTGTGCCATTGTTACCCTCAACGCTGACCAAAATTTTCCAGATAAAGAGTTAATTATTCGTAAACGTGGGAAATCTTTAGTTACCATGAACAATATTGACTGTCGTGTTGGGCACCTTACTTATTCACTATTTTACCCAAATTTTGCAATTTTGGATTCTCTGTATTAATATTCCTTTAAGAACACCTAATACCAGTCATCAAAATTTGACTACATTTGAACTAGCTCAGTACCGATTAGCATTTAGACCTCAACTTGGCAAATATTTTCCTTCAGACATCAACCTAAGAAATCCTGATCTCCGCCTTTTGAAGTTCAATGCTTTGCATTTCGGTGGTCGGCATTTTCAGCAATATCAGGTTGATACTTATATAAGAGTGGAACATGACAGTATCCAATGGATTAAAGCAAATTTTTAAAAAATACTTGCAGAAAACTATACAAGAGCGATTCAATTTTTGAGTAAATTGGCTGAAAACCAAGAATGCTCTTTTTGGTGAAAGGATTATCTTGCCTTCTTCGTTTCCTGGATCTACACGTTTTTACACTGAACATTTTGAAGAAGCTATGGCCTTTGTCCGTCGACTTGGATCATCAGACTTCTTTGTCACAATGACTTGCAATCCACAATTTGCGAAGCAGCTCGTACAACTTTTGAAGATGGATCAACCTTGCAACAATTTGCCCAAGAGCGTCCTGACTCAATAACTTCGACACACGAGAAACGTTGTATGGAAAGAAATATTGAATAATTTTTAATCTAATAATAACAAAAATCTGTCAATGAATATAGAAAATAATGAAAACAATGTAAATATTGAATTTATTGATGATTTCAGAATTTCGTTAGAAGAAAATTTTTGTGTTAGTGGTGTTTTTGAGTTTGCTTTATACTACCTAATTGCATCATCACTACTATATTTTAAAAAATAAATAACCGTTTTGCCTTATAAAATTTATTTTATTAAAAACTTTAATCGCACTATGTGAATGCTCAATATAATTAAAATAGACAAAAAGTAGCAGAATAGGAGCATACAAGTTCTTAGTACACCAAATAAACATCGAGCAACGCTCGGTAACCAGGTACTTGGAACTGAAACGTAAAGCGGCCTTTAATGGGTGTATGCTAAGATTATTCTCTCTCTAGCATTTCATTGAATATCACACCATTTTCACAATTATGTCAAGATTAATCTTGATCCTGCTTAAGTTCCAATTTTAAGTGCGATTAACACTTATTTCAGTTTTATATATTATATATGATTTTCAGGAAGATTTCAACATAGGACGATATCAATACCCGTCATTTCATGCGTTAACAAGCCTTCGGTTACCACGATTATATCAGCGCCCGTAATTAGGCTGAGATGGTGATAAATCGGTGACTTCTTATTATCTGAGGCAAGCACAAAGATGGCTACCTCAGGATGTGACTCACATGTCTGTTCCACGTTTCGCTTAGGCCTGATCAACCCGTAAACACTCGAGGTGATTTGAGCGAGATATCACTTCACATAGAATTTGATAAAATTTATTTCATTTTAATGAAAAACTTCTCATCGTAAATTTAAAAATAAAATTTAAATATGATCCGTCATATGTCTAGATAAAATCTTACTCAAACTACCTTTATCCTAAAAAGGGACTTTTAAATTATTTGTTGCTGGAAAATCAAAAATAATAAATTAAACTTCCCAATAATTCCAGAGCCAGACACGTACGAGAGTTTAGGCTCTCGATGTAATTATAACGAAGTCCTGGGTACGTTGTGTTCCCCAAGACGTCTAGTCCCGGTCAGAGACCGTTTATAGCAGGAATCCACCGATGGAGATCGAAAAGGAGTGGGCGTTCTTTAGGATATAGCCCATTGGTTACATTGGTTGGGGAGGAAATATTGAGATACGTACAGAGATGGGGTGAAAGCTTTCAATTGGAGCATCAGGAACTTGCATCCGCCGCCCGCCGCGGAATATAGGGCTATGGCCTTCGTGCCACAGTCAAAATAACCGTGGTTTTGTAATTCTCCTTGCGCTGGCTGCCATATAAACGATAGCTGGCTTGGTGGGGATAGACGCGACCAAATACGCAGCCAAAGGTGCGGCCAAAGACGCTGGCAAGAAGTCATTGACAAAAAGAATTTGCTGCAATTTTGGACCGTGGGCATAGTTGGCTTCGTTGGCGCGACGGCTGATTATGAGTCCGCAGAGCAAACATTCCGCAAAGGGGTAAAATGTTCAAAGAAGGGAATGGAGGGTAAAAAGGAGAAAATGCACTAAAAATGCCACACGACTGCGCATCCAGACAGAATGCACCCAATCAATCAATTTCCATTCGTTCTCCCTTTTCTCGTCTCCCGCACATCAGCTCCAAGTCGCCGCACTCCTAGTAGCGATGCTGGTCGCGGTGGCGGTCGCCGAACCGCCCAGGAGGAGTCCCGTTTGGGGCGCCCGCCTGCGCGTCCTGCAGCGCCAGGAGGTGGAGGCGCCTTACCCACCGTCCGGCTGGCGTCCGGAGACGCCCTTCTACTTGCCCGGCGAGGGAGGAGACGCCGGCGCCGAGGGGGAGACGACGACCGCGGCGCCCGAGGAGGCCACGACGACGGAGGCGGCGCCCGAGGTGACGACAACGGAGGCGGCGCCCGAGGGAGACAACGACGGAGCGGTAAGTCCATACCGCGTGGCGTCATACGTCACGACTGGGGTTGCCTAATCTCCCGGATTCTCCGGGTGTCTCCCGACTTTGAACATTATTTTGAAGGTGGTTCCACCATAAAATGACATAAATATCATTTAGGTAACTCGTATTCTGGGTTTTCATTTGAGCAGGTATTCTACCAGCTGATCGGTAGGTTTTTGGACAGTCCTTATCCTACATCCCAATTTCTTAAGCCTTTTCTCGTTTTCCCTCCTATATATGTCAGTCCATTATGATCCCTCTTAAATTCCTCATATCTTCTACATTTTCTTATTTCATCCGTAATCCCTATCCTCTTTTCTTCCTTTTCCACGCTTCCCCAGCGTTCTCCCCTCCATTACCATCTTCAACATCTCCTCTCAAAACTTCCTCCATTCATCCCTTCTGCCTTCTCCTTTTTCTTCTTCTAAGCCTTGACAAAGAGAGAGAGAGGGCTCCTATCCAGTCCAGTCCAGTGTGTAGTCATCCTTTAATGCTACCACGGGCGCGAGCCCTCTACAGCTGTTCAGTATGTTTAAAAACTGTATGAACAAGAGGGAGGAAAATATAGGGTGGGGTATGATGAGGGGCACTGGAGCTGGAGTGGTGACTGATGGATTGGCCAGGGGATTGCGGAAACAAACTAACTCTAATATGACACTCGGTTTTTGTTTCAATTTTTATTTTTAATTTTTTAAAATTAATTCAGCTAATGTTATAATATATATTTATCCTGTACTCTTAAATTTCTATATACTTTGGTTTGCTTGGTAGACATTAATTATTATTATTATTATTTTTTCAATAGTTATTTATATTTTTTTATCATTTTTTTCCTCCCTTCTTCCTTTTATTGATTTGGTACCATTTCATTTTGTTGATATAATTTTTTTCCTTCTTTTTTTTTAAAATATATATATCCTTCTGCGCCTCTCCTTTTAACAATTCTCGAAGGCCATCAATACCACCGAAACTTAAATCGCCTGCTAACAAACAAGCTACGAACATGATCCCATTCTTTTCTGATCCAAGGAGTTATTTCACAATACTCAACGTCCTTCTCTCTGTCACGGTCTTCAGCATTCCTTCGCCCCTCATCACCCATTCCAACAACTAACTCTTGTTTCTCCTAATTTCCTCAAGTAATGCCCTCTCCTTAACCACCATGCCGACCACTTTCTTTCCATCCGCCGCACTTTCTCCATTCTCCTCAGCAAACACATCGCAAATGCCCACTGTTTATTCTCACCCTCTTTTCTCATACTTCAGGTTTCTGCACCATGCAACGCTACACTCCATATTAGATTCTTTACTAGGTCCCAGTCTTTTCTTCACCTTCTCATTCAATTTCGCAGTCATTCATTCTCTCGTGAATATCCTTCTTCCGCTGACGCAATCCACCTTCTAATTTCTTTGCCACTATTTTAGTACCAAGAGGGAAGAACCAGGTTTTCTGATTTAATGATTAGTGCAAAATTAATTCGTAAAGTCGACGCAACGAATATAATCCTTTCTTTAAGAAACTATACACCAATGTAGACCTGGAAAATTATTTGTAATAGGCGCAGCTAAACATTCCTAGAATGTGCATCATCATAGGTGCTTCTTAATTCAAAATCACTTAATGTTAAGATTAGCGACACCAAATCATCGAACCTTCCAACCAAGCAGTGTGAGTCCTTTGATAACCTGAAGAGCATCAGGTGTGATCCGCTGCATGCAATCGGTTCTTGTCTGCCTCTTAGTTTCGACCGTATCTTATTTTCACAGGAAGCTCGTGACAATGACGCTGAATACGATGCTGAACCTGAGCCAGCACCCGCAAACATTCCTGCAGGAGTGTACTACGTTCTACTTCCCGATGGCAGGCTGCAGAGGGTGAATTATCAAGTGGAAGCACCAGCGGCTCCAGTGTCGGGCAACTACGTCATCCAGGAAGTTTCTCCGTTCAGTTCGCCATTCTACGCTTACCAACAACCCAGATTCGTGCAGATTCTGAAAAAATGAAGAGCTTTTTTTTAAGTTTCGTATTGACGATGACACAAGTGAATACACATGACCGACACGTTCAACGTACTTCGAGAGACTTGATGTGACAGACGTGCAAAGGAATGACGAGTACTTTTAAAGTTCTTAGTGCTTCAAGCTACCTGTCGGTGACTAGAATCAATCGCCTCATATTTAATATTTTTGACATTGACTTCAGGTTGCACGCTCTCAGTAATGCTGATGGATCATGATGAACAATCGTTAACTTTGTACTATTTTCACACGTATTTTATTGACCAACCAAGATTTCAACACAATTGTGATTATCAAGGTCGCAATGCATTGTGTATCAAATATAACCACAAAAATATGTCAAAATAGATCAAAGTTAATGATGGTTCATCGTGAACGTTAGACATTTTCACAAAGCGACGCATCAAGTTACTCCTCATCATGTTGACGAATCCCTAGCATCTTCCACTGAATCACCCACGTCGTATTCCACAGGGACTTCACGGGTCTAACGACTGACTGGACAATACATGCTAGGGTAGTTGTTTTTCCTCGCTACGAGCAAGAACGTTGGCCTTTTTTTCAATTAGCCTCGCAATTCGCTCGAAACAATCCAAGATTTGCAAGTAACACCTGAAAATACTCTATTCTCGACATTCGTCAAACATTTGATCGCGCACATTCGGATCTAAGCTTAGAGAAGTGCACTGAGAAGAGCACCTACCGATATTATGTTGGAACGATGGGCGTGTGGCTTACTTTCCAAGTTTAGAAGTACCGCAGGGTCTGGGGGGTATGGTCTGTTCGCTCCGGTATTGCAAGAAGTCCCGGAGCAGCTCTCCGGACCGCTCCAGGTGGAATTTAGCCCTAACAGAGCTCTTCTCCGTTCGCCTGATGCCACGACCATCTCCAGTATAGTTATGGATCTAATATAATATTTTACATGAGAGACAAGATTCCTGACTCGTGACTTCTCCTTCTTCCCTTGCAACACTCAAATACATTCTTCGACTGATATCATGACAGACGACCTTAATGACTTTGGTCATGACTTGAACGATGAACGATGGTACAAATACAGTTTACCTCCAGACAAGGATTTCATATTTATAAACGGCGAAATATTATGAAGCTTCATACGCTTCATTGTGTCATAAAAGTTTAAAATAAAATTTTACCTTAATTTGATGGCATGATGGGAATTTTTTATCACTCATTTACTAAATCCAGTGTCATTAAAATGCCAGTGAATGAAATATTAAATACAATTTACTAATTTACCAACCTTCTATTATTTATCCTTGAATTGCTGAGTATTTGCTATGTTTTTCTCGTCCCTATAAGTAATGGCTCTTCCTTGAACTACGACCTTGACATAGTGGAAGATTTGTGCGTTCCAATGACCCCTAGAGCTGGACTGGCAGGAGCAAGTACTATTGCTCCTGGTAGGGCCACCCATGCCAGATAAGTCGAAGGGTAGGAGCCAGACGAAAGGTAGTTCCGTGATGGTGTCACGTTAAAAATACCGTTCAGTGGCGTGGAAATACCTCTCAACTATCACTTCCTAGAATATGAAAGTCATTCACAGAGAATTGATTCCTAGCAACTAGGGGACGCCGTCCACTAGGGCGGGTGTCGTGCCCGGCAGCGTGGGAGGCAAGGCCTCCGCGGTCGTCATCACACGAAATCCTTGCACAGCATCATCATCCGTGGAAACAAGGGATATGAGGGAGAAGAAGAAGAAAAAGAGGAAGAGGAGGAGGAAAACAGTGGTAAAAGTAGGAACTTGGAACGTAAGGACCATGATGAGGGCTGGGAAGCTTGAAAATATTAAATAGGAAATGGAAATATGAAAATTAGATGCTTTGGGATTTGGGTGAGACGGAAGAATAGCAGGGACTACTTGAGTGATAGCTACAGGGTAATCTATAGAGGGGGAGATGAGAGTCAACAGTAAGATGAGAGTAGGAATGGTACTGAACACAAAATTGGGGCTGAGGGTGGTAAACATTAAACAGGTAATCGAAAGGATACTAGTGGTAGAAATAAAAGCACGCCCGACGAATTTCGATCTGGTCCAGATATACATGCCTACGAGCAAGCATAGGGAGGAAGAGGAGGAAGAGGTGTACGAGCAAGTAGGAGAAATAATTAGGGAAGTGCCGGGAAAGAAAAACCTGATAGTGATGTGTGACTGGAATGCAGTGGAGGGGGAGGGAGGGACGGATTAGAAGTGGGAGGGTTTGGGCTAGGAAGAAGAAATGATCGCAGTGAAAAGGCAGTTGAATTTTGTAGAATAAATAAATTAGTAGTGGCAAACACTTGGCTTAAACATCACCCCAGGCATAGGTACACATGGAAAATTCCGGGTGATAATGAGAGATACCAAATTGATTATATAATGATAAGGCAGAGATTTAGGAACAGTGTAAAAAACTCGCGTAGCTATCCAGGGGCGGATGCGGACTCAGATCATAACTTGGTGATGATGAAGTGTGAAGTTAGATTCAAAAGGCTTTGTAAAGGCAGGAAGTTAAAGAGGTGGCACTTTGAAGCATTGAAAGGGTTGAAAAGGAGGGAATACCAAGAGCTGGTAGAAAAGAACATAGGTAAAGCAAAGCGAATGGGAACAATAGAGAGGAGTTGGGAAGTTATAAAAACAGGCATCACAGGAGCGGCAGAGAAATCAATAGGAACGGTGGAAAATAAGAGGGTTAAGAAGCAGTGGGTTACGGAAGAAATGATAAAAAAATGGAGGAGAGAAGGATATGGAAAAACGTGAACACCGACGTAGGCAAGAGGAAGTACAAGGAATTGAATAATAAACTCAGGCGAGTGACCAATAGGGCAAAAGAAAACTGGTGGAAGGGACAATGCAAGGACATGGAAAAGCTGCAGGAGGAGGGGGATGTGGGCGCTTTGTACGCCAAGGTGAATATGTTATCGGGTGGTAAGAGAGATCAAACGATACCAAAGGTTAAGGAATAAACAGGGAAGATTTAAATCGAACAGGAAGATATCCAGGAAAGATGGAGAGAATACGTTGAGGAGCTATATGACAGCGAGAATAGACCCCTTAGCCTAGATCTAGAGGATAAAGGAACAATAGATAAGGATAAACTCGGACCAGAGTTACTTGACAGCGAAATAGAGAGTGCATTAAGAGCGATGAAGGGTAGAAAATCCATGGGAACCGATAACCTAACTTCGGAGCTACTGAAGAATCTTGGTAGTAAGGGAAGAAAATCGTTTTTCGAACTTATTCGCAGGATCTACGAGGAAGGAGTATGGCCAGAGGATTTCATGAAAACAGTATTAATACCTATCCCGATGAACAAGAAAGCGTCAGAATGCGAGGAGTATAGAACAATCAGTTTAAATTCGCACATGGCAAAACTCTTGCTTAGAATACTAAATAGAAGGTTGGAGAACAGAGCAAAGTGCTTTTTAGGCGATGATCAATTTTGGTTCAGGAAGGGGGGGGCAACCAGAGACGCGATTGCGGTAATGAGGACACTTATAGATTGAAACACAGCATAATCAGGATGTTTTTGCTTGCTTTGTAGATTTCGAAAAGGCGTTTGACAGAGTAAACTGGGAGAAAATAATGCTGATACTGGGGAAAATAGGAATAGATTGGCGTGATAGGAGATTCATCCGAAACTTATATATGGGGCAGAGGGCTCAGGTAAGGGTAGCTGACGGTGAATCAGGGTGGGCAGTTATAGGCCGCGGGGTGCGGCAAGGGTGCCCGTTGTCGCCTTTACTTTTTAACATCTATGCTGAGGAAATGGTAAGAGAGGCATGGAATGAGCTAGATGTGGGAATGAAAGTAGGAGGCCAGCGGATAAAGTTGGTTAGATTCGCAAACGACCAGGCGTTGGTCAGTTGGTCATCGAAAGGATTGCAAACTTTAGTAGATGCACTGGAAATGCAGTGCGAGAAATACGGGATGATGATAAATAATAAGAAAACAAAAGTAATGAGATTCTCTAGGATAAAGAAAGTGAAGCTGGTGATAAGAGTAGGAAGTTACAAACTGGAGCAAGTTTAACAATTTTATTACTTGGGTAGTACGCTAAAAGAAACAGGACATAGTAGCAAAGACATTAGGAGGAGAATAGCGCTAGCGAAGGAAGCGTTCAATAATAGAAGGGAGCTGATGACGGGGATCTTAAGTAAGGATGTAAAAAAGATGCTGGTGAGGAGCTTGATATGGAGTGTGGCGTTGTATGGGGCAGAAACGTGGACCTTGAGAAAGGAAGACGATAATAGGCTGAAGGCTTTCGAGATGTGAGTGTGGAGGAGGATGAACAAATGAAATTTGGACGGAAATGAAGACAAATGAGGAAGTGCTTGACATGGTGGGCGAGGAGAGGAAACTTATAGATGAGATTAGGGGAAGACAGGGTAGGTGGCTGGAAGGGGTAATGAGGGACGGTGGTTTGCTGAAGGCCGTGATAGAGGGTAGGATGTTGGGTAAGCGGGGAAGGGGAAGGAAGAGAATAGGTTTTATGGACGGCATGAAGAAAGGTAGGACTTATGTAGAGATGATGAAAGAAATACTAGAGGTAGAAAGGGCACGGCACGTGTAAGAGTACGTTGGATATTCTCTGACTTTCATCACAACCTACCTCTAACCGGTAGATTACTGTAATGAATGAATAAGTAATGGCCATGTCGTCATAAGGAACCTCGAAAGGGGCTTTGAAAGGGTTTGATATTTATTTGAGGTAGAGCAACTAATTCAAGTTCACGAAACGTTAAAATGCAATAGTGTATTACGGGACAAGATGACCATGCTCATCACAAATACATTTCTGGCATCTACGTAATATTTTATTTCGTAATTTATTATTCAATTATTAATTAAAAATGAAACGATTGGTTCAATCAACTAAGAAGACCAAATGATAATCGGTTACCGATGTCTTTTTACCGAATGCTACCTACGATATTTCTTTCATATTCGAAGGATGTCTTATCCTCTTCGAGGAAAAAGAAAACTGATTCGATAATTGTAGTCCAGTTACTCATAAAGATTGATTGTTATGGTTTAAGTCATATCGGCATTATTCTTGTGGATATTTACATTGCAGTGAGTTTGTATGAGCAGCTAATATATGCAGAATTAAGAAAACAATTTTTAACCGGTGCCTCGACAAAATTGAGGAGTGCCAAACCTCTTTTATACGAACTGCTCATTTTGATCCTTTTCACTGAAATGAACAGTTCTAGACAAACATTAAAGTCCTTTGAACCCACTATTAATGATTTGGTGAGTAATAAACATGTGATAATTTATTGCGGTCAAATTATCTAAAGAGTAATATGGCGCGAAGTTTTTTTACACGGTCGAAGAGGAAGAAGGGTATTCCCGCAAAGTCATTTCTGCGCTGCACCTTGATGTTTCAAATGAGAATCACGAGAAGACGGTTTTGGCTTGACAATAACCGTCAAGAGAGCTATTGGGCTACCTACCTCCAGTCCCATGAGGTTGCGTTGGGCGCGTAAATGAAAATGTGACTTGATGATGAACTCCAACTATTATTTACAGCTAAATCGTTCCCACAGAACTTCAAGTTACTGATATCCCCCGAAATCATTTTCTCGGATAAAGTCGAAACCCAAGTATCAATATTCTTTCCCGCCTGTATGTTTCACTGTAACAACAAGAAAGCCACTAGTGGCCCAAAAGCCACTAAATGAGTCTCTTTTATCCTTATAGACAAAAGCATAAGCGGAAAGTAAATTTTTTTAAGTTAACACCACCGTAATAAACAGCAATACGTACCTACATACATTCATTCATTAATCTACCGGTTAGAGGTAGGTTGTGGTGAAAGTCAGAGAATATCCAACGAACTCTTACTCCTGCCGTGCCCTTTCTACCTCTAGTATTTCTTTCTGCATCTCAGCATAAGCCGTACCTTTCTTCATCCCATCCATAAAACCTATTCTCTTCCTTCCCCTTCCCTGCTTAAAGTAAACGATACTCATAAAGGAATTAAAGAGGTTACGCAAGCAATTAAATGTGCAAGAATATTTATGTGCAGCGAATAATAATGGTAATAATGCCTCTCTTGCTACAACAAACACAGCTATGTATATTATCGTTTAATACTCAGATGTATTACACGTAGTGGAACCGCCTGCCTCTCATTACAATTGTGAACTGTTTTTAGACAAATTCCCACATCATTCATTCATTACAGTAATCTACCGGTTAGAGTTAGGTTGTGATGAAAGTCAGAGAATATCCAACGAACTCTTACTCCTGCCGTGCCCTTTCTATCTCTAGTATTTCTTTCTTCATCTCAGCATAAGTCCTACCTTTCTTCATCCCATCCATAAAACCTATTCTCTTCCTTCCCCTTCCCCGCTTACCCAACATCCTACCCTCTATCACGGCCTTCAGCAAACCACCGTCCCTCATTACCCCTTCCAGCCACCTACCCTGTCTTCCCCTAATCTCATCTATAAGTTTCCTCTCCTCGCCCACCATGTCAAGCACTTCCTCATTTGTCTTCATTTCCGTCCAACACACCTTCTCCATCCTCCTCCACACCCACATCTCGAAAGCCTTCAGCCTATTTTCGTCTTCCTTTCTCAAAGTCCACGTTTCTGCCCCATACAACGCCACACTCCATATCAAGCTCTTCACCAGCCTGTTTTTTACATCCTCACTTAAGGTCCCCGTCATCAGCTCCCTTCTATTATTGAATGAATCGTATAATTCATTTCATTCATTAGACTAATCCACCGGTTAGAGGTAGGTTGTGATGAGAGTCAGATAATAGGTATCCAACGAACTCTTACACGTGCCGTACCCTTTCTACCTATATTTCTTGTATTTCTGTTCGTATTATACCGTGTTGAACCTACACATATATAAGTTAAATGCCCGGTAATGAACATGAATGGAGTGTGCTTAGTTGGTTTGGCTACGTAGAGATAATGGGTGAGAGTCGAACAATCAAGCAGATTTATGTTAAAGGAGTGAATGGTGTGAGAGGAAGGGGTAAACCGCGAAAAACATAAGTGAATTTAGTAGACGATACTCTTAAGAGAAGGAACATTAGGAGTCTTAAGCAATACGTCATGTAGCTAAAGCAAAAGAGGTTTTCGAGTATAGAGTTTGGAATAAATTATTAAAACCGAGCGATTTTTACAGGCCAACCGCCGAGAATTACGCTCCATTGACTTTGCCGATCCTGAAAGGATACGGTGAGATGGGTATGTATGCCTGACTTTAGCACAAGTGACAAGTAAATTTCACAAGTTTGTCTCACTTATTACGTACAACTTAGCCGGAGAGAGATAATACTCAAGTTTTTCACATAGGCTCTAGCAATAAGCCGAATATTTTACTGTTGAATGGGCATTTAGATGTTGAACGGGGTGAGTTGAATATGTTAGCATTTATAACTATAAAAAGCATCAATCGTAAATTAAAAATCAATTCAACGATTTCAGCCTACAACTAACCAAGGTTATAATTTAATTATGAAATGAAAATAAATCATTTTTCAGCTAATTAGTAACAAGAAAATTAAGGAAGCTTTCCATCCGCGCTAGTGCGTTGCTCACTCCGCAACACAACCGAATGTTTGCTTTCCATTCGTTTCAGACCCTTCGCTCTAGGCAGCACGCCTCGAAACAGATCGGGGGCAGAGTTGATGTGCGCTTGACAAAAGAACTTCAATAACCGCATCCCCTGTTGTTGTTTTTGATCATTTAGTGGTAAAAAGCTCACTTTTTTTTAAATCCGTATTTACAAATAATACCAAAACCATACCGATAAAAATCGGCCGAGACTATTGTAAACTTTAATAATCCTACCTACCGGGAGAAAACCTAATATTTCGCCTGCGTGAATCGTCCCATTCATTTACGTTCGTGTGCGCTGAAGAGTGTCGGTCCGCGTCCACTTGAATTGAAATCTCCCTAAACAAGTTTGTTTTTGTTTATGGAGCATGAAGCAGTTATTTAGACAGAGTGCGACCCCGATCGAGGAGCCCTCTTCGAAAAAGGATACGCCTCTGTTAATGCATTGGTGCACCCGCGACAAAAGGGGAAGATATTATAATCGGCCCTTAAAAATGGAGTGGCCTTTAAGAATGTCGAGAAAACTATCCGCCAAGAAGAAGACGGCCCTTAAGAATGCCGAGAACACTATCCGGCTTGAGATAATAAAGGGAAATCCAAGGTGGCGCCTGAGAACAAGTCCGCCAACTTTTCTCACGCGTCGGCAAACGCCTCTTATAAAACTCATCTACCTCGACTATCGATATTTTTGGTGATTCCGGCAGTTAATTGAGGGAGTTCCACCGTGTCATGACTAAGGGTTGTTAGAGCGAGATAACACTTCACATAAAGTTCGATGAATTCGGCCTCATTATGACGAAAAAGATCTCATATCTCCAATGATAACAAAATTTCAGGCACTTTCCTTACTACTTTACGACATATTGCCCAAAAAGCGCAAGCCTTTTTCCATGGGATATGGAACGGGAATGCACTCCAGAGAGACTTAACTTCAAAAATTAGGAATTTCTAATGTTTAAATTTGATTAAAAAATTTAAGTATTATTTATGCTTCCACTATTTAATTCAAATAAATCAATGACCCGCCGCGCAGTAACTTTTGCAGAATCGCGAAAACAACTTCGGTTGTGAAGGCGTTCTTTAGGGCAACACATCATGAGCGGGCAATGTCGTAAGTTAAGACGAAGCCAGCATCATTGGAGCTTCATGACGCGTCGGCTCCAACATACACCTGTTCTCTCGCCCAAGTCTTGTGCGCCGAGATTTCCCGCGATTATATGGACCTGCACCCACATGGCTCGCGTCACAGCGTCCCTACGCCAAGGGGCCCAGGCAGAACACTCAAGTCAAAAAGACGTCTTGAAGATAGTCGACTAAACATCACAAGACCATGGTCGAAAAAACCAATTTGTATCTGGCCATGACCAAAGTAAGACGTCTTTTAATTTGTCGAAAATACATCAAAAAGTCGTCTAGTAATAGTAGGTAATCTAGAATTAGAAATTGTGTCAACATATTTTCAATAGGAGTTATGATGATGAAGAAACAATATTATCTAAAAGTATAAGCGGAAAAATCTGTGAAAAAAAAAACAAAAAATATCCGTACCAGGAGATCGAACACAATACCTTTCGTAACACAATCCACCACTGCATTGGAAATATGGGCATTTCACAGGGATTAAATTCGTCTTATTTTCATAAATTCTGGCTTAAAGAGATTTTTGTTTGTTTTGTCGTGAGGGTAAGGAAGAAGGTATCAATCTTTAGGCTATTTCAATGGTAGCAACAGGAATTCGTCAGAATGGAACAGTAACCGACCGTTCAGGGATTGTCCACATTACTATAGCACCTAGCTAAATTGTTGCACTCATAAAGTCAACACGAGTAGCCTCTAACCTATTTATCTGTTTATTACAATGTTATTACGCTGCGTACGTAACTTTTTTGAGGTTACATGCGTAACATATAATATGCGCATATCATGCGCTATTGAAGACGTTTTCTTGACGACTTCAAATACGTCTTCTTAACCTTAAGAAATACTTATTGACCTCAAGACATGGCTTTTATCGTCACTAGCTCCAAAAGTAATGGCCAAACACCATTCATGATCTGAAGAATACATTCAAGCCCGCGATAAAAACTTTTTTGCTGCGATATGGAAGACGTTCTGAAGAGGTCTTGATGACGTCTTTTAGGCGTTAAGAAATATTAATCATGACTTCCCTCAAGAGGTGGCTTTATTCCTCACCAAGTCCAAAATAATTTTCCAAAAATTACTCATGATTTGGATAGTGCTTCCAAGCCTGCGATAAAAATATTCCGCTTTGCTATGGCTATCCGTGAGGGTATCCAGTGGGGTTACAACCCCCAAACCTTTCCCCTGGATACGCCTTTAGTCCCAATGGCCGTGGACTCCCGCGGACCAGTACCGTTCGTGACCCACAGGTATCCCCATTTCCATTGTCTCCCCACACTGCAAGAGATGACCTGTAATTTCAGCAACTTTGAACCCTGCCGGTACCAGTCCCACAGAAATTCTCGCCATATTTTGAAATCGTTCTGTGCCATATTTTGCAATCGTTCCATTGTGGGAATAGTTAATTTAAGACAACGGTTATAGGTTATCGCAAAATTTCCCCAATGTTAGAAAATTGCTCATTATTGGTGAACAAACCCTTCTTTATGGTCTCTGGTGCATAGAAATATCCTTAAGCACGGACATGAGTTCTCTCAACAAACACATTTCCTTGCCATCACTGCTAGTTCACATGAACACAGACGAACAATAGTGAAGATGTTCCAATCTGCTTAGTGCAGATGATGTCACAAATATGAATTGGAATACACTCCATGCTAAACAGATTCAAATACATAGTTCAGTACAGACGCATGATTGGATAGCACCAAAGGTGTCTCGCATCAAAGCGTCCCTGCGCCAAGATGACCCATTCCCTTTCCTGTTCGCCAGCTCCTCGTACTCCCTCCTTCCCACCCCCATCTACGTAATGCTACCATGTTCCACTTCATTCAGTAGTTCAAGAATTAGGGTTTAGGTGCTCCAATTTGGAGGAAACCGGGACTAGCCACGGTAGTAACCTTTACGGAGTCACCCGCAAGTGCACATAAGTGCGATATTCCACATGAGAAAAATCATTCGCATTGACAGGTAGCCTTGGTAGCTTAACTGGTTAAAGCACTCGGCGCGAAATCGAGGGATCCGGGTTCGAATCCCGGTCAAGGCGAATGATTTTTCTCCTGTGGAATATCGCATTTAGGTGCTCCGACTGCCAAGGTTCTGCCACATAGCAAGGTAATAAAGGGAATTTGAAATAAATATATCTATGTATACATCTGAAACTAGTTTTTACTCTTTTTATTTTAACAGAAAGAAATAACCACTGCTATGATAAAAATAATGTTCCCTTAAATTCAGGAAATAACCTGTTTCAACCAAAACATATTTTTACCATGAAACTTCACATCAATGAAGTATGTGCTTAGAGCTTTCACACATATAATTGACAAGTGTTCAAGGATGGCGAAGAGGAGATGACATTTCTGTTGAGGATGAGAAATTAAGAGCACACAACAAGGAACACTTAAACAATTTAGGTGCCGTGTATGCATGCCATATATGGTCCTTCATGGCATCCCGTGACGTTACTATGGATGATCTTCTATGACACATGAGAGCACTGAGAACACCGAAAATTAGAAGTCATTGTTCGTTTAGGATTCCATGAATGTTGACAGAGGTAAATAGTATTTTCCAAGTCATAATACAACTGGGCTTTCGCTGACTCATTATTTCCAGATCCTGATGATGCACCGTATTTGATGGCTTATGAGATGCAGGGACACATTAGATTGACCTCCATTTAAGTGAGGGCATATTCAAGAAGAAGAGAGAAAACATCACTCATGTGAAAAAACATTATTTAGATAGACAGACATGATGTTCACCAGAAACAGCTGGCCAGCCCATGTTGGTTGTTGGGTTAAGTCCTCGCCCTTCAAACCTTTGTGTCGAGGACTACATTGGTATTCCCACTGCCCAGAACATAAGTGTTTGTGTATATCTCCTAGTTATGTTATGTAACAGCTGACAAACAAGGCCCATGGGGCAGTATTGTGGCCACTTTGAAAATAAGTAAAATTAAATAGTAAACATATGAGCAACAAAAAATTAAACACTATCAAGTCCAATATTTTAGTGTTCTGAGACACATCTTTCTTAACGGAAAAGGTAAGGATGGGAGAGTACACAGGAGGTGCAGAAAGAGACTGAGGAGACTTAAGTCAACTGAAAATGACTTGAGTATTAGTTCAAAGATCACAAAGGGATTTCAAAGGGCCTACCCCTACAGTAGCTGAACCCATGGTATAAAAGAAATTAGATCAGGTTTCACTTTGTGGAATTCCATTTTATAACAATAAATAAAACTTTTACAATCCACAATTTTAGTCAAGACAATTACTCACAAACCAGATTTCAATGCAAGTGCATCATCTTCAGGTGCTTGAATGACATCATCAGGTGGTTGAATGACATCATCAGGTGCTTGAATGACAAGCACCTGATGATAATGCACATGCATTGAAATCCGAATTGTGCATAATTGTCTTGACAAAAATTGTGGATTGTAAAAGTTTTATTTATTGTTATATTGCTATGAACCCATGGTGTTAAACAGCGAGAAGGCAGTGAAAAAGTGAGATCTTTATATCTACGTTTTGGTTCAGGCCAGAAGAAGCAGTCCAAAGAAGTCTTTGCATCTAACAACAGCTAAACTATCTTTGGACAGTTAAAACATCTTCAAAGTGACAGCAGGTAGAGCCAATGTATTTAGTGTATGCGTGCATGTGAGTGGTTTTGAGTTTCCAAGGCATAATGGAGCTGGAAAAGATTTTCGGTGCCATTCTATTGGGTTGCATGTCTCATAAGCCATCAAATATAGTACTCATCAGCAAAATTAAATGAAGTGTTCCCAAATATCCCAAAAATAAATTCTGATAAGATGATTTATTTTTAGGTATCCCTACTCATGGTGAAAAGTAGAGATGTGAAGGAAAACGTCGACAATACAAACCTTTGGTTGTCAATTCAGGTGTATCAGCAAATCATTACTGGATAGATAAAATAGTTTTCATTTGTACTGAGGAATGTGACATCATTGAAAAAGAATGATTCATTCATTGACAATGACAAAAAACTACAATACACCTACATATCCAGGATCGGTTGTATCAACAGATTATAAAAAAAAGTTGATCAATGATTCATACTAAAAAAATAGCACATATTGAATACTGCATTAACTTAGCACCACCAATTAATCTAATTTCTTTCAAACATAACTCACCCCTTATAATGCAAAGCTACTATTCTGCAAAATAATGCTACGCTCAAATTTATAAGCGTGCATTCATACCTCAGCTAATCAGTCAGGCAAAAATTCAATGTTACACCCAAAAAAATTTAGAATGATGAAGTTCCCCATCTTCCTGAGGAAAACTAACTTATTTGAATGGTATCACAAAATAATGTTTTAAAATGGTTTTTTTTTAATTTATACAATGTTAAAAATATTGGTATCATAAAAGCAAAAAATTTTGTTTGCCAAATTTCCTACAAAACTTAAAATTTTTGACATTTCATAGACCATTTTTTGTAAACATTGGCCATTTACCTGATTACACTAGCATTTTGAGGACAATGCTGAACATTAACTAAAAATATTTCAGTCAAGTGTTTCAAAATATCCTCCAGGCATAAAAGGAATCACAATCAAACAGAAAGGCATGATGGATATTTCAAACATATTTCAACTACGATTTTAAATATGCACAAACATTTCGTTTTCCATCTTATAATCACTCACTTATTGTAGAGAAAGAGCAAAATAAATTCTCTAACAAAATGATACGGCAAGACTGATGCAATGTAATAGTTGAACTTAGAAAAAGCCAATAACAGCTGAGCTAACATTACCACTCAGATCGATCCCTTTCAGAAAGCCATTCTTAGGGGATCACAGCATAACTCATCAGCAAAACACATGTAAACTAAAATGCCCCTAGACTGCCCCAAGCGTAAGAGTTTCAGAAAAAAGGTTAACTTGAGAATTAACAGTGATTCTCACCCATGAACATTTACTTCATTGTAAACATCTACACATTTATGATTATTTTTTTACTGCCAGCAGTAAATTATGTGGTTCCACATCCTACATGCTAAAACATATGCACGTATGAGCTTAAATGGCTCCCTTGGAGAACAGAATAGAAGAGTTTAGGGGCCTAAACTAGGTCACAAAAATTATTTCCATAAGGTCAAATGGTGTGACGGCAAATGAAAATAAAATACAAATCCTAAATCAATTTAAAAGAGACAGTACAGACTAATGACACCAAATATTGGTAGCATAAGAAACATTAAGGGGACAAATATTTGTCCCATAAGGATGAGCATTGAGCCTAAGCAGATTTGTGTATGTGCACATGTTTCAAGATAAGTACATCATCCAACGCTAACATTCAGTCACTTTTTAAGATAAAGAACATCTTGAAAAAACATGAATTGGGTTTCCAACAACAGGTACAGAAGGAAGTTGGCATTTGAGCATGCTTTTAAGAAATTCATCCCAGACTGCAGGAGAGTACCAAATTCTATTCCCATTCCGTTAAGTATTGCTGCAACTTTGCACTTCTCCTCAGGAAATATGACCTTGGACAAGAAATCAATGACTTGGACACAGTGCAATACAATGAAACACTATGAATTATAGACATGCGTATTCCATTTACTAATGAAATCGTTCCATTCACATTGGACTGAGTTGGGCTGTCATATTGTATGGCTTGGCCTAACATCCATACCTCATTAGGCATGAAAATTGTTTTTCATAGAGTAAGGCAAATTATACCTAACACCAGTCTAATGAAATTCAGGGGACATCTATTGCAGCCATTGGAACTTCATTAGTAAACATTACAATGTGGAAGTTAATATGGGCAACAAATTACTCAAAAAACCAAAAGGAAAATAAAGGTGAAATCAATAAGAAAAATGAATGACAATTGAGGTAAAATAAACTGAGTTAAGTTATCCATAACCAGGGGTGGATTACGGGGGAGTGCAGGAGGCAGGGTAGGTGGCTGGAAGTAGTAATGATGATTTGCTTGAAGGCCATGATAGAGAGAAGGATGTTGGGCAAGCAGGGAAGGGGAAGAAAGAGAATAGGTTTTATGGAAGGGATGAAGAAGGGTAGGACGTACGCGGAGATGAAGGAAGAAATACTAGAGGTGGATAGGGCCCTGCACGAGAAAAAATCTGGAGGTTTTTCTCTGACTTTCATCATCACCTACCTTTACTCTAATGAATTGATGATAGCAATTGTTCCATTTACCAGGGTAAGAGTTGGGCTGTCATATTGTATGGCTTGGCCTAACATCCCTCCCTTATTAGGTATGAAAGGTATTTTTCAAAAGAGTATGGCAAATTATACCTAACATCAGCCTAATGAAATTCAGGGGACATTAAATAAATTGCAGTAGATCTTCTGAATTTTTTGTATCTCCTAGAGATACAAAAAATCAGGGAATGCAGTAAATAATACAGGAAATCCATGGACCTGAAATCGGTATGAGATCTGAAAACTATGTTTACCTTTTTTTTGACAGTGAAAAGTTTTATGAGTACATATATATATCTTAGACCGAGAGAAACAAACTCTTAGTACGTTCTCAAATCTGAATGAAAGGAGTGGAGTTCTTGGTGAACGACAACCATTTCCTTGCGCCTGTTCATTCGATTATTAAAACATGCTTAAATCATTTAAAAAGAAAAGGGGAAAATAATGCTTCAACTTATTTAGGACGGCTACATTTGAAATTGTGTTAATCCATTGACATGAATCAACCAATGACCATTATTTAAGATTTAAGAGGAAAATCATCTACAAAAAAAGGAGGGAAATATTTTTTTTAATTTATGAGATAAATCGTTTTTCAAAATAAAGGGGGAGGGGAAATACTCCAACATATTAAAATCATCATCAAAATTTTCAACAATAGATCATGATTTAAGATCAAGAAAACAAACTTCCAAAGTATTTCCGAAGTAGGACAAGCCCTAAAAACTACTTCATTCTTCACAGGCTTTTTAAATTAGCAAGTCCATCTATAGCATAGCATTGGCGCAAACTAAAACTCATTGGAAGATAACACCACGGTTAGGTACCCCTAAAAATTCCAAATATTTACGGAATTCCTAAATGACCTCACAAGCCTTGCAGATGGGCATGCATCACTGTTGGAAGGTCAGAGGCTAACTTTTTGGATGATGCACCCTGGAAAGTTAATCCTTTCAACAATATGAATATGAAAAGCAAACCTTCTCGGTGAAAACCTCATTTAACACCAAGGCGTTAAACCTTCCTTCGTCAACTTAACAAACATGAGTCAAGCTATCTGGAATGAATAATCCTAAAAACATCTTACCAGCAGGTACAGAAAAGCAGTGTACGGAGATGCCACGAAAGTTTAGACAGTACAGATTTTCACTGGACTTTGAAAGCACTCACATGCCCAACAGGAAATCTGCTCTTTCAAAATACCCAATGGAACAATTGCGAGGGTAATGTCAATAGGTAAAATACTATTTGAAATGTTGGAACCCTGGATGGAAAACACTTGCTCAGTGAAAACCACGTTTAACTTAAAGGCTGCCTTCCTTCATCAACTTAACAAACTGCTCTTTCAAAATACCCATTGGAACAATTGCGAGGGAAATGTCAACAGGTAAAATACTATTTGAAATGTTGGAACCCTGGATGGAAAACACCTTTGATTGGGGTTGAGTGCACACTTAATGAAGAAACAATGTGCTACACACTCTCATGAAAACAGTTTTAATGAAATATACAAAATATTAAAAAAAAACATTCATCTGGTTACTCGAAGTTTATGGATAAGTTTTTACATTCTACCATAAAATCTGTAATGCTCAATTGCCAGTGTGACAAATATTTTCTCATAGTCTCCATGTTACCCAAAGGCATGGTGGAAACAAGAAAATGTCTCCAAGTACTTGAAGTCCACTATTCCAAGCATTATTGTGCAGCTCCATATCACTCCTCCTGCCTCCCTTATTCTTCAATCTATTCTTGCCTTCATCATCTCCTTCTTCAACATTCCATGTCAACACCAAAAATATGCGACAACTAAATTGCTCAGAACAGTCGAAAATATTTGGTATGGGAGGAACTGACTCCCCCAAGATGGATCAACACTCATGATTCCAGCCATCCATTCCAACTAAAAATAAAGAGACTTAATATAATCCTAATTCAAATATCAAACATTATGAAAAGCCAATTCCTAGCCAAGTTTACACACCACAGTGTCGTCACTCACTCAACCATTCTCTCACCATAAGCAGTCAATCAAAATTGAGGAAAAAAACACTCTTTCCCTCAACAAAACTTCCATGTGATTGCCATAGCTACCACAAAACATTCTTACAATTGGGCTGAAATGGCACTTTTCCTCTTACAAAACAGAGATGAGATACTCACCAGACATCTCCCTCATATGTATATTGACACCATGAGGAGCATGAATCTTTAAAAAAATTTGCTTCCAAAGCATTGGGCAAACTAAGAGAAAAACTCAACAAAACAGCCCCACACAGTCTCCTTTTCAATGGGCATCTGCCACGCACAGCCAGTTGGGTTTAAAAGTTCATTTCCTACGAGATTGCATTCCTGTTCTCTCTCTCCCCGCCCCTCTCTCTCCCTCCCTCCCTCTCCATTAAGAGAGTGTCCCAGAGAGGGCGTTCGCATGTTTGTGTGAGTGTGAGTTTGCGTGTCTGTGTGTGTGTGCATTATTGCGTATGCGCGCACAGAGAGAGAGAGAGAGAGAGAGAGAATGTGTGCGCACGCACATATATTCCATGCGCTCTTCCTTAGCTTCCTCCCATACGTTAGAGTGCAACCGCCCTGAGGAATGCCATGATGGCCGCACTTAGACCCCCTGCCACAGGAATCGTCACCACCCACGCGTATATTATGTTCCTGTTCCAAAGAGAAAAGTATAATAGGTCAGATATATATCACTCCATTGATGTGCGCATAACAATTTGATATTCAACCTTGAATTCTTCTAGTTTTTGAAGGATTCTGGTTTTTTGGCATAAATTACTTGGCATTATGATTTTTCAAGTCAGTAACTCTGGTTCAGATATATTTCACAGACTTAGTATACGAAATAACTTTGTGATCTATGTCAGAAGTACCGGATTTCCCAGCCCATAGATCACACTGGGCCATAATATGCACATTGGCTGTATGGAAAACATTTGAGGAAAATTAAATAATAATCAACATCTGTAAATGTCAGCAAATAAGAAAGAAAGTGGGATAGCTAATTTCCAAAAATAGTAACTGCAAATTAAGTTTTCATCTGGTTAAAATTATCTAGGGAAAGACGCAAAATATAGGTACAAAGATCTCAGAGGGTTATATATTACATCAAACACTAATGTCAGAGGTTTTCAATAGAGGTTGTAATTAGTGTATGTAAGCTCATTTCCAAAGTCATATAATCCCTGGAATAACTCAGTAGGCACATTAAAGAAGTGCAAAAAATGTGTAGGCCATGTAGAAAAACTATCAGGGCTCTTTTGGTTAAAATAAGATAAGCACTCTAAGCCCACGTCCACATGACATGCCTTTCATCAATTCCAGAACTTCATATACAACTTCTAGAGTAATACATGCCGATTATAACCAAACTTACCAATTCCTTGACTTTGCAATTTTGGAAAATATTTATGTTTTGCAAAAACTTTTTCTGGGAAAAAAAAAATCTTTTATGAACTCAAGGACGAGTGAAAAATTAAATAAATTTGGGAAAGACTGTTTACCTGAAGAGTTTCCAGTCGACACCCTTTTTGCTTGAGCATGCCCACCCGACAAACACCACTGAGCCTACTTTGCAGTGCGTCGTGCTGATGGGGAGTCCGATCTTGGAAGCCAGCAGAACTGTTGATGCAGCACCAATCTCAATCGTGAAACCCCTGAGAGAGAAGAGAGAAGAACAAGATAAAATAAGGCCTCTCTGCATTATTAATCGGACTGAAGAACAGGAAGCCACCTTATCACCCAAAATGGATATACATATTAATACTGGACATCCAGAAAGGCCGCGAAGCATTAAATGTGGTCCTAAGTGGACAAAATGATATTTAAAATAAAATACAGTATAAGTGGCATTACCCTGAACCTAGGTGACCGGAAAAGTCAAGCAACCAAACCCTTCACTGAAGGAATCTTCAAAAATATAATTCATAAAACATGGGCAAGTAGGTGAACATCATAGCTTTCATCTTTGCTAAAGTTACTTATTTCACAAGAAAACTGACCTTTAAATGTCCTACCATCGATAATACTCACATCAACTATGCAGTCTTCATAATATACAAAACCCTAACCATCTGCTAACATCTAGATAACGAAAAGTCTATGTCATCTTGAGGCCTATATCTTTTAATAGATTAAAACTTGAACATAATATGTATATCTTGTTAAAATTTTTCGATGAATACTGAATATTATTACTCAAGGAAAGTTAGATGAATTTTCAGCACAGCTTTTTCTACACGTTGTTTTATTTATCACCACCATGGTTTCATTAAAGAGTAACATCTTCAGGGTCACATCTTCTAACTCTGCAACGAAACCACAGTTGTGATAAATAAAACAACATGTGGAAAAAGCTGTACCGAAAATTCATCTAACTTTCCTACTATGAAAGACTTCCATAAAGTTACGCCCGAAACTGCTTCTTATATTATTACTCTACATATAACTTTTTTCAACACAGCAATGCAAACTACGAAGCATCAGCCTTCCGTTTTCATTTCTCACTTGATAACATGAATTGTTTATCACTTCTAGTTGCATGTTTCTATACTGGCACAGGATTAGCCACAGATGTACTCAGTGTTGATGGTTCTGTTCTTTCAACTTGTTCTCGTCCCCAAAAATACCATTAGAAGTGAGGAGGTTGAAGTGAAAAAGGGTGGCATTAACTTTTACACAAAGCTACAGGTGAATAAAAAAATTCAGAAAGGAGAAATCAGCATGAACAATAGGCCGACATATTCATACCACTTCATTTCATCATCCCAGTCATTGCGTCATTGCCTTGATCATCATTTCTTTTTGGGACTCATTGGGACTCATGAATACAGTTAATATTTCACATAACATTAAATAAGAGCACTAGGAAGGCATTTCCCTTCCTCAGTAATCTGATAGCATTTACACTACGGCAAAATGACTAATGCATTGCCTTCTCAGTTATCCACAGTTTCAGATCTTTATGGGAGATCTTGGAGCATGTCCATCACAGAATACAGGGGTCCCACTTCACATCATTATCATCATGGTCAATTAAATTTCTTCACTAAGCAACACTTTAGCAGGTTATTAATGCAAATTAGAGGACCAAAAAATTCCACTTACGTTGAAGGCGTTATTTTCGTGAGGTCTTCACCAATCGTCTGGATGACACGCCGTCCCCACAGCCACAGACCCACAGATATTCCAACGCCACCATACAAGAGGATGTAAATCGGTGTCTCTGATTTTTGTTGCACCGACCCCTCATGGTAGATGAGCCAAAGAGCAATCAAAGGTCCAATGGCATTGCTATTGAAAGAGGAAGAAAAGTATTTCAAATACATGCACTTCATGCCACTATCACCTCTCTCACCACATGAAAATTATGCCATTCAAAAATAAATCTGACAAATAACCTTCTGAAATACCATCAACTAGTCTAAAAATTTCAGCCTCCTAATAACTTTCATCCTGTGAGCTTAGAATCCAAATGTATAATTTACTTTCCCTGCATAACCAAAAAAATCCACAACACATGAAGAAGTAGAAATACATATTATCCCCATAATAATAGCTCACAGTCGCGATGCACAAAAATAAGAGTCCTCGTATTCCAGGTACCAGATCAATACTCATTGGCAGGCAGATAATTACAAAATGTAATGCTAAACGCAGGTATACATAGAAGAAGAGATAGATTACTCAAACCTTCTGCCTTTCCCATGCATCTATATCTTGTGCACCATAACACTTACATGGGAAAACAGTGACTACCTCCCAAAAAATTGTTCTGTGCATAACTATTCAACCAGAAACAAAAATAAATTACATCTTTTCCCAATTAATTTGAAAAAGATAGCAATTGGTTCAAAAGAGATGGGCATACGACTTTTTTTATACACTTCTACAATCACTTAAAGATGTAAGAAATATTTCCTCATTGAACAGTAACCTGAAAAAAATCATAATCTGTAAACTATATATATCTATAACACTACCTACTTCCCTGGCATCCATTCCCTCAAACGAACCCTTAAAAGCCTTTTTCCTATTCTCTCTGACCTCACTACAAACAAAATCTTTCCAAAATGTCCCTCCCTCACTTTCAGACGCCCCCCAAACCACTCCAGCATCCTTAAAACCACCAACCCTCTTTCCAAATCTATTACCATGACTAAAACCACACCCACCCCTTGCCATCACCCTAGATGCAAGACGTGTCCCATCTTCATTCCCAAACCTCTCCCCCAAAAATTCCACGCTTTTCCTCTACCCTTCTTTTCCTCTCCTTCTTGTATCACTAGCAATGTTGTTTACATTCTCCTATGCAATATATGTGAGGCATTCTATATTGGTCTCACCACTGGTCATCTCAGCCTCCGAGTCAACTGCCACAGATCATCTTGTAGTCCTTCCTCCCAAAATGAATCTCTCCCCATCCCCACCCACGCCTTCACCCACAACCGTAAGTTTGACCATTGTTTCAACGTAGGCGTCCTTGCTTCTCTCCCTCCATCTGCTTCTCCTCTTGATCTAAAGACCCTTGATCAGGCACTTATTTATTTTTACCAGGCTTTCTCTTTTCCTGGAATTAATCAAGCCCATTAACTCTTTCTTTCCCCTTCCCCCTCCTCTTTTTTCAGCCACTACACACCCCCTTCCTTTCTCTCGCTCTTCCCTACCCTTCTTCTCCCCTTCCTCTTTCCTACCTTATTTTCTTCACCCTTACCAATGCTTTTCTTCCCGAAGTTCATTTCTTCTCTTGAAAAAGGCCATTTAGCCCCGGCTTTTCGAATGTCCTTGTTACCCAAATATGAGCATACTCTCGAATTTTCACATCAAGATTATCGGCGGATTCGGGAAGGGCTATTCCGCCTAGGAATATATTTGAAAATGAATTTTTTGCCTGCTTATTGAACATATTATTAATATTTCTTGACTTATCCTATCATCTCAGCTTGTATATGATACCTTGGGACAAATAAATATTACATATGTATTATTATTACTGACTGGCATAGGGAAAGGACTTTCTGGTAGAAGGCACTACCTGAGGCCATCTTGCCCCTCAAGAAGGGGAATCTCAGCAAACACACCACAGCAAAATGATTAAGTGTGTAAGACACCAAGTAAATATGAAAGAAGAGAGCAGTATGAAAAAAAATAACAACAGAGCCAGTTTTGTAGCCCTTAAATCAACTGTTTAAATCCTATCTAGGCAAGTTCGCTTTCCACAGTAAGTTTATCTTATGGTCATCCACTTAATCCTTAGGCCATAGCACAAGCTTAATGAAAAAAATTCCATTTCAATGGTCAAAGGAGCAGGAAAATGCATTTCAGGAGAATAAAAACCTCAAATAACAAAATTTAGAGAAAAGATGCTATTCTGAGGTCTACTCAACAGTGTTTTTTATGTGACACCGTCATGTGAGGGAGAGGCCACCCCACTGGGGTCAGACACCTTTTTCATCTACCTCACTAGGGTACACACACTGCACAGACTACCATTCGTATGTCTCCTAACTTTTGACCTATCTGGCATGGGTGGCCCTACAATGAGCATTGCTTTTGCCATTTCAGCTCAGAGCACACAAGCCCTTCCACCATGACAAGGTTTTAGTCCTTGGGAAGAGCATAGAAGCAATAAAGGTCAATAAATATGAATATAGGTACATGTACATATGGCTTGAAATTAAAAAAAGGTAAAAATATAGTAAAAACATATACCTGCGTTAATCATCTGCATATTCATGAAAGGACACGATTAATTAATCAATAAAGGAATTTTGAAGTAGCATACCTGACATCGTTACCACCATGAGCAAATGACCCAAACGTAGCTGTGAGAATCTGCAGGAAAGAGAAGAGGCTGGCCACCTCTGGACTGTCAGCATTGTCACCATTTGCATCCAGAAGCGAGTCAGGTCCTGGCCTTCCTGCCTCAGAGTCGAATGACTGCAGGACAGAATAATAGTAACAAAAAAGCTCAGTTAAACCAGAATATGGAATTACAATTGGAATGGAAGAAAAATGTTTCCTGGTAACACTTTGACTACAGACACAATGCACAGTAAACAATTATACTGAAAAATATTATTTGAAGCTAACTCTGCATGCCTTGATTTTAAAAATCATACCTTTGCAATAACTCTATGCAAGGATTCATCCACCATCCATAAGGAAAAAAATTAAATACTAGTTTTAATCATGCCAATATTCAAGAATAATTAAGCTCGACAACAGACAGCATCAACGGAACAAACAGAAAACTTCTTGCAATGACCAGCCAAAGCCATATTGAGTTTAAGCTGAGATCACAACAACTCAGGATTAACTTGCTGACTCCATGTTATTCCAGACCAATGACGGACAGAACTGCGAGGTGATATATATAATTTACGATCCTTTATGCCATAAAGTATATGATATAAAGGCATTTTTTACGAATGCTTTCACAAATAACAACCAAAAATCATTTTCAAACTATGCTTAAGACCACAAACGTTAGGGTAAACAAAAATAAATATTTTTTTGTGATTTATTAAAAAGGTTCAAAAATACGAAACTAGAAAATACAAAGAACCAAAATTTCAGTCCTGCTGACTTTGTACAGGTGAATGGAGTAACCCCCGCAATCACCCGCTATGACGGGGAAGGAGGGAAAGACAGCTGATTCTGGCCTGGTACGTGGCCTGACCTGGAGCTGCAATGCTCGGACGAAAATCTCCTTGCTTGATCAAAAACAGAGGAAAAACAATAACCCAAAATATCCCAAATTTTAGTTCAATATCGAATCTATAAAGGAATCCTGAGATTTAATGAATGAAGAGCAGGCGACCTAATCTGAATAGAGCCACAAATGAAGCTTTCGCATAGTAGAGCGGAAAACGAAAATTATTGATTTGTAGTGATAGCATCGTTAGTAGCCGATGAAGTGTAAAAGGAGTAATATCGCGTTCGCCATTGAAGTGCGTGGCTTGTACGTACCATCTACTTTTGAAAGGAGGTAACAATTTAGCTAGACTAATCTATAAGCTCCATCGTATCGGAAATAACCACGCACAAACAAGATGAATCCAAGGGAGAATAATGATTGCTATTTCGCGAGATTAACAGGAATATCAGTATTTGTACAAAATACATAATATGCATCCATCGAAAGACATCCGCGAGAGAATCTTATTTTCACTGTCTTTATAATCCGGTGCAAATGATCACGCAAGTCGCACACTTCTTTATTGTATGCATAAATCAATATGATTGATGATTATACATCTCTCATGCGAAAGTGACGAGTTCTCCAGTTAGAAAATAATATTGAAAAATGTGCTAAGAAGCTTCATAGGCTTAGTCCAAACTGCACGAAAATTGTGCAAAGACGCTTCATTGCCTAATCATTCATTGGAAAAAAGAATGGCAAGTTAGTTCTCGTGATGTAAATTTCCACAGGGCTTGAATTGAGGATGATTCTTCCGATTTTTGGAATTTCTGCCACGAATAACTGGAACGAAGCGGTGGAAATCCCAAAAATCGGAAGAATCAAACTCCGACAAATTAGTTGTGTTGAACTGTTTGCACCCTGTGGCCATGAATACACAGTTAAATATAGGTACTTTCATGAATTATAACTTCGTAAATCATGCAAGTACGTGGCAAGAGTACATCTTAATATAAAGAAACAAAAAAAGAGCTTCATCGCAAGGTTTTTGAAAGATACCCGTTCATACGAAATTTGATATTACAAAGTGCCGATTTTTCCGGTCCCGTCGACTACATAATTTTGAGTTTCTACTGTATTACGTTTATCTACAGTACAATTTTTTCACTGACACTGAAAAATACAGATTAACTTGTGTAGCAATAACTTTTAATTATCTTTACCTAGAAATAAAAACACAAAGCATCCTAAAACAAAGCATTGATATGAACATTCATCCAATAGTTCATTTAATATCAAAAAATAAGTTTCAGGCAAGATGTGGAATTTGAAAATTTTGGTGATTTAAGGAGTTGCAAATATCCACAGGTTTATAAATATAATTTATTATGGCCTGCGTTTCAATGCAATACATCATCTTCAAGTCACCATCAAGATGGTATATCACATTGAATCATAGTGCACAATAAACTGTACTTTTAAACTAGACAAAAATTTCAACTCCTTTATTCATTTGAGAAAATCAGCTTAACATGCGTGAGTGACACCTTGGTGAGCACTTACAACTTGACTTTTAGGATTCATTTTGAGAAAAATAAGCACTTTGCAACACATGAGACATGATACCACAAAGTACATACATAGTATCATGGCAAGAGAAAATGGACTAGTTTATGATATGCCACAAGTCACAGCTCTTTGGATTATTCATCCTGTCCTTGAATAGAAAGTACTGAAGAAGAGAACCCTGGGGAAACTTACTCGGCATTTCTTGAATGGCAGCATGTCAAAGCATGATTTAACTTCTTAGGTACTAACCGTGCAGGATTCATTTCGTCAAGAACTGATTTAGCTTTGGTAACCCCTCCGGTGAGTTTTGTGGAGTGAGAAAGTTGCAAGGAAATGGCACCTTGTGTATACAGCTACATATATGGGTGCACAAATCCAGAATATATTCTATTGTGAAATACTTAGCAGAGCACAAAATATTGCGATATAATGTATAAATGTTTTTGAAAATAATGAAGTGCAACACTGCTTTGTGTAGTGCGGTGCAGAAAATGTTTCCAATGGGGACAAAAAAATGAGATTTGTATAGTAAAGGAAATGGGGGAAATACCATCAGAATTAATGCTGGGTACTGTGAAGTGGTCAGTAGGAGTAACTACATTTTAGTAACTTTATTCAAGGGTCAATTCTCACGTGACATAAAAAACCGGTGAAAAGCATCTTTGTGATGAAGTAAAATCAATGATTAAGAATGAGTTTTTCATTGGATTTGGATCTTTCCTGGAAAAAAGAGTACAGAGATAGCCATTGAGAAAATAAATAAGAGTAAATCTTAATCTTGTATTCTGCAAAGGTGCACATCCTGGCAAAGCATTAACTTCCATGTAGTCATGTGGTAGGAATAGAGATGGGCCACTCTGAAAATTACCTCGGTAATTTTCGTAAATTATGGTGGTATTTTTCGTAATTTACCCTGCCCCTTAAAAATTACCGTAATTTTATTGAAAATTCACATATGTTTGAAAATAATTTTTCATACAGATAAATATTCCCAACATGATCTTTTAAGCCAAGTTCACATTTCGTACGTGTTTAATGATAAATTGAGGCATGTACAACTCATTTTTGGAATATTTTACTTAAATTATAACATTATAGAGTAATGCATTAGAATATTCTTCTCGAAAATTTCTCATACTTCGACAAAAGAAAGCCAGATTAAGTGTTGCTGCCGTAGTTATTTTTACAATTTTAAAAATTTCTAATAGATTAATGTTGTATTAGGTATGGTTTAAACGTAAATTCCCTTCCTATTGCTATTGGCTTTCTTATTTAACCATACATTTGCTGTTAAATGCTTAAAATTAAAAAATACTGGAAAATTGCGGTAATTTTTTAAAATTACCGTAACTTACCGTGGTAATTTACCTCAGATGAAAAAAACAGTAATTTTCCCATCTCTAGGTAGGAAGCTGTGTTCAACAAAGCTTATGTGTACAACTCAATAGTACCCAAGAGTCAGGTTCAAAGTAGTAAAACTTTAATGGGGATAATAAGCTATAGAAATACATGAATGAGATACCAGTCCAGGAGACTGAATTTTTCACTGTGAAATTCACAATTCGTGCATCTCCATAGAGTGTGGTGCCCATTGAAGTGATGCTGTTCTCCATCAGTCTAAGGTAAACACCCTTGAGTTTACATGTTGCTTTAAGCTCATCATCTGTGGTGGCACCATGTGCACAAATGTGAGCACTCTGTAGTAAGTAAATGCATTTTGTAGTCAGAAGAGAAGCATATTTCCATTATGCCTCCACAGAAAGAAAAAAAGCAATCAAATGCCATTCTTGACACTGAATCTTACCTAAGTGTTTTAAATGGCGGGTAATGTATTGGGATGAGTAGAAGTCAGGTAATTTTCATTTTTTTCATGAGAGTTAGGTTTCCCCTATTGAATGGATTCATCAATTAGCATAGTCAAAGCTATTTACCTCCATTTTAACTTCTCCATTATCTTGGCAAAAAAGTTTACAGCATGCATCTTTACATACACACAAAGATTTACATGTCTAGAGTTGCCCAAGGGAAATGTGGATACCATTGTATTTTGAGTTCACCGTGCGATATGTAGTTCTAAAATATTATCAGTTCAGTGAAATACACTAATAGGGCAAGGCAAATGTATAGTGTGGATTAGGTGATCCTACAATGGAATGTAAGTCATAAATCTGGCCTACTTCACAGTGAATTTCCTCCATGACTGATGAGTGAAGAAGCATAATTTTATGCCCAGTCATACTCAACACTTTTGACCCCAAAAAGTTACCTCATTTACTGACTCAACCATAAGTCAAAGGTAGGTTTTCATCAGCTGAAAAGAGCCAGGAATTTCTGCACTTATACTCCAAGATATACAGTAGTTCTTAATGATTTTCCATGGGTTGAAAATAAAATCAAAGAAATTCCAGCAACACTAATTGATGATAACATACAAACACAATAGCACAGATGAGCACTGAACCCTTACCAAAATCTGAGGATTCTTAGGTTTGATCAACGGAACAGCACTGCTGTTTGGAGACAGTCCTGAAAAAAAATAAATAAGATGCTACAGAGAAAATAAAGCCCATAGCAGATGAAACATACTCATATAAACCTATGTAATAAGTTTAAGCATTGCAAATGCATAACTAAGGATAATATGAAAATGCCCAATGGTAAGAATTGATCAATGCCAAAGCTTGTGGTAAGCTATCAAGTCACTTTTACAGCAACCCAATGGTCTTGATGCATTGCCCCCTGCTTTCAAAGTGAAGACGTAATGGGAGAAATGCAGATGAATCAATTTTTAAAGACTCAAAACTTGAGGATATCCAGAGAACTGTCCCAAAAATGAGGAAAGGATATTGGTGAGATTATAATCAGATGAGAAATACACATAATGAGTCTTAAAACCCATGGAGTGTTGCATTCTCTGAAATATGTAATTCCACGCATATACCCAAGGTGATACAGTCACTCCACCACTTATTTTGCTCAGTCAATATTTGGCACAATTTTCTAAAAGTGCACGTGGGGCTCTGCATACTAAATTGTCCCCACTTACCTTCTCCTCTCACCCTCCACCCCACCCTAGCAAGGATAGTTTAATTGTGGTATTATATATGTACATCAAACATTGATTGCTTATTTGCTTTTGCATTGCTTATTGCTTGCTGATTGCTTATTACATTAATTACTATGTCAAAAGTGAAAAAAAAAGAAAGTTGATTTTATTACAGGAATTTTTTAAATCTTTTCCTAGCGATTTCCATGCATCTATTTTAGGTAATTCCTCACAACCTTTAAGTTACCTCGAGTATTTTCAAGTGTTTTACACCACTAGACAGGATACATAATAAAATTTAACATTCATTTGTTAATTTCCTTTGCAATAAGTTCTGCAACTCAGAAATGCCACTTGATACATTAAAATGGGTTATTTAAAAGCCATGCATCCAGCTAACTTCATCATAATAGAGATGGGCGAACTTTCCTTAGCATGTACAAAGACTTCCGGTATTTTTGCTTCAGACCACTTCATTTCAGATATCACTGCCTATGATTCTCA
This sequence comes from Pyrrhosoma nymphula, assembly GCA_963573305.1. Lineage (NCBI taxonomy): Eukaryota > Metazoa > Arthropoda > Insecta > Odonata > Coenagrionidae > Pyrrhosoma > Pyrrhosoma nymphula. The sequence goes on along the minus strand of OY754333.1, from coordinate 81,505,396 downwards.
ATTCACAAAATTTCACACATTATGCAATGGACTTAATTGTGGCAAATTTTCAGTCATAACTTGATTGTTAAGGTTGTTCTGACACCTCATCGGTTAATCGCATCCACTAAACCCTTTCCCATGATAAGAAGACAGCCTGGAGTTCAAACTAGCGATTTCAGAAGTGCCTCCTTTGTTAGGCATAAAAGGGAACATTCAAGATGTCTACAAAAATACTAAATGTTACTGAAAGTTAACAGAAGGTAGACAATTAAACTAGTTAATTCCAAGAGAAATTAAGATTTTGTTTCAGAAGAACTATATAATCTTGATATTTCAGATAAATTTCTTAAATAAAAACCATTTGGAATGCCCTATTGGGGATGCTCAGTTTTCACATTTACTACTAGATATTCATTGTACGATGATCTCTCACTTTACCCACAGACTTGTCAAGTATTCAAGGTACAACTACATATATATGCATACCAAGGTATGACTACATTAACAATCAAATTTTAAATAGATTATAGGATAAGAAGTAATCAATACATACAGCCATATGACTGAAGGGACTCAGTCACATGTGAGTGCCTGAAAAACCCACATATTTTCTTGCATTATAATCATTTATGCATTCTATATTCTAAAAACTATTTTCAGTTTGATTGCAAAAAAGTTTTAAATTGCAAGAAAATTTGCATTGGAGCAAGTTTAAGTGTATCAACTGCATAAAATTCATAAAGTCAAACAAATGGTTCACATAAATAGCTTTCACTGATGTGCCAAATATCACAATAGATTATATGGATTCAATTGGAGCATATGACCCAGATTTTCACTTATTGCTTTTGTAAATAATTAGTTACACAGAAGTGACCAATGACATTAATAGTGATACTGGTTAAATGATTGGACAAATAAAAACAAACAAATACTCAATTTAGATGGTCCCCAAGCACTTTTTCCTCACAAACACATACATTTCCTAGTCTTTATACATGTAACTGCTAACAAGTTTTGGTTACCTCCAAAATATGCATGAAAAAGGGCAAAAATTGAAAAATGACAAAAAGTAAGTAGCTGACAAAATTACAGAAGGGATCAAATATTTTAAAAATCAAGAATCTGTCAAGCAATAGTAATGTGGTGATTTAAAATGGAGAAACAAACATTAATGGTTCCAATACAAGTGAAACATCACACAACATGTAGTCTGAATACATCAACAAATACTCAGGTGAAAATGGCCATTGGCCATGGCCTCAAGTGGTTGTAAGTGACCATGAATTGCCACTAGTGGAAATAAGTGGCCACAAATGGCACAGCCATTTAGTCGGAGTGGCTGCAAATGGCCATGGCTGTCTACACCAAGTGGCCACATATGGCTACTTGGCCATGGCCATTTGTTATCACCAAATTTCCATTTGTGGCCATTTATTTTTCTGAAAGGCATTTTAGCCATTTTCACCTGGGCAGTTCTTAAAAAATAGAACTCAGAAATCCCATAGGTACCATTAGATGAATTCAGAAAGTCAATTTCAAAACACACACAGTAAATTTTAGAGGCACTCTAAAAAAAATTGTTGGATGAAGATATTCACCATTTATTCTCATGGCGAAATGAATAAAAAAAAATTGGGCCCTGCATTTCTTTCTCTCTCAAGTTAACATATTATCACTGAGAAACAGCTATGTATTTTTTTTAAGGGAAAGGAAAGATACATACCACAGGCAGGAGTCACCTGACCACTGGCTAGATGTGGAGCGACAACGAGAGTATTTCGCTCTGCGGCCACTAGAGCCTTGTCACATTCAATCACTTCAGGGGACACAGCTCCCTGCGAGACAGAATAGAGAGGAAAAGGTGCGCTGTTTCTCTCGCCACCACTCTTTTTGTTTTGTTTGTTCATATATCCATCCATTCCCCTTCCTCTTCCCTCACCTCTCATCCACCCACCCACCCATTGCCTCCCCCTCCACCTTGTCAATGGAGAGGAAATGCCCAGTCACGCCATCCTCTCTCCACATAGCCACAGTCACAATCACTCGTCAACTCTCACCGCTTCAAAACGAATACACAACAGCCAATCTACCCAGCACGACAGATCAGACAGATCTGACTAAGAGGCGAAAATAGTTATACTCCCTGGATTTCCTCACAGTTGCAGACTCTTAAGCTTTTAACCTTGAAATGATGCAGAATGGGATGTGGATTTACATTCAAATGGCCTAAAGAAGACCTGGGGATAGTGATTTTGTCGACTATCAACATGACGTCAGTCTGAATAGATAAAGTTCACCTGAATTGGGTCAGTGGATTAGTGAGCAGATTGAAAGAGATGAAATGGGGGGAGCACGAAGCAAATGAAAAACAGTAACTTTAATCATATCCGATAACAAAGATAACTTTGATTTTATACTAAATGTTAATACTATGACCTTACTCAAGTGTTTTCAGGCCTTCAGGGCACCAAGGAAAAATATTTAAAACTTATCACAAAGATTCCATCCATTAAGTAATGCCATCACATCCACAGTATTTTATTGAACTTCACAAGTCACTTTGTTGTGGTTTATTCGTGGAAGTAAAATATTCTTACACACCATTTTACAAGATATGTTTAAAAAAAGCAATCAAGAGCTAATAGTTAGCTTTTAAATACAAAATTGTTCAAAGAGCAACAATATAGAAAGATTGTATGAAATTTAGCATTCTTTCACTAGGGTAGAGAATTTTCATTAGCTATCACCAGAACATCATAAGGAAACTGCTAAGATTTGAAATATTTCCACCATGAAACTATGGTCAAGAATGAGCATTATCACTTTCCACTCAGGTCTTGAACAAAGTGACTTTTTAGTAAGTTCAACGTTTTCACAGTCATTCTCACCAGCAATGAAACCATAATAGCCTGAATATAGTGCAATGTTTTTTCTTTGATAGAACCATTCGTAAGTCACATTCCCAATACATCCAAGTACTTGTACCTTTAAAATGACATGGGTACATAGCTCGTCTCTGCAAACATCTCAATGCATGTACTAAATATCACAACAGTGTAAATTAATTGGTCGTTCATGCTACGATGCTGCACTGCATGAATACACTTAAAAAATCATCTTAGGAGAAAATTAATAATACATCACATTGCGAAGTGTAAATTAGATTGTCTTTCCTTTTAAATTTTACTTCAAAGTACTAATGGACACACTGTATTCAGGCTAATATGGGTTAAGCTCAACATGCCACATTAAAAAAAATCAAGTCTCCCACCAATAACTTATGAATGAAGATCAAGTTGATCTTTGTGAACATATCAATCACCTTCTCATATACACCATATTCTTTTATGCCTCGAGGTGGCACAAATTTTCCCACATGGGTATCAGTAATATTTTTATGGGCATAATTACTACCAAAAGGTAGTCTTTCCCTCACCTACCTCTCTTCATTAGTAAATTCAACCCTTCATCCCCTTCCATTTCAATCGTTCTTCTACCACCCATTCCACTGATACCCGCTCTCCCCTCCCTCTGTTCACTCAGCCACTCTACCCCTTCCTCCTCCAATACCACATCCTGCCGACCTTCACCATTTCAACATCCTCTCCCCAAGCTCCATTTTCAATCTCATTCATTTCACCCCCGTTCCAAAAATGTTTGGTCTGCATCATGGCTAGTGAAAGGTTTGAGACAACTCAGGGAAACAGAGGCACATTGACATTCTTGACATACCAAATATTTTTTTGGACTTAATTTTCTCAGGCATTACTTGTGGCACTCCATAACTAAGTAAAAGAAAACTTTGTATATTCCACGAAAAATTTTATTGTATTTGCCAACCATGGTTTTGACTTACACAGGTCTTGATAATGCTCAGCCTCGATCATGACTGCGTACATAGGCGGATTCAGGGGGGGGGGGGGGGCACGGGGGCATGTGATAAAATAATGGACAAGATTTTTAATACGGTCCCGTTATAATTACGTTCGTTTTGTTTTGCGTATTACGGAGCCTCATTCATTTTAGCCTTAAGCACAAGTCAAGAAGACAGATTTGCCGGTCATTGGTCATTCGCTAGTCAGCGCTCGAAAAAAACATCACCCAAGTGGGAAGGAAGACATTGTGTCAAAAATGAACGTTAATGAAGTACTGGACATCTTCAGCAGGAAACATAATAGAAAACTGCCGTTATTATTTATGTAACTAATTAATATTTTCATATTAGTAATCTCTATATTAAAATAAAATGTATATTTCGTACATTAATTGCTGTATGTTGTTTTTTAATCCCAAATATGAGAAGATCGTTTGCCCATCAGACCCATGTGCCCCCCCAAAGAAAAATCCTGGATCCGCCCCTGACTGCGTAAGTCAAAGCCTTGATCAGAAATTTCAATAAAATAGTTTGTGGACTATACAAAGTACATATTCTTTCAAAGAACCCCTCAAGCGGGGATTTAATATTCGAGTATTTAGCTCCTCAGGGGGCATTTAAATTGATGTATAAGGCAAGTGGACGTAGGCCGTACATTGAAACACTACTGGGAGAAAAAATAGGGTCCATACACTTGTACGTCGAAATGGCTTGAGAGGTGAATGAAAAATGATTGATCACCAATGATAAATTGGGAGGGGTTAACCTGTACCCAGAACATGAAAATGAAACTGCTACATTTAGAACTTAACTTCTTTTGCTGAATAAATAATATCCATGATTGATATTTACTAGGTAACTCGGCACAATTTTCATGCTTATTTTATTCACCGACTGAGGTTTTAATAATACTTGAGAACTGAAACCTTGGTTTCAGCATAACAACACACTAAAATTTTGAAACCTTGGTCAGTAAATTAACTACATATGAAAATAGTACACAGTTAATAATTGTTCATCATGAACATAAGAAATTTTCACAAAATGATGCCTCAAGTTACTTCTTGAGAAGAACTAAACAACTTTGGTAAACTCTACTTCCCTAGCATCCCACAGTTGATTTACTCTTCCCAACAGTGGTTCACAGCCAGCTGGGCCAATAACCAATTCCTTAAGGACAAGACCTCAGTATGCAGATCAGCAAAGACAAATTACTACATCTGTACCAGCAAAATCAATCCCAAACTTATAATCATACAAACTAATTGCCAGTCTATTGCAGTACATATTATGAAATGCAATAAAAAGAGCTACATATCCATATTTACACTTTTACCAGAATATCATGTTGTTGGAGCTAGCCGATGTAAAGAAAATTAATACTGACACATACCTAAATAATTTAGACATGGTTCAACAATTAACCAAGGGCAATTAGAAAATTTTAAATATTCAATTCCTACATGATCACAAAGCTTGATTAAGAGAAAGTCAGAGATCACCAGGAATTGAAATAAAAGAAGAAAGGTGAATGTAAGCTGGTAGTGAATGACAAACTCGTAGGCTTCAGTGGAGTTGTTGAGATGGCAGTGAAGGCTTTTCGGGCTTTCTTCCACATACTTCTATTGTCGACAGTTTCGACAGCATTGCAGCTGTCTTCTCCAGATCAGAAGTGAAGATGCAGGTGATTGTGACCGTCTTATATCGGGCTGTTTTTTTCCCACCAATTCAGTCAGGTGCGCTCTCATTGGTTACTGTACTCTTCTTCATGAAAACCCACTTCCAGGCATTAGAGATGGAGTAACCATCTTCCCTGTTAATGTTTTCCGTTGTTTTCATGATATCGATGGCCTCTCTGATGAGTCTGGGGAAGTAGCAGTTCTCTTTTGTGATTAATTTTGCCTCTTCAAAATTCATGTTGTGGCTAGGTCCACTCCAGGTATGTTTGGCCAGACCTGATTTGCATAGCTGCCTGTTTTTAATGTCTCTTTGGCATTCACTCAACCAGCATTTGAGAGCTAACAACATCTGTCCAATACAGGATTTCCCACATTCGCACGGTACTTGGTAGACACCTTCTTGTGTCTACCAAGTAACGTGCTTCTTCTCTGGTTAGCAATCCTAGGCCTCGCAGAGGAGGTTTGAGGTCTTTTGGATACAGTTGAATCTGGTAACGACGTAAGAAGCCGAAACCTGCAGCCTTCGCAGTCATACCATACGTTGCCAGCACAAGTGAAAAGGTATCTAGGGTGCTTGTAAAACACAATGTTGTTACAAGAGACCTCAAATCTCCTCTGCAAGGACAAGGAACACTTACCTGAGAACATACAAGAAGGTGTCTACCAAGTAACGTGCGAACGTGGGAAATCCTACATTGGACAGATGTCGAGAGCTCTTTTAACAGGGATGATGATTTAATAGGGAAACATTAAGATGGATGATGGTTACACCATCTCTAATACCTGGAAGAGGGTTTTCATGAAGAAGAGTACAGTAACCAATGAGAGCGCACCCGACTGAATTGGCGGAAAAAACAGCCCCAATATAAGACAGTCACGAACTCCTGAATCTTCACTTCTGACCTGAAGAAGACAGCTGAAATGCTGTCAAAACTGTTGTCAATGACAATGGAAGTACGTGGAAGAAAGCCCGAAAAGCCTTCACTGCCATGGTATTGAATGATAATTACATACTGAATACTTTTCCATGAAAATAGTTTTTATCTATAATGAATCATTTTTTACCATACACAGAGGGTGTAATAATCCTCATTAATAAATGATTTTCAGGTTTCCCTCATCAACAGTGGTTTTGTCAACTGCATCCCTTGACTGTCCACGGTCTTCTGTTTCCAGTACTAGATTTCTCAACCGTGTGGGTTTACCTTGATTACCCACAGTCTATGATTCAAGCACCAGTTTACTTAACAACAAAACTCACCACAATAAAGGTCCTTAATAACTAATTAATTTCATAAAGTTAGGGTCCACTTTATACGAGTAAATTATTTTAGAGAAAGTAAAGCTATCCAAATTTCAACACCCTGTTGTTGTGGTTCATGAAACCTAACCCCTAATTTCCCACATACATAATAGTTTTCCAACTGTGGTTTTGCCAACTAAAGGGAAACATAACTCTCGTGGTTGATGAGGGATACCTGTACATGGAAAATGTCTCAGATCAAAGCAAAAAAGATAATTAAAACTGCACATATCCATAATTATAATTTTCATTAGCTTGAAATTTGCAGCAAGATTTTATCACCTGCAACAGTGAATGGAAAAAATGCATTAAAAATTGCTAAAGGATTAAAGGTTTTGATGAACTAGGAATCAAACCTTGCCTTTGCCTTTCTCTCTGTCATTTGATTTCTGTAAAAAATAAAAACATTTCTCTCTGGCAATTTACACGAGATACTTTGCTGTTCAATTTGGCAGATGACAAAATCTTGTAATGGACAGCTTGTCAGTTGTTACACTGATTTACATTATCTATCCTTCAGGAAGGAGACTTCTTAGAAGCATGGCCATGACTCAGATAAGTGTCATCCTAAATGGATTGTGATAGGTCATGACATCTAGCTCCTACTGATCCTACAAAAATTGCCTTTTGAATTCAGAACCCTTGAGTAGCATTGGGGTCTGTACATTGGCCAGGTAAACTGAAGGTCTGTTGTTTGATTCTCAGTCCAAGAAACTTTTTTCCTCAGGGAATTCCAATGCATTGAAATCTCCTGGAACTCATTTATTCATAACTTATAATTAAAATTTTATGGAAGTGAAAAAAGTATTAGAGACAGATATGCAAATGAATACATTATTGAAAAAGTATTCAATAATGAGATTTTTTCATGATCCATGATTTGATAGAAAAAGGAAATATGAAAATAAAAGTGAAATCCTAATTGGTATTTGGGATGATAGATGTCTTTATAGCAGACATTTTTATGAATGCCACTTTGCTCAAAGACATTAGGCTAAGTAAATAAAAACTGTGACACTTTTCCTCATTCAGCATCATTAAGGTTGAAACTTAGAATCTGCAACATTGAACAACCATGATGGAAAGGTTGGTAGGCAACCACATGTGCCCCATTCTTGCCATTGATTAGCAATGATTTTCCTTTTGAAAGAGGTGACTTGTGGTCATATACTCAAAACTTACCAACACATTGCCACTGTCAGCAGACGCTGCTAAAAGGTATCCATTGGGTTTCACCTCTCCATTGGTTTGTGGGAAGCAATACACTTGGTTGTTACTCCCATCGGGCATCGATGAAACTGGATTGGCATCCAGCTCGATCACTTCAGGGGGGAACTTAGTCATATCCTCAGTGGAGATGTTCTTCGACTGCTGAGGGCTGACATCACGGGAGGATTCTGAAATGAAGAGAGAGGTGCCGGTGGGTACGGAGACTCCTCCTGAAGCCACACACTTGCTTGTATAGACAATCTTTTGTTCCTACAAAAAATGATCAGTGGTTTTTCTGAAACTACTAAAACTCCATTTTACTCAATTACATATTTGAGGGAAGGATGACATTAAAATGTAATCAGTGACAGTATACAATGGAAAGCTCTGTATATCTGAAATATCATATCTGAAGGAAATGTTTTTGCTACCTTGGCGTTGCAGTCCTCATTCACAACAATTCATTCCAGAGATTGCTTGGAATTAGGACTTCAATCAAATTAAGCAACTTCAGTCAATTTAGTTACAATTAAATTTCATTCCAATTTAAAGTGAAATTCATTTGATGAGGAATCAAAAGAAATTATCTTCCTCCATATTAATCAAAAATATGCAAATACTTCATATGCATTCATGAATTTTAGGGTGTACTTGAAACAAATTAGCCACTGGTCATAAGGTCTGCATAACGTAAATAAGATAAATAAAAAGAAGCATAACCTTTATCTATTAATAGTAACTTATTAAGAGAAAAATAAAGCCAAAGATCATGCATTAATGCATTCAGTGCAGATAGCACATTTGCACATGTGGAAGAAGGATATTTTCCCATCCACAAGCATTCACCCAAGAACAGAGCAGAGTGTACACGTGTGCACACGCAAGAGCATAAACAGAGAGTGCAAAATCCCTCCAACCCCATTTTGGCATTCCCTCTGACTTCCACGGACTTTCTTCATCCATCACTATCCTGATAAGAACTGTGCCATCTGCATGTAATGCATTAACGAAACACTTTTTCAGTTAGCCATTGCCCAGAAAGATGATTAAAAAAAGACCTTTCAAATAAAATCAAAAGCAAAAGGTTAGTGTGTCAGAGAAACAGAAGTAAATATCTAATAAGTAGTACCCAGGCAAATAAAGAATGAGTTACAAACAAGTCACAACGATGAATTTAAATAAAATCACCCACCAAAGAGAAAATAATGTATATCAAAGAGAAATTAAACAAAATTTCATTTTTTTAGAATATCAATTGAAACAAAAGAGAAAATTTCATAGAGATAAAACTAAGGCAATGATCACTTTTATTTCAAGTTGGGTTAATGTGCTCACTGGCATAATTGCTAAATTTATGTCATTATGCATGGCCAAGGTGCAAGGTGCTTAAGAGTGATTATTTGCTTGTAATATGCAACCAACCTTGCCACAGGATTTTGGGATGGGGTGTGATAAAAATGCACAGTGACATCAACTGAAATCCCATGCAGATTTTCAGCAGTCCAAAAGAAATGGAATGAGATTAATTGTCTTATTTTATGTACATTGGCAACATGAGATATGAATGATGCAATCTTTGCAGATGGAAAATTTATGAGTCTAGATTGAACATTGAAGGAATGAAGTTTAGGGAACAAGTGAATCAAATGGGATGAATGTAATTCATTAAATAAATTGCTTCCATATGGCAATGATATATAAGAGCAAGAGGAATATATCTAAAGCACTCCAGCGAGTGGCGATACCAGGAGAACAAAGAGCCATCTGCAACACACACACAAAGATGAGAAAGAGAGAGAGAGAGAGGAGATAATCAGCAATCAAGAAAAGTTTATGTAATTCATAAGCATAACCAGCCAGTAACCTCTTTTCTCTTATCACCATAACAAACGGTAGGATGCAGTATCTGTTGAACATGTTCATTAATGACAAATTATTCTAAATCTTCCACAATTCCGACATCCTCTCCACCATTTTTGCATTACCTGCCGAACCACCAAATGTAAAACTCACGCCACCAGATTCAGCTTGAGCCCTGCGCTCTGTAATAGTAGAAGAAGGTCGTGGTAACAAAAATGAGAAATGAGTGAACAGCCCTGATGGGAAAAATCAAGAAATCACTTTTGGGGGCTCCAAATATTTTATGAACAAAGGAGGACAAACCATATTAAGGACACAGCAATTTATCATATTGCCACATGCATACATTTCTATATTAAATATACTTATGTAAATACTTGCGCGTTTACACAAGGTCATCTGAGGGTTGGGTGCACAATTAACTATTAATACTATAATACACATGAACTTACGCCTGCATCTGCAAGTATGTTTCCTATGTGCATGTACTCAAGTGTGATCTTCCTCAACATGTGCCTCTCTCCTCACAATAAAAGACCCAGTTAGAACCTCTGATACAGGAAGGAAGCGAATGCACATCACTGCTACCTTTGATTCCCTCCTGAACATCCGAGTGTTAAATGTGTATGGTTTGACTAGAACTCCCAGGAACCTTATGCCTTTTGACAGTTTTCAAAATCCATTACCATTCACTGCAGCATATTAAACACCTTACATCAAAGAGACAGCAACTTTTTGATCACTCAACCCCCCTCCACCTAGGCAAAAACAATACCATGGCTATAGTGGACACACTACACCTCCACCCCTCTTTGACATTCCCCACATTAAAAATGAATCCACTCTCAACCCCTTCCAACCCTCATCACTGGATTCCTCATGAAGCTATCGCATGTCTTTCTCACCCATTGCATTCAGCCCACAAAACAAAAGATATTTTCTCCAGGAAAAAGGTGGCAACAGTAAAACTAGATTTGGCCTTTTGAACCTTAATAATTTCACTGGGAATTCTAAAAATAAATTTTCTTTCCAATCATTTGCTTAATGTTTAACTTAGGTTGATTAAATAGACAATAATTACCTGCCTTTGCGAAAAGGATGGGAAGGTGCTTGTTTTTACAATAGTATTGATATTAAAAGAACAGTTAAGGCTAACAAAAAATCAACTATGAAGCATACAAACCAATACTTTTACACTAATAAATTTGTATTACACTATTAAAAGCACAAAAAAATGATAGTGAAAATAGGATAAACGAATCAAAGCAAGAACTTAATGATGAAAAAGGAAAATGTCACACAGGGAATATACCAACATTTTATTGAAAAATAATCACCATACTTCAACTTGAAAAGAAACTGCCACAAGTTTAATACAACTTTTTACATATGATTCAATTACTAGAACCTAGAGCAAGAATTACACCATTTCAAAAAATATATTCTCTCTCATTTCCTCCCCAGGAAATGACCTCTGAGGAGGAGTAACATTAACACAAGGGTGTTACTGAATAATGCTCATTACTTTCACAGAAGAGATCTTATTGATGACATCTTTGTCATATACCAGAAGAATGGGAAATGTGAGAATTATTTATAGTAAAAATAAGATTTTGGGGCATGATGAACATGGGTCAAGAAAGAATGTGGATTGGATATTCTGGCAATGGAGAGGAGTGATAGCTAAAATCTCCATCACTTTGGTGATGACAGGAATTGAAGACAGTCAAATAACGTATCCAGCATGAGACAGAACATTTAACAGAGGGAGGAGGTAGATGGAGGGAGTCATTAGTGGAGGATGTGATAGAGCAATGACCCTTTGAAGACGAGGAAGATTATATAATAGCAGAATTTCAGGAAGAGTACCTATATGGGATAGGATAAATGAAAATTGCCAAAAGTCGGAGATGCATGTGAAGACAGTGCAGAGTGGAGAAAAAGAGAGAATTAAGAGAGCCAGATTCCTCAATCCACAACCAATCATCATAGATGCTCTATCAAAATTGATGGGTCCTCGCATAGTTCTTACCTAGCTCCCCAACTCAAAATAGTCACCCCACTTTTGAAGTGGCAAGCACTCAACTACCATTGTAGTGAAGCATTAAGCAAGCCAAAGAGAACTACTTTGTAGAAAATATGCTCATTCATTACAACAGCCCCAATGAGCTATTGAAAACACTTCAAAAGGAGGAAATGCTAGCAAAAAGATGGGTACATGAACCAGTTAGTTCTCTCTGTATAACTTTCCCTGCATGTAAATGATTCAAACGCTAGTGTTCAATGATCGCATTGATTATGGAGAAGAGGGGAGGGGGAGGGTTATAGTCAGCAACCCGAAAGTGAAATTGCACTATATATCGAACATGTGCTGAACAATGCATGGCTACGTCTAGTGATCTCATCTAATGGCAGCCTTAGAACTTAAGCATCAAATTTTCAATTCCTTTTAAAAGGACCGAAATAACACTATAAGAGAAGTTAAATACACAGTCAATCAAGCAATACAGTAGAAAGTCACTAATCCAGAATGGGTGGGATCTGATGTGTTCCAGAATTACGATATATTTGGTGTTTAGATAACTTTCCTTAAAGTATGCAGTATGACTGAAAAAGTGGTACCTAGTAATTAATTGCATGAGATGATATGACCAATGTGACAAGTAATGCAGAAAAAAGCTATGCACATTCATATTACAGGGTGTCTCGAAAAAGTCTTCATCCAATTTCAAAGTGCAGCATTGACTATTTTGAAAATAATAGTTTTTTTTCCAAAATGTAAAATACTTGAAGTTACATTAAGTTTTCAATAAAATATTCAAAAGTGTTTAATGTGACCTCCTCCAGCTGCACGGCACACATCAAGCCAAGAGTCGAACTCTTACCATACCTTAAGTAGCATGTTTACTGACCTCAGCATTTTGCCGCACACAGAAATCCCTTCTCTGAAAAATACTATACCACCTTCTAATGCTCTAAGGAGTAGGAGCTGAAGGGCTAAATTGTAAATGGAAATCATGCTGCACAGTTGAAACAGATTCTCATGAGTGAAACTGGAGAACAAAGACCACTGACAACAACAACACAGATGAGAGTGTCACTCCTGCACATGCTGGTGATTTCTCCCACCAACAAAAGAAACCTGAATATTCACTCCTTTGAATTATAGGTGTTTCATCCAAATATGATTAGACTTAGGAGGTGATGGTAGTGGTGTTGAATGACACATGTTGTTGATGGCATTGCATCATCACTAGCCAATCCACGAACACCTTAGATTTGAGACACTCTTCTTCAGATGGAAAGTGTAATTTCACTGGCTGTATATCTGTGGGGTTGACATAAAGCCAAACAGTGCTCAAGACTGCTTATTTAATGGTAAAGTAGCAGTCATTTCAGCAACATCAAAAATAAAGTTTAAGAAAATTCTGGAAAAACATTCCCTTACTTGAATACATCCACTGTTTAGAATTCCAGACAAGTGATCTTCTACTGTAGTTTATACCATCAATGTTTTAGACATTGAGAGACATGCCATTGGTAGTCTACTGTAACATTTCCTTCGCAAGCTATTTTCCACTATTAAATCCCTTTTAAACATGACATATTCCCTTGCTTCCCTTGTTACTAACCAAGATTCATCTTCTTCCCACCACTTTCCCATTTCCTATTACTGCCCAGTGATTTTTTATCTGCTACCCTTACCAGCACCATCTGATTCACGTACTGATTTATAATAAGCCGTCTGCCCCTAAAATCCACTCAGAACCTTCGCAGAAACTGTATTAATTGAGTCTGATTAAGCTTTGATCATAATGAAAAATCTTATTTACCTGTGGGATTTTCTATAAATTTCATAATAACCTACCTTTAACTGGCAGATTACTCTAATGATGATGATGTAATTAACTCATGAGGCAGCTATTCTGTGAGATAAAAAATCGTTGGAAAGACCAGGAGAAAGAGGTATTTTTGATCAACAAGGCCCAATTTGCTCACCACAAAATAATGTAGTTTCACCATAACCACATTTCTTCTAGCTACACCAGACAAAGTGCACAAATCAAACTGGTACCTAATGAGATATAGCAGCAATAAAGTATGACAAGGATTCAATTAACGGAAGAAAATCCAAAACATTTTGGACAAGGTGGCAATTTTCCAAAGGAATTAATCCTAGGCACAATTATGAGAGCCTATCAAATTTCACTGGAGACGCACCATTACAACGTTAAAGGAGTCACTTTCACCAAATCCAGGCTAAGTCCTCAACCTCCCAAGCGGTAATGACCACTGAATCCGTACCGTGCTGATGGCAGGCTGATGTGAAGCTATTTTGCACAACAGCTGTCAAAATATTTAGGCAGACTGTAATTCGCAGCTCAGGCCCTGTCTTTGTAAAGGGCATGCAGACTACATTGAGCTGCAATTAATAACGGGTCATGAAATTTGCCGCAAATGAAGTAGTTAAATACTGTCTCAAATACTAGTTGCAACAATATATTCCTGATATTCTTCAGAGAGAAACCCATCATTTCCTGGACGGTGTTGCCACATCACTCAATTCTGAATGGATTTTCTCAGAGTAAAAAGACATCCAAGAAAATTCCATGGTAAAAAAAATTGACATCTCAGCTATTCCTCAGAATTCTATATCACATTTTATCCCCCAAAAACATTGTGTATTTTCATAGCATCCACTAACATCCATAGCATGCTCAGGAGCTCAATTTGAGTGACAAAATTACTTAAGCCTGTGGTTATATCTCCAACAATTACAATTTCTTCTCATAAGTATGACAACACAAGAGTAACAGCTAGGTCATCACTAATTTCATCTAACTTTGAGAGGAAAAGGAAAAAAAATCTCCTTTTCTAAGATAATTTCAGTCACAGGAATTCCAAGAATGATGATAAATATACTTAATGTGAATTGCATCTTATTTGGCTTTTCAGCCTCCTTTATGGGATGGCTGGATTTGTGAGTACCTGCTTATGAGAGGTTTATTCAAGCGACTCTGATAATAGTCACAAAGCATCCTCTATAAGCATTTTATAGTCAAGCAAAATGTGCAACGAAAAAGCGAAATTCGTTTTGAAATCCCTTTTCAATGAATCCTCAAATTTCTTTTTCAATGAGTTGAAAACTTAGGCACCTATAATAACAGTAAGTGACATCCTCAACAGAGTATATTTTTAATGATCACAACAAAAATATCCATAAAAAACAGTGGACAAGACCGGAGAAGATAAACTGAGAAGCAATGAAGACAAATGAGTGTTGAGCCAAGTGTTGATGACACACTGGGAAGTAAAGCCAATACGTGGAGATTTACAGGGGGCAGCAAAACTGGATGAATGAGGCAGTGAGAGTCGAGATAAAGTCAATAGTGACAGAGGTTGGGACATGGAGCATGTAAAAAAAGAGGGAGAGGGAAGAGAAAATGAATTTTGGGCATAGTAAATGTGGACAGAAGGTAAGAGAAGCTAAAATGAGAGCTTTTGAGGAACAAATACTTAGGTTTTGTCAGGAAGTATTACAGATGACCCTGTTACATAGTAAATTAAAGAAGAGATGGTCCAAAACCAACCATTCAATTGGAAGGACACCAAATGAAATGTAACAAAAATTTTGGAGTATGACCAGCAGTGGGTCCCTGGGGATGGAACACAAGTCTTCCATAGTGGACATGCACAATTGCTATATACAGATATGACAACACACATGACATAAACGTGATCACCAGTCTCCAAGTTACTCATGCCACTGCTTGTTGTAGATTAGGTTGCACATACTGTTATTATAAGCAATGCACGACGGGGACATTCAATTGTGGGCAATAACACACGGGGAGTTTCAGCAATGGCACCCAGGGGCGGCATGGGTGCTCAGGGGCCCGGACCGCTGCACGTCCAGAGGGGCCCGGTTTTTGTGACCCCCCCTCCTCCCAAAACAATTTGTGCGTTTAAACCGCGTTTCAGGTCGTTGAGAGCAAAAGGATTGCAAAT
Organism: Pyrrhosoma nymphula; assembly: GCA_963573305.1. Classification (NCBI taxonomy): domain Eukaryota; kingdom Metazoa; phylum Arthropoda; class Insecta; order Odonata; family Coenagrionidae; genus Pyrrhosoma; species Pyrrhosoma nymphula. Next base: position 81,489,477 of record OY754333.1, on the reverse strand, counting down.
AATACATAAATGACATAAAAACTTTCGATGTGATAAACGTCTTATTTTATTTACGTTAAAATCGAGGCCCTTTGGGCCCCGGGCGGGAATCCCCACCTTCCCGCCCTGGCCACGCCGCCCCTGATGGCACCCTAGAGCATGCTATAGAAGTTTGTCGAAGTCATTATGAAATACAATGCATCAGCTCAAATTTACTTTGTAGCAAAAGGAGCTCCGAAACAAATTTAGACAATCAAAATCAATAGGGGTGTACTATTGTGATGACAGCAATGGGAAGGTGGCCCTGTACCCCACTGGTTTAAATGGGTATTTTCATATGGTGCATATTTGTGGTCATATTTAACTTTCATTACGATCATTTCGTAGTGAATTTCAGGCAACACGACTACAGTGCCCAGACTCCTACAATGCAATAGTATGGCTTAGGAAAATGACCAAACAGGGAAGAATTAATGAATATCATTCTAAATGAGCATTATGAACTCCATGATGCTATCAATTCTATGTTAGGGTCTAATGATAATGAACATTCAGCTTTAAAATAGAAAAGGGTCATCTTTCAAATACAATAGCACTACTATGGGCTATGCTACCACACACTTACGTAAGATCTTCTTCCGTTGGTACGGGACGATGAATAGCTGAACAATGAGGGCAGAAATGATTCCCACGATGAGGCTGGCAACAAGAGCTCCCCACCATGGTATATTATCCAAGTATAACACTGTAAGTAAAAAATTATATTGTGAAACTAAATAGTGTGTATCTAGTGTACTTCTATCATCTGTTAAATAAATAAATAAATAAGCTTATAAATAGCTAATTTGCTCATTCTACATATGAAGAATACCATGGAAAATGTTAAAATGAGGAATTTTGAAGGAATAAAATGTTGCTATTGAAAAGATGGGATTTGGAAAAAGTCATTTGAAACATAAATTCATGATTCATAAAAACAGCACTGAGGAATAAATGCTTAACAAGCTAAGAAGTTTTTAGAAATTCACCACAAAAATGTCGCAGTTTTCATGGTAAATTATTAAATTTTAATACATTACCAAAAAGATTATGGCTATTAAGATAAGGCTATAACTCATTCATTCAATACAGTAATCTAGCAGTTAGAGGTAGGTTGTGATAAAAGTAAGAGAATATCCAACACACTCTTACACGTGCAGTGCCGTTTCTACCTCTAGTATTTCTTTCTTCATCTCAGAATAAGCCCTACCTTTCTTCATCCCGCCCATAAAACCTATTCTCTTCCATCCCCGCTTACCCAACATCCTACCCTCTATCACGGCCTTCAGCAAACCATCATTACCCCTTCCAGCCACCTACCCTGTCTTCCCCTAATCATATCTCTAAGTTTCTCTCCTCGCCCACCATGTCAAGCACTTCCTCATTTGTCTTCCTTTCTGTCCAATGCACCTTCTCCATCCTCCTCCACACCCACATCTCGAAAGCCTTCAGCCTATTTTCGTCTTCCTTTCTCAAGGTCCACGTTTCTGCCCCATACAACGCCACACTCCATATCAAGCTCTTCACCAGCCTCTTTTTTACATCCTTACTTAAGGTCCCCGTCATCAGCTCCCTTCTATTATTGAACGCTTACTTCGCTAGCACTATTCTCCTCCTAATGTATTTTTTACTATGTCCTGTTTCTTCTAGCATACTACCCAAGTAATTAAATTGTTCTACTTGCTCCAGTTTGAGACTTCCTACTCTTGTCACCAGCTTTGCTCTATTTGACCTAGAGAATCTCATTACTTTTGTTTTCTTATTATTAATCTTCATCCCGTATTTCTCGCACCACATTTCCAGTGCATCTGAAATTAGTAAATGTGGAAAAATATGCGAAATGAGGTTATGAATACAATAAACTAGTAGGAAATGGCAATAAAAATTCTTTTCATGTTTTCATTTGTGAAATATCCCATTTTTATCCATTGAAATAATGATTATTATCACATGAATGCAACAAATCAGCCTATTTTCAACTTAAACATAATAATATACGCATATGTAAATTGATTATACTGCGCAATGAGCAGAGGAGTGCTGTTGCGCATTTCGTTTCACCTTTGCTAGTAAACAGAAGTGCAGGCCGGTGACATTTCCTATCTGATTACTTGTGAAAGTGCGACGAACGCCCATCTTTAACATGTTCACGACGGCGTGCACCACCGGTGGGTCATACCGCCACAGCTTGGAATGCCAAGCACAGGCACACACGCACCTCGATAAGGATCTAATCTTCATATATACGCTCAGAGAGGAAAAAGAAATTTGAGTTCTGAGTTTTATGGAAATAAAATAATTTTCCTGTACATGGAAATATAATAATATTCCCGTTCACTCTGTTGAGGGTTAATGGCATACTACAAGGCTCCAAAAAACAATGGCAATAAGCTTCCTAACTCTAAAAAATTACCTTACAATAGAATTTTCTGCCATTTTACCATGAGTAAATGGATTACGCGAAAATTCTAAAAACAAATTGCCTAACCCCTATTTGGCTTTTGGAGCTAAATTAGAGCTAAATTTAATGAGAGGACAATTCCATGCAACTCAAACATAAAAAAGCCCCATAGTAGATACCCTATATGTATTTTATTTATGTATATTAAAATACAGCACTTAATCTAATTTAGGAGCATCAAAGAGATGAAATTATAAACTAATTTTGAATATTCTCAGAAAGGGAGGAAAAATCCTATTAATGTACCAATATTGAAAACATGAACTTCATAACTTCTAGCATTTTAATCATAGGTATTGCCACAATTCATTTCACAGTGATCTGACATTGTCACAAGCTAGAAAAAAACATCACTCCTTTTGAATTTTTCAGCAAACTTCAGACTGCCAAAAATTGTTCCCTGCCATGTTCTGCCTCAACCATTCCTAATCATTTGATTTGAAGAATTTTGCCAGCACTGAGAGCCTGATGAAAAAATTTATGCTTTGCTGCCTAATAGTGATTCATCACAAAAGCCTGTGCAAAATGGTAGTCTGCATTACCGCCAGGCAATTTTTATTTTTTGTAGTTTATTTTAAGTAAGAGGAAGAATATCAAAATTTCTTTGCATGAAAAGTTTTAAAATATTTTTTCCATTAAGCATACATAACTTCGATAATGATATACTTTTCCACATCTCGGAAATTGAAATCTAGCTTTCGGCCATTTTAAAAATCAAAGAATGGGTAAAATTTAATTTTAAAAGAATATTTGTAATGTGGAGATGTCGTTCTCTTCGTAAAAAAATAAAGAAGAGCAACAATTAAATATTTTGGCCGTGACGAGATGAAGAAGACGACCGTTTCGCCATTCTCCTAGTTTTTCGCATGTTTTTTTTTCACTCTTCCAACCGTAGAAGCTAAAGGTTTACATTTAAACACTTTTCAATTAATGCATTATGTAGTCAAATAAACAAGGAGTAAAATGATATACTACACGACTCTATGGATCTCTGTCGGAATTTCATACAAATGCTTAAAGTTCAGCATTCTACCTCTTTTGTGCCGATAGTAGGGCACATTTCACATTCATTATGCAACTCTGGAACTATCTGTATTTAACTTCAGAAACAAGTACAAACATTCATTACCATTTTTCAGATTCATTAAAGAAAAAAGTGCATAGTATTGATAATTAATTCCATGGCTGTATACACAAGATACATTTAAGAGACAGCATAGAGAAATAGAAGATAAAAAGAGCTCTCACACTTGGGTCCATCGTGGATGACAGAGAATACATTGACCATGATGGTTACACTGTAGAACAGTGGCAGGGAATGTAGACCAGGAACCATTGGGTTTGGTGCCAGCAGAATAAAGCGACGGATGATAAGGTAAATCCCAACTGACACTAATCCAGACATGACTGGTGAGATAAACCATGATGCCACTGCAGAAGGGAAAAAATAATTAGGCAACTCTGAAGAATCTACACAAACTTTACCACAACTCTCAAAACAATTTTGTAATTATTTATAATTGTTGAATTCTTCTTTTAAATGTAAGAAACTAGTTCTTCAGTACACCCACGTACATCTTTATTTCAGTTACTTACTTACAACAATGCTCCAACAACTTATTTACGTTTTGGTTTCTAAACTGTTACATGCCGATGGATTTTTCATTATTTCTTTTCAATATCAACAATTATCAACACATTAAAATACCATATTCAGAATTTACAATGCCTAAAAAATATTTAAGCACCCTAGGAAAAGACTCAACGAACACTAGAAAATTCCAAGTAGCAATATATACCTGAATCTCTCATCAAATTCCAGGATTTCAGGGTCTAAAAAATTCATATTTTTCCGGTTTTTCCAAGCCACCCTGACACCCTCCACAAGCACACAAATTCACTTTATTCACTAAATCTTTCACGTAAGCATGTTATAGAAAATATAATCTTTAATATAAAAATGCTAATGGCATTTGAAGCTGCCAGCACTTACCAATTGTTAGCAGTTTACTCCAGCCTACGCCTCCACTCCCCTTGGCAACCAGAGAGAAGCCCACAGTCGCTCCAACAATGCTGTGTGTACCACTGATGGGAAGCTTAAGGAAGGTGGCTACAATCAACCAGATTGCACTTCCAGCTGCAGAGGAGTAAAATGGAAATATGACAAATACAGCTTTAAAATCACTTCATATCGAATAATGTGCTTATGAACCACATGCAAACAAAGCCTGTATGCACCAAAGGCCATTTTACATGAGGCAGTTTTTTGCAGTCTGATGTATGGATGGATGTGTAGTTAAAATTGCATCACGTAAAGCAAGGACTTGCAAGAATGATTGTGCAAATGCATGAACAAAAGACATGAAAATAGCCCCTGCCCTAATTCCATGCCTGCATTCTCACAATTTCTGTACTTCAAATTGCACATTTAAGTGCCATGTTTAAACAGTCTTAACAGCACTTATTCAATGTACTCCATCCATCAACAATTAACAACTTCAGGATATGAAAAATTAAATTCTCCTTTTGTATGCCATATTCTTTTGGGGTAACTCATGACTTTCTACAAAACTTTTCTCCTAGCAAAAGCAATAAAGTGTTTCTTTTTGAACCCATGGTGGACCAATATTCCTTCACATAACAATACTTATAATGCCCTTTGTTTATATTCAATGCTGTGTTGTTTTTACTAAATAAAACCCAAGCCTTTCCACATTAAACATTGAGTGACCCTGCCACAACACAAAAACAGCTGCCAATATACATTTGACAACATGTTCTCCCAGTTGTAGCATAAAGGGCCCTCATAACTCAAATTCAATTACATATAATAAGCTAGATAATGATAATAAGTTCATAACTTCCACGAATGTTTTCAAGGCAATGATAAATCTCAATGAATAAGGCCTACCACTATATGGAGTAATGTCTATCAGATGACCTATAAATGGGAATATGTATGTACTTGTTTTATCTTTTTAAACTGATGTAAGTATTGACATACAATCAATTGTTTTTGTATTTAGACTTGCTTCAATACCATGTATGTACCATGGAAAAATTAAACTAATAAATTTAACATTAGTATCAACTCTGACCAAAAATGCAATGCAACTACTTTTAAATTATCAAGACAGTATGAGAGCAGGCAGGCAGTTCACCTCAGGCTTCCATTATCCATATCCCACTTCCCACTACTTAACATATGTAGTAGGTACTTGGTGTAAACATGAATTCTCCTGACACACAAGCCTTTATACCAATCCTTGATTATTACCAAACAGGTCAAAACTAGCTGAGGTTTTAGATCACAATTCTGGAATATTCAAACTTACAATTACATAATTCAAAATATTTGTCTTTCAGCAGTCTCATATCAAAGCTACAGCATTAACACACTTCCTTACTATGTTAAATTCTTGGGCAAGGGCCTAGCCATGTTGAAACACTGGTTCCCGTTAGATCATCGAACTTAGCAACATTGGGCCCGGATGGGGGTTGGATAGGTGGCCCTCCTCCATACCGCTCTCTACCGGACATGGATGGAGAGGGGATACTCCCTTCAGACCATTGGGAGGCCGGAGGGAGATATACCCAGACCGGAAAGGTCAGGGGGAGGACACCCTCCATACCTGTCCGAGGAGGTTGGGGGGAGGCCTCATACCTCACTTCATACCTCTACCGTGGTGCTCTTGTCCCCTGTCTGCAAATGGCAGGCAGGTAAAATGTGGGATGGGACAATGGACCAAGAGGTCTGAGGGCCAGGAAGGGCCTCATAAGGTCCTCGCCCACCCTTACAATCATTTTAATTTCTAGATCTCCTCCAGCTCAGACAATTATTTTGCAAATTTCCTACGTTATTTATTGATGTGTTTGAAATATTAATACCACAGTCATTTTGTAACTACTATTCATCTCCTTCACTGAAGTAAAGAATATAAATGAAACTTATATATGGAACACATCTATGAAGCATTGAAGCAAAATGACTGAGTGCAACAGAAGCAGAAGATGTATGCAGGGATAGGGCAACTTGGAAGATTTTATTAAAGCATAGTCTGCTTCAGAGGCCTATCACCAAAAATTAAACTTTTTTTGACTGTGCCTACCCGGAAAAGAAACAGCATGATGGGAATGCGCGCATGCATGCATGTATCGATGAAACAAAACAGTCTTTCCCACCATTATGCATACGACAATTCATTTAGGGCTGAAACAACGTGGAACTGGACCAAGTTAATATTAAATACATGCAAAGATATCTCCACTTCAGAGAGAGAGAGAGCAAGAGAAGGAGGCACAAACACACAACTCACTCAAAGCAGAGAGGCACCCGAGCATGAGCTCCTTCTCAGAACCCTCGTACAGCTGTGTGTCAAAGATGCCTTTCCTCATTGTATCCGAAACCTTGTATCCTGTTTAAAATGGAAGAGTAAATAACATAAAATTTATTAATAAAAGAAGAGGAACAATTAACACTTAGTAATAATCAAAGATCAGATAGGTAACTACAATATAACAGACAGCACAATAACATAGAACTCAAAAGATAGCAAATGTGGATGGCATGATTGCATAGATCTCCAGATACTTCATGAAAATATCTCTATTCTTTAATGATATTTGTGGAATGACTGAGTGGATGACACTGGAAGTGGAATGAGTGGATGACACAAATTTTGTTGGAATATGGAGATGGGGAGCATTTAGCATGTTATGTTATCGCAAGGAGTTGTCAGGGCTCAGAATGGGCATGGGATTTGGTGAGAGATTTGGCAGTTTTCAGACATTTTAGTATGGGGGAGGTTAGCAAAGTATGAGGTTATGGAAGGACAGTACCAAGACAGTAGGCTGGAGGTGACTATATGGTTAAAAAAGAATGGGAAAAGATATTTTGGATATATGTTGCACAGGGAATGCATGCATTGAACATAGGCAGAAAAAAAGCCAGAATTTTCCATTTTTCACTCCAGCATCTCCTGAGTCTGTGTCCAGAGGTGGGACACTCTTCCAGGGTGGTGTTTATGGCTTGAAAAACATTTTTTGACATTTTTTAATAGAAAGAGGAGTAAAACTATCAGCTATCCTGAGAGTTAAAAATTACATTTAATGGTCAATGAAAATTGAGGAATCTTTCTATTTTATCCATTATCATCAACTAACAAACAAAACATTTTGATAGTTCTATAAATGATTTTGCAATGATAAATCAAGAAATTGACACTTTTAATTTTCATCGTAATTTTTAAACAAAAGAAATAGAATTATTTTTTCTTAAACTTAATTTTCAAATGGTGTGTTAATATTACAATTATTTTTCTTAAATTTAATTTTCAAATGGTGCGTTAATATTTACTGAAAATGGAACACCTAAATTTGGTGATTCCACAAGGTTTTCTTAAAATAGGCACAACCAGAGTTTCGACATCGGACTTCATCTACCTTAAGATGAAGTTTGACTTTGAAACCCCGCACATATTTTTTAAAAGTGAAACCTTGTAGAATCACCAAGTTTAACTGTTTCATTTGAGTATGAATCAGTTCCACTAAGTCACATCTACCACAAAGTCTAAGAGGAAATATGGAGTGCATCTGTTTGGTGTGTGGTGACTTATGCACGGGGTTCCTACAGGAGCAGCACAGGCTCAATTTTTGGCAGGGTAGGAGATTTTTTTAGCCCCAAGCACTTCTCAGGTGCCATACAGAGAGCACTTCAAGAGCCATTGGATTGGATTCAAGAGCAATTGGAGCTCCATAGGGTAACTGTACAATGTTAATTTGATTGGCCCATCCATTGGGTGGAGAAAAACTGTGGAGCTCCCACCCAATTACCTCTTCCTCCTTTATAAATAGAACTCCCATTCAGAAGAATTAAGAGAACAACAATTATTTAACATATATTAGCCCTTCTTGTTCGTTGTCATGCCCATGACCCACCCAAGAGCATATCTCTGCACCCACAAATACACACATAAGCAGGCAATACACACCATGCAGGAGTGGACAGGGACATGCTAAACAAGTCTCCACTCGAATACAATAAGTTTGCTTCAATTTGCAATACTCAAGTACTAGTGTCCATCTCCACTTCTCAGATGGCAACTGCAATGAAAATATTGGTGTGAAGGCTTCCGCGGCATATTGAAGCTGAAGGTTGAATTCTTTTGGGTGTTTCACCATATCGCTGTTTTTAAAACAACAATTTAGCCTGCGTTTCAGCAGGTGTCTTCAGGTCGAAGTAATGATTCCTTCTTGAAAGCTTTGGTAAGTTATCGAGGTATCAAAATACCCAAAGAATTTCAACCTTGAGGACGGGTATCACCTCCACAGCACTTGGAAGTGACTTTCCCATGAAAAAACGGTCAACATGGGGAATTCCCACCAATGGAGAAAAATGGAGCCAACGTGAAAAAATGATGCCTCCAATGAGGACTTAGAAACGGGCCTATATGAGGTAATCGATTACTGGCATCATTACTTCGACCCGAAGACGCCTGTTGGAATGCAGACAAAACTGTTGCCTTAGAAAAAAATGACTTGGTGAAATACCTGAAAGAATGCAACCTTCAACTGCAATGAAAATTTTCCAGGAATTCTAGACAACTAATGGAAATTAATTTGCGTTCTACCACTTCCGTTTCCTGAGAAATTCAAAATTTTCTCATGCAATGGGTCACACCTACTAGGCACTAGGCTAGGTTGACTAGGGTCAACATCGAACTACTACCTGGGACACCTATGGATGAAACTCTGCCGGATATAACGACGAGCACTGCATCGCTAAAAAAAAATTTAAAAGGGAAATGGTTCCTCACCTATGAGGATGGCTCCAGCGATTTCGAAGACCGTAGCCAGGAAGCAGGCCTGCCGAACGGTCAAAACACGCGAGCCGACCGAAGTGCCGAAGGAGTTGGCGACGTCATTCGCGCCAATGCCAAAGGCAAGCACGAAGGCCACTAAGAAGCCCAAAATGACAAGCCACAGCACTTCCGGAGCGAAGGGATCCATTGTCACCAGTCTTTGTCGCAGCAGGGACCACCGCCAAGAGCTACCACCACCTGCCTGCTACTACTTATGCACGGGGGCACGGAGTCTCTCTCTCTCCTCTCCCCAGGGGAGGAAGCGAAGAGTAGAGAACGACTCTCCCTTGCAACCGGCAGCGAGAGCAGACACCCCTGCTCTGCCAATGGATGGGTGAGGGGGTGTTTTTGACCTCCTTAGGGGGCAGTCAGTCACTTTCTGGTTCCTCTGTCCCCTTGGGATGACGGAGAGGAAATGCCACGCCTCCTCTTCTCGGTGGTACACACGATACTCGGGCTTATAATAATTATTATATACGTATATATCACAGACCTTGGGCGCCTCTCCGCTCCGCTCTTCTGCGAGACCGCGGGAAACAAGCGAATTATGGCGTGCGCAAGACAGAGAGAGAGAGAGAGACTACACAAGCACACGCGCACGAACCCCTTTTCAGAGATCCGCCTTTGCAAAAGCCGCCGGGCGATTTATTTATCAACTATGCAAGGGAACTCGCGAGAATAACTTACGAAAATAAAACTATGCAAGAGAGCTTTATCCCACTCCTCACTTTCGGCTTCCCTCTTGTCACTCTCAAGTATCTATTCCTCAGCTATACACACACACTCAAATACACAGGAATTCGACCGGAGCGATCCAGGAGCATTTTAAAAACCCAAGCTGTGTGGATATCAAAGTCCACAACCTTAATACACCACAATCGAACTCAGGAGGCTCTTCCGAAATGCTCCCAATATCCCGAACGCCGGAATTTATTCTCAAAAGAGCTCTCGATCATGGACCGCTTGGTGCTCCCTAATTTCTCGCCGAATATTTCTTCATTCGACGGACAGAATATTTTCCTCTCAAAAAATAATCGGCTCGAGGCCCAGGGGCAGTTTTTTCCGCCACCTTTTTTCCTGTCACACGGACACGGAAATAACACGGCGATGACACCCAAAAACTACAGCCTCTCGCTATATTCCCAAAACCCTTATACTTCCCCCGTCAGTCACACGCGACTTCAACCAGGAAGTGGACGCGATTCTAATTCTCTGGTTCTCAAGAATATATATATATATCACAAAAAAGAAGAATGTGAACAGGAGAACGAAGCGCAAGGGAGCGGTAGGATAAAAGCAGCGACGTTCCCTTTCCCAATCTTCCGATCACACACAACAAAGTGACCTTCTCAACAACAACCCTGCAAAAATGCTTCTACGAAGAGCGATAATAACAATGCTTTTTTTACTGTTTGAAATCTCGAACGGTTGCGTTCGATCTTCGCGCGCGAAACGAAAACAAAAGTGAGGGATGGGGCGCTGCGTCCTCAACACGCTGTGCCCTCGAGTGCGTGGCGCTCTTCCAACGCATTCGCCCGTAAGGGGAGGATGGACTGTCGTGACTTGTTCACGACAGCACGCTGCACCCTCCGGAGTACCAGCCGGCAGTGCGCCTCAACCCAGGGGTCTCTTGTGTATCAGCGGCCGCGCCGTGCCTCTTCTTCCAGCAAGGGGGCGCGCAAAGAAGTCTCCTCTTACAGTCTTCGGGGACAAAGAGTGTGGTGTTCGGCCGGAGGAGGGGCCTTTGGCGGGGATCACGAGCAGCAGCTGCAGCTGAAGACGGCGACGAGTCTCTGGCGAGCCTCCCGCGAAGGTTGTGCTTGGGGCGCTGCTGCAACGAGACAAGGCCGCCAGCCAGCGGCAGGCCGAGGCAAGAGGGTCCTCGTGAAATCCAAACGCTAGGTCAACGTTTCCATGCAAACTCCCTTCAACAACTTGTGAGCAAATCTAGAGAGGAGGGTCGTTGGAATACAACAACAATTATGCCATCTCAAGTGAGCACTTAATGGAAAGGAGAAACACATTTCAATCAAAGAAGTCTCAAAGGAAAAAAGAGGACATTGAAAAACATGAATCCTCCTATGATACCACCATTTCTGCTTTAGCTGTAACCATTACAAATGGCAGTTTCTCCATTGCTAAGAGAGGGTTTTTCAAAACAAGATGAATTCTTAACAAAAGTTTATGGAAAGCAGACAATAAACACAACTTGGTAGGTTATTTGACCCTCGAATAGAAAAACAATCGATGGACACACTGCATAATAGAACATTTAGGTGGAAAATATTCAGCCAATGGCTGACACTTGAGCCTTGGAGAGTGGAAAGTTGACATGGATATGCCGCGCCATAACTTCAGCATGAATGTGATACATAATTGCCATTTCCATTGCCTCGGAACTACACATCGGAGAGTAAACCTCCCACAATACAAGTCACTCTCTACGCTGAGTAGAGAATTACTCACAGTTAATTACAACCGCTGCCGGGAGGAATGCAAACCGTGGAATGATAATTGCTGGATTAAAACAGCAGCCAGGAAACAGGATCTGATAACGCAGCAAAAGCCGAAACACACATTTGAGCGATGGGCGGACAAGAACGCTGATGCGTAGCCCCCCAGGACCAAATAATATTTACTGCATATCTACAGCATGTCCTTAATGCCTTAGGTATCTTGAATAGTTGCGAGATGTCTAGATAATATCTTTTACGTTTACTAGATTTGGAATACACTGTATTTCATTAGACATTTTATTATGTTTCATAGTAAAGCATGATTATTTAACTTTCTTTAAGCTAATAATTTTTGTTCTAAATAGGAAGTGCACAGGAATCATCATGCAATAAAAGAAAGAAAAACATGCATCGGTAAACAATCGTCCAAGTAAAATAGGATTTTATTCTTTCCCGGCAAATGATGCTTGTAAAATTTTCTCAGAAATTCCACCCGGTCACCCTGATGACAATGAATGAGTCGTCCGTTGAAACGTTGGTGCTGTTTATCAATTAAATCCGGTGGAATTCCCGAGAAAATTTTACAAGAATCGTATAGGTGCTAAATTATAATTAAATAAAATAGGACGCCAGCGAAACGTAAGGCATAATGCCGTCACGCACGAGCCACACGGAACGGTGTAACCCCTCGTCCACCTCTTCCTCTTCATTTTGGTTCCAAATTAAGAGTAGGTACGGTAGGAGATTTTTTAGGAGAGATTAAACAAGTATATTACTTAAGGTAGTTTGAGCGATAAATCACTTTACATACATCAAATTCGATGAATATGGGCTCATCATAAAGAAAAACATTTCATCTTTCTAACGATACCAGCATATCATCCACTTACCATTATACTTTTCGAGGTATCAGCCAAAAAAACAGCCATTTTCCGTATAAAATGGCACACGTATGCACTCTAGAGAGACTTAATTAAAAGATGAGAAATTTCTAACGGACGGATCTCGTCAAAAATTTAACAGAGTACAGTTTGTATAAATTATCAACTATTTAAAAAATAAATTAATTACTCACCGCAGTAATTTTTACAGAGTCGTAAAAACATCTTTGGTTTTGAAGGCGTTTTCAGCGTAAGGCATGAAAAAATGAATCAAATTAAAACCTTATAAATGTAGGTGTATTTAGTAAATTACTGATAATTTCGTTAAAATTATTTAAAGTTTTGAAAGTAATAAAAAAAGTTTTTGCGCCATTAATGTTAAAGTATTTACTTCATGCTCCTTATAGTTGCTTAACTTGAAAAACAACATTTCCCTTACGAGTGCGATCCTTGATCAACCGGTCCATTGTGCCATCCATAGGTAGGGGGTTGGACATCTAGTTTCCTTAAACCCTTCCAAAATTGCCTTAAAAATCACGAAACCTGGGTGACGTGGTGGCCTGCACTTTGGCCCGGAAAGCCAAATTTATGAAGAGACCATAAACTATTCCAGTATTGTTATATTAAAAACCAATATGTCAATACTACAATATAGAAGTAGGTATTGGTTTCAATAATCAAAATTGACAATTGACACTAGTTTGACCCAAGAATATCATATATACCATATTGATATTGCCATCGCAATCAAAAACTTGGGGTATTGGTTATTGACCATGGATTGAAAATATCACCCAGCTCTATTCCTACCTTCCCCTATAGAGCCCAAAATCCGCACCCTTCTCTCACCCTGCCCCATCATTATTCCAGCCATTATTCCATATTCCAGGCGCCTTCAACAGCACATTCCCTCCTCATTACACCCTTCAGCCGTGCCGGCCTCGGTGGCGGCGGGATAACGTCCCTACCTGCTAATCCGAAGGTCGCGGGTTCTAGTCCCGCCTGGGTGGGTTTTTCTCCGCTCAGGGCATGGGTTATATGTAATGAGTTAATTGTAAGAAAGGTCTTTAAAGACCTAAATTCGCTCATAAATAAAGACGTATTATTATTCAGCCACCTCTTCTGCCTACTTCGAATCCCTCCAACCATAACCTCTTTCCCTACTACATTCGACACCACCTCGTTCGCCTTCCTCCTGCCCTAGCTTATCCTCTACATCGCTCTCCAAAGCCCACATCTCGAAAGCCTACGCTCACTCTCTTTCCACACAGACCAAGTCTCAGAACCATGCGACGCTACTCTCTATATTAAACACGCTCCAATAATATTTTCTTCGCACTTTCACTTGCATTATCTGTGATCATATCCATGGTACTGCTAATAAAAGGTATGTCGTTGCGCGTTGATTGGGTCGAACACTATGACGTGATTCGGATTACATTAAGTAACTTACTACTGGGTACGGAGTGCATTTTGTAATTGAGACTTGTGTGGTATTCGGATACAACAGCAATGCGAGGAAATATACGAGGGAAGAAATTTTTTTTAGATATCCTACAGAATCTACACGGGTGAAGCGGGTCCAGGTTTGCCGGATACGAGACAATTGTTGAAAGGGTGCGGAATATGCGGAACGCGGAAATGCAACTAGCCAGTCACAAGCAAGGAAATTGCGGAAAGGCGGAGTTTGATTGGCTAGATGCATTTCCACGTTTCACATCCACACCCGTTCCAGATCCACGAGGACTCGGCTCTAGAGATTCAACTTTCATTAGTAAATAAATTGTTACTAGGGTTATTACCGCTGTAAACTAGAGTGTATTCTCAAACTACAAATTTAGTCATTATAACCGATGAAATATACCTACTGTATATCAGTACTTAAGGATGCAAATATCTACTTGACTCCATTCTGTCGTAACTAAAAACTAAATTATCGAGGCTTTCTTCCATTATTCCTATGCTAATTCTCTAATCGTCTGCTGCGCACGTCACCCGGATGACGTCATGCGCAGAACGGACTCATTTTGGCCACGGGAACGTCCTCCCTTGTATTAGCAGTACCATGATCATATCCAGTCTCAAGGAGAGTACACACTTCTTTTGCCAGAGCTATTTTTCTCATTTTTTTGCCGCTAAACCCAGTTTTCTTCCAAATGCCAACTGCCCTGTTCTCTTCTCATCTTTCCTTCTCTCTTCCTCCTCCCCCCTCATCTCATAACCAAGAGAAGTCTTCCTCCCTATCTCTTTCCGCCACTCTTCTCCGCTAATCCACCGCACGTGCACTTCATTTTAACGACATTCGCGCCGAGAGTGTAGAATGCTTCACGACTGGGGAAGTAATACAGGCGGTCGTGACCATCAAACACAAGGAAATAGTGGTGGCACTTAGAGAACACAACAGTATCATTGCAACTGTTTCGCATCCGAAACTGCCTCGGTGAAATTGAATTTTTCGGCCTCGGTGGCGGTGGGGTAACGTCCTCGCCTGCTAACCCAAAGGTCGCGGGTTCGAATCCCGCCTGGGGAGGATTTTTCACTTCCCAGGACATGGTTGTTTGTGCTTGTCCACTGTTGATTGTTACTACCTCGATGTAAAGGTGTTGTTTCGGTGGTAATTAAATAATAAAAAAAGAAACAGTTCCGTGAGATACCCTGTTGCGGACAACAGAGGCACACGAAACAACAGGCGATCGATCAGCGCTGTTAGAACATGGCTGGCAGTTCTGAATTCCATGTAATAAGAAATCTTTCATTCATATAAAGTAACAATTTCATTTGGATTCGTGAAAGATACTTCACAGTTTTAATTCTATCTGCAACGATGGACGGACATGTGTTGCCTGAATGTAATAAGAAAACTTTCACTCACATAAAGTAACAATTTCATTTTGATTCGTGAGAGATACTTCACAGTTTTAATTCTATCTGCAACGATGAAATTAAAACGTGTTGCCTGAATAAACCAGCAACCGCCTGCAAAAGATTAAAATCCAACAAATTGTTGCTTATAACCGCAACGCAGCCACACGTGCAGTGCAATTGGAACAGAATATAAGACAAAACAGTCAGCTTCAGCTATCAGTTGCCGCTGCACAGCACAGAGGCTTTGGCACGATCGCGAAATTAACCTGTTGTTTGCAATAATTATTTGAAGCAGTTGTCCGACCGAAAAAGTTTGCGGCTGCAGCTGTTTCGCTCTGACAACACTTAAAGCCACCAATACAAGGAAATCATCAGGAAATACGCGTAAAGAAGAGTCCTCGGAACCACTGAGTGTACGTATAGGGAGGGCCAATATAAACTAAGGCTCCACATTTATTTATTTATTTCAAAGTCTCCAAAAACGGCACAAAGGCTTCTTACATTGGTCGACAAGCAAACAAATAAATAGAAATGTTAACAAAATATACCCTAAAAATGTAAAACATAACAGATAAATGGTAATTTCCACACTTTTTAATAAAACCAACACTTAACAACCGACCATGGTTTCAACACATTGTGTCATTTTCAAGGTAGTGTGGAAATTACCATTTGTGTGTTCTTTCAACATGGATATAGCGAACTTCCACAAAATCAAGCCTGAAACGATTTTATAACAGATAAATAGAGAAATACTTAGGAGAGAAAGCTTGGGATTGGGATTTATGGACAAGGAGATGGGATAGATGGAGTCAACTCGGCAATATGTTTTCTGAGGACTGATTTGAAAACGGAGGGTGTGGAGAAGAGGTCAAGGGAGGGTAACTGCGAGGCTAGGGAGGTGAAAGTTTTCGGGATACGGTAGAATAGGGAGCGCTGGGACATTGAGAGTCTGAGTTTGGGAATGTCAAGAAGGGAGTTATTGCGTAGGGAACGAGAAGGAACATGAAGAGGAAAGAGAGGAAGAGGCAGTTGGTACGGAGAGAGCCACTCCAAATGATATGGAGGAACTTCATGTCGCATAGTATGTGAATGACGGAGAGAGGTTTGGGATTGAAAGGATGTATTCTTTTGATAAGTTTCATGTTATTTAACGCAATATTTGCAGCGCGCACATTCTCAGCCAGTTTCTAGTTGAAATTGATACATACGTAAAAAAAGGAGACTTGTGTAAATTGTTTATTCTAACATAACTAAAAGCAATGACCTGTGGGCAAGAAAATGAGGGAATTCCGATTCAGAGTGAATACTAGAAAATCTGAAATCCTGAATGCAAATATTTCTAGATTTTATGATGGCACAAACATTTTGTCTGATTGCATGTCTTTTTAAATGACCTGATGAAAGCAATAAATTTCCTTTATTTTAAGATTTCGCTTATAACGGGTTATATGCCGCGGGCTCAGCCCGACGGCTCCTGAATTCCCGAGATCCTCAATCGTCCAATATAACGTTACCAAACGCACCTCAAAAACTTCGTGTGAAATATTTGAGTCTAACGAATACTTCATTCGTTTCGTGAACAAGGAGGAAATAAATCGATAACGCAATTTGATTTTCTCAAAACAAAATCTGTTGAACAAAACCCACATCATTTCAGTTTTTGGTGAAAATGTGTAAGCTAGATACATTAATAATGCGTAATTGATCCTAACGAAGGCCGGTGCTCTATAAAGCCCCATGTTAAAGGAACCTCAAATATCTAAAAACATACATGCATCGATAACCTCAAATTTTTATACATAGAATTGAAGAAAATCTATGCACTTTCATTGACCAGTCACCTTAATGGCGACTTCGCGTATCGACTCTCCAACGAACTCTCGACACAAACGTCGGCTTGCCGTCGCTTGGACTCCGCGTGCAACGGCCGATGACCCGGGAGCTCCACGGAATGCCCGAATACAGTGCCCGAACCAAGCGGCGATCGGGCATCATGAGGGCCTGATTTGAATCCCGACAGTATTAGAGATTTTTTCAGAAGAATCCCAATCCCTACTTGGGATTTGGAGGGGACTTTAAAAAGTATTACTCAGTCCGTCGGATGGTACGGTAAACATTGAACCCTAGGCCCCTTCTGTTAAAAGATTATGCTACTTCCGACGCCTGGTTTCTCTCCACTGGTCCCATTATTCCCATAACTTCGTGCCCACCTTGTCACTGATCAAAAAGATACGCTCAGGATATCAAGAATTCCTCATCAAGAATTTATTAAAATGCAACGTTTCTCCACCGATGCCGGAGGCTTCGTCAGGTGAAGATGAAGAAGCCTCCGGCATCGGAGTGAAAACGTCGGGGTTTTCATCCATTATCGACGAGGAAATTGATCCGAAAGTATAATTTTAACCAGATCCCTATCCACCTCCTAGTGACGCAAATTATCATAGCTGTCTGTCGTATCTCATAAGAACCAACCACTCAAAACGAGCCTTGGAAAAAATGCCGAGGGTCGTGGGTGGTTAGGCTCCCCTTCCCGTCTCTCTCTCACAACCGTCGGGGGATGCAGCGTCTGTTCCCCTGATGGGGCACAACGTGTGCCATCACCGCCTAGCGGTTTGCGGCGAACGATCGATGCCAACATTAACTAACTCATTACGAAATGGATTCTGGTGGCTGGAGCGATTTTTGTGAAACTTTGCATACGTGTTCTTATTAGTGATATCTGCGGATAAAAGTGAATACATTTCCTTTTACCATTCTGGTATTTAGGCAATACAATGCTATTTTAACACATATCCTTTTGGCACATGAGATATAATTCGTAATAATTCGATTTCATATGTCCTGATTTTCTTCTAAACGCGTTATAATACATTTGATATTATTATAATAGTTGCTAACGAATATCAATGGGTTACCCCTAGTCACCGATTAGTAAAAACATATTTAAATTTAATTGCCGCCCAAATTCCGAGTACTGCGCCTAAAACTATTAATAACTCAAGTCATAATATGCTTATTTAAGACAAAAATGTAAAATATAACTGTTGTCTCATTTGCGTTGCTGCCTGTATGGTTGAGTTCCAACGCATAAATAGATGTACTTAAATTAAATATGGTCCTAGTAATTTTAGAACTATTCGAAGAAGTATTTAAGTAAGCTCTCCATTACCTACGATTACCGGTTCAGCCACCTTAATTGATGGATAAAGCATCAATTCAGAGATTCCGTTAGATCGCTATAAGCACAACAGTACTTTCATCAGACGAAATATTACTCGTTTCTGTCAAAATCCTATAGTATACAAAGTAAATGAAATATAAGACATGGTTTATAATGGTTGAAAATATTTCTGATGTGTTATATTACTTCAGGGTAAATGTTTTTAAAATCAATGGTCCCAAAATAAAAGAATTATGAATGTTTTCACGGATTCATTTAGCGACCGCTTTTGTCACGTAGGCGAAATTCAGGTGTCGCATAAGCAACAGTCGTTTCATCACATCAGCGACATCAAACCTGATGATATCCTTTGTGACGAAACCGGCCGTGCTTTAAAATGATCTGTGTAAAGATACATAATTGATCAATTTAATAATAGGTAAAGTAATTGTTTTTTAACCAAAAATGTCTAATTCACACTTCATTTTCACGGATATCAAAATCTCACATAAAATTTGGGATTTTGACGGCGTAACGACTCGGTGGGCAGCGTGAAAGAGACGGAAAACATCATCATTCCGCGTAGCACGCTCTCCCAGCGACAATAAAGTGAACCTCACGGCTTTACTCAAACGGTAACTCGTTGCGCAACCCCCTCCCCCTCTACCGGCAAGCGAGCGAATTAAAGCGTTCGCATGTAATTCACTCGCGAGAGGGCCAAGGGCAGAAGCTCTGCCGATCGGGGCGCCCCGCCGCGGAGAGGAAGTGAAGTAACTAACGCAAAGAGACCAAACAAGAGACTCGCAGCCAGCATGGAACCACCCAAGTTTTCCGAACACATCGCGATCCGAGAAAAGTATCGTCGTTTTCGGACGTTTCCAGGATATTGGCACAACAGAAGTAAAATAACAATTGATAAAAATAAAAACTCGATTTAATTATAAAGTACCAAGGGATCACATAAACGGAAATCATCACTGGATACCGACAACGCCCGCGAAGATCCAGAATGACAGCATTTTACGTGAAATACGGATCTTGGTAATACTGAAAACATTCCAATTCATACACAAAGCCTGCTTAATGGAGGCAGAAAACATGAACGAACAATCTACACAGGTGGATGGCCGCGAATTGTCGAACCTCCGCATTTTCGTAGAAATAACGACGATATACTTTTAAAATTGAGCCATTTTTTTGTTTTCGTAAATTCTAAAAATGTGCCTTTCGCCTAACGTTTCTTTCCATACTTGGTCCCTTAGCTTTAAGGTTCCATGGAGTATGTGTTACCCATGAAGGACAAATTAGATGCTCGCCAGAGAGAGATATGGGCGCTTGGGAAACAGAGGTGGCGAAACTTTGTGGCAGTCGCCTGAGCGAAGCGTGACGTCGAAGAGGGGAAGGCGCACGTGGAAGGGGGTGATAAAGGTACGGAAGGGAGAGGAGAGCAACATGGCAGGCAGTGCTGCCACCAAACCGCACTTAAACCCGAAATGGGAAGAGTCACGGCAGCGGCTTAAAACCACGATAGACACTGACGGAGATTAAAAGTCATCAAAGAGGCCGATCTAAACAATTCAATAATTTATTTGGTAGAAGAGACTTTATAGAGAAGGAATATTAGGATTATTAAGAACAGTAGAGCGTGTATGAAGCAATGCATGAGTGAAACTGAAGCAAAAGTGATTTGCAAAGATAGTGCATTATGGAGGAAATTTTTAAAAGGGAGCCAGTTTCCTAGGGCTAACGGCAATAACTAAATTCTTTGGATATGCCTACCCCGAAAGGGAATAGCGTGATTGGTATATATTTAACAGTTACCATAGATGGAGTTTTAGTTGAAGCGAATAAAAGATTGAACATTTTAAAGTTGGCAAAAACGATTGTCAACCTTGAGTAATCAAACGCGGGGACTGACTTACAGAGCGAATATGCCGAGGAAATCTGCATCCACGGGACCCTTCCACTGAAAAGGGTCTTCTGTGCAACTTTCACAACGGCCGTGCTCCAATTTGCGCTAAGGTTGTCTAGCCGTAGTTAACTAGTTAATTTTCCCGAAATCCAGGACGTGGCATCACGATCTCAGCTTCTGGACCAATTTCACGACCGTGAAAGGCATGGTGCAGGCTATTATATCCGTCTACTAGCCGACCTGTCGTGCTAAACCATCATGGCGTCTGGTACGGACAATTTCAGCAACAAAAATGCACTTGTTATTTTGTTTTCAAAATGTCTGATCCTCGGAACGAATTTATTTACCATCAATTAAATAAAAAACGTGGTTTCGCGATACAAACCGCAGACAAGAACCATGTTAGCTATCCAAATCGACGTATTATAGTATTGTTGCATAAACCACGACATAATTCAAGATTAAATATATGATTTACGTTCACCAAATGTTTAAATTGTAAGAATAGCCGATGTCTTACAGGACATTATGTGCAATTAAATCCTACGGAAGTAGACTCAGAAACTCATCTCTTTAGAAGGTAAAATAAATAAATAAAATGATACTCTTCCACCTTGAAAAATATAAATTCCCTCGACTAATTTTGTAATGAACTAAGTCATCTTCAACTGAGCGATAATCTGAAGATGACGAGGACTACTTAGACACTTAAGATAGAGGAATTATAATTTTAAAAATTTTGGAAAAAAAAATTATTTTCTACATCGATTTTTATGTCGTGATGTTTCATTTCCACGGCATGACGCCTGGGTAAACACAATAGCGTAATTTAAAGGCACTGCTGATTTCGATACCACTGAGAACATGCAGCACATAAATGCGTAAATCCGGCAGTTACACATGTAACTTTTCGAAGGCTTTCCCCGAAGACACCTCAATGCCCACTTCTGTCAACGCCTTGCAAATGAAACTCAAAATGTCTTAGTAGACAGATACCGAAGTTACACTAATATATGTAGATGGAAAGTTTTGGTAGAAAGGAATGAGTCAACGCCTTGCAAATGAGACTCAGCGACCGGACTTCCCCTTTAAATCCTGATAGTGTATGCAACCACCTATCCTTTCGTGCACTGCGCATTGCATAAAAATAAAGGATAATAAACATATAATATTCATTCCCTAATTTTATATCTTCTCATTCCCAAGTTACAATCAGCAATCGATTTCTTGCTGCACGATCTATATTAGTCACTCTGTTTCGCGTTAATATTCCTCTATCCCGCAGAGGAAACTCAAATGATTATAATGACAACGTTTCTTAGCAGACAGACACCGAAGTTATACTAATATAGATGGAAAGTTTTGGTAAAAAGGAATAGTAGGTATGTACTATGTTCATGAACGTACATTAGGTAGCAAGTAAATAGTAAGTCATTACTCGCAAAACATTAAGGAAATACCGTAAGAGGACGGTACCCTAGGTGGCTGATTCAAACCAGAGTCACGATCAAATAAAGAAAAACATTTATACCAAAATGCCGCCGTATTATTTCGTCATGGCCTTACACTGCATGATTTGTTCGTTTGGCCAGAATAAGTATATTTTACTACACATGTTTTAACTATCACTGTGAAAACACAGTAAAAATCAGCAATATAAATAAAACAAGCTTTTTCAGGATTTTGCCTTAGATATTCAGCTCACATTACCATAATAAAAAAGAAAAACATCAAATTGGTCGTGTCATGTGTGGCACAGAACGTAGTGTAGGGTTACTAATGTAGAAGAGTAGGATTTCGCGAAGCAGCACTCTTGGCGGTAACAGTAGCGCCGTTTTTATTGGACCCTAGTTGTTGAGTGCTAAATGTAGTTTACGCCAGTAGTTATGTAGCAGCGGATGGGATTGAAGGAGACACTTGGATAACTTCAGCGTGAACACGAAGATAACAGAGTGGCGGGTAAAGGCGTAAAAAACTAGAATAATTGTGTAAAACGAATAGTAATAATGGAGGCGTAAGAAAAATCTCGGTAAAGGTGAGCTTTCGTCTGGCAGTTGTTTTCGCGATTTTCACCCACTTTAAACAGAGATATAGGAACCAAATTCACCTCACTTATCATGCAAACCTTGCAAATTTGTTTAACACTTTCAACACAACAATGCATCAACTACCAAAATCAGACACCACAAAACAGTAATCAACACAGCAAATTTCTACGCCACCGAATGAACGCTATAAATACAAATCCGGATAAATAGAAGAGATAAAAATGAAGGAAAGAAAGACTCTGAGATGAATCCTGGGACCACTGAAAACAGAGAAAGACGAGTTTAAACACGGAAAGACTGACGATTTCCACAAGAATAAAGGAAGCGAAAACATTTCAGATACGATTAGGAAAAGAAGTTTGATTCATCGGTCACATAATGAGGATGGGGAAACGAATATTCACTAAACAAATTTTTAATCCTGTTTATAGTAATAAGAGTGGAAGCTAGGGTCCAATGGACAAATAAAAACATGGAAGAGAAGACGAAAACGAAGGATATAATAAAGGATAAAACTACATTGAGAAGATGGATAAAAACATCAAGGGTTTCCGGAAGAATGAAAAGAATAAAAGAGTTAGCACCTTGATAGAAGAGAGGATGAGAAAACAAAGCATAAGAAAGAAGAACTATTGGATAGCAAAAGCAAAAGTGATAAATAAGAAACGGAAATGAATGCGTAGAGTTGTTTTACGAGGCTATACTACGGCCAAACCCGAGAGATGAGGAATACATCTACATCTACATATTACCCCGCAAGCCGCCTCAATAGGCGTGTGGCGGGGGGTGTTAGGACACCAGCCGTTTACATATAAAAAGGAAACGCTCTAATGAAATTACGCCTAGCATTTATTGAAGTCC
The DNA here is from genome assembly GCA_963573305.1 of Pyrrhosoma nymphula. NCBI lineage: Eukaryota > Metazoa > Arthropoda > Insecta > Odonata > Coenagrionidae > Pyrrhosoma > Pyrrhosoma nymphula. The sequence continues at coordinate 81,465,952 of OY754333.1, read as the reverse complement.
CTTATTGTTCGGGGGAAAAGCGAATTCCCATACCTATCCGTTCGGCAAAATATCTCTCTTAATTTATCGTTTCTGTCGGACCTGGAAATATAGTGGGGTTCTAATATGATGTTCTCCGTGTCGCTCTGAAAGATATCTATTCTCAATTGTTCAAGCAATCTAAGCCTAGCGCGCAGCCTCCGAGTCTCTAGCGGTTCCCAGCCTAATTCGTTTAACATCTGTGTAACGCTGTCAGTACGCCCGTAGCTGTTTTTGACGAATCGCGCAGCTTTCCTTTGTATTTTATTAAGTTCCCGGACTAAGTCTTTCTGCACCGGATCCCATATGCTCGCTGCATATTCAAGGTGTGGCCGGACGAGTGCGAAATAGCACCTCTCTTTTACTTTTTCATCCGAAAATCTTCTCACAATACGCTTGACGAATCCTAGCTTCTTCAGAGCTCTGCCACAAATATTTCTTATATGTGCTCCCCACGATAGGTCCGAAGTTATCGTAACTCCTAGATACTTCACTTCATCTGTCGCCTTTATGTTAACACCATCCACAGCATATACATGGGAATAGTTGGACGACTTCCGCAAGAAATGTACCGCCGTGCATTTGCTCAGATTAAGTTCGAGTCCCCACTCTTGGCTCCACACATGAACGTTGTTTAAATCCGATGATAGAGTTTCAAAGTCAGGGTGATCACTAATTTGACGATAGATGACAGCGTCGTCGGCAAATAGACGTATTTTACTGCTAATTCGAGAGCATAGATCATTTATGTATATAATGAACAAAAGGGATCCGATCACGCTTCCTTGCGGGACACCTGATGTCACTTTAACGACATCAGAGCTAATTCCGTCAAGAACTACCTTTTGCTTACGATCACTCAGAAAGTCGCGTATCCAGTTTACTACTGTTTCGTTTAGTCCGCATGACTGTAATTTGTATAAAAGTTTGTTATGAGGTACCGTGTCGAAAGCTTTCTTAAAATCTAGAAATAATGCGTCAATAATAATGCCGGCGTGATGAATGGTACGATAAAGGTAACCCTGAATGATGGAAAAATGACGGCATATCGCGGACGAATACCTGGGAGATGCGGCGGAATGCCAAGATAGATAAAAGCGTAGGAAAGAATTGCATCATTCGTAGAAATGAATGGGAAGCAAAGATGAAGGCGCACGGGGTAGTACGCCATTATCGCATGGAAGTGAAAACAGGATGTGTAAGGATGAGCATGTACCTATATCAACACATCAAATGCGGCGCCAAAAAATAATTGATTGACGTTATTTCTGGAGCTTTGGTCTATTATTTTTTCAATTAAAAAACCACTAATTTGCCAACGTTTCACCTCTTTATCTTCATCAGGGCTCAAAATACAATACTTAAGTAAATACATGAACAAACGTGCTTGAATATACATAAATATTTTTAACAGCTATTAAGTAAATACCTTTAGGTGACATTTCACGAGGAGAGTCAAAGGTTTATCACAGTTAGTTTCCAATACATGACAACAATGTTTTTCTTAGAAAAAAAAATTATCATAAACAAATATTTTAATGAACAATTATTTTTTTTAACAAAATATTAAATTAATAATCTTAAGCAAAAAAAAACAAAGTAAATATTAAAAAATAAAATAAAAAACAGCTAGATATCAGTTTTATAAGTCAAATTTTGAAAAAAAAAGGAATATCCTAATGCTGATGGTTATCATATCTTGCAAATAAAATAACATATAAACCAGATAAAACACAACATAGAACAGTATATTTAAAATTAAAGAGCAAAATTCCAAAGGATTACAAGAGTAATGTTATTTATACCATATCTTACCAAGAATGAAAAAAAACATGTATAGGACAAACCGCACAGTATCTAAAAATAGATTGAATGGTCATCAATCGTCAATAAAAACAAATACGGGAACCTGTGCCTTGGCTAAACATGAGCTTGATTACAGCCATACTTTTAACTTTAAGGATGCAAATCCACTGGATTTTGAACCTAACCTCCAAAAGAGAAATTTCAAAGAAATGGCGCACATAATGCAAAATCCAAATGCATGCAATAATAGAACAGATTTACAAAAATTGACCAAAATATATCTTAATCTGATTCATAACTTCCACAGCAAAAATATTGTAACATAACCATCACCATTAGACTATTCCTTTTTTTTCAAAATTTAACATATAAAACTGATATCTAGCTGTTATTTTATTTTTTAATATCGTTTTTTTTTGCTTAAGATTATTAATTTAATATTTTGTTATACATAAAAATTAATTGTTCGTTAAAATATTTGTTTATGTTAAACATTTTTTGTTTCTGAGAAAAACATTGTTGTTATGTATTGGAAACTAACTGTGATAAACCTTTGAATCTCCTCGTGAAATGTCACCTAAAGGTATATACTGAATAGCTGTTAAAAATATTTATGTATATTCAAGCAAGTTTGTTCATGTATGACTTATGTATTGTATTTTTAGCCCTGATGAAGCCTACATAAAGAGGTGAAACGTTGGCAAATTAGTGGTTGTTTCATTGAAAAAATAATAGACCAAAGCTCCAGAAATAATATCAAACATAATTAAGTGGTCAAGATTATATACATATTACATATACAAGTTTTTAAAAATAATTACAGTTTAGAGCACGTGGGATTCATTTCATTTTTATCTACCGGTGTTTCTCCACCTTCAACATGAATCATACATTTGGGTATTCTACCAGCTGATTGGTACGTTTTTCGAAATGCCTTTTCCCAACATCCCAATTTCTGGAAGATCCCTCGTTCGCCCATATAAATGGTTCTCCAGTAGGTCTCTCTTCACGTCCTCATACCCTCTGCCTCTCCTTAAGTCGTCAAAAATACTTATGCTCCACCTTCTTCTTCCACGCTACCCCAGCGTTCTCCCCTCTATCACCCCTTCAACATGCCCTCCCCTATGTTCAAAAGTTTCAGGCATCACTTTGTCGAGTTTCAGCAGTTTTGAAAAAGGTATATTTTATATTTCCACACGATAATTTACTTTCGACCGCGGGTACGACGCAATGGCGTCGAAGAAACATTTTAAAGAACAAAATTTTCAATTCTTAACGGTCATATATAAACATTACCACTGTGACTAGCAGACCTGCTGCCTGCTTTGCAGGCAGACTGCCTGCAAAGCAGGCAGCTTCTGTCTGGTGTGCTCTAGACGTGAACTTGGTGTTTTTCATTTTCCTTTTTTTTTGCACTACTATATATTTAAGTGCACCCCATTTAAGTGCACCCCGGAGTCCCGAGAAAGATAGACTCGCTCTGAAAAAGTGAACCCGGGAGTCCCGAGAAACTTAAGTCCCCGGAATCTAACTAAATTTAAACTCTCAAAAACATGCTTGTTTGCATTTTTCTTTGCACTACCAACTTCTAAAAATCCAAAACTACTACCAAATCATACAGACAGAGAATCCACATTTAATGCACCCAACCTAATTTCCCTAGCTCAAAACTCGAGAGAGAAATAAACAACATGGATACAGAATGACTGACTAACTGGCTGACACGCTACAAAAATAATATATATAGAAGGTAAGGGGGGTTGGAAGGGAGCCCCAAACCAGAACATCAAGTGACGGCGCGACACTGTCGCAGAACGAAAATGAGGGCTGCAGAAAGATAAGAAAGATATATTACTAAAACGTCCGCACTCGCAGAAAGTTTTTCGTCTTAGTATCAACCGTAGCAGAAAGATAAAACACATTCTGCTTTGGGGGAAGGGAGCAAGGCCGGAGAGGGGAGCTGATTAGGATAAGGGATAAGTGACTGGAATTTTTAATGGAGCGAGGAATTGGGGAGCAAAAGCAAGGACAATAGAGGTGAAGGTCTAATACTAGGGGGACGATAACTAATATTAGACCTTCACCTCTTTTGTCCTTGCTTTTACCGCCCAATTTCTAGTCCAATTGAAAATTCAATTCACTTATATCTGACCCTATTCAGCTACCCTCTTCGCTCTTTCTCCCTCCCCCTTAACCTTCCCAGTAGGTATTACATTACATTAAAGTAATCTACTGGTAAAAGGTAGGTTTTATTGAAAGCCAGGGAAAATCCTCCAGATTTTTACAGGTGCAGGGCACTATCTAACTCTAGCATTTCTTTCTTCTTCTCCGCGTGCGCCCTACCTTTCTTCATCCCATTCCATCAAACCTATACCAAGTCCTCCCCTTCTCCGCTTTCCCAACATCCTTCCCTCTATCACTGCCTTCAGCATCCCATCGTCCCTCTTCCAGCTACCTACCCTGACTCAACCTGATCTCATGCAGAAGTCTCCTATCCTCACCCACCATACCAAGCACTTCCTCGTCTGTCTTCCTTTCCGTCCACCGCACCTTATTCATTCCACTCCACACCCACGGGTAATCTCCAAAACCTATTCTCGCCTTCTATCTCATTGACAGTTTACGTTTCTGCACCATACAACACAAAAAGAAATTATTACAATAAATATTTATAAGCGATTCCATGTCTAAGTGCGCTAAAACTTACATCAACCACGGTGGAATCCTAATTTTTAAAATCATCATTGGCCCTTTACAGAAACTAAGGAATATGAACTTTTAACTGTCTATCTAAAGCGGCATACCACCGCGGCGGTTACTTTACAAAGTAATATTTTTCGCCCGACAGTAATGAAAAAATGATACAATATTATACCTACCTACGTAAGATAACGCAAGAGAAACTCAACCACCCTCCAACCCCCTTCCCTACCTACCCTAGCTACCTCTAGTATTTCTTTTTTCATCTCCGCGTACGTCCTACCCTTCTTCATCCCGTCCCTAAAACCTATTCTCTATCTTCCCCTTCCTCACTTGCCCAACATCCTCCCCTCTATCACAGCCTTTAGCAAACCATCGCCCCTCATTACCGCTTCCAGCCACCTACCCTGCCTCCCCCTAATCTCATCCAGAAGTTTACTCTCCCCACCAACTATGTCAAGCACCTCCTCATTTGTCTTCCTTTCCGTCCACCGTGGCTTTTCCATCCTCCTTCACACCCACATTTCGAACGCCTGAAGCCTTTTCTCGTCCCCTTATCCACCCTTTCCGCCTTCTTCAAACTTCCGCCACAAACTTCCTTTCCTATCCCACCATATATAATACCTCCTCGTTCGTCTTCCTCGCCACTCAGCTTACACTCTCCATTTTCCTTCAAACTCATATTTAAAATGCCTCCAGGCTACGCAAGTCCTCTCTCCGCAATGAACAAGTTTCCGACCCACACAGCGCCACGCACCATACATCAGAGTTTTCACCAAGAAGGAGAGATAGGACGAGAAAAAGAATAAACTGTGGACGGGATGACTCTGTTTAGCATCAATCACAATCAGTTGTGTCCCTAAGGTCTCTAGCGACTTTTATCTCAATCTCTATGGATACTCTTTTTGTTATTACTTTATACTAGGTAACCCGTGCGAAAATTTCGCACTTTCACGCTATCAGGGAATAAGTATGTTAAATAAACGGTGTAATTGGGTTTTAAATAGAGAAGAAGGTGTATCATAAAGTACTTTCTTTATACTTGTTTTCTTGCAAAAATATACTAAACATATTAATACAATACAGGCAAGAGAGTTTATCGAAACTTTTAAGTCAAATTAATGGGTAAATAGTGAGATTGAATTTTTCGTCAGAAGCCGGTGATTCAACGTTTAAAATGATACCTCATTTATCACTGTAGGTGCAGTATTAACGGAGCACATACGGAATGACAGAAAAAGACCTTTCTGTAATAATATATATGATTCTATAGATTTTTCTAATTGGATAAGTGGATAAGATTGTTTACTTCAACATTAACCTCTCTTTGGGGGAAAAACGCCACGCCAACCCCTGCGTGAGGCGTCAGGTCAGGCGCCAGCCACCCAGTAGAGGTATAACACTGATACACAAGTACTCACGTCAGGTTTGATGTCGCGCGATGCAAATTTGTATAGTAAACCCTTGACTATCTCTATCGACTGATCACGTGGAGGAAAAACCTTTCACGGAGATCTTACACATTAAACGAATATTGCAGACGCAATGAAGAGCGCACCGACATAAAGATATGTACTGAGCCAGGATGATTAGAGAATTCCCCCATACCCCACGCCCCATCGGCGGCTCGCAGGGTATAGCATTCAGATGTAGAATTTTCATCCCTGCGTGAATCTACTGAATCCACCACTAATGTCAATGGCTCCACGGAGCGAGACCCTTAAAAACGCAGAGGGAACACAGCCATCCTCCCCCCACCCCCTGTGATTAGGGCTGCATCATTCTGAATCATCAACCACACTTTCGCAGCTCTTGAATGTTCACATTTCAGCGCAGAGTTAAGAAACTATAAAAAAGGCACCCAGAGGGTCATTCCATGTCAAATGATCGAATAGAAAATTAATTAGTTGCATGAACATTTTTGAAAAATCTATTATTTTCACGCGCACACCTACAAGCATTGGCAGTTGACTAAAAAACGATTTTTTAAATTTAACCCTTCTCGTTCTCTCACGGCAGCCATTTTTCCAAGATGGCGCATGCTAAGTCATGAGAATTTTGATGCTCACTCTATCCTTATTATTTCAAATACTAACGATGACAGACGAGAGATACTGAAACCACACTATGTTACACACGTTGGATAACATTTCCTTTAATTTTCCTTTTTCCCTTTGAATTTCTTTATCGTTGAAATTGAACTTGAAGTAAATATTAATTTCCTACAGAACACTGGTTTTCGACTCTATAAAACTGTACGATGGAGAAAGTCTCAAATTTGATAGCTCTGGTACTTTAATTAATGAAGTAGATGGATAATCTCAGAAAATGTTATACGTGTGGAACTAACTATTTTTATTCTAGAAGCAAACAAAAATGGCTTCGCGCTCAAAATCAGCCATTTTTGTACTTCATTTTCTCCGTTGGGTGACCTCTGGTAATAAATAAAGAAAGAAGAGCACATAGTAGCCGTAAGGGCGATACTTAAGTTTCGATAGCTTCTACGACGATAACTGAGCAGCGATGGACATGACTAGAAAATGACATCGTTCCAGATTGAGACGAGGGCTAGCTAAAGACTCTTTGACATTATATACGAATTTATTCTCTCCAAGCAAAGGTTGAACGAAAGTTCTTCTCGGGCTACACACCGGGTCAGATCCTTCGTTGACGCCAACGTTTCGATGCGCGAGTCGCGCCGTCTATTCTTCCTTCCTCTCCTCAACCTTCATCCTTCCTTCGCCTTCTTCCTTCATCTCCGCCTACGTTTAAAGGACCTAATTAGGTGTGTAACCCGAGAATAATTTACACTCTTTGACATTGTACATGCGTTGTACACGGCCAATTCCGACAGGTCAAATAAAGGAAAGGAAAGGAATACTGAATTCAACGCAAATAATGCAGTCTACGTCACAGGGCACAATCGTCCAATCTATCAAGTAGTACCTAACTCCAGCCCGAAGTCAGCAAATACGGTTTACGAAATCCACATGCCCAAGCCCAAAAAAACGCTTCCTAATTTCCTCCTCTGAGTAAGCTGACGGCTGAGTAAGACGGCGACTGACGGCCAAACAGTGTTATCTCCTTCAACTTCTCCTCCCAACGAATCCCGCGCCCCCAACAATATAAATATTTAACGCTACGTCACAGCATTACATCACATGACTATCAAACGATCCAACTGATTCATTCCGCTGCCAGTATAGAATATATCCGTCAAGGAATAGATGAGAGAGAGCAACGGGTAGCACCATGTGCCCTTGCTCGCTCTATTACACACGGCTATCAGTTGCCCTGCCAACATTACAGGCTCACTTTAAGTGAGCATCATGAAGTTTTACTTAAAGAGCGGGATGCTCTCCACACATGCACTTCAAGCGATCCATAAGTTGACAGTAGCGTCACGGTTTCTCACGAATGGGGACTAAAAACAATGAAACTATACAATTGAGGATTACTCTGGCGAGCAAAAGAGAAGTCTGAAAGGCACTTAAGTACGACTCTCAGCACTTCGAATTCTCAGTTGGAGGAATGCGATCAAATAAGGAGGTTATTGTTTTCTTGACTCATCTATTAGCAAACTACTATGGGAAAATTCGAGGATTTTAGAGGAAAATATTCTGAAACTGAACGTAAGAAACATATCACATAAGTCAATCTCCAGTCCATGTTCTGAGTAAGTCAATTCACGCTCATAAGCTGTAGGGAGTATCGGTCACTTTACATGGGAAGCCACTTGAAGCAAGTTGCTGTCACCTAAATTAAGCTTTTAAAGTGACTGCTCACTTAATGTGGACTTTTAAAGCACTAGTGTAGATCCGGCAACTGTAAAACGGGCAGCTACAAAAACAAAAGAAGGGTGAAAAACGCAAGCACTTAAGAGTCGCGGCGAGTTACTCGCCCATTCGAGCTCCTCTCTGATCAGCAGTCCATTTAATTCCTCCACTCCGTCCTCGCACGTGGCACAAAGGGGGATCAGGGTTCGAGTACTGGTCAATGAGGATGATTTTTTTCCCTCTGTATGTACATACACGTTGCCTAGACTAGACGTAGATGTACGTAAACTTGAGGCGTTAGAGATGTGGGTTTGGAGAAGGATGGAGTTAGGTGGCGAGGAAGACGAATGAGGAAGTATTAGATATAGCTGGAGAGGAGAGGAAGCTGATGGCAGAGGTTCGGGGAAGGCAGAAGGGTTGGTTGGAGAAAGTTTTGAGAGGAGAGGACATGTTGAAGAGCGTAATAGAGGGGAGAATGCTGAGGATGCGTGGAAGAGGAAGGAAGAGGATAGGAATTCTGGACGAAATAAACAGTGGTAGAAGATATGAGGAATTTAAGAGGGATCTAATGGTGGGACATCTATAGGAGGGAAAACGAGACAATATTTCAGAAATTAGGTTGTTTGGATAAGTATGGTCCAAAAACAACCAATCAGATGATAGAATACTCATATGATGATGTGGAATTTTCGCACTTATTGTGCACTTGCAGGTGATTCCGCTACGGCATTAATGCGGTTAGCTCGTGATACCTTCAAAAACCGATCAAGATGTAATTATCACGTTTATTTCATATTCATTGCACCGATAGTTTCAACTGCCGATTTAACTCTCTAACGGGGGATTCCACGTAAAACAACCAAACGGACATACACTCATGGCTCGACTATCTTTGATACTCACGATGTTTGGCACAGCGGAAGACGAATACGAAGCGGAATACGAAGAGCCGTATCGCAAAATCTTAGTCCTCAAAGTTAATAAACGTCAGAGAAAAATATCTTCGAAAATGTGCAGTTAGCGCGAATGGCGCGCCGTAGCTCCGACCTGTGACTCCAAAATAAATACTGATCTCAAGGTTGGATATCAAAACATACTTCATAACCTTCTCGTGACTGGGAGGCAATGATTCGAGGGTTCAGTTTAATTTTGCATACAGAGACATCTATTCTTAATTCCTAGCAGAGCTTAATTTGACAGATATTTTTACTTGGTTGTATGAAAGTCGCAGTGAAACGACCATTCTCCTGGACCGAGATTCGAACCCAGATACCCCAATTTTGCGCCAAGTAATTTAACCCAGGCGACCTCTTCCACTGAGGATTTTTGTACAGGCTTGGAAGGATAATATATAGGTGCGCGAGGTAACACAGTCCACGAGGACGAAGCCCATTCTAGACCAATGGGTTTTTACCTCAAAACCAATGCAAAGGGCCAAACTTTGAAGGGCATTCAGCATCCGGAGCGAAATTAGGGTATCTGGATTCAATCCCAGTCCAGGTAAATGATTTTTTCACCGTACATTTCTCACATTCCTCCATATTGGGTTTCCTCTTCCCGCCCATCATACCAAGCGCTTTCTCCTTTGTCTTCCTTTCTGTCCACCGCAACTTTATTCATTCTCCTCCACGCCCACTTTTTGCACCATGCAACGCTACACTCTAAAATAAACTCTTCCCTAACATTTTCTTTACATCCTCACACAAGATTCCCGTCATCATCAGCTCCCTCATACGGCTGAACGCTTATTTCGTTGGCTCAATTCTCCTTCTAATGTCTTTGCTACTATTCCCATATTCCTCCAACGTACTACCCAAGAAATTTCATTGCCCTAATTTAGATGGTATGCTTTGGCAGCGGTGCAAGTCTTCCGAAGGAGCTTTCGAGTTCTGTTGCGTCTTTGTTGTTCTCTAGCTCTCGCTACTATTGCAAGCAGCGAGGAATGCAATGTCGCATCAGGAATAACAACTTGACGGAATTTTGAAAGAAATTTATAATTTTTTCCACTAAATTGCTCCGCTTCCTCCAGTTAGTTCCTTCCTACTTTTATAACCAGCATCACTTTCTCTGTCATAGAAAATCTCATTAATTTTGTTTTCTTAAAATTAATCTTCATTCCGCATTTCCCACGTTGATTTTCTTCAGTATCCACTAAAGTTTGCAATCCCTTGGATGGCCGACTAACCAACGGTCATCCCACGAATCTAACTGCTGTCCTCCGAACTTTTTCCCACAGTTAGACCTTCCAAAGCGGACAAGGCGGGTTAAAGCTTTACATTATCCATGAGAGTTGTCAAGAAACTTGCATTCCTCTAGCATAGATGTACTGGATGCTCCGAAGACACGCAACAGTGAAACTACAGAGCGAGATCCGTAATTCCTTCCTGTACGCTTCCTTCGCCCTGAGATTTGGGCAATGAGATTTTCCCCACGTGCGTTGAGAGGGACGCCGAGAGAAGCGAAGCGAGCGACACTAACGTCTCTGGCGTGAACTCCAGCTGTTGTGTCGGAAGGTTATCCGGCAACAAATGGAAGGGCGCGCGAAAAATTTGACGCCGAGGCCTAAACGACTAGTCGCGACTCGGGGTCAAGGGAGGGTTATCAGGGGCAAGTCTACTCGGCCACCGATCAAAAACACAGCCGCCTTTGCCGACACTGATGCCGCGCTACGCGCAGAACCATGCTTCACCCGTACCTGCGCGGCCTGCGAGAACTGCGGTTTAATTGCGTTAAAGAGTGCGCATATCACGCACCAGAGGGGCAACCTGACGAGTTTTCCCGCTGGACCGCGACGGTCTACGCCAGGTTATTTCCAGCTCTTTCGAACGGATGATAAAAAAACTTCGGTACAGCTCAGTTCATTCATTTGGGCATTCAGTCAGCTGATTGGTTTTCTGTACATTCCTTACCCTAACGTCCCAAAGTCTGGGACATCATCTCACTTTACCTCCTACAGATGGCTCGCCATCAGATCTTTGTTAAATATCTATTACTCTACACCTCTCCTCATTTCGTCCAGAACTCCTATCCTCTTCCACGTTTACCCAGCGCTCTCCTCTTTATCATCCATTTCAACATGCCCTCGCATCTCAAATGGTCCTCCATAAACCTTTTCTGCCTTCTCCGAACATTTGCCACTAACTTTCTTTCATCTCGCACCATATCCAATATTTCCCATCTCGTCTTTCTCGCCACCCAGCTTACCCTCTCCATTTTTCTCCAAGCCAGTAGACGTGAAAAGAGACACAGGAGAGAGATATCTCGGAATTAATTGTGCAAAGAGGAGACATAGACCATCAAATCTCATCATTACACGAAATTGCTTTGCAAATCAAGTTGTCTTCACCTATTTTTTTACAGTTGCACCCACCTGGTCTTTAATGTGCTTGCTTTTTACCCCTTTTAACTGCGCAATCAATCAGATACTAGAACATCCACAGGCGCCAACGTTTTTATCATCTCTTGGATTGTATCCTCTCGTACCTTCTCTCGCTACTTTCTCGGGATATTGAGAACTGAGAGGAGGAAAGAACGGCAATAGAAGTCAAAAAGATATTAGAGACACCCTTTTAATCTTTGAAGACACCTATACGACATTGTCACGCATGTTTAAATAGTTTTATGTCTTATTGTAGTTGGCCACAGTGTCGCAGTTCAAGTCGCCAGTAGACGATGGGAGCACTCTACTACGCCGATCTTCAATGGACGATGGGAGAAGTTGAAGCGATACTATATCATATGGTAATAAGTATCATTGCCTCGAGTAGTGACCTCTAAAGATTTAACGTGTATGAATGTATAGTAGTCATCCTCCGCAACAATGTGAGGAAGCCGCTAAGAAGAGCGCCACAACTTGAACCACTAGCATAGGCAGCCACACGGCAGCACGAGGATGTTCAGATACCTTCCGTGCGCGCGGCATCCGATGCTCCCCGGCTGGGAAGAGAGAGGGTGCCGAATAGAATTTGAGAGATCGTGGTGGCTCACGCCAGACGGCACTGACCTCGCACTCTTCGCGCTTGAGAGAGAGAGAGAGAGTAGAAAAGCACCAAAATGGGAGACTCTCGACCAAGTCCAGGATAATGGTCCAGTCCCGTGCACCAAATTCGTCATTTCCAAAAGTTGCAGCTGGTTGGCGCGGGACGAGCTAGTGTCGCCCGATCGTCGCATCCGTCGCGGAGCATGTCACATCCGGAGATGCAGCGGACCACTCGAAAAAGATGCCGAATCCATCCCGTCTATCTGGGATATCTAATATCTGGGGGTGCAACGGCTGATTTGGCCGGTAAAAATCTTCCCTACAGCACTAAAAAGGCTCCATGGAAGTGAATTCACGCGGTACGATGCTCTCCCCGGGGGGTGGAGAACCCCTATAGTCCTACGTCGATGCCTGTCGGCGCCGGAGACGGAAAGTTCCACTCAGGACCTTTGTGGACCTGACGTCGTCGCCTCCAGGCTACCGAAGGCGACGACGCCGTATTGCTGGCGGGAATTCCTCAGGGTCTTTTAACTCGGCGCACACATTCGTGCCTTTCTTCTGCCGAAGGGCTCCGTGGAAATATACCACCCCCCCCCCCCCCGCCTTCTGCAGGTAAGGAAGAGGGCTCCACTTAAACTTGCGTTTCAGTGATTCCAACTGCTTAGTTTACGTAGTATGAATCGATTTCACCAAGTCAAGCCAGAGACCACGAATTACAATACGGAGGATACATTCAAAATACATATTTTTAAGGACTGGGAGCCGCGTCGAACACTCCCGCAATGTTGCGAGTTCAATGTGTCTGAATATCCCCAATCGTCGGTGGTCCATGGACGAAGAGAGCACAGCCGAGGTTGCACGTGAACTGTTGAGGGGGCAAAGACGCACGCCGTCAGGGCAGGCCCGGCAGTAGAACAGTGGCGAGAAGTTCACATGACTCCCGAAGATACCGAGAGAGCATCGGTAAACGACAATCTCGGCATGGCCTAAACCTGCGCTGCCAAGCGTGCTCATTTCCCCGAAATTGCTATCATTCAACATGAAATGTCCGGGAGGAATGTACGAGAGATATGTCCGTAATGTTGTGGTGTAGGTTTCCGCGGAAATTAGCTGGAGGTAGGTCCTTCCGGCAGCCGGGTTTTTCCGCCGCGTCAGTCCATCTTGTGTAGAATATTTCGCTGGCTATCCAGCTGGCTTCTTCATCATCGTCAACCATACCTGAAGAATGTGAGCGAAGGTATAGAATATTTTGCCGGCTATCCAGCTGGCTTCTTCATCAACTTCCACCATATCTGAAGAATGTGAGCGAAAGTTTAGAATATTTCGCCGGCTATCCAGCTGGTTTCTTCATCATCGTCAACCATACCTGAAGAATGTGAGCGATGGATGAGGCCGAGGCTTAGAGGCATTCTATAGCGAAATTCATATAACAGCTTTGCAATACCACAGAATATAATTATTTACTGTCTCAAATAGTTTCGCTAAACTGTAGCATCTTCAGGAAATAACCTGATGTTTGTTTTATGAAGATGCTAGAGTATAGTGAAACTAGTGGAAAGATTAAAAAAAATGTATACTCAATTATATTCAGTGGTATAGCATAGTTTTTACAATAAGTTCTCTCAATTTCGAGATTGATGTAGACTGCAGGATAGCCGACGAAATTTAGTTCACAAGTTGGAACGATGGATGGCATATTATATACATATAGAGGACTAGTCTTTGGTTGGGTGGTGTTATGTAACCATAGTACTCGGGGAGCCTCAAAATCGAAATTAGAGCTATTTCGAAACCTGTTCACCAAAAAGTAAGAAAAAAAGGCGGTATAAACCCCATTCATGGTGTATCGAAGATAGATGTCCTCAAAACCACAGTGGCGATGGAGTAAAGCCCCCAATTGTACTAAAATCGAGGTTCGAGGCTTAAGGTTCGTGTTTCACCTGGGTAGGTTTTTCACCACTCAGGGCATGGCGGTGTGTACTCGTCCTATATTATTAATAAGCAATTGACTCGAGGTAGAAAGCCTTATGAACTGTTTTCAGTGGTTAGGGAATATTATTAAGCTAAAAAAGTCCTAATTTTTTTACCCAAAAGTCTTCATTTAAAGCAGGAGACAGTTGGAAATTCCTACCATCCGAAGCCCCTTATATCGCTAAACGTGTGCACAAGCTCCCCCCTCACACACACAGGTGCATCTCTAAGGGCAGACAGACGGGAAGACGGAGTGGGGCATTAGAAGAGACATGGGAAGGAGCGGTATACGGTCACATTACCGATGAGCGCGGCTCCCAGCAGCTCGAAGAAGGTGGCGAGGATGCAGGCATTGCGCAGGCTGAGCACCTTGGCGCCCACCGTGGTGCCGAAGGCGTTGGCTACGTCGTTGGCTCCCGTGCCGAAGGAAAGCGCGAACGCCGAAATGAAGCCCACCCACATGACCCACACCACGCCGCTGCACCAATCGGGATAGCCCACATCGTCCAGACACCCTCCGTGGGGCGAAGAGGAGCCGTCCACCGTCGTAGAGAGGGAAGACATCGTCGTCGTGTGCCACGACGACGCCGCCGTAGAGACGGCACCCCCTGCCCATAGCACCACGAGAAACACCGCGAGGACGGCGGAGAACGACGAAGGACGGAGGGCCCGCAACAAGCCGGCGGCGGATGCCGACATTTCTTTGTCTCTGTGCAGAGCACAACACTGGCGCGACTGGCAACACGGCACCGCTTGTGATGCCGACAAGGGACGGAAGCACAGGCGACAAACTCTCCAATTTTTTTAAGTATGGGGGGAACACAATTAAGTATCTCGCGCGCGTTAATCAATTGTGTCGCGGAGATCCAGTGCTCCACCGATGCGTCGTTCACCCACCAACTGAATGACTGACTGACTGACTGAGCGCCTCGCTCGCTCGCCCAACACTTCCAATTCTCTCTCCTTCCCGACTCCCCGAGCACGGCACACGCGAGAGGGGAGAGAAGATCCATTGGGCCTCCCCCCCAATCGGGTGGGGAAGGGAAGTGATGGAGTGAGCGATTGCGCCAAAAGAGAGCAGGATGGTGATGAGGATGGGGGAGGCTCGCGCGGGACTTTGGATCTCTCCACACATACAAAACACACAC
The DNA here is from genome assembly GCA_963573305.1 of Pyrrhosoma nymphula. NCBI lineage: Eukaryota > Metazoa > Arthropoda > Insecta > Odonata > Coenagrionidae > Pyrrhosoma > Pyrrhosoma nymphula. The sequence goes on along the minus strand of OY754333.1, from coordinate 81,450,554 downwards.
TCGAGCTCTCCATCGCGACGGGTCCACACAGAGAGTGAGAGGAGGGGGACCCGTTGAGGAGGGAGGGAGGAGGAAGGAGTTTGTTATGATTCGTCGCCCTCGGCGAACACGCGAGGCAATGCTCCATTACCCGCCTCCTCTCCCTGTCCCTCGGTCATGAGTCGGGAGGGCGACATCGGTCCCTTGCGGTCGACTCAAATCGACAAGTGCGAAGGTGAATCGGGGAGAGGGTACCGATTCCCTATCCTCACGCCCGGGTGTCGACAAATGTCAGAAGGTTCATCGCGTGCTTCCGGCTGGCGACGCGGGCTGGCACCCCGGGAAATACCCTGACGAACCGTCAGTAATGAATTATTGTTAGTAGGGTAGGGTAGTATCCACCAGTTAAGGCAGGTTTCACTGGATGAGAGTAAAAATCCTACAGATTTGTACAGGTACTGACTTCCTTATAAACAATTTCTTTCTTCATCTTAGCATACGTTCTACCTCCCAACGTCCCGTCCATTAAATCTATTCTCTCCCTTTCCTGTTTACCCAACAACCTCAACTCCATCACGGACTTCACAATTCCCCCCCCTTCATTGTGCGTTACAACAACCTACTCTACCTCCTTCTAAACCTATTCTCTCCCCACCCCTTCCCCGCTTACCCAACATCCTCCCCTCTTTCACGGCCTACAGATTCCCTTCCCCCATTATTACCTCTTTTAACCACCTACTCTGCCTCATCCTAATCTCCTACAGAGGTTTCCTCTCCTCAACCCCCATAGCAAACACTTCCTCATTTTCCTTCCTTTCCGTCTCTTGCACCATCTTCATCCTCCTCCACACCCATATCTCCAACGCCTGCCGCCTATTCTCGTCTCCCTTTCTCCGAGTCCACGTTTCTGCACCATAAAACGCTACACTCCATATTTTAACCCAATTCGCCACATAACACCCTCTTCGCCAGCCTCACGGTTTATTAATTACAGGTCACCTACAGATCCTACCCTCTATCAAGGCCTTCAGCATTCCCTCGTCCTCTCAATATCCGTTCTAATCACCTACTCTGCCTCTTCTCGATCTCCTAAAGAAGTGTCCTCTCCTCAAGCACCATACCAAGCACTTCATATCATGTCTTCCTTTCCGTCCGCCGCACTTTCTCCATTCTCGTCCACACCCACATCTTTAACGCCTGCAGCCCACTCTCATCCTCGTATCCATAACCGCATAATCGATCGAAAGATACCTCCTTTAATTCAATCGTGTATTTATTCACGGATTATAAATGTAGCAATTGATCATCCTGCAAATGTTACATCGCCGTTTTCATCCTGTCACACCAATGTGGGGCTGATTCCGAAGACTTATCATGGGCAAAATATTTCGGAACGCATCTTAATGCCAACCTCCTGGAAACTGTCAAAATCATTAAGTATCACTGTTTCAATGACTCTACGAGATGGTATAGGCTTTTCTACCAGCTTTTCTCGCAGCTCCACTCTCCCCGCTGATTTGAAAGCTGAGGTGCCTTATGGTATCAGACGTATAAGCGAACCACGGGCGAACAGACACGTGTTTCGACTGATAAGCAATCACCATCAGTGCAATGCAGAGACAGTCAGCAGTGATCGTTCGACAGTGGGGTGGTTATTCAAAGATTTTCACAAAAAACCATAAATTTCATTTCATAAGAAATCATATAGGTTTTTCTCTTTTAAAGTGGGGGTAAAGGGTGTAAGGATGACGGGCAGAACGGATGGCATCGTACAAGTGCTGACATAGTGTTAATGAACGTGGCTGCTTTCGCGAGGGAAACAAATAGACACTTCAGCCTACAATCCAAGGATCATCAAGAATAGTTTCACTGAAAACTGCCCACGACAAATCAATGCCAGGACTCCGTGTGATCCGTGAGTGCACGTTTTACGTAGTACTTTTCTTACAACGCTAGCAGTGTTATTGCAGAGACAGGCCACCTCTCCCTTATTAAATACTTGACGACTTTTCCCTTCTCTTAAACTAAAAAATAAAGAATTTATTACAGTTAATTGTCCTAAAAAAGGGGTAAATTAAAAATAAAAGTGTTAACTTTCGTTGCAGAGAAAGTTAATCAGAATAAAAATTCAAAAAGCATTCAAGGTAGCCAGTAAGTAGTACGTATTCATCCAACTTGCTCCAGATCAATCTTGAATTGATTTTAAATTTTTAATGCAAATTATCTTTCTCTACGACGAAATTCAGCATTTTGTATTTCCCCTTTTTAGGGACATGTCAAAAAAGGAATTTCTTTATTCGAATAATTTTTTCACCCTTAAGTTTTAAGTGGACTACGCAGAGTAGAACAAATAATGAGTTATTCATCAAATTTAGCATTTATTAAAGAAGAATCTAAATTCAGGGATGTAAATCTAATTTTAAAAACACAAGGCAATCTGAATATTTAAGTAGAATTTGAATACATTAGTGAGGTTTCTATAATGTTCCATTAAGCCTCCGCGAACTTTCATGAAATTTCCATGAGGTTTTACGAAATTTCTAGAAGGTTCCACGAAGCCTCCAGACGTTTCGATAAAGCATTCGTGAGTTTTCATGAACTTTCCAGAAGGTTCTATGATGGCTCCAGAAGGTTCCATGAAGTTTCTAGACTTTTCTACACGTTTAATTTAAGGTAATATAAACGATTAACCACTAGAGCGTGACGAACGGACAGGCACACGAGTCGACTTTAATAAAAATCATTATAATAAGGAGATATCATTAAACATTCTCAGCGGAACCGAAGATCCTGAGACCAGAGCGAGCGAGCGTAAGATGCAGCGACACGAGAGCCACCTAAAAAAAGATCACAGCCACAGGAGAGAATAAGTGGTACATACATACAAAGTACCCTTTATGCAGTAGGAACGTATATGATGAGTTAAAAGAGTTTGCAGAAGAATCGTTTTCCGCCAAAATGTATTTAAGTTTCAAATAAAACTTGCTCGGAGGTAACTTTGAGGTATTGCATGATATAAATTATTTTTTCAAACCATTACTTAACCACAGATTTTTCACACTCACACATTCATATTTTAGTTTCATTTAAGATAATTTAGCGCCGCTTTTTCGTCGAAGAAGTAGCATTAACCTTCTATGATAAACCTCCTTTTATACTCCCTAACACGTACACAATTTTAATGCTACCACATAGTATTATGGTTTCATTTCGACATCCAAATATTGTAAACAGGCAGGTTGAAAGCTGAGACAACGAAGGTGAATGTCAACTAAGATGCCCGAATCACACTAATGTTGATGAACAAAATCAAAAATGCAAAAAGCAAGTCCAAATGCAAAGATCAATGCAAAATACCGTTTGCTACGGAAACTATTTCATTATACCACCAATGCATTAGCAGCAATATTGATGTGTGAGAGACCACCTAAAAAACAAGAGTATTTGAAGCCTCTTTGAAGAAAAGCACTTGGGCAAGAACACGTAAACAAATGGAGTGCTCTTCTCGCTGCAGAAGAATAAAACAAAGTGAAGCGAAGCAATTCATCTATTTTACGTATCGAGTCATGAAATGGGTTGGAAATATAGATATTGATCGGCCGATCATCGGCCAGCAGATGAACACAACTGACTGAGCAACCGACGAGGGATTGCCGGCCCGGAAGATCCCGTCGTCTTTAGGCAACGATGAGTCGGATATTATTCTTTCCGAAGTCCATTCCGCCTTCCGCTCGAAGTCAGATACTGGCACGGAGATGTCAAGAGGTCAACTCTCTGGATGTCTAGCGCTTCACGTCACTCCACTTCTCTCACCAGCGCCACATCAATCACCACCACTGCTCTACATGTGATGGGAGTCCCTTTCCCAAATACTACGAGGGCGTACTCGTTGATAACTCGCATCCTTACCTCGACTCATTCTACTATTGCCCCAGTCGTCGCTGCCACCTCAACTCGCGCAAAACCCCAACATAACTCTCCATTTCCCTCCATCATTTCTTCCTTCTCGTTTCCCAACTTCCATGCTGTCAGTAATGCCCAAATGATTCCCCAACCGCCCCCTTCTTTTCTGCTGCCGTAATATCAGCTGTGGTTCCAGGATTTCGAGTGGGTTCTCCGTAACGTCCCTTATAATTTCGAGGTAATTTCCCCAGAATTTGTCTTTTTCATGCGACACCACCATGTATCAAGAGCTCGCCTCACTAGGGTCAGACGCCGTTTTGCAGCCGCCTCACTGAGGTACAGGCAATATGCAGACAACCATTTGTTTGTATCCTTCTGTTCGACTTATGTGGTATGGGTGGCCCCCACCATGAGCTCATAGCTTTCGCCATTCAAATTCTAGGGGTCACTGGAACGCACAAACCCTTCCATCACGCCAAGGTCGAGGCCCACGTTATCGAGGAAAATACGGAAACAAATCTCTGATTTCCACATCCCGCGCAGCCAGGCATCCTAGCATGCCGTTCGCGGACTTTCTCTGCGGATGGCAGCTAACCTGCCGCGGATTTTTCAGCCCGTTTCGCCATTATAATAAGATGGTTAAGGGAACGGATGGTCTTAAATACGCACACGAGGAGCACCAGAAAGCACTGACTGCCTCGATCAGCCATATACATGTTTGTTTACCTCCACCACAACTTTTGAGGGCGCAAAAATGGAACAATTACATCCAACCGATTGAAATATTTCTTTGGCGAGCAGTTGCCATACCCGCCCACTAGCTCCCTTAAGGTCGTTGGAGCGAGATATAATTTCACATAAAATTCAATGATATTGACCTCATTATAAAGAACCTCATATTTACAAAGATAAAAATATCAGACAGTTACCACTATACTTTTCGACTTATTTGCAAAATATTTCCTGTAATTTTCAATGGGAAATGGTACGGCCATGCACTCCAGAGACACCTAATTTTAAAAATGAGGAATTTCTAATACAAAGATTTCGTCAGGAATTTAACATCAAGTACTTTGTATTATTCTCAACCGTTTAAAAAAATAGATTTGTATTTCACCATTATACTTTTTACAATACCACAAAAAAAACCTGCTCTGAAAGCGATTTCACCGCATGGCGTGAAAAAAATGAGTCATGCCAAATACTTATGTACGCATATTTAGTTAATCGATAAGAAGTTCAGCAATATAAAACAATTATTTTGGCGCAATTAATATTACAATATTTACTTCATGCTCCTTACTACTGCTGATATTTTAAAATAAAATTCGAATATAGTCTCAATTATGACTAGGGAAAAATCTTGCTCAAACTACCTTAAATGAACGAATGAACAAAAAGCTTCCTTTGCACGAAGACATTCATAAGAGAATGTCACGTGACCCAGCTTCCACGTTTGTGGGAAACATTGGCGCATTAATCACTGCAAGAGCGCAGATGGAATGAATGCGTCGCTCTAAGCTGTGGTGGGAGACAAGTCCCTGCCACTTCCGCGCACTCTCTGGAAATGCAGGCAAATATAAGTTCTTTTCTTTTTTGGTGACAGAGTCACGCACGGAGAAATAAAATGATTAAGTTTTTTTAATGATTAACCAATTTTCAAAACTTCGAATAGCCATGCAATCGAATATAGCCACGAATTTAGTATCTCACACGAATCACACAAAACTCGCACTCAAGAAAGCACAAGAAATGATTAGCACAAATTCGTTTACCTACTTCAAATGGACAATAATTACAGTACTTAAATTGCATTTATAGGCTAGAGTGAATTATAGGAAAAATATCGAGCAAAAAGGTTAATCTGCATTCACGAAATAATATACACCTCTTTAAAATAAAACGTAAGTATCAGGCGGAAAGAGACCGTCCGTGATATCCCACTGCTTCACTAATGGATTACGAAAAGATAATAATGAGTGTGCCCACCTGAGGTCATCAATACCTGGTACAGTCTGCATATATGTAATGCCAGTCACGCATAGTCTTACTCCAAAAGGTCGTCGTAGCTTACGTTTCCAAAACGAAGCAAATTTTAGCTAAGGCTGAATTTGAATAACCCTATGGACGCGAGTTAATGGTGAGAACGAAGCTGCGGAACAATTTGCCGACAACATTTTGCCAAAGGCATTCTTAATGACGAGAGCATGAGTAAATTCCACCTCCCATCTCGTGTTCTGCAACTAATCTGGATAGAAAGTTTCACCGCTACTCTGGTACTTCTGCAAATTATGACCCAATGGCTATAAATGCGTGAGGTGTAAATTTAAGTTGCGGCATAAGTTTCGGAGAAGTATCTCACAAAATATCTTACCGTGTAACACGAAAAAAATGCGTTCATAAAGTAATATAATTTAAGATTCCCGTACGGACATCAAAATAAGATTAAATACAATGATATACATAACCAATAAGTTTCCTGTGTACTAACGCGGTCAGAGCAGAGTTAGCGGGCATGATTTTCAGTTTTCACCATTAAAACTCCCCATTTCTACTGCCAGGTTTCCACTACCAACTTGCATAACCAACCTTTCACATCCATAATATGCGTAAACGAATCTCACTAAAAAGTTACCATCGTGACTCTGTTCTGCCCTATCCTGGAATAGAAACGAAAGAGGGAAAAGTGAGATAATTTCAAACGAAATAGGAATTCCTCCTTCCCTCACACGACTGGTGATGGTTTTAAAGGCAAATGACACTCTGTTTATTAAACAAATTAAAAATTCGTTTATTCTCCGTTTTGACATCCTCATCGGAATATCGTGCTTCATCTTTCTGACTCACAGAGAGAATGACTAAGAGGTCGCCCACCGCGGGAACGACTCAAACCCCTCCCGCTCCCATCTTCTCTCTCTCAAATCCTCGAAGGGGGCGGAGGGGGTATTTCGCGAGGGCTGTAGCCTTCCGCGCGCCCTCGAGGGCAAACGGCTTAACAAACGTAATAATTCCTTCAAGACGTCAGCCGGAAGGGAGGCGCAGAGACCTTAAGGTGAGGCAATAAAAAAATGAGACGCGGCAATTAAGAAATTAAAGAAGGGTATTCCGCGAGGGAATCCGCGTCTTAATTCATCCCCCCAACGACACTTTTACGGTGAAATGACTGAGTCATAAGAGGTTGGACACGCTGCCGCCGCTACCTCCGGGATGCACGGTCACTCAAAACCTCTCAATGATTCGGTCTCGAATGAGGAAGGCGAGTGGAGAAAGCCAACAGGACCCCACGTCACGGGGCCGGGACGGTGTAGTGACCGACTCTCGCGGGGAGAAGAACGACATGAACGACTCTCTCGACTCCCGAGAATCGATTCAATATTTCTCTATTGGGTCCCAAACGCTTGCTGCAAATTCAAGACGTTGCCAACCGAGTGAGGTAAACATCTCTTTTACTTTTCCGCCCGAGGTCTTTCCAACTATTCGCTAAATGGATCCCAATCTTTTTAGTGCAGTGCCGTAAATATTCTGAATACGTTTTCCCGAGATACGTCTGAAGTAATGGTTATGCCCAGGCATCTGTCTTCATTCATATTTACTCTCCCCCATTATTAGATATGACACTGACGTGATTTCTTTCGTAATAAGTGTATCCCATTCGAGTCACAGAGGAATAAACAGTGTTCAAATCCAACGAAATGATCTCCGCTTTCGCGTTTATGTCTCGGTAAATGACCACGTCTTCAACAAATCAAATTTTATGGTAATCCTAGCGTTAATGACGCTGATAAAAATAGGAATGACAGGGTGCCGAACGAACGTAAGTGGACAAAACAATAATAAAAACAAAAATGCATAGAATTTCCGAAAAAACTACGCCTTATGAGTACATACTCAGTTCTCATCATTATAATCGCGTTTTGTAATGAGTATGATTCATAATCTACAACTTGAACGTTCTGCAATTCAACTACTGAAGCCTGATGTTGCTTGCACTTCAGTGAAAAATTTTAATCCGCAGCTAAAAATAGCGTAAAATCGGTCCAAAAATCTTCATCCAGAGAACCGACATGTGGCGGCGTGAGCGTTGAAATCTCCAAAGACATGCGAGGCGCTAAGGTCGGTCGTTGCAATGGTGCGGGGGCAATTAGCGGAGGGGAAATGAATGAGCGGGCGGACAGTTGCTCCTATCGTCGTCTCTCGGATACTGCGCTTGGAAAGTGCTGAAAAAATATGCTGTACCCTGTAGTAGTTTTACGACAGAGGATAAATAGACTTTCACTTTAAAACCCCGCAATGAGCATTCACTGCCGTTGTTCCTAAAGTTGAATTGACTTCCACGATGGCATACGTATTTGCACGGTATATTACGGTGTATTTTTTTCAAAATTAATCCGATCTGATGATAGGCCAGCATTTTTTAAAAAGACTACCCTAAAAACTGTTTATATCACACGTGACAAGCATCTTCTAAGATATACTAAACCTAATGAGTATCTCATTGTATACAAGATAGATGGTGTATTTAGTGCCCAAAGTGTATAAAAAATTACCAAATGATATTTTGTGTAGATAGCCGCCATGTATTTCTAAAAAAATAACGAAATGGTTGTTACAAAAAGTAGATACATACTTTCCTGCTTGAGACTTTCACAGCGCTGGATTGCAGTTCTCTCCATTGTTTTCGGGTTAGCTACGTCTTGACACAGTTCATTTTGTTTTTTACATCTTTGTTTATACTTAAACGGACAAAATGTGATATGTTTGAGTGCACATGCGCCAGAGATGCCAACAGTGTCAACATAAATTTACCCTTGGAAAGCAATGACAGCTCCATTATATACTGACTATATGTATGACTGCATCTTGTACTAAGCAATGCTTCTGGATCAATGAATTTTAATTTAGGTAGGGAGAAGCCGATAAAATTTGGGGAAACAATGCCATGCGGCAAAAGAAGGATAACATTAAACCCATACGTCGAGGCGAGGGGAAAACGTTGAGAAGGCGTAAAGATGGAAAGGATTCCTTGTTGGGGAAGGTCTAGGTCGAGGTCGGCATCACTTGAGGGGCTGAGGCCACTTCTTTCCCCATTTGGGAGGTCACCGAAATAACAGCGTAGGGCGTAGAGATAAAATGGAATAGGTCAGGAAAAAATGAGCATTTGGTAAGCGTAAAGTAGAGCGCTGGGAAGGGTCAAACGAAATTGCGATACATTGCATGGATTACTACTAGCGCCTCAGGATCAAATATAAAAATAAATATTCATGAAAAAGAAACGTATTTTACGCTTCAGCAATAAATCATTTTATTTTTTGTGAAAAAATGCTGCAATTATTCCTTTTGTTGTAAGATCAGCGCCAAGATGTATCAGCGCCTAATTCAAATACATCTGGGACCACACGACACATCTCCATCGCTACCGTAAGTGAACGAGGAAGATGGCCGAGCAAGCACACTGCAAAACCGCCAAGAAAATGACTGGACGGCATTATTGCGCTGCAAGCTGGTGCCAGGAAGTTTTCAGGATGCAGAATTTATTATAAAATTATCTTTTTAAGTTTCCCCTGAGAAATACATCGGTAATTTCTTACTTAAATCTGCCAGATATTCAATTTAAGAGTACATGTCGTGCTGTTGCCGCTGACAGCGCCTGACCGCTGGAGTGCACTGGGTATAGTCATTGAAGTAATGAGTGCCAGACCCTTGGGCGCTGTTTTGAGAATCATCGAAGAGAGAAAAGGCCTTCAAAGTGAGATTCAGGCGCACATGAAGTGACACCATATGCTGAAAATAACCGCGGACAAAAGTGGAGGAAAAACTAAGATGTGACTATTGATACGTCAGGGTCATTGGTTGAGAAGATAATTTATTAATAAGTTGCGCGGTTAGATCCATTAGAACTCAGTCAGCCAGGGTGGCGGTGGGGTCGAGTCTTCGCCTGCTACCCCGGGAATTGCGTGTTCGAGACCCGTCAAGGTGGATTTTTCGCTACCCAGGGCATGGGTATTCGTCTGTCGTTGCATGTCATTATCCTAATATATATACATGGAATGGTATATGTGTGTATGTCGGTCTGTCACTCAATCACGCAAAAACCCCTGAACCGAATGAGCTGAAATTATGCACGAACATAGCTAATATACCTGGCTAAAACATAGGCCTATTGCCTTTTAGAAAATTTTCACCATTTCAAGATTACGGTCATTTTCGAGACATTTTAAAGTCCTCTTTTGGAAACATTGGGGAGAAGGACATATTCTTGCAGCGTAAATATTTTGGCGCGGAAGATTGTTGTTGTTAGTAGAGGTGACTTAACTGTAAGACTTGAGACTTTTTTAAGTTTTCTTTAGGAAGCATTGGCTTAATTGTGATTTTTACTCACATGATTATTTTATTACATATCTTTTCAGTACATAACGCATGTGCCTAAGAGAAGAAATGTTAATTTTTCAGAAGATCTGATAAGATAAGGGCAATGCCTTTCTGCGGAAGACATAATCTCAACTAAAATGAGAAGTCAGATTCTTTTCCGTATGAATAGAATTACTATTAGGGATGGGCAAAAGCTTACATTGTAGTGAACGTGTACACGCTTGTTATTCAGACGTGTACACGTCTTACCTGTCCCGACGCATACAATAGTTAAGTCTATGGGCCCACATTCCGTTCTGCGGTGGGCCTACAGGTATGTACGCCTTGTGTTTTGGAGTCCCGCGCCGATGCTTGCAGAACGGCAGCCTGCTAAGGTCAAACTGTGTCACAGGGAGTAAGATGTGACTGCAGGCGGTGACAGTAGTCGGCGGTGACAGTAGTCACCGCCTGCGATCCAGATTCCAGGAAGTACCGTACACACTGATTCAAAAGGATTCACCTTGACTCAGTCGTGTTAAGTGACCGGAGGAAGGGGGGGATTTGGCAGCAATTCGTGATCAAAGGCGGACGATGCTAACGTGTATTATTTTGCAAGAAAATGTTGTGCACGCCTCCAGACGTGCCCGTCCTCTCTCCCGTTGAGAATGTCGGGAATTTCTGACAGTATTTTATACCCGATGTAAAAGGCCTGAGGAGCTGTTTCCGGGATTGTGGAAAATAAAAAAATGTATGAATAAAAAGATTTAAAAGCTTCCAAATAAACCCCCTCTCCAACTTCTCGCACAGCTTTACGTCGAGCTCCATATTTTACGCTGGCAGCGACACGTAATTTATACCCGTACTAGGCGGCCACCTTGCAATTCGTCGTCATCAATTCCAAAATGGCCATCCACTTACCCTTTCAACCTTCGAATTTCGAATGGTACACGGCCCATTCCGATATCTCCTCATTTTCCGGGTTACAAAGAAATTTTTGGTGTCCACAATTTTTCCGAAACACCGTTACTCATAATTACCTATTGCATCTCCAGTAATATATTTGAATTTGCTCGTCAAAGTTGACTCAATAGCTATCCGATAGGGCTACGAAAATTCTGTTACGAATACTGGAAAGTAATGGGTAGAAAGCTAGCACTATCTAGCACTAGCTAGATAGCACGGTTCGGACAAATAGACTATTGCGTAATTAACAAACAATGACCTTGAAACGATCGGTTCGAGAGTTATGTAATGAACCCCAGCCAGTTTTACTTCGAATTAAAGTCTCCGGCTAGAGAACGCGATACAACCATAGCAGTTGAAGATGTTTTAACCCTAGTCCACTGCTAATTAGAAATGGAGATGGGAAATATGCTGAGCTAAAGAAAGAAGTACTCCCAGGTAAATGCTGCGTATGCGGTTGTAACTATACAGCGTTCCACATTTAGTTGACAGTATGACCTCTTATGGCGATTTATTTCCTGTGTAAATCTAAATAAGGTGGTGCTATGTTGCCAATAGGAGCAGGAAAAATTAACATAGTGTTGAGCAGTATACTAATTGCACATCCAGAAGTCTCCCGATATCCAAATATTATTCCCTAAATCAACATAATTTCGTGCGGAGTTGGATAAGCTTTCTAACGTGGCCCGTAGGTGAGTGCACGGGAAGTAAAATTGGCAACAGCATTCCCCATAAGGCCCATACTGTTAAATAAACGTGGTCCGCTCTATAGCCGATTTGGAAGTCCTTCATTATCCACCCAAACGTAACCTCTTTAGGTGGAACGTTCGTAACAAACAGTTCATCATAGAGATTGATTGCGGATGGATAGTTGCAGGGAATCGTGAGCACCTCTCGTTGGAAATACTGCAACAGGGCCCTGTTTTTGGCCACAATAAATACCGTAATAATTCTGCATGGTCGCACTTGGGCGCGCGGGTCAGTGCAAGCCACTTTGTGCCACGTCCCGCGTCGCCGCGGCTCCTTTACCGAGAATAAACGGGATGATTTGTTTGCCAGCCGAAAAGTGCGCAAAATTCCCCTTAGTGTCGCCATATTGTCGCCTGTGACGAAAGCCATCGCCGAAGAGGACGGATACCTGCGCGCTGTTGTGGTGGCGACTTGTTTATTGCCTCCGGTAAAACTTGTGCAAGGCCTCCCATTAATGAGGGATTGTTGGGGGGGTGGGAGGGGGGAGGAGCCAATAAAGCGCAGATCCCAACCCCCCCTTTTAGTAGAGTGCGTGTGTCGACCGCGGACGAAGAGAGGGATCAGTGAGCGAGGTCGCTTCCCTTTGCACGTCACTCGATTCCGAAGAGAGAAGAGGAGAGAGATGGTACAGGAGGAGAAGGAGATACTGGAGGAGGCGGTGGAGGGAGGGCGATGTTTTCGACGCAATCCACGTTTTATGGCACGCTAGGAGGGGAGGGGTGAAGAGGAGCGTGAGATGGTCCATCCCCTCCACCCACTCTCAGCCAACTCTCTGCTGCTTTTTCATCTCGAACGGTTCGCGGATTCAATCATTTCATTAGGGCTTGTGCGTGACTCAGTGGGTGTGCTCACACAAAAAAGAAAGCTGATTTATTGGCACCCGAACCGTGAGGATGTATGCACGGATCATTTAATTCACCAATGGGCCTCTGTGTTTTATTGACGCGAAACGTCTCATTAATCCGTTCACACGCTAGAGGTCAACCAGGTAACTACCTGCGATGCAATCAAATAATGCATAGCGAACGTTTCTTCATAACTCGGAAAGTATCAGAGATATCCGAATGAGACATGTAACATTCGATAGAGGGAGGTTGAAAGAGTAATGTAATAGACCTTGTTGAAATTAATGACGATGTCATACACAAGACGATGGCCTCCAAATATGGGTACAAAATCATGCTTCGCTGCCACTGTCAAATTATTGTAGCTCACGTAAACTTGGGCGAGAAGTTCGTAATTGCACAGAGGAAAAAGCATTCGCCTTGGACGGGACTCGAACTCGGATCCCTTCATATCGCGCCGAGTGAGTTGGCCAGTGAAGTTGTCGAGGCGTCCTTCTCACCTGAGGATGCTCCCGATAAACCTTTCACCTAGACTGGGACTCGAACTAGGATACTTCGATATCGCGCCGAGTGCTTTAGCCAGTTAAGCTACAGAGGTGTCCTTCTCCCCTGTGGATGCTCCCTTGTGCGAGAAGTTCGCAAACGGGTTAATTTCAGTGCGTTTAAATCTTTCTAATCTTTAAATATTTCTAATTTAAATCTTTCTAAAGCACAATAATACACTCGTAATACTAAATTCATAAAGGCTTAATACTAAATTCCTTTCAGAGATTTGAGTTGTGAAATACTGAAAAATGTCCAGCTCATGGAAAATATTCAAATATCTACAAATTTGTGCGTGAATATCTGTAGAAAAGAGATCACAGGATGAAAGACTATCAAATTCTGAAACCTTAGAGTCACAGCCTGCCACAAAACGTTCTAGAAAATTTCGAGAGCGACAGAAACTCAAGAACGACAGCCGAGTCTGCGCCGACTACAAGTGAGCAAGCTATGAATGTTGATTTATTTCTTCCATTTCCTATGTTTCCTTTCATTCATTCACTTAAAATCACGCACATCCGCCGATTACAGTAAGACAAAAACATAGGAGATAAAAATATCGCATGGTGCATTACTCAGTTCTTAAAGGGACGCGAATACTGGGTACATATAGATTTTATCATATCCAGCACCGCCAACGTCAAATCAGGAATTCACCAAGGAAGTGTCATCGGTCCTCTCCTGTTTCTCCCATGCATTAAAATAATATCAATACCGTGGTTAATAGTAAATTTAGACTTTTTGCGGACGAAGCAGTTGTACACATAGATATTCTGATACCGTCAGATAGGAACTTATTAATAAAGGATCTAATAGCTATCGAGTCCCGGTGCGAAAAATGGTAGTTGGAACTAAACCTAAAGAAATGCGTGGCTGTACAATTTTGAATAAAGAAGAATACAACAGAACGATCTAATAAAATAAACGAATTGAAAATAGTCGAAGTTGAACCCGTAAAATATTTAGGCGTTACAATTACCCAGGACGTATCTTGGAATAAACATATTCAAGCTAACAGGAAGCAAGGATTTAGTAAAGGAACACTCGGAAAATGCGATGATAAAGTTAAGGAGCAAAATTATGTATCTCTAGTACGGCCACAACTAAGATACGCGTCCAGTATTTGGGATATTTACGATGGATATAACCCTTGATATCGTAATTAGATCAAGTGGATCATCGATCAGCACGGATATGAAAAATATATGATGAAAAGTTTAGCAGTGTGTCAAGGATATTCGAAGATTTGGGATGGGAATCGATATCACAGCGTAGGTCAAAGAATACGCGGTACATTTGAAGCAAATAACTTCTTCGAAGGCGTTTAGAACGTCTTAAAAGCTCCAGGCTAATAATGTAACAAAGATAATAGGTATAAAACTACAGAAGTAGATTGCAGGATGGACAGGACATTCCTTTATTCGTCCTTATTTCTGCGTATGTTCAGGCACCACATCGCAGTGATCGCAGCCGCCAATAATGTAAATGCAATAATGTAAAAGTTGTTATAAAAGTCTTTTTATTTATGATTAATTTTTTATTCGCAAAATGTATGTATGTACATAAATGATTGCTCTTTATCGGCCCATGACATTTTTGCATTGATTATTTTTTCCTCGGATGAAAATGTGACAGAGAGGTGCTACTTCGCTCTGGTTAGGCCACACTTCGAATAAGCCGCCAGCATCTGGGACCGGGCAGAAATATTTACTTCGAAAACTAAAAATCCAATACAAAGGACAGCTGTGCTCTTCGTTAAAACTGCTACGAGAGAACAAAGAGTGTTTCACAGCTTTTGGAGGGATTAGGTTAGGAACAGCTAGAGACTCGGAGACAACACTCTAGGCTTAGATTGCTTGAGAAGTTTAGAAGATAAGTGTTTCAGTGTCACACAGAAAATATCCTTTTGACGCCGTACTACATCTCTAGGTCCGACAGGAGAGACAAAAGAGAGATTCATCGCCGAACACATAGGTACAAAAATTCTTTCTTTCCACGCACAATAAGTGACAATAATAAAAACTGAGATCCAATCAAAACACTCCCAAAATACACTTCATCTTTTCACCTCCCTATAACATTCTCCTCTACACCTTTACACGGCTGGTGTCCAAACACCCCGTACCACACGCCCATGCGGCGGCACGCAGGGTAGGTGTGCATGTGGCGGTCCGCTTGCATGCTGCATTTTGGTGACTTGTCACCCCCTGCCAAACACCCTAGAGGTGGGTCGCAGGGTAACATGTAGATGTATATGTAGATGTATGCAGATGTAGACAGTACTTCTTTGGCCAGACGAGTATTACAGCAGAATTTACTAAACAATATTAACGAGAATATGAAATTCAGTAATTGTTTTGACTTATAGAGTCGCGGCGGATCCTCTTCCAAATTTGAAATTTGTCGAGGCTGTGAAGTCTCATCCAAGACATTGTTTATGTCGGGTCATTTCTGAATAAGGTCCGACACGGTAATGGTGCCGATATTGCCCATGCAGAGCACCATTATTACAGCGAAATTTCGCAGAGGAAAAATTATTCGCTGTGACCGGGATTACTCGAATTCGGACCCCTCGATATCGCGCCGAGTGCTTTAGCCAGTAAGCAACTGAGGCGTCATCCACCCCTGTGGAATTTCGCACCGGGTGCAGGAGCGGGTGAATCCGTTAAGGTAATACCGTGGTTAGTCCCGGTATCCTCAAAATCCATCTTTATACTTAAAATAAATCTTGCATCCAGCGTTATTGTTGTCCAAATAACAAAGTCTACTAATCCGGTCGGAAGCCCGAGAGAATTTCACAGGATAATTCGCCGGGTAAGCATTAAAATCCTACGGTTTTGCCATAGTTTTTCGCTGGGAATACGGATTATTATTAATTTAAATAATTAAAAAAATATATATGAAGAATGCATTTTCAAGAAGTAACTGCATGCTGATTTCATGAGAATTATCCACGGTAAAACATTCTAAATTTGCAAAAATTAGTGTGTCAGCCCGTAAGAGCTAACGTAAAACGGGGGGAACAAAGATGGCGGACCGGCCACGCCCATGTGACAGCTTCAAGCATTGGCCACGATAGCAAGCGCCCTCTCCATCTACCTCGATGGATCCCACAAACAATAAATTGCAAGGATAGCGCACGTGCCCTCCATTGTGTGCATGAAGCCCTCTCGAAGCCCTGGCTGCTTCGGGCTGGCCTCGCGTCCAAAAGAGCATTGCAGCATTCCCTCCCCTCTTCACCCCCCTCCCATTTGACCTCTACCCATCCCTCCACCCCCCCCCCTCCACCTCCACAAGTCCTCCCACCGCAACTCCCTTTCCTTCCACCCAACTACTTTTTCGTTCTTCTTTCTTTCGTTCGGAGCGAAATATCACTCCACCTAAAAATTTCATGGATTTGACCTCATTTTAAGGAAAAAAATAATCTTACCATTAATATCAAAGTATAAGCCCCTTGACGATCGACGTTTCGAGCAATTTGCCTAAAATTAAAGCTGTTTTAAATGGGATAGATTACGGCTGTACGCTCCAGAGGGAGAATACTGAAAAAATTATGAATTTCTAACACCTAGATTTCGTCAAAAAATAACGGTGCGTAGTTCGTATGTTTTGTCAACTATTTATAAAAATTAATCAACTACTCACCGTAGTAATTTTTACAGAATCGCAAAAAAAACTGTTGTGAAGGCGTTTTCACCGCAAAGCGTGAAAAAATGAGTCGCGTTAGAGATATATGTAGACATATTTATTTAAGCTCTGAAAATTTTTGTCATATATAACAATATTTTTGCACCATTAATATTAAAATTTTCACTTCATACTTCTAACAGACGCTGAAATCAAAAAAACTAAAATTCCAATGTGGTCTCCATTGTGACAAGGGAAATATCTCGCTCAAACTACCTTAAGCTCTCCAACCTCCCACAAACCCACTTCTCAAGCACCTTGAGCCAATTATCACCGTTCCTTCAAGAGGTTTATGAGCGCACGACGTAATGCTTCACACGAGCTATTATCGCCGGCCTTACGTACGATCCTTGTCATCAGCCTACTCCCAACGAGGAATCACCTCAAACGATTACGCCATCCCCTCTGATATCGTCAAGACCTGGGATATTGTGGTCCAATACTGGTGGTTGTGGTCGTGGGGGATTCCAGTTCCAAGAGTAATAAATGTTTACTTTTTCAGCCTGAGTGGCTGATTTGTTTCACTTTCTACAGCTTATGTGTTCCCAAACTTTATTCCTCAGATTTCACTACTTAACCCCTTCCCTGACGAATTTTTTTGAGGAAATGGTTCCAAAAAGGATCATATTTTTTTATTGCATTTTTTAATTATTTATATGTTATAATGATGGGAAAACAAATTTATTTTGAGCATTGAGCTTTTATTTATTAATAATTTCAATTTAAACCCTTATTGTTATCAATTGTCTAAAGTGAGAGAGATTCACTTCTACCTCAGCTTGAACAAGTATTTAAGCCAAAATATCTATATTTTTATTGAAAATTCTACAACCCTAACATATATCTAAAATCGTTTAGTATAAATTTTAATTATTTTCAGATTTTTTTGTGTGGTAAGTCCTAAAACATGGTGAGAGACAGGGTTACAACCACAGAGTTACATAGCAATCTGGGCAAAAATATCTGCTTTCCCTTCGAATAATTTTCCCGTGCACATCTCGATTTCTAGTACATAAAAAGCACTTGCGTGTTGGGCTTGCCTTCTTATCAGTGGCTAGAATCAGCTCAGGAAAGTGCATTTCTAAGGGGCGGAGAGGGTGAGGTGTTGCGGGTGGCCTACCCACTTCAGGAGCCAAAAATTGGGGATGTACTCCTCAATAATTTTTTTCGATGAGGTCAAGTCTATTATTCAAATATCACGTCCTTCCACCTGTTCAACATTTGGTAGATTTTTCAAATCTAATTCAGTTTTGGATTAGTACGTATTTCTGCGACATATTCCTCATTTTTGTGAAGTGTAAATTTTTCCAGATTTTTTTGCAAATCGGCGAATGACATCGTTTCCCAAAAAACTGCGTACACAGAATCCACCGTGTGGTCCAAAAATGCTCTTTGTCAGGCTTTTCTACAATGCTCTGCAGCATTATTAGCGCCAAGAAAACTCGTATTTCGGGAGCACTCAACGCCATTGTTCTCTGGAACCAGAGGGTTTTTCACGAAGACACTGATTAGCATACCAATTTGTCTCATCAGTAATCAGTTATATAAATTCATTGCTGAAGATCAGTTGAAAAAACTGGAGTACACCACCATCTTTTTGAACTTCAAAATTGAGTGATGAAGCACTTTCAAAATTGAACCTTGCGGGTTCAGGAGGGGGAGCTTCGCTACTTTTCATTTCTCTCCATTGGTCGTCTTCAATAGGCTCACGTTCGCACTCGGCATCTAATATGGTATGCTCGGAGAAGCTCGATTCAGATCCCGAAGTTTCTAAATTTTCTTTTTCCACCTCAACACCCTTTCACTCTCACTTTCTGTTGCAGAATGAATAAAGCAAAACAGTAAAAAACCACTGCGGTAACCAAAAATTGCTCTCGACCTCTAATCGCATAATAACGGATTTCTGTGAAATGCTGATGGAAAAGGGACACTTGACATGAATGCTCAGGAGGAGAGTGAAGTACTAACGCATGTCTCCGTTGAAAATTTAGGATAAATTGAAATCATTATGTCGACATCCTTAGATAAAGGTAAAAGAATTTCAGGGGTAAATTAGGAATATCCACGGAGAGATTGACATAAGCTTGGGTACAGTACCTTCCCGAAGAGGATAAGACAAATCGGTGAGATTTAGAGAGAAGGGAGGGGTAGCGAGAAAGATGGAAATCAGGGGGAATAATAACAAAGGCGGAATCTTCCTGCTCAAAGTCTTACTAAATGCACGTCTGAGGAAAAATATGCCTTTTCCTTATGTGCGTATTCTTCGCTTTGAAAGATTACAGCAAAACAAGCACATGAGGTCGTAAAGCAATGAGGATGAAAGCTTTCTTTTCCACAGAAGATCTTTCCCATTCATAAGGGTCCGCTGTCCCACTGGAGTGAAGAAATTATGGCTCTATTATGACAGGCACCAAGCAGGGTCGGAAAGCGACCGCACGCCCAACCATTTTCCTGGGGCTTCCCAGACGGACAATGCACTCTTGGCGGGGCGCCCCTTATCTATTGCCCCTTTTTTCTCGGGTGACCTTGGAAGAAAGAGGGCTGCAGCGTAGTACAGTGCGAGAGGAAACCTGAACGCAATGTAATGAACGGGAGAACAAGCCACTGCCACCTTTCCTGAACATTTTTTGAACTACCAGTAATGCTGTCGAGAGATTTCTTCCGATTTTTCCCGAAAAATGACATTTACGGGGGTTGGATATAAGATGACTATCATCGTCTAAATCTCAGCCTCTAAAAGCCGTTTGTTGCATAAGTGGAAGCCACTAGAGACTGAAAGGTCTGAGAAATCACGAGTTTCACGTCAACACGGCAGATTTTATTTTACTACAACACCGCATTCGAAGGACAGGAAAGGAAGGCTAAGTATTTGAGAAATTTGCTGTAATAGGTATGCATAAGTTCAACAATTCTTTCTACTCCCACACAATGTATTACTAGAACATGAATATATCTAGACTAATCATGCGAAAACACGCTTCACAAGTCATAGCTTTATCGGAATATTCCTTTATCCTGTATTCGCTTTTTATGTGGCTGGTTGCATAACACCCCCTGCCACACGTCCGTGGTGCAGTTTACGGGTAGGTAGGTACGTAATGTATTGTTTAGAAGCGATTGTAAGGGATTATTTTTATTTTTCCTAATACATAGTATCACTGTTACGAGTGTATATCGCGCGACTGTTATTTTTGCATCCGGCCAGTCGCCATGAATGTCGGAATCAATTATATTCAGCGTTTTGAACCCAAAAATAAAAAACAAATGCAATATTTTTGTAAATGCAATAACATTTGAATGCGGTATACATGCATTGATATTACGCCTAAATGTATGAATTCGATACCAGATAAATTTATCTAAAACAAGAGCAGATAATGCGTTAAATCTCACGTGTAATTGTCCCAATACCAAGGCAAAAATTACGAAAATTATGACGCAATTCCATACGCTAATGCAACGAAATAAGTCTCAATAACTGGCTAAAAATGAGCCAGTGTGTCCGCAAACGCCATCTGCTGCCTAGATATAGAATTTCTACGAAGGGGACGAGATTATTCGTCTTCGGAAGCTAGGAAGTCGAAAGAACGGCCTTGGACGAGTTAACTCGTCCCTGACGCGATTTGACACACCTGGTTAGGACGAGTTAACTCGTCCTTGTCAGGGAAGGGGTTAAAGACTATTTTACACGACAATCAGGCTAGCACTGAACTCAGCGCTGAAAACGCGGGACCGAATCCGGAACTTAAATCAAGTTCGATGGATAAGAGCCTGTATTTACGCGATACTAATTTCACAGCGAAGTGGCGCTGTCCGGGCATTTCTTGAACTACGCAACCTAAATAAACTGCGACGTATTGTTTTGACATATGTAGTACCATGTTATTGCTCGCTAAAACTTACAAAGAAAGGTCCACTACACCAGTTCTTCAATTCTCAAGACCACCAATCATTGCAGCTGCACAAATGATGCAGTACGCAGTCACGCGCACGGGAGCAAAGATATACACCAAAGACGTTGAAATTCGCCATTTAAAAATCATTTGACTTGACCGGGATTCGAACCCGGATCACACAATTGCCTGTCAGTTGTGTATGCCTAGGTGGTTTGGTGGTGTTACTGGGTAGTAGATCTGACCGGCAGCTGGGGTATTCGGTTCGAATCCCGGTCAAGTCAAATAATATTTAAATGGCGAATTTCACCCACTTCGGTGTTAACCTCAAGATCACATTTTTTCGAGTACCGTTCCCACTATTCCTCCGATGATTATTTTGACAAATTCCAGCTCCACCACCGGTATTCTCTCGAAACACTCGACTCGCCTGCTAGCCTGTTATTAGTGGTTTGATCCAAGAAATGGATGAAAAATAAGCATCGCGCTTATTTCTGTCTACATCAATGATAATCCAATTCTATTCTTTCTTCGGATACAATAACACCCTTTACACGGGGCAATTTAAAGCATACGGAATTCAGTTCGATTTTCAGCATTGAAGCAAGCACCTTAAGAAAGAGCTTTAATGCTAGGGTAGGGCCACAGAATTTTTTCGACTTATTTAATAGACAGTATTTCCTACAACAGGCTTCACCTACGTCTCTTTTTCAATAATCTTAGAAATATGATAGATATCAGATTGATAATATCCAGCAACAATACAGATCAAAATAAAAATAGATTTTACAAATACTAATTCAAAATTCTCAAACATTATCCGTTAGTAGAATTGTATATTATTCCAAGTTCAGAGCTTTGACATTTTAATGACGGACGCCAACACTCTTATTGCCTCATTTTCACGGCAACCGCAATTTTACCACTTAATTTACAACAATTTCACAACGCAACACTTACATTTTTGAGGCATTTTCAACGCAAAGGCCCTTGTGGTGCCTAAGGAAATGTCATGTTACTCCAAGCACACGAACCAATCATCAGATTGACTAAAAACACACGTAGTTACATCATCCGTTTTACGCAGGTGGATCCCCTCCGATGGATAGGTAAAATTCAATATCAAAAACGATTTCTCCGACTTGTGGTAATGTAAAGCTTTAATGAATGATTTTCGTTGTCTTGCCTGTCCTCCTCAGACCTCAATTATCATCACATAACACAGCGCAAACTCAGGGCGATTGCACGATTGTTTGGCAAATGGGCCGAATGAGTAGGATTTGCATCTACATCTGATCGTCAACAGCAACAAGCAGTTACTTTTCAATGAGACTTCCGTCTTCAGATCAACATACGTACCACCTCGCTTGATTCCATCCATGGTGAGCCTATTTTCTCCATCTTCCCCTCTCCTCACCCGTCCCACATCCTTCCGCAACTCTATTACTTGACCTTCAGCATCCGCCACACGCCCTCCTTTCATTATCACCTGATCTATTCAGCCACCCACCCACCCCGTCAGCCTATTCCTCCTCCCTATCTCCTCCATCCCAGCATCCGTATCTCCAGCGTCCTCTCCACAATCACCCATGCCGATCCCTCCCCCATTCGCCTTCATTTCCACCTGTCCAAATATTATTCTGGAAATAATTTTTCTTAAGTTTTTAATGTTATCGGAATGTAAAATAATAGCCCAATAAAAAATAAAACATTTATACTCTAAACTTCAACAACGCTTAACTCAGAAACGCAATTGACAGATGAATGACGATCAGGTACGAGATCAGCACATCAAATTCAATAAAACAATGTGCATTTCCTACAATTTGGTTCTTTTCGCCGAGCGTTGATCCCTCGGTACGAATTCTCAAGGGATATTGTGGCATACATTCTGTAAAAAAATGAGTCCCTTGAGTTATGTAAGGTATATACTACTTTTATGTAAGGTACTAGGGTCAAACCATTTTCATAAAATAAAAATCAACTGATACAACGATCATTTCTACCTTATTTTTTCATTGTTTAAATATTTTTACGCCGTAGCTGTACTTTCAACTATATTTTCCTGAAAAAAGGTACAGCTTCCAACAACCCGTTTGTCCAATATTAAATCCTTCTTAATACATATATTTTATTTTAATCATATTTTAAATTCCATGATTTAAAAGCCTTACATTATGCTCGATTAATAGATAATTTAGCTGAAAAATCGACTTTTTCATCGTCAGGATCTTCCGGATCGTCTTTTCCATCTTCGTCTCGCCCGCTTCGAAAGAACAGCGTCGCATCTACGTCCTGTCGGACAGCGCCAGGTCTTGTCTTACTCGCAGAAGACATCCCGGAGACCTCCGCAGGTGACCCGAAGCGGAGAAAATTACTCCCAAGTCACGCTTTCCACTCTCCATTGGCTTTTTTTGGCTCTCAACAACGGCAACAAAGAGAGGAGGGCAGCAAGTAAAAAGAGCAACTCACCACAGGAACTCGCGACAGTGGCGGATTGCAGCCGCTTCATATTTCGGTCCTTGCGTCCAAAGGAAACCTTCGACACGCGACAAGGTTGAACGCGGGTGACGCAGCTGCAACACTATTTACACTCGGCGTCGCAATTCCTCCCTTCCTTCCCTATCTCTAGTGCGTGTAGCGACGTGCAGTGGCCCGCCGCTAAGAGGAAGAGGCCGCCGCCGACGTGGACGTCTCCAAGAGGCCACGGGCCCCACTGCCGCTTCCGCTGCACCACTCGGCACCGCACCCACCGCTCCGCCTCACCAGCATCTTTTCTCCTGGAATAAACAAAACAGCAGATGAAGGGATTAGGTAAATGCATAGGTGCGAGCACCTCCTCTACAGCGAACAAATTTACGATTATACATAACAAGTGTCAGGATGGACCTGATGGAAGTCGTCGATATTCATTATGAATTTACTAAGTTTTTTATTCATCACGATTTTCCGATTTTGGTAGTATGTGCGAAATTTCAGTAAAATAAATAATACAATTATTTTAAAATAGAATATTATTTAAGGAGCCCACGCGCGATGCCAGTGGGGTTAAGTCCACGATTTGGTAAGGATTACAGACAGTCAAAGTTATGGTGGTCATACGACTCTATTATTCGCAGCCTGGTTCATAGCCTTAAGTCTTCCTGCGTGTAGGTTCTTACATAAAATTTAAGAATTACCTGAAGGTTTCTGCACATAACTGCAGACTGGAGCATTAGAAAATAACCGCATGAATGCATATACTCCTATATTTATATCATCTTACGGAGACATCATTTTCCCCGTAATCTTATCGTAATTCCCGTTTTTCCCCGGTAGTCTCTAATTCCCGCCGCGACTGTGTGAGTCAAAACAAATACTGAAATTCACCTTTTTGCTACAACAGTTTGAAAAAAATACTGCTTTCATTGCAGACATTCATTAGACATTAGCAAAAAATGAGATACAAACAAAGTACCTATGCAGATTATTCAACAGATATACTTAAAAAAAAAACTATTGACTGACCACATGAACAGAATTCATAGCGCCGTATCTATTGAACTTATGCATTTTGACCTCAGTTCCAGAAGTTAGTAAATAATAACTCAAAAACAAATATAAATTGGGGTATTAATTTTTTGCCATTAAATCTCTTCAAATTCTTCGCTTCCAAAATACAGTTTTTCGCAAAACTTGCATTTACAATAGAGAAAAAAAATTATTTTTACCCATCTTTCACCCAATCTCGCATTAAACGTCATGTAATTCCAAGTTCAATTGTCGAAAAAAGCAACATGAAAAGACAGTGCTTAGTTGTTCATATTAAAAAAAGACGCAGTTTTGATTTCCTTACAATATGTTTACGTCAAAAAAATAACAGTGTGCAGTTTGTATGTTTTCTGAACTATTTAAAAAAAAATAATCCACTACTCACCGCAGTAATTTTTACTGAATCACAAAAAAACCTGTTGTGAAGGCGATTTCACCGTACAGCGCGAAAAAATGAGTCGCGTTTGAGACTTTTGAAGATATAATTATTCAACTGAGATTTTTTGCCATATATAACAATATTTTGACGCTAATAATGTTACAATATTTACTTCATACGACTTACAGATGCTGAAATTAAAAAAATAAAATTCGAATATGGCCTTAACTGAAAATCATTACGATGATAACAAGGGCGGGAGCTATTACCGTCGTGCTTTTCTTCCTAAGCGCACTCCATCACACATCAACTCTGCTCCTGACTTGATTGTTAAGTGCTCTGCTCAGTGCGTAGGGTCTGAAGCAAATGGAAAGCTAGAGCAATGCATTCCTACATGAGCAGCGCACTGAAGCGAATGTAAAGACCACTGTGCGGAATATTGTCGTTAAATGAGATATAGAAATACCAAGGATAGAGAAAGTAATTTTTCAACAAAGATATTCATGCTTGGGACCAAAATTATTTCGTTTGCTACAAATGATGTGTCCAAGGCAGGGAATGAAATTGCATTTGTCGAAGTAGTAAAAAAAACTGCTAATGTGTCTTGAGGCAGTTGAATTTTTACCAAAAACATTCTGTAAAAAACCGAGGATCAACCTCCTTGAAAACATGCAGGCATTAGTTATTGAAACATCGTTACCTGATCTCGTGACCCGGTTGGAAGCCTGTGAAAATTTTACTCCAAAAATCGCAGGGAAAACGCGTTTATGTTTACGCATGTATATATATGCTCATAAGATTTTTGGAAAGTCCCCATTGATCAGTTCCTGTGGGTGTTTGGCTCAAGATGTTACTTAGTGTTTTACTAAAAAATGGATATGTTTCGGTCGCTGTCCCATTGCCAGAGGATGATTTACTTCTTTAGTATACTAATGCACAAACTTTTACCGCCTCTTCTTTAGTAAATTTAATCCTGTTGATAACGCAAAAACAGGATTTCCTCCAGCGTGCCTATATTCCAACACATTTATTCATATTATTTTAGCTAAAACTGTTGAATTTTCTGAACGGAATAAAAGATATAATTAAATTTTATTACGCTCGTAAAATTATACTAACAGCAGAAATGAAATATAAACGACCAGGGTATTTTTTACGCTTTAGCATCATCATCATGAGGTGAATTATCAAAGCAAAGCAAAGTCCCTCGCAGACGTGGGAGAGGAGAGAAGAAAAGAGATGGGGAGAAAAGACAGCGAGAAGGGAAACATGTTTACGCTGCCAAAGGGGAAAGGATTGGGGGGGAGACTTTGTGTAGGTAACAGCCACCCTTTGTAAAGGTCAACTTTAGGGTCACTGCTTCTTCTTGAAACTTCCGAGCTGTTCTTGAGCATTGATATCACATCGATCATCAATATAAATGCATCACACTTCACTTAAACATCACATTTTCCATCCAATGACCACGAACATTGCCACCATCTCCCTCCCTTTCTCTTCATTTCGATCAAGCAATCTCCCTTCTGTACCATCGCACTTTCATCCTTTCTCGTGGCCCCACCCCATGTCCATAAACAAATGATTACTTTAACTCTTATTTGGTTGATAATTGGAAGTATGTAGGTACAATTTATATCGAAAAAGGCATTAGCGATTTTGATGAGGCATCATATGTTTAGGGCTTTAGGCGCGAAAAATTCACAGGGCCGGATCTCATTTTCGGAAAAATCTGTAAAAGGGACAGAGTTTGAGTTCATAAAATATTTCCAGGTCAAATCATGAAAATCGATGAGGATTTTAAGGTAAAGTATTTCATTTTAAGACTTTAACATATCACAAACTACACTTAATATGAGACTAGTAATAAATTGGGAAAGAAAATTTCATTTTTATATAAATTACGATGGTTCAGATTAAACACAATGTTGTCGTTTTTATCGCCATTTCCGAGATTAGCACCATGGCCATTGTTGCAATTGAGGTTTTGCGATTACGACTTCGTTAATTCACAAAAAAGGATGACATATGCCGGAACAATCCGATTACAGATCGGTCTCCAGGTATTAAATAATAAAAATCCAACAATTATTTTAGGCTTATTATTCATTTTTCTTTTACTTTTCCACCGCTGCTATTAACAGCATATTATTCTTTTATATGTTGATTATTTATACTTCCTTACCAAAAAGTACCCTTTTCATAGAGTAACAATGTATTCAACACCGCTCTTCACTTGTGGTTCTGCAGTGGATATTTTACGTCCAGGATTCCAGCTATCAATCCCAATCTTTTTCTCACACGTGTATGTACATATTTTTCTAACATTTTGTTTGTAAAACTGTATGCACGGATATATTATCATTGAGTACCATAGCTTCTAAAAGTGGCAATAAAATAATTTTATGAAGTTTCAACTTTGACGTCTCCATCTCGCCCAAATAAAACCGTTTGTCCATCTCTCTCATCCCGCATCGTTAGAGCTGTCTCGAGATATAGAGAGTAATGAGAATGAATAAAAAGGTGTACCTAACGAATAGAAAATGTTTGTCCCTATCAACGCTTTAATGCAAACTCTTCAGTTTTGAGGTTTAGATCTACTCAATGTCAGCACGCAAATATATCAGGCGCTAACAAGCATCCTTTTGTCAACATTCCCGTCACTTACGCCGTAAAGGTCACACTGATTCCACCACCCTTCGCTTTCCATTAATCCCGTGGACGGTAGCATTCCCTTTAAATTAACGCTGAAGAGGTGAGATTCCATTCATAAGGTAGGAGACATATTTTTTTTCTGGCCGTTAAGGTCCAGACACAACCTATTCTGAAAGCTGAAAAAATTCAACAGTTGTCAAATCAGGACGAGGACGCATATGCATTAAGGTGGTAGGAGCTGTAATCGTGGGCCATTAGGTGCATATTTTAATATTTTTTCAAGAGAGCCGAAAAAATACCTTGGACCACATTTCATTCAAGTACATCTGTTTACGCGTACGAACATAAATGCAGTAGGTAATGGAAACTATACAAGAATACTATTTCACTTTTTTGCCTCCATTTAAGCACGAAATGACTTCAGTTTTGTGCGCTGTTTTCGAAATGCTGGCGAAATTAAATGTATTTTTTTTCGAATCATTGACCAGGCGTGAAAATGAGATATTTTTAGCAACCACTATAATAATAAGAAATGTACTACTTCGCGTTTGTAAGAAAATCAGTAAATTTGTAATCGAAATATTACGAAATACATACATCTAACGCGCCACCACTAACACCTGGAGCTAAAATGGCATTGAATTACCAAAAAAAACTAATCTGTATAAATGCAAGTTTTTCCCCTCGTATCTATAGACTAGTTGAAAAGCCTGCTGCAGCCGGCTAAAATATTAGCGAAATAGCAAAAAAGTAATGAATAAAGTAAATAATAAAATAGGAATTAATGTTTTTATTTATTTTTATGAAAACAATGTAACTATTAAAAACAATACATAATACCAAAATGTCAAAGATTTATTTGCATACAACACTTTTGGTGAAGCAGGCGGAGCTGTTACTAAGCATTCTCTCTTGTTTAGGTCCATTCATTACATGGAGTTCTATATCCGCTCAACAGCGAACACGGGAAAATGCAACATATAATTATCCGTGGCTAAATACGGGTTGTGGGAGATAGATGCCGACCTATTTTTATTTATTTTAATGATACGTGTATTTTGAAAAATGCATACGCCCGCGCCATGTGTCAGTTAGTGGAGAATGGTTATGGGAGCTCGCTTACCATCTATCGGCGCACATCTGAACCACTACACCTAGCAACTGAATCATAGTACGTACGCGTATCCTTTTATATCATAGTTATATCATTAGTGAATATCACTAATACGAACACGTATTAAAAATTTCCCCCCCTTCCAAAAGCCTCTGCGGCAGCTCGCAGGATAGTATGTAGATGTAGCAACTGTACATGCGATGTTCTTTTTCGGACCGTTAAAGGTCTGGCCACTATTCTGAAGGCTGAAAAAAATTCGACAGAGTCCATTCCGGGCGAGGTCACATATGCATTACGCAGGAAATGCGACGCGATCAACGCGCGCCAATCAACAAGCGAACACGTGAATGCACATGGTCGACCTACCCCCCTTCCCCGTGTCACGGGGCGATACGCCGCAAACCCCACCTTCACCGAACATATATATATACATGGAGAACGGCGGGAAAATATCAAACTGCTGACCTGGTGACCTTAAGCCACGGATTCACGCCCCCCTCCCGCAACTATTGATTTTCTCCTACTCGAGGCTGCCGCCCCCGCTCAGTCCCGCTCCCGGCCGGAGGCGGCGGCAGCCTAGCCTCTCCCCGCCTCTCTCTCGGGGGCAGGAGAAGGGGAGAGAGGGGGCGGCCCCGCTCAACACGACACCCACCCCCACACTCCCCCCTGGGCCAAGCGCGCACGAGTGCACCATCACGGGGGCGTGCACGCCCTTGCCACAGTCTCAGTCCAGGGTAGAAGTGATCCTATAATAACTGTCCCGGGCAAATGTGATGGCAAAAGATCCTGTTATATTCAAAACTCTACGCCAAATAAATCCTGCGGAAGATGGTGTGTGAAGGTGGGTTTACACCAGAAAGTTTATTGCGAAACTAACTTGCAGTGAGAGACTTTAGACGTAAATTGCAGGTGTAAACAAGTCCACTTGCAGAACTTTTAAAAGTTTAGGCAAGTCGATTGCAGAAGCGTATAGTTTGCAAGTGTAAACGGCAACCCATCTGGCTCTGCACTAACTTGTAAAAAATTTTTCGCCAGGATAAAAATCTCCCGCAAGCTCTTGTAGAAAAAAAAATGCGAAAGTATCTCGACAGTGTCAACCGACCCTAGCACATACATCTTACATCCACGATTTAGCTCCAGGGACATCTCAAGGAAGAGCAGATTAGAGTGCGTTCCAAATAAAGTTGATAGCATGCGCCCTTACGGAGATTCATTTCCTGTAAAAATCTCTCGAAGGCCGGAGGTACGATATTGCCAATTTTCTATTTGGGTATTCTATCGGCTGATTGGTAGATTTAAGGATATTCCTTATCCTAACTTCATAATCCTGGGACATCTCACTTTCTCTCATATAGATGGCTCGCCATGGTCTCTTATTAATTCCTAATGCTCTCTTCTTAAATCTTTTGTCCAAAATTCCTATCCTCTTCCACGCTTTTCCAGTTTTTCCACTCTATCACCCTCTTCAACGTGCCCTCTCCTTTCAAAACGTCATTCATCCATTCCTTCTGCCTTCACCAAACCTTCGCCACCAGCTTCCTTTCCTCTTCCACCATATACAATACCTCGTCGTTCTTCTTCCTCGCCATCCAGGTGACCCTATCCGATTTTCTCCAAACTCACATCTCAAATGTCTCAAGTCTACGTACATCCTCTCTTCGCAATGACTAAGTTATGTTGCCAATAGCAGCAGGAAAATTAACACACAGCTATCTATGCAATATACTAGAAGCACATCTAGGAGTATGCGAATACTATTCCTTAAATTAACACACGTAAATTCTGAGCGGTGTTGGGAATGGTTGCCTTCGTGGCCTATAGGTGAGCACAAGGAGCATAAGCTTGGCAACAGCGTTCTCCACAAGGTCCACACTGTCAACTATATTTGGAATGCTCCATACAGCTGTTCCGAGTCATCGCGCAACTCAAAATCCTGTAAGCATCTCCAGTTAGGTCAAGACTCTGCCCCCAACCCTCAATTGAACTCATGTTATTCATCCACAGGAAAATTCTTCGATCTTCAAGGTCCCGAAAAGAACATGTAATTAAGCTCTCTACGCTGCCGTCGCTGAAGAGCCAACTTTGGAAGAGAGACTGAAGGCAAGAGCCAATGACTTTTACGATAAGACACAATCAACTAACATTGGATACATGTACCTCGGACTAAGTCACCCCAAGCCCTTCGGAATCTCCTCAACAGGCATGGCAGAGTATCTCCTACCAACGCAAATCTTAAGGTCATGAACCAGGCCAGGCATTTCTGGTTCAACCTTTTGCTCAAGCCACTAAGAGCCTCATGGGGACAGTGGTACGAGTTGCTCAGGGCACCTCCAACCATAATCCAGTTAAGGCCTTGAGATAATCAAATATACTCAGAAACATTAGGAAAAAGAGGCCGAATGGGTGGTAGATATATAACTGGAGGTAGATCAAAGAAAATATAGCCGTCATCTTCAGTAGAAATAGCAACATTCAAAAAGATTAAGAGATACGACCAATAGCAGACGTTCTAAGAACATAAGCAGAATCTTTGAAAAAATCACAGCATCAAAGTATTTCTTGCTACTTGCTTGCGATTAGATTGAGTGAGAACAGATGATATACGGTGCAAGTGATCAGACAACGACATCTGTTGCCAGCAGCTTTGCGAGCAATGCCCGGCGCCAGAAATATCTCCGTGTGGACGGGCCTGGAAGTAACCTAAACACACACACAGTGCAGTGCACCGTGATCCATCCCTCGAACTCAAAAAGTCTCCGCGCCATCGTGGTGGTTCGACATTTCTGCGAGTAGAGACGCGCGCTTCGCGGGATGTGAGCGAGGCCTCGTGTAGCGATGCGCCCTCTCACAATCAGACAACGACTCCACTCATCTCTTCTTCTATCTCCTGCCATGACTGCGCGGCGGTTGGTCGCCACACCACCCTTCTCTTCCCATTTGTAAACGCCGTGAGAGCACGTTCTCCCCCCTACCCTTCCCCCTCCCCCCCCCCCGCACACGCAAACACTCCGAGCACCGCAGACTGATGAGCGGTCACGGTCTCGTGGCACGAATCGGCAGCCGACACCACAACGAACGTTTCAACTACCCCTCGCACGACAGGGAAAGTGAGGGAGTTAAGGCCGGCGAGAATGAGTTTCCATGCTCAAAAAATAATGAACCCCATAAAACATATAAGCGGAGAGCTCTAAATAAAAGATACTTCAAAAAGTATACATAGATATAAAGGTGAAAACTATAACACCACCATAGAATTTGTCGAGGGTTTGGTCCAAAACAAACCAACTTTATACCAG
The DNA here is from genome assembly GCA_963573305.1 of Pyrrhosoma nymphula. Classification (NCBI taxonomy): domain Eukaryota; kingdom Metazoa; phylum Arthropoda; class Insecta; order Odonata; family Coenagrionidae; genus Pyrrhosoma; species Pyrrhosoma nymphula. The sequence goes on along the minus strand of OY754333.1, from coordinate 81,418,671 downwards.
TTGCCAACGTTCCGAAATGAATTTAAAATCATCCTCAGGGCTACAAAAGACGTATTCAGAGGGGCTACCATAAAACCCATACGTAAATATTCGGAAAATCCAAAACTGACTGTCTTTTATGTTTTTATTGATCAATTTATGAGTATATATCCGGACACTGTTGACAAACATCTTTTAGTAATATCTGAATAATGTGTGAACAATTATCAGATATATATTTATAGATTAATCAATTAAAACAAGTTGCTTTTTGATATTCCGTATGTCTACACTTCGTTTTTATGGCAAACCTTCCATAAAATATCTTTTGCAGCCCTGAAGGTTATTTAAATGAAAAATCTAAGATTGGCAAGTGGTCAAATTAATTTAGACCAAAACTTCGGCAATTTCTTTGGAATTAATTCGTATGGTCAACGACACAAATTAATTTGAAGACTTAAATGGATCCTAACACTATTGGTCGGAAACTTGGTCATTGAGGAGAGAGGATAGTAGGAAGGACTTGAGGAGAGGATAGGTGGGAAGTGCGTTGACTGGAGGATTTCAGATGTGGGTTTGGAGAAGAATGGAGATGGTGAGCTGGGTGGCGAGGAAAACGGACAAGAAGGTATTGGATATGGCTGGAAAGGTAAGGGAGTTGGCGGCAGAAATTTGGAGAAGACAGAAAAGGTGGATAGAAGACGTGTGGAGAGGTGATGGCATATTGAAGAGTGATACAGGAGATAACTCTGGTGAAGCATGTGGATGCAGGAACGTGGATGATAGGAATTTAGGACGAACAACTAAAAGAGAGGGTATAAGGAATTCTTGAGAGACCTAATGGCGAGCCATTTATACGAGGTAAAGTGGGAAGATGTAGCAGAAATTGGTGAGTTTGGATACAGACGGCCTAAAAACCTACCAATCAGCTGGAAGAATACCCTTAGAATGAACGAAAAAATTATAATACTCTTGCATCAAGAAGACCATTTTCATCATCTGCGGTAAGGAGGACAGTCTATCCGAAGACATAAAAGACCTCTTCTTTCCCGTTTATGCCAAGGGCGTCGGGGCCTCAAGGAACTGCTTCCACATCTGCCGATCACCTGCCATTTTCTTCATCTCCTTTTCAGTCTTCCCTCTTTTGTATGATCAGGTACTTTCCCGGCGTAGTTGATGAATGAACTCTTCTCAGGTTTCCAACCGGCTTAGACTCTCCATGATGCCGACTCGTGCATCGAAACGTCGGCCATCATGGAGAGTCTATTGGCCGTATTACAAATGGTTGCGACGCCTGTTCCGGTTACGGTGGCGGTTGGAGGTTGCGGGTTGGCCGATCACACTGCCTGTTCACGCAGGAGGTGAGCGGGCGGACGTCTGCTGCTGTCGTCTGCATATTTACTGTGCTCGTCCAGTTGTACACGATGAATTCGGGGCTTTTACAACAAGCATTCCATAAGCGCAGGCAACGAATCGCATATACATGTGCATTAGCATACTACAATGATTCGCCGCTTTGCACCAGTAGCTGGACATAAACAAATGGCGCGCCTTTCATCTGGTAACCAAAACAGCGTAGTTACGTGATGCATCCGACGCATGGCATTGGCTACGGTTGCAGCCGCGCGGTTGAAAAATAGACCCGGCTCTATTCTCTCGGTTGCCACCCGTGGGCTTGGCTGCTGAGCGATGATTGGTCGGGAGCCAACCTGCAACCGCAACCCGCAACCGGAACAGCCGCCGCAACCCGTAGTGTGATACGGCCTTAAGTCGGTTGGAAACCCAAGAAGCTCTTTTCTTTCCATACTTCTCAATCCCGTGCATCCAAGTCTGTCTCGGTCAACCTCTACTTCTTATCCCATCCGGTTTTCCTTCCAACACTTTCCTGGGTATTTTATTCTGATCCATTATATTGAGTTGTTCATACCATCTAAGTTGTTTTCTCTCTATAATTAATATTAAAGGCTACTGCTGGAGTTTTCCAGCGATTTTTGCGTTTATTTCCAAATCCCTTTTGGTTTTATTTCCTATTCTTTTCAAAGATTTCATTTCTCCTGCTGATATTTTGCTTTCTATTTTAGTTCTAGTCGGCCAGCTTTCAGAGCCATAAGTTAGTATAGGCACATAAATAGATTTATATAATTCTAGTTTTGTTTTTTGGTCTCTCTTTTTCTTATGATTGTGTAATTTATCTGGTAGTATACACTACTGCCTTGTTTTATTCTGAGTTCTATATCTGGATTTAATTTCCCATGCTCTGCAAAGATTGCTCCTAAGTAGTTGTATTCTGTCACTCTATTTTTTTCCTTTTCTATTACCATGCCATTACTTGTTTGCTCTTTTCTATCTATATGTAGTAGTTTGCTTGACGTAGAAAACATGAATACTTATTCAGATCATGAGCATGCTGAGCATCACATGATTACCAATCCAAATGAAATTAGTGATTTCGCGAAAATAACCTTTAATGCCCACGATATTAATTTTACTTAGGATGAGAACTTGGGTACGAATCGTCTGCCTATTCAGCTAGTTGAAATAGTTCATTTAATATTTTTTTTCGGAAAGCTGACCAGCTCTTACAATAGGCCAAATAGAAAATTTCTAACAATCTTTTCTCACAGCTCATTATCTTAACAAAATTAGTCAGAGTCAGGAACTAGTTAAAATCTGGTAAGTACTACAGTATTACCACAGACGGCTGGGCTTCGGGGGCAAACCAGAACTTCGTTTAGGAGACAATGAACTTCAACAATAAGGAATATGAACTTAAGCCTAATTTACATGAGCATTTCCTATATACAGAGAGGTATACCGCTTAAAACTTGGCAGAAAAGTTAAAATGAGTTGTTCCCAAAAGGGGTATTGAGCAAAATATTGCAGTGTAGTGAGTGATAATGAAGCAATCATTATTGGTTCTGTTAAATTGTCTGAATGGATAAGCTATCCATACTTTGCCCACAGTACACATTTTATTGCTCTGCATAGTCTAACATAAATTCAAGATTTGCAGCTAAGAGAAGGTCCATTACGGCTTCTTTCTAAAGAATCACCCAAACTGTTAAAAAAATGAAGAGAATGCAAATACAGTTGCAGCATTCTACTTTTAAAATAAAGAGAGCAAATAGACATGGTGGAATTATACGTACGGCATGCAAGAGAGAATTATGGAAATAAAAGAATCGGTCGTGGCAATTGCCATAAAACATCCAGGTAATGAAAACATCTCAAGCAGTCAAATAGGTTTTAATTACAACTGTTGCCAGATTTTAAATTCATTCAAGGAGGTCACAAGAATAATCACACTCTAATAAGCTTGTGAAAATACCAAAAAATATTGTTCTCAGTCAATCCTTGGGTTATTGAACCCAATGTAAAGGCCTTAGTTGCTGTTTATGGAGTTTTTTGATAAATAAATAAATAAATAAATCTGGTGTAGTAAGTGACTGAAAAAATACAAAATCCCATTCAAGCCACATCACTTATAGGAAAACAGAAGGGATGAACAAACTATCCAGATATCTGGAGAAAAATCCACATTTAGCATAAGCTTAAGTATTAGATTTAAAGGGTTCGGATCCGACAATTAACGTGTCTTTGAAAGGTGCAAGGAGAGGGTAATATCCAAGGAGAAAAAGGCTTTCTCTAGCCCACAGGCAGATGCTGATACGGACATGTGAATGAGGACGCCTGATACGTGGACAAAAAATTTAAATTATGTAGCTGGATTTCTGGAAAAACCAGATTATCGGGTAGGTGGAAAAATTGAAGTAGATGATTATTTTGATGGGCCCCTTCTAGATAGGACGACTAACCCTCTAAATAGGAGGAGTGAAAGAAAAACACTCTCCCTGAGCTCTACGATTAATCTCAAAATGTGCTCCGTGTAGTTGAAAGCTCGGTTCCCGGGGAAATAATTTTCTCTAAATATGGCAAATCATTACCCAGAGGCGCGATTAACTGCCCATTGCCGACCGTTTTTGCAAACGAAGTCCAACCGGTTGCGAAATTATAGCGATTCGAAACATTATCCTGATTAGAATTTTTAGGTGCAACAGCAAATCATCAACTCCAGTTGAGAAACATGTCTCGTTTCAGAATTCGTAATGAGTACCTACCGCATTCCACCAAATATTATATTTTCAAAGTAAAAAAAATATACCTACCTATTATAAGATAGGACGGGGAACAACTACAATGTATGACATTAGCGTGAATGGTGTGAGAGGAAGAGGTAGTACGAGAAGATTATGAGTGAATGGGGTAGAAAATACTCTTAAGAGAAGGGACATTGAGAGTCTTAAAAACAGGATATCGACAGCGGTAATGAAACAATGCATGAGTGTAAAATGCGGGTATTTCGCAGCGAAACAAGCATTCGTCCGGACTACAATACGAATCCAGGACCCCTCGATATCGCGCCGAAAGCTGTCAAGATATTTTGAGCGAAATATAACTTCACCTAGAATTTGACTTAATTTTAAAGTTAAAACTCCCATCTTCCCAATTAAATAAAAATATCAACCCCTAGCCGAAATATGTTTTGAGTAATTTGCCTAAACATTTATGCTCTTTCATATGGGGTAGATTACGGCAGTACGCTCCAGTGGGGTAATATAGAAAACATTAGGCATTTCTAACACCTAGATTTCGTAATAAAAACTTAAGGTGTGTAGTTAGTATGTTTTACCAACTGCTTATAAAAGTAACTCAATTACTCACCGCAGTAATTTAGACAGAATCACAAAAGAACTTTCTTTTATGACGGTGTTTTCACCTTAGGGCGGGGAAAAATGAGTGAAGTTAGTGACTTACATTTTGTGTGTATTGTGTAGACAATTAAACTCAATCAACGTAAATATCACACAATAACCTAAAAATTCTCTTAGAATCATAAGGACGGCAATCCAATCCAACCACTTATTTATCAACACCCGTTACTAAGTGATAAAACCCAGCCAAGGCCTTCACAAATTTTATTTGTGAAATGAAATGTAAAATATTAAAATGTAACATTAAGTAAGTATGCATGATGTATGCATGCAACAACAAAAAATTCAATTCTCCAAACAAAAAAAAACCTTGCCGATGATATTTTTTAAAGGAATTGGATTCGATTTTTCCACTTTTCTCGCGATCCGGACCACTACGTGCGTCGTTCTAATATGACACAGTGGGACATAATTGCGCTCTCTAGAAGTTATTTTCGGAAGCTTCTTCCCTTTCCTGGCCGCATATGAAGATGGCGTTCTGGGGTGGGTGGTGGTGGGAGGGGCTTTTTAAGGGGGCGGTGGGTTGGGTGCTCTTTTTGCGCGCAGCAGCAGTCACGAGAAGACAGACAGACAGACACAGAGGGGGGAAGGAGGCTCTCGACGACACGCGACGAAATTCAGCTTTCAATTTTTCTGGCGTCGCGACGCGTCGCCGCAAAATTTCTCGCAACTTCCCGGAATTGCACAACCCTAAATCCACGAAGTATACACAAAATATCACCGAAATCTCCAAAAATGTCTCTTAAAGATGTAAAGATACCTAGGAACCTAGCAGTAACTTAAATTACTAAAAATAAAATCTTTTGCACTTTTCTCCAAATTATTGAATTTTAATTACGAATAATAGCTCAAAACTACTACGACGGTAAGCCAATAAGTTAAGTTCAGACGCGTATTCTTAACGTTCAGTGGATATTTGAATGACCGCTTTTTCTACATAAAATAATATCATGACAAGATATTTCATATCAATCACATGTTTTAACAGGCAGTTTTAAAATAAAATATTTTATTTTATGCATACGTACCTATATTTTCCACGGCAATTATTTATCTACATCACTTGGCTGTTACAAGCTATTTTGGTGCATAATATTCATCACAACTGCTAAGTAGGGGAATATTATAATTTAGCATTTGTATCGTCATTTACAAATACATATTTAAACTTTCTTTACCTTTCTGACAGTTTAGTGCAGTCCATTTGGAAAACAAATTAAGCACAATCATAATTAATAATTGGAAATATGGCCTCCCATGAAAATAATAGATGTTTGATAAAATAAATTATATTGCAATTCTATGAAACGAAGAAGATATTTTCCAGAGATCTCGTAGATATTCAAGATATCCAAGACAATGAGGGCATGCTGTAGATATTAAGCAAATATTTTGTGCTGTGCGGGGCCATGCATAGGCGTTCTAGTCCACCCATCGTTGAAATGTGGCTTTCGGCTTATGTGGCGTTATTCGATCCTGCTTCCTGGCGGCTATTCCCCTGCTGCACAATTCCACTGATATTCAGTCAAGCAATTATCACTCTACGATGGACATTGGTGAAAGTATTATTTCTTTAAATATGGTATTCACCAATAATTTGCGTTCAACAAAAATTGCTTCAGAAAGCAATATTTTTTTGTCATTAAATCAAGCAATAACGGTGAAAGCAATATATTTTAAAGAATACAAGCGATAAAGTGTCACACAGTCACGACAAAACCTCCTTCAGCATAATTCAAAATGCATTACAAATTTTGAACAAGAATCCATAATTTACATATTTCATTAACGCGGCTGGAGCGGTATTCGCGAGTGGGTCGGGAAAACATTCTTTGACCAAATTTCACTTAATTGCATCTTCACCAAACAGGAAGTAACGGAAATGATACATGAATTATATTTTATATTTTTTACTTAATTTAATGTATGTTATGACGAGTTTTCTTCGCGATCTCGAAATGCTGACGAAATTATATTTACACTTATTTTGTTAGAATATTGGACTAGGTGTGACAATTGGATAGTTTTCCTTTTATTATTTTCGATATCCATTGCGTCTGGTTGCTTATTTTACAACGTTTCGCCTCTGTTCCTCGAGGCTTCGTCAGGTATTCTCTACCTGACAACGATTCCAGGAAGAGAGGCGAAACGTTGAGATAATAGCAACCAAACGCGATTGATAACGAAAATAATCAAGAAAAATTATAAAAAAATAGCGGAAACCTGAAGAATAACTTGCTATTTGTTAGCAACAATTATGATGATAATAAATGCCTCATATTTCGTTCGGAGGAAAACCTGTACATATATAATCGCATTATTACGAAATATATGTCATGCGCCATAAGGCTGAGTGTTAAAATAGCCTTGAATTGCCAAAAAACCAAATCGATGTGATGCAATTTGTTCCCTTGTATCTAAAGGTATTTCAAATGAAAACAGTTAGTCAAAGTTTAACGCAAATCTGCACATGAACTAAAATCGCTCAACCCACCTAAGCACAGCAGCAGAACTTTTGAAAAAATTCACACAAAGAAAAACGGGTGTTACGTCGTCAACGCAGTTATGAGTCCATGAGCTCGTTTACATTTAAAACGACGGAGCTACGATAATTACAGCAAAGTGACGTCACAAGCAAAGACGACACGGCCGCGAGCTTATTTCAGAGTAGCGTCAAAATATGTCCTTCTGAAGAGTTTTAACTAACTTTTGAAAGGTTATAGCTAGTCAAACGCTTGTTGACAAAGAAACACCGATCTTCATCAGCATTTCTTCTTCAACAAACGTTAAGTTAATCCTAGAGTCAATTGAAATTTCATATCCCTAAAGAAATACCGCATTTCCCGGCCCATAACACACATTCGGATTTTAAACGTAATACAAAAAATAATAATCATTATATGATAATGTTTGCAATTTATTGGAAAAATATTGAATTGGTTATTGCCAAAAGTGGCAACTGTAGTGAAGTTATTCGTCGTAGAAGCCAATAAACAAATGAATGACGGAGAGCGCATCTTTAGCTCGCTGCCGCCGTAACGCAGTCTGCGGTGAAAGTAGAAAGATGGGCATTTCCGTCGGCAACGCAAAATGGGATGCATTAAGTAGCTTTACCCTTGGTCCATAAGACGCAGAGCAATGTAAGAACGCATTTTCGAGGAAAATAGAGCTATCTTTTTAGTTAGGGAAATATGGTACTGATTATCACTGAGTATTCCTTTATCGACACGATCTTTCTAACACAAAAAATCTAACAAAATAGAAAATACAACCACATTCCATACTCCCGAGTATCACCCGAGACGTAATTTGCGCCGAATCGTCCTTCAGTTAATCCGGACCACTTAAAATACACAAACAATGCACCCCATTGTTTCCTTATCTATACCCAAATTTATTACCAATTGCAAGTAGAGCGAAGAAGGACTTCACTACTTTCATCGGCCACGGATCACCGAGCGACACAAACAAGACGCGACGAGGGAACGGCAAGCGAGAAAGAATTCCCACGCTGGAAAAAATGGCTGCTGACTGAAAAACTGTCTAAAATTCCCAGGAACGAGAGATAAAAATAAATTTCACGCACCTTTTCAACTCACATTTTCACCCACTGGCAAATTACTACAATAATTGAAGTCGAAATGACTTAATTTAATTGACATTACGCAGCAGTCGCCTCTTGTGGACGAAAAAATAGTGCTAATTAAAAATATATTCGTCAAAGGTGAGTTAAAGAAAAGAATGACAAAATTGTTATTGGAAAAACATCGTGCATAATGAAGTTCATATAAAAATACCTGTATTTAGATGTTTCATAATTACTTAGACCATAATCACGCATCGACAAGATAAAAAAACTACATAAAATGATGACATTAATTACATTTATAATACAGTACATTAATTTCCATTTGAGAATCTCCTGGTGAGCTAATATATGCAACCTTGTGGTTAAGGATCTGTTTATCAACCATGATCATTATATATACACATTACGTATTTTATGAATATTTGATTGTTTCCATATTTTGCCAAGCTACTTCCCTGGCACATATTCAGCAATTCATGCAACAATTTATTTCCTACGTTAAATTGTTTACTGATGTATTCTGCTTTTGAAACTGTTATTTCACACACTCAAAATAACTCAAACCCAAAGTAGGTCAATAAAACTTGACGAAACGTAGGTTATGTCTACTTGAGTGTTAGATAAAAAAATTGGATCAATACCCCACAACAATATCTTTTACTACATTATTCGTGGTCGGAAAAAAGAAGAGGTCTTGTGGTTAATGTTATACGGGTCTTTTTTCTACCATGATAGTTAAAAATCCATAATATATTTGGTGTACATTTCATTCAATTCACTACAGCAATTTTTAAAAATAATCTGCATATTTTTGTAGATATCGGAGGTATGTAGGTAATCGGAGAAAGCATTACATACTACCCTGCGAGCCGCCGCACCGCATGAGCGTGTGGTAGGGGGTGTTAGGACACCGGCCGCGTAAAGGTGTAAATGAGGATGTTATGGGTAAGTGAAAAGGTGACGTGTATTTCGTCAGTGTTTTCAGTGGATCTCAGTTTTTATCATAGTTTGTGTGTCTGGGAAAAACGAATTTTTTTACCTATCTGTTCGGAAATTTATTTCTCTTATTTTATCTTTCCTGTCCGGCCTATAGATGTAGATCCGCGTCAAAATGATATTCTCTCTGTCACACAGAAACACACCTCTTACGAATTTCTCAAGCAATCTCAGCCTTAAGTGTTGTCTCCGAGTCTCTTGCTGTTCCCAGCCTGGTCCCTCTAAAATTTGTGAAACACTCTTGGCTCGCTCGTAGCAGTTTTTAACGAAGCGCACAGCTATCCGTTATATTGGATTTTCATTTTTCGAATTAAATTTTTCTGTACAGGGTCCCAAATGCTCGCGGCTTATTCGGAGTGTGGCCTAACCTTCACATCTAGCACATCTCCTTTTCTTTTTCATCCCAGGACCTTCCTACTATAAGCTTGATAAATCCCAATTTCTTCAAAGCTGTGCCCCATATGCTTAATATGTGTGTTCTCCACGATATGTTTGAAGTTAAGATAATTCCCGGATATTTTACTTCGTCTGACGACTTTAAGTTTACTCCACCCACAATGTAGACATGGCGTTGGCGTGTTGACTTCCGCAGGAATTGTACTGCAGTGCATTTACTAAGATTTAGTTCAAGTCCCCACTCTTGGCACCACGAGCTAACGTTGTTTAGGCCCGATGATAGTACTTTTCACTAACTGGCATCTTCGCCAATTTCACGGTAGATGACCACATCCTCTGAAAAAATCTAAGTTTACTGCTAATTCGAAAACTTAGGTCATTTATATAAATAATGAATGAAGGCTTTCATTAAATTTATATAAATAATGAATCACGCTTCCTTCTGGGACGCCGGATGTCACTCTTACCATATCAGAGCTAATACCGTCAATATCTACTTTTTGCTTGCGATCACTTAGAAAGTCACGTATCCAGTTCACAACTCCTAATTAACCCGAATGATTGAAATTTAAATATAGTTTTTTTGTGAGGAACCTTGTCGAATGCTTGCTTGAAATCAAGGAATGACGCGTCAACTTGTTATTTCGATCCACCTGATTTTAGGATTACTTCTCAAACAAGACAAAAAAGATGGAAATTGGTATTTCTTTTGGAGTACACAGTTTCGTTGGCACCCACTTAAAAGTTTTGGGGATTCGTGGTGATACCGTAACCAAATCGAATGCCAACAAATCGAAGAAGTCTCATCGCGGTGAACGAGAGGTCGCTGCCCCGCAATTGGCAGGGCAATCCGCGAGTGCCCATCCGGTCGACTCGCCCGGATGAGTGCATGGGTGGCGGAGAGTGGGGACGTGGGGGAATCACGTTGTGTACAGCGCTTGGAAGGTTGTGAGCTACTTTTTGAGCTCTCATTACTGTTGTGATTGCTCGTTGTAAAGTTCTTATTCCCGGGTCAATAAACTTGGACGACTTCTCATAACGCAGGCAATAGACAAGCTTTGCGAAAACCTCCATTTTCCCCCGGGGGTTAATTGCGTGGCACATTTCTATTTGATCCATTCTCATCCTATTGATGGTGTGGATCAGAGATGTGAAAAGGAAACCGAGGTCGCCCGCCTTCCACCCACTACATAACAATCAATGCAACAAGTTGGGTGTGTCACCTTTATGGGCGGGTTTGCACTGGCAAGTTACTTCTGCAAGTTCCTTGCGCAAGAGCTTGCGGGGGATTTTACTCTGACGAAACATTTTTCACAATTTAGTGCAGAACCAGATAGGTTATCATTTACAACGTTCCCAACAGCCACAAACTTGATGGAGCTGATGAATTCGGCTGATGCTTTGTGACATTTCAATCCGATTTTTTACGAGGAATATGCTATTTGAAAATTTGCAACCCACTATTAATTCCTAAATTCACTTATTTCTGAATATACTGCAGTGTAGCGAAACTAGTCAAAATAAATATCTAAAACAATGGGTTGCTAAGTTTCAATCGCCTACCATATTCCTCTTCGAAAAAAATACTAAAATTGTGTTTTAAATATTTATTGTACTGATACCTGATAATGACGTAGTAACGTCGAAACGCGTTCTACTGAAGTAAATTAGGCGGAAAATCACTGCAGACTTTAACATATAAGTTTAGACCATCTGGAATCAAGCAAGAAAATAAACCTAATACACTAACCTATTATGGGACAGTTTCTTTTCGAAAGTTTTTGGCGAAAATGGCTTTCGTATTAGATGGAAAAATACTATTTTCCGCCATGTTTCACCCATTCTCCCATTTAAAACCATGTACTTTCAAGTTCAATTAAGGAATTAAATTGCGTGGAAAGTTATGATTTTGTTTTTCATATCCAACAGAGTACACAAGCTCCTACAAGCAGCCAGAATGTGAATTAAATGACACTTGAGTCATTTGAAGCCCGTTTCACAGGATACTTGACCCAACACGAAGTTCGAGGATACACGCTAGGATGGTGGCTTTCATGAGATCGCGAGATACCGAACCGGTATACATACTAGCCAACAGGCATGATCGATTACATACCTGCTCAGCTACTTGATTTTATAAATGATGTGGAACTAGTTTGCTACTAGCTCCTAACAGGACCTAGTAGCCGCCGATCATTCTCATAAGCTTTTACAGTCGCAGTGTGCTATCTTCACTTTCTGCAATCGGCGACATCTATGCCTCGTTACGGCTAGTAGTAATTTTCTGGCCGTGAAATAAAAAAAAACATGAAAATCACCCGACAGTTTTTTTGATCGCCTGCAGCCGTTGATTGGTATAATTAAAATTAGAATGGATCCGCAACGAAATTAATGAAAATACTGCTTCCTCGCCAGTAAAAGTTCTATGGCCCTGAGACAACTTCTAGGACGGCGCTTATTATACTGTATTCAGGTCCCAATATTCCAAATACGAAATTTGGTGGCACTCAACAGCGGAGAGTCTGAGGCCAATGAAGGTGAGTCGAGCATCGACTAGTAGGCAGAGGTACTGAAGGACTCCTTTTGTGGCACCTGCGGCCGCTTTATCTGACCTTTCATGCATGCTTTCTTTCCCTGGCATCATACTTTTTACAAGTTATTGCCACCAAGTTTTGCTACACCTATACATAATAGCCAACTAGGTCTCGTGCTGGATCAAGTATCGGGTGAAACGGGCTTCATCATTGAGGTAGATTTTACGGTAGGACCTCCTCCTAACCTCTGGGATTTAAAAAAATATCGCAAACATCGAACTCGAATCGAAAATGGAACGGTAACGAAATCGAAAATGGAACGAAACATGGGCGGAACGGGATAACAGGGGTACAATTTCCGAGGCCAAGCCAAGTAAGCCTATTCTTCTCCCTTCCCGGGGAGTTGATGCAAGGTTGGAGGACGATTATGTTAATGGGAAAAGTTGGGAAGTTTCGGAGGAGGAAGGATTCAGGTCAGAGAAGATATCGATTTAATAAAGTATTATACCTAGATATTATTTCTGAGAAATGTAAGTCTTGAGGGTGCGTAGGGAGTGGGTTACATTGCGGGTGAGATACAGTGAGGAGGAACGATGGATTCATTGATTATTGGTCAGTCAGAGAATGGGAGGGGGAGGAGGTAAGTCAGGTGAGAAACGGCCAGCTCGGAGGAGTGTCTAGTCTAGTGAGTGACAAAAGCATAATTTTATCTATTGCATGGTACTGGGATATAGTGGTAAGAAGCTCAACTACTTCAAAAAGTCGGGAAGAAGCTGATGCAATCGCTTATATTCAGTCTCGAAGGTTTTTTCAGAGTGAATGAGAGTTGTTAATGACTTTCCAAGTGATTTTTGTAGATTTCAATAGCCTTCCAAACCAAGGTAAGCTGATTACCGATGGCAATTAATGCCTCAAATGTTGTATAGTGCAATTGATGCTAACTTAATTAACTGTAAATGGAAGATATTGTCTAGTAAAGCAACCATTTTCAGAATTCGGATATTTTGCAAATCTACTTATTGCTAGTGAACGTACGGTGGATCGAGTTAAGATCCATCAATCAAAAGGTATAAAAAAGAACATCACCGGAACACCACCGAACTAAAAAGAGCATTAGCGAAGACAGAGTGACTGAAGAAAACAGAGGCGATCCTGAATGTCTACTGCAGAGATGTTCATCCAATACTCAAATAAAAGAGTCTACGTACTCAATAATATGATAAATCATATGTAGTATTCAAGACTCAAAGAAAGGGTTGGGTGTCGAGCCAGAGCCGTTATAAGCAAGCCCACAACATGGCTGGCATAAATAGGGAAGACGAAGAGATATTTTTGTTAGTATGTGACTTCGTAAATCGTTTATAATTTTCAACATGACTTTTAGCAACTGACTCCACTTATTTTCCGTTAAAAGTTACCTATCCCGCTGCCCCGTAGACGGAACAAAAAGAACTCTACATTTCAGAAAAAAAACAGTAACATAAAATGAGTAATACTTTTTACATTTCCTAGTATTACATGTTTTCATTTACTTAACAATTTCAATTTGTAAAGACAAAAATGAGTCTTCACTCACCTTAATCAACAAAATACAATCAATGTTTACTTTCATCTCCCGTTGCACCGGGAGTTTTCCTAAGTTTGGGCCTCTTGGTGTTCGAGCCTCAAAAACAGACAATAAAGGTGAATGGCCTCACACAATAACAATCAGTTACTACCAGAAACGAGAGCTCGAGCACCCCAAATGTGTTGATTGGAAGAGGTGCTATGGTGCCGGAGACGATGACCTATAAACTCGAAGAGAACAGGGTCAAGTTTACGTCTTGTAGTTTACGTCACAGTGCACAACGGATCGAGTTTTACCCTCATTGACACACGTCGAGCTTGTGAGGAGGCAATATTTTCAGTCTCTAACACTGTCGATGACAACGATTTGCAGTGAACATGGAGATTCCAATCATTTCAATTCCATTTTGGGGCGTAGATTTGGCATTTGTGCTCAGACGAGCCATGGGCAGTTAACTCTAAAACTCGCTCCACGCGCAGCAATGGGCTCTTCCCATTTGCTCAACAGTGTGCTGCTTATTAATTCGCTCTTACTTCTAACGATAATGCTGCATCACGTTCACTCGACTTAGACGCATATCCTCGTAAATGGCAGGTCTTCTCAAATGTACACAAAGATAATCCAACTCTTCGCTCTTTACTGATGGGCAATAAAGAGAAGAACATAATCTACCGAGTAAGAATTTGATAAAACTAATGCGAGTAAGTCTTTCACGATAAAATAACTCTTCAGAGAAAAAATTGTCTCTATGAAAAGTAACTTTGAATAGACGCAGTTAAGGAGTCTCATCTTACCCCCCTCTCGCGGAAGAATATGATAACAATGGGTTTGAATTCACATTCAAGCGTGTCGCCAGAAGTCTCGGAACATGATCGCGGGTCTGCCTTGCACTGACATCTAGCGGCGTAAATCGCAAACAAAAATAAATCATTCTGCCAGCAGTGATAGAGGGAGGGGATCCTCTCCTAACCCCCACACTCTCCCCCACGAAATGGAGACCACGTGACCAGCGTCCGTTTCGAACGTGGCCTTGTAGAACAGGGACAGCCGACGTTCGACCTATGAATAGCGAGTGTGCGTGCCCCCTGTAAATGAAAAAGTCAACCAAGGATTTGACGATTCGCGCTCCGATGCCCACCGTTTGAACTCTTCACACGCTCCCACGGACCTGAAATGGGCAGAGCGGAGACACCGGCGCCATCGGGCGATCGACTTTACTGGCAATGAGAAGCGGCCATTTGTCTAGCGACAATTCTCAGACCGAAAAGGATAAGATTCGCTTTCCGACGTCAGTGGAATTTTATTAATTCCGGAAGAGTTAAAAATACAGTGCAGTCTCGATTATCCGAGGTAAAATGGATTGAGGTTCAGGTAATCGTTGGGATATTTTCATTCGCTCCAGTGCGCTGCTAACTTCGCAACACAACGGCGCACATGCATTCCATTCGTTTCAGACCCTGCGTACTAGGCAGCGCACTTGGAAACAAATCGGGAGCAGAGTTGTTCTGCACTAAACAATAATAGAACTTCGATAATCGCATTCGCCACTATTTTCTTGCGTTAATTTTCCGTAAAGACGTCAAACATAGTCAAATTAACAGATTAAAAATGATACTGCCGGGACATATTTCATTGCATTGTATACAATATTGTCATGATGTATTGTATTGTATACAAAACATATTGCCATGACCTACAGAATGACACCTAGCGGCAAGTTACCGAATGTTTCTCCCGCGCACTTAGTTCCATTCAACGCCGCGGCGTTCGGCGAACGGCACGCGAACGGCGCGCCGTTCGCGTGCGCTCAAGTGTGCTGATGAGTTCCGATCTTCACTAAATTCAACACCTTGTATAGAAAGATACCATAAACTGGATAATGCGGAAGGCTTATGTGCGAACATTAATTACGACAAAAATAATTTACTATCATACTTTATCACACTTCCGTTTCTGGCAAAAAGGGTAAAATAGGGTTGTGAATCTCCGTATAAGTATTTGTACCTATAATAATGCGGAACCTCGGAAAAGAGGGAATAGAATAATCGAGACTTAAGTAACAATAAAATCATAGCGGGAAGAGCCAATTTTCAAGTACGGTAGAACTTTAATTATCGAGATCATTGGGACCGGACCCTATCCGGATAATCAAATATCCGGATAAATGGATAACTCACAAGAGAAGTAACTTCTTCGGAAACTTCTTAACGTATTCGCTTCAGATTGATCAAAGAACCCTAAAGAAACGTATGTTCTTTAACCAATAACTGACAAACGAAATCAACGATATAAAAGATACAATACACGTTTCGAATAGCTTAATACCGTGACTGTAAAAAGCCGATTTTCCAGGGTTTTCTTTCCCTAAAAGCTATCCGGTTAATTGGCATCCGGATAGTTGGAGTTTTACTGTACTACTAAGGATAAAGCAATGTAAAAATTAACTGTACACAGACCACACACAATGAAATTATTTTTAAAAATGGCGCATATGTCATACTACAAAAGAGCATAGTCAATTAACAACCATTTCGAGCACTTCAAGTAAATATAAGGGTATGAAAGTTACCGCGTATTTTCTTTACAAGGCCGCTTCATAATAGGCATAATACAGCGTAGTTTCGAGCACCATTAGTTCACGCATTCAACGGTGAAGTTATGCTTTGCGTCATCCAATAGCCTTACGCGAAGCTAGTGAACAAGCGATATTACGATAATGTAATCCGTGGAATGATTGCACAAACGGCAAGTCACTCTTTTTCGCGGAGTAATCTATTCGCGCGCAACGATTTTTTACTTCGAGCGCGGAACAACAAATTTTGCAAGAGAGATGTGAATTAGACAGCTACGATGCACGCAGTGCCATATATCGCCTTTAGGCAGCTGCAGGCAAAATGGCGAGAAGAAGGAAAAGAGTTCCATCAATTCCAGAAATTACAAGTGTTCATGTTCCGGAAAGAGCAAGTTCAAGAGCAAGGGCTCTTTTCCGAGCATTTATTCATGCATTCACGCAGTCATCCAAGCAGCTTGGGAAACTATAGAGGCCGTTTTATACGAGACAGTTAATTGCGAAGTTTGATGTACAGAAATTGAGAAAACCTAGTCACGTAATTAGAGCAATTATTTTCCTGTCTTTGGTCCATGCATTCGCGCAGTCAATCTGGCAAGTCCCCGTATTACCGGAAGCAATTTTCACTGTACGTCCATCCATGTATGATGCTGAGCAGTAAAGTACCTTGTGTAAAACGCCCTTAAATCAATCACACACTGCAATTGCGACAGTACACATCTATCCACATATCAGATGGTACAAGAAAATGCTTCACACGGCCAGAAAGAGTATTAACAACTCAGTTCATATATAAAAGCACATGGCCCTATCATTGGGACTGTTACAAGAATATTTTAAGCTTATAAAAATAGCAACAGATAAAGCGGCATTCTTAGTAGCCTAGGAAAATTTCCCTTTCAGCCACGGTAGTTCTAAGAATCACTATCAGAAGACAGAAAGATTGGGAAAACGACTGCTAGGGTTGCTGTCAGATCGGGTTTATTGGATGAAAAGTAACGCGGGATGCCATAGGAGTCTTTCGCGGACCGCGGATAGAAAGAAGGTTAAGAATACGGCCAGGATGTGTTCAACTGCTTCGTGGACATCGAGAGAGCGTTTGATGGAGTAAATTAGGCTATACTAATGCAAATATGTACTACTAAGATTGAGTGTGAATTGAAGAGGTAGACGGCTCTTTTGAAATCTGTACGTGAATCAGACGGCGGAGGTAAGCATTGGAGGATGGTGAGTCGGAGTGGGGGTAGTGAGGGGAAAGTGGCAGGGGTGTGTCCACTGTCGTCTCCGCTTGTTAACGAGTGCTCAAGAAGAAATGGTTTGGGATGCGTGAGGGCAGTAGGAAGTGGGAATGAAATTAGGAGGGGAGCTGATACGAAAATCAGATTTGCGAGCGATCAGGCAATAATTGGCCAGCCAGCCAAGAGATTGCACCGTCGTTCTGAGTGCGTAGGAGGCAACAAGACAAAGTGCTGAGATTCTAATGGAGAAGGAAGGCTAGAACAAATATCAAGATCGTAGATAATGGTTTTTCATCCTGCCGAATTAAAGCGATGAAATACGCGAAGAAAGAAGAAATAGAAACAGAAACACTAGTTAAAATTTACAAACTTTTTGTTACCCACGACCAAGATTTCGGCACGTTATGCCATCATCAGGGTCCAACCTGGGTTGGTGGTAACTAAAGTGTGGACATTTGACCAGTGTTTCTGTTTCTCTTTCTTCAAGATGGATATATTATTCCCACAATGTCAAAGCCAATACTCTTGCATATGAAAAAATAAACTGTTGCCACTATATTAATCACCTTAGCCATCCTTCGTTGCCCCTTGTCCGACTACTTACTAGCTATTTAGTTTTACTAGCTAGTTTAGTTTGATTTTGTTAGAAATCGCCAAAAAAAACGAGCAATATTTTTGTTCTAACCGTAATTAAAAATAAAAGTCGCATTTAAAAAATCGGTAAGCATGATTCATTGCCAAAGAAAAAAGCTATAGATTGATGTAACTTGTTTTCATGAACTCTCAAAAGTTAATTTTCAATCGGAATTCAAACTCACAAAAGTTTTGCACCGACAACAGAGATTAGGTCGAACCCTCGGGTTCAGGGTCCAGAAAGACGATGCCCGGAATTCATAGTCGGCCAGCATGGAGACCTTGTCCTGGGTGAAGATCCGAGAGGAATCTTTGAACGATGAGGCGTTGAACGTGGTGGGGAAGGAATTGAGGTCATTAGGAGAGATTAGAAGAAGGCAGAAGAAAAGGCTGGAGGGGGCAATAAGGACGTAAGCGACCGTGGAAGAGGGTCTGCATTTTTCCAATAATCTTAGCCCAGCGTGTAGCCTCCCGATTTCTCAATGGCTCCAAAACTAGGAGTCCGTCCATCAGCTGCGTTACGCGCTCTGTTCGCCAGAGGCACTTTATAACGATGACGACGGTGCTTAGGGAGGTTCCACAGTGACTGTGTACGTCAAATCGAATACTAAATGCCACCTTTTTGTTTATTTGGTTTAAAACCCCTGCTTTCGGTTATTATCTGCGTTACCAATTCAAAACCAAAATTAGGGTACAAAATATGCGAATTATTCCGCAAATATATCTAAAATGAGCACTTTTTTCCAGTCATAGGAGCCGACTGAAGCGACATTTCCATGGAATTACCGCATTTTAACTTCAAATATCGTTGTAATTGGCTAAAAACTAAAACATACTAAGGTAAGATGCCTATATTTCATTCTTATTCAATTTAGCGGAATTTTTTTCCATCTTATAACATTTTTTTGTGAAAATGGCATGTATATTTTATGGACACATACTACTTTTCCTCTTGTTCCTCCAATTCTCCCATTGAACACCATGTAATTTCAAGTTCAATTAGAGAATATAATAGCGTGAAAAGATACCATTTCGGTGTTCATATTAGATGGAGGATACAAGTTTTTATAAAGTAGACAGAATGTGAACAAAATGGCATTTAAGTCATGTTACAGTGGAAGAAAGAACGCCTTCGCAGAACGCCTTCAAAGAACGCCTTCGCAGAACGCAATGAACGTAAGACTTGACTGATAGAGAACGCCCAGTCTTCTTCCTCCCCTCCATCCGCGGTGATGCAGTCCGCTGGGAAATTCCGAGTGATGCATAACTGTTGCGTCAACGCAGCCAGCGGCGAAGAGCTCGATTCTGATTGGCTTAGCGTTTGCGGCAGCGCAAAGCCCGACGTGCGCCGGTGTCTCCATCACCAGAGAACCGCTCCAACTCGAGATATTCCTGGACGGCGCGGCGGCGGACGCTCTGCCAACGTGCAGGAAGGAGAAGAAGCGAGTGCCATGCGCGCTACGACCCCCTAGTTCGTTCTTGGGGGGGGGGGGGGGGGGGGGGGGGGGGGACGAGGGCTCGGGGCCGGGGGTTAGGGGTGCCCGCGTCACACACATTCGACTCCCCCACCGCCTATCTTTCCCTCGGCGCTCCTCGTGCGCGAATATTTGCGAAATCAACTCCATTCCATCCCAGTGTCGTGAGCCTGCGCGAATATATCCACGCAACATGATTTTCACACGCACAATCACAGTCCCTCCAAAGACGAGGATTTAGAACTCTTACACTGTGTGTCGATGAAAAGCTGTCTTCTTTAATTCACCTAGGCATACGGCAACGTTTGCGTGAATTATTCTTTGCTAAACGTTTCTTAAAACTCCATAGCATTAATTAGTGCAACAATCATGCCGGGGTACCACAGGGTATTTTTTTAGGCCTCGACTAATATGTATCCGAAAAAAGAAATTTTAATCCCTCTTCTTCATAACATACTTGTGTAGTCATCACCTGATAAAAGGTCAACGCAATGGGATTGCTCCATTTTCCAAATAATCTAAAGTGAGAATAAAAATTGCCACCTTCAAGTGTTCACTCAAAGTCCCTTCTCCAAGACAGTGTAATAAGTCGATAAAAAGCAGTTTTATTTAAGTCACCTAGGCTTATGGCAACCCGTTGGTGTACATTATTCCTTGTAAAACGCCTCTCAAAACAAAATAATTATAATTAGATAACCAATCACGGAGAGGTACCGAAAGGCCATTTTTTTCACTTTCATCCATGGATACCACTAGTGAGAACACAAATGCCAAGTGTCACCCATATCTGTAGAAAACAAAAGTCACTACAAAAACCTTAACGTACGTCAGTCACGTAGCCAGAAATATGCTTGGGGAGGGGGGGGGTTACTCTAACTCAGAGCATGAGTGCCCCTTGGCTAGTGGTCCCCTTGGCGAAAGGCAGTCGCCTAAAGGGGAAAAATTTCGGGGGGAGAGGGGGTTGGCTGAAGCCTCTAAAGCCCCCCCCCCCTGGCTACGTGCCTGACGTACGTAAACACTTCCGTTTCTTCCCTCTTCCAATTCCTTTTCCCTATTCCCTCCTTTTTTTTAGTCGGTGTCCTAAGACCGCCTGCACCAAGCCCCCCTAACGGCGGTTTGCATTGTGGTACGTGGATGCTGTTGAAATTAATAAAAAACATACGATGATAAACGAGATATGAATGAATGAAAATAACGGATGCTCCGAGCGTCGAAAAAAATCGAGTGGGATGATTTTTCAAGTGCCGAGTGGGCGACTGGGAGGAAGAGAGGTATAGGAGAGGGCACGGACGGGGGTGTCGGGCTGAGTGGACCCTCATCGGATTAAATGGCTTTGCGCGCGTCGCGCAATTCACTCCCAAGACGGGACGAGAGGAGCAAGTGGGCGATTAAAGGAGGACGTGCGGAGGAGGAGGGTGGGATGAAGGGACGTCTGGGCCCTGCGTGAGTCCCAGTGTGCACGCTCCCATACGAACGCACGCTATATCCGTTACCCTCGGCTTCACTCGCCTTAAAAGTCTTCCAGCCACCTTATTAAGGTGGTTGGGGAGATTTTTGTCTATGGACAGATTCGCGTGAAACTTTGCATATGTGTTCCCATTGCGGTAGTTTTTAAGCGAAATATAATTTCACCTAGAATTTGATGAATTTGACCTCATTTAAAATAAAAAAACTCATCTTTCCAATGATATCAAAATATTAACCCATTGCTGAATTACTTTTCGAGCAAATTGCCTGAAAATACAAGCTGCTTAACATGTGATTGATTAAGTCTGTGTGCTTCAGAGGGAGAATATTGAAAAAAATTAGCAACTTCCAACACCTAGATTTCGTCGAAAACCTAACGGTGTGCAGTTTATATGTTTTCTCAACTATTTATAAAAATTATTCTATTAGTCACCGGAGTAATTTTTACAGAATCGCATAAAAACTGTTGTTTTCAAGGCTTTTTAGCAGTACAGCGTGAAAAAAAAGAGTCAAGTTATAGACTCATGTACGTATATGTATTTACTTACTGAGATTTTTTAAACATATTTGACGATATTTTTGCGTCAATAATATAACAATATTTACTTCATACTTTTTGCAGACGCTGAATTTCAAAAAATAAAATTCGAGTATGGTCTCCTATATGACTAGGGAACTATCTCGCTCAAACTACCTCAAGCGATGCCTACAGAAAAAGTGAAAATATTGCATATTACCGAGTTGGTATTGTGGCAATTCAAATCTATTTTATCACGTAGCCTTATGACACTTGAGATATGTTTCATAATAATTGGGTTATACATGCACAGATTTTCTTCTACACTCGAAATAATATACATTTCATACTCTTATAATGGTAATTAACTAATATGAAGGTGTCACGCCGTGTCAAAGATTCGGAAAAAAGTAATTAAATATAACTTTCACCAAAATTTTGAATGCCGCGCCGAAAACCCTAGACATAAGATGCTTTAATTAAGGCAAAAAATGTAAAATACGCCTAACTCTTGTCTTATGTTCATTGCCTCATATATATGGAGTTCCATCACATAAACAGATGTACTTGAATGAAATGTGGTGCTAGGAATTTTTTTTCAACTACATGAAAAATTATTAATGCGAACTCAATGACCCAAGACTACCGCTCCAGCCACCTAAACGACTTCGCCTACGCTCTCCTCGCTCACTATAGCGCGTTCCATATTTAGTTGGCAGTATGACCCTTATGGAGAACGCTGTTCCCAAATTTACGCCCCGTGCGCCCATCTCTAGGCCACGTAGGCAACCAATTCCAGCACAGCGCTACGTTCGTCACCTAATTTCGGGAATAATGGGAGTTTCCATTCGGTCTAGCGCGCTAATCACTTCGCAACACAACAGCGCTCTTGCTTTCCATTCGCTTCAAGCTTTGCACACTGAGGAAGCGAACTTCAAAAAATATCGGGAGCCGTGTTGACGTGCGATAAACAACAAAAAAACGTCGATACTCTAATCCGCGATTTTTGTTTTTGTGCTGATTTTCCATAAAAGCGTCACAAATGGATTTTGTTTTTAATTGCTCTATCGAAAAAGGTTACGCACGACATTCCACTGAGAAAAACATCATACCCCTTGAACAACTCTCGAAACCGGATCCCTCGATATTTTGAACGAATTCGATAACTATACACAAAACGTTCTGCCATGACTTTAGTGGACCACACAAAATACCACCTACCAGCAGGTTACCAAACGTTTCGCCAGCACACATCGTGGCATTCAACGTCGTTCATGTGCACTCAAGTGTTCAGATGATATCCGATAACCCTTTACTTGAGCACCTTGAATAGAAAGCACCCATCAATTGCGTCTCTGTTGCAGTTATCAATCCTTAGATTGGTTTGAATCAATAGCGTCTTGGATGAGATATGGAGAAGAGAATCACAGATGTGTAGAAGTGGACTGAATAACACTGTACTGGGATTTGCGGGATTAGGGAAATTAAATAAGCGGGCGCACTCACAATTTCAAATACAACTTTAATGTAAGTCACGGCACACCTTTCCACACATTACAAAATGGTCGCCCGGCCACAAATCCACACGAGTCAAAACTCGCATTGTCCCCAAAACCTTATCATATGAGGGTCTCACTTCGTCTCCGTTCCTCCCTTCCCACTGTCTCTCTCCTCCTCCAGTGGGCAATCCTTTGCACTCGGCGTTGTCCATCAATTAAATCCCAGACCCCACATGGCGCCAAAACCTTATCATCAAAATTTCTCCAATCTCTTCCACTTATTCCTCTGCTCCATCCATCTCTCATCTCATCCAGGCAATACTTCGTCCGCGGAGTTGCGCGTCTTTTAGACCCAAGACCACACACTATGTCAATTATCCAGCTGCTTTTGGCAACGTCGCATCCGGTATCTGTTGGTCAATTGTCGCTGCCCGGTTTCTTAATACGGGACATTTATCATTAACTACCCCAAATATATTATATTTATTACCCTCTTTATAGGATTTGGAAAAAATGTCGTCACCATATTTATGTGTCTATTATCAGAGGTAAAAAGTATTGTAGAAATTTTCATTTACAAATATTGTGATAGGACAACATTTCACCCAGCTGTAATTCGGTCTTGTTGGCTCAGTTGATTTTCTTGCGCACTGCTGTCTTGGTGTTCATTTATTAGTAATATGTTTTTCAAATTAAATTAATAAAAGCCATGAATATATTGAAACAATGGTTGGATGAGCTAATGTGGTGCGTTTCACATTTGAATGGCAGGGGGGGCTTGATCGTCTCAATCTCGCCCTAATAAAGCCGACTCATTACTACCGAATATCTTTGAGTATAAGTAGAAGTGTTCTTTTCGGACCGAAAATATGGATTAAAATCGGTTACTCGGGTATAAGTCGAGGTGAAAAATTACAGAATCTTCTTTTCAGCGTTTGTTATGTGAAAATTGTACAATTCAATTGGCTCTGTGGAATGCATTATTATCGTAAAGTGGAAGTACTAAGTGAATATCTCAGTTTTAGGTCCTAAAGAAAACAGAGCATTAATGCAACGCATTTATCGACGGATAGTCTCCGTGGATTATGAGGAATTGAGATACATTTGGTTTTATGCAGCCTTACGCAGAAACATTGATACCGAAAAAGTCAATGTGTTTAGTGACTCGACTATAATATAAGCCCAGACCGAAAAAAGGAAGAAATCTCTATTGACTTTTACCAGAGTGTATACGGTACTTTGACAGAATGGGATTTTGCGGAGATTCGTTTCCCGTGTAAATATCCATAAGACAACAGTACAATCCACTGAGGCCATCTGGTCGCTTAGAAGAAGGGTGAATTGTAGAGTTTGAACTCTTTCGTAAATTATTTTCTACAACGCTCATTCCTCGAATAAAAGAGATGTTTAGCGTAATAACCAACTTAGGGTACTGTAAGGGATGAAAGAAATATATTTGAGCTACCAAGTTAATCCTGCAATTTTCCCACAGCAATATCCGCAATACACAGCCGATAAAAATAAAAAAAGTCCTGCCGGATTATAGTGTGTTCCACATTACTTAACAGCATGGGCCATATGGAGAACGCTGTCGACAAACTTAGGCCCCTATATGCTCACCTCTAGGCCAAAAAGGAAGTCATTACTAACACTTAAAATCTTATCATATTGGTAGACTCCTAAATGTGCAGTTTATTATACAGGACTATAAACACTTTCCTGATACTATTTGCAACATTAGCTTTGTGAGGACAGAAACTAGGACTGAGAAAGTTAGACGAGAATGCGTTGCAGGCGTTTGACATGTGGGCGCGGAGGAAAATAGAGAAATTTTGGTGGACGGAAAGGAGGTAGTGGTTGGTATGGTGAGCGAGGAAAGGAAACTTCTGGATGAGATAATTATTAAAATTATCACAGGAAGAGACAAGGCAGGTGGTTGTAAGGGGTAATGAGGGGGGGAAAGAATGCTTAAGGATGTGCTCGAGGGGAGGATGTTGGGTAAAATATGGAAGAGGAAGAAGGATAATAGGTTTTGGGATGAAAATGGGTAAGACCGGTAGGACCTACGCTGAGATAAAGAAAGAAATTTTGGAGGTATTTAGATAAGGCCTGCGACAATAAAAATCAAGAGAATTTTCACTCCCTTCCGTTTAAACCTACCATAACCGGAAGATTACCAAAATTATAATTGGCAACATCGCACCTCCAGTATCTTGGTGTTTGGCATAGAAAACGACTATCCATAAGATCCCATAATGTCAACTAAATGTGGAACACCCTGTAGTTACTTTCCAAAATGATTTAATAATGAAAATCCAGGACCTAAGACGGAGTAGGGCGGCAAATTATGTTGCAATACGTTCAGTGGTTCCAAAGATTTCGTGATCAGCTCATGAGTCAGAGATGTTCGCCTTTTGTCAATATAAATAGATATGTAAGCGCGAAAAAAAAAGTCTACCACCACAGTCACGTGGCAGACGCTCTGCGATATGACGTCACGCCCTCCCCTTCCGTCCCCCTCTTCTCGAAGAAACGAAAAGGAAAGAGGGGAAAGCGTGGAGTTGAGGGGGGAGAGAGGGAGGGAAGTAGGGAATGACCACGTGGCGACCACGTGGTAGAGAGGGAGGATTGCCAGCGCACGCATTTACACACGGATGGAAAGAGAAAGAGAGACACAGACCTAACCACCCCTTCCTTCCCCTTCCGTCCCTCGACCCACCCCTCACCATCAGAGCAATACGAGTCGATACGATGAAGATACAGAGAGAGGGAGAAGAGGCCACAAGGGGAGAGGAATGGTCAGAGAATGAGAGTAGCAATCTCACACACACTCAAATTCACTGCGTTAACCAAACGATTTCAGACTGATGTGAACTTAAAACAGCTCTGAAAGTTACGAAGAGGTTTTTAGACCGTTCTTCATAACTTTCAGACTTTCGATTAAAAATTTAGTCTACCTATCATATTGAGTTCCAAACTGATTTACTGACATTTTACGAAACCATACATGCTACGGTAGATCTGATCATGAGAATAAAATTAGGGAACAAGAATGCAGAACGGACAGAATTAAAAGCCATTTTTCCCGCAAATGATAGGTGATCATACCAGCTGCCAATGAGTCTTTCAACTAGGTTTGCCGATTGTTAGTATACTTAATTAGTTTATTTGCCCCCTAATGACTGTATCCATAGGGGGATATTTCCGGTTTCCGCTGCGTCGTACCATTTCTCCTGGACGATATTCCGCCTTGAAGCTTGCAGGATAGCAAGGCGAAATATCGTCCAGGAGAAATGGAACGACACGGCGGAAACCCCGAAAAATCCACCATCCAAGCCCCGTGGAAGCCTACGGTAGACTGTATCCATATCTACTAACTAGTACTAAAAACAAGCCGTGAATGTTTCCGGAGCAACTCTTGTATCTATGTGCATTTATATAGTTTCAAAATGCATTAATCAAACCTCCTGACAAGTATTTGCAGTTTTTTGCAAATGCACCAATACCTGTAACTTCATTAACTGACTCAATCTATTATGTAAGTTCCAAACCGGTCTATTCTCTGACGACGTTGATAATATTTTACGAAATCCGACATACTACGGTAGATCAGATCATGAGAATAAAATTAGGGAACTAGACTGCAGAACAGACTGATTTAAAATGTTATTTTCCCACGAACGATAAGGGACCATAACAGCAGCTGCCAATGAGAATTTAACTAGGTTTGTCGTTAGGTAGTGTACTTCTTAGTAGTAGTAGTACTCCTAATACTTGAATACTTATCTGTTACCTAGTGCATAGTAACAGCACGCCCAGCATGTTTTCTACATGGGTCTTGAGTCACTGTCAATCTGCGTAGTTGTAGAATGCATGTATATTGACGGTCCCTCTCCATTGTGATGACATCTGTAGTGTAGTGGTGCATGCTTGTGAGGCTTCGCCTCGTGACAAGCATTAGCGATTTATGCTAATGCATAATTAGTCGTAGTTACACTAACTCTAGGGTATAGTGTAATGCATGTTGGTGATTACTCACCCCCTGCCACACACCCCTGAGGTGGCTTGAAGGGTATTTTGTTGATGTAGATGTAACTTGATTAGGGTATGTGTAGTGCTTGTTGGTGATATCTCAACGCCTGCCACAAACTCTTGAGGTGGCTTGCACAGTATTACGTAATGTAGATTCGAGATGATAAGATGAAGAGGACACAGAAAGAGATACACAAACACACACATTCACTTACGTTTACCAATTGATTTCAGATTGCTCGGAACTGAAAACCAATCTGAAAGTTCTGAAGAGAACTGGCTCAGATTGCTCCGTTTTGAGGTGGCTTTACTACATAGAAATTATTTTAAAATTGTAAATTCTGAACAAATTATTTAAACTGACCTAAGACTGGCTTCTTTTAAGAAAATGTTGAATATATATTTAAAGGTCGATTTTGCTAATAGCTAAATTTGTGCAAATGTTACAGTTCTTATCATTAATGGCATACATTATTTAATTTGCTGGTGGTATACGTAACAAAACATCCCATCATCTATGGATTTTAACTTAGATTTGACGAAAATCAAATGTGACTACCAGTAATGTAAGCCTGAGATGCCGACTGCTAGAGCGGAATTGGCCTCAAGAATCAAGCAGAATGTCTCCTACATTTTTTTCACCCTCCTTGGGTGATACCGATCGGTTACCGGTTTACGATGCCTACTTTGACTTCTACTATTTGATTGTCCAATTCGTGATGGCAGAATAAGGAGTACGAAACTGCACAAAATATTTTAGAAAGAAGGAAAGCTGTTGCAGAGAGTGAGACATTTGACCTGAGACGGGTAAGTACATACCAAGAAAGGTATAAATGATGATGAATAAGAATGGGTGGCCACTAGCTCTATGAGATCAAATTCAGTTATTTGTCCTTTTTAAGGCATATAATATGCATTTTCTCGGTTTTGATTGAACTAAATTCAGATTCGTTTGAAATCATATTTTTTGTAAAGTATGTAAATAATTCACAAGACTCTCATGACTATCATGACTCTCAAGTCCATTTATTTTATCGAGAGATCACGAATCACCTAGAATTTTCGTTTGGGCTACTCATCGAGAGTTTAATAACTTTCTTAAGATTATTCGCACCCAAAGAACTCTAAAGTCCACTAAGAAAGCCACTGTGAGACAAGAAAACAGATATAAAATGTCAACATTATTAGACGTGCGGATATCGAGGTATTACGTTTCTTTTAGCTTTTACACGAGTCAAATTACAATAATACTTCAGTACGACAGAAATGAAAACATTAGAAACAGTAAATCGGTGCTCCATAAGCAGTAAAATTACTCGCACACTTTTGACTTCCAGGAATGACATTGGTATCCGAGAAGGAAATACTTAACAAAATTCGATAGAAGCCGAATTAAAGGGATAGAAACAGCACAAAGTATAAATTTAACAGTATACCGCTCGGGATTAGTTTCTGGGACGAAATAAAACAGACTTTTGTCCCACCTCAAAATCTGATGACACCCGAGGGCCCACACATACCCAAATTAAAAGATAACACACGAAATTCACGAGCAAAATTCCACAGAGGAAAAATCATTCGCCTTGACCGAGACTCGAATCCGGATCCCTCGATGTGCACTTGCTGGTATACCCATACCCGGCAGCCCGTTGTGCCATGAGTGCACCCGCAAGTGCACTTATGTACCTCCGTAAAGGTATAATACCATTGCTAGTACCGGTATCCTCAAAATTCGTACGAAATTCGCTGCTAATTAAAGGTTTTTTCACTGTTTACAAAATTGATGACTAATTCACAGTTTTCACGGTTAAGCGGAAACCCTGTAAAATTTATTACGTACCAAAAGCAACATGTACATCAGAAACGGGTATTGGATGAGAGGGAATGGATGAGACTCATAGCTCGGTAAATGAAGTTCTTGAGAAGTACGACGGGAAAGAGTAGAAAAGACAGAGAAAGGAATACAGACAACATAAATGGAATTGGAGTTAGTACCTGATAAGAAATAACGTAGAAGGTAATAGATTAAGATAGCTCGGGCACTTAAAAAGAATGAAAGTCAGCAGAGTTCCCAGAATACGGGAAGGGGAGAGAGAGAACGTGGAAAGCGACTCGGGAAGGTCACATAAACGACGGATGGATGAAATGAGAAGACTTGAAGAAGAGACATATCCTGGGATGAAGAGTGAAAAGAGGAAATATGGAATGACAGAAATGACTGAGAATCTTGCATAATACCTAGACCAATATGTGGTGAAACAGGCACGGATGGAATTCAATTAATGCAATGTAGTTCATGGCAGTTGTTTTCAATTCGTTATCAATCAGTCGAGAGACACTCAAATAAGTCCAAAGTGTACGCATTATTATGATTTATTATGCGTGAATAATACAATAACGCTTTATTGTTTGGTAACAAAAATTGGGTATGCCAGGATAAGCATGAGATTCGGTTAAATTCAGAGGGTATATAGTGTCTGAGAACTGATGGGGTAAATGGAAATCTGCTAGGACAGGGCAGGTTGTAGGAAATCATCAAAGAGTCAGCTTCACAGGCCTATCACCGTGAGATAAATATTTTTGACTGTGCCTGCCTAGAAAGGACACTACGAGATAGGTGTGTATGAATACTGCTCATTTCTATTAATCTAATGTATTTTAAAATATTTCTTTTATTCTTCATCTCTATCAGAAACCCGTATCCGTCAGTATTTCGCAACCAATCATTAGGACTATGCATATAAATTTGTTTTTATATTTTAATTTTTAATGACATCTCAGATGTGTTTAACTTATTTAGTAGGCGTCAAGGTTTTAGCCAGAACATTTTATATTCGTCTTCATCTGTAAACACAATTGCAACGCAGTATCCAAGCTGCCACGCTGGATCTTTCGTCGGTATATCGTCGATATGGTTAATTTGAGTATTCTACCAATTGATTGGTAGGATTTTGGACAGTCCTTATCCTTACATCCCAAATTCTGGCACATCATCTCGATTTTATAGATGTCCCACCATTAGATCCCTCTTAAATTCCTCATGTTTTCTATCTCTTCTTATTTCGTCCAGAATTCCTATCCTCTTCCTTCCTATTCCACGCTTCCTCAGAGCTCTGCCCTCTATTACCCTATTCAACATGCCCTCTCCTTTCAAAACGTACTCAATCCATCCTTCTATCTTCTCCCAGCCTCCGCCACCAACTTCCTCACCTCTCCAACCATATCCAATACCTCCTCATTCGCCTTCCTCGCAAACCAGCTCATCCTCTCCAACCTTTTCCAAACCCAATCTCTAACACCTCAAGTCTAGGTACATCATCATGTGGCGTTGCCGAAAAGCAACTTATAGTTTCAGAGACTGTCGCCTTTCGGCTAGCTTTTGCCCTATGTCTTTTATCAGCGCCCTTGCGCCCTTTCTAGTTCATTAGAGCTTAGTAATCTTATATTACTCTACTCTCTGGCCGTTAATGTTTATCAGTCTACATTCCTTCGGGAGCTGCTAGATCTTTAATGATTTTAATTCAGATGAAGGCTACTTTCTCAAAATAGCCTTCCTGCATGTTTCTTAATAATTTCTTTAATCGGGGTTATTCCCGTCCTCACAGATATGCCTTTATTTCTCGTCCATTTTCTCATTTTAAAAATAGACCAGATGTTTTTACTTTCGATTATTTCTAAGCTTTCCATCGTCCCTTTTTCTACGCAGGTACATCCTCCCTTCGAAATAAGTATCACCGAGAAAACAGAAGGCGCGTATTTTCGTTATCATCGGCTACCGGCGGAAACTCGTTCCGTTGGAGTGGCACTAGGTACATACATAACACAGACCTGCGTGCATCGATTGCCCCACCCCCACCCTAGCTCACTGCTCTGGCGTCCCTCGCCGTCCAACTTCGTCGAGAAGGAAAGGGCAAAGAGGTGGGCGGACGGAGAGCGAAGCATCTCTCTTGTTCATCCTCTCGCTCTCTCTCCCTGCACGCTAACAACCCTCAGGATACGCCGCCGAATTGAAAACGGAGACGAAGGGAGCTTAACACTGAAGGTTTCGAAGTTAGCGTGGATCTGAGCACATCAGAGCACACAAACGACAACGAACAGAACGTAGCCCGCAGGCTATCTATCTATCGTGCATGTTTTCAGCATAACTCTTGAGTCTCTGTCCGTTTATGTAGTTGCAAAATGCTAAAGGTCCCTCTAACATTGGTAACATATCTACAGTGTAGTGTATCCTTGTGAAGCTTCGCCTCGTGACAAGCATTAGCGATTTATGGCGTTGCATCATTAGTCGTAGTAACACTAACTTTATGGTATAGTGAAATTTATGTTGGTGACTACTCATCCCCTGCCACACACCCTTGAGGTGGCTTGCAGCGTATTTTGTAGATGTAGATGTATAAAGAACAATCAAAACACAAAGTCTCCACCAGATTCCACCGTGTCAAGATCTCTTCAAATCTCCTCAGCAAAGCCAAGTGTCGCTCCTCCGAATACATCCTATAAGGCGTCAACAGAGTGGAATGAATGCGGTCAATCCAACATCAATCAAACGCGGGGATCTCAAATGCCGTTCGAATGAGCACAGATATTTTTTTTTAAATAGACACAGTTTCGACAAGCTGCTTTGGTCTTGCACATAGTGGACCAATCCAGAATATCAACTTTGAAGAAGCCAAATTAAACTTTAAAAAGCAGTTCTTATCCAAGCTGTTTATAGAGGCAATTCAAATATAAAAAAAACAACATGAATGAGTAGAGATGACGGTTACATGTTTTCCGATGCTTGGAAACGGATTTTTACGGGAAAAGGGAAACCAACAAATCACAGCGCACCCGACTGAAAGATAGTCATAGCTATAAAAGGCGGACAAATAGCTGCACCGTTACTTCAGACATGAAGAAGCTAGCTGGAATACTGTCGTCGAAGGATATAGATCAACGCGGTATAAAAACCCGGAAAACCTTCACATTCGAAATGATCCACGTTTAGCACATTTACCGAAAATGAATACGAAAACAACAATGGCGAATGCCATTATGGACGCTTTTTCCTTCTCAAGCGCACGTCAAAATTGCTCTTCATCTGTTTCGGAGTGCGCTGCCTCGTGAGCAGGTCTGAAACCATTGAGGTAGATGGAGAGGGCATGACACCAAACTGTAACCTGACATCCAAAATATCCACGATGTTTCTTCCCCCTGTTCTTTCCTTGCTATCCTTTAGATATCACGGAGGAGTGGACTCATTAGCGGATATAAAGCAAGAATATATGCCTTCTGTTTAAAATTTAACAAAAGAAACTCAGACTCATATATTAGTTACTTGGAGCTATTGATTCTACACGATTTTACCATGGTTTTTCGCTGGGAATGTGGATTATTATTAAATTAAATGACTATAAAAAATTATACACGAAGAATGCATTTTCAAGAAGAAAATGCAAGCCGATTTCAAGTGAGTTATCGATGGAGAACATCGTAAAATTTCAAAATTAGTACGTCATCCCTTAAGGTACATACATACTTTGAGCGAAAAATCATTTCACCTAGAATTTGATTAATTTGGCCTCATTTTAAAGAAAACTCTCTCATCTTTCCAATGATATAAAAATATCAACCCCTTGCCGCACTACTTTTCGTGCAATTTTCCAACAAATATAAGCTGTTTTACATGGGATAGATTACGGCTGTGCGCTCCAGAGGGAGAATATGTAAAAAATTACGAACTTCTAGCACCTAGATTTCGTCAAAAAACTAACGGCGTGCAGTTTATGTGAAATCTCAAACATTTATAAAAAATAATCTACTACTCACCACTAATTTTTTCAGAATCCCAAAAAAATCTTCTGTTTTGAAGGGTTTTCAGCCGCACGGCGTGAAAATATGAGTCAAGTTAGATACTTATGCAGCAGTATTTATTTAATTACTGAGAATTTTAGTAATATATAACTATATCTTTGCGCCATTAATATTACAATATTTATTTCATACTTCTTACAGACGCTGAAATCAAAAAAGGAAATTTGGATATGGTCTCCATTATGACTAGGGAACTATCGCTCAAACCACCTTAAGTTCTGAGGTAAAACGGGGGAACGAAGATGGCGGATCGGACACGCCCACGTCACAGCTTCCGCGTCAGTCAAGCAGTGGCCAGCATAACAAGCGCCCTCTCCATCTACCTCAACGTCTAAAACTAATGGAAAGCAACTGCGTTGTTGCGTCGCGAAGTGAAAAAACACTCGAGCGAATGGAAAGCTCCTGAAGAAGCTATTATCAATTGACCGTCGGGAAGAGGAGGAGGAGAGACATTTCCCATTCCCCCGTCCGTGGCGATTCTCGCATTCTCCTCCCGGGCGAGGGGAACGGGAAAGAAGAGCGGAATTCGGCGAGACAGCGCGCAAGACGAAACCACTCTTCGTTATCACTGCGCGGAGATTACGATACCCACACCCCGGTCCCAGATTACAAACGGGTTCTGAGCCCCCTCCCCCCATGGAGAAAAGCGGAGATAAGTCACGAGGGCGCGAAAATATCTCCCTACCAATCACATTCCAAGGGAAACTAATTCCGATTCCTTTTTCCTTTCTCCCCTTTCAATCTGGGGGAAAAACTCATGTAGAAAATACACGCGTCCATTTCCGATCGAGATTTAAACAAAATAACCGTACTTCACACTATATGGCGTTCCACATTTAGTTGACATGGTTGGCACTGTGAGTTTTTACGGACATTTCCGTATCCCGAGTAAATCTTTAAAAGGTCGCAGATGCGGTGTTGCCAATAGCAGCAGAAAAATTAACATAGTGCAGCACCCTAACTACATATCAAGGAGTACTTCAACATGCTAATATTATTCCGTAAGTATGTAACTTTCTCTCTAGTTTAACGAAGTTTTGGAAGTGGTTACTGACGTGGGTCAGAAGTGAGCGCAAGAAGCGTAAGTTTGGCAACAGCGTTCTTCATAAGGCCCAAGGTGTCATCTAAAAGTGGAACGCTCAATAGACCCCATACGAAACAATAAGACAAAAATGTGCGTATGGCCGAAAAAAGATGGGGGCATCCCCGCACATGCCCACCGATCAGGTACCTAGCACGGCACCCAATCCGACGCAGCAGAATTTGCACGGTATTATGTGCTATCCGTTATGCGGTAACTGAGAGAAGCTACTTCCAAGGAGCCTTCAAGTATGTACTATTGAAAAGATTTATCGGCCCACTTTCGTTCGGTACACACAAGAAAGATATTGATTTTGATCCCTGCCCAGAATACAACACTGACGCCTTGAAATGGCTAGCAGTTACGACGACTTTTCTGTCGGGAGCACTGATTGATTGGTGAACTCTTCTCGGGCTTCCCATCGGATCAGCTTCTTCAATTTGCCCGGCGTTTCGAAAGAGGTCTTCCCTATCGTCATCGGCGCTGTTCACAACAATCGCCTACTATCAATCGAGATATTCGATCTGAGAATCAAGAATGAGATGTTAACAATATGAAATACTCGTTTAAAAACGTCCGCTAGAACAAGGAAAATAACACCGTGAAGAGTTTGTCGTGAACATTTGGGTGGCCATGCCGGGAAGACTAAAGGTTTGGAGACAGACTAAAGTCAGCACTGACGCGTCTTTCGTCCACATGATGAGTCTTTTACGATTTGGCCTTTCAATGGAGCCTTTAATGGGTGAAGAGGTTGACCGATAGGAAGTCTGTGCCTCAGTGAGGCGGTGACGAAACGACGTTCGGCTTCAGAGGAGCGACCTTCTAATTAATGGTGTCAGGCTAAAAACACAACAGAGGAATGCGTGGGGAAAACAGCAGCTTTCCTGTGACCATGGATTTAAGATCTGTAAGTAATAAAGAATCCTGGCAATTACGGGAGTCAGCCCACCAGGAGCTGGTGACTGGCGGCGATTGATACTTGTGTGGTCGTGATCATACGATGTACTAACACTATAGCAGGAACTCTGAAAAATGCAATAAGGAGACAGAAGATCATACGATAATTTGGAGAAAATGATGGGAAACATTCTATGAAATAAGCATTGGGAAGTGGTAGGGAGGAAGAACGGGGAAATATGAGAGAGTTGGAATGGTACGGTCCAATGATGAGATATGACCGAGGTGGGGAAAGTGGTTTTTCTTCTCGAAAAAATAGCCCAAATATTATGATACACTAAGTTTCAGCGCAAACAACGGCGAAAGTACACAACAAGTTTTTAAATTACGGGAGATATAGAGAGAAATCCGTAAAAACACATCCCCTACAAATAATGCATGACAAGTAAACATCATTTTCTCACAGGGGCTGGTGGAGATTCAGGTAATATAGCAGTTAACGTAGGTTTAAATGAAAGAGACCAAAAGTCCCCAGGGTTATTATAGGTGTAAGCGTCTATCACCTCACAATTACTTCATTTGCCTCAGCACACGTCAAGCCTCCATTCATCCGGTCCATAAAGACTGTTCTCCTTCTTCCCATTCCCCGCTTACACATCATCCTTCCCTCTATCGCGGCCTTACCTTCACCCCTCATTACCTATTGCAACCACCTACTCTGCCTCCTCCTAACCTCCTCCAGAAGTTTCCTCTCCTCACCAACCATACCTAGCACTCCCTAGCTAGTCTCCCTTTCCGTCGAGCACAATAGCTCCATTCTCCTTCACAACCACATCTAAAATGCCTGAAGCCTATTCTCGTCCTCTTTTCTCATGAGTCCACGTTCCTGCTCCATCATAGTAAACTCTTCGCCGATATTTCTTTACATCCGTACACGAGGCCGCCGTCAGTTATTAAGAGGCAAGAAGTGGAGCTGTCTGACAGCATCCCTGTTGATGATAAGAGCAAACGAATGTAGCACATCTAGCTGTTCCGCACCTAGGATCTGTACCCGAAATCTCCTTATGCTCTAGCTTGTGGATTTTATAGTTTTGTAATCCTTCCATTTCCTACATCTCTTCCTTTCATCTTACTTCCATTTGTTCCTATAATTTTCATTCGATTTTCCGCGCCATCTGAGAGCTGGTTGCTCTTATTGATACTGACGTAAGCGTGATGGGCAAGTCCTCCAGCACCGAGAAATTCGAAGGTCATGAAGACTCATCAGAGGAAAAGTAGCGCTACAACTTGAATGACAATTACACAGATTATTCATTTTAACAGTATTTTTATCGGGTACACAGGTTTCACAGCATAATTCCATGCTTCTCCACACCGAACTCATGAATATCAACCGATACCAGGAAATCTCACTCCCAGGAATTTCCGAGGAATAGCAGGATTTTCCTCATGTGAACAGAATATACAGAGGAAAAGACGTGAATGAAACGGAAATGACGGAAGATTAATTGCGTTTGGCAAATGAAGTGTTAGAAGTGATGAGGGAATAGATGACTTGGATTCTGAAGAAAAAAACAAAGAATGGGTAAAGCTAACTTTGAACACGCTGTAGGATTACTGAACTTAGTGGAGAACACGTACCTTGCTCCACCTATAGGAAGGAAAGGTGTAGTACGTTCAGTATGCCTCAACCCTGCTCGGAGTTTCATTTGATAGGCCTTAGTTCCGTAAAAGAAATCTAATCTCTCTGCGGCTTTAGGCACATTAAACAATGATATATGACAGTGTCCAGTACAGTTAGTCTTACTGGTTAGCATCTTCAGCTGTCGTCCATAGCATCTTGAGTTTGCTGCCCAGTTGGGCCATTTATTTTCCCCCATAAAATGTGATCGTATATTAAAAATATTTTTCGCACAACATCCGCTTAAAGAACAAGAGTAAAATCAAATGTTGCACGCTTCACCGAGATAAGGGTAAGATATGAAATTTTACAGACTAATCTGACGTCATTTTGTAAATGATTATGTCCACAGTTAGATGAAACCGGTTGTCTTACGAAAAAGTCCCTGAAATTTTACAAAGTTTTTATCTTTTATACAAACATGAGATTTCACGAAGTTGAGCATGGCTCTATCGAATAAGTACTCATAATCTTCCTTCTGGTGCAAGAAACTGTTGAGTTAACTTTCTGCCAAAGATATGCGTGCATCAGATAATACTCCATACAAACATCTTGGCATAACATGCGCTACACTGTTTTCACAACTTCAATATGGGTTTCCTTGAATATGTAAAAGAGAAGCAAGTGTAGGTAATTCAAAACTTGTGTCTATTATTAGCGTACGGAGGGATGTGTGCCTGGGATTTACTGTGTATGACAGCATTTGTACGTGCTTTAGTGGTTTTATGATAGAAACCACCCCGATAAGGAAACTCTTTCGACTTCATTGAGTCGCAGATGATTAAGTGAGATTTGACACCGCTGAGAGAAACTAATAATTGTTAAGACAAGCAAAATAGGAAAGGTTCCTTTGATGAATGAACAAAGCGAAGTGTCTTATGTTTTCGAAACCATTTTTTTAATTGAAAAACGTAGGTTGGAAGCGGCATTTCAAATTTCGTTCCAAATAAGGTCCGCGCTTTTCACTTGTTTGCTGCGATTACTGGAGAAGGCAGCAGCACAGAGCTACCACGTCAACTTCAAGGAATAGAGTGGATGCGTGTCAGCAAGTTACGTGAGTACCTAACGACGGAGGTAAGAAACGCGTGTAAGGGCATCGATCGAGGAAGGACAAAACAGAAGTCGCCGGGCGGAGAAGGACGTCGTCCTCCCCTCTGATATGGCGGATGGAGCCAACAAGGGCGAGCGAGATCCTCCTCCTCTGAGACGGTGAGTGGAGGGGGAAGGGCCATCAAGGCCCACCGTCGCGTCGCCACATCCCCAGGAAGAAATCGTAAAGGCGATAGGCATGAGCGAGGCCGCGCCCCACTGGCACTAGTGAACTATTACAGGTAGAGATGTGCGATACGCATTCGGCATGATCCTGCGTCGACATTTCTCATTTGATAACTATCGTATCTTGCATTTCCAGATTACACAATTAATTTTGTTCCACCATTTGATTTGACGCTGATGAAACGTGGAAACTGAGAATAGGCTGCGGGCGTTTTGAGATGTGGGTGTGGATAAGAATGGAGAAGGTGCGATGGACGGAAAGGAAGACAAACGAGGAAGTGCTTAGCATAGTGGGTGAGGAGATGAGAGACTTATACAGGAGATCAGGAGGAGGCAGCGTAGGTGGTTGAAACAGGTTATGAGAGGCTAAGGATTGAAGGGGCAAGCGGGAAAGGAGAGTAAAGAGAATAGGCTATACAAACGGGGTGAAGAGAGGTAAGACGTATGCCGAGCTGAAGAATTAAATAGTGCGTGGAGAGAAGTACCTTAAGCTCTAAAAAGTTAGAATAAGTATTCTTACTTCCATCTACGTCTGCCTTCACCGGTTGATCACCTATACTACAATGATTTGATTTGACGCTACACTATCTAATAGACTACGTTATGTACCATTCTATATACTGTACACGGTATACTATAATCCATAAGACAGTGCATACTATACTTCTGACATTATATCTCATCTCTTGCGAAATCTTTTGACATCTATCAACACGGATTAAAATACGTCATAAAGGCTAGAGTATATGATATGAGTAACTAAAGCATGGGCTAAATCTGGCGTAATTATGTGTACACCTTGGGAGTAAATATATTGGACTGAATTCGGATACAGCGATAGGGACATCAAGCAAACATCAAGCAAAAGAAGAGCAGCACTGCTAAAGGAAGCACTCATGAGAAAATGCGGAGAGAATTAATGAGGGAGACAAAACCAAAGTCTTAAAATTATTTTTTCACTTTTTAAATCGGCACTTTTCTTGTAGCACGATTTTCTGGGATGTTCTGGTACGTCCGGTCTTCACTGTAAATGACGACGTTTCGGAGGCATTGCAACTCTCCTTTCCAGGTCAGAAGTGTGGAAAGCTAAGTCCAGAAAAAAGCTGCTAATGCCTAAAAGAGAAGCAGCACTTTTAATTTCGGCAAGCCTTGGACTCAGTTCGAAACGATACCCATATTTTCCCGATAATAGGTAACGTAATATCGTTTTAATGTATTGATACAGTGAAATCGATAACTAGAAGATGGTGCCCATCGATAGATTTGCAAAGGATTAAAAGAATCCTCCCAATTTGACACTGAAAATGCCCATCACATGTAGCAGGAAAAATGACAAATGGAGAGGTTGGGGTGAAACATTTCCCGACTAAAATCACGGTGTAATTCAGACATAGGTATAGATCATTAACCTGAACCATAAGTGCTTCTGGTATAAGTTTCTGTTCTCGTTAGAAATCTATGATGTGATTTCCAAGTGTATAAAAATTTCTATTTTTTAAATACAGCAAAAATTGACCATTTTGGATTCAAAAACAAAATCTAAGGCAAAAACAAAGCGAATACGAAAATAAATTGCAAGAATCAAAAAATTAATTCTTTTAGTCATCCGAGACTAAAAATTCCAAGCTTATTTCACGAGTGCAAGTGATCAAAAAACATAAACATAAGCCGCTGCAGCGAATCTCATACTTTTTCTATGGAAGTAATGACTGGTTAAGAACGTTCCACCGCAATTGTGGAAGTCATAACAAATAGTTGCTAAATTCCAACTATTTTATTAATTGGTTAAAAAACCCCTGCTTTCGTTGATGACATGCGTTAGCAATTGAAAACAAATATTAACGTAGAAAATATACAGATTATTCCAAGAATATATTTTTAACGAACACTTTTTTACAGCCATAGACGCCGACTGCAGCGCCATTTGTATGAAATTATCATGTTTTGACTTCAATTATCGCAGTAATTCGCTAATAAATTAAAAAATAAGGTGGTAAGATGCTTACATTTTATTATTAACCACTTTCCCGGACTTTTCCGCTTCTTACGAACAATTTTCCGTGAAAATGGCATTTATGTTCGATGAAAAAATACTGTTTTCCCCGTGTTTCTTCCACTGTAGCAATGAACACCATATAATTTCAAGTTCGAGTTGCGAAAAAATAGCGTGGAAAGGTACATTTTGTTGTTCATATCAGATAGAGGAGATGCTTTTCTATCCAGTAAGGATTATTATATAAACTATTAAGTATCCAGAGAGAGAAAAAACTTGAAAACACCTAAATATAAATTCTAATATGTTTGTCTGGTTTATCTGATTATGTAAAATATATTAGATCCATTGATGTTATTAGTGTTTTTACTTAGCCACAAACACTTTTATAATGATGTTGTAATGTTCCAAAATGCATTGCCTTACTTTAAATGCATTAATCACATGATTTGATATCGTTCCTCATGAGCCATAGGCTCTACGGAACATTTAAGCCTGTGAATGATGTCTGTAAGATAAGAATTTGAATTAAAATAGAATTGAATTGAACAGAATAAGAATAAAATTATATTTATGTTCTTTTGCGATGAAACCACCTTAACGAGTACTCACATAGGGGAACGTGAAAAGAAAATTTTGTTCGAATACGTCAAAAAGGAGTTTGAAGTCTAGAGGGTTCCAACAAACGGAATTCCAGCTAAATAGATATAGATTCTGATTGAATTACGCATCCCTAAAGTGAACAGGCAGGCTCCTCAAGCTTGGGTCACTCATTCTGGGCGGGGGGAGGGGGGGAGGCGGGGGAAATGACGCTCTCAATCTCCCCACGCCCTTGGATTTCGTAGAAACGATAAAAATGGCCACTCCAGCAGCCTCAAGTCGTTTCGAGAAAGAGAATGTCAAGAGGGGGAAGCGGGCTGGCGACATGGAGAAGGAAAGGAAGTGATTGAGAGAGACTTCTCATTCACTTCTGGTCAAGGTAGTTTGAGCGAGATATTATTTCAGATAAAATTCAATGAATTTGGCCTCTTCACAAAGAAAAAGATTTCATCTTTCCAAAGATACCAAAATATCAGCCACCTACCGCACTACTTTTCGAGATATTCGCCAAAAAATAGAAGCAGTATTCACGAGAAATGGTACGGGCATGCACTCCATAGAGACTATTTCATAAATGAGGAATTTCTTACGCAAAGATCGCGTCATAAATTCAACATGTCGTAGTTCGTATGCTTTCTTCGAAAATTTCTAAAAATAAATCTATTACTCACCGCAGTAATTTTTGCAGAATTGCCAAAAATGATTTCAGTTTCAAAGGCGATTTCGCCGTATGGCGTGAGAAAAAGAGTCAAGTTAATGACTCATGTACGCATATTTATTTAATTGCAGAAAGTTTCCGCCATATGAAACAATGTTTTGCGCCATTTATTTTATAAAACTTTCATCGTGCTTTGCATTAAACATGGATTGAATTCGCATTCACAATTTCGGTTTACTATCGGCTGTCAAACAGAACTTGAGTCCGTAATCGTCGTCCATCTTTGTTGATCTCCAGCTGCAAAGCCTGATGTAAACATCCACCACTATGGATGTAAACATAAATACGGTACTAAAATAAAGACGATGTTAACGTAAATATATAGATATGCGTTAACTGGTAATATTTAGTGGCCGTCGACTTTGGAGAGGGGAGGAAGCTGGAGGCGAAGGTTCGGAGAACGCAGACGGAATGGATGGAAGATGTTTTGTAAGGCGAGGGCATGTTGAAGAGAGTGATAGACGGGAGAACGCTGGGGAAACGTGGAATGGGAAGGAAGAGGATAGGAATTCCGGGAAAAATAAGATGTAGATGATATGAGGACTTTAAGAGATCTGATGGCGGGTCATGTATATGAGGGAAAGCGAGATGATGCTCTAGAATTTGGGATGCTAGGATGAGGACTGTCCAAAAACCAACCAATCAGCTTGTAGAACCTCAAACGAAATGACGAGTTTGCGCTGTCTTTGAGGCGCGCGCAACGCGTCAAATTCCCGGCGTTCCCAAAGGATGTCTCATGGTCTTCAAACACGTCTCAGTGCGCAGTTAACTTGATGACTCCATTACGAAAATGTCCAAGCACTAATCATAAGAGAAAAAAATTGGACACCGTCCCTTAATTCTGGTGCTTTTCCAACAACCTTGCGGAGATTAGAGGACACAGTAGCAGATGGGAACACTCGAACGAACATTCAAATCGATGATTGGAACGGTCTTCGCTGAAGTGTTTAGAAAACGGCGACATGATATTACCTTCAAGAATAAAATGGTCAAACTATACTCTCGAAATATTAACCTCTGAGTCAATATTTATTTTTTCAAGAAATCATGACAATTAGCTTACACAAGGAGGTATTCCTGTTATTGTTACCAAAAAGTTGTCCGCCATCACAAGTTTCGTCTGCTAGCGCACATGGTTACGCTGGAGAACTACAGTGAAGTTGTGTTTCAATCTGGGGGGCTATTCCGCATGTTCTCGGAATTTTCGAGCCTCGACAGTGACGAAATTTTGACGTCAATGCCTCTAACATTTCGAATAGGGTAAAATTCAACAGTTGAAATTTGTCGGGGCTGTGACGTCAAATCCCCAGATTTTCCGAGGTTCGGCCGTGTCGAGTCCTTACTGAATAAGGCCCCAGATTAGCGCAGATGACGTCACCAATGCCATTGGAACAAGCTCTGCGCTAAAGAGATTAAAACAATGAACAGTAACAATAACTTTGTAAGCTCCACAAAACATTTTATTGGTACAACCGGTTGTACCAATAAAAAGTTTTTGTGGAGCTTACAAAGGCATTGTTACTGTTCATTATGGAGTGGTTCCACCGAGTAACGCCGGAAAGTATTGAGATTAAAACAGTTCAGCGCAAATACGTAATTGGAAAGCACCCTTCATCAACTTTTCCCCCTTATTGAACTCCCCCAAAAAGTGACCAGCAATGCAAAGAGCACGGACAAGTCGATGGGCAGACATTCTTCCAGCGTGCGTTATCCTCTTCTTGTCGACGTTCGCGTCGTCGCTAGGCAAAAAAACATCGAGTGATTAATGGAGAGCAGTTCAATTGCTCGAATGAGAAGAGCGCGCGCACATAACCCGGAGAAGAGGCATTCCTTTCACTTGACAGTCACTCCGATCGCTACGAGCCATGTGACACGAAGTCAATCGATGTGACGTCCGTGCCCGAATGACCCCTAGGCGACCGCGACGCGTCGCCTCGGCAATCTCTATTGCCCCTCCCCTCCCCACAACAATTGAAGAGAGAGAGAGAAAGGCAACCTCTCTCCTCTCTTTGACCTCTTCTCCTCCTTCACCTCTCCTCCCCTCCCTCCTAAACCCGCAACCGCCGACAACGCCTCTTCCGACGACCACGATCACGAAAAAGGGTCAAAAAACATATTTCTGTCCAATTGCATCGAAAATTGTGCTCCCTAAGTTTTTTAACGAGCTGATTTCAATTTTACTGTAATTGTTAACGATAATAAATTATTAAGGAGATACAGGGGGAGAGAAGACTTTTAAAATACCCTTAAATGAGGAGATTATATAAAAAACGCTTATAATTCCAAAATATACTTAAAAATGCAACCGGTGTACATTATAGGGCTGCAATAGCTTTATTTTAATTTTAAAAATAAAAAAATGGGTTAAGGGAAAGTAGTTAGATGAACTAGTTTGAACAATGAATGGATTGAAATCTTCAGTGAACTAAGAAAGTTTGATGCACTACGGGATTTGTTTAACGTGAACCATAATGCACTGATTAATGGGTCAAAGGTCAAAATCAGTCTTAATTGGTGAGGAACCTTGAGTTTTTTCGAGTGTGATGCTTACGCAGGGTGTCCACAAAAGTCAAAATAAAAAATTCAAGCATAATTCCAGGTTTTCAAGGCTAATTTTTTAAATAATTTCCAGGCTATATTATCGCGGTTCATACGAGATCCAAAGTGATATTTTTCACGTTTTACGAAGAATATGGATTTAAATTCAATTTTTGGTGATTTTGATGAATTAGGAAAATAATCACCATAGGTCAGTTTGCGGTCCTATATTCGGTCATCCAAGAGACTTTTTGCCAAATATTCTTCCAAGACACGAGGACGTGCTACGATGCTGATTTGAAGAGAGGTTTGTGTTATCAAGTGAGCTCCACAACATTGAAGTAAGTTTCTTATCTGTCAGCAATGCAATGGCACAAAAAGTAAAATGTATTAATGAGAAGGCGTCAATCCCTAAAGTTTCATATTATAGGATCATTCAGCTAATTAATGCCTACTATAATAAGTATTGTAAACTAATGAAATGTTACATTCGAGACAAGGAAAAACCAAACTTTATAAAAAAGGTTGACGAATTAAAAAAAAACAAGAAATCAACTGTTTGATATATCAGCCTGCAAGTGCGTAATGAATTTTTATTGC
This sequence comes from Pyrrhosoma nymphula, assembly GCA_963573305.1. Lineage (NCBI taxonomy): Eukaryota > Metazoa > Arthropoda > Insecta > Odonata > Coenagrionidae > Pyrrhosoma > Pyrrhosoma nymphula. The sequence continues at coordinate 81,374,172 of OY754333.1, read as the reverse complement.
TCCTGTAAAAATACTCCATATCTGTGTGAATGTCCCATTCAAATTAACTGCACGTGCGAAAAACCTAACAAAATTCCAGTCATTGAGCGTAGATTTATCTACCACCAGAGTAAGTACGGAATGGGAAAAACCGATACTATAGATAAAAAGGAGACAAAAAACATGAGCACTAGACTTGAAAGACAAAACTACGCATTGAAAAGGCAGCATTCAAAACCTGTTGAAGATGAAATAAAAGAGCCTGAGCATTAAGATAAAATACAGCAGCTGCTACTATAGCATCGAGTGTGCTTGAAGACATTAGTGTAATAATTGAAACAAGCTTCTCAAGTCATTGACTGATACAAAATTAGAAAGGAAAAGAGCCGCACTAGAAAAAATTTACAGCGAAGTCAACTTGATTCAGATGAACTACATAGCATATATTTTAACAGAAGAAGGGACGATACCCTAGTCGTAGAAAGGATTGAATCTAAACAGCTTCGTCGAATAATTGAAGAGGAACACTATTATATCATAAAAGAACCAGGCTAAGTTTATTTAGGCCATGTGTCTCCGAACTCCGGATCTGCTAAGGACATTGTAGCTTCTATAGTATCATGTCTTACTGAAAAAGGGGTTTCACTAGAATACTTATTGGTTTGAAATAAACTGCAGTAAGTACATTACAGACAGGCCTATTCATCTGTACAGAGCAATATATTTCTATAGAAACATCTCGGTACTTGTCTGACGACCTGAAGAAAGTGGTATTCCCTGTAATTGAACGAAACTCGTTCTTTACTCACTCGGAAAACCTACTGGTGGCAATGGTCTTTGATAAGAGGAGGCACATGAGATAGCTAGGGCTAAGAAGAGTGTTAAAAGCAAGGCAGACTGTCTCAAACGGTAAAAGAATCAGAAACTTTATCACTCCTACTTTAATCTTCGATGCGGCAGACTATACACAGTTAATTGATTGGAATGCAGCAAAATTATCATCTCCACCTCTTCTACGAAGAATAACCAATGACGAAATATATTCCTTCACTCAATTAGGTGATATCCCAGACTGGGATGTTAAAAAATTACCCTGTCATTCGCAAGCCATCGAAAACACATTGGTAACGGAAGCATCGCTTAAGGTATGTGAGCCCCAATCAAGAGATTGGTTTCATCAGGGCCACACTGAAATCAAGGCCCATGATGCCAGACGTTACCACCAAATCGCCGTACAAAGTTGCGTCTAAAAGTCTGACTAAAACAGACGAAATAATAAATGTAAATAAATATTTAGTTTGTAAGTAATGCAAATAGCACAGACCCTCATTGGTTGGATGGAGGGAAGGGTGTGGGTGGAACTCGAAGTGCAGCCACCTCCTCTTAGTGAGTTCTGGGTTGTTAAAATATTATCAAATATCTAAACATGCGAAGAGCTGCCCAATTAACATGCAAATGTTAACCTGAGACCGCAAACTGACCTCAGGTGATTATATTCTTAATTCATCAACATAACCAAAAATTGAATTTTCCCCCGATTTTTATTGAGCTTGCGCGATCGGAAGACATTCTCTAAACGCTAAAATATTTTTATCATTATTAAAATATACAATTTGCAAATATTTTTCACTATAAGGATAAAAATATACACATGTAAAATGTTTTAAAAATTCTGAAAATAACGGAAATTTTTTAATTTTTAGGCGGTTTGCGGGATCGGAAGAAGAAGTTAGATTTTAATAATATTTATCGTCTTCAACTACTGAAAATATGGGTTCCATGTTATTACTTGAAAAAGTATTTAAATATGATAACTACATTAGTAAAAAAACGGATCCTCACAAGTTATTTCTGCTGATACTGTCTTTTGTTTGTCAGCTGATACTACTGTTTTTTGGCCAAATGCGAACTGGAAATCATTGCTAAAACTTCATATTTACCTCATACTAAAGAATAAAAAACTTAATGAGTATACAATCCACATTATTTAATATAAGAAAGAGAACCGACCGAGGTTGTGTCATCTTCAAGGTAACTTTCTTGTATATCATAAATTTAATTGTTTCAGGCTTGACTTCGTGGAAGTGATAGATATCCATTTTTAATAAAAAACTTTGTACTTTTCCACACTTTATTTCAAAACTGCGACCGGTTTCACCATAATATGGCATCTTCTGGCACATTTTGAATCTTAGGTCATACAATATATACCCATATGGGTTTCACCATAATATGGCATCTTCTGGCACATTTTGAATCTTAGGTCATACAATATATACCCATATGGGTATATATTGTATGACCTAAGATTCAAAATGTGCCAGAAGATGCCATATTATGGTGAAACCGGTCGCAGTTTTGAAATAAAGTGTGGAAAAGTACAAAGTTTTTTATTAAAAATGGATTCTTGTATATCGTTCAACATTTAGTTCACAGTAATCTCTTACGGAGATTGGTTTCAGGTGTAAACTTGCATAAGGCCGGAGGCGCGATGTTGCCAATAGCAGAAGGAAAATGAATATATTATAAAGCAGTAAATATTATAATTGCACATCTAAGAGTCTCTCAATACACAAAAATTAGTCTCTAATGTAACTTAATTGTATTTAGCGCGGTGTTGGAAACGGTAGCTTGACGTGACCTAGAGCTATGAAGCGCTCTCCATTGTGTTAGCTGATATTCATATTTACCTTCCTATGGAAAAAAATAAAAAGAACAAACCTGCATGATAATCGCTATCATGGCGAGGCACGGATAAATCAATAGATCAATAGAAAACTATTGCCTAACGAAGAGCAGACGACATACGATTCGCATGGCTGCACATCGATGAAAAAGGAGTAATTGAGGAGGACCACTCTTTTATGTTTCGACTTTGACACAGAAAATATGAGGGAGGGAGGCCTTCTCTAACCCTTAAAAACCCCATATCTACCCCTGAAAATAACCTGGAGTTAGACTGACCGAATACGGAGGATATGAAATTCCTGGATTTTTTTGCGAAAATGAATACCAGAGGCAGCCCGGCAATACAAACCCATCTTCGAAGGAAGTGGACGGAGGGTGTTTAGAACAAGAATGTACCGCAATCAAAAAAACATCAGTCGAAGCGTGCAGCTTCAAATGCAGGTCAAAGATTCAACCAATAAGCAATAAACGCAATTTGGATGGTAGGTGCTCTTTATGCAGGTAGTAAAACGTACCGCTTCCGACCCTTCCTCAGTTCACGTGGGTCTGGCACGTGCTCCCCCATCACTCTTTGAAGGATAGAGGCCAGTGGTGGATTTTCGCAGCTGAATATCATACAGCCATGATTTACTTCAAACGATTAACAATAATGGTTAGGAATCATACTGAGAAGAGATAGAAGAAAGGTTTTTCCTCTACTTCCAGCATTATGCCACCACTCCGCTACGTATCAATGGCTGAAATTTCTCTCTCAGTCAATTTTTCTTAAGTAAGTTCGAACAACGGTAGAATAGATTAGGGAAGATTATAATTCATAATTGATATTTAACCGAAATTACTGATGCATTAGAAACAGAGCATAATTCACAGCATGTTTCCTAAATTACTCTTCGGTGCCGACGCTCACGTATGAGGCAGAGTGTCACTTAAATCATTGTCAATCGTGTTTAGGCAAGTAGAGGCAGATTATCCCCAATAATATCTTTCTTATGCAATCAACTCATTCAGCCACAAAAAAATCTTGGTATCCCTTTTTTGTAACCCAACAATTACACGAAATTTGTTAGAAAGAAAGGTTGACTGAAACAATTTTCATTCTTTTCAGACCCTGCGCACTAAACAGTACTCCCAAAAACAGGTAGGATGCAGAGTTGATGAGCGCTAAAACAATGAAATAAATTCGATAACCACATCCGCGATTGCTGCTTATGTTTTGATTTTCATCAAAAACGTAAAACATGCATAATGTTAAGTTTTTAATTACTCTGTAGTCAAAAATCTTACTTTTATAAACATATTATTTGAACGAACGCGTCAATTAATAACATAATATTCGGTCGTGACTACAGTGTAACCGCAGAATGCTAACTATCGACAAGTTTCTACTATCGACGTTTCGCTATCGAACATCGTCCCTTTCATCGTTGCTCGTGTGCACTGACGTGAGCTGATGTGTTCCGATCTGCTCCAACTTCAAACACAACTTGAACGGAAAGCTATCGAATAGCTTTCATCCTGAATCGCACGTGACAAAATCACAGGTTTTTGGCTCGGCGACTGCGTCGGAGATGTGACGAAAGACCCGTCACATCCCATCCCTACTCTGAGCAGGTAATTACGTATTGCTTCAGTTTCGGAATTCTGAAATACTCATGTAGTCCGCCAGCCAAAGTAAAGCACTTGGCAGGGGGTGTAACAAGACAGAGTTAAGGGGATGAAGGACTCCTCCCTACCACCTCCAAGGGGGTGTTAGGGTGGAGACGTGATGATGCTTGGCGGTGATGATGCCAACTCACGCAATAGGAGCATGCGCTCGTCCACCGCTTGTGCTTCGCTCCAGTTGGCGACGTGGTCGAGAGGTGTCGACGGGGCTCAAAGGGAGGGGGGGAGAGGGAAGATCTGCTCCAAATTCTTAATTGGAGAGAGACTAAAAAACACACTTTCCCCGCCCCTTAACCCCTGTCCGACCAACTAACAATGGAAAGTATTTTGATGCGAGGACCCAAATGAAATAAAAAGGGACCTTCCCTAAATGAATTCTCTATGCTGATCGCACATCTGATCCGTCGTTCGTCAGTAAATTGCGTTATTTCTGAGATAAACGTAGTTGAGGTTGTCGATATCAATTCTTCAAATATTTCATCGCTCAATGATTTCATTTGCCGATAACAGTTGAAGTGTTGCTCTCACTGTTGTCGTTTATTTATTTCAAGATACGTAATTAATGTTTGCAATACTCTCCGCTAGATCTTACAAGTGAGAATGTATATTAAAAATTATTCCATCCAAGATAATAGCGCAGTTGCAATATACTGATTCGGCTTAGAAAGAAATGAAAGTCAACAATTTTTTCACGATCGTATGATTTTAAACTATGGACACCAATATGGCCACCAACATGGATTCTTCGATCACGTGATTCCCTTCCCAAACGGCATTCGATGTGTTTATTAATTGGCTGCATTTCTGCCAACAGCGCTATTATCTTGAACAGACTCTATAAAGGCCGTTTTACACGAGGCACTTTATTGCACAATTTGATGCACAGAAATTACGGGAACGAGAGCACGGAATTAGACCAAGGGCCTATTTCCCATCTGCCTTGTACATGCGTTTGCATGCGCATGCATTCTTCCAATTCACCGATTTACACGTCGCAATTTTCAATGCACATCCATAGATTGTGCAACAAAATTCCTCGTGTAAAACGGCCTTAACCTATAAAGCATTGAAAGAATATATTGACAAATACAATGCTGAAATTGATTTTTTTTAAAGCTTATGATGGATGAAGGAGGTTTTGAAAGGAGAAGGCATGTTGAAGAGAGTGATAGAGGGGATAACACTGGGGAAGCGTGGAAGAGGAATGAAGAGGATAGGAAATCTGGACGAAATAAGAGGAGGTAGAAGAAAGAAGAATTGAAGAGGGATCTAATGGCGGGACATCCTTAGAAGGGAAAGCGAAACAATGTCTATGAAATTAGGATGCAGAATGGGGACAGTCCAAGAACCAAATAATCAGCTGGTAGAATACTAGAACGAAAATGAATAATGTTTTCGGGGCATGTTAAATCTTAGTGCAATAGAATAATTGAAAATTTGATATTCTCAAATTCAACTATGTTTATCTCCGAAAAAAACGCAGTTTGCAGGAGAAAGGCCGTCAGCTTGGCGAGCAGCATATCGATTTCATTAAGATGACGCGTATTTTCTTTCATTAGGTTCTCCGCACAAAAATGGTGTCCATAGTTTAGACCAGGGGTTCTCAAATGGTGTGCTTCGGCCCACCAGTGTGCCGTAAAACCGCTGGACCGTGCCACGAAAAAAAAGTTTGAGGAAAATACGAAATCATAAAAACAGACATGTGTATTAATTTTGTACTGTTATTTACTAATCTTAGACAACTGAAAATGCATGCAATTCAAACTTAGGTTCGGGAATGATCGACGTGAATCTGGAACGTTTTAGTGGTTCCCCGTACCCTCAGCTAGGGTTCTTGATAATTTGGGACAGCACCCTAGCTTTCGAAATTCCTCTAAATCCGGCATCCTTGCTTCTACATTGGGGATATGCCGAAATATTCCGCACTGCGAAATAGTATGCCGCGAACCAAAAAAGTTTGAGAACCCCTGGTTTAGACCTACGAACGGCTCACTGTAGGGTGAATCCCTAAACTCTTTTAAAGCTGCACGCAAGCTTCAGAATACACGCTTCCTCCCTCACACAACAGAACAAAGTCTTTGCGATTCGATTTCCGGTCCAGACTCATTATATTCTCGTGGCAATTTCTACGAAGAACTAAGTCTCGATTTCCTTTCAGCCCGAAAGAGGATATGGCAAAGACCCAGGTGCAGTGGCCCCACGCGGCCTTATTCATCAAGGAATTGGGATTCTTGATCGTCGGCAATGACGTCAAAGCCTAGCAAAAATCTCCAATTATAGCATAACTAAAGTTCAGTCGAGGACATGGTGTTCCACTCAAAAACACCACGGAATTTTCGAGAGTCGCCAATGACGACATTTTCAAGTCCTAGTCAGGCGATATCCCGATAATACCATTAAAAAGTTGAGATTTGCCTAGACTGTGATGTCACGTGCACGACGTTGTCGAGATTCAACAATGTCGAGTCCTTAGAGCGGAATTGTCGAATCACGATAGTGATGAAATTTTGATGCCATAGCCAGGAAAAGTCTCTGTTGTTGCATCGAAAAAGTATACTTTTGAAGAGGGGGTGAGGTAATAACTTCGATATCGTCGAGGTTTGATAATTTCGAGTCCTTTCTGAATAACATCCCTAAAGGCGGCTTTACATACGTAAGTATGGCAGTAGCCTTGAAATTTGCTTGCAAGTGATACGGACAACAAGAACAGTGTGGCCGATAGTGGAAGTAATCTAAGTTGTATTTCTGCGATAAAAATCGTATAGCATCCGGGAAAATGATGATCACATGACTGCGATAGGGCATTAAAATTGTAAAAAAAATAATTATTAATTCGCCGGAGGAGGACATATTGCTAGATATGTAAACAATTATATTTACACAGAAATGTTTTTAAATGTAATGAGGCTTTTGTTTTAGAATTGTATACTAATGCCTGTCAAGCTAGAACGGTGCTAAGTACATACAAACACCTTGGCTAACGAAATTAGGCAATTTTAGAAATTGCCACATTTATTGTTTACTTCCGTCTCTTTGGGAAATAACCGGAAGTATCTGTGTAAGCAAAACGATGCCCTGTACGTACCGATAGACATCGAAACATCACTAACCTCGTCACTTCCATGGAAGTCAACTTCCATGAGTAAAACCACCCTGGTGTCAAAACTTGTCCAGATTCGATAACTTCAAGCCACTCCTGTAAGCTACTCCACCTCTAGAATGGCTGGCTCTTTTATCACATATTTTGCGCGGACTTATAACTTACTGCCCTCTGAATTAAAATTGAACTTTAATAAAAATAGATTAACAAAACACATGCTACGGACCTACCACGTATGAAACCGTGCTTATATCAAACTCAAAAGCTGTTTTTTAATATTTTATCCATAATCTCGCTTTTTAATTTCAAGAACGTTTTAATTCAATGTTAGCTTTTTATCATTTATAGAGTTTGATCCTTATTAATCCTAAGTTTTTGGTCTTTCTTATGCATTTAAAAAAAAGTTGCAGAATCTGGACTCGTGCTGAGAAAAACTGCACCAAAAAGGGCCGATTGGAATTACAACGAATTGGACTACTCCAAAACAAGATTTAAAGAAGTCCAAAATGTGTTAATCCACTATGGTTCCCTAAGACCTGCATGCCATCCTAATGCAGAGACGTGGGATGTATGATAAGCTGAAGAAAGAAATTGTGTAAATAGATAGGACCCTGAACATGTAAATATCTATAGACATTTTACTCACTCCCATTTAAACCTACCTCAACCAGTACATTTCCTAAATAAAAAAAATTATCCCCGGGATAAGTGATGAAAAATTTATAAACCCCAAGGCCTGTGTGCCACAATTTTGAAATGAAGCTTTTCACATAATTTTGACTCGAAACCAAAAATAATACTGTAATACCTGAATAAAACTCTGTACAGAGCCCTGGGGCAGGGGAAGAGGGGGCACCTGGCGTAATCTGACCCAGGTTAAATAAATAACAAGACAAGACCTCTCTCCCTATCCGTCTCGTTCGGAAGTGGCGAGGTGTCGTCGTCATCGAAGCACACCTCCGGCACGACGTGAAATGGCCGCCCTCTGCCAAAAGAGCCTCACGTGCGACGATGAGTCAGGTATTATTTATTATCGAGAGGTGGTGTGGGAGGTGGCATCCATTTGGGACAGCCCGAAAGGTGGTGAAGGCGATCAGAGAGGGAGGAGGAGGAAGAATGTCGTGGGTGATGAGGAGGGGAGGAGAAGACAAGTCTCCGACGTGTCTCCAACTCCGAATCTAGCATATTTGCCAATAGCTTCATTGGCATTTATCGTTTTATCGTTGGTTTTCACTCCATGCAACCCATCCCACTGTGCATCTTGCTGGATTTATTCTTCATCAAGATAACTTTTATTATTCTCGCTTGAAGTATATTTTTTAACTCCACTATTTGAAATAAGCTTTTTAGTGCTTCCAGATTCACCAATAGTTTATTTGATTTTATCCAAAATATTTTACCTTTCTTTGGCATCATTCCTTGCTCTTGTTGATTTATAGCTAGTGATCAAACATTTCCCTTCATGCTCAAATTCAGCAATCCATCCCAAATCATTACCCAGTAAACAAGGAACATAATATAATGGACTGAAGAAAATGGACAAAAAAATAGAGTTTTAAGTTTCCTAATTAAGATAAAATAATAAGAAAAAATTAGGAGAAAAAATGACAAAAGAATAAGTAAGAGTTTTTAGTGCTGAAGAAAAAACTAGGGTATTATTAGAAGTGCTGAAAGAAGAGAGTCCATTATCAGTGATAATATCAAAATATGAGATAAACTCTAAGACAATTAGTAATTGGAAAAAACAATTTATATCAAATGCAGCATTGGCTTTTGAACCAGCAAAACTAGTAAGTAAATATCAGGAACAAATTAATATGCTGAAAGAAAAAAATGACGAATTACGCTTTTTAACACAAGGTTCATTTGGTGCTAAATATTTTTTTACCTGAGCCTTATAACGTTCTAGTGTTTGGTTGTCTTGTAAAAATCTGTAAATTGGAGGAAGGAGGAAGAGATGTGGAATGGAGTGTAGAGGAGGCTTGGAAGGGGATGACGAAAATTAACACCGAAACGAAGAGAGTGGCGAAGCGGGAACGTCGATGTCACTTGGATCCACGTTAAAATTCCCACTGCCGGTAAAAAAATGAAATTCGCCACACTTCCCAATATGGAGGGCTACAGTACGTTCCACAATTATCTGACAGTATGGGCTCTAATGGAGACTTGTTTGAAGTGCAACACTTCTTATGGACAGGGGGTAATCTAGCCTCGCGTCACGCGACACCCGAATCTCGGAGTTGTTGCGTCGTTGCGTGGTTAAATATATACAAGCTCTTCGAATTAATCCACAATACTGTCACTCGAGGGATATAACGTAATGTCATATGAATATTTTGCGTCTATGTGTATTTCATGTAATTATCAACGATACATAAATATATCTATAATTTTCATATTCACATTATCATCTATATCATTTTAATCACTTAAATATATAACACTATGTACCCCCCACTGCAAGTCATGTCCATTCTCAGTGTTCCACTTCTCCGGCCGTTCCGCGACGGCAACACCTTTTTTCCGATGAAAATCTCCACGAGGAGTTGCGATGTTGCCAACGACAGCAGGAAATTCAACACAATCCCAAAACTGCACACAACAGGAGTATCCAAATAGTACAAGTATTATGCCCAAAAGCAGTATAGGTACTTAAATTAAACACGGTTTTTCAAATGCCTAAGTGAAGTGAGGAAAAGAAGCGTATGGTTGGCAACAGCGTTCTTCGTAAATCCTAAATTGTCAACTTAATGTGGAACGCTCTATTTAGTATGTATCAAGAGAAAATATGTCGAACATCGATAAAAAATTGGGAGTTACGATATTATGTGCGCCTAAGAGTTTAAAATTTACACCAAATATAAAACCAGTAAAATTTACAGAATTCTTTTCAATTAACGACCGCATTTATCCAATGCAGTAGACATAATCCTGATGATGCCCATTGTTGAATTGAAAAAATGTGAAATTATACTAAGTTTTTATCTTTTGTGTGACGATGACATTCCATAGTTCTGCCTGACTCTTCCGTATTCAGTTCATAATTTTTCAACGATTTGATGTGGGAATTTTGTCTTTTCATTTGGAGAATTTATATCCAATTAATGCCGCTTACTAGCTGATTATGGAGTATATTCTTAAACCAGGGAGATAATGAGGCAAATCATTTTTTCTCTTTGTGAATAAAAATATTCGACCAACTATTCATGAAAATATTGCCACGGATTTTACTGCTGGAGAAACTTGACCGATAAACCTAGTGTAGCGATGGGAAACCCGGGTAACAAAAAAACCAATATCAATGTTCCAAATATCGCGGACGATCTCAAACATTCCATCGCTACTACGGACACGACTTCCTTTCTTCGAGTGTCAACGTATCAAACGGCAGCCCAAACTGGGCCGCGTGTGTATTAGTGCGTGCACTGCCAGACAGAGGGCTACCTCACCCACCACCTCGTGTCTCGCGCATGCGCAACAGAGCGCAGACCTCGAAAATAGAGGAAAAAGGGGGGGTTTGTGGGAATGAGAGACGATTTGCGCAGACGTCCGTCAACGAAGGGTGCGAATAGTCGTCGCTCATCTTGCCGACATCGCTCGTTAATTTTGAGAAAAACAGCCAGGGACTTATCAATTACATGCCGAAAACCCCTCCCATTCGATTCCGCAGTCAACTTCACAACAACACGCCATCCTTATAGCATTCAGTGACATAATCTTTTTGATTGAGCTAAAAAAGATACGATTTACGCTATTTGAGCTAAAAAAAGATACGAAAAAAGATAAGAATCCTTGGCGAAATTTCGTGGAACAGTTTCAATATTGCTGAAATGAAAGACGTTTCTGTACTGTCCATTGTTTATTCGAAAGATAAAGAGTCACACAACACGCTTTGACGATTTATCTTCGACGATGTGTTAACCACATCCATGTAAAATGGCCCTTTGAATCAGAGCAGAGAACATGGAACATAGTGACGCGGAAAAATATTTAAGTGGGTCACCATCACAGTTTAATAAAGAGAAATCCCTTGTACCATCATCATATTTCGACATAGTTCAATGTAGTTTATCCCAAAATCTTGCAGTGAATCGATCGTTACACATCCATCATTTTTAGGACAAGGGCACCCCCTGGGTAACATACCCGTCCGGACCGGCTTAGGGGTATTTTAGGCGAACCATTAAGGGGCCGCGCGAGACCACAAATAGGTCATTGGCCACCAAGGGGAACGACGAAATCTCGGGGGTAGGGCAATACTAACGAGGTCCTTAAGTAGACCACGCATCACACACGGCTACTTTGCCTTCATGACGCTGCGAATTCAGGGGAAGTGAGTATTATTATCGTGGATGCGGCATTAGTGGATTTCAGGAGAGCCCTTGGAATGAACTGATGTAAGGACAGTCGCGGATGCAACGTCGAGTATGCCCCAACGAAAGAAATAGGCAGTTCTCATTTTTAAAATGCATATATTTTTTACCAGAATTTTGCCTTACAATTCTAAATCTTACCCTAACTTAAAACTAATGTGGAGCGCTTTATAACGTTCACCTGAAGGGATCACTTGCCACAAAATTAGATACGGTCGATTTTTTTTAGATACGAAGCTACCCCAAATATCCATATAGAACATCTTCAGACCCACCACTCCATAAAATGACGGCCAATTTCGTAAATTGAGAAACTTGAATCTTTGGGAAAATTGATTCACTTATGATCCAGGGCTGGAATTCAACCATATGTAAGAGGTTGTATGAGGAAAGGCTTACTATCCAGCGCTAACAATCGTACTAATTTATGACGGCACCTGATATGGCAAGGGTTTTGTACATCCTGAGCGACCGCGTGGATAAATTAAAATACATAAGTACATACATAATAAACTCGTATTTTAATAAAAAAATAGTAAGTTGCTTTATAAACTCGTGTTTGGCTGACAAAACTTGTTACACGCGTTTTCACGAGAAATTCTAAGGTGACGGCTTCAGTCACCCATGTGTTAGATGTCTTCCTCAACAAGAAGTATGTGTATATCCGTGCAGTGTTCCAATCCACGTTGAGATGTATCTACTACCCGTACTTAATTTTACTCAAATTCATCAAGTGACATCACAATTCTTTAGATCAACTCCACGACGGCGTGAAGGCTGGTATCTACGGGTGACTACATGAGAAACCTTAGTAACTGGGCGTGCACGTCGTATTAATTCATAATTGCGTCCGCTTTGTGAAGAGTCGTGAGCATCGAGAGTGATCGCGTGGGTAAATTTGAATGCACATGTTAATTATTCTTCCATTTTTAAGTTTTAAACCGTTATAATATCCCGACCTTCCCAAATAAAAATTCTCTTCGGCTGATAACATTTGTTATTCGTGTTTTCACTAGCTATTCCCAAGTGACGTTTGCCTTTACTCATTTTAAGACTAATTCTTCAATCATCTCACCATGCCTGTATATATATATAGCGTACCACATTTCGTTAACAGTATGGGCCTTTTGGAGAACAATGATGCCAAATTTACGCTCCGTGTGCTCACCTCTAGGTCACGATGAGGGAAACAATTTTGAACACCGCACTAAATATAAGTAAGGTATTTTAGGGAGTAATATTAGTACACTGGAAGAAACCTAGACATGCACTATATATACAGCACAGCACTCATTTTTCCTGCTGCTCTTGGCAACATCGCAGCTCCAGCCTTATGGAGATTTTCACCGTAAACGAATATCTACAAGAGCCAATGCCGTCATCTAAATGTAGAACTCCTTATAGTACAAGGCATGTACAGAGGTGGTGGCATACCTGGAGGGTTGTGTTTGAACCATTCGAGATAGTTCCGATGACGTCAATTAAGGAGTCACGTGGTATAATCACGAACTGTTCGAGATAATGATGCAATTGAACCACTCGTAAAAATCTCACGCAGCCTTCCCGATGGAGTTTTTCTCACCGCAATCTAGTTGATCGAGTCAAAAATCCAGATTAGAGATGCAATAAGCAACACAGCTGACGCTTAATTATTCCGCTCGGGTAAATAAAACGCACCAAAATCTCAAACCGTTCGTAGTTGTACCACGTGACCCCTTAGTTACGTCATCGTAATTATCTCGAACGGTTCAAACACACACCCTGGGGCCCGATCACTGTTCTGCATGACGCGTGCGCTCGCTTTATCGTTCTTTTTCAATCGCACTCATGAGAGCGAAAACGGGATCGCCGTCCTTCAAAAAATTTCAAGTGCTTTAAATTACCAGCTATAATTGAAGGAGTGCGTTCTCAGTACAGCAATGTGAGAAATGCCCTAGTATAGCGGTTTGCGTTACGGAAAACGACAACGCGAAAGAAGGGCACACTACGATAGAATAGATCATTAGAATAAAATAAGGTAAGTAGACTGCAGAAGAGAGAGGTTTAAAATATAATTTTTCCCGCGAACAATAAGAGACCATAGTAGCTTCAAATGAGATTTTTAACTAGGTTTGTCGATAGGTAGTGTGGCTAATTAGTTCATTAGCTCCAAAATGCCTGTTTCTAAATCTGTTACTGAGTATTATCAAGACCACATGCATTTTTTTCCGTTTAACTCTTGTATCTCTGCGCATTTATATATTTGCTAAATACATTACAATAAATCGTTTCTCTAACATTAGTAGCATACCTATAGCTTAGTGCATATTGTTTTAAAACCACCTCCTGACAAGACTATGCAGGTTTGCAGGCTAATGCCTGGCGTGAGTCAAATCAAATACTGAATTCCACCTTTTCCTTTGCCATGTTTGAAAAAAAGATACAGCTTTCACTAATGAAAAGCCTTCGCCTTTACAAAACAAAAATGAAGATGAAAAACATGACGATTATTCGACGAGTATATTTTTTAATTAACACTTTTCCCACCCATCGCAGCCGACCGCAGCGCCATTTCTATCGAACGAACGCATTATGACTTACGTTCCTCTAGTTGTATAGGCGTAGCGAAACTTGGCGGCACTCGTTTGTGAAGAGGATGACGCAAAGGAGAGAGGAAAGCAAACAAGAGATGTGGGAAGCGGCCGAGTCTTCCGCCAGAGGTCCCTCCGGGAGTCCTTCGGCACATTTGTCTACTCAATAAAACTTGATTCACACTCAGTGGCCTGTCATTCTCCGCTGATGAGTGCCACTAAGTTTCGCTATACACCAATATTCACTCCAAAACTAAGGTGAATTGCTAGAATAAAAAAATAAATTCGTTTTCGAACGGATTAATTTCGAACATTCGGTTACAAAAAATGGAAATTTTTACAAAATAGCACGCTTCGGATGTGGCGTAGATCTCTATCATAACTCTGAAAAAACGATCGGTACGAGTCACAAAATAACACCCGAGGCCGACCAACCTTGAAGCAAGAATGCCGAGCGACTAGTTTGAGGTGTCACTTAGCGTAACATTTTCAGGACGATATATTTTTCAAAATAAGAAGAGAAACTAGACTGGTTCCACGATTGAAACGTTTAAAGTATTTTTTGCCATCCCCTATTATATTCTGCCTATTTTCCGCAATGAAAACTATTCCCGCTTCAGATGTATTTAAGTTTGGCCTAGGCCAATATCCCCTATAATAATTAAGATATGCTTTACATTGGAAAGTGAGTTTAAAGGAGATACTAAGGCTACACCGGTTTTTAAAACCTATCTAACATGGATTTTAGGTTTTTCATAGGTCAACTAATTGACATTTTCGTAATATTTCTGAGAATTCTGGGACATGGCACGATTAATACGACTGCATCGAAGCAATTTTTACGATTTTCGTCAAATTTAACGCCAATGTTAAGAACAACACTCGGAAAGGGTCAAATAATTCAGCTTTTACGGCGAGGAATACCGAGGCATACAGGCAAATGACGTCACGAGCCAGTGGAAGGCGGCCACACTGAAATTTCTTGTCTTCTACAAATATCGTAAATGACGCTCAGATATAATTCTAACACGCTTCCGTGTTCAGCACATCATGCAGTCTCCGCAAACGATCTCAGAAACAACCAAGCTAACACCTCATTACATCATTTTATTTAATTGCGACCGGATAGAAAAGTATCATCATCTGACCAGAAGATGATACTTAAAATCTAAACTGGTCGCGATGAAACAAAGAAAAATTCTGGAGGACGCTCTTCGGTCGGATTGCAATTTTTCTTCAGGCGAGCTGACGATGAAAACACGCGAGCTGAGCGAATTGATTTTTGGAGCTTCGTCGAAAATCAGGACGCTGTAACGCAAACAAGAGCTCACTTCTCGGGCAACAGCATGTGCCATCCTTTTTCGTAAATAAACGTGTAATCACTAAACCTGGAGTAACCATGGAAAAAATCTTCAGAAACATCTTGAAAAGGTCCACAAAATCACCAAAATAGTGCGCTTGACCTTAATTATCTTAATTCTATCTACAGACCAGTGAGTCGAAATCGGGAGTTAGAAAAATAAATGATCATCTTAATTGCATCATTTAGTCCATCTCACTGTCTTCATCGTGTTTTATCACAATTTAAAGTCGTAACATAAAACACTCTGCCTTTCAGTCCTCATCGATTCCCATGCTTTTCACGATTTGGCCCGGAAACCTTCTCTGGGAACAAAATCGGCCCTTTAAAATACTTTCCCGCAGATCAGACGAAACCCAATGATTGTCTTACTCGTACCTGAAACCTTCATTGTGATGTCTCATCAAAATCATTAGGGCCGTTTTCGAAGTAATTACACAATTACAGCTAGTGAAATGGCCGATTGCAGATGCTATAAATACGTCTCCCATAGAGTTATGACATATATTAAGTCAAGGTATTCGTTCAAAATATGTTGCAAAAGTATTAAATAACTATATTGGTTCCATAAGAAGTCACATCACTCATTTGGCTTCATGGAATGAGGTTCAACGCTTATGCGGGAGTTCAATAAGAAACCACAATATCGGATGCGCAATGAACCGCTTGGAGACTTAATTACTTGATAAAAGACTTATTATGCGACGAATAACGATATTTGCTCATGCTATTATAATATACACGTAAGTAATTTATATTCATGAGATAAACGTACATAAATTTATCCAGCAGAAGGAAAGTAGACCAAACAGTCGAATCAATGGCTAAAGGGAGGTAAGTTATGAAAGCGATAGTTTCTATGAAACAGTTTTCTGCTTGACTTTTTAGAAATATTCAATCTCCATGATGTTGAGAGGAAGTAAACACAAGTAGAAAAATTTCCATACTCTTTAAAATAATTACCGACCACGGTTTCAACACGTCGAGCCATTTTAAGGTGTGTTCAAACCATAGCTGGTAATTATTTTAAAGAGAGGAAATTTTATTACCTACTGTTTTCCTTCTCTAAGCATTGCGGCGATAGACCCTGCAATAACTTGTCGAATATCACAATTATCGATTCCATAGATAAATGTTCGTGCAACCGGGCATGAGTGTATAGTGTACATATTTTTGGAACCAGCCGTTTCTTCTTCTCAGTCTGAATCATCGAAGTGAGAGATTTTCGGCCCGCGGGCTAAACCCGGCCCTGACAGGCCCCCACTTAAAGGCGCATGGCGAGGGAGGAGCGGTATAGCCCTCCTGTAATCCCTCCCTCATCCCTTCGGGTGCGTGGTGTGAGTGCGAGTGTGTCCCACTTGGCTCGCTCGCCCCACTTCGGCTTCCTTCTCTCTCTCTCTCCCGCTATCTTCACTTTTATTTAGCTCCCCCTGCCCACGCGGACCAAGGGGGCGGGTAAGGAGAAGGGGGGCCAAAGCGGCTGAGCGGGGCGGAAGAGTGGGACCCATTAGGAGGGGAGGGAGGGAAGGAGCATGAGAGGGGGAGACAGAGGGGAAAAAGAGGCAAAAGAGACAACAACGACACCCCCATCACCGCCTTGATCTTTTCCTCTCTCTAGTCCCATCATTCCTTTCACTTTTTTACAATAACTAATTTGCTAATTTTTTTATTTGTCCCATATTTAACGATTTTTTATCATTCGCCTTTTTTTCATTCCTTCACGGGCATCACTCCTAAAACATTCTCCTGCATTGTGTTTCGCAATATATTTAAAAATGGTTCGAAGAGGTAAACAGGGGTGAACGACCTCAGCGTAAACAATGAAAAATAAACAAAAGAGAAGCTCGGCTCGCAGGCCAAGAAGCGCGGACTTTCACTTTCTTCCGATTTAATCCATCCGTCGCTTGCTAACCCCTCACTTAATACAGCAAATTTCCCCGCCTTAAAACATCTATAGTACACACTCAAAACCAACAAACCCTTATCCTAATCCATCCAAGCAGTTAAAACGGAAATTGAGAAGGATTGGCCGTAAGGCGCTCATGGATGAGGGTGAAGCAAGAACAGAGGTAGCATGGGAAGAATTTTGTGCGGAGAAGGCGTGGCTTTCCAGGCACAAAACATCCGAGTTGCCTCTGGATGTTTACAGAGATTTGGCGTAAATCAAACGAGAACACTGGAAATTTAAGCCGGAGTTAAGCCCTAGACCGTCCCGACTGAAATGACAAAATTGGCTTCCAGAATCAGGTGGAATGTGCTCTCCATCTAACTCTAACTCCCTTGTAATCCAATACCAATCCCTAAAGCCAACCTTAGATGAGATACAAAATAGAACATCCACAAATCGAACCATGAGAGGTGCAGGAAAAGTTGAGGGAATACGTTGTCGAGGAACCACGAACGAAGCAAACAAGCTGATATCCCCGTGTAATAAATATCTTTTTAATCACAGTTGAGCGTTATTGCCACAAAAAGGACACTACATAGAACGCAAAATACATTTACTCGTCCTCCTCAATAAATATACACGGAGGCACGCGACGACAGACGACTATTAAACGAAACTTTTGACTGTTAGACTACTAGGCTGATGCCGATGCTAACATCACATGACCTAGTTATGGTGACCAACATATACACAATATAAAATCAATAATCACGTCGAAAATATTTTACACCCACCCCAGCCAGGTCCCGGCTGAAAACCCGGCGGAAGTATATTGAAGATTAACAAGGTTTTATGGAGAGACTTCAGAAAAGTTTCAAGACAGTCGAAATCGATTGACACTGAAGTCGTTGACCAAATGAGTGGTAATAAACCAGCAAAAGAATTACTGCAACAAATCTCAGAGCAGCGACAGAGTGACAGAGGGCAGTCACACACAGCATATAAAAAGAGTTTCTGACGCCTACCATGACCCTGGTGCCTATGAGGGCCACCCGCCAAACTGGAACTAATCACGAATACACAACAAAAGGCTGTAAGGCGTAGTTTAAAAATCATTAGAGCCCTGAAAATGGCAGATACAATATGACGATACCGTCAAACCGAAATTAAGAAAATTGACTTCACTATGAACATGTTCAAAATTTCATGTTTCCCAAATACAACTGCAGCTGAAACTTGGTTTTCCGATAGGTAGTTTAGCTAATTATTTGATTCAACGAAATTTTCACCTGTTTTTCATGGGGCCGTGAAGGCGGCTGTTGCCAGCATTCCGATGGATGTCAATGCCATCGTCTTCGGCCATAAGCCCCTTACAGAAGCCGCCAACCCGATCCGGTGGGAAACCTGTGAAAATTTCATCAGCCTCGTTTGCCAGGAAAACACCAAATCTCAAATTACTTGATTTTCTCTCTTACGCTAGTTTCTTACTCTGCTACGTATTACTAACAGCACGTTTCGCATGCTTCCTGTATAGCTCTAGTATCTATGTCCGTTTAAGTATTTGCAAAATAAAAGTAACACCCATTGTTCCTACAACACTGGCAGCGTACCTATGGTACTGCATGTTGGTTAAAATTCACCTTCTGGCAGGGTATTTGCTGCTGCATCAACATTCTTAGTTGCAATGACATAAAAGGGTACATTGCAGTGCATATTATTGAGAACTCATCCCCTGCCACATACACCCATAGAAGGCTTGCAGGGTACTCTGCAGAATTAGATGAATCCGATCATGAGGCGACGAAAGTTGACGCGAGCGAGCGTCTATTCTGATTCCTTAGTCCTCTATAGGGTATTCTCTGGACTACTCCCTCACCTTATAGTTATAAAATGGCAATCCAGTGGTTTCTGGGCCACTCCCACGCGGCGACCTTTTTCGCCTCTCAGGCCCCGCACCACACCACCATCATATCCTCTCGACTCACCTCTCACGGCACCCTCTCCCTCAGCGCCTATTCTTCCGCACCCGCCCTGACGCCGCCGACGCACCCTCTTCTGACACCCCTCACCGCTCTCGTGTCAATGCTCGAACCGCCGACGACACCGCTGCACAGTCACCTGCGGATTAAAAGCAAATTCTAGATAAGAGTACGATATTACGTGCTGGGGATCATAAGTTCCGAACATAAAGCCATTGCAAGCTGCTCAGAAAAGGGTTACCAGGGTTACATTACAAAAGCCAAATACTTAACATTCTTATCCTTTGTTTAAGGTAGTTGGGGCGATGTTTCGTCTATGTATGTGCAGATTTGCGTTAAACTTTGCAAACGTGTTCTTATTAGTGATATCTATACACAAAAGTGTAAAAATTGCATTTTACCGATTTGGTTTTGCGGCAATTCGCAGTTATTTTAACACGTAGCCTTATGGCACATGAGATATTTTTCGCAATAATGGCAATTACACATTTACTGATTTTCTTCAAAACGCGAAATTTTACATTTTATATTATTATAATATTTTCCAACAAGTATCACGGTTTCCGAATCAAAGATTCGAAAAAACATATTTAAATATAATTTTCACCAAAGTTCGAATACAGCGCCGAAAATTATCAATAGCTCAAGTCAGAACATGCTTTACTTGCGGTAAAAATGTAAAATATAATTCTTGCATGATTTCCCTTAAAGCCTGTATGGTGAGTTTCACCGCATAAATAATTCATTTAAATGGCATTCTTGGTAAAAGTTTTTTTTACTTGAAATATTATTAAAATGTGCACTCTTACCGCGCTTAAAATGACCCACGCTTACCGCGCCAGCCACTTTTAAAGTACAGAAATTTTGCCACTAAGGCATTAACAAATAGACAAAGTTAAAAAAAAAACATTATATCCTAGGAGGAACTATAGTTTATCAAAATAAACGGTTGACAGAACAAACTTCTTTCATTTCAACAATGGTGAACCAATTCCACGAAATCTCTCCAAAACCTCGTACATTGTCAGGGGTAACTATGTGAAATTTCTCCATGATGAAAAGGAACAAACATAGCAAATTTCACTGTTTTTTTACATAAAAATCAAATAAAAATACTATGTATATTTTACCCAATTAAATGTAATCCGCCGACCCGGGTTTCGCCTACTCCGTAGACCGACCGCGAAACCCGGGAAAAAAACGGCACAGTTTCAGGCGTGACTTGGTGGAACTGCATATTTACGTAAAAATAAAATAAAAATACTTTGTATATCCCACAAAATAAAATTTAATCCACCGACCCGGTCGGTGGATTAAATTTTATTTTGTGGGATATACAAAGTATTTTTATTTTATTTTTACGTAAATATGCAATTTCACCAAGTCACGCCTGAAACTGTGCCGTTTTTTTTATTAACGATTCGGGATTCAACAGTTTATGCCATCTTCAGGTCAGCTGGAGATGACATAAACTGTTGAAACCCTGGCTGTGAATAAAAAAACTTACAGTGGAATTCGCAAAGTTTATTCCTTTCCATCTCCAAAACCTGTTAATCGTATCTCGCTTCTCATTGGCTGCGTAATGTTCGGGAGCGTAAAAACGGATGCATGAAAACGTAGCTGAAGATGAACAAGATAGAGGCAAAGGAGTGAACAACAGCGAGTATCATCATACCCCTGTGTGAGAGAAATACAAGAGGGATTTAAGATTATTTTTTGGATGTCGCTTTCCCTCCTCCTCACACAAGGGTATCAGGCTTCAGGCACTACGTCGTAAGCAGGTTTCACCTTGAAAATAAGAACCGACACAAATACGCAATGCCACCTATTCCTAAATACATTGTAAAAGAAGAAACGTTGAATTTGACTGCTTTCTGCCCTTATATTCGCATGGAAAATCAGTGTATCTAACCAGCACGGGAAAAATTAGAGCGGGGAAATTGCAAATTCTCTTCAAGATGGTATCATTATTCATTCTTCATTGTTTTATTTTCGATGAGGAAGCTTGAAATAATACACACACACTTGTGATGAAACGAGTTATCACGATTAACCACAGCGGCCGAATCTAGATTAACGCATGAAATTTCATACGCGGGGCATTCAGAGGCCAAGAGGAGACCGGCTGGACCTCCGAAAAGTTGGCTCTTCTGCCTCCCTCTTCATGTTAATCGCACTTCCTCGTTTTAGGCTTCTCATCATCAACCCATCCCTCTATCCAGTTGCGCCCCACACCCCCCAACCTCCCCAACTCCCCCTTCAACCCCCCAAAGCATCCTCTTCACTGGCTACGTCGCCAGAATGCGGTCTCTTCATCCCCTCCCCACTTCCTACGATGTGCCAGCTACGACGTACGATCCAAACTGGAAAGGGGGGGGAGGGAGGGTGCGGATTCCGTTTCACGCAGTAATCGCATTTTGATGCGTTCCAATTCGCTCCGTTTCACGCATTGCAGCGCTCCGGCGCGCTCTATGCAATTTGAAATATGCATTACCAAAAAAAATACTACTGGCATTTGAAGTACGCATTCTTAAATATGCAGGACATGAATTTTATCTAAATACGACGTTATATCATGGAAATATTTCTTCTTAAAAATTACGCGAGCTTGATACATTTGGGTACTTCTTCCCACTTCACTTTATTGTATGGGAGTGAAACTTGGGTATGCCGGGATAAGCATAAGACCAGGATCAATTCAGAGGGTATGGGGCAACTGAGAAGTGTTTGCAGTAAAAGATGAAGGGATAGGATAATGAATGAGTGTGTCATGGAGGATTGTAGAATAAATATTACGGTAATGGACAGTGATAAAAGGAGCGTGCTTCGTTGGTTTGGTCATGCCGTGAGAATGGATGAGAGTCGAATAACGAAGCAGATAGTGAAGTGAATGGTAGACCGCGAAAGTCAAGGGTGAATGTGATGGAGGAGACTCCAAGGAGGAGTTATATTTGGAGTCTTAAGAACATGAGGGCGGGCAAGTAGCAATGTATGAGTGTAACTGAAGGAGAAGAGGAATGCAAAGATAGGGCAGTATGGAGGAAATTATTAGAGCAAGCTTTATCAGTCTACCACCGAGAAATAAACTTGTTGACTGAGCTTACCCCGAAAGGGAACAGCTTGATGGGTACCCTGCTAAATATTTCCGTACAAACTGTTCTGTAGAACGAATGGAATTCTACAGAAATTGTCGTACTTTCCGAAGAACGAGCTCCTTTTCTAATGATTTATACGGAGCATGGATCATATATGTTTCGTAGATAGTTTCAGTAGAGTTAATCAACTTAAACTCTGCTCTACTGCTTATAACTATAGTAACTAACTTTACAGGGATATAAAATCAGCCTTCTGAACTGCCAGAGAACCACTTTTTAGTATTAGTTAGTAAAAATCTTGTTTATTCTCAGTAATATTGCATTTATATTAGTACTATATGGCAATATAGGTTTCGAAGAATTAGTGCCTGAAAACTGTTATCGTGTTGTAATGGCATTTCCTCAAACTATCACGGAGTTGCCATTTAATAATTAGTTCTCGAAGTCATTTTAATGCACGAAATAGGCCAGATATATACCGCTTTCTTGACGCGGGGTTACTGATTTCGAGTGCGAGAAAACATGCGTAGAACCGTAGGGTAGATGAAAAGTCGAGGTATGTACAATGTCGTAAGGTAGGTACTACGAAGTATAATTAAATATATTAAAGCATGGTATCGCGTAATAGTGTAATAGTAAAATCATAGTACTTAAATGAAAATTATAATTTTTTTTACTGGTCCGTCGTTGGGGAATTGTTTGTTGGGGTACCGTGGGCAAGGTGGCCAATACATATTTGATGGCCTACCGTCGCACCCCACCGTCTACCAACGTAGGGACAACAAAAAATGTTACTTGGGTTATTCGGAACTTGCAAGGGAATTATGCAGAAGATTTTAGGGAATTATACAGAAAGTTCTAGGGAATTCTACATAAATTCCTTAAAAAATTGTTTCAATATTTTAAGCAATCTCTACAGAATTGCCTCGGGAAAGAAAACTGTACAGAATTTTCTAGCAGGATATGTGTGTATCTTTTAAATCCCGTTCTCAGCACCCTTTTCGGTGAAATGCAAGCAGATTAAATATTTATTAAATAACTATTGTTTTTATTTCTTCTGAAGATGTAGGTTCATTAATTTATAAATTACTTTGTCTCTCTTTTGCCAATGTTTCGCATTTATCCTTCATCGTGGCTCAGAAAGAGAGTTACATCTGAATTTTTACTTTATAATGCAATAAAATCTTTATAGAATAAAAATTCATAAGGAACTCCCTCTGAGCCATGAAGAAGCATAAATATAAATGCGAAACATTGGCAAAAGAGAAATAAAGAGTTTTATTAATTGGGCTCAGATCATAACTTGGAGATGATGAAGTGTGAAGTTAGATTCAAAAGGCTTTGTAAAGGTAGAAAGATAAAGAGTTGGAACCTTGAAGCATTGAAGGATTAAAATGGAGGAAATACCAAGAGCTGGTAGAAAAGAACATATGTGAAGAAAAGCGGATGGGAACAATAGAGAGAAGATGGGAATTTATAAAAACAGGCATCGCAGGAGCGGCAGAGAAAACAATAGGAACGGTGGAAAAGAAGAGGGCTAAGAAGCAGTGGGTTACGGAATAAATGATAAAGAAAATGGATAAGAGAAGGATATGGAAAAACGTCAACACCGACGTAGGCAAGAGGAAGTACAAGGAATTGAATAATAAACTCAGGCGAGTGAACAATCGGGCAAATGAAAACTGGTGGAACGGACAATGTGAGGAAATGGAAAAGATGCAGGAGGAGGGGGAAGTGGGCGCTTTGTACGCCAAGGTGAAAATGTTATCGGGTGGTACGAGAGGTCAAACGATACCAAAGGTTAAGGAATAAACAAGGAAGATATTAATCGAACAGGAAGATGTCAAGGAAAGGTGGAGAGAATACGTAGATGAGCTATATGACAGCGACAATAGACCCTTTAGCCTATAACTAGAGGATGAAGGAACATTAGATAAGGATAACCTCGGACCAGATTTACTCGACAGCGAAATAGAGAGCTCATTAAGAGAGATGAAGGGTAGAAAAGCCGTGGGAACTGATAACCTACCTTCGGAGCTACTGAAGAATCTAGGTAGTAAGGGGAGAAAATCGTTTTTCGAACTTATTCGCAGGATCTACAAAGACGGAGTATGGCCAGAGGATTTCGTGAAAACAGTATTAATACCTATCCCGAAGAAGAAAGCGTCAGAATGCGAGGAGTATAAAACAATCAGTTTAATTTCGCACGCGGCATAATTCTTGCTTAGAATACTAAATAGAAGGTTGGAGATCAGAGCAAACTACTATTTAGGCGATGACCAATTTGGGTTCAGGGAGGGGAGGGCAACCAGAGACGCGATTGCGGTAATGAGGACACTTATAGATAGAAACATAGAGCATAATCAGGATGTTTTCGCTTGCTTTGTGGATTTCGAAAAGGCGTTTGACAGATTAATCTGGGAGAAGCTAATGCAGATACTGGGGAAAATAGCAATAGATTGGCGAGATAGGAGACTCATCCGAAACTTATATATGGGGCAGAGGGCTCCGGTAAGGGTAGCTGACGGTGAATCAGGGTGGGCAGTTATAGGTCGCGGGGTACGGCAGGGGTGCCCGTTGTCGCCTTTACTTTTTAACATCTATGCTGAGGAAATGGTAAGAGAGGCATGGGAAGAGATAGATGTGTGAATGAAAGAAAGGAACACCCACTCCCTCTTTCAATATTACGCAAGATGTTACATTTTAGGAAGTATGCGGATAGATTTACTTTCCGATAATTTCATGATAATGCGAAATTTCAGTGGCCTATATACAATGAAGATAATTGGGCACAACAAAATAACGACTGTTTCACTGAAGACAGTGAAGAAAGTGCGGTGGACGGAGGAGTAGACGAACATACGTGATACAACGGATGACAAGAGGAAACTTTTGGAGGAGATTCGAAGGAGGCAGAGTAGGTGTTTGGGCCGGGTAATGAGAGATGAATGGGTGCTGCCGGCCGTGATAGAAGGTAAGATGTTGCTTCAGTGGGGAAGAAAGAGGATAGGCTTTACGGACGGGATAAAAAGAGGTAGGACAAAAACTGAGATTAAGAAAGAGATGGCGCCTGCAGAAATAAAAATCTAGAGTATTCTTACTCTCTTCCAGATAAGCCTACCATACCCGTAATAAATTACTGTAGATTATCGTAACAAATTGAACACAACTTCCTGAAGGACATGAGCTGCTTTCCGAATGCTTACTTAACTGACTGTTGAACTCCTCTTAAAGTAGCTACCTCCTGAGTTTCCTCCATTCGATGATGATTCAACAAGTGATGCAATACGACCTCACGAGTTACTAATAACTTCCGTAAGATGATTTCAGGTCCAACGCCCCCACCTCGGACCACGTGGAATTTTCGCTCTTCTGCGCATTAGCGAGTGACTCCGTAAAGGAAATACCACGGCAACTCTACTCTCAAAATTTGACGATATAGTTAACACCTCAGTGCATAAAGGCTGGCTTTAACTTTGTGGACGGCGGCGCTGTGCCCACAATTCGGCTTCTTCGTGCCATCTATGCCTGGTAGTCGTGAAAACCGATAGTAGCTGCTCCTTACAAGCCTATAAAATTCCCAGAGAAGAGACATGGCACGGTAATTTAACTGGGTAACACGGTCAGATGGTCAGTGGGGGATCCGGGTTCGAGTCCCGATCAAGATGAATGAATTTTCTTCCGTATTTACGTACCCAAGTGGTTAAAATCCATAAAACATCTGGAAAATAAATTTCCATTTCCACAAACAGCCATTTCCATCACGGCTTCTTGGTGGTCAAGATATGATGATAAAAATTCGCATGAATTCCAGAAATGTAGGAGTAGGAAATTTCTTCCACAACATCCTTGTCTCTGGTAAAATTAACGTTCTAATTAATGCTACATTTCAAGATGTTAAAAAAATTTCGATTCCCATTCAAGTATTCTACCAGCTGATTGGTAGGTTCTTGGACAGTCCCCATTCTGCATCCCAACCCCATAGACATTGTCTCGCTTTTCCTCCTAAGGATGGCCCTTTATTAGATCCCTCTTCAATTCTTCATATCTTCTACTTCCTCTTATTTCGTCCAGAATTCCTATCCTCTTCCTTCCTCTTCCAAGCTTCCCCAGTGTTCTCCCCTCTATCACTCCCTTCAACATGCCCTCTCCTCTCAAAACCTCCTCCATCCATCTCTTCTG
This sequence comes from Pyrrhosoma nymphula, assembly GCA_963573305.1. Classification (NCBI taxonomy): domain Eukaryota; kingdom Metazoa; phylum Arthropoda; class Insecta; order Odonata; family Coenagrionidae; genus Pyrrhosoma; species Pyrrhosoma nymphula. The sequence goes on along the minus strand of OY754333.1, from coordinate 81,347,296 downwards.
CCTTCTCCGGACCTCCGCCACAAGCTTCCTCACCTCTCCGACCATATCCAGTACCTCCTCGTTCGTCTTCCTCGCCACCCAGCTCACCTTCTCCATCCGTCTCCAAACCCACATCCCAAACGCCTCAAGTCTACGCACAACCTCCCTTCGTAATGACCAAGTTTCCGACCCATATAGCGCCACGCTCCATATCAGATTTTTCACCAGCCTATACAATATTTGTAAATTCGAAATTTGTATATTTCATATACAAATTCCGAATCAGACGCCTGTCCCTCCAATCGACCCCATACTCTAGGTTTCTTTCTACTAGCGTCCTCATCATCGCCTCAGCGTCTCGCGTTCCAGTCCCTCTCCTAAACCCGAACTGGTCGTCACCCAGTTATTCATTTGCCTTCTTCTCTAGCCTTCTGTTTATAATTCTCAGAACTACTTTGGCCGCGTGGGATATTAAGCTTACTGTCCTATAGTCTTCGCACGTTTTTGCCTTGCTCTTCTTCGGTATAGGAATTAGTACAGTCTTCGCGAAGTCTTCCGGCCACACTCCATCCTCATAGATCCTACGAATAAGCGCAGAAAGTTTTCCCCTTCCGTTCTTCCCCATGCTCTTTAAAAACTGCAGGTGTGTCATCTATTCCCACCGCCTTATTCCTTTTCATGTCTCGTAGAGCTCTTTCGATTTCGCTATCTATGATACCTGGTCCGATGTCATCTCTGTCGAAGTCGTTTTCCCTTTCTATATCTAACATATTGGGCCTTATTTCTTTACCATACAGCTGTTCAACATACTCCTTCTACCTCTCCTGGATCTCTCTCGGTTCTACGATCACCTTTACCGTCTTGCCTATTATCGTTGTCATTCCCCTTCCCTTATTACAACCCGTCAGTTCCGAAATTTTCGATAAGCTAAAGAACTACGTTAACTTAAAAGTCTATCGCTTGCAAATCCACAAGCCACGGGTTTGATCCCCGAGCGATCGGGTTTATTTTCATTACCCCTGTTATTCCTTCGGAATCTGTTAGATACAACGAGGTTTGAAGGTCTTGGGATTTCGATGGTCATAGGTAAAAAATATATAAACTGCGACTGTAAATGATTCGCAAGCGTTGAAAACTATTACAATTCTTCTACTTCCCCATCTTCTCAAGACCACACGCTGGCGATTACTTCACTTCCCAGGTGCGCCATCAAGAGACCGACGCGGGAAAAATGCTATTTTGGGAAATTGCCGCGATCCGAAATCTCATGAAGCGCCAAAAAAAAACCCTTCGATGCTTGGCAGTGCGGCGGCAAGGGCAGCAGGACGAACAGAAGGAATTGAACCACGTGTGTGCATAACTTCTAAGGGAGGATGGAGGGCGGTTGGGTCCGAAATGGGGTACTTAATCTCGGTGCCCACCCCTACGCCCCCCCGCACCCCAAACCGTTTGAAGGGCGAATGGCGACCATCTATCTAGGGTGCCCGTAACGATAGATATTCTTAAAGGAGCAGGGGGAAGGACTCTCCTTTAACGAGATTCCACCGCGACTGAGTAAATCAAAAACAAATACTTATTTTCCTGGTATTTTTTAAAATAATCCTTTCACTGACGACATGCGCAAGTAATCAAAAACCTACGTCAAGGTACAAAATACGCTGATTACTGGACGAATACATATTTCAATATTACTTCCTATCAGCCACAGGAGCCGACTGCAGCGGTATTTATACTGAATTACCATGTTTCACAAGAAGTAAAAGATGTATCCAACTTGAGGCGTCACTTTGTGAAAATTTCTAACGTTCATGATGAACAATTAAATCTTTTTAAATCTTAAAATCAAGTGCGAAAATAGTACTAAGTTTTTATTGTTCATTATTCACGCATTTTGACTTCAATTATTGCAGTCGTTTGGTAATTTAAAAAAATTGGTCAGCAGTCTACGTTTTTCTTTTACTATATTTCCTTTTTACTTCATTTTAAACAGGTTTTCGCGAAAACGGCATTTATATCAGATTGAGAAATACTATTTTTCACTATATTTCACCCATTCTCGCATTTAACACCACGTAATTGCAAGCTCAATTCGAGAATAAAATTGCAAGGAAACGAATCGTTTTGTTGTTCATATCAAACCGAGGACACGCTTGCTTTCAAGTGGCCCGAATATGAATCAAATAACAGAAATATCCATATCATTAAGAGGCGCAACGTACTTTTCCAAAGACATTTAAATTGCACGACTCGTTTCGTTCCATTAATTATATGGACATACACACTTCCCACAAAGTGAATCCTGAAGTGATTGAATGTATTGACAGAAATATTGTTTTACATCACTTTAGTAGGGCAAAGTAAAAACAAAGGCGTTTTTAACACTCTTACTGCTTCCCCTTGTGTGGATCCGATTCAGCAGGGCAAGAATTATCCGTAATTGTGAGGGTGAGTTATTCATCGTATTTTGTCGATTTTTTTTTTGACGACTTCGAATACGTGATATAGATAAGCAGTATCGTAGTCGGGGGGGGGGGGGCAGGGGGCGAAGCCCCCCCCCCCCGCCCCGTGTTCTAGCACCCCTAAGCTGTGTATTTTTCCACTCTTAAACCCAAATAGAGGGAGCGTGGTGGCCTAGTGGGTAGAGCGCTTGGCTACTGACCGAAGGGTCCCGGGTTCAAATCCGGGTGAAGCCTTTGAACGCCCCCGAACAAAAATCCTCGGAGTGCGAGGTGGCCCAGGGAAAAGAACTGGCCCCCCTACCCTGAATGTGTGAAATTCCCACGCCTGTGGCTTAGTCCGGGGTGAACTCTACCCTCAAGCCTCAACTATCCAAACCAACCTTCGGGTTGAATCACTGGGTGAGAGAGTGAAACACAAAAACGTATAAATAAATGAGTATAATACGTTGTCAATTGTCATATTTTGGACAAACCCATCCGCCTATTGCATCACCAAAATTTATAAAGTTTAGTAAGCTGGTTAATTTATGAGTCGGCGCCCCCTAAACATGTTCTGCCCCCCCAAATCCAAAACCTGGCTACGCCACTGTAGGTGAGAATATTAATAATTTTTTTTCGAATGATGACTTTGATGCGAAATACACCGTATATTTGCCATTTTCGGAAATTGTAGAAAATGAAAAGAATATTATATTTTTTCCTGTGGGCGTCTTCATCACTTTTTGCAGGCTTCCGCTGTGCTCTACCCCCCACTTATTCATGTGATAATGTTTTACATCATTGGACAATATTTGAATGCTTGTTTTTGACAATGGTCATTATAAAAGCAGGAAAACATATCATTTTCTCTTCATTTTCTACACCTTTAGAAAATTGTAAATGTACGCTGTATTTTGCATCAGCGCGTCAAAAAAATAAATATTTTTTATACTTATAGCACGTATTCGACGCCATAAGAAAAATAAATTTCGAAAAAATACGATGAGTCGTCACTCTCCCTCACAATTACCGAATTCTTTCCCAACCCTCACCGCCTCCACCCCCAACATAAGACTCACTTCGCTCAGAGTTGCTCGGAGCGAGTCGCGCTTTGGAGCGAACAATTGAGTCGAGGGAGGCATGTCGCTGCAAACAGTCGTATCTTACATCACTATAACGGAGCCGTCTACCTCCTTGGTTTCCCGAGATCGCGCGCTCGTCATCTGCAGTCCCCATCTCCACCCTCCTCACCCTCTCATTGCCGAACGAGAGAGAAGCCAAAGAATGTGCAGAGTACGCATCTTCATTTCCGCCACTTTGCTGACTCAGCTCCATTGGCCACCGGAACTGTCCCCCACCCGCGCTAATGCCCCACTTCACTATTGTTCTATACTAATAGGAAACGACGTAGAATTTCTACCCGTAATTCTGCTCTCAGTCCAAAATACACAGAGGAAAGAATTGAATTTAAGATCATCTTCGTAAACTGGCCAGTCACACTGGAAGGGGTTGGAAAAGGACTGGGGAATAAAAAAGCAGCCAAAGCAGTTTCAAACTTCACAAAACCGCAAGAAGGAGAAGGGACGTAGAAGAAATCAAGACAAGAAAAGAAAAGGAGGAGAGAAGAGAAGAAAAAAGAAGTGGAGGGAATGGTGAGAATGCTGAGAAGGAGGAAGAAGAAATAAGACAACTTTGTGATAGAAATACTAAGAAGAAAATAACAAATGTAAAGCAAGCAAAGAAAATCGCAAGACACCCGATGAAGAAATCAAAGGAGAAAACCAAATAATTTTTTAAATAATAATACACTTATTAAAATTAAATGAAATGAAAAAAACATTGAAACTTGAACTACACTAGTAAAATATGAACCAATTGTTAAAAAAAGTAAAATGGAGAAAATTGGGGTTTAATAATAGGTACCCCAGACATTATTGTAATTGAAACAATAAAGAGGAACTCCGCTCTGCCCTTTCAAGGGAAGACGGAGTGGGAAGGAATTGGTGTTCCAATTCTCTCCCTTTTAATAAAAAAAATAAAACTAATCCTGCTCTGAGTAAACGCGATGGCCAAAGTGTGGCGTTACAATCCCATTTTTAATTTATTTTAAAATATTCCTACTGTTGTTGATCTTGCGGAAAATACTGAGGTTCATAAAATTAAGATCGTAATAATGAACAGTAATTTTAATTTAAAATATGAATGAAAATATTTTGTTAAATATTGCATAAACTGAATTGGATATGGTTAAATTGTAGTTATAGCTGAATCTAACCATGACCTAATGATAATACTGAAACCAGAATTAAATCATTCAACTTGTGCAATATTAAAATTGCTAGATTACAGTAATAATGTGACAATTTAACCGTAAAAAATTCTAACCGTTTACAATTATGATACATACTGAAATTGTTAAAATTGGTCTTTCCAAATGTAAATTTATTAAAATACTGTAGACCTTAAAAAAAAAGATAAATGAAGAGGGGTAAACCAATTTGCATATACCCTCCTAAATAAATAAAATTTCTAAAACACGCACCTATCCTCAATTACCATGGTCACGTTGGTCGATCAAACGTCATACAGGTAAGTACCGTATGTAAAAAAAAGTCTGGTCAATTGAATTTACCAAGCTATATCTTCAAGTAGAGTCAACCGATTTCAATGAAATTAAAATGCATCTGACATCTTTTATTTCTGAGTTCATTAATATGCTCTCAATTTTTTCCCGCCGTAGTTTTACATTAAACTACATTGCGTCTGAAAAAAGTTGCCTTTTTGCCGCTTAAAAATAGGAGGCCCAACTTTAACTGATTGCCACCCAGTTAATTTTAATTATATTGTAATTCGATTCGGATATATGTTAGCCAAGAATGTTTCTTCCAATTTTACGGCAAAAAAATTGTTAACATCCCGGAATGTGCCCAGCCAATATGGACAAAGTTGTAAACATCTGCTAAATTCGAAAAAGAACGAAAGATATCGCTACACTCGCCATTTCCATAGAAGTCAACTTCCACGTGCAAAGCCACCCTCAACTTTTCCCTCGGTCTGTTTTGAAAGTTCGCTGGGCCGAAAACGAAAAGAAAGCAAGTGCACAGTTATGTTGAAAACTGAACAGCGCACTATAGAGCGAATGGAAAGCTCCCGCTGTGTCCGTGTGTGGCACACGGAAGACACCCAACCAATGGCAGCAGTGGGAGTGAGGAAAAAAACCTCTCTACCTCCGCACTGCTTGAAACGCGGTCAATGACTTGGCGCGATCAGCAAAACGTTAAGCTAACACACGCTTATTCCCACCTGCAATGGCTGTGCATTCGCAGTGAACGTGCTTTGTTTGAGACCAGAACGGAAGCTATTATTCTAGAGTCACATTTCACCTGAACGTCACGACGAGGAAGCTGCTAATCAATGGAATACCGTCCAAAGAGAAATGGGCAAATGGTAAATTTCTCGCACGCTTCCGACAGTGACCACAAGGAGCAGACACGGAGAAACGCAAAAGCGCTAATGAAAGCCTTTCGTTTTCTGCACCAATTCCTTTTCCCACTTACCCGTGGGTTTAGGAGAGTAATAGGGCCCAAATAAAAATATAGGCTAAAGGGAAAAATTACGTATACGAGCTGAAGATAGAGAGACGAATACGAAAGCGTTGTGGATGAAAACGAAATTGCGATTTTCAACTCAAATAGACCTATTGCTATACAGGTCTTAATCTACATTTGAGAAGTGCCGTGCAAGCCACCACAAGGGTGCGTGACACGGGGTGATTCCACACCAGGCATGTAGAACTCGCACCTTCTCCCGGCCGCTAGGCGCAGAGCACAAAGCAGGCAGGAGAACAATTCGCCGTCTACCCAGATACAAGGAGAGTGCTTCGTAGACGAACATGCTACCATATAGTACCTACACTAGTTAAGATACGACATCTGATTAGTATTATTAATACTATTAATTTATGAATACTGTGAGATTATAATTCATTCAGAAAACAAAATTATGCCCGACGTTTTAAGCAGGGTTAGGTGTTGGTAATGATGATACGTTATTAAACACAAGTACAAAGTCTACTCTACCTAGTACGGGGGAAGTTTCATAGTATTGATCCATCGTAACTATAATGGTCCCTTACTGCACGCGGAAAATGTGACCTTTTCAATGTGTCGGTTCTGCTATCTATATCTTAAGCCTATGATCGTTTCTACCGTAATACGTTGGCTGTAGCAAAATATGTTAAACGTACACCAAAAAATCGTCTGCTTCGAACTTGCGCAAAAGATTTAACCTATTGTTATCCCTTCTATCAGTTACAGATTCCCACCCTAATTCACTGATGATGATGCACCTGAAGATGACGCAATACATCAAAATCTATGGCGTCATAAATTTAATTACGAAGAATATTGTATTATATAAAAATGTGGGTAGAAATAAATTTAAATGAGTGGAAAATTTCAATTTTCAATTTCTTCCGCTAATGGACCTAAATATGGTGTAACCATGGAGTCTATAAAGACTCCACAGATGTAACACACAGAAACAGGTGAATGCGGGACGCAACGCGGTCTGCGCCTGAGGCGACATGTCACACGCGGCCAAGCGCCCGCCACCAGTATCAACACGAAGCCGTCAAAATAAAAAGTATATGGTCGAACATTTCGTCCTAAAGACAATCTAAAAATAACTTAATTCCTAAAAAAGGGTTGCTTCGCCCAGTAAAAACTGCAGATTGAAGAAGACTATAGGTAATTAGTAAAATCTTCTCGGGTTTGCCACCGGGTAAGGCTTTTAAAGGCCAACGTTTCAACGAGTGACTCCCTCATCGTCATCAGGGCTGAGACTGATTGCCGAGTTGGTCCATGCCGGGTTTTTATAGCTGGCCAAGAGCGGTTGAAAATCCATTGTTGACCGGCTCGTTCAAGGCGGTTCAAATTAAACGGTCGCGGTTACAATTTGATACGTGCTACAGCTTAGAGTATTTGCGTAAGTGAGGTATTTTGTTGAAATTTATTGTAGCGAGTAGTGTTTGGTTTCGAAATGCCACGTACGAAATACCAGGGTATAATTCCTACTAATTAATTTAATAAATAGCTTTTAATATGCATTGTTTTAGAATCGAAATTTCCAAGGTCTAAACGTAGTGTGACGTCATCTCCCATATTAGCAGAAGCGAAATAGCCTAGCTGTGCGTTGAGAGTGAAATAGTATTTGCCTTTTCGAAGTTATTTCGATATTTGAAATAAAACGTTGGTGCTCATTATAAAAGTTGTATTCGCAAAGGTAAGTTCCAATAATCTTCCGGGTGTGGACGCGTTAATGATCGGAGATTTCCTGAGCAACATTGCATTATTGCACGAAACAATACTCTTTGTAGCTCTTCTTTTCCGCAGTAATTTTTAATTGATATCATCAGGCATCTACATGGTAATTTCTGGAACTATTTAGCCTGTAAAAAAGGATATTTACCACACAAGGCAGTAAATACAACACAGAACGAATGTAAACAAACCCGGCAGCGATTGTGGAGTAAGGGCGACTACGTCACAGCAGATTCAATATGGCCGGGGTCCGTTTGTGCGCAAGGTTCGAAATGTGATTTTAAATCGCTTATTGTTTAAAAAGTAGGAAAGTTACGACAGTAAAATTTTGGATTTATGGTTTTTACGCACCAAAGCAAAATTTAACATAGTTTCCAAAAATTGTGCAAATACTCTAATGCCTCACCCTTTCTCCCTCCCAGATCGTCGCTAGTTGGAACCAGACCCTCCCACCTTCCCATCGGGCGGCGGTCGCTCGTCTCCCACCTGTCTGGACCACCACGGGCCCCTTCTCGACCCTCCCTCCCTTGGGCTTTCCCTTTAGCAGACACTCGCACTACCCTCCCACCGGCTCCCCCTCCCGCCCCCTAACCGAACCACCCTCCCTCCCTTAGGACTCCCTCTCAAAGAGCCCTATGCTATCTGGTGAAAAAAACTGTTTCCTAGAAACAATTGAGACTCTCCCTCCCACTCCTCCCACAATTCTCCGCGCTGGAAGCTCGAAGAAAAAATCGTCGTCACCTCTCCACTCCCCCTAACCTTACTAGGCCACCCATTGGCGAGTCTCAGCCCTAATGACGATGAGGGAGTCACTCGTCGAAACGTCACTGTGCTTAATAATCTTCTTTTATTTAAGATTTCTGACTTAAAACGATTCCGAGTGACGCCTGAGACTTGCTCTAAAATATACAGCTTGAACAGGTGAACTTTGATCCCTGTCGCATGCCTATGGTGATTCGAACATTAGACTGAAACATTGACGTTCCCCCACCAGAGCAATCTTTTTCAGAGCTCGAAAACCCATTTATTTAAAATTTCTAAAAATAAGCGTAACTCTCGTGAGGATGAATTGCGGCGATATATCACATCACTCACCCCAGATAAGTGGAGAGACGGGTGACGTTTTTGAATGACTTTTGGCATCTGATGGACGGAATAACAGCATGAAAGGACATAATACGAATCGATAGTGAAATAGATTCGATCACATGCATAAAATTGTAAGGGTAGATTGCAGACGGACAGGTTTCAAATGCCATTTTTTTATTTCCACATTAGCTGTGATCGATGCCGCCAAAATGATATTACATGATTTTTATTATTTCCAACAAAAAATAAAAATGTATGCAGCTTCTGTAAAGAGAAAAATTGAAGCTTTAAGTAGTCTTAAAAAGTATTTCCTGCGTTAAAACTACCTTTAATTTATGTAGACATGCGTGGCCAACAGATGGAGAAACAAACAATAGGAATTTAGTTACACAAAAAATATACATATTAAACCAAAAATCTCCATCAATAGTCTTACCAATCTTTCATATGGAAATAATTGTATATATTCATGTACAATTAAATATCTGCATAATACAATGCTTAGTTTATACATTTGTTTCCAACAGAGTTTCAATATTGTGCAGAATAAACAGCCATGATTTCACTAAATAAAGAAATTTACTGAGAACTTGTTCCCGTTTTATATTTCCAGGCAATAAATTAAATGCTTTAGGACCCATGTACAAAAATGATCTTTTTAATATTGTTAACTTAGGTTTAGAAAAATTTACATAGCTTTTTCCCCCAAATTGTAAGAATGCCCTCCGAAGAAAAGGATGGTGAACAGCCGCTTCGAGTATAAAAAGATATTAAAACTATATAAATGTACAAAGATCTAACTGGCAACAATCGAAGTTCTAAAAACAAGGGGAAAGAGCTTTCAAACCTCCTTAAAAACATTAATACTCTAATAATTCCTTTTGAATGACATCTACCTGCTTAAATGTATTTTTAATACGCACCTCCCCAACACATTATGTCATAATCTAGCACTGATTGTACCAGGGCAAAATATATTGATCTTAAAAAGAGTTACGACATTTTTTTAGTAAAAAATAAAATTTTGACAGCATATCTTTATTATTTTCAACATCTAAAATATGATTTCGCCAATTTAAATTTGTGACTAGTGGCACGCCCAAATGCATAAATTTCATTCACCCGATTAATGAGTAAAAATTACAATGAAGACGCGGAAATTTTCAGTAATGGTAAACCAATTTAAATAGAGTTGACAGTAACGACAGGTAGCGTTGTTTTTATCAGGATTGCTACAGACTGGAGATTATGGCATGCCAAGACTTTTCTAGGTTATCCAGGACAATTTTCCAGGAGAAAATATACCTTCAACCGAGCGCCGCCACAATCGCTCTGAGTGAAAATCACCTTCCTTTCTGATGGCATATCATTCTAACGTCTCATCCACCACGAAGAAAATTTAAGCACAGTTAAGATGGTGGTGGACTCGTCGTCCAAGTCAGTGACTGATTACAGGCCTCTTGCCTGCCCCGAGTGATATTCGCACAGGCCACCAACCGGAGGCACATTAGATAACCTCATACGCATTTGAAACGCCAATTTACCTCTCGTTCTCGCCGTACTTCGTGGCATAATCAATTGCTTAATGAGAAAATAAGAGCTCCACTCCCTCATTCAGGCAAGGTACGTACTAAAAACCTATGTCCGCACAACAGCAGACAGTGCCTAGAATGGTGCTCCTCACTTATTGAAAACGAACAGATATTCACTTAGAAAAGCAAACATTCCCATGACTATTCCAGGTTTTTCAGGCCCATTTTCAATTTACATGACTTTTCCAGGCCTGCAGCAACCCTGTTTTATGTTCTTTTTCATTATATTTTATTTTTCCTCGTCTTTCAATTCCTACTTGGGATGCTTATTGATTTTTAAGTATGTGCCCGTAATTTTGTAGTCAATTTCGCAATTTTGCATGACTGTAATTGACAACGTTGGAATTTTGAAATCATTTTGATGTTAGCATCACTAAACTAATAGTCCCCGTGATGATTGAGTACAGTGTCCATAACGCACGATTACAATAACAGACGCCGTACAGCATGTGAAATCCGCTGACACATACGTTATTTAGCAGTAAATTTAGTGGAAAAGCGAAAAACGTACAATTGTGTGTTTGGCGGAGAGGAAAATGAAGAAGAGCAAAATGAAGAAGAGCAAAACTGGAGAGGAATCACCCCTTGCCACACACCCCCGAGGTTGCTTGCAGGGTATCACATAGACGTAGATGTAGCTGAAACCAGGATTCGTGAGAGCAGGAATGTTCCAGAGAAATATGTCGCGCTTTCCAGCAACACATGAGCTTGTAAAAATTATTTCCTGAACAGATGTTTCTCATTCTAATTGCATTGCTTGCTTATTGTATATTGCTTTGCTTGCGCATCTTGCGCAGATAACATTTTATACGCGAAACGAGAAACATACAAAGGAAAGACGCACACTTCTTTCAAAACCGCTTCGAGCGGAAACTGTAAGACACGGCTGGTAGAAAAACGAGGTTGAAAGCAGCCACGGACTCGGAAGGACACACGATGTCACGGAGGATTAAATTTTAACTCCGCACTATATTCATAGAGCTGATAGTAGCGATAAAATATGAGAGACAGACTGCCGAACTGAAGAGTAGGTACTAATATTCCTCCTTCCCTCGCACCAATAACGACTATAACAAACCTCGAGCGAGACACGAAGACATTCCGTCAACATACAACGGGAAATATGCATAAAATTTATTTCTATAAGTGAAATAGTGCACACGACACAAATTTCAAGAGGAACTCAAATATAGAATTCATATCTGCATGCGTCAACCGCAGACATTCAAATTTCCTTTCAAAAATGTGAAAAAGTCACGCGATCCAACACGACATCTCGGTGACTTGACGTCACCGTACGGTACCGCTGCTCGAATCTACATGTAGGTATTTCAACGTAGCGATACCGTTCCGTAAGTCATACCCTGGGTTCCAGATGACGCAGTGTTTTCAAGCCGCCAAGCGCGCGTAATTTTTAAGAAGAAATATTTCAATAACACAACATTGTTTTCCAATGAAATTCATGTCCTGTATATTCTATAATACATACCTAGATGTAATTCAAATGATAATACTTTTTAAAACTAACGTGTGTTTCCCATTCACCTACGTCCTTTCCTCTTTTAATATCTCGAAAACGGCTCTTACGATTCAGATGAGATACCATGTCTAGAGTGTTATAGGTACGAGAAATTCATCGGGGTGGTTATGATATTCACGGAAAATTCCAATTCAAGGGACAGAATTTTAGCCAAGAAACGATTTCTGGGCCATATTATGAAAAGCTTGGGAATCGATGGGGACTTCAAGGTATAGTTGTCCACGGATGGCGGCGGGGTAACGTCCTCGTCACCCAAACCGAAGGTCATGGAATCGAATCCAGCCCGAGGGGTTTACGACCATCCAAAATTATACACATTAAACCGGTCGTAATATGCAAATGATGGGAGCGATTAAAATCCTCTTCTCTCGACCACGTAAAATAACGTCCTTTCACTTCGTTTTCTCCTCCTCTTCCGTTCAGGTAAAATTTCTTTCCTTCTTTTAATTCTTAAAGTTTTATTCTCACCTAAATGTAGTTTTAACCTATATTATGTACATATTGCGTAATTCCCATCTCTTCCACGTTTCTTTATCCTTTGTACCCACTGGTTGTCATTCTTATTTTTAATAGCATGACTAAAATTTTGTTTTCTGAGTCTAAAGCCTGAATCACACGATCATTTTTCAGGGATAGCTCCAATGATAGCTTAAGGGATAGCTTAAATGACAGCTCAAGGGATAGCTTAAATGATAGCTCGAGCTGTCATTTTTCCGGTCACACGATCATTTTTTCTGTAGGTGCTCGCATCATTGCCGGGAAATTTGTCCTACCACTTTTACGTTTACCGAGCTAGTTCGACCAGAAGCCACTTGCGGCGACACAATCGCGATTTGCTTCCCTTCGCTCTGATTGGCTGAACTTCAGATTCATGTACGTGTTCAGGGACGGAAAAAGGGACAGGACCAAATGATGGAAAAAGGGATGGCAATCCCTATCATTGCCGCTATCCCTGAAAAATGATGACGTCAGAGCTGTAGGGAAAGCTATCCCTTGAGCTATCACTGGAGCTATCCCTTAAAAATGATGGAAAAAATGATCGTGTGATTCAGGCTTAAGCTTGTTCATCCTCATTAAGAGCCCGAAGAACCTAACTCTCCAAATAAAGATATTATTAATATAGTATTTCATCTCACGACTTTAAAATAAGATAAGATACAACTACGAAAAATAAAAATTGGACTAAAGCAGTTAATTTCAATTTTATTTCAAAGAACTAGGGAACTAGCCGCGAAGTAACTTGAACGGAATCACCCGCTAGTGATCACACACTTGAGTGAAATTCACTTTGGGAGAGGACGCCTTAAGAAGCTTAACAGGTTAGTGCACTTAGCGCGATATCGAGGGGTCTGGGTTCGAATCATAGTCCAGGCGAATGCTTTTTCATATGTGGAAATTCGTACTTAAGCGTACTTGCGGGAGACTCCGAGTAGGTAATACCGTGGCTAGTCCAGGTATCCTCAAAGTTTGTCAATTTAATTTCCCTAGCGTCCGATTTTGACTCACTGGTCAAGAATGGGATAGTGAACCAATGATTAATTCGCTGGGAATCAGGACTGTAAATTGAAATTTAACGTATAATTAATCAAGTGAAAGTTTGAAATTGTGACTCATTTGGTACGCCAGAAAAAAATAGCACTTTCTGGAAATGCCTCTGTAAAAAAGCAAGCCCAAAAATACAGGTTGCTATGCTTGGTGTCGTCACTAGGCAGTACAAATGTTCGTTTGCCATAATTAGCAACGCAGCTGCTTGGATTTTCCACTGGCACAAATGGCATATAATTCCACTGGACTTGTAGGTTATACCTTCAAGGAAGGAGAACTGTGGTTGGGAAGAGCCCAATAGTAATAATCGTCCAAAATTCGATACAAGGCAACGGAGTTCCTGAAACAAGTGGTAAAGGCGAGTTCAAAGCAGGCGTTTCGCGCGTAAGGCACATTAAAAGGTTCTCATTCAAGTGTCAGCGACGTCGTCGTGCGCGACAACTCCACGTGCTGACATCTATCCGCGAATGACTATAGAAGTAAAAAAAGTGAGCCTCTGCGTGCGCATAGTTTACCTTGGTAATCTATCTTTTTCATAGACGCGCCATGAGCGTACGAGAGCGATTAGTAACGTCTTCCTTTCGTCATGAAGAAATATAAAAGATGAAGCAAACGATTCGCGACGCCCGCGTTAACTTTACATTTTCTTAACCCAACATTGAGATCCCTCCATTTTTCCGCTCAACCAGGTATTTGCCTCTAATTGCAATGATATCTACTTACCTCACAGAGACCAAAATTATCAAGGAATAAGTTCGAAAATTGAGCTAGAAATAAATGGGGGAAAAGTATCTACCAGGAATTTATCGCAGTCCTTCACAATCGGAGCTTCCGACCGGTCTACCACACACAATATTAGACCTACTACACACACGATATTAGACAATATTAGATATTGGCTTACTATATACTTCTTGATGGTCTTATTTGCACTAAAAACAATTGTTAATAGCTCATATCTGATCCGACTAAACATTTTTAGCGGAGACTAGTACGAGAATCGCAAATTATAATGTATACTACAAAGTAGTCCCATTGTCGCTTGGGATGTTTATGCATGGAAATTAGCCCAAAAAGTTCTTTATGTGCCAACAGTACTATTCAAAATCAAGCAAGGTGGCAACAATTTATAGAAATGGACAATTCGGGTATGTATGCTAATATATTACACTGAATCTTCAAATTAAATATAAAATGACTCCACGTGTCTGCCATTTGTTTCAGGCGACTGGCGCGTCGCGCGCGTAGGAAGTTAGGCAAAACTAAACTTCGGCGACGCGAAGACAGGCGAGCGAAGCAATGCACTTGATTGGCTGCACGCGAAATGCTTCGCCTCGTTCTCGTGAAACGTCTGCATGTGATCCCACCTTAAGATTAAACGTTTCTGAGATTATAGGATTGACGGCAAACTCGTAAGTATTAAATAGTTAATACTATCTATGTGCAGTATTGAGAAGTTTAATGCATATTTTAAGGGAAAAAGAAACGGTATTTACTGCTCAGTGACGTCAGAATAAAAAGCCAACATGGCGGCGTGCCCCTTTCAGCGTAGCGTCAAAAAATGCCCTTCTCAAGTGCTTGAAGCCCGTTTTACACAGGGTACGTAATTGCACAATCTGATGTACGTACGGACGTGCATTTCAAATTGTATCGTGTAAAGCCGTGAATTGCAAGAAGGCATGCGCGAATGCATGAACGCGAGATGACAAAATAAACCCTGCTCTAATTCGAAAATGACTGCACGCCCGATTGAGAAAAACATGCAGTTTGAAGTTGTGCAATTTCGTGCCCCGTGTAAAATGGCCTTTACAGCCGACTTTACGTTGTGCATATTACCACTGAATTTCCTGAGCAGTATTTCTTTTTCGGCATGAACTTTCGATTTAAAAAAATAAAATAAAATTAGCACACAATCCTATTCGCCAAAACAAAATTTAGACATCGATCGGAGATCGGTCCTCCAGATATTTTAGACGCCTATGCATATGAGCCCGTGATTGACTTAAAGGTGAAATGAATGACCGGGTCAAGGACGCAAAAGGGATGGGGCTGACGAGGCGCGGCCATCTGGGGGCTGGAGTGCGACTGAAGTAGGTCGTCGCGCGGAGAGACAGAGAGGGAAATAAGAGGGAGGAATGACGAGGGCCGCTGTCTATAAGGATACCACTTGTTATCGTGAGACAGCAGAGACACGCAAGCGGGAGGGTGGAGTTGGCACGATTCGGCACACGGCAGCTCTTCCAAGAACCATTCAATCCATCGACGCACACAAACCGAGCCGCCGATTAACTGCTGTCGCTCGAGTTTAAGCTTTATCACTCGACGCTTCAGTTCCGAGTGAAAACCAGTTGAGATAAATTGAGCGAGATATTTCCCACGTCAAAATGGATATCATATTCGAATTTTATTTTTTAATTTCAGCGTCTATAAGAAGTATGAAATAAATATTGTAATATTAATGGCGTAAAAATATAGCTCTACATGACAAAAACTCTCCGTAATTAAATAAAAAGGGTCTACATTAGCCTCTTAACTTGACTCATTTCTTCACGCCGTACGGTGAAAACGCCTTCACAACAGGTTTTTTTGCGGTTCTGTAAAAATGACTGCGGTGAGTAAACGGACAATTTTTATAAATATTTGAGAAAACATACAAACTACACACCGTAAGTTTTAGACTAAATCTAGGCGTAAGAAATTCCTATTTTTTCCAACATTCTCTCTCTAGAACGCACAGCCGTAATCTATCCCATGTAAAACATCTTATATTTTTAGGCAAATTGCTCGAAAAGTAGTTCGGCAAGGGGTTAATATTTTAATATCATTGGCAAGATGATTTTTTTCTTTAGAATGAGGTCAAATTCTAGGTGAAGTGATATTTCGCTTAAACTACCACCAATCGATACACACACCGAGCCGCCGATTAACTGCTGTCGCTCGAGTTTAAACTTAATCACTCAACGCTTCATTTCCGAGTTATAACCAGTTCAACCAGTTTCGGATGACCAAACTACCGAACTTTGAAGGTTAACCAGCTAGCTTAAAATTCGCTTCCCGCCTCAGAGAATGCTGTGTCGCCGCGGGGGATGTTCGCACTCGCGGCATCTTCAACAGAAATGCAATCAGAATGCGACCAAGATGGTGAAAAAGTAATGGTGCAGTATTTATTATTGAAATTAAAATATACATAAGTACATGCATAACCCATATCGAAGTTTCTTTACGCGGTAGCCACAGTAAAAAAATCCCAATTCTTAGGGAAAACTGGCGCTTTTATAGTATGCCGGGTGGCTACAGACCAGAAATCATGATATTCCAGGACATTTCCAGTTTTTTTCCAGGCTAAAGTTTTCATTTTTCCAGGCGAAAACATCCGTTCATTAGATAGCACCACACACTAACGCATGTCCTATGGGGGAATAAAGTTTCCCAACAAACGGGAACTTCGCAACTATCGCTGAGGGGGAAACTCGACTTCCTTTCTGATGGCGTATTTCTCTAAGGTGGGCAATTCACAATGAGGGCAACGAAGCACTCGTACAAAATCTTAAAAGACACAAACATTTCATCTTCCTCAACACGAGAGTAGAGAATAGAACATGAATATTTATTTTAGGGGCACAATTAATTGCTAAACACCACATGAGAGCTCCACGGCCTCATTCAGGCATAGTACTGAAAACCCTAAGTCCACACTCCACCAGACGGTGCCCAAAATGGCACATCTCACTTATTGAAAACAATCAGATCTTGACTTGAAAAAGGTAATCTCCAGGCTAACTGCTCATTTCCCATGACTTTTCCAGGTTTTCCAGGCCTGTAGAAACTCCAAGTATGACATCAATAACGCCCTATCGTAGCGTACCTCTTTTTCTTTAGTTACACTCATTCATTACCTCACAGACCCTCTCTTGTTCTTAAGACTCCTAATATTCCTTCTCTGAATAGAATCTTCCACCACATTAACCCATGACTTCCTCGTAAGTCGTCTTAGTTTAGTTTAACGTGTTTCGACGGCTGTGGTCATTCCGCACATACTGCCTACCACTTGCAGACAGAGGCAACAGCACTCGAGCGAATACGAGGATCATCCCTCCAAATTCGAGGCGAGCCCAACGATTCTAAACTTTGACGACTAATCGGGAACCAATGTAAAGTCAGAGGACAGTACTACTCGG
The DNA here is from genome assembly GCA_963573305.1 of Pyrrhosoma nymphula. Lineage (NCBI taxonomy): Eukaryota > Metazoa > Arthropoda > Insecta > Odonata > Coenagrionidae > Pyrrhosoma > Pyrrhosoma nymphula. Next base: position 81,329,614 of record OY754333.1, on the reverse strand, counting down.
TGGAAGGTCGTCACATTGATAGTGAAACGAACTTTGTAACTTCCACAGTTAATTTCAGAATGTACATACAACCGGTTTCGGCAGATGGTTTAACTACCGAAACCGGTCGTACATACACTCTGAAATAAAATGAGGAGGTAACAAAGTTAGTTTCACTATCAATAAAACGGGAACCGGTGTTTCCATCGTGGCAGGCCGTTACTTGATTTCCTCAATGTACCCCTTTTATTTCACACCTCTTACTTCTCTATCACCCATTCTCTCTCAACGTGGCTAAATCAAAGGCACACGCTTCTGCCATACATGTCCATAACCAACTTCTATTCCCAATTCCGCCACGAACTACTCATTCCTATCCCACCAACTTTTACTGCAAACATTTCTCAGATACTCCATCCACACAGCCCTTACCTTACCAGCGCATACTTATCCCGGCATGACTAAGCTTCACCACAGTAAATTAGGGTAGGAAAGATATAAATATAAATAAATGCGTGGTTGCGAATTTTTGGAAAAAAAACCTACTTCCAACGATAATCATAAATTAAGCTGGATGAATCAAACGCAGCATTCGTAGAATACCGAGAGCACCGAATGCACTTGCTCGAGAGTGGGGAAACACAACCGAAAATACGTCTGATTTAACCAACGATTGGGACTTGCAAATATAATTTTAAAAATAACTAGTAAAAGGTGCTTGCACAGAAATTAAAGAAATTAATTATAAAATTTCCTTCTTGAATTATGGGTCAATTAGACTAATGTAGTCTGACCACCAGCTTAACTCATTAGAATGTTTTTTTCATGTATTCAAGTTCTTAGTTATCCTCAAAAATAGCATAAAAAATAAACCTAGCCCAACACAGGTAAAAGCCGCTAAGATGCGTTTGAAATGAACTTATTGGAATCTCACTAGAAATTAGCTGGATCTTCTAATTTAAGGAATTATTGTAACGATAAGCTGTATTAAGGCTCGCGGTAAAGTCTAAATCCTTATTCTGATGAGGAATGCAACAAAATGTCTTGATTATTTATAAAACAGTTTAAACTAATATGACATCAGTCATCGTTTAGTATCTTCGAGCTTGCATTAATGCGGATTAACTCAGTATGCCCTGTTGCAATGCACTTTTGACATATTTCACCTCCTAAACCTGAAATGCATTCACAGGAATAAAAAATCAAACGAAAAATTATAAGCAAAAAAAAACAATACATGAAGGTATTAACCACGACCCAATAACTGAGGCATAGTACGTGGTTTTAAAAGGTAACATGGGGCGAGGGTATGCTGAAGGCCGTTGGGAGGATGTTGGGTAAACAGGGAAGAGGAAGGAAAAGTATACATTTGACGGACAGGATGGTGAGAGGTTGGACGTGTGCTGAGACGAAGAAATACATCATGTGAGGGGATAGAGGTATGTCCCTGAAAAATCAAGATGATTTTTACTATCTTACGCTCAAACCTAACTCAAACGGTAGATTACCCTAATGATGATTACCAACATTTCACCACCCATGAGTTTGTTCCCAGCAGGAATCTGTACCCCGCAGTTTGCCTAATCAGAAGGTAAGTATCCTCACCTGCGCACTGCAAAGGCGCATGCATGTTCCATGACCTACAAAACTCTCCTAGTTCATGGCTTAACCTTGCATTGCTCTCTTGACCAGTTTGCGGTCCACACTGAGCGGTAGGGGGAGTGGTTCGGCCTCGAACTGGGAAGGATACTGCATCCCTCTCGTGGAATTAATCACCCCGTACCACACGACCCAAGATGCGACTCGCTCCGCACTTCTGACATGCAGGTATGATTGCGACGGCTGCAAGTAAGCGGCATGTTGAGACGCTAACATTTTTCAAGTAATTTACATCGACTTTGACGACAGATAAATTGAGAACATCGTAGCAGTGCCAATGAATAGTAATTACAGAATTCTCGTGCGATTTAGTTAATATTAAAGATCCAGAATGGGTCAAAAAATTAAACGTCATGAAGGTCATACTAGGATATGGTTCACCGGTAAACTGATGGGTACGGCTTTTTTAATAACGAACGAGGATAGGTATAGGTAAAATAACAAAACAAACGTGAAAATAAAGGCTTTCTAGACTGTTCTCCACGTTTTTGCATTATGCTAGAACGACAGTTCCGCCGGCGTTACAGCGGCTTCTTCACGTCAATTAAGAGAAGATGCTTAAATTTTCCCGGCTTATGTACATCTTCCGTTGGAGTCAAATGCGCAGTGATTGGTTGTTTTTTTTTCACAAAAATCAATCGTCAAAGAAAACCGCTACTTCCCGAAAAACATACGGGAAGCCATTGAAATCAGCAAGAATCCCAATAACTTCAACGGAGAAGACGGCTACTCCCTGTCCAACGTCTAGATAAGAGTGTTCTGTTCACAAGCTCAGGAAAAAACAACCAATCACAGCGCAACTGACTCCAAGAGATGATGTATATAAGATAGGAAAATATCAACGCTGCGGAAGCCTTCGCAAAAAAAAACAAAATAAACGTTCGAAGTGAATACCATTAATAAGAAATTCAGCCTTATCTAACCATGCCACATCATTTAACGGTACTTTATGCAGACCGGGATGTAGGAGCAATTCAGTACACCAAGCATAGTGTAATTTTCCAAAGCCAACCAGTCACCTTTAGATGGCGGGGGTTAGTTTCTCCGTTCAGTCAAGCATTTAAGGTAGTTTGAGCGAGATATTTCCGAAGTCATAATGGAGACCATACTCGAATTTTATTTTTCAATTTCAGCGTCTATGAAGAACGGAGTAAATATTGAAATATCAATGGCGAAAAAATATAGTTATACATGACAAAAATTCTCAGTAGTTAAATACACATACCTACATAAAGAGTCTAACTTCGCTCATTTTTTCATACCGTGCTGTGAAAATGTCTTCATAACAGATGTTTTTAGGGATTCTGCAAACATTACTGCGGTGAGTAATTGATTATATTTTATACATAGTTGAGAAAACATGCGAACTACACACTGTCATTTTTTTACGAAATATAATAGTTAAAAGTTCCTGTTTTTTTCAATATTCTCTCTTTGGAGCGCACAGCCGTAATCTATCCCACGCAAAACAGCTTGCATTTTTGGGCAAATTGCTCGAAAAGTTGTTCGGCAAGGGGTTAGTACTTTGATATCATTGGAAAGATGAGTTTTTTCTTTAAAATGAGGTCAAATCCAACAAAAGCTAGGTGTAGTGATATCTCGCTCAAACTACCTTAAGATTGAATCGCGCATTCTTCCACAATAATAACCTAACTTGCTGCGGTCCATATATGATACCCAATGATTTGCCACGGACACATCGAGTATCCATTTAAAAAGCTTGAAAGAACAAGCGAAAATCCAGAGAAAAGCTGAAGCATCTCTGAATCAATTACACGTCAAAGTTATTGGCGTCTAACGCCAACAACGAAATAAGGATGACGCAACTCCATAAAGATGCGAATTATAATTATCGATCCCAGTAAAAAGAAACGTTCCTAGATATATCCGTTCTGTAATAAAAACACTCTACATTCCACGTAAAAATCTCACCTATTTGTAGTACTCGAACTCTCCTTCAATGGAATATTCCATGCAATTCAATTTATAAATTAAATATTTTATTTTGTCTTCTTTTTCTAATGATCTGGTATACTCTCATTATTCTAGTTTTCTGTTAATATTCTGGCATTCTGTTATTGTTTTGGCATTCTGTGAATATTCTGATTTTCTGCCAATGTTCTCATATTTTCGCGTATGTTCTGTTATTTTGTTGCGTAGTGCTATGGCCTTTATTCTCCCTCTCTATTGAAATGAAATTGGGATTAAATATAAAATCTGCAAATATGTTATATTCATATTGTTTTTGATGTTGGAACGCTTGTGGTAGTTTCCAGTTTATTTTAAAACCGTTTTTAAGAAACATTCTGCGAGCGCCAGTGGGATGAGTTGATCTACGTACTCCCTGTCGCCAAATATATTCTCACGTTGGCAGACTAAGTTACTAGTAGTTCCAACGCCACATTTTCAATAGCTTGGGCTGAATATTTCCGTGGGTAACCTACATTTCTCAATGCATCGTTCATCGAACTGTTAATCTATGCGCATCCTTCCAATAAAACGCTTGACATCTTACGTAAGATTGGGAGGAGAGGAAGGGGAGTTCATGCAATCTTACTTCGTCTTACATACGGGGCGAGGGAAAGGTCATAATGTGTACATAATCGTCTTACGAAACATGTACTTGAATGGCCCCAGAGCTATTTTCGTCTTTACCACCCAATGTAAGAGAGAAAATCCATGGGATTGATCCTGAGATCAAAATTCCATCAAAGATTTCCAGAATTTTCATTTCCGCCTTCTCACACCCGAAAACGTGGCGCGGATCGGATTTTATTACATTCGATGTCTGTAAAAGACCTTCAGGATATACAAACAGCGGAAATTTTTGTGGATTGATGAAGCCTTAAGTCCATTCTTTCCAATTACACCACTGTAAATTACAGAATTCTCACTTCTCATTTCAATTTATTAAAAAAAACATTCAAAAACAGCCAGCGTCGGCCTTTACACTGACAATTTAAAACATATTATTCGCAAAAGTTTGTCTTTTCCGACCACTGTAAGGCCTTAGGACGGAATAGAACCGACCGATCTTCCAAAGATCGAGATTTAAATTCAGACTATATTCGTCAACGGTCGCAACCCTCAAACTTCGGATTCACACGAGTCGTCCACTTCAATAGCCACTTACTAAAGGGCTCACACCCAGCAGCATTAAAACATGATTACTTCCACCCCTGCCACTGTCCCGCGATCGGAATTATTGTCGGCTACAAGTTCATTGACATCGAAATTGAGTGAAAATCCCGGTCCCCCAGTGCATCGGCAGAGCCCACTTGAGCCGTGGGGGATTCACGGTCCAGCGCACAGACAATCCTTTTTTTGCCTCTCCTCTTTCCGACATTCACGAACTCAAAACGAAGGAAAAGGGAAAACTGTGGCGGGACAAGACGTTGGGAGCTTTCCATTCCCTCAAGTACGCTGCTCACTTCGCAACGCTGGCTTTCCATTCGTTTCGGACCATTCGCACTAGGCATTGAAATGCAAAACAGATAGGGATCATCGTTTTTGTCCGCTATGGAGTGTTTCACATTCCGTTGACAGTATGGGCCTTACGGAGAACGCTGTTGCCAAACTTACACTGCGTACGCTAACACGCTACGTAATCTCACACCTAGACTACGCAGGCAAACATTTCTAACACCACGTTCAATTTAAGTAAGTTACTATGTAGAAAATAATATTTTGCGACAGAAAGACGCCAATGTGTGCTGTTTTTATATAGCCTAAGAAATATGTTTATTTTCCTGTTGCATTTGGCAACACCGTACCTCCGGCAAGGAAACGAAATGTGCACTGCCCTATGGAGAAGAAAAAAAAAGTCCATAACCGTACCCGCGATTGATGCCAGTTTGTTGATTTCCAATAATGATGACAAACACGGAAAATAAAGTTATGAATCACTATGCGGTAAACGTTTACTCTTTAACCATTTCAATACTAATGGGTCACACATTTTTCCCAAGCGAATGTCCCCGTTGTAAAGGATGAACACAACGAGAATGAAAACACAAGAAAATACAAGGTGTGAAAAAATAACGGGAATTTTCGTTTTTCTTAAAGAATATTCATTTATTAATCAATATCAATTTTTTTCCATTCAAATTAATCCCCTTTAGATATAATACACTTTTGCCTGCGGTTTTTCCAATCTTGCCCGTTATTTTTGGATCACACCTCGTATACTTACACTAGATAAGAACTACTATCGGTTTCATCCAACAGTGGACACCATCAGGTAAATTTACAATTTGCGCTCTCTTGTGCCTGATGTACCCGATAATGCCCGCTGTTGGATGAAACTGGTCGTTACTTAGCATTGTTACCGAGTTGTTGAAGGAATTAGGGTGGGAATCTCTAACTGATCGAAGGGAGAAATACAGGTTAAATATTTTGCGCGAGTTCGAAGCAGACACGTTTTTGCCAGACGTTCACCGTACGTTGCCTAGAACCAACGTACTACGGTAGAACCGATCACAGGAATAAGATAAAGGAAATTGACTGCAGAAACGATAGATTTAAAATGTCATTTTTTCCGCGTGCAATAAGGGCTCATAATAGTTGCGATAGATCAATCATATGAAACACCCACCCTCAATAGATTATTTAATAACATAGCATCTTTACTAACACTTCACAGCGCTTGATATGTCCGGCATTATTTGTTGTTCTCTGCATGAATTAGTATCTCGTAGCATTCATAAATTAATAGCATCAGTAGTATTAACCACTAGATGTGTGTCTTTAGCATTGTAATGCATGTTTGCATCTTCATTAACGTAGCACTCTCCCAGTTTCTGGTTTGACTGCGCACTGTTCTCCTGACTGCTTTTTGGTCTGCGTCTAGCGGCCGGGGGAACGTGCGAGGTCCCGATTTGTGCTGGGACGAGTGCCGCATGCCTGGTGTGGAATCACCCCGTGCTAAACACCCCAGTGGTGGCTTGAACGGTACTTCGTAGATGTAGATGCTATTGAAACATTTGTGAAATTTTACTAAGTTTTGATATTTTGCAATGATGAGGTTTCACAAAGTTGAGCCTGATTCCATCGAATTTCACACATACTTCATATTATTTCAAACGTGCAAAGAGAAAAAACATTCTATAAAGGTTACCCCTTAGTGAGCACTTTAACCAGAAGCGTTAAATATTTACACAACATTCGGCCGTTATTTATTTATTTAAATAGGTCGTTACAATTAGGCAATCGGCATGGTGGTAACGGTCAAGAATATAACATAAGAAATGAAGTTGAATAAAACCAAAACAATATACTCAATGTGAAACTCATGACTTATACACACAAGCTACCCTGGAGTAATTTAGCTCTTATTATCTTTCTAAAAATGTTTACTGTGTTAGGAAAGGTCTTCAAAATATCTTCAGGCAACTCATTCCATTCTTTAATTCCGCGGTTTAGGAAGGAATTCTTTAGTACATATTAGGAAATATGAGATATGTTTATTAATGATGAGGCCACATTCATCAAATTTTATAAGAAGTGACATCTAGCTCAAACTAGGTATGTACAGTCCTGTTCAAAAAAATCTTACCACCTCCGAGCCGAGAAATTTCTATATCTACATCCGATTTCTGTGGCCTGGTTTTTATTTTGAAACTGTGGTCCTTCCTACCTATATAGTTGGGTTTTTCTAACCTTTTAGTGAATTTCCCAAAGCCTTTTCTTCCTTTATCGATTTGTAAATCCCACACAATCTATTTACCTTCCTCCTCATTTGGATTCCCACCTTAAGCTACGGGTCACTATCGGAACCCTATAGAATGTCACCTACCGGCAGGTTACCGACCGTTTCCCCTGCGCACATCTCCCATTCATCGGTGTTTGCGGGCGTTGATGCGTTCCGATCAGCGCGAACTTTAGACACCTTGAATGAAAAGCTCAGTTTTTTTCAGAGATATGCATCTCTCTCTCCCTATCTCCTTCCCTTTGGTTCCCTAGTCATCATGGAGACATTCACATTTTATTTATTTATTTCAGCGTCTGTAAGAAGTATGAAATAAATATTGTAGTATTAATGGCGCAAATATATAGCTTAATATGACCAAAGTTCTCAATAATTAAATAAATAAAGCTACCTACATGGGTATCTAACTTGACTCATTTTTTCGTACCGTACGGTGAAAACCATTCAAAACAGCGTTTTTTTTGCGTTTATGTACAAATTACTTCGGTGAGAAATAGATTAATTTTTATAAATATTTGAGAAAACATGATAACTATACACCGTTAGGTTTTTGACCAAATCTAGGCGCTAGAAGTTCCTATTTTTGTAAATTCTTCCTCTGGAGTATACAGCCGTAATGTATCCCATGTAAAGCAGCTTGTATTTTTAGGCAAACTGCTCCAAAATTAGTTCGGAAAGGGGTTAATATTTTGATACAACTGGTAATATGAGTTTTTTTTAATGGGGCCAAATTCCTCTTCCTTGAACTACGACCTTGACGTGGTGGAAGGGCTTGTGCGTTCCAATGACCACTAGAGCTGGACTGGCAGGAGCAAGTACTATTGCTCCTGGTAGGGCCAACCATGCCAGATAGGTCGAAGGGTAGGAGACAGACGAAAGGTGATCCGTGATGGTGTCACATTAAAAATACCGTTGAGTGACGTGGGAATACCTCTCAACTTTCACTTCCTAGAATATGAGAGTCATTCACAGATAATTGATTCCTGGCAACTACGGGACGCCGCGTCCACTAGGGCGGGTGTCGTGCCCGGCAGCGAGGGAGGCAAGGCACCACTGTCGTCATCACACGAAATCCTTGCACAGCATCATCACCGGCGGAAACAAGGGACAGGAGGGAGAAGAAGAAGAAAGATAGAAAGAGGAGGAAAGCAGTGGTAAAAATAAGAACTTGGAACGTAAGGACCGTGATGAGGGCCGGAAAGCTTGAAAATATTAAACAGGAAATGGAAAAAGGAAAAATAGATGCTTTGGGATTGTGCGAGGTGACAGGAGGATAGCGGGGACTATTGGAGTGACAGCTACAGGGTAATCTATAGAAGGGGAGATGAGAGTCAACGTGAGGTAGGTATGGTATTGAACACAAAATTGGGGCTGAGGGTAGTAGACATAGAGCAGGTGAGCGACAGGATACTAGTGGTAGAAATAAAAGCACGCCCGACGAATTTCGTACTGGTCCAGGTATACATGCCTACAAGTAACCATAGGGAGGATGAGGTGGAAGAGGTGTACAAATAAGTAGAAGAAATAATTAGAGAAGTGCCGGGAAAGAAAAACCTGATAGTGATGGGTGACTGGAATGCAGTGGTGGGGGAAGGGAGGGACGGATTAGAAGTGGGAGGGTTTGGGATAGGAAGAAGAAATGATCGCGGTAAAGAGGCAGTTGAGTTTTGTAGAAGAAATAAATTAGTAGTGTCAAACACAATACTTAAACATCACCCCAGGCGTAGATACACAAGGAAAATGCCGGGTGATACTAGGAGATACCAAATTGATTATATAATGGTAAGGCAGAGGTTTAGGAACAGCGTAAAAAAACTCGCGTAGCTATCCAGGGGCGGATGCGGACTCAGATCATAACTTGGTGATTATGAAGTGTGAAGTTAGATTCAAAAGGCTTAGTAAAGGTAGGAAGATAAAGAGGTGGAACCTTGAAGCATTGAAAGGGTTGAAAAGGAGGGAATACCAACAGCTGGTAGAAAAGAACATAGGAGAATCAAAGCGGATGGGAACAATAGAAAGAAGATGGGAGATTATAAAAAAGGAATCGTATGAGCGGCAGAGAAAACAATAGGAACGGTGGAAAAGAAGAGGGTTAAGAAGAGGTGGGTTACGGAAGAAATTATTAAGAAAATGGAGGAGAGAAGGATATTGAAAAACGTCAACACCGACGTAGGCAAGAGGAAGTACAAGGAATTGAATAATTAACTCCGGCGGGTGACAATCGGGCAAAATAAAACTGCGACAATGCGAACAATGCGAATGCGTAAGGGACAATGCGAAGAAATGGAAAAGCTGCAGAAGGAGGGGGAAGTGGGCGCTTTGTACGCCAAGGTGAAAATGTTATCGGGTGGTAAGAGAGGGCAAACGATAATGACGGTTAAGGAATAAAAAGGGAAGATATTAATCGAACAGGAAGATATCCAGGAAAGGTGGAGAGAATACGTAGAGGAGCTATATGACAGCGAGAAAAGACCCTTTAGCCTATATCTAGAGGATGGAGGAACAATAGATTTTCACCCCCTGCCAAACACCCTAGAGGTGGCTCGCAGGGTAATATGTAGATGATGTAGATGTAGAATAGATAAGGATAACCTAGGACCAGAGTTACTCGACAGCGAAATAGAGAGCTCATTAAGAGAGATGAAGGGTAGAAAAGCCGTGGGAACCGATAACCTACCTCCGGTGCTACTGAAGTATCTAGGTAGTAAGGAGAGAGAATCATTTTTCGAACTTTTTCGCAGGATCTACGAGGAAGGAGTATGGCCAGAGGATTTCGTGAAAACAGTATTAATACCTATCCCGAAGAACAAGAAAGCGTCAGAATGCGAGGAGTATAGAAAAATCAGTTTAATTTCGCACGCGGCAAAAGTTTTCTTAGAATAATAAACAGAAGGTTGGAGAGTAAAGCAAACATCTATTTAGGCAAGGACCAATTTGGATTCAGGAAGGGAAGGGCCACCAAAGACGCGATTGCGGTAATGAGGACACTTATAGAAAGAAACAGAGTATAATCAGGATGTTTTCGCTTGCTTTGTGGATTTCGAAAAGGCGTTTCACAGAGTAAACTGGGAGAAGCTAATGCAGATATTGGGGAAAATAGGAATAGATTGGCGTGATAGGAGACTCATCCGAAACTTATATATGGGGCAGAGGGCTCAGGTAAGGGTAGCTGAGGGTGAATCAGGGTGGGCAGTTATAGGTCGTGGGGTGCGGCAAGGGTGACCGTTGTCGCCTTTGCTTTTTAACATCTATGCTGAGGAAATGGTAAGAGTGGCATGGGAGGAGTTACATGTGGGAATGAAAGTAGGAGGCCAGTTGATAAAGTCGGTAAGATTCGCGGACGACCACGCATTGGTCAGTCGGTCATCGAAAGGATTGCAAACTTTAGTAGATGCAATGGAAATGCAGTGCGAGAAATACAGTATGAAGATTAATAATAAGAAAACAAAAGTAATGAGATTCTCTTGGACAAAGAAAGCGAGGCTGGTAATAAGAGTAGGAAGTCACAAACTGGAGCAAGTCGAACAATTTAAATTTGGGTAGTACGCAAGAAGAAACAGGACATAGTAGAAAAGGCATTAGGAGGTGAATAGCGCTAGCGAAGGAAGCGTTCAATAATAGAAGGGAGCTGATGACGGGGACCTTAAGTACGGATGTAAAAAAGAGGCTGGTGAAGAGCTTGATATGGAGTGTGGCGTTGTATGGGGCAGAAACGTGGACCTTGAGAAAGGAAGACGAAAATAGGCTGAAGGCTTTCGAGATGTGGGTTTGGAGGAGGATGGAGAAGGTGCGTTGGACGGAAAGGAAGACAAATGAGGAAGTGCTTGACATGGTGGGCGAGGAGAGGAAACTTATGGATGAGATTAGGGGAAGGCAGGGTAGGTGGCTGGAATCGGTAATGAGGGGCAGTAATGGTTTGCTGAAGGCCGTGATTGAGGGAAGGATGTTGGGTAAGCGGGGAAGGGGAAGAATGAGATTAGGTTTTATGGACGGGATGAAGAAAGGTAGGACTTATGCTGATTGTGAGATGAAGAAAGAAATACTAGAGGTAGAAAGGGCACGGCACGTGTAAGAGTTCGTTGGATATTCTCTGACTTTCATCACAACCTACCACTAACCGGTAGAATACTATAATGAATGAATTAATGAGGCCAAAATCATCAAGTTCTAGGTGAAGTGATTTTCTGCTCAAACTACCTTAAAACGTTTTTTACTTCGCCGCAAGAGGAGACTTCGCCGCCGGGGAGTCCAGACGAACGAACGCGTCCTTAAGGCGTCTGTTGGAACCTCGCGACCCGTGACGCCCCTTCAATCTTCTCCGAAGGAAGAGAGACATGGGCCCACCACCAACATCCCCCCGATGTCGGTAAACAACCCACCTCTCTCGCACCGGGGCCCACAAGGCGCGAGGACGTCCGACTCACTTCGCACTCTCGTAAATCACGGGAAAGGCATCCCCGCTCGAAAGAAAAAGAACCCGTCACACGAAACGGCAGGGAGGACGAGACGCACACACACATACGAGGACCCTTCCTCTTACCACCAACAAAGGAATGCGTGCTGCCTCTCCTTTTCCCACTCCAACGAGTCCACGGGCGCCGCGCCGCCGTCGGCCACACCCGCCCCAACAAACCCAACCTCATGCTCTCAGCGAATGCACCTATAGGGCTGGACGGTTTTCCAATAAATTTGCTCCAATATCATTATTTTTTTAAATTGGGATTTCAAAATCACAATTTTTAAACGACCAATACCGATATCCTGTATTGGATATTGGTGGTGGTGAATACCAATAGTTGTAATTGGAATATTGCCCCAAAGCAGAACGTTTGTTATCCTTGTGCAACGGTCGATGTTAAGACGAAAAACGTTCTGCGGGAGCGGGCGTTTTAGTGATAAATTAATCATACACGTTTTATAGGTGATTATGTGAGCAATTCACGCGTTTTTGGCGTTTTTCTATTGAACTATTGAACGCTGCGTTCCAATATTTTTTTCAGTGTATACGACATCTTTCTGCAGCCCTCATTTTCGTTCTGCGACAATGTCGCGTATTGTATATTGAAGAACCAATGTTTCCAATTAGAATAATGCATATTGGATTACCAACGTTGGAAATTCAATTATTGAATATTGGAACCCGGCGAGGATGGCGGTCGGAGAGCGCCCTAATCATTGAAAACAGATGGTGCGCGTGGCACTCAGTGCGGCACTTCCTTTTCCACCATTATTCATACCAATAACTGGGGAAAAGAAGCTTACATTATTTGTCTTGTTTCATTAACAGACTTTTACATAGTTAACACAGGCAGCATTTGCAAACCATTGTAAGCAAGATAATTTTACCTGTTAATATTGTTTTGTTCAATGTTTTCCAATATTTCATTTTCTCATTATTTCCAATATTACAATATTTCCAATACGCCAATATTTTCCAATATTTAATAGTCAAATACAGGCCATTTATATTGATCCATTTTCAATATTTTAAGACATTGGATATTGATATTGGGATTCAAATATCGCCTAGCCCTAATCGCACCCACCCCTCGATCCGCGCCCCTATATCACCTCCTGTAGTACTTAACCCTTAAGGTAGTTTGAACGAGATAGTTCACTAATCATAATGGAGACCATATTCGAATTTCATTTTTTAATTTCAGCGTCTGTAAAAAGTATGAATTAAATATTGCAATATATATGACGCAAAAAATAGTTATTAATGACAAAAATTCTCAGTAATTAAATAAATATATCCTACGAGTTTCTAACTTTACTCTGTTTTTCACGCCGTACGGCGAAAACGCCATCACAATAGGTTTTTTGCGATTCTGTAAATATTACTACGGTGAGTAATTGATTATATTTTACAAATAGTTGAGAAAACATACCAACTACACACCGTTAGTTTTTTGACGAAATCTAGGTGTTAGAAATTCCTTATTATTTCAATATTCTTCCTCTGGAGTGCACAGCCATAATCTACCCCATGTAAAACAGGTGATATATTTAGGCAAATTGCTCGAAAATTAGTTCGGAAAGAGTTTTTTATTTTGATAACATTGGGAAGATGAATGTTTTTTCTTTAAAATGAGGTTAAATTCAGTGAACTCTAGGTGAAGTGATATTTCGCTCAAACTACCTGAAGATGGCTTGGAGCGGGCTTAGTCCTTTAGATGGCACTCACGATATAAGCAGTGATGAAAATTATACAAGAAATATATTTAAAACATTTTCCCTTAATTTAAGTATTTTATGAGAAGTTTTCAGCGCGATATTCGAAATTCAGATGAACTTTATTTTTTCAAGTATTGGATTTGGCGGAACTCCTTGGTATTTGTTAGCAACAATTATAATAATAAAAATGTATTATTTCGCAATATAAATGAAAAGGAAAACTTTGTCTTATTCCACCTATTTATTTTCCGGTACCACATATTAGTTTCGACGCAGCGGCGTCATCTTCAAATACGACGCCGCTGCGTCGAAACTAGTAGTACCGGAAAATAAATTGGTGGAATAAGACCAAGTTTTCCTTTTCATTTGTAAAATGAACTTACACAAAGCTGAGCCTGAGACGATTGAGGTATTATTTCGCGTTTAGAAGAAAATCTGTACACATGTAATTGAATTATTACGAAATATATCAATGTGCTATAAGGGGACGTGTTAAAATCGAACTGAATTGCCAAAAAACCAAACCAATAAGATGCAATTTTTTCACTTATACATATACATATCACTAATGAGAACATGTTTGCACAGTTTCACGCAAATTTGTTCATAAACAAAAATAGCTCCAATCGCCTTAAGCTTCCGGAAATATTATTGTACGTTTTCTCGGGCGGCTGCGGTAGTAAATAAGTACGCACAAGTACGATTGACCTTCGCTTTCGTCCCTTCTTCAAGTTTTACGGTCCCACCTTCTTCCCCAAAGTGATTTGAATGCACAATATTTCTCATTATTCCGGATCAGTGTCCTCCATTCAAAGGTTTAGAGAGTAGGGCTCGTGTAAAGGAGTTAACAACCAAACTATCATCCGATGAGGAACATCAAGGCGTAGCCCATTTACTACAATAATATACACCTATTATGTCTAAAAATCAAAGCATTTTCTTTCTGTTTGAAATCAAATTAATCAGAATATGAATAGATAGGATACAGATATAGATAGTAATTACCATTCGGGTTATCTACCTGTTATGGTAAGTTTAAATGGAAGAAAATAAAAATCCTCTAAGATTTATACAGGCACAGGCTCCAATCTCCTCACACGATTTCTTTGTCTCAGCATACATCCTACCTCTATTTATTCCGTCACTAAAGCCTATTCTCTTTCTTTCTCTTTCCCGCTTACACATCCTCCCTTATATCATGGCTTTCAGCAACCTGTACCAACCACCTACTCTGCCTCCCACTAGTCTCATCCTGAAGTTTCCAGTCCTCGCCAACATGCCAAGTACTTCTTCGTTCGTCTTCCTTTTATCCACCACTTTTTCTCCACTCTCCTCCACATCAATAACTCAAACGCTTGCAGCCTTTTCTCCTCCTCTTTCCCCGCATTTTCTGCACCATACGACGCTATAATTCATAATATACTCTTCGCCCACCTTTTATTTACATTCTTACGTTACGCACAAATTCAATGAATGTTCCATTTAAAATCAATCTTCTTTTAGCCTCCGTATCGACAATAGTGTTCTACATTGACCGCGTCCCCTCGGCCGGATGGATAAAGGTCGACCTGGATTATAAGGGCCCACTACTTTCTACTCCCTTTCTGGTGCAGGAAGAAACGAAAATTTCAAGCACACAGTGGGAGCGGAAACAATGATGGAAGCCGCAGGGTTAGATTTTGGCGTGAGGGTTTGCTTGGCAGCTCCTATTTATCAGTTATCGAAGACGCTTCCGGGATATACTAAGTGTGCTCCATTCCTCCTTTTGATAAAAATCGACTTATGATAAAAAAGCATTAGAGTGAAGTGGCAATTATCCGAGGTAATGCGGACTCTCACTCTTGGATGATCTAAAACTCAGATAATACGAAAGGCTTATGTGCGAGAATAAATTGCGACAAAAGAATATATCGATGGCTTAGTGTACAAATGTGGTAAGTGAAATTTTTTTCTGATTTCGGTTTATGTGCTCAATGACTCTCCAAAAGCACGTTTTTCATGGTGCACAGATGTGGTGAGTGATAAGTAGACTTAAGATTGATTTTCAGCATTCACAGTTGTGCTATGTGAAATTTTGTTCAAAATCATTTTGTACACTTGTGTAAATGTAACACAACCAGAAATTATGGTTTTGTCACTTTCCACAATTGTGCACCAAGCCATCGATATATTACTATGCTTTGCTGCACTTCATTTTTTTGACGTGGTTGGCATAAAATATCTATGCGAATCGTCTTTCAATAGAAGATCGAACTGATTGCCGAATTCTGACGTACGTTTGCATGAGCTTAACTGTATTGGTACAGCCATAACATAAGGATCTTTACCTCGGATAATACGGCGCGTCGGAAAATAGTGACTCGGATTACTAAGTCTACTGTTAAATGCGTCACATTCCGAAGAATCATTGATAGAAGTACCATAGTAAAAAGTGCTTCGACAGCTCAGGGAAAATATCACACACACTCTTTGCCGTCCACTCGCCGGCAGGAGCGTCAGAACTCGAGAGCCAATCGGATAATCTTCGTTCGCAGCTTTCCACGGCGTTCCTTATTGATCTCACTATTCTAGGGTCCTTCGTCCGCGTATGCCGTTTGGGATGACAAAGATATGCGATATTGAGACACATGGGAGACAAAAATACCTTCACGTCATTTTGGACAGCAGGACGCCAGCTATCGAAACTGTTGTCACCCCTAACAACCTACGCGACGAAGGACTCAAGAATGTAGAGATCATCAAAATAGGATAGAACACCCATCCCAATTCCTAGACGAGCCCAACGCCGGGGTTGGGCCCGATCTCGACATTCGTTCGGGGTTCGATAACGGGAGTCCGAAATCGCGTACAGCCTCGAGCGTGATCATCCCATCTTCTCCGACTTTATTCTCCTCCCCATCATCGTGTTTTACTCCTCTCAATCAACTCCTATTCTCCGTTCTAAGAATGCCAATCATCGCCCAAGCTTAACATTCTAAAATAAAAAGATCAATTTTCGCATCCAGGTGAAAACAACAGCACTCTACTCAAGCGTAAAAAAGGGCACTGCTAAATTTATTTCCGATTTCGCGTTGTAATACGTAGTCCATCAGATCCACCGGCAGAATTGCTCAACGCGAGGGCAGATTTTAACAATTGAACGGCATAAAAGTATAGTTTCGGAAGAGGAGGAAGGGCCACCACAACCACGAGTGCTCCGTGTTATCTCAATCTTCCTTCACGTCACTAGTGCTTCGCAGACACACTGGATTCCGTGAATGATTTCCGTTGCGCGGGTCGAGTTGTAAGAGGGCAGCACATCCGACGAGGGCACGTGCAGCGGGCGGCGTGCGAAGGGAGAGAAATGAATGAAGACGGAAACGACTGAGGTGCAGGGTTTCACCGAGATGGAGAAGTAGCGCTCTATACACATCGGCGAGTAGCAGCTTACATGATCATCGGCATCGAAATGCTGCGATAATGATCAAAGAGCAATTCTCAAAAACGTAGTTGACGCAAATTAATCCGCTCAATACACAGTGCAAGAGCAGGGCACGGCACGAAAACGTCTCCACACACCACCCATCACACAATACACGTACAAGAAAAGCACTTCTCTCGAGGAAGAGATGACTCCACAAAAGCATTTGAAATTTTGGGAGAAAAAAAATTATTTCCAAATTTATAAGCAGCAGACTTCTCCTCCTAATCTCTTTGTTCAGTGAACTCCACAAATATGACGCCAAATTTCAGTATGAATGGAGGAATGTGGACGTGTGAAGGCGGGGTCTGATAGTGAGAGTTAGCGGTAACCACCACCTTCTTGTTGGTCCTCCTGCCGCTTTGCCACCCTAACACGGTGAAATACTGAATTACGAAAAAAAATAAACTCACCCCTTCCTACTCCCCACGATGGAGCGCCACTACCCAACACCCGCCGCCGATCTCGGGCAAGAAGACAGACGAGGGAAGATGAGATTGAAGACGGTAATCCAGCAGGGCAGCAGCCGTAGAAGGCAACACTCAACTCACTCAATACGACCACGTGCTCGCTCGATCTCCCTAAGCCCGATTGTGGAGAGGTATTGCCGCCAATCGAAGAGCGCGCGCCAAACGCCTACTGCGAGCACTTTAGTCTGCTGCGCGTGTCCTTCCTTCCCGGCGACGCACACGGATACACCACGCGTACACCCTTCTTCGCCTCACACTCCCAAAGACGACCTCCCTCACTCGCTCCCTGCCCCTCAGACAGTCAGTCAGCCCCCTCCACTCTCCACCCCCACCCCCTGCCAACCCAACCCCACCTCCCACTCTACCCTCCTTCCTCCTTCCCTTACCCCCTTGCGAGGCGGCGGCGACCCCAAAGGCAGCCGGCCTCTAACCACTCCCTCCCTCTCTTATCCTTCGCCGTTCCCTCCTCCTCCCGGGAGAGCGAGAGAGGACGAAGGGCACACAAGATGAAAGAGGGAGAGGTGGAGAAGGCCTCACGAGGAATTTGCGACCGAAAGAGAGATGAGAGAATGTCTGGACACGCAAATGGAAGAGCAACGCGAAGAAGGCAAGTTGATGTCTTAACACGAGGTGCTCGCCTCCTCCTCGAATGCAAAAGCGCAGAACTCTCGTAGCTAATCGCGCAAACGCCAACAGAGAGAGAGATAGAGAAAACGCGTTTCCGACGGTCGGGGGAAATAATGGGGGGCCGGAGACGAGTCGGCGATATCACGCGCCTAGCTGCGGTATGCGGACGGAATCGAAAGAATGAAAAAACACGTGGTGGTGTTGGTGCTCGTGGAGGTGCCACTGTTTGTGTGTGTGTGCTGGTTACTGGACCCCCGCCCCCCCCCCCCCCCGGCCGGCTAGCTCGCCGCCGCCGGGGCGCGCCCGACTGTGGCGCCGCCGGCGGAAGGGGCGGGGAACGGCGGAGCGGCGGCGGGCGGGAAGGAGGGATTTTGGCGCCACTGACTTGCGTTGCGCGCGCGCTCAGAGCCTCGTTCTATAGGTGCTTTTCTTCGATACCCACGACTGTCAACAGTGATCACGAGTGCATTAGCGGAGTCAATGAGCGCTTTCTATTTCCTCTAGAGCGCTGCTTAATAGGGAAAAAAAACTGCGCCGTTGCTTTCCATTGGTTTCAGACCCAACGCACAAGGTATTTAAAAGAGATCGGAGACATTGTTAGCGCGGGAGTGCGCTGCAGAAGAAAAGAATGTCATTTATCTTATCCCCAATTGTCATTGATGCGTTGATTTTCAATAAAGGCGTCTATTATGGATGATATAATGCATTTAATCACTCCGTGATAAAAAGCTGGGTGTATAAACCATGCAGTTTGAACTAATTCCATAACCATTAACAAATTAGTCGGCCTTGGCTATTGTTTACCAACGGAATGCTACCTACCGGCAAGTTACCGAACGCTGAGCTTAATTTAGTTTAAGCGATATGTCACTTCATATAAAATTCAAAACATTTGACCCCAATATAAAGAAAATTATCCTACCTTTCCAACGAAACCAAAATATCAGCCACCTACCGTACTAGTTTTCAACATATTAGCCAAAACATACAGGCCGTTTCCATGAGACATGGTGCGACTCAGCGCTCCAAAATCATTATTTTAAAAATGATACATTTCTAGCGCACGGATCTCGTAAGAAATTTAACAATCTGTAGTCCGTATGCTTTCTCAACTATTTTCACAAAAAAGTTCAAATATTTATAAAAATAAATTTATCACTCACCGAAATACAAAACCGTAAAAAATCTATGGTTGTGAAGTCGTTTAGAGCAGACGGCGCTAAAAAAATGTGCCAAATGAAAGCGTTACATTTGCATATTTAGTTGATTATTGAGAATTTCAGTGTTTCAAAACGAAATTTCTCTGTCAATAACAATACACTATTATTTACATCATGCTTCTTACTGCTGCTTCAATTTAAAAACAAAATTCGAACATGGTCTCTGACATGACCAAGGAAAAATCTCGCACAAACCACCTTCAACAAGCCATGAACGTCACGAATTATATTGGTTTGGCGGTTTTGAGGGTACCTGGTGAGCAGGGCATTCGGCTACCCATCGGACGTGAGGTTCAGGGTTCAAAGGCTCTTCGGACTCCACTCACCACCACTACTCGGACGCGTTATTGTTTTCCCATAGGGGGGGCACCGAGAATTATCGGGATGAGCCCGAGGGGGGAGAGGGGGGAGGTTGAGAGAACATCGAAGCAATCGAGGGATGCACGTTACTGACAATGAGATCCTTCCACTCGAGGAGCTGAAGACAGTGGCGCAGATCGACACACATCGGCGCAAACGAATGACGGTGAACGAAATATGTAAGCAGGTAACAGAAACATTCGGTAACCTGCTGGTAGAGAGCAATCTGTAGGCATGGAATAGTCACGGCCGATTGTTTCATTAACGGTTAACTAATTATTAATACAAAAATAGTTTAAAAGCCTGCTGAAACAGGCTAAAATATAGGCGAAATGGCATAAAATAACGGATAAAGTAAATAATAAAATAGAAATTATTTTTTTAATGAAAAAAATATGATACTATGCTAAAAATATGTATTCTATGAGTATTTTGAAAATGCATACGCTCGCGCCAAGTGTCAGTTAGAGGAGAACGTATATGGGAGCTCGCTTGCCATCTATTAGCGCACATCTAAATCACTACGCCTAGCAACCGAATCATACGTACGTACGCGTAGCATTTTATATTATAGATACACATTAAAAATGCATGATTTTTACCACACAATACATAAAACTTTACATTTTAGTTTAACACCTTTTCTGAAAATCAACACAGAAACCAAAATGGCGGAGGCAAACATCGGAGAAGTTCTCAAGCGCGCATCACCTATACTTCTGGGGCGCCATAACGGTTCTCCTTAACAGGTACGCTCACGTTAACGTTATTTTTCAATTGCGCTCATGACAACGTAATTATTCAAATTTTGACACGTGCTTTAAGCCACCAGTATTAATAGATGATAGTCGCTTCTTAGGGCAGTAACAGTGAGCATCGCCCTTTTAGAGCGGTTTGTGTTTCGGGTAACGATAAAGGCAAGGCGAAAGAAGGTACCGTGATGCCAACCCTGTAGGGCAATCACGTAACTGCCCGTGCTTCATAACGTCGCGCTCTGGAACGGCCGAAAACTTCGCCCCATGCGATTACGTATCTTCAGGCGAGGTCCTCAACGTCGACGTTATCGAGGCGCTACCGAAAGTATGAGAAAGTTATATTGCGAATTCATTCCACTCGGCCCGTCCCTTTTTCGAATCTTTCTAACCAATTTGAAGTAGGGAAATGGTCACGTGACTGCGCTGCGAAGCAGAATACAATAAAGGAACTCAGTTGAGGAAGAATGCACTGATAGATTATTTTGAATAAATAGTGGTTCTTAACATTCTGGATTAAAACATATATGACATTAGATAAACGATAGAACAACGGCAATGCATGTTTATAGTATAGAAACGAGAAAAGCGGCGGGCAGATGATTACTTAGAGATGTCTTTAGATTAGCGAAATCAATCAATTTACCTATGATTATACAGAATCAGCTTTTCTTCTAATTTTTTCCAACCTGCCTTACTACGTGATTTTAAACGTAAAACACTGCAGCGAGATAATAATGATGTTTATTGATGTCTCGATGCTTTCTTATAGATATCGGGAACATAGATTTAGGTGTAAGTGCAAACGTAAGCATTGTGTTGTCGAGAGGCTGACAGGAACGGAAGGGTAAATCTTGTATGAAGTACCTATGCATTATTTTTCAAGGCTTCACCATCCCAAGTAACTGAAAAACTTGCAAAGGTAGAGTAGCAGCACCTGCATTCTCATATATTTTCTCTAAAGACTAATATTATCGTGGCCATGACATTTCCCCAATTTGCACGTCTGCTCGCCGAAAAATTATGACGGATTTGAGAGAAATAAAAATACTTTATCGTTGTACAAATGGTATCATATTCTAACACAAAGCCACTAACATCCGTTGACAAATACTGGAAATTTATTTTATTGATTAGCTCGGCAAGTGGAAGTAAAGAGGGTATGGTACCAGTTTGGCACAGCTTTGATTTCTTCTCTTGGCATCATATCAAGAATCTTACATAATATTAACGAAAGTTAGGACTATGATCAAACAGAATTGTAAGGAAAAGGTCGAAATATCATGCTACACAGTAATTTTATTGTCACTATTTGCGTATACAATAGTTGTACTTTTGCACTAGGAAGCTTCCACAATGTGGGGTTATTCTGTAACTGATAAAAATACACATAAATACGTTCACATAGGTAATTGTATTTTAGCACTTTCAAAGCTATTCATGAAGGCATTACTATTTCGTCACTTTGAAAACACTGATCAGAAACACTAAAGCCAAAGAAGTACTTTGCGCGAACACGAATTCTTTAAAGTAAACACGAAAGGAAAGGCAATCACATTTCAATCCTCTACCCCGAAATATATGTACATGCACTTGCAAAATGAACTACCACCTGGAATGGCACATATATAAGTACATAAAACAAAATCACGAATATGTAAATAAACCACTTGGATCTTCACTCGAGTCATCATCACCTCCTTATATTGAGAGGTAAATGTGACTTTACACCACAATTAGGAATTCCAACGCGCAATAAGCCTGCATCAAACTGCTATTGATCATAACACAGATAACACACGTACCACACAAGATTCTCTCCGGAACAAAAATAACAACACAACATAACACGATCGTAAATAAAACTCCGGCGCGCAACTTTTGCCATCCGAAGACACAAAGGTAAATTTTAGCCTGAGTATCCTAAATTTTTTTACGAACATTAAAAATCGTCTACTTTCAACGAAATTTAACACACCCGCACTGCCAAATCCGGCCATTATTAATGTGAAGGAATAATGTGATGAAGTGCAAAAATAACATTTCCACAGGAGCTTGAACGTTTGACGTGACGTCGAAAAAGACTTGTCGCATTATTCAAAAATAAAATTTTCCATTGAAATTCATTGGATAGCAGCCTCACTGAGATATTATTGCATCCGACTGCTGTCATTAAAAGACGAAATATTAGGCAACTGGCTCTTATTTGCATACAATTCTATTTGGCGCTACGATAGACCGACTTCTAACACGGGCTTATGAGGCGCCTCGTTTTTAGCGTTCTGCTGCGTCCTTTCCAGTTACGTGATCGCTTCAAGCGCAGGCACATCATGGGTGGACGTTTCGGAGCGCCGGCGATGTGCAAACAACCGATACGTAATCGCGAGGGGCGTTATGCTGCGATTTGGCGCTCTGGAACGCCAAAATCGGGACGTTATGAGTTACGTGATTACCTTACTGATCTACTTTGAGGAGGGCTATCTGTTACGCAGCGTCTGAAACGAATGAAAAAAAAGAAGTACTGTCGTATTATTAAGTAAAAAACACACTAATATAAATGGTAAGCACAGACTCCTGGGTGCTCCGTGACTTCACTTGGATGGAATTACCTTTGAGCAGTCACTTCTGTTCCATCATTGATACGGTCGATTAAAAATCTTAGTTGGTTGGAGTGATTTTTGCTTACGGGTAGTTTGACGTGAAACTTTGCATAAGTGTTCTCATTGTTATAAGTGATATCTATAGAAAATAGTGCAAAACATTGCATCATACCGATTTGGTTTCTTGGTAATTCAACGCTATTTTAACACGTAACCTTATGGAACATTACATATGTTTCGTAATATTTCGATTAATTAAGTAAATATTTTCTCCTAAACGCGAAATAATACATTTTTCATTGTAAACATTGTGGCTAAAAATATCAATGTGTCACGCCAAGTCCAATATTCGAAAAAAAAATTTCTATGTAATTTCGTCTAATATTCGAATACAACGCCGAAAGTTCTTAGTCATAGCATGCTTTAAATAAGGGGAAAAAATATTTTTTCCGCATCGACCGCTTTGCCGCGTCTTAGACCACTCCGTTTCAATTAAGCGCGTCGAAGCCGTTGGTGCGACACATGAAACGAAACGGCTTATTGGTGCAGGGCGGGAGTATAGGAACGGCAAACGGTCGCCAAGAGTTGTTGATAAAATATTGCAAATAAAAAGTAATAGTATTTAGCATTTCCGAACACTCCTAATTCGCCATTGGAATGAAAAAATAAAATAGATAACGAGAAATTCTTCTTCCTGCTGTAAATAGTGTAATTGACAGCCATTCCGACGAGCGAATCAAGTAAGTCATCAGAGCGAATCAAGAAGATATTTTATTTAGATCTTCAACAAACATCCACAGTTTTAAACTTATTTTCAATGCTGAATAAAAACACCCGATGACGTCACCGAATTATTTCGCAACAACTTTCCGGTGGTGCTATAACTACGCACGCTACTGAGCCGCTTCGAATCGCTGGCGTGCGAGACACGGAATGAGTTGAAACGCATCAATGAGAATTCTGCGCGAAACAGAACGCACCCTATCATTGGTCTGGATTCGGGAGGATATAGGGTGCCTTCCATCGCTCTATTGCGCTAATCACTTCGCAACACAACAACGCACTTGCCTTCCATTCGTTACAGACACTGCGCACTAGGTGGCGCACTTAAAAACAAATCGAGAGCAGAGTTGATGTGAGCTAAACAACAAGATAACGTCGAGAACCGCATCCGTAATTTTTTAAAAGTTCGTCGATTTTTAGTAAAAGCGTCAAACGTGCATATTGTGAGGCTTTTCATTACTCTGCAATGAAAAGCTTACGCTTTTAAATACTTATTTTGAACGAATTCAACAACTTTAAACAAAACATTCGGCCGTGACTGTTGTTCACCAACAGTATGCTACTTACCGGAAGGTTACAAAACATTTCGCCAGTGCACATTGTTCCATTCAACGTCGTTCGTGTGCGCTAACTTCAATACCTTGTATGGAAAGTTTCCATAGATTTCGACGCACCATCAGACAGCAACGCAGGCCGGGCGCAATTAGGGTGACCCCCAAAAACTCAATTAATTGGCGAGAGAGAGAGGAGACATACAATCCCTTTTCGGCGAGATTCCAGATGCGATCTACTTCATTCTTCGCCTTTGCCATTATCTCGGCTCGCTTCGCGTTTCTCAAGCGGATCGATGTCGATACTGTTCAGATTTGTCTCCTTCTCGAGGTCTGAACCTTCACTCAAAGAGGCACCGAGGGAGATCACTTCGCGAGCTACCCAACGCTGCCGGTTGCTTCGGAATCAACGCCATTGGCGAATAATTGGAAATAGGAGTAGGCCGAGCACTATATTGTTGGCCAAAAAAATTTCAATGCTTCGATAGTTCAAGGTTTTGAAGCTGATTTTTTTTCATTCCGATTCCAATATAACGGATACAAAATTTGGAGCCAATCAACTATGTACCGGCAACCCGTGCCTCAGGGTTGCCAAAAAAGCAATTTTGAAGGGTGAGCAACGTTTTTTTTCTTAATACTCCGACAAAAATTGTAAATGTCAATATATTTTTCCTGTGAAAGGCATATCCTTCTATTTTGCACATTTTTAAGGCTAAAACTTTAAACAAATTGTCGTTATCATTTGCAAAAAAATATTATAAAAAAATTGTCGGTATTGGATGATCAGGTAACACGCAGGACGCGTTTCGTGTTCGTTAACTTTAGCAGCTATTTTCCGACGAATTCATTATCCTTTAGGTTACCACCCTGGGTTGATTGACACCAAATTTAGTACACAAGACGTTTGGATCAAAAGGGAAAAAATTAGCTTCAAGACTTATTAAATACGAAAAAAAACTAAAAAATTAGGAAATTTTGGCCCACCCTATTGGACAAGTCAAGTCAAATATTTTTATTGCCACAATTGCAGAAATACATACCAAAAAGGAAAGACAAACTTTAAATAAATAGCAACTAGGAGAATAACAACAGCAACTGGGACTTTAGACCCGCTTTAGTCTCTCGCCTTTTCAGGATTCGTTAACATTTCTCTTCGGTATTTGCATCGCAGAACGGGAGTCGTATATTCCAGCATTCCCTCTGCGGACGGTTAGAAACCCACAGAGCCACCGTCACGCCACCGAATAAATAAACAAATAGATAACAAAATATTAATATATGACTATAAACATCAAAACTTAGGGAAAATGAATATAGTGTAAATGAATATGTTTAATTAAATAAAATTCCAATGTATTCGACCGTGCTCTGTGGGAATCACTACTCATGTATCACTGGAAATACAGATAACAGGTGGAATATAAAAAACAAAACGTCGGAAATATAAGTACAGTGCAAACGCATCGCCAGCTACTCAATGTCGCTGGTTGCTCCGCGACCAACGCCATTGGCACACCATAGGAGAAAAGAGTAAGCCCAGCAGAATTCCTGGCGGACGCCGGAAGCTTTTTTATATGATAACCGTTCGTTCACATTCAGAACTGCCAACAGATTTTTTGTTTCAAGGTATAAATGACAGCCGTTAGCTGATTTGGTTTGTGTGGTGATGCGCGAGAAACTATCCATGTATATGCAATAGACTACGGAAGTTCCTTGCAGCACCGCCGAATTTATGGGTAAAAAAATCCTTTTTAAGAACCGTTAGTGACCATAACTTAAACCGCGTGACACTTCCATAAGACACATCGTTAACATAAAATTATTCTCTGTCCTCCCCCTCTCCTTTTCCCTATCCTCCCCCTTTCCATGGTTGGTGTCTTATCACCCCCTGCCACGCGCCTCTGCGGCAGCTCGCTGGGTAGTATGCAGTAGACTAGAGACTGCACTTATCTTGAATAATAACAAATAATTCCCAAACGTAATACGCCTCGTGGATGCACATATATTATTATTAAGGGTAATGTACCTGTTACGGTAGGGTTGAAAGGAAGAGAGTAAGAATTCACTAGATTTTTAAGGGCCCAGGCCCCATTCCCTCTTACGATTTCTTTCTTCATCTCAATATACTACGTATTTCCTCTTTTCATCCTGCCCATGAAGCCTATACTTTCATTCTCTATATCCAAGTTCAGAGGTCTACTACCGCTTTATTTCAGGTAATTCATAAAAATGTATAAATGTTATGATGATTGGAGCTGCGATGCGATGCTCAAATACATTTTTCCGAAGAATGCTTCTCCATTTCAGAGTTTCCACCGCGTAGGTTGCTTTTCGAGTCTTCACCTAGACCTGAAGACGCCCGTTGGAACACGAGCGGAACTGCTGTCTCTCAAAACGAAACCTACACGGTGGAAACCCGGAAATGGAGAAGCATTCATCTGAACGCCGCAGAAACTTACGATGGAACACTTTTCCGACATTGCCGTTTTTCTATATTGCCATAGCCATTGTTTACTTCAGTCACTCATTTTTTTCGAGGAAAAACCGGGGGGGGGGGTAGATATGCTACCCTCCCTCTCCCTACTTCCTCACTCGCCGACTGCTCCTATCCTCGTCCACATCGGTTTTGCGTCATTCTGTGGCCACCATCCATCTCTCTTCTCTCCCATACGAAAAGTAGAGCCGGGCGATTTTCCAAATCTGTAGTCAATATATAATATCCGGAGTTATTGGTTGTGATGACAATATTATACTCGAAATTAGATTATTACCTCGAGTTAGAACGCGTGCAGCAGAGATCGGTAAGATACGTAAAAGGCGGTTATGATGGTCTCGTTAGTGCTACAAGTATTCTGCAACAACTGGGATGGGAAGCGCCTACAGAACGTAGGTTCAAATTTGGAAAATATTTTATATAAATTCCGAACCAATTTATTTTCGGACGACGTCAATAACATTTACAGGTCACACTACGATAGACCACATCATGAGAATAGAGTTATGGAAATCGACTTCTGAACGGA
The DNA here is from genome assembly GCA_963573305.1 of Pyrrhosoma nymphula. Lineage (NCBI taxonomy): Eukaryota > Metazoa > Arthropoda > Insecta > Odonata > Coenagrionidae > Pyrrhosoma > Pyrrhosoma nymphula. The sequence goes on along the minus strand of OY754333.1, from coordinate 81,302,246 downwards.
CAGGTTTGAAATGTCATTTTTCGGGCGAACGATAAGAGGCCATAACGGCTACCAATCAGACTTTTAACTAGATGTGTCGATAGGTAGTGTAGCTAATTAGTTGATTTGCTACATAATTCTTGTATCCTTACGGACGGACGGATTGGACTGACTCTAATATGGGATATTGGATACTCTGGGATAAATATCTTTGGCTGGTATATAAGTACGCAGAGTTTTTCAGCCGCGTGAAAAAAGTTTCTAATTGATATGATTAGCATACAGATATTAATCACTCATACATTCTCCCCAGTTATCTATGACCTTCTCCCAACACTGGGTATTTTCTCGATTCCATATCTGAAGAAATCTGCTGGTTTAGAGTTGAAGAAGTCGTCAAGCTAAGTTACTTAAGTCAAATACGCTAAGAACTTTTGAATCAATCAAACAAAGGATTATTTTCAATATTTATTATTTAAAACAATATTTCAATAATGCAAGTTGAAATATTGGTTTTCGACATTTTAACAAGCCATTAATTAATAATGCATTATTGTAATATTAGTTTTTAATACTGGAAGAGCTCATGATCTCCACAATACCTATCGAATATAAACATTAAATCAAATAATTAGCTTCACTACCAATTGAAAAACCTAATTATTACGTTTCAACGGCAGCTATAACGGTTTCTTGCCGTTTGTGGGAAAAATGATATTATAAACCTGCCCAATGTGAAGTCTACATCCCTAATTACGGGTTAACAATATCTTCCTATCGCTTCCGCAATTATCTTGGCGCAAATGATTTTGAAACTGCACCTTGCAACATTTTTCTTGTGAAATCGTATTTTGTAGTAATTGTAAAACAAACCTTCGAAACTCCAGAGGTATTTCTAAACACCCTGTATAGATATATGATAAATAGGGTCATTCCATGGTAATATCAACCTCACGCTCATTTTTTAAATTTTAAAGAAACCAAAATATGTAATTTTTATGAGAATTTCCTGCTGATTCTGAATCTGAAGAACAGTTATCACCTCAGCATACAAGAAATTCAAAATGCAGCACTAGTAATTGACACAAACCTTTTACTTTCTCAATGGAAATCATAAGTTACGTTGGTCACGGTTACGTTGGTCACAACCCAAATTTTTTTGTTGAAATTATTTGAATAAGAATGGCAAGAAATGTTTTTGTGTGACTATTCATATTTGCTTAGAAAACCATACACTCCAAATATATTAAAAAAGTTTGTGTTAAACTGATAAACTTTCAGAGTAATACGCAATTCAACTCTAGTAAGTAATGTTAAGGTATATTTTTTTTTACATTGGTCACAGTGTTTAATAAATGATATTTTTTAAAATTTTGCCCTAAATATTGCTAATCTTCACATTCCTTATTTACTATAGCAAGTGTCAAATGCATTGTGGTAAGAAAAACTGCATAAATGCACAGGAGTGTGTATGAATGTAATTAAAATAAGGCATACAATTTGCTAAAATGTTACGTTGGTCACCATGGAATGTCCCAATATCTGATTCTCTAAATTGGATTTTGACCTTATATATTGGATATATATTGAAATTTCGACATGCCGATATTGGACTTTTAATATTTAAAAAATTAGAATTGAAAACCGACACATTGATAAACCGCTTAGTTCAACGCAATACGTATTTTATAGTAGTTGTAAAAAACCTTCGAAACTCCTGAGGTATTTCTAATCACCCTGCATAGATATATGATCAATATCCAAATCCTCCAATTGAATTTTGACGTTATATATTGGATACATATTGAAATTTCGATATGCAGATATTGGAATTTTCATATTTAAAAACTTAGAATTGAAAGATATACCGCTTAGTTCAACGCAAGATGCATTTTATAGTAATTGTAACACAAACCGAAACCCCAGGGGTATTTCTAATCACCCTGCATAGATATATCATAAATAACCAAATCCCAAAATTGAATTTGACCTTATATATCCGATATATGTATGTATATGGAAATTTCGATACACCGATATTGGAATTTTAATATTTTAAAACTTAGAATTGAAAACCGATGCATTAATATACCGCTTGGTTCAACGCAAGGGAGTGCGATAGTACCCGAGCGGAACGGACGGAGGGGTAGAAGGAAGCTGGGGAGGCTCAGGGGGAGTAGAGATGAGGATGAGGTGGAGTGGTAGTAGGGGGCGATGCTGTGAGCGAACGGGAAGAGGGTGGGGAGAAAGGGAGGTGAGGGGGGAGGTCGACGGCGAGAGGAGACGGAATTAGATCTCGGGGGACGGAATTGGAACGCGCAAGACGGAATTGGAACATCGGCGGCGGCGGCCTTGCTGCCGGACGTCATGCACGCGGCCGCTCTCTTCTCGTTAGCGTTGTGGCGCTGTAATTGGTGGACCGCGACGCATCAACGGGAGAAGATAAGGGCAAGCGTTGAAAGTAAACGCACACACCTCGGTTGAGATTGGCCGGGGGGGGGTCCCGTTCGCCCCATGCAGTTCAATAGGGAAGGGCAAAAAAATAGGTACCTGCATTCGATACCACCGGACACCAACTTTAGTCCACCATACGCTGTACAGACTGCATGGCTAAAACGATTAAGAAATGCAACCCGAATATTAATGTCCGGAGAACAACATTGTGGTTGAGGAAGAAATAATTAGCCAAGTTCGTAATATTTTCATCGGCGTTTTTTGTGGAAGAAATCAAGGAGATAGAATCACCATCAAACTTGGAGAGCAAAAACTTGTACACGTGGAAGAATTTTGCTATCAGGGAAGCAGGATCACCAGCGATGGAAGGAGCAAGAAAGATACTGTGAGCAGAAAAGCGCAAGCAAAGAAGAAATTCTATCAGAGGAAGAGTCTTTTAGCAGCTGGGAATGCGAGCGAGGCAAGGAAGGACTTAATTAAATCTTATGCTTGGAGCAAACTCTAATACGGCGGTGAAGCCTAAACAATAACAGCCGCAGAAGGAAATGTAGTGTTACCAAAAAATGATGAAGCTCAAATGGACGGAGAACATCACTAACGAAGAAGTACTGCGAGGAATTGGAGAAAAAAGAAGTATGTACATACAATGTAAACTCTGCGAAGAATAATAGACAAACTTATTGGACACATTTTTCAACACAATACCCTGTTATAAGCGATAATGGAAGAAGATATGAATGAGAAGGATTACAGAGGAAAACCAAGAATGGATATCAGGAAAAATAGGATTACTTGTACTGACAGTGACGCGGTATTCTGATTGTTATCTTCACGCATGTGTATTAAACTTTAAAGTAACCAATCAATGACAGCAGGCGACCAAAACAGCAGTTGGGACATTTTTATTTATTGTTGATTTCGCAGCCTGAAAATTATTGATAGCCAAAAGGAGGTATATCTAGATGGCGATGATTTCAGAAAGTGATTACCTCACAGCATCTGTAAAAGTGGTAAAAGCTATCCCAGCATGCTGGTTCTACGTCACACGATACTGGAAAGCTATCATGGCAGCGAGTACCCTCGAACTAGTGTTGAATCAGGTATCGTGTGAAACGGTGTTTTTATGTAATGCTTTTATCTGTTCTTGTATTGAATAATAAGAAATAAAATAATTCTCCTGCTTAAGGTAATTTGAGCGAGATTTTTCCCTAGTCATAGTAGAGACCATATTCAAATTTTATTTTTAAATTTTACCAACTGTAAGAAGTATGAAGTAAATATTGTAACATTAATGACGCAAAAACTTGATCAACCAAATAAGGTTTCAACTTAACTCATTTTTTCACACCGTACACTGATAACTACTTCAACCTGAAGACATTTTGCTAATCTATTAAATTACTGTGGCAATAGATTTATTTTTACAGTTAAATTTCTGACGATATCTATTTGTTAGAAATTCTTCATACTTCAAATAATGCCTCTCTGGAGTGCATACCCGTCCCATTTCGCATGTAAGATGGATGGTATTTGTTGTCAACTATCTCGAAAAGCATGATGTTAAGTTTCGGATATTTTGCTATCATTGGAAAGATGAGATCTTTTTCTTTCTATTGAGGCCAATTTAATCCAATTTTAAGCGAAGTGATATCTCGCTCAAGCTATCTCAATACGCTATAGAGATGGAAATTTATATTTAATGTACTTAGTACAAATTCATAAAAATCCATGAATGCCTGTGGGATTCGGAAAGTACGATGTCTCAAACGCTATTATGTATTGCCGAAATTGCAGATTCCGTGCTGGCGAAGAGACCAGCGGCCGTGCCAAGGTAAAGCCGCCCCAGGGCGAAGGAATATCACTGGTGCTTGAAAGTGAATCGCGTCTCTCGTTATTGAGACATCAAGGGATTACCAACACCGAGAAGGCGATGACACGGCAAGGATCAGAAGCTTTATTCATCCACAAACTCGTTGTGCTAACGCCATTGAAAAGTAGCCATGATGAAAGTATATAGATGTCACCAATATCTTCCATTGTCTCCAACCAAGGTGGAAATAAATAAGTTCACTACTTTTCTCTCTTGCTCACGATTTCATACGAGTAACCATTTATCGTGAGGATGACAAATAAACCTGGAGTTCCTGGAAAGAAAAATATTTTCTTTCATAAACCATATGGTATTCGTGGAATGGATCATGAATGACTGGAAAATCATAAAACCCAATCCCATCATTAAGAGATGTTAACTATATTTATGTATTAAAAGAGAATTCGCCTAACTATTTACGCCAGTTATATGACTGCTGATCCAAGCAAGACATGTACGCGTAAATTGAATGAAAACTTAGAAGCAAACCGTACAAATCAAAATCATATTCAGCGAAACTTGAAAGCCCGAATAAATAGTCTTCGCAGGAGACCGATCAACATATTCGAGAAAATTTTCTCGACCTCGTACCTTAGATAATTCGGAATACAAAGCATTATTGCCTTCCTTTGTAAAAATAACTAAAAATACCAGTCGAGGTAAAAAATACTCCATTTCATAAAAAAATGACTACACGTCATAAAAAGGGCTCATCAATGGCTACTCTACCAGCTGATTTGTAGGTTTTTGTGAAGTCTTCCTGTGACTTCCCCGTTTCTCGGATATATTATCACTTCACCTCATATTACATGCTCGCCATCAGGTCTCTCTTCAGTTCCTCAAACCTTCTGCCTCTCCTTATGTCGTCCAAAATCCTCAGCATCACGCATCCTCGACGTTCTCCCTTCTATAACCCTCTTCAACGTGACCTCACCTCACTTTCTTGCCTTCTCCGAACCTGCACCATCAATATTCTCTTCTTTACCACCATATCCAACACCTCCTCGTTCGTCTTCCTCGCCATCCAGGTCAACCTCATCATTCTCCAAACCTGAATCTCAAATGCCTCCAGTCTACGTACAACATCCTCTCTCCGCAAAATTAATACACTCTAAAAAGCAGCTCCACCTTAGCATACGCAGCAAAGATCTAAATGAATCACAAAGCCAGATTCGTTCTCATTTTCAATTAGCATTTGAAATTCTTATCGTCTTTAGGCCGTTTTACACGATGACTATTTCAGTAATGAAAATCGAACTGAACTCAGCATGCTTAAAATCGTACTGTGTAAGGCCGTTGTACACGATGAAAGATTTTGTACAAACAAATGTACATGAGATTGTACGTTCGTCTCAACGAAAGTAGAACAGGTTCTATTCCCCATGCAGGCATTGAGACATTCGCACAAGCGTTCATACAATTTTCCGCTTTACACGATACATTTTCCCTCATGCATGAGTTCACGGAAGAAAATGTACAAGCAAATGTACCAAGTAAAACGGCCTTAAAGGATGTAATCGCATCCGATTACGGAATCGAATTCGATTACCAGTACTGAAAAGAGAAATAAGTACGATACTTATTCTCCATCCGATTCTTGGATCCAACGACCAATCACAGGCAAACAGGCGAGTCGATCGTTTCGAGATAATACCGGTGGCAGCGCTGGAATCTACGAAAATAACAAAGCCAAAATAATCTCTCGAGGAATTATTAAGAATTTTTGAACACTGTACAGTTGTACACTCATTCCGCGATGCCATGATATCGCTCGAATATGCCAAACGATATGGCGCATTTTATTTACATTGCGTAGTTCAGCAATTGCCCGGACAGCGCCATTGCACATTGATATCAGTATCATGTAAACAGAGTCCAAGGCATCGAATTCGATTTAAGTCCCGAATTTGGTTCCGAGTTTGCGACACTGATTTCAGTACTGGGTTCAGTGCTGACCTAAGCATCGCGTAAAACGGCCTTAATAATGACGCAACGCCGTGGACGTATGCCAACAAATCTGATGCAAATTGAGAAAGTGGACAGCTTGCCTAAACTTGGTATCGAACAAAGGACTAATGCGCGGACCTCTACTGCGGTATTTGGAATCAAAGTCATTGCCTAGCAGATTCGTCTGGAGTGTTGCGCTCTATGGCTTAAAGGCGTCGTGGACCATTGGAAAGATGTTAAAAAAGAGAATAGATCCTTTTAAAACTTGGTGCTGGAGGCGGATTCTAAAAGATCAAATGGACGACTACGATGATAATCGAGGAAGTGCACTGAAGAGTGGATAAAATAATGTGAAGCACTATCTGGCAGACGAGATAGACCACACTTAGGGACAATGAATTGGTAAGGAGCATAATATAAGGGAAAACCCCACGAGGAAAACCGAGGGAAATCTTCATTGGCCAACTAAAACGGGATATGAAGCTCTACTGAAGAGCTACTAGAATGACTAATGATAATGACCCGTCTTTATTTCCTCCTATCAATCAACCTGCTGCGGGATATTCCAAGAATACTGCTGCCAGAACAAAGTCAAGAACTTAGGCATGCATGTGACACCTCAGCGCTGTAGAAGATAAGAATTCCTCCTTCCCACGTAGGTACTATTAACGACTACCCCAGAAACAAAACGCGGAACTAATTCTTCAAAACAGATCTCATCTTTCGCCGTTTCTCTCTCTCTCTATTCATTCAGACTTTTTATTCCGATTGAAAAACCCAGGCTGTCCAGCACGAGAAGAGAAGAAACCCGAATAATTTCCGGTTTTCCCGGCCCAAGGCGTAATGATTCCAGCATATGTTACGGCTAAGTATTATGATCTTCGTGGTAAATCTATTGATAGCTCCAAAATTCATAATTACGAGAGTATTTACGCAACTGTGCATTTCATTGAATCAAGGGAACGAACTCATTTTTTCGAATTAGTTAACGATCCACGCACAAAATGAGACGTACGCGCGAGGCGATAGATAATTTGTAATTCATATGAATTTTAAACAGAAGGAGACAACGAAAATTTTCCCGGTGACCTTCACAATACCTGCACTTGTCCTGCTTTTATTCCCAATAGTGGAATTCCCCTCATAATGCCAGTTTTTCCCGATTAGTGAACAGCCTGAGACCACACTGGAGCACTATTAGGAAGGCAAGGTTGAGATTGGTAGGTCATGCTTTCAGACACAAACGAATTATTAGAGGACATAATAGAAGGGAAAGCCCCTTCATAAACACTGAGGGACAAATTTTTAGCCAAATAAAAACGGAGTCTTTATAAATAAGCTACAAGGACATAACAGACTTTGCATGGGACAGGGTAGAATCAAGAATTGTTGAAAGATTTTTGCAGAACTTTGACCAAAGACTTGGAATTGTCACTTGTTGTTCAAGAACATAGAAGGAGGGTGCCAGATGTAAGGAAGACAACTTTAATAAAAACGTATAGATAAGTATTCGTATCTGAAACTCCTTGTATTTTTCCTTTTCATTAGTGCACTGTCCTTCAGATTGCTGTTTGATTTTGCTAGCTATACAGATTTCTTTTAAATGAAGATGACTGATTTGGAATTTTTATGACCGACTTAATAATAAATTGAAATAATTACTAAAACACCATGTTCTTCGCCATAACCAGTGAATGAGTGCTCCAGAACTATGTAATTACCACGAGACACCGTACCAGTTGCGGTGTCGTCGTGGGCCGCTTAGAGGGGGGGTTTACGGATAGGCGAACTCGTCCGCGCCGGCGGCGCAGCGCGGCGCCCCCTAATTAGAATTTCGAGCTCGCTTCGCCCTTCTGTATCTCCTAAACGGCTAAAGCTAGGTAAAAAATAATGAAATGTTAGCCCTGAAGGATCGTAAAATCATAGATTTACTCTAAAAGCAGTTATTATGATGCGACATTTCCATTTTTTGAGTGGGGTATTTCAGACCCCATGCGGCACGTGTTAACGATATCGCAACTCATCAAAAATTTCACATATGTGTTTTCTCATCAAAATGAATGTTTTGACGGGTGGAACTTTTAGCTTTTCCGATTTTCGAAAAATAAGCCGCACCCTAGGCTGCAGTCAATAAACCCTAGGATTGAATAACGTATGATGATGATGGTAGCACTATGTAGGTTCACAATAATCAAGGACGAACGTTTTTTTTGTAGAGTTATTAGTTCAAAATACGTATATAAAAACTTAATTTTGTACCAAATTTTAATTAATAATAATGCATGAAAGATCTAAGGCTTCCCTGACACACAGCGATGTTGGGGGTTGTTCGGGTTTCCGACCGGGTCAAACTCTCCATTTCTGCCGATTTTTCGATGAACGAGTCGTTCATCATCCTCAGGGTATGAGGATGATGAACAACTCGTTCATCGAAACGTCGGAAGAAATGGAGTTTGACCCGGTCGGAAACCCGATCAACCCTCAAAAACCATACATCATCCACGCTAGACACCTCTAATGAAAATTACCACAAAAACAACAATAACGGATGCGAATATCGAAGTTTTTTATTGTTTAGCGCACATCAACTCAACCCCCTGTCTAATTTGAAGCGCTAGCAGCATTATGCGAAGAGTATGAAATTAACGGAAGGCAAGTATGCTGCTGAGTTGTGAAGTGATCATCGCTCTAGAACGAATGGAAAGCGGTCGATGTCACTGCCCTGGATTCGCATATTTCTTTTAACTGCCGCACAGCTTCGTACCTAAATTCCATCGCAAGTAAGATACACTTCGACTGAACTCCATCGGATTCGACACACACCGCCCGACACGACGTTAAATAAGAGGGTCGATGTTCTCCGTCTGACTTTACTGCCTTACAACGAAGTTCCATTAGCAAAAACTTTGACAAAGTGGCGGAAGGGCTGCCGCGTTCCAATGACCCCTTAAAACCCTAGACTGGCGGGAGCAGTCATGATTGCTCCTGACAGGTCCGTCCATGTCAGACAGGCCGAAGGGTAGGAGACAGACGGCAGTCAGCGCAGCGTGTGTCTCAGTGAGGCGGCAGCAAAAATGCGACTGACCTCTGTAAGTGATGGCGTCAGTTTAAAAAACACATTGAGGAAGGCAACGGATATCAACCTCGGCCACTTGAAAATCAGGACAATGAACAGCTTAAATATACATACAAATACATATGGGCCATTCAAGATCAAATCAACAAATTTTTAATAAAAAATTTGAAGACTTGAAGTGGAAACGATCGACCATTTTGACCCTAGTGGTCTCCTATTTCACTCAAAATTGGCGTCCGGGTGTCATATCACCGAAAAGAAGTTAATCTAGAACCATTTTACGAAAGGCATTTAGTAATTTACGCGAACTTAAATTTTTCGCGAATTTGCCGAAAATTCGTGCGATCTATCGTGAATTTCGTCATTTCTCGGCTCCTAATTGTCGTGGAGCAATGAGTATACCCCATATTAAAGCTTAAAATTAGTCTTTTTCAAAGACATAGTAAGAATTATTTCCTTTTTTTGCTGAATATTCAAGTTTAAAAAATTGTTAAATAACGTTTCACAAATACTCCATCTCCGAATAGGCAGAAACTTTTGCCTTACATCATCTGCACGCATTTATCTCACTATCTTGAAAAAATTCCCAGGGCGATTCATAAATACGTTTAGAAAAATACTTAGCAATGCATAATTTTCTCCCGTCCGGCGCCACAGGCTTCGCCCAGGAGCATTCACGCAGTAGATAATTGAATTCGGGCCCATACATGTATTGATTGCTCCAGTGCATTGCATTAAGTGCATCAATAACTTGCAACTGATACATAGGCTGGGACAAATGAATCCCGTTAGTACTGAAAGGGCTACGACTAATGTAAAACTGAGATAGTGAGCCTAGGTACTCCTTTAAATATCCAACAGCTGACGAATGGTCATCTCTATTTCTTGTTTTTTTTGCAAGGAGTTTCACTACCGTAAAACGGCTTGACTTTGCCCCAAAAAGTTTGACTTCATATTTTCTCTTTTGTTTAAAATAATTGAAAAAATTTTGTATTGTTTTCATTCTTTCAGGTTAGATTGTTGACATTTCACAGTTACCGAAAATCACCTTTTTTGACGAGTTTAGTGTTCTGCATATTTTTTTTTTGTTTTTAAAGTCGTTGGAGCAAAGTCAAGCGGGAATCGGGTGACTTTTCCCCAACATTTTTTTCCTATTGTACCACCCAAAAATAAAGCGTTTAGGAGAAAATTTACATCATAAGTATATTTTCAAGAGTATGTATGTACGTCGAATAAGGTGCTTACTGCGATCCTTCCCACGTTCGTAATGGCCAGTGACAACATTTAGTGGTGTAGCATGGTAACCAGTAATACTTGACAGAGATAAGGAAAGAGCGATACTGGGCATCGAAAGCAACAGGGCTAAAGGAAAAATATATAAACATCCGTTAAATTTCAAAAGAGTTAGCGGAGAAACGGAAGAATAAAACTCGCAGGGCCTAGGCCCTGCGAGTTTGTGTGCTTATTAGTGTCCCTCTGGAAGGTAAAATAATGTTTCGTGGGATAAATTCAGGAGTTTTAAGGCTTTGAGGGCATGAATGAGAAGTTTACTTTTGAGAAGAGAAACTTTGAACGCGGTTTCGCGTAAACTTTAATACCTTAATTATTCAATATCCCCAAGATTTTATACGTGTAGAGCCTGTGGAGATCCATAGCAATAAACACATATTAAAAAAGATTAATAAGAACAGTTTAGTTCCTTATGGCTTGAAAAAACTTACTTGGATCACAGCATTTCCAGCTCCCGGCGCGCGTCTCAGGCTCCGGACGCGAGTACGAAAAATCAAATGTAATTTTCGGGGTCGCAAACGAATTTTCAATTTTCTTTCATATCTACCTTTAGAAAGCATTAAATATTCATTTTATATGAGTCATTTGACAGGCACTTTCGTAAAACGCTAGATATTTACTCCTTAATATGAAATTTTGCGTGAAAATAGCGTCCGCCATATTGCAACGTAATATCACCTATTTTTCGAAAACAAACTCCCAAAGTTAAGCAAAGTAAAGTAAAAGAGTGGTTTTAACAGACCTAGCAGTTTTTTATTCGACCAAATTCCTCCCACAACGTCACCCTCAACTTAAATAGGAAGATTTTCGTAGAAAACTGAATTCGAGTGTAATTTTGGTTATGTTTGAGCCCGTGTATCTCAGCAACGGTGATAGAACATGACCAATGACATGCCATTCCTTGGTTGCCAATTAATTGCGAGGGTATGTACTAAGTTTCATGATTCTATCTCCAAAAAAGCCATTTTGGAATTTTGTCCAGCTTTTTTCGATTTTAGCCCACTGTGGGCCTATGAGGAAGATTTATGGGGCCGGAAGCGTGTGCCTACTCAGATTTTCTTACGTTGACAGTGACGCTATCAATTTTTATGGCGACACGTCGCGTTGCCTCAAATGAAGGAAAGCGAAAAACGAGCCTCGTTGCCAGACATCCTTCCTGTCAGCTCACGGTTAATTATAAATAATTGACGCTTGGCACGGCGCCGCAGGTAGGTACTTACAAAACATTTGGAGGTTCTTCTTCCCACTATCTTTCAAGGTTTGCGCCTGTTTCCTTCAGTACATCCTCAGATAATTCCATCTCCACGTCGTCTCGCCATCTTTTCCTTGTAGTTCAAGAAGAGAGTAACTGACATGTTATATGAAAGATTCATCTTTTTCTCGGCATTTCCACACCTCCTCTTCCACCTGGAAGCTTAACTCTGGCAATCTTAACCATTCTTGTGTCTTCCAACCTGCATATGTGACCATTCCATTTCTACTTCCCCCAGATCCCATTCGCAGATATTATCTACATGTTATTCGTTTCCGAATTATTCACGTATCAGTCTATCCAATAAAGATTTCCCTGAGATTTTTATAAGGATTTTCATTTACCTATGTGGTTTATAGAAGTCTGTTAGTTTCGTCCACACTGTTAGTTTTGTTTCCGCTCTTGTCTCTGCCATATACAACTATGTGTCTGACTATTGCTTTGTATATTCTTCCCATAGTCTCCTTTCATATACTTCCACAATGGGACATCTCTATTCCTAAGTATAAGAAGGACATTTCCTGTAGAGTAACTTAATTGATGAAGGTTATATGTTGCAAATTAAAATCATACAGGCGTGCACTGGTTTTTTCATGCTAAAATGATGTTAAATTTTAAATTATATAAATGAGATAAACCACGTTTCCTTTACCACTGGCTAACAGTTCAGTATTTTACCATACTCACTTTACAAATTACTACATCACTGCATAGATATCCATAACGCTTGACAGATTGAGAATAAATACCACCGTTAGAAATATCATGTCGTAAATGTAGATGATCAACATTTTCTGCAATCTTGATCTATAAGAATTTATGCTGCTCATGAGTACGATTGGAATGCATTGTTTTCAATAAACGCAACATTTTTTTTTTAAAGGTATTCAATTACACACATTTAAACTTGTGTCCGTCCCATAGGGCAATGGATTAGTATCTAATTCTCACATAGCTTTCAGCGACAATATATTAACTAGAGGAAATAAATCCCTAACGACACAACATATAATAAGATGAATATAGGTTAAAGAAGAATAGGGATAAATTTATTATTCGCACTGCTATGAATGAAAACATGGAACAGAGACAATTTCAGACCTTGTAATTTTGGTGTAAAATGGGCATCGTAGCTAGGATATAGAGGTTTGCAGCAGCGAAAGACGAATTCAGAAATAGGAGGGAGCTGATAACGAGGACCTTGAGACAGAGTACAAATAATAAGTAAGCGAAGTGGAGCGGAGTGCCATAGTGCAGAAAAGTGGACTTTAATAATAATAATATAAATGTATTGTTCTAGGACATTTGTACTATGTAAAATGTATCCCATACATACATTTAATAGGCTCTGTGGTTTTACAATGGAGAACATACTTTACCGAACTGAATACAGTCAGGTTTCTAATAATGTAGTCATACAGATATTCCGGGGTTTCTCTATCTCTTTTATGAATTATTTGTTTTATTTCATAGGTGATCCATGGGTTTGGGTTTCGCTGAGGCTTTACCTTTTTCAAAGGAGCATGAACATCTAGTAGTTGATTTAAATTTGACATAAAAATAGACACTTTGGTTTCAACAGAATTTGTGGAGGTAAAATCTGTCCATTGCAGATTATCAAAATCTTCCTGAAAGCCTAAGGGATCGAATTTACTCAAGTCTCGACAACAAATGCTTTCTGGTTTACAATTTGGAGTTTAAGGTAAAATTTTATATCTATTAGGTCATGGTCAGATAGAAATGGAATGGGATGTTGACCATGTTCTTTAATTTTTTAAATGTCGTCAACAATAAATAGATATAGAAGAGTACTATATTCCGCAAGGTGATGCGTAGGAAGTGATGGGACCAACGAAATATAATACCGATAGCACATTTCTTTAATGTAGCGACTATCGTACGTTTCCTTCAATAAATCTGAGTTAAAATCGCCACATATGACAATAATGCTATAGGAGGGAAGCAGATCTGCAAGCCCAGACTCAAAGCAATCGCTCAAATAACCGATCATTGGTGGCCTATAAATACCAGCTAACAAAATTTTACCGGAGTGACAATAAATGTCAGCAAAGATGAACTCCGGCTTCCGATATTCACTAAAACATGAAAGTATCTTATAGCTGAGACATTTCTTAACATATAAACAAACTCCACCTCCCATTCTGCCCTGTCTATCATTCCGTACCAACGTGTAATTGTCTAAGGAAACGTACTCAGACGGAACGGAGGGTTTCAACCAAGTTTCAGATATGGCAATCGCATGATAATCACTTTGCAAAATAAAATTGCGGAACTCGTCGACTTTAGGGAGAGAGGAAGAGCATTGGCCGCAGGTGTTTGAGATGTGGGCGTGGAGGAGGATGGGGAAGATGCGATGGAAGGAAAGGAATGTTTTGGAGGAGATAACGAGAAGGAAGAGTCGGTGGTAGGAAGAGGTAATGATGGGCGAAGGGTTTCTGAGGGCCTTGATAGAGGGTAGGATGTTGAGTTGGCGGGAAAGGGAAAGAAAGGGTTGTAGAGAGGTAGGACGTCTGCTGGCATGAAGAAATCAAGTAGGTAGATACGGCTTTACTTATGAAAAATGTAGAAGATTTTTAAGTCTATTCCAGAGGCAGAGAAGGAATTTAGAAGAGGCAATAAGGGGCGACGGTATGCTAAAGGTATATCGCGGACGACAGTGACGACATTATGACGTCGCAGCCAAGATAAATCTCGATTGCTGCAATACTAAAGTTAAGTTTACTCAAGGATATGAAAATACAACCTCGACATTTTCGATTATTTCCAGCTCTTCCTAAATGAGACCCTTGAGGTTACCCACGGCACGGCTACTCACGGCGTAATTGCTAGGCATTTCGAGCACTACCATGATTGGATGCACGAAGCCTCACGCTGGCTGATGTCGCCGGTTGGGAAGAATACAGGGCGGGGCCCGTTAAAAGATCGACCGATTAGATAAGGCGATCCCACGAAGCCGAGTTTAAGGAAATCCTCAATTTTGATAAGATATACTAGTTCCGACACATCTTCATCGTAAAAAACGTGAAATGCCCCTCCTACCCTCCTGCAGGGAAAGGGGGAAGCGGTGAGAAAATAAAATTCGTTCGAGATAGAGATTCCACGCCAATAAAAACATAAAGCCGAGGTCTCACGGTCAAAATTGTTGATAGAAAAATTGACGAAACGAGTTTTGAGCATCGAGTGACAGGCAATTAAAAAAAAAGTTATTTGATTTCAGGTCATCAATCTGTCAATCAGTCATATTCTTGGAATTAAATTACATTTTATTTTTTAAAAATAGGATTGTTTTTTAGTTTTTGCGACAGAAAGTTCACGTTCAAAAAGAAACACTGATGGTGACCACTAGTTATACTGAAACAAAGGAGGTTCCACAGCGACCGTGTGAGTCAAAACAAATATCGGATTCCACCTTTTTGTAGGCATGGTAGAAAAAAACACCGCATTCACTGAATATTATTATATTCTTAGCTATTAGAAAACAAAATTTTAAATTACGAATATACATTTTTTTTAAACTTTTTCCCCGGCCGCAGGAGCAGAATTCAGCGCCATTTCTACAAAATTAAAGCATTTTGACTTCAGTTCCCGTAGCTATTTGCTAATAACGCTAAAAACTTCGGTGGATTGGTGCCTTAATATTACCACCATTTAATTTCCTGAGATAATTCGCTTCTTATAAATTGTTTTCAGCAAAAATGGCAGTAAACATTAGTCAGGAAAATACTATTTTCCTACATTTAACACCAATTCTTACAAATAACACCATGAAATTTCAAATTCAATTTTTAAAAAGTGTTAAAAGGTAGGACTCCCATGTTCATACCAAACAAATCACTCGTTTTTCTATGAGTGGCCACAATAAAATTGATACTGACATTTAGGTACTATTAAGGTGGAACCTCCTTCAGTTAGCTATTATACACTTTTAAATGAAATGTTTTGACGCTGCGCGCCGACGAAAAACATGCCTCTATGACGACTTTGTTTTTGGGCGTCATTCTGAAGTAAAAGAATATGATAAAGTATGAATGTTGACCTTTTTCCTTCGCGGAAATATCTAATAGAAGAGCACTATTGGTTTGCAAGGTATTGAAAATACGAAATTACTAGGCTCTTATTCATTAGGATATATCTATCAACAATCCTAAAAAACACTTCGTTTGAACACTGGATCAAGGACGCGACCAAGTTGGTTTTCATTGTAGCGTAACTGTGTAGTAAACATCAAAGATCCTGAGTTAAGTATGAAAAAAACACACAGACATGATTATGTCAAGAGACATTTGGGGGTGTTTTTTCTATTTGGGGATAATATTGTAAGTAAGTTCTGCTGTTTTTTCTGTCGTTCTAAATTTACATTACATGGAAGTAAGGAATTAAATCCTTGATTTATTACAATCTTAAATTTCCAGCAAATGAAAAACCTACTTTTCCAAAAACTTATTCGGCCTATGACACGATACTCAAACGTGTTATGTCAAAGTCTTTGTCGAAGTTATGTTCGTGCGTAGGGAATGTTATTTCTCAGCTGTTTTTCAATCAAGAGATTCCATATGTACTCTTTATAAAATTTATCTTCCCGAGAATTCCAGAATTTATTTTTTCTTGAGGATTCTTGTGATATCTCAAGTACGAAGGCAATCGCTTGAGAAGTATTACTAAAAATATTATTTTTCTAAACAGTGGCAATGAAAGGTAGCAGATCAACATTTGTAAAACTAATTTTAAATATTATTTCTCACACTAATGTGATTTACTTAATAAGTACGATAGTAATTTTCTAAATTAACTCAAAATGAAAATTTGCCCTGACGGCTAGGGGGATCGTCTTCCACCACGATGAACTTCAAAACTTAGCCAATAAAATGCATCAGTATAAAATGCACGTGGAATGCGCTTGCACTAGAGCTACTCACAGGAACTCGCTGAACGGATGATTCATTCCTATGCCTATCAAAAAATCTGGAAATATCAAGAAAAAAATTTTTAAGGCTCTAGATTCTCGCATACTTATTGAGAAAAAGCATTTCCGGAGAAACGAGAAATTGAAAAAAAAAATAAAAATAGAAATTTCTCGGATATTCTCGTGACGGGAATTCTCGAGCGCAATCCCTAACCGTGCGAAATCTGCTCAACGGAGCGCCGCAAATGTGAAAAAGGAAGACGAAAAGGATTAGGGCTGCTTCACACAGACAAAACTGCGAAACGCGTCGGCGGGCTGAACTCAAATTAAGCGCGAGTCTTAATTTCGGCAAAGAGAGAGGTCTCCGGTCCCCCATCTCCTTTTCTTCTATTTTTGATTCCCGCCGCGCTGGTCGCCGTGGCAACGGGGGTGGGGGTACGCGACCCAATTCTCGAATGAGGGGGAGGAGGGGGGAAGGAGGAGACTGCGAAGGCCGCCCCGCATCGAGGCTCGCGCCCCCCTTGCCCCCCGCAGCCCGCAAACCGCCGCCACCAACATTCCGGAAAGGGGACGGAATAGAGCAGAAGGGCCCGATGGTCGAACAAGAAATCGCAACAAGACAAAACCATCACCCGCGAAATATTTGGCCGCACGGGCCGGGATTAGCCCGCGAGTTCCGGCCCGTCCAGCCGGGCCACGGGCCGAAATCACCAGGAGCTTTCCATTATCCTTGGTGCCCAGCTCGCTTCGTAAACACATCCGCGCACTTGCTTTCCATTCGTTTCAGAGCTTCGGCATTCACCTACAGGCAGCGCACTTCAAAACAGATCGGGAGCGGAGTGAATGTGCGATAAACAATAAAAAAAACTTTGAAACCCTTATTTGCGAATGTTGTTTTTGTGTTGGTTTTCAGTATAGCCAGCCACGGTGGCGGCGGGGTAACGTCCCCACCTGCTAACCCGACGGTCGCTGGTTCGAATCCCGCTGTGGGAATGGGTTTTTCTCCACTCTCAGCATGGGTGCTAATTTGTGTCGTATAATTATAATTCACGGTATCCTGAAAATTCGTCATAAGTGTAAAATATTTGGCCTTAACCTCGAGGACGGTGGCACCGTGCGAAGTTTCGACTTCCTCGGCCCATGGTATGTCTGGCAATCGGAAACACCTAGCTCCTACTTGATCACACAAAAATTCAAAGGGGAGACGGATGCCTTTCGGACGGATCCCTCCCCACTGCACTCCGCGCACTGGGGAGGGATCCGGGTTCGAATCCCGGTCAAGGCTGATGGTTTTCCTCATGGAATTTTCATACCGTTGGCAGTATTCCTCTGTTATTTCTACCGGATACGATCCATCCATTAACATGGCTTATGTCAACATCATGAGTGAGAGGGGGCACGTAGACTGAGGTAGATTAAACTTCAAGGTAACAAGGCAGGAACTGGGAGTAGGTTTTTATAGTGGGTTTACAAAAGATTACGATGCGGGGCGGAAATAGCAAAGGATGATTACTTCCTTTGTTCTCTTCTTCTTATAATCTGAAGGAAGGTTTAGGAGGGCACTCGGTTTTAAGGTAGTTTGAGCGAGATTTTTCATTAGTTGAATTAGGCCACAGACCAATAGGCCATATTCGAATTTTATTTGAAAATTGATACAGTAGGAAAAAGCATGAAGTAAATATAGTTATGCTTGTGACGCAATAAATTAGCTTTATAGGACCTAACATCTCAGTATTTCACTAAATATACATATCTATGGATTGAACTTTACGAACTTGAAGTTGTCGCAGAAAGATAGGAGTGAAGAATAGACATTTTAGGGGAAGGGCTTGACCTTGCAGAACAAGAGAGGCCGGTGCAGTCCCCTGCCTACAGTCCCAGATCATCTACATCTACATACTACCCCGCAAGCCGCCTCAATAGGCGTGTGGCGGGGGGTGTTAGGACACCAGCCGTTTACATATAAAAAGGAAACGCTCTATGAAATTACGCCTTGCATTTATTAAAGTCCCTTATTGTTCGGGGGAAAAACGAATTCCCATACCTATCCGTTCGGCAAAATATCTCTCTTAATTTATCGTTTCTGTCGGACCTGGAAATATAGTGGGGTTCTAATATGATGTTCTCCGTGTCGCTCTGAAAGATATCTATTCTCAATTGCTCAAGTAATCTAAGCCTAGCGCGCAGCCTCCGAGTCTCTAGCGGCTCCCAGCCTAATTCGTTTAACATCTGCGTAACGCTGTCTGTACGCCCGTAGCAGTTTTTGACGAATCGCGCAGCTTTCCTTTGTATTTTATTAAGTTCCCGAATTAATTCTTTCTGCACCGGATCCCATATGCTTGCTGCATATTCAAGGTGTGGCCGGACGAGTGCGAAATAACACCTCTCTTTTACTTTTTCATCTGAGAATCTTCCCACAATACGCTTGACGAATCCTAGCTTCTTCAGAGCTCTGCCACAAATATTTCTTATATGTGTTCCCCACGATAGGTTTGAGGTTATCGTAACTCCCAGATACTTAACTTCATCTGTCGCCGTTATCTTAACACCATCCACAGCATATACACGGGGATAGTTGGACGACCTCCGCAAGAAATGTACCGCCGCACATTTGCTCAGATTAAGTTCGAGTCCCCACTCTTGGCTCCACACATGAACGTTGTTTAAATCCGATGATAGAATTTCAAAGTCAGAGTGATCATTTATTTCGCGATAGATGACAGCGTCGTCAGCAAATAAACGTATTTTACTGCTAATTCGAGAGCATAGATCATTTATGTATATAATGAACAAAAGGGGGCCGATTACGCTTCCTTGTGGGACACCTGATGTCACTTTAACTGCATCAGAGCTAATTCCGTCAAGAACTACTTTTTGCTTACGATCACTCAGAAAGTCGCGTATCCAGTTTACTACTGTTTCGTTTAGGCCGCATGACTGTAATTTGTATAAAAGTTTGTTGTGAGGTACCGTGTCGAAAGCTTTCTTAAAATCTAGGAATAATGCGTCCACTTGTGTTTTCGATTCACCAGATTTGAGAACGTCATGAAGAAAGAGCGCGAGCTGTGTTTCACATGATCTACCTTTCCGAAAGCCGTGCTGACAGCCATGAAGGAAGTTACGACTGTCCAGGAACGTCATGATATTGCTAACGACGATATGTTCGAGTATCTTGCCTATAATAGACGTTAATGAAATTGGTCGATAGTTCCCTGGGTCATGTCTGTTTCCCTTTTTGAATATCGGTGTAACGTTTTCAATTTTCCAGTCTATTGGTATCTTTCCTTCAGACAATGACTTCTTGAATATTATGTCTAAGAACGGTGCGATCTGTGGCGCTAATTCCTTGAGGACACGCGCGGGTATTCCCTCCGGACCCGGAGATTTACTATTTTTGATCGACTGTAGCTGTTTAGTTATCCCATCACATTGAATAGTGATTTCTTTCATCGGTTCCTCAGTGAATGAAATGTCGAAATAACATGGAGTATCGTCTGTAGTGTATACACTTTCGAAGTGGGAATTTAACGTGTTAGCTTTGTCAATATTATCGGTGACAAGTTTGCCATAATCGTGCGCCCTCGACTGACAATGAGCACGGAAAAGCTGTGACACCGAGAGGGAAACGTGACGCGGCTTCAGTTTCCACGGCTTAAGATCGAGATATCACTTCACATTCACTTTTACCAATTTAGCCTCATTATAAATAAAAATATTTCACCTTCATCGAATAATGTCAGGGCTTAAGCCATTTGGCCAGTTCCGCTTCAGGTCGAAAGCTGGTCCCTCCACCGCTTCTTTGGTCGTCCGCAACTGGGAGGTTAGAAAAAACATGGAGACAGGATCCCAAAAGATTATTGGAGCTGAATCCGCCATTACAGTGGGCACAGATTGACGACTTTGTCCTGCTTACGTTTCCAGTGGCAGAGTTTGACTTTCGTCGATTCTATGTTAAAATCCACCGTTACATTTAATTTGTTTATGGTCATGGAGAATATAGTCAGCCGAGGGTCACAGTTATTTCATCTCAGATGTCTTTATCCTTTCGATTTGTCTTGTTGCTAATACCCATGTTTCAGAGCCATGAGAGCTTTGGGATTACCATTGTATGGTAATTTTTTTTTAATGCCTCTCGGTGAGAGGGGGAAAAATATCTCTTTTAACAAAAAATATCAACCACTTACCGCACTTCTTATCGGGACATTTGTCAAAAAAAAGAGAAGTTTTCCATGGGACATGGTAAAGCTGTGCTTCTAGAGGAGAGTTATTTAAAAAATGAGTAAATTCTGACGCAATGATAGCGTCAGAAATGTAATGGGATGTATTTTGTGCATTGTCTCAATAATTTAAAAAATAATTATTGCTTACCACAATATTTTTAAAAAATCATAAAAACCTTTGATTTTGAGGGTGTTTACAGCGTAATACTTGAAACAAATGAGTCAAGTTAAAGCCTCATTTATGAGTACATATGTAGATAATTACCGTGTGGTTAAGTATTATGGTACAAAGTTTTTGCGCCACTGAGTTCACAATAATTACTTCACTCTTCGAACAAGAGCATAACTTTTAAAATGAAATTTGAATATGGTCTCCATTACTACTAACGAAAAATATCGCTCAGAATACCTTCTGCGAGCTCTTCGATGAGATCCTCAACGACGAGAACAAATTGCTCGACCGGATGCGTGTCTCCAATCCGATCAAGGACCTTTTTCCGGAGGTGGGCGCGTGACTTTGGCGCCCCCACTCACTCACGCATCGAATCAATCGGTCAATAACACATAAGAGGCGGCGTGGTCGAGGGGAGAATAACGACAGCAGCCTGGCCGAAAGTAAAGGAATTCGGCCTCAACCCGCTAGACGACGACGAAGGTACGGTGGGGGGAAGGGAGAGGAGGGGGTGCAGTGATACGTATAGTGGTAGCGAAAATTGTTGACGCAGTTTGAGACAACGAGAGGATGGCTCGTGTGGAAGGGATCGGTAAAGGACCAGAGGGGAGAGATCACTGTAGGCAACGCTGCCAACATTACTGTATTTAACTTGAGAGGGTGTGAAAGTGTCAGAAGCGCGTTATAAAATAATGTTTTTGATCCAAACAAAGAGCCAAGTTCCACTAACAAGAGGCTTCAACAAAAATATCACCGCATTTCGTACCACTACAGGTAGGTACTTCCGACCTTCTTCCAACACCTCAAAATGGTGTTTGTGTTGTATAGGAATAACCTGCGTGATAGGGAACGTAGATTCAGGCAATTTTTTCTGATGGAAATGGGGTCGAAAACTCATTTTTTCAGCACAATGACGACATGAAAACTTGACTATTCATTTGTTATCTTGAAAATACACTACCCTAAGCATAAGTGAAAACATTTAAAGAACGATACATATTATATACAAATATCATATCTCTTTCATTCAGAATAGGTCACCGTAATTAGGCGTTGGTTGGTTGGGTTTACTGGGGTGGCCACCGACAGCTGAGATCATTAGCGCAATTTAGGATAGGTGGGTACGTAAGTTAGGGAAGGGTCATTTGGGGGATTGAATACGGGATGAGAGAAATACGGTATCGACGTTAGCCTGCTCTCAACGAAGGGAGCCACGAGGACCACAGATCCGACGGACGAAGTACTACTTACGGACGTACTGAGAATCACATAAAGAGCTCTTCTCGTGGCACCCAAGTAGGGATCGGGATTTCGCCGGTAAAAATCGCCGCTTGCGTGAAATTTAAACCCTGGCCATCAGGATGGGAATCCAGGACTCTATCCACCACATCAACCAGTTACTAGGCGTTTTCTCGGCAGTGCAAAACGTGCTGGACAACATTTTCTGGCCGTGGCCGCAGCTTCGTAAGCAAGGAATTTGCAATCAAACTCCATCAAACAGAAAAGGCTTGGAATAACAGCTCGACTTGAAGCAGCCTCGAGTCCAGATTTTTAGATGACATGAGGTTTCAGGCTCTCTAAAAATGAAGCCGTAGGACTTCACGGCAGCATCGCCATACTAGCCAAAGTGGGGTGAGGTTTATTTCATGTAGTTCAACTGATCAATGAACACTACCCACTTTCCCTGTTATACATTCAATATCATAGCTACCCCACGTTGACTCATCTTCCCTAATATAAATTACCCTGCAACAAACACTCCAAAAGTCCCCTCTATCCCTCCAACTCACCTCGCACAGCCCGAAAGCATATATTTTCCCTTTCACCAATTCCAGTTCAATATTTTCTAGCTTCCCTTCCCTCATCATAGTCCTAATATTCCAAGCTTATATTTTAACAACTGATACCCCCTTCTTCTTCTTAGACTTCTACTTAGCCGGTAATCCTTGTACCCTTGTATCAGGAGGAATGGCGGTGAAAAACCCGGCGTAGGCGCTAGCCTGCGCGTTAAAAATGGCGCCACGAGAACCAAGGTTAACATCCCATCCGACGGACGGAGCACTGTACTCGCTCCACTAAGTGCTCTCCACTTAGTACTCAATTAGGGATCAGGATTTCACTGAATAATCTCCGCCACTCCTCTACGATTCAAACCCAGGCCCTTAGGATGGAAGGCGAATATAAATCCGATTCCCTCGAGCGATCGAATCTCGCCCGGAGCATGGTCGATGTTCTCGCCTGCCACGAGAATTTAGTTCCGACATAGGAGGATGCGATATGACAGGACAGGAGTTGAGAGCTGCTTAGATCCAGAGTCCACATTTACTGCATGCGTCAAATCATTGGAGGCGATCCAAAGACGGCAGAACAGGTGGAATGGAGAGAGGATGTAATGAGTAGCACAAGGGGGAGACGGGGGTGGTGCCTATCGAAAGGAGATTGCGTTAGGGAGCGGGAATGTGGTGTGGGTGTGTGGCACGAGATGATTCTACGACAGTCATGCAACACGCGTCCCAGTTCAAGGTCTAACCCTACATGCTCCCCCGACCGCCATAAGCACAGACCGAAAGCATACCCGGTCGATTTGCTTCTATCTTGTTCAGGTTCCTTGTTAAACGAGGTGCCGCATGGGTTTATCTTCTTTTTGAGGAGCTGAATAATCGTATCGTAACGTCTTTCTATGAATGGGGCGTAGTAGCATCAACGGACCTAATTGTTGCACTCAAAATACTGCATTAGCTTTATCTGGTTTTTCTGGCAGTAAAGTATTATTTTTTAGATATGGCACGGCTTTAGAAGCACATTGGGGTGGCCTTGAGCCAATGCACTTCGACTCCCGCGGTCGGGTATCTTCCATCTCGGTATTTTTTACGTGAATACATCTCCAAAATCATACCGACAATGGGGTAATGGGGTAACAGTACGAAAACGGAGATTCCACGCTTGCAGGATCATCCATTCCGAAATCTTAACTCAGTCACTTCATGACACGTTTAAGATAAATGAGGTCTCGTTCCATCAGATAGAAGAATACGATGCGAGCATGACCTCGAGTAGTCACCGTGCATGTACAAGGTGAGAGTGGGGGGGGGGGGCAGAAGTTACCGGCAACGATTTTACGCGCGGGGTAAAATAACAGCGCGTTATGTCTCGCGACTGCGATGTGCCGGCGCGCTGATCTATTTAATCCAAATAATTGACTGCGTACATTTTCTGCAGGCCAATCATAAAAAGTAGTGACATTTAAGATATAAATTCAGTTTTCGGCCAACACTCGCAAAAAAAAACTCCAGGGGAAATACGAAAGAACGTATCTTCTCGAAATGGACTTCTAATTTCCCACACATCAGACTCCGTGGCGTAACGGATGAGACGACTTCGGATACGTTGGAAATTCGAAAAGGCGCGCGCCGTAAAGTAAGGCGCAAGCACCTTCACCTCCTATAATTATTACCTGCTAAAGCAGACGCTTAGGTGTAGCAAGACTTGGTGGCACTCACCAGCGGAGCATCAGAGGTCACTGAAGGTGAATCAAGCGTTAATAAGCGAGCGAAGGTAACGAAGGACTCCCCGAAGGACCTCTGGAGAGACTCTTTGCCTCACCTATCTTGTATACTTTCCTCTCCCTTGCGTCACGCTCATCACAAGCAAGTGCCACTAAGTTTCGCTACTCCTTCACCCACGTAAACCTTTCACCGGGATCCTCGACAATGCCACACATGACTTTTTCTCTCTCTCTCTGTTCACAGGACACTTGACTCGGTAGGAAGAATATTCAAATTTAGATGTGGAAATATTGCCGTACTTTGCTGTTGCAACAAGCGAATGAGAATGGGTTAAGGCTTAGCTGTTGCCCTAGAACAAACTTCCGCATGAGCTTTTCTTGAGAGCCACGTGGAGTTCTAGGAGAGCGATAGTACGAGGATAGGGATGATTTCCGTGGGATTATCCCCTTCTCGCGGAGGCTCCGAAGGTAAAGAGCGGAGTTCTGCATAAGCCACCGAAGCCCTAATTGAAAACCCACTCGCCATGCCTAAAAAAGATCTTCCTCACTCCAATGACTCTCTCCAAGAAATATATGCCCTACCGCCGGAATTCTCACGCGAGTTCCAATTTGGCACTGACTTCCAAAGCATATTCAGGAATATACTACCAAAACAAACTTTGAGCAAGCGATATTAATCCATTAAAAATCATGTCGAGTCACTTAACGAAGCAGTAACACTCTAATATCAGCATTCGCAACTGATTTCGGTAACGGTTTTTCATTTTAACCATGGATCTAATGATTTAAAATCTAAAAAAATTTTGCTTAAATAGATTGGCGAATAATACATAAATTTTCGACTATTGATCTTGAGATACGTCTTTCCCGTAATTGCATACCTAACAAACTTAGAGCTAACGATTAGTTTCCAAATCAAATTGCTGCGTCTGAGTTCCTGCATACGTAGGGTCACGACGACATGCACGAAGGGTCGACGCACACGAGTGACCCGCTGACTCCACAGCTGAGGTATACAACATTGCACACAAAAAGCAATACAATAAACGTTGAACTGTTCCAGATCTGTCATTCCTCTATGAGAACAGATTCTTGGCCACAGGAACTTGCGTCCTCAAAATACGATAAACGAAAGCGTGCACGTAATAGCACTGACAGGCAACCCGATGAAGCTGAATGATTTTTTTATTCACTAAGAATATCACTTTTTCGTGAATTTCCTAGCACAGAAAATCCCAAACAGAGGTGCGCGCACCCTTTAAGGTGCCTGAAGCGGTAATTATGGATCATTTAGTGAACTTTATAATAAGTTTTAAGGTAAGTCGAAAAAAAATTCTTGGACACCATTTTATTCAAATGTATCCACGTTATGCGGAGGAACTCGTCATACACGCGGTAGTGGAAATGATGCAAGACATATTTCATTCTTTCCTTAATTGAAACATGTTAAAACGAGCTTTCGTCACGGTATTCGAAATTTAGAAGAAATCATATGGAAATATGTTGTTTTAGAATGCTGGTCTCCGCGTGACACCTTGATATTTGTTAGCAACACTATGATAATAAGAAATGTTTTAATTCGCGTTACGACGATAATCTGCACATACGTAATCGAGTTAAAACGAAATATATGTCATGAGCCATAAGGCTAAATTTTAAAATAGTATTGAATTGCCAAAATCCATGTCAGTATGTGCATTTTTTCACGTTTACCTGAAGATATCACTAATGAGAACACGTATGCAAATTTTTTACGCTAATCTGTGCATAAAAAATCGTCCCGAACACCTTTAATGGGCGATTCGTCGGCGCTTAAGGGTAACGTGACAAAACATGAATAATGGCGCATCCACAGTTGAAATCGTAGTAAGATTGTAAATAAAAAAGATTTTTCCAATACGAGGGATACAATTTTGTGGAAGTGGGTGACTGATGGAGTACGCAAATGAAAAAGGGTCTCCGAACCACTTCCCTAGCGGGTGATTGATCGTCAGCCCAAGTTTTGACTACTTAGCAAAAAAAATAGTGATACAGACACATGGCATCTATCTCGTCCCTTCGCGGATTGGCGCGTGCACCGCCGAGTCAGCACCAGCGGCTGCACGAGGGAGGTGCGGATAGAAGGTCGAGGTCGCGGTGACCCCCACGACACATTACGGGAGTGGCGGCGGAGATATGTGGTGCGCGAAAGGGCATGGGGGTGGGCGCGCATTTCTCCCTCTACCCCCGCCCCCACCTCCACCACCCCCCTCCTTCGCCTCGGACGGTGTGAGCACTGCGTAGATCTGGGTGGTATTTTTAATATATTGGTCTTCATTTCAATAAATTTAGCTATTGAAATTTCAATATCCAACATCGGGTATTCACTATTTATCCAACATATACCAACAGGTATGTACATAAATATTTAATACTCACTCAGTGAATCAACCCGAAAGTTGGTTTGGATAGTTGAGGGTAGAGCTACCCGGACTAAGCCACAGGCGTGTGAATTTCACACATTCAGGGTAGAGGGGCCAGTTCCTTTCCCTAGGCCACCTCGACTTCCGAGGATTTTTTGTTGTTCGGGGGCGTCCAAAGGCTTCACCCGGATTTGAACCCGGGACCCTTCGATCAGTAGCCAAGCGCTCTACCCATTAGGCCACCACGCTCCCCTCCTCCAAGAGAGATATTTAATACAGACAACGAATATTCCAACAAACCAATATTAAAAATTGAAATTTGATAATCTAATTAATATTAACTGACACCGGTTAAGGTAGGTTTGAATGGAAGTAGAAAAAATTCCCTACATTTTTGCATGCGCAGGACCCTTTCTACCAATATTTCTCATTTCATCTCAGCATATTTCCTACTATCCTTCATCCAGTCCATAAAACCTATTCTCTTTCTTCCCCTTCCCCGCTTACTCAACGTTCCCCCTTATATTACATCCTTAACCCTTCGCCCCTCATTACCTCCTCCAACCACTTACCATGCCTCCCCCTAATATCATCCAAAAGTTTCCTCTCCTCACTAACTAGGTCAAGTACTTCCTCGTTTGTCTTCCTTTCCGTCCACCTTCTCCATTCGTCTCCACACCCACATCTCGAAAGCCTACAGCCTACTCTAGTCCTCTTTTCTCAAGATTCCACGTTTCCGCTCCATACAACGCGACACTCCATATCAAGCTCTTCACCAGCCTCTTTTTTACATCCTTACCCAAGGTCCCGGTCATCAACTCCCTTCTATTACTGAACGCTTCGCTGATCGAATATATCACTATAAAAATTGTGATGACTTCGTTCCGCGTCTCGAGTGGGCTCACTGAGAAAATAACAGTTGTTGCGGAGTGAAAACGCAGAGATGTTAATCTTCTGTGCTGCCAATGAGGGCCTTATTCCTGTCCCTGAGTGATATCCTAGTAATCGTCATGACTAATTAGTGTTCTTCACTACTTTCGTAACCATGCAATATCAAAACACATAGTATTAAAAGAAGCCATACGTTTGCAGGGTCGCCATCCTTATAGAACCATGAATATTGAGCCATAAGACACTTCTGCAGAGATCACGACTCTTCCAATATTGATGCATTAAAAACCAGTGTTCCAATACTACTATATTAAACACTGGGAATTGAATATTGACACAAAATAATAATTGATCCTACAATATCCTCTAGCCGATAAAATGAGGGAATCAAACAATAACTCATTGCGCATATATTGGTAACTGGTTTATCAACTATTGATCTGAAACAACGCCCTGCGTATACGCGCCTCAGAGAGAAGAAGATTACGAGAGCCGGACTGGTGTGGTGGCTAGAGTACTGGCTTCCAATCCCGTGGGTCCGGGTTCGAAACTCGGAAGTAGCAGAGATTTTTCAGCAGAATTCCCATCCCCACTTGGGTGCTATATGAGGAGAAATTCAAATGTAGGGTTTACTCCGTCCGTCGTATAATACATTACACAGTGCGGACGTATTTCGATAAAAGATTATGCTAATGCCTACGCCATGTTTATCAAAGTCTTTTCTCCTTCCCCGATCAATTTTTCTTCTAATCCTGAATCACTCGGTCATTTTTCACGTGCAAGGTCAGGGATAGCGGATATGACAGCTCATTTGTTGGCTTGGTGATGTCATCAGGTATGGTGGATTAGAGATATTCAGGGATAGCGGCGATGGTAGGGGAACCCCTAAACCCTTTTCCATCACTTGTGACCGTCCTATTTTCCGTCCCTTTACACGCGCGTGAAAGGACCTGAAGTCACTCGGAGCACACGGCATCAAATAGCGTAGGTATATATATATATATATATATATATATATATATGTATGTGCATTTATAAAAAAAAAAGTAATACACTAAACAAACACAGAAACACGCAAAAAGGACACTCACAAATAAAACTTGGACGTTTCGGCGGTCATGCCGCCATTCTCAGCGGTAGAAGAATCAGAAGAAGATTCTTCTACCGCTGAGAATGGCGGCATGACCGCCGAAACGTCCCAAGTTTTATTTGTGAATGTCCTTTTTGCGTGTTTCTGTGTTTTTGTTTAGTGTATTACTGTTTTTTATGGCCACACGTGAGTTTAAATTAACTGAGGACTGTAAACGACACGGAAATAATGAAAGCAATTACAGCAAAAATAACCGAGTGATAGGGAAAATGATGGTGTGAGCTATCGCTTTCCCTATAGTTGCAAATCTATAATCTCACATGATCCCTGGACTTGAACGTGAAAAATGACTGTGATATTCAAGATTCACCACCCTACCCATCCACCCACGATGGCGGAAACGCCCTCAGTCTTGCGTCGCCTCTGCAAGCAAACGACCCAAGTGAAGAAGAACGGGCGAATGAAGGAGAGGAGCAACACTAGGAGGGGGTAGGGAGGGGTTCGCGATTAATCGTTCGATGCCCAGCCCACATATCAAGAAAGCAAGGGGAAGTGAAGTACATACATGCGGGGGTGGAGGCGAGAGAGAGAGAGAGAGAGAGAGATAGGGACAAAGAGAGAGAAAGACACACGCGCTCAAAGAAATGATGAAAATGTGGAATGAATCAGAGACGACCTCGTGCGATCCAACCGTCGGATAGTTGACAAATTCATTGCAGATCCACGGAATTACCGATAGAGAATGGGCAGAATGATTGTATGACGAGGGTGAATCGTGAGATGATTGAACAAGAGAACGATTTTCTTTACTTCGGGCGCATATCTGTGAAAGATGTGAGGACAGATTATGAGATTAAAAAAAGGCGAATGCTGGAAGGAAAGTCTGAGATAGTGTGAGGAGTATATCCAGGAATGAATGCTTGTCTGAGAAAGCAATAATTACAGTTTACTAAGGTATACTCCTTCCCACTTTATTATATAATTGAGAAACTTTGGTATACCAGGATAAGCATAAGAGTAGGCTAAAGTAAGTGAGTAAAGGATAATGGAGAGAAGTGTTTGCCGTAAAAGACTAACAATAAGAGAGGGTAAGGAATGAGCTGGTAAGGGAAGAATGTGGAATAAATGCTACGGTAATGGACAAATATGAAAGGAGCGTGCTTCGTTGGCTTGGCTATGTTGAGAGAATGGATGAGAGTCGAATAACAAAGCAGACTCATGATTAAGGAGAGAATGCTGTGAGAGGAAGGGATGAACTGCGAAAGTCATGGGTGAATGTGGGGGAAGACACTCTTCAAGAGAATGAATATTAGGAGTCTTAAGAACAGGAAGGCGCGCACGAAGCAATGCATATATGTCACTGAAGCAAAAGAGGTATGCAAGGGAAGGGTGGTATAGAAGAAATAGTTGAAATACTGTCAGTTTTACAGGCCTATCACCGAGAATGAAACTTTTTGTGACTGCGACCACCCCGAAAGGGAGCAGCGTGATGCTTAACCGTCAAGTTTCGAAAAACGACTCGGGCATGAGGAAAATCAGAGCAAAAATTGTCCCCAAATGGTCACCTGGATGCTGCGTCACGAATATGCGCCTTGTAACTCGGCGCTTTCGAATACCGATTTTTTTTCGAAAGAAAAAACATTTCTGTTGTCTCTCATCCCCCATATTCGCCTAGCCCGCGTCCGTGTAGACTTCTTCTCTTCCCGAGATTGAAACAACAAAGGATAGGGTATCATTTTGGCATGATAGAAAATATGAAACAGGTTGTAACCGACAAGCTGAATTCCTTTGCGGTTTCCCTATTCCAGCATTGCCATGAGTAGTGGAGACGTCTTTGGCGTTGTATGGCTTCCTAAGGGAACTATTTGGAAGGAGACAAGTCGATTTTTAGTTTAATCGTCAATTAAAGTATTAATCAGTCCTCGTAACCTTGACTGCAATCGCATTCTCTGGCGAGATCCAAATCCAACCCCTCGGAATGGGAAGTTGTTATGCCAAACCAATCCCAACCGCTCTATGATCCTCGTGTCTTGCGTCAGCCTTGCACCGCACACTGCAAGGAGCAAAGCACCATATTTCTTGGAGCAAAATGTTTCACTGCTCCTGCTCCTTTGCGCCTGCTCCATCCTGTGTGCAGCCAGCTAACTGACAATGAGAGCGCCGAGGCGAGGGTGTGGGGAGAGACCCGGGGTGGTGGAGGGGAGAGTAAGACGCAGGCCTAGGACGCGTAGACTGCCGAAAGCTCCAACGCTCGGCGCGAAGGCCTCCGGAAAAAATCGCTGGAAATCCTCTTCGCTTAGGGGGACTACAGTAATGGTATTAAACTTACGTACTTGAGAAGTATCCCTATTGAAAGATAAATGACGCAGCTAGAACTTATATCAAAGCTCATTTTCGTATCACTTCTTATAGCCGAGTAAATTTCCGCGAAAAGATCAATTTTAGGCTTACTAATTTTTAAGTTTACTAATTTTTTTCTCCAAAGTGGTTGATATCAAGTAAACGCGCAACGGAATAAGTTCTAGCTACATCCTTCCTGCGCCAAAAGGTGAAAACAGAATGTCTTTATCTATTAACATGCAACCATGGCGATCAAAAATCCAACGGTCTGAAAATGGATTTTCTGGCGTGGTATCCTCTCGCCTTAAGGTACCCCGCGACCCCGTCTCAGCATGTCTCTCAATTCCTTCACACCGTGCTAGCGATTTCCTTCCCCCAGCGGCGAGTCTTCATCACTCTGACTCCTCGGCTTCTCCAAAAAGCCAATTCTTCACGCACCAGGTGATCGCCAGACGGGGATTACGCAACGTCCTCCATTCCCAATGAAATCGAAATGTCCAGACGCCCCAAATCGGCGTGCGAAATCCGCCCGATCAAGCGTGACGCGGCGACTCACATTAATGAGGACGTGGGAATCGACGATGAATCAGTGATTCGAGACTTCAACATTATCCCACCGCAGACAATGAGTCGCAGAATTGAGTTTAGACATGAGCAGTGTGTGATCACGTGAGCTCACTGCAAGTGTGACCGGACTACTTAAGTTATTCATTCACATCACTAACATACCTGCGAAAACAGCAACATTACCTGAAAGATACTCCGCACTATGCAGGGAATTAGCACGCAGAGTGGATGGTGCTTGAAGCACTAAGGATATAGAATACATTTCAAAATTGTGTCTAGATTAGGACCTTCAATTACATAAAATTAAGGGAGAACATTGAACAGGTGATCAAAAAGTTAGTTAAAATATCACCATCAGAAATAAGGCATGGATAATTTATTGGTAGTAAATAATGGGTTGCTTTCAAATAAAGCATCTGTAAGTGGATATACCTACGGATTTAGTCTTTACCTTGTCGAATTAGAACTTTTCTTCAAAATTAGCAGCTTTATACTTCCCACGCGATTTTTTAAAAATTCAGTCGACCACGGTTTAACCACAATTTACTGTATCAGATGTTTTATGCCACAGAAATCGGGGTCAACGGAACGAAAAAATCGTTTGGAAATATCAAAATTGTAAGAGAAAACAGTTCCACACTCTTTGAATAAACAACGAGCACGGTTTCGACACGCAGTGTCATTCTCAAGGTCAAAGAATGGGAAATTTTGGGAATGACACTATGCGTCGAAACCATGGCCGGTGTTCCCAAAAAGGATGGAAATTTACTACTGTTTTCTCTAACAATTACGGAGCTTAAATATTTACAGCAAGTTAAGCCTTAAACACTCTCCTACGTTGGAGACAAAAATTTGTGATTTTGAAATACAAAACAATTCTTAAGTGAACAAATCTCTAAGTAGCAAAAGTTCAGAAAAAGTTCATGGCGAATGATGGCAATGTATTGCGGGGCGTGAGATAAGAGGGAAGTTGGGAGTGGTCGTTTCACGAAAAAACATGAAAGCGCTTTAGAATTGACGATATATATTGCTCAACATGAATTTACGATAAAGTTACAAGGGATATTTGGAGGAAGTTTGAGCAGGGAAGTAAGGGCACTTAAAAGACGTTCAGACAGTCCAAAACCTAACTTTGAACTCACCCGTGACAAAAAAATAGTACAACGAAGAATCTCACCACTTTGATACCTTGGCTACAATGGGAAAAATAAACACAAGCGTTCTACTAGGAGCGGAGGTGGTGATTACACAGCGCTATCTCATCGAAGTCTCGCGTTTTTTTCAAGTCTTGATGGAATGAGTCGGAAATGGCTCCAACGGAGGTGGAGGTTTGCATGACCGAAAGCACGCCGACCTCTTCATAGAACGAATCGTACCTCATTCATGAATTAAGTTACGACATGAGAATCTCAACTCAACTGTCAAAAATGGGGTGTTCCATTTCTCCTGCGTTTACGAAAATATGGAGACTTAGGTAAAGTGATTTGATGCAAGTAAACTGGTTTGACCGGGAAATGTACCGGTTTCAAGATACTAGTCCCGCCGTTCCGAAAGAAGACTACATAAAATGCTTCTACGTGCCAGTCTTCAAAATTTTCTATTTTCATTAAATAAAAATCCCTTTTAAAAAGGAAACTACAAATATTAATCATTTACATTAAAACTAAATTTAAACATATGTAATTTACATTAAAATGTTTTCACTTGATATTTGACATCTTATAAACTTGTATTCTTATGAGTCTTAAGAATAGGAGAGCGTGTATGAAGCAATTCATGAGTGTAAGAGAAGGGAAAGAGGTATGCAAGGATAGGGCCTAACGGAGAAAGTTATGAAAATAGGGCCAGTCTTTTATGCCTATAACAGCAATAACGAAGTTCTTTGACTTTGCCTACCTCGAAAGGGAATGTCGTGATGGGTTTACATTATAATGAATCAATAAATACTGAAAAATATATTCCTTGCTCAATTTATAATATCCTAAGCTCTCAAGAAAGTTGCACCAATAGAGGATAATCAAGTGATAGTCGTGAAGATCTCAAAGAGAGACAAGTTTTTTTCCAACGTTTCAATCGATTAGACAATATGTATGGAAAATTGCCTGCGCTCCAGGAGAACCGAGAGATTTTTTTTTTCGAGCCTAGCAGATCCGAAATCTGGTCACCAAAGACTTGGGAGATGCAACCAGTGGTGGGATTCAACCGGTTCGCACCAGTTCAGCAGAAACGATACCTTTTGTTTCATTGAGTTCGGCGAACCGGATGTGAAAATGGAATTTGTGATCAGTGTTTTTTTATGTGGGCGCCCAGGCAGTCGCTCAAAGTGGGAATTCACAAATTCGAATTACTCATTCCGTTTAAATGCGCAACAGCGTGCTCTAAGTGCCATTAGTAATGTTCATTCCGTTCATTGGAGAAAAGCATTTGGCGGAACCACGCTCGTCGTATTTAATACTTTTCATTAGCATTTTAAAAATTTCTTATAACATAGTTTTGTCAGACTTCTATTGCTCTTATTTAATTTTTATGACCATGAAATAATATAATACCTCTCGATAGATGGTTTTCTTGCTCAGTGGGCCTTGACCATCGACCCTTCGAGAAGTGCGAAACTGCCAGCGACCGATACATAGGCCGGGATTTTAATGCACAGTAATAATAATTTTAACATGCCTTCTTAAAGCAATGAGAAGTTAAATTAATGCGTATATTTTGACCCAGTTGTTCACCTAATCATAGAATAATTAACCATAGCGCAATAAATAAATGCAATATTTTACAATGTTTTAAAGTAAAACCGCAAACTAAACGACACTGCCATTGGCAGTCCAATCACACCATAACTGGAATTTACTGGCAGTTAAAGGCTGCAAGGAGGTCAATTCGATAGAAGTCCTGTGTTTTTCCGAAAATAAGCCCAAGCATGATTTTTCAAGAAGCTCTCTAGTATAAGCCCAGCCCCAAATATTAGTTCTAGTTCCTAGGTCATACAGAGAGCTACGAGTTCAGATCGTAAGCTAGACGTGCAATGAAACTACAGTCTTTTCAAAAAGAAAAGGGTGATGTGGTTGTATTTCAACATAATGAAGACAGAAATTCCAATTTTCCACAAAAAAAATAGATTTTTGCGACCTAGGTTTCGATGTATGCACTACATTATCATTACGTGAGGCCTGATGATGATGTAGTACATGCATTGAAATCTAGATCGCAACAAATCTATTTTACCAATGGAAAATTGCAATTTCTGTCTTCAACACGTCTGTTGTATTAGGTTGCAAGGTAATAAAAGTATACTATAAATAATATTCTTGGAATTAATGCTTTAAATAAATTATAACATAAATTATAATTAAGTAGCGGCAAATACCCGAGCTCTTCTGAACGAGAGGTCAACGGCTCTGTGTATATTCATTTATTTGTGTAAATTACCGGTAAGGGTAAGTTAACCGGTACATAAGAGAGTACAAATCTTCCTGATGTGTATAGGTGCAGGGCCCATCTCCTTACACAATGTCTATCTTCATTTCATCATGAGTCCTACCTCTCTTCATTCTGTCCGTGAAGCCTATAGCGCTTCTGAACGAGAGGTCAACGGCCCTGTGTGTATTCATTTATTTGGGTAAATTACCGGTAAGGGTAAGTTAACCGGTACATAAGAGAGTATAAATCTTCCAGATGTTTATAGGTGCAGGTTCCATCTCCTTACACAATGTCTATCTTCATTTCATCATGAATCCTACCTCTCTTCATTCTGTCCGTGAAGCCTATTCTTTTTCGTCCCCTTACACGCTCACCCAACTTTCTTCAACATGTATTACAGCCTAAAGAAACCCTTCGCCCCTCATCACCTGCTAATTTCAACCGCCTTCTGTATCTCCTCCTAATGTCCTCCAAATGTTTCCTCTCCTCACCACACCAAGCACTTCCTCGTTTGCCTCCCTTTCCATCCACCGTACTTTCTCCATTCTCCTCCACACCCACATCGTAATCTCATTTATTCTCTTTCCACGGAGTTCACGTTTCCACACCATACAGGACCACACTTCACCTCAGTATTTTCTTTGCATTGTTTAACAAGGCCACCGTCATAACTCTCTCTTATTTGTGAATGCCTCCTTTTTACACTATACCCTCTTCCAAAATCTTCACTACTATGCCCATTTTCCTCTGGAGTAATACCCAGGTAAATAAATTTGGCAAGTACCGGAAAAGTTGGTGGCACAAATATGGTAAGTTTTCAAAGAGTGCGTCATACTTCTCTGAAAACTTCATCAACGTCGAAGCGGTGATTGACGTGGGTGCGAGGTCTTTATGTCTTTCGCGGCCACCTTAGTAATGACCCTCTCGCTCGCTTCGTCTGACGGGCCCCGAAAAGCTGCAGCATACCTCAGTTCATTGCTCCCCCACTCTTGGAGAGAGAATGACGCTGATTTTAGGGAGACGAAGCTGCCACTCCAAAAAGGTAACTCTGCTACAACTTTTACGAGTGCAACGATACTCCCGGGGACTATTGCGAGTAATTACTTAAGTGTTTACAATGTGCGTACTGGATAACGGGAGGGCGTGAATGCATCTTATGCGTAAATATTTATAGTTCTAAACGCCGTGTGACGGACGTACATCATGAGCACGATATACATACAGAAACGCTTTTTATATTTTTGAGTTCGAATTTGTTTTCTTTCTCAAGTCTTCAATTAACATTTGATGCATTTTAACGGAATTATATGCTGACCCCCATACAATATGCGTGCAAAAAGAAATAGTATTTCCGTCGATTGCAAGAGAAGAATCGTGGAGGACTCAGGGGCAAGAATCTCACGGCTTTCTGTAATGAGACGAAGATCTCTGAAAAGGGCCGAAAATGGCCAGTAGAGTACGATAACCACAAACAAGAGGCGGAAAAGAGAAATGTTAAGAAGAGCAAACAGGGATCAGGTCAGCAATAATTATTTCCTGAGCTAGAGAACATCATCTGCGAATGTATGGCTGAGAGAAGAGCCAAGGCTTTCGACGTGAGCGGTGCTGATATTCAAGCATCTACCATTGCATTTACAGTACACTTGGAAAATCCATAGAAACATTCTGAGCATCACACATCATTGGCTGGAAGGCTTCATTCAGTGATAAGAAATTTCTCTAAGAAGATCAACAACTCAGTTCAATCAGAAAGATAAGGAGATGATTAAACGTACCCTTGTATTATTTCTGCTGTTGATGTCATCGACCTTTCGAAATATCAACTTTCTAGGATGATTGCTATGGAGGAAACCCCAGTGTTAGTGGGCTAAGGATCTCTAACGACATTCTAATCATGCCATGTTCCCTCCACTGGTTACGAGAGCGCACGTACTAAATTTTTACAATTCGTCTGGAAGGAAAGAAAGCCCAATCTCGAAACGTCAGCAAGAGCAAGAAAGATATGATTGAAGGTGCCACACGATATTTTGTTCTTGAAACCGAAAAAGACTGGTGCACTCAAGCAGCTATAAGGAAGTGAGTCGATTTCATGCTTCCACTTGTTTTGCGAGGTCTAAAGAGGCCTACTAGTCTGGAATTCAGCCAGCACTCACCGCGCTAAAGACATACAGAACTCCCTAGCAGAGAGAAGAATATGTCAAATAGTGATTCCAGAAAGAATAAATACCAATCTCCAGACTCTTAGTACTTAGATTAACAAGCCATTCGAGAACCATCTGCACACACAAATCAATGACTACATTGAAAATATAACGGAAAGAAATCAACGCGGAAACCTTGTGAAGCCTAGCCTGCATGAGGTCGTGAATTTGGTGAAGAATTCATGGCATAAAATCATACATTTGAGTTACCAATGCACTAAGATCAGCCTACATGGACAATAATTTCTCATTCAAAGAGAACTCTAATGCTGGACAAGATTGAGGACAATGATTCGACGAGAAATGGAGTAAAAAGGAATTCGGGGTTTTAAAGAGAAACAATGATGTTCCAGTAGAAGATGGCACGACAGTATTAGATTGAATCAAGATTTTTGTATTTGAATAAACAATGTTTACACTTGAATAAAAGTTTATTTTTATACCTACTCCATGAAATATAGATTTTTTTACACGATAAAATGAGACATCCCCAGAAAATAAGCCTTGAGGCGGTTTTTTGGAGCATAATTTAACACGATACCGGGCCTAATTTTCGGAGTAACGTACGTTGCATCAGAGAGAATGACGCGGTCACGATGTCAATTAAAAATACAACTGACAATGAGTAAACTATCCTGGGGGCACTTCAACACTGCCGATTTCACACCGCACCACCGCACCAATTTCTTCATCAAGGGATGCTTGGATCTAAGAAATAGTGCACACAGCAGCGGGGCGGGGCGACTGTTACACTTTCTTTCTTATCTAACACACAAAGAGGACGACGGGATTCCCTTTTGCGAGAGCCCTGGGGCGGGGGGAGGGGCTGGGCTGGTTTGTCTGGGGGCTCGCGCGTCATGCATGCACAGGTGGGATACGAGACACCACGAAGTGCGACGACATGCCGACTTTTTCAGTCACCAAGATGCAAGATTATCACGGCAAAAGGAGTACGCGGTCCCGACTCTGCTATTTCCCTTATCAGCAAGGAGTAAATGGTCCCGTCTCAGGCACTTGGAGAAAGATACGAACGTTAACCCACTTCCTGGTTCCGCGGCCAGTTCCGTTATTGAGCCGGCGTCACTGCTCTCATAGCTCCTTCCACACTTCATGTTTCCATTCATATTACACAAATGCGATTGGATAACATTGCACATTTGTCTTTGTAGCATTGTCATGTGTCTTAAAGACAGAGGAACTCACCGAAGAACAAAATAAAGGACAGCCAACGGACACAACCAGACATACAATACATCGTACACAATACTAAATGTTGGTAGAGCAATTCTTTAAGTCCGACGAAAATGCAAAAATAACATCTTGATAGTAACGAAGCCAGTTAAGCGAACGGCAAGACCATGGCGACGACTTTGTACGAGTACCAAATTACAAACCGTGTATTAGCGCACTTCCCGTATTCCATTGCGTCTGACTACGCTCGTTTCTGGAAGTTTAGCCCTGTCAACAAAAACAAATGGCGAACATCGACAGCAACATCAACTCCATTGCTTCACACAGTCATATAATTAGGCCAAATATAACCACTCTCGGTCCCCGTTCCGTAATATAACACATTATTGATCACCAAGCCCCTGGATATATGCGAATAGACTGGAACACGTGCTTGGGGGTGCAGGCCGACCGATTTATCAATAGCAGCCTGACTGCACAAACATGGCAAATTAGCCGCATCCAAATGGACGTTTGGAAAGAACAGAAATTATCACTAAAATTCTACGTATATATGAAAAATGTTACTCACCACTACTATTTCGAGCTGGAATTTTACCTCTCCGCGGTACGTCAGGATCTACGGTCCACCTACTTCTGTGACTACTCGCAAGAGGGAACCAACGGGCGAAGAGGCGCCGAAGCACAGTGCGAAAGAAAGAAGGTCCGTTGTTCGCGAATCGTGCGATGCGAGCGCCTTCGTTTCGCTGTGGGTGATGACCAACTCATGTACATAACACGCACAG
Source organism: Pyrrhosoma nymphula (assembly GCA_963573305.1). NCBI lineage: Eukaryota > Metazoa > Arthropoda > Insecta > Odonata > Coenagrionidae > Pyrrhosoma > Pyrrhosoma nymphula. The sequence goes on along the minus strand of OY754333.1, from coordinate 81,262,667 downwards.
CGATTTTCCATTGATTTTCTTCGTTTTCCTTACGTGCCGGGTTTTCGTGCTCAAAGGGGAAGGAATATTACAGAGATTTGATTGTTTTCGCCGCCAAATTTCTGAATATAAATTCTATCAATGTGATTGTTTACATATAGGTCAAACATTTCTGTGGGTAGGAGTAACGGGTCAAGTTATTGATGTGAAATTCGACTGCTCTTGAACCTTAGCTGGATATTTGGAAGCACTCATGTTATTGAGATGGTGAATCGTGACTATGGAAAATTTTTTACTTCTTTATATACTCAGTTTTAACATTACATCTGGAGAACTTTACAAGTATAATGCTTGCTGTTGAAGACAACGTTAGTTCCTGAAGTAGGTACCTACTTACGAACTCATCATATGCAATCGTTTCTATCATAACATTTGCCGAAACATTATGTATATTTATAAAAGAAGGTGCGTTGCTATCGTCGCCGTTTCTGTCTCAGAATTAGTACATTTTCGAGTAGCGAATGGTATCATAAAAGAGAGACGAACTTGTTTTGGGATAGAGAATTTACTGTACGCACTCTGACCGGGAGGAGTTTGAAAAAATTGTGCACCTGCATGCTTGTTCTTAAATTAATCACTCATTGAAGCACGTATTCCATTTGCCGATAAAGGTGCTTACAAATTTATTTTTATTTTATTGTTAAGGGAAATTGAAATGGAAGCAAAGGACGTCGAGGAACATATTTATATTTCTCATGGCCAGAGGCTAATGAAAAAGTGAAAAAAAAATTCTGTAAAATATTTCAGCATTTTTATTACTTTCGAAAACAAATTTGTTTCTACAAAGTTTCCAAAAATAGAAGACAGATTTTTACACACAATTAAAATAAACATTTACATAGTTTTTCATAAAAAGAAAATGTACAAGATCAATTCTCAGACAGGTAATTTGAAATTTTATTCCCTGACCACCACCTCTGACTGTGAGTAGGACGGATAGTTACTATTTAAAATGTTTTTTACACAAATACAGGAATATGCTGTCTCAAAACAATGCCTAACTCCCACAACTGGATGAAATTCCATGTTGGCTAAAGCATTAAAAAAATAATACGTACTTCTTTTTTACACACTGTAGTTCACAGCAAATGATAACGCACAAAAATGGTCCAAAAGTGAAGAAGAGTATGCTCCAAACCCAACCAAATGAAAGCATACCTGCAGTCACTGCAATATTCACTTTTTGGATTAAGACTTCACTTAGAAAACTAGGGCAAGTGCACCCCTTTTTCTCTCTCCCTCTGAGTAATTCACATGTGCCTGGGACAAAGAGAACTAAAATCCTCAGATTGGCTCCCTTTGCCCTCGCATATGAGTTGGATATCATACCAACTTCAACAATATCATGCATAGACATTCTAAGGAAAGGTGTGTGACGTCATGTTTCAACAAAATAAGCTGACCAGGTTGGACCTCTAGTACCATTTGATTCATTCATCATGAAAATTACTTAAAAACAATTTCACTTGGATGCCAGCAAGGCTAAATCCTTGCAATGAAAGCATCCTACATTCACATCTACTTAAGGCACAAACTTTTTTCATTAGAATTCTCAAGTTTCTCTTATGTTTGTCTTGCCTTCATCCACAAGTCACACATCCTGCAAATTTTTATATAACTGTTACTGGCTCTACGGTATGCACCAAATCAGAATTATATGAGCATATTATTAATATGCCAATTTAAGTAAGTCTTGGAATAAAAAAATAAATATTCCTTAGTTCCTCACTGCCAGGTGGGCAGTAAAATGTGAAATCATATTAATTAGCCTATGGCAGAATGAAAGTTACATAATTGTTGATTATGCTACCTACCTTCAGTATTTGACAAATATAGTGTTTTAGTTTGATCACGGAAGATATGCTAACTAAATTTTAGTCAGTGTTGATTTTGTATATATTATCGTCTAGGCTTGCTACACAGAAAAAAAATGTTACTCATAATGTGAAATCTGGCACTGAATACACATATGGCTCAAATGAATTACAGGAAGCTTCCCCTCAGGTAGCAAGAGATGTTGTCCAAATTAATGGACCAGCACGCTCATATTTAATTTCACAGGAGTAATGATTTTATTTTCTGTTATTTTGAAAAAGCTTTCAAGTCTCTTCTCAAGCATGACAGTCTTGGAAAATATACTAATTGGTTCTATAAGATATTCTATGTGCGTAGGTAACAGTCTTAGTATATTCTCCGTATTTTGTAGGCATTTTAAACTTAACCAGCTACGGGAATCCATCTTATTGTTCAAATATTTAATGAATAGCTAGCCAGCTCTTTTCATATGAAAGACACATTCAGAGTCATTAATTGACTGTATCACAATTCTTAGCCAATATGCCATGCTTATCTCCTTTTCATCTAGCTATTATTCACTATCTTTCTCCGGCACGCACTAACAGACGAATGTACAAAAAAACAGACACGTAGCACTATAATGCTGGTCATACATCACCAATTGTAAAATGCAACACTGAAGACACAAGTGAGGCAAAACAAAATGTACACTAATGTGTCCACATACTCAATCCTTACAAATTGAAAGGGCAAAATAGTACAGCAGCAGAAGGAGTTAGTATTTGTAACTGGTAATTATCTATCAAGTGGATACAACTAGAGGTTAATTACATGATTTTTACATCCCTAAAATAATGGAATGTGAGCAGTGACAGTATTAGATTTGCTAAGGCATCTTAAAGATTTTAGACCAGAGGAAATGTACCTAATTCTTTCATAGATTTGCATGTTTCTAGGCAATGTTTTCAGCATTTCATGCCTTGACTTAGTTTGATGAGGATGAATATGCATTAACAGGGAAAATATACAAACATTCACATAACAAAGGCTACCTTCTACCTATTGAGCATTCACTTGAAGTATGTACTCTAAGACTTATAATAAAAGCACACTTTACACGAACAAAATAGATACATATATGAGAGAGCACACTCGACCAAGAGGATGTATTAAGTTAGGAATATTGTTCCCAAAATTTACTCACCAACCACGATTCGTAATCACAATATTCTCTTCACATCAAATTCTTTTTAAGTATAAAAATAATTTGACACCTTATGCACTATTAAGAGAAAATTATCATATCCATGGCACTCTCATAATTAAAATTAGCACTTTATTGCCATGGCATTGGCATGAGGGGCAGTCCAAAATTCAATGGCAATTTAAGCTGAACTTCACATAAGTTCACGCTCATCAAAAAGCACCCATAAATTAACAAGAGTACCAATAGTATTTGATTTTAGCACTTAATAATATCAGCCAGGATGTTAAACAATCAGTCAATGTAGCTGAGAAATGAAATCTTGAAAATATATATGGTAACACATTAAAAATACCATTCTCTTGCTAGTTTATACAGAACGATTTCCTCTCAGTAAAATAAATGACCGATTCATCCATCAAAACCACAAAGTGCTGTCATCAGATGCAATCGTCCATGACAAGTGGCACAGTGTTGGAAAAATTTACCAAAGCGAAGATATAGGACTGCTTACGTTCATGGTCCTTCTCCTTACGTTGATGCCTCTCCAGTTCATGCACTGGGTGCCCTCATGACTACATGTATATATATGTACACACACACACATGCCAGCAAACGATAAAAATCACTCAGCAGACAAAACTTTGCACACCCGAACCCACTCGATGGGGGGAAAACGTACATGCCCCCAATCAGGTCCAAACAGCTACAGGCGAAGGGGACAGCCTCCTCCTTCGCCTTCGGCGCACACTGAAGGCACTCCGTCGCTCAAAGTGCCCCCCAACAACTCGCCTCACCCACTCCCGAACGGACGTCACCGAGCTGAAGATCGATGGGTGGTAACCACGACCACAGTTGCTGTGGTAGCTGAGGACACCCTGAAGCTCCCAGATGCCACCCTCGCTCACACACATGAGCGGAGCACCCTCGTCGTTCTGTAAGAGTACCAAGAATTATTCAAGAACATAAAACGTCTTTGGTGAGACAAGAACTGTTACAGCTCTTGCAAAAGTTCCTGGTGCTGCAGTGGACGATTTTTGGTAAACGGGGTATGGAACTTTCAATATCCAGGAAGGAAGGTTGTTTAGAGCAGAGTTTCATACAGAAACCCTTTGTAATTCCTGCCAACACAAGCCCTATGAGAAGTGATGTGGCTCACCGGCATATGCCATCCCATATCGACTCGTATTATGATGAGACCTCAAGAAAGGGTCACTCGTAAAGTGATGGTGATGATGGCTTTTAATCACTAGCTACACTTTCCTCAGAAGTGTGTAGTTTGGTTCCCCAACCTCACGCTCTCTCATAGCCGACCTCTCTTCCCATCTGCCCTTTTCCTTTACCCCCTCCACTTCTACCTCCCATCCTTGCCGGGCATGTCTCCGCCAAGAATTTGTGCAAGAGCTATACACAATGTATTGCCACCCAAACTTATATACAAGCCAACCTTCCCACTTCAGAGGATTTAAGAAAGTCCATATTGTGCCATAAGAACTGAAATCAGTTTTCAGACTTTGAAAATAGCATGGAGAGCTGAAGCAAATAAAGAGGGCTAACAGAAAGTGACTTCTTCATATCTTAAGCGATTGATTCTTGAGGAAAGCTTAGTACCTAACCCTTGCAATTCCCTCTCCCCAACAGCACCCAACCGTTAATGCCATTCTGTGACTCAAGAGGCCACAAACTTTCAACCAAGTGCCAGGCTCCAGAATCTATCCTAGCATGTAACCACCCATGAAGAGATTCTAAAACCTTCCAAAAACTTTCATCAATCTGATGATTGGTTTGCAGCAGCTCTCCATAAAATCTGTACTGAGCTAAGCACTTAATTCCGTAACAACACAACTATGCTAAACAATAGCCATTTAATTTTTTTATGTAATGCAAAAAAAGGAGGGCATGATATCAGTTCTAGTGCCACTCAACATGAAACTTCTCATGACTGTTATTATTACAACTACAATACCTACAGGTGGAATGAAGCAAGAAGAAGAACTATATTTCCTGACCCATAAGAGACACTTTTTTCCCAAAAATGCATACTAAAATCAGCCTGCATATTATGGACCAAGGGTAAAGTAACATTTTCATGCATGAAATTTGGCATTGCCATCGCAGGGGCCCATTTCTCTACTTCCAATGAAGACTGCAATTGTGGCAGCAACCTAAATATGCACTCTTCATCATTTATTTGTTTCTGGGATTCTACAATGGATAGCTTTAATATAGTTTCTATTTCTGTAAGTTCAAAATCTCATTTTCTTCCAATAATTGTTAATCACAGTACATCTAATGGGCCAAGAAATACAGTAGCATTAATAATATGAAAAGCTCAAACATTTAGAATTTACAAGAAGGATACAGGGAAAAATATGATGGATCGATGGAAGAATTGAAAATACTCACATAACATGGAGAATGCATTGCATCTGTGAATCCAGCGCAAATTTTATCTTCAGTAATGAATCCTGAGTAGTGTTTTGTCGAGTTGCATTCATTCAAATCTATTGTTGGCACAGGCAAGTAATGCAGGTACTGGCTGAAGTTCATTTCTGTAAAAGAAAAAGTGCTTCCAGTAAATCAGATATCATAGGACTCATTCAAACACCAAAAAAAACTTATTCAAGCCACCCAATATTCCAGACCATTCAGTACACCAAGGAGGTATGCATTGGGTGGAAGATTGGTGTACGCAACTCCTGTAAATATGTGCCAAGGGCTGGATGTCTCCCTCAAAAATAGAGGAAGCAGTAGGCACATAAAAGAATGAGGAAAGGAGCATTAACCACACATTATATGTAGTTGCTTCCCAGGTTTCTACGGTACTCTATAGTCTTTTTATGTTTTAATTTTTTCAGGTTCTCCTCTGTATTGGCTTACGTCTCCTCCAAAACAGTTTCACCACATAGCTGGTGCGACTGTTGTCAAGCAGACCCAAGCCATTGCAGACGAGGGCCCAGGAGTCCAACATAACAGAACTACGCATTATCCTTAACTACCACAGTCCCTCCCCATCCTTCAACTGTTTGAGCTTTAAAACGTGTCCCATACTAACCACACCATTTTCTATCAGAGGTACATACCACCAGGGGAAGTGTAGCCCCATCCAGCAGTAACGCACAGCTGCCGGGGTTCAATTGGCTTCTCAGGCAGGCATATCGCTCCAACAGATTGAGTGAAGGTGAGAGGCTCCACCAGCTCAACAAGGGCAACATCATGATTGTAAAGGAACCTGTTGTATTTGACCTGGTGAGAATAATGGAACGCCATCATGGAATGCTTAAAGTGAAACTCAAGAAATGAATACACATTAACAACTGATTATGGACTGATAACAGGAAATTTAACACAAACTATAAGTCATCAGAGGCTTTGACAAAAGAAAATAACATAACCTTAAAACCGGAATACACATATTTCTGTTTTAATATTTTAGATTGTTTTATGAAAAAGTGGTGCATTACAATACAGTTGCAGTAGTTTTCCCAAATTCTAGGACCATGCTCTTCAAGCCCAAGTCAATGCCAGTACCCGGAGTCGAAAAATCAAAAGTGAAAGGAAAATACGCACTAAATCTCCTAGTTTCATGATTATAAAAGCAAGCCATTTTCAGTACAAGAATGTACAGTGAAACTAAGAGTGACAAACAGAAAATTGAAGGCCCATCCTCCCATGAAATGAATTGTGAAGCTCTCACCGGCTGTGGGGAAAAAAGTTAAGGTATCCCACTTTAAAAGATGATTTTGGCTCTCACTCCTTTCGTGCCAGAGTCTCATGTTGGAAAAAGGTTCTCCCCCTACAAATGCCACTAAACTTTCTTGGCATTCCCTGTACAGAACTCTCGAGAGGCAAGGAATAGCTCAGGTATGTGCTTCCTCAACTTGGGACCGGACTCAGCTGAGCACCGGACCCTTTCCTCAGCCACTGAGCAGAGATAACCTCTGCCCCTTTCCACATGGTATCCCGTTATGGAATGTGGTCACGGTCAACTATTTGTTTATGCAATGGTTTTACTAAAAAAAAGTATCTGCACTCTCAAGATTTGTTAAATCAGAAATTAATTCCTTTAGTTTTAAAGAGCAATTCTACCATTTATATTACGCTCCCTAGCATAAAAATTTGCAAATTAGTTAGGAGTTTCCTTTACACACAAACTACATTAAAAATCACAGTAAAACTAGAGATGGGTAAATTACCGTAATCTTCATCAGAGGTAAATTACCACAGTAAATTACGGTAATTTTTGAAAATTACCGTAATTTTCCAGTATTTTTCAGTTTTAAGCACTAAACAGAAAATGTATGGTTAAATAAGAATGCCAATAGCGAAAGGGAGAGGATACGATGTTTAAAACATACCTAATGCAACATTAACTTATTAGAAATTCTCAAAATTGTAAAAAGAAATACGGCAGCAACACGCAATGTGGCTTTCTTTTGTCAAAGTATGAGAAATTTTAAAGAAGAATATTCTACTAATAATTACTCAATAATGTTATAATTTAAGTAAAATATGCCAAAATGAGTTGAACATTCCTCAATTTATAATTAAACACATCAGAAATGTGGAATTGGCTTAAAAGAACATGTTGGGAATTTATCTGTATGAAAAATTGTCTCAAACATGGGTGAATTATCTAGAAAATTAAGGTAATTTTCAAGGGGCGCGGTAAATTACGAAAAATACCATGGTAATTTACGAAAATTACCATGGTAATTTTCAAAGTGACCCATCTCTAAGTAAAACTCCATTTAAAATTTATAAATGTACGGCTAAACATTAGGAATCTCATTAGCCTCAATTTCCAGAGTACAAAGAAATTTTTATTCCTGCTGTTAAACTGCATACACAAGCAATTGACAGTGAACACATGCCGTGATTCTGGCTCACACGGCAACAAAAGGTCAGGATTACCTCCTGCCACAAAAGAGAAAGGGTCAGGCATCCCAAGAAGTGATCGTTTATGACAGCTAGAGCCTTTTTTGTTTGCTTATGTATTGCTTAGCCACAGAGCCATGTTAAAACGTCATATGTACGCTTGCATATAAAAAATTATGCCATGCTAACACGGCATTCTCATTAAGGGTTAAGAGTTTCATTTACTGAGTAAGCTCTAAAAATAAGGAGTATAGTGCAGGATTGACCAAAGTAGCAGGAAAATTAGTAGCTTGCTAATCAGAATAAGATATTTTATGAAGTGGAAATTAATCCTTAAATGCCGAAAGTGCCAATATTGGCACGCGGTTTGGTGCTTCTCACTGCTGAAAGTGCCATTTTTGGCTTGGACACAACTATAAAACATTTAAAGGGCTAATTTAAATCCAGCAGGGAGGGACTTCTAAGGAAAATTAAATCCAGCGTTTAAAGGTTAAGGGACACTACATTGTACAGTGACCAGTTTGTTGGCATTGTATATAGTTGTAGTTGTATTAAACATTTTCATATTTGTACACATGCAATTTAGGGGTTCCTTTCACATTTCTTCCTCAGCAACATCTCAAAAATTGCAAGGAATATTTAATCTTACACTTCATTTAAGTCACTTTTTGTACCTATCACACACTTTCAACAATTACTGTATTTATTTAAACATCTATTTGGACTGTAAATTTTGAATTAAACAAGGTGATAAGCTGTCAACAGCTTTCCTTTCTTACGAGAAAGTCTACTTATTCTGCACAAGAAATTTTGACGAAACTATGTATAGATTTATTTTTGGAGAAAGAATCAGTCTACTTGCTAAAGCTTATGCATATTCACATCATATTCCATTCCTTTCCTTAACAGACTACAACATTAAGTCTTACCTGAGGATAGGGCACTATAGATTTAACAGTTTTTATCTGTGTTTCAGGCTTATCCTTATCAAATGTTGAGCCTCCTCCAAAAGCAACCCAGCCATCAGGGGACAAAGACTTCTCCCTGAAATACAAAAAAAAAGAAACTCATCAGTGTTTGATAAAAATTCTATAGGTTCCAGATCCCATGATTTTTATTTATTCTTAAATAAGGGAAGGCTTTTCTTACATAAGGTAAGTCAATATATGTAAAGGCAAAATAATTACCTCATGTGCAAGCAGTTGTATGAGGCTATCAGCCACCTTGGGCTAATGATGCTTGCTGTGCACGTAACACTCTCCCGAGTGTGGTATAGCAGAGCAACCGATGGCCACTGGCCATTGGCAGCCTGGTCCCCTCCCACCAGCCTTGCTGCAACTCCATCTGCCACACCATGGTTGCCACAAGCTATGAGGAAAAAAGAATACATATGTAATAATATAATTTTTAATTGGTCACAGAGGATATGCATGTACAAAAACAATGGACCCCCACTTCACCAAAACAATCTGTTCCTAAGTACCATTTGTACAGTGAATTTCATCATATATTTAACTAATGCATTACCAGATGTCACTATATGTTTTCCATGTACGAAGTCTTACATACATTCAATTATACACCATGGGTTTTTTGGTAAAAAAATTCTCAAGATAAAAGATGACAAATGATAAAAATAAACTAAAATATTATTTCAATAATATGACTGTAAAGCATGTTCCTTAAAATCAATCGGACATTAGTTCCCACTGCCTGACAACTGTGCTTGTCAACACACTTCTGGTCCACTTCAGTAGTGAACAGCTTGGCACAAACTGGGGGGTTATTTTTTAATCTCACTTAAGTGAGAATACGTCATAAAATGTGGAAAATTACGTCATTTTTAGTAGTTTAACTCCGCCACCCAGGTGGCGTGACCATCTTCGGCTCTCAAGTGGTGAACTCCCAGTCTATTTATTTGATTCAATTGCTCTTTCGACTCTTGATCCGTATCTTTTTACTCTTGATCCGTTTCATTTGGCTCCGCATTTCATTAGTTCCATCACACCTGTCGTTAGGAATGTGAAATGGAGCCACTATCGGACATTTGCTGATCGTGAGCCGATCATTAAGAGAGTGAAACGGATCTCCCGCCTTCCCGCAAAGAGTCATTAACCCTTCAACGACGAGCGACGTAGTCACTACGTCGCGGTGATTCCATTTAAATCAGTGGAAAACCATCGGTTCCATTTAAATCTCCTCCGACCTACGAGATGGGAATGATTTAATACTCCTCCGGGCTTGAAGGGTTAAAAAGGTGAGATTACAAAATAACCCCCCTGATAGAGAGTCATTGATTAGGTCAACTAAGCTTTGGCAAAAACCAGGCAGATATGATTTACCAAGCACTAGAGTTGTGCAAATGCTTCAAAATCAAATCAACTCGAATCAGGCTTTATTCAATTCGATTCACCCATTCAAACATGTCGCTCATTCCCAAATGGCATGCCGTCTGTTTAGAGGATGCTTTCGTCACGGGAAACGAAAATTTAAAGTGTCTTTTACCTTTACCTAGAGAAATTTACATCTATATGTGAAGTTATTTGTGGTAGGTATTGGCCCATTCAAGAAAATTTTCTTCAAGTAATTCCTTGAAATATTGTGGAAATCTTTACTAATTTAACTCTGCATAAGCTTTTTGGATTTGAATTCGATTTGCAAGTGAATTTTTAGTGTGATTTGATTCAATACCAAAATTTTAAAAAATTCGTTTAGATTCAATTCGAAATTTTTTTTTTGGAGATTCGATTCAGTTCGATTTGAAATGAAAATCCCTGATTCGCACAGCACTACCAAACACATAATCTTATCATCTTCCTTGAGACACACACACACAATGCAATTGACCAACATCTACACAAAGAAATTTTAAATTCCATTGTTGATGATTTCCTAATTGGAGCAATAATTAGTCCAAATGATATGCCAAATAAGCTACTATGTACTAGGAAATTTTTTAATAACCCCAGGTGCTGAAGTGACACTCAATGCCCCACCTGAGTGCTGAGAAGTATTGCACTGTGATGAAGTGGGTTGGGAAAGGATAGGGAAGGCATCTGTGAATGAGTCACTCACTCCCAATTAACCCTTCAAGCCCGGAGGAGATTTAAATGAACCCCATCTCGTAGGTCAGAGGAGATTTAAATGGAATCTCTGATATTCCGCTGATTTAAGTACATTAACTGAGATGTAGTCAATACGCTTCTCGACGGTATGTGAAGTTCGTGCCCAACGTAGTGACTACGTTGCTCGTTGTTGAAGGGTTAAATCGGTCACATTTCCTTTGGTTTTGAATATCTTTCCTCTCCCCATTGGCTATGCCATCTGCTGGTTTTATTGTACTCCCAATTCAAGTTCTGACCTTGAAGACAGCTTCTAGGAATTTATGAATCTAGGAATGGGACGGCTTCTAGGAATAACAAATGAGTTGGCAGTCCATATCTTGAAAAGGTTGAGGAAACACCGTAGAGTCTAGGATCAATCACAAGTTGTTTACTTTAAGCAAACAGTTCCCTCTCATAAGCCTCAATGCCAGATTAAGGGGAGCATCCTATGAAAACATTTAGCACTATTTAGATGTTTGATAAACAAATATTTTGATGCTTGCTGCATTCCAAATATTAAAGCCTTTAAAATAAATTTGGGAAGTCAGAAAACATGCATGCAGTTGCAACACATGTTCCTGATAGCAATGATAACAACTAATTATCTTCACCAGAAAAATTCATATAGCAAACCCATCGTAATGTGAACCATTCATTAAGAGGGGTCAACTGTTAAGCAAAGGTTACCAAAACATGCAGGAATAAAAATAAAATGAGAATTTTTGCAGGCACTAAACTCACTGAATTCCTGACAGGATATTGCAACAATGCTTCCAGATGAGCAAAGTGAGGAAGACACTTTCTCTAGCATTCCTGGAAGCCCCATGCCATTCCGAAGAGGTGAAGAGTCTGACAAGACACCTGGCTTCAACATGAATATCTCAGACGATTCAGAGGGCTCACCAAGATTTGGATATTCAGTAAAAACAGCTTGACTGCAAAAATAATGAAATTAATACACACTGAGGCATAACTAGAGCAAGTTTCTGTTACATATTAGTTAGGTGACTCAACAAATTAAATTCTAATGTAGAGATAGTCAGAGTAGACATTTGTGTTGAGAAAAACCAACTTTGAAATTTCCATAAACTTTATTTTGCCGGAATGACGTGCGTTTCACCACACTGTGGCATATTCATGTGCTCTTGAATATGCCACAGTGTGGTGAAACGGGCGTTGCCAGTAAAATAAAGTTTATGGAAATTACAAAGTTGCTTTTTCTCAACATGGATATCCATTACTTCCACGATGTCAGGCCTGATATCATCAGTTTTAGGAGTAGACATTATTTGAAGCACACCAAATAGAAAGTGCCTACACAAGTTTTCACTAACCTATAACCAAAACTTTGGCAAATAAAGTTGCTCCATGTTTTGTCCCATTGATCAGCACAGACTGTGAGCCATTCATCATCATAGGTCCTGAAAGAATTAAAATTAGATTATTTAAAAGAATTATTAGGATTAAAATAGGTTCTATTTGAAAAACTAAATACAGTGATCAGTTGAGTTTCATAGCAGTGCCTTTGTCAATGAACACTCACGGCTGTATTCATAGATTTCAAGTTAAACTCTGGTTAAGGAGAAATTAATATTGCTTCCTCCTGGTCTCTGAAAGGATCACAATCCTTAAATTGTGGGGAAACTCAAGTGGTGTAAAAAGTATTTTTGTGCTACAAAAAAGGCAGTGAGATTAATCACAAGTGCTGCTGCTAGATATCACTGTCGACCACTATTTGTTAGAAGTGGTATTATGACAATATATAGTGAATATTTATTTCAAGTGTTGATAGATGTGAAAGAAAGTGTTAATAATTTACCTGTAAGATCAAATGTACACCAATATTGTACTAGAAATAGCTCAAAAATAGATGTATCTTTTCATAGACTGGCAAAATCTCAAAAGTCCTTCACCTACTTGGGATACAAGCACCTGGCACAGCCAGAAATGTGGGCATGCAAATGTTTAAAAATAGATTGCAAAAATGGTTTATTGATCATGCCTTTTACTCAGCGGAGGAATATTTTGAATCGGATGTTGTAAAAATTTTCACATGACACGTATAAAATGTATTTTATTCTTATACCTTTCTGACCATGTCCATTGCGGCTTGTAAATGCCATTTAAGTGACAAATAAAATTATTATTATTATGTACTGCTACAGTTGTAACACGCCCCTCTGAGTTCCCGGCAAGCATCAGGTTTCATTGCCATCATAATGGCTTGAGACTCGAGAGGGGTTGGGCAGTGACCGCAGCCACGTCCGTCGCCCATCGGATGAGTGGCTATGCTGCTGTCGGGTCATGCGTACGCAGTAGACGGAGTGACCCCAGGATGATGGCCTTCTGCATGCATGCAACTAGTGATTCTGCCTGTGCCACGCAGGATGGAATGCACTTGATGTTGTTTAGCAGCGAGCCCTTAACTCCACCAAGAACACCTATGATGAGGACCACTAGTTTCACAGAATGTCCGGGATACATCTGTCGAAGTTCAAAAAGCAGGTCTTGATATTTCGTCCGTTTTTCCACCTCCTTCGCCTCCATGTTAGTTTCAGCCAGAGCCGAAAACTCGATCACAAACATGGAGTGTGTGAGGTGGTCGAGGAGAACGATATTAGGCTTGATCGCCTCCAACTGCCTGGTGGTGGAGAAGGAGTAATTCCACCAGATTATGCATTTATCGTTCTCCACGATGGACTCAATATCTCCAGGGGCTTAGGGCAGCACAGGCGTTTCATTGATGCCATAATAGTGTCCAAGCGGAAAGTATAAGACCCGCAGGGCCGCGTTGTGCCGAGCTAAATACGCTGACCTGGCGTAATAACTACAGCCGGAGAGAAGGTGACTCAAAGTCTCCGGCTGGGCTCGGCACGCCCTGCATCTCATGTCCGCGACCTCTGCCTTGAATATAATGCAGCTGTACACGAGTGTGTTTATGACACCATCCTGGCACGGGAGGACAAAACCCTCGGGTCTCGGACTTCAGACCGGCGTAGGAAGGCAAACGTCAGCTCCTTCGATAACCGATGCTTTTCGATATTTCGATAGAAACATCCATGCATGGTCTTATTGGTATGCCCCTTGAGCAAGGCCTTCTGCTCAGCTTTTTTTATTTCGAGCTTAAGGACGTCTGCCTTCAATGACAAGATGGTCGTGTCATTGTCGCTTCCGTCGGATGACGGGTCGAAGTCGAGACTGGTTTCATCTGCTGCCCTCTTTGCCGCCTGGAAGAGAAACGCCCCTGCTCCCATACTCTCGTGCTCTCTCACAAGATTGAGCAGGGGGTTCCTGCCTTTCAACACTCAACATGCTTTACCCAGGACAACTCTGTTGTGGAGATGCTCTAGACTCAATAGTCCTCTACCACCTACATTGCGAGGGAGATACAATCTGGAGATGGAAGATTTTGAATGAAGACTTCTATAGATGGTCATCATCTTCCTCATTCCCCTATCGAGGTTCTGCAACTCGTTGATGCTCCACTTCATTTATCCGAAGGTATATAGCAGTGTAGGAACCGCGAACATGTTTGTGGCAAGAACCTTATTCTTGCCTGACAGCTCAGAACTCCAGATGTTCCTGAGAGTCTGCCTGTATTTGGCGGTGAGCCTTTCCTTCACTGCTGCAACCTCCTGCATTCGGCGTTGGGGGAGGCCAAGGTATTCATTGCAAACATTGTCCTCAAGGTGAGGAATGATGCTCTCATCAACAAGTTGCACGTCTTCTTTGATCTTCGAAAATCTCCCTCTCGCCAGGTGGATGGATGCACACTTGTCCAATCTGAACTCCATCCCTATAGCCTCACTGTATTCCAGTATGGTGTCCAGGGCAGTGCGAAGGTCTTTTGCATTAGAAGCATTAAGCTTCAGGTCATCCATATAAAATAAATGGGTGACCTTATGCTTCCTTTCACCTGGAACACCACACATGTATCCTTTACCTCGTCGCAGCCTAAGGGACAGGGAAGGAGAGAAATACAAAACAGTAAGGGGCTCAAGCTGTCGCCTTGAAAAATGCCACAGTGGTATGTTACCACTCTGTGGAAACTGACCGCTCGCCTGAAGACAAAACAAAGTGCATTTTCCAGAGTGGTAACAGGCGTTGGATGCAGGACACTACCTCTGGGTGGACTTTCATCAACTTTAGCATGGCAATCAAAAGCTCATGCGAAGTGGTGTCAAAGGCCTTCTTGTAGTCCACCCAGGCCATTTAGGTTTCGCTTATGCCAGATGGCATCCTGGCATATGCACCTATCAATGAGCAGGTTGTCCTTGCATCCTGCGATTCCCTGCTTTGAGCCCCTCTGCTCGTTATTATTATTTTCGACTTATCACACTTTCTCAGCTAGTATTACACCAACTGGAAACATTTCACCTATCCTAAAGGTGGATTAGGATTAGGCTCGGAAGTTCAGGAAGAGAATTCACCCTATCCTACTGTGTCCGAATTTTCTTGGCTTAAGAATCTCCTCACGATTTGGCAAGTTTGGAGTAGCACAGCTTTTTGCCCGAGGTTAGATATTATTTATTTTATTCCCAGCTTCTCAGTTTGATTTTTAAACATATGGGACATCACTCCCTCCGCAGAGTTTACTATCAGGTGAATGCTGACATCATTTAATTTCCAGATATTTTTTATTTCGTCGGCTAAATTTCTGTATTTTGAGATTTTCTCTCTCTCGTTGGACCTTACATTGTGGCTTAGTGGTACTGCTATATCAATTATATTAGCCTTTTTTTTCTAATTTATTGATTAATAGGATATCCGGTCTATTGTAATCTATGGTTTTGTCAGTGAGTATTGGTATGTCCCAGTACAAAACATGGGTTTTTGTTTCAATTACAGCAGGTGGCTGATACTTGTAGTATGGTGGGATATTTTTCTTTAAGAGCCCGTAAGTTAGTCCCAGGTGTTGGTGGATTATTTTTGCCAGTTGGTTAAGTCTATTCAGGTAGACATTCCCTGCAAGAGCTGATACTTGTAGTATGGTGGGATATTTTTCTTTAAGAGCCCGTAAGTTAGTCCCAGGTGTTGGTGGATTATTTTTGCCAGTCGGTTAAGTCTATTCAGGTAGACATTCCCTGCAAGAGCTGAGCATCCTGCCATTATGTGCTCAATTGACTCACTAATGCATCCACATTTTCTACATCTATCGGATATTTCTAGTTTAAGAATATGTTTTTCATTATTATGGGTGTGTATTACTCTGTCTTGAATAGCCATGATAAAACCTTCGGTCTCGGGGTAAAGATAGCCATCCTGGAGCCATTTTAAAGATGCAGTTTTGTCAACCCAATCCTCATGGATAACTGTTGGAAATTTTCCATGCCGTACTATGGATCTCCATTCTTGTTTCTGTTGGGCAATGTCTGGCAATTCCTTCTGATTATCCTCGTCTCTCAGGTTCAGAGGTGTGTACCCCATGTCAGCTTCAACTATCTGTTTCATTATGACATCTTTTGATGCTTTTAAAGTCAATTTAATAGACTCTTCCTGAGATTTGCACAGTCGCAATATATTTAATAGGCCTCAGCCTCCTTCCTTTCTCGGAATATACAGCCTAATGACAGAGGCCTAAATGTGTAAACAACGGAACTTGTTTAGTAGTCGCCTAGTTATTATTATTATTATTATTATTAACAAATACATCCTCCTCACCTGACTTCCAATTTCATTGTCTCGTTGTGCAATCGGGTGCAGCCCCACTCATCACTCCTGTCTGGGCACTGATCCACTCCATCACAAACCTCGTTACGTGCCACGCACCCACCAGTGCCACACTTAACTTGCTCAAGTGAACAATCTGAGGGAAAGGAGATGCAGACAATTAGTCACCCTCTTACCACAAGCTCACTACAAATTTCTGGAAAACATCAATTTACACCTGTAGTTGAGCGTTGAGCTCTCTGGTTGAGACTTTTCAACCTGGTTGGAAACCAGAGAACTTATCACTCATGAAGTGAAGTGGGAATAACTCAGTTCATTAACACCTTCAGTCCATTAAGAAGGCTAGTCTATTGCATTTTAAACACTAAATCTTCAAGTCGAGTCAACCAATTTTTATGAATCAAATTTTGTTATTTTCATTGTTTGCCCTAAAAACAGCAAGCTCTAACATGACTGGAAGAGGGGAAAGTAAATGTGTCGTTGCCATGAACAAATACATCTGAATTAACATGAATGAACATATAAATGAACATCCAATGAGATGCACTTTATTTCATTGAAATTACTCGACTCATCTTGAAGATATAGCTCAACAAACTAGTTTTTTACTCAATTTTTTTACAGACAGTACCTATATGCTAGCATGAACCATTAAAGTAAGTCTGCAAGAGAAGTTTACATTGGCCAGCCAGATTAACAGCATGAGATAGATAACCATTTCAACAAAGTATGCATAGGGTTCTTCATAATAGTATGGAATGGAATATAATGCCATATCCACAAATGAATTGAAGATTAAGAAACTATTTTTGACTTCCACAGTAACCTGATTGGACCTTCTCCTCCTTTACTGAGGGTAATCAGAATTCTACAGAATCAATATTCTGAGGGGTGGAGTACGTCATGTTAGCACAATGCCCAGGGCACAACTACTGCCAAAGATCAATCCAAATGCATCATATTACAGGTAAAATATAAACCAACCACAAAGCTTTTCATCTTCTCCATTGGCACACTCAGGCACACCATTGCACCGCCAACTCATAGGAATGCACCACCTCTCTGGGCACAAGTACTCATCGTTTCCACAAGAATCTGAAAATATAACAAAAGTCTTCTCTGAGAATTTATTTTTCACAAGGGTGATATTAAACATACATATATTTATTAATAATCATCACAATCAATAAGTAAAAATATAATAAAAACCACATTTTCAAAATACATATTTTTCCCATGATTACATATTATAGTCAGTCTAACAATGGTATGTTATGATATGGTATGTACAATGGTATGGTAGGTAGATATAAAAAAGGGTTTCCTCGACTTTTCTTATTCTCTAATTTCATTTACACAAATATATAATATTATCCCAGTGAGAAATAGGTGGTGGAATCAATGTGGGACCCTCGTGGAAATTCTGGTGGAGAGTAGGTGGAAATAAATCGTGGATACCACATGATTTTGGTCATCAGATCAACCAAATTTCCACGAAGGAATTTTGCATGGGAATTTTTGCCAACGGATAATAAAATATTATTATTATTACGACCGTTAGACAGCATTGCCTGCAAAATTCGTGGCTGATTTGGATTCATATTCGATCGGAAAAAAAGTTTACCTCCAGGCAGGCGCGAACCCTAGATACTAACTCATACATCCTTAGTAGCACCTTAACCCACTCGGCCACGATGGTACCTACTTGAAAGTTAGCTTGTAATGTAAAGAAGTTATTTCCGTTGGATTCATTGCCAGCATGGCCAGGAATATAAATTATTCTATATTCGTGCTTGGCCTAGAAGAAACTATTTACAAATATTTAGTACCAAGAAATTAACGCAGATGTTCACATGGGCTTGAAAATGGCTGTCAGAATCATTCAAAAGCAGATAATATTATAGTTGAACATGATATTAATTCTAGTTCATGACAATTGTACCAAAATGCAATGTATGATCAAAATAGAGAAGTATCAATGGCATATATTTTTCAATCATTGTTTTCTGTAAAACATATGTCCACCCATAGTATACAAATAAGGTTTTCACGATGATCAGGATTACAGAATGGACAAAGTTCTTTGGCAGATGCATCTTGAAGTAGCATATGTTACATACATATATAACATGTTATAACAGAGATATCTCTTCGTAATCGTTGATTTTATTTTACATAAATCTAATTCAGTTCCACGAATTCTATAATTGAAACCGATGCATTTTAACATAACTACCCAGCCAGCACAAGGGAGATGTTCTTCAGAAGACATCAGGGAGAGATGAGGGATAAGTGCTCCCCTCCCAATTCCCTCCCTAAATCCTCTCATCAGATGACACAACATAAAGTTTTTCGGATGGAAATATATTGATGAAAAGCATATTATATTTTATCGTAAATGAAAAGGAAAACTTTGTTATTTCCCACCAATTTAAATAATTTAATAAATTGGTGGAATATAACAAAGTTTTCATTTTAATTTACGATAATATGAACTTCCACAAGGTTGAGCCTGAGACGATGGAGATAATCATATTATATTAATTCCAGGTAATTGTATTGAATTGATGTGACCGCTAACAAATATCTGTATCAATATAGCGACTTCTTCTTCGGGACTTAGCGAGAAATCGTTGAGAGTTTCTTCATTGTTTCTACATTATTACTTTTAGGGAGGGAATGTCCATTATTTTCCACGATCCCTACCAAAGTCCTGATCAAGTTCACATTATCTCGGATGGAGCTTTATTACACAAAGTGGTATAAATATATATATTTACCCACTAAAAATAGATAAATAAGTTTTTGTAATGTTGTTTGGGCAGTAGCATAATTATTTGCACTCGATTGAGGGAGATCAAAGTGTGTGACTTCATTAGTCTCCCCGCCATGATGCACCGAGTTCAAAGATTGAACGAATGCGGACGGAGAGTTTAAGAACATTGCCTGATTGCCCATTGGTGAACTCAGCTTTCCTGCAATTAGAAAGGAACTACAGAAAACTGCACCATTTTCTGGCTTTGCACATGCGAATTAAGGTAAGCTTATAATTTAGTTATTGTGAATAAAGAAATTCTGATTTTCCATTATTCTCAACGAAGACACTTTATTCACCACATGTCTTGGCTGTGATATATTAAAACATTACCAAATTGATTTTGAAAAGGGTTCCAATTTGTATTATGACCTATTATTTAAACATTTATACATGTTTGTTAATGCATCATGCATGAAAGTTATGACATTGGGTCGAGATGGAATTTGTGTCTAACATTGTTGAATAGCATAGGCCCCATATTTTTTAGTGAAGAATTATCTCTCCAGTGACATATTAAGGTGCTTACGATAAAGGTTTACATTATATCATAGAGTAAGTATATGTACTTACTCTATGATTATATTTACGTAACTGCTTACGATGATGCCACGTTGAAACAATCCTATAAAAGTATGCATGAATTTCCCGTGTTAAGTAAACCCAGTCAACATTTACATGATTTGAAATTACAATGTCCAGATTGTATGATAAAGAATCCTCCTTTGTACTTATATTTGAATAGTGTACTAAGTATTTTATTTAATATCAGAGCGATGGAAGGTAACGAAATTATTGCTTGTTTATATTTTCCAGACCATTTTGAAACCACTCGAGGGCATCATGGAAGCCATTATCCTTGATTGATCATTGTTGATCGAGAATGATTGCCGAATTGTTAATTACACTGCTTCTTTCATTGTTTTAAGAGAATCTTATGTCAATAAACTTATTTATGGAAAAATGTTATTTCCGGTGGTTGGTTCATTCTTTGATATCCTTTCCGACGGATGTTTTACTTTTTTTTTCGATGGTCGTGCAAATGTGCTTTTTTGTCCTTATTCTGGGTGTTCTCTGATTTCAGTTTAGGTAATTATGGATGCTGTTCGAGAGTGGAAATTGGTGGATGGAAGCCCTTCAGAATCATGGTTGGATGTGGCCGGTAGCAGATCATGAAAGTACCATGAAATGACTGGATAAAATTAAAATTACTATTAACTGCGCATAATTATATAGCGAGTAGTAGAATATGAAGTAGGTTCCTAGAACTTCCAGTAGGTGGCACTGAAGACCAACCCACATCGCGTAGTTCCGTATATTGCCGTTCGCGGTGCTGCAATTGTTCTTTTGAATCCCTTGGCCCTCATTGGCTAACCAGAGCCAATCAAAGAAAGTGATTTTGGGAGAGATCCCCCACGATATCTCCCTGATTTCTCCTCTCTCCCAATTACCCTCCAGTCTATGCAGTCATTCCTCCCTCATTTCTTCATGATTTCTTCACGATCCCTCCCTCATTTTAGGGAGGTTACCTCTCTAACTGGGAGGACTTCTCCCTAACGGTGTGGAGGTCCTACGTTAGAAGGTAGAAGATATGTGCCACCTTGTACCGGCTGGGTAGCGTTGTTTCAGGATGATAAACTATGAAATGTCACCAGGGAGTTATTTTCCACGAAGTAGAAATTATGTTGAATATTTAATAATATTCACTATCACCATAGATCCACTTAAAATCAACATGAATCCCACATTAGTTCAACCACTCAATATCCACCACCACCATATTTCCACAAATCAACTTGGAATCAACGTGGGTTCCACGTTAATGTCACTATCCATTTCTCACTGGGATGGTAAATCCCTACAATACAGCTTACTACAACTTCATAACTGTTGACACTCAATGAGTGATACAGGTTACTCATAGCCAAGATGAGATGGCAGTAGAGTGATTACAGTTAGGATTTCAAGAGAAGTAAGATGGATTAAAACAGATCAGAGGTATTCAGCAAATTTCTCTACCATCATGCGGACATTTATAAACCATACATATAAAACAGTAACGTGATACTCCTCCACTCATCACTACATCCATCTCTCAGACATATTGCCTCCAAAATTTGAAAATAAGTAAAATATCATTGAAATTAATGAAACCACAACATATGTAGTGACCTCAAAATTCCAGTGATAGGGTGGATGTCAAAATAATAGCAATCACATAAAATATTGCAAACCTTGACAGTTATGTTCATCAGTGTGGTTGTCACAGTCTGGCTTCCCATCACACTGCCATAAGCTGGGGATGCAACGACCTGATGGGCACTGGTACTCATCAAACTGACACTGCCATGTATCTGTAAGGGGAAAAGTAGAAAGTTTTAGTGATCACAAGAAAAGTTCACTAAGCAAAGCATTCAGATTCCGAGTCCATATGTGGATCCAGTTCATGTGGTGGGTAGAGTATTGCCTTCCCATTATGAGGGCTCAGAATTTTATAGAGACATCTTTCTGTACCGAGAAAGTAAATACAGATGCCATGTTTCTCTAACCACTCCCGAATACCCATGAATATGTAATTACAAACCTTTGTGGCAGTGGGGTGACGTGTTTTCCTGCTAACTTTAGGGTTGCAGGTTTGAGTCCCACCTGGGTGAGTTTTTTACCATTTTGAGCAAATGGGTGTACGACTGTACGTGTAACATGTGTAGAGTTATGTAATTGTAAAAAAAGGACCTGAATTATCTTGAATAAATACACAATTATTAATATTCCCCAAACAAACTGTATCTTACTAGCCAACCCACACACCCACGACCAGCCCACTTGATGGAATAAATATGCTCAATGTGGCTCACCTCCACAAATTCCATTCACCCAACTAAATCAACGGACACACTTTTACTAAATGCTCCAACACATATCAATTGATGAGCCTATGGTGGATGAAAGTTCAAGGGCTAGTATTTGGATGAAAGCTAAAACACATTTCCATGCTGATGTAACTGTCTCAATTTGCGAACAGTTATCATCATAGAGAAAATAATCCAGAGGGGGTTTACGTATATGGGTCCATGTGAAACAACAGTTGATCAAGTTTTGGGACTAAAAATCATAATGCTGGCCATATCTTGGGGCAGATGCTGTTTTCACCTGTTGCCATCCAGTTAGTGGTGGCAGTACTCAATGTATAAACATGCAAGTGGTAAATATGTTTGGCACACACTCATCGACCTCACTAAGTCCCTCACCAACCCACATAACCTCACCACCAACCACCCTGAATGACAAGGGGGCACCCAACCCAATAGCAACCCAAACCTATGTTTGTTGATGGACTCTCCTCATGTAATGGTATTCATGCAAGCTCATGGCAAGTTCCTTTCCTATCATCGAGCCCCAGGATTATTGGCATTTTAGCAAAGTATACTTTTTGTGACTTAGCATGAGTCAGGCTTTACTCTCTTGATAAGGGCTATCATGAGAACTTCTAGCGTGAATATTAAATTTTTAATGCTAAAAATTTGAAAGAAATAAAGGTTGGTGTTCCTGTAGTGACATACTACTCCAGAAAGAAAAAAAGCATTTCTCTAAATGGATAAGCCAATAAAATGAATTTTGACGCAGAAGTTCAAGTTGCATCATTTGCAGAGCAGTGAGGTGATGGATTAATGATAAGAACCATGAAGAAGGATGGAAAAACTTGCTCTATTGTTGTTGGATTTGTTGCCCATGAAAATAACACTTTTTAAAGGAATTAGTATTTTTCCAGTTCCTTCCACGAAGAAGATTAAAAGTTTTAAAAACATATTAAAATTTAAATGTTGAGAAACACCAACTTTGAAATTTCCGCAAACTTTATTCTGCTGGCACAACGCCAGTTTTACTACACTGTGGCATATTCATGTGCATTTAGTGGTAGGTTGGGTGAGAATATATACAGGGTTCTAGCCGAGGAAAGGAGTGAGGGCGAGTGGGAAAGAGGATTTCGGTTGAGCTTAAAAATGCATACCAAAGAGTGGATTTCTAGGAAGACTGCTGAAATCTAGGAAGACTCCGATGGCTGGGGGGAGAGGGGGGGGGGTGTGAAGAGGGGGCTTCCAGGGGGAGGTTGTAATGGGGGGAGGGTGTGGGGAGAGGTGAATGGCAATGGAAGATTTGGGGACCAAGCACTTTAAAAACAACTTGACCACCCTTTTGAAGAGGAAAGGTCTAATTACCTCAAATAAATAAAATATAATACACACATCATCATTTTAAATCACCGTCATTACAGTGTCCTCCTAAAAATGTACACAAACAAGTAAAAAGTAATTCTTCTACGTAAAACAACAAAATTATCTTGAGTTTATATGGCCTAATTGTTATATAAACTACTTTTAACTAAATAAACCACACTTGTCACTTGCACACAATATGACCCCTTGTCCATCGGAAGAATGATGAAAAAATTGAAAAACATACATATTAAATCACTGTCATTTCAGTGTCCTACTAAATATTTACACAAACAATAAAACACTATACACTTTCCCATACATGTGTCATGGTTTTTCTCTACATAAATATTCATCATTTTCACGATGTCAGGCCTGATATCATCAGTTTCATATTAAAATTTGTTTCTCTCTTTGCAAGACCAAGTACATCAGCATTTCTAGGTAGAGTGGGACCTATAAGACTTAAGAGTTGCCTCATTTAAAAACTATGTGAACTCATGAACTCTTCAATATACCTGATTGATATGTAATACATAAACCATTTTCCATGGCATCAAAAACTATGGCTGTAATTTTTTAATGAAAGGTATATGCACATATTGTGACAATAATTGAAAAACTGACTTAAAGGAGTAATTTTTCATCAATCTTGGAATGGAACCCTCTGATCTCCGTAAGATTAATGATTTTTCCGATGTGGATTCACACTATGAGGCATATACCTAATTGTGGAATGTAATCCTCATATTCAGTGAAATTTCACAGAACATCAAAAGCTGGGTATAACAAGAAGTATGTTTCTGTATCAAATATAGTTACAATCATAGATGAAAATGTTTGCAAGAAAGCATATTAAAAGCTGTGACAAAACTACAGTTTGCAACTGATAATCGAGTAGTTCGTGAAGTCTGGATGAGGAAACGTTAAAGAAAAGGACTGGACTTCACAGCTTGAGTTTTAATGGACGGCACAACAATACATGCAGTACTACGAACAGAAAAAACAAACGACGAACGAAAGTCGCCGATTACAAGTCTTATAATATCAAAAACTTCAACAAAAGCTATTTAGCAAAAAAATGCCCTATGACAAAATCAAATTCAGTCCTGAATTCCATCTAAGAAGGAAAAATATGTTCCACAACAAAGGCATTCAGATAATCTAAAATTTATGGGAGTTTAATCTATGTTTCTGAGATGAATGTATTTTAATACTCACCGCAACTACCTTCATCACTTCCATCATTGCAATCCACTATTCCATTACACACCAAGTGACGTTTCAGGCACTGCCCATTCGAACACTGGAAAGTAGTAAAATAGTTCTGTAATTGACACTCAATTTGACAAATGCAAATTTTCACTTAGATTGCCTCGTCTTTCTCCAAAAGGAAGAAGTAACCCAGCAAGCAACCCCAGCAAGCAACATCAAGTATATTAATGCATAAAATTTTCATGGTGAGCCTAAATGGATTATTATGGTTCTCCATATTGAAAATAATCAAAAATCTGCATAGCTTTTTCACAAATATACTGCTTGGACACTCCATGACCTTCATTTATCACCTAAGCGGGAGGCTATTGTCACAACATATAATTCCAACCACAAAGTTTCCAGAGTCGATAGATGGTTGCAGCTACCCTGGTGAAAATAAACCGTGACAGAAGGTGTGACAACAATGTGCTGCACACTGTGCAAGTGTAGTAGTAACACTGAATGAACACTGTGCTCCTTTAAAAGCGTGACAGACAGTGTGACTACTATGTGCTGCACACTGTACAAGGGTACATATTAGTTACAGTGTATTCACACTGTGCGCACAGTGTCTTCATACTGTGTACATGGTGTCCTCAAACTGTGCGCACAGTGTACGAGCACTGTGCCCACAATATCCACACACTACCATCACACTGTCTATCACGCTTTCTGCACGCTTTTGAGTCCCAATTTACGCTTTTGGCACACTGTATTCACACTGTGGTTACACTGTAATCACGCTCTTGTCACATTCTATGCACACTGTGTTCACACTTCTGTCACGTTTTATTTTCACCAGGGTAAGGAGACCACTTCGCATCGAAGACATCATGAAGGCTACTTGCTATGCCACGAAATTCAGCATCAGAGATTCCCAATGACACAACAACAAGCTGCACCAACCAATGCAGGAAGTGAAAGGTACAAGGCTTAACCATCATATAGGGATGTTGGGGGTTGTTTGGGTTTCCCAGCGGGTCAAACTCTCCATTTCTGCCAACGATTCGATGAACGAGTCATGGCCTGAGGATGATGAACGACTCTTTCATCGAAACGTCAGCAGATATGGAGAGTTTGACCCAGTGGAAAACCTGAACAACCCCCAACAATGCAGGAAGTATAGCAGAAAAATACAAACGGCAGCATCAATTTCTATGTTTTCTGCATTAACAAGAATGCATTTACATTTACTTTGAGAAATCTGAAAAGAGGCATGCGGTTGCAAGCTGAATCTGTATAGAGGCCTGCAGTTGAGTCAAAAAGATACATAATGCATTAACACCCTCACAAGTATCTACCAATCAGTTTTGGAGAGGCAACATAGGTAAAAAGTTCACCGCAGGAGATGCATGTTAGGCATATGATCCCCCACCCATATCTTGGACATCATTTTGCAGCAATCTTTAGCATCTAAGCTGTCCACTTAATCTAAGGTCCAAGTATATGGCATTACATCATTTTTAAAGGGCTATATGGGTTTGAAAACATCAAATATAGTGTTGCAATTATTTCTTCCCATATAATGAAAAAATGGGGACTAAATATAAATTATCTTTGCGTGAATAAAATGAAAAGCTTGCTTGAGAAATTGAAATACCTTAATCATAAAAATGAATTTATTTTCAACTGTACTTCGAAAAGTTTGGGCTTTTAATGAATTGTTACACAAGTTAACATGGCAAAAATCACCAAAACTCTGTCCTGCTTACAAGAATATATACATATTACTTTCAACAGAAGCATGCAATAATGTGATGAAAATTCCTCAGGTGAATGAAATTATGTACATTCACAGCACATAAATCTGTTATTCATACCTGAAAGTTTCCAGGGCAACCGTCATCAATGCACCCAACTTCATCTGAGCCATCAGAGCAGTCATTAATAGAATCACATTTGGCTGAAAGAGGCACACATGCCACACCACTGGTGAGGCTGGCCACAGAAGATGATGAGATTGGAATAATTGAGTATGGTGTCAGTGAAGTGCCATTGATACACTGGAATTGGCCTGAAGAGAATGTATATTAAAAAAGAGGGATTACAACAGTGACAATGACATTGCAAAATATGCAGATTGAAAATTCCCATCTTTGATACTTGACCACAGAAAATAGTCTGAAGCCAAACTAAAAGGAATACTGCTCATAAAGAGACTGCATGCATGTTGCTTCCTCCTAATAAATAAGACAGGTCATTTGAAGCATTAACCTCAATGTTCTATAGTGCTCACTTGCTGAAGGATCATGATCCAAGTCATGTCAAAGAAATGTATAAAAAATATTCATGTACCAACATCCTTTCCAGCAGATAAGGGCAATTCATAGTATAAAAGAACACTTTGAGATGATACATACAAATTATGGACTTCTACAGCATGATGTAGAGCAAACAGTAAAAAGGAAATCATAGGTATAGCTTCAAGTTTGATCACAATTAAATAATTGACAATCTGTTGAGGAACTCTAAATGACCTTCCCTGGGGAGATTTCCATGCAAATGCAGCCCAAAAAATAATGTCTTCCAGTTGCGTCATTAACATCTTCAAATTACCACCCCTGCTTTCAGGATTAAAATTATCTCCATGAACTAAAGATCATGCTTTCATTTACATCTAAAAGAGAGATGTATACATATATGCATAACTTTAAAAAAAATATTGAAAAATTCACCTCTCTTCTGGTAGAGAAATGAGATGAATGAATGCATTAAAAATCAAATAATTAATGATTGGCAGACACCAACTCACCAGATGTACATTTTGGAAAATGCTGCTCATCTAGCTCAGGAGATATTGCAGAACTGGGAACTTCAGAATCAGAGCCTTCAATGTGATTCACCTCTTTCTCTCCATCATAAAGACTCTTGGATACAGTGTCATCAACATTCTTGCTGGGAAATTCACTTGTGATATTGGCCATTGGATCTGCAATACTAGATGTCTCCTCTCTCACCATAGTTTCTAGATTTGGCAGAGAAGTTGTTGGATTCTCCTCAGGCATTACTGTGCTCATCTCAAGAGCACCTCCATCATCTTGAACTGTAGTTGTGATATCACTATCCTTAGGCAAGTCTTTAGGGACTGAGGGGGGAGGATGGGTAGTAACAATCTCCTGGACCATTAATGTAGGAACAGGACCCTCGGAATGTGTGTCACTGTTCAAGGAATCAGGCTTATGGGATGAATTTTCAAGCTTCATAATATCCATCTCGACCTCCACTTTCATTGTTTCACTATCAAGAGGCATTGTGGATGTTTGCATTGGCTCTTCGGTAGTGGTCACCATAACCTCAGCAGGGGTAGATGAGGGATGTGAGGTTGTTGATGAAACAACAGGAATGCCAACAGTTGATGGAAGGTCAGTTTCATCCACTTCTTTCATAGTCGTTCCCTCTGGCTCACCTCCAACCTTGGCAGAAGGCTGCAACGTTTCAACTCCTGTCTTTGCTACCACCTTGTGACCCCCTTCCCCAAATCCACCCATTTCCTTTAACATCTCCTCCATGTTCTTGTGAGCCTCCAGTTCATTGGGAACTAATGCTGTGGTGGCTTCCATGGTTTCGCTAGTCATTGTGGTGCCATCTGTTGAGTCATCCTCATCACTTGGAGTCGTTACATGCACTGCACTCATCCCTTTATCCATCCTGTCACTGACAGCCTCCATATTTGGCATGACAGTTTCACCCACAGAGCTCACTGTGGTGAATTCCTCATCCTCAATCTTCTTGTCAGTTGTATGCACCTCTGTTGGTATCTCCGTCACCACTACTGCATCCTCCTTTAGCTTGCCCTCTTCCATCGCCTCCTTCACATCAGCACCCTCACCTTCCACAGTGATACCTTCCTGGTTCACAACCACCACTCCAGCACCGAGATTCTTACCCCTTTGATCATCTTTCATTTCCTCACTGACAACTTCCTTTGGCATTTCAGAGACCTCTCCACTGACATCAGGTTCACTGGTGATACCCTCTCCGACATCCTTTCTGCTAGTTTCCTTCACAA
The DNA here is from genome assembly GCA_963573305.1 of Pyrrhosoma nymphula. Lineage (NCBI taxonomy): Eukaryota > Metazoa > Arthropoda > Insecta > Odonata > Coenagrionidae > Pyrrhosoma > Pyrrhosoma nymphula. The sequence continues at coordinate 81,233,680 of OY754333.1, read as the reverse complement.
TAGGTTTCCCAAGATCTTTCCTGCTCCCAGAGTCATCTTCGGCTATCACATTCAATCTCTCCCCTCCTTTCTCAATGACAGGCAAGACTGACATCATATTGGCCTCAGAGCTTGCCTCTAATGTTAAGGGAACTTCCTCCGTGGTTTCTGGGGAGCTGCTGCCCATGCCATCTTCAACTTGAATGGTTGTGGGTCCCTCCGTGGTCACAAAAGGGGCAAGAGGGAGCAATCCCACCTTGTCCAACTTATTCAAGTTCTCCTTGCCCTCCTTGGTGTATAATTGAGGCTTGGAAATTTCATCATCATGGTGTGTGGGTTTCTTAAACTCTCCCTTCTTCTTTACTGGGATCTCATATGGGTCCGGCTTGACATGGCTGCCCAAATTCCCCTCTGACTTGTATCGTTCCTCCAAATTGGTTTCTCCCTTTGTCACATTGTTGGCACCAAGGGCTGTAATTGACCAATTATCATTTCCAACAGAAGCTAAGACTATTTCATTTGTGTGTTCAGTGGTAGCTTTGAGGCCAGCATCTATAACACCATCTCTGGTGAGTGGATCTTTGTCTTCCGAGATTCTCACAGAGTCTCCTGCATCCAAACTTGCCAGATTGTTTTCTTGTTCATTGTCATCTGACTCGAGGGATATGCCATGGTTTAATGCACCAGCATCTTTGGAGGGCTCTGTGGCATCATCTATTTGTCCTAGGGTGACCAGAGCTGAATCTGAAGTGTGTTCTTTGGAAGTTTCCTCAAAGACAGAGCTGGGAGAAGTAGGGTTTACTGCATGGACTGTGTTTGCATTCTCAATGGTGACATCTTGAGCATAGGTGGACAAGGGGGATTCCTCTTTGCCATCTGGCTGAACCTTATCCTCCTCCATCATCATCGATTTCTCAGTCTTTTTGACAGTAACTGAGACTTCTTCTCCATTCCCCATTTCAGTTGCAGTACCAGCAACCACCACATTGCCTTCAGAAACCAGCTTCTTTTCTGCTTGCTCAGCATCTTCAGTAATTGCATTAGGTTCTGGACTTGGGGTGACATGAGGAACAGATTGCATCCTGATCTCTGCCTCCAACTTGGCTGCTGTGTCCTCTATTAGCTCTGAAAGTTCATCATCTCGAGCAGCCATCTCACTGCTCAGGGACTGCTCCCCTTGAAGACCATGATGTGACATGCTGTCATTAACGGCTGACATCAGGAGGCTACTGCCACTTTCTCCAACTGCTTTGGTGATGGCCTCAGTGGATGATGGCTGATTCAAGACAGTCTGTGGGAATTGAAATTGTGAGTGAAGATGGACATCATTGTTCTCATTATCTCTTGAAGATGGTGTTGTAATTGATTGAGATGACTCATTGTTTGCATTAATAGGGACTAGGAAATGGCTTGATAAAGCACTCAGATCATTTTCTGCAGTAGGTAGAATCTGACTGACCTCATAACTTGAATTGTACTTGTCAGAGAGGTTTTCGATACTGTTTTCTAATGGTGATGAAGTTGATGACTGAGTACCATTCATCTCCGGGATTTCATATACTGACATTTTTTCAACCATACTGTCTGGCTTCTCTGATGTGGCCATTGACTTATTCATTTCAAGTGCAATATCTTCCCCCATTGTAGTCACCTCCATTGTGCTCTTGTCTTCATCCATTTCTTCAGAATCCCCAAGCCTCACATCAATCTCAGGAACTACAACTAGTTTCTTCATATCCACATGATCAGCTAGGGTTTCTTTAGAAATTTCTTCGACAGGTACGATGTTTGGGTCGTCATCTTCACTTGTGAGATGTTCCTCAGGATTCAAGGCCACAGTATCATGCTGACCAACAACTTCTTTGCTTGACACAAACCTACCCTTCCAATTTCCATCCATGACACCATTTTCAGTCACCAAGTTTCTTGGGTCATCTTTGGACAATAGGACTTCCCCTGAATGTGCCCTCAGGGCTACCTCCTCCTCTTTCACTGTGACAGTCTCTATCCCACCACTTGGACCTCCCTCCTCTGTCATGTTCTTTGTAGAAATAAAGACTGCACCATCCATGGACATTGTTGTTGTCGAATCTCTCTCCTCACTTTCTTCCCCCAGCACCGCAACATGAAGGGATGGTGAATGGTTCTCCTCCTCCCCACCACTAACCTCTGCTGGACTCTCCAATTGATGCTGCTCATCTACACTGACCCCACCTTCTGCGTGAGCTGATTCCGGTGCTACCTTCGTCGTCCCCTCCTCCAATCCATCCCCAACTATTGCCATTACGGGAACCATTGATTGCTTGTTAGTATCCTGCTCCTGACTATTTGTTCCCTCATTCATAATACCATGATTCTCTTCACCCTGCTCCCACATCTCACGTAGCTGAACATCCTCCTCCACAACAGCACCGTTGGGCTCCTCATCTCCTGCCTTCTTGTTGGCTCCCTCCCCAACACTTATGACAACACCTTTTTCATCTTTTGATGGCTCCTCATGATTAATCACATAATTCCAATCCTGAACAACAGCAACACCAGCATCTTCTTGCTTAGCTCCTTCCTCACCTGACACCTTGTCGATCATTGCTTCAGCAGAGTCTTCGCCCGCCTTGCCATCTCCTCCACTGACAATCATCGCCTCACCAAGGCCATCACCCTGCTTTCCCTCTTCACTTATGGTCATCTCCTTTGATTCCTCATGACCACTCTGACCTCCCAATACCTCTTCTTGGATAGTGAACACTGATGGCTCTCCACTGTCAATCTCAGTTCCAGCCTTGCCCATCCCCTCGGTCGTCATTACAGCCTCCTCTTCACTCCCACCCTTGACTACCACATGCTCAACTGCTGAGACAATCTGACCATTCAGAGGACTGTGCTCTTTACTCTCCTCACCTGTGCCATTCAAAGCATCATTCAAGTCTGCAGGATGGACATCAACCACATGAGCATCATATTCGTCAGAGTGTTCTGAGACATTACCTAGAGATTCAGTTGAGCTCACGCCACCACTGAGGAAAAAATTGTGACTGTGTGACTCCTTTGACATAGAGCCTTCGGAACTAACTTCTGTTGCCATTTCAGTGCTTCCATTGGTTCCAGTGTCCTCGTCAGTTCCGTACATTTCTTTCGAGTCCTTCTCTTCCCCCAAAGCACCCTCTAGCGATGAATCAACTAAGATGCCATGATCATGTACTTCTTCCATCAATGGGTGGACTACTCCATCATCCGCCTCCTCCTCTTCATGTCCCACCTCCTCCTCCTCCTCCTCTGGTGAATGCATCCAGGTGGATATTGAATCTTCCCCACTGCTCCTCCCTGTTCCCACCAATGATGGCCCAACAGATTGGAAATTGTGATCCACACTGAGAGGAGGCTCTTCTTCCGAAGGGGTTGGTATCACCTCAGTCACAACTACATGTCCCTCAGTGGGCTCCTCCTCCCCCAAAGTGCTTACAGGTGTCACCGGTGTCATTGCCTCAGGCAAGTGACTGCCATTGTCATCTTCATTCGTCATTCCATGGACATGGTAGATGGTGTCCCCATGATGGTGTTCAACCATCTCAGGGCTGTTCTCCAGTAGCTTCACGACCTCTTCAGTGATTGACTCTGGCTCTTCTTCTTTGGGCACCATTGGCATCCATGGCCCATCGTCGAACTTATGACCTTCTGTTGATGCCACGGTATTTTCCACCACTGCAACAAAAAGAGTTGCCCATAACAATGGGTATGAGTATATCTTAATATCAAAGATTTTAAGCAAAAATAAAGCATCTAGCATCCTTGACTTCTAGTACCTTGTCACCCCCCCAACCAAAAAATAAAATCAAATGGTTCAAAATAGCCTTCATTGGTTCTTTGTCATTTCTATTTCAAACGCTATCCCAAGGGATCTTTCAATTCATGTTTATTTTAAAATAACACCTTGGGACAATTACTAACAAATTCCAAAGATGTAATTGAACCTGCTTTAAAAAGTGGTGTGTACAAACAGGTATGGCATGACTGTATGGGATTTTATATTGGCCAAACTTGGTGAAATTTAAAATCAGAATGAAGGAACATAAGATGTGTCTAAAAAGCAAAGATGATTCAATGGCCTTTGCCCAACACATGCTGGAGTTGGGCCACCAGAGTGATTTTCAACCAGAGATACTAGATACTTTGTGTGGAGAAGGGACGGAAGATGGACGCCTATGAACAGCGGTTGATCAGCCTTGAGAGTACATAATTCCAATTGTCCCCTGAATGATATCACCTTCCCTAACGTATCCCCCTTGTTACTTGTCACCTTATCCTTCCGCTACCCCTGTGCCCCCTCTCTTCCCCCTCTCCCCCCCCCCCCCCAAAAAATTGACTAAACACTGGCTCCAAAGATAGTCACTACCATGGTGCCTGAGGTAGATTACCATGGTACCTGAGGATGACTTAATAGGAAAAGGATAAATTACTTTGCACATCAGGACTCTAATAGAGTTCTGATGATGCTGTAGTGCAGTGAAACATGTTGACTCAATGAACCAAATTTCTCCAGTGGAATAGTGCAAAGTAATTTATTTTTTTCCTGCAATGGAATTCCACAAAGTATCGGCCGCCACCCAATAACTTCTTGACTTAATAGCCAAAATCGGTTGTGTGTCAATAAATTTTTTGAAGTCACAAAGTGTCTGTTTTATCAATCTTGATGTAAGATGTTAATGAGTACTGTACTGCAGCATAGCCTTAATCCTCATAGACAGTGGCTCCCATGAAGCCTAGCTGCCCAACTATGGCTGCCTTGAAGAGACTCCCCATATGAGCTTTATTTAAGTGACAAAAAATATTTTTTCTGGGAAGGACAATAATTCTATATGCTCTAAATTCTTGGAGTTCCTAAGTGGTACATGGTGATACAGAATTAACAAAACTTATAAAGGATTGTCCTAAATAATTGTAATTAAATATACATTTATAATAAAGATAATATTTTTCTTACAATCACGGGAGCACTTCTTTTCATTCTGATCCAAATATAGACCTGGTGGACAATTGCATGCAAAGAGAGCCTCCTGGTAGTCATAACGGCATTCATGTGAGCAACCTCCATTGTCAATTTGGCAAATATCCATTAAATCTGAAATGAAATTAACAAGGTTTAAATTGAGGCTTACATTAATGGAGAACAAAATGGATAAGTTACAAAGAGAGGTAGAAATGGATGCACTGCAAACAAATTGTAAAGGTGCTATACTGCAGTGTTGGGAAAAAACACATACACAGTACAGTCAGTCCCCGAGTTATGTAATAGATGCATTCCGACACTTGCTGCATAAGTGGAAAAAAAAAGGGGTTGAAAATTACTCCGTAACTGAGTCCCTGCTCTCAAGATTACGGTCCCTTCGGAGAAATACGGGGAAGGCCAGCTCTTACTAACATTAAGGCACATGCGCTCCTTGAAAGTAGGCAACTATCCTTCCAAATCCGTAACTTTCGTAAGTCTCGTCTTTTTTTTGGGTAATGTTGCCACTTACGTAAGTACAGAGTTACATAAGTCGAGGCTTACGTAACTCGGGGACTACCTGTAGTATGTGTGATTGATTCCCTCAGTAGAGAACCATGTACAAACTTTAAAAAATCATACCAGAAGAGATTTAGGCAAGCCAAAGAAAATGTAAGGATGAATTTTATGATAAAGATGATGGACCTCAACAATTACATACGGAAAAGGAATACGTATCATTTAAAAGCTGGGTCCATAAATGTTTTCAGAATACTATAAAAAGATTTGCATGGAATGAGGAGGAGGAGGATCAATTGTTCTGATAACCTCCCCACAGAACTACTAAAGAGCATATGTCTAAAAATAGTGTATATATTTTATGGCATTATTTCAAATACTCATGTTCACTGCATTGAAAAACCAAAAATCAGAAGCGGATATAAAAAAAGACCCTTTTCCAGGTAAATATGATTAAATACGGGAAATATTAAATGATATAATTGAAATACTTATACAATAAACCTATGCATCTTTGGCATAGATGACTGAGTTATTTTAACACATTAGACACCGAAGGCATCAAATATACTAATTTTGTTGATTTTCATAAAGCTTTATTAAGTTTACCTATTTTGTAGTACATATTGTCAATGAGAACCAAATTGGCTAAAGTCAAACCAATTTTTTGATGTTTTGAAAAATGTGAAGCCATTGCCAACACAAGCCGAAATCAACTTCACTCCACGAGATCACGTTGTGTACTCAGAAATATTTGGTAAGCTGGTCGGGTCGGGTGGATTGGTTTGGACGTCTGTAGAGCTAGCCCCGACAGGGATGGTCGGGGAGTTCGGTCGTGTCGGGTGATCGGGTCGGAACGTGTGTAGTGCCTTTTTCATCGACCAGCTGCGTCAGTGGAGAGGGAGGACATGCTTTTGGAGAGTGGGGGGCTTTTACTTAAAGGGCCCAAGAGGTATTGGGGGCCGGAAGAGTCAGCGTGGGACATTGCATTCTGACCTAGTGTTGAGGGGGTGGGACGGAGGGGCCACTCGAAAGGGCCTGATCTTCTGGGGGGGGGGGGGAACGGGGTCTTCGGTGTGAAGGTGATGGCTCGTGCCAACCTTGAAGAGCAGGGAGGGAGAGACACTTGAGGGGAAATATGACTAGTATGGGAGAGAAGGGAAGCGTTTGATAGTTTTGCCAGAAGTGAGAAAGGTGATGGAGAAAAGTAAGCTGTGGTTTTGGAGCAACAGAGATAGAAAGCAGGGTGAATTTTCCTGATGGGGATTGCCGGGTGGGGGAAAAACAATATGGGAATGTGCGGGCATTTCTATTTTGCTTTTCCTTAATTTCCGGTCCATTCGGGCAGTCTTATAAAAGGGAATCAGTGAATAAGAATTGAAGAAGAAATACGACAATCGAATGAATGCATATTATAAAAAATACTTCAGCTCTTCTGTCGAGAGAATCACTCAATTAACAAAAAAATTTTTTTTTTTTTGCGCTTTGCTTCGCTCCATCGTCGCTCCCACCATGGCCTCTCATTTGGATAAATGCAAACTGAACTGGGAGTTGACGTCATTAGTAATTTGGAATCGATGTAATGCATCCCGAGTTAGAAAAATTTCATTCTCATTAGGAGAAATCAGGACTTGGTCATTTTCGTTACAAGCCTCAAGTTCGTTTCTTTGTAAGATTGTGATCTATCGATTTTTAATTGCTGGGGGTTACAGCCAATAAACTGCCAACTTGTGATAAGTAATGCCTCAACGCACCTACCCTAAGATCCTGGCTAATTTGGTGTCCTGCTTCCGCACTGGTAGGTAACTCCCACCCCCGATGTCCTCCCGAGGGGGGAGGGGTAGATGCAAGTGCTTCCAATTGGGCTACGATGCTGACGAGGTTTCATGATCCCTCTCCAACAGCGTGACTTTCGGCATCTCATAGGATGGTTCCACTTATCCTCTTCTTGTTTATATCTCTAATAAGGATTAAGCTACTAAACCCTTATTTAATTCTCAATCAATTTGCAGGAACGCAGCTGAGCTCTCGTTTAGGATATTTTTTCAATCACTGGGTTGAAGCGAAAGGGGAGAAAGGTACATACACCATTTTCCGATACAAATATGTATGGGTGCTTGAGCGTTTTTCCCCTTTGATTATGCATGCGGCCAGCGCTAGTCATACTTTAGAATTAATGTGCATAAAAGTAATTGGTCATAAGAACCAAGCGAACTCGTTTTTCTCTTGTTTTCTTGGCTGTTGGCGGCGAAAGAAAGGAAGGGTAATGCCTTGCTCGAAGTCCATATCAAAAACGCTCAATTAGGGCGGGAAATTAAACCTGATTCTTTCGATGAAAGCTATTGCCAGCCGGAATAATTATACCTTGGAGCAAGGTTGAGTGTAATCAGTCTGAAATAGTGCGAAACAAAGCTTCTTTGGGTTATATTCACGACTGAATCTACCGCTCGAACAATATAGCACCATCTCCGATACATGTCATAGTTTTTTAGCACACACACGCAGCAAACGAATACTGTACCAGGAATATTCATCATGGATTAATGCTTGCGAAAACCGGTAGCAAAAAATGCCAGGGATCATGAGAGGAAAATGCTGGTTGTAGTAATTAGTCTCTCATGGGCGAGTACATCCGTACACGACTAATTTACATTTTTTTACTTGTTGGCAACTCTGTGGACTCGTGGTAACAAAGCCGAATAGAGTTTTTGTCCGATTGGTTCCATATTTTATGTGCTACGATGCCTACGATTCAAAGTTGTCCTTAAGGTCTGGTTTCACTGGACCGTCCAGCAGCAACGTCCATCCACCACTTCTGGACGTTGCGGCTGGACGACATGGCCGGGTGGTTTCATTCAGGCAACTACATCCCGTTTCTGTGGCTGGGCGATGTGGGAGAATGTGGATTTAGTTTAATTATGAATTTGTCATCACTTTGTGTTTCCTGAGAGTGAGTTGATTTTAAGCTGAAATGGATGGTGACGATTTAGTTTTGTTGCTTTTGTTGGAAGACGAAGAAAAGGACGACCAATGTTGCAAGTAGTTTTACAAAAAAGAGCTGGTAAGGACGCGTAATATAAAATGCAGAGAGAGGAGAGCAAAAAAATCACCGAAAATTGGGACTGCCCGACTAGGCATCCGCATCTCGACTGCTCTCGAAGCAGTCAAGATGCAGATGTCGGGCATCAGCCATTGAACTCGACGGCCGAGACGTATCAGTGAAACCAAACCCATTTTATATACATTGGATGAGTACGGCGGTGACTTCTGACTGCTGGACGCGGATGCTGGACGCAGCTGCAGGATACCCCAGCGAAACCACACCTTTACTATTGTAGCATTGAAAAATAAGATATCGTTCAGGTAATACATTCATTGCATAATGTATTCGGCGACAATGATTAATTAGATGTTTAACTCTGACAAGGAGCGCCGGAAAACGTTACTGTGATCCATCACTATTCGTATAAACGAGTAACTTTTTCACGTCGGGACCAAGATCCGAGGTTCGTAATTTTAAAACTTCATTATTTCGTAATATCGGGTACTGTTACATACACTTAGATACCCTTTTGGTCAGGACCGAAGATTTTGCTTCGTAAAATCAAAATTTCGTAATTTCGAGTTACGTATTTTCGAGTTTCTACTGTAATACAGCATAATCATACAATAAAAATCATAACGAGCCAGCATAAGCCTACCTATAAAAACCAATCCCTAATTAATGAGATATTTAAGTGTACTTACGGTTTGCTGTAACAGACCCTGAAGAGACATGGTAAGTATATAAATATCCAGCATTATTGAGAAGATGAGATTCAAGACGATCTTTCAGAGATCCAGTATCTATTGGATCTTGAGGTGATGGAAAGGAGTCTTTGAATCGCCAACCAACATGGAACTTGGCCACAACACTTCCTGGCCTAAAAAGAAAACCAAATCATCTATTTATAATCATTGCATTTACATAAATGATGTGGAATGCAGTCACGCGCACAGGTGCGAATTTATTCACCAAAGACGGTGAAATTTGCCATGAAAAAATTATTTGACTTGACCGGGATTCGAACCCTGATCTCCCAATAGCTGGTCAGGTGTGTTAGCCAGTTACACCACCAAGCCATCTCAATTCAAGGTGAATTTCAGTTGGAGCTATACGAACAAGTTATTCTCATCCCCAGCCTACATTGTAGCACAGGAGACGTGGTCGTGCGTGATATGCCACAGTCGCAGAGAATAAACCCAACATTGTCACTTTGGAACAACAACCTTGACAAATTTCCAATCATTGCATTTACACAAATATGTATTGTGGTACGCAGTCACGCACACGGGTACAAAGTTATTCACTGAAGACGGTGAAATTTGCCATGAACAATCATTTGACTTGTCAAATGTCATTCCAAAGTGACAATGTTGGGTTTATTCTCTGCGACTGTGGCATATCATGCACGACTACGTCTCCTCCTGTGCTACAATGTAGACTGGGGACAAGACATCTTGTTTGTATAAACCCCCCGCTGAAATTCGCCTTGAATTAAGATGGCTTGGTGGTGTAAATGGCTAACACACCTGACCGGCAATTGGGAGATCTGGGTTCGAATCCTGGTCAATTCAAATTATTTTTTCATGGCAAATTTCACCGTCTTCGGTGAATAAATCATCTATGTTAATAAATTCATCCACCCAACCATCGAGAGTAAACACAAAATAAAATAATTAGACAGAGAACCAGCTGAGCTTGCCCCTGGCCCTATAAGCCTAGGAGCTATTCCTACTGGCAGAAAAAATCAACACTACCATTTACAAAATACATAATATATATACATGCACCTTCAAATTATGACAGAGTACAAAATGGAATAGGCTGGGCATATTACAGCTTTCATCCCACAACTGTGGAGACTAGATTTTCTGAATTTAGATTTTTACACCATATATTTGAGTCAGCTGGGTTGTATAGTAAAGTTTCCATAATTATGAGGTAGTTAACATAGCAAACATCATAAAATGTTTGCTCACAGACCCCTCAAATGTTGAAATTAATGCTTTTTAAATCCACTGGAATTGCAATTGGAGCACAGGAGTGTTGTGCCGGTAGCCCATACATCAAATTAGTGCTGGTTTTTCTAGGCCATAGGAATTTTTATTCAGCCAATTAATACTTTCACATATTAATAAGCAAGATTATCATTACATTTCTCACCCTGAGAGATAGGTATTTTAGATTGACAAATTACCAATTTTAACGGAGTGTATTTCAGAATCCACCTGATCTTCAGCAAATTTTCAATGTTCAATTGCATGCAGGCAGGGTAGGACATATTTTGATTTTGCTGACATTTATGGTATCACTGACTAATTAGAAAGCAACTTTTCCGCCCTGAGGTGTTTGGAAATTTGAATTAAGTTAAAAATCGATTCACCCCAGTGTATTGTTTACTATCCCATTCAACAGATAAAGTATTACACTTGGAGTGCTCTCTACATAGCACCTAAGAAGGGTTTGGGAATCCACTAAAAAATTTCTGCTACCTCCGGGATTGGAACTGGGGTCCTTCACCATAGGAAGCCAGTACTTGAGTCACCACACCTGATCCCCACAGGAGTATCTTGTATTGTACAACAGCCTTTACAGAAATAGTTTTTAAAATTTTCATTTAAAAAAACCTGAGGTAAATTATATAGCCTAAAAATAATTTTTTTCTGCCTACAAATTTTGTGCTAATAATTTCAAGGTACATGCACATGTAAATTTGAGAATGTAGAATGACTTACCGGAAGTCAATAACTTTGATGAATAAGTCAGCAGGCCCATTCATCATTGAATGGGAACTAAAGAGAGCAGTTTTCAACTGAAAGAAATAGATCAAGGATTATAAACATGCCAATCCAAATTCTGAGATAAAATCACAAATTATTAAGTAAGGTTAGGAGCTCAAAGTCAAAGCTATCGGTGCATTTAGCTAAAAACCAAATTGCATGACAATTAATGTATGTACTTCACCATACCCTAATGTAACTATTACCACAGGTAGGTGTGGGCCCACATCACTGAACCAATTCTTCATTAGTGAATACATATTTATTGACTTTCAAACTATATTTTCATAAACTTTTTTCTGGTAATTCTGCCGAAATAAATACTTAAACCATTGCAGCATACAGGGTCTGTCCTAAAAGTTCCACTAATGAATTTCCGCAGCCAGCCACATACGCTTGCGCGGTGTGGCTCCTGGTGGAAAAAGTGATAGGGGTCTTGGCTAGAGAATGCCACCATCTGCAGTCGCCTGCGGGCAGTGGTTGAGTGAAGAGCGTGCTTGGCGCAGAGTGTCACCATACCCTCATCGAAAAAGCAATGGTGCAGATTTGGATCAGCGTTACGCAATTAAATTTTATGTTAAACTGGGTAAAAATGGTGCAGGTATGCTAAAAATGCTTTAGCAAGCCTTCGGGGAGGATGCAATGTCACAGAACCAAACTTTTGAGTAGCACAAGAGGTTCCAGGAGGGTTGGGAGACTGCCGATGACGGCAAGTGCTTGGGGCGCCCATTGAGGCCTTCCAGGGAGCCTGCAAGGTGTGGGTGCAGCACTAGAAAATGTGCATCGAGTGAGGAGGATAGTACTTTGAAAAGTTCTAGAGAGTTTGTAAGTTTATGATCAATAAATGATTTTTTTTTAATTACTGGGGCTTTTGAAAAAAGAAAATTACCAGAAATTTTGGGACAGACCCTGTATGAGCCAATAAATTATCAGAAATAGAATTAAATTATCTGAGAATAATATATGTATTTACAAGTGCTCAACACCAGGACTTAATCTGATGCTGATGTTTAGGATTTCTAAGCGACAGAGAGAATGTAGCCCCATCCTTACTCTTTCCACCATTATTTTGAGCATAAAGGGAGGGACTATATTCATAGGAACACCATATAACATTGATGAATGGCATATTTCTATATAGGTACCCATGTCTCCAGTGTGCGAGGGGGAGAGAAACTTTAGCACATCCCTGAGACATCAGAAGTAAACATGATTATTACTAGTTGATTTTCTATTGCATAGATAAATGGGAATTATATATGTTCGCTCACTACTCAGAATGTGATCAAATTATTATTTTATGTCCAGATTTTGGTCCTAAATGAAAAAATTCAATAAAATGATCACTATTGAGGTCAAGTGAAAAGGCATAATCTATTTTTCTACCTGTATGTTAGAACATTCTTCTCAGGAATTAAATAAGTGAAAATAAATCCAGCTAATCAAATCCAAAAAATATTGAGTAAAACTTGTAATGCATTTTATTCTATTAATTAAATTATTAAAATAATCTAAACTATTAGGTCTTGGATAGGAACACATGATTATCATTTCCATAAAATGCCTCATAATTGATGTAAAAAATCTAGGGAACTGATTAAATAATCTAGGGAAATAAATCATTTTATAAGTCATTCAGACCTTATAATACACCAACCACTCATCATTCACTAAAACTTCTAAGAACTTCTGAGTCATTGAAAAAAATGTTTGCATCAAAGAATATTTCAATATCCAATTACCTCAACTTCCAAGTCCCTGGCTAGCCTCTTGAAATTGCTTGAGCTATGATTCGCTAAATCTGATGTATACTCCATACTATCAATACTCATTTCTGCCTCCACAACTCTAGGAACTGTGAAAAAATACAACATTGCCAATTAGAACTTTTAATGAGAAGGTATACCTATCAGAGATATGAGAGGATTAAAAAATATTTTCAAAAAGTCACATCTGCAATAACATATTAAGTAATAGTGGATGACTTGGGGTTGATAAAGAGACCTAGGTATTCTTTCTCGGATATGAAGACTGAAGGCCACCATTAGATGCTATACAATTCCCAAATCAACCTGAGTGAATTTATTGTATGGACTCTAGAGAAAAATATAGTCCATTTGACAACTTTTACAATCAGGGCCATCTTAGGGCATGCCGGGAACACAAAAATTTGGGGCCCCATTGGAAAATAAAAAATGATTAGGTGCAATTAATTAGTTTCACCATATAATACATATTTATTATTGTTAAAATGTTCACTGTTCACTCCCTGGAAAAATATTGAAAATATGACGGAAATTTAAGTAGGTATCTACTTGAAAACAGAAAAAAATTGAGCTCCTTTTTTTTTGTCTAAACAAATATATCGGCATTTCGGGGCTCCCGTGAGGTCGGGGGCCCTGGACTTGGGCCCCGTGTGCCCTTATGGTAAAGACGGTATTGTTTACAATACCCACATATGCAATGGAACTTGTTAAGACTAGAAGCACTGTATAGAGATGAATTTTTTACAATACATATGCAATGGAACTTGTTAAGACTAGAAGCACTGTATAGAGATCATTTTGACCATTTTTGAATTTCAAATTACCTTCTTGCTCATATTTTAGTACAAAAAGTGCTTTCATGTGACTTAAAATTATTTCCAGTGTTCAACCAACATGTGCAGAATGGGTTCCCTCACTTGTGTGTTTTACAAACGATCTTTGATAAATAAAAAACAAAAAAATCGGTCATTTTGACTCCACTCAGAAGGACTTGACTAATTAATCTACCTGTTTCTTTCATCAACAATGGTCAATTTTGCATATGAATGAACAAAATTACATCTGTTAAATATTCATTAGTTTTTCATTACCGATGAAAAACTAGTTCACACAACCTTTTCCTTTTCTCTAGCTACTCATCTCCACAAATGCTACAAAAAACGTTAAACTCACTAACAATAAGTAGCTTTTTTAACTCAAAGGAGACAAGATGCAATGCACTCAATCACCTGATTTGACCCTTACCGCTAGTCCTCAGGGCCAAACATGTTTAGAATTCAAAGAGTAAACTAATAGCATCACATAAATCCTCCTTTGAAAGCAACACATACCATATAAAGCACTCATTTCAGTTGTGGGAGGGTTGGCAGGGAAAGGTTCCATGCTCGGAGGGGGAGTGAATGATGATGATGACAGCTCTGGTTGGGGATCCGTCATGACAGATGGCCTCCCCCGATCAACGGGAGCATTTTGGTCTTTTGATTCTGCCACACGCGGAATGGAGCTGCTGCTGCCTCCACCAAATGACCTTCCCTCCACGGCACCTTGCGGCTCTTCTTGCGACAGTATCACTCCAGCTGAGGGGGTAGGAAAAAAACATTTTCAAGCATTTTAAACATACAGAGCATCAGCGAGTCTTTAATATTACCTTTATTGACCTCATTGGTAAATAAGTAAATAAGTTTTATTGGCTCTAGGAGCATATCCTTTGGAGCCTATGTAAGTACATAAACACTCAGACAGAGAAAGTACTACATTAAAATAAATCATAGAACATTCTGTATGATGAACAAAGATAACAAAATCATAAAACACACGGTATTCTAATAATGAACTGAAAAACAAAGATTACAAATTCTTATGTAAATTCATATATCAAATTTCATCAAAGACAAATGAAAACAAACAATTATTATAAAAATTTCCAAAATTACGCAGTAATCTCTTTTTTCAACTCTCAACTTCACAATAGTAATTTTCAACAAATATAATTTTTAGTGATTTTCAACAATACAAAATTATACAATAGCTATACAACAATCGAAATAAATTTGATGAACACAAAAAACCATAAACAGCAAGTTCCTCATGCTGATACAATTCAAGTTTCATGGAAATAAAATGAAAACAAACATTTTTTAAAATTATTTACTGATGTGATATCCTTCAACTCTTGGGGAATCGAATTCCATACATAGCATGAACTGATGTAAAATGAATTGTGATTCATAGTAGTTTTGTGACAGGGTACAATTAATTTATTTTTATTTCTGGTATTCCTTGTTTTTTTTCATTGAATTATCTGTGTAAGGTTGGAAAATGTAGGAAGGAGTTTCAGTTTTTAAAAGTTTGTACATGAAGAGTCCCATTTGAAATTTTCTTCTTTTTTCAATTTTTAACATTTTTAATTCATTATAATATGGTGTGATATGCTCATAATATGAAATATCGCACACATAACGCAAGACACAATTTTGAATTTTCTGTAGCTTTGATATCTGACATTTTGTAATGTTCGACATCACCAAGGAACAGTAATCAATATGAGGAATCAATAAAGCATTTGCTAATTTGAGTCTCAATGATAACGGCATTAGGTTACGGAAGCATTTCAACTGGTGCAAAGTTTTAACTACCTTATTAGAGATGCATGCTATGTGTTCGTCCCAGGTAAGTGTTTTGTTTAGAATAACGCCTAAATTTTTAACGTTATCAGAATAATCTATTTCCGCATCTTGTACTTGAATTTTAGACAGTGAGTCGATGTTTATAGAAGACAGGACCTTGGCACTGCCTATAATAATGCTCTTTGTTTTCTGTGAGTTTAATTTCAAACAATTGTTTGACGCCCATTCACATATAGATGAAATATCTTCGTTAATTTGTGCAATGGCGCTAGAGATCTCATTGCGATCGCAGTCAATATAAATTTGCAAGTCGTCAGCATATAGATGGTAATTGCAATGACGTATCTTATTTGGGAGATCTTGAATATAAATGACAAAGAGCAATGGCCCTAGTATTGACCCTTGGGGGACCCCACGTTCGACAGGTAGTAATTCAGAATGTGAGTTGTTCTTCCGATCATTCACCGCCTGGAAACGTTGACTCAAGTAAGAACGGAACCATTGTAAAACAGAAGCAGATATTTTCAAATTAGATATTCGTCTTAAAAGTATACTATGGTTAACACAGTCAAAGGCTTTACTAAAATCGAGAAGTACCAATACTGTTATTCTCTGCTTATCCATTGAAAGTCTTACGTCATCTGTTATTTTAATCAATGCTGTTTGAGTACTATAACCTTTGCGAAATCCAGATTGAAAATTATTTAGAAAATTATTTTTAGACAGATGTTCAATAACACAATTGTACACGAATCTTTCAAGAGGTTTTGATAAGGCACAAAGTATTGCAATAGGTCGGTAGTCAGACATTTCTACAGGATTGGGCTTCTTTTTATTGGTCTATTCAGAGATAGGGTAAGTCAAAAAGATTACAACATTAAAATTTGAACAAACAGTATGATACATTACATTCCTTAAATAAACAATAATGACATATTATACACACATATGTATAATACGAGATATACTTTGTAAAGATGATGATGTCAGGTTATTATACATAGAAGTTCAGAGAACAAGGCAAAAATTATTGATTCTTCTACTCAAAAGAAACATTGAAACATATTAATGGCTGTTTTTTTTTAAATAAGTATAAAATTAAGGAAGTCTTATTCCTATTGACTCGCCAATGTCGATTAAGCCCACATGGAAGACAAATGATGTTTTCTAATGGGTGAAAAAAAGCTACAGACTTGCCCTTCAGGTTTTTCTTGGTATTAGTGTGTACTGTCAATGGAGCCAGTCGATACTTGGTGGAATTTAGTTGCACTGAACATGTTAAAAGAAAAACTTTGTACAATTCCACAATATGATTTATTTATATAATAATATTCATATTTATATATTCATTGTCAAGGTATACACAATATGTATACCTTGACAATGATGCTCAGACGTTGAAATCGATCGGTAAAATAAATCATATTGTGAAATTGTACAAAGTTTTTCTTTTAACGTGTTCAGTTAGTGTGTACTTACTGCCAGCGAGGATGGCGATGAGAATAGCAATAGCCAGCAGCGTGAACCCTACAGCCCAGCATGCACACCTCTTCCATGACTGAGACCTGCGTCTGTCCTTGGTGACGTACAACTTCTCACCCCTGATAGCAAAGAAAATGGTACATTTGGTATCATTCATCATCACAATCATTTGAAATTGTATATCTGTAAGACACGCTAAAATTCCAAATAAGAGAGATTCACCATCAAACAGACAGTTCAAAGAAATTTTTCTTCAACTCCACTTCGACAACTAAAGAAAGGGCTGGCAGAAGTACTTATTCTACCAAAGCACACCTCATTAATCATCAACTTTTTCTCAATTTGTCTTTCCTGTACCCTTTCTTTTTGGAGCTGATATTCAAAACACTCTCTGCCTATGAGTGGGATAGTAGGGTAGTAAATGGTAGGTAGTGGGGTAGGGGTTAGTAGGGTGGGGTTAGTTAATAACGTTAAGATTAGGTTACTTGAAAATTTAGAACAGGCAAGTTTTAAAATGTCTTTTAACCCTTTGACTATGGCCTTGATGTTCACTAATTATTCCCATGGGTGGGATTTTTAAAGGCCATTGTTTACCAGTAGTTTGATGCACAGAATGAGTCATTCATCTCCGAGAAAAATGCACTCACAACACACATTTGAGTCATCCGTACTGAAATGGTTAACTGTGCAGCATATCTCTAGAACTGATAGAAGCAACAAAATAAGAGAGATACACTATCGAACTGATAGGTACAAAAAGTCCTCCTTTCTATGCACAATTAACAAAAATAACTAAAGTATAGCATGAAGCAAAGACACCCATTAACATGCAATACACTTTTGTCCTCTCACTCTTTCTATTCCTTTTCCCTATTCCTTCCTCTTTTTATCATTGGTATCCTAACTTTCCCTGCCAAATGCCCCTGCAGTGGATTTCATTGTAGTATGAACATGTAGACGTTGATTAGGTAAAAAAGGCATTTTAATGGAATAATACCCAGAAGAATAATTTACTCCTAATGATAATTAGGAGTCAATAATACAGATAACAACACATCCTTAAAGGGAGGAAGACAGAATTTTGAAAGAAGCTCTCAACACCATCCACTAACCTGATATACTTGCGATGCTCATTCACGGGAACAAAGTACTCATCGTAAGGATCACCAAAGCCCCCATCACCCCCCATCTCCTCATCTCCCCTCTTCACGGGAATGCCGTTCAATCCCCCATTGTTAGACTTGCCCTCCACATCGTCGTCCACCAGGGCCCCACCATATGGGTTCATGTTGACTAGCTCCAAGTTGACAGCCTCGGCAACCCCTGCCCCCCCACTCTCCAATTCTGCCTTCTCACTTTCTGTCGCCATTATGAGTCCACTCATGTTGAGGGTGGCAGGAGAGGATGATGGGTCCATCATGGTCGGGCCCAGGCCATTCACGCCTCCTAACACGAGGGAGAGAGAGGAATTGATCAATCACTGACTGCACTATTACCCCAAAAGGAGCGATGCGATAGAGCAGACTGTTATCATCAGTATGAAGTTATTCATGCCTGCCACATGTACGGCAATGAAATACGTAGAAGTTGCCACGAGAAAAAATCGGCTTGGATCGGGAATGGAACCACGGACCTTTGGCTTGCCACGGGAATTAGAAAGCCTGGGTAGAGCAGTGATCTGCGCATTGGCCCGGCAAACGAAAGGTCCATGGTTCGATTCCTGGGCCAGGTTGATTCTATCTTGTGACAATTTCTACATATTTCACTGCCGTACTTGTGGCAGGCATGAATAACTTCATACATGGCCCAACATGGCATATGTGCTGGCATAGGATGCAACTGCATGGGTTGTGACTTCTTTGAAGTACTCTGCTCCCTTACATTGCCATCTTTGATGGACCTCAAGGGCTTAACATCTAGTTCCCTTGTAATTTCCTAAATTGCCACAGAAATGAGGAAGCCTGGGTAGCATTGTGGTCTGCACATTGTTCCGGCAAACTTAAGGTCCATAGTTCAATTCCCAGTCCAGGCCAATTTTTTCCTAATAGCAATTTCTGTTGGTAGGATTGGTAGCAGTGACAGATATTTTGTTGCAGTAATTTGTTTTGTGTTGTGCTATTTGGTAATGAGTGTTGAGTGCGTAACGTGAGCAAAGATGTAAAGAGAGTTGATATATCGCATAATGAGAAACACAAAATGAAACAGTTTAAACAACACTTGTTCTATCACTATCTTTCATTATTTAGTAAGAACATAAAATTTCTATATATGTTATTGTTGTTATTGTTATTTTTTATTTTCCCGGAGATCTGGTACAGAGATATGAACAAGATATAGGGAACGTCATACTCATACGTACATTAATACATAAATTATACACACTTAAATATTTGAACACACAGCATCATTGAGGTATTCCTCAATGGAATAGAACAAATGAGTTTGTAAATATCTTTTCAATACAGATTTGAAAGCATTGATGTTCTTTATTTCTTTTACATACAGTGGCCATTTATTGAACAACTTTGTGCCCATTTCTTTGGGCTACTTTTGTTCGCACATAATTGATGTGGATGTCATTTTTTGTCCTTGTGTCGTGATGGTGGAAAACACTATTCACATCAAAATTACCAATATTGTTCTTCACACGAATTATAGTCAAAAGTATATATATGCATGGCATGGGAAGAAGGTTCAGGTCCTTAAATATCGGTTTACTGGGGGATCTATTACACTTATCTATGCTATCACCAAGATGACTATAGGTCCTGGAAAAATGCCATTGTGCTGAATTTTGGCTTATAAGAGAAGCATATGTTTTGAGAAACAAGTGTGATAAGTCTAGTTTACGTTTTAGTTGCATATCCAAATGATTCATATTTTTTAAAACATGAGTCATTATTATGAAATAATGATGTATTGATGTCCTGAATTTTCACCTCACTATAATGGCAACCCTAGTTATCATGAATAAATGCCATTGGACCAACTGTTTGGCCATCAGCAAGAGCATGAACAAAAATTTGGCCATCAGTAAGAACATGAAAATATCATTAGAATTAACTATGAATTTGCATTTGCAAAATTTTCATGGAAAAGTTAGGCCTAGGGGTGTGATGCAAACCAGAAGCTCCCTCCTTTCAAAATATGAGATTAACTCACTGACACAAAGATTCACAGACTTGTTAAATCTGGGCCTAGATTATAGAAACCTGGCCCAGGGAGCAGCGATTTGCCAGTTTCACATAGTGTTATTGTTGCAATTACATAATTAATTAACATTTAAAATGTTTTACATTAATATAAATTTTTAAAATTTTACTTAGCAATTTTAATTATTGGATGCAAGCATTTCTCATTTATTGCATAAATATAATATTGAGATACAATAGAAATCACAAAAAAGTAAAACTTTAATGAAATGAATGCATAGTTGCTCAGGGGAAGGTGATTACTAAAAAACACTAAGTCAATGGGTTAAGGAGGTACACATAAGTTGTGCTTGATGAATACCCCAGGTGAAATTACAAAGCTATCAGTTCCTTACTATAATCATCCTAGCATATGCATATCAAGCACATTATACTGAAGAAAATACCTTTAGAAGAGCATGTGAACAAAACTTGTACCCTCTCCAATTCATTAGCACAATTTTATATAATCTGCTCATTTAAGGCCATCAAACATGGCATGTTTAAGCCTCCTCCCTACCTCCTAACAGTCCCAAAGGTATGATCTGAAATATTTAGTTATACATGAGCATGATACATCACTTTCATAAAGAGGCTCATAACTATGAGTACTAAATGGTTGCACCCCAGAGCATTATTTTGGATCCACCACTTTTACATACAGTTTAATCTAAGTGATATATGTATTATTACAATGAAAAAAACAATAGACACCAGAGCTCTGGATTACTTTTTTGTAGAAAGTTCTTAATTTGATAGAGAGGCAAATGCTGGAAGTGGAGATGGGGAATAAAAATTTATAAATCCTGGCTGACCCCTAGAAGGCTACTGAACTACGCTTGGTTATGACTTTTAAAACTCCTGCTGTGTCCAGCACTCCCTCTTCTTTTCAATAATTTCATGGCCTTGAGAATCTCAGGGAAATTCATCACTTTTTTCAACAAAAGGTTAAAAGGGGAAAAAATATGGATAGACAAATACTATAATCAATTGTTTTCCAGATTTATTATTTGTTTCTGATTTGTGGAAAAAGTTTCCTGATCATACATGCATGGAAATATACTTATGTAATAAATGTCTTATCACAGCATGAATTGAAAATTTAAAAATTATAATTAAAACACATCTTTAACCCTTAATGTCTGATATATCAGCTTCCACAGGTCACCTTAGAACACATACAGTGCCAACATATCTGCTCACAAAAAAAGTTATCTTCAAACTTTGCTATATAATAAATAAATAATAACAAGTTAATTTTTTATCTATGTAACCTGTTATGAAAAACTATATAAAAAGTTCTGAAATAGGCACTAGGAGAAACAGAACACTCACAAAGATATTTAAATAGTTTAAAATTTTAAAAATGAACTGCATGCTTTCTCAGTGACCCATGAAATGAGAAGTGGTATGAGAATGGACGGGTTAAACCTCATTTGAGTCAACTACACTGCTTCTGAGAGAGAGAGAGAGAAAACCTCATGCCACCTGGTGACCACATTGGGTCCTCACACAGCAGGGTGCATCAGGGTGCACTCCCTTTCTCGCATGCTCACCTGACTCCCCGTGGCGTGGTGTGGGTGGCATCTGGTGGCCACTGGAGTGTCGCACTCGACTCTCCAGGCGCTCCTTGGCAGGTGACTCTGCTGGTGGCGTGGGTGCAGCTGCGGCCATGGGGGAGTGGGGCATCGCTTGGGGGATCGATCCCTTCCCATCCTCGTCACCCACAAAGGCTGCATTATCAAAGCCTCCCTCAGTTGAATGGGTGCTGACATCTGTGCTGCTAGAGCTTTCACCTTCACCTGTGAGGACAAATGAACCCATTACTTGAGCATTATATGCAGAGGCATCTCATTAAAGTGCATGACAGTGGAATGACCTCATATCAGGTGACCATCCAATCTTTGTGAATTGAGTACAGTATTGATCACGGTGGAACAATTAGTGTCAGCACAGGATCCAGTTCAATTTTTGAATCTCAAGATTTCTGAGGGTAAATGGCCATCCTTCTCCACTCCCCAACACCCTGACATCAATTCCTTCCCCCTTCTCCTTTCCCACCCAAATGTACGTACATTAAGCCATGCACTCATACCTTAGCTTCACTTGGAATTAATGAATAACCATTTAGACTACAACTGAGATTAAATTAATTAATTGCATTGTAACAGAAAACACTTTGTAAATATTTCCACACCAACTTTTAATCAACCAACCTAGGTTTCGGCAAACATTGCCATTATCAAGGTATTACCAAGGTAATTACCTTGATAATGGCAATTTTTGCCAAAACCTAGATCGATTGATTAAAAATTGGTGTGGAAATATTTACAAAGTGTTTTCTGTTACAATGCAATCTGTGACAATTTTCCACAAACTTTCGCCTGATACTCTAAAATCTGTAAATTAAGTAAGTGGAAAACTGTTGATTATTAGGAGCAAAGGCTTTCACAGTGGCTTGAAGAACTGGATCCCATGTTTTCACGTTCAACTGCATATGAAAGCATTATGATGACACATGTTTTCTCCTCCGTAGCAAGAGGTGTCATCAGGTCGAAGTGAAGACCTGATCTTCAACCTGAAGACATCTCCTGTAATGGAGGAGAAAATTTTTGCCATCATGACGCTGATGCATGCAGTTGGATCTGAAAACATGGGATCCAGTTTTTAACTATTTGTTCATCATTATAGAACTAAAAATCATTAACAGAAAGCCAGATAGGAGGGTGAATGACCTATGTGAAAATCAATATGGATTCAATAAGGATAGAGAAATATGATGCTTATACAGTATGGAGAACGTTAGTTGAGAGGAATTCAGAGTACATAGGTACATATATAGGCATGATGTCTCTGCCTGCTTTGTTGACTATGAGATGGCAATACACAGTATACAAACACAGGAAGAAAATGATGTAAACAATGAAGAACAAAGGAGTTTGAAAGTGTGAAATTCACAATTAAAAAATCATTTACCTGAACTCAAATCCCAGTTCCACACATGCATGTGTCTCATACCAGATGACTCTCATTTAAGTTTGACTGCTATAAATTCCATTGAATATAGTGTCAAGATAAAAACCATGCCCATAAAGAACTATAAGGATAGGTGAAGCAGTAAGCTGAGTAGGTAGCGTTAATCCTTCAAGTGAGAGATGACCACCTCGACTCACCAGAATATTCCACATTTATAATGAGAAACATTCCACATTTATAATGAATACAAGAGGCATGAAGGGAGTGTGGGGCAGAAATAATTGGAGGAGAGTTTATTAAGGTGATTAATTTTAAGGATGCTCGACATATGATGTCAATAAGCAGTCCAAAGCATTTGCTTAGTGCCACAGTCCACAAGGTAGGTGAAAGTGGCTTACCAAACACAGCAATGCCTCCTGCACTACAATGTGGATTGGTGGAAAGAACATCTATTTTGTATAAACCCACACTGAAATTCACCTTGAACTAAGATGGCTTGGTGGTGTAACTGGCTAACACATATGATCGTCTATTGGGAGATTCGGATTTGAATCCCGGTCAAGTCAAATGATTTTTTCACAGCAAATTTCATCTCTTTTGTGTATGATACTTCTTTAGGTTAAACAGCTCACTCACCAGCAGTCGCAGCACCACCCTCCCTCACTGCCAATGACACCTCTGCCACTGATGTATCCCCAATGACAATCACGGATGCCATCCTATTGGGTGTCTCCTTGCTGACAATGGCAGCACCTACTTCCTCCTCCTCATCAATACTGTTATCGTCGTGGTGATGTCCGTTGACAATGTGTGGCTGCTGGCTGGGCCCTGCACGGGAGTATGCAAGTGATCCCAATCAGGCACAAATTACAGCCATTTAACCACAGGAGGAGAGGAGCAAATGGGAAAGGGAATGGGTAGGTATCTCCCAGAAAGTCAAGAGAGATGGAAACAATCGACAAAGAGAAAACCAGGGAACCACAAGCCATGATCACGTGATTAGACACATTGTGACTTTGATACCAAAAAGTATAAAAACAGGGTCCGTTTTAATAATAAAACTTTGTACTTTTCTACACTTGATCTTAAACCGCGACCGGTTTCACTTTGATAAAGTATCTTCTAGCACATTCTGAAGCTTCAACCATTCTACATAAACAGAGAAAATTTTGTTCAAAAACTGGGGGTCGATCGATTGAGTTGGGGGAGTTCGAGTAGGGTGGTATGGACAATGCAGGCTGAGGAGCACAGAGGGAGAAGGAGCATTTTTCAACACACATAGCAGGGTTGTGGCCAAGGACTTTAGGAGGTTGGGTAGAAAATATAAATACACCAACCATTGAACCCCTGGCTGAAGCTTCAGAATGTGCCAAAAGATGCCTTATCAAGGTGCAACTGGTCGCAGTTTTAAATAAAGTGTGGAAAAGTACAAAGTTTTATTATTAAAATGGATATTTTTCATTTCCACAAAGTCAAGACTGAAACAATCAAATTTATTTACACAGGGCTTTGAAATCCACAGCTATTATTTACAAGCTTAATTTTAAGATGTTTGTAAGACTCTTTCACCTTTTTGGTCATTATATGTCAATCTTTTCAGGCAACTTACATTTTTAATTATTTCATTTATTAATATTGCTTTGGAAAATTACTCTTTTTAATAATTTGCAAGGAATTGGTGCAGTTTGCAAGAACATTTTTTCAAGCAGCTCTAATCAGTTGTGTACTCATTTGAGACCTCGACAGCCTTTAATTCCTTTATCTCACTAATCAGAGTAGTCTTGCTTTACCCCTGAAAACCAGAAAAGTTACCACTCTTTACTTTACTAATGGTCATAAAAAGAGAGAATATAATTTTAATTCTTAACAAAGTTCTCAAATTATTTGAATTTCAATATTTTACTGATTATCATATATGTACTTGGGTAAATTAAACATTCTATCACATTTCTCATACTATAAACTCATTTCTAAATGCCATAGATTTTACAGGACTAAGCTCCAAATAAAAAAGCTCTTAGGTCTCATAGAAGCATTCACCATTACAAATAATACTCAGACTAAGCTACCCAACAACATAACAAAGCAAACGCAACAAAAGTACCAAAAACATGGTATTCAAGGATCAGAAGTAACTGAATTCCAATTGAACTTTCTTTCCTCTCCTACTACATCAAGAACTTCCTCAGTTGTTTCTCTCAACGCAGATTACTCCATCAGTTCTTCTCCATGCCCGCATCTCAATAGCCTTCAGCCTACAATCATCCTGCCTTCAGTAGTCACCAAGTTTATGAACAACACAAAGCTATGCTCCATATTTAGGTGCCGACTAATATTTCGTAAGAGCCTTTACTCAAAATTGGCCTCATCTATTCCCTCCTTTTCATAAGCAATTCCTCTGCAAATACAATCCTTTGTCTTCCATCCTTTACCATACAATCCATTCTCACCCTATCAACATACAAATAACCGATGGCAGCGCTATTTTCACTGATTTCATTTCCCTACATGGCCATGATGTTGGCCTCAAGCTTCACAGAGATTAGGAATTCTTATCTCCTTGGTATACACACAATAAAAAACGCAGTTAGAAATCAATGGAGACAGCTTGTGTGGATTCACTCTTAAGTGTTATAAGTGCCAATCGTCAATTACGGAGTGAAAGAGACTTAAAATACTCTCTTCTGTGAGGAGAAGACATTAGGTGATTAAATACCGTGTGGAATATTGTGACCAACCGCAAAAATACCAGTAATTTAACCATCATCATTTTCACGCCCCCGAACTTCTTCACTTCACAACATCATGCGTAAAAAATTAACCAAGCATTGACATTTTTCCGACCAGAATTCGCCGGACAGGCTGGCAACCCGCAACACTTAATGGTTAGATAACCAAATGTTGAGGGTTGCAAAACTTCCAGGCGAATGTTTTCGAAAATACCGAAAATACACCAAATAGTTTGAAGTGCTGTATGATTATCAAAGGCTAATGGGACTCGAATTTTTCCATAATTTAAGAGTGATTTGGGCAATTTTCCGCGCGATACCCATCAAGAATTCGAAGGATGAAAGTGTTCTTTTCGACTCGTCCCAGTGAGCATACCGGCTCACCAGTACATTGACTCACGGCTCTCTCTCTCTCTCCACATAAATGTATACAGGGATACTCGATTCGCCCTTATACGTATGGCGTCAACGTTGAAGGATGTCCGAAATCATAAGAAGCAAACCCTCGAGTTGACTGATGGGACCTTCTTATATAGCCTACGTCCTTCCCCATGCTATCTACTTTTTAAGCGCAAATTTTCAAGGTTATCAGTTGGTCAGTTTTTCTGTTATGAGATAATATAGGAAGTATAAATAATTATTTTGGGTCCCAGGGTCGTTCAGGGCTCTAACTTTGTATCTGAACTCTGGCCCCTTCAAACATTCAACACACAAAGCTCCAAGAGTACAAAATCCTGCTTCAGAACCGTGCTAAAACGCCATGAGGGCCCACACAGGGGCCCAGGGACCCTTTATGTGTAGTCATTTGCATTACGCTCATCTGATTACGAACAACATTTGAAGAGAATTGGTACATTCGTTTATCCATAACATGGTGACAAACAAACATACATCCAAACCTGTCTTTATAGGAATCTCTTAGGAAAATAGAGTAAAGAACAGAATAGATGTAACCATATGGTACGACAGGACGGGAAAATTGGATCAATAAAATGCGCAATCGATGTTTCCCCCAAATCCCTCGACTGGCCACCTTGTCATGTCATGAAGGATTTATCCTTCATTTAGTTGTTCTGACTTGACCCGACCTCATGAGAATCCACTACAATTTCCTCACAAAATCAGTACCGCTCCTTGTACTATCCTTCTCCCATTTCCCAATAACCCTTCCCCTTCCCTGATACATTTATATACGTGACCATCCGCAATAATTGTCACTTTGAAAATGGAACTGAGCTGAAATTCGATAAATTGGGTAATGGGTCGGTATATAAAAATGATGATGAATAGGGTTATCTACCGGTTAAGTGAGGTTCATTTGGAAGAGAGTAAAATTCCTCTGTAATTTTAGAGGAGCAGATCTTCTCACATGGTTTCATTCTTCATCCCAGCATACCTACCTCTACCTCTTTTTTCTTCCCGTCCTTAATGTCTAATCCCTTTCTTCCACTTCCTCGCTAGCCCAACCTCCTCCCCTATATCACGGCCCTCAGCATCCCTTCTCTTCTCATTACCTCTACCACCTACCTATTCTGCCTCTTCTTAATCTCCTCCAGAAGTTTCCTCTCCACACTCACCATTCCAAGGCCTTACTCGTTCGTCTTTCTTTCCATCCCCCGCACCTTCTCCATTCTCTTCCACACCCACATCTCCAACGCCTATTCTCGCCCTCTTTCCTCAGCGTTATCATCATCTCAAAGTTACAGAACCGACATACAATAAAAAAATTAACATTCCTTATTACTATTTTTCCAACCTTTTCTTTGCATTATTGCACGTCGTCGCCGTCATCAGCTCACACTTATAATTGAATGCTTATTTCGCTACCGCGATTCTCCTGTAAATGTCTTTGCTACTAAATGCCCATTTTACTCCAACCAAGATATAAAATTGTTCCCCTTGCTCCAGTCTGCACCCTCCTAATTTTATGGCCAGCTTCGAGTTCTCTGTCCTGACTGAAAATCTCATCAGTACTTTTGTTTTCTTACGACTCATCAAGCGTGGAAATTTACCCAGTGATTTGTTGTCCACATGAAAATTCAGCCTATTTCATCAATACGGAGTGAAATCTGCGTCCCTCATCGACAGTCGAAATCCGACTTACCGGCAGGAGAGGAGTCCTCCGTCCGCCGCCTCCTCTCGTCCTCGCCGCTAGGTAGCGCCAGCTTCGCTTCCATCTTCGCCTCGGGCCACTTGTCGCCCTCGGGCGGCGTTTGCGACGAAGCGCCAACTGGCGACGGGGAACTCATGTCAGCGCCGCCTTCCGCGCTCAACTCTCCTCGTCACTCTCACTCGCCCCTTCAACACACTCGCTCACTCTCACGAGGAGGATGAGCGGCACAAAACCACTCTCACTCACTCTCGTCCGTCGGTTGGCACGCGTCGGTCCTCAGCGTCGACGCAGCGACGAGACCACTCCGATCCGCATCGTCGATGAGTCGATATGTCGACTGCGAGGTGTGCGCTATGAGGGTGTCATTCCTCAGCGGGAGTCAGCCGTGCCCACCTGCAACAGAAACAAGATACATTATTGTTTCGAGTAAATTCCTTATTTTTTCCTTAGCACATGAAAACATACTGCGACAGCGCACGAAAACAAAAAAAACATCGAGCGCCAATGATACAAAAAAGTAGGGCACGCACACTAAGGTTAACATGCCAATGCCATAATTTTCATAACGGTCTTATTTCTCAACATAATGAATGTACTCTTTGTCATTGATTAGAGCACCTTAAACTCGGGGTTTTAAGTTTGAACTCCATTTAAGTTAACGAGTGCGAATGAGTTAGCATTCGTATTGAATACTATCTACTGGACAGGTGACATAGGTTGTCATGATTGGGGATCGTGAGCGGAAAAAAGTTTATGAAGCCCCGCGTCAGTTGATTGGACTGGAGGGTAACAATTACACCTACAATAAATGTCACACAGTGATGAAGCGTGACGAAAACGTTAAGACTTCGGCAAGGTTCGCTCAACGTACACCGACGGCGATGTCAACGAAATCCTTTAGTACATACCTAATATGTTCCGTTACATCACAATCACCGAACGTCTGTTTAGTCTGTCTGTTTATAGTCTGTTTCCATCACGCCACGAAATGTCCAATCTAATCTCGCCCTTGAGCATTCGGAAGCGCAGATTTAAGATGAGACGTGACTAGACATTCTGTGGTTGTGATTCTCCATTTCAAATTAATGACGAAGTTTGCCTCCACACGTCGTTTCTTTTTTTTGCCCGGCTGTCACAACGACTGTCAGTAAAAAAAATCCCCGACCGTGATTTCCCAACCACGCCCTCGTCTCTCGGCATCGTCAAGCCCCACTGCACTCTGGGAATGAAGACGATTTCGGCGCCGCGGGCAGGCATGAGAAGAATAGGGTTGCGAGCCAGTTAATAATATGCCGGCAATTAAAGCTGTAAGTTTAAATCAAATGTCTACTAGCTCATTAAAGCGTAATTTACATGCGCGAAACATTTGGTACTCCAGAAAATTATAGATGAACTATTCAAACATTCCACGTTATAAAAAAACGAGTCACCATGTTTGGTGACGTCATTATGCCTTACAGCATCTTCTAAGTGCTAGCGTAAATCATTAACAAGGATGCTGCCGGGGCGGATATTTTTCGGTGTCAAAACAAAAACACCCACTTCAACAGTTTTTTTTTTAATAATCGCAGTCGCTTTCACGTCAAAGGACGCAACTTGCCTTTACTAAGCAGTTTTATGTCAAATGACTCCATTAAGTATGAGCACATATGATTCAAATGATCTGAATTCTATTCATTTGTTAATGTTTCTCATGGTTTAAAGAACAGTTACGCTAAAACGTAAACTCTGAAAATCACTCACAAATCAGAAACTTAAAATACCTTCAGACACTACATGTATTCATTAAAATGTAACTACAGATACATATATTTTTCATCTAAAATGTTAGTAGAGAGTCGTTAAAATCTAAAGAAGGTACTCCAAATTTTAGTAATGAACCATGTTCCATGTTCCATTTGCCATCTACATTACCCAAATTTTTAAAACTTAAGAATGAATATTGACGACAACTATTGCCATGAATGGTATATTTCATGGAGAAGATTCACGAAATCTACTTACGGAGGTCATCTTCCGTCGTACATACATTTTTCTTCTTACTTATATCGTCTACTAATAATTTTACCTAGGCAATATGTGAGTGTGAAGGAGAATGGAGAAGATACGTTGCAGTGACCGAAATGCAAGACGAACGAGGAAGTGCGTGGTATGGTGGGTGAGGTGATGAAACTTCCGGAGGAGATAAGGAGATTGCAGAGTAGGTAGTTGGAAGAGGTAATGAGGGGTGAAGGGTTACTGAAGGCCGTGAAAGAGGGGGTGTGCGGGGAAGGAGAAGAAATATAAAAGGTTTTATGGACGGGATGAAGAGAGTTCGGACGCATTCAGAGATGAAGAATGAAATCGTGTTAGAAGATGGTACTATGAAACTCTGCACCTATAAAATTCCATAGGATTTTTACTCACTTCCATTTAAACCTACCTTAACTGGTACACTACCTGAATAGTAATAATAATCACACGTAATTTAGAGTGATTTAGTTTTCCTAAAAAAATGAGCAAGAAGATGAGTCGTAAAATCATTTCATCTTCAATGAATCATCTAAGAGGGCGTTGCGTTAAGCATGTCCCCGTCACTTCCTTTCGCCGACGGCGAAAATACGCAGATGACTAAAATCGGTGGCCACCAATTGACGCCTTTAATGATGGCGAACACCATTCGAGAAGGCTCCCTCCTCGCCGAAGGGAACATTTTTGGCATCCGATTGGAGAATTTGGACACGCCTTGTGACTCAGCACGACTAACTCGTGAGACGTCACGCTATTCTTATAAAAAAATTATACACTCCGCCCGCTATCGAACACTTCTAGACACAGCCTTAAGAGTTACGTGGGCTATTATTTTCTCTTTCAAAGAGACGTGGCGGCGAGCGCCATCCATAGGAGGCAGCGGCGGTCGACAAAGGAACTAAGAAAGGAAGAAAAGGGGTAAACTACCCAGAAGCCGAGCGTTGAAGTCTCCTCCCCCTTGCCTCCCCCACTGGAGGACGTTTGCGAAAACTGAAGCCCCCCATCAATTTAAATATTTTCCATATATATTTTAAAATATAAAGGAGTCAGATGAAGTCAAATACCTGGGAAATGCTCTGACTTCACACCTAGCGTTAAGGAAACAAGTATAAAAAATTCGCGGCTCTGCATTCACGAAACTAGGATTTATCAAACGAATAGTAGGAAGGTTCTACGATGAAAAAGAGAAAGAGAAATGCTACTCTTCTCTGGTTAAGCCACACCTCGAATAAGACGCGAGCCATCGGGACTATACACAGAAAGATTTAACTCAAGAAGTAAATAAAATACAAAGGAAGCCGCGCTCTTCGTCAATGACAGCAATGAGCATACAGAAAGTGTTACACAACTGATGGAAGGACTACGTTGAGAACCGTTATAGAATCGGATGGTGAACGCTAGTCTTAGATTACTTGAAAAATTCAGATCAGGGGAGTTTCAGTACAGCACGGAGGATATTATTTGGACTCTGTGCTATATCTCTAAAACTGATTGAAGCGACAAACACGAGAGATACACTGCTGAATTGCTAGGGTTCAACAATTCCCTCTGTCCACACACCATTAGTGATTATAACAAAAACAGCGTGACACTAACACAAGAAACATCGTTAACACACAATTCACCTCTCTCCTCTCCCCCAACCTCTTTCCCATTCCCTCCCTTTTCATGTCTGGTGTCCTAAAACCGCCTGTCACACGCCTCTACGGCGGCTCTCAGGGTAGCATGTAGATTTTTGCGAATAGCCTATATTGGTTTCTCTATCTATTGGTTCGCACATTTTTCAATCTAATTACATTTTTATTCAGTTGCCTCACTGTGGTCCTTCCGTTGTCCACCACATGCAGGCAAATGCAGTGCTGATACCGCTCCCGTTGAGGAGATAAATGAAGGCGCCTAAATTGAATTTTTCATTTAAGTATTCTACCAGCTGATTTGTTGGTTCTTGGACAGTCCCAATTCTAAGCCCAATTAATTTCGTCACCTTTTCCGGGATCCACGTTGGTAATTCCAGTGATATTTATTGTGTTCAATAAATGCCGAGAGACCATGTGAATTAAACCATATAATCACGGACAATTAAGAGAAAGAGAGAGAATTGGAACGTTGGCAGATATAAATTCTGCATTCCAAGCTCTTTCCAATTATCTTTCACTGCTTGCTCTAGCTCCCAACGAAGGGATGGAGAAGCCAATCTTTATTCGTAGTACATTCGGTGAGGGTTCTTACAGTTCGTTTTGCCCCTCTAATTTTCCTAACTTTTTCAAGTACAAATTCCAAGTAATGGAATTCATTTAGTTGAAAAAATAAATAAATGAAATAAAATATTAATACAGCAATTGCTCTTGCTTTGAGACAGTGCGATGAAGGCCGAAAGGAGAAGTGTAACAAGAAAAAGGAGGGAGGAGGAGAGAGGTTGAGAGAGGCGGAGAGAGGGGGCCGGGGTCGGCCCGCGGGCCAAATTTCATTTTCCAAGGTTGCGAGGCGGGTCGAATCTGGGTCTGGCTCGACCCAATCTAGATTTTACTATAACGGCGAGGATGCTGAGGAGAGTGAAAGGACACAGGCAGTTGACTAACATAAGTTCAAGTCCCACGAAATGCGTACATTACTAATGGAGAGTTTATCTATTTAAATTAATATACAAGTGATACGATACAACTTTTCCTTAAATAAAAGGTTAGGAAGCCATAAAATAGAGAAGGTGGAACAGTTTAGTTTTCTAGGAAGTATTTAGGAGGAAAAAGGCTTTAGTGGTTGGGATATCAGATGCATAGAATTTCCCTAACCAAGGAGGTATTTTCGAAGAGAAGGGAATTGATTAGAGGGGGTATGAGGAGAGACATGAAAAAAAGATTGGTGAAAACTATATGAAGCGTGGCGCAGTATGGGTCGGAAACCTGGTCATTGCGGAAAGACTAGTTACGTAGACTGGATGCATTTGAAATGTGGGTTTGGAGAAGGATGGAGAGGGTGGGCTAAGTAGCAAGGAAGAATAACGAGGTGTTCAAAATGGGAAAGGAAGTTGGTGGCGGAGGTTCGGAGAAGGCAGAAAAGGTGGATGGAGGACGTTTTGAGAGGCGAGGGCATGTTGAAGAGGGTGATAGAGGGGTGATCGCTGGGGAAGCGTGGAAGAGGAAGGAGGAGGATAGGGATTTGGGACGACATAAAAAGAGGCAGAGGGTATGAGAGATTTGACGGCGAGCATGTAGTTTGCAGTTAGAAGAGTGAGAGTTAAAAGATCTCCCACAAATGGGGAATCCAGGGTAAGGGCTGTCTCCAAAAACCTACCAATCAGCTGATTGGTTTCATTCGATATTATTTTCATCTATTATTTTTAAAAAAGGCATCATGATTAGGTGTTATCTATAAAAGCAAACTAGAAAAAAAGGAAGTACAACTCTTCTTTTCCTCCCTTACCAATTCTTCTGAATACACGTTAAAAAGCAACGGCGATAGTGGGCACCCTTGCCGCACTCCCCGTCCTATCGTGGCCCATCCCGATTCTCCATTGGCTACCCTAACCTGCGCCGTCTGGTTCATATAAAAATTCCGAATCAGACGCCTGTCCCTCCAATCGACCCCTAATTTCTTCAACACTCCCATTAATTTCGTCCATTCCACCCCATCAAACGCCTTCTCGAAACCTACGAAGTATGCAAAAACATCCTGCCCATACTCGAGGTTTCTTTCTACTAGCGTACTAATCACTGCTATAGCGTCTCGCGTTCCCGTCCCTCTCCTAAACCCGAACTGGTCGTCACCCAGGTATTAATTTGCCTTCTTCTCTAGCCTTCTGTTTAGAATCCTCAGAACTACTTTGGCCGCATGGGATATTAAGCTTATTGTCCTATAGTCTTCGTACGTTTTTGCCTTACTCTTTTTCGGTTTAGGAATTAGTACAGTCTTCGCGAAGTCTTCCGGCCACACTCCATCCTCATAAATCCTACGAATAAGCGCAAAAAGTTTTCCTCTTCCGTTCTTCCCCATGCTCTTTAAAAACTCTGCAGGTATGTCATCTATTCCCACCGCCTTATTCCTTTTCATGTCTCGTAGAGCTCATACGATTTCACTATCTAGGACACTTGGTCCGATGCCATCTCTGTCGATATCGTCTTCCCTTTCTATATCTAACCTATTGGACCTTATTTCTTTACCATACAGCTCTTCAACATACTCCTTCCACCTCTTCTGGATCTCTTTCGGTTCTACGATCACCTTCCTCGTCTTGTCTGTTATCGTTGTAATTCCCCGTCCCTTATTACCACCCGTCAGTTTTTTTACTTCCCTATATAATGCAACTGCTCTTCCCTCTTTTTTATATTTCTCTAACGAGTCTCTCGGTTCTCTCCACCACGCCTCTCTTGCTTTCTTTGTTTCTCTTCTAAGCCTGTTATTAAATTCTCGGTATTTTCTCTTACCTAGCTCTGAGTTTACGCTCTTCCATTTCCTTCTCTCCTCCATCTCACTTATCATCTCCTTCGTGATCCACGGTTTTCTAATTTTAGTTGCACTCACTACGCCTACCGTTGCTTTCACCGCTTCTACAATTCCATTTTCAAACTTCCCCATTCATCAGCACGCAAGCCCTTCCACCACAACAAGGTTGTAGTCCAAGAGAAGGGTATTTTTAGTAGGTCGAAAAAAATTCTTGGGCCACATTTCATTAAAGTGCATCTTTTTATGCATTGGAACTCACCATACAGGCCATGATGGAAATAATACAAGAATTATATATTATTTCCGCGCGGTATTCGAAATTTAGACAAAATTATATCGAAATATGTTGTTTTCCAATACTGGACTAGGCGTGACACCTTGCTATCTGTTAACAACATAAATAATAATAATAAATGTACTATGTGGCGCTGAGAAGAAAATCTGTACACTCGTAATTAAATTATTACGAAATATTTGCCACGTGCCATAAGGCTACGTGTTAAAATAGCATTGCATTGCAAAAAAATACAAATCGGTGTGATTTATTTTTTTACTTTAATCCATGAATATCAGTTTTTAAGTAACGTGTGAAAAGTTTCACGGCAATCTACGAGCATAGACAAAAAATCACTCCGGCCACGTAAGGAGTCCTTCCTCCTCCCGGCGGGAGGTCCCCCGCCAAACGTAGCGGGAGTGAGAGGGCGCGGTGAGTGGGTGGGTGGGGTGCCATAGCACCATGGAGGCGCACACCCAAGGGGGGGAAGGGGGGAATGTAGGCGCCACGGCGATACCACCACCAACTACTACCGTGCCCCTCTCTCCCTACACTCTGCGAAAGAGTGAGAGTTCGCCCACCGCCGACCACATTCCGTGTTCGGGGCACGCATGTGTCGAGAGAGATTGAGAGGGCGTGGCCCCCACGGCTCCGAACGGGGACACAGACACGCGTGCGCATTCATGCATTTAACTTTTAGCGCTAGCAACTACTGTACGATCACATGTACGCACACGGAATAAAATACCCTACGATTACTGTTACACTGTGAGAGGCTACCTGTGAAAGCGAGTGAATATAAGGACTAAAGTCATAAATTTCAACGACCTTGGGTTAACTAAGGTATGCCTTTTGTTTGAATTAACTTTTAGCTTAGGTATAACTTTTGGTGAAAAATTTACCTTTATACCTCATACTGAAAACTTTGTATCATCTGTATTTCGAATATTGGGCTTCATATTAAGAAACACATCTGCAGAATAGTTCAACAGCATGCTTTTCAGAATAGTTCAAAGCAATGATAATATTACATAATGGATTAATTAGGAGCCATATTGAATGTGGCGTTGTAGTATGGTCGCCGTCGTTGTAGAAAAAAATACAAAATAACATCACATCAGTACTATCAGGGTCAATCGCATTTTTGTTTGTTTCTATAAACAATGCAACAATGCATACATATATTTCTATAAATAGCTCAACAATGCGATTGCGTATTTCTTCCAACGGCGCGAAGATACAATAAGTTACATTTAAGAGAAAAAAATTCCTGTAGACAGCATACGACATCATGATTTCTGTTGCAGGCCGCATACGACATGAATATCGAAATTACGGCCGTTGACCGAATTTGGTGCTTGAGACTTACATAAACATAGGGTTGCGTACATACAGATATGCCCACGGCTCACCCTCGCCGAGGGGAGGGATATGCTGGATGGAGGGGGAGATCTATATGGTAGTGGAGAAGGAGCTATATGGCTGGAGTATCTCTCGATAGGCGGATTGAGTCACGTGACTCCCGGAGACAAGGATTTTTTCCACTATCGGCTTTTTACATACCCATTACGAAGAAGAGGAGGTAATCGAATCCGCGATCGGAGTACAGAAAACTCTCGATTATCCATACTAATGAATACAGGATGCACGGATAATCGAAAAAACAGGTAACAGAAAATTACGGAAAATATGGTGGTGATATATATGGATTACCCAATTCAATCCGCATGAGCGAAAGAACTTTAAATGAAAAGAATTTAAAAAATTATTGGGAAAACTAGAATGCTATAAGAATATTTTTAAGACGAATTGAACTCGGGGGCACCATCGAGTCGTCGTCATTCCGCAAAAATGCCGACGGGGCAACTCCCCTAAAGCGTCGCCTTCACTCTCCATTCTCCTTTTTCAATCCCGTCCTCGTATTTGGTGCGGAAAAAATATACGAAATAATGGTCTCTTTAGAGTGCAAAACCTTTGAAAGGGGGCAAAAGCGACCAAGGAGGTTGGAAAGAAAAATTGAGGCGACTTTCCGCTTGATTCTTGGAGCCAATTCTGCCATTACAGCCGACACAGCTTAGGCCTTAGGGCGGAATCACGATCGACGCTTCCAAATGTGACGGAAACAGACGGCTCCGACATATCGTCAAGGAGGATTTTATTACGATAGATGGGAGTATCAGAACCAATTGTTGACCGTATTTGCAAACAGAATTCTAAATGGTTGATTTGTAGCTGTTCATTTTCAAATTTAAAATCTAGATACAAATAATATAACAACTCTGATGAATAACGCTTAAAGGAGGTTAATTATGTTAATTATAAACTTGAAAAGTAAGATGGACAATCTGGAAATGATATTTTTTCAATATTGAATAAAATGCACTCCTCTGATTGGCGGCCGTTGACGTAGCATGACGGAAAATGTAGACAGTGACAAGGTTCGCAGATCGTCCGTTTACGGCGACGTCATCGTCCGTTCGTCGTAATAGATTTCACTAAATCACAATAACCAAGTTTCGCGAACACCGCCGTCCGTTTCCGTCACGTCAGGATACGTAGATCGTTATCCCACCCTTCAGTCTGGCTTACGTTTCCAGCGGTGGGGTATGATTTTCGTAAAGTTGAAGTTAAAATCCACTCATAATACGATTTTTTGTGACTGATAGGCCACGTCTACTGAGCAAAAAATCCTTCCCATACTCCCCTGTTCTGGCTTCACCTCCGCCCATGTGCGTTCATGGCCATGTCTCTTATATTCCACTTTAACCTTCTTGGAGGCGACCGTGGTTGGCGCTCGGATTTACTCGAAAAATGCTGGATTCGAGGGCCAAAAGCTCGCCCGAGTGATGATCGGTTGGGGTTTGGGCGAATGGTAAAGGGCGATACTGTGATGGATGTTGTCGGCCCCGGTGGCGGCGGGGGTTAAAGTCCTTGCCTTCTTCCCCAAGGTCGCGGGTTCGAGCTCCTGCCCGCGAAGGACGCCTGTGCTTACACATCGAATCGCTAAAAGCAAGCGATTTGTAGGTTAGGTACTGCTACAGACGTAAATTCTATGAGTAAAGGGGGATTCAAAACAGCTCTCTGGAATCCAACATATGTACCATATTTAAAAAAAAGTGGAATATAGCTGTCAGTATGCGCTTCAGATTTCGCGGTTTGCCAAAACCCTCTCATCGAATGAAGCAACATTAAATATTCGGGTATTCGTTCAGGATGAAAATGGATCGGAGAGGGGATACCGAATCCTGTTACCGTGCCACAACTGAGGCTACCCCGAAAGATCTGGCCCCAAAGATGGTAGATCAATGACTATTGTTAGCTAAGGTGACCATCCGTCCTCCTTTAGGGAGGACAGTCCTTCTTTTGTAAGTTCTGTCCTCCCTCGAAAAGTGTCCTCCTACATGTCCTCCTTATCGATATTTGAAGACATCTGTAAATCTCTGTATTTGATCGATGCCAAGCCGGTCCGTTACACGTGATGTGACGTATATGTACTTGATATGACGATTCGTCAACGCTCGGTAGGTACAGTACGGCGAGATGCAATCAACATGTTGAAATGAACAGGTTGAATGGGAAAATCAACATGTTGAAATTGATCAAAGATGGGTGGAAATATACCTACAGCCATTTCAAACATAATCATATTTCATGAGAACATTTATTTGTTCTTGTTCAATTTACGTTGTGTTGCCCTGGAACTAATTCAGCAGTTGAAAGAGTTTGTTTTCAATTGCTAATGATTTTTGGGCAAGTGAAAAATCGAAATTGAATATTGATACTCTAGCTGTAGCTCTTGCCGTTAAATTCGATATGAAAGATAATTTTTGTTCAGATATTTGCAATATATTGTTAGAAGATATTCAATTGTTTAAAAATATTCATTCAATGGAAAAGTACTCATTTAAATAATAATTAATGTGTATGTAAGCATAATCACAATATAAACGGTCACGTATGTTTTTATTATGCATTGATCATATTATCAGTAGTGTATTATTGCTGCAATGAATGAAATATTTTTTTTATTTACGATATTTGTATTTTTTTATTTGTGTCCTCCTTTTCATTGTAAAAAAAGTTGGTCACCTTATTGTTACCAATGTCAAAAATTATCATCGAAATCCGATTACCATTGATCATTTTTCAGCGGCAACATCTCGAATCTACTGCTTGTTTTTTAAATACCGTCACCAACGGAGTTGATGCTGGAAAATTTATTCATAAATGAAATTACAGTAATTTGATTAATTATTTTCCATAATGAATGCTCCAGTGATGGACATATATGAAAAAACCGGGCTTTGTTGGTTAGTCAATGTTGATAGAATTGGTGAGACTCAAATAACGAGACATATTTACGATAGAGGAGTGAATGGTGTGAGAGGACGGCGTAAACCGAGAGTCCTAGGGGTATTCCGAGACGGTCAAGGGAGAATATGGTGAAAGAGACTCTTAAGAAGAAGAGTCTCAAGAATAAGAGAGGGTGTATGAAGCAATGCATGAATATAACAGAAGCGAAAGAGGTATACAAGGATATCATTGAGGATTTTATTCAAAAAGAGCCAGTTTCATAGACCTGATAGCACTGACAAAGCTCTTTGACAGTAGCCACCCCGAAAGGAAATGGCGGGATGGGTATGTATGTTGATAAATGTGTATCGAAATAAGGCACTGAAGTTTAAAAAATACAGGAAGCATTGATAAAATAATGAACGTTAAAATAATAATCTTTTATTTAACTAATTCAAGCGGTACTTTAGGAAGAAATACCAGATAATTATGAAAAATCATCCGAAAACAGCTGATGAAAGGGTAATTGAGTGAATAACCCTACAAGAATAGAGTAATCCTAAGGTGTTTACCCCAGTTGGGGGTCGAGAAATACCGCCGACCCTCCCTTAAGAGCGGAAGGCTAATGTGCTTCGTCTCCGGCGCTGATTTCACGGCAAAACTCCAAAGACGAAAGTCGAAGTCCGAAAGGAGTGAAAATCCGGTTGCGGTCACTTTAACCGGATGCACTCATCAAGTAATTAGAGAATTAAGCCTCTTTTCACGGACGACATCAAAATTCAGTAATGCTCCACAACAGCTTCTAACGTGCCGACCAGCGCATTGTACGCGCGTAACCCAAAATCGGCGTGAGAATTCTAGTCCGTAGAAGCGTAATTCGTACACGCCGTCTCCTTACAGTGGTAAGCAATGGCGTCGTAGGGGGCCGGCGGAAACCCACGCCGCACGATGATCAAAGAAGGCAGATAAATGGAGAATGATTAACTGTAATTTTGTTTTGTAAACAGAGAGAGAGAGAGTAGTGGATTTACTTTTAAGATTTTCCCTTTCCCGTTGAAATTCCCGGGAGTGCACTGCGGATATTTATGATCGCGATTTAAGTATTGAGTGACACGAACCCCATTATTGCCAAGTTTCACACCTCAACTACTTAGGATCGAGGACATTATTTTGAATACAGTTTAAATGTGACAACATAAGGTGCAATTTCAGTCGATACCCATCGTTCTCTAAGACCCATCATAGGGCAGTGTACTTATCTTATTTATTTTTGCAATCGAAAGTTACTGCCGAAAGAAGAATACAGACGATAATCAGTGTCGATATTTAATACGTCAAGTTAACAATAAAATACCATGTAAGAATGCATCATAGCGCTACGCTCAAAGAGGCACGTCGTCATGTTGGCATTGACTTTGACGTCACTTAGCAGTAAAAAGCGTACCATATCACAAAAATATCAAACTTCTGCATAATGTATAAGCGCATAGACTATATTAAGCAACTATTTATTCCTTACGAGTTTGCGTTCACTTCTCTAATCTTCGAAAGCTTCAATCTCTCGCCTTTTTATATAAACTCTGTTACCATGCAGGTATCTCATTTTGAAATTATATCATTTTAATTGGCCTTTACATAACCAAAGTTCACATTTCCTAAAGCCATTACCTATGGTTATTTCGAAATGAATTGCCTTTGGTGCGTGTGTGCAAGTCCCAGGAGTGCCGTAGTTGAAACTGTAAACAGGCAGAATAAAAACTACATAGTTACGTCACCAAGTATGGCAACCCGTTTTTATTTTAACGAGGAGTATTTGGAAAGTTTTGTTATTTTTTCAAGCAGCACGAAATGTTCCATGCATTTAAATTACGCTTAGGGAGTATACATATGCTTTTTTTAAATATACAGCTTTCATGTACTTCATGTAATCACAGACTGATGCACAACTCTATTAAAGCTCTGGAGAGGACAGTTACGGAGTTACAATGGTAACTATGTAGAGTGGTGAGAATGCATGCCATTTTGGTTACGCTGGCACGAACGATGGCGGTGGAAAGGCGGCATAAAAGCCTTCGAAAGGGGGGGGAAGAATCTTGAGATTGCTTCTTTTCTCACTCGAAATGCCTCGGTTGGATTTCGGCTCTTTCTCGCGAAGTGGGCGGGTGGTTCCCGTGGGAACGGGGTGCGATGGAAGACGGGAGGGGGAGGAGAGAGGGGGAATGTGGGGGGAGGAGAGAGTGGGAAGGAGGTAGTGGAAGGGAGGGGGGACGAGGGAAGGGGTGGTCGAAAGGTAGGGAAGGAAGGGGTTTGTCGGTGTCGTCGGCCTCCCTCCGTGTGGCTTCAAGACCTCCCTCTGCTATCGCGTAGTTCAATCACAGAATAATGATCGACGGAATTAGTAGGCGCTTTCCATAAAGGTAGTTTGAGCGAGATATCACTTCAAATATAATTCTATAATTTTGGCCTCATTTTTGAGAAAATGGTCTCATATTTCCTATTAAAACAAAATATCAGCCACTTACCATTATACTTTCAGAGGCATTTGCCAAAAAATACCAGCCATTTTCCATTGGGTACGGGAATTAACTCCAAGGGCCCTCTGTTTAAAAAATGAAGAATTTATAGCTAATAGATCTCGTCAGAAATTTGATAGTATGCTTTATATATCAAATTCTCTATCTATTATCTTAGGAATGATAAAACTATTGTGGATCATTACGAAGTGAATTTATTTACAAACCATTTGTATGCTTTCTCAACTATTAAAAAAATCAATTACCGCAGTAGTTTTTACAGAATCGCAAAACATCTTCGGTTGAGAAGACGTTTTCAGCTTACGGCTGGAAAAAAATGAGTAAGTTAACATCTTACACACGAGTATTTATTTGATTACTGAAAATTTCAGTAATTTAAAAAAGTTCTTGCGTCATTTATGGATTAAAGGATACATTGATGGAATAATGAACATATAAAAGGAAGAACACAAGTTTTGGTGGGGAAGATGAAAATGAGTCGACTCCAAACAGAAAAAAATTTCACCTGACCCGGGAGTCGAACCCGGATCTCTCGAATCCGATCCCTTCGGAAGATGGCCGTGGACATGGTAGTACTAATACTTGCATTACGTTAGGATAAAACAATTTTTCTAGATTGTGTTCGATAGATACTGCTCCCTTCTTCTACGGATTATTCAAGTCATAGATTCCTAATTGATAATTGTATTAACTGTTTCAATGTTTCTTCAGTGGGATTCACACATTCAGTAGTTCACGAACGAGGCTTTAAAATTTCGTCAGTCGATTTTCGTTAAAAAAAAATGACCAATGTGAGGCTAAAGTAGTATTTACTGCTGCTATTAACAAATAAAATTCCGATATCGATATTATTTAGTGTCACCATTTGCTGAAATACATATGTAAAAATGTAAACAACAGCTTTTCTCAGCCAGCTCCATACATTTGGAGAGTTGTCTGCTATTTGCCTAGTCCGAGTGACGTCATGCGCAAAACGGGCTCATTTTGGTCTCGGGAACGATCTACCCGGTATTCGTACTACCATGGATACTATAATTTAAGGATAGCAGACTCCCAACTTCGGCGTGATACCATTTTTGTAGCTGCCAACCGCGGCGCCACTGTCATGAGTGAGTCACTTGAATCAGATGATCCCTATGCATCACACGTATTTTCGCTTTTTTCAATTTCGGACTTCGGGAAATTACGGCTAGTTAGGAAGAAAATAATGGTTTCATTCGTCAAATGATAATGTTAGAACGATCACGACTACAAAACAAAATCATTAGCGTCAGTGTGGGTAATGAGCGTAATTTACGAGTGCTTGAATTCGGTAATTCATACTTTCAATGATCACATCAAAGAAATTTACACCGCATAAGAGAAGAAAAACCAAAATCTGTCAAAATAATAAGAGGTCTGCCATGGATACATGGGTAATCATCAGTATCAATCATGTCTTGCTATACGGTAACGTGAAGAATACCAGGGAGTACTTACATTAACCTTAAACAAGCTTCTGTTCTTCACACCTAAAATTTTGTTCTTTCTCACGTTTGCGG
Organism: Pyrrhosoma nymphula; assembly: GCA_963573305.1. Taxonomy (NCBI): domain Eukaryota; kingdom Metazoa; phylum Arthropoda; class Insecta; order Odonata; family Coenagrionidae; genus Pyrrhosoma; species Pyrrhosoma nymphula. The sequence goes on along the minus strand of OY754333.1, from coordinate 81,190,402 downwards.
AATACCCTGTGGAGCTTACAGGGAAAAAATGAAGATCTTTTACCCATTTTTAGTCGAGAAATCGATCTTTTTCTATACCAACAATCGGAAATCCCCACCAGCTGCCATTCGTAAACAAAGTGACAATGTGCCTCAGAGTCCTCACTAATGCCACCTATCGAACGGCTTCAAAAAATTAAACAAAAAAACAATGAAAGCGCATTGAACTTGGCGGGGCTGCGCACTACCATGGCTGTGGCTATCCTGTACTAATGGAACGCCACCAACGGGAAGGTTATGCCGACCGTTCCGCCAGCACACGCTTTCCCATCTACCGTCGTTCTTGTGCGCTGATGTGTTCAGCTCTGACTAACTTCAACACCTTGAATGGAAAGCCCCTAATAATTACGGGACTAATAGTCTTCCGGGGGAGGTGGAATTGGGTGGTGGGGCAGAGGGGAGGCGGCTGCTCCCGACCACTCCCGTCCCCTCTTCCCTCAATTGACGCGTGGCGTTGCAAACAGCAATCGAGAAGGGGACTCAACTTCCGTCCCACATTCCTTAACGCCTCTCACACCAGCTTACCAATGCCCCCCCCCAAATTCACGTGCGCCGCACCGAGTTTGATTCCTAAACAAACAAAAGTTGACCTCCGCGTGAACTTGAGAAGCCCCACCAAACGAAAAATCAACTATCACCGTGAAATTTTCATACAAGGCAATTGGAGTTAGCGCACATCCGAACAATTCAGCGAACGTTTAGCGCACACGAACGATGACGAATGGCACGATGTGCGCTGACGAAACGTTTGGTAGGAAACTTAAAACGGGCAGGTAGCAATCTGTAGGAGCTCAACCATCACGGACCAATGTTTTGGGTATAGTTATCGAAATAATTCAAAGTAATTATTTAAAAAAACGTGAGCTTTTTACCATAGAGCTCTAAAAAAGAGGCCTCCATGGACTCTATTATGAGTATGGAAAAATCTCGCTCAAACTACCTTAAATTGCTCCCCACGAGACAGCCAAATAGAGATCGGGATTTCTCTGAATATTATCCATCACTAAAAGGATTCGGACCCAGGACTTTAGGATGGGAATCTACAACTTTCCGTACCTACCCGATCCCCCAAATCCGAACCCAGCGGAGCAGAGGTGAAATAATTAATAAAATAACATTTTTTAAAGATACCACGTTTTTAAAACGGACTATAAAGTATAAAATAATTTTCCCTGGGCCCTTCTAAATTTTTGAGGGTGAATTTTCAGTGGCTATGGAGATAATTGTAAGACTCGAAGAGAAAAACGTGGGGCGCAGGCAACCCATGATAATTAAGGAGGAGTAAAGGGACCAGGTGTCGTTGAGCAAACTCCCACAATTAATACCATTTGCAATGCACTGAAATTGGTTGTGAATTCATCCGGATTATCTACTTCTATTATCTACTGCCTGCGACCCACGTTTTTCTCTTCAAGTCTTACAATTATCTCCATAGCCACTGAAAATTCACCCTCGAAAATTTAGAAGGGCCCAGGCAAAATTATGTTATACCTTTTAGTCCGTTTTAAAAACGTGGTATATTAAAAAAAATTAAATTAATTATTTTCTGCTTTTTAGTCTTATGCCCTGGTGAAAGTTTCCAATCGATATTATACACCTTGATGAGACTCTGACAGGGACAAATAGGAAATTCCCGATGTATTTCAGATTCTGTTCAGCTGACAGTGTGTGGAATTGAAATAATTAATTAATCTTTAATTAATTAATTAATTGTTATAACATGTAGCTAACATTGCATTGTCGTCCACTTCTGAGTAATGGTTTAAATTACAAGCCTCTACTAGCACATCAGGAAATATGTTAATTAATTAATTGTTGATTAATTAATCAATTAATTGTTATAATAGATAGTTAATATTGCATTGTCATCCACTTCTGAGCTATGGTTAAAATTTCAAGTATCTAGCTGATCTGGAAGTTAGTTTAAATTCGGTTGCAATATTCCACCCTGACAGACAGACAGACATGGCGGAAACCGAACTAATGAAAACGAGGTAAAATGACGAAAACGGAGATAGTAAAACGAATATTCGCCTAAAAAAGACTTCAAGGAAGTTCCATGGAGACTGCTAGAGTCAAAATAAAGGAGAACTTCCACATATTTTATTAATTCCGAATAAATAATACTCATTCGGCTGATAAACTACCTTATGCATTGGTGAAAATTTTGTTTTTAAGAAACTAATTTTCATGTTCCTACTGCTGATATAAGGCCATACCGAAAATTATATTTAATTTATGTAAAAACAAACTAATGAGATACCTCTCCAATAAACAGATGCCAATCGCTTTACAAGCAACGTGCTGTATTTGATAAGGAGTATTTTTTCTATTTTTAAATAGTGTAGTGAAATGCGGTAGATGATTTGAAACTTCTCCAATTATGTAATTATGGAAGAATTTTTGTACTTACTTAATTTTGATCTCATTAATTATATTTCTGGGCAAACGATGAACCCAATAAATAAATAATAAAATATATTGCATAGTAAAAGCCGGCTTCTAAAGGAGCCGACTGGTCGATAAGACATTTTTTAAGAATAATTTTTCCAGCCTGAGGAGCCGACTCCTGCGAAATTTCTAACCAGCGCACTTTTACTTCATTTTCCGCACTTCATCGTTAAGAACTCAAAATCCAATATGGGTTGGTACCTTTATTCAACGACTATTAAAATTCCTGGAAATTTTCTCCACTTTTTTCACAAAAATGTCATTTTGTATATGATAGAAAAATACAATTATTTCCCCGTGCTTCACCCATTCTTGCCTAGAAGGTTAAGTGACTTGAATTTTTATTTGTGAGGAAAATATATTGAGGAAAGGCAGAGTTTCGTTGATGCAGTGAGATAAGAGGATAGCGTTTTCTATTTGCCGCCGATATACGAAGGAAATGATATTTTCTTCATTCTATAGTCACAAAGTACAGACAGACCAAATTGGTTACTCTGTATACTGTTAAGATGGGTTTACACTGGCAAGTTTATTGCGCAAGTTACTAGCAGCAAGCAACTTTCGACGTAAATTGAAGGAGTAAACCGCTCTGCAAGTCAGAAATTTTTTTGAAGTCGGGAAGTCGTTTGCAGAAGCGTATTGTTGCCTGCAGAAACGGTAACGGCTCTGCACTAACTTGTGAATAATATTTTGTCAGAGCAAATTTTCCCGCAAACTCTTGCAGAAGTAACTTGCGAAAGTGGATTTTCAGTGTAAACTCACCTTTAAGTATTGATTAATGCGCGCATCCGCCGTATTTTGGCAAGTTCCTTCGAAGCAAAGCTTTAAGTTATTGCCGTGCGGTCATCGATTTTTGACGAATTGCATGTTTGGAAGTGACACAAAAGTAAAACAGTTAAAATCGTTCATTCGGACCAGATGAAAATCTTTGGGCAATAAAAGGATGTAAATACGACTAAAAATAGAGTACTAGAAATTCCGGAAACCCAAAACATTTTAAGGACGACACATAATTTTCTGGAACGTGTCTTGTTCACGTGAAGGATTTATGAAAAAAAAATTTTCAACTCTTCTATCACCTTACACCTAAACACACACATATTCAAACACAGAGCATATCGCTCTTCCTATCACTGAACTTGGGTTGGAGTCCAAAAATATTTGGATTAGACACAAAAACATCTCATTAAGACATGATAAGTTAAACAATACTTTTGAGAACATTTATTTTTATAAAGCCATTTTCTCTCACTGTTCCCCACAACTTAACTATCGACAGACCCCCATGAAATAGGCTAAGTAGATGGGAGATTGCGCAATACATATGGTGAGCAATTGACTAACACTTTCGAAGCACAACCTAAGAGGTGGCGGCGCATTGAGTCAGATGAGGAGATCAGCGTGGTCTACACGAGATCCACGCTCAGCGACAGCCCATCTCCACTCTCAATCATACATGTCGGCCTCGGGGGCAGCTGGCTAATCCAGCGGTCGCGGGTTCGAGGCCCACCGTATTTCTTTGACGAGGACATTTGTGTTCAAACAATATGCAGCCCACTAATTTAACTAATTTTACATAATCGACGTGGTGTGTTATTTACACGAGACCATGGTAACTTTGCAAACAATGGAGTCAGCAACATTGGAACAACAACTTTGGTCCGAAATGTTAATACTCAAGAAAAAGCCGTAGAGTTCTTGAAACAGAAAAAATACTGCACTCTGGAACAGTCTGTGACAAGAAACATCAAATGACATTAAAAGTTTACAAAAGACACGTAATATGGGAGTGCTGAAAACGATAGTGTCGAGTGAAAATTCCTCTTCGTAAAGGAAGGCGGGTTGAAAATTCTAAACTATCATTTGAGAAGACTATATTTTTCATTTACTACTAGTCGTAAGAATACACTAAAATAAAATAAAAATTATGCTAAAATGATTTCTTTAAATGTGTCTAAGTTCTCATTGGTAAATAAATGTTATGATAGAACACGTCAAAAATCAATGGGCCGCATATTCCGAATAAGTACCAACTATCCGACTGATTATTCACGATTAGGATCAATTGGAATGTACGTAATTGTATTAATACGTAAATTTACAAAAAAATATTTTTATTATTGTCAACACAGCGCGTGATTATTAAGGTTCTGCTTCACGAACAGATTTGCCGCCATTAGCCCTGGAGGGACAGGGGAGGCGCCGAGGGACCATAAAATAGCGCCTGCCCTTGATCAAAGACGCCCAAGGGGGCCGGAGGTCAACGTCCCAACCGAGGGGCGGAGTGTGCTGCACCATGAGAGTGACTGGCAGCGCTCGCCTATTCGAGCACCCTTCCTTGCCGCGGCCATCACTCCAGCGGCAACTCGTGACGTCCCCGACAGAGGGCAGGGTAAAGAGAGAGAAAGTGTTCTCCGTGGAGGGAGAAGGGAGAGAGACACATCGAGGAAGATGGATAGGCAAAATGCGTTGGAAACACGTCACATGGTAAATAATAGTGTACAGCAATGTATTCACAGATATCGTTATCAGATACTACCGGTTTCAAGGCATATGCGTCATACTCGAGTGCTTAGGCCTATACATTGAAACCGGTAATACCAAATAAAAACTGCTGTAAACATTATACATTGTTGTGCATTATCATTCTGCTGATTCCATCAATTTCATGCTGCATGGAGTGTTCCCCGTGGAGGTAGAAGGGAGAGAGGCACATTGAGGTAGATGGGTAGGAAAAAAGCGTCAAAAACACGTTCATTGTTGAGTAATAATGTACAGCAATGTATGATTTTCACAGAAATGTTAATGAGATACTACCGGTTTCAAGGCGTCACGTCCATGCCTTGAAACCGGTAGTATCTAATAAAAAACTGGAGCACATAAAAATTACTGTGAACATTATACATTGTTGTGTATTATCATTCGAGATGAATTTTCACATTGGTGAAGCTGAATCAATCAATTTCAAGTTGCATGGAGTCACATACGAGAAAGTTGGGGAATGATGGAGGCAAAAGGTCTTTTTATGCCCAGTTTAAATGTCATCTTCGCGAAAAACTGTTCAAAAGAAGAAAATTCTCCCATGGAATTCAGTGATAATAACTTAAACTCAACTTCCCGTCATATTTTCGGTGTGATTAGTAAATTATTGCAATATATGAAGTCATAATGCGTTCGTTAATGTAATTCATTTTCTTTTACCCTGAAAACAGCCTCCAGAGATTTTTATTTCAGGCATGTTTACAGGTAGAAAATGATGAACACAAACAAAAATAACCTACGAGTTGAAAATCCTACCCAGGCGGGATTCGAACCCGCGATCACTGGGTTGGCAGGAGAGGACTTCGCCGCCACCGAGGTCGGCGAAAATTCACTGGAAATGGCGCAGAAATCGATGCCTATTGATTGAAAAAATGTTAATTATAAATTTACATATTCATCGAATAATATGCCTATGTTTTGCCTTAATTATACTTTTCTTTAATAGTTAAGGTATGTTAAGGTAATCAGTGAAAGCAGGGTTTTTCAAACAATACAAACAAAAGGAGTAATTTTGCAAATTTTTTTGACTCAAAAAGTCGCGGTGGAACCTACTGAAATCGTGGAAGGTACATACATGAATATGGATTAACGTCCAAAACGTGTAACCACCATCTTTCATACTGGCTCTCCCCTTTTCATTTCATTTATCTTTCTGGAATGCTGAATTCTGGATTAAGGTAATTTAAAGGTGAAGGTATAAGGTTAAAATGGAAAAGATCCAAAATCCTATAGATTTTTACACTCGCAGACCCCAATCTACCTACACAATTTCTTTCTTCATCTCAGCATACATCCTACCCCTCTTCATCCCGTCCATAAAGCCCTCTTCCCTCCCCTTCCCTGCTTACCCAACATCCTCCCCTCTATCACGACCTTCAGCATCCCTTCGCCCCTCATTACCTCTTCCAACCACATACTCTACCTCCGCTTGTTTTCGACCTGAAGGCCTACCTACAGACCCGTTAAAGTTATTCACAGCCATTAAAGCCAAGGGGAACGTAAAACAATATTGGCATTGAAATAAAGAGTTTTTCGCCACATAATATGCACAATTAATGTGGTCACTTAAGTAAGCAACACATTGTATTTTGGGTCTAAAGTGTAAAATATCTCACTATGACAAAATAAAAAGGTAAATAAACATGTGGGATACCTATACAAAAATGATCACTGAATGCCCACTTCCTTAGAAAACTATTTAATAGCTGATTTTTACATAGTATTTTTACTGTATATATATTTTTGAACAGATAATTACTCTACATCATGCTGATTTTTACGGCAATACGTTTTTACCATATGATGGTGGCTGAACACATATAGCAGCGAACCTTGGAGTACACCTAAAACTTCAATTTTTATTAAACAGAAATATGTACGTGTAATCCAAAGAAGGCATTTAATATACCCGCTATGCACGTTCATATATATATTTTTATTTGTACTTTTTTTTTACAGAAATAAACATTAGTACTTATAAAAGGCTAAAGAGGGGATGACGAGGTTAAGGTATTAGCCCCATGCAAAGCGTCCTCTCCATCTTCCTCGATTGAAAGACGACGATGATCGCACAAGGACGGAGGGAGGCGGTGATGAGGCTGCCAGTCCGGTGAGAGGAAGGTGTCGAGGCGAAGGAGGATGAGGCACGGTCGAGCCCAGCGATAGTGGGATGGGGAAAAAAGACGATCCAGTTTTCACTTATAATAGCGCGTCCGTTCTCTCCAATTTGACGGACTTAAAAAAACTCGTTCCTTTCACCTTTCCGATCGATACGTTAGTTTTCATGAAATTAAAAGTAGGTAAGAAAAGAAATACTAATGCCCGGTTCAGACAACGGTATACGTACGTACCAACGCAGCCTGCCTTCACGCATTCACACTCAACTATCGCAACACTCCCGCAACACTATCGTAACTCAGTGCTGCCAACACCAGCAATCGAGACGAACATGTAAAGAGCACGCGAATAAAATAAAGATTACCACATCCCTGCGGCGTTTTGAGGCTTTTGAAATGGTTTAAAAGGCAAATGAAACTCTTTGACTGTTCATAAAAGTAGCACCATCTCATTAAACTTTTTTCATGCTTTGATTATCGTCCTTCATCATTTCCGGCTTCCGCTCGCGACATCAGCGCTGACAAGTGAGGTGACAGCGTTACTACAGCGACTACTACCACGTCGGTAACAAACGCGTATTCGCACGTCGTTTAGCGCCGACGACGCTTCGCGACGAAACGAATGACGCGACAGTCGCTACGTTAGTAGTGTAAGCGGGGCACAAGGGAGTTGCTTTCCATTCTTTTAACAACAGAGATAAAATAAGAGAGTTAAATTGCGCCTTGATGCACAAAAGGTAAGCCTGTTTTTTTACATGCTTTTCTTTGCTAACAATGGTTCAACCGTGTCCTCAAACCTTAATTTAACTCATTTCCCGAAGTCATAAAATGATGGAATAATGGCGCGCCCCTCGCTTTTCTTTTTAGTCATCCATAACTATAAACTTTTAAAAAGTAATTTTCTTAAATTTTTTTTTACTTTCTAGTACGAATTTTTTATGTTTTGCTTGCTTTTATTAATTTTTATAAAAGCAAGCTTCTAAAATGTCTTGGTTTTTTGTTGTTTTTGCGAAAAATGATACCCGAAACGGCCATCCCGCGCAGTACGTCCAAAGAATGCAGGAGTGATACCAATATTTTTAGAAATAATGGGCGCTTTCCATTCGCTCGCGTGTGCAGCGAACTTAGCGACACAACATCATTTGCTTTGTCAGTTTCCATTCGTTTCAGACCCTGGGCACTTGGCAGCTGCCGTCATAACAGTCTGCTAGCGGTGTTTATGTGCGCTGGAGTGTCTTTGAGAATAAAAGAAGATTACCAAACGTTTCGCTAGCGCTTGTTGCTCCATTCATCATCCCCCGTAGCGCTGAAGTCCGCTCATGTGTCCCGATCCGCGTAAACTTCCACCATATGAATGTAAATTCACCTGAATAATAGAGTAAGCAATAAAAAGTAGCGAAAAGTAAGATAATAAAGTATTCGCTAACTAAGGAGAGCACCAGTGATTTAGGAGATAGATTTAATAACCGGTTAGCGTTCCAGGAAGCGCAAGTGATGGCGGCGGACGGAGAATTCGTGTGGGCAGTTCTAGGTCGAGCAGTGAGGCAAGGTTGCCAATTATCGCCAGTGCTTTTTTTTCAAATAAATGCATAGAAATTGTATGAGAAGCGTGGGAGGAACCGGATGCAGTGTTTGACGTAGGAGGAGAATATATATCGGGTGACAGGCTTGCGGTCAATTTCGCCTTGGTCAGAAAGAAGGAAACCAGAGAAGTGGGATTTAACAAAAACAAATTCTAAGCTATGAGGAGCTTTCCATTCAAGGTTTTGAAGTTATGGCAGATCGAAACAGATAAACGCGCATTAGCTCACACGAACAACAATGAACAGAACGATGCTTGCAGGCGAAACGCTATGTATACTGCCAGATAGGAAGTATTCCGTAGCCAAAAAATAGTCACAGTCGAATATTTTGGGCATAGTTATCGAATTCATACAAAATACGTAGTTTAAAACGTAAATTTTTACCAAAGAGTATTTTCAAGTTAACATGATCCCTTAAATTAATGAAAAAAATTCATCAAGAACAATTTAAGGAACGAACTTCCTGTAAATTGTACCAGATGATGACAATGGAAAGCATTTAAACCTAGGCTGCCAATAAAAAGTTTATGTGATATTCCCAATGTTTCATTAAATCGTGGATCGCTTCCAAAAAGTTACGCAGCAGGAAACTTAATAACATATGCATTAACATTATCCATATCCGAGGTTTTTTTGAAAATCAACACAAAAACAATAGCAGATGCGATTATCGAAGTTCTTTTCTTCTCTAGCGCACATCAACTCTGCTCTCGGTCTGTTTTGAAGTGCGCAGAGGTTCTGAAACGAATAGAAAGCAAATGCGCTGTTGCGTTGTGGTGTGAGCAGCGCAATATAGCGAATGGAAAGCTCCCATAAACATAACATTAGGAGGTCATAAACTAAGGAAGGTGGAGAATTGCGGCTACAAGTACAGCATCCTGAAGGAATACGCACGGGAGTACCAATTAAGGTAGTTTGAGCGAAAAATCACGTCACCTAGAATTTGATGAATTTGGCCTCATTTTAAAGAAAAACTTCTGACCTTTCCAATGATATCAGAATATCAACCCATTGCCGAACTACTTTTCCAGCAATTTGTCTAAAAATACAAGCTGTTTTACATAGGGATAGATAAAGGATAGATTACGGCTGTGCGCTCCAGAGGGAGAATATTTAAAAAATTAGGAACTTCTAGCACCTAGATTTCGTAAAAAAACTAACGGTGTGTAGATTGCATATTTTCTCAACTATTTTAAAAAAATAATCTATTACTCACCATAGTAATTTTTACAGAATCGCAAATAAATGTTTTGAAGGGTTTTCAGCCGTACGGCGTGAAAAAAATGAGTCAAGTTAGAGACTTATGTAGCTTTATTTATTTAATTACTGAGAATTTTGGTCATATATAACTATATTTTTGCGCCATTAATACTACAATATTTGTTTCATACTTCTTACAGACGCTGAAATAAAAAAAATTAAATTTGACTATGGTCTCCATTATGACTAGGGAACTATCTCGCTCAAACCACCTTATAAGGGCAGTCGGAGGAGAAACGGGTAGACGAACGGGATGGTTACCTTCCGAGAAAGGATCCGATGACATGAACCCTGATCGAAGATGTTGGGAAGAGATCGATGAGATGAATTAGACGTAGCGTTGTGTAGAAGCGATACGTTGGCTCTGCTGGAGAGAAAATAGGTAATAGATTGGTTGGGGAGTGGAGTAGGATGGAGAAAGTTCAACAGATAGATGGGAAGAGAAATAAAGTATTTGCTGGAGTACTGATAAGAATGGAAGTTGCAGGGATGGATTACTTTGGAAAAGGAGACAGCAGGTGAGTGGCACAATCGGTCTGAGGCGAAGGGGTGTTGAAGGCAGCCTGTGAAAGCGGAATGCTGGGAAGAAAATAAGGGCCAATAGAAAGACATTCTACACGGGATAAAGAGAGTGGGGAGTGGAGGAATAAGGTGAGACAGGAGAAGTTTTTAAATGGAGAAGTAGAGAAGTAGATGCGGACCACCAAAATCCAATTTGAAAACCGGCAGATTAACAACTCCAATTAAGAAAATTATCAGTAAGATATTGAGAGCAAATAAATAGACGGCTCGACGCTAGCCTTCGTATGTATTCGAAAAAAAAGTACATGAAAAAGTTTTGAAATGGAACAAAATAAATGAACTGCATTTGAAATACAGACTCTGAACATGCATATTATCGACCCTAAAAAAGGATTGAAAAACGCGTACCTAAACAAATTCTCAGGTTTCATTTACATTTCACTAGAACATTGCTTCCTATTTCGATCGAACCCGACTACTCGCAAGCAGACAGGCAGACAAAGAATCCACACCTGCCCCCTTGCGTCGGTAACCCTCCCTTTTTTGAAGAAGGGAAACATATCAAGGGGTGCGGTCCAGTGAACGCTACGGAACGCTACAATCGCTCACGCTCCAAACGCTTCCGAACAGCAGTCCACGGTCGCTACAGACGCTCCCAACTTTCTGCCAGTGGATCGGTTTCGGAGCGTCTGTGGCAAAGTGTCATGGCCGCCGTTTGTTGTTGTTGTTCGGAAAGATGGAATCGTCTGCTATTTGCATTAGAATATACCAGCTTTCAGACAAATTCTCGTTTCCCAAGATGATTAATTAATCTGTAAATGATCAGGTCGGATTTCTGGCAATTTTGAGAGTAATGATGGAGACGATAGCTACTATTTTTATGATAACAAGGAGATGAAATCGGGGAGGCACTGCTTTCAATCGACCATTGGCACTCAAGTTTTCCCAATGGAAGTCATAGATTTGGCGATCTATTAACAACTTAGCGCCCACATTACTTTTAAATTAATTATAAATTAAAACCATGCACTCTTACTTAACTTTGCCGAAGTTAGCTGATAAATGTGATGGTTTTCTGAAATAAGATTTCATAACCGTAACTATAATGATAAACAATCGACCTGAAAATTTGGCTCATAATACTTGAGAGAAAGCTCAGAAAGATTCCATGCCAAAAGATTCAAGGAATATTATTGGTTTGGAATAATTCGACTTTCACACGGCCTCTTCATGAAGTACGGTGTTTGTATGCGCACGAAAACCTATTTCCACACAATTGAAATTTCAGAACACGAAAAATGTTTTACTGTAACTGTAACGGTCGTGTAAAGAAAAAGAAATAAAATTATAAAATTTTATAAGTTCACTAACGCTCATAAATTTTGAGCACAACAAATATAATAAAATTTAAAAATAAATAATAACTCACATGTATAAATAAAGAACACTAGACACATTTTGCTCCAACGGCCATTGGAGGAAATATTTGTCTTGTTCTTACATTTGGAGACGTAGAGCTTCTCAACCTCATATTAATGTAAAATTTATCTCAATTAACAGGATTCAGAAATATCTAATATTCTGGTAGGCTGATCACTATTTCAAATATGCTTGTATCTTTGTAATCACCTTGTATGCATCCACGAATAATGTTTCGAACTGTCATCTTTGAAATCAGCGTCTGGAGCGAGGCGGGAACGATGGCCATGACGTTGTCCATGACGTCATGACCACTGCCGTGGCGCTGCGGAGCGACCAACTCGGGAGCTCGCTACAAACGCTCCGGAGCATTTGTAGAGTTCACTGGACCGCACTTAAGGTGTCACGTCGAGTCCCATATTCGAAAATCACATAATTTCAATATAGATTCATCTAAATTTCGAATACCGCGCCGAAAACTCTATGCATAACATGCTTTAATTAAGGAAAAAATTAAAATATAATTCATGCATCATTTCCATTACTGCCGGTTTAATGATCACCAACGCATAAGCAGATGCACTTGAATGAAATTTGGTCTTGGAATATTTTTTCGACTTTCTTAAATATTATTAAAATGTGCACTCAATGACCCACGATTACCGCTCCCGCCGCCTTAATTATTCCTTCGTTTCACACGCAGAGCATAAAATATGTTATATGGCATTTTAAACGCTTATCCCTTAAATTTTTCTCATTCGAAAACACTGCGTAAGCACTATATCACAAAAAATCCTGTTTTGATCACTAAGAAAATATTGTCATTATTTAAATACGTTATGCAATTAAAACTTTATATGGAACGCTAATAATGAAAAAGAATTCGAATAAACGATTTATGTGACCAAATAATACCCTTAAAGTTAAAAATTATTCGTGAAAATGGACATTTTAAAAAAGTTTTTAGTCAAAAATGAAAAAAACACTTCATTTTTTTCTTATCACTGTAACTGTTTTCATTTAAATACACAAAAATCTCCGGGTACTTCTTACAGGGGCTATTGCCTGCTGAGTATGCGGTAAGCTTCCGTTATTATACATAACGCTCTTTAATTATTCCTCCATTTTTCAAAGTAGAGAAAATTAAAAATACTTAGTGAACTTCATTTTTAAGATGTTATAGAGTTCACAAAGTCATGTTTCATTTTCTCCGCCGATTGACGACTGCCAAAAAATCAAGCCCAGAACAGTTTCCCCCATTTTTAAAATGTTTAATGTCGCAAAAAAGAAAAACATACATTCAATTTGCTTGATAACACTGCAACTGCTCATTTACGTACACCAAAAAATTCCGAAATTCGATAAAGTTATTCTAAAAACATGCATTGTTTGAAACGTTCAAGGATAGTCAAAATTTATGATTTTCGATACAAATCCTCCCTCAATCCCTTCCCTCCTCTCATCAGCCCATAATGCCCACAAAGTCACCGAATGTTTTTTTTTCTCGCACCGAAAGAGACCAAGGGTATATAATGCGCGGCGTGACCTCTCTTCCCCACCCCCTTCGTCCACGCGCGGAGGAAAAGAACGTTCCAACAACAAGCGCCTCTTGTTTTTACGAGGTCCCCCACTGTTCGGCGCCCTCGTGTGAGCGAGTCTCTCCCCAGATTACGAGGAGACGGACGAAGGCGAGTGCGAACGGATTGTCAACGGCCGCGTGGTTTTGTCCGTCACACGTGAAGAGGCACGCGTGCCGGTGAGGAGGCGACGGCGGCGGACGCACCATTCACATGGAGAGGGTCCTCATTCACACGCGGGCAAAGCATCCCAAGGATCCTCACACACACACGACAGGCAAGATCCTCAAAAACATTTTCCGCCGAATAAAACGGCGGAAGGAAATCCAAGGGACGTTTACATAATTCCTCCTAACTATTAAATTAAATTCAAAATTAAATGTCTTGACGCCCGTCCTCCCCACGGAGTCACCGTTCACCGAGAAGAAACAATTATACAATAAAGGGACTGTCTAAAAAATGAAATAAAAAATGATGAAATAAATTAAAAGAAAATGAAGAATGAATTATCAATTAAAATATGAGATGACGAGAGAATAAATTAAAGCCCATACAGTACCCTTTAATAATGATAATATAATTTGCGCGAGATTTTTCCCCAGTCATAGTAGAGACATTCTATTTTTTTAATGTTTTAACTGTTTTAATAAGCATGAAGTAAATATTGCAATATTAACGAAGCAAAAACATAGTTTTATTTGACTGAACTTCTCATTAAATAGCTTAATATTCATGTTTTAGTCTTTGACTTGACTAGTTCATTCACACAGTACGCTGAAAATGCATTTACAATCGAAGGTTTTGTTTACGAATTTAGAAAAAATAATGCGGTAATGAATTTATTCTTAAAAATAAATGAGAATACATAAATACCCACTGTTAAATATGCATGCGTCAAAACTTTCTGATTATTTTAACTATTAGTATCTGGAATGCACAACCGTACCATATACCATGGGAAACGGCTTCTATTTTTTGCTAATATCTCGAAAAGTAGCTGATATTTTGGTATCACTTGAAAGATGAGATCTTTTTCTGTTGAATGAAGTGACATTCATTGAATTCTATATTAAATGATTTCTCAATCGAACTGCCTTAAGGGTCCTTCCATCGCGATTGCACGAGTCAAAACAAATGAGAAATTCCACCTTTTTGATTACTGATGCCAAATAAAATATATTACTCTGCCTGATAAAATTTGCCTGATGTGCTGAAAAAAATTAAGGTACTCAGGCTGTCAACTGGTCCAGACACATCATTTCGAATTAGTACTAAATCAACCAGAGGAGCCGACTGAAGGCTGTCGTCGAGTGTAGCCTGTCGATCTACCGATCGGTATCGCCGGAATTTTACGTCATACTACCGTTTCGTTTCGTACCACTCGAAGCTCGTCACTACAAGGAAGTACTCTCCACGTCCCTGTGCGGAACTATTGAAGACACATCGTCAGAACGCAAGCAAAGCTACTAATTCTCATCATCTACGCGAGGGGTTCCCAACCCAAGGGACCCGACCCCATTTGGGGTCGCGGAAGTGGCTCGCGGGGTAGTTCAGGAAGTGAGAAATTATGGCTTGATATTTTAGTTGCTACAGCGTCGATCAAGCATGGGGTCGCGAGTGATCGACACATATAGTTTTGGGGTCTTAAGTAGAAAGAGGTAGAAAACCTCTGATCTACGCTATCGTGTCATTTCATTATCACCAGTGTCGTCGTAACCTTATCATAACTTTTTATCAGCGTCTAAGTGGTTAGGCAGCCGAGCGGATTGTGATTACGGCTCTCTACCGGAGTGGCTAATTGCTCAAATCTGGCCCACATGGGACGACGACACCAAAACCCAGCTGAAGCTTAGGACGTATGTTCCCTTGCATTGTTTCCCGATTTCGACGACTGGTGGCCCGTCAAGGTTAGGTCAAGCCACCAGGATGCACGATAACCTCATTAAAAATTTCCACGTTCCACCGTCAACTTCACTAGTTTCATGCACTTCATGCATCCGATTGGATGACAACCTTGACAAAGTCGCCCAATGACCCCTATGAGCAGAGGACTGGCAGGAGCCATAATTATTAATCCCGGTATTGGTGCAGCAAAACTCGGTGACTCTAATTAGAGAAGAGCATGACGTTAGGGAGGGGAAAAATGTAAGAGAAGTGGGACAAAGGGGCCGAGGTCCTCCCCAAAGGAGTTCTTCTGAACCTCTGCCCCCTCTTCAACTCTTTGATTCAACCTCACTGAACTCAAACTTTGCGACACCAAGTTTTGTTAAGCCATATAGGTCAAAGATCGTTAGAAGGACGGATGGTAGTAGTCCGCGTATTGTCTGATCGTCTTGAAAGCAGCTGCATGAAAGGTGTCGGACCCCAGAGGGGTGGCCTCTTGATTCGATGGTGTCAAGAACGCGCTGAGAAAAGCAACGTGAAATCACCACGTTTTCATTCCTAAACACACGGAACAAGACAAATGATATAGCTTGGATCCCGGCAACTACACCACACAGGGACTTGTGCTGCTTTCAGCTGCTTTTTTGGTCGCCAAAAGGGCAAAATATACGGTCAAAACTTTCCGAGGAAAAGAAATCGCGGAAGAGGACCGCAACCAATGGAGAAGCACTGAGAATAGAAATTTTTTAAACTATATAACGGTTAAATGGAGAATGAGGGATATAAGAATTCAAATCCAGATATCACACTTTCTCGACCTCTTTACATCAATAATTCAGTATTTCTTTGGGAGAAGACATATCTTAGAGAAAAAGATCATTATTAGCTCATCGTCTAAGTTTACAAATAGTATAATTCAGGGGTTTGAGTATATTTATTTTAGGAAAACGTGTGGGGTTATTTCTTGGAAATTTTCTCATAATTTAAAACTACTCTTCAATACTCCACACAATTCATAAGAAGGACTTTCTATAAATAAACACATCGTTTTCCGGAGAAATAATACCCTTTAAGCCCTCAAGAAGCTGCCACAATACCAAAGAGCTTGGACACAGCCTAGGGAACTAGCTATCTTTAAATAATTTCCTCCATAATTCTCCATTCTTGTACACCTCTTTCCCTTCTATTACATTTATGCATTGCTTCATACACGCTCTAATATTCTTATGACTCCAAACATTCCTCCTCTTAAACCACATTCACCCATGACTTTCTCGGTCTAACCTATCCTCTCACTCCATTCACTCCTCTGTCATAAATATATTTCGTCATTCGACTCTCATCCGGGATGTTGACGGATCCGGATTGGGATTTAAACGAATACGCGCTTTCCCACGAACTCATCACGCTTTTTCCCGTCTTTGTTTAGTGTTCACTTTCCCAATTATACCCGAGGCCTGGGCCGGCAGTTCTCAACTTGGCTCGTATCCGAGTTAAAAGACTCACATTCGAGTCGTCTGCCGAAGTTGGTGTCATCTGCGCTTATCATCGCCTCTCTATGGATACTCTAAGGGTGAAGGCGGTGAGTGAGCGTGACTACATTACCGAGGGATCAATTTCTCCCCTTATTTTGTGTTTATTGTGGTAGCGAAACTTAGTGGCAGTCCCTGCGCGAATCGTGAAGTCGAAGAGAGGAAGGCTCGTATGGAAGGGGTCGGCCAAAGAGCGGGGACAAAAAGGACACCACGTGGTAGGAAACGGCACCAATACAACTGCAATCAACTTTAGTGTCAGCTGCGCATTTCACGGCAATTTTTACGATCCGAACAAAGCTGCATCAAAATACACTGGTAGTGTTCGAAATCCTTCGGAGAAATTAATACAAGCAATTAGTTTAAGACCAATAAAAAGTTAGAAAGGTGATGGTAACGACAGATAGACCGAGCAATTTTTGTTTATGTACAGATCTGATAAAACTTTGCATACAAGTTCTCATTAGTGACATTTATGGATAGAAGTGAAAAAATGCATCATACCGATTTAGTTTTTGGCAATTCAATGCTATTTTAACAAGTACCTTTATGGTACATGACATATATATCCAAATGATTCGAACATATATACATATTTTCTTCTAAACGCGAAATAATGCCTTTAATATTATTATAATTATTGCTAACAAATATCAAGGTATCATTTCGAATCTAATATTCGATAAACATATTTCAATATGATTTCGTCTACATTTCGAATGCCGCCCCTAAAACTCTAGTAATATAATGGTTTCAAATATTTTACACGTAATGTTTGGATTATTTCCATTACTGCCCGTATGGCGATATGTAAATGAAATGAGGTCCAAGAATTTTTTTCGACTTAAAAAATTATTTAAATGTGCACTCAATGGTCCAAAATTACCAATCCAGCCACCTTAGTACAATTTATTGGATGGTATTCCCGGATAGATAGCGTATGATATCAGCGTATTTTGATTCCTGCTTCGTTTTGTGATTGTAAACATCGTCGTGAAACGCGCGACAGCCACTTTCCCGCCCTATCCAGCTAAATGCAGTTAAGTAGGCACCGTTGCCCACCGTGTGTTGTCCTCTCTCCTCTGCTAAACAGCCGATCCCTTCCACAAGATCCATCATCTCCAGGGCCCTAATTCAGTGAGGTCCAACACGATCAAACCTCGAAAAGTCCGCGGATGCGAAGTCACTCACTGCCCCTGACAAATATCGACTTTTGAATGACCCTAATTGAAATTTTATAGGCTGTCACATTAAAATTTCGTCACTGTCGAGGCTCGAAAATTCCGATAATATACAAAATAGTCCCCCTCTGGACGTAACACTTCATGTAGACGACTGGCACCACGCTCCTCTACCACTGCATTTATGTTTTCCAGAGCGGAGGGACTCTTAATTGTGCAACATGACTGGGAGACTCCAACGCCCGTCAAATGGGAAGCGAAGCAATCAAGAGGAGATAATACGCGAGAAAGGGTGGAACGGAGAGTGGAGTTACAAGCGAATGATAGATTCTTGAAGAATTGTCCCAACCATTTCGAGCAGCAATGAGACACTTCAAACCATGACACTAGTAATACAAGGTTGGCCGTTTCGCATCGTTTGGGTCGAACGCTGTGACGTAGTTTGGACTGCATCAAGCGCAAGCTAGGCACGGAGTGAATTGTGTATTTGATAGTTGTAGCGCACTTGGATACGGCAGCATTGCGAGGAAACATACGAGGGAAGAGGATTTGTTTCAGATATCCCATTGATACATCCGCAAGGGAGAAGTGGGTCCAGGTTTCCCGGAGACAAGGCAATTTTAGTTGAGAGGAGAGTTTCAACTTTCGTCTGTAAATGAATTGTTGATAGGATTATTTCCGCAGTAAACATGTTTATTTTTTATAACTACACATTTAAATAATTATAACCGATGGCATGTGTCGTGTATTGTTCTCAAGGATGCAAATGTTTACTCAACTCCATTCTTTCGTTGCTAAAAGCTAATCTATCGGAGCTTTCATCCATTATTCCTATTTGCTAATTCTCGAGTCGGCTGCTGCTTGTGCCATCCGGATGACCTCATGTGTAGAACGGACTCATTTTGGTCGCGGGAACGTCTTGCCTTGTATTAGCAGGACCATGCTTCAAACGATTCCTAGGGACATGCACACATGCCACACCCAATTAGAGCAGGTTTTCGGCATATACACACTACCCTGCGAGCCGCAGCGAGGTAGTGCGGTAGGGGGCGTGAGGACACCGGCCAAGAAAAGGGGAGGAAATGGAAAAAAGGGATTAGAAGAAAGAAAGGACGAAAATGAGCTGTACGTTGATGGATGGCCTTATATGTATCGCTCTGATTTCGTTGTAGTCATTAATTGTGCGTGAGAAAAAGCCATTTTTGTACATATCAGTTCGGCAGAGTATCACCCTTATTTTATCGCTTCTATCAGTTCTAGAGACACGATAGTGTGAACAAGCGTTTTGCTGTTGTTTTCCAGAGTTTCTCACGACGAAATGTCACCATCAAGGCAAAGAGGGTAGGTACCAGAGATTTTGTTATAAAGTTAGTTTGAGCTTAATTTATCGCTAGTCAGAAAAGGGATCATATTCTAATATTTTTTTAATTCCAGCAGCTATAAGAAGGATGAAGTAAATATTGTAATATTAATGGCGTAGAAAAATTGTTTCATACGACTGAAAATTTCAGCAAATTAAAGTAATATACCTGAAGAATAAGTATTTAACTTGAATAATTTTTTTCAAGCCGTAAGGTGAAAACGGTTTCACTTCAGGTTTTTTTGCGATTCTGTAAAAATTACGGTGGTGAGTAATTGATTTATTTTCAAATATAGTTTAGAAAAAATTAAAACTTCAAGCTGACTTAAATTTCTGACGAGATCTATGCGTCAAAAATTTCTCATTTTATTAAATAAAGCCCCTCTCGAGTGCAAATCCGTACCATTTCCCACGGAACACGGCTTATATTTTTTGGCAAATATCTCGAGAAGTAGCGCGCTAAGTGGCTGACATTTTGGTATGTTTGGAAATTTGAGATATTTTTCTTTAAAATGAGGTTAAATTCATTCAATCCGATGTGAAACGATATCTCGCTCAAATTACTTTAAAATAATCTTCGACGTCGATTCAGCTTCTGCTACTGCAACCAATATTCTGACACTCAAATTACTCAAATAGTTATGCATTTCATCCATAGCACTCAAGCGGGCAGGCGCTGTCAGCGGCAACAGCGCGACATGTTCTCTTATATAAATATCTGGCAGATTTAAGTAAGAAATAACGGATTTATTTCTCAGAGGAAACTTAAAAAGGTAATACGTTCCATTGTTTCAGGCTCAACTAGGTGGAAGTTGAATTTTGTAAATGAAATACTAACTTTGTTTCCTTCCACAGATTTATTTTCTTGGTAGAACATGTTTCGACACATCGATATCTGAGGTACCTGATTATGACACCGATGTGTCGAAACATGTTGTACCAAGAAAATAAATCTGTGGAAGGAAACAAAGTTAGTATTTCATTTAAGATATTAAAAAGGTAATTTTATAATCAATTCTGCATCCTGAAAAATTCTGGCTTGCAGCGCAATAATGCCGTCCAGTCCTTTTCTTGGCGTTTTCCAAGCGTACTTCCTCAACCATCTTCCTCGATTACTTGCGTTGGCGACGTATCGTGTGGTCCCAGGCGTATTTGAAATAGACGCTGAGAAACGTCATACAACAAAAGGAATAATTACTGCATTAAAAAAAAGATTTATCACTGAAGCATGAAATCTTTTTTTCTTTTTCATGCATGCTTATTTTTCTTATGAGCACCTGAAACAATTGGCGCGAGCAGTAATCCATATGAGATTTCGCAATTCAGTTAGACCCTTGGCTGCAACATTCTAGAATTTGCTGAAGTTTAAGGCGGTGTAGGGATCAAATTATAAATTTACTGGTTACGATTTGATTTTCCAAAGTTACCGTTGGAGTGGAGGATCAAGCTCCCCCTTACTCCTCACGTCGACCATTCCGAACGTAACAATACCATTCAGACAGTCGTCGAACAACACGACGACGACAACTACCAACGCGGCACGCCCACAGTGAATCTCGAGCACTCACTCTTTGAGAACGCATGTAGAGATACAGGGAGAGTGGATCAACTGTTTTCAAAAAGGAAAACAATAATTGCAAATGGGTACCTATGTTTGTTTACAAAAATTGCTTTATTCTGAGCAAAATGCTGAAAAGTTCACTGTTCAGATTGTGCTAACGAATAAAAGATTATTAAAAGATACTTTTTTCTTTATGACTATTATTTAAAAATTATTTTGCTATTTTTTCTTACTCTTCTAATGCCAGGACGGTATTATAAACAATAAGGTGGTTTTCATTCAAGGTAGCCTACACAAAGTTATGTAAATTCCCAATGCTATGTATGGTATCCCATTATTTTTTTATAAATATAGCACATTGCAGTTGTCAAAGAAGTAAGAAAGATTAATTATTATTTGATAGCATAGCATTGTGTACAATAAATTGGCTTTAATTCAAGGTAGCCTAAACAAAGGTATGTACATCCCCAAGGCTACGTAAAGCACCCTATTATTTTTTTCATAAATATAGAACATTGCAATTGTAAACAAGTATGAAACATAACTATTATTTCATATAAATATGGTCGCGGCTCTCACATATACGTACATGAACTGTCGTGCGTCCCCCAGAGTTTCAGGGGTCATCGCGTATGATTGAGCGGTCAAGGGAGACACTAGCTGACTCACTGATTGATTGATTGGTTCGGTGGCCCCCGAGGCCACATCGCCAAAGAGGAGGAGCAGGTGCTATCCCCCACCACCTTTCCCGACTTCCGGTCATTGTGCAGTCCAATGCGAGGTCACCTCCCCGCATATCACCCCCTGCCACTTCCTCGTGTTCCCCTCAGGGGACGTGACGGGGGAAGGAGCAATCACCCACCCGCCGTGCGAAAATGTCTCCAATCGCGTGCCCGAGGACGAAAAAAAAATTGGGAATGGGTGTGTCGGAAACACGGCCGAATGTTTTCTTTTTTGGGTGAGGGAACAATCAAGAATAATATGAGGTGTATTAGCTCTATGGTCACTAATATCAGAACACTAGATATATAGCATAACAAAAGAACACTCACTCACACAGTCGGTCGGTACATCTAACACACGAGCGAAAAAACTGACAAAGAAAGAGCGAAGTCAATTGCATCGGCAAGGCCTAAGCTGGTAGTTTGATCGAGATTTTTCCCGTTTTAAAAGATACCATGTTCGAATTGCGCTTTTAAATTTAAGCAGCTGTATGAAACATGAAGTAAATATAGTAATATTATTGATGAAAAGTGATATGTTGAAGTTTTATTAGACTGAAATTCTACGTTATTAACTAAATATAAATACATAAGGCTTAACATTTATTTCACACAGCAGCGTTGTGAAGGCGTTTTTTGCGATTTCGTAAATGTATTACAGTGACTAATAAACTTATTTTATTAATATGTAGTTGAAAAAGCATACGAGGTAAACACCGTTAAATTTCTGAATAGATCTATGGCTCAAAACTTCCTCATTTTTTAAAGAAAGCCACACTAAAGCGCATAGCCGTACCATTTCCCATGGAAAAAGGTCAGTATTTGTTTTATATAACCTCGAAATGTAGGATGATAAGTGGCTGTTATTTTGATATCATTGGGAATGCGAGTTATTTTTTTCATAATTAAACCAAATAAAATGAATTTTATGTGGAGTAATATCTCACTCAAACTACATCAATAGAATCTCGACACACAGAATGGAAATGACGCGGGAGCGTGTCAAATAAGCCTATTTCGGCCACAAGATGCCCCTCTTCAGCAATCTGACGGTGATAAAGCACTTCCAACGCGAGATTGAAAGAACAATCAAGGGTAAAGGAACAACCATTATGAAGAACGAGCACCGTGAAGGAAAAATAAACCACGTAACCTAAAAATAATAAAGAAAGAGTCAACACGGCAATCAATGAAAAAATGTAAGTAAGAAACGAGGACAGCAGACAAAAAAGATGTGTGTAAGAATGTACTGAAGAAGGTGATAACGGGCGGTGCAGAAGAGTAAATAGTGATTGAGAGAGAGCCAATACAGCCAATGGTCACGACTGAGATCAGGGAACAATTGACGAAAGAAAAAATACGAGAATAAGATAAATTAAGATAAGGCTCCTAAGTAGAAGAAGCAGCGAGGTCAAATAATAAGGGAATCATCGAAGGCCAAGGAATTGTAAATAGGAAGCTTCAGTGAGGAAAGTTACAATAAGAATAAGAGAAATATGGACGGCATTTGACCTCGTGGGGCGAAACTTTGCGGGAAGACTGAAATAGTCCAATAATATCAGAGCCGAGAACGGGAAGAAGCTAATTGGCAAAGATTCTAACAAGCTAGAGAGAGAAGGGATTCATAGTAAAGCTGTCTGAAGGACAAGACTCGTTGGAGGATGTAATGATGAAGAAAGAGGAGAACGTGGACTAAGACGAAGGTCCTAGTATCCTTTGAAGCGAATTCGAGATGGCAGAAAAAGAGCTGAAGAAAAACAAGGTACCCGGAGCAGATAACATAAACGGAGGAATAATCAAGGCACTTGATGATCTACTAAAGCAATCCTTTATTGGATAACCGAAGATGCTGGAGGATTTCGAAAAGAATGAAATAATTTCAGTACCGAAGAAAATGACACCAGAGATAAGAAGGATGATATTACTCTTGAGCTTGCTTTCACATGCATCCAAAATATTCACATGAATAATCAGCTGAACGATATTAATCCTAATTGTCAATTTCAAAATTAACAATTAATTAACTCTTCATATTACTTCACTCTTCCTCTTTCGAATGGTATTTTACCTATTCGGATAACTCATATACCTTACGCGTTATAAAGAAACGTTTGGCACACATAAATACTTTGCATTACTGCCAGCTACAGGCACAGCTCATCCGTACTTAGTAATAAATAATGTATGTAAAAAATTGGACACAGGATATCAACTTGTTTAAAAAAATAAAGGCAACGCCTTCAAACAGATAATCACCATTTAATAATACTCATAAACATAAATTATTGCCATATTCGATAGCAGTGTGTCATCTCGCATTTTAATGTCTTAAAGAGAAATAGATTGACGAGGCATGTTAAACCGCTAAGTTCCGAGATCTGGGTGAAAAGGTGACCGCACGTTCTCATAGGAAGGGCATCAAAGGACAAGTCAGACCGGAACAACTAGTGGGAATATCGCGCAACCGTTTTTACCTGCTGTTCCCGAAATTCAGGTCAATTCCTGAAATCACTTCAGAAGCGGCGATAGACGCCCCAAGCCCCGCGAAGGCGACAAACAAACCAACCCCGATGCTGGCGGCGAGGCGTGTGGCAGGGGTGGTTGGTCTGGGACCCCATAGCAGTGAACAAGGAAAGTGCAGAGGGAATTGGGGGCGAAAGGGAAGGGACGAAGAACAAGATGGGTAAAAACGGATTTGAAACTCGAACTGTTTTTGTTTTAAAAATAATTGGTGCGCAAGGAGAAAGATTTCTTGAATTCATCTTTCCGACATTGAGTTTCTCTTACTCTGTCGTGTTTGTCTGTTCTATAGGTATACATGGTTGCCAAAGACCAGAAATTACGACATTACAGGACTTCTTCAGGTTTTCCAGGCCAAAATTTTCACTTTTCTACGATAAAATATCCATTCTTACGTGTTTACTTTAAAGAAGGTGCAAGAATAGGAGCAACGTATTCACTATGGGGGAATAACGCTTCTAAAAAAAACGGAGCACCACCATCATCACCATCTACCATCACTTTGGGGGAAAATCGGCTTCCTTTCTGATGGCATATTATTCTTAGGCCTTGGCCACGATGAGGGCCACGAATTCCTGGTACAAAATCTGCGGAGAAACAAGTATTCCATTTTCCTCAGCATGACTGTAAAGAATAGGACCTGAAAATTTATTTTATGAGCATGATTAATTGCTAAACATCAAATAAGAGCGGAACTGCCTCATTCAAGCGAGGAACCCCAAGTCCACATCCGAACAGCGCCTAAAATGGTATGACTCAATAAAAAAACAGATTGTTGACTCGGAATAGCCCATTTCCAGGCTAATTTATTATTTTCCATGACTTTTCCAGGTTTTTCACGATCTCTAGGCCTATAGCAACCCTTATTATAGTACTGGGGTAAAATAATATTCCGCATACCGCATTAACTCGTGTATGGTTGGACACCCCCTCACTCTGTCGCTCAGAAAAAGTTGATGTGTCGCCCGTCCCGTGTATACCTCGACCATAGTTTTCTTTCCTCGGGTACCTTCTTGTCATGGTAGACGTTTTTCATTTTGATATCTCGAAGCTAACGAAGTACATAGACTGAATGCGTCTCCAGGTGCTCCATCCATCTCCTTTCACCCAGGGAGACTAGGCACAGAAATCGGATGTCTTGCACGGAAGATCCAGATATCTCTTTTTTCCCGTCATCGAAAGGGAAACAAGTTGCGGATTTGTCTCCTTGTTTCAATTATTTCAATATTTTAACCTCAATTTTCCAAAAGGTATACTATATTCTTAGCAGAATCAAGTCACAGCCAATTTTTGGAGCAGAGATTTAAAAACCCAATAAATTATTACTTGAGTATATTTTAACCTCGACGTGTTTTTATCCAAAATTTTAGCGATAAAAATTCGATTTACACTCCTACCTCGGTACTACGGATTAACGATAAAGCCGACCGTTCATAGGTGCCGACACCAAGGTTACGTTATGCCCAGTTCAGACTACTATCGTGCGTACGAACATAGCCTGCCTACCCGCATGCACATTACACTATGGCAGCGGTTCCCAAACTGGGGGTCGCGGGCCGTTCGGAAAGGGGTCGCGAGATGAGGATTGTAATGAGGACTTAAAAAACAATATCATTTGAATGTACACATTGTTTGTTATTTTTAGGGGGTCGCGGCTAAAACGTATGGGCTAAAATGGGTCGCGGAAAGAAAAAGTTTGGGAACCGCTGCACTATGGCAACTCAAGATCTGACCTCACCAGGAATCGCGACGAACAAGTAAAGGGCAAGCGAACGAAATAAAGATTACCGCAACCCTCTGGCGTTTATAGGCTTTCCAAATGGTATTAAAATCAAATGAATAACGACACAAATAATTAGGTTTCAATCCACCGAGTTTTTATTGGTACCTGATGATGACGCCATAGTGTTGAAACTAGTAGTACCAGTAAAAACTCTGTGGATTGAAACAGTTTTTATTGTCATTATTCATAATGGACTTCCACAAGGTTACGCCTGAAAGGATTGAATTCATTCAAATCAAATGACACTCCTCTTTGCCAATTCATCAAAGTAGCACAATCTCCTTCACCATTTTGATTGCTTTGTTGATTATCGTCCATTATTTCCGATTTCCGTTCGTGACACCAGCGCTGAACACTGCTAGGTAGCAGCGTTAAGAACTACAACTTTGTTGATAACAAGCGCATTCGCACGGTAGATTGCGCCTATGACGCATCGCTACGTTAATGGTGCGAACGGGGCATTAGGAGTGGCTAACTATTACATTATGAAAGACATTGAAATAAATTCAGTACTGTACTTATATTGAAGCACACTGTTGTTACACTGATATAAACAAAGTGACTCTCAGCCAACTATCGGTCAGTTCTCGAAGCTGCGACTCGTGTCCAGAGTTGCTATAGCTCCATCCGTAGCGCGCGGGACTTTAAATTTAGAGTCGGCTGCTCCAGATTTTGTCCGCTGCTTCCAAAATCCGCTAAAGGGAGGTTCGTAGCACCGAGGTACGAGTGTATACACGAATATACACGGTTCTCTGGAGCTATGAGATTTACCATTGAGGATGGTGATGGGTGACCATCGTACTACTTGCTCCCGTTCTTCGCGTGGGCGTAGCCTTTTGGTTCAAATGGCGCTCGTCTCATTCTCTCTCTCAAGGTGAATGGGGCAATGGAATGCGGCCGCGCACACGCCCTTGGTATATGGGGGGAGGGAATTGATTGGGGGGCAGGGGGAAGTAAAGGACAACCACGCCTCCACCTATAATGGACCCCCAACAGAGAGAGAGAGGGGGGTGGGGAGGTCAGAAGGCCGCGGTGACGCACTTCGTCAAGTGCATTCCCGGAAGTCGAGCAGTTTGACGGTGGCATTTTTGCATTTTTCTTAAGCGCTCCGTAATTCGGTAAACAATAGCATGGAACGCTGATCTACATGAGTCAGAGATATGGACCATTGGAAAGCCGGAACAGAAGAAGTGTACAGAAGAATAGATGAGAAAACCATACAGAGCACTATTGGGAATACAAGGTCAAGATGGATAGGCCACGATTTGAGACAACGAATTTGTAAGGGACATAATGTAAAGGAAAATAGAACGGAGAGCCCTAAGAGGAAGACCGAGCGACAAATACATAGGCCAACTAATACGGAATATGAAACCTGGGAGGTATAAAGAAGTAAAGGATTTAGCAGGGGACAGAGTGAAATGGAGGGCTGCCGTGAACTAACATTAAGATTGAATGACTTGTCATCATTTGAGTATTCTACCAGCTGATGTTTTGGACAGTCCTTATTCTTCATGGCAATTTCTGAATCCTTGTCTCGTTTTCCCTTCTATAGATGTCCCGCTATTAGATCTCTCATAAATTCCATATATCTTCTACCTCTTCTTATTTCGTCCAGAATTCTTATCCTCTTCCTTCCTCTTCCACGCTTCCTCAGTGTTCTCCCCTCTCTTAACCTCTTCAACATGCCCTCTCCTCTAAATATTTCCTCCATACATTCCTTCAAATGATGATGAATTCGGAAAATGGCTCAAACTCAACTCCTTGTTTTGTACGATACAAAAGCCTTCGACTCATTAAGAACGATGAGGAGTGAATCGCAAGAGAAAGAAGGGCAATCGGCATTAATATTCGGAAATGATTTAATCGACACATGAAAAATTATTCTCCACGGAGCCACGGGGCGTGGTAATAGCGATTAAAGCTCTAAGGCGAGAGTTTCAAAGAACGTAAGGAACGAGGACCACCAGTCATTAATGATCCAATTGAGCCAAACTTAATGTGAAGACCACCACCCGGCCGTGACGAAGCATGCGCACTTCGAAGGGAGAGACGCTACTGACTGGTTAATCAGGGCGAACCAGAAAGAAATGGTTTGCAACGAATACATAGCCAAACCAATCTCCTCCTCTGACTCCACAATTCCTTATCGCACCACGACCCTTCCTGTCGCATCTGGCCCCTACAACGCTGACTTCACTAGGCTGACACTGATGATATCTAAGCATACTCACTCTCTCTTGAGAGGGAAAAATGATGCGAGGACAAAATGTTGATCGTCAAACAGATTCCTTCACATGCACTCAACGATGTCTGATGAGATGTGGTGGAAAATCATTCTGAACTTAAGTAAAAACAACTCGGTAATATCCACAGAATAATTTATTTACTTTACTTTGTATCTGAGGATGACGCTTTGACGTCGTAACGCGTTTTTACAGTAAAGAAATTATTCTGTGCACATTACCAATCTGTGTTTGCTTAAGTTCCTGAAGACGCTCGCTGCAACGCGAGTGAAACGTTGAGCTAAAAATGCTCGGACCGCATCATAACTCGAGAGACTCAACAGCATTCGATAAATTAGCTGTTTTCAAAAATGTCTTATAACTTATTTGGCCTGATGGAATGGAGTTCTGATTTCCATACAAAATCAAGATGGGAGACGCTCAATGGACCCCTTGGGGGCTAAATTACTTGATAATATGGTATTCAGGCTTTTGGTTCTGCGATTAATTATTTAATCGCAGATCCAAAAGCCTAAATACCATAAACAATGAGCTTCGAAAATCTACAGAAAAAGTTTACTTGATAATAGAGTTAATATGAGACGAAGGGCAAGTGTATTTACTCGTTCTGGGAACTAATAATCTACAATTAACAAGTAATGTACACAGTAATTTTATGCTTAAGGTAAGCATTAATGAATTTGGACCTATAGGAGAGTAGACCAAACATTCGAAACAAAGACCATTGGTAGATTGTTTACGAAATTGGTAGATATGTTCCTGATAACCGAATTTAGCAATGAGGTCCAGAGTGAGTAGCAGATGGAGAAACCGGGTGGGCGGTATTAGTCAGAGGAGTGAGAGAGTGTTGTCCGTTATCGCCTGCGTCACTGAAGTGGACATGCGGAAGAAATAGAGAGTGAGGCGTGGGAGGTGCTTGATGCAGGGCAGAAAGTGGGCGGGGAACTTATAGTGTCCCTCAGATTTCCAGATAATCACGCGTTGAGTCAGCCAATGTGCCAGGAGATTGTGGCCATTTCAGGATACGCTACAAGTTCAGTGTGAGAGGTATGGAATGAATATATTCAAAGGTTTCCGCATAAATACTCAGTGGAATTTCAGCATATTGAGAATAAATAACCTCATTTGTAAATCAACATGGTAGTTTAATTAGTCTACCGCAGTTTCAAAGCAAAGCAAAGCTTTTGCGTTGAAATCGCGGTCGAGTTATTCAACCAGCGTGTAGAAACACTATTTTTTCTTATTTTCAGTATGGGATGAGGACTAACCGCAGGAAAACAAAAGGAATGAGATTTCATCGATTAGGCTTTCGCAATGAAACCTGTTTTCTGAAATGAGATTCAAAGAAGGTAGAAAGTCCAAGCTAAAATTTTTACTGAATGGACATGATTTATAAACATCTAGGTGAGATTTTGGGACAATAACCTTAGTACGAGAGTTCATTAGACTTCTACTAACAATAAGAGTAGCGTTGTACGCTGACGAAGCTTCGAAATTCGTGAAAGTACCACAATAATAATGGAAGAGAGAGGCAGAAACTTTCTTAAGATATTTGTAGAGGAACTATAACGTGTTCTGCCAACAATTACCTTGGCTATACCTTGAGAAACATTTATTTTATGGGTGTTATTTACAATTAAATTCAAAATCCTTCAAATGTATACGGTAAATGGCTGATTAATGGAGCACTACCGAGCGACCTTCGGCATAAATATTTTCTCGTTTCCCGTCTCGACTCCACTAACGACCTTGCCGCCCCTCACAAATGGCATTGCGGTCGCAAATGAACATTCAAGTGGCGCAAGGAATAGCCAGGGAACGCCAGGTGTACGTACTTCAGTCGTCATAGAAACTAGTTGATTGGCCCCATGACTCTTTGTGCGTTGTTTATTGTCAGAGCTAATAATTTCCATATCATTGTAAATGCCAAAAGCATATGGATTGCTCTTCCCTTTTCTGTCTTTCTCTCTCTCTATCTGACCCGCGAGCGGAAACAAACAATGGGCGTGCCGACATCGCCACACCCGAAATGGAAACAGAAGAAGAGCAGCGCGCACTTCCGAGAATGAGCTCACTTCCGGTCCGCCCTCTCAACATGGTGGACGAGTCGAATGGGAGGCGTTGGACGTGCGTGCGAGTGTGTTGGCGATTGAATGGGGGTATTGTTTTTATTTTAAGATTGGTTAGAATAGGAGAGAGTAAAACTCCTAAAGATATTTACATGCTCAGGCCCCTATCCTATTACAAGTTTTATTTATTCATCTTATTGTTAACATACGTCCTACCTCTATTCACATGTTGTAAGCCTACTCTTTTCCTTCCCCTTCCACGATAACCCAACATCCTCCCCTCTATCACGACCTTCAGCATCCCTTCGCTACTCAACTAACTCAACCAACTACCTACAAGGGTCGCTATCGCTAAAATAATGTGTGGTGACATCAACTGTTCTTTAACGAGGATTTCGCAAACTATTCGAAGTAAATACGGTGTTGCACTGAATATATTGTCATTAAGCTAATCTACCGGTTAGGGTAAGTTAACATGGACATGATAAACAATCCTCGGGATTTTTACATGTGCAGGGCCGTTTCCACCGACACAATATCTTTCTTCATCTCAGAATACGTCCAACCCTCCTAAATCCCGTTCATAAAACCTATTCCCTTTCTTCTCCTTCGCTGCTTTCCAGCTACCACCCTTTGTCACAGTTTTAAGCAAACGTTTGCTATAAAACCAAATATTTTACCTCGTCCTAATCTCCTCGAGACGTTTCCTCTCCTCATCCACCATATCAAGTACTTTATCATTCGTCTTCCTTATTGAATTGAAAAAGGTAAAGAAAAACGCCTATTACAATGAATTCTCAGATTGTTATTTTGATTGCACCCAAACTGCTTTTAAAAGTTCGATCGAACACCACTCCTCGTAAGCACGTCAACGCGGCACCCAGGTCCATCCAGAGATTACACACTTTACGTCGTCATTCCCTCCATAAAAACCTAATCTCTTTCTTCCGTTTCCCCGCGCAGACTACGTGTCGAGGCGTCGACGCCGCGCTCTCTGTCGGCGAACATGGGACGTGCCGAAAAGAGAGAGGCTGCAAGACACGCAGCGTGGCTTGCGCGACCCGTCGTCATTCAGGCGTGATTTGTACCGTGATAGGCACGTTCCCTGGAGTTCGCGTTGTAATCGTGTGAGTCATATTTTGGCGAATAGGAAACGTAGAACTAGTCTACTAAAATGAGAGGTAAGTAGGTATTCTTATTTTTCTCTTTTCGTCTTATTATCTTTGACGGAATGTCCACGGCATTACTGATACATACTAAATAAATTTATAGATAAGAAGATTGAAGACGTGTGTTTCACGGAAGGAAAGGAAGAAGGAGAATTCTTCCTCTTCTCTCCCTCCGTGACAGAGAAAAAGAAGTTAACGGGCGGAATTACGGTTAAAATATTCGTGTCTTTATCATGTTTTCTTATGAGCACTAACTTCCACGCCTGTGGCTTCATTTATGCATTGATGATTTTAGAAAATAATGAGGGGCGCAGGGATGCTGAAGGTCGTGATAGAGGTGAGGACACTGGATAAACGGGGAAGGGGAAGAAGGAGAGTAGGTTTTATGGATGGGATGAATTGATGTACGACCAGTGGCAAATAAAGGCCGTTGTTTTGGGGGGAGGGGCGGATTGCTACTATTCGGGGGTCTGGGGATTATGGAATACCTAAATACCGTTATTTTCCTATTGTACCAGGAATGACAGGGGGGCGGACACCCCACTCCTCCATCACCACAATAATCCGCCACTGAGTACAACGTATGCCGAGCTGAATATTGAAATGGTGACTGGAGACCTGGGGGGTAAATTCACGAAGTGCGAAGATAATTACCGCATGCGGAATAAATACATTATCGCACGGTTTCGTTCAAGTATAGTATGCTACACCACTGCAAGGAAATAGAGGGTGTGAAGTAATTTATTTATTAAAATAATTTGTTTTGATAATTTATTGTTACGCAATTTTATAATTACACGAGTTCCCTTTTATTTTTATGAAGTATTTTAAAAAGATGACTTGTTCTATACGCGTAATACATATGGAATCATAAACCAACTATTATTTGGATTTGAAATAAAAATCAGATTAATTAATTATATAGTTGTTTTAAGTTTCTTTTTACAGCCATCTTGTTTTGGCCATTTCATCAAAGTTTTTAATTCTTAGGGGGGAGTTGGGTTTGGATTTGTCGAAACAAAAGGGAGCTAGATGGTGGCTAGAAAAGGTGAGGGAAAAAAAGATTTAAACCTACCTTTACCGGTGGGTACTTGTTACACAAATATTTCGACATCATTCCATTTTTTTTATATCACTTGCGCCCACCCGCCATCTTCTTCCACCTAAGGTCATATCTCACCCGTGAGACACGTGGTTCCCGCGCGCGCGCATCTCTTCATTCGACGCGAGCGCCGCTCCCCTCAAAGGGGTGGAGTACTCCTTCGAGATCTCTCTCCCTTGTGCACCCAGCACGTAGCGGCAGGAGGAGGCAGCAGCGCCGTTGCCATGTGACACCCACGCCTGGCCATAACGACGCCTCCTCATCCTCCTCAGAGTTCGTAGAAATTAAGCAGACACTGTCGCTCGCTGCAGAAAGTGCCGCCCCGCTCCCCGACCGATCGACTGCACCCGAGTTATTTCGAGCCTTCAAGGTTCGCCAGGCCAACTCTAACTTTCACTTTTTTCACATTCGCATTCCGCGCATTCCCTCTCTCGCGAGAAGGGAGCGATTTCCGCGCGGCATTAAGTCGGCGGCGCCCGAAATGCCTTAATGCCTCCCTCTCACCACCAACTCCCGCGACCGCGCGCCAGAACACATTCCACATAGGCAAGGCTCTTTGGTTTGGCAACAGCCGATGCGATTCCGAATGGAACACAAGTAGCCGCCACCCACTATACTGCTGCGCCATCGAATCGAGATTTACCGACGGCGACCGATACCAAGGCGACTTTACAGATGGAGGCTACTCCTATAACCCTTCAGAATGTGCTAGACTGGGTTAACATTTTTGAGCAGTGAAGACGACTAAACTTTATAATCTATTGGCCGTTGCTTTTTAACGTGTATTCAGAAGAAATGGTAAGGGAGGCATGGGGGGAGGAGGAGGTAGGAATAAAGGTAGGAGGGGAGCTGATAAAATCAGTGAGATTTGCAGATAATCAAGCATTAGTTAGTCAGTCGGCCAAGGGGTTACAGTCAATGGTGAATGCATTAGAGGTGCAGTGCGAAAAGTATGGGATGAAAATCAATCACAAGAAAACGAAAGTAATGAGATTTTCTAGAAGTAAGAAGGCGGGGCTGAATATAAGGGTGGGAGGGCAGAAGATAGAGCAGGTCGAGCAGTTTACGTATCTGGGTAGTATATTGGAGGCGAATGGGTTTAGTGGTAAGGACATCAGATGCAGAATTGCGCTCGCTAAAGTAGCATTTTCGAAGAGAAGGGAATTGATGAGGGGGGGTCTGAGAAGAGACGTAAAGAAGAGGCTGGTGAAAACTTTAATATGGAGCGTGGCGCTATATGGGTCGGAAACTTGGTCATTGCGAAGGGAGGATGTGCGTAGACTTGAGGCGTTTGAGATGTGGGTTTGGAGAAGGATGGAGAAGGTTAGCTGGATGGAGAGAAAAACGAACGAGGAGGTATTAGGTATGGTCGGAGAGGAGAGGAAGCTTGTGGCAGAGGTTCGAGGAAGGCAGAAGAGATGGATGGAGGATGTTTTGAGAGGAGAGGGCATGTTGAAGAGAGTGATAGAGGGGAGAACACTGGGGAAGCGTGGAAGAGGAAGGAGGAGGATTGGAATTCTGGACGAAATAAGAGGAGGTAGAAGATATGAAGAATTGAAGAGGGATCTAATAACGGGCCATCCTTAGGAGGGAAAGCGAGACAATTTCTATTAGGTTGGGATACAAAATGGGGACTGTCCAAGAACCTACCAATCAGCTGGTAGAATACTTGAATGAAAAAAATGAATGTCTTGAAACTTGGTCGGCATAAAGGTAATAGTCTTTTAGTCACTGACTATATTTAATATACAATTGTTTAAACTTTTCATTTTGAAATTATATTTAAACAAAATAAACGCAAAATTATAAAAAACCTAAATTTTCAATATCTTGGGAATGTTTCCAAACGGTGCTCGGAGCGATTATTGTTTTTGTACAGATTTGAGTGCTATATTTAATATACAATTGTTTGAGTACCATATTTAATATACAATTGTTTAAACCTTTCATTTTGAAATTATATTTAAACAAAATAAACGCAAAATTATAAAAAACCTAAATTTTCAATATCTTGGGAATGTTTCCAAACGGTGCTCGGAGCGATTATTGTTTTTGAACAGATTTGAGTAAACCTTTGCATGTGTTCTCACTATTAATATCTACAGATAAGAGTGAAAAAATAGTGTGCTACCAATTAGTTTTCATAGGCAATTCAATGATAATTTAGCACGTAGCCTTGTGGCGTGCCGAAAACTCCTTAAATTTAAAATATAATTCTTTCATCATTTCCATTACTGCCTATACGGTGCGTTCCAACGCATGAACAGATGCACTAACTTGAAATGTGGTACAAGATTCTTTTCATTTTAGACATTATTAAAATGTGAACTCAATGGCCCACGATTACCGCTCTTTTTACATCTTTTATCTTCGCGGTGCGATTTTCCAAGCTCAAACAACTTGGACGCATAGATTAAAGCAAATAGTAGATAGCGTCTTGAAGCACAAGGATGAAGTCTGTTTTTTAGTGAAAAATGGTGTACCTAACATGGCTTGAGCTCGCAAATATGTCCATAAATTGTATATAAAATGCAGTGTTTTTTTTTGGGAATTTCTCCATTCGGCATGTTATAGATCAATCACAATGGTGCCGTCACAATTTCGCTTAAAAAAACAGTTTTTGGCGTATTCGCTACACGACTCATCCATGCAATGTAGCCGATTGAACATTTCAATGGGTTCAATATTCCCCGGTATGGTTCCATCTCTTCTATCCTAATATCAATGGTTCCCGTGACCAACCCCCACAAAGCGCAAATTTGCCATGCCACTAGCCCACCCGACACTTAATTCCACAAACACCGGGCCTATTTGAATCAGCGCGCGTTGGAGTCTCCACGCGTCCATACAGTCAACATTCACGGATGATTGATAAACCCCTGAGTTGGTGAGATTTGTCATTCGTCCTCCATCCTCTGGGGACACTGTAAGATTTCTAACATGTCCCTTAGAATGCCATGATAGACTCATCACTCACGACAGGGATGGAATGCAGTGTGACGCCAATGAGTTAATTTATATCGTGTCGCATAAGTCGCTGTAATTTTCCAAACTGCACATTCCATAACTAGGTCTAACCATATTGAATTTTGAGGAATAATTTGCATGAGATGTGTGCAAAGGCACAGACGTTCAGATAAGAAAGATTTTTTTTAGTCAAAATAAATATGGAATGCATACTCTTCACGCGGAAATATAAATGACTTCGGCGTTAGCTCAATTATAGCTTCGTCAAGTGAAGTCACTGTCAATTGTCGGAATAAAATAATCTGAATTGAATTATGTCCGTGAGCAAAATATGAAGTTCTGGTTAAGCCATGCCAACCTCCGTCTCGACTCCTCTCGACCACTGCCTCGGTCACAACCCATCAGCGCATCTGCATTTCGTGGCGGGTGCGGGGGAGCGCAGAGCAGTGAATCAAGCCGAGGCGGAATGGACTGTTCCACGCACCATTAGTGATTAAAGCATAATCAGCGTGACGCTAACTTAAGACATGTCGTTAACATACAATTCACATCTGTCCTCTCCCCCCCCCCCTTTTTTTCCTAATCCCTCCCCTTACTTGACTGATGTCCTCACACCCTCTGCCACACGCCACTGCGGCGGCCAACGGGGGCGTATGTAAATGCAGATGTTCCGGAGCGACATGCAATCATTCCAAAGGTCTTTTCTCGGGAACAAAGGATGGTTCACTCGGACAAAGAGTGGACATTCACTTGGATTGTCATTCTACCACACTGTACAATAAGAGTCCATTTTATGCAGCTAATAAAATTTTTAACCATTTACCATCTATTATAAAAAATGCCCCCTCAAGGGTAACTTAAAAAAAAAAAAAACTGAAAAAATCTTTACTTGATAAATCTTATAAAATGTGAAGGAATTTTTTGAAGAAAATTTTGGATATGGTATATACTTACTATCTTCTATTTTGTAATATTTTTGTCTTTTTGTGTGCTGTCTTACATTTTGACCAGTCCTATATTTTGCTGTAGCAAAATCGCTGTATAAATAAAGAATTGAATTGAATTGATATTTATGTTATGCATGGAAAAATAATATTTTCCCCGTGTATCTCCCATTCTCCCACTTCACACAATGTAATTTCAAGTTCAATATCCGAGAAAAGTAGCGTGGAAATGTGTAATTTCTCTGTTATTATAAGAAAAGTTTTTCTATATGTAACCAGAATATGAATGAAATGACATTTAAGTCATTTTACGGCGGAGCCATCTTAACATAAGCAATGCAAGGAGAGCCGGAGATGCGCCGAGAGGGGAGAGAGTTGGAAGGGGAGGGAGGTGGGGGCGAGACGCGGAAATTGGCAAAGAGGAAGGAGTGAGCCAAGTGAGCCCCCCCTCCCTTCTGACGTCACACGCACCTGATCTTCGGGTCGCCA
Source organism: Pyrrhosoma nymphula (assembly GCA_963573305.1). Taxonomy (NCBI): domain Eukaryota; kingdom Metazoa; phylum Arthropoda; class Insecta; order Odonata; family Coenagrionidae; genus Pyrrhosoma; species Pyrrhosoma nymphula. The sequence goes on along the minus strand of OY754333.1, from coordinate 81,153,364 downwards.
GTTGCATTCCCGGGGGAAGCATAAACTCGAGTCTCTCGCGAAAGTCGATGTGTATGCATGTATATATATATTTTCTATCGCCCCGCTTCGAGAGAGTCTGGAAACTAGTCTCTCTCAAGGGAGAGAGTCAAGAGACTCTCTCGGCCGCCGAACCGCGGAGGGAATGCTGCAGGGGCGGGGGGGGGGGGGGGGAGAGAAGGCGCACGAGTGGAAGGGAACGACCCCGCACTCCCCCGCTATTAATAAAACTAACCAACCGACCGGCCACGGAACATACACGCTCTCCCAACTCTTCCCCCTCTGCAGCACAAACTGACGCGCTCTCATCTTTTTCATACATTCGCACATAACACATCTTCTTCTATATCTACAAACTACACTCCGAGCCTCCGCAAAGGCGTGTGGCAGGCTGGGGTGGGGAGGCATGTGATAGGGAGGGAATAGGGAATACGAGGGGGGAGATTGCAGATGTGATTTAAGTGTTAACGATGTGCCTTGCAATAGTGTCACGCTGTTTTTAAAATAATCATTAACAGGATTGCTACAAACCAGAGAATATGGAATCCCAGGCCTTTTCCATATTTTACAGGCCAAACTTAAAAAATTTCTAGGTGAAAATTCCATTATTTGGAGTGTATTTTAAAGAAGGCGAAATAATAGAAGCACACAGAACAATAAGGCACGTACTGTGAGGGAATAAAGTTTCCCAACAAACCGAGTATCGCTACTGTCGCTCTGGGGGAAAATCGGCTTCCATTCTGATGGTAAATTATACTTAGGTCTCGGCCGCGACCAGGGACACGAATAAGCTGTGTACAATCAGTGAAGAAACAAATATCCCATCTTCCAAAGCATGAGTTTAAAGAATAAGACCAGACATTTTTTTAAGGGCATAATTACTTGATAAACACCAAATAAGAGCTCCAATGCCTCAATCAGGCAAGGTACTATAAACCCCCAATTGTCCACACGCCAACAGACCGTGCCTAAAGTGGTACTCCTCGCTTATTGAAAACAATAATATTTTGACTTTGAAAAGCACATAGACTAATTTCTCACTTTTCCACGATGTTTCCAGGTTTTTCATGCCCGTTTTCAATTTCCAGGACTTTTCCTGGTTTTACAGGCCTGTGGCAACCCTGATAAATGATACGTGGAGAGAAGGAATTTTTTAAACCAATCAGCTCGACGGTGTATCTCTCTTATTTAGTCGCTTCTATCAGTATTCAGAGCGCGAGGTCAAAATAATATTCTTCGTGTCTTACTGAAACTAGCCTCATCCGATTTTTTCAAGTAATCTCATGTAAGCCTTGCGTGTAGCATCCGAGTCTCTAACGGCACCCTTCTTTTTACATTAATCTTCTAATAATTACCCCTTTCTGACCTGAATTTATTGCGAGTAACCAAGTTATTTATTTCAATCAAATTTGGTTTTAGTTGTAAGAGAACGAATGAAATATTTTCGGAAAAAATATGTTTAAGCCTACGCTAGAACGTCAGATGAATATTTGAATAACTACTCCCTGACATGGGCTATGACACCGAAGAACTTAAACGATTCCATTGGGACTCACCCGGTCAGAAAGGTTAAAAAAATGTATTTTTAATAGTTTTTGAATGTCAAAAAATTCCGCCCAGAAAAACAGTTCCGCCCGGAGCGGACCGCCTCTCCACAAACCCTTAGCTACACCACCGCGTGGAAGAGATGTGTGGTAGAGGTGCTAATAAATAATTGGTAACTCGAATATTCGATATTTTTCGAGTCAAATTTTTAGTATTTTTAAGCTAATGCATCTCATTGATTAATGAGAAACAATTAATATCGATAAATTTCGAGAGCATGCAGATGACTATCTTAAAATGTGTGGTAGCTACCTTTCTCATAGATAACAACCTTGACGCGGTGAAAGGGCTGGCGAATTCCAATAACCCCAAGGGCAGGACTGGTAGGAGCATTAATAATTGCTCCCGCTATAGACAACCTATACCACATAGGTCGAAGGGTCGTAGACAAACGATATGTCGCGGACGTGATGTAACAAAAACTTCATTGGCGCTCAATGTTTATACTGACCCAGCCATCACCACAACTTATTACATTCGATGCATCACATATTCGGAATTTTAACTTTGAAACATTGAAAGTGAATATAAATGCTTTCATTATTATCGATATATCTACTATTTGATATTTAATTCCCATATGTACAGCACCAATGTGTATTGACAAAGTTGATAGGTACATTGAGTGTACTTTTAATAACATAATTTTAATATTTTCGATATATCTACTATACGATATTTATCAAAATTCTCTCCGGTTTCCCACCGGGTCAGAGGGTCCATGATTCCCGACGTTTCGACACACGACTCGAGCATCGTCTTCAGGGCAGATGTGGAGTGAGTCGGCCAACATGGACCCCCTGACCCGGTGGGAAACCGGAGAGAATTTTGAGAAGCTCATAAGCAGGGAAATCACCAGATCCAAAACGATATTTCTTTACGATATGTGCAACACCAATGTGCGTCCGAGAGAGGGGTGGGTAACCTGCCACTGCCAGGCTGACGTCTCCGCGTGAAACATGTCGCGACATGTAAGGAGGCGCGAGCGATGCGCGCCACACCAATTGCAGCGAGAAGCGTTTTAGAAAGAGATACAGAGAGAGAGAGAGGTGGAGCGAGCGAACGACGAACACGTGTCACCACCACCGCCACATATAAACCGTAAATGGGAGGGTACTCTGAATCTAGCGGGGATACTTCGCCATCGTCATCAACAGCGGCCATCCATCCGAGGATTGGTTTGCTGGAGCTCTCCACTCCGCTCTCCAAACCATCCAACCGCTTCATTCCTACACAAACATTTTCTTTATCAACCTTAATAATTTGTCTAATTCCATTCTTGGCCTTCCGCTGTAATTCTTTCCATTCGTGTCCACTTCAATTATAGTTTTCAAAAGGCTATTGAGGAGCAAAATTTACCCAATAAGTTTATATCTTCTTCTAGATTGATAAAACAGACACTTTGTGACTTCCACAAATTTATTGACACACAACAGGTTTCGGCTGTTAAGCCGAAGTTAAGGTACAATGGTAAAATTTTCTTGGTTCTTTGTTCTTCTTCTTCTCCTCAGAGTTTTCTTAATAAACTTCGTTTCCTCCAACTCTACGTAAGACTTCTTCGTCGGCGATTCTCTCCGTTCCTTTTATCTTCATCGTTATTCGGTAGCACCACATCTACATTGCTGCAATCTCTTTTGCTCAACAGCTGTTATTGTTCAGGCTTCACTACATATTTTTTGGCTCAGATACCCATACTTAATTTAAAAAAATATTTTCCTCTGTCGGAGCACATCCTTTTCTCTTAAAATACAAATAAAACCCGTAAAATAATGAAAGGATTTGTCATTATACTGTTTAAGAGTACTAATATACATACACAATTGGAATATACATATACAATTGGAATATACATACACAATTGGAATATACATACAAATTTACATTTAAGTGCGAAAAGTACGTGCAAAAATGTACGTACATTCAAATTGAATTTTTCAACCATACGGCACCAACTAAATTAGAATACTTGGCAGGAGGAGAAAAAAAGTAAAGGACAAATAGATTTAAACTTTTCTTAAATTAAGAGCTTACATCTATTTCTCATTTCTTTTTTCTTCTCCTGTCAAGTGCTCATAATAAATAAATATATTTACTTATACTTAATATCTCAGAAGAATCACAATCGCGATAAAACAAAATGTATAGAAATCAACAAACGTAATTAAGGCTCGGTAAAAAAAACACAAAAAAAGGATACTAAACGTGTAGTAGTTCCGAATTTTCGGCGAATCCTGGCCTTCCTCAAAGAAGATTTGAAGGCGACTCAAATTCGAATCTACTATACGCGCGAGTGTTCTTTTTTTACTGCGCTATACCTCGTGGATTTATATACTTCCTTTATGTTTAGCAATGCATGAGTGTAATACAAGCAAAAGTGGTATGTAAGGAAAGGCATTATGAAGAAAATTATAATAAGGGAGCCATTTTCCAGGGCTAACGGCAATTACTAAAGTTTTTGATTTTGCCTTCCCCGAAAGGGAATGGCGAGAAGAGCATGCATTTCTATTTATTTATTTTTAAACACACACGGGATACGCGCGTGCGCAGCGAGGTTGATTAATGTACCATCTCCCCACTCCACAGAATGTATTAAAAAAAGAATAGACGTATGTAGAGGTCGACTTTTAAAAAATCTCTCTCACTTAAAACGGTGTGAAATGAGACTCTCTCCACTCGAAATTGGCGAGACGACTGCAACGCCTGCGCCTGAATCGATTCGAGAGAGAGAGAAAAAAATATGCAAGTTTGATTTCACTCGCTCAAATGCTCTCTATCTCTCTCTCTTTCCTTCTCTCTGCCACACACATCTCCATCTCTGCCCCCCTTGGGGGGGTGGGGGTGGAGAAGGGGGGTGCAAGAGCCGGGCGGCTCTCGAGCGAAAGCCCCCCAACCAACATCATGGCAACAACACTTGACGAGCAAATAACTCGTCGTCTCGGTGGACTTTCCCGCGCGTCACTTTATTTGGAAACCTGGACTCGGGATTCTCTTTTTGGTGCAATCCAAGGCGCTTCTCGACCGTTGCCGCTCTTCCGTTGCTGCTTGCTGCCGCTGCAGGTTAGAAGGACGCGTGCTCGGAGTGAGGCCGGGGACGCGCAGTAAGGTGATTGGAGGGATTTTTGTTTCCGTACAGATCATCGTGAAATTTTGCAGCAACAGTAGCCCCCACATAGGTTCACGCACTTTCAGGGTTGGTTAACATCTGTCCTTGGTATTTTCATTACTGAACGGGAGTGATATAGACTCTGCAGACGGTTAGAAAAAACCACCGTCAGCGCACCGAATAAATAAACAGATCGCAAAAGATATACTATAAACAACTACACGGGGGGAAAATAAAATCTTCTAAAAAGTCCAACGCCTTTGGCTGTGGTCAGTAGCGTCACTGGATGTATGTACATACAGATTAGGGTCTCCTCTGTTGACAGTGGCTGGCGCGTTAATCGTGGGTCGTTGAGTGGACATAATAATATGACTTTTTTAAGTGAGCCGAAAAATATTCTAGGGCTACATTTCATTTCAGCGTAGAAAACTCTTTTTGCGTGGAAACTCACCATACAGAATGTAATGGAAATGATACAAGAATTATATATTTTTTTCTTAAATTTAAGCATTTTCTTATTAGAGTTTTCGGCGCGGTATTCGAAATTCAGACGAAATTATATTGAAATGTTCTTTCCGAATATTACACTCGGCGTGATACCTTGATATTTGATAGCGGCAATTAAAAATTAAAGGCAATATATTATTTCGCGTTTAGATGACAATCTGTGCATATGCAATCAAATTATTGCGAAATATACGTCATGTGCCATAAGGCTGCGTGTTTAAATAGCATTGAATTGCCATAAAACCAGACGGGTAAGATGCAATTTTTCACTTTTATCCATAGATATCACTAATGAGAACACGTATTCAAAGTTTCACGAAAAATCTGTACATAAACATTTAAATCGCTTCAATCACCTTCAAGTGCTCCAGGCCAGATGAGCCCGGCTGCGGCATCAGCAGCCCTCTTTCCCCTTCGAAAGGGGGCGCACACTTCAAGACAGAGTGGGAAGAGGGAAGTGGTTTGAGTGGGATGGGGAAGAGAAGTGAGCGCGCGTTTCTCAAGAAAGTGAGATGAGGGGACGGGCAGCGCGCGCGCGCGCAAGGAGAGCGTTGTGTGTCGCAAGATGGCCGCCGCAGAGCCACGTGGGCGCGCGATTTTCACATCCGCGTGTTCGAGTTTCACCGCCCACCGTCAACATCGTCCACCCCCCCCCCCCCCCCCCCCCCGGTCTCAGACAGAAGCACCCATTCCCCTCCACTTCGTACGACCCACTGCCTCGATTAATATTCGCCACATCAAACACCGATGACCCCGAACGACAATTATTTGAGATGTTCGTAATTTTTTTGCAATGAAATTTTTTAAAACTTGGGCAGCAAAAACTCGCGCAACTTGTTATCTGGCAAGCAGGATCACTAGCGATGGAAGAAGTAAGAAAGACACCGTGAGTAGAATAGCCCAAGCAAAGAAGGCATTCTACCAGGAGTCTGCTGACTGCTGGTAACACAAGCATGGAAGTAAGGAAGCACTTTATTAAAACATATATTCGGAGCATGCTATTATATGGCTGTGAAGCCTGGACCACAACAGCAGCAGTGCAAAGGAAATTGGAAGCAATGTAGATGTGTTGTTACCGTAGAATGATTAAGTTTAAATGGACGGAGAGAACCACTAAAGAAGAGGTCCAACGAAAAGCTGGAGAGAAAAGAAGTACAAATAGTGAAAACTCTGCGATGAAGGAGAGACATACTAATGGGACACATTTTGCGGCGCAACAGCCAAATGGAAAAAATATTGGAAGGAGAAATACATGGGAAGAAGTATAAAAAGACCATGAAAGAATACATCAAGCAAACCATGAAGGACGTCAAAGTGGATAATTATGTAGGAATGAAGCGGATGAAAGAGAGGAGAGGGGAATGGAGAGCTGTTGTAAACCAACCTTCGGATTTATGACTACTGATTATGACATTTTTTAAATTGAAAGTCAAAATTACACGTGTTGTGTATTCACAGTATACTTCCTGTATGTGGTAATAAAATTTTCAGCCCCATGGTCCCACGAGAAGAGATGCGGAGGATTAAACACATATTACAATACCATCGTCTCTTTCCCCCTTCTTACAGAAGCTCCCACCCCCTTCCACTTCTAACGACTCTTTGCCTTGATTTATATTCACCACATCACACACCGATGAGCCCGAACACAACTTATTAGAAGTGTTTGTAATTTGTTTTATTGGTATTTTTTAATTGAAAATCAAAATTAAATGTGTTGTTTTTATTACTTCCCGTACTTGGCAATCAAATTTTCAGCATGGTGCAACGAGAAGAGAAGTGGTAGATTGAACACATACTAAATGAGAATACAACATGACTGTGACGGTACCGGCTGTGGTTTTCTTGCATCATTAACAAACAATTTTAATTAAAAGCGAATGAAATTGTAACTTTCAGTTCAATACACCTTAAAGTCACCCGAAAGATAAGTATATGTATATTCACCCAAAAAAAAAAGAAATTACTTGAAACAAAAGTTTGATTTCTCTGAAAATAAATAGGAATTAAATTTATTTCGTCGTATAATTTACCTAAATGGTAAAAAATTGTCTGATCCATCCGTAATGGAATGCTAAATTTGTGTCTTAGCCTTGAACGGTGTATGTCTCTCCCCCTGTTATTAACTAAAGATCTCCCTGACTTCCCAGGTATAGGATAATCGCCTAAAGAAATTCGGGAATTTATTTATTTCAGTATAGCTTGAAAAAATGGTACATGATGTCATTAAATATTATTACGCATACTTAATAAAGGATACAATATTTTGTTCTTTAAAAAATTGAAAAAAGCATCGTTATAGAAGTCAGGAAATAGGCAAAATTAGTGTTGTTGACTAAAAACAGTCAAAATTGGTGTTTTTTCGCCAAAACCAACAAAATTTGCATGATTATACAAATTCGGATAATTTCGCAATATCCGTTTCCAGCAAAAATGCCGAGAATACATAAATATGTTAGAGTAATAACAAACACCAACTTATGAGATTTGTTTTTACCGCATGCTGCGAAAAAAAACATCTCCACCAATAACGAATGCACCTCGATGATCAACATGTAGAAGAGAGTCGTAGGTAGCTTATCCCTTGGCAATCCAATGAGTAAATTACTCCTGTCTTTTAATTGATTGCATGCGTCTGTGGTTGAAATGACGAAACTTACTATCACTACCGAAATACACCGATACGAATTTTTTTTCTAAGTCTTCACTCAAGTTTCCCCGTATAAGCATGTGCTTCCTTAGCTTACGCAATCCTCCGTCGTAGGTTCCAAACTAGCAAAAGCGTTCTCGTCCATAATACCCCCATGTAGGTACATGATCTGTTCCGCCTGCTCTAGTTTCTGCACTCCGCTCTTTATAACCATTCCAGCCGAGGGTAATCTTATTTCCTCCGTCATTCTATGGTTAAACTTTATACCATACCCTTCAAACTGTGTTTTTACCGCGCAAGTCACCGATTACAGTCCCTTAGCAATCTAACCCAGCAGTCGATAGTTGATATGTGTATGCGTGCCACATTTTACATAAAATTTCATTACAATCCAGCGCGTTATACCCCTAATATGACCCTTCTTACAGAAAAGAATGTAGAAAGGATAAGTATTATTATGATAAGATGTAATGAAAATTACCTCAACTATGATACTTATGTATCAATACGACAGTAGGTTAAGTTTGGAAGAGTGTCGTGTTATTTACATTCACACTATTTCAACCGAACAAATACAAATTACTCCAGTCATTACACGCTATTTCCATTGCAGGAGAGAATGTCCTCTCAGTTAGCGTAGAAAACAATGTTATGCTCATGAAACTTATTTTATAAATGATAAGGGCACAAAATAGCGGAAACTTAAATTTTAAATGTAGTTTTCTTGGCGCACCACCAACAAACCTTTAGCGTGTCATTGATTTCCGATCGCTGGTAAAACCAATAACTGATTTTCCGCAAATCAAAACATTTATCAGCTGCCTTCCACTTGTCATCTCCACTCCCCAGCTATTATAATGCTTCAAAAGCTTTGTACTCAAAGAGTACACGTTCAAAATCGGAGGCAACAGTGGACATCCTTGCCTCACTCTCATCCCTACCATCGCCAACTCCGATTTGCCATCGGCTACTCTTACCTTAAAGCGTCATGGGAGAAAGAATTTGATTTTCTCTCCGATAACGCCCTTCTAAAATAGAAAACTCTTTCCGAGGTCGAGTGAGAAACGAGGAAGCAGCGTGAAAACGTATTCTCAATCATTAACTAACAATCAGTAAATATATTTAACAGGATCATACCAAGGTTGGTCTTCCTGTTTCCGGGTATTCCACCGCGTTGTTCCATCTCGAGGATATTATTACGCCAGCCATCCTGCAAGCTTCTTCTGGACAAACAGGACCTAGCCCGGCAAATGTTGTCCACAAGTTGGAAAGACATGGCGGAAAACCCAGGAAACCAGAATAATCAACCTCCAACTAAGCCCCACGGAAACATGCATGAGAACATAACACCGAATTACGGAACACCAATTCAAAAGCCATTCAAACAGTTTACGAAACTTCCAGTCCAGAATAAAAAAAAAGAAATCAAAGTAAATACAACACGCCGGACTCGCGATGAGAAAATAAAAAAAAACCAGAGTTGGCACGGTGTGCGTAGCTCGAAGTTTCGTTCACGACTGAACCGCCGACCTCTGTAACAGTCGATGGAAGGAGTTATCGGGCAAGGTCGAGGTGGAGTGGGTGAGATTAGAAATTTGGTGATAAAACTATAATTGTTAGTGGTATGGAAGAAATTGGGGGATGGGTACAGGATTATGCCATAGGTGTGGTGGAAGCTCTTAATTAAGGTGGCTCGAGCGGTAATCATGGGTCATTGAGTGCACATGGGTCATTGAGTTCTTGGACCACATTTCATTTAAGTGCATCTGTTTATGCACTGAAACTCACCAAACAGGCAGTAATGGAAATGATCCAAGAATTATGTTTTAAATTTTTTCCTTAATTAAAGCATGTAATTACTACAGTTTTCGGCGCGGTATTCGAAATTGAGGCGAAATTATATTGAAATATGTTGTTTTCGAATATTGGAATTGGCATGACACCTTGATACTTGCTAGCAACAGCTATAATTATAATAAATTAATTATTTCACATTTAGAAGAAAATCTGAACATACGCCAATCGAATCATTACGGAATATATGTCAAGTGCCATGAGGCTATGTGTTAAAATAGCATAGAATTACCCAAATACCAAATCCGTAAGATGCAATTTTTCCACTTTTATCCATATCACTAACGAGAACACGTTTGCAAATGTTCACGCAAATCTGATTTTTGATCACGAAATTAAATTTTACCAGAAAATAAAAGCTTATCAGGTTACGCGGGAACATATTAACAGTTCTTAAACTTAATAAAATGGCAGATTAATTAATATGCATTCAAATTAGCCCTCATGGAATTCGCAACCCTAGCCATAATAGGACACCATGATGAAATAGTACGACCCGTACGGCCGGCTTTAGTAAACCTTTTCTAAAGCCCGTAACAGCCTTTCGATGTCGTTAAGTTAGTCCAAAGGTTTGAAATTGAGACGCCACTTCCTGAATTTGAGGAAGTTTAAGTACGGCTAGTACGCCTTAACGCGGATTGGAACACGGCCATCTACTATATAAAAAGCTACGTGTACGTACATATGTTTCAGGTACTGATTCAGATGTACGCCAATAGATGGTAAGCGAGCTCCCATATACGTTCTCCATTAACTGACACTTGGCGCGGAAGTATGCATTTTTCAAAATACACGTATCATTTATTAAAAAAAAAAAATTTAAAATAATTAAAACGACCTGTCAAGGAGTTTTAAAAAATTACTTTAATAACTATTTATTAATAAGTAAATCACATTAATTTATATTTAATTATTTAGTATTCATTACTTCTGGCTATTTCGCCAATATTTTAGCCTGTTTCAGCAGGATTTTATTATATTCAATGGAGAGCGCGTGCTCGCACGCATTCTCGCCTGCAGCCTCCGCACGCGGATTATCGATGGATGGAGTGGGAGGGAGTGAGACGCGAAATCCACGCGCGCTCCATCGGGATCTAGGAGAAAGTTGACGCGGCGCGATCAAGTCGGGAGTGTCAGCCAGGTCGCCAGAGTCGGGGCGGGGGATCGCAGCCCGTCAAACCGGCCGCACGCCCCCGAAACACCTGGGAGGGTGGGAGGGAGGGCGACACTCGGACAGACCGATCTCCAGAGCAGCGAGGAGAAGTAGTCGACGCCGCCTTAAAAGTGAAAATAGGAAGAGGGAGGGGGCCGACTCACTCAATGAATATATGCCAAAGAGTCGCCAAGTCATACATATCACTGCTGAATGCACAAATTACTGGATAGGTAGTGCAGGGATACCATACACGTATGATGCACACCAAAGGGGTGAAATTCACCAAGAAAAAAAAATAAAGACTTGACCGGGATTCGAGCCCGGATCTCCCAAATGCGGGTCAGGTGTCATAGCCAGTGGCACCACCCCAATTTACCTTCGTCAAATGAGAATTTCAGCGGGATAGGGGGAGGTATATGCGATCTAGATATCTTCGCCTTACGTAGCACAGTAAACGTAGTGCTTCATAAGCCACTGTGGCGGAGGACCCGACAGTAGTAGACTCAATGGAATGTGCGCAGAAGTAGCTAGCAATAAGCGCTACCAACAGATTAAATTATATCTCAACATTCAGCCGAAATCCGATGAGAAACACTACGCCCGTTCCTGATGTGGGATTCGTAACCGCGACTTTCGGGTTGCCATCCCTGCCCGAGCTACTACTGCGAGCCACCTTATGGGCGTGTGGCATAGTGTGTTGAGACATCTGAAAGGGAACAGGCGTTTGATTCCCTATAAAATGACGTTATTTCGAAGGTAATAGGTTAGGTCAGGGTTGCCCAAATATTTCCTACGATGGAACACTTCGTAAATTCTGCAATTTAAACGGAACACCTTGTTTAATTTTCAAATATTTAACCATTCGCTTTAGATAGCAGCTTATAAAACCATTCCAGGTTTTCCCGGAACACCCATTAGCATTCCGCGGAACACAAGGGTTCCGCGGAACATAGTTTCGGAAACCCTGGGTTAGGATTTTTATTTTGACGGTAAAAGCAGAAGGAATAGGATAGAGAAAGAGTGGGTGATGAAAGAACGTGGAACGGATACTACGGTAATGGGCATTTATGAAAGGAATTTGCTTCCTTGGATTGTCGGAGTCGGGAGAATGGATGAGAGTCGAATAACGAAACAGATATATGATTAAGGAGTGAATGACGTGATGGGAACTGATATGCCGAGAAAGTCATGGGTGAATGTGGGGGAAGATACTCTCAAGAGAAGGTAAATTAGGAGTCATAGGAACAGTAGAACGTGCATGAAGCAACGTATGAGTGTAACTGAAGCAAAAGAGGTATAGAAGGACATGGAGGAAATTATTAAAGCAGTCAGCGTTACAGGCTTATCACCGAGAAATAAACTCTTTTGTCTGTGCCTACACCCAAATGGAACGGCGTGATGGGTATGTATGTTATTTTTAAACTGAAGGGCGCACCTTCCAAGGATCAATTGTGGTCAGAAATTGAACGAGGCAATTGGGAGTATAATTCAGCTACCGGCCATAGTCCATCGTCGTCACACATCGTCCCTCTCCCTTTGTCTCGTAGTCCAGGAAATAAAGCAAAAAAAAGCGTTTAGATGCAAAAAGTCGGGTAGTTCTGATTTTTTTAATATTTTGTTTGGGTTTTGAGTGACATTATAAATTTAAGTATTCGATCCCGGCGCGCCAGCGCGCTTCATTTGTTTCGAGAAAAACAGCTAAATTTTGTAAACCTCAATTTTTATCGCATTACGCCGAAATATATAGATATTCGTTTTTTAAATATTATGCCTGTTGTAGACATCCAAATGCTTCATTAATTGATTAAGATATAAATTACTTTGGAAGGAAACTACTCACAATAACTTCAAAGAACATTATATTAACTACAATGGGACTGAACGACATCTGTGCTCCGAACAAATCTTGTCTCCCGTCGAAAACGTCTGTGCTCGGAAATTGTAAGTGGTGGAAACTACTAATTTTGAGAGGTGCCCAATTACCCCGTCACTTTCAGATTCAAAACCGAGACTAGGGTGAATACTTCTAGAAATCCTACTGCCCTTCGCTTTCTCCTAGGAGAGAGGGAAATACTCCAAAAACAGTACATCCATAGACTCACAACCATGAACATAGCTCACAACCAGTTGTACCTCATATTTGGTCTTGTTAGCTTTTTTACGATTTTAGCAGTCCCTTTCATTTATTCGAACTGTAGAATCCTTCACTCAACTCTTACTACGATATACTTCCTGAGCACTGTTCGTGCGGTCTAACTCCTGCAAAATAACATCTTTCTCCGATTTTCTCTTAGCATTTTCTCTCTATCAGTATATTAAACCAAGTAATCCAGTTTTTTTCACGCTCACCCGTGTATTTTTCCAATATGGACGCTCCAAGACAGGTTTGAGGTGAGAGTCACTCAAGAGAACCACTTGTTCTGACTTCTCCAAGTCCTCTCAATTCCTTATTTCGCCCATCTTGTACACGCTGCGTTGCTTTCAGTGGCTTTAGCCCAAGAAGTACATGACTATGCATGTTATATTATAATGAAAATCCGTACTCAGTACATGTACTTGATACATTGCCATGACATAGTAATGTTACGCTCAAATATCCTTAAGTAATCCACGTTAGTGATTTAGGACCATGGTATTCTACAAAATCATCTTCGTAAAGAGGGATGATGTTCACTAATTTATAATCACAAGGTACTTTCTCGACAGTAATGAATGTATAAAACGATTTCCTAGCATGGTTTGATGTCATCAGCGAAGCCCTTCGGTACTTCGCTGGTATTTGCTTTTAGCGAAATTGATTTAAAGCTTTGGAGGTACCTAACTATTCCGTCCTTCGATAATTCTTGGCAGATCTTTCGCTCGCAACCTGTCGGAAAGGAACGACTTTTAATCCGGCTTTCTTGCCGTAGATCATTTGAAAACACTGGTTAAGATTTTCTTACGGTATCTTTCTAAAACTTTTCGTCAATTCCTATCAATTATACTACTATCTTTTCGATCCAGCTTATCATTTCCTCAGCGGATGACTAGAATGATTTCAGGTTATCTAAATAATAAATCGTAATATATTTTGCAATAGAGGTAAGCAGATCCTTGCGCATACTCATTTTTGTTCTTCGTCGGAACGCTTGTTTCTCTTCGAATGTACCCCTCACTATCCCGTTAATAACCCTTGTGACTACTTCCGAACTCGAGTATCCTTAGCTATCTCTGCGCCGCTCTAGCATCTCCGTTCAACCACTCCAGGGCGTCGCGGATATGATGGCGACAAATTTACACGGTAAGCAATATATCCCCTAGCGATGTGGCATTGAAAAAAAATGAAACCATGCCTATTTCCGCGAAAGCGTGGTGAGTTTTCTCCGTGATTGCAATCAATTCCAATTTTAATTTCTCCCCAAGTCCAATAACATTTCATTCGTCAAAAGCGCCTGCTTCAAGCTTTCCCTCTATCCCTACTCCACTGCAAATTTGGTCTCTTCTCCCCCTCACTGGAGAGTGGACGCGCCCTCTCAGGGGAATGCCCTCTCAACCGACGGCGACCAACTCCGAACGTCCACATTTCCGCTACCACACTGCCCGTCCACTAAGTTCAATGTTGGGTAAAATACCCAAAAAATGCAATTGGGACAGTTTACAATTACCTCAACAGAAAATATATCGATTAGAAGTAAAATCTACTTTTAAAAATCTAATCAATTAAAATAAAAGTAGAAAACAATTATATTGAATGAGAAGCAGCAACTTTGTAATTCCACATGTATTTGTTAGAAGCGACCTAGGTTTCGACGTAGCAGGTGATGATGACGTGCTACGTCGAAGCCTAGGTCGTTTCCAATAAATACATGTGGAATTACAAAGTTACTGCTTCTCATTCAATATGCTAAGCAAATTACATAAAGTTACGCCTGAGACAACGGAGATTACAATTACTTTATATATAAATTGCTAACTCTGGGATTACCACAACACTGAATTCTAAGAGCGTAGGAGTAAAAAGAAAACGGCGTCGAGGCATAATGTACATACTATAATATACCCATCACGTCATTCCCTTTTGGGGTAGTCAAGGTCAAAGAACTTCAGTTATTGCTTGCTGTTGGGCGTAGAAAACTTGCGTGAAAAATGTTTCTGTAGGTGGAACGGCTCAAGATGAATGTTCTGAGGGTAGTGATGGTCGAAAAAAATGGTTGAAATAAAGTATTAGGAAAAAATGATTTTGCTGTTTAAAACAATCGAAAATTGGAGTAATCGAGTTAAAGACAGACTGATTATGCGCCGATAACAAATTATTCCCCAACGAGTAACGATTACCCAAATGTAATGATTACTTTGGGAGTAGATTACAATAAAAATTATAATTTGAAAAAGTTACGATTACGAGTAAAAGTAAGTCAAATGTAATCGTTACCGGTAATCGAAATACTTTTAATCAATTACTTCCCATCAACGACTAGGTTGCAGAATAAGCACACCGCCACTTACAAGTAGGGTAAGTATTTACATAAGTAAATGAGACGTTTCCTAAAAGGTGTTAACTGAGTACAGGAATATAAAGTAATAAGACTCGTATTTTCATTTTCACCAGGCGTTAGTGGATGATCCAAAGGATTGCTGGCATTACCAGACGATTTAGATAATCAGAGCGAGGAATGCGGAATAAAGATTTACAGCAATAAAACTCAAGTAAGGAGTTCCTTTGGGAGAAAAAAGCAAGGCTAGAAATAAAAGTGGGATGGAAAAAACTGGATTAAACGGGGATTTGAGTCAGCGACGGAGGCGTTCACTACTAAAAATATGATTAACGGGAACATTGAGTAAGAATGTAAAAAAGAAGACTGATATTTTATTTGATTCTTACACTAGAGTCTCATCTGGAATGTAGCGTGGTACGGTGCAGAAAAGTGGGTGAGAGACCTTGAGGATGAAGGACGAGAATAGGCTGCAGACGTGTGAAATTTTGATGAGGAAGATGATGGAGAAAGTGCGATGGTCGGAAAGCAAGGCCGACGAGGAAATGCTCGTTATAGTGGTTCAGGAAAAGAACCTGCTGGAGGAGATTAGGAGGAGGTGGATGGAAGAGGTAATTAAGGGGGGAGGGGATGTTGGAGGCCGTGATGGAGGGGAGGATGTTGGGTAAGCGGGGCAGGGGAAGAAAGAGAATTGGTCTTATATTTTTGCTGATGCAAAAGTACGTAGCGTTGTATGGCTTTAAAAAAACTTGGCTTGACAACTTCTTAAACTCCAAACCAACAGATTTCTTCAGACATAAAATTGAGGAGATATCACAGTGCTGAAAGAGAGTCGTAGATAACTGAGGAGAATATAATATTGATTAATTTCTGCATAATAATCTCAAATAAAAACTTTTATCAAAGCCAAAAAAACCGCGAAGTTAGGCATCAACCTAATGCATGCGATGAAGAGAGGTAGGACATATTCCGAACTGAAGAATGAAATCGTGTACGGAGATACGGGCCAACTGCTGTCAAACATTAGTGGAAGCGACTCTTTTTTTCATCTAAACCTACCTTAACCGGAAGATCACCTCCAATAACAATTATTTCTTCGGAGTCGGCGGATCCAATGCGTACTGAGTCCAATCGACAGCGTGATTGCCGGATCGAGCCGAAGCCGCACTTAGTATTTCATCACAGTTCTTTCATTAATCCGACCACGGTTGAAAAGCTTATAACCATTAAGGCGTTGTGACCTTGGTCGCGAGAGTAAAATAAGCGAGTGGAAATATGTACCAGGGGTTTACTATTGAAAATGTTTAAATCCCACAAGGTAGTGCCTAAACAGCTTGAACACATCCGAGAATGGGTGCTCCTAAACGGTGCCTTCGCACGCAGTGAGTTCAAACCGAAAGAAGCAGGCCAAAATTTAAAAAAAAATTATCAATCTTCATTGATTCCTGCATGGATTTTTCATATCATTTTCCATAATTATCACTCCATTACAACAAGCAACGGCTCGAAGATGAACAAATATCGCGAAAAACCACCACCTTCGATTTCCACTGAATATCTCCGGATTCATGCTGCCGCAGAATCCCTTGCAGTTATTCATTAGAGTAATCTACCGGTTAGAGGTAGGTTATGATGAAAGTCAGAGAATATCCAACGGACTCTTACACGTGCCGTGCCCTATCTACCTCTAATATTTCTTTCTTCATCTCAGCATAAGTCCTACCTTTCTTCGTCTCGTCCATAAAACCTAATCTCTTTCTTCCCCTTCCCCACTTACCCAACATCCTTCCCTCTATCACGGCCTTCAGCAAACCATCACTGCCCTTCATTACCGCTTCCAGCCACTTACCCAGCCTTCCCCTAATCTCATCCATAAGTTTCTTCTCCTCGCCCACCATGTCAAGCACTTCCTTATTTGTCTTCCTTTCCGTCCAATGCACCTTCTCCATCCTCCTCCACACCCACATCTCGAAAGCCTTCAGCCTATTTTCGTCTTCCTTCCTCAAGGTCCACGTTTCTGCCCCATGCAACGCCACACTCCATATCAAGCGCTTCACCAGCCTCTTTTTTACATCCTTACTTAAGGTCCCCGTCATCAGTTCCCTTCTATTATTGAACGCTTCCTTCGCTAACGCTATTCTCCTCCTAATGTCTTCTTGCAGTTATAACCTATGAAATAACAAATAGGTTTGTTTCATAAAACAGCTCATTTTTCATGCATTGACGTAATCTACGCGTGTTATGAGATATATTTGCCAACGTTGCGTCACTTAACGTCGGTTATTTTTTCAGTCATTTTTTTAACCTTAAGTAATAAAATGGTTTGCTTACACGCCGATAAACGAAAGGTTTTTCTTATTACGAGATTCCACAAAGCTTCCAAAACGTGAATCCGAAGAGAACTTTAGCGACTCCAGTGCGCATGCGCAAGATGGCCGAATATGGCGGTGGCGGAAGGGGACATACAGGATAATAATAATAATGTCTTCTTTATTCTACAGCGAAATTACGACTACCTAGTCCTCTCTTACACTTAAACTCTTTAACGGACGAACACGCAGCCATCCCCAGGGAGTTGGAAATCCTATCCAGGCGGAATTCGAACTCGCGACCCTTGGGTTTACAGGCAAGGACGTAACCCCGTCGCTACCGGGGCCGGATGGTAGTAGAAACTGAATTATTTAAATCCATGGCGTCAGGCCTTTGAATATTACATAAGACATAAGAAATATCCGACCTTTACTTTCCTCCTTATTTACCTATGTGCGGTATGCCAGTTATCTTAACCACCTTTGCCTCAGGTTATTTTCGAAGTATGCGAAATATTTCACGTTTTCTCCGTCTCCTTCGCATTTTAATGTGAAAAATTTACGTGCACTACTTTCAGCGAGGGTCGCAAGGTAGTTGGCTCTGTCGATCGCCTTTCGCTCCTTTTTATTATGCTTGAAACCAGTTTGGATGCCGATCATCGAGATCCTGCCAGATCCCATTAATTCTTTGGTCATGGGGACTACAGTTTAACTGTCTTATCCGACGGACGCAGTACAGCACCTGAAATGCTCTCCTCATGGCATACAAGTAGATATCGTGATTCCGCTGAAAAATCTCCGTCGCTGCCGGTATTCGATTCCGGGTCATCGGGATGGGAAGGCACCACAACAACCCGATTACTGTCATGTAAGGGTCATGTTTGAAGAGACATTATAAAACCGGGCCTATATTTTCCGCGGAATCGGGCTGACGGTGGCCATAAAACTGGCTTCCCATACACAGGGTCAGGATTCGAATCCCGGCCACGATTTATTTCAATGGAGAGCACTTAAAGTGCAGCACTCCTTTCGTCGGTTGGGACGTTTATCAGCCCATCCGTTTCCGTTTGGGAGCCCTCCATCTCCTTTCGTTAAGGGAGTGTAGAGCGAGATATTATTTCACATAAAATTAAATTCATTTGATCTCATCATGAAGAAAAGTATCTCAGTTTTCCTTAGATTCCATAAAGTTAGCCAATTACCGCCTACTTTCCAAAATATTTGCCGAAAAACACCATTCATTTTCAATGGGAAATGTTGCGGGTATGCACTCCAAGGGGGTTATTTTGTAATCTCACCTTTTTAATGGTTCCTTGCGGGAAGGCGGGAGATCCTTCGCTCTCTTAATGATCGGCTCACGATCGGCAAAGGTCCGATGGTGGCTCTATTTCACGTTCCTAATGACAGGTGAGATGGAACTAATGAAATGCGGAGCCAAAAGAAACGGATCAAGAGTCGAAAGATACGGATCAAGAGTCGAAAGAGCGGATGAATCAAATAAATAGACCTGCAGAAGTGCACCACTTGAGACTGATCACCACTTGAGAGCCGAAGATGGTCACGCCGCCTGGGTGGCGGAGTTGAACTACGAAAAATGACGTAATTTTCCAGATTTTATGACGTATTCTCACTTAAGTGAGATTACTAAATAACCCCTCAGAAAGACTTCATTTAAAAATAAACTTGTAACATACAGATCTCGTCAGAAATTTAACAGAGTGAGGTTGGTATTTACTCTCAAAAAATTAAAAAAATAGATCGATTACTCACGGCAGTAATTTTTTACAGAACCGCAAAAAATCTTCGATTGTTATGGCGTTTTCAGGTTTAGGCGTGAACAAAATGAGTCAATTTGATGACTTGTGCGTGCATATTTAGTTTATTACTGAGAATTTCAGTCTTATAAAACATTGTTTAGGCGTCATTAATGTAAAAATATTTACTCCATGTTTATTACAGCTGCTGAAATTTAAAAACAAAATTTGAATATAGTCTCTATTATGACACGGGATAGGAATAATATCGTTCAAACCACCCTAAAGATCAGGCTTTCTCTCCACCTTTCCTCCTTTCCCCAAATAATCCTTCTCTTAACCAGCCCACACACCTGTCCTCAATGGGCAAATGAGCTCAGTTGTGGGTCGCCTTCCCTTCCCCAAATAACGAACCGACTAAATGTCACAGCGCCGCCTCCGCGAGCTTAAGGTGGCTGGAGCGGTAATCGCGAGTCATTTGAGTGAACATTTTAATAAATTTTCAAGTCGAAAAAATTTCTCGGGCCACATTTACTGAAGTAAATCAGTTTCTACGGTGGAAATCACCACACATGTAGTAATATAAACTATAAAACTTTCACATTAATCAAAGCAATGTTATGACCTGGGTTTACTGCGCGGAATTGGAATTTTAAGCAAAAATTACATCTTAACGTACGCTTACGCTTTTTTACTCGGCATGATAAAATGATATTTGTTAGCAATATTTATAATAATGTCAAACGTATTATTTTTCGCACGCACCAACTCCGTATATAACGCACTCCACCAAAAATCACGTTAGACGTAATTGGGTAGGGGAGGTTGGGCTCTTCTAACATTGCCTTACTTAGGGATGCCCATAATTCGTAATTTAGACGAAAGTTTATTGAAATAAGTTGTTTTCGAATATTTGACTCAACGATGCACCTTAGCAATCATTATAATAATATGAAACGTATTATTTCACGTTAGGGAGAAAATCTGTACACATATAATCGAATTATGTATTTCGGAATATATGTCACGTACCATAAGGCTACGTGTTAAAATAGCATTGAATTGCCAAGAAAAAAAATTGATAACATGTGTTTTGTCACTTTTATCTAAACATAATACCAATAGGTACACGTACTACGCAAAATTTCACGTAAAAATGCTTGCGTACATAAAAATCGCTTCAACCTTTTTAAGTTTCTCCCTCTGTACGTATGTTTGTACCTCCCCCTTTACTCTCTCCGGCTCAATCTGCAGCAAGGGGAGGGGGGGAGGAGGTTGAGGAGGATGGAGTGAGGGCGCGTGGCGCGCACGCGCGGAGGAAGACCACGTGACGCGGCGGCGGCAGCGACGCGCGCACAGGAGAGAGGGAGAAGAGAGGCGGGCGTCGTCCTTGACGGGCGGGATCGGCGCCGCCGTCGTCGTCGCTAGCAGCTCTCGCTTTCTACTCGCGCACGCACGCTTTCGATGAGGCGTGCATAAGAATGACAAGAAACGGCAGCCGCCTATCTCCTCCGCCGATCCGTTATGAGGAGGAATGCCGCTGTCGAGGTGGGCGGGGAGGGAGATGGATGGAGTATCCTTGAGAGGAAGGGAGGGTACATATCCACGCAGATAACGGAATACCTATGGGACTCTGCAACGCCCTCTTCTACATACGGGGCTCGAAGCGGGGACACCCGGGTGCTTCACTCCCGCAGATCAATTTTTAAAAACTTCTCCATTGTTAGTTTTCAGGAAGTGATATGAGGCACAATGATGCCACGTTTCGAACTCACAGACTTCGTCTCGAGGGACTGATCACTGTTTCCGGTGTTCATTTGGCAGCATTGCACGACGTATCGCACGAAGCCTAACGATGACGTACTAGTACGATCGCTAACATGGGGACGGGGTTCGGAGCTGGGACTACCGGGTGCCGCACTCCTGCGGATTAATTGCAAACCTTTCGATTACTAGTTTTCAAGTGATATAAGGCACAATGATGACAAGCTTAACACCTCACAGAGAAACTCGTGGAACTGATCATTATTTACGGTGTAAATTTTGCAGCACTGCACGCCGTATCGCACGATGCCAACATACTAGCAACGATAGCATACTAGGGATGTAAAGCCGACACTAACCACGACTCCAACGCGATTCCCGATTATTTAGTTATGCAACGTGACGGATGTTATGTCCTGGGGGTACTAGGAGGGTTGGCACTTGAAGACGTTTTTGCCGAAACTAGAGGAGTAGTGTGGTACAATTCCACGGGGAGTCAAGGATGGCGTTATTCAGGGCTCCAAGGGATTGGTGGATGATGCCGAGATCTCCAGAAGAGTATTGACATGACGGTACAGCCAGAGAGAGGAAGAGGTAAAGAAAGGCCAAGACTTCGATGGATTAATGGAGAGAACAGTGATACCAGGTTTCTGGGTATCCGGCGGCCGGCTGCTATGGAGGTAAAGAAATGGTGGGAGATTCGGTGGTAGGTCAATACTCATAATTGAGTTGTAGAACCACATTAGAAGAGGGAATTAGTGGACATTGAGGAATCGGATGCATAAATATTCATAAATCTAACAATGTAGTGCCCAGATGATTTTTCGCAGAGTTTTGTCTTGTAAGGAGCGGAGCTTTCGCAGATGAAAAGAAGCAGCAGAACTAACAGTCAAGTCAAAAGGTGTTAATTGCAAATGGATATAAAAATAAAAAATATTGTCACATTTCATGATTAACATATTAGTATATCTACAATAGCCCTTGCATTAGGAGTGCTCAGTAAGCGAGTATTAGATTGTGTATGGGAATGTATTCTCAGGAACGGTTTTCACCCGGGATGACTCAATGGTCCGGCATTCAACAGAGGTGCGAGGAAAACTGGCAATAACCCCACGCATACCGCCCAGTGTAACTTATGCTGCAGACGATGAGTCGACATCCGATGATGTGCTCTTCTGGGAATCTGCAAAGGAGCTTTTTCCTGGTTTCGATGTACCCAGGTTGCGGTCGCTCGTTGTTCTGGGAATCTGTTCCGAGGGTCGGTTCTCCAAATTCCATAATAATTAGCCCACGTGAAAGAAGTAAACTGTTGTATTATTTCGCAGAAGTGTCGCATGCTGCACGACCATTCTTCCTATCAATAATTATCGTATGCAGACAATATATGATGACTCGAGAATGTTGAATCGTCGAACATGGCGACAACATTAGTATTTTAGCATGTGACAATAATCACTGCGTTTCTAAAACTGAATGATAATGAATGGTTTTTGATTGTTTTAATAAAAATACGGGTTTGTCTCTATGTTAAAACGCTATGGACCAAATAAAAATAAAATTAATGTCACCTTCTTGTTTGTACATATAATTTATCTTTTTACATTCTGTTCTCTTTATTAGCGCTACAGATTATATTTTCAAGTTTTTCGTAATGGTTGACAGCACAATTTATCTATGAAATGAATACAATGTGCCTCAAGGCCATTTCCCATGTTTTCTGTCTCAGGTAAGATATAAACATGTACGCAGGAGATGAATCATGGATATAAACAGGAAGACTTTAGCTGATACGCGGATTTGAGAAAAAGGATTAATATACACGCCGAGATACAGCACTAACTCGAAAATTCGACAACCTCCGCAACAGAAAGGCCGGAACTGGAATTTCCGAACGACGGGATATTAAATGAAAACCAAATGGCAGTTTAGAACAAATGATTTTTTATTTCCGATTAAGTACGAAGTTAAAATTAATGCCATCAATAAAGTTTAAAACATAAATGATTCACTGCTACATAAATTAATCTTCATTGGAAAATATCTTAGCTTTTAAGCAATGAACACCATTAGTACATAAAACATAAAGAAAGATTTCCATTAACTTGAATGAATGACTTTTACTCCAAACGAAGACGTCCATTTTTGCCGAATATATTTTCTGCCTTTTTAAATTGCCATTTTAAACTAGCGGATTTCCAATGCTTACAACTATCGAAATACTGGGAGAAGAACCTTCAGAAATGTGAAACCACAAGGAGTAACACTGCGCGCTGCAACAAACCCAAAACATTTAAATATGCCCCTCCCAAGAGTTCCTGGCAGTGGACGGTTTTGGGACATGGGCTTTCATAATCCTGAGAAACGGGGAAGGACGACTGTTTTGTGTGGAGGTCCAGCCAGAAAACCTTTCTAACTGCTGCCAACACAAGCGCTTCGAAGAAATGGGAAGACTCACGTCACTACCTGAAAGCCGGTTTCGACTCGTCTCACAATAGGGTTCCAAGTAAAGCCATGGACATGGGTGATTTTAACCATTTGCACATTAGCCTTGGTTGTGAGTGCGTCGTGCCTTTTTTTGCGAAGTAGTTTGGCCGCCTCCCATTCTGGCCCCGCAGGTCTGCGCCAGGAACTTATGCGAGCGCTATACTTGGAGTATCGAACTCTAGAGAGTGCACTTGTACTACTGAGCGCACGCGTGGGGGGATAGCACTCGTTGGCGATTTCCGCCGAAGACAAGTGTTGCTGGCGACCTCCACAAAGACACCCATCTCTCCCACCTCCCTCCCACCTTTCCGAGTCCTTCCTGAATCGGGCGTCTGCCGCGTCGCCACCTTTCGTGGACGACGTCACTTCCGGCGTCGGCTTCCGCACATTTGGGTCTAGCCTGTATTTAACTTGATTTTGAAAAAAAAAGGCTCCCGTACCCGTATTAAAGATATAATTATTATAACCTTAGATCATGTATGCGCTAGAAACGCCCTCAGCGGTGAAAGTTGTCTCCTCAGCAACTCCGAGATTCGTGACGTGATATTAAATTGACCAACACTATAAATTGTTTTTTCCCTTCTGGAAATAGTTATAGATCCATTAATTGATAAATTATTTCATATATCTTTTGGCGACGTTTCACATTTATATGTATGTTTCTTCAGAGCCCAGACAGAGTTCCTTCTGAATTTATTTGTATTTTGATAACATTACACAGTTAACTTAGTTATCAATAAACAATAAAATTCATAAGGAGGTCTCTCTGAGCCCTGAAGGAGCATACATATAGATGCGAAACATCGGCAAAAGAGAAATAAAATAATTTATCAATTAATAAACCTATGACTCCAGAAGGGAAAAAAACAATTACCAATGTAAAAAAATAGGACGGATCCGAATTCCGATAGGACCGAATTCAAAGAAAGTTAGAGACATTAGCCTTAATGTTATTAATAAATAACTGTAATGCTAAATTCATGGTAACTAAACGAAATTTCGTAATTACTTACTTGTGTGGCTTCAGATTAATAAAAGGAAATGTTTCACGCCAACTTTTATTTGCCAAGTCCCACTTAATGAAGTTCCGCTTTCGCTTGCAAAGCTACTTCGGATCGCTTTGTAGGTGGCTGGTAAAATCTTTCTTTAAAGCTTGGTATATGAGTCAGCTCTAAATTTTATATAACTCAAATCCGAGACGTTGCCAAGAGATGAGCGTAAGGGGGTGTGTTCCATTACACAAAATGTGAATGAAAAACATATTTGCACTGTGAACCTCAGGCTGATTTATATGCATGAATGTATTTCCAAAGATTAGTAAACCAGAAGTGCGAAAATTCCACCGAGAAAAAATCATCCGCTTTGACCGGGACACGAACCTGGATCTCTCGATATCGTACTGAGAGCTACAGCCAGTCAAACTACCAAGTCACCTACTGCCGGCTTTATTGGCTTTAAACGAACTAGACGTTCACGACTGCCAGGCACACCATGTCGAAAAAAACTGTCGAATCGTGCGCACAGCGTCACCGTCCTAAAGAGGTTAAAAAAAAACTTTAAACACATAAGGAGCCTACTTTTGGGCAAATTTAGAGGGTACTGCGAACTTACGGAGGTATTTCTTATTCAGAGTCACTTGTGAGCGCACAAACAGGCGGAAATTCCACACAGGAAATCAACCGCCTTGACCTGGACGGATGTCATAGATGGAGCAGGTGATATTGAAAGGAGGGCGAGAGGGGGAGGGGGGGGCTGATGCCGCAGGACAAAAGAGATAGAGTTACAGGATGAGGTTGGACGAGCAGGGGGGCCAAGAGAGGAAATTAGATGAAAATGCAATAAATGAACGCAGGACATACTGGGGCAATGATCATGTCTTGTGGATGTAGCACTGCAATTCTTTACATAACAGAGGAAAAAACGGTAAAATTGCATTGCACAAGCAAAACAGCTTGAAGAAAAATTGCAGAGGGAAAGAAAACACATGAGCTAGATCATTCAATCCGATTCGGTTCGGTGTAAACACCCACCTCTCCACAGAAAGAGGATAAATTTTATAGGAGACGGTGATAAAAAAAAATAAAACCATATAGGTCGGACATGTGTGGGCAACACCCACCCACCCTCACACACTGACCCACTCTGGCGCCACCGGTTCCCGCCGGCTCGCGCGTCAACAATGAAACTCGCCGAAGACAGCCTGGAGGCGGCAGTCTCCCAAAGTTACCGCGAAAATTTTGGCACGGATTGGCACGCTTGGCACCGAGGTCAGGCGACGCGCGCGGGAAGGCAGAGGGCGTGGCACCGCTGCCAGGATCGCAACACCGCGGTCGTGCACGCATTCAAAAATTTCGCCCACCTCGCTATAATCCAATCTCGTAGTGCAGATTTCCTCAGCTCAATCCTACACTCCGGCTCAATGCCAGAGCCCTCCACCAACGGAGCTACGCGACTCAAACTTGGCCGGTTTCGTGACTGAACAGATATACTAATAAGTAACTGGTTAGTGTAACACCGCTCCACACACGAAGATACTCCACAGCGACGGATCTTTCTCCAATAAAATACGAAGTTTGTAGCGGGTAGGTGGATGGTAAGATACTAAACAACGTCAACGATTGACTCAAGGACGAAGTCTATATGGCTGTGTTTTCTTATTTTAGAAGAAGAAATTCAAGAAAGCACTGGCTTCATCCCTATCTTAAAAGGAACATTCAATGCAGATTATTCGTAACAGCAACGGAGCTCGAAGTAAAATGCGGGCCGTTTTTCCATTTCCTTCACGAATTCTTTGAAAAACTTCCTCATTCGACATCAAGCAACCATATTCTGCAACGCAGGTAAACTGGGAAAGATCAGAAACTATACTCAGACGTGAACGGCATGGAGAGTCTCCTGGAACTGATCACAAACTGATAACTAACGGGTTATTAACTAATTGGTAGCGCCGTGCGCGGC
This sequence comes from Pyrrhosoma nymphula, assembly GCA_963573305.1. Lineage (NCBI taxonomy): Eukaryota > Metazoa > Arthropoda > Insecta > Odonata > Coenagrionidae > Pyrrhosoma > Pyrrhosoma nymphula. Next base: position 81,126,730 of record OY754333.1, on the reverse strand, counting down.
ATTCCACTGTATTACATTGGAATTGACCCCCAAGTGATTGGCAAGAAATCTGCGCAACCATTCAGTATCTATTCAGTAGCTCAACGAGTATACGGCTTAACACTCAACGAAAATGCTGCTGTATGACACCATGCTTAGCTATCCTCTCACCTATGGCGCACCAGCCTGGCTCCATGCAGCCAGAACCCATCTTAACCGCATTCAAACAACATGAAATAAAACCATTAGAAGATTAGCACGTGCCCTGTATTTCATGCGAAACAAAGATATACAGATGGATCTTAGAGTCAACCCTCTTATGCACGTTCTTCTCTGGCAAGATACCAACTTCGCAAAGAAACTAGACACGACCGAAAACGAACTTGACAGCCACCGAAAATACGACATCAACATCAAGTCCAAGTACCGTCGCCCAAAAGCAGCACTAAACTTATCCTACTTACCCAATCCCACATATTTCCTGTTCTCTGTTAAAATCATCACAAATGCCAAGAAATTACTCAAAAAACGGCTTAAATCGGGCTGAAACTAACTTATTAGAAACATCTTGTAGACAGCTTTGAGGATGGGAACTTCAATTAAAAATAACTTGCGACTTGAAGAGGCATGATATGCAGCGACGTAACCACGTCGCAGGGACGTTCTTTGGGGTCCGGATCGGCCCCCTTCCGAAATTTTTAATTTATCTTTAAAAAGGGCACTAAAGGAGAAAGTTAACTTGTTTTTTCTAAAAATACTGTTGAATTGATTCATTCTTCAGTTTGTACAATGAAAATAAATATTTTTGTAATTAAAAAAGGTTTTTTTAAATTAATTCAGAGCGCTGTTTGCACAGATAAAATCCTTAATGTCGGCTGTTACACCGCAGTCACAACTGCACTCTTAATTGCCTGAACACACATTTGGTCCTAATTTTAAATAATTTTCATCCCCCACCCCACTCACACTCAATATGGACCCCCCAAACGAAATCCTATCTACGTCACTGGAATGATAAGATATTACTCAACCACGGCGCAACTCCCAATAACAATGACTGCGTATTTTTTTTATTGCTGCCGACATATAGTGAAGACACGTCAATTATGTTTCAAGTATTCTCCGCAAGAAGGTGTGAGTGAGAAATGACAAATACCGCATAAAATTAATGCAAAATAGACTATTAAGCACTGAAAGAATGTTGATAAAAAATAATGAAAATATTTTTTCTTGAGCATTTACTTTTATCGGCATGCAAAATCGAAGGGCAATAAAATATTTTGTTAATTGAAATTTTTAACTTACTATGTTCATCTCTGAAACACCACAATCAGCAGTTGAAAGACGATCAGTTTCGTGGTTAGCATATCGATTTCATAAAGTTAATAAACACTTTATCCCATTTGGTTCCCCACGCCACAATGGTGTCCAATGTGAATACTACGTATCAGTATCATGGCAAGATAGAACGCATACGACATTCCATTCTTCTGCCAGACAAACTCTTCAGCCACGACAAACGATTTGCAAATTTTTATCATTCTCCTCTTTCGCCACAACATTCTCTCCTCCCTTCTAACAGTAAAGACCTTCAACATACAGCGTCACTTTATCTTAATTTTAACTCCACGTCAATTTTTTTTACATTTTAATTTTCCAAGAATTCCTCCCGGGATGGAATTCCCCTCTCCCTAAACGCCCTCGCCTTCCCCGGAATCCGAAAAACGCCACGCCCTTCTCGACGACAAGAGTCGCCATCGATGAGTCTCTCAGTCGCTCGGCAGCAGTTGCAGCAGTGTGGCAGAGAGAACGGGATGATAAAAAAATGCTGGATTCGCACTTGCAACGCGTCGGTGCCCCCAAGGTCGTGTGCAACGCGCAATCCACTCGAGTGGCCATGAATCCCAAATCTGTCACCTCTACTCCCTTTTATTTTCTCAAGGAGGCCGGAGCGGTAATCGTGGGTCATTGACGGTGCATTTCAATATTTTTTTTTAAGCACGTCGAAATAAAATTCTTGGTCCAGCATCTATTTACGCGTTAGAACTCACCATATCTACAGGCAGTAATGGAAATGATAGTAGAGTTATATATTTAACATTTTTTCCAAAAGCGTGTTATGACTATTTTTCGGCGCGGTATTCGAAATTTAGACGAAATTATATAGAAATATGTATGTTATTTTCGAATATTGGATTCGGTACACCTTGAAATTAGTTAGTAACAGCAATAATAATGATAAATGTACTATTTCGCGTTTAGAAGAAAATCTGTACATATTCAATCGAATTATTACGAAATATATACCATGTGCCATAAGGCTACGAGTTACAATAGCATTGAATTGCAAAAAAAACAAATCAGTATGAGTTGGAGAAACTATTTGTATTAATGTATTTTGCAACTATATAAATGGACAGTAATACAGAGTTATACCGGAAGCATACACCGCGTGCTGTTAGTACTAGGTAGTAGATAAGGATACAAGTATTATGGAGTAAATCAACTAACTAGCTACACTCCCTACAGAAAAACTTAGTTAAAACTTCAACGCCGTGAATGGAAAGCCTACTCTTCGTGACCAAATGATGGAACGAGGACCCCTCTGCCTCATCCTCCCGTTTAAATTTCTTCGAAGTCGGGCGATGGGCTCTTCCCCTCCCTTCTCCTCAACCAAAGGGAGAGAAAGAGAGAGAGAGAGAGAGACGGGGGAGGGAGGGGTGGGGGTAGAAAAGGACACCATAGGGCGAGTGAGAGAGCGTGGACGCCGAAAGGTCGAAGGTCAAGGAGAGAGAGGCGAGAGCTTCCTCCATCCCGGAAGATTTTTCCCCCGCAGGAGAGAGATTCACTCTGGCATCGCGAACGCCGCCACCGGGCCAAAGGAAATCGATAGCAGAACAGATAAGAAGAGTCCGATCAAATTCCCGCTCGAATTAGTGAAGAATTAGCGTCAGATTAAGTTCTTTGGAGGAACTCTCTTGGGAGAAAACGTACGGAAACTCGTGGGGACGAGATGATTACAAATTGGTATACAATAAAAGAATACTAGGAAAATGTGACGAGAGGGCTAAAGAGCGATGTTATTTTTCTCTGGTAAGATCCCATTTAAAGTATACTGCAAGCATAGGGAACCCTTAGGAAGTTAGATACGTCTCAGAAATAGATTGAGAACAGCATAGAACAGCCTGATAAGTGAAACGTTGTCAAGATCTTAGCAGTGTGACCGAATTGTTAAAGGATTTAAGGTGAGAATCTCAAAAAGATAGAAGGGAAAAATAAAGATTGAATCTTTTGCGTTCAAATTCCGAAGCAGACTATTTTTCGGCGGGCGTTCAACATATTTTGCTTAAGCACATATTACAGTAGAAACGATTACAAGCATAAGATAACTGCAATATATTGTAAAACCGATAGATTTGTCATTTTTTACCCGGACAATAAAGGACCATATTAGTTACGATGGATACTTTTTAATGTAACTCCCACCCTTGCTAGGTACATTAGTCTGTATATAATAACATATCATTTATTACTAACACCTCATCCCGCTAGAAATTTCCCGCATCATACTATATTCTACATGAATTAGTAGGACGTAATACCCATGAGTGTGAGCACTGTGAGATATTGCTACTGAATGTTATTACTGCACTAATAACAATCAGTACCAATATATTGAGCCATGTATGCATGTTCGCCACCGTAGCGCTCTCCTAGTTTAAGGTTTAGCTGTGCATTGTTTACCTGACTGATTTTTATAAAATCCGAATATTCTCGCGAAATTGAGTGGAAGTGTTATATAATTAAGAAATAACACGAGCAATTTTCCACAAAAATAAAATTTACTTCCGACCCGGGTTTACATCACATCATACATCATCATGATACGTCATACAGATACATCATCTTCAGGTCGAATACACCTGAAGACGATGTATCAACATTGAAACCCAGGTCGGAAGTAAATTTTATTTCAGTGGAAAACTGCACGTGCTATTTCTTCATAACGGCTTTTTGGTCCGCGCAGCAATGGCCAGAGGATCGTGCGAGTTTCTAGAACTAGGAAGGGTATTGCATGCCTGATGAGGAATCACCCCGTGCCACACACCCTTGGAAGTGGCTTACACGTTACATCGTAGATGCAGAAAGAACGGAACGAAACATTGGGCGGTGCGCCGAGGCGCCATTCCAACGAACTATTTCGACGTGATGCGCTTGAATACAAGACTCGACTGCACGGCCTGGGATTCGAACACACCTCAACTCACTCTGATGATAGTGGGCGACAACATGGGTGCGTTCCGCAAGACGCGTAAACCGCCTCGATGCGTCACTCTACCACCGGCCGTTCCGTTTCAATTTTGTCCATTGAAGCAGTTGGTGGGATACGAGAAACGGGACGACTTTGGTGCGGGCGGGAGCATCCGTGAACAGCAAAGGCGCCAAGGATTGTTCATAAAAAAATATGTAAGATAAGAATACTTTAGGATGATATAAGAATAAGTTAAAATTGAGGATTAATCTTGAACGTTAATTTCCAGATGGTCCACTTTCTAACTAAGTCAAAAACATTTTACGAAGCCCGGCATACTACGGTTTGCTGGATCATAAGAATAAAATTGGGGATATAGACGGCAGAACGGACAGGTTTAGAATGTGATTTTTCCCGCGAACGATGAGATATCCAAACAGCTGCCACTGAGACTTTATAATTTGGTTGTCGATAGGTTGAGTAGCGAATAGGTAGATTTTCTCCATGAAGCCTGTTTCTTAATATTCTTTGCAGTACCTATTAAAAGCACGTCTCGCATGGTTCCTGTATAACTCTTGTATCTCTCTGCATTTATGTAGTTGCGCAATATTCTATTACTCATAGTTTCTATAACATTTGTAGCACACCTAAAGTCGAGTGCACGTAGGTGAAATTTCACCCCCTTGGGTAGCGAGGAAGATGAACAACGAGGTATTGGATATGATTGGAGAGGAGAGGAAGATTGTGGCAGAGGTGCGGAGGAGGCAGAAGAGATGAATGGAGGTGGTTTTGAGAGGAGAGGGCATGTCGGAGAGAGGGGAGGACAGTGGGGAAGCGTGGAAGAGGAAGGAAGAGGATAGAAATTAAGATATGAAGAATTTAAGTGGGATCTAATGGCGGGACATCCTTAGGAGGGAAAAGGAGACAATGTATATGAAATTGGGATGCAGAATGGGGACTGTCCAAGAACCTACCAATCAGCTGGTAGAATACTTACAATTAAATGAAAAACTAGTCATTTGCAGGTTTTTGCTAATGCATTCATATTCATAGAAACATTAACTTTAGTAGGATATGTTGTAGTGCACGTTTGTGAAAACTAACACCCTTGGGGTGGTTTGCAGGGTATTACGTAGACGAAGACGAACCGTGTTTAGCTTATCAAAAGACTGAATTCGTCGTGACGAGAGAAAACCGATGAAAAATATTATGAAGAATGAAAAGAGTCTTCGTTGAGACTCCAGTCGTCTTCGATAACCGAGAAGGAAGTCACAAGTGTGCCCCGAGGCGGTTAAACAGTGCAACGCCCAGCCACGTGTAGGGTTCACAGGCATGCACCGTGGCTCACGGCCGCGCTGGCGCTGCAGTAGCACCACATCCGAGCGGCCACGCAGGGTCACGCAAACATTATAAAAGTGAGAGCACTGCATTCAAGAGATTCAAGAAGGACAAAGAAAAGTTTTACTCTCAATTCATTTTTAATTTACGAAAATGATTAGCAAACAGTTTACTTGGTCGCAGTAGTAACTGAGAAAATTCACGGCCACGCCCTCATAATTGAGTGAGCGACACAGAAAACAGTTTACGTTAATATCCATCCGCCAAGAAGCATGCATACTTGCTGTAGATTATACACCTTTAGCGAAAGCACGTTAATTATATACATACATATTAATATTTGCTGCTTTGAATACCCTTGCATCTTCAAGTAGAAAAGTTTTCTTCATTTGCAGCGCGTAAATAAAATGCTCGTACAATCTATCGATTACAAAAGTTGTAAAAATAATGTTCCCAAACTACGGGACACACATCTTTTCAGAGAAACGTTAAATTTACCTGCCTAATGACTTCACAAAGACTATCGACCTAAAAAATAAAAATAATCCTCACCAAGCTATCTAAATGAAGCAGGAATAGCTGGGAGGTCTGACATATCCGACAATAATGCAACAATTAACCAATTTCCATAGGTGAATAAACCAAGTTAATTAGAAGAAATGTTATCCGACTGAACCCACCATTTTTTTAAAATTGAATTACTTCCAACTGAGCTATACAGAATTGAAATACTTTCAATTTCAGGCGACTAAATCACGGTTCTTCCTTTGAATGTTGAGTCTACAAAAACTTAACCAATAGTAGCATCTAATGGGCATGTGTTAGAATCCATAAAAAAGCGACGGCAAAACAAATGTCTCAAAGCACAGAATAAACTAATTGAAAAGAGTATAGAAATAATAACAAGGCCAGAATTAGTATTCGTTCAAGTGGAAATGGCTTACGAGTTGCTTACATCAACTTTAACAATGTCCTTTCAGGCGTGCACACTTAAAAGATAGTGTTCATGCATGCGCGGTCACTTAAAACGTACCAACTTTTTTGCGCAACCATGGCATTATTATGTGATGACTGTTATCGCCTCCGCATCGAATGCCACGCGCGCCTTCCACACGGAAGTCAGGTCGCGCGAGTGAAAGTCTGCGACACACACGCGCTCTCTATTCTCGAATCCGTCCGCGAGAGGCGCCACGGTATTGCTCCCCAAGCGCAGTGCAATAAGTCACCTTATACGCCCCATGCACACGGCCGCGGCAGGGTGCCAGTTGCATGTTGGGATTTCATTCGACAATTCTACCAGCTGATTGGTAGGTTTTTGTAGTCCTTATCCTAACATCCCCAATTCCGGTACATCATCTCGCTCTCCTTCCTCTGGTTGGCTCGGCATCAGATCCCTCTTCTATTCCTCACATCGTCTACCTCTTCTTATTTCTTCCAGAATTCCTATTCTCTTTCCTTCCTCTTCCACACTTCCCCAGCGTTCTATCCTCTATTACCCTCTTCAACATGCCTTCTCCTCTCGAAAATTCCTCCATCTATCCCTTCTGCCTTCTCCGACCCACCGCCATCAGCTGATCACGACCGTCGTTTCCTGACGTTAAAGAAACTAACGGTGGCGTTCGTTTTCAGTTTACTTCCTGTCAATGAGGAGTGTATTACGATTGACGGGATAATCAGCGCCAATTTGTAGACCGTTTTCGCAAACGGAATTCTAAACGGTTGCGTAGGGAGTTGTATATTTCCACATTTTATCATCAAAACATAATGAATCCACAAAAGTACTTACAAATAATGCGTCAATGTGGTTAATTATGTCTTCTTTTAAAGTGAAAAAGTTCGATTGACAATCTTAAAATAATGATTTGTATATATTTTAAAAAATGTCTTCTGATTAGCTGGGGGTCGACGTAGCGTGACGGAAAAGCTGAGACTTTGACGCTTACTCGTCGTCCGTTGAAGGCGACGTCAACGTTCGCCCATTCCTAATAGGCTCAACTACATCAGAATCACCTTGTTTCACGAACGTCACCGTCCGTTTCCGTCTCTCCACGAAATATCGATCGTAATTCCGCCCTAAATCCGGAGACACAGCCGGTGAAATTTTGATGCAATGTTTTACAAACAACGTAGGATTTGATGCTTTCGCAGCGAATTATTGCATAGAAACTTTCTCGGTCTTCGGACCGGGTCAGGTTCTCCATCTCCGCCGACGTTTCGATGGAAGTCTTTTCCATCGAAACGTCGCAGGAGATGGAGAACCTGATCCGTTCGGAAGCCCGAGAGAATTTCACTGCTTTTGAAAACAATTTTTAATCCGAAACCCATTCCATCAACACTTCGCAAGAAAAAACATCATATTTCCCACGGTGCAGTGGCACAAAAGATTTGAAACAAATAAAAGACAAACAAAACCGCTCCAGGCGTGACTTTGTGGAAGTTTGTAATATTCATGATTAAAATGAAACTTGGTTTATACCCACACAAATAAAAAACCGACCCAGGTTTCGGCAACTAGGCTCCATTTACATTTCCACACCTAGTTGCCGAAACCTGGGTCGGTTTTTATTAAATTAATGTGGATTTAAATCAAAAATAATTTATATCACAAATAAAAGACGGTGTACTTAATAATAAAAAACATAGGCTACTGATTTGAAGAAACCGCGTTTTATGGCAATTTTAGCGGTGGGAATAGACTGTGAGGGGCTTATAAAAAAATGAAAGATGCGAATATAAGACAGCAAAGGCAATGGTGGACCCGACCTTGGCTTGTTATGGTGTGTTTCGTTTTTAGTTTTGTTGCACTGGAACTCATTTTTTCCGCAGAGGTACTCAATGAGTAGAATAACTGCGTAATGAGATTTCATTTTACTCAATTTTGAGTTGTGAGATTCACAAACACTATTGAAGACAATATCATTAATCGCAACATTCCAAATATAGCGCATAGCGATGCTTATTTTTACTTGGAGGCCTCTAGCTGGCTAGATTCATACTTTGGGATGGAATATAGTGCAGGTCCTATAGTTTGGCCCAAAAGAAAATGTGCACATAATTTTGGACCAAAAACTATGTCCATACAACTGTACCATGTCACACGGTCGACATCTGTTTTATCAAACTTATATGCAAAAATTGTATCAAAGTTTGATCGCGGGACACCGGCTTAAGGGACCAAGCGGTGACGTCCAAGTCACTCCTCGTGTATGGGATCGAAATATATTTATAAATTATTATATTCATAGCGAAAATTAGTGACAGCGGAGAGTCTGATGTCAGTAAGGGCGAGTCGAGCGTTTGTAAACAGTCAGAAGTACCGAAGGACTCCGGCATGGACTTCTTGTGGGACCCTAGCTCCGTTTGTCACTCCTCACTAGCATGCTTTCCTCTTCCTGACATCATGTTTTTAATAATTGATTTCCACCAAGTTTTGCTATAAATTTGCACTTCTCTAAGGAGTGTCGCGGCTATGACTGGAAGACGAAAGCCGGTAACGTGCTTCGAGATGACTCAAAGCATCGAAATGCGTCGAGCACATAAGTTTCTCGTGAATTCTTATTTTCAACGTTTCCGATTCCTAGAGACAATGTGGGCAAGTGACGCGATGGATGTTGGGAGGAATTAGATCGATGCACAGGCGACATGTTAGGCGAAAGGAGAAGTGGACACATTTCGTAACGGAGGAGAAATAACTGTCAAAGAGGGAGGAAGGGCGATGTCGACGATTCCAGAGGCGGGGAAGTCAACATCAAATGGCACCCAAGGTCGCTCAGGACACGGAGGAAAGGTCCGTTATGGAGCGCAGAACAAGTGAACGCAGAACAAGTGATCAACAGAGCAGCACCGGGGATGACATTTAGCATAACGGGAAATGAAAAGGAACTATTAGGCTATCGACAGAGATGTTTTGGCCGCAGAATAAATCGAGATCTTCTGGATAAACGGAAGGACGTTCATTTACGAAGCACTCTCCCAGTTTCTAGTTTCACTGCGCACTGTTCTCCTGACTGCTTTTTGGCCTGCGCATAGCGGCCGGGGGAACGTGCGAGGTTCTGATTTGTGCTGGGACGAGTGCTGCATGCCTGGTGTGGAATCACCCCGTGCCACGCACCCTCGTGGTGGTTTGCACGGTACTTCGAAGATGTAGATGAAGGAATCGAAAGAATCCAAGGGCATAGTTGCTGTGCCGACATCAAATTATGTGTAACAAAGTCCAGGGGGAAAATGCTATAGCTCCTGGAAAGTGGAATGCGGTTAAATACCATGGCGGAGGCAGTAACGCAGTCGCGACCCGCGGAAAATGCAGTTTGGAAAGGTGAAACAATAAAGGAGAGAGACTTCGAGAGTTCTACGTACAAAATGGCCTCATAAGAGCCGACAAATTTTTTGGCAATCATCGGCGAAGAAGGTACACTTGGAAAATGACAGGAGACAATGCAAGACTCCTACTTTACTCATTCTGGTGAAACGGCGACTAACAATAAGAAATTACGTCGGAAACAGCGAGAGTTAACTTTATGTGGATATATCGACAGTGATCACAATATGGCGATGATGAAATGTCCACTTAAATTTGGGAAGGTAAAAATATCAACGAAGAATCGCGTACAGGTGGAAATATTGGAAAATCAAGAAGAATAAATATACGAAAGAAGTAAAGTCATCAGTAAAGAAAGTTTTAAACCATCTTAAGAGAAACCAGATGGAAAACAGAAAAGCGGGCAAGAATTTCTAAAGAAGAATTGAACAGGATATTGGAAGATGAAGACTACGAGGATATAGATGAAAAAGGACACTATATGAGAAAATAGATGAAAAAGAACACCATGCGAAAAAATAATAATTCGATGCTGTTTAGGGCGTAAGAGATAGCCGTCAGGAATTGGTGAAATGCTCTCAGAGTTGCTCAAAATTTATCGATAGCCTTAGTTATTAAAAAGCAAAATTAAGGTACAAAATATGCAGATTCGTCCACGAATGTATTTTTGAAGAACACTTTTTCTAACTATTGCAGTCAACTGTACCACCATGTCCACTGAATTAACGCATTATTACTTCAACTATTGCAGTAATTTACTACTAACACGGTAAAAATATGACGAGAAGATATCTTTATTTTACTACCACCCAATCCCCTGGGACAATTCGCTTAAAACAACCAGTTTTAATCGGGTTTAAAAATGCTATTTTCTACATCTTTTACACGCTCACGCATCTAACACATTGTAATTTCAAGTTCAATTTGCGAAAGAAAAGAGCATGGGAAGGTAGGATTTTGTCACTCATTTCAGATAAAGGACGCGTTTTTCTACAAGTAGTCAGAATAGGAATTAAATTGCAAACAAGAAATTTAACGGCGGCACCCTCTTAACAAAGCCACGAATATGATTCTCCAAGCTGCATAGAGAGGGATGGTGTGACACAGCACGGCATTCTCGCTGGTAAAGGGGGAGTGTACACACAAGTCTTCCGCGCTCTACTTGGCAGCAAGGGACACCAACCAGTAAGCCAAGTAAGCTCCAATTTCATCGAATGACAAATGCGTGGGCAGGCGGTGGACTGCCTCCCACGGGTAAGGCGGCCTCTGCTGAGATCAGAGGATGTGTCCCTCCCCCCCACGAGAAAAGAAAGGATGGCCGTCGCCGTTGCCGGGCATCGAAGTCTCCGGGAGGCGCGCGTGTCGCCACTCGTCGGCATCGCCGTTAGGAGGCTGGAGCGGTAATCATGGACGAGCACGTTTTAATAATTTTTTAATTACGTCGAAATGAAATTCTTGGACCGCATCTGTTTATGCGTTGGTACTCATCATACAGGTAGTCATGGGAATAATAAAAGAATATTATTTCAATTTTTTTCAATAAATTGAAGTGTGTTATGAATAGAGTTTTTGGCGCGGTATTCGAAATTTAGACGAAATTATACTTAAGTGTTTTTTTCGAATATTGTACTCGGCGTGACACTTTTATATTTTTCTAGCAACAATCATAACAATAAGAAATATATTATTTCGCGTTTGGATGAAAATCTGCACATACATATGTATTGGAATTTTCACGAAATATATGTCATGTGCCAAAAGGCTACGTATTAAAATAGCACTGAATTGCCGAAAAAACAAATCGGTATGATGCAGTTCATTTCACTTCTCTCTCTATATATCACTAATGAGAACACGTCTGCAAAGTTCCATGTAAATCTGTACATACACAAAAATAGCCCCAAGAACCTTAAATGGGGTTGATACTGGGATGGGATGTGACCGGGATTCTTCGTCACAGTTCCCGACTGTGAAACCCCCGAACCAGTCGCAACGCCAAAATCCTATGATTTAGTCACGGGTGAGATTCTGGATTCAAGCAATTGATATCCCGCGGATAGTGGCGTAACAACGGTACATCCCCCCCCTAAAATGTTGAGGAAGGCGCCAATATATATAAAGAAGGGGGTGCAAAAGGCGCACTCAATTAATATGACACCACAAAGAGACAGGGCTTCGGTTCTAGTGAAAGATCGGAAAATCTCAATTTCGAGTTTGAAAAAACAAATTTTATGATTTTTGGAGGGTAGTTTTTAGGCTTTAAGATACTTTTTGAAAGGGGGGGCTCGAAAACACTAATCCCCTCCCACAAAATCCGCAATGTCGTAGCTATGTCAATTGCATGGCTGCGGTCGAGGAGCTATGATATCGGCACGTCTCCAGAACGAGAAAAATCACGAGAGCGACACCGCTCATGAGCAAATCACTCCGGAACTAACGGTATCGACGAAAGGATCATATGAATCACGAAGCACAAAGAACGACGTTAGAGAAAAAATCCCACCGGAGCGAAGGGAACGATACCTTTCCCGGAGCTGTGATTTGGCGAATCCTATCACGACAATGAGTCGTAGATAATCATGCAAACGCAAGAAGTCCTTTCGGGTAAATAAACATTATCAGGGTTGAAATTTCACCCGAACTCGTTCATATACCTAAGGGGATTTTTTTCTCGTTTTTCAGTCATACACCCTGAGACTGCGAATAGTCCATATTTCGTTATTTATTGATTTATTCAGTGTCCTGACGTTGGTTTGGTGGGTTTCACACAGTCCGCAGGGCGAATACCGGGCCTATACCGCTCCCTATCAGTTATGCATATGCCAAAGCCAGATTTAAGGGGAATTGCGCAATTGTGCAGCCACGACCACGACCGCGGTTGGCCGCACGCGACCGATTTTAAAAAGGACATGCTTTTCCCAACGCACATTAAGGAAATATGGCCCGCTTGTTCTGCCGGCCACACTTGTGTCAACCAGCCTAGAACCGGCTTAATTTTTGCGGCCACCATTCACATACACGACATGCGCACGCGTGTGCGACCAGATCGGAGCCAGATATCATACTATGGAGCTGGCCGCACGGCTGGTCACTCTTTTGGTCGTTCGATCTACGGCCAAGACCAGCTGTCGGTCGTGGCTGCAGACGCAATAGTGCCCCATTGCCCTTAACAATCCCTAAAGAGGCAAGAGCATACGGCGGTGGCCACAGTTGTTATTGTTCCATTCTCTTTGTTGCTGTAGTTGCCGTTTTTGTTGAATCTGTTCTTCCTTCTCCCAGTATCTCTGCAATTGTGGCCAAAAAAAAACACCTTTGACTTGACTTGCCGGCGAAATCATCAGCTTCGGCACACGGGAAACTGTCAGCGCTGTCGGAGCCGTCGGAGCTCACAGCCCCCATACGAAGAGGGTGTGGTCACGGAAGGTGTCCCCGTCTCATGCTCAGGGATTTTTGCTCCGAGTCCGAACGCGGCCCAAGTCCACGGGAGAGAAGAGAGGATACGACGGGGGGGAGGGGGGGGGGGGGCGTCCACCTTATCCCCTCATTTTCTGTCTCGGCGAGCTGCGCGAGTACGGCACCTGCGGGAAGACGGCGGAGGGTGGGGGGGGGGGGGGGTGAGGGTTGTTGTAGGCACGACGACTCTAGAGGTCCTACATTGGGAATGGTAATACAGTGCCTTCAAACGTCTCGTGGCTGAGGCGCCTCAAAAATGACAAAATGTTTTTCTAGACATCGGAAACAAAGACAGCAGGTAGCCTTTTTACCGGCTCCGATAGGCGCCGGCAGTCCGAGCTGGTAGCGCACACAAAAGGAAGCAGGTAGTAGCCTAGGATGAACAGGCGACAACCCCGGGCCGCCACCTAGACCAATAAGTCAAGTCAAAGATATTTACTGCTAGGCTTACCATACGTCCTGGTTTAGCCGGGACAATCCAGGTTTGAAGGGTCTGTCCCGGAATGTCTCCGTTAAGATGGTTGGAGCGACTTTTGTTTATGTACAGATTTGCATGAAAATTCACACACGTGTTATCATTAGTGATTTCTATAACTAAAAGTGAAAAAAATTACATCATACCGATTGAGCTGTTTATCAATTCAGAGCTTTTTTAACGCTTATTGTTAGCCTTATGGCACATGAGATATATTTCGTAAAAATTCGATTGCATGTGAACAGATTTTCTTCTAAACGCGAAATCATATTTTTCTTTTTGCCATATTTGTTGCTAGCAAATATCAATTCGTCACGCCTATTCCAATGTTCCAAAGCAAAATATTTCAGTTTTATTACCTCTAGATTTTGAATGCCGCGCTGAAAACTGTTGTAGTAATGTGTTTTAATAATTAAGGAAAATATTTAAAATATAATTCTTGTATAATTTCCATTCCTGCCTCTCTGGTGAGTTCCGACGCATAAACAGATGCACTAAAGGTATAATTGAGCGATATATCATTTCACCAAGAATTTGATGAGTCTGACCTCCTTTTAAAGAAAAAAACCTCATATTTCCAATGAAATCAAAAGATTAACCCCTTGTTGAACTACCTTTCGAGCGATTTGCCTAAAAATATAAGCTGTTTTACATCGGATAGATTACGGCTCTGCGCTCAAGAGGGAGAATATTGAAAATATTAGGGATTGGTGTAAACCGGGACCGTCACCTAGGGGCATAAAATGTCTTCCAAGGCGCGGGTAACCAGCTGTTTGGTCATTCTGGCGAGGGAAACCTGCACCCGGCAGCAGAGATCTGCTTTCACTGCGCCCGTCTGCATTTAATTACAGGCTTACGTTGTTGACGCCGGCTAACGCAGGTCGAAGACGGCAGCAGGTGGGCAGGTAACCTGCTTTCTTAATATTCGCGGCCTAACTCAGGGCTGCTGACCCGGGGGGAGGGAGACTGGGGGGGGGGGGGCGGCGCCTTGAGAGAGAAAGGGAGAGAGCGACGGGGGCTGAGGAGGAAGATAAGAGAGGAGTGACGAGCGCAAACGCCCATTCACTCCACCACCCCCTCCCCGCACCCCTGAGACTAGACGAAGACGACGAAGGCTCGTTACGAACCCAACCCCTAAATTGGGGAGGAGAAAAGCAGGGGGGAGGGTACCCTCGAGGCTCGGTCGGTTGCTTTAAGGTAGTATGAGCGAAATATCACTTAGCCTAGAATTTTATGAAATAAACTTCATTCTAAAGATAAAAAATCCAATCTTTCTAAATGATATCATAATATAAACCCCTTGCCGAACTACTTTTCGAGCATTTTGCCTTAAAATGTAAGCTGTTTTACATGGGATAGATTACGGTTGTGCACAACAAAAGGGAGAATATTGAAATAATTATTAATTAATAATATTTAGATTTCGTCAAAAAACTAACGGTGTATATGTTTTCTCAATTATTTATGAAAATTAATATATTATTCATCGCAATATTGTTTACAGAATGGAAAAAAAACCGTCTGTTGTGAAGGCGTTTTCACCGTACGGTTTAAAAAAAAATGAGTCAAGTTAGAGACTTAAGTAGTGTTATTTATATAGTTACTGAGAATTTTTTGTCATATATAACTATATTTTTGCGCCATTAATATTACAATATTTATTTCATGGTCCTTACAGACGCCGAAATCAAAATAATAAAATTCGACTATGGCCTACATTATGACTAGGGAACTATGTTACTCAAGCTACCATAAATTTAAAACTTTTTGTGCTCACAGCATAAGCGAGACATTCGAAGGGTAAGAGAGGCGAACCCCGAGTAATTCGACGACAGCATTGATGTCCGGTTTCACAATGTCTTATCAAAATTATCACGGTATAATAACAGATGTGGATGCGCTCTACCATCGAAAACGTCAACGAACTGACAATTGGATGTACAGTACAGTCTCAATTATCCACGGTAACATGGACTCAAGTTGTCATGGATGAATTAAAAATAGGATACTATTTATTACTAAGGTAACGTGTCGTGCATAAACTACGTTACCGTTTTCGGTGATTTTTTCACCCCCCCCCCTCCCCGTCGTTGACAACCGCAGTGTTTTTACTAACCCCCCGATATGAAACGTTGCGTCTACAAATGACACTTTCAATTCAAAAATATTTTCTCAATTATTGAGTTTAATTGTAAGGATAGGTTGAAATAAGAAAAATAAATGAGCCGAACTAGATATAATAGATCTATTCAAAATTGGAACAAGTAATATTAATTTTTAAATTCTAAAAATCACGGCGCAAGGTACTATGCTGATCTACTTTGTTCTCTCCCCTCCCCACATTTCTGACTGCTTCCTTGAAAAATGTTGTCACGAGGTCGCTATTTAACCCGCGATAAAGTTAAAATGTAAGCAATTTGATGGTATGAGGACATGCAACATTCTAGAGGCAGTGGTTCAGTTACATAGGGTTAAATTAGAAGCTTGGGGTGTAAGAAACACCCACGCGTGCCCTTACTCATGTTAAACTCTATAGTATTGTCGACGCGATGTTGGCGAGTAAGAAAACTACATAGGCGCATAGTAACAGCTACGTTACTTTGGGTAACCTCCCCCTCGTTACCCGCCATATTTTCAGGCAACCCCCCTAAGTTGGTAACGTAGTTTACGTACACGACGACTAAGCTACCGGTTAAGGTAGGTTAAAATGGAAGTGCGTTATGATCCTCCAGATATTTATATGCGCTGGGCCTTATCTACCTAAACAATTTATTTCTTCATTTCAGCATATTTCCTACTCCTCTTTTTCCCCTCCATCAAACCTTTTCCCTTTCTTTCCTTCCCCCGCTGACCCAAAATCCTCCACTCTATCACGGCCTTCAGTAACTCTTCGCCCCTCATTACCTCTTCCAAAACACCTGCTCTGTCTCTTCCGTGTCTCACTCAAAAGTTACCTCTTCTACTCACCATACCAAGGACGTCCTCGTTTGTCTTCCTTTCTGTCCTCCGCACTTTCTCTAATTTCTTCCACAGCCACATCTCAAACGTCGGCAGTGCAATGTCTTTCTCTTTCCTCCATGAGTCCACGTTCCTGACTTAAACAACGCAGCATTCCATATTTAACTCTTCACCAGCCTCTTCTTTAAATTCCTACTCAAGAAGGAATGCTAATAAGCGAACATACATTGAGACAAAAATAAGAAATTTCCATGCTTTTTCGAATTTCACCTTTGAAACATAAAAAGATAAGTACTTTATATTTTTATTTTTTATATAGTACTACTTAGTGACGTCATTCTCCGTGAATTAAAATATCGAATCCATTGCCAAATTCTAACATCCGTTTGCATGAGCTCAGCTGGCTTGGTACAGATACAACGTTAAGTATCTCTACCTTGGATAATGCAAAACCTTATTGAATCGGGCCACAAAAATCGAGACTTCACTGTATAATTTATTTATTTACTGAGTAGGTACACTGCAAGTTGGCAATACGCCTGGAGGTAACTACAAGACTGAACTTATATTATTGAGCGTGTTTACATACCCCTAATAATAAATTAGTCCCATTTTATATTAAATGAATACTTGCATACCTCTAATTACAGAAAAACCATGACTACACTAACGTCTTCTACATCTCTTCCAAAATGAAAGTAATCTTTTATGAAAGGGTTCAAAAAGTTCCCCACGTTGACTGTTCCACCCTTCGATTCCCCCATTTAGAAATGAAGTATGTACTTACAAAACCCAAGCTCTTAATGAGCACTACTTTACCGTAAAAGCTACGTCATCTAACAGTCAAAAGTTAGCCAGGCATTATAAAACCACGCGCGAGTGTGTCTGTAGGTACGAAACAAAGACTCACTCTCGCACTGTCTCACACTCTCACTCTCAGAATCGCGGGCGCGCGACGAAAAACGGTTCCTCTCGCTCTCTTGGGATTTGGGAGGAGGAGACAGGCGGAAATTGGAGGTAGGAGGAGTTGAGTGAGGAAGGAGAATCTGAGGAGGGGAAGATGAGTGTGTCGTCCTCGTCCATGAAGCTCTACCTTCAGGTAGTTTGAGCGAGATATTTCCCTAGTCATAATGGAGATCATATTCTAATCTATATATATTAATTTTGTAGCGTGTCAGTCAGTCGTTCTGTATCCATTTTTTGTTTATTTCTCTCTCAAGTTTTGAGCTAGAGAAATGAGGTTTGGTGTATTAAATGTGGATTCTCTGTCTGTATGAATTGGTAGTAGTTTTGGATTTTTATCAGTTGATGGTGCAAAGAAAAATTAAAAACCGTGGCTATTATGCTCATAATCCGTAAAAACTGCTAGAAACAACGATGAATTTATTTAGGTTAGCAACGGTGAAGTAAACAAACAGTACTCATTAAATTACGATCAGTTACAAACCGTATGGGCATATAAACGTTGTTAATGTATCTTTTTCAGGTAAATGTTGATTGCACTACGATATATGTATTACTTTAATTTCATTTCTTTTATTTCCCTTGATACGTATATAGCTACTTTTACGCGAATGAAGTTATTTAGTGAAGATATTTAGAAATTATTCGGGTGAATGTTTAAACGTATGCCACTCCAAAACAATAAGGGGGCCTTCAAAACAGAAGGTTTTTTTGCGATTCTGTAAAAATTACTGCGGTGAGTAATACATTATTTTTATTTATTTATAAATAGTTGAGAAAACATACAAACTACACACCATTAGTTTTTTGACGAAATATAGAGTAAATAAATTCCTATTTTTTATATTCTCCCTCTGGAGCGCAGAGCCATAATCTATACAATGTCAAGCAGCTTATATTTGTAGGCAAATTGATCGAAAAGTAGTTCGGCAAGGGGTTAATATTTTGATATCATTGGAGCTTTAAAGGTGAGCTTTCGTCTCGCACTTTCAAATTTTTTTTTTGAAAAACGTAGGAAACTGACGAAATTGAATGTGATACCTGGGAGTAGAGGAAGAATGCGGATTTGTAAAAATGTAATAATCATACCGGTGTGACTATTAGTTTTTGAGATATGGACGTTTGAAAATGACCAATTTTTCGATTTTTTCGTCCGTTTTCGACGCCATATTTGGAGGTTTTCACGAACAACCGTTAGAGGGATAACACTAATTTCACCTCTACAATATGCCTTTACCCCACCCCCCCAACAAGCTTACGGGCCTATGGAGTGAAACAGGGGTGCTAGGGTGGGACGGTACGCGGGCCCGATTTGGCCATTTTCAAAAGTGAAAAACGCATTTCTTGTGGAAATGGTAAAGTGGAAATGGGCATTTCTGGGAGTCGAGGACGTTTCAAAATGATGATTTTCAAGGCATTTTCGTGATTTGGAAATGGGCATATCTGGGAGTCGAGGACGTTTCAAAATGATGATTTTCACTGAGTTCCCGTGATTTGGAAAAGCGGAAAACGATTTCCCCTTCCGTAACTTGCCCTGAACCCACCCCACAAAGAGGTTTGCGGGCCAATGGAGTTAAACACGAATTGGTTATAATCAAAAGTGAAAAACTCATTTTCGTGAGATTGAATAGCGGAAAACGCATTTTTAGCGCGATCGATAACGAGAAAATGGGCATTTCTGGGAATGGTTGAAGTTTCAAAATGTTATTCTGTGTATTATTTTAAGAATAGAATCCCTCACGCTCATTGGTGATTATTGGTGAGCATTGGTTGAAGTTGCAAAATGTTATTCTGCGTATTATTTTAAGACTACAATCCCTCACGCTTATTGGTGATTATTGGTGGGAATTGGTAGAAGGCTAAAATGATATTTCGCGTATTATTTTAAGAATAGAATCCCTCACGCTTATTGGTGATTATTGGTGAGCATTGGTAGAAGGCTAAAATGTTATTTCGCGTATTATTTTAAGAATAGAATCCCTCACGCTCATTGGTGATTATTGGTGGGAATTGGTAGAAGGCTAAAATGATATTTCGCGTATTATTTTAAGAATAGAATCCCTCACGCTTATTGGTGATTATTGGTGAGCATTGGTAGAAGGCTAAAATGTTATTTCGCGTATTATGTTAAGAATAGAATCCCTCAGGTCACAACGTTAATATAAGTGGGCTTTTGTTAGAGGCTAATGATATAGTATTGTTGACTGAGTTCTCTCGGGTAGTGTGGAAGGGGGAAATTAACTGTCAACAGTTGGAAGTTAATTGTTGAGAGTAGTTGGCATTAATCAATCTCTGACTTGCGTGTGTGGTGTATGGTCGCCATGATTTGCCAATCGTGTACGCTCAATTAGGAAGTGTAAATCCTCCATTTAAAGTGATACGTGAAATGTTATTAGTACAGTGGAATGAATGTGAGTGAAAAGGAAGTGTAAATCCTTCATTTGAAGTGAAATGTGCATTGTTTACTGCGGTGGAATGAATGGAATTGCATTGTAGTAAATGGCTGTTGCGGGGCGAGTTTGAGTGGAAGGAGGGAAGAAACTGTGTAGAAAAGGTGTGTATATGCTAGAGAACCAACTGCTCGATCGCTGCGCTACGTACAGTGGAAAAGAGGAAACGGCATTTTTTCACAATATGGCGGAGAGGAAAAAACGCACTTCTCAGGTTTGAAAGTTTCTCATTTCTAAAGTAGTTGATGCATTGTTGTGTTGAAAGTGTTAAACAAATTTGCAAAGCTTGCATAATAAGTGAGGTGAAATTGGTTCTGATATCTCTGTTTAAAGTGGGTGAAAATCGCGAAAACAAGTGCGAGACGAAAGCTCACCTTTACCGTTTTTTTCTTTAAAATGAGGTCAAATTCATAAAATTCTAGGTGAAGTGATTTTTCGATCAAACTACCTTAGGAGTACGGCATTATGGCATCTCATCGCTGAAACTCGCTTAAATGCTTGGCAATAAATGTTTTTCCGTAGAGGCATGTTTACTCACCATCTCTTCCTCATGTATGTACTGGATAGGTCTGTTTTGGTTGCGTTGTCCGTAATTTAGCAATCTAGAGCTTTACTTGTCTATTACCACCCAACTTTCCTGCAACGGGCCATTTAAGGTGGCTGGGGCAGAATTTATCATTAAGTGCACAATTTTATATTTCTTTTTTAATTTGAAGATGTTCAAATTCAGAAGTGTTGCCAATTTATTGTGGTTCAAATAGCAGAACATAAAATAAGAGACGAACACATAATAAAAAAACAAGAAGAATATCAACAAAATACCATAAATAAAATCGATAAAGAGGGAGTGCTAATTATTTTCAGAGAGGTGAGAGAAGAGAACCAGGTCTGTAAATTCAAGTAGGAGATAGATAAAACCATAGAGTAAACATATACTATATATATATATATACAGTATGCCAAGAGGGTGGCCGATAAAAAATATACACACGGAAAAAAGAACACTTACACATAAAAATTTTCGATATTTCGGTGAAGTCTAGCTCCACCTTTCTCAAGGTTTAAGGTAGGAAAATATCGAAATATCGAAAATTTTTATGTGTAAGTGTTCTTTTTTCCGTGTGTATATTTTTTATCGGCCACCCTCTTGGCATACTGTATATTTATCACCCGAGTGATTTTCCTGGAAGTTTTATATATATATATATATATATATATATATATATATATATATATGATATGTTTACTCTATGATAAAACGTATAAACGTTGTCAGGTAGTGAATTAAGCAAAGAGAGTAGGTAGAAAAAATTGTTATAGTTTGGAGAGCGATAATCTGGGAACTAGTAAATGGAATTGAGGATTAGGTAATATCAAAATTGTAAACCTTATTGAATCGATGAAGTGCCAGGGGCCAAAAAAATACAATTTAAATTTCAATGTGGTGAGATCTTACAATATCACCTGGCGTTTTCTCAGCATGCCCTAACTGAGGATTGTTTACGAACTAGAAAACTATGGCAACAAATAGCTTTTGATAGTTTTCTGTTAATCTTAAAAACGATTCCAAGACCAAATTCTGCGACCACCAGCAGCACATTTCCGCGTGCAAAAATTGACATCTGCGCCACGTTCCGACTAAGTTCTTATTACTTTCGCCCTAATTTCCAAAATCCAATTAGTTCGAGTCCGAATAAATTTTTCGATTCGGATTCGAAAAGTTATATAACCCAGAATATTAATCGTCATTTATATTTTTATTTGATATTCTTTTCTGTGGATGAGGATGCGGATTAATCAAACGGACGGATAAAATAAGAAATGAAGAAGTTTACAAAAGAGTAGTAGTAGAAGAGGAAAGGTTCATACAGAACATTGAAAAGAAGAGAAGAACCAGATGGATTGGACACACCCAGAGGCATAATGGGTTTGTCAAGAATTTAATTGAAGGGAAAATAGAGGGAAAATTCACAAGGGGAAGCCAAGGACTAAATACATAAACCAACTAAAGAAGGGGAGGAAATAAAGAATAACTACAAGGGAGTAAGGGAACTAGCACTAGAGAGGGACGGATGGAGGGCTGCAGTCATGCAATATTAGGATTGAACGACCAATGATTATGATAATTCTTTTTTAGTTGTAACCAGATGTTCAACTGGCAACACTCCAATCCCCTCTAAGGCTTTTCTTCTACTAAATTAACATCATCCGATGCATATAATTTTGTTGAACACGGTCCCTAACCTTCCGTATGTAGCCCTGAGGATGTTATTCCGTACGTAGCCCTGGGGCCTAATTCTGTAACTCGTAGCTCCGGAGCTAACTGCCTAAAAGAGCTAAAATAAGCTCCTAGCTCCAATTCGTATTCTGTATTGCATCTCAAGGCGCCGGAAGAAGCTAGAGAAGGCTCCGGAGCTTATTTAGCTCCTCATGGTATTCTGCAACGGTCCCGAAGCTCTTTTCGGAGTCCCAGCATGCCTCAGATCGGAGCTCCGGCTAGCGCCAGCCTCGAGACCGCGCTAGGAGTATTCTTCAGTGAAATCGATGCGCATTCCCGCAGTGTTTTGTTGATTTTTCGTGATGTGTGCATGTTGTTGTGAATCAGATGATATTATTTTCTCTTTCTTGGTAGTTTTTCTTGAGGTGATACTCTTATCTACCGCGGCGGAAGAATCAAGATACTCAAAGGATTTATTTTTTAACCTATTTTAACCAATAAATCCCATCCCTGTTTACATCATGGAAAATTATTTCGATGTCAATATTGCTGCCTTACTTGTCTTTCGGAGATCAATTCGTGAACATTCGTCGATAAATACGTGTTTTGCATGGTTACTACGTTATTCCATTGAATTTCTTTGTCATTTATACTGTTGAGAATCGTTTTTAAATTAATAAAACTGTAGGCATTGAGCTAAGTCGATAGGAGCACTTCCTTTGTCATATAACAAATGTTGTAATGCTTTCACATTTGTTCTTATTTTGATGTTGTTAACCCGCAAGGATATGATCGTAAACTCCATTTTTATCAACTAATGATCAACTTTTTTATTATTGTTAAACAAGTTCTTAATGTGTGGCCGAGTACGATCAATGCGCTTACGTATTAATACCATTATTTCAACAGCAGTTCGAGGTGTTACTCTTAATATTGACATTGCTGCGTGAAGAGAAGGAAAATGCACGATAGAATGTTTAGGTAAGGTACGATTATGGAAGTTCAATCGATGAAAAAAAAGCTATATGTATAAATGCATGTCTATGTTAAAGTGATCATACGCATGCACTCGCAGAATATGATTGTTCATATGCATAAACCAATATAATTAAATGATGTAAATCAATTGCTAATTAGTTCGTTTCCGTAAGTGAAAAGTGAGCGTATCATGCTATACAGATTCTTCAAGTACTAGCTGCCTAACGTAGAACGTTCTTAAGGTACCTTATTAATAATTTAAGTTGCATAAGTATTCATCGGTAGTTCCGTAGAACTTTGAAAATAAAAGTTCTACGGAGAACTTCAAGTAAACGTCGCCAATCTTCCTATATGAGCATAACATGTGGGTATAAATTATAGCTGCACACTTCAGTGGGAATTCCTAAATAATGGTAATTTTCGAAGTGTTGAGTGCATTTTGTAGATTTAATAGTAGTTTTTCGCAGAAAATATAACAGAATAACAAATATATCATCAGTTAATGGCCGATCTATTGCATTTATCATCATGTATGTACTTACATCACCGACGTTCGTATACACGATGGAATGGTAAAACAATGAACTAACCTATAGATTAACGCCTGCTACGAATAAAGCATTTTACCTTAGATTTACTTAAATTAACCATCAAGAATATGAAAATTTTGAAAAACATTGAGGAAATCATATTATTTTCAACTCGCCGTTCACAGAAACAGCTGTTGAGGATGACAAGTGTTATGCTAGATTACTATAATAATTTGCTCTCTTAAGTAAAAAATCAACTGATTCAGGTAATAATGTTCGTTATCAAGGTGTTTAATTTTTGCTTTGTTCTTCTTCTCGATGCGAACAAACTCATAAAATCATATAATTGCGCATGCATTAAGCTGACGTTTTCACAGCCTTCCATATGTAAACACGTTAAACTCGGCAGGGTATTCCTGGATAGTCGTAATTGAGAATTCTATAGCTTGTAAAATAGTCTGTATATTGCTAAAAAGGTACTTTTTTATATGTTAAAGTCGTACAATCAGTAATGCTTCAGTATTATTTACTTTTGCTATTCTCAACTGCTGTCTGCTATTTTCCGGAAGCACAAGCCGGAAAAACGTCACGAAAAATGAAACGACGATTGTGATTGGCAGATCATTCGCTCGCAGGAATTTAAATTTACCACTTCGTATGCTGACTTTTCTCCACCCCGATTCGGAGCTAGAGTTAGCTCCAGTGAATTACAGAATACTAGTAGGAGCTAATTCTTGGAGCGAGCCGAAGCTCTTAGCTCCGGAGCTACGAGTTACAGAATTAGGCCCCTGAGGGTATTATCGACCAAACGTTGGCGACGCTTTAAGGAGTTCTATTTCAACGACCAACATCTCGCGAATCCAAGAATAACATTGGGGGTAATCTCCTTCCCTCTCTTCGATACGGCGAAAAGAGAGAGGGGGAGAGAGAAAGAGAAGATGTACCAGGGGATGCTTCTCGTGGTTTAGACTGAGAGACAATATGTAAAAAGCATTCTGATTCCCGCTCAATCAGTAAAATATGCACGAGCAATTTACAAAGTGTGTTTGGAAAATCCTATTTAAGCAAGTAATTACTGTTTTGATAACCACATAAACAGATACCGCATCAAGAGTCAGGCTATCACAGATTGCTCTGAGGAAGACATTATTTACCATCACCCTTCAAATACATAACAATAATATGGGCAGTTGCTTGACTATTGTCCCAAAAGAATCATTGCACTAAATCCTCTACCATGAAAGAGAAATTCGAAAAGAAGTCTAGGAGAATTAAGAATATTTACGTGCAACGTATCTTGCACTGTCTTAAAAACTGACTAGAGATGTTGAGACAAATTGATGAGTAGAGAGAACAAATTAGTCTCTTAAATTCTTAATAAATGTTGTCTCAGGACTGGCAATGATGTAAAATATCGAAATTGGTCCCTTAAAACATTAATCTGTAGAAAATTGCAAAGAGTTCTTCTTTCGTCTCTGAAACTCTCACAAGTCGCCTACTCTTTACGTCAAAAAAATCACCTAAAATGTCGCAAAAAGTCGATAATTCTCAAAATACCACGTTTTATTTTCCTGCAAAGCAAACAATAACAAATATACTCTACCGATTTCGGCGAAGTCCACTTCTTTGGGTTTCTTAGCCGAATCAGCTTGGTCGTTTCTAACAATTGCGTACATGACTTCGAAATTCGATAAGATGCAATTGGGTTCATCTGTGCTTCATGACAGCTAAAATACCAGGTATATCCCGAATAGTTGGGCTATTACACGAGAATCTGGCAACTGATACTGGGCAGTTAAAGCATCTGAGCATTGAGATTTAATTACGTTCACGGAGAAAAGTGCAGCCTTGATCGCTAGTAACTCGGCCGTATGAGTACTGCATTGCGATACACTCTAAAAATTTAGCCAATTTGAATTGCGCATGTAAGGACGTTTTCGTGAGAGACTATAGGGAGGATTTTAAGAAAAATAATGAATATTTTGTATTTAAATAAGCACCTATATTACACATTGGCAAGCCTTTGATTCGATGTTTTACAGTATCGATAATTTTGATCCAAAAATAGGAGATATCCATTAAGTTATCGCAGATCGGAACATCAACGAACTTTTTCGCACACGAATACTCCTTTGAATGGTCGGGATGTGGGTATTAATTGTGGTAGACAGAAAGGAAGACAAACAAGGAAGTGCTTGGTAAGGTGGGTGAGGAGAATTGACTTCTCAAGGAGATTAGGAATAGGATAAGTAGGTGGTTGGAAGAGGTAATGAGGGGCGAAGGGTTGCTGAAGGCTGTGATAGCGGGGTGGTTGTTGGGCAAGCGGGGAAGGAAAGAAAGAGAATAGGTTTCACGGACGGCATGAAGAAAGGTAGGGCTTACGCTGATATGAAGACAGAAATACATTTGGTAGACAGAGCCCTGCACATGTTCCATAGAACTTTTACTCAATTTCATTAAAACTATCTTAACCGGTAAATTATTTAAAAAATAATAAATTGAATTGGCAGAAATTGTGTAGATGTTTGCGCCTATAAAAATCAAGATTTTTACTTCCGTAAAGGAAAACCTACCCTGACCGGAATATTGCTATAATATTGATGGTAAAAATATCGATAATTGTGATTAGAATTCCCATTCCCAGAGGGGGCTCCCTTTGCGGCAGGAGACGGCAGAAGAGACGAGTCTGTGAGCTCATCCCGTGTGTCCCTCTCACGCTGGAAGGAGGGGAGAGTAGCCACTTGTGCGAACTTAAAACAGAGAGAGAGACAGGGCCTCTTCTCCACTTCCGACGAATTCCTTTCCCCGCACACTCAACTACCGCCGCCGACCGGTTCACCTCCCCCCCCCCCCTCTGCTTCCCCGCACCCCCCTTCACTCCGATCTTCCCCGCCTCGCCGGGCGGAGGAGGAGGAACATGCGACTGCGATGGCCGGACGCCCGTGCAGCCCGAGCACGCCAGCCACACCACCTGCAGACTCTCTACGTACAGTCTCCGCCCGGCCGCCATACGACATCCCGTACGTGGGGGGATGTGCAAACATTTGTTGCCGGGGTTGAACATGTCTGGGCGTGGCACGCTGCAGTTTTGCATTCCCTGAAGAAAGATATTTCTCGAGCAACGACGCAATCGCGCACTGGATACGGGCGATATTCCCGCGAGCGTTTCCAGTTGGAAACAGGTGATCATTCGGCTCCGAATCATCACCTGTTTTCCTCGGAGTTTATCTGATACGTGGGCTTTGACCTCAAATGAAAAAAAACCTTGGTTCCGTTCACCGAGAAATGTATTGTACGACGCGTTCCGTCATACTAAGGTACAATGTCCAATGGCGTTGGATATTTAATTATTCAGTGAACACAACCAAATTTATATTTAACTAAGTTCATAATGGTGTTCCATCACATCTCGTTGAATATACTTTACGACGGCATTATCTTCATATTGCATCATGTGACATAGAAATGGCACGATTCCTTGAGCGCAACCGTCTGAGAGTCCGGTTTTCAGATTTGCTTTATTTTTTCGTCAGAGTTTTTATGCAGCTACTAATCAGAAACAAGGAAGGAGACTCTGCGCCACACGTGGTAAGGGACGAGTTGAAAACGACGACGAATTTTTGTAATTAGCAACAAATTACAATGGAAATTTTCATCCACTTCACAATTATTTCTCACGAATCAGCTCTAAAACGGCCTAGTTCCATGTGTTAGCCCTCAGAAGCAATATTTTGATGTTCGACCAGCAGTCGGAACAATAAAACAAGAAAAGTAACTTAATGTGTTCATCGTAATCAAACGCCATTTTAATGATCGCTAAGATTTATTCCCGGAGTTCCTCGCTTCGTGGAAACTCACGGTAAGATTTATCGTGCGAAATATTGTGTGCGATATATTGATGCAGAGAAAATCTCAGAAAAAAACTTGTGCCATGGGACTCATCCGAGGGACAACCATCATTACCCTGGCCAGGGGTGGATGAAGGTCATTCTTCTTCCCGGAGTTATGGGGGGTATGAAATATCTTATGATTACCTTTTTTTCCGTGTTCCCAGGAATCGTGGGGGTGGTCGCCCCCCCTGCACCCCTCCTTAATCCGCCCCTAAATTCCTCTCATTTTCTCTAGCTCTTCAAATATATTAAAGTGGAGACTATTCTAAGGAAATAAACTACTACCATCAATAATACCACTGCGTCCAAAAAACCTCAGGTTTTTCGGTAGTTTGAGCGGAATATCACTTTCCCTAGAGTTTGATGAATTTGCCCTCATTTTTAAGAAAAAACTCCCCATCTTTCCAATTATATCAAAATATTGCAGAACTACTTTTCGAGCAATTTGCCTGAAAATACAAGCTGTTTTACATGGGATAGTTTACGGATGTGCGCTTCAGAAGGAGAATATTGAAAATTTGAATGTATAACACCTGGATTTCGACAAAAAACTAAATGTGTGTAGTTTGTATGTTTTCTCAACTATTAATAAAAGTTAATCTATAATACTCACCGTAGTAATCTTTACAGAATCGCAAAAAACGTTCAGTTTTTAAGGTTTTTTAGCCATACGGCATGAAAAAATGAGACAAGTTAGAGACTTAAGTCGATAAATTTATTTAATTACTGAGAATTCTCGTCATATATAACTACCTATATTTT
Source organism: Pyrrhosoma nymphula (assembly GCA_963573305.1). NCBI lineage: Eukaryota > Metazoa > Arthropoda > Insecta > Odonata > Coenagrionidae > Pyrrhosoma > Pyrrhosoma nymphula. Next base: position 81,098,166 of record OY754333.1, on the reverse strand, counting down.
TGCGCTATTAACGTTAGGTACTATATTTAATTAATCGATTGTGGCGATACTTAGTGGAAATTGAAGATAGAATTCATTATGTCAAAAAACACAGAAATTCCAATGCTGCCTTTCCAGAAATTTCACCTTCCACATTTATTTTAATGCTGTCGACCGGCTTCGACGTCTCAAGCGTCATTTACAAGACAAACAGAAGCAAATTTTAAATGACGCTTTAGACGTCGAAGCCGGTCCACAGCATCAAAATAAATAGTGGAATTTGTATTTTTTTTTGTTACTACATTCCCTTCATACTTCTTATAGACGCTGAAAATAAAAAATAAAATTCGAATATGGTCTCCATTATGACTAGGGAAATATCTCGTTCAAACTACCTTTAAGGTGACGAAGAAGACCTTTTAGATGATAAATGGTACGAGTTTCTTTCGCAAACGTCGACTCGAGGGAGTCTCGTTCTCATGACGGGGCACTGCCCAAAGGTTTGTCGCCAAGACGCCCACCGCAGGTTTTTTGAGCCGCAGCTCATTTGAAAGGGCGCGCATTCCGCAAACAACGGCGAGGCCATTAAGGCTCTAAAAGCATCCATTCTCTCCGGGGTAAGCCTGGCGACGGTCTCCGGGCAATTTAGTCCACACATTCGTAGGGAAAAGTCACCGTGGAGAAGTAAGGCGCCTCAACAAGGGGGGGGATGGGCACCCTGATTCCACTTCGGAGACAGACACGGGGGTTTCTCCCCCCTTGTGACTTTCCGAGTCCGCGGACTCGGCGACACCAAACTCCGTCCACGGAAGGGATGAGAAAATGAAATAACCTAGGTCGTAGAATAGCTTATAAACAGTAGGGAAATAACTATAAAATATATAAATAACTATAGAAAAATAAGGAAATAACTTATAATAAGTGTAGCCACATAATTTTTTTTCACCCACGTTTCGTTTTGACACAAAATCTTCATCATGTGTCATCATCAGACTTGATGGTGGGAGCTTTCTATTGAATATGTTGAAGTAGCACAGATCGGAACACATGAATAGACTTCTGCGTACACGATGAAAGGAACGACGGGGACGGGCGAAACTTTCGGTAACCTGCCGGTAGGTATTCTTTACGTTCACAATGATCTCGGCCAATGTATAGTCATCGAACCAGGGGCGGCTCCAGACCAGAGGGTCGGGGGAGCAACAGCGGCTCTTGGGGTATGGAATACCCCCCAGGAAATGGGGGTCCATGGGTCTCGCCCCGGAAATTCGTAACAAACTACGTGCATAATGGCGCGTTATAAGTAGTTCGGGAGCAAAATTTTGCCTTTTAAGAAGATCAAGTTTTGACTAAATGCATATTTCCCTTTTAGATTACCACCGAGTTTCGACTAATTCCAAAATTATTTTGATTGACGTTCGGATTTAGCTTGTAGTTAAAATAAACCGTTTTAGTTTACATAAAATTTCACTGGATTTTAAAGTAAAATAACCAAAACTTCAATAACAAAAAATCAACGAAATAATTTAGGCTTATAATTAGGTCTTATAATAGGTCTGTAATATAACATCTTATAATAGGTCTATGGCAAATAAATACGCCAGGTTTTGGGGTGGGGGTTGCCCCCCCCCCCTTGAAACACGAGGTTGACTTTCAACCTCGTGTTGCAAGTGTTTTTTCCCTTCAGCTCGCTGAAGAGGACCACTTTGTGGTCGAAATACGCGTATCCGAAGTCCACCCTCGTTCGCTGTTTGTTGTTCTGTTCTATTTCACCACGCTCTTTTTGAGCTGTTCTCCCAGAAAATGGGGCCCTACTGTGTGTGAGAGTGAGTGTTTTGTGAGATGGCGTGTGTGGTTGTGGTAATAACTTGGCATCCTTAGTAGGGTCACTTCATCTCTGTGAAGGATCCCAGGTTTCCTTAGCGGGGTCCCATTAGCCAAAGGATTCCACTTGGGTTGTGTGTGTCTGTGGTGGTCCCTGGCGAGGAAATAACTTTCCCGTAAACTACCACAAGAGGGTATTCTGGTGGAGAGGCTGTGTGGTTGGTCCCTGTTGCGGAGTCCCCATTCCCGCAAACCAACACAGTAAGTGTTTGAATTTTGTTTTGACGATGGTGCAAATATTTTACGGCCATTGGAGAATTTTTACTTCTGTAATCTACAGAGGCCGTAGAGCTCAACTGCCTTGATTTTTTTCTAAGGGAGTTCCAAAAATCATCCCGTAACAGTTAAGGAACTTTTTTCTCTTCGGAAACAAGCAATTAGATTTGTTCTTGGTGGGTTCCATCTGGTTTCCGGGGAAACCTGTATTTCAAACTTTAAATATTTCTACTATTCCCCCTTTATATATATTTCAAGAAGCACCCCAAATATTTCAGAAACAACAATTCAAATTTCTACACTCTCTTGTTGTGCCAACGTGGTCCGCTATATTCGATTTCAAAAGAAAATATAATCATCTTCCCAACCACAGCAGAAAATAACCGTTGAAGAGTTTTATGCGTAACTTAAAAAAATATTATTTGCAAAAAAATCGCACTATGATGCAAAGGAATTTCATAGAGCGTTTCCTTTTTATATGTAAACGGCTGGTGTCCTAACACCCCCCGCCACACGCCTATTGAGGCGGCTTGCGGGGTAGTATGTAGATGTAGATGTAGGAATTCTTTCGCGATAAATTTTGATTCCGAACTGTAGATAAGAATCAAATGGTGTATAACGTTGATACTTGTTGTACACATGTGTATTTATTTGTATGTTACTCCCCTTCTGCTATTACACATGTTCCATGTTCCTTGGTTTATTGAAAAAATTGAGATAATATTATTACTGCTCTAGAAGCAACTAAGCTAAGAAGGCAGAGAGAGAGAGAGGGCACTCAAAATTCACTCCGGAATGAGATTCTAGGCAGACGGGAAGAGTGGGGAAGTATGCATGCAAGCGCAAGACAGAATCATGGCATGCAAGCCATAGAGCAATTCGTTGCGCCCACGATTCCGGGACGACGTGCTCCCTGCGATACTCATCTGCAGACGCCCGGTTCCAGAGTGTCCCCCACGACCGAACGAGACGGGGAATCTTCATAATCGAACAATGGGGACTTCTCAAAAATGAAATGAAAGGGGGTCTCTCAGTATTTCGCCCGAAGGGATTCATTCATTTCCAGCCAGGTGCATTTATCTCCTCAATCTACGACCTCAGCCTAAATGAATGGATAGTAAGAGTTAAATTCGAGCAAAATCGGTTGTAAACGAAGGCTCAGCTCTTCGCAAACAGAACATTTTGATGCCAAGAAGTGAAAACTTTGAGAGAGGCGGTCGAAATATTGAGTTCAATTCTGCAAAAGGACTTGAGTTTCCTCACAACGGCCTTACCCTAAGTGAGTCTGTAAGGAGTATAAAAAGTACCGGTGTTCTGGTCGGTGTGGTTACTACAGCATGGCTTCTCATCCCGAAGTGACCTGGTTCGAATCCCGATTGAAATAGAATTATACTCAGAGAAATACCGATACTTATATGCTCATTGCCACAATTGCAGGAATAAAGATAAAATAACTTAACAATAACAACAACAAAGAGCAGCAAAAGTGGACCCTGATTCAAGCTCTCGACTCTTCAAGGTCTGTTATCACGTTCAATAGCCCTACTTGGAATAAGGTTGCCATAAGGATGAGGTAAAATTTTAGGATATCAATACGTCGTAATTTTATAATATTGACACATGTTTTTAAGGTACCTACCTATTAATACGTTGTAAATTCAATACAAGGTTAACTTGACTTAGAACACTTGTAATTTTGCAAGATAATATATTTTGAGTGAAAATGTTTACTGAAAAACATATATTATAAACTTGTAAACACTTTTTATATCAGCCAAAATTCAGGGCAATACCACTTTTTCAGGACGTTAGGCAACCCTAACTAGGATGTTTCTTGAAGAGTATTTCAAGAGCAGTATTCTGTCCGTCGGAATGGACGTTAGACCTTCGTCTACATTTTAGACCTCTTTGCCCCTTACGTTAAGTTAATTCCGACGTCGGGTTTCTCACCACAAATCCTCTATTCATCCAAATAATCCTTGCCTTACCTCCCTACACATCTGGCGCAAACGCCCTCAGTTTTCGTTCAACTTCCCAAAATAACTAACCGAGGATATACAAGTCCTTAGCCGCGAGTAAGCTCACGTTTTCCTTCGGCTACCATTAATTTCTGGAAGCGAGAGGAGGGAAGATGATTACCTACCTGCCTCGCCAGCCAACGGCCGATGCGCCCGGTCGCCGTCCCAAGGTTATCCAGACCTCTTCCTCCACCTCCTGCTTCGGCGCCCGATTCCTCAGACGCTCGTCCACCTCTCGACATCCACTACAGGCACCAGACGACAGACAAACACACACAACAACGATACCAGAGAGTCGAGAAACGTATGTATCCCTTTCTTCTTTCCTTTCACGAGAGGAAAATTCGATTCGTACTAGGTCCACGATATCACTCGGGGCAACAACAACAACGTAAACAACGACGAAGCGAGGGCGCACCTCCCCGTGACGGCAGTGACCGGAAGTGGGACTCCCGGGACGAACGTCGAAATCACAAAATGGACAGCAGAAACACACTCACTCACTCACAACAAGCCGCCGAGGGCGATGCGTACATATATACAATCGAATGGGTTGAGCTTTTTTTCCTTTTGTCCGACTGCGATCACTTCGGAACCCTAAAAAAACCACAACAAACACTCACTATGATTTCACATCAATCCCTCCCACACCCTTTTTTCTAAACAGAGAGTCTCTCCCACAATCCACTCTGGCGCTAGGGCAGGTCGCTATGGCAACAACACCTTTCCAATAACCGGACGGCGCTGGGAGAGAGAGAGTGTGGTGAGGTTATTGTAGAGGGAGACACGCGCACCCCCAGTGTCGACGACTTACTGACTGACTGCGAAAACGACCTCGCTAGCTCGCTCTCACCACCCCGGCTCGGATGGATTCCCCTCCCCGCCATCCATGAGGTTGGTCGGCTGGCTGGTCGGTGGTTGTTATAACTCCCGCCACTCCCCCTCTCTGATACCCTCCCCCCCAAACCCATCCCTCTTTTCACTTTCTCCCCTACCGAAAAGAAACAGCCTCCCCCTTCCCTCCATCCCCTTCGCCACCGGCTTCCATGAACCAGCGGCGCGGCGCACAGGTGAAGGGACACGAAAAGACCGCAAGAAGGAACGGTTCACTTCCCCGAACTGTGCGAGTCATTCGCCGAGAGCCGTTTCGGACTGAACGGCTCATCAGCTGAGGGCACGCGTGGGCCTCCAGTACCAATTCTAGCCAACGGCTGCGACCAACGCGCATAAATTATTAAAATTATATTAATGTCGCTCATAATTTTGGAGACGAAAGATTCTCGAACATATGAAAGGAGCGTGCTTCGTTGGTTTGACCATGATGAGAGAAGGCCAAATAATGTCCATATTTTCAGGGGCGAAAGTTCCTCAAATATACGAAAGGAGAGTGCTCAGTTCGTTTGGCCATGTTTAGAGAACGGAAGAGAGTCGAGTATTAACTATAAGAGAAGTGAATGGTGTGAGAGGAAGGGGTAGACCGTGAAAGTCACGGGTGAAGGCCGTGTGCGCAGACTACAGGCCACCTAACACCGACGCACAGTGGGGCCAAGCCTGGTTTGGCTGGCCAAAACCCTAAAAATGAAATAAATCATGAAATTTAATCCTAGGTGGAGATTTCAATACGCCCTCTATAGATTGGAGGACCTACAGTCACATATCAGGGGGAAGAGATATAGATATATGCTAGTCCCTGCTGTACACTTTCTCATCAAATGCCCTACATCAGATAGCTACGACGCCTAACCGAGGGGACAACATTCTTGATGTATTGGCACCAAATATACCGCAACAAGTAATTAAGGTAAACACTGTTGAGGGCATTAGTGACCATAGAGTAGTTACCGCAAAGTTTTCTTTGAATATCATTAAAAGTTTTAAACAAATAAGAAAGTTCTACATTTAAAAAAAAGTCAATTTCAATGCGTTCAAGAGTCATGTAAAAAATTCTCTTCCCGACTTCCAAGAATCAAACGTAAAGTTAGACACGGAGGGAAGTTGGAAAGCTTTTCTTTCGATCGTACATTCAGGGATCAGAAAATATATTCCAAGTAAATTAAAAAAAGAGGGCAGCGAACCAAGATGGTACAATGCAGAAGTGAGAAAATCGTTAAGACGTCAGAGAGTATGCCACGCCAAGATGAAAAAACTCCGTAGAGATTTGTCCACTGGTGATCAAAATTTAATAATTGAAAAAATACGAATTGTCGAAAGCCACTACTAAGGAAGCATTTCGGAATGCATTCATGGATTTTAAAAGAAGAACATTAGAAGAACAGTTACAGGATAACCCAAAAGCATTTTGGTCATACGTAAGGGAAGTACAAGGCAACAGATCAATAGTTATTCCACTACGAAACGACAAAGCCAACTTATTAAATTCCTACTTTCAAAGTGTGTTCACCAAGTCATCACAGATTACATCCGTAAAGGAAAATGATCACTTCCAGAAAAATATGCCGCCTATGGATATTTGCACTCACGGAATAGAAAACTTATTAAAATCCTTAGTCCAAATAAATACCCAGGTCCTGAAGAAATTCCTGCCCGCGTGTATAGAGAATTAGCTTGTGCAATAGCACCCTGCTTGCAGAATATATTTAGTAAATCCATCTACGAACACAAAGTACCCATGGACTGGAAAATTGCAAATGTCACTCCCAAATTCAAAAGGGGTGATAAGGAACAGCCATCGAACTACAGACCGATATCTCTCACATCTATCTCTTGCAAAGTCCTTGAACATATACTTGTAAGTTTAGTTATGAGACACCTCGATATGCAGAACTTGTTCAGAAAAACGCAACTCGGATTCAAAAAGGGAAGATCTTGCGAAACTCAACTAGCACTTTTTGCCCACGATATTTTAGTCTCGGGTGAACATAACGTTCCAGTTGATGTAATTTTTCTTGACTTTAAAAAGGCATTTTATAAAGTTTCCCACAGTAAGCTACCGATGAAATGAAAATCCTACGGTTTAGACGACGACGTAATTTCCTGGATTAGAGAATTCTTAATCAATCGCGTACAAAGTGTTGTATTAGATGGCGCTATCTCGTATGAAGTAAAAGTCACATCGGGTATCCCACCTGGAAGTGTCATAGGCCCACTTCTGTTCCTTTTGTACATAAACGACATCGGTGAAACAGTTGACAGTAAGCTTAGATTATTTGCAGACGACGCAGTGGTGTATAGAGAAATTCGTAGCCTTAATGATAAGCAAGCGCTAACTAAGGACCTCGAGGCAATACAGGAGTGGTGCGATGCGTGGCAGCTAGAATTAAACCTGAAAAAATGCGTTGTTATGAATTTTTGGAAACAGGAAAACGCTCCTTGTAACTGATATTGCATAAACAACAGTAAAATAGAGACTGTAGAATCGGCTGAATACCTCGGAGTTTAACTGACTAATGATCTCTCGTGGAGTAAACACATTCGAGAAATTACCGGTCAAGCTAATCGTAAATTGTGATTTGTTAAAAGAGTACTTGGCAAGTGCGACGATAAAGTTAGGGAAATCAGCTGCTTCTCCCTCGTTAGACCCTACTTGGAATATGCTGCCAGTATTTGGGATCCTTATGAGATGGGCTTGGAAACTGAGTTAGAACGCGTGCAGCGAAGATCGGTAAGATACGTTAACTTAAAGACCGTTATGATAATATCGTTAGCGTTACTGACCTTTTGCAGCAACTGGGATGGGAAAAGCTTTCAGACCGTCGATTAAAATTTAGACTCAATCTATTATGTAAGTTCCAAACTGGTCTATTTTATGACGACGTTGATAATATTTTACGAAATCCGACATACTACGGTAGATCAGATCATGAGAATAAAATTAGGGAACTAAACTGCAGAACGGACAGATTTAAAATGTAATTTTTCCCACGAACTATAAGGGACCATAACAGAGGCCAATGAGACTTTTATCTAGGTTTGTCGACAGGTAGTGTAGCTCTTAGTGGTAGTAGTACTCCCTAATACTTGAATCCTTATCTGTTACCTAGTACTAGCAGCACGTTGTGCATGTTTTCTACATAAGTCTTGAGTCTCTGTCCATTTGTGTACTTGCAAAATACATATATATTAGCGGTCCCTCTCCACTGTGATAATATCTGGAGTGTAGTGCATGCTTGTGAGACTTCGTCTCGTGACAAGCATTAGCGATTTATGCTAATGCATAATTAGTCGTAGTTACACTAACTTTAGTGTATAGTGTAATGCATGTTGGTGAATACTCACTCCCTGCCACACACCCAAGAGGTGGCTTGCAGGGTATTTTGTAAATGTAGATGGTGTAAGAGACTCCTTAGAGGAGACAATTAAAGGAGTCTGAAGAACAAGAGAGCGTTTGTGGAGCAATAAATAATAATAAATGAAGCAAATGAGGTATGCAAGGATAGGGGAGTATGGAAGAAATAATGAAAACAAGAGGGAGTTTCAGAGGTCTAAACCTTAGCAGTGTTGGCTGAGCCTACCCCAAAAGGGAACGGCATGATGGCTTTGTATGAATGTTTCTCGCGTCACCCCCTAGGTCGAGCTTCTTTTTTATCTCTGGCATTTCCATGGGAGAGTCGTTCGCAGGAAATTCCGTCCACTCCACAGGTCCGAAGAATATCCTCCTCGAAGATTCGTCTAGTAAACACCAAATTATGCTTCACTTGCATTTCCTTGGCGACATTGCGCCAATGCTGTCAGCCTGCATTAGCCAGGGACTAAATAGGCGCATTAATCTTGTCCAAGTCTTCGGAATTTCAGGTGTGAGACACCTCGATAGCAAGGAATTGCTGATAAAAGTCAGCATGGATTCAGAAATGGCATGCCTTGCGAAACGCAGCTTGCACGAACTGTTCACGAAATTTACGTCTCGGGCGCAGATAACGATCCAGTGAACGCTATTTTTTGTGCGTCAGTAAAGCTTTTCCTCCGCCTTCCAAATATTCGAACAGCACCAAATCTTTCCTTCCTTGGCATATCAAATACTTAAGTTGTATGGAAGGTGCGGAAACACTGCCAAAGTAACTGAAAAGCCACGCCCATACCACCTAAGAGCAACAGTTATGCGATACCTTGTCCCATTCTAACAGTATTTAAGCACAGTTATGTTTATATGTGACCCAAAATCTTTAGTTTGTTACCGGAAAACATCCAGAATATTAGTACCATAAAGACACATTTCTCAAGGCACATTAGACAATGATTATTCGCTTATGAAAGTCTCGGAAGTTCCTTTTTTATTCCTTGTTGCGTAAAATTTATTCTCATTTACATGCAAGGAGGCGATATTCCCCATAATATAGCTAACTGCTTCCAACATGATATTCATTTGAAATTTTGCTTTGGAATCATAATTATAATTGTCTTTGTTCTTTTTTGAAAGTACTCTCTCAGTTGTTAAGAATATTAAATGTATGTGACCAAGCGTCCTTGTTAAATGATGATGTCCCAAATACAGGCTAGCCTTATGGGTCACTTAAAGTTCCTCGATCTGTTATTTATGTTAGTTTTGAGTTGTTGTATTTGCCAAGTATCACTTTTATATTGTTGGTGGTGAATTATGACATTAAAATATTACGTAACATTTATTTTTGTGTAATGAATATTGGAGCAATACTTAGTCATTCATTCATCCATTTATTTTGCTGCAGTATTTCTTAGCAAATTACGGATGTCACTACAAACTTACGGGTTAGACAGTGACTTAATATTTGGATGAGAGAGTTCTTAGGCAATCGCGTGCAAGAGGTCGTGTTACACTTGGCATGTGCAATCCCCGGCTCTTGGGCCAAATCTGTGGGGTTACCACGAAAGTGCCGTATTCGAATCTTCGAATTCGGCCATTTGACTCGAAAATACGTCACATCCGAAGAGATCCGTTGGTTGGAGCGATATTTGTTTATGTGTGGATTTGAGCGAAACTTTTCATTCGTGTATTAGTCATATGTACAGGTAAAAGTGAAGAAATTTCCTTTTACCAATTTGGTTTTTTGGTAATTGAATGCTATTTGAACACGCAGCTTTATGGGACATGAGATATATTTGGTAATAATTCGATTACACATGTACATATTTTGTTCTAAACGCGAAATAACACATTTCACATTATCAAAATGGTTATAAACAAATATTAAGGTGTCACGCCGAGTCAAATATTCGAAAAAATTCATTTAATTGAATCACGAATTTCATAAAGGGCTCACATCGGATTTTTGAAAATTTTCAGGAGACGCAAAAAAACTGAATTTCTGTCAAACCATTTGAAATAACAGAGCGCAGTTTTTTTTCTGTAACTCCTGCTGAAAGCTTTTTGAAAAGCAAATATGAGGCATCGCTCAAAAAACATCGGTGTATAGGTGTACACGAAGAAAGAGGGAAAAAGTCCATTTTCAAAAATTTCCGAGATAAGCGCTTTTAAAATTCGTGATTCAATTATAATTTTCGCCTAAATTTTGAAAACTGCGCCGAAAATTCACATCAATAACATGCAATATACGTATAATATATATCAATCTAGGCAAATATTTGTAACATAATTCTTTAATCATTCCCATTTCTGTATGTAAGGTGAGTTTCGCCGCATAAACAGATGTACTTTAATAAGATGTGGTCCTAGATTTTTTCACTTACCTTCATAAATCAATAAAATGTGCTCTAACTGACCAACGGTTACCACTCCAGCCACCTTAAGCAATTCCTCGCAAACTTCATCTCGAAGTTCAATTCGAACTTCAGCTTGCCCTGCCGAGTAAGTAACAGATTTCGAATAATTGGTTTTCAAATAAAATCCATATTAAATCAAGCTTTAATATCTCAGTTTTGACTTATATTTGGTTCTTATTTGGCTTATGTTCTTGGTTTTTCATAGAGTAATTGGTGTGTCAGTACCGATTGACTACGTTTCATAGGTTATTAAGCATAATATTTAACCTTATTAGAGGCAGAATCAGCCGATTGAGTTACAGGCTTCGAGTTATTGGTTTACGAATAAAATTCACAAAGTAAGTTTTCGCTGAGATCCTTATACCGCGATTAGTGATTAATTACCTTGTATATGTTATATATATCGTGCTTCTTTTAATTTTGATAGTGGCAGCGATGCTGTTTGATGAAATTCTCTATCTGTGGCAATCAAAGTGAATTTTTACCCTTAGCTCACACGAAGTCGAAGATTGAATGAGAATGCTGCACATTTCTAATACAAAATAAAACTTGATATTTTACGTATAAATGTACTTATATTCCGTTTTAGAAATACTTATTATCCCTAATGGCATTTATTTAATACTCCAACCATGTATTCTGTCGTACTGCAGAGTTGAAAAATTTCATCGAAGCTATGGATGACACTCGAGGTCTGAACTTTTTAAGGAGGATGAGGAAGAGACTACAGATCACTCATCATAACAAGAAGAGATTTCGTGGAACCAAGGATAATTTTTTGACAAGGTTCGTTGGGCACCAATGTTCCAAATGCTGAAAGAAGCAGGAATTAAATACAAGGACAGGAGAGTAATCTGGAACCTATATGAAGAGGAAAAGGCAGTGGTGCGCTGTGGAGACCATGTGCAGGAAGCAACTATAAGGCAAGGGGTAAGACAAGGATGCTCCCTATCACCGATTCTCTTCATACAGAGAGCTCTAGATGAGATGAGAGAAAAGGTAGGGGAGCTAGGTGGTGTCAAGATCCCTGGAGAAAAACTGGATACGCTGAGGTTCGCTGATGATATTGCATTACTGGCTGAGAGCGAAAAGGATCTGAGTGAGGTACTTGAGGCAATGGAGGACATCCTAACAACAGGATATAATATGAAAATTAATATAGAGAAGACCAAAGTATTTAAGGTTAGCAAGCATGGGGGACAAGCTAAAGTGTATTTAAGGGACAGGCGAATAGAGAATGTAGAGGAGTTTACCTACCTGGGAAGCAAAATAACAGCCGATGCAAGGAGCAAAAGAGACTTAGTAAGTAGAGTTCACCAGGCAAAGAAGGCGTTTTATCAAAAAGGGAAACTCCTAACATCCAGAAATATTGGCCTAGACCTAAGAAAACTCCTTCTTCAAACTTATGTGTGGAGCATATTTTTATATGGCATAGAGACCTGGACGTTGGGCAAGGCAGAAGAGAGGAGGGTGGAAGCATTCCAGATGTGGTGTTTCAGGAGGATGTTAAAGATTCCCTGGGTGGACAAAATCAGTAACGAGGAGGTTCTCAAACGTGTGGGAGAGTCTCCTTGTCTGCTGAAATTACTGAAAAAGAGAAGAAATATCTGGATCGGGCACCAACTAAGGCACGAAACATTGCTGGCCACCATCTTAGAAGGCACTGTGGAGGGAACCAATTGCCGGGGCAGGCATAGGTTGGAGTTTATGGAGCAAATAATGAAGGAGTTAGGCTTCTCCACTTATGTGCAGTTGAAAAGAATGGCACAGGACCGAAGCGTATGGAGAACTGCCGCCAACCAACCTTTGGGTTGATGACATAAGAAGATTTTGGCCTAGCGCGTAGCCTCCCGAGTCCCTTACGACTCTCAGCCTAATCCTCCCATCAGCTGTGTCACATTCTATTAGCTCGTTTCAGTTTTTAAACGAGAGATTTCGACGCGCGCATCCTCGTCGAGAAAGTTTTACACTGAAACTTGAAAACTGGTGAGACATGGTCGAAATATTGCTCACAAATCACGCTGTGTTCATTTCTTCTTACTCATCGGTACATTTTAGCTCCTATTTATCTTGAACGATAGTATTATCTTTTCTACCGAAAGAGTATATACCTACTCTTTGTTACTGTAAACCGGTGTATTTCTTGTACTACAGCATCTCTCGCCGACTGTTTTTGTCTTATTATGCTGCTTTGTTGATCACTAGCGACGGATCTTTTGCAAAGATCATTAAAAGTTCATGCAAAACACTAGAAGTGATAGAAGCTTGATCTGTCAGAAACACCAAATTAATCGCTTATTAGGGTCTGTCCGAGATGAGAGCGCAGTTGGCTGTTAGCAATGCAGTCAATCAGCAAACACGTTCAAAGCTGGCTGGTGAAGCGAATCACGTGGCCGAAGAATTAAAGAGGCTGGTATTTGTTTACTACATATGATCGTGAAAACATTGTTTACTTACCATTACTTGCTTCGCCAAATCAGTATATTTAACCGAATTATGGTATTTAAAGTATTGTTCCGTGTTTTCGTAGGTTATTAGGCTTATTTTTGCCCCCATTATGACGCTACTTCGATGTTTTGATGCATACAGTATATGTATAGTGGTGGAACTTGAATTTTAACTCTTCCCTGCTAATTTCCGTATAAGTTTTTCTAAGCTCGTTCTCCTCTGTCGATTACTTGTTTTGCCTGATTTCTATTGACTGTTGTGTTTTTATTTTTTGTTTCCTAAGTATTAAAAGCAATTTTTCCCATGCCGTTGATTTTAAAACATGTTTGACCGCCTTGTGAGTAGCGTTTGCCATATCGACATTGTCAAAATAAAATACGTATGAGTTGATTTAAAATTGTTAGACGATGCTTTGCTTTCTTTGTGCAATAGCATAGAAACTGGGTAATACTTTGCGCTGATTGAGGCTTTCGCAGAGCTGTTGTGCTGGTATCTCCATGTTTTCCGGGTAAAGCTGCGTCGGTGTATCTTAACGATGACGTTTCGGATGTGGCCTGCATTGGCCACGAAACGTCATCGTCAAGATAGACCGACGCACCTTTACCTGGAAAACATGGAGATACCAATAATTTGCGCGTTTAAGAAAATAACTCAGCCACGACTCTCGGTTTTAATCGTCACTGCGGTTTTAATCGTCGAAGTACTTCTGGGGAAACTGCACTTCCAGGTAAATTTCGTCTTTTGAGTTAACATTCTTAATTGTGAGGAATGGTCGGAACATCCTCCTAAGTGTTGAATTTATGCTTTAGTAGCTGACAAAAGTTACCGTAAAGCGTAGATTTACCGCACTAGGTATACCGTATTTGGGGACGATGGTTAACTTCTGTTATGATATTTTTGGTTTTCATGTGAGGGGAATAACAAAAGCTTTCAAATGAAATTAGCAATTGGTTAACGTTCCTTTGTTTCACCTGCGTAATTCACTTCTGATTACATATTATGAAGATGATAACTACGGATTCCTTATCCAAACTTAATCATTAGCGGTGTATTGAAAATGCTTGTAGAAGATTTGAGAAATAAATAGCTTTTAGAAGTTAAATAAATAATAAATATTCATCTTTCTTATTACCTTCGTAATATATCCTACAGACGATTTCGAAGGTGCCAAGTGATACCAGTTGCACATTCATTGGACGTGAGCGTATCGACGGCGTTTACAACTCTCGAGTTTCTTAAATAAAACGAGCACATTTGCCGTAAGATTATTATTGCGATTGAGGAAATACAATTTGTTTTCGTCATTGAGGTGATGCCAAATCTTTCCTCAAAAAAAACCTCGCGGTAAATCATACACACTTTCAAATGCGAATTTACCTCTCCCACGAGAGCGCTTCGCTTCCATCATTGTGCTACCAAGTTAAAATTAAGGGAACTGATATGTATCCAAACATGGCCGTAATTGGGTGATAAAGATAATTTCTCAATTCCGAATGATTTTCCCGCATGCCTCACAGAACGACTTCTAAAGAATAATTTTCGTTCAATCCGGGACACAGACGACAAGGAACGACGGTAAAACTAGCAGACACATCATGATCAACGACATGGCTCGCAAAATGGATCGTGATTACGTAGTGAATGTAATTCTGGATGTACAATCGAAAGGCATGATCGGACAACCTAGTTCTTTGTGTCAATTTGATCCCTATAAACATTTTAAAAACTTATTGAAAAACGTTGTCGAGATATCTTAGAGAAGGAATATCATTTCCTTATAGTTGAAGGAATAACAGAAATCGTTCTGGATTAAAATTTGAGTTACTAAATGTTTGATGATGCAATAATTGACGTTTAAAATGGACTATCATCGAATAACATGACATCGAAAAACATTCATTGAAGATCGCGTCGACTAATACTCATCCAAAAGGGCGTCGCGATTACATCATATCTGCCACACGGAAAGGCCTTCGTAAGCCAGTACCCTATTGGTTGTAGGTTTTAATGCCCAAATACCGTAATATACTTGAACGCCCTTTAAGCACGATCAAAATAACTTGAATAAGCATGTTTAATTGCCATTTAAGATTATTAATACAAATACTAGGACTACTGATGCAATGATTATCCCATATCTTATGCTTAGTTCAACAATTCGTCTCTTAGTAAAACTGTAAAAGTATCAATATTTCACCAAAATTCGCAAAATTTAGGCCTCATGCGCGAACCGAAAATGTAGCGCTAGATTTAAAAAAAAACATTTTTTCTACTATCAGACTACTTAAAGTTGCCTGTTAGTAGAAAAAAATGAAGTACAGTTAGTATTTGAAACACTTAATTTGTGAAATTTGAGCGTTAAGGTAATATTTGGGTTTTTTTGTAAATATTTCAATACGTTTCCGTTAATTAGCATGTGAATACACAACTTTTCCCGCACAATGAGAATATGATAATCGAAAATTCGCTTTTTTCGACCCACTCAAAGTCAGAATCAAGCAAGTTGAATGATAGGATACTGTATTAACAGTTTAAGGTAGACCCGGCAATCGCAGTCATAATATAATACAATTGATTTATGCAAACTGAAGCAGAGGAAGAGGTGGACAATGCATTCGATCATAGGAAATAAATACAATGCTGTCTCGTCACCCGAAGGGAGGAGAATTGAGGCCACTTCAAATAATCAAAAACTCGGAAAATACGGAGGACTTATGGGCGATCATAAAGTACTTAAAAAAGAAAAGCCCTTTCACACGATACTTACTTCAGCACTGAAATCCGAACCGAATTCCGTACGCTTCAAATCGTACCGTGTAAAGGATGTTACCGTATCCGATGAAAGGACCAAATTCAATTATCAGCATTGAAAATAGAAATAAGTACGATAGGTAATCTTTATTATATCCGATTCTGGAATCTAGCGACCAATCGCAGGTAAGCAGGTGAGTTGAGTGTTTCGTGAGAGAGTACAGGGGGTGGAGCTGAAACCTACCAAAATAATCTTCGGTTGAATTGAGTGTACTGTAATCGGGAAAATGTGCTGTTGTGCGGTTAGCAGAAAGGAAGACAAAGAAGCGCTTGGTCTAGTGGATGAGGAGAAGAAACTTCTGGAGGAGATTAGGAGGAGGTAGATTAGGTGGTCGGAACAGGTAATAGGGGGAGAAGGGATGCTGAAGGCAAGATTGAAGGGAGGATGTCGGGTAAGCGGGGAAGGGGAAGAAATAGGATACATCTAAATCTACATCTACGAAGTATCGTGCAAGCCACCACTAGGGTGTGTGGCACGGGGTGATTCCACACCACGCATGCAGCACTCGTCCCAGCACAAATCAGAACCTCGCACGCTCCCCCTGGCCGCTAGTCGCAGGCCAAAAAGCAGTCAGGAGAACAGTACGCAGTCAAACTAGAAACTGGGAGAGTGATATGTAAATGACCATGTAAACATGTAGAACAATGTTATAGGCACATCTAGTGGTTAATATTACTAATACTGTTAATTTATGAATGCTACGAGATGCTACTTCATGCAGAGAACAAAATAAAGTTATGCCGGACATATCAAGCGGTGTGAAGTGTTAGTAATGATGTTATGTTATTAAACACAAGTGAAAATTCTACTCTACCTATTAGAGTGGGAGTTTCATATAATTGATCTATCGCAACTATTATGATCCCTTATTGTATGTGGGAAAAATGACATTTTAAATCTATCGGTTCTGCTGTCAATTTCCTTTATCTTATTCCTGTGATCGCTTCTACCGTAGTACGCTGGCTCTAGCAATATATGTTAAGCGTCCGGCAAAAAACTGTTTGCTCCGAACCTGCGCAAAAGATTCAACCTTCATTTCTCCCTTCTATCAGTCAGAGATTACCACCCAAACCCCTTCAACAATTCGGCAACATTGCTAATTTTATCGTAACAACTTTTAACAAATATTGCTGCTCTCCGTTGTATTCGATCTATTTCAGAGATTAGTCCTACTTCGTAAGGGTCCCATATGCTAGCGGCAAACTCCAAGTGAGGTCTCACGAGTGAAAAATAACATCGCTCTTTAACTTTCTCGTCGCATTTTCCTAATATTCTTTTAATAAATCCCAATATGCGACTAGCCTGTCCGCAGATTTCCAGGACGTTTTTCCCCCATGACAGGTCCTGAGTAAGGGTCACACCTAAGTATTTAACTGACACTACATTTGATAAGTTGGTTTGATTAATTGTGTACGTTTCATTGACCGAGTTAGTCTTTTTCCAAAAATTCATAACAACGCACTTTTTAAAATTCAATTCTTACTGCCAAGTATTGTACCATTCAGCTAGCTATAACATCTAGATCTTTGTGTAACGCAATCTTGTCAGACTCATTGCCTAGATCCCTGTACAACACAGCGTCGTCTGCGGAGAGGCGAATTTTTCTCGTCAACGGTAGTGATGTCATTAATATACAAAAGGAACAATAAGGGATTGATGACACTTCCCTGAGTACACCTGATGCTACTTTCACAACATCTTAACTAAGGCCATCTAGAACTACCCTCTGTTCGCGATCGGCTAAGAACTCTCTTATCCAACATATTACGTCTTGGTGTATTCCTTAAGCTTCCAACTTCACGAGTAACTTTGAATGAGGGACTTTATCGAAAGATTTTTTGAAATCTAGAAATATTGCGTCTACTTGGACAAGCTTTTCTCCCGAGGAAAGAATGTCGTGAAGGAAGAGCCCACTGGGTTTCGCAAGACCTGCCTTTCCGGAATCCGTGCTGATTTTGCGAACTGACAATTATATGTTCCAATACCTTGCACGAGATAGACGTAAGGGAAATCGATCTATAGTTACTGGCTCTTCCTTATCACCGCTTTTAAATATTGGTGTAACCTTCGCGATTTCCCAATCGTAAGGAACACGATGTTGTGTTAGAGATTTTTCAAATATTATTTTCAGGTACGGTGCTATTTCTGATGCTAATTCTTTATAAACTCGGGCAGGAATTTGATCGAGACCGGGTGATTATTTGGAATTAATGGATTTCAGATGACTTTTTATTCCACGACTAGTGATATTAATAGACTGCATTGGGTGCTTATATAGCCTAGGCATTGTAGCGGTGTTATTTGGAGAGCATGTTGTATAGACGCTTTGAAAAAAGATGTTGAGGATATTTGCTTTATCTAATTTGTTGTACGCTCTTTCTCCTAGATTGTTCTTTAGTGACGTAACTGTTAATTTGCAGCCTTGAACCTCCCTCACGTACGACCAAAATGCCTTTGGGTTATCCTTTAAATATTCGCCCAATATTTTATTTTTGAATTCCGTTAATGCTTTTTGAAAGGCCGCCTTAGCTGCTGTTTTCGCTTTCTTGTATTTTACGCATAACTTCTTATACTCCTCTTCATGGAGACCCTGACGTGCGATCTTCATTTTTGCGCGCCAGATTCGTTGTCGCTTGAGAGATTTCCGTACATCCGTATTATACTACCTAGGTTCACTATTGACCTTTTTAAGTTTACTTGGTATTGCGCTAGTTATGGCTAGTCGTGTGATGCTACGAAAAGTATCCAATGTATAGTCAGTACAACGGTTTTCACTAATATCACTAATTTTTTTATACGAGGTCAATAGTTCTTGTGAAATAAGTATACACTCCTCTTTATGGGTGTCTTTTTATCAGCATTGGTATGGAATCTAGCTTTTACTGCTCTGTGATCACTAATTCCGTTCACTGTTACTACGTTAAGGACGCTTTCAGGTATGTTGGTCGCCAAAATATCTAGAACGTTGTTTCCTCTGGTCAGTGTTGTGACTAATTGATGTAAGGAATTAGATGTGAATATGTAGAGTGTCTCACAATTCCTTATCTTTACCGCCATTTTTGAAACTATGTCTTCCAGTCAATCGAGGGAACGTTGAAATCACCACCTATAATTATAATACTTTCGTTATTTTGACGTGTGAGACGTTTCACCTTTCTATCCAACTCAAGAACTGAATTTAAGTCTGAATCGGGTGGTCTATAATATCAGCAAATAAAAAGTATTTTTGTTGAGCATTTAATAGAACACCACACACTTTCCAAATCATAACTGGAAATATTTCGGCTCTGCTGACGAACTCATCTTTGACTGCGATAAATACTCCTCCTCCTGTTCGGTCTTTTCTGTATATTGCATATGATTTTGGGAAGATCTCGATATCCGTAATTTCATTCGATAACCAACTTTCTGTTCCTATTACTATATCAGCGTCCGTGCTCTCAAGGAGATGGTGAAAATCAGCGACTTTGTTTTTTATACTACGGCAATTATCAACCACAATGGAAATAGAATCCCTGGGATACGACTTACAAGTCCTGTCTATCGAGTATTTTATAGCATTTGTTGTGTATTGTTGACACTTGTTGTTTATGTACCTGAGCCGAGGATACCTAAGATTTATAGACGGGATGAAAATTGGTGGGACGTATGCTGAGAAGAAATCGTATGAGAGGATAGGGGCCTGCGCCAGTAAAGATTAGAGGATTCTTACTCTCTTCTATTAAGCCCACCTTAACCGGTGGATTACCCTTATGATAATGAGGTTAAAAATAGTAAACTAAAACCCTAGTATGCGGAAGAGATCTGAAGGCATATATTGAGCAACAAGGAGAGGTGTTAGAAATAGTGAAATCTTCACCTATCTTGGAGGCTCTATGACAAGGGATTCAAGAAGTTCAACGGAAATCAACCGAGGAATAGTTCAAGCCAAGAAAGTATTAATGATGAAAACTGCTGTGCTCAGATGAAATAGGATTAGCAATGAGGAGATTCGTGTGCTTAAAAACATTCGTGAAGGTACCTAAAATAAATTTGCGCAATATGGCCCAGAAATTGAGCTTTAGAAATCTCTCCTCATTACCCCCTCCAACCACCTACTTTGCCTCTTTTTAATCTCATCCAGAAGTTTCCTTTCATCACCCACCATACCAAGCACTTCCTCGTTCGTCTTCGTCTCCATCGTCATCCACACCCATATCCTCTGGTCTCCTCTCGTCCTCTTTTCTGGGAGTCCACGTTTCTGCTCCATACAACGCTACACTTCATATTAAACTCATCACCAGCCTCTTCTTTACATCCTTTTTCAAAGTCACGGAGAAATAAATTGTGTGTGGAGATAGGGACTTGCGCCAGTAAAAGCCTAGAGTATTTTTCCTCTCTATCATTTAAATACTACCTTAACCGGTGGATCACCCAATAATTACGACTGCATTTCACTTTGTAACTTCGAAAGGATAAAATTGTGCCATGAATGCCCATTTTAAAGAAAACTTATTCCATCGCCGGATGCCAGCATCAGTTTGCATGAACAGAACTGGCCCGGTCCATCCGAAACATTAGTATCCGTTCTTAGGATAATACGGAGCATCGGTAAATCGGGACTAAAAAAATCGAGACTGTACGGTTATGGGAAAAAAAGTATTAAATTATAACCCGGCAATGATGGGAGATTGGTGGAAGTGAGAGATAGAAGAGAGTTGGAGAATGATGATATGGGTAGCTAGAGTAATGGAGAAACATTCAGGAAGAAAGGTGGTCTATGTAGATCGGGTGAGGGATACCACATTGCTAGAAGAGATTAAGGCTGATCCAACAAACACAGACATCAAAGAGGTGTATGCCAACTTGTTGTCTCGGAGTGGAAGAGGTGTGTACGATCAGAGCAGGTGGAAATAATAATTGGCAGCATTTGTGGGAGTTAACACTTGGTAATGATAGGGGATTGGAGCGCAGAGGTTGTTGAAGGTAGGTACGGTGGTAAGATTAGCAGTTATGGACTCGAAAGATGCAATGACCGCGGCGAGATGGCTGTTAAATTTAGAGAGATTAATCATAATAACATAGGCTCCCAATCTAGCCCTTCCATCAGCTGTGTGACAAACACTCTTTTCGCTCGTACATTTTTTTCACGAAACGTGTGCCATTCCTTTGTTTCCTTTTACTCCGCGAATTAAACCTTTCTGTGCAGGGTCCCAAATGCTCGCTGCGTACTCGTGATGTGACCTAACCAGAGCAAAGAAGCATTGATTGATTAAAACGTTATCATAGAGCGCATTGTTTCATAGTTCGTATTTTTGCGTAAAGAGGACGGGTTTAGAAAGGAGGATTTTGAAGTAAGGATAAGGAGAAGAATGAGAGTGCATGGGCCGGATAAGGAGAATGAGAAGATATTAGAGATATGAGGGGATGAGAAAGGGATTTGGGGCGGGGATTCGGAGAAGCCACAAAAGGTCGATGGAGGACATGTTGCGAGGTGAGGGAATTTAGGAGAGGGGAGAACGCCTGGTAAACACGGTAGAAGAAGGCAGAAAATACATATGCATCTACAAAATACCCTGCAAGCCACCTTAATGGTATTCATTGTTACAAAAACACGGTACAAAATTCCACTAATTATTTTATTGCTGTCGACCGGTTTCGAGGACTACAGCGTCATTTACAAGACAATTGTAAATGACGCTTTAGTCGTCGAAACCGGTCGACATAAATAAAATAATTAGTGAAATTTTGTACCGTGTTTTTATAACAATTGATTCTATCATCAATTTCCACAAAGTATCGCCACAATCGATTAATTTGATTCCCCTTAATGGTGTGTGGCAGCGGGTGAGTATTCACCAACATGCATTATACTATTCCCTATTAAAGTTGATGTAACTACGACTATTGACACACAATCTTAAATCGTTAATGCTTATCAGGTAAGCTACCAATGTTAAAGGGACCGTTTGTATTAACTAATTTATCAACTGCATAAATGGACAGAGATACAAGACTTATTCTGAAAACATGCACGGCGTACTGTTAGTGCTAGGTAGCAGATAAGGATACAAGTATTAGGGAGTAAATCAGCTAACTAGCGAGGCTACCTATCGACAAACCTAGTTAAGAGTCTCGTGGAGTCTCTAAAATTCTAGAAATGTCGGACGACGTAAAGAAAAATGAAGACGAAGACATTAAGGTGGGTGGTCCGTGAACAGATTTATCTGAAACTTTTCATACGTGTTATTATTAAAGATATATATATATAGATGAAAGTAAAAATAATTACATTTAACCAAGTCGATCGCAGTAGTTCTAATAGTAATGTACAGATTTTATTGCATTAAACGCGATGTAAAGCACTCTATGTCGCAATGACTTCTTAAAAATATCAAGGTGTCACGCCGACCCAAATATTCGAACAAACTTATTAAAATATAATTTTCACCCAACTTTCAAATACCGCGCCGAAAACTTTCGATAGAATTTGCAACTAAGAAGTTTGGATGTCGGATTAGCTACACTTTGATAGTCAATTTATCGAGAGGAAATGTGTCAATTCAAAGGACGAAATAGTCTAATGGAAACAATAATGGAAGGAGAAATGAATGGAAAGAATTACAGAGGTAGACCAAGGATGGAGCAAATCATGAATGAACCATCAAGCAAATTATGAATGACGCCAAAGGGAAGAATTGTGTAGGAATGAAGCGGTTGGCTGAGAGGAGCAACAGGAGGCGGAGGAGCAGAGCATTAAAATGTCACGCGCGAATGAAGAAAATTGGTGGCACGTTGTCCCGAAGGTTCTCGCGGTGATGTTGCGTATGTCTCTGAATTTTTCGTTTTCTCTCCCGCGGTTATTGTTCTTCAACTGCACTGAGCTCGTGTCTGACATCTTCAACCTGAATATATGCTGATAATACAACTGGCGAAACAGTAGTCTGCAGAGAAAACAACCGTGGGAGTAAACCAGGAAGGTGAAGATAAAAAATTGCTAAAAATTCAGGATTCATACGCAGTCAATAACAGTGTGTTTCTGTTGACATTTGAAACGAATATAACACAACTCAATCTAATTTGCTCGTACTAAGGTCTTTATGAGAATATTCACGCTGACCCTCTCAAAATTTCCAGTAAGTCTTGGAAAAGTTACCCTCGCCTCATGATTCAAGTGGGTCGGCAGGTGGGGTGAGTCTGGAGGGCGTGGGCCTCGCTCCGAGTTGAGAATGAGGTCAGAACAGCCCTCAACACCGCCCCCCCCAAACGCTCCCTCCCTTTCTCTCAACGGACATTTGGGTGTGACGCGACCAAGTATGCAATAATGGACGCCATATCGAAGGGTACCGTCCGCATCTTAAGGTGGTGGGACCGGTAATCGTGAATCAGTGAATGCACATTTTAATAACTTTACAATCATCAGTATTCATCAATCTGAAGATTGGTTGGCAGCAGCTCTCCATTACACTCCTGGCAGCGACCTGCCACGATGGAAACACCAGTTCCCGATCAGTTACCGAAGTTAAGCATCGGTTGGCTCGGCTCGAGTTTGGAGGGGTGACTCTCTGATTTGTCCGGTTGCCGTTGCCCCTGTCTGCACGTGGCAGACAGTAAGTGCGAAATGACTTTAGCCGTCGAAGCACGTTAAACTAAAGTACTACTACTACTCCATTGCACTCTCCTCTCTGCCAACCGCTTCATTCCTACATATTTTTTTCCTTTGACGCTCTTCATGACTTTCTTGAGTCACTCCATTAATGGTCTTCCCCTGTAATTCTTCACGTTTATTTCTCCTTCCAATATTGTTTCCATTTGGTTGTTGTGTCGGAAAATGTGTCGCATTAGTTTTTCTCTCCTTATTCACAGAGTTACCATCATGCTACTTTCCTCTCCAACTCTTCGAAGGACTTCTTCGTTAGGTAGTGATTATCTCCGTCCATTTGATCTTCTTCATTCTTCGGTAACACCACATCTCCATTGCTTCCAATATCCTTTGCTATGCTGCGGTTATTGTCCAGACTTCACAGCCATATAACAGCATGATTCAAACATATGCGAGTAAGTAACGTTGCTGTTACAATGCGCCTGTTTACGTTACTTACTCGTCAACATCGTGTCGACAATACAACAGAGTTTTACATGAGGAAGGGCGCGTGGGGTGTTTCTTACACCCCAAGCACTTTAACTCATTGTAACTGAACCATTACCTCTAGAATGTTGCAAGTCTTCATACCATCAAACTGCTTACATTTTAACCTTCTCGCGGGTTAAATAGTGACTTCGTGACAACACTTTTCAAGGAAGCAGTCAGAAATGTGGGGAGGGGAGAGAACAAAATAGATGAGCATAGAACCTTGCGCCATGATTCATAGTTGATTTTTAGAATTTAAAAATGAATATTACTTTTTCCAATTGAGATTAAATAGTTCTGTTATATCTAGTTCGGCTTCTTTATTTGTCTTATTTCAACCTATCCCTAAAATTAAACTCACTCAATAATTGAGAAAATATATTTAATTGAAAGTTTCATTTGTAGAGACAACGTCACATGTCAGGGGGTCAAGGAAGGGGGGCGGGGGATGGAGTAAAAAATCACCGAAAACGGTAACGTAGTTTATGCCCGACCCCTAACTTCCAGGCTTGTGTTACCAGCTGTCAGCAGTCATCACGTCCATAGAACCTATTCTCTTCCTTTCCCTTCCCCGCTTGCCCAACATCCTCCTCTCTAAGCCTTAAGCATCCCTTCGCCACTCATTACTTCTTCCAACCACCTACTCTGCCTCCTCCTAATCTCCTCCAGAAGTTTCCTCTCCTCGCCCAACACGGCAACCACTTCCTCGTTTTTATTCTTCCGGTCAACCATTAAAGCACCTTCTGACAGTCACTCCATTCAGCTCTGACGACTATGGACGACTCGCGTATCGAAACATCGGCAGAAATGCAGAGTGAGTTTGACCCTCTGGGGAGCCCGAACAGACTTAACCAACAGCATGCATGGGGAAAGCATCTCTCTTTTCTTCCTCTTTTGTCTTCCTTTCCTTCCACCGCGCCTTTTCTATTCTCCTCCACACCTATCTCTGCTGCACTCACCTGCTCCACACGTACACATCTACCTTCGAGTACAGTGAACGATTCCTTCGCTAGCGCTATTCTCCTCCTAATGTAATTGCTACTATGCTCGTGTACTTCAAAGTACCTACTCCCCGAGTAATTTAACAGCTCTGATTGCTCCAGTCTGTGCCATCCTAATTTTTAAAACACCAAGAAATCACCATGTCCCGATCAAAGTCCCCCAGAATAAAAAAACATTAGTACCAGAAATAGCACCTTGGCTGAAGTTATATCTATCCTTGGGGATATATGTACAGAAAATTCTGCGGACAACCTGAGCGCAAATTGAGTTTTAGAGCAGGAAAATGCGATGAGGAGATTAAAGAGTGATGTAATTTTTCTCTAATAAGAGACAAAAATTAGAGTATACCGCGAGCATTTCGAGTCCTGTACAGAATGATTTTATACGCGAAACATGCAAGATACATTGGAAAACCGCACACAAAAAGAATCCTTAGTAGCGCATATTACACACCAGCCGATGATAACATAAATTCAATTTTAGGGCAAGATAGACAGTTTAATCGTTTCATGCGTCAAAATAACGAATTCAGTATTGTAATCGGCGGTGATTTCAACGTTCCCTTGATAGACCGGAAAACTATGAATTTCGAAACTGGCGGAAAAGAAAAGGAGCCGAGCGACACACACTGTTCTTTATACCGACCGCTAACTGGCCCGAGTACTAGTAAATTGAGTGTGACAATAGTGATGGAAGAACTACTTTGGGAACTGCTAGAGACTCGGAGGCTACACGCTAGGCTAACATTATTGGAAAAACTCAGAGCACCAGAGTTTTACCTACATTTTGCCATGCAAGGGTGTGTGGCAGAAGCTGAATTTACACCGGCTTACACTACAGTACATACCTACTACAAACTTCAAAGAAACTACAAATTATAACGCATATTGCAACTAGACAAACTCACAGAGATAAAAGAGTTAAACAGTATGACACGGAGGATATTATTTTAAAGATGGAATTCATGGAATCGGCTTCAAGCACGTGAAAATTCATTTTGAATGATTGCATACAGCAATGTATAATTTTCACGGAAATGTTTATTCGGTACCATAGATTTCAACGTGTAGGCGTAAAATTCATACAATTTTACCAGAGGATGACGCCTCTGCGTTGAGAACGGTTTGGACAAATTAAAATATCTGTGAAAATTATGCTTTGTCGTATATTATCATTTGATATTAGTTCAAGCAAGCGCTCAACCTATTAAGCTGACAAAATACGAGAGAAGCAATGCCGAACTGATACGTACAAAAAATTCTTCTTTCCATGCACCATTAGTTGCCATAACGAAAACAGATGGAGGCACTTAACTGTGAGACGTTTCGTTATTAATCATTTTAATTTTGTCCATTATTTCTTCCTACTCTAGATTGAATGCGATAACTATACCATGCATAAATATTTATAAGTATCATTGTGAGTCACAGATCACATTTATAATTTTGATAAGAATTCTGTTTATTATTCTCATGAGAGTTCGCAGTGACCTCCATGTCGATTTTCATATGGTTAAAATTGGCTCTACAAGTTTTCGTGCCAGAGAAGTTAAACTGTAGGTACAACAAGCTACCAAAAGAGATGAAGTTGTTGCAGAGTGGCTCTTCATTTAAAATCAAATTACGAGTATTCCTGATTGAAAAGTGCTTCTAAGATGTAAAAAAGTATTTTGAGGTGAAATTTGTATTTTTTTATGGATCTGAGTATGTATTTGAAGTATCTTGCATTTAATATACGTATGTATGACTTAGACGTATCCAATGCCTACATTTGTACATTCCACATTTCATCCATTTGGTCATTTCAACATTCTGGATGAATCCACTGTCATTATTATAATTCCTTTTTCCCTCCCCATTCATTGGCTGGTGTCCTAACACCGCCTGACAATTACGTAGCCAGGATTTTTGTATGGGGGGGGCTTAATCTGAAGCCTGGGGGGTCCTGTCTTGGTACAATTTTATTCGTTATTGCAGTTTATTTATGGCTACTTTTTTTAATAGAAAACTGCTTTGTTCTTACCTTTTTCCCCTCTCGAACCCTTGTATTTTTCATCCAATATAATACATGGTAAAAGTAAACTAACAATATGATTTGAAATTTCAGGGGGGACTGAAGCCTCTCAAGCCCCCCTGGCTACGTGCCTCCCGCCTGACAAAAACCCTTACTGCAGCTCCCAGTGCAGAAGTGGCCCAAAGTCGCCCTTTCGCTCGATGGCATCTTGAGAGCGAGAGCTCCGGAGTGAGACCCGCTCCAGTCCGTGAACCGTTCATACAATCGAGCCGTTCTTCCCAGAACGTGAACGGGTCGGTCGTCGCGGGCAGATTCGTTCACGCCAACCCCTCGGCCGCCTGGCCGACCCACCGCTGCTGCCGCCGCCACAACCCCTCCGCTCTCCACCCCTCCACCAACCCTCTTGCGGAGGGGAAGTGGAGTGGGTTCAAGGGAACATGGCTGCCAACATACCGACATGACATTCCAGAGTCGGCTCATCCTCTCACTTTCGCCCGGAAGGTGTTTGGAATGCCGTCCGCTGGGTCGCGCTGCCTGCCCTCGCCCTTCACGACTCTTGCGCGCCAAATTCGCCTCTTGGCATTTTCCCGACTCAACGGCGTTCTCGGGCGGCAGGGGCTCATCTTCGCATGCTACAGGGGGTTATTTCGTAATTCCGAAAGTCTATTGACTCCTAATCCGTTGGCTCACCATACTATTGGTACGCGAATCGTTTTGCAACCGTAATCTATGGTAAAGTTTTTGACAAGTGACCTATCATTAAAGACCATTTCCAAAAATTAGATAATGCATAGGCCACACACGCCTTCAGTGGAGAAAGTTGTCTCCACGGAAACTACCGAGTCGCGTTACGTCAGAACCGGGAATTCAGCCGATATAGCAGGAAAAGTTGACGTTAGATTATCATTATTTTTGGCTAAAATGATTTGCGTCACTGGGGTTTTTTCATGCATCTGAGTACGGGTGACTACGGAAAAAAGGGCGAGGGAAAGCTGTAACAAAGGTGCTCCAACCAGGACTCTAGAGCGAACAAATATCCAATAAATCAAAAATAAGAACGATCTCATTACTAATAGAAAGTTGTGTCACCTATGGTTCGAAAGTGTTCATGATTACAGAGGATATAACAAGAAGCTTGAACGCGGTGGAAACCGGATTCTGGAGGATATGCTGTGACGTTAACACATGTGGATCATGTTCAATATAGTGAAGTTAGGGAAAGAATGGAAGTTCAAAAGACATTGACTGAAAACATAGAACAAAAAAATTGTTAGGTATGGACATATGAAGAGTATGCTAGAGTAGAGACATCCGAAGGTATGTTTTAACTGAATACCGGGAAAAAGAAGAAATAGGGGCCGGCCAAGAAATAGATATTTCCTTATCTACTACCACTGGCGTACGGATGGGGGGGGGGGGGTTAGGGTTTAACCCCCCCCCTAAAAACATGTTTACCTGAATTCGCTTTCGTTCGTTTACCTAAACTAACGTTTAGAATTGTACTTATTAGGCTGAAAAATATAGTTGAATTGCCTTCACGAAAAGAGAATATTAATTTAAATAGTTGTAAAAAACATAAATAATAACGCTCTCTCTAGCATTAGTAGCATATCTAAGGTGTAGTGGATGCTTGTGAGACTTCGCCTCATGACAAGCATCAGCGATTTATGTTAATACATCAACATTCGTAGTTACACTAACTTTAATAGGGTATAGTTTAATGCATGCTGGTGACTACTCACCCCCTACCACACACCCTTGAGGTGGCTTGCAGGGTATTTTGTAGATGTAGATGGAGATACGGCATAATGAGGGCAATGGAAGTAAGTGGGAGTGAGCTAGGTAAAGACGACTGGCAGACCCAAGAAGAACAGGGAGGCACGGAGGAAGGAACGAGATGTAGGGCCGATACGACTGTAAGCAAAATAGCTGTATTAAGGAGGTTGGAGCGATTTTTGTTTGCAAACAGATTTGCGTAAAGCATTGCATACGTGTTCTCATTAGTGATATCTATAGATTTGGTTATTAAAAAAATCAATGTTATTTTAACACGTAGCCTTAGGGCATATGACATATATTACGTAATAATTCCATTAAATATGAACAGATTTTCTTTTAAACGCGAAATTATATATTTCTTAATATTATAATTGCCGCTAAAAATATCAAGGTGCCACGTCGAATCCAATATTTGAAAACAACATATTTCAATACAATTTCGTCTAACTTTCGAATACCGCACTGAAAACTCCTCTTTGACAACATCACCGCCTCTTTTGCCTACTATATTTGTCTCTAACTCTCCTTCGGTACTTTCGTCCAATTTCGTCCAGTATGCTGCTCATGTAGCCTAAATTCCCCACTCCACCTAGTTCAAGGGTTGTTACTTTCATGTTAATACGTACATCGTAGCTTATATTTCACTGGAAAACCTATCTGCATTGTCAAAGAGGTAGTTAAGCTACCCAGGCGTCCTCTTCCACTGTGAATTTCATGGGGGCTTTAAGGAGCGAGTTTCACTCAAGGTAGTTTGAGCGAGATAGTTCCCTAGTCACAATGGAGACCATATTCGAATTTTATTTGTTGGTTTCAACGTCTGTAAGAAGTATGAAGTAAATATTGTAATATTAATGGTGCAAAATATAGTTATATATGACCTACATTCTCAGTAATTAAATAAATATAACCACTTAAGTGTCTAACTTGACTCATTTTTTCACGCAGGACGGTGAAATCGCCTTCACAATAGGTTTTTTGTGATTCTGTAAAAAGTACTGCGGTGAGTTATTGATTATTTTTTATAAATAGTTGAGAAAACATAGAACCTACACACCTTTAGTTTTTTATGAAATCTAGATGCTAGAATTTCCCATTTTTTCAATATTCTCCCTTTGGAGCGCACATCCGTAATCTATCTCTTCTAAAACAGTTAATATTTTTAGGCAAATTGCTCGAAAAGTAGTTTGGCTAGGTATTAATATTTTGATATAATGAAAAACATGGAGTTTTTTTTCTTTAAAATTAAGTCAAATTCCTCAAATTCTAGGTGAATTGATTTATCGCTCAAACTACCTTAAGCGCTACTGTCCACGAGGTAACCTCGTGGGCATTAGCGCTTAAAGCTCCCATACGGGTACTCCATGGCATCGTATGCACGGTACTTGTGAGGACAACTCGCTCCTTAGAGCGCTTGGCACGTGGTTCGAGTCCCAGTCCGCGAATAATTGTTTCACTGTGAATTTCACAAAATTGTGTCTCCCCGCATTGGTTTACTTATTTCTGACTTCTTGATCATTCGCAAGCCTATAATGAGCTCCCCTCCATCATCAAGGACTGCAACCAGTCCCTTCCACTCTGCTCGTACCACTTCGATAGGTATATTTACGTTAAAAAGCACTTGCGATAATTGACAACCCTGCCTCACTGCTCGACCTAGAAACTGACCACTCACTCAGATTCACCGTCTGATATCCTCACTTGCGCTTTCTGATCCATTTACCGGTTTTTAATAAATCGCTTTTCCCGCCTACGGTACCTCACAGCCTACAAAATTGAAGGCCACCTCAAAAGAAAAGAAACGAGCTCGCACGTCATCATATCGCCATTAAGGTTTCTTTCTGATGATGTTCTCATCTATGGAAAGGCGTAATGAGTTGTCCTACCCTAACTACTCCAAGTTTGAAATTCGCTGATGAACCCATTAGCCTTCTCGATGAACCACCAAATAATTATTATGAATACAACTTTTGCCTCGCGCGGAATTTAATTATTGGTCCGATGGATTTCGCATACCCATATTTTAATTATCATTGGTATGGGTAGAGATATAGTTTTAGCAATTAGTAGTGAACATATTTCGGTAATCTTCTTTTGTTCGGCGTAGCGTCAATTGGTAGATGAAACCCGCATTTTTCAAAACCCCAAATTCTTGACCGGGTTTTGAATCCCTTCATAATTTTGAGTCATCATAAAGGTTTTGCTGGGTTACGTTATTTAAAGAGTGTTGACTTACTTTACCGTACTTCAACAGCTGATTCGAACGTTCTGTCTGCCACTTCCCGACAGGGGCAACAAACAGCATCCGAGACGAAGTCATTATGATGGGCCATTATGTTATTAATCTTAGAGTAATCTACTGGTAAACGTACGTAGGTTTGAATGGGATAGGGTAACCAAACGTCCTAAAAAAGTGGAATTTTCCTGAATTTTGGCGCATAAAAAAGCGACTAAATAAATACTAAGTTTTTAAAGTAAGCTAGTCCGAAATTCTGTTACATTTAATCATAACATTAATGCTAAATATCCGCTTATCTCCGGTTGCAAAATACAGAACTCGTTTCATTAGGGGTGCATTGTGATGCCGGAGAAACTTCAACTCCAAAGATTCAGTATAATATGAAAGACATGTCTTGTCTGCAGTTTCGTGATTGTACTCTGACAAATAATGCATTGTTAAAAAATGTGCCATGTTCAGAGAAATGTAATTGGTTTAAGAACTTAAGATCACATCACATGTACTACAAGTGAATAATGCATATGTTTACGAATAAGATTTTACTCTTAATATTATATTTTGAAGAATAACAAATTTTCTATGTCTATTCTACTTTGTATTTGGCTATGAAAATTATTAGTATTTAAAAACACATTTGTATCATTATTTTTAAATTATGAAATGTTGCTGTCCTCACCTTTGGTCTTTTCAGGGCCTTTTACTGAATTTTTACCTCACCCTTATGGCACCCTTAGAATGGAAGAGAATAAATCCTCTAGATCTTTACAGGAGCTTATCCATAACTACGTACACTATTTCTTTCTTATCTCGGCTGACGTTCTACCTCTCTTCATCCCTTACTAAGAAACCTATTCTAATTTCTGTTGTGGCGAGTCAAGCTGGTATCCCATCCACGTGGCAAGTCAAAGCGGCAAGGAGACGGCCAGCGCGGCGAGGCTGCCGCATCAAACTCTACGCGATGTTTAATGCACTATAAAAGACCCGCGGAGAAGCCACCGAAAGCGGAGTCGACAATCGCCACGCCTGAGTGTAACTTGTGTTTCTAAATAAATCATATCATTGGAACTGTTCGCATTACTTCCAATTTTCCTGTCAGCGACCCACAATTGGTGACCCCGACGTGATCTGAACACGCAACCTTCTGATCTGTTTACCTGTCAGCGACCCACACTGTCCCTTACTCGCCTACCCAACATCCTAGGCAAAAAATATTTGTCTATAGATTCTTGTTATCATTATGGAGGCCACTGGCTTATCTAAACAATTTACGACATTTATTTTAAAAAAAATAGTCAATTATCACTTGTAGCTTCAGACCAGTTTCATGTTTTCGTGGGAACTTAGAATATTTTCTCCATTCTTACTTAGATATCCACTAAACATGGATAGAAGATGCATTAATTTTTCGCCTTCACAAGTGAAAGCGGAATTTTCGCCACGGTTAAAATAATTTACTTTCCTTTCCTTCAAATTTTCACTTTTGAACTCCACGGGAAAAAACAATGGTTTCAACTCTTAATAATGAAAAATTAATAATAAATAACCTGAAGAGGTCGACACCGGTTGAGTTTTTTAATAAATCGTGGAGAAGGTAACAAAGTTTATTCTTGTATCACTAAAACCCAAGAAAAAGTATTTTCTGTTTAAGTTGAGATACTCAGTTGCAAGTATTCGGAGTCCTTTCAAAATAAGCTCTTCATTTTATCCCAACCAAAGTGGACCAAAGGACCTTTTCACCCATTCTGGCTATGCCCAGGAAATAGTTCTTTTTATTCACTAAGTTGGTGTAAACACTGGGACTCTGAGAAAAGAGGATGTGGATAAGTTGCAGGTGTTTGAGATGTGGGTGTGGAGGATAATGGAGCAGGAGCGGTGGACGGATAGAAAGACGAAAGCGATGGTGCTTGATATGGAGGGTGAGGAGAGGAAACTTCTGGAGGAGAGAAGGAGGCAGGGTACGTGGTTGTAGGAGATAATGAGGGGTGAAGGGATGCTGAAGGCCGTGATAGAGGGGAGGATGTTAGGTAATTGGGGAAGGGGTAGTCTTTGTTGACGGGATGAAGAGAGGTATGGAGATCCGGACCTTCAGCTTTAAAACATTAGTAAAGGTGATGGCCCAGGAGGCTTGGTGGTGTAACTGGCCAATACATCTGAGCGGCAATGGGGAGATCCGGGCTCGAATTCCGGTGAATCCTAGCTCGTATGGGTAAACATTACGGATGCCAATTGAATAGGTACACGCTTTTTTCCGGCTCGGAATACAGAATGAAAGGCGACCGGAGGCCATTTAATACGGTGAAAAATTATGCAGGACACCCGCCGTTGTAATGAAAGTTCTCCATCGTGAATTATGAGCCTCTATAGGTTCTCCGAAACCTCGTAGTCTAAAGAATGCCTCACTCGAGTATTTAGATCAAGGTATTATTCAAACCTAAGTTAACGTGGATTCACCACATTCAGAATTCACCGAGGACCCATAGTATATATTTATTACAAGAACCTCTTCTTTTTTTTGACCACGAATAATGTATTTAGGGATATTGTTCTGGAGTATTGGTAAATTGTTTTGATTAAAAACTCAAGTAGACGTAACCAACGTTTCGTAAAGTTTTATCGACCTCCTGTGAGCTTTGACCTATTCTGAGTGTGTGAAATAAGGGTTTGAAAAGCAGCATACATCAGTAAACAACGTCGGTTACGTCTACTTGAGTGTTTAATTTTAAAAAATTGATCAATACTCCGAAACAATATCCTTAAATATCATATGTAATATTAAGGCCGATTTCGTCTTTGTAACGTGGATAATTTTCATTCGTTCTCTATTAAGCAAGGCTTCCCTTGTTTACTAAGGCAGATCGAGAAATTGTCAAGGGTAATAATGTTATCCCATTGAGAATCACGCGAGACCTTAGTAACCGGCCGGGATTACTAATAAAAAGGGTGGAACATACAAAGTCATTATCTTAAAACAATGTCTGTAGACATTTTTTATGCCAAGCCATTTTTATTTTTAAGCAAATGTAAAATTCGTTCGTTGAATTAATCGAAAGTTTGTTCAACTCGTACGACTGTCGAATCTATTCCGTAATTTTAGCCGAAATATTCCGTGCATTCAGCTCAAATCTTAACTACCGAAATGTTTAATAATCTTATATCTAATCGTGTAATAAATTGTGTCAAACGCATAGCTATTCCCATTGAATATGTCGTTAATTTAATCAAAAAGTGCTCTATCGAACAGGTTCGGTTATTTCTGGCAAACAATTTTTTCGTGTACCCACATGTCCTAGTGTCGCAAATAACTTCAGTTTACGGTCGACTCCCCCTAATTAACCAACCGACTGAACTAACAAAATTCCACAGGTTTTCCCCGGTTTTCAGGTCAGCAGGCGCACTGAAGAGCCACGGCCGGCGGCTTGACTCATGAAGTGGCATTTGAAATGGAAAGCTAGGTACTCGTAGTGTGGCGAAGACGACGAACGCATTAGGGTGGGAATCCCTCCGAGGGAATTCGGAGTAAGGAAGCACTCGTCCCCGAAGCGTTTTAGGTGAAGTGAGTATATTTAACTCGTACACTGTGTAGCGAAGTTCCTTGAAAATATACAGGAGAGAGAAAGAGAGAACAAGCTATATAGCACGGAGGGACCGTTGTTATGAAATTGAATCTTCACGGAACAATTTCAAACGCTGGAAAAAATTAATTTTTCATTGGGGCGATGAGATTTTGTAGCAAGCGTTTGAGATGTGGGTGTGGAAAAGGATGAAGATAGTGAAGTGGACGGAAAGGAAGACAAAAGAGGAAGTGAGTGAGGAGAGGATGTTACTTGACGAGGCTACGAGAAGTCAAGAGGGTTGCTTAAGGCAGTGATAGAGGGGACGATGTTGGGTTAGCGGGTAACGGGAAGGAAGAGAATAGGATATAAAATACAGATTCAGGAGTGATGTGGTGGAACAGTTCCATAACGAAAGAAGCAAAACACTTGCAGTTTTTAAATAAACTGCAAGTGTTTTTCTTCTGCAATTCAGAAGATAATAGGCCTAATGGACCGGATGAAGAGAGGTAAGACGCATGCTGAGGTGAAGAAAGACATTTCGCAAGGAAGTCGGGGCTTTTGCCTGTGAAAATCTGGAGGATATTTACTCTCTTCCTTTTAAACCTATCTTAACCGGTATATCAACCTAATCAATGAATAAGGGATAGGGACACACGAAAATATTCTGGATCCTTTCTGAGTACATACTTTTATGACTTTCATGAGGATTATAGGGCATCCAAGATAATAGAGCCAGCGACAGTTAGAAATACAGCCAATTTTCATACACGTCCAACGCCGTTTGGGGAAGGGAATCACGTGACCGACGTTTCGATAAACATTTATCGAAATTGAGTAATGTAAAATACTTTTTCTCATGAGGTCTCAACTCCAATGCCTCGTGATTATAAATCTTATATAAATACTGCTTTTGTTTTATAAATTACTGATTCAATATTTATGTTTCATAACTTTTAATTGGTATTCTATGATTAATTTAATAAATTCCAGAGTAATTTGAAGTGCACTTATACTATTTAGTAATATTTTTTAATTCCCAATGTTACTACCCACGACAGTTTCAATTTGTAGCCATCTATATTAATTAGAAAATCAGTAATTTAGTTTCAAGGAAAGAAAGAGTACGATAGGAGCCATTTTGGCGCAGACATTTCTCGAAGAGGAGGTATGCAAGATGACCTGTTCTTCTTCACTCCAAATTGCAGATGGAACACACTGATTAGCGACGAATTATATAAATATGCTCTGGGGATAGGCCCCCAGGCCGACTGTGGCGGCCCAACCCCCTGACAACCCTCGCTTCGCTCGATCTTGTGTAAGAAAAGAAATTACTTTTATCATATTTTACAGTAATTTATTAAAAAAACTTCTTTCGAAACAAAATTTAAAAAATGATTATCAATATCGTCAAAAGTTTTTATTTTTATGCCAGTCAACATTATCAATATAGCTACGAGCAGCGTTGCATGACTAAAAAATGGCTATCGAACACAAATAAAGTCTGCAGGCGATAAAATTTATTTTCACTTGATTACTTTCAGGCGTTTCCCTTCAGACATACTTCAACATTTGCAAGGGTTGCGAAGGAAACACGTTAAAAAAAGTGCTGAATGCTAGTAAATGTTGTGCAAGTGCTCACGATTTTGAATCGGAAACAAAATACGATGATTAAATAAGAAAATTCATCCAATTTCCTTTATTATAACACTTCTCTTGAGTTCGTTTGACCATTATTTTTATTTCGCAAAAGAAACGAAACCAGAAAGCCGTAGTAATGAACGAAACATGTATTTCTTAGGGAAGTTTATGTAGATGATCTTGAGTCGAATCTAAGATATAAAATGCGTAAAGAGTATTCAATTATCTGTGGATTGGTGACATTTAATGCTGTGCAAAGCTTTAAAATTGCTCAATTACTGGTTCTTGAAAAAGCTGAGCGTTGCATAAAAACGCAGCATGTAAACGCAAAGTTTTACACTCATCTTTTTCATAATTTAGGATATCAGAATAGCAGGCGGTGAATTAATGCGACTGCAGCTCTGAGGAAGAGGGAGTATCCTATGCGCATGACTGTCCATATTTATAGAGAAAAAGCGGCATATGAAATTAAGGAAAAACTGAAAAGAGTTAATGCTTAATACTCTGTATCATACATTTTTTTCTTAATGATACAGTAATTTCGGTGGAGAGAAAAGAAAATTTCACAAAACAATTCTGAGTTGCAAGGACAAAGATAAAATGACAATGGAGAAATACAACTTAGGTATTGATCAACATGAATTGTGGACGGAATTAGGAAGACAAAATCACTGTAGGATTTGGAGCAACGGAAATTTTAACAAGGGGAAGGATTAAGATGCTTGGAAAGAAAAATATCCAGAATTAAATTCATAAAATATACTTCATCTTTATTTATCAAAATTAGATACACATTTATAGACCTTTCTTACATTTGACTCGATTTGCGCCACATTATAACTTGTTCCATGAGCGGTGACAATCCCACCAATCCCGCACGCGAACTATGTATGCAGACGAGGACGTTACCCCGCCGCCACTGAGGCCGGGAGCGATATGAGAAGCAACAAAAATACGGTGAGAAAAGTAGGCCAGGCAAAGTAGGAGGAGGGATTCCATCAGAAATAGAGTGCGCCCTTTCGTCTCCTCGCTGTAATTTTAAATTGCAGTGATTTTAAGGC
Source organism: Pyrrhosoma nymphula (assembly GCA_963573305.1). Taxonomy (NCBI): domain Eukaryota; kingdom Metazoa; phylum Arthropoda; class Insecta; order Odonata; family Coenagrionidae; genus Pyrrhosoma; species Pyrrhosoma nymphula. Next base: position 81,060,762 of record OY754333.1, on the reverse strand, counting down.
CATTAAGTAGCTGATGTGAAGCAACAGTCAGAACGGCACTGAGGGTAATTGCGTCAAAGACCAAAATACTGGTTTTTGACAAGGAAAATGGGTAGAATGTATGTGAGTATGATGAGGGTGAATGCTGAAATAATTGAGCAAATGGATGGTTTTATGTAACTTGGTCTTATGTTAGTAAAATATGGGAGAATAGGCGAAGAGAATGGTTTTATGTAACTTGGTCGAATGTTAGCCAAATATGGGAGAATAGGCGAAGAGATTAAAAGGTGTGACAATGCTGGAAGGCAGGCCGAAGAAATTTGGTAGAGCCTGGAGCTTCTCAAGAAATGAATGTTTGTCTAAGGTAGCAAAATTTGCAGTTTAAAAAAAAAGTGCTCCAGATATGTGCTTCACACTTCATTGTATGGCATCGAAACTTGGGTATGCGTAGGGTAAGAATAAGAGTAGGTCAAATGCCGTGGGCATTAGGTATCTGAGAAGTGATTATTTTAGTTATCCAACATAAGAAGTAAAAGCTTCAAAAGATCATTTCATGTCAAAAAACGAGACCATGCTCCGACCACCTCCGATTTCCACAAACATTGGTACATATGTTTCCTGTTTGTGTATCAGTATGTGTGCAAAATAGTTTTCCCAAATATCGAGTATATCGCGAGTCACAGCCCTTTGTTCATTTTTAGATTTTTACAATTAAGCCCTTAGCTTTAGGTCTATATCTCTTGATATAATTGAAATAAAAATCTCCAAATAAACTTATTTTAATTGCTGAAAGTTGAAAAAATTATATTATATATTAAAATTTGTAACATTTTTTTGAAAATTTTCAAAATGTTTAAACTTTTGAACCTGAATTGCAAAAATACGTACCCCCTAGATTTTTTTTAGTTTTTCTATAGATCAAAGGACTATATGTCCGCTACCGATTGGTGAAATCAGATTAATGCGCAATGAATTAACCACTGCGTAAAAAATTCCGAAAGAATCGCGTGCAGTGAACTGAGCGGTCCAGTGGTGCATCTGTTTTCTGTTTGCTCAGCGCTGCTGCCTTCCAAGAGAAGGGGAGGAGCGGAGAAGGGGTTGAAAATATACCAGTGTAAAAAAGTACTGAGTAAAATATTCTGAAAGAAATGTGTGCAGTGTACCAGGTGCCATAGATTAACGGTTAAATCACCTCCTACAGGATATCTTCCTCGTAGATTTGGCAGTTGTTACTTCAGCGACCTTCACTGTGATTTCAGGAGTAAATAAAATATTATTAGTGAATTGCTCATGGAACTAAAACCATGTCTGGTTCCCTTCTCCATTCTTGTCCCGTGCTGGTTAAGGATCATTAAGATACGGTTTCACTAAGATAGGAGTGGGCAGTAGCCTGAGGGAAGCTGCGTGTGTAAAATGTGAGTGTGACTCAGTAATAAATGTCTTCTTTAAGAATTGTCGTTCCCTTAATTGACCCTCGACGGACCTCAAGGGCGATCGCTAACAATATCAACCTTTGCCAGACTTATATTATGTTTATATTTAGATGAAAAGTTATGTTTGAGTTCACACTAAAGATACAAAGGTACTTTGAATGCAGCTAAGTAGATATTTTAGTGTACATCCAAAGTCATTAACACATATTTGAATGTATAAGCCGTCAAAGTCAGATTTCTTAAGTAAAATTTCACATTAAAACATGTGGTCTAGGCAAAAAATGTCCTCGACAGAGTTCGTTTCTCAATAACTCCGAGCAGCAGCAGCAGACCTGAAATATTTAAAAAGCACTCGCTAAGTAATGCAATTTCGGAATAAAAGTTATCATGCTGAAAAAATGAGAATTTCAGCACGTTTCCTCACCGAGTAACGGCCCCGATTTTTCCTGCCGTGGCCGACAGTAATGCGCCATTCAGCTGGATCTTGACACCCTCTGTGGAAGAAGAGAGTCTTCAAACAGATGGTGTCACTTGACGCAGGAACAGCAGCATGACATGACCGTATGCTAGGCGTTTCCACGGACTTAGCGAACGGCTTCTGGAGATCTTTCCCTGATGTTTCCACATCAGCGTGGCTGATAAAGAAAAACGATATATTTTTTATGTTTGCTGAGGACCAATCGTACAATTGACTGGGTCTCTGAATTTTCTGTTCATAAGGTCTTTGAATACTTGCACGTGTGGCTAGATGCATAATTGTGCCGCCAAGGCCATCACTGAGCCGCAGCTCCCTTTACCATGCGAGGTAGCATAGAAATGCCATTCGGCTGGAATGCCGAAATCTTCTTCATGGTTTATCACGTTAACCATGTTGTACTGGTTCTTGTATTTCCCTGCGGCACCGTCTAAAAAGAAAATTATTTTCTTAAAGCTGGCGACTTTTGCCTTCAAAAATCCATCAATTTCCTCTGGCATGAGTGTACAGTCGTCGAGTTGTGTGTCAAATGCTCGGATATGACCACGAAATTCAAAGGCTTGATTTCGTATCCATCCCTCATATAGCAGGAAAATGGATGAATATCGGCTTGGCTGTTGTTTCAATGGAACCCTTGTATGGCATCTTGTAGAAGGAAAGAGAAGTTTTCAAAAAAATCCGCAACTGCATCCTCGCTTCAATTCCTCTCGCTTTTTCTTGAAAAACTCGCTCTGTTTCTTAGAAACATAGTCAAGGACACGGAGAGTGCATGCAGCATCCACGAAGGAGTCGATAAAAGCATCACTTTCAAGCTCTACGGTCTCTAAATTGCACTTATCCACTTGTGTCCTCTTCTTGAACGCGATACTTTCAATGGCGTTCTCTTTAAAGTATTTTTGAATTAAATAACGTAGCCTGCCCGTTTTACCGCACGTATAAAATTTGCATTTGCTAAGAAAAAAAAGTCTTCTGCTGGTGGTTCACACGAAATCGTTCACAACAGACAATATTTCTAACTTTCTAACTGTTTCTTGCCTCCTTCTGTCAATATGTCGCATATTTTGGCGCCTAATACCACGAGCTTGAAATTCTGACGCGCTGTGCAGACGCAGACCGTATGTGATCCTGAAGCGCCAGCGAGAACACATTCCGGTGGTCGGAATACAGCAAATTTTGTGAAACCTATTTTCTCATCAGGGTACTTCTTTCAGAATGCTGCATAATTTTCCTTTAAAATTCCAAGAATGAGTCTCTTCTGCTTCAGTACTCTATTTCCATCTTCACGGACACTTTTGCATTCCTTCTTTCCAGGTATTTTGTGGCTAATATCTTGCTGACGATAAAATGCCCTAACAAGTTCCTCAGTTTCTTTGGATATAGTTCTCCCGGGTTTTGGATTGGGAGTACAAAGAATCCCTTTATTTTTGACTAACTTCCTGATTAATCTAGCGAGGTACTCACTTGTCGAAAACTCATGTTGTATGTCTGCTGCAGTCCAGGAGCGCGGAAGGACTGAAAGCACTTTTTCACTGATAGTTGATGAAGTATCAAAATTTTCCTTCAATTGTTGAAGTATTTCTTTCCCTGTTTCCTCAAAGTACTCTCCGCCCACCGTCTCCACCCCTTCTCCCCTCCTCTCGGAAGGCTGCAGCGCTGAGCAAACAGATGTGCCACTGGGCCGCTCGGTACACTGCACGCGATTTATTCGGAATTTTTTACGCATTGATTAATTGATTGCGCATTAATCTGTTTTCACTAATCGGTAGCGGACTTATAGTTCTTTCATTCATAAAAATACTAGCGAAATCGAAGGGGTATTTTCGCAAATCGGGATCAAAAGTTTACAGATTTTGAAAATTTTCAAAATATCGTTATAAATTTTAATATGACCCAATAATATCATTTGTAAGCTTTCAGCAATTAAAACAATTTTTTTGACATTTTTACCTCAATTATATCAAGAGATATAGCCCTAAAGCTAAGGGCTTAATTGTAAAAATCTAAAAATGAACAAAGAGCTGTAACTCGCGATTTACTCGATATTTGGGAAAACTATTTTGCACACATACTAATACACGAACAGGAAACATAGGTACCAATTTTTGCAGAAATCAGATATGGTCGGGGCAAAACTTCTCGTTTTTTGACATGAAATGATCCTAAAGGGATAGAGTTAGGAACTAGTGGGTGATAAAATAATTTGGAATGGGTGCTCAGGTATTGGACACGCATGAAATAAGCGTGCTTCATTGGCTTTGACACGTCAAGAGAATGGATGAGTGTCGAATAACTAAACAGATTTATGCTAGAGGAATGAATGGTGTGAGATAAAGGAGTAGACCGCGAAAGTAGTGGCTGATTGTGGCGGAAAATACTTAAGGGAAGGGGTATTAAAAACATGAGCTTGTGCTAGAAGCAATGTATGCAAAAGCAAAAAAGAACCAAAGTTAGGGTAGTATGAAAAAAACTATTAAAGGAGAGTTTTTACAGGCATAACCCCGAGAATCAAGTACTTTTGTTTTTCTGCCCTGAAAGGGAATGGCGTGATGGGAACGCATGCATAATAATAACGATGGCGCTTATTTAGCAGAGGCTATTTTAAAAAAAGCAATTGCAACTGGAATTGCAATAAAATCAAAATTTAAAAAAATACGTTAAGTTGCAAAGGAATTTTGCAAAGCTTACAAACACTGTGGCAATGAAATGTGTACATACTGAAAGAGTCACAAGCAAGCATCATTACCATCAGCAACCACACATTTACACTATAAAAATTTAACATGGTTCCATTCCTTTGTAGATATCAAGTATTATTTTAATTTCCTTTAAAATGTAACATGAAATTTTTAATTCAGAGATTATTGAGTTAAATACTACCAAACTATGAAACCGTGTTACTGTAAAACAGTGAGCACTGCGAAGATTCCTTTTCTCATGGGTAGGTACTATTTATTATAGTATTTTATGTTAATCCATTGTTGGATATGTACATTTCATCATAATATTTAGGAAAAAAGGAAATTTTAATATGAGAGGAAGAATATAAGGAGTCTTGAGAGTATGAAGCAATGTATGAATGTGGCAGAAGCGAAGGTGGTTTGCAAGAATATGGAAGTATGGAGGATATTGTTTAAATTGAAACATTTTTCTAGGTTTAGCCGCGAGAATTAAGCTCTTTTGACAACTCCGAGCCCAAAAGAAGAACGGCGTGATGGGTACGTATGCATATAAGATTAACACGTTGTATTCTGAGGCTTAACTGCTATCCATCCATATTAGCCTTTTAAACATAAATTTTAATTTTGATATACCGATAACATTTCAATATTAGTCTCGTACCTCTATTCTGTAGTCTATTTTTGCCAAATAATAAGTTTGAAAAGTTAAAAGCAATTTCCCAGATTAATTTAAAAAAAAACCTGAAGATTATGTGTAAAACATCGATACCTAGGTCAAAATATTGTCTTTTACTATTTTTATCTGTGGAAAATTGCTTTTAACTTTTCAATCTCATTATGTCAAATTTTCACGCCATATCGCTTGAAACTTCGAAATTCATTATTTTTGCCAACGTTATTGGCTGAAAACATGAAACGTGACTGCAGAACAGTGGTTCCAGACCGGTGGTCCGCAGGAAATAGAAAAGCTGCCAATAAATAGGGATTTCGAAAGCGATGTGCGTTGATCGAGATGGGTAATTAAGTTGTACTGTACACTAATTAATACTTACTCTTACTCCCAGGGCCATCTACTTGTATATCTTAGGCGATATTTAGCCGCATCAACAAATCCCCTCCACCTGGATCGATCTTCTGCCTCTCTTTCTGTTGCTCCAATTTTTTGCATATCTGTTCTCACTTTGTTCCACCATCTTAGTCGTGGTCTTCCTCGGGGTCTTCTTCCTTCAGGAATCCCATTTAGTATCTCCTTCAGCAAACATCCCTCCTCTGTCCTTAGAATATGTTCAGCCCATCTGATTCTTCTTGCCTTTATTTCACTTGTTATGTCTGGATGTTTATATAGATTCCTGATTTCTCTGTTGTGTTTTTTTCTCCATTGTCCTTCTTCGTATGTGGGCCCATAGATTTTTCGCAATATCTTTTTCTCGAACACTTATTGTTAGTTTTTTCTCATCCTTCTTCGACATCCTCCACGTTTCGGATCCGTAGAGTAGTGCTGGGGATATTATTGTTTTATAGAGTCTAATTTTGGTTTTGTGCGACAGGGCTTTAGAAGATAGAATTCGGTTGCATGCATGCAGACATCTGTTGGCGAGGTTTAACCTGTTTTGTATTTCTAGCTCTACCGTGTTGTCATTTGTTAAAATTACTCCTAAATATTTAAAATGGTCTACTTTTTCAAATGCAAGACCATCTATTTGTAGAGGACCTGTATTTCTATTTTGGCGTCTTGAAAAATGCATGTATTTAGTTTTTGTATCATTTATTTTCAGTCCTACTTTCACACTAATTAATAGTAATAATAAATAAATGATTGTTTAAAAAAACTATTTTACTTAATCACCTTTGAATTTGGTTATGGGGAAGGCGCTGAAGAAGGGTTACAACGGATAGGGGGTATGGGGGGGGGTGGAGGTGGTCCATACATGATTTTATTTCAAGCTGAATGGTCCACAGACTTCTACGGGCTGGAGACCACTGCTGTAGAAACATTAATTGAAGTGAGGTTGTTGTCCTACAAGTTAAAACTATATAAATTCTACATATGAAACCGAACTTTTTTTGCAATTTTTACAGGCATAATTAATAGGTCCGTTTAAATTTGTAAACGTGTGTAATTTTTTTAAACTGCTTGGAGGGCACGGCTGCAGCAAACCAGTCTTTGTGCCGATGATGACCACTCTGAGGGTGATGATGACGACTCGGGAGGGCGTCGAGAGAGTTTGACCGACAGAAGCGGCGACTTTCCCCATCTGACGCACACACCGATAAAGAATAAATCCATGTGTATATATATATATAGCGCTTAAAGAGGGCGCCCTCCTACCCTCCCAGTCGTCAACGAGAGAAGGGCACACCATATTTATACTCGGGTGGGCGGTCGGTCGCCATAAACTCGCCACTCTCTCGCCACCCTTCCGAGAAAGCGCGGGTCGCGTGGACGTGGCAGACGGAGAAATCAAACTCCGCCGCCTCTGATACCGGTGCTCTCACATGGGAACAAATAGGGGATGAAAAGAAAGGTTTTTCTTTCACGTGGGTACATACCTCACCGAAATCACACAGACCATGAGCGAGCAGACCGGAAACGGCGATGTAACGTTTGCAGGGTGATCCTTTCTAAATCTATAACTCCGTGACTAATTAAACTATTGAGCAAAATGGGCTCTCGTTCGTTCGGGCACACGACTAGGATTTAATCATGACCCGGAGTTGGCTTTACATATGCACGAAGTGGGTACCCCTGTAGTGAATATCGACTATTTTGGGCGAAGGAAAAAATTGCCGCTGTTATACATCTAGTAACTCCGATGAGCTTGCGCAATGACTTAGTGCGATATTTTTATAGCCGAAAATCAAAACGAAGGAACGAAATTTCTTATAAAATTTCAGATGACGACCCATACTATAAAGCAAGAGGAAATACTAGCGAATGCAACTCAACGAAAAGGAGATAAACATTACCCGTTGTCGCTGACACATTCACGAAAAACCCACGTCTACGCTCCCGAAATTTCCACTTCCAGATTTTATAGCAGAGACGTATAATTACGTCAATAAATAAAGTTTTTTGTTAACGCCTTTGGGATATTTTCCGCGTTACTTATTGATGAAAATTTGACGGTTCCCCTCCAATGCCGGAGGCTTTTTCGAGGGTGAAATGATGGGTTCCTGGCTGGGTTATATATTTATTCTAACCACGGCGTGGGAGGAGAGAGGGGGGAACGTTTGCAGGGAGATCCTTGGAATCCTGCAGGGGAAGAGAGTAGGTTGGTGGTTTGCGTTTTTCTGAAAATTACGGGATTCCATTTCTCACGGAGCTTTTCCCTAGGTCCCAGTTGACGTAAGTCCGGCGCTTACGTATGTCGATGGTCTCGGTACCCAAATGCGAAGCACCCGAATAACTTCCCTCCGGCACATTACTATCTATCTACTGTAATCAATATCACTGCTTCGATTGAAATTATATTTCTCCCGTTTTTACATTCGTGTTTAATCTTTATTATCTCCAACTCTAGATTGCGTCAAAAAACTAACGGTGTGCTCTTTGTATATAAAAATAATCAATTACTCACCGCAGTCATTTTTACAGAATCGCCTGCTGCGTCTGCTGAAAAAATGAGTCAAATTAGAGACTTATGTAGATATATTCATTTCATCACTGAGAATTTTTGTCATGTATAACTATATTTTTGCGCCATTAATAATCAATATTTACTTCATACTTCCTACAGACACTGAAATTAAAAAATAAAATTCGAATATGGTCCCTGTTATAACTAGGTAAATATATCGCTCAAACTACCTTAAACAATCGGATATGAAATACAGCTCGGATGATTCGTTTCTGGCGGTAGATAATGATTTACGAGCGTTATAAATTTGGAATCGTCATGGAATAGATATAATAGCGATTTTTGAGTTCGTACATTAATCACGGTAGTTATTTCGAGAGTGGAATGTCGACTCATTTAGCGCCGAATATTCCAGACGAAACTTTCCCGAGCGATCTTATTCAAGAGTTCACTGCGCCACTTTCGTCAAAACCTACCGTGCACATTTCACAAAGTCTGACGTTGCCAGGCGCCATCTTTCGACAGCAAGATTCGCACAGGGACAGGGATTCGCATGGAACCATACAGTACGATGGCACAGGGGAATATTGAAGATAAATAATGCGTAAACGGCCTTATTGAATGGAACGGCTACCAGTGGCACGCGAAAGGTCCGTTGGTGGCACGCCAAGAACTTTCCGAATTCTCATGCTCGTACTTAGGGGTGGCATGCGTCCGAATCGTAATTAAGTTATATGTAAATCCGGATTGTAAACAGAACCTATTGCATTTTCCCGTAAAACTCATGTAGTTCTGTGCATTTATGTAGTTGCTAAATACACTAATATAAATAGTTCCTCTAAAATTGGTAGCATACCAGTAGTGTAGAGCATGTTGGTGAAATATCACCTCCTGACAAGATTTTGCTGGATTTTGCTAATGCGTTAACAGTCGTAGTTTCATTAACCTAATTAGGGTATGGTAGTGTTGGTAATAACTCACCCCCTGCCACACGTCCTTGACGTGGCTTGCAGGGTATTGCGTATAGGGAGATTTATTGCCAAATGTTGCGCTCGTACACACATCGGTAGTCCACCGTGGGAATTGATTAGATGCGCAGTTATATATGACGAACATATTAGTAGCGCAATTGCCACGGTACCTTAGTGAACCGTCAAGAAAAAAAATTGAAAATGCAAATAACTTCTAAAATGCATTGTAAAATTCGTAAAAGTTATGGTTTACTTGCGCGCGATTACCAAGTTGGGTGGATTATTAATCGCAAAAAAACAGGCTTCACCTTCCTCTTCAACTCTTCACAGATTAACCCGCCTACTCGGAATCAACAGAACAAGAAAAAAAAACTTCTGGCTCACATTCCAGGTTTCCCTCTGATAACGTTCTCATTAATGCCTCGGAATCAAAAGCCACCCACCTCTCCCTGGACCCGAGCCGATCCTCACCAAGGACGCCTTCTTACTTAACCTTCAGATAAGAATGGGCATTTTGTAAACAGCTTCTTTTTCTAAACCTAATGTAAATAAAATTTCTCTGATGGGCAATCAATCTCATTTTAGTGCTTTTTATCTTTGATTTCCACTACACTTCTCTAAGCTCACAGTACAGAAAGAATTTTCCTGAAAATTGTAAAACAAATCTAGATTTGTGTTGAATTTAATGGAGTTAAGCATAACGAAGAAATTCTCCTGGAAAGATGTTCATATTTGTAAAGCGATGCGCATCGAACCTATACTTTCAGATAGGCAACACGACGCAGGAAAGATCCGGTCACAACGCAAACAGAAAAGAGAGTCGCAGCTACGCTGTAGTCTGAGACAGTCTCCAGGGGTGCGACCACGGTTCCATCTTTAGCGTTATCGTTATTCAACACGCAAACCGCTTTAGAGGGGCAATGCTCACAGTTACACAAAGCACTCCATCTATTAAACCAGTGGTTTAAAGCACCTGACAAAATTTTAATAATTACGATCACGTTTTCGCTCTCATGAGCACATCTGTAAACTAACGATAACGCGAGCGCACACGTTATTGAGAGCCGTGATCGCGCCCCGGGTTCACTAGACTCCATCTACAGCAGTCGACATTACACATCACTAGCAACGCAAGCTACACGGCTGTTTGCGAGTGATTATACCAATTTCCCTCATGACCTCGGGCGAATGCCAGACCATTAAGGTAGTTTGAGTTAGATATTTCCCTAGTCATAATGGAGACCATATTCGAATGTTATTTTTTAATTTCATCGTCTGTAAGAAGTATGAAGTAAATATTGTAGTACTAATCGCGCAAAAATATAGATATATATATAGACAAAAATTCTCAGTAATTAAAAAAATAAGCCTACATAAGTCTACAACTTGAACCATTTTTTCACGCCGTACAGTGAAAAGGCCTTCACAACAGGTTTTTAAACAAACATTCTGTAAAAATTACTGTTGTAAGTAATTGATTAATTTTTATGAATAGCTGAGAGAACATACAAACTACACACCATTAGCTTTTTGACAAAACCTAGGTGTTCTAAATTCCTAATTTTTTCAATATTCTCCCTCTGGAGTGCACAGCCATAATTTATCCCATGTAAAAAAACTTATATTTTTAGGCAAATTACTCGAAAAGTACTTCGCCAAGGGATCAAAACTTTGACATCATTGGAATGATGTTTTTTCTTTAAAATGAGGTAAAATTCTAGGTGAAGTGATATCTCGCTCGAACTAACTTGACGCTTCGTTCACAACAACTTAACGATAACGAGATTTTTCTCGAGTCATAATGGAGAACAGATTCGAATTTATTTTTTTAATTTTAGCAGTTTTTATAAGCATGAAATAAACGTAGTAATATAAATGGCGAAAAAATATTTTTTTGCATGACTTAAATTCTTAGTAGTTGGCTAAATATTCATACTTAAGTCTTTAACTTGACTTATTTTTTTACGCGGAACGCTGAAAACACCTTCACAACTGACGAGTTTTTGCGATTCTGTAAAAATTACTGTGGTTATTAATATTTTTAAATATTTGAGACATGAATAAAACTTACACACTATTAAATTTGTGACGAGATCTGTGAGTCATAAATTTCTCATTTTATAAATAACATTTTCCTTAGTGTTCAAGCGTACAATTTCCTATAGAAAATGGCTGGTCTTTTTTCGGAGACATGGCAAGTACTAGATATTTTGTTAAACACCTCTGAACAGCAGTTCGCTGTCGCTGCGGACAGCGTGAGTAGCGTTGGAACAACGCTACTCACGCTATCGATAGGCCTCATCAATCGGCTGTCAGATCGTTTTTAGCAGTGGTGCGCTGTGATTGGTTAGAAATATCACGCACTGGTTCGCTTTCGGATCAAGAATAAGCCCAGTTACGCCGATCTAAGTTGTTGTGAACGAGTCTTAAGTCATTCCCAGATAAAATGATTTAGAAATAAAATGTTTGTTTTCAATCTGAAAATTGCTAACAACATCAAACAAATCACACAGGTTACTATAATAATCAAACCCTTAAGAGGGGCATCAGCCGAGAACAGGGACGCAATTGCAAATACGGTTATGTTCTGAAACCCAAAGCAGAACATCAAGCGACGGCGCGACATTGTCGCATAACGAAAATGGGGGCTGCAGAAAGATATCGTATACACTGAAAAAATATTGTAACGCAGCGTTCAATAGTTCATAGAAACAAGAATTGATCATGTGTGAATTGCTTACTTATTCACCTATAAAACCTCTATGATTGATTTATTACTAAAACGACCGCACTCGCAGAAAGTTTTTCGTCTTAGCATCAATCGTTGCAGAAAAACAAAACACATTCTACTTTGGGGTTCTGAAAGATATAATGGTGTATATGGAAGATATACATATTTGTAAGTGCAATGGAAAATAAACAATTATTGAATCGAGTTGACAGAGGAATAATCATCCATCCTAACTGGGACTCGAATCCGGATTCCTCGGTGTCACGTCAGATGCTTTAGAAGGTTAAACTTCCCAGGCAGGCTTTTCCTCAGTGGATTCCGGTCAAAAGAAAACGCCTTAAGTGTGGTTCACGGCAACTTAACTCGGCGTGACTTGGCTTGACTCGGTACGACTCCGGATATGAGACCTTGAGAACACCGCCAGCCAGTTCACGACTTAAATCCGGCGCATCTCAACTTGACGCAGCTAATTACGTCGAAAAAATTCTTGGACCACATTTCATACGCCTGTTTATGGGGTGTAACTCACCACGGAAATTATGCATTAATTATATTTTACGTTTTTTCCTCAGTTTCCTCATGTAATAACTACTAAAACTACTAGTAGATATTTGGGCGTCGTATTCGAAATTATATTAAAATATATATATTTTTTTAAATATAGGACTCGGCGTGACACCTTGATATTTGTTAGCAACAAATATAGTAATTATACGTGTATTATTTCGCCTTTAGATGAAAATCTGTACATATTTAATCGATTTATTACGAAATATATATTATGTCACGAGCCATAAGGCTACGTCTTAAAATAGCATTGAATTGCCAACAAACCAAATCGGTAGGATGGATTTTTTTTTCAATTTTACGAACGAGAACATGTTGGCAAAGTTTTACGCAAATCTGTACATAAACAAAAATCTCTCAAGCCACGTTAAATCCAGCCAGTAACAAGGGATGCTGCACTATCGATAGTGGGGAAGCAATTCATTGCTACACTAGATATCTCCTCACTCCTCGTGCAGCCATATTGAAGATGTCTTTCCGATGTTTTCAGGCTTATCTATGTGGCAAGCAAACCACCCACCGTCCCCCCATATTTCCGCCCGCCCCCCTTCACACACGGGTAAAATACCGAACTTGGCAGTGAAAATTTGTACCTGATGATGACAACGATGCGTCGTAACTAGTAGTACCATAGACTAAGAGGTAGTACCATAATTAAATATTGATGGAAATATATACTGTGCTATTAATTCAGTGGTTTATTTTGTTGTGAAGTCATCTGTTTCCGAAATTCATTGATAGTTTGCTCGGAATAACCCTCACATCTATAATAGAGGGCAAGATGACTTCAAGCATGACAGACACTTTCACTTAATCCATTCATACTGAACGCACTATTTAATATTATACCTCACTAAGCTAGTACGGGGAAATCTCGGAACCCACGCCCTAGATATGCCTCATAAATCGATTGAAAGATATATTTCTGAAGTGGTGAACTGTGATTAATTAGAAACATCACTCAATGATCCCCGTTTTAATTGGAAAATTAGCCAAGTTAAGTCGTAATGAAGAGGCTGTATTGTTCCAAGTTTGACTTTAACCTCGTGGACGGTGGCGCAGTGCGCACGATTTGTCTGCCTTTTGGCATTGTAGTTCCCGCCGTCGGGAAACATTTAGCTCCCATAGAAGCCTACATAAATTCACAATGGAGATGGACGCTTCGGTAGCTTAACTGGTTAAAGCGCTCGGCGCGATATCCATGAATTGCTGAGCTCCGAGTCCCTGTAAAGGCGGGCGAAAGTCCCTCTGTGAAATTTTCACACATATACGCACTTACGGGTTTCACCGTATATGTAAATACCGTGGCTAGATCGCGGAATCCTCAAACATTTGTTCGCACAAGAATCCTAACAACAAATTTAGCTCCGCGTGGAATTTAAATTACAGTCCTGCAAATTTCGCACTACCAAATTCCGTGTGGGTATCGATGAAATTTCGAAGAGGTACTCAGGACAAACACCTCTCCTAATAAATCCAACGCACGACTCCATCAAATCTTCTCATAGCACTTTCTCTTAAGATTCCGCAACAACTCCCGAGATAATTATGGATGCTTTCCAATCAACTTTGCATAAAAGATTAATAGAGCAGATTTGCTCGCACTGTACGTGACAGATGGATGGAGACAGGTGCCAAGACTCGGGTGATTCGGGATTTAGACTGTGACTCGGGTGAACGCAGCAAGTCCTCATATCCTGCTCGGCTATGTAGGAGCGCGTATTTTCAGAATATCCACGATTTACACAAAGTGCAATGCTGAGTAGGAGAGGGGGGAGTCGGCTCCCCGACATACAAAATAAAACAAAAAAGAAATGCCAAAAAAATAGAAAGAGTTAGGGATTCTGGTATTATTTGCATTACCATACGCGCTAAATACTGCGTAGCCCTCATGGTGGTCTACGCCGCCTATTTCGCGCTTTCTTTGAAATGAGCGGCGTTGCCCACCGTGTGGGCAACGAGCAACCCACCCTATATGTGCGTTCTCTTGTGTCAAGACATCATGGGTGCCAGCTATCAGATCGATATAGACAGAAACACACTCAAGGCAGTCCCCGCTCTACAGCACGCCCGACGCACGTCACCGGGGGTTGCCGTTTGCCCACCATGTGGGCAACGCCGAAGTGAACGTGTTAAGGTGGCTGGAGCGGTAATCGCGGTCAATGACTGCACACTTCAATAATCTTTTGATTACTTCGAAAAAAAATCTTGGACCACATTTCAATAAAGTGCATAGAATGCGTTGGTACTCATCATACATGCAGTAATGGAAATGATTCAAGAATTATATTTAATTTTTTCCCGTTAATTAAAAAACATTAAGACTAGAGTTTTCGGCGTGGTATTCCAAATTTAGACGAAATTATATTGAAATATGTTTTTTTCGGTTATTGGACTCTGCGTGAAATCTTGATATAGTTTAACAACGATTATAGTAATAAGAAATGTATCATTTCGCATTTAGAAGAAAAGTTGTACATATGTAATCCAATTATTACAAAATATCTGTCATGTGCCATAAGGCCACGGTTAAAATAGCATTTAATTGCCAAAAAACCAAATGAATCAGTTTGATGCAATTATTTTCACTTCTATGAATAAATATCACTACTGAAAACACGTATGCAAAGTTTCGCCCAGATTTGTACATAAACATAAATAGCTCCAAACACTTTTTTAAAAACCACCACCAAAAATTGCAAATATTAATTTGCAATTTGGTTCTCGTTACATGCTAGTATTGGCTGATTCGGGAATTACAATCGAGCGAATTATAAGCTTATTGCATGGGCAAGTTTTTGTTTCATCAAATTATTTCAATTATATCAAGCACTGATATCCTATGTCATATTATCTACCCGTCGAAGGTGCCAGTGAGGGACTAATTCTTTTACGAGTAGATATATTGCTCCCGTTATAGTTTCGTCACGAGACGAAACGAGATTTCGATCAGTCTCGTTTTCCACAATCGAGTATCGTATCTTGAGGGTGCAGTCACGTCTCAGTATCGAGTCTCGTCTCTTTAAAAAAAAGTCCTAAATGTTTAATATTAGCTCATCCATTTCTAGTGCGGGCAACAGTTAATTGAAAAAGAAACATAAACTGTAGAAATATAATTATCAGAATTTGAAATAGAATAAAAATATTTACGCGCTGAAAACTAGGAAAAACACTTAACTATCCAACAATGGTGAATTTAAACGGTACGAATAAAATGAAAACCACTTGTAGTAAAAATATCCAGAATATCATCAGAAGTAATTAAGTGAAATAACCATTATATTATTAAATTCACGACTGGTAATAAAAAAATACGTTGTTTGAGATGTGGGTTTGGAGAAGGATGGAGAAGGTTAGCTGGATGGCGAGAAAGACGAACGAGGAGGTATTGGATATGGTCGGAGAGGAGAGGAAGCTTGTGGCAGAGGTTCGGAGAAGGCAGAAGAGATGGATGGAGGAGGTTTTGAGAGGAGAGGGCATGTTGAAGAGAGTGATAGAGGGGAGAACACTGGGGAAGCGTGGGAGAGGAAGGAAGAGGATAGGAATTCTGGACGAAATTAGAGGAGGTAGAAGATATGAAGAATTGAAGAGGGATCTAATAACGGGCCATTCTTAGGAGGGAAAGCGAGACAATGTCTCTGAGGTGGGATGCAGAATGGGGACTGTCCAAGAACCTACCAATCAGCTGGTAGAATACTTGAATGAAAATATCACATCCTATCTCCAAGAATGCACAATACGCACTTTTTGGCCGAATTTTACCTTCTTAAAAGTTGTCTCTTAATCTCAGCTGAAGGCATTAAATTAGAGGGTTTCTTCGAGTGACATCCTCAATCATTTTGACTCCTTCAGCTGTTCGCAACTGAATTTTTAAGATTTTAAATGACATCTCACATTAATCCCCTTTTGCGCAACTGAGGAATGATGCCCTACGCATTAAACGAAGATAATACTTTTGGTGCAATACGCTCTGAAATAAAATTACTTATATAGATACTTTCACTCTAATTGTAAGTAACCCAGGTAAATTCCTATTCTGTTTCATGTCACGAAACTCAATAAAATAAAAGTTTACTTTCACTTAAGCAGCATTTTTTCGTTTTCAAGAAACTCTGTTTTTCATGCATTGGCAGAGAGTGGTTTCCCGCATTGTAACATTCCATCCGTGGCTTATTTCCTCAGCATAACGATTCAAAGCACACAGAGAGAAATTTTTCATTGTTAATCAGATCGCAAAGATAGTTTATCTTATGATATCCAGCAGAAAATACTTGAGGTCTAAATCTTCTTCAAACAGAGGACCACGGGAAATTCGATCCCAAACAGTTTAGGAAGTCAGGCAAAAATTCAATGCCAAAAGCAAATAAACTTAGAAACTTTAAGATTGAACGCTGATAATAATAACTAGAAGACAATTCGCTCTAAATCAGATTGAATATGGGTCGAAGTCATACTCTTTTCGTCGCTAACCAGTGAAACCTAAGTTCTTCCCTTAGAGGTTTAAGACTAGAAAATAAGCGGTGTAGATCTCGCGAGTATAACGGCACAGTCACTCTAAAATAGAAAGTGAAAAGTATTCTCCTGAGTCACCACCGTTTTCGGTGACTGATGCCCATTCGACACCTAAAATCAAATATAACAGCTTCGCATGCCATGCATTGGCATGACAAATGCGTGCATTGTCGTGGATCAGTGGGAACATAAGTTAAGCTCGAAATTCTTCAGGATTAACTTGCCCGACAAGGCATGACCCGAATGCATGGACCAATCCTCGTCAATAGGGCTGAGCACCACTCTCTTTTTATTTTTTCAATCGAAAGTTCATGTCGAAAAAGAAATACTGTTGCTAGCTAGTTAGTGGTGATATTTCAATAGTCCAGTTAACAATAAAAAGCTATGGAAGGACGTATTTTCACTCTGCACTCGAAAAGGTACGCCGTAATGTTGGCATTGATATTTATCGATTATTGATTGTTTGATGTAACTTAACAATAAACGCCGCACCGTATCATTTAAAATATCAAACTTCTACACACTCAGCGCATAGACAGTAATAAGTGATTATTTATTGCTAATAAAATGGCCTTCATTGCTCTTAAATCTCGGAAAGCTTCAATCTTTCGCCTCGTTTTATAAACTACGTTACCACGAGTATAATTTTGGAAAATTATTATGATTGGCCTTCACGTAAGCACAGTTCAATTTCTTAAAGCCATTACTTAAACGTCTTACGAAATTACTTACCTTTTGTGAGCGTGCGCGTTATGGCAGCGCCGCTGTTAAAATTGGAAACAAACTAGACGCGAAACTGCCCAGTTGCGTCACTGAATATGGTAACTCGTTTTTTCTGGACGGGGAATTATTGCAGAGTTTGGTTATTTTTTGTCTGGCGCACGAAATGCTTCATGGATTGGAAACTCCGCTTAACTGCGTAAATGGACACAATTCTTCAATTTACACCCTAAATGAACAGGAAAATGATACCTTGTGACCACAACCCAAATAAAAAAGTTAAAAGAGGCGCTCTTTAACAATTTTATAAACAAGTAACCCATCATGAAAAAATCCAAGATTGTTCTTCAGGTATCTGCGATTTTTGAAAATTTGCTTTTTATTACTTTCGGGATCCATCGCGGTTGGTAAAAAAAGCAACCGAGCGCAATATATCCCGAAAATAATATAAAGAAAAGCCAAAACTGTTTTACTTTTGTATCATCACGTAAAATTCCAAATCTGGGAGTACTCGGTGATGTGTCACTATTGAAATTTGTGCAATAGAGGTTCAAAAAGGAAACGTTAAATCCATTGCCGACAATAATGACAGAACCAAGACACTTGCAATTTTCCACTTCTGTCATTATGGAACGGCTTCACCAAATTACACCTGTTTCTGTATTTTATATTCAATACCGACAGACCGGAAAGTATAACCAAGAGATTTTAAAAAATCTATTTTATTGTATACATTGGTCCTTACCATTAGCTCCTCCCTATTTCTTCTTCGAACGCTTCTTTTGCTACCTCATTTCCACATCTAATGTCTTAGCTACTACAGCCATTTTCCTCCAACGCACAGCCGAGGTATTTCAATTGCTCTTCATCTCCATAGCCCAATGTTATACAAAGCCAATATTTTTCTACGATGGAAGGTGCAGGTACTGGAGGAGCGATTAAGTCACGTACGTACCGTGGATGGCACACATTAATACACTCCGGTATCCCGAAATAAAGGACAAAAAAAAACTCCCAGTAATCTGATTGTTGAGTTTCATAGCCCATTTCAAAATTGATGTTCAACACTATAAGTAGCAGTAGATTATAGCTTTAGGCACTTCAGCTAATAAGGCAACAGCGCAATGATGGTACAGAGATTCACCATCTCCTTCAGATATTATTTCCCCCAGAAAAACAATCCATCAGCAAAAAATGTAACGAGTCTATTTCGCACAACATATTGCCGTCAATCTTAAAAGAAGAACTGAAGGAAACCCTTATGCATCATTTCCCGGCACATTCGTTCCTAGATAAACTTCTTTTGAGCTCCTGACATCGATTACCTATTGCCTAAAGTCAACGATGGGATATAAAGCAATTTACTACTTTCTCGTTTCGTTTATAGACTATAAGCTAATTTATCAATTTTTTACGAATCATTCACTCAAAAGCGATGTCTTACTTCATATTGACATTTACTTTGTTTCTGTAGAAGGTCTAATCATTAATATTATTAAGTGGTCTACCGTTTCGTTGGAAGTAAGGGGAAAGATTTACGCGTATTTTTACGCGTATAGGGCCCTATCCATGGATAATATTTGTCTCCATCTCAGCATACGTCCCCTATTCATCCTGTCCATAAAACCTATTCTCTTCCTTCCTCTTCCCCGCCTAACCAACTTCCTCCCCTCTATCACACTCTTTGGTAACCCTTCACCCTTCATTACCCCTTCCAATCACCTACCTTGCCTCTTCATCCAGAAGTTTCCTATTTTCAGCCACCATACCAAGCACTTCCGCGTTTGTCTTCCTTTCCGTCCACCACACCTTTTCCATACTCCTCCACACCATATCAAGCTCTTCACCAGCATAACGTCAAACGCTAAAAAAACCGAATTGGGTGGGACAGAGTAGGTAAGTCAGCTCTCGAGTGATTTGACATGGAATTGGCTATATAGTCTTTCCGCTTGGCCCGAATCTCATCTGGGTCCAATAAATAAAACGGACTATGAAGGTCGAAAGAGGTTGTTTTACCCGTCTCGTCGTCTGACAACATTTTCATATAGCAGTACGGCGCGTGCCCACTTCTCAGTAGGGCACTGTTTGAGGGATGTACTGGTGAAGCCAAGTAGACCAATTTGTCGAACTTATTGCACAAGTACATGCTAACACCCCCGGAAAATTTTCAAATAATAAAAGATAACTCGCATGACATATTTTACAAAGTATCTGCACGCTTAGACAACCGGCCGGAGCGATTATCACTTCTGGATGGTGCCGATGGTGATCGACGAGCTACCCTGGAATCGGTGGACCAGGGAGTTAACTGTGGATAAATTATGTAATCTTAGAACTCCTCAAAAAACATGGGGGTAAAGGAAGAGCAGAAATTTTATAGCTCATTACGTGGAACACCCATGAAAGGGTTGCACATCAAGAGACGAATCTAACAGTGGAGAACTGGATGCCAGAAACAGAGAGTAAAAAAGCGATTCAGGTTAATGAAACACGATAGATTTTTTAAAAAATTAATAAAATATTAATACCAAAAACAGATGAGGATGAGTACAGAAAACATAAAAAATGCATAATATAACAATGCATAAATACATAATTAATGTAGCACATCAATACGCCGCGGGTGTCCAAGCAGCGGTGTTCTTGTTGAGTAGCCAATGACACGGCGGCGGCGGCGGAGGAGGGCAAGGACGGCCTTCGTGGTGCGTTCTCTCCACAGCAGCGCCATCGGACGAGAGGAACTGAAACGAGCACAGCCACCAAACAGCTGTCATTAATTCGCTACTTATGGCGGGAGAGAAGACAACGCCTATTGGATCGGCCGGACTAATCCAGGACCGGGAATGCTCTCTAGGAGAGTAAGCCAATGGCCAATGCCAGCGAAAACATTCAGACCATGTTGCTCAACATTTTTCGTTTTCCTGACTTGTTGCCGGTTAGTTTATCAGTACATATTTTGGTAGTTAAAAACGAGGTATGAAAAATTTCTCAACCCAACTTTTTTGGTGGCCATTTTAAATAGCGTCGCGAGTTTATTGACGAAGTAGTGTTTTGGGGAAAACATTATACCTATATATTGTAGAACAAATAAAAAAATTAAAAGGTTTTCCCTAAAACATCATCATTCATGACGCTTATTAAAAATGACCGTCAAAAAATCTAAGGAGTTAAAAAGTTTTTCATAATTTGTTTTGGACGCCCAATATATGTGCTGATAAACTAACAGGCAAAATATCAGAAATTCAAAAATGCTGCTCAAAATTTTATTTTAATTCCAGATGATTTCATTTGGAATAATCCTCAACCATTTTCGGTCAGCGGTGAGCAAACTTATCACTCCAAAAAATAAATGTAATGGAGAAACAACGTTTATTTCTAAAGCCGGTGTCCCACGGTCCATTTTGAATCCAATTTTTGTATCCAAAATTTTGGTCCAAATGCTTTTGGTCCAAAATTTGTATACAACGGAAATGGTATTTCCCACGGTGCATCACATTTGGACCAAAATATGCCAAACAAACGAAATACGATATTATAGTAAACAAATATGTTTGTTAGGGATTGTGAGAATGTCTTGGCAGTTTTAGCAGTCGGAATTGGATGCTCAGGCTTATTAATAATAAAAGTGGTGAAGAAAATAAAGGGAAGGCAATGGTGGACTGGGCCTTGGCTGGAAAGAAGAGATGAAAGCGTCAGAAGAGGCGTGCTTACATGTTAGAGAAGGAGCTGGTTGCCGAGGATCCCGAAAACCATCGGAATTACTTGAGAATGAGTGAGGATGTTTCCATGTCCCTTCTCAGCTAGGTTGAGGGTAGAGCTAGGTTAAGCACCGGGGTACCAATATGAGGCGGTTTATTCCCGCAAGGAAAAGGTGTGTAATTTAAAAGCGGACATAATAGTTGCGATAATGTTATACTTATGCCGCTGTAGTGCTATAAACGTTCATTGAAATGACATTTGTCTTTCCAACTTAGAGCAGTCGCAAAGAGGACCTTAGTCATCTATTAATCAATTGCGAACGAAACGGGAGGCTCCAGGGTTCAAAGTAGTCAATTCTCCGGCGGCTCTGGGGAATTATGAATACTCTCCAGGAAAATAGGTATCATGGAATTCGTGAAAAGTGGAAATTGGCGTGATATAAGTGGTTTGGAAACAAATTTTTACCAGTTTAAAGGAGCAAATTTTAACTGAATACATGCATATTTCCTTTTGACATCAGCACCATATGTTTTGTCTATTTCCAAAATTATTTTGATTTCGAGCGTTTTTCATTAGCATAATATCGGCGGCAGTGTAAAACCTATTAGTATGCTTACACTGTTTCCTTTTTTCAAAAAGTATTAACTTGCTGCTTCACTGCCACTCGTATGAAATGAAGAAGAGGCTCGTAATTAGCTTCCCTTCCATCGTACTTCTCCGCATAAAAAAGTAATATATGCTCAAAATTTTAGTCTATGAAAAAAATATGCCGGGTTTTGGATCCCGGGATTCTAGTAGTAAATATTTAATAGTTTCTAAAACACATCCACTGGCATTCCGGTTGCGATACATCACATCTTTCGTATTGTACATGAACTCGTTCTGTTGCATTTGCTCGATGAGCGTAACAACTGCCTCAGGCGCCCAACCTATCCTCATATTGTGTCTCATTTCTTATTTTTTCATTTTCATTTTGTGTCTCACTTGGTCATGCCTTAATATAATTACAACACACGAACCTGACCACGCTATCCACCGTAATTGCAAAACAAGAAGTATTCCCTGCAAGACATAAACACCGAGGTTACAACGCATATCGATGCTTCTTTTTCTTCAGCCCTCTGATTGGCTGGTTTCGTACATTTGGATGGAAATTTAGAACATGTCCTATCCGTTTGGACCAAACGGAATTGGATGAAACGAATTGGACGAAAAGGTAATTGGATACAAATTCGCCGTGGGACACGGCGAACTCCACTTGTATCCAAATTGGATACAAAAATTGGATCCAAATTGGACCGTGGGACATCGGCTTAAGGTCTCTATTCATTCACGTATAGCGATAAACTTTTGCAGATAACAACTGTAAAAATAAAGCATGATTTTAATAAATATTTTAAATATATTTGCACTAAGTTCAACGGAATTGAGAATACTTTATCCTATTTCATATATCCTAACCTTAATTTAATGCCATTTAATTTTACATTTTTATAAACATCCAAAGTTTGAAGAAAGAGTTTGGAAAGCTTGCTGGAAAATATTCTATGCACATAATAAATCATTTCCAAGGTTCTTAACGTTCAATGTGAATCAAATGTATCGATATTAATTGCATCGATGTATGGTGGTACCAAGTAGGTACTTGGCGAGGAAATGCCACATTTATAGCTGTCTGTCAGTCGTACCTGGTCGCTGGCTTTTTTAAAATGATCCGAGGAATAAACATTTTAACAAAACGCGGTGGAACACACTGAGACGTTCTGAGGTCCATTACACGGCCGACACATTTAGCTGCGTAGCTAGCCGGAAGTTTTTACACCAGTAGGCTATTTTTAGGAATAGAGAGGATAGTAGTGGCTGGTTAAGTAATGGGGTTGCCGTAAATAGCAGCAACAACAGCCTTCAAACTGCAAAAAATCCTCTTAGGTCTCTCAGTCGATTAAAGGACTGCATTCCTGTCGATGCACAGTGCGCTGACATCGGAAACCGCTTGCCAAAATAAAAAAGTGATTTTTTTAAAACTAGAATTTGAAAAGCCACATGGTCATCTGCATCGATAGGCGTCGTATGCTGTCTTTTCTCCTTCTCCCCGTCGTGAAAAGACGAGCGAAAAGAGTCGGCTGATTAATACCACGGGAAAAGCCTTAAGTATACGTTAAGGATAAGTTATGTTCTGTTTACATGTTGTATTTTTGTAATTAGCACTGATGTACGTAATTTAAATTGACAAAATGTCTGCAAAGATTTCATAATTATTTCATTATCTGACCAAAACTCGGCAATCAAGGAGAAACGTTGTGGTCTAAATTATGAAGACGTACTAGACAATAAATAAATACAGTACGAAATATCGACCAGATCAAGTAAATTGACGGAATCTGCGTAGGTAGTTCTCTTGCGCTCGGCTTTCGTATGCGTGGTAGGTACTACTTCGGAGGTATTACTTCCCTATCAAGAATAGTAGCGACAACTTCATAGCGCTATTTTGCAACTTGAGCAGGTATTGGCTTGTCGTGACAGACATTCGTGTAGCATTCCCATTCTTACTACCATTTATATTACTAAATTGAATTGCATTGTTCATGTGCAAAAAGATAATGAAATTAACTCCAAACTTGGCAGCTTTAGTATAAATAGTTTTATTCCATTTTTTGGTTATGTATCTTAGTCCATGGAGATGGTATTGCCAATGACACGAGCAGTGGTGGGTTTAGTTTTAAGGTGCATCGACGGCTAGGTCATTCTGTACCATGAAACACGTTTATAATATAGTTGTGGGCTAATGAGTTCTTATATAAATTAATCCTTTAATGTCCGGCGTGGCGAATTTTACACATACCTCTGGAGTCATCTCACAATCAGCTCATTCACCGACGCCAAATGTACCGAATTCGGTACGATAATTACAAACAAATCAAAAAAATTGATTCAAACTGTTTTAACGTTGTTTCTGTAACATCCATTATTTCTCACGACCGCAGAAAAAACATTGGCAACAAACCACTACTGCAGCATTCGTTGATCAAGCAGTAAGGCAATCAACAATCGAAAAAAGAAACAAAGTTAAGGAAGAAGAGAGGACTTTGAGGAACCGTGCAGCAAATACGTTCGTGGGATCCATCAGCTGAAGGCTTGTTAACCACGACTATTGAAAAGGAGATCCCGAGCGAGTTCATCTTATCTGGAGGACAGAGCTATTATGTTAACCGAGACGCAAACCACTACATTCTGACTAAGCAATAAGAGTCCTCTTCTTCTACTCTTATTAAGGCCGAAGAAAAATATCACTCCTTGGACTAACCCAGAGATCACAGTACATAAAGGCTAGTGATTACCTTGCTATTCAGAAACGGGATGTCTCAGTTTCCTCAGCCGGTCTCTCCGGGTCGGTCTCAGGGCTGTTCCACGGCTGCTCGTCCACTGAACCGAAAACAAGGTATATCAGGTATGCCCCGATGGAGATTGCGATCGCAATGTAGAACACCACGTTCCACTGAGATATAGTTTGCTGAAAAAGAATAGAAAGGGAAAACTGGTGAGAATCTCAGTTCCTTCAAGCACAAGGAAGCAAGTAAGTGAAGATCACAAAAATAATTTCACAGGAAAATGAGTAGCTACTGTTGCAAGGGAAACTTAAATATCCAAAAAACAGGAACAAGCATTAGCACTCACTCTTATTCTAAAAATCGATATATTTGACCATTTATTTCAAACTGTAAACCTTTAAAGCTTTGTCCTTCAGCAACTTGTATATGATTGCAGACTTCATCCTGGAAGGAGGAAAGACCCTCAAACTTAACCTGGTTAATGGTTTAGAGAGTCAAGATAGTTTGGCCGACCATAGTAAACCAAAAAGACTGTCCAGACCATTGAGGTAGAGGGAGAGGGCATGACGTCATGAAACTGTAACCTGACCTAGTTTTCTGCACTGGTCTCAGGAAGAGAAAGAAAAGAGACTTCCACAATGGCTGATGCTCCAAAAGCATACACAACGGAAGAAATTAAGAAGTTGGCTCCCAGATATAAAGGAAATCCCGAGGACTTCGATACAGAAAAAGCTAAGGCGTGGAAAAGCAATATCCAGGGCGAAGCTCCTGTTCCGTAGAATAATCCCGAGGAAATTTTTATGAGAAAATTCCAGAACCAGCGCACATTAATGCACCACAGGAACCTACGCCACGAAGGAATGAAAGCATTATTGCAGAATCAATCTTCGGTGCAGACGTTACAGTGTTCCCGATCGATCCGCGTGAAAACTATGCAAAATATTATATCAAAGTTCCGGTACTGCGCATGAGATGTATCAAGCATACATTCCCGACGCATACCATCTAGCTAGGCTTTTGGAACCGGCAGAGATGACCTATTACGCTACAGGCTTGGTTTGGATGAAGCTAATAAATGTAAAGGACGCAGGACGCTAACATCTGCGGAGAAGAACATTCGCAAAGCAATCGCCGAGGATAAGTTCAATGTCCGGCAACCACTTCTTCAAAGCACAGGTGGGAAACGTCACAGACTATGGCAGAAACAGAGCTTGAAGTCCCGGACCTGCCCGTACAACAAGCAGGAGACTTAGATGTCACGCCTATGTCATCGGAAAGTACACACACCACCTATTCGAGATCTCTTGTTTAGGAATAGCGGCTGATGCAATCACGGTTCTTAAGACTGATTCACCTGGTCAGCAACCGCCGCAACCAAACTACCGTGTGGGAAAACCGGACCACATTGTATGGACACGAAATCTGAGCGGGTCGCCACACACTAGCTTTTGTTCAAGGTGAGATTATTTCAAAGCTCAGAGGACAAGGTATTACGAGTGAAGTGGTTACCAAATACGTAGAGAACACAAGAGTAAATCTCAGACAAATATCACACATCATCGGAGAGTTCGAGACCTTCAGGATAGAAAAGGTGAACTTTCCAAGTTTATCTCTAGACGGAGGAGATTCATACGTATAGTCTAAATGATAAAGAAAACCCTCAATACATTTTAGTCTCGAAGTTGCCATGGAGAAAACAAGAATGAGTTGGTGGTTGATTTTTTGTGAACGATGGAATTAAAAAGGAAATTCTCGACTTTTTACGTAAAGCTTCTGAAGAAAATAAAGAAAAGAAACACAATAAATTGTAAGTAGTGGTCTGGAAATTAATTCAACTGCTGCTATACGACAAATTGCCGACCGTGACAGGACATTGCGCAAGGAGTACGCGCTCGAAGGACGATGAAGATCGCGGACAAGAAGATCGCCCAGCTGCGAACGGCGCTAACACAGCGGGGACTTCCGTCGACAGGAACCAAAGGAGATTTGGAAATGCGGCTCCGGCAGGATCTCATTGAATGCGGAGAAGATTCTGAGTACTTCGAAATCAACGAAGTTGAGGCAGGACAAGAAGTAAGTGTTATGTTTTCCAAATTAACGGAACAAATTAAGGCCCAATCCGAAAAAAATAAATTGCTCGAATAAATGAAATCTGAATTAAAAGAAGATATTAAATTTCATGCTGAATTACAATCTGGAAAAATTAAATCCAAGGATGATGAACTAAGTAACAAATTCAACGCGAGATTTGAAGGGTTGGATGCAAGAATTGCCGAAATTAATGGAAGAGTAGCCAAGTTAAAAATTAATGAACTTAACCTTTACACCGACATTTATGAAAAAACATCGCAATTGGATGGGCTAATGCAAGATGTCTCTAAAAGATTGTCACAATTAGAGAATGAATTGCTAAACATGACGATTTCCAATGCGAATATTCAACCAGCTACTTCGATAGGGCTGCCTGTTGACCCTAAAGTATTTTTTACTAACTCTTGTTTCCTAACTTAGAAGGACGAATCTGCCTGAGAATATTTATGTGCATTTGGTGCTACAACAATTGAAGGGACAGGCAGCTGCATGGTGGAATAATATAAGGGGC
The DNA here is from genome assembly GCA_963573305.1 of Pyrrhosoma nymphula. Taxonomy (NCBI): domain Eukaryota; kingdom Metazoa; phylum Arthropoda; class Insecta; order Odonata; family Coenagrionidae; genus Pyrrhosoma; species Pyrrhosoma nymphula. The sequence goes on along the minus strand of OY754333.1, from coordinate 81,033,488 downwards.
CTGGGCCTGAATTGGGACGATTTTGGAAAGGAGTTAGGTCTTAGATTTGATTCTGATGGCGTAAAGGCTGCTGTCGATCGGAAATTCTTAACCGAAACGCAGCCTACGGGCATGAGGACTGGTGCGTTTGTGATCCAGAAATATCAACTTTTTAAAAGATTGAATCCTCAAGAGGACAGTAGTTCTGCTCTACCCTATATGATTGAGTTACTCAATGATAAAATGAGACCCTTGGTAAGAGTGGCTAATCCGAAGACCTTTGACGAATTAAGGGAAGTCATTAGGCAACTAGAGGAGTATAAGAAGATTAAGACTTCAACAGACGAAAACGTTCCTCATCGAGTAACTGGCCTTCAGAGGAAATGTTTTTGGTGTGGAAAAACTGGCCATATACGAGACCGTTGCCCGGAAAACTAAAAAGGGGTCATTCTGTCCTGGGGGAGGATGTCCCTGGGTACATTACCACTAAGCCCCGGGTGTCAAGTAATACAACAAATAAACACTGGAATACTAAGAATACCATTGGACAATTGGGGTTGACCAGGACGGACCCCGCCCAGCCATAACGATTTGTGTCAAAAATAAAACTTATAAAGCCATTTTAGATTTCCAAGCTAGTAACACATTTATCTCATATAGGATAATGAACGATTTTGATGATATTAAAATTTCTCCTAGTAACAGAGTTATCGGTGCTGCAAATGATGTACTTTATATGGTACAAGGCCGAACATTCCTTAGAGCAAAGTGTTCCAACATAGACATTGATATTCCTGCATTCATTATTAAAGATTTGATCAGCGATGTGATCCTTGGCCATGACTTCTTAACTAAATATGGAGCTGTTTTAGATTATAACACAAATGAAATATTCTTAGGAAAAAGTACCAGGGCTAGACTAGCTTGGAGAAACGGAAATTTTTCTAAAAGCACAAAAGATTGTGGAATCAATCTGGATGAGCTGCAAGTTGGTCCATTAGCACCCGAACAGAAACAAGCATTGATGAATATTTTCAATCAGTTTCCAGAAGCCATTAAAGACAGCATTGATTACACTTCCACCGTTAAACATACAATTATTTGCAAAAGTAATGAACCCATTAAACAGAGACCTTATCCTAAGAATCCTGACAAGAGAGCATTTGTATACAAGAAAATACAGGGGCAAAGCGAGCGAAGGGTTAATTGAGAGCGAAGGGTTAATTGAGCCATCAACTTCAAATTGGGTTTCACCGGTTGTGCTGCGAAAGAAGAAAAACGGGGAGTACCGGCTTTGTGTTGACTTTAGAAAGCTTAATTTTCAGACTGTGAGTGATGCCTATCCCATGTCTGATTTGAAGGTTTTGTTGAAGAAAGTTAATGGTGCTAAGATCTTTAGTACCCTCGACTTAAATTCAGGTTTTTGGCAGGTGGAGATGGAAGAAGGTTCAAGAGAAATGACCGCCTTTGATACCCCTCGTGGTCTCTACCAATTCCGGGTCATGCCGTTTGGACTGAAAAATGCCACCGCCACATTTATGAGGTTAATGGATGAAGTACTCTCTGGATATATAGGTGATTTTTGTCAAGTTTACCTAGATGATATTCTAGTCTATAGTAAAAACGGATTTGAAGAACATCTGACGCATCTATCCAAAATACTAGAAAGACTGAAGATTCAGGGACTAACTTGCCAGTTGAAGAAATGCCACTTTGTTACCCCAAAGGTTGATTACCTCGGACATGTTTTAAATCCTGAAGGTCTAGAAAGACAACCAGAAAAGAATAAGGCTATTGAGGAATACAATCGACCAAAAACTAAGAAGCAAGTCCGTCAGTTTTTGGGACTTTGTGGTTAGTACAGTATTTTTGTCCCTCATTTTAAAGTAAAAGCTGCTCCACTGACTGATTTACTCAATAAGACAGCTCCCTTCAAATGAATTCGACAGTGGGCGATATCTGGTGGAACAGCATTTTAAATAAAAACTACAGTAATTGTACTGTCCACTTGAATTTATTGTGAAATACACAACACGTGTTTCAACGCTCTTTTGGGCGTCATCATCAGGTCTGCAACCGTTATGCCTCCAATACCCATATTTATACAAAGGGGGGGGCAAAGGAAAAAGAGGGGGGGGGGAAATTCTTGATAAAACAAGGAGGTAGTCATAAGCCGTTAGTTATTGAGGGTTTTGGGGGGGATAGTTGACGTATGGTCTAAATGATAAAGAAAACCCTCAATACATTTTAGCCTCGAAGTTGCCATGGAGAAAACAAGAATGAGTTGGTGGTTGATTTTTTGTGAACGGTGTAATTAAAAAGGAAGTTCTCGATTTTGTATGTAAAGCTTCTGAAGAAAATAAAAAAAGAAACACAATAAATTGTAAGAAGTGGTCTGGAAATTAATTCAACCGCTGCTATACGACAATTTATAGATCATCGTCACCAGGCCTGAGCCCAACGAAGGGAAAGAAAGCTCTGGAACGCTGTGAGCGTTTGACCCGAGTTTGCAAACATGGAATCGACAGCGCAGATTGGTGCATCCTACCTATTTGGCTTCCAATTATACAAGAAGCAAGGGTGTGGGAGTAACGCCACTGAGCGCAGCAGCAAGTGGTGCCCCAAAATTATTTTCGCCTCTTTCGACAAACAGGGATACTGCTTTACAGTATTTTCCTCCCCGCTATCCAAACGGGGTGTATATAACACAAGTTTGACTTATTATAACCTAATAAATTTCCCAAAAGAGAAAAAATATGAAAAAGTGATTATTACTCGCACAAATTATCAAATTATCGCCAGAATATAATACACATGATAGCATCCGCGTGAAAAGGAAGCATTTCCTTGAAATTAGACTAGAATATTCTACCCTGAGGGAAATTTCCTTATAAGAATTCCCTAGAAACATAGGGAAAAGCAAAGGAAAATTTAAAAATCCCTAAGAAAAAATATATTTCTTAAGGAAATGCCCTAAAACTCAAGGGAATTGTTTTCCTATAACTTTTTTCTGTAAAAATTAAAGACTTTAGTCAGTAATTTCCCTGTAACAAAACGCTACTCTAGGGAAAAACTTCGGGCATAGGAAAAATTACACCAGCAATTGCATAGAGTGCAGTGTGCAGTGCATAGAGTGAGAGAAAAAATATGTACCCATAAAAATAAAAACATATTACTTATTTGACCTATATCTCCTAAAAGAAGAAGCAAATAAATAATGATAAAAAGGTCATGAAAAGCAATCATCTAAAAATAAAAAATAAAATAATCTGAATAGTTTCATTCATACAACCATAGAGTTATCAAAATTAATTATAATGAGATTGACAAAATATTTCTCAATAAAAAATATGTGCAACCATTATAAAAAAATCCACTCAAAGTCAACTACATTTGGTGTAAAATAAATATATTCTTAGCCACTGCAACTCACTTTCAAAAACGCTTCCCAGGGAAAATTCATTCCAGTGAAACTATTCCCTGAAGGTATATTTTATAGGGAAAACGGGGATTCAATTTTCTGGGGAATTTCCGACAGGGTAGTACGGATGATCCAAGTGATTTTAATTTAAACCCAGAAAATGCTACCGGCATTGAGTATTCCTAGAGCATATTCATAGAATACCGTCTTTGTTTACCTAATACATGCATGCATTTATTTTGACAATACTGTCAATTGCATTCTGTTTATTATTTTTTCCTGTTGGCATCACTGGTTCCGCGGTTTGAACTGTATTGTAGTATTGTGCTACTACTTAGTGCGAATAAAGAACGACTACTGTTTCGTTTGCAAGTGAAATTTGGCGGTTTTATTGTCTCTTGATGACATTAGTAGAAGTACATGCGATATTAACGGTAGTTCTCACACCACGTACCTTCCCCTGAGTGAGCTGCCCCATGACGATGGGCGCGAGCACGCCCGTGGCGGCGGCAAACGTCTGGTTAATTCCTGACAGGATTCCCGCGTAGTTCACGGCGATGTCCATGTGGTTGAGATACGACCCACCGTAGAACATGCCGCCGAGGACGCCGTAGAGGGACAACATGACGATGATGTGCACGTACGAACAGCCCATGAAGGTTATGGCGAGCATGGATGCCGCCGATCCCAGCAGGACTACTCGTCGATAAGGAACAGAAGGAAAGAGTACTTAAATGAGGACGGATTCATTGTAATCCATCTTATTAGCTTAGGCTATTCACATTTATTAAGGTAGTTTGAGCGAGATATTTCACTAGTTATAATAGACACAATATTCGAATTTTATTTTTTTATTTCAGCGTCTGTAAGAAGTGTGAAGTAAATATTGTAATATTAATGGCTCAAAAATATAGCTATGTATGACATGAATTATCAGTAACTATATACATATCACTACATCGCTAACTTGACTCATTTTTTCACACCGCACGGTGAAAACGCCTTCAAAACAGAAGCCTTTTTGCGATTCCGTAAATTTACTGCGGTGAGTAATTGATTAATTTTTATAAATAGTTGAGAAATCATACAAACTATACACCGTTTTTTGACGAAATCTAAGAGTTATGAATTCCTAATTTTTTCAATATTCTCCCACTGGAGCGCACAGCCGTAATCTATATCATGCAAAACTTACTTACTTTACTTGACGCGATCAGGCCCAGAGGACCGCGCGATGATACAACTAGGGCCTTCCATTCTCTTCTGTCCTCCGCTATGTTCCGCCAGTTCGGCCAGGTTTCTAGCTGTTGCAAGTCTTCCCTTACTCCATCTATCCATCTCTTGCGAGGTCTCCCCACTGGTCTCCTTCCTTCTATTGTCATATCCATAGCCATCTTAGGAAATCTTTCGTCACTCATTCTAACCACATGTCCAGCCCATTCCAATCTCCTACTCCTTAACACTCCTATAATATTCGGTTCTTGATACAGATTGTACAATTCTTCATTATGTCGTCTTCTCCATTCGCCTGTTTCTAAATCAAGGACTGGACCAAAAACCTTCCTTAGTACTCTTCTTTCAAATATCGCTAATCGGTTCAGGTCTATTTTCCGTGTGCTCCATGATTGGCATCCATACAAGAGAACGGGACGGATCAGTGTTTTGTATAATCTTATTTTAAGTTCCCGGGAAACGCTTCTTGAGCTTAGTATTTTATTAAGTGCATAGAGGCTTCTATTTGCTGTTTGCAGTCTGGATTTTATTTCCGTTTCACTTGAGGAGTTTTCTGTCAAAATGGTACCTAGATATTTAACTTCTTGTACTCTCTTGTAGTCATTATTGCCAACTGTAATGTTTCTATCATGATTTATTCCCCTTCCAACAATTAAATATTCAGTTTTTGAAGGATTGACCAATAATCCCACTTTTCTTGCTACTTCTTCTACTAATTGCATTACTCCTCTTACCTCTGCCTTTGACTCGCCAATGATAACACAGTCATCTGCATATGCTAAAAATGAAATTCTTTTCCCATTCATCATAAAACCTCCCATATCATATTTGTCAATTTCCCTCTTAATTTTCTCTATAACAAAATTAAACAAAATTGGAGATAGACCGTCTCCCTGCCTCAAACCTGTCCTAATCATAAAACTTTCTGTTACTTTATTTCCCAGTTTTATTTTAGCTTCTGTTTCATTGAGACACATTTCTGTCAGGCTAACAAGTTTCTTTGGTATGCAGAACTCAGTCAATATCTTGAACAAACTTTCTCTATGTACACTGTCATACGCTTTCTTAAAATCCACGAAGAGGAGATGAAGGCTACGATTGTACTCATACATTTTTTCACATAATTGCTTTATAAAAAATATATTATCAGTGGTAGATTTACCTTGTCGAAAACCCCCCTGGTATTCACCAATTATGTTGTCTGCGAATGGCTTTATTCGACTTAATATGCATTTTGATAAAACCTTATAACAAATATTCAATAGGGCTATGCCTCTGTAGTTGTCGCAGTTCATCTTATCTTTCTTTTTATGGATAGGACAGATTAGGGCCACACGCCATTCATCTGGTAATTTGTGGTCTTCCCATATTTGACTAATCAGCCTATATATTTTCACCGCCAGAATATCTTCCCCAGCCTTAACCAGTTCCGCTGATAATCCATCTTCTCCAGCACTTTTGCCATTTTAAAGTTGTCTTATATGTCCTTTTATTTCTTCTATGGTTGGGTGAGAGATTTCTTGGTCCACTGTTGCTGTTTCCTCAAATTGTAACAGGTCGGTTGGATCCTCACAATTTAGAAGTGAACTGAAGTATTCCCGCCATCGCGTTGCAATTTCTCGTTCATTCGTCAATACTTTCCCATTCGTGTCTTTTATAAACTTACATACTTGTTTACCAATCATGCAAAACAGTTTACATTTTTCGGCAAATCGCTCGAAAAGTAGTTCGGCTTGGGGTTAATATTCTAATATAATGGGAAAGAAGGAAGTTTTATATTTAAAATGAAGTCAAATTCATCGAATTCTAGGTGAAGTGATCTCTCGCTCAAACTACCTTTACAGACTTTAGATTGAAATTGAAGTATGGACTAGTCCAACTCCGAAGTAATTTATTCGAGAGGGTTCCACCACGTCTTTATCCAATCAAAGCAAGAGAGAAGAAGAGGCAAGCTGCTGAGCCTCGAGATAGAGATGCAATTATGTCCCCTTGCCTTCCACATCTCAGAAACACCGCTCTACCCCACCAGGAGAGTTATTAGTGTTTCTGTGCCGACACACTCACTCTAAACCTTCACTCTTATGAAGAAGGGCTGCCGCCCATTTCTCCGTATTATTTGCTGTCTACTTTCCAGCGCCAGCCATTCTCAGTATTAACGGCATCATTTTCAGCTTTCATAAATTTTTGAGCTACGTTACCCAAGTTTGGCCTCTTTACATTCTCTAGACGACCCCACTGTTTATACACCACTGCTTCTTCGGTGAGTAAACTCACTCGTTTTGCGGCCAGTCTCTGTAAATTAAGGTCGACCAACCATCCACTTCTCTCCAGGAGTGGAGGCCCTCTGCAGCTTTAGGCATAACCCAGAGAATCTTTCTGAAGGGTCACAAAACCTGAAGATCTTCAAACTTGCAACCAGTACCCACCCAAGCTATTTTGCAATTGTCGGAAAAAGTGTACTCGGCCCCCCTTAATAAAGAATTTATTTGACGATTGTGATTTCTTGAACCGCGAGTTAATTTGAGGAATACTCTTGGCGTTTTACAACGGTTCTAGCAAAATTGTCGTTTCCTTCAGAGGTTTAACGAGAAGTATTCGTAAGGATTATTTACATTATACCTAATTCTTGTGGGTGGGTGTAATTTCAAATGTTGATTTTACTGCAATTATAACCACTGTTCTTTTCAATGGGCTGGTGACAAGAATAATCAAGGAAATTGTTAATCCGAAGTTTTTAGTGTGCTCTTAATTGAAGTTAGTTAAGAGCGCCAACCATTTTCACGATATGCTATAGATGGTCATTTTGGATGAAAAAAACACGCAGGAAGTTAGTCTTATTTTCCAATTTTTACACTTCCTGTCTCCTTTTCACATACACATATTTATAAGTTGGACACTGGCCGACCCAACGACAGGCCGCCTGTTGCTTAAGCCCACTTTGCCCAAGTATTTGGCCGAAAAAGTGCTTGCAACTCTTCTAGAACTAATTGTAAGTTGTAATTGTTAATAATCACGTCAGTCAATGAGTTACACAAAAATGTCTTTAAAACGTCTGGCGTGGCTGCATCGGAGACACGGCCGCAGGCTCTACATTAACAGTCTATTAAATTTATGCGTCGCAAGTTTTTCCTTCGGGCTTTTCGTCGAGTACCAGCCGATATCTGAAATTTAAAATTCATTAATCATTTAATTATGACTTTACACCACAAAAGCGTTACATGTATGTTTTATCACTTTAATTGGCAGATCCTGACGACGCCCTTCGTTTACACCAAATTCAGCGTGCCAGCGCATCGGAATCAGGCGATATCCTGCGCGGAAATTTTCGCATGCCCCACGGCAAACTTTACATCCCCCTGCCACACACCCTTGAGGTAGCTTACAGGGTATTACGTAGATATAAATGAACTTATGGTCCTGCTCGTATCGTAGGCATGTACCAAGTCGAAATAGGCATTCATGTCAATTGTGTCATTAGTCACGAAGTTATTATTTCAGGATGGTTCACCCTGCAATCATTACATCCCCATTACCGCCCTGGTACCCCAAGTGTTGTTATGAGTTTATAGACGTTTACACCTTAAAATCATAGGTGCATATGCATGCTCACAGTGTTCATCATGCTTCCAAGGTGAGTATAATACAGATTCACTTTGTACCGGATTGCCGCCACGTATACCGATTAACAACGGATCAACTCTTGGTTAAAACTTTTGATTCCCTTTGATAAAGTGGCCAGCAACGGCCACGAAACGTCAGGTTTCACACCTGGTCATAGTACGCGGGGTACACCCGAAAAAACAAACATACAACGGATCAACTCTTTACAGAGTTTCAAGATCGGAATGACCACTAGATGTCTCTTTAGCAGTGTGCTGCATGTTTGCATGTTCATTTACGTAGCACTCTCGAGGACGAGTGCTGCATGTCTGGTGTGGAATCACCCAGTGCCACACATTCTGGTGGTGGCTTGCACGGTGCTTCGTATATGTAGATGATGTACAGAACGTCTTCGTGAAATGCACAACTAGCCAGCGAGTGCTTCCAGATTCGACTCCAGGTAATGGGGAAGTCTACTATTTGCTAATAAAAAGTTAGCTATCATAATCCGGAAAAATCAAATAAAACATTTTTGGCCCCACTTCTATCCGTCGCTAATTTTCTTCATTATTCGCGTCGAAAGATGCTATTATTGAATGGCACTATTTGAAATGTATGGTAGCGATATCGTCCAGCGACGGCGATCGGGTGAAGTAGGCAGGAGACGTCACTTGCTGCATGTCCACGATATTGTGGCTGAGAGCGTGTTGCTTAATGTAGAAAAACCATTGACTTCGGTTGATAATTAAGCTATTATTCGAGATAATTAATATTAAAAAAAGTTCGGTACAGAGAGAAATAATTCCTGCTTTGTACAAGGTTGTAACCATACCGCAATCAACAGTCAAGGAAAACTTTTCAATTCGATCAAAGTCATTTGTCGGATAAAGAAAGAGAGAGAAAGACAGAAACAATAGAGCTTAGCGTACAGAGTCCGTTCATGAGACGGTAGGTGGTCAGATGCCCGAGGATGCCCTTTCTCCGCAGCCACTGGGACACCATTCCGCTCGCCATGCTCGTGGCCCATTGCAGTAAGTAGGGCAGCGACGCCAGGAAGGCACTCTGTGTCGCGCCGGGCAGGTAAAGAGACAAAAGAACACATACATTAGAGAAGAGATGAAGAAGAGATGCATGGGGGATAAAGAGAGGGACAAGAACGCAAGAGTATATAAGCACTCGAATATTCCGCGAAACATGACCCACTGAATGAAACTCCGTGATGCGTCTTTCCAGTGATAAAAGGATCATATTCACGTACCTTCAATGGTGCAAGGACTAAAGAAAATTTTAAATCTTTTATCAATCATAACAACTAATATGTTTTTTATTACTATTTATCAACTTTTAATCATATGTCTGATTTCAAAGTTGACATGTCTACGACAAAGGAGCAAAGGTGGATTTTATTGAGACTTTTGAAATCGTGACACAAGCCATGTTCTAGGGTACGAGTTTGTTGAACTACCTGGTACCATTGAGTAGTTCACCTCTCTACCTAGTACACAGGTAACCCTCTCCCAAACAAATGTTCCGTTAAGTTCAAACTTCAGCCAGTTGTTTCATCCTGTCTTCCTTGCCTTGGTCATCCTAACCACTACTTTCTAAAAACTGCCCCCCTCTTTTCCGAACCATGATATTAATACAAATTTGCCACAGGAAATAATTGTACTATATTGTTGATAATAACACGAAAGTGTTGAAAACAGACGGGGGTCTGACCAATAAACCAGTGTGGTAGTTAGAAAGTTTATTTAATTTTACAATGGACCCTTTAAAGATTATAGAAATAGTTGATGTATGTAGGATGTAATTACATCCTACATACATCAACTATTTCTAAAATCTCTCTATGAATACTATGTCACATATTCTATGTAAAAATTTATTTATATATCTAATTATTTGTTATTTTTGGTGGCCTGACGATGTTTTTGCGAGATTCCCACTATCTTCGGGTGAATTACGGGCCAATACCGCTCCCGTAAATTTTACACTTATGTCAAAGACCATTCCCTGACGAGACGATATCCTACCGCGAGGTCCACATTTATTGTTGTTTGCAGTAAAATGTAAGTATTTTGCAATGTGGAAAAAAAACATGCTACTGAAACGGTAAACTAAATATTCGATTGGGGACGGCCAGATAGTCTAAGGAGGAAAGACTTCCACTACAAACTTGACCTCACGGGTTTTGATGGAAACTTAGGTTTAATCTCGTCTTTCATGCGAAGAAATTACACCTGCAACAAAATGTAAAAGGATATTTTCACGTCAAGTGATCTAGGGCTCCCAAGCCCCCATCAAGGATTTTCACGGAGAAATACCTGCGGAGATTAACCGTCCGTGTTTTGGATATTGCCGTTTGATAGAAAGGTGTTTTCACCCAATGAGGACAGCAGTTCAGAAGACGATGAGGATATACCCATGGAAAATTATTATCAGGTCTACAATACCCTTCCACATTAAAATTGCGACAGTAACGCAGAAGATCGTCCCTGTTATACAAGAAATCCATGTCATTCTAGCAACTGATTGAACAACATCGGCTCCTACTTTCGCTTGCCAACAGGAAATAGTACCACATTATTTCAAAAATAAAAAAAATCACCAACTGATGTATTCTTGGAGGTCTCGAGGAGTAATGTAATTAATAATCAGATTTTTAAGACCAATGTCTAGATAAATCAGCATCAAAAGAATATCAAACCAGTCACAGAAGAGGAGCTATATGGTTTTTTAGGGTTACAATTCCTTTTTGGTTACCATTGGATTTTAAAAAGCAGCAATACTGGAGTACAGATGAAAATATTGGTGACCCCATTGTTCCCTATACAATGCCCAGAAATAGGTATGATCAAATTTTAGGAAATGTATGTCAACTATAAAATTCTATTCCAGTTGATAACAAAGACAGTTTAGTTTATATAAGCTGAGGCCCCTCATTTGTTTGATCATACATAGTTTGAATGATTCTTTTCAAAAATTAAAAAAAAACAGACCAGCATCAGCCACTCGAATGAAAGCATGGGAAGGTCATGTCTAAAACAGTATAATCCAATGAAGCCTATAAAAAGAGGGTATGAACCTTGGTGACGACCGTGGAGACCTTGCCTCCTCCACTGCCGAGGACGTCACCCGCCTTAGTGGGCGGCGACCCGTAGTTGACAGGATTCAAATCCCAATGAATAACTTTCATATTCTGGATAATTGATAGTTGGGATGGACTCCCACCCCTGCTTCCCAACAGTGATTTTAACGTGACACCATCACGTGGAATACCTTTCGTCTGGCCCCTACCCTTCGACATATCTGGCATGGGTGGTACCAGGATCAATAGTAATTGCTCCTGCCAGTCCAGCTCTAGGGGTCATTGAAACGCGCAAGCCCTTCCACCACATCAAGGTTGTAGTCCAAGGGATGGGAATGGCCCTATATAGTCCTCAATTTACTTGAATGAAGACGCAATTATCATTTTTACTAATAAAAATTTAGTTTCACTCCTGCTAACTTAATGAATTAAAACACTCAATATTTCTACAAAAATTTAAATTCTTTTGCTCAACATGAATATTGACAACATCCATAGGTCCACCCTGTAGCAGTTATTTTTATAGAACTAATGGTGAGACATATCATTCTGGAAAAAAATCGAGACCAGGAAAACAAACAGGAGGGTGGGCGTGTGGGCATACCTTTTGGATGTCGTAGTTTAGGATGTTCTTCATATAAGTGGGCAGTCCAGAGACGAAGGTAAAGAGCACCCAGGAATATCCGGTGTGAGCAGAGACAACAGCCCAGACGGCCGGGCACGTGAGGATGGCAGCCCAAGGCACCACCCGAGCCTGCACACAGAGAGAAAGGATGAAAAGAGTTGCAATGGAACATTATTAAATATGAAGCCAAGTAAGACATAGGGGTTGTTTAACATTTTGGAAAAGGGTGTACTTCCGGAACGTCGATATCCAAATCGTTCAGAATGATTTTAAACCGTATGACGAGGGGCCTAGACGCTCTGCATAATGCATTTGAGGATTAGGGTAACTTCACACTAAAAAATTCTACTTTCACAACATATTTAGTTCCTCTGGGATACCTCAAGTGGATGGCGACGTCGGTCGGTCAGGCAAAAGCACAAACCTTGGATCCGGAGTCCTTTGAGCTGACGAGGAGCGATCGTCGCAGGAACGCGGCCTCGGCTTCGGATATCCGCGGGTGTTCCTTTGGTCGATCATAGACGAGCAGCCACCACGGCAACAGGAACAGGAAGCCGACGACCCCGAAGAAATAGAATACTAGAGGCCATCCGCCCAGCTCCACGAGCCAGCCGGAGAGCGTCATTCCGATGACTGTCCCCAAGTGGATGGCTGAAATACGTTTTTAAAAGTTAAATGTGAGAAAAAAACCGTGCTATCAGCTTTGACGGATTACTTTGCAGATGCCACATCTGCGTACTTGTAAGATAATCGTGAGTTCCCTCGCGAGTGTAAAGTAGTGTCAGGGTACGTTGGTTTGCAAACATAAATTTCTCTGGTGTAATTTTTTTATCGAGTCTTTTTCCTTGAAGGTCTGGCGCCAAGTCTTAACGACCAACAGATTTGAATGAAGTATGGGTATGAGAACAAAACCCAACTTAAACCAGATTAGCTACAGTGGAGGTTATAGACAAATTATCCTATAGGGAGAGAGGAAAGAATAACAAAACGATCTCATTATAACTGGATGGATATAAAATATTACTTAAACCAAAGACAAGATAGGTTACGATTACAGTGCGGAATATGGTTTAGAACTGAAATGTGCAAACAATTGGTAACTCCAAAAAATAACAAACGGTAATTTCAGCGGTTGAGATAAGGAAAATTTAAACAATCTAAATCTCGCTCAAAGCGGAAGGACTCGAACTCACGATATGACCAATTCACGGGTGATAATGACACTATAATCTCACGTAGCACTGACACAATAGAAACTGGAGAAATGACAAACCACTGCTTAAAAGAATTACACATCATCGCCAAGGTGGTCCAAATAAATTTAAAGTACTCAAATAACGCCGCTCCCCAATTCGATGCTGAATGAGTAGAAAACTCTTTGCGCAAAATATTAACTCAATAATCAGTCAGGGGACGTTCCCCTCGCAGTTTTTTATATTGGCGCGAACGCCCTTGAAGCCTATACGATAGACAATACGAAAAAGGGCTTTTGATTTTTCGCAACCTCGAATACTCCTGACGCGGCATGAGTATCGGCGGATTAGTAACAAAGATTTTTTTTCCTCGCCTAAGAAAAGAACAAGAAATCCTTGGAGTGCGAGGTGGCCCAGGGAAAGGAACTGGCCCCCCTACCCTGAATGTGCGAAGTTCACACGCCTGTGGCTTAGTCCGAGTTGAGCTCTACCCTCAACTATCCAAACCAACCTTGAGGTTGAATCACGGAGTGAGTGAGTGAAGAAATGTACAAATTATTCATTATGGATGCATATTTTTTTGTCATTTAAGAGTTAAGAGCTCCTCCTCCACTTCAGTTGGTTAAGGCTCACCTGTTTTCTCGTGGCTAAACTTATAACCTTGTTATATAATACAATGTTATCTTCTCATCCCATACCAGGGTATATAGTAATTGCAAAGCGACAGTTTCACCCCACGACCAATAGCTTCTTTGCCTAATTGAAATCGTATTTGAACAATGCGCTTGCCCATTAGTGATTCCACAATCAGTGCGGAAAAGCCTTCCGTTGCATCAGGTCTATGTCCATCGATTCCACTCATTGGTTTTCAGTCAGAAAATATTTGCGGCGAAATATTTCCAACGAAACGAAAAGTGCTGAAAGACCTTCTATAGTATGCGAACGGAACGGTAAGTGTGATTTATTGTAATGTGAGTCCTAGTGATGACATAATATACGTGTTTGTGTAGCATTGGTGTTCTTTATCTCACGTCTGGTGTCGCCCTACTCCATTTCGTTCCATATTTAAAGTTATTTACGAGGGTAAAGGTGGACCGAGGGCCCCCCCCCGCATGACCTTCTTTCCAAAGGTCTTCTTTTCTTTTTGTTCGCCTAAAAAAATTGAGGGTGAATCGGATTTGGCCTCACGCGCCCGGTAGTGGGACGGTGTCGCGCGGGGAATTTCGGATGTACGGCCGTCCCTGTCGGCGGGCAGACAGCGACACGGCACAATAAATATTTAAATTCAGTGACCACTATAGCAGCAATAAACAATTTTAGGGAATTTGTAGTACTTAGTGAGGAGCTAGTGGCTTTGGCATTCTCAAACCATTTGGCTCCATTTTGATTGGAAACGAAAAATACACATTCTAGTGGGTTTTAATTAAATTAAAAATTTACCTTGCCACAACATTGATTCAAAGGAGGAAATAAATTTGTGTGGGTAATAAAAAATAAAACAATTTATGGCTTGACTTTAATATTGCGCACCCGCCACTGTTTTCACAGAGTACAATAGAAAACGCCATCTGATAAGCGACTGATCAGCTGGGAGAACATGAAAAATATTCGTTACATTATGTTAAAATGGTTAAAATCGTTTAACTTTAATGAAAGTCACTCGTTCACAAGACGCATGTATGGGCTATTTCTCTTGCTGCCTGGTGCTTTGTTTTCGGGGTTTCCTCTCCACTTGTACAGCCTCTGATGACAAGCACAGGTACCGCGGAGGTATCCTCTATCCCCCTACTATTAGGCGTTCGAAAGTTTCAAGATTTCAAGTACGTGAATCAATGTCCTCGTGCACTGACTCTCCCGCGGAAATCAGAGACCTTTTCATTTCATCGGCATGAAAATCGATTCAGAAAATTATGAGAAGTCAGGGAAATATCGCAAGAAAAATCTGAAGACACGTCTCACAATTCAACTAGAGGGGTGCTTTGCTAACACCTTTCTTTCACTGTACGCGAGCCGATCGGAGTAATCGGAGCCTGTGATGCAACGGTTCGGCCCTCACTTCGTCCTCGGGAAATCCTCGAAGCTCTTGCAGAACATGGTATTATTCCGGGAATATTCTCTCCTATTGACTCAATGAATGTGAACAGATGTCAGCTTGAAAAGCCACGCTTCCCTTCACCCAACTTTGCGCTAATTTACAGCTCTATAAGGCATTGCTTTCGCTATTCATGTCAGTGCGCGGTCAGTGCCCGCAAAAGCACTGGGCTGAAACGGGAAAAGACTAAGACTGGATTTCAAAAACTGATAAACAAAGGACTGCTACAGAGAGTCACTTTCAGCTTACAAGAGTAATGTTGAAGCGAACTTCGTTACGTTTGGCAACACAGTTAATAGGCCATAAGAGAGATTTTTCAGGGAAGTACCTACACAGTTTAGGAATGAAGTTTCTTGATTCTTCAGGTCTGCTCTCTCGCACGAAAGGCTATTGAGCATGCTAAGTGATGTCACGCCAGACTTAACATTGCTATTAGCGTCAATCTTTTCAGTAAACCGATCAATTATTCTGAAGGATGAATTGAGGAAGTAACGGCGTAATCATGCAAGAGAATTAAAGAAGATCAGACCGATGCTCATCGGACGGAGACTACTCACAAGCAAACGTCAAACCAGCGAAGTGAGTTCTTTCCGAGGGCGGGAACCACAGCGAGAAGAGGCTCAGCATCGCTGGAAACACAACGCCCTGTGAAGAAAGAAGAAAGAGGTCTTCGATGACGCAAGACATGTCAACAATATCGGGCCGACCCTCTGAACTCTACGAATGCAATGATGCAGAAAGTTTTGGATTCTAAAGACCGAATAATAATTATCGTTTGAGGCAAGAAGTATTAGCAGGAGTAAAGTTCTAGGAAATTATTTATACACAAAAAAACGCTATCGACCCTTGTTCCCGGCAATCGGGCCCCGGATTTTAATTTTGAATCACAGTAGTAGTAGTAGCAGCTCTCTAGTTTAGCGTGCTTTGATGGATATAGTCATTTCGCATGTACAATTCTGCAACTTGCAAACTTGAGGAACAGCACCCGGTACAAATATGAGCATCACCCCACCATATTCAAACCCAGGCCAACTATGCTTAAGTTCTGTGATTGAGCGGGTAACGTTGTTCCCGTTATGGCAGGCCCAAAATTAGAATAGATTGTAGCCGGGCTAAGGAGAGAACCATTAACAAAGACTCAGGGCACCCTCTCCGCAACTGCAGGAAACCTGTACTAAGAATTATAAGAACTAAGAATAGGACAGAAAAAGGTGGAAATTAGTCAACCAGTTAAATGGCAAATGACCCATGGTCCAGGGTACTTATACCTAACCAGTTGGCAGTCACGAAATTCAGCAGCAATGAAGTTTGACTTGGTGGAGAAACCGAACAGACTTCACTATCAGCATACGACGGGAAAGCACAAGATCTTTCCTCATACAATGATGACTTAGCCGAAATATAACTTGAAGGGAATTTTTCACACGATATCCTCAAAAAGTTCAAGATCATGTCCTAATCTGAGAATCCATAATTTGTACGGTAAAATTCATTACTCTTACTTCCATAGGCCAACTTAAACACACCCAGAGAAATAGTCTGCTCAATATCAAGTAGCACGATATTTTGAAAGAGTGCGGGTAACAACTGCAGCCAATCTAGAATGGGCTTCATTTCTTCATTTAGTTGTTTTCTTCCTTCCTGCTCCTTTTAAATAATTTCAAAGCCCTCTCATTAATATTCAATTCCGTGACCGAAACTCTCTCAGAGACCATCCGTAAAAAATTCACTTCGCCGGAAAGTCCTCATCGATTACCCTGGTTCTCTAATCTTATTCTTCAGGTTGTGGTGCCAAGTAGTGATGGGTCGGTCGTGAGAGATCGAATTCCGAGAGCAAGTTCTCTTAAAAGATAGATCGATGAACGACTTCTCTCCAATGACCGAGGCGTTCATCTTCACCGATCGCGACAGGAATGATTTTATGACATCAAATATCGATCACGAGACTTGAGACCGACCAAAAAAATCTTGAGTGAGTTTTATAACGAGAGATTCCAGAGTTACTCGCTCTTTCGTGAGATGTAGGCAGTTATTCGATGCTCCGCTCGGTTGCGCTAACAAAGACGCAGCGTAATAACAGTCAACAATTTACATCACGACATAAATATCTTGCATTGAGAGAGTTTTACCAGTTTTGCTGGCTCGCTTTTTAGTAGAATAATAACATCATTAAAAATGAAGACCGAATCCGTTACACTGTCGGCAAAGAGACAGCTGGGTTAAGATTCAAAAGGAATGCAATGGAAATTAAACATGATCCAGGTACTTATCCGTTTGTTAATTCGCCAAGCAATGCATTATTTGTTACTGCGTTGGCTATGTAGTGCCGTTATTTATTACGTGCAATAGGTTAATCGTCACTTGTAAGTAGTATAGTACAATACTATATCCCTATGAATTGTTTTCCTTTGCCGCGACGAGTCGTAAATTGTGTGATAATTAAATATCTGAGTCTATGACGTGATCGCTTAGAAATAAAACCTGATACCCATGCCGTTGTATTATATATATACCGGCCGTTTATATAAACAACTGTGATTCATATTGCCAATGCATTTAAAAAATTCAACTCCGCTCCTCTCTCTTCAATCACTTTTTCTAGACTTTGATGGTGTTGCTGTCAATCAAGAATGTTTCCAGTGCTTCATTGGATGTCCGTTGGCTTTCCCTTCGTCTGAATTTTCTTCCCATATGTCTTCCGAAGTACCGTCGTGTTAAAATCACTGGTGAATTTATCCAGCATTGTTTGTTTTTGGAATGCAGTTTGCTTTTGGTGTTCTTTCACATATTTTTAACTGCAATCTCATCAGCGAATCCTTTTTTCGGAGAATAAAATTTCGTATGTGCCAATAAGTCTCCTTTTCATTTAGAGGAATGGTATTTGAAGAACTTGATTCAGGGAATAATAGCGTGATTCCAGTTGATATAGGTTAGATCCAAACACCGTTCGAGACATGATAACTGCAAATTATGATTACCCACAGGAATTTTGATTCATACTTTCATCATTATAATTTTGTAGTGAATAGTAAGTTAAAATGTACATAGGCTTGATCAGTAAATATCAGTATGAGTTTCCGGAATTTCATTTGCATTTGCACTGAGTGCAGGTTCAATAAACGGTACAATGTAAATATCGTAATACTGTAATTGGTTGTAAGCAAAAAATGAATTACATGAGTGGGCCATTACATCAGCCTTAGGCATCCCATTGAAATGGGCAAGGAGTTATTTCAATCAAAATGTACTAACATGTTTAGTAAGGCAATATATGACTTCATACCACCGATACTGTGTCACTTTAAATTGGCAGAAATGCTGTATGTGAGCAATTAAATAAATAAATACTGTATTTCTGCGTGCAATAGAGCATCATATACTGTGAAATAGTGCTGGAAATTTGTAATCATCGTATCATCCATCAAAGTGTGTATTCGAACATGGCTTGTACACAGGAGCTTAGACCATATTCATTTTAAATGTAATTCCTTGGAAAGGACAAATTAAAATTTCTGATAGTACTAATTACTCATTGCACATCCAAAATCCCTGGTAAATATTTAGCAGGAAAATTTAGAAGGAACCTGCAGGAAGTTAGCAGAACATTCATGAGGATAATCAGAAACCTATAGTGGCAAAGAAAATCTTATTTTAGTTTAAAAACTGATGCCTATCTTAAACATTGGTGGAGTAATGCAATTATAGCATTGGACAGTTATCAACGACTATTCATTCCACATTCACTTTAATTCTTATATTTGCCTGACCATGACATTTTACCACCATTATAATGGTATACAGATAGCTTAACAGACATAGGTATATATTTCAGTGGTCAGTTACCACTCCACCCTTCCTGCTTCAAAAATTTCTTTCCTTAAAATGTTTCAATTTAGTTCTGCGCATCAAATCCATTCATTTCAATTGCCTATACTTTTCCTACCTGTCCCAACGAAGCAAACCTTTCCCTTCAAAAGTGCCTTTCAGTACCTCATTTCCTCTAATTACCTACTATCTGACATAAAGTGGACTCCTAAATTTCCTTCACTGTGATATGTAACTTCAATGCCTAGTCAAGTATCTCTTAACTTCTCTTCTATTTTACTTTCATTATCCTTCTCGAGAGCCACTCCTCATATAACTTTAGTCTAATCTCACCCTCTCAACATTAGCCAATGGTTTAGATCCACCGAAGGCCACAACCCTTTATAAAACCTTCCAAACCAACCTTTTGTTTGCATCCTATATCAGGACTTGAGGCATTACATATCCCCCATAATTCTTGAATATTGCTGATACAAGACATTTAATATCTTGAGTAGGACACCTCGTTCCACTAAAATTCTGCCCCAGTTACAACTTCATTCCACTATTTGTTTTTTGCTATTTGTCTTAAGCCTCTAATGGTTTCTACTCAATGACCATTCTCAATCTATACTCTGGAGTGAGCTGGCAAGCCACTTACCATGAGGAAAAATATCCACAGATGCTGAGTGGACTATGTTCCCTTCGTTCCTGCTCTTCGTCCAATCTGGCATGTGTGAGCCTAACAGCTATAATTACCCTTGTTAATTTCTACTACAGGTAAACAAAACATCATAGCATGTCCTTTGATAACAGTTGATTAATATTCATAAATTTACCAAAGATCATGACAATAGGAGTCGACTTAAGACTTAATCATATTGGGGTTTCAAGGAACATATTCAAAATAAGCCAAGTAGTAATTGTAAAAAACCTACACCAACATTTATTTCACTTATTGATTATTAAAAATAAATGGATCTATGAATGGTTGCACAACCCTTAGTTTTCATCACCCCTGATGACAATGACTGAGTCAGACATTGAAACGTCGGCCTACATGGAGACCATCACCCGGTTGGAAACCCGAGAAAGCTTCTTTGGTTCCTCATATCAGTGAAATAAATAATATTAATAATATGTAACAGCATTCATTAAGCATGAAGCATTATAGACCAAATCCATTTTGCTCTAAAGTTTTGTTATAAGTGAAAAATCATTGATTACCTACCATTGCTTTATTATCCATCTATGACCCTCTTCTCCATTAACTTCTTCAATTTATAAAAGGGTGTTACCAAAACTATGAGTGCATACTTGACTTAAATTATGACAGATATTTAATTTAAATGAGAGCATAAAAAATAATTTTATTCTGATCAAGTTGACTTTAAGTCACACAGGAACGACATCTGTACACTTAAGTTGACTGCTAAGTAATTGAGTACCTGAATAACTTGAGGCACACAACTTATCACATGATATTGTTTGCTCTCTGCTGTTAGTGATGTCTGTTTGGATTTGGAAACTGGCTTTCTTCTAATAATTTACTCCATAATACCCTATATTGGCTTATATCCTTTGCCTCTATTGCATTCATACATTAATTCATTCACACTCTCTCCTATTCTTAAGACTCCTAATCTTCCTCCTTTAATGTCTCTTCCACCACATCATGAACCCACAATTTTTTCCATCTTCCTCTTACGCCATTCACTCCTCAATCACAATCCTGTTCCACTACTCAACTCTAATCTTTATTTAAACATTGCCTAACCCACAGAGAATAATCCTTTCATAAAGTCCATTACGGTAGCATGAAGGAAAAGATATTTTCAAAATGTCAAAAGAAAATTAATAAAAAGATATTAGCTTTAGTTCCCATAAGTATCCAGTAAGTATATCAAGCAAAAATCAACATGAAATACACTCAGAATCTTTACTCTTAATAATCCAAGATGGTATGTATATTGTTCTAGCAAATTCAATGATTGCATGGGGGAAATAAACATTTGTCACAGTATGCACAGCTGATTTTTCTTCTTTGAATCAAAACTAGGTATGACATACAACTGTTATCACTCATATGATATGTAAACACTACTGTTTTCTGATTACAGTTCTATAATATAGAGAGAACTGGCACAGTCCCAGCCAGCACAAGTCAAGGCATATCCCCAAATAAACGAATAGCATCCTTGGAGTCCAAGGATAGGCTATCCCTGTTAAGGATAGGCTATCTCTCGGCATAGCGATGCAATACATATGGCCGACGTGGGCTATCCGTGGATCATCTAGATAGATTTCCTCTATTTTGCGTGGAACCTATCTCTACCGCCAAGGAATCTATATATGTAGTAACAACGCATACCGCCATATTTAGCCGCTCGCAGCGCCACACTCGAGCTTAACGGGAACTACGTGTCCTGTGGCGCCACCTAACGGCAATTCTGCTCACTACTAGTAGACGAATGGCGGGACCACGGGCGCCTTTGAAATAAGTAACTCATATTATAACCTTCATACCAAACAGCACGTAGAGAACCGATCTTACCGCAAGTTGATTTGGCTACCAGAGCTTCAGATGCTGCAATTCCTGCAAAATAATTCACCACTCAACAAATAGCAAAAACAATTGATGAAGGAAAAAGCAGGAACAATTGCATCTAAGTCAAGTCAAAAGGTGTTTACTGCCATGACACATATATTTACACATATGCAAGTATTATCATAATTATTCTCACTATATATCAACATATTTACAGCAATAGCCCATCTTCATCAGGGTTCGTCATTTAACATACATACATATTTTAACTTTGTACATAGGCGTGTAGCACATTGAATATTGAGAGTAATATAATGTTGCGGGAACTCTTTTCATCCGGGATGGCTTAATGACGCAATCAACCGAGGCTTGATGGAAACCGGCAAAACCTCACGCAAGTCGCCGTGTGGATGTAGGTATATTTGTTGCTGGCAGGAGTGCTGGACTTCACTGATTTGAGGTGTGTCGTTTTGCGCTGGATGCTTTTTGCTCCTGTAGTCATACGTCGATTGTCTGTTGAGACTGGTGGTTCTGTTGAGCGGAGGCTGATGTTCTCTTGTTCCTGTGGAATAAGGCAGGATTACTATACGTATACATTATATATAATATATTATTATACAATGCCGACCAGGCATTACTGAAATATATTGGTTTGCATAAACTATTTACAGTTAACACCCAAGTCTATATACAAGGAGGTTGATAGCAATGCTAGCTCATCATTGTGACGCACCCACTGGCACCTACTATTTAAAACTGCCGCGGTTGTGACTGCTCACGGAACTTCTAGATCAAAGCGAACTACTCCGGCGTCATTGCCCTCTGTTGCCTTTTCACAAAACCTACGTTAGAATTCAAGATGGCCGACCAGCCGCACATCACCTCAGAAGTTCCACATTTTCTAGAAGCATAACTTCTTTAAGTACACTAAAAATCCTTTCACTGGCTATTTTTGCAATTTGAACACTTTGAGTTTGTTAAATTTCGTGCAGCACTAGCAAAATCTAAGGGATGAAAAAAATATTTCTGTCGGCGAGGCCACTTCGCGAACATTTATTTAACATTATTCAAGATGGCCGACCAGCCGAAGATGCACATTTTCTAGAAGCATAAATTCTTTAAGTAGGTACACTAAAAATCCTTTCACTGGCTATTTTTGCTATTACAACAATTTGAGTTTGTTAAATTTCGTGCAACACTAGCAAAATCTAAGTGTGAAAACAAAATTTTGGCGGCAAGGCCTCTTTGCGAACATTTACCCATCTTTTTCTCTGCTTATTGTGTTGTAGATTATGCTGGTTCGGTAGCAGGTCAGTTAATTTAACATGGAACGAGTGAAATCTCAACAATTTCGCTGATCAATACATGGCAAAGAGGTTGAAAGAGTAACGCATACTGCCAGGGCCGGCTCAAGACAAAATTTTCATGCGGCCGAGAGAGCGGGCTAGTCACCAGTTAAACGTAGTAAAAAATATTTTTACACAATCACGGCGCCCCGGGAATCGCCCGGGCCTCCAAACAGCAGATTTTCAAATATAAAGACTAGCCCTTTTCACTAATGTGAAGTATCAGAAGTTATTTTAGTAGTTAATATACCTAATTATCTACTTCTAAAAACAATTTACTTACCTGATCTCAAACGGCAGATATACAGAACCCGTCAAGTCACCATTTACACGTTTCTCTTGCCTTTCCGACGCGTTCCGCAACAACGATGTATACACACGGTACCAAGGCTCTGCAGCAAAGATTATTTGCACACGGTACGTTCTTCAGCAAAAATTATGTACACACGGTACAAAAGATTATATCACGGTACGTTCTGGAGCAAATATTATATGGTAAATTCTTCATAAAAGATAGTACGCCCGGCATCAAAGCTAAACACATCCGCCATGTTCCTCACATGCGCTCACAAAGTTGACAAATGAAAGGCGTGAAGCGCGAGAACCGGCAGAGGCAGTTCACGACGAGGCAATTACTACATTTTAGTTCATGCTTCTTCGTACATCCTTGAATAGCCCTTTAAATTTTAATTAATATTTTTACTATGCAAAATAACTTTGTAGTTCACTTTTTGATAACTATTATTCCGCTTACGGATTTTGTGTTGTTTCCAGATCTAGTCTATCCAGCTGATAGAGGTGGATCATCCTTTTACTACGTTGCGCATAATTTGACTAAGTTAATAACGGTTATCATTGGTTGTTATTTTCCACGTCTCTCTTCAATTAACACCGCGAATAATATATAATATTGGTGTTGATAGGAAATACATGTTAATAATTCTTTTTGAGTATTACAATTTCACATAAAAGACGTTGAGTTGTATTCTTACATCGCTCGCGTTGAGATAGGCTGGCTCTAGGTTGGCTCTAAGATATCCTAGAGCCACTTTAGAGCCACCCTAGATCAGATAGTATAGCCCTTGTGCTGGCTGGGGTGGATATTGGTCTGAAGTTATTGATGGCTATAACCATTGATAAGCACTAAACCATTGTGTAAATTAATAATTGATCAGAGGCTATTCCTTGCAAAGATAATAAACATATATATTGAGGTCAGATATTTAGTAAACATTCTTATAACCTGATTGTTCCATGCATTTCATAAAATCTACAGAGTAAACTAGTTATAATTTTGCCTAGATATAGTATTCCCTACCTGTTACATGATATAGTCTAGTAAATGGCAACTAGAGTAGCAATCAGATAGCAGAGAAACTCACTGACGCTTACATGTTTTATTGCATTGCATTGGTGCTTCTTAATGATAGCAGCAATATCATCTAGAGGAAGAACGAATGTAGTGGTTTTAAATTAGCACTGTCAGTGCCAAACAATTTAAGAAGATTCATCACATCCTGCAATCAGTTTTTAAATCCCTACTCATACACATCATAATAACAAATATTTTGTGTGTATTAGGCATTTCTTATAGGTAGCTTAGAGGCAATATATGTTAACACTTACTGATAAGAATTGGATATGTATAACTGTTGAATACCCTGTAAGACATAGCTATAATAATCAAATCGTTTTCGTAACCAATTAACATCTCCAATGTACGGGCAAAAGCATTTTGTGAGGGGGAATTAATATAGCACTAAAGATTCAATAATATAACAAAGTGCATTTTTACTGAATATAAATTTTATTGAATGGTACGCAGGTACATATACAAACCATCATTTAATAATATGCTTTTTAAACATTTAGAATCTATGTGGCATTGCGAAAAACATATTTACTGGACATCAATATAATTGACTAGTTTGATTAGTTATCTAAGTGACGAAGTGCATGGTGAAACCCCAACGATTTTAATCGATGGCAACAAACGAAGCATATTTTGTAAGGAGCGTTTTACATTAGTATATCACTCAAGTGGCTGAAAAAATTCATATATTTCAACAAATATTGAGAATAGTAAACGTGAAGTCCTATTCAGTTCACTTTGGCACAAGAAGTGCTTCACGAGAAGAAAAAAACATCACGACAGAAGCAACTTCACAAAAAAGCAATCATCGTAGGACTGATTGTTATTATTAGAATCACAGATATATATATATACACAGCGAATGTCTTGGACTCCTGTATTTGCACTAATACTCTGAATTTATGCTTTATATTTACGATGTAAACAATAAACGACGAATATTACGTTAACCTATGAACAAATCTTCGATTTTGGCATTTATTAATATTGTAAGCACTCGACGAACACGAGACAGTATTTCAGAAGCACAGTAACTAAATTATAGATATATAGTACGATGTAAACAAACCTTTACCAAAGTTGAACGTTCGCTTTTTTACATGCAATTCACTCTTAGACAAACACAGCAGCAAACTATGAGATTATTTCAGGGGGTACTGTAACTTAAAAATCTACGACGTAAACAAACTAAAACCCACCATTAACTTCACTATATAGGCTATTTTTGAAGCACTAACTCTTGGTAAATTTACGACATAAACTATAACTTTAGCATAAGTTGAACATACACTTTCTTCGTGTAAATCACGTCCAGAAACACAACGCAATATTATGCCATTTCAGAAGCACAGAAACTTTTATAACCTCCATGGTGTATTTCCTGTCATAACACATCCATTAGGAGCATAAGTCTACCTAACACAAATAACCTTTAAATATCAAAATATCACCACAAGATCACACGCAATACATCACAGCACATATAACATTTGTAATCACTGAATTTCCATAATTGCATTGTCACTTAAATACACGATAAACCATCGTTTCAATATTCTCGACAAATATTACGTCTCGTGAACAAGTGAAACAGACTGTAATTGAAAATTGAATTTTAGTGCTACAGTCGGATAATTTGCTTTAAATTCTTACAGCCAAAAGAAAACGTTGATCGTTTCGAACTACATACCAAAATAAAATTTCGCTACTAAATTAGTATTAATCATTGGTTTCTATAATGAGTTGTTAATAATTTGTGGTCGATAAAATGTTACTCTTCAATAGTTTTGTAATCAAGTGGGATATTCCTAATATTCTTCGTATAACTATACTTAAAATCACAAACCAAGAGCATTGTGTAAAATCAAAACAAACCTTCGCACGATTGCACAATTGTGCCTTCAATTGTTTTCAAAGAATTACCCACAACTCCACGGAAACCGGCACTGAACGAGGTAGCTGCACTGAAACTCTGTGCCTGCTCTGTGCTATCAAGAGCAAAGCTGTACACCTCGGTCATGCTTACAGTATGAAACTCACGAACGACCAGATTTTTTATCTATCACGATTTTCCTGAGAGATCATTGATCGTAGGCAACTTGGACTGCTCACTAGCTGGAAAATCGGTCTCTCTGATCGACGATCGAAGATCGAATCACAAATGGGAGTGACCGATGCGACCGAAATCTCTCAAAAGACCGACTTTGCCCATCACTAGTGCCAAGTAAGCCCAAAAATTCCAAAAAGCATCAAATTGATTTTTTGAGAGATATTGTCATTGTATCTCCCAATAAATGGGAGATACAATGGGTACAATCACTGGATATGATAAAAACCCATCGGCGCGCCGATGCGGTACGGTTTCTGTGGTTTAAGTTCCAAGCTAATTTGCGAAAAGTACCACGTGGGTGTGCATCCTGATGTACGCTTCATAGAGTATCATGTAAGGTACAAACCTAATTAGCAAAATTTATCAAACAGATTTACGAATAATACATGTAAAACATGGTTTCCTCTTTATTTTATTGTCCGAAAATATTCATAATGCTCAATGAATCAAGACTGAAGCACACATGTATTCATAAATTATGCAGGGCAATAGTCTCTTATTTATTTTAGGTTTAAATAAATTACCCAGCCGGCACAAGGGATATACTATCTGATCTAGGGTGGCTCTAAAGCGGGTCTAGGATATCTTAGAGCCAACCTAGAGCCAGCCTATCTCAACGCGAGCGATGTAAGAATACAAAACAACGTCTTTTATGTGAAATTGTAATGGTAAAAAAGAATTATTAACATGTATTTCCTATCTAAACCAATATTATAAAGTATTCGCGTGGTTAATTGAAGAAATACGTGGAAAATAACAACGAACGATAACCGTTAACTTAGTCAAATTATGCGTAACGTAGTAAAAGGATGATCCACCTCTATCAGCTGTATAGCCTAGATCTGGAAACAACACAAATCCGTAAGCGGAATAATACTCATCAAAAAGTTAACTACAAAGTAATTTTGCATAGTAAAAATATTAATTAAAATTTAAAGGGCTTCATAGATGTACGAAGAAGCATGATATAAAATGTAGTAATTGCCTCGTCGTGAACTGACTCTGCCGATTCTCGCGCTTCACGTCTTTCTTTTGTCAACTTTGTGAGCGCATGTGAGGAACATGGCGGATGTGTTTAGCTTTAATGCGGAACGTGCAATCTTTTATGAAGAATTTACCATATAATATTTGCTCCAGAACGTACCGTGATATAATCTTTTGTACCGTGTGTATGTATTTTGTGCTGCAGAACGAACCGTGTGCAAATAATCTTTGCTGCAGAGCCTTGGTACCGTGTGTATACATCGTTGCAGCGGAATGCGTCGGGAAGCCAATAGAAAGGTGACTTGACGGGTTCTGTATATCTGCCGTTTGAGATCAGGTAAGTAAATTGTTTTAAGAAGTAGGTAATTAGGTATATTAATTACTAAAATAACTTCTGATACTTCACATTAGTGAAAAGGGCTAGTCTTTATATTTGAAAATGTGCAGTTTGGAGGCCCGGGCGATTCCCAGGGCGCCATGATTGCGAATAAAATATTTTTTATTATGTTTAACTGGTGACTAGCCCGCTCTCTCGCCCGCGTGAAAATTTTGTCTTAAGCCGGCCCTACTCTTTCAACCTCTTTGCCATGTATTGATCAGCGAAATTGTTGATATTTCACTCGTTCCATGTTAAATTAACTGACCTGCTACCGAACCAACAATCTACAATACAATAAGCAGAGAAAAAGATGGGTAAATGTTCTCGAAGAGGCTTCCCCGACGAAATTTTTTTTTCACCCCTTAGATTTTGCTAGTGTTGCACGAAATTTAACAAACTCAAATTGTTGAAATTGCAAAAATAGCCAGTGAA
Organism: Pyrrhosoma nymphula; assembly: GCA_963573305.1. NCBI lineage: Eukaryota > Metazoa > Arthropoda > Insecta > Odonata > Coenagrionidae > Pyrrhosoma > Pyrrhosoma nymphula. Next base: position 81,005,282 of record OY754333.1, on the reverse strand, counting down.
AGGATTTTTAGTGTACTTAAAGAATTTATGCTTCTAGAAAATGTGCATCTTCGTAGGTGATGTGCGGCTGGTCGGCCATCTTGAATAATGTTAAATAAATGTTCGCGAAGTGGCCTCGCCGACAAATATTTTTTTCATCCCTTAGATTTTGCTAGTGCTGCACGAAATTTAACAAACTCAAAGAGTTAAAATTGCAAAAATAGCCAGTGAAAGGATTTTTAGTGTACTTAAAGAAGTTATGCTTCTAGAAAATGTGGAACTTCTGAGGTGATGTGCGGCTGGTCGGCCATCTTGAATTTTAACGTAGGTTTTGTGAAAAGGCAACAGAGGGCAATGACGCCGGAGTAGTTCGCTTTGATCTAGAAGTTCCGTGAGCAGTCACAACCGCGGCAGTTTTAAATAGTAGGTGCCAGTGGGTGCGTCACAATGATGAGCTAGCATTGCTATCAACCTCCTTGTATATAGACTTGGGTGTTAACTGTAAATAGTTTATGCAAACCAATATATTTCAGTAATGCCTGGTCGGCATTGTATAATAATATATTATATATAATGTATACGTATAATAATCCTGCCTTATTCCACAGGAACAAGAGAACATCAGCCTCCGCTCAACAGGCAATCGACGTATGACTACAGGAGCAAAAAGCATCCAGCGCAAAACGACACACCTCAAATCAGTGAAGTCCTGCACTCCTGCCAGCAAAAAATATACCTACATCCACACGGCGACTTGCGTGAGGTTTTGCCGGTTTCCATCAAGCCTCGGTTGATTGCGTCATTAAGCCATCCCGGACGAAAAGAGTTCCCGCACCATTATATTACTCTCAATATTCAATGTGCTACACGCCTATGTACAAAGTTAAAATATGTATGTATGTTAAATGACGAACCCTGATGAAGATGGGCTATTGCTGTAAATATGTTGATATATAGTGAGAATAATTATGTTAATACTTGCATATGTGTAAATATATGTGTCATGGCAGTAAACACCTTTTGACTTGACTTCGATGCAATTGTTCCTGCCTTTTCCTTCATCTATTGTTTTTGCTATTTGTTGAGTGGTGAATTATTTTGCAGGAATTGCAGCATCTGGAGCTCTGGTAGCCAAACCAACTTGCGGTAAGATCGGTTCTCTACGTGCTGTGTTTGGTATGAAGGTTATAATATGAGTTACTTATTTAAAAGGCGCCCGTGGTCCCGCCATTCGTCCACTAGTAGTGAGCAGAATTGCCGTTAGGTGGCGCCACATGACACGTAGTTCCCGTTAAGCTCGAGTGTGGCGCTGCGAGCGGCTAAATATGGCGGTATACGTTGTTACTACATATATAGATTCCTTGGCTGTAGAGATAGGTTCCACGCAAAATAGAGGAAATCTATCTAGATGATCCACGGATAGCCCACGTCGGCCATATGTATTGCATCGCTATGCTGAGAGATAGCCTATCCTTAACAGGGATAGCCTATCCTTGGACTCCAAGGATGCTATTCGTTTATTTGGGGATATGCCTTGACTTGTGCTGGCTGGGTAGTTTGAAGTACGCACAAAGTTTTGTATGCATCTTACCCTCTCATTCATTTTCGTTTAGATTGTGGACTTTATCTTACCATGCGTTTAAACACATGTCCTCTGCTACAGAAAGTACAAAGCACTACTTAAAAAAAACTATATTTCCAGTAATTAATTGTTCAATTACATCAACATATTTTTTTTAAACTGTCATAAATTCGGATTAAATTTTTTTGGGAAAGAATAGGTTAATATTAGAGGCTTTCTTAACGAAGAGGACGAAATCAAACGAGAAGCTATTTCATTGAACAGAAAATCAGGAACATTGCCGTAAATGTAGGATCATTTAAGTGGCTCAAAATAATTAGTTGAGTAACAAGCAGGCCCAAAAAATTAGGTAGTCTGACATGTACATACGCTTACCATTAGTAGTAGGAAGAAACTGATAGAGTCAAAGGAGTGGGGTGTGTTTTTATGCCTTATAACCCAGGCCTGAAATAGATATCTGACCGAGCTCAAAGACGTCCGACAAATGATAAGCTAAATGATGAGCCCAACCCGACGGACGAGACCAACCAACATGGCATGAACTCCTCGTGTGGACTCTACTCAGCAAATCGTCGACGACTCTTGCTTCACGTGCTTATTCCTGGTTCTTTTCAGGGTGGCCGATTATACTAAGATAATGGAACGTAGCATAGTTAAACTGCGCGCCTACACCATTATTTGGAAGCTGCGTTTTGTAAAGGCGATGCTAGTGCCCTCGCTGAGGCAGGTGTGTGTTAAGCGAGATCATTACGCATTCGCCTGTGAGCTGCGGGGCTGATAAGTTGCGGTCCACAGAATAAAGGCACATTGATATTAAACGACTTCGCTTCTTCTTCTACAATTTAGAGTCGACTGGATGCCATTTTCTGCCAGCAATATTTACGAAAATGAAATGTTGGCGGCGTTCTCACAACTTACTCCACCATCGTCAACAACAAGGTGAAACGCAAATGCCAGGTAATTGCCAGGAATTTATATCCTAGGACCGAGGGTCAAGCGCGCTTAGATTCACCAATTGACATCTAGTGCCGCCACAACTTCCTCCCCTCGAATCTCTCATCCTGGTTGGCTCCCTCGCATTGTTCAATGGGAAGCCGCGGTCAATGCTCTATTGTCCTGATTTCTGATTGCATCTATCACGACGCTGTCCTAGTTCTCACGGGTATTAGAAAGCAACTTCATGCCTTTAAAGCAAAGTTTTCCACCTGACCCCGGCATAAGAATATTGACAATGTTAATCGACACAATGGAGATCGGTTTAATAGAAGCGCCGGACGAAATACCTAACACGTGGTTGAACATAATTTGAATAGTCGTAGATTACTTTTTCATTCGTTATAACCGTTTTGGGCGGCTTAGGTTTAACATACGCGTGATTGGTTGCTGGTCACAGAGGCCGCCGGATCGCGCAGTCTGTCCCGATCGGACTGGGTCGCAGGATGATTTTACGTAGTCACGCAAAGTGAGCAACTGTGACAGAGGCTGGTCGAAGTTTTCATGTGATGTTTAGCAATGAATTTTACTGTTCAGCGTATATATAAGAGCAAACACTTATTTGGCCTCACGAAGACATCGGTGGATTCGAGAAGCTAATCCGCGGGAAAAAGTCCTTCTCTAACTCTCCATCCCATATTAAGTCGTTTGAGCGTCGAACCCTGTCGCTTATCCTTTAACTCCCCTAGATTCCCAGATAAGCAAGACCAGCACGCACGACATAAATTTTGACACCACAGTATTATTGAAAAAAGAAGCCCGCAGAATCATACGGGAGTCAATAGAGATAGCAAAAACACCGCAAAATTTCAACCGAGAGGACGGCTACACACTCGCCACCGCTTGGACACGGCTCTTCAATAGTACCGACCAATCACGACACACCTTCACCCAAAGGCACGAAACCGGTATAACATAAAAGGACGGACCAAACCCTGCAATCCAACGGACCTGAGGAAGCTAGCTGGAACGCTGGCGAAATATTGTCCACCAAAAATGGATAAACGCGGACGGAAACCTGAAAAACCATTCTCTTCAAGACCAGCCTTCATAGTGATCCTAATGCATGCCGTTTATCGCGAACGTAATTCACATTCCCACATCACAGAGATGCTGAATGAAGCATTCAATCACAGAGAACTTGAAAAGCGACGAAAGGTATAGCCGCGCGTTAAAACCCTTTATCTACCAGTTTCCTTACAACAGCTACATATTCCTCTCTCCTCATTCGAGCCCGCCATCTACTCTTCGATCGTTACCACCGAGAGACGGCAGACAACGGCGGGTCACACACGCCACGCGGGGGGCCAGGTGACCCGCAAATTTCCAAGAACACTCACCGATGCGGCTCCCTGGAGCACCCTTGTGACGATGAAGGGCACCACGCCGCCCGACCTCGCGGCGACGGGGCTGGCGCACGCGAAGACCCCTGTCAAGGCCACGGCAGGTCCAACGATTACCTTGCCGCCCCACCGCACGGCGGCTACGCCCCCCAGGAGCTGCGTCGCCACGTAGCCGTAGTAGTAGGCCGAGAGCACGAGGCCCTGCGTCGATTCGTCCCAGTCGAACTCGCCGCCGTCAAGTACCGTGATACCCTGGGGAGAAAAAGAAGCGTTGCTATGCGATTGCCATCCAGAATGGAGATGAAGCTATCGCTTTACGCGATTAACTACACGAGTATAAAGCGCGCGGTGTGGCCGTCTTAACGCAGAGAAAACAAAAATGTAAATAGTATTACTAACCCATATTTTCGGATAGCATGGCCTCACCTTTCTGTAGGAAGAGAAGAATCTTTCTCTTCTTTGAGAGAAGCGTACCGGGAATTACTCATCGAAAATTTGGGTTAAGTGGGAGAATTTTGGATTTTTGTGTTCAGTGTTTAGACGGCCACTCCAATTTTCCGTGAGCGGTAGTAGCTACTTTAAAAGTTCCGAAGACATAGTGAAATACATTGGATGCATAGAAAAATTGCAAAGTAACAACCCAAAGAGAAAATTCGGGATAGATGCCAACGCAAAGTCAACACTATGGCATATTACTAATACGGATGAAAGAGGAGGGTTGGAAAGGAGTTCGGAGGATAAAATCCAGAAAAATTGCAACAAAAGGCTGCCCATAGGGATCGGTTCTGGGACCAACTTTGAGGAATATACTTTTCAATGATTTCCCAAAACAGGACTATGGCGAAGGAGTTGCCACAACTGCCTATGCCGATGACGGACTAAGATTAATTAATGGCAACGCAAGAAGAGAATTAGAGCCTGTGAATTTATTGGGACTGCTCGGTTGTTTCTGATACCTGTTTCGTAACTGGGAGAGGAACCATTAATGCAATATTTTGCTTAGTAAAATACGCAGAAATTGCAGTATTGCCAAATATGAAGGCTACTAAAGTTTTGATTTTTGAGGGATATTCAATTGCCGATTTCCACATTGTCATTCCCTATGTCAAGGCGAATCATAGTCACGTAAATAGGATTTGATAAATATGGTGTGTCCACAGCTAAAGGTAGTTTGCATTGCTTTCACTTAATTAAAATTAAAAAATAATAAAATACACGGAAATATTTAATATGAAATGGAAAACTATCCATGTACTGCAGCGTCAAATTAAATTTTAAAAAGGCTAGTTTTCCACACTGGATTAATGACACGACTACGGCGATCACTAAAGAAAGTACTTCGGGGTACCTTAGAACCCTGACGAGTCGCGCACATCCAGGTATTAATCACACTGCGCCAGGAGGTAGGTACAATCATAATCACTGGAGATATAGCCGTGCACCTTGAAAAAACAATGTAGTATCAGAGAGGCGGAAGGATGACAAGACAATGAGTTGACTCACCTCTGAGTCACCGATTTCTTCGAGTCTCCCATCATTAGGCACCGGCACAGGGCAACCACCGCTCAAATCTCCCTTGGTCGAGGCGCTCCTCACGGGCTGCTTCACCATAGCGACGATGGCAACCGAGAGGTTAACCTTGAGGGTGTAGAGTATCAAAACGCAGAGGAACCCCATCATAGCCAGGACATGACGACAGGGGACGCAATCTGAAATGGTAGTCGTGGAAGTAAAACTTTTTTAGGGGTGCATCGATATCGAGATCATTTTCTCCGCGTGAGTGCTATTTAAATTGAGTATTACGACAACAGAGGGGCCTTGTATTTACAGTGGCAGCGAAAAATGGCGGCAGTTGCGCAGAAAGTTCTTTTCGTTGGACGATGGCCCAACAAGAAGTGCGACGAAGAGAACGGTTCGTCAATTTTCCAATCGTTGCTATTGCTCAAATAATGTGGTACGCAGTCACGCGCACGGGTGCAAAGATACACACCAAAGAGGGTGAAATTCCACGAAAATAATCATTTGACTTGACCGGTATTCGAACCCGGATCTCCCAATTGCCGGTCAAGTGTGTTAGCCAGCTAGGAAATGGTGGTGTAACTGGCTAACACATCTGACCGGCAATTAGGAGATCCGTGTTAGAATCCCAACCAAGTGAAATGATGATTTCATGGCGAATGTCACCCTCTTTGGTGTAGAACGGTTCGCGATATTTACTACTCTAAAATTTAAGTGACATGGCACGTCACTACTTCCACGGATTTAGGAGCAATGTAAATGCTATTCCGTAGCTGAAGTTGCTTTATTTCTGCTTAGGTGTTGAGGTTATTGAACCAAAGGAGAGGTTGTATGCGCTGGTGAGAAAACACACGTTTCAGTCTCATGGATGGGCGAACCGCTATAGCCGTACGCCAGGGATAAATGGTCAGCTAGTTTAAGATGCGCATTATCCTGGGACAAACAACCATTTTAAACGTAATTACATTATTTCAGAACCCCTTCTGGAGCGAGTATTCAAATCATTTTGGAGTATTTTGACGGCTCTGTTTACATACTGGCACGCGCTAGACTGTACGCGACATGCAGCTACAAGCGCCGAGCTGGTTGCGCTTCAGATCTTGTTCACCTGGGCAATGCAGAACACTGTCACTGGATGCCACAAGCGGTAGGCACTAGTTTATAACATGCAACATTCGCAAAATAATCTAAAGAAAGATACCAGTAGTAGAGATAAAATTGAACGTTGCATCGGCTACGTAGGCCATCTTCCATCACGCAGCATCCAATCCCTACTAAAACTCCGAAAGTGACACCATAGAGTAAGCATAACACATCAACATAGGTCGATTCACCTTGAAGATATAAATTCTTTAACTCGATGAACTAGACTTTTTCTACATGCAGTAAACATCAAATTTTAAGTAAACTTATATTGTCAAATAAGTAGAATAGTAATTCCTTTTAAGAGTGCAGTCTAATTAAAACATAAATGCCCGAAGCACAGAGCAGACTATGCGAAATCTCAGTCATTAAATATCAACATCGTTCAGTTGTAGTGATGGGAGTATTGTCTCTGACGAGAAAAATTCTTCCCTCGTGGAGCATCCTATCCATATTAGAAAACCTTCCTTCGCCATCCACATTTTCCATCCGGTACTACGCCAAAAACATTAAAAAGTTTTGGTCCCTCGGTGAGCGCTCTAGTAGTATGCTTACTCTATGTTGAAACCTATACTAAATGCATCTTGTGAAAATGACGATGCGTGATGAAAGAAAAATAAAATATTTCTTTCTTTTCAGAATTTTTCACTCTCTAGGATATCTTACCTTGCTCCTCGAGAGACGATCCCCTCTTCTGCGACTGCGCGGCGGACGACGCCGAGTCCGTCGGCAGCGCGATGGTGCTGCAGTCGCTTCTCCGCGTCGTGCCTTGAGCGGCGGCTGAGTCCCGCCCCGATGCGGGGGACGAAGAAGAGGAACAGGCGGCGGCCATTGGGGGTCGTGGTGCGCCGGAGGCAGAGGAGTCCGGCGGCGGCGGCACCACGGAGGAGTCAGAGCGGACAGATGGACAACAGACCCGTGACTCGGGACGCAACGAGAGAAGTGAACGAGCTCGCCATAGGTAGGTATGACCCCACAAACACCGCCATTGAACTCACGCCGGGGAATGGAAAACTTTGATTTAGTTATTTGTTCTGAATGAAACAAAAAAAGTGAAGAATTTTCCATTCTAGTGGAAAGAGAGAACACACGCACTAAGATAAGAATCCTCAGAAAAGAGCGCGGTGAATCCGCTGTTGCATAGTCAAGATAAGCAGTTGATATCGGAGTGTTAATCCCAAGCATCAACTCAGCTATCGCTCCCGATTTAAGTGGATCATTAGAGAGGATTTTTTTTAAACTGAAGTTTTTATGGAACCCAAACAAGAATGCCGCAACAGAAGGGATTTGACCAGCTGATCCCAAAAAAATATCACGTAGCATACGCGATACTACCAAGTGACAGAATAATGATAAGCAAAACACTTGCAGTTTTCCACTAAGAAATGGACTTAATGCTAGTTTCGATGTGACTACATCATCTTCAAGTCGTATGAAATCTCTTATTATAGGAAAATTTAAAGAGTTTTTCTTCTGTTATTATAGAACGGTTCTACCACATAACAACTGAATCAGTACTTTACTACCACCGGTGCTAATTGCGTGAAGCGTCTTCTTGGGTGAGTCGGGGACATATTTTACTTGAAATGAAGAGAAGATCTTAAGGTGACGCCACCATCGCCGTAACTATTAGTGGGCGCTGACTCGGCTGTCACTTTGTTTTTATGTCCCTCCCGGAATCTTCGGGAACGATCCGTGAATGATACACGGGGATTCTATTTCCAATTTCAAATTTAAAGCTCTTCCATCTTTTAAAAACCTTTTTCTAGGCATTTACTTTCTTATCGTGGATATATTTAGGCATTTTCCCTTATACGGAAAAATTTATCAATATTTCACAAAATAAAACTCTTTAAATTTATCTAATTCACAAAAAAAACTACTTATTTATTAGCAATAGTTTTGTTTCGTGATGTCATCCTTCACAACAATTTTAACAATGCCAAATAACGAATTTTGAAGACACCGTGACTAGCCACGGTATTACCTTTAACGGAGTCACTCGCAAGTGCACGTATAGTAAGTGCGATTCCACGGAGGCAAAATCATTCGCCTTGACCGGGATTTTAACTCGTATCCCTCGATTTTGCGTCGAGTGCTTTAGAGAGTTAAGCTACCGAGGCTTTGGTAACTTACGGTCTTGGTAGCTTACGGAGGACGCCTCGGTAGCTTTACTTCTTTCTTTGGCTGTTTCTATTAACTTTAACGGAGTCATTCGCTAGTTTTAACAATGAAAAAATCATTCGCCTGGACTGAAGACGCAACGATGGTGACGGGTGGACTCCTCGACGCCGATGGAAATGAATACATTTCATTTTCGATTACAAAAAACGAAAGCCAGTCACTTAGCTCATGCCCCAACGGTATAGTTTTCAAAATCTGGTAACACCCAACTCTTGTCGTACGCCTTCTCCAAATCGAAGACGACGATCACGACGGAGTATAAACGATTCCAGGATAAAATTGTCACTTCGGACGAGGTGGTCGATGGGTGATCGACCCCATCGAAGACCACACTGGACATGGGAAAACGAGTCGAGGATTAACCATTCTTTACATAACCTTACACGAGCTGCTCGTCAAAGAGATTGGCCTATAGTTACTAGGGTCACTCCTTTATTTCTCTTGTTTTAGCATCGGGACAATCACAGATTTCCTGACAGGATTGTGGAAAACTATCACTCCACAATTGGTTCAGAGAGTGGAGGAAATCACACAATGCCGACGCGGGAATATTCCGAAGGAATGCATTACGGACGCCATCTAACCCTGGGGAGATGTTCCAGGAATCAGCAATTTCGGACTTATATTCCCAGAGGGAGAAAATATCGTTATAACCTTTCAAAGTGCCTGAAGTTTTCATGTTAACATTTGTCACCTCCGAGCGGTCCTTAAATGATTTTTAATTGGTGCTACGATTTTATTTGCTGGTAATCTTTTCCAAGTGACGACCTCACATATAACAGGAGTAGAAGAAATTATTTGACCATCGACTTTAAGGGATATATGCCATCTCTTTAAGTGGACTTTGAGATACATGATATGAATCAGTGTTTAAACAAAAATATATAATCGAATTTTTCCCTAACGGATGATGCAGTGTGAAATCGGCGTTGGGCTCACCTGATGGGAATGAAAATATACTGGCTGTCATACGATGAATCGGAGGTAATTACACCATCGATTCATAAGTTAACAAATTAGTTATCGACACACAGTGAGAATATCTCTCTTTCAGAATCATTGGATGGCTTGAAACAAAGCATGTAAAACGTGAGCGAAATGACCCATCACAATGATGGAAGTCACCGATGATCTGGACCACACTTCGCAAGAGGAAGCAATGGACCATGCAGCTCTAAATCAGAAGCAGGAAAATGTCTGGGACCTTACCATGTTCTTGTATATAATGCTCATTCATTTCATGTTGTAACTTTTTCATATTGAAAGGAAAGACCAGAATCAGAAAGCAAACGGCAATATAATGGGCAATTGTCTCCAGAGTAAATCACTAAATTCAAGCGCAAAGGAAGACATTAAAGAAAGTCCCGGTATCCTAAAAAGTCGTCAAAAGAGGAAGAACCTCACTGTGTTCCAGGTTCGTCTTTGACCTCGTGGACGGTGGGACTAAGCGCACGTTTTGGACTGCTTCTGTCTCTACCATATGTCCGGCAGTCCTGAACAACTTGTTCCTTTAAAGCTCTCAAAAATCCACCGGGGAGAAAGACGCCTCGGTAGCACAACTGGCTAAAGCACTCGGCGCGATATCGATTGATCCGGATTTGATACCCCATCAAGGCGAAAGATTTTTCCTCTGTGGAATTTCGCACTCTAAACCCAAATTAAAGAACAATCATGGACATTAAACCAGCAAAACTTGAGAAAGCAGTGAAAGAGCTTTAGATGCTAGTAGAGTTGTTAAAAAGTGAGTGTCATTAGATCTTAATAGATTCTTTTGTCATATATTCGCTGAAACCTCTTATGATCTGTGCAAGGAGTTATTTAGGGCAGGGTGAAGTGTGTGAAATGTTTTCAAGTTTTTCATCCTCGTACCAAGAAGAATGGGCCTCATTATTTCTTTTGACACATTAACTGGCGAATCAGTATAAGGGAGCTACGGATTTCATTGGTTGTCTGAATTTTTAAACTAAATGTTTTACTCAAGGTTTACCTCTTCAGAGTCCAAGGTGCACTGGAGATGTTGCAGCAATAGTTCAGGTTCACCAAGTATGTGTTTTAATTAAAGGAAACCAAAAATGATCTCAAGGTGTGGATATCTAATTTTTTTTAGCATTTTCCTCATCCCTTCCCAGTCAGGTACGGGAATAAATGGCTGGATTGATATGCCCATGATTATGGAATGGTTAAAAAGTTTTTGTAGAGAAATTCAATATTAATTTTATTTTGAAATTGAAATTTATGAAACTCATACCCTTAATTTCTACTTTGTGTGCTAAATTACCATTAAGAAATTACATACCAATTTTGGAAATGTGTTCCCTTGCTACTGAAATTACGGCTTATTACTATCCATTGCCAAGGAAGGACAACTTTTCCTTGGTTGAAAATTTCGGTCTCTGTATCTTCTATGTCCCACAACTGATTACTGATACGTCATCTCAAAGAATGTAAACGAAGTATTAAGTATTACTTATGCTTTCCAATGAACATATATCAGTCTACATGTTACTGCTGAGACTTCTGCTTCAGGTACTAGTACCATTTGGGTACTTAATTGATCCAGCATATTTGTGCACACTGGAGACCACTTATGTAAAAGCAGTGTGAGTGAACGCTTATCAAATCGATTATCCACCAGGCGTGCAAGGCTAATCAGGAAAATAAGAAGAAATGCTGGCAACATGTATATCACAAAAACTGGGAAAACTGTCGAGAAGAGATCCTCTTTGATTTTAACCGACTGCACAAACGATTGTAAATTGAAGATCACAAGAGAGGGCCAGTTACGTATTTTCAACGACTATTGGGGACAAGTAAGCTAACCTAAGCGTTCTACGTGTATACAAAAATTAATCGTACTCAAATCCAAAAACAGATGTAGAAAGACTACATTTACTACAAAAATTTGACAGTTTACAGCTGAATACTTCTTACAAGCGGGTGCTTCTAACGTAAAGGTTTGCATAAAATGTTTCATTAAGACAGTAGGTGAAACAGAGCCATTCCCCCAAAATCATTTGGCTAGGTGTTGGGCGAATGACGGAGTTGTTTCCAACAGCAAAAAAGGAGTATAAGAACTCCCGCTATTAAAATTCCTATGGGCCAAATTAATGAAATTAGAGAGTCACATTAAAAAGTTTCCGGCTTACGAAAGTCACAATTCGCGATCCCATACTCTGAAAAAATATTTACAGGCTGGGTTGACCATTCGACGTATGTACAGTCTGTATAAACTGAAGTAAAAGATCCGCAATCTTTATGGGTTTATCGCTAAGTTTTTTATTAAACGGGCATCAAGTTAAAACAGCCTACACTTGACACTTATCACAAATGTGATACCTACAATGCACAGCTGAAATACGCGTCCAATGAAAATAAAAAGCAGCAGATTTTGGAACAGCAAACTGCTCATCGGGATGCAGCAGATTTAGCATACACAAGTAAATCAAATTATAAAAAGGCTGCCAAAGCGTCGAATGGTAAACACGTAACCTGCACATTTGACTTACCGCACAGTGCCTATCGACACCGTATTTACAAACCTCGTTCTTTTTCTACAAGAGACCTCGGTGGACTTTAAATTTCACCATAAATAACAATACACTATCAAAAACCGATTGTTTCATGTGGTATGAATCAGTAGCTAGACGAGGAGCCAATGAAATCGCATCAAGTTTGAATAGATAACTAACAAAAAATTATTCCGACGTTGTCAGGATTACATTTTACTCTGATTCATGTGAGTGCGATATTTCACAGAGGAAAAAATCATTCGTCCAAACCGAGATTCGAACCAAGATCCCTCGATTTCGTGCCGAGGGCTTTAACCAGTTAAGCTACCGAGGCGTCCTTCTCCCCTGTGGATTATTTGGTGGCTTTATAGGAGCATGGTGATCAGGACTGCTATACATATGATGTTATTAGCAGTCCTAAGCGTGCGCTTAGCGCCACAGTCCGCGAGGATAAAGCCATACATTGAACACGATGAAGTGTTCGCTCTTTTGACCAATTTTGAGGAAACCGGGACCCGCAAGTGGGTTACTCCGTACAGGTAACTACCGTTACTCTCTTTGTCGTTTGGTTTGAAAATCGGTTGACCATTGTTGTAGAGGGTATGGAAATTTTATTGAAACCATATTGTTGTTTGTGTGCATTAAACTATTTGACATCGGTTTGAAAATCTATTGACCATTTCATTGTCTTAGTAGCCATGAACATTTTATTGATACCATTTTATTTGTAAATAAAAGGCGCAACTTTTTCATACTCGCACTTTTTTTAATATGAGTTCGGTGTGTAAAGATATTAAGGATTGAAAAGTTTGATCGTCCACCATTTTGAAACGGTGTATTAGAAAATAATTAAATATCATATGCTTGTTTAAAACATTGCCATTAAAAAATATACAAAATATCAAGTCTTTATCTTAAATTTTTTTTTATTTAGCGGGCTTCCCGTGAAAAACGGATACCGACAGACAGCTGAATAACGGTGCGTTTTCGGACACATGTCCAATTGAATATTTTCCTTATTTTGATCTGCTTAATCATATCCAAAAATATTACAGAGTCAAAACGAAACACCCTGTATATTCATAAGAACTCACGCCTTTACATTCAAAACAAATTAACTCCCCGCCATACTTATTACAACTCCACATATTCCACTTGTAGTTTTCAAGCTTTTATCACTCGGAACTATAGTAAATTCAAGATGGTGGCACATTTAGGCAAGACTTCATGTACCCTAAATCTGGCGAGCGATTTGGCTGCCCAAATCCGCTCCCTTAGGATTCCTAACGAGTTTGGATCCACTTAAAGATGGCGTCCTCTCTAAATTTCCGGATTTAGGTACCTAACTGGCGAGTTTGGACGCAGCTTTTGTATCTTAGGTGCTCATTCATATAATTCATGATTTATGTAGAGATGCATCGAGCAGCAACAGAACGTCCGCTGATGAGTCACCAAAATATACCGCAAGTAATAAGGCTTAGCTTTCTAGTTCTTTATTAGTTATACACTCCCTCATCATGCAGAATTAATTCTTAAATGTAAGATTGCAGAACTATTTTATGCACATTTATGGAATCTCTTTTCTTTTTACTTGGGTACGGTTGAAATCTATGCCTAAAAGTTGGACATACATTTTTATGAGACTCTCATGATGAGGAGGTAATTTATTTGGAACTGGTACCACCAGGCCCAGGGGATAAAAAGGAAAAGTAGGATCCCTCAGAGGAAAACCTAAAGTTATAATACATTCGTGGGTACTTTCTCCAGTCTAGAATAAGCAGGCTACGCCACTCAAAGTACTAGAGAGATGGGCCAATAGTTTCTTTTGGGTCAGAACTATCTTTTCTATGTTTAGGGATAGGAATTAATGTAGGCTCCCTCCAGGACCCCAGAAGGCTCCAGTCACATAAAATTTGGTATAAGCTCCTCAACATTGCCGGAGGGGCGTTTCCTGGATGCGAACACATGAAGAGATATGCATCCAGAAATAAAATATATCCATGAAGAGACACAGAACGAAGAATTTAAAGAGTCTGTAGAGGTAAACAAACTAAAACTGAATGTACACCGAATATATAAAACTGCCGGGCAGGAAAGAATGAAACAAGAGGCTGACCCGACTGAATGTTTCTCCAAACGGGAGTAAGAAAGGGAATCAGAATCTTTGAGTCTCGGGATATTTTGGAATAAGAGAAAAGCAGAAAACCGAAGCATCTCCAAAAGGCACCCAGAACAATGGGAATCTGAAGCGACGCAGGTGCCGTGAAAACAACTGAATTCCACATTACGGAATGACGTACTTCATAAGGGTTTAGAGGCATGGGGTACCCCACTGAATAATTAATTACGCAGTATTTAACTAGTTACGTCAGCGAGGACCTTCTGTTAGGACATATTGAGAGGAGTAATTAGCCATTACACGCATGAGGATTGGGCACAGCACATTGACCCTCTTGTACCTACCTATTTACAGAGGAGAGTGCTGCACCTCATTTTGCGAACTGCGACTTAAGGATCAGGGGTAATATGTTTGCCGAAATAGGCATGATGCACATTATTAAAGACCATCGGAGATGGAGTTCCTGAATTAGTACAGTACCAAAGAAGAACACATTCACTGCAGTATATGCCAGAAATTACACGACAATGATCATTGAATTTCGAGGTGTGAGGAAGACACACCAAACCGAATGCCGTGCAGCAAACCACGGCGCGTCGTCGGAAGGGAGGACGCATAATTCCTCAGATTCCCTAGCGTTGTATACTCGCTCTTATCACCACGGGTCACCTAGATCACCAACGTTTGATGGTAATCGTTATCTTGAAACAAACATTTTTTTCGCGGGCACATTTTTTAGTTGTCCTAATTATAGCCCCAGGGGAATAAGGAACGATATGACTGGTTTCAAAATTCTTTTAAAGCATAAATAAATAAAAGGAGGCTAGAAATTTAGGTTGAATGCATGTGGTACCTAAAAAAAATTAGGACATTCCAACTTATTCTCCATCCTTATCCCTGTCTAAGTTTTTGCGCCGCAGGATGGCATAGTTCACATCACTTAATCAGCCATTTCTTATCAATTGTACTGTAGGTCACAATAGCCATCTCTCTAGTATTCGAGAAGTACTGTTTTGCTATCGTAATTCTCCTTCCGATATTTTAACAAAAGATACCAAAAGTATACTGCCCAAAAAACTAACTTGTGCTATAAAATTTCGAGTTTCCCTGACATTAATTTTCCTACCGCATGTCTCGTAAAAAGTTTCTAATGAGAAAAGCAACGACAACAATCATTAACAGGCTAACAAACGTTCAAAAAATTAAAAATGGTGCTCAAGTTGATGAAAATATTATGTGTTTCAAGAGAGAAGAAATTGATGGCGAAGCAGAAATGTTTCAATTCCGAAGTACTAGTCAACGCAACGGAAGACGCTTGAGAGTAATTTACCCAAATATGTGTGGATGCCATTGACCAGAAGCTAAACACTATTATAAAACTCATTGCGCTCCGCAACGGCTATGAAGAAGCACTTATTGAAAATCTAGATACTATAACGACAAAAAGAAAACAAGCCGTTATGTCCACCACCAACTGTATCTCCCCTATCTCTCATTCAAATTTCAACTGGGCCTAAGTACCGTTTGTCCATCATTTATCATATAAACTTGGTAGACTTTTTCCCAAAGAGAATGCAAAATTATGTTTTTATAATCCTGCGACTTTTAGCAAATTGCTATTTAATTTCAAATAGTGTTCAAATGATAATGACAAAATTGATATTTATTTGTTAAAATGCACAATACCTGATTGTAATTGTTTTATGCTGAAAAAAACAGCAGGAAAATCATTTAGAGAATTACAGAACATGGGAAACGACTACTTCAAGCTGACACCAAATCAATGTTTGCCAAGCACTTGTGTAAACTTGTTCCCATGCTTGTGAAAAAAGGTACTTAAATTATTTTTCAAGATTTTTTAAATTATGAGCATTTAATGAATTATGTGGGAAAAATAGATTAACGGTTCCTAAAAAAAGATACTGCAGTGAGAGTGCATACTCACACCCGCATCACTTCCCATCTTACCACCCCCCCCCCTTCGTCTTAGTAGTAATAGCAGTAACATTTATTTAACGTGCTTCGGTGGATGAGGTCGTTTCGAACATACTGTCTGCCAATTGCAGGCAGGGTCAACAGCACTCGGACGAATAGGAGGATCACCCCTCAAATTCGAGCCTGTGATTGGAAGTGCCAAATCTGCGGACACAGGCAATTCTCTCTCCGGGGTCCCAAGGGAAGTGCATCTATATGTGCGGCGTTTTCGTCAAGAAACGACCGTGGACGAGGTCAAGGAATACGTAAGTGAAAAGTTAAAAAGTAAAGTGCGTGTTGAAAGTATTTTGACCTAAGGGAACTACGCGTCTTTAAAATATCGGTGCCGGTGACGTACGAAGACATGCTACTTGATCACGCTTTCTGGCCGGAGCATGTGTGAGCATTCTTTTCGGATAGCTCGCTGAGCCAGCGATCATGGATAGGGCTTGAGGATCATGATACAATTAAACTTACGACTCGTATACGCACATATTCATTCCTTGAAAAATATGACAAATCAATTACAAGTGTTTTTGTGCGAAGTACTACAGGATTTTGTGTCACAGAACACTGGCTTAATGAATTAGAACTAAAAGAGTGTAATACAGTAAACTATAAGCTAATAACCTCATACTAGAGGGTGAAATATAGAGGCGATGGTGTGGGAATATATACCCACAACATTCATGTAGTTGCTTGCAAGCGTCTCAACTGGAGTGTCTGTGTGGAAAAATCTTTGAATGCGCCAACTGTTTAATTAAACTAGAAAATGAAGTCACTTTGACAATGTTCATTGTTTATCGTTCATCAGATGGCGATTTTTATATTTTCTTTGAATAGTTGAACTAATTATGGAAAAAATTTGTAGAAATCAGGGAAAAGTAATCCTAACTAGAGACTTCAACTGTGATATGGCACCGGTCAATGGAAGAGGGTGTTAACTTACAAATATGTTTTGCTTTTATGGTATGGTCCTTTAATCTCAGAGCCAACTAGGATCACATCTCACTCGTCCATTTTAATTGACAATATATTCACAAATATTGATACGTATGCTGCAAGTGCTAAGGTTATGGAGTTGGGACTCACTGATCACTATTCTTCAATCGGGGATTTTAAGCTCAATCCAATATCGTCTAACAATCAATCAATTTATGATGAAAGTAGAACTTTAATGAGGACAACATCTCATACTTTTTCTTCTTGTTAACAAATCAAGAATAGAATGACGTAATTGATGCTAAGAGTTTTGATGTGGCCATTGAAAATTTCTACTAAAAATTTTTATTTTTACTAGACTGTGCTATTCCAACTATAAGAAAAAAACAGGGTACCAGTAGTAAAAGAAAAAATGGGTCTCTAATGAAATAGTTAAACTATCAAAACAAATAAAAATATTATCCTATGCCAACAAACCAAACAGGAACCCAGAATCTACTGCCACTTCAGCTAAACTAAAATAAGATCACGGATATATCATAAACAAAGCGAAAAAATCTTATAAAATTTCCCTACTAGCAACTGCCTCTGACATGACAAAGACGGTTTGGAGGATTGTCAATAGAGAACTTGGTAGAGGAAAATATCAGCATTTACCTTTAGTATTTGAAAACCAAGGAGCACCAACCATGGAACCTAGAGCTATAAGTAATGCTATTAAAAGGGAATTTTTGGGGCTTACTGATAAGTAAGCTGAGGACATTTACTATAGGCACTAAAAATGAAGAAATAGGCAGCCTAAATAGGCACTAAAAATTTCAAAATAGGCACTTGAAATAGGCGCTTAAAATATTTTTGGCATTTCGGATGATTCTGTCCATCCTGGAATCCCAAAAGGCTAAGCCTGTAATCAGGTTTTACAGGGACCATACAAACAAAACTTGACATACATCTACGTCTCGGGTGGTGAAATGTCCACCCAGTCGGGACTTAAACCCGTAATCCCAAGATTAGCAGGCGAAGATTTTACCCCGCCACCACCGCGGCCGGCTATAAACATAATGCAGCTTATTGCTACAGTTAAGCATCTGGAATTTAAAGCTTGGGTTGAAATACAAGATTACTTTTCGGTAACACTGATGGAGAGGAAAGAGGATAAAACTCCAAATAAAATTAGCTTATAAATTGAAGAAACATAAATTTCAAAAGATTTGCCTATTTCAAGTTACATTACTATTTACAAAAACATATTTCTCTAAATGTTCTCCTGTAAACTGATGCCGAGAGTTAGTCACGATATTTCTATAGCATGAAATGACCTCTCAACCTCACGCGAGGTGATAGGGCAATACTTAAGACCCTGCTTTCCTCGCGCCCCTCAAATCCGCCAGTTGTCGTTGGTGCGAATCTCCAGTGGAACCCCTGCTGCCCACAATGGCAATTATTAGGAATCTGCTGTTTCGCTTCAAGGTCACTGGCCTAGGAGTGCGTTGCAACGCTGGCGAACGACCAAAGTCCGGCATAGGAGGGGGTGCTTGGAGAGAGCCACGACCCCCGAGATACAGGGTGCGTTCCGAATCACGCATGCTGCGCATCAAAGCGCTTTAGGTCGTTCCGAATCGCGCTTTGGAGCGCTTTAAAGCGGCCCCGGAACGAGCATGTCCGGCAAACTGATGCGCGCATCAAGGCATCAAAAATTTTTGGTGTAGTTGATGCGAAGACATTGAAGCGCGCGGCAGTCAAAAGGTATAGCCAAGGAATGGAGACTGTTGAGGTAATGTTGGACGGCCATGAGGCGCCTCTCAAATTTTTGTTGTCTGCAGAGGAAGCCCATAAGGCAAAAACAGGTTAGTACAGGTTAATTTAACAGTTAATTAATTAAACCATCTCTACTAACAATAATTCACTGCATGGTAGTTAGTACTACTATGAATCACTGGATTTGGCCACGTGTTCCATGATTCTCAGAAATTGATAAATAACTGAAATATAGTACAAATTCACATAATCTGCTTCTTTGTCAACGAATTGCATTATAGCGTAACCCCAATTAGGAGGCAAAATAATTTGAAAATAGGATTAACCACGCTACTGTGGCTGCACAGCAAGACGAATAAACCGTTCGCTTGAAAGTAAATTGAAAAGTAATTACAGAATATAGGATATCCGCGTTATAAGTACAATGAAGGTGTAATCCCGACGGACTAATTTTTGGGTGCATAATTGGAGCTCGAAGCACGTACGAGTATATATTCCTCTATAGTATCATTATTTTCAAACATACAAAAAATATCGTAGCGTATTTAAATATTTCGGGATTCCTCTTTTGAATTTTATTGTTTCATGGCCCAACGACATAGTGAATACAGTAAATTATTGAGAAATCGAATTTATGATTTGCTTTTTCATAAATATATTGCTCAGACACTGCATTACATCTACAAATTACCCTGCAAGCCACCTCGGATGTGGGGCAGGGGGTGGGCTGCGACGACATTGTCGGCGGAGGCGGTCAATCCTATTTGTAGGATATCTATCAAGTGTGGGAAAGTGTAGTGCACATTAATGAGAACTCACCGAACACCCTTGAAGTTGTATAAGGTACTATCTACATGTTACTTTCGTGCTACTCATGCATCATGGTTGTCGTGAAACCTGAGAAATGCGTCAAAATTCAGCTCGTGATTCCTAATTTTACTTGTTACTTTATCCGGTTTTATACATGTTCTGTTTTTTCATTCAAAGTAATTGATGATTCCTATGCTGCGTTAATGTTTCTGATGGAAGGAAACTAAAATATAAACAAATTTTACAGATTTCAAATATTTGGAAGGGTTAGTAAAGGCCGAAGTAAGCAGGAAGAGAGCTGAGTGTGCGACGGGGAAAGGTGAGTAGTGGAATAGTAAGAATAGAATAGTAGTGTTATTGCATAATGGAATTCTTGTTCCTTGGCATATATTAGTTTTTATAGTCTGTATACATGGAACTCACGTTATTACTCTTTGTACAGAACAGGAGAAAAATTGCCAGTGGCGGCAAGAGCATACACTCCTCCTTGAAACCTATAGGGAGAAGGAGGAGTTATTCTCGTGTGGAAGGGTCCGCCACAGCAAGGTGTGGGATGGAATTGCCGAAATAATTAGGGAGACGTGCGCTTGAGGTCAATGGCAGGCAGTGCCAAACTAAAATAAGTGGCCTCAAGCGCACATATGGTGAAATAAAAAAGATAAAGGCTAAGTCAGGCAATGGGGCCATTACTTGGCCGTATATGGAGGTAATATGAATTTCATGAGCTGGTTTATTTGATAAGTGGTATGGTCTATGTGCTGTCTTACACCTAACTTTGTTGCAGGTCATGGACTCCATTTTTTCTAAAAAGGCGTGGGTGCAGCCACCATCGACTGCATCGAGAGATGGCCCTATGCCGCCACCACCGCCAGTTGGCTCCCCAAATGGAGGTTAGTGGGTGATGTGTCTCTAAAGGTGCTTCTTATTCTGTTGTTTTTGAAGAAGTTACACTGTGTAATGAATTGCTGCATTTGTAAAAGACAATTGCGATTCACTTCCTAGTTAGAGTTAGGTTTTTGTAGGGTGCCTCGACGACGAAGGTCATTTGCACCACAATAAAATATCATAACTTCGCCAAATTTGTATTAAAATAATAAATAAATATAAACAACATAACACGTTAAAATGAGCAAAATTAAAATATAACACAAAACATTGGTTCATCACATATATTTTAAAAGCCCAGTATCTTTTAAAAACAAAATTACCCGGCTGACACAATCAGGGTCGTCGCCTAGGACTTGTCCCAGGTCCCCCCTGATGTTTAGCCGGTCGCGCACAGCACGGTATCTATCACACTCTGTCAGGAAATGCCTCACAGTAATGGGAGAGTCGCAATCCTCACAATGTGGTGGAATCTTCTCTTCTGTGAAGAGGTAAGAGTGGGTGAGGACACAGTGCCCTATCCTCAACCGTGAGATCGCGACTTCTTCCCTGCAAGTCCTCCCGACAGATGTGGGCCACACTGATGTCACCGGCTTAATGGCGCGTAACTTATTTCCCACCAGGGATCGCCAGGTTTCTTTCCACTGTTTTAAGGCTACGTTTCTCAACGTAGCCTTCAAGTCATCATGGGGTACCAACGCAGATGCAATATTCGCGTCCTGGAGAGACTTCTTTGCTGCCAGGTCTGCTCTCTCATTGCCGGCTATTCCCATGTGTCCGGGGACCCACACAAACACGATTCTAACGTTCCTCTTGCTAAGTAATAGCAACGCGTGATGGATGTCTTGCACAAGAGGGTGGGACGGAGAAAAGCCGGAAATGGTCCGCAGAGCGCACATTGAGTCGCTACAGACCATGAAGGACGCATTCCTGCATTTTATTCCACCTAGAGCCATCTTTATGGCGAAAAGTTCCGCTGTGTATATACTACACAGCGTACTTAGCTTCGCACCGATGGCTCCATGGTGGGACGAGAAGACCGCACTAGCACAAGCACCCTCCGACTTCGATCCGTCCGTGTAAACGGGGATAAAGTCGGAGCGGCGGTGCAGGATCTCACTGAATCTGCGCTGATACTCCGTAGCAGTGGTTGACGACTTCTGGCGATCGTGCAGGTCAAACCTGACCTGAGGTAGTGGTACCCGCCAAGGTGGGTCGGCCGAGGTCCCAACAGGGTACACTTCCGGAAGTGTCAAATCACTACCTTCCATAAAATCATTAAAAGTAATGCTTAAGGGTTTAGTTGCCCGAGTCCGCCTGTTAAAAATATTTAAAAAACGGGGATTCAAAATTTCATTAAAACTAGGATGCGCTCTCATCGATAAAATCTTTGCAACATAGTTGCACATAAGGATGTTTCGGCGAGTACTCAACGGGGGCTCGCCGGCCTCTGAGTATAGACTCAGGACTGGAGATGTCCTGAAGGCACCAGTTGCCAAACGGAGCCCCGCGTTGTGAACCGTATTCAACGGTTTCAAATAACTCTCGCGCGCAGAAGAGTAAACGAAACATCCATAATCTAATTTTGAGCGCACCAGTGCTCTGTACAATAAAAGCATACTGCAGCGATCGGCTCCCCACGAATGATTAGACAAAAAGCGTAAAATGTTTAAAACTTTCAAACACCTATTCTTTAAAATCATAATTTGTTCACGCCAATTCAGGCGACGGTCAAAAATTAAACCTAAAAACCGGATCGACTCTGTGTAAGGAAGAATCCTACCACACAGACGAAGATCCGGTGGGGGTTCGTACACACGCTTGCGGTGGAAATGGAGGCATTTCGTTTTTTCCGCATAAAAACGAAAGCCACTTCGCTTTGACCATTCGCTGAGTCTATTAAGAGTCAGCTGAATGACTCGTGCAGCACTGGCTAGTTTTGACGACCGGCAGAAAATGGCCAGGTCGTCTACAAACAGCGATCCCATCACTGGTGCTCCTAAACATTCCGTGACGTCATTAATCGCAATAGCGAAGAGCGTCACGCTCAGTACAGAGCCTTGTGGTACCCCGTTTTCCTGAACATAAAATTGGGATAAGTGATTGCCTATCCTCACTCTAAATACCCGATAAGTTAAAAAGTTTTGTATAAAAATGGGTAAATTTCCCCTAAAACCCCACTGGTGCAACGTTTTTAGTATCTTCTGGCTCCAGACTCGGTCATATGCCTTCTCCAGGTCGAAGAATACGGCATTGACATGCTGGCGCAGAAGGAAGGCCTCCTGGATGAAGTTTTCGGCCCTGACAAGGTGATCGATTGTCGATCTATCTCGCCGAAACCCACATTGGACACTTGAAAGAAGGTTCCGTCGCTCCAACCACCAAACGAGCCGGCGGTTCACCATTCTTTCCATTACCTTGCACAGGCAACTAGTCAAGGAGATGGGTCTATAATTATTGGAGTCAGCCCTGTCCTTTCCTGGTTTAGGAATTGGGACCACTACAGATTCCCGCCAGGAGGTAGGAAAGCTACCCTCAGCCCACACCTGGTTGAGGGTGCGGAGACAGTACAACAACGCTGTCTCTGGAAGATTCCGTAGAAATGCGTTGTGGACGCCATCCATTCCTGGCGAGGTGTCCTTAGAATCTGCAATGGCGGACTTCAATTCCCATAGCGAGAATGGATCATTATATTCGGCAGATTCTCGGCGCTCGGCGAAGTTCAATAAGACAGATTCTGAGCGTTCCTTGATGGTCAAGAACGCTGCAGAATAATTGGCGTCACTGCTGACCTTTGAAAGTGACTGCCCGAAGACTTCGCTTATCTCCTGGGGTGTACGAAGCACCCTGCCGTTGTCTTCGATGTAAGAGACGCCGTGTACTACCCGTGAACCAGAAATGCTCCTTACCTTGTTCCAAACCTGTGCAAGAGGTGTCCTGTTATTAATGGATGAGATGTAATTTATCCAGGAGGCCTTCTTAGCCTCCTTCACCACACGTCGAGCTCTCGCTCGGATGCGACGGAAGGAGGAAAGATTGGTGGCCGTGGGGAATTTACTAAAAATGCGTAAGGCACGTTTACGCTCCTTAATGGCCTTGGCGCACTCTTCATTCCACCAAGGTACAGCTGGTCGACGGATGCCGCTGCCCTTTGATAATGGGACGCTGCATTTGGCTGCTTCCACTATGCTTGCGGTGAGCAGCTCAACGTTACACGTCCCGGCGCGTTGGTCACTGTATTCAAAATTAAAGGAATCTTTATAAACAGACCAGTCGGCTTTGCGCACAATCCAGTTGTCTGATGGAATAAAATCTGGGTTAAAATTCAGTTCAGATTTGATTAACATAGGGAAGTGGTCGCTTCCACAGACATCTGTATGGACGGACATGTTGATTTTGGTAGGTAGAGGTAGATTTGGATTAATAGGGTGCGTCGACAGCTATGGTCATTTTGCACCACGCACAATCTAGTTAATTTAAAAACATATGAATGAATATAAATCTAGACAAAAGGTAGCATTAAAATCCCAAATAAATAAAAATATAAATGTAAAAATAATAAATCTAAAAATATATTAGATTTTGTTTATTAAATTAGTTTCCTTTAAAAAGGAAACTACATGGTTAAGTCGATCGGCATGGTTGCCTAGAACTTGTTCTAGGTCGCCACTGATGTCTAGCCTGTTTCGTGTGTCCCGATATTTGTCACACTCCATCAGGATATGTCGCACACTGAGAGGACGGTCACAGTCATCACATCGAGGAGGAATTTTCTCTTCTGTAAAGAGGAACGAGTGGGTCAGGGCGCAATGCCCGATTCTTAAACGTGTGATGACGACTTCCTCTCTGCGATTACCCCTGATGGAAGTGGGCCACCCTGTCGTTACCGGTTTAATTGTCCGTAACTTATTGTTTGGGACATCACTCCACAGTTCACTCCACTGATCTAGGACTACTTTACGTAAAGTAGATTGCAGGTCCTGGTAGGGTACCAGCGTCGTCGTCGGCTCAGGGATATTTAGAGCTTCTTTTGCAGCTGCATCCGCCTTCTCATTCCCGGCAATTCCCACATGTCCAGGGACCCAGAGGAACGTTATAGCAATTCCTCTTCTATTAAGGCATAGGAGGCTATAGTGTATGCTCTGGACAATGGGGTGATCGGATGAAAAGCCAGAAATGGACTGAAGAGCACTCATCGAGTCCGTGCAAATGACAATTGCTTTAGCACTCTTCTCGATCCCATCGAGAGCCATTTTAATGGCTAGTAGCTCGGCTGTGTATATGCTACACAGCGGGCTGAGTCTGGCCTCGATGACCCCGTGGTGAGAGGAGGTAACCGCGCATGAACAAGCTGCATCCGACTTAGAACCATCAGTGAATATGGGAATGAAGTCGGAGTAACGAAAAAGAAATTCGTTAAAAAGACGCTGGTATTCTAGATCAGTGGTGTAAGCTTTCGGGCGTCTACTGAGACCCATGTGGATTTCAGGGGACGGAATTATCCAAGGTGGGTAACTTGAGTACCCAATCGGATATAAATCTGGGAGCCTTAACCCGGTTGCTTGAATAAATAAATTAAAGCGAACACCAAGCGGCTTGGTGGCCCTTGTCCGTCTGCTAAAATGTTCTAAAAATCGGGGGTTAAAAATCTCGTTAAAACACGGATGGTTCTTTGTCGCTAAAATCTTGGCCGCATAGGAGCACATTAAAATGTTTCTACGGTGCGACAACGGCGGTTCACCGGCATCAGCATAGATGCTGAGGACCGGACTGGTCCGAAAAGCACCCGTGGATATCCGAAGCCCTGCGTTGTGCACTGATGTCAGAGGTCTCAAATAGGAGTCGCGGCTGGAGTTGTAAACGAACGACCCATAGTCCAGCTTGGAACGCACGAGTGCGCGGTATAATAAAAGCAATGACCTGCGGTCGGCACCCCAAGATGAGTGATTTAAAAACTTTAAAATGTTTAGTGTCCGTAGACTTTTGTCCCTTAAACCCCGTATGTGATCACGGTAGTTGAGTCGATAGTCCAAGGTCATACCGAGGAACCGAACTGATTCCACATAGGGCAGATTTCTACCACCAAGTAAAAGTGTTGGTGGAATGTAGGCTCCCCTCACACGATAAAAATGGACGCACTTGCACTTTTCCGTAGAAAACTTGAATCCATTTCTCTGGGACCAATTCTCCAGTCTGTTCAGAGCCAGCTGGGTTACTCTGGCCGCGCTAATAAGTTTAGACGACCGGCAAAATATTGCTAGGTCGTCCACAAATAGTGATCCCAAGAGAGGAGGTTTGATGCACTTTGCTATATCATTGATAGCAATGGCAAAAAGTGTCGCACTTAGAACGGACCCTTGAGGTACACCGTTCTCTAGGGAATAGAGTTTCGATAGGTGTTTGCCTATCTTAACTTTAAAAAAACGATCACTTAAAAAGTTATTTATAAAAACAGGTAAATTTCCCCTCATGCCCCACTCGTGCAGCGTCGTTAGGATCTTCCGCCGCCAAACCCTGTCGTATGCCTTCTCCATGTCGAAGAAGACACCCACGACGTGCTGGCGGAGAAGAAAAGCCTCCTGGATATAATTGTCGACCCTGACTAGGTGGTCAACGGTCGAGCGGCCACGTCTAAAACCGCATTGGATAGTGGAAAGATGATTTCGACGCTCCAACCACCAAACGAGGCGCCGATTCACCATTCTCTCCATTACCTTACACAGGCAACTGGTAAGAGAAATAGGCCTGTAATTGTTCGGGTCAGCTCTATCTTTACCCTGTTTGAGTATGGGTACAACTATGGACTCCCGCCAGGAGGTAGGGAAGCTACCCTCAGACCAAAGTTGGTTAAGGGAGCGTAGGACCTCCAACAGTGCCCTCTCCGGAATATTCCGGAGAAAGGCATTGTGGATTTCGTCATTTCCTGTGGCTGTGTCTCGGGAGTCTTCGAAGGCAGATCGTAGTTCCCAGAGGGAGAAAGGGATATTATACTCTGCCACTGTATGCATCTCAGTAAAGATGAGTGGGGAGGATTCTGTGCGTCTCTTGATGGAGAGGAAGGCTTCCTCATACGTGGCGTCGCTGCATGTTTTGGCGAGTAACTCCCCGAAGACCTCACCAATAGCAGACGGATATGTCAATACATTGCCGCCGACGTTGAGGAAAGGGACGCTGAGCTGATAATGATTTCCCGAAATACGTTTTATTTTGTTCCAGATCTGTGCCAGGGGTGTTCTGTAATTAATGCAGGATACATATTCCATCCAGGAGGCTTTTTTCGCTTCCTTCACGATCCTTCGAGCTTTGGCTCGGAGGTGCCTAAAGGAAGCAAGGTTCGTCTCCGTGGGAAATTTATTAAAAATCCTTAGAGCCTTCTTGCGCTGACGAATGGCTCTTGCGCATTCCTCGTTCCACCACGGGACTGCAGGCCTAAGAATGTTTCGCATTGACTTTGGAACGCTGCTGTTGGCTGCATCAATGATGCTGCGCGTTAATTTATCTATGTTTAAAACACCGTTTTGGCTTTCGTCTTCCTCGTAATAAAACGTGTCCTTAAAAACCGGCCAGTTGGCTTTCCGGACAATCCAGTTGCCCGGCATGATAAAATTTGGGTTAAAATTATTTTCTCTATTTAATAAAAGGGGAAAATGATCGCTCCCACACAGATCATTATGAACAGTCAGGTGAAACTTGTTCGTCAAGATACTCGACGTGATGCAAAGATCGATTGTAGAAAACTGACCATTAAAAGAGTTAAAACGGGTGTGTTCCCCATTGTTCATTAAAACTAAATTAAAATCTTTAATAAAATTAGATAAAACCTGGCCCCTACGGTTGCACTGCTCCCAAGAACTACCCCAAAGATAATCGTGAGCGTTAAAATCCCCTATTAAAACGAAAGGTCTAGGTAGCTGACGAATAAGGGCTTCAAGATTGGATCGGGTAACCGGTGCCCCCTCTGGCAAGTAAACATTACATAATGTCACAGCCTCTGGGGCATGTACTGTCACTGCAACTGCCTGAAAAGGCGTTGTCAGCTGCACTCGGGAGGTGTAAAGGGCCTCCCTAGTAGCAACTGCCACTCCACCCTGGGCACGTTGGCCACTGGTATCGTCAAATCTAAAAACTTCAAAACCTTTTAAAAGACCATTGTCGGTAGTTTTAAAATGTGTTTCTTGCAGGCATATGCAAGATGGGTTAAGATCCCGTATTAAAATAGCCAGCTCCTCCTTATGCCTATAAAAACCATTACAGTTCCACTGTAATATAAAAGCCATTAATATTATAAAAATTAAAAATAATAAATAAATAAATTAAATAATTTAAAAATGTAAAACACAGTTGGAGGATCAACGCTTGATGCGATTTCTCCTCCTACCTTTGGTTCTAGCCCGGAGGATCTCTGTCTCCGAGAGACATTCTTCCTCTTCCATTGACTCAGGTTGGTTGAGTCGGGCTAAACCAGATGGTCCGGGGGATACAGAGTTTCCACGCTTCTTTTGCGTGGCCCCGGAGGTGGTTATAGTGGGGTTCTTCTTAGGAGAACCCGGAACGGTGGCTTGTGTTTTATTTGCCGGATTTATTGCCTTAGCCGGCTTGGCTGCTTCTTTCGAATCGACTGTCTTCGTATTCTCATTCTTATCGGTCTGAGTTCCTTGGGTGGTTTTCTTTACAGTTGCTATGGTAGCAAAGGATTTAGAAAAGGTCGGTGCTTCAAGGGCTCTGAACTTCTTCCTTGCCTCTAGATAAGGGATTTTATCAATTGTCTTAATCTCCATGACCTTACGTTCTTCGATCATCTTCGGACACTTACGAGAATACGCTGGATGCGTACCCTCGCAGTTCACGCAACGTGGATCTTTGGTACATTCAGCACCCTCATGCTCCTCCAGGCCGCAGCGCGGGCAGGTGGCCTTGCCCTCACATCGCGTGGCGACGTGGCCGAAGCGTTGGCACTGGAAGCAGCGCATGGGCGCCGGTATGAATGGTCGTACTGGTACCGATTCATATCCGACGAAAACCTTGTCGGGGAGACTGTCACGCGCAAATGTTAAAACGACTGAGGTAGTCTTTACTACTTCGCCGTCGCGCTTCGTTGTTAGTCAACGAGCATCAACTACTCCCTGAGAAGCCATCTCTCTCTTGATCTCATCGACTTCAACGTACAGCAGGTCGTAATGTGATATTACTCCCCGACTGGTGTTGAGCGTGCGATGTACCTCTACGTGAACTGGAATATCATGGAGATTTTGCATTAGTAGCAGCTTGTCGCTTTGTTGCGGAGTGACCGTTTCAATTAAGAGGCTTCCGTCACGCAGCTTCTTCGCAGACCTTAAATCTCCGGGCACTGCAGCCGATAGAACTTTTCTAATGAGAAAGGGAGACACTCGCTTAAGTGCCTCCCCTTCTTTCGCGCACTTCATGATTAGGAACCGCCTACAGGCGGACGAGTCTGTTTCTCCCCCACCCGTATCCGGGCGGGATCGCTTTGATGGTGGTTGAATTTTACCCTCCATACCAAAGATAGTTTCTTCCCTCAGGCTCCCCACCCACCGTGGAGCCACACATTTGGGACGCCGCACCGCGAACCGGTGCGGTCGCCAGGGTTACCCGAGGGATATAGCACCCTAGAGGTGGTTGCCTGTTTCGGGTTGGATCTTCGACGCACGAGCCCACCAAACTCGTGCATCTCCGACCGCCCTACGCAGACCCCCACCTCCCTGGCACTCGCCACCGTTGAGCTTAACACCACGGAAGCCGATTGACCGGGAGTGGCTAGCTCCCGGCCGCCCGTTTACACAGAATCCGGGGCCAAAGAGGGGTATTGGCCCCCGGTCCATACCGGGCATCCGACACCCGGCTGGGAACCACGGACCTCACCCTCCAGGATCCCCTTCTCCTCCTTACGGGTCTCCGCACACGGCAAACATGCGGGTGGATCGCAGGCCAGTTGGTGTGGCCGCACACAGACAGTTGACCCACAAGACTGTCCGGGCTCAACCCTTGCTGGCTCGGGGTTTGTTTTCGGGGTTTTCTCCCCGCCCTTTTAGTCGCCTCTTACGACAAGCAGGGATACTGCGGGAGTATTCTCCATCCCCCTACCCGCAGGGTTGTTGATTTTGGTGTAAAGACTGCTCGTACAAAGACATAAATCAATGGAGGAATATTCCCCGTTAAAAGAATTAAAACGGGTTTTCTCTCCATTATTTAGTAAAAAAAAGGTTAAAATCGTTAAAAAAGCTGGCTAAAACTCGTCCTCTCCTGTTGCTATGGGCCGTGGAACTTCCCCACAGGGGGTCATGGGCGTTAAAATCGCCCAATAAAATAAATGGCCTTGGCAACTGATGGACAAGAGCATCTAGATTCCCAAGGCTCACCGGGGCACCTTCTGGCAGGTAAACGTTGCATAACGTTAATTTCTCACGCGCATGCACGGTCACGGCCACTGCCTGAAACGGGGTGGTCAACTGCACTCGAGAAGTGTAAAGGGCTTCTCGAACAGCAATAGCCACCCCGCCCTGGGCTCGTTGGCCGCTAATGTCGTCGAACCTATACACCGTATATCCTTTTAAAATGCCCTTGTCGGTAACTTTAAAATGTGTCTCTTGCAGACAAATGCAAGAAGGGTTAAAATCATTAATTAAAATGGCCAGCTCCTCCTTATGCCGATAAAAACCATTACAATTCCATTGTAATATAAAAACCATTATAAATATTTAAAATAAGATAAAAGTATAGATTAACTAAAATAAAAATAGTTAAAAATCAGAGCAGCCAATGTCCACCACAGAAAGCAATCAGCGCTTGAAGCGCTGTTTCCTTCCCTTGTTTCTTATTCTTTGGATTTCTGTATCGGAGACACAGAAATCCTCGTCCATTGCCTCCGGCTGGGGTTTTTTCCCCTTGCTGGAGGGACCGGGAGAAGGTGTCTTCTCGCGCCTAGAGGGCGAGACCCCGGTTGAGGTTTTAGGCGGGCTCTTCCTTGGAGAGCCCGCAGAGGTGGTTATATCCATTTTCTCTACTGTGTCTGTCTTTTCCTTAGGCGGTGTCACCTGTTTATCAGGCTTATCTTTATCAGGTTCCGTCTGTGTGCCCATTGTGCACATTTTCACGGGAACGGAAGCTACTGATGCGAAGGATTTGGAAAAAGTTGGAGCAATCAATGCCCTAAACTTTTTCCTCGCCTCTATATACGAGACCTTTTCCAGCGTCTTTATCTCCATGATTTTCTTTTCCTCCTGCATCTTGGGACAATCGCGGGAGTACACCGGATGTGCACCCTCGCAATTGATGCAGGAGGCAGCCGCTTCGCACTTGTCCCCATCGTGTTTGTCTTTGCCACAGCGCGGGCAGGTGACCTTGCCCTCACATCGCGTAGCGATGTGGCCGAAGCGCTGGCATTGAAAACATCAAATGGGGCTTGGAATGAATGGCCGAACTGGAACAGATTCATATCCAATGAATACCCTGCTAGGAAGCTTCTCCATGGCGAAGGTGAGGATCACAGATGTGGTGCTTTTCACCTCGCCATTACGGCGACTCATAATTTTCTTGCATCCTGTGACGCCTTGGGACTCCATCTCCTTGGAGATGGTGTCGTCGTCTAGGTGTAGCAGATCGAAGTGGGAGATAACTCCCCGGCAGGAATTTAAAGTGCGGTGCGGCTCTACGGACACTGGAAAATCGTGGAACTTCTTCATTCCTAAGAGCTTCTCACTCAGTAGGTCAGTCGATGTCTCGATTAATAGCGTTCCGTCCCTAAGTTTTTTGGCAGATCTCAGATCTCCAGATAGATACCCCGAAAACACTCTCTTTATGAGGAAGGGAGACACTTTCGTGAAGGTCTCGCCTTCCTTCGTACATTTCACTATCAAGTAACGCTTTGAAGCGCAGAAAACACATTCTCCGGCGCCCGTGTCTGGGCGGGATCTTTTTGGGGGTGGAAGATTAGTTTCCGCCATTCCCAATTTTTCTTCGTCCTCCGGGCTCCCCACCCACCATGGAGCCACACAATTGGGACGCCGCACCGCAAACCGGTGCGGTCGCCAGGGCTACCCGAGGGGATATAGCACCCTAGAGGTGGTTGCCTGTTTCGGGTTGGATCTTCGATGCACGGGCCCACCAAACCCGTACATCTCCGACCGCCCTACGCAGACCCCCACCTCCCTGGCACTCGCCACCGTTGAGCTAACGCCACGGAAGCCGATTGACCGGGAGTGGCTAGCTCCCGGCCGCCCGTTTACACAGAATCCGGGGCCAAAGAGGGGTCTTGGCCCATAGTCCATACCGGGCATCCGACACCCGGCTGGGAACCATAGACCTCACCCTCCAGGATCCCCTTCTCCTCCTTACGGGTCACCGCACACGGCAAACATGCGGGTGGATCGCAGGCCACGTGTTATGGCCGCACACAGACAGTTGACCCACAAGACTGTCCGGGCTCAACCCTTGTTGGCTCTGGGTTTGTTTTCGGGTTTTTTTCCCGCCCTTTTAGTCGCCTCTTACGACAAGCAGGGATACTGCGGGAGTATTCTCAATCCCCTACCCGCAGGGGGGATTCACTTCCTCTGCCATTTTAATATTACTCTGTTGTACAGTTACTGTCAAGCAGCCATGTCATACTTCTTGGTTGGAGTTAATATGGTTGTCCATGTAAAGGCTGCCCCATCCAGTTGTCCTTAAATTTTTGGGAATAGCCCTCGACTATAATTGTTGGGCCTGTCTGTTTTATAATGTGTTACATGGAGGCAAGCCATTTAGGGATATTAATAGTGATGTAGAAGTTGAATGAAACATTTTCCTTGCAGGTTCGAAGAAAAAAAAGTGGAGGTGATGCTAGAGGAATTGGTGGGAGAAATAAAAAATTCAATGGATCGGGCGGAGGAAAGAATGCAGGAGAGGGAGGTGCAGAGAAAGGAGAGGGAGAGGAGAAAGCAGGAAGAGGAGGTGGCAAGGCAGAGGCGACATGATGAGCGCCAGTCACTGCAAAAGGAAATGCTGGCAGTTTTGCAAGCCATAGCCAAAAAATAATTTAATTAACCTGTCAGCGCCCAAAGTTGTATTATATAATATTAATAAAATTATGATATTTTGCTAAATCGCCTATTTATTCCCATTTTTTATCTCCTATGCATGCATCGCTGATTCGTGTTTAAAATATGGCCAAGACTGTAGTCACTTGCAGGTTACATGCATGATGATGTTCTAGGTTGTTTGTGCTTCCCACAGAGTTAAACTCTCCCCATTGTCATAGCCTTTTGGACAGCGAGTATTTGGGAACGTCAGGAGCGTTGGAGAGTTTAACCCAGTGGAAAGCCGGAACAACCTTCAACAGGTTATATGCTGTCTTGCTATCAGAATGAGGCAGCAGGCTTACTCTAGGATTAAGGAACATAGTAACTTCAATAGAAACTGCCTATCTGTGAATTTAGAGTGTAGCTTAAAAGGCTTGACAGCAGTATTCCTGTTCACTGAAATGGGTCTGGTACGCATAGGACAGTTAGTCATCCACCAACATGGCTGCAGAGGAAAGTTAGATATTAGCTACGGATGGTCCGGTAAGTAGATCCACAACACTGCAAGATTTTTTGGATGAGGACTATCAGTAAAGCCTTTCAGTGTGGATGGTCCGTGTGTCATTATATATTACATACAGTCCAAGGGGAAGCCAGGCTTTTCAATGATTTCTCCCAACATTCTCTCTCTTAGCATCACTGCCATCAGCACTGACTAGTCTTTAGCACTATTTTTTAATGGATTCATCCACCCAAGGAAACCCCTAATGTGGTTGATCTTCGAGAGCAGCCTACAATCCTGGAGGTCCACGACTTCATCCGTGGAGACCTCGGGTTGAAGGTGGAGGAGATCGTGTGCATACAGTTTGGATTCAATAGAAAGCAGTTTTTCATCAAGGTATCTAACGAGAATATTGTGGACGAAGCTCTGAGGCGCGTTGGGAACAACGCCCCTTTCCCTAGTGCTGCCCACCCCAGGGCAAGAGTTCAATTAGAGAGCGCAACCAAGAGATCCACCATGGTTAGGGTGTTACTTCTCCCAATTGAAGTTCCCAACATTGAAGTTAAGAGTGCTCTGAGCAACTACGATGAGGTGAAGTAAATTACAGAGAATAGGTGGGAAGACAAAAAGCTCATTCAGTGCGCTACAGGAACAAGACAGGTGAAGATGTACTTAAAGAACGAAATACCATCGTATATTAGCATCGCAGGCCATAGGGCAATGATAATATACCCAAATCAAAGGCCGACATGCTCCAAATGTGGTTCGAAGGATCATTTGAGAATCCAGTGCCCTGCATTTAAATCGAATAAGACCTCTTATGCAGAAGCGACCGCTGGAGCCAAGGCTGTAGAAGAGGAAAGTGACGTAGTAGAGATAGTAGAGGAAGAGTCCCAAATGGAGGTGGAAGGAGGGGAGAAGAGAGAAGAAAAAGCTGAATCAAATGGGACTGCTTCCAACGAAAATGCCAGGGTGGAAGAGGAAAAAGGCAAAGGCAAGGTGGGAGAGAAGAATGGGAAGAGATAGGAATTAAAAGTAAAAAGAAACGGCACCGGACACACACAAAGATCTGCTATTAGAAAAGGAAGGTGCTGCTATTAGAAAAGGAAGAGGAATCCAACATGCAAAAAAAGAAGAGAAACGAGATGGGGGAGGGCCTGATAGGGGATGACGTAAACAGCAGAGAAGATTTGGGAGAGAAGGGGCTGAGGGAGGGGGGGGAGTTTGGAAATTTCGAAGAAAGAATGAGCCCCCAGTCACCAGAGGCAAAGGACAAAGGAGGGAACCAGGTGATGCAGAAGGATGACCTCAGCGTTAACATGGAAGAGCCACCCAGTGAAGAAGAGAGGGCTGGGGGGGATGAAGAGGAGCATTTGGGGGAAAAGTTTGAAACCGCCTCTGAAGGACATAGATCTAAAATTCAAAACTGGGACAAGGCCCTCAGGCAGAATGCAGGAGGAATTCAAGAGGGTGGGAGGGAAGAAGAATAGTTAAAACCTTCAATAGAAGTAGAACAGGTTGACCCCAGTTTTAAAACTTTTGTGCCTGACGCGATTTCGTCTGAAAAAAGAGAGACAGTCCATTTGGGTGGAGCGGAGGGAGGAGAACAGAAGAGGGAGGAGGGAAAAGAAGAGGTCAGAAGAGCCTTGTGGGCAGAAATGGTGACAGAAGGGAGCGGAGAAGAAGGGGAAGAGGGGGGAAATTTTCCCCCTTTCATGTCAGGGCAGGAGAAACAATCTAATGATAAAGTAGAGAAATATCTAAAAAAATAAACCACCCAATGCGACAATAATGGAAAGGCTGCAGAAAGAAATAAGAGACAGAGCAAGAACAAAAATTCCAGAGACAAGAAGAAACGCAAGAAAGATAACCTACAGAAGAACTAGAGATTAAAAGAACATCCCTTCTAGTTTCCTCATCTCTATACTTGTTTTAATAGTTTTCTTGACGAGCACTGAAAACCGACTGAATACGCCGGGTTTTTCTCCCCCTCCTCCTCCTCACGAAATTACCTCACTAGCGCCAAAAGGGAAGGTAAGGGGAGTTGGGAAGGAAATACAAACAAAATAAACACCTAATGCGCTTACGCGCGAACACCCACCATTATAAAATTAAAAAACGGAATGGATTGGGTGTAGGTTAATTCTATTGTTATCAATTTCAATTAAGAAATTCACTAATATCCCCACCTAAAATATTTCCTAAAGCGCTAAGGACCAATTCTGTTTTTAAACCACCCAGACGATTTCAGAAAAATATTTCACCAGACTACCTGCATCCAAACCATTTCATCGACTATACTGAAACCTCCCAGACCATTCCGGAGGCACCGCTAAAGCGGGGGGGGGTAGAGGTTCAACGCGCGCAGCGCGTGTTGATCCTCTAGTATTTTTCAAGAGAAAACTTGTTGCTTTAAAAACAAATTCTCGAGTGCCAAAATATTTCGGATGACCTTGAACAACGCTTACTTGCAAATCATGTGGAAATTCATGGTATTCCTTTTAGTGATAATGAAAATCTCCCCTCAGTTTTGACCAGAATTGGGGCTGAATTGAGTGTACAACTGACGGAAAATTGTTTTGACTTCTGCTATCTGTCTTCTCAGAAGGCCAACGGTATGCCAGGAGGCATTGAAGTACGTTTCATCAATCACCAAGTAAAAGAGAACTTCATGGCGAAACGACGAGTCAAGAGGAACCTTTCTGCTCGACACCTAACCCTCGACGGAGTTCCACCCACAGATGTACCCATCTACATCAATGAGGCCTTGAGTTCCGGAAGGCGGAAAGTCCTCAACATAGTACGAGAGCGGAAGAAAACGAAAAACTACGCTTATCTGTGGATATGAGGGGGACAAATGTTGGTGAGGAAAGTAGAAAAAGGAAAAGCCATTGCCTTACGATATATGAGTGATATAAGTAAACTCGATTGATAGTAATAATCTTAGGTAAAATGACCTTTCCTATGACGACAATGTTAAATGTTCGCCAATTTAATATATTTCATCAAAATATAAGAAGTTTAAGATCAAATTATGACAACTTTGTATTACAACTTAACAATATGCAAGTCAAACCAAATGTCATAGTTTTATCAGAAATCTGGATTGACGACTACGAAGTTAAGACATATCAACTTGTTGGCTACAAAGCCTTTGCCAAATGTAACAATAGAAATAA
This sequence comes from Pyrrhosoma nymphula, assembly GCA_963573305.1. Classification (NCBI taxonomy): domain Eukaryota; kingdom Metazoa; phylum Arthropoda; class Insecta; order Odonata; family Coenagrionidae; genus Pyrrhosoma; species Pyrrhosoma nymphula. The sequence goes on along the minus strand of OY754333.1, from coordinate 80,968,848 downwards.
AGATGGTGGTGTGATAGTATTTGTGCATGATATGTTTCCATGCTCCTCAAATAATGATTATAATTTCCATTCAGCTGATATGATCAAAGTAACTGTTAACATTGACGCATCTAAATCCATATCTGTCATTGGAATTTATAGGTATCATTTTCTTCCAATTGATGTATGCGTAAGTGATTTGGAACGTGTTCTTGATGACTCACCCGAAAAGAACCTAGTATTAGTAGGTGACATAAATTTATGTATACTACAAGATAATGATTCAGCATATGTGTATACATCAACTATGGTGAGTCATGGGCTCGATCAGTTAATCTATAGCCCAACAAGAGTTACAAAAGCTAGTAAATCGTGTATTGATCATATTTTTCGTAGAAGTAGGGATAATTTTAATTTCATAGGTAGTACGTATGATGCAGATTTAACAGACCATCAAATGATTTTGTGCCAAATCGACACTCATGTTGCAAATGAAGCCCAAAAATCACCAGAAGAGCATTGTGTTAAAATTAATTTCAACCATTTAAAGGATCTTCTCGCCAAAAGTTGTTGGGATGATGTTTATGCTAACGATAATGTTAAAGAATTGTACAGAATTTTTATGGAAATACTAACTTCCTGCATAAGTGAAGCAAGCTATTATATAAATAGTAGAAGAAAACATAGACTTCTTAAACCCTGGATGACAAATGCTTTGTGTAAAAAAATTGTTAGGCTGACAATTTTTAAAGTATGATATCTTGTCGTAATCGGTTTTAATGCCACAATATAGTTGTTCCTCAATCCAATCACATTAAAACAGCCATTTAATCAAATGTATGTACGCTCCGTCAAAAAATTAACTTACCTAAACAAATGCAATTTTCGCTAAAATGTCGTATTTTTGAGCTACTTGGTCAGGCCGAAGATGAACTTTGTCAGAGCCGTGCTTTTCCACACTTATTATTGAACCAAAAAGGCAACTTTTCCAACCTATTACGCTTCCAATACTAAAAATATTTGGAATTCGATACCCCTTAATTTAAGTAGACTTGAGGCGTTTGAGATGTGGGTTTGGAGAAGAATGGATAGGATGAGCTGGGGGGCGATGAGTACGAACGAGGTGGTGTTGGATATGGTTGGCGAGGAGAGGAAGCTTGTGGCGGAGGTTAGGAGAAGGCAGAAGAGATGGATGGATGAGGCTTTGATAGGAGAGGGTATGCTGAAGAGGGTGATAGACGGGAGAACACTGGGGAAGCGTGGAAGAGGAAGGAAGAGGATAGGAATTGTGGACGAAATAAGAGGAGGTAGGAGATATGAAGAGGGACATCCTTAGGAGGGAAAACGAGACAAATTCTATGAAATTTGGATGCAGGACCAAGAACCTACCAAGCAGCCGGTAGAATACTTATTTGAAAAAAATGAATTTCCACGATTTTCATGACCAAGTTGCATTGTGTTGCATGCACTGCAATGATATTGTGCGGTAATTTAATTCAATACATAAGTTACAATTCTTTCTGTATCCTCTTTAATATGATTGGTTCCTCTTTCCAGGTGGACTTCTTCAAGCCGACTATTTTTGTAGAAAACTTAGATATTCAGTACAGTTCCAGGCTATGTGCGATAATCGGGGGTGATTTGTACATGGTTATGGCGGTTACACTGGGTCTGTTCATGACGCCAGGGTGCTACGTGAAAGTAGTTTGTTTGCTGACAGAAAGGTTTCCTCCTCCAGGTTTCGCCATTTTAGGGGACAGTGGGTATCCCTGCGTTAGGGAACCTATAAAAATATTGACACCTGACAGAGAACCAGTGAAGAGAAGGGTAAAAGCACGCTATAATTGCCACCATAGACGTGGTAGAAATATTATATTGAGAGATCATTTGGCATGCTTAAAGGCCGTTTTACACGATGAAAGATTATGTACAAACGAATGTACGTGAGATTGTAGATGCAAAAGTAGAAGAAATTCTTATGCGAACGACTGAATGGTGCTTTACACGATGAGTGCAAATTTACAAGTTTTTTTATGTTTCAATGGTCGAAATTGATCGAATTTAGCGAGTGTTTTGTTTTCTGGCCCGTAAGACGGCAGCGTATTTCACATTGTTCACCATTGTCATTAAGGTAAACAGCAGCCGCTTTTGTACTATCTGTAACTCTATGGATGCAAATTTTGCATTGAATATTGCCGAAGTTGCTGCAGTTGTTGGAATGTTTATTGGGGCTGCAGGGTTGGAAAGACGGGATCGGAGGAGGAGAAGAATTTGGACGAGGGAGTGGATTCGGAGAAGAGAGGGAGGCAGGGGACTTTTGAATATGGTCCATCAAGAGCTGAGGCTTGAAAATGGCGAAGCTTTTCGCAATTTCATGCGGATGACAGAGATTCAATTTAATGAACTTCTGCAGCTTGTGAGAGAGGAAGACACTTTAATGAGGGAAGAAATATCCCCCGAGAAGAGGTGGGTAGTTCATCATGACGTAAAAAGAGAAGTTCATGGGTGATAAAATAATTATTTAACGCACGAGATTCATTTTGCTAAATATCAAGGTGAATATCACTTACAATAATGAGTCCGTGCTTTTTCAGATTTGCTCTCGCACTGCGGTTTTTGGCAACTGGGGAGAGCTACCGGTCTCTAATGTACTCCACCAGGGTACATGAGAGTACCCTAAGTAATATAGTGCTGGAGGTTTGCCGAAGTATTTATCGGCGTTTGAAAGTCGATTACGTTAAGGTAATTCATCATTATCCTTGATTACAGTAGTTTATTTTCGCAAACTAATGATCAGAGGATGTCGCTAACAGTTGTTTAAACTGCCCCCGTAAGCTTTCTAGGTTCCACGTTCTCGCCAAGAATGGCAAGAAATAGCCAGGAAATTCGAGTCAAAGTGGAATTTTCCTTGGTGCCTCGGCGCTATAGACGGGAAACACATTGCCCATCGACCACCTTCCGCTGCAGGGTCGTATTACTTCAACTACAAGGGTGGCCATTCAATTGTACTGCTTGCCGTCGTCGACGCAGAATACAGATTTATCTATGTTGATGTCGGAGTCAACGGTAGAATCAGTGATGGAGGAGTGTTCCGCGCGAGTTCCCTGGCTCAAGCAATAGCGAATAATGCCTTCGACTTCCCCCCCAACAGACAGCTGCCTAACAGGCAGTTGCAGGTGCCATACGTGTTTGTAGCAGATGATGCTTTCACTCTATCCACAAGGATGTTGAAACCCTACCCAAATAGAGGTCTGACACCGGACCAGAGCCTTTTCAATTACAGACTTTCAAGGGCAAGGAGAGTTGTTGAAAATGCTTTTGGTATCATAAGCAACCGCTTTCGTGTGCTTCTCTCTCTCATTAATTTGAAACCTGAGAAGGTGGAGACCATTGTTTTGGCAATAATTGCCCTGCACAATTAATTTGCAGAGAGAAATGGTCCGATTTATCTAGCTCAAGAGGAAGAGTGCAATTTGTTGGAAATGCCGCAGGAAGTAGGTAATAGACAAGCTAACGCCGCCCTGAGGATTAGGGATGAGTTTAAGAGTTATTTCAGTGGTAACCAGGGCAATTAAGCCGAAAAGAACACTACAAAAATACGTTTTACATCGGCAGTTTCAATTACATACGAAGATACTTAACATTCAGTGCTTGCTGTTGTTTAATGCGCCAACAGCATTATTTTTTTCTGTCTGTTATCCATGATGGCAACTTCATTCTATTGTTTCACCATTTGTTATAGGTTTAGTGAATTTTTGTTTTCAACAGTCAAAGTAATTAGTTACTTATCCCTGGTAATAAATCGTAGGTAACCGTGGAAGATGATTGTGTGTGTTGTACATAAGCCTTTTATATTTACTTGTTAAAAATTCTTATAGAGTCTAATTCTTGTAGATAACTCTTTTTATAGCTTTTCTCCTTATTCCTAGGGTATAAAGAGTTCTTTCCGTTATTAATGCATTTATGGAGATATTTACCAAAGTACCAGAAAAACAAAAAGCTGCATGATTATAATTTTTTTCGTACATCATTGGGAGATGTTTTCTTTATTTGGAAGTTATTTATTGCAAGGCTGACATTTTTCATTTCCTCGTTACTAATTGTATTTGTATGGGTTACTCATTAAGTACCAGGTGGACAAATTATAGCATGCTGATGTTAACTTTTTATGTAAAAGTTATTATTCACCTATCTGGTGCATTGGGACACAGCTATATAGCCCGCATAGTCGGAAGTGCCTCATTGCTTTCGGCAGTGTTCGGCAGTTTCCGATGTCTCGTGATAAGCTCGTGGAGCTCGACTGACAGACAAGTGAGTCTTCACCTACCCTTGAATAGTAGGAATAGCCAATATATGATATAATATGGAATAGCAGGGTCACACCAGGCGCGTAGCCAGGAGGGTTAAATTCCTCCTGAAAATTTTCAACGGCGAGGAAAAAGAGAAAATAAGGGAGGATGAGAGGAAAGGAAAAGAAGAAAAATATAGGAGGAGACAAGAATACCAGATGATACTTAAAACTCCGTTTCCCTTGTCGAATACAAATGTACACAGGTAAACAGAGTATGAATGACAAAGCGAAAGAGAGATACTGCAATATAACATGAACGTTCAACACGTTCTTTCTGTTGAGCGTAATAATTGTATCTTTTGCTATTAAGTCCGCTCGTGCAATCTTGAATATATGTACTACCGTGACATTCATGGGTGGATCAGCAACAACGTTGCTCCCTTTCTGCCTCGCTGGCGCCCGCTCGCTGAGTCGCACGGCTGCCCTCAGTTCCGCGTCGTCCTCCAGTGTTGTGTGGAGAGAACGTGTGGTCTGCGTCTTGTGGAGAAGAGTGTGGTGTAGGCTGTGCTTCCTGCAGCTGCTGCCTATGTGCTTCTACCATGGTAAGTTAGTATTGTTAATAGACGTCTTTATCGGTCGGTAGCAGTCGTGGAGAAGGGATTATGCTGTTTCGTTGATGCCTAGGGGTTGAAGCTGCATTTTCTTTTTTCTCTCAATATTATCTTTTACGCCTCCACCGATGCGGTCCAGACGAGCAGTGAGTAGCTAGAGTTAAATCACAGAATATGCAAAACGGAACACTTAATCACAAAGACATCACACCAGCGAAAAGTCTACACTGTAGGCGGAGCAAATATAAATTCGTCAGAAGAATTCAAATACCTCGGAATCACCTCAACATCAGGTTTATCGTGGAGAACACACATACAAAACAAACATACGTGCGGTAAATCATCAAAGAAACTAGAATTTATCAAGCGCATAGTGGTCCTCGAATGAAAAAATAAAAAATGTGTTAATTCGCTCTGGTAAGGCCACACCTTGAATACACCGCAAGCATTTGGGGCCCTGTACTGAAAGATTTAATCAAAGAAATTAATAAAATAATAACAAAAATCTGCGCGCTTAGTTGAAAACTGCTACGAGCGATCACGGAGTATTTCGAAGCCTTTGGAGCAATTAAACTGTGAGCCACTTGAGACTCGGAAGCTGCGCGCTATACTTAGCTTCAGAAATTCCGTGAAGATGCGTTTAGTGGCGACACCGAGAACATAATTTTGACGCCACATACGTGTGTACAAACCTTCGGGTTGAAGCACTGAGTGAGTACATTTGTAGGTCCGATTTATGCGATAAAATACGTGAGATCCGTTGCCGAACAGATAAATTCAAGAACTCGTACTTAAAGAGAAAAAAGCCCAAGTACTCAGCAAATGATTTGGAAGGCTCAAACGGAAACAGTGACAGTGGGAATGTTTCGTCACCATTGCAGTTGAAAAAAGATAAAATATCGGAACCTTCAGTGTCTTCTACCAGAAATGAATCTTCTACTGCAAATGAAACATTGCCTAAACTATATCGTCCAGAACTTCAGTCAGAGTTCTACAGTGACATTGGCTTTTATGTCGGGGTTCAGAATTTGAACGACCATACGAAGGCGACGTTGTTGCAGAAACCGTGGACTCCTTTAGACTACCAGTTCCCTCATAACGAAGTAATGAAGAAAGGAAAGCTAACAAAAAAATATGCACAGAGATCACATCTTGACAAGTTCCACTGGCTTGTGCTGTCCAATAAAGACATGGGACTGTACTGTAAATATTGTGTACTTTTTTCATCTGACTTGGGAAGTGTCCACCACAACGTGACTCCACTTAGGAAATTAGTTAAGGAAACATTTAAAAAGTTTGATAATCTTTTAGATCACCTCAGCACTCACGAGAAAAACCGATTCCATGTATGTGCAGTTGACAATGGAAAAGAATTTTTACTAGCATACAGTGAACCATCTTTAGAAATAAACAACAGACTGGTAGCTCAGAGAAACGCACAAGTTCAAGAAAATAAACAGCGGTTACTACCTATTGTTAAAACCATCATATTCTGTGTCAGGCAAAATATCTTTAAGAGGTCACAGAGACGATGGCATCTCAAATGTAAACCTCCCAAAGGAGTCAGGGCCTGTGCATAATGAAGGGAATTTCAAGGAACTCCTAAGGTTTAGGATTGATTCTGGTGACGTGCTTCTCCAGAAACATTTGGAAAATGCCACGAGTAACGCCACTTACATAAGTAAATCAACCCAAAACGAAATAATTGATCGCTGTAGAGCAGAAATTCAGAGCTCCATCTTGAAAAGAGTTAGAGAAGCTGAAGTGTTTTCCATTATTTTTGACGAAACTACTGATATATCGAACATATGTCAATTGAGCCTGTCATTCCGCTACGTCCACAAGAGTAATAAGGCTAAATCAACACTAAGGGAGGACTTTGTCTCATGTTAGAGTTAGAGTTAGGTTTTTGTAGGGTGCCTCGACGACGAAGGTCATTTGCACCACAATAAAATATCATCACTTCGTCAAATTTGTATTAAAATAATAAATAAATATAAACAACATAACACGTTAAAATGGGCAAAATTAAAATATAACACCAAACATTGGTTCATCACATATATTTTTAAAGCCCAGTCTCTTTTAAAAACAAAATTACCCGGCTGACACAATCAGGGTCGTCGCCTAGGACTTGTCCCAGGTCCCCCCTGATGTTTAGCCGGTCGCGCACAGCACGGTATCTATCACACTCTGTCAGGAAATGCCTCACAGTAATGGGAGAGTCGCAATCCTCACAATGTGGTGGAATCTTCTCTTCTGTGAAGAGGTAAGAGTGGGTGAGGGCACAGTGCCCTATCCTCAACCGTGAGATCGCGACTTCTTCCCTGCGAGTCCTCCCGACAGATGTGGGCCACACTGATGTCACCGGCTTAATGGCGCGTAACTTATTTCCCACCAGGGATCGCCAGGTTTCTTTCCACTGTTTTAAGGCTACGTTTCTCAACGTAGCCTTCAAGTCATCATGGGGTACCAACGCAGATGCAATATTAGCGTCCTGGAGAGACTTCTTTGCTGCCAGGTCTGCTCTCTCATTGCCGGCTATTCCCATGTGTCCGGGGACCCACACAAACACGATTCTAACGTTCCTCTTGCTAAGTAATAGCAACGCGTGATGGATGTCTTGCACAAGAGGGTGGGACGGAGAAAAGCCGGAAATGGTCTGCAGAGCGCACATTGAGTCGCTACAGACCATGAAGGACGCATTCCTGCATTTTATTCCACCTAGAGCCATCTTTATGGCGAAAAGTTCCGCTGTGTATACACTACACAGCGTACTTAGCTTCGCACCGATGGCTCCATGGTGGGACGAGAAGACCGCACTTGCACAAGCACCCTCCGACTTCGATCCGTCCGTGTAAACGGGGATAAAGTCGGAGTGGCGGTGCAGGATCTCACTGAATCTGCGCTGATACTCCGTAGCAGTGGTTGACGACTTCTGGCGATCGTGCAGGTCAAACCTGACCTGAGGTAGTGGTACCCGCCAAGGTGGGTCGGCCGAGGTCCCAACAGGGTACACTTCCGGAAGTGTCAAATCACTACCTTCCATAAAATCATTAAAAGTAATGCTTAAGGGTCTAGTTGCCCGAGTCCGCCTGTTAAAAATATTTAAAAAACGGGGATTCAAAATTACATTAAAACTAGGATGCGCTCTCATCGATAAAATCTTTGCAACATAGTTGCACATAAGGATGTTTCGGCGAGTACTCAACGGGGGCTCGCCGGCCTCTGAGTATAGACTCAGGACTGGAGATGTCCTGAAGGCACCAGTTGCCAAACGGAGCCCCGCGTTGTGAACCGTATTCAACGGTTTCAAATAACTCTCGCGCGCAGAAGAGTAAACGAAACATCCATAATCTAATTTTGAGCGCACCAGTGCTCTGTACAATAAAAGCATAGTGCAGCGATCGGCTCCCCACGAATGATTAGATAAAAAGCGTAAAATGTTTAAAACTTTCAAACACCTATTCTTTAAAATCATAATTTGTTCACGCCAATTCAGGCGACGGTCAAAAATTAAACCTAAAAACCGGATCGACTCTGTGTAAGGAAGAATCCTTCCACACAGACGAAGATCCGGTGGGGGTTCGTACACACGCTTGCGGTGGAAATGGAGGCATTTCGTTTTTTCCGCAGAAAAACGAAAGCCACTTTGCTTTGACCATTCGCTGAGTCTATTAAGAGTCAGCTGAATGACTCGTGCAGCACTGGCTAGTTTTGACGACCGGCAGAAAATGGCCAGGTCGTCTACAAACAGCGATCCCATCACTGGTGCTCCTAAACATTCCGTGACGTCATTAATCGCAATAGCGAAGAGCGTCACGCTCAGTACAGAGCCTTGTGGTACCCCGTTTTCCTGAACATAAAATTGGGATAAGTGATTGCCTATCCTCACTCTAAATACCCGATTAGTTAAAAAGTTTTGTATAAAAATGGGTAAATTTCCCCTAAAACCCCACTGGTGCAACGTTTTTAGTATCTTCTGGCGCCAGACTCGGTCATATGCCTTCTCCAGGTCGAAGAATACGGCAATGACATGCTGGCGCAGAAGGAAGGCCTCCTGGATGAAGTTTTCGGCTCTGACAAGGTGATCGATTGTCGATCTATCTCGCCGAAACCCACATTGGACACTTGAAAGAAGGTTCCATCGCTCCAACCACCAAACGAGCCGGCGGTTCACCATTCTTTCCATTACCTTGCACAGGCAACTAGTCAAGGAGATGGGTCTATAATTATTGGAGTCAGCCCTGCCCTTTCCTGGTTTAGGAATTGGGACCACTACAGATTCCCGCCAGGAGGTAGGAAAGCTTCCCTCAGCCCACACCTGGTTGAGGGTGCGGAGGCAATCCAACAACGCTGTCTCCGGAAGATTCCGTAGAAATGCGTTGTGGACGCCATCCATTCCTGGCGAGGTGTCCTTAGAATCTGCAATGGCGGACTTCAATTCCCATAGCGAGAATGGATCATTATATTCGGCAGATTCTCGGCGCTCGGCGAAGTTCAATAAGACAGATTCTGAGCGTTCCTTGATGGTCAAGAACGCTGCAGAATAATTGTCGTCACTGCTGATCTTTGAAAGTGACTGCCCGAAGACTTCGCTTATCTCCTGGGGTGTACGAAGCACCCTGCCGTTGTCTTCGATGTAAGAGACGCCGTGTACTACCCGTGAACCAGAAATGCTCCTTACCTTGTTCCAAACCTGTGCAAGAGGTGTCCTGTTATTAATGGATGAGATGTAATTTATCCAGGAGGCCTTCTTAGCCTCCTTCACCACACGTCGAGCTCTCGCTCGGATGCGACGGAGGAGGAAAGATTGGTGGCCGTGGGGAATTTACTAAAAATGCGTAAGGCACGTTTACGCTCCTTAATGGCCTTGGCGCACTCTTCATTCCACCAAGGTACCGCTGGTCGACGGATGCCGCTGCCCTTTGATAATGGGACGCTGCATTTGGCTGCTTCCACTATGCTTGCGGTAAGCAGCTCAACGTTACACGTCCCGGCGCGTTGGTCACTGTATTCAAAATTAAAGGAATCTTTATAAACAGACCAGTCGGCTTTGCGCACAATCCAGTTGTCTGATGGAATAAAATCTGGGTTAAAATTCATTTCAGATTTGATTAAAATAGGGAAGTGGTCGCTTCCACAGAGATCTGTATGGACGGACATGTTGATTTTGGTGTAAAGACTGCTCGTACAAAGACATAAATCAATGGAGGAATACTCCCCGTTAAAAGAATTAAAACGGGTTTTCTCTCCATTATTTAGTAAAAAAAGGTTAAAATCGTTAAAAAAGCTGGCTAAAACTCGTCCTCTCCTGTTGCTATGGGCCGTAGAACTTCCCCACAGGGGGTCATGGGCGTTAAAATCGCCCAATAAAATAAATGGCCTTGGCAACTGATGGACAAGAGCATCTAGATTCCCAAGGCTCACCGGGGCACCTTCTGGCAGGTAAACGTTGCATAACGTTAATTTCTCTCGCGCATGCACGGTCACGGCCACTGCCTGAAACGGGGTGGTCAACTGCACTCGAGAAGTGTAAAGGGCTTCTCGAACAGCAATAGCCACCCCGCCCTGGGCTCGTTGGCCGCTAATGTCGTCGAACCTATACACCGTATATCCTTTTAAAATGCCCTTGTCGGTAACTTTAAAATGTGTCTCTTGCAGACAAATGCAAGAAGGGTTAAAATCATTAATTAAAATGGCCAGCTCCTCCTTATGCCGATAAAAGCCATTACAATTCCATTGTAATATAAAAACCATTATAAATATTTAAAATAAGATAAAAGTATAGATTAAATAGAATAAAAATAGTTAAAAATCAGAGCAGCCAATGTCCACCACAGAAAGCAATCAGCGCTTGAAGCGCTGTTTCCTTCCCTTGTTTCTTATTCTTTGGATTTCTGTATCGGAGACACAGAAATCCTCGTCCATTGCCTCCGGCTGGGGTTTTTTCCCCTTGCTGGAGGGACCGGGAGAAGGTGTCTTCTCGCGCCTAGAGGGCGAGACCCCGGTCGAGGTTTTAGGCGGGCTCTTCCTTGGAGAGCCCGCAGAGGTGGTTATATCCATTTTCTCTACTGTGTCTGTCTTTTCCTTAGGCGGTGTCACCTGTTTATCGGGCTTATCTTTATCAGGTTCCGTCTGTGTGCCCATTGTGCACATTTTCACGGGAACGGAAGCTACTGATGCGAAGGATTTGGAAAAAGTTGGAGCAATCAATGCCCTAAACTTTTTCCTCGCCTCTATATACGAGACCTTTTCCAGCGTCTTTATCTCCATGATTTTCTTTTCCTCCTGCATCTTGGGACAATCGCGGGAGTACACCCGATGTGCACCCTCGCAATTGATGCAGGAGGCAGCCGCTTCGCACTTGTCCCCATCGTGTTTGTCTTTGCCACAGCGCGGGCAGGTGGCCTTGCCCTCACATCGCGTAGCGATGTGGCCGAAGCGCTGGCATTGAAAACATCTCATGGGGCTTGGAATGAATGGCCGAACTGGAACAGATTCATATCCGATGAATACCCTGCTAGGAAGCTTCTCCATGGCGAAGGTGAGGATCACAGATGTGGTGCTTTTCACCTCGCCATTACGGCGACTCATAATTTTCTTACATCCTGTGACGCCTTGGGACTCCATCTCCTTGGAGATGGTGTCGTCGTCTAGGTGTAGCAGATCAGAGTGGGAGATAACTCCCCGGCAGGAATTTAAAGTGCGGTGCAGCTCTACGGACACTGGAAAATCGTGGAACTTCTTCATTCCTAAGAGCTTCTCACTCTGTAGGTCAGTCGATGTCTCGATTAATAGCGTTCCGTCCCTAAGTTTTTTGGCAGATCTCAGATCTCCAGATAGATACCCCGAAAACACTCTCTTTATGAGGAAGGGAGACACTTTCGTGAAGGTCTCGCCTTCCTTCGTACATTTCACTATCAAGTAACGCTTTGAAGCGCAGAAAACACATTCTCCCCCACCCGTGTCTGGGCGGGATCTTTTTGGGGGTGGAAGATTAGTTTCCGCCATTCCCAATTTTTCTTCGTCCCCCGGGCTCCCCACCCACCATGGAGCCACACAATTGGGACGCCGCACCGCAAACCGGTGCAGTCGCCAGGGCTACCCGAGGGGATATAGCACCCTAGAGGTGGTTGCCTGTTTCGGGTTGGATCTTCGATGCACGGGCCCACCAAACCCGTACATCTCCGACCGCCCTACGCAGACCCCCACCTCCCTGGCACTCGCCACCGTTGAGCTAACGCCACGGAAGCCGATTGACCGGGAGTGGCTAGCTCCCGGCCGCCCGTTTACACAGAATCCGGGGCCAAAGAGGGGTCTTGGCCCATAGTCCATACCGGGCATCCGACACCCGGCTGGGAACCATAGACCTCACCCTCCAGGATCCCCTTCTCCTCCTTACGGGTCACCGCACACGGCAAACATGCGGGTGGATCGCAGGCCAGGTGGTATGGCCGCACACAGACAGTTGACCCACAAGACTGTCCGGGCTCAACCCTTGTTGGTTCTGGGTTTGTTTTCGGGGTTTTCTCCCCGCCCTTTTAGTCGCCTCTTACGACAAGCAGGGATACTGCGGGAGTATTCTCAATCCCCCTACCCGCAGGGGGGCTTTGTCTCATTTTCAAACGCCTATGACCTAATTAGGCCCGAAAATATCGACAGACAATCGAAAGAACTTAGGTTAACAGGAGTTGCCTAGGGCCATATAGTGCAAGATCTCGTCAAGGCGTTTGACCTGGATCTCCAGTTCCAGTGTAGGATTTGGCACAGACAATTGCTCTGTTATGGCATCAGAAGCAAAAGGTGCTGTCAAAGAACTTCAAAAAGTGGCACCTTATGCGAAAATATGTCCATGTCACAACCACATCCTTAATAATGCATTAGCAAGTTCGTCTAGAGTAGTGGCATGTCGAAACTCAAGTGGAACAATGAAAAAAATTGTTTCTTTTCTGAATTCGTCGCCATAGAGGCGTGATCTGGTCAAGAAGAAAATGAATACTTCACTCCGGGGAATATGTGACACTCGCCGGGTAGAAAGACATTATGGCTACTTGCAGTTCCAAGGAGAGTCGATGCTTAACGTTCACGAAGTTCTTTCAGAGATGACAAGTTGGCAAGACGTAAAAACATCAGCGGATACATTTAGCTTACCGCAAACGATTCGTAGCCCTGACTTTTTCATCTCCATTGCAAGCCTAAGTGATATTTTAGGAGTGACTGTGTCACTAAGCCGACTTCTACAAACACCCTCACTCGATTTGCAAAGTGCAACTGAGGAAATAAAAGACACTACGTGTTTCGCAAGAAAAAGAAATCAAGTTGATGAAGTTTTTAGCAATATTTTCTCAGAAGTCAAGGAGATTGCTGACAAACTTGGGGTGGATCTAAAGATGCCTAGGGTTATTGGTCGCCAAACGCAGCGTCAAAACTTACCAGCAGAGTCACCTGAAGAATATTTCAAGAAGTCCATCTACATCCCTCTGTTGGATGGTGTTTTATCAGACTTAACGGAACGACTCTCTCAAGAAGTTTTGACCTTGTTCTACTTAAAAGTTGTTTTGCCCCATGCCAACCTATCCAGCGAAGACAAGGTCGTACTTGAAAAAGTTTTCAAATTTTACTGGAATTTGTTGGGGAAACCAAATTTCAGTAATTTTATGCAGGAATCATTGCTGTGGACACAGTTATGGAAAAGACGGCTTGAGGAAGGAGGAGAATGGCCCAGTTCGGTTATGGAGGCGTTGGATAGCTGTGACTCTGAAATGTACCCAACAACAGAAAAATTATTGCGAATCTTGGCAACTCTTCCCGTAAGTGCAGCTACCGCAGAGCGAAGCTTCTCAACTCTACGACGCCTAAAGACGTGGCTTCGGACCAACATGAGAGAGGAAAGACTGACAGGATTGGCACTACCGAACGTCCATAGATATATTCCAATTGATCCGGAATCGATCATTTTTAGGTTTGCCTAGAAAAAGCGTAGACAAGAGTTTGTTTTGTAGACGTAGTTTGTCACGATATCCTCCTCAACTCAAGACTTCAGTTTTCAAAATGTTCCTTTGTTCAAGTTAAAAATACAATAGTATTTTCTTCATTTTGCTATGACTAATTATTGTAACATAACGGTATTTTTAGAAGAAAGTACTGTTACCAATTTTAACACATTAATGGTACGGGTCGTGTCACAAGTGTTGTAAATGTAAAAAATGCAATAGAATTTTATATTTTCTTCATTTTGCATTAACTGTAATTATTGTTGTATAACTGTATTTGTATATTTATCGTATGTGATTTTAAACATAAAAAAGTGACATAATTTTACTTTTTTCTTAGTTTTGCATTAACTGTATCATGGCAACATATTGGTATTTTGAGAATAATGTACTGTTTACTAGGCCTATTTTAAATTCAGTATTTGTTTTTCGTTTGAGCATAGTACATTTGTACGTTTCTGTATTAAAGTCCTTTAAACTAGCTTAAATGAAACAGCACTTCAACTGCTTAATTTTTAGTTTTCAATATGTTTTAATTGGTATTTATGATACTGTATTACAGCTGAACGCGATTTATTTGTATTTCTTGAACAACTACTGATTGGTTTTGAGTTAAGATGTGCTTATAATTAAATTGCTTTATCAGTGTCTATTGCTTTATCAGCATAAGTAAACATTTTTGTATGCAATTATTTTCTAGATTTTCCCACTTTCGTAATTTGAAAAAATTGATCATGAGTTGGCTTTCTATAAATTCTTTTGTTACACGATACTGATGATACCTATAATATATTCAATGTACCATTTTGATATAACCTGGAACCTCTTCAACTCTAGTGCTTTAGAAATCGTTCGTACATTAAAATAACGAGAAAGTGAGTCAAGGATCTTTTCTCATGACTGGGCCAGAAGTGCACTTTTCTCATAAATATTTTAAGTAGATGAGGATTGTTATTGTTCGGTAATAAAAAGTAATGATCGATATTTGAGAAGTTTTCGACCGGGCACGGGTGTTCCCGTTAATGAGTAAAAGAGCAAATATAACACGATGAAAAAATTGACTCCATCTTCATTCCTTCGATGGCAGAACAAAGGAAGGCGGGGGGCATTTCATTCATTTCAGGCTCTCCAACACAAATCTTAACGAGAAGGGATAACAGACGAACAATCCATTCCCACAGAAAAAAGATTCACTTTTCCTAACTTTCAGCCGTTCTATCTTTATTCACTTGTTCCCGATAAGGAAAACGAGGATTATGAACATAAATATATAGACAACACCTCGTAGCGGTAATAGGTCACTTATAGCTTAACGCTCTGAAACTTGAAAGTGGTAGGCTTCACTTCGTAGAAGTTTATTATATTGCTACTCATGATTAAAGGTAATGCTTAGTACTTTTCTACGAAATGTTAAATATACGACGCAACTCACCGACTTACGGCATCGTCAGGTACAGAAGTTTGAACAAACGTCTGTTACACATGATGCCGTAAATCGGTGAAACGCGTCGTAAAATAAATATTTTTTAAAAGAATACTAAGTAGTAGTATTAGTTTTTTAGGGTGCGTCGACGGCATGGTCATTTTGCACCTCTAACTGTCATTATATATATACATCAAATTATAGATATACTTTTTATATCCTAAGAAGGAAGGTTGCATGAAAGTTAGATATTCTGCTTATCTATTGTTATTCCCATGTTAAAAACATTGAAAAATGTTAAATTATAATTATAATTTATTAAAAAGCGCCGTTTCCTTTAGAAATAAAATGACGCGGCCAATTGCATTGGGGTCGTCACCTAGAATGGACCCTAGGTCGCCCCCAATGTTCAGTCGGCTACGCACGTCTCGGTATCTGTCACACTCCGTCAGGATATGCCGAATTCCGAGAGAACAGTCACAGTCATCACACCGGGGTGGAATTTTCTCTTCAGTGAAGAGAAAGGAGTGGGTCAGAAGGCTGTGCCCTATCCTCATACGGGTGATGACGACTTCCTCTCGGCGGCTCTTCCTGACGGAAGTTGGCCACGTTGACGTTACCGGTTTAACTGTGCGCAGTTTATTATTTGAGATAGTTCTCCACGACTCCCTCCACTGCTGAAGAACTGCACTCTTTAGTGAAACTCGTAGGTCTTCACAAGGTACCAGCGTCGACGCAAGATCTTCAAGATTGAGAGCGTGTTTTGCGGCAGAGTCGGCTTTCTCATTTCCGGCAATTCCCGTGTGTCCAGGGACCCAAAGAAACCAGACGGTGGTTCCCTTCATGTGAAGGGAAAGCAAAGACGAGTGGATACCCTGGACGATAGGGTGCATAGGAGAGAAGCCAGAAATGGATTTTAGGGCGCTCATGGAGTCTGAGCAAACCACGAAGGAGCCACCATCAACATCTATCCCATCAAGAGCCATTTTAATAGCAAACAGTTCCGCTGTGTAAATGCTACACATCGGACTGAGTTTCGCTTTCATGACTCCATGGTGGGATGATACGACCGCACAGGCACAGGCTGTGTCTGACTTCGAACCGTCTGTAAACACGGGTACGAATTCGGGATGATGGCAAAGAAATATTAAGAATTGTTGCTGGTACTCTTCAGCAGTGGTAAAAGCTTTTTGTCGGTCGTGAAGGAACATTTTTATGTTGGGAGCGGGAGTAAACCATGGCGGGTGATTCGAATGGCGAATGGGGTAGAGTTCAGGTAATAACATACCTCGTTCACGAATATAATTGTGGAAACGTACACTTACAGGCCGAGTGGCTTTTGTCCTGCGATTAAAAAGTTCTAAAAAACGAGGCTTAAAAACAAGGTTAAAACACGGGTGCGTCCTCATCGTTAGAATTTTGGCAACATAGTTGCACATGAGCAGGATCCTTCGGTGACACAATGGCGGCTCACCTGCATCCACATGGATGCTGACAACAGGACTTGTCCGGAAAGCACCCGTGGTGAGCCGGAGCCCTGCGTTGTGCACGCTGTTCAGGGGTCGTAGGTAAGACTCCCGAGTGGATGAGTAAATGAAGGATCCGTAGTCCAACTTTGATCGTACCAATGCGCGGTATAATAAAAGGAGTGTTGTGCGGTCTGCTCCCCACGATACATGGCTTAAAAACTTTAAAACATTTAAGGATCTAAAACAATTGTTTTTTAAAACTTGCATGTGTTCCCGCCAATTGAGGCGGAAATCGAAGGTCATTCCCAAAAAACGGACCGACTGTGCGTAGTCGAGATCTCTGCCACCTAAGCGCAGCGGAAATGGGATATGGACTCCCCTTAGACGATGAAAGTGGACACACACAGTTTTCCCTGGAGAAAAAACAAAGCCGTTTCTTTGTGTCCACCGGTGTAGACTATTTAGTGTCAGTTGGATCTGTCTGGAAGCAGTGAGAAGTTTGGTTGATCGGCAAAAAATCGCCAAGTCATCGACAAATAATGATCCAATTAACGGGGTTTTTATGCAATCCGCAATATCGTTAATTGCGATGGCGAAAAGTGTTACGCTTAGCACAGATCCCTGAGGTACGCCGTTATTTTGCTTATAAGGTCCAGTGAGGTGCTGTCCTATTTTAACCCTGAAAACTCGGTCGGATAAAAAATTTCTGATAAAAATTGGCAGACTGCCCCTGAAACCCCACTCATGCAGCGTGCTTAAAACCTTCCGCCGCCAGACTCGATCGTAAGCCTTCTCCAAATCGAAGAAGACCCCGATCACGTGCTGGCGGAGAAGAAAGGCTTCCTGGATGAAATTGTCGATTCGAACTAGGTGGTCCATGGTGGAGCGGCCCCGACGAAATCCGCACTGAATTCTGGAGAGAAGGTCTCGGCGCTCTAACCACCAAACGAGACGCCGGTTCACCATCCTTTCCATTATTTTGCACAGGCAGCTGGTTAGAGAAATGGGTCTATAACTGTTCGGGTCACCACGGTCTTTGCCCTGCTTTAGGATGGGGATTACTGCTGACTCCCGCCATGTCGAAGGAAAACCACCTTCAATCCAGAGCTGGTTGAAGGTGTGGAGGACCTCCAACAATGCTTTCTCCGGAATATTACGGAGAAAGGCATTGTGGACCTCGTCAAGACCCGGAGATGTGTTGCCTGAGTCGGCAATGGCAGACTTTAATTCCCAAAGGGAGAAAGGAAGGTTATAGTCGGCAACACACCGCGACTCATTGAAATTAATCGGAATTAATGCGCAGCGCTCTTTTATGAGTAAAAAATTCTTGTCGAATGCGTTGTCGCTGCTAGTTCTGGAAATGAACTGGCCAAATGCCTTTCCGATGTCATGTGGTAATGTTAGAACTTCACCACTGACTTTAAGGAAAGAAACACCTAGCTGCTGCTGATTGCCCGATAGACCCCTTACCTTGCGCCATACCTGTGCAATTGGTGTCCTGCAGTTGACACCGGAGACAAATTTCATCCAGGAAGCTCTTTTTGCATCCCTTACGACCTGTCGAGCTTTCGCTCTCAGTCGTCGGAAGGAGGATACATTTCTTTCGGTGGGGTATTTATTAAATATTCGCAACGCTTTTTTACGTTGGCGAATAGCTTTCGCACAGTCATAATTCCACCACGGTACCGCAGGCCTCGTAATTATACGGCGAGAGCGTGGTACGCTGCTGTCTGCAGCTTCAATGATACTTGCAGTCAAATTATTAACATTTTCAACACTATCATTGGTTTCGTCATATTTGAAATTAAAAGTCTCCTTAAAACGTCCCCAGTTCGCTTTCTGAACAATCCAGTGGCCCGTCCGAATAAAATCTGGATTAAAATTTCGTTCCTTAGTAATAAAAATGGGATAGTGATCGCTACCACACAAATCGTCATGTACAGACATATTTAGTTTTGTAACTAAAGTGCTGGATACAATACATAAATCAATAATCGAAAAGTCGCCAGTAAAAATGTTAAAACGGGTTTTCTCCCCGTTGTTTAGTAAAACCAGGTTACTATTACATATAAAATGGGATAAAATCCGTCCCCTACGGTTGGACTGAGCTCGAGCACTTCCCCATAGAGCAGGGGTCTCCAAACCTTTCAGCCCGAGGGCCGCATTAACCATCAAACAGCAGTTCGGGGGCCAACTACACGCTCGGGGTCCAAATAAAAAAGAATCAAAATATGGATGTTGCTTTTAATTATTTATTTTATAGTATTTTATTCATAATAAGTAGCGAATAAGGTTTTGCAATGTAGTGATTGGTTGGAAAACATAACGCACTACTGCGTGCCTCTATTTTAATTCGGTAAAAACATAACGTACACGTAAGCGGCGGCTGATCTTGGCAGGTTACACGTAAATTTCCGTATTTTTTTCCGTAGACAAAATGGTGTCCAAGGGCCGGATGAAAAGGCCTCGCGGGCCACATCCGGCCCGCGGGCCGTAGTTTGGAGACCCCTGCCATAGAGGATCGTGAGCGTTAAAATCTCCCATTAAAATGAAAGGCTGAGGTAGCTGGCGGACAAGGGCTTCTAGGTTAAAACTGGTGACCGGCGCATTCTCCGGGAGATAAACGTTACACAACGTGACCTCCTCGGGGGCACGCACGGTCACTGCCACAGCCTGAAAGGGTGTGTTGAGTTGCACTCGGGAAGTGTAAAGGGCCTCCCGAGTAGCAACCGCCACTCCACCCTGGGCTCGTTGGCCACTAGTGTCGTCCAGTCTAAAAACGTTCAAACCATTTAAAATGCCCTTGTCCGTTGTTTTAAAATGAGTCTCCTGCAAACATATGCAAGACGGGTTAAAATCACGAATTAAAACACTCAGCTCCTCCTTACGCCGATAAAAACCATTGCAGTTCCACTGCAAGGTAAAAGTCATAGATATCTATAAAAAAGGAAAAAATAGATAAATAAATATGTGGAGTGATATAAAAATCAAGAGGATCAGCGCCGAAAACGGTGCTTTTTCCTCTTTTGTTTCGCGAGGAGGACTTCAGTCTCCGTGGGGCCGTCGTCCTCCTCCATTGATTCCACTGGAAGTGGTTTGGCTAGTCCGGAGGGGCCAGGGGATCGTGTTTTTTCGCGCTGTTTCAGCGCTACCCAGGTGGAAGATTTAGGCTGGTTTTTCTTAGGAGAACCAGCGTTGTTGGTGTCGTTTTTGTTTGTTGCCGGAATTTGTGCCTTAACCGGCTTGGCTACTTCCTTTGTTTCTACTGTTTCTTGGCTGTCATTACTCTGTCTGTGTGCCTTGGGAAGCCTTTACCACATTTGTGGTCGCCACCGAGGCAAAGGATCTCGAAAAAATAGGGGCTGCCATGGCTATGAATTTCTTCCTTGCCTCGAGGTATGGGATTTTTTCTATGGTTTTTATCTCCATAACTTTCCGTTCTTCTACCATCTTGGGACACTTCCGAGAATAGGCTGGATGAGTACCCTCGCAGTTCACACAACATGGGTCCTTGTTGCAGTCCGCAACCTCGTGGTCTTCCTGGCCGCAGCGCGGGCAGGTGGCCTTGCCCTCACATCGCGTGGCGATGTGGCCGAAGCGCTGGCACTGGAAGCAGCGCATTGGAGCCGGAATGAATGGTCGCACTGGGACAGATTCATAGCCCACGAATACCTTGTCGGGAAGACTATCACGCGCAAATGTAAGTACGACGGAAGTAGTATTTATAACTTCGCCGTTGCGCTTTGTGGTAAGCCGATGAGCATCAGTGACTCCTTGAGACGCCATCTCGCTTTTTATTTCGTCGACTTCCACGTACATGAGGTCATAATGGGATATCACTCCCCGACAGGTGTTGAGGGTACGGTGCACCTCTACCTTAACTGGAATATCATGGAGACTCTTGAGTGTCAGAAGCTTTTCACTCTGGGAAATATTTGCCGTTTCAATTAGCAGGCTACCGTCCCGCAGTTTTTTTGCCGATTTTAAATCTCCAGGAACTGAGGCCGACAGCACTTTACGGATGAGAAAAGGGGACACCCGTTTGAATGTCTCCCCTTCTTTCTCGCACTTCATTAACAAAAACCGCGTACAAGCGGGTAAACTATTGGCTCCCCCGCCCGAATCCGGGCGGGATCTTTTTGGAGGTGGAAGAATCAATTCCGCCATTCCAAACAATTCTTCGTCCCCCGGGCTCCCCACCCACCATGGAGCCACACAATTGGGACGCCGCACCGCAAACCGGTGCGGTCGCCAGGGCTACCCGAGGGGATATAGCACCCTAGAGGTGGTTGTCTGTTTCGGGTTGGATCTTCGATGCACGGGCCCACCAAACCCGTACATCTCCGACCGCCCTACGCAGACCCCCACCTCCCTGGCACTCGCCACCGTTGAGCTAACGCCACGGAAGCCGATTGACCGGGAGTGGCTAGCTCCCGGCCGCCCGTTTACACAGAATCCAGGGCCAAAGAGGGGTCTTGGCCCATAGTCCATACCGGGCATCCGACACCCGGCTGGGAACCATAGACCTCACCCTCCAGGATCCCCTTCTCCTCCTTACGGGTCACCGCACACGGCAAACATGCGGGTGGATCGCAGGCCAGGTGGTATGGCCGCACACAGACAGTTGACCCACAAGACTGTCCGGGCTCAACCCTTGTTGGCTCTGGGTTTGTTTTCGGGGTTTTCTCCCCGCCCTTTTAGTCGCCTCTTACGACAAGCAGGGATACTGCGGGAGTATTCTCAATCCCCCTACCCGCAGGGGGGATTATATATACTAAGTATTATCTTTAACCCTTAATTGGTCGCGTCGGGTCACCTTGACCCGACTGGATTTGCTTCGATGATTTTTTTATTTGAACGATGTCGAAAGAAGTTGTTATTCTCTCTAGTCTCCTATTTCTTGTCACTCTACCGCTAAATAGCGTTTGATTTGCGAAATTTTACTTTGTTTCACGGAAACTGATGTTTTGACCCGACGCGACCGTAGGCGTAACAAAATTATCCCGCTTCTGACCCGACGCGACCGTAAGTGTAACAATGAATGCCAGAGATCGTGATGCTAAAAAAAACGAGTGAAGATGAAGTTCTGGCTCTTATAGGCCTCCTTTTTCTCTCGGGTGTCTATAAAGCTTCCCATGTTGATTATAGGGAACGTTGGAGTAAAGATGGCCCTCAAATTTTTTCCCTTACAATGAGTCATCGGAGGTTCCTATTTTTGCTACTGTGCCTTCGTTTTGACGACCTCAACACTCGACTGGAAAGGAAGAAAAGTGACAAGTTAGCCGCAATTAGGGAGTTCATCACAATAATTGGCAACAAATTTGATCAGGCCTATACTCCCTCAGATTACGTCACAGTCGATGAGCAACTAATATCATTTCGTGGTCGATGACCTTTTAGACAGTACCTACCCAATAATCCAAAGAAATGCGGGATCAAAGTCTTTGCTATGGTGGACGCTAGGACCTTTTACCTGAAGAATTTGGAAATTTATGTGATTAAACAGGCGGATGGTGCCTTCAAAGTATCCAATTCTCCTCATGATCTATATCAACTTCAATACGTTTAGTTCAACGTATTGAAGGTAGTGGAAGAAATGTTACTACTAACAACTGGTATACCAGCATTCCTTTAGCTAAATACCTTCTACAAAAAAGATTGACGCTAGTAGGGACTATGCGTAAGAATAAAGCAGATATTCCTCCTGATTTTCTTCGAAACAGAAATAGGACCATGCACACATCCCATTTCGGCTTTACTCCCGACGTTTCCATAGTGTCATACGTTCCTGCAAAATCAAGGGCTGGGGTACTTATTTCTACATTTCACCATGACTCAAGTATTGATGCTTCAAGTGGTGAGAAATTGCTTCCAGATATAATATCTTTCTATAATTCCGCTTAATAATAAAAATAATCAGCTTTGCTCTAATTACAGTGTTGGTCGAAGAACGAAAAGGTGGCCACTTGCAATTTTTTATCATATTATAAATGTGACGGGAATAAATTCCTATATATTGTATAAACACACTCAAAGACATTCGCAATCGCAACATTGTGTGTTGTTAAATTCTAATCCTTGCCTATTTGCTACATTACTATTTCTGTATCATGCTGTATTGTTATCACTTGTTCGATTTTTATGTACGTTTTGAGTTTTCTTTGATGAGCCATTCAATTCAATTGTAAAATGTGTTTTTGCTCCATGGGTGATGCCCAGAGCATTAATAAATATTCTATTCTAAAAAAAAAAAAAAAAAAAAAAAAAGAGAGGATACCACAAATGCTAACATTTCACGCCGACAGTTTCAGAAAATTTTAGGGAATGAACTCACAAAAAATTTATTAGAAATGCGTTCCGTAAATAAGAACATCAATGGAGATTTGAGGGTAAAAATAAAACTGTTTTTGGGAGAAGAAGGAATAAACTTGCCGCACTTAGATGACGAAGAGCAGATACCATTGCATGGAGGAGTACGTAAGAGAAGATGTTATATTTGCCCAAGTACCAAAGACAACAAATACAGCCAAATTTGTGTAACTTGTAATAACTGCATCTGTAAAAATCATTCTATAAGTTTGTGTTATGCTTGTCAAGAGAAGCATATTTCTGCTTAAAAGAGCATGCATTTTATAAATATTATGCCTTTTTCGTATCTGAAGTTTTCTGAGGGACAAGTTTCGACATCAATGGTTACCTATAGTTAGAGTCTGAAGTAATTGTCATTTATCTTCATACGAGTGTGTTTTATATGTATATATCTAATTTATAAAGGGTTTATTTCTTCAAATTCTGTAAACTTCACTTATGTTTAACATTTAAAAAATGTATGATGACAGTGTTTACTGCATAAAATTTTAATACCATTTTCTCTGCACCAGACATAAGTATGTGTTGTTTTTTAGTATCTAACTGAATTTTGCAATAAAAAATGTAAAAACCTTATTTATAGACCTTATTTAGTTTATAGAAGCAGAAACTTCCCGAATTAACCAACAAAAAATTCGTAATTTACAATAAATTCAACTCGGGTCATAATGACCCGACGCGACCAATTACGTTAGTTTAGGGTTGCGACCAATTAAGGGTAAATCATGAGTACTAATATAAGGCAGCAATGTCAATTTTCTTTAATCTAATGAAGCTCGGTCTCTTGGTGGGTAGTAGTGGGCAGAAATCACAGTCAAAGATTCCATCAACTCGGTTTACCATAAACTGCACTTAAATATAAAGAAAATCACTGAAAAACGCTATAAAAAGTTTGTCAATTCATGATAATATAATCATCTTATAGTGACTGTGAGCAGTGTATATAATAAAGTAATTCCTCGGGTCTTACACAACGGACTAGAGAAAGAAACTTTCAATCGCTAATTAGAAAGCGGAATCAGTTGCGCACCAAGGAAAAATATGAAATTTCTGAATACGCTGATGAATTACGACAAGCTTATTATCACAACACAGGTCCCATCACACATGCTAAGAACAAAACGCAATATCGCGCATAGTGCGCATTCTTCAATGGACAACAATGGTTAGAAGGCTAAAAGGATCGGCAGTGTTGCTAGGGAAACTTTAGCATAAGCAGATTGTACTCCTGCAAAACCTGACAACGTGCAATTCAGTATCCTGAGAGATAATATAATATATAATACGAAAGGAAAAATGGGAGCACTTAACTGCAAGTACGAAAACGAATTTTTAGATCCTTAATAGGTTTTAGTTTACACATCTTGACTGCATGGCAGGTATGTATAAGGTAAAGCGAGGAGAGATTGCGCGGTAGGAGAGTTTGCGCATGTGTAAATTCAAGTAGAAGGGGTAATATGCACGTACTGCGGCGTTAGGAACAGTAAGCACACTACTTATAGAGGTATCAGTTGAATTCACGTGTCGATGCAAGTGGTTGGCTGTTTTTTATTGGCTAGTGTCTGCTTGATCTGTAGACGGTAAGTGCCTGCATTTTCAAGTACGTTTTTTATATTTTCGTGATAAATGTTTTTCCTCCTAAATATTGTCAACTAAGTAATTTTTTAAGTTCACTCTTTGTTAATGATAGTATTTCATGCCATAAAGAGTCACTTTGGACATTTCCAAGCCAGCCCAGATGGTGCGCAATCTCTCCTCCCCAATAAGGAGAGTTCGCGCAGGCGCTAGTTAGGAGAGTTTGCGCAGGATATTCAACTGATTCAATGGAAGGAAGGATTTTAAAAATCTGTTCAATATGTCCTTTTGCCGTGTCCTTAAGACTGCTTATCTAGTCAACTTTCTGGCTCCATTGGAGTAAGAAATTAATTCCCTCAGGGCACTTTCATAAAAAAGGGAACTTTTTCGTATTAATGACGATTTCTCAAATGTTTTGCGCTGAAAAAATGTATAGGATTATCAGACGGATGTTTCAGAAATGACAATGTACCTACAGAGTCACTACAGGCTTTCTACGAGAAATCTCACCGTTTAGGCTGCACTATAAAATGTATGCATTTGATGTACTTATTATTAGTCATTAGGAAGGCAACCTCATACCAATAGGCAGAAACCGCTTTCTTCACCTCTTCACCCTGCGGTGTGAATATCTGAGTGGCTGGTACCTATCTACAAACCCATTGAACAGAATATGTATTTCAAGACGCTATTCATTTCGTTAGCATTGTCCTTACTTCCACTCACCACCCTTCCTACTGTATTTCTGATAAATATGTCAAAAAATTCAACATTGCATTCTTGAAAAAGACGCCACTACGTCGTGAGTCGACGTGAGTGAAAATCTCAGATTCCACCGAGTAGACCCTGAAGCTTTAGATTACGTCCAATCCTATCCTCTTCCTCTCTAAAATTGTATGTCTAAAACACGAGGGAAATTTCAGTCGAAATGCCCTGCCAACTCGTTGAATTACTCGTGTCATGTCTCTACATTGTAGCAACGTGACATGAACTGTGCGAGAGGAAGTACCATAAGGCTCCGTGTGCAACATATTAGACCATCGAACGACCTTGATCCCTTTCGGCAACGAGTTGGCTAATTTTCGGGACCCGGCTTATCAAAACAGTTTCACTGTTGCAATATCCCCTTCGCTTTTCCGTCGAAATCTGCTTTATTTACTTGTATCATACCTAATAATAGAACAACACGTGCAACTCTTAGTTTGTTTTCGGAGCTGTTGTTTAGCGCGTAGTTTTGCTAATTATTTTTGGTATTTCTCTTTTTACGTAAGAATGCCAAACGTTTATGTAAGAAAGTAAAGCAAAGGATCTTGGTCAGGGGAGAATTTACGAGGAGCTACAGGAGCTATAAAAAAATATTCTTTCACCATACGCGCTGCAGGCAGACAATTCAATATTCCTGAATCCACGTTGAGAAATCGACTGAAGAAAAATATTTTTGAAAAGCATGCTTTGGGTCCAGATTCGCAGCTCGGTGTCGATACGGCAAAAAAACTAGCCAACCACGTAAAAAAAACTTCAGGCCGTTGGGTTCGCGCCAACACAGCGCGATGTAAGACTAATGGCGTACGCTTTAGCGGAAACACTTGGTATTAAACATACCTTAAGCACTGAACAGAAGATGGCTGGAAAAGTTTGGTTCGCCTCATTCATGCGTAGAAATAGAGATTTAAGTGTCCGGAAATCTCAAGGCATTAGTCGAGCAAGGACAGAGGGCATGAATCGTCAGGAAGTTAAAAATTATTGCAATCTTTTGACGGAAAACGAACTTTTGCGGAAACCAGGCAATATCTGGAACTGCGACGAGATTAGAGTACAATTGAATAACGAGCCCGCCAAAGTAATAGCAGCGAAAGGCAGCAAAGATGTCCATGTCGTCACCAGCGATGACAAAGAAAGAAGTCCAAGACCGTAAAAGAAAGAACGATGTGGATTAAAAAAATAAGAGAGTGAAAGAAAACAGTGACGACGAATGCGCGGAGTGTTTAGAACATTACTCCGTCTCCACTTCCAAATTTGACTGGATAAAATGCATCTCATGTGGTAGATGGCTACATGAAACTTGTTCTCTCTACGAACAAAAGTGCATAGATTGTGGTCGGAAAGAAATCCGGCAGAAGAAACAAAAAGTAGCAAGATTTGTGGAATGTTTTCCGAAGAATAATATTGCCCTTAATAATTAATTTGCTTTTTTTATCATCCAGTATTTGTAAAACCTAGTGTATTTTTTATCTTGACATGCAACGGTTCTTCTTGATTTTTTTTAAACATTTAAGCAAGGTTTGTATTTCGAAAATAAGTAAAGGGGTAAAAAAAAATGTTTTTTACTTTTGAAAAAAAAAATCTTTATATTAACATTACTACACATTTTTTGCAATGAAAAAGTTCCTAAACTATTATACGAAAATTTATAATAAAGTTTTATCAAAATAAGTTATTTAAATTGGCTTTCAAACTAAACACCATCTCTCCTACCCCTAGGCGCAATCTCACCTACCCGGTTAGGATAGATTGCGCAAAGTTGAATGTCACAAAAAACTGTATGTAATTGCGTCTCGGAAACAGAAGAAACAATCGGAATATTGGTCATTTAATATGCCTAAAATACCAAGGAACACATCTGCATAATTATTAACAAAAATAGATAGATAATCTATTTTCAGTGATTTTTTCCTGAATAGTGCAAAATCTCTCCTCGCTTTACCTAGGTTAATGCATCAAAAATGGTAATCTATTAGCAAATGTGTTTCTGTTGCTATGACGAATATTAAAAAAGGCAAGCTGCATCCATTTTAATTCCTCCTAAATAGCTCCTGTTCTGTTCTCTCTATAACGGGAATCCATAAGAACGCGCGGCATCAATGTTTGTTCAATTTGGTCCCCGAATACATGATACGTGTTGGCCAGAGTTCCCATCGAAAAGCCGCGTGCACTAATAATGCAGGCATTTAGTCTACAATTAATCTGTTTCTCCCCAAAGAGAAGATGTATCAGAGCGCGGCCGACATCTTAATACCTGTCATGTGTTGCAGGTTGCCATTCAAGGAAGGAGGATGGTGAGGATGTGCCCTACAGTCAAGGAAGGCCACCAAAATCCGGAGTTCCGTCAACTTCCTCCTCCCCGGCCTCTGAGCCATCGTCTCACCCTTGGTCCACTCCCGTCTTCTCCCCTTACCACCGCTCTCTTACCCTAATAACCTCGCCCCCTCCTTCCCCCCGCCATCCGAGACCCTCCCACATAGAAGTGCATACGACATTTTTCAAAGGGGAAGGAAGAACTGGATTATTCACTTATTTGATCTACTTCTACAATCAAAATAAGGACGATGACGCATGGAAATGTCCACCACCCATCGTTGTTTTATCCGCCAGGAAATCGTTACCTGACAGGTATTACTTACCTCATCTCCGAGAAGTCATTACTAGTGCTATTACAATTATTTACGTCCATATTACACATTTATACAGCAACATTTCATGATGCATGTTCCATTTTATAAATCGCCTACCAAGGACTCTATAGAATAGACAATTTACCCCTGGAAACGCTCGGAATGTCAACTTCAGTGTTGTATTTTCCACGTGAGCACATCATTGAGCGCATTCCATGCAATTCTTCCAATTTCCACCAAACTACATGATGTAGAAATAGTTGTTTTTTCATATAAATGATTAATGAAATTGGGCATTATTCTTCATGAGAGTTTCTGATTTTCTAAGCTACCTTGCAAATCTTAAAAACCATAAATAGGGAAGGCAGGTTACTTTTCTAAAGAAATTACTTAAAATATATGGTACTTCAGAACTTGTGACGGGTTCTGGTTTTCATTTATTTTCACTTTTTATTATGTTAGTTTTACAATAAGTTAAAATAAAGAGTTTTATGAGCGGAGTCATGTGAATCTGAACCTCGTAGAAAATCAGTCGATAGCGTTCATGGTAGCCCACTAAAGCTTATGGAAGACACACGAAGATGACAATGGATAATATCTTTAAGTCTAAGACATTTTTCTTATCTTTTCAGGAAAATCGCATCAAAGAGAGTGGAATCCACCAATGTCCATGCCGAGGAAGTTTATAATGAAAACATATTTTCAATTGAATTTCAACCCTTGTTTTCCTGCTCAGAAAGTGTCTTGTAATTAATAATGTATTCACCATTGATAATTATTGATGTATAGAGCTCTATGGCTCGAATCTTTGGTCTACATTGCATGCGCGTCTTACGATTATGGCTACATATTGTATCAAATTCCATGTAGTTTACATGTAGTTTTCTTCATAATAGTAGTAGGTTTAAGGATGTAGGGTGCGTCGACGGCTAGGTCATTTTGCACCACTACACAGTCTTC
This sequence comes from Pyrrhosoma nymphula, assembly GCA_963573305.1. Classification (NCBI taxonomy): domain Eukaryota; kingdom Metazoa; phylum Arthropoda; class Insecta; order Odonata; family Coenagrionidae; genus Pyrrhosoma; species Pyrrhosoma nymphula. The sequence continues at coordinate 80,939,783 of OY754333.1, read as the reverse complement.
GTAGTAAAAGTATTAAATATTAGTCACTTGCGCTCATGTCACTTATTTAAAAAAAAATTTATATAATGTGATTACAAATAAAAAATAAAAACTTATATTTTTTGGAATAGTCCTGTCCCTTTCATAAATAAAATGACTCGGCTTAAAACATTAGGGTCGTCTCCTAGGACGGATTTTAGGTCTCCCCCTAAATTGAGCCGCCTTCGCGCGTCACGGTATTTGTCACACTCCGTCAGGATGTGCCGAATGTTGAGAGGACAGTCGCAATTATCACACTGCGGTCGTACTTTCTCTTCCGTGAAGAGAAATGCGTGAGTTAGCAGTGCCCTATCCTCAAACGTGTGATGACGACTTCCTCTCTTCGGCTGTTCCTGACGGAAGAGGGCCACACTGACGTTACCGGCTTGATGTCACGAAGTTTATTATCCTGTGTAGTACGCCATGACTCCTTCCACTGCCCTAGGATTATTTGTTTCAGGGAAGATTTCAGGTCCTCGTGAGGAACCAGCGTCGACTTAGTCTCGGTATCGTTCAGAGCCTCTTTGGCCAAAGCGTCCGCCTTTTCATTTCCGGCTATTCCCGCATGCCCCGGGACCCAAAGGAACCAAACGCGTACTCCCTTTCTGCTGAGAGACAGTAGGGAAGAATGAATGTCCTGAATGATCGGGTGCATGGGCGAAAAGCCGGAGATTGATTGTATTGAGCTGAGGGAGTCGGTGCATATAACGAAGGAGTTACCTTCGTCACATAGGTTTTCAAGTGCCATCTTAATGGCAAATAGTTCTGCTGTGTATACACTACACATCGGATTTAATTTTGCTTTGACTGCTCCTTGGCTAGGCGAGAACGCTGCGCAGGCACAGGCCAACTCTGACTTAGATCCGTCTGTGTACACTGGCACAAAATCGGAGTGATTCCCTTTAAACATTAAAAACTGACGCTGGTATTCCGAGGGAGTGGTGAAGGATTTTTGTCGATCACACAAGACCGCTTTAACCACGGGGGTGGGTGTTAACCAGGGAGGGTGGGATGAGTAAGAGACAGGGTACACTTTAGGTACCCTGAAATCACACCCGCGAATTAAATCATTAAAACGTACACAAACAGGCCTAGTGGCCTTTGTCCGTCGGTTAAACATTTCTAAAAAACGAGGTTTAAAAAGTACGTTAAAACAAGGGTGTGCCGTCATGGATAAAACTTTGGAGACATAATTGCACATAAGCGCGATCCTCCGGTGGCATAGAGGAAGCTCCCCTGCATCAGAATATATGCTTACGACCGGGCTTGTCCGAAATGCCCCCGTACAGAGTCGTAACCCCGCGTTGTGTACGGGGGGCAATGCTCGTAGGTACGACTCGCGGGCGGACGCATAAATAAAACAACCGTAGTCTAATTTAGAGCGCACCAGTGTGCGATACAATAAAAGCAAAGTTGTGCGATCTGCTCCCCATGATGTGTGGCTTAGAAACTTTAAAATATTCAGAGATTTAATACATTTTGTCTTTAAAATATTGATATGTTCTCGCCAATTGAGCCTGTGGTCGAGTGTCATACCAAGAAAGCGGGCTGACTGGACAAAAGGGAGATTTCTTCCCCCGAGGTGTAATGTGGGCTGCATTTAGAGTCTTATTTTCCTGTGGAAATGGACACATCTGGTCTTCTCATGGGAGAACCGAAAGCCGTTCCTTTGGGTCCACTGGTTCAATTTGTTCAATGTCATCTGAACCATTCTGGATGCAGTTGCCACCTTGGATGATCTGCAGAAAATTGCCAGGTCATCCACGAACAGTGTGCCTATCACCGGTGCCATGATACAATTCACGACGTCATTTATCGCAATGGCGAAAAGCGTCACGCTCAAGACGGAGCCCTGGGGAACTCCGTTGTCAAGACGGTAAAAATCAGATAAAAACTGCCCTATTCTAATTTTAAAAACTCGTTGCGTTAAAAATTTTTGAATAAAATTCGGCAGATTGCCTCTAAAACCCCACTCGTGCAAAGTCTTTAAAATCTTCCGCCGCCAGACCCGGTCGTAAGCCTTCTCCAAATCGAAGAAGACACCGATCACGTGTTGGCGGAGGAGAAAGCCTTCTTGGATGAAATTGTCTATCCTCACTAAATGGTCCATGGTGGAACGACCGCGTCTAAATCCACATTGGATGTTGGAGAGAATGTTTCGGCGCTCTAACCACCAAACGAGCCGCCGGTTCACCATTCTCTCCATTAACTTGCACAGGCAACTGGTGAGAGATATTGGCCGGTAAGAATTCGGATCAGCTCTATCTTTCCCATGTTTGGGAATGGGGACAATGACAGACTCCGGAAGGTTGCGGAGAAAAGCATTGTGGACCCCGTCTGGTCCTGGAGAGGTGTCGTGGGAGTCATCGATGGCAGATTTCAACTCCCACAAGGAAAAGGGGAGGTTGTAATCTGCCAATTTTACGCGTCTCCTTGAAGCTTATAGGAATTTTCTCGAGACGTTGCTTAAACGTTCGGAATGCAGGATCCAGATTTTCATCGCTGCTCACGTTGGCGATTGACTGGCCGATTATCTCGCCAATGGCAGCTGGAGAAGTAACCACTTTTCCTCTGACTTTTAAGACGGAGACGCCGAGCTGCTGATTGTTTCCAGAAATGCTCTTCACCTTACGCCACACCTGTGCAAGGGGTGTGCTGATATTGACACCAGAGACAAAATTCATCCAAGAGGCCCTCTTTGCCTCCTTTATGACCTGACGGGCTTTAGCTCTCAGACGCCGAAAAGAGGACAGATTGTTTCCTGTCGGATATTTGTTAAAAATTTGCAACGCCTTCTTGCGTTTCCGAATGGCTTTGGCACATTCATCATTCCACCAAGGCACAGCAGCTCTCGACATGATGCGAGGAGACCGCGGTACGCTCATGTCGGCGGCGGTAGTAGTAGTAGTAGTAGGTTTAAGGATGTAGGGTGCGTCGACGGCTAGGTCATTTTGCACCACTACACAGTCTTCGTAGTAAAAGTATTAAATATTAGTCACTTGCACTCATGTCACTTATTTTTAAAAAAATTTATATAATGTGGTTACAAATAAAAATTAAAAACTTATATTTTTTGGAATAGTCCTGTCCCTTTTATAAATAAAATGACTCGGCTTAAAACATTAGGGTCGTCTCCTAGGATGGATTTTAGGTCTCCCCCTAAATTGAGCCGCCTTCGCGCGTCACGGTATTTGTCACACTCCGTCAGGATGTGCCGAATGTTGAGAGGACAGTCGCAATTATCACACTGCGGTCGTACTTTCTCTTCCGTGAAGAGAAAAGCGTGAGTTAAAGGGCAGTGCCCTATCCTCAAACGTGTTATGACGACTTCCTCTCTTCGGCTGTTCCTGACGGAAGAGGGCCACACTGACGTTACCGGCTTGATGTCACGAAGTTTATTATCCTGTCTAGTACGCCATGACTCCTTCCACTGCCCTAGGATTATTTGTTTCAGGGAAGATTTCAGGTCCTCGTGAGGAACCAGCGTCGACTTAGTCTCGGTATCGTTCAGAGCCTCTTTGGCCAAAGCGTCCGCCTTTTCATTTCCGGCTATTCCCGCATGCCCCGGGACCCAAAGGAACCAAACGCGTACTCCCTTTCTGCTGAGAGACAGTAGGGAAGAATGAATGTCCTGAATGATCGGGTGCATGGGCGAAAAGCCGGAGATTGATTGTATTGAGCTGAGGGAGTCGGTGCATATAACGAAGGAGTGACCTTCGTCACATAGGTTTTCAAGTGCCATCTTAATGGCAAATAGTTCTGCTGTGTATACACTACACATCGGATTTAATTTTGCTTTGACTGCTCCTTGGCTAGGCGAGAACGCTGCGCAGGCACAGGCCAACTCTGACTTAGATCCGTCTGTGTACACTGGCACAAAATCGGAGTGATTCCCTTTAAACATTAAAAACTGACGCTGGTATTCCGAGGGAGTGGTGAAGGATTTTTGTCGATCACACAAGACCGCTTTAACCACGGGGGTGGGTGTTAACCAGGGAGGGTGGGATGAGTAAGAGACAGGGTACACTTTAGGTACCCTGAAATCACACCCGCGAATTAAATCATTAAAACGTACACAAACAGGCCTAGTGGCCTTTGTCCGTCGGTTAAACATTTCTAAAAAACGAGGTTTAAAAAGTACGTTAAAACAAGGGTGTGCCGTCATGGATAAAACTTTGGAGACATAATTGCACATAAGCGCGATCCTCCGGTGGCATAGAGGAAGCTCCCCTGCATCAGAATATATGCTTACGACCGGGCTTGTCCGAAATGCCCCCGTACAGAGTCGTAACCCCGCGTTGTGTACGGGGGGCAATGCTCGTAGGTACGACTCGCGGGCGGACGCATAAATAAAACAACCGTAGTCTAATTTAGAGCGCACCAGTGTGCGATACAATAAAAGCAAAGTTGTGCGATCTGCTCCCCATGATGTGTGGCTTAGAAACTTTAAAATATTCAGAGATTTAATACATTTTGTCTTTAAAATATTGATATGTTCTCGCCAATTGAGCCTGTGGTCGAGTGTCATACCAAGAAAGCGGGCTGACTGGACAAAAGGGAGATTTCTTCCCCCGAGGTGTAATGTGGGCTGCATTTAGAGTCTTATTTTCCTGTGGAAATGGACACATCTGGTCTTCTCATGGGAGAACCGAAAGCCGTTCCTTTGGGTCCACTGGTTCAATTTGTTCAATGTCATCTGAACCATTCTGGATGCAGTTGCCACCTTGGATGATCTGCAGAAAATTGCCAGGTCATCCACGAACAGTGTGCCTATCACCGGTGCCATGATACAATTCACGACGTCATTTATCGCAATGGCGAAAAGCGTCACGCTCAAGACGGAGCCCTGGGGAACTCCGTTGTCAAGACGGTAAAAATCAGATAAAAACTGCCCTATTCTAATTTTAAAAACTCGTTGCGTTAAAAATTTTTGAATAAAATTCGGCAGATTGCCTCTAAAACCCCACTCGTGCAAAGTCTTTAAAATCTTCCGCCGCCAGACCCGGTCGTAAGCCTTCTCCAAATCGAAGAAGACACCGATCACGTGTTGGCGGAGGAGAAAGCCTTCTTGGATGAAATTGTCTATCCTCACTAAATGGTCCATGGTGGAACGACCGCGTCTAAATCCACATTGGATGTTGGAGAGAATGTTTCGGCGCTCTAACCACCAAACGAGCCGCCGGTTCACCATTCTCTCCATTAACTTGCACAGGCAACTGGTGAGAGATATTGGCCGGTAAGAATTCGGATCAGCTCTATCTTTCCCATGTTTGGGAATGGGGACAATGACAGACTCCGGAAGGTTGCGGAGAAAAGCATTGTGGACCCCGTCTGGTCCTGGAGAGGTGTCGTGGGAGTCATCGATGGCAGATTTCAACTCCCACAAGGAAAAGGGGAGGTTGTAATCTGCCAATTTTACGCGTCTCCTTGAAGCTTATAGGAATTTTCTCGAGACGTTGCTTAAACGTTCGGAATGCAGGATCCAGATTTTCATCGCTGCTCACGTTGGCGATTGACTGGCCGATTATCTCGCCAATGGCAGCTGGAGAAGTAACCACTTTTCCTCTGACTTTTAAGACGGAGACGCCGAGCTGCTGATTGTTTCCAGAAATGCTCTTCACCTTACGCCACACCTGTGCAAGGGGTGTGCTGATATTGACACCAGAGACAAAATTCATCCAAGAGGCCCTCTTTGCCTCCTTTATGACCTGACGGGCTTTAGCTCTCAGACGCCGAAAAGAGGACAGATTGTTTCCTGTCGGATATTTGTTAAAAATTTGCAACGCCTTCTTGCGTTTCCGAATGGCTTTGGCACATTCATCATTCCACCAAGGCACAGCAGCTCTCGACATGATGCGAGGAGACCGCGGTACGCTCATGTCGGCGGCGGTAGTAGTAGTAGTAGTAGGTTTAAGGATGTAGGGTGCGTCGACGGCTAGGTCATTTTGCACCACTACACAGTCTTCGTAGTAAAAGTATTAAATATTAGTCACTTGCACTCATGTCACTTATTTTTAAAAAAATTTATATAATGTGGTTACAAATAAAAATTAAAAACTTATATTTTTTGGAATAGTCCTGTCCCTTTTATAAATAAAATGACTCGGCTTAAAACATTAGGGTCGTCTCCTAGGATGGATTTTAGGTCTCCCCCTAAATTGAGCCGCCTTCGCGCGTCACGGTATTTGTCACACTCCGTCAGGATGTGCCGAATGTTGAGAGGACAGTCGCAATTATCACACTGCGGTCGTACTTTCTCTTCCGTGAAGAGAAAAGCGTGAGTTAAAGGGCAGTGCCCTATCCTCAAACGTGTTATGACGACTTCCTCTCTTCGGCTGTTCCTGACGGAAGAGGGCCACACTGACGTTACCGGCTTGATGTCACGAAGTTTATTATCCTGTCTAGTACGCCATGACTCCTTCCACTGCCCTAGGATTATTTGTTTCAGGGAAGATTTCAGGTCCTCGTGAGGAACCAGCGTCGACTTAGTCTCGGTATCGTTCAGAGCCTCTTTGGCCAAAGCGTCCGCCTTTTCATTTCCGGCTATTCCCGCATGCCCCGGGACCCAAAGGAACCAAACGCGTACTCCCTTTCTGCTGAGAGACAGTAGGGAAGAATGAATGTCCTGAATGATCGGGTGCATGGGCGAAAAGCCGGAGATTGATTGTATTGAGCTGAGGGAGTCGGTGCATATAACGAAGGAGTGACCTTCGTCACATAGGTTTTCAAGTGCCATCTTAATGGCAAATAGTTCTGCTGTGTATACACTACACATCGGATTTAATTTTGCTTTGACTGCTCCTTGGCTAGGCGAGAACGCTGCGCAGGCACAGGCCAACTCTGACTTAGATCCGTCTGTGTACACTGGCACAAAATCGGAGTGATTCCCTTTAAACATTAAAAACTGACGCTGGTATTCCGAGGGAGTGGTGAAGGATTTTTGTCGATCACACAAGACCGCTTTAACCACGGGGGTGGGTGTTAACCAGGGAGGGTGGGATGAGTAAGAGACAGGGTACACTTTAGGTACCCTGAAATCACACCCGCGAATTAAATCATTAAAACGTACACAAACAGGCCTAGTGGCCTTTGTCCGTCGGTTAAACATTTCTAAAAAACGAGGTTTAAAAAGTACGTTAAAACAAGGGTGTGCCGTCATGGATAAAACTTTGGAGACATAATTGCACATAAGCGCGATCCTCCGGTGGCATAGAGGAAGCTCCCCTGCATCAGAATATATGCTTACGACCGGGCTTGTCCGAAATGCCCCCGTACAGAGTCGTAACCCCGCGTTGTGTACGGGGGGCAATGCTCGTAGGTACGACTCGCGGGCGGACGCATAAATAAAACAACCGTAGTCTAATTTAGAGCGCACCAGTGTGCGATACAATAAAAGCAAAGTTGTGCGATCTGCTCCCCATGATGTGTGGCTTAGAAACTTTAAAATATTCAGAGATTTAATACATTTTGTCTTTAAAATATTGATATGTTCTCGCCAATTGAGCCTGTGGTCGAGTGTCATACCAAGAAAGCGGGCTGACTGGACAAAAGGGAGATTTCTTCCCCCGAGGTGTAATGTGGGCTGCATTTAGAGTCTTATTTTCCTGTGGAAATGGACACATCTGGTCTTCTCATGGGAGAACCGAAAGCCGTTCCTTTGGGTCCACTGGTTCAATTTGTTCAATGTCATCTGAACCATTCTGGATGCAGTTGCCACCTTGGATGATCTGCAGAAAATTGCCAGGTCATCCACGAACAGTGTGCCTATCACCGGTGCCATGATACAATTCACGACGTCATTTATCGCAATGGCGAAAAGCGTCACGCTCAAGACGGAGCCCTGGGGAACTCCGTTGTCAAGACGGTAAAAATCAGATAAAAACTGCCCTATTCTAATTTTAAAAACTCGTTGCGTTAAAAATTTTTGAATAAAATTCGGCAGATTGCCTCTAAAACCCCACTCGTGCAAAGTCTTTAAAATCTTCCGCCGCCAGACCCGGTCGTAAGCCTTCTCCAAATCGAAGAAGACACCGATCACGTGTTGGCGGAGGAGAAAGCCTTCTTGGATGAAATTGTCTATCCTCACTAAATGGTCCATGGTGGAACGACCGCGTCTAAATCCACATTGGATGTTGGAGAGAATGTTTCGGCGCTCTAACCACCAAACGAGCCGCCGGTTCACCATTCTCTCCATTAACTTGCACAGGCAACTGGTGAGAGATATTGGCCGGTAAGAATTCGGATCAGCTCTATCTTTCCCATGTTTGGGAATGGGGACAATGACAGACTCCGGAAGGTTGCGGAGAAAAGCATTGTGGACCCCGTCTGGTCCTGGAGAGGTGTCGTGGGAGTCATCGATGGCAGATTTCAACTCCCACAAGGAAAAGGGGAGGTTGTAATCTGCCAATTTTACGCGTCTCCTTGAAGCTTATAGGAATTTTCTCGAGACGTTGCTTAAACGTTCGGAATGCAGGATCCAGATTTTCATCGCTGCTCACGTTGGCGATTGACTGGCCGATTATCTCGCCAATGGCAGCTGGAGAAGTAACCACTTTTCCTCTGACTTTTAAGACGGAGACGCCGAGCTGCTGATTGTTTCCAGAAATGCTCTTCACCTTACGCCACACCTGTGCAAGGGGTGTGCTGATATTGACACCAGAGACAAAATTCATCCAAGAGGCCCTCTTTGCCTCCTTTATGACCTGACGGGCTTTAGCTCTCAGACGCCGAAAAGAGGACAGATTGTTTCCTGTCGGATATTTGTTAAAAATTTGCAACGCCTTCTTGCGTTTCCGAATGGCTTTGGCACATTCATCATTCCACCAAGGCACAGCAGCTCTCGACATGATGCGAGGAGACCGCGGTACGCTCATGTCGGCGGCGGTGATGATGCTGTTAGTCAATAATTTCACATTAAAAGCGCTATCGCGATTTTCATCGCACGTAAAATTAAAGTTGCTTTTAAAACAAGGCCAATCTGCTTTCCGTACAATCCAGTTGCCCGGACGAATTAAATCAGAGTTAAAACGCCGCTCCTTAAAAATTAAAAGAGGGAAGTGATCGCTCCCACAAAGATCTTCGTGCACAGACAAAGACACCTTATTTGTTAAACTGCTCGATAAAATGCATAAATCAATGGAGGAGAAATCACCATTGAAAGAGTTAAAACGGGTCTTCTCCCCGTTGTTCAGTAAGACTAGGTTAAAATCTAAAATAAAACTTGATAAAATGCGTCCCCTGCGGTTACACTGTCCCGCAGTGCTTCCCCAGAGAGGATCATGAGCGAGCGTTAAAATCTCCGAGTAAGATAAAAGGCCGAGGCAGCTGGTGGACAAGGGATTCTAAATTAAAACGGGTGACCGGCGCACCCTCCGGCAGATAAACGTTGCATAACGTAATCGCCTCCGGTGCGTGCACCGTCACCGCCACCGCTTGAAACGGTGTGTTGAGTTGCACTCGGGAGGTGTAAAGGGCCTCCCGAGTAGCAACCGCCACTCCACCCTGGGCTCGTTGGCCACTGGTGTCGTCCAGTCTAAAAAGGTTAAAACCATTTAAAATGCCTTTGTCCGTTGTTTTAAAATGAGTTTCCTGCAAACATATGCAGGACGGGTTAAAATTACGAATTAAAACACTCAGCTCCTCCTTACGCCGATAAAAACCATTGCAGTTCCACTGCAAAGTAAAAGCCATTAGTAATATAAAAATTTAAAAATAAATAAATAAATTAAATAATTCAATTTAAAATGGTTAATGACTCGGGCTAAACCAGATGATCCGGGAGATACTGAGTTGCCACGCTTACTTTGAGTGGCCCCGGCGGTGGTTATAGTGGGGTTCTTCCTAGGAGAACCCGGAACGGTGGCTTGTGTTTTGTTTGCCGGATTTGTGGCCTTAGCCGGCATGGCCGATTTCTGTACAGAGACTTCAGTTTTTTGGCTCACATTATCTTCTGTCTGGGTCGAGATGGTGACCTTGGCAATAGGTTGGGAAGCGACACGGGCGAACGACTTGGAGAAAGTAGGAGCAACTTGTGCTCTGTACTTTTTCCGAGCCTCGAAGTACGGGATTTTTTCAACCGTCTTGATTTCCATTACTTTTCGCTCCTCGATCATCTTTGGGCAATCACGTGAGTACACCGGATGTGCACCCTCGCAATTGACGCAAAGTGGGTCACCCTTGCATTCCGCACCCTCATGCTTTTCCTGGCTGCAGCGGGGGCAGGTGGCCTTGCCCTCGCACCGTGTGGCCAAATCGCTGGCACTGAAAACATCGCATGGGTGCCGGTATGAATGGCCTCACTGGTACCGATTCATAGCCGACAAACACCTTGTCGGGGAGCTGGTCACGCGCGAAGGTGAGTACAACAGATGTCGTGTTTACTCTTTCTCCGTTGCGCTTTGTAGTGAGTCGACGAGCATCGGTGACCCCCTGAGAGGCCATCTCCTGCTTGATCTCGTCGATCTCAACATATAAAAGGTCGTAATGACTAATCACTCCCCGACAGGTGTTCAAGGTGCGGTGCAACTCGACCTTGACGGGAATGTCATGTAGCTTTTCCATCTTTAATAATTTCTCACTTTGCGCTACTGTTGCCGTTTCGATGAGCAGTGTGCCATCGCGAAGTTTCTTGGCTGATTTTAATTCCCCAGAAACGGAACCAGACAATACTCTTCGTATAAGGAAGGGAGACACCTTTTTCAGGCTCTCACCTTCCTTTTGACCCCTCATCACTAAATAGCGCTGACTAGCGCCGGGAACATTAACTCCCCCGCCCGTATCAGGGCGGGATCTTTTCGGAGGTGGAAGAATTGTTTCCGCCATTCCAAATGAATCTTCGTCCCCCGGGCTCCCCACCCACCATGGAGCCACACATTCGGGACGCCGCACCGCAAACCGGTGCGGTCGCCAGGGCTACCCGAAGGGATATAGCACCCTAGAGGTGGTTGCCTGTTTCGGGTTGGATCTTCGATGCACGGGCCCACCAAACCCGTACATCTCCGACCGCCCTACGCAGACCCCCTCCTCTCTGGCACTCGCCACCGTTGAACTGAACGCCACGGAAGCCGATTGACCGGGAGTGGCTAGCTCCCGGTCGCCCGTTTACACAGAATCCGGGGCCAAAGAGGGGTATTGGCGCCAGGTCCATACCGGGCATCCGACACCCGGCTGGGAACCATAGACCTCACCCTCCAGGATCCCCTTCTCCTCCTAACAAGTCTCCGCACACGGCAAACATGCGGGTGGATCGCAGGCCAGGTGGTATGGCCGCACACAGACAGTTGACCCACAAGACTGTCCGGGCTCAACCCTTGCTGGCTCTGGGTTTGTTTTCGGGGTTTTCTCCCCGCCCTTTTAGTCGCCTCTTACGACAAGCAGGGATACTGCGGGAGTATTCTCAATCCCCCAACCCGCAGGGGAGTTTTCTTCATTCTACATGCAGTTTCATGAAGTATATATTCAGGATTTTTTAATAAAAAATGCTTTTACATAAATTTCAACCCTTGTTTTCATTATAAAAAATAGTATTAATAATGCAGTCAATATTGATATTAACTGATGTATAGAGCTCTTTGACTCGAATCTCCGGTCTGTATTGCATTCAAAGCTTACGGTTATGGCTCCTTGGTACGCTAAACTTCATATAGTTGTAGCACCACGAGCCAAAATCTAATGAAACTATAGCATGTTGATTCGGCAATAGAGATGAAAATAAATAAAAAAGAGAAAAAAATTATCTGAAAAACCACGTTTTTATTTAAACTAAAAAGAAGAAAATAAGCCTTGGCCCAAGGTCCCACGATTAAATGTTACATATAAAAGACTACGTTCAAAACAAAAAACGTGGTGCTTGACAGGATACAAGTAAATTATAATCGTTTTCGCGTAAAAATAAGACCATTAGGAGTATAATATAAAGAATAACACGTGTAAAAATTAATAGAATCTGAGGAAAGTGTCAGTAGGCCATTACATGAGCTGCGAACCTCACGCCATGTTTCGCCAAAATTCTCGGGGAATATTATGGTGAGGAGCGCGCTCGCCTTGCGTCTGAAGGGTCGTGGTTTCGATTCTCCATAGGAGAAATGTTTGGTGGAAGATTTTTTTAAAGTCACAACATTTTTTTTAAACTCAGTTATTTTAATCATTTCTTACGCAGTGATGGGTAGTCTTATCTAGTTTCGGACTTTTTCTACGGTGAAGATAGTTTCGGCGACTCTGCGCTGGGGAACTGCTACATTGGGAATCTGACGCGTTCCATCGTGAGCAAGCATGCTTGTTCTTGCAATTCCTTCAGTTTTTAAGCATGACTAAAGTAATTCCCGGGTAATTCCAGCAATATTTCATATCATGACTCGTAGGTTCAGCAAAAATATCTTCCCTGCTAGTTCTTTTCGTACAGATGATACACTCATGTTACATCCGAAGATATTTGAAGTGAATACGGCTTCCCTTGCCTGTCGAGAAAATAATGGAAAATAAGAAAAGCGAAGACATATAGTTCCAAGCATAGCGAAAGAACTTGATATAGTGTTGGTTGCTTGTCATATATAACGGTAAAATCCTCTTGTTGCTAGAGGACCGAACTTCAATTTAGAATAATGATTTGAATGATGTTAAGGCAGCAAAAAACTTGAAAGTGGTAGGCTTCACTTCGTAGAAGTTTGTTATATTGGTACTGTGACGGTAACGGTTTTACCGTCGCATGTTTTTAAAGGATCCCTTTGCGTCTTCGTGTTTCTTTCCCGTTGTTTTTTTTTACCCCCTTCCCCTTTCCCGTGTTCTGATTTGAACGGGACGAACCACGCTCAGAAGTTGGCGAGCAAGGTCAGTGGTGTGAGTGATTGGACCCGAGGCTATTATCCTCTCGGTCGTGTGTGTGAGATGGCCCATGCTGACCGCTGCAAGTGCGTTCGACTCCCGGTGAAGGGGAATACCCAGCTTTCCCCATCCATTTGTGTGCCCACGGACGCCCCACCCCTCCAAGATTGGGTATATATTGGGCCTGGGCACACGATTTCAGGGAGAATCCACTGACAGCTGTTGGCGGGACGCTATGCCCGAATTGGCAGTGTAGTAGTGAGAGAGATAGTTTGTGACGGATCGCGAGTCAGGAGAGCTGCCATACACCCTCTCGCTTGCCATTCTACATCTACAAAATACCCTGCAAGCCACCTCAGGGGTGTGTGTGTGTTACAGTCATCAGCGGGTCAATTCTGTAAATGTCATAGACGTCATGACGTTTCTGGCGACGTCGGGCAAATTATGACGTTTATGAAAATCCGTCATAAATTATGTCATACGGCTTATGGCGCCTATGACGCTTACGACGGACGACGTTCAAACAGTTGAGCAGCGCCATGGGAAATATGTAAATCCGTATGTTGGTATTTGTCTCTTCCTTGAACTACGACCTTGACGTGGTGGAAGGGCTTGTGCGTTCCAATGACCCCTAGAGCTGGACTGGCAGGAGCAAGTACATTGCTCCTGGAAGGGCCACCCATGCCAGATAGGTCGAAGGGTAGGAGCCAGACGAAAGGTAGTTCCGTGATGGTGTCACGTTAAAAATACCGTTGAGTCGCGTGGGATACCTCTCAACTATCACTTCCCAGAACATGAAAGTCATCCAAAGAGATCTGATTCCTGGCAACTACGGGACGCCGCCCACTAGGGCGGGTGTCGTGCCCGGCAGCGGGGGAGGCAAGGCCTCCGCGGTCGTCATCACACGAAATACTTGCACAGAATCAGAATCATCATCAGAAGATACAAGGGAAAGGAGGGAGAAGAAGAAGAAAAAGAGGAATAGGAGGAGGAAAACAGTGGTAAAAATAGGAACTTGGAACGTAAGGACCATGATGAGGGCCGGGAAGCTTGAAAATATTAAGAAGGAAATGGAAAAAGGAAAAATAGATGCTTTGGGATTGTGCGAGGTTAGATGGAAGGATAGCGGGGACTATTGGAGTGATAACTACAGGGTGATCTATAGTGGGGGAGATGAGAGTCAACGGGGGGTAGGCATGGTACTGAACACAAATGATGAAGAAATGATCGCGGGGAAAAGGCAGTTGAATTTTGTAGAAGAAATAAATTAGTAGTGACAAACACTTGGTTTAAACATCACCCCAGGCGTAGGTACACATGGAAAAAGCCGGGTGACACTGGGAGATACCAAATTGATTATATAATGGTGAGGCAGAGATTTAGGAACAGTGTAAAAAACTCTCGTAGCTATCCAGGGGCGGATGCGGACTCGGATCATAACTTGGTGATGATGAAGTGTGAAGTTAGATTCAAAAGGCTTTGTAAAGGTAGGAAGATAAAGAGGTGGAACCTTGAAGCATTGAAAGGGTTGAAAAGGAGGGAATACCAAGAGCTAGTAGAAAAGAACATAGGTGAAGAGAAGCGGATGGGAACCATAGAGAAGAGATGGGAGGTTATAAAAACAGGCATCGCAAGAGCGGCAGAGAAAACAATAGGAACGGTGGAAAAGAAGAGGGTTAAGAAGCAGTGGGTTACAGAAGAAATGATAAAGAAAATGGAGGAGAGAAGGATATGGAAAAACGTGAACACCGACGTAGGGAGGAGGAAGTATAAGGAATTGAATAATAAACTCAGGCGAGTGACCAATCGGGCAAAAGAAAACTGGTGGAAGGGACAATGTGAGCAAATGGAAAAGATGCAGGAGGAGGGGGAAGTGGGCGCTTTGTACGCCAAGGTGAAAATGTTATCGGGTGGTAAGAGAGGTCAAGCGATACCAAAGGTTAAGGACAAAACGGGAAAGATATTAATCGAACAGGAAGATATCCAAGAAAGGTGGAGAGAATACGTAGAGGAGCTATATGACAGCGAGAATAGACCCCTTAGCCTTGATCTAGAGGACGAAGGAACAATAGATAAAGATAACCTCGGACCAGAGTTACTTGAGTGTGAAATAGAGAGGGCACTAAGAGAGATGAAGGGTAGAAAAGCCGTGGGAACCGATAACCTACCTTCGGAGCTACTGAAGAATCTAGGTAGTAGGGGGAGAAAATCGTTTTTCGAACTTATTCGCAGGATCTACGAGGAAGGAGTATGGCCAGAGGATTTCGTGAAAACAGTATTAATACCTATCCCGAAGAAGAAGAAAGCGTCAGAATGCGAGGAGTATAGAACAATCAGTTTAATTTCGCACGCAGCAAAAGTGTTGCTTAGAATACTAAATAGAAGGTTGGAGAGCAGAGCAAAGTGCTATTTAGACGATGACCAATTTGGGTTTAGGAAGGGGAGGGGAACCAGAGATGCGATTGCGGTAATGAGGACACTTATAGATAGAAACATAGAGCATAATCAGGATGTTTTCGCTTGTTTTGTAGATTTCGAAAAGGCGTTTGACAGAGTAAACTGGGAGAAACTAATGCAGATACTGGGGAAAATAGGAATAGATTGGCGTGATAGGAGACTCATCCGAAACTTATATATGGGGCAGAGGGCTCATGTAAGGGTAGCGGACGGTGAATCAGGGTGGGCAGTTATAGGTCGCGGGGTGCGGCAAGGGTGCCCGTTGTCGCCTTTACTTTTTAACATCTATGCTGAGGAAATGGTAAGAGAGGCATGGGATGAGCTAGACGTGGGAATGAAAGTAGGAGGCCAGTGGATAAAGTCGGTTAGATTCGCAGACGACCAGGCGTTGGTGAGTCGGTCATCGAAAGGACTGCAGACTTTAGTAGATGCACTGGAAAAGCAGTGTGAGAAATACGGAATGAAGATAAATAATAGGAAAACAAAAGTAATGAGATTCGGTAGGACAAAGAAAGCGAAGCTGGTGATAAGAGTAGGAAGTCACAAACTGGAGCAAGTAGAACAATTTAATTACTTGGGTAGTACGCTAGAAGAAAGAGGACATAGTAGCAAAGACATAAGGAGGAGAATAGCGCTAGCGAAGGAAGCGTTCAATAATAGAAGGGAGCTGATGACGGGGACCTTAAGTAAGGATGTAAAAAAGAGGCTAGTAAAGAGCTTGATATGGAGTGTGGCGTTGTATGGGGCGGAAACGTGGACCTTGAGAAAGGAAGACGAAAATAGGCTGAAGGCTTTTGAGATGTGGGTGTGGAGGAGGATGGAGAAGGTGCGTTGGACGGAAAGGAAGACAAATGAGGAAGTGCTTGACATGGTGGGCGAGGAGAGGAGACTCATAGATGAGATTAGGGGAAGGCAGGGTAGGTGGCTGGAAGGGGTAATGAGGGACGATGGTTTGCTGAAGGTCGTGATAGAGGGAAGGATGTTGGGTAAGCGGGGAAAGGGAAGGAAGAGAATCGGTTTTATGGACGGGATGAAGAAAGGTAGGACTTATGCTGAGATGAAGAAAGAAATACAAGAGGTAGAAAGGGCACAGCACGTGTAAGAGTTCGTTGGATATTCTCTGACTTTCATCACAACCTACCTCTAACCGGTAGATTACTGTAATGAATGAATGAAAAAATGTATGTTGGTAGCAGTAAGTGTCCAACGTCCTTGAAAAGAACCAATGGGAGCCTTTGTTACAAGCGGAGATTCGGCGCCGAAATCAACAGACAGAAATGGCTACCATTCAAGAGTAAGTATTTTAATCTATTATTTTGAAATTAATATTCAGATATATAGACCGGTTCTGATAAATGTATTTTAATTCTTAGTTATCGCGGAACTTATTCATATTACCAAAGTGGTGTTAAAAGAAGTCTGTTTATTTAGCGGTCGCAGGTTTTTCCTATTTTAGATATAACGAATGTAACCTCGAGTAAATCAATGTGTTATAAACAAATTGTATACATGTGTGAAGTGTTTTAAATGGTGTTTCCCATGTATTAGATTATTAAAATATCAAACGCTTTAAATGTGTCATTTCACCGTACTTTCAGAAAGAAGGGGCGCGTTGGCCGTGTTACCGACCGGCAGTTGAATTTACTGGTGGACTACATGTCCACCCACAGTAGCTTTGCTGCCGGGAGGTTCACGGGCCCAATGGGCCATGAAAAAGCCACGGACCCGTGGGAGAGGCTCGGGAAAATGCTGAACGAGCATGGGCCGTTCAAGACTTCCGAGCAGTGGAAGAAGGTGGAAAGAAAAAATTAGCTTTGAAGTACCTATTAAGGTCCTCTGTTTGTCCTCTCTTTCTCGGATCGAATTGTAAAAACAAGCAGACGCTACCAAACAATATTACACATAATAATATCAATATTATACATGATATTTGCAAACATTTTGATAACTTTTGCTTCTTATGTTAAAATGTTTTGACTGAAATCTCTATGTTACCCTTACTTTGAGCATTTAAATTTTGATGCAAATTGGAATTATAACTCAACAAACCACTTATATTCCCATTTATCATCGATTAGAAGTCCTTATAAGTTTCTTGCTGAGGTCAGCTCTGTGCATGTATGCACTTTTATCCACTTTTATCGCTACAGTTAACTATGAAATAAGTTACAGAAATACTTATTGAGTCATTTTTACTATGACATAGTTAGCATACTAATTTCCATCCAGTTCTATGTTTCTTTATTTTGAGGACTAGCCATAGCATATTCCAGTTATTTCTCTTCATCTTATTGTTAGACCTTCTGACAATTTGTAGTCAAAAATTCTATATTATTGTCTGCAAAAAAAAACAGGGACTAGGAAATAAAGAGGACAAATGAGGCACCTTAGCAGTAAGTGTTATGCTATTTATGTTGGTATTTATATGAGTTTTTCCTTGAATGAAATACAAATTTTTCCTTGAGTAGACATGGAGGGACACGAGGCGGAATGTTCGGTCCAAAGCTGCCCGAATCAATATTGCTGCCAGGGCAACTGGTAACCGCCCTGTTGAGGAGGAGCTATCAGAGCTGGAGAGAAAGTGCCTTTCAGTAATAGGGATAGAGAAAGTGCCTTTCAGTAATAGTTGTTGGGATACCAGGCATTGAGGAGTGCGGCCATGATAGTCAGGTAAATGTGCTGAAGAAACAAATTGCAGAACCCACTGAATATATACTGTAATGGTGATCTGCATATGGTGAACCATTTAGCATGATATTAGTAACAGTTTACCATTCCTCATTTTGTATATTTAAATTTAATTACAGTCCCCCCCTCCGGCAGCAGCTACCTCCATCCCAGAGCCACCATCAGACGTGAGTTGTAGAACTATTTAAAACCATTTTGGTAGACATATTATGAAGTGAATATGACCATTATTGTAACCATCTTGGCTTACAGGTTCCTACTGAAGATCTTGGTGGCACCTCTGGGCCATCAAATCCACCACCATTTGGGGAACATGTACCTAAATTTTTCTTGGTTAATGAATGCCTTAGTGGTACTTAGTGTGTAAGTAATGGGCATAAAATCACCAAAGTTTTGCAATATAGGTGGCTAAACTTATTTCTTTATCATTGATATTTAAATAGTTGAAAAATTATGAAGACTGATGAAACTTAAAGTGCATCTCATTCCAAGAACTCTGGGGTTACTCTTAAAAGGTTACCCTTATAATCCAATTGATTGGAATCAGGGAAGTGCAAATCTATGGTAAAAGAAATAAAATTCTATAAAGAATAACTGTTGACTGATACTAAAATTCATTTTGACCTTTCAACTGGCCTTGTATGCTTAAAACTTGTTTAATGCATGTATGAACATTTTCGTACAAAATAACTTTTCCTAATATCTAATAATAAAATTCTTTTCCTATTTACTGCATTCTCTTTCTTAGTTGGAGATACTGGTGGAAGATCTATTCCCTCCTGGGCAACCAACCATAGAAGCCCCAAGACGTAAGTTTATGTAAACAATCTCACTTTAAATCCTCAATACAAACTTGGCCAAAACTATATCAAAGTGAACGGATTTTTGAGGTATTTGTAAAGTGAGAGTGTGTCACATACCTCAACTGTCATGATATTTGTCATACGTAGTTACTGTCCACACAACTTGTGACAAGCTTTGTCTAACTCAATTTTCATAATTTTCAGGCAAAAATGAAGGTGACATGGAGAAGGCTACGGCCCTTATTGTGGAGGCGATTGGCAATGATGGAGTATGGACATAAATGATATTTCTCAAATGATTTTGCCAGAAAATATTACTCCAGTTAAGTATATAGTTGAATTGTTTTGCTGGCTAATTCATTAAATATACTATTCCTATTTCAGAAAACAGCTGCTGCAGAACGGTTGGCTATTAAGTTGGCAGTAAGAAGAATTAATTGCCGAAAACAATGTTTGGCGAGCTACGAAAACAACTCAATCTTTTGACGGCACAATCTTATAACTCTTATGACGGTAAATAAACAGCCTATGACGAGGATTTTTAAGCGTCTTCCGCGACGTCGTCGACGACTCTCCGAAGACGCATATGACGTCTACAGAATCGTTTCTACGACGGAGCCGTCTTACCTTCGACGACGACGTCGTAAGTCTCAAGTTATGACGCCTATGACATTTACAGAATTGACCCGCAGGTGTGTTACAGTCATCATTTTCTTCGAAATCACTATTAGGGACCTGAGTACTTGGACGAGATGCTATGTAAACTGATCGCAGTTCATCTGCAAGCTTAAGTATGAAGTTCCTTCTTGAAACGCTCTCTTTGGTAACTTCTTTATAGAGAAACCACGCATTCATGCCACAAAGATCTAGGATATTTTGAAAACATATAAAGGACAGCGCCTACTGCCAGATGTTGTTGAGTATTTTCGTGCCATATTTTACACCACATTTTGTTGTGTTGTAAAACTTTACTGACTCGGGGAGTTTATTCTCTCCTGGTAATGTCAATGAAAAGGTGAAGAGTGCGCAGAACCAATTCATTTTCTTTAACTTTCCCCTAATAACCTGTCAGTCATATCATGCTTCTTAAGGAGTGTTGTGTCATGCATCTGAAAACATTAATTTTTGGCGGATTCTGGTATTTATCGACGCACTCCGTTCATTGTTCCAACAAGACCTGTGCCTACCTCCTCTAATCTTTGGGCTAGTGGACGGATGTGAAAAAGTTGTCAGTAGTAATGTTCCGCCCCATTTTTAAGAACGGCTCAGCCAGCTTGATCACCACATGCTCTGACAGGGAAATATCACCAAGGCCCGTATCATCTTTGCCTAGGTAAACCATTACAGAGGTACTTCGACTCAACAACTGCGAGAAGCCAAACTGTTAACCCAAACTTATCCGGCTTACTAGCCATGTGGTGAGTACACCTAGCCTTCGATGGAAACAACTGTTCGTCGAGAGTAAAACATGGCCCGGGCACATAACATAATTTACTATTTTCAATGAAGCCATTCCATATTTCTGATACTACGGCAAACTTATCCGATTGCAAACGACTAGCTCTCGCTGATTTCATGTCGGACCTTATAAATCTCATTACTTCTCTAAATCTTTTTCTGCCCATAGTTTGGCCAAATATTGGTGGCCCCCATTTCGTTGACCAGAGTTCATCAATAACTCTGGCACCCAGAGCACCTCTGATGTAAATGAGAGCTATAAAGGTATCAAGTTCATTGAGGCTTATTGTTAGACTACAGTCATCAATTTCCAGTTGTCTTTTTGCATCAGAAACTGAGCATTTCTGAATGTTTTAATATTCCTTCGTCGAAATGTAACCACCAAGCACTGCTGTGACTATCCATACAGATAAATCGCTTGACATAAGGGGCCTGAGGATACCTTCAGTACATTTTGTTGCTGAAAGCTGTCTACTTTATGGGTGGAAAAAACTTGCTCAGTCCACTCTATTCGCCCATCCTTCCCTATCAATTGATTGCCGACAGTGAAAACATCTAAACACCTAAATTATCCACAGCAGAGAAAATGATAGCCAGAGAGGAGTCGGCACTACCATAAATTATGTCCTGAACGCTCCCGTACCCAAACGATCCCCCGTATTGTGTTCCGTCGTTAATGCTTTCAAATAACTTTCTCGGCTAGAAGAGTAAATGAAACAGCCATAGTCAAGTTTAGATCCCACCAATGCTTTGTATAATAGGAGTATTGTGGTGCGGTCTGCGCCCCATGTTGAATGTGATTAAAACCGTAAAATAATTAAAACTTTAAAACATTTATCCCTTAAAATTCGAATGTGTTCTCTCCGGTTGAGCCTAAAATCGAACACCATTCCGAGAAAGCCAACCAAATCAGCATATGGCAGTACTCTACCACCGAGTCTTAACTCAGGTGGTATATGGTACCCCCGTACACGATAAAAATGCATGAATTTCGTTTTTCCAGGGAGAAGCGAAAACCGTTCTTAAGGCACCAATCGTCCTGTTTGTTAAGGCACAACTGGACTTGCCTTGCGGCGATCGTTGGTTTGCTCGACCGGCAAAAAATTGCAAGGTCATCGACAAAAAATGATGCCGTGATCGGTGCCCTGATACATTCAGTCACGTCGTTTATGGCAATGGCAAAAAGCGTTACGCTGAGCACCGAACCCTCAGGGACGCCGCGACGTTTTCCTGGACGTAAGACTGGGAAAGGTGCTTGCCTATTCTTACTCTGAACGATCGGTCTTTCAAAAGATTTTAAATACAGATTGGGAGATTTCCCCTTAAACTCCAGCGATGTAATGTCATCAAGATTTTTCTCCGCCACACCATGTCATACGCCTTCTACAGATCAAAGAATACGGCAATGACATGCTAGCGGAGAAGAAAAGCCTCTTGGATGAAGTTCTCGCTCCTGACCTTCATGATAGGGAATTAGACATACACGCCGATTATCAAGCCTTGCCGTGGATGCGTCGTCACCCTCGACAGTTAGGTAAAATAGGGCGATGATTACTGCGCTTGTCACCTTTTAAGTTTAATGTTTACCACGTGAAGGGGAGCGAAAACGTGATCGCCGATTGCTTATCGCGCATGTTTGGGGAAGAAACCCAGGAAGAGCGAAATTATCTCGACGAGGCCGTTAGTGTCCTGCAGACAGCTCCCTTGTCTTTCGTGTCCATACTCGAGCATCAGCAACGAGACCCCGACTGCCAGGAACTTAATAATAAAATAGCTAGGGGGGAAAAGGTAAAAAACATGAAGTTGTGTCGGGGAGTTTTGGTGTTCAGAAACAAACGAGGGGGACGAAATAGAGTGTACATTCCGACAGCAATATGGGACATGATCATGGCCTATTTCCACAATTCTGTGACAGGGGGACATATGGGCTATCATAAGACGAGGAATAGAGTAGCTCGGGAATTTTACTGGCCTGGTCTAAACCGTGACATACTTCACTACGTCCGGTCGTGTCCCGATTGCCAAGCTGCGAAGCCGACGCAAAATACTCGGGTGGAATACCATTCGGCAGAGGTTCCGACTAAAATTTACGAACAGATTTTTATCGATTATATGGGACCCCTCCCTCGTGCCCGCAGTGGTCACACAACGATCCTGTAAGTCATATAAGCTTTTTCTAAGTACGTAATTTTAATACCTACAAGGAACATAACGGCTGCGAATACCGTGAATATGTTACATAGTAGGATGTTTGCAATTCTGGGGTTTCCATAACTCTTTGTTTCGGATAATGCTTCTATATTTACATTAGGGTTAATGAAGGATATGTGTTTCAAATATGCGATCAAGCACGTGACCACTTCCCCGAATTACCCGCAACCTTCGGAACGTTTTTTATGGAACGTTTTTTTTGCAATTTGAAAGCTACTCTCACAATTTTTCACCGTGATGCGCACGACTGGTGGGATGAGAACCTTCCGACCCTCGCTTTAGCTTTCAATTCAGCCGATCATGAATGCACGGGAAATACGCCAGCGAGCTTTTTTTTTTGGGTCGTGAACTGAATCACCCACTTGCTCTGCAGTGGTAAATAGACGAACAGATTATTCAGAACAACAAATTCGAAAATAAATGGTAGGAAGCGATAAAAAAGTTGAGGCGAGCAAATAGGGTCGTTGCCACCCGGTATAATCAGGGACGCCAGCCTCAACCATTTTCCGTAGGGCAGTTGGTATCCTGTAAAAAATACCCCCAAAAGTTTAGCAGCGAATAAGAGCGCTAAATTGCTGGCGAAATGGGAGGGGCTTGTCAACATTATGAGATTTACAAGTCCCGTAACAGCCGAATTAGGAGATCCAAAGACGGGCACAATAAAACGGTGGTGCCATGTCTCACAGGTTCAGCCGTTCTTCGCGCGAGAGTGAGAGACACCCCCTGTATTCGTCTCCATCATCCCAACCCTTTAACCATCCCTTTCCGCCTTGTCTTCCCCTCCTCACCTCCATTTAGGCTGGCTTTCGCCGTCCCTGGAGGGGCCGAGGGGGTCGCCCTGAGTCTATCCGGTTACTTTTTTTAAATCTCTACAGCTCTGGCGGGTGATCGAGGGTGAAGTTGACCCAGGGGTTGTTTAATTTCACCCCTGACTGTTAGAATTCGGGTTGCTGGTTACCGCGCGAATTATCGCCCCTTTGTCGGAGCGACTATTCGGCGTTTAAATCTCTCCAGGCATTTGTTTTTCTTTTTTTACCATGTACCCTGATGCATATTTTGTGGTCGTCTATTGTTTTGTTGTTCGTTGCCCATGTGGGTATCTTGTATTTTGATTACTGTTCAAAGACAAATATTTTCCGGCAAAAGCCTGTCGGTCTGTTTAAAATGTTACGTCTTGTCGGGGCTTAAGAGTCACCCCTTACTTCCCCAACCTATTCTTCGGCGGAAAACTGGAAAGGCTCGTATGAACCACTTCATGGACGGCCCACAGAGCCGCATAAATTGAGGAGGACAGCGGAACTTTATGCCGAGGGGGGCGCACAGTGGGGTACGGAGGTAGCACTCACTTTCAAAATCGTATAACTTATGAATGAATTGAGATATTAACATTAATATTTTTTCATGTGAAAGCTAAAACCCTAAGGAATAGAGGAAAAATATTTGTCAAAGGAAAAATAGCAATTAAAGTCTGAGGAATGTGTGCGGATGCCGTAATTTTTTCCAACTATTTTAATAGACTAAAATTAATCAGGAAAAATAAATGTTTAATAAAAAAAATTACAAATTACTATTTTTCTCATATTCATTGATAATAATATTTAACCAAGTCGAAATAATATATTTATTTATTTTTGTTATGAAAAACGTTTTATTAATAAATTAAATGATTAATGTAGTATTCACTAGAAAAATTTTAAAAGCAGATTTGTAATCTTCGAGTGAAATATAGCACAAAAGCAATGATGTGTTTTTTACATGTAGTAAATAGTTGAGCCACAAGTCGATTTCAATGGATCGAGTCGCGCGACAAGCTAATAGTTGACCCAGCGCGCGCTGCACAATGTCAACAACAAGATAAAATGAATTACGTTGTATAACGTTCATAATCGTTAATCTCCGTCCAGTTTCAAGATATCTTTGAAAATCATATGTCGATACAAATCTAAGAAGTGTATCTATTGATAAAAATGCTGTTGCACGCTTTATTGCAAAATCATTATGAAAATTTAATTTTTCCGACCGAATTATATATGACGAGAAATCGGAATTCTGTATAGTAGTAGTAGTAGAAATAAGTTTTTTAGGGGTGCGTCGACTACAGGGTCATTTGCACCGCTCATAGTTCCTAACGTAAAAAGAAGCTAATTTTCTTGTTACAAGTATTTAGTATAGAAAGGTCTCCGGTCGTTTGACATTACAAGAGTTTCATTATACCCGTATTTATGATATAGAGGATAACATTGTTGATGGCATCTATATTATTACCCAGGACGGTTTGAATTTCCTTGTTTTCAATTAGTCTCCTACGTTGGTATGAGTATTTCACGCATTCTAGCAGAATGTGTCTCACAGTAAGATGGCAGTCGCAGCTATCACAGCGGGGGACCTGTTTCTCTTCGGTGAAAAGATATGCGTGTGTGAGAGCGGTATGGCCTATTCTAAACCGAGTGAGGGCGACCTCTTCCCTACGACTGTTCCTCACTGAAGTGGCCCATGCAGATGTTTCCACTTTTATGCCTCTGAGTTTATTGCCAACGACGTTACTCCACAGCCCTTGCCATTGCTTCATGCATACTCTCTTCAGTTCGGCTCTTAGATCGTCGGAGGAAATTTTCTCGAAATCGGTGGTGAGTTTATTTAGTGCCTCCTTCGCTGCTGTATCCACCATCTCATTCCCTCGAATTCCAACATGCCCCGGGATCCACATAAAAGAAACTTTAATACCTTTCCTACTCAAGGAGTAGAGGGTATCCTGTATGGTCTGCACCAGGGGATGGAAAGGGAAGTAATCTGAAATGGCATGGAGTGCACTTAAAGAGTCTGAGCAGATAAGGTAAGACTCGTGTCGAGTTATATTTGCCAGAGCGAATTTTATGGCAAGGAGTTCTGCACTGTATATACTACATAGAGGGTTGAGTTTAGCTTGGACCGTGCCGTCATGTTGGGAAATGGCTGCACAGGCACAAGCTGACTCGGATTTTGAGCCGTCAGTATAAATAGGGATGAGCCCAGGATGGCGATCGAGAAATTCATTAAAAAGGAGCCTGTACTCCGAGTCCGAGGTTGATGACTTTGGATTCCCCGCTAAATAAAAACTAACTTCCGGCCGAGGAATGACCCATGGCGGATTAGTTGAGCACCCTTGACCGATAACCTCGGGTAGTCGAAATCCTAACTCCTTGATAAAATTGCTGAGCCTCACCCCAAAAGGCTTCGTAGATCTTGTCCTTCGGTTAAAAACATCTCTTAAGTTGAGGTTTAAAAATAGCGTTGAAACACGGGTGCTCTTTCATCGATAAAATCTTGGCGGCATAGTTGCACATTAAAATGTTCCTGCGGGTGGACAGAGGTGGTTCTCCCGAGTCGGCGTAAATACTTGTAATCTGGCTGGTTCTGAATGCGCCAGTGGCCAGCCGGAGGCCAGCATTGTGCTCTGTCGTCAAAGGCCTTAAATACGACTCTCGGGTCGAAGAGTAGGCCAACGACCCATAGTCAAGTTTAGACCTTACCAAAGCTCTATACAACAAGAGCATCGTGGTGCGGTCAGCACCCCAAGTCGTGTTTGCTAAAACTCTCATTATGTTTAAAATTTTAAAACATTTATCCCGGAGAATAGAAATGTGTTCGCGCCAATTCAACCGGTAGTCAAAGGTGAGTCCTAAAAAGCGAGTAGTCTGAACAAATGGCAGCTTCTTACTACCGAGGAACAAGGACGGTAGAGGGAAAAGTCCACGTACCCGGTAAAAGTGCATACATTTTGTCTTTTCCGCCGAGAAGCGGAGACCATTGCTTTTGGACCATTTCTCGATTCGATTAAGGGTCAACTGCATCTGCCTCGTCGCGGAATGGAGGGTGGATGACTGGCAGAATACTGCCAAGTCTTCGACGAATAGAGACCCGATTACCGGAGGTTTTAAACATTCCTCAATACTGTTAATTGCAATAGCGAAGAGTGTAACACTTAAAATACAACCTTGTGGAACGCCGTTTTCTTGAGTACGAGAGCTTGACAAGAAGTTGTGGACCCTAACTCTAAAGACTCGTTCCTCTAAGAAATTTTTTACAAAATTTGATAAGTTTCCCCTAAAACCCCATTCATGAAGTGCTTTTAAGACCTTATGTCGCCACAATCGGTCATACGCCTTTTCTATATCGAAAAATATACCTATAACGTGCTGCCGGAGCAAGAATGCCTCCTGTATAAAGTTGGAACTTCTAACGAGATGATCCGTTGTCGATCGGTTGTGGCGGAATCCACATTGGATTTTGGATAGAAGGTCTCGTCTTTCCAGATACCAAACCAGTCGTCGGTTAACCATTCTCTCCATTATTTTGCATAGGCTACTTGTGAGGGATATGGGGCGGTAGCTCCCAGGATCGCTGCGATCCTCACCATATTTAGGGACGGGGATGACTATGGATTCCCGCCATGCATCCGGGAACGACCCCTCGCACCAGATCTGATTGAATGTTTTCAGCACATCGGCTAAAGCTGTAACGGGAAGATTACGAAGGAAGGCATAGTGAATGTCATCGCTTCCAGGGGCTGTGTTCCTAGAGCATGCAAATGCAGATTGAAGTTCCCATAGATTGAAGGGCTCATTGTACGGAGATACTGCCCTACTACCGAAATTAAGTGGGGCTGCCTCAGCTATCCGTCTTACATACATGAAGGCCTGGTATTAATTTTTGGAAGAGCTGATGTCAGCGAAGTGCTCCACAAATGTTTCAGCAACTTCTTGCTTGGTTGTTATTATTTTGGGACCTACCTTTAGGGCAGCGACAGCAGTAGACGTTCGGGTTCCCGCGATCTTATTCACCTTTTCCCATACATTCGATATATGAGTTCGGCAGTTAATTTGAGATGCATATGAGATCCATGAAGCCTTTTTGGCTTCACTTATTATCCGCCTAGTTTTTGCTCGTAGTCGGCGAAAGGCTGCCAGGTTCATTGGCGTTGGGTACTTTTGAAAGTTCTTAAGCGCCCTTTTCCTTTTACAAATGGCAGCTGCACAATCTTTATTCCACCAGGGGACTGGTGGTCGCCTTAAGGCTATCGATACCCTTGGAACGCTAGCTTCGGCAGCACCTATTATAGCTTTCGTAAGTGTTAAAACATTTTCAGGGCCATTGCGATTGTCGTCAAATGTAAAATTAAAATTGTTTCTAAAATGAGGCCAGTCACCCTTTTTAATCGCCCAAGTACGGGGCATGTTAAAATCACGAATTTGTCTACTTGGTTTCGAAATAAAAATCGGGAAGTGGTCACTCCCACAAAGGTCATTATGAACTGACAGTTGCAATCTGGCTCCTAAATTACAACTGTAAAAACACAGGTCTATAACCGAGAACTCTCCGTTATAACTATTAAAACGAGTGTGTTCGCCATTGTTGAGTAAAATAAAGTTAAAATCATTGATGAATTTGGCTATTAGTCTTCCCCTCATATTACCTTGTGCTCTGCTGCTTCCCCAGAGGGAGTCATGAGCGTTAAAATCCCCTAGGAAAGCATGTGGTTTTGGAAGCTGAGCGGCTAGTGACTCAAGGGCATGCCTGTTCACTGGTGCCCACTGGGGCAGGTAAACGTTACAGAAGGTCATAATCTCGGGGGTAGCCATCGAGACGGCAATAGCCTGTAGAGGGGTTCTTAAGGTAACCTGAGAAGAGTAAAGGTTCTCCCGGACAGCTATTGCAACTCCTCCTTGGGCTCTATTGCCACTAACATCATCAAACCGATATGTTATAGCCTTTTAATGAAATTCTGTCAGATGGTTTTAGATGAGTTTCCTGCAGACATACGCAGGATGGATTAAAATCTCTAATTAGAGCATCCAGCTCCTCCTTATGTCGGTATAAACCGTTACAGTTCCACTGTAAGGTTTTAAACATTAAATAAATAAATAATATATAAAAATATTTATCAAATCCAAGAGTGGTCGACTATGATCGCCGCAGTCTCACCTTCCCCTTTTCTTGGGGTTTACTCGGGCATTTGAAGTGCATGGCTACTTCGGAGGGATCGGCATCCATCATATCGTCCGATATGGCGTCCTCCTCAAGGTCAGGTTTTTTTGAATGAGCTTTGCGGTGGAGCGATTTGGCCTTGCTGGATGAAGGCGAGCTTTCTCCAGAAGAATCGCTCTCCGCTGTAGCCTTAGCCATATTTTTTTTAATTTTTAGGTTGGTTACCTGAGTAGGATTTTTGGGTTTAGCGGGCAGGAATACGCCTTTACAGGGGCCGCACACAGATGGCGTATGTGTTTGCAAGGCAGCGTCCTGATATTTTTTGGCGGTCACCTGACTATAGGACTGTCCGGAGAACACTGGGTGAAGAGCTCTGAATTCCTTCTTGGCCTCGCCGTAGGTAACTTTCTTTGTGGTTTTTATTTACTGTATTTTTTTTTCTTCCACAAATACGGGACACGATGTGGACCAGGCTGGATGATCTTTCTCGCAGTTGACACATTTCTCTTTTTCCTTACAATCTCCTTCATGCTTTTGTAGAGAGCATCTTCCACAGAGTTCCTCTCCTTTGCAATTCGAAGATGTATGGCCATACCTTTGGCAACGAAAGCATCGCATTGGCTTAGGAATGAAAGGTCGCACTGGGATTGAGTTGTAGCAGACATAGACAGACGCGGGAAGTTTCGGGAGGGCGAAGGTTAGGACAAGGCTGTTCGTGTCCTTCAAGGTACCACTTCGCCTCGTTTTCAAGCGACGGACCGATACCACCTTCTGATCTTTGAGGCCTTCTTTTATTTCATCCTCGGTACAATCTGAAAGTTCCCATGATGTTATAACACCGTCACATGTGTTAAGTGACCTATGGGGTTCCACTTTCACCGGTACTTGGAAGAATTCCTTTGTCTCCACAAGTTTCTTTGCCTGTCTACTTTGCTTAACCTCGATGAGGAAAGAACCTGATCGAAGTCTTTTCGCCGTTTTCACGTCACCCACTAAACCCTGAATTACTTTGGCGACCACGAAGGGAGAGAATTTTTTCATAGCTCCTTCTTCAATACTGCTCACCACAAGAAAAGATGGATAATCCTCCGTTTCAAAGATGCTGTTGTCGACACACAGCCTTTTACAAGGTTGAGCCACCTCAAGAGAAGCAGCAGGGATTTTGTTTGGTGTACCCATGGGAAATTATTATTTTCATCTCCAGGCTTCCCACCCACCATGGAGCCCAACATGGGGACGATGCACCGCCAGCCGATGCAGAGCGTCAGGACTACCTGGAGATATAGTCGTGCCCTCCGAGAATGCTCTTTGCAGTGTCCCTTTGGCTCACGGCTATCCCATCCTGGCGTACGCTCGAAAGGAGCCGCCAAGCTCCCCAGCCGCCAGGAGCCGATTGACCGGGAATAGGCTAGTTCCCGGCCGCCCGTCTAGGAGAGGCAGGGGCCAAAGTGGAGTGTTGGGGGCGTCTCCCCTCCCACAGGGGAGGTCCCCTCAGCCACCAGGTTCCCCGTTCCCTTCGACACGGGTCGCCGCGCACGGCAAACACGCGGGTGGGCTAAGGCAAGATAATATTGCCTCGCACAGACAGTCAAGCCCACAAGACTGTCCGGACGCTACCCTAGCGAAACGGGGGTTTGTTTTCGGGGTTGTCTCCCCGCCCTTTTAGCCGCCTCTTACGACAAGCAGGGATACTGCGGGAGTATTCTCAATCCCCCTACCCGCAGGGGGAGGAAATTCTGTATTATGCCCATCAAAATCGTGAATCGCGGCCACGATTAAAGATATCTTCAAAGATATTATGTCGTTACAAAGCTGAGAAGTGTACCTATCTATTGAGAAAAAAAAGCTTATTGATAAAAAGATTATGAAAAATGAATTTTTTAAGCGTTCCTATGCGACGAGCTATCTATGTTATTTACCCATAAACCTTACACCTTGGAGTTCACTCCTAATCCGTGCGCCAACCTAAGGATCATTTCTCTATACTTATCACCTGAATATAAGTACTTCCGATTTTCCTTACGCAGATCAGTTTTTCTTCGGTATTCTCATCGAAAGGTGTTCGCATCGTGTTACTTTGTGTGTGTCAGTAGAATGCTTGCTAAAATGAATTCTATATTTAAACCGCGTGGACGTCCGAAGAAAAAATCGAAAATCAGTGTTAATGCTGGACGAAAACCAGCTGAAATTAGTGAGCCAGTGTCGCATAGTACGCTGTATAGAAGGGTGCTGGAGATTACTTGTAATGAACGGTACAACGTTACCATAGTGCGAATCGCTTTATCAATTATGGGAAAGCGTTATGTACCTACACTAGAGACTAGTGCAGAGGAGCTGCAGCAGCCTACTGTGGACCCCATGAGGCATACTAAGGAGTCTGCTCTACTCTTGTATTTGGAGCTCGATTTTACAAAGCATTCATATGAAGGGCTAGTGACAGATGCTCGTTTAAGGCAATGCTATATTTATCCAGGATATCAGGATAATTCCTTAGCCAAACTAGACTGCAGAGTTGCAGAATATTTTAACTCTGAAAGAGAAGTTATAGTAACGCTT
Source organism: Pyrrhosoma nymphula (assembly GCA_963573305.1). Taxonomy (NCBI): domain Eukaryota; kingdom Metazoa; phylum Arthropoda; class Insecta; order Odonata; family Coenagrionidae; genus Pyrrhosoma; species Pyrrhosoma nymphula. The sequence goes on along the minus strand of OY754333.1, from coordinate 80,908,809 downwards.
CAGGACATGCTCAACAAATCAAGTCAACGATTATGTGAAGCAGTTATTACAAACTGGACTGAGCAAGACCTACTTGATCTAGAGATGGTAGTGACTGTGGGTTTTGATAGATCTTCCGGACACGTCAACCCGCACCAGAAATATAACAGTGCTGAAGAGAAGAATTTCAATTCGCATCAATCACTTTATGTAAGCTCGATGCTTCTTGTAGAGCTTAAGAGTAATTATTACAGTGTACATTGGACAAATCCAACACCTCAGTCAGTAAGATTTTGCCGCCCGCTGCGCATGGCCGTTGAAAAAGAAGACGATATCACCATCCGTGCAGATTATGAGCGCCTCACGAATTAAATATCTGCGCTCGTGAGTTACGAGTTTCTTTTATGTAAAGGAAAACAAGTGCACGTGCGATACTCCGTTTCGCAAACCATGTTTGATGGGAAGTGTTTAAATGTCATCGTGGGAAATACAGCTACTTCAAGGTGCCCAATATGCCTTACATCATATCATCGCTTTTCTCAAGACAGCGATGCATTTGAGCCAAGAGAAGAAGCATTGCAGCATGTCCTTGGTTTACTAAACTGCGAAATAAAATGCTTGGAGAATTTTTTGTATATGTCGTAAAGGTTGGAGACAGAAATGTGGGATAGCAGAGCAGACCAGAAAGGTCAGTTAATTAATTTCCGCTATATACCTTAATGACTTGCATACAGTTTACAAACATTGCCTAAAGATAAAAATAATTACATCTGTTATAGTACTCGCAGAGCAGCGCAAACATCAGGTGCAACAGGAGTTGTATGCAAACTTAGGATAAGAGAGTGGATCAAGTTATCCAAGGGAAAGGTTAGTCATTATGATTGATTTATAATTAAATAGAAATTAATATTTTATATTCAAGAAATAAACAAGTACTTTTATTACATCTAGGTACTACAAATACTGGAAACCTAGCTCGGATTTGTTTTGCTGACTGCGAAGTTTTTGCCACTTCATTAGGTTTAAATAAACATTTAATAAAAAATATCGCCACTGTACTTGAAGTATTCAGAAGCCGCAAAATATTGAATTTGGACAAGCTGGAAATATTTCGCAAGAATATATATCGTCAGCATTACACCTTATATCCTTGGGCACGCATGAATACAACGATGCATAAGCTTCTGCAGCATGGATGCCAAATAGCCAGAAAGTTTCCTCTTTCACTGAGCTATTATGCTGAAGATGCCAACGAAAGTACGCACAAAATGAATCGAAAAGGTTGGACTCGGCGTTCTCGAAAAAACAGTCGACAAAATCGATTGGATGATATATTTAACAGGGCTGTATACTTTTCCGATCCGATGATTTCAATAGTGAAAGTTGCTGTTCGAGTGCAGAGAGTGAAAAGGAAATCAATGTCCTTGGAAGCAAGGGCATTTATGAAAGAAGGGTGAGACTTAATTTTCAGTATTAAACTTGACAAAAATAATAATCCTATTGTACACCATATTATGACTAGAATTATTATTTACAGAGAGAACGCAGACATCGACAGCGATTTCTCCGATTATTAATCTATGTATTAATTAAATTGATATTCTATCATGATTGTTAATGTTTCAATTATTATTTTGGATTGTTACTGTCTATGGATTGTTACTGTATGTTTATCGTTAGTAGATGAATTATTATTGTTGAATTGTTATTAATAGACTGACCTTAATAAAGTTAATAATTAATCGGCCACATCATGAGGCATGATGGCCTAATGAATAAAATCGTCGAGGGAAAAGTGGACGGAAAAGGAGGACTCGGGCGAGAAGAGCTGCGTCAAACCAATCGTATTCCAATAAAACCAATCCACCGTATTGTGATATGCCAGAGTAGAAAGAAAAGATGTTATTTTGTAAAAATCATCAGCCTTTAGTTGCCGTTTTGCTAATAGCTCGCCGAAATCTGTTACTTTGCCGCCTGGCTTCCGGAGCGCCATCTCACGGACAGGCTAAAAGTTTGCTGATATAAAGGAGCGGGGGGTCATTGTTTCACCAAACTATATATGGTGAAGTGCTCTTTTCATTGCTCAGTGACAGTGATTGATATTGTGATTTCAAATTCTCTTGCAATGCCAACTGTGAGGGAATACTTTCACGTTTTACGTGAGAAATGGGTTGCTAAGAATAGCTCGCGTTGTCAGCATTTATATGAGTAAATGATAAGGTTAGTTCCCTTGAACATAATGGGATATTGTATTAAGTGATTCTATCTATGCAATTATGACTCTTTGGAATGCCTGTCTAACTTGGCTGTTTTACTGAAAGGTCACAAGGTATGACGGAAATGAAAGAGGAAAGAAAATTTCAAATTCAAAATCGAATTTATTCCTTCATCACTCGAGCATTCCAGAGATGGGAAAAGAGCCGGAGAACAATGCAGTTATTTTTAAAAAATAACGCTGAGTAGCTGGACTCAGAAATAGATTTTGGACAGGGAAATGTAGAGCCAGAGCAAGTGTTTGTGGAAAATCCTCAACCAAGTACTTCCGTTAAGCACGGCACTTTGGAGGATATTTTACGCATGGATAATTTAATCTGCGGAACTTAAATTCCCAAACGCGATAATCTCTTTGTTTTATTTGAGAACAAGCGATTATAACCTACTAAGCCCCTGCCTTTTACTAGGTATGAGTCGTCCGAGTAAGATGTTTGAGACCCTCAGCGAGCGATCAAAACGACGGAGGACTTCTGACTTGGTGGATACCAACACTACCAATGAATTGGTGTTTGCGACAAGCACGAGTCTTCGCGCTAATAAGCAGGGCGATGCAGCACAATTGGTGGATGAAGTCATTCAGGGAAGCCCCAGTAGAGCCAAAAACATCAGACAGGCGTGGAATACACACGGATCTGGAAAGAATTCTATGCGCCCGTATTCTGCAGACGAGGCTCTGAACTTAATAATAGAGGCAAAACTGACTAAACATCAGTACCTTGCCATAAGAAGCGGGGCTAATGCGCATAACGCAAGTAACCTGTATACATCTTATGAGGAAATTATCTTGGCAAAAAAACGTTGCTATCCTCATGAGGATTGCATAGAAATCTTAGACAACTGTTCTGATATCACTCTTCAAGCCCTGCTCGATCTTACAGTGCATCGTACGCTGCAGTCCCAGGAGCCTGTTCTAAAAACCCTCGACCCTAGCCAGCGTAACAGCATGGTCCTTATCACAAAGTGGGGCTGTGATGGCAGTAGTGGACACTCTATGTAAAAACAGAGGACCAACAAGGAATTTGATGATAGCAGCTTGTTCTTCATATCATTGGTTCCCCTGCAATTGTACACTTATGACAATGAGTCAAGAAAAATGGTGGTGTGGCAAAATCCAAGACCCTCCTCGACAAGGTATTAATTATTTAACAATTAAAATTGGTTCAGATAAAATATTTTGACACACACATGACCAATCGTATTTTGTGCTTAAAATATGAGCATAACGTGGTACCTTTATTGCAAGTATTGCAGAAAGTATAACGACACAATTTGTGAAAGAAACGACATCTCACATACTTTCCGCCACAGAACTCGTCAAATTGGAGGTAAAACATCTACTTCCAACAAAATCTGTTTCCGGTCAACATTTTTCTGTGAAACATGATTTACGAATGATTATGATCGATGGGAAAGTTTGTAATGCTTTGACTAACACCGTGTGCACGCAGAATTGTAACGTGTGTGGAGCTAAACCGCGTGAAAAGAACGATATCGATGGTGTTATTCAAAGAAGCATTAGTTACACCGCATACCAACTCAGAATTCCTGTATTGCATACAAGGATAAGAGTTTTTGAATGCTTGCTCCTTATTGCCTATAAGTTGGATATTAAGAAGTGAAAAGTTCACTGAGAAAACGATAAAAAAAGTGTGGGTGAGAGAAAAGCAAAAATTCAAACCGCTTTCAGAGAAGCAATTGGCTTAGTTGTGTAACGTGGCGGAATCGGGTTACTAAGACAGCCGATCTGAAGGAAGTAGCCAAGCCGGCTAAGGCAACAAATCCGGCAAAAAACCAAAACTCCACCACTAATTCGATCGATTCTCCAAAGAAGAACCAATCAAAATGCACCGCCGCTGAAGAAGCGCGAAAAGATTTCATCTCCCGGCCCCTCCAGACTAGCTAAGCTAGTACCACATGAGTCGATGGAGGAGGACGAGAGTCCTTCGGAGTCTGAAGTCCTCGCGAAAAAAAGGAGAGGAAACACCGTATTCGACGATGATTCTTCTAATTTTTATATTATTCATTTATTTATTACATATTTTGGCTTTAATATTACAGTGGAACTGTAATGGTTTTTATAGGCATAAGGAGGAGCTGGCCATTTTAATACGGGATCTTAACCCATCTTGCATAAGTCTGCAAGAAACCAATTTTAAAACTACCGACAACGATCTTTTAAAAGGGTTTAAAGTTGTTAGATTTGACACCAGTGGCCAACGTGCCCAGGGCGGAGTGGCAGTTGCTACGCGGGAGGCCCTTTACATCTCCCGAGTTCAGCTGACGCCTTTTCAGGCGGTCGGAGTGACGGTCCATGCTCCACAGGCTGTGACGTTATGTAATGTTTACTTGCCTGAGGGGGCACCGGTTACCCGATTTAATCTTGAAGCCGTTATTCGTCAGCTACCGATACTTTACGTTTTATTAAGGGATTTTAACGCTCACGATACCCTTTGGGGTAGTTCTTGGGAGCAGTGCAACCGTAGGGGCCAGGTTTTATCTAATTTTATCAAAGATTTTAACTTACTTTTAATGAAGAATGGGGAACACACCCGTTTTAACTCTATTCATGGTCAGTTTTCTACAATCGATCTTTGCAGCACGTCGAGTATCTTGATGAACAAGCTTCATTTGACTGTTCACAACGATCTTTGTGGGAGCAATCATTTTCTCCTTTTAATACTTAAGAGAAAATAATTTTAATGCAAACTGTATCATGCCGGGCAACTGGATTGTCCGGAAAGGCAATTGGCCGGTTTTTAAGGACACATTTAATTTTAAGCATTAAGAAAGCCAAAACGGTGTTTTAAACATTGATAAATTAACGTGCAGCATCATTGAAGCAGCCAACAGCAGCGTTCCAAAGTCAGTGCGACACATTCTCAGGCCTGCAGTCCCGTGGTGGAACGAGGAATGCGCAAGAGCCAGCCATTCATCAGCGCAAGAAGGCGCTACGGATTTTTAATAAATTTCCCACGGAGATGAACCTAGCCTCCTTTAGGCACCTCCGAGCCAAAGCTCGCAAAATTGTGAAGGAAGCAAAAAAAGCCTCCTGGACGGAATATGTGAGCGTTTCTACGTGTCTCTGACTGACCGTTACACCCTGTTTTTGCTCATTTTTTTCCCCTCTGACTTAATACAAATCAATGTGGGAACTTTCTGGTGGTTTCATCCTAAAGTAAGTTAGTGAAAGCATACACTGGCTTTGGTACTACCCTGTGACCCCGGTAGAACCGGAGATTTTTTACTTCAAAGTCGTCGTTACTGACTGACAAAAATGAAACTCCGTTTTGTGACATTGTCACTCTTCTGAGGATTGCTCTGAAATTATGCAAGATTTAGAAAAACCACGAAATACGTAAAATAGTTCTAGGTATTGCCCGAACGTGTACGAAAGCTTGACTTTGCAAAAGCAATGGTTTCCTCTCTTTGGTCATAAAACCGGGTTGTTACTGACTGACGGGAATTGTCACTGACTGACGCATGTGATTTTATGCTTGTAAACTCTTATTTTCCATGGAATTAACATTACAAAATATAAATATATTGCACACAAAAGTCATAGAAATGAAACATAAACATCTTGTATCCATTGGCAGAAATATTACTTCGATTTCAAGTCGAAGGCTCACTTAAAGTGGTGAGTACGCCTAGCACTGTGATCTACAGTCAAAGGAGACACTTTAATTATATTTCTACCAACTACCTCCACATGGTGAACAAGAGAGTGTTCCGTATGGGTTTAATGCCGTGCCACTGTTGGTCCAGGATTTGTTTGGAGGCAGAAATGTCGTCTTCAGGGATCTCTGAAAATGTTATTCTCTTTCTGTTTTTACTACACACTTGCACAAAGCTAGCGGCACTCATTACAGCAGTACCCGACTTGGAAGCTACCCAGGCCATGTTTTTGGCTTTACCCCCAACTGCGTCAACAGCACCTTTGCCATGATATGATTCAAAAAAATTCCATTGCATGGAAATTCCGAATATTTCGGACAGATATGTTATGTTACATAGGGTGTATATATTTTTAAATTGGCTTGAAGAGCCATCTGAGTAAATTATTAACTCTTCCATGTCAGGTTTTACCACCATTGCCTCTCCAAGAAGATATTTTAATGCAGAGTCAACATGGTACTTATCCTGATCCGTTTTGACACATGCCAGAGCGTAAGATTTTTTTTCAATGGGTCCGTTTGGATCCGTTTTGTACCATAATACAGCTGTGAATATTGAAACCTTTTTATGACCCCAGTGAGCACTCTGAATCTCATTCAGGTGCTGACACTCATACCTGTTCGCAAAGTCAACCTGAGCTACTACCTGTTTGGCCGCAATATTCTCTTTGGCATGTTTGAACGACTCGCTTTGCTGACGCTTCACTTATGTATGGCTCAAGAAAAACGGTAAGCTATCAGTTAGTATTTGAAAGCACTCAAGGACTGTCCCTTTTTTATCATTCAAATTTACCCATTTATTTTCACCAGCCTCCCACCGGTTCCATTCGCAGGTATCATTTGCCACGTCGTCGGTCATTTCAATAAAGGCGAATCCTGGACAATGTTCGCATCCCGACTGCATGAATTTACTAGATGTATTCATGTATTTTAATTCATCGTATTCCCCGCTTTGCTTTCTCCTCACACGATACTCACGCTGCCTCTCTGCTCCCGTCTTTGCCATCTTGACCAACGCTGAGGTATGCCACGTGTAACGATTGCAGATCTAAACAATCATTCCACTCCTATGTCCCGTTTTCACAACAATTGTACCGACGCGACGTCCTAACACTACGTGCGTTCCAACGACAATGAAGGTGACGGTGGTCCTCGGGAAGCCGAAGTCAACAATTGACAAACAAAATACAATGCTCCGCTGTGTAAACAAATAATTTAGCAAGGAGAGTAAAACTGATATATCATTATTACTTGAGGAACATGTTATTCTAGGAATTAAGTGTACCAGTCGGGGGCAGTGAAGCGCACGCACCGAAATTTGAAACTTACAGCGTTACGAAAAGTTAAAATGTCAGTCAGTGACGGCGCTCAGGAACTAAAACGGTGAATACTGGGGAATTTTTTTTTCCGATCTTTCATCCTTGGGATGGTGTTGATTTGGATACGGAACGATTTTTCTCTCGCATCCCTCGATTGCTGTGAGCGGAAAAAAATGTATGTCACTCGTCACTGACTGACACCAAAACGACGCACTGTTGCGTTACATTCCTCTGCATGAACATGCGACTTCCAATTATCGATGCAATGGATTAATAAGTCACAGTCATGACTGGGGAGGATGATTTACTGGAAATTTTTATATAAAAATCGTATCTTATTAGCGAAATCTTCTGTAGTAGAATGACTCTGTGAACGGCATCACTTGCACATATGAAACGAGAGCTCACTTCCACAGCGCTTTTGTAAATAATGGTTAGTATACATGGAAAAACAAGTACGGAACATAAAACTTTGGAATATTTTCTCCAAATAAGGATTTTGAACGGTCCATTTATCTCAAATTTAATTTTTGAACGCCAGTATGACAGTTATGTAGAAACGCTCATGTATCCAGCATTAATTACAGAACACCCCTGGCACATATCTGGAACAAGGTATAACGTATTTCGGGAAATCATTATCAGCTCAGCGTCCCTTTCCTCAACGTCGGCGGCAATGTATTGATATCTCCGTTGGCTATTGGTGAGATCTTCGGTCAGTTACTCACCAAAACATGTAAGTGACCACACGTATGAGGAAACCTTCCTCTCCATCAAGAGACACACAGAATCCTCCCCACTCATATTTACTGAGAAGCGTACAGTGGCAGAGTATACTATCCCTTTCTCCCTCTGGGAACTACGTTCTGTCATTGAAGACTCCCGAGACAGCCAGTTACAAAGTGGACAAACAGTTTTCCCTGGAGAAAAAACAAAGCCGTTTCTTTGTGTCCACCGGTGTAAACTATTAAGTGTCAGTTGGATCTGTCTGGAAGCAGTGAGAAGTTTGGATGATCGGCAAAAAATCGCCAAGTCATCGACAAACAATGATCCAATTACCGGGGTTTTTATGCAATCCGCAATATCGTTGATTGCGATGGCAAATAGTGTTACGCTTAGCACAGATCCCTGAGGTACGCCGTTATTTTGCCTATAAGGTCCAGTGAGGTGCTGTTCTATTTTTACCCTGAAAATTCGTTCGAATAAAAATTTTCTGATAAAAATCGGCAGACTGCCCCTGAAACCCCACTCATGCAGCGTGCTTAAAACCTTCCGCCGCCAGACTCGATCGTAAGCCTTCTCCAAATCGAAGAAGACCCCGATCACGTGCTGGCGGAGGAGAAAGGCTTCCTGGATGAAATTGTCGATTCGAACTAGGTGGTCCATGGTGGAGCGGCCCCGACGAAATCCGCACTGAATTCTGGATAGAAGGCCTCGGCGCTCTAACCACCAAACGAGCCGCCGGTTCACCATCCTTTCCATTATTTTGCACAGGCAGCTGGTTAGAGAAATGGGTCGATAACTGTTCGGGTCACCACGATCTTTGCCCTGCTTTAGGATGGGGATTACTGCTGACTCCCGCCATGTTGATGGAAAGCCACCTTCAATCCAGAGCTGGTTGAAGGTGTGGAGGACCTCCAACAATGCCTTTTCCGGAATATTACAGAGAAAGGCATTGTGGACCTCGTCAAGACCCGGAGATGTGTTGCCTTAGTCGGCAATGGCAGACTTTAATTCCCACAGGGAAAAAGGAAGGTTATAGTCCGCTACACGTCGCGACTCATTGTAATTGATAGGGATCAATGCGCAGCGCTCTTTTATGTGTAAAAAATTCTTGTCGAATGCGTCGTCGCTGCTAGATCTGGAGATAAACTGGCCAAATGCCTTTCCGATGTCATGTGGTGATGTTAGAACTTCACCACTGACTTTAAGAAAAGAAACACCTAGCTGCTGCTGATTGCCTGATAGACCCCTTACCTTGCGCCATACCTGTGCAATTGGTGTCCTGCAGTTGACACCGGAGACAAATTTCATCCAGGAAGCTCTTTTTGCATCCCTTACGACCTGTCTAGCTTTCGCTCTCAGTCGTCGGAAGGAGGATACATTTCTTTCGGTGGGGTATTTATTAAATATTCGCAACGCTTTTTTACGTTGGCGAATAGCTTTCGCACAGTCATCATTCCACCACGGTACCGCAGGCCTAGTAATTATACGGCGAGAGCGTGGTACGCTGCTGTCTGCAGCTTCGATGATACTTGCAGTCAAATTATTAACATTTTCAACACTATCATTGGTTTCGTCATATTTGAAATTAAAAGTCTCCTTAAACGTCCCCAGTTCGCTTTCTGAACAATCCAGTGGCCCGTCCGAATAAAATCTGGATTAAAATGTCGTTTCTTGGTAATAAAAATGGGATAGTGATCGCTCCCACACAAATCGTCATGAACGGATATATTTAGTTTTGTAACTAAAATGCTCGATACAATACATAAATCGATACTCGAAAAGTCGCCAGTAAAACTGTTAAAACGGGTTTTCTCCCCATTGTTTAGTAAAACCAGGTTACTATTACATATAAAATGGGATAAAATCCGTCCCCTACGATTTTCATCGCACGTAAAATTAAAGTTGCTTTTAAAACAAGGCCAATCTGCTTTCCGTACAATCCAGTTGCCCGGACGAATTAAATCAGAGTTAAAACGCCGCTCCTTAAAAATTAAAAGAGGGAAGTGATCGCTCCCACAAAGATCTTCGTGCACAGACAAAGACACCTTATTTGTTAAACTGCTCGATAAAATGCATAAATCAATGGAGGAGAAATCACCATTGAAAGAGTTAAAACGGGTCTTCTCCCCGTTGTTCAGTAAGACTAGGTTAAAATCTAAAATAAAACTTGATAAAATGCGTCCCCTGCGGTTACACTGTCCCGCAGTGCTTCCCCAGAGAGGATCATGAGCGAGCGTTAAAATCTCCGAGTAAGATAAAAGGCCGAGGCAGCTGGTGGACAAGGGATTCTAAATTAAAACGGGTGACCGGCGCACCCTCCGGCAGATAAACGTTGCATAACGTAATCGCCTCCGGTGCGTGCACCGTCACCGCCACCGCTTGAAACGGTGTGTTGAGTTGCACTCGGGAGGTGTAAAGGGCCTCCCGAGTAGCAACCGCCACTCCACCCTGGGCTCGTTGGCCACTGGTGTCGTCCAGTCTAAAAAGGTTAAAACCATTTAAAATGCCGTTGTCCGTTGTTTTAAAATGAGTCTCCTGCAAACATATGCAAGACGGGTTAAATTCACGAATTAAAACAATCAGCTCCTCCTTACGCCGATAAAAACCATTGCAGTTCCACTGCAAAGTAAAAGCCATTAGTAATATAAAAATTTAAAAATAAATAAATAAATTAAATAATTAAATTAAAAATGTAAAACACAGTTGGAGGATCAACGCTTGGTGCGATTTCTCCTCCTACATTTGGTTCTAGCCCGGAGGATCTCTGTCTCCGAGAGACATTCGTCCTCTTCCATTGACTCCGGGTGGTTGAGTCGGGCTAAACCAGATGATCCGGGAGATAATGAGTTGCCACGCTTCATTTGCGTGGCCCCGGCGGTGGTTATAGTGGGGTTCTTCCTAGGAAAACCCGGAACGGTGGCTTGTGTTTTATTTGCCGGATTTGTGGCCTTAGCCAGCATGGCCGATTTCTGTACAGAGACTTTAGTTTTTTGGCTCACATTATCTTCTCACTGAGTCGAGATGGTGACCTTGGCAATAGGTTGGGAAGCGACACGGGCGAACGACTTGGAGAAAGTAGGAGCAACTTGTGCTCTGTACTTTTTCCGAGCCTCGAAGTACGGGATTTTTTCAACCGTCTTAATCTCCATTACTTTTCGCTCCTCGATCATCTTTGGGCAATCACGTGAGTACACCGGATGTGCACCCTCGCAATTGACACAAAGTGGGTCACCCTTGCATTCCGCACCCTCATGCTTTTCCAGGCTGCAGCGGGGGCAGGTGGCCTTGCCCTCGCACCGTGTGGCCATGTGGCCGAATCGCTGGCACTGGAAACATCGCATGGGTGCCGGTATGAATGGCCGCACTGGCACCGATTCATAACCGACAAACACCTTGTCGGGGAGATGGTCGAGCGTGAACGTGAGAACAACTGACGTTGTGTTTACCCTTTCTCCGTTGCGCTTTGTAGTGAGTCGACGAGCATCGGTGACCCCCTGAGAGGCCATCTCCTGCTTGATCTCGTCAATCTCAACGTACAGAAGGTCGTAGTGACTAATCACTCCCCGACAGGTGTTCAAGGTGCGGTGCACCTCGACTTTCACGGGAATTTCGCCAAGCTTTTCAAGAAGTAATAGCTTCTCGCTTTGAGCCCTCGTAGCCGTTTCGATGAGCAGTGTGCCATAGCGAAGTTTCTTTGCAGATTTTAGCTCACCAGGAACTGAACCAGACAATAACTTACGAATAAGGAAGGGAGACACCTTCTTCAGGCTCTCCCCTTCCTTCTGGCACCTCATCACTAGGTAGCGCAGACTAGCGCCGAGAACATTAACTCCCCCGCCCGTATCCGGGCGGGATCTTTTCGGAGGTGGAAGATTGGATTCCGCCATTCCAAATTGTTCTTCGTCCCCCGGGCTCCCCACCCACCATGGTGCCACACAATTGGGACGCCGCACCGCAAACCGGTGCGGTCGCCAGGGCTACACGAGGGGATATAGCACCCTAGAGGTGGTTGTCCGTTTCGGGTTGGATCTTCGATGCACGGGCCCACCAAACCCGTACATCTCCAACCGCCCTACGCAGACCCCCACCTCCCTGGCACTCGCCACCGTTAAGCTAACGCCACGGAAGCCGATTGACCGGGAGTGGCTAGCTCCCGGCCGCCCGTTTACACAGAATCCGGGGCCAAAGAGGGTTATTGGCCCATAGTCCATACAGGGCAACCGACACCCGGCTGGGAACCACGGACCTCACCCTCCAGGATCCTCTTTTCCTCCTTACGGGTCTCCGCACACGGCAAACATGCGGGTGGATCGCAGGCCAGGTGGTGTGGCCGCACACAGACAGTTGACCCACAAGACTGTCCGGGCTCAACCCTTGTTGGCTCTGGGTTTGTTTTCGGGGTTTTCTCCTCGCCCTTTTAGTCGCCTCTTCCGACAAGCAGGGATACTGCGGGAGTATTCTCAATCCCCCTACCCGCAGGGGTGTTCAGTCCTCGGTCCTCTTCTTTTTCTTGTCATTATTAATGATCTTTAATTAAATGTTTCTACTGATAGTGTGATATATGCTGACGATACAACCTTTTTACAGAAGTATAATGATCAAAGTGAAATGAGTTCACTTTCTTTGAGAACTTTAACTGAGGCCAACTGCTGGTTTGCTGCCAACAGCCTTTTCCTTAATACTGATAAAATTCAACAAATGTATGCAGTCTAAAAAGTATTGAGATCGACAATGATCCTGTGAAGCTCTTAGTTTTCTACATTGATGGAAAACTGACATGGAAAACTCATATTTTAAACATTAGTAAAAAGCTGTCTAGAGCCCTATACTTACTTAGGAAATTAAAACATTGCATAAGTGATGACTATTTAAGGCCAGCATACTATGCATTTTTTCACAGTATAATTAATTATGGTATCAGACTGTGGGGGCATGTTTATGATACTCAATCAATTTTGATATTACAAAAAAAGGCATTATGGATCCTGTGTGGTGCAGGCCCTAGACAGACTTGTCGACCCCTATTAAAACAAATGCATATATTGACAATCTATGGCAAGTATATACTCCAAACTTTATTGCATATTAAACAGAACATTCATACGTACTCTACCAGGTCTCAGATTCATGAATATGACACCAGATCAAAAAATAATTTAGAAACTGACCATTGTAGGCTAGTAAAGACCTACAATAATTCTGATAACTTGGGTATCAAATTTTTCAACAGGCTTCCATTTAATGCAAATTCAGTCACAAATGAAAGGTTTAAGTCAGTAATATATGTATGGCTCTGTAATAACCCATTGTATTCCATTCAGGAACACTTTGACCTAGACTTTAACCCTGCGTTAGTCCGGTGGGGTGTTTAGACACCCCAAGATTATATTTTTGCTCAAATTTTATGTTTTTATCTCTCTTTACTCCGTTTTCATGATCTTTGAGCCAAAATATATAGTTATCCTGTTGGGGTGTTCAAACACCCCACCGCACTAACGAAGGTATGGAGATACAAAAGTGCTCTTTTGGTATCTATATACCTTTTTGTAGTGTTTCTCATATTGGCGTTTTGTGTGTACATAGTTATGACTTAAACCACGACATATGTATCGAAGATTTTATGTTTGTGCTCTGAAAATAATAAACTTTTGGGTGATGCTGATCACGCCATCTGTTTCCCATATCTGAAGTGAAGGTTGCATTTCAGCCTACGAACAGTTACTTTGAGTTGTCAACTGAATTACTTTGTAGCTCTGAGACAATAATTTGGTTACTGGAATTGGGCAGTGTCTAAAGAGCTAACCAAAGCATCAAATGTCTCGAATACAATGTAACAAAATGGGAAAATACTGAGAATAGCAGCTATTTTTATTACTTTTTCTCCGGCATTCGTCCGGGAGAGGTCTAGCTGTGCTTTCACACTGACTTCTTCAAAAGATATATCGAGAAACTCATTGCTTGGTAAGTAGTATGTATGAAACCAAATTTTATTCCAAGTTCATACATCCTCGTACATACCACAGGAAAATTTTCATGGCGTAAAAAGTTAGATTACGTTTTTAAATTTATTTTCCTTCAAATCAATAAGAATTCAACGTGATAAATGGCCGTCCTGCGTCTCTTCTTACAGATTTTTCCAAAGTTTCATCTCTCAAGGATCCCCATCTTTTTGCTTTATTATTGGGAATCTTACCAAGGTAATTTTGAGTATACTCACTATTTGCTGCACAAATTACTGAATGATGATTTTATAATATTTTTTCAATTAATTAAAATAACATAATATGGACATTTTCAGATTAGACATGGATCAATATGAAAAGGAGACCGAGAGAATTAGAAAGCTCCTGAGTGATTGCGATGGCGCAAGTGATCCAGAGAAGGAGAATCAGATGGTGTAATGGAGGACGGGCATGTTCCTGACTCTGACAGCTATGAATCGGAGGTTGAGGATTCACTTCAAGAAGCCCAGTGTGGACGTTCTTTGCAAGACGGATGGTTAGGAAAAGATCAGAAAACATGGTGGGAAAGGCAAGTACCTAATGCAGCTGTTCGTACCCAATCTCATAATGTCGTCCGGGAAAGGGGAGGGCCGAGAGGTGAAGCATTGACTGCAAAGTCACCAAATGACTTTTTGGGACTGTTTGTAACTCCCAAAATGGTGGATTTATTAGTTGAAAATACAAATTTGTTCATAAGTGAAATTAGGAGTAATTATTCTGAGGAACTTAGGGCAAGAGAAACAGACTGCATAGAAATGAAAGCATTTATTGGTCTGATACTTTTATCCGGTATCTATCGAAGCAATAGAATGAATCTAAGCGATCTGTGGGCTTCTGATGGCACTGGTGTAGAAGTGTTTAGATTGACAATGTCATTACATCGCTTTCGCTTTCTTTTACGTTGCTTACGTTTCGATGACAAAGAAACACGCTCCGCAAGAAGACGAGTAGATAAATTGGCCCCGATTAGAGAATTGTTTGAAATGTTTGTAGGTAACTGTCAAAGAAATTATTCCCCATTAGAGTATGTGACTATCGACGAAATGCTTGTATCCTTTAGAGGAAAATGCCCCTTCAGGGTATATATACCAAGCAAACCAGCCAAATATGGGATAAAGATACAGGCCATGGCTGATGCGAAAACATTCTACGTGTGTAAAATGGAGATTTACGCTGGTAAGCAGCCTGATGGTCCATTCAACGTAGACAATTCGGCAATATCCGTAGTTACAAGACTCACTTCAGAGATCAAAGGATCTGGGCGAAATGTCACATTTGACAATTGGTATACCAG